>OY728164.1:332875470-342875470 GCA_963277665.1 Viscum album | reverse complement strand
ATCTCTTCATAGGCCATGATGGGTTGCTAGATCCCACTATAAGTTTGTTAATACTATTCAATGTTATCGAGATAAGGGCCTAGATGATCAAACACAATAGCATATTCCATAATATGACATATCCAGATGAATATAATGTTTAGACCAAGTGATCCCCCCAATGGGGTCCAGGATTTATCCAAGGATAAATGACCACCAATGAAATAAATAAATTCATATTATTCAAGTTTTGAAAAATGAGTGTTGAATTTATTTATTAAATTTATTTATGAGTTTTAAGTAAATACATAAAAAATATTAATTAATGAATATTACAATATTCATTGTTCAACAAATTTTTATTAGGGCGACGAGTCGAGTTAATGAATCAACGATTATCATGTAATATATTTTAATATATTTAAAGATAGTGATAATAATATTTGGCAATTGGTTTAGTAGTCATACAATTTTATTGATAGTGTATTATGTTTTCAGGGCCAGCAAGGCTATACCGGGTATTTAATTAAGCATTATAAATATATGAGGAGTGGAGATTTCCAATAACTATTCATGGAACATATCTCTCCTATCCTCTATCCCATAACATATAGAGAGATTCTCAGTATCCAAGGGATCATATCAATCACTCTCTCATGCATCACCAGCGATGCGATACAGTGATTGTTGGGGTGTCGAAGGCATTGTCCCAATTCTGCGCTAGCACTCGGATTATGACGAACGACGTTCCTATGGATTTATCATTGCATGTGTGGAAGATCTAGAGGAGTTACGTGTTATATTCTTTGAGAAGTGATCAACAATGATGAGTAGACAACATGTGCGGATTTAGAATAAAACCATGTCATTTATGGTTTAATATTGTGAATAAAATCCTTCAGGTGTGGTCCTTTGCTATGTCGGGCTGTTGTTCATCGAAGTTGAAATGTTTATGATGATCGTTGGTGAAAAATTATTAAAAACCCACCTATTAGGGGCTTCGCCTACATTTTTTGGTTCCAATATATCATGTCTTGGTTATGGTGTCGATAATCCAAGAAAATTCGTAATCTCCTATATTCCATATTCACAAACAAAACCGAAACCACCCATGGGGACAAACTAGGACAGAAGAAACATTTATCACAATGTTCCTCTAACTACAACCTCATTTCATAGAGATTAGTGGGTTCCATTTGATATTCTCCATAAAATAGTGGGGGAATTCACCGTCAATAAGTCATTGTAGAACTCTAACTCATGCTTCATAGGTATCCCTGAAACGCCTGCATGAAATATATCTTTGTAATTCTCCACACCTGATGGGATACATAAGCCTAATGAGATAGGTACACAAAGGGTCATACACACTCGACGATGGGTTTTAGGTTATAACCACTTTCTAACTCATGCCACAAATCCTCCGATATGGTCTCTCTCTCCAAAAAAGGAGAACATCATCCAATTAGTCTGTATGCATATAACTAATAGGTGGTGGTAGTAAATCTAGGCCAGAACCAAGGAAATACATTCCATGCCCAAGATGACATAATTGGGACCTATCATGGAAACTATTAGGTCCCATATAAACCTCAATCCTCCATGAGATATCTCACACTACTAGCAGATAGAAGATAAGACTAAAGCATTCCCAATAGAATCCTCAAGGCGTAGCTGCTTTTCTAGTGTCTCTACTGGGAGATCATTCCCCTGCATAAATTTTATAGGGAAAAATGAGTAGATTTTTCCAATTTCTACTAGTACAGAGGAAAGAGTAGAGTAAATAAAATTTTACCTATAAATATATCATATTTAACTGGGTCTTGTACATCCATAGCATGCATCTTTCTACAGGCCTAACCACCAACTCCCTATGCCTGATGTGGGTCGCTTGATGGTGGTTATGGGAGAAACTCACACTACTGTCCTTTACTGTTAGCTCTTTTCACCCACATTCTAGATCTGCCTCCGTAGGGACCTCCCAGTCCCTGCATTAGATACCATGATCACGACATTGCCTCTGCCATGGTGGCCCATCTACTACTTTCTTAGGATTCTCGTTACGACTGGTCAGGAAGTCCCGATCCTTGTGACTATACCAGTCTAATTCCTTCCTAGGATGCTCGATATGACTAATCAGGCAGTCCCAAACCATGTGACCATACCCATCCCATGTATAGAATCGGCCCTCCCCAGGCTGTCTGAGTGCTCTACATTTACCCAAACATGCCTGACAGTGGCCTTGAGACTTCTCATGAAAGCGTCTCATGTCCTGAGATCTCTGGTGCTAGAGAGATACTAAAGAAGAATCAGATCTATCACATCTACTACCATCTCTAGCTATCTTGTGTCCCTTATCCTGGAATATCTCCATCTCATGTTCCCACTTCATCAACTTAAAATAGGTGGGAATGCACATGAACACTACATATGCTCATTTCTCTCAATGGAGTCCCTTCTCGAACATACTTATGCAGAAGTTGATGTATCTGATCATATTCATGGAATATTGTGTACGATTGGAAAACATCTCTTATTAATCCTCCACTGAACACCCTCCCTTCTGCAACTCAAAAAGCTCATGTATTTGGATGGAGCACAAACAAGAGGGGTGGTACTCCTTGTGAAAGTGATGTTGAATTTCATCACACATAAGCATCACCTCATAACACCTCTGGGTAACAAAGATCCACTGGGACCAATCATCATAATGAAAAACAATAGTTTTAAATCCAATGTATGGTCTATTGGGTTCCCCACCAGTATGAACACATGGACCATCGACTCTAGTCTATCCTTTTCAAATTGAGGATCATGCTCTCCATGAAACTGCAGTGGTCACTGTTATTAAAACATGCTATGTATTCTCAGTCGACGCAGGTCCTCAGCCAATCCTGCTGGTACCATGTACTAATCGATGGGTTGAGGCACATCTACCTATCCACAAAGAATAAGGGTCCACATGGTGGAAACTGGACTAAGGCCTCGTCGATCATCTGGTAATTGTCACATACCAGAGCGAGAATCCCAGTTTACAGCTATCGCGGAGGCAGCCTAAAATTGGTCAAGGATTATAGTGGTCAGATGATCACACACACACACACACAAACACACACACACACATATATATAGCAATGGTTATCTGACGCCATAATTAATGATGAAGAATTATATCATTTATGATTCATGTACCATCATTCCCTGTGATGAATGTTTATGGGTGTCAAGTCGAGATGTAGGAAATTAAGGACCTAGTGAAAGGCTATGTCAGCTGTCGCACCAAACACTAGACTCATAGTAACAGGAGCTAATATCGAGAAAATATAACATTATTTCCCTAATACAAACCAATCATTTCATTAGTAATATCCATACAACATACCAAGGAATGAAATTTTTCTTTACCACTTTGTCCTGACCCGACCCATGCTCATTCTCTAGATATAACTACCCCATGCTTGCCTCCATAGGCTAGGTGTGGGTGACCATTGCTGAAGGAATATCTACCTCCAAGAGGCCTTCACCATAAAACCTTTATTCACATACACATATACAACTAGATAAAAAATTGTTGAGGGAATTTTTGAAAAAGATGCAACTATTGTAGAGTAAAATAAGAATTCTATAACCTCTATCTAGTACGAGGTATGGTACTGGAAATTTTAATGGGAAACAGAAAAAACACATACCCAAACAAGAAAATGATCCCAACCTCATGAAAACATGGAATAATGGCCAACTGAGAGAGCCCATGTTTTTTATCCCAAGCATGACCTCTATAAGAGGTACACAGAACTTGTATCCCTATGATATTTAGTAGTCAAGGTCGACATGTCAGTCATCTGCAAAATACATGACACATGTATGGAAAATACCATATAGGGGAGAGTATATTAATAACTAATAGAACACCCAAAATTGGAGAAGGTAGATCAGTAAGAGATACAACTGAAGAGAAGTATAATTGGAACATGGTATAGTAAAAGAGAATGGAAAGAGTGCATCTCAACCCAGTAATATTGTGGAAGTAAACTCATCCATAAAAAAGGATCCCCTTATGTTGAGGAGGTGAACTCCTCATTGAGTCTTCAAAACCTATATCCTGAGATTAGACTACTCCAACCATGAGAAGCCTAACGTGGAAAGTATGTGGTATACCTAGTGCATCTTTGTATCTCTTGGAAGGTGGGAGATGAAGAACAAAGGAGTGTTTTGTACAGAATGGTATATATATATATATATATGTTATGTTAATGAAGTCCAAATGGAGGCAAAAAGGGATATCCATCTCACACCTCATCTAAAGAATGCGACTAGACATGAGTTCCATGGTAAGAACAATCTATGAATCCCAGTATCCTGTCACATTTTCCTAGGAGGCACCAGTCAAAGAAGATCCAATCACTAGACCTCAATAATATGTTATTTGTGTGGAAGTGAATTCCCCTCATGGTTTTGTGTAACATCTATAGTATACGTCTTGGTAGGAAATCTTCCCCACTTCCTCATGAGTCCTTAGGTAATTCAAAATGCACCATGCCCCTAGGAAAATTCAAGATGTGACACGCAACTGGGAAACAACATGTTGTGACACACTATTGGGTAATGTCATACAATGAAACACTACTGGGAATTGGAGATCCATGACACAACATAGGACAATGTCAATCCACAACATGAAACTGCTATAATAATGTGTCGTATCTAGGCATTCCAACCAAAAACATTCACATTGCATATCCAAATCCACCAACGGGGGAACCATTATGTTCTACGCGATAGAACTCTCTTGATAGGAATCGCACAAGCCAAAATCTAATTTCAGACAATGTTGAAAAGAATATTGAAATATTTATTTGTTGAACTCAGTGACTACACAACATGTGAGGTCGCCACATGGTGTGTTACCCATCTTTGTTGCTTGGTCATTTCTGGTCAGAACACGGATCTCACCCCTTGTAGGTGAAAATACTATGTAGGTGGGATACATGTTGATACCTTCCCATCTATGGAATAGGCCGTGTCAGCTGGTTGTCTTCGTGTACAATGATTCGTTGTCTGTGTACATTGTGACACGACATGTTGGTCCACTTGAGATGTTGTCTTCATGGACCAGCCCAGTCCATTTGTTCGGTAAATGGTAGTTTGTTCCTTCACATGGGTATCTTCACAAGGGATTTTTGGGCACATTGTGTCAAGGTAATTACAGGCCTTATAATACCGAATGTTTTCCAAACCCTAGCGCCACTGTTGAGGGAGGGATACACGTTGTGTGTTCTTCATTATATATAGTGTGTAGTCAGGAATGGTTCTCCGAATTCTATATTTCTTCGGAATCATCTCTTATACATTGAATTGTCCTTCATTGTGGTCAAGATCTCCTAGAAATGATTTAAAATATTCAGATCTTACTGAAGAACATGGAAATGATTTTATTTTCATCATAAATCATCGTCGGCTAAAACCGAGGGTTTGGTCAGATCATCTTAGAGCCACTATAGATTTTCACTTCAACAGATCATTGGGAAACCAACAGTTTGTTTAACCTCATGCCATTATATCTCTGAATCTATTCATTTCTCATGATTAAATCACTAATTGGTGAAATCAGCCTGAAACTATCTCATTCTAGGGACCTGATCATGACCTAGACTCTTGACAGTCATCAAACCGTGATCCAGAGGGATTCCACGGGGAAAAAAGAAAATTGGGGGAAAGAAATCATAAAAATTGTTTTAATCACCACCAGCCGAGGATTCATGAATGGTGAAAAAGAATTGGGTACTAGGGTTTACAAAAATAATAAAAAATTGAATCAGGTATGTTGGTGCCAGCTGAGATTGAATACAAAGGGGAACATGTTGAATATTCAATTAATATGATTCTAAAATTTTAATTATATGCATATAAACACCAAATATGTTTCCTATCTTAATTCAATCTCTCATTGTTGATGTATAACGTGTTTTTCGATGATGGAAGAGGATCAGTTGCACTTTGATCCTCCTAAAATCAGTGATCCATCCCCATTATTTCATTGTCAAATGGGAGGAGTGGAGAGAAGATGAGATGAGATGCTTCCATGGAAAATACAGTAATAACAGGATTTCAAAAAACAATTATAACCTCAAATTATATTTTTGGAGTAATTAAAATTATTTATTTATTTTTTAATTAATAAATTGACTTAAATCAGTCCGCCAATGAGAAAGGGGTCCAAACATTACTCGCCGACTCATATTATGTCACACCTATGGAAAAAACCATGTTCCAGACACAACGGTGGTCTCAAATCACGGATCCAGTCAATAGTTTTAGAGTAATCCACTTTCTTTATTAACCACATGTGGGTAATATAATATTTATTTAATATTTTCATATAATTATTTATAGGCTCCCTGGGCAACAGGATCACACTTCATCTCAGTTCCTGTCTATGGAATAATATTTAGATATATTTCAAAGTCTTATTAGGAAAAAATCATGTCTCTAAAAATATCATTGAAATATTCCAAATCCATCCAAAAAATAATGATTATGGTATCATTCAGAAATATCTACATTAGACCAAATGTATAAAAAAGGGTTGTTGAGTTTGATAAATTGATGTATAATAAAAAGATCATTAAAAATACTTATTTGGGGAGAAAAGTCTTTTCATATTGGAAATCACTTTTTAATAATAAATAATCATAATATATATTGAAAATAATTTTTTTGAAAAAATATTTGGTAATATATAAATGAAACATCATTTAAAATATTGAACATGATCTCTGGAATATTTTATGATGTTATAAATCTTATCAATAAACATTATTTTCAGGATATTTTAAAATGGGGAGTAAAAAATGAAGCATTTTTAAAATTTTAAGAAATTTCATTATTATAATTTTTATAATAAATAAAATTATCTTCTAAAATGGATTTTTGAAATCATATATTGTTTTAAAGTAAATTCTGTTAAAAAATTTTAGAACACATTTATATTAAAATGAATAATACCCCTTGAAATAAACAAAAAGAATCAGTATCACATGGGAATTAATTTCTTGATATTTATTCAATAAATAAGAGAGGATAAAGAGAAATGAAATTTTGAACACATTCATAGAAAGTTTGTTTGGAGGATATTATTTTCAAAAAAATAAGATAATATTATTTCCCTTAAAGGATCTTTAATTATAAACAATTTGTAACTGAGGGATATTGTAACATAATGACATTTCCAAATTATTAACTCTTTAATATTAATCCCCACGAATGGATAACATCAAATTACATATAAAATACAATAAAATAATGATATTTATTATATAACAAATGAATGGGTAGTATATACACCATATAAAACATGGTAGTTGTGTAACGTAATATATTTCCAAGAGATAGAGAATATTATATTAAACCATACAATGATCAAATCATTGAATTGATAATTAATCAAAGGTGATATTATATGTTACAAAAGTAAATCTAGAAAAAGTTAAAAAAATCAGGAAATTTTAACATATAATCCTATTGTAATACATTTAATGATGAAAATTTATATCCTAAAGAAAAAAATTAAATTAAGAAACACTTAACCACTTAGTAAAATTATAATAAAATCCCCTTGGATGAAATAATTAAAATAATAGATTAAAATAACATGAATTAGGTAGTATTATTTATATTATACATCAATTGGAATGATATAAACCACACATTAATAATAAGGTTTGAATATTTTTTATGTCTTAGAGATGTAAAAGCCAGATGATAAATCTCTTACCTTACATCCAGACTTCACTTGTATGTATTTTAACTATTATATAATAAGATAACCTAAATAATTTGATTTAGTAATATCCATTTCCTATTTTAGTAAATAATACAAAAATAATTTATTTTATTTCATTTTTAATATATATTCAAATATATATTCAATTAATTCCTCATCGGGTGTTTTGAGGTTGTTTTATTCATTATTTCAAAATGGATTCAGTGTGTGGACAATGTTCAGTGGGGTTAATTTTAAAATATATATATATTAATAATATTTTTAATTTTATCATTTTTATAAATAAATTATTCTACAAAAACCAATAATGAAATATGGTCAATACAAATGAACTTCATTAAAATCATGGAGAAAAGAGGTCGAATATTTTCTTGAGTAATGGTTCCATTTTTCAACATTGATTATGGGAAAAATTTATGTAATATTTAAAAATTAATTAATTATAATAATATCATATATACCATATTATTCCTTTCAATGTACTAATTTATATCATCCTTGTGGTCTGGTTTTGATAATAGTGTCAAATCACATTGAGAATGTTGAATTTAAAATGTACATGAATGGAATTACCACATTCAGATAAGTGAAAAGTAAGAAAGGAAATGATATATTACCATTTCACAATTATAAATATGTAATTAATATTGTTATTATGTTTTTTTATCACTATAATTCATTAAAATTAACCATATTTCATTCCATGTATAGAATTAGTGAAAAACTAATTGCATCATTTCACAAGGTGGTAGTCTGTTATATTCAGGAACAACATTGTTGTACCCCCATGGAAGTGGAATGAACAAAATTTATATGTGATTTCATCACACTAGGTGAATAATTTCTTAAAAAAATATCATATATATACCTTAAATCAATATTTAAAACAACCCTAATAGGCGATAAATGAAAATTACAGCCCTTGGTTCATAAGGTGGTATTGTTTCGCAAACACGAATGATGATTTTTTATAACATTTAATGTTAGAGGAGATGGATTTATGGTATTAAATTAACATAATAAAATTTCTATATATAGTATAAACTTTTATTATCATGTGATAACAGTTGAGTAATATTTAATGGTAGTTGAAGAAGATAAAAAACAAATATTCATTGATATGAATTTAACATCTTGTCTAACCTCATTAATGGTATTATGCCTAAAGTATATCTAGAATGGGTTTATGAAAATAAAATACTGACTTAGGGGGTTATAGTTAGGAATTTATTTTGTTAGGTATTATCAAATCAAAAGGGTTATGATTTTGGAAAAAACGTGGAGATGGGGTGACATTTTATAAGTGAGTTTAGTGTCACTCTTGTAATTTTTGAAAAGAAAAAGGTGTACCCACATTTTACGCATTCCAAAAGGGTCCAGAATTTTTTATTATGAAAAAATGGAAAATATATTGTTTTAATATTTCCATAAAATTGTTTAATAAATTTCTTTATTTGATTTTTTCTTATAACATTTTAGTTTAACCCCACTGTAAACATATTTTCACCTTAACTATGACAATTTATTTTTAATGTTTTCACTATTCAATATGGTAAAATATAATAAAAAATAATTAAATAATATATATTAAACTGGATAAAAAATTTGATTCCATTTTACAAAATTCAATTCACCTAAGTGGAATGATTTAAGTTAAAATTTAACCTGTAGATGTGACAAAAAAGATACTTTTTCAAAAAGTGTATTTTTCAAGGAAAATATGATTTTAGATTAACTATATGACTAATAATTTTTATGAAATTATTATAAATTAATATTTATATATGTATAATAAATAAATTTAATTTCAATAATTCCCCATTATGGTTATTTTTATATTTATAAGGGTAAACATTAAGCATTTAATAACAGTTCTAAAAAAATATTTGTTTAATCACAAAGAAAAACATATACTAAAATAAAATAATAAGTTGATTAAAAATAAATAAATTTGATTAAATTTAACAAAATTTTATTAGTGATACTTTAAATAACATTAAATTTATAATGGTACCTCTCGATTTCGTCATCTATTGAAAACAAATGACATTTTTTTAAAATCGATATTTTTCAGTATTCAATGAAAATTCAAAACATTATAAAAAATCCATATATTTCTATAAACAAATTTTCATTTTTTTATGAAAATTATTCATTTTTTGAAGAAACATTTTTTTAATAAATAAAATTACTTTACAAAAAGAATTGATTGATTATTTAATAAAAAAATATCAATAATTTATATTGATTAGGGAATATATATATATATATATATGAAAAATTCAATAGTAATATTTATATAGTCTGGTTTAATGTAAATGACTAAATAATTTTATTCAATGTATGTCATTTATTATCGGTGGTGGGTTTCAAATACACTCTCAGACATAGTTTTATTTTCTAAAATATCAGTGTGTTAGAGTAATACTCACATCAAGAACATATATTTTAATTTAAATAATCCATTCAAATGATGTTATTTTTCTAATTAAGGTATTATGTATTATATGGTTCCTATAATATGGTTCTAGGAATAATTAATGTGTAGAGAATCACTATGTAATTCTAATGGATGGGTCTATAAAGAAGTGGTGCAAGTGGTTCCTTTTATTAGTGGTTTGAATTAAATTATCCACTAAGAATAATTTTATGTATGGGGTCAGAATGTCATGGAATCAAATTTAGGTGAGTTATGTGAATTAAAATTTGAAAGGAAATTATTTATTACATAAAACCCATAAAATTTTATTATATATGTTCTAAAGGATATGTTAAATTTTAAACAATTTATTCATACTAGATTAGTGATTTGAACACTTATTACTTTAAATTAAATACTAATAATTTCTATTAATTTTTTACTAAAAATATATTTTGTCATTTATTAAAAAATTTGTAAATTATGATTAAAAAATTAGGCCAGATTTAACAATATTACTTTCAAAATAATGAGAATATATAATTTTATATTTCTTTCACATTACTCATAATTTATTTTAAAAGATTATTTTTTAAAACACTAAACTTATGTATAAGAAATTTTTTTTTATGGTAACAAATATTCATGATAGAAATTTCTTTTTTATAAAAAATATGTCAATATTAAATTAAAATAAATCACAAACCTAATTTCACTGTGAATGGTTTTAATTAAGTGATCCAAATTAAAACATCTCATAAATTATAATAAAAATTTAGATAGGTACTACAAATTTAAAAATGTAATTTATCGGTTTTTATTTAATATTTACACCCTTAAATAAATAATAGACAACTAAAATATTTTATTAAATTTGAATCCTTTCACATAAATTGATAATTTGATAAATTTAAATGTTTTGGAAAAAAATATTTTTTACTATTCTCAAATAATAATAATTTTTTAAAAATATGGAAAATAAATCCAATGTTTATTTCGATGCCATGAAATAAAAATTGTCTTTTAAGTTTTCTAATTTTTTTCTAATATAATTTAATTTATCATCTTATAAAAAAATATAATATAAAAAATTCTTTAAAACAACCTTTTAAATATTAAATCATATTGAAAATTTACCTACTACGAATAATAAAAATTAATGGTTTACTCTATTAGTTTTAATTTCATATTTATTCGGAATATAATTATTTTATGTTCTGGTTATTTAGTTATTTTTATATCTTGTGGAAGATGTTATAGAACATATTATATATTTTAAATTATTCTACGTCATGGGTCCTCACATTCTAAACCCTAAAGACAATACAGCCTCCCAATTTTAAAAAATACATTATTTATGGATGTTAAAAAAAAGAAATTACATATGATGAAATTTAAAATTAAATTTCTACCTTACAAACAATTTTGACAATGGATTTTGAAGAAATAGTCTAGAATCCTGAGAAAGTTATCCTAAAAAACTCTTAAATTTTTTTGGATTACATGCTCAAAAGAAAAAGAAAAACATAGAAACATAATATATCCAAAAAAGTATTAATCTAACACCATTACCAATAATAGGAAAAAAATTTGGAAAATCTATTTTAGTAAAAATTATATCCATGTATGTCATTGGAAATCCTATGTTACCGACATTAACTATTTATTAACATATTCTACGGACCTCATGAGAAATATCAAAATCATCTAGGCCATTACATTGTTCATCCATCTAGTGAGTGATGTCATTGTTCTTATGTAGTTCATTGATTTAAAATAAACACTTAAAGATAATAAAAATTCATAATCTATTTTATGAAACCATCTTCAGTATCATCCACATATATATTCTTGAAATTCACATCAATAAGAACACACCACCCATACTCCACCCAGAACATCATATGTAAAATAGGTCTCCAGTAGCATTCACTACATAACTACTAAAACTAAAATTTAACTCCTATAATTCATAGAGTATTTATAAAAAAAATATAATTCTAGTCATTCACTATATAATGGATAACAACATCATTGGTCATATAAAATGGGAAATATAGTAAAACCATTCAAGCCTTTATCAAGAAATTTTATAGAAATACATGTGCACTGGAATTACTAACACTCCAAATAAAGTCCATTGAATTCCTTTTTTGGATTTCATTTTCCATCTTAATTAATTTTTCAGATCATATGATTCCATGATTTATGGTTTGTATCAATAATAATCATGTAATATTCCTAAATATTTTAAGGGACTATATATTATCCATCAATCCATTGGATAAAATCATTAGAGATGTTAGATTGTATTTTAAAATAATCCTCAATTAACTCTTTTACATCCTTATCATAACTATTCGTACATTGAAACTCATGGATCTTATAACCACAATTGTTTTAGATATTGGTATTCTCTAAACGAAATTTCATTCATTAATTGAAAATAATGATACCCTCTTTTATTCGATATTTTATTCTTACCTTTTATAGATATATAAAAATATTATCGGTACTATTTTTCAAAAAAATCATAGTGGTTTCATTTTTATGACATGATTTCATTGGTTTCATCATTTTTAGGATATGTATACTTCAAATTTGTATGAAATTATAACTATCCAGAACATGCCTGATTTCCCACGACATTGTAATGTTAATTTAATTAAACCATAAATATACCATAATCAGATCTTTTTATTTGACTACCATTCATATTTATGAAAGAATTTCCTCATTTTTAACCACCTCGATTATTTATAGGATATAATAAGGGACAATTTTCATCAATTCGTAAATATTAAAATCATTAAAAAGAATAAAACAACTGCCATTATAGGGGGATACACTAGGTCTCCGATCAGTAATATTTTTATTAATTCTAAAATGTTAACATGTGGCTTGATCAGATTAAAGAACATATCTTCAATAATTAATATATATTCACTAGTGGAAATACGGTTTTTAATGTCGTCGTAATAATGCCGGTTTTTTTAAAAACAGACGCGAATAGTATGTGAGGGGAATTTATGGTGTCAGTTTTACAAAAAACCGACGCCAAATGCCAAAAATCGACGCCGAATTTTTTTTTAAAAAATTTTTTGGCGTCGGTTTTCTTCAAAACTGACGCCAAAAATAATAATAAACATATTTTCTGTGTTGGATTCCCTCAAATCAGACACGAAAAATAATTAAAAAAGAATTTTTGGCATCGTTTTTCAATAAAACCGAGACGGAAAATAATTTTAAAAAAATAATTCAGCGTCAGTTTTTTAAAAAACCGATGCCGAAACTAAAAAATATATTCGGCGTCGGTTATTTTAGAAACCAACGGCGAAAATAATTTTAGAAAAAATAAATTTTTCGGCGTCGGTTTTCATTAAAAATGATGTCAAAAATAAAAAAAATAAAAAAAATTCACCAATTTTTTTTGAAAACCGATATATTTTCGGCGTCGGTGTTTGAAAAAACCGACGCTAAAACTAAAAAAAAATTATTCATCGTTGGTTATTTTAGAAAACGACGCCAAAATGTTTTTTTTACTTTTCTGCGTTGGTTTTCTTTAAAACTGATGCCAATGATCAAACAAAAGTTGTAGATAATTCCTCAAGATTCATTTTGACAGGTCGTGGAGAAAAAACGGACTTACGATTCAAAAGTTATAGGTGTCGGAAGTTAATGGTTTTGTGACTTGATTTTTGGTGTCGGTTTTTTTCAATAACCGACGTTAAAAAACACTTTATGGCGTCGGTTTTGAAAATAATCGACGCCAAAGATCAAAAAAAATATGTATATAATTTCTCAACCTTCAGTTTGACAGGTCGTGGAGCAAAAACGGACTTACGGTTCAAAAGTTATTGGCGTCGGAATTTAACGGTTTTGTGACTTGATTTTTGGCGTCGGTTTTTTTCAATAACCAACGATAAAAAACAGTTTATTGCGTCGGTTTTGAAAATAACCGACGCCAAAGATCAAAAATATGTTTTAGATAATTTCTCAAGATTCGGTTTGACAGGTCGTGGAGTAAAAACGGACTTACAGTTCAAAAGTTATGGGCGTCGGAAGATAAACATTTTGTGACTTGATTTTTGGCGTCGGTTTTTTTCAATAACCGACGTTAAAAGATACATTTTGGCGTCGGTTTTGCAAGTATCCAACGCCAAAGATCAAACAAAAGTTGTAGATAATTTCTCAAGCTTCTGTTTGACAGGTCGTGGAGCAAAAACGGACTTACGGTTCAAACGTTATGGGTGTTGGAAGTTAACGGTTTTGTGACTTGATTTTTGGCGTCGGTTTTTTTCAATAACCGACGTCAAAAGACACTTTTTGGCATCAGTTTTCCAAATAACCGAGGTTAAAAGTAACTTTTTGGAATTATATTTTCAAAAACCAATGTTAATACCCAAACATGTGAATATTTTTAGCTTCAATTATATATTTAACCGACATTAAAAGTAAAATTTCATATACGCGGCTTCGATATTTTAATTTTTTCCCAACGCGCGTTCCTATTTTCAAAATCCCGCTAAAATTTTATCGAATCGCCGCCATAGAAATTCTGATTTACACTATATAAAAGATCATCCTATTTCTTTCATCTTTTTTTACATCTACGATACAATCAGTATTTCAAATATTCTTCAATCGACGATTTCTACAAGGTATTTATTCTGATTAGTTAATTTCAATATTATTGTTTTCTTCATCACTAAAAATCATATTATTTTTATGATGATGATGAATTTTTCTTCTAGTTCAGATAAAAAAATAAAACTTCCGCATGATATTCCTTAGTTGTGCTAAATTCTTTATCACTCACCATTTTCATTACCGTATAACATCGCCCTTAAAACGAAGTGAAATAATGTTTAACAACATATCAACTCATATGGTTTGAAAAAATAATTAATATTAGTTTCAATCATTAATTATATTTTCTTTTTCATTTGGAATATACATTTTGATTCTTTTTTCTCATGCATTCTTCAAAGAAACTGATATCGATCAACCCATAAAGAGGTACAACTTACAATAACCATAACTTTTGAACCATAAGTCCGTTTTAGCTTTGTAACCAGTCAAATCGAAGCTTGGGAAACGATCTATATTCCAATATCATGAGTCTCAGGGTTTTGACGTCGGTGTTTTTGAAAACCGACGTTGAAAATATTTTTTTTAGAAAATGTATTTTTCGCGTCTGTTTTTATCCAAAACCGACGTTAAAACTCATGTAGAAGCTAGATTTAGATGTCGGTTTTCTAAAAAAACCGATACCAATGACCCCCAAGGTCATTAATTTTTGCGTCGGTTTAAAAAAACTGATGCCAAAGACCCCCAATTCCAGAATTTTGGCATCGATTTATTTAAAAAATAGACGCTAAAGATACCTGATGCCCTACAATTTGGCGTCGGTTTTTATATAAACCGACGCCAAAGACCTAATTGGAAAAGATTTTTAACGTCAGTTTATAAAAAACCGGCGTTGAAACTTATATTTTTTACGTCACCTTTACTGACGTCAGTTAAAAACCGACGTTAAAGTGTAAAAAAAACCGACGTGGAAATACATTTTTTCACTAGTGATTCTTAATTTCTTCTAAGATTATTCTCCTAGATGAAATCCATTTTAGAAAAATGAACACATACCATTTCTATTCATTCGAAAAAATATAACAGAATGACCAATTGTATTTCACACTTCAAAAAAGGAATTCATATCCACACAAACCACTTTTATGTTTGTGTTATCATTCTCAATGAACTAAAATCCAAGCATAGTACAAAATATTATAATTACAAGATTTCCAATCAATTTTAATTGTGATTCATACTAATGAAGAAAAAAATATTGAACAACATGATTCCTGTAGAGGGTGACTCTTTGAGAATTGATCATCTAATTCATTGTAACATGGGTTATACTCACATTAATGAAAATATTTTGAAATAAAACATCAGTTATTTCCATCATTTAAACACATGAAATATTTTGTACTTCATTTGGTACCTTCCCCAGTTTTTTTCTTCCATCAATATTAAGATGAAGGAAACCATATATATTTTATTCATCATTTTCATCCCTAAAATTTTCATGAGAATTCGTCCTTATATTTTTTGGGTTTATTTGAATTCAACTATGTTATCATTTTTAATAATATTTAATGATAATTTATTTGTAATAAGAACAATATTTACAACCACTATTTTTATAATAAATGATTATAGTTTTTGAAAATTACTGCATTATCTATTGAATCAATTTTTTTATTGTTTATATCATGCTACAAAAATTACATTAAAAGTAATTTTAGTCATGAAAATACACAAATTATCAAATGTACACTGAAAAAACTATGATATTATAAAAAATAATTCATAAATGACTTTCATACCATAACATATGAGTATTTTTCTTCAATATATGTTATGCAAGTTAATTTTATTATTATGTTATCTATTTAAGTTATCGTATATAAAATTATAATTTCAAATAATTAATAATGGTTTTAAAAGAGACTGGGAGTTACCAAAAGAATATCACCAGGAGTGTCTTTCAAGGTTTGTAGTTTGGGATTACTCACCATGCATTGGAATGATGATCAAGATATACATAACAAACTATTTTTGAGACTGTTACCCCAATATTCATCTATTCTAAAACTATAGCCTCTTTCTAGTATCTAAATAGTGATTAAATTACTAGGAATGCCGTATAATCTATTGTTTACAAAAATATTAGGATTTTCTCACATAATTAGACTTATACATGTGGTTTCTATTGTAATTCTATTATCCTAATCCCCAAAATAGAAATTATTATACACATTAAACCAAATCATTTATCAATAACATTAAAATAATATTTTTCAGACATTAACCCTTTAATTAATTTCTAAATATTCAATAAATATTAGTCAATAACATTCTAACCTATAATGTTATCTAGGAACTTCTTTGATACCATTTATTGCTCCCCACACCCACAATCACAAATATATTGTCAAAAATATAAAACTCACAATAGTATACAAGATACTCATATATGATTACAATATCATTCAAATATTTAAAACAAAATAAACATTTAGTTTATAATTTATGTTATTTTGTACAAAAATAAAAAATAAATTTCAGGTCTTCTCATAAAATGTATTCTTCATTCCATTCAAATATAATCTTGTCAATTCATTCGTTTTCTTCAAAATTCCCTGTAAATTTTCCACACAAGGTATTATTGTAGGATTATAATAATTAATAAAAACATTTATATCTAGGGGAAAGGGAAACTTAAGAATGGGTGGGCTAAATTTCTCAAAAAGGATAAAGCTAATAATAATATGCAACCCAAGATATCATATACATAAGATTTTATTATTATTATAATGATCATAAGCTTGAGTAAATGAAATAATGTAATTATATCAGTATGATAAGAACAAAATAATTATTCTAACATAAGTGTTTCAAATCATAAGAATATGGAAGAAACATAAATATGAAATTTGAAGCATTGGTCAAGGATCCTTAACTTCTAAACATAAAACATTTGGCTAGACAAAATACCCACTCTCATATTTTGATAGTATCACTACCCAACACAATGATATATAATGACATTTGAAAATTATTCAATTCTTTAAAGGAATATATAATTAATATCCCACCCATGACATAAAAAATATTTCAAATGTGTGACACATGGTTTAAATCTTCATTTCATTAAATCCCAATGAAATAAAAAGAGTTTTATATCCTTTTCAAGTTATATTATAATGAAGTATTTATTAATGCCTCAATAACAATGACATGACAAACCCATGGAAAATAAACGTGCATATAATGGATTTATATATCATTATAGGAAGAAACACTCACAAAATATGATTAATTATATTTTAATTACCCCATATAGGAAATGGATATACTATTTAGAAAATAATGTCCATAACTATTCAACATATTGGGAATCTATGTCAACAATGATGATTTACCTAATGGAGAATTGGTAATTCACTAAGTAAATTTATTGGAAGTAATTCATGCCTATATAAGTGGTTAATTAAGAATGGGAAAAGTAGTCTTGTATTATTCCATATATATAAAATATAATTTCATATTCCATCCAGTTAAATTAGAAGGGTCGTATCATTTGAAGAATTTAAATGAACAAGCATATAACATTGATGTGTAACACTCATAGTAGAATTATATAGGTTTAAATATAAATACAAATTTCCCTTTCTATTGGAAAATATTTTAAATTTATTATTTTATTAATTAACGAGGATAATATTTTATTTTTTGAAAACACTATTTTTTATAGAGTTAGGATCTTTCTGAATGAAAATGTTTTTGGAAGGATATGTTAACACATAAACATGTAAAAGATATTTATTGTAGACAAAAATTATACATTAAAAAATATAAAAATTATCCTTCTAAATTAATTATTTAATAAATTCATAGTGTTTAAAAATTCCAATTTTTAAACAATTTTATAAATAATTCATTTTGGAACATTTGAATCCATTTATTTTGAAGAATTTTTTTTATATTAATTTTGTAGAAAATGTTTAAAGTCTATGAAAACAAATAGAAAACCCCAAATCATATGAAGGATGTTATATCCATTCATTGATACTGGGTTAATAGAATTATTAATTTAACTTTAAATATTATTCAAAATCATGACCACAGGTAAAACGTTGATATAGCTGAAAAAGATCTTATTACACAGGTTAAGAATCTATCCTTTTAGAGACACAATTTCAAAGATATCATAATCCAAAAAAGATAACACAATTAATTAATGGGATTATTTTAATCATATGGGAATGGAACTAATAAATATTTAAAAGTATATGGTATATCAAATGACACTTGTAAGATCATGTTCATGAAGAAAAATCAATACTCCAAGAAATAGATGTAAATTCTAGACATGAGTACCATATTATCAATGAAAACTGAAGGGGAATGTTTCTGAAAGTAAACTTCAAATAACACGAATGAAATATATTGTTTAATAACATAACAATTATTTATCATTTACTACAAATAATACTAAATTGGTGTAAAAAGAAAAAAATGTATCAATAAAGAGTGTTACAGATAAATATCACTTACCTTATTTAACTCCATATTCAATCACCCTATAACCTCATAAAAATAAACCATAACTATATTAATTACTTATTTTTGGAACTTATTAATATCTAAATCCATTTTATATAATTTATTTATACTTATTTATTACGAAGTGTGTGGTTAATTATAGTTTATTTTTAACATTGGGTGTTAAAACATTTAAGAGGCATGTACATGCATTGAAATGTTAATATTGATCCTTGATATTTGATACTAATTTAATCATTCAAAAAAATCCTTTGGTAATATAACATATTTATCATTATTATTTAATGTTACACTTTCCACCCGTGTCATTTTTAATTGTGACTCGTGATGAAGAAGAAGAAGAAAAACCTGTTTTTGCTATTTTTAGTGAATGGAGATGATGTGAATATATATTAATATTAAAAATATAATAAATTTAAATCATATTTATTAAATTATTATTACTATAATAAAAAATTTATTACTTTCCCTAATCAAAAATTTTATAAACCTTACACCATCACTCGAGTAGGTGGTAAAACATCTAAAATAAGACTTGGTCATGAAGATCAAATGAGTATGAATATTATATTAAATAATATTAATATATTATTTATAAAATAATATATATGTTGTAGATATCATAAATCATCATATAATCTATTATATGATCTATCAATTATGGGTACTGTTGAAAAATGAAATTCATCATTCATGGAGGAAGTTCTTCGTACGTATAAACAATTAACAAACACATTTATCAATAAATGAATGTATGTAAGGTATATGAAAAATAATTATTTCATATTTTTAATAATGATATAAAAATTATATTTTTTATTTAGTAACACTTTTACCTTCATACATGTATGATGGTTTTGTAAAATAAGTAATGTCATTCATTTAGGAAGTAGTCCACAGACACACAAGATTAATTATCTCATTCCATAAAAATTGTCTAGATGAAGGTAAATGTAAAAGGAGGTCATTTAATAATTTTATGAATGATATAAAAAACATTATTATTCTTCAAAATTATATTTTATTCAAATAATGAGAGGTGGTATCCAACACATAATCATGACTATTGCATTTTTTTCCTAGAGGATAATAAATATTAAATAAATAAATAATATTAAATTAATATATTGAAATTTTAGTATATATATGTTATTAGATTCATTGTATCACTAATTTAAGGTGATATTAAGAAGTTTTAAATGAAAAATAAATACTGCTATGATAGTAATACTCACACTAAGAACACTGATTTTAGTGGGATTATATATGGAAAAAAGGAATTAGGATAATTAATGTAAGAACCCAAATTTTCATATGACGTTCAGATTATTTTTATTTTGTTTTAAATATTTATCTACTTCCTAACGTGGATACCCATTTTATCATGGGTTTTATGGGGGTTCTTAGGGATTTTTTAGAGAACTAGAGGATGATATTAGTGGAGAAATAATCCTTCGACACTGTTAGTACAAATCGTATAGGATAGGCCAAGGGTTTATCAAATAGTATGATCAATGGGTATGGAAAATGTGGAGGTTGCATAGTTTTGGAAAACAATTGGAAATGGCCCACAGGTCCATTTGAGATGTCTAAAATTTCTTACAATGGTGGTTCAAATAATTTTCACATGATTTTTCATAACATGTGAGGAAACGATGCAGGTTTCCTTATCCGATAGCTAACCATAAACGTTTGTCCATATGTATTTCAAAAAAAGTGTTGAAACTATGTGACTTATTATATTTGGATAATTTTATAATTTAAAATTAAATTAAAATCAATTGTAACCTGTGTTTTCACTATTCATCTATACATAGAAACTAAAATCTTTTAAAGATCTCGATAGTGACTATTCTGGTAATTGAGAGATTGTATCTACCCGGTCACTTATTCAATCATGAAGCATCTCATTGGGTCTGTATCTATGTTTTCTTTATTTGTTTTTATCTGTTCATCTCTATTCTTCTTATCATCTATTATATTTAGGTGAAAGATGGTTTTCGCTAATTAATGGATCTTTATTCTGTTTTCATTTTTCTCTTGGTCTAAGAAAAATCACATGTCGATATTAGATAAGAAATAATATATAGAGATACAATAAGTGTTTTATACTCTTCCCATTGGTTTCGGTACTTTGTTAGGCTAGCTACTATTTTTCTATTCACTAGACATTTATTTTTACACCAAAATCTATCTGATTAATTGTATTAATTGAATTCAAACCTGTTAGGGTTTTCCTTTTTTGAACATGTGATTTTTGGATGTTGTTACCCCAACCTAAGGACACCCATGTGGTGTGAAAAATATCTTTTTTTATATTTCCCTTCCACGAGACACCCATGAGGTGAGTTGATGTGTGTCCTAATAGAGGAATACCCTTTACAAATGAATTGAATTAAATGTTTTGTTTACATAATGGGATTCCTCTATTTCCATGGGATATCATGTTTATGTTAAGTAGTTATATTTTTTATTGAACTCAATTTTTGTAAATTTTTTATTTAAAAATTTGTGATATGAGTGTGTAAAATCATGTGACATGTTTAAATATGAATTGAAAACAATGAGTTTGTATAATCATTGTTTTTCATTGAGTTTTAATTGGGTTTTGTTAGTGTGTATACTCTTATGATGGAATAGAATGTGAATTATTCTATAAGTGGGTAGACCTAGATGACATGAATTGATTAATGTTTTAAAATGATGAATTTTTGTTTATATTTAAATTCCTTGTTAGACCACCCATGGAGGTGTTTTTATTGTTTCCAAATTAGAGTAATCCCATTTGTTATTGAGATATTTTGAATTGGTTGATACATGATAGAATGCCACCCTTGCATGTTGATGATTCAAGTTATCTGTATTATATAAAACCGTATTTGTTAAATGTTATTTTAAGAAATTTTATAAATCAGTTTTTATGCTCATTTTTTTCATTTAATATTAAATGTGGATAATTATTGGGTATACTCATGGTATGAAATTGTAATTTCATTGGTTGATGAATAAAATTAGATATTTTTTAGATGGTTGTAGATTCCATTGTTGAAATTCCAAGATTCTTGATTCCAATTAGATTACTTAGATGATACACCATTGATATTGATGTTGTAGTGGATGTCTTGGATTGAGTATGCTCTTTGGTTTTTTATTATATGGGATTTCTTATGCCTACCTACCCCTTGAGTCCATATTTCTTGGACACACATAAAATATATCAAGTATTACATGCTCCTAAAAATCCAACCAGTGACTAACAATGTTCCCATCGAGACTGTAGTAAGAGTAAATGATGTTTAATTGTTCTTATAAACGTTGTATCCAGCCCTTTATGGTCTAAAACACTGATTATATCACACGATTGTGAGAAATATGTTATTTTTTATTGAATGGACCAGACATTGTTTCACTAATACATCACTATATGGAATATACCTGGTTGATATGATATATATGTTTTATGAAAAGGTGATGTTGTTTATTTATGTATTAATTAAAAATACCTTGTTTAGAGCGTGGAACATGTTTTCATGTATCATGGAGAGGCGATTTATAATTTATAGTTTAATAGATTTCATTCTTGGTGAATATGTACATTTTATTTATTTCATTCCTATTTACATCCAAATTATTTAACTTGTTATATTAAAAATACTAGAATTGTATAGAAATTTGGGTGGTTAATAATGCGGTTTCATATTACTCACTGTTAGGGCCACTAATAGATACCCATAGAAACTATTTGGAAGTAGGTCGATATAGGCAAATTCACCCACAGTATAATTTATGATTTTGTGTTGTGCATAGGAGGTGAGGAGCACGTCCCTGAGTAGAAACTCATTATCGTATTTAATGATATAACCATTCATTTTTTAGTATACCTATATTGTAGTGTATTATTATGTACCTATGTTGTATGTTTTCGTAGACACATAGAATGTTTCATCATTCTATATATAAAATGACATATAACATTGTATGTATATCATTCTTCTATTATTTACATATTGTTTGGTTACTATACTTCATCCAATACAATAATGTTATTGATATTCATCTATGTTAAATTTTGGTGATGAGGGAATAGTCTACCCACTAACACACCTAGGCCCTCTCTACTAGTTGGAAGCCTCTATCCTTTGGGTAAATGCACTTGAGGCCATGTGACCCAGCTGGCTCGAGGAATTATTGGCTGGCATCTTGGTCTAGGGATTTGTAGAGTGGTATTACATATTTATTTTTTGGTTTTTATTTTTATATAGAAACCATATAATGGTATAGTAATGAAGTGTAATTTGTTAATGAGTTTTTTTTGGTGTTTCTAACCCACTTATAAGTATAAGCCAAATTTAAACTAAATTTTTTTTCTAATTATTAATTATTATAATTGGATTGATGAAACCATTCTGTGATTCACCTTAAATATGATATTATTTTATATATGATTTTGGATTATATTATTTTCAAACCAGATTCGAAAAGGGTATGACATATCTTCCATAATTTTATGAACCTTCTAGAAATCACATTCCATGTATTATGTCATGAAATTTATGATGCATTTCATTTTGTATGCAGCTATGATATGCTTTAGGATTAATGTACATTTTGTTTTGATAGCTTTTTGGTGATGGATAGAGAATGTGAAACCATATTTCACATCATAAGGTGTATGGCCCCTATGTAACAAAAAGTGACACACTATTTGATAACATATTAAAACGTGAATATGATATGGTATGTATTATATGGGAATAAAATTTTTGTTAATGAGGTATTATGGGCCGCATGGATTGTAACATGGTGAACAGTTGGTTTATAATTTTGAACAAATAAATCATTTATATTTTATTGAAATGGATATTTATTTAATTGATATGGGAATATTGACATGGAAATGTACTCCAAACCTAGACACGACTTTTCTATTGCGAAGAGGTAGTGTCTCTGGTGGTATTTAGTAACTGTTATTTTTTCAATCCTAGATTTAGGAGAAGGCTGTTTGGTATGAAATGGGATTAGTGGTGTTTTTACATTCCTTAGGATATTGAACTATGAAATTTGTTATTTAATTTTTTAGTCATTTGATTGTCCTAAAAATGATCAACTAGACCAGGTAGGTTAATTGGGGCATGTTTCACTTGAGGTAAACTGTTATGGGTGTATATAACCTTAATAATTAAACAAATTCTTTTGGGATGATTTCTAAAGGACCAAATGTTAGTTTAATGGGACCTTTATTTTTTACCATATCATAATTAATTTTAAAGGACATTATATTAAATAATTGTCTAATTAGGAATGAATTCTAATAATTTTGTAATGTTTTAAAAATGGAAGTATGATAATACTTGCTTGTTTTTTCTTGAATCCTTTATTAAATCAAGAACCAAATACATTGTTTTCTAGTTTTTTCTTGATTTTTTGTTTACAAACATTGAAATATTTAAATATTAAGGGTAAATAATAAAATAACATGGAAAATTGAACCTGTTGTGGCTTCCTTCACATAAAACCTCGTGTAAGGTTTGTTTAAATATTCCATTGATTTTTTCTAGAATGGAAACATGAGGGTTTTCTGTAGGTTATTTCCTTTTAGAATTTTCTAAAGTGAGAGGATCATATTTCTACTAAATATTTTAGGTGTTACCTCAATATGGTATGCTGCTTTTATTTTTTTAATGGGGCTATCCATAAGTAGGTAGCAACCTAGAGATTGTCCACCTAGATAAATACTATGAGTTATATCATTTGGTGTCATGTGGGTGTTGTTGTATCTTATAGGAATTATATCTTTATAATGAAACCATTTTCTCAATGGGTGGTATTGGAATCCTTGACCCTTATTATGGGAGTGATCATTATGTAATGATCAATTTTGAAAGGTTAGAGATGTTGAGGGTATGGTTAGAAACATTGTAGTTTTTTTAACCCAAACATTCAAATAGTGATAGAAGAATTGGTTTTTCATCATCTACATTAAGGGTTGTATGAGTAAATATGAATATGTGTTAGATCTATTATAAGAACTAATTGATATTTGAATGAATTGGGTGGATGGTCAATGTGTTTTATGAAGGATTAATCATTCATACTTTTTTAGCTCAGGGTAGCATGAGTTCTTATATGTTGTACCCATATAGTATCTAGATGGTGTAATGAACATGTTAATTTTAGTGAACTCAATGGGCCTCGTTCTTTTGAGAATGTACATGGGCAACTTCTAGAGTAGATTGGTCTGGATTAAATAAACCATGTTTTTCCAGATTCTTAAGAAGACTTCTTGGAGACTTGTGAGGTTTTAAATGTTGGTATCATTTATTTGAATTTCATTCTTAATGTTTTGATGTGGTTATCAATACACGAAGAAGTGACACAGGTACGCTTTATATGAATTTGATCAAGCGTGACTGTTAGAAGCTAGTATTTCTCTATTTATGATGACTAGGACATTCTTATGGTGGGGAGTGTCATGTAAGTTCTTATGTATAGTGTATGTTCTTCATCACCAGAATGACGATGATTTGGTTGGCCAAGTATGCAATCATTTAGTGCTTTTCTCTTGGATTGACATTGATAGTACATATTGAACAAAAAAGAAATTTTTTTGGGTGGTGAAGGCATCATGGATTGGTTGATGATGCATCATCATGTTATGTTGATCTTTAGAAAGGATGTTGACCAGTAGTGGTTTGAATGGCAATTTTGGTAACCCGTTATTCCTCTTACTATTTCTTTCTAAGTGATGAGCATGTCCCAAATCACTAGGTCATATTTGATGCACATTGAGTGAATCTTATTTACAAAATACTAAAATTTTAAATGTATTTCGAAAGGGTAAGTATTTTATTTTAGTGTATTCTGTTGGTCACATGGTTTATATCAATTCTTGGTTTGTCTGATGCTCATGTGTATGAATGACTTGGAAGGAGATTTGGACACGTTCTATTTTATAATGACTTGATTTCCAAGTGGAAGCCGCTATGGGGTCAGTCAATAATCTGATGTGGTTGTATTATCATATAAAATCAACACATTTATAATAATGAAGTATGGAATACCATGGGTTAGTTTCTTAGATGGTGATTTAATGAATTCGAGGTTATCTTAGACTTGTAGTCTAGATCAGAGGTACAGTTTAAAAGGGTAATGATTCTGGTTGGTTGTAACTATAATACACACTTCCGTGTGCTATGGAATGGATACTTAAATGGCTAGGTGGTTGTTTGTAAAAGAGAATTATCTTGGAAATGATTGTGGAATTTGGTGGACATGATCATGGTAATTAAAAATACATTGGAAGAAGGTGTTTTATTTCAATTAAAATATTTTGGAGGTCTAATCCAAGCATTCTAAGAATGGTCAGCCATGGTGACATGACTTTTTATCCTTCTTTAAGGATGTTTATGGTCATAAGAAACCAATTTTTACATGTTTCCTTATTATGTAATGTGCAGTAAAAATATATTATGTGGCATTTAGGAATTTTTGATCGACTAGTTTCAGTATGGTCATTTGTTATTGAACCATTCAATTACGAAGATTTCCCTAATAAAAACTCATAATTAGTTGGTTTCACCTAATTAAAAAATTCATGCTGGGAGGAACATTATATTTCATTGTGTAGTTAATTTTATGGGAATTTCAATGATTTAGGTGCTATCATTCAAAATTTTTCATTTTTGGGTTAAAATTCTTGGTGTGTGTGCTTGAGGACATGCAACGATCATGCATCATATATTATTGGGGCACTTGGGAGAGGCATATACCCACTGGTGAATTTTCTAAAAAAATATATTACAGGATTCTATTTGTATAGAACCTTTTGAGGAATTTTATAGTAGGAAATTATGATCAACCATGTGTTGGTTTGAGGTATGGAAGGTAACAATGATTATATGTCGTCTTATTTAGGAGACCACGGTTATGGTTCTAATTATTCTTAACTTGAGTCTTACTATATAGTCTCATCATAACTCTTATTTCGATCACCAAAAATAACATCTATATTTTAATGTTTGGGATCGATCCATTATATGTGTCTCAAAAGAGTTGGGACATAAGAGAATGATGAAATAAGGCATGTTTTAACAGTGATATGTCTTGCCATTCTTTATTCTCGATAGAGGCCGGCCGATCGAATATCTGTAATAGTATCCTTAGTGGTACTGAGAAAATACTGAAAGCTGCCACATATGGCATCTAAAAATAAATGTTTCATAAATTTCTCATTCTTTTCATCATGAGGAGTTTGAGATGTAGTTTGATGTATCCTTTTAAGAGATTATGATTTTTATAGTTTATTAAATCATGTAGGTTGTCTAAGGTAAGTCCATTACTCTATTGTGATTGTAATAGAATAATATCCATTTATAGGAAGAGGATAGAGGATGGAGTCTGACATACCTGCTCAGTGGTCAGATTCATTCTCAGATGAATCATGACCACCATAAACAAGGCAATTCAGAGTTGAATTTCTATAATTATGGGATATTGTAAGAACATTGTTCTTCATATGATGTATGAATCATTATCATTTAGTTTAAATGGTTAAATATGGACTAATTTGGATATCTAATTTGATCATGGGTATTTCGGTGGTGTATGGGGCTTCTTCATGATCCAGAAGAATGGTTTTATGGGTTAAATAAGTCATGAGAATGGTTATTAGAAGCCACATAGGGCAGAACGTATAGTTAATAAATTAATGTGATGATAGGTAGGAGATTATGAGATGAGCACGCATTTAGTCCAGACAAGGAAATGTCTTTAGAAAGACCATGCAAGATGTATGAAAAAAAATTAGTGGGCGTTTTTATGATTTCCACACAGTTTTTCAAACATTGTAATGTAACCATGTGAGTTTCCCTCTCCTACAACTTACCATGGATGGTTGGAACACTATTTTTGAAACTATCCAATCAAAACCTGAGACCACTTGAATATAGATATTTTATAATTTAAAATTAAATTAAAATATACTTTGACATATAATATATCTTTTATTCTATGAACAACAACTCACCCCTTTTGAAGCTCTCAGTAGAGGATATTCTTTTAATTAAGATATCATTCCCATATGATATCCAATTCTAGTGTGCAATGTTTCATTTGATCCATATCAGTGAGTGCTCAATTATTTTTTAGTTGTTTAATATTCTTCAACCTATCAATGAAAATAATGAGGTGCAATCATATTTCCCTTATTTTTATTTTCTTAATTTGTTCAACATTTTTGGTGCAATTGTTGTTGAATTGGGAGTTTATGATGGAAAATCACTCTAATACTGAGCTATAATATATAGTATTCAGTTTTCCTATTTATGTGGTGCTTTGTTAGGCAATATGTCGTTGTGACTACTGATGTACATTTTGGTACAACCCCAAAATTGAAATGATTAATTAAATTAATTGAATTTGTATATGTTTGGGGTTCCCTTTAGATTCCACGAGTCATTTTAGTAGTTGTTTCTACCCCCAATGACAACCCATGGGGTGTTTTATATAATTTTGTTAATATTTCCCTTCCTTGACCCACCAATTGGGTGAGTTGATGTTATCCTAGATTGTTTAATACCATTAATAAATTATTAAAATCAAATGATATGTTTAAGATATGGGTTGTATCCCTTCACATGTGATATCACATTGATGTCAATTTAATAAATGGTTTTTATATCTCATGAATTTCATAAATAGAAATTTGGATAATGTACAGATGAGTCCGTAAACTTATGTTCTATGTTTAAATGTGAATTTTGAATAATTAGTGGGCATAATCATTGGGTTCTTTTTAGATCTAATTGGGAAATGTGAGTGGGAATAATTATGTGATGGAATTAAATGTGAATGGTTTTATTAGTGGGTTGACTATATGGTTTGATTTTATTAATGGTATTAAAAAATGAATGATTCTCTTGATGTATTTCACTTATTAGACCACACATGTGGGGTGTTCTTATTATTTAATAGTTAGTGGAATCCAATTAATAATTTAATAGTTTTAAAATTTTAGAATAGTTAATGGAATACATCCCTTACATGTTGATGTTTTAAGTGAAGTGTTTTTTATGTAATGGTGTTTTATAAATGGTCTTATTATAAATTGTTTAAATCATCAGGTATACTAATTTTTTTCCTTGAATGTAAAATATTGTTGATTAGTGGGTATAATCATGTTATGAAATTGTAATGGATTAGTGTAATGAATTTAATGATATGTTTTTGAAATGGAAGTGGATCACATGGTTGGTATACCAAGGGTCTTGATTCCATTTATATTCCTTGGATGAATGTACTTGGATCATGATGCAGAAGTGGTTGCCATGGACTATGTATTCTCCTAGGGTCTGTATTCTATGGGATGGATTCAGCCGTGAACCACTTGGATCTAGATTTAATGGGCTCACATTGTACATGTTTGATATGGTATGCTCCTTGGATTAGATCCAGTGCCTAACTAAATTACCTTCGAGACTCTCCTAGGACTCAAAGAGGATGCCTGGGTCTAATTGACCATGAATCTGAACCTTGGTGGTTTGATTAGTTGATTATATGTTACACTTCTGAGATATATTTAATGTTGGGTTGAATGGATCATCCATGGTTTCTTGGACACTTCGATATAAAAAAAATCTGTTGTTGATAAGACATTTATGGTTAATGGTGAAGACATGTTGGTTATTTATATATTTATTATATATTATTTATTATGAGGGAGATAGTTTTTATATAGGGATCCTTGAATGGATATTCAAGATTAATTGTATTGTAATATACATGTCATGATAATATTAACATTTATTTATTTCTTGAACGTTTACCTGCACAATATTTAGCCTTTTATATTGCTCAACATGGAACATTACTGATCATTTTTCTGTTTACTACTAGGATTCTATCTCACACATTGTTGGGTCGACTAATGTGCACCCAAAGAGACTATTTGAATGTAGGTAAAGATAGTGGAAAGAAAAAATATTTTGATGCTTCATTTTGTTCCATGCATAGAAACATAGGATCTCAGGACTAAGAATATAATCATGATGTTATTTGAAGATAGCCCATTTTTTCAGATACAAATATTGTAGTGTATTATTATGTACTGGATTTGGGTATTATCATAGACACATGACATGATTAGTCATTTAGTATATGAAATGCCTTTTGGAATTTTTAGTATATTAGCCTTCCATTGTTCACATCCTGTTGAGATAATATACTTCATCTGTTACATGCATGTTATAGATATACTTTTGTGTTACACTCTGGTGAAGGGGGCATATTATCCCCCACTAACCCACCTAAGCCCACAATTATAGTTGGCAGCATCAGGCATTTGTGGAGATGTGTTTGGGGTAATGTGACTGACCAAGCTCGGAGCACAGTTGAGTGGTATCCGGGTACGAGATGTCATAATTAAAGGTGTTATGATGCAATGGTTCATTGTAGATGATTCTAGGATTGAAAAAGGTAGTATTTTCACAAATAAGTTTGAACCAATTAGTATGTAATGAAGGAATGTGGGTGGTTCTTCTTATAATTGGTAAGAATGTATTTTTCAATGGAAAATAATGTTATGTAAGGGGTAATAATTGTATGACATGAAATATTGGTTAAATTTTAAACACCCGGAATTTCGATGGAATTTTTTTTAATAAATGGGAATTTTACAAGTCTACAAAAATTTACACCGCTGGATTTCAAGGCCCAGTGTGTCCGGAATAAATTTTTGAAGTTTTGTTCAGGTACTTTCTACGAGAGGTTTCTATAACATTTGAACCACTTCGCGGAACTAAAATCTGAGTCACTGTTGAAATCATAGTGCCAATATTTTTTTTAATAAGACCTTCAACTCGATGGAAGTTGGTCGATAATAGAAGATAGATTTTGGGTTTTCATGGAATGTAATAAAAAAGAGTGAGTTTTCACTTTATTGTATTAGAGCCTCCATGTCGGTTTTTGGTGGTTAAAACCTCCTAATTTGAGTTGGAGATGGGATCACCACACCTTAACCTCCGATGAGAGGTTATGTTGGTGGGGCCCACCCAAACATAACCTCTCATGTTAGGATTAAAGTGGTGGGGACCACCTGTGGATAAAACCCCTTAAACTCCCCATTAAATGTGGATAAACCTCTTGAGCTCCCCAATTACTGGTACCACCACCCTAATGGAGTCTCTTGAACTCACCTATTAATTTGTGCCTACTCTCAGGAATTAATTAGGTGGATCCCATTAATTTAATTCTACCAATTTGAATAAGGTGCCAACTAATTAATAAGACATCAATCAATAATTATTTATTTTGGTTGGCATTTCTCATTTGGTGGGGAGACTTTGAGAGGAGAGGTTGAGAGAATTAGAGTTCTCTAATGAAAAACACCATCTCCAAATGAAGAACGAAGACCTTCTTCAACGTCATCCTCGATGCTTCAACTGTTGTGAGATGTCTTTGATGAACGACTTCTGCGACTCCGTCAAGGAACATCGAATGACGAATCAAAGGTAGGGGGTTTATTACTTGACGATGTTATACCTTTTCTTATCTTATTTAATGGATAGAAAGGAATTGTTTGTGGATGTTTTATTGTTCATATGCTTTCCTTGATGAGCCAAATGTTACCTCCCTAAACACGGAGTCTGTGAGCCAACCTAACATGGCCCGACATCCTCTGTCGATTTACCATCTTGTGGTGTTATTTGGCATGGTTACATAACAACTACGAGGAGACAGAGGCGGAAATGACAAAGGATTCTCTACCTGTGGATTCTGTGAACTGCGCCACCCCTGTTGCATCCCGCACCACCTCCTGCAGAGCCCGCACCGGCCCGGCCTCCCCACCACCCGTACTTACTGTGTGCCCCAAATGAACCTGCGCTGGCCCGGCCGTCCGGCCATCTGGCTGCCCGCACCCCCCCCCCCCTCGCACACGCTAGTGGAACCCCGTGCCTACCTGGCCGCCCGCCTGGCCTCCCGCGTTAGCCGCACCCTACCCAAATCGGCCGCCCACCTGAACTCTCCCTTCCCAAACCAGCCGCTTGCTGGCCTTCGCGCACCCATGCACGCTACCTCGAGACGGCCCCCCTTGGGGTCTCCGGACCGAGCCAACAAACTGGCCCCCCACGCGGTGCCTTGGCCGAAACAGCCCGGTTGTGCACTTTGGGCCGAGCCGTGCCTTCGCAATGCTCCGGGACGAACTGGCCTCGAGCCCGGGCAGAACCTAACAGGCTGGCTGTAACACCACAAGATTTCATAGTAAGCCATTTCTTCAAAACAATATAATAACTTTCTCTACACACAACACCGAGTTCAAAGGCACCATGACTTACCAAACTAGCCATTAAAAAGCAGTTATGAATAGTAGTAACTGAATATTGAACTTTATATAATCCTTATACTTTTAGAATCCATATTATGAGTTTCTTAGACATAATGTAAGAACTAATTCATTCTCTTTTGATAAAAGAAGTATTTTTCAAAAAAATGTACTTTTTCTGCCTTTTAATGGTGAACCATTTTTAAATCCAAAATACGAAACTTATATATATTCAATTTGACAAAATAAACTTCTTCTTTATAATCGGGACATAAGAATTAATTTATTTTCTATAAATTTTTGGTGTTTTTATGATAACTATCATATTTTGGTGAATAGTGAAAAATACTATATTTTAACTGAAAACATCATTTTTAATCAAAATATTTTATAGTGTTAAATTATAAATTTTACCTGTTCGAAAGTATAGATAGATAATAGTTTTACCGTTTAATCCAATTCTGTTCATTTTATGTAATTTAACTTTGAAATTGGACATAAACAAGTGTCAATATTTTGATAGTTATTATTTCTTAGAAACACAATTTTTGGTTTTTGACAACGGAAATTAAATTTAAATTAATAAATGGAAATTCTATTTTTTGAATTTGGTAAAATAAATTTTATTTTTGAATTAAGAATATCAAAATAATATTAGGTGAAAATTTGGTATTTCTCTGAAAACATTCAATTTTTCATGAATAGTTAAAAACACAAAGTTATTGGATAAAATTGTCTTTTTATTTAAATAATTATTTATTTTATTTGAATTTATTTTAGGTCAAAATATTTACATAATACCTATATAATTTAAATATAATTCATTGGAGTCATTTTATAATATGTTTAGATATATAGAAATTTTATTGAACTATTTACCATATTTTACCCACCTCCTAAGAGAAATTGTAAATTTGCATAAAACATAATTTTACCATTTTTGTGGGTTGAATTTCAAAAATCTGAGATACACGGTCAACCTTAGAATGTAAAATTTGGTTCAATAAGATAAAAATAATTTTTGGTGAATAGTAACTTTTGGTTTTAATTTACCACAGTTAAAGGTAAATATGGCAATTCAATGTAAAAAGAATATTATAATAATAAAAAATTACCATAAAACTTGTCCTAAACTTATTTGATGAGTTATGTCCAACAATGGTCATCCTTGGGTTGATTCTGGGACCCCATGGAGCAACTTATGAATGATAATGACACTTTATTTTAATTAACTTAAATGTAAAAATGACATAAAAAAATATCTTTTAGTAAATCAATTTTTACATGGGGATATATAAGTCATATTTTAGAATATAAATATTCATTAGAAAGCTAAAAGGATTTCCTACGTAATGGTAATATATTGATATTTTTTAGACATTATATAATTTAATTTATTTATGACACAATGATGATGCAGTAATTCCATTATTAATGAAATATTAAAATAATTGATATTATAAATATCCAAATAAATGTAATTAGAGAATTATTATGAATTACACTAATTTTATAGGTCAATATGACATTTTATGGTTTGTTAGACTAATTTTTTTTCGAAGTAATAAAGATTTTATGAATTTTCAAAAAATCAAATACCAAATAGTGTCAAAATTGATAAAAAAGAGTTTTTTTAAAAATATTATATTATTAATTGATATTATATTTGTAAAAATATATTTTTTGACCAAAAGACATATATAATGATATTTGTATAATTAATGAACCACTGGGGTTCTCTTGGAAGCATATATTATGGTTATTAACAGTTTAATATAAAAATACAAAGAGACATGGTAAATGTCAAACTATTTAACTAAGAGTTAAATCTAAAAGATAAAGTCAATATAGTAACCCAAAGCTATCTAATACCTATTGGTTGAGTGTTTTAGGATCCATACCACCTTAGAAATTAAATATTTCATGTTCGATCCATTAGCAACCAAACCATATTATATTATAAAATATATTTCTAGTTTTTCTAAGGTTCCCCTCACCCCTCTTATAAAAGGGCACTTCCCCTTCTCTCTAATTCACACATTCAAAGCCATTTGGGTCTGCCATAACCTACCCAAATACCCTCTAAACTATCCTACCTTCATCCTAGAGGGATTCCTTTAGTCATAAAGCCATCCTATGGATCCCTTTTGATCAAAAAAAAGAAGAACATGAAGAAGAGGTAAATATTTCATCAACTCTTTCAAGTTCCTTTCTTCTTCCACATTCCCTTTCATTGTTGTTTCCATTATAAATTAATAACTCAATTATCTTTTATATACTTTGATGTTATTTTAAATATGATAAAACCATATTCATTATTCTATCCATCCTTTGAATGACATGTCATCATATGTGCATACGTACGGCTTACCGTCTCCACATAATGGTGTAATTGTTTTGAATACATTATTATATGTATGGGTAAAATAATGATGTGTAATTGATTTAAATAATGAATATAACATGATAATGACTCTGTATATATTATATAACATCCAATTATATTTTATTTTAATACAAGAAGAATGATCTTGTCGCTCTTGCGTACGTACGGATTACCGTCTCCATGAACGCGATGAGATTCTTTTCCCATCATATCCATTCCAGAATAATTTTTATTTGATTATTAAAAATAATGTTTAAAGTCTTTATATCATTCTGAATATGAATAATCTTCGAACTATCCATAACAATAATTATTTCCATCACAAAGAATATACAGTAAAACGAATCAGTTAACACCCGAAACAACGCTAATACTAAGATATTATTAAAAAATAAATATTAAATGAACATATATGATTTCACATTAGTGTATTTGATTCTTTTATAATTGAATAATAGTTATTTCACCATTATACAGGAGGTTAACCTACCCTCGACCAGGTAAAAGTACATGGTAAGATTTAATTTTACAATCTCTTTATTATCCGAGGTTGTTTTTACGTAAGTATCTACAGGGACCTCTTTATCATCCACATCCATGTTTCCTAAAAATGTATTTCAAAAAAAATTCACTATTTAATATACAATGGTTTTATGTCATTTATACCCATGTTGGTTTTTTTATAAATTTTCTTGAAAGGAATCTTTCCATCAATTTCCAAACAAGGTACCTTATGACCTTTTTGGAAAAATTAAGGTAAGAATGTATTTTAACTTATATGGTGGGTGTGGCTATTTTCCACTATTATAAAAACATCGAATCATCCCTTACAAGCTTATAATAATATTATCAAAATAAATTTTTTATTTATAATTATTTTACTCTTAAATGATTTCAAAATAGAAAGAGATATTTCTCTGAAAAAAGGGTTTGATTTCAACTATGTCAACATCCTTTGATGGAATATTAAGGTTATTTGAAGTTGATTTATTGTGATAAAAAACATCCATATTGTATTGATGGTTTTGGGATATTTTTTACCGTGGATGTGTTATTTTTATACCATTTATGGATTATAGATAAATTATTGACATTTCGTATGCTAGATTCAATATGAATGTTTATGTTATGTGTAAACTTTTTCGTATGAGGAATGCATTGGACATATTAAGTGACGGGTGGAGCCCTCTATAGCTCCTCGATGCATCATTAGGTCTCATGAGACAAACTAGTGTCTTGGCACAAGTCCTTGACCAAAATATTCTTTGTAGTCTTGGAAAAATGCCTTGACTATGTGGTTATGAATTCTGGCATTATGCATTCCATCATTATGATAGTGGCTATAATTATTGTATGTGATTATTCGACTAGTATAATATCCATATGAGTAAGTAAATGTCATTATTTTGATTTACATTTTCCATATTATGACAAATTTTATGTTGAAAAGGATTTTGTTTTAGTTTTATAGATTTCCTTAAATGTTTATGCTTATTTATGAACGTTTCCGCTATATTTTTATCCTTACTGAGCATCTGAGATCACCCATTTCTATGTATTATTTTTCCCAGGATATGAAGAAGTATATTATAACTGACCTGTAGGGATAGTCTATGGGATCTCAGTGTTTTCTATGGAAACAATGTTGTTTTAGTTTTTCATTTAATGATTTAATGTAAACCTTATGAATGTAATTAGTAATTCAAAGGCTTCTAAACTAATCGGTATTTCGAGACATGATCTTTTATGATCATGTATGTGATATGTAATAATGCACCGAATCTGGGCTTCTAGGGTCGGGGTGTTATAGTTGGTATTAGAGTATGTTTAGTAGAAACCATGGAAACTAGATTTAGATTATCTTTAATTAGAGAACATTACCCTATGATATACTTTGAAGATTAGTATACAAGAACTTCCAAAAATTTTGGTAATGTATAGATTTTCTAAGTTTTTCATGAAAGTACTTCCTTGTCTTGATATGAGCATGTAGATGCGGCTCTGGCACAGATGTACCAAGGGGTAAAACCCGAAAACATTACATTATGCTAGACTCGAACGGGAACTGGTGCACGACAACGGGACTTGCTGCACTTTTGGTTAGGACACTCTAGGGGAATATGCTTAGGATATTTCTCATTTTCTTCACAAATCATTATGACGGATTTATGAGTATATACCTCCTCAAAGAAAATATTTTTATGATTATGGATTATATCCCTAAACTGGTCTATTTACATTAGGTATTTTACAAGTTTGGAATTATTCATTGCAATTCATAAACTGACCTAGTGTATGTCAGTGTATAGAAATGGCGCCTAGTAGAAGGAATGACAACTCTAGAAATACATATGATCCAAAGAGTAAGATGGATCATATATTTTATAGTATTAATCCAACATTTAGAAGAGAAATAGTTTTCCATGTATTCTCAACATATGTTGAAATAGTATCATGTGTTAATAAGATAAGTAAAGAATTTTCTGAGTCTTATGGACTTGATGGTAAGCAAGATAAGAAAAGGATGGAAGAGAGAATGATGGATAAAGGGAAGAGGGGAAAGAATGATTTTCCCATATGTGGTAACTATGGAAAGAATCACCTTGGTAAATTCTTGAAGGGAATGGGAGTTTGTTATAAGTGTGGAGAAAAAGGACACCATGTATGTGATTGCAAGGGTAAGAAAAAGGTTTCAAATGTTGAATGCTTCATCTGCAAGGAGTTGGGACACTACGTGAATCAATGTCCACATAATCAGAGTATACCCCAAATTATGTTATTGGATAATATTCATTTTCTAATACTACTGAAGATGAAGAAGAATAATTAGATTTCTTATGTTATTATTAATGTATTGTGTAACATGAGTATTGTATTAATGATTTACATGTTATAAGAAATATAAAATATATAAGGATTTTACTACAGTACTATTTCATGAAGGACTTGATATTGTGTGGAACCAAGAAAAGTGACTCAATATCAGGTAAAATTATTGGAAAATATATTGTTAAGAAAACAATAAACCATAATAATGTTCTGACATTGAGGTAGTGATTTTTAAATAATACTTGGTTGATTGGGATAAATTATATTGGATATTCTTGACTACCTTGAAGATGATTAATGATTTTACATTCTATCATTTTTGGAGTTTACAACATTTTTTGATAGAAGGAGAATATCCAGTATTCTATAAGGAATAATGGATCAAGAATGTAATCAATAATATTTTATGGTAATTCAGGATGTTGTAGGGTTTTAAAATAATAAATGATGAAGGTGTTCACATGTTATAAATGGAAAAAAGGAACTTCATAGTATTAAAGGTCATTATAGGTTTTGGACTGTGAGTTTGGATAGAAGTATTTTGGATAAGTCTAGTTTAATTTTATTTTTGGATTTCCATAAAAAAGGCATCCCGGTGGTCGGGCGGCAACCCGTCACGTCTGGCAATGCTGCGAGACTTGAACCCACAACAGAAGGGTGAAAATGGTGTATCACCTACCACTGGCCCATGTGATGTCCAATATTGAATAATTTTATTTAAATGTTCTGATATATGAATTATAAATTTATTTTTTTTATCCCTATACGAATATGATAAATAGAATATATTTTTTTGTTCTATTATCTTTTAGAGTGAAAGATGAGTTTGTGGTGGAAACTAGTAAAAGGATGGAACTCTACTTGTAATGTATATATTTTTTTATTCTCTTATTCTATGATTATATTAATTCATAAAGCTTATTTAAGGGATCTTAAATATAAAAATGTGTTATCATAATACCTTATGTTTTGTTGAACCGATGATATTTTAAATCATCACATATTGATGGCTTTGAGTCCCTCAATTCTGCAATTGTTTGTGAATGATGACCTCAATCACTCCATATAAATATTTACATTTTCCTCCAATTATGTGTCTCTAATTTCCTCCATTGTTCTCTTAATCGAGATTATATTTTGGTGGTGACTTTTTCATTCCCCTTTTACTCTTATTAATACTAAATTTTATTAACCCCATTTCCGATGTGGGTTTTCCCACAAAGATATTTTCTATTTTCATCCTTTTATTTTCAAAGAACAATTTCAAATTTTGAGGACGCAATTTGTTGAAGGAGGAAAGAATGTAACACCCCCAATATTTCATATTATGTTATTTCATTAAAGTAATTCAATAGCTTGCACTACACGCAACATTGAGTTCAAACGCACCACGACTTACCAAACTAGCCATTCAAAAGCATTTATGAATAATATTAACTTAATTTTGAACATTATATAATCATTATAATTTTAGAAACCATAGTATGAGTTTATTAGAAATAATTTAATAACTAATTCAATTTTTTCTGATAAAAGACGTATTTTAAAAAAAATAAACTTTTAACACCTTTTAATAGTGAACCCTTTTTAAATAAAATATTTGAAACTTTTATATATTCAATTTGACAAAATAAACTTCTTCTTTTGAATTGGGACATATGAATTTAGTTTCAGTAAATTTTTGGTGAATTTTCTAATAACTTTCATATTTGGGTGAATAGTGATCAATACTATATTTTAACTGAAAACAACTTTTTTAATCAAAATAATTTATTTTGATAAATTATACATTTTAATGGTTTGAAACTATAACAACATTATATTTTTACCAATTAATCCCATTCTTGTCATTTTATGTAATTTCACTTTGTAATTGGACATAAACAAGTGCCAATCTTTTGATTGTTATTTTATCTCAAAAACCTGCTTTTTGGTTTTGACAACAAGAATTAATTTTAAATTAATAAATGCAACTGCTATGTTTTTAATTTGGTAAAATAGACTTAATTTTTGAATTCGTAATTTCAAAATTATCTTTGGGTGAAATTTTGGTATTTTTATGAAAAAATTCAATTTTTAATGAATAGTTAAAACGCGAAATTATTGGTTAAACCCGACTTTTTATTTAAATAATTATTAATTTAATTGAAGTTTATTTTGGGTAAAAATAGATAAATAATACCTATATAAGTTTAATATAATTAATTGGAGTCATTTTTTAATAGGTTTAGTAATATAAAAATTTTATTGATCTGTTTACCGTCTTTTACCCACCTCGTAGGAGAATTTGCAAATTTGAATAAAACAAAATTTTACCGTTTATGTGGGTTGAAATTCAAAAATACAAGATACACAGTTAAACTCAATATGTAAAATGTGTTTCAATAATATGAAAATAATTTTTGATGAATTGTAACTTTTAACTTTAATTTACCGCGGTTAAAGGTAAATATGATAATTCAATGTAAAAAGAATATTATAATAATAAAAAATTTCCTTAAAACTTATATTAACCTTATTGGATGAGTAATGGCCAACTATGGGAATCCTTGGGTTGATTTCGGGACCCCATGGAGCCACTTATGAATGAAAATGAGACTTTATTTTAATTAACTTAAAGTAAAGGAAAAAATGACACAAACAAATATATTTTAGTAAATAAAATTTTACCTAAGGTTATATAAGTAATCATTTAGACTATAAATATTCATTGGAATGATAATAGGATTTAATACATAATGGTATTTTATTTATATTTTTTATACATTATATAATTTAATTTATTTATGACCCAATGATGATGCAGTAATTATCTTATTAATGAAATATTAAAATAATTGATATTATAAATATATAAATAAATTTAATTTGAGACTTTTTATGAATTCAACTAAATTAATTTGTTATTATGACATTTTATGGTTGGTTATATGGATTTTGTTCGATTTAATAATGTTTTTACGAATTTAGAAAACCAAAATACCAAATAGTGTCAAAATTGACATAAAAGAGTTTTCAAAATAAATATTATATTATTAATTGATATTATATTCATAAAAATCTATGGATTGGTCAAACGACATATATAATGATAGTTGTATCATTAATTAACCACTTGGTGTTCTCTTAGAATTATATAGTAATTTTATTAACAATATAATTAAAAATACAAAGAGACATGGTAAATGTCAAACTATTTAATTAAGAGTTAAATCTAAAAGAAAAAGTTAATATAGTGACCCAAACCTGTCTAAAACCTATTGGATAAGATTTTTTCGACCCATATCCACCTTATCCTTTAAATAATTCATTTTTGATTCATTAGAAACTGAAAATTATTATATTATAAAAAATATTTCTAGCTTTTCTTAATGTGACCCTCACCCCACATATAAAAGGGAACTTCCCCTTCTCTCTAATTTACACCTTCAAAGCCATTTGGATCAGAAAAATCCTTATCAAATACCCACTCAAATATCCTCCATTCATCCTAGAGGCCATACTTTAGTCATAAAGTCATCCTTTGGTGCCCTTTTGATCAAATCAAAACAAAGAACCCGAAGAAGAGGTAAATATTTCATCACCTCTTTCAAGTTCCTTTCTTCTTCCACTTCCTGTGTCTTTGTTGTTTACATTATAAAATAATAACTCCAGTATCTTCCATATAGTGTGATTTTATTATAAATATGGTACAATCAAATACATTATTCTATCCATCCTTTAAATGACATGTCACCATACGTGCATGTGTACAGCTTACCGTCTCCATGTCGTAGTGTAATTGTTATTCAATACATTATTATTTGGTTGGGTAATATAGTGATGTGTAATTGATTTAAATAATAAATATAACATGATAATTATTATTTATATATGATATACCATCCAATAATAGATTATTTAAATATCAAAAGAATGATATTGTCGCTCGTGCGTACCTACGAATTACCGTCTCCATGAACGCGATGAGATTCATTCCACATCATATCCAATCAAGACTAATTTTCATTTGATGATTATAAATAATGTTTAAAGGCTGTATATAATTCTAAATATAAATAAGATACATCCTATCCATAACAAACATTACTTTCATAAGAAATCATATAATGCAATATGAATCTGTTAACACACGAAACGACGATAATACTAAGATATTATTAGTAAATCAATATTAAAAGAACACAAATTATATCATATTAATGTATATGATTCTGGTATAATTTAAAAACTATTATTTCACCATTATATAGGAGGTTGACCTACCCACGTCCATGTAAAATTACAAGGTAACAGTTAATTTAACAATATATTTATTAACCGTGGTTGTTTTTACGTAAGTATCTACTGGGACCTCTTTATCATCCACATCCATGTTTCTTAATAATTTATTTAAAAAAATTACAATTTACTATATAATGGGATAAAGTAATTTATACCATTTTTTTGACTATTTATGAAATGTTTTGAATGGAATCTTTCTGTCATTTTCCAAACAAGGTACCTTATAACCTTTTTGAAAAATATAAGGTAAGAATGTTTTTTAACTTATACAGTAGGTGTGGCTATTTTTCGCTGTTATAACACCATCGTAGCTTCCCTTACAATCTTATAAGAATATTTTCAGAATAAATGTTTTTTATTTAATTATCTGAATCTTATATGATTTCAAAATTGAAAGATATATTTCTCTAAAAAAGGTTTTGATTTCAACTATGTCAACATCCATTGATGGATTTTATGCTTATTTGAAGTCGAGTTATTATGATAAAAAACATCAATATTGTATTGAATGTTTTGTGATATGTTTTACTATGGATGGGTTATATTTATACCATTCATGGATTATTTATAAAGTATTGACACGTGTCCTTGAATATGTTGTTATAAAGTCTCGAATTATTCATTCCATCATTATGAAAGTGGACATTGATATGGAATGTGATTATTTGACTAGTAGAATATCCATGTGAGTAAGTAAATGGAATTATTTTGATTTATATTTTACATATTATGACAGAGATTATGTTGAAAAGGCTTTTGTTTTAGTTTTATACATTTCTTTAAATTTTTGTGCTTATTTATGAAAGTTCTTTCTATATTGTTATCTTTACTGAGCTTCTGAGCTCACCCCTTTCTACATTTTATTTTTCCCTGGATGCGAAGATTTATATTATGACTAACCTACATGAATAGTCTATGGGATCTCACTGTTGTCTATGGAAACAATGTTGTTGTATTTTTCCATTTTATGATTTAATGTAAACCTTATGAATGTATCTAGTACTTCCAAGGCTACTAAAGTAATCGGTCTTTCGAGGCTTGATCTTTTGTGATCATGTAAATGATACAAAATAATGAACCGATTATAGGTTTCTAGGGGCGAGGCATTACACTGCCCAACCCAATGGGCTAGTCCAGACCCAAAAGGCCTGACCGGGTCTGCCCCGACTAAGATGGGCCGAGTCGATCAGACCAGGGTGGACCGGACACGGGCCCACTTCGGGCCTTTACTTTATTTTGGCCATATCATTGGCACCGGTCGACCATTTGACAAACTGTCAGTGGCGCTGGTAATATTGGAACGCAGCTTTCCCTTGGAGTATACCCCAACAGAGTTTAGGGTAATGCTGAGATATGGTCAGGTTGGATCATACACGAATCCAACTGGGCCCAAGGACTAAAATGCTAATAACTCATAGACCGAGCATACGATTGACGTTCCATCTATTGCATTGAGACCTATATGACATGGAGATCCTTTGAGATACTTATACATGGGACATTATGGTATTTGGAGTAGCGACCAGTAGCTTGTGGATTGGATCCTACCAGAGATGAGCGAGCATAGTGCAGAGACGTAGTAGGTGGCTGAGACCTGATGACTGCTGACTGATTCGACTCAGAGTGTTTCGACTAGCACACTGGGGAGCTCCTTGGTGTCGTGGAAGCCATGCAGTGGGGAGTGCCTCTATGTAAAAAATAGACACATCATACTCGACATGAGGAGTAACTCAGTAGGCTATGAGGGGGGAGCCTCTGTGTGATGTGGCAGATCCACAGTGGGAAGCACCTCCATGTGACGTAGAAGACCCACGATACTCGATAGGAGGAGTTCCTCACCAGTCCAAGGATAGTGGGAAGTGCCTCTGTGTGACGTGACATGCCCATAGTACTCTATAAAGAAGGAGTGCTCCAATAGACATGGATTCGACAGTGTGACTGGGAATGTTACTTGATACTACACCTCGAATAAAATCCTTGTTTGAGATGAGTGAGTAAATTTTCTGTTTACCTCATGATTGACATGGATTACTTGATAACATACGTATGTGAATGGAAAAATACGTAAGTGGGTTTATCTATTGATTTCATACCTTTTTGTTTATCCTTGTTAGATTTTGGTGAGACCTTGAGTGTCTCGGGGACCCTACTAAGCGTCATAATACTCACCCATGCACGGGCTTTAACCGCACCTCATTGTGTTGGATGTAGACGACGGACAGTGTTGACTGAGGCAGATTGGATAGGACGGGATGGTACCCAAAGGTGGACCACACAGAGGAAATGAATGAATGTGGATTTCCATAGAGGATTTCTATCCTACTCTTTAGGTAGGACTCCCCGGTGGATGATCTGGTAGCTGTTTACCTTTCTTCAGTTGTACTTGTTTTCAGTTTCCTTGTACTTTACTGTTGGGCTTGTATTTCTGGCCCCTTTACTTTTCAGCACTCCTTTTGTATATAGTTTTATATAGTGTTTTGCATACATCCTACTCTATTGTGTGTATTTATATATTTTAAAGACAATTCCTTCCTAGTTTATAGTATTTACGCCTTTGGGGCTAATCACCAGCCCCTAGCCTTTGGAAGGCGGGTTTGTGGTAGTCATGACACTGGCCCTGGAGGACGGTTCATGACCAATTGGTATCAGAGGAGTCGGTTCTACCATATAACTTAGGACTCTGATCTTTATTTTCTACGAGGCAAGACTGTTAAGGGTACTGACTGTGGTTCATAGTTCAGGGAGTCCAGGGTTGGTGCGACAGCCGACGTATCTATACACCAGAACCCTAACTACCGATCTCCGACTCATTGCACGAAAACACTAATTGCGTGTGTGTTTTCAAAAAATTTCTTAGAGTCAACTCAACCAGGTCAGCTCACCTGGTATGACTTTTGACAGTGTCGCATCGGTTCCGGATGCCTCCACACAGACTGCCAATTAGAGTTCTGAGAGAGTACACGAGGATGACCCACCGAGCGGCGAGGCTCCGGTGTAGGGCCCACATACTATTTTGGCACATTCGGGTGGTGTACCAGCAACACCCCCACCCATTGGGTAGAAGATGCCACCAGCCACACTAGCAGATGGTGCACACCAACTGAGTGTGTTGCACGAGTCCAGCGGTAGAGGCCTCCTAGGATACGAGGCGATACAGATTCCCAGGAAACAGTGGACTGGTAGTAGGTGATTTCTAGAGTTCTCCACCTAGTTGAGACACCCATAGAGAATATAATGATATTATTTTCTTGTTTTTTCTAGTATGTGACCATGAGGTTGTTCTGCATAGTGATGAGGCTTGGGTATATGGACCGTTGCATGATTTTGTACTTTCAGGTAGTGTGTCAGCTATATCACTGCTTGTTGGTTAACAGTTACAAGCGGTGGTACCAGTAGATGACACATATATGATTAGTGCCTTACACGTGTTTCTACATCAGATACCCCTCAGGTTCCGAGGTGATCCCAACTCACAGGCAGATAAGGACTGGCCTGAGGAGGTGGCTAAGAGTTCTCTAGTGGTTGTACAACTTCGTCAGGGTGACATGTCGGTAGCTGATTATTCATAGAGGCATACCGATCATTCCTGGTACTCGATAAATACGATACGATCAGTGATTTTGGTCTCAGACTACCGAGTGAGGTGTGTCTTAGGACATCTGAGCTAGCAAATTTACTCAATATTCTCGAGAGAACCTTTGTAATTGAATGTTCTTTTGCTGAGCAGATACAACCAGTGAACGTTAGTAGTGGAAAATCATGAAACTGGCCCCAGTCTCAGAGACTTGAGCGTGTAAAATGTTTCAAGAAGAGGAAGTATTAAGGAAAGAAGAAACTTTAGGGTAGAATATGAAGAAGTGGAGCTAGGAGATAAATATTAGGGGGGTGTAAATTTCAACATGTTACAACCACCTGCCATTGTAGTCCCTGCCAGGCTCATGGAGCTGGAGGGAAAGGGAAGAGAGTAGCTGCATGTGGTCAAGCAGTGTGACCCTAGGGCTATAGGAATGATTCAAGGTACATTTTGTGTCTACTACTAGCTGCTGTATCAATAGACATAGGTACAAATCATTCCTTACTTCCAAAAATCTTGTCTAGAATTAGAGTTCCTGGTTAAACCATTGACTTGACCCTCATGTCTAGAGATACCATTGGGAGTAGAATCGATTATTACACTTACAACGACGGTGTGATTTGAAACTTGAGGAAAGACTTTAAGTTGGAACCTCTTGGTGGCAGCGTCGTGTCCTTACGACGTTAGTTTGGGTATGGACCGGGAAACCACACTCCATACGCAAATTGATTGTATTAGGAAAAAATGTTGTGGTTTTTCGACAACATTGGGATGAGGTTTTCCTTAGACAGCAAAAAAGGAAACCCATGTATCATAGGATAAAATCATGCATAGTAGGGTGCAACCGATCAATCTTGAGTCGGCCAGCCTTACCCTCATGGCAGTAGGAGTGTTCAGTTTTCAGTTCCATACTGGAGTGACAGAAAATGGGGACATATTTTAAAAATATGTTTCTAGGATTATACCCCCAAATGGGGAGGGACATCTTCTTTGGATGGATACTACTATAGGTTCGTTCCAGACTTCTCTAGAGTTACAGCACCACTATCAGCCTTGACAAAGAAAGGCAAACCCTTCATATGGTTGGAGAGATTCCAGCAGATCATTCAGGAGCTGAGGGAGAGGCTGACTAGTTCCCCCTTGTTGAGGCTTCTAGAGGAAGGTGTAGGGTAAGTATTCTACTACGACACATCAGGGACCAGACTCGGGTGTGTCCTGATGTAGGAGCGAGAAATGATCGGTTATGGTTCTCAGCAGTAGATACAACACGAGAAGAACTACACTACCCATGACATGGAGTTACCAGCAGTGGACTTATCCTTGATGATCTGGCATCACTATCTTATGGGAGAACGTTTTACCATGTACTCTGATCACAAGAGTCTCAGGTATATCCTCTCTCATAAGGGCCTAAACCTGAGATAGTGACGTTTTCTTGAGATCCTCCAGGACTATGACTTCGAGATAGTCCATACTCCTAGGAAGGAGAACATTTTTGCAGATGCACTCAATAGGAGAAGTGGTATATTGCTGTTATGCGAGGCGACAGAGTAGCTGGCTACCTTACAGATATCCTTTGTGGATAGAGTTGGAGAAGCCTTTCTTCAGTATCTTATATTTATTCCCCCTATTCTTCAGTGAGCCAGGGAGGTGTAACGTGGAAACACTGACGGTGAGACACGACGTGCTCATATATCCACATGATAGGCACCTGATGGATTTTATGAATGTGGGGAGCACGTCATCCTCTACAGAGGATGTACATTGGTGCCAGTGTCACTTCAAGATGAAGTGTTGAGGGGGTTCCACACATCCCCTCAAGAGGTACATCTTGGTGTCATGAAGATGTATCATGGCCTTAGACGACATCACTGGTGGTCAGGTATGAAGAAATTGGTACAGAGTTTGTATCTCGATGCCTCACATGTCACCAAGTGAAGTTAGAGCACCAGGTACTAGTAGGATTGGTACAACTTTAGAGGTCCCGGAGTAGAAGTGGTATGGGATATCCATGGACTTCTTGATGGGTCTTCCACGTACATCCAGGGGACACAATTCGATTTGGGTGATCATTGACTGACTCACCATGTCAGTCCATTTCCTACCGTTCAAAGAGCAGGGTTTGGTAGAGAGCATTGGAAGCCTATATGTGCAGGAGATTGTGTGGCTACATGGTTTACCTTCTTCTATTGTCTCCGATCGTGAAGCACGGTTTACTTCCCGGATATGGAAGGGGTTGCAAGAGGCTTTATGGAAACAAATTCATCTGATCACAGCCTTCCATCCTTAGAAGGATTGCTAGACTGAGAGGACTATTCAGACCCTTGAGGATATGATTCTTGCTTGTGCCCTCGACATTGGTCACAGCTGGGAGGATCACTTACCTTTATTGGAGTTAGACTACAGCAACAACTATCACTCCACCATCGGGATGGCACCTTTTGAGGCATTATACGGGCAACCTTGCAGATCAAACTTGTATTGGACTGACCCTATGGAGTCAGCACTAGTAGGACCAAAGATGGTACTGGATACCATAGAGAAAGTTCAGATCATCCAGTAGAGGATTAAGACTACACAGAGAAGGCAGAAGTCATATGCTGACAGGAGACAGAGACCTCTTGAGTTTGAGGATGATGACCATGACATTCTACCGGTCGCACCTCGATGTGGTCTACGATGATTTGGCTGAGGTAGCATGTTATCTTCGAGGTTCATCATACCTTTCGAGGTCCTCAGTAGAGTAGGCGAGGTGGCTTACCACCTGGCTCTTCCACCTCAGTTGCATTGGGTGGACGATGTCTTCCACATATCTCAGTTGAGGAGAAACTTGCATGACCCTTATCACATCATCGACCATGGAGAGTTGGACGTCAATTATGGGGAAACTTTTACAGAGGTGATAGTGGAGATTGAGGATTGATAGCAGCAGGTCCTATGTGGGTGGTCGATACCGATGGTCTGCGTTCACTAGCAGCACAGGAACCTCCAAGAGAGAACATGAGAGCGAGAGGCTCAGATGCATGCTCAGTACCCCCACATGTTTCATTACTTCGAGTTGTATCTCACGAGGATGTAAACACCTGAGGTGGGGAGATTGTAAATACCCCGAATTTCTATGGATTTTTTTTCTTAAATACATTGGAATTTTATGAGTCCGCAAAAATTTAAGGTGCTTGATTCCAAGGCCCGGTGTTCCAGGAATCAATTTTTAATGTTCTGTTTAGGTACATTCAATAAATGTACGAGCGGGTTTTTTATAAATTTTTAACCTGTGCATGGAAGTGAAATCCAAGGGCACTGTTGAACTCATAGTTCTGGTATTCACATAAGAATTCATTCACCTTGACAAAAGTTTGTGATGAATAGAAGATAGATTTTGGGTTTTCGTGGAATGTAATAAAATAAAGTGAGTTTTCACATTATTTTATTAGAACTGACATGTGGGTGTTTTGTGGTTAAAACCTCCTCATGGGAGTTGGAGGTGGGACCACCACACCTTAACCTCACAATAGAGGTTATGGTGGTGGAGCCCACCCGTATATAACCTTGCAAGTGAGGATTAAATTGGTTGGGACCACCTAAGGATGAAACCCCTTTAACTCTCCATTAAGTGGGGAGAAACCTCTTGAGCTCCCCACATAATGGTGCCACCACCATAATGGAGCATCTTTAACTCCCCTAATTAATCTTGTTCCTACAATCATTAATTAATTATGTGGAGCCCATTAATTTAATTCTACCGATTTGAATAAGGAGCCAACACATTAATAAGATATCAATCTTTTATTATTTATTTTGGTTATCATTTCACATTTGGTGTGGAGCTTTTGAAAGGAGATCTTGAGAGAATTAGAGTTCTCTAATGAAGATCTCCATCTCCCAATGAAGAACAAAGAACACTGACCTTCTTCAACTTATTCCTCGACGCTTCAACTGTCATGAGACATCTTCGACGACTGACTTCTGAGACTCCGTCAATGAAGGATGAATGATGAATAAAATGTAGAGGGTTTATTAATTAATGATGTTATACATTTTCTTATCTTATTCAATGGATATAAATGAATTCTTTGTATATGTGTTATTGTTAATCTTCTTTACTTGATGATCCAAATGATACCTCCCTAAACGCCGAGGGAGCGTGCCAACCTAAAATGGCCCAACATCCTCCAACGATTTACCTTCTTGTGGCGTTCTTCGGCATTGTGATGTAACAACTACGAGGCGATGGAGGCAGAAACAACAAAGGTCATGCTACCCGGGCCTCCATGAATCGTGCTTCCACCACGGCGTCTTGCACCGCCTCCGGCCGAGCCCGCACCGGATCGGCCTGTCTGCCGCCCGCGCCTCCTGTGCACCCCGACCGAAGCCGTGCTGGCCCGGCCTTTTGGTCATCCGGCCACCCGTGCCACCTGCACGCCCCTGCAGAACCTCGTGCCCACCTGGCCCTCGCATGGCCGCCCTCTTGGCCTCCCGCGCTGGTCGTAACCTGGTCGAACCGGCCGCCCGCTTGGCCGCACCCTTCCCGAACCGGCCGCCTGTCGGCTTCTGCGCACCCTCGTGCACTGCCTCAAGATGACCCCCATTGCGGTCTCCTGACCGAGCTGGCTTACTAACCCCCATCGCGGTGCCCTGGACAAACTGGCCTGGTAGCGCCCTCTGGGCCGAGCCGCACCTTCGCGACGCTTCAGGCCGTACATAATAGGCAGGCCCACCTAATGGGCAAGGCCAGACCAAAAAGGTCTGATAGGGTCAACTCAGACCAGGTCGGCCCAGACTAAGACTGGCCGATCGGTCCAACCGGGTCAGATCGGGCTTGGGCCCACATCCGGCCTTTACTTTCTTTTGGCTATATCTTTGGCACCGGTCGACCATTTTATGAACTGTCAGCGGCGCTGGTAATCATGGAACATAGCTTTACCTTTGAGTATACCCCACTAGAGTTTGGGGTAATGATGAGATAAAATAAGGTTGTATCGTAAATTAATCCAACTGGGCCTCTGGGACTAAAAGGCTAATAACTCACAGACCGACCATCTAATTGACGCGACGTATTTTGCATTGAGACCTCTATGACGTGGCGGAACTTTGAGATACTTCTACATGGGAATTCATGGCAGTTGGAGCATCAACCAGAATCTCATGGAGCGAATCCTACCAGATACGAGCGAGCATTGTGCAGAGACCTAATAGCTGACTGAGACTTGACGATAACTGATTGATTCGAATCGGAGTGTTTAGACTAGCCTAGGGGGAGCGCCTTGGTGTCGCAACAGTCTCACAGTGGGGAGCGTCTCTGTGTGACACATCAGACCCACGATACTCGACAGGAGAAGTACCTTAGTAGGCTGCGAGGGGGAGTGCCTCTGTGTGACGCGGTAGACCCACAGGGGGGAGCGCCTCTGTGTGATGTAGCAGACCCATGGTACTCAACAGGAGGAGTACCTCAGTTGTCCAAGGATATTGGGAAGTGCCACTACGTGACGCGACATGCCCAAAATTATCTATAGATAATGAGTACTCCAGAAGCCGAGGATTGGATAGTGTAACTGGGAATGTTACTTGATACTACCCCTAGAATAAAATCCCATTTTGAGTTCAGTCAGTAACTTTTTTGTTTACCTCATGATTGAGATGGATTACTTTATAACATAGGTATATGTATCGGAATATACATTAGTGGGGTTATCTTTTGATTTAATATATTTTGGTTTATCCTTGTTGGATTTTGGTTAGACCTTGAGGGTCTCGGGGTCCCTACTATGTATCAGTATACTCACCCCTTCACGGTCTTTGCCCTCAACTAATTGTTTTGGATGCAGACGATGGATATCGCCGACCGAGGCTGAGTGGACTGGACTAAACGATACCCGGAGGTGGACCACACAGAAGAGACAAACAGACGTGGAGTTCTATGGAGGATTTCTATCCTACCCTTCAGGTAGGACTCCCCGTTGGACGATCCAAAAGCTGTTTACCATTCTTTAGTTGTACTTGTTTTCAGTTTCCTTGTATATTATAGTTGGGCTTGTATTTCTGGCCCCTTTACTTTTCAGCAATCCTTTGTATACATTTCTCCTTTGTGTTTTGCTTCCATCTTACTCTGTTGTGTGTGTTTATAGTTTTTAAACGAAATAACTTCCCATTTTTAGGGTTTTACGCCTTTGGTGCTAGTCACCAGCCCCTGGCCTTTGGATGGCCGACATGGGGTAGTCAGGAAATGGGCCCCAGGGGACGGTTCGTGATAGAAATAATTTTGGTTATAAATGTATTTAATAATATAAAACTAATAAAATTATATCTCCATGGTATATATATCATGGTACCTTCAAAAAATTAAGTCCACCATATATTAGTCATTTGAAAACACATAACTATTAAATCAATATCAATTATGTGAATTATTTTGTTACTAAAAAATATAAGTAAACCAATATTTCCAAATTTAAATTTTCTAATTCATTATGTGGGCTCCATTAAATGTAAATAACGTTACAAATATGATGAAATGTTATTTTATGTTAAACATACATAACACATAATTTTTAATAATATTATTATTTTTCAATAATAATCTTACGTGTAAGATAATATTTTTATGGTTACCAATTTTCATGAATGTAATTGATCTATTATTAAAAAATTAAATTAATGTGACGCTAAAATTAATCCAAATTTGAATTTCCCAACGAAATATTTTTAATTCAAATAAAAAATGAAAATATTTTATAATTCATATAAAATGATGCTTAATTCATAAAAAATTACAAATAATGTTTTGAAAATTATTTTTTCACAATTATATATTAAACATATATATTTTAATAATTATATGGTTTTATAAAATTTAATGTCATGAATATATACTTATATTTTTATAAATATATCTATTATTGAAAAAATAGTACTTTTTTCTAATCAAATAAAAATTGATTATTCTAGAAAAATAATAACGATACAGCCTAAGATAATATTTATGTGGGGATACTAATAATTAATTTATTCTATCAAATTTAAATTCTAAATTTTTTAGTCTTATTCTTTAAAAATAAAATACCTATAATAATAAAATTGTCATTTATTGAAGATAACTACATCAATATTATCTCATATTAAGTAATTTCCTTCTAATGGTAAGATGTATTATGGTAATATAATTTAATTTTTTTATTATATATAAATTTATAATAAATTTATAATATTTTGTTAATTTATTATGTTTGGTGTAGTGTGTGACACACGCTATATAATATATAATTCATTTTAAAGGACCAAAAATCTCATGTTCTTCAAATTTTCACCATTGGATTCATAATTTTTGGATTTTCCTAAAATAATAATATAATATGTTTATAAATTAGTTGTAATATATTATAAATCTTTTTTAAATGAACAATGTTTTCAATATCTTGCAGAACCCACAACACTGAGAAAAATGGGAACTCAGATATACTGTTAAAATTTTATTATATAAATGAGACATTACAACCTAGACATTGTATTATTTGGTATAAATATTGGCAATAACTTTTTAAAATATATATATATAAATTTTTCTTAATAAAATTTTTAATTATTTCACAGTAAATAAGATTTCATTCTTTGGAAATGTAATTTTATTCATCAGAAATGTTTTTCTCCAAATATAGAATTTATTACAATTAAAACATGGATATTATAATTAATTCCATAAAATTAAAGATGTTAAAATTATTACAATTAAAATATGTTTTATATTCACATGTCAAAAATATAAGACAGTTAAATTTTGGGTTTTTTGTCAAAAGGTTGTTTTTTGGGTGATTTGTTAAAATGACATTTTTACATATAATATAACTATTATGACATCATTATAATAATAGATTAAATGTTTAATATATAAAACCATTGGATCAATAATTCAATTTTAGGATTAATATTGTTTTTTTAAATATATTTTTAATTTCGGAAACCATGACTGAATTTTATGAATATAATTTATATTTTATTAAAAACTATTTTTTTGTGCATTTTATTGAATGGTATAGTTTATGGGTTAAAATTAGGTTTTTATTTATATATATGTCTAAAATAATTTTTTTATTATATAACCAATATAAGGATAATAATAAACATTATACATGATTTTATTGAAAAATTATTTTTACACTTATATCAGTTATTTTTTGAAAAACCAGTATTTTCAATTGTTTTCTGTATGTATAAAGAAATTAATTTCATTCGCTTATATAAATTTAATATTGATATACTGATTCTATATTAAAAATATATATGTTTAAATTATGAAATGATGCCCCTTTTATTTTTTAAATTTTGAGGATCGACCAGTACTTATATTTTTCACCAATGTAAGGTCATAACGGTTAAAATATGTTTATAACTATGTGAAAATTCTTCAAAATATCTATATCAATTATGTATCTCTAAATTACGAATTTATTTCATCTATATGCATCTATGTTTAAAAAATAAGTAAAACTAGTTTTTTTTCATTTATTTTGACCTTTTTATTATATTTACTACATACTTAATATAAAATGTGATTATACATTTTTTTAACAATAATATTTTTTGATAGGGATATAAAGAAGTCATATTTGGTTATAAAAATGAAATTTTTATATAAATTTTTTAATGTAATGAATGTTTTTTCTCTTATATTGATGATATAATTACCTAAAATTCTTACACAATGTTAATACAATACATGATCAATATGAAGAAAAATCAAGGTAAATGAATTTAAAAGCATTAGAAGTAATAATTATTGGATTAATTGTGTCGTAAAACATAATTAATTGATAATTACAGAGTATTAGTTATGGTAAATGTGTTTATATGTTATTTACATTTCTATCGTGATGTCTTCAAAGTCAAGATAAATTAATAGCCCCTTGAATGAAATTAACAAAATAATATGGAAGCAAATATTTAATAAAATTGTTTAAATATTAATATATTATTTAATGGGATGTAAGAGAAATGAAAATGGTCTAAAATTTCAAACACAATCGATTTTTTTAAATTACACCATATAAGTAACCTTATGACCCTTAAAAAGGGAAAAATGTGTTACCATAGTTACAGTTAAAATGATTTAATCAATGGGTTGAACCAAAAGATTGGGTTTAAAATGACACACAAACATGAAAAAGATTCATTTTTTGAATGAACTTATAAATTATATTTTCTTAAATTCAATTCAATGTCTATCAGGTGTCATTGTACACGATTAAGATATTTATTATATCTTAATGTTGATAATATTTAAAAATGTTCTACTCCACACACTTATTAAAGGGACCCACATATTTTGTCTTTATAAATAAATTTCGAAAATTTATCATGAAAAATAAATTCTTAACCATAATCACCGTGAACTTGAGTCTCTAGAATCACCATATTATTTAACTCTATGGTTAAAGTTCTAAGCCCAATGTGGTTTATCAAAGAAGAGGAATAACTCATAACAATGTTCAGTCAATTATTTCCTTCATATACATCCTCGACATATTCACTAACCATGTTGATATGATTAAATTCATTTCTTCTATATGACTATTGTTAATGGTACAACTCTTAATCATCTCCATCTCCATCCTATTAGAAATGAATGATTCACTCCTATGTATCTATAGACTACATCCTATTCTAATAAATGAGTTACTTTTTCCATGAATCATATAAATGGATAGTTATAATATTTTATATAATGTTTTGTTATTATATTTTTAAAATAATTAAAATTCAATAAATTTGATATATCATTTATCTTCATATCATTCATCCATTGGAAAATGAAAATATTTCTTATGCATACATATGAAATATCACTTACACATAGTGATGTATTTCATTTTTCAATACCTCCCCACATGGATTCCTATATGATTAGATTTAATTTATTAATACACCAATTATAATATAAATTTTATTATATAATGATAAATTATTACTTAATTTCAAATTCATTTTACCAATAGATAATATATTCAACACTCATGTGTATGTACAGACTACCATCACTATAAATAATGTATTCAATTTTTCTATTACTAAATATCATTCATTGTAAAATAATTTATATCATTTTTTTATTATAATTATAATTTATATTATTGAAACATCCCCACATCGACCAAAATCAACATACTATATATAGTTTGGGATAAAGAACCAATTTCTTAAAAATAAATTATGTGTACAAAAAAGTATAAGTAAATAAATTTTGTCATATTAATGAATGGAATAAAATATTTAATGGTGAATAAATAAAACAAAAAATATTCATGGAAAAATTAAATAATTAATATATTTTTATTATCTATGAATTTTAAGAATGTTAATGATATTTTGGGACTAATGGAAAGGGGTTTATAAACAAAATTTTCTTTCATTAGGTTTAATCATTCCTTCATTTAATTTTTTAAGAAATGATAATGGATATAATCGATTTTATTGTTTATTTTTTTATTTCCACTTGTTTTTTCCTATTCACATTTTTTACTCATAATAAATTAATTTTCTAAATCTCACATCTATTTTTAGATCTCCCTATGAGATTTTTATCTCTAACATCCTTTTTTTACATATTTCATTCTAAATACTTATTTCCCTTTTTTGGGTATTTATATCCAATGAAAATATTATGTCATGAATGTTTCTTAGATCATGATATTTAATTATCCTTTTAAATTTCACTCATTTGTTAGGTATTTATTCACATATTATAAAATTTTGTTGGCGTTTCTTGGTCTTAAAATCAATTCCTTGAGACATGATTATCGTTTTTCACCCTGATTTCTTTTATATAGAGTAATTATTGAAAAATAATGTTTTTTACATATTATTTCATGTAAATAATATTCTTTATAAAATCATATTATGTTCTATCATTCAATTGAGTTTTTTTTCATGTACTAACAATATTGTAAGGATTTATCATCTCATGAATCATTCTTAAAGACACATTTCGATTGATATAGATGTATTCATTTTCATAGTGTATAGAAAATGTAATGACATAAAATATCATGGATGAATTTATAGTCATAAAACTATATATTCCCTTTCATGTTAATTCTTTTAAAAGGTATTTTTGTTTTAAATGGTTATAGATGGGTTTCATAAAATTTGTGTTCTGATGGTTTTATTGTAGTTTAACTAAACCCTTTTCCCCCCTATTTAGAAATAATTTTTAAATATAGTTCATTTATATATGTAATTTTTCTGATTAATTTTTTTCATGGGTATTTTTATTTATGAAAAATGATTATAGATGGTATTTTTTGGATGATTCCATCAGGGTTCACTTTTGACTCACTTTACAATGTATTAACAATAGTGTTTATTAATTATTATGAAATAATGATATTTTCATGACATCATTACCCTTTTTCATTACAAATTGTATTTAGAAATTTTATGTGGGTTTCCATTGAATGAACTTATTATTGTTGAATTTAATTTTTTAATGGTTACGGAAATTTATGCCTATTCCTACATATTTTTATGGTATAAATATAATTTTTGTATAATGATTATTCATAAATTATGACATTTTTTAAGTGATTAAAATGATTATATTTTTATTTAATATAATGATAACTTCCACATACTTTCTCTTGATTTTATATGGTAAATAGTTAAAGGTAATTTCCATTAAACCCTTTTTGTGACCCTAGGTTAATCACGATATAAATAGAATGATTGTTTTATCCATATGTTTTGTGATGAAAATAAAAATATCTACACATAATTAATGTAATGGATCTTGGATATAGTTAATGATGATGGGTGGACCCAATATATCTCTATAATATGGGTGAGGTTTATATAGATTTCTAATGCATTGGGTATTGTGACAGAGTTAATCTGATCATTGGTTACTCTAAAGAGATTATGTTAGTTAACAAGGTTTTTCATCCCATATTTATGTGTGATTATTATTGTGATATGATTATTATTTAAATATATACGAAGATGATACCTCTATGGGTTTCTTGAATTTTATTGGTTCCTTTTAGAACGATTGTTTATATATGGCTCATGATTGTTGACAGAAATGACTTTTTTCTTATTTTAAATCCTGATTCCTTGACCCAAATTCCATGATTCATGTATTTATGAGTATAAATACTATAACTATGTCTTTAATACCTTTTATTATGTTCACTTATGCTTATTCACATCTTATTATTAGTTATAAAATTTTGTTATTAATTTTATTTTTTACACATACTTTGAAATTAGTATCTAACATTCTATTTTTCAATTTCCATGTATTAGGAAGAATGTGGTTAAATTAGTTATATATAAAATGGTTTCATGGGTGAATAATTTTTTTGAAGATATTGAAAAAACTAATATGGAAAAAATTATGGGTATGGTGGAAAATTCTAAATTAAAGGCATGATACTTTTTACATAATTGGTTTTTCCTAATTATATAATAAATTTAAACAAAATGATGTAAATATTTTAGAGACTTGATATTTCATTTGAAAACAAGGTCACATTTGTTGGTATAGAATAAGAAATATTAAGAACATGTTTCTAGCACTATATTTGAGGGTTCTTGACTAGGGTATTATAGCTATTATTCATGGAATGATTTTGAAAACATTATAGATTAGTTTATTTTTATTTGAAGATAACATAAGTGTTTTGTATACAATCATGGTTTTAAAAGATTATGTTTGATTATAATATATATGGATTAAATAATATTTTAATTTTTTAATTGACAAGGTTTTATGGTAATTAATGATATTTTGTGTAGATTTTTTATTAGATTAATATTTATATAGAACTATTATTTATCCTATTATTTAACATGATAGTTATTTTGGAATATTTACATTTCATTATTGCATAAGTAACACAAAATATATAAAATAACATTAGGTGTAAATACATTCATTGATATTGATTTTTTTGAGTTTAATGGGGATATAAAATTAGTTATTTATGAAATTACTAATGTTAACCATTTAGTATTATTATTGGAATTTTGGAGAAAAATTTAATAAAACTTCATATGACATTTTATTCATATATGGAATTATTATAACTACATATTTATTTTTTCCTCAATAAAAGGTTTAATAGATTTTTTCATTTTATAGGTCTCATGATAAATTATTATTTTTTTATTAATTTATAATTATAATTATTTATCTTAGTCATTCGTTATATAGTAAAGAAGAAAACTAATTTGATAACCCTAGCAATGGATGAAATAGTGTTTCTGGATTTGAAGAAATAAATTAATTATATTTCCTCACATAATCTATAATTATTATGTAATGCCAAAAACTATCAAAATGTTATATATAAATTTAAAATAATTTCCTTAAATTAATTGATTCTGATTATTTTTTGTGTTTTAACCACTCCCTGATTGATGGTTTTTTGGTAATTAATAATAACATTATCATGTCCTTTATCAAACTATATTATTCTTTGGAAAATAAATTTAATGTCTATTTCAATATTTTTAATTCCCGATAATGGATTTTTTTATGGGACACTAATTATGTATTGTTATATGGTAAATCCATAGTTCCCTTTTGAAATTTTCAAGATGAAAATTATATATACCTTTTAACAAAAATGGTTTTAACGAATGATTTTTTTTCAAATATTAATCCCTTTTTTACCCCTATCAAGATAAAATTGTGATACATAATTTATTATTAGGGGTATAGAATTTTAAATATTGTGAATTATTTTAATGTAACACTTTGTTCTATAGAATTCATAATAGGAAACACAATTTGAAATGTTGAATGTGATATATTATAAAACATTTAATATATAAATTCTTCCATTATAAATTAGTTTTTGTATTTGTGGCTATTAATAGTGGTAAATTCAATAGGAAATATATTAAAATATATTTTTCCTTAATAAATGATTTAATTATTCCTATTAAATGAGGAATCAATATTTAGTAATTTTTTTTCTTCAAAAATGCATTTTCCTCAAAAATAATTTTAATTGTGTTAGGTAAATGGAAGTTATAATATTTTTTTCCATCTATTAAAATTTTTATTTAATAAAATTTTAATTATTTTTGAAAAAATAAAATAAAAATTTACTTGTGAATAAATTTTTATTTTTTTTGTAAATGGTTTATTTTTGGTTGAATAGTTAAAATATTTTTTTTATATTTAACATATGTTTTATGAAATCATTTTTATGTTATATTTACACTTACAATTATAAAACATTTGTATCAAAAATATATGTGTTCAAACATTAAAATATATCTTTGAATTTTTATCGAATGTGGGAACCCATGATTTATCATTATGAACCATGTAATATATTATTAAAATTAAATACTATTTTTATAATTTTCATTTAGTGGAACAGTTAGAATGTAAAATTATGATTTTTATTGAGATAAAATTCTATCATTGTTTTATTATTTAATATAAAAATATTATGGACGTCTACTTTATACCTGATTATTAGGTAAAAAATAATAATTCTTAAATCTAGAATTTATTTTAAAAAATATTTTTCATCACATTTTGACGAATTATATAAAAATTAATATCTAACACTATTTTAATTCAAACACTAAAATGTATTAACAATTTGTAGTTATAAGGTTCATATTTTGAAAATTTCCCTCCTTTATATGTAGTCATTATGAATTGTTGCCATGGTTCATATTTGTGACAGTTGTAAGGGTAAAATAGATAAAATAAAGTTAACACTATGGTACAAGGCCTAAAAATACCTATATATCATGAATTTATTTAATCTTATGAGTTTTGATTGGCCATAATAAACCTTTTTATTAAAATATGGATGATTTGAAACATTTGTAATTGATTATAACCATTATTTTATTATAAGTAGTGATAATAATAAACATATATTAATATTTATTTTAGTGAATATAATATTATATCATTTGGATAAAAAAATTTGTTTAGTAATAAATTGTTTTTTGATACTTAATTAATTATTTTAAGTTTTTCATTTATTGTAAATATTTAGTAATGATATAATTATCTAAAATGCCTATGCAAAAATGATACAGTGCATGTTGATGTAGTGAAAAAATCAAGGAAAAAGATTTTAGAAACATAGAAAACAATATGTTTTGGATGTATTATGGTACTAAATGAATTTAATATGTAATTATATAGTATAATTAATAGAAATTGTTATTATATTCAAATTAAATTTTAATCTAGATGTCTTTGAAGTCATGTAAAATTAAATATTCTAAAATTGGAATTAATGATAATTTATGGAAAAAAATATGTTATTACCTGATTTAAAATTAAAAAACTAATATGAGAGGAAACTTATAATGCAAATATGGTATAAAATATCATAAATGGGACAATTGTTTCTTTTTTATAAATTATAAGAAAGTATATATCCATTATAAAGACAAAAATGTGTTACCACAGTTATAGTTAATAATGGTTAATGATGGGGATAAACCAAAAGACATGGTTTAAAATTACACAAAAATATGTATCAATTATATTGGATTAAATAATTTTAACCATATAATGTCCAAAATTCTAATCTATTCAAATATGTTTTCACTTTTCATGATTACAATATTTATGATATTAATTTTTTTTAATATTTATAATTATTCCAGCCCGTCACATAAAAATATTTAACTCATATCGATTATTTAACTAAAAATTTGTGCCACATAACATCAAAAAATATCTAAAAAATACCATTCGAATAATAACCCAATGACATTGAGTCTCTGCTCTCAAAAAATATCATCATATTAGTCTTTCCATTAAAACCAATGAATATTTCTCAAATAAGGGATATGAATATTAGTCGAGTTATTTCATTTTATTTATTATTATACAGAAATAATATTTGATCATAATATACTAATATAATTATATAATTTTGATAAATATAATAAATTATTATTATAATAGTTTGAAAACCATTAGTATTCTATACCTACATCTAATGGAATTTAAATAATCACGCATTCGTACTTGTGGACTTCAACCTCCACAAAGTGATGTGTTTCATATTACATAAAAACCAATCATAAGTGGTTATAATGATGAATAATATATATATACATATATATGATAAAAATGACCTAATTATTATTCCTAAAAGTAAATATATCAAACATATTCTTCTCATTCCATCTTTTGAAAAACAGAAATACTGCTTATAAAATGTATAAAATAACATTTCCACATTATGCTATATTTAATTTTACAACACCATATCATGTGGGTGTCCATAAGGATATAATTAATGAATTGATATTATAATTAAAACATATATTGTATTTTATAATGATTAAATTTTATTTATCATTATTTTCTTTTTTAAGATTATAAATTGAAATTGGCATTCATGTGTACATACTAACTATCTTCTCTACAAACTTTGTGTTTCATTTTTCTATTACACCCACTCTTGGATAGTTCTAATGGTCTATATAATTAATAAATATGATAATATTTTAATTATTAATTATTTTTTATATTATGGAACCAATAATCATGACCCATGTAACATCAATATTGATTAAATGCAACATTTTAAACCTTACACAAGAATATAGAAAATTTTATGGTATCTTAGAGCATCATTATCATAGAACACTTATATAACCCTTAGAGGTTGAATAACTGTATGAAAAACATAGAATATTATATTATATACTTCATAAACATTAACCAATGTATTATTTCACTATCTGGGAACAACTATCTTGTATGATATATTAGTCTTACATGATACTATCTGGGCACAACATTCATGTATAATGTCCCTTAACAATAACACATATAAATGAAATTTAACATGAAACTCATCATAATACTCAAATAAATCATTATTCCATTCAAAAAATTATTTAATTTTCGAAAAGACTTGGGTTCCATGAAAATAACTTTGAAACATGATTAACCTGGGGAAAACAAATTGGATGAATAATAATTTATTTGAAACACTCAAAATCCACTCTAAGAAAGAATAAGATAATTTTCATTAATAATATCACCATTGGATCATAAATAACCATAATGGTTGTTAATTTTGACGAATATAAATACCATTTAAACAGAAATTAAATTTCTTTGAGGATAAAAACTCTTTAATTATGAAAATCACTTTTCAAAAGAAAAAAATTGGAAAAAAATTTGAATGAATAATTTTCATTGAATAATGAAATTGGAACATATAAATGTAAATTATAGGAAACATATAGAACAAATTGTATAAAAATATCATTTATCTTAAAAATAGTAAAAATTTGTATTATTTTAAAAAAAATTAAAATTGGAGTCACATGTGTCCCTTTTGGAAAATGATTGGAAATTCATTTTTATGAATTTTAAATGTTTGTAAAAGATCATGAAAAAGGGATTTTTTGAATTTTGAATATTTATAAAATTATATATTTTCAATTTAAAAAACATTGATAATGAAGAGAAATATAAATGATCAAAAATAAAAAAAATTCTATATTTCATGGAAATGATGTTATATATTTTATCAATAAATAATGGTTAAAATTGAAATAAAACTTATAATCCACTTTCATTAATTGTTGAAAATAAATATATGTGGTTCAATTAAATGATAAAATATTATTTTCCTCATAGAATCTATGAACATGAATAATCATGAATGGAAAAATATCGTAACATAAATCCTTTTCCACTATTCTATTTATCAAAAGTAATACCCATGGATGAAAAACATTAAATGATATATTAAATATAAAAAAATAAGGATATTAATTATATATAAAATAAGTGGGTAGTATAATTATGATTTTAATCAAGAATGATGAATGACATAACATATGCTCAAGAGAAAGATAATTTTAAATGAATAAACCTAAAAAAGATCATATCACTGAAATGAGAATTAAAAAAAGGATAGATTATGTGTAAGAATTAAAAATTAACAAAAACATGGATATTTATAAAAATAATTACTGTTAAATTTAAAAATAATCATATCATAATGGATTTAATGAAGATGACTTATATCCTAATGAACAAAAATTGTGTTATAAACCCTTTTACAACATGGTATCCTTGAAATAAAATCCACATAGACGAACTAATAAAAATTAAAATATAAAATTACATTAATAAAGAATGAATAATGATTTTATACATACATTTTATTTAAATAAATAACATAATATAAACATGTGCTCAATACATTAAATGTATCAGATATGTAAAAGTATGACTCAAAACCACTTACACTGAATCCAAACATTCCATGTATTTTATTTAGCACATGTATAATAAACGTTGAAAAATTATGTGAGTTATTGAAAAAAAATTACTTTATTAATACCTTATACATAAATAATATATTCTATATATTTTAAATAAAATATTTAAATACTTAATTATTTTATGTACATATATGTTTTTTGTTGGATGTTTGGATCATTATTTCAAAGAGTATTAATTGTGTTGACTATGGTAAAAGATGTCGCTGTAAAGACTAGGAATTAATGTCTGATTTCATTATTATATGGAATTACTCTAAGACCATTCCCTCTAATAGTATGTGATTCTGAGGCCTAGAGAGCCCAGAGAAAAATTTTGAATTTTTTTAACGTACGTTCAGTAATTGCGTGAGTGTGTTTTTTTCTAACATTAGAACCGGTGGTCGGATTACAAATTCAAGGAAACTATTGAACTCGGAATGCTGATATTTTCCTAGAATAGACATAACATTAGCTGTTAAGGGACGACTAAAAATGATTATTTTCAGAATTTTTGAAAAGAATAATAAAATAAATTAAAATTTTGTTTTTTATTTATTCTATTTTGTTGATTTTTGGACAACGATAATGTGGTGTGGAAATGAAAGGGAGATGTTTCTTATTATTGAGGCTCAAAATTGTCCCACATCAAATAGGAAAACAATGCAATAATGGAAGCGCAACATCGATGTTTTTTCATAAATTAAACATTGTAATGACGTGACGTCATAGTGTAACCTAAATGTTGTGGCGTGATTTCCTTTTTATTTTTTAACGCATTGGTGGATGGAGAATTAAAAATTCAGGGATTCATTGATGATAATATTGAAAATATCCACTCAAACAAAGAACGATGAATGCCGATAGATCTTCATCGTCTGTGATGCACATCTATGAATGGATTTGGAAGTGGATACATTGACATCTTGAATCCTAGAGGATAAACGATTCGACATCGAACACCGAAGAGATAGGGGTTCAATTGGTATTTCATAGTTCTTCTCCACTCTTATTTTTTCTTGAAGCAAGAAACACAGTTCAACCGAAAATCATGTTGATCTTTGATTTGTGCGTTTCTGTAGGATATTGATTTTAAATGGAGATTTATTATCCAGCATTCAAGGCATACATGAAAATATTGAACATAAATCCCTAAAACTCCCCCTTGATATAATTCTCTAATACAGAGGTCACATGCCAAAACGAACATGCCATGAGCACCTTGGCTCATGTGTTCTTGGTGGACGCATTCTTCATGTAGTAGTAATTCGATTCTGGGGCATGAGCAGGGATGGTGGTGACCAGAGAGGCACATAGGAATAAAAAATTTGGAAAACGGACCACCTAATCAATCCAGTGGCCCGCAGATGGTGTTGTTGGTACGGCACCACCATGGTGGTGATGGCGACCGGCCCACAAAAATTGTCTTAAGGGGCAGCGCCACCTGACTCTACGGAAACTATGGAGTATGTAAGCCCATGCTGACCATGCTAGAGGATAGTAGTGTGTCTAATGACTTGCCCCAACACCAGGATGTCAAGACCAACCGGTCGCGATCTCAAGAAGGCACTGCATGAAGGTGGTGGCCCATGTCCAAGCAACCCTGTTCAACTGGACATGACATCATCATTAAACCACAATAGGAGGAGGAGGCCATGTGGTGACCCTCAAGGCAGAGGAGACCGGACGAGGTCAGTTGCGGCGTCCTGTCCAAACACTCCCACCAGCTACCCCACATGGCCGATCAATGTGTTAGCAGGCTGTGCCCACCATCCTGGACCCATGCCGGTTGGTCGGATCCGTAGACCAGCTAGTTATACACACAACCTAGTGGGCCAGCCCAGTGCCAACAGGCTGAACTCGAACCAAGAATGATGAACACATGACAGAGGGTTGGACCCACCCTGGAAGTCCGAACTCGCTCCCTTAGTACCGAGCCATAACAAACCGGGGTCTCCAGGTGACCCAACTAGCTAGCCCCTTGCCCATACCGAGTGAGGACCCCCACAATCGCCCCATTATGATTATATGTCCAGAAACCCTTCCATTCAATGTCATTCTTAGACCTCACCATCCTCCATGCTCAATTTGTGCCAACGTGTAAAAGAGTATTATATAGTAGTTTTATATAGAAGGTTGTATCTAATGTACATAATATCTAGTTATTTAACTTGTTAACTAATATTAATAATCTTACATGGGATCCTTGACAAGAATCACATCCCCAAGGCTCATCTTAATCCTCAGGAAAAGGATGATTCATAGTTAGTTTAGCTTCCAATAGTTGTTCGGGAGTGGTCTTGAACAGAAACACCTTCACCTTGTTAGTCAGTGGACATTTCATGACCTAGTAATGTAACATGTCTTCAAGATCATCAACATAATCCCCCCCCCCTCATCCCATGACATGGTGAAACAGAACATGGCATGACCAATCCCAGTGAATTATATTCTGAGTCTAGTGAGATGTTATCACATCTCGTGAACACCATAAAATTGCATGATGATGTCCCAGTTTTCCATGTGTTCAAGGAAGATGGCATCAAAGGGGATATGCATGTAGCGTACCAGCTTCCTGAGAACATGGGGAATGGTTCTACAGAACATTCCATATGGTTCCCCTTCCATTGTATGCATGTCCATGTGCATTCAGCCCGATGATTCTACTACACATGAAACACCTCATGGCTATTTGGGGCAATGAATAGATGGACCTAATGAATTCATCCTTTTAAATGGACCATATCTGCCTCTATATCATCCCCAACAAGCATCTGAACCGGTACCCATTGTGGAGGGATCAATACTTCATTAGATCTGGTGGCCCACTGCCTCAACGTTACCCCTAGACAGGCGATGTCCCTACTATATGTGTAGTCCTGTGTAAGACCATACACAATAGTATGTGGATGTAGCTTATTATGAATATATCCTTCTTCATTCATAAACAATTTATATTATTTACTCATCACTGTATGGTGATACTCGTGATACACCACTGAGTACACCAAAAAAGTCAATCATTGTAGGTACCTAAATCTCCCTGCAAACCACTATGTATTGTTCAACTCACAAACTATATACCATTCAACTCTTTCTACAAATTCCGGACATCATAAGAATATGAGGTTTTATATTTATTACACAGTCTCAAATCCAACATTTTAGCCACTCCCATTGGAATGGGTAACTGATGAAGGATGGTGTGCTCTTCCATCTTATCTATCTCCAAAACATCCCATAGATCCAGCTTGATTGAGTGGATTCCCCTGATATATTGAATACCAGATGTATGTTTATTGTGGGTGTAGAAAAGTGGTTTAAATACTTATAAAACATAATGTGTGTGGCATACATATCATAATTACATTGTAGCTTTCATATATATACAAGGAGTAACATTTGGATTACCCATCACAGTATATTCCCTAAATCTATTGGGATAATGATTAATGTTTACCTCTATCATGTTACCAGATGCATGGGAGAGCTACCATGAGCTCACCCGCCCAATGTTTATCATTGAACAACCTATATTTAGTTTATCACATAACCAAATATCAAATGTCCAAGTACCATTACATAATCATAACCACTAAAATATTAGAATTATCAACATTTCAGTCATCAACCATAATGAATCAATTCAATATATTTAAATATTCAATCATTTTCCCAAACCATTTAAAATATTTAATAAATAGATTTTTGAATCAATGTTTCTCATACCATATAGAATCTTTTGAAGAAATTAACATTTTAAAATTTTAATCTCCAACAAAATAATTCCAAAACACTATTTTAAAAAATGGACACTAATGGGAATTATTTAGGATAATATTTCTTTAAAACATTTAAAACAATATTTTAGTTAAAGAGTCCCTTATAAATTGAGAAAATACATGAATAAAAATAATTGCAGAATAAAATTAAAAAAAACATATAATATGATGAGAATAAATAGATTCATGATATAATTTGTCAAAGGGAAGTATATAAACCATATTAAGTAAATTTGTGTATAACAATAAATAAGTCTTAATGGAATGTATATTGAGAAAAAATCCCCTACAAATATAATATAAATGATGTAATAATTTATAAATGGGGTGATTATATGTTGAAAAACTATATCCACCCAAAGGGAAGTGAAAATTACAACATAAATTAATAAATAGTGATTCAACACATAATATTTGTATAATATAATCAATGATGTACGTGTAATACCCAATAAGTGTAAATAGAGTTTAAAATTCAATTATGAAAATTCAACAGCCTAACGACATCACAGAAAAATTTAGAAAATGAGTTGATGAGATAGAAAATGATCTCTCATAAATTGAAAAAAATACACTGTAAATATTTATGTTAATATTCGTCATTTTGTTGATATTAGATAGTTAAGTCGAAAATGATCTTGTTATAATAAGAAATTTTCAATGTGAGAAAATATCAGTTATCTCCAAAATGATATTCATGATGTAAATATCATATATATCAGGTATATATCTATTTAGATCCATTATATATGTATTTTGGATAGTCCATAACATTTGGATATATGTAATGAAATGCACCGTTCATGGAGATAGTAAGTTATAGGTACGTGTGAACACTAATTTCATTTCATTTTCATATTTAATAGAATGAAAACTAAATGATACAAGGATATATTAAAATTAATTTATAATATATAATATATATATGTTACATATGTTCTTTAATTCCATCTTTTATATGTTCCATATATATCATGAACGTGTCATATCACATTTAGTGGGCGGTAGTCTGCACCTTTTCATTTTCACATTTAATTATAGTATGTACCTTTTGATTTAAGCTAAAAGGACTTCATGAATTAACTTCTACTAAGGTACGGTTTATAGATATAATATAGATATATTGTGGGATTATTTGGGTATAGTTTGGATGAGAAAAGGGGGCTTCAGAGGTGTGATTAAGGGTTAGAGGTGATTCCCTTTTATAAGAGGGACAACAGGAACATTTGTAATTTTTGAAAGTATTATTTTATTATAAAATGATTTTCGGTTTGAAAAGGTCCCATGTAATTTATTTCAATTATAAGATCATTTTTGGTCGATAAAATCATAAAATATAGTTTTTATACATGTATAGGTTACAATTTAAACCATATAATTTAGTTTTAACCCTTAGTTAACCAATTTTACTCTTACCATGTCTTCTTGTATATTCATAATATATTGTTAATATAGTAACTATAAAAAGACAATATAATCTCTTCTGGTTTATTAACGACACTTTCAACCTTATATGAGTCATTTGGCCGAATCATAGTTTTTTAGAACTATTATGTCATTTAATAAAATAGTATTTGTTTTAAAAACTAATTTATGTCAATTTTTATAGAATTAATATCACGATTTTTTAAAAATCCTTAACAAATTGATTCCCATGAAAAAACGACATTAATTAATGAATAAAAACTCATAATAATCTCGAAAATTCTTGGGTGTCATAATAACTTTGAAAATAAATTTATTTTAATTTTTATAATCAGATTTATATAAATCATTGATTAATAAGTAAATCACTATATCATCATTGTGTCAAAATAATATTTATTTATTAGATGTCTAAAATTATAAAAAAACATTATATAAAGAATATTTTTATCATTCTAATGGTTATTGATAGTATAAGTTATCTCTTATATAACACTATATAAATGTTCATTTAATAAATGATACATGTTTACGGTATATTTTTCATAACTTTAAATTTAATGTAATTAAATGTCATTATAACACAAAAGTGACTCCATAGGGTCCTAATAACGACCTATGGATTCATGTGGTTGTAAATATATCATTCAATAGGATTAAGACAAGTCTTATGGTAATTTAATGTTATTATAATATTATTTTTTACCCTTTTCTACCATATTTACCCTTAACCATAGTAATTAAAACATTCACTGAAGTTGTTATTAATAATGTATAAAAAGAAAAGTTATCTATTTACCCAATTTTGACCTCATGATTCCAAATATGGAATATATTTTTCCTAATTAAAAACACAGAAATTTAATAAATTCATTTAAAATTATTTCAGTTGTCAAATGAAAAAAAGAATGTTTATGAAGTAAAAACTACCAAAAGATTGAGAGATGTTTTTGTCAAATTTAAAATTAAAATTACGTACAATTAAAAACATTTGATTAACTTAAAAAAACATATTCAAATTAAATTATAAACACAATTAAATTCACAATCAAACTATATAAATAAATTTTAGTAGAATGTAGTTTTGAATTAATTGTCAATTTGATTCACTATTCATATAAAAATGATCTTTAAATGAAAAATACCAATATTACATCCAAAGAAAAAATTTTATGTCCGCTTCTCAATAAGTATTTTATTTTTTACAATAAAATAGATGAAATTTAAAAATAAATTATTTAAAAATGATTCACCATCAAAAGGCTGTAAAATGACCATTTAAAAAAATATAATTTTTCATGCTTAAAATCGGAATCATTATTATTTTAAGTCTCTAAAATGTATTGGATAAATGTAATAACATTTGACAAAAATTTAAATAATAATGTAGATAGTTAGGTTCATTACTGGTTATACATCAAATAATTATTAACTATCATTTAAAATAATTATATTATTATACTATTATTCAGTATAACTCTATGTTGTGTGAAACATAAGATTTCAAAGAAACCCACTATTGCGTGTTGAGTACGTAATCAGAAAATGTTTCATATTTAACATAAAACTAATATCTTATTTATTAATATTAATATATAAGAAAATGTATTATTATATAAATATCTGGGTCGATACATACTTCCCCCCTTTAGGAAATTATTTTCTCGCAATTTTAAAATTGGGATCGGAAACTTCATTGAATGCCCCACATAGAAAAAAATAGTAAATAAAAAATCACTATAAAAGAAAGGAATTGAGACAATATGGTGACCCAAAATATCCCATACTGGGATTCCATGTAAGAAAACAGGTATATGGAAGATAAAATAATGATAAATTTCTGATGGAGAGTGATAGAAAACCTGATTAGGTGAAAGTTAATGATAAGAAATCCAGAAACTTATTATGGGTTAAATGGTCATTGATTCCATAGTAGGAAAAGTAAATGGGTAATATTTTTGTTTTGTGTTCCTTTTCTTAATTTTTAGGATTTATTTTACTACATTTAATTATAACATAAGGAAAAATAATTACCTTAAAAGTAGAGTTTTGTCATTTCATAAATTTATCCCACAAACACATCTTTTCTCCAAACAATGAGTATTCAAGAAGACGTGGTCATACTTTAAGTTCTCGAATCAACATCTATATGATCATATAATACAAAAAAGTTGAATTATATACTTACCCTATATTTAGGAACTAACCTAAACCAAAATGGATAGTAGAAGTTCTGATAATCTCAAAAAGGATAATCCATTATAAAAACAATACTACTCTTAATCAACAAAATTCAAAATACAATACCTAATGTTCATAAATGGCCATTCAAAACACATTTTTGGTTAATATTATTCAATATAATCCAAAATATGGTTGAAACCCAAATCATAAAAGAATTTTTCACATTGTATTCATTGATAAATCATAACATTTATCCCCAAATAACATCAAATACAATTAAAGAATCTTACGTAAAAGTAATTATCCTTATCAGATATTCACAAAAATAGGTTAATCATTTCCATAAATAACCCTAATCACAATAATCCCATGATAGAAACATAGATTCTTCCAAAATAAAATTTCACCAACACCCCTCAAATGAATTCCCTATGTTTTATTTTTTCCATAGGAATATTATAAGGACATGTCCTTAAACATTAAATAATGTTGAATTGTGTTAATTATTCACATCGAGGATCTTTTCAAGTTTATAGAAGTATAGAATTAGGTTGTAACTTATTTATACAACTTTAATATTACATGTAGACACTTCTAATCAGTATTCAATTTTTTATAAAACAAAATATCTTTAAAAACATGTTTAGTTCCATGTTTTAAACAACATGACTTTCCTTGATCCCATCGTGACCTTATTACACTTTATGTCCTGTGAAAAAACATTTCAAAAAATTTGATATGAGCTTAAATAGCTTAGTAAGAGATAGATAATGAAGTAAAACTGTTAGTTTTCAAAACAATATGTAAACCATGAATATGTATCATAATTTAATAATGTACACCTTAAAGAAGTAGCAAAAACACTTCATTGAATATAATCTCATTGTATACAATTTTTTTAACAAAAATATAACAATTATACCAATAAAAAGGAACATAGAAAATAAAGGTAACATTGGAAAAAACATTCTTAAATGGAATAACCATGTTGTCAACATCCACAAATAACACTTATAAATAGAATATCCAAACTGTGGATTTCAATACCCAATGCAGTGGAGGATATAACATAACCCCCCTTCCATGGTTTATCACAAGACCACCTATTATTTGGTTTACCATGTAACCTCCTTTCACCTGTCCAAGTACCATTATATAATACTAACACATAAAATATTGAATATATCATCATTTCAATAATAAAATTTTATTTAAAATCACATGAAATCATTTCAAGATATTGAAATTCTCAATCAATTTCAAAAACCATTTTCAAAACCAAAACACCTGAAAAGAGAATAAGGGGTTTTTTTTCATATTAAAAACCTTAATGAAAATAGTGGGATCCAAATAATGATTATAGTGGAGGAGTGGTCATTATCACCACATACGTAAAAAAATTCTTTTTTTCATTCAATAAAAAAAATCATAGAAAAAAAATTTCTCGTTGAATTAATGTAAAAGTCCAAGGGTTTTATTATACACTATATTAAATAAGGATGTGTATATTATAAATACATTCCTTATTTAATGGATATTGACACGAATTCCATTAAAAATATTAATTTATAAACCAAATAGATTGATTTTGTTTTCTATATAAGTATATATCAATAATGTATAAATATAATATATGATATCAAAATTTATTTCTCACATAATAATAGAACTAAAAAATAATGATGTAGAAGTTTATCACAAATAATGGAAATTGGGTTAAGAAGTATCTCTAACATTGACTCTAAATCGTCACGTATATTCAATTTTTTCTTCCTGAATAATAGAAATTAGTAAATTTATACTTTCCTCAGAACCATTTTCTTGTTTATTATTATGTTCATAACACTAATTACATTTCCATATCAATCTTATAATTATTCATGTTCATATTGTTAGTTTTTTCGATGATCGGTACATGAGTCAGAAAAAACATTTTAAAATTTTAAATTGTCCATGTGGTCAAAAGTAAATTATCTTCAGAATGATATTAATGATTTAGATATCATATATATTATATATATCTAGCATATATTTATTTATAATAGTCTATTTCATTTGGATATGAAAAATGAAATGCACCATTAATGGAGAATATAAGCCGTAGGTACGCATGGATGCTACATTCATTTCTTTTCATATTTAAATTAATCAAAAATAAATGATATATGGGTATATAATAATTATAGGAAAATATTATTTTTATATATGATGCATATGATCACTAATCCCATTTTTTATTAATTCCATATATATCATGAATGAGTCATATCACTTTGAGGGGGCAGTAGTTCACACTTTCTTAAATGAAATTATCGTATTTATATAATATGAAAAAAAAGTTATGTTATGAATAAGAATTAAATAATCAGAGACAAAATAAATATTATATATATCAAATATAATTATAGTACCATTATAATGGACACCATTAATTTTTTTATAAGAATTTTGAACAATCATCGTTTCGTGAGGCAGTAGTTCGTCGTCCCCAAAAACAGTCTATTCTATACCCACTAGACGAAGATCTGTGTATGTGTAGATCGAATCCATCTCATAAAAAACTTAATATATTCAAGATAATAGTGTTATTATATAAAAAAAATATTACGAAGAACACAAGAAGTGTAAAGGGAATAATAATGGAAAGGAATATAAGAGAAGACATTACCTCACATCGGGTAACTTCTTTTGATTTGAACCTAAGGGAATTCTTGAATTGCGTTATGCATAGAGGAAGGATTCTAGGATAGAGAGTGGAATTATGGGATCTTATTAGATAAGATTATTTATGTTCGATGGGGCTTGAGGGGTGTGAGTAATGGGTTATATGTGGTGTCTTTTTATAAGAGGGTGGAGGGGTATTTTAGGAATGTTTTGAAATAATAATTTATTATCAATTGATTTTAAAATTATAATAACAACAAAGTGATATATTTCTTAAATCATATGAGGATGTGTCTAAATCCTCTAATACAACTGGGTTTAGAAAATATTATTCTATAAAAATAAATTTATCATTTAGTTTTATCCCTCAGTCAAATAAATTATCTCTTACAATGTTTTCTTATATTTTCATAAAATATGGTTTCAAAAGTTTATATAAAAATACAAGAGACCCAAAATGGATCACTAATGAAAATTTTAACATCATATATGTAATTTTACAGAATATTATATTTTTAGGACTATTATATAATTTATTAAAATATTATTTTATTTAAAAACACATTAATGTCAAAATTTATATAATTTATATCATGACTTTAAAAATCCATAACCACATTATTCATTGGAAACATATAATTTCTTCAAAGATAACTACTCATAATTATCCATAAAATTTTTGTATGGCTTAAAATGTTCCCAAATTAATATATTTTAATATTTATAATCTCATTTATTTAAATCATTCACTAATAAGGTAATCACATAATCAACAATGTCTGTTAAATATATTTTTTTATTTTATATATGAAATTAATAAATTAAATTCCATGATGTAGGATATATTTTTATCTTTAAAATTACTATTTTTATTTTAATATATCACTTATATAACTACATATATAAATTGTTTTCGTAAAAGATACATGTTTAGGTTATATTTTCCATAACATTAAATTAAATGTAATTAAATGTCATTTTCATCCACAAGTGGCTCCATGGGGTCGTAAAATATACATTAGGATTCCCATGTTCAGAAATATCTCATCCAGTAGGGTTAGGGCATGTTTTAGGGTAAATTATTATCATTATCCTTTTTTTACCCTTATTTTCCAGATTTCCCTTTTAACCATGGCGAATAAAATATTTACTGAACTTAATATTCATAATGTATGAAAATAAATGGTAATTTATACAAAATTGGGACCTCATGCTTCCAAATATAGAATAAATTTTTCCAAATTCAAATAAAATATATTGAAAATTTTAATTTAACATTAATTCTCGTTGCCAAATCAAAAAAAAAGTTTTTATGAAGTAAAAACTACCATAATATTGACATGTGTTTTTGTCCAATTAAAATATGAAATTACATCAAATGACCATAATTGGATGAAATTATAAAATTTTATTCCAATTATAATTTAAAACGAATTAAAAGTCCAATCTACTGATATAACTATGTTAGATAAAAAAGAGTTTTGAATTAATATACATTATATTTTACCATTAATTTAAAACTAAACTTTATCAGGAAAAAACCCAACTTTTACCCAAAATAAATTTTTATGTCCCCTTCTAAAGAAGAAAATTATTTTGTCAAATGGAGCATGAAAAAGTGACAAAACTAGATTTAAAAAGGGTTCTCCATAAAAAGTCAGTAAATCAACATTTTATAGAATATTAGAGTATTTAATGCTTAAAATATGATTCATTCTTATTTAATGTCTACAATATTTATTAGATAAATTTAATGATATTAAACAAACTTGTTTAATCATAATGCAGTTAGGTATATTCATTCCCCAAAATAAAATTTCTATGCGTTAACAACCATTAAAAATATTATTATTTTTATATTATTTTTCCGAATAACTCAAAGTTGTGTGCAACATAAGATTTCAAAGAAACCCGTTGTTCCCTGTTCAGTAAGTTATCGAGGAAGGTGACATTTTTAACATAAAATTAATATATTCTCTAAAAATTTTAATAGATATGAAAAAGTATTATTCTATAAAAACCTTGGTTGTTACATCCTTCCCAGCATTTGTAAATTTCTTCCTCGCAATTTTAAAATTTCGTGGAAACTTCATTTAAAAGTCCCACATTCCAAAAAAGTGTTAATAAAATAGTCACTTTAATATAAATAAAGAGATGTATAAACATCCCTCGAGATAATTCATACTGGGATTCCATTTAGGAATACATGGATATAGAAGAGAAACTAACTATCATATTGTGATGTAGAGTAATAGAAAACATGACTCTGAGAAAGTTAAACACTAGAAAATCACAAACAAGAGATGGGTTAAACAATTTTTGATTCCCCTCCAGAAAAATTAAACAAACAATGTTTTTGTTTTATGTTCCTTTCTATAAGGTTGAGGAATTTATTTTTGAATTTTAATAAGAACATAAGGAAACATAATTAATTTTCTTATATACTCTCATCCTTTACTAAATATCTATCACAAACTCATCTTTTCTCCAAACGATGTGTATTCGAGATGACATGATCACTTCCAAAGCACTAGAATATAAATCTTGAGAATCACATAATTCAAAAAAAAGAATTATATATTAACCAAAAAAATTGTTAGTACATGAACAGATAATCCCCAAAAGGATAATCATTTATAAAAGGAAATACTTCACTTAATCTCAAAAATTCAATAAAAAGTACCCAAAGTTCAACAACAACCATTCAATACACAATTTTCCTAAATTTATTTCAATATAATCCAAACTAATATTGAAACCCAAAAATCAAAAGAATTTTGTCACATAGCCTTCTAGAAAAATGATAAAATTTATCTACAAATAACATCACCTACTCTTAAAGTCTAATACTGAAATATTATTAGCCTAATAACATATTATCTATGATAGGTTACTCATTTACATAAATAGCCCAAATAGATATATGACTACAATAAAAACATGTTTTCATCCAAAATAATATTTCATCCATTACTCCCCAATTTAAATCCCATAGTATTATATTTTATGTAGGTGTATAATGTTCCAAAAAGAGATAATGTCTTCCAAAAAAATTATCACTTAATCACCAAAATATTTTTCTATTCTATGGATATCAATTTTATAAAACATATGTTCCCAGAATAAATTAATTCTTCATCTATGAAATAATTTTGCTCAAAATATTAATTCATACTAACCATGGACTTCACGTATGCTAGTGGTAGGCGATGCGCTATTGTCACCATTTGGTAATGGGTTCGATCCTCTTGTCCTTACCGGATGCGATGGGTTGTTACCAATCGTGTGGGTTGTACTTTTTATAAAACCATATCATTCTTATATAATTCTAAAAAATAAGATAATTTCATCAAAAATATTCATAACCTAATTTATCGTCAAAGGTTATCAAATAACTTTAATTTTTCATCCAAAAATGTAATAGCCATTTATAACCTAAAAAATATCATATAAACCCCTAAGGATATCCATTAGGTCTACCAATGATAATATATATATTTCTTGAATAAAATTTTTAATATCAAACATTATGGTTACACATACTATAAAAGGACTTCCAAAGTTATCCCACCATCAAAATAACCTTATTACATTTAAGTATTTCATCTTCAAAAAATCCACTACAAGTCATGAATCACTTATATGTACGCTTCTTACACATTCAATGTTATCCATGATCCATTAACCATTATTTTTCAACTTATTCCATTATAATTAATTCCTAAAAACAAAATCATGAATCATATCCTATGATTCAATCGTGTTAATATATCAGTTAAGAAGTAACCCATACCTTGGATTAGCCATTTTCAGATTCCTCAGCCTAAATTGGAATAGAATTAGGCATTTATGAACCAATATTGTTATGGTACTACTGATCCCATTCTCAATCCTTCTTCATAGTACATCTATGTGTGTAATTACCATGCACACCACATTTAAAACATTCAAATGATATCTCAAAAAGAACTTACTTTCCATTCCTATATTCAACTGGGCACTACCTTTTTCAATGGTAGGTTCTTGATTTATGACCTTCATTACCACATCTATAGAATATTCCCATCTGTTTTAGTCCCTTTCATAGGCGTTTCTATCCACATCCTTGACAGATATGTTTCTTGAATATACTTACCATTAGGATTATTACCTGAACTACTATTGGGATATTATTCTCACATATAAAATTCATTATAAAAATAATTAAGGGCCAGGTGGTCAATCATGAATCCATATAGTTGGTTGAGAATATCCAAAAGTGTTCTAGTTTCTGCACCAATTTCATTTAGTTGCTTATTATGAAAACCATCACCATTTTCATCACATCCATTTTTTCATTGGTGCCTACTAAATCCATCCATTTTCTAAATCCAAAAAGTTCAGTGTGAGTATATCTATAAAATCATTATGTAATATCTTATGGGAAGGGTAAAAACTAAGACATTTTTATTCATGTTATCTTAAACACATTTAATTTTTCAATTATAACTATGATAAATTCTAATATTCTAACCATAATGGTTATGTCACTTATACTTGAATGACACCTTAACACCTAATGTTATCTAAACAGACCTCTGATAATAACTATAATGTCCTAACCTTAAACATTAAATAATACTTAATTATGTTAGAAATTCACATTTTGAATCTTTTCTCATTTAGAACTTTAAATAATTGGGTCATTGCTTGTACATAAAATCAGAATATTATGTGTTGACACTTCTACTTTGTATCCATTTTTCATAAAATAAAATATCTTAAAAATTGAAATAGGTTTATCTCCAAGTTTTCAACAACATTAACTTTCCTTAATCCCATCCATGGACCTATTCCACTTTACATCTTGTGAAAAAGCATTTCAAAACAATGGGATTAGCATAAAAAACTCAGTAAGGGATACATAATGAATAAAAACTGTTAGTTATCAAAACAACATATAAACCATGAATACATTGTCATAATGTGATACTTTTCCCTTTAAATAAGTATAATAAACACTTCAAAGAATATAAGCTCATTTCTTACACTTTTTTGTAACAAAATTATTACCATAAAACCCAAAAAGAGAAACTTATAGCATATAAAGGTATCTTGGAACATAAACCAATTTAAATGGAATAAACATATGGTAAACTAACAAAAATCACTTTTACAAATGGAATGTTCATAAGGCTGAATTCTATACCCAATGCATTGAAGGTTATAACTTAATTACCCGTACATGGTTTATTACGGAACCACCCATCATTTGGTTTATCACATAACCACTCGTCAACTTACCAAGTACAATTATATAAACATAACACATAATATACTAAAATTATCAACATTTCACTAATAAAATTCATTTTCAGTCACAAGAAATCATTCCATGATATTGGAATACTCAATCACTTTAACAAATAGTTTTCAATACTAAAACACCAAAAAAGAGAAAAAGGGATTTAGTTTCCTTTAAAAAGAATTAAGACTTATAGAGGATGCCAAATGACGATTAAGGCAGTTGAGAGGTCATTGTCACTACATATGTTAAATATATTCATATTTTTGTTTAGTAAAATGGTTCAAAGTAAAAATATTCCCACTGATTGAAAGTAAATTTCAAAGGGTTTTATTATACACCATATAAAAGATGGATGTGTATATTATCAAAACATGTCTCAATGAAAGGAGATTGGGACAAAGTACCTTATAAATAACATTTGGTAAATAAAATAGTTATATTATGTGTTTTCTATATACGATCACATATATAATTTATATATACAATATATGGTATAAAAATTTATTAATCATATAATCATAGCACCACATAAACAAGATGTATATGTTTAACCTACAGAATGGAATTTGGGTTATGAAGTTCTCTTACCTTGAGTCCAAATCGTCAGGTATGTTCATTATTCATCCTAAATAATAGGAGTAATTTAATTTGCACATTATTCGTATCATTTTTCAAGTAATTTATTCATTTTCTATCACTTATTACCTTGCTATAACAATAATATAACTATTTATCTTCATACCGATCATTTTTTCGATTCTTGGTACTTGAGTCAAAAATTAACTTATTATAATTACAAATTTTACATGTGGTAAAAATTAAATTATCTCCAGAATTATATTCATGATCTAAATATCAAATATATATATATCCATTATATATCTATTTACAATAGTATATATCATTTTGGTATAAGAAATGAAATGCACTCTTCGTGGAGATGGTAATACATTGGTACAGATGAACACTACATTCATTTGTTTTTAAAATTTAAAAGTATAAAAACTAAATTATAAATAGGTATATAATAATTATGGTATGATATATATGTTATATATGTTAAATAAGTTCATTAATTACATATGTTATTCTTTCCATGTATAGCATGAATGAGTCATATCATTTTGAAGGGGAGGAAGTTTTCACTTCCTCAAATTAAATTATCATAATTATACAACATGAAAAGAAAAAAGGTATATTCTAATTGATATGTAATGAATAATTGAGATAGAAAAAATATTATATATATCATATATAATAAATTTCTCATCATAATTTCCAACATATGAGGTGGTGTGAGATGTTTTAACAATCAACATTTCGTGAGAGAATAGTTCGTCGTCCTCAGAAACGGTATGTTCTATACCCATTCGACGGAGGAGTGTGTAAGTGAAGTAAGAATAATTCTCATAAAAATAACCTATAATATTGAGGATATTTTTTGGTTATATAAAAAAACAATAGTAATATCACAGGGTGTGGAGAAGGAATAATAATGGAAAGGATCTTGAGATAAGACATTACAAAAAATCGGGTAACATATTTTTATTTGAGCCAAATGGATATCTTGAATTGCCTTATGACTAGGGAACTAGTTCTAGGAATATAATAGGAATGTTGGGAGCTTATTGAAGAATATAATGGACAATAAAAGGGGCTTTAGAGGTGTGAGTAATGGGATAGAGGTGGCATCCTTCTATAAGAGGTAGGAGGGGCACCTTATGAATTGTTTTGAAATATTGCTTTATTATTAACTGATTTTAGAATTATAATAGGTCAAAAGTGATATAGATTTAAGATTAGATGATTGTGGGTTGAAATAGTCTCATAAAAGGGGTTTTATTCATGTTTAGGTCCTAAAATTAACCTTATCTTTTATCTTTATCCCTTAGTTAAACAAATTAACTCTTAACATGTTTTCTTGTATTTTCATAAAATATTGTTACTATAGTAACAATAAAATTCTAAGAGGAAAAAAATGTATCATTAATGAAATTTCAGACAACATATATCTCATTTGGAATAATCTTACATTTTTATACTATTATATCATTTAATAAAAAATCAATTTATGTAAAAACACATTTATGTTAATTTTGTAGAATTCATATCAGGACTTTTTCAAAATCAATAAGAATCTGATTACTTAGATAAAACCAAATTAATTCAAACCTAACATGTCATAAACATACATAAAATTTGTTTATGGCACAAAAAGTTTAATGATAACATTATTTTAATATTTATTATCTCATTTATTTAAATAATCATTTAATGAGGTAATCACTACATCACTGTTGTGTCATAAAACAATTTATTTATCTTATGCCTAAAAAATTGTAATAAAATACAATTATGTAAGAAATATTTTTGGATTTTTAATGAATATTTATAGTCAAAAATATCAGTTATATAACCCCATTTTAAATTTTTTTTAGTAAAATATACATGTTTAGGTTATATTTTTTTAACTTCAAATTAAAATTAATTAAATTTCATTTTCAAACAAAAGTGGATCCATGGGGGTCCTAAAATATACCAAATGATGCACATGGTTAGACATATCTCATTAAATTGGGTTAGGACATGTGTTAAGAAAATTTAATATTATTATACTATTATGTGTTACCCTTTTTAAAATATTTACCCTCTAACTATCGTAAATAAAATATTTATTGATGATACTATTCATAATATGTAAAAATAAAAGGTACGTATTAAAAAAATTTATGTATTTATTGAAAATATAGAATACATTTTTCAATATTATAAACATATAAATTGCATAAATTAATTTATTATTAATTCTCATTGTCAAAACCCAAAAAGTGTGTTTTTAAGAAGTAAAAACTACCCAAAGATTGACATGTGTTAATGTCCAATTAAAATATGAAATTACATCCAATGACCATAATTGGATTTAATGATAATTATATAATACAATTATACATTAAAAAATTAAAAGGTAGATCTAACTATATAAATAAATTAGATGAAAGGACAGTTTTGAATTAAAATGCAGTATTTTCACTATTTATTAAAAACTGAACATTATCAGAAAAATACCAAAAATATACCCAGTATATATTTTAATGTCAACATTATAAATAGGATGTTTATTTTGTCAAATGTAACACATAAAGGTGAAAAAACCATATTTAAATAGGTTTCTCCATCAAAAGGTAGTAAATCGACCTTTTTATGAATATAAGAGTATTTCATGCTTTAAATCAAATTCATTCTTATTTTAAGCCTCTAAATTTTATTCGATAGATTTAAAGATATTTTTAAAACCCCTTTATAATAATAATTTAATTAGTTATGTTAATTCACCACAATAAATCCAATATTCAATAACTACATTTTTAAATAATTATATTATTATATTATATTTCGGTATAACTCAATGTTGTCTGCAACATATGATTTAAAAGAAAGTTGTTGTTTCCTATTAAATACACTGTCGTAAAAAGTTTTCTCTTTATAATAAAATCAATATATTATTTATAAATATTAATATAAATGAAAAGGTATTATTCTATAAATACCTAGGTCGTTACACATATAGTGTTCCCAAAAGAGCGAACATCTTCCAAAATAAAATTTAACACTTAATAACCAAATCATTTCCTTGTACTAAGGATATCCATTTGATAAAACAAAATTTCCCTAAATCAACATATTTTTCATCCATAAAATAATTTAAATAAAATTAATAAATCATACTAACCAGGGGAATCACTTAGTCCAATGGTATGTGATAAAATCCAATCTCACTTTGGTTGGGGGTTCGATTCCCAAAGCATTGCCTGACATGATGATTTTCTACACAGTCTGCGCTTTTTCCTTTTTCAAAAACTATATAATTTTATGACATTCCAAAAAGTGAGATAAATTTTTCTAAAATAATCAAAACATATTTTAACCTCAAATGATTTCTTACACTTTACATTAGCATCCCAAAACATAATAACCTGTAATTTCCCCAAATTCAAGGATCATTTAATCCCAAATGGTAATTTATAAAAATACTAACAAATTAAATTATAATTAATAATAAAATAGGATTTTGACATAAAAAAATTCATGGATACAAAGATAATATAAAAGTCATCCAAATAAATACCATCAACAAAAGATCATTAATACTTTTCAAATTTTCATCCCCCAGATATCTAACATAACTATCAAATTTCTAAAATGTAGACATATTAATCATCCAACAATATTCATGATCCATTAACCACATTTTTTAAATTATTCTATAATACTTCTTTACCACAAACAAAATCATGAATCATATCCTAAGATTCAATAATATCAAAACATCAGCTAAGAAATAATTCATTCCTTTCATAGGTGATTTCTAGTTTCCTTATACTCATTAGGAAGGGCATTAAGCATTAGAAAAAATATATTTGTACAATCATGCTGATCACATTAATGAACCTTCTTCGAAGGATATCTATTTGTGTAATGATCATGCGCACCACATTTAAAACATTCAATTGATCCCTTGTAATGAACATCATTCCCTTTCATGGAGTCAACCGAATGATTCCTTTTTCCGTGACAGGTTATTTCTTTATGCCCATCATTACAACATATATAACATTTTCCAGTCCCTTTGAAACGTTTTCCTAGGTGTTTCTTTCCACATCCTTGACACATATGTTTTTGAATATACATACCTATATGATTATTATCTGAACATCCATAGGGATTCGTTCCTGGAATCTATGATGCCTTATAATAATCACCAACGTTCAAGTTGAAAATCAAGACTCTAGATAGTTGGTTAATAATAACCACAAGAGTTTTTATTGGAGCTCCCATTTCATTCAGTTTCCTATTCAGAAAACCACCACAGCTTCCTTCAAATAAAGTTTTACTTTGGTTTTTTATAGATCCATCCATTTACGGAAACCAAAAATTTCGGTGTTAGTATATCTGTAAATTCATCATATTATAACTTTTGACGAGGGTAAAAACAATTATATAATTATTAATTATGTCATAAACTCATCAAATTTATCAAAAATAACTATGACTCCTTGTATTCTAACCATTATTATTATTTTACTTATGCTTAAATAACACCCTAACCTCTAAAGTTATCTAAACCAACCTATGATAGCAACTATAGTGTCCCAATCCTAAAAATTACATAATCTTGAGTTTTTTCAAGACATCACATTGAGTTTATTTTTACATTAATAGTTTTATAGAATTATGCCGTAACTATTAAATTATATCTCAAAAATTAAAAAGTAGACACTTCAACTATATCCAAATTTTTTAAAAATAAGAAAACTCCTTACATAAAACAAGAGTTTTTTATTGATATAGATCTTCTAGAATAATTAATTTCTTTTAATATTATTTATACCATTTGAAAAGCATTTCAAAAACATGGGATGAGAAAAAAAATCCCAGTAAGGGTTATAAAATAATGAAAGAAAACATTAGTCCATCAATACATACAAATCAATGAAGTTATACATCTCAATAATAATACATATTCTACATAAGATGCCTCATGAAATCATAAGATTTATGAATAACACATATAAATCATCAATCATAAAGGTAACTTGTGGAATCCATATCATACATACATTGCATGTTTCACAGAAACATAGGGAATTACGTTTGGAATACCCCTCAAAGTATATTCATTAATATCTTAGGATAAACATTTACATTTTCCTCTGTCACGTTACACAATGCATTGAAGAGCTATCTCGGGCTAACCATCCCTAGGTTTATCACATAACCACCTATATTTTGTTTATCACAAAAAAAACCATCAAATGTCCAAGGAACATTTACATAATCACAACACATAAAAATTTAAATTATCAACATTTCACTAAACAACCGCAATGAATCAATTCATGATTTTGAAATATTCAATCCATTTTCAAAACCATTTAAAGCATTTATAAATGATATATTTTAATCAATTTTTCTCATACCACTTTGAAAATTTTAAAGGAATTACATTTTAAAATGATAATGTCCATATAAATAAATCCTAAATATCATTATGAAAACTAGAACAATAATGATAAAGATTTAGAAGAATAAATCATTAAAAAATTTAAAACAATGTTTTAGATAAAGTGTCTCTTTCCACTTGTCAAAGTACATGAATAAAAATAATTAAATAACAATATTAAAAAATTACTATAATATCATGATAATATGTAGATTCATGATATAATATGTAAAAGGGAAGTATATAAAACATATTAATTTAATTGGTGTATAACAACAAATAACTCTCAATGGAATGTAAATTGAGGAAAAATCCCTTACAAATATTTTATAAATGAAGTAAGAATTTTATCAATGGAATGATTATGTTTTGAAAAAGTATACACACCTAATGGGAAGTGGAAATTAAAACATAAATAAATAAAAAGTGATTCCACAAATATTGAGGGAAATATTTAATAAATTATGTATGCATAAAACCCAGTTAGTGGATATTGAGTTTAGAAATTCCCTTACAAAAATTTCTGCAGCCTAATAACAACACTTAAAAATTCAGATATTAATTTGATGAGAGAGAAAAGGGTCACTTATCACTTGGACATAAAATGCACAGAAACAAGGATATATAATAATATATCCCAACATAAAAAATTTAAATTAATAGAAATAACATAAAAATTCCTTTGACTAAAAGAGGATGGTGAAAGGCTCCCTTACCTTGAGTCTGATTCATCACGTATGTTCCTTGTTCTTCCTGAATAATCAACATAAGTTTATTTATATGTGATTAAGATATTTTTTCATGTTTTTAATTCAATTAAAAATAAATATTACCTTGTTAACAAAATATATAATTATTTATGTTAATATTAGTCATTTTTTCGATATTGGGTACTTGATTAGAAAATGATATTGTTATAATTAAAATTGTCCATGTTGTCAAAGGTACATTATCTAAAAAATTGTATTCATGATTTATAAATAATATATATCCAATATATTTGTATTTATATCGAGTATATATTTTTTTACAATATTCTATAACATTTGAATATAAAAAAGTAAATGAACTGTTCGTGGAGATGGTAAGCCGTACATACACACGAACTCTACTTTCATTTAATTTTCATATTTAATGAAAGGAAAACTAAAAAATAAAGCGATATATTATAATTATAGTATAAAATATATGTTATATATGATACATAATATCATTAATTATATCCTTTATATGTTCTATTTATACCACGAATGAGTAATATCACTTTGAGGGGGTGGTAGTCCACACTTCCTCAAATGAAATTAATGTATTAGTGTGATATGGAATGCATAATTTTATGTGATAAATGAAAAATACAGAAGAATAGATACAATATAAATATAATATATGTTTTTTATAAATTTCTTTCCATCATAATGAGCATGATGATATGTGGTAGGGGAAAATCAAACAATCATCGTTTCATAAGGCTGATGTTCTCCGTCCATTGAAACATTGTGTTCTAAATCCATTATATAAAGGTGTGTTTTAGGGTAAGTATAATACATGAAAAAAACAATCTATTATATTTTATTCAATGTTTTTATTATAAAATAATTTAATAAACAGTGTTTCATGTGTTGGGGAACGGAAAATAAATGAAAGAAGTTTCAGAGAAGATAATACCTCAAAATATGTTAGTCCTTTTTATTTAATGTAAAAGTCCTTCTTGAATTGCCTTCTACCCATGGTAAGGCTACTAGGAGGAATAGAGGGATATTAAGAGATTATTTTGGTAGAGTTTTGATGATACATGTAGGATTGAATGGTGTGATAAATGGTTAGAATTGATTCCCTTTTATAAGATGGAGGAGGGACACATCATGAATGATTGAACGCAATATTTTATTATAAAATTATGTTTTTATGTTTCAAAATGTCCCAAAGTAATTTATTTAAACTATAATATGGTGTAGGGTCGAAAAACCTTTCAAAAAATAGATTTTAGAAAAGTCTAGGTAACAAATTTTTCAGTAACTTTTAGCTTTTAACCTGAGTCAACTAATTTAACATGTACCATGTCTTCTTGTATATTCATACTATAAGGTTAATATTGTTACTATAAAATGCCTAACGAATAAAAAGTTGTTCTTTAATGAAAATTTAAACATTATATAAGTCATTTGAAGGAATCATATTTTTTCTAGGAGTATTATATCATTTAATAAAATAGTATTTGTTTTAAAAACTCATTTATATCATTTTTTATTCAATTCATCTCATGACTTTTTAATAAATCCATAACAACTTGATTCATTCAAAAAAATCATTAATTTAAATATGAGAAGTCATAATTATTCCGAAAATTCGTGGATATCATAAAAATTTTCAAAATAAATTTATTTTACTTTTTATAATCTCATTTATTTAAATAATTCATTAATAAGGTATTCACTAAATCATCATTGTGTCATAAATATATTAACTTATATGATGTCTAAAAATTATAAATAAAATAAAATGATGAATTTTTTTTATAATTATTATTTTATAATCAATGATATCACCTATATAACCCCATATAATTTTTTTATTAAAATATACATGTTTATGGTATATTGTCCTTAACTTTAAATTTATGTAACTAAATTTCATTTTCACCATCATGTGACTCAATGGGGTTCTCAAATCAACCCAAGTATTCCCATGATAAATGTATATCATCCAATAGGATTAGGACATGTTATAGGGTAATTTAATATTATTATTATATTATGTGTGACCCTTATTTACAAGATTTACCTTTTAACCATGGTAAATAAAATATTTAATGAAGATATTATTCATAATGTCTAAAAATAAATGTTTTTTATTTACACAATTTATACCTCTTGATTCCTAAAATGGAATCAATTTTTCGATATTCAAAACACATAATTTTTAGAAATTAATTTAAAATTAATTCCCACTGTCAAGATAAAAAATGGGTTTTTAAGAAGTAAAAAATACCAAAATATTTGCATGTGTTTCTGTCCAATTTCAATGTAAAATTACTTACAATGAAAATAATTGTATTAAATGATAATAATATAATTTAATCACACTTTAACAAAAATTAAAAGTACAATGAAAATATAAAAATAAATTATATTAGACGACAGTTTCGAAATAAAATGCAGTATTGTCCATTATTCATTAAAAATGAATTTTATCTAATAAATACCAAAATTTCATCCAAATTAAAATTTTCTCTCCCACTCCTGATTAATTATATTATTTTTTCAAATAAAATATTTCAAATTGAAAAAAAAAATTATTCAAAAACTGTTCCCCATCGAATGGTGGTAATACAACCTTTTAAAAAATAGTCTTTCTCATGTTTAAAATTGGATTCATTCGTATTTCAAGCCTATAAATTTTTTTGGATAAATATAAAAAAAATTAAAATAAAATTGTTATTCATAACTTTTTTTCTATTTTCATTATTTTAAATAAAACAGCTATGAATTAACTACCATTTATAATACAATTATTATTATATTATTTTTAGGTATAACTAAATGTAGTGTGCAATGTAAGACATCAAAGAAACCTGATATTGCATGTTGAGTATGCTATCAGACAATGTGTCCTATTTAACAAAAAATAAATATCTATTTCATAAATATTGATAAATATTAAAATATATTATTCTATAAATACATGTGTCGTTACAATCATACTGACAGTACTTATCAGGGATGAGTACCACATTAGTCTTAAGATAGTGGCAACCATCTCTGTGAAACCCAGCAGGCCCAAATTATGAGATAGAGGAGGAGTTCTCCAGTACTTGAGGAGTTTGATGATATGACTGATGATGCTACTATTACTACCCTATAATATACCTAGTGTGAGGGGTATTATTATTCATTTTGTACATTGAAGATTGTTGTGTGGTCTTTCCTTTTTGTTTTGGGGTCCCCACTGGGTTTCCAATTACTCACCCGTAAACGAGCCCCATTGATATGTGTATTGTCCCATACAAATGATTGATGCTTCGATATAGACCTTGATGGACTGTGACCTGGAGGATCCTAGTGAGATAGGACTGATCAACACTTCAATGGTGGACTTGGTAGACTAGGATCTGGTGGGGTCTAGTAGGACTAGGTAGAATGGACATACTACATAGGCTTCCAATTGCTTCACTAGTGATACGATAAGGTGGGATTTTCTGCATATGTCGATAAGAGTTCATTTTTTTACATTTTAGTTTCAGATCATTTTGATGGGTTTGTATTCTAGCCAACATGTTATCAACATTACATTGTACTCGGTCTTTTTTAAATATACATTTTCCACATTTAGTTTTTTGGGATGTGGTTGGGCATGTGTCTACGTACAAGTACTTAGAATAATACCTCCCAGTTATAGGATTATGCCTTTAGGTCTTGTAGCAATCCCCTGGCCTTCATAAGGCTGGCTTGAGGTAGTCACAGCACGGGCCCCGGGGGATGGGTCATGAAAAATTGGTATGAGAGGGAGGTTAGTTCTACCTCAAAGATTGGGAGTTTGTGTTTTTTTTGGGAAAACAATATTAAGTGTCTCGAGTCTGAATTTCAGATTTGAGGAGACTAGTTTTGTTGTAGTAGCTAACATATCCATACACCAGGACCATGAATTTCAATTTTCTGCTAGATACAAGAAAAAAATAGTTGCATAAGTGTCCCCTTGTGTTCATGTGAATAGATGTCAACTCACGAGGTATAACCTTCTGATCGTGGTACACCATAGACTATTTCAAAATTCCTCCACGTGGATGAACAGTCAGGATACCGATACGAAGTCATGGGGATATCCCACCTAGTGATGAGGCTTCTTTTTGGGGACCAGTGCTTGTAATGGCCCCATCGGTTGGTGCACCAGTGGTACCACCACCAGATTGTCAGCATCTATTGATGGTAGTTCCCGAGGAGGACATGAATTGACTATGTGCCTTGTATTATTTTCAAAGGCAGAGGCCTCTAATGATAATGGGAGAGACGGATCCTCAGGTCATTGAGGACTGGCTGGAGGTTATGACGTGAGGCTTTTTCCTAGCTAGGAAACCACATGACAAGATGGAGATCTTGGCAGTGAGCCTCACGTAGTGCTCAGAAGGGTGATGCTGGAGTTTGACCATGCAGACGCATGATATAGAGACCCTTCCCTAGGATGAAGTCGAGCGGCTTATCCAGGAAGAGTTTTTCCCATGGACCATGCGCTCTGGGTGCATTCAGGAGCTTCTTCACCTATAACAGGGAAAAATTACAGCGGTTGAGTACTCAACGAGGTTCACCGAGCTATCTCGCTACTCCACAGACATGGCACGAGACACTTTCTTTACGGATAGATCCGTTGATAAGGGAATCAGATAGGATATCATGAAATCAATGTTTTCTCATAGAATCCCAACCTATTCTGGGGTGGCAGAGTGAGGCCTTCTTATGGAAAAATTCTTGGTGGATTAGGCACTGACAATTAGGGCCTCAAGAAGAACCGAGGTGGTATAGACATCAGCAGGAAACAGACAACATACATGAGTGCCCAATCGGTCAAGTCCTTTTAGAGGACATATCCAATTCATAGGTTTGGTTTTTCGGGGATCCTAGTCCAAGGGGAGTAAATAGGGAGCCAGGTAGTGCTTCGTGTGCGGCAGGCAGGGACACATGGAACGTGACTGCCCGAACCATCGTACACATGACCATCATATCATCGAGGGGCCACTGAGGTAGTGTCAGCGGTTTGAGTGAGGAGGTCCATAGGGAATAAGATGTTGCATGGGAGTTTGTTGTGTGGATGGTGGTGGGTGATAGTTTGAAGTGTTACCTCCACCACCCCAGGTGGTCCAACCCGACATCAGGGAGCTGGCGGGCAGGGGTGAGCTTAGCTCGATGCAGCATAGGCTTAGGACCATATCTTTCCAGAGATGATCTAAGGTATGATCAATGTATTTTCATCACTAGCTATTATTCTTATAGACATGGGTTCTAGTCACTCCTTCCTTTTTATGGATCTTGTTCAGAGCTCAGTGATTCTGGTGGATCCATTAGCTCGATCCTTATGGCTAGAGACTCTAACGGGGGGGATTCGATGATTTCACGTTGGTTCTGGCAATGTAATATTACTCTAAGAGGTGAGATATTTGTTTGGAATATCCTAGTAGTGGCGTTGATGGCTTACTACATCATCATGGGTATGGAATTCTTATCCATAGTTCATGCTCACGATGACTGTTTTAGGAATACTATGAAATATGTCCGTGAAGATGGAACTAGGTTTTCGTACATCGGGTGGAAGAAAACCCTTATAGTGTAGGAAGGTATCCCTCGAGGAGGGTGAAACAGATCACTCGCAAGTTGGCTAAACTCACCCTCAGTGCATTGGATTAGAGGATTCCAATCTTCCCTGTAGTGGAGGATGAGTACGAGGATGTTTTTACTGAGGATGTTCGGGGACTACATCCTTGAAGAGAGGTATGCTTTTTAATGCACATGTACCTCGTGATAGAACCGATATCAACACATGCATATCGGATGGCTCCCATGGAGATTCCCCATATGAGGGCACACCAATATGACATTAATAAGAAGGGGTTTGTATGGTCCATCATTTCACTATGGGCATCCCCTGTTCTTTTTTTTCAATATAAAATATGGGATTTTGAGATCATGTGTGGACTTCCGGTGCCTGAACCAAGTTACCATGAAGAACCAGTATCAACTACCGAGAATGGATAACCTATTCGACAAGCTGATAGAAGCTAAGTGGTTCTCAAAGATATATATCAGGGTAGACTATGACCAGGTTTGGGTGCGGGATGAGGATGTTCCAGTTATAGCCTTTAGTTTTTTGGTACAACAACTATGAGTTCTTGGGTATGCATTTTGGAAAGACCAATACCCCAACAGTGTTTGGGGGCCTCATTAATAGGCTCTTCCAACATTACATGATCGGTTCATCAAGGTATTAATTGATGAAATTAGGGTGTACACTGTTTTGGAGGAGGAGCACACTAAATACCATCAGTTATTCCTGGATACACTTCCATAGTACTGGATATACTATATTCTCTTGAAGTTCTAGTTCTGGATTTAGGAGGAATATTTTCCAGGACAAGGCATATCATTGGATAGAGTTGTGGTAGATCCAGAAAACACAGAGGCAATGCTATCTTGGGAGCTACCCAGGAGCCAGAATGTGGTTCAGAGCTTATTGGGGTTTGTTGGTTACTATCAGAGGTTCATTCCCAACTTCTCCAGAGTAAAATCACCCTTATTAGCTTTGACATGAAATAGTCAACACCTCGTTTGGATGGATAAATTTTTGTAGATTTTCCAGGAGCTGAGGTAGAAACTGACTTGTGCTCCCTTATTGAGACAACCAGAGGAGGGTTTGGGTATTTCTCTTACTACGACACATCAGGGATTGTACTGTAGTGTGTCCTCATGATTATGCGAGCAGTGATTGTTGATGGATCATGCTAGTTTAGGCAGCATGATCAGATCTACGTGACCCATGACCTGGATTTAGAAGTAGTTGTCTTATCCTAAATGTTGTGGCAGTATTACTTCAAGGGTGAATGATTTATGGTTTACTCAGACAACAATAGTCTCTGTTATATATTTTCAAAGAAGGACCTGAACCTGAGACAGTGGAAATGTCTAAAGTTCCTCTCGGACTATTACATTAGGATTATCTATACTCTTGTAATGGGGAATGTGGTGGAAGATGCTCTCAACATGAGGATCGGTTTGCCAGCACTGGGTGAGGTGATAGAACAGGTATCTATGATGTGGATATCCATTATTGATAGTGATGGGGAAGCTTACCTCCAATCTATCAATGTCTCTTCCCCAATCATACAACAAGTTAGGGAGGCACAACATGTGGATGTCGACTGTAAGGACATACATGATCAGATATCCTCAGGATGTCCTCTAGATAGATTTTTTATTGGGGGTAGCACATCATTCATTTTAGAGGTTTTACAGAATTAGAAGTGGCATTCTGGGAAGATCTTTTGAGGGAGTACCATACGTCCCCTTTGGTGGTACATCATAGAGTGGATAAGATGTACCAGGAACTCCAAAGTCAGTATTATTGTCAAGGTATGAAGAATGTGATGGCTGAGTTCATTTCAAGATGCCTCACATGTAATAAATTGAAAGCTAAGAATCAGGTTCCAGCTGTCATGGCCCATCCAATAAATGTATCAAAGTGGAAATGGTATGTTATCCCAATGGACTTCATGATGAGGCTATAACAAAAGTCCAGAGGCCCTGATTTTGATTGGGTGATCGTTGACCGACTCACAATGTCGGCTCAAATCCTACCCATCTTGGAGTTGGGACTGGTAGAGGTATTGGTACTAATATATATCTGGTAGATATCGTAGCTCCATAGGGTGCCTTCAAAGATTGTCTTAGACTGTGATGCATGCTTTACATCCCAGTCGTGTACGGGATTAGACGAGGTATTCAGAACTCAGATGTGCTTTAAAATATCTTTTCATCCCCAAATGGATAGTCTGATAGAGTGGACCATAGAAACCCTGGGGGTATGCTTCGTGTTTTCATACGTGACATTGGTCATATCTGGGAGGACCAAATGACACTAGTAGAGTTTGTGTACAAAAACAGCTACCACTCCACCATTGGCATGAAACCATTAGTGGCCTTGTACGGGAAGACATATAGATCACCCATATGCTGGAATGTCTCAGGGGAGTTAGAAGTGATGTTTTTGGAGGTGGTACAGGCTACCACTGAGAAGGATAAGACCATCCAGGAGAGGATGAGTATTTCCCAGAGTAGGAAAATGTATTATACTGAATGGAGATGGAGACACTTGGGATTTTGATGAGGAATACCATTTTTTCATTCAGGTATTAACCCAATGCGGGTTACAGTGATTTGACTAGGGTTCCAAGCTATATATGGGGTTCAGTGGACCCTTTTTGATCCTGATTATAATTGTAATGGTGGTGAACCACCTAGACCTTCCACCATAGATGCAGCATGCTCATGATGGTTTCCACGTGTCATAGCAGAGAAGGTACGAGCCTGATCCATCGCACGTAATCGACCCGAGAGAGCTGGACATTGATGATGGGTGTCATTTTCAGATTTCATGGTGGATATAGAGGATCGAAATGATCAAGTACTATGAGGATGTTCTATTACTCTAGTGGATGTTTGGTTGAATAATTTTAGTATCGAGGAGACGATATGGGAGCAGGAGGCTCAGATTCATGCTCAGTTCCCCCATCAGTTTGTCTAGTTTTTTTTAAAATTTAAGTGTTAAAAAACCCCAAGGTGTGGAGAATGTAAATATTTGGAACTTCTATATTAGTGTTTTTATATGGTATTATTCTGAGACATCATGCTCTAACGGAATATGATTACGAGGCCCGAAGATCATGGAATGGAATTTTGAACAATTTTTTAGGCACATTTAGTAAAAGCGTGAATGGGTTTTTCTAACATTTTAACTGGTGATCAGATCCAAAATCTGATAAAAATTTGACTATGAATACTGAGATTTTCCAAGAAGGAACTTAACTTCATCTGGAGAGGGCTGAATGAAAAAGTTCATTTTCGATCATTTAAAAAAAATAAAAAAAAATTAAAATATTATTTTATATTATTTATCATCTGTTGAGTGGTAGATGAAGATGTTGTGGTGTAGCGATGAAGCAGAAAATAGGCATATTAACGAGTCTCGTTAATGGCCCATATCATGTAGCATAACGATGAAATAAAGGAACCATAATAGTGATGTTGTTTCATAAATAAAATAGTGTAACGACACAACATTGTAGCGTAACAGCAACGATGTCACATGATTTTATTTTTATTGTATTATGAATTGGTTGATGGAGAATTAAACATTGTAAGAGTCTCTAAAGAATCTCTGGAGAAACTCCTGTCCAATGAAGCACTACAAATGGCTGGCAGATCTTCATTGTCTTCGACGCAACTTGATGAACAGATCTGAATGTGACAACGTCGACATATGGAATCATCAAGTTTTAACACATCACCATCGAACATCAATGATATAGGTGTTCTATTTTTATTTCTCATTTTCCCCCTCTCAACGTTTTTCTAGAAACGACAAACACCGATAAACCGACAAATAAGTTGATCAGGGATTCATGCATTTATGCAGGAGAGTGAATTTTCCTAGGTATTTATTATCCTGGATTCAATCTATTCAATAAATTATTGAACTTCAATCCCCAAACATCCCCTAGATTTGAAACTATAACACGGAGGGAACGTGCTGAAACAAACAAGTCTCCAGCACCTATAATAGTGAGTTCATGGTGGCCACATTCTCTAAGTGGCGGAAATTCGATTCTTGGGCTTGAGTAGGTATTGCAGTAACCCAATAGGTTCATAAGCACTGATGGATTGGAATACATACAACTAATGTAAATCTGGTGGCTCACAGAAGGTGCCACTAGCGAGACCCCGCTTGCGCGACACCGCCGAAACGACACCACCAGTGCAGTACCAATGGTACGACACCACCAACATGACGATGTCGGTGAACATTTGTGGAGGTCATCCCACACTGACCGAGTGAAGGGGACAGAGCCACATGGAACCATGTTATCAGCATTGGTGGTTGGCCCTCACGGACTGTGCTAGAGGATAGTGTGATGCTCGATGGTGTGCCACGAAAGAAGAAGGCCATGACCTACCGGGCATGGAAACGTGTGTCGCGGCGCTAGGCAGACGCCGCGTGAAGGGGGTGGCCCTTGTTCAGGAACCCCGGTTCAACTGGAGAAGCCACGGTCCATCGAACACAGTTGGTGGAGGTGGCCCTATGGTGCCACGTGGGGTAGAAGAGACCAGACATGTATAGTTGTTGTGCCCTAACTAGGCGCTCCCACCGGCAGCACCACACGGCTGGTCATCGAGCTTTCAGGCTGCCCCATCCGAGCCGAATGGGACCCACCCAGCAGTCCGGACCCACACCTAACGAGATAGACCCACACTGGTAGGCCGAACTAGCACCCTTCAGGCTACGCCGGACTACACCAGGTCATCGGACAACCTGACGGGTTATACCCTCGACCAAACCTGGCTGGTTCCACTAAGGGATATTGGGCCTAGCCCACAGGCCAAGTCAAAACATACCGACCTCGAACTAATCTTGGCCAGGTTGCGTCTTTCAAGTAAAAATGGTGTATGTGAGACCCATGTTCATGGTTGGACGTGTCAGTCCGACAGGGTTGAACCTGGACACATCATCGTTCTCCCCCTATTTACTAATAAACTAATATCTTGCTAACTACTTCTCTGATTGATGAGCCGTTTACGGAGTTGGTACCCTCTTAATGAAGAAATATTTTAACAATATTTTTTTTGACTTTCTTGGACATAGAGATGTGGTGAATGGATTGAGGAGTGGTTCTCTCAAGTGTGCAATGTACAGAAACCTCTGGTTAACTGAGACCTGATGACTGCTCGACGGCGACCTAGTGTGAAGTGGCACTATGTGACCAAGTAGGCCCATGATAGAGAGAGGCTCTGTGTATACTTCCATCCCCATTATTCTCGATTGGAGGAGTACCTTAGTTTGGGAAAGGTGTAAAGTGGATATGTGGGACCTGACAAGAACACGGTGTGGAGTGGCTCTTTGTGACCCAGAATTCCCACTGTACTCATCAGGAATGATTACCACAGTAGTCCAAGGTTAGTGGGAAGTGACTTTGTGGGAACCAGAAGGCCCACTTTACTCAATAAAGGTGGTGTACCCTAGTAGCCAAAGTGATTGGTGATATCACGGATGATGCTACTTTAACTACCCATGAATATACATGGTGTGAGTTGTCTTGTGATTCGGGTCTTACTTTGAGGATTGTGGCGTCATAATCACCTTTTTGGGGTCCCTACAGTGTATCATTTTACTCACCCCTACATGGTCCCTACCTATGCATGTCGTGTCTCATCCAAACGATCGATGCTTCAATAGAGACATTGGTCGACCAAGACCTAATGGAGCCCAGCGAGAAATGGTAGATAGACGCTTCGATGGTGGACTTGGTTTCCATGGAACAGGTGGGGCCCATTATGACCAAGAATACATGACATACTACTTCATATTCTAGTATCTTCACACCTCTTAAAACATGGTGGGGCTTTCAATGGATGGCCATTAGTCCTCCTTTATTATACATTGTTGTTTCTGTTCATTTTTTTTTGTCTGTAATCTAGCCCACGTTATTTTAGCTATACTTTGTAATAAATATTGTTTTAGTATAATATTTCCCTTTAAGTGTTTGTAAAAGTGGTTGGTCATGTTTGTGCATATAGGTACTCAAGAAAATTCCTCTCACTTGTAGTTTGACACCTTCGGTGCTAGTTTCCAACCCCTGGCCTTTGAAAGGAGGGAATGAGGTAGTCACAACATGGGCCCCACAGGATGAGCTGTGATAGTAATTTTTTAAACATTACTAGAATAAAAATCATGAAAATTTATCATATTTATCATTAAATTATTTTTTTAAACCAATCCTAAAATAAATATATGATAAATGAATGACATTTCAATCATGGACATGTACGGTTTTATTTACACATAAGCAACGATTAAATTTTTCAGCAATCATTACAGAAATTAGTAAATTCTTTTCATTAAACAAGGTTAATAATATTATTTATAACATTTATTGATATAAATATACTTATATGAACCATCAATCTAGTTTGGTGATTATGAGAGAGTCACATTGCTTCATGAATGTTGTATTCCACACGTACAGGAATGGCATTATCATTTTCCAAAGAGTAAGAAAGGGTAAAATAAAATGATATATTATATTTTCGGAATAATAAATATGTCATTAATATCATTATTATTTCATTTATATAACATTTATAATTTAAAATTCTCATTATTAGCATCCTTGTAATGAGTTAGTGAAAAATGATTCTCAGCACATCATGAGGTGATAATTTATCATACACAAGAACGATGTTATCAAACCCCCATGTAAAAGGAAATAAAATGTTATAAGTTATATAATAACTAAATATGAATATATATTTAAAAAATATGACATACATAAATTAAATATTACATAATAATAATATGTGAGAGGTGATTATGGAAAACAAATGGCATCGGTTCACAAAGCGGTAGTCTTCCGTACAAACTAATGACTATTTCTTAACCTATTTGATAGAAGTGGAGATGGATATAGTTTATGAAATTAATTTAATAACATTTAAATAATATTAAATACTATTTTTATTATATGATCATATTTGATGAATAATTTTAGGTCTAAATTAAATAAATATAAAATTAGAAAATAAGAATTCTAGTTCTTCTTGGAGAACCTTTATAGTATTAAACATAATGTGTTTCTATAATAGATCATTTCTACAAAAATTCATTATATGAAGAAGGTTTTGATGTAGGGATATTATTTTATATGTATTTTCTAATCCATAGTTATTTATGGTGTCAATAATAAAGGATATGGGTGTCCTTTTATAAGTGACGTGAGTGACACATTTGTTATTTTTTAAAAGAAAATGTTTTCCAACTGTTTTCACATATTAAAGTAGTATTAGAGATACATATGAATTTTAATGTATTAATATTGTCTACAAATAGTTTTTAGATGATTTTTGAAGTTATTTTCACTATTATATTTTTATTTTACGTTCAGTAAACTTTTTTTCATCTTAACCATGGAAATTTAATTTTATTGTTTTCTATATTCATTATGGAAAATGATTTTTTTTAACATTTTTTAAAATATAAATTATTATAATTAAAAATATAGAATACATTTAACTAAATTTTATTCATTTAATTTAAAAAAATTCATTCCATAATAATCTCACTAACGTCATGAAAAAAGGGTTTTCAATAAGTGTATTTTTTTCTTGGAAAATAAGGTTTTATACTAACTATATAACTAATAATTATTATTGGGTAAATATAAATTAATATATATTTATATAATATCTATAAATATAATTTAAATATTTAGTCATTAGGTTTTCATTAGTTAATCAAATAACAGAAACATTATGCACTTTAAAACACCAATTAGAAAAATCTTTTTTTAACACCAAAGACAAGCATATACTAAAATACAATATAATGTTGAATAAAAATTCTATGTATTAATTATAAATAAATAATACTTTAGTTACATGAAATAATATTCATAACATAATAGATATTCTTAATTTTTTATCTATTTAAAATTAACGACACTTAGAAAAATCATTATTTTCACTATTCAATGAAAAGTAAATATTTTCTAAAAAAAATACAATTCCCACAGTAAATTTTAATATTCTGATATAAAAAAATGATTTCTTTATTTCAGAAAAAATTTAGGAAAAAAAATAATAATTATTTTTTTTTATTAAAAGATGTCAATTTTGAATGAAACATATTTTTGAAGAATAAAATTACATTAAATGAAATTGATTGATTGTGTAATAAAAATTTATCAATAATTTATTTATTTCTTTAAAATATATATATACATATATATATATATATTTAATTAGTTAATACTATTAAGAAACATTAATTTAATAAATAGGTTATCAAATTTCTATATATCATAGTCCTCTTATGTTCAGTATTTCTTATTAAATACACTTTCAATAATTATTTAATTTTCTAAAATCTAAAGGGGTAACATCACCATCCAATGGAAATAAAATTATTCTTAGATATTACGTATTTTCTGGGTAATCAATGTTTGGATATTTTGAAATTCATTTTTTGGAATCCCACAATTTAATTGGGGATAACAAAACATCCACTTCATAAGGTATAAAAGCATGTACAAAGGTCTTATAGAATATCACATAATTGATGTAAAAATTGAAGAAAATAGGTGGTATGTAAATATTTGTACATTGAAAAAATTTTCAATTCCCAAATAATGATATAATTGAAATATATCATCAATCGTAAGAATGTTAATGATCAAGAAAAAGTTAACAACCACAACACCATAAACCAATGTTGTGTGAAAATTACACTAGATCTCATCAGAAAAGATTGTAATATGAATATATTCATTTTCAATATCATTTTAATAGGCATGATGAATTAATTTATCATCTATATTAACAATATATATTTCACGAACCAATCCTACAGGGGCGTCCAACCCAACACCAGATGTAGACTGTGTCATATGCCTAGGAAAATCTTCATCCAATTGGGCATTTAACTTTTTCCTCAGTTTCAACAACAATGAATTGGGAATGATTTTACCGATGTATATATATATATATATCCACAAATAAACATCAATAATATGGCATTGACCCCCAACAGATAAACATGACAAAACTATGTACAAAAATTTTCAAATTCAATGTTTTACAACATTCACCAAAACCAATAGAAAAATATCTCAATGGTAGGAATAATAAAAACTAATTCAAAATCTACCATGAAACTAGAGGGACACCACACTCAAGACACCAAAACAAACACCTAAAATATGTTATACACTAGCTACCAGATCCACTATCTCTCCCATGAGACATCATCCATTTACCTTTTTCATACATAACAAAGTCAACAAAAACATTTAGTTGTATATAAGATATGAGCTGAATCACAGTAGGTCACCATCCAAAATAAGTATTACATGATATAACATTAGATGATAAATAAACATCAACATTTATATAAAAACACATGAAATATTCCCAATATAACATAACTAGAAAAACACCTTTATTGGAATAATTCCTCAAGTAAACACTTCTAAATAGAGACATTTATGAAAAGAAATATGGAATAAAAAAAATATATACAGAACGTATAGTGTATACCGACAACTAGCACCACATCACAAAATAATTATATCACAATTGTTGACTACGTTTTCATATAAAAATAGTTACCAATATTTTATTTGGATGCCTCATTTGGATGCTCAATAGGGTTTGTCATGTCGTTCTCCCATGTATTTGGATGAGGTGGATGAGACCTCGTTTTAAGTATAGATCCTTCTGCCGAAGATTTAATAAAATGTAATGTTGACTATGAAGAATATTTTGATAGCACAGAGTCACTATCTGTATTATTGTGATTAGGGGTTTAGAGCTTTGTATTATTCTATGGGGGATATGGTGTTCATTAATATTGAACATCTTTTGGGTCACTGTCATTTGGGTAAGAAAGATAAGATAACTTTGAGGTATGATGGACCTATAAATATTACCAAGAGTTTTTGTATGGATACATAGAAGTTAGCTATGAATTCTATGATAACATAAATTCTTTATGTATTCCCTGACTCTATGATGAAAAATAAAAATCTGGATCTATCCCATGTTCTGAATTGGGAGTAGTTAGAGTTGGTTCTTGGTTTCTCTATCTTTGAGCAGATAGTATGAAATGGGTATACTCAAGAGATGGTTCATAGTACGAATTCTATTTCAAATAACAATTAGAAATGAAATATAATTCATACTAGGACTAGTCTATTTGGATTCAAATACCCATAATATCTTCAAGAAGATATAGAAATCAGGATCCAATTCCAACACCTCGCAAATAAGCACATGGGACAGATCATTATTATAAATTTTTCAACTAAGAGACCTGAAATAATTAATTAATTAATTCTGATAGACAATTCAATGATAACTAGTTTTCCACCATTCCATCCCTCTAAGTAATTTTTATAGGTCATTCATACCTCATATTTATCTTCCCTTTCATACCCAAATGACAGTGACCCAAGAGACATCCCACTTTCAAGAACCATATATCACTCAATGTAAACTCCAAAGCATAGTACCCCTATTTGGACTAACACATATAGTGAAATTGTGCTATCAATAAATGATTTGAAATCGACTGGACTTTGAAATACATCTCGTGAACAAGGCTCAGTCATAAAAGGAGCTCTTGTCCACCTCATTCCAATATAAAGGAGACAGACATAACCAACTATAAAAAGCCTACAAAGGAGGCATCAAAATCTATTATTGGTAACTATTTTTATATGAAATATAAACCAAATTTATGGTGATAATAAATGAACCTATTTTGCAGAAATTACCTTCCTAGAAGTCATATTCCAAATCCTAATTCACTAACTTCATCTGACAATCTTTTTGAGGGTGGTATGCCATACTCAACTAAACCTAAAACTTAATTGTCATCCGAAATACTTATACAAATCACAAGTTAATATGGGGTTAGTATATGAAACAATTGACGATGTTATACATAAATCCTAACCATATATTTAAAATATATCCATCAAAACTCATCCACATTGGCTAAATTTCTATTTAGAATGAAATGGGAATACATTGTAAGCTGGTCAATCAATAACAAAAAATCATTCCACGAAAATGTTTTATGATGTAATACATCAAAAAAATCCATGGTGTTTTCATCCCAATTCTTGTGATGAATGGGTAGTGGATGAATAAAAATTGAAGTTCCTTTAGTGCTTTATAATAACAAACTGACATGTATAACACCATAGAATGAAGTCAACTATATCATTCCCCATAACTATCCACAAGAACAATTACCTCTCATCATAAAACATATTGGTGGTACCCATATGAAATTCCCACATGGACTACTGACTATCCTATATGACCTCCTTTATCCATGAAGAAGGAACCATGAAGCAACCCATAATGCATAAAACACCCTAAAGGTACAATGGCCATTCAAAAAGGAACCTCCCTTCATTTATGAGCAGCATATATCTCTAGAAGATCACATCACTAACTCAGTCTTTCGAAATCAACTCTAGAAGGGAATGTGTTATATGAACACTGGCCAATAACACACCCCCACTATGCACCATGGTATGAAAATGTATCCGATAAAAATGACTCATCAAGGTCCACTCATCACTAGACTAATTCAATTCCTACACTAAAACTTTTCTACTCAATGCAATTATTACCACATTACATTTTCCATGGGTATAGAATATATCAAAATATAATCCCTATAGTTACTCAACCCATATTATGTGGCCTCAAATTCATATCATTCAAGGAAAAAAAATATAGTCCATGATCTTATGATTACAATGAAGAGAAAATTTCACCCAATATGATAATGAATCATTATTTTCAAGGAATACATCATCATTTCTAACTCAAGATCATTGTTTGGGTAGTTCTTATCATTTTTATGCTTCTTTAATGAACCATATGACACCACATGATCACCATGAATAAAAAAACCAAATACACTTACCCAACACATCAAAATATAACACATATTCCCTTCTAGAATCCAACAATATAATAATAGGGGCTTCAGTAAACCATTGATTAAGCTCCAATAAGGACGACTGACATTCTAGGTTTCTGTAAAACATTACTCCGTCCTATGTAAGTAACATCATGGAAAAATATATTTGAGTTAAATCCAAAAAAATCACCTATATTACCATTACATGTATAAAAAGTTTACAATTCTAAAAATAATCATTGGATTATACCAAGACATCAATCCATAGATCATGTCAGAGTCTACTGAAACACATTGTTATAAGATCACATAACCTAGAAACATCACCTCCATGGTCTGGAAGGATCACATAGAGAACATCACATAAATACAATGATCCCAATGGATGGATAAAACAATCCACAAATGGCACCAACTCTCCTTCTCCATCCCAGAATAGACTAGGATGTTATCCACAAATACCACAATGAATGAATTGAGATACTAATGGAATAACGTTTTAATAAGTTCTACAATGACCTCTAAATAATTTCTCAACTGGAAATTCCAAACTAAATACTCAAAATGTACAATCCTTCTTCGAAAGGATGTTTTAGAACATCCGCCTCTAAAAATCATTCTTGGTGATACATGGAACACAATTCAATCATAGATAACAACCATTCCCAAATACATGCATTGAAAAGGTCATCAATGAGTGGAAAAGTAACTTTTTATTTATTACTACTTTATTCTACATCTTGTAATTAGTGCACAACTGGATCGATCAATCATCCTTTATCTAAAACCGAACATGATCGACACTATGTGAGACTCATGGGAGAATGAACCATTTGGATTAAAAATATTCTAACTATACTTATAATTCCTTCATCTGGGTGAGGTTCATGTAGTAGTAGGAAATAAGATTCAACTATTTTCCTGACACCATATCAATGGAGAACTCAAAATCGATCTGTGTTTGTAAACATTACAAATCCTATAGAAAACCCACTATAAAATCATCCAACACAGTGAGAAATATATATTCATGGCCACTATCATCTTCCCACAACATGATAGAGAATATATAATAAATAATATATCACTATTTTATAATTTTAGGTTCAAAACATAATTATCGAGCATCACATTCACATTGAAAAACTAGTGCACTTCAATCAGGTGCTAACAAAATCACTCGCCGCCTATAAAAATTGATGTCTTATGAAAAATAAACCATATAATCCATAACAAGGTTCACATTAATGTGTTCTATATCCAAAATAATGAAATCGCGTTCCATATCAACCACTAACTCGGTGAGTGAACAAGACATACACCAGAACCCAGTCTCTCACATCATACCAAGATGTGTCACTAACTCTATCACATAAAACAAAAGCTTTGTTAGAAACATTAACACATCCACAATATGGTTATAATTAAAACATATTTAGGCACAAATATAAAACAAGGAAACAAAGAGAGATGATACAATTAGAATGGTTCCTTTACCTAGTATAGTCCCGACATTTAATTACACCTTTTCTCAATACAATACATTAATTTTCCATATCTATGTCTAATCTGGAGAGTGACCAATGACCTATATCTCTTCATTGAACTGAATCCAACTACATGAAAATCCAAAACATTTACCATGACCTCTAATCTATGAGAACATTATCCTAGATATTTCATACAATGTTGTCATCTCTCTAGATGATACATATCCTAAAACACAATGATATGGGTGTGACACCTTCAAAAATTTCTATAAGATCCCCATATCTCTATAATGATGGCAAGGTATGGCTGGTTATGATCACATACATCACATGTTCAATTCATTTCACATTAATAGAAGATGATTGATACATCTCCTAAATAAATAGTTTAAGACAGATGGGAATGATAGAATTAACTACCACCTCCCCTATTATTCTTTTCATATATCTTCCTCTTCTTATTAGTTGAAATTCCACTGCCCACAGCTGATCCAGCTCCAAATAAATCATAATTATCTTTTCTATAAATTCTTTCCATCATATAATGATCATAACCATAGAATATGTTTTCAACGTGAACAAGAATTCAGGATATTAGAATTATGGCCCCAATACCATCTCAAACCTTATATTCTTTAGCTACTCATTAGAAATGATTTATTCATTACAACGAAGCAAATCTAAAAAGTGGTTAACATACTATATGATTGTATGAACTCCCTAGAAAAGATCCAAGTACTCACAGTATAAGGGGAACAAGAAAACCTCATGAAAATAATTATTGTTTGTTATGGAATTGAAATAATTCATACCCACATTCTTGTGTTTTCTAGCATGCACCACTAAGTCCCACAACATTCAACTGGGACCTTCCAACATAAATGATGCACATTTCACCCTCAGAGTAAGATGAGTATCCATATACTCAAATATAAAATCTATTTTCTCAAGACACTCCTTTAATTTACATGGATATGTGGTACTTCAAAAATAATTATGCTTGTTTTTAGGATCTCTTGAGTCTTGTCCCTTCAACAACCCGGTTCGGCTTCTCTATCAATAGAAAGTCCATAACCCACTCCATGTCCCAAATATTGGACATCCCGAAACATTACATCCACTATACATTAATCAGTTGGGGATGGACTACTCTCTATGGACTCTTCCTTCCAATTAAATATAATTCTATGAGGAGGCATATAACAACATCAATCAACAACCAAAAGAAGAACCATATATACAACCTTTAACACACAATCAAAAAAATTTAGAAACAACAGAAATTCTAAAAAAAATCCTTAAATTTAAAAAAACATCACAAAAAATAGAACGACAAACCATGTCAGCCCACCTAGTGTCCATGCATGGTCTATAAACTCTACATATAACATGGGGAAGAAGTAAAACCAAATTCCTTGCATCCCATAGAAACTCGAGTCCTGCCATGAGGTTTGTTGGCCAGACACCCCACATGGAACTAAAACCTGAAGAATCAACAGTCTTAGCTCTAGTCTATCCAGACACTCCACAAATAAAATGACCCATAATGATCATGACCTACTATAATAAAATTTTTCATGATCCAATTCATCTTTCCATCAATTTTATCACCTAATTCATCTTGTGGCATGGCTTGAAGGGAATTCCTGTTTACCATGGGATGGAAACTAGTTTCTACATATCAATAATATAAAATTGGTAAGAATTTCAACAATCTATATTTAGTCATAAATAACCATCAAAAAATACATGTATAAAAAACTAATAATCCTAACAAAACTAGGTACTAATTTTTTTAAATTCAATGTTTTATAAAATTTAAAAAAATAAGAAACAAGATATCATAATGGAAGGGACCGACATAACCATCCCAATACCCTCTCAGAAATAAGAGGTTCATCACAATCAAGACACCACCAAAAACCAAATTTTCAATTGGAACAAGAGAATCCAAATCCCCCATCACCACCACAACAAAAATTTCCTTTAATTGGGATATACATAACCACATTTAAATACACCCAAAAGTGTTTTAGGGTGAGATAGAAGGCCCAATAGGAAGCCACCGTAATGTAGGATTACATTCAATAACATTAGTTGATAAATCAAAATTTACCTTTAAATTAAAAAATTGAATCATTTCAAATATAAAATTTTCATGAAAAAACATTTAATGAAAACATTTCACAATTAAACACTTTTAAAGGGGGCCTTCTCTAAAATGATGATATCTTTCAAAAAAATGTACACAATATTTTTTGTATACTGATTTATTGCAACACATCACATAAGAACTATACCATAATATAAAACCATAGGCAATTCTAATAGGTAATATAGAACTAGTGGGTCCCAAGATACATTGAACTTCAGTGATAAAATCCCCTATCAAATACCAGTAGTGTTCTCATGCATGATCTAATATAGGGGATCTCATCCCATTGTATATTGGATTCAATATCAAAAGCTAAAACCAATAGTGTTATCATTAATTATCCAATGGATAGAATACCATCCATTGGTCTAGAGGTCTCTGATCATATCATACGTTTCATTATTGTTATTGCGACAATCCATATGTTAGAAACTAGGCATCAACCCTACAAAATAAACTAATATACTTGTTCTATGGAAATCTATTGTTTCTAGTGTTCTGATGGTCAAGGTGACTTATCCCTAACACTTTTCCAAATTTCCAATTCGATGAAGAGTTCCACCGGTGAGACCGGTGTGAACATTTTCACCGGTGATACCGGTGTTAAAAGTTCCACCAGTAGACAGGGGTGAACAGTTCCACCGGTAGTCCTGTGTGAATTGTTCCACTGGTAAACTGATGTGAAGAGTTCCAATAGAAGAACAATGTGAACAGTGCCATCGGTAGACCGACCTGAATAGTTCCAATGGTAGAAAGATGTGAACATTATCAATGGTAGACCGATGTGAATAGTGTTTCTAGAACAAAAGCCTTCCAATATCAGGCTTTTTCTTTTGTAAAATTTCGAGTTCATGAACTGTGTTTCCAACATCCTACAGTTTTCCCCTTTTTCGTTTCCATTGACATAAAATGAATTTAAGGCCCTGTTTTAAGGGATTTCGGGCTGAATAAAATCCCAAAACTCCAATATTAATTTTTTTCTAAAGATTGTGATGCTTTTACATGGACAAAATAGGTAGTTTAGTTCAATAAACTTTTAATGGAAAATCCATCTTATCTTAAACCACTGCCCCGTTAAATTTTCTAAATAAACGAGATATCTTCCACACTTGTTCATTCTCCTTCTTATCGGGTGTGAGATGCTCAATGCATTCATTCCATCCTGAACCAGTTGTGAGATCAAACTATCCTCCTTGGATTTATTCCCTCTTTTTTTTTGGAACGAATTAGTATCGATAAATCTTCGATATAAGGTATTATCCATTTTCATTCTTTTGGGTTCATCTCTTTCAGTTTCTCCTTTCCATTTTATAGAATTCTATCTCCATGTTCATAATCAACTTTTCTTGGGTGTTGACTGGTGTCGTGGTGTCTATACATCCTTGGGTAGATATAGTTGTCATGGGGGATTAGATCATAACACGTTGGGTTGATCGTTCTTGTATAAAGAACATCAAGAACCATTTGATGTTTTGGATTCATTGCTTCTCTACTCTTTTATGTTCAAATATTGTGTTACCATGTTTTAGTCCACTAGATCATAAAAGAATAGTCATGTTAAATTTTTGAACCAAATAAATAAATTGATATCAATCATATTTTATTACCACTTGTTTTGATAGATAGTGTGATATTTATTCATTATTTTTTTAGCATTCCATTCTTGATAGAAATTGGAAAAGAACGTAAATTGGGATTAAATAAAAATTAGGTGTCAAATATAATGAGGAATGTAAATGAATATTGTTCTTCATGTTGTAATTTTATGTTAATCAAATTGACACAGTAAGAATGATTGATTATTTGTGACTACTTACGGTTTAGGTTTCCTGTAGTTGGAACCTGCAATTAATAAATTGGTTAATTCCTTATGGATTAAATTACTAGTTGTTTGATACTAGATAATGAATCGTAGGATTTTGATTTAACCTATTTATTTCTTAGTGGATAAGATCCATGTTTAGATGATGTTTATTTCCTACTTCTAGTGTTGTGATGTGTGTCGGGAAGGCTGTAGTAATTTGTGGGGAAGGGAGGTCTATTCTTTGTGGCAGCAGTTGATTCCAAGAGTGGCGAGATGCATCTATTTATGCATGTGAGTGTCGGGGAAGACACAATGTAGGATGAAATGGGTTGGATATGAATGTTTGTATTCTTGATATTTCTTGTTGGTTGTTTTCTACTTTACTTTACCCACTACTCAAGGAAGTTAGCTTTCTTACCCTCCTTCCAAAAGTGGTGAAGACAAAAGGGGTATGCCAAATGACTTCCATGTTTATCTTCCCAAGGGAGGATGGGTCTACACTCCTTCTATGGGCAGAAAATACATGATGGGTAGTTCACCATCTCACTGAGTTGAGCCCGTGGTGTTTAATAGATTATAATGTATTTATATAATTCCTATAAATATTGGAATTTAATAAAGTATGTAAATAAAAGATTTAATAAATGATGTTAACCCAAGGGGTTGGAGAATGCTGAGACATAATGCTGAGGTTGTAATTTAATGTAACATTGGAATTTGGGTGTGATGTTAATGAAATATAATGTGGAAATTTTTAATAGTTAAGTAATATTTAAAAAATAAATGAACATAATTTGAAAATGATAAAAATGGAATGGAGCAATGTAATAAAACTCATTATATAGTTGTGGTCTCAAAGGATACACAGTCTTAGAAGTAACTGCTGGGAGTCAGAGAGACGTTAGATGTAGTTTAGTCAAAGACTAGGTTATGCCCATAGTGTGGTTGTGAGCTATAGTATACTCTATACTTTTTGTGTTTCTATATGCTTATCCACCTCGTCAGTTCATGAAACTGACACCCCAGAGATTTTGAGCATTGGGGATGTTTTCTACAAAATTTCAGTGGGAGGATTGATGGCTGACTACCCCCTTTGGCATCACTCTCTTATCTTGGTAGTTAATGTGCAGGTAGGAACTATGGTTAGTTTTCACAATATATGTCCGTAGATAAATGTAATGTCTTGTGTTTATTCATACACATAAATTATGGATATATATTCCTATGTACTATTATTGGTGTAATGTGTATATGCTATAATGGTTGGGGGATCCTTACTCAGTGTATGGGAAGTAATGGAATTTGGTATAGTGAATGACATTTGATACAATTTATTCAATATATGGTGGCTCCCAGAAACTACCTAGTTACTTTTCTTACGTGGACATGGTGGTTTTGTTGCACAAGTTGAATGTTGTGGTGCTTTTCCTAGGTGACTGTGGGAAATCCTTTTTTGGATAGATATTCTTAGGATGTGCGACATTGGGGAAAAGAAGAAAACTTTTCGGGAAGTAGTAGCGGGGTACCCATGATATTTTTTATTACATTATATAATCTTGTATGTGATACATGTTGAGACTATCCATGGTGATGATGTGAACATAGTATACCTGTTTACGTGATGTGTTATTTCCACTTGTTGTTCACTATTCTATTGAAGGCTTTCATTACTTTTTCACGAGAGGCTCTGTGGAGGATTTTACATAGTTTAATTTTAAACTCGCATTTATATATATAAATTGTTTTCAAGGTCACTTGAAGAAGGTCGGATATATAGATGGTTTCTACTATATTGGGGTTGAAGCCGCTGTTCAGGATTGTGGTTGCTGCTATTTTTACTTTCCATTTGTACTTGAGGTTTTCCCCTTTCAGTTGTAGTAATTTTTGATGAACTTACATATGTGTACCTGGGTTTTCTATTATATTGTTGTATCAGTTGGACTTGGATGTTTTCTATCTTGTCTTTCTCTTTCACATGTGTTCTATTAGAGTGTAATGCCTCCCATTTGTGTTTTTACATTACCGGTGGTGCTAGTCGCCAACCTGGGGCCTTGTGCTAGTGGGACTCGGTGGTCATTATCTCCCTTATCACATTGTCATCCCTGGAGGGGTAGACATTGTGGGGAGGGGTTCGTGATAGAGTGGTATCATGGGATATGTTTGAGGTATAGGATGGAGTTTGGTTTTAGGCATAGCTGTAATTGTATGGGTTGGTTATGAAATAGTGTCGGTCTTGTTTAGAAAGTATTCTAAACAGTAGAGACCAGCTAATACATAGGCCTTTAGGGCCCCCTATGATCTGATGAATGAACCCTTATGGTTACTATAGATAAAAAATTAGGTGATAATATTTTCAGGGTAGAGACCTATGAAAGGATCATAAATCATTTATATATTTTCATATGTTAGAATGATTTGACCATATGATAGGTTATCATAAAATGAATAAAATAAAAACAATCAATTAATTAATGTTGAGTCTTCTATATATCAGGTTTAGGAGTTATAAGTGTTTTTTATTTTACAGTTATGGATCCAGGATGACGTCTTCATCAGGATCACATAGAAGGTGTTCATCAGGCTATGACAGAAGATCGCTATAGGGTAGACGATGACGAAGATGAAACTTGGAGGAGGACACTCCGCGAGTTCTAGCGCTAGAGTCTAATGAAGTAAGAGTTCTCCATTTTAGATTTCTTCATGGAATAATGGCTGGAGAAGGTCTAGATAGGATTTAGTTTGATACGAGCATATAAGGAGCACTAGGTGTCCATGGTTGTGATGTTGTTGTGTGGAGCAGCGAGGACGTGGTGGATCATGTTCCTCAGGGATCATGAGTAGTCAGCGATCTCGTGGGAGGAGTTCCATGACTTTTTTAGAGTCGAGTCACAATCTTCGATCGTGAAGGCATCTAGTGGCCAAGAGCTTCTTACCCTTCGATAGTGGAACTACAGTCTACGAGAATTTGGAATCCAATTTAGGTACCTTTTAGGATATGCTTCTGATTTTTTTCCAAATAAGGAGGCCATGGTGAGGCATTTCGTGGTGGCTTTTCATCCAGGGATGTAGAGCGAGGTCACCCCATTTATGATGAAGACATATAGTGAGGTATTGGTGATGGAAGAGGTCATCGAGAGAACATCAGATAGAACCAGATAATCACAAGAGGGGAGTATTCATGATTCCTCATTAAGCAGAGATGTTGTCCGAGGTAACTGGGTTTCATGGCAGAAGTGTTTCCGTTCTGCTGAAGGTAGTTCATAGCCATCCACATCTCATTTCTCTGGAGGCAGCAGCTCTGAAGCCTATGAAAATAGATCAGGCACATTTTTCTCTTGTGGTGGTCTTGTTCATCAGTAGTGAGAGTCCCCGACATTTCAGAGCACTCATCGTGCTCCAGGTGTCCTGCTCCGGGTCCCTCTGTTGAGGTAGTTCTAGAGGAGGTAGCAGTAGCAGGTTCCACTAGATTTATATCAATAGAGGGAAGATGGGACATGCATAGGATAGCCCCATGACACTCCATGTTCTCAGAGAGATGATCATGACCATGTTGGTGGTCGTCAACTGGTCCATAGAGGCTCTAGAAGAGGTCGTGGTCAGCTTCATGCATTAGAATTTCCAGTTCCAGGAGAGCTAGACATCGTTTGAGGTACCCTTTTCTTTTTTCAACTTTTGTGTATAACTTGTTTGATTCAAGAGTGACACACTCTTTCATATCACCAAACCTTTTCCATTCTTTGGGACATGAGGTAGAGCTGCTTCTAGTGCCCTTGGTGTAATATCCCAGGTAAATAATGAAATAATAAATTCTCATTTTAATTATTATTGTTTAATTAAAAAATAATTTTACATAATATGGGTTTCTATGTTCGATGGTGTACCTGATACACAACAATAGGTTTTTTGAAATCTTATGTTGCATAATAATAAAATAATATTATTATTTTATATGGTAGTCAATGTCTAGCTGTTGTATTTTCTGGAATGAACAGAACTATCTACAATATGATTATAAATGTTTGTTAAATATTTTATCATTTATCCAATAAAATTTGGAGGCTTAAAATGTGAATGAAACTAATTTTAAGCATAATTTTCTTTAGAAGGATCATTTACCACCTTTTGATGGTGAACCCTCTTTAAATATAGTATTGGTCACTTTTATATGATCTATTCGACCAAATAAATATCTTTATTAGAATCGGGACGTCATAATTAACATTGGGTAAAAAAACTATTTTTCTGATAAAATTCAAATTTTGATCAATAGTGGAAAATACTATATTTTAATTCAAAAAGGCATTTTAATCTAATTTATTTATATAGTTATATTATATTTTTAATATGTTTTAAATTGTAATTAGATTATATTTTTTCCATTTAATCCAATATTTTTCATTTTAATTAATTTTACTTTAAAATTGGACATAAACAAGGGCCAATGTTTTGATAGTTAATATTTAATAAAAAGGCACTTTTATTATTTGACAATGAGAATTAATTTTAAATTAATTAAACCAACTTCTATGTTTTGAATATGGTAAAATAGAACGCATTTTTTAATTCAGAATATCAAATATATCTTAGACTGAATTGTTTGTATTTTTCATAAAAACATCAATTTTCGATGAATAGTGAAACCACTTAGTAGTAGTTAAAAACGGACTTTTTCATTTAAATGAAATTTTATCGCTTTTGTGAATTGAATTTCGAAAATATGACATAAATTTTGATTATTAGAAAGTAACATGTCTTTCTATAATATGAAAGTAATTTTTGTGGAATAGTACCTTCTGATTTTTATTTACTATAGTTAGGGGTAAATATGGTAATTCAAGGTAAAAAGAATATAATAATAATAATAATTAACATAAATCATGTCCTAACCTTATTGGATGATTCATGGCTGACCATAGGAATCCCTGTGTCTTTTGTGGGACCTCATGTATGTAGATACCCAAAGCTTAATGTACATGGACATTACATTACTTTTTGCGTAATACTTAATACATAACAAAAACAGACACCAAAGGACCATAATATTTTAGTGTCTTCGAAAACTCAGAATATAATATTCTAATCTTGGTGAAAGATCTTCAACATCTCCCATAAAGATCATCTATTTTTTCTTACTTAAAACCTTTATTTATATCCTGGGGAAAATAAAACAAATAATGGGTGAGCTCAAATGCTCAGTAAGGGTAAGCGTGGAGAAAATAAAACAAACCATGTACATTTTAATTTCATAACATGAACATAATGTTTACAAATAAAAATCGCGAGTTGTGAAATAAATCATGGCAGTACGTAAGGAAAAGGTCATAAAGGAACATTAATCATGATAAAATAGAATGGGAATAAAATATTTAATTGTGGAAAACCATTAAGCACATGATATTATTTCCATAGTAGCCAAGGAATTTCTTCCAAGACCATCTTAGTGGACAATTTCCCTTTCTGAATCGATTCCACTCCTCATTCTAGTCCTGTATCACTGAACTAGATTAACCTATCATTCCATCCATGTCTATCTCATGAGATATAAATCATTACCCAATGCATTGGAGGGAGATATAGGTCCCACCACTCTCATAATGAAATCATTCTTACTTGTGCCACAAAATAAAACGTAAAACATTCATCATATCTCAAAAAATAAATTGGGTTTCATAAACATCATCCCATCATCACATAATCCATATAAAACAAATTTATATTTCATCATAATAAAAGTGAAACCATGTAAATAATAGAGACATTATACTTGAAACATACACATATAAAATAATTTCATCTTAGATGGAAAATGGTTTTGATAAAACACTTGAAATGGATTCTTGAGGAAAATATACTTTCTTCTTCAAAATCATTTTATTTTCACAAAATTCCATGCAATTTTAAAACAAAAGTATTTTTTTGAAAATAGTCATAAAATCTTGTAGAGTAATCTTCATGAAAATGAGGCGTTATGAAATCGTAAAAATCTGTTCATGCCACATAAGTTAAAAATAACATTCATCTCGTACTTTTGTTGGAAAAGTCAAAAAGTTCCCTATGTGGTAAAAAAAGGTAAGATTAATTTCATAATATCTGGTAAATTTCAAAAATGGGTAAAAAGGAATTTAAAAATACATGAAAACATTTTTTATAAAACATGGTCCTGGATGATAACAATAACCCCAGTAAATACTTACAAATAACAATCTCAGATAAGAACGAGATTGGAATAGTTCTCCCTTACCTTATGTCAAATTTCTTCTGTATGTGTCCAAGAATCCTGTATAGTGGGTTTAATCATATTATTAACTTGTAAAAAAACCATAATAATATTTATGATATCATATACGATTCACTTATGACTTTATATTATCCATTCATTTGACAATTCCATGTTAAAGCAGCGTTTTGTGTAAAATTGTTCCATTTATCGTCCGTGTTTTGACATGTAATTATTAATATGATTACATAGATCATGATTACTTAATTCAAGAATATAAAACAAGATTTATATATAATATATATTCAGAATATACACATATATAATATATCGATAAACGTAATGAAATACACCATTCCTGGAGACGGTAGGTCATACGTACGCATGAACGTTGTTTTCCATTTCCTAATTGAATTGAATGAAATTAAGTAGATGACATACATATATATATACATAAATCCAGTATCATTATTATGTCATATATTTCATTATTTCTTATTATGTATACTTTATAATAATTTTTGAATTGTTAACATGAAAAATGAATCTCATCGCATCGTGGAGATGGTAATCCGTACGTACACACGAGTGATGATATCATTCCCATATTTATTGAATGGAATTAGAGTGGATGATACAATATCATAGAATCTGTATGATGTTATAATAAGCATATATATTTATTCTTTACACCATTATACCCATCCAAATAAGGTGGTGGTGGAAAAATAGATTACACGACGGCGTAGAGACGGTATTCCATACATACGCACGAGCGGTGATTTCGTTTTCCGTAGGATGGATAGAAGGTGAAATAGGTTTGTTTCATATTTATAATAACATATAAGTATATTAGTAATACTTATGATATTACTTTATAATGAAACAACTAAAAAAGAGTATGTAAAAGAAGAAAGAAACATGAAAGAGTTGGTAGAAGAGATTACCTCTTCCTCGACGCACCTCCTTTAAACTTCTTCTTCAGGCACTAGAGTTGGTATTTTGAGAAGACCAGAACCTATATGATATAACTAGAGAGGTTTAGAAGAGTAATTGTCAGGGATTGGCTGAGAATTAAGGCTCAAAAGGGTGTGAAGAGAAGAGGGAAGGGGTGCCCTTTTTATAAGGGAGGAGAGGGGCACCTTTGGATAAACTTAAAATATTATTCTATTATAAAGTCATATTCGGTTTATAATAGATACAAATTGATTTATTTCTAAGATAAAGTGGGAATGGGTAGAAATAATCTCAAATAATATGTGTTAGACAAGTTTATCTTACTATCTTAACCTTATCATTTATATTTAACACAATGTTAAATAATTTAAATTTTACCGTGTCTTCTTGTTTTCTTACACTATATGGTTAATAAATTTACTATAACAAGACTAACGAGACCCAAGTGGTTAATTATTAATATATATAACCATATCTAATTACTTTGGCCAAACCTTATTTATTTATGAATATAATAACAATTAATAGTATAATATTTGTTTTAAAAACTATTTTATGTCAATTTTGACACTATTTGGTAATTGAATTTTGTTAAAATCATAAAAACATTATTAGTTCAAAACATGTTAATTAAATCAATACTAACATGTCATATTAACCTATAAAATTAGTTTAATTCATAAAATGTCTACAATTATATTTATTTGGGTGTTTATAACATAAATTATGTTAATATTTCATTAATAAGGTAATTATTGCATAATCATTGTGTCAAAAATTAATTAAATTACTTAATTTCTAAAATTTATAAATAAAATACCATTATAGGGGAAATCAATTTATCTTTCTAATTAATATTTATAATCGAATTTATCTTATGTGTAACCCTATATTATAAATGTTTTAGTTATTAATCGTTGATTTTAACTATTTTAACTCTTATTTAAATAAAATAATAATAAGTGTCCTAATCTAATCCAAGTGGACCTAAAGGTTAATATATTATTCTTATGTTTGTTTTTGTTCAAATTACACATATCCAATAGAATTAGGACATGTTTTAGGGTAATAATAATATCATTTTTACCCTTAATTACCTTATTTACTTTTAATCGTGGTAAATAAAAGTAAAAAGTTACTATTCACCAAAAATTATTTTTATCTTATTGAACCACACATTACACTTTGATATTAACCATGTCTCTCTGATTTTTGAAATTCCACTCACAAAAGCGGTAAAATTACATTTTATGCAAATTTTCAAATTCTCCAAGGAGGTGTGTAAAAGACGGTGAAAAGTTCTATAAAATTTTTATATATCTAAAATTATTATAAAATGAATAAAATTAATTAAATTGAACTTATATAAGTATTATGTATCAATTTTGACCAAAAATAAAATTAAATAAAATAAATAATTATTTAAATAAAAATTTAATTTTTTATATAGTAACCCAATGTTTTCACTATTCATCAAAAATAGAAAGATTTCATAAAAATACCAAAAATTCACCCAAGGATAATTTCGATATTCCGAATCCAAAAAAGAAGTCCATTTTGAAGGATAAGATTTAGAAAATTTTAAAAAGTGGGTATTACTATTCATAACGGCTAGTTCATAATAATATTATAATAATATATCATTTAGTGAAACTCGGTATTGCGAACTACACACGCTATTGAGGAAGGTCTTGATTACGTGTAATTAAAGACAAGTAAGGGCTACGTGTAGTGAAATATTTTTTTGTGTTTTGTATAACATAATCCAAACATATTTCATTTATACATTAAACAAAATCTATAATTATTTTTGCGTAGAATAATTTCCCCAAAACGAACTTCAAATTGTGTGTAACACGAGACAAGAATTGTGTTACGTATACTGTAAGATAATAAAGTGTGGTATATAGTACAATATAATCATGGTGTAGTGTATAATAGAATACATCAAAGAAAATAAAAATAATATATCTCATAAAATATAAGGGTGTTACATTCTACCCCCTTAAAAGGAATTTCGCCCTCGAAATTTGTCGGGGTTATATATGGGTTACTACTTGAAAGTTTCTTTTATAGAAACCCACATCGTAGAAATGATTTCTAAAACATCATTTTAAAAATTAAAGTAAGAAATTTAATCGTTACCCAGATTAACTCATCACTGGGTTTCCACAAAGGAGACCATAGGTTAAAATATGGATATGGAAGAAAAATCAAACCATCATGTTCAGATGGAGAGTGGTAGAGGACATGGCTATTAAAAAGACAACAATGACAAAGCCATAAATTTGTGATGATCTAAGGTACCATCTGATTCATCATATATAAGAGCACTAGGACAACATTTTTGAATTTCAATATCATTTCCCTAAAGTTGAAAATTTTCAAATAGAATAATTTCGTAATTGATTTTTGTACAATCTCACTGTTGTTTGTGCCTTGAACAATTTCCACTTCATCTGTTAAAGAAATGAAGTTGAATTTTTCTTCCGTGAAGTGTTATCAGATCATGCGATAGAATGATAGGTCATTCCATCTGTCTCAAAAATAAGGTTAGAAAAAGTTATACATAAGTCCATTTATGGCGAGATTAATCATATATGGTTCCTAAAATGGACTTATACTTCATCTATCATAACGCTAAAAAAATAAAACTAGTTTCTACTAACTAGGTACTTCCTGTAGGCTAGTGGTAGGTAATAAAGGCTTTCCGCACATCGGTTGTGGGTTTCATTTTCCCAACCTTGTCCGAAGAGATGGGTTTTCGCCCGTCCTGCAGGTTGTCCTTTTTCAAAAACTACACAATTATATCATTCCAGAAATAATATCAAAAAAAGGTTATATCCTTCAATAATATTATCTTATGTCCAACATAATCCATTTGAAATCTTTAGTCTTATCCAAAATACTTTTATCCAAGATCATATTATAAAGAGAACGATTACTAGAAAGGTCACATATCAAGAATGTGAATACCATCATTTATCCCCCATATATCATAAGATATATCTTGTTGGTCATATTCCAAAAATGTGAATACCTTAAACATGTATTCTCTTGAAAAATGAATACCCATTGAACATTAGTGAATAACATGAATGTTGTCAAAAGGTAACTCTTCCTACATACAAAAATCCCAAAATTTCTATATACTCAATCCATGATATCACATTGTCCATATATAAGTCATGAGATCATTAATAATATCAAAAATATTATTTTCTCCTTATACATTCGTTATATGCATATCATCTTCTTTCCAAAAATATCTGAATAACCTTTCATGGTTACCGATACCATTCAACATAAACATTCAAATACTTTAGGAAGAACAATAGTGTAACAATCCTTATATGTGTCTTTATTCTGTAGTACCATTACCTATACAACATAACTCTTAATAAACATAAATCATTCCACTACCTTATTAAACGATTGTCCGAGCTTCAACAATTATTTTATCTCACATATCATTTGTAGTCTCATCATTATCATCATCATAAATACTACCCATACGACCGTGCTGATTCTCATCATGAGACTTTCCCTTACGGCATTGGTTTTCATAATTCCCATACATTCCACATTTAATACATTTAATCATTTTTTATGTCGTAGCAATACCATTATCCTTGTCCATGTTGTTAACTGAACATCTTCCTTTACACATACGGGCTTTGTGTCCTTCTATTCCACACCCAAAGCAATGTCCATTTCCAATGAAACATTCTCCTTGATGACTCTTCCCACATGATTTACATTAGGGAAATTAAACTTTCATTCCTCTATGATCATCATGAAACTCCTTCTTTCTCTTATTAGCTGAGTCAAGAAAACTTACCAAAGTTGAGATTATTGATCATATTATGAGATTTCTGATTAGGCATAATAATGATATGTGGACCTCTAGATACAATTTCATTTGGTTTCTCATGAAGAATATCATTCCATTTTTCATCATATCCTCCATTATTGTGAATCTTCCTGTTTCTGGCCATTTTCAGAAACCCAAAAAAATTAGTGTGTGTGGAAAAAATCATGCTAAGAAAACAACATAATAAAGAGGGATTAACTTCAATAATTAACATCTTATGTTTAATTCTAAGATCATTACCATTATTATTGGACTATAACCTATACGTATACTTAACTTTAGTGACATTTCTAGACATACATTTGAAATATATATAGGAATTTCACTAGTGTTTTCGCATCATAGTTTCCAAATGTTAACTAAACCTTTCCTCTGATATAAACTGTAGATACCCAAAGCATGACTTACATGGACATTACCTTACTTTTGCGGAATACTTAATACATTACAAAAAACAGACACCGAAGAACCGAAATAGTTTAGTGTCTTTAGAAACTTGGAATATAATCTTCTAATCTTGATGAAAGATCTTCAAAATCTCCCATAAAGATATTTCCTTATTGGTCTTACCTAAAACCCTTATTTATATACTGGGGAAAAGAAAACATATAAATAATGATCTCAAATGCTCAGTAAGGGTACTAATGGTGAAAATAAAACAAACCATGTACATTTTAATTTCAAAACATGAACATAAAGTTTACACATCAAAATCATGAGTTGTGAAATAAAAATTCGCAGTACGTAAGCCATAGGCCATAAAAGAAAATTAATCTTGATAAAATAGAATGGGAATAAAACATTTAATTGTGGGAAACCATTATGCACAAGATATGATTTCTATAGTAGCCAAGACATTTCTGCCAAGACCATCTTAGTGGACAAAGTCCATTTCTGAATCGAGTTCACTCCTCGTTCCAGTCCTGTATCACTGAACCAGATTAACTTACTGTTCCATCAATGTCTATCTCATGAGATATAAATATTTACCCAACGCATTGGAGGTAGATATAGGTCCCACCCATCTCATAATGAAATCATTCTTACTTGTGCCACAAAATAAACATAAAAAATTCATCATAACCCAAATAATAAAATGGGTTTCATAAACATCGTCCCATCATCACATAATCCATATAAAACAAATTCATATTCCATCATAAGGAAAGTTAAACCATTTAAATCATAGGTACATTATACTTAAAACCTACACATATGAAATAATTTCATCTTATATGGAAAATGGTTTTGATAAACACTTGAAATGAATTATTGAGGAAAATATCCTTTCCTCTTCAAAATCATTTTCTTTTAAAAAAATTACATGAAATTTTAAAAGAAAATTACTTTTTTGAAAATAGTTATAAAATCTTGTAGATTAAGATTCATGAAAATGAGGCGTTATGAAATCATAAAAATCCGTTCACACAACATAAGTTAAAAATAACATTCTTCTCGTACTTTTGTCGTTAAAGTCAGAAAGTTCACCATGTGGTAAAAAAAGTAAGATTCCTTTCATAACATGTGGTAAATTTCAAAAATGGGTAAAAAGGACTTTAAAAAGACATGAAAACATTTTTAGAAAACATCGTCACGGATGATAACAATAACTCCAGTAAATACATACGAATAACAATCTCGGATAAGAACAAGATTGGAATAGTTATCCCTTACCTAATATCCAATTTATTCCGTATGTGTCAGAGACTCCTATATAGTGGGTTTAAAAATATTATTAACTTGTAACAGAACCATCATAATATTTATGATATCATATATGATTCACTTATGTCTTTATATTATCCATTCATTTGTCAATTCCATGTTAAAGCAGCATTTTGTGTAAAATCATTTCATTTATTGTCCGTGTTTTGACGTGTAATTATTAATATGATTACATAGATCATGATTACTTAATTCCAGAATATTAAACATTATTTATATATAATATATATTCAGAATATACACATATATAATAGATCGATAAATGGAAATAAATACACTGTTCATGGAGACGGTATGTCGTACGTACGCATGAACTCTGTTTGTCGTTTCCTTATTGAATTGAATGGAATAAAGTAGATGAGATACATATATATATATATACATAAATCCAGTAGCATTATTATTTTATATATTTCATGATTACTTATTATATACACTTTATAATCATTCTTGAATTGTTAACATGAAAAATGAATCTCATCGCGTCGTGGAGACGGTAATCTGTACGTACGCACGAGCGATGAAATTGTTCCCATATTTATTGTATGTAATTGGAGTGGATGATAAAATATCATAGAATCAGTATGATGTTATAATAAGAATATATAGTTATTCTTTACACCATTACACCCATCTAAATAAGGTGGTGGTGGAAAAATTGATTACACCATGGCGTGGAGACGGTATTCCGTACATACGTACGCGCGGCGATTTCATTTTCCATAGGATGGATAGAAGGTGAAATATGGTTGTTTATTATTTATAATAACATATCAGTATATAATTAATACTTATTTTATTACTTTATAATGAAACAACTAATTAAGATGAACTAGAACAAGAATGAAACTTGAAAGAGTTGGTTGAAGAGATTACCTCTTCCTCGACGCACCTCCTTAAAACTTCTTCTTAAGGAACTAGATATGGTATTTTGAGAAGACCAGAACCTCTATGATATAACTAGAGAGTTTTATAAGAGTAATTGGGTGGGGTTTTCTGAGCTTCAAGGCTCAAAAGGGTGCGAAGAGAGGAGGGAATGGGTTCCCTTTATATAAGGGAGGAGTGGGGAACCTTTGGAAAAACCTAAAATATTATTTTATACTAACGTAATATTCGGTTTATAATAGCTCCTAATTAATTAATTTAGAATCTAATGTGGGGATGGGTCGAAATAATATCAACTAATAGGTTTTGGACATGTTTAAGTTACTATTTTAACCTTATCATTTAGATTTAACTCTAAGTTAAATAATTTAGCTTTTACCGTGTCTTTTGTTTTCTTACACTATATGATTAATAAACGTACTATAACATGTCAAACGAACCCCAAGTGGTTCATTATTAATATATATAACCTTGAATATGTACTCTTCCCTAACCTTATATTTTTAGGAATATATGAAAAATTAATAATATAAATTTTTTTTTAAAACTATTTTATGTCAATTTTGACACTATTTGGTAATTGATTTTTGTGAAAATCATAACAGCATGATTAGTTCTAAAAACGTTAATTTAATCAATAATAACATTTCATATGAACCTATAAAATTAGTTTAATTCATAAAAAGTATAAAATTATATTTATTTGGTTATTTATAACATCAATTATGTTAATATTTCATTAGTAAGGTAATTATTGCATCATCATTGTGTCATAAAAAATTTAAATTATTTAATGTCCAGAAATTATAAATAAAATACCATTATATTGTAATTTTTTTTATATTTCTAATAAATATTTATAGTCTAATTTATCTTATGTATATCCCTATATTAAAAATGTTTTAGTTATTAAACATTGATTTCAACTATTTTAACTCTTCGTTAAATAAAATAATAATAAGTGTCCTAATCTAATCCAATTGGTCCTAAAGGGTAATATTTTATTCCCAATGTTGTTTTTGGTCGAATAACACTTATCCAATAGAATTAGGACATGTTTTAGGGAAATAATAATATCATTTTTACCCTTAATTACCCTATTTACTTTTAACCGTGGTAAATAAAAGTAAAATGTTACTATTCACCAAAATTATTTTTATCTTATTGAACAACATTTTACTCCTTCATATTAACCATGTCTCTAAGATTTTCTCAATTCCACTCACAGAAGTGGTAAAATTATGTTTTATGTAAATTTTCAAATTCTCCTAAGAGGTGGGTAAAAGACGGTGAAAAGTTCTATAAAATTTTTAAATATCTAAAATTATTGTAAAATCACTCAAATGAATTACATTGAACATATATAGATATTATGTATCAAATTTTACCTAAAATTAATTTAAATAAAATATATAATTATTTAAATAAAAAGTCAGTTTTTTAAATAGTTACCCAATGTTTTCATTATTCATCAAAAAATTGAAAGTTTTCAAAAAAATACCAAGAATTCACCCTAGGCTAATTTAGATTTTCCAAATCCAAAAATGAAGTCCATTTTGAATGTTATACTTTATAAAATTTAATAAAGTGTGTATTACTATTCATAACAACTAGTTCATAATAATATTATAATAATATATCATTTAGTGAAACTCGGTATTGCGTACTACACACGCTATCGAGGAAGGTCTTGATTACCTGTAATGCAAGCCAAGTAAGGGCAGAGTGTAGTGAAAGCTTTGTTTGGTGTTGTGTATAACATAATCAAAACTTATTTCATTTATACATTAAAGAAAATCTATTCTTAATGTTGCGTAAAATAATTTCCACAAAATGAACTTGAAATTGTGTGTAACACGAGACAAGATTAGTGTTACGTATACTGAAATATAATACGGTTATGCGTATAGTACAATCTAATCAGTGTATAGTTTATAATAGAAGACATCAAAGAAAATAAAAATACTATATGTCACAAAATCTCTGAGTGTTACAATGGATCCATGTAAGAGTTATAATGACACATTATTTTAATTAACATAATGTAAAGGCAAAATTGACATAAAAAAATATCTTTTAATAAATTAATTTTTACCTAGGGTTATATAAGTTATCAATTTTACTATAAAAATTCTTTTGAATGTTAAAAATCATTTCTAAATCATGGTACTTTTTTATAATTTTTAGAAATCAAATAAATAAAATTCTTTATGACACAATGATGATGTAGTGTTGACCTCATTAATAAATGATTTAAATAAATAATATATCCAAGATTAAAAATATATCCAAAACCTATCCAATTCTTATTGGATGATTTTATTTCGACCATTAGTCATCTATTATTAGACTTTTATTTGTTTTGTATATTTAGAAACCGAAAATCACTATATAATAAAATAATATTTTCACACTTTCCTAAAGAGCCCCTCATTCCCTTATAAAAACGTTCACCTCTAACCCATTACACACACCATTCAAGCCCCTTGGCTCATCCAAAACCTACCCAAATAAGCTCTCAAGATCCCTCTCTTCCTTATATAAGCCTTACCTTATGAAAAAGGCACTACAAGAAACCCTTTTGGTTCAAACTAAAGGGAGTTACCCGATTTAAAGGTAACGTCTTATCTTAAGTTCAATTGTTTTATTTTACTTCTCTAACACCCAAAACTGTTTTTATTTTTCTTCATTTATAACAAAAACAGTATCATAAAAATTTTAGGTTTTTTATGTGAAGGATTGGGACTACACATACACACACCTCCATCTAATGGGTAAAGAACATACTATTTCTCTGGATAGAAAACTAACACCGCACGAAATTGATCAATGATCAATATTCTCCTACCACAACTTATGGTGGCCATTAAGATTGACCTATATTTGTATATGATACATTTTATTTTTATGTTTTCATCATTCCTCTATATTTTTCATTTATATCCTACCTTTATGATTTCCATTATGGGTAAACATGATAATTTCATTTGAAGAATTCCGGACTACAGCCCCCTCAAAGTGATATGATTGTTAATTCCATATGTGGGATGTATAAAGGATGGATTTAATTATATTATATATGATATTATACTAGATTATAATATACATATGCATCATTATGTTTTCATTCCATTTAATATGAAATAAAAATCAATGTAGCGTTCATGAGTACGTACGACTTACCGTCTCCATGAAAGGTGATTTTCATTTCTTACCTCCAAATGTTATGTACTATTATAAAGACATTTATATAATGGATATATATGATATATATTATATCTAAATCATGAATATCATTTTGGATATGTTGAAATTTTTACCCCATCAGTAACTTTTAAATAAAGGAAGTTCATTTTTGACTCAAGTACTAAATATTGAAAAAACAAGGGTTATTAACTTAAATGATTATATAATGTTAGTAACATGGTAATATATTATATAAAAGGAATAATAATGTTGGATAACATTCTTAATCAAGAAGAAATTATATTTAGTTTAATATTCAGGAGTTTAAAGAACGATCGAGTCTGGTAGGACACAAGGTAAGGGGAATCGTCTCAATCTCCATTCATTGATTCATATTTTGTTTTATATATGACTTTTTTTCATATGATATATAATCTCCATTTACATTACATTTCATTCAAAGGGAATATTTTTCTACGAGGAGTTTTACTAAACAACAAAGCCAAATGATTACTTTAACGTATGTAGTGTCAATGACCATTTATGCCACCACGAGTATTATTTTATCTATGGATTGCTTAACAAGTCATCATGTATTTAAAAGGAAAATAAATACCATATAATATTTAATGTATTTTGGTATTGAAGATAGTGTTGATTATGTATTTGTTATATTAATATATATAAATGGTATATTGTGATTTAATTGTGGAAATGTTTTCTTTCCTTTATATTTCTTTTATGTTTTATGAATATGCTATGGTTCCTGGGAATTGTTACCTATACAGGTGGTTCTGTGATAAACCAATGTCGGGTGTGCACAAGATAGATCTCCAATTCATTGGGTATCATGACGGAGGTAAACATGAATGTTTGTCCTAAGATATTTAGGGAATATACTTTGATGGGTATTCTAAATGTAACTCCCTACATAGCTGTGATTGCTACAATGTATGTATGATATCGGTGCCACAAGTCACCTTTATGATTTTTGTTTACAATGTAAATCTTATTCTTTTATAAGGAATGTTAAAGAGATTATGTTATTTATGTATTGATGAACAAATGTTTTCATTCTATTTTTTATAACCATTACTGAGCTTTTTATGCTCATGGAATGTTTTAAAATGTTTTTCATGGGACATAATGATGAATGTTGTCATGGATGGGATCAAGGAAAAGTCATGTTGTATAAAACCTGGTACTAGACATGACTCTTTTTTTAAGAGTTTTTATTATGTGAAAAAAATTGTAACTGAGTAGAAGTGTCAACATTGTAACATTAGAGATGTAATGAAATAGTTATGACCTAATTCTCTAAAACTCTACACTTGAAAAGATCCTCATTGTCAATTATGCATTTAATTCCAGATTATGTAATGCTTAAAGGTACGGACATTATTGTTTGCATTCGGGGTCCATTTAGATTACATTAGAAGTTAGGTAATTGTTAAATTAATATAAATAAACTTATTTGATGTATTATTGATGTGATATAGCATTTATAGATTACCACGTTTATTCGCCTAAGATATTTAGGTGTTCAGAATGGTTTTCCGCAGAGGAAATAGGGCAGCTATGGTGGGATGACATCAAGAGGAAGAGATCCTTCCAACTCAGACACCTAAGAGGTCAGAATTGGAACAGATTATTTTTTGCAGTGATGGAAGAGTTGACTCAGGATATAAATGGTGGTGGTTTCCATGCCTGAGATCATCCAGATAAACCATATAGGAACATGTCAGTAGTGGATCATTTAATGAGGCAATGTCCCACATCATTCAGAGGATCATATGACCTTGTGCTATCCAAAGGGTGGATTAAAGCACTCAAGATGATTTTTGATCTCACGGGATGTTTAGAACATCAAAATGTTACTCTCGTTGTTTACCGTTTTGAAGGTGAAGTTGATCAGTGGTGGTCCTTTGGGAAAAATATCAGGGATAGTGAAGAGATTGATTCTATTCATTAGGATAAATTCAAAGGTATGTTTCTTGAGAAATATTTTCCTAAGGTGGTTACTGATAGGATGGAAAAACAATTCCTGGAATTGGGGTAGGAGGATGAATCAGTGGCTCCTTTTGAAGAAAAATTAGCTCGACTGGAAAGCTATGCTCCAAATTTCATATGAGATATTGATAGTAAAATCAACCATTTTTAATCACGATTAAAGCCAATGTATCGAATGGATTTAGATTCTCAAGAGCTCCATTGTTATTAAAAACTTGTTCAATGTGATGATAAATTGGAAATTGGGTTTTCCGATGATCAGATGTTCTTTAAAAAACAACAAAATAAGAGGCCAATATGGCAGATGAAAGGGAAGAACTCTTTAAAAAACTCTGATTGTAAGAAACATAAGTTTGAAATTTTTGAAAATTTTAGTAAAAAGTATGATGGGGAATGTCTTTTGAATATTGGTATGTGATAATGATGTGGTAAAATGGGACATAAAGAAAGTAATTGCACTGAAAATATCAGGGTAGTGGTAAGACAAAATATAATTTACAATCATTAAAATGTTTTAAGTGAAATGAAAAGGGTCATTATGAAAATGAGTGCCCAATGAAGCACTCAACCGAGGAAAAGAAACTAGACCACAACCAGAAAGGGGTGGTTATGTCCTTTTCAAATACATTAGAAAATGTTAGGCCATCGAATAAAGTAGTATCAACTACACATTTGTTTTGTTCATATTACGCCAATGTGTTGTTTGATTCAGGGTCTACACATTCATTCAATTATGTGAAGTTTTCTAGTAAATTGAGAATTCCATATCAGGATATCAATCCTAATCTAATGGTAAAACACCATGAGAAAATATTGAGACAAAAATAAATTATAAGAATCTCCCTGTCCTTGTGTGCATAAAAAATTTACGTGCAAACCTTATTATTTTTTCTTCTAGTAGAATTTGATGTTATTGTGGGTATGGATTGACATTCTGTTTATCATACTATGATGGACTGTAGACCAAAAGAGGTTTATTTTCAGAAATATTCTCAGTTTGTGTGAAATAATGATCCCTTACTTTTTATAACATATCAGAAATCTTATAAACTAGTAAAATATGGAAATCAGTGTTACATTGCTCATATTGTAGAAAACAAAGGAACTGTTCAGATTAATGATGTACCAATGTTAAATGAGTACCTTGATGTTTTTCTTGAGGAGTCTCCTGGTATTATACATTATCTAGAAGTTGAATTTACTATTGACTCAGTACTTGATGCTAAGAAAATTTGAAAACCCCGTTATCGAATGGCTCAAATTGAACTTTTAGAGTTAAATAAGCAATTGCAGGAGTTATTAGATAAAGGATTCATTCGACCTAGTACATCAACATGATGTTCCCCTATCTTATTTGTTAAAAATAAATATGGTTATATTGAGACTTTTAATTGATTATGGAGCATTTAATAACATCACTATTATAAAAAAGTATCATTTGCCTCATATTGATGATTTGTTTGATCAGCTCCATGGAGCTCGGTATTTTTCGAAGAATGACATGTGTTTGGGGTGTAATCAGTTGACGGTAAAGGAAGCAGACACTCCAATGACCATGTTTCATACTAGATATAGAGATTATGAATGTGTAGTTATGCCTTTTGGGATAACCAATGCACCTACTGTATTCATGGATCTTATGAATATAAGTTTCCATGAGTTCATGGATGTTTTTGTGGTTGTGTTCATTGATGGTATTTTGGTTTATTGAAAAATTAAATAGGAGAATGAATGTCATTTATGGGTTGTCTTTCAAACATTAAAAGAAAATAAACTATTTGGGAAATTCTTCAAGTGTGAGTTTTGGTTACAGAAAATTTAATTACATGGTCATGTTCTTTGAAAAAATGGCATTACTGTTGATCCTGCTAAATAAAAAGTTGTTGAAGAATGGACATGACCCACAAGTATAACCTATATTTTTAGTTTTATTGGTTTTTTATGTTATTATTGGGGGTTTATTGAGAATTTTTCATGGTTGTCTAGTCCAATGGGTAAGTTAACTCGAAAAGGTGTAATATTCTTGTGGAAAAAAGAATGTGATGATTGATTTTAGGAATTTTAATGAAGATTGGAGAATGCTTCAGTTTTAGAAATAACTTCTAGAAATATCGAGTTTTCTATTTACAATGATGCTTCATTGAATGGACACGGTTGTGTTGTTATGTATAATGATAAGTTAATTGCTTATGCTTCACATCAGTTGAAACCTCTTGAGGTAAATTACCCTACCCATGATTTTTATTTAGTTGCTATTATTTTTTATTAAATTATTTAGAGGAATCATTTGTATGGAGTCAATTGTGAAATGTATACTGACCCTAAAAAATTTAAAGAATATATTCACTAAAAAAGTAATGAAAACATGTGACAGAGGAGGTGGTTGAAATTAATCAAGGATTATGTTTGCATGATCCTTTACCATTTGGGAAAAGAAAATAAAGTGGTTGATGCTATGAGTTGAAAATGTAATGCTCCATTGACCATGCTACATTTGGAACAAGATCATTTGATTTTTGATTTTGATGAAATTTTGAATAGAAGTTGTTGGTGAAGGAACTTTTTCTGTTTTGTTTCAAGTGTCAGTAAAATCATCTCTACCAGACAGAATAAAGAATTCATATAAGGAAGAAAATGAGTTGCAAAAAAAATGTACAGTTGGTTGAAAAGGGTATGTTGATAGAATTTACCATTGATAATGATTGTGTTTTGAGATTTAGAAAGAGATTATGTGTTCCCTGTGATTTATAGTTTAAAAATGAGTTGTTATATGATGTTCCTAGTTCCTCGTTTTCAATTCATCCTGATAGTACAAATATGTATAGAGATCTTCGAGAATATTACTGGTGGGATGTAATGAAAAGTGATATTGCTGACTTTACTTTGAGGTGTTTGACTTGTTAGTAGGTTAAAGCATTGCAACAGTTACCAAAATGGATTCTTCTGTCTTTACTAGTGCTAGAGTGGAAATAAGAAAATATATCCACAGACATCGTTGTGGGATTACCGAAGACATCTCGAGGTTATAATGAAATATGGGTTATTATTGATCGGTTGACTAAATCTGATCATTTTCTTCCTATTCGAGATACTTTGTCTCTAGATCAACTTTCTCAGTTCTTTGTTAAATTGATAGACAGGTTTCATGGTGTTCCCCTCTCAATTATATATGATCGTGATACTAGTATATCTTATACCATTTTCAAAGGCCTTCAGAAGTCGTTGGGTACTAAATTAAATTTTAGTACACCTTTTCATCCACAATCAGACGGAAATTCAGAAAAAAAAATATTTAGACCATGGCGGATATGCTACATGCTTGTTCACTGGATTACTAGGGATGTTGGGACCATCATATTTCTTTGGATGAACTTTCTTATAATAATAGTTTTCATTCCAGTATACAGATGGCTCCATTTGAGGCATTATATGGAAAGTGTTGTTGAACTCCAGATTTTTTTGACGATTTAGGTGAAAGGATGTTGATGGGACCAGAGTTAGTAGAAGAGATGGAAAAAAAAGGTTCAGTTGATTTAGAAGTACGTTAGAACAGCTTTGAGCAGGTTGAAATGTTAGGTGGATAATCTGAGGAAGGGTCTATCTTTTGAGGTATGTGATCATGCCTTTCTCAATGTTTCTCTAGGGAAAATTGTGACGTGTTTTGGTACGAAAGTAAAGTTGAGACTGAGGTTCATGAAACTTATGAAATTCTGGAGAAATTTGGATCTTTTTTTGTACAAAGTGGCTTTACCTCTATGTTTGTCGCATGTACAAAACGTTTTTCATGTTTCAATGTTGAGGAAGTATATGCCAGATCCATCTAATGGGTTAAGTCTAGAGGTAGTTCATTTGGAAGGGAATCTCTCCTATTAGGAACAACCAGTCCAGATTCTTGAATATAGAGAGAAAGTGTTGTGGAATAATGTAATTCACCAGGTAAAGGATTTGTGGAAAACCATATGGTCGAATAGGCTATGTAGGAATCTTAAAATAATATGAGGGACAAATACAACCATTATTTTATAAATGAATAAAATTGTGAGAATGCAATTTCCAAAAGGGGGAAGGATGTAACATCCCAGGTAAATAAAGAAATAATAAATTTTCATTGTAATTAATATTTTTTCAATTAAATATTAATTTTACTTTTAAGGGGTTGCGATGTTCGATGGCGTTCCCAATACGTAACAACAGGTTTCTTTGAAATCTTACTTTGCACAATAATAATATAATATTATTATTTTAAATGGTAGTTAATGCCTAATAGTTGTATTGGAATGATTGAACATAAATATCTACAATATGATTATATATGTTTTGTAATTGTTTTTACATTTATCCAATAAATGATAGAGGCCTAAAATGTGAATTAATATAATATTAAGCATAATTTAATTTAAAAGGTTGATTTACCACCTTTTGACGGTGAACCCTCATTAAATCTAGTTTTATCCACTTATATATGTTATATTGGACCAAATATAATTCTTCTTTAGAATCAGGACATAAATATTCACTTTGGGTAATATTTTGGTATTTATCTGATATAATTAAATTTTTGATGAATAGTGGAAAACACAGTATTTTAATTCAAAATAGCCTTTTGATCTAATTTATTTATATGGATAGATTATCTTTTTAATTGGTTTTAAAGTGTAATTAGAATCTATTTTTACCAATTAATCCAATATTGGTCATTTGAATTAATTTCACATTGAAATTGGACACAAAATAATGTCAACATTTTGACATTTAATATTTCATAAAACACATTACTTGTTTTGACAACGAAAATTAATTTAAATAAATTAATCAAACATTTATGATTTAAATTTGTTAAAATAGACATAATTTTTTATTTCATAATATAAAATATAGTTACGGCCGAATTTTTTGTATATTTATGAAAATCACCAATTGTTTATGAATAGTGAAACCACTAAGTAGAAGTTAAAAACTGACATTTTATTTTAAATAAAATTTTACCTCTTCAGTGAATTGAATTTACAAAATATGACACACATGGTTTTATTATTAAGTAAAAAAAATTTCAATAAGATGAAAATAATTTCGGAGAATAGTAACTTTTGACTTTTATTTACCGCGTTTATAGGTAAATAGTGTCTTTCAAGGTAAAAAGAATATCATAATAGTACAAAATTACCTTAACACTTGTCGTAACCTTATTGGATGAGTCAAGGACGACCATGGGCATACTTGGGCCTATTTTGGGACCCCATGGAGCCACTTAAAAGATATAATGACACTTTATTTTAATTAACCTAAATTAAAAGAAAAACTGACATAAACAAATATCTTTTAGTAAATTAATTTTTTACATAGGGTTATATAAGTTTACATTTCAACTATTAAATTTATGTGGAAAGCTAAAATGATTTTTATATCACTGTAATTTTTTTAACAATTTTTAGACATCAAATAAATATTATTATTTATGACATAATAAAAATTTTGTGTTTACCTAATTATTAAATGATTTAAATAAATAATTTTTTAAAGATCAAAACAATATCCAAAACCAGTGCAATTCTTATTGAATGGTTTCATTTCAACCCTAAGTAATATTATCTTCATCTTTAATTAGTTTTGGACATTTAGAAACTGAAAATAATTATATAATAAAATAATATTTTCACACTTTCCTAAGGTGACCTTCCTTCCCCATATTAAAAGCCCTCACCTCTAAGGGGAAGGAAGTTGTTTTTAAAAGGGGAAGGAAGGGAACTTTAGAAAAATATATACATTTTAAATTTTGAGATGAAATGTAATAGATATGACCCAATTCTCTAAAACTCCAAACCTGAAAATATCCTCAATGTGAATTATTCATTTAATTCAAGATTACGTAATGTTATAAGGTCGAGTCCTTATACTTGGGGTTGACTACGCCATTTAGATTCGAGCTGACTTGTTTGAAGTATTTAGATTGTGTTTGCTAGTGATGGAGGATGCACCGCTCTTGTGGAGGTTACATATAGTTACAGATACATCCATATGATGTCATCCTCAGCATATATTGGTTGTATTAGGTGTAGTCTATCATGAATTTCTTATTGAGGCTGGTTCAGTTCATCGATTAGGATAGATAAGAAGTGGTGTTTATTGGAGCGGGAGACCCTTGGATGGGTCAGAGGCATGTTCTATCCTTATCATCCTTGATGTTTGAGATGATGCTGAGTTCTTCAGAGGTTCAGTAGTTGGTGTTTCCAAAGGTCGTAGAAGAGTTCCTGGATGTATTTTTAGAAGAGGTTTTATAATTACACCCTCTAATAGAGATCACGTTTTGGATCGTTAAATAACAATGAGTATCTTCTATCTCTATGTGTCCATATATGATGGCACATCCGGAGTTACAAGAGCTACATATTCACCTTGTGAAGATTACGGGTGTAGCATAAGCATGGTTGGGACGACACACAATTTTGATTTTTACCAAGATCAGGGATTATTCCGATATCAATACGATGATGAAGGAAGATATCCACAGAAAATAATCAATGATTTAGATAATGGTAAAAGAGGGCTCAAACCAATAGAGAGGATCTTTCACATCATGTTTATAATTAATTTAATTAATTTCATAAAGAAAAATAATACCTCGATCTTTCATATTTGTTTGTTGATTATATTGATCGTCCGGAATGACCCTTCCATATTATCAAATTGCGCTTGTAAGGTTCCAAACTAGAATCCATCTATTAATGATCCACACGTGCTCTGATGGACTCTAATCGGCACTGCTCGTTCTCTTGGTACTAGCGCGGTGAAGCGAGTGTCTTGTGTCGGTCGTTCTTGATCGCATTTTCTTCAACCTCAAAGAACATATCTCATTCTTAAGAGGGGAGAGAAGAGGATTCAAGAGAGAATTTTTTTGGATAATGTATTCTCAATTCACCTGGCGTGTGGTTTGGTGTATGGAACAATATGCCTAATTTTCTATTTATATACATGGAATTTTAGTTAAAATATTTAATTTCATAGAAAAAATTAAATACATTCATGAATATAGAAAAAACCCATGATCATAATAACAATACTACATCATTAATCAAGGAGTGACAACTTGCACAAAATGGAATTATAAAATAAAATTATATGTCACAAAATAATAGTAGCGTCATTATTCTTTTAACTTGTTCCAACTAGTTAAATAATTATTTACCATCTTGCAAATAATTATTTTACTATCGGACCATCCTTGATACTCTCAAACTCCACATCCATTTATTGAACACCTGAATAAATATATAAATAATTTATTCTCTTAAATAAATATTTTATTTACAAACTAGTAAATACATATCTTTTAAATGATCAATCAAATAAATAATTATATTTTACATAATTTATGAAATCATTTTAACATCAATAAAATTATTCCAAAGTCTTGTAAATAATATTTATTTCATTAATTAAATTCATATAGAATTTAACTGAGACCACCAAAAACACATATTGTGTGACCCTTTAGGATTCTTTCTCATTATGATTAGGCGGGCTTTCTTAAATTCCAAGTGTACTGTCTAGAAACAGGTCAAGGAACACAAGAAAAAGAATGTAATGTTTCTACAGTGACATCCACATACGAATGATCATTGTATAATATAATCCATTTGTCACAATATCTCATCATTAAGGATTCATGATAGTATCATCAACTTTTATGAATGATACATCTTTCTTTGACTACCTGAATTAAACTCATCATTACACCATGGACATGGAATTTCGTGTGACGGTTCTATTTAAATCAAAGGGACGAGATGTCAACTTCTATAAATGGAAGGGAAAAAATCTTCCTTGACTTATCTATTAAAAACATGCCACTTGTGAGGCACCCAACATACCCTACTTTCCACCAACTGTCTGCATAATGGTTTTTGTCAGTAAATCTATGTGTGTGAGTTGTGACAGGTATTAATGAAAATATTAATGTCTATGGATCGTTACGCACCATCATAGATAGAAATATCCAATGACACTAAAACATGGGGAATTCCTACTATCTAGTATTTTCTCATAATATCATATCTTTGAGATTACCAAGTGTGAAATTCATGAGAGGAAGTCACATCTTCATATGAGTACTCGCAAGAGACAGTCTTCATGCTATGTGTCCCATAATAGTATGTCATCCAACCACAGAACTATATTTAAGAATATTGTTATAACATTTCATGGTTCTCATCATATCGGGGAACTACCAATATATAGTCAATGCAACAAATACTCAAGGACATTATTAAATCATAGTCATGAAGAACAATGAACAACATGTAATTATATATTAAATATCCAGGTAATCAAATTAAAACAAATTGGTTCAAGGAAAACAACTCTTACTTACTCTAACATGCACTAGATCCAACTTCCTACAACTTTCAATCTACTAGACCTCACATGATGATCATGTTTTTGCTGAGTCTATGATTTAGTCACAGGGTCCACAACGTTGTTTTCTGTGGAAATACTGTTATCTTCAACTTCTCATCTCAAAGAATAACCCCTCAAGAGATGATTCTTCTGAAGTATGTGCTTCATCTACTGATTTGTCTTTAGCTCTTTTGTGAGAGAAATCGATGCAGTATTATCACAGTATAGTGTGATGTGGTATTTTTTTCTAGGTATCACATCGAGCACCAGGACAAAACATAGCATCTAATCTACTATTTTAGGTACCTTAGAAGCTGTGATATACTCAGAATCTGCTTTGAGATCTTCCTGCTCACTACACCTCCATTAAATGTAATGATTTATCTCGTTTGAGACTCCATGTCATCTTGATCAGTATGGAAACTAGTATTTGCATATCCTCATATGAATAGTTCTTAATCTACTCTATAAACAAGGAACATATACTTAGTATGCCTCAGATACTTTAGGATAGTCATGTCTGCCATCCAATGGAGGTCACCTAGGTCATAGCCTAGAATACATGACTTACCAAATCACTGATGCATATGGAGTATTTTCCGTTATCTTTTATTACTCAGTTGTTTGAGGGTACATTTTCATGGGATGATTAATGCCATGTGATTACAGAAACAATCCTCTCTAAGATTGTTCCCTATTGAATCTCTTTAGTATCTTATCAATGTATGTACTTTGACATAGTCTCAACAATATCTTGGATCTATCATGATGGATCTTGATCCCAATAATATACATTGCCTCACCCAAGTCGTTCATGGAGAAGCATTGATTCAACCATGACTTAACAGACTGTTAGGTTGGTATATCGTTTCCACCAAGTAATATTTCATCAATGTATACTATAAGGAAAATGGATGCATTACCACTAAACCATATGTAGACACAAGTCTCACTTTCATTCTTGATAAAACCAAATTATTTTATGACTTCATCAAAATGAATATTCTATAATCTAGATACTTTCTATAATCCAAAAATGATGTTTTGAAACTTTCATACCTTATTGGAATCCTATGGATTCAAAATCCCTTCTCGGTGTGTCATGTAGAAATTTTATTGAAAGACACCATTATGTAATTCTATTTGGAAATCCATTTCACAAATCTCATAGTCATTTCAAGCCTCAATGGAAATTATAATTCGGATGGATTTCAGCATTGAAACTGGTTAGAAGGTTTCATCGTAGTCAATTCCTTGGCGTTGTTTAAACCATTTTGCATCCAGTCATGCCTTATAGGTGCTGACATGTCCTTCCCTATCCAGTTTTTTCATGATTACCTATTTGCATCCAATAGGCTTTACATCAGGTGGAGGATCTACCAAAATCTATACTTGGTTTTGGTACATGGAATCCATTTCATAATTTATGGCTTCTTGTCACTTGGAAACAAATGTTCTACTTACTGATTCCTTGTAGGTTAGAGGAAAATTATTATCAACTAATAATGAGTCACCATCCTCGGTAACTAAAAAACATTACTGTTCCGATTATCTAACCTCTCTTCTAGTCTTTTGTAGTACATGTGTCTCTTGAATAGTTTCTACCTCAATGGGGCTTTGTGGAATCTATTCTTGTACTAAATCCTATGTACCTTCATCCTCAACAACATTGAAGACTATCTTTTTCCCACTATCTCATTTAGAGATGTTCTACCTCTGATAGAATATGGCATGTCATGGCACTATGTCCTCTTCATAAGAGGGGTTGTACAGGTTATATCACCTTGTTTCATTGGGGTATCCACTAAAGGAACACATTGTGCATCAGGGTATGAGTTTTTTTTTACCTAAATAGGACTTAACAAAAGATTCACTACCCTACACATTTAAATTCAATAACATGGATTTTCTTCCACTCCAGAACTAGTATGGATTACCATTTATCAATTTATTTGGTACATCGTTTAGAATGTGTGCCTCTATTTGTAATGCATACCCCCAAAAGGATAATGGAAGACTTGCATGACTCATCATTTATCTCATCGTAACCAAAAAAGGTGCGGTTCCCCCTTTCTATTACACCATTATATTGATGTGTACAAGGAGGAGTGAGTTGGGATTGTTTCCCAAACACTCATAAGTAATCAATGAAGTCCTGATTATGATAGTCCCCACCTCGGTCTGAGTTGACATTCTTAATATTCATACCAAGCTGGTTCTCAACATCATTCTTGCATTCCTTGAATTTATCAATTGAATCCTACTTATACTTCATTTTGTATATATATCGATATATCCTAAAATAATTATTAAAAGTTATTATGTATGAGTACCTGGTCCTTTCATCAACTAGAAATGTTCAACACACATCAGTATGAATCAATTCAAGAAGATCTTTATCCCTTTCACCATTCCCACAAAATAGTGATTTGATCATTTTTCCATGTAAACATGCATGAAATACGACAATTGGTTGTAGTTCAAAAGAATCTAAATATCCATGTTAGTGTACCATTGTCAATAATTTCTCATTTACAAGACCTAGCTGGTGATTTCAATGTTGGTTGTGCTATGATCCATGTGAAGTATCATTGTCATCGATATCTATTACTTGGTTTCTATAATCCAACACATAAAAACTATTGTATAAATGTTCCCTAGCAAAAAAAATGCAACCTTAATAAAAGAAGCAATTTTAATATCCAAACATGAAATCAAATCCATCTATATCTAGCCTTGATAAAGAAATTAAGACTTTGGTTACAAAAGGCATAAAAAACAACCCATTAACCCCAAAATCATCATAGTTTGCAACGTGATGTGGTAGTCCCCAAAAGCTACAACCAAAAGTCTGGCTCTACTGGATTCACATATATTTACCTCTTCTCGATCAAACATCCCGAATCAACTTGGTTTATGTATTTGGATACGTATGTGATCATCGAACGTTGTATATAATACCCAATTTGTAGTAACAAATAGATTTAATTTGATAAAAAAATCACTTGTAGATTTCCCTTTATTCATAGGCTGGGTGTTGTTCTTTTTTCAGTTTCCTTACATCCACATGTTTAGCAAAAAACCACTTACTCTCTTGCCTCCCCTTTGATCTTCCATTTCATGGAATGTCGTGAAGATTCTTTGGGCTTAATGCTTTTCACCCTCCCTTTCCTCTTATTCACCATAAGGACATAAGGCTTTTCACACTTCATATCTTTTTCCACTTAGTGAATGATGATAAGAATATTAGATAGAGACTTCCCAATGTTGTTCACATTTAAATTGATAACAATGATTGAGAAGATCTGAGTGAGTGATGTGAGAATTAGATTTGATCCCAGTTCATTAGCGAGTTTAAACCCTAGAACCTCCAGGCGCTCACTATATCCAATGATCGTGACTACATGAGGCCCAGCTGGAGAACCTTCACAAAGATTACTCTGAAATAGTGCCTTAGAGATCTCAAATCGTTCTTGTCCTACTCTCTATTGGTAAAGACCATGGAGGTTCTCAAGCATGCTATAAGCATCAATGTTTTCATGAGATGTCAAAAGCTCACTATAAATTGATGATAACATAAAAAATTGAACGTCGACCACATCATTCATAAGATTCTCATAGACTAGAATATCCTCATCACTTGCCTCTTTGGTAATAGGATTTGGTAATGATAACTCCGTAACATAGGACTAACATTCAGGGCATAGGATAATCTGAAGGCATGTAACCATTCCTGGTAGTTACAACCAGTGAGGATGTTGTTATTAACAATAATTGATCACAAGGATAGTGTGGTTGATGAGTTCGTTAGATTTATTCTAAAATTAAAAGAAAAGATCATTAGTACTTTCGTGATTACATTTTATGATAAATAATAAATTTTATTAAGTCTCCCAGTATATTATCAAGTCACAATGGCCCTCACCATTGAACTCATAATATCAAGTCTCCATTACGTTATAGTTTTAAGGATCTATATTCCCTTCACATAACCCCAACAAGGGTTGGTCAATATATTAGAAGTTATTTAGGTAGGCAGGTCTTTTCCAACTATTGGATGGAATCTCCTTGATCTTTTGAGTGGACTCCCCAATCCTAAAATCATGACTTTGGATTTCCTCAACTACTTCCTCCAATATTACACCAAGCCTAGTAATGGATACTCCTCTTGGTGTAATATGGTCATGTAAACCTGAAACCTTTTATAATGGATTCTGGTATAAAAGTATGGTTCCCCACAAGGTTTGTTAAAACACACAGTTTTGTTGATTTTTTCTCTTAATCATGTAACGAAAGGCATGGTCTGACTTAACATTTTATTTGATGTATTTTTATCTCTTATGTGTGAATTGATTATTATAACATGCTTGTTAATATTAATTGGAACTTACTTAAGTGATTAACCATGTCTTATTAATATTTACACATAAGTTAGGTTTATTTTAGTTCCATCTTTCTTGTTTGTTTAATTAATTAATTATATGATCAAAACAACACATACATAATGATAAACCATGCAAATGATAGAAATAAAATAATGTAAATGGCATGATCACGAGCCATTGTAATGGTTAGTTTATCTAGCCTTTGATAAACTATACTTGTCCTAGTGGAGAAACACCTTTAAGCTTTTGGGTTCGGTTTTAACTCTTCCACCTATCGACTTCTATATCTCCTGGTATTGGTTTCATCTCGGCCCCATTTAAACCACAACCACTATATTGGGAGTTCCATCCATTACATATTCGTTATCTTAATGCACATCTATGTGAGGGGTAAAAGGGGGTTTTATATAAAATAAACCTTGGTCACACAGGACCTACATATTATTGAGTTGAAGGCTTGAAAGACAAAAAATTTAATTCAAATAAATAAATTAAAAGAAACCATCCACTTACAGAGGTTTTGGTTTATCTCATGACCATCCATACATGAAATGATAATTGTGCATAAATAAAATCATTATTTAATTCTTTAATCATTCCTGTTTAATATAAATCATGGCTGAATCAATTAATTATCATCATTAATTAATCAATCCTTTTATCTTAAATAATTTAATGAATTTCATTGTGATTCTCATACATCATAATTTTAAACAAATAAATTCAATTAAAATTATCTTTGTACGTAACTTGTACCTTGGAGGAACCTGGTAAATTCCTATTCATTACTACCCAATGAGTAGAAATGAATATCACTAGGATGTTAAATTAATGATCAATATAAAGAACATCTATCACGTGTTGTGCCTCAGCTTTATGCCCACACTATGGTACATTTCAAAAGGTTTTGTATTATATAATAATTATTTTTAATAAATCTATATAATTTGGATAATTACATGACTTGTAGTTCCAACTACACAACATGTAATATTTTTAATTGTCCATCCAAAGTACATGCGTGGGGTAATGGCGTGTGAGTGTACTTCAGAAATCTTTGAAGTACACGGCGTGTCCAGTTGGCCACCCATTGTGTATTTCCTCATTACACGGTCTCCAGTCACGCTATCTGTCCACGGGGTACACGGTCAAACCCAAAACAAAAAAGGCCTAAACGCCGTGTCCATTTAGGCCACAAGGCATGTAGTACAAAAATGGTGTGCCACCAATACGTGATCAACACACAGAGTAATTTTCTACTTAGAAATACTCCAACACATGGCTTTGTTTAGCGGACTATTATGATGCATTGAATCTAGACTACACGGTGTGCACTACTTAATACATGCTGTGTGTTTTGGTGCTGTACGACCAGGATTATTTGGAACCTCCAGATGAGATCCACTATTTTATTTTAATCAAAATTATAAGAAACGATCATTTCTGTATAGTGAACGATAAGAAAATGAGGAGGAATAAATCCTAGGATTCAAATTGGAAAAACGATTAACATGAATTGAAACATCTAAATTATTAAATGCGTAAATCAACACAGAAATATTTAAATAATTATAAACTATTATGTAACATCTACGATACCACATTAATGTTTCAGTCATATGGGTAGTGTGGTTGGAAATACACAATATTTTGATTTTTACCATGATCAGTGATTATTCCAAGATCAAAACGACAATGAACCCCAGTATCAACAGAATATAATCAAATATTTAGGTAAATAAGAAATAGGCCCGAAACATTTAGAGAGGATCTTTAACATCATGTTTAAAAATAATTTAACTAATTTCATAAAGAAAAATAATACTTTGATCTTTGGTATTTTTCATCGTTGATGATTTTGATCATCTAGAATGACCCATCCAGATTATCTCATTGTCCTTATAAAGATCCAAACTAGAATCCCACTAGCGGTGATCCAAACTTGCTTTGATGGCCTCTGATCAACACTGCTCTTTCACTATGTGCGAACACGGAAATGTGAGTGTCATCTGTTGGTCGTTCTCTATCACTTTTTCTTCTTCATTGAATAATTTTGCTCATTCTTGGGATGAGAGAGAATATGATACGAGAGAGAGATTTTTTGGCTCATCAAATATCAATTCCCTAGGCATGTGGAGTGTTGTATGACACAATAGGCCTACTAATCAATTTATATACATGAAATTTCAGTTAAGACTTTTAATTACATAGAAATAAGTAAATACATTAATGAAATTAGAGAAAACCCTTTCTCATAATAATAATATTGTATCATTATTCATGGTGTGACAACCTGTGAAAAAATTAATTATAATATAAAATTCCGCATCACAAAATAATAGCAGCGGAATTATTATTTTAACTTTTGTCAACTAGTTAAATAATTATTTAGCATCTTGAAAATAATTATTTTACATCCGGACTGACATAGGCCCGCTCGAACCCCACTTCCATTTATTGAACACTCGAAAAAATAAATAAATAATTTATTCTCTTACAAAAATAATTTATTTACAAAATAGTACATAAATATTTATTAAATGTTCAATAAAATAAAAAAAATTATTTAATTTATGCAATAATTTTAACTTGAATAAAATTATTCCACGGTCTTGATAATAATATTTATTTCATTAATTAATTTCAAATTGAATTTAATAGAAACCACCAAAAACACATAGTGTGTGACATTCTAGGATTCTTTCCAATTTCCATTAGGTGGGCTTGCATATAGTCCAAGAGTAATATCTAGGAACAAGTCAACACACCAAAAAGAAAGAATGTAAAGTCACAACAACAAAGTCCACATATGAACTCTCATTGTGTAATAGAATCCTTTTGTATCAACATCTCATCGAGAAATACTCCTAATACTGTTATCAACTTTTAGGCATGATACGTCATTATTTGACTACCTAAAATAAACTCATCGTTACACCATGGACATGGAATTTTGTGTGAAATTTCTATTTCAATCAAAGGTCCAGGATATCAAATTCCACAAATTGAAGTGAAAAATCATTCCTCAACTTATCCATTAATGACATGCCACTCATTACACAACTAACATACACTACATCCGCCAACTACATGCATAACAGTATATGTTCGTAAATCAATGTGTGTGACTCATGAAACTTATTATTGATAATATTAATGTCTAAGGAAAATAATAATGATCATAAAGAGAAATATACAATGACACTAAAATATGAGAAATTCCTACTAGCGGGTCGGTTCACATTATCTATTATCATTGAAATTACCAAGTGAACACATAATCAGTGGATGTATCATCTTCTTAAGAGTAATCAAACAGGATGGTTTGCATGATATGTGTCCCATAATAGTATTTCATCCAACTAAAGAACTATATTTATGAATATTTTTATAGAATAAAAAGGTTCTCATCATAGCAGGGAACTTCCATGACCTTATCAAGGAAACAAATACTCTAGAATATAATTACAACATTGTCAAGAAGAATGATGAACAATATGTAATTATACATTAAATATACATACAATCAAAGTTAAACTAGTTGGTTCTAGGAAAACAAAACTTACAACATGATGGTCTGTTATAGTTCGGTTTTGTTTGGCCAGGTGTGTCACTGTGGGGTGCACCAGTTTTGTTCGGGAAGAAGGCTGATGAGAGTTTGCATTTGTGTATCGATAATTTTTTCTTAAATAGTGTGACTGTGAGGAATAACTATCCTCTTCTATGGAATGATGATTTATTCGATCAAAATAAGGGTTCATGTTGGTTCTCAAAGATCACTTCCATTCAAGATATCATCATATGCGTGGGAAGGATGAGGATATCCTAAAGACTTCTCCATGTTGTCATAATGGGTATTACGAGTTCGTTGTAATGTTATTAGATGGGACTAATGATCCTTATATGATCATGGGATTGATGAACACGATGTTCCAGGAGTTCTTTGATAAGTTCGTGGTGGTTTTCATCGATGACATCTAATTGTACTCTATGTCTAAGGAGGAGCATCCCGAGCATCTACACACCATCAGGGGAGTTCTTCATCAACATCAGCTATCCGGTAAGTTCTTAATGATTGAGTTGTGTGCTTGAGAAGCCTATTTATTAGGGAATGTCATTTACCAGTAGGGAGTATTATTGTATCCATCAATGATAGAAGAAGTTGTGTCTTTGGAAGCCCACAAGATAGTGGAAGAGGTTTGATGTTTCCATGGACATGAAGGCTACTACAAGAGGTTCATAGCTGATTTATCTCATGTTGCGACTACCATGACATCATTTAATAAGAAGGATCAGGTGTTCATGTGGACTGATAAGATTCATACAACATTCAAGTACCTGATGGTATAGTAAGTAATTGATCCAGTTCTTTTTCTTCCAGCAGAGGGATTTCATTTTTGATATTTTCTATGATGCATTGAATTTGGGGTTAGGTTGTGTTCTGATGCAATAGAGATCAGTTTTTTGTTATGGGTCTTGGTAGTTACATCCCCATGAACATAAAGATGGAACCCATGATCTTGTGTTGGAATCTATGGTGCTTTCTCTGATGTTTTGAATACATTACCTCATTGGTGAGTGCTTTGGGGTTTTCACCGATCATAAGATCCTAAGGTATGTTTTCTCCTAGTGTGACATAAACATGCAATAGTGTCAGTGGATAGAGTTTGTTTCGGAATAAGACTTCAAAATATCGTATACACCTGGATATGGGAATGTTTTAGTAGATGCACTGAGCAGGAAGTCACGTAGTGAAGCAGCTCGCACATCTGGTGATTCTTTGAAATGAATGGAATAACTATCACCATTACATATTGATTTGTGAAAAGCTGAGGGAATATGATTTCTTTTTTAGATGATAGTGTAGTCATATCTGGTGAAGTAGGTGGAATAGTCCTAGTTGTGGGATATTGAGGTTGAGGTCTGGAAAGACCGACTTGTTTATGGAAATTCCCCTGATAGTTGGTCTGAGGATGAACAACACCAAGTATTGTATCACGGAAGGATATTTGTTCCTTTGGTGATGCATGAAACGGTTCTCAAAGCATTCTATAAATCTCATTTAGTGGTGCATCCATGTGTGTAAAATATGTACCTATCCTTGAGGAGTCCATTTTGGTGGCCTGGGTTGAAGCATACAGTTGCGGAGATTGTGTCTTGATGTTTGGTGTGATAGAAGGTGAAGGTAGAACATCGTGTTGCTGGTGGTCTTCTCCAGCTATAAGATGTTCCTCAGTGGAAGTGGGTGGAAATATAAATGGACATTTTAACTGGTTTACCTAGTTCTCATGGAAGAAATAATTCTATTTGGATGGCAGTGGACCATATAAAAAATCATCCCACTTCATAGCGATCAAGGAGTCAAGCTCAGTTGATGTTTTGTTAAGGCAGAATCTTGATATGGTGGTGAGAATTGATGGAGTCCCAAGGATGATCATTTATGATTGAGATCCATGATTTTAATCTAGGGAGAAGAGAGGTCTCCAACATACTTCTAGTTCTTAGCTATGCCTTAACACTTCTTTTCATCCACAAACAGACAGTCAGACAGATCAAACCATCCAGACTCTTGAAGAATTGGTGTGATCATGTGTCCTATATTTTTGAGTTACATGGCTGAGTCACTTACCCTTGGTGTCGTTTTCTTAATAAAATAGTTTTCACTACATCATATGTTTGGAACCATTTGAGGCATTGTATTTATGTCCTCTCTATTCTATATTTTGATGGAATGTGGTTGGAGAGTCATCAATTATCATACCCGAACAAGTGAAGAATAAGACAGAGATGGTTCACATGATTCATGATTGGATGAAAGCACCACAGGATCATTAGAAATCATATGTCGATCAGAGGAGGGGACCCCTAATGTTTGATGTTGGGTATCACATGTTTTTGAAGGTGACTTCATGTTGTGGGAAGTGAAGGTTTAGTCATGGGATTAATCTTTCTCAATGGTTTGTCGGACCATTCATGGTTTTGGCTCATGTTGGATCCATGGAGTATCAGATACCACATCCCCCATAGATGAGTTGGATACATGATGTTTTCCATGTAACAAAGCTTCATCGTTATCTTTATAATGACTCGCGCATCATCGATTGAAGCAAGATCAATGTTGACAATGACACGGCCTTCGAGGAGCGACCTGTGGATATTCAAGACTGCAATGAGATGGTGGTGTGCATGCATTCTATCCCCTTGGTTCATGTATTGAGGGATCAATGTAGCGTTGAAGAGGGTACCAAGTAAATTGATTCACAAATACGTTCTCACTACCCCTAGTTGTTTGATGTTTATCTCTTTTCATGTTAATTTTTTTTTCGTTTTGTGGTTATAGACCTTTCATGTTTATGAGATGGATTTCTTTGGTTGCATCATGTGGCATGATCTCTTTTGAGAGGTATCTCGATGGAGGGTTGTTCATACCTTGTTTCTATTTTTCTTTAGGTGGGTTTTGAATTCTTGAGGATGAGAATGATTTGAGAGGTATCTGATGTAATTCCACAGACCTCTCTGGTCCATTCAATAGAATAAATCTAGTGTTTGCGGGTTTTTAGGGTTCAAGGTGACTTATCCCCAACACTTTTACAAATTTCCTATTCGGTGGAGAATTCCACCAGTATACTGGTGTGAATAGTTCCATCGGTGAGACCAGTGTGAACAGTTCACTAGTAGATTGGTGTGAACAGTTCCACTGGTGAGACAGGTGTGAACAGTTCCACCAGTGGACCAGTGTGAATAGTTCCACTGGTAGACTGGTGTGACCAGTGTGAACAGTTCCATCGGTGAGACTGATGAAAAAACTTCCACCATTATACTAGGTTGAACATATCCAATGGTAGACTGATGTGAACAGTGGCATCAGTAGAGCGATGTGTATAGTTCCGATGGTAGACAGAACTGAATAGTTCCAGTGGTAGACTGATGTGAACAGTGTTTTCAGAACAACAACCTTCATTCAACAGCCTTTTCCATTTTTCAATGTTCGAGTTCATGAACTGTGTTTCCAATTTCTTATAGTTTTTCCTCATTGACGTTTTATTTGATGTAAAATGAATTTAAGGTCGTGTTTTAAGGGATTTATGTCCTAATTAAATCCTATAACTCATATATTAATTTTTCTTATGGATTTGGATGCTTTTACGTGGTCGAACTGTTCAGTTTAGTATGATCCGTTTATAATGGAAAATATTGGGTATCATAAATGGCTTCTATGGTAAATATTCTAATGGGAGGAGAAATCTTCTTCTCCTCTTCTTTCTTATTTTTTCATCGATGTGAGATGCTCAATTCTTTAACTCTATAATGTAGTTTTACGATAAAACTTTCCTCCATGAATTGGTTCCCCACTTTTTTCGGTGCAACTAAGTAGTATCCATCAACATTCAACATAAGGTATGATCCATCATCATTCTTCTGGGTTCATCTCCATTTATTACTCCTTACCCTTTAATGGAATGTTATATCCATGTTCCTCATGAACTTTTCTTGGGTGTTGACTAGTGTGGTGGTGACGCTGCATTCTCGAGTGGATACAGTTATCATGGGGGAGGAGATTGTAACCCGTTATGTGGCTCGTTCTCGTATAAAGAACGTCATGAACCATTAGAAGTTGGGGATTGGTTGATTATATATTCCATTACCTGAAAATATAGATTTATCATGTTTGATCCCATTAGATGATAATGGAATTGACATGTTAAATATTTTTACTAGATAAAGAAATTTATATCGATCATATGTAATTGCATCTTGTTTTGCTAGATAGTGTGATATTTATGATGTATTTTTTCAAAATTTTGTTCTTGATGGAAATTGGTAATGAACATAAAGTGTGATTAATTTTCAATTATGTTTCAATGATAAAGAGGCATGTAAATGAATTTGGTTTTTATTATTGTAATTTAAATTAATCAAATTGATATAGTAATAATGATTAATTATTTGTGGTAGATTACTATTTATATTTCTTGTAGTTGGAACCTAAAATTAATAAATTGGTTAATTATAGATGGATTTAAGGAATGTTTATTTGATACTGGATAATGCCTCATAGGGTTCAGAGTTACCCTCTTTCTTCCTTAAGGGCTAAGAGCCCAGTTGATATTTTTTTTCTTCTACTTGTGTTGGGATGTAAACCATGAAGCTTATTTTGATATGTGGGGGTCAAGAGGCCTATAGGTCATAGCAGTAGGTGATGACTAGAGTGGTGATATGGATCAGTTTATGAATGTGGGTGTCACGTAGGACTCCAGGTATGATGAAATGGGTTGTATATGAATGTTTGGATGCTTTTGGTTTCAGGATGGTTTTTATCTCCATTACTTTCCCCACTGCTCAAGGAAGCTGGTTTGTATACCCTCCATCCAAATGTGGCGATGATGCATGTGGTATGCCACGTGCATTCAATGTTTAGCTTCCCAAAGGGAGGATGGGTCTACATTTTTACTATAGGTGGAAAATATTCGACAAGTAGTTCACCTACTCACCATGTTGAGACCCTTCTGTTTAGTAGCTTAGAAATTTATTCTTGAATTCCAGGGAATATGGAAAGATAATAATGTTTTTAATAAATTATTGAATAAATGATGATAACCCATGGGGTTGGAGCATGCTGGGAAATAATTATGAGGTTGAAATTTAAAGAAATTGTGGGCTTGGGGTGTGATGTTTATAAAATATAATGTTGAAATTGTTTAGAGTTAAGTAATGCTTCCTGAAAAAATATGTATAGCGCAAATGATAAAATGGGATATGAAGGAATATAATCAAGATCTTTATATGGTTGTCTGATTATTCGATTCATAGTCTTGGAAGTGGCAGCTATGATTCCATGAGACATTAGATTCAGTTGTGTCTAATACTAGGGTATGACTGTAGTGTGCTAGTGGGCTATAGTATATTTACTAATTTTGGGTTTTTATATGCTACTCTACCCTATCAGTTAGGGAAATTGACCCCTAGGGCTTCTGATCCCTGGAGGGGTTGTGTTTTCCCCAACATTCCGGTGGGAGGATAGATGGATGACAACCCCCTTTGGACACACTCTCATCTCATGGTAGTTACATGTGATGGTAGGCACAATGGTTTGTTTTCCCCATATATTTTCTTATAGGGCTGTAACGGCTTATAGTTATTCAAACACAAATATTCTAGATATAGTTTTCCTATGGACTACTATAGGTGTAACTTGAATTGGATGTGATGGCATGAGGATCCTTACTCGATGTATGGGGTATACTAATGGGGTGAATAATTCCCGACAAAAGATACATGTTATGCGGGATGTGGTTGCTCCTGGAAAATACATGGTTACTTTTTATACATTGATGTGGAAGTTTTGTTTCACATGGTTCATGTTGTGGTGCTTCTCCCAGTTTTCTATGGAAATCCTTTTTTGGAGAGAGATGATTAGGATGTGCGACATTGGGGAAATGTGGAAAACCAGTGGATAAGTAGTAGAGGGGTTCCCTTGATATTCTTTATTACATTATATACAATTGATTGTGATACTTGGTGAAAGTAGCCATAGTGAGGCTGGGAATATAGTATACTTGTTTAGGTTATGAGTTAGTTTCACTTGTTGTTCACTGTGGTTTGTCATTATTTCATCACATTTTCACGAGAGGCCCTAGGGAGGATCCTACTAAGTTTACTTTTATACTCACCATATGTATATATAAACTATTTTTCAGGTCACTTATAGCAGGTTGTAGATCTAAAAAGGTTCTACTAGCATGGGGTTGTATGAGCTTTTTGGGCTCATTGTTGTTGTTGTTTTTACTTTCCTTTGGTACATGTAATTTTTCCCTATCAATTGTAGTTATATTTTCAGGAAATTACATATGTGTACTTGGGTTTTGAATCATACTGTTGACTAAGTAAGAGTTTCTTGGTTTATGTATTATCTCTATCATTCCCATGTGTTCTCTTAGAGGGTAATGCCTCCCATTGTTGTGGTTACTTTTCCCTCAGTTCTAGTCACCGACCCGAGGCCTACTGGAGACGGGACTCAGGGGTTATTATCTCCCTTCTCACAATGCTATCCCATGTGGGGTACACCTCATGGGGAGTTTGTTGTTACAATTTCACAAAACAAATAAATCATCACATTCATATACATAATACAACTATAAAAAAACACATGTAAATCACCATTTTCACATTTCATGTTAATCCAAGGATCAAAGTCTGTATGGTAACAACCATGTTCAATAAAAACTAATTTTATTTCACAATACCACATTTTAAAACACACATCACATTATTTTCAAAATTAGTAAAGAACATTTGTAACTCCTACAAGGAGATAAATATGAAATCCAACCATTTTAATAGCAATATCGCGTATTTAAATATAAAAACAAACCAAACCCATTTTAATAAAATCATCAAATAAATTTAGTAATTAACTAAACACAATCAAGGTTCACACAAAATAATATCACATGAAAAATTCCATTTATTTTGGAAAACCAACATCCATTTCATACACACCTCAAATACCTCTGAAAACACATTTGATAGCTTTAACACAATACATATAACTCCTTCATGAATATCCCAATTATTCACACATGAAACATAACAAATTTACATAAAAAAAGCTTTCAACACATATTAATCGAAAAAAATGATTCAAAACATGTTTTATAAACTAAAATAATCCATAGAAGACATTCATGTATGAAAGACTGAAATCCAAATTCATCTAATAATGTAAAATCATGGAACATTCATCCTCAATCATGAAAACTTCTTGAAACCGATGTAAAACTACAACCACGACTCAACAAAACCCTATAATGGAATGATCTAACATAAACCATCATGATTCAACCCATCAACCCATGGTCTAACCCTATTAAGGTAAAATAACCCACTAAAAATAATGAACTTAAATACAGGGAAGGGAATCCCTAGAATAAGGTAGAAACCGATTGAATATAACATACATGATGATTCCATGATGAGTACACACAAACACCACAAAAATATTGATACTCAAAGGCTCCATGAAGGTTCTATAGGAAGATCCCTTGGCATAAAATCCAAATAACATTGCACATTTTTGGGTTTTTTGGGTTTATTTATGATGTCAGAATGAATTCAATTATCTAAATTTTAATGACCTAGAAAGGTCTCATAGTTTTCATGAATGGTTTTCCAAACCATGCAGATACTATTTATCCCTCACTATTCTAAAGGCACAAGAAGAACTATTTTTGTCATGTTTTTTTCAAACAGTTTGAAATCCAAGAGGTATCTTCTATCATAGATAAAACTAATCACACGACATTCATGGGGGATGGCTCACAATTTCCCCTAATCATGCGTCAACCGTGTTCCACCAACTTTTATTCCCTAAATTTCCATTCATCAAAAAAATAATACGGAAACTAAAGAATAAACATGTGAAAAGAAGAACTAAAGTCAATCTTCTAAATAAAATAGAGGCTGTGAAAATATGGAAATTTACATACATAATAATTTCATTCTCTTTTCAATATCAAGAATAATCTCATATGTTTCCCTAATTGTTGAGAATTCAAGATGATTTTTAATGCATGATGTACAATGATAAACTTTGGAAGACCACATGACAATAAAAGGGATAGTCAATATATTCAACCTTTTAATAGATATTTACCAAACCAAAAGGTTTATCATGGGTTCATATGTATCCCATGAATATGGTGATCAACATTTGAAATAAAATTAATCCCCTAATCATTTAATAACATTTCAATATATTGGTTATCTATATGATAAAAATCATATTCGAAAAATAACATTATTTATATTTTTCAAACCATTTATTTAAAAATAAAATTTTCATTCTATCCCAGTCATCACAGAAACCAGTGGAATTCATTGCACATTATATCCCTATGTTTTGGTTTTATGATCTACAACCATACATGACGTGATGGGTTTTTTATTGGACATTATGTTGTCATTTTTCTAATATTATGTCCATATAAATATCCCATAAATATGGAAGAAAATATTTAAAAATATCCAAAATCATAAATGATCTAAATAACCATTCATGGTTATCAATACATTTAAACATTTTATCAAATTTAAAATCCTAAATACATAATGGTATCCATAAAAAAATAGATAAGAATATCTTAACCTCCAGGGTAATCTAAACCTGCCTCTAATACCAAAATTAATATCCTAAATCCTCACTCCCTGATTATGTTCTAAAATAATATTTGTTGCCTTTCCAGCATTAAAACTGATGAAGGCTACAAAACTTTAGACATCCAAAACATACAATATTAAAGGAAAATACAGATTCACTTACACTCTCAAGACCTTTTATTATTATTATTTTATAATTAAACACATCAAAAAAATATTTCTTTAAATGATTATTTCTCACACATAACTTACGTTTTCTTTTTTCACTTTTACTAACCATTATCATCCATACAAAATATTTATAATAATTATTAAATCAAAATAGTTCTTGATAAAATTGGGAAAAGTAAACATATGTAGGGTGACCTCAATTGATCCGTAAGAGTAAACATAATCATTAACAATTGATTTCTTCAATGATATTAAGTAGTGTAGAATGGTCTGATGACACAAATAGAGTTCATCAGCAAATCATATAAGAACATAACCCATCAATACTAGAATCAACAATAATGAAAAATGGAATAAGGATTCAAAAAATGGAAGAGTTATATGAATCAATAATCATGAACCATGTGATATCAATCTTTATCAAGGGAAACATTATAAATCAATGAAGATCAAGGATAAAAAATACAGGTATCATGGACCATCATTATCATAGAACCCATACAGTTGGAATTAACATACGATTAATTCCAATATTATTATCATAACAACATAATTATTACCCAATGCATAGGAGCACTATCAGGGGTTCACCCATCATATAATATATATTGGGAAAACCTGACATTATTTGGTTTTACCCATTATATTTAATGTATATGAATCATAAAATTAATAAATTAAAATGAACAATAATTTAATAATTAAAATTTAAAATTCATTATTCATTTCCAAACATGATTAAACTACGAAAAATAAATGGGTTTAATGTAGATCTCTTTGAAACATGATTAACCCAAGGAAAATAAACATGTTCCATGATGTTGTCTTTAAAACATGAATAAATTGTTCAATATAAATGGGTTCCATAAAATATCATTGAAATAATCATAATAGATTCAATGAAATAATGAGTATTTTATAATTAAATAATATCCTCATTGGAGAATTCATGACAATAAGGTATGTTGATATCGATGAATTGAAGTGACTTTTAATGTTCAATATTTTTTTTAAAAGATGTCATTTACATTTTTAATTTCAATTTGAAATTAAAAAAATAAAAAAAATATGTTAAAAGCATTTAATTCGGAAATAAACCCAGAAAAAATATAAATGAAATTTCAATTAAAATAATGGAAATTTTGGAATGAAAATATTTTCATGTAATAAATTCTATAAATATATATTCTTTTCAAAATATTTTCAAAAAGGGAGTCAAAATTGGGAAATTTGGAAATTGATTTGAAATATCATTTTAAAACCTTTTAAAATAAGGTAAAAGATCATGTAAAATTTATTTAAGAAATTGTTTTTTAAAAAACTATTTTGGGAAACATTTATAAAACATTGATATGGAGGATAAGGATACATGATCTCAATGAAAAAACATGATAGGTATCACTTTGAAATTAATTTCATTATATTTCATTAATAAATAATGGTGTTAGTGGAAAGAAAAAATGTTATAAACATTCAGAAAAATTTGAAGATAAATATATTTGATTCATGTAAGTAATTTCATATTATTTCATCTAATGGAATAATGATCACAAAAAATCTCAAAAGGATAAAGTCTGTAACCTAAATCCTTTTCCCCAATGGTATCATTTCAATAATAAGACCCATGAAATAACAACATCAAATAACATAATAAATATCATGAACATACGGTTATTAATTTTATAACCTATAAATGGGAAGAATATACAAATTATAAATCAACATAAGTGTGTATCATTACATTTTTCTTAAAAAGGTAAATTTATATGAATAACCCTTAATAAGAACATTTCATTGAATGGAGAATTAATCAGTAGTGAGATTATGTGTAACTATTTTTAATAAAAAATGATTAAATATAGAATAAATCAATTTAGTTATGATTTTACACATGATCATATCATAATAAAGTTAATTGATAATAGTTATATCCTAGTGAATGGAAATATAGTTATGAATCCATTCACAAATTAGTAACATTAAAATAAAATCACTTTTGATGAAATAATTAAAATTTTAACAAAAAATAGCATGATTTATCAAGTATCCATGATATTGCATATAAATTTAAATTATATAAGCCTCACAATAAATAATGGTGAATATTTCCAATGCCTCACAGAAGTAAAAGCAAGATGATAAAACTCTTAAATCAAGTCCATGCTTTCTTGGAATATATTTTAAATAATTTATAATAATATTACCTAAATTATTCTATTTATAAATAAAATATTATATGTTCAGTATGTTAAAAATAAATAATTTATTTAATTATTTTTTAAATACATTTCTAATACATAATCCATTATTTCCATCTTTGCTGTTTTTGGACACTTGTTTCATTATTTCAAATTAGATGTGGTGTCTTGATTGTGGTCAAAGTGTTCATTTTATGAAAATATCCATAATAATAATAATATAATATTTATAACATTTAAATATCAATTATACTTCTAATTCCAATATTTAAATATGGTTATTATAAATTAACTATGTTAAAATCATCGATATGGTAGGTTGAACATACACATTAGTAATGCTTCCAATTTTCAATGATCATTATTCACAAATGATATGTAATATTTTTTCTTTAGTGAATAATAATATTTTCATAAATAAAATATTATTTATTTATAAACACTTATACATATATCATCCATGGGGTGTAGCGATGAGAAGAGAGTCACTTATCTTTATCAAAGAAGTTTTGAACACCGAAATGAATGACGTTGTCATTTTATAGTGAGTGAAAGAGTAAGAATAAAAATTATATGTTAACATATTAGGATGATACATTTTTCATTAATATCACTATGATAATATTTTTATCACATATATTCACTATAATTATCTGTATTACCTTCCACATAATGAATTAGTGCAAAATGAATCACATCTTTTTGTGAGGTGATGGTTCTCTGTACATAGGAACGACATCATCATATCCCCCATGAAAAGGAATGTAAAAGGTTATATGTTATATAATCAGTAAATAAGTATTAATATGTTAAAAATATTATATATATATATACATTAAATCTATAATTACATCAATCCATGGGTGTTGATGATAGGAAGATTATAACATCGGTTCACGAGGTGGAAGTCTGTTGAATACACGAATGATGATTTTGTATAACATTTGATGGAAGGGGAGACGAGTTTATGTCATTAAATTAATATAAATACATTTATAAATTTATTATATACTTTTATTATCATATGATAATATTTAAATAAATAATTATGGAGGTGGATGAAGATATAAAACAAAAATTCAGAGATTGGAATTTTACTTCTTATCAGACCAACCCTATGGGATTACACCATTAGTATTCTTATAATAGATTTTGGAAAAGGAAAAGGATTCTATAATGAGGGTTTTAATGTTTGGAATGGATTTGGGAAGGTATTACATAAAATAATATGGTAAGATGGTGTGAATAAGAGAAAACAAGGGATGGGCTTTTTTATGTCATGTGAGTGTTACTCTTGTACTGTTTGAAAAAAAATGATATACCAACATTTCTCACATTTGAAAAGGGTCTAAATTTTATTATTATAAATAATATTAAAGAAAAAGGTTTAATTATTTCCATAATTTTGTTTTATACATTTTATTAGTTATTTATGAAACTTATCTTTTTATTTTAACCCCTGCCCACTAAACCTATTTTCACCTTAACAACGATAATTTATTTTTACCATTTCACTATTCTTTATCATTGAAAATGAAGTACAACTTTTTAGATAATATATATAATACTAATTAATAATTTCAAATAAATTATATCATATTCAACTATATTAATTAGAAACATTTCATTTATTATTATACCCACTCGTACGACAAAAAATGGATTTCCCAATAGTGTATTTTTCAAGGAAAATATGATCTCATATTAGATCATTGAGTAATAATAATTTATTTTAGGATTATCTGTTAAAACATATTTATATATAAAATAAAAAGATAATTTTTTTTTAAATTATCATTAGGTGTTTTTTCATTTATTAAAAAGGATAAAAATTATACACGTTAAAATAGATTTCAGAAAAATCTTATTTTTAAACCCAAAGAAGAACATAAAGTAAAATCCAATATAATGTCAAATAAAAACAAATTAAATGGATTAAATATAACTAAATAATACTTATGTTACATAAAATAATATGAAAAATAAAATTTTACTTTATAATTTATTAATTTATTAAAATGAAATGGTTTTTTATTAAAATCATTAATTTTCAATATTCAAGGAACATCAATATATTCTAAAAAATACCAAAATATATCAATTTCAATTTGGATATTTTTTATGAAAATAAATTTCAGTTAAAATTTTGTATAATGTTATATAAATGATTTATAATATTATTTTCATTAAAAGAATTCATTTTTTTAGAAAAATAGGATTTTCAAGAAAAAAAATTACTTATACTCGATGTGCTGCACTATATGGGTGGCTCGTGCATGGAAGGAGACCCTTTCTCCCTACAGGGATTCTTGGAATCTTGGTTTCGAGGATCTGAAAGCAGCATCATGGAGCCCAAGGTGCATATCATTATATTATCCTGGATATGCTGGACTATATGGGAGGCCTGCAACCATGTTCAGCTCAGCTCCAGTGGCTCGTTATTATTCATACAGATGCTGTCTCGATCCCTCATTGTAGTGTTGGTGTTGATTCTGAAGGGAGACCAAACTTCTATCACGATCGGAAATCTCATTAATGCTCTATTCACTTAGAATAGGGTATGCAGACATTGGGTTAAATGGGAACCTCCTTCCATTGGTATCAAACTCAATGTGGATGGAACTTGCTCGGAGGAAATCATGAGGGGCGGCGGAGTTCTGAGGGACTTCAGGGGATCTGTTTTTCTGTGATTTAGTTCCTTTTATGATATTGGTAACTCACTCAGTGCCAAATCTCGAGCACTTTTTACAGGATTGAGGATTTGTCGAAGGATGGTATTCCAAGTGACATAGGTTGAATCAGATTCCGAAGTTCTTGTTAATTCTATTCAAGGGAAACGTTTGATACCCTGGGAGTTGAACTAAATTATTCGCAGATGAATTGAGGATACCAATCAAGGCCAGTTGATACATCATAGCTGGAGGGAGACGAACTTTACTACGGATGTGTTGGCTCGCATGGGAAGACCAGAAGAGGATCTAGAGGTTTAGCATAATCTGGACTTTCTCCCTATTGAGTGCAAGAGTATTGTCCAAGGGGATGCCCTTGGCCTTCATCATTTTCATCCTCCTTGAGGGAAGTAGGGTTCTTGTTATATTTTTGCCTTCTTAATCCAATAAAAACATCATTGAGGTTAATACTAATCATACATTAAAATTATTTGTCTTGGTTATAACGGTTGTATAAAATGTGGGTCATTTAAGCCCAGTTGTGTGTGTAGAATACACTATCAAACATATTTATATTTTTTAAAAATTAGTGTGTTAAATCAATAATCACATTAAAAACATTGATTACATATTTAATTATACATGGAAATGAAGTAATTATTCTAATTAAAGGTGGATGAAGTCTATGGTTCTTAGTATTTGGTTCTAGGATGAAAAAATGGGTAGATTTTCAAAAAGAAAATCTTATGGATGGGTCTTTAAAGAGAGGGTGTAAGTGGATGCTTTTATAAGTGATGTGAAGTAACTTTTACCTAAAAAATAATGTCATGTATGGTGTAATAATGTAATGGGAAGATATTTTGGTGAGTTAGATGATGTAATGTTTTTAGAACATCTATTTAATAATTTAAATAATTAAAAATATTTTCTATAAGGTGTAATGGTATTGCTAATTTAGGAATTTTTTTATCATCATATATTAGTCATTAGAACACTTAATACTATTAACTAAATCGTAATACTTCCTATTAATTTTTTGAAAAAATATTTAAGCACACCATTATTACCAAATTGAAAAATTATTATTCAAAATTTAAGATACATTTAACTAAATCAATTTTAAAATAATGAGAAATATAATTTTAAATATATTATATATATCTGAAAAATTTTCATTTTCCAAAATTGTTTTTAAAAACTATAATTATGTTTAAGATAATTTCTTTGTGGACAGTAATATTCTTTATAGTAATTCATTTATTATAAAAAAATTATATTAATTTTACACTGAATGAAATCCAAAACTATATTTCACTATGAATTGATTTTATTAGATGAATAAAAAAGAAAAAAAAATTTAATAAAATGTTACATTATTCCTAGATTATTAAAACTCAAATGTATAATATTAAATTAAATATTTACATCATTAAAATATATAATAAATCTATTAAAAATATTAAAATATTTTTAGAATTTCATATAAACATTTAATTTTAAAAAATCAATGTTTTGGAAATGAATGAATTTTTAACTATTCACCAAAAAATAATTAATTTGGTCAAAGAAAAAAATACATCCAATGGATATTTTTTGTGATGAAATAAAAAAAATTAAAGATTAAAATTTAAAATTATAATGTCAATATAATAATATTCTAAATATAATTCAAAAATGTTATTAAATTTTTTTTGAAAACGATCGTGTCAATATTAACAAATATTAGTTATTTTACATCAAAACGGAACAATAAATAATGGTTTACCATGTTTGTTTTAAATATAAAATTATTAATAATATATTATTTATATGTTGTGGTTTTTTTATTTTGGATATATCATGGGACAAATGTTATATAGCAAAGTATGTATTTTAAAGGATCCAAAATCTCAGTTCGTTATATTCTACCCCCTATAAAAAGTAACATTGTCATATTTTTTAAAGATAAATTATTTAAGGTTGTAAAAATGATAGAAATTAGATATTATGAAATATGAATAAAAATTTATACTTAAAGTACAATGCGAACAATCAAATTAAAAGACCATGTCTTTGATCCTAATAAAATTATACCTAAAATTGACAACAATAATTACAAATTTGAGGATTAAATGGCCCAAAATAAAAGAAATGTGCAGAAACAAAAAATATCAAACAAAGGATTAAACTACCATCATTATGCATAGTATGATATAAAGAAATGGAACATATATATCAACATTAAAAAGATCCATTAATGTTGTCTTTAATGTAATACTACCACACAATATTGTCATTAATTTATGATTTGATCGACATGAGAAACATCATGGTCATCTATTCCAGTAAACTGTGCATCCATCTAGTAATTGTTTTAGAGATTCCTAGTAATATCAGTGATATAACTCAATAATTCAAGACAATTAAAACCAATAATCTAATGTTTGAAGCAATCATATACATGTTCTAATGACAAAAACATGAAATCCTATATAATAAAAACATACCATTCAAACTCCACCAAGAACCTATTAGTTATAATATGTCTCTAGTATATTTCGATACATCATTTGTACAAATTAATTTAATGTCCCCTAAACTAGATATTATATATACAATAATTGAAAAATATTCTTGCACTAAATAGTGAACAGAAACATCATTGCTCATATGAATCATGAAATATAGGACAACCATCCATGCCTATTTCATGAAATCTTATAGAAATTCATATGAACTAGAATAACTAACATCTATAAAAGAGTCCTTTAAAATCTTGATTGAGATTGTATCTTCCATCTGCGTTAAACTTTCAGATCATTTGATTCCATAATTAATGGTAAGTATAAAAACTGATTAAGAAATCATCATTATTATTATAAGAGGCTATATAATAATATTCAATCCATTGGTTAAAATCCACTTTCATGTTAGATTGTATTTCAGGAGAATCCATTATTTAATTTTTTTATCTCCTTATTACAAATTTTTAGAAACATTATTTCCATAAAAATCCCTAATATTAAATCTATAGTATAATTATTTTTTTTAATCTTTTCATGGTATTTATTTTATACATTGAAAATTAAAAGACCCCCAAAAATTTTATATTTTCATTTAAATTTTGATGAAACTATATAAATATTATTAGTCCACTTTTTCATTAAAATTATAGTGATTTATTTTATATGAATTGAATTCAATGGTATCATCTTTTGTATGTTTTGTGCATTCAAAATTGTTAGCAAATTATTATTGTCCATCATATGTAGGATTTCTCAAAACAATTTATAGGCCATCTAGTTGATCCTTTAATACATTCACGTCATTAATGGTCATCTGGCTTCCATTCTAATTTATGATAGAAATTCATCCTCAAACTCACGTGTAATTTCAAAACTAGAGCGATAGAATTTTTTTCTCAATTCTTGATTATCACACCCCGTTGAAAACATAAATTTAGTTCTATCAGATGGGTCTACATCAAACCTACCATAAATCCTATATTCATCCAAGATTAAATTTTAACACTCACAATTATCACATTCAATATGTTAATTTGATTTTTGTTATTTAGATCCATATTTTATTCCAATAATCCATCTATTCAGGGGAACACATTTATATAATTTAACTCATACTGGATGTATTCAATATGATAAACATAATAGGAAGCTCAATAGTTTTCTGAATATCACAAAAATAATTCTACTTCGCATACACCCCTTTTATCTCTAGTTTATAACTTTCAGTAGATAAAATTACTTTATAAATTAAAGTTCATGATAAATCATCCTCAAGTAAAATCTAGGAATAATACCCACATATAGAGCTACTAGGTTCCCTATACATTTTAATTGGGACTCCAATCAAAGAATAAATAAATAAACAATCTCTAGATTATTATATAACCAACTATATCTACAAAATGTATCACATACATTATACAAAGTGTTTCAAGATTTATGTTGTTTGAAGGAAGCATCCAATTCATGAACAAGATGTTTACTTGGTTTTAGAAAGACCAAACCAAAACATAATGCTCCCAATAAAAGATCACCTGACAGAATGTGAAAGATCCTAAATATTATTCATTTAATGCTAAAATTTTTGAAATCCCATGACACTAAGAAATTCATCGTTATCTTATCCAATTTCTATGTCCTAAAACCATTTTTTTGGAAGAACTAATGATATAATTGTGTGCTTGAAAGGTTAAATAATTGTGTAATGGCCACCTGGTTCAAAGTAATTTGGGTCGTACACATATTTATGAATATAATTTGAATTAAAATATCCTTTATTTAATCAATTTTATTCACTTAAAATTATTTTAGTTAATTTGAAACATTTCATGGTTTTTTTCAAACAAAATTTTCAAAATGGAGGAAATCATATCTTTTTTAATTATTGAACAAAATCATCTAATTTTTTATGATACTCAATCCTTTTATTATTTGGTCAGGTTTTTAATTTTAATAAGTTAAAATTTTTAAGTATTTGTAATGGTAATTTACTTGTCATAATAAAAATATATCATATACATATTCTTATACCAATAGATTTTAGATTAGTCAAATCACTACACAGTCTATAGAATCCTTTGTTATCTTAGTTCCATCATGGTCAATATAGTGTAGTAAAAGAATTTTTAAGTACGGGAATTCATAATGTAGTAAATTTAAAATTCAAAAACTTCGATCATAAAAAATAATTCATAGATTGCATTAATACAATAACTTTATATTCTTTAGATTAAATATATGTTATCCAAGGTCAATTTAATTGTAGGTCAACTAATTAAATCATCTTATAAAAAAATTGTATACTCAAATACTTGATAATGTTTTCTAGAGATAATTTTATTGAATCCATGAATATCCCCTAGGAGCGTCGATATATGTGCGAAGATTGGGAACATTAACCATGCACCAGAATAATGAATGAGATATACCTAACCAAAACATTTGATGGTTATTACAAATTGAGGAATCTATGTTACAATTCAATAAATGTTCTAGTATAAAAACTGTTATGAAATTCCTAGGAAAACCACAGAGTCAATAGTTTACAAAATTTCATGACGTTATCATATAAATTGTCTTATAGATAGTGAGTATACTATTGTTATCATATCCTAGTCTGAATAAATCGTAATATATTCTACATATTCAATATAATTGTTTATCTATACAATTGAATATAAAATAATCCTTTACTCATAAATCCATGAATCCAATTCTAAATATTAAATAAATATTAACAAAATATCTCATATATTCTAAAGTTATATAAACTCTACTTTGATGCAAAAGGTAGCACCCCATACCCAAAATCATGTAACTAATAATAAAATATTTTTAATTAAAACAAAATAACTTATGTATTTCTATGATTATTATATCATTCATACATTTAGAACAAAATGAACTATTATTGAATAATTTTATATATTTAGAAAAATGAATAACTAAAATATCCAAATTATTCAGATAAAAGATACATTTTTTCTATTATAGAATAAGATAATAAGTCAATGACTAGTATTAAAAATAACCTATAAATCATCCACCCATGTTATTCTTATAGTATTAGATTAATTAGTACATTATTTAATTACATATATAAATGGAAAGATAAAGAAGAGTAAGCTCAAACACTCAATAAGAGAAACATAATTATTAAGTGCAAGCTGAGAGATGTGAGGCATAAAATGTTATTATAATGAGAATAATCATAATATTTAAATGATAGAATAAATCAATTGAATCATAAATTTAAGGATTAAACAATGATAATGATATATGATCATAACATCATGAAAATATAGAAACAACATAAAAATGACATGATAAGCATTATGAAATGATCCTATTTTATTAACATAAAAATTTTTATTGTTTGTTTACTCACTCTCATATATGGTTAGGCTTATTGCCCATACACGGTGATATCTCATGATATGAAAAAATAACTAATACATTAGATTCATATATAATTCTTTTCCCACACATAACATGATAATTATATTATATATGTGTGACCCATTATTTCAATCGATATACCATTAAAATAGAAGATAATAAAACACATTTTATATAAATTTCATCTTTTATGATAATGTAGAATTCATGATTTAATCCATAAACATGAAATGATAAACCCATGGAAAATAAACAAGATTCCATTGAATTTATGGAACATTATACATAAATATCACTCAATAAAAAAGAATTTTCATATTGTATTTATATTGTATGTTGAATGGATATGGTATTTATATAAAAATTTCCCAAATTAGTCATTGTATTTTGAATATATTTTATAACCATTAAATCACATATTGGAGAATAACTAATTAAGAGAATTTTTTTTTGGAATTAATCCTTTTTAGAAGGCCTTTTGGGACATTTCTTTAGGCTACAGGTTTTTCAAAAATTGATCCTATAAAAAATGATTAATGTATATGAATAAAATTTAGTTAAACCCATATATTATAAATTATCTTATATCCTTTTGTTTATATGATTTAATGAGGAGTATTAATAACACATTAAAAAATTTTGAAAATTATTTCGAAATGCAAAACATGAATATGAAAAAAATAATTGTGTTCTTATGTTGAGAATCCATCATTTTTGTGAACCATTTTCAAAGATGACATGATCCCACAAAGATAAAGAAAATTAAGAAAAGGTTATTTTTTTATTAAATTGTAATGGGGTTCAAAAAATTTAAATATTAATTTTAGGAGAACGGATACTTGTATGGTCAATTTTATGATGAAAATTCATGTCTCATGGAAAGATAAATTATGTAGAGGATTGAGAAATATTTTCTCATAAACCCTTGATGGAGAAATATTGTGAAAATGAATATAAAATAACACAAAAAATTATATTTATTTATAGGATAACAATTGTGTAGCATATACTAAACATAAAACTAAATTGGTTCATAAAGAAAAACATGTCTCTAGGAAGTGTATTGAAATAAAAATATCTTACCATATTTCCCAAAACATGATATAACACGATAACATCATGTAAAAACACCATTAATATTTTAATTATATATTTTAGAAACTTATTCATATCTATATCTCTTTTATAAAATCTATTTATAATTATTACTATTAATATTGCGGTTGGTTATAGATTATTTTTAACATCAGAAGTCAAAAAAATAATTATATTGAATTTTTTTAGTGTTAATATGAACATTGATTTATGATATCAATTTAATCGTTCCAACAATTCCTATTTTTCAATAATATATATCCCACGAGTATTTATAATTTTTCACTTTTTACCTTGACATTTTAACTTATAACTCATGGTGATGAAGACGAAGAGAATTATTTTTGCATCTTTTACTGAACAATGATAATATGGTTAGATATTAATATAATAAATATAAAAAATATAAAATAGGATAAATAAATTACTATTACATCTCATTAATTTTATATTACATTCCATAATCATTTATTTTATGAACATTAAATCATCACTCTATTAAGAGACAACTCATCTATAATAAATGTGTGTCGTGATGGTTGAATGAAAAATATTGTGATATTAAATAATTTTAATATATAATTTGCATACGATTATATATTTTATAGATATTCTACATTGTAATATAATAAAATACCCAAACCATGAAAGATGTTTAGTGATGTGAACTAAAATATTACATTTATTGAGGTGGTAGTCCACACATACACATGATTAACAAACCCCTTCCACAATAAATTTATAGAGTGAAGGTATAGGAAAATTAATCATTAAATAATTATAATAATGTTGTAAACATATTTTCTTAGTTAATAACCTTTTTATTTTTATCCATGTTAGGCGGTTCATTAAAATGTGGAACATCATTCATGGGGGTGGTAGTCCACACAAATTTAATATTAATAATGACCTTCCATATCAAGTGGATATAATTATGTTAACTATCAAAGGTAATTATATAATAATTATTTGTATTATATAAAAAAAATATTATATATCAATCTTTTATTTTTGTCAAGGCATAATATGTGTTGAGGGAAAACAATATTCGTAATGTTGTAAAGGTAGTAGTCTACTCATACCCATTGTCAATACATATGTTTCACGAGGGATACTATAGAATGATTAAATATTTAATATTAAATAATTATATTGAGAATTAAGAATATATATGATATTGTATTAATTATATTACTACTGTTATGGGATACTAAAATGTTTAAAATTAAAAATAATTAATACTATTCGTGTATTCCTCATACTAGTAACATTGAGTCTCTATGGGATTGTTCATGGATATTAAATTTTTGAATAATTAAGGGTAGGTGAAAATGATTGACCATGGGAGAGGGTTATATGATGCAAAAATTATTATATTTTAAACAATTAATTCTAATGTATTTGTGTGTCAATGAGGGGTGTCACTAGTCCCCTTTCTAATTTATGAGGAAGTAATTTTTCATGGAATTGAATGTTTAGTATGGGGTAATAATAGACTTATATGAATTTTAGGTGAAGGAAGATTGGAAAGACATGTATTTAAGACATTAAAACCTATCAAAATATTTCTATAAGGTCTAAATATCATGTTAAGTAATAAAAATTCGAGCCACAAAAGATTAGTCATTTGAACACTTATTGTCACGAACCAGCCCGGGTACACTGGTAACCCGATAACTGAGTCAGCCCTAACATAGCCTGAAGGTATTTCCCGATCACCATGGTTCAACGACTTGCACCTGGCATCGTAAAACATAAAAGTGGGAATGATTTTTTTCCACAAGAATGCGGAAGAAAAACCAACAATACAATATGCATAACAAAAAGAAACTCCACTGAGAGTAATGTACCAGAAAAAAAGGGGCATAGAAAGCCCAAAGTTCAATAACCCAAGTACTAAAAATGGTAAAATATCCCTAAGGTCCCTAAGGATAGAACTAAAAAATACCAAAGATCAACAGCTGGATCCACGCCCAAGATGTCCCTTTCCTATTCTCAATCCTGGAAGAAGAAAGTCTACAAACACTCGAAGGAAAAATTAGGGTGTAATCCTAAGCCCAATAGGATACCACCAAAGATTCCGTAACAGATTCAAAATATAGATTATCCAAATAAAGGCTTTCAATTTTCAAATAAATAGGTCTGGGAACTCAAAACCATATTTTAGCAAAACATGGTATACATTTTCAAATGATGGAAAAATTACGTTAAGAAAAGGCTTTACAAAGATGGAATATTTCTAAAACAATGGCTTAAGAAAAAACATTTATATAAAAGAGTTTGTATAAATTCAGTAGTCATATAAAGCAGATAATAAGTATTGGCATAAATTTATATCTCAAATATAAATAAACAAGCGAGTAACATGGTCATCTTCCAAAAGGTACGATAGTATTAACCAGTTATAGGATTCCGCACCCTCTATGTGAACTCAGCATAATGGGTATACACACATCCCTATGAAACTGACCAAAGGAGACTCATCACCAACCCGTCGGGGATGTGACCCACCGCAAGTATGTTTTAGAATGTTGTCGTAGCATAGAGTGTGTCCAAATAACTCACTAACTACCTAAGGCTTGCATGCGCTCTCACGTGATGGAGGAACTATTTTAAAAATGCTTGAAATATGATCAATCCCATTCTCCCATTTCAAAAGTGCCAAAATCATTCCATTTAAAACAATAACAGGTTTTATTCAAAACCTTCCTTTTTTTATAAGATAAAACCAATGGGTTTCTATCAAATCATTTTACGCCATTTTCAATATTTTGAAATCCATTCAACACCAATTCAATCATCACACAATTTATTTACACAATTAAATTCAACAATTTTATTGAAATCATTTCCATAAAATCCACAATTTAAATTAAACAATTTAAATCAGAAAATTTCCGTAAACACACCCAATTCAATGGAATTGGGTTTTTCCAAATTTCTATGCCAAAACCATTTCAAATATCTCGATTCACTAGAATAGAGTTTTTATCAATTAAATTGAATGAAAATTTTAGCAATTGAATTTAAATCAACAATTTAAATAAATTAATAAAATACAATGATAATAAATTTGGAAAGTTGGGATGGAACCACCTGCATCAAAGGTTTTGACGAAAACCACAACTGTCGAGAACACTCAAGAAAACTGGGTTTCTTATTCAAGAATCCTCCTTAGATCTCTTCTCCTAGAAAGATCAATACCAAATCTCATTATATTTGGCATACACATAGTTAGATCTACCCATAATGGGCATAGATCAAGAGAAACTGAGATAAAAGAAGAATTAGATCTAAATAGATCTATGAAACCAATCAAGAACGATTAAGAACGATCACATACCTCAAGAATCCATCTTTGATTCACCAAGAGGAGACTTTGAATCGCCTCCAAAACGAAGGGAGAACCTTCTCTGACCTTAGGAGAAGCAGAATCCCGAGTTAGGGTGGCATAGGAGGAATAATGACGATTTAAGAGGTAAAAATGAGTGATATCCACAATTTAAGGATCTCATTTAAGTGCACACATAGTTAGTTTACACGGTTTGACAAACCGTGTGCTAGTCTTGCGTTAGCTACTACCTCGGCCACCCTTTACGCATGGTTTGGATGCATGGTTAGACAACATGTGTGCTGTCGTGCCGAAGCTACTGCCTCTGAGACCAACTACACACGGTTTGGCCGCATGGTTTAGACAACCCATGCGCCACCCGTGCGACTTACCCTTTGCCCCAAAACAATATTTAATGTTCTCCCAACTCTCCCATTAGTCACTACTTTAAAATAGACATACATAGAAACATCAAAAGTACCTGAAAACTTAATGTGATGTTAAACCTCCCCACCATAAGATCTTTCTATCCCCAGAAAGCCTATGAAGAAACCTCCAAGTCAAAAATATGAGGCCACTGCTCTCTCATTAGTGACTCCCTTTCCCACGTCTCTTGAGTATCAGAACCATGCTACCATAGCACATGAACTAGAGGTATCGTTCTCCCGTGAAGTAACTTGGTCTCAGAATCAACAAACCTAACTAGTCATTTAGTCACAGATAAATCTGGTTAAATATCAAGATCACTCCCGCTCAAAACATGAGATGCATCAGAGAGATACTTTCTCAGTTGTGATACATGGAACATGTTATGTATCGATGTCAGCTGTGATGGTAGAGATAGACGGTAAGCAACTTTACCTACAAGACCAACAACCTCGAAATGTCCAAAAAAATGAGGAGTAACCTTTCCTTGCTTCCCAATCAATTTATCACCTAATCAGGGGGAATATTTCAATAACACCTACTCACCAGCTGAGAACTCTAACGATCTACGATAACGATCAAGATAAGACATGTACCGACTTTGTGCTGTCATCATTCTCTAACGAATCAAATAGATCTTAGCTATCGTCTCTTGGACCAAACTCAGTCCTACCCAAGAACATTCCACAATCTCTGACCAACATGAAGGATATTTACAAGGACGTCCATACAATGCCTCAAAAGGAGCCATTTTTATCGCAGACTGGTAACTATTGTTATAAAAAAACTCAACTAGCCCCAGATGATAATCCCAAAACCAACCAAAGTCAAGAACACATGCACGAAGCATATCCTCAAGGATCTGAATACCTCTCCCTATCTGGCCATCTAACTATGGATGGTAGGCTATGGTTAAACGGACCTACGATCCTAGTGCCTCTTGAAGGCCTCTCCAAAAGAGAGAAGTGAACCAAGGATCCCTATCACAGACTATAGTAGAAGGTACTCCGTGAAAACGAAAAATTTCTTTCACATAGATATTTCCCAACTCATCAATATTGGTTGTGTCTCGAATATATATAAAGTGAGCTGACTTGGTCAGCCTATCGATCATAACCCATATCACGTTCTTCTTCATCTAGGTATGAGGTAACCCAACCACAATGTACATAGAGAATACATCCCACTTCCATGTAGGGATTGGAAGTGGTTGAAGCAAACCCGAAGGTTTCTGGTGCTCGGATTTCACCTGCTGGCATGTATAGCAACGTGAAACAAACTCATCAATGTCTCGTATCATACCTGGCCACCAGAACTACCACTGAATGTCATAGAACATTTTCGTGGTTCCTGGGTTCACAGCCCACTAAGAGTTATGGAAATCCACCATCACATACTTCCTTTCCAATAACATCACAACATAACGGATTCGATAACACAGAACACCCTCATTGAAAAACGACCCATATGTGTCGGTATCCCCACCATAAAGAGAGTCCCTAATGCTATGGAATTCATCATCCACTTTCTGTTCCAAAAGTATTAACTCGAGAAGAGAAGATGTCAACAATACACTAGCTAAAGAAACTTCCCTCTCCTTCCACTGAATTCCAATATACAATTGAGCTAAAAGAGCCATCAAACTCCACTATTCCAAGGATTCATTCACAGACTGTGAAGGAATTTTCTTGCTTAACTCATCTACAACTACATTCCCTTTCCATGGGGTAGAGTAAATTTCAACGTCAAAAGATTATAGGTACTCTAACCAATGCCTTTGGCAGAGACTCAAATCTTTTTGTGAGAAGATATAACTCAAGATATTGTGGTCTGAATACACATTGAACTTTTCTACATAAAGTTATTGTTTACAACATGTTAGTGCGTGCATTATAGCTGATGTTCAAGGTCATGGGTAGGATAGTTCTTCTCATGATGCTTAATCTGATGATATCCAAAGGCAACCACATGATTACCTTGTATAAGGACACATCCCAAACCTGAACCCGATGCATCACAGAAGACCACATAACCTATACCATCCTTAGGAAGAGATAACACTGGCATTGTACTCAAAAGATGCTTTATCTCAATAAAAGAACTCTGAAATTTATCATTCCAGGAAAAATTCACTCCCTTTCCAGTCAGATCATTCATTGGAGAAGAAAACTTGGAGAAGTATTTAACAAACCGGCAATAATGTCCTACTAAGTCCAAGAAGCTCTGAATCTCGAAAACATTTTGTGGTTGTTCCCAAGTCATAACAACCCTCACCTTCTCCAGATCAACTAATATTCCTTTTTCTAACACCACATGTCCAAAGAATTTCACTTATTGAATCCGAAAATTGCACATTGATAGCTTGGGATAAATTTAGTGATTCTTTAGAAGACTGAGAACAGTTCTCAGATGATGCACATGATCCTCCTCATAAATGGAGTAGAAAAGAATTTTATCCAAAAATACTACCAAAACAGTGTCTAAAAACTCACGGAAAACCTTGTCCATCAAATCCATGAAAACTGCAGAATCATTTGTTAAGCCGAAAGGCATAACAAGGTACTCATAATGGCCATACCTACTCCGAAAAGAATTCTTCTGAATGTCAGATTCTTTTATCCTCACCTGATGGTAACCAGATCAAAGATCAACTTTTTGAAAACCACATTTCCCCTTTCAATTGATCAAACAAATCATCAATTTTTTTTAATGGATTTTTATTCATTATTGTAACTCGATTATGCTTTCGATAATCAATACATAAGAAAAGAGAACCATCAGCCTTCTTGGAGAAGAGAACTGGTGTTACCCAAGGTGACACACTCGGGAGTATAAAAACATTCTCAAGAATATCTTCTAACTGAAACATCAGTTATTTTAGTTTCGTTGGAGAAATTCGGTCATAGTGAATACAAATTGGTTGAGTAACATGCATTAAGTCAATAGAAAAATAAATATCTATTACTAGTGGAAAACCAAAGAAGTCAGAAAGAAACACTTCAAGAAACTTAGAAACGACTGGAGGGAGATTACCACACATTAATTCTCTCTCCAGATCAAATGAAAACATTGATATTACTTTTTCCAAACCCTGGATAAGAGGGTCCAGATCTGCTTGACATTGGGTCCCATTCTCCTTGAAAAAAAAGAGCCACACCACTAGGTGTAGTAAGGTAGACTCATCAAAGATAACAATCGATCTGGGATTTGTTGGAAAATAGCTAATCCATCCCAAAAATGATTTCAAAAGATTTCATGTTTAGAACGAATAAAATTCAAGCTTGATCAACATCTAATAAAGAGAAGACATGAGAAAAACTACAGAGACCCTTCCATGCCATTTTACATAGGGGTGTAGTAATATCCATCACAAAAGATAAAATCTCCATAGGTAGATTATGGAGATTAATAATATGGGTTGAAATAAAAGAGTGAGATGCACCAGTATCAAAAAGAGTTGTCACTAAAGATGAAGATATAGTAATGGTACCTCTCACAGTTGCAGGACCTATATCAGCTACCCCTGGGATCTCTTCCACTGCGTGAAGAAGCTTCATTCCAGATGACTATGGCTGGAACCCTTTTGTACATGATGCATTTGATTTCCCCGCAGTTTCTGGAGGTGATGATGATCTCGTTCCACTACATGGAGTAGAGAAGTGATGGAATAATCTCTGTAAGTTCCCTAAACGTTCGTAAGAGCAATAGTTCTTGGGTGCCTAAGTGCAAACCCTCTTAGAATGTCATGTCTCTCTACACTGACAGCAAGTCAAAGAAGCCCCTCTCGTTGCTACTGGAGGTGTGGAATAACTCTATTGTCGAGAACTACCATGAGAAACATCACGCTTCCTTTTTCCTTTAAAGTAACCAACATTCCCACTAGGAGTGAAAAGAGCCTCCTTCAACCATGACTTTCCTTCCAGGTCCATCTCAACCATCATGGCCCTATCCATCACATCAGCATAAGTGGGTAGCTTCGGTAAGAAAACCTGAGAATGGATATCTAATCGAATTTCAAACTCAAATCGTAGAGCCCTTGTCTTCTCATTAGATACAATCTTAGGAGAAAACTATACCAACTTAGAAAAGTGATTTGAGTACACGGTCATTGTTTTGTTAGCCGGCTCAAGCTTATAAAACTCCATGGCCTTGGACAACCCCATTGATTCTGGATAGAACTAGTTTTTGAAAAGAACCATAAGGTCTTTCCACTCCAAACCCTCATGTTTCCCTACCTTCTCCATCGTGTCCCACCATCTCCTACTTGGTCCCTCAAGAACGAAGGTGGAACACATCACCTTGATCACATTATGTGTCTCCAAGAACCCAAATATATGTTCAATCTTACTCAACCATTCCACAACATGTTAAGGGTCAGTGGAGCCTTTGGAAACTTGTGGATTTTGGCGTAGGAACTGTTTAGAACAACTTCAGAGAATATCACTATGAGGATATATAACTGGAGCCTGAACATGAACTGGAGGTTGCGCCTGTCCTAGAGATTGGATAGTGCGAACAATCACCTCAACTAGACTTGGATCCACAATAGGACTCTCTTGCTGAGATTCAGCAGCAACCTCTTTTTGGATTTGATTCCCACATATTCTCAGAGGCATGATGCTACACAGCTTAAAAATAAATATATTAACACTCAAATCGAGTAACAAGGAAAACCATTCTTAATAGAAGGGATTAAAAAGATTTTGATTCCACTCTATCCAAATCAAAACAAGGAAAATAATAGAACTAATTAATAATTCCTATTTCCCTAACCAACCCTGGTGACTTAAGGTTCATTACGGTGAGAGCTGGTCAAACAATAAATCAAAACTACCTCCTAAGTCCCAAAAAGAATACTCAAATGCATACCATCATCAAGGAAGAATACTTAACCTTACCTTTGATACCACTTTGTCACGAACCAGCCCAGGTACCCTGGTAACCGGATAACCGAGCGAGCCCTGAGATAGCCCAAAGGTCGTTCCCGATCACCAAAGGTCGGAGACTAGCACCTATCATCATACAACATACCATTGGAATGATTTTTGGCACATGAATTCAGAAGGAAAAGAGACAAGAAAATAAGCATAACAAAAATAAACTCCACAAGGAGTAATTTACTAGAAAACAAATTGGCATAGAAAACCCAAAGTACTACAACCCAAGTTCTAAAAATTCGAAAATAGCCCCAACGTTCCTAAGGACACAACTCACCAAGACTAAAGATCAACAGCTGGATCCACCTCCAAGAGGACCCCTCCCTTTGATCAATCCTAGAAGAAGAAAGTCTACAAACACCAGAAGGAAAAAAAGTTGGATGTGAGCCTATGCCCAGTAGGATACCACCAATGATTCAGTAACATAATCTAAAAATATATTATCCAATAAAAAGCTCTCAATTTTGAAATAAATTTGTCTGGGAACTCAAAATCATATTTTAACAAAACATGCTATATAATATCAAATGATAGAAAAATTACATTAAGAAAAGGATTTACAATGATGGAATATTTCTAAAAAATGTCTTAAGCAGAACATTTTTATAAAATATTTTATATAAATTCAGAAGGCATGTATAGCAGCTCAAAAGTATTGGCATACATTTATATCTCAAATATAAAAAAACAAGTGAGAAACATGGTCATCTGCCAAAAGATACGATAGTATAAACTAGTTATAGGATTCCACACTCTCTATGTGAACTCAGCAAAATGTGTACACAAACATCTCTATGACACTGGCCAAAGGATACTCATCACCAACCCATCAGGGATGTGACCCACCATATGTATGTTTCAGAACGTTTTCATAGTGTAGAGTGTATCCAAATAACTCACTAACTACCTAAGGATTGCATGTGCTCTTACATTATGGGAGAACTGTTTTAAGAATGCTTAAAATATGATCAATCCCATTCTTCCTTTTCAAAAGTGCCAATTTCATTTCATTTAAAACCAAAACATGTTTTATTCAAAACATTCCTTTTTCACAAGATAAAAATAATGGGATTCTATAAAATCATTTTATGCCATTTTCACTAGTTTGAAATCCATTCAACACGAATTCCATCATCACACAATTTATTTCCACAATTAAATTCAAAATTTTAATTGAAATCATTTTCATTAAATCTACAATTTAAATCAGAAAATTTCCATAAACACACCCAATTCAATGGAATTGTGGTTTTCCAAATTTCTATGCCAAAACCATTTTAAATATCTCGATTCCCTAGAAAAGAGTTTTTATCAATTTAAAAGAATGAAAATTTAAGCAGTTGAATTTAAATCAACAATTGAAATAAATCAATAAAATACCATGATAATCAATTTTCCATGTTGGGACGGAACCACCTACATAAATGGTTTTGAAGAAAACCACAATGGTCGAGAACGCTCAAGAAAACCGTGTTTCTTCTTCAAGAACCCTCATTAGATCTCTTCTCCTAGAAACATCAAGACCAAATCTCATTATATTTGGCATCCACACACATAGATCTACCCATAACATGCGTAGATCTATGAAACTGAGAGGATTGGAGATGTATATCTAAATAGATCTAAGAAACTGATCAAGAACGATGAAGAATGATCACATACCTCAAGAATTAAACTTCGATTCACTAAGAGGAGCCTTTGGATCACCTCCAGAATTCTAGGAGAACCTTATATTACCTTAAGAGAATAAAATTACCTAGTTAGGGATGCTTAAGAGGAACAATGAGGCACATAGAGGCAAAAACGAGTGAGATCCACAATTTAAGGATCTAATTTAAGTGCTCGCACGGTTAGTTTGCACGGTTTGAAAAACCGTGTGCTAGCCGTGCGTTAACTACTACTTCGTCCACCTTTCACACAGGGTTTGGATGCAAGGTTAGACAACCTGTGTGATGCCCGTGCGAAAGCTACTGCCTCCAAGACGAACTACGCACATTTTGGCCGCACGGTTTAGACAACCGTGCGCCGCCCATGCGACTTCCTCTTTGCCCCAAAACAACATTTAATGTTCTACCGACTCTCTCATTCATCACTACTCTAAAACAGAGGAACTTAGAAAAATCAAAAGTACCTGAAAACATAATGTGATGTTACAATTATTTCTCTTAAATAAATTTTAATTAGGTAAATTTGTGTATTACTAAAAAATATAACTAGGACCTTATTTCAAATTTTTGATATTTTGATTCAGAAATATGGATCCATTTAATATAAATAAATTCCCAAATATGTTATAATAAAATTTTATGTTAAAATAAAACAACACATATATTTTTAATAAGAGTATTTATATAATATAAATATATTCATAAGATAATTTTTTGATGGTTACTAATGATCATGATATTAAATGAGATATTTAAAAAACATATTGTGACTCTAAAATAAATCAAAAACTGAATTTGATGATGAAAAATATAATTTAAAGGAATAAAATAAAAATAATAATAAAATTCTAATAAAATGTAGTTTAAGACTCATAAAATTGATAATGGAAAATATTGATTTTTTATATAATTATAGCCTTAAAATATGTGTTTTATCAATTAAATTGTTTTATAAAATCTAATTCATTTCATATACAATGATATTTCTATAAATGGTTTTGTTTTGGAAAAAACCAATTTTTTTACTATTCAACTAAAAAATTTATTTTGGAAAAATGTCAATGCTAAATACTAAAACTATTTTTCTATGAGGATACTGATACTAAATCTTATTTCATAAAATTTTAATTATAAAATATTAATCATATAGTTTTTATATAAAATATATTATTGAAATTAAACTTTTTATTTGAAAAAAACCTTTTCAATATTAACTCATATGAATCATTTACATTCTAAAGTTGAAAACTATTAATGTTTTACCATCTTAAATTTTATATTAGGATTATTTACAATGTAATCTTAATTATTTTTGTTTTTTATATTGGGTGTAGTGTGTGAGATTATTTATAGAATATAGTATGTGTTTTAAAGGATAGAAAATCTCACCTTGTTACATTTTTCTCAAATGGAATCATAATTTTTAGATTTTCTTAAAATAAAAAAAAATAAGGAGGATATAAATTATATGTAATTAATTATAATTTTTTTAAATAAAAATTCTTTTTGATGTTTTCCATAACTCACTACATAGAGGGTAAAGAAAACTTTGATGTACTATTAAATTTTTTTTATAAAAATATAAACAATATAACGCTGTAATTTTTTTGTGGGTATGATTATTATAAAATAAATTGTGAAATATATGTATGATTTATTTTATTCATATATGTTTATTAAATTGTTTCTAGTAATTAATTACTAATTTTTTTATAAAGATATAAAATCTTAAAAAAAGTATTTTTGTTCAAATACAATTATTATTTTATTTGATGAATATACATATTAACTAATTCCCTATAATTTTATATGATTAATTTTTTTAAATTATAATCATTTTTATATTTACATTTTAATAATATCATAGGGTGAAATTATGGGATTTTTATGAAATGGTTGATTTTTGGGTGAATATTTAAAATTCATTTTTTGGTATACTAAATCTCAAATGAAGTAATTATAATATTAGTTTAACTAATAATTTTATAAAACCATTGGACTAAAATGAAATTATTTTCGGTGTGAAATTATTATTTTAATAAAAATGTTTTTAATTTACGAGACCAGAACTTACTGTTATGAACAGAATTTATATTTTATTCAAATAAATTATTTTTGGTCCATTTACTTTAATGGTATTGTTTAATAGCTATATTTTTTCATGGAATCATCTATAAGTATAATATACTTCATATTTTATTATATAACCAATATAATCATGGTAATCAAATTGATACATCATTTTATTGAAAAATTATTTTTGTGCTTAGATCGACTATTTTTCATAAAAAAAATATTTCACCTTGTTTTTTGTATTTATATTTAAATTAATTACTCCCACATATGATAAATTGATATTAAAAAATGGATTCTCTATTTATAACCAGTATGTTGAAATATGGATAAAAGATCCCTTTTTTATTATGAATATTAACCATGAAAATAAATATTTCACCAATATATGGTTAAAAAAAGTTAAATGTGGTTAAGGATATGGTTTAATGCCTCAGAATATCTCTATAACTATAATTTATCTTATTAGATGAGTAAAAATTATCCATAAAAATCCGAATTTTAGAAATAAGAAAATCTTAATTCCCTTTTACATTTATTTCTATTATTAAATTTTTTCGTACTCATTGAATTCAAAATATAAATATCCTTATTTTTATAACAACAATATTTTTCATCATGGATTTAAATAATTTATGTTTGTTTGTGAATATTTTTTTATATGAATAATTTTTTTAATTTTTTAATTTTTTTTTTTGTTTTTTGTGATGATATAATTACCCAAAACACTTAAACAACACTAATACATTACATGGGAAAGTAGTAAAAAGGCCAATGTAATTTATTTTAAATAAATTAAAATAATAATCATTTGATGAATTGTGTAATGAAAAGAATTTAATTAATTATTATACTGTGTTATTAATATTATTAGTATTTATATTATAATTGCATTGTTAACTATGTGACTTTAAGGTTAGGATATGTAAATAGTCCCAGAAATGACATTAATGATAATATATAGAAAAAATGATTTAATTAAATTATGTCGACAAAAATCATTTAAATGGAAGATATACGAATAAAATTAGAATACAATTTTATTAATAATACATGCTTTATACTAATTTAACCCATATAATTATATTTATAACCCATAAAGAGTGAAAATTGTGTTAGGACAACTATTATTAAAATGCATTGACACAAAGGTGGAACAAAAATATAGGTTTTAAAATATGACATAAAAAGGTATAAAATTAATTGTATGAACTTATTTAAACCTATTGTTTTCTTAAATCTTATATGATGTCCTTTCGGTGTCACTATACATTAATATTATATTTATTAAATTTTGGAGGTCCAAATATTTACAAATTTTCCACTCCCCTAACGTATAAAAGGACACAAACAATCATATCATTATCATAAATTTTAATCCATTTATCATGACCAATATAAGGAACAAAAATTCCTAAAGATACACATAATGAGATAGTGTTCCTTGCATCACCATAAAAAATCATATAATGGATAATGTTTAAGGAAAATGAGGTTTCTCAATGAAGAGGTATAAATCTTAATATAGTCTATTTATTATATTTCTTGTTATTACTCTTTAAACATTTACCTACCAATGTTAATATTATATAATTATGATATTTCATTTAAGTAGAGGTAATGTTACAACTCTTTGTCATATCCTTCTCAATCCTGTGGGAAATTAATACATCAATTATGCTTATCTATGGGAAACCAACTCCTTGAAGAAATGTGTTACATTTTACATCATTGAAATTAAAGGATGTTATTATAAATAGATTTAATATTTAATTATTATATTTATAAAATAGTTATTATTATATACATATAATATATAATTTATCTTCTAACTATTCACAAGTGGAAAAATGAAAATATCACTTATGCATAGATATAAAATATTGCCTTAACCTTGAAATGTATTTCATTTTTCAGTACCTCCTCACAAGGATGCTCATATAGGTTTAATTAAGGCAATATTATAATAATAATAAAATATATATTATTATTTAATGTTAAATTATTACATAAAATCAATTTTTTTACAATTAGAAAAAAATATCATTCATGCATGTGTAAAGACTACCATCTTTATAAATAAGATATTTAATTTTTATATTAATTAATTTCATTTATAGTTATAATATTTTTTCAAATAAATAAATATGATATTTATTAATTATTATTATTCTATATATAATGGAACCTTCCCCACATTGTCCATGATCATCCTACCGAATTCAGTTTTGGGAATAGAACCAATGTCATCAAAATATTTAACATGGTATTAACCTATTAAGTAAATAAATATTTCATGGTAATGAATGAAATAAAATATTAAATGGTGAGAAAATAAACCAATTGTTTTATAAAAAATTAAATAATTAATATATATTAATTTTCTTGGTAGATAAAAAATGTACAAGACAGGATAGAACTTTATAAAAAGGGGGTTCTTAACTCAATTCCTTTTAATTGGTTTCATCACTACTTTATTTATATTTTTATATAAAGATTATGTTTGTCGTGAAATTGTATTGTTGAATTTTTTTATTTACATTTTTTGGATTTATATTTATTAATCGTAATCATGTATTTGATTAATTATCACATCAACTTTCATATCTTCTTAATTGTTTCTTATCTCAAACTTATTTTTGGAGTCAGGTTTTATTCTAACCCAATATTTCTATTTTAGAGTATATTCCACATATTGAGATATTATATCATTAATATAAATTTGATCATGATATTTATTTTTATTTTTTAATTTCAGTCATTATTTAGTTATTGATTCAAATCTTATAAAATATGAACGGATTTTCGGTGTCTCAAAATCTTTTCATTAATACATGTGTCATGGAATGCACCATATATTATACTATATTGTGTAAATACATAGAAAAATTTAAGTTATTAGATTTTATTTCATGTAAATAATTTAATTTACCAAATCATATTCATTTTCTTCAGTCAATGGGGTTTTTATTCAATCACTACCATAGCTGTATGTATTTATCATCTCAAGATTTTTTCATTAAGAGACATTATGATTAATGTATAAATATTCATTATTATGGTGTGTATCCTACCTAATAATATTTAATATGATGAATCAATTTATAATCATATTATTTATGGTTTATATTCATTTAGATTACTTTCAAAATTATTTTTTTAGAAAGGTTTAAAATAGTTTTCATTAAAATTATTTTTTTGATGGTTTTATAGTCTTTTACCGGAACTATTTAAACATGATTTTAATATAATTTCTAAATTTTATAGATTTTAAAATTTATATATTCTAATTCAGTTATTTTTTAGGTTCTTTGAGTTTCTTTAAAATGAATATAATTGTAAATTTATTGATGTTTCATGCAGGGTCCACAATTGACTCATCTTACAATAGTTTGGAAAGAGTAAAATTTAAAAAATTATACCAGGAATAGATTATCATGCCATTATGATAATTATTAATTATAAATATTCTTTTGAAATTATAGATGATTTTAAAATTGAACCCCCAAAGTTATTTAATTTTTATTTTTATTTTTTAATTTTTACTGAAATATATTTGTAATCCTTCTTGTTTTCAAAGATATATATATACTCATTTATAAATTTATATTCTTCCATGTAAATATATTTTAAATTATTATAATTAATAGATGTAGATTTTATCTAATGATACTAGGAAAAATATTTCTCTCAATGTATTCTATTGGTTTTTAAAAGATACTATTCTAGAAACCAATTTTTTTCCTTAGTTAAATCAAGCTACAAAAGGAACGATGGTTGTATGATTGTTTTTTATGATGAAATAAAATATATATATTCTTTTTTCATGTTATGGTTTTTGTATATTAATTATGATTATGGGTGATACCAATATATCTCATGAATATGGGTGATCCCAATATCGATCTCTAATCCATTGGTAAATTTGAAAAAACCAAAATAGATATATGTTACTCCTGTAATAATATGGGAGTTATATTGGTTGGCCAACCCATATACAAGTGTGATTATATGCGTTGTATGATAATTATGTGAAAATGTTATTATATAATTTCTCAATGTCTTGTATGAGTTCTATTAGTTCCAATGGGAAATAATTTTTACACATGGATCATGATTGTTTAATCAAGTGTCTTTTTAATTATTTTAAATATTGATGTTGTGAATATGATTTCATAATCCAATTTAGGGATATCAATCCCTGTATGATTTTTTCAATAAATATGATTATGTTCACATACACATATCATCTTCATACTCTCAATAATGATATTTTGTGTTAATTTAATTTTTATCAACAACTATTAATTTAATCTCATTATTTATATGTTTCTATTTTCCAAAATTTACTGAATAGTTGTGTTAATTTATTTATATATATAATGGTTTAATGTGTGTATAATTTAATTGGAGATATTAAATGACATATTGTGGAATTTTAAAGGATGGTTATAGTGGAAAATGTACAATTCAAGACATGAGACTTCTTATATAAAGTGTTAATTTCATAATTATATATAACTATAAACCTAGAAATATGTGTGTACATGATAGTGAATCAATATATTTTTTTGAATTATAATTATTTATTTTTAATATTCTGTCACATTTTTTGGAATTTAAGACAAAATATAAAGAATGTATTTTTATCACCAGATTCTAGTGTATGTGACTAGGGTGTGATATGTACTATTAGATAAATAATTTAGATAACTATATATATTCAGATGTTATTATTTTATGTTAACATAAGTGTTTTGGATAAAATAATTATTTTAAAATTTAAGTTTGATCATATGTTCAGTGTAAAATATACGGATTTAAGGTTTTATGTGATGAAATATTATGGCGATTAATGTTATTTTGATAAGATGTCTTATCAGGTCGATTGATATGTTACAATTTGATTTAATCGAAGAATTAACATCATGATTATACAGGAATATTGTAATTTCATTTTTTGGTAAGTAATATTAAATGTACAATATCACCATTGGGGTAAATAAATTCATTCATATTTATTTAATTGAGGAATATTGGGACATTGGTTTAGTTATTTGTGAAATGATTTATATTGAACATCAATTCTTATTGATGATTTTTATGAGGTAAATGTAATATATATTCATATAAAGGACTATTCATTTTGGGAATTATTTTAAACTCTTTAAAGAAACAATTTTTTTTCTGAAATTTAAATTGTGTTTTTGTCCTTTTATGGATCTCATGATCAATTCTATGTCTGATTTACTTATTTAATAATTTGAATAATTAATCTGAGATATGTGATACTTTATAGAGGAATAAACTGATTGGAACAGAATTGGGAAGGTTGATGTTGTGTATATGGATTTGAAGAAATAGATAAATTATATTTTCTCCTGATTTCTAAAATGATTATAAAATTCAAATAAATTATAAAAACTATATTGAAATTTAAAATAATTTTCATCTGACTATAATTTTTGATGAATTTTTGGTATTTTCGCCACCCCCTAATTGATGACTATGTGGTCATTATCTATATCATTATTATGTTATCTACCAAATTATATTAATTTTTTAAATAATATTTACTCTCAATATATATTTTTTAATTACGACTAATTATTACATTATTTGGTAATATGATTATGTGTTATTACAGGGGACCACCACATTTCCCTTCTTGAATTTTTATGAGGATGTTTTTCTATCCATTTTTAAGATGATGATTTCCAACAAAGATGTTTTTCATGTATTAAAAAAATAATCACCAAGAGAGAGATAACATTGTGAGACACAATTTATTTATATGGGGAGAATTTAATACCTCAATAATTAGTTTAATGGAACACTATATTCTATATCTTTCTTAACACACAACACCAAGCTAAAATTAGAGCATGATATAAAAATTAAATATATATTATATAAATGTGTCCTTCATAATTTAGTTGTTGTATTCTTACGTAATAATATTAGTATGTCCATGGTTAAATATATTTATAAGTTATTCATTAAAACATGATTAAATAATTCATGATAACTGAAAACTCATTATTTTGAAAAGTCATTTTATTGTATTTAAAAATGAATTTTCGTCATAGTTGGTTCTTATTAAATTTTTATGTGGTTTTTATAATAATTTTTCTCCATATATAGAATTTATATTTAATTAAATGGACAATATAATAAAATTTCAAAACTATCTTATGTTTAATAATTGATTATTTTTCTAAAATGGTTGATTTTTTGGTGATTAGTTAAGATAACATTCTTATGTATACTATATAATTTATGAAATAATAATGATGTTATGTTTAAATTTAAAATATAAAACATTTGTATCAACCAAATATGTGTTTAAGGATCAAAATACTTCTTTTTAAAATAATGTTTTTATTTTGGGAACCCATGATATATCTTTATAAATAGTGTTATATTTTATTCAAATTTAAAAAAAATGGATCATTGAATTTAATGGAATATCTATATAATGAAATTCAATTTTCCTTGATTTAAATGTCTAAAAAATATTTTTTATTATTTATTCAATTAAAAAAAATGTTTTTGTCTAGTTTTTTAATGTGTTTTGTATTGAAAACATTAATTCCTTAATATATTTTTTATATTAAAAACTATTTTCCATCATTTTTTGCACATTTACATTATAATTAAAATCAAACAATTATATAAAAAAATTCCTAGAAAATAGATTCCAAAGTTTTAATTAAGGTGTTATTATTTAAAAAATAGGTCTATATTACTTTTAGTTATCATGAATAGTAGTCATGGTGTATGTTTCTGACCATTGTAAGGGAAAAAACATTAAAATTAGGTTATAACTATTGGAAAAGGCCTCACAATCTATCTTAAAGATTTATTTCTTCAATATTATGATATTTGATCATCCATAACGATCCATTTTTTGAACATATGGGAATTCTTTTCCATTTCACATAGATTCTAACAATTATATTATCTTATATAGTGATTAAATTGAAAATGTCACTATATTTCTCTTAGTTAATCTAATATTATTTCATCAAGATAAGAAATGTAATGTTCAGTTATAATTTTTTATTTTTTATGATGTAAATATTATTTCTAATTTTTTAATTTAATTTTTAATTTTTATTATTTTTATAATTACATTGAACTCATACGAAACACTAATGTAGTGCATATAAATTTTGTAGAAAAATCAAGGACAATGATTTAGTTATAATATATGTAATTTGGTTAGAATGAATTGTGGTATTAAAGAAATTTAATAGGTAATTTTGATGTTTAATTTAATTTAAATGTGTTTATATTCAAATTATATTTTTATCTTTGTTTCATTAAATTCATGTTGAAGGAAATTGACTAAAATATGATATTAATTATTTTTTATGACTATAATTTTTGTGTTAAATCATTTAAAAGAAAAAAAATACACTTAGATGAAATTTATGATGGAAAATTTTATTCAATATCCTAAATAGACAAATATTTTTATCTTTATACCTTAAAATAAAAATTATTACACTTCAATACTGAAAACCTGTTAACATGGTTAGAGATAGAAATGGCTAATGAGGGGATTAAACCAAACTGCATGGTTTAAAATTTTACACAAATATGTATGAAATTTATTCTTTAAAGTGATTTATGACTTATAATTTCATAAAATATAATATATGTCAATTTTTTAAGTTTAAATAATTAGGATATTTTTGATATTTTTAATTCAATAATATGTATATTATTACACTCACATAAATTATAAAAGGACAACTCAAATTCTTTATTTTAATAAAGAATTTTTTCAATTTAGCTTGAATAACCATATAAAAATATAATGAATATAATTATCCCACTTACCTATATTCTATTATCTTTATAAAATACCATATTTTAATTATTATGATGTAAACAAAAGGATGTTTCCAAAATATGAGATATTACTCCAAACCGAGTTAATGCTTTTTATATATTCTTCTACCACTATAAAATAAAACATAACTATGTTGATATAGGGACAAAAATATCTTAATATAATAATTTATTATTATGTTCATGTAAAAAACCTTATTCTTTACTATCTTCATCCTATGAGAAATTAAAATATCACTCATGAATATGTGCGGACGACCACCACCATGAAGAGATGTTTTTAATTTTCCATAACCACCATTCACATATGGGTATAATGATTCATTTAATATATATATATATATGATAACCATGAATTAAATATTATTCATTAAAGTTAATATATAATCCATATTTTTACTATGACTTCAATTAGAAAATGATAGTATCACTCATTTGTACGTCTGATGAATTGTTACCACATTGTGATGTTTTTAATTTTACAATACAGGATCACGTGGCTGGCTATAAATATGTAATAAAAGAATTTATATTATAATAAAACCATTTATAAGTTTATTTAATGAGAAATTTTTTTAACATTCCTTTCATTTAAACAATTATAAATTGAATGTGGTGTTCAAGTGTACATACAAACTATTATATCTATAAATAATGTATTGTAGTTATCAATTACTTATTTTAACAGTTAGGTATAAAAATATATATAATTAACAAATATGATAAATTTTTCATTATTATAATTTGTTATATTATAGAACCAAGCCCTATTTTACCACATTCAACCAACTTATGTAAATTTTGGATTAAGAAATGATCATCCCCAAAACATATATGATGGACATTACCAAATATTTAGTTAAATAAGCCTTTGTAATGAATGAAATAAACATTTAAATGATGGGAAAATATTTCTGAAAAAATGATTTAAAAAAATTAATATATGTTTTTAAATAGAAATATAATTAACGTATGTGACATGTTTGTCCTCGAGGTAAGGTGATTCTTAACTCAAATTAATTTAATTAGGTTCAATCACCACTTTATTAACTATGTTATACCATGATAATTTGTATGAGGAATTTTTTTTACACTTGTTTTATATTAATTTAAAATTGTTACACATAATCAATAAATTGATTAATTCACACTTCATTATTATGATCTTTATAAGGGTTTCTCATATCAAAAATCATTCATCATGTATTTTACATTATATTCACCTATTTCCACATATATTACATATATAAAACCTATAGAAATATTATATCTTAAAAAAATACAATCATGATTTGTCATTTTCCATTTTATGTTCCTTATTTTATGATGAATTAATTTGAATATTATAATATTTTCAAGGGTTTTAATGGACTCAATTTTTATTTATTGAGGCATGTTTCATGTTTTTAACCATTATTTATTTTATATAGGTCACTTACTACCCCATTTAATTTGAGATATTTTTTTTCATAAAAATAATTTTTTTTATATAATAATAACATCATTAATTCGTTCTATATTTTATTTGATAATTTATAATGTTATAAATTGTAATAATCTCACTGTTCTTTATTTGAAATATGTTTTGATTGATGAACATGTATTCACTTATATGGTGTAGATACTTCATTCTGACAGAAAATATCACTAATATCTTTATTCACAAGGTAGTGTGAGTTTCTTCTAATTTAAATTCATTCATATGGGTTTTTTGGTTTTAAAACAGTGTAAAGGGCCTTATCTAAAATTTTTGTTAAAGGGTTTTAAAGGAAATTCCCATACTCTTCATCCTCCATTTAATAAATATTTCAAAAAAATTATTTCATAAAAGATAATTATATCCTAAATTTATTTTCCATATTCCTTGAATTTCTTCAAAATAGATATAAGTGAATTTTTTTTCATATTTCTATCATAGTCATCATTGACTCTCTTTACTAAATAATGATATAAATGTTTTTAAAAATTATAAAATAAACATATTTTCAAACCCCAAATAATTTTCATCATTAAAAATCCACTTTCACAAGTTTACATGGGTTTTAAAAGGAATATGTTTTAATTTTTTAAATTTTAGTTTTTAATGGATATAAAAGAGAGGTGTATTCCTTAATTTATTTAACAGTATATTTTCAAATTATTTTATAATTTCATTCAACTATATATATATAAAGGAACATATATTTTATAAACCATAATAAATGATTTCATAAATAAAGACATGGATAATAAAATCCCAATAAATCAAAATGTCTACATTAATTTTGTAATTATATAAATCATATAATAACATGAACTAGGGATACTAATAATTATTTTATATTACTTAACATGCTATTAAAAATCCATTTTAATTATAATAATATATGGAATTACCATGGATGTACATAGAAATGGGTGATAAATAATGTCTAGTATGGAAACCATCAATGAATAACATGACAAATGTAATACATGTATGTAAAGAGGCTAATCAATGTGACATAAATGTACTGAGAATCATAATCATGGACATCAATGAAAAATATAACATGATAACATAATAGTAAACTAAAAATGTGGAAACAAAGTAATACATGAAAGTATAATAATAAGTTCAGTCCAACTACTATGAAGTCATAACAGATATTTATTACAATTAGTTCCCATGAACCATACAAGGTATCTCACAAGATTAAAACAATAAACTATTTTGTGGAGATCTATATAGTTCAAGTCCCACACATCACGTTCATATTAGGTATATACATTTTAGTGCCCCATGGATTAGACAATAAAATGAATCATTTCATTTCGTTTAATCCTAATATTATCGAGTGTGGGAATATATACATGGATGACCCAAATAAATACAAGATAGTATATCATGCTGAATAATGATTAGTTAAAATAGGTATGGGTGTTAACTATAGAAATTTTTTTCATGAAACAATCATAGTATGGTATCTCCATGAAAATGGGTTCACTTAAAGGATCATGATGGTGATTTATTATATAGAATGTTGGACTCTCATTACATTATAATTGTAATTTCCCAACAATTCCCATTGTACTAAGAGTACAACAAGTCATTACTAATCCATAAGCGACATACCCAAGACGCCAAAGGCTGACATTATATGGAAAAGGGTTTCAAATACATGAGGGGGACGATTTACCCATTATGAAATAAACCAATACACCTACCAACCATAACGAAACATTCACTATATGATGCATAATCCAATGGAAGAGAACTCAACAACTACTTGTATCTCAAAATCACATCAAAGTAAGAAACATTAGGCGAATATCCAAGTATCAATTTACACAATAGATAGGCTACACAAACACTCTACAGAACTCAGGACTCCATGCTATACAAGCTTCAAACTCCAAAATTGCCAAACAGCTCAAACATCATCAGGTAGTGTTAATCACGTGTGAAATATTACCATTTCCCTTGTCCTGGAAGACAGTGTCTAAAAAAGAACCATAATTACAAAGTAGGGGTGAGTATAAAACCTTGTAGTTTTTCCCCAATTACTTCCTTACCCACTCCACTAGGATAGGAAAGTTAGCAACAATTATATAAATAAAATTGAAAACAATTTATGAAAAAACAATTTATAACTAAATATCAAAAACCATCCATTACCATTTATTACCAACAGCATATAAGGGCAATTGAAACGAATTTTCCCTCCAACTTATAAATAAAAAACATTAAAATCATTTCACAATATCCATTTCATGGAAAACACAACCATTCTACAACCCAGAAAACCAACCATGCATGCTACATTATGACAGATCCACACTCATGAGTGGTTTCTCGTCGACCTACCGAGTCATCACAGTGTAATTATTTCTCATGTGCCATTAACACTTTGGCACCGAGCACAAGGTCATATTTCAACCAAGCCCGGTATATGAAATTAACATGTGCCATTAAAACATTGGCATTGAGAACAAAGTTATATTTCAACTGAGCCCCATATATTCAATATGAAAACACACTTCATTTTCCCAATCATCATGCCAAAACATCAGATTCAATAAAAAAACCTTTTTATTGAAAACCACTTCGGTCAAAACCACTTTAATGCAAACGATTTCAATTCCAAAAATTTTCAAAAAAAAACTCCATTTTTATTGAAAACCATTTCTTTTGAAAACCCCATTTTTAAAAAACCATTTAAGAATTCTAAAAAATCCATAATTTAAAATCAACATTTTAAATTCATGAAACTAAACCCCTTTTACACAAAAATTCACAAAGATAACACAATTTCAAAAAAACCATTAATCATCACTAAAAATATTTTCCATTATTTTCACAATAAATTTCTTTCAATAAACCAATTTGAATCAATTCCAATAGATTATAGAAAGAGGATCTGAAAGAGAAGCCTCATACCTTGATGTTTTTAATGAAACTCGACAATAGACAAAGAACGCAAAAGAAGGATAGTCGATTCTCCATGAACGACCATAGATTTCTTATACGAGTAAGATCAAGAATCAATATTGAAATATTTGGCATCCAAAAACCTATATATTCCTACTATTGTTTTAGATCTGAGAAATAACGGAGATAAGAGAAGTAGATATATGCATTTCTATGAAAACCTGAAAAATCAAGCAAGAAAGATGACATACCTCAAGAATCAGATCATGATTCCACGAAAGTAACATATATATATATATATATATTATTATATCATGAACAATATAGTATTTATCTTTAATTGAAGTTAAAAATCTTATATATACCCACAGGAGGTGTAGATAAAAGTCAACGAGAAGTAGAGATGGAGGAGTTTTCCAATAATAGAAAAGAACCCAGATGATCCACACTTTCCCCAAGAATCGGGCTAGAAATCACAAAGGGAAGGCTCTCGGATGGCTCTAACATGTGTGGGGAGGGTTCTCTAGTCATATAGGGAGTGTAATCACGAAATATGGGTATTTTAAATCCAAAAATAAATATATAGATAAAAAACGAGTACGATCCTTGAAATTTGAATCTAGATTTGACCACTGCACAAGGTTTGACCACATCGTTTGGGCCAACCGTATAGGGATAATATGGCCATCCTTTTGGTCTCAACAATCAATATAAAACCCCCAAACTCTCTCATCATTCCCCTTTACCATTTTTATGGAAACAATTTTTTATGGAAACAACACACTTTATGGAAACACCCCACTTTATGGAAACACCCCACTTTATAGAAACACCCCACTTTATGGAAAAACAACTAATGGAAAAAACAAATAATATGGAAACACAAAACATTATGGAAGCTCTCTATTTTATGGAAACACTATATTTTTTGGAAACTATCTATTTTAGGGAAATCCTTTATTTTTTGGAAACCAAATATAAGACACACCATTTAAGAAAATCATGGGGAAACCTAAAACCGAGGGTACTACATTATCCCCACTAGTAGTCTTTCCTTCCTCGGGATGCAGAAAACCATCACTGGCCAAAAAGGGTTTTGGCCACTTCTCTTTCATTTCCTTATCACAATCCCATGTCTCTTCTTGAATATGACCATGTTTCCATAAAGCCCACATTCGGCCGATGATTTTCCCATGAAAAATATTCTCTAGTCTATCCCTGATCCACACTGGGATATATTCCAATGATGCATCTGGTTTTTTCTCAACATGATCCCTTCGGATCACATGGCCAGGATAAGGGTGAACTTTTTTTAGCTGGGACACATGGAACTCATTATTCACATAACCAAATTTTTGTGGTAATTCCAATCAATATACCACCTCTCCAACCCATTCCAGTATCTCAAAGGGCCAATGTATCTGGGGGATAACATTCCCCACATCATGAAGGGATGATGTCCAAGCCTTTGAGAGATCCTCAAGAAGACATGATCACCCACAGTGAACAACAATGGTCTTCAATGGTGATCAACATAAGATTTATGATGACTCTGAGCCGTCTCTATAATCTTTATAAAAAAAATATATCTTCTCCACTGTTTTTTTGACAAGGTTTGGCTGGACTAGTAAGGTGACACCCATTTCTACCAATCATAGTGGAGAATGACAAGGATCCCCTTATAATGCTTCAAACAGAACCTTGTGTATCAAGGCTAGATAGGTGTTATTGTATGAGAACTCTACTAAGGGTATATATTCCTCCCATGAGCCACCAAAATCCATTACACAAGCCTGAAAAATGTCTTCCAACGTTTGTATCATCTTCTCAGACTATCCATCTGGTTGAGGATGATATGTCGATCTCATAGTCAACCGAGTCCCAAGGGCTTGCTTTAAGGATTTCAAGAAATGAGACATGAACCTCAGATCTCCATATAAGACTATTGAAACTGGTACACCATGCCTCATTACCACTTATTAGATATAGTTTTTTTGAAACATCCTCTACTCTATAAGATTCATGAATAGGGATGAAATGGGTGGACTTAGTTAAAAGATCCACTATCACACAAATGAGATAGCGTTTCCAAATCGTTCCTGGAAGACCTATAACAAAATCCATTTCTATCTGATCCCATTTCCACACTAGTGTGGGAAAATATTGAAACAAACCAGCTGGTCTCTAATGCTCTATGTTAACATGCTGACACGTTAATCACTACGAGAAAAACTCATCCACATTCCTTTTCATACCTCTCCACAAAAACTGTGCCTTCAACACCTTATACATATTTTTTGTACAGGAATGTACAACCCTTCTTGAATGGTAGAAAGCATAAATGGTTTTTTCCTTAAAAAACCATAGGTATAACCATTTGATCATAGAATCACAAAACTAAACCACCATCATGTTTCCATCCCTCAATGGTCTCCCCACCATTGAGTTTTGACCATACAACCAGACATTCTACATCAGATGCATGGGCCTCTTTGATCATTTTTACTAAATCTGGAAGAAGTGTAGCTAAAATGAAAAGTGAAACATCACCTCGGTCTTCACATTCCATAAGCATGTCGACTAATACCGACATCAAATGTCATTCATCTAAAGCTTCTTTCTCCAACTGAGCATATGAATTTTTACTCAATTCAACTACCACTAAATACCCTTTCCCTGGTGTTTACATCAAGTCAAAGTTAAACATTTGGAGATACTCCATCCATCTCCTTTACCTCATTATCAAATCATTCTTTGAGAAATTGTGTTTCAAGCTTATGAATTCTATAAACACAGTAAATTTCCCACTAAATAGATAATGTCGCCATGTTTTCAAAGCATGGACGACTACAACTATCACCAAATCATGTGTTGGGTAATTATTCTCATGCACCCTCGACTGCCATGAACCATAAACAACCACATGATCTATTATCATGAGAAGACAACCCAACCCTGATCCCGATGCATAAAAATACAACACATACCCCTGTCAATATTCTGGCAAGATCAATATAGGTGCTGATGTATGTCGAACAGTCAGTTCCGGGAAAGACTTCTGAAAATTGTTTTTCCATTGCAAGGGAGCATTATTTTTTTGAGTTGTCATTAGTGAAGCTAGTCATGAGAAATCACGCACAACGAGTCAATAGTAACCATCTAGACCATGAAAAATCTGTATCTCGAAAAATATAACTTTGGTGGTTTCCAAGAGAAAACATCATCTATCATTCCATGATCAACAAAAATTCCTTTCTAAGAAATAAAATGGCCTAGAAAACATACATTTAGTACCCAAAAATCACACTTTGATAATTTTTCATACAATCTATGATCTCTCAAGATTTGTAACATTGTTTTAAGGTGAGCCTCATGATCATCTGTTGTCATTGAATAGACCAAAAGGTCATCCACAAAAACCAAAACAAAAGATTATATATATTGTTGAAATATAAGATTCATCAATTCCATGAAGACCACTAGTTCATTTTTTAGACCGAAAGGCATGACTATATATTCAAAGTGGCCATATCAACATCTGAAAGATGTCTTAGGAATATCCTCTTTTCAAACTCTCAATTAGTGATATCCCGATCACAAGTTAATCATAGAGAACCATTACGCTCCCCTTACGTGATTGAAAAGTTATTCAATGTTTGGAAGTGTATATCTATTCATTATCGTAATTTGTTTAAGCTTACAATTATCAAAACACAATCGAAGAGTTCCATGTGCCTTCTTACAAACAAAATCGGTGATGCCTTTAGAGACATACTTGGTTGAATAAAGCCCTTTCATTCCACCACTTTTAAATTCACTTTCAATTAACATAACTCTGTTGGTTCAATCCAATAAGATGTAATGAAAATATAACTACTCCCGGAAGGTGATCAATTGTAATCTCTAATTCCCTTAGATGTGGTAACCCTGAAAAGTTCCTAGGAAATACATTTGGAAATTGATCCAAAAATCTGGAAAAAAAATTTCAATATCTTTAATTGATGAAAAAGTCAATGCTTCCCATTGGTAAGAGATCGTGCCCACTATTGGTGATAACAAGCTCTTTTCACCCTTCTTTAAAATCCTTATCCTCTACAGATATGCTCGATATTTTCCTCAGTTATGAATCTATCAATTCTCTTATAACAACCCTAATGAGAATTTAAAGTTTTCAGCCTATAAATACCATGGAATACATCATAGAAATTTATATCATACATTTTGAAGTCCCATTTTAGCTCAACTTCATCAACAGTTATAGAAAATTCCCTACACACAAAGGCTTGACATTCTCTTTCACCGAGAGGAGTTTGCAGTTTCAAAATAGAAGGCATAATTTACAATTTTAAACACAGAAAGTCAACAGCACGCGAAGAAATGAAGGAATGTGATGCACCAGTATCAAACAATACTTGCACATAAGTAAAATTCAAATGAATCATACCTCTAACTGTAGATTTTCCATCCGGATCATTAACAATCATCTACTCAGCTCCATAAAATTTTTTCTTCACCACATTGTTCTCCATGATTCCTTTGTGTGGTTTACCGTGTTGAGGAGTCATGGTATTTCTAGAATCGCAATAGCTAGCTCTACAATGTTGACGAGACTAATTATTATATCCTTGTCCAGCCGAAGCATACGATGCTAGAGACACTGGAGAAGTGTCTCAAGCACCTGATCATGCAGAACTGTGAAAATAGCGCTGAAAATGCCCTATATTGTTGTAATTATTACATGATCAAGAATGTGTCATATAATCTCTCTTTGTGGGGTAAAGCGAACAACATTGAAATCAACATTCTTTGCTTTGGGGTCAGGGAGGAAGGTTTTCTGATCCAACTGTCTCGTTCAAATTTCCACTTGCACCCTGGAAATAGGTGTCCCTTTTCTACTTGTTCCCATTGGTTGAGTTCCCACCATGTCATGTAGGTATCATCATGCCTCCTCCCATTGATCCTGAGATATCACGTTCATCCACCATCGCTCTATTCACCATCTCTGTATAATTTTTAATACAAAGTACTACAATATTTGATCAAATCTCTTGTCGTGTCCCTAATTCAAAGATGCGTGCCTTAAAATAGGCACTTACCACAACTTCTGGTGAAAATCGTACTATGTTCATGAACATATCCACATACTCTGTCATAGAGAGACTCTCTACATTCAGGATAAAGACGTTTTTCAAGTTTTGGGTCTTGAACGTGTTAGGATAGAATTGTTTGTGGAATTATTCCTCAAAATCCTCCCATGTATAGACTTCATAAAATTTAGCCAGCATAGCTACATCCCATAACTGACAATCATGATCATAGAGAATATATGTTTCCATTTTTACCTTTATCTCTATTGATGTGTTGATGAAGTCAATGATATGATTCATCCTAAATAGAATCACCTATGACTTCTCAAGTTCAGAATCACCCCAGAAATTAGGTGGATTCTAATTCATGAACTGGATGGTGTGATCCACGTGTTGTTGCTCATTCCTCTGGTCCCCTATGTCCATATCTTGAGAAAATTTGACAATACTCTGAAGTAGCTCTTGCATCACTCATGGTTCAGGTGAAACCACATTCTCCATAACTTCTTCGGGTTGGTTTTGAGGATTCCTACTAGGTTCCATTTTCTTAACTAACAACAAATTCTGTTAATCTCACTTTTTTCAACTATTGGAATAGCTTTTCAAGTTTAATTACATCATCTATCACAATATTGTTCTCCAAAACATCCTTTTTACCATGTTCAACCCTTTTTAAGACACTTAACATGCATTGGAAAATTAAACCATATTCAAAATATAATATGAAATTACATTTTCAAAATCATTCATTTGAAAACCAAGTCAATATTTTTTAAAAATTAACACCTTTTTACCACTACATGAATCACTCCTTGAAATGATGTATGCACGCCTAGAGGGATGTAATCCCTCTACTATGCATGTGATGCTCGTCTCATTGGATAATACCATGAAAATGAGATTTTAAAATCATAAAATTTTCTCAAAACACTTATTTACCAAACTCCATAGTAATTTGAAGTATAGAATAAAAGGGTGAGCTATGTAATTCTATGCTATACATTCCATGGTCTGATAGTCCTACTCCTTTATATGATTCCTGCCCAATGAATAGACATAAAGGGATTTGATCTCCAAAACTAGGATCATCTATGTCTACTTGTTAGGAATGGACCGAACAATATGATACCATTTGTAATGACCCGCCAATTATCATTGTATTGAGAGTACAATGAGTCATTACTAGGCCTTAAGCGACATCCCCAAGATGATAAAGGCTGGTATTAAATTCCAAATGGTGTCAAATACACATGGGGGACGATTTAGCCTTAAATAAATAGACCAATAACCTTCCAAACAAAACCAATTATTCACTATATGATGCATGAACACATGGAATATAACTCAACAACTTCATGTATCTCAAAATCAAATCAAAGTAATCAAAGACAGAAGAATAAAAAAGTATCAATGTACACAACATATAGACTATACAAGACTCTCGGATGACCTCAAGACTCTATGCTCCACAAGATCCCAGCTCCAAAATCTCTGAACAAACCAAATATCAAGAAGTAGTGCTACAAAGGTGTGAAACATTACATTTTCCCTTGTCCTGGAAGATTGCATCTGCAAAAGAACCAAAGTGCCAATGTAGTGGTGAGTATAAAACTCAGTAGGTTTTCCTAAATTACTTACCTACTCATTCCACTAATATTTAAGAGTTAGCAACAATTATATAAAACATTTCTAAATAAAACAATTTCTCAAAGAATTTTATAACTAAATATAAAAATGTTTCCAAAACCATTCATTACCAAAAGCATACACCTACAATTAAACTGAATTTTCCCACCAAGATATAACAAAACAAGCTTTAAAATAAATTCACAATATACCTTTCTAGGCATACACTACCATTACACAACCCATGAAACTAACCATGCATGCTACGTTATGACAGTTCCATACTCATGAGTAGTTCTTCATCGATCATCTGAGTCCTCATAAGGTAATTGTTTCCTATGTTCCATTAACCCTTTGGCACTGAGCATAAGGTTATATTTCAACCAAGCCCTGTATATGAAATTGCCATGTTCCATTAACCCTTTTGCACTGAAAAAATTCCATAATTCAACAAAGACCTGTATATGCAACATAAACACACACAACATATGCCAAATAATCATCCCAAAACAAAACTTTCAATAAAAACACCTTTTTATTGAAATCCATTTCCGTCAAAACCATTTCAATGCCAAACCATTTCAATTCAAAACAATTTCAATAAAACTCTATTTTTATTGAAAACTATTTCTATTTAAACCCCCTTTTTTCATCATACAATTATTAATTCCATAAAATCCATAATTTAAAATCAACATTTAAATTCGTAAAATAAACCCCCATCACACTACTCTTCCCCTAGATCACACAAATTCACAAAAACTGTAAATCATCACTAAAGAAGATTTTCCATGATTTTCACAATAACTTAATTTTAAATAAACCAATTTGAATCTATAAAAATCAATTCTAGAATGTTTTTTCGAGTGAGAATCCTCTTACCTTGATGGTTTTGACGAAACTCGACAACAAACAAAGAACAAACAAGAAGGCGGGTCGATTCTCCACAAACGGCCTTAGTTCTCTTAGCCCAGAATTATCATGACTCAAAATTGAATTATTTGGCATCGAAAAACGTTTATAATCCCACTATAGTTTCAGATCTCATAATGAATGGATATCGGAGAAATAGATCTAATCATATCTAAGAAAACACGACAAATCAGGAAAGAATGGTGATGTACCTCAAGAATCAAATCACGATTCCATAAAGGTAGATTAGATTTCTTACAATATCATGAAAAACTCCATATTTAGCATTAATTGAAGATAAAAACTTATATCTACCCATAGAAGGTGTTGATCAATGAAAACTAGAAGGATAGAAGGATGAGTTTTCAAAAAACGAAAAAGAACCAAGAAGATCGGCACTTACCCCAAGAATCGGGGTAGAAATCGCGAAGGGAAGGCTCTTGGTTGGCTAATACAAGTGTGGGGAGGGTTCTCCGGCCTTATAAGGTGAGTAATATAGATATATATGTGTTTTTAAGTGAAAACGAAATATATAGAGCAAAATTGAGTAATCTCCTAAAATATTGATTCAAGATTTGACCTCTGTGCAAGGTTTGACCACCCAGTTTGGGCCAACCGTGTGTGGATAGTGCAACATTGCTTTTGGTCCCAACACTCCTTATAAAACCCCCAAACTCTCTCATACTTCACATTTACACTTTTTATGGAAAGACATTTTTATGGAATCATCCAATTTTATGGATACACCCCACATTACGGAAACAACCAACATTATGGAAACACCCCACTTTATGGAAACAACCCACATTATGGAAACAACCAAAATTATGAAAACACCCATCTTTATGGAGACTCTTTATATTAAGGAAAAATTCTATTTTAGGAAGACTCACTATTTTATTAAAACCATATATTTTATGGAAACCCAATAGAAGACACATCACTTAAAAAACTGAAGGAATTGGTTTTTGTACCCAAAACAGGGGGTACTAAGAGAATCATAAGAAAAGTAATTTTATATGTAAAAACACCTTAAAACATGAGAAATTGAAAACCTAATGACACGGGTCAAGGATATTACATAATGTAAAAATGAAAAGGATTGAATCCATTACCTTGAGAAGGTGTTGATAAAATATTTCGATGATATTCTAAATAGATTTTAGAAACATTGGGAGGATTTTATTAATAGAGTGGGGACACATTGTGGGGATATAGATAGAGATAAGGAGATTAATAAAATTATAAAAGGGGTTTGATTGAAGAGGAGTAGGCGGATGTGTGAATATTTATTAAAAAATATACGGGAATACTTTTTATATTTATATACATAGGTTTTGGATGATATAAGATAAAATAATAATAGTCAAAAACCTACTATTTGTTTGAAAATTATTTATGGAAATTTAGAGTTGTATTATATATTTTATGAGGGAATAAAACAAGAATGTTAAAAATTATTATTGATGCGTAAGTGAGTCATGTTCATAATGAAATGACTTGAAAAAATTAATATACAATATTTTTTGGAGGATTTATTAAGGGTATATTAAAATTATAAAATAACATAAAAAATAATTTTATATAATAAATATAAATTTGTTCATGGATGATTTCATATGAAATTATTACAACACATTGTGGTCATATTGATCATATAATATTGACTGCACATTTAGACTATATTTTATCTTTTAAAAAAATTGATTATTTGATATTATTATGAAAAATTTACCACTGTATATTTCTCGGTCATGAATTGAAAAAACGTATTTCATTAAATAATTTTTACAATATGATAATTATAAATTTTAAATAAAATACTCTATCCACTAGAAAATAATAGTTTTTATGATATTAACCACATTTTGAGCCTTATAAATATTATAGTGGACTTCATTAAATTATATTTTAATTTATATTTAAATAATTATTATCTAGAAATGATAAAAATTGAAATATTATTTATTTTAAAAATAATTAATATAAATAAATATTTTATTATTATATACAATATGTCTCCAAAAAATAAAAATTTGATTTCTTATTTTCAAAATCTATTTTTATTGAAATAGACTATATAATCATTAATAAAGATATAATAAAAGAAGAAAAATATAATCATTATTTTATTGAAAAATAAATAAAAGAAATATATACTACCAGGGTCTGGATATAAAAACTCTTATTACCCTTAGCATATTCCATAAGGTTCAAGGTTGTGATTATAGTTCATTGTTGGGGTTATTCAAAAAACATGGGTTAGTTGTGTTTTTGGTAATCTCAAACATCTCTTATAGGTAGTTTCACTCAAGTAGTTATTGTTTATTCTCATGTTGATATGGTTAAGAGAAAATCCTAGTGATTTTATCTCACTAGTAAGCTATGATTGATCATCGTAATAGTCTATGATCCTAATGATCAAAACCAAATAATCACTTATTTGTATCCATTATAATTTATCATAAACCTTGATAAATTAATCTTATCAATCAATATAAAATTGATATATTCTGAACAATTAATATTATTAATGGTATTTTAAATACAACATGATATATCATTCCAAATAATTATAGTAGTGCATGTGTTTTCTATAACTATAAAGAATTTACCAAATCCACATTGAGTTTTATTTATAAATGATGAAGTCGTCGAATTATTCCCACTATTTAAATTTCACCCCTAAAATTTAATTTTTTTTAAAAATAGAATAGATGAGGGAACATCAATTTCCCCACCTCTTATGGTTCCTATGTTACTTATACAAACATTTGGTTCTTGCACTGCACAATGACTACGTGAGGTGTCATGTTTTTAGGATATTCAATCTCTACAATTTCTGATCATCAATGGCTACTCCCTATATGAAATGTCATTCTTCAAGGCTAACACATGTAGATCTATTACATGTTATGAGTCTGTTATGTACTTATTAATGTGAGATACATGGAACACGTCATATATTGGTGAAAATTTAGATGGGTTTTCTTGTTAAAAGGGCACAACTAATATGTGGTTAGTGGTCTCGAAGGTTATTACTTATCTTGGAATAAAAAATCCATTATTCCCAACATTCATCAATTTTATCCATATATATATATATATGATGGAACACATTATCTTTATCCTAAAAATCAAGGTGTCATTTATTATTATTTTCATTAAATTTATAAATAGTTTTGGGGAATTTCATATTATGTTTACTGGATTATACATTATTTATCACCGTTTTGATAAGATCATGTCCCATAATCATCTTCTCTCCAACATCATCCCTGCATTTCAAATTCAAACACCTCTTCCCATACAAATACACATAATGTTCCATTTGTATATGATAAATAAATCTTTTGATGTGTGGGAAATATAACATGGGAACGTTTTTATCCCAATATATCCTTCAATGTTTTATTGGTTCCTTTGTATTGACCTTCCATATGAAGTTGAAAAGTTGTTCTATAAATCATATCTATATCCAATACATGGTGAAGGATTATCCAAAACCATGAGGTAAACCAAGAATCATGATCAAAAACAGTGGAGAGTGATACAATATACATTATTACCACTTACCTTATATATATCATGGTGTATTGGTCAATAGAGAAATCATTCATGGTAGAAATGATATGTGCTGACTTTTCAAAGAGGTCAAATACTACCCAAATGGCATTATTTCATTTAAATTTACTAGGGAGTCATATGAAGATATAAATTATGATATTTTTAAATTATCATATAATTATGGGTAATGGTTACATAATACCATTAAGCATCAACTATTTATCATTAAATTAATTTCATACCACGCATCAAGATAAAAATAATGAAAAATCCCATTTCATGTAATACCCTATAATGTTTTTCTTCTGATATATATACATATTAATTATTTCAAGATGAATAGATATAGGAGAGGAATGTTAAACATCCATAATTTCCCTTTTAAGTTATGATTTTTATGTACCATATATCCATGTTAAAAAACTTATACTATAACACCTGGATGTTTTTAGGAAATATTAATCTCAATAATATTAATTCATCCACAACATTCATTGCATAAAATCATGAGTTTAATTTATCCATCAGATACCCTTAGTATAAAATGACCATTTTAAGATTTCCATTAGATTAAAAGGAATAAATATAACTAACTTATGAAAATGCGTGGTGAATTATTTCGCTATAAATTAATTATAATATAATTATATTATATATCTGTATATATGAAATACTATTAGTAAATTAAATTAATTAAATATATATGATATATAATTAATATAACAAATTTGTATTCTAACAAAAATTATTATTATTATTGGGTATGAAAAACCCATTTTGATGTATAAAACCCTATATTTTTCAACAGTTAATTTTCAACCATTTAGTGGAAGAACCCTTTTAAATTATTATTTTGAAAAATTTAAAAATATTATATGAAAAATAAAAATTTTCATTTGAAGCTGTATATAAAAATGTACTTCAGAAAAATTTTAGTATTTTTCTAACAAAATTCAATTTTTAAAGAATATTAAAAAAATACGTTAAATATTAATTGAAAACAACAATATTCATCAAAATAATTTATATGGATAAATTATTATATTGAAAATTTTTTATGTATAAAAAGAAAATATTTTCATCACTCAATATAAGGTATAGAATTATCATTAGTTTTACATTGAATTCAGATGCAATACATTTCAATATTTTAAACTGTTTTAAATTTTAAAACACATTCTATCTTTCTGGAAACGAGTATTATTTTAAATTAATTACTAAAAGTTTTGTATTATGAAATTTAAAAAATTAATTCCATATTTTGAAAAGTACATCTAGATTATGTGATTTTTTTGTGAATTATAAACAATCACATCTGTAATTTTCTTATTAAGATGAAAGGATAAATCGGGTAATTAAGGGAAAGAAAACTAATATAAAATTACCCTTATACTTATATTTATATCATTTTATGAGTTTTTTTCAACCTAAATTATCATTGGTTAGAAATGGTATACATTTAAATACACTTGGTTGAAATTAGGATATATAATTTATTTTATTTAATGAAAAGTTAAATTTTTCTCTCTTGAATTTTAATAACCCTATAATTTTTAATTTAAGGTTATAAAATTGATAAACTCGACTATAAATCTTCATTTTAAAGGAAATTTTTTTATTTACCATGGTAATTTATTTGTAATTTCTATCAAATAAGTAATTGACTTAATCTCTAATCCATTAATGGTGAAAAATATATTAATTGATTAAATATCAAGAATATGATTTTTTTTTAAATTATAATACCCATTAAAAGACCCAAACAGTTGAAAATGTTTTTTTGGTCGAGTATATCTCGACCCCAATCTTCCAAGCTTTGTGTTTTTGACCATTTACATCCCTATATAATTGATTTTGACACATAAATTATTTTATTTAAAATGATATTGATGTTCTCCCATTCATAATTTAATAAGATTTTAAATATTGTATTTTATAGATGATAAAATGAAATAAAATTATTTTTATTAAATTATAACCCATTTTTATTCTTCATAACTTTTTTATTAAACATGTAAGTTCATATAATAATGACATAAAATTGATGTTGTTATTATTTTATTAATAGAGATAACAAATAAATTTTATTAAAAATATAAAATTTAAAATAATAGGGGTTAATCGACTTGTCTAATGAATTTAAAATATGATCATTACCTCTTGAAAATATTATAACCTTTTTTTTATTTTAGTTTTTAATTTTAAATTTTTTTTAAATAAATGATTTGAATGGTGTCAAAATTGACACTAATGATTATTATTCTAAATAATGCTTAATTAAATTATTTTTAATAAAAATACATTTTTTTAAAATATATAATAATTTTTATACAGTAAAAAATGTTTCAGTATATATATTTATGGTTTATTTTACATATAATAAGTAATTATTGGACTATTTTAATATTGAATTATTGGTTACCCGAGTTAAAAATTAAATATAAAAGCTTAGTATTAGTAAAAAAGCTATGGTTGAAATTGAAAGAAAAACTATCAAAAAATTATTAGTTGATGAGAATATAACTATATCACATATTATATTATAAAATTTTACATTTTGGAGTTTTCATGAATGGGCAGTATTTTCGTAAATCAATATTTTTGATGTTTCTAAAAGTGCACCTCAAATAAATTATAAAAGAGGACCTACTCCATCAACTATTTTCTTCAATATGATCCCAAAATATCATGCATCCTGTACCATTTTCATTATAATTTTCTCTCGTAACATTTCATTGGTCCATGTATTCTTCAAAGACCAACTCTAGTGCTCTGTGTTAAAATTTGGTGGAAGCATATCAAAGAAGATGTAGTCTCCTCTACCGATTCATTCAAACTTCTTTCTCCTTGTACTTCTTATTCCTTATTTATTTCAATATAAAGTAAAAAAATCCTAGTATAGCATGTATACTGAGATTTTTTTAGGATTATGAAACGCAAATATTCATATTTCTATATTGTAAATTAAAAATGAAATCTTCACGCGTACGTATACACATACTACCATCTCTTTGTCGTGGTGTAATCAGTTGTTCACCACCAACATACCTGGATAAATATAATGGTGTAAGTAATAACTATATATTATAAAATTATATTTATTATGGATTAGTATACCCCATTACTTCGATATCATTTGACAACTACATGAATGATATTGTCGCTCGTGTATACATATGACTTACCATCTCCACGATGTGATGTGGTTCATTTTACATGACCAACATTTAATCAATATTATATAAATGAATTTAATTAATAAATATGATATATATTATTCTAATATCATTATGTAAATGATATAACTATAACCTACAAGTAGGAAAAATAACATATCTGATAAAAAATGCATAAGAAAATAATTAATTTAATAACCAATGTATGAGTAAAAATGTTACTAGAAAAAAATGATAATATGATCATATATGATATCATAAATATTCTTATGATTTTATAATAATTAAATTAAATTATTTAAATCATTATACATGTGGATCAGATACATATAACGGAAATCATACCTATGGTAAGAGAAAATTTCAATATCACATTATTATCCGAGTTTGATTATATATAACTATTTATTGTTGAATATTTATCTCAAACATCCAAGTTTCGAAAAAATTTAATAATGTTTCTATTCTTATATAATTTTAAAATTTTAATTTTTCCCATTGGATAATTAATATTGAACGATTTCAAAGGAATCTTTTTTTGTTATTCGTTATGAGAGCTTTTTTGACATTTTCAGAATAAGTAAGAGGAGAATGTTTTTTATAATATGAGGGAATGAATAGATGTTTATGACTTCATAATACCTTTTTTCCATTAATATTTCTCTAAATTATTTCATATTATTTTAAAATAAATTATTTTCTTTTAAATTTTTGTGGTATTTTGAGGTAATATAATGTTTTTGAAGAATAAATGATATTTTCATCAAGAATTAATTTCTTGTGTTTTATAAAAATTATTTTACACCAATAATGAAATTATTTAAATAGGGTTATTTTTCAATCCCAAATATTAATAATATTTTATTTTTTTAATGAAGGGATTATTTTTATGAAATCCATTTATTTTATAAAGATTTTGATTGAAAAAATTATACAAAACCCATTTTCGTCCTTCATTTATGATATGGTGAACAATTTTTGTCATTGAGACACATGTAAAAATGATTAAATTATGCAATTTGTGGGACATAAATCTACATCCAATTAATTGGGAAAAAGAATTATATTTATTAACATATAAATGAAAAGAATGGAATCTAAATCTAGTTTAGTATTTAATGGTTAGGACAAGGATTGAACTCGGTTCAGTAATAAACTTTGTCCAATATGAAGGTATTGGCACTGATCCATGACTAATATGAAATGATTTTCTATTATTATGTGTAAGCCAGAATATTTCATGTATTATGTTATTATTTTTGGGATTATGATGACCATTTATGATTTGTCCCATGACATGATATCATGTTCTTTTATATGCAGGATAATATTTTCAAATGTAATATTTTTGTGTCCTCTTATTATATTTTTTAATTAATATTCATCACTTTTTACATAAAATAAATATATTTAATGTATCTTCCATTACAGTTAGTATTAGAGGAAATTTATAGTTAACCATTGGAAACTAAGAGAAGAAATCATTAGTAATAACCTAAAGGATATGTCAGAGTATATGTTATAGTCTTAGCCTTTTATAAATGATCATGGATAATATAGGATAAAACCTAACGTTTCCTAAGTTGAGATTTTAATCATGATTATGTGGTTTTCCAATTATGATTAATGTTTCTCAATCTATTCTTCTTGGTTTTAGTCAATGGATGTAACCCAATGGAATCAGGTTAACACTGAATGCGACTGGAAATGAAATTATTGTCATCTTGAGAAAGCAATTGTTATGGGAGCTGGAATCAAAACAATTATAGATATTCTCACAAAAAATTCTCAATATATGAATCATGGGGGACAACCCAATTAGGAATTATGGATATAATATTCTGTTGAGTTCTTCATGGGGCACCTTCCACCTTTTTTTCAGTGTGTCTCTTGATCCATTGGTGGATGAAGAATGGATCAACACCACTAAAATGATATTTTCAATTCTCTAATGTACAGAGCAATATAAATTCTTCTTATTAGTCTATAATTTGGAAGTTAAATATAATGAATGGTATAATTTATCAAGAATATTAGTCAAAGAGATAATATTGAGTCCATCTAATGGGATGTTATCTAGAAAATATTTTTCTATAAGTATTTTCCTCGTATTCTTCGAACAAAGATGGAGAAAGACTTCCATGAAATTAAGAAAAAGAATGATGAATTTATTGGCACCTATAATGAAAAATTTCATGACTTAAAAGGTACACTTCTGATATTATTATCCAACTTCAAAGTAAAATTTATTGATTCAATAGTTGCTCAATGGCTTGCCTCTGAAGGGAGTTATCCATAAGGAACTTTAATAGCTATGAGAGAATAATTTTATGTGCTATTATGGTAGGTATGATTATTAGATTAACCCATATGTTGTATGGGTTTTATAAGAATGAAAATAATGTAATTAAATATAAAATCTAAAGGACAAACTAAAATGAATTTGAGTTTTACCTTAGCTCAAAGTGTAGAAAGAAACATTATTGTCATTGTCTTAAATAGACATGAAAATATTTTTGTATGGAAAAGAAGGTCATTGGGATATTGAATTCCAATGTGATTGGGAAAGGATTTATAAAGATATGACGAGATAAAATTATCATAAAAACACCCCCATACACTTCAATTCTACAAGTGAAAATAATTGCGGTACTATGCCATTAAATTACATAACATCATGTTTATTGATGATGATCAACATTAAAACACTCAAAATATCAAATACAATGTAATGTCACAAGAAATAACTCTTGTAAATGTGGAGTATGATAATGAAGTGGGGAATGGTACACTAACCGTCTAATTTATTGTATCAAATGTTTTATTTGATTATGGATACTCCCATTGTTTATTTCTGATGATGTTTCTTATGGTATAACTATATTACCTCACTAATTAGATGTTGAGTAGGCCATTACAACTCCTAATGGAACAAAATTCACATAAAAAGACTGAAACTCATCTCTAGTTGAATTTTATGGTATGGTTCTTCCCAAAAAAAAATTTGGATCCTATCTATAGTGGTCATTTAAGATATTATTGGCATTGAAAAGTTTACTCAATATTATTCTCATATCAATTTCCATGGGAGGGAAGTCAATTTTCATATTCTGGATAAATATATGATTATCTAGAAATTAAAGGATGAATACAACCTTCAAGTAGAAATTTATTCTATCGTTTGGGAATTGATCCCAATAAATTATGGTTATCTATCTCGAATTCACCATTAAGAATACACCAATTGTATTATAGTTTTATGATGACATTTTGGGAGAATTAATAGTTCTTTAACCAAATCGTGATGTTTATTTTATAATAGAACTCATTCGGGGTAATATTCTTATTTCAAAAACACCGTATAGAATGGACCGAATTATGTTGTAGGAATTGAAGAAGAAAACTCAAAAAGAATCATGAAAAGGGATTCATACATCCTAGTTCATCACATTAGGGAGAACCTATTATATTTTTTACGAATAATGAAGGATCAAAAATACTTTTTATTAAGTATAGATAGCATAAAAATATCACTATCAAGAAAAAATATCATCTTCTCTGCATTGATGACTTATTCAACCAACTACATTGAGCATCATTCTTTTACAAGATGATCATCATTAAGGATATCATTAATTAAGTGTCAAGATGTATGATATACCAATGATGACATTTCTTACAATGTATAAGCATTATGAATTTATAGTGATTATTTTGGACATACTAATGCCCAATCAATCATCGCATATCTAATGAATAGAGTCATTAGAGAATATTTTGATCAGTTTTTGGTATTCTTTATAGAAAACATTATTGTCTATTCTACAATCAAGGATGATCAAAAATATCACTTAACAAATGTAATACAGATCCTGAGAAAATAGAATATTTATTCGAAATTTACAAAGTATGTATTTTTTTCTTAATAATATTTCTTTTTTCAGTCACTTAATCTCAAGAGTTGGGATATATGTGTCTCCCGTAAAAATAGAAGTTAGTATGTTATGGTTGAGATAAAAACTGTAATCGTGATATGATGTTTTCATTGTTGGGATGTATATTATTGACATTTTGGGAAATAAATATCACGATTGTCTAATACACTAACAATGTTAACAAGAAAAGTTGTATAGTTTGGGTGGATGGATGAATGTGAATATAATTTCAAAGATCTCAAAATAAGGTTAGCATGTGCACTGGTGGTCACACTACATTTTAGTGGAGAATGGATTGGGTTCTATAGTGATGCATCTATATAAGTTATTGGATTTGTTATCATACAAAATGTGATGGTGATATATTAATCCTAGAGATAAATGGAAATCAATGAGTAAAATAACCCAACTCAAGTTTAAGATTTAGTGGCGGCAATCTTTGTATTAAAGATATTGTGGAAGTATAGTTATGGTGAAAGGTGTGTTATTCTTATTTATCATTAGATTTCAAAGTATATTTTTACAAAAAAAACCTCGATAAATATACACCAAAGAAGGTGGTAGGAGTTAATTAATTATTACGATTACATAATACATTACCACCATAAAAACATTTGGTAGATTCTTTGATTCAAAAGAACCATACAATCCTATCCATGATGACCATCACAAAAGAACCAGTATTTATGGATTTAAAAAGGATGAAGATTGAGATTCTAATGGAACGGGAGAAGTCATTTATTTATAAAATATAATGTTCAACCATATATAAAACTAAAGATTAAGGAGTAAAAGAAGTAAGAATTTTAGCAAAAAAATATTTTGTCAAATGTTCCTAAATTCAACATTGTTTACGATGGAATATTAATGTTCATGAATTGGGTTTTTATTTATCCCATACTTGAATTAAAGAGGGTTCTTTTAGATGAGGCTCATATTTCTACATTTTCTATTCACACTTGAATAAAAATGATATTCATGAACCTGATAGAGTATTTCTATTGGGACGGAATGAAAATATATGTTTCCAAATATATCTTTGAGTGCATAGTTTTTCATCAAGTTATTACTGAGGGACAGATGTCTAAGGGATTGTTACAATAATTACCCATATCGGAATAGAAATAGGAAATCATCACTAGGGACTTTGTCATCAAACATACCAAAAAATCTATAGGCCTTAATTCTCTATTAGTTATATTTGATCACCTTAGTAAGTAGACACAATTCATTGGTATTAGATCAAATTTGTCTCTTCATCTGTATGTAAGGATATATGTAACAGAAGTGGTAATATTTAATTGAGGACAACATTTAAATTTATCTAATTAGGTTCTGACGATTTCCTCAATGTTATAGATAATATTTTAGCAGTCTACAAATATATTTTTATGTTTTATCACTTCTTATCATCCTCAAATATATGTTCAGCTTGAGAAGACAAATCACTCCCTATAAGACATGTTGAGATTTTTTTATGTTTTCAAACGGTGTTAGGATGAAAACCAACCTTTGGTTGATTTTTAATATAATAATATATTTGAATACAATATTTATATGGCTACCAATTAATCCATATATGGAAAATAGTGTGTAAATCCAACTTGTTGCGATGAAGATTATGATGGAAAGCTGTTAGGACATGAACATGTTAATGAAATGGAGGAAAAAGCCTGGTCTATTTAATAACACATAAGAGATCCTCCATGATGGTAAAAACGTTATACGAACAAACTAATAAAATACCTAGAGATTGAATTTGTCTAAAAAGTGATTCTATAAAAATATTCTTAAAATATATTAATGAGTTTTGGAATGAAGGGAAATCTTAGTGCCAGATATATCATTCTTTTTGGAAATTCTGGATCATGTTAGGAAGGTAGCTTATCGATTGGATTTTTTAACTAATATCTCTTAGGTTCATTATCTTTTCAATTTATATATCATGATAAATTAAAAACATAATAATTTATAAGAACTAAAAAACAGAACTCGTACCGCTGAAGTAAGATATCTCTTATCAAGAACAATAGAGAGAGATTCTGGAGCATTGCGAGAAAGTGCAATGAAATCAGACAACTCTCTTGGTTAACGTTTTTTGGCATAACCTCCAATTTTAGTTGCTGCATGTGAATATTAGGATATGATGAGGGATGGATATTCCCATCTATTTGTATACATGTGATTAAGTTTGAGGGTGAAATTCCATTTCTTGGGGGTAGAATGTAACACCAGGATATTTGCATAATTTATTTTCATTAAATAAATGTAATTATTTAGTAGCTTTAATTTCACAGAGTCATGAGTTCTAACTAACCATGGGGTTCCCTTTTTATAAAATAATCATTTTAACATAGTTGTAGGGTTAGTAAGAATAAATATAACTTTCTTATTAAACAGTATGGTGAAGTCTGTTGCTACATATTATTTATAATATAAATCAATTGTATATTTTTGCATGTGAATTAATATTAATAAATGAAGGAAATGATATATATTGTTTATATACATAATAAAATATTTTTTTGCATTCATCAAATAGATAATTTTTTCATTCTGTATGAATAATTACTATTTGATGTATAAAATCATATTTTTTGAAAAGTTTATTTTTCCACATTTTAATATAGAACCCCTTTTAAATTGAACTATTGACACTTTAATAATTTTTATTATGAAATTATAAAAATGTTATTTGGATATGGATAATAAAATATATTATTGAATAAATTATAGTATCTTTCTAATAACATTTATATTTTTAAGAATAGATGAAATTACACAAAATTTTAATTTAAAATATTTTTATCACCACAAGAATGAAAATGGATAATTTATAATATTGAATGGTTTTAAAGTATAAATATAATATATTATTATCATTCAATATATTTTATGTCAACATCCTCAATTATACATTGAACTCAGATGTAAAAACATTTCAATCTTTTTAATTGATTTATGTTTTAAAACTCGATCTATCATTCCAACAATGGGAATAATTTTAAATTAAGTACAATATCTTATATGTTTTGAATATTGAATGTTTTAATTCATATTTTTAATAAGTAGGTCTAAATTATGCATATATCTTTAATTTATTTTTCAGTATTATGAACAGTAACATTATTAATTTTTATTATTACAGCAAAAGGGTAAATCTAATAAATATGGGTAAGAATACTATTATAAAATTACCCAAACACGTGTCTTAATACAATTAGATGATATTTTTAACATAAATAATCATAGGGATGAAATAGTATACATTTAAGTCATCATGGATGAGATTAAGACATTTAATTTATTTTATATAATTAAAAGTTAAACATGTCACTATAAAATTTTAATAAATAAATTATTTTTATTATGAGGATATAAAATAGATAAATTCCACAATAAATAATAATTTTAATGATAAATTATTTTTTTACGGTGATTTATTTTTAATTTTTATGAAATAAATATTTACCTTAATAGATTATATATTAATTATGCATAAATTATTTATTTGATTAGAAATGAATAATATTTTTTTTATTAAATTAATAATACACATTAGAATACACTAAAACATGAAAAAAAATACTAATGTTCTATTCTATCTCGACTAGAATCATCCAAGTGTTGAGTTATTAACCATTTCTAGACTTATATAAGGGATTATGACAGTTACATTTTTTATAAATTGATGTCAAAGTTATTACATTCATAATTTAATTTATATAGATTTTGAAATGTTGGATTTTTGAGATGATAAATTAATCTACAAAAATTCTTCTCAAATCCAAAATATTTATATTAATTATAGAGTTTTTTAAATTTTTATTCACGAAAATAATTATATTAAATTATTAAAGGAAATTTTTGTAGTGATTATTTTATCAGTAGAGATAAAAAGTAAAAATTATTAAAATTAATAATGTAAATATTATTTGAAATAATTAACATGTCTAATGAATTTTATAGATGAACATTACCTCATATAAATAAAATAAAATAGTTTTTCTTAATGTTGAAATGTTATCGTAATATTTGTAAAAATCAATGAATTTAACAGTGTAAAAATTGTCATTATTGGCTTTTTTTAATAAAAACTTATTAAATTATTTATAAATAATTTTTAAAAAAATATATAATAATTATTATATGGTATGAAATGTCATAATTTTGTTATTTGGGGTCTAATTTACATAAAAAAAGTAAATATTTCACCCTATTCAAATTGATTTATTTTTTACCATAGTGAAAAATTAAATAAAAAATCTAAGTGTTAATTAAAAATATATGGTTTAAATTTACAGATAATTGGTTAAAAAATTATTATTTAATGATATTACATACTTATATAATTTCATCTTATAAATTTTAACATTTTTATGGTTTTTTAGGGGGTTTTATTTTTTTATCAATTTATATTTGACAGGATTCCCAAAGCCCTCATCACCTCAACTATAAAAGTGAACCTCCTCCCTCACCTATTATCTTCACCATGATCCTTAAATCTCATCCCTACCATACATGTTTCCCTTTTAAACATCCATAGTAACATTATAGTGGTTTTGGGATTCTTCAATGACAAACTCTAGTTCTCTAAGAGGAATCTTAGAGGAATAACATTGAAGAATGTGTAATCTCCTCTACTGATTCATTCAAACTTATTTCTTCTTATACTTATTCTACTTTATTTGTTTCATTATATATTAATAAACCTAGTGTAACTTATATATAGTGAATTTATTATTATTATTAAAAAAATATTCCATATTCTATCCCTCCAATGAAACATAAAATCATTAGACGTACGTATGTACGACATACCATCTCCACGTTGGGGTGTAATCTATTTTTCACTTCCACCTTAAATGGATGTCTATAATAATGTAAGTAAAAAAGAAAATATGATTATTATAAAATTAAATTGATTATGAAATATTATACACCATACAATTCAATATTGTTCAATAATTATTAGAACGATATCGTCACTTGTGCGTACATACGAATTATCATCATCACGATGCAATGGCGAATTTCCTAGGTATTGTAGTAGTACTGTAGCAGCGGTGGAACTGTAGCAGCGGAGACACTGTAGAGGTGGAGGGACTATAGTAGGAACTGTAGTGGTATCTGTACTGTAGCAGGCACTGTAGCTGTATGGGTACTGTAGCAGTACTATTCACCGATGGGTCCTTTGGGCCAATAAATGGGCTGTCAAGCCTTGTATTTAGGCCAGTTGTCCTTGGGCCTTCGTGCTATGTAATGGGTCTCCCTCTAACAATTATAAAGAGGTCATTTCATTAAATTATAAATTGAGGCTTCGACCACAACCATTAAAAAAATAAATAAATAATTTAAATAATTTCACAATGGGGTTTTTATTTATGGAAAGGAAATCGGACTTATGGTAATGTATAATTTTACAAATCTCATTATTATATGAGATTAATTATTTTTATGTATTTATAGGGACATATTTATAACCCACATACATTTATAATAAATACATAATATCATATATATTCATATAAAATTTTATAAATTAAATTTTAACCGTTATTGAATTTTTATTAAACGATATGAAAGAAATATTTTGTCATTATTCAAGGTGAGTTTTTTTACTTTTCTATAAAATATATGAGGATAATGTCTTTTTAACTTATACAACATAAATTGTTTAGTATATATTCACACTGCTTTATTTTCATGAATTTTCTACTACACTCTTTCAAATTTATTTTCAATTATATTTTTTTCTTCTATAACTGCACGAAATTTCTAGAAAAGAAACTATTTTTGAAGAAGAAATGATATTTTCATTATGAATTTATTTAAATTGTTTTACCAAAAAAAATTTCCATATAAGTTTTTATTATTTAAATTCGGTTATGTTTCTATCACTATTATTTATATTATTTAATTATATTTATCATGGAATTATTTTAATTAATTCCATTTATTTTCTATAGATTATGATGTAATGATGTTTAATAAACCTATTTGTGTTCCTTGGGCTATACTATACTGACCGATTTATGTTTTTGTGGTATAAATAAGAGTAATTTATTTATGGTATGGGTGGTAACTTTATCTCCCACCAATGTTTTGGGTAAATATTAATATCCCATTATAGAGTTATGATTGGAATGACATGTAAATCTAATTCAGTAATAGAAAGATGAAATGAATAGTGAACTTGGTTCAATAAGAGACTTTGTCTACTATGATGGTCTTGGAAATGGTCCTTGACTAATACGAAACGATTTTTATTCTTATATGTAAGAAATAATATTTCATGCCTTATGTTATTATTTTTTGGATTGTGTTGAACGTTTATGATTTATCCCATGACATGATATCATGATATTTTATATGTATGATAATATTTTCAATTGTTATGTTTTTATGTCCTGTCATTATGATATGATTGTTAGCTCCATGGTTTACCACTGATGAGCAATTGAGATCACACTTTCATATGATTCTTTTCCCCATGATATGAACACGGGTATTAATTAAGATATGTCAAAAGTATTCTGGTTAAGAAGAAATAAATTGGAGACAATTAAAAAGTTTTATGAACTACTTGTTTATATTTCCATATGTTTGAAGACACTATACCAATATGGTATTCTCATAGAATAATTATATTATGTAATTAGTGTTGTTTTATTTTTAAGTAATATAGATTTCAATAATGTATGGGTTGTTATATATTACACAACCATTAGAAAATTTAAACTCTGGAATATTCAAAACGCATTTCTGTAACTCAAGATTATCATTTGGAGCCTCATTGATTCTCTCTATAGTAGAAATTTTAGATGTTATTTCGGAAAGATATGATGAATTTTTTTTAATTTATTCCAATTTACCTTCTTTATATGTCCAATTAGATTGTATCCCTTCCTATCCTCATCATGGATAGGTTTTTAGGTGTACGTTCCCAAAATTCTAAACGAACAGTATTTTTATTCATTAGCACATGGGACATGTAAAACCAAGTAAAAAAGTTATACTAACACCACAAGATGATAAAATATAATTATTTTAGAATAAATTTAATCTTACTTATATCTTAGGATACATGAAACATTTAATTTTATTGATATTTGTTATTACATGCATGATTGAGTTTTGCTGAAGAACAATATACTACTAATATTATTAATTAATATGATAGTTATCCACTAGTAATTGGAATGTAGGGAAAGAATATTATTAAAAAAATGAGAAGAAAACTATTTCTCACACATTTATTAGATATCTATTCATTTTGTTTTAGAAAATCATTTAAATGGGAAACAGTCATTTTCTAAAAAACAATTTTGTTTCTAAAAGATGGTTTAATCCAGGATGAAACACATTATTTAAAATTTATTTTCTACAATTATAAAAATTTTATATGACAAAATAACATTATATTTATAAATAATAATATTAAATTTATATTAGGGTTAATATTTGGGATTTTCATGAGAAGTTTCTATTTTTGATGAATATTGAAAAATACAAGATTTTTATTGATAATTTTGATTTTGTATAAATAATTTATAATGTTAAATTATATTTTTTATTTCTATTTTCTTAAAAATAAGTCAATATACATATATTAATACATTTTATAAAATTGAAATTATTTTCATATTTGATTATAATACGAAAATATTGTAAATATTTGATCATTTTCTCTTGAAATACTCACTTTCTCTGTACATCATCCATATTAATTTTAAATTAAAATTTTTGAATTCTACGAATTTGATTTGGGAAAAATTATTATAAATTATAATTATTAATAATAAATAATTTTAAATAATTTGTAATTATATTTTAATAAAAATAACTATTTTCTAGTGGAAAAAATAATTACATTGGATAGGGTAAATATTTATGGGCATGGTGGTTAAACTAGACTGCTAAAAATGAAAAATGATCTACATTTTATTAATAGAGATTATTTCAACCTATGACATAATATTATATGAAATTATTAATTCCCTTCCACTTTCCCTTGATCATGACAATTATAAAATGATTAGTAATGAAAAAGGCATAAAATGTACTTTTATTCCTTTTAAATACAATATTGATTTGTAGGTGGGAAAACAAAATAGGTTTGTTTATAGAATTTATTTTGAAATATAAATTATTATATTAAGATAATAATTTAGCTTTAATTTTTAGATATTCAATAATCACATAAATTTATTATGAAATTCCAATTCAGTAAATATTTTGTTAACAATTAAATGAAAAAAATGAAAATGAAAATATCAATAGATTAATAAATTGAGTTATTTATGTTGTTAAATTTATTTTATAAAAGAATATATCATGAAACATTGGATTGAAAATAATAAATTAATATTCCATCATTATGTTGATATTTTTCAAATTCAAATTAAATTAATACTATCAAAATTTACATTAATGTTATTTTTGTGTAAAATATATTTTATTCAATGGATTTAAATTTCAAAAATTTCATATATAATTACATGTTACTTTTAAATGTTATTAAATATAATCTAAATCCCATTTATTGACTATTTATTTCTTTAATACTGAATATATTAATCCATATGTATTAAAAAACATGGTTTGCATAGTGTAGGTTAAATCTTTATTTTTCACGTTACACACACTAGTGTTAAAATTAATTTCAAAAAAACATTGGATTTTAAATTTATAAATTATATATAAAATTTATAATAAGTGGTTATAATGTTTCAATTAATTATCAACTTAATTTAGTCATACATGATAATTTACCGAGGATAGAAATCTAGTTACCACATTAAAAGTGGAAATAGTAAAAACAATGAATCATAGATGTTATGAAAATTTAATATTAAAATATTTGTTTCATTGGGATTTAGAGGTGTTTATAGTAATATAATCAATAGAAAATATATTAGAAATTTTTTATCCACATTTTGTTATATTGATCTCTACATAGTGAATACTTTTGTGTTCTTATTGGAATGCTACTACTCCTCAACTATAAAAGGAAATTCACTCCCCTAACGTTTTCACACATTTAAAAATATTTAATCCTAAAGAAAAATCCAAAATCCCCTCCCAACATTCCTTATACTATTATATAAGCCATTGTTTGGGATGAAATCAAACCTTTGACAGATTTTGTGGAAACATAAGGAAGATCTTCGAAGGAGTGGTAGTGTTGTTCAACAAGCCTCCTATTTTTATTACCTTATCCACCAACATCAATTATTTTCCAAACATAATTATAAAATAACAACATTATATTCCTAATATTGATATTTTTTATATGAATTATATTACCTATAACCACACAAACATCCATTAAATGGGTTATGAAATCATCATATGGGTGTGTGAAGGACTATTGCTTCAGGAACTGATGTCATTCGTTTTTTCCATTCCACCTCTCGAGGATGGGTATACTGATGTGTATAAATTATATATATGATATTTATTACATAATCATACCTTTGGAGTAACTATATTATATATATAATTTGTCTTAATTTATCAAATGAGTTATATAATGTCGCTCGCATGTATAACAAAATTCCACATCATGAAGATATGTCATTTGTCTCTCACAAATGATTCCCATGAAAGGTTGTTAAGATAATCTAAGTGATTATATGTTTTATAAATTAAGTAATTATGATATTCAGAAATTTTTTATAATTATATATATAATATATATATAATATTCTTTAATTACTTTTCATTAATGAAAAAGTTATAAAACCATCCCTGTATGTGTGGACTATCGCCTTCAAGAAGCGATGTGGATAAATTTTTATAACCTCAAAAAGTGGATAATATGTAATTATAATAAAATAATAAATAAAATAATATTTTATTAATTATTATTCAAAATATTATAAAACTATATAATATGTTCAAGAAATGAAACATGCATGACAAAGAATGAAAGAGGAAATACGGAAACTAACACCCAAAATAATTAAACTAATAAAAGACTATTTAAAAGAGGGTGATCATATTTCCCTATATAATTTGATATATATTATTATTTATCTTTTATATTTGAATATGGATTTTAAAATAATTATTAATAGTGTTAAGTTATGTTTACCCAAAAGGATACATGAGGAAAGAGATTTTTACTTAAATTTCATTTCATTGAAAAAAAATGTTAATGTAATGGTCATAATTTCATTTATATGATGTACATGAATCCCTCTTGACATTTAATATCATGAATATTTAATTAGTAATGGAATTTTATTTTTCAAATTTAGTTATTTCTATGAAAGATATTTGACATGAAAATTATAAAGTCATAAAGAATTTCAAAACTCAATTTCACTTCATTTGGTTATATTAATACTTCATTATCATTGATTATATAATATTATGTGTGTCATTATTTCTTACTATCTATTGATTTATTTAAAATTATTTCTTTTATTTATACATGAAACACATATTTTAATCATTGATTAATTCTCACTTCAATGTTATAAGTTTTTTCATTACAGTCACACTTTTATAGATATTGTGTATTCCTGAATTTTATTTGAAGGAAATTATTTAACAATTTAAAAAATAAAAACATTAAATTTTATACTCATATTTTTTTATTATATTTAAAACTAATTGTAAAATTTTTCCCTCTTTGGAACAGAAAATAATTTTAAAAGGTTTTATTAAAATATATCTTCAATTCTCTCTTTGGAAAGAAATATGTTTTCTAACAAAAACTGTGTTTTCTAAAAATGTTTTCAATATTATTTATAGATTTATAAATATTATTTCATAGATGAATTTTCACCAATTTTTACTATTTATAAAATGATTTAATATAAATTTCCTTTTCAAAACATTTCTTGAACCAGGAACATTTGTCTAATTTTTTAACTACAAAAGAAATGTTATTTTTCTATTATTTCGAATGTAAACATTTCCAATCCATCAACAATGAAATTTATTGGAAATGTACTTTTCATTTTTACAAGGATATTTTTAAATAATATATTTTTAAAATTGATTTACAACGGGAATGATTTTAATTTTTTTTTCCAAAATAAAATGATATATACCTCAATAATGTTATTAATGATCATATTATGTTATTTTTTCTCATAAATGAAAAATAATCTTCTTTCTAATCTAATTTGTATATTTTGATTCCATCCTTAATCGTTCTAAGAATTTTTTATCACTATTTTGACCATGGATAGTATAAAAATTAACTTCATTATTTAATTTGGTAGTCACTAGATTCCCCTTGAAATATTCACTTAGATGTGATCGTTAGAAATTAAATTTTCCGTAAATACACATATTATTTATGATGGATATTGTTTTTTAATAAATTGGGTATCATTAATATATATGGTTCTTTAAATTTAATGTAATTTTATTGAAAATGGAAATATTGATAAATCTATATTTTTTACACAATTCAGATATTTGATATTATGTAATACTGATTAATTAATTTAAATGATTTATTTGATATACTAAGAGTAATTTTCAGCTGCAATTATGGGTGGGTACCAATAAAATATATCCCCTTGATGCATATATTGGCCATATGAAACAAATAAGTTAGGATATTATTAAACTAGTTTTTACCTGTAGTATTTAAACAGTCTTGTGGATCATATTGACAGAATATGTTGAAAGATTATTATTATAATTGTTTCCAATAATTAGGCATTTCGTATAAAAATAATTTAGTTATTATTATCCATGATATTTTCACAATAATGTTATCTCTGTATGTATTTCATCACTATTATTTATAGTAAATGTAATGTATTTTTTGGTAATATACCATGTCATATTGATTATATAATATCCAATTATTTATGTGGAATGTATGCTTTGTTGTATAAATTTAAATATTAAATATTCATTATCCAGTTATTGAATTTTAATGTATGCTCAGTTATTTAACATTAAATGTTGATAATGCTTATTGATTCAAGATGTCTTCTATTTTACATAACCCTAACTAATCAATTGAGGTAACAATTATTTTGTTACCTTTATCAAGAAACCATGAATTGGTTAATGTCTGATTGGTATTAATATTCTATGGAGTATAATATTACTATCCATGATATATTTTCAAATTTTTTTAATCAAAAGTATTGTAAGACTCATGTGTGTATCTATTTTACCAAAAAATACATAAGTATGCAGTCCTTCAGGATATAATTCACTGTACTTCTGCTAATGTAACAAAATTAGCCACTATCTCCTATATTTTTTGGTTGGGTTTGAACAGTTGTTATCAAATGAATTTTAGTATAGTCCTTGTGAACTATATTTAGGGAAAATTTGATTATAGAACATAAACCTAAAATATACTTTCAGGATAAGTAAATAATAATATATAAATGTTTTTGTATGGTAGATATTATGTGGGATTTATTTGTAAACCTTTTATATCTTGATGAAACTAGTCTATGTGGTTCTGAAACAGATGAGAATAGGGGATGTAACTCTAAGAAGGGAGTGTTGGGCTTCAGTTGAGTGTTACCTGGTACATGACAATGTTCCCTACATTACACTTTGATCCACATTCCCGAGGATATGCATAGGATAATTCCCATTTTCATTTAAAACCATTTTAATGGATTTGAATATATAAATAAAATAATTAATCTTGGTTTAATCATAGAAGAAGTATTTATGTATTGGGATTAAAATAAGTACATTAAAGGTACTTATACTAAAGGTATTTGGTTACATTATCCATGAAATATATTTTTATTGTGTTATAATAATATATTTTTTAAATAACATAAGGGTTATGGATACCATCATGGGTTATTGTGTTTATGGATGATCATATGTTAAAATTCATCAAAACCACTTTTTAGTTTTTATGTTGTTAGAATGTAACCTGTTTAAGGATATTTTGTGAGATGTTTATGGAAAAAAACCCAGTGATTTAGTATTTGTTTTAGTCAAAAATTTATTTGAGGAATAATACATTTACATTTGTAAACATAACTTCAACGGTATTGATAAAATTAATGGTTAATATGACCTCTAATGACAATATAATAATATAAAAATATTCTTATATAATTATTATGCATTGTAAAAAAATATTGTATTGAGAAACATATTAAAATATTTAAATAATGATTAATATTATTTTAGGGATGTACATCATATTTTTGGTAATTGTTTAGGAATATTATTAATATAGTTTAGAAAAAAGGACTACATGTAGGTTAGGAGGAAACTCATCATGAAAAGAATGGCCACAAAGCAACAACCAATGACTGAAGGCTGATAATGTTTTAACACCTACTACTGACATACTTGATATCCTTGAAAATATGTCATTAATTTTAGTTGGTCAATTTTAAAAAATCTCTAACAATGAAATAATGATATGACATTTTATAGGATTATATATTATTTATTTATCCATATTAGTTTTGGAAGATATTTATATATAAAATGAAATACATTTCACTCTTTTATGTATTTTATGATCCGTTGAATGTGAATTTTATTACATTAGGCATAGAAAATTAATTTTTGGACATTCATTTTAAGAAGTTAGTGGTATATTATCAAACTAAGTAGAAATTTTGTTTATGAAATAGAAATGTAACATGTAATTATTTTTTATTATATTCATGGACAGTATATGATATCTTCAATTTTAAGAAAATGATTTTGAAAAATAAATTTTTCTATTAGAATCGTATCTGATGAATCCAATGGTAATTTAAATCATCACATATTTATGGGTTTCAGACCCATAAAATTATATTGATCATTATGTTTTTGGGATTAGTGTCCGTAATCACTCTCTATAGTTATTTAATCCTTTTCTTCATTTCCATATATTTATTTCCAACCAATGTTCTCAAATGTAGAAAACAAGTTTTATGGTATTTCATATGACTGATGTATTTCTAATTCTCTCTTATTAATGGATTATTTTATTAAATCCTTTTATGATGTTTGTTTTTCAAAAACATATTCCAAAATTAAAACCCCTAATTAAATAAATAAATTATATTTTATGAGGATAAAATTTATTAATGGTGAGGAGAATGTAACACCATGAAAATATAAATGAATAAAATTATATTAAATAAAACATGCGACAATCAAAACCCAACATAGAAGACAATATAAAACCCAAATACATTATTATATATTTATTTTGGAATAAATTTTTTTTAATCTCTTATGATATGTACAATAATGTGTTTTTTGATATCTTTTATTACACACAAGACCAAGTCGAACTAATCAACAATGTATTACTAATATTAATTTTAAATATCATATGTTTAATATATATGTTTGAATGGAAGGAATGAAAATGATTCACCGAATTATGAAAATATATATTTATACACATTTATTGGTTTTATATTAATTAATAATAAAAATAATAATCATTTAATGAATAATATTCATTTTCTAAAAAACAATATGTTTTTTTATAAAAGTAGATTTAACCATGCTAGGTGAGCATAATTTAAAATTGTTATTTAAAATCATTACATAAAATAATAATAAAAAATATAGTGATATTTTGAAAAACAAAATATTGAAATTTTATTAGTGTAATTTTTTTTTCATTTTTCTTGGATGATTCATTTTTGGATGAATATTAAAAAAATACAGGAACCTATTTGAAAATTGTATTTTCAAATAAATAATTTATAAGTATAATTTTTATTATTAATAGGTTATAAAGTCAAAATATTTCAATTATAAATACATTACTCTATATTTAGATATTTTAAATCATTTTCATATTTAATTTATAGAAAAAACATTTTAAACATTTGAGTATTTTCACATTAAATACATTTCAACACACCAATTGTTTAGTATTAATTTTAAATTATAATTTTCCACTCATTTGAATTGAATTTGGAAAAATGGATTCAATATTTGAAATTATTCTAATTTATATTGTATAACAAATTCAATATGATTTTTCACCAAAATGAAAAGTGAATATAGTACTGATTAATTATCGCAATTAAGGAAGAAATTTATTTTCATGGGGGTCAATAAAAAATGAGAATCTTGAAAATGGCCTAAAATATTATATAAATTGTCATGACCAATCCCCTGGGGCCCGTGCAATGACTACCCCAAGCCCACCTTCCATAGGCAAGGGGATGAAGACTGGAACCGGAATGATTTATCCCTAAAACAAAAAAGAATTAGCTTTAACCTATACAATCACATAGTTTGAGAACACAACAAGATGCAACCACGATGTAAAACTATAGTAGTAAATGTTGGTACAAAATGTATAGGGGGCCGGAATACAATCCCAACTGAAAAGGTACCACAAAAACTGAAAATAAAAAACAACTTATATGATCGTCCACCAAGGATCATACCTGAAGTGTAGGTACAACTCGTCATGTTTCTCGCCTCATCTACATCTTGCATCCTTCCACCTAAATTCCATGCTCCCAAAGTCTCAGTCAAGGATGCTCGTCATCTGCACAAGACACAACAAGGTGCGGGTGAAGCCCGTGTAGTGGTGAGCATAAAAATACCTAATAGGGACCCCGAGACCCCCGAAGGTCTCTCATAATTCCACAAAAGAATACCACAAAACATTATCTCGATCCCATGCACAACGTAAAACACTCAACTCAAATCAGATATACTGATCTCATCCAAAATGAAACATATATCCATGACCTTAATCCATTTCTAGGATTTGTAAAGAATGATCATTGTGTAAATATTGGATCAGGAGTACATGCCCCATGAACTAGCCATTTCTGATGGCACCCGTTCAAGAGATGTACTCCATCAGGTACAACTCAATCATTCCTAATGGAACATCCCAAAGGACGTGCTCTATCAGGATCTTTATGCTAGAACCGCCTCTAGTGCATGACACTCGAGATCTCACAGTCACATTATTGGGCCCGAGGAAAGGCCTACAAAAAACAAGTAAAGAGGCCCACTCCTCGACATTGTGTCCTTCAGTCGAGAGAGCTCCAACTCCCCTGAAGGACCCACTCCCAATCGCTAATCGGAGATGGGGTAGTACTAAAGTATATGTGAGTACATGCACCCTAATCGGTTGTGGAGTACAAATCTGGTAGTTTTTGTATGTGGGGGACCCGTTCCCTAATATGTAAGGGGAGTACTGACCCCATGCTAGAGGATTTTCACCTTGTAATGATAGGGGTTTACCAACTCTATATGGGAGGTCCCTTATCCTACCCGGTAGGGGAGTATAACACTTGTAGTGTGTTTGTTGTGGGGGACATGCACCCTAGTACATTAAAAAAACCCCAGGCTACAGGACATGAACCCTGGAATGGAAGGGAAGTACCGACTCTACTCTAGCACTACATAAGGGGGATACACACCCTAGTTTTATAGGAGTGTACCTACTCCTAAAATAGAGGACATGCACCCTACCCGATAGGGGAGTACCTAACTCTTTGTGAGTTATGAATGGAGGACCCATGCACTAGTCAATAGGTGAGTACTGAATCCATAGATAGAAAAATCAAGAAGATGGAAATGAACTCGGGCTCATGGCATTGGGAGTCCCATCTCTACCGGAGTTGAGGTGTAAGGAATACATGCGCCTTGAGTCCTCAATGGAGTAGCTATCCCAACTCTCACATCAATAAAAACCCTGGTTTTACTGATCCGATTATCTATCATACCTCATCTGCCACAAAGTTCAGAAATTATGTAAATAATGATTCATCATGTCATAAGGGTTCCAATGCAATAGACGGTGAGTCAACCAGACACCATGTCTGTAATCTATAGGCATTTTAGTGTCGATGGCCCAGTTGGATTCGGGTATGATCCAACCCGTCCATATTCTAACATTCCCTGAATGTCACGTGGAGTATCTCAATATGATCTTCTTGCACCATGGATCTCATTTCCACAAACAGTTCAATAAATAGATGTTGGGTTTTCAAGATACGACCTTTTAAGCGTATCTGGGTCCTAGAGGGGTTCGGGCCTGATCCGACCCAGTCTAACTTACCTGACCTAGACCGCCCCAGCTTGGATTCCTGTGGCGACAAGACCAGCTAGTCGGCATGACCCATGTAGGGTCACATGGTTCGCTACTCCCAAATGACTACATAAAATTGGCGACGCCACATGGTGCTGCCTCGTCACTCACGGAACCCGCAGGGAGCGGGTTCCTTGCCCGCTCCACCACAGCTTTCAAATCCCATCTTACTTTAGGATGGCGTGCGACGATGTGCTGCCTCCACCCCCTCAGCACTGAGTATCACCTCTCTTCCACCCTGTCTGGAAATTTTTGTATGCTTCCATCATCTGTCGGTGACAGTGTTGCGCCGGTGTTACTTCAACAAGGCGTCGATGACGTTCCAAAGCTCCATCTTCAGTTCCTCTCATCCCTAAAGGCTTCCCAGGTTGTTGTCATCACTGTGCAGCTCCTGGATTCTAGATTCTGATGAGTTGAAGGATTGTCCCACAAAGAATATAAAAATAACGAAATGACGGAGGGTCCAAACCCTGTTCGTTTGGCTCGCACCCTCCACATTAACATGATAACAAGATGATGGAAATAATTAATCATAGATAAGTATAACAAAATAAACCCCATACCTTGAGGACCGCTGTAGGTTCCATAGTTGTGGTATGAGGGGATCCCTCATAAGATGAGGTCATCAGCGTACCCCGATCCTAGATCATCGCCGCTCAAGCAACCATTCTCCATCGGTGGATGTTACCGCAGGAAATCGCCAGAGGATCCTTGCATGATAAAGACAAGTCAAAAACCAACACCCAAGATTCCATTAAATAGACAGAAAAACCACCTATGTTGCAAGACCTTAATGTTGTTCATTTTTGAACTACAATTAATGTTGTAACATTGAGGTTACAAATATGGAGAGAGAATCTATTTAATGGCTTGACAAATCATCGGTCCCACTACTTATGCTTAGCCGTTATAGAAACGAAATAAAATAAAATTGTTAGGTTATTTTATTATTTTTCTATAATATCTAGAATTTAACTTTTCCACCCGAACCACTGTGGTCGAAGTGAATCTCCTCTTAAGAGAATCTTGGCATTGGAAATTCAATGGTGCCCTCAAATTTCAATTCTAAGCACTGGTTCAAAAGATTTAAAATGTTGCTCGTGATTTTACTGAATGTTCCTTAAAAAGGTTCGAAAAAAATTTATAGTCACCCTCAACCTGCGCCAGTCGAGGTTAGGCTCTTCCTATGGGAAAAACGTCACCAAAAATACAATGGTACTCTCATATTTTTAATCTGAGTTATGTTTTAGAAGTTAGATAATCTAAAAAAATAATTGTTACTTAATTATTTTATTTACGACCAAAAACTAACTTCCACTGTTGTCACGCGCCAGCCAATGTTAGGTTGTTCCTAAAAAAAGTATACCCTCATGAGTTCAGCAGTTGTCTCAAGTTTTTAATCAGATTCACCGTTCATGAGTTATATTCAATTTAAAAATAAAATAAAATAATTTAATTTTTTTATTTACGGTTATGCCATTTTTTGTTTTCTCAATAGAGGCATGCGCCGACTAAAATTAAGGTGCGCCTAGGGTAAACCCGTAATCATCAATGCAAATTTTCCCTCATATTTTTGATTTGGGTACACATTTAATATTTAATCCACATTTTCAGGAAAACCACTCACGCATGTTATTTAAACATAACATTTTTCAACAGATCATCCTAGGAACTTCGTGCATCCTAATTGCGCGCCATCAGATTTCACGGTCTAAAAATAATTTGATATAAACAAATTTATATTGAAATTCTAGGACATTAAACAAATTATATTTAAAAATGTTTTTATATCATTATAATAAAATTATATTGAATATTGAAATTATTTCTCACATTACTTTGAATATGATTTATATAATATGGTATTTAATGAAACGTGAAAAGAAAATATTGTCATTCCTTTTAATTTCTATAATACCTTGGGATAGAGCACAAAACAACATTATATTTGTAAAATTTTGAAATTTTATGATAATTTTTTTATAATAATAATATATCCTCAATATTTATATACTAAATAATTACTTAAAAATCTTATGAAATTCCAACATAATAATTATTTTGTAAACAATTAAATTAAATAAATGAAACCAAAAATAATAAAAGATTCATAAATTGAGTGAATTATTATGTTTCATTATATTTTAATATTAATATATCATGATGCCCATTTTTTAGTATAATATATTCATCTAAAATTATTTTCTATATTTTTTTAAATTCAAATAAAATGAATAATGTCAAAATTGACATAATTGTTTTTTATGAGAAAATATACATTACTAAACGATTTAATTTTTTAAAATATTATATTTTATCAAGTGATTTTTAAATGTTATTTTTTATAAAATATTTCTCATTCATAGACTAATTTTTTATTCATAACTAATATTTTTACCCATAAATAATAAATACTATTATAGCGTAGTTAAGGTTAAAGTAGTTTTTTTTGCAATTTTCTTGTGCATGTCTTAAAATTATTTTGAAAAAAATTGTATTTTTATTCTGAATTTTATATGTAATATTTATAGTCATTTTTTATAAATTTCATTATAATTATCACATTAATTTCATATTCATAGAAAAAAATACATATGATATAAAAATAATTACAACATTGAAAACCAAAATAGTAAAAATAAGGAAACATAATATTTTATGACAGAAATGTTTATAACCTGTATTAAATTGTATTTTGGATGTATTTATCTACCATATAATCCCTAAAATAATTTAATTATCAATTTATTATATTCATTATGTAGTTTTAGACTTTGATAATGGAATACTTTGGAGTATTTAGAAGAATTCAACACCACCACAACTATAAAAAGGAACTCACTCACCTCACTTTTTTTAACTCTAAATCCATTTTTCTCATCCAAACCCTTCCCAAATAACTAAAATAACTTCAATAATATCACCTAGAAGTCATATTTTCTTGGAATAAACCCAACCATTTAATTATTTTGTTAAAACCTAAGGAGGATTCCTGAAAGAGATGAAAGGTTCTTCAACATGAATTTTCATTTAACTTCTTTCTACATCCCATTAAATTATTTTCAAACCATGATGATTTAGTAACCTTATTATATTAAATATAAATACAATTCGTTATTTTATGTTTGTGACTTAAAACCAAACAAACTTAAATCAAATGAGTTTTGAAATCATCATTTGGGTGTATGCCATACTACTGCCAGATGAACTGATGTATTTTCTCCCCATTTCCACATCTCCTGTTTAGGAATAATAATGGATTTAAATTATATATATGATATTTATAACATACTTTTACCTTTGGAAATACTATATAATATACATATTTTCACTAATAATTCCAAAGGGGATATGACAATGTCGCTTGTATGTTGGGCGGACTATATCCTTGTGAAGGGATTTCATTCGTCTTACAATAACACTTTAGATGGAATATTATAAAGATAACGTAAATTATTATATGTGATATAAGTTAAAAAAATGTAATTTTAATGATATTTTTATCATCATATAAATATAATATAAATATATATTTATATCATTTTCATTCTATCATTTTCACTCATATAAATGTGATAACGTTGTTCTAGTACGTGTGAACAATTGCCTTCATGAAGTAAAGTGACTCGATTTTCATTCACATGAAAAATAGATGATAAATAATTATAATTAAATAATAAAAATCCGTATCATTATCATTTCATTATTATTATTATTTGTATGATATAATTATATAATATGAGGAAGAACCAAAACCTTCATGATAATGAATGATAGAGAAAATAAGAAAATTAACACCTGATACAATGAAACTATGGAATGGTTATAAACAAATGGGTGATAAGATTATCATATATGATATGATAAATATAAATATAATTATTTTAAATTTTAATAACATGATTAAAACCATTATACATGATGTTATTGTGGATTCACCAAAAAAGAAACACAAGGAATGGTATTTCATCTCAAATTAATTTCATTAAGGCATATAGTAATTATATTCATCTATTTTCTTTTAAATGGTGTATATAATTAAAATTTTGAATTTAATATCGTGAATAATTATTTTATCATTTTATCATCTGTTTAAATATAACTAATTTCATTTAATGGTATTTGATATTAAATTTACCAAGTGGTAAATAGTTTCATAACTCAATTTCTTTTCATTGTTTATATTACTTATTAATTGTCTTTAATACTCAATGACTATGTGTGTGATGAATTATGACAATATTGTTTTCATTTAATTTTTTATGTGGATTTACAGTTGATGCACATAATTGATTCATTTATTAAATATCAATTTAATGTTATAATGGTTTATATCAAAATCTCACATTAACAGAGATTGATTATTCTTAAATAAAAATTAAGGGAAAGTAGTGGACCATTTCCTAATAAAAAATTAATTTTATTTACATATGGTTATTAATGAGATTTTAATTTTATATTATGATTTTTATATACTTTTTCGTTTAATGATATTAATATATTTTTATGAAAATACTATTTCCCATTTATCTTCAGTTGGAATTATTTTTTCTTTTAAAACCATGTTTTATAAAATGTTTTAAATTTTTTCTTTATCAGTTTCAAAATATAACCTTATAATGTATTTAAAATAAAGATCATTTGTATTAAAAAAAAATTGGAAACAAATATTCTTATCTTTTTTTAATTGAGGCACTATCATAAAATTTAAACATTGAAAAAATTCGATTAATTTTATCATTTGTAGAATGTATGAAATTAACCATTTTATTGACAATGATTTCATTGAATATTCATTTTCATGTTGACATGTTTTTTTTAAAAAATAAGTTAAATTGGATTTATAAGAAATATATTTTTATTTTTTTCAAAATAAAAATTATGCTTTATTCTAGAATGTTTATAATAATATGTTTATGATTTAAAATTTATAAATGAAAAAAAACCTTCATTATTACTCTAATAGTAAAATTTTATACCATCGTTATTCTTCCTCTAGATGGTTTATCATTATTTTAACCAAAGATAGTATTGACAGTCACTTACTTTTTTCATTTTGTAGTTATTAATATCTCCTCTATATATTCACTTCCCTATGATCATTAGACATTAAATTTCCCCTAAATATCCCTATTATATATCATGATTATTCTTATTTATTAATCAAAAACTAATTTCAATATATGTTTTTTACATTGAATTCTATTTTATTGAATGGGGATATAATCAAAAAAAAATTATCTACTAATCAAAACATATATTTGATTTTATATCATACTCATTCAATAATTAAATAAAATAGTATATATATTAGGAATGCATTGGTCCTACAATTATGTGTAGGGACAGATATGATATATCCCCTTGATGTATCATTTCTTCTCCTGTGAAAAAAAAATTAATCGATCAATAAACAGGTTTTTACATATAGAATTTAAACTATATTGTGAAATGTATTGACAGTGGTTGTGTCATGATGATTGATATTATGGAGTCCAATAATTAATCATTATCTATATTATGATTTTAGTTATTTTTATTCCCTATATTCTCACAATGATGTTATTTGTGGATGTATTTCATTCACATGTTATTGATTAAATAGAATATCCTTTCTTCTATTTACCTTTCCATCTTAATTAGGCCTTATCCATTTATTTAAATGATATTTGTGAACAATTATATATCTATCCATATTTACTCATACTTATCTATTTATTTAAATTGAAAATATTCTCATTTATTAAACATTCCATGTTGATTATGATTATTGATTCCTGATAGCTTCTATAGTACTCAACCCTTACTGATCATTTAATCCCAACTTTTTTTTCTCTTTCTCTCTAACCCATGAAGGGTACTATGTTTGATATGATAGGATATGGTAAATGGAATAATTTTATTCAAAAAAATCTATTTTTTAGTTTGTGTAATCAAATATAATGTAAGACTCAATTATACATCTAGTTTTCTAAGACTACAAAAATATTTTTTCCTATAGAATATGATTCCTTGTAACATATTCCAATGTAATTAATATAGGCACTGACTTCGAGCTTCTGGGGTTTGGGTTATGATAGTAAGATCCTATTTACTTAGAGAATATAGTACTTTATTCACCTTACCGTGGTGGTTATATATTTAATAATTAAAATCTTTTATTACATGTAACATGATTTGTTTTTTCATATTGAGCTCGTTTATGGAGAATTTATACCCATGGACTTCATGATCTTTATATATGTCACACTTTTTAGGGTAGAGATAATTTCACTATATATTTAATGTAAATATCACTACATCCAATTATTGATCATGCATCAGGTTGTTCTACTCAGAAATCATTAATTTAATGGATATGTAGGATATCACTTTTTCCTCAATTAGGCGTATACAACCTAATCCCTTTTTTGGGAAAATAATTATAGGTAAAAATTCATCCCCGACTTGTGGGTAAGAGACAATATGTGAAATGAATAGACTTGTACTTATCACTTTCTTTATCACATCACCTTCACCATTCTAGACTAATTTCATCCCTTATTATGTGATCATTATTATTGGGCATGAAAATTGTGATGAATATTTCAAAATCCAATGATTGTATGCATATATTCTTTGTATACAACAGATCTCCATCACAGAAATTCTCGTATTCTATCCATAATTCCTATTTTTTATGGATCCTCAAATTCACTTTATTGTTGATAACATTCCACAGGAATGTTACTTTATCCATCCAAAATGATCATTTACTATACTTCACATAAAATTTATCATTTATCAATTTGTTCAGAACAATGTTAATATGTTACCCATATTACTCCTTGGATTTAGAGTGGGTATTAACATTGTCTATAAATAATCTCACACATTTATTGAGGTAATCACTAAAGAGTATATTTAAAAATTACATGAAGATAGATAAATAATTATTGAGTCTAAATGTAATAATTATTAACTCATAGTGACCATACCATGTATTAATCGTAATCAAGTGGATATCCTTATTTTATGTCCTTTTGTGGATAACATACAAACCAATAATCCACCGTACTAAAGTATTTGGATCCATGTAGCTGATCGAACAAGTCATAAATCAATGTTAGGGGATAGTTTATTTATTTTGGTTTTTTGATCTCATGATAATCCAGGCAATAATGCATTCACCCATACTTCTTCTTTATGAAGAGGAACAATACCCCCAGAAGAAGCAGTTGATTTTATAAACACTTTACCAATATTCTCATATAGTTTATGTAACACCCCTGGTAAATAAACAATATGAAATTTTTATATTTATCCATATTTGTGAAAAAATATTAATATTACTTTAAAGGGAACGCTATGCTCGATGGTGTACCCAATACGCGACAACGATTTCCGTTGAAATCTTACGTTGCACTCTAATAATAAAATAATATTATTTTAAATGGTAGTTAACGCCTAGCCATTGTAATGGAGGGAAAGAACGGAACTAACTAAAAAATGATTATGTATGTTTGTCAAATATTTTTACTCTTTACAATAAGTTTTAGAGGATTGAAAATGCGAATTAATCCAATTTTCAAGCATAAACATCATAATATTCTTTAAAATGTCGATTAACCGCCTTTTGATGGCGAACCTCTTTTAAATCCACTTTTTGACAATTTAATGTGTCAAATTGGACAAAATAAAATTCTTATTTAGAATCGGGACATCAAAATTTACATTGTGTAAATTTTTGGTATTTTTCCGATAGAGTTCATTTTTTAATGAATAGTGAAAAATGTTGTATTTTAATTCAAAACCACTTTTTAGTATAATTTATTTATATGAATAGATTATATTTTTAATTATTTTTAATGTAAAATTAGAATATATGTTTACCATTTAATCCAATAGTGGTCGTTGGAATTAATTTAATCTTGAAATTGGACTTAAACTAGTGTCAATCTTTTGATACTTATTGTTTCATAAAAACACGTTATTTGCTCTGACAGCGGGAATTAATTATTAAATTAATTAAAGTAACTTTTATGTTTTAATTTTTTTAAAATAGACATCATTTTTGAATTAGGAATATCAAATATAGCCTGGGGTGAATTTTTTATAATTTTATGAAAAACTTCAATTTTTGATGAATAGTGAAACCACTAAGTGGTAGTTAAAGAAACTGATTTTTCATTTAAATGAAACTTTACCACTTCTCTGATTTTAATTTACAAAATCCAACATACATGGTTTTCATTGAGAAGTAAAATGTGGTTCAATGGGATTAAAATAATTTTTTTGAATAGTAACTTTTATGTTTATTAATCGCAATAAGAGGTAATTAGTGTAATTTAAGGTAAAAATAATGTTTTAATAATATGAAATTACCTAGACACATGTCATAAACTTATTGTATGTGTAATTAACGACCAAGAAAATACATGGGTCAACTTGGGGACCACATGGAGCCACTTTCATTGGGAAATGACATAAATAACTTTTTATTTAATGTAAAATTAAAAATGACACAAACAAGATTTGTTTTACTAAAACAATTTTTACATGGGGATATACAAGTCATATTTTTTACTATAAATATTAATTAGAAATCTAAAAAGATTTCCTACATCATGATATTTTTTTATAATTTTTAGACACTAAATAAATTATCTTATTTATGACACCATGATGATGGAGCGATTACCTCGTTATTTAACGATTTAAATAAAATGAAACGATAATGTAAAATCTAAGACCTACACTTGTCACAAACCTATTGGATGGGTGGATTTCGAAACCTTATCACCTTTTCCTTGAAATACATCAATGTGGGACCTTTAAAATCCGAAAATCAATGAAAATAAAGTAACATTTTGTAACATTCCAAGAGTGCCCCTACTCTCCTCTTATAAAAGTCCCCCACCTATACCACCTTACACACATCTCTCAAGCCTTTGTCTCGGCCAACCCATGCCCATTCCATCTCTCCACATCCCTCTCTTCATCATTGAATCCTAACTTTGGCCAGAATCCTTTCCAAGGAAGCCTTTGAGCTCAAATCAAAGAAAGTTACCCGATTTAAAGGTAATGTCTTCCCTTGTGCTCTTTTGTTTTATTTTGCTTATACAACTCCCTAAACCCTTTTATTTCTTTTATTTTGTAACAAAACCAGTATCCTAAATATACTAGGATGTTTTTATGTGAAGTATTAGAGCTAAACGTACACACACCTACATCTAATGGTTAAATAACATTATGTTTCTGTGGATGGTGAATTTCTGCCTCACGAAACGATGATTGTTCAACACTCATATAACACCTTCAAAGGTGGCCATTAATATGTTAATATATTTATATATGATATATAATTTGTTTATGTTTTACTTAAGCTTCTGTATTTTTCTTTTGTGGCATAACTTTATGGTTTCCATTGTGGGTAAACAGAATAATTTTATTTTAGGAAGTGTGGACTATCGCTCCCTCAATGTGATTTCATTCGTTAATGCCATATGTGGGATGTATAAAGGATGTATTTAAAGTTATTATATATGATTTATGTTACATATAAATGATTAATATAATTCTGGAATTAAAATATACATAACTCTCATTTAGTATTAATTCCATTAATATGACATAGAAATGAAAGCAGCGTTCATTCGTACGTACGGCTTACCGTCTTCATGAACGGTGCATTTCATTTCATACCTCTAAATGATTATGTAATATTATGAATACATGTATATTATGGATATATATGATATATATGATATCCAAATCTTGAATAACATTCTGGATATAATGAACCTTTGACCACACGAACAACATGTAATTGTAAGAAGTCCAGTTTCGACTTAAGAACCAAATATCGACAAAACAAACACTATTAACTTAAATGATAAAATAATGTTTATAACATGGAAATAAGTGATATAAATGGAATAATGAACTTGAAAAAAGTTCTTAATCAAGTATAAATTAACTCAGGTTTATTATTCAGGACGTTAAAGAACGATCGAGTCAAGTCGGACCCGAGGTAAGGGATCCTACTCCTCTCTTTCTTTTTAAGAACACTCTTTTATGTCATTCCTTTTAAGCTCATATTTCTTATGATTGGGATGTTCATTTATATTACTCCTACTATAAGTTTTATTTTCATATGATGATAGACCCTATTTTATCTCATCAATCCATTTTGGATGTTTTGAGTGGCGCCGTTAGGCTGCCGAATTTTCGTAAGGGATTCAACCTCTCTCTTTCATTTTATGTACTCTCTTTTATGTCATTTCTTCTAAAATCATATTTCATATGTTTGGAGATGTTCTTTTATATTCCTAATTCTGTAATTTTTATGTTCATATAATGAGAGACACTATTTTATATCATCAATCAATTTTTTTGGACGATTTAAGTGGCGCCATTAGGCTGCCGAGTTTTCGTAAGGGATTTTTCATCTCACTTTTATTCTCGTGGAATTTATGGTACGTTTGCCAATATATCCTTTTAGTGGTTTATGTACTGCCCATTATTATACACTTTGTGTAGTTTAATTTCATTTATGGTTATTTACATCTTCATTGTATGACCCATATTCCATGGGGTATATGTTTCGAATGTTACCCAACTCGGTAAGGGGACCTTTCACCCTCCTCTTTTTAAAAGACTTCTTTTGTTATGTCTTTTAATTTACATATTATCATGATGGGATATGTTATTCTATATCCTTATTGATGTAAATATTTTGTACAAGTTATGAGATACCATTCACTCTTTCATCGACTAATTTGATGAATTTTGAAGTGACGTCGTTAGGCTGTCGATTATTTACAAGGGAACATCTTAACACAATTTCGATTTCTTTGGGTTCAACTTGTACTTATTGAACATGTCATCCTATGAATATGTGTGAATGAACTCTGATTGTTTCACACTTAATATACACTTATATTGGGAGTATTTTTATTTCTCACACATAATTATGTGATAGATTTATCCTTAATTTAAGGATACCATCTTTATAATAGATTTCATCTCAATTTACATTTCCATTGAGACTTCATTTTTGTTATACACCAATTCACTTTTATATGGTGTGTATACTATCCTTTGACAAATTATATCATGAATCCCTTCATTCTAATGATATTATAAAGCTCGGATTAAATGTAATTCCGTAATTATTTGTATTCAAGAGTCTCTCATTTTGTTAAAAACTCTTTAACAAAAATATCGTTTTAAATATTTTAATGATTAATTATTATATATATTTATCTTTAATGTACATGTTTCGAAAATGGTTTTCATTATTTATTTATATGGAAATTAATGTTTTAAAATTATAATTCCATTAAAATCTTCAAAGTGGTATGGGAAACTTTGATCCAAAAATCTCTTTTAAATGGTTTTTGAAAATGGATTGATTATTTCAATATCTTGGATTACTTGTTGGGATTGAAAATGAAATCTTGTTATTGAAATGTTTATATTTTAAAAATTTTATGTGTAATGATGGTACTTGGACATTTTACGGGTGGTTACGTGATAAACCATATGACGGGTGGTGCCATGAATACCAAGACGGGCGGTTACGTTATAACCTCCAATCCATTGGGTATGGAAGTCGGTCGTTTGGCTATTCCATTAAGTGATATGTGTGGAAGTTGACCATATGGTTATTCCATTTAAGTATGTTTATGTCCCAATTTACCTTTATATGTTATGTGATCTTTTTATGGGTGTTATGGTAATATTTTGGTTACAAAAGGGTAAGTAATGAACTTTTATTCAGTGAAGAGTTTGTTACTACTTCATAATGGTGAAAAGTATTACTTTTACAAAGTATACATGTTTTAATTGTTGTTTTGAAAAACTAATAGTTTTCATTCATTGTGTATCCCTTACTGAGCTTTTTATGCTCACCCCATGTTTTTTTTGAAATGTTTTTCAAAGTACATAATGTGGAATAGGGTCAAGGTTGGGATCAAGTGAAAGTCATGCTTTCTAAAACTTGGAACTAGACATGTTTCTTTTTATGAGTTTTTATTTTATGGAAATTTAGTATAAGTGACTACTTTTTAATCTTCTGAGATATATTAGTTATGTCCTAATTCTCTAAAACTCTAAACCTGAAAAGATCCTCAATGTGCAATCTTGTAATAACTAATTATTAAGTAAGGTTTAAGGCTGGGGCCTTATAGTTGGTATCAAAGATCGGTTTAGATAACTTTAGAGGTTAGGGTATTCATTAAGAATAAGTGAAATTACCATAATGGTTAGAATTTTAGAAAGAGTCCTAGTTTTAGATAAAGTGAATGAGTAAATATATCTTAGTGTTTATCTTACTCATTAGTAGATGATGGTTTTTTTGATATACTCACACTGACATTTTTGGTTTTAGTAAATGGATGGATCTAGCAGGCACCAAAGTGACAACATGTTTGAAGGAAACTGTAGTGGTTCTCTGATTAAGAGACTGGATGAAATGGATGATTCAATGAGGAAACTCATGGTTGTTCTAAACCAACTATCAATGAGTCTTGATCAACCACTTGAACCTTGGTATGTTTTGTAATGCATCATGTACGAGATGAACAATCGATGTGGAAGTTCAGGTAATAATTACAAAGGTAACCATTAGAGTTTATATGATCCTTACTTTTGAGGTAATTATGGGTTATTATATGTTATGATGGAAAATGAAAGGCATGAGATAAACTTGAGGTTAAAATATGTTATGATTATTTTTGAATATTTTATCTCATTTTGGGGAATGTTTTAAGAACTATATTGTTTTGGAAAAAGGACAACACGCAGACCGTGTGACAACTCGTCGCATCGGACAAAGCAGCGGGAATCGAACCCACAACCAATGTCTGACTGGTATTTATCACCTACCACTGGACTACGTGAAGTCCCTAGTTAGTTTGACTAATTATTTTTAGTTAGATGTTGTTAGGAATCAAGAGTAAGTTTATTTTGGGTTATCTGTGGAAATGATTAACCTATCATCAAGGATATGTGATTAGGTTAATTACTTTTCAATATGAGGATTTAAGAGCAACTGATGTTATTTGGAGGTAAAAGTTAATTTGTACCTTGGAAGACTATGTGACTAAATCCTTAAAATATTTGGGTTTCAATCTTAGTTTGGTTTACATTGAAGAATTTTATGGACAAATTTTTTATCAAATGGTCTGCGTTGAACTTTCGGTTTTTTTGGACAAATTTTGGAGATTAAGAATGGATTTTATTTTTATAAAGGATTATACTTTTTTGGGTTATCTGATCTTATACTAACAATTTTGGTTTTGGATTTTTTCTAAAGACATGGGAAATATATAGTTCTATTTTGTAGATTAGGTGATTCTCAGGAAGTTGATTATAGTACTCTTAATGCAAACATGTCTTCCTAAAAAGTCGTCTTTTGGAGAAAATATGAGTTTGATTAAGGAATCTAGTAAAAGTTGAAATTCTATGTGACAAGTAAGTATATTTCATTATGATTTAGTTAAGATAAAAAAATAAATTCTTCAATTAAGAGAAACTTAAAACAAAAATGTTTTCTGTTAACTTTTCCTATTGGGGAATCGAATACCGTTTAACCCATCACAAGTGTGTGATTTTCTTGTGGTTATCTTTCTCCTAGACATGTTTACTATCACTCTCCATCAGAACATGACCCTTTGTTTTTTCCTCCATGCCCATATTTTCATACATGGAATCCTAGTATGGGTTAACTCAGGTGACCTTTGTACTTCCCTTTATTTCTATTAAAGTAATAGTTTAATTTACTCCTTTTTCTAATGTGGGACTTACAATGGATTTTTCAAGCCCAATTTTGAAATTGTGAGGACGCAATTCCCAAAAGGGGGGAAGGATGTAACACCCCAGGTAAATAAACAATATGAAATTTTTATATTTATCCCTATTTGTGAAAAATATATATTATTATTACTTTAAATGGAATGCTATGCTCGATGGCGTACCCAATACGCGACAACGAGTTCCTTTGAAATCATACGTTGCACTCTAATAATAAAATAATATTATTTTAAATGGTAGTTAACGCCTAGCCATTGTAATGGCGGGAAAGAACGAAAGTAACTAAAAAATGATTATGTATGTTTGTCAAATATTTTTACTCTTTAGAATAAAGGTTAGAGGATTGAAAATGTGAATGAATCCAATTTTCAAGCATAAACATTCTAATATTCGTTAAAAGGTCGATTAACCGCCTTTTGATGGCGAACCTCTTTTAAATCCACTTTTTTACAATTTTATGTGTTATATTTGAAAAAATAAAATTCTTCTTTAGAATCGGGACATCAAAATTTACATTGTGTAAATTTTTTGGTATTTTTCCGATAAAGTTCATTTTTAAATGAATTGTGAAAAATGATGTATTTTAATTCAAAACCTCTTTTTAGTCTAATTTATTTATATGATTAGATTATATTTTGAATTATTTTTAAAATAAAATTAGAATATATTTTTACTATTTAATCCAATAGTGGTCATTGGAATTAATTTCATCATGAAATTGTAATTAAACTAGTGTCAATCTTTTGATACTTATTGTTCAATAAAAACACGGTATTTGATCTGATAGCGGGAATTAATTATTAAATTAATTAATGTAACTTATATGTATTGAATTTTGTAAAATAGACATCATTTTTGAATTCGGAATATCAAATATAGCCTAGGGTGAATTTTTGGTAATTTTCTGAAAAACTTCAATTTTTTATGAATAGTGAAACCACTAAGTGGTAGTTAAAGAAACTAATTTTTCGTTTAAATAAAACATTACAACTTCTGTGATTTGAATTTCAAAAATCATACATACATGGTTGTCATTAAGAAGTAAAATTTGGTTCAATGGGATTAAAATAATTTTTTGTTGAATAGTAACTTTTAAGTTTATTAATCGCGATTAGTGCTAATTAGTGTAATTTAAGGTAAAAATAATGTTTTAATAATATGAAATTACCTAGTCACATGTCCTACACTAATTTTATGTGTCATGGACGACCAATAAAATCCATGGGTCAACTTGGGGACCCCATGGAGCCACTTTGGTTGGGAAATGACATAAATAAATTTTTATTTAATGTAAAATTAAAAATGACACAAACATGAGTTGTTTTACTAAAACAATTTTTACCTGGGGTTATACAAGTCATATTTTTGACTATAAATATTCATTAGAAAGATAAAAATATTTAATACATCATTATATTTTTTTTATAATTTTTAGACACTAAATAAATTAAATTATTTACGACACCATGATGATGCAGTGATTACCTCATTATTTAACGATTTAAATAAAATGAAAAGATAATGTAAAATATAAGACCTAAAATTGTAAAAAACCTATTGGATTGGTGGAAATAGAAACCTTATCACCTTATCCTAGAAATAAATCAATGTGGGACCTTTAAAATCCGAAAATAATTTGAAAATAAAGTAACATTTTGTAACTTTCCAAGAGTTCCCCTTCTCTCCTCTTATAAAAGGCCCCCACCTCTACCACCTTACACACACCTCTAAAGCCTTTGGCTCGGCCAAACCCTGCCCATTTAATCTCTCCACATCCCTCTATTCATCATTTAAGCCTCACTTTGGGAATAATCCTTTCCTAGGAAGCCTTTGAGCTCAAATCAAAGGAAGTTACCCGATTTAAAGGTAATGTCTTCCCTTGTGTTCTTTTGTTTTATTTTGCTTATCCAACCCCCTAAAACCTTTTTATTATTTTCTTTTGTAACAACACCAGTATCCTCAATATAATAGGATGTTGTTATGTGATGGATTCGAGCTACACTTACACACACCTACATCTAATGGTTAATGAACATATTGTTTCTGTGGATGGCGAATTTATGCCTCACGAAATGATGATTTTTAAACACTCATATAACACCTTCAAAGGTGGACATTAAGATGTCACTATATTTATATATGATATATAATATATTTATGTTTTACTTAAGCTTCTTTATTTTTTTTTGGCATACCTCTATGGTTTCCATTGTGGGTAAACACGATAATTTCATTTTAGGAAGTGCGGACTACCGCCCCCTCAAAGTCATTTGATTCGTTAATGTCATTTGTGGGATGTATAAAGGATGGATTTAAAGTTATTATATATGATGTATGTTACATATAAATGATGAATATAATTATGGAATTAAATTATACATACCTCTCATTTAGTTTTAATTCCATTAATATGACATAGAAATGAAACTATCGTTCATGTGTACGTACGGCTTACCGTCTCCATGAACGGTGCATTTCATTTCATACCTCTAAATGATTATGTAATATTATAAATACATTTATATTTTGGATATATATGATATATATGATATCCAAATCATTAATATCATTATGTATATAATGAACCTTTGACCACACTAACAACATGTAATTGTAAGAAGTCCACTTTCAACTTAAGAACCAAATATCGACAAAACAAACATTATTAACTTAAATGATTACATAATGTTTATAACATGGAAATAAGTGATATAAAAGGAATAATGACCTTGAAAATGGTTATTAAGAAAGTATAAATTTACTCATTTTTATTATTCAGGACATTAAAGAACGATCAAGTCAAGTCGGACCCGAGGTAAGGGATCCTACTCCTCTCTTTCTTTTTAAGTACACTCTTTTATGTCATTCCTTTTAAGCTCATATTTCTTATGATTGGGATGTTATTTTATATTACTCCTACTGTACGTTTTATGTTTATATGATGAGAGACCCTATTTTATCTCATCAATCCATTTTGGACGTTTGAGTGGCGCCGTTTGGCTGCCGAATTTTCGTAAGGGATCCAACCTCGCTCTTTCTTTTTAAGTACTCTCTTTTATGTAATTTCATCTAAGATCATATTTCAGATGTATGGGGATGTTCTTTTATATTCCTAATTATGTACTTTTTATGTTCATATAATGATAGACCATGTTTGATCTCACCAATCAATTTTTTTGCATGATTTACATGGCATCGTTAGGCGGCCGAGTTTTCATAATGGATTTTTCATCTCACTTTTATTCTCGTGACATTTATGCTATGTTTGCCACTATTTCCTTTGATTGGTGTATTTACAACCACTTATTATACACTTTTTGTAGTATAATTTCATTTATAGGTATTGACATCTTCATTGTATAACCCATCTTCCATGGGGTGTATGTTTCGAAAGTTACCCAACTCGGTAAGGGGACCTTTCACCCTCCTCTTTTTAAAAGACTACTTTTGTTATGTCTTTAAATTTACATATTATTATGTTGGGATATGTTCTTCTATATACTTATTGATGTAATGTTTATGTCCAAGTGATGAGATACCATTCACTCTCTCATCCACTAATTTTCTGAATTGTGAAGTGATGTCGTTAGGCTGTCGAATTTTTACAAGGGAACATCTTAACCCAATTTCGATTTCTTTGGTTTCAACTTGTACTTCTTGAACATTTCATCCTATGAATATATGTGAATGACCTCTGATTGTTTCACACTTAATATCCACTTATATTGGGTGTATTTGTATTTCTCCCACATAATTATGTGATAGATTTATCCTTAATTTAAGGATACCATCTTTATAATGGATTTTATCTCAATTTACATTTCCATTGAGACTTCATTGTTTTTATTCACGAATTCACTCTTATATGGTGTGTATACTGTCCTTTGACATATTATATCATGAATCCCTTCATTCTCATGATATTATAAAGCTCAGATTAAATGTTATTCCGCAATTATTTGTATTCAAGAGTCTCTCATTTTGTTAAAAACTCTTTAACAAAAATATCGTTTTAAATGTTTTAAAGATTAATTATTCTAAATCTTTATCATTAATGTCCATGTTTCCAAAATGGTTTTCAGTATTTATTTATATGGACATTAATGTTTTAAAATTATAATTCCATTAAAAGATTCAAAGTGGTATGGGACACTTTGATCCAATAATCTCTTTTAAATGGTTTTTGAAAATTGATTGATTAATTCAATATCTTGGAATTACTTATTGTGATTGAAAATGAAATGTTGTTATGGAAATGTTTATATTTTCAATATTTTATGTGTAATGATGGTACTTGGACATTTTACGTGTGGTTACGTGATAAACCATATGATGGGTGGTGTCTTGAATACCAGGACGGGTGGTTACGTTATAACCTTCAATGCATTGGGTATGGAAGTCGGTCGTATGGCTATTCCATTAAGTGATATGTGTGGAAGTCGACCGTATGGTTATTCCATTTAATTATGTTTATGTACCAAGTTACCTTTATATGTTATGTGATCATTATATGGGTTTTATGGTAATCTTTTGGTTACAAAAGGGTAAGTAATTGACTTTTATTCAGTAAAGAGTTTTTTACTACTTCATAAAGGTGAAAAGTATTACTTTTATAAAGTATACATGGTTTACTTGTTGTTTTGAAAAAATAACAGTTTTCATTCATTGTGAATCCCTTACTGAGCTTTTTATTCTCACCCCAAGTTTTTTTTGAAATGTTTTTCACATGACTTAATGTGGAATAGGGTCAATGATGGGATCAAGTGAAAGTCATGCTTTCTAAAACATGGAATAAGACATGTTTCTTTTTAAGATTTTTTATTTTATGGAAATTTAGTAGAAGTGACTACTTTGTAATCTTTTGAGATATATTAGTTATTTCCTAATTCTCTAAAACTCTAAACCTGAAAAGATCCTCAATGTGAAATCTTGTAATAACTCAAGATTAAGTAGCTTTTAAGGTCGGGGCCTTATAGTTTATTCCTCATCACTTCATGTTCACAAATGGTCATTCTATATAGAGTCTTGGATATTGGAATAGATCTAGTTTTTTTCTCAATTATGAACATGAATTAATGTCATGATGTAGTAAAATACAATTCGTTCAAAAATAGATCAGTATATTCCCATACAGTGGGCACGTCACCAAGGATGGAAGTTTATTATGCACAATAATTTGAGCTAGAAACACTTTCAAAAATGTAATTAATATCTATTAATGAGATAATGAAACAAAATGTGATTTATCCTCCCCATTTAACTTGTATAAATTTTTACCGTGATACATGATACATAATATTGTTTCATTCTCTCAGCAATTAATGTTGACTCTATATAAGGAAATCTGAAATCTACTAATAATTACATCAAATTCCACAAAAGGGAGAATCATTTTTTTTGTTATGTTAAAACCACAAATATTGATAAGGTATAATTTATACACATTGGATACAATAATGACCCCATATTCTATTTTCAATCATACCTCAACATCCACTTTTTTATGTTTTTTTGGATAGTTCTGATTAACATGATGGATATGAAATAAGGAATATAATAAAAATTAAATAGTTTGTTCAATATTCCTCAGAGAGTAACCATTGTACCTATCACCACATTAACGTTATGATCCCCCTCTATGGTTGTAATGGAATAAGATATATCTTCCTTTGTATTCTATGAAGGTTCAGGGTGTTTTTATTGTAAAAAACACATGAAAAAGTTCATTGATTCAAATTGTGAAGTTGTTTTATACTATTAAATCATTGGGATGAATGATGATGTTCTACTAGAGTATTCATTTCCCCAATCACATTGGAGGGTTTCTCTAGTCGATATTCACTAGCTATATATGATTCCTTTACAACGAAAATGTATTTGTATATTCCCTTAAAGAAATTTATATGATATTTTTTTCTATCATTATACGTGTGTGGTGTTGGACTTTTTTCCAACTATGATATTTATTCATTAGACCCTTAGATAAAAACTAAAATATCATCTTCCAATATATGGACTCATGATAAAATTGATATTCATTTATCTCAATTTTTAATTATAGAGGAGATTGATAGAATTAATCATTGGTTTTAAATTATATAAACTTTGATGTTATTCATTGAATTAGCTTATCCCTATTGAAGAAGTAGTTGCCATCACATTTAGGGATAATGAAAACTATAAATGTATATAATGAAATACATGTTAATATTAACTCATATTCCCTGATGAATTCTTTGTTATTATTCATGAATCCACAGAAATACCTCTTCTTTTTAAATCATAGAGTGTGAGAAAAATGTTTATCATAAAATATTTTTCAGAATTCATTATACTCTATCAAATTACTCTCATCCTCATGAATTTTTTACTATCAATTTCAACTATTTATTAGCTCATCCCTTCATATGATGAATAAAATGAACATTTTTGTCTTATATAGAGAATTGAAGCATAAAGATGATCATTTTAATAAAGTTGGTATATTTTTATATGATATTTGCATTGAAGGATCCATAAAAATTCCAAGGCCATTATCACATAAGGGTCATAATTGAATCATTCAATTTCAAATGATGATTTGGGATTCCCCCTGATTCACGTTTCAGTTATGAACATCGTTAATTTGATCAAGTATATTTATGATGTTTTCAATTGTTACACACAACGTATTAGGTATCTTTTTTGGGAAGTCAACACATATCCCCTCACATTCTCTCTTGACATAGTTCCCCATATTTCCATCTTCTCACTAAAACAATTGGGAAAATCTGGGGTGAGAGTATTCAAACTATTAAATGTATGAAAGGGAAACTATTAGTATTAAATGGATAACTTGTAAATAAAATATCTCCCATTAACCTATGAATTTCTACATTTCAATCATTGTTATATGTTATCAATTTCCAAATAAAGAAATTTTATGTTTAATTTTTGTTCAGTTAATAATTATTCATAATGATATTTTTAATGTACCTAATCATTTAAACCTGATGTTTCAAAATTGATCTGTATTAGGGCTTCAATTTCATGCTCTATATTATGATCGATTTAGTGCCTAATTAATTATTTTTGGTGTTTTTATTCCTATGTAAAATTGTTCTAGATCCACATCCACTTATAGTATCTGTACATAGATTTTATTTCCTTGAAAAACTATATAAATACTTCACCATATTTTATGAATGTTTTATTATGTTTCGTCTTATCCCTAATGATTATAAAAATTTTATCTAATCCTAATCATCAAAAAGAACTAGAAATTATTTTGATGGCAACTATGATTTCACTTATCTTTTTTAAAACATAAATACTGATTTATTACATAATGATGCACAAACATAAATCCTAAATGTTCAAAAGGCCTATAGTTTTTATGAAATTATAAAATTAAAAAATAAATTAAAATTGGAATAAAACGATTATTTTGAACTTATGAACATGTTCTTAAAAATCCATCCCTAATCTAAAACTACACGGGATGACATAGGAATGTACATATGATTTAGGTCAGCTATAAAAAAACATTATGGGATTAAAAAATGAAGAACATGATGATTGTAAAACTTATTAGTCAATAGGATTTTCATAGTGACATACACTCTTTGATTATTCTAAGCATGAACATTAAAGAATGATATTAGAAGATAACATCAATTAAACATTTGAATGTGGAGACAAAATAAAAAATGATATCATGAGAATATGTAAAGGTTCACTGCCTAAACATAATAATATTTTTATTTAGGATAAAATCACATTAACTATACATGTAATATAATGACATAAAATAATTACCCAATGTATTTATGTGTTTTGTAATTATGGTCCCACCTATCACATTAAACTAATTTACATGCCTTTATATCCCACATAAATCATATTTCATAAATATTCCTTTCTATACATTTAATCCCGTGATTATTGTGTGTGGGATAAAATTCATTTAGTTATTAAATAAACTAGTTATAGGTATTAATAAGTTAATTCACTTGATTGGAAAGTGGTATGGATTTTCACTATAGAAATATATGTCATGGAGAAACCAATGGATAAATTCAAATGAAAGACATGTCCATATAAAGGTTTGTTTGAGGGTTTCATGGGAAAAACATTCATATAATTACATTGGAATAATAAGTATTTTAAATGAATGTGTAAAATCAAATTACATCATGAACAATTTTAAATCAAAATACATAATATAAAGAAAATACTTGAAAGAAAAATGAATAACAGTTGATCCCTTACTGTGGGAGAGCGCTTCTAAAATCATATGAAAAGAATATTATGAGATTGGGAACAATATGTTAGGGATTTAGAGTTGGAAGGTCGAATTAATTCTAAATCAATGGGTATTGAGGGATGAAGAGTGGAAATATGGGAGTTTATTTATAAGAAAATATAGGGGAATTATTGATGAATTTCTAAACAATGGGTTTAAACTATATATGATAAAATAATCAAAACCACTAACCCAATAGTGGTTATTTCCAATGGGTTCTGAAAAATGGGAGTGTATTTTAATACTTTATAAGGTCATATACCTAAAATATTCAAATAATATAGATGTTTATTTGGAAGTGAGTCATGTTCACAAAGAATTGATTTTAAAATGCATAATATAAAATATATGTTTTGGTGGATTCGTTAAGTATTTATAAAATTAAACTAATAAAATAAAAAATAAATTTTTTTAATGAGAAAATATATATTTGGTCATGGATTCCATTTATAGAATTTGTTACATCACTTTTTCTAAACTATGATATCTTAATACAGATTATATATTTATTCTATTTTAATTTTTTACCCAAAAATATCGAATGAATTAGAATAACATAAAAAAATTAACCGCCATCTTATTTATACATGATGAATTCATAAATAAATTTTCTATAATTTTTTTTCTAAATATGAGTATTTTAAAATTTTTATAAAAATCCACATCTAAAAGAAAATACCTATTTTTATAATGTTTATAACTTTTTGGCCATTAATGAAAATAACATTCACTTCATTAAATTATATTATCATTTATAATAAAAATTTTATTATCAAAAAATTTTATTTTATGATAATATTATTTTTTTATCATTTTTATTTATTTACAAATGTTTGTCTTAATTGAAATTATATATCTCATAAAATTACAATTTTAATTTCATTATATAAAAATAAAAATAATATCAAACATAGTATATAATCATTGATAAATTAATAATAAATAGTTTAAAATATAATAATTATTTTATATGGAAGGAAATAAAAAATATTAATACTTCTATGATATAGATACATAACCCCATTTTACTCCATTGTACACCATGATAGTGAGGTGTGTGATGGTGGTGCTTTCATGGGGTGGTTCAGTGGACATGGATATCCCTGTGATTTTCATAATCATGAACTTCTCACATGAATGGTTGCTCTACAGATTTATCTATTAAATCTCATATGCAGATTGTTCATGGGAAAAGTCAGTGATTCCATGTCCCTTATAAGATGTGAAAAATTTGTATCATAGAGGTTGATCCTACTATTAAGGGAATCACTTCTTCTATTTGTATCAATTATAGTACATTATAACCAATAACATAATAATATCAAAATTCAGTGAAAAAATATATACATAAAATGGTAAATATAATTAATTGAATATTAAATCAGACATGCTATATCGGTTCCAAATGTCCAAAGTTGTACTTGTGTTTTTTAATCATATATAGAATTTACTCAATCAAATGGAATTTAGTTTATAAAATATGGGTTAATTATAGTGAACAACTTTTAAATGATTCCAATCCTTCTTTTGGGATGTCATCTAGATATACCAACCACATCTTTTATTTCAAAGGATTATGGTGATTTTTAATGGGATTTTTCATGGAATGAAATTCATTTTCATGGTGTAATCACGCTACGAAGGGAATAATGTTTTTTCTGTAATTTTTAATATAATATTAAAAATCCATGTAACTATAGATGATGGGTGAGCCCATTGTATATCTCAAATGTAATAGGTAATTTGATGGAGTCAAACTGATTATAGATTATTCTTAATAGATTATTGGAGTTAACCAGGAGGGTTATCTAAACAATAAATTTGATTTTATATGTTATACGATGATTATTTTATAATATACTGACATGATTTCATTATGAATCTTATTTTTTTAGAGGTTCATTTCAGAAAGATTTTTTTTTCAAATATCTCATTTTTGTTGAATCAATAGTCTCTTATCTTATGTTAAGGATTTATTACATGTACCGGGTTTAATGTTCTAGGTTTTGATGAGTATAAATCCTTTTTTTATATGTTCATGAACACTGATTATTCTCACATACCCTTATAGTTATCTTACAATCACTACTGATATTCCATTTATAGAATCTATTTTTGAACCGTACTTCGAATTTAATCTCACCCATATTATGTTCCTATTTGACCACATAATGAAGAATTATGTTACGTAAGATGTGTACAGAAGTATTGAATGAGTTTTGAACATTATATGAGATACCGAAATTATTATTATATAATAAGAAAATATTGGTATAGTGGAAAATGATCTATTCATGATTTGGGACTTCTTAAAAAAAGTGGTTATTACATAAATATATATCAATATAAAAATAAAAAGATTCTTTGTTATATACATGTCTTGATATTTTCTCTTTGGTTTTGGATTATGGATTGTTAAAATAGGATTTATATTTTCTCTATCAGAAAAATTTAAAGACTATGTTTTTATCATCATACCAGGGGTACTCATCTAGGTAATAATACTATAAATTTTATAATTCCATAAAATATATAATATAAATGGAATTTGAAATTAAAAATGTGACACTAACTATGTTATAAATGTAACAATATTTGATACTACATTGTGGGTAATATATAATGGTTACGAATTTCAAATTTATATGAATGTAGACTAGGTACAATTCAAAATGGAGTAAATAAAGTGTGAGGTAGACCACTTCCTTGGAAATGAAAAATGTATAAGAAAAAACATTTATATGAATTTTTTAGTTACCACTTTCATATTTTTAATTTCTCATTTTAGATAATTGTTACTAGGTACTTATCAATAAAAAATATTTCAATATAATAATTTTAAAATAATTTATTTTTAGTTTTTTAAATTATATTTTATCCTAAATTTGTTAATGAAATTATTTATGGTGGGAAAAACTCTTAAATGGTATATATTTATAATTTTTTTAAATAATTATTCTTTAACATAAAAAAATGAGTGAATTATAATTATTTTAAACAATCATAGCAAGGGAATTATCACCATGTTCATTTTAATGATAATTTCATTAGAAGGCTCCATTTAAATGGTTCCATATATTCAAATGATTAGGTGTCATATGATATGATTTAGAATTATTTTAATTTTTATATTATTTCATTTAATAACATTACAATGTTTGAAAGTGATAAATATGTATTTTATCATATACATGAAATTTTATGTGGACAAATTCAAAAAATATACAGGAGAACATATATATATCTAAACCAACATATATGATTTATAATTAATTATTGTAGGTTATTATTTATAGATAAAGAAATTATTGGATCGCTTAAGGATTTTAGAAATGAATTACAAGATCAAATATGATTGTGTATTAAAACAATTTGATCTAATCGTAGTGAAGAATACTTATTCCATTAGTTATATGACTATATGAAATACTTTATTATTGTTAAATCACTCACTCCATATAAAACACTATAATGTAATGATATTCCAAAGTGATGAGATTGAAATCTCTTACACATGATTATATAAAATTTGATTAATGCTAATCTTGATTCATCATTTTAGTGATATTCTCTGGAAACATCACAATTCAAAACAAATCAATGTTTATTTAACTGTGTTGAAAAATGATATTTGAGTTATGTGTTAGGAAATCTGTAAAGTTTTATTTTTATATACCATTTGGGATAGGAAGTATAAATAAAATTCATTAATTGTAATAAAGGTGGATACAAATATAAATCATATATCTTTTGTTTATTACCCTATATAAAAAGCATGTTATTATTTAATTAATCTGTTAGGGAATAATGTGTTTATGTATTGATATTCTTCATTAATAAAATATAAATTATTTTCTATTAACTTTTTATAGGTGACTAGATATTTGTAATGTTTTAAACTAATAAAATTAATTAATTTATAATATGGATGAGTTTCTTCCATAATAGGTAGTGGGGAAATAAGTAACTCTATATATTTAATAATCATGAAAATTATAAAATAATATTAATCCAAACCTAGGTTATGTAATATATCCTCCTATATAACCCATTTTATCAATATAATCATGATATCTAAATTAAAAGGTATATATATGGTTGAACTACTCTAAAAACTTATATGGGGAACTATAAACCAACTCCAACAAACCTAGCAACAATAATCCCAACATCTTATATATCTTCCACAAATTTCCTAGTATAATAAAAAATTCATATCCATAAATAACCATAATTATTTTTAAAAATATACTAATATATAATGAATGTTATTGTTATAATCCTTACCATGAGTGTGTAAAGGGTATGGAAATACTAGTTGGCCACCTTTCGTTCTCCTTACTACCTATATTATGCATTGTGGTAGTGAAACCATTTTTCAAAAGGTATCTGAATATTTAAGGGATCATTAATCACATATAATAATATAAAGTATAAAAAAGGTAAATAATAATCAAATATTCAATATTAACTACCCATATATAGTAATCATATATATTTTTGTATTCTAATTTTAAATATTCTCCAATCATGGCCTCTATGAGGGATATAAGAGAATAATGAACTCAATTGAACATTTATTTTTTATTTCAATAGTAAATGTCATCCATGAAAGTTCAGGGCAAAAACTAAGATGAATCCCTAGCACATCCCCAAGTATCACACCAATACATTCTTGGGGTAGATTACCCACTATCGTAAAGACTACCAAGGGATCGTTAATGCTACTCCTCCTAGAGAGAGAATCCATTGAAAAATTGGTCTCCCTAGGAATATATCGAACCACCACACCATTACCCATTTCCAGGATACAACCTCGAACGATGTATGTCAAACCCTAGGGCACCTCACATTTCCCTTAAAGTGCCCAAATCAAAACATTAGTTTCTGATTCCACTTCCGAAACTCGAAACGATAACCTTTTGCATTTCCTAATAATGTATCATGGTATGACCACGCCAATGAGTCCATATAGATCACTATACACTTCAAAAATTTAATCACACATACCTTTACATAAAGCTATTTTCATTAGAGGATTGAAAAATACAAAATTGTATTTACCTCATATCCAATGATCCAGCATAAAATAATACAATTCATTAATCTCAATCCCCATTGTCATAATATTTCACATTAATGTTTACAATTTAAAATATATCCAAATCTACTAAAAAAATTACTCAATCAAGTATACAAATATCTCAATTATATAAGACTTATAATTTCATAAAGTGATTAACAATGTAAATAATTCATGATACAATACAATGATAATTTAGAAGATCCCATTTAAACAATATTATAAGGAAAGGAAAGAATAATAATACAGGGTTTGTATACCATGATTATTTATAATGACACTTTCATAAAAAAAATTTAAATATATAAAACATTTGTAAGTTGAATGACCGCTCATACTAATAATTATTTCTTTTTCCATGGAATAAATAATTAAATCATTATTTAAAGTTGGTAGTATGACACCCATTCATACTATTCCACCCACATTTAAAATACTATCCCCTGTGAATTAAAAAATATTAATCAACTCATAATACAAAAATATAACATAAAAATTGAATACCATTATGAAAAACATTGAAATCTAATTTATAAATAATCTATATTATTATATCATTAAATATATTGAAAATTCATAAATATTTCGTTAATATTACCTAATACATAAATTTTTTTATCTATATAATCATGCAAATAACATATTAATAAATATAAATATAAATATAATATAATGAACAACTTATTATAATATTTATGTTCAACCCCAAATTATTACTCAATTGTACATACACTATTTAGAGAAAAAAATTATTTATAAAATAGAAATAAAATAAGGTATTGATTTACCAAACTATCAAGATTCCCCTCTAAATATCATGATCCCCACCCTGAAACAACCATTCATTAAATAATTTAATTTTCTAATTATAAATATAATAAGAAAATGTAACCAATAAAAGAAGAGGATATATGGTTCTGGTCTCATAGATTATGAGTTCCTCCACCATCCTTTTATAGATGAAACATCCACCAAAAAAATAACTCCTCTTAGTGTAATTGGTTACTAATAATTATAGTCACCAATTATATCACCATGAACCAACATAATGTACATTATTTAGATCCCACAAATTCCTAAGATTTAACAAATTTGGAAAGATTATTCTCCCCTTATTTGAATGTCATATTCCATCATTTACAAATAAATATCTGAAAAATATATAATCATTATCTACAATAAAATTTTTTATAATTTTTTTACAAATCTTCTGACAATAATTTTACAATATAAAAAATATATATCAATTAAATATTTTTTACTAAAAATATTCTTCAACCCCATTTAATAAAATAACTTGAAATAAAAATAATTTAGTATATACTATAAATGAACAAAATTTATCCAAATCACCAATATTAATAAAAATATATACATTCATGAGTAATCCCCAAATTAATAACAAAAAAATGAATTTATAATATAAATATAAATATATTTATTTATTATAAAAATAATTTCAAATTCTTCCATCTATACAAATAATCAATCAATTCTTTTCCCATGATTTATCCGAAATTACCAATAATAAATTTTCATGTAAAAATAAATTGACCACATTTCCATTCAAACACAAAAGGACCAATATAACCTTAAAATAAAAACCCTAAAATTATAATTAGGGTAATTAATGGAAAATTAACCTAAAAATTTTCAACCTTATTAAATATAAAATATTAAGTGTTTAATATAAAACTTAAATAACATTGACATCAATACATCAAAATCCATGAATCTCCCAAAACAACCCATGATGAATAAATTTCTAAAAAATGTATACATAATAACATTTGATCCTAAAATAAATATACTATAATAATAAAATAAGAATATAGAACTGAAAAAATATTGAATCACTACCTAGAACACATTTTATTATCTATAATCCTAACCTTGATTTTATATAATAACAATGAAATAAATAAAAGAAAATAAAAATTTCCCAGATACTAAAACCTTACAAGAGACTCCCACCTATGTGATATTATATATATCACTATACTTTCATAATAAATGAAATAATATATTATAATTATCATATATTTTAGTTCTCAAATGTTTTTCATTCCAGATAATATTCTCTATAATTATAATATGATCCTTTAAATATAGGCAACCTTAGTCTATAACCTAAAATATATTATGGTTTTACTTGATTATTTATTATGAAAATAAAAAATAGTGTAATAACTATAGTTATAATATTATTCATTATTAACAAGATAAGAAATCAACTCTTGTTTACATCTTTGACATTAAACATTTATTTAAAAAATTCAAACCATAAAATAATTAATAATTAGATATTTATCTATATGATCCAAGAAAATTAGATGTGAATGTAAAAATTTATATAATATCCATTACTGCTATTTTTTAGATTTTATAACTGAAAAACCTTAAATATTCTGATGTGATGAAAAAATAATAATACCACCCATAAAACTGATTCATGAAGAAATAAATCCAAACATAATGAACCTATAAAATAATTTTTAAAAATTAGATAATCAAGGTTTATTCTAATATTATAATAATATATAGATTATAGTTAGGAATATATTAATTTAATTAACATATGAATGAATAACTAATGATATGATTACATCTAATATATTTGTTGGGAAATAACTTTATTTTTAATAATTATCATACTATCCTTAAATAGATTCTTATAATAACCTATCATTTATTATTTATGTTTTATGAAATAAAATCCATCATATTAATTAAAAGTATTATTATTACACATAAATACATTAAAATTTTAACTCTATGATCAATGATATAGAATACACAATAAATACATCATCTATTTTATATCTCTATAAAAAAATTACATCCACAATAATTATAGTATATTAAAAAAATTTAAATTTCTATTAAATTCAACTTAATGAACCTTCTACCTCAATCCAAAATGAATTATTTCATATAAAATAAAATCTATAAGGAACTAAAATAAAAATTATATATTATTATTTTACATATAAATCCCGAAGATGAAACTAAAAATTAAATAAAAATCAATACAAAGAAATAATTTTATGGGAAACACGATATCTCATCTAAATCCATTTTTTTATTTCTGAATAAGATCAATTTTTTGGTAATGTAAAATCATTAACATGTAGAAAACCATAACAAATACACTCCAAATATTATAAAATCTAGAAAGAAATCAAATTAAATTTTCAAAAATTGTGATCATTTGGACATTGTCCACGAACTGTTCTTGGCCATGAAATGGTCATTTTGCCTCATCCTCATGCCCAACTCCTCACTCACTAATAGAGAAATCTTGACACCTATAATATTATACACATATAAAACAATCAATCAATATGAATCTAAATCATTGGATATTATAAAATGATAGAACCATTATATATGCACTATAAGGAGACGAATCCTTTACCATTGAAATCACTAACACCATTTCTATAGATCCACCTTTATAAAAACCTAGTAATAATCATTATAGAATAAATTCAAGGAAAATAAATTGAGACAATATTACATCATCATATTATTATGTAACACTAATAAATGAAATCTAAACAACATAGAATAACCAGACACATGACCTTCAAAAATGTATTCTCTTCTAAGTGAAAACACCAAAATGGGGCCAATGCCACCAACATTTGACCATTAATTGGGAAACAAAAACCACCTTAATCTACCGAAATAATAAAATCATATTATAATTAAATCCAACACCATCAGTTCCTTGAATAATAGTAAATGAAACCCCTATAACATAGAAAATCCTTTTATAGTATACATAAAAAATCACAAACAAAAAGATTCATAAGAATTATTAAAATAATGAAATAATAAAAACCACCATCAAAAGAAAATTAATGTTGTGGTTACGGGATCAACATTGAATGATAAAATGGACATTTATAATCTACTATGAAAGACTTTTAATAATAGTAATATTCGGTCTAGTATTACTGATAATGCATCAAATTTGTGGAGAAAAACACACAAGGGCCTTAATAGAGAGCTTGAACTATAGAATATAGAACCCACAAAACTAAAAACCAGAATCCCTGAAACTAAATAATCCAAAAAAACCACTTCTCATGATGTAAAAGAACCTTATTGTCTAATATTTTAGACAAAAAAATGTGGTCTATTGTGATTGGTGAGATTGAAATAGAATAATATAGGATATTTGGAATGGAAGATATAATGTAATACCCCCTATTTCACAATGATGCATCCAACCCTAGCTCATCAAAATATGATCCATCAGAAAAATAGGTAAATCATGTAAGAAGTAGATAAAATGAAATGATAGAATATTATACATGTAGTAGTTGGAGGGGATGCTATTATCTAATATGACCACCAAACATATCATCTAAGAGGGGGAAATATAGTGTGAAACAAGTAGAGAAAGGGGATATCATTGATGTGAAACTCAATAAACAATATAAAAATAGTATGAAACACAACATCTATAACATTATATATTCATATAGAAAATGAAAATAAATAAATATATGCATCATCTGACGAATATTATAAATACTTGATACTCTAATGATAACTATTATTACAAGAAATATTTTATACTACCTCAAGAAAATAAATATAACCGTTATGTTCTTTTAGATAGAAAAATAACAATTTATCCTCATCCAAGATCTGAAAATTAATATACTAAACTAAAAGATTCTTCTTAGAATACTGAATGAAAACATCAAAAAATATAATAAATGAAAAAAAGTTAATATCCATGTTAATTAGATGAAAATGATTTATAACATCCATTAAAAAGTTACACAATCATATATAAAAGTGAAAAAAATAGACAACCCAAAAACCCATAGATTATATAATTGAAAATAAAACTAAAATCTAGTTAAATAATTATTTAATAATATTTTATTCATAACTAATAAAAAAATATTATATTTTATTTGAACAATAATCAATAGAAATAAGTCATAAATAATTAAAAATAACTGAAATAAATCAATTATAAACCCACTAGAAATAATTATCAATATAACCATTTGACAAATATCCTATATATTTACTCATTTTAAAAAAAATTGGAAATACATCAAAAAACCAAATTTCTAAATCATATACATAACTTATAATACTACTAAATTTGGTTCAATTTCATATATTCCAAGAGAGTGAATAAAATACTTCTAAATATTCAATGATAAATACAATTTTAATATAAATGAGGTCAATAAAAATAATAATAATTATGAAATTAATTTAATAATAATGAAATAAATTATAACATTTTAAATTAATTATTCAGTACTAAAATTAAATAGAAATAAATAAAAGTGAGGTACATAAATAAAACATAATATGATCATTTAAATAATCTTTACTTCAAAAAATCTACCACAAAACATTGAATTATCTATAACTAATCACATAATGCTCTTTTATGTTTCCCCTATAATTCATAAAAACATTTCTAATATAAACATAACAGATGGAATGAAATAAAGTGACCATTAAACAACACTATAACCCCAAAGATAGAAATGTAAGGAAAAAAATCTATATCAAATAAATAAAATAATAAAAAGAAAAAATATCCTCTACCTCAATAAAAAAAGTTTTTACATCTCCCCATCCACAAAAATCATCTCAATATTATTGATGTTCCATAAAATATGGGGTCTTTAATGAACTAGAGAACTAAATACACCACATAGCATTGAATAAATGATGAAAATATTACATTATAGTTTGATATGTTTGTTTCTATTGAGAATTACTCTATTAATCACATAGATTTTTAAATGTGATGATCTATTAAAAAACTAAACCTACATTAGATTTTTAAAAACCATGCCTCACTTAATTCCAAGAGGCGCTAGTTAGAGGAAAATATTCACGGTCATACCAATCATTTAATAAAATAATTATATTCTGAAATTGATACACCCTAAGGATTTTTGTATTCAAAAAATCATCTACGGTCCAAATGATAGATTTTCATTATCTATGATCAATCATCAAGTTGAAAACCTTATCCAATTTTGAATAATACCTTCTATTATTCATACACATATCATGAATTCATTATGTACATTTATCAAATAAAATATTTGAATAAAATAGATATTTATAAAAAAATTACCATGTTGTGAAACATCATCCATTATTAGTTTTATTATAGAATTTATTTTTTGATGTAATTTGAAGAATTATTATACTAAATTCTACTAACTGCTTGATAACTCATCCAAGTGACCATATTTTCTAATTTACCAATATCATGATGTACAACAAAAATATACTATACCCAATGATTATCATTACTCTTCTATAATATATTATAGAATAAAAATATCATCAAACTTATTAAGGAATTCAATAACTTTTTTGAATGAGATATTCTACGAACCATTGTTTGGATAGATTGTTGATATTTTAAAAATAACACTATACACAATTTATTTTCCAAAAAAATTCCCCTAATGATTTTGAGGTATTGCTTTTGTTGTTTGGGTTTTCCCTAGTAATGATTATTTTATATAATCACTAAAAATATATATATTTATTTGAACACATTCAGACTAAGAATATGAAAAAATATAAATAACATCTCCCAAATATCACCCCTTGGGAACCATGTTCTTATAAGTGGTAGATAAACAATCATCATACCCTATGTGAATCTATATGATTCATGATCCAATAACTATAGGTATACAAAGGTGGAATTATAAAAATACCTTGTACAGAATCTAAAATGATCATTTATTTTGGTTAGGGATGTGTAGTCATGCACACTATTAACATGATTCTATTTTTCATTTTCAATAAAAACATCAAAAACACTATAACCACACTATCCATACAACAATATGAATAATTGTATAGTATAAACAAATCAAGAAACATGTTATAAGATACCAATCTATAATATCCCAACATTCTATTTCCACTCCTTGAGTTAGTGAATTGAATAATATTTACACCCTAAGACAACATTTAATGGCATATCATTTAATAAACAATATTGGGGGAATATATTTAACAACATAAAATTATTAATCTAATTAAAAAAATGTAAACCCAACTATAAAATTTTTAAAAAAACTTGTTATAAAATAATAATAGTCAAACTGATATTGAATGAATGCCATAGAACACACAAAATGAAAGAGAAACTATCAATGATTAAACCATTAAAAACAAAAAAAAACCCAAAAGTTTGAAAATACACCAGTAAAAACTCCAATATACCCTAAACACTCCAATAACTGAATACATAGTCATTGGACATACACATTCCTATCATCTCATTATAATTGACTATGAATGCAGGTAAAAATTATATTTAATGTAGGGTTCATTATAATCAATTATCTAGTTGTTTTTCAAATTGAACACGATATATTTCCAATGTGAATATATATTACTAACATATCTTGTGTAATAAAATAAATAAAAATATCTAATCCATCAATCGGTATGGTCAAAATCCATTAAAACTTCCATATATCTTATGAAAATCATGAATATTAAAAAATAGATTATATATATAGTGAATATTACTCCAAAAGTATAAAAAGGGGTCCTTAAAACCAAAAACACCAACACTGTCACTGAAATCACAATAATAGATACATTTCTATATATAAAAGTTATAGAATATTCAATTTAAATGTATATATAATCATATCAATAAACATAACCATTACTATATGAATATTTAATCATAACCATAACCATACCCATAACTTGATCCATAATTGGGGGTCTATATTTGATAAACCTGTTATCCACCATGTTTTCACTTTATATTTAACAAGTGTTTTCAGACTTGGGGGAAAACCCATTATTTGCATATTAAAATGTATTATTAGAGATAATCATAATCTCATTTTACCATATAAACCATATATCAATAATTATCATTAAACATTTGTAATTATCATTTAAAATGTTGTATATTATCATCCCTTAGGCCATTACCCATCCTAGGACCACTTATCAGTGTCTTGAAACATGGAATCACATGTCCTCAAGCGTTACACCATGTATTCTATAGGCTTTTTTCATGAATTCAAGGCTTAAATCATTTATTGGGGATATAATTCACTAGAGTAAAATGAGAAAAATGAATCCTACAAACATCCACACAAAACATCCAAATACATGAAATAATTAACCAAATACATCTATTCTATATCAAATGAATGTGGATGAAAACCATCATACAACACCTTGACATCAAATTATACCTATCACATATGATGAATAAAAAAAATAAAATATAAAGTGACACTACTTCTATTCTCAAGCCTTATCTTAACCTAAGTATTAAATCATGTCGATCTTCCCAAGCCAAAACAACAAAATTGACATTTATAACAGATTATAGGTCTGCACACACTCCAATGATCCCATTCAGGGTAATATATATTAATATTTTAAGTTCTCACCATGTGACCATAATAAAAACCATCATATATATAAGTATTATTGATTATAATGTAATGTCTCAAAATTTCCGGGTAATTATTTTAATTGTATTGAATTATTTTGAGATCATGAAATATGACGGCGCGTGATTCTGATGCCCGAAGTGCCCCAAATGATCCGTCAATTTTTATTTAATCTTTAATTAGAATGCGTAAGATGTTTTTCTGAAAAGGGAGAATAACTCTAAAACTGTTTCCTAGATCATAAATCTGAGGGAACCTTTGCGTTAAAGATGGAAGGTTTACCCTAGGCAAGACTTAAGTTCAGTCAGCGCAATCTTCCTATTAGAAAACATGAAAATGGAATAACCATAAATAAAATAATTAAATAAAGTTATTTTTTCTTTCAAATTCATATAACTCATGAACAGTGACTCGGATTAAAAATCATAGACCACCACTTAGCTAGTAAGGGTATGCTTTCATTAGGTAGATACTAACACTGGCCAGTATAGGCCAACTATGGAAGTTAGTTTTTGGCCGTAAATACAATAATTAAATAAAAATTATTTTATTTTTAAAATCAATAACTTCTAAAAATAACTCATATTAAAAATCTGAGAGTACCGTTGGGTTCTTAGGGGCATGTTTCCCTAAGCCAAAGCCTAACCTCAACCGGTGTGGGTTGAGGGTGAATGTTAAAAATTTATTGAGCTTTTTTTAAAGTGCATTCTATATACGCACGAATGGTGTTTTCTAACTTTTTTGCCAGTGCTCGGAAGAGAAATTTGAGGGCATTGTTGAACTCACAGTTTTGGGATTCGCTTAATGGGGGTTTAACCTCGACCACAGTGGGTCGAGAGGGGAATTTTATTTTTGCGTTTTTTCCTAGAAGATTATATAAAATAAATATATTTCTTATTATAACTATCTTCCCACCTCTCCTTATAATTTTTAGTTCTGGGGACCACAAGAGGGTGGTCAGGAATTTAATTATGGGCATTAAATACCAAGTGACACAAAATGTGTAACCCCCAAACACTTTAATTAATTAGGTCCATTCATTTTAATTAATTAACCACCCCCCCATTAATGGTAGTAGGCTCTTCATTTCACTTGGTATAATTTTTTAAATCATTGGGGAATGAGGTGTTTTGGAGAGGGGATCTTTGGAGGAACCCTTCGGTGATGAATAGATCCACCATGCATTGTCGGAGGATCATCATTCAAGTGGTGTCGTAGGAAGCTTACTGCAGGAATGATGAATGGAGACCCTCCTTTAATCGCGACCGTTCTGTAATGAATTTATGAGGTAGTATTTATCTTTTTAGATCCCTTACCCCTATTCTGGTTTTCACAATGAATGAAAATTAAATGAATTAATTTACAGATCGAAAAATAATTGATTGAATCAATTTATTTTTGATTATCATGAAATTAAAAATCTTCATGTATGATAAATATATATTTGTTAATTACATATGTTCATGATTCTCAACGACAATGGGAATGAAAACACGACCATCGATCTGCACATAAACCGTGACCTTTCATATTTTATTCTTTGCATGTTCTTTGTCGCCAAATTAGTATGCGCGTTAAAAACTCAATGATTTATTGAGAATGACATACAAAAGTAGAGATATCGACCCGAGTATCACGAATTTGTGGTCATCAATATTTTCGGGCTTAGAACAATGATGTAGCGGCAGCATAGGTGGGACAATGGTCTGTGGTAGAGTGGTGGAGCCGGCTCGGTTGATGACATGGGTGAGCATACCAGGGGGCTAGGCGGCACTGCTGGATTGAGGCACAGCACAGTGGTAGGTTGGAGGCATGGTGGCGTGGCTAGTCGGAATTGTTAATGGTGGTTCTAGAAATGTAAAGGAATCTTGTGATTAAGGATGCAGGGAGAAGCAGTGGGCTTGATCTCTAGTATTGTGCCTGCGAATTCGGGGGAAGAAGAGTTAATTGGAGAGAAGAGTTTTTAAAAAACAAATAAATAAAAAATTTAATAAAATTAAAGTGGAAATATTTTGAATAAGGGGGAGGCACTACCCACATGCATCCTTGTGAGTGAATCTCAATTGAGATGGGTTATAAGTAAATATAAAATAATAATATATATAATGATATTATTATTTTTGGTTGTAAAACCATAAATCATCCTTTAGTTATCTGTGTGACCTGGGTTTCACGAACTAGGAGTGCTAGTATGAACCTGACTTTGAGTTGGAAAAGTCTGAGCCCAATATTGGAGGTCATTTTTGGGTTTTCGAATAGGGTACCCGAAGAACTCAGGAAATAATTGATATAATATTATTATTAAATCTAAGACCATCCATAACATCTAAATTTGACATCTGATTGACTTACCGTCAGTGGAAATGTCATCCTATCATAAAGTCTATCGATTCAAGTCTATTGTTGAAAATTAAATTCCAGTTCATGGTTCGGTTCCACAAAACAACCAATATTATTATTATTATTATTATTGTGGGATATTATATCTGACATATCTCTCTCATATGGTGTCGGAATGAAGAACAATCTACAGCGCTAAAATCCATGAGACGAGGCAGTCCTTTTGAGATACTCCACATGACTTTTGGAGAATTATATAGTTTGGATGGGTTGGATTGTACTCGAATCCAACTGGGACCTTGACAGTAAAATGTGTATAGTTTACAGACTATGTGTCTGATTGACGCACCATCTTTTACATTGGAGCCATTAGGAAGTGTCATATTATTGGGTTACTTGTTCATGGGACTTCATGTTGATTGAAATATGACCAATGTATTAAGCAGAAGTTCTCCTTGAATTAGGCCGACTATGAGAGGGAATCCAGTGGTATGCAGTGAGGCAGAGGATTGAGGCAGATCATACAGAGGTTAGTACCAAGCGATCCTTTGTTAGTCAGTGATTAGCAATCTTATGTGGGTCAGCGAATACTGATCCTGTGTGGGACAAATCCTATGTGGGTCAATGTGAAACAATCCTATGTGTGTCAACGCATACTAATCTTATGTGGGTCAGATACTTAGTGGGACATTTCGGGTGTTAGTACCTATTGATCCTGTGTGGGTCAGACTCAGTATAATTAGCAGTATTGCCTCATGACAAAATAAGATGTTCCAACTTCGCGATTGATCATCTTTACATCTACACATAACTAATACTTGGTGTGAGATGAGTCTTTTACCATCGAGGTGTTACCTTTTTGGTACCTTCACCATCGAGGTTTTATCTTTGTGGTGATACATGTGTCGTACTTTTACCTTCATTTTTTTTTATCTTCGTGGTGTTACCTATGCCGTACGTTTACCTTCATGATGTTAACTTTGTGGTATTCTTCCATCATGTATGAGAAGAGTATATCTTGATAACATAGGTATAGGTATAGGAATATACCTAAGTTGAGTTATTGACTACTTAATTCTTTGTGGTTGAGGTATTTCTTTGTGGTTCTTCCTTTGCGGAACATTGGGAGACCCTCATGGGACTCGGGGTGCCAACTGAGTATTGTTAAACTCACCCCTGGATGGGCTTTTCCCGCACCTCGTTGTGTCTTGTGCAGATGACGAATAGTTTTAATTGAGGGTGATGGACCCAGGACTGGATGGTGCTTAGAGGTGGACCATTTTACTTGACGCGACGCGTGACAATTGATCATGAGTTATACCTACCCATCATATAGGATCTTTAGTGGATGATCCAGTAGTTGTTTTCTTTTTCAGTTGTACTTGTACTTTCCAGTTTGGCTTGTATTCCAGCCCCTTTATTTTCGACAAACTTTTTACTACATTAGTTTACATCGTGTTTGCATCTTGACATGTTCTTAGATTGTGTGTCTATATAGTTTTAAAGAAAATTCCTTCCTATTATAGGGATACGCCTTTCCGGTGCTAGCCACCATCCCCTGGCCAATGGAAGGAGGGCTTGGGGTAGTCACGACACAGGCCCTGGGGGATGGATCGTGAAAAAGTGGTATCAAAAGGGTATGTTATAATAAAGAACTATTACTCTGATCTTTTCAATGTAGCAATGGTGTTATGTGTTTTGAGTGTGGCTTTCAGTTCGGGGAGTCCAATTTTGGTGTGGTGGCTGACATATCCATACACCAGGACCCTGAATTCTGATTTCTGACTCGGTGCACAAAAACAAGGATTGCATGTGTTTTGGAAATGTTTTTCATTTGTTTCATTGGAGTCAGCGTATAAGTTAATGATTGTGTCACAACTGTTCTTTATCTAGATTCCCCCGTGTAGACAGCTAGCTAGGATTCCTTAGAGAGTACATGATGATGACCAATCGAATTACAAGGCTCTAGTGTAGGTACCTCTTACTATGTTGGCACCTTCATGTGGTGTACCAGAAGCACCACCACCCGTTGGGTAGTGGTTACCACAAGCCAAAATGGAGGACAGTTCACAACAACTGACCATGTTGCAGGAGTACCAATAGTAGAGGTCCTTGAGGTTTTGAGGAAACACAGATCCCCAGACAGTTGAGAACTGGCTGAAGGCTATGCCTATAGCTCTTCACCTAGTAGGGACACCTATAGATCATATGGTGATCCTAGATGCTAGTCTTTATCATTTTGTGACCATGAGGATGGTCCAAATGGTGATGAGGCTTCGATATATGGACTGTTTCTTGAGATGGTGCCTTTAGATAGTGTGCCAGCTATATCAATACCTGTTGGTCAATAGTTACAACCGGATGTACCGGTAGAGGACACATTTAGGCTTAGTTACTTACATGTTTTCCAGTGTTAGATACCCCTCATGTTCCAAGGCGAGATCGACTCACAGGAAGCCAAGGACTAGCTTGAGGAGGTGGCTGAGTTTCCACTTAGCCAAGGCACCATTCAATCAGATGGATGTCCGAGTAAAGATACTTCTACGTGTTTTAGTAGGACAATGAAATGCAATATATTTCCATGATTGTGAGAATATGTGACTTTTCTTCAGAAAATCTTGAGAATCTTCCCTAAATAAGGGGGTTTATTTCCATCAATTGAAAAGGGGTGATTCTTCCCAAGAACCTCTAAATCTTCGGCATGACGAAATGTTGGTAGCTGAGTATTCATTGAGTAGTACCAACTATCCCAGATACACAATGAATATAGTACGGGCAGTGCATCAGGGCTCGTACCTCTGAGAAAGGTGTGTTTAGGGACATCCGAGACATTTCTATTCCTTTGTGAATTCCTCCTTTTGTTAGAGTGTTAGTGTGAACCATTGTGGTTGAGAGTTTTATTCCTATGAAAATACATCCAGTGAATGTATGCGGTGGGAAAGAAGGAAACTGACTCCAGACTATGGGACTTGGGTGTGTAAAATGTTTCGGGAAGGATAAGATACAGGGAGAGATAAATCAGTTGGGCAGAAGACGTGGAAGTAGATCTGGGATAGCATCATGAGGTGGTATACATTTTGAAATTATATAACCACGACCCCAATGTTCTCCCCACCAGGCTCAGGGAGTCGATGGACAAGGGAAGGAAGTAGCTACGTTTGGTCAAAGAGTGTGACCCAAGGGATCCAGGAATGATTCGACGTACGGTCTGCGTCTTCTACTAGAATCTGTATTTATAGACATATGTACTAACAATTCCTTCTTACCATGAATCTTGTCCAATACCTTGAGTTCCAGTTTTAACTGAAGAATTGATCCTTACATTTGAAGATACCTTTGGGAGGAGACCGGATAATCAAAAAAAATTTGACTGTGTGATCAAACCCTTGAGGTTAGAGGTTTGTTTGGAACCTCTTGGTGGTAGCATTGAGACTTTACAACATTAGTTTGGGTATGGACTAGACATCCACAGTTCATACTCAGATATACTTTCTTAGGAAAAAAGGATGTAGTATATCTATAGCGATGGAATCAGGTTTTCCTTGGTCGGAAAAAAAGGAAACTCGAGAATCACAAGATAATCTAATGCGAATGAGGGTGCATCCTAACACTCTTGAGTCGACGATCCTTACCCTTGAGGTAGTATAAGTTTTTAGTATTTAGTTTCCAATGGTAATGGCAGAGTGTACGGACATCTTTTCAAAACATGTTTCCTAGAATACCTCCCCAAATGGAGAGGGACTTCTCCTTTGGTTGGGTACTACTAGAGATTTTTACCTTACATCTCTATTGTAGAAGCACCCTTTTGAGCATTGATGAAGAAGGGGGTGCCTTTTCTACTGATGGAGAAGTGTCAGCAGAGATTTCAGGATCTGAGAGAAAGACTGAAGAGTGCCCCCATCATGAGGCTACAAGAAGAGGGTGTTGGGTATGTAGTCTACTACGATGGATCAGGGACCAGAATAGGTTGTTTTCTGATGCACGAGTGGGAAATGATTGCCTAAGGCTCACGGTAGTAGTGACAGTATGAGCAGAACAACACAACCCATGACCTAGAGTTATTAGTAGTAGTCCTTGTGATGAAGATTCGGCGACACAACATGATGGGTGGACGTTTTACTATTTACTCAGATCAGAAGAGTCTTGGGTATATCTACTCACATAAGTACCTGACCCTAAGACAACGATGATGGGTATAGTTCAGTAATACCATGACCTTGAAATATTCTATACTTTTGGGAAGGGTAATGTTTTTGAAGATGCACTCAGCAGGAGATCTGGTCTACAGATGCTGATTGAGGTATCAGAGCAGCTAGTCGTGCTGTGGTTATCCTTCATTGATAAAGATGGAGCATCTTACCTCAAATTTATAACTATCACTCACCCAAGTATTAAAGGAATTAGGGAGTCATAGCATGGGTTGTTGGCTACAAGGCCCGATGTGCTCTGATATCCTCATGACAGTCTCCTGGATGATTTTCTAAAGGTGGGGAGAATGCCATCCTCTTCAGACGATGCACAGTGGTACAATGATGCTTCAGAAGAAGGTGTCGAGAGAGATCCATGCGTCCACTTTAGCGGCACATCCTGTAGTGGGTAAGGTGTACCAGGACATACGGTGTCAGTACTATTGGCCTTGGAGGAATAAAGCAGTGGTAGAAGTTGTATGCCGACAGGAGAAAGAGATCCTTGGAGTTCATGGAGGTAGTCCATGTCTTCCTTTGGGTATCACCCCGACGAATATTATAGAAGTTTGGCAAGGGAGGCCAACAATATTTGAATTTTATCATATTCTTCTAGATTCTAAAAAAGTGGGAGAGGTGGCGTATTTTCTATCCCTTACCCCACAGATGCACCGGGTGCATAATGCTTTTCCATGTGTCGGAGCTAAGGAGATGCGTGCATGATCCATCGCACATTATCGACAGGGGCGAGCTGAAAATTGATGATGGGGATACCATTACAGAGGTTATGGTAGGGATAGAGGATTGACATGAGATTGTCCTTTGTGGATGGCCGATCCTTTTGTTGCAAGTTTGGGGGTATCACGAGAAACCGTAGGATAGAACATTGGAGTGGGAAGTTCTGATTCGTGCTCAGTACAGTCATTTAGATTTTTGACTTTGTTCTATCTTTTAAGGATGTATATCCCTACGGTGGAGGAGAATGTAATGACCCAGAGATTTTGTGTAATTTGTTTTAATTATATGGAATTATTTTGAGACCATGAACAATGACGGTGGGTAATTCCTTGGCCCGGATTTCACGGAATGATCCTTCGATGTTTTCTTATGCTTTAACTAGCATGTGTAAGAAATATTCTGGAATAAGATGAATAACTCTTAAATTGTTTACCGGATTAGAAATATAATGGAATCGTTGCATTTAGTACGGTAGGTTTACCCTACGCACGACTTAAGTTTAGACGGTGCAGGCCTCCTGTGAGAAATCACGAAAATGGAATAACCGTAAATAAAATAATTAAATAAAGTTATTTTTTATCTTTCAAGTATTTATAACTCACGATTAGTGACTCGGATTAAAAATCTGAGACCACCAATGGGCTCATTAGGGTATGATTTCTGTCATAATATACTAACATGGGCCTGTGTGGGCCAACTCTGGAAGTTATTTTTTGGCCGTAAATAAAATAATTAATTTATAATTAATTTATTGTTAAAATACATAACTTCTAAATGGTAACTCTGATTAAAAATTTGATAGTACCATTGGGTTTGTTTTGGTGTGTTGCTGTTAGGAAGAGACTATGATCAACCTGCGTGGGTCGATAGTAACTGTTAATAATTTATTCGACTTTTTTAAGGTATGTTCAGTAAAGGCACATGTGACATTTTCTAACTTTTTAACCGGTGCTCGAAATTGAAATCTAAGGGCACCGTTGAACTTGTAGTGCTAGGATTCACTTAATGAAATTTTAAACTCTACCATAGTGGGTTGAGAGGATAAGTTGGTTTTTGTGTTTTGTTGTGGATTATTACATAAAATAAATATATTTTATCTTAAAACTATCCTCCCACATCTACCTTTAATTTTTGGGGGTGGGGACCACAAGAGGCTGGTCAGGAATTTAACGATGGGCATTAAATGTCGGGTTACACTAAATGGGTAATGACAAATATCTTAAATTAATTAGGTCCATTAATTTTAATGTATGAACAACTCCCTTTAAAGATGATAGGATCCTCATTTCTCTAGGTTTATTTTTTTTAAATTATTGGCGAATTAGGGGATCTAGAGAGGAGAACATTAGAGGAACCCATTGGAGGAGAACGTATCCACCAGGAAATGTCATAGGATCATTATTCGAGTGGCGTTGTTGGATTTTTATTGTAGGAAGGACAAACACTGACCCACCATCAATTATGAACATTCTTTAATGGATTTATCAGGTAATATTTATCTTTGTAGATTCCATACCTCAGTTTAGTTTTTCACGATGAACGAAAATTAAATGAAATAATTCACCGATCAAAAAACAATAGATTGAATCAATTTCTTCTTGATTATATTGAAATTGAAAATCTAGAAGTATGAGAAATATCTATTTGTTAATTCCTCATGTTCATGATTCTCAACAATGATGGACAAACAATCATGGCCATCGTTCCTCCCATAAACCATGACCTTTTTAATTTCATATTTTTCATGGACATCATTGACAAATAATTAAGTGCACTAAAAACACAATGTATTGTTGAGCGCGACAAAGGGACGAGGAGATATCAACCCAACGATCGCAAATATGCGATTGTCACATTTTTTGGGCTTAGAAAAAATATGAAGTGGTCATGAAAGGCAGGATTGTGGTCTGTTGTAGAGCGGCGGAACTGGCTCATTCGATGGCGTGGGACCAGACCAAGGGTCTAGGTGGTGTGGCTGGCTTGAGGCGTGGCATGATTGAGGTGTGGCGATGCGACTAGCTATAGGTGGTGTCAGTGGTTTTGGGTGTGCGGAGGATGCATGCAATTAGGGTTTTAGGGAGAATTTGTGGTCATGATTGCTGGAACCATGCATGATAATTATGCGGATGGATAGTTAATTGGAGAAAGGAATAGTTGAAAAGAAATAAATTAAAATTTTAATGAAATTAAATAGGAATTCGATCTAACAAGGGGGGAGGTGCTACCAACTTGTAGCCTTGTGCGTGAATCTCTATTGATATTGTTTATAAGGAAAAAAAATATATAAAAAAATTATAATATAATTAATGTTATTGTTATTTTTGGTTGTAAAACCATAATTCTTCCGTAACTTATCTGTGCGACCTCGGCTTCACGAATTGTTACTGGCAGTGTGATCCTGAGATCAAGACGGACATTCTGAGTCCAATATTGGATGTCTTTTTTGGGTTTTCGGATTGGTAACCTGAAACCTTCGTAAACAAATAGATTTAATAATATTATTAAATATTTTACTAGCCATAACTCTTGTGTGCGACATCCGACTAGATTTCCATTAGTAGTGACGTGATCCTATCATTAAGACGGTCGATTCAAGTCTAATTTTGAATATTAAATTCTGATTCGTGTCTCGGGTCCACAAAACACCCATTATTATTATTATTATTATTATTATTATTATTATTATTATTTCGGGATATTGTTTCTAACATATCTCCCTCATACGATGTCGAAATAATAAACCTTTTGGGGTGATGAAATCCATTAGATGAGGTAGTCCATTTGAGATAATGCATGTGACTTTCGAAGAAAGTTGGAGTTTGGCCAGGTTGGATCATACTCAAATCCAACTGGTCCCTCGACACTAAAATGCATATAGCTTACAGACCGAGTGTTTTTTTGATGTGATGTATGTTGCATTGGAACCCTTATAACATGACAGATTATCAGGTTATATCATCATGGGACATCATTCTGATTTAAATACAGAATATGGATTGTGGTGTGGATCTCCAAAAATCATGCAGACAATGAGCGGTAATCCGGTGGCTGGTAGAGAGGCGGATGTTGGAGACAGATCATACAGAGGTTAGTACCGAGCAATCTAGTGAGAGTCAATACTCAACTATCAAGTGTGGTTTATCACATACTTATCATGTGTGGGTCAGATCCTGCGGGGGTATGTGCTCAGCGATCCTGTGTGGGTGAGTTCATACTAATCCTATGTGGGTCTGATCTTGTATAGGTCATTACGGAGGTTAGTACCTATCGATCCTATGTGGGTCAGACTCGTTATAATCAAGAAATAATTCCTCATGACCAAATAAGATGATCTAGGTTCACAACTGATCATTTATACATCTGCACAACACTAATACCTGGTGTGAGATGACACTTTTACCTTCGAGGTGTTACATTTGTGGTATATTCACCTTCGTGGTGTTATCTTCATGGTGAAACATGAGTGGTAATTTTACCTTCGTGCTGTTATCGTCATGTTGTTACCTATGTTGTACGTTTACCTTCGTGGTGTTACCTATGTGGTGTTACCTTTGTATTATTCTCCTCTCCAGTATGAGACGAGTATATCTTTATAATGTTGGTATATGTTTGGGAATAAACCTAAGTAGAGTTTTTTACTACATCGTGCTTTGTGGTTGAGGTCTTTCATTGTGGTTCTTCCTTTGATGAACTCTATGAGTCCTTTATGGGTCTCGAGGTCCCTACTGAGTATTTTTATACTCAACCATTAATGGTTTTCACCAACAGATTATTACGTCTTGTGGATAGGATAGACATCATTAATCGAGGATGAGGGATCTAGGACTGGATGGTGCTCAGAGGTGTAACATTTTAGGTGATGTGTCGTAGGACTAATAATCATGAGTTGTACCAACCCTTCAGGTATGATCCCAGGTGGATGATCCCATAATTGATTTCTATTTTTAGTTATACTTGTACTTTCCATTTGGGTTTGTATTCTTGAACCTTTATTTTCAGAACACTTTTCACTATAGTAGTTTACTTCATGGTTCCTTCTTGTCTTGTTCTTGGATTGTGTGTTTGTATAGGTTTAAAGGAAATACCTTCCAATTGTAGGGATATGCCTTTTCGGTGCTAGTCACTGGCCCATGACCTATGGAAGGCGGTCAGGGGGTTGTCATGGCATGGGCCCCAAGGAAAAATCATGACAGATAATAAGTAATATAAATAAACATTTTTTTGGGTCGTCATGTGCTTACCATGAATCCATGAAACCTGAAAATATGACAACCTAGTGAGACACTAAAACATTTCTCATGGATATGGTGGTAAAATAAAAAAATTTTAACATTTAAATTAGATCATTTTCCAATGAAACTATACTTACATTACAAAATTTCATTATTTTAAGCACTACATCTAATAATTAGTCACACAATCCCTTTAACACATGTTTAGTGTCATTGATGATAAACACCATAGTAAACTTTTTTATGTTACTTGTAAATATTTCCGAATAATTTTGTCACACTAGACTAATTTCAAGATTACTATTATGTCATTATCATCATTATTGCATAGGGATTATATATAATATTATGGAGTGTTAAAAAACACCCGGTTAAGGAGAAAATCCCTGACATATCTTCAAGGGTTATATTAGTAGATTATGAAAAAACATGAGAATGGGGTAAATATGTTATTATAAAAAATTGAAATTATATGTGTTTTCCTTTAATAATAATATATGAATTTTAATATAAAATTAAAAATAAAATAACATAAAAATGGTGTGGAATTATAGGATAATTTACAAGATACATATAGTATAATTATAGGCATATATTTTTTAAATATAGCAAGACCATAAAACAAAAAATAACAAGGAACATTTTCTCAAAACTAATTCATGGGATATAAAAAAATAATGACTATAAAATACCATAACTAAATTATTTGAATATATAAAAGGACTATACATCATATTTTCAATAAAAATTATGACTATGATTCATGTTGTGAACACAAAATTTCCATACATAATGTTGTGAAATTAGTTACACCCTCAATATTGTGAAAAAAAATATTTCAAACATTAATATCCAAATATTATGAAATGTAAATCATTAACCCATGTATTATTTATTTATATAGATCCAAATATATGAAACATCCATATATATGTTTGTATAAAGAAATAAATTTTTCATCATATAATAATGATCACATTGAAGGAATATGAAATTCATATCTATTTCAAATCGAATCAAATAATTCAATCATTCATAATTCCATCAATAATCATAACATCATAAAATATTGGAGAATTAATAATGATCCAATGATATTGACATAAATTTTAGATTAACATCCTACAAAAAATATGCTGACTTATTAGGAATTTACATAGTATAAATAAAATGTATCCAATAGACTAAATAATTTCACCAATCAATCAATGTATGGATTCTATGTAAAAACCATTCTTTTAAAGAAATATAATATTATTTTCTTAGTTATAAGTAATTACAAGTACATTTATATGTATAAAAAATGGATTACAAAGAAATAAAAAAAATTAATTGAGTACCATGAGTTAAATCCTCTAAAATAGAACGACATTATTTATAGAATGATTTATGAAAAACAATTTTCAAAAAATAATACCCTATTACTGATGTTGTTTAAAATGGAATCCAACAACAAAATATTTTATGGAATTATTTTAGTATTGTAATAAAATAATAAGTGGTTTTTAGCCTAATATTTATATTTATATATATATATTTATTTATTTATTTATTTATTGAAATAGGGATTTGAAGAAAATTAGAACGATTTGAAAAAAATAACATCATGAAATCCTAATCAATAGAGCATTAAGAAGAATAATAAATGTTATCTATAGAAAACATGGATTGGTAGATAAGTTGAATGATACTATATGGCAAACCAAATTAATACTATAAAATAATTTTTCTAAAAAGCCATATCATATAGAGTAACAAAAAAAATACATTTAAATATAGGTGAATAATAATATTAAGGTCACGTTAAAAAACAAATAATTTGATTCCAAATTTTATGGGGAATATTTGTGGGAATTAAATATGTCTACGAGGAGGGGAAAATGTTCATAAAAATTTTATCATCAAGATATATGAAATTATTTTAAAATAATTTTCTCCTATATGTGATGAGATGGTACAATGAAATAAATTCTTAGGGTGGTAAAAAAATAATGGAAGAATGTTATTTAATAATAATAAATGAAACTCAATTAAGGGATTTGAGTTAAAAAAACCTTATGTTAATGATAACATAAGAAAAAATAATATTATTAAGGTAACAATGAAATTGATATTCAGATTTCATGAAATGATACATATTAATTATAAATGAATGAAATATGGATGTTAATACACTATATAAAAACATTATGGTGAAAATTATCAAACATATCTAATATAATTTAAAATAGAAGAAAATAAAACTTACAACCCTCGTAAACGTTTCATTCTAATCCATTTTAATAAAGAACATTTGATATATTTCAAAAGCTCATTAATTATTTGAATAAGGTAAAATAAATTCATTTGTAAATAATAACACTATATTAATGATATCACGGCTCACAAAATGAAATATATCATAAGAAATTAAATTTTAGAAAAAAACCCTTTATCTTAAATCCTTCATTGTCAAATGTGCTCTAAACTCATTGAGAACATAAGATTTATCTATGAAATGTCTTTTTAAATAGAGTAAACTGGATAAATAATTAAGATAAAGGTCTTATGAACATGAGAGAGGATGTAATGAATTAAAAAGAATATTTTTATGATCTAAATTTAATGTATAGTTGTAAATAATATTGTATAAGTTGTCCCCTATAAAAAGTGATGACAATTGTAATTTGGAAGTACTACATTTCAATAATGTCGTGTCACTATTCTAGGGTCAATGAATCTAATAGTTTAAAAATAAATAAGTGGGATGGTTGTCCATGGAAACTAAAATCCATAAACTTAGAAGCATATATTATAAATTTTTTAGGTATTTCATACTTAGTGAATAAATTATTTTCCATTTTTTATTGTTTAATATTGTAACTAATATTGTTAACCTCAGTAATTTATTTGAAGGAACAAAATAAATGTTTTAATTATTTAATAATTATAACATGACGATTTTAAATTTAAAAAAATAATTTGATCATAAAAAATAACTGATGTTTATAAATTTTAATTTCAAAATTAACACACAAGACACATAAAAACTATTTCTATAAAAATTATTTTTTGAACGTAAATTTAATATATAAGTTAAAATTATCAATTTTCTTAATTTCTATTAGATAAAATGGCGGATAGAAAATAAATTTATTTTCCATTAATATAAATCCAAAAAATATATTTTACAATAAGATTGATGAAATAAATAAAATAACCAAAAATAAGATTAATTGGAATAAAGCGTTTTAAATGTTCAGAAAATTAATCATTGTGTTTATGTGTTAAAAATAATATATAAAATTTCTAATATTAACCCATAAATAAATATTTTATTAATTAAAATGTTCATTAAATTTATATGTCTTTGTTATGTTATCATAAATAATAGAATCTAAATGATAGAAAAAACTTTTATATTTACCATTCAATTAAAAATATATTATTTTCAAAAAATCATAAAAAAATTATCTTAACCATATATTATAATTCTTTTTCCAAAAAGGAATTTACTTATTTCTACTTGAAATTATAAAATTTATAAATTTTTCTTTTTAAATTAATTTCTAATATATAAAGGAAAACTAATTTTTTTTAAAATCTCCTTTAAACAATTACTCTGTTAAATCAAATTTTTTGTTATTACAAATTAATGAAAAAAAATTAATTACTATATATTATATTATTCCAATTTTTTCTTAATAATTGTCATATAATATGTCATCATTCATTTTAGTTCAATGTGACATGAGAAATATGTTATCAACAAAATTTTTATTTAATGGAAATTTATATTTTAAAATTATAAGGATTTACATGAGGTCGATCCAAACCCCCTATTCTGTTATTACCTATTTTTAGATCCAAAACCATTCACATTAAAATTTATCAAATATCCATATAATAATAATTATGGAATATAACATATTCCTTAATCTCACCATCTCATCCACAAGGTGATATTCTTTCAAGACATTTCCCTACACATTATAAATGTTTTGATGTTTTTCCACCCTCATGTGATAATCCCCTCATACTATAATGGTAACACAAGCATCATAATATGTTCCTTTTATCATTTTCATCTCAAAAATAAATGCATCCACGATGTTCTTTCAAACCCATTTTGGCCTTATCTGATCAACCCCAAGGCACATCCAACATCCAGTCCTGTTCTAAAATCTGATCGGACTGTCATGGCCTTATAATTAATGACCAATCCACATCATCTATTGATTCTTCATTATCAACAATTCATGATTCCCATCGGAAATTTCGGGAAAAAATTATCTATACTACTGTGTAATCTTAGGGAAAATCCTAAACAAATCACTTAACCTACAATAATGTGTCTTCCTGCATCTCCCTTAGGATAAAAATAGAACCATCACAAAGAATAATCCTCTCTTAGTAAAACATTATCTAGCCCCAGAATTTTCATCATATTCATGATTCTCACAAAGAGACCACTGTACACTCAATAGGGTTTCCTCATTTAGCCTGATATTTATGATCATTTATCTCATAACTCCATGTCTTGAGACTCTCATTCCATTATTATTAGTATTAGTAATTTATATTAGGATACCTATGACATAAATCATAACCCAATAAAAACATATCATCTCTCAATAAGGAAACATACAACATATCCCTTGTAAACATAGTCTTCAGGAAAATCCCACGTAACATATGATATAAATAAAACTTACTCTAACATAGGGATTCTCATCCAATCATATCACATTCTCTTGGGAACTCTTTGTATTAATCTTGATTACATTATGATGTGAAAACTTATTGGTAGGTATAATAATTCATAAATATATATGTATTTTTAATAATTTCCCAACAACCTCTAAAAATATAATACTACCCTCGTGATTCACCAATTATCCTTCTATAATCACATCCATTATTTTTCCAAGATCATACGACAACTCATCCTCATATTTCAAGACATAACATAAAATAATTATTATAAAATGGTATAATTAATTTTTACATTAATATAAAGAGGACTATATTGTGGAAAAATCCTTGGGGAACCTAGAATAATTTAAACCATAAGAATAATCATTTACTCATACTTTTAGGTCATACTATATATGACATGACGAAAAACCCCATCATTATAACTAGATCTAACCACGATTGAGTAGAATCAGCACCAAACCATTACTAGAAATTACATGGAATCAGAATATTAAAAAGGAAAAAAATTAAGGATAAGTGAGGGGGCATAAAATAAAAAGTGAAAAAAAAATCCCCAATACCAACCCTCCTTATGAGGAAAATGGTATGATGGATGAGGGAGAATCCAGATTAATTCACCAAATCCATGCACTTGTTTGACCTAAAAACCTTGGGATACTGATCTGGAAACTATTGGTTTACTAGTATTTGATAAATAACTAGAAATGGGATGTGTTGTGTGTTGGAACAACCCAAAACAAATATTTTTATTATTTGTTTCATTGTGAAGGTTATTTTATTTATATTTTTTTGAAAATAAATTTAATGTTATAGATAACATTTACGGTCAATATGATCAATGATATTAATGTAATAGAAGTCATTAAATAATTTTTCAGAAAGAATATGTTTTATAGAAAACCATAGTGTTTAAAATTTGATATGATGAATAATGTTATTTTTTGATGATGCTGATAATATTTTTTTGAGAATATTAATACAATAATATTGCATTCAAAAATTGGTTAAACCATAGGCCAAGCAATTACATGTTGCATCCAGCAAGGCATTGGGCTTCAACCCAATAACGAAGGCCAATAATAGTGAAATTCTAAACAATGGACTAGAAGATAACCTTGTTAGTATGTCATTTTTTTACATAAATAATTTTATAGATAATCATTATGACTATTTTTTAATGCTTATTATATGATCAAATATTTTTTTAAAATTTTGAGGTGATTAATGAAATTTAAGAAAATATTTTATTTTGTTAATGTTTTAATAATTAATATACATGTTTCTATGATGATTAATTGTTTATTTCAAGTTTATTCATTCAATAATAAATTTTAATAGAAAATTTGACTTATTTTTTTTATTAAGTTTATTTTTCTTCCATATCAAATATTTTCAATATTGTTTTATCAAAGGCAATTTAATTAAATTAATTATTTATTAATAATATATGATGATCTCTATTAATTTTAAAAATATTTGAAATGAATATTTATGATTTTTTCAGAAAGTTTCATTTAAAGATTCAATATAAAATGTCAAAGGTAATGTTTTTTAACATATACAGCATTAATATACTATCTTACCTCCAAAATATTTTTCTGATATTTATTGTATAATAAAACTTTTCTATGGATTTATAAACAATGCAGTTTAAATAAAACATATTTTAATTTTTTTTTCCAATTTCATTTAATCTAAAATAAACATGAACTTTATTACCAAACCTATATTTCTAATCAGTTGATGGTCCATTTCACACCGAATCGGTTGGTTGTTTGGTGGTTGTTAACTTTCTCTTAATCCTAAACATTCCTATTATAAAAGATCCCTATAAATAATCATATCTATATAGACATTATTTTGTTTCTCCATATCATAATTTTTACTTACCACTAATATTCTAATATTTGGAATCCTAGTTATCTAATACCTTTTGTATTTACTTTTAGCTATTTTGAAGAGGATTTTTATATTAACAATTTTAACAATGTGGGACTCAAATTGAGTTTTTCTAGATATCAATATTTTTAATACCAAGACTAACATTAAATTGAATGGGAGAAATAAATTAAATGGTGGAATAATGTAACATCATGATATGATAAAAAAGAAAATTATGTTCGATAGTGTATATGATATGTAACACTAAACCTAAATTAATGATAAAATATTATTATTTAAATATAACCATTATAACATAGTCATTAAATTGGTCTGTATGAATAAAATTAACTATATTATGAATTATATATGATTATAACTCTATATAAATATACGTATCAATTTTTAGTAAATAACTACTCATATTTTGTTAAATTTGTTTTATTCTTCATTATTATGTTTTATTAAAAATTGGATTTTATTATATTGATAAGAAAATATTGTAACTATATTTTTTAAAAAAATTAAATATTATATAATAAAGGTTATAAAATATTATTAAACATAATTCCTAAATTATAATAGGATAATTTTTTGGAATTTTCTAAGAAGAATTATATTTTAGTTAATAGTGATAAATAACGTTTTGGTACAACATTTATTTTTTTTCAATAAATTATTTAATATAAATGTCTGATTATGATTTTTATTTTATTTTAAATTAAATTATTTTTTATCAAGTGAAATTTAATCTAATTAATTTCAGTTGAATCATTTGTAAATCATATTTCCTATATGATTGTTTTTGAAATTATAGAATATTTTTATAAAAACCACATTTTTATTGTGTTATTGAGGTTTAATATAATATTAAATTCCTACACATATGTTATTTTAATCTTAATTAAAAATGAAATATTTGTAATAAGGAATTATGTATTTAGTAAATAGGGCCCTTTTATTTTTATCCATTTTGAGTAGTAACTATATTAAAATTGTATCAGCATAGAAAAAAGGTTAATCAAGTTAGAAAGGATAAAGGTTATATGCTAAGGACTAACAATTGACCATAAAACATTCCCATATCCAATTAGATGAGTTGAATTTTGAAATTTCAATATTAGTATTGAATATATAAAAACATGGTTCAATATCTCATTGATTTAGTCATTTATAATATAAAAATTAAATTTAAAATAAAAATTCAAATTATTTTAATAAAAATTTTAATTTCATACAGGGATATATATTAATAATGTTCAGTTATAAATTTATAATTTAATTAAAAATTATTCTTTATCTATATATTCTTTTTTATTTTTTTAACTAAATAACTAATTTCAATACTTTTGCAATACTAACACAATATTTATTCAATTAATGGGGAAATAAAACACTTGATTATAAAAATAATAAAAGTTAAAAAAAATATGAATTAGTTCATTATATTAATATTTTATATTTATATAACATATTAGTTATTTGGTAAAGGATAATATTTTATTTTCATTGTTTTCTTGTTGTTTCCAATCTAAAATTATATGAATAGTTCCAAATATGATAGAAATGATATTTTTTAATATATAATATATTTTTAAATGATTTAAAACGATTAATAATCCTATATTATTCTAATATATTAGTATATATTTAAAAATATAATTCATGGTATATTTATTATACAAATTTCCTTTAATTGTAACAATGTTAACCCTTAAAAACTAAAATTATTGTTATCATGGTAATTTTTAAAAGATATTATCACTAGTTAAAAAAATAGAACGGGTAAAAAACTAATCTAAACATTTTCATATTTAATTTTTTTATATTATCTCAACTCATTATTGTCATATCTTTTAATTGTATGGGTTTTTAGGTTTTTTTCAATGAAAATTAATGTTTATTAATATAATATATTATGAATTTTCAAAAGTACACCTTTCATCAATAATAGAAGTGCACTCCCTATCATATTTTCTTCAAACATAAATAATTATATTGGTCACCCTATAGCATTCCAAATAAATTTATAACTTTATTCCCCACATCCTAGATTCATTTATTCGGTAATGAAAACATTAATGGAATTATTTATCTATATACATGTAGAGGATAACTAAAAACTATAATAGAGAACTTTTTCTTCATTTGATCTTCCACTACATTAATGTATTATTCATCCCTAATGATATAATAACATCATAATATCCCATATTATAATTTGTTATTATATTAATGTAATATCCAACATCTATCTCCTCTTCCATCAAATTAGAATCAAAACCATCATTCATCATTATGGTGGACATCCTCCTCAAAAATCTATGAAATTCATTAGACAACATTTCCTCATTCATATTCTTATGAAGATGTATTTAATTTATATAAGTAATTCATGGAATATTTATTATAATTATTTAAAATCAATATATAATATATTTCTATACCTTTTTATTCATTGAATGTTGATAACATCGTTATGTTTACCACCTCCATGAAGTGATCTGATTCATTTTTCATTATTGTATAACATGGCTGTTATATATAAGTATATTTGTCGAAATAATTAAAAATATGTGATATATATATTATTCTATAATGATAGAATAACATTTACCTTCTTCAATCACAATCATGGAAAAATAAAAAATATACTCAAGAGTACAAACAACTTGTCGTCTCCATGGTTTAACGTTTGTTCATTAATCATAACCATATATCGTGGTTTTTTAATATTATTATTTATTATTAAATATTATTATTTTTTAATGATTAATATTTCGGATATTGTGGAACAATTACTACATTGACCATGGTCATCGAACTAAAGTTATTTTGGACATATGAACCGAATATCTCTAAAACATCTGATGCGAACATAAATTATCATAGAAATAAATAAAACATGGTAATAGATAAAATAAAACGATTAATATTCATGAAAAATGTTATTTATCATGTAAATTATTAACATGAGTTTGTTATTATACAATAAAATTAACATAAGTGGTGATTTTCCCCTAGGGTAAGGGATTTCTTCTTAATTTTCATTCATTCAAGAATATATTAATGTTTTTAACCTAATTACCTTTATATAGTGTATACATTTCCAATTTTATATTATATATTAATATTCCTTCATATTTAATTGAATTTTATGTTTCAATTATAATTATTTCAACTAATGGTATTTGATTTGAAATTTACTCACTTATATGTTTTTTATTACTCAATTTTCTTTTATTGGGTTATATTATATATTCACTGATTCCATTCTATACAGATTATTTTAGAAATTGAATTTGTTTTATATATTTTTTATTTATAAATTTTTTCTATTGATGTTAAATTTTTACTATTAATCACATGATTTATTAATTATATGTTTAATGTTATGATCATTATACCAGTTCTTCACCAAAAGTTATCTTTAATAAGACATATAATGTGTTATAATACTATATTGTTTTATATGTTTTACCAATTACCCATTTTATATGATATTTCATTATTCCATTTGTGTAAATTATATTTAATGATTAATTTTATTTCATTTCATTCATAGGGATTGTGATTGTAAATATACCAAAGTAATTAATGATTACCTCTCAATCTCAACATTATTCGAGATTTTAATGACTACGTAGTTATTGGGGGAAATATATGATATTTCTATCTTAAACAAAATAAATTTTATTATTCTCTATTAATTATTTATATTAAATGTTTTCCTTTAATTGTACTTTTTATTGTACTCAAAAGATCCATTTTTTGTAATAACAAAATTTATTATCATTTTAGTTTGGAATATTTTTTCCCAAGTCCTTATTTTAAAGAAACCTTTCCAGTAATTTTTTAAATGTTCTTATATGAATAATTAAATTCATTTTTATCCATTATTTACATTTAATTAATGTTCTAAAGGTTAATTTTATTCATTTTCTGAACAACGTACCTATTTACTTTTTACTGAAAATTAAATAGGAATATCTTTTTTACATGATTGACATGAATAAAATTTCCCACAATCATGAACACTCAAATATTTTAAATTTTTATTTATATTATTACATGGTTAGATACAATTAAGATGTTTTTTAGAATATTATGAAAAAAATTATATATAAAATGTGAATTTCAAATTGAGAAGGTAATTTTCCTCATGAATGTTTTTAATGACCTTTTCATGTATTTCTATTGATAAAAAAAGTAACCAATTATTCCCCAATAATAATATGTTATAATTGTATCCTCCATATATTTATCTATATTTTTTAAGATCATTTTGATGTTGGAATATTCTGTCATTATGTATTGAAGTTGAATTTTAAATGATAGTTTGTGTATAAGGAATTTTTGTTATGTTTTATAAGTTATTCAAATGATAAATGCATTGAACATATTAAGTGACTCGTGGAGTAAAATATTACATATCACCATTGTGTTTCAGTAGGAATCATGAGGTATAATAGTTTCCTTAAATTATTATATGGGTTTTTGGTGTATTCCTAACCATATATTAAGGTTTCACAACACAATTCCTCAATAATATGTTTTACATGTAAGAAATTATTAATATCCTAATTATTAATCATTTTATTTATGTCTATGTCATTATTTGGAATAATATTATCTGATAATTTTCAATATCATGAGATTATTTATGTGGAATCATTTCATCATCATTTACACATACGATATTATTCTTTATGCTCATGTTATTGATTATATGGAATGTGTTTTAAATTATTTAACTTTACATTTTTTTTATTCCTTATTTACTCATGTTATATTATGTTGTACGTAATAGTTATTGCTCATCTCATCTCATCTCACTCATATTTTTAACTTTCTCTACAATATGAATAACAAATATTTGAATGAGTTCCATGATAGAGAATGTTTAATTTCACAATGTTTTTTATATTATGTTTTCAAATGACATGTGAGATTCAAGTATGTATAAATATTATAAAAAGTACAAATAATTTTTTTATGTGGGATGTGAATCCTTGAATATAGTTCCAATTTAATAAAATAGAAACAAATTATATGATACTTGGGTAAAATTATTTATAATCATAATAAATCTCATTGGTGTAGTGTTTTAATTTAGCACAACAAATTCATGAGAGTTATATGAATTTTTTGACTCCTTGTGAGTTACTATAATACAACTATTGGGATACTCAGGATTTATTATCTCTTAATCAACATGTTGGAATCAATTTTTGAACTCATTCAAAAGATATATTAGGGATAAAATCTAGAAACATGTATAAATAAACTAGAAAACATATTGTATGTACCTTTAATTGATGAGTTTCATCTAATAACATAATTCATAGTTGTTTAATGAATATCACATTGATTAATATAAAGGTCTCCCACCTTTATGTTTTATCCCCATGTTGACATAAATAACACATCATATGGGTGGATTCCCTAAGAGACCAATGACATACTAGTTCCTCTCAAATAAAATGGTTAAGGGGTGGGATCCAATTTGGTAGGGAGAATAATAAAATGACTGGGAAATATCTTCTAATCAATACAATAGGGTTATTTCCCCCATTTTAAATGATTCAGGGAATCACAATTATCAAAAATAAAAATATCATATGCTATATTACATGAGAATTATTCATCATTTATATATTTATTTCTTAGAAGAATTTTGAATTAATCCTCTCAAAATTTCGTATTACAAAACATCTCTATAAGGTTTGCTATCATGAGAGAGATCACATGAATTTCAATACTAAATGTTCTATTACCATATTATTTATGATGGAAGGTTAATTATATTCTATTATTAACCACACTGTAATATTAGAAAATAATATTCTTTTATTCAAAAAGGTAGTGGAATTTTATGAAAATATCCATGTTATTTATATTTCTGTACTGTACAACACAATATGGTTAAATAAACAAAAAATATGAAATGTTCTTTTGTAAATATCCATCATAATATCTAGAGACCTATCATCTATCACTGTTTCAGGAAAGAAATAAAAAATCATGACTAAAAGTACATTTGACACTACCTCACATACTATAATTCTTATATAAGGAAATCCCACCATCACCTCATTAGTGATAAAATCCTATACAATACATAATTCAACCACCATATAATGGGTACTTAATTTTTTTTTGTGTAATGAGGTACAACCTCAAATTTTAATAGTTATGGGTGAAATAATTAAAATTCATGTGTAATAACAAATATAAAAAACTCTTCTCTTGGAGGTACACATAAAAAACTAAAAAATAATAAGAAGAATCTCATAAATATTCTAGCCAATATGAGGTATAAGTACAAATTGTGGTTCTAACTTAATAATTCATGTGATATGCCCATCCCTGCATGTGTTGTTCTAGATACGGGGTTGTCATTGTGTAATTTCACTATAATGACAACACATGACTAAGAATATCATAATTAACCTTTCTGGATATAATAAATATTATAATAAATATCTAGGAAAATATACTACTATTCCATATACGCACCTTGGGATATTATGTATATTACATAACCCCAGGAACTATATAGATCCAATTACTCACTCTCTCAATTGGGTCGAATGAAATATAAATATTATTTACATTTTTAATTTATTAACAACCAGAAATAGTCATATGTTTGTTAAATTTATTTTGACCATTCGGTTATATAGGATAAAATTGTATAATTTGTGACTGGAACTTTTAAAAAAACCCCACATATCATAATTGTAGTTATCAATCACTAGAAATAACATTACATCCATATGAATCCTACCTAAAACAATTGGTTTATTAACATATTCCATCATTCCACCCTATACCAAGTGTAAAATACATGAAACTATTAATCAACATAATATTAAATCATATTCAACAAAATTTTAAAATCATAAAGAAAAACAATAAGAGCACCAACCACATCCCTTGTCATCTAATCATTCCCAAAACATGGGTTAGTTATTCCAATGATTAATTTCAATACCCAAATATGAACATATCCTATCTCATGTTTCCAATATCACTAATTGTAAGACAATTGAAAATGAAGGCTTTAAAACAACTTTATAAAATCCCTAATCCATTTCATTTCCACTATATATGAACTTGTGATGACACACTATAAGTGTACTTACGAATATTCAAAAGGATACCGACATTTGCAAGGGGTATTTTATAAAGTAGAGAGACTCTAACTTTAGTATAAAAACCATAAAACAATTTAGATAAAATATAATCATGAGTCATCCCAAATAAAAACAAATATCATAGTAACTATAAATCTCTAAAAATATTCCCATGCAATAAAAAAATGTGTAGAATTAGTTTTATATAATCATATAGAGATGAAAAAGATCTAGAATGAGCATATCATATAGTAATAACTATAAGATATGAAAAATATTTCATATTATAGAAAAAACTAGTTTACAGTCATTGCCCATTGTTATCGTCTAGTAGCTACCAAGCTCAATAACCCATTCAACGATAGTAGGCCCCATTCCACTACTAAGACCATGAATCAAAAATTATTCTCTGGAAACAAATCTTTAGATCCTTGAGTGATTGTTACTCAAAATTGAAACACTTATGGTTCTATGAAACGTATATAGTATATCATGTGCATGAACAATGTGATAATGTCTTAAATATGACAAATTATAAATAAGAATTTTCATAAATAAATCATATCCTTGGTAAATAAATAACCAACTCTGTGTGACCATACCTACTTCATCCTGTAATAGGGAGTCTCTAAAATTTTTACATAACAACAAAATAGTTATCTTATCCTCTTTCAGCATAAATGGGAATAACATCCCATAATAATATCATGACTAATAAATGGAATATTCATCCCAATAACATAGTTGGAATAGTAGGAATAACATTATTATGTTACTATAATCATCAATACGTGTGAAGTATATCATAATACGCATTCATAATCAAGTGTATAGAAACTCTAATCCCACAAGTAAACATGTTTATCACTTCATTAAAACATTATCATGAAATGGAATAACAACATGTGAAAAATATTTCCTTAGTCCCAAGCCTTGTCATACAAAGGGGAATAGTGTCACACTATAACCATTAACATATGGGAATTTCTGAACCTTCCTCAAAATATTCTCAACATGGGATGTGTGTTAAACATCCAAGGGATGTAACAAAGCAATATTCATCGTATTCCATTACCCATAGAGTGAGATCTTGGTAATGAATACAGAAAATGATGTTTATAGTGACCCTAATCCTGAATAGCATTATATAAGATGGATTTTTTTCATCAAAAGAATTCATTATAATAATGTAATATATTCCCAAGAAAAAAAATACAATCAAACTAAGGAATAATAAATATCATAAATATCATAATATAATTAATTATCTTAAGGGTTAGGATAGTATCCAACTCACATTAATTTACTTCATGATAAATCCATGTAGTCTCAGACTAAATGAATTGATTTAAATAATGTATTACCTAGTTGGAATTAAAAAATATGGGGGTGAGGAAGAAACCCTCACCCCAATAAATATTAAAAGAGAATATATTTACTAGTAAACTGGTTATTTTTCCATGTGTTAATCAATGGAAACCATATGAAATTACATACTTATCCTATTATTATGGAGGATAAACGAACCAATATATCATTCCATTTTTAAAAATAAGGAAACCACATTTGTGTATAGATCTTATGTTCTAACTCAATTTAATGCATCAACATATTCATTTAAGGATAATAAATAATTGGTTAACAACCTGTGTTACCATCAATGTCCAAAATTTGTTTCCATACTCAATCATGGTCAAAGGATACAATCTAAATTTAATTATAGGTAAATTATACATGGTAATAGAGAACACAAATTACATTTTACATGAATTTAAGAGAATATATATGTATTAGTTTTTATATGCCTATCTTAGTTTAACAGAATCCCAATAACTTAATATCACCATACAAATAATATCAATATATATGAAATTGTAAAAAATGAAAAAATAATTAAATAATAATAATTGATAAAAATACTAAAAAAATTAAATATAAAAAATAACATATCAAATAATATTCATAAACAATGTATATTATAAGAACATGATTCAATGACACTTTAACCCAATAATAAATCAGTGTAAATAGTTGTAGATACCCACAACTTGACATACATGGACATTACATTTCTTTTGTCGAATAATTAATATATAACAAAAACCAACACTCGAGGACCATAATACTTTAGTGTCGTTTGAAACATGGAACATAATATTCTAATCATGGTGAAAGATCTTCAACATCTCCCATAAAGATATTCCCTTTTTTTCTTACCTAAAATATTTCTTTATATCCTAGAGAAAAGAAAACATATAGTGGGTGATCTCAAATGCTCAGTAAGGGTAATAATGGATAAAATAAATCAAACCATATACATTTGAACTTAAAAACATGGACATAATGTTTAAACAACAAAATCTTGTGAAATGACATAAAACATAGCAGTATGTATGGCATAGAACATAATGGAACATCAATAATCATAAAATAGCACGGTAATAAATCATGTAATTGTGGAAAACCATTAATCACATGATATGATTTCCATAGTAGCCAAGGCATTGCTACCAAGACCATCATAGTGGACAAAGTCCCTTTCTGAATCGTGTTCACTCCTCGTTCCAATCCAGTAACATTCAACCAGATTAAATTACCATTCCAGACGTGTCTATATCATGAGATATAAATATTTTACCAATGAATTTTAGGGAGATATAGGTCCCACCCATCTCATAATGAAATCATTCTTACTTGTTCCACAACATGAACATAAATCATTCATCATTACCCAAAATATAAAACAGGTTTCATAAGCATCATCCCATCATAACATAATCCATACAAAAAATGGATATCATTTCATCATACAAAAAGTGAATCCATGTAAATCATAGAGACATTATACATGAAACATGAACATACTGAATAATGTCATCTTAGATGGAAAATAGTTTTGATAAAACACTTGAAATGAATTCCTGAGTAAAATATCCATTCTTCTTCAAAATAATTTTATTTTCACAAAATTACATGCAATTTTAAGAGAAAAGGATTTTTTGAAAATATTCATGAAATCTTGTAGAGTAAGATTCATGAAAATAAGGCATTATGAAACCGTAAAAATCCATTCGTGTTGTATAAGTTAAAAACATTCTTCTCGCACTTTTGCCAGACAAGTCAAAAAGTACCTCGTATGGTAAAAAAAGGTATATTCCTTACATACCATGTAGTAAAAGTCAAAAATGGGTAAAAATTACTTTAAACATACATGAAATTTTTTTAGAAAACATGGACATGGATGAAAAATATAACCCCAATAAATACTTACGAATAAACAATCTAGGATAAGAACGAGATTGGAATATTTATCCCTTACCATTTGTCCAATTTCTTTTGTATGTGTCCGAGACTCCTGTATAGTGGGTTTAAACATATTATTAACTTGTAATAGAACCATAATAACATTTATGATATCATATATGATTCACTTACGACTTTATATTATCCGTTCATTTGTCAATTACATGTTAAAGCAGAGTTTTGGGAAAATTTGTTTCATTTATCATCCGTGTTTTGACTTGTAATTATTCATATGATTACATAGATCATGATTACTTAATTCTAGAATATAAAACATGATTGATATATAATATATATTCAGAATATACATATATATAATAGATCAATAAATGGAACGAAATACACCATTCATGGAGACGGTAGGCCGCACGTACGCATGAATGTTGTTTTCGTTTCCTTATAAAATTTAATAGATGTAAGTAAATAACATATAAATAAACCCGATATAATTAATATATCATATATTTCATGATTACAAATTATATATACTTTATAATCATTCTTGAATTAAATACATGGAAAATGAATCTCATCGCGTCGTGGAGAGGGTAATCCGTATGTACGCACGAGCGATGATATCGTTCCCATATTTATTGAATGGAATTGGAGTGGATGATATAACATCATAGAATCAGTATGATGTTATAATAATCATATATAGTTATTTTTTACACCATTATACCCATCCAAGTAAGGTTGTGGTGGAAAACATATTACAACACAGTGTGGAGACGGTATTCTGTATGTACGCATGCGCGGTGATTTCATTTTACGTAGGATGGATATATGGTGAAATATGGTTGTTTCATATTTATAATAAGGTGAAATAGGGTTGTTTAATTTTATGTAGGATGGATATAAGGTGAAATAGGGTTGTTTCATATTTTAATTAGGATGGATATAAGGTGAAATAGGGTTGTCATACCATGTTCTAGAAAATGTGTAAGATGAATAATAATGTTATAAAATTAAAAATATAGTTAATACTATTCCTAATGGCTAGTCCATAATAATATTATAACAATATATCGTTGTTTTAGTGAATCCTGGTATTGCGTACAACACACACTATCGAGGAAGGTTGTGATTGTGTGTAATGCAAGCCATGTGAGGGTTGCGTGTAGTGCAAGACTCCTTTTTTGTGTATAAAAAATACAACCGTATTTCATTTCTACATTGAATATATATATATATACACTCAATTTTTTGTTGAATAACTACTATCAAACAAACTTGAAATTGTTTTTAACACGATCCAAGATTACTATTGCGTATACTGCAAGCTAATACGGTGTTGCGTATAGCGCAAGATAATATTGGTGTAGCGTACATCATAAGATATGAAAGAAATTAAAAAATATATATAACTTATAAAATCTAGGGGTGTTACTTTCTACCCCCCTTAAAATTAATTTCGTCCTTGAAATTTGTCAGGGTTATAAATTGTTTACTATTTGAAAGTTTCTTTCATAGAAACCCACATCGTAAAAAGGAATACTAAAACTTAATTTTAAAAATTGATGTATGAAACATAATGGTTACCTAATTAACTCATCACATGGTTTCCACAAAGTAGAACATAGGTTAAAATATGGATATGGAAGAGAAATCTAAGCATCATGTTCTGATGGAGAGTGGTATAGAACATGGCTATGAAAAGGCCAATAATCACAAAGCCATAAATTTGTGATGATCTAAGGTTCCATCTGATTCATCATATATGAGGACACTAGGACAACATTTTTGGTTGTCAAGATAATTTCCCTAAAGATGAAGAGTTTTAATTATAACAAATACTATCTTTATTTCGGTACAGTCTCACCGTTTTTCGTGCCATGAACAATTTCCACTTCATCTCATAAAGAAATGAAGTTGAATTTTTCATTCATGAAGTGTTAGAAGATCATGTGATAAAATGATGGGTCATTCCATCTCTCTCAAACAAAAGGGTAGAAAAATATATCAAATATACATAAGTCCATCTATGGTGAGGTTAATCATATATGATTCCAACAATGGACTTATACTTCATCTATCATACCGCTTAATAAAATTAAACTAGTTTCTACTAACCAGGGACTTCTTGTAGGATAGTGGTATGAGATAAAGGCATGCCACACTTCGGTTGTGTGTTCGATTCTCACAACCTTGTCCGACACGACGGGTTGTCGCCCGTTCTGCAAGTTGCCCATTTTTCTAAAACTACAATATTATAACATGCCATCAATAATATTTAAAAAAGTTCTAGCCTTATACAATACTATCTTATGTCCAACATAATCCATTCTAATATTTAGGATTATCCAAAATACTTTTGTCCAATCCCATAGTATAAAGAGAACAATTACTAAAAATGTCATGTACCAAGCATGTGAATACCATCATTTGTCCCAGATATATTTTTTTGATCGCATTCCAAACATGTGAATAACTTAATCATGTATTCTTTTGAAACATAAACAACCATATAACCTTAGTGAAATCATGAATTCTATCAAAATGTAACTCTTTCCACATACCAATATCCCAAAATTTATATATACTCAAACCATGATATATCTTTTTACTTATATCAGTCATGAGCTCATGAATACTATCATACATATTATTTTTTCCTTATACCTTCATTATGATTATTTCAACTACATTCCAAAAATATTTCAATCACTTTTCGTGGTTACTAGTACCATTAATTTTTAAAAACCACAATGATCCAATAAATTGATATCCCAATATTCCACAATACATTAAATAAAATTCCACAACATTATCTCAGAATCCCGTTACATAAACACTTATTCATTTCACCACATCGTTGTCATACTCAACATCACAAATAGTGATAGCATGTGACTTCCCTTTATCATTTGCGTTAAGGGGGTTCTCACGTCGATGATCATTAACCCTTGGATTTGGGAATTAATATTCCTGATGCCCCAATTCCTTTCACTTGAAGTATTGAAGTGTTGGTGGAGCGTTCTCTATAGTCTTTTCTCTATTCACATCAGTATCTTCCTTTTTCCAATTACTTCGACACTGAACTACTCGATGACCTTATTTTCCACACTTAAAACATTTTTTAGTAACTTTTAGGCAATCAATACCATGCATCTTTCTACACTTTCATCATAAAGAAACAGTCATCTTCTTTTCCCCATTGTTCTGAGATCTTTCCTTAAACTCTATCTTTCGTTTTTTTTTCAAAACCATGAGATGGATATGTAACACCAACTTCCAGTTCTACCTTGATAGAAAAATGCACAATTTCTTCATAAATATTGAAGTCTCTTATACCTAATACCCTTCGAATACTTGGTTTTAAGCCACTGAAGAATTGATCAACATTGCTTTCAGGTTAGACGATAAATCCAGATGGATACCTTCCAAGCCGTGTAAAATTCACCTTGTATATGCCAACATATTCATCATCCTTTTTCTTAATCGCGAGGAACTCATTTTCCATATTTTTTCAAATAATATGAGGGATGTACTTATTAAAAAACAATTTCTTGAACTCGTCCCATTCCATAGATTCCAGTTCATCTTGGGGCCTTGTATTCTTAATTAGATTCCACCACTAGTCTACTTCACCTTCTAAATGGTTAACAGCCAAAATGGATTTTTCATGCACTGAACAGTGAAGTATAGAAAATATCTTTTCAATGGTATTGATCCATTTTTCAGAAATAAGTGGATAAGAAGACCCACAATAATAAGGTGGACGTTCCATAATGAAGTACTCAAAAGAATATTGTTCCCTTCTCTACTCATTTGGAAGTCCATAATGATTTATAGCTTGTGTAGGAATAGCAATAAGATTTGGTACTCCATCTCCCATAACATTGGTTTGTTCATGAGGAAAATCATTGCATTGTCCATTACATTGATCAACACGGTTCCTTCAGGTCCCAACCATCATCTAATACACAAAAAGAATAGTGTGAGAGGAAAAAATCATGCTAGGAAAACAGCATAATAAAGGGGGAGTACCTTCAATATCTAACATCTTAGGTTTAATTATATGACTGTTAGTGTAATCCTAGGACTATAGCCTATAGTTTTACTCTCCTTAGGGACATCCCCAGATATACCATAGATATATCTCTAGGGATCTCACTAAAGTTTCCACATTCTAGTTTCCGAAGGTTGACTAAAACATTCCTCTGATACCAACTACAGAGACCCACAACATGATGTACATGGAAATCACATTAATTTTTCGGGATACTTAATGCATAACAAAAACCAACCCTCAAGGACTATAATATTTTAGTACCTTTGGAAACTAGAAAAATAATCTTCTAATCATGGTGAAAGAACTTGAACATCTCCCATAAATATCTTCCCCTTTTTTTCTTACCTAAAATCATTCTTTATATCCATGGGAAAAGAAAACATATAAAGTGTGAGTTAAAATTCTCAGTAAGGGTAATCATGGAGAATATAAAACAGACCATATACATTTGATTTTAAAAATGTGAACATAATGTTTAAACATCAAAATAATGAGCAATGACATAAAATATAGCAATATGAAAGGCATAGATCAATATTGAACATCAATACTCCTAAAATAGCATTGTAATAAATCATGTAATTGTGGCAAACCATTAATCACATGATTTGATTTCCATAGTAGCCAAGGAATTACTTCCAAGACCATCTTAGTGGAAAAAGACCCTTTCTGAATCGAGTTCACTTCTCATTCCAGTCCTGTAACACTAAATCAGAGTAACTTATCATTCCAGCCATGTCTATCACATGAGATATAAATCTTTACCCAATGCATTGGAGGGATATATAGGTCCCACCCATCTCATAATGAAATCATTATTACTTGTGCCACAACATGAACATAAATCATTCATCATAACCCAATGTATAAAATGGGTTTTATAAACATCATCCCATAATAACATAATCCACACAAAAAAATGGATATCATTTCATCATAAGAAAAATTAAACCACGTAAATCATAGATACATTATACTAAAAACATGAACATACTGAATAATGTCATCTTAGAAAGAAAATATTTTTGATAAATCACATGAAATGAATTCTTGAGGAAAATATCCTTCCTTCTTCAAAATCATTTTCTTTTCAAAAAATGCCATTAAATTTTAAAAGAAAAGAATTTTGTTGAAAATAGTTATGAAATATTGTAGATTAAGCTTCATGAAAATAAGGATTTATGAAACTGTAAATATCCATTCATGCCGTATTTGTTAAAAAACATTCTTCTCGCACTTTCACCGGAAAAGTAAAAAAGTACCTCGTATGGTAAACAAAAGAAAGATTCCTTACATACCATGTAGTAAAAGTAAAAAATGGGTAAAACTGAATTTAAATATACATGAATTTTTTAGAAATCATGGACATGGATGATAAATATAACCCCAATAAATACTTACTAATAAACAATCTCAGATAGGAACAAGATTGGAATAATTATCCCTTACCTTTTATCCAATTTCTTCTGTATGTGTCCGAGACTCATATATTGTGGGTTTAAACATATTATTAACTTGTAAAAAACCATAATAATATTAATTATATCATATATGATTCACTTATGACTTTATGTTATCCATTCATTTGTGAATTCCATGTTAAAGCAGTGTTTGGGGAAAAATTGTTTCATTTATCGTCCGTGTATTGACTTGTAATTATTCATATGGTTAAATAGATCATGATTTCATAATTCTAGAATATAAAACATGATTTATATATAATATATATTCAGTATATACATATATATAATAGATCGATAAATGCAAATAAATACACTGTTCATGGAGACGGTAGGTCGTACGTATGCATAAACGTTGTTTTCGTTTCCATATTAAATTTAATAGATGTAAGTAAATAACATATACATAAATAAAGTATCATTAATATTTCATATATTTCATTATTACTTATTATATATACTTTATAATCTTTCTTGAATTGTTAACATGGAAAATTAATTTCATCGCGTCATGGAGACGGTAATCCGTACGTACGCAGGAGCAATGATATCATTCCAATATTTATTGAATGGAATTGGATTTGACGATATAATATCATAGAATTATTTTGATGTTATAATAATCAAATATAGTTATTATTTTCACCATTATACCCATCCACTTAAGGTGATGGTGAAAAATATATTACACCACAGCGTTGAGACGGTATTCTGTACGTACGCACGGGAGGTGATTTCGTTTTCCGTAGGATGGATAGAAGGTGAAATAGGGTTGTTTCATATTTCTAATAACATATCAGTATATAATTAATACTGATGATATAACTTTATAATGAAACAACTAAATAAGAGGAAGTAGAACAAGAAAGAAACTTAAACGAGTCGGTAGAAGAGATTACCTCTTCCTTAACGCACCTCCTTTAAACATTTTCTTAGGGCACTAGAGTTGGTCTATTGAGAAGACACAAACCACTATGATATAACTACAGAGGTTGATAAGAGTAATTATCAGGGTTTGTCTGAGCTTAAAGGCTCAAAAGGGTGTGAAGAAAAAAGAGAAGGGGTGCCCTTTTAAAAGGGACGAGAGGGACACCTTTGGTAACATCATAAATATTAATTTATAATAAATTCAACTTCACTTAAAAACCTCCGAAAAAGACTCAAATATAATATTAGATCAGATAAGGTTCTAATATCATCAAAAGACAAAATTTAGACATGTTTGGAATTTATTTTAAACATTATCAACTTGATTTGTCCTAATTTAATATATTTCATTTTATTTGTTGTAATAAGATTATATTTTTCAAATTGTTATAAATAATTAATTATGTTTTTTTAATTTTCCATAATTAGATAATTTATGAATTTTTAGACCATATAAATTTTAATTTATAATGTTTAAATATTTGTGTGGTTTTTAATCAATTTTATAATATTTTATTTTTATAAAATAACAATATTGTCAATTTTGACATTATTCATGTATTTTAATTTAAATAAAATCCAAAAATAGGATATATTCTAAAAAGAACATTTAATAGATTTATAACATGTAAAATGTTTATATAAAATACTTGGATCACATTAAATAGTTCATATAATATTTATTTTAATATTTTTAAAACTTTTTATTTGGTATATCTCTTAATAAAATAATCAGTACAACATTTTTGTATAATTATTTAATATACTTATTTGTTGCATAAAAATAATAAATAAAATCCTATGATGAAGGTAAATCTAACAGATTTTTTAATAATACTTTTAATCTAATTTTTCATCCTAAAATCACAACAGGTAAATTGTTATATTTATTAAATTATGAAGGTGACAACTTTGGAATCATTTAAAATAAAATAATATAAGTGTCATAATCTTCTTTATAAGGATCCAAATGGTCACAAATTAGGACAATGGATTATTAGGGTGTATATATACACTAAAAATATGTCTTGGACAGGTTTTTGGGCCTTTTGATGTGTATTATTATTTCAATAAAAACTATATTATTGATTTTTCACTAAATAAATAATTTCTGCATCCTTAATGTATAAGCTAATAAGGTAAATAAATAATACATAAAAATTACAAATAAATTACCATGATAAATAAAAATATTTTAGATTTCAAATGAGTATTTATAACCGAATTTATATTCTGTATAACCTTATATTAAAAATAGTTGAATTATTAAAGTTTGAGTGAGACATATTTCACATTCTTTCAAATAAAATAAATTAAAGGTCTTAATCACATCCAAGTGGGTTTAAATGGATTCCATTTCAACAAAAATATTATATATGACAATATATAATCATCTAATTATATTAATACAAGTGTTAGGATAATTTTATATTATTATATTTACCCTCAATTACCCGATTTACCTTTAACTACGGTAAATAAAATTTACCATTGTTACTATTCATAGTGACCAAAAATAAAAACTAGCCTATTAACATAATTTGGACCTAGTGATTCCAAATATTGAATCCATTTTTCCTAATTCAAATCACAGAAGTTTCAGAAATTAATTTAAAATTAATCCTGTTGTTAAGAAAATGAGTTTTAAAAGATAAAACATTGCAAAAGATTGAAATGATTTTATCTATGAATTCAATGAAAAATCAATGATAATGACATATGGTATATTAAATGGTAAAAATATATTCTATTTATACTTTAAAACCATTCAATATTATAATTTAACCATATAAATTATTATGATTAAAAAAGTTGTTTTTAATTAAAATATAGCGTGTTTTTCTATTCATTAAAATATGAATGTTATCAGAATAATATGAAAAATTTATCCAAAGTAAATTTTTATATCATGATTCCAAAGAAGAATTTTATTTTTTCAAATTGAACTTATAAACATGTCAAAAAAAATATATTTAAAGTTGGAGCGCCATCAAAAGGCGGCAAAACTACATTTTTTAAAAAATACTTATTTTACCAAAAAAAAATTATTTTATTCTCATACCATGTTCTAAAAAATGTGTAAGATGAATAATAATGTCATAATATTAAAAATTTAGTTAAAACTATTCATAATGGATATTCCATAAAAAAATTATTACAATATATCAATGTTTTAGTGAAACTTGGTATTGTGTACAACACACTCTATCGAGGAAGGTCATGATTGCGTGTAATGCAAGCCAAGTCAGGGTTTTGTGTAGTGAAAGACTCCATTGATGTTCCTTATAACAAAATCCAACCATATTTCATTTATACATTGAATATATATATATATAAACTCAATGTTGTGTTGAATAACTATTATCAAACAAACATGAAATTGTGTTTAACATGATCCAAGATTAGTGTTGCATATACTGCAGGCTAATACGGTGTAGCGTATAGTGCAAGATAATATTGGTGTAGCGTACATCAAAATATATAAAAGAAATTAAAAATAATATATCTTATAAAATCTCAGGGTGTTACAATAGTCATAATTTTTTTCCTAATATGTTAATATTTATTTCCCACTTTTTTGTTATCTTTTTCCGATTGAACAATTCATGGGTTATGTATGGAGAGGTTTTGAGTATATTTTTGGTTATTTTGGATCCCAAATTAATCAATAAGGGAAATACTTTGGTTTTGGTGTAAGAATTGGTGGTATGTAGTGATATCTTGTCTAAAATGTGAAAAGGGAAATGGTCGGACCATGGAATGTCCACGGACATGTAACTTGAGGAAGGTGCATTTGGGCTATGACATGAGAGACCCCACCACTACAATAGTGGAAAATTTATAGATATAAAATAGCTTTTATATTCATACACTCCTGCGGCGGTTCATTGTACTTCTCAATATGTTAAATAACAGTTTGGCTAGGTTTCAAGATATGGTAGTAGTTGTGTTGGCAGTCAGATGGGTTTTGAAATATCAAAATCCACATCCATTTTTTATTTATTTATTATTATATTATGAAATAATATGTGATCAATTTGGGCTATATTAATTTATATTTAAATTAATTACTTCCACTATTTATCAATCTGTGAACCTCCCCTTGATAGTTCATTCAATTCAAATAATTTCACGATGATACAAGGGTGAAAATATTATTATTTTTTTGGGACAGCTGAATATGGGGATTCATCCCTTTAGTATGGTTTTTTATGATTATCATGATTAATATGTATATTGGGATCAATAATGAACCAACACTATATATCCTAAAAAAAATGCACATGACCCTATTCACCACATACCATATGGAAATTCCCGATCACCATAGGCTGTAAACTAGAACCCATGAATCAACAATAACGAGTGGGAATTATTTTCTCTAACCATAAAAGTCAACATGGAATAAATATATATGTCAGTGATAAAAAAACATAATAAAAAATAGTAAAAATATATTCCAAAACTGATAGACAACAATTTAAATGATACAACTCAATCAGTCAGAATAACTCAAATTAAAAGTCCAATATTAAAGGATATCTACAAGTAAAATTGGCTACCCATTGTGATATCATCGGAAAACACCCAACATTTCACCTCCAACTACCAAAAATCACCTTACAGAAACCCCTCCTCCATACTACAACACATTTACTTTCCCCATATCAATGTCATAACTAGGTCCACTCACTACCAAAGGGGGTGAAGGGTGTAGCATAAATGGGGTCATTATGATCACAACTTAGTGTTTCATATCAAGTGTCTATATAAAAATATAAAAATGGTAAAATTTATAGAAAAATGTAATAAAAATCATTAAATAGTATTTATATGAAAATATTGGTAAAATCTTATCATTTTCCCCCATTTCAAAATAACCCAAGTAAAATAATTCCAATATATATCTAATATATCAAAGTACGTAATCTATCTAATATATTAACAACAAAAACACTGGTAAAATTTCTCTAAGGATCACTATAATCATAACATGTACAACACCTATACCCAAACATATAAAATCACATAAATCATGTTCATAGACACATAAAATAAATCTAGAGTGATGTGGAAAACCCTAGAAAGAAAACCTCACAATATATCCAAACAATTCTCTATGAATCTTGGTCTACGGAGTAGAGGAACAAACCATGAGTGAACCCACCCTCCCCCCAAAATGGTATCAATAATTGTGTCTTATTAGTAAATCGTCCACCTAAGTACCAAAGGCATGCCATGTTCTACATATTTCCAATGCTTTTCATAATAATTATTCTTTGAAAACCATTTCATAAATTCATTTCATGATTCATTGAAAATACATTTTCATTTACTAAAAATATAGGAAATGATCCCCTTTTTATATACCTATTTATACACAAACAAATCCATAAATAATTAAAATTTAATTATAAAAAAATTATAAAACAAGAACTTTTAATGTTCATAATTCAAAGGCGTTATGAGGAACCACCATTCTCAACTAATTTCTCGCTTTCCCATGAAAATATCCACCAAAAATACAAGGAATGAAAAAAAATGGAGGTCCTAATATTTATTATGTCATCCTTCAATAAAAATCATCAAAAATTATTGAGGAGATAGTAGATCACAACATACCGAAGAGAACACAATCCATTCGAACCAAAACCAATAAAGTACTAGCACCCTACAAAATATCACACAATGTATCTAAAATTGGCCGATAATAACATCACCACACAATCAGTGGATCTGAAAATATAGTTATACAATTCTTCCAAGACCAATAGAAATGAATAAATTGGATGATTTCATTTCTATTGAGACTTATAACAACCACTACAAAGATCAAGATGCAAAAAATGTGATATGGAAGGAGTAGAGATACCCAAAAATATAATGGAGTGAACCTCAGGATCGAGAGATGGGGAGGAAACTAACATAAATTTTTTTTAAGACTCCCTGTAAAAACCCCACATCACTAGTCGAATTCATTATAGGAATCCTCGATTCATGATGTTAATATACTGAGTAGAGGATACACCAATAAATAGTCACCTTTAGTTAAAAATATAGATCTTATAAATTTCATTTCTTTAACTCTATTCACCATCTAATCATAATTCACATCTTAAAACTAATTCATGGATTCTGGTGAGTGAAAGATTCACACTGTGAAATACATTCCCTATGTAAATATGTCCTATAAACATTACACCACTAGAACATCCTAAAAATCATGTAATATAATCTAACTCAATCAAAAACAAAAATTAAATACTCTAAACCCTTTTACACAATTATACAAAGAACCATTTTCCAAAAAAAAAGCATCCCTAATCATTATATCATTTTCACCAACATATGATCTTTTTACATTAAAATCCTAAAATGAAACCCATAAAATTTGGAAATATAAATAGGGATAATAAGTAAATGAATTAATGTAATCAACTATTATAATCTGCCCACCATTATACATTTCATCATTACTTTTTCATGTTGAAGAATGGTTCTCTAGAAAGAGTTGTGGGTATTACTACTACACTAATGATTCAGGCTCCTAAGTCCCCTGAGAATAGGATATGTGTTGTCATAGAAATGTATCTAATGGAATTTACTTCTTACATTATAGTTTCACCTAAGAACCAATTATCTTTACTTACTGTTCTAAAACATAAATTTCTAGATATAACCCAATCACTTCCAAAAGCAGATCATGCAATGGATTGGTAAGGTACATGTTGAGATGATATATGTGAAAAATATCATAAATATATATCAACTGAATAGGTAATTCCATCCAATAAGAAACCATCCCATGTTTCCTAGTGACCCCAAATGGTCCAACGTATCTCAAATCCATATTTACCTATTTCAAAAGACACTAGTGACCCAAAATAAGAGAAACATTCAAGAAATTGAAGTATCTAATTGAAAAATATAATGAAATATTATGATGGTCATTATATCTATGATCTAATTCCAAAAATTTATGTGTATACTGAATCCTCCACAACATCACATGAATGGGGCACATTCCCATAATAGAGGAAACACCCACATCATCCCAACAAAGAGGTTACCTACAAAACTGACATACAGGGATTATATGGTTTTTATTCTAGTCAATGACTAATAAATATTTTTATAATAAAACTATAATTTCCCTAGATGGGTGGCCCATGAAAATTGAAGATCCATGATGCGGTCTTGGAGCATGTCATCCAGGATCTATATAGTGTATCACCCTGTTGTTTTTATGATATATTTTCATTAAATAATTTTAATTTTTTAGTAGTTTTAATCGCCTGAAATCATGAGTTTAAAAGAACCATTAGATTCCCTTAATATAAAGTGAACATTTTTACCTAGCCATTAGGTCAGCGGGAATAAATATAACTATATTTTGAAAATGTATGGTGAAGTATTTCACTACAAATTATCCATAATATAAATCTATTGTATATTTCAATATGTGAATTTATATTAGTAAGTGATATTATTGAAATGTATATGTTATATACTTAATAAAATATTTTTGATATTCAACGAATATTTATGTGTTTCATTGGGAATGATGAAACACTATTTATGATTAAAACCCTATTTTTTTAAGTGTAATTTTCTACCAGGTAAAGTAGAAAAACATCTAAATTAAATATTTTACACATTAATAATAATTTTATGACAACATAAATATTTTCATTGGAATCAGGATATAAAAATTTTATTTGGATGAGATTTTATTATTTTTCTAATTACATTCATATTTTGATCAATATTAAAAAATACACTAAATTTTAAATGAAAAAAAACATTCTCATAAACATAATTTATATGGTAAAATTATAATAGTAAATATTTTTAATGTAAAAATAGATTATATTTTAAAATTGTAATATAATGTATCTCATTAGATTTAATTTTATATTGACTTCAGATATAAAAAAATTTCAATATATCATAATGTTTTATCTTTTAAAAAATGCACTATCATTCCAAAAATTGGAATAATTTTAACGTAATTACAAAAACATTTGTGTTTTAAATTTTGAAAAATGGATTCCATATTTGGAATTAGTAGGTCCAAATTATGTAAATAGTTTTAATTGTTTTATTATGAATAGTAACATTGGTAATTTCTATTATTTCGCTAATAGGGTAAATCGCCTAATTATAGGTAACAATACTATTATAAAACTATCCTAACACATGTTATAACATTATAAAATGAGTTTTTTTCCACCAAAATTATACTTGGGTCCATATGTTATCTATTTAAATCTACATGAATGTGATTAGGTCATTTAATTTATATTATTTATAGAAAAGATAAATATGTATCACTCAAAATTCTAATAACTATATCAATTTTAATAAAAGGTTATATAATAGATAAATTCGACAATAAATAATCATTTGAAAGATAAAATGTTTTTCATTATAATGGTAATTTATTTTTATTTTAAAGGAAATAAATAATTACCTCAATATCATATGCATTAATGTGGGGATGAAAAATCAATAATATAGTTTTTATTATAATATTAATACCTACTAAAAGGGCTGAAAAGATGAACAATTTTTTTATATGGGTATATGTTGAGAATAATCATCCATGTGTCGACATATTGACCATTTGTAGGCTTATAGAATTTATTATGACATTTATATTATTTTATTTAATGTGATGTTAAAGTTGTCACATTAATATTTTGATAAGTGTTGAGCCCTCTGGAATATTGTTAAATTCATCCAATGATTGCTGTTTTAATAATCACATATCATCGATTACTTAATCCGGTTGGATTTCTCATATACATAATCACAATCTATTAGTGAATCTATGTATATTGGTTGGATCTTGTTTTTATCTCTTTGTTATTGATTTACATGTATTCTGGAAGTCCTCGGGATCAAACGGACAACGGTCGCACCGATCCATATCAAACGGACAACGGTCGCATCGATCCATATCAAACGGACAATGGTGGCACCGATCCATATCAAAGGAAAGCAGTCTCACCGATGCTGATCATCTAAGTCACCGAATATGTCTCACCGAGGCTGATCAGATGAGTCCCCGAAGATGTCTCACCGATGCTGATCAAATGAGTCACCGAAGATGTCTCACCGATGCTGATCAAATGAGTCACCGAAGATGACACACTGATGCTGATCAAATGAGTCACCGAAGATGACACACCGATCCAGATCAAATGAGTCACCGATCATAACACACCGATGCTAATCAAATAAGTCACCGAAGATGTCTCACCGATGCTGATCAAATGAGTCACCGAAGATGACACACCGATCCAGATCAAATGAGTCACTGATCATGACACGTCGATGCTGATCATCTGAGTCAATGATGCTGATGCTGATGACCTACCGATCACTTGACTCACCGATATTCATAAACAGCTGTTTGAATTTCTTTATCTTTATTTAATCTAACCAATGGTCATATTAAGAATATTTTAATGCTCTGTCATTTATTTAATGAAGGTTGTTGGATGTCAGGGAACCGTACCTCGTACCTGCAAAAAGAAATCATTTATTTTACTGGAGCTCGTGCCATAAATACAAGAAGCCCCTGTTGGTGTATATATACGGTAGTAACAATGACAAGACATAGATGAGCGCAAAGATTGGTGGATGAGATAGTCGTAGAAAAAAACAGAACCTCGTACACACTCAAGCTTACTCAAGAAGAGTTATGTACTTCCACAAGGACATTGAAGAACTTCATCCACTACATTTCTCACTATCTCTGAATCTGGATGCCAAGCAGACAACTCTCTGTTTTTCTGAAAAAAACCAGAAGAGGACTTAGAATCATCTCTAGTAAAACTAAAGGAGTCCAAAGCTTCATTACAATCACTGGAGCCATTTCTAAACTCTACATCTCTGCTCTGTGATTCATTATTTCACATTTCGAGCAGTGTGTGTTATCTTTTGCATTTAACACACAACATGTCTCCTATACTATAATTGGAGGATCTGTAAATCCTCACTCAAACTCTTACATATTCTATTTCCTACTGAGATAGTGGTATAGGTCGTGTGTGACCTGGACAACTGGTTGATGTTGTTCTATTTCCCATGAATAACAGTGGTGGAGGTCTTGTACCTGGACAGTTTTAAACTGTTGTGAACCCCGATCCAGGCTGTGGATCATATTTATACAAATGTTGATAGGACTATGTCTCGGCTTGAGACTGAACCTCTTGGTTATATCTGATGTGCTATATCTTTCAATGTTATTCTTTTATTCTGCTGGTAATTTCTTTAAAAACAAAACTATTTTAAAGTCACTTTGATAATTAAATTTGCAAGTGTTTATATTAGTTGTAAATCAGTAAGTTGGTTTCAAAAGTTAATCAACATTTCTGTTTTGATTAACTGGGAAATAATCAATCCCTTGAGAACCCAACCGAACCCTTACTTTGATATAAATTCACTACAGTTTAATTCAGTATTTTATTTGGGTTTTTTAAGACAATGTTTTAAAACAGAAATTTTAATTAGAACTCAATTCACCCCCCTCTTGAGTATCCACTGCGACCAACATTTGGTATCAGAGGATGTTTAAATATTTTCTAAAGTACTCTGTTTTTCAACTGTGATTTTAGTTGTATTTTAATGTTCTTAAATTTCTGTTATTTCTAAATTTTTATCTCTTTAAAAATCATTGCTTTAAGTAAGCTATCATGGATAATAGACTTGAAGGTGTTGCTACCAATAGACCACCATTTTTCAATGGAACTAACTATGCTCAGTGGAAAATGAAGATGAAAATTCATTTAGAAAGCATGGTTTTTGATATTTGGACTGCTATAGAATCAGAATATAAAATTCCTACTTCTGTTAGAACTACTTGGAATGATGCTACTAAGGCTGCCTACAATAATAACTGCAAAGATATGAATGCCTTGTACTGTGTTTTAAGAGATGAGGAATTTAATAGAATATCTACTTGTAAAACTGCTTATGAAATTTGGGATACCTTAGATATTTATCATGAAGGAACAACTAATGTTAAGGAAATGAGATTGAACACTTATACTATTAAGTGTGATAATTTTAAGATGAATCCTGATGAACCCATTTCTGAAATGTATCTCTAGTTTAATGAAATTGTCAACACAATGACTTCTCTGGGAAAGGATGTTCCATCAATGGAACAAATTATGAGAATTCTGAGATGTCTACCTGAATGATGGATGGGAACTTCTGTCTCAATTAGAGAGTCATGTGATATGGATGAACTACCAGTCAAGGAACTAATTGGAATGTTGATGATGTATGAAGAGGAACTCAAGGTTAAAAAAGAAGAAGATGATGAACCTAGAAGGAAGTCAGTTTCTTTCAAGACTTCAACTTCAAAGAACAAGGATAAGGAGAAGCTTCAAGTTATAAATGAAAGTTCAAGCTGTGAAGACAGTGAAAGTGCTTCTGATAGTGATGCTGAGATGGCTCACATTGCCAGAAGAATTAAAAAAATTTATAGGAAGAAGAAGTTTTTCAGAAAATGAAATTATAAAGGTAAGAATGATAGCAAGGGACATTGGAAAAATAATTGGAAGAAATTTGACAAATCAGATGAAGTTGACTGCTATGAGTGCAAAAGAAAGGGACACATAAAAGAAGACTGTCCAAAGTTTAAATACAAAAATAGGTATGATTACAAGGACAGTGAGTACAAAAAGGCTATGAAGGCTACTTGGAGTGCTTTTGAGGATAGCTCCACTGAATCTGAAGTTTCTGAAACTAAGCACAGAAATAAGGCAAACATGTGTTTTATGACAAACACCTCTAAGGTAACATCTGAATCTCCTGCTTCAAATTCATATTATTCTGAAGCTCATTCTAACTTAGAAAACATGTCAAAATATGAACTATTTGAATATTGTGATATGTTAGAAGAAACCTGTAATGAGCTAAAAGACAAATACAATGGTTTAAAGAAACAGTATTCTTTAACTGTTAAACATAAATCTGATCTTGATATTGAAGTAGAAAAGAATGCTAAGTTGCTTAAAGAGAATACTGAACTAAAATTATCTAATGAGGAACTCAAGAAAGACTTAGAGAAATTTACCAATGGTAAAGATACTCTTACTCAAATGCTAGGTAAGAAAATAGCACCTAGATACACTACTGGTATAGGATACCAACCTGGACAAAGGAAAATTACCCAAACTTGATTCATTCCAAAATCTGGACAGAATGTAGCTAGCTCTGGAACTTCATATGCTTCAACTAGTTATATTCATAGTTGTGGATATAATAAAGTTTATCATTCAAAATCCATTGATTCTAGAAATTTTATGAGACCCATTAGACAAATATGGGTACCTAAAGTGTTATTGGCTAACCTGTCTGGACCCAAGAAAGTCTGGGTACCAAATTCATTTCCTATTTAAATCTGTTTTGTAGGAAACCTGCTTAAAGAGCTCCTGTAAAAAGACCTGGTACTTGGATAGTGGATGTTCAAGACATATGTCAGGAGGCTTCTCATGCTTTAAAAGCTTAGTCAGATTTGATGGAGGATTTGTCACTTTTGGTGAAAACTCAAAAGGAAAAATCATCGGCTTTGGCCAGATTGGTAACACTGACTCGGTATTGATTTATAAAGTTTTATTTGTTGATGGACTTAAATACAATTTGTTAAGTATTTCTCAGTTATGTGATGATGGTTTTTATGTTAAATTTGAAAATGATTCTTGCAATGTTTTTAATTCTAAAAATGATTTTGTGTTTTCTACCCTGCGAAATGAAAATGTTTATGCTATTGATTTAATTTCTTCATCTGAGCAAAATATTACTTGTTTAAATGATTTTCATAAAGAGTCATGTCTTTGGAACAGATGATTAGGACACTGTAATGTGCATTCACTTAGAAAAATTATTAGGAAGAACTTAGTTAGAAACCTACCCAAACTTGAATTTCTAGCAGACAAAGTTTGTAATCCCTGTCAAAAGGGAAAGCAACATAAAGATTCTTTTAAATCAAAGAAATAAATTTCAACTTCTCAACCTCTCGAGTTGGTTCACATGGATTTATTTGGACCTTCTAGAGTTTCTAGTTTAAATGGGAAGCATTATGTCTATGTTCTTGTAGATGACTTTTCTATATATACTTGGGTATATTTTCTAGCTCACAAAAGTGAATCGTGTTCTTACTTTCTAAAATAATCCAAGACTGTAGAAGACCTTAGTGGACTTAAGATTAAAACTCTGAGAAGTGATCACGGTCGTGAGTTTGAAAATCATGAGTTTGAATCTTACTGCTCACACAATGGCTATAGTGACAATTTCTCGGCCCCTAGGACACCTCAACAGAATGGTGTAGTAGATAGGAGAAATAGAACCCGGTAAGAAATTGCTAGGACTATGCTCAATGAGTATGACCTACCTGTTTATTTTTTGGATGAAGCTATAAATACAGCTTGTTATGTTATCAATAGAGTCTTGATCAGACCTGTTCTTAAGAGGACCCCTTATGAGCTGTGTAAGTATAGGAAACCTAAGGTTAACTACTTCAAAGTTTTTGGCTGCAAAGTCTTTATTTTTAATACTAAATATAATATCGACAAATTTGCATCCAAGAGTGATGAAGGAATTTTTCTAGGTTACTCTACTTCTAGTAAAGCCTATAGTGTTTTCAATAAAAGAACCAAATGTGTGGAAGAATCTATTCACATCAAATTTGATGAAACTAGTCCACATGAACCTAAGACCTCTCTTGAAAATCATAAAGATGATCTCTCTGGTTTTAACCTTAATGATAAAGACAGTGGACCTGTAGTTAAAACATCCAGTTCTAGAAATTTTCCAGAACCTGCTTCTGTTGATCCTCAACCTGTAGATGAACCTGAAATATCGAGACCTACATTTTCTAGACCATCTAGGACTCTAAAAAACCATCTGTTAGATGATGTTGTAGGAAATCTTGATAGAGGGACACAGACTAGAGCTTCTCTAAGAAATGAGGTTGAACATCAAGCTTTTCTTTCACAGTTAGAACCTGAAAATGTCAATGATGCTATCAATGATGAAATTTGGGTAATAGCTATGCATGAAGAACTAAATCAATTTGAAAGAAGCAAAGTCTGGAAATTAGTAGAAAGACCTAAGGACACTATAACCATAGGCACAAAATGGGTTTTTAGAAACAAAGTTGATGAATCTGGAAACATCATTAGATACAAAGCTAGGCTAGTTGCACAAGGTTCCAATCAAGAAGAAGGAATTGACTATAAGGAATCCTTTGCACCTGTAGCTAGAATAGACTCTATTAGGATCTTACATGCCTATGCATCACATCTTAATTTCAAGTTATATCAAATGGATGTGAAAAGTGCTTTTATAAATGGTTTTATTGTTGAATATGTTTTTGTAGAACAACCACCTGGTTTCACAAATCCTCATTTTCATAATCATGTCTTTAAACTTTCTAAAGCCTTATATGGTTTAAAACAAGCTCCAAGAGCTTGGTATGAAAGACTTTCAAACTTTCTTATTTCAAAATGATTTAAAAAAGGAATATCTGATCCCACTCTTTTTATAAAAAGCATTTCAAAATATGTGTTAATAGTACAAATATATTTTGATGATATTATTTTTGGATCTTCTAAAAATTCTTTATGTACTGAATTTTAAACGGTTATGCAAAAAAAGTTTGAAATGAGCTTAGTGGGAGAGCTTAAGTATTTTCTTGGATATCAATTCTTTCAAACTAAATATGGTATTATTATAAATCAAAGTAAATATACTAAGGATTTATTAAAACGTTTTGGTTTGGATAGTATTAAGGAAAGTGATATACCTATGAGTACCACCTGTAAATTGGATATTGATGAAACTGGTAAACCAGTAGATCAAACTAATTATAGAGGTATGATTGGGAGATTACTTTATCTTACTGCTAGTCGACCAGATATTATGTTTAGTGTGTGTATGTGTTCTATATTTCAAGCTAATCCTAAATAATCACACATTCTGGCTTTTAAAAGGATTTTTAAATATCTTAAGTGTAATATGAATCTAGGCTTGTTTTATCCAAAAGGACAAATATTTGACCTAACTAGTTATTTAGATGCTGAATTTTCTGGATGTAAGTTAGATAGGAAGAGCACATCTGGAACATGTCATTTACATGGAAAGTCCCTAGTATCATGGTGTAGTAAGAAATAGAACTCAATTGCATTGTCTACTGTTGAAGAAGAGTATATAGCTGCTGGTAGTCACTGTGCACAGATTCTGTGGATGATACACACTCTACTGGACTATGGATTCAATTTTAAACATGTTTCAATCAACTGGGACAATACTAGTGTGATCAACATATCTAAGAATCTGGTGTCTCACTCTAGAACTAAGCACATTGATATCAGACATCACTTTCTAAGAGATAATTATCAGAAAGGTGATATTTCTCTAGAATTTATTAGTTCTGAACATCAATTAGCTGATATTTTTACAAAGCCTTTATTTTCTGAAATAATGAATTTTATTAAACAAGAATTGTGTATGAAAGATCTGTGAAACTGATCTGTGAAACGGATCTGTGAAACTAATCTGTGAAACTGATCTGTGGAACTAATCTGTGAAACCGATCTGTTAAAACGATCTTTCTTTTTATTACTTTTTATTTTTGTGATTAATTAACTACTTTTATATTTATTATGGGAACCCTAAATGATGAAATAAATAATATGTGACTATTTCTATTCCCCAAACCGTCGACCTTTCATTTCTTTCCCGCCAAACCTTATTTCCTCTCTTCTCCTCCACTTCAAACCTTCGAACTCCTGCTTTCCCCAGAATCGTCAAATGGCTAAGCAGAAGAGACCGAGCAAAGGATTAGAAAGTCTTGTACCTTCAAAGCATGCTCGAGGCGAGTCGAGTAGTACCACTCAAAGTTCAGTAAATCCGAACCTGGAAACTCGGATTGTTGTTGTAGAAAAGGAAGTCAGTTATGCCTGGATTTTGACAAGTAAGTCGCTGTTGTTACAAGTTTTAGATTCGCAATGATGGAAAGCCTGGTTCTCAGATAACACTCATGTATACTACCCAAATCTAGTGCATGAGTTTTATATAAATCGGGATGTTACTTTAGATGGTGTCGAGGCTGCCAGAATGTCTTCTGTAGTGAAAGGAAAGAAAATATCTTTTTCGTCTAAACAATGGGCTGAATGTTTGAATGTACCCCATGAGGGTCGATACGAGGATTATGCTGGAAACATTCCTCCAACCACTGAATACTTCTCTTATGAGTTAGATTTGGATCTTTTGACTGGAAACAGAGAGTCAAGGAGAATCATAGCCTCAGAGATGGATGGTGAATGTAGACTTCTCTTTAAGTTTATTCAGCACCAAATTTTCCCCAGGAAAGGAGATTTTGCTACTGTAAAATATTAGGATGTTTTTCAATTGTTTTTACTAAAGACCAATGAGAAGATAAATTTGTGTAGATATCTAACTGTGCACATAGCTGGAATGGTGAAACCTTCTAAGAAATCCACTGCCCTGTTCTATTCCAAAATGATCTATGCTATGTTAAAGAATCTGGAATGTGTTGATGAAGCTAATGAGATAGCCGAATCTGATAGTGCTTATTGTGTTAACAAAGAAATTTGTAAACGGATGAAAATAAACTGGAACCCATGGAAGAAATGTTGGTTTGATGATGAGGACAAGTTTTATGAATCTTTCAATCCCACTGATCATGGAAAGAGGCCGAACGGTTTGAGAGACCCTAGTTTGAAATCAGATGAGGAGATAATTTATTCTGATGATGAGGATGAAGTAGATGTTGAAAGGAATAAAGACACTGAAGAGTCTGGTAAACAAGGGATGGAAGAAGCTGAAACAGAAGAAGGAAGTATGTCACCTCCTGATGATAGGAGTGATCCTAATACTGTGAGCCCTAAGAGAAGAATAGACTTTGGATCTCCCAGTCCACCTTTACCCTTACCTGAATCAGAACCAGTTCTTGGTGATGAAGAAGCTAGTGACACTGAAGTATCTAACAGTGATGTTTCTGTGAAGAATGGAAATGGGAATGGAGATGATGATGATGATGATGATGATGATGATGATGGAGATAACCGACCAGTGGATGGTCTTAATGTACTTCCAACAGAAACACATCAAACTGTACTAGAAACAAATTCAAATGGTAAGAGAGATTCCCTTGAAATCAGTGGAAAAGCAAGTTATGATAAACCGAAATATACTTTGTGTGCTGCTATCTGGGATGATTAGCCTAGTTTTTCTGTTTTGGGTTTAGAGTATTCTGAAGAAGAAAAATCAGAATCGGAATCTACTGCGGTTATGATTGAAAGCCAGCCAGTTGAGGCAAGGTCTGCTCATGCTGTTGATGTAGCAAATGCTCATCTACCTAGTTCTACTGTCTCTCAGTCTAATTTTGATAAGTTCAAAAGTTATTGTCTTACTACTGTGAGAGATACAGTCAGAGAAGAGATTTCAAATGCTATTAAACCAGACCTAGCCAATACTGGTGAGTTTATTGGTACGCACATAGCCTCTCTAAATCAGATTCTGAAGGATCTACAATCTAGCATAGTTTCTTTATCCAACGAATTTAGATCCACCATCTCTGGTATGATAAAAGTGTTGAGAAATCTGATTGAACATCATAAGAAGTTTGATCTAAGAAATATGAAATCTGAGATAACTCAGATATTTTCTCAATCCAGTACAGCCAAATAACCAAAATCACTACTCGTGAGCTAGAGGCTCTATGGCAGATTGTGCATGATGAATTGGCCACCATTAAGAAAGTTCTTGATTTGGACTCGCTGAGGAAGATGATGGAGAACAGAGATCACATTCATAAGGTGATAACAGTATATTCAGCAGATGCCACTAAATCCCAGAGAGAGATCAAGGAAAAGGTTGATCACTATTTTTCAAAAATCTATACCAAGCATGAGATGACTGCGAATTTCATAGTGTTAGTTGACAATCTGAGACTACCTCCAGTCACTCAAGCTTTCAAGACTCAAGTTCGACAATTGCAAAATTTTAATCCAACCTTGGAATGGTTCATGGAGAATAAGTTTGATATTGAGAAGGCTATACAGTATGGTGCAGAAGTTATTCATAATTTCATAAATCTTTTGAAGCCTTATCTGAATGCACAAGCCAACGCCATTTTTCTTCCTACTGCTGACCCTCTCAGTGCCTCTTATGTTGCTCCAAATCAGATCTTCGTTTCTCAAGCTATATCTCAACTCCGACCAGTTCCTCAGCACTCTTCTCAACCAGCTCCTACAGCTCCATAGAAAATCCAAATGGAATCCTCTCCTCCAACCTCCAGAGTCATCTTACCACCTTTTCAAATTCTCCCAGTTCAACCTGCCTCCAAGACTTCCAACTTACTAACCATTGATCCTTCTGACAAAGTCAAAGCCCCGTTACATCCCCAGAAATAGTTGTGCGTTGTTGTTGATACAGTGAACCCTGTTGTGATTGTACTATGATGTCTTATAAACTTTATTCTCTTTTCTTTTTATTCTCACTGATGCCTTCTTTTAATCTCTTCTTTATCTGTTTTCCCTCCTTTTTGATTATGCCAAAGGGGGAGAAATCTGTATGTCTATATGGGGGATATGGGGGAGATGCATCTCTAAAGGGGGAGATTTATATCTTTTTATGGAAATGCTTTCATAAGTATTTAAAGGTATAAATTCAAGGGGAGATTTATATCTCATTATGTTTTTATTATTTATTATGCCTTATTATTGATGATATATTATATTTATTTATGGTAAAGATTTGTGATTGGCTAAGATTTGTGATTATCAAAAAGGGGGAGATTTTTGAGCCCTCTGGAAGATTGTTGAATTCTTCCTATGATTGTTGTTTTAATAATCACATATCATTGATTACTTAATCTGGTTGGATTTATCATATACATATTACAATCTCTTAGTGAATCTGTGTATATTTGTTGGATCATGTTTTCATCTCTTTGTTATTGATTTACAAATATTCTGGAAGTCCTCTGGATCAAACGGACAACGGTCGCACCGATCCATATCAAACGGACAACAGTCGCACCGATCCATATCAAACGGACAACGGTGGCACTGATCCATATCAAAGGACAACGGTCTCACCGATGTTGATCATATGAGTCACCGAAGATGTCTCACTGATGCTGATCAAATGAGTCACCAAAGATGTCTCACCGATGCTGATCAAATGAGTCGCCGAAGATATCTCACCGATGCTGATCAAATGAGTCACCGAAGATGACACACCGATGCTGATCAAATGAGTCACCGTAGATGACACACCGATACAGATCAAATGAGTCACCGATCATAACACACCTATGCTGATCAAATAAGTCACCGAAGATGTCTCACCGATGCTGATCAAATGAGTCACTGAAGATGACACACCGATCGAGATCAAATGAGTCACCGATCATGACACACTGATGTTGATCATCTGAGTCACCGATGCTGATGCTGATGACCTACTGATCACTTGACTCACTGATAGTCATAAACAGCTGTTTGAATTTCTTTATCTTTATTTAATCTAACCAACGGTCATATTAGGAATATTTTAATGATCTGTCATTTATTTAATGAAGGTTGTTGGATGTCAGGGAACCGTACCTCGTACCTGCAAAAATAAATCATTTCTTTTACTAGAGATCGTGCCATAAATACAAGAATCCCCTGCTGGTGCATATATACGGGAGTAACAATGATAAGACATGGATGAGCGCAAAGAGTGGTGGATGAGATAGTAGTAGAAAAACACAGAACCTCATACACACTCAAGCTTACTAAAGAAGAGTTATGTACATCCACGAGGAAATTGAAGAACTTCATCCACTACATTTCTCACTATCTCTGAATCTGAATGCCAAGCAGACGACACTCTATTTTTCAGGAAAAAACCAGACAAGGACTTAGAATCATCTCTGATCAGACTCAAGGAGTCCAAAGCTTCATTTCAATCACTAGAGGCATTTATAACTCTACATCTCTGCTATGTGATTCATTATTTTACATTTCGAGCAGTGTGTGTTATCTCTAGCATTTAACACACACACTCTATCCTATAATTTAACTGGAGGATCTGTAAATCCTCACTCAAACTCATACATCTTCTATTTCCTACTGAGATAGTGGTAGAGGTCGTATGTGACCAGGATAGCTGGTTTCTGTTGTTCTATTTCCCACGAATAACAGTGGTAGAGGTCTTGGACCTGGACAGTAGTAAACTGTTGTGAACCCCGATCGAGGGTGTGGATCATATTTATACAAATTGTTGAGAGGACTAAGTCTCGGCTTGAGACTGAACCTCTTGGTTATATCTGTTGTGATATATCTTTCAAAGTTATTCTTTTATTCCGCTGCTAATTTCTTTAAAACCAAAACTGTTTTAAAGTCACATTGATAATTAAATTCGCAAGTGTTTATATTACTTGTAAATAAGTATGTTGGTTTCAAAAGTTAATCAACCTTTTTGTTTTGATTAACTGGGAAATAATCAATCCCTTGAGAACCCAACCGAACCCTTACTTTGATATAAATTCACTACAGTTTAATTTAGTATTTTATTTGGGTGTTTTTAAGACAATGTTTTAAAATAGAAATTTTAATTGGAACTCAATTCACCCCCCTCTTGAGTATCCACTCCGACTAACATTTGGTATCAGAGGATGTTTAAATATTTTCTAAAGTACTCTATTTTTTCAACTGTGATTTTAGTTTTATTTTAAAGTTCTTAAATTACTGTTACTTCTAAATTTTTATCTCTTTAAAAATCTTTTCTTTAAGTAATCTATCATGGATAATAGACTTGAAGGTGTTTCTACCAATAGACCACTATTTTTCAATGGCACTAACTATGTTCAGTGGATAATCAAGATGAAAATTCATTTAGAAAGCATGGTTTTTGATATTTGTACTACTATAGAATCAGAATATAAAATTCCTACTACTATTAGAACTACATGGAATGAAGCTACTAAGGCTGCCTACAATAATAGCTGCAAAGATATGAATGCCTTGTACTGTGTTTTAGGAGAAGAGGAATTTAATAGAATATCTGCTTGTAAAACTACTTATGTAATTTGGGATACCTTAGGTGTTTCTCATGAAGGAACAAATAATGTTATGGAAATGAGATTGAACACTTATACTATTAAGTGTGATAATTTTAAGACGAAGCCTGATGAACCCATTTCTGACATGTATATATGGTTTAATGAAATTTTCAACACAATGACTTCTCTGGGAAAGGAAGTTCCATCAATGGAACAAATTATGATAATTCTGAGATGTCTACCTGAAAGATGAATGGGAACTTCTGTATAAATTAGAGAATCATGTGATATTGGTGAACTACCAATCATGGAACTAATTGGAATGTAGATGATGTATGAAGAAGAACTCAAGGTTAACAAAGAAGAAGAAGATGAACCTAGAAGGAAGTCAGTTTCTTTCAAGACTTCAACTTCAAAGAACAAGGATAAGGAGAATATTCAAGCTATAAATAAAAGTTCAAGCTCTGAAAATAGTGAAAGTGATTATGATAGTGAAGCTGAGATGGCTAACATTGCCAGAAGATTTAAAAAATTTTATAGGAAGAAGAAGTTTTTCAGAAAATAAAATTATAAAGGTAAGTATGATAGCAAGGGACATTGGAAAAAGAATTGGAAGAAATTTGACAAATCAGATGAAGTTGACTGCTATGAGTGCAAAAGAAAGGGACACATAAAAGAAGACTGTCCAAAGATTAAATACAAGAAGAGGTATGATTACAAGGACAGTGAGTACAAAAAGGCTATAAAGGCTATTTGGAGTGCTTCTAAGGATAGCTCCACTGAATCTGATGTTTCTGAAACTGAGCACAGAAATAAGGCAAACATGTGTTTTATGACAAACACCTCTGAGTTAAGATCTGAAACACCTGCTTCAAATTCATATTTTTCTGAAGCTGATTCTGACTCAAAAAACATGTCAAAATTTGAACTATTTGAATATTGTGATATGTTAGAAGAAACCTGTAATGAGCCGAAAGACAAATACAAAGGTTTAAAGAAACAGTATGCTTTAACTATTAAACATAAATCTGATCTTGATATTGAAGTACAAAATAATGCTCAGTTTCTTAAAGAGAATACTGAACTAAAATTATCTAATGAGCAACTCAATAAAGACATAGAGAAATTTACCAATGGTAAAGATACTCTTACTCAAATGCTAGGTAATCAAATAGAAATTTGATACACTACTGGTATAGGATACCAACCTGGACAAAGTAAAATTGCCCAAACTAGATTCATTCTCAAATCTGGACAGAATGTTGCTAACTCTGGAACTTCATATGCTTCAACAAGTTATATTCATAGTTATGGATCTAATAAGGTTTATCTTTCAAAATCTGTTGATTCTAGAAATTTTATGAGACCCATTAGACAAATATGGGTACCGAAAGTGTTATTGGCTAACCTGTCTGGACCCAAGAAAGTCTAGGTACCAAAATAATTTCCTGTTTAAATCTGTTTTGTAGGAAACCTACTTAAAGAGCTCCTGTAAAAAGACCTAGTACTTGGACAGTGGATGTTCAAGACATACGTCAGGAGACTTATCATGCTTTAAAATCTTAGTCATAGTTGATGGAGGTTTTGTCACTTTTGGTGATAACTCAAAAGGAAAAATCATTGGCTTAGGCCAGATTGGTAACACTGACTCAGTATTGATTTCTAAAGTTTTATTTTTTGATGGACTTAAATACAATTTTTTAAGTATTTCTCAGTTATGTGATGATGGTTTTTATGTTAAATTTGAAAATGATTCTTGTAATGTTTTTAATTCTAATAATGCTTTAGTGTTTTCTGCCCTGTGAAATGAAACATTTTATGCTACTGATTTAAATTCTTTTGCTGAGAAAAATATTACTAGTTTAAATGCTTTTCATAAAGAGTCTTGGCTTTGGCACAGAAGATTAGGACACTACAATGAGCATTCACTTAGAAAACTTTTTAGGAAGAACATAGTTAGAAACCTACCCCAACTTGAATTTCCAGCAGACAAAGTTTGTAATCCCTGTCAAAAGGGAAAGCAACATAATGTTTATTTTAAATCAAAGAAAGAAGTTTCAACTTCTCAGCCTCTCAAGTTGGTTCACATGGATTTATTTGGACCTTCTAGAGTTTCTAGTTTAAATGGTAAGCATTATGTCTATATTCTTGTAAATGACTTTTCTAGATATTCTTGGGTATATTTTCTAGCTCACAAAAGTGAAGTCTGTTCTTGCTTTGTAAAATACTCCAAGTCTGTAAAAAACCTTAGTGGACTTAAGATTAAAACTCTGAGAAGTGATCATGGCCGTGAGTTTGAAAATCATGAGTATGAATCTTACTGCTCACACAATGGATATAGTCACAATTTCTCTGCCCCTAGGACACCTCAACAGAATGGTGTAGTAGAAAGGAGGAATAGAACCCTGCAAGAAATTGCTAGGACTATGCTTAATGAGTCTGACCTACCTGTTTATTTTTGGGCTGAAGCTGTAAATAATGCTTGTTATGTTATCAATAGAGTCTTGATAAGACCTCTTATTAATAGGACCCCTTATGAGTTGTAGAACCATAGGAAACCTAAGGTTAACTACTTCAATGTTTTTGGCTGCAAAGTCTTTATTCTTAATACTAAAGACAATCTCGACAAATTTGCATCCAAGAGTGATGAAGGAATTTTTCTAGGTTACTCTACATCTAGTAAAGCCTATAGAGGTTTCAATAAAAGAACCAAATGTGTGGAAGAATCTGTTCACATCAAATTTGATAAAACTGATCCACATGAACCTAAGACCTCTCTTGAAAATATTGAATATGATCTCTCAGGTTTGAACCTTAATGATAAAGACAGTGGACCTGTAGTTAAAACATCCAGTTCTGGAAATTTTCTAAAACCTGCTGTTGTTGAACCTCAACCGGTAGATGAACCTAAAATCTTGAGTCCTACCTTTTCTAGACCAACTAGGACTCTAAAGAACCATCTTTTAGATGCTGTTGTAGGAAATCTTGATAGAGGGACACATACTAGAGCTTCTCTAAGAAATCAGGTTGAACATCAAGCTTTTCTTTCACAGTTAGAACCTAAAAATGTCAATGATGATATCAATGATGAATTATGGGTAATAGCTATGCAATAAGAACTAAATCAATTTGAAAGAAACAAAGTCTGGAAATTAGTAGAAAGACCTATGGACACTATAACCATAGGCACAAAATGGGTGTTTAGAAAAAAAGTTGATGAATCTAGAAACATCATTAGAAACAAAGCTAGGCTAGTTTCAGAAGGATACAATCAAGAAGAAGGACTTGAAGATGAGTAAACCATTGCACCTATAGCTAGAATAGAGTCTATTAGGATCTTACATGCCTATGCATCACATCTGAATTTCAAGTTATATCAAATGGATGTGAAAAGTTATTTTTTAAATGGTTTTATTGTTGAATATGTTTTTGTAGGACACCCACCTGGTTTCACAAATCCTCATTTTCAAAATCATGTCTTTAAACATTATAAAGATTTATATGGTTTAAAACAAGCTCCAAGAGCTTGGTATGAAAGACTTTCAAACATTCTTATTTCAAAAGGATTTACAAAAGGAATAGTTGATCCCACTATTTTTATAAAAAAGATTTCAAAAGATGTGTTAATAGTACAAATCTATGTTGATGATATTTTTTTGGATCTTCTAAAAATTCTTTATGTACTGAATTTTTAAAGGTTATGCAAAATGAGATTGAAATGAGCTTAATGGGAGAGCTTATGTATTTTCTTGTATTTCAAATATTTCAAACTAAAGATGGTATTATTCTAAATCAAAGTAAATATAATAAGGATTTATTAAAAAGTTTTGGTTTGGATAGTAATAAGGAAAGTGATATACCTATGAGTACCACCTGTAAATTGGATATTGAGGAAACTGGTAAACCAGTAGATCAAACTAATTATAGAGGTATAATTGGGAGTTTACTTTATCTTACTGCTAGTCGACCAGATATTATGTTTAGTGTGTGTATGTGTGCTAGATTTCAAGCTAATCCTAAAGAATCACACTTACTGGCTGTTAAAAGGATTTTTAAATATCTTAAGTGTACTATGAATCTAGGCTTGTTTTATCCAAAAGGGAAATCATTCGAACTATCTAGTTATTCAGATGCTGACTTTGTTGGATGTAAGTAAGATAGGAAGAGCACATCTGGAACATGTCAATTACTTGGAAAGTCCCTAGTATCATGGTGTAGTAATAAACAGAACTCAGTTGCATTGTCTACTGCTGAAGCAGTGTATATAGCTGCAGGTAGTTGTTGTGCACAGATTCTATGGATGAAACACACTCTACTGGACTATGGATTCAATTTTAAACATGTTTCAATCAACTGTGACAATACTAGTGCGATCAACATATCTAAGAATTCTGTGTCTCACTCTAGGACTGAGCACATTGATATCAGACATCACTTTCTAAGAGATCATTATCAAAATGGTGATATTTCTCTAGAATTTATTAGTTATGAACATCAATTAGCTGATATTTTTACAAAGCCTTTATGTTCGGAAAGAATGAATTTTATTAAACAAGAATTGTGTATAAGAGATCTGTGAAACTGATCTATGTAACTGATCTGTGAAACTGATCTGTGAAACTGATCTGTGAAACTGATCTCTGAAACTAATCTGTGAAACTGATCTATGAAACTGATCTGTGAAACTGATATGTGAAACTGATCTGTGAAACCGATCTGTTAAACTGATCATTCTTTTTTTTACTTTTTATTTTTGTGATTAATTAACTACTTTTATCTTTATTGTGGGAACCCTAAATGATGAAATAAATAATACGCGACTATTTCTATTCCCCAAACCATCGAACTTTCATTTCATTCCCGCCAAACCTTATTTCCTCTCTTATCCTATACTTCAAACCTTTGAACTCTTGCTTTCCCCAGAATCATTCTTGAATTGTTAACATGGAAAATTAATTTCATCGCGTCATGGAGACGGTAATCCGTACGTATGCACGAGCGATGATATCATTCCAATATTTATTAAATGGAATTGGAGTGGATGATATAATAACATAGATTTATTATGATGTTATAATAATTATATATAGTTATTCTTTTCACCATTATACCCATCCACGTAAGGTGATGGTGGAAAACAGATTACACAACAGCATGGAGACGATATTCTGTACGTACACACGGGTGGTGATTTCATTTTCCGTAGGATGGATAGAAGGTGAAATATGGTTGTTTCATATTTCGAATAACATATCATTATATAAGTAATATTGATGATATTACTTTATAATTAAACAACTATATAAGAGGAAGTAGAATTTGAAAGAAAACTTAAACGAGTCGGTAGAAGAGATTACCTCTTCCTTAACGCACCTCCTTTAAACTTCTTCTTAGGGCACTAGAGTTGGTCTATTTAGAAGACACAAACCTCTATGATATAACTAGAGAGGTTGATAAGAGTAATTAGCAGGGGTTGTCTGAGCTTCAAGGCTCCAAAGGTTGTGAAGAGAAGAGGGAAGGGGTTCCCTTTTATAAGGGACGAGAGGGACACCTTTGGTAACATGAGAAATATTAATTTATAATAAATTCAACCTCACTTAAAAACCTCTGAAAATAACTCAAATCATAAGATTATATCAGATAGGGTTTTAATATCATCAACCAATAAAATTTAGACATGTTGGGAATTTATTTTAGACATTATCAACTTGATTTGTCCTTATTTAATCTATTTAATTTTATTTTTTGTAATATGATTATAATTTTCAAATTGTTATAAATAATTAATTATGTTTTGTGAATTTTCCATAATTAGATAATTTATGACATTTTAGACCATATAAATTTTAATTTATAATTTTTAAATATTTTTGTGATTTTTAATCAATTTTATAATATGTTATTTTTATAAAATAACAATATTGTCAATTTTGACATTATTCATGTATTTTAATTTAAATAAAATCCACAAAGAGGATATATTCTAATAAATATTTAATAGATTTATAACATGTAAAATGTTTATATAAAATTCTTGGATCACATTAAATAGTTCATATAATATTTATTTTAATATTTTTAAAACTGTTTATTTGGTATATCTCTTAATAAAATAATAAGTACAACATTTTTGTATAATTATTTAATATAATTTTTTTTGAATAAAAATTATAAATAAAATACTATGATGAAGTTATGTCTAAAATATTTTATAATAATACTTTTAATCTAATTTTTCATCCTAAAATCACAACATGTAAATTGTTATATTTATTAAATTATGAAGGTGACAACTTTGGAATCATTTAAAATAAAATAATATAAGTGTCATAATCTTCGTTATAAGGATCTAAATGGTTACAAATTAGGACACTGGATGATTAGGGTGTATATATACACTAACAATATGTCTTGGTCAGGTTTTTGGGCCTTTTGATGTGTATTATTATTTCAATAAAAACTATATTATTGATTTTTCACTAAATAAATAATTTCTGCATCATTAATGTATAAGCTAATAAGGTAAATAAATAATTCATAAAAATTACTAATAAATTACCATGATAAATAAAAAAAATTAGCTTTCAAATGAGTATTTATAACCGAATTTATATTTTGTATAACCTTATATTAAAAATATTTTAATTATTAAAGTTTGAGTGAGACATATTTCACATTCTTTCAAATAAAATAAATTAAAGGTCTTGATCACATCCAAGTGGGATTAAATGGATTCCATTTCAACAAAAATATGCTATATGACAAAATATAATCATCTAATTATATTAATACAAGTGTTAGTGTAATTTTATATTATTATATTTACCCTCAATTACCCGGTTTACCTTTAACTAAGGTAAATAAAATATACCATAGTTTCTATTCATAGTGACCAAAAATAAAAACTAGACTATTAACATAATTTGGACCTAGTTATTCCAAATATTGAATTCATTTTTCCTAATTCAAATCAAAAAAGTTTCAGAAATTATTTTAAAAATAATCATATTGTTAAGAAAACGAGTTTTAAAAGATAAAACATTGCAAAAGATTGAAATGATTTTATCTATGAATTCAATTAAAAATCAATGATAATGACATATGTTATATAAATTGGTAAAAATATATTCAATTTATACTTTAAAACCATTCAATATTATAATTTAACCATATAAATTATTATGATTAAAAAAGATGATTTTAATTAAAATATAGCATGTTTTTCTATTCATTAAAATATGAATGTTATCAGAACAATATGAAACATTTATCCAAAGTAAATTTTTATATCCTGATTCCAAAGAAGAATTTTATTTTTTCCAATTGAACATATAAACATGTCAAAAAATATATTTAATGTTGTAGCACCATCAAAAGGTGGAAAAACTACATTTTTTTTAAATATTTATTTTACCAAAAAAAATTATTTTGTTCTCATTCCATGTTCTACAAAATTTGTAAGATTAATAATAATGTCATACTATTCAAAATTTAGTTAATACTATTCATAAAGGCTAGTCCATAATAATATTATTACAATATATCATTGTTTTAGTGAAACATGGTATTGCGTACAACACACTCTATCGAGGAAGGTCACGATTGCGTGTAATGCAAGCCAAGTCAGGGTTTCGTGTAGTGAAATACTCCATTGTTGTTCCGTATAACAAAATCCAACCATATTTCATTTATACATTGAATATATATATATATATATATATATAAACTCAATGTTGTGTTGAATAACTATTATCAAACAAACATGAAATTGTGTTTAACACGATCCAAGATTAGTGTTGCATATATTGCAGGCTAATACGGTGTTGCGTATAGTGCAAGATAATCTTGGTGTAGCGTACATCAGAATATATGAATGAAATTAAAAAGAATATATCTTATAAAATCTCAGGGTGTTACAATAGTCATAATTTTTTTCCTAATACGTTAATCTTTATTTCCCACTTTTTTGTTATCTTTTTCCGATTGAACAATTCATGGGTTATGTATGGAGAGGTTTTTAGTATATTTTTGTTTATTTTGGATCCAAAATGGATCAATAAGGGAAATACATTGGTTTTTGTGCAAGACTTGGTGGTATATAGTGAGATCTTGTGTAAAATGTGAAAAGGGAAATGGTCGGACCATGGAATGTCCATGGACATGTAACTTGAAGAAGGTGAATTTGGGCTATGACATGAGAGACCCCACCCCTCCAATAGTGGAAAATTTATTGATATAAAATAGATTTTGTTTTTATACACTCCTGTGGGGGTTCATTATACTTCTCAATATGTTAAATAACAGTGTGGCTATGTTTCTAGATGTGGTAGTAGTTGTGTCGGCAGTCAGATGGGTTTTGAAATATCCAAATCCACATCCATTTTTTATTTATTTATTGTTATATTGGGAAATAATATGTGATCAATTTAGGTTATATTAATTTATATTTAAAATAATTACTTCCACTATTTATCAATCTATGAACCTCCCCTTGATAGTTCATTCAATTCAAATGATTTCATGATGATACAAGGGTGAAAAGATTATGATTTTTTTGGGAAAGCTGAATATGGGGATTCATCCCTTTAGTATGGTTTTTTATGATTATCATGATTAATATGTATATTGGGATCAATAGTGAACCAACACTATATCTCCTAAAAATCATGCACATGACCCTATTCACCACATACCATATGGAAATTCCCGATCACCATTGGTTGTAAACTAGAACCCATGAATCAACAATAATGAGTGAGAATTATTTTCTCTAACCATAAAAGTCAACATGGAATACATATACATATCACTGATAAAAAAACATAAGAAAAATAGTAAAAATATATTCCAAAACAGAAAGAAAACAATTTAAATGATACAACTCAATCAGTTAGAATAACTCAAAGTAAAAGTCCAATATAAAAGGATATCTACAAGTAAAACTGACTAGCTATTGTGATATCATTGGAAAACACCCAACATTTCACCTCCAACAACCAAAAATCACCTTACAAAAACCCCTCCTCCACACTACAACACATTTACTTTCCCCACATCAATGTCATAACTAGGTCCACTCACTACCAAATGGGGTGAAGGGTGTAGCATAAATGGGGTCATTATGATCACAACCTAGTGTTCCATATCAAGTGTCTATATAAAAATATAAAAATGGTAAAATTTATAGAAAAATGTAATAAAAATAATTAAATAGTATTTATATGAAAATATTTGTAAAATCTTATCATTTTCCCCCATTTAAATATAACCCAAGTAAACTAATTCCAATATATATCTAATATATCAAAGTACGTAATCAATCTAGTATATTAACAACCAAAACACTAGTAAAATTTTTCTAAGGATCACTATAATCATAACATGTACAACACCCATACCCAAACATATAAAATCACATAAATCATGTTCATAGACACATGAAATAAATCTAGAGTGATGTGGAAAACCCTAGAAAGAAAACCTCACAATAGATCCAAACAATTCTCTATGAATCTTGTTCTACGGAGTAGAAGAACAAACCATGAGTGACCCCCCCCCCCCCCGATGGTATCAATAATTGTGTCTTATTAGTAAATCATCCACCTAAGTACCAAAGGAATTCCATGTTCTACATATTTCCAATTCTTTTCATAATAAGTATTCTTTTAAAACCATTTCATAAATTCATTTCATGATTCATTGAAAATAAATTTTCATTTACTAAAAATACAGGAAATGATCCCCTTTTAATATACCAATTTATACACACACAAATCCATAAATAATTAAAATTTAATTATAGAAAAATTATAAAAAAAGAAATTTTAATGTTCATAATTCAAAGGCTTTATGAGGAACCACCATTATCAACTAATTTCTCTCTTTCTCATGACGATATCCACCAAAAATTAAAGGAATGAAAAAATGGAGGTCCTAATAATTATTATGTCATCCTTCAATAAAAATCATCAAAATATATTGAGGAGATAGTAGATCACAACATACCTAAGAGAACACAATTCAGTCAAACCAAAACCAATAAAGGACTAGCACCCTACATAATACCACTCAATGTATCTAAAATTGACTGATAATAACATCACCACATAATCAGTGGATCTGAAAATATAGTTATACAATTATTCCAAGGCCAATAGAAATGAATAAATTGAATGATTTCATTTCTATTGAGACTTATAACAACCACTAAAAATATCATGATCCAAAAAATGTGATATGGGAGGAGTAGAGATACCCAATAATATAATGGAGTGAACCTCATGTTCGAGAGATGGGGAGGAAACTAACATAAATTTTTTTTAGGACTCCCTGTAAAAACCCCAACATCACTAGTGGAATTCGTTATAGGAATCCTCGATTTATGATGTTAATATACTAAGTAGAGGATACACCAAAAAATAGTCACCTTTAGTTAAAAATATAGATCTTATAAATTTCATTTCTTTAACTCTATTCACCATCTAATCATAATTCACATCTTAAAACTAATTCATGGATTCTGGTGAGTGAATGATTCATACTGTGAAATACATTCCCTATGTGAATATGTCCTAAAAATATTACACCACTAGAACATCCTAAAAATCATGTAATATAATCTTACTCAATCAAAAACAAAAATTAAAAACTATAAACCATTTTACACATTTATACTAAGAACTATTTTCCAAAAAAAGGCATCCCTAATCATTATCTCATTTTCACCAACATATGATCTTTTTACATTAAAATCCTAAAATGAAGCCCATCAAATTGGGAAATATAAATAGGGACAATAAGTAAATTAATTAATGTAATCAAATATTATATTCTACCCATCATTATACATTTCATCATTATTTTTTCATGTTGAATAATGGTTCTCTAGAATGAGTTGTTGGTATTACTCCTACACTAATGATTCAGGATCCTAAGTCCCCTGAGAATAGGATATGTGTTGTCATACAAATATATCTAATGGAATTTACTTCTTACATTATAGTTTCACCTAAGAACCAATTATCTCTACTTACTATTCTAAAACATAAATTTCTAGATATAACTCAATCACTTCCCAAAGCAGATCATGCAATGGATTGGTAAGTTACATGTTGAGATGATATATGTGAAAAATATCATAAATATATATCAACTGAACAGGTAATTCCATCCAATAAGAAACCACCCCCTGTTTCATAGTGACCCCAAATGGTCCAACGTATCTCAAATCCATATTTTCCTATTTCAAAAGACACTAGTGGCCCAAAATAAGAGAAACATTCAAGAAAATGAAGTTTCTAATTGAAAACTATAATGAAATATTATGATGGTCATTATATCTATGATCTATATCCAAAACTTTATGTGTATACTGAATCCTCCCCAACATCAAATGAATGAGGCACATTCCCCTAATAGAGGCAACACCCACATCATCCCAACAAAGAGGATACCTACAAAAGTGACATATAAGGTTTTTATGGTTTTCATTCTAGTCAATGACTAATAACTATTTTTATAAAAAAACTATAATTTCCCTAGATGGGTGGCCCAGGAAACTATAAGATCCATGATGCGGTCTTGGAGCATGTCATCCAGGATCTATATAGTGTATCACCCTATTGTTTTTATAATATATTTTCTTTAAATAATCTTAATTTTTTTATAGTTTTAATCACATGAAATCATGAGTTTAAAATAACCATTAGATTCCCTTAATATAAAGTGACCATTTTTACCTAGCCATTAGGTTAGTGGGAATAAATATAACTATCTTCAATATGTGAATTTATATTAGTAAGTGATATTATTGAAATGTATATGTTATATACTTAATAAAATATTTTTTATATTCAACGAATATTTATGTGCTTCATTGGGAATGAGTAAACACTATTTATGATTAAAACCCTCTTTTTTTAAGTGTAATTTTCTACCATGTAATGTAGAAAAACATATAAATTAAATATTTTACACATTAATAATAAATTTATGACATCATAAATATTTTAATTGGAATTTAGATATAAAAATTTTATTTGGATGAAATTTTAGTATTTTTCTAATTACATTCATATTTTGATCAATATTAAAAAATACACTAAATTTTAAATGAAAAAAAACATTTTCATAAACATACTATATATGGTAAAATTATAATAGTAAATATTTTTAATGTAAAAATAGATTATATTTTAAAATTTTAATATAATTTATCTCATTTGATTTAATTTTATTTTTACTTCAGATATAAAAAAATTTCAATATATCATAATGTTTTAACTTTTAAAAAATGCACTATCATTCCAAAAATTGGAATAATTTAAACGTAATTACTACAACATTTGTGTTTTAAATTTTGAAAAATGGATTCCATATTTGGAATCAGTAGGTCCAAATTATGTAAATAGTTTTAATTGTTTTATTATGAATAGTATCATTGGTAACTTCTATTATTACGCTAATAGGGTAAATCGTCTAATTATAGGTAAGAATACTATTATAAATCTATCCTAACACATGTCATAACATTATAAAATGAGTTTTTTTTCCACCAAAATTATACTTGGGTCCATATGTTATCTATTTAAATCTACATGAATGTGATAAGGTCATTTAATTTAATTTATTTATAGAAAAGACAAATATGTATCACTCAAAATTCTAATAACTATATCAATTTTAATATAAGGTTTTATAATACATAAATTTGAAAATAAATAATCATTTCAAAGATAAAATGTTTTTCATTATAATGGTAATTTATTTTTATTTTAAAGGAAATAAATAATTACTTCAATATCATATGCATTAATGTGGGGATGAAAAATCAATAATATAGTTTTTATTATAATATTAATACCTACTAAAATGGCCGAAAAGATGACCAATTTTTTTATATGGGTATATGTTGAGAATAATCATCCATGTGTCGACATATTGACCATTTTTAGTCTTATAGAATGTATTATGACAATTATATTATTTTATTTAATGTGATGTTAAAGTTGTCACATTAATATTTTGATAAGAATAACATATAATGTATTTTCTTTTCCATAATATAAATTAGACTACAAATATTCTCCTGAAATCTAACATATTTATCTTCATCATAGTATTTTAGGTTTAATTTTTTTTTAAACAAAGTATATTAAATAATTATACTTAATTGATGTAGTGTTTATTTTATTAATAGAGATAACAAATAATTGTTATTAGAAATATTTAATTAAATATAATTTGGGATAATTAACATGTTTGACTAATTTCCAAAATGATCATTACCTCTTAGGAATATAATCAAATAATTGGTTCTATGTTAACCTATTATTTTAATATTCTTAAAAATAAATAAATTGAATAATATCAAAATTGAAAATACTTATTATGAATCAAAATAATGTTTTATTCAATTAATTAAAAATTATAAAACTATTATTTAAAAAATAACTATTAAAGTGTCAAAAATGTTTTCATTTATTTATTTATTGTCTATTTAACATCTAATATTAAAATACTGTACCTTTTTAATATTAAAATATTTGTTAACCAAGTAAAAAAATTTAATTGAATAATAAGGATTTAAATTAAAAAGACAAGGATTAAATTGACAAAAATCATGTAAATAAATTAATGGTTAATGAAATTATAATCCTATGTCATCTCTTCATCTTAATTGAGACATTTTGAATGTTTTTTAATGGTGTTTGTTTTTTTTTTAAATTAATACTTGTGAGGTATCCAAAAGTTCCCCCCACCTAAATTATAAATGGGGACATAAACCATCACATATTCACTTGAAATTGATCAGTAAATATTTTAAATCCCATATCCTATTCCCTACACAAATTCCATAGTAGCATTATAGTGGTTCTGGTCTTCTTCGAAAACCAACTACAGTGCTCTATGAGGAAGTTTAGAGGAAACACGTCCAAGAAGAGGTAATCCCCAATATTGATTATTTTTTATGTCTTTCTTCATCTAGTGATAATTAATTAGTTGTTTAACTATAAAGTAATAATTATGTATCAAACATATACTGAGATTTTATTATGATTATGAAAATACTATCTTTCATCTTCTATCGATCTTATTAAAAATGAAATCTCTACGTAGACGTACGTATGACTTACAATCTTCACATCATGGTGTAATCTGTTTTTCCCCACCACCTTATATGGATGGGTATAATAATGGAAGTAATAAATATATATGATTATTATAAAATTATATATATTATGAAATATTATACACCATACAAGTCAATACCTTTCAAGAATTATGGGATTGATATCGTTGCTCATGTGTACATATGGCTTACCTTCTCCATGATCTGATATGATTCACTATACATGATCTTCATTAAATATATATTTTATAAATGAATTTAATGAATAAATATGATATATTTTATTCTAATATATTTCTTAAAATGACAAAATTAAAACCACTGAAGAAGGATAAGAACTTATCTGACACAACATGCGTAAGAAAATAAAAAAGTTAATTCCTAATGGATGAGTAATAATGTCACTAATAATAAATGAAAATATGATCATTTTGATAACATAAAATTGTGTATGATTCATGAATATGTAAATTAAATTATTTAAATCATCATATAGGTGGTTCAGATACATTCAATGAAAATAACACATTAAGTAGGGGATATTTTCACAATCTGATTATTATCTGAGATTGATTATATATAAGTATATACTTGGGTATACTAATCATCCACAAAAATGATGCCTAAATATGTAACATTATTCCAATTATTCACTAAGTTATTAAATACAATTTTAACCATGGTAAATTATTAGTAAATGTTATGAATAGAATCTTTTGTCGTTATTCGATATGAGGTATGTTTTCTGACTTTTCTAATAAAAGTAGGAGGAAAATATTTTTTAAACATATATGGAATGATATTATTTGTACATATTCAAAATTTCTATTTTCTTGGATGATTCCTCTATTCGGTTTAATTTTTATTTACAAATATAGTTTTTTATTTTAAAACTAAGTACCATTTTGAGAAGAGAAAACATTTTTTGTGAAGAAATATTATTTTTATCATTAGTTAATTTCATGTGTTTTTATCAAAATTATTTTCCATATAATATGACAATATTTAAATAGGTTCATGTTTATATCTCTATTATTAGTATGATTTTATTTTATTTTTTATGGAATTATTTCTATGAAATTCATTTAATTTATTTGAAATATGATTGAGTGATGTTTAAACAACAAAATTTTGTTCCTTGGGTGACGCTATGATGAATGATTAATCTTTTTTGGAACATGTAATAATGATTTAATAATGAGATAGGTGGGACCTATATCTCCCTCTAATGCATTTGGTAGTGGTTTATATCTAATTAGATATAAATGAATGTAACGTCATGTAAATTAGGTTCAAGAATAAATGGATGAAACGAGGAGGGAAGTCAGTTTAGTAATGGACATTGTCGGCTATGATAGTTTTCAAGGTGCACCTTGAATAATATGAAATTATATTCATTGATTATGTGTATACCACAAGATTTCATGTTTTATGTTCTGAATTTTGGTATTATTTTAAACATTTTTTATTTATCCCATGACATGATATCATGATCTTTTATATGTAGGATAATATTTTCAAATGTTATCTTTTTATGTACTATGGTTATGATATGATGGATATCTCCCATGTTTATAATTACTAAGAATATGAGTTCAACCATTCATAAGATTATCTTTCCCAGTTCATGAAGAATGGTATTATGTTATATATGTCAAAAAGGAATCTAGTTATTAATAAATATGAAGAAGACACTATATTATATACTTTTTGTGAAATATTTAACAAGATTATCTTTTCCAATCACCATGTTTACTCAAAAATGAGTCAATTTCATGTGGCTGGAGGAATGCGAATGGAATTTCAAAGATCTAAAAAGAATATTAGAGAGTGAACATGTGATTACCCTACCTTGTAGTGGATAAAGGATTGTGATCTATTGTGATACATATAAGAAGTCTATGAGATGTTTTCTCCTGAAAAATGATATGTTGATAGATTATGCCTCGCAACAATTGAAAATCCATGATAAAAATTTTCCAACTCAGGATTTAGAGTTAACTAGGATAATCATTTCAATAAAGATATAGAGACATTATCTTTATAGTGAAAGGTGTGATATGTTTACTGATAATAAGAGAAGAAAAAATATATTCATAGAAAATGAGTTATATATGTGACAAATAAGGTGGTTTGAGATGATTATAGACTGTTACAGCACAATACATTACCTTCATAAGAAAGAGAACATGATGGCTGATTAATTGATTCGAAAGGACCATGCTAGCTTATTAATGATGAGGATAAAAAAAGATCCATAATATAAGGATTTGTAATGTCTCGATCATGATATATTATAGGAAGGGAATATATAAAGTCTTTATCTATGAATTTTCAACAATATATACATGTGAAGATTAAGGAGTTGCTGAATTAATATGTTGAGCAATAAAGGAAGATGAAAAATGTTCATAAATTCCACCTTGATTGTGATGGAATAATAATGTTCTGGAATCCGATTATATTCCTCCCATTATAGAATTAAATAATGATCTATTGGATGAGGCTTATAGTTCTTCATTATATATTCACCATAGAGGCATAACAATGTAAATTGGTCAGAAAGAGTATTTCTGGTGGGATGGAAAGAAAATATATTTTTCCTAATTTGTCTCTCGGTGCTCGGTTTGTCAGAAAATTAATGTTGAGAGATAGATGTATAATGGGATATTAAGATCATTACCCATACCATAATTGAAATGTAAAAAATCAATATTTACATTGTTTTCATACTTCCCAGAAAAAATCTAAACTGAATAAGTTATATAAGTATTATTTTACTGTGTTATGATGTTGACACACTTCATTACTATTATAGAAGATTTCTATATTCATCAAATTTACATGATACATGTAAAATAAGTGGTAAGATTAAATAGAGTACCACATTTAATATATGATTGGAATCTATGGTTTACCTTGAAATTCTGGAAAAGTCTAAAACAATCTCTAGATATAGGGATATGTTTCAACTTTGTTTAAAATCTACAACAGAGGGTCACACAGAGAGAAAAATTCAAACTCTATAACAAATGGTGATAACTGGTACAATATTTTTTTTTAAAATGTAGTGCTTCGGTCAAATACTGAGGAACAATTTATTGATGATTGAAAAAAAGGTTACAAGAGTCGAAAGGATGGAATTTTCCTACAATCATTGTCATAAAACTGAAAAAGATCAAGAGGGAGTGCATCAATCCACGTCATCTCCTGATTAACTCCCATGTTTTCAAGCACATCTGCAACTTTGTTAGCTTCTCTAAAAACATGTGTGCTGATAAGATTGAACTACATAAGAGTGTCAAGGTACTTCATCCAGCGAGTAGTGAGAGGCCAGGCAAAGTGAGTCATCCCCTTCCAGTTTGCTTGAACGTCGGTGGTCGAGTCACTTTCAATCCAAATATTCCTCCAACCTTTTTGGAGGGCATATTTGATAGCGTGGATCACACCCATAATTTCATCTTCCAATGAAGAGACAGTGCCACAGCCAGTGAAAAAACATCCATGGCATATACCAAGATGTTCTCTGAAAATTTCTCTGCAACCGGAAGGGCCTGGGTTTCATTTGGAGGCACCATCAACATTCACCTTGATCCATCCTGGAAGCTGAGCCTTCCAGAATACATCAAAGGTGCATTTGGGTTGCTTGAAGATGCCTTCAATGTGTAGTCTCTGAGGAATCTCGAAGTCTCTAATAGTATTATTGCAGTGAGCCTTTTGGATAGAGGCAGCCTCACGTGTCGCAAGGAGGATACAGGCTTTACCTACATTAATATTTGATGAATAGTTATTATGAATCATATTGTTTCTATCATTACAGATCACATGAAGAAGCTCAGCAATGGAAGAGAGTAATAGATTCTTGATTTTTTGTGATTCCTCTTGCTAAGCACATATTTTTAATTGAGATCCAATAGTATCATAAAGAATCCATCTGCAGCCAAATAATTCAAGAGTATAATTCCAAAGAGCAGAAGCTGTAGAACAAGACAGAAAGAGATGATTCACATCTTCCTTGTGTTGGTTGCAGAAGCGACATTTTGAGCATAGCTAAATACCAAGAGATTGAATGCAAACTTCAGTAGGAATTCTATAACGTGAAATTCTCCAAATAAGTGTAAATCATTAGGTTTTAATCCATGGTTTGTTAAAATGGACCAACCATTCAAAGTTGGAGTCAGTGTTTATGAAATTATGCTCATAGTAACTTTTTGAGTCCAAGAAGCCATTATTAGTAGGTTCCCAGATAAGGAAATCATCAGTAATGGATAGAGTATAACTATCAATGACATGCATAATTTTATCAGGGATATCACTGTTGTGAGAGTGAATATCATATTTAATGGTATGATTGGTGTTTTCAATAGTTTCATTAGAATATTGCATAGAGATACTTGTTCAATTTATTTTCAGTGGTGCTTGTGATCAAAACTTACCTTTGTTGGAATTATCTTACAACAATTTATTTTAATTCGGTATTGAAATGGATCCCTATGAATCCCAATATGGAAAAAAGTGTAGAAAATCAACATTATAGGATGAATTTTTGGAAGGAATTATTTTAATACTTAATCTTGTTGATGAAATAGTATAAAATTATGATCTATTCAACAACACATAAGATAATATCACAGTCATAAAATAAGTTATTTTGGTACACATATAAAAGTCCTACAGTTTAAGGGGTGACAAGGGGTATGTATGAATATCTCCCTAGATTATAGTAATGATATTTGGAACGAAAATAATGTTGATACCAAGGTATATAGATGATCCTTCACATGTATGAAACTCATAAGTCTTACGGCTGAAGAATTATTTCTCTTATGAAGAACAACATGTAGATATTCTATATCGTAGAGGGAAAGATATATGAAACTAGACCACTAAAATGATTACTATTTTCTTGAGGAACCAAGAATTTGGGGAAGATTTTTGGGAACATGGGGATATGATGAGGGAAATATATCTTCATTTTTTTATATCCATGTGATGAATTTCAAAGGTGAAATTCAGTTTATGTGTGGTAGAATATAACACCCCAATGTTTTAATAAAATATTTTATTTAAAGTTTTTTAAGTATTTAGTAGCATGAATTTCACGGAATCATGAGTTTACATATTCATGAGATTCCATTAGTATTAAATGAAAATTTTAACTTACCCATTATGTTAGCATGATAAAATATTACTAACGTATTAAAATTTATGGTGAATTCTTTCGCTTCCAATTATTTATAATATAAATCAACTATATATTTATATATATGAATTAATCTTATTAAATTAAATTAATAAATTATATATGGTATATAATTAACTAAATATTTATGGTATTTAGCTAATATGTATTTTTTCATTGGGGATGAATAGAACTTATTTGACATATAAAAACCTATATTTTTCAAAAGGGTAATTTTTTGATTTGTAATGTTGAACCGATTTTAAATTAAGATTTTGAAATATTATTAATTTTTATATGACAACATAAACATGTTTATTGTATGATATATATAAAAATTTATGTATGATGGAATTTTATAATTTTTCTAATAATATTCAAAATTGGATGAATAGTAAAAAATGGCATAAATTTTAATTGAATTTTTATTCAACAAAAAAATTTGTATAGTTGAATTATAATATTGAATGGTTTTAATGTATAAATAGAGTATATATTTATCTTTTTATATAATGGATTTCGTTATCATTAATTTTTAATTGAATCGTGATGTAAAAGAATTTCAATCTTTGGCAATGTTTTAAAATTTTAAAATAGTTATCTCTTTCTAACAACGAGATTATTTATTAATTTATTACTATTAAAATTTTGTTTTGAATTTAAAAATATTTAATCCATATTAGGAATTAGTATATTGAAATTTTGAAAATGGCCTTAAATTTTTTCGCATTACGAATAATAACATTGTTAATTTTTATTATTATGATAAAAGTGTAAATCAGGTAATTAAGTGTAATAATACTATTATAAAATTACACCAATACTTCCCTTAATTTCATTGGATGATTATTTTGACCTAAATAATTATGGGGTAGAAATTGTATCCTTTTAAATACATAGGGATGATATTAAGACATTTAATTTATTTAATTTTAAGAAAAGGTCAATATGTTTTACTCAAAATTTTAATAACTACATCATTTTTAATATAATGTTTTAAAATAGATAAATTCATCTAAAAATAATTATTTGAAAGATAAAATTTTTTTCTATCTCATGGTAATTTATTGGTAATTTTTAATAAATATATAATTATATTATTTGATTATACATTAATGAGGCACAAACTATTTATTTGAGGAAAAAGAAATAATATAGTTTTTAATAAAATAATAATACCACTAAATGATCCATAAAAATGAACAAATTTTATGGGTCTTGTATATCTCGACCATTATCACCCAAGGACCGAGTTATTGACCACATGAAACATTATATAAGGGATTGTGTCAATTTTATTATTTTATTTAATGTGATGTTAATGATTACATATTAATAATTTAATATGTATAAGAAATTAAATATTGGATTTTATAAAATATAAAATCGAATAAAAATATTCATCTAAAATATAAAATATTTATATTCATCATAGTATTTTATTTTTATTTTTTAATCATCAAATAGTTTTATAAAATAATAACACAAAATTGATGTAGTGATTACTCAAATAAAAGATATAAAAATTATAAGTTATTAAAAATAGTAAAGTAAATGTAATACATGATAATTGAAATATATAATGAATTTTCTAGATGATATTTACATATTAGTAATATAATAAAATAGTTGGTTCCATCTTAACATTTTATCGTAATATTTTTTAAAATAATAATTGGATAGTTTCAAAAGTGATCTTATTGATAATTTATCAAAATAATGTTTTATTAAATTATTTTAAAATGAAAATACATTTTAATTTATTTAATTAATATATGGTATAAAATGTGTTATTTTATTTATTTGTGGTGTCTTTTACATTAAATAAGTATATATTTCAACCTTTTAATTTCGATTTATTTATTACCATAGTTAAAAATTTTATAGAATAAATTAATGTTAATTAAAATTATAAGGATTAAATTGAAAAAAACATGTCAAAAATTTATTGGTTTATTATATTACAACCCTATATCATCTCATATTTTTAATTTTGACATTTTGAGGTTTTTTTATTGGGTTTTATTTTTTTTATTAATTAATATTTTTGAGGTTTCCAAAATATCACCTCAACTCAATTATAAGAGGACACCACCTCCCTCACCTCATCACTTCACATTGATCATCAAATATTCTCTAAACCCAACCATTTTTCCTTATCATCTTTCTTAACAATAGTTTAGAGGTTCTTCTTTTCCTCAATGATCAACTATAGTGCTATAATAGTAAATTTATAGGAAGCACGTCGAAGAAGAGGTAATCTCCTCTGCTGATAATTTCAAACATCATTCTTATTCTACTTTATATTCATGAGTTTTTTCATTATAAATTAATAACTATAGTATGAATTATATACTGAGATATTATTTTTTTAAGCAACCATATTCTATATTCTATCCATCTGACTAAAAATGATATCACCACACGTACGTATGTAAGGCTTACTATCTTCACGTTGTGGTGTAATCTGTTTTTTTCCACCACCTTACATGGATGGGTATAGTGATGGAAGTGATAATGATATATGATTATTATAAAATTATTTTTATTAACAAATATTACACATCATCAACTTGAATACCGTTCTACAATTTTGAGAATGATATCTTCGCTCGTGTGTACGTACAACATAAAATCTCCACAATACAATGTGATTCATTCTATATGATAATTATTAAATTAATATTATATAGATGAATTGAATTAATAAATATGATTTATACTATAATAATAAATTTTTGTAAATGATAAAACTATAACCTAAAATGAGGAATAAAAACTTATCTGACACAACATGCATTTGAGTGTAAAGAAGTTAATTCTCGATTGATGAGTAATAATGTTACTAACAAATGGATGATAATATGATCATATATGATATCATAAAATTGAATATGACTCTAGAATAAGTCAATTAAATTATTTAATTAATTATATACAAGGTTCAGATACATATAATTCAAATCGGACCTACGGTAATTGATAATTTGACAATCTCTTTACAATCCAAAATTGTTTAAACATAAGTATTTACTGGGGTATAATTATCATCCACATCCCTATTTCCTAAAAATGTAATTTCATTTATATTTTTATAAATTTTATTGATATGTACTTTAACCATTGGTGAATTTTTATTAAATGGTATGAATGTAATCTTTTTTTATTATTGGTATTTTTTGGATTTTTTGAAAATATATTAAGAGAATGTTTTTTAACATATATGGCCTGAATGGATTTTTACATCTTCATAAAACCTTATTTCCATGAAGTATCCACTACATTGTTTAAAATTTAATTTTAAGTAAATTATCTTCCATTAAAATTTCGTTGTAGTTTGAGAAAAGAAAACATTTAAAAAAATGATATTTTCATAAAGAATTAATTTTAGGTGTTCTTATCAAAAACAAACTTCCACCTAGGGTGAGATTTTTTAAATAAGGTTATATTTCTATCCCTGTTATTTATTATATTTTATTGTGTTTATGATGTAATGAATTTTCTTGAAATCTATTTATTTGTTTTGGATTATGATGTAATGATGTTTATGAAACCCATTTTTGTTCCTAGGGTTATTCTATGATGAATGATTTATGTTTTTAGGGAACAAAGAAGAATTGTTTCTATATGATAGGGGTGGGATCTATATATACCTATATAATTGAACGGGAATGACAGTATATATGGTTCAGTAATACAGGTCTAGATTGAGGAGTAATGCAGTTTAGTAATGGAGTTTGTCTACTATGATGGTCTTAGAAATGAGACTTGATTTATATGAAATTATTTTTTATGCATTCATGTATGCCATAGAATTTCATGTCTTATGTTATGAAATTTGGGTTTATGTAGATATTTTATGATTTATCCCATGAAATGGTATCATGAACATTTATATAAACGATAACATTTTCACCACCATGAACATTACGATTTTTATTTCATAAAACACCCCACTACAAAATAACCACAAATGCGGTCCCCCCTACGGTGGACGAAAATAATGCAACCCAAGTGTGTCTCCCCTAATCAGATTGACTCCCTCAGGTCTAATGTGTAGCACATTATCCACCCAAACCATAGTGTCCCCAGGAACCGCAATCGAAGCAAAGTAGTCCTCAACTTTATTCCCTTCCCAACAGGTATGAGTTACCCTTACGTTGTTCCCCATGATTGCCTTGCACTGTCTAATAGTGTAAGAGATCCTCCACAGCGTCGTGCCCTGTTCATGCAATGCATCATGTATAATTTTTGAGTCTGTTTCTATCTGCTCCACCACCACGCCTTTGTACAACCACAACGATAGCCCTGAAATCACTTCCAAGGCCTCTTCCTGCACCGATCTCCCCCTCCCATAGTGTGAAGCGAAAGCCAGCAACACACTACCGCTGCCATCACGTAGCACCCCACCACCACGCATGTTCTCTCCAGTGCACGCATCATAGACATTCAACTTCAAACCTCCCACTGGAGGGATCCATCGAACCCAAGACCCCCGCCCCCTGAATTCCTCTGTCCAACCCTCATCCCCGGGGATATCAACGCCCATAAAGAGGGAACATTATCCCCAAAGCCTATAGTTTTCACAAGTTCAATCAGCAGACACCTTACTCTTTCCACCACCGCCCTCCCTGTAGATGTGAGTCCCTCGTACCTGGCGTGATTCCTCTCCTCCCAAAGTACCCAGCATACCGCATTGTAAAACACTTCCCGAGCCTCTTTCTCCTCCACGTTGCCACCACATCCCTGAAACCACAAGCCCGAAAACTGATCCCTTGTGTCGGCATTAACAGAATACCCTATGTGTGTTCCCAAAATGCTCCAAACCACTCTAGCCCATTCGCCTTCAAGAAATATGTGCTCCATTCTCTCCTCCCTCCTCTGTTTGCAACACTAACATCCGGATGCAGGATAATACCCAGTCTTTTCAAATGTTATGTTTTTATGTCCAATGATTTGGATATGATTTTTGTCTCCAATGTTTAACCATAAAGAGAATTTGGGCCCACACTTTCATATATTTATTTTTTTCATATAATGAATAAGTGTATTAAGTATTGTATGTTAAAAATAATTCTAGTTATGAAGAAATAAGTGGATGACAATGCTGATGTTTTATGTACCATTTTGTGTGTTTCTTAGTTTCTAATGACACTATACATATAAAGTCCTATGAAGGATTTATTAAAATAATAATGAATATTATTAAATTTTAAAGTAATATGAATGTATTTAATGTATGATAAATTATATATAGAAAGTTATATCGCTATGGTAGGTCCGTGATACTCAACCAAACCTGAGTCGCCATCACCTTCGGGATTCTAATTTAGATATATGGGGTATATCTAGGATCCATATATGAAACAATAGAAAAAGTAACCCTATGTAATAATAAAACCTCTCTCACATATAACATACCATGATTTTAAACATCTAATGTATCCTTACATGGATTGAAAAGAATCAATTTACTTAACCAGTCAATCACTACCAAAATAGAATTATTCCCATGGGGAGTCCATGTTAATCCAAAAATAATTTCCATGGTAACCTTACCCCATATTCAAATTGGAATCATTGGAGGATGGGGAAAACCATGAAGTTTTAGATACTCTACAATTATCTATTAGAAAGTGTAACAATGAGATACATAATCTACAATTACATGCTTCTTACTTGACCACAAGAATAACCATATCATTTCAAAAAAACATTTTTATAGTTCTCAGATTAACATCAAAGCAAGAACAATAATTTTCAAAATAAAATTAGTTTATCACATATTATCTTATGAAAAGTGATCCCCAAAGTGTAGAATCTCTTATTAATGAAGATTCAAAACATAAATAATCTCCCCACCATAAATGTTTTATTAGATCCTTATGATCCCATCATCCTACTACTGAGCCATAATAATATACTCATGGAGAGATGATGAAAAATAAAAACTGGTCAGAATCATACCTAAAACATTATCTTGAGTGTCTAGATGAAACTGTTTGAACATTCCTAAAAGGTTTTACTCTTCCTTTTATTCCAAAATAGATGGTGATTGGTCTTTCTTTCTATGAGAATATGTAATGAAATTCCCCTTCCATGGGGTGTAAGTGATGTTGATGTAAAAAATCATATTGTTTTTCATCTATCGTTTATTTCTCATATTCAAGTCCTTATGCGAAAACATATTTATCACTCTTATGATAAATATGAATATGAACCTATACCCAAAAAGATATTTTCAAAAATAATTAAGTGAATTAATGAATGTAGAAATTATATAATAATGAGTGTGGTAATTAATTTGATGAGATAAATGCTGAAGAGATTCAAAATACATCACATGATCAGACAACATAAGCACACAACCCATACCAGTAGCAAAATAATAGCATTATACCACAAACCCCTTACATGGATTGGGTAATATCACAATAGTAATCGATCCTAGATGTTTTTCTCAGTACATCGAAAAGAAGACTTACATTTCACATCTCATGTAGACATTATCCTTTTCTTGATAAGATCTATCAAATATGAATCCAATTTCAATAAGTCCTCGAAGGAAAATCTATATAATATAGAATGAATAATGAATTTATGAAGATCAAAGACATTCTTCGGATCCTCCCTTTTCAGGATAGCCTTCAACTTATAACGATCAACTGATATTCCACGTTCAAAAATCACTTCTTATATGAATATCACTTTGTGGATCCATAAAAATAATTTTAATATATTTCAATAATAATGGTTTCTATTGTAGAATTAAAAATACAATCATGATGGTTCTAATGATTATTCTATGTTATTGAATACACAAAAATATCATCCATGAACACATTGAAAAAAGTGTTGAGATACTGATGGAACATCCAATGCATAAAATCCATAAAAAATCTTGGATGGTTAATTATAACAAAGGGAATAAAAATATATTTATAATGGTCATACCGACCCCTAAAATCCATCGTCAAAATATCAGACTCCTGAACCCTGAGATGATGAAAACTTGGTCAAATATAAATCTTATAAAACCAGTTCCCCACCCACTAACTGAACAAAAAAAATATCCAACTGTGGTAATAGATAATTTTTCTTAACCGTCACAGAGTTTAACATATGATATCTCATAAATTGTAAAATTCAATGATCATCCTTATTCAAAAAGAGCAATGGACTATCTAGGGTGAAACATCAGGGAGAACAAAACATTTCCCTAATAGAACATCCAATATAATATTGAGATGATTTTGTTTTTTTTTGGTATTACATGATAAATTGATATTAATATCAGTTACATAAGAAAAACTATCTCAATCACAATCTTTAGATCCCTATTTGGAGGACTATCATAGAATTAAAATTGGTAAATATTAGAAATGTCCTGAAAAATTTCAATAAGATCAAATACAGAATAAAATTTCTTAGGCATAATTTTCATATTAAAAAACAATTTCCTTAGATCTAGTAAAAAAGATCCTAAACTACCAGACCTCATATCACAATCTCCCAAAAACACATGAGAGATATAATAATCAATAACGAACAAGAAATTATGATTATAAAATAAATCCTTATAATAATTATTAATAATTTATTAAAACATTATGATGACATTAAAAATATCTAGATATAGAATAAGAAAATCCTAGACTAACTATGCATCAGTTAACGACGGTGAACAAGAAGTACACAAAAAACCTTACTCCTTCAACATCCCAATACATGTATCTAAAATTATAATAAAGTTATTATCTCCATTAGATTATTAAACACATAAAAAACAAGTAGAAATAAATTTTTTGGAGGAAATACTATCAAATAAAGTTGTAACAAATGAAGATGCAATAAATATGTTTACTCTCACTGTCACATGATGTGGATAAAAATTCCATAGAAACTCATCCATTTCATGAAGGTTATCCACTCATTAATCTTGTGGATTGATCCCAATAGACCTTGAATCATCGTACTTTGTTGTAGTGGCCTATGGAGTGTATGATGATTGTCCATAATGTGAAATAGAGATAGCGTAAAACAACCTTTCAAAATTTGTGTAGTGGTCACAATCATTTCATATCATTTCATGCGTGGAACAAAAATGTTGCGTAAGTTTAACTAATGCATAGTAATGACATGTTACAGGATAAATATATTCTTTAATTAATGGTGTAGTGGAAAAACAAATTTGACAAAAACCTCCTCCACCCCTATAATGATCAAGCCACTTCTTCAGTTTCCCTACAATCCAATAAACCTACCACTATGTGGATGATATGTTCAAAATTTGACATCCATAAAATCAATATTCATATGATACGTTTTTTCAAATGATCAATTTTTTTATAGGAGGGAAAATTCTACATGAATACCAATGATATTTTATCCTCTTGAAAAATTGAGAATTTACATCTCAACGATCTTTTGATCATTCTTCACTAACTATAGAGTAAAATGACCGATCTCCAAGAAGCAATTGGTGAATGTTTAAATTGATCTCTATCCTACATATAATGAATTGATATCTATATAATTTTCCATGATCAGGGTCTTTAAAAAGAACAACTTTAATAAGAGTTTCTTGAAACCCAACCAGTTCATTCCCATGCAATTATCTTCCTATACAATGGATTCCTACCATATGTTTCTAAGAACTAAATGTTACAATTATATATACATTAAATTGATAATATTTGGTGTATAAATAAATTAATATATACAATAATCCATGTAAAAACATTCCTTTCCCTATTATGGACTATTTTTACACATAAGGGATGGTAGTTTCTCATGTAAGAACTCTAGAGATCAATCTATATATCTCCCAAAATAATGTTGTAACCCAAAATTTGAATTCAATAAATTATATATATTTTTACATGGATTGAACTTCTCACATGATATACACTATATGAATTTTATCTAAAATAATATTCCCTTTAGGATCATGCGTAACACCCTCATATGGAGAACATGGAAGGCAACATGGGGCCATCTCACTACACACTAAAAATCCAAAGGAATTATTATATGACTAGAAAACATAATTTCAAATGAGAAAAACATAAGTAAAAACTAAATTTATTATAAAGAACTCAAATTAAGAGGAACATATCCCAACCTTCCTTGGTATCTTGAGTCTCATCATGGAAAGAGTTCGCTCAGAAACCACCGAAACCTAACTATCATGTATCAAAAATCATATCTCTCATATACTAATATACCAATAAATTGAATAACCATCCTTTAATACCAATAACAAATAATCCAACCAGTGATACCCTCCCAAATTGTATCCAATTCTAATTTTCCACAAAACTAAATGGTAGTCCTAATCCCAATGGGCTGGCATCTAGCACCTGGGCATCAAAAAAAGAACAGAAAATGATTTTTTCTAATTTGAGCATAAAACATAAAATATATATACATAGAATATAGAAACAATAGAAGATAAAATAGGAACAATATATTCCATAATAAAAAGTAGATAGGAGAAACCATACCAGTCAAGCATTCAATATAACCAAAAGTACAAGTCCAATAAAAAAAGACAACAAATATAGATATTTACTACTCCATGTGATAGCATGGGAAAACTCCCACCATATAAAAACCAACTACATAAATATAAATAATTTAAACCTCAATGCCTCACTACATTTTCATTCCTTTACCTCGATTAGGATACAAGAACCTATCAAGACACCACAAAATAGATGTATTGGGTGTGACATATACATGCTGAGTAGGATCCAACCAAGATGATCCATATCATGTGTTTGATTAAAAAATCCAACATGATCAACATTAATGAAAATAAGGTTTGATGACCATTTAAAAAGTTTTTATATCAAATTAATGGAAAAAAAAATTCATTTTATGCCATTCTATATAAAAATAGTAAAATGGTTTCAAATCATATCTCATATATCTGATAAGTTTATAAAATACAAAATAGTAAAAACAAAACGAATAGGTACAATCATGAAATGGATTATTATAGGATAGGCTAGATAGGTCACTCATACCCAATCATGGAAAATCATTTGTATTGTAACACCCCAAGCTTCCACGGTATGCTTCTCTTTGAATAATGTGATAGCATGTGTTGTACACAACACCGAGTTCTAACACACCATAATCAATCAAACTAGCAGTTATGAATAGTAATACCTACCTTTTGAAATTATATATATTTTATTTTTTAAAATGGACTTCATTTTTGGATTCGGAATATTGAATTTATCCTAAGGTGAAATTTTGGTACTTCTCGGATAACTTTAATATTTTGATGAATAGTGAAAATTACTAAATTTTAATTAAAAACATCTTTTTTAATCAAAATAATTAATAGTGATAAATTATTAATTTTAGTGGTTTTAAAGTATATTTAGAATATATTTTTACCATTTAATATAATTTTGGTCATTGGAAATAATTTTACAATTAAACCGGACATAAACAAGTGTCAATCTTTTGATAGTTATTATCTCTTAAAAACACGCTTTTTGTTTTAACAACGGGAATTAATTTTAAATTAATTTCTACCACTTGTATGTTTAAAATTTGGAAAAATTGATTCAATATTTGGAATCAGGATTTTAAAATTGTGTAAATAGTTAACTTTTATTTTTATACATTTTGAATAATTACTTCGGTATATATTTTATTTACCATGGTTAAGGGTAAATCCGGTAAATAAGGGTAAAACAATAATAATATAATAACACTAAATTACCTTAAAACATGTACTAGACTTATTGGTTGATACAAGTTCGACCATAGGCATCTTTGGGTCGATTTTGGGACCCCATGGAGCCACTTGTAGGTGATAGGGACACTTTATTTTAATTAAGTAAAAATGAATACAAAAATGACACAAGCATATATCTTTTAGAAAAACAATTTTTACATAGGGATATATATGTTGGATTTTCGACTATAAATATTCATTAGAAAGATAAACAGATTTACTACATAATTATAGTTTATTTATAATTTTTAGAGATTCATAATTTAATTTATTTATGACATAATGATGATGCAGTAATTACCATAATAGTGAAAATTTAAAATAATTGATATTATAAATACCCAAATAAATATAATTTGAGACTTTTAATGATTTAAAAGAATTTTCTAGGATAATATGACATATTAGGATTGATTAAATTAACTTTTTTCGAAGTAATATTCTGTTATAAGTTTCAAAAAAATCAACTATTGAATAGTGTCAAAATTGACATAAAAGAGTTTTTAAAACAAATATTATATTATTAATTGATATTAAATTCCTAAAAATCTAAGGATCAGGCAAGAGACTTATATCATGATATTTGTATCATTAATGGACCACTTGGGGGTCTCTTGGATGTATATAGTATGTTTATTAACTATATAATATAAAAATACAATGTGACATGGTAAATGTAAAACTAATTAACTAAGGGTTAATACTTAATGATAAGGTTAATATAGTGTCCCAAACCTATATAAATTCTATTGGTTGAATGGTTTTCGACCTATCCCCACCTTAAAATTTAAATAATCAACTTTTTAGCCATTAGAAACCGAATATGAATTTATTATAAATTAATATTTCTAGCTTTTCCAAAGGTCCCCCTCACCCCTCTTATAAAAGGGAACTCCTCCTTCTCATTTCTTCACACCTTCAAAGCCTTTTGGTTTAGCCAAAATCTGCCCAAATACTCTACCAAATTCCCTCACTATAACCCGGAGGGCTTATTTTGATCATAAAGACAACCTAAGGATCTTTTTTGGTCAAATCAAAAGGAAGAACCCGAAGAAGAGGTAATGATTTCACCACCCTTTTCCAAGTTCCTTTATTTTTCCACTTCTTATTCCTTTGTTATTACCATTCTAAAATAATAAATCCATTATCATATATATACTGTGATGTTATTATAAATATGGTACAACCATATTAAGTATTATATCCACCCTTTTAATAACATGTCACCATACGTGCGTCCGTACGGCTTACCGTCTCCACGTCGTGGTGTAATTGTTATTCAATATATTATTATTTGGATGGGTATAATAATGATGTGTAACTCATGTAAATAATAAATATAACATGTTAATTATTCTTTATATATGATATAACATCCATTTATATATTATTTTAATATCAAAAGAATGATATTGTCACTCGTGCGTACGTACGGACTACCGTCTCCACGAACGCGATGAGATTCATTCTCCATCGTATCCATTCAAGTATAATTATCATTTGATGATTTAAAAATAATGTTCAAGGACTTGATATCATTATGTATATGAATAATATACAACCTATCCATGAAAAACATGGTTTATGTGACAAAACATATAAAAGAAAAAGAGTAAGTTAACACCCGAAACGACGATAATACTAAGATATTATTAACAAAGCAATGTTAAAAGATCATATATGATATCATATAATTGTATATGATTCTTGTATAATTTAATAATAATTATTTCACAATTATACAATAGGTTAACCTACCCCAACCAAGGAAAAGTACAAGGTAAGGGTTATTTCACAATCTCTTCATTATCCGAGGTTATTTATACGTAATAATCTACTGGGATCTCTTTATCATCCACATCCATGTTTCATAAAAATTAATTTCAAAACATTTTTAATATTTACTAGAATATGGGTTAAAGTCATTTATACCCTTGTTTGACTTTTTATAAGAGGTTTATAAAGAAATCTTTCTGTCGTTTTCCAAACAAGTTGCTTTTTAACCTTTTCGACAAAATTAAGGTAAGAATGTTTTTTTTAACTTATACGGCGGGTGCGGCTATTTTCTGCCGTTATAAAATTGTCGAAGCTTCCCTTACTATATTATAAGAATAATTTCAATGAAAATGTTTTATTTAATAAATATAAGACTCTTAAATGATTTCAAAATAGAAAGAGATATTTCTCTAAAAAGATTTTTCATTTCATCTATGTCAACATCCTTTGATGGATTTTACGCTTATTTGAAGTTGATTTATTATGATACAAAACATCTATATTGTATTGAAGGTTTTGTGATATGTTTGACTGTGGATGTGCTATTTTTATACCGTTCATAGTTTATGGTGAAAGTATTGACATTTCTTATGCTAGTTTTAATACGAATGTTTATGTTATGTTTAAACCTTTTCATATGGGAATGCATTGGACGTAATATATGATGGGTGGAGCCTGCTATAGCTCTTAGATGCGTCGGTAGGTCTCTTGAGACAAACTAGTGTCTTGGCACAAGGCCTTGGAAAAATCTTATTTGTAGTCTTGGCACGAGGCCTTGGCTATGTGGTTATTATAGCCTGGCATTATGCATTCCATCATTATGAAAGTGCTTATTGATATTGCATGTGATTATTTGATTAGTAAAATATCCATGTGAATAAGTAAATGGAATTGTTTCATTTTACTTTTTCCATACTATGGTGAAGATCAAGTTTAAAAGGATTTTTTTCTTTTTATACATTGCCTTAAATGTTTATTCTTATTTAAAAATGTTTCTGCTATATTGGTATCCTTAATGGGTATTTGAGCTCACCCCTTTTCTATGTTTTATTTTTCCCAGGAAGTGAAGAAGTAAATTATGAATGACCTGCAGGGATATTATGTGGGGATATGAGTGTGGAATATGGAGACAATATGTTGTTGTAGTAGTTTTTCACTTTATGATGTAATGTAAGACTTATGAATATATCTAGTGTTTCCAAGGCTACTAAACCAATCGGACATTCGAGATTTGATCTTTCTTGTGATCATGACAATGTTATGTAATAATGAACCGACTCTAGATAACTGGGGTCGGGGCGTTACAGTTGGTATCAAAGGAAGTTATGTACAAACCTTGAAAGTTAGATTTAGATAAACTCTGATTAGAGCACGTAGACCTAAGATGAACTTTGAGGATTAGTATAGAAGAACTTCCTAGAATTTTCGTATTGTAGATATTTTGTGAGTTTTCCAAGAAATACATCCCTGTCTGGATACGAACAGGTACAGGCGGCTCTAGCACAGATATACATAGGGGTAAAACCCAAAAACCCCGCTTTGATCTAGACTCGAACGAAAACTGGTGTACGACAGTGGGCCTTACTGCACTCTTGGTTACAACACTCTCGTGGGATATGATGAGGATAACTCTTATTTTCATTAAAAATAATTATGAAGGTTTTATGAGTATATACTTCCTCAAAGAAAATATTCTTATGATTATGGATTATATCCATAAATAGTTCAATTTATGTTAAGTGTTTTATTAGTATGGGATTATGTATTTTGATTCACAAACTGATCTAGTTTATGCCATTGTTTTGAAATGGTGCCTAGTGGAAGAAATGGAAACCATATCAATGCACGCACTCCATGTAGGGATTTCCCTCCTACTCAAGATAATTATATTAGAGCTGGTGATGCAACTGGTGCCGATCAACTAATCATCATAATTGGACAACTCACTCAGGTTATGAATAATAACCTTACCCGTATGGAGCACCCTGGTCCGCAGCATGGAGGATCAATGTTAGATCGATTCATGAGGCAACAACCACCAACATTCAATGGGAGTATAAATCCTTTAGTAGCTGAGCAATGGATAAATTTCCTAGAGAAAATAATTCAGGCTTTGGGGAGTAGTGAAAGGGAAAAAGTTATCATGGCAGTTTACCGCCTCACTGGATATGCTGATCAATGGTGGACATTGATTCAAAACACGAAGGAAGATGATGAAGTATCAAATATGGAATATAGGGAGTTCAAAGAACTGTTTTTAGAAAAATACTTTCCTCGCGACCATCGAGCAGATATGAAAAGGAAATTTCTGACTCTGAGACAGAAGGAGGATGAGAATGTCTCAAAGTATGAGGCTAACTTTACAAGGTTAGCAAGGTATGCTGGAGATTTTATATGCAACCCAAGAAATAAGATTTATTGTTTCTTTGATGGGTTAAAACCATTTCTCCATCGAGCATTAGTCTCACAATCCTTTTCATCGTACGAAGACATTGTCTCATGTGTTATCAAGACCGAAAAGGAATTCTATAAGTCTTATGACTTTAAAGCAAAGCAAGAGAAGAAGAGACCTGCTGATCAATCTGGGAATGGAAATAAGGGGAAGAAGGGAAAGGATGAATATCCATCCTGTGGTAAATGTGGTAAGAAACACCCTGGTACTTGCTTGAAGGGAACAGGAGTCTGTTACAAGTGTGGTGAAAAAGGCCACCAAGCTCGTGATTGCACGGGGAAGAAGGAAGCTACCAATGTTCAGTGCTACAATTGCAGGGAGATAGGGCATTATGAAAATGAATTTCCTAAGCATCAGGAGAACTTACCTCAGGAAAGGCCAATGGATCATGGCCATGCTTATGATATCACTACTGCTGAGGTAGAAGCTCCGAAAGACGTGGTGGCAGGTAATTTAATGGTTTCCTCAAGTTTAGAAAATGCATTATTTGATTCTGGATCATCACATTGTTTCATATCTTCCCAGTTTGCTAAGAAAATTAGATATTTCCAATTTGATTTAACAAGGGAGTTGTCAGTTAAAACTCCTAAGGGAATCATCATTGCAACAATGTTTTGTGAATCAGTCCCCATTAGAGCACATAAATGCTCTTTATCTGCTGATCTCGTCATCATACCTATGATTGGGTTTGATATAATCCTCGGTATGGACTGGCTTTCGGACTATGATGCGAAGATTTATTGTAAGAAGAAATAGGTTACGATTCGTTATGATGATGATAAGGAACACCTTATCATTAGAGCAGAATCATCACCACCTAATTCTTATCTAGATCCACCCCCAGTAGCTCAACTAAATTCAATTTTTGGGGAGGAAGAGAATGATATAACTGTGGGTGAGGAAAGGAATGTTCAAATAGAAGATGTACCTGTTGTGAAAGAATTTGTAGATGTATTTCCAGAAGATTTACCTGAACATCCTCCAGAATGAGTAGTTGAGTTTTCCATTGATTTAATTCCTGGATCAAGGCCTATATCGAAGACCTCTTATAGAATGGCCACAGTAGAATTAGTCGAACTAAAGAAACAACTAGAGGAATTGAGTAATAACGTATTTATTCGCCCTACTGTTTCTCCATGGGGAGCCCCTATTCTTTTTGTTAAAAATAAAGATGGATCTATGAGGTTATGTATTGACTACAGGGAGATCAATGATATAATGATAAAGAACAAGTATCCCCTACCTCACATTGATGATTTATTTGACCATATGCATGGAGCACAATACTTTTCAAAGATTGACCTTCGATCTGGATACCATCAGTTGTGTGTGAAGAAGGAAGACATTCCGAAGACAGCATTTCGAACCAAGTAAGGGCATTATGAGATTACAGTAATGCCTTTTGGATTGACTAATGCACCATCTGTATTCATGGATCTGATGAATAGAGTTTTCAAGGAATATCTCGATGAATTTGTGGTGGCATTTATTGATGATATCTTGGTATACTCAAAAAGCTAAGAAGATCATGAAAATCACTAGCGCATTATCTTGAAGACTCTGAGAAGACAAGAATTATATGGGTAGTTTAGAAAGTGTGAATTTTGGATTCAGGATATTTCTTTTCTTGTCCATATTGTCTCTTAAGATGGAATCTCTATTGATCCTTCTATGACCAAGGCAATCAAAGAATGGCCAGCACCAACGAGTATAACTGAGGTACGTAGTTTTATTGGTTGAGCAGGTTATTATCGATGTTTCGTCCAGAATTTTTCCTGATTGGCTAACCCATTAATGAAGCTCACACGTAAAGGGGTTATATTTGTTTGGACAAAAGAGTGTGAAGAATGTTTCAAAAAACTGAAGAGAAGATTAGTCAATGCTCCTATATTGACTCTACCATTGTGGAATGATGGGTTCGTTATTTATAGTGATGCATCGAAGAAAGGACTTGGTTGTGTCCTTATGCAGAATGATAGGCTTATTGCCTATGCATCACGACAGTTGAAAATTCATGAAAAAAACTATCCTACTCATGATCTAGAGTTAGCAGCTATGATATTTTCTTTGAAGATATGGAGGCACTACCTCTATGGTGAAAAATGTGACATTTATACTGATCACAAGAGTTTGAAGTATATTTTCTCACAAAAATAACTCAACATGAGGCAATAGAGATGGCTTGAATTACTCAAGGATTATGATTCCACGATACACTACCACCCGGGGAAGGCAAACAAGGTGGTAGATGCTTTGAGCAGAAAAGATCATGGAGTTTTGAACAATATGAGAATTGAATGGGATCCAATTTTGATGGATCTAGTGAATATGGACATGGGAATAACCAGGGAAAAAGAAACATCAATTCTTTTTCAAATGGTTCCCAAACCATCGTTACTAGGAAGAATTAAGTGTTCTCAAACAAATGATGGAGAATTTCAAAAGAAGATTAAAGCTGTGAATGATGGGAGATTGAGAGATTTTGTGTATGAAAATGGAATTTTGAAATTCGGGAAGAGGCTTTGTGTTCCCGATATACCTGATATGAAAAGGGAATTGTTGGATGATTCTCATAGTTTCAATTTCTCTATACACCCTAGGAGCACCAAAATGTATAGAGATTTGAAGGGACATTTTTTGTGGGACAATATGAAGAGGGAGATTGCTGATTTTTTGTCAATATGTATGGTTTGTCAACAAGTGAAAGCTGGAAGGCAACACCCTGGAGGATTCATGCAACCTCTTCCCATACGGGAGTGTAAATGGGACAATATTACGATGGACTTTGTCATGGGGCTACCAAAGACTCCTAGAAGGAATGATGCAATATGGGTTATTGATGATCGTCTTACCAAGTCAGCACATTTTCTTGCTATAAGAGAAGATCTACCACTGGAATGTCTAGCAAGACTATATATTAATGAAGTTGTGAGACTTCATGGAGTACCCCTATCGATTGTTTCTGATCGTGATCCCCATTTTACTTCAAGATTCTGGAAGAGTCTTCAGAAATCCCTGGATACTGAACTTCATTTGAGCACTTCCTACCATCCTCAGAGATAGGGACAATCAGAACGGACTATTAAAACCTTAGAAGACATGTTGAGATCCCTATCACTTGACATTCAAGGTATGTGGGGTCATTATTTACCTCTGGTATAATTTTCCTATAACAATAGCTTCCATTCGAGTATTCAGATGGCACCATAGGAAGCGTTATATGAAAAGAGGTGTCGCACACCAACCTGTTGGGATGACGTTGGTGAAAGAAAACTTGTAGGTCTAGAACTGGTGGAGGAAACGATAGAAAAGGTGAAGGTAATCCAAAATCAAATCAAAGTAGCTCAAAGTAGGCAGAAGAGCTATGCCGATAATCGAAGGAAGGATTTGGAATTTCAAGTCGGTGAACATGTTTTCCTGAAGGTATCTCCATGGAAGGGAGTCATACGTTTTGGTAAAAAAGGTAAATTGAGTCCCAGATACATCGGACCTTTCGAAATTATAGAACGAATTGGGGTTGTAGCTTACCGATTGGCAATGCCGCCAAGTCTCTCCAAAGTTCACGATGTGTTCCACGTATCTCTGTTGAGGAAATACATGCCTGACCCAACGCATGCACTCACCTATGAGGAGTTAAAACTGGAACCCGATCTGTCTTACTGTGAAGAGCCCGTCAGGATTCATGATACGAGAGAACAAGTACTGAGAAGCCGGACGATGCGTCTGGTAAAAGTTTTGTGGAGAAACCATAAGATGGAAGAGGCAACATGGGAACCCGAGCAACTTATGATGAAGAAACACCCGAGTCTTTTCATGCGATAATGTTCTATAAATTTTGAGGACTAAATTATTTTAAGGATGGGAGAATGTAACACCCCAAGCTTCCACGGTACGCTTCTCTTGGAATAATGTGATAGCGTGTGTTGTACGCAACACCGAGTTCTAACACACCATAACTAATCAAACTAGCCGTTATGAATAGTAATACCTAATTTTTGAAATTATATATATTTTATTTTTTAAAATGGACTTCATTTTTTGATTCGGAATATCGAATTTATCCTAAGGTGAAATTTTGGTACTTTTCGGATAACATTAATATTTTTGATGACTAGTGAAAATTACTAAATTTTAATCAAAAACAACTTTTTTAATCAAAATAATTAGTAGTGATAAATTATGAATTTGAGTGGTTTTAAAGTATATTTAGAATAAATTTTTACCATTTAATATAATTTTGGTCATTGGACATAATTTTACAATTTAACCGGACATAAACAAGTGTCAATCTTTTGATAGTTATTATCTCTTAAAAACACGCTTTTTGTTTTAACAACGAGAATTAATTTTAAATTAATTTCTGCCACTTCTGTGTTTTGAATTTGGAAAAATGGATTCCATTTTTGGAATCAGGATGTTCAAATTGTGTAAATAGGTAACTTTTATTTTTAGACATTTTGAATAATTATTTCGGTAAATATTTTATTTACCATGGTTAAGGGTAAATCCAGTAAATAAGGGTTAAGAAAATAATATTATAATAATACTAAATTAGCCTAAAACGTGTCTTAGCCTTATTGGTTGACACATGTTCGACCAAAGGCATCTTTGGGTCGATTTTGGGACCCCATGGAGCCACTTGTAGGTGATAGGGACACTTTATTTTAATTACGTTAAAATGAATACAAAAATGACACAAGCATATATCTTTTAGCAAAACAATTTTTACATATGGTTATATATGTTGGATTTTAGACAATAAATATTCATTAGAAAGATAAAACGATTTCCTACATAATTATATTTTATTTATAATTTTTAGATATTCATAATTTAATTTATTTATGACACAATGATGATGCAGTAATTACCATAATAGTGAAAATTTAAAATAATTGATATTATAAATACCCAAATAAATATAATTTGAGACTTTTAATTAATTAAAATAATTTTCTAGGATAATATGACATATTAGGATTGATTTAATTAACTTTGTTCGAATTAATAATTCTGTTATGAGTTTCACAAAAATCAACTATTGAATAGTCTCAAAATTGACATAAAAGAGTTTTTAAAATAAATATTATATTATTAATTGATATTAAATTCCTAAAAATCTAAGGTTCGGCCAAGAGACTTATATCATGATATTTGTTTCATTAATAGACCACTTGGGGGTATCTTTGATGTATATAGTATGTTTATTAACTATATAATATAAAAATACAAAGTAACATGGTAAATGTCAAACTAATTAACTATGAGTTAATACTTAAAGATAAGGTTAATATAGTAACCCAAACCTGTCTAAATTCTATTGGGTGAATGGTTTTCAACATATACCCACCTTTACTTTTAAATAATCAACTTTGGAGCCATTAGAAACCGAATATGAATTTATTATAAATTAATATTTCTAGATTTTCCAAAGGGGCCCCTCACCCCTCTTATAAAAGGCACTCCTCCTCATTTATTCACACCTTCAAAGACTTTTGGTTCGTCCAAACTCTGCCTGAAGAAGAGGTAATGATTTCACCACCCTTTTCCAAGTTCCTTTCCTCTTCCACTTCTTCTTCCTTTGTTATTACCATTATAAAATAATAACTCCAGTATCATATATATATTGTGATGTTATTATAAATATGGTACAACCATATTCAGTATTCTATCCACCCTTTGAATATCATGTCACCATACGTGCGTTCGTATGGATTACCGTCTCCATGTCGTGGTGTAATTGTTATTCAATATATTATTATTTGGATAGGTATAATAATGATGTGTAACTCATGTAAATAATAAATATAACATGTTAATGATTCTGTATATATCATATACAATCCATTTATATATTATTTTAATATCAAAAGAATGATATTGTCGCTCGTGCGTACATACGGACTACCGTCTCCACGAGCACGATGAGAATCATTCTCCATTGTATCCATTCAAGTATAACTATCATTTTATGATTTAAAAATAATGTTTAAGGACTTGATATCATTCTATATATGAATAATATACAACCTATCCATGAAAAACATGGCTTATGTAACAAAACATATAAAAGAAAACGAGTAAGTTAACACCCGAAATGACGATAATACTGAGATATTATTAACAAAGCAATGTTAAAAGATCATATATGATATCATATCAATGTATATGATTCTTGTATAATTTAATAACAATTATTTCACTATTATACAGGAGGTTAACCTACCCCAACCAAGGAAAAGTTCAAGGTAAGGGTTATTTCACAATCTCTTAATTATCCGAGGTTGTTCATACGTAATAATCTACTGGGATCTCATTATCATCCACATCCATGTTTCTTAAAACTGAATTTCAAAACATTTTTACTATTTACTAGAATATGGGTTAAAGTCATTTATACCCTTGTTTGACTTCTTATAAGATGTTTATAAAGGAATCTTTCCATCGTTTTCCAAACAAGGTGCTTTTTAACCTTTTCGAAAAAATTAAGGTAAGAATGTTTTTTTAACTTATATGGCTGGTGCAGCTATTTTCCGCCATTATAAAATCGTCGAAGCTTCCCCTACAAACTTATAAGAATATTTTCAAAGAAAATGTTTTATTTCATAATTATAAGACTCTTAAATGATTTCAAAATAGAAAGAGATTTTTCTCTAAAAAGAGTTTTTATTTCATCTATGTCAACATCATTTGATGGATTTTACACTTATTTGAAGTTGATTTATTATGATACAAAACTTCTATATTATATTGACGGTTTTGTGATATGGTTGACTGTGGATGTGATATTTTTATACCGTTCATAGTTTATGGTGAAAGTATTGAAATTTTGTATGCTAGTTTTAATACGAATGTTTATGTTATGTTTAAACCTTTTCATATGGGAATGCATTGGACTTAATATGTGACAGGTGGAGCCTGCTATAGCTCCTCGATGCATCAGTAGGTCTAATGAGACAAACTAGTGTCTTGGAACAAGGCCTTGGAAAAATCTTATTTGTAGTCTTGGCACGAGGCCTTGTCTATGTGGTTATGATAGTCTGGCATTATGCATTCTATCATTATGAAAGTGGTTATTGATATTGCATGTGATTATTCGATTAGTAGAATATCCATGTGAATAAGTAAATGGCATTATTTCATTTTACTTTTTCCATACTATGTTGAAGTTTGAGTTTAAAAGGCTTTTGTTTTAGTTATACATTTCCTTAAATGTTTATTCTTATTTATGAAAGTTTCCGCTATATTGTTATCCTTACTGGGCATTTGAGCTCACCCCTTTTCTATGTTTTATTTTTCCTAGGAAGTTAAGAAGTAAATTATGAATGACCTGCAGGGATATTATGTGGGGATATGAGTGTGGAATATGGAGACAATATGTTTTTGTAGTAGTTTTTTTACTTTATGATGTAATGTAAGACTTATTAACATATCTAGTGTTTCCAAGGCTACTAAACCAATCGGTCTTTCGAGATTTGATCTTTCTTGTGATCATGCCAATGTTATATAATAATGCACTGACTCTAGGTAACTGGGGTCGGGGCGTTACATGTATCAAGTCCCCAGACATATCCATATAATCTAGGGAGTATATGTACAATATAGAAAGTTAACCAATGAAAAGTTATTAACAATTCCCATGGATAGTTGGTCTAGGGAGTAGAGAAACACCCTACGAGTGAACGCCAAGATGGAATCAATTGATGATGTCTATAATGAGACCATCGAAAAAATTACAAAAGTTTTATAATGTGATACATTATTCAAATTATTTCATCCAAACAATTCTACAAAAACAATTTTACAAATCCATTTTACCATATTTTATTATATTCAATTTGGTACAATATAAATAGGGGAAAACCATAATTTCTCAAAAAACCTATTTACACATAATCAAGTCAATTAATATACCTATTTAACTATAAAATAATTATAATAATAGATTATTAAATGTTCATACATCATGTGATAGAGATATAACTCTCTATATCAAAAATGGGTCACAAACACAAATGAATAGATCCAGCTACATCTGAAGAAAAGAAGAATAAAAAATAAAGGACCTATCAATGATTATCATATCATAAAATAGAATTAAAAAAATAATAAATGATAGTGGATGTTGATCACAACACACATTAGTGGACTCTCACCTTCCACAACAAAATCAAATAATGACCAACCATCAAATGATGGTCAGACAATGGATCTAGAATGAATCAAGAAGAACATCACCTAATGATCAATGGATTCAAATATATATTACAACAGTACAACCACAACCTCAAAAATTATCAAATAATAATAATAAAGGTCTTTTACCTAGAGAGACTTTTATCTATCAAAAACAGATCAAGCACCAAATGACATTATCTGAATGGAGAAGAGATACCAAATGTCACATGGGTGTGCACCTGGGGTTCGAGTGAGGAATTGGAAGCTTAATGAAGTATTTTTCATGCTTCACTATACAATAACAAAATAAACTAGATAAATTTAATATGTGAATCTGATATTAAAAACATGAATATCATGATTGTTAGAGATTCTAACAATGATGTATCCTTAGATTAAAAATCTCAATCCCCTCTATTTCATGTAATTAACTGTATTTAGTAAAAAAGATTATTCACATAATGAAATTGATTCATGGATTTTAATAATAAATTATTTTTCATTTTTTAATACAATCACAATGTGAACATGTTCAATAGAAACTACACATCCAAAATATGCATAAAAATTATATCAAATGCTCCGGATCAACCTAGAACCCAATGTATATCCTATAATACCTTTGAAACTTTTATACCAATTCTCCATTAATCAAAACAAAAATTCATCCCGTAGAACTATGTCATTTTCCCCTAAAAACACTCACTATCCTTGAACATTCTGAAACACACCCAAAAAAGAGAGGAAAAATTGGATTAGAAGTGCCACAAATAAAGAAACCAGATTTCATATTTTCTCTTTTATAATAACTATTCTAGGACTGATGTGTTTTTTGTAAAAATCATCATGATCTAGTGACATTTGAATATTTTAATATTTTTGTATATGATAGTACAATACATTGGAATTATTCATTTTCAAATTATATTCTATAACATTTTTTATAATGAATCAAAATAAATTTCAATGACCATGGACTTGTGAGTTTGATCATGGGGTTCAGTCATGTGATTTTGGAATTAACACATGATAAACCATGATATTCATGTCAACAAGATTGAGGTAGAATGTTCCATTACATTTTGGGACCTTTTAATAACCTCAATTCCTTGATAGGATTCTTAAATTGGTGTAGCTTTAATTTCCATTTTTCATTATGATCACATGTGTTTCTATGTCCTATTAGGCATGTATATAATTATTTATTACATGAGTGTTCTTATCTAGTAGGATAGACCATGTTTTATTTGTATCACATGTTATTGTGTGTCACTACTAATTATTATATATATATATATATATTCCAGGTTCTACCTATATAAGATCTAACCTATTATGTCTAATTTACAACCATTGGAGGTATAACTACTGTTATTCTGAATATGTTGGCCATCATTGGATGGTTGTCCATTTAATGGGGTGTTTGACCAACATGCAATGTCGATGATCATGATATAATTGTACCTGGTGTAGGGGAATAATGGCATTGTGGCCAAGCTTGTGGATGATGTAGTGGGGTGTGATAGTCATGTGTCCTAAAATATTGCATAAATGGTATAACATGGTCTTTTTATTTGACTTGTGATAGAGATAAGGTGAAATTACATGTATGAAAACCAGGGTCATAATCATTTGAACTACATTGAGATACTCAATACCCTTGAGATTATTAAAATTATGACCATCATTCTGATAAACCCTCTATCATTGGGACAATGTAGGTATGTCCAGGGCCCATGGTTGTATGGTTTGAACACAAGATATCTACACATTATTATTAATGATTATTTTCAAATTTACATTTATATTGGAAGACCCATATTATACTTGTGAACTCATGTTAATAGTTCATTGGATGTGTCATAATAGTTTTTATGACTTTATACATACCAATTAATCTCAATATATTTATAGATTTAATTATTAGAGATTTTGGTAAATGAAAGAGGATAACAACCTACAAATGAGTTGTAGAGAATGGAGTTGGTATCAGTATAGGGGAAAACTCTAGAGGATTGTAGAGTGTTTCATATTGTCATCTTATACATTTTATACTCTGGTTTGACCTTCCATATTGGGAACTTGGTTCATTTACATGTATGATATGGGATATTTTTTCAATCATATTATGTTTATTTTCCATAACTATGATATTATAGGTCATAATATCTGTATATCAATATTTTTTATGTTTTTTATTACTATGGGTATAGTCTCCCCACTACACCCTAAAAAGCATAGATGGTAGGAAAACATCCACATTTGGGGAGGAATTCATGTGTCTTTTAGCTTATACAATCATGTAATGTTCCGAAAACACATGTTTGGGGGTTACAATAAGAGATATCTAACATTTATAATTAAAAAAGTAGGTAAATAGATGAGCATATACAATATATCAACCCTATCAATGATTAATGTGTAGCCTCATTTAAGTGAAAGTAATAATAAATGTAAATAGATAAATTAAATTTTAAAAATTAAACATCATGTGGTGTATCTAGTAATCAACCATATTTCTTAGGGAAATCATTCCCCAATCGTTAACCCACACCATGTCCATCAGGTACATACCAACCCCATATTTTCTATTTATATCCTATATTTTTATCTAGTGTACCCAATGCCAATCAAGTTCTCAGTGTATTATATAATCTATAAAATCATCATTATAGACCTACCTGATTTCCCAAAATGGGTACTGGGTCCCTACCAATATCTAAAACAATAACGAAACAAATTAAATACTTGAGATCTAGAAAAATTAAGGCAAAAACAAATAATAAATAAAAAAATTTATAAAAATACGAGCCTCTTTTCTTTCTAGAGTTGAATATAAAGAGAAGGAGAGATATTTAGAGACGTCAACGGATTGATAACCCTTATGGAAGAATATCTGTACCAAGGAACATGTCCATTATACTCATAGTAATGTAGGAAATCCCCTATATTAGTGGGGTGATGGGTACACTTCTAAAGGATTTAGTAACCATAATTATAAATACACACAATAATCAATAAGGAGAAGAACCACCCTAGGTTCTGTTACACCCTCAAGTATCATGTATTCTTCTTCATGGAATGGTTATACATATTTTTTACAATGCGATGAGGTGAATTTTTATGATGGTGAGTCCTTTGAGTGGATTGTGTTTGGTGATTTTTTGTAAAAATAAGGTTCCCTTCATCTTTCATAATTTGATGTTTTGAGTTATAAAAAATAATTTATAATCTGTAGTTTGTTTCCTTATTTACCGAAAAAAGTCTGTTTATATTGATATGATCATACATAATTCATCATATATCCATTTTTAAATTATACTTTTTGTGGTTATTCTCACAGTTTTATCAGAATTGTACCCATAAAAGTTGTACTTGTTGTCTCCAAGATATATTTCTGTGTCTTGTAAAAGATGAATGTTTTTAAAAAGATGTTGGTTAGTATTATTATGATTGTATAATGTTTAATGAAAAATGATATATTTTTTCAAATATTAATCATCCTTATTTCCTAATATTTCCATCAAAAGTGATCATATGGATTTGATTATCCTGGCCTTTCTCGACCGAGTCTACTAGACTAAATTCTCTTTACAGATGGATTTGCATGAGATTATTAGTGAATTATTATCTTTTCATTCCTACATAGTTCAAAATAAAGAGTGTTTTGTGATGTATAATCATAGAGGAACTTTTTTTTATAATGTTTCTAAAAACATGAGTATTGAAATATTTCATGATACAAGAGTTTGTAAAATGTGGGATAAAGTATTTTTAATGTACAAAGTTCACACTAAAATGTTCCATGGATGTATATAAGAAATGACCAATCAATCAAACGTGTGGATGAGTGTAGATTTTTTTTAATGTTTTCCAATATTATTTCTTATTGTGTAAGGGTAGAATAGTAATGTAATGATTTGTATTTGTATTTCATTACATAATTTATAAAGGTAAAAAATATTTTTTATATTCTATGTAAAAGTACATATAAACATATGATGTTGGAATTGGATTTTTTTGAAGGTTTCTGATAAGATAAATGTTTTCGAAGTTAAAAGGGATGTCATTAGGTTTATCATATAATGAATACCATCAAACAATATCTTAAAATTCTATAGGAATGAGACCATCAGATGAAAAATATATTCTATTCGAGGATGTATAACATTGTACAATGCCAATCATATAGACATGTATGAATATAATAAGTTATTTTGGTATAAGATGAATTCATTTAGAACTCAAATTCATCAGTTGATTGTTTCTCTATAATGTTCATCGGTTAGAATATGGTATATAAAGGAAAAAACCAAACTGTTATGATGCAAGTTATCAAATAGAGGTAGTGTTTGGATGATGTTTTTTTAATGAATTATAATTATTTTTTTAAATGAGATCTCATCATACGGATGTTTTGAGTGATAGTTTCATAGGAATAATTATTATTATGTCTTGTATGATTATATAGGGAATATAAATATCATGTTGAGGATTTTCATTGATGTTTAGAGATTTTATAATCGACCTGAATATTCAAGAATATAATTTAATTGTTGAGAAGAATCCTAAGAATTTCTATGAGTTGGGGTTTTGATATTTCTTTTTTCATTTTGTGGGAAATTGAATTTGGATTCCAACCATTACTCATTATTTAAAACCTATAAATATTGGTTTTAGGTTTAATACTGGTTGGATACTATTAATAGATGTCAAAAGATGTAGTATTATAGACAATGAACCATAAAAAGATACCAGAATGAAATAAAATTGCAAATGTTTTACTTGGTTAATTTTAAAATAGATTAAACTCTTAGTCAAGAAAGAAGGTTCTAAAATATTAATGAGTTTTAATCAAGGAAATAAAATGAAAATATAATAGATAGTTTTTTCATCTCAAGTGTTATTTTATATACTATATTACAATGTTATATGATAGATATTGGGTAATAATAAGTATCAAAATTTACAAGGAAGTAGATGGAGGTTACCAGAATGATGATGGATAGATAATACTAGATTAACATGCCATCGAAAGGAAGTTTTATACATAATTACTAGGTTAAATATAATCATATATCCTTAAAAATTAATATATGTTGTGTTTTAGTCATGAATTTACATTTTTTCACTTTGGGGATCTTTTTAGGTTTACAATTTTAGATAATTTTCCTATAAATCAAACATTACAAAACTATATAATACATAGTGGAAACATATATTCAGTCTCATTTATTACCACTATATAAATCTTTTTAAACAAAAAAATAATTTCTTTCATAAAAAATATTCATGAAATTAAACATTACATCATAATTTCTCATACCCTTACTCTAAAAAACATTTAAAAATATGTACTAAGCACAAAAACATTTGCAATGGATATAAAAAAGGAAAAATTTAGTCCAATTAAAAAATGAAAATTCAATTAAATGTTTCATCTATCATAAAATTTCATAGATCGCATTAAATAAAACATTTACTATTGTATAAGAAAAAACATTTTTTCACAATTAAAGTCATTATAACCCATATCAAGAAAGTAAAGAACCTTTTTTCACATAGAGTATCATAAACAGAAAAACCAATCAATAACCATTTAATTGGAATAAATATATTTCCATCTTTAAATATGTTCATTACCTAATTAATTGGATTGATATCTAGGTTCACCCATCATTTAAGTTATGATGTGCACACAATACTATATCTAGGTCGACAAACGTTTAAGATACAATTGGCTATAATAGTGCTATCTGGGATACCCCAATGTATAAGCTATAACAGGATCACCCTAAACTATATAAATACAATAATTTCTCATGTATAATGATCATATATCATAACTTGAATAACACATTTTTATTATTACTTTTGAATACCATTTTTAAACACATAAAAATATCACTTTTTATATCAAAATAATATTCTCTTTTTAAATACATTATCATTTCAAAAAATAACATTTTCTTATGAAATATTATTTTCAATGGCAAAATACTAAAAAATAGGTAATAATATTTTACTTGAGTAAAACATGAAATACTTAAAAGGTATCCAGAAATAAAAATATCTATATAAGTAGAAGAGTAGCTATCATTATGTACGTTAAGAGTAAAACATTACATTTGTCGTTTGTCAAAATATTCCTTATAAAACACTTAAAATATTCATTTTTTAAAAACATTGAAAAAATGTAATTTATAAAACTTTTTCATCCATATAAAAAATTGCATAAAATAATTTTAAATACATTAATATGGGAAAAAAATATTTGGAACAAAAATATTAGAATAAAAAAAAATTCTCAATGAAAAGTCCCATATCACTTGGGAAACACCGTAATAGTAAACCCCAATAAAGAATAACACTAAAAATAAATTCATTTTTCATAATAATTGAAAAATTCTTGATTCATTATTTACATAGGGTTTTATATAAATCTTATCAAATAATCTAGGTTCAAAACATCAAACAAAATAGCCTCAATGAAAAAAAATTGAGGCAATGTCGCTTACCCTGAGTCTTACTTGTCACATGTGTCTTTATATTCATAAAAAATTAAAATATTATAATTATTAAATTTCGTTATAACATTTCTCATGTTTATTTTTTTATTTCACTTATTAACATGTTATATTCAATTACATCATTAATTATGTTTAAATCAGATGTTTTAGTCATATTTTTTGTATGTGTCAACAAAGGATTTTCAGGTTAAACAATAGAAACTACTTAATGATTTAAAAATATACTGGATAAAAAAATATATATCATATTTAAAAGTAAATTTAAATTTTAAAACCAATCATGAAATATTGTTAAGAAAAATGAATTAACGTTATGATCTTGGAGATAGTGGGTTATACGTACGCATGAGAATCATCTCAAATTTTCAATGATCATTATAGAAAAAAGGAATTTATGATTTTAACATTTGAAAACAAAAATTATATCAAAGATAAAATATTGTGAAATTATATTTAATTATATATATAATTCTAGTGATGTGGTGATGAAAAATTAATCTCATCCCTTTATGGAGGTGGTAATTCACACATCCACAATTGATGTTAACAGTTTTTATTGAGTGAAAAGAAGAGAAATAAAATTTTATATAATACATAAACAATGATAAAAATTTTATTACTATCGTATTAATTTCATTTATGTCATATATATTTATTATCATTACACTTATTACCTTCCATGTAACCAGTTAGTGAAAACGAATCACATCGCTTTGTGAGGTTATAGTCTATCATTCACAGGAGTGATGTTTTCATATATAATAATTTATGGAATATAAAAATTTTATAAATGATATATGGATAATATAGTTATCATAAATTTATAAATATAATAGAATAACATTATATCCATCCTCATACCCAACCATGAGAGGTTTTAATGAACTAATGTATGACATTGTTTCATAAAGAGGTAGTCCACCACACACATAGATGATGATTCTGTTACCAATTTAATGGACGTATGTGTGGTTTCATGTATAAAACATAAAGAAAATATATATTTATGTTACTAAAGTTATTTTATCACCATTTTTAAGATGAATTTACGGAGGTGTAGAAAGAAAAATAATTCAAAACAACAATCATTTTTGAGTGTTACATCTTCTTCATGTAACTCCTTTTATTTTTCCAAAAACTTAACTTATTGATGGATTTATTCTGAAAGTAAATAAATTTATTATTATATGATTGAATTGGAGAAGGTATTTTGGTATTTATTTGTTGGACACTCTGAGGCAATGGCGAGGTAATGGGTTTTTAAAAGGAGTATATTTTTATAAAAAATGAATATATATTAACTATATGAATAAAAATAATTATTTCATTAAATAAATTAATATTAAATGATATATTATATGTATAATTAATTAAATTCATTTCCCATTAGGTAATATTTTAAATAATTAAAAATAGGATTCACTTTTCATTACAAAAAAGTTTTTAGAAAACATTGTTTTTAATCCCAAAACTAACTTATACTCAAATCCAAAATGAAGTTATAAAAAAGTAATTAAGTGTATTAAATATAAAATAAATAATATTTAGGTTAATTTAGATGTATTCAAAACTAATTGAGAATTTGTAATTTACATTATTTGATAAAAAAATGACTTTTGACAAAAAAATGTTATTTTTCACTATTCCCCGAATAAACAATACTTTTGAAAAAATCCCAATACTTCACTAAAATTAATTATTTATATAGTTATTTAATATATTATATTAATTTTATATAAATAAAATTCTAAAATTTAGTATATATTATTTTAAATAAAACCTTATAAGAAAAGAGTTTAGTTAAAGTATTTGTTTTTTGATTTAAAAATTACATAATATTTCTATATCTAATATAAATATATAAATTTTACTACTGAAAATAATTAATTTTATCATTTATTGGGTTGGTATATACATCATACCTTTGAGAAATTATTTCCTTTAAGTTTTATTCATTTATTAAACTTGTGGGGGGTTTCCTTCCATTATAGAATTTCTAAATTCTGGTGTTCCCTCTTCCACCATATCGTTTCCCCAAAAAATAATTGACATGGAGAATCAAATTATATTGAATAACATTCTCTTAATGTTCGTGAATATGAATATGATGTTCCACGTAATAATGGTTCCCTTCCAACTGAACTACATCTATGCTCAAAACATGATATGATTTCGAACATATTTCCTTAACATTGAAATATGAAATACATTTTGTCCCGGAGATAAAATCAGAGGTAGGTCTAGTCTATATGATTATTTTCATATTTAATCTAGTATTTCATACGGTCTAATGAATCATGTACTTAGATATCCCTTTTTAAACCAATTAAAAACACATTTTCGTGGAGGCAAATTGAGAATTACTTGATTACCCACCACAAATAAATGATATTTCCTCCAATTTTCTACATGATATTTATGCCTATTCTATGATATCCTCACATGCCTCTAAATAAACTAAACCTTATCAATCATCTACTCTACCATTTATGGTTTCATAAACATACAATCTCTAACATCATCCCAAAATGATGGTATCTGACACTGCTTTAAATATATTTCATCAAATGATGTCATCTGTATACTATAATGAAAACTATTATTATAATAAAAATCATCAAACTACTGATATAGATCCCGACATCCTTTTTAATACATAAAATAAGAAGAAACATATCTTTAATGGTATGATTTTTTCTACCAAAATTCTTTTCTAATATTGGATGAAAAGTGGAACTAACATTTCATTCAGTAACCAACAACATATATATTCCTTTCCAAAAATATTATGTGATCCTTGGATCATGATTTGATACAATGTATTCTAGAACTTCAGGTATCATGAATATATTTTTTAGATAAATTAGATAAATTTAATCAAAAGGCATTGTGGGTCAAATACGAATGAAATTTTTAGAATTACTTAATCAATAAAAAATAACCCAACTCATATTATTAAATCTTTGTGTCCATGGAAATACCACCATGAAATCCTTGGATATATTTTCTCATTTCCACTACAATAGTGAAAAATTTTGATGCATTCCCTACAGTATTATTCAATATCCATTGAACTTTAGGAAAGTAAAATGCATCATGGTTAAGTAAACAATGTATCTTTTCATTTCATCCCCTTAGAAATACACTAGAATTTATTTTTACATCATAGTGCTACCATGATGAATGGAAAACATATAACTATGTGCTTCACATAACAACTCTTTCCTCACCTGGTAATCACAAGGAATAGATAGAATTTTCCCAAATCATAAAAAAATTAATCATCAATATTAAAATCATTAAAATCACATTTTTTAATGGATTCTACCATTTCCCACAATGTTTTAGAATCTTTATGAGATTTATTAATTATTTATGAAAATGTTGACTTTATTTAAACTTTTATAAAAGTAGAGGATATCCCTACATCCTAAAAATCTTGGACAAAATTTATAAAATCATTCACCAAAGGGCCATGTTTTAACATAACATAGTTAATATTGCATTATATTCTCAACTCAAAGCATTGAAGACAATTATTTCTCTTCTATTATGATATTGAATCATTTCATGACAATTCATGGTCATTTCCATCCATCATCCATATCTCACCTTCAATTTTTTCTGATTGAATATATAATACAAACTATTTTGATTTGTATATATTTCACACATTACACTATAAAAATGATTGCCCCAAATTATTAAATCAAAACCCAAAGAAGAAAATTTTAAATCTTGTGAATTGTGATTTAACTAGTGTGTTTTCAACTAATGTAAAACATAATAAATTACCTGATCATTATACCTTAGGACAAAACAATGACCTTTTATTGTAAAATAATTGTAGATGAAAAATTCACCATTTCTGGAAGATAGTTCCAAAACTGGACAATTGGTAATCTTATTTTCAGTTCCTAGAAAAAATAATCATGTTATTTTTCACAGATTAATTTAACTACATTTTTAGTTAACGTAGTTAGTGGACTTGACAATTGATAAAATTTCACAACAAACCATTGATCGTAACCTTCAAATTCATGAAAACTATTAATCTCAATGAATTTTTTGATTATTTTACTTTATTCAATATTTGAATTAAGTTTCAATAGTTATTTCATCTTTATAAAGAATAAGTCCATGGAATTAAATTTGTGACAACCAAAATTTATAGATGCTAAATTTCCCACACAGTTTCTTTTCTTTTATTGATTGAAAAATAAATCTTATGTGACTTTTATATTTCTAATTAATTTTATAATATTCCATAATTTCTCAATTAGAAACCACATAATTGTCTAAATACTCATGAAAAATTATATTTATTATGTCAACAGTTATAACAGCTACAATTGATTACCTAAATAGCTTACCAGAATAATCATAGTGCCCATATCTAACTGGAACAGAGTCTTTGGAAGTTTATATTCCTTCACTTTCAACTGATGGTTTATATGCCATGTTTTTTTCATTTCAATACTTTGAAATAATTATACATATATTTTTTGATCTAGGAAATGAAACGATGTCCGATTCTAGGGCCTGGTGTGCCTATAATTAGTTTTACAAAAACATTAAATACATTTTTTTATTATGGATGTAAAATTTCATAAATAAAATAGGATAAATATTAAAATAAATCATGGATAAATTATATGATACTATAATTGACTCCGGAACATGATCTTTACACAAGGAATGACATATAATTGTTCGGGGTGGGATGTTCTGACAAAAGAAGTTGTGGGTGGGTGTGTTTATTTAAATAAATAAAAATATCATTTATTTAATTAAATAACATGATCAAAATTTCTTTAATTACAAAATTATTCCAAGGTCACTGATTTTATGAACATAATACATGTGATAATTGAGTAGTTTCTTGATGCCCTTGTTGTTGGCTTTTAATTTGATGATGAAGATACTCAGAATCAAGGAAGATTGAAAAGGAGTTAACCCAATGACTCATTTTCTTCATCAGAGATCATGTTCTTCAATAAGGAAAAAACCAATTATGAATAATAAATTCTTTATTTATTCCCAAATATGTTAATTTTTTTTTGAAGGATCCTATTGTTCTTGATCTGAATCTGAATTAAACCATGACATGCACCAGTGTACTATCATTTAAATCCTTTATTCAATTGTTTTTCACAATGAATATCCCTTGTTGTGTTTATTGTCCTTGGACACCAGTATAATGATCTCTCACCATATTTTTGTGTCATTTCTCCCTTTTATTCATCATTTTCGCCACCATTGGGCTATGGGGCCAGGCCTCGATGTTTCTGGGTGGTACCAATCTTGATTAGACCCCGTGATTCATGGTGGAATCCCATTCCACAAAATAATCAATGATCAGAGGGAATATTAGAATGTTTTGAGAGATATATGTCATGAAACTCATGTATATATGATATGAGACTAAACTACACTGAATAGAGTCACTACATATGAGAAAATAACCACCATTTTTGAAAGATATTGATTCCTATCCAGTGGTGGGATAGAAACACAAGTGGAGGAATGATACACCATGTGCAGCTGTCATAGAGGAATTATCAATGAAATGGATGTACAACTGGGACTCATAGAATGGATTTGAATTTATCTAGAAAACTCGACTAAATTATGTGTATTCTAAAGAACACATAGTGTGTGGTGCATTGTCCATGGAAGCTAGGGTTTCATGATTTTATATGTGTCGAATGATGTGTGGGAACCTAACACAACATGTGATCCTTGTTATACTGACTTGAATGTAATTTGTGAGTACATGGGAATGTGGATGGATCTGTACATGTAGTTTACTGAAGTATACAGACATGGGAATCCTATACAGACAGAACCAATGAACATAGAAAGGTCCCTGAGTGGCTCAAACATGCCATGTAGTCTCCCTAAATGACATGTAGGTCTACATGATTAGTAATTCATGTAATAATATAAACACATCAGGGTGATGTAGAGGGACCACATACCATGTGGATCCCATTACACACTCGGTACACATGCTTTCATTATGAGGTAACCTCAACCTCTTGTATCTCCCTCATTTAGACACATATTTTAGTATGGGGGTATCTTATAATGCATGATTTTCCACATAGAATATGATGTTGGGCTATATAGTTTTTCTTAGATTTTGTTCATGATGTTCAAGGAATTGATTTTATTTAGGTGGTGCTTATTAGTGATCAAGAAGGGTCATTATATTTGTGTCACCATGATGAACTATTGTGTTTGTACCCTATCTATATGCTTAGTAGTACCCAGTGATGAATCTGGGTACATTTCCTCGGATTATAGATTGCTGCCATCTATCAAATAGGCTGAAGGTCCTCCTTACACAATATTGTACACCTAGATGTATCTGAGTGTGGGTACTCTATTTCTGGAGGGGTACCCCTATGGTTTGGGGTGCATGTCCTCTATCTACTGACTGGTACCCCATGTGGAATTAGATTTTGGGTCCCCTATATATTGATTGGTACCCCAAATGGAATTAGGGTATGGGTTCTCTATCTATAGAGTTTTACCACTTATCAGAAGGGAAATGGGTCCACTTCCACATATTGGAATGCCCTATCACACTAGGGGAACATTTCCTCTAAATATAGATTATTTCTCCTCAACTATACACCATAGTGGATAGGCATGGGCCCTCAATATAGTTATTTATTTAGACTGACACATGATATGATGGTTGTCGATGATGGACTTCTATATCTGTTGGTGCTCTTTTTCTGGGTTGACAAGTGATATACAGGTCCCATTTTCTCTCATTTGGTTTTCTTTTATTTTAGCATACTTATCTATGTATCAAATTTGATATATTTTTGTCTCTTACATTGTTTTTAGTTTTCTAATACCTACTGATTCCTATTATGTCTCTTGTTTATCACCCTTTATCATTTTATTTTTCCTACTAGATATTTTTATACTCTTCCCATCATTGTATTTTCTAACACATGTTGTTTCTTATGCAGACAAAAGATGAGTCAGTAGTGACTATAGAGGATCTTAAGGATACCTAGGGTATTGGACCACATATGGTAGTCGGATATTGGATATCTGAATTTTTGATCTCTCAACACTTCTACATTCCAAAATTTTACGGTAGGGATTGTATTTTTTCCCTTCTCATTTAGTTTGATATGTTGTACTCTTCTACACCCTATTATTATATCATATGAATGGTAATATTATAGATATTTATTATTATTATTATTATTATTATTACTATTATTATTCACTTATAGATGTATATTTTCAGGTGTGACCACATAGGTACAATATGAAATTTCCTCCCATGTTAGATATGCCTTTTGGTGCAAGTCTCCTTCCCATGGCCTATGTAGGCAGGCTTGGATGTGATGTGGCTAGATCCCCATTAGGCCATGTTAGAAAATATTACCATGAGAGTTGGAACAATACTTGGGATAGTGTTTCGAGTATTCCCATTATAATGATTTGGTCTGGATATTTTTAAATAATGTCAAAGTATTTCAAGTGCATCTTTTGGGCTAGGGGATCTAGTTTTAGTGTGGTGGATGATGTATCCATTAACTAGGACCTTGAGTGACTCCTTCCCAACTATATATGTAGAGACATTGGTTGTAGGTATCAAATGGTACATGAGTCATATAGGATTGATTATTTTATTTTATTTATTGAGTCATTTATAAATGGTATATATATGTGATCATCAATAAATGGTACTTCTGGATTAAATTTATGGGATGCTTCTAAGAAGATAGCTAGCATGGTTACCGTTTATTAAACATGAAGATGATATGATGATTGATGAGGCATTAGTTCAGTATTTTTCCCATGATATCCTCCTTATTGGTGGATAGGTAGAACCACCCCCATAAGTCGAGCAGATGATCATAATAGGAGAGAAGATTGAGAATTCACACAGTCTTCTAACACTCTATGAGTTACAACTCAAGCAGTCGCATGGAATCCATATAGATCTATGTCACCAAGATGTAGATGATTTTCTATATTTGTTGGTCCATGTTTTTAGGATTATCCAGAAATTTATGGATCAGGTGGTTGCATCGGTATTTTTTCTTCTCCAAATAGCAATTTTTAGCTGGTGTAATTTTTTTACTCAGAAGAAAGATGAGATGTCACTCTCTTATCCTGACTTGAATCGGGTTTTTATTGAGCAGTACTATACCTCCTAATTTTTCTTAGATTAGATTCAGGATCATCTAGATCTTCTATTGGGAGGGATGATAGTGGATGTGTATGATTCAAGGTTTAGAGACCTTAAGTGTAACTCGCATGAAAAGATTTAGGATGGATACATCTGATCCCAAAATATTGAGCAGGGTCTCCATAGATATATTAATTCAATTTTAGTGTACTTATATATCCAAATTGATAATGCAGTGTAATAGAGGGAACTTGTTATAGAGAGTTTCCTATCAAAGGAAAACCTAGCATTTGATGTTGGCACTCTGCATTATAGAGCTGAGTCAGCTGAAGTAGCCAGCAGGTTCAAGTTGACCTTATCTTGGAAAAGGAGACCTACCCATGACAAGAATAAGGCATGTGAGTGTGTGTAATAGGATATACCGGAGAGTGGGATAGGTTTCTATTCATGTGAAGGTTGAGTCAATGTGGTAATTTATTTCCTGACAAGATGTACTGACGAGGGCATGCTATCAACTAAAATATGTCTATGGATGAGGTAGCTCCATGATTAGGGATCTCTGATTGGAGGAATGGACCCTAGGAAAGAAGAGATCGATGATGAGTTAGTTTAATACCACTATGATGTGATTTAGATTGTGGATTATTCTATGTTATCCTTCCACCACTATAACGAGGCATCCCACATCATTCTCAGTGAACTGGTAGTTGGGGTTCCAGACAGTAGCAGGCTTTAGAGGAATATGACATAGAATCATAATCAATGATTACTGGTGGGTTATATGTTTACTCTAATCATAACTTAGTTTTAGTAGACATAGTAGCAAGTCATTCCATAATATCTTTACTCGTGTTTTCAGATATGGATCTCTCATTTGAGGCGTTAGCCTTAAAAATTTGTCTTGAGGTTCCTATGGGGAATGATTATTCTATATCAATAATTTTATAGTAGTGAAAGCTATCTATTGGTGGATATAGGTTCTAATATGTCCCTTTGGTTAATTAAAATAGAACCATGTGATGTAATATTGGGTATGGATGTTCTATCCATTGTCTAGGGCTATATTTACTTTCACCAAAAAAGGGTCAGATGCCATCACACTAATGAGATGACATTTTATTTTTTAGGTGAGAGAGATATCAGGTAAGGGTTAATGGGGTTTTATATAATGAGTTTGTATCCCATATCCTATCGTTTATAATTTGTATCCCTTGGTGTGGTAGTGTCTTCACTCATTTTTATTCGTTAAATCAAGGATGATTTTTTGGACGTCTTCCCTGAGGATGTTCTAGGACTACCTTAGAGTTGGGAGATGGATTTTTTTCATAGAAATGTATCCCAATACCACTATTATATATTTTTTAGTATATTATATGTCCCCTTACAATATCCTAGAGAATCTGTTATAGTTTGAGAATCTTCGATAGAAGGTTTTAATCCATCCTGGTGTGTACCACTAGTAATCTCCACGGTTGTTTTTGAAAAATGTGGATGGGTTCCTATGGATTTGTATGGATTCACACCTCCTAAACCTAGTCATTATAAATAATATGTACCAATTTTCATGGATTTATTACCTTGTTGATTGTTTTGAGATATGATATTGTTTTCTATGATCAATCTTTGGTCCAACTAACACTATTTGAGAGCTCACAAGTCTGATATTTCAAAGATAGTATAATGATATTTCTGTAGATACTATTATTTTTGGGAGATTCCCTTTTGTGTGATGAATTACCCTCCATGCATATGGCATTTATGTACTTGATATTATTGTCTTACATGGACTATTTTTTGGTTGTATTCATAATGAGATACTAATATACTATTTGGAATGTGAAGATTATATAGAGCACTTAATGAGTGTTCTATAATTTGTTCAGAAGAACTACATTTATGTTAACTTATCAAACCAATAGTTTTGGATTCATGAGGTTCACATTCTAGGGAATGTAATCTATAATCATCATTTAGATATATTCCCAATAAAGATATATGTATTTCTCAATTGGGATCCACCCAATAGTGCTTCATTGGTTTTATGTTTCCTAGGAATAGAATGGTACTATAGAATGTTTGTGGTGGAATTCTATAAGATTTTACACCCTTTGACCATCATGATGTACAAAGGGAGTTTGTTTTCCTAGGCTAAGTAGTAATATTCAGACATCGAGGAGTTGAGGTTGATGCTAATGAGTGAGATTGTTTTGGGTTATCATAGGATGGTGTGGAGTTAGTAGTATTTTAAGATACCTCAGTATTTGGGATCGATTACATGATTATGTATTAGAAAGAACTTATCACATATCGGTCAAGGTAGTTGTGACCCCCTGATTAAAACAATGCAACTCACGACCAATAACATGCATTGGTAATATTTTATCTATGAATATGGAGTGACTAACTTCTATAGGATCCCTTCAAAGTTTACTCAGAAGATTAGAATCATAGGTATGTCGTTATGTTGAGGGACTTGAACCTGAGATAATAGACCTAGTTTGTGTTCCTACAAGAATATGACTTTGACATAGACTACACTCATAGATTGGGAAACCAGGTAAAAATACCTTTAGCCTAAAGTATATTTATTTTTTGGTCCTGGAGGATTATGAGAATTTGGATTCAATGTAGGTGACCTTTTCTGAGCATGAGGGTTCATATTTTCTTCAGTCGATGGTGTTTACTCCACTACCCATTAATTATGTAAGAGTGTCTCAGTAGGGGAAATTTATATTGAAGTATTGTATGACAATATATCCTCTAAATATTCAACTGATGGATTTAATGAATGTTGAAATCATGCCATACCTTTCTAAGGATAAATTGTTGTCCCAATAATAATGTGTTAAAAGGTGATGAAGTATTTCCACACTTTTTTGTTAGCGATACATCTTGATGTGGGGAAGATATAAAGAGACATTCAACTGTAGTTTCGGTGAGCTGGCATGAAACTTAGTATGGTTGATTTCACGTCATGATGCCTCACCTATTAATAGGTAAAGGCAAAGAAAAAGGATCAGGTTGGTTTTTTACAACCCCTTGAGATCACGATGTGTAAATGGGATGACATATCTACAGACTTCGTAATAGGGTTTCAACATAAAACAGAGGGAAATGATACAATCTAGGAGATACTTTCCCAACTCATGATGTATGCCCACTTACTTTCTATCAGGGAGTGTTGTTACATGGAAATTTTCATAAGAAGTGTGTATGAGATATTTTTTTCATTATTGGTGTTCATGGAACTATTTTCTCCAATTGTGATGCACAGTTCATGTCACAGTTGGGGAGAGGAATCTAATATTAATTCAATACCCATATGAATATCAATAATTCCTTCCATCCCCAAATAGATGGGTTGATCTAGCGCACTACCTAGGTGATTGATGATATGGTAGGTCTTATGTGGTTTACTTTGGATGGACCTAGGAGGATCACTTTATTTTGGTAGCGATTGATTAAAACAATATTTACCACTCTACTATTGGAGTGTTGCCTTTTAAATCCTTTTACAAGGACCCTACATGTTACCCATGCTCTTGATAGAGATCAGTGAAACATGCCTTTTCATTCTACAGATGATGACAATGATGGTAAAGAATTTCCAGGTCATCAACTAATGGATGAGGAAATCCCATAAAAGGAATAAATCTTTTGTAGATCGATGGTGTAGTCCCATGATGTTTGATTATGGAGACCTTGTTTTCTTAATATTTTCCCCACGAAGTGGATTGTAGAGGTTTTTCTAGGGATGAACGATATCCCCAAGGTCAACCTGGTAGTTCATGATCATATAGAGGGTTGGAGATATTGCATTCTTCCTTTCCCTACCATCATTATTAGAGATATTGCACAACATCATCAACCTATCACAGATGCGAAGATAAAAACATATCTATACTCATGTTATTGACTAGGGATACCTAGACATAGAGGAGAAAGAGACTTTTTTTGGAGTACTTGGTGACAATCTACGGATGGAAGGAGAGGCCCTACATGGATTGAACATCCCATTAGTGGAAATGTTGAGGCATTATGGTATCATTCAGGAGATCTCCTTAGAGTTGGAGATCTAGATGAGGGATTAGAATATAGTTCTTTTAGAGTACATACATTTTTTGGGGACAATAATTTGAATAAGGGAATAATGTAGAGACCAAATTTTATCCATGTAATATTTTCATAAAAATGTACATATGTTTTTGGAGATGGGTGATGAGATAATATGTGGTTTTGAGGCACAGTGTTCCAAAAATTTATTTTATAAAATTATTCAATATTTTTTTATTACATAAATAGATTTTCATAAATAAAATTTTATATCTATTAAACTAAATATCATATTGAAAATATCATACTAATTTTGATTCTGGAATGTTGGGTTTACTCTAGGAGAAACCTAAAATAGGTCGGTGTGGAATGTTTGGATAAAAACATCCATGGTCATGTGTGCTATATTAAATAAATAATTAAGATTATTTATTAAATTAAATTATCCTGGAAAAAATTAATTTAATTACTCTATTATTCCAAATTATCAAGGTTTTCCCACATATGTCCTGGTAGAGTTTGTAGGTTCCTGCCAACCTTTGTTGGAGAATCTGAATCAGATGATCACGAGACTCTATATCCTGGTACATATTGATGAAATGAACAAAATTAATACTCCTCATCAATCATGAACACATTATTTAATGACAAATAATCCAAAAACATATAGGGATCATTGATTAGTATATAAATCCCTTATTGATTAAATTCATTGAGAATGATCATAGTTCTTCTTGATTTACATCTGAATTTAAACATTTTATGAACATGTGTATTGACATTTAAATTTTTTAATCAATTTTTTATCATTTTGGATATCTATACTTATGTTAAATTTCTAATAACACTTGGAAAATTATTTTCACCAATTTGATTTGTCTTTTTTTCCATTTAATTTCTAAAGTTCTTTACTATTAGGAAACAAGGCCTTGGAGGGATGTTACCTGGTGGTACCGAGACTAATTGGACCCCCCAAATTCATATAGGAGTCACATGTAATGAAAAAAACAACAATTAGAGGGATAATCATGACGTGTTGAAGGATATTGGTGTTGAATATCATGGATATTGTATTTGAGATCAAATGATGATGGATATTGGCACAATGTATGAGAGATGGACCACCATGGTTGACATATACCAATTTACAGCCATTGAATTGAGGTATACCTGAATGAAGGAAATATCCACCATTTTCAAGTGTATAAGAGGTATGATCTGATAAAATAACCACATATATAGGATCTGAAAAATGGATCTATCATTCTATATAAAACCTAAATACATGTCATGATTTTCTATTAACAAATGGAATGTAGGGCCTATACTGTGGTGGCAAGGGGTTCATAAGTTTTTATGTATCATGAGCTATTTGGGACTCCACATGCCATATGAACCCTGTGTTCATGATATGATGTGTACTATAGGAGTATATGGGCTTAGGAACGTTTGGTAACATGTCATGTGATGATTTATAATAGCATGGGTATCGTATATAGAAACAACTAGGGATCCTGATAATTTCCCCAAGATTCCCAGCGATATCATGTAGTCCCTCTATACACATTGTAATTCAAAATGGGTAGATATATGAGCCCCTAAAGGGATTGGTCTGGGTGATGGAGCATAACCACATGTTGTGTGGGTCACCTTACACATAGTGTAGTCCTTAATTACTTCTAAGGAAAAAATTTCATCTTTTATCTCCTTCATTTGAACTCACATTTTTGACTATGAGTATCCTATCCAGAGATTTTTTAAGAAGATGGTGGTGTCCCAAATAGTTTTTATCGCGATATTATGTGAGATATTTAGGGTGCAGAATTTATTTATGTTGTTCTTGATGACAATAGTGATCAAACATGATCATAAATGTAGTCCCTCCTGAATGACTGGGATATGATTTCTCTATCTATACACAATGTAGTATACACCGGATGGATCAGGGAACAGGTCCTCTTCTAATATAGTGGTACCCCAATTATATAGGGTGAAGATCCAGTTTCCATTGATTTGTACCCCCTGGTGGATTAGGATGTTGGTACAATGGTTCTAGTGTGGTACCCCCTTTGGTATTAGGGAACTATACCTCTATCTACTGAGTGGTACCACCAATGTAATTAGGGTATGGATACTCCATCTACTATGTTCTAACCCATTATGGAATTATGTTGTGTGTCCTTTGCTACCGATTTGTACCACCTATAATATATGGTGTAGGTCCTCCTTCAACTGAATAGAACCCCCTAACACACTAGTTTATGTTTCCTCTACATGGAAATCATGTATACTAAACTATGAATCATAGTGGAATGGTGTGGAACCTCTACAAAGATACTTCTTTTAGACTAACACATGAGATTTTGATCATTGATAGTGGACTTCTGGAACTGTTAGCGCTCTTTTCATGGGTTGGTATGTGATATGGAGATCCCCTTCCTTCTCCTTTCTTTTTTTTTGGATTTTAGCATATATATATATATATATGAATCCAGTTTGTTGGATTCATACTCTATTTTTTTGTAAAAAGATATCTAAAATATATATATATTTAAAGAATGTCTCTTAACTCTTTAGATTCTAGGTAACACTACTAGGTATGTATACTATCATAGCTACATGGGAATTGTCTACATGTGTCCTGTCTTATGCAGATGATATATGATTTGGTGGTGACTACATGGCGGATTAGGGATACCGTGTATGTTAAAAATGTATGGTGGTTAGAGGACAGATATTAGGATTAGGACTCTCTTAGTACTTTTACATTCCAGTTTTTTTAGGATGGGTAATCTTGCGGTTTGGGGATTTACCTTTACTCTTTTTCATTCAATTTTCACTATTGTACTCTGCTACACTGTAGAGGTTTTTCATCTGCATGGTTATACTCTATGTATTTCATCTTTTTATTATTATTCCTCTTCAGTATAGTATTGGGATAGTTGTGTGTGTGCATACATGTACAGTAAGATAAAGACACTCGTGTTATATATTCCTTCCATTGCTTGTAAACATCACCTAGCCTATGTAGGTGAGCATGGGGTAGTTGATGATGGATCACTGTTGATTCTGGTCGTGATATATCATACCATGAGCATAGTTTAAACTTTGGAAAATACTTATCTCCCACATGTTGGTCAAACAAATCATCTTTTAGGGCATTGGATACATGTTCATAAAAGTGATATTATTCAGAGATATATAATGAATGATAATAATCATTGAACCATATTTATTTTATAAAATTATAAATCATATCACCCCATTTGAAGTTCATGGTTGGAAGAATTGTCTATCTAATAACTCATAAAACATATTTTTTAATGAAAAAACGATCCACTTGAGCCATTCGATAATGGGGTTTAAAATAGTCCTCTTATCATGTTTTATGTCAATAATAAACTCAACAACCCAATTTGTAATAATGGCAGGAAAATGAAAAGGAAATACATCCTTGTATTAATTTACTATTATAACATCACTAATTTTATAGTTTCACTATTTTCAATGATTTAACCATGGAACTTCCACTGCCACCTCTAATCAATTTCACAGCTTTTTGGTATGTAATCAAAACTAAGAAATAACAAAAACAAAAATTCTTTACTAAAAAATATATATTATCTTGATAATACAATATTTAATCTATTCTAAGAATGATAAATTTTACCATTGTTATTTTAATATGATTTTAAGGAAAGGTCATCCCCCTGATAACATAGGAAGATTCCAATAAATATTGGTTTCTTTAATACTTCATCTTTGACTTTTCACAACTAGTTCAATTTAAATTTCATGAGGTGATATTCTAAATTTACATGAAAAATTATCATAAATGATAGAATTATAATATGTTGTGTCAAAAGGGTATTATAATATTTTAAATAAACAAGTAACATACCTGTCGCCTATTCATTTAAAGTCCCAACATTAACTCTAGTGGTAGAAAATGACATCACTACAACATTCAATTTCTGATCATGATAATTTACATCCCATGAAACATACATTGTAACATATTTAGAATAATTAACCAAAACATTAAATCTAAAACACTTCATTATTTTATGTATACCATTCACCCCATTATTTTTTCTAGGTCTCTATTCTTTATAGTGACAAGCCCAGTAACAAAACTAATGTCACGAACCGGATCTGATTTCCACTATTATCGGAAACAAATATTTCCCCTGACAAGGCTTGCAGGACGTTCCCTATCCCCACAGGTTGGAACAAGTGGTCAGGTACCAATAAATCATGTTTGGAAAATATTTACCATAGTATGAAAGCATAAACATAAAAGGCAACTAATACTGAGAATCTAAAATTTCCATGCCAAACCAGACATAATCAAAAACCAGAACTAAATACATGGTTTAAAACAAAGTTATAGAGGTTAAAATAATAATTAAAAATAGAATAAAAATTTCCACAAATACTCCACATGACATGGGTTCATCACCCCTCAAGTCATCTCCACAACATCGCACTATAAGAGGGGACTAAAAACCCGAAATCCCTTCAACCGAGGATTTCCCATTACCTAACAAAAACATAACCATGTCTACTTACACCCAAAATATTTACGTAGGGTGTGAGCATAATCCCAGTAGGACACCACCCAAATATTCCAAATAGTATGAAATACGAGGTGAAAAAGAAAGCAGTTTTAATATTAAACAAAAGTGGTGAAAAATTCCAATAAATGGAACATTAAATTGAAAATAGTTTTCAAACTAAAACTCTAAGAATGTTATCCCATATAGATAAAAATTGATAGATACTATAATGTTACACCATGAACATTCTAATAAGAGGGTAAATAACACATATACAAGGAGCACCCAAACTATGAACACCCCTAAGCACTAGATAGACTCGGGCCCTATCGACCTCGTACCTCGATGAAGAGTACCCCTAGAAAAATCCATTATTTTTCATAAGCCACAGGTAGGGAACATACCCATAACCATTTGGTTCCCCATAATGATCAATATAATTTAGTTAGAGTTTTCATTATCCATTTTCTCAGTGAAATAGGGACAAAACCCATCTGGTTCCCTAGCCGTAACAATACATATCCACCCACATAGTTACCTGGGATTCCACTTTTGTGCTCAAACAATTTCAGCATGCTACAAACATCCATTTTCATATTAATTTCCCAATAATGGTCACATAAAAAAATAAATTATCTATACAAACTTTATACCACTTAAAACACACAAAAAACATTTTGATTTTCTTAAAACAACTTCTCAAAATCTAACATTGTTTTTCACCCTAAACTCTTTGAAATATCCACTTTGCACACTATGTTCACACTTATATGTCACTAAAAAATGTAAGTTAAATACCCATCAATGAAACCAAAAATCAAGTTATGGGGCATCCCCATATTAACCATGAAGTTATATCTTTTAAAATCCCCATTTTCACAAATCCAAGGCACATAAAATCCTTTTTCAACACAAACACTAATTAAACAAAACATGACAGTTGAAAAAAAAGAGAATAAACATTCAAAAAATTATATTTATCCCTAATATAGTTATGTAGAGTCAATTATGTAATTATAGTGCATCCGAAAATGTTCTAGTAAATGATTTATATGAAAAACTACGAATTTCACATAAAATTTGCTCTTAAAATTCACTTTCATGAAAAACACCACTAAAACCAATTTTTTCAGAAATAATAAACTACAATAAACATGAAAATATTATAATCACATTAGCTATGTAACAATTATTTCATACAGAGCAGAATCACCTACAAAAGTAAGGAAAACCCTTGAATCCTTTTTTCGAAAAATCAAACGCACCACCACCACACCTCAAGGAGGGTAGATAAAGCCTAAAAATTAAAGATTGGACTAAGAAACCCAAGGATAAACAAAAGCTCTGAAACCCTAATCACTAGTCATTTGGGAATTCAAGAAAAATTGGAAGAAACATCATGGAAAGGGGACAAACTAAGAGGGGGGAAACTTAATTGAGATTGTTTGTTGTTCCTCCACTAAACCGCCCTTCAAAATAAAGATCTATGGAAGTAACATCATGGGAGGCTGCAATGGAAGTAAGGGTTGAATAAGGAATGAAATGGCTGAGTTTTGGTAAATCCCATGGGGGAAAATAAGTAATTGTATCATTTTTCATGACCTGGAAAAGGCCGCATGTTTTTCTTGCACGGTTTAGCAAACCGTGCGCCCAAACCATGCAACACCTTTTGTCGTCTCATAAAGCATCCAAAAACCATCAAATAAAATAGGGACTACAGGAACTGAGGGGGGTATCATACGAAAGGAATAAAATAGAAAAAAGTACCTTAAATGAAGGGAATGGGTGTGACAATTCTCCCCACCATGAAATCTTTCCATCTTGTAATGTCAACTAGAGGCCTGATCGGAAAATATGAACGAGTATTGTTCCTCGACCCATGAATTCCACTCCCATGTATCATGAGTATCATTAACATGATTCCAAAAAACCCAAACAAGTGGAATATTCTTCCCTCAATGAAACTTCTCTTGGGTGTCCACTATTTGTACCGACCACTCAACAACTGACATGTCAGGCTCTAGCATTAGTTCTTCACAACATAGCACATGGGACTGATTAGTGTTGTATTTCTTCAACTTGGATACATGTGTTACCTAATGGATGGATGCCAACAGAGATGGTAAATCCAAACTATACGCCATCATGCCAATACACTTTGTGATCTGAACAGATCTGACAAACCGTTGTGTCAGCTTTCCTTGCTTTCCCAATCAACGATGGCCTAGATGAGGGGCCACTTTCTAGAATACCATGTCACCCATATAATGCAATATGTCTTGATTCCTCTGGTCATAATATGATTTATGGAGACTCTGAGCTGTCAATAATGTATCATCCACACCCCAAAATCCCAGAGTCAGTGTATTATTTTAATACATTGGCAAGATTATAAGGAATCAAGTCCCGAAAGAATGATCCATTTAGCAGTCTTGGAAAATAGATTACATATATGAACATTACATTACACATTAGAAAATAAAACCCAACGTAAATGATCCTTTGAGAATTCCATTAATCCCCTAGCTTAACCCTTCTTATCAATCATAATAAACTTCTTCAAATCCTGGGAAAATAAAACATAAGAAAGGGGTGAGCTCCGATGCTCGGCAAGGATTACAATATAGAAGATACTTTCATAGATAAGAATAAAAATTTAAGGAAATGTATAAGACGAAAACACACACCTATTAAACATAAACATCAAAAAAAATATGGCAATGATAAATCAAATAATTCCATTTAGTTATTCACATGCATATTCTACTAGTCGAATAATCACATGGAATATCAACAGCCAATTTCATAATGATGGAATGCATAATTCCAGAATTCATAACCAAATAGTCAAGGGCTAGCGCCAAGACTACAAATAAGAATTTTTCATGGCATGGTGCGAATAAACCAATTTGTCTTATGAGACCTACCGATGCATCGATGAGCTATAGTGGGCTCCACCCATTACTTACTAAGTATAATGTATTTCTCATATGAAAAGATTTAAACATAACATAAACATTCGTATTAAAACTAGCATACGAAATGTCAATAATTTTTCCATAAACCATGAATGGTTTTAAAATACCATATCCATAGTAAAACATATCACAAATCCTTCAATAAAATATGGAAGATATGTATCATAATAAATCAACTTCAAACAAGTTGAAAATCCATCAATGGATGTTGACATAGATGAAAAGGATTTGTAAAACTCTTTGAGAGAAATATCCTTTTTCATGAAAACATTTAAAAGTAAAACAATTTATAAAGGAAGAATGTTAAAGGAATTTTTGAATCAAAGTGACCCATACCACTTTGAAACATTTCAAAGGAATTAACATTTTAAAAAAATTCACACTACAGGAAAAATGGGTATTTGCGACGGGGGTATTTTCCCGTTGCAAATAAGTAGACTTTTGCGACGGGAAATGTATCACGTCGCAAAAGGACTGGCGCGCTTTGCGCGCCAAATCACGGGAAACATATTTGCGACGGGGGAATATTCCCGTCGCAAATAATCGGCGGCGGTAAAAGGTATTTGTGACGGATATATTCCCCCGTCACAAATAGTATGTCGGAAGGTGGTTATTTGTGACGGGACCCGTCGCAAATAACTATTTAACCGTTGACCGTAATAAATGTTGTCTAAGGTATTTGCGACGGTACCCGTCGCAAATAATAGTATTTGCGACGGGATACCCGTCGCAAATAATCTAACCTATAAATACCCCCATCCGTTTTTTTTCAAATCATTCTCAAACTCCATCTTCTTCTTCTCTCAAAATTTTATTTCTAAAGTTCAGTTTTTCTGAAGTTTAATTTTTTTCTCCGGAGTCGATATTGAAGTTTTGAAGAACGATCAGAGATCAACCTCAGATCTATTTTCAAGGTATTTATGTGCATTTTAATTTAATATTTATTTTTAATTTTTGATTAGTTTCAATTATTTTTAATTAGTTGTAATTTAATTATGTTTACATTGTTTTGTTACTTAATAAATTTAAATTATTAGTATTGTTCATAGTTAATGGTAATTAGGAATAATTAGTAATAATTTTTAATAATTAAGAATAAATATTAATAATTAGTAATAAATAACAATAATTAGGAATAATAACATTATTACATTATTAGTATATTTTATTATTAATATTAAAAAAATATAATTTTATATATATATACAATTATCGTTTCATCTGTGTGTTTGCTGTCTCCACATGTATTATTTGTATGTGGAGATAAAAAACACACAGATTAAAGGAGAATTGTATATAAATTAGAAAATTATATTATTTTAATATTAATAATAAAATATACTAATAATGTTATTATTCCTAATTATTGGTAATTATTCCTAATTAGTGGTAATTATTCATTTAATTACTAATAATTAGGAACAATTATCAATAATTATCAATAATTAGGAATAATTATTAATAATTAGTAATAATTACCAATAATTAGTAATAATTACCAATAATTAGTAATAATTACCAATAATTAGTAATAATTACCAATAATTAGTAATACTTACCAATAATTAGTAATACTTACCAATAATTAGTAATAATTATTAATAATTATCAATAATTAGTAATAATTAGTAATAATTAATAATAATTACCACTAATTAGTAATAATTAGGAATAATTACCAATAATTACCAATAATTAGTAATAATTAGTAATAATTAGTACTAATTAGTAATAATTAGTAATAATTAGGAATAATTCGTAATAAATAGTAATAATTCGTAATAATTAGTAATAATTAGGAATAATTAGTAATAATTACCAATTATTATCAATAATTACCGATAATTACCAATAATTACCGATAATTACCAATAATTAGGAATAATTACCAATAATTAGGAATAATTACCAACAATTAGGAATAATTACCAATAATTAGGAATAATTACCAATAATTAGGAATAATTGCCAATAATTACCAATAATTAGTAATAATTACCAATAATTAGTAATAATTATCAATAATTAGTAATAATTACCAATAATTAGTAATAATTACCGATAAATAGTAATAATTACCGATAATTAGTAATAATTACCGATAATTAGGAATAATTACCGATAATTAGTAATAATTAGTCATAATTATCAATAATTAGTAATAATTAGTAATAATTAGTAATAATTATTAATAATTAGTAATAATTACCAATAATTACCAATAATTACCGATAATTTCCAATAATTACTGATAATTAGTAATAATTACCGATAATTAGTAATAATTACCGATAATTAGTAATAATTACCGATAATTAGTAATAATTACCGATAATTAGTAATAATTAATAATAATTACCAATAATTAGTAATAATTACCGATAATTAGTAATAATTACCGATAATTAGTAATAATTACCAATAATTATCGATAATTACCAATAATTACCGATAATTACCAATAATTAGTAATAATTAGTAATAATTAGTAATAATTACCAATAATTAGTAATACTTAACAATAATTAATAATAATTAGCAATAATTAATAGTAAATAGTAATGATTAGTAATAATTAGAAATAATTAGTAATAATTACTAATAATTAGTAATAATTAGTAATAATTAGTAATAATTATCAATAATTAGTAATAATTATCAATAATTAGTAATAATTAGTAATAATTAGTAATAATTAGTAATAATTACCAATAATTAGTAATAATTACCAATAATTATTAATAATTACAATAATTAGTAATAATTAGTAATAATTACCCATAATTACCAATAATTACCATTAATTAGTAATAATTACCAATAATTAGTAATAATTACCCATAATTACCCATAATTACCGATAATTACCAATAATTAGGAATAATTATCAATAATTAGTAGTAATTAGTAATAATTAGTAGTAATTAGTAATAATTAGTAATAATTACCAATAATTAGTAATAATTACCAATAATTTGTAATACTTAGTAATAATTACCAATAATTAGTAATACATAACAATAATTAGTAATAATTACCAATAATTAGGAATAATTACCAATAATTACCAATAATTACCAGTAAATAATAATAATTAGTAATAATTAGAAATAATTACCAATAATTAGTAATAATTAGTAATAATGACAAATAATTAGTAATAATTAGTAATAATTAGTAATAATTACTAATAATTAGTAATAATTACTAATAATTAGTAATAATTATCAATAATTAGATATAATAAGTAATAATTAGTAATAATTACCAATAATTAGTAATAATTACCAATAATTAGTAATAATAACAGTAATTAGTAATAATTAGTAATAATTACCCATAATTACCAATAATTACCAATAATTAGTAATAATTACCAATAATTAGTAATAATTACTGATAATTACCCATAATTATCGATAATTAAGAATAATTAGGAATAATTATCAATAATTAGAAGTAATTAGTAATAATTAGTAATAATTACCATTAATTAGTAATAATTAGTAATAAGTAGTAATAATTAGTAATAATTACTAATAATTAGTAATACTTAACAATAATTAGTAATAATTACCAGTAATTAGGAATAATTACCAATAATTACCAATAATTACCGGTAAATAGTAATAATTAGTAATAATTAGAAATAATTAGAAATAATTACCAATAATTAGTAATAATAAGTAATAATGACTAATAATTAGTAATAATTAGTAATAATTATTAATAATTACCAATAATTAATAATAATTACCAATAATTAGTAATAATTACCAATAATTAGTAATAATTACCAATAATTAGTAATAATTACCAATAATTAGTAATAATTACCAATAATTAGTAATAATTAGTAATAATTAATAATAATTACCAATAATTAGTAATAATTACCAATAATTAGTAATAATTACCAATAATTAGTAATAATTACCAATAATTACCAATAATTAGTATTAATTACCAATAATTACCAATAATTAGTAATAATTAGTGATAATTAGTAATAATTACCAATAATTAGTAATAATTAGTAATAATTACCAATAATTAGTTATAATTACAAATAATTAGTAATAATTACCAATAATTAGTAATAATTACCAATAATTAGTAATAATTAGTAATAATTAGTAATAATTACCAATAATTAGTAATAATTACCAATAATTAGTAATAATTACCAATAATTAGTAATAATTACCAATAATTAGTAATAATTACCAATAATTAGTAATAATTACCAATAATTAGTAATAATTACCAATAATTAGTAATAATTACCAATAATTAGTAATAATTAGTAATAATTACCAATAATTAGTAATAATTACCAATAATTACCAATAATTACTCATAATTACCAATATTTAGTAATAATTACCAATAATTAGTATTAATTTGTAATAATTACCAATAATTGGTAATAATTAGTAATAATTACCAATAATTAGTAATAATTAGTAATAATTAGTAATAATTAACAATAATTAGGAATAATTACCAATAATATTAGTACTATGAAAATAATAAAAAATTTATATAATATTAAATTTATCTATATTTGTAATAATTACCAATAATTAGTATTAATTACCAATAATTAGTAATAATTACCAATAATTACCAATAATTAGTAATAATTAGTAATAATTAGTAATAATTACCAATAATTAGTTATAAATAGCAATAATTAGTAATAATTAGTAATAATTACCAATAATTAGTAATAATTACCAATAATTAGTAATAATTAGTAATAATTAGTAATAATTACCAATAATTAGTAATAATTACCAATAATTAGTAATAATTACCAATAATTAGTAATAATTACCAATAATTAGTAATAATTACCAATAATTAGTAATAATTACCAATAATTAGTAATAATTACCAATAATTAGGAATAATTACCAATAATTACCAATAATTAGTAATAATTAGTAATAATTAGTAATAATTACCAATAATTAGTAATAATTACCGATAATTACCAATAACTACTAATAATTACCAATAATTAGTATTAATTAGTAATAATTACCAATAATTGTTAATAATTAGTAATAACCATGTTCAAATGTCGGTGGTTGGATACAGAGAGAGGCGTGCATGTTCATTCGACTCATGGTATCATCGATATTAAATGTAAAAGTGTTCTCGCAGTAAATGAACCATTCTTATTGGCTCAACAGGCATATCATGTTTATTACGCAAAGTACTGTGCTACATCAAGAGACTTGACTGATTAGTGGAGTGTAATAAAAATCAAAATTCGAGACAATCAGTTTAGTCAAAGTGAATGTGCTTTCACTAATGTGCAAAGAATTGAAGTTTTTCAGGAGAGTACTCAAAATCAATCTTTTTTACAAAGAGACAAGAGTATTGATGACGACACCCCACATTTAAGAGTCGGTGATGACGATGATGTTAATGATGTCACATATGAATTTGAAATGGTAAGAGATGAAGCAACTGTAACTCGAATGGATATCGATGATGTTGAGGAGGAATATGAAGATTACATTGATATATATAAAGATGATGATGAAGATGAACACTGATATAATTCCATGGTATTTATATACAATCATAATATGTATATATGTATATATAATAGTAATTATCAATTATTTGCTAACAACATTAACATTTTCTGTTTCAGATGGACGACGCCACATTTCGTGAGTTGGCGGATGCTGACCTGACTTTCGATGCGGATGAGTTTCTGACAGATGACCCTCAGCCTGCAGTCGCTCCAGGGAGTACGCGGAGGGGGAGCGGTCTTGCACGATTGATGATTCCTGACCCCGTCCCCGAGCGACTTCCACGTCTTGGGTTTGATCCACGCACACGGAGGTGTGATAACCTGTGTGATAACCTGTGGATTTGACTAAGATTTCATTAATCTATTCACATAATAAATGTTTATTATTTTTACAGTTTTCCGCATATAGCAGTCGGGCAGGGCAGTGCTATTCTGCGCAACTATTTCTCTCAGTCGTGGACCACATGGGAGCAGATTCCCATTGATGTGCAGCAGGCCATGTTCGGCCAATTGTTGGTACGTACTTAAATAAATAATTTTTATTTTGAAAATTATTTCATTTATAACTTGATATTTTGATTTATTTGTAGGGTTTATGGTATCCGATCGAGGATACCATGCGTGATTCCATCCACGAGGCATGGGAGGTGGCCATGCGTGATCGCCTTCGTCATCTTTTGCACAACTTAAGAAATGTTGGGATGAAGAAAGTAGGAGTGTCAGATCTTGACGAGTCATGTAGAGGACACCGACCAGAGTAAATTTCATCCCATGTATGGGATGGATTATGTGCGCACTGGTTGAGTGGTGCCTTTCAGAGGAGATCATCGGTGGGGAGGCAGAATCGGGGGAGACAGGAGGTGACTCATCGAGCTGGGAGTCGTTCTTTCTGTACTCATAGACAGCATCTGGTACGTACATTATTTATAAATATTTTATATAACTATAAATATTAACAGTTTATTTTTTATTCTTATAGGTTGTCGAGCACCCCCGATATTACGGAGTATGACGTATATCGGAGGATTTATAGTGATCCTGCTACTAGGGAGCTTAGAGGTGATCGTCAGCCTCACATCGTGGTCAGTATTATTTTTTTTCAAGTTTAAAAATTAACTACATATAATATATTCAAAATTTTAATTTTAAATTGCAACTACAAGAGTCATATGAGGCCGCAGCGTCACAGGATCGGCCTGAGAGTCAGGTCGAGTCATCAGATCAGACCACTGGCCGTCAGTTTGATGAGGCGGCATGGATGCAGGCCACCCAGTATGCCTTCGAGAAGGGCCGGGTAGTTGGTATCGGCTCTCGACTAACTCCCAAAGATTATTATGGCAGTGCTGCGATGTCGGCGTCCAGCTCGAGAGGAGCTCGTGCATCTTCTTCTACTACACAGTATGAGGATCAGTTGCGATCTCAGACTGCACTGATAGAGAGTCTCCGACAGGAGCATGAGCAGATGCGTCAGCAGCATGAGGAGGAGCGTCGACGCCAGCAGCAGCTGTACGAGGAGCAGACGAGTCGGTGGCAGCAGCAGCATCAGGAGCAGATGGAGTACATGCGCCGACGCACTCATGCTTTAGGGATGGAGTTTCCTCCACCACCATTTGCAGATCCCCCCTCCCCCCCTCCTTCAGATTAGAGTTTGTATTTATGATATAAAATTTGTGAAATCAAAATATGATTTTTTTTCTATTCGTGTAGTTTCTGTCTCATTATAAAATATTAATAATATTATATTTTTAAATAACAATATTAATATGAATAATAAAATTATTTATATTTTATAATATTAAATTTTATATATATATTAAAATTTTATAATATTATAATTTATATATATATTAAAATTTTATAATATTATAATTTAATTATATTTTTTTGTAATACTTGAATTATTTTAATATTTGAATGTAAAATAATTCTATTATTTTTATATTAATTAAAATAACTTATTAATATTTTTTTTATTTATGAATTATAATTCTAATATTATTATATTAATTAAATCATTTATTAATATTCTATTATTTTTTATTTTTTAATTATAATTCTATTACTATTATATTAATTATAATAATTTATTATTTTTATTTTTGAATTATAATTCTATTATTATATTATTTAAATCATTTATTAATATTTTATTATTTTTTATTTTTGATTTATAATTGGATTATTATTATATTAATTAAAATAATTTATTTTTTTTATTTTTTTATAGTATTTGCGACGGGATACTATGACCGTCGCATATAGTATTATTATTATATGCATTAAAATAATTTATTAATAGTTTTTTTATTTTTTTTAAAATAGTTTTTGCGACGGGTCCCGTCACAAATAGTTTTTGAAAAGTTTTTTACAAATATACAGAGTACTAGTTGCGACGGGGATTCTCCCCGTCGCGGAAAAAGGCTTTAGCGACGGGCCCGTCACAAAAAATTGTTGTTGAGACACCGTTTTCAGCAACGGGTCATTTGCGACGGGCCCCCGTCGCAAAAAGCCTTTTGCGACGGGATCCCGTCGCAAATACCTGTTTTTCTAGTAGTGTCATGTCAATATTAATAAATCATTAAAACCCATTTTGAAAACATGGACCTTAATGATAAATATTTAGAGGAATAAATATTTAAAACATTTAAAATGATTATATAGTTAAATATACCCTTGAATAAAACCTTAAAATATTCATTTTGAAAACATTTTTATGATATATGGACATCGATAATAATTATTTCAAAGTAGATACTTATGTAAAAACAACCTCTGATAATAAAGACATTGGGAAATTAACCCTTACCTTACACTTTCCATTTGGTAAAGGGTACGTTTAACCTCCTGTATAATGACCATAGTATGTTATTAAATTATCCAGAACCATATTCATATTTATTATATCATACATGATTCATTTATGACTTTATACTACCCATTTAATAATTATTTCCCTTTTAAATAAACATTTAGGGTAATAATGGATTTCATTTATCGTACGTATTTTAACATTGTTATTCTTGAGCATATCATTTAGATCATGATTTAAATACTTCCTGAATATAAACCTTGATTTATATATCATATATATTAAGAATATAAATATTTATAATAGATAGATATATGAAATGGAAATCCCTGTTTATGGAGACAGTAGGTCGTAATTATGCATAAACATTGTTTCCATTTTAATATTGTATTGCACGAAAGTAAGTGAATAATATATATGTAAGTAAATATATAAATATATATATATCTATTACCTTTATTATTTCATATATCACATACTTATTAATAATATATATTTTTATAACCATCATTGAATGATGAACGTGGGAATGAATCCCATTGCGTCTTGGAGATGGTAAACCGTACATACGAACGAGCGACAATATCATTATATTGTGGGTGAAATAATATGTAATTGGATGATATATCATATATATAAAATCATTAACATGTTATTTTTTTTACATATATCAGTAATAATCATTATTATACCCATCCAAATAATGAAGTGTTTGAATAACAAACTACACCATGACGTGGAGACGGTAAGCTGTACGTACGCACGTATGGTTACATTGTCATTTATAGGATGGATAGAATAACAAATATGGTTAAACAATATTTATAATAACATAAATATATTTAATAGGTACTGGATTTATTATTTTTTTACGGAAACAACAAAGAATGTGGATTTGGAAGAAGAAAAAAACTTGAAAGAAGGTGGTGAAATTATTACCTCTTCTTCGGGTGTTTCCTTTTGAGTTGATCAAAAGGACTCCTTAGGTTGGATTTATGATCAAATTAAGGACTCTAGTTTGATTTTAGGGGAGTTAAAATGATATTTGGTCTGGGTTTGTCTGAGCCAAATGGCGTTGGAGGTGTGATTTTGAGAGAAGTGGAAGTTCCCTTTTAAAAGAGGGGTGTGGGTCACTTTAGGAAAAGATTAAAATCAAAATTTATTATACATTCATATTGGATTTATAATGGCTCCAAATGGATTTATTTTGATCCTTATGTGGTTATGGTTCGAAATCCTCTCAACCAATAGTTTTTAGAGAAGTTTAGTATACCATTTTAACCTAGTCATTTAGATTTAACTCTTAGTTAAATATTTTAACTTTTACCGTGTCTTCTTGCATTCTTAAACTATTTGGATAATAAACATAAACTAAACTACAAATATAACCTCAAGTGGTTCATTAATGAAATATATTATATTATTTAATCCCTTTTACTGAACCATATATTTTTTGGAGTATTATATCAACCAATAATATAGTATTTGTTTTATAAATTAATTTATGTCATTTTTACACTATTTGGGATTTTGTTTTTGTGAAAGTCATAAAAACCTTATAAATTGGAAAAAAAAAATTATATAATAGACCCTAACATGTCATATTAACCTATAAAATTATTGTAATTAATCATAATTCTCAATTTACATTTATTTGGATATTTATAATATCAATTATTTTAATATTTCGTTAATAAGGTAATTACAACATCATCATTGTGTCATAATTAATTTAAATTATTTAATGTCTAAAAATTATAAATAAAATACCATTATGCAACAAATAGTTTTTTATTTATAGTCGAATTTATATTGTGTTTCATCGTATATTAAAAATGGTATAGTTATTAAACATTGAATTTAACACTTTTAACTATTCATTAAATAAAATAATAATAAATGTCCTAATGTATTCCAAGTCATCCAGAGAGGATCATATTCTATTAATAAGATCGTTTTTGGTCGAATAAAACATATCGAATAGAATAAATACATGTTTTAGGGTAATTATAATATCATTTTACCCTTAATTACTCTATTTACATTTAACTGTGTTAAATAAAAGCTAAAAGTAAATATTCACAAAAAAAAATATTTTCATCTTATTGAACCACATTTTACATATTGATCTCAACTGTGTCTCACTGATTTTTGATATTCAACTCACAGAAGTGGTAAATTTTTGTTTTATGCAAATTTGCAAATGCTCCTAGAAGGTGGGTAAAAATGTTAAAAACATCAATAAAATTTTATACATCAAATTTTATTGTAAAATGACTCAAAAAAATAACATTGAACAAATATATGTATTATATATATATTTTTACTTAAAATATATTTAAATAAAATAAATAATTATTTAAATAAAAAGTCTTTTTTAAATAATAATGTAGTGTTTTTCACTATTCATCATAAATTGAATGTTTTCAGAAAAAATATCAAAAATTACCCATAAGATAATTTTGATTTTATTAATTATAAAATGGAATTTACTTTTCAAAATTCCAAATATAGATGTTTTATTTATTAATTTAAAATTAATTCCCGTTGTCAAAACAAAAAGGTGGGTTTTTAAAAAGTAAAAACTATCAAAATATTGACATGTGTTTATGTCAAATTTAAATATGAATTTAGTTATATTGACCTAAATTATATTAAATGATAAAAATATAATCTAATTATACTTACAAACCATTAAAATTCATAACATAACACTATATATTATTTTAATTAAAAAAGTCTTTTTCAATTAAAAATTATTATTTTTAATTATTTATCAAAATATTAAAGTTATCAGAAAAGTACCAAAAATTTATCACAACTAAATTTTTATGTCCATCTTCTAAACAATATTTTAATATCATAAAATTGAATAAATAAAAGTGTCAAATATTGGTTTTTAAAAAGTGTTCACCATTAAAAGGCAGTAAAATTGCATTTTTTAAAAAATACATTCTTTATCTAAAAAATTGAATTTGTTATTATATTCTGTCTAAGAATCACATAATATGGGTGTTAAAATTATATAGAGTATATTAGATTCAAAATTCATCTAATATTATTCATAACCGCTTTTTGAATGGCTAGTTTGGTCAGTTGTGGTGCGCTCGAACTCAATGTTGCATGTAGTGCAAGCAACTGAATTTATTCAATGGGAAGTTATACTATGAAATATTGGGGTGTTACATTATTTTATCCTTCAATAAAATGTGTCCTCTCAATTTTAAATTGTTCTTCAAAAATAAATGGTTAAAAATAAAAAAAACCTTTCTGGAAAACCCACATCATAAATTGGGTTAAAAAATTTAGTCTTAATAAGAGGGGAAGGGAAATGTGAATTTCACCACCAAATTATGATCTCGATTATGAGAACATTGGTGGATATTAGAGACACATAATTATATGGAAAACATAAATATTTATAGGGAGTGATTGAGGTCAACAATCACAAAAAATCGTAAAATTTAGGGCCTCAAATTCATCAATCTAAGATGATGTAAAATATCATCGGTTCAACAAATCATAAGTTATTTGGATAACTTATTTTTGGTTTTATGATCCCTTACCTAAAGTTAAGAATTAATTTATTCATATAATAGGAATTAAATATCTATATATATATACTAAACAAGTATAGTTTTATCCTTCTACAAATTCCTACCACAAACTCATCTTTCACTACAAAAGATAATAGAATTCAAAAATATTCTATTTATCCTTATAACATAGGGTTCAAAAAAATGAATTTTAATTTATCTCTCAGGCCATTTAAAAAAATAAATTTTACAAACCAGGACATCAAGTTGGCCAGTGGTAGGAGATGCACCCTTGTCACCCTTCGGTTGTGGGTTCAGGTCTCGCAGCCTTGCTGGACGAGACGGGTTGTCACCCGACCATCGGTTTTTCCTTTTTATAAAAATCTAAAAAAAATCACAAGAAATGATTTAACCTTAAAAATAGTATACAATGTCGAACATAATCAATTCCAACCTTTATAATTATCCAATATACTTCTATCCAACCTCAATTTCTAAATTTAATATGTAAGGTAAACACAATGAAGATCATTTTTGCCACATAATATCTTTTATATACCTTAATCATGTATTATTTTAAAACATTGCATCACCCTGAACTACCATAAAACCTTAATGATTACATTCATTCCCCATAATTCCTTATACAATATTGGATATACTCCTTATATCCCAAAATGTTGTAAACTCCAAAATTGATTGAATAAACAAACCATTAATTAGTTCCAAGGATGTTGATAATATCCAATATAATTTATCCAAATCAATCATCTCTTATTCCAAAATCAATACCTCAATATCATGATAATATTAAATCTTTATCTTTCCTTCAACCATGTATTTTCCAAAAATATTAACTTGCTATTGAGTCACATTTCTTTGTACCACACTATCTCAAATCATTAATGAAATAGTACTAAAATACAATCCTTATATACTCCATAATTATTATAAAAAATACATTGTTGATACAATACTCAAATGACATAATTCATTAATATCAATATAATAACACTATTCAATACTTCTCATCTGTGGTAATATCATAACTTAATTATTATCCAACAGCTTCATCTGAGGTATAGTTTGATGATTTGGAACTTGATTCGTGAAGTGTCCCAACTCCTTATAGTTGAAGCATTATACATATGAAACATTTTTCTTAACCTTGCAATCATGTACTTGGGGTCCTTTTTCTCCACACTTATAAAAAAACCCACATTCCCTTCAGGAATTTACCAAGGTGATTCTTTCCATAGTTATTACATATGGGGAAATCCTCCATTCCCCTCTTCCCTTTAACCATCTTTCTCTCTTCCATCCTTTTCTTCTATTTCATCCCTTCAAATGCATAGGACTAAGAAATATTTTTACATATCTTATTACCACATGATACTATTTCTTCATATGATTATAATTCGTGACAGACTATTTCCTTTCTAAATGTGGGCTTAATACCATTAAAAATATGATCCTTCTTACTCTTTGGAACATGAGTATTGGTATAGTTCTCATTAAGTCTATTGGACTCCATTTCTAAATAATAGAATACACTAGGTTGGTTTTATAAATCGCAATTCATAATTACAAACTCTTAAAATACCTAACATAAATTGAAAATATTATTTATATAATCTATAATCATACAAAAGTGTTTTATTTGAGAATGTATTTTCTCCTAAATCCTTTATAAAGGATTGAAAAAAATGTGAATTATCCTAAGCATATCCCACAGGAGTGTCATAACCAAGAGTGAAGGAAGCCCCGTTGTTGTGTACCAAGATTCCTAGGGTCAAGCCCAAAACTTTTTGTTAGAGTTTTCACTTCTAGGTACATCTGTGCCAGAGCTGCCTCTACCTACTCGAATCCAGATGGAGATGTATTTCTTTTAAAATTCCCAAAATCTCTACATTACCAAAATTCTAGAATTTTCTTCCATTCTAATCCTCAAAGTCAACTTTATGGTAATGTTCTCTAGTCAAAGTATTTCAAAATATAGTTTCCAAGTTTATTTATAAACTTCCTCTGATATAAACTATAATTCCCCAACCTTATAAGCCCATAGTTGGTAAATTATTTTAATACATTTGAATAATCTCAGGGAATCAAGTCCTGAAAGACCGATCAGTTTAGCAGTTTTGTAAAATAGATTGCATACAAGAACGTTGTGTAACACATTTGAAAATAAAACACAACATAAATGATAGCTTGATAATGACATTAATCCCCTAGCTTAACTCTACTTGTCAATCATAATACAATTTTTGGAATCCTGTGAATATAAAACAAAAGAAATGGGTGAGCTCATATGCTCAGTAAGGATAACAATATAGTGGAAACTTTAAAAAATAAGAATAAACATTTAAGGCACTGTATAAGACTAAAACACAAGACTTTTAAACATAATCATCAGCATAATATGGAAAATAAAAATCAAATAATTCAATTTTATTATTCAAATGAATATTATACTCATCGAATAATCACATGTAATATCAATTGAAAATTTTATAATGATGGAGTGCATTATTCCAGACTTCATAACCACATAGACAAGGCCTTGTGCCAAGACTACAAATAAGATTTTCTCAAGGCCTTGTGCCAAAGACACTATTTTGTCTCATGAGACCTACTGATGCATAGAGGAGATATAGAGGGCTCCACCCATCACTAACTAAGTCAAATTCATTCATCATATGAAAAGGTTTAAACATAACCTAAACATTCATAATAAAACTAGCATACAAAATGTCAATACATTATCCATAAACCATGAATGGTATAAAAATAAAACATCCACAATCAAACATATCCAAAAACCTTCAGTACAATATGGATGTTTTTATTATAATAAATTAACTTCAAACAAGTTTAAAATCCATCAATTGATGTTGATATAGATGAAAATGATTTGTAACACTATTTGAGAGAAAAATACCCTTTTCATGAAAATATTAAAAGTCCCACAATTTAGAAATGAATGCATTTAAAGACATTTTTGAATCAAAGTATCCTATACCACTTTTAAACATTATAATGAAATTAACATTTTAAAAATATTCATGTCCAAGTAAATAAATCCTTTAAAACCATTTTGAAAACATGGACATTAATGAGATTGATTTAGAAGAATAAATATTTAAAAAATTTAAAATGATGATATAGTTAAATAGACCATTCCATAAAACCATAAAATATTCATTTTGAAAACATTTCTATAAAATATGGACATTTATAATAAATATTTCCAAGTAGATACATTCGTAAAAACAACCTCAGATAATAATGAGATTGTGAAATTAACCCTTACATTGCACTTCCCTTTGGTCGAGGGTACATTTATCCTCTTGTATAATGACCATAGTATGTTATTAAATTATTCTAGAACTATATTAATATTTATTATATCATTCATTATTCATTTATGACTTTATACTAACCATTTAATAATGATTTCCATGTTAAATTAATATTTTGGGTAATAATTTCTTTTTTTATTGTACGTGTTTTAACTTTTTATTCTTGATCATATCATTTAGATCATTATTTAAATACTTACAGAATAAATAAATTTATTTCTATATCATATATATTTAGAATATTAATATTTATAATTGATAGATATATGAAATGGAAGGAACCGTTTATGGATACTGTAGGTTGTACATACACATAACAATTATTTCTGTTTTCTTATCGTATTGAACGAAAGTGAGTGAATAAGTTATATGTAATTAAATACATATATATATATATATATCCAGTAGAATTATTATTTCATATATTGCATAATTATTAATAATATATATTTTTATAATCATTTTTGAATGGTGATCAGGGGAACGAATCTCATCGAGCTGGGGAGACGTTAATACGTACGTACGCACGTGCGACAATATCATTATATTTTGATGGAAAAATAATATGTAATTTAATGATATATCATATGTAAAGAGTCATTAACATTTTATATTTATTATTTACATCAGTTATACTCATTATTATACTCATCCAAATAATGAAGTGTTTGAATAACAAACTACATCATGACGTGGATACAGTAAGTCGTACGTTCGTACGTATGGTGACTTTTTCATTTATCAGATGGTTATAATAATGAATATGGTTATAACATATCTATAATAACTTCACAGTATATTGGAGGTATTGGATTTATTATTTTTGCATGTAAAAAACCAAGAAATAAGAAGCTGAAGAACAAAAGAACATGAAAGAGGGGTGGGGGGGGGATTATTACCTCTTCTTCGAGTGTTGCCTTTTGAGTTGATGAAGAGGGATCATTATGTTGGATTTATGATAAAATTAAGGACTCTAGGTATATTATTGGGAATTTGGGAGGATATTTGGGTGGGGTTTGGCTGGGCCAAATTGCTTGGGAGATGTGATTTTGAGAGAAGAGAATGTGTCATTTTATAAGAGGGGTGAGGGTCACTTTTGGAAAAGATTAAAATATTAATTTATTATACAATCATATTTGGTTTATAATGGAACAAAATGAATTTATTTAGATCCTTATTTGGTTATGGGTCTATATCATCTCACCCAATAGGTTTTAGACATGTTTAGGTAACCATTTTAACCTTATCTTTTAGATTTAACTCTTAGTTAAATAGTTTATCTTTTACCGTGTCTTCTTGTATTCTAATACTATATGGTTTTTAAACTTACTATAAACATCCAAGAGAATATAAATTGGTTCATTAATGAATTTTATTTTATTATTTAATCCCTTTTTCCAAAACATTGATTTTTGGGAATACTATATCAACCAATAATACAGTATTTGTTTTAAAAATTAATTTATGTCAATTCTCACACTATTTGGTATATTGTTTTTGAGAAAGTCATAACAACCTTATCACTTTGAAAAAAATTTATCTAATCCACCCTAAAATGTCATATTAACTTATAAAATTATTTTAATTCATCATAAGTCTCAATTTAAATTTATTTGGATATTTATAATATCAATTATTTTAATATTTCATTAATATGGTAATTACTGCATCATAATTGTGTCATATATAAATTTATTTATTTAATTACTGAAAATTAAAAATAAAGTACCATTGTGTAGTAAATATATTTTTATTTCTAATAAATATTTATAGTTGAATTTATATTGGGTGTAACCTTATATTAAAAATGGTTTAGTTATTAATCTTTGAATTTAACACTTTTAACTCTTCTTTACATAAAATAATAATAAAGGTCCTAATCTAATCCAAGTGGACAAAAGAGGATCATATTTTATTCCAAAGGATTTTTTTGATCGAATTACTCTTATCCAATAGATTTATGACATGTGTTAGGGTAATTATAATATCATGTTTACCCTTAATTACCCTATTTACTCTTAACCGTGGTATATAAAAGTCAAAAGATACTATTCACCAAAAATTATTTTAATCTTATTGAACCAAATTTCACATACTGATGTCAACAATTTCTCTCGGATTATTGAAATTAAACTCACAAAAGCATTAACATTATGTTTTATATAAATTTCTAAATGCTCCAAGAAGGTGGGTAAAAAAATGTTCAAACGTTCGATAAAAATTTATACATCTAATTTTATTATAAAATTACTCGGATTAATTAAATTAAACTTATATTGGTATTATATCTATTATTTGACTTAAAATTAATTTAAATAAAATAAATAATTATTCAAATAAAATATCGGTTTAAAATAATAATGCAGTGTTTTCACTATTCATCAAAAATTAAATCTTTTCGAAAAAATACAGAAAATTAACCCTATGATAATTTTGATTTTCTGAATTATAAAATTAAGTCTATTTTACCAAATTAAAAACATAGAAGATGCATTTATTAATTTAAAATTAATCCTCATTGTCAAAACCAGAAAGTGGGTTTTTAAAAAGTAAAAATAATCAAAAGATTGACATTTGTTAATGTCAAATATAATTGTAAAATTAGTTATAATGACCTACATTTTATTAAATGATAAAAATATAATATAATTATTCTTCCAAACCTTTAAAATTCATAATTTAACACTATAAATTTTTTCGATTAATAAAAAGTTTTTCAATTAAAATTTAGTATTTTCTACTATTCATCAAAATATGAAAGTTATCAGAAAAGTATCAAAAAATTTATCCAAACTAACTTTTTATGTCCCTCTTCAAAATAAGAATTTAATTACATTAAATTGAATATATAAAAGTGTCAAATATAGGTTTTAAAAAGGGGTTTCCACTAAAAGGCTCTAAAATTGCATTTTCTGAAAAATACTTCCATTATCTGAAAAATTGAATTAGTTATTATATTATTTCTAAGAATCATATAATATTGGAGTTAAAATTATATAGATTATATAAAAATTAAAAATGCAGTTAGTACTATTCATAACCGCTTTTTGAACGGCATGTTTGGTAAGTAGTGGTGCGCTCGATCTCGGTGGTGCATGTAGTGCAAGATATTGAATTACATTAATGAGATAAGATACTATGAATTCTTGGGGTGTTACAAATAAACACCTCCTGATCAACTTGACCTTCCCAGATGTCACCTGCACCAGACTCAGCCCTAGTAGTGAGGTCTCACCTACCTCATCCCAACACAAGGGGGACTGACACGACCGACCATAGAACGCCTCAAAAGGAACCATTCTAATCGATTATTGGTAACTGTTATTATAAGAAAACTCAACCAATCCCAAATTGTTATCCCAAGAACCTCGAAAAGTCCATGACACATGCACAGAGTTTGTCTTCCTAAATATGATTTGCCTACTCTGCCTGACCATCCGTCTGAGGGTGGTATGTCATGATCATCTTAATCTGGGACCCCAATGCCTTATGAAGCCCTTCCAAAAAGCAAGAAGGGAAGTCGCGGTCTCTATCTGAGACAACTGCTGATGGACCACCAATGATCCTTACCACCTCTTGAAGATAAAAACAGCCCAACTCACCAAATTTAGTTGTATCTTTGATTGTAATGAAGTGTTCTGACATGGTCAGATGGTCAATCACCACCCAAATAGAATTCTTACCTCGAGGAGTATGAGGCAAGAAAAAAATGAATTCTGGGGAAACCTCACCCCACATCTATGTAGGATTGCGTAATTGCTGGTGCAAACCAAATCGCCTTTGATACTCTACTTTCAACTGTTGGCATGTGTAACATCTCCACATAGTGTTTGTTATGTCCCATCGCATACCTAGCCACCAGAACTATCATCACACATCATAATACATCTTGGTGGATCCCTGATGAAAATCCTAGTGAGACTGGTGTTTATCTTCCATCACCGCCTTCTGTAGAGATGATGGCACTACAATGAGGCCCTTAAAGCATAAGTTTCCATCTAGAGATGACGACCAGTTAGAGGACATCTCCCCACCCTGAAGAAACTTCCTGGACCACTGAAAAATATCATCACTATGTTTTTCTTGTTGGATCAACACCAGTAGAGAAGGTGTCAACTTCATGATCTCCAATAATGAACCCCCATTTTTCTCCTTATTTTCAACATGAAACTATGCGAAGATACCCATCCAAATACACTCCTCACTATACTTCCTCAACACCTGTAGTAGAACTCTTCTACTCAAGATTTCAGCCACCTCATTACCATTTTCTAAGGTATAGACAAAGTCAGTGTTTTACCCCTGCATGTACTCAATCTAACGATGTTACCTCATGTGGATGTCCTTCTGTGAGAAGATATAAGACAAGGTTTTGTGATCAGATTATACCAAAATCATCTCCCAAAATAGATATTGACACTAAGTCTTCATGTAATAAATCACCACTTCCAACTCCATGTCTTCGGTTCAGTAATTCTCTTCGTGTGGTCAGAGTTGATGAGAGCCATAACCCACCATATGATCATCTTGCATAAGAACGCTCGTAAGACCCATACCTGATGCATCACAATACACTACATACCCATTCCCAGCCTTAGGAAAAATCTACACAGGGGGCGGTAGTCAACTTCCTCTTCACCTTCTCGAAGGATGCCTGACATTTTATGGCCCCACACAAATATCAACCATTTTCGTGTGAGCGCGGTCATTGGTGAATAAATCCAAGAGAAATACCTAACGAATCGCATGAAATAACCAACCAGGCCCTGGAAACTTCTATTCTTGAGAATATTCCTCGGTTACTCCCATGACATAACCACACTTACCTTCTCGGGGTCCACTAAAACCCCCTACTCTGAGATGACATGCCCCAGAAATTTCACCTCCATGATCCAGAAAGAGCACTTTTATAACTCTTCATTGAGGCGGTTATCCCCAAAAATGCCCGGAATAATCCTCATGTGATTTTTGTGTTCTTCCTCAGCGCCAAAGTATACTAGAGTGTCATCCTTGAACAACACAATGGAGGAATCAAGATAATGACAGAACACTATATTCATGAGTTCCATAAATACTACTAGATAATTGGTCAATACGAAGGGAATCACAAAATAATAAAATTGGTTGTACCTGCTTCAGAAGGCTGTCTTCCGGATATATCCCTCTCTCACCAGGAGTTGATGTTATCCCGAATGCAATTCAATTTTTGAGAACCAATTTCCCCCCTTCAACTAATCGAACAAATCATATATTCTTATATGAGGGTATTTGTTCTTAATTTTTACCATATTCATAATATAGTAGTCAATGCTCAACTGGAGGGATCCATCAGCCATTTCATGAACAACACAAGAGAGAATCATGGATAGACAGTTGGTTGAATGAATGCATTGGATTCCATGTCATCCAGTTGTATCATTAATTCCCTCAGTTCAATATGATCCATGTGATATGAGGAATGGGATATCAAATGTGTTCCTGGTGCCAGATCAACCGAGAACTCCACATCCCACTTCAGGGGAAAACATGAAAAATCATCTGGGAATACCTCCAGAATTCACTACATGAAGTAGTGCACCATCAAGGTAAATATCATCATCCTCTAGTTTGAGTGAAAATAATAGGAAGATATGACTTCCCAACACTAGGAGTGTAGGTCATGTGGGACCCGACTGAGGATCCCATTCTCCACGAAAAACATGACGACTCCCATTAGATGTCATAAAACTCAATTGCCCCCTATACTAGTCGATGTGTTCCTGGAAGTGTACTAGCCAATCCATACCGAGTATTATGTTAAACAGATCCATTTATAATACCAAGAGGTCCAACTCCATCTCAATACCAGACACAAAGAGCACACACGATGGGAACCTAAGTCCCTGCTCCTTCTTATTTCCCAATAATGTCACCAAATCCATCGCAGAAGATAATAACTCGGTTGGAAAATTTAGCATGTCCTAAAAACATTCTGAAATGATGGAAACAAAGGAACCAATATCAAAATGAAAAGTAGCTATAGAATATTCGATCAAAATGGTACCTCAAACCATTGGCGATCTGGCCTCTAATCCTACTTATGCCTGATCCACTACATGGAGATGTCCAGTCTCTGCCTGAGGACAACCGTTAGTTTGTGGCTGTGCTCTAAATTGGCTCTGCCTAGAAGATGACCTAGCCCTACCACCACAGCTTCTAAATCGTGATCCCCCAGTCCTCGATGGCACAGACTGTGTTGGCACTCTTCTTGAATCCATTGACCCTTTCCCACTCAGAAGCGGATGTGCCACCCCGTAAAAACGTTGCAAAATCCCCATACCTCCCCACTGGAAATAAGGTTTTAGACTAATCAGTAATGCTAGTCAGATGTGCCCCAACATTCCATAGTGGTGGAACACAACCAATCATGCATCAGAAGTCACAAAATAAAAAATTCCAGGAAGAGTGGCCTCGAATGCCACCTCTTTTCATCGCCTATTCCTCCCGCTTCATTTTCATTTCTGAAAAGATTCCACTTACTACTACTAATACTAACCCAAAAAAACCATCCATTAATTTATGGTTAATCTACACCATGCACGCCCGGTCAACAACCTCAACATAAGTCTTTATCTTGAAAAAGAATACATGAGAGTATATATCTTGTCTCATTCCTTTATCAAGCCTATTGGCCTTCGCTTGATCTTTGGTGAAAGTTTTGGGAGCATACTAAACAAATCAGTGAAATGTTTGGCATACTCCATCACAGATAAATTCACCTGAACAAGATCCATGAACTCTCAAGACCTGTAATATGAATAGAACTCAGTCCAATACTGCTCATTGAAGTCAGTATTGAAATCTCCCTAGCACATCTGATCATTCTAGCCAGTCTGAAGTACTGATTCCCACCACCTGCGGCTGGGACCCTGCAGCAGAAATGTGGCCCATTTCACCCTGAGCTCCTTAGTTATATCCAATAACTAGAACATGCTCTTGGTCATATCGAACCATTCCTATACTTCCTGGGGTTCTATGCTGCTTCAGAAGGTGGGGGGCTTATATTTCATGAACTCCTGGGACATTTCCTTTCTATGACCAGTCTCATACTCTCTAACAAAAGTTGGAACAAGAGATGTTCTATGTCATAGATCCTGTAAGTATTTAAACACGACCTCTAATAGCCTCTGATAAATTGGTGTGGGAGAACTCTCTATATATTCTTCTTGTGGGGGAATGTGTGCTTTCTGGAGAGGCATGTTGATAAAAATTAAAAAGTCACAAAAACAATAGTCAATACCACAATTCTAAAATTTTTAATCAAATACATCAAATATAAATAATATAAACACAGTACAGTAATAAAATAAACACTTATTCCACCCCACCCAATGTTCGTGTGTGGTCTGCAGCCCACATGTCTCACCTGGAAGTGAAGTCAATCAGTCAATTCCAACTTCCCCTGGTGACTCACGGTATGCCACTAGAGTTGCATGTGAGACACCCTACTCTCAACCAAAACAACTATCCCTAATATTCTTTCCTCATATCAATACCAACACATTCCAAAATAGTAATATAATGCAAATACATTGTCCTACACTGGAACCATTTTATCACGAACCAGATTTGGTCACAACTATTACAGAAACCAAAACCAGACCATGACAAGCCATGAAGGGCATTACCTGTACCTATGGTTTCGCATAAGTTCCCGAGTACCAATAAATCTATTTGGGGAACGATTTACTAGAATATGGAATCATAATGCATTAAAAACAACCAATAATGATAATTCGAAATTTCCCTACTAAACGAGACTAAATAAAAAAACCCTAACTGAATAGATTGTTTTAAAAAAAGTACAATAGATCCAAATAATAAATAAAAAACGAACAAAAATAGCCACAATGACTCAACGTGACATGGGTTTGTCACCCTTGATCATTCTCTACAACACCGCACAGTTGGAGGGGACTAACAACACAAAACGCCTTCACCCAAGGCTTTACCTTTACCTGAGTCAAAAATAACCATTTATAAATACACACCAGGGGTGTAAGTAGGGTGTGATCCTAATCCCAATAGGGAACTACCCAAATATTCCAAATTTTATGCAATACATGGTGGAAAATCAAGTAGTTTCAATATGAAAGAAAAGCGGTGATAAATTTTTTGAAATGCAACTTTCAATTGAACAAATTTTTCAAAGTAAGACATTCATAATGTTAAAACATTTAGATACAAATGATATCTACTATAATTTTCATCCAAACACACCCTAATGCAATGGTAAATACCACAAATACAATGATCAAAAAAATTGGGAACACCCCTGGGCACTACATAGTCTCAATCCCTATGCACCTCATACCTCATAAAGAGTAACCATAGAAAAATATGTCCTCATGCACAATACACTATTAAGGAACATACCCATAACCTAGTGGTCCCCCTTAATCATCAATATAGTGTAGTTATAGTTGTCGTTATTCATTTTTTTAGTGAAACCGTGACAAAACCCATCTAGTTCACCAGCCGTACTAATACAAATCTGCCCACCTTGGTACCCTGGGTTAATATTTTGTGTGCAATGAATTTAAGCAACCTAATAACATCCATTTCATATAAAAGAACCACTACTGGTCACATAAAAACAATACGGTATCTATACACACTTTATACCACTTAAAACACCCATCAAAACATTTTGATTTTCAAAAATACAACTTCTCAAAGTCTCACATTGTTTTGCACCCAAAAATCTTTAAAATATCCACATTGCACACTAAGTGCACACTTGTAATTCACAAAAACAAAATTGTTGTTAAATATCCTTCAATTAAACGAAAAATTATGTTATGGGGTAGCCCCATATTAACCACAAGTTATATTATTTAAACCCCCCTATTTTCACACAACTATGGCACTTAAAGTCCATTTTCTTCAAAACACAATTTAAACAAACTTTTGGAGAAACTAAAAATGAGAATAAACATTAAAAGAAATATTTTCATCCATAATACAGTTCAATATATTCAACTATGTAATTATAGGGAAGAACCAATTGCACCAATAAAATATTTATTTGAAAAACCCCCAATTTCACATTAAAGTTTCATATAAAATTTACTTTCATGGCATACACAAATAAAACCCATATTTTATGCAATAATCAAATGAAAAAACATGAAAATATACTAATAACAATAGATATCTCACAATGATTTCATAAACAATGGAATCACCAACCAATGTAATGAAAACCCTTGAATCCTTTGTGTGAAAACTCAAACATGCCACCCCCACACCATAAATATGGTAGATCAAGCCTAGAAAAATAGGTTGGACCAAGAAAACCCATGGTTAAACCCTAGGTTCAGAACTATAACCTCTAGTTATTAGGAAATTCAAGAAAAATTGGATGATACATCATGGAAAGGGGAGGAACTAAGAAGGGAGAAATATAAATGAGATTTTTTTATGTTCCTCCACCAAAACCCCCCATCGAAATGAAGTTCCGAGTATGTTTTTAGGTACAAAGATGCCGCAAAGGTTGTAAGGGTCGAATGTGGGATGAAATTGTCGAGTTTGGATAAATCCTGGGAGCGAAAAGATGTAATGTTAACATTTTTTATGACTTTGACCTGGCCCCATGGTTTTCTTGCACAGTTTATAAAATTGTGCGCCCAAACTATGAACCCTATTTTTCCAATAAAAAAAGGTCCAAAAACATTCAAATTGATGGTGGGCCTTTGTGAACCTATGGGGAAATTTAGGAAAAGAATAAAATAGATAAAAAATATCTTAAATTAATGGCATGGTTGGGACATCTAAACACACTAGAAACACTTCCAATGTCATATAAAAAATTTCTTGAATCGTATTTTCCCACACATATAAATTTTGGGGTTCTACCTCTAGAATTATTAGTTGGTATTTTCTATATTTCATACCACATTGACCATTTCATAATATTTCAAAATGAAGGAATATATATTTCAATAAATTCCATCTCATCTTTTTCATCACAACTAACTACATTCTCATAAAATTTAAATTATTCTACATCCATAGATCTTTGTAAACAATGTTTTGACCCAAATTAAAACCAATTAATTTTATCATTTAGTGTCTCTAATAACATTTGGAACATTGTAGACAATATCATAATATTTTATTTATATGAAGCAGTATAATCTTCATAGTTTTTCCTAAATTTATGAAATTTTTTTCTAAATGGAGTCAGACCACCTTTGAGAAATATTTCTCATGGAAAAGATTAATAACGTTTCATATTCCCAGGAATAAAGATCATATTTATCTCTTTTATTCACAACCAAATTCCACTTTTGACTAGCTCAACTATTATTATGATAAATAGAAATAATTACCTTTTGACATTCCAAACATCGTATGACATCAATTATCATGTCAAGTTTATTAATCCATAAATTAGTAATTATAGGTTTAGATAAACCACTATATGATATGGGTGTTGCATCAGGAAATTCTAAAAAATAGTCATGTTACTTTGTGGTAGATTTGGCTCCTCTCTATCATGTATACCACCATCATTAATATCTTGTTTCAATAAAGATATCACTACAACATAAAATTGTGTGATGATTCCATCCATATCCAGATGTTGTTTTGGAAGAATATTGTCATCTTAGTGCCTTCGATATACACCATCCGTATTTCCTCATTGGAATGTTTTTTAATATATGTACTGTAGATTAAGCAATGTGAAATTATTTAAGTGATATATCATTTTAACTTAACTATAAGGTAACAAATTTCAAGGTCATTCCCTTTACATTATCATAACCTATAAAGTTATCTAAACAATCCATTGATAAAAAATATGATTCCATTTATTAAAAAATTACCTGATCATGAGTTTTAATTAACAGTTAACTTTATTTCACATTAAAGATCATTTTAGGGTTATATTTTCAGTGAATTAATCCATAAATCAAACATAACAAAACTATATAATAAAAAATGGACACATCCAATAAGTATCCATTTTTCCAACTTATATAACTATTTGAAACAAAAAATTATTTCATTCATGAAAACTCTTCGTTATTTTTATATTTGTTTCATCCTTTCCCATACCCTTATTGTGTAAAATAATTAAAACATGGTAAGAGGACAAAAATCATAGTATGATATATAAAAATTAACTAAACTGTGAGTATAGTGAAATATAGAATACTCATATATTGTTTACCATTATCATAAAAGTATTTCATAAATGTAAAATAAAACATTTTCACATGTAAATATACAAAAATTTACCTAAAAACCATTAAGAACAATAATAAGTAATTAAAACTCTTTTTAGTGACTTAGATCATTATATTTGTAATTCCATTTAGAAACCCCCATTAATTAGACTAACAATAAATCTGACATAAAATATAATAATTAACTGATGATTTGGAATGTTATCTTTGTAAGCCCATCATTTCAGCTATAATGGTCTCACTCGTCACTATCTGGGCCACCCGATCATATAATCTATAATGGGATCTCCCAATGTTATGTTGGTTACCCCACTATATAAGTTGTAATGGGATCACCCGGTGCTTTCTAGGCATGCCAATCTTATAAGATGTAAAAGACTAACCTGGTATTATTATGGGACACACATTTCTCATGTATAATTCTTAGTCACCATATCTGGAATAAAACATTTTTTATACTTACACTTTTGAAAAACTCTTTTAAACTAATAATTCTACCACTTTAGGATATCAAACTACCATTTTCTTATAAATCCAAATTTCAATACCAAAATACCATTTTAATTTGAAAAACGATTTCAAATTCCAAAATACCCAAAAAAGAAAAAATATATTTATTTGGATAAATAATTATATCTTTGAAATGATGCTATAAATCAAATAACAGTTAGGGCATTGGAATAGTCATTTTTATCATGTATGTTAAGATTAGAACATTACTTTTGTCATTTATCAAAATGTTCCATATGATACACATAATTAGATTCAATTTTTGAAAACCATTGAAAATTTTTACTTTATAAATCATTGACATCAACATAAAAACATTAATTAAATTGTTTTAATTACATGAACATTGAAAAGGAAGAGTTTTATGGGAAACATTAAAAATGAAATTTTTTATGAGAAAAGTCCATTATAACATCAAAAACAGTTGAATCATAAACACCATTAAATAATGGCTTTTAGAAAACATTAAATATAATGATAATAGATAAATTCATGAAGTATCATGTCATGTGGATGTATATAAACAATATAATATAATATATGTTCATTTATTTAAAAAATATTCCTTAATGAAAGGAAATTAGGATGATGTCCATTTCCTTGAGTATGACTTGTCAAATGTGTATTTTACATCAAAAATAAATAACATAATTTATATATATAATTAATTACGATCTTTTTATTGTTTATTATTATTTTATTACATCATTTAACAAATTTTATACAATTACATAGTCAATTAAATTTAAATCATATGGTTTAACCATATTTTGAATATGTGTCCAAAATGGATTTGGTAGGTTTTCTATTTAAAAAGAGGCCATTATATAAACATGAATACTATAATAATAACTAAATATTTATCATAATTATACTTAATTTATATATAGAAATCAAATCATGATCATTGTTATGAAAATGGACAAACGTTATGATGTTGGAGACAATCAGTTGTACGTATGCATGAGTAATGCTCCCATTTTTCAGTAATCATTATGGAAATAAGATATGTAATATTTTATCATTTCAAAATTCTCATTATATAAACTATTATTTAATTATATATACTTATATATAAAATTATTTCTATATGGTGATGAAAAAATTAATCACATCACTTCAAGAGGTGACAGTCCACATGTCCTGGAACGACGTTATCACTTTTTCGGTGAGTGAAAATGTAATAATAAAAATGATATATTATACTTAAATAATGATAAATATGCCATTAATATCATATTTATGTAATTTATATCTTAAATATTTATCATCATTACCTTTATTACCATCCATGTAATGCGTTAGTGAAAATAAACCACATCAATTCATGAGGCGGTACTCTGGTCTACACATTAGCAGTGTTATTGTATCTTTAACTGTATGGAATATAAAATGTGAAATTATTATATATATAATATATAGGTATAAATTTGTAATAAATTTCATATATAAACTTTATTTTCCTCATCATACCCATCTATTAGAGGATATAATTGAAAAAAGAATGACATTGTTTCCTGAGGAGGTAGTCCTCTATACACTTGAATAATGATGTCCTTACCCATTTGATCAAAGTGTGTGTGGTTATAGGTAGAACCCATAAATGCTGAACAAAACCAATATATTTAATATTATAATTTTATTATTTCATCATGTATAAAGAAAAATTTAAGCGGGTGGAGAATGAAATAAAACCAAAACATTGTTGATGAACATTGCCTCGTCATATGGTAAGTACATTTTTCCACACCAATGGATTTTATTGGTTGGATTCCTATCCAATGTAATTATTAAATTATTATAAGATTGAATTATAGAAATTATTTTTTATGGTATTTTTGGAACCAACTGTTTTTATTGTGTTAATAGATAAGGAGAGGATGTGACCTTTTATAAGTGACGTTAGTGGAACACTTGTATTTTTTTGAAAGTGTGAATTCCAACCACATTTTTTCCTTATAAAATGCCACATTAATGGACCATTATTTATCCTAGAAGGTATATGGTCAAATTATTTTATTATAATTTCACTTTTAATATCGTTGGGTAATTTTTACACCTTATATTCTACATCTTAACCATTATGTATTCTAAATTTTTTACCATAATCATTATAATTTATTTTAATTGTTTTCACTATTAAAATTGTTCAAAAATAAATTTTCTCTTATTATACATTGTAATTTATTCTGATTCCTAATATGGAATCTGTTTTTCCAAATTTCATTTTCATAAGTTTCACAATTTAATTTAATATTAATCTCACAAAAAAGTCATGACAGTGGGATTTTATAAAGATTGATTTTTAATAGAAGATGATTCTATATTAACTATATGAATAAAAATATTAATATTATGGAAGTAAATTAATATTTAATTAGATAAAATATATTAATTTAATTTAAGACATTCCCAATTATTTATTATTATTAATATTTTAAAATTGGAAATAATATCCATTATAAAATAGTGTTTAGAAAAACACATTTAAAAAAACTAATAATCAAAAAAATATAGTGTTTGTTAAATAGTAATTATGTTGATTAAATATTAATAAATAATACATAGGTTACTTGAAAAAATATTCAAATAATATTTCGTCTTTTTATATTAATTTATTTATTAAAAATAAATTTCCTTTTACCAAAATACATCAATTTTTTTATATTCAGTGAAAATTCAATATTTTCAAAAAAATACCAAAATTTTACGAAAATTATATTTTAGAATTATCATTTAAGAAGATATTAATTTTATAAAATTCAAATTCTAGTATTTAAAAATTAATCGTTGAAGTAAAACTTTATAATTTTTTTATATAATTATTTCCATTTTTATTTAAATATTACATAATACATTTATATCAAATATAAGTATATTATCCATATTAAAGAAAATTATTAATTTTATCATTACCTGAGTTATTAAAATAAAATTATTTCATAGAACTTTGAAATAATTTTATGATTAAAATTAATTAATTACATGGAAAATAATTGTTAAGAATGATCATGCAATACTTGGAAAACATACAAAATCATATTGGAGAATGATTTTAATGTTATTAAGAAATAATTAAAATGTCATTTATCTATGTGATGATGAAATTAATTATCTATTTAATATTGTTTTTTTGAAGTGTAATGATACTCTATTCTTTTTTTAACCACATAAAATGGATTTTTTCAACTGGATTGTGTCATATTTTATTTTTTCCAAACCATATTAGGGACTAGCTCCACATTGTGAGTAGTAAAAAATAGAAATACTTTTTTTTTATATTGTATTGATGGTTTTTATGTGTAATATCATAGTCATATATCTATAATTGGTTAATATTTTTACATAATAATGAAAATATACAAATAAAAGAAAGATAATTCACCCCTCCCCTTTCATTGATCACAACTATTTAGATTTTTCCTTTCAATTACTTTTATATATATTTATTTTGCAATTAAATCTTGGTTGATGTTTTAAGTATCAAAAATCTACTAAATATATTCAGAACTCTACGAACATTAAGTGAATTACCATATCTGATATGAATAAATATCATATCTAGAAATATAGAATATTGACATAGCTTTTGTCCATTTTTTATGACGTTCTTAAATTTATTGTCGATGGCTACCCTCTTCGAAATAATTATTTTTCATTAATTTATGTACATAAGATCTTTTTTTGAGAATTATGGGTGATATAGAAATTCTATACTTTCAACACTCTCTAAAAGTGAGATTCATAGAGTTAAACAAATTTAAATGGAAAATATAATCTTGTGTATTTTAAAAAATATCAATTATGGAAATACTGAATTGAATATGTTGATGTTAAAAATATTAATATTGATGTCATAATATCATTATATGTGTGATAATGAATATTTTGGTTAATTATTTTCAAAGGTTGGATGGTGTTATAAGTACCACAAGATAACATGTTGAGAATTTGGAATATTCAACCATTTTTTGGAAGGATCTTTTGAATTCTTCCTAATAATTTTGATGTCAATTATTTATACTAAGATGATATAAATCATGAAACACTTTAACTATGTGATCAACATATCACTCTTATGAGATATTAAGGGAGAATAGAAAAGGCCATCATAAATAAGGAGATGGATAATTAAACAATGTCATTAAGGGATACAATAAAAAGAAAATCTGAGAAAGTTTTTTTATGGAATATTTGAGTGACTCAAATATCGAAGACAAGGTTAGTAACATATTTTATAACCTTATGGGTTTTTATAAGTAGTTAAAAATATTAATAATAAATTAAAACATAAAATTACATTTTATGTGCATTGGATGATGATCTATTGTTAATTATTCTATAAATTGTTTAAGATGAAAGAATAATGAAGATAGTTTTGATAATTATTGAATTTTATGAATATAACATATAGAGAAGGTTGGAAAATAAAATTCATATTCAAAGGGAATGGATATGATTTTCTCTAAATATAAAAATATAATCATTAATTATATGTATGAGAATTTAATGATAGTGGATAAGAACCTGATAAATATTGTGATGACATTTTAAAAAATCATACTAAAAAATAATATAATATAAAATTATCTAGTGATAAAATATAAAAAACTAGTCTTAACATATAAATAAATTAAACCAATTTTGAGAAATATTTGAAACATTAAAAAAACGCTCAAATATAATTCTAGTATACTTCATATGGAAACATGGGAAATTTTACACCAATACACGATTGAGCTAGAATATCTCACACTAGGTTATTCATGACTAGAATCCTCTATACACACACCATGAATAATACATAACTTCATAACCTGTGGAAGGAAACATATAATCAGTTGAGCTTATATGCTTTCTAATGGTCAAAAAGGGAGACATTTAAGCATAAATTTGATCATAGTAGTATGAGAACATTATAAAACATTTTAAATTCAAACAATATAAATCAATGATCATAATAATAAATCATGGAATAATTCTTGATATTTAATAGGACATGAATTATATTGAAATAAATAATATAATCCAGCAAATAATACCATTGGAATAATTCGTGGAATTTGGGAAAACATATAAGCATATAATAGCCATATGTCAAGGCTTCCTACCAAGATGTTTATAAAATTTTGGGATCGGTCTAATAAACTAAGTACGTACTTTGGAAATGGGATTCCCTTTTATGTACCATCTTGTTTGATGTATATTATGTCCTCCAATGTACCCTCATATATTGGGACTAGGATGTCCTCCCATGTAATATTATTTTTTAGGATTGAGATGTCCTCTTATGTACCCTTTAATTTTGGTCCCATAAAATATTGATCATTACCCAATGCATGGGAAGGAGAAATAGGTCACACTAATCTCATAATGCAATCATACATACATGTTCCCCAATATCATAAACAATTAGATCATAACCCATAGAATGAAATTGGTATCATACACATTTAATCATATCCTAAACCATGGAAAAAGGTACATGTTTTATAATCATTTCATCAAAAGGAATAACTGTTGGAATGAACCAATTTTTATAAGAATATAACCCATGAATGAAAGATGGATTTTGTAAATATGTTTCAATAAAATGAAAACCATTAATTGAATGAATAAGAATGGAAACATTTAATCATTTCACAAAAAATTAATGATTCACAATAATGGATGTTATTGTATATGATAAATAATTTTTTAATTATATATTTAGAACATGAAAAGAAAGAATTACCCTTTATCCTGGAAAAATGACTCTTAAAATGTAAAATCATTTGAAAAAAATCATGAAAATAAATAAGAAAATTTATTAATGAAGTATTGAAATCAATTTTAAAGCCTTTTTTATATTAAGAAATTATACAAGGAATTGAAAACCATTCGATAAAAATTTATTTGAAAATTTATTTTTATAAATACATCTTAAAAATTGGTATTTTAAACATGCAATGTATGGTTCAAATAAATAAAAGCATGTAAATACATACATAAAGAATAATCCTTTTGCAGTGTAAAATCTTTAGAAATGTTCCTCAATTGGAAAATGAAATTTACATTACATTATTTTAAAACTTATTTAAAGTTAAAACAATTTAAAAAATATATTGTAATGATCATGGTAGAATATTAGAATATTATTGGAATACTTTTTAGAAAATTTTGTTTTGAAGGAACATAGAATTTAGGGTGAAGAGAAATGTAAGGTCATATTTTCATTACAAAAAATCTTATTTATATTAAGTACCAATGAGTTGAAAAATTTAATAATACTGGATACATAATGAATATCCAAAGAAGAATTAAATTCAGTATTTTTATTTAATTATGGATCATAATATTTCATGATGTAAAATGTGGTCACAAATGTTTTTGATAAATGGTGATGTTGTTCTAATAAACTCTTACAACATGGTGACTTTGAATCATACTATCCATGTAGGAAAATGAAATTCCATAAATCGTAAAATATGTTTGAATGATGTTGATTCATGATGTAGCATTTTAAAGGTAGTTTATACACAAAATATAAAAATATTGTTGTATAACATAGAATGTGTCTCAAGGAAGGAAAATTGAAAAACAATTACTTTACTAAATTGGTAACTTTTGAAACATAAACCCAATGAGAGAAATATCATAAAAAGGCTTTTGAAATACCCATATATTTATTTAATAAGAATATTTTACATTCATTGGTATTATATCACCCACACAAAAGAATTGAATTGTGAATAAGGAATATATATATAATAGAAATAAAGAGAGAGATTAAATTCCATTACCATGTGACATGACTGTCACTGAAATCTTTCTGACATTCTGTATAATAATTTTTTCACGACACGCCTTCACCAAGATTAGGGAAGAAGAAGTGGATTGCCATACCTTTACTTCTTCAAGTATAAGGAGAGATAATGACCCCGAAGACCCGCCTTCGATATGCCCCGGAGTGGCGACTAGCACCAAGGGTATGTAATCACACACAAGATGGAAGGCATTACCCGTTTTTTTTATTAGGATCGGGAGATAAGATAGTAACTCCTAACAACACCAAAATTGGGGGGGGTAAAAGTAAAGCCAAAGAAACCCATTCCCATATGCATGTTACAAAAGTAAATGCCACAAAGTACAAGGAGACTACAATGGTAAAGTACTACAGAAAATAAAAACAGTAACTGCAATTGTCCCAACACCCAAGCTCGCACGGCCGTGCATGATCCCTGAAGTCCTCCTGGAAACCTAAAAGCAGTTTTATATATGTAGGGTGACCATTCAAGTATACTCAATAGGGAAAACCAAAGACACTTGTGCACAAGTGGGGAGGCATTCTAATGCCCTGTGAGAGAAAAATAACCAAAGCACCTAGCGAGGAAAACTATCCACCCAAGCCCCACAAAGGCACACTCTCCAAATAACACATGTCAGGTAATATATAGTAATAGCACATCGATTTTTGGGTACCCCGCGCCACTTTCTCACTGGTTATTGAAGATATCCTATGCATCTAACCAATCCCGCCATTCTCAATGTAGTCGCACTGCCACACCCTCCCGCAAAAACCGGGGCCACAACCTCACATCCCGCCCACAAACACCTGGGACACAACCACCACACGTATCTATGCCCACAAACACCTAGGCCAGAACAACTACTGCCATGCCCAAAGAAACCTAGGCCTCATCCCGAAGACTCTTGGGAAACAACCTACCTGTACACACCTGGGCCAACCACCACAACTACCCTACCTAAAGAATCTTGGGCTATAATGGACCTCAGTTCGTCACAACCTGCCCAAAAAGTCTTGGGCTATTCAGGAAAGGGAGCAGAAAAGGATCCAATAACTAGCCACTCATAGGAGTGTTGGGAAAAAACACCCTCCCCGATGAAATGGCGGTGTTTGGCACTAAGTGTTCAACTTGTGTGGGGCGTGAATAAGAAACATAAAAACTACACATATATGTATAAGTAATAAGCACTCGTCCCAACCTAGGGTTTCCAAAGACAACATAAGCATAACACCCTTGTTACTATTTATTCATAAAATAATGAACAACACTCACGGCCAAGTCACAACTCATTCCCAAAACCAATTCCCCATTTAACCCATTCTTGGTTTCATGTTCAAGTTATCCCATTTAAATAAATTCTACACTACTGGGAAACTAACAAGAATAACCAAAATCTAGGGAAAGAGAAACAGCCAAATAGCAATTTATGCATTCACACCCAGTTCTCTTGTAAATTCACAACAACAAAGGGATCAGTGAGATCCCTCAATGTACTGGAACCAAACCAAGCCTCAGGATACTGCCCCACAACGCTTCAGATGCACAACCAAAAACCATTCCACAATAAAGGATCTGATCCTCACCCACATCACCCCATAAGCATCAAATAGTACAATAATACTACTACCAAAACACAGTAGGGAAACTTCCAAGTTCAAGCACATCATTCGCTAAGTTTTCTTCTTTCTATTTGGTTAACTGGGGTGATAACGCAAGGTTTTTTGTTCACTGAACATTCATTTAATTGGATGAGTTTATGTAATTAACCAAATTCCCATGTTTGAGCCATTCAATTATCACATAAGACAAGGGTTCATTAGTGCGTAAAGAAAGACCACCAACGACCATGATTTTCAGTGATCATAGCCCATACAGTTCAAAACATATAGTAATTATAAAAGAGTACAGAAGAATTGTCAAACTCTCCCATCATTCTTTAATAGTCTGTTTATTATCTTTGTTAAGGTCTAGATTCATCTATCCCCATAGGAACAGTAGTGTACCCATCCCGAATGATACACAGTAAGAAGGGATGAAGGAAAATCCCTACTTGGAAGATCAAGGATCAAATTTCTTCTCCACGTGCCAAAAACGGGGGATGCAAAACTTGTAGGGGAGGAACGTTGGTGACTCCATGGGTGATTAGAAAATCTTCAGCACAGGAGCACCACTTTACTCATGAAGGGGAACTCCAAAAACACCAGGAAGAAAGGAGATGAAAAGAGGAGGAAGAAGAATAAATTCTTGTGCGATATAAGGATGAGATCTAGTTGTCACGGGATATGGAATTTTGAAAGGCTATAAGGTCGGATCGTGGTTTCACCACGCGGCTGGGTGGTTACACATGACTGAATTGATTGTCATTTAATGATTCCCATCAATAAAGGTGGTAATAGCTGTAACTTTGAAGGATTTTATATAATCAGAGGGGAAACATTACACGGACACACAGTTGGGTCCGTTGAGGGTCTACCCACTCCTATGAATCCAAATATTGATTATGGGGCTAAAATGGCCTTGAACCACTTCCCAAAATGTAAAAAAGGTTTAAAAGTGGGGTTACGGGAAAAGCTGTAGAAGAAAAACTTGACAAGGTTGTGTGACACCGATCAGTCGCTCCGATCGGCAACACACTGATCAGTCGTAGCGATCGGTGACACATCGATCGGTCACACACCGAAATTATGCCCTACTACTGAGTCACCACCCTTAGGATCCGGATTTCGGAAAAGGGATGGCCATGAGAGTCTGGAACATTACATCAGATACCTCACAACTATTCTCTCCCTCGAGAATCAAAACTAGACCCAAAGGAAAGAGTAGGTCCGAACAACCACTTTGAAAAAAACCTCTCAAGATTGAACCTCTCCGACATATAGGAACACCTCACCCTTAAGAAACCATGCAACATTAAAGGGTCAAGCTGTCCAGTCATATAGGGTTAGGGAGTTTCTTCATCCATGTCAAGATACTATCCACTTTGGGTGGCACTGACTCGCCCGCACGGGTTTCATCGCATCCACGTTAATGCGTCTTGATAAGGTACCCTGTCCTCTAGTCCCCATAGTCTGGACTTTTCACATGCATCTAGAGAATAAGGAATACCATACATTCCATTTTTAAAAAGGTAAAGTGTTCCATCACAAACAATAATAACATAAAAAACTCAAAACAGCTCTAGGTATTGGGCGCGCATCTGTGCCTCCCATTCCCCAGTACTCTCTTCCAGCCCAACATGTCTCCATAACACACGAACTAATGGAATGGTCCATCTGTGGAGCACCCTTTCCTCACAATCCTTTATCATTACTGGTCTTTCCACAAAAGTCACATCGACCTCATTGTCCATGTTTCCCCAGTCAAGGACGTGTGAATCACCGTGTAGATACCGTCAGAGTTGTGACACATGGAAGACATCATGTATTCTCAGTAGCAGTGGTGGTAGCGCTAGCTGATAAGCCTCTTCTCCCACCCGCCGCAACGCTTCGAATGGTCCGATGAACCTTGGAGAGAGCTTAATCCCCCTTCCGAACCTCTGTTTCCCACACTGAGGGGAGACCTTCAAGAATACGTGGTCCCTGACCCCAAAATCCCAGGATCTCCTCCTATTATCGTCATATGACTTCTGTCAGTCCTGAGCCACCTTCATTATCTCCCATATAAGTTGAACCTTCTTCGTCATGCTCCACACCACTTCTAGTCCATGAACACTTGTTTCCCCAGCCCCGATCCAGCACACGGGTGAGCAACATGGCCTTCCATACAATGCTTCGAACGGATCCATGCCAATGTTAGTGTGATGTCAATTATTGTAGAAAAAATCTACCAAAGGAAATTGTCGCACCCATGATCCCTCAAAATCCAGAGTACATGCATGTATCATGTCCTCCATTTTCTGGATGGTGCGATCTATCTGTCCATCTTTTTGGGGGTGGGAAGCAGTGTTAAGACGTAGCTAGGTGCCAAAAGCATGCTCAATCCTCTCCAGACTCGTGAGGTAATCCGTGCATCCCTATCCGAGACTATGGACCTAGGAACTCCAGGCATCCACACCACCTCATCCTCGTATCTAGGTGCAGGGCAGCTAACTCCTCCATCGTCGTCCAAGAATCTTCCGACTCTCGAACTGCATCCTTATGCGACTTCCTTCTCAAGGCATCGGCAACCACATTCCCTTTTCCTAAGGTGTAGGAAATCTCAAAGTCATAGTCCTGAGGGAACTCCATCTAACTTCGCTTCCGTAAGTTCAGGTCGCGCTCGGAGAAGATATACTTCAAGCTTTTGTGATCCGTGAAGACCATGAAGTGATCCCTTATGAGGTAATGTCGCCACAACATTAGTGTACAAACGACAATAGAAAGCTCTAGGTCGTGGGTGGAATAATTACGCGCATGAGGAGGTAAATTTCTACACCCATAATAGATCACCCCTTGTCGTTGCATCATCACACACCCGAGGCCTTGTCATGAATCATCACAGAACACTTCATACGTTACCCCTTCTTCTGGCAACCTTAGCTCTGGGGCACTTACCAACTTCTCCTCCATATAGCTAAAGGCTGCCTCACATTTCCCATTCCACACGAAAGCCTGGTCCTTCTTGGTCAATACAATCAAAGGTGCTACAACTCATGAGAAGTTGGTCACAAACCTCCGATAGTAACCTGCCAGTCCAAGGAAACTATGAACCTATACCACATTCTTGTGTGCTGACTAAGAAACAACCGCCTCGACCATCGATGGGTCCACCACTATTCCCTTCTTGGACACCACATGCCCAAGGAAGTGCACTTCTCACATCCAGAACTTTCACTTGGAAAAGTTCCCATTTATTTGGTGCTGTCAGAGGACCTATAAAACCTTTCTCAGGTGCTCAGTGTGATCCTCCTCTGATCTTGAGTAGATCAGGATGTCGTCAATAAACACGACTATGAAACGATCCACGTATTCCCGAAAGATGGAGTTCATGAGCTCCATGAACATAGCTGTAGAATTCGTAATGCCTAAAGGCATGACCAAAAACTCAAAGTGCCCATATCTGCATCTGGAGGCAGTCTTTGAGATGTCACCCTCCTTCACCCTCAGTTGGTGATATCCTGACTGCAGGTAAATCTTGGAGAACCACCTTTCCCCTTTTAACTGGTTGAAATGGTTGTCTATCCTCAGGATAGGGTAACAGTTCTTGATCGTTACCTGATTCAGTCTCCGATATACTATGTACAGCTTGAGACCACCATCTGCCTTCATTGCGAATAAGACTGGAGCACCCCATAGCGATGCTCTTGGTCGAACAAAACCCTTCTTCAATAAATCATCAATCTAAATCCGCAACTCCTGTAACTCAGAAGGAGCCATCAGGTTGGGAGCCATTGAAATCGGACGCACACCAGGTTGCAAGTCTATCCCAAACTCAATATCACGCCGAGGGGGTAGAGTTACCACCTCCTCAGGGAAGACGGCCATAAACTCACTGAAGATCCCTAGAACATCCACCATTTCTGCATCCACCGACTCCACTGATAGCTCAACTAACATGGAAAGTAGGGGCTTCTCTCACCTACTGCTTTTCTGGACACCCCGCTCCCTGATGAAAGTTCCACGTTGGCCACCCAAATCTGAAAAGATGACCCTTCCTCGGATGTATTCAATGATGACACATACAGGGAACATCTAGTCAATTTCTAGGATGACATCACAAGGTTGTATTTGAAATAGTAGAAGATCCTCGATAGACTGATGTGGCCCTATCATCAGTTTACACCCTCGGCAAACATAAAACAAGTCTGTCTGACCTCCGACTACTGTGCTCAGTACTAGGGGCACTTGAAGTCTATCAACGTCAAAACACAGAGAACGGGAAAGACCAGGTGAAACAAAATAGGGAGATTCTCCTGTATCGAACAAGGTGTATGCAATAGTACTAAACAAGTTGATTGTACATCGACCAACTTCTGGCCCTGCTGGAACTGCTGCCTCTGCAGCGTGCAACTGCCCACGCCTAGTTCCTCTTCCTCTCAGTTGTCGGCCACCTCCCCGACCATGCCCTGGTCGAGGTCCCTGAGGAGATCCCTATGGTTGGCCTCCTCGTGCGACGCCTGCCCTCGGAGGAGCGGGAGCTCACTACCCCTACTGCTGTTGCTGAAAGGGTCAAGCTGGAAACAGCTACTAATGAGGTGGGTGTTGATCCTACCCACCACTACCGTACTGCACTCTATCTGGGCACTGATTCCAAAGGTTCCCATGGCTTCCACGGGTGAACCATCTTGGCCCTGGTCTTGAAATGAAGGGGCGAGGGTCGGGAGATCGGAACTGGAACTGCTGCGTCCTGTTTCCTGCTGGTCGAAACCTAGAGGGTCCTGACACTGGATGCCTGCTGCTGACGGCTTTCCCCTTCCATGATCCCAACTAGATTCCCTCTCACGATACACCTCCCAGTGCGTGCATCCTTTCCACCAGTTCATCCTTCTTCTGGACCTCAATTTACGTCGATAGGGTGAATGGAGTAATAACATACTAGAGAGAAGACCGAAGCACCTCCCCCAAACGTCTCACCCGATACTCCTCATCCGGGAAGAGGTCGGGAGCAAAGCGAAAGACATCAGTGAACTTGATCCCCAACAATCTCACATACATACTCCCCTGCTGGAGGGAAAGTAATTCCTGCCTCTTTTCAGCCTTCATCGTGGAAGAGAGGAATTCCACCCGGGACTCCTTCTCGAAGTCAGCCCACGTGACCTCATCCTACCTCTTCTCCCCAAGATAACGCGTCCACTACTGACGCGCTGCTCCACGCATCTGGCTCACAGCCAGAGGAACCTAGTACTCTGTTGGATCCTAGATCAAGCTGAAAGTTATCACTAGCTCCCCTAGCCAGCCCTCTTTCTGCATGTCTGAGATGCTTCCCTCGTACTTCCCAAGGGTCTGCCACTGAAAGTCTTGAAGCATTTCTTACCACTGATCGTCCTCCTCCTCTTGGTCAGCCCTCTGTCGATCATTCAAGTCAACCTCCTGGGCCTCGATCTCCCGCACCACTCATGGCCATCTCCCAGGAACCATAGCTGCAAGGTAAAAAAGGAATTCCTAAGCCGGAGTAGTGTGGAATATTGTTCTTGAATTTTTCTTAGACTTCTTGTTCATTTTAAATTTCCAAAATACCCATGAAACATAGGAACACATGTCATTATGATGCATGTACCTTCCATAGGGTATCTACCCTATAATCAGTGCAGCCTCACTTGGTCGTTTGGTAGGCCCAGAGTCCTTACATCGGATCACTGGGGGACCTAAAATCATGTGTCCTAGCCAGTCTTCCATGACCTAATTCACACACCAAGATCACCCAACACGGTTTCCCTACCATCCCATGAAATCCTCACTGTACCTAACCCAATACTTCATCCTATCTCTTGACCATTCCTCTGATACCATTCTGTCACGACCTGCCTTCAGCAAGATGAGGGAAGGGACAGTAGATTGCCATACCCTTCCTTCATCAAGTTGAAGGAGAGATAATGACCCCCGAGACCCGCCTTTTATTGGCCCCAGAGTGGTAACTAGCACCAAGGGTATAAAATCACACACAAGATGGAAGGTATTACCCATTTTCTTTATTTGGATTAGGAGATAAGATAGTAAATCCTAACAACACCAAAACTGAGGGGTAGAAGTAAAGCCAAAGAAAACCATTCCAAAATGCATGTTACAAAATTAAATGCCACAAAGTACAAAGAGACTACAACGTTAAATTACAAATGAAAAGAAAAATAGAAACTGCAAATGTCCCAACGCCCGAGCTAGTACAACCATGTATGATCCCTGAAGTCCTCCTGGAAACCAGAAAGTTGTTTTATATACGTAGGGTGAGCATACAATTATACTCAGTATGGAAAACTAGGGACTCTCATGCAAAACTGGGGAGGCATTCTAATACCCTATGAGAAAATAAATAACCAAAGAACCTAGCAAGGAAAACAATCCACCCAAGCCTCACCAAGGCACACTCCCCAAATGAAACAAGTCAAGTAATGTATAGTAATAGCACATCGATGTCTGGGTACCCCGTGCCACTTTCCCACTAGTTATTGAAGACATACAATGCATCGAACCAATACCGCCATTCTTACCGTAGTCCCACTACCACACCCTCCCGCAAACACCTGGCCCACAACCACACATCCCGCCCGCAAACACCTGGGCCACAACCACCACGTGTAACCATGTCCGCAAACACCTGGGCCCAAACAACTATTGCCACACCTGAAGACACCTAGGCCTCATCCCGAAGTCTATTGGGAAACAACCTGCCCTCACAAACCTGGATCATCCACCACAACTACCCTGTCCAAAGAATCTAGGGCTATAATGGACCTCAGGCCATCACAACCATCTCGAAGAGTCTTGGCCTATTCAGGAAAGGGAGTAGAAAAGGAGTTAATAACCAGCCACTCATAAGCTTTTGGTAAAAAACACCCTCCCCCATGAAATGGGGGTGTATTTCACAAAGTTCTCAACTTGGGTGGGGCGTGAATAAGAAACATTAAAACTCCAAATATATGTAAAAGTAAGAAGCACTCGTCCCAACCTAGGGTTTCCAAATCCAACCTAACCATAACACCCTTGTTAATATTTATTCATAAAATAAGGCACAACACTCACGGCCAAGTCACAACTCATTCCCAAAACCAATTTCCCATTTAACCCATTCTTGGTTTCATGTTCAAGTGATCCCATTTATGTAAATTCTCCACTACTGGAAAACTAATAGGAATAACCACAAGCTAGGGAAAGAGAACCAACCAAAAAACTATTTAAGCATTCAGACACAGTTCTCTTGTAAAGTCACAATAACAAAGGGATCAGTGAGATCCCTCAATGTACTGGAACCAAACCAAGCCTCGAGATACAGCCACATGCCTCTTTAGATTCACAACCAACAACCGTGCCACAACAGAGGATCTCATCCTCACCCACATCACCCCATAAGCATCAAACAGTATAACACACCTACTACCAAAACACAGTAGTGAATCTTCCAGGTTCAAGCACATCATTCACTTAGTTTTCTTCTATCTGTTTGGTTAACTGGGGTGATCACACATGGTTTATTGTTCACTGTACATTCATTTAATCGGCCATGTTTACGTAATTAACCAAATTCCCTTGTTGGATCCATTCAATTATCACAGAAGACAAGGGTTCCTTAGTGTACAAGGAAATACCACCGACGACCATGATTTTCAGTGAGCATAGCCCATACAGTTCACAAAATATAGAAATTATAAAAGAGTACAGAAGAATTTTCTAACACTCCCATCATTGTTTAATAGTCTATTTATTATCTGTATTATGGTTTGGTTTCATCCATCCTCATAAGAACAGTGGCTTACCCACCCCGCATGATACACAGTAAGGAGAGACGAAGAAAAATCCCTACTTGTATGATCAAGGATCGAAGTTCTTCTCCACGAGCCAAGAACGGGGGATGCGTGACTTGCAGGGGAGGAACGTCAGGGACTCCATGGGTGAGAAGAAAAGCTTTAGCATAGGCGCATCACTTGCCTCGGGAAGGGGAACTCCAAACACACGATGAAGAGAGGAGAGGAAAAGAGGAATATGAAGAAGAAATTCCTGTGCGATATATGGATGAGATCCGGTTCTCAAGGGATATGGAATTTTGAATAGATATAAGGTCGGATCATGGTTTCACCGCGCGGTCGGGTGGTTACACACGACTGAAGTAATTTTTATTTAATGATTCCCATCACAAAAGGTGGTAATAGTTGTGACTTTGAATGAATTTATATAAATAGCGGGAAACGTTACGCAAACACAAAAATGGGTCTGTTGAGGGTCTTCCCACTCTTATGAATTCAAATATGGATTAAGGGGCTAAAAACGGACTTGAACCACTTCCCAAAAGTTAGAAAGGGCTTAAAAGTGGTGTTATGGTAAAAGTTGTAGAAGAAAAACTCGACAAGGTTGTGTGACACTGATCGCTCGCATCGATCGGTGACACACAGATCAGTCGCACTGATCAGCGACACACTAATCAGTCGCACTGATCGGCGACACACTGATCGGTCACACCGGTCGGTGACGCACTCATCGGTCGCACACTGAAATAACGCTCTACCACCGAGGCGCCACCCTTAGGATTTGGAATTTGGAAATGGGATGGCCATGAGGGTCTGGGCCATTACAAATTTAATACTTTTATACATATATTAATGAAAAATATTCTTATATATAATACCATATGTTATTTTATTTTGAGAATATATTACCCAATTCATTTCAATTCCATTTATATTGTCACACTTCAGGTAATATCCTCATTGTTTTTTTCATGTGTCATAATTTTTTATATCATTGGCCCTTATATATATCACAATTTCTAAAATATAAATAATGATAAAAATCTAATTTATATTCATTATATGTGTGTTATAATAATCTATAAGATACATAATTATGGAATGGAATACACCCCTTATTAAGAAGGTAGGTCATATGTACACATCCAGAGTATTTTTATTTTGTTGCCATATTAGAAGAAAGAGTATAAATTGAATATTAGTATATATTTATATCATTATTCTAGTATATATATTATATCATATATAAAATATAATTGTACTAATAATATCCATAATACATTGTATATATTTTGTGATCGAATCGCATCGTTTTGAGGGGGATGTAGTCCATGCGTCCTCAAACGAAATTATCATATTGACAAAATATGGGAAATATAAATACATGTGTTGTACAAAAATTAATCAATAATATTTTCATTATGAATTTAATAAATTTTAAAATAGGGATTCCATAATAATTTCCAACCTGAGAGTGGATAATAGAAGAATTAACAGTGGTCATTTTCGGAGGTGGTAGATCGCCGTACACAAAAGAAATATGTTTGTTACCCATTAAATAGAAGTTTTTGTATGCTTAGGAAGAACTATTGAAATAAAAACAACTTAGTATATTTATGATAAATTTTAATTTTTATAGTAAATTAACATGTTGAGTAGAATGGATGGACAATCAAAATAAGATAATGTAGTTTGAGGTAGGATTATACCTCTTCTTCATGTACCACTTTTTGGTTTTCATGAAAGGGCTTAGTAGGATGGATTTATTCCAAAATGGATGACTCATGGATTAAGGAATGGATTTTAAGGATCTAATTGGGATGATATGGTCTAAAAATAAGTGTCTTTATTGTTTTTTGGAAGTGATAGGATAAGATTTTAAGAACCCGATTCTTATTTTAGAGGTACGGGCTTCTTCTTTTCCTTTTCCTTAAGTGTTTTTGAGGAAATATGGAAAAGGGGGGAAATCCTGAATTTTGGAACTACGCACCGTGTACTTTATCCACACGTCGTGTAGTTTTGGCTGTGTTGGGATGAGTACACGGGGTGTGTATCCATGTCGGCGACGAGGGGTGTAGGAACCGACTACACGCCGTGTAGTGGTACCGTACACACCGTGTAGTCAGTCGGCAAGCTTTAATAGTAAGGCGGTGGAGTCTCCGCCAGCTGGGAAATAGTACACGCCGTGTACTTGGGAGTACACGCCGTGTACTTGGGAGTACATGTCGTGTACTCATGTCGACGGATAAACAGTGTGGTGGTGCCGCCAAATGAATAGTTAAATAAAGGAAGTACACGTCGTGTACTTAGAGGTACAGGCCGTGTACCTTGTTTTTTCGGCTTAAAATAGTCAGTAGCCTCCTCATTTGGCAGAGGAGGCACTTGAGCCATTTTGGAGCCAAAGGAGGAGGGCAGATCTTTGAAGATCCACCGGGTGTTCGTCTGGAATCCGATTCAGCTTAAGACGATCTCGTTAGAACCGCACGAGTAAGCCCTCTCCTCTCCTAGTACTGTTCTTACCCATTCTTCTCCTAACGAAAGTTTTTTACGTTTGAATGGGTTTTGTTCTTCATCAGATCTACGCCATTCTTGGGCGTTTCAGGAGTCAGCGTTTGAGTATAATGCTCGTTGACATATAAGGTAGGTGGCTTTGTGTTATTTTCCAACTGTCGTGCGTGTTTTGTGCATTTTTGTTCCACAAACCCATGTTGGGGTGTCGTGTGGCTGAGGCCATTGCTGTATTTAATGCCTAGAATTGCATAGGTGATTAAATTGTGATAATAACATGCTGGTTGGGATCATTGCTTGGATCTGAAACCACCCCAAGGGTGTGTTTCACTGTTTAGCTGTTTGGCCAGGATACCGGAGGGTATGCCTTTAAAGTAGTAATTGAAGAATTTCCTTGAGAGGAATTTCTTATTTACTGCTTTTTTACATGTTGGGAATGGCCCAGTACCGTTTAGCCTGAGGGCGTTGTTCTGATAAGCCCGTGGGCACTGCACTGTTAGCCCAAGGGCTGTAGTTACTTCGGCCTGAGGGAAACTTCTTCCGTGCATGTGGGCAGCTGATTCTGTGCCTGAGGGCGACACTACCTACGCCTGAGGGAAAAATTCCATTATTCCTAAGGGTGGATTCTTGTTTTGGATACTCATTACCCGAGGGTAGGAGTTTACATGTCTGAGGAAACTAGTTGTTTACTAGAAATACACTGTGGTGATTTCTTATATTAAATTGATTAAATGGATAATAAATGGAAATATAACTGGTAATGAGTTACTTTTGAGTACTGCTTACTTATTTGCATTTTACTACTACACACTATTATTGCATGCTTACATGCAGTTGGGAACGGGCCTTTGGTGGGTGCCTACTGAGATATATTTCTCACACCCTATTTGGGTCACGCTTTTCGGCCCAAATAGATTACATTGTTGTAGGTGTAGATAGGGGCAAGAGTCCCTATACAAGTACTTGACTATTGAAGAGGAGTAGGAGGGCATGGGACCAAGCCTAGGCTCGCGATGCCGCTGCCAACTATTTTCTTTGATTTGCTGTACTCTCCCTTCTATTGTACGGCATTGATGTAAGACATGTTCTGGCTGTTTTCTTAGAACCTGAAACATGTAGCACCATCATCATATACTGTTGGTTGTATCCACTGCTATAGTTTATTCCAGTTGTGTATGTTTACTGCTTCTGCTATCGTTTTATGTTTTCATTAAATTCCGCTGTGCTACACTTTGAAAAATGAGGGCATAGTTTCCCCACTATTAGACTTGGGCCCTCGCTGCTAGTCGGCAGCCTCTAGCGTTTGGGGAAATGCGCTTGAGGTCACGTGGCGAACCGGGCTCGGGGCAACCGTTGTGTGGCACCCGGGTCCGGGACGTTACAAAGTGGTATCAGAGGGGTTTCTTTTCTTTGACTTACTATTTGGAGTCGTAGTCAGGGATAAGACGAATGGTAGTTGGTAATAAGTTGTGCCCGGGCGTAGCTAACCCATGTACAGGGAAAAGCCAGTCTACCTCGTATTTTTCAATCCTTTGATTTTTCAATTTACAGTTGATATGTTTTCACCGTTGGGTGACGCACTTGGATTGTGTTGTTTATATTTTATTTGTGGGTTCTGTTTAGTTGAAACCCGATGAGATAAGGGTATTTCGTCTCATGGATCATATAGACACATTCTAGAGATCACATGCCATGCATAGTTTCCATGCCATGTAGTTGCATTAGAATTTGAATGTTGTTGTGATAGTTGTTGTGATAATTAAGCATGATGTTGTGATAGCTGCTTGATAAATACATGCCTTGTGATATGGTGTTTGTGTTTGAGCCTGTTTATAGAATGGATGCCAAACATTGGTTTTTGTGCAGTGTGGGCCCCCATTGACCGGAATTTCGTGGATCATTGACTGTTATTGGTTATAAAATAGATAAGATGTCAAACTATGATTTGTGGGGAGTATGGTCCCCCACGGGTCGGAATTTGACACTTAGGTGTTGGTTTTTTTGTATTTTCTGGGTTCCGGGGAAGTTTCTGAGGCATACTGTCCGAAAAACCTAGAATACACACCGTGTAGGACCTCATACACGCCGTGTGTGTTCTTCGGTTCGAAAAGGAAAAATTAAATTTTGAGTACACGTCGTGTACCCCGAGTACATCCCGTGTAGTCTCTTCCTGTGTCACAAACCGTGTGGGCAGCGACACGGGGTAGGGAAGGGCTTGGGTAAAACACATTGTGTAGTTTTTTGCACGCCGTGTAGTGTGACCTGGAGTCCAGTCGTGTAACTAACAACACGGGCCGGTGTCACCTCTCCCTAAACACGCTGTGTAACTATGGGACACACCGTGTAGTCTTGTCTGAGGACAGACCGTGTGGAGTTAGCCGTGTGGCTGAGAAATGGGGTGATGTACATTCCGTGTATGGGTGTAACACACCATGAGGAGTTAATCCAAGTAGTCGGCCATGTCACAGATGACACGGGCAGTTGGAAAATAACATAGTACACATCGTGTAGATATTATACACACTGTTTAGTTTTTTTGAACGAAAGTCGTGTGGCTTAGCCGTGTAGAAGGACCCGGTTAGGGGAAGGGAAGTCAAGTACACATCATGTAGTCATTGTACACGCCATGTAGTTGTGTCTTGAAAATTTTGAATGCCTTCTTCCTCTTGTTCCCTTTGTGGTTCCTTCGCTTTTAGTCTTAATAATCTTGAATCTGAGGTGTGCTTTTGACCTTGTAGTGTCATGCCGCCTAGACGACCGCAAGTTGTTCACCAGGAGAGCGGCGACGATTATACTCCAGAGATGGTGGGAAATAGGCTACCAGTTGATCCACCAGTAGAGCCAGATGCGGCGCCAGCTGCTATACCAGACACAGGCGCGGAGGCGCAGTTCCATGAAGGCTTTATGCTGTTCATGCAGACCTTTCTGGGAGCACCACAGGCTTCCACATCTATGGCCGAGCTGACACGTATCTTTCAACAGCAGAATCCGCCTACGTTTTCAGGGGATGGCGGAACACAGGCTACGGAGTCATGGTTGGGGTCGATGCAGACAATTTTCGAACATCTAGAGACGCCTCCAGGGTGGAGGGTCAAGCTAGCGACTTACATGCTCTGTGATTCTGCCAAGAGGTGGTGGGATGTTACCACCCAGACAGAGAATCACAGGGACATGGCGTGGGAAGATTTTCAGGCAGTCTTCTATGACTTCTTCTTTCCCGAGACGCTAAGGGCAAGTAGAGCTCGAGAGTTCATGAATCTGCAGTAAGGAGCTATGTCGGTGATGGGATAATATGCTCATTTTACAGAGCTTCAGCGTTTTGCACCCGTGCTGGTGGGTGATGAGACGTTGAGAGCCAGACGTTTTGAGGATGGTCTTCGGTATGACATCTGAGTGCTGGCGAATGTTTTCAGGTTGCCTACTGTACATGCGATTGTGAATCAGGCGTTGATTACAGAGAGGAACCTATGGGAATCTAGTGGTGTGGGCTAGGTCAGTTCAGCACCAGTTACTGGTGTTATTTTTGCGGGAAAGAGGAAGAGACAGATGTACTTCACTCAGGGAAGTAGTACCAGTCAGAAGAATGCTTCAGGTGGCCAGGTAATGTGCTACCAGTGTGGAAGAGAGGGGCACAAAAGACCGCAGTGTCCACAAGACCCAGTGGAGTGCCGAGCTTGCGGCAAGATGGGTCATCTACAGCGCTTTTGCAGGGCGTTTCCACCAGCTAGTGAGAGGGGTTCTGTGCAGACTCTGCATGTAGAAGCAGGACCTGTGGCTTCTTACTAGTCAGAGAACTAGAATACGTTAGGGCATGCAGTCAGAGATGGTGGTCGTGGTCGTGGTAGCTAGACACCAGGAACGCAGAGGCAGCAGGGCGGGGCAACTCAGGGTAGCCAGGCTGTATCGCAGGGCCGCAACACTGGGCAGGCATATACAGTGCAACAGACCCAGCAGGAGCAGGATCCCGGACCTTCTACAGTCAGAGGTACTATTCTAGTAGCTTCTGTCTTGTCTTCAGTAATTTTTGATACGGGTGCTACTTATAGTTTTATATTTGTACCCATTGTGGAGATCCTTGGGCTCTGTGTTTCTACTTCTTCTGATATCATGATGCTAGACACTCAGTTGGGGACTAGGACGGATGGTGTGCGTAAGTGTAATGAGTAACCCCTTGAGGTTGGAGGGTGTCACTTCCTTTGGGACCTCTATGTCTTGGAGATGACGAGCTATGACGTCATTCTCGAGATGGACTGGTTTGTTCCCTTTCGAGCCTTTGTAGACTACTATCGTCACAAGGTGTGTTTCACGTCACCAGAGGGCGGAGAGTTTCTATACAAGGGTGAATGGGATGTTCAAGCGAGTCGAGCTGGACCAGAGCATCATGGGCGAGGTGGAGTCACAGACCAGATTGCGAGCTTATATCTGGATGATCAGGGAACTTGTCAGAAGGTTTTTCCCACAGTGGTTGATCATTTCAGGGATGTCTTACCGGATGACTTTTCAGGTCTACCTATAGTGCGTGAGGTGGATTTCTCTATCGAGTCTGTGCTAGGAGCAGCACCTGTGTCCATTCCTCCTTATAGGATGGCCACGCCTGAGTTGCAGGAGTTCAAGAGGCATTTAGAGGAGCTACAAGCGAAGGGGTTTATCCAACCCAGTACTTCTCCCTGGGTTTCTCCGGTCCTTATTGTGAAAAAGGCGGATGGTACCCTTAGACTTTGTGTGGATTATCAGAAGCTGAACCAGGAGATGGTTAAGAACTGATATCCCTTGCCAAGGATAGATGATCTGTTTGATCTTCTTCGTGGAGCATGAGTGTTCTCGAAGATTGACTTGAGATAAGGATATCATCAACTGTACGTTAGAACATCAGATATACCACTCAAAACTTTTAGGAGTAGGTATGGTCTATATGAGTATACGGTTATGCCGTTCGGACTCACGAATGCACCAGCAGTTTTCATGGCTCTGATGAATCGTGTGTTTCATCTGTATCTTGATTCATTTGTGGTAGTATTTGTGGAGGACATCTTGGTGTACTCTCACACTCGAAAAGACCATGACACCCATCCTGAGATCATATTGAGTACACTGAGAGAGCATGGGCTATATATTGAGCTATCGAAGTGCCACTTTTGGATGGACTAGATTCACTTCCTGGGTCTCATTATCTCAGAGGCAGGAGTTACAGTAGACACAGAGAAGGTGAGATCAGTATATTCCTGGGAGCATCCTAAGAACTTGTTTGATATAAAGAGTTTCTTAGGGCTGTCTAGTTACTACAGATGCTTCATACAAGACTTCCCCCGCTTAGCAGCACCGATGACAGGTCTGACTAAGAAGGGTGTGAAGTTCGTTTGGTCAGAAGTTTGCGAGACATCTTTTCAGGACCTGAAGAGAAGGTTGACATAAGCACCAATCTTGATACTCCCAGAGCAGGGGAAGAGCTATATAGTTTACTCTGATGCATCAGGGATTGGGCTTGGAGTCGTTTTGATGCAGGGTGACCGAGTTGTGGTGTACGGGTCTCGGCAGTTGAGGCCACATGAGAGGAATTACACGACACATGATCTCGAGTTGGCTGCAGTTGTGCATGCAGTGCACTGTTGGAGACACTATTTGTTGGGAGAGCATTTTGTGGTTTTCACCGACCACAAAAGTCTCAAGTATATCTTTACTCAGCGTGACCTGAATCTGAGGTAGAGAAGGTGGGTCGAGTACCTACAGTCCTTCGATTTTGAGCTTGCCTATACACCTGGTAAAGTTAATGTAGTATCTGATGCACTAAGAAGGAAGACTCAGATACAGGCAGTGTAGGAGGCCAGTGGTGAGTGGCAGCTTATGGATTTTTTCTCTGAGATGCATCTGGAGGTGCATGACAGTCTGGGGCAGACTTATCTTTCCTCGTTAGCTGGGACTTTTACCCTCCTAGAAAGAGTGAGGATAAGGCAGCTATTGGATTCAGAAGGCCTAGTTCTATGGGAGTCGGTGGCAAGTGAGGACCCTCCTCCCAGTTGGACGATAGGCGATGATGAGGTTTTGTGTTTCCATGGATGTGTATGGGTTTCAGGGGATATACGCGAGGAGCTGATGCGGGATTTTCATGCTTCAGCTTGGTCAGTTCATCCCAGGGTTACCAAGATGTACCGTGACTTGAGGCATCAGTACTGGTGGTCGGGTATGAAGAGAGAGATAGCTGGTTTTGTTACGAGGTGTTCCACCTATCAGTAGGTGAAGGCGGAGCACTAGAGGCTAGCTAGGCTGTTATAACAGTTCCCCATTCTAGAGTGGAAATGGGATGATGTCGCGATGGATTTCGTGACGGGATTGTCGAGGTCACCTAGAGGCAATGACGCCATGTGGGTTGTGGTGGACAGAATCACAAAGGTAGATCACTTCTTGGCGATCAAGGAGACCTTCGGTGTGGACGAGCTCGGAAGGATGTATATCTGAGAGATCGTACGTCTTCATGGGGTCCCTTATTCTATCGTTTCAGATAGGGACGCCCACTTTACGTCTCAATTCTGGCAGATTTTTCAGAGGGTGCAGGGTACACAGGTGCTTCTAAGCACAGCATACCACCCTCAGACAGATGGCCAGTCAGAGCGGATGATACAGGTGCTAGAGGACATGCTACGCGCATGCGTCCTAGACATTGGGGGATCTTGGGAGAAGCATATACCCTTAGTCGAGTTTTACTATAACAATAGTTTTTAGGAAACTATTGAGATGGCACCATATGAGGTATTTTATGGTAGGCCATGCTGATCACCTTTGTGCTGGTTAGAGGCAGGTGAGGTAGCTTTACTGGGGCCACAGCTCGTACAGGAGACATCTATGTAGGTCCAGTTGATTCAGAAGCGGATGGTTACCGTGCAGTCTCATCAGAAGTCTTACGCTGATTGCCGTAGACGACCTTTGGAGTTCGTGGTTGGGGATTAGGTTTTATTACGTGTTTCTCCGAGGCTGGGAAACAAGCGGATTAGGAGACAGGGTAAGCTTTTACCGAGGTATGTGGGACCATTTGGGATTCTGGAAAGAGTCAGGCAGGTTGCCTATCAGTTTCAGTTCCCACAGCGGTATCGATCCATGCATGACATCTTCCACATGTCTCAGTTGCATCGCTACCATTCAGACCCGTCTCACACCTTTCACCTATAGGAGGTTGAGCTTCATCATGAGGCGTCCATTGAGGATCATCTGATTTGTATCGTTGACAGGAGAACAAAGGTTCTTCGAGGCCGGTCAGTTCCTCTCGTACGAGTGCTATGGTAGCATGGACGAGTACTGGATGAGACCTGGGAGCGGGAGGCCGACATACGTTCTCAGTGGAAAGAGCTGTTTCGAGATTAATCATCGCCACCCTTGGGAGGGAAATTCGGGGAAGAATTTCTATAAGGGTGGAAGTTTGTAAGAACACAGTTCCTATTTTAGAGGTACGGGCTTCTTCTTTTCCTTTTCCTTAAGTGTTTTTTGAGAAAATATGGAAAAGGGGGGAAAATCCTGAATTTTGGAACTACACACCGTTTACTTTTGGCCGTGTTGGGATGAGTACATGGGGCATGTAGCCATGTCAGCGACGAGGGGTGTAGGAACCGACTACACGCCGTGTAGTGGTACCGTACATACCGTGTAGTCAGTCGGCAAGATTAAATAGTAAGGCGGTGGAGTCTCCGCCAGCTGGGCGACAGTACACGCTATGTACTTGGGAGCTCATGTCGTGTACTCATGTCGACGGATGAACAGTCTGGTGGTGCCGCCAAATGAACAGTTAAATGAAGGAAGTACACGCCATGTACACAGAAGTACAGGCCATGTAATTTGTTTTTTCGGCTTAAAACAGGCAGCAGCATCCTCATTTGGAAGAGGAGGCACTTAAGCCATTTTGGAGCCAAAGGAGGAGGCCAGATCTTTGAAGATCCACCAGGCATTCGTCTGGAATCCGATTCGGTTTTGGACGATCTCGTTGGAACCACATGGGTAAGACCTCTCCTCTCTTGGTACCATTATTACCAATTATTCTCCTAACGTAAGTTATTTATGTTTGAATGGGTTTTGGTCTTCGTCAGATCTATCCCATTCTTGGTCATTTCAGGAGTCGGCGTTCGGGTATAACGCTCGTTGACGTATAAGTTTGGTGGCTTTGTGTTATTTTCCATCTGTTGTGCGTGTTTTTTTCATTTTTGTGCCACGAACCCATGTTGGGGTGTCGTGTGGATGAGGCCTTTGCTATATTTAATGCCTAGAATTGCATAGGTGATTAAATTGTGATAATAAAATGCTGGTTGGGGTCATTTCTTGGATCCAAAACCACCCCGGGGGTGTGTTTCACTGTTTATCCATTTGGCCAGGATACCCAAGGGTATGCCTTTAAAGTAGTAATTGTAGAATTTATTTGAGAGGAATTGCTTACTTACTACTTGTTTACATGTTGGTCATGGCCCGATACCATTTAGCAATAGGGAGTTGTTGTGATTAGCCCGTCGGCACTGCACTGTTAGCCTGAGGGCTGTAGTTACTTCGGCCTGAGAGAAACTTCTTCTGTGCCTATGGGAAGCTGATTCTATGCCTGAGGGCGACACTACCTATGCCTGAGGGAAAAACTCCATTATGCCTGAGGGTGGATTTTTGTTTTGGATACTCGTTACCCGAGGGTAGGAGTTTATGTGTCTGAGTACACTAGTTGTTTACTAGAAATGCACTATGGTGATTTCTTATATTAAATGGATTAAAAGGATAATAAATTGAAATATAACTGGTAATGATTTAATTTTGAGTAATGATTACTTATTTGAATATTACTACTGCAGACTATTGTTTCATGCTTACACGCAGTTGGGCATGGGCCTTTGGTGGGAGCCTACTGAGATATATTTCTCACACCCTATTTGGGTCACGCTTTTCGGCCCAAACAGATTATGTTTCTACAGGTGTAGATAGGGGAAAGAGTCCCTATATAGGTACATGACTGTTTTAGAGGAGTAGGAGGGTATGGGACCGAGCCTAGGCTCGCGATGCCGCTGCCAGCTATTTTCTTTTCTTTGTTGTACTCTCCCTTCTGTTGTACTGTATTGATGTATAACATGTTCTGGTTGTTTTCGTAGAACTTGAAACATGTAGAACCATCATCATATACTGTTGGTTGTATCCACTGTTGTAGTATATTCTAGTTGTGTATGTTTACTGCTTCTGCTATCGTTGTATGTTTTCTTTAAATTCCGCTATGCTACACTTTGACAAATGAGGGCATAGTTTCCCCACTATCAGACCTGGGCCCTCACTGCTATTCGGCAGCCTCTGGCGTTTGGGGAAATGCGCTTGAGGTCATGTGGCGAACCGGACTCGGGGAACCTGTTGTGTGGCACCTGGGTCCGGGACGTTACAATGATGACTTTAATATTGGAAGAGGAGTGGCTCTCTTGTAATATTATTTAAACGGAAGACCCCAACGACATTTTTTTCATTTATTTTTTTCTGATAATGGTCCAAAAATGATAGATGGGAGGATATGGTAAAAAAATTCCATCTAATATATATTTCAGATGTTTTAAGGTTATATATGTCCATAGCATTATATTTTAATCCCTTATTAAGATTATTTTTATATTAATTGTTATAAATAATTATAATTACCATAACTAATTATTATGGTCACAAAAAAATTATATTATTATAAAAAATAATTTATTCTGATTCAAAATATAGAATCGTTTTTTTCAAAATTCAAATCATCTATGTGGAAACAAAATTAATTTATGTTTAATCTCGCATACTGGTAGAAAAAGTATGGCATTAAAGTAAAAAATGACCATTTTATTTTTAGGGCTTTATAATCAATTTCAATGTGAAATTGATTACAAATATATAAATTGGTTATATTGGTAAAATTTTGATCAAATGAAACATTATAATAAATTAAAAATATAATTATAACTTATAATTATGTTAGATAAATGAAATAAGTTTTATGTTAAAAAAACATTATTTTCCACTAATCATTAAAAAATGAAACATCACATAAAATTCTAAAAATACACACTAACATAATTTTTATGTTACTATTTAAAAAATAGATTTTATTTTGACATATAAGTTTTTTTAATGTACCAAAATTTATATTTAAATTAGGTTCACCATCAAAATGCACTAAAAGTACCCTAGAAATATATGTTTTTATGTGTAAAATTAGTTTTGTTCTTATCTTATGTATATAGAATCTATTGGATCAATATAAACAATATTTGATTGAATAATATATATATATATATATATGAAATTAATAAAACTCACTATTTTTAATTAATTTAATTTATTAGGATAAAATATATTTTTGAGAATAAAAATATTTTTCTATAAAAATATTACCTTTATATTTAATTTGCTCATTGTGACTAATGAATTAATATTTTATTTTTGTAAAACATGAATCTTCAAAATAAACATAATATAATTAATAACTACTAAAATAATTTCTAGTTTATTTCATTATTTTTTAAGTAATATAATTTTAAAAATCTATTCTTTATTGGTAAAACTCAGTCTTGTGTGACTATAAATCCATTGATGAAATTCAGGTTTGCATGTAATGTAAGATATCATTAGTGTTTTTAAATACAAATATACCCTTTATATTTAATTTAGTGAACTTTTAACATGGAATTCAGTATAACACAATCCAAACATAGTGATAATATATATATATATATATATATATATATATATTATGGCTATTTTCAGTGTTCTGATAAATTCAAAATATAAAAAATTTTAAATTAACCTAAATCAATTTAAAAAAATCATTGTATGATACATTATATCCCCATTAAAATGTATTTCTCCATTGATATTAATCTGGGTGTTTAATCGTGTCATACAAGAAAGATTCATTCCTGGAAATAGACATCATAAAAATAAATACATAAACTTCTTTTAGAAAAAATTATGTTGGAAACATGAAGGTTACCCAATGTAACATATAACTAGGTTTCTGGATATGAAAAAAAAGGTGGGAAGTGAAAATATTTACTTGAAGGAAAATCATAGAAATTATGTCGTGATTGATTTAATAAATCACAAACAATATATATATATATATATATATATTTTCATGAAATTTTTATCTAAAAATTACACACTAATCAGGACATCACATAGTCCTGTGGTAGGGATGAAATAATTATCTTCCATAGTTATGGGTTGATGACTTCATCCTTTCTATACAGGATGGGTTTTCACGCGATATAAAATATGTACTTTTCTAAAACTACATTAAAATAATTCTGAAAATAAATTATGTAGACATCCTTGAAATAATTTTATGCACAATATAGCCCTTTAACTATTGGTTTCAAAATAAACTCACGACATAAATACATCATCTAATGTTTAACTTATGATTCCCATTAACATTTAACCATAAAACCATTAAAAAAACGAATATCCAAATCATTTTAATTGAAAGTCACAAAATCTTCTTAACGTTGACCCCTATATATCAGAAATTATCCCTTGGTTTCCTTGTTCAAAAAACTTTAATACCATCATCATATATTCTCTTTAGTCATGGTAATAATCTGAATTACCATAAATTCTTTGCTAAAACATGCTTTCTTCTTTATTACAATTGTTACTGTATATATTTCATAAATCCAAGAATTTGTAAACAAAACTCGTCAGGAGAAATACAACTTTTTCATAAAAATCCATAATCAGATCCATGGTAATATATTATATCCAATTAACTATTTCCAAATCAATCGTATCTTTATCCAAGTGAAACAAAATTTTCAAAACATCTTTATCACATTATAGATAACCTTCCCTTAAAAAATATTAATTTTTTATTTCTTCATCACTATTAAACAGATCCATTTAAATCATAAATTAAAACATTTATTGAAAATACTTATATATTTCATGATTCATATAACATAATATTTTTATTCCGAACCATATGATCTTCCTTCATCCAACTATATTTTCAAACCATTAACATGGATTCATCAAATTATTACTTAATAACAGATTCTAATAATCATAAATATAAATCATGTTTAAGGTTCCTAAACCTCAATATAATCATTCTTATTAAGAATATAGTAAAAAATACTGGAAGAATGCCACATACCATCTTCGTGTTGCGATAGTCTCTTTATCTTCATTGGTATGACCAATAATCATACCAAATTCTTTCTTCAAATTATGGTAATTCCTCTTGTGAAGTCTATTTCCATAATTTCAAATATGTCCACATTTAAAAAATAAAATTATAATTGTGTTCCTTCTAGATATATTTATTGACTAAGGCAAAAAAAACTGTATGGGAAAAACATATCATAGAATAATACAACCTGATAATGACAAATTGCAAAATAGGAATTATATATAATGAAACCTACATTTTCATTGATGATGCATTTTTTATACAATGTAATTAATATTCACATTCTATTTAAGTATTTTATAATGGGTTTTTAAGAGTTTGTTAATATCTAATGAATATCTTATAGGAGTTTCCAACCAGGTGTGCAGCAAGGCCTGTTGGCATGTAACATATTACCCCGAGTCTGGATCAAGATATGTTATCAGAGTTTTTACCCATATGTTAATCAATTATAGAGCCAAACCCACTTGTAATATCAAAACATGGATGTATTTCTAGGATACCACTCACTTATCCTTTACAAAAATTTAAGAACATTTTCTAGATATTTCATTATCCGTATACATGTCCTGAGAGTTCTGAATAATTTTTTCTCATCAATGTTTCCTATTGTTTATTGAACCTTTTTTATGAAATGGACTATAAATAAATAGTCATAAAGTAAAGTGAAATAACATCAGTTTTTTGAAATAATTAAAACATTAGAAAAATATATTTTCAAACGCTGTATTAGTGTAGTGCCTTTGGAATCATGGAAATAAGAACCCTGCCATGTAAGTGGGCTACATTATCATTCAATAGGTTATTAATTACTAGAACACATCTTAGGCACATCATACATAGTACATAATTTCATCACCTAGGGAAGGAAACATAAAAAAGGGTGAGTTTAGATGCCCAGTAAGGGAAAACAAGGGACACATGTAAGAAAAAACATGATCATAAGAGTATGAGAACATTTCTATCAAAAATTTGGTTCATTCCATGCATATAAAATATCATAAACAAGATTCATTGAGAAAATATTGATAGATTGTAAGAAATGAATCACAAGTAAATAATTATCACATTCCATGAAAGCATAACATAGTAATAAAGCATGGAATTATGGAAAACACATATTTTTATAATAACACTAGATCAAGGATTCTTACCAATACCTTCGTAACACATTCGGATTTTCTTAATTACCAGTTTTCCTACATTAGGAATGTGATGACCTCCCATGTACCCCCTTGTTTCATGCGTGGGATGTCCTCCCTTATATCTTATTTCTTCGGGCATGGGATATCCTCCATTGTACCATCTTGTTTCAGGCTTCGGATGTCCTCCCTTTCAATGTCAAATTTTGGGATCAAAAAACATTTATCATTACCGAAGGAATAGAAGTGATTTATAAGTCCTGCCCATATGATAATGATGTCATATATACAAGATACATGATATCATAAATAATCATATAATCATCCATTGAATAAAATCTCTATCATACACATCAAATGATATTATATCTTTTGGAAAATAGTTCACTATTGATAAACATTTAATAAAAACAATAATCAATTGATTGAAGTTATTTATACAGGAATAAAACCCACTAAATAGGGACATATTTCATATAGATAATTCCATAAAATGTAAACCTTTCAAATAAAAACTTTCAATGGAAAAATTGAATAATTTACCATGAAAGGCATGAGTAATACAAACCAATGTAATCTTAGAATGGAAATATGTTTTTAGAATATATTTTAAAAACACTTAAAAATGAAATTATCCATTCCCATTTGAATAATTATTCTTATAATTTAAAAATTCTAGGAATAAATTTCCATGAAAATAAACCAGAAAACATATAAATGAAGATTGAAAATATTTAGAAGCCTTCTACATTTTTAAATATTATAGAGGGGATTGAAGGAATTTAGAATAGATTTTTTACTTTTAGAATATTTAAAATCATATATAAAACCATGTGATAAAAGTTTCATTGAAAATATCTTTTAAAAAATCTATATAAAAAATTTACCTTTTAAACATGAAAATGATGATTCAAATAAATCACTGCAGGTTAATCCTTAAATTCCGAACATTCCTTTTAAATAGTAAATAAAATAATAAATGTTCCTTGACTGGATAATGATAAAAAGAATGGGTATTTATAATCAATTTTTGATTAAAATGTTAAAAAAGAGTAAAAATGAATTTTTTATATCAAAGTAGAATGGAATAATATTTATGGTAATTATTTTAGAAAACATGTTTTATTGGAACACATTTTTCTGACTAAAGATATATGAAAGGTTATATTTTCAAAAAAAAATCATAATTTAATTAACAAACAACGAGAGGAATAATGGAAATAATACATGAATTACTGAAGATATTATAGAGGATTAGAAAAGTCACGAGTTTTCCTGAAATACGGATCATAATATTTCATCAATTAAAACATGATCATACAGGATCCCGATAAATAGTGATATTGTTTAAATATACATTTACCACATGGTTCCACTAAATCATATTCCCCATGTTGGAAAATGAAGATACGTGGGGCATATAATATATTTAAAAGAATTAAATTCATGATATTCCATTTAAAATTCATTTTATACACCTAATATAAAAATATTAGAGTTTATAATGGATAGTAACTCAAAGATGGAAAATTGAGACAAAATTACTTTATCGAGTTTCCAGCATTTGAAACATAAAACCCATGACAGAAAGATAATAATATGGTTGTGTAAATATCCATACATTTATGTATAATAGGAATATAATATATTCATGGTAAGTATATACATCACACAAAATTATTGTGTTGTGAAATCTCATCTCACTCATTCAAAACACAAGTATATTAAATATAAAATTATTATAAACATTTTAATTAATAATATTAATATAAATATTAATATATATTTTCTTTTATAATTTATATTACCCTCTTACTTATAATTCCATGTTTAAGGTTACTCTTGGGGTAATGTCTACATTGTTTTTCACATGATCCTTAATTGGTTATATATTTTGTAATTATACTTATATCTTCATTTTTAGAATGTGAAACCTGATTTGAATGAAATTTATATTCATTATATTTTTTTTATAACAATATATTGTATCTAGATATATGAAATATAATATGACGTTCATGTATATTCTTGTCCATACGTACGCATGAACGTTGTTTCTATTTTATTATCGTATTGGAAGAAAGAGATTAAATAAAATATAAGTTTATATGTATATGTATATATGTAATTATTCTAGTATAATTATTATATCATATATATAATATTATTTTAGTAAACACATACTTAATACATTACATGTAGTGTGTGAACAAATCACATCACTTTGAGGGGACGATAGTGTACAATTTCTCAAATTAAATTATCATATTTACCCTAGATTGATAGTATAAATATATGAATTTTAAAATAATTAAATTAGTTTAAATACATTATTAATATATTTATTTAAAAAAATTCCATAATAATTTACTCAAATATTGGTGGTAAGGGAAGAATGAATAATTATCATTGTGTGTGGTGGTGATACGTCGTAGAATTGAAATGTATAATTATTAACCATTAGATGAAAGTGTGTGTATATGTAGTTCAAAATATGTAAATCTAAACAAATTATTATATAAATAATACAGGGTTTGTTTCATAATAGTTGAATAATGTTATTGGAAGGGATTAATAAGAAAAATAATATAACGGAGAATGAGGGAGTATATTACCTCTTCTTCAGGTAAAACATTTTGGTTTTCACCCAAGGGCTTCCATGGATAGATTAATGAAAAAGGTATTCTTATAGGTGGAAGGTAGTTAAGGTTTTGAACAGATTTGGGAGATAATATATGTACTTATGTTTCATTAGAGGTTTGTGGAAGTTGGAGAAGAGGATGCATTTTATAGAGGAGGAGGAGTGGCACTCTTGTAATATTTTGGGAAAGGGAAACCCCACCCACATTTATTTTTTAAGGTGGATCCAATAATATTAAAATGTAGATAAAATGGATTATAGGGTATAAATATGGCTATATAATGGATATTGGATATATTTTTGGTCATCATAGGCATTATGTTTATGGTTTAGTCCCTTGTTTTGAATAATTTAATATTAATCCTGGTATATAAATTTAATTACCTTCACTAGTACTTTAGGTCAAAATATGTTTAAATTATTATAAATTATAAATTATAAATTATAAATTATGATGATTCAAAATATGTAATACATTTTTCACAATTCCTAAAACATAAGTGGATTATGTTAATTAAAATTTAATCATGCATATGGGATGCCAAAGTGGGTTTTTAATTAAAAATGATCAATAGTTTTGCATGTTTCTATTACCGCTTTTATTGTGAAACTGAATCCCATGAACTAAATTGGATAACGTAATAAACTTTTGATGTAATTAAACCTTACAGAAAATTCAATATATAATTTATCCTGATAAATAAATTAGATGAAAAAATTGTTTTGTGTAAAATTTCAGTATTATTGACTATTCATTGAAAAATGAAAATTCAAAAAAAAATACAACAAGTTCACCCTAAAATAATTTAAATGTTTCTAATTAAATATTATATTATATTTTTAAATATAAAATTTAAAAAAATTCGAACATTTATTTTTAAATTTGGATCTCGATCAAAGGAAGTAAAAGTACCTTAATAAAAATATAGGCTTTTATATGTATAATTGAGATTGTTCTTATCTTATCGCTATCTTATAATTTAGATGAATAAAAAAATTGTTTAATATATAATATATATTATATTAAAATAAATGTATAATTGTAATTAATTTAATTTATTTGTTCAGAATAGCATTGCTAAAATAAAAGTTGTTTTGTATAAAAATATCTCATTTACATTTAACTAGTTCATTATAACTAATGAATTCATATTATATTTTTGTAAACCATATGTGTTTATATTATTGATAGTAATGTATATAATTTGTAATATACCATCTAGCTTGTTTATTAATTTATTAAATAACAATATTTTAATAATATATTGTGGTTTCCTAAAACTCAGCCATGCATGTTTCGCAATCCGTTAGGGAAATCCAGTCTTGAATATAACATAAGCATGCATAAGTGTTCTACATATAGAATGGTAACCATAATATTTCATGTTATTCATGATAAAAATTTAATTGTGTATAACACATTCCAAACATAGTACTATAATATATATATATAATAACTTCATTAGCATATCATGGAATGAATAATATATAAAATATTAAATTAATTCAAAAAAATCATGAAATATTAGGGTGTGTTAGGAATATAGCAGCAGTGAAGTAGAATAATAAACTGAATCTGAGTTTTTTCTTAGTAGAGTTATGAAATAAAGTCTCTTAAATGTTTTATAACATGAAATGGAAAACAAGAATTTGAAAAATAAAAATATATTAACCCAACAATAAAGAATTTTTTTAATAAAAATATGTGTTTCTTATAGATATTGATGATATTAATAAGATTATTGATAAAATAAAATTATTATTATGCTTGATTTAAACAATAAGATGAAGGAGTATGGGTTGTATAATTTCCAATAAAAACTTTTAAAAGTTATTAATTAAATTAATATTTTAAAAATACAAAGTTATCTATCATGGTGAATGTTTTAGGATGTTTAAACCTAAAAAGTACATATAAAAAATCCTTAAAATATAATAAGAAGGATGAATAATAGAGAATAAAAATAAATTTATGAATAATTTATATGTTTATAATACAAGATTAATTGAAAAACATAATGTTTCAAAATTTTAAATTCCAAATCCAAAATTAGATTCACGAATTTGCTTCACCTGATGTGATTCTCCCGATCAGTTTCACTAATCTCCTTCAACCGATCGGCTACACACAATCTAATTCACCTAATCAGTTTCACTGATCATGTTCACCCGATCAGCTCCACCCGATCCACTTCACATGATTATATCCACTAATTGGCCTCACTAATCGGCCATTGAGGGTTGTTGGGATTTCCTTCCCCAGTTTTCCCGTAACGCCGCTTCTAAGAACATTTATCATTTTAAAGTGTTTTGAGGCTGTTGTAGGCCCATAAATGATGTTTTAAATCCCCTAAGAGTGGGGATACCCATGATATACCAAAATGTGTGAATTTTAATCACTTCCACTCACTTTTCTCCTTTTCTAACCACCTAGGATTTCCAGTATCGCCAATTTTTACGAGTTTTTCCAATTTTAAGGAAATCTATTAACTCACAACTATTATCTCCACAATCTCAGAAAAGAATTATTAAATATTAATAAAAACTAACATGTGATACCCCCACCCACTTGGTCAATCCATGACCCTTTTTTAAAGTGTTTTGAAAAGGCTTATCCCACAACTCTTTGATCAAGCCTTTATCACCAATATCTTCTTCCACAGTCTCTTTGGATCCCTCTGGATGTTCTTGATTTCCTTCCCCATGAGGTGAATCATACGTTTGTGGTGGATCCCTTACCTCTCAGACTTTGTAGATTTTTTCATGCTACCATCATGACCACCATTCTTGGAGCATGGAGGAAACATCAATCCTTGATAAAACATGTAGGGGTTCTTCCTTCATCTCTCTTTATTGTTCATCATGTGGGGTGGGTATGACGATGTTCCCTCAAGACGTAGGTGAAACCAATGATATCAAAGATAATAAATAATCCTTTAATGAATAAAGGGTGGGAATAATGAAGTTGTTGTTGTGTTATACAATTGTTGTTATATTATAAATTGTATGGTATTTTTTCTACTTAAAATCATGGTCGTTGGTGGACCTTCCTTGTACACTAATAATCTTCTATTTTTATAGATAATCCTATGATTGAATGGTTGTAACATAGAAACTAGTGAATCATGTAAAATTAGTTGATTAAATGAATGTGAAATGAACAATAATCTGTGTGTGATCACCCCCGTTAACCATACAGAAAGAAAGATCTTAATGAATGGTGTGGGTAAATCTGTACAAAAAACAATTGCACTATTCTAGTTTCATGTGTAGTGGGTCTTCATGATGTCGTGTGGGGTGACGTGGATGGGAATGGAACATCTGGTTGAAGGGTTTTTTTGTGAATCTGAGGCTGTGGGGAGGAATATGGTGGGTCATGGTTTTGTTTCATTACTTCTAGGGATCTCGCTGATCTCTTTTGTTGTTGTGACTTAACAAGAGAGACAGGTCTGAAAGCATAAAAGAAATCTTGACTGTTTAGTTTCAGATTTATTTTTTAGAAAATAAATATTTTCATTTAGGATCCTAGTTGTGAAGAATTATTTTAAATGGAGATCACATGAACATGTTAAATGAGAAATGGTACATTAGGGGAACTATTTTCCAGGAATTGGTAGTGCTCTGGTTATAGTTGTCATATATTTTTTCATGTAAAGATATCAGCAACTATCGATGTGTACGTACTAGTTGATTTCATGGTAACCCTTAGGTTGAGATGAGTTCTTGATTACCTATATGTATAAATTTTATTTTTTATGTTTTTATTACGCACCCCACCTATTTTTATCCCATAGTTATAAACACCCTCCTTTCATGGGGGGGGGGGGGGTTTCCCAACATTTCTATGAGTGGACTGTTATTAGCTTAATTTTTTCTCCCTCTCCCAGGTAGCCCAATATTCATCAGGAAATATGTGATGGTCTAAGGATTAATATGGCCCGAGACTCTTCAAGGAGAGTGGTGCTTTGGCGGTTAGCCAAGATGTGTGTGTGTGCATGTTGTATTTCCAAGTGTCTTCCAAATGAGGTTCATGTGTCTTTGGGCATGGTAGTAGTCTTTCTAGACGAGGTGTCTTCAGGAGAGGTTGTGGTTGTTTGGGCCTAGATGTCTGCATGCATGTTCATGTGCGGATGTTGTGGTCTAGGTGTTTTTTGGGATGGATGAATTTAATATTGGTATGGCCCATATGATTATTGTTGGGGGTAGCAGTGGGACTAAAATGGGATCTATTAGGGTGGTATGATGCATAAGATGTCATAAATAATTAGTTGGAAAGTGGAGTGGGGTACCCAAATGCCTATGTGAAATTACTTTTACAATAATTGACATGCATTATTTCAGGAGTGTTCTTTTGTAAAGCTGGGTGTATAGATTACTTGCTAGTTTTTTTTGTTGTCTCTATTTTCTCACGGGGAATTATATAGTATCCCCACTTGTGAATGAGATATCTTGGTATTCCCTACTAAGTATACCTATATTCTCACCCTATATATTTATAAATTTTTTTCAGGTCACATATAGTTGGTTGGAGACCAGGCTAGTTGTTACTAGCTTGGGGTTGCGTAGGTTGTTCGGGTTTGTGGTTGATATTGTTTTTCCTTTAATTTGGTACTATCTTATGGAGTTTTCATGTATTTTTTTGTAAAAAATTACATTGAAAATGCATGTGGTAATAGAGTTTTCTCTTAACTCATAATTTCAGTATTTGATTTGATTGGGTTTTACCATCTTATCTCTTGATATTTTTCTATAAAAAGAATAATTTTTTCCATATTGTGTGTGATTTTATACCCTTGGTGTCAGTCTCCACTATGGGGCCAATTGAAAGCAGGACTCGTTGGGTCCTTATCTCTTCATCATCTTGAAGAAGGATGGGTATGGGAGGTTTTTGTCCCTTCCCTAATCTTAGAGAAGGCAGGTCATGAGAGAATGGTATCAAAGAGAGGTTTCTCAGGGATAGGATGGAGTTAAGATTTAGGCTTTTTGAGGATTTCCTGTGATAGTAGGGCACCATTGTTATGAAATCATGGTTCATTAAATAGGCTATAGAGGACTGGCTAGGACACAGAATTTTAGGGCACCCCATGATCCGATTCAAGGAATCTAGGCCTATAAAATGACGAGGTGGGGCTACAATGATTTGTAGAGTAGAGACCCTGTGAATGGTACATGAAATGTAATTATATTTTATTCTTGTTTGTCATGGTTGTTTTTGGAATTTAAAAAAATTGTGGATTTTTTTAATGAATCTTATAAACTACATTGGCATATGCATTCCTTGTTTACCATGCAGCTATAGAACGAGATGACTTCTATGAGTAGTGTGGGAAATTGAGGCATAGGTAGATGGTCCATTCGATCAGAAGATGTTTGATTTAGGGGAAGAGGGTGAAAGTGGAAGAAGACACTACATTCCTTCTAGTGGCAGACCCTCTGGAAGTACAGGGGCTACGTTTCCAACTTAAAGACAGAGGGCTAGAATGAGGAGATGGAAATCACCATTACCTTGATCTGTGCTCCAAGTGTGTAATGGGATCCATTGAAAGATAGTCAGATGAATGGAGAGCGCGTCAGTGGTGGATTCTCTACCTTAGAGATTGGATGGATACTAAAGTTTTGTGGACTGACATTGACAAAGAGCTTTGGGTGGAATTCCCTTCTTCTATGATTAAGGATGAGATGAGAAAGGAGAAACTCTCCCTCCATTAGTGGAGTATGTCAGTGAGAGATTTTGGGATCATTTTCAAGGATCTCCTTCGTTTTGTATGGGACCTCATTCTGGATGAGGAGTCTTGGGAGAGACATATAGAGGAGGCACTCTCACATTATCTTCTGTATGTCGTTACTTCGTTCACTCTACCGACATACATAGAGGTATAGAAAAAGGATGAAGTGGTGGAGAGGATTCACATGCTGGGAGGTGTTCTATAAGAGGGGATCCTATTGGGTTCTTCAAATGGGAGGTCCATTAGCAGCAGACCACCGGCATCAGGGCATTCCACATTTCGTATGACGGTGAACAGACCTCAGCAGTTCCAGTTTAAATCTCCTGATTCTCACCTTTCTCTACGAGCCTTGGACTAATGTTTTTTATTAGTGGATGTCACGTGATATTAGGAATCAGTGCTGGGATAGTGTACAATATGTTGGTGGTGGGCAGGCTCAGTACCCTCCTCAATAGCAGCAGTTTCCGACCAGACCTTTTAAGCAGCAGAAGCAGTAGGGGCAGTGATCTCCCACTCCACTGAAGGAATATAGTGTCAGAGGTGGCCGACCTCATGGTGCTCCTTAGGGACCTCGATCATGGCATGGTTGGGGAGTTACCTGGAAGACGAGGGGTAGAGGAGTTGGGCATGGGAAGATTCACGTCATAGAGGTAGCAGTTCCAGCAGGGCTTTAGGTTATTCGAGGTATGATCAGATTGTTTAGTACACATTTCTATGCCTTGTTTGATTTAATAAAATCACACTACTTTGTTACACTCGTTCTATCCCATGCCTTTGACCTAGGATTAGAGAGACTTTCCATGCTCCTGGTGCTTTGTATGCCAATTGGGCATCAGAGTAACCAGTTTGAAGTTTTTCAAGGATGTAATCTGATGTTAGGGCCTCATCAGTCTAGTGGGTAATTCCTTATGCAGTAACATCAACCATATGATGTCATCCTAGGAATCGACTAGATTTTTTCTATTCACTTGGTTCTCCACTAATTTCAGAGAAGAGTCATGTTCTCTGAAAAGGATGTCCACCGTGTGGCTTTGGTTGGTGACTGATGTTTTCATGTGGCGAGATGGCATGGGTATCCTCTCCTTTATATGTTGGCTATTCATTCATTAGAATTTGTGGATGAAAAGTTGATAGATGTTTTGGGAGTTTTAGAGATTTTTTGGACGTTTTTTATTACAGATTTTGGGACTTTACCCCCTTGATTTGATGTTGAAATTGGGATAGACTTATAACCTGGTTCCCATCCAATTTTTATAGATCTTTATTGGATGACACCTTCTGTGTTTCCAGAGATTCAGATTCAGACTGAAGATCTGATGAAGAAGGGTTTTTTCTGACCCAACGTGTTGCCATGGGGTGCTCCGGTCTTTTTCTCAAAGAAGGAAGATGGTGGTCTCAAGCTGTTCATAGGTAACCAAATCCTATATCAGGTAATGGTAATGAATGGTTACCCTCTCCCAAGTATAAATGATCTCATTGAATAGATCATGGGAGAAGGTTGGTTCTCTATTATCGATCAATGGTGTTGGTATCACAAGTTAAAGTTGAAAGACAGTGATATCCCGAAAACTACTTTTAGGTGGAGGTATTGGAACTTAAGGTTTTTATTCATTCCATTAGGTGTTACGAACATACCTACTATGTTCGTGGGGCTCATGAACTCTGTTTTTCAAGAGTTCCTGGGCCAATTAGTCATTTTTTCTATTGACTAAATCATGATCTTCTCAAGATCAGTGGAGGAGCACACTAAGCAACTCAGGATGGTCTTGGAGATCCTTCGAAACCACTAACTCTATGGGATGTTTTCCAAGATCATCCTCATGACATGAGAAATTCACTTTCTTGGAAACATGGTTTCTTAGGTAGGGGTAGTGGTGAATACGTCAAAGGTTGAAGCAGGTTTTTATTTGGAATCAACTAAGAATCTGATAGAGGTTCGGGGTTTGGCATGCTATTATTGCAAGGTCATACTTGACATCCCTCGAGTTGCATCTCCTTTGACATCATTGACCAGAAAGTACTGGGCCTTCATGTGGAGTGAGCAGTGTCGAGTTTCTTTCATCTATCTCATGAAATGGTTTTTTAGTGCTCTAGTGCTCAGCTTCCCAGAGGAAGGGGTGTTTTTTGAGGTGTTTTTTTTATATTTATGGTCTTGGACTGAGGTGTGTGTTGATGGAGCAGTGGGGAGTGATCTATTATGGGTCTAGGAAGTTATATCCTCAGGATCATAAATTTTCCACCCATGACCTGGAGATTGTATCCATAGTGTGCATTTGAAGTTGTGGTGGCATTACCTCATCTAGGAGAACATTGTGGTCTTCATAGATCATAAGATTTTGATGCATATCTTTACCCAGTGGGACCTGAACATGTGACAAAAGACATGGGTGGAATTTCCTCAGGACTATAAATTTGAGATCTCATACACTAATGGTAAGGGGAACGGTGTGTTTGATGCCTTGAGAAAGAAGTATCAAATGGAAGCAGTTCAAAAATCAAAAGATTCTTGGAAGGAAGTGGAGGAGTTGGCTGCCTTAAACCTAGATACAAGGGTGGAGGGTGGTATGGGATTTCTTTTTAGATGATAATGTAGTCCTATAAATTGTGATAGGTGGAGGAGTCTCAGTGGGGAGACAAAGAGAGAGAGTGATGCGTGATCGGGTTGACCAAATAAATGCTCCCTAAGGGTTGTCAGAGGATGGTCAGAATCAAATTAATTTTTAGTGGGAAGTTGTTTTTCCTAGAGCCGATGCAGGATGGAGTTCTCTGTGTGTTCCATAACTATCTCATAGTGGTACACCCATGATTTTACAAGATGTACTGAGGCATGAGAGAAGAGATTTGATTGCCTAGGGTGAAAATGGGCAGTGGTGTATATTGTGGTAAGGTTCCTTGTGTATCACTGGGTGAAGGTTGAACACCGTGTCCCCAGAGGATTTTTGTAGACTTTAGTTGCAATTGAGTGAATGTGGGTTGAAATATAAATAGATTTCATCACAGGAATTCCCAGAGTTCAAGGATGTTGTGATGCTATATGGGTAATGGTAGACAGGCTGACGAAATAAACTCACATATAAGAGGTTAAGGAGTCAAGTGTAGTGGAAGCCTTAACACGTATATACATTTGTGAGGTTGTGTGGTTTAATGGAGTTCTGAGGTCTATAGTCATGGATCATGATTCATGGTTTACCTCACAAGTTTAGAGGGGATTGTTGCATGATTTTGTCAACTAGCTATGCCTTAGCACTAGTTTTCTACCCCATACAAATTGGAAGATAGAGAGGACCATCCAGACATTAGAGGATATGCTACAAGCATGTGTTTTAGACATCATGGGATCATGGGAATGACATTTTTTTTAGTATAGTTTTCCAATTATAATAGATATCACTCTTCAATTGGAATGGCACCATTTGAAGACATGTATGGGAGGTCATGTCGTCCACCATTGTGTTGGACCGAGGTTGGGTAAGAAGGTTTTTTTGGACCAAAGGTAACAAAGAGCACAACGGATAAGGTTCATCATTTGTGTAAGTGGATGAAGGTGTCCTAGGACCAGTAGATGTTTTATGTTGATCGTAGGAGGAGGCCCTTAGAGTTCAATGTTGGAGACCATGTGTTCTTGAAGGATTCCCCTCAATGTGGGTAGTGAACGTTCCGAAAGGGGAGAAAGTGCTCTCCTAGGTTGATTGGGCCTCTTAAAGTTTTGGGAAGAGTTTGTGGGGTGGAATATTAACTGGAATTTCCACCTTATTTGAAAAGTATCCACAATGTTTTCCATGTCTCCCAGCTTCGTCGATATCTACATGATGACTCCCATGTTATTTCCTAGGGAGAGTTGGATATAGGGGATGACACAACATTCGTGGAGCGATAGGTGAGGATTGAGAACAAGATAGATAAGGTGCTTTGTGGATGGAACATCCCATTGGTTCATGTGTTGTGGATGCATGATGGCATCAAAGAGAGTATTTGGGAGCGAGAAGCTCAAATGAGTGCCTAGTACCCAGAGCTATTTTCAGTTGTTGTTCTAATCCTTCCTTGATGTAATTATTTTAGTGACCTCTTGTTATGTAATGCTGATATTTTGGGTTATGAGATGAGTTGTTTCCATAATTTGTGAATGTTTATGAAAGGTCCTGATATGTTGGGCAGGGAGAACCTGATTCCTAATCAAGAAAAATCGGCAATGATGTGATTAAACCCATACGGGTGAGTTAGTACCGCCCAAAGAGGGTAGTATCTGAAAATGGAGGAACTAACTCCCTGATCTGTGTGTTGGGATAATGTGATCCATGGGGTACATATGGCTGTTTGGAGTGGTTTTTCCCCAAGAGGTATCTTACATGCTGGTTGTTTTAACCCCTCTCTTGTTTTTGGGTAACCCTACTATTCTCGAGGATAAGAATAGTTTGAGAGGTATCAAATGTAATGGAATGGACGTTAAATTGACAAATTCTATGTTTTGGGTTGTCTTGGACACCATCAGTGAGTCATGAGGATGCTAGTATCAGTGGCAATGCATCAGTGTGGTGTCACCTATCGGAGCCATCGATCAGTCTCACTGATCAGTTCCACCCATCGGTTTCACCGATCGGTGTCACCCATCAGTATCACGGATTGGTATCACAAATCTGTTCCACAAATAATTTTCACCCATCTGTCTCACTGATTAGGGTCTCACTGATAGGTCTCGCCAATCAGTTCCACTAATCGGTTTCACCCAGCAGTCTCACTAATTTGTGTCTTAGTAATCAGTCTCACCGATGAATTCCACCAATCAGTCTCACCAATCGGTGTCTCACTGATTTGTTTCGCTGATCAACATGACTGATCAGGTTCACCCATTGGTCTCACGAATCGGTGTCTCACGGATCGAGTTCCTCGATCAGTTCCACCCATCAGTCTCATCAATCGGTGTTACCCATGGGTCTCACCAATCGTTGTCACCCATCCCTCCCACCGAAAGGTGTCTCCTTGATCGGTCTTAAAGATTAGTTCCACCCATCGGTATCATCGATCTGTGTCTCACATATCAGTTTCATGGGTAACCTTCACTATTCATCTTCACCTGATCGGCTTCATCCGATCTGTTTCACAGATCATATTCACAGATCACCTTCACCCTACTGGCTTCACCTGATCAATTTCCCTGACCATATTTTCCCGATCGGTTTCACATATTTGCTTCACATGATAAGCTTCACCCAATTAGTTTCATGGATCTTCTTCATTAGATCAGCTCCACCCGATCGTCTTCACCTGAATAGATCCACTGATCGGTCTCACCAATCGTCCAAAGAGGGGTGTTAGGGTTTCCTTCCCCATTATTCTCTTAAATGCCTATTTTATGTAATTTTATCTCTTAAAAGTGGTTCGGGAATAGTTTTGCTCCCATAAATGATGTTTTAAATCCCCTAAGAGTGGGGAGAACCTTGACATACCAAAAAAAGTGGCTTTTAATCAGTTTCACACCCTTATCGCGTTTTCCACCCTCCTATTATTTCCAATCTATTCCTTGTTACATGTTTTCCCAGTTTGATGAAAATATACTTTCTAACTACTGTTATCTTCACCATATCCAAGGATAGTTATTAAATCATAATAAATTATAATTTGTAAAACCTCCCATCTTTGTGGTCAATCTGTGATCCATATTTAATGAGTTTTGAAACAGCTTATCCCATAACTCTTGGATTTTATCACCAATATTTTCTTCCATAGTGTCTTTGGTTCCCTCTAGAATCGCTTGAAGTACTTCCATAAGATACATGTCATGCGCATATGCTGGAGCCATTCCCGCTCATAATTTGTGGAATTTTTTCCTACTATTTATGCAACCACCATTATTGGTGCAAGGAGGAATCATGAATCCATGATCTCACAAATAGGGGTTCTTCCTTCATCTCTCTTTACTGTGAAACATGCAGGGTGGGTATGATGATGTTCCCTCAGGACATAGAAGATGCCAAATTTAACAAAGATAATAAATGATCCTTTAAATAATGAAGGGTTTGGAATGATGATGTTGTTTTTGTGTTATAAAATTATTGTTATATTTTTAATTTTATGGGATTTTTTCCATAGAAAATCATGGTCATTGGTGGTCCTTCCTTTTGAACTAATAATCCTCTATTTTTTTGGTTAATCCTATGATTGAATGGATGTAACGTGGAAACTAGTTAATCATGTAAACTCAGTTGATTAAATGGATTCCTAATAAACAATAATAATTGTATGATCTCCTCAGATAAACAAATGGAAATAAATTGATTAATGAAGGTTGTGGTTAAATATGAAAAAACAACTTTTCTATGTTCTGGTGTTATGTTTCATTTCTCTTCATGTTGTTGTGTGGGGTGACCTTGATGGGAATGGATCCTCTAGTGGAATAGTTGTTGTATTTGAATCTAACGCCATGTGGAGACATATGTTGGGTCTTGGTTTGGTTCTAGTACATTGAGGGATCTCAAATTTCCATATTATTTTTGTGACCCAACAAGAGAGCTAGTTGTGAATCTTTAAAAGCATGCCTGTCTATTTTTTTAAGTTATTGTTTTTGGCTTGAATTTATTCCCTATTAGTTTCCCAGTGGTGAAGAATTATTTTAAATGAAAATCACTTGAACATGTTAAATAATAACTGCAACAATAGGGGAACTATTTTCCATGAATGGGTTGTGCTCTTGTTAGGGTTGTGGTATATTTGAGCATGTAAGTATAGTATCATGTGACGATGTGTACGAGATGGATGTCTTCATGGGAACCCTTAGGTTGGGATGAGTTCTTGATTACATATACGTATAAATTTTATTTCTTATGATTCACTTAAGCACCACACCTATGCTGAACAGTTCGTGCCGAACACACCCATTCCATGGGGGATGGTGTTTTTCCCAACATTCCTATGAGTGTCTGGTTATTACCTCTTTTTCTTCTCCCTCTCTCATGTATCTTTAAATTCATTAGGATTGCAGTGATGACCAAAGGATTTTTATGGCCCAATACTCTTCAGGCATGGTAGTGTTGTGGCGGTTGGCCCAGGTGTGTGTGGAGAGGTTGTTTTCCCAAGTGTCTTCGGGATGAGGCCCAGGTGTCATCAAGCATTTAATTAGTCTTTCTAAACTAGGTTCCATTGGGAGTGGATGAGGTTTTTGTGTCCCAGGTGTTTATAATCATGGATATGTGTGGTCGTGGTGGCCTAGGTGTTTGCATGTGGGATGAATGAACGATTAGGATGGCCTATATGGTTGTTGTGGGGACGGCAGTGGGACTGTAGTGGGATCTGTGGGGAGGTCAAATGCATAGGATGTCATAAATAACAAGTGTAAAAGCGGTGTGAGGAACTCAAATATCAATATGCAATTACATTTACTTTACATGACTTGTGTTATTTGGGGTGTGTGCCTTGGTGAGGCTGGGTGGATAGTTTCCTTGCTAGGTGTTTTGGTAAACTCTAATTTATCATGGGGTATTAGATTGTATCCCCACATGTGCATGAGTGATCTTGGTCATCCTCAATGAATATACCTGTATACTCACCCTACGTATTTATAAACTATTTTTTCAGTCACTTGGAAAAGGATATAGATCATGACGGTTACTACTAGCTTTGGGTTGCAGGAGATGTTCGGGCTTTGTGGTAGCTGTTTTCTTTCTTTCTTTTAGTTCTGTCATATGAAGTAATTTTGTATTTTTTTGTAGCACATTACATTGAACATTTTTGTGGGAATGGGGTTTTGTATTTACTCTTAGTTTCAGTATTGGAGTTATTTGGGTTTTACCATCTTATACCCTGATATTTTTTTATAAAAATTGTAATGTCTTTCAAATTACGTGTGATTTTACACCCTTGGTGCTAGTATCCACTTTGGGGCCTATGGTAGGCAGGACTCAGGGGTCATTATCTATTCTACAACCTTAAGAATGAAGGGTCTAATAGTTTGATGTCCCCTCCCTCATATTGGTGAAGGTGGGTCGTGACAGGGAGTTGTCCCACTAAATGAATACATCCTAAGAATGTTTCTCTAATGATTGAAAAAATATTCCAAACCATATAATAAATTTTTTAAATGATTAATCATATTTAAAATATTGAAAAATTATTCCTTTCCATGTTATTGTAACATGATAGTATTTACAAGAACTCTCAAAATCTATATCAGAAGGAAGAAAAAGAAATAAAAATAGACACAAGTATTGGAACCACTGTCAATACTATAATGGATGAATGACCATGGGTTTTTGATAGTGTGTGTCCTTAATCCATTAATGGAAATTTTATGTTTTGAAAGATTGTAAAATATTACAAGGATTGTATGGTTTTATTTGGGAATGTTGATTCCACTACAGAAAAGGTGTAGGATCTCTTATCATTGGGGATGAAAAGTTAAATTCTGAAAGAGTGTTGTTTTTTTGGTTGGTTGAAACACAACATGATTGGTGTTTCACAACTGTTTTATAAAGATAATATTTTTTAGAATATATGGTTTCTTTATTAAATTACCTAAGGATGAAGTTGTTATTAAAAGAGGGAAATGAACCATTGGAATCTTGTTTCATGTTGGTGAAGTATATAGTTCTTATTATCTTATCTAATTTGAATAAAATTATCTCTAACATTGAAGGATGGGGTAAATGTGTTAGGATAACTAGAGAAAAAAAATAGGGAAAACATTAGTTTTATTTTTTAAATGAAATGAACGTGAGATTTTTTTCCTTCCATATGACTGAAAAAGAATATTGCTAACTCGAAATATAATAATGATGAGATACAATAGACCTCTCCCTTGGAGATGATACATTATGATATTTTTAGACAAATGGGAAATAAAAAAATAGATATATAATTTATTTATTTTATTTATTAATTTTCAATCATTATATGAATTGTGTTTCATAAAAAATAAATCAATGTATCTCAAAATGTTTATAGAGTTATATGAGAAGTGTAGAAAAAGACTATGGATATTATATAAATAATATCTTCACAAATAATTTATGAAAATAAAAAATTATTAAGTTGATATATTATCTGGAAAATTATGGAATTCATCATGAGTTTAGGGAACCATCCAATCGACAAAATAATTGTTTTTATGACATAAATAATATATGATTGGGTGATATGGTATAAACATTGTTAATTATAAATGATACTTCATGATATTTTGGAGACATAAAATCAGAGTATTAGTCGATATTTAGAATATATTTATATATAGGCTAGAAACATTTATGAATACTTACAAGTTTTATTACAATTAAAATGAATTTTTTAAATACCTAAGGGTGTTCTGTAGACTTTGTATCATAAATTTAATGGTATAGAATCATTATAATTTTAATCAGAGAGTATTTAGGTAATATTTATTGGATATCAAAAAAAAATAGCCAATACAAGTGTTTTATTAAATAAAAATGAAATATTGTTTACTCTTTATATGTAAAAAATATTGAGGACTCTAATAAATATGATTCACAGTTATTTCAAGATGATGATGAATGTGAAGATGAAGTGGTTGTGGTTGAACCCCATGACAATTTTGTTAATGATGGTAAAAATGATTAAGTATCTCAAGATGAAGATTACTAATTATCTATATTAATTGATAATTAATAATTACATTTATATCATCATTGTATTATTAAGGCTACAGAACACTAAAATGGTAGTGAAGATCAACGATAACTATTTCATTCTTGATGAAAATTAATGTATGTTTTATATACTTCTTTATATTCATGGGATAATCCACAAATGTTGATTATAATTTGAAGCATCAAGAGAGAATTAATTCTATGAATGAACACCCAGATTAAATTGAATTGAATGATACATGGGATGTTGTACAAAGATCCAATAATAAAAAAGATCGTTTTACAATGTAGGTTCTCTTAATTTAGTTTAAAGAAAAAATGTTAAATGATATTGAAAAATTCATGACTGGATTCTAATGTTTAATAAAAAATTGACTGTATTTAATTTTAATAGACATTTACTATAATTGAATGATTAGAATCTATCATAATCAATATTTCTATCAAAGTAAAATTAATATATAAAATTTCACATATTGATATTAATTCATATTTTCTTAACAACCATTTAGATAGAGAGAATATTTCATAGAAAAACATTGGATATTCACTCTTGGGGAAGAAGAAAAAAGAATTTCCATGTAAAAATGAATTTTATTGGATAAAGATACCTAAAAAATATTTTTATTCTAAACTAGAAACTCTCTTAAAAATGTTGAACATCATAAAACTAATACTTTATTGTAACCTATATATAAAATAAAAACAACAGTTTTCCTTAATGTTCACTATTTATGTTTATGTCATTATATTTACAGGGAACCATGAAGATATATGGGACATTTTATCTGAGGTGGGGAATTATATTTTTTTCATGTACATTCGTATAGAAATGAAATACCTTAATGGATTATAGATCTCACAAAAAAAGAAGTAGATTTTCCAATAAAATGAAATGTAATATAAAGAAATTATGAAGTTGTTAGGTATGGAAAGTACATGTATTTTAATACATATTTCATAGGGAACAATGTTTTCAATATGTATAGATGGTAATGGTGATGACCTTAATATAATTATGCAGTTATTTTTATGTTTATTATGCCTAAGAGCTTCATGGAAAGATATAGAATATGTTGTAACCCTTTTTCATAAGTATCAGAGTGTATGAAAATAATCTCATCTTAGGGATAGAAAATGGATTCTCAAATATAATAAAAGAAATATATATTTTGGGTTATCGTATGACTAGATACGAATGATTAATTTATTTGGTTACACAGATGTAGGTTGGGAAGGACCTTTAGATTGTGTAAAATCGATATTTAGTGGAGTGATTTTTTTGGAAGAATGATTTTATATCTAGAAAATAGAAAAAAACATCGTGAATCTTATTAATATATATGTTTATAATTTTTCTTCCACTCATTCAATAACACATATTATGTGCACTGATACAAAATTCTGTGACTTGTTTGCTGAGGTAATATTTCCACATCTCTTGTGATGTGATAATCTATGTCCTATAAATCCAATTATAAATATGGTGTAATATTTTATTCCTTGTAAAATTGATATCAAATATCACTTCATAGAATATCATGTATAAAAAATGAACTAAATATTGTGTTTGATCTTATAATGGATCTAGTTGATGATATATTTACAAAACCATTTCCACAGTAAATATTTCATAAGATAGGTTTTATCGTGTGTGTTTAGCATACATATCTTCTAGGATATGGTTAATGAAGTCGTACCCTTTATCATATTTAATATGGATAGTTTTTTCATAGGGATAACAGATGTTGTAACATAAATATCTTAATTGCTATATGTTTTAACTTTTAAGTGAAAGAATTTATTTAGGGTGAGTTCTTGAAAGCGGTAAGTTGTGATATTAGCATGTGTGTGAAACATTTTAATAGTTTTTTATGTTGTTACCGATATGTTTATTATTTTATGTTAATGATTTTATTGAGATTTTTATTTGAATTTGTTCATAAATGTTATATGACATTTCAATCAAGGTTTAAGAAAAAATCCAATTAAGTCACTCTTTATGTACTGTATGGTATTAATTTCCAATAAATATTGTTCTTCACACTGATTCAACTCGGGTAGGATTTGAAATTTTTTATAAATTTTCAACTGAATGAGTTACAATATTTAATTGGTTTATTTTCCATGGATGAAAAAAAATTAAAAAGGGGTTGGTTATTGGGACCAAGTTATTTTTGAGGCATTTTGTAGAATATTGATGATGTTAATAAAATTTTGGTTAATTTTTCTATGAATAATTAATGTTATATCACAAGGTTTGTATATTTTTTGAAAACATCAATAAATAGACATTTTTAATCTTTAAAAAAATGTCACAAGATAGATTAGATCAGCCCGTGTTTACTGGTCTGAGTCTCTCATATAAACATTTCCACACTGAGTTTATCCACCTATGTTTGATGATTAATATATATCCTATATTACCTAAATGTTTTATCAGATGGATATTTTTTTGATTCTTAATTCTAGTGACTCTTTACTTTGATTATTTTTTTCTCACGGTATGATTATTCCTAGATATCAAGATCAAAGCTTATTTTGAAAGTGGGAGAAATAGTTTGTTAGTACAGTGTTTATACTAAGATACTCTAAGTTGTTTTCTCAAAATGAAGTTATTGATTGGAGGTGTGGATGAGTTGAGTTTTGGTTTGATGTTTATGAAGATAATTTTGTGTAACGTAATGGTATAATATTAAAGTCATGCACTCTATATGGGTATCCTATGATACTATATAAAGGTAAATAATATTTTTAATATACATTGTAAGGGTATATAAAAATATATGATGTTTGTGTTTGATGATTGAGATGGTTTTAGATTAGAAATTTTTTTCAATAATCAAAGTGTTGTTTCCTGGGATGTTATTGGATGAAGCCCATTAGAAGATATCTTAAAATTTCACAAGTCTGATTCCATCAGATGAACAATCTATTTTTATAAATTGTGTTTTCATTTTTACAATTCATATCAAATTGGAATGTATGATGAATAGAAAATTATATGTTATGGGATGATTAAACATAATACTCCATATTATCAAACAATGATTTCTATACAAAACTCATCATTCAAATGATGGAAAGTGAAGGTAATGGATAAATAGTTCCAGTTCATGTCATACTATAGAGGTAAATTATGGAAATAGTTTTTTGATACATTCCAACTACGTTATCAAAATGATTCTATTCATATATATATTCATTATAATGATTCACCGGAAAAATGATTGTATGGTTTATTAATATTAAATAAGCTACTTAAAGATAAAGTGAGGTATTTTTTTATGGTTTCAATAGAATGTGGTTACATAAGTATTCATGAATATAATAGAAGTGTTATGAAACATCGTGTGGACAAAGATGGGATAAATTTCTAATATTTTGTTTTTTTGAGTGGGAATATTAATTTGGATTCCCACCATTAATCTTATATAAACATAAATAAATAGTGGGTGATAGTAAGAAAATAGGTAGATAACTATTTATACATGTCAAAACATTAAGTGTTGTATATATGGTATCGAAAAAATATATTATACAATTGTAAAATAACCCATGATTGAGAAGGGAAAGTTTCAAATCAAGGTATCTCTTTAATGAAGAGATGTTTCAACCAAAAAGTGGAGTTGTCATCTAAGGAATTAGTTAGAAAGGCACCAAATAGAGTTTCCATAGCTTATCATATTGTATATACAATATGCGATGGTGATCATATGGGTAGTTCATAAAAAGGGGTATCAGTCTTCCTAAGGTAGTGGATATTTTTATTGAATAAATGAAGGGATAAATTATACTAGATGAAATAGTGATTAGATAGGCATTTTATACAACATTATATTTAGAATGTTAATTACTACTACAATGCATGAAAGTGAAGAATAAGTACTTGCATGAAAAGACAGTGTCAAGATGCCTAAGTAAAACATATTAAATCAAATTTCTTATGGTTATTACATTTGTTAAGAAATTTTTTTTATATCATTTATATGTGTGATTAATACATTCAATTTATATTTAATATAGTTCTTTTCATGTATAAGGTCACTCTCTTATTATTTCCCACATTAAATGGATTGTTATATAGTGGATCATGGGGTTTGGGATTATTTCTAAACTATGCTAAGGACTAGATAATCATATTTAGAAGTTAATCTTATATGTACTAGTGTTCATGTGGTTGTTCTTGTTTACATGTTTCTCACCATAGTTATATCTCTAAAATTTTAGGCAAAGGTTTTTACATAAGGAAGAGAACATAAAAAGAAATTATCACTGGTTCACCCCTCACCCTCTTAGAGATCACATAGATCATTACTAGTTATTTTAGTATTTATGTAGACAAATATGAATTGAGTTCATATTTCAATGTATGTAGTTCCAATGGTTCTTGTTCATAGAACATATTGATCATGACTATGTTTTTTTTTGTTCATGACAATACGGTATGACATTGAATGTGTCATCTAGCTATTCAGTGTTAGTTTTTAATTATGGGATTTTGGACATTGTATTTATTCAACTTCATATTATTCATATGTTTTTTTATATTGAGAATTTCATTTTATTCTCATAGTGGAAAAATTATTATTGGTATTTCATGAATGTTTCATGTTTATATATAATTAATTGATGATATTCCATTCTAAGATGGGTGTATAGGCTATATCCTACCATGTGGTTGTTATAACTTATTAGTGCAAATCACTAGCCCTTAGTCTATTGGTGGTGAGCTAAGGGTGGGACACTCTTACTATTACCTATGTAAGAGGAAACTCATTAGATCTATTCAAGTAACAATTAATGTTTATTTAAATTATCATAATCTATTTATTGTCATGTATTATTGATTATTTGTAATTTTTATCTCTGTGGGTCATTCGATAATGTTCGGCCCTTAGTTTCAAAGTAACTGCAACATAATTTTAATTGTCATAGATCCATTTCTAGTGGTTCAATAACCGTTATATGTTCTAATGTATAGAGTTAGAAAATTCAATTATTATAAACTACTAATACTCATGTAGATAATATAATACTGAAGAAAAATATAAATAGTCTCCCTGTGAGAATATTTGATATTGTTAAAAAAAATTAATGGTTCATATTTAATATAATTTATTTCATTACCATTTTTTGCTTAATGAGGATTGAATTTTATTGAATTTTATATTTAAAATTAAATTTTTATATGGAACACAATTTATATAAACCCAATTTTAAAGGTAGTAATGAAAAAAATCTTCGGACTCATTGGTGGTATAACCCTTGAATGGTGTGACAGTTGTTTTTTTATTGATTAAAAAATGAAAAATATCTAAATTTTATTTTAATAATTATATGATTTCATTTAATTAATTAAATTTATGAAAAATTATATCCATATTATCATGTTATTAGAGTTTTAAGATTGAATTTAGGAGGGATAATAAGTGAAAAATGATAAATGAATTTATGTATGATAATGTTTCCGTCTTTGAGATACCTTCTTTTTATTACCCCTTTTGGATTTGAAGGGTTCTCTTTTAGTTTTAATAAGGATTCCAAAATATGTCAAGAATGTTTTGGATAGAAAATTTGGTTGATATTTATTAAGTGAAGATATTTGAAATGTGGAATTTGTTGTGTGGAGGTTGGTAGATTTATATGTGAAGGGTATATATGTTTTAATGTAATAATTGATTAATTTATTTTCATCTCCCAATACTCTAAATAATAAATTATATTTATCAATATTAATTGTATTTTCTTAAATATATAATTTTTCACCAATTAATACCTTATAAAAGTCAATTATATCATTCATAGATATAAGTCAATGTAAGGAATCTAATTATTATACTATTAAAAATAAAATTTGGACATTTTGAAATGATTTTTATTCATAATATTACAATTTAATAAATTAAATTACATTATTTAATTCAATAAAAAAAATTAACGTCATTAGTGGAATTTTATAAACTGGATATGCAACACCCCGACCCGAGTTAGCTAGATTCGGTGCATTATTATATAACATTGGCATGATAACAAGGGATCAAATCTGGAATGACCAAATAGTTTAGTATCCTTGGAATTAATGGATAAAAAACATAAGTTAGACATTACATTATGAAATGAAAAAACAACAACATTGTGTCGCCTTTTGACACATACATCTCCCTTAAACAATCCATGTAGGTCAGTCCTAATATACTTTTCGCATCCTTGGAAAAATAAAACATAGAAATGGGTGAGATCAAGTGCACAGTAAGGATGGTAATATAGCATAAACATTCATAAATAATCATAAACATTTAAGGAAATTTATAAGACTAAAACAAAATCCTTTCAAACTTAAACATCATCATAATATGGAAAAGTTAAATCAAATAATACCATTTACTTATTCACATGGATATTCCACTAGTCTAATAATCACATGTAATATCTATATCCAATTTCATAATGATGAAATGAATAATGTCGGACATCATAACCAATATTCAAGGCCTCATGCCATGACTAAAAATAAGATTTTTTCAAGTCCTTGTGACAAGACACTATTTTGTCTCATGAGACCCACCGATTCATCGAGGAGCTATAGCAGGCTCCACCTGTCACTCAATATATCTAATGCATTCCACATGTGAAAATGTTGAAACATAACATAAACATTCATATTAAAACAAAAATACAAAATTTCAATACATTAACCATAAGCCATGAATGTTATAAAAATAACACATATACAATCACACATATCACAAAAACATCAATACAATATGGAAGGTTGTATAATAACAAATTAATTTCAAACAAATGTTAAATCCATCAAAGGATGTTGACAATGATGAAATCAAAACTATTTGAGATAAATATTTTTTCTATTTTAAAATATTTTAAAAGTCACATAAATATCAAAGAAAAAATTTATTTTCAAAATATTGTTATAATATTGTATAGGATTCTTAGAAGGTGTTATACCAGTGGAGAATAGCATCACCTATCGTATAAGATAAAACATTATTTCCTTAAATTTTTTGAAATGGTCGTAAAGAACCTTGTTTGGAAAACAACAGAAATATTCCATTATAAACATCTTATAAAAATTAAAAATGTTATAAATGACTTTAACCCATAGTCTAAAAAATAGTAAAAAAAATTTGAAATACATTTTTAAGAAACACAGATGTAGAGGATAAAGAGGTCCCAGTAGATACTCATGTATAAACAACCTCTGATAATGAAGAGATTGTAGAATTAACCATTTACATGTACTTTTCCCTGATCGAGGGTAATATAAACTCTTATATAATAGTTAAATAATTTTTATTAAATTATGAAAACCACATACATAAATATTATATCATATATGATCTTTTAATATTACATTGTTAATAATATTTCAGTAGTATCATCGTTTCAGGTGTAAACTGATTTGTTTTTCTTTTATATGATTGGTTAAATAATCCATGATTGTTATTGATATGATGTATTTGATTCATATTTATAATGAAATTATGTTCTTAAAAAAAATTAAATCATTAAAATGAATACTATTCTTCAATGGTTATGATGGGGAATAATTTCATCACGTTCGTGGAGATGGTAATCCGTGCATGTGCACGAGCGAAAATATCATTATATTGATGGTGAAATGTTATGTAATTGTATGTTATATCATATATACAGAATAAATGACATGTAATATTTATTATTTACATTATTATACCCATCAAAATAATGAAGTGTTTTAATAACAAACTACACCACGACGTGGAGACGGTAAGTTGTACGTAGGCATGTATGGTGACTTGTCATTAATATTATGGATAGAATAATGAATATGGTTGTACAATATATATAATAGCATCAAAATATGTATAATCTATTGGAGTTATTTTTTTGGTATGGAAACAATAAAGAAAGAGGAAGTGAAAGAAGAAGAGAACATTGAAATAGGTGGTGAAATTATAACTTCTTCTTCGAGTGATTCATTTTGATTTGAACAAAAGGGCTCCATAGAATGGATTTCTAATCAATGTAAGGCCTATAGGTTGAATTTAGTCTTGCTGGAAGGATATTTTATCAGGGGTTGGCTGAGCCAAATGGCATTGGATGTGTGATTTGGATAGAAGCGGAAGTAGCCTTTTATAAAAGAGGTGAGGGTCACTTTAGAAAAAACATAAAATATTAATTTATTATATAATAATATTCAGTTTATAATGTATTAGAAATGATATATTTGGAGGATATAGTGGTTATGGGTCATGCAAATCTCAACTAGTAGGTTTTATATAGGTTTAGGTCTCCATATTAACCTTATCATTTTGATTTAACTTATAGTTAAATAGTTTAACTTTTACCATGTATTCTTATATTATTATTATAAATAGTTAATTAACTTACTAAAAAAATACAAGAGAAACCCAAAGTGGTTCTTTATTTATATATATTACATTATCTATACCATTTGGATGAACCATATATTTTTTGGATTAATATATCAATAAATAATATAGAATTTATTTTAAAAACTCATTTATGTCATTTTTTGACACTATTTTATATTTTGTATTTTTGAAAGTCATAACAACATTATCACATAGAAAAAAAATGTTTAATAAACCCTAAAATTCTATTTTATCCTATAAAATTTGTGTAATTCATCATAAGTCTCAGTTAATATTTATTTTGATATTTATAATATCAATTATTTTAGTCATTCATTAATAAGGTAATTATTGCATCATGAATCTGTCATAAATAAATTTAATTATTTAGTGTATAAAAATTATAAATAAAATAAATTTATGTTTCAGTTATTTTTATATCTCTAATAAATATTTATCGTCATGTTTATCTAATTTATAACCCTATATTAAAAGTTGTGTTTTTATTAAACTTTGAATTTAACACTTTTAACTCTTCTTTAAATAAAATATTAATAAATTTCACAATTTAATCCAAGTAGACCAAAAGAATCATATTTTATTCCTCAGGTTTATTTTTGTCTAAATACACTTACCCAATATAATGAGGACATGTGTTAGGGTCATTATAATATCATTTGTTATAGATTAATTACAAAATTTACTTTTAACTCTAGTAAATAAAAGTCAAAACTTACAATTAACCAAAACAAATTTCATCTTATTAAACCAAATTTTACTTATTGATGTCAACTGTGTCACTTTTATTTTTTAAATTACATTCAAAGATGTTGAAAAATTATGTTTTATGAAAATTTTCATATGCGCCTAAAAGGTGGGTAAAAGACGGTAAAAAGTTCAGTATAATTTTATATATCAAATATTATTATAAAATGACTCCAATGAATTAAATTGAACATATATTGGTATTATTTATCTATTTTAACCTAATATAAATTTATATAACATAACTAATTATTTAAATAAAAATTTGGTGTAAAATAATAACTATGTTTTGTCACTATTCATCAAAAATTGAATATTTTCAGAAAAATACAAAAAATTCACCCTAAGCTAATTTTGATATTCCAAATCCAAAAATAATGTCCATTTAGAAAAATAAAATTTATAAAATTTCAAAAGGTGGGTATTACTATTCATAACAGCTAGTTTGATTGGTCATGGTGTGTTAGAACTCGAAGTTGCTTACAACACATGCTATTTTATTATTCAAAGAGATGTGTATCGTGGAAGCTTGGGGTATTAAATTATTCACTTATTAAAGAAATTTCTTCCTTGAAATTTCTAGAATATTACAAAATAAAATGATTCTGGTGGTTCTTCATCTTAAGTCCCTTGGGTTATGACGTTGGCTCTTCCATCTTATAGTTTCTCCATAAAACATTCACCAGAAAAGTCATCCAGTTTCTCAACACTTGTTCTCTGGTATCAATAACTCGGATAGGCTCTTCACAATAAGACATGTCATGTTCTAGTTCTATCTCTTTATAAATGAGTACATGCGTTGGGTCAGGTATGTATTTTCACAATAGTGATACATGGAGCACATAATTAACTTTGGTGAGACTTGGCAGCATTTCTAAATGATAAGATACAACTCGAATTATTTCTAGAATTTCTAATGTTACAATGTACCTAGGACTTAATTTTCCCTTCTTACAGGGTCGTATAACACATTTCTATAGAGATACCATCAAGAAGACAAGATATACTACATGAAATTACAAATCATTCCATCAGTTATCCAAATAGCTATTTTTCCTACATTGAGCTGCTTTGATGTGGGTTTGGATAACCTTCCAGTTTTCCATTGTTTTGGAAACATGTTCTGAGCCTACGAGTTTTCTTTCACCAACATCATCCCAACAGTTTGGTGTGAGACATATATTTTCTATATAACACTTCATATAGTGCCACCTAAATACTTGAATGGAAGCTATTTTTATAGTGAAATTATACCATTAGTAAATATTGATCCCACATACCTTGAAAGTCGTGTGGGAAATATATCAACATGTATTCTAAGGTTTGAATAGTTTATTCTGATTGTGAATCAGTTTTAGGGTGGTAGGAAGTGCTCAAATGATGTTTAGTATCCAATGCCTTCTAAAGAATTTTCTAGAATCATGATGTATAATTGAGATCATGATCTGAAACAATCGATAGGGGTACTACATGAAGATTTACATGTTCATTAATAAATAGTCTTGCTAAAAAATTAATTGGTAAATCTTCTCTTACAGTAAGAAAATGTGTTGACTTGGTAATACAATCAACAATGACCCATATTGCATCATTTCTTCTGGAGTATTTGGAATCATCATGGAAATTTCCATCGTAATATCATCCCAATTCTAATCAGGTATTGGAATATGTTTCATGACTCGTCTAGGATGTAGTCTTCCAGCCTTAACCTATTGACAAAGCATACATCTTGACAAATAATCACCAATATCTCACTTCATGTTGTCCCACCAAAATTGTTTTTTCGAAATATCTACGCATCTTTTTGCTACCATGGTGTATAGTGAAATTGGAGCTATAATCATCATCCAACAATTCCCTTTTTATATTAGGTATATCTGGAACACAAATTCTCTTCATTAATTTCAAAATAACATCTTCATATAAGAACACGGTCAATCTCCCATCATTCACAGCTTTATTTTTATTTCGAAACTCCTCAATATTAGTCTGAGAACTTTTTTATTTTCTAGTAAATATGGATTGGAAACCATTTGAAAAATTATTGATGTTTCACCTTCAATGAGGACTCCCATATTCATCCTTACTTGATCGATGAACACAGGATCCCTTTCAACTCCCATCTTGTTTGGAACTCCATGATCATTTTTTCTCAAAGCATCTACCCCCATTTTTACCTTCCTCGCGTGGTAGTGTATGGTTCAATCATAATCCTGGAGTAGCTCAACCAATCACCTTTGTCACAAGTTTTGTTATTTTTGTGATAAAATATACTTCAAACTCTTGTGATTAGTATAAATCTCACATTTTTCACCATATAGATAGTGTCTCTATATCATCAGTGAAAATATTAAAAAGACTAACTCAAGATCATGAGTGGGATTGTATTGTTCATGATTTTATAGCTACGGTGATGCATAGGCAATAACTCTATCATTCAGCATAAGGACACAACCATGTCCTTTCTTGGAAGCATCACTAAAAATAACAAACTGATTATTTCACAATGGTAGAGTCAATATAAGAGCATTGACTAACCATTTATTCAATTCATGAAAACATTTTTCACACAATTTTGTCCAAAATAATTTAAACCCATTACGTGTGAGCATGGTTAATAGGTTATCCAATCGGGAAAAATTCTGGATGAAGTTCCCATAATAACATGATAAACCAATAAAATTTTGTACCTCAGTTATACTCGCTGGTGCCCTCCATTCTTGGATTGCCTTGGTCTTTAAAAGATCAATTGAGATTCCATCCTAAGAGACAATATATCCATGAAAAGTAATATCATGAGGCCATAATTCACACTTTCTAGACTTCTCATATTATTCATTTCATCTAAGAGTCTTTATAATAATGCACAAGTGATTTTAATGATCTTCTTAGATTTTGGAATATACCATTATTTCATCAATAAATACCACTACAAAGTCAATAATATATTACTTGAAAACTCTTTTCATTAAATCCACACAAAAAAAGGGTACATTAGTATGTCCAAAAGGCATTACTATAAACTTGTAATGCATATACCTAGTACGAAATGAAGTATTCAGAATGACTTCCTTCTTCACACACAACTGATGATATCCAGATCGAAGTTCAATATTTGAAAAATATTGAGATCCATGATGTTGATCGAATAAATAATTAATATGAGGTTGGGGATACTTTGTCTTTATTGTTAAAGCATTAATCTTTATATAGTCAATGAATATCCTCATAGATCCATCATTCTTCTTAATAAAAACTACATGGGATCCCCATGGAGAAACACAAGGAAGAATAAATCCTTTATTACTCAATTCCTCTAGTTGTTTCTTTAGTTCCACTAATTTCAAAGTGGCCATTCTATAAGGGGTCTTCGATATGGGCCATGAACGAGGAATTAAATCAATTGAAAACTCAATTTCTCATTATAGAAGATCTCCAGCTAAATGATCTAGAAACACATCAACATATTATTGTACAACATGTTCATCTTGTATTTGAACATTCATTTCCACACTCGTAGTTATTCCATTCGATTCCACCCAATAATTGAATTTATTAGATCTACTGTTGGTGGATCTTGATAAGAATCATATGGTGATGTTTCTTATCTAATGATAATGTATTCATTATCATATTCGAAAATTATAACCCCCTTCTTCTCAAAATTAATTTTCACATCATGTTGCAAAAGCCAATCTATACTAAGGATTATATCAAATTTAGTCATGGGTATGACGTTGAGATCAATAGATAATGAACAATTATATTCCCTAATGGGAACTAACTCAAAAAACATTTTTTTAGTGATACATCCCGTAGGAGTTTTGATTAAAAACTCCCTTTTTAAATGAAATTGGAAATATCTAATTTTCATAGAAAATTTGGATGATATAGAACAATGTGATAATCCAGAATAAAAGAAATCATTGTATAGACATGAGTAAAGCATTGAATTACTTTCCACCATGTCTTTCAGAGCTTAAACATTAGCTGTAGTGATCGCATAAAATTGGCCTTTCTCCCTTGTCCTTTTCTGAGGTATGTTTCAATTACGCTTAAGATATTAATTTGCATAATTCCCCATTTATATAAAATTGTATAATTAAACATTGTCAACCCCTTTCTTTCCCTTGCAATCACGAGCATGGTGGCCTTTTTCACCACACATGTAACATACTCACATTCCCTTCAGGCTAGTACTGAGGTGTTTCTTCCCACATTTACTATAGGATGGAAATTCATATTTTCCTTCTTCATCTTATTTCCATTTCCATAGTGTTCATCAGATCTCTTCTTCCCTATATTTTTATTAAATTCATAATATGTTGAGAATTCTTTTTCTATATTAATAATACAAGAGACAATATCGTCATACGATGAGAAGGATTGTGAGACTAATGCTCGATGGAGAAATGGTATTAACCCTTCAAATAATCTATATATCTTAATCCTTGAGTTAGGTATATAATCTGCAACATTCCTTTCTAACCTTGTAATGTTATCCTCATACATTGAAACATTCTCACCCTCCTTTTTCTTCAGACTCAAAAATTGTCATTCCATATCCCCTCGATTGTCACGAGGAAAGCTATTTTCAATGAAAAGTTCATTAAACTCCCTCTATTCCATATTTGATACTTCTTAATCTTTCTTTGTATTTTTAATTAATAACCACCATTTATCCGCATCTCCTATGAGTCGATAAACTTCAATGAAAACATATTCCATTTCACTACTCCCCAAATCATGAAATATGTTTTCTAAGGAACATATCCATTTCTTAACAACAAATGGATTTGTAGTTCTATTTAATTTTTGGGGTTTTTTCATCATGATTTTCTCTATCATTGATCATCTATGTTGTGGATCAGGGTGCTTAATACGGATAAAGTTATTATTCCTAACATGATTGAGTTGTCCTAGTATGGTGATAAGATAATCAGCACCAGTTGAATCACCAGATCCACTCTAATTATCTTGAGTAGGAGAGAAATCCCAACATGGATTTTGTGCATTGATATGGTTTTCATTCCTTCCACTATGCACCATTTCTAAATAATGGCAAACACTAGATTAGTTTATGAATCCCAATACATAATGAAAATCTTGTAAAAACACTTCACATAATATGAATAGTTTAGGGATACAATCTATAATAATAAAAATGTTTTCTATGAGGATTTATATACTCATAAATCCATCCTAATGTTTTGTAACGAAAATTTGAATTAGCCTAAGCATATCTCATGGGAGTGTTGTAACCAAGAGTGTAGCAAGTCCCATTGTCTTGTACCAGGATACCACTGGTTAAGCCCGAAACTCCTTGTCGGATTTTCTCTCCTAGGTACATCTGTTCCAGAGCCTCTTCTACCTGCTCGTATTGAGACATTGATGTATTTATTGGAAAATACAAAAAACTCAACAATGCCAAAATTCTAGGATGTTCATCTATAAAAATCCTCAAAGCCTCTCTTAGTGTAATTATAGTGACCCGACCTTTTCTTACATTACTATTACATCATTTCAAAGATAAACAACATAATAGTATTACACATAGAGGATCCAATGGTTTAGTTCCTTAGGGAAACTAGGACAACACATAACAAATACAACATCAAGCATAAACATTTATTTAATTTCTTCTTCTCTAGCTTCTTACTAGCACTTGTCCTCTCCTTTGTACATGTAGCCACCTGAGGATATACATAAAAATGGGTGATCTAGAATCTTATTAAGAGGATAGATAAGAAAAATATATCATGGGGTGATCATAATCATAACATAGGCAAAAGATCATGAACATGAGTGGAGCATAAATGAAAGACTTGAAATGTGGAAATGCATAAAAATGAAACATCATGTCTTTGTGGTTAACTACCACACATACTTGTGAACCAAGCTAGAATATTTTTCACAAATCACTTCACATTTACTCATGAGATTCATCACTTTACCCAATGCATTGGAGCGCTATATAATTCCGGGCGCACCACTCATATTTAAACATTTATATTGCGTTATATAATTCTGGGTGCACCCATCACATCATAACATTACCATTTATCATGCATGACACAATGAACATATAAAATAAATGAACATAACTAACCCAATAAAAGGAATGGGTTTCATCTCATAAGAACACATTCATAAACTTTGGTTTCCCAAAAGAAATGGGGAACAACATACTTGATTGAAGAACCATCAACCTTGAATGAGAGGTAAAATGTGAGTTCTTAAAAGAAGATTTATTTTGGAATACATTTTGATTGACATAAACTTTAGTAGAAAACATTTATATCCCATAAAAGGTAAGATAATTATTAACAAATGGTCTTTAAGGAGTAACCATATAAAAAATGGAGTGAAAGAGGGAGAACCTGAAGAATGAAAGTTGGGTTCGAGAATTTCCCCTTACCTTGTATCTGAATGCTTCCTTCTCATTAATGTTCTTTATAATGACATTATATTCATTAATTAGAAATTACATAACATTTTATACATTAATATGGTTCATTATGGTTTCATTATGTCATTTTATGTTCCTTATAGAGTTTAAAAACATTGTTTGGGGATGTTTGTTTTTATGGTTTTTCTTGGGTGGTTCACTTGTATTCATAAATTGAAGTTCGGGTAGAACATGAGAAAGCATCCAGAAAATATGTTACATGTTATTAATTATATTACAAGAGTTTTAATTATTTTATAATTAATTATATTATATCCATGTGGATTAATCCTTAGATAATAATTTAATAATGATTATTTGGGTTAATTTGAGTGATTTTTCGATCATAATGAACTTGTTTTATTTTATAAAAATAAATATGGTCATAAGATAGTTCCAGAACTTGAAATAGGAGATAATACATATAAAATATTCTGGTTCTAACATAAAAATGGTTCCATGACCAGATATGAAGGTAGAAATGGAAGAAGAAATCATATTGTTCTTGAAGGTGATAAATTAACACCTCACAAACAACGTTCACTTAATAAAATAAAAGGAAGAGGGAAATGGGGTTGGATGATATAATATCCCATTAGAATCATAAAATTACATTATATGTATAATAATTTAGTTACATTTTCATTTGGATGATGATAGGTGGGAGAGAGATCAAGAAATGAACTTGAACTTGAAAGGAAATTAAAGGAGAATAGGGAGAGAAATTACCTCTCGAATCATTCTCTTGAGAACCACCTTAAAAGCCTAAGCTTGGTATTTTGATGAGACCAAAAGCACTTGGAGGTGGGGGATGGGCTAGGGAAGGTTTTTGGTCAGAGTTTACTAGAGGCTTGGACCTTGAGAGGTGTGAAAAAATGAGGGTGTGAAGGTTGGATTTTATAGTGGTGGGGAGAGGGGTTTCCTTAATATAAAACTCATTAGTTCATTAATTTCCCCTAAGACAAGGAATAGTTAGTATTTAATGACCAAGAATAGTAATTTTATCATGTGATCCCAAACCAAGTGGGATTACATCACTAGAGCATCATTGATGACTCAATTAATATATTATTTAGCATTTATAGTAAATTTTCAGATTCTACATTTCATCAAAAAATTCAAGTATCTCAGAAAAATCCCAAAAATTTACACAAACCATATTTGACGAGTAGAATCCATCAATAAATTTAATTTTTCAAAAATAATTTTCTAAATATTATTAATTTAATATTTAATTAAAATTATAATTTCTTAAAAATAGTTTTTAAGATTAAAACCGATTTTATAGTGATTTCAAAAATTACGTAGGGTATTATAAAATTATCTAAAAATTATAAGACATTTATTCAATAATTTATGAATACATTTTAGGGAAATAAATTCTCTTTTAAATTAATTAATTAATTATAATTAATTATTTGACTCACAAAATACCAAAACGTTTACTAAGGTCAAATTGTCACTTTCTAAGATGTCTAAATTTTATTTAATTATTCATAGGTAATGTTACTCTTATTTTAGATGATTTACTATTCATAAGGGTAATATTACTATTCATAAGGGTATGTTACTATTCATAAGGGTAGGTCACTATTCACCAAAAAATATTTTTATTTCATTAGACTCCAAAAATCATCTTGAACACAACTGTGTATGTCGGATTTTCGAAATTCCAAACACAGAAGTGAAGAACATATGTTTAAAGGTCACTTATCACTTATTAGTTCATTATGTTGTGTTTTCATGTTATTTTAGGACATAAATATAAGAAGGGAATTTCCAGTAAAAACTTTGGGTCGTTACATTCTTCCCCCCTTAAGAAATTTCACCCCTGAAATTTCACTTTACACAAACAGGTGAGGGTGTTTCTCTTTCATTGCCTCTTCTGGTTCCCAAGTTGCTTCCTCAAAATTATGGTTCCTCCACAACACTTTGAAAATATGGGTTGTCTTGTTGCATAGAACCTTATCTCTCCAATCCAGAATCTTTACTGGCTGCTCCTCATAGGATAGATCATCTTCCAACTGCACCACCTTTGAGTTTAGTACATGTGAGGGGTCTAGTATGTACTTCCTTTGTAGTGATACATGAAACACATCATGAACTTGAACCATATTTAGTGGAAGTTCAAGACGATAGGTCACGGCTCCTATGAGGTCAGGTATCTCAAAGAGACCAATATACCTTGGGCTTAGCTTCCCTTTCTTCCCGAATCCCATGACTCTCTTCCAAGGAGATATTCGAAGGAAGCCTTTATCTCCATCGTCGAACTCCAGTCCCACCAATGGTTGTCAGCATAGCTCTTTTTTTGACTTTGAGCAGCATTGATGTGTTTCTGGATGACTTGAACCTTCTTTTTCATCTCTTGAACTAGATCGGCCCCAAGTAGCTTTCTTTCTCCAACTTCATCCCAACAGGTTGGAGTTCTACATCTCTTTCCATAAAGAGCTTCATATGGATTCATCTGGATACTTGAGTGGAAGCTATTGTTGTATGATAACTCAACCAATGGGAGATTCTGATCCCAACCACCTTTGAATTTAAGAGAGTAGGCTCTGAGCATATCTTCAAGTGTCTGAATAGTCCTTTCAGACTGGCCATCAGTTTGGGGGTGATAGGTCGTGCTGAAATTTAATTTAGTACTCAAAGCATGTTGAATGCTCCTCCAGAACATAGATGTGAACCTTGGGTCACGGTCAGAGACAATTGAGAGTGGAACACCGTGCAGTCTCACCACTTCCTTTATATATATATCCTCAATTGTTAAAGAGAGAGATCTTCCCGAATAGCGATAAAATGGGCCGTCTTGGTGAGTCGGTCGACCACAACCCATATCGCATTATTTCCCATTGACATCTTTGGGAGACCCATGAAAAATTCCATAGTAACATTTTCCCATTTCCACATGGGTATAGGAAATGGCTGCATCCTACCTTTGGACTTTTTTCACTCAGGTTTAACTTGCTGACATACCAAGCACCTTGATATATATTATGCAATCTCCTTCTTCATGTTATCCCACCAGAAGTGTTCTCGGAGATCACGGTACATCTTGGTACTCCCATGATGGATAGAGAAAGTTGAGTTATGTGCATTGTCCAATAGCTCCTTCTTTATCCTGGGTGATGAAGGCACAAAAATATGTGTTCCAAACCAAATCACGCCACCATCATCTATATGGAATTCTTGCAGCATCCTTTCCTTTACTGCATTCACCCTCTTTTGAATTTCCACATCATCCCTTTGTGCTTCCTTCATCTTCTCCTGGATGGATGGTTGCGCAATAATTTGGACAAGGTAGGATGTATCCCTTACCCTTATGACTTCCAAATCCATCCTTTTCATATCCAGGAAGATTGGGTCTTTCTCAATCTGCAGTATGGATAGTGTAGCAGGTTCTTTTCTGCTCAGAGCACCAGCTACCTTGTTCACCTTTCCAGGATGATAGTGAATTGAGAAATCGTAATCCTTGATTAGATCTAATCATCTCCTTTGACGCATACTGAGCTCCTTTTGTGTGAATATATACTTTAGGCTCTTGTGGTCGGTGTATATGTCACACTTCTCACCATAATAGTTGTGCCGCCTGATTTTCCAGGCGAAAATCACTGTCGCCAGCTCTATATCATGTGTCAGGTAGTTCTGCTCATGGATCTTCAACTGTTGTGAGGTGTAGGCTATCACATTATCATTTTTCATGAGTACAAAACCCAATCCATTCTTTGAAGAATCACTGTATATCACAAAACTTTCTCCACTTTTCGGTAGTGTGAGTACAGGTGCAGAGATCAGCCTTCTCTTTAGCTCCTTGAAGCATCCCTCACATTCTTCCGTCCAGACATACTTTACCCCTTTCCTTGTTAACTTAGTTAGTGGTCTTGACAATCATGAGAAGTTTCTCACAAAACGTCCGTAGTACCCATCTAATCAAAGAAAACTACGGATTTCTGTGACACTAGAGGGCCTGGGCCATTCCTCAATCACATCTTTCTTTGACGGATCCACAAAAATTCCTTCACTTGTGATTACATGTCCCAAGAACGTGACTTGAATCATCCAAAAGTCACACTTGATGAACTTTGCGTACAACTTCTCCATTCTCAATGTCGCCAACACAAGTCTAAGATGTTCTTCATGTTCCACTTTTCACTTGGTGTAGATGAGAATATCATCGATAAAAACAACCAAAAATTTGTCGAGGTAATGTCTAAAGACAATATTCATCATATCCATAAATATTTCAGGGGCATTAGTAAGTCCTAATGGAATCCCCAAAAACTTATAGTTCTCATACCTTGTACGGAAGGCAGTCTTCTGAATATATTCCCTCGTCACCTTTACCTAATGATATCCAGAATGAAGATCCGCCTTTGAGAAGTATTGAGAACATCTTAACTAATCGAATAGTTCATCAATCCTTGGAAGAGGATATGTTTTATTTATGGTTATCTTGTTGAGTTCCCGATAATCGATACAAAATCGCATGGTTCCATCCTTCTTCTTCAGAAAGTGAACTGGCGCACCCCAAGGTGATGCACTAGGGCGTATGAACCCTTTGTCCAGATGCTCTTGCGGCTGCTTCTTTAACTCCTCCAGTTCGATAATAGCCATCCTATAGTGAGACATAGAGATAGGAGTATCTCTAGGTATGATTTCAATTGAGAACTCTACCTCACAATCTAGGGGAATACTGGGTAACTCTTCGGGAAATACATCGTTGTATTCCCTCACGATGGGAATTTCCTCACTGTTGGAAATTTCCTTCGACTCAACCATTTGGGTGAGGTATGCTTCTTCATCGGGAATCAACACCCTCACCATTGAAGGATTTTTCAAAGGAGATTCATGATCTTCCTTGCATTTGTAGAGGGTCATGGGATGGTTTGGAATATGAAAAGATATTTCCTTTTCTCGACAGTTGATATGTGATCTATATAATGAGAGCTAATCCATTCCCATTATAGAGTCAAATTCTACCAAGGGAAGCATTACGATATCTTCCATAATAATCTTCCCACATATGCCAATAGGAGAAGAGTCAAACACTTGGGTTTCAATTATTACACTACTTGGTGTTTTTATAGATATCTCTACTTCAAGGTTTTGTGGCTTCGATTCTATTATTCTATCAAACTTTCAAGATATAAAGGAATGCGTAGAACCAGAATCAAATAAGACTTTTTCCATTCTTGAGTGAATAGGAAGTGTACCTTGTATGACTTCATTATCATGCTCCACCTCCATAGTAGTGATGGCATAAGACTTCGATTTTTTCCTTTGTCTTTGGTGGTTGCTGACGTTGATTACCCTCAAGAACTCGAGGTTTAGTGCCCTGGTTTTCATAGTGCCCTTGCTCTTTATAGTTGTAGCATTGAACCATGAGAGGTTATCTCCTTTCATCAGCTACATTCTCCTTCCTTTTTTGACCATTCGACACTCCTGAGCATGATGTCCATATTTCCCACACATAAAGCACTTCCACATCCCTTTGAGGCAGTTTCCATGGTGCAACATTCCACATTTTTGGCATGTGGGTCATTGAGTTTTCTTCTCACCTTTCTCATTAGATCCACCAGCTTGAAACTCCATCTTTCTTTTCTTATCACCATATCCCTGGGACCATTCTACAAACTCCATCTCCACTTTGAGAGAACACCGAACAACGTCTTCATAACTCCCAAAGTCTTGAATTACAAGAGCCTTTCGAAAGTGTGGTTTTAATCCACTAAAGAATCTATCAATTTTTCTATCATTGTTGATAAAAAAACCTGAAGTGTACCATGAAATCCATGTGAAATTCACTTTATAGGTTGTGATAGATTCTCCTTCTTTTTTCTTTAGCTATATGAATTCTCTCTCCATATTCATGCAAATAGTTCTTGGGAAATACTTGTTAAGAAACTTTATCTTAAAGTCATCCCATTCCATCTCTTCAATTTCCTCCCTTGTCTTGGTGTTCTTAATCAAAGCCCACCATTGATCAGCTTCTCCCTCTAGATGATAAATGGCTAGAGTCACCTTCTCTATCTCAGAATAGTGAAGCACAGAAAAGATCTTCTCCATGGAGTTGACCCACTGTTCCGCAACTAGTGGATCAGAAGATCCACAAAATGTCGGTGGTCGTTGCTGCATAAAACTCTCGATATCCAGTTGCTCCCTATTTGGTGAAGGAGTATGTTACCCATTACTATGTTTATTATTCATAACTTGAGATAATTGGGTAAGAATATCCATGAATTTTTGAACTCCACCTCCCAAATCATTGGGGATGTCGTTCAGGAAATCATTGCATTGACCCTCGCATGAGTTGCTGGCCTGATTTCTCCTGGTTCCCACCATTTTCTAAAATAGAAAAGGTTAGAACAAAACATAAGTAAACAATTCATGAATAACTTATTCATTTAAACAATTTATAAGATAAACATAACATATGGGATCCCTATATAAATATTCTTGTGTGCATATTTGTACTTAGTCTCATGTTATAGGTTTCCTTAATGGTTCACTAATCCTAATTCCCAAATTAACTAAACCTCCCTCTGATACCAAATATAGTGACCCGGCCATTTCTTAAATTAATATTACATCATTCCAAAGATAAACAACATAATAGTACAAGCTCGTGCTTGGCATCCAAAAGACCCGGGATCAAATCCGGGCAGGGATGAATTTCCTGGGTACTATAGCAGCACTGTTGCAGCGGCGGAACTGTAGTAGCGGTGGCACTGTAGCAGCGGAGGCACTATTGCAAGGTACTGTAGTGGTGGCGGTACTGTAGCAGGTACTGTAGCAGCGTGGGAACTGTAGTAGTACTGTTCAATGAGGGGTTATTTGGGCCACAAATGGGCTTCTAAGCCTTGTATTCAGGCCACCTAGCCTTGGGCCTTCGGCTATGTAATGTGTCTCTCTCTACCCACACTAAAGAGGTCTTTGCTTTAAATAATAAATTGAGGCTTCGGCCCCAACCTTTTTAAAATAATTATTACACAAAGAGGATACAAAGGATTAGTGTCTTGGTAAAACTAGGACCACACATAATAAATACAACATCAAGCATAAACATTTATTGAATTTATTCTTCTCTAGATTCTTATAGGCACTTGTCCTCTCCTTAGTACATATAGCCACATGAGGATATGCATAAAAAGGGGTGAGATAGAAGCCCATTAAGAGGATAGATAAGAACAATATATCATGGGGTGATCATAATCATAACATAGGAAAAGGATCATGAACATGAGAGGAGCATAAATAAAACACTTGAAATGCGGCGATGCATAAAAATGAAACATCATGTCATAGTGGTTAACTACCACACATACTTGTGATACAAGATAGAATATTTTTAACACATCAATTCACATTTACTCATGATATTCATCACTTTACCCAATGCATTGGAGCGCTATATAATTCTGGGTGCACTCGTCACATTTAAACATTCATATTGCGCTATATAATTCTGGGTGCACCCGTCACATCATAACATTATCATTTATCATGGAAGCCATAATTAAAATATATCATAAATGAACATAACTATCCAAAGAAAAGGATTGGGTTTCATCTCATAAGAACACATTCATAAACATTGGGTTCCTAAAAGAAAGAGGGAACAACATACTTGATACAAGAACCATTAACATTGATTGAGAGGTAAAAGGTGAGTTCTTCAAAGAAGAGTTCTTTTGGAAAAATTTTGATTGACATAAACTTTAGTAGAAAACATGTATATACCATAAATGGTAAGATAATTATGAAAAAATGATCTTTAAGGAGTAACCATATCAAAAATGGAGTGAAAGAGGGAGAACCCGAAGGATGAATGTTGGGTTCCAGAATTTCCTCATACCTTGTATCTGAATTCATCCTTCTCTTTAATTTCTTGTATAATGACATTATATTCATTAATTAGAAATTAAAGAACCTTTTATACATTAATATTTTAATTTTGGGTTCATTGTGTCATTTTATGTTCCTTATAGAGTTTAAAAACATTGTCTAGGGATGTTGGTTTTTATGCTTTTTCTTGGGTGGTTCACTTATATTCATAAATTGATGTTCAGGTAGAACATGGGTAAACATCCAGAAATGGTATTACATGTTATTAATGATTTTAAAATATCTTTAATGATTTTATAATGATTTATATTGGATGCATGTGTATGAATCATTATATAAGAATAAAATTTTGATTATTTGGATTAATTTGAGTGATTTTTCGATCATAATGAACTTGTTTTATATTATAACTAGAAATATGGTCATAATTTAGTTCCATAACTTGAAATAGGAGAAAATACATATAAAATATTCTGGTTCAACCATAAAAATGGTTTCATGACCAGATCTGAAGGTAGAAATTGAATAAGAAAACATGTCGTTCTAGAAGGTGATAAATTAACACCTCACGAACAACATTCTCTTAATAAAATAAAAGGAAGAGGTAAAGGCGGTTGGATTATATAATATCCCATTAGAATAATAAAATTACATTATATGTATAATAATTGAGTTACAATATCATTTGGATGAATATATGTGGGGAGAGATCAAGAAATGAACTTGAACTTGAAAGGAAATTAAAGGAGAAGAGGGAGAGAAATTACCTCTTGAATTCTTCTCTTCAGAACCACCTTAAAAGCCAAATCTGGGTCTTTTGATGAGACCAGAAGATCTTAGACGTGGGGGAGGGGCTAGGGAAGGTGTTTGGGCAGAGTTTATAAGAGGCTTGGAGCTTGAGAGGTGTGAGGAAATGAGGGTTGGAAGGGTGGCTTTTATAGTGGAGGGGAGAGGGGTTTCCTTAATATTAAATTCATTAGTTTATTAATTCCCCCTAAGATAAGGAATAGTGAGTATTGAATGACCAAGAATAGTGATTTTATCATGTGATCTCGAACCAAGTGGTCTTATATCAGCAGAGCATCATCGATGACACAATTAATCCATTTTTTAGCATTTATTGTAAATTATCAGATTCTACTATTCATCAAAAAATTCAAGTATCTCAGAAAAATCCCAAATATTTACCCCAACCATTTGTCAAAGTGTAAAATCCAAAACTTAATTCAATTTTTCAAAAATAATTTTCTAAATATTATTAATTTAATATTTAATCAAAATCCTAATTTACTTAAAAACAGTTTTTAAGATGAAAACTGATTTTATACTACATTAAAAAATTACCTAGGGTCTTATAAAATTATCTAAAAACTATAAGACATTGATTAAATAATTTATGAATACATTTTATGGAAATAAATATTTTTTTAAATTAATTAATTAATTATAATTATTTATTTAGGACTTGCAAAATACCAAAACGTTTACTAAAGTAAAATTGTCACTTTCTAAGATGTCTATATTTTATTTAATTATTCATAGGTAATGTTACTCTTATGTTGGCTGATTTACTATTCATAATGGTCATATTACTATTCATAAGGTTATTTTTCTATTCATAATGGTAGTTCATTATTCACGAAATTTTTTTTGTTTCATTAGACTCCCAAAATCATCTTAAACACAACCGTGTATGTCGAATTTTCGAATTTCCAAACACAGAAGTTGCAAACTTATGTTTAAAGGTCACATATCACATAGTAGTTCATTATGTTCTGTTTTCATGTTATTTTATGACATAAATATAAGAAGGAAATATCCTTTAAAAAACTTTTGGTCGTTACAGTAATGTTCTCTAATCATAGTTTTTCTAAATATACTTTCCATGGTCTGTACTAAACATCCTATAATACCAACTCTAATTCACTGACCCTAGTTATCCAGGGTCAGTGCATTATTATAAAACATTTTCATGATCAGAAGAGATCAAATCCTAAAAGACTAATTATTTCAGTAGCCTTGGAAGTACTAGAAACAAACAAAATTTCTTACATTACATTATGAAATTAAAAACAACAATATTTTGTCTACTTTTGACACATTCACCTCCATTACACTATCCCTATAGGTCTGACATTATATACTTCTTCGCATCCTGGGAAATATAAAACATAGAAAGGGGTGACCTCAGATGCTCAGTAAGGATAACAATATAGACGAAACATTCATAAATAAGCATAAAATTTAAAGGAAATGTATAAGACAAAAACGAATTCCTTTTAATCATATGCATCAGCGTAATATGGCAATGATAAATCAAATAATGACATTTACTTATTCACATGGATATTCTACTTGTCGAATAATCACATGTAATATCAATATCCAGTTTCATAATGATGGAATTCATAATATTGGACATCATAACCACATAGTCAAGGCCTTATGCCAAAAATAAAAATAAGATTTTGTCAAGGCCATGTGGCCAGACACTATATTGTCTCATGACACCTACCGATGCATCAAAGAGTTATAGCGGACTCCACCCGTCCCTTATAAATTCCAATGTATTAATCATATGAAAAGTTTGAAACATAAGATAAACATTCGTATTAAAACTAGAATACGAAATGTTGATACAGTAACCATAAACGATGAATGGTATAAAAATAGAACATCCATTTTCAAACATATCACAAAACATTCAATACAATATGGAAGGTTATATCATAACATATTAACGTCAAACTAACATAAAATACTTCAAAAGATGTTGACTTAGATGAAATCAAAACTATTTGAGAGAAATATCTCTTTCAATTTTGAAATATTTTAAATGTCACATAATTATAAAAGAAATCTTTTTTAATAATATTCTAATATGCTTGTAAGGGAATCTTCGTAGGTGTTATAACTGTAGAAAATAGTTACACCCATCGTATAAATTAAAATATTATTTCTTGTAGAAAAGGGCGTAAAGGAAATTTTTTTGAAAACGACGTAAATATTCCTTTATAAAAATATTATAAAATTCAGACAAGGGTATAAATTTCTTTGAACCCTAGTCTAGGAAATATTAAAAATGTCTTGAATTTCATTTTTAAGAAACACATATATGGATCATAAAGAGGTCTAAGTACATACTCATGTATAAACAACCATGGATATTGAAGAGATTATAGAATTAACCCTTACCTTATAATTTTCCTTGATAGAGGGTACGCTAACCTCCTATATAATAGTTATGTAATTTTTAGTAAATTATAAAAGAACAACATACTTAAATATGATATCATATATGATCTTCTAATATTACTTTGTTAATAATATTTCAGTTTTATCATTGTTTCGGGTTTTAACTGATTCTTTTTCCATTATATGATTGGTTACGTAAGACATGTTTGTTATGGTTAGGATGTATATGATTCATATACAGAATTATATGAAGTTCATAAACATTATTTTTAATCATTAAATGATAATTATTCTTCAATGGATTTGATAGGGAGTTAATTTAATCGCGTTTGTGGAGACGGTAATCCGTACATACACATGAGCAACAATATCATTCTATAGATTGTCAATTAATATGTAATTGGATGGTATATTATATATAAATAATACTTAACATGTTATATTTATTATTTACATCAGTTACACTCATTATTATACCAATTCAAATAATGAAGTGTTTTAATAACAAACTACACCACGTCATGGAGACAGTAAGCCGTACATACGCACGTATGGGGACTTCTCATTTATATGATGGATAGAATAATGAATATGGTTGTACCATATTTATAATAACATTGTAGTATGTATAAAGAACTGGATTTATTATTTGGGTATGGAAACAACAAAGAATGATTAATTGGAAGAAGAAAATAACTCTGAAAAAGGTAATCAAATTATGACCTCTTCTTCGGGTGATTTCTTTTGATTTGATCAAAAGGGCTCTTTGGGTTGGATTTTTTTATCATATTAAGGAGTCTAGGATGATGTTAGTGTACATGGTAGGACACTTTATTTTGGGTTGGCCAAGAAAAATTGCGATGGGGATGTCATTTTGAGAGAAGATGATGCACCCTTTTATAAGAGAGGTGAGGGTCACATTAAAAAAAGGTTATAATATTATTTTATTATACAATCATATTTGGTTAATAATGGCTCAAAACATATTAATTTAGAAGATAAGGTGATTATGGGTCGAAAATGTATCAACTAATAGATTTTAGACAGGCTTAGGTCACCATATTAACCTTATTGTTTAGATTTAACTCTTAGTTAAATAGTTTGACTTTTACAAAGAATTCTCATATTATTATAATAAATGGTTAATAAACATACTATAAAAAGACAAGTGAACCCCAAGTGGTTAATTATTTATATATCTAACTTTATCTATGTCCTTTTGTTGAACCATAGAATTTTAGGAATATTATATCAATTAATAATATAGCATTTGTTTTAAAAATTCATTTTTGTCAGTTTGACACTATTTGGTATTTTGTTTTTATGAAAGTAATACAAACTATATAACTTCAAAAAAATTATTTAATAAATTATAAAATTTGATATTAATCTATAAATTTAGTGGAATTCATGAGATGTCTCAATTTAAATTTATTTGGATATTTATAACATTAATTATTTTATTCTTTCATTAATAAGGTAATTTCTGCATCATTTTTGTGTCATAAATAAGATAATTATTTAATGTCTAAAAAATACAATAATGTATTAAATCATTTTATATTTCTAATTAATATTTATATTTGAATTTATCTTATATATAATCCTATATTATAAATATTTCAGTTATTAAACATTTAATTTAACACTTTTGACTCTTCTTTAAATAAAATAATAATAAATATCCTCATATAATCCAAGTAGACCAAAAGGATCAAATTTTATTCCTATGGTTGATTATTCTCTATATACACTTATAAAATATAAATAGGACATGTGATAGGGTAATTATAATATCATTGTTTACCTTTAATTACCATATTTATTTTTAACTGTGGTAAATAAATGTCAAAAGATAATATTCAAAAAAATTAATTTCATCTTATTGAATTAAATTTTACATACTTATTTCAAATGTTTCTCTCATATTTTTAAAATTCAATTCAATGAAGCGGTAAAGTTACATTTTATTCAAATTTTTAAATGCGCCTAGAAGGTGGGTAAAAGACAGTAAAAAGTTTAATAAAATTTTATATATCAAATATTATTATAAAATGACTCCAATGAAATACATTGAACATATATAGGTATTATATATAGATTTTAACCTAATATAAATTTAAATAATGTAACTAATTATTTAAATAAAAAGTCGGTGTTAAACAATAACACAGTGTTTTTCACTATTCATCAAAAATTGAATGTTTCTAAAAAATACCAAAAATTCACCCAAAGAAAATTTTGATTTTCCGAATCCAAAAATGATGTCAATTTTAAAAAATATAATTTATAAAATTTCAATAATTGGGTATTACAATTTATAATGGCTTGTTTGATTTGTCGTGGTGTGTTATAACTCAAAGTTGTGTACGACACAATCTATTGTATTATTCAAAGAGTTGCGTGTTGTGGAAGATTGGGGTGTTACAATATAATAATATTTACCTCATAATAATATCATAGTAGTTATTCTAAATGTATAATAATATATCATTTCTATTAACATCTTCATTCTACATTTTTAGAAAAAATAAAAAAAAATTCAACCTTATATAATTTTGATGTAAGGATTTAAAAACTGTGATCAAATTTTTAAAGATAAAACTATAATTTGTTATTTGTGATATTTATATTTTAATATAAAAGAAAATATTTCGTTAAAAATTTTAAACATACTTTAGTAATATATACACTTAAATATTCAATGTGTTATATAATTTGGAAACAAATTTTAAAAAATTATAATATATTTTTATAAAAAAATATATTATTAATATCAAATATTATTGACTATTAATTTAATTACTATAAGTATAAATTTACTATTCTGTTGATCATATTACTATTCTAGTAGATATATAATCAATTTACTTCAAATTAAAATATCATATCAACTTTAAATATACATTCACCCAAATTTACCTTAGTGTTATTTAATATTAATTTACATAATTTAAATATTAATTTTAGTTTTTTTGCATGTTTTTTATAAATGGAATATTTCTAAGAGACCATTACCCATAACATATTTAAATTCTAGATATATTATTTACAAGGATTTATTATCCTCTAATACTTTTATTAAACAAATACAATGTAATCATTTTTTATTTAAAATTTTATGGAATGGAATAAAAATATTTATTTCCTCTTACTTGGTTAATGTGATAATATACTATAGTATTTAAGGAAATAATTTAACTATGATAAGTATCATATGGATGAAGCAATTTTAATAATAAATCAAATGTAAATTATTTATTATGTAAAATATTAAAAAATTTAATTTTTAATTGAATATCTATAAATAAAATATATTTGTTTTTTATTTCATTACATCTTTAGATTCCCATATGATCTTTAAAAATATATGATATATCCATAATACAACAATAATGTGTGTAATATTTTTTCATAGGTAGTTATCTATATGCTAATATTATTACTAATTTATCTTCATAAGAGAGATTATGCTACAACTAAATAACATATGGATTTCATATATGAGATTGATCTAACATGTACTTCTGCAACAAAGATCTATTGAAAAAATAAAAATATTGAGATTTTTCATGTGGATTATACAATATAATGACCAAAAATCTAATATGATATATAATTTGGATTGTGAAAATATATAAAGTGTATATATTTTAATTTTTTTAAAATATAACTACTCATATATATGTCATTATTTGATAGAATAAATTTTCACAAATTGTCAAAATCATAGTCTCATCGATCCTTATCATCATATAGCTTCAATCGACTTAGTGCAGCAATAATGTGTTACGGAATGTATTGGGATTTCATTATAATTCATTAACCAGTTCTAATCCGAATAAAATACACTATCCAATTTTACCTCATCATGAAATTTTTTAAATTTAATTATATTGAAAGACATATATGTATCAACATGATTACTTTAGTGAAATTAATTATTTAATTATTACCTAATCCTTGGATAATGTTGATCTCGACCACCATTGAATAATGTATATAAAAATAAAATATTTTTTGTAGAGTTTTAGTTTTACTTTTAGATTGAGAAAATCCCTTTGGAATTCTATATTTTTATATTAACTTTTTGAAGACCAATAACCATGATGTATAATCAATGTCCCCTATCAGTATATTATCTTAATTGAAGTCCTTGTAATAACACATATATTTCATTGTGTAGACTTATTTTATAGATATTTATGATATATTTGTAAAGTCTAAACGATCCTTCTCTATCTATAGATATTATTTCATGTAGAGTCACAACAAAAATTATCTAAATTTCTATTTAAATGTATGATCCCAGACATTGTGGATATGTGTCCCTATTTTTACATTTGTTTAAATTTTTCATTATTAGTTAATGAAATAGTTCTAGGGAGTATGTCAGTTCATGGGGTTGTTACAAAGGACCAAGAAATGAGAATGGAAATATTCGGGCCAATATGTGCTTAGCACACATTTGGAGCATGTTTAAGAAAACTATGAGAAATTACCCGGAAACCATGAATCCTCCAATAGAGGCTTAACGCATGGTCGGCGCACAGTCATCAAAACTATGTGGCCTGCCCAAGTAACCCTATGGCCCATCATCCTTGTATAATGTCTTGTGCATGGAATGGAATAATGTGCGGGTAAACCGTGTGGCCCAGTAGAGTTGGAAAGAATTACCAAATTTTCACCCCATGATTTTTATGACCAACTTGGGTTTTCCATCCTCTCCTCCTTCTATAATAGCTATTGCGATATTGGACATCCCATACATACAAGGGTAATTCCCCTTGCATCCTTGGTCATTCAGAGTGTTATTGGTTATGGATCAAATATCTAGGGATGTCTAATACATCCTTTTTTCCATATAGGTTTAGGGTTTTCATTCTTCAATAATCTCCAACCGAATATCTAAAACCATTCCATTCAAGTGGTATATATTAGTATGATTTAAAGGGTGGTTTAATCTGGATGTTCAGATTTCATTAGTGTAATGTTCATCAAAATATTTGAGGTATGTGGTATATAAGTTAAATATATGGGTTTCTACCTGGATTTGTGCATGTGGGGTTATGTTCGTGTTCTCTCATTGATGTGTTGTTGATGTTTTTTCAATATTTTACTAATTTGTGTCCAGATAACGAATTTTACCCCTCATGATCACCATTGGATTCATCACGGATGACTTGACCAATTCAGTGCCACCCAATAGGTTTATCGACCCTCCCGAACATGGTTAACAAAAAATGTAATGTATTAGATTGATGTTTGATTAAATATAGAACATAAATAATGTGTAAATTGGTAAATGTAATGATTAAAAATGGATTATGGGTCGATCTATCTGGTCATGGATAATGGATAAGGGATTATTTTTCTTTTCATGTTAATAGGTAAAATTGGATTGTTGGTAAAGTGTCAATGAATCATGTTTGTAGTTAAATATTCTTAGTGACTTTGGCATGGGGAAGGTGAAATGTGCTAAATGGATAAGTGATGTAAATTATCAATGTGTTAATGGATTGTTTCATAATATTAATTACCATTTTAATTATTATTATAGTGATATTGCTAATGATATTGGCTACATTTGGCTTTAATTTGGTTATCTGTGTTGATAAAATAAATAAGCATCTGCACAAGGCTTGGTAGGGTGTGGTATAGACACAATGTTCTACACCCCTGAGTCACATTTCACTGTGGTTCTAAACTCCACCCTCAATGTATGGGTTAGGAAAGGGTTTGGATTTCCATTCCCCAAATGTTGACATTCCCCCATACTGAGAAATCGTGGTTAGGATAATATGGTTGTCAACATGTGTTTTCCTAGTTGGATTGGAATTGATCTATTCCCACATACCATGTGACTATTGAACATGCCTAATCTATTAGACATGTGGAATGGGTGAATTAATCATTGAGATGTTATAAGTATACACTCTGAATTTAATTGTGGAGTATCATATGGGAAACCTTATTATTAATGGATATTTGAACTATCTTTTATTTAATAATCATTATTTACTAATTCCATAGACTATCTATTTCGATTGGATATTTTCTATACAATGATGGTGGTGGACTACTATGTTGAACTCATAGCCTACTCAAGCCGCCATTGGATACCTGAGAAGACTTCATGGTTTCTTGTTACTTAAATGGAAATGCTTTTGTTCTCATGAGTTAATACATACTAGGATGTGCGTAGATGAGGATCCCAAATTTGAGTGAGAACTATTTTTTGGATTTTGTTGTTGATATTTATTTTTGATATATCATCTTGGTACTAAAGCATGATAATAAATATTTTATACTTGTTGGGGTTTGTACCCAATTTGGGTGATGGTTTTTGATGAAAGTGTAATGGTTTATTTATGTTGTTTCTAACATTTTATATGATTTATTGTGTTGTAGAATTTGATAATGTGGTCATAGTGTCGACATGTGATTCTTAGACCCTCGCCACTAGTTGGAAACATCTGGCATATGGGAAGGATTCTTGAGTTCATGTGATCATCTAGCTAGGGGTACCAGTTAAGTGGATCCTATGATTAGTAATATACAATGTTGTATTAGATGAGTTCTTTTTTCTATAAAATACTACTTGGTAATGGTAGATAGGAGGTTAGGAATGTTTTGGGCCTTATCAAAGAGCTCATGATTGGGAGTATCTAACCCAAGTATGTGAGAAAACCCAAGTCACAAAAGGTGGGAATTGTTGTTCTTGTTATACATTATTATAGTTAATGATATGTCACCTTTGGGTGATTCACATTCAATGTGATGTGACTATTTTAAAATATTATTCTCATGCACACAACAATAAGGGAATTTTCATTTATAAATCATTATAGGAACCTAAGTATATATTATACATGCATCAAGGTGTGAACATATGGGATGTGTGTGTAGAGAAAAAAATGGCAGGACACATTTAGTTTTATTGAATATAATGAAAATGGTGTCAAATTATATTATTAAAATGAGATAAAATGGGAAGTAAAATGATAAAAAAATTAAAGTAGTTTTCTTGATTAGGGGAATTAAGAGAGTCAATCTTTTGTTGGAGTGGGTGGTGAAATGAAAACTATTTTGAAATGAGTTAGGGCGAATGTTTGTAACCATGTTAGTTGGTTATCTTGTGATAGTTGTAAACTTGGTGGGGATGGTCGACGGTAGTGTTTTGGGTATGCACCGGCCTATTTGGTAGTGTATAAGAAATTTTTTTTATTCCTAGTGATAATCCTTTCATTATATATTATGAAATATTTAGTTTCAGGGTTCTAAAGCTGGAATTTGGTATTGTAGTGAAATGCCACCGTGACAGCGTGTTCTAGTTGGGAGGTAGGAGGACGTTTCAATGAACACTCCTCCCATAGTAGATCAGGAGAACTTGTTGGTAAACTAAATTATAGTATAGAAGTTGCATGAAAATATTCCTCATTTCATAAAGATGATGGAACATGACCTAGGGCGCGCTACACTGAGTATGTTTGAGTTGACATGGGAGTTTCTGTTGTATCACCCTCTGACCATTACCAAAGAGGGTGGTCTTGAAGTAAGAGAGTTTTGGTTATAATATATCCAAACTATTCTTGATCATTTAGAGACTCCCTTCAATATGTGATTCATGTTATTATCAATTATGTTTCGAGCCAAGGAATATTGTTGGTGGGACATCATTGTTCAGACAGAGGATGCCAAAATAATGATGTGGAAATATTTCTCGGAGATTTTTCATGAACACTTATATCTAGAAACTTTAAGGATATATAATGATGTTGATTTTTTGACATTGACCTAAGTGGAAATTTCAGTGATGGATTATGAAATTCATTTCACTGATCTTCACCGCTATATTCTGACACTGTTTGGAGATGAGGCAGCAGTGGTGAAATGTTTTCAAGATGGACTAAGACAGGAGATCAGGTCGCAGGAGAAAATATTCTAATTGAAATGGTTCAATGATTTAGTGGATCTAACCCTTATCTCAAAAGAGAACCTGATGGGAGCTTCAGGTATTGTGTTTGTGGTGACATTTGGGTGGACAAGTGTTGATATATCTGGGTGGAGGAAGCACCGTTTTGGGAATTTCCATCTAGGTGGATGTGAATAGAAAATTCAAAAGAGAGTACTATATTATTATGTTGGTGACCATGTCTTCTTTTAATAGTGGAGAAGGCATGGGAACATGTGTGGTAAGTGTTCCTGACCACTAGTTGAATGATTATAATGCGGTTGGATGGGCCTTGTACATAGTTTCTTCAAGAACCCACAATATTCAAGAAATGATGGAGGTTTTTGGTTGATTATGAGTGTAGGTAGAGGTCAATTACCCAACATTAGGTAGGATTTTGGATCACAATGGGTCGTACCCGCATGGGTGGTGGACATGAAACACATGGGTGAGAACATCCACACCATACATGAAATGATGTGAAGGGATTACTGGTTAGATCCCATGGTATATAGTCGAGTAATCTTCATGTAGTTCATTATACACAAGATTGTGGATATTAAAGACCCTCTTCTGTTTGAGGTATTATTCTTATAGCTTCCACTATCGCTAGTGTTTTATTTTATACATGTTAGATGAATTCTTTTAATAGGTACTCCTTATTTTTTTATGCTTCTGATGTTGGAAATGGGGCTGTGTTGATGCAAGATGATTGGGATGTAACTTATGGGTCATGATAGTTGGGGACTCATGAAATAAATTACCCTACTCTAGAATTTCATCTATCTGTTGTGATTTATTCCTTAAATTTATAGATACATTACTTGTTAGGAGAATGGTTCATAATGTTTACTAATAATAAAATTATTATGGGGTTTTTTCTCCAGATTGATTTAAAACATTGTAGTAATGGTGGTTTGAGTACCTACAATCATTTTATTTCGAGTTTGCTTACACACTAGGAAGAGGGAATAATGAAATAGTTTTTTCGATCTAGAAGAATCAGAATCAAGTGGTTCAAGAATCCAAATCCATGTGGAAAATAGTGGCCCTATTTCTTTAGATTATCCTCAATGTATCAAATGGGAATATTGAAATTAAAATTGCATATATATATATATATAAATTTAGTACATGATTTTGAGGAAATAAAGGGATTGTTAGATAGGGGATCCGGAGTGTTTGGCTATAATGTGATGTCTTAATGGTGGGGAGTGAACATCTAGTTGGGATAATGGTGATGATGGTATTTTCAATTATTGTGGTTCTAGAGGTGTGCCATCGTGTATGTGGGAAATGTTGATGCGTGAGTTTCATGCTTCATGGTGGGTAGTACATCCTTGTCTAACTAAGATGTATCATGATATTCATAGAAAATATTGGTGTCTAGGAATGAATAATGAGGTTCAAATTGATTTTTCATGATGCTATATTTTCAATAGGTGAATTTCGAGCATTATAACCTTGGTGGTTTGTAATATTAATTTCCCATTCTAGAATTCAAGTTCCATGTCCTAATGATAGAATTTGAAGTGAGTTTGTGAGGATTCCCTGGATGAATGATGCAGATTTAGAATTCATAAACCAATTGAAAAAAGGTGGACCATTTTATAGTAATCTTGGATATGTAAAAAATTGATCGGTTGGGTGAGTTATATGTTTGAGATATAGTGTGATTTCATGTTTTTCCGAGAACCATATTTTCAGATCACGATTCATGTTTCACATCACACATCTGGAATAGATTTCAGACAGAACATTGTAGCCAAAGGATTATTGGTATATATTATCACACATAGATGGATGGGTAGTCTGAGCATACAATTATTGTATTAATGGATGTTTTGAGATCCCTTGTTTTTTATAATGGTGGATCATGGAAAAACAATATCCACTTTTGAGTTTTTCTATGATAACATTTCTAGGCAATGATTGAGATGGTCTATTTTGAGGAACTATAGGATAGACCATTTAGATATTCTTTATGTTGGTTAGATGTTGGGGAATATGAGTTTTTGGGACCTAATATAATGCAGGATACATCATTGAAGGTTTGATTGGTTCTCAAATGTATGATGATGGCTCAGAGAAGGTAGAAGTCGCATGCAGATTCACATTGTAGATTCCCTTTTAGGTCTACTAGGTTGAGTACCCTGAGAGGGGGGGGGGAATCAGTGTATGGTAGATTAAATATTTATCCCTTTTGGATCTAGTTTCATTGTTATAAAAAACATTGTTTTCACATCCTATCATAGAAATATACATACTGATATGAAATCATGCGTAGGACACAGTGTCTTTTACTTTGTTCACCCTCACTGGGTTACATCCATGGAACATACAATTACAATGTGCCGATGTTCAAAATTAAATAAGTCTCATAGCCAATAATGAGTAATTTTTTTTGCTAAATCTTATATGCCCAGGATCACTACCTTTACAATTTCTAGGGTTTTCTTAGTGCATTCCCAAGGGTCTCTCCCTATGCCTCTTTCTTTGGCTCACTACTGCTGGAATGGGACACCGTCTTCCTCTTCCTTTTATCACTGCTCATGGAATGGAATCCACTGAATGTTTATGGACATGTAGTTGAAACATAGTTTATGGAAATGTAGGTATCTTCATTTTCATGACTTCATGCATCTTCAACTGTAGGTAGATGCTCTTTTGAAGTTTCTATTTCTCCCATAGATGAATCCCTCCTTCCCCAATACTTTTGGGTAATTGAAAAGACTTTTTCAAAATGATTTGAAGTATTTGAAAACATCGTTATTCAAATCGCAAACCACCTGATCTTCTGGCATACTGAATAACATGTTTGGTATGCGGGAAACGTTCTTAATGTACCATTGCTTCTGCCACGAGCTGCCCCCTGCTCGTAGACTGCCTCTTCCATAGCGATCGCATACCGCTACCACGTACTGATTTTTCAAACCTCCCATTCGAAACCACTCTTGTCTGAAAACTGTTCTCTATTCGCAAACTACCTTCGCTTCCCGGTATAGAAGCTCCACCACTGTGTACCGCTTTCATAACTCTCCCTATCTTGTAAAGGAGATTCCTTATCTATGTACTGAGTCAATTCTTTCTCTGTACCAGACGTCCTTCTCTGCGTACTGTACTTCCATTGCGGGTTAATATTCCCTGCAAACACTGTAATCGCGAACCACTTTCAGCCTTCGCAAACCTCCCTTCATGAACTACCTTCATCTTTTTCCAAAATACCAGATAATAAAGTTGTTCTCAATGATATTCAATATCCACAAAAATCGGAGGGTTTAGAAATTCAAATATAGGAATAGATATCTTCTTATTCCACTAAATCAATATTTACAATATCATGATTGGATACGGCCCCCACCACTAATCACAAGCCACTCACGAACCATTTTTCTATGTGCTCCACATACTGTCATTGCACTTATGCAATTGATTTCCTCCGCTGACATCAGCCCGTCCGTGTACTGCACTACCTTCCATTGCGAACCATTTCTAGCTTCGTGAACTGCACCTATGTATCATTCTTGCTCCTCTGAGTACCATTCTGAGAACATGGTAAACGGCCCGTGAATAATGCTATGTGATTATCATTCTTTACCCATTTCTACAATGTTATTCATACCATTCACTCATATGAACAAATCATTCTATTTACAACATCAAACTCCCAATTTTGAGTCCGAAAAATTTGGAAAATACTGGGAAACTGCACCATCTTAAAAACCTATCTTCAGCAAACAACAACCATACTCATTTCAGTCTTCTGGATATGTCAACAAAAACAACCACACCCCAAACCTAATGAGAGGATGCCCCAAGGGATTTTTTTTCCCAACACTCTTTGATATTGTGGTAGGTGAGAGTGTTTTTCATTGGGTGTCTCCATGGTTGGGTCACCGTCAAATTTGGAATCATAGTAATTTGTCACCCAGGTATCCAGGACTATTCGTGACCATAGAAAAGATCTGACATGTAGATTACTAATTGACTCTTCCATAGTATTATAGTGGATTGCACAATTTTTTTTTCATGTCTCGCAACTCTGATAGTATCTTTAGAGACCCAAAAATTTATGTACATGGACATTACATTACTTTTGCAAAATACTTAATACATAACAAAAACATATTCCCAGAGACTATATTAGTTTAGTGTCTTTGGAAACATGGAACATAAACTTCTAATCATGTTGAAAGATCATCAATATATCCTATAACAATATTCCCCTTTTGTTTTCTTACGTAAAACCTTTCTGTATATCCTGGGTAAAGAAAAACATAAAAAGGGTGAACTCAGATGCTCATTAAGGGTAAACGTGGAGAACATAAAAACAATCTATAAACATTTTAACATAAAAACATGAACATAAAACATCAAAATCTTGAACAATGACATAAATCATGGCAGTATATAAGGCATAGATCATAAAGGAACATTAATCTTGATACAATATCATGGGAATAAAACATGTAATTGTGGAAAACCATTAAGCACATGATATGATTTCCATAGTAGGCGAGGCATTACAGCCAAGACCATTATAGTGGAAAAATCCCATTACTGAACCGGGTTTACTTGTCATTCTAGCCCTGTTTTAATGAACCAAATTCACTTGTCATTCCAGCCATGTCTATCTCATGAGATATAAATCTTTACCCAATTAATTGGAGGGAGATATAGGTCCCACCAATCTCATATTTAAATCATTCTAACTTGTTTTACAAAACAATCATAAATCATTCATCATAATCAAAAGAATAAAATGGATTTCATAAACATCATCCCATCATAACATAATCTATATAAAACAAATGAATATAATTTCATAATAAGAAAAATCAATCCATGTAAATAATGGAGACATTACACTTGAAACATAAACATATTAAATAATGTCATCTTAGATGGAAAATAGTTTTGATAAAACACTTTAAATGAATTCTTATGGAAAATATCCTTTCTTCTTCGAAATTATTTTATTTTCTCACAATGTCATGAAAATTTTAAAAGAAAAAAATTCTTCTGAAAATAATCATGAAATATTCTACAATGAGCTTCATGAACATAAGGTCTTATGAAATTGTAAAAATCCGTTCATGTCATATATGTTACAAAAATATTCTTCACGTACTTTTTCCGGAAAAGTCAAAAAGTACCTCGTATGGTAATCAAAAGAAATATTCCTTCCATACCATGTGGAAAAAGTACAAAATGGGTGAAAATTACTTTAAACATACATGTAAGAATACTAAACATTTTATAAAAACATTTTGAGAAAACATGGATATGGATGATAAACATAACCCCAGTAAATACTTGTGAATAAACAATCCCGGATAAGAACGAGATTGGAATAATTATCACCTACCAATTATAATAAGTGGAATAATACAAGTCATAAAATAAAGAAAATATAATATCCTTCATAATAAAAATCTTAAAACATGCATGGTAATCATAAACACCGTACAAAAGAAATAGTTAGTGATTAAGGCATTTGTCTCACATAAATGATTGTGAGATGAAATAATCCATTACCGTAGGTCCAATTTCTTTGGTATGCGTCTGATACTCTTGAATAGTGGGTATACAAATATTATTAACTTGTAATAGAATGTTAATAATATTTATGATATCATATATGATTCACTTACGACTTTATATTACTCGTTCATTTGTCAATTCCATGTTAAAGTAGTGTTTTGGGTAAAATTGTTTCATTTATCGTACGTGTTTGGACTTGATGTTCTTGATATCATAAATTATATCATGATTTACTTACTTATTTAATGTAAAACATGATTTATATATAATATATATTCATAATATAATATATATATATATAATATCGATAAATGGAATGAAATACACCTTTCATGGAGACGGTAGGCCGTACGTATGCATGAATGTTGTTTTCCTTTCCTTATTGACATAAATGGATGTAAGTAGCTGAAATAAATGTATATAAACACAAATAAAATAGCATTATTATTTCATATATTTCATTATAATTCATTATAAATATTTTAGAATCATTTTTTTAATGGTTAACCTGGAGAATGAATCTCATCGTGTCATGGAGACGGTAATCCGTATGTACGCACGAGCGATGATATCGTTCCCATAATTATTGAATGGAATTGGAGTGGATGATATAATATCTTATAACTAATATAATGTTATAATAATCATATATAGTTATTATTTTTACAATTATACCCATCCAAGTATGGTGGTGTTGGAAAAACAGAATACACCACGGCGTGGAGACGGTAAGTCGTAGGTACGCACACGCGGTGATTTCATTTTTCATAGGATGGATAATATGTGAAATAGGGTTGTTTCATATTTATAATAACATATCAGGATATTATTTACACTTATTTTATTACTCTATAATGAAACAAATAAATAATAGGAATTATAAAAATAAATAAGTTCAAAAGAATCGGTAAAGGATATTACCTCTTCTTCGACGCTCCTCTTCTAAACCTCCTCTTAGGGAACTAAAGTTGGTATTTGTAGATAACAAGGACCTCTAGTATGTTTCTAGGGAATTGGAGAAGATAAATGGACAGTTATTGGACGATATTTAAGGCTAAAAATGTTGTAAAGAGGATAGGGAGGAGGTTCCCTTTTATAAGATAGGAGAGGGGCACTTTTGGAAACCTCTAAAATATTAATTTATAATAAAATCGAACCCAAATTAAAAAAATAAAAAATGACTCAAAGTATAAGATGAGAATATATAGGGTTGTAATATCATCATCCAATAAAATTTAGACATTTTGGGAGTTTATTTTAAACCTTATCAACTAGATTTATCCTTATTTAATATATTTAATTTTATTTGTGATAATAATATTCAAAATATTAAATTGTTATAAATAATTACTTATGTTTTGTGAATTGTCCATAATTTGATACTTAATGACATTTTGAACTTATAAATTTCAATTTATAAATTTTAAATATTTTTGTGATTTTTAAACAAATTAATAATATTTTATTTTTAAAAAATAACAATAGTGTCAATTTTGATAGAATTCATTTATTTGAATTTAAATAAAATCCACAAAGAGGATATATTTGAACTAAAATATTTAATATATTAATAACATGTCATATTTTTCTATAAAATTCTTAGAGCACATTAAATAGTTATATATTATTTATTTTAATATTTTTAAAACCATTTATTTGATATTTCTATCAATAAAATAATTTCTACATCACTATTGTGTGACCATTAATGATAATTATTTAATCGCTAAAAATTTTAAATAAGTTACCAAGATGTAGATAATTTAATTAGATTTCTGGTGACTATTTATGTTTGAAGTTTTATGAAGTTTATCACTAAAGTAAAATTATTTCACTTATAAGATATAAGAGAGTGACATGTTGTCACTTTCTTTGGTTTTAATAATAATTACATAATTTTCATGGTCAAAAGTCCATAAAATGAATATATTCCTTCACTTAGGTGATATGGGTCTAATTTTATTCATCAAATATAATTTTTTCAGGTGTTAGGGTAATTTTATAATATTATTTTTACCCTTAATTACGGGATTTACCTTTAACTGTGGTAAATTAAATTTACCATTGTTACTATTCATAATGCCCAAAAACAAATAGCCTATTAACATAATTTTGACCTACTGATTCAAAATATGGAATCCATTTTTCCAAATTAAATACAAAGAAGATGTATTAATTGATTTAAAAATAATCTCATTGTCGAAAAAAACTGGTTTTTATTTAAAACATTGCCAAAGATTGAAATGTTTTTACCTATGAATATAATGTAAAATTAATGATAACTATATACATTATATTAAGTTGTAAGAATAAATTTTATTTATACTTTAAACCCATTAAATATTATAATCTAACCATATAAATTATCTTGATGAATAAAGATGTTTTTAATTAAAATTTAGCGATTTTTACTATTCATAAAAATATGAACGTTATCAAAAAAATATCAAAACATTATAAAACAAAAAAATTAATATCCTGATTAAGAATAATAAGTTTATTTTGTAAAATTGAACTTATAAACTTGTTTAAAATTAGATTTAAAATAGGTGCGCCATCAAAAGGTGGAAAACTGCTTTTTTTTAAAAATACTTATTTTACACAAAAAAATTATTTTATTCTCATACGATGATCTAGAAAATGTGTAAGATGAATGATAATGTTATAAAATTCAAATATGTAGTTTATAATATTCATAACGGCTAGTTCATAATAATATTATAATAATATATCGTTTAGTAAAACTCAGTATTGCATATAACACACACTATCGAGGAAGGCCGCTCTTGCGTGTAATGCAAGCCAAGTCAGGGTTGCATGTATGGAAAGCATTATTTGGTGTTGCATACAATATAATCTAAATATAGTTCATTTATACATTGATAAAAATATATACTTGGTTTTGTGTAGAATAATTTCTACCAAACGAACTTGAAATTGTATGTAACATGAGCCACAAATAGTGTTGCGTATACTGCAAGCTAATATGGTGTTGTGTATAGCACAAGATAATCTTTGTGTAGCATAAAACATAAGATATCAAACAAATTAAGAATAATATATCAAATAAAATCTCTGGGTATTACATTCTATCCCCGTAAAATGAAATATGCACTCGAAATTCTTCCAGGTTATAAATAGATTACTACATTAAAGATTCTTTCATAGAAACCCACATCGTAAAAAGAAATAATAAAGCTTAATTTTAAAAAATCAAAGTAAGAAACGTAATGGTTACCCAGATTAACTCATCACTGTGTTTCCACATAGGATAACATAGGTGAAAACATGGATATGGAAGAGAAATCAAACCATCATGTTTTGATGGAGAGTGGTAGAGAACATGGCTATGAAAAAACCAACAATCACAAAGCCATAAATTTGTGATGATATAAGGTACCATCTGATTCATTGGATATGAGGTTACTATGACAACATTTTTTGTTTTTCAAGATCATTTCCCTAATGTGGATGATTTTTTTAATTAAAATAATTACTTGCATGATTTTAGTGTAATATCATTGTGGGTCATTCCAGGAACAATTTCCACTTCATCTCTTATTTAAAGAAATGAAGTTGAATTTGTAATTCTTGAATTGTTAGCAGATCATGCGATAGAAAAATAGTTCATTCCATCTATCTCTATCACCCAAAGTAAGCACAGGTTATTAAATATAATTAAGTCCATCTATGCTGAGATTAATCATATATGGTTCCAAAAATTGGCTTGTACTTTATCTATCATACTGCTTAATAAAATAAAATTAATATATACTAACAAGGAACTTCCTGTAGGCTAGTGGTAGGCGATAAAGGTTTGTCTCACTTCGGTTGTGGGTTCAATTCCCGCAACCTTTTCTGATGTGACGGGTTGTCGCCCGTCCTACGGGTTGTACTTTTTCTAAAACTCTACTATTACAACATTTCAGAAATAATAAAAAAGTTCTAGACTTAAACAATACTATCTAATGTCTAACATAATCCATTCAAATTTTTAGGCTTATCCAAAAAAATTATGTCCAATCTCATAGTATAAAGAACAAGATTACTAGAGAGGTCACCTACCAAGCATGTGAATTCCATCATTTATCCTCCATATATAATAAGATATATCTTGTTGATCGCATTCCAAACATGTGAATACCTTAATCATGAATTCTCTTGAAACATGAATTACCATATAACCTTAGTGAAAACATGAATACCTTCAAAAGTTAACTCTTTCCACATACCAAAATCCCAAAAATTTTATATACTCAAACCATGATATCACATTGTCCTTATATCATTCATGAGCTCATGAATACTATAAAACATATCATTTTCTCCTTATCCCTTCATTATGCGCATATCATCTTTTTTCCAAAAATATTTCAATCGCTTTTCATGGTTACTGGTTCCATATTCTTATTGAAAACCACAATGGACCAATACATTGATATTCCAATATACCATAAAAGTACATCAACAACATTATTCTTGAATACCATTACATAAACAGTTCAATCCATCTCCTTCAATGATTGACATGGAATAAGCCCTTACTTTATTTAAAAGTATCTTCTTAGGTAAGGGCATTGAGTTTTGGAATTCCCATGTTCTCCACGGATAAGACATCGAACTCCATAAGAGTATTCCACTCAATGACCCTTATCCCCACATAGATAACATCTTCCAATCCATTTGATATATTCATCAAGGTTCTTCTTCCCTTCTTTATAAATCTCAATCTTCCTTTCTATATGCCCCTCACCATGAAAACATGCATAAAAGTCCATCTTCCTCTTATTTGATTAATTATAAATACCACAAAAATTCACCTTGTTAATCATATATCGCGATGACTGATTCAGCATAATCACAATATCATTCTTTCTAGGTATTACGCAATTTCATTGCTCATAGTCACCAATTTGTCCATTGGATTCAATGTTGACCCAATTTCTTCAGGTTCCCTCCATTGACTAAAACCAAAAACAATGGTGTAAGAAACAGTTAAAATAACGAGGAACCCCATAATCATAAAAATTATAATTTATCATACATTCTTTAATCCATGACACCTTAGTTTCACCCTCGGTTATTCATGATCATCAACATAATTCTAGGACTGTAACATATAGTTATACTAATCCTTAGGGACATCCCTAGACATACCATAGAAATATCCCTAGGGATCTCACTAACATTTTCGCGTCCTAGTTCCCAAAGGATAACTAAACCTTCACTCTAATACCAACTGTAGAGACCCAAAGCATGATGTACATGGACATTACATTACTTTTGTGGAATACTTAATACATAACAAAAATAAACACCCAAATACCACATTGGTATAGTGTTTTTGGAAACATGGAACATAAACTTCTAATCATGTTGAAAGATCTTCAACATCCCCCATAATGATCTACCCCTTTTTTCTTACCTAAAACCTTTCATTATATCATGGGGAAAATAAAACAGAAAAAGGGTGATCTCAAATGCTCAGTAAGCCTAAACATGGAGAACATAAAAACAATCCATAAACATTTGAACATTAAAACATGAACATAAAACATCAAAATATTGAGAAATGACAGAATTCTTGGCAGTACATAAGGCATATGTCATAAAGTAACATTAATCATTTTAAAATAGCATGGGAATAAAACATATAATTGTGGATAACCATTAAGAACATGATATGATTTCCATAGTAGCCAAGGCATTGCTGCCAAGACCATCATAGTGGATAAATTCCATTACTGAATAGGGTTTACTTGTTGTTCCAGTCCTATATTACAGAACAATATTCACTTGTCATTCTAGTGATGCCTATCTCATGAGATATAAATCTTTACCCAATTCATTGGAGGAAGATATAGGTCCCACACATCTCATATTGAAATCATTCTTACGTGTGCCAAAAAACATTCATAAATCATTCATCATAACCCAATGAATAAAATGGGTTTCATAAACATCATCCTATAATAACATAATCCATATAAAACAGATGGATATCAATTCATCATAAGAAAAATCAAACCATGTAAATAATATAGAAATTATACTTGAAACATAAATATATTAAATAATGTCATCTTAGATGGAAAATAGTTTTGATAAAACACTTAAAATGAATTATTGAGAAACATATCCTTTCTTCTTCGAAATCATTTTCTTTTCCCAAAATTCCATGAGATTTTAAAAGAAAATAATTTAGTTGAAAATAATCATGAAATCAGGTACAGGAAGCATCATGAAAATAAGGCAATATCAAACCGTAAAAAACCATTCATGCCGTATAAGATAAAAAAACATTCTTCACGTACTTTTGTCAGAAAGTCAAAAAGTACCTCGTATGGTCAAAAAAGAAAGATTCATTCCATACCATGCGGTAAAAGTCAAGAAGGGGTGAAAATGACATTAAAAATACAGGAAATAATAGTAAACATTTTATAAAAACATTTTGAGAAAACATGGATATGGATGATAAACATAACCCTAGTAAATACTTACGAATAAACAATCTCGGATACGAACGAGATTGGAATAATTATCCCATACCAATTATAATCTGTGGAATCAAACATGACATAAAATAAAGAATATATAATATCCTTCATAATAAAAATCATAAAACATTAATGGGAATCATAAACACCATACAAAAGAAATAGTTGGTGATTAAGGCATATGTCTCACAGAAATGAAAGTGAGACGAAATAATCCCTTATCGTAGGTCCAATTTCATCTATATGTGTCTGATAATCTTGTATAGTGGGTTTAAACATATTATTAACTTGTAAAAGAACAATAATAATATTTATTATATCATATATGATTCACTTTTGACTTTATATTACCCGTTCATTTGTCAATTCCATGTTAAAGTAGTGTTTTGGGTAAAATCGTTTCATTTATCATACGTGTTAGGACTTATTGTTCTTGATTTCATTACTTATATCATGATTTACTTACTTACAGAATATAAAACATGATTTATATATAAAATATATTCATAATATAATATATATAATAGATCAATAAATGGAATGAAATACACCGTTCAGGGAGACGGTAGGCCGTACCTACGCATCAACGTTATTTTCCTTTCCTTATTGACTTGAATGGAAGGAAGTAGATAAAAAACATGTATATATACATAAATCCAGTAGTATTATTATGTCATATATTTCTTTTTTATTCATTATATATACTTTATAATCATTCTTGAATGGTAAACATGGAGAATGAATCTCATCGCGTCGTGGAGACGGTAATCCGTACGTACACTCGAGCGAAGATATCATTCACATAATTATTGAATGGAATAGGAGACGATGATATAATATCCCATAACTATAATAATGTTATAATAATAATATATTTTTATTATTTCAACCATTATACCCATCCAGGTAAGGTGGTGTTGGAAAAACAAAATACACCACGGCGTGGAGACAGTAAACTGTACGTACGCACGCGCGGTGATTTCGTTTTTTATAGGATGGATAGAAGGTGAAATAGGGTTGTTTCATATTTATAATAACATATCATTTTATTAGTGATACTTATTTTATTACTTTATAATGAAACAAATAATGAACTGGAAGTAGAAGAAGAAATGAATTAGAAATAATCGCTAATGGATATAACCTCTTCTTCGACGCGCCTCTTCTAGACCTCCTCTTAGGGAACTAAATTTGGTCTTTGAAGAAGACAAGGACCTATAGTATGTTTCTATGGAAGGTTATAAGATAAATGGATAGGGTTTTTCCGAACATGAAGGCTCAAAATTTAGTGAAGAGGAGAGGGAGGAGGTATCCTTTTATAAGAGAAGAGAGGGGCACTCTTGGAAACCTCTAAAATATTAATTTATAATAAACTCAAAACCCACATAAAACATAAAAAATGACTAAAATTATAATGTGGGGAGATATAGGGTTGTATTCTAATCATCCAATAAAATTTAGACATGTTTGTAGCTTATTTTAGTCTTTATCAACTTGATTTATCCTTATTTAATCTATTTAATTTTATTTGAGGTAATAATTTTCTAAATTTTAAATTTTATTAAATAATTACTTATGTGTTGTGAATTGTCCATAATTTTATACTTTATGATATTTTCGACCATATAAATTTCAATTTATAATTTTTAAATATTTTTGTGATTTTTAAACATTTTAATAATATGTTATTTTTATAAAATAAAAGTAGTGTCAATTTTGACACTATTCATTTATTTGAATTCAAATAAAATCCACTCATAGGATATATTAGAACAAAAATATTTAATAGATTCATAACATGTCCTATGTATCTAGAAAATTCTCGGATCATATTAAATAGTTCATATAATATTTATTTTAATATATTTAAAACCATTTATTTGATATTTCAATCAATAAAATAATTTCTATATCACTATTGTGTCACCATTAATGATAATGATTTAATCCCTAAAAATTATAAATAAATTTACATGATGTAGATAATGTTATTATCTTTCAGGTAAATATTTATGTTCTAAGTGTTATGAAGTTTATCACTAAATTATAATTATTTCACTTATATGATATAAGAGAGTGACATGTTGTCACTTTCTTTTGGTTTAATAATAATTACATCATTTCCATGGTCAAAACTCCATGAAATTAATCTATTACATCCCTTATGTGATATGTGTCGACTTTTATTGATCCAATATAATTTTGGCAGGTGTTATAGTAATTTTATAATCTTATTTTCACCCTTAATTACCCGATTTACCTTTAACTGTGGTAAATAAAATTTACCATAGTTACTATTCATAATGCCCAAAAATAAAAAGTAGCCTAGTAACATAATGTGGACCAACATATTCCAAATATGTAATCCATTTTTTCAAATTCAATACACAGACTATGTAGTAATTAATTTAAAATTAATCTCATTGTCCAAAAAATGAGTTTTTATTTAAAACATTGCAAAAGATTGAAATGTTTTTAACTATGAATTCAATGTAAAATTATTGATAACGACATAAATTATCTTAAGTGGTAAAAATAAAATCTATTTATTCTTTAAAACCATTCAATATTATAATTTAATCATATAATTTTATCTTGATGAATAATGTTGTTTTTAATTAAAATTTAGCATATTTTTACTATTCATTAAAATATGAACGTTATCAGAAAAATATAAAAACATTATCCAATGTAAATTTTTATATCCTGATTCACAAGAAGAAGTTGATTTTGTAAAATTGAACTTATAAACTTGAGAAAAATTATATTTAAAATGCGTTCTCCATCAAAAGGCGGCATAACTGTTTTTTTTAAATACTTATTTTACTTGAAAAAATTATTTTGTTATCATACAGTGATCTAGAAAATGTGTAAGATGAATGATAATTTTATAAAAAGAAAAAATTTAGTTTATACTATTCATAATGGCTAGTTCATAATAATATTATAATAATATCTCGTTTAGTGAAACTCGGTATTGCGTACAACACATGCTATCAGGGAATTTCACTATTGTGTGAAATGCAAGCCCAGTCAGGGTTGCGTGTAGTGAAAGCTTCCTTTGGTGTTGTGTATAACATAATCTAAATATAGTTCAGTTATACATTGATCAAAATATATAATTGATGTTGTGTAGAATAATTTCTTTCGAACGAACTTGAAATTGTGTGTAACACGAGTCACGAATAGTGTTGTGTATACTGCAAGCTAATACGGTGTTGTATATAGCACAATCTAATCCGGTGTAGTGTATAACATAAAATATCAATAAAATTAATAAGAATATATCTCATAAGATCTTGGTGTGTTACAGTATAAATGCAATCCAAATCACGTGATAAATATTGAGGATGTATAGATGGAGGTTGATGCTTCCATTGAGGAGAATTTGGTTTGTACTGTGATCCATAGTGAGAAATACTTTTGGGGAAAGACCATTACCTTAGTTTAATTTCAATGGAACAATGGGAATTTTTAGGAAGAAACATGGGATAAAGAATAATATATGAGAGCCTAGTGCCCTAATTTACTTTCCCCATAAACTAAATAATGCTCAGGATTTAGCATCTCAATGAAGGGTCATTTTAATATGTGTATCTTATAAGATCTCGGAAAACATGGAGGTAAGTCCCTATTGAATAATTAGTTTAATTTTTTCCTTTTTTATTAATTTATTAGTTCTAAGGAGTATTTCAGGTGATGGGGTTATTCCAATGATTAGAGACATGAGAAAGGGGAGAATTGGGACAATATATGCGAGGTTATGGTTGTTAGAAAGTTAAGTAAATTATGAGGAATTACCAAGTAATTTTGATTCCTTGGACAAGGGATTAATGCACAGTCATTGCTCAATCATTAAATATATTAATCTTAACCAGTTAATTGTGTGAACCATATTCATTGGATAGTGGATTGTGAATGGTTTGCAAAGGGTTTGGAAAACTCTGTGGGTAAACCGTGCGGCCCATAAATGTTAGGAAAAATTAAAAAATTGTCACCTCATGATTTCTATAACAAACATTGTATTTACCTCATCTCATCCAAATGCATCTATAGATGTGAAATTGGATGAAACAAATTCCTAGTGTGATTCTCCATTGTTTATAGGTCATTTGGAGTGCTGTCAGTTGTGCATCAATGATCCAGGAATGTCTAGTCCATCTCTTTTTTCTCTTTTTATTTTATAAATTTCCCTCCTCTCTTATCTCTATAGGATGAACCTAATCCCTTTCCTTCAAGTAATATATAGTAGGAAGATTCATAGGGTGTTTGAATCGGTATTTATTGTTCCTATTTGGAGTATTTCCGTTAATAGATTCGAGGTATATGGTTTATAAGTTATATCCCATAATTTTTGCATGGATTTTGGCATGTGGGGTTGTATTTTTGTTATATATTTGATGTGTTCTCGGGTTCATTTTTGAGATTTGATTAATGGGTTTCCTAATAACCAATTAAACTAATTATGATCTCTATGTGATTCATGGAGGATGACGTGACCAATATATGGCCACCCATGGGGTGTGCCGACTCTCCCGAATGTGGATAAAGGAAATGTAAACTGTGAAATTGACTTGTGATTAAGTATATCCATTGAAAATGTTTAAATTGGTTAATTTAATGATTAATAATGTATTATTGGTAGATGTGTCTATTTCTGGATAAGGATGAGGTATTTTTGGATTTGCACGTAAATTTTTTTAATGGGATTAATGGGAATGTTTCGATGAATCATGTTTGTACATGAATAATCTTAGAGAGTTTGGCATGGGGGATGGTAATTTGGGTAAATGTTTTTGTGATATAAAAGATAAATGTGTTAATGAATTGTGGAATAATATTTCTTCCCAATTTATTTGTTATTATTGCGATATTGCTAATGATATTGGAATTTTTTTGATGATAAGTGGTTTTCTATGGTGAAAGAATAAATAATCATGTGCACATATCATGGTAGCGTGGGGTATAGACATGAGGTTCTACACACATGGGATGAGTTAGAGTAAGGCTTTAAAATCCACCCCTTAAAGGACGGGTTTTAGAAGGAAACATAGTATGATTCCCCAAATTGTTGAATTCCACCCAAACCGAGGAATTCAGGTAAGGATAATGTGGTTGTTGTGATGTGTTTCAATATTGATATATGAAATGATATATTCTCATATGTCTTGGGAATATGGAGATTGAATAATCCATTAAATAGACGAAAATGGTCAATTAACACTAAGATGTTATAAGTATTGAGTAAATATTTAATGGTGTCCTATCTTAGGGGAAACCTTATTAAAATTTACTATTTGAAATCTATTTTATTTACTTATCATTATTTTAAAATTCCATGAACTATATTTTTTGACAATATATATTATAGACACCCTTGATAGTCTACCCATGATCCAAAACAATTTAACACACAATCCATGATCAAGTACTAGAGTATCCAAATTTTTATTTTTTTATTATATTAATATCTATGAGTGATAAAATTTACAGAGATTATTTATGTTCCCATCACCATCTATAAAACCTACTAATCAGGAAATAAAATATATTTATCTATCTAAAAAATTGTTCTTATGTATCCCATGTAAGAAACAATCCATGAATATAGTTCCTACCTAGCGTATCCACTAACTATTTCTCTTGGATTGGAATGTCATGTTAAGATTCATCACTAGTAAAAAATTACCCATACAAAGTTAATGTTGTGAGATGATCTCAAAATACCTATGATAATGTCCGTAGTAACCTCATCTTAATTATAAATTGGTATTAAACATTTATGGAGTATCCATACTTCTCTCTGGTGGTTATCCACCATTATCTTGGTGGTGAGGCATCTAGAAACATAACTAGTTCATATATCCTCATTCTAGGACACCAAAATTTGAATCTTATATCAATATACATATATTTACTTATATGATGAAATAATATCACGATTTTTAGTAATATATCATCAACTTATTTCTTATAGAATTTTGGATTACCCCCTACCATTTACAAATAGAACTCAATCAAATATTTTTGTACACACTAGAAAGGGAACAGTATAAAAGAGGCTATTTCACATCACCAAAAATACAGAATAATATAGATAACTAACATTTACACTATCAAATAATGACGATGTGATGTAATGTTGAAATAAATAACACTAACATTACCCTAAATCATATCCAGTTTATTTTCAATTAAAATAATCATCAAACATTGTTCCACACTAAATTCTTTAATACAATACTCTAGGGTACTTCTACAAATGGAATCAACAATAATTTTTTTTTCAAATCACTATAGTATAACTCAAAATTAAATTCCTATAGGATATCAATTTAATTCCTTTATAACAATTTAAAATGCTATAGTGAGTTTATGTATTTCATTTTCTTATGGCCATTTTATACTATAATTTCTTCATTAATGATATTGTGGTGAACATGCTTCAATTAATGTACTAAAATTGGTATTTTCAAACCAAGGTTTAGGTAATTCAATACATTGGGTCTCAATGTAGAGGATCCTTATATAACTAACCTATAATTCTAAATTAATAATCATACTGAACTATGACAAGATGCACCATAGTATACTATATAACCTTTCCTCGGATAATGAAAAATCATAATTAGTTTTAAGGTGACTCTTCAATTGGAATTTCTAAATGAAGCTTCAAATGCCTTAATACACTTAAATGAAACCACTATTTTTTAGCCCACTCATTTTTGATGCATTCATCATGTCAATTATAGTCGTCAATAACTCTTATATCCTTAAACTAATCTTAAATACTAACCATTGAATGTATGTTAAATACACCCAAAACAGTTGATTGATAAATAATAATAAAATCTTATAGATGCATTGGGATCATCTAAACTAATAATACAAAAATCTATCTCAGAAAATATGTGACAATTCTTCATGATTAAATGACTTAAAGTTGTATACTAAATACATAATCAAAATATTTTCACAATTCATTATAAAAAATATAATATTAACATATGTAGTTGTACAAACATATATAAATCAATTCATATATTGGTTTTTATGGTGAAAATTTTATTTCCTCAACTAAATTGATGCAATTTTATATGCTAGAATTGAAATTACCTCATCACTAGGTATGTGATCAATGATAACCTTATTATCTCACCCCAAGGAGGAAAATATAATAATTATCATTGAAAATTCATATAAATAGAACACTATTAGAGAAAATGTAGGTAAATATTTCAACCAATCTATCTCAATGACTATATAGGTCATCTTATAAATTATAACACCAAACTACCTATGTTTATGTTCAACACTTTTTTCATTGAAATTCAACTATTTTTCAATATATTTTTATTTCCACTAGGGATGAAATAAATATAACCTTACATATTAGTAAATGGAAACATAAAATTTCATTATACAATCTAAAATAAAGATTACATAAAATTAAATCTAGTCCAACACAAATGAATCCCATAAGTGGATATAGCCACCAACCACAGTGGGAATCAGAAAATACGGTCCCATAAATACATCAGAGGTGTGTACCATATCAACATACCCATATAATACTCAAAAAAACCATAATTTGACATTATATGATAAAAAACTAAATTGTGGGTTTCCTCTTAATTAAATAGTTCATCTACAAAAAAAATTGGTAACCAAAACCATACCTATAACATATCATAGTATCTTACAAGAATCTGTAATAACAAGATCTAGCGTAAAATTTAAATTTATATCCATTAAATTAATCTAGCCATGGGTTCCATTAATATCATCACATACATTCCTTTGAATATATTTTTATTTATACCCTTTGATCCTCATCCACCTTCTTGTCCAAGTTTTCCCAATGATGTTGTTTCTTCATCTATAATGATTATTGGATTAATGATTTAGAAGCCTTAGTCTCCTAGGATCCCCTCTATATACATTATGGTAATATCCATGTATAATAACTCAAAAAGTTACAATAATTTCATAAAAATATCACTCCCTCAGTAGACTCTGACACAATGATTTAATGTGTCGTAGATTCAAACGTTGGAATTAAACTATATAAGATCCCCATTAAGGAGTAACTGATGATCCTTGACCATGGATAACCAACCAAATTCCACTCCAACATACTTCCAAAACAATCATATTAATTTTTCCTGATGATCTACCACATGTAAGGCTTAAGAAAGGTAATATGTCAGATATTAATCCCTCAATATATTCCCTTACAAAAAGAAGTTCCTTGAAATGTACCTCATAGTATGTATCTGCTCCAATTACATCAACTAATTATTACGATCAGATTTTAAATTAATATAATTATTTCAATACATATAGTTCCTTTTTTAAATAATTGTGAAACATAAAAAAATCATTGATTATGGTGATGTGGTATATCATCAAAATTACTTCTTGATAGAACTCTATTAAATAATATACCATATCTAGAACAAGAATAAATTGGATTAAATTTATAAATAATTATATATATTTGTAATCCCTTGTTAGAACATCATGCTTTTCCATATGAAGCATAGTACCCCACTATATATAGGATATCCCTTGAAGTATAAAAGTAAATAGTTTAGCTCAGTTATCCATAGGTGTCTAAAATATATCAAAAATAACATACAATATTTTAATCCAATCATTAACATACTGTGAAATCTATTTTCCTTTTAAGGCTGGAGGATGACAAAAATGAAAATCCTATGAAAATTCCACCATATTATTCTTATCTCAGTGTAGTATTCCACCTCTCGTCGATAATTGGAAAATAACCCTTCCAGTATTATCTATCTATTCTGAATGATATGTACAAACGTAATAACATTATTTAATCCCCTCTATTGAGAAACAAATATTTTTCTCTAGATGTCATCATCAAAGCATTATAATTAGAAAATTTCAATGCATTTATTATTTAGAGTTCCATAATATTTTATAATTTATCATTATTTAAACAATGACATACACACATTCAAATAACATTCCATATTTTCAATAGAACTCTACATTTTTACCTACTGGCCTAACCTTCTATACATCTCAATGTGACATTAGGAATCAATCCCAAATGATTCACTCTAACAAACAATATGTTTTTTAACATACCACTAACCTATGGTTTGGGTTTTCATCATATATACCTATATATATATGACAGTTAAATAAATGTAGTAATCACTAGAATATCTATACATACAAGGTTAAAATAATTTTAATGGAACCTATAAATTATTCAGGAAAACATAAAATAAATCAAATTTAGAATTTAAATCATTTAAATAATTTTCGAAAGAAACACTTTCCAATCACATTTAAGAAAATACATTCTATAAAAACATACAATAAAAATAGGTTTCTTAAAACATTCCCGTTTTTCCCTGATGGACTTAGAGTAATTAAAAAAATAAAAACTCAAAACATCATTTTATTTCAATACATGGAACTATAATATTAAAAACTTATAAAATAACATTCTTAATTATTTTAACATCCTGAACATTACCATTGGTAGGGTCATTGTGTTACTGACCTTATATGAGGTCCCATAGAAACAAAAGGATGTTAAAAATTACAGGGGCATGAAAAAAAGGTGAATATTTTCCTGTCTATATAAACCTATAATATACAAATAATGATGGCATAAAATTATACCTAATTCATGATATAAATCCAGTAAATACCCCAATTTCATATAAGAAAATAAATGTAATTAGTGATGTATTGGTAAAAAATATAAGGGATACATTTAAAAATTAGAAAAATGATATGAATAGAGTACTCAGAGGTGTTACACTAGACTAAAATTCTTGAACAACTCTAAGAACCATCCACTAATGACCACAACATTTGGATACTCCATTATGAGAGTATCAAATCTATCCTTTACATGTTTCATGATAAATAAAATCTACTAATGCATCGAATCGCATATACAGGGGGGCCAATATATTGGTAATGTAGTTAATCCATAAGACATACCACCCAAACAATACAGAATGAACATATTAGCTAATTTTTTAATATAAAATAAAGAATAAATAATTCCAAATTAGTTTTTACCTTAATTATTACATCCTGTTATTTTATAGGACATGAAATACTTTGTTTTTACCATATTTAATATATTTAATTTATATTGTTTTATGGTGAATATTGGATATTTTATAGGTTTCTAATGACATGAATGGTTGGATCATGGCTAAAAAAATGTTTAAATATTTATAAGAAACTATGCATCTTGTTTTTTATTCCTAGATGAGGGCACAAAAATATTCTAAACAGTGAATCCTTCCCCTCTAATATTACGACTTTGGAAAGAGGTATTTCTCACAATTGCCTCATAGTTTCTAAAATGATACATAAAAAAATTCTAACAATAATGTATCCAAGATAGGGGTGCATGTATTGAACATGAATTTCCTATACATGTACCAGAACTCTACATTGTGAATTAATTAAAAAAATTTATTTCAAGTCAAAAAAACAATTTTACTTCATTCAACATAAGGTGGATTAATATATCAGCCATTGTGACTATATATTGTGTTTTTGGATATTTTATGCCTTATAGGGATAAATTTATATGAATAATTGGGTTCCAGATCTAAAATTTGAATTTTATGTGTTTATTCATTACCATTGTTCATTTTTTTCAAATTTATTTTTTATTTACTTAAATAGAAATTTATATCAAGGATATTCATGATAGATCTAAGGACTGTGACTTGGTTTAGTAGAACTTATTTATGATTGGTTTGGGAATTTTTATTTATTATCATTATATTTATTTTTAGGTTTTTTTCAAGGATCCCACTTAGATAGTATTATCCCTTATCCACTCTGATTGTGAATTTATCATTTCTAGATTTTTGTTATTGTGAATTGATATATATGGTTTCCTAATGTAGTCCATATCAATTTAAATCCTTGTATTTGATAGATATGAAATAGATTTACATTCAAATTGATCCCCAAATCATGATTTGATATTATTGATAAATGTTTTTAAATCGAATGGTGTGTGATGAGACCAATTCAAGAAATCGATTTTATAATGTATTTTTTCTTCTAAAAATTTATTTCTAATTAAAATGAATTATTAGAATAATAACAATATGTTTTAATATTTATAATTAAAGTCCTGAAATGTTTTATTTAATTTGAATGATATGAATTGTTCTTAAAAGCTTGAGTTTGGATGAATGTCATTGGTGTTGGATTTGAAATTAAATGACATGTTGAAAACTTATATTGGTCATTATTGGATGATGAATTATTAAAATGATTTGAGAAAAATGGTTTCCCACATGATTGAATTATTTAAAGCCCATGTGAGTAGGGGTTGTTAAGTGGGTAGTCCATGAAAAGCCTTCTAGGTCATTATTACCTCTCCCTAATAATGAATTGATGATGAAAATAATAACTAAACTATGATGAGGGTAGTTAGTTCACCAATTAGGGTGAAATTATTTTAACATGAGCTTAAAATCTAGGGAATTTTAAACACATGGCCCGTTTATTATTTATAGTGTGGGGATCTTAGATCCTTGATCTAACATTCCCTAGGGCTCAAAAACATCATTATATGAATAAAAATGAAATATTATAGTCCACTATTTATAAAATTATTTATTCCTGTACATTATGATCGAGATTCATATATATATATATATATGGAAATGCATATATTTGGGATCTTTATACATTTCACTAAATTCATATGAATATTATTTTTTACTATAGATTTTTAAAACAATTATCATGCCATTTGTAACATAAATGTAATCTTATTTGGATTATTTGATATCTACTGATTACAAAATGCATAGTGGAATCATACTGGGATAGTTTTTCTCACATTATAATATTACATTATTTTTATGTAGACAACATTCCCTTGAAAATGGAAATCACCTATTAGTGGAAGCGGGTTTTCCTAATAGTGGAACCATGGGAGTTTCTGGTGACATATTGGGTGTGTGATCCACCTATCATAAGTGGATCTTGGTTATGATGTCATAATTAATTTTATCTGTTAAATTGTGGATTCTAATTCCATATTTAGTTATGTACTTTTATTTTTTTACTTTTATCTAGTTGACATTATCATTACCCCAACTTATTAAATATTCTTATTTGATTCTCTTGTATTGTATGGTTACACTTGGTCAAAAACTATCCCCTTAAATAATTTTTTATATCCAAAATCATGTCTCCATTACATGTGGATTTAGAATTCCATATTTCCATTTTAGTTCCAAATTAGTTTTTAGATTAGATAGTTTTATAGGTTGTATCGGGAAAAAATAGATTTAATGGTAGGTGGAGTATTCCATAATCTATGTTCTTGATACTCAACCAATGTATAATCTCCACTTGAATATGGAACTGAATGATGATCGTATTTCATGTTTATTTGGTATGATTTTTCCCTACATAATATTAATATTATGCAAAAAACTTATTTCATAAATTTTTATATTCTTCATGGATATATGTTTTATCACCATACTTTTCTAATCACACATTGATGCTCTATGGATACATTTCATCCATGATTATTGGATATGCTTATATTCCCACTTGATATGAACATTGATACATGAAAATAATGTATTATCATCTACTAAAGCCTCTTGGATATATGTTTTGTAATATTTATCTGTTTCAAAAAATATATCATGTATTTAAAAATAAAACCAGAATATTATTTTATTTGTAAAAAATATTGATTTTTACCTACTTTAGAATTTTTTTTAATATAAGTAATAATGGATGTATGTCAAAAATAATTTTATGCATTCTTGGTAGATTTCTACTAGGATAGTTTTCATCAATCACTACATATACATTTGGGATTATAATTTTATTGTTTTATATAATGTGTATAAAGGGAAGAGTTTAAAATAATGGGATCTCTCCTATTTCATTTTCCACACATGTGGTTCATGACTGTGGTGACATATATTTAGGTGGAGATGGACACATAGGTTTCTTCTGGTTATATGTTGATGTTATATTGTATTTTTTATCTATACCTTTTTATCTAGTTTTTGGATGCTACAATTATTGTTTGGTTCGATTGACATATAATTTATTATGGATATATTCTATTATTCTTTGATTGTTTATATTTAATCTTATGTCTATTAGAGGGTGATATCATTTTTATGTTTCTTTTTATGATACCTATGTTATTCTATCTTTCTTATGTAAATCGATAACATGCTTCGAAAGCAATATATAATAGTCCAACCTAGTAAAACCATAATACTAGCTTCATTTTTCTTTCACAAGGCCTGATTTATGTCCTTGATCACCACAATATGATAAAAAGTACCGGGGTATCTTATAAATAATCATTATAATGACTTCACCCTATATCGTACATATGATATGATTGAAATAATTAATGAATAAAAATATATATCTATATTATATTGTATTTCAAGTCAACCAAACTATAAATTTAAAATAAAATAATTAGATTGCATTGTTTGGAAAAAATTCAGATCCAAAATCAATATGGATTATGGTTAGTGTACAGTTGGTCTATTTGTGCGGTCTAACCATGAAACCCAATCCATGCATCATAGAATGGAAAATTACCTATAATTCATAACATGATTTATCCACCAATCTCTTATTATTAACTCAGTAACTAGTAACATACCATTTATGATTATCTAGAGGAATCATACATTTTTTTATTTATTATCCACAATCAATTTGTGTTGATCACTTAATGGTATAATCATATTTCTTCATTCCTTCTCTTCCTTTCTATAGATCATCTCTACATTAGTATTACCCTTGTCTCATTATAACCCTAATGGGTGGTTATTTCAAGATGTAGATGGTGTTACGTGGAATTTAGGTTTTTTATATTGGATCTAGGATTGCGAGGGACTGATCTGTTAATTTCATATCACTATTCTTGTAGGAAACACAATTTTCATCATTCTTGAGGATGATACATCTATCCAATGGTTTATCCCATAACATTCATGAGTTGTTATGATGATCTACATTGGTTATATGTAATAAAAGTTAAATTGATATATTCATGAGTTATGGAAATTCTATTTAGTGAAAATGGAAATAAATTTTCAAAATTTGTTTTTCTTTGAACATATATTTTATAGACATGATATGTTTAGAAAAAATAGAATTATGTTGGTTTGAAATCGAAATAAATTTTTCATGAATTGAATCAATGTTTCATCAATCATAAATATATTTTATAAAATTTATTTATAGTTATATAAACATAGGGATTTAATATAGAACATTGGGAGTTTTTTTGGGAAAAACACCATGTAACGTCCCAGTTCTGGGATTACTTCAAAGGTTCTCTAAAACCAGTTAGTCACAGGACATCATCCACATTTCCCCAGATGCTTGAGGCTGCCGACTGGAACTGAGGATCAAGGTTTGATATTGGGGAAACTATTCCCTCATTGGTGATGTATACATAGTGGAAAACAATAGTAAAAAAGTAGAGGAACCAGTAATACCAAACAACAGAAGTAAACAACAGATGATATATAGTAATAAAACAACTCGATAATATATAAAATATGCATGACACATGTGTCTAGGAATGAATTCAGACAAGTCACAGTGCTGTAAATACAATACTAAACTAATTTACATAAAAATAGTAAACTCCAAAGGCATTGAAAACCTCATCTTAGTCTCGTTCTCTCCATATTCTACAAAAATCATGTACCTGTGGAAGAATGGCACTTTCCATTAACTATAAGGGGAACCTTATGTTAGGTTTAGGTCCAAAATCGTGATCCCAATACGTTGTGAGATGAATCCTTTTAGGAAACTACCAAAATAATTGTGCCTAACAGTAAGTTAATATATATAGCATGCAATCTACAGAACTGAAGAAATAAACTTGTAGGTACTAAAAAGTAAACAATCCTATAGTTTTAAATTACATTAATTTTCATTTATTAATTAATGAAATCGTTGAATAATGAATCTAGGGATCTATCCTAAGCTCTGTATTCCTTCATGTAATAGTAACAATTGTTGAATCAGAAGACTATCTAAACAACTAAGTATGATCAAGCCCAAGATATTTCTTTGTCATGGTAGACTCGTTACATTCATTAAATTATTCGCAACAGCCCTCTGGGAATACTCCCACAGTCTAACCCCTTTGGAATTAATATAGCACTAATCAAATAAAAATGGACACCTAGGAATTTCTCTTGGTCAGTTACCCTAGTTCAACATGTCATAAATAATTTATTAACCACCTCTAGATAGATCTCGCGGTCAATTCCCCATAGGGACATATTTCATAAATAATCATAAATTACCTCCTAGGTAGTTATAATGGTCAATACCCCAGGGTTAAATTGTACACCAAGGATATCATGGTCCCATATAAATAAACATGAAAACACCTATAGTTTTCCGGGTCGATGTTTGTCATAGTCCATTGTGAAAAAAATGCATATATCATGAAAAATAAGTACATGTCATATATAATTACAATATGGATAACATTATCAAGAATAATAAATGCAATTAATATAATCAATAAACTCCATAATAAATAATTAAATGCATCGAAACATGTTATTCCTCATAGGCATCCAAGGACCAACGATAAAAAAATCCAAACAGGAGAACACACCCATGGGGTGTCCAATAACATGGTATAAAACCTTATGTATAAGAAATCAACCTTTATCAAACAGGAAAACCAAAGAAGGTATTAAATTGCGTCAAATTAAAAAAAATACACAACAACCAAAACATGGTTATTCAACACATTAATCATATATAATCCAAATACAATCGACAATAGTCACAATCCCCCTACCTTGATGTCGTACGATCATTACTCTTTATCGTCATCCCTTGAATTTTTCTATAACGATTTAGATCTATGAAAAGGGTAAAAATTATCAACTGGGAAATAATCATGATAGTGGAGGAATCCTAATGTGAGACTCTAGTGAGTGAGGGATTTCACCTGTGGGAATCCAACGCACCATGTGGTATCTCAAATGGAGGTCATATGGAGAAACAGAATGAGTTCGATGTTCTTTGTCCATTCTTCGCTCTCCATAACAAAACACGGGGAGAAGAAGGGTGTTTTGGATGTGAGATGTGACCCCACTCAGATATATCAAATAAAATAAAATTACAAGGTGTATTCCTTTAATGTACACTCCATGTACAAGTCTTGACTAGGCCATACTTTAGGCAGTCTTCCAGGTCACCAACACAGCTATATACACTGTCATTACACAGAAAGTACATGACAACATTTGGAAACCAGGTACACGAATTATACTCCTATGTACATGGTGTATACATAGATAATTTAACATTTCTTCCTTTTCCTTAAATACAACCAAAAATAAAGTTTCATACATGAAATGAAAATCCAGGTTTTTACTAATTTCTCCCATTAATGAAATTCAACCCTGAATTTCACTTTCATGGTTGGTGAAGAAGAAGCTTCAATCACCTCTAGCCACTTAGATCATTCGTTGGTCTCCCTATCCAATTTCTCATCATGTACTCGCTTGTGCTTCCATAGCACCTGTACTAGAGGAATATACTTACCAAAGAAAACCATCATCCTACGATAGACAATCTATATAGGGTTCTCCTCGAAGGATGATTCCACATCCAACTCAACCACCTCAGGTTAAAAAACTTGAGACGGTTCTGAAAAGTATCATCGTCATTGAGAAACATGAAAGACATCGGGCATATCATGGTACCTCTAAGGAAACTGAAACTGATAAGCAACATGACAAAATCTCTCCAAAACCTCAAAAGTCCCAACATATATAGATGGATGATTCACCTATCTCCTAATACTCGTGTTTCCAAACCTTGGTTTCAAATGTAAGAAAATATAATATCTGACCTCAAACTCTAGAGTACATTTTTTCCATCAACATAATGTTTCTAGAAAGTTTGTGTAGTAGCCAACCTTTTCTGAATCATCTCCACCTACTATGTGGTCTCTTGGACAAGATGAGGTCCCAAAAAAGATGTCTCTTCTTCCTCTCTACAACATAGGGTTGATAGAAATGACCTATCGTACAAAGACTCATAAGCTTCCATGTGAATTGTTTTATTAAAATATTTATTGTAGGAATACTCCACTTGTGGTATATGTCTCTCCCAAGAGCCTACGAAATCCCGGAAGAATGCTCAAATCATGACATCTGAAACCTGAATTGTGCACTCGGAATGGCCAACTACCTGGGGGATGGTAGGCCGTACTCAGAAGTACCTCTGTACCCAAATCCCTCTGTAGTCCCTACCAGAAATGAGAATTAAAACATGTGTCCCTATTATAAATGATAGAGTGTGTAACCCCATGTGAACATACAATCTATCAAATGTACAACCTTCCATAATCATCAAAATTGATGTTTTCCTTAATCGTAAAGAAATTGGAAACATTTTCGAGTCTATCAAAACAGAAAAAACTCATCATTCCCATGAGGCGACCTCAGAAAACCCATCATGAAATCTGTCGTGACATCATTCCACATCAATTCCAGAATTGGTAAACTCTGTAAAATCCATGTTGGTCACTTATTCTCCACCTTCACCTACTGACAGGTGGAATAGATCATAAAAAAAGTAGATATATCCTTCTTCATACCTAGTCAACAATACTGATGGTGTAGATCTTGATACATCATTGTGACACGAGGATGATATTCCCAAATTCAGGAATGAAATTCTTGCAACATCTCCTCAGATATGTCTGCTGACACCAACACATGCCCATGAAAATGCAAGACCTCAACGTCGATTATGGTCCACCTAAGAGTAGGGTTCTCTCCTAACACACTCTCCCAATAAAGTAGTCATTTGGAATATGATAGCTCCCTAATTCACACCCAATATAGTATAGTATAGGTAATATCTATATAACAAATAACATCTTCCCTTGTTGGTCTTGCATCTCCAAATGAATCTCATAAAATAGAACCATAAGCTTCCACTAACTATTGTCATCCCAAACTACTTGTATATGAGTCCTCCTACTAAATACATCATCCAATGGGTTTCCTTTCCCATGTTTGTAAGAATGTTCAATTTAAAAATTCTAATGGTACTCAATCCATCTTCACTATCTCAAATTCATATCAAACTATGTAAATATCTTCTTGTATATTTTTTGGTCAGTGTACACAAAAAATTCTCCCCTAAAAGATAATGTCTCTAACTACATAAAGCACACACAACTGCAGCTAACATGAGATGTACGCGGCGTACTTCCTCTCATGTGGCCTCAACTTCTGAGACTCGTATACAATGAAATCTTCCCATTGAAATAGAACTATTCCCACACTGATACCTGATGCATCATAGTAAATAGTTTAGCACATTCCCGGATCGGGAAAAATCTTATTAGAGTTTATGTAAATATCGTGTTCAGCTCTTCAAAGGATGAATCACATAAATATATCAACAAGTACATTTCATTTTTTTAGTCCGGCTTGTTAGTGGAACCTCTACGTGTGAAAGTTCTGTATAGTGTTCTTGTAGTAACCATTCGGCCCTAGAAATCTATGTGCCTCAGATATGTTCATCAGCTTCTCTAAAGAAACTATTGCTCTCACTTTATCTGGGTCTACTGATACTACTATCTCAGAGATAAAGTGACCGAATAAGGGAATCTGATCCTTCCAAAAGCGGCACATTGAGAGCTTATAATATAACTGATACCCTATTAGTGTACTCAATATGATCTAATGATGCGTTTCATGATCGTGTAGATTATGAGAGTAACCAACGATATCTTCCATAAAGACTACAACATAATAATCCAAGTAAGGATGGATCATTCAGTTCATTAGTTCCATGAAAACATCTAGAGTGTTCATGAAATAGAATGGAATAATGAAATACATTTATGGAACATACCTGATCTGAATGGCTTTTAGAGGTATATCTGATGGTCTAATGTGCAACTGATGATAACCAGATCTCAAGTCAAACATATTGAACTCCCGGGATCTGTGAAGCCTCTCAAAGAGACCGCCAATCCTCAAAAAGGGATATCAGTTCTTGACCGTCAACTAGTTCAAACATACGATAATCAACATATTGTCTAAGGGTACCATCCTTATTCTACACAAAAGGACTGGAAAACCCCAAGGCGGAGTACTAAGTTGGAGAAATCTGTAGATACCCGAAGCTTATCGTACATGGACATTACATTACTTTTGCGGAATACTTAGTACATAACAAAAACACACACACAAGGATCGTAATAGTTTAGTGTCTTTGGAAACTCGGAACGTAATCTTCTAATCGTGGTGAAAGATCTTCAATATCTCCCATAAAGATCATCCCTTTTTTTTTACCTAAAAACCTTTCTTTATATCCTGGGGAAAAGAAAACATAAAAGGGTGAGCTCAAATGCTCAGTAAGGGTAAACAAAAGAAATATCAATCACATCATATACATAAGAACATAGCTTTTGGAAATCTTAACCTGCAAAAGAGCTCATAATATCATAACATGGGATAAATCATAGAAGTGAAAATGAGATCCCCATAAAACTTGAAACTTTGTGGCATGCACACATAATCATGGAAAATCATTTCTTGTTAGTCATGACTCATTGCCAAGACTATCTTAGTGGACAAAGTCCCTTTCTGAACCGAGTTCACTCCTCGTTTCAGTCCTGTATCACTGAACCGAAATAACCTTCCGTTCCAGCCATGTCTATCTCATGAGATATAAAATCATTACCCAATGCATTGGAGGGAGATATAGGTCCCACCCATCTTATAATGAATCCTTTCTTATGTGTGCCACATAATCATAAATCATACATCATCGCATAACACATGTAACAAAAATGGGATTCTTGAAACATCATGACATCATAAAACAAATATTATAAGGCAAATAACTTCATAAAAATAATTCCCTCACAACATAATCAAATCAATGTAATTAAAGGGATAAAAACAGAACCCTTTATTATCTTAGATGGAAAATAATTTTGATAAAACACTTGAACTCCATTCTTGAGGAAAATATCCTTTCTTCTTCAAAAACAATTTTCTTTTCATGACATGTCATACAATTATAAACTAAAAGAAGTTGATTAAAAATAAACTTGAAAACTTATAAAGGAAGCTTCATGGAAATAATGTTTTAAAAATCCATTCTTTCCGTATAAGTTTAAAAAAACATTATTCGTACTTTTGTCGGAAAAGTCAAAAAGTACCTCGTACGAAAAACGACAAAAGATTCCTTTCATATTCTTTACTAAAAACTTTCTGAGGGGTAAAATAGGATTTAAAAAATTGTAGGTGATTGGAAATAATATTACATATTGAGGAAATATGGATGTGGATGATAAAATACACCCCAATAAATGCCAAAGTATAAACAATCTCGGATAAAAATGAGATTGTGATATTTCCCTTACCTTAGGTCCGACTTGCTTTGTAAGTGTCCGAACCTCCTGTATAATGATTTAAATCATGTTATTGACTTATTACAGAATCATATTCATTGTTATGATATCATATATGGTTCACTTATGACATTATATTACCCGTTCTTTTGTAAATTCCATGTTAAAGAAGCGTTTTGGGTAAAATCGTTTCATTTATCGTAGGTGTTTTGACTTGTTGTTCTTGACATCATTATTACTTATATCATGATTTACTCACATCCAGAATATAAAATATGATTTATATATCATATATATTCAGTATATATATATATATATAATAGGTAGATAAATAAAATGAAAAACACCGTTCATGGAGACGGTAGTCCGTACGTACGCATGAATGGTGTTTTCCTTTCCTTATTGTCTTGAAATGGAAGTAAGTAGATGACATACATATGTATATATATACATAAATCCAGTAGCTTTATAATTTCATATATTTCATTATTATTTCTTATATATAAATTATAATCATTCTTAAATGGTTAACATGGAGATTGAATCTCATCGCGTCGTGGAGACGGTAGTCCGTACGTACGCACGAGCGATGATATCATTTCTATAAATATTGAATTGAATTGGAGTGGATCATACAATATATCAGAATCAATATGATGTTGTAATAACTATGTATAGTTATTATTTACACCATTATACCCATCCATGTAAGGTGGTGGTGGAAAATAGATTACACCACGGCGTGGAGACGGTATTTCGTACGTACACACGCGCTGTGATTTCTTTTTCCGTAGGATGGATAGATGGTGAAATAGGGTTGTTTCATACTTATAATAACATATCAGTATATTAGTGATACTGATGTTATTACTTCATAATGAAACAACCTATGAAGAAGAAGTGGAAGAAGAAATAAAGATGAAAGAATTGGTAACGGTAATTACCTCTTCTTTGAAGTGCCACTTTGAGACCTCCTCTTAGGGTACTAAAATTGGTCTTTGAGGAAGACCAGAACCTCTAGGATGTTTTTAGGGAAGTGGAGAAGATATTTTGGCAGGGGTTTTCCGAGCTTGAGTGCTCAAATTGGTGTGAGGAGGAGGGAGAGGAGGTGTCCTTTTATAAGGGAGGAGAGGGGCACCTTAGGAATACCTCAAAATATTATTTTATTTTAAAGTCAAAATCGGTTTATAATGGTTCCAAAGGGTCTTATTTCGAAGATAAAGTGGGGATGGGTCGAAATACTATCAACCAATAGGATTTAGACAAGTTTAGGGTATTATTTTAACCTTATCAATTAGATTTAACTTTAAGTTAAATAATTTAACTTTTACCATGTCTTTTTGTTTTCTTTCACTATATGGTTAATACACTTACTATAACTTGCCAAACGAACCCCAAATTGTTTATTATTAATATATATATCCTTATCTAAGTAATTTGGCCGAACCTTAGATTTTTAGGAATAAAATAACAATTAATAATATAATATTTGATTTAAAAACTATTTTGTGTCAATTTTGACACTATTTGATATATGATTTTTGTGAAAGTCATAACAGAATTATATGTTCGAACCAAGTTGATTAAATCAACACTAATATATCATAGTAACCTATAAAATTAGTGGAATTCATAAAAAGTCTCAAATTACATTTATTTTGGTGTTTATAACATCAATTATGTCAATATTTCATTAATAAGATAATTACTGCATCATCATTGTGTCATAAATAAATTAAATTATTTGATGTCTAAAAATTACAAATAAAATACCATCATGTAGGAAATCGTTTTAGATTTCTAATGAATATTTACAATCGAATTTATCTTATGTATAACCCCATATTAAAAATGATTTACTTATTAAACTTTGATTTTAACTATTTTAACCCTTCTTTAAATAAATTAATAATAAATGTCCTAATCTAATCCAAGTGGGCCTAAATGGTCATATTTTATTCCTAAGTTTGTTTTTGGTCGAATTACACTTGTCCAATAGAATTAGGACATGTGTTAGGGTAATATTAATATCATATTTACCCTTAGTTACCCTATTTACTATTAACCGCGGTAAAAAAAGTAAAAAGTTACTATTCACCAAAAATTATTTTCATCTCATTGAACCACATTTTACTTACTGACATCAACCGTGTCTCTCGGATTTTTTGAAATTCCATTCACAGAAGCGGTAAAATTAAGTTTTATGAAAAATTCAGTTTTTTAACTTCCACTTAGTAGTTTCACTATTTATCAAAAATTGATGTTTTTCAGAACAGTGCCAAAAATTCATCCCAAGCTATATTTCATATTCCGAATTCAAAAATGAAGTCTATTTTACCAAATTAATTACATAAAAGTTGCATTAATTAATTTTATAATTCAATCCCGCTGTCAAAACAAATAGCGTGTTTTTAAGAAACAATATCTATCAAAAGATTGACACTTGTTTATGTCTAGTTTAAATGTGAAATTACATCCAATGACCAACATTGTATTAATTTGTAAAAATATATTCTAAATATACTTTAAAACCACTCAAATTAATGATTTATCACTATTAATTATTTCGATTAAAAAAAGTTGTTTTTAATTATAATTTAGTAATTTTCACTATTCATCAGAATATGAAAGTTATCCGAAAAGTACCAAAATTTCACCTTAGGCTAAATTCGATACTCCGAATCCAAAAATGAAGTCCATTTTGAGAGCTAAAATTTCTAAAATTTAAAAAGTGGTTATTACTATTCATAATGGCTAGTTTTAATAATATTTTAATAGTATATCATTGTTTTGTAAAACTCAGTATTATGTACCATACACGCTATCGAGGAAGTTTGCGATTGCGTGTAATGCAAGGCAAGTCAAGGATGCGTGTTGTGCAAGCTCCTTTTGGTGTAGCGTACAACACAAGACATTAGTGAAATAAAAAAGAATATTTTTCATAAAATCTCGGGCTGTTACATTCTACCCCCCTTAAAATGAATTTCGCCCTCGAAATTCGTCGGGGTTATAAATAGTTTACTATTCGAAAGTTTCTTTAATAGAAACCCACATCGTAAAAAGGAATACCAAAACTTGTCTTTAAAAACTAAAGTATGAAATGTAACGATTACCCAAATAAGCTAATCACTGTGTTTCCACATAGGTGAAAATATGGATATGGAAGAGAAATCTAACCATCATGTTCTGATGGAGAGTGATAGAGAACATGGCTATGGAAAAGCCAGTAATCACAAAGCCATAAATTTGTGACGATCTAAGGTACCATCCAATTAATCAGATATAAGATCACTAGGACAACATTTTTGGTTTTCAATATCATTTCCCTAAAGTTGAAAAATTTGAATTAGAAGAAATACTTACTTGATTTTGGTATAATCTCACTGTTGATCGTGAATTGAACAATTTACACTTCTTCCCTTAAAGAAATGAAGTTGAATTTGTTATCCGTGATGTGTTAGCAGATCATGTGATAGAATGACAGGTCATTCCATCTGTCTCAAACAAAAGGTTAGCAAAACTTATATACATAAGTCGATCTATAGTGAGATTAATCATATATGGTTCCTAAAATGGACTTATACTTCATATATCATACTGCTTAATATAATAAAACTAGTGTCTACTAAACAGGGACTTCCTGTAGGTCAGTGGTAGGCGATAAAGGCCAGTCGCACATCGGTTGTGGGTTCGATTCCCACAGCCTTGTCCGAAGAGATGGGCTGTCGCCCGTCCTGTAGGTTGTCCTTTTTCTAAAACTGCATTACTATAACATCCCATCAATAATATCGAAAAAAACTTATATCCTTAAACAATACTCACTTATGTCCAACATAATCCATTTCAATCTTTAGGCTTATCCATAATACTGCAGTCCACTCTCAGAACATAGTGAAGACGATTACCGGAGATTTAGTACCATATATATCATAAGATATGTTTTGTTGGTCACATTCCAAACATTCAAATGCCTTAATCATGTATTCTCTTGAATACCCATCGAACCTTAGTGAAAACATGAATGAAGTTAAAAGTTAACACTTTCCACATACCAAAATCCTCAAAATTCTATATACTCAAACCATGATATCACTTAGTCCTTATATCAATCATGAGCTCATGAATACTATTAAACATTTCATTTTCTCGTCTTCATTATGTGCATATCATCTTATTTCCAAAAAATATCTCAATCACTTTGAATACCACGTCAATAAATATTGCAATACTCAATGATACAACATTATTTTGGAATCCCATTACATAAACACTTAATCATTCCACCACATCGTTGTCTTATTCAACATTGCCAATAGTGATCGCATGTGATTTCCCTTTGTCCTTTGCCTTCAGTGGTTTCTCATGTTGATCATCACTAACCCTTGGATTAGGGCTATTATTAGCATAATTCCCCATTTCCTTGCACTTGAAGCATGGAAGTGTTGGCGGTGCGTTCTCTGCAGTATTTGCTTTATTCACATCATTAGAAACCCTTTTTCCATTACTTCGACACTCAGCTGCTCGATGACCTTCTTTTCCACACTTAAAACATTTTCTAGTACCATTAAGACAATCTCCACCATGCTTCTTTCCACACTTTGTGCATAAGGAAACATTCATCTTCTTTTCACCATTATTCTGAGATTTCTCCTTGAACTCCATCTTTCGTTTCTTGTCAAAACCATGAGATGGATATGTAACACCAACTTCCATTTCTACCTTGATAGCACAACGCACAATTTCTTCATAGCTACTGAAGTCTCTTATAGCTAATGCCCTTCGAAGACTTGGTTTTAAGCCACTGAAAAATCGATCAACTTTACTTTCAGGTTGGATGATAATTCCAGAAGCATACCTTGCAAGTCTTGTAAAATTTGCTTCATAGGTACCAACGGATTCATCGTCCCTTTGCTTCAGTTCAAGAAACTCTTTCTCCATCTTTGTTCGAAGAATACGAGGGAAGTACTTACTGAAAAACAAGTTCTTGAACTCGTCCCATTCCATGGACTCAATTTCATCTCTTGGCCTTGTATTCTTGATAAGATTCCACCATTGATCAGCTTCACCTTCCAAACGATATACTGCTAAGATGACTTTATCATGTTCAGAACATTGAAGAACTGAAAATATCTTTTCAGTAGTACTGATCCATTGTTCAGCCACAAGTGGATCAGAAGACCCACTGAAAGAAGGTGGACGTTGCCTCATGAAGGACTCAATAGAATATTGTTCCCTTCTCTGCTCATTTGGAAGTCCAGAATGATTCATAGCTTGTGTAAGTATAGCAATAAGATTTTGCACTCCATATCCCATAAAATTAGTTTGTTCAGGAGGGAAATCATTGCATTGTCCATTGCATTGATCAACACGGTTCCTTCGGGTTCCAGCCATCGTCTAAAACCCAAAAAGAATAGTGTGAGAGGCAAAAATCATGCTAGGGAAAACAACATAATAATGGGGGAGTACCTTCAATATCCAACATCATAGGATTAATTCTATGATCGTGAGCGTAATTCTATTACTATAACCTATACGTATACTTATCCCTAGGGACATCCCTAGACATACCTTAGAAATATCTCTAGGGATCTCACTAACGTTTTCGCATCCTAGTTTCCAAAGGTTGACTAAAACTTTCCTCTGATACCAACTGTAGAGACCCGAAGCTTATCGTACATGGACATTACATTACTTTTGCGGAATACTTAGTACATAACAAAAACACACACACAAGGATCGTAATAGTTTAGTGTCTTTGGAAACTCAGAACGTAATCTTCTAATCGTGGTGAAAGATCTTCAATATCTCCCATAAAGATCTTCCATTTTTTTACCTAAAAACCTTTCTTTATATCCTGGGGAAAAGAAAACATAAAAGGGTGAGCTCAAATGCTCAGTAAGGGTAAACAAAAGAAATATCAATCACATCATATACATAAGAACATAGCTTTTGGAAATCTTAACCTGCAAAAGAGCTCATAATATCATAACATGGGATAAATCATAGAAGTGAAAATGAGATCCCCATAAAACTTGAAACTTTGTGGCATGCACACATAATCATGGAAAATCATTTCTTGTTAGTCATGACTCATTGCCAAGACTATCTTAGTGGACAAAGTTCCTTTCTTAACCGAGTTCACTCCTCGTTTCAGTCCTGTATCACTGAACCGAAATAACCTTCCGTTCCAGCCATGTCTATCTCATGAGATATAAAATCATTACCCAATGCATTGGAGGGAGATATAGGTCCCACCCATCTTATAATGAATCCTTTCTTATGTGTTCCACATAATCATAAATCATACATCATCGCATAACACATGTAACAAAAATGGGATTCTTGAAACATCATGACATCATAAAACAAATATTATAAGGCAAATAACTTCATAAAAATAATTCCCTCACAACATAATCAAATCAATGTAATTAAAGGGATAAAAACAGAACCCTTTATTATCTTAGATGGAAAATAATTTTGATAAAACACTTGAACTCCATTCTTGAGGAAAATATCCTTTCTTCTTCAAAAACAATTTTCTTTTCATGACATGTCATACAATTATAAACTAAAAGAAGTTGATTAAAAATAAACATGAAAACTTATAAAGGAAGCTTCTTGGAAATAATGTTTTAAAAATCCATTCTTTCCGTATAAGTTAAAAAAAACATTATTCGTACTTTTGTCGGAAAAGTCAAAAAGTACCTCGTACGAAAAACGACAAAATATTCCTTTCATATTCTTTACCAAAAACATTCCGAGGGGTAAAATAGGATTTAAAAAATTGTAGGTGATTGGAAATAATATTACATATTGAGGAAATATGGATGTGGATGATAAAATACACCCCAATAAATGCCAAAGTATAAACAATCTCGGATAAAAATGAGATTGTGATATTTCCCTTACCTTAGGTCCGACTTGCTTTGTAAGTGTCCGAACCTCCTGTATAATGATTTAAATCATGTTATTGACTTATTACAGAATCATATTCATTGTTATGATATCATATATGGTTCACTTATGACATTATATTACCCGTTCTTTTGTAAATTCCATGTTAAAGAAGCGTTTTGGGTAAAATCGTTTCATTTATCGTAGGTGTTTTGACTTGTTGTTCTTGACATCATTATTACTTATATCATGATTTACTCACATCCAGAATATAAAATATGATTTATATATCATATATATTCAGTATATATATATATATAATAGGTAGATAAATAAAATGAAAAACACCGTTCATGGAGACGGTAGTCCGTACGTGCGCATGAATGCTGTTTTCCTTTCCTTATTGTCTTGAAATGGAAGTAAGTATATGACATACATATGTATATATATACATAAATCCAGTAGCTTTATAATGTCATATATTTCATTATTATTTCTTATATATAAATTATAATCATTCTTAAATGGTTAACATGGAGAATGAATCTCATCGCGTCGTGGAGACGGTAGTCCGTACGTACGCACGAGCGATGATATCATTTCTATAAATATTGAATTGAATTGGAGTGGATCATACAATATATCAGAATCAATATTATGTTGTAATAACTATGTATAGTTATTCTTTACACCATTATACCCATCCATGTAAGGTGGTGGTGGAAAATAGATTACACCACGGCGTGGAGACGGTATTTCGTACGTACGCACGTGCTGTGATTTCTTTTTCCGTAGGATGGATAGATGTTGAAATAGGGTTGTTTAATACTTATAATAACATATCAGTATATGAGTGATACTGATGTTATTACTTCATAATGAACCAACCTAAGAAGAAGAAGTGGTAGAAGAAATAAAGATGAAAGAATTGGTAACGGTAATTACCTCTTCTTTGAAGTGCCTCTTTGAGACCTCCTCTTAGGGCACTAAAATTGGTCTTTGAGGAAGACCAGAACCTCTAGGATGTTTTTAGGGAAGTGGAGAAGAGATTTTGGCAGGGTTTGGCCGAGCTTGAGTGCTCAAATTGGTGTGAGGAGGAGGGAGAGGAGGTGTCCTTTTTTAAGGGAGGAGAGGGGCACCTTAGGAATACCTCAAAATATTATTTTATTTTAAAGTCAAAATCGGTTTATAATGGTTCCAAAGGGTCTTATTTCGAAGATAAAGTGGGAATGGGTCAAAATACTATCAACCAATAGGATTTAGACAAGTTTAGGGTATTATTTTAACCTTATCAATTAGATTTAACTTTAAGTTAAATAATTTAACTTTTACCATGTCTTTTTGTTTTCTTTCACTATATGGTTAATAAACTTACTATAACATGCCAAACGAACCCCAAATTGTTTATTATTAATATATATATCCTTATCTAAGTCATTTGGCCGAACCTTAGATTTTTAGGAATAAAATAACGATTAATAATATAATATTTGATTTAAAAACTATTTTGTGTCAATTTTGACACTATTTGATATATGATTTTTGTGAAAGTCATAACAGAATTATATGTTCTAACCAAGTTGATTAAATCAACATTAATATATCATAGTAACCTAGAAAATTAGTGGAATTCATAAAAAGTCTCAAATTACTTTTATTTTGGTGTTTATAACATCAATTATGTCAATATTTCATTAATAAGATAATTACTGCATCATCATTGTGTCATAAATAAATTAAATTATTTGATGTCTAAAAATTACAAATAAAATACCATAATGTAGGAAATATTTTTATATTTCTAATGAATATTTACAATCGAATTTATCTTATGTATAACCCCATATTAAAAATGATTTACTTATTAAACTTTGATTTTAACTATTTTAACCCTTCTTTAAATAAATTAATAATAAATGTCCTAATCTAATCCAACTGGGCCTAAATGGTCATATTTTATTCCTAAGTTTGTTTTTGGTCGAATTACACTTGTCCAATAGAATTAGGACATGTGTTAGGGTAATATTAATATCATATTTACCCTTAGTTACCCTATTTACTATTAACCGCGGTAAAAAAAAGTAAAAAGTTACTATTCACCAAAAATTATTTTCATCTCATTAAACCACATTTTACTTACTGACATCAACTGTGTCTCTCGGATTTTTTGAAATTCCATTCACAGAAGCGGTAAAATTAAGTTTTATGAAAAATTCAGTTTTTTAACTACCACTTAGTAGTTTCACTATTCATCAAAAATTGATGTTTTTCAGAACAGTGCCAAAATTTCATCCCAAGCTATATTTCATATTCCGAATTCAAAAATGAAGTCTATTTTACCAAATTCATTACATAAAAGTTGCATTAATTAATTTTATAATTAAATCCCGCTGTCAAAACAAATAGCGTGTTTTTAAGAAACAATATCTATCAAAAGATTGACACTTGTTTATGTCTAGTTTAAATGTGAAATTACATCCAATGACCAACATTGTATTAAATTGTAAAAATATATTCTAAATATACTTTAAAACCACTCAAATTAATGATTTATCACTATTAATTATTTCGATTAAAAAAATTTGTTTTTAATTATAATTTAGTAATTTTCACTATTCATCAGAATATGAAAGTTATCCGAAAAGTACCAAAATTTCACCTTAGGCTAAATTCGATACTCCGAATCCAAAAATGAAGTCCATTTTGAGAGCTAAAATTTCTAAAATTTAAAAAGTGGTTATTACTATTCATAATGGCTAGTTTTAATAATATTTTAATAGCATATCATTGTTTTGTAAAACTCAGTATTACGTACCATACACGCTATCGAGGAAGGTTGCGATTGCGTGTAATGCAAGGCAAGTCAAGGATGCGTGTTGTGCAAGATCCTTTTGGTGTAGCGTACAACACAAGACATTAGTGAAATAAAAAAGAATATTTTTCATAAAATCTCGGGCTATTACAAAATCCTTTTCTAGAAACTCCTCTAACAACTTATTGAGGTCTTATAACTGTTCTGTAGCCATCCTATAAAGAGGAGTGGACACTGGTTCCACTCCTGGAATATGATCAATAGAGTAATCTACCTATCTCTATGGAGGTAAACCTGAATATTTTTCTAGAAAGACATCTCTGAAACAATCCACTACTGGAGGAAAATCCATCTATGAAGTCCCTGATCATCAAGATATAAACTTGAAATCTAGGCTATAATTCCTCCCCCTCCCAAGATTCTTTGGTCCATCTCTACTTGCATGGACATCCCATTCACCCTTTTATATGAATGTCCTAAGAAATAGTGATGTGAAACTCACTATGCAGAAATATTAGTCACCAAGGGACTAGAACGAGACTAACCATTCCATCCTGAGAATGGTGTCGAAGCTTTTCATCTATAAGACATAGAGGACCCATAAGAAGTGACACCCACCTACCTCAAGAGTGAACTATATTCAATGACATACACTAGCCTTCCTAATCCCTAATAGAGTTTCTAAAGCCAGAAAATCATCATAATAATCAATGTAGTGCCTGGGGAACTCTAAAATGGAAATAGATATGGAACTATGGAAAGCCCCTATATCTGAAAGGTCATACACTAAAACTAAGGAAACTAGAATCATACCTATAACTGCAGAGGTTCCAGGATCTTTCCCATGTTGGGTATACTCCACTACAAATTTTGGAGTTGTACCAAAAACCTACGACCCTTCCTGAATAACCTAAGCTAATCCACCCTACTGTCATTATAAACCTTCCATGTGGCTACCATGGCCATGACCACCTCCTCGGACTGATTGTCCTGATGAACTATAGTTCTCTGAATGAGGGGAAACTAGTGGTCCTGATCCTGAATGTGGAGTCATTACGGATTCCCCCTTTCATGTTATTTGTGGGAAAGACTATAAAAACACTGAATATGACATATCTTGTTGCACGATCATCACTCAACAAGGTATATCAGGAACTACGGTCTTGTGTTCCCACTCTTCCCGCACTGGTATCACCTCACATGGATAACTGTAGATGCATCATTGCTACTGGAATCACTACATGATGGATCCCTGTGATGGTTCATATTATCAAATGAAGGAGTACCATCCTTGGATGCAGAACCACCCTGGCTCGCAGTAGCCAACTACTTCATATTGTACTCAGTAATCCGCAACTGATTTAGTGTAGCATTCACCAAATTCATTATGAAAACATTCACATGAGATTGGATTTCATAACTGAGACCATCCTCAAACCACCTATCGAATGGTAAATCGTCACCTCCCAGAACATGTGTGAATTACTGATGCTCTATAAATAGATAATAATAATCCATCAATGAAAGAGCACTATATTCCAAGGGCATAGACCCTTGGGATCAATCCTCTCTCAATGTGTATTGGTAGATGTAATCATAGAAGGTCGTCTGAAAATCATCCTAAGACATATCCTGATGAAGTCCTGACTGTGAGACAATATCCCACCATTTATTCGTGGAATCAGATATCATGTATGTCATGAGCTTCACCCTCTTCTCCAGAGGATTCACCGGATGATCAAAGATAGAAATAATGGCCTCCTACCATGAATCTATAGCCTTTAGTTCTCCATCCACTGAGAAAGTGGGAGGATTCTACTTCTAGAACACCCGCTTCAACTCTTCCATAATCGGGGTAGGATGTGGTGTTCCTTGAAAAGTCTTCACCATTCTCATAAATCCTTCAAAGAAACTAGGCATCATCACTTCTGTATGGTATAAATTCAGCTTCCAAGATGTGAACTATGGGAGGATCTTCTGGTAGTCCCAGGTGAACCATTTTCGATGTCTGATCATTGCCCTGTATCTACAGTACAACTAGAGGATATATTGGAGGCATAAATCTATAAGGTAATGCACACACTTTAGTACAATATTTTAAATGAAAATAAGTTATAATTGAAAGAACATAATATGATATGGAAAACAATCATGATATACAAAATTGGGTTACACAACATGTGAAACTAATACACGGCGTGTAAAACTATTACATGGTCTATTCCATTAAGCATTAGCATGGGCTCGTACCTCTTCTAACCTGGTCGTGCAACACCCCATATAGATGGAGTGTTCATCCTTTGACATAGCATGTACATGGATTTTCCCTCCTACCTAGGTCCTTTTATACGGCTAGAATTACATGGTTCTCTCCTAGTGTAACACTACAAGACATGTTCACCCTACACATGTCAGGTATCACCTATTTCCTATCCACCCATGTCATTGGTCACATGACTAAATACAAGGATTATAAGTACAAATTGTGTACAAGTAAGGCACAACGTTTACAACCTATGTTTCATCCACTCATATCATTGATCGCACTACTGGATACACTATTCTTTATGACATGGCATGTACATATAGAGCACGACTTGTTCTAAAAAACATTTATCAACCCTCAATATCTACCCACAAAATTTGTCACACTATCAAGGACTACATGGAGTGTACATACGGTACACGAGGTCGAATTATGAAAAGTTATTTCTTCCAGAATAGAAGAACAAAAGGTGTGTGTTAATAACACCACACGCTGTGTTGTTTGGGTTTCTGTTCATTACGCCTCAAAAAATGTTATAGAACCATTAAAACATACAATTCTGTCCAAGGCATATAATATTCAATCCTGTGTGAGCTGATACTCCCACGAATCAACGTTTGGCATGCTTATTCATGTCATAACATGAAAAAAATAATTTAAAGTTCAGACATGATCCACCAAATTTTGATCCAAGAGGGCCCATAACACCTCAATGACCAATGTATTGCATCCATACAAATGAATCATTAAATATTCCAATACCCTATCAAAATACATAATATTTTATAACATCACCTATCACACCAACATGCATATCTAGCACCATATATATATCATCAATATGCAATTAGTAATGCATGCCAAATGGATTTCCATGAATGCATGACATGTTATATCTATGAAGTTCTTATACGATGAATGAGATGGAATACCCTCATCTCATAAGGTTTCAATAGAAATAGAACCCCCAATGGTATGAATAATAACACCACAAAACAACTGTGTCACCTAAAGGTGAAATCAAATCGAATATAATAATTAAAAAACAAGAAAAATTTCAATATTCAAGGTGACATGGCTTTTCCCTATACATGGGATAGCTATTCACAAGCATAGATTATTATCAACAACCCATTCATTCTTATCCCTATCAATATTCTCCAAATTTTAAGACAAAGTAAAAAATGAAACTCCTTTGATACCACCTTGTAATTTCTTGGTTCTGGGTGCTGCCCAAAGGTTCCCCGAACCCAGTTGGTTAGATGACCTCAAGAGAAATTACCTGAATGGTAGAGGATGGTGACTAGTAAGGATAACCAAGGTATGAATGTTGGGAAACTATTCCTTCTTTGGAAATGTATGAACAATGAAAAAAATATTTAAAAAGCTAAATAATTAATACCATAAAACCGAAGTAAAAAATAGAAGATTGGTAGTAATTAAACAACTCGATCATATATAAATGATGCATGATACATGTGTCTAGAAACATAGAAAAACACATAAAATGATGAAAATGCAATATTAAATCAATGTATAGAAAAACAACAAACTCCAATAGCATTACTAGACCTAGATTTGTCCCATGCTCTCCAGATCCAACAGCAATCAAGTACCCAATGAAGAATGGCACATGACCATATCTATACCAGCAAACCATATAATCATTTTGGGTCCAAAATCATGTCGCAAGTAGGGTGTGAGATAAATCTTAGTGGGAAAACACCAAAATATATGTTCTTAATAATTATTGAATACATATAGTGGGCCATATGTAGAAATGAAGCAATGAACTAGGAGGTACTCAAAAGTAAACTATACAATATTTTTCAGTAACATTGATTTGAATTTATTAATTATTTAAATTGTTGAATAAATAATCATAGGATCTAGCCTAAGATCATTATCCCTCCATGTAATAGTTATATTAGACATCTCCTAAGACCATCTAAACAATCATGTAAGATCGAGTCCATGCTTTTTCATTGCCTTGGAAGACTTTTTTACATTCATTTATTTATTCACAACAACACTCTGGGAAAGCTCTCATAGTCTACCCCATTTGGTTTAACATAGAACAAGTCAAATAAAAATGACCACATGTGTAGCTATCATGGTCAATAACCATGGGCCAATATGGAAACTATAAATTATAAACGACCTGTGGGTAGCTCTCACGGTTAATACCACCTAGGTTCACATGACCAAAATAATCATAAATGATTTTGTGTGTATCATTCACTGTCAATACCTCTCTGAGAAATTCTACAACAATTATTTCACATCCACATGTAAATAAACATGGAAATCCCAATAGTTTTTATAGTCTAAGGCTCTCACTATCCATTGAAAAAACAACACGCTTATCATAACAAGGAAGCACATGTAATCTATAACCACTACATGGATAACATTCTAAAGCATAATTAAATTAATTCATATAATCAATCAACTCCATCCTAAACAATTAAAGGAATGGAATCAAGGTATGCCTTATATGAAACCTCGGAAAAACTTCCATATATAGTCAAATAGGGAAACACACCAATGGGGTGTCCCATAACAAGGTATAAAACATTATGCATAAGAAATCACTATTTCTGAAACAAAAAACCATTGATGGTATTAAACAGGGTCAAATTCCAAAAAAAATATGCAACACCCCAAACATGTGTATTATACACTTTAAGCATATATAATCAAAATACAATAGACTAAAGGCACAAACCACCTAGCATGAGGTCTTACTATCAATACTCTTTAACGTCATCCCTTGAATCAGCCTAAAATAATGTAGATCTATTCAAAGGTTAAAACTGATCAACCATGATATACTCAAGAGAGATCATGAATAATAATGAGTGGATCTAGGGAAAGAGAGAACTGAACAGTGGGAATCCAACGCACCCAGTGGCATCTCAAATAGAGATCGGATGACAAAACAAGAGGAGAATAAAGTTCTTCAATCATTCATTGCTCTCTTGTATGATGCACGAGGAGAAGAAGGGTGTCCTAGACATGAGATGTCACCCATGCTCTGATATATCAAATAAATATAAAAGTAAAATGTATGTTCAATAAATGTACACGTCGTGTGCTAGCCTCAACCAGCGACAACATTTGGGGGTCTTCTAGGTGACATACATGACCATGTACTTGATCATTTCATGGCTAGTACACAGCTAAATGTGGGAACGAGGTGCACTACTACACGTGGGAACTGGGTACAAGGCATGTACTACAAATTTCATGGTGTGTACTTAGAAAATTTCACATTTATTAATTTTTTCACTAAAACAACCTGAAATAAATATCCATACCTGAAATAATGATTCGGGTTCTTACACTCCTCTACCCAGAGTCACACTGTTTGAGTTGATGACCACATCATTTGGACTAACTATGCACTAAACCACATAACCTCCTATAGGACACCAAAAATATTTCACTTTTATAATAAATACCCACACCATTTTCCATAACTACACACAATTGTTCATAAGACCATTGTACTCTAAAAATATATAAAAATCATCCCAAATGACATGATAACATAACCAAATGAATTTTTTTCAAAAACAGGTTGTGTAAATCAGAATATAATACTATGTTGTATGAATTTGACAAAAATTATTTCTTTTTTTCTTTCAAAAATATGACTAAAATTAATATATTACTAAAAAAGAAGAGGTCAGTAATCCCTTTTTATATGATTTCCTTCCATGAATCCATAGAACTAAAACCATGAATATTTAATTTCTATGTAGAATATTTACTTGTGAATCACTAACTCAATTTGGACACTATGTCAGTTATATATTAGGTTTCATATACCGATAATCCCATTTCAAAACATGGGATCGATCGGAGTGATATTTCATATGATATGTCACATGAAACACATTATGGATTAAACACATTTTTTGGAAAAGGAAAATGTAATGCCAAATTCCCATTCCACTCAAAAACCATAAAAAGGTACAATATATACATGTGCCAACATAACCATTTTTTCATGGTATTTAGTGACCCATAAAAGGAGAGTTTCTCATGAAAACCTCATCTTCAACTCATATCATTAAAGGATTTAGATGATGATGAATTTAAGATTTAAATTTTTCCTGAACCATTACCAAACTATGTTGGTCATTTTGATCATTATCGTGATCTCGTAGATCATGCGTGTTCACATCAGGAAATCTACACCAATTTACAACCTAAAATTAATATATTTAATAATATGAATATATAAGGGATCATTGGTTATATATTAGTATATCCATGTTATCTATTATTATACGAAAACATAACAATGCAAAAATGGAAATAAAATAGTCCTTCGAAGTTAAAAACACTAGAATGAAGCAAGTCAATAAAAATTTGAGTTTGCCCATTTTGTCTAACAACCAATCCAAGGGTGGTAAACGGTGCTCTACATGACCTGGTATCCTATCACCATATGTATAACTCTCCAAAACCAAGATTTTAATTGGGGTTACCTATTAAAAACAACGATATATGATACACATTGCTACCTCGAAATTTCCCACACATACCTATTTATAGTATCCCTAACATAGTTGGTGTAAAAAAAATTAATAAAGGAGATTTTTAAATCATTCAATCAATTCCCAATATACATATTCCCTCAAAGAATACATGGAATCCTAATAAAGAAATCCATCAATACTTCATTACGTTTTTGAGTTTTCACATGATGGGTTTGAACCAGAGAAGAGGGAACATAATAATTACCCTTAATATAATAATATGTTTAAAAGTGGGAATAAAAATTAGTGATGTATTTTTTTTATACTAAGCCACCAAAGTTTTCAACATATATCATTTAACATCTTGGTCATTCATAGGTGATCTTCCCACTAAGAGAGATAAAAAACATTCAATGCATACCTTTTTATAGACGGCAGAACAACATAACAATTTCTAAAGAAGTAATTTTTATTAATGTGATAGATACTAATACACCTAAATATTTTATGTCTTGTCACTTTTAAAATTTACCTCTTAGGTAGCTTAGTTCGACATGACACCCATCTTAGATTAATAATGAAATAATATAATGTGATCATTATAACTCAGCCATTAAATTGCTAGGAATGAATAGTAATATACACATTATGAAATTTATATATTATATATTACATAAATTGTTTTAAAATTCATCTAATAGATTATATATACATAAGATAATAAAAAATCCAATTTCATGCACAAAATCTATATTTTTCAAAAGGTAGTTTTTCGTCGTTTAATAGCACAATAGTTTTAAACAAGATTTTGACATTTTTTAAAAATTCTATCTGAAAAAATAAAAATCATTTTAAAAATTGTAATTCCGAAATTATCTTATCGTGAATTTACGTTATTTTTCTTAAAAGAATTAATTTCAAGTGAATGGTGATGAATATTGATTTTTATAAAGCTATCCAATTAATTACATTAGTTTTCTTCTTATGATTTTAATTGGATCTAAATGGAAATTTATAATTATTTATTTATAAAGTAACTAATTTATTTCATTTTAAAAATCTATATTCCTTATTTAGGTGTATGTAAATTTTGGTCTTAAAAATACATTTATCAATAAAATTATTTTTCATTGTGTTTTTCAGGAGTAAATTTAAATTAAATTCTCCCACTTATGTTTTTGGACTTTTGAAAAGAAAAATTAATATTTTTCACTATAAGGAAAAAAATTAGTAAAGATGACTCATTTATTTAGGACCAATATGAATAGTATCATTGTGAATTTTTATTACCACATTAAAGTGTAAATTATGCTATTTAGGTTAAAAATAAAATGATAAGTACTAAAAAATATTCCTAATAGTATCCAAAATATTACTATATGATTTAATTTTATCCCTAATTAATTAAATTTCATTTATATGTAATTTTATGTCCATTTGTATGAGGTTATAATATTTATAATATTTTATTTAAAGAAATGTCAATGATGTCACATTAATTTTTTTAATAAATATAGAATTTTTAATATTGTTGTTATATTTAAGATATATTGGACTATAAATATTTCATTGAATCTAAAATCATTATCAACACCATTTTTTTAATTTTATTGTGATGAAATATTTACATTAAATAATATTAGAATAATGATACCAAAATTATATTATTAATGGAAATATCACATAAATTAAATTAAGAATATTAAAATAAATATTATTTTTATTAGTAATGTCTTCCAATAATTTAATAGATGGATTTAAAATATTAGAGATGCATTAAAATATTTTTTTCTATGTTTCAATTTTTGATTAATTATATTAAAGTCTATGTAAATAATAGTTCATGAAAATAACATTATGAAAATTTTATAGTAAATAATACTTTAGTAAACGTTAAAAAATTAAAAAACACATATATTTATCCAAATAATTAAAATATGGTATAATATTTAATCTATTACACATTTAATAGTAGTTTGGTATTTTAATGTAACTATATAAACCCTCAAGAGGTAATAATTTATCTTGTTAGGTTGAGAGATAAAATGTTCAAATACATTTTAAAACAAAATGATTAGGGTTTAACCATGACATAAATTTTCCAAAAAATTATTAGATTAATAATATTCAAACATGATCCCCTTAGTATATAAATTTAGTTATTTAACATAAATGATTTTTGGAAAATGAATTATATATTATTTAAATCAAAGGTTGTTACAAAATGTCACTCTTTTTGTATTTAATATCATTTATGTGTTTATGTAAGAACAAATCCATGAAATGAACGAAACTAAATATCTATTTTGATATTAATGAAATTATTTTCATTTAAAAAAATTATTTTTAATTTTATATATGTCATATAATTAATAAGAATTATTTCAAAATATTAATGTATTATTTGATTAATTAATAGAAAAATAAAAGATTTTAGAAATATTAATACTAAAATAATATTAAGTATAAATATTTGAAATGCATTTTATAGAACTATATGACATATTAAAATAGTTATAAGTAATTCTATTATAATATCACCTTTACTTTTATTTATTTTAAGTCAATTTATATTAATTGTACCAAAATTGAAATTATTTATAATTTAAAGAAAAAATATATTATTATTTATTTAAAATATATAAAAATATTAAAATTGACTGTGTTAATGTTAAATATATAATATGATCATAAATGTTCTATTTATTTGTAATTTTTCTATTTATTGTAACATTATTAACCCTTTATGAATAAAATAGTTGTTAACATGTTTAAGGTCAAAAATAAATAACCATGTGGTAAATAAAAATGATAAGATATAAAATAACATAAAATATTATCTAAATTGTATTGGTTAATTTTATTACAACACGATAATATTTAATATTCTAATTTTATTCCATTTGGTGTAATTTTGAATTATTAAATAATTTTTTATAATATAATCTTTTGGGGAATACCAAAAGTTCCCCTCACCTCAGTTATAAAAGGGATACTCCTCCATCACGTATTCACACCACTTCAAGCCTTCTAGATTGACCATTCCCCTAAAAAATATCTTTAAAACATTCTTATACATGTTATGTAGGTCATGATGTTCCAAAAAGTCTAACCCCAGATAAATTTAGAGGATATCTAATTGATGTCCGCCGAAGAAGATGTAATTAATTTTACTAATTCATTAAATTTCATTTGTTATTATGCTTACTCTTCATGTATTTTTTCCATCATAAAATAATAAGTAAAATATAACTAATATAATTAAATTTTATAATGATTCTGAAAAATCAATATTATACCTATTGTCCATCCTCTTAAAATTGAATGCATCGCACATGGATATGAATGGCTTATGGTCTCCATATAGTAGTGTAATTCATTTTTCATCACCACATTACTTGGATTGTAATAATGATAGATATAATAGATATATTTTAAAATTAAAAAATTATATTTAATCTATAAAATTAATAAATCATCCACTTACTTACTATTTAAACCATTTATAAATGATATCATTCCTCGTACGTATGTAGGACTTATTGCCTCTATGAAGCGAACCGATTGATTTGAAATGTTCAGCATTCATGAGATGTTCTGAATACGTTTTTATTTATTAAATATAATAATTATTACATCAATTTTATTGTATAAATTTTTAATATATATCCTATTAATGATATCTGATATTTTTCAACTATAAACCAGAATGAGAGATTAATGGAATTGAAAATATAAATAGTAAAATAAATAAAATATTATTAATATACAAGGGTAAAATGTTATATGAGTATCATATATGATATAAAAAAAATTGATACTTTTCTGTTGTCATTTATTATTTTTTGAAAATAACTATATAAGAGGTTTATATATGTACAAATGCTCTCAGAACTAAGGTAAGGGTTTTTTTTCACAATCTCATTTTTATTAATTTTTTTTGATTAAGTATCCATTAAGGAATATTTTTACTCCATCTAAATGTTTTCAAAAAAACATTTTCATAAAAAAATTATTATTATATAATGAATATTTAAAGTCATTTTACCCATTTTTACTTTTTACAACATGTTTTAAAATGAATCATCCTATTAATTTTTTAAAAATTGTTCATTTTGACTTTTCATACAAAAGTATAAAAAGAATGTTTTTAACATTTACATAATGACTGTAATTTACCAACTTCATGAACAATTAATGATTTAGATATTCATATAATATTTTAAAATTTTATTTTCAATTAAAATGATTTCTATGTTACGTGGGCAGATTTTATATTTTGAAAACTTTTTTAATGTAAAATAGTACTTTCCACAAGAAATATTCCAGCAATTTCATTGAAGAATTTCTAAATATGTGAAAATAATTTGTAGAATATTATGCTCGGGATGTACACTAATGATTCTATCCATTATATTTTATTAATTATTTTGTGATCATTTTTAATTGGAATGTAATATTTTGATATCATTTTCCATATTACATTGGATAGTTTATGATTATATTTATTGATTGAGGAATGTCATTTATATTTCATATGATATTTTCAAAATGAATTTATACGTTGATTATTTTTCACCCATTTCATTTGAAGAATTCTTGTGATGTAGTAAGTTGTGGTTCGGGCCTGCTATATTTCATCGATGCATTTGTAGGTCTCATGAGACAAACTAGATCATATTTTTTCCAAGGCATTACTTATTTATATAGACATCATTATCGAGGTCATGGAAATTTGTATTATATTTATGGAATTATTCATTCCATCATTATGTGATTAGTTGTTGATATTCCATGTGATTGTTATACTAGAAGAATATTCATTGTTATGATTCATTCTCATCTTCTTAATTGTATGGAAAAATTTGATCATCATTTATTGATTCCATATTATGAAAAAAAATAATGTATAATGGCTTTTATTTCAATTATTAAAAATGTAAAAACAATTATGCCTTATATACTCATTGAATCCTTTATATGGTTACCCTTTTTATGAATCAGAGCTCTCAAATTAATTATGATTAAATTTTCCCCATGATTAGATGATATTTTTTCAGATTGATATTCAGGTTAAAAAAGGGGTAATATTTGAATTCTTAAATACATTATTTATTTATATCACATTTTGAAAAATAATGTGAATTTAATGTGTGTATCCTGATACCAAGACTGTTAAACTATTAAATTATTTTTGAAGTGGATCCTTGTATCTTATGGAAATGTAATAATGTAACCACCATCGTTGGGGTACTCGAGTTTGGATATTTATAGTTTTTATTAAATATGGTTTAATAGAATCCCTGGAAGCTAGATTTTTGAAATCATGTATTAGGGAATGAAACCCTATGATAGTAATTTGAAATACTTCTAAATGGATAAACATTATTTTTTGAGGTTTGTTATACCTTTGTTTTCGATTTATGTTACGTGATTCACTAGTTCGGAATTTATACATTGTGTTTCACACTGTTTTAATCCAATCTAGTGTATTATAACATTAAAAATTGTTCGTAAAAAATTATGGGAAAAACATCATTGTAAATAATCCAAAGAGTTAGAATAACTATTTTTTATAGGATTAATCAAATATTCTGAAGATAACTTGTCTCCAAAACATTATCAATATATATGTCAATATTATCATGGTATATCAATACAATGGAAAACTTATCTATGTATAATGAATTCAAAGGGAAGAATAAGAATAAGAGGATAATTGGGAAAGAGATGGATAATGGGAACGATGGAATGATGTATTATCCTAAATGAGATAATTGTAGAAGGAAACACCACAATATATGCATAATCAGAAAATGAGTTTTCTTTATGTGGTGAAAAATGATCATGACATCAATTAAAGGAATGAATTTTCAATAGATCAATGTTTCATGTGTAAGGATATAGTGTATTGTGCAATAGAATTCCTCAAGAATCAGTGAAATATTCATCAAAAGTATCAAATAGACCATGATCATGATTATGAACATATAACAAAATAAGAGGAATGATTAATGTTATTTTTCTTGGATAAAATATTTTTTTAATTTGAATATTTTATCCATGACTAGCTGCTCTAAATAATTGTGTAACAATAAAGGATTGCACTATTGTATTTGTTCTTTAAGGGTTTGGAAGCATGTGATTAACTGTAACAGTAACCAAGAGAAGTGATTCTGGTTAAAAAATGATCTTTTAAAAATACATTATTTAGGAACGATAGCCCTAAATATGTTATTATTATTGAGATAATATTTAGAGTTGTTTATGGGATAGTATTAGTGACCATGAATGTGGATAGTGATATGATGGTTCAAGTTATCTTTGCAGGGTTTATTACACATTATAATTTATGTAATATATTTGAAAAACTAATATTATATTTTTGGAAGAATTATATTTTTAATTATTGTTTTATGGTGATAATTTTATTGAAATATTTTATTAAAAGAGAAGTATTATTTTTTTAGGAATATATTTTTACGATTATTTAGTAAATTTAGTGAACTTTCTTCAAAATTTTATGTCATTTAATTTTGACCGATGTATTTTGGATGATTCATAATGTTATCTAATTATGTTCTTAATTAACGATATGGTTGTCATATGTTATAGAATGATTTATCATATTTGATAACTTTTTCTAGACATTTATCTTGAAAAATATTTAGTGGTCGAAGAAATTTATTATGGAACTTTTAAGAAAACTACATCAATAAGGGAAAATTAATCATGAATACACATTTATTAGAGTAAAATATAATGTTGAAATAAATAGAATCACAACTAAAGGATGGAATTATACCTGTTTCATGGAAATAAATTATGTAATTTAATTTTACTAAGTACTTCATCGGAATACTAAAATAATCCCCCCAATCATGGGAAATGATTTTGAAAAAAAACATTCATTTTCTTTTATTACTACGAAATTAGTGTCCTTCTTAATTGATCACATGATTTTTGTTTTTGAGATGGTTAACTTCATATTGACATTTCCTCTTTTAATCTCCATCAGAACATGATTGTTATATTTCTATTAAATATGTGTTATCAATTTCCACTGATGATTTTATAACCAATGTCCTAGAATTATGGTGACCGTTGAATTTCTCTTTCCCTCTTATTAATATAATGTTTTATTAACCCAATATAAGAGGTTGGTTTCCCACAATGGTATATTAAAATATTAATTTTTTATTTTTGATATTAAAATTAGAATTGTAAGGATGTAATTTATTGAATTTTGGGAGAATGAAATAACCATGAATTTTATGTTATGTCTCTTTTTAATGTCAATCTATTCGATAACATACGTTGCACACCACTCCCAGCTTAGACTAACAATGAAATATTATTATATGATCATTATAACATAGAAATTAAATTATAATGAATAAATATTATAAGAAACTTTAGAAAACCTATATAGTATATATTCAATAATGTGTTTTTATATTCATTTAATATATTTTAAAACCATGATAGAAAAAAAATCCAATTTTATGTATAAAAGAAAAAATATTTAATGGTGGTTTTCTCTCCTTTTAATGGAATATTTGTTTCTATAATTAATTATTTCATTTGTAAAATTATATTTGAAAAATTAAAATTTATTTTTAAAATATAAATATCAAAATTATATTATAGTGATTTTTTTATTTTCTAAAATTATTGATTTTCCAATAAATATTGAAAAATAAGGATTTTTATAAAACAATCAATTTATTAATACCAAAAGTATCCTTATGAATTTAATTTTATCTCAATATAACATATGATATACTTATTAATAAATATTCTAATTTATTTCAGTTTAAATATCCTTATTCCTTTTTAACAGTTCATTATTGTGCCTAAAGACTCATTTATCAGAAGAATTGTTTTTTCCTTTCATTTTAAATAATTCTTTTTAAAATAAAATTTATCGATTATGTGTTTTGAATTTTTAAAAATGGATTTAATATGTGGATTAATAATGTAATTTTTTTTAAAAATGTCTGTTAAATTTTTGATCGCTATGAATTGTAACATTGGTAAATTGTTTTCCAGGATAGAGAGTATTGGGTAATTTTGGTTAAAAATTAAATTATATAGACTATAAAATGAATGTAACACTTAAAAAAATTGTTAATAAATGATTAAATATCGTCAATAATCACATATTATTTTTCACATGACCATTTATGTCTATTTGGATAAGGTTATGCTATTTTAAATATTTTATTTAAAGAAATGTTAAAGATGCTTACACTCTTATTTTTATTAACAATATCATTTTTAATATGGTTTTATCTATAATATATCATGGATTATAAATAAAATATTTAATTAAAAAATATTAATCTATATCATTCTATTTTATTTTTAATTTTTAGCAATTAAATATTTAGCTTAAATAATTATAAAACTATAATGTAGTACTAGACATATTAATGGAAATATCAAATAAATGATATTAAAAATATTAAAATAAATATAATTTGAAATTTATAATTGAAAAAAAATATTATGGTTGCCTCTGGAATATTATAGATATATTGAAATATTTTTTTCTAAGTATGATATTATTAATTGTCATATTAATGTCATAGTATTGAATAGTTCTTAAAATTGACATTAAAAATATTACATTGTAACTAATATTATTAGTAAATGATATAAAATTCTTAAAAATATAAAATTATGAAAAATAAATTTAATATGGTTTATAATTTCATCCATGATCCATTTTGGTCTTTTGTCATTTTATAGTAACTATACCAACCCTAAACGAGAACAAAGAATTATTATCAATATAAGAGGTAAAACAAAACGATAAAGGTATAACCATGACCTATAAATATCAAAAAAAAATTATTGGATTAATAATATTATACTCATATAACTTTATTATATAGTCTTAATTGTTTAGTGGACCATTTTCTATAAAAATTACTTAAATATAATATAAATCAAAGATAGGTAAAAATGCCACACTATATGTATTTAATATCTTTTATGTATTTAGTTAAAGAAAATATAAATTTATGAATGGAACTAAATATATATTTAGATATTAATTAAATTATTTTCATTATATAAATATTATTTATTTTTTATAAGTTTATAACTACATAAAATGATTCCGATATCAAAAATAGTATTTTTATAAATTATACTTTTTTGATGATATTACAAACCTAAAAATAATATAATGTAATTAATTTCCATTTGGGGGGATATGGAATGATAATTTAATTTATTATAATTTAATCTATTGGGAAATTCCAAATGTGTCATTAACCTCAGTTATAAATGGTCACCTCCTCCCTGACTTCATCACACCACCATAATCCATCAAGAACGACCAAACCCTGCCCATATCTCTTCATAACATCCTTATAAATTTTAAAAGGTCTATATCTTCCAGAAAGACTTACACTATATCAATTGATAATAAATGTAATGTAAGTTTATTGAATAAGAGGTAGTCATTTTTACAAAAACATTCAAGTTTATTTCTTCTTCTTTATTATCATAATGTATTGTTTCCATACTAAAAAAACAAATCAATTATAATATATATATAATATGATATTATTGTTATTATGAAACTACCATATTATACCTTGTATATATCCTATTAAAAATGATACCAGTGCACCTGCGTATGTACAAATTACCATCTCCAGATAGTATTATAAATTTTTTGTCATCAAAACATTAATAGTATTTTTATAATGATGAAAATGATGAATATATATGATAATTATTAAATTATATTAAAAATTTAAAATTAATATACCATCCACTTCCTTACCCTTTCAAAAATATATAAATAATATCATCACTGATGTATACATATGTCATACCATATTCACGAGCTGATACAATTAATTTTATATGGTCGATATTTTATAAAATATAAAACATTTATTTTTTATCAAATATGAAATTTATGACAATAATTTATTTTATATGTTGTACCTATATCCTATTAATGATAACTGAGATATTCATGAGAACACAAGAGTGAGATAACATGGACATTAACACCCAAAACTATAAAATGAATAAAATATAATTAATAAATGATTGGTAAAATTTTATAATGGGTTCATATACTATATCATAAATAATAACATGTTTCTATTATATGTTAATAATATGTTTAAAATAACTTTACCAGAGGTTCTGACATGTGTAGTGGAAATCAGACATATGGTAAGCATTAATTTCACAGTCTCATCGTTATTTGTTATTGTTTTTGTTTAAGTCTCCACTATGAAACTATTCCCCTCCATGTACATGTTTATTAATAATGTATTTAATATTATCCAGTGATTGTTTAGAGTAATTTTTCCCTTTTTATATTTTATAAAATGTATTAAAAGGAATCTTCTTGTTGTTTTCCAAAACAATTTACATTTTGGCATTCATTCAGAATTGTAAAAGGTGTGTTTTATTAACTATTATGGAATGAACATAATTAACAACCATCATTATGCTCTTACTATTTAATTCATAATTTAAAATTCTAAAATGTTATTTTCAATGAAAAATTTATCATTATTACATTCAATTGTTCTTTATTTTAGAATGTATTTTCATGTAAAAATTATTTAACCCATGGAATATTCTAGTAGTCTATCTAAAATATTTTTTTCTATATGAACATAATTAATTTAAAATTATGTTGAGGATTTACTCTAATTAAAGAATTAATTATATTTAATTTAACTTTTTATGATCAGTTTTACTAGGAATGTACTATTTTGATATCATTTGATGTATTTTCATGGATGGTTTATGATTATGATTGTTGATTAGGGAAAGAATGTAGCATTTCATTTGATAGAACAAATATGAATTTATATGTTGATTATTCTTCAATATTTTTATTTTTTTAATCCATTGGAATTAGTATATGATGGGAGGGGACCGTTTTAGCCCCTTGATGCATCGATAGATCTAATGAGACAAACTAGACTAGGTTTGGTCAGAGCCTTAACTATTTAAATAATCTTCTCGGATGATGCCTTGAAAATATTTTTTATATGTCTCCCATTATAAATTTAATTATTATGACCTTAATTATCGATATTAAAATTTATTATCCTACTATTATAATATCCATGATTATGATTAATTATCAAGTGATTATTTTTATGGAATTATTTGATCATCAATTATTCCTGCCAAATTAAGCTGAAGATTATATTTAATGAAATGTGTTATAGTTATTCAACTTGAAATATTTTTTATCTATTATTACCTAATGTATTTCTCTATATGTATACCTTTACTAAGAATATAAGATCTAGAATTTATTATGTTTCAGTTTTCCCTAGGATACGGGGAAGTGTTTTTCAATTGATTTTTAGCGTTACAAAAAGGAATCATAATGGAATTATCAAATAATTAATTTTTAGATTTTATGTTTTAAAATGTAATGTCAATTAAAATTATGCATCTAGTTTACTAGTACTACTAAACTTTCTGGTTATATGGGATGTGTTTCCTTGAATATTATGTGAATATAATAAAGTAACTGCAAACATTGGGCTACTAAAGATAGTTTATTTATAGTTCATATCAAAAAAAATTAGTAAAACCCAAGGAAAGATTATTTTGGTAAAAATTTATTATATAATTATAACCTTTGATACAATCATGTAATGTTCCAAAATAAGCACAACATATGATATATTGATAAGTAATATGTAAATATTAAATTTAAGTTATATAATTCACTCTTGCTAATATTATACATTATGTTTCATAATGTTAGGATCTAATATACTATATTCAATAATTTAGAAATTGTGAAAATATAAAATAATGGGAACCACATAAATATATGTAGTCCAAAGAGTAATAATGATCTTATCCTTAATATGTTTAAGAATTTCTTTTGCAGAGAACTGGTTTACAAAACATTATCATCATATGAGGAAATAGTATCATGTGATATCATGAATGAGGAATAATTATCTATTTAAAATGGGTTTAAAGGGAAGAAAGATAAGAAGAAAATTGAAAGGAAAAGGATATTAATGGAATTAAGGGAATGAAGGATTTCCTCCCATGTGATAATTGGGGAAGGAAACCCCAAGGTATAGGCTTCATTGGAAACGGATTTTACATAATGTGTAGAGAAAAAGAACACCATTCTCATTCATTCATGGGAAGGAAATTATTTTTCAATGTTCAATTCTTGAACTATAAGGATATGGTTACTGTTAAAGCTAAATACATAATCCTCAAAGGCATATTCCACAAAAAAAGCTAATGAGGGCATGGTCAAGCTTATAATATTATCATAGACATAGAGGAATAATTAATGTGATTATGATTGGATTAAATATTTATGTATTTTGAGTAATTTATAAATTATTTAATTTTTATAATAAGGATGTAATAAAAAAATTATTATATTTTATTACTTATTATTTAAGGATTATGAAGCATGTTATGTAAAATACTTGTAACTAATATAAATGATAATAGCTTCATGTTGATCTTTAGAAAACACATGATTTAGGAAATACAAAACTAAATATGTTTATTATTTTGAGATAATAATAAATATATGTGGATGTATAATATTGGTGAACATGGATGTTGTCATTAATTTGATGGTTTATATTATTTTTGGGGTATGCTATATATTTTTATTTGTGGAATATATTTAACAATCTAAGAATTTTTTTGGATGTAATCATATTTTAATGATGTTTATATGGTGATCATGGTATTAAAATATTTGATAACAATATTCATATTATGTTGTCTAGGTAATGTAATGTGAAGTATATTTTTTACATTTAGTGATCATCCTTATGAAATTTTTATCATTAAATTTGGGAAGACTTATTTTGGATGATTCTTAAGGTTAACTACATATGGAAGGGATTAAAGTTATTACCTTTTAGGTTAAAGTATGATTAATATTATAATAAATCATGTTCTAACCAATTTTTTCTTGATTAATATTTAATTAAAGAAGTAATGACTAATGGATATTTTGTGGAAAAAAATTCAATCGTGAAATACTCTATATTCATAACATTTTAATGGAGTAAGACAAAAAATTTGAGAAAAATCAAAGCACAACCAATTGTTGAAATTCTATATGTGACATGGAAATAAATGAATTAAATATATTTTCTATAATAACTTATATAAATATTAAAATAATACCACAACTGTATAAAAAAGTTATTTCACAAAACCAATATCCATTTAATTTTATTTTTTAGGAAAAAAATGGTCTTTTAACTAATCAACTGATTTAGTGTTATGTGATGGTTAAAATTTTAATGACCATGTTATATGTTACTCTAAATAAGAGAATAAAAATTATATTTAGCTTCTAGAAATATGTTTTTACTTTACACTAATTATTTTTTATCTATAATCATAGATTTTTGGTGACCTTCAAGTTTCCCTTTCCCAATTATTAAAATGTAATTTTATTAATCCTATATACAATGTGGGTTTTTCACAGCACAATTTCAAATATTAACTTTTAATTTTAAAAGTTCGATTTCCGATATATATGATGAAGTTTATTTAAGGATGAGAGAATGTAACACACAAAGATTTTATATTAGGTCTCTTTTTAATGATAATATCTTCATTATCTTATATTTTGTACAATTACCAACTTAAATTGACAGTGAAATAATATTATGTGATCATTATAACATATACATGAAATTGAAGTGAAGGAATTGAATTTACCAAAATATAAAATTTATATATAATATATTGAATAAATTGTTTTTACATTCATCTAAATTATTTTATAGGAATGAGATAAAAAATCCAAATTTATTCATAAAAAGTTATATATTCTTAAATACAGTTTTCTCGCCTTTTAATGGCGTAATTATTTTAAAACTAAATTTTGAAATTTTAATATATTATATTTTAAAAAATAATTTTTTAAATTGTGAAATTAAAAATTTTTATTAGGTGCTTTTTTGTACTTTTCCGAAAGGATTCATTTTAGAGTGAATAATAAAAATACCAATTTTTATAAAAAAAGAATTTATTTGTATATAAAGTATAATTATTATTTGAGTGTTAACTCAATTTAAGATAATTAATATTTAGATATAAATAATAAAATTTATTTAATTTTAAACAACATTATGCCTAAAGTTTTTTATGAGTACATTTTTTGGCTTAAAAATTCATTTTTAGACAAAAGATTTTTGCGTTTTCTTTTGTAGGAATAATATTAAATTTCATTATAGAAATTATATGTTTTTGAATCATTAAAAAGGGTGTAATATTTTTATTCCTAAATTAAAAATTTAGAAAATAAGTCACTTTTATTTTTCACATATGTAAATTGTAATGTAAGTAATATTTGTTACCACAGTAATGAGTAAATTGTTTAATTTAGTTTCAAAATAAAATGATAAAAACTGGAAAATGAGCTTAACACTTACAAAAATATTAATAGACGATTCCATTTCCTCCATAATAAACTAATTTTCAGTTATGTGACCATTTATTACCATTTGGATAAGGTTAATATATTGATAATATTTTACATAAACAATAGTCAAAGGTGTGACCTTCATATTATTAATAAATACAACCTTTTTAATATGAAGTTATATAAAATAAAAATTTGAAAATAATGATTCAATTGAAATATAAAATATTTATCTAAATCATCATATTTTATTGATAATTTTTGTGAAGAAATATTTACCATAAATAATTATACATCAATGATGCTGCAAATATTTTATTAATGGATATATAAAATAAATGATATTAAAAATATTATAATAAATCTAATTTGTTATGTTTAATGTCATATAATAAATTAATGGATTAAATTGATATCTTAATATTGTATTTAATTAGTTTGATATATTTTATCTTGTTTTATTGATTTTGTTAAAGTAAAATTAAAAAATAGTTATTAAAATTGATATTATAAATATTGTATAGTAAATAGTATTTTATTATATGTTATAAAATTCATATAAAAAATAAATTTCGCCATATAATAATGATAAAGTTTTAAATTTAATCCATGATATATTTATCAGTCATTTATCATTATATAGTAAATTTATTAATCCCCAAATAGTAAACATCCATGTTGTCAAGCTAAGAGTTAAAATGGTTAAATAGGGACTAAAACAAAACGATAAGGGAATAACCGTGGGCTGAACATATCCCAAAAATTATTTAATTAATAATATTATACCATTATAATAATAAAATAAAATTTTAGTTATTTAATGGACACTAGTCCATGAAAATTTCTAGTATATGATTTAAATCAAAGATCGATACAAAATGTCACTCTATTTGAATTTGGTATATTTTATGTGTTTGAAAAGAGACAAATTCCAGATATTAACAAAAATAAATTTTTATATTCATCTTAATGAAATTATGTTTGTTAAATAAATTTATTTTCACTTTTTATATGTTTTTTGACCACCTCAAATGCATTTTAAATGCAAAAATAATAATTATTTAATTTAAAAAAATACAATAAATTTATATAAAAATGTTTAATTTAATATAATTTGAAATGTGTTTTGTCTTAACTGAATTTTATATTTCTATAATAAATTTTAAAGAATTTTTAAAGAATTATATTCTAATTTACGATTTACTTCTTTGCATTAGAAGTCAAATTAAATAAATAGTGTCAAAATTAAAATTAATGATAATTTAGAAAAATAATATATTTTCAATTGTATAATATTTATAAAAATATTATATTTAATTTTTTTTAATATAGGTTAAGAAATTATAAAAATCACATTGATGAGACATTAATTCTTTATTTTATCATTATTACCCCTTTTATACTGAAATAGTGGTTACCATGGTTAAAGTCAAAAATAAATAACTAATGGGTAAATCAAAATTATCAGGTTTAAATTGATACCAAAACATGTATAAATTCTATTTTATTATTTTATTAAAATTGTATTCTATATTAAATACCAATTAATTTCCATTTAGATTCATTTAAAATGACTATTTATTTTATTATAATATTATTTTGGAAAATTAAAAAAGATCCCCTCACCTCAGTTATAAAAGGTATCCTCTTATTTCACTTCTTCACACAACATTGAGCCTTCTAGATCAACAAAAAACCAGACCATTTCTATTCCCATCATACATACACAATTTATGGTGGCACTAATCTTCAAAAAAGTCCAACCTTAGATCCCATGAGAATAGATCTAATGGAAGTCTTCTGAAAAAGAGGTAATCATTTTGACCAACACATTCAAGTTCATTTCTTCTTATAATTCATCATCATTTTTTACATACTAAAATAACATATATAGTATCACTTATATAGTTATATTTAATTATGACAAATTAAACAACCAAATTCTACCATTTAATGATCCTATAAAAAATTAAAGCACAACGAGTGCTTATATACGGATCACAATCTCCATGTAGTGGTGTACATATTTTTTTATCACCACATTACATGGATTATTATAATGATAGAAATTACGAATATATATTTTAATCATTAAATTATACTTGACATTTAATATTAATATACCATCCACTTCCATAACCATTCAACCATCTAGAAATATTATAATCTCTTATGCGTACGTATATGTTACCATCTCCATGATGCGATGTGATTCATTTTTTACATTGGAAATTGAATACTTATTATAAAAATGTATTTTATGATTAAATATGATATTTATGAAATTAATTTTATTCTTGAGATTTTTTATTTATATCCCATTGATGATTACTTGGATTTTCAAGACAAAAATCCATGAGAAAGCAATCCAATTAACACTTGAAACAGTGATATGAATAAAATTTTATTAATAAATGAGTGGTAAAATGTTATAAAGAGATCATATATGATATCAAAAATATTCATATTAATTTTATAAGTAAAAATTATTTTTCAAACCCAATATATATGACGTTAAGTTAATTGTAAAGGAAATTGGACCTAAGGTAAGGGTTTGTTTCACAATCTCATTGTTATTCAGTAGTATTTTTTTCAAGTATTCTCTGGGAAATAATTTTCCTCGATGTCCTTATTATCTAAAAAAATTAAAAAGCGATTTTACAATTCTCCAATTAATCAAAATTTTATTTTTACCCCTTTTTTGAATTTTTATAAACTGTTTTAAATGGAATCTTCCTTCTATTTTCAAAAAAAGCGATATTATGTTTTTTAAAAAGTATAATAGTGTATTTTTAAACATATAAGTCCTAAATAAAATTTACCATCATTGTGAGGAATTAATTACTTAATATTTTATTTATAATATTACTACAAATATTTTTTTCTGTGTGTAGGTTTATTATTTCAAAGATTATTTTAATATAAAAAGTATTTTCCTCCAAAAATATTCTAGTATTATCATAAATTTATATTAATCTCTGGGAAAAAACTTTATTTATCTTTTTTAAGAACTTTAATTTAATATTATATTTAGGGTGTACTCTAATGATACCACCCATTATATTTTTTTTAATTTTTTATGATCATTTTGACTAGGTGTGTACAATTTTGATATCATTAACCATATTACATTGTATGGATTAGAATTATGTTTTTGATTGGGGAAACATATTTAAATTTAATATGATAGTTACAATATGAATGTATATTTTGATTATATTGCACCCTTTTAATATGATGAGTGCATAAGTCTTTATATGTTGTAGGTGGTCCGTCAAAGCCCATCGAGGCATTAGAAGGTCTCATCAGAAAAACTAGATTAGGTTTTGGATGAGGCCTTACCCATATATGTATATTTCATGGTTGAGGAATTGAAAGGATATTTTATAAGTCCATAATTTTACATTGCATCATTACGAAATTATTTATTGAAATTACATGTGATTATTCTACATGTATAATATCAATGGTCATGTTTCATTTTAGAAGAGTCTTCATTTGAGATTATTTCCGACAACACCTCAAATCATTGAATGAATTATGAAATTTTAAATTCCAAACAATTTTCACTTCATTACATGTGAGAATAGTGAAAAGTAAATCTGTAATAGATATATCAGTCACAAAATACTTATAATATCCTACTAAACCCAAGTCTCTCAAAATAAAAAACATAATTCCATAGATCCTCCCATGATATAATAATGTTTAACTTTTCAAGATTAAATTTGATACCATTATCTAACACTAGATTCCCCAAGAACATCACCTAATGAATCAATAATTGGGACATTAAAATCTTGAAACAATGTTGATGACTCATCAATATATGTGAAATGACACTAAATTCATGTACATGATCATCCCCAATATTTCAATAAAATAAGAAGTAATCCATGAATACCATAATGATGGTGACCAATGTGACATAATAGGTCGAATAAATCCTTTTTTCATCAAGTAATCTAATTTAGTTTTGTGATTGAACAATTAGAATGGTTCCATGTGGTAGGAGGTAATAGATATATTATAATTACCCAACACCAAGTTGATAGATTACTTCACCTCCTTCTCTAGGGGGTAGATAATAAATTTTAATAAAAACTCTTCTAGAAATTCATAAACTACTAGAGTAGTATCATTTTAAGAGACAAAATACACATGTTCAAACCCATAAAAGGATATTATCCTTTCAATATCTATATAAGGATTTAATATATGGATAGACCTCACATTCCTTTCATTGTAAAAAACATGAAATTATCTTTCAACGTAAATTATGGACACCCACCGATGATAATAGTGAATCCAAATGTTGTTAAAAACTAACTAGTCTATTACAAGAATAAGTTCTAGGGGATTCATTTCATAAACCAAAAATTCATAATAAATCTCAATATCATATAAATATAATTAAAAATAAAAACGTTTGACATTCTTCTATAATATCATATTTCTAGGTATTACAATCTTTATGATGTTATCCAGGATATCTATTGAGATATTCAATAAGTCCATAATGTGGGTTGTATAAAATAATGATAGGAGATAATATCCGATAAAGTATTCACTAAAGATTATGTAATACAAATAATAACTCTTACTATTATTGGACCCATAACAATTCCCACCAGATATTCATCCACTATTTTAAAATAGCTTTATTCATGATTCTTGTTCCTAGAACCGCCTTTTTAATGAACAATATAACTAAAATGCAGATGCTATCAATACTAATGATCTCGTTAATGTCTGAGGGGTCCTAAAATCCTAGAAAAATCTATGATCCTGGCTGATGATTCTTAATGAGACGAAATTATTTATTTCATGAAACCATGTTTTTAATGATGAGTGGGGTTAACATTTTGGGATGATTGAGTTTTCCTATAACAATTGATATCAATTTACGCATAAAATGGAACCTTATTAGGACGTATATGGTCAGTGTTGTAATTATCATCATTTTCAGTTGGAGATAGGTGAAGATTCCATAGTGGGACCTAATTTGAACCTGGAAATTCAATTAATTATGTAGATTATTCAATATTGATTTTCAAGTGTCTCATTTCAACTATAAATATAATTCAGATTCACATCGATGTGTTTGGGAGTTATCAGTAGGTGACCATTTTTTCTTATGAATCATTTATCTGCTAGGTCACCAATGGCTTAGAGAATAAGGGCTATATTCCACATTATATGTGGGACCATTTTAGTTTTTTGGAATTATTGACAAGGTGGAATATTATTTCGCCTTACCACCATAGATGAATTCAATCAATAATGTGTTTCAAATATCATATCAAAAGAAATGTATTTCTAACTAGTCTTTGTTGTTGAATTTTGAAGGTCTTGATGTGGAACATGACATATATGTGGCCTAGTGATCATTTTAGGTTTATGATTCCAAATTAATTGTTTAAACCTGAAATTGAAGGCCATTTAATGAATTTATATGGTATAATCGATCATAATAACATTATATGTTGGATCATGATTATTCGAGGATGGATCAATGCCCACATATTTTATTTGTGGGCCATATTTTATTCGACATTTCATTATGGGTGTAGAAATAAATATGTCAATAGGAATTGTAATATCAAATTTGTTAAGGTACATAAATACCCTTTTACCATATATTGTTTCTGTATTTTTTGGGGACATTTTGGGAAAAAATTAGTGTTTCTAAAGGTTTTAATAATTTTCCATAGTTAACACATGGTTATAGAAAACATTGTGGGTCCCCTAAGAAACTGTGTATCTTGTTTTGGAGTCCCATATGATGGTGCCAGGTTTGGTTCATAGTTAGTCTGAACCATTCGATAGACCCCTCGAACCACAAGAAATATGATAGAAGTGTTTCAAATAGTTTACCTAATTTTTGTCAATCCATGTGGCCAAACCATGAAACTCCACTAATATCTTGAAAAGTTGCACTTGGTTAGTGTATAATTTTTAAAATCATGCTTCCGTACTATATAAAATGAAATAATTAATCCAAATAATTGTTAAAACACCATAAATTCATCCATATTTCATATTTTTTTATATGGTTTAATGGGATCTCAACCATCGAAACTCCTCATGGACATTTTTTATATTCTTTACCTCTCGACAATCAATATTTATAGATCATGGGTTGTTGGATCTTTTATTTCTAATGGTACATATCCATTATATTCCATTATTCACTACTCTTCTAGATATATTCATATATCCCTGAAAAAAACACACATTGGGGTTTTTTTATTTTAGATATATAGAATTTGACATAATATTATTGTGTTTATTTTATATAAGTAGTGTAATTGTGATTTATTTTCCATAACATTGTTTTTGGTTTGTCATTTTAGGATACCCTATTGGGTTTTTATAGACCTTCATCTCTATGATTTTTGATCCCTTATTAGGTGATTTACAATACACTAAATTGAGTTTGGTGGTTTGATAATCCATTCCCGATTAATTAAAACTATTTTTTCATGGTTGAATTAAAATTTAAATTATTTAAAATTAATTTCCAATAAATGAATTGATATTATTGAAATCATTTTTTCAAATAAAATGGTGTATCATGTAATCTCATTGGAAATTTATTTTAAAAGAATATCTTAATTGATACAAAATTATTTCTAATTGAAATAAATTATTTAAAGAATAATTTTTTTGATAATTAATTGGAAACAATCCCTGAATTGTTTTATAGATTTTGAATGAAATTGTTTTTTTGAATGTCATGAATTTTTGTTGAAACTATTGATTATTGTTTTTAAATTAAATGGATTGTTGAGAACATGTTTGGGGAAAGTTGAATGATGATTTACAGAACATATTTGAGATGAATGATTTTACCATAGTTTTATTTCCTTAAATGACACGTGATCCTTGGTAGATAGTTGGGGGTCTAGGAAAAGAATTATATGCATGTATTAGCTTCATCTTGTAATGGAATGATGATGAAAATGATAAGTGAATTTTGATGATGGGATGAAGTTCATTTATTGTGGTGAAACCCAATTCCCCTATGACAGGGATCTTGGGAAGTGTACACATATATGTCAATACTTAATAGTGAGTGTAAGGATACTTGAGCATTTATATAACTAACCGTGTCGAATATAACATGTTTTTTTGATTGAAAATGAATGTTTATTCCCCAATGTTAATAAAATGATTAATTCATGCCAGATTTGAAGGATAAGTTCATTCTTGCATATTATTATGGAAATAAATATTTAAAACTACATTACACATTCCATTTAAATGAATTTAAAATAATATTTTATCTATATTTTGAAAATATTTATCTGGCCTTATTTTACATATAATTTTGTTTATATTATTTTATTTTTTATGGACTTTTTAAAACACATATTGGTATCCAACTAGGATTTTTTTTAAACCTATATATGCCTTTTAGAATATGTATTATTTTTTCTTGGTATAGGAAAACGTAATGAACAACATGGAGGTCCTGGGTTTTCCTGATAATAGAAAATTGGGAGTGGGTGGTGACATGAAGAGTGTGGGATACACCTATTACAAGTGGATCTTGTTTGGGAAGTCATCACTGATTTTCTTTGTGGTTTTTCGGATTTTTTTTCTTTATTAGGTTTCATAATTTCCTTTTGTGGTCCATTTTACATGTAAATTTTATTTTTATATATACTATTTATAATTTCTATCTAGAACTCTTTTATTTATTTCTTATTATTGTAAAAAAAATCATTCAACTTGAAAAAGATTTATTCCCAAGAACTTTTCTCTTGTGCATTGTCATCGGTAATGAACATTGATACATGTTATGAATGAATTAAATTCTAGTTTACCGGGTTATGCTGTTGATTCGTGAAAAAAAAATTCATTTAAATAATTTGTGTAAACCACTATTTCCATATTTCATTCCCATTCCAAAACTCACACACCTATTTCAAAAAAAAATTGAACAATCTTAACAAATGAGTAGAAAACATCACCTTCTAGATTCAAGTTATCACATTACTGTTTAACCATATGTTCATCAAAATAGAACAAGTTGATATGTATAAACAAATGAAGCCCAATATATTTCAATCTGAATCCAAAAAAACATGTTTATGAAAAGTTAAAATTTTGAAAAGTTTATTTCATAATAACAATTTTTTCATTATATGGAACTAGTTTAGGGGAATTTCTCACAATCGTTAAATTAAATCCATGAGACATCAATGTTTTTTCATGAAGTATTCAATAAGGTTGTTTTATTGAATGAACCAGAATAATATTCTAATTTTCAAAAGAATTCTGGTTTTAGGGAAGAGGTAGATAGAGAGAGAGAGTGCACCAAACCAAAATCCAATCACAAGACATAAACCAAAAGTATGACTTCATTATATAAGTGGTCATATTGAATGAAGAGTTTGAAATAATAGAGGTCACCCAAATCTCCCTCCCAATGATTCTATAATTCTATTCTATATAGGGGATGGTGAAATGAGGGAGTAAATTAGGAAGCGACTGAGTGAATATCTCATTATCATCTCCCATAAAGAACAATTAGGTCCCATAATAATTGCACATAACTCCTATTAGTTTATAAGTATTATAATAAATAATATAAATATACACATCGATCAAAACTATGATATAGTGATTCGCACCATCATCAAGGTCCCTTTATTTACACCATCCTTATGGAAACCCAGAACAATGATCCATTATGGAAAATTAAGAAATAATTCAACGTTTTTACCTACCACACCATAGACCTTGTCATGGTGAGGCCTCAAAGTTAATTTTACACATTACCAATAACACATATGACTTGATTGACTATTGGGTCACCATTCCTAAAACTATGGAGTATATTATTTCCATATTCCCTTATAAGAATTACCTCTCAAAATATTAACCTCCAAGGGCATTTCAATTTTTGTGGTGATCCTCAAAAACAAAAAACTCAACTTATTCCAATTAAAACCCTTCAATCACATTATATACACAAACGAAACCACAATATATCTAAAAACAGTGAACCTAAACGTAAACCACATTATGGGTGTTAAATTCTTCCCACAACTAGTCATCCATTCCTTAGAAATAATGATGTTAATGTTAACTATTTAATAGATTAAACCACCAGTCTAGCATAATGTTATACATATATCAAATTCATTGACAGACATAACGATTTCATTCATTTTTTTACCAAATATATGTATTTCCTAGAATGATGTTATAATTCTCACCCCAATATATAAATGAAAATGAGAACATGATAGATTAATTCCCTATAGTAATGTTATGAAAACCATTATGTAATCATAATTTAACTCACATGTCAGTGATAAGAAGATGCACTATTGGAATGAAAAATATTGAATTCAGATTGTAACGAAATCAGACAGAAAACCCCACTCATATAGTCAATAATCTCAAATGTTCCCACCCAATAAAAAAATAAATTTTACCCCATGCACTGGTGAAAACTATATAACCCTGAGAATTCCCGAAGAAGACATAATAGTTCCCAAAAGATTATAAAAAAATGAAAAAAACAACTCAAGAAAATACATATCAACATAAATGATATGATTATAAAATTAGCACTATATGCAGAAACTACGTAAAAATCAAAACCTATAAAATCTTTATAAAATAAAATCGAGCCTTCTATGATATACCAATGTTCATAAAAAACTTCCTTATAGATGAATGATAATTTTCAGCACCCCTCTTGATAAAAAGTGGCATCTCATACCCATGGCCACCCTTGATCCTATAGAATATTCCTTAACAACTAACTCATAAAGGAACTAGTTTCTTAGAAAATGATGATGTTTTTCATCAGATTATTAATAGTTCACCATTCTAAAAAAGCCCAATAATTTGACCTTTATAAAAAGTATCTCTCAGATATTATTTTATAGTTATGACATAATGAGTTATTCAGATACCACCTTGATGACATCATTATTTTGAAGAAAAAAAGTGTCAAAAATAATACTATAGTTTAATCCTCCTATTATAATGGTATAGGTAACAATAACTTCATTCCCACTAGTTGATGCAATGTGTTTTTTTCCTTTGAACCTTCCCAACATCTGAATAAATAGTCAACATGAGACTATCCCAACACAACATGGAACCTAGATTGGATCCCCATATAGAAGAGGAAATTTTCATGTACTTTCCACCAATTTTGAGCTCCCCACCATTAATAGTGAACATAATAGTAGGATACTAATAATATAACCATTAACATCCTTGGGATTGGTTACAAAATTCAAGATTTTGAGTTGCCTAATTGAAACCCCTGACATCGTCTTCTTCTTAATATCCAGATATCGTGTCAATGTTTTAACAGATGAATCATTCATAATCCTACATTTTATAATTTTTACACCCAGAGTCACATAAGATAAGATGATCAATACCCAATTACTCCTAAACAATAATACCTAGTTCGAGAATACCATGGTGAGAATAAACCTGAGAAGACCTGAACAACGTCATTGAAGAACCTAGTAATTATAGAGTCTAAAATTCTCAATTGTGTATATGAAAATGTCTTAGTCATTTATAAATCTAGTGCCAATAATATGAATATACCTTTACCTTTTAAATCATCAAATAAGGTTACCCATCCTATAATTCTCTCAATAACAAAAAAAAAATAACCTATAAATTCAACCCAGAATGGTTAGAATTAGACAATAGATAGTTTTTATCCAGACATAGTTACTCTTTCCATATCTATGTCCAAACTCCATTTAAACCATGAGCATATCCTTTATAATTAATGAGGGTGAATCACCAATCATCACAATCATTGTGATGTTGAATAATTGTAACTGTTACATTTTCTAAATTTTAGTAATGATTATTATATGATGACAAATCACACTGATGATAGACCATGTAAATTGAGATTTTCCATGGCGACTATTTTATTAACAATAATATACCACTACCTATAGGGTTTCATGATTCAAACCCCAAGATATTGTTTTCACAGGAAACCACAATTTCCATTTCCACATAACATCTCAATCAAAAAATTATACAAAACAAAAAAAGGATGATAACATCCTAGATTATCTAAGATAAAATGACAATCAAATATTACCATAATAAAATAATAATAATAACAAATATATATATATATAATAAAATAGAAAAGTAAAATCTTTACCATACACACCAACTCACTACATCACATTAAAATAAACCATTTTACGGTTTCCACTGACCACATCATCATGTTTTAATAGTCCCAAAAATCCACATTAAAATATTATCATATTCCCAAAACAATATCTTTGTTCCCATGAAACATTCTACATTCACCCAAAACATAGTATAAAATTAATTTAAAATCAATTAAAGACTTTAAAATCCATTAAAATAATTTATAAATTGTTTTTAAATCATCATTAACATCATAACATTGTTCATCAAACTGTATCACACAAACACCTGTAACCAAATAATGTAACCACCATAAATCATAACTTTTTAGTACACACTAATAATTTCTTATATATAGAATGGGTACTAGTTTCTTTACTCAACATAAATAAACCATTTCATGGTAATGACTAGAGACTTTATGGGACAAATATAATATCAATGTAATGTTATTTCCAACCAAGAAATAAAAAAATCTACATGAATCCTATTCTAATGAAATATTTCATTCTATTACATTCCATTTTTAAATATTTTAGTAAACAAAATATATTACTAAATATATATTTTCAATTAATAAAAAAATTAAACATAAATTGAAAAATTGAAAATTCCAACATACATTCATAAAAAATAACCTCACAACCAAAATAATCATAAAAAATATTAAGTATTAAAACTAGAAATCCAGGTTTTTAACATATTCATTTTTTTCAGGATATTCTACTCATCATATATAACATGTTTCCATAACTATGTACATGACATGGAATAATAAATTGTATTATTTTTAACTTATAATAAAATTTAAAATGGGAATAAAAATTTAATGTTAGAGTGTAATAGTAGTCTAAGAATTGGTTATATAAAACCAAATTGAATATAATAAAATTTAAATCGACTCATATCACATCATAAATATTTTAACATTTTCAGATATAAAACTCAATAATTGGGTAAAGATTCTCTACATCATATATTTGGAAACAATATATCGTCAAGTAAGATAGTCACATGAATTTATGAGTTTATGTTATTGTTCAAAATTTGATTTAATTTCATAAAATAGCAGGGAGAATAATTACCATTTATTAAATTAAAAATATATTAGTCATTACTATCAAAGAATCCAGTCTCATACAAATTTCATGTTCAAATAATGAACAAAATATAAGAAATATTAAAAATAGATAAATTTTATTAAAAAATAATATATAATAGAAATCCAATGTATATTTTATAATGTTATTATGAATATTTATAAATAAAATCTTATTATTATCTATAAGAACAATTACCAATTTTAAGAAACAAGGTTATCATGTTCACGTTCACAAAAGTCTAATATAAAAAATATCACATTAATGATGGATTCCTAGGTGTATGTATCAATACTAACTCATGATATAGAACACTCATCATCTAATCCCACAATATTGATATAATGATATTACAAGAATTTCATAACAAAAACATTTCTACCTGAAGCACCTTAGTGACTTATAGATCAGTATAAATAGGTTATTTACACCTTTTTATCCTCTAGATTTCATTTCCTAACAAATCTTATTTCCATACCTATAATCCCATACAATGGGATATACTGAACCCATACTATTTATAAATTCACAATCCCAACCAAATTAATTAAGCTAAACAATGGTACCATTAAACGTATGTGACATCTACTTGATAGATAAGTCTATGGATGAATACCATGGTTATAAAAAATGTGGGGGATGATTTCCCCTTATATAACTACTATAAAAAATTAACGATCAAGCATAGACTAAATAATGGTATAAATTGAATAATAATACGAATGACATAATGCACATGGAATTTAATAAATAATTCAATAGTAAAAAATACACATGAGTGACAATATTTAACTACACAAAACTCCAATACTAAACCAACACCAATATTATCCACTAATGAACATAGCTTCATCATTATCCACTGGAGAAGTATTAAATCTTCATTTTACCCATTAGGAAATAAAACATCTGTATACACTTTCATGTGAATATATAGGGGGTGAGTATATCAACTCTCTAGAAAATCAGAAATATTTTGAACACACTAAAATATGAAAAGAATAAGTTTGATCAATGTTTTATATAAAAGGTGGAAGTAAAATATAAAAGTATTTCATTACCAAATATCACTTTAAACAAGAACTGTAAAAAATTATTTCCCTTTGGAATATTCTATATAGAACTCGCAAACCCTTGCATGCATCCTTCTTTTGAACTATTTTAACTCTTGAGATAAAAACCAATGAAACCAGTCTCAATTCATCATATTGAATTCTACCTATGTGTATCCCAAACATGCACATGTGGTTTTTTAACCAACAAACATCATACAATATGATATGAAACAACAAAACCCATGTATATTTGAATTTTCTACACCAAAAAATCATTAAAAGGGAAATTAATTTTATCGTTATATCAAACATGTTTTTAATATCACCCATTATAGAAAATTAAAATCCATGAGACAATAAGGGATTTCCAAAATGTATTCCACATGGGGTTTCCATTGAAATAACCAATATATCTATTTAGAAAACCAAATATATCACTTTTTAGAGAATATGGAGAGAAATAAAGAATCTACATTGATTATCAATCACAACATTGAATCCTTGGGGAAGACATCATCTGAAAAATAGGTTGTTTAGAATTAGTATTTTGAATGAAGAGGGGCTGCACAAATTTGTGGCAATTGATTAATAGATAAAATTTACCTTTAATGATATGGGGTAATGTGGGATATAATGTAGGATATATCAAGTATGGATCATTATAAAACCTTCAATTAATATTTCACATGTTCCCATTCAATATTCATAACTCTCCCCAAAGAAACATCCATATAATATGCAATTAAAATGAAATGTCGACTAACACCATAATGTGGTGATGCGTATCGTAGCAGTGGTTCCTTTTATTACACCTCACACATATAAGACTCGCTATGACTAGGGAAACCCTCCCTCACCATTTTGACCAACCATGTGTTAGACAATTATTTATATAGTAATCACAAGAAATTTTTCATAGTAAAAAAGGACAATAGAAACTCACCCTAGCCTAGTTCCACCACTCCAAACACTACGACCTCTTTCCCCTCCTTGTTTACAATAGGGAAACTAAAAATATAAAAAAAGTACCACAATACACATTTCGGTTCCACTTTTTCTTCAAAAAATTACCCAATTACACTTAAGACATTGAGAACCCTTATATCCCTACCTAAACCTATATAAAACAACTCAAACACTTAAAAGTTATATATATAACTTTAAATACCTAAAAAATATGGGTGTTACAGTGCTAAAAACATGGGTACTTTTTATAAAGGATCTTATTGGGTACAAAAATATGTTCTAACCTATGTCCCGAAAAATATATCTTTAATTAACAATCCAAATAATCATATTTCAAGAAATATAGGGGAATAATTAAATTTTGTATCTTTTAGGATTGGGTCACTACGTGTATTAAATTGAACTATGTACCCTCACATTTTAGTCATTATATTCTTTTATTTTCTAACTATGATAAAAAAGACAAGTCCATTCCATAGAAAAATTATTCCCTCAATTTAGAACCATAAATTATGAGAATTGTTATGACCATAAAACAAAAAAATAAGGAATCATAGGTAATGTCTATCCAAAAATATAACTGTTCATTTTAAAAATTAGAAAAATAATATGATAGTCATATATCTATATTTAGATTAATTAAAACCACATTAGTTTATCATATATATAGTAATGTGAAAAGAAAAAATGTAATATAATTTGGTATATTAGAAAAATTCAATGAATATATCAATGTACTACATATATTAATAATCCATATTTTAAATTTCATCTATTTGACATATGGTCTTTCCCATTTCCTATATCTCTATAAATTAAATCTTCATACGAACCCAGGTACATGTGAAGGGTTTAAAAATAAATGTAAATAGGAAATCAAAAACATTACCATAAATATATAATAAAACATAGAATTCACATATTTTATGATAATAAAATTGAGAAACCAATATTCCAAATTTAGGTTATTCTTTTCAAACTAGGATACCAAACACCAAAAACATAAATACTTTAGACACTACTGATTTATTCTGTAGGCATTTAATAGAGTAATACCACCTAAAATAGAATAGTAATATTAATGACAATACCATACCCATAGAAAAATTATTGCATCTAAATAATGGGAAAAACATAATATATCTAATCACTCTTAAATGAACTAAACATATTATAGGATGAATAAGATTTATAAACTTTTTATCTGAATAAATAAAAAAAATTATCCAAATTATAAGGAATTTGGATCATATCTAACTTTTTTAATGTTATTTATAATGTAGATTCATGATATACATTCCCATATTCATACATCATTCATAATGGGGATCGAATTCAAATAATTTGGAGTTACATAACAAATACAACTTCTCATGAGCACACAAGCATACAATCCAAAAAAAGAAATACAATAATTTTTTATAAATGAACTCAAGGACATAAATATTTCTATATAAAACAACATTATATTTTGATAACCCATGATATTATGTGTATATTAAACCCTCATTGGTTTTTCACACATGTTTCACAATTAATCATTGCACCGAACACCAAAATCAAGAGTTATATCCCATTTGATAACTCTTTTATTATATTCACCTTAATAAAATAAAAACATAGTTCTATTTTAATATTTTGCTATATCATTTATAATGGTATTGTTTAATTATGGAATTAAAAACATTGTAATAATCCTTCTAACCGGTACAATTCCCATACACTCAAACCAAAACTTAATTTCCCATGTTTGGAAACCCCTACTACATTATTGGGTAGTCTATTACTAGTTAGTTCCATGATGGTTGAAAACATTCAATCCATTTCTTAAGGGAATCTACAAATCTATAGAATCGAACTATGAATCATAAAACAATTGTTTGATTCATAAAAAGCATATACACAATTCAGATGAATACCAGTTCATTTAGACATAGTTAAATGAAATAGAATTGCAATGATCCCTCACCTTAATCCACAATAATAAGTCAATTGAATGGAATTTTCCTAAACCAATATCATATAACAAAAATATAAATAATATAAATGAATTTAATATGATAGGTTTTTGAGATGTATGTATAATAAATATTTGAAGAATCAAAATATTAAAGCATTCAAGGAGTTGTCCTTACTAATAGGGGAAGAACACACACAATGATGGCTGAATAAAGCATAAAAGTAATCATCAAAGAGATTTGATCATTGGTGGAAATAAGGGTTGGTGGATAATGTAACTACTGAGATGGGAAGAGTAATAAAAAATTAAATTTCATGGGAGGATGAATGATGATGAAATATTCAAATTAAATAATTTAGAAAATATCCCCATTATATGCTTGATGGGGTCCCAACAAACTTTTAATTATCTACTAGGTTCCCAATTATCCCTTAGGTAGTGTATTTTTATGGTATATTCTCACATGTACCCTACCACTCTAACCATGTTTTGGTTGAATACTATCAAACTCTAAATGTGAATCCCATGTATCATACCTATTTTGGTGGTCCTTATACATCTCAATTTTTTATTCCAAAACTCAAAAAAATGCACCATTAATAAAATAAAATCTAATTACACATGAAATAATGAATTTGAAAAAATATACTAGACAATTTATTATATATTCATGTTATAGTATAACACTATAGATCACGATATATTTAATTTTTTATGGATATATAACTATTATGTGGTATAGTCTATCAATTTATCATATTCCTGAGTACAGAATCCAATACATTATTTAAATAATTTCTATATATTACTAACCCTTCTCGATTATAGGGTAGTTTATTTTCATTAACAATGACTATAATATCCATTAACATCATGAATCTCTCATCGCATCATTTATATAGATAAATTATATTTTTTATAGGTTATAGTTTTATAAGGTTTTACTATCATATGAAATTCTTCATGAAAACATGATTGTACTCAAAGAATATAATTATATTAAAGATATATATCAATGATATTGTTCTATAACATTCATAAAATGATTTTATTTTTAAATATTCCATATGTATTCTCATACCTATAATTAAATTTACCAAGAATGTAACTTTTTTATCAATAAGTTACTTTTTTGTACATTGTACATTATTTTTCCTTCTGTGATTTCAATTAACACAATTCCAAAATATCCTTAAAATTATTATTTAATTTTTTATTATTTTGGAATATAATATATAAATTCTAGGGAAAATATTTCATGTACTCTCTAGAGTATCCATTAATCAAGTATATGGATATTATAGAAGAATGTTTGAGCCTAAATTGAATAACTATGCACTTAAAATGTCTTTATCTCATATTAAACAATTTCCTCCTTTTCATCATGAATTTATGAAATTCATATTAATTATCTACCTTTTAGAATTATTTATTCTTCTATAGCTGATCAAAAAAGTCAACAGTCAATGAGAGATGATTCTTGTTCGTTATATTTATTTTATCATGATAATGATAATCATGAGACATGTGTTATTTTCCAATCTTATTTCAAATTAATAGGATTAGAGAACCCCAGGTGGGATCACTAGGGTACATTGTACCCTTTCAGTTTTGTTTTATAGTTCTTTCTTTATTACTTCCATCTCTAGGGGTTTTATTTTAAATAGTCTCTTAGATATGGGAAGAACTATAAGTAATTTGTTATACTGAGAACTCATCCTTTATATCATCATATATACATTAAAATAATATAGGAATACATTAACATATTAACTTATAGTAACTATGTATTCAATGACAACCATTTATATTTCCTTAATCATTTATCCAGACATCCATTCTTATAATGTAATAATTCTCATACATGATAAGGATTTTTCATAGGAGATTTTTAATTCTTATTTAGCTGGTATTATACCAAATGTTAGTTTGGGATATGATAAATGATTTAAATCTCCCAATATTTTATACCTTATATATATGAAGACCACCATAGTTTTCCAATATTGATTTGAATTTTACCAATGTGAGAATAACTTCCTTTCCTAGAAGCTTCCTCCCAAAAATGTTAAATTTATAAGATTTATTAATGTTCAATGAAATTATTTTAAAAAGGATCATTTTCACTGAAAACAGAAATTATATGTATTGAGGTTGTTTTAAAATATTAATAGATTACTAGCATGATAGGGAGGAATGTGTACAAAATAAAACAAATTAGTGATTCAATATTTGTAATGAATAAAAACTGTACATATCAAAACATAATTTTTAAGATCAACCTATGTAGAGTGATAATATAATCACACCATTGATTCATAGATAATGGATATTTTTATAATTAGTTATCATATATTCACATTTTCTATTATTGTGTCTATGTTCATTGAGGATGAAACATTTTACCATGGGTGGATGATTCAGTTAAACTTTATTTTTGTCCCGCATATTAATTGTAATCCTCATATCTTTTCAATAACCATGATAATGATTTCCTTCATTTTCATAATTAAAATATTTCCATGTTCTTTTGATTTTAAGCTTAGGATTAATCTTTTTCTGAATATTCCCATAACCATTGAATTAATAAATTATAACCCTAAAATGATATTCAATAGTAACACGTTCATCTAGATATACCCCTATATTCAGTATAGTAAAAATTAATAAGTCAATCATTATACTAATTTAAAAAAATTGATGATCACACATAACAAACTGAAATCACCCCTCACAATAAATGTTTTAAAATATGATAACAACAAGCGAAAGGACAACAATATTTATATTTTTTTAAAAATTGGCATTTTATTAATGAGAGAAACTCATATATTCAATTCATTAATTCCTAATGTCAAAATATTAAAATTCATCATAAAAACCAATAACTTTTATTATTAAAAATATTAATACTTATTTAATTATTAGATCTAATTCATAAATGATAAATTATTATAAAAGATCACTAAATCCCTTTTATAAATGATTATAACTAGTCACGTGAGTATCATTGGTATCCTTTATTCATATAGGTCCATCTATTTGGAAAAATGAGTAGTTTTCAAAAACTCACCACTTATCCTAATAAACATATCTAGTTACATTTTTATTCATAAAATATTTTATATGGACATTCACTCAAAAACACAACAATCATATGGTGTCAACATCTGATGACCTCAGTACCTTCTTGAGATATTTGTTTCCGCCTTTTAGAAAATATGTATTACTTATTATCATGATATATAACAACTAGTTGAATACATGGAACATAAGTAGGATTTATATCCAAAAGATTATACAACCTGAAAAATACTTCGAGGATCTCTATAAATCACTCCAATACATAGTGAAAAAAAATTCTTCAATGCCTTCAGTATGTAGTATTCATTATTCTATAGATACATACACAATCCCTATTAAGGAAATATGTTTCCCCAAACATTCTGGGACTAACACCTTAGTAAAAATGTGCTCTAAAATTTTTCATCCATTAATCCTTCAAAATGAAACTCTTTAACCTCAAATTTTTTTTTGATGATGTGGTGCTTCTGGTATATATACATTATTAATGCATGAAGCATCAGATTTAAAGTCAAATTAATCACACTTTAGTCATAATAAATATTACTCTTCCCTATTTGTATCTTATGAGGTCCTTTAATAATCACATTAATCAAACCATATAATTTTATACTTTTGTTGTTTTCATATACTATTTTTAAATATTTTGATCATGTAATAATCAATGATAGATATAACATCTGAATTACCATCATCCAATAATAGGTAAACAAAGAATCAACAGTTATCTTATGGGTTTTTGAATCCCCACTGAAGCTTGCATCAATATAACCACACAATATGCTATCCACCCCACAACACAAGACATTATCTTTATATCCCTTTATGTAAAAGATGATCCATTTCACATTCTTTTAATGTTACATTCCCATATTCAAAATAAATAGTATAAAATATCCAATTAAGATGTAAATATTATGTCTAGTAGAAATCATGACATACATCCAAATTCTTACCATTATTGAAAATATAACTTTTTTAACATACATAACATAATCCTCGCTTTTAGAATAATTCTCCTTAGACAATTTTATGTTTCATTCAAATGGTTTAATGAATGGATTTTATCTAGTAATCCCAAATCGTTTTATGAACTTTAATTTGTATCCCATTTGAGATAGAAATAATTTATTATATTTTCTAACTACCATGATCCTCATTATATGACAACCCTGCTTTTTATTACAACTTAAGCATGCTTTATTACATAAAACATCACTTTATACAACAAAGAAGATCGATAGGTTTAGTGTCTTTGGGGCTTAGGATCATTACATAAAAACATTAAAATTGAAATATAACATCTTTATTGAAAACTTCCTTTACATGACCACTACATTCCTTCATACTTAGCATTGCATGGGATAACCTGAGGACATGCATAAGAAAAGGGTGAGCTATAAATCCTATTAAGGGAGTACACAATGAATAACATGAGGAGTACAATACATGTTAGGAAATAGGAACATCAATAGAGCATTAGAGTAACATGAACATAAAGGCATGATAAAGCATGATAACCATAACATGGAAATGTGGCAACAACACTTAACATTGAATTAGCATGAGCCAAGGCTCATTGCACATGGAGCATGAGTAAACCCTCATTGCACTTGAATCACGATTAAACCCTCGTTACACTTAAATTAGCATGAGTCAACACTCATTGCACATGACGTATCATGATACTATACTTTACCCAATGCATTGGAGCGCTATAAGGGTGCACCCTTCTTAAACATTTCATTTAATGCATAAGTGTGCCACATGGATCATAAAACATGGATTCATAAAACATAATCATTTATTCCACGATAAAGGAATGTGGAATTAATACATGAAACTTTATAATCAATAAGTAAATGTGCATAAAGGTGAATACCCTTGATGGAGAAATGGGCATGGTATTCACTACACAATGATATTGGCTTAGAAAATCGGTGTGATTTCGGCAGCGTAACGCCGTGACATAAGAATTCAAAAAATGGTTGATGAGAGAGAAAGGGGTTCCTCATCATATTTACATATAATGGAAAGTAAGGAGGTCATATAGATACATGTCCCAACAATTTAAAAGGAATTTAGATTCATGATACAAAAGTATTGCCTGAATATGAAAGAGGAGAAAAAAGTTCCTTTTAGAATTTCGGCATAGTAACAGGTGTACATGGGAGGAATTTAATGAGAGAGAAAGGGGTCTCCCATAATTAAAACAATAATAGGGCGGTATGGGGGAGGTGCGAAACCATACCCCAACATTCATAATTGAAATTAAAAATGCAATACAACTTAAAGAAAATTGACAAAAATGAGAAAGGAAGAAAAAACCCTTACTTGGAAGTGTGCTTCCAAAGGCTAGAGAGAGGCTTGTGAGAGGCTTCTTGGGAGCTTGGGGATCCTTAGGAGGATTATATAGAGATTATAGCAGAGGTTGGACTAAATACAAGGGATTTTAGTGAGGAGGAAGTGGGATCTTGGGTGGGTTTATATAGGAAAGGTGAGAGAATTGTTTATTATTTAGGTTTGGGACCCCTTATATTAAAATAATCCAAACCACAAACCATCCCATGGTATTTTCCCATGGTTTCTGGAAAAGGAAAGAGGAAAACAATATTTTACAAGGCCAAGGTCCGAACTTATTAAAAAAATTAGGGTTGATTATGTGGAGGTGAGTCACACTACCATGGAAATTAATTTGAAAGGGCAAAGTGTTGAATAAGTCTTGAGGGCTCCATTAATGCTTTGAAAAGTAAGTCAAAAGAACCCAAAACCTCATTATTTTAATGATAAACCACTTATTGGCCGAACATAAAGATTATGTTATTTTATTACATCACCATTGGGTTATTATGATGTCATAAAACACATTATATATTTAAATGGTATTTAATTTTTACCCAAAAATTTGACTGTCTCTGAAAATTTTGAAAAATTCACCGTTGGATAATTTCAACGTCCAGATTCCAAAAATAATATTTATTTTATCTAAATAATTTTCTAAATATGTGAATTTTCACTTTTAAAATAAAAACTGACATTTATAAAAAAATCACGGGTTTTGACAGAAATGGCTTTCAAACCTTAATAAAAATTTTAATTGCATTCATAAAATTATAAGATCATTTATACTTAATAAAAAAAATTAATTTAATATTAATAATAATATTTTATTAAAATATTGTTTAATTCAAAAATCCTTTAATTTAAAAAAATATAATTCTTTATTAAATAATAACTAAAAACATCATTTGTACTTTAAAAACTAATTACAATGTATCAAAAATGACTAGAAATTATATTCATTATTATATACAAAAATAATGTACATGAACATGGTGCTACATATTTGTTACATAACCCCTTCAAATAGCCACATAATACCTAAGGGTAAGGTGTGCGATGGTGACAAACTCTTGGGGCAGCTCGGATAACATCGCTCGAGTGGTAATTTCAATCAACTTCCACTTTTCCCGTAGATGATCACGTTCGAGCTTGACTTGATGAAGCTCAACTTGGTCTTGTTCAAGGGATAAGCCCAAAGACGCCACCTCTTTTCCGAGCTCTGACAAATGGGCTTCGTAAGGGGAAATTCTACTGAATGAGGCCATCACTTCCTTTGTCTGAGTAGAAATGGGTTCGTTAAAGCCTTATATTTATACTACTCAGATGATCACTGTTGAACAGCTATAAAAGTAATGGTCAGAAATATTAACGTAAAACTAAAGAAGTTGACATCTTATAAAAACATTTTTCATAAAGAAAAATTTAACTAGATCAAGATGGATTTTCTATTAATGAAACTTTGGGTCGTTACAATATTCCCCCCTTAAGAAATTTCACCCTAGAATGTTTCCTTTTCACACACTAAAACAAATGTGGGTAACTTAGCTTCATCATATCCTCCGACTCCCAAGTTTCTTCTTCAAACTTTTGGTTTCTCCACAACACCTTGACTAGGGGAATTTTCTTATTTCATAGAACTTTTTCTCTATAATCTAAGATCTTCACTGGTTGCTCCTCATAAGAAAGATCATCTTCTAATTGTACCACCTTGGAAGAGAGTACATGTGAAGGGTCTGGTATGTACTTCCTTAAGAGGGATACATGGAAGACATCATGCACCTTGGACATAGTAGGTGGATGTGCTAGTCGATAGGCCACAGCCCCAACACGATCAAGAATATCGAAGGGTATGATGTACCTTGGACTTAACTTCCCTTTCTTTCCAAACCTCATGACCTTCTTCCACGGAGATATGCATAAAAACACCATGTCTACGACTTTAAACTCAAGGTCTCATTGACGATTATCTGCATAACTCTTCTGTCGACTTTGGGCTTCCTTGATATGCTGCTGAATGGTTTTCACCTTCTCCACCATTTCATCGACCATTTCTGGTCCAAGCATCTTACGTTCACCGACCTCATCCCAACAAGCTGGTGTTCTACACCTTTTCCCATACAGGGCTTCATATGGTGCCATTTGGCTGCTCGAGTGGAAACTATTATTATAAGAGAACTCAACTAGAGGAAGATGTTGATCCCATCCTCCTTTAAAGTCCATTGATCACGATCTCAACATATCCTCAAGTGTTTGGATAGTCCGCTCGGATTGGCCATCATTTTGAGGATGATAGGCCATACTGAAGTTCACTTCAGTATTCAGAGCATGTTGAAGACTCTTCCAAAACGTAGAGGTAAATCTTGGATCTCGGTCAGACACAATAGATAGTGGTACTCCATGAAACCGTACCACTTCCCTGATATATATCTGTGCCAGTTGATCCAAAGAGAAATCCTCTCGAATATCAATGAAGTGTGCAGTCTTTGTAAGACGGTCCACAACAACCCAGATTGCATTGTTGCCTTTGGATGTCCTTGGATGTCCGGTGACAAATTCCATGGTGATGTTCTCCCATTTCCATTCTGGTATGGGAAATGGTTGCATCATCCCCTTAGACTTCTGCCTCTCTGCCTTCACTTTCTGACACACCGGGCACTTTGATGTATATTCAGCGATCTCCTTATTCATATTATCCCACCAAATGTTTTCTCAGAGATCTCGATACATCTTCGTGCTCCCTGGGTGAATAGAGAAATTTGAACTATGTGCATCATCCAAAAGTTCCTTCTTCAGCTCCGAACTTGATGGAACACATAGTCTTTTCCCAAACCGCACAATTCCTTCTTCATTAACATTAAACTATGAGGATTTTCCCTTTTTGATAGCTTCTACTTTTTCTTGGATTCTCGTATCACCCTTTTGAGCATCCTTTAACCTTTCCAAAAGAGATGGTTGAGCAATCATTTGTGAAAGGATTGATGATGTTCCCTTCTTTATGATTCCCACATCCATATTCATTAAGTCTAAGAAGATTGGATCCTTCTCAATTGTCATCATTGATAGAACCGCTAGATCCTTTCTACTTAGGGAATCTGCCACCTTGTTCGCTTTCCCAGGGTGGTAATGTATTGAACAGTCATAATCCTTGATGAGCTCTATCCATCTTCTCTGGCGCATATTAATCTCTTTCTCTGTGAATATATATTTAAGACTCTTGTGGTCAGTATATATCTCACATTTCTCTCCATAGAGATAATGCTGTTATATTTTCAAGGCAAAGATCACCTCCGCCAACTCCAGATCATTCGTTGGATAGTTTCGCTCATGGATTTTCAACTGCCTTGAGACATAGGATATCACTTTATCATTCTGCATCAGCACACATCCTAAGCCCTTCCTCGAAGCATCACTGAATACCACAAAAGGCTCCCCACTTGTGGGTAAAGTGAGCACGGGTGCAGTGATAAGCCTCCTTTTCAACTCCTTGAAGCTTTATTCGCATTCATCACTCCAAGAAAACTTTACTCCCTTTCGAGTTAGCATGGTAAGAGGGTTGGACAATCGTGAGAAATTTCTCACAAATCGTCGATAATATCCAGCTAACCCCAAGAAACTACGGATATCAGTTACCGATGTTGGCCTCGACCATCCCTCAATTGCATCTATTTTGGAGGGGTCCACAGATATCCCATTGCTTGTGATGATATGGCCCAAGAATGAGACTTCCTTCAACCAAAACTCACACTTTCTGTACTTTGCATAGAGATTCTCCTTGCGCAAAGTCTCTAGTACAGTTTTTAAATGATCCTCATGGTCCTCCTTGGTTTTAGAGTATATTAGAATATCATCTATAAAGACTACCAAAAATTTTTCAAGGTAATCTCTAAAGACTCTATTCATCAAGTCCATGAATATTGCTGGAGCATTGGTGAGTCCAAAAGGCATTACTATGAATTCATAGTGCCCGTACCTTGTACGAAAAGCAGTCTTGGGGATATCTTCCTTCTTCACCCTTACTTGATAATATCCCGACCGCAAGTCCCCCTTGGAGAAGTATTTTTCTCCACGCAGCTGATCAAACAAGTCATCGATTCTTGGGAGAGGATAATTTTTCTTTATCGTTATTTTGTTAAGTTCACGATAATCGATGCAAATCCGCATTGACGCATCCTTCTTCTTGACAAAGAGGAATGGTGCACCCCATGGTGATGCACTTGGGCGTATAAACCCTTTATCCAGATTCTCCTGTAGTTGTTTCTTCAGCTCTTCAAGCTCAACAACAGCCATTCTATATGGAGACTTGGATATTGGTAGCGCCCCAAGTATAAGTTCAATTGAGAACTCAACATCTCTTCTTGGAGGAAGACCAGGAAGTTCCTGGGGAAATACTTCAGCGAATTCCCTCACAATAGGCATTTCTTCAAGGGTGGTTTCTTCCTTGGACTCAATCATCTGAGCCAGATATGTGTGCTCATAAGGCAGTAATATCCATGCTTGAGATGATGGAGCTAAAGGAGATTCATCTTCCTCCTGACACTTGTAACGAATCGGGGGTCGATTCTCCATATGGAGTGTGATTTCCCTCTCTCGACAATTTATGTTGGATCTATATAGGGAAAGACAATCCATGCCAAGAATTGCATCAAATTCCACCAAAGGGAGTATGAAGAGGTTAGCTGGGAAATTAAATCCACAGATTATAATAGGGGAGGACTTATATTCATGGGATGTAATGATTTCCCCATTTTCCGTACTCACCGACATCTTTACTTCCATGATTTGTGGTGGTGCTGGGATTGTTCTACTAAACATTCTACATATAAAAGAATGCGTAGAACCTGAATCAAAAAGTATGTTCGCTATTCTTGAATGAATAACTAGCGTACCTGTCGCCACTTCGTTGTCGGGGTTCACTTCGGCAGAAGTGATGGAAAAAGCTCTTCCTTGTTGTCTTGGAGGTTGTTGGTTGCCTCCGATAACCCTTGGATTAGGGCACTGATTCGCAAAATGACCCGGTTCTTTGCATTTGTAGCATTGAACAACGCGTTGAGGTTCGAACGGAGCATTCCTCTCCTCTGTCGCAGCCACGGGTCCTTCTTGCCGACAGTTAATAGCTAGGTGCCCTTCTCTTCCACACCTAAAGCATTTTCTCGTCCCCCTAAGGCAATTTCCAGGGTGCTTCTTTCCGTACTTTTGGCAAGTGGGGTGCTGGAACTTCTTAGAACCATTGGATTTATCCATCGGAACACCAGCATTGAAGTCAACATTACGCTTCTTGTCCCCATGATACCCTTGTGATTCTCTGATCTCCATTTCAACCTTGAGGGCACATCGGACAATTTCCTCATAGCTGTCGAAGTCACGGATCGCTAATGCTTTCCGCAAGCTAGGCTTCAGCCCACCAAAGAAGCGGTCAAACTTGTATTCGGGGGTAACGACAAAGCCGGAAGCGTATCGTGCAAGCCTTGTGAAGTTTTCCTCGTACGCTCCCACAGATTCTTCATCTTTCTGCTTGAGGGAAAGGAAGTCCCTTTCCATCTTAAGACGGAGGGTGCGTGGAAAATATTTATCGAAAAACATCTTCTGAAATTCCTTCCATTCCAAAGCCTCGATCTCCTCCTCAGGCTTCGTATTTTTGATCAACGTCCACCATTGATCAGCTTCACCCTCCATACGATACACCGCCAGGAGAACCTTCTCTTGTTCAGAACATTGAAGGATAGAGAATATCTTTTCAATGGAGTTGATCCATTGCTCAGCGATCGTGGGATCAGATGATCCACTAAAAGTAGGAGGCCTTTGTCTCATGAAGCTCTCGATAATGACTTGTTCTTTCTTAGGGGGGGTTGAACGTTCCTCTTGACCTGTGTTTCTATTCAAAACTTGAGTTAGCTGAGAGAGAAGCGTGACAAAGTTCGCGATTCCCGCTCCCATTGGATTGGGCATCTCATTAGTACAATCATCACCCTGATCTTCAGGGTTGTTTGCCCGAGTCCTCCTATTACCAGCCATTGGTTGGAATAAAAGGAAAGTTAGGGGTAACACATAAAGGGTAATCCAAAGACAAAAGTTGATGAATTATAAATAAACTTTAATCTCTTTAACTCATGAGTCTATAGGATTCAATCCAGGCTTTTCATGATCTTCCTTCTAACATATATTCTTAGGGGAATTTTCCCTTAATAAGGGTTCATACTAAGATTGTAAATTTATCAAAACATATCCCCCGGGAGTGTCGTAACCAAGAGTGCATCAAGGTCCGTTGTCGTGCACCAGTTCCCATTCGAGTCTAGCTCAAAGCGGTGTTTTCGGGTTTTACCCCTAGGATACATCTGTGCCAGAGCTGCCTCTACCTGCTCGTATCCAGACAGGGATGTATTTGTTTGATAAACCACTTACTTAGTATTTACCAAAACTTATGGATGTTTTTATTATTCTTAGTCTTGTATCTAAGGCTTTACTAGGGTTTCCTAATCCCAAAAATAACTAAACCTATCCTTTGATACCAACTATGACAACCCTGCTTTTTATTACAACATAAGCATGCTTTATTACATAAAACTTCACTTGATACGACAAAGAAGATTGAGAGTTTTAGTGTCTTTGTGGCTTAGGATCATTACATAAAAACATTAAACTTGAAATACAACATCTTTATTGAAAACTTCCATTACACGACCACTACATTCCTTCGTACTTAGCATTGCATGGGATAACCTGAGGACATGCATAAGAAAAGGGTGAGCTATAAAGCCAAGTAAGGGAGTACACAATGAATAACATGAGTATTACAATACATGTTAGTCAATAGGAACATCAATAGAGAATTAGAGTAACATGAACATAAAGGCATGATAAAGCATGATAACCATAACATGGAAATGTGGCAACAACACTTAACATTGAATTAGCATGAGCCAAGGCTCATTGCACATGGAGCATGAGTAAACCCTCATTGCACTTGAAGCACGAGTAAACCCTCGTTGCACTTGAATTAGCATGAGTCAACACTCATTTCACATGACGTATCATGATACTATACTTTACCCAATGCATTGGAGCGCTATAAGGGCGCACCCTTCATAAACATTTCATTTCATGCATAAGTGTGCCACATGGATCATAAAACATGGATTCATAAAACATAATCATTTATTCCACGATAAAGGAATGTGGAATTCATACATGAAGATTTATAATCAATAAGTAAATGTGCATAAATGTGAATACCCTTGATGGAGAAATGGGCATGGTATTCACTACACAATGATATTGGCTTAGAAAATCAGTGTTATTTCGGCAGCGTAACGACGTGACATAAGAATTCATAAAAATGGTTGATTAGAGAGAAAGGGGTTCCTAATTATATTTTCATGTAATGGAAAGTAAGGAGGTCATATAGATACATGTCCCAACAATTGAAAAGTAATTTAGATTCATGATACAAAAGTATTGCTTGAATATGAAAGAGGAGAAAAAAGTTCCTTTCAGAATTTCGGCATAGTAACAGGTGTACATGGGAGGCATTTAATGAGAGAGAAAGGGGTCTCCCACCATTCAAACAATAAGAGGGAAGTATGGGGGAGGTGCTAAAACATACCCCAACATTCATAATTGAAATTAAAATGGCAATACAACTTAAAGAAAATTGAAAAAAATGAGAAAGGAAGAAAAAACCCTTACTTGGAAGTGTGCTTCCAAAGGCTAGAGAGAGGCTTGTGAGAGGATTCTTGGGAGCTTGGGGCACCTTAGGAGGATTCTAGAGACAGTAGGGCATAGGTTGGACGAACACCAAGGGATTTTAGTGAGGAGGAAGTGGTATCTTGGGTGGGTTTATATAGGATAGGTGAGAGAATTCTTTATTATTTAGGTTTGGGACCCCTTATATTAAAATAATCCAAACCACAAACCATCCCATGGTATTTTCCCATGGTTTGTAGAAAAGGAAAGAGGAAAACAATATTTTACAAGGCCAAGGTCCGAACTTATTAAAAAAATTATGGTTGCTTATGTGGAGGTGAGTCACACTCCCACAGAAATTAATTTAAAAAGGAAAAGTGTTGAATAAGTCTTGAGGGCTCCATTAATGCTTTGAAAAGTTAGTCAAACAAACCCAAAACCTCATTATTTTAATGATAAAACACATATTGGCCGAACATAAGGATTATGTTATTTTATTACATCACCATTGGGTCATTATGATGTCATAAAACACATTATATATTTAAATGGTATTTAATTTTTACCCAAAAATTTGATTGTCTTAGAAAATTATGAAAAATTCACCATTGGATAATTTCGACGTCCTGATTCCAAAAATAATATTTATTTTATCTAAATAATTTTCTAAATATGTAAATTTTTACTTTTAAAATAAAAAACTGACATTTATAAAAAAATTCACGGGTTTTGACAGATATGGCATTCAAACCTTAATAAAAATTTTAATTGCATTCATAAAATTATAAGATCATTTATACTTAATAAAAAAAATAATTTAATATTAATAATAATATTTTATTAAAATATTATTTAATTCAAAAATCCTCTAATTTAATAAAATTTAATTCTTAATTAAATAATAACTAAAAACACCCTTTGTACTTTAAAAACTAATTACAATGTATCAAAAATGACTAGAAATTATATTCATTATTATATACAAAAATAATGTACATGAACATGGTGCTACTTATTTGTTACATAACCCCTTAAAATAGCCACAGAAGACCTAAGGATAAGGTGTGAGATGGTGACAGACTCTTGGGGATGCTCGGATAACATCGCTCGAGTGGTAATTTCAATCAACTTCCACTTTTCCCGTAGACGAACACGTTCGAGCTTGACTTGATGAAGCTCAGCTTGGGCTTTGTCAAGGGCAAAGCCCAAAGACGCCACCTCTTTTCTGAGCTCTGATAAATGGGGTTCATAAGGGGCAATTCTACTAGATGAGACCATCGCTTCCTTTGTCTGAGTAGAAATGGGTTCGTTAAAGCCTTATATTTATACTACTCAGATGATCACCGTTCAATAGCTATAAAAGTAACGATCACAAATCTTAACGTAAAACTAAAGAAGTTGACATCTTATAAAAACATTTTTTATAAAGAAACATTAAACTGGATCAAGAGGGATTTTCTATTAATGAAACTTTGGGTCGTTACACATTATCAATCCCTTCTTGTATTGTTTGACATATTTCATCTCATACTCAGAAAATAGATATATCCTTAGAATCTGAATCCTCATATTATATGGTCCATCTAGAAATATATCATCATCGTACATAAGAATACGAAGTAATTTTAATGATTCAATGAATTTTTGGACAATCAATGTTCAAAATAAATTTAATTTTCTAATCTACTACCTTAGAACATGATGCAATCCATAAATAATTTTCATTAGTTTATACACTATGTTCATATTTACATTATCCTAAAATCCATTTTCCAATTTCTGTAAATATATTATTTATATTTTCAAAAATAAAGGTCATATTTATATCAATATTTTTTTGTATTATTTATCAATCTCAAGAATTATTATCTCTGTCTAAATAGAAGTGTGATTAAATAGTGGTGATAATATTTCAATGAATTTTCTTCCTTCTATCTATTAAAATCCCTTCCCCAATAGTTATGACTTATACATTTTCTTTCTAATATATTCCTCATTTAAATAGAACAACCACTTATTCTATTACACCATATTAATTTTTGGCATCATAGTTGGCTCCAATTTTCCATTGGTTTAAAAAACACATTTTTTCCTTCATGGTTAACTACTACTATTCAAAATCACTGAATTTGGAAACATTTTTTGGGATTTATTATTCCCCAGTTTCATTAAGAAGTTATATGTTCATGTATTCTACAATACTCTATAAATCTTTTGTGACAATGGTATATATCTATAAGACAAGAAACCAATCTCTTTCTTGTGGGTCAATTCCTAATACTCTGACATTCAGTTCCCTAATATCCAATACTCCCACCAGATCCTTGGCCTCCCTAGTTCAGTAGAAAATATCTTCCACTGGTTTGATATCATTACATATAATTTAAGAATCTAAAATTTTCTGAATATTTATCCTTTCAATTTTTTTGGGTCATTTTATACATGGTCAATCGATTCCATTATTTATACATATTTATCACCAATGTTCTGGTCTATTCATTGATACTTGTTTTTGTAGAGAACACATTGGATTTCGATGAGTTATTTATTTTCATCACCACATCACTAAAATAAATAATTTTTATCGTAAAACCCTATAATTAATATTTCCTTATACTTTTCCCGGGACATGACCCTATCCTTTGCGTACGTACGTATATATGCTTGATTGAAATTTTTGTGGCATATATTATGTTTTTTTTATAACACCACTTTTATAAAACTAATTATCATATATTTTATTAATGTATCCTTATAGCCACATATATTCACTATATTCACTATTTACACACAAATTGTTATAGTAATTCCTATGTGTTAATGTGTACTAGTTTCCTTTTTTATCAGTTATCAATTCATCATTTCCACTACACCACATTTATATGGTTTACTAGAATAATTTCTACTTATTCCATTCACATTCATCAACCATATTATTTTGATTTTTTATCTATTATACACATCAAAAATTTTAGACCATAAGAATTTTATTTCATGGATTTTTTCTTACACTGTCATGGTCTTCCATTGGATGAATGTTGAGAATAAATTTGGTTTATAAATTAGGAATTATACACTTTATATATTTATTATATCATCATTGAATTTTAAAAAATTAATGAAACCCACCATGTTATCTGATAGGGGATGATCACGAAACATTATAGTGAAACAGTTCTAACTTATGGGCTCTAGTATACCATATATTCTTAATAAATGACTATATTTTATATTTTCCCATTAGGAAACCCTGAAAACATTTTATGTATATGTGACAAAGATTCAACATACAATTTTTTCTTTGAAACCCAAATATTATTCTCACATATATGATTGAGTCTTCAATTCCATAAATCTGGACAATAAAACATTGATGCCTGCAAATTATTGCTTTATATGATCATTTGTCTAGATATAGGATCACATCCCTTACACCTCAGTCCACCAACATGGAATCTAATGTTTTAATTGAAAATAAATATACTACAAAATTCACATAGCTTACATCATCATGTTTCCCTATAGATTTTTTTTATTCTATAGAACTGATATTTGAAATAATTTTTCAATTTTAGAAGACTCCATTTTTAATCCACACATTAATCTCCTCATTACCCAATATTTCATTATAATTATAATCTATAGTCTATACTTGGTAAAACAACCAAAAAAAATTCTATACATATCATTTCTCTTCAATTGAGTGAAATAATAATCTGATGTAAATCATCAACAAATCCTTTGAAATGTTGACACCTTGTAACAAATAACTACTTCCCTTAGTTGTATTAGTGTAATTTAAATATCTATAAGATGATCTTTAAGACATTTACTTATCACGTTTTCAATCTTTCTTGATGTTTCTTTTCATTCCATGACTCAATAATTTAGGAAAAGGATCATCCCAACTATCATAAACATCCATCTCACTACTAATCAATTAATTTTATGTTATAATTTTTTTCCCTGGGTTAACTTCCTCATCCATCTTCATTGAGTGAAATATCAAATGTTTCTTGAAAATTCCACCATATATGTTATTTATTGAGGACTAGGTTATATAAATTCTCAAAATCAAAGTCGTTTTTCTATAATAATTACTCACATAAATTACAAACATATCCCATGACTGTGATAAGGATAAATATAAGAGAAGATCTAAAATATATTCCAGAAATTCCACCATTGTATATTCATGCTATTTTTGGTTCATATTGAAATAATTCCCATGGTCTTACACTAGTATTAATTCTAATAACCTTATACTAAATATCATTTATCCATAAAATTTAATTAATTTCCATAGCTATACCATGATTATATTCTATGAAATTCATGATCTCCATTGTGGTATTCAAATTCCAAATGTAAAAATAAACATTTCATGTGAATTAGATCCTTACCACCCAATTTAACTTGATATCCAATCCCTCATAATTATCATTCTATATTTAGTTAATATGATTTCCAATAAATATAAAATCCAAATAAATTTAAATATGATGATTCTCCATGAATATTATATATAATAGAAAATATATAATGTCAAACTTAGCAACATGTACCGTTCCATCATCTAATGCTATATCATTCATTATTAGTTTACCCTAACTATAAATTAAAGAATATTAAGTAAACAATTATCAACACCTAATCTACCTCTAAGTCTATTACTAGTGAGGTAAACGAACAACACTCCCTAATACCACATTTTAAGAATAATCCTATAGTGTCTAATCACATGAAATTATTCCTCTTGATGATGCATAGTATAAACCTGTTTATCCAAATAGACTACTTCATATGATTGTAACAAAATATAGGAATCCTAACACTGTAATCCCCAGAAAATGTTGATCTGCATACACGCTAATGTGAACTAATACATTAGAAATGACCATTTGGAACAAAATGTCAAAGGGAAGAAAACAATGATTTATGATATTTGGAAAATAATCAACACCTATAGTGGATACACTATTTATATAGACCACTATATTGATGGGGGAATTATTACCCGTTCACCTCTATAAAAATATTTTTTCTATGTACTAGGATCAAATTCATAAAAATATTCCCAATGTTTATCCCAATTCATGATATATATCATTAATTAATATAATGATCAATGAAATAAATTAGAAACTATGTCATGGTAACCATCCACTAAGGAGGGAAGGTGAGTCCTCATTGGGTCTGTAAGAAAGATCTATCCACTTAGAATTTTATTAATATATAGGATTATGATTTTTAATTTTAAGGATATTTATAAGATAAAAAATAGAAATATTAAATCAAGGTTGAAAAGTTTATTACTTTGGTTACATGATAAGAATGAACATACATCATTAGTTCTAACCCCAAAAATAATACATGTTAGGGAACCAATGAATAAAAATATTATAAGAGGTAGTAGGATGACACATGGTCAAAACTAAAGTCAATAATAAAATTGTAAATGAAATCATAGGAATACATAGGAAGTTGATGTACCAAATATCCCACTACAACCCATTTAGAAATACTTGAACAATGGCTGATGGAAGGGAATGGTTATACCCCACCCACCACCCCACGAAAGTGAACCCCTCATTTCCAAAGAGAGTATCACTTATTATGAAGATGTGTTGGATAAATGAGATAAATAATTGATGATTTACTTATAAGAAACAATCTAACTGAGTAATAAATCATGATATAGGCCAAAATTACTCTAAAAATGCAAATATAACAAGAAGATGCTTCTCAACCAATAAGAGTAGAGTCAAAAATATGAACTACCTCTAGGTCTACACAAATATGTTACTTTATCCTAATTATTGAAAGTAAATTATGTATGAAATTAGTTTATATATGTATATATATTATTTTAGTGGAATAATGATTTTTTATATTTTAACGTGTAAAAATTAACATTCAAAGTGTTTTCTATGCTTTTTATATTTTCCCTTAAAGATATGAAATTTTATATACATGGATTCAAATTTTTTTGAACCTATATGTTTAAATTATTCTGACACGTTGATGTACAAAATTGGGGGCAATGATTGGTTTTATATGTAGGGAATTCTTTTTTATCAATTATGTGCTTCAATGTTAACCAATCAAAACCTGGAATTTTTCAATTTAATTATGTAATGGGATAATTTATGAATATTCATTGGGATAATTTTTATCTAAAATTTGAATGTTTTTAGGCCTATTTTACGTAATAAATCATTATTTTCTTGTTGATTTAATTTAGTAAACTAGTTTTCATGACCTTTTAAAAAAATTAAGTTTCTATAAAACATTAGGGTAATTTAATTCAATTATCATCGACATTGAACAATTTAATTTTAATTTAAGTCAAATGATATTGATCCAAAAGGCCTATAAATTGAAAAACATGTGTCCATATTAAAATCCTTGTTATTTATTTCTTATTCATTACTCATTAACAATTAAATGGGATAATTATTCCACCAATTAATTTTCAATATATACTATCATATTTTGTGTCTATTTAAAATAATATTATAATTTATGTGTATATTTTATCCTAATGGTAAATATAATTTTAAAATTTAGTTTGGATTAAAATTTAAATCTGATATATTCTCTTCTAAATTTTATTTTTTAATCAATTTATTTTTGAAATAGTAACAAATTTTACAATGTGAACATTACATTTAGAGGGTAATCACTCTTTCTATATAGGATAGTCCATTAGTGATAATAAATTTAAAAATAAATTTATTATAGAATTTCAGTTTTGAGATTTTGAGATTTATTTATATCATTTAATTTGACTAAAGGATTTCTTAAGGATAATAAATGTGCTATGTATTAGATAATTTGACATTGATATCACATTGGTATAATTCTCCAAACCATTTCTTATAGTTAAAGTGTTTATCTAAATAATTTTTAAGTTAATAATTATGAATTAATTATAATTTTTTACTTTCAAATTAATAAATCCAAAATTATGTGGTAACGTGTGTACTTATTTCTTTATTTATGGGTTTTAATTTATTTTATGGTTGAATTAGAAATTATTTAAATATATTATTATTTTTCCTATTTTAATATATTAAATTATGGTTCTAATTCTTTGAAACTTTTTATTACGTTTTTATAAATGTTAATTTTTTTCTCCTTAATTTATTATTATTGTATATTAAATATATATTTTCATATTATATTTTTCATTTTTGTTAATAAATTAATTATCAATATTTAGAATTTAATATGATTTCTTGTTTTATTTTTTTGTTATATTGAATTTAATTTACAACATGTTTTTTAATGGTATTTATTTTTCTGGGTAAGGTAATCTAGGTGACCAAAATACACACTCTTAGTTAGTATAAAAATGATGATAAAAAATGTAAAGTGATCATGCCCTTAAAAGTTAGTAAAAACAACATACTATATGGTTACAGTAACATAATTTCTTAATCACATTAATTTTATGTCTATTTTAAATTTATACAATCTCCAAATATAATTACTATATTAAATCATTTCTTGGTAAAAGAACAAAACAACTCTTATTGTATAAAATTGTTAAAAAATTGAAAATTAGAAGACCAAAACCACTATATCTATATATAAGATACTGATATACTCTTTGAACATGATAATTTATCAATATAATACATTTTAAATCTTTATTGAAAATATCGTGGATTAAATTAATATACAACAAATTATATTGAATTAAACAGGTGGTTTCATAGAGTATATAATAATTCCATAATATCTGGAGGATGAATTATAGGGATCTAAGGAAAAACATTATCCAATACGAATAGCATAGGTGAAGAAGTTTAGTAGTGTGGATAATATAAAAATCATTACCATGCTGGAACTAATTTCAACTAAATAACAAATAGAAATACAATATGATGTGGTGCCTCCCCTTAAATGTAAAAAATAATAATATTTACCAATTTGGTAGTCAATTGTGAAAAATAACATAATATATGATGTAAAAATGAAAAAAAAATATAATATTAAAAAAAACGAATGTCCTAAACAATTTCATCACAGTCATGGATAAAGACAAAATCAAACTGTTAGAATCCACCAAACCCAATGAAGTTAGTACTAACGATTTTGCTAGCTATTTTCCCTATCATCAAAAGTTATGACACAAAAACCAGGAACTATACACCATCATGGTTATACTACAAAAAGATGCTTGACTTTGGGTAGGTCATGTTGGGAAAATCCTTGTTTCTTATGAAATTTATTTTTACTAATTTTCTAAAGGAATGAAAAACATTTATGAAATATTGAGAATACGTGAAAAATAATTTGATGAGTATATAACTTGGAAATATAATTGGTCAGTGAATACAATTTTTGGCACATTTAAATCATTTAGTTGTTACCCACGTACCCCCTATGGAACTACTGGAAATATCCCTATAACATCAGTCTTATAAAAGAGAGGAAAATAATCACCATGGATGCATGGTGTAGAAAAAAGAGATTTTACCATTATATATGTTAGTCCAGATATTCCATGGGTCAGCTACATTGGTCGAGAGGCTCAAGGAAGATTTGTTTGAAATAGACCCTAATGATTAGAAACAATTTCTATTTTTACTATATATACTAAAAAAAATTAATATAAGTGGTTTAATTATATCAATAGGAGAATCAATCAGATATTGAATCCTTTATTCTCATTCAGATGTAATCATATAATAAAAAATCATTCAATGTGAGAACCCAAAATCTCCCAATACTTGTTCTGTTGATAAATAATGTGTTAAACAATATTATCTATAAAAAATATTGAAGTAAAATTAAACCATAATATGGTTAGACCATTAAATCATAGAAATTTAATGAGAAGGAATGAATATGAGTAATATTTTTTTGAAATATTTTTAGATTAAAAATAAATGAAATTGTTAATATGCATAAAATTTAATTGTAATAGCGAAAATGACTAATACCATCTTTTTATGATTAGAAATGTATTTTTATAAATATTTACCATTTAAAATATATAAATTAATATTTTAAAAAAATTTAAATTAATTATGATAAAATATATTTTATATGAATAATAGGTTAAAAATAACATATATATAAAATTATAGGAAATATGACTGGGGATGTATAATATTATGAAATGTTATTGTCCAATAAAAACAGGTATTCCATTTATGTCATCGTTTTATTTAAAAGTAAAATTTTTAAATTTTAGAATTTTAATATGAAAAAATGAAAAATATTTTTTGATTTATCATTTTAATATTTTCTTTTAGGGATTTTTTAAAATTTTGAAAAAATATTATTTTTAATTGAATAGTGAATAATACGTTTTTTACAAATGACATATATTTTATGACATTATTAGTATATAAGTTTGAATTTTAAAATCATTTAAACGTTTCATAATACCAAATATGTATTTCATATGGTACATAGTTTGTTTTAAAGTATATATTTTTTAAATTACAAACTAGTTTTTTAAAATATAAAACGTATGTTATGATTTTCAAAATAAATTAATTTAACACATTATTCCTTTAATATTTTAAAATTAATTTTTATTCAATATATAAATTTAATAAAAATTAATTTAAAATTTTTATTCATTTGGTAAAAAATAGATAATAAGGACTAGTTTCTTATTAGTTATAAATTTTATTTACCTTTTATTTGAAAACTACATTCAGTGATAAAATCTAAAATGGTAAAAATATTATTTCACAGGGTAATGGGATTGAAAAATTCTAGAAATGTAAAAATAATAGAGTTCATGAGGTATAAATATATTTCATATCTTCCTTTATACATTATTAATTTATTTTGATGATAATTTCAACAATAATGACATCCCATTATGAAAAAGATATTGATATTTAAAAAAAATTCATCATTTTTATCTTATCAATGGGGAACACATATCCTAAAATATCATAAAAAACACCTACATAGTTCAGAGAGATGAATAATAATAATAATACTAAACTATACAATCAACCTTGAAAGGTTTCTTAATTTCTTAAAATACCATCCCCCAATGGATTAACAAACATTTTTGAAGTAGATAATCCATGATGTGAGGTATAACTATTCAACAAATCCATTCTCATTTCTTTTTCATTATGTCAACATATTATTAACCAAATTCCACTAAAAATATCAAAATTGAAAAAAAAATATCATTAATATAGTCACATGGTATTATGTTTCGAGTATAAACATGGACCACCATTATCATTTCTATTAAGAAAGAGAATGTGAATCTTGCGAATGTTAGGACTACCACCCCCATGAAGTGATCTGATCATTTTCATTCACTGTCAAAAATTTCTTGTAAAAAAGGGTGATTTGATAAATATTTATTATATTTTAATCATTATTACCATCATGAAAAAATAAACTATATTTCTCTTTCCATTCGTTCTATGAAAACATAACCACCATCTATTTGCATGTGTTGACTAATGCCTCAGTTGAACAGTGAATTCAATTTTCTAGTACATACATTCATGAATCGATCTAAGATATTTAATAAAGGATAAATATTATATTCATGATATCATTATGGTTATACTTTTAAAAAAAATTCATCCTATTAATGATATTATTAATAAATGATTACCATTTAATCAAACAATTTAAATGTTTGTACTTAGAGGAAAATGATCGATTCATTCAAAGTAATGACTTTATATAAATTATATGATAAATTTAAATCATAAAAATTCACATATATATATAACTAATAAAGACTATATAATATAATTATTCATTATATTTTAATGATATCAAACTGAAAACCACATCATAATCATCAATAATTCATCATGAATTAATGTTTGGGTCTGTTTAACCACTAGTTTGAACAATTCTATACATTTATATCATTAATGACTTTGGAAAATTATTTAATAACATAATTATATATAAATATTAAAATAATATATATATTATTGGTTTTCGTAAGGTTGTAATGATATTTAACTCATTAATTTGGAAATCACTCATTGTTCATTCTGAATCACTAAAATTGGTTTGGCATCGATGTCATCTTATTGAATCATAACCAAAACAAACATGAAATGATATTATAGATTTATAAAATATCTTGGATAATATATTCTAGTATATTATATGATGTTAGAGTTACATAATTTTTAAAAATAAATGATACCAATTCCACTTATAGATACCTAGTTCAATGAAATTATGATTACTTACACCTTGTGCTGAAAATAAGTAAAAAAAAACAAACATATACTTGTATAGAATGATTAAAATGTTGTTTTATAAATTTATTTTTTTATGAATCATGTTATATGTTACATTTTTAATGAAAATAATTTAATTATTCATGATATTTAGTGAATTTGTAGAATGAATCAGGACTTAAGTAAGGGTTGTCTTCTCAAATAAGTCTCTTTGAGACATGTTTTGTATTTTGAAACTAATTTTATTTTATGAGGTTTATATAATAATTATTTGATAAATAATATAATTATTTATATTATAACCAAAAAAATTAAATTATATTACAATCCCTTTATTTGAATGGGTTTTGAATAATATGTTACACATGCTGCATGAGTTCTTTTTCTCATAATGAATTCCCTGAGACATGTTTATATTATGAATAATTTTTTCAGTTTATTGGTGTATTAAAATACCACATATATATTAATAATATATTTTTTTATTCATGGTAAATAATAATCCAAATCAATTCCAATTCATAAAATGGAATATGAGTTAGATATTACACCATATTTAAGACTTGTTTTTAACCTAATTGTCCTTCATTATTTTATAAATGTTTCTCTAATTCATATTTCATGTATGTTGTGTACACTCTACCATTTGAATGTATTTTTTGTTATTTTATTTCATTAAAATACTATTTTATAAAACCACTTTTTGAATTATTTTTAATATCATAGAGTTTGTTTCCTGTAAGGGATATTGATATTTTATTTGTCATTTCCTTGAGTTATATTATTTCATCCTGAAATTCATTCTTCCATTATTTAGTTCTAAAAACCTTATATTTTCTTATATGGGATTTCATAATACTATTTTTTAAAATGAATTTTTTATACAAATAATATTTTATAAATAATTATTATAATTGGGGTTTTCAACAATTGTAATTTGGAATGTATTAATGTGTTCATTTCAAAATATAATGTTCTATCCTTAGATAGATATTTTCAATATAAAATTATATTATATTCTCAAGGATTTACCGTTAGATATTTTCTATAAAAAATATCATTATAAAAATATTTCACATCACCATTTAAAATTTCACATTTAAAATTCACATGTAGGATTTTATTTTATGTCAATATTACGAATATTGTCTAAGATCACTTTTATGTTTTCACCATTATTTCCCTCTTTTTATTTAAAAAAATATACACTATTGTGATTTATTATAACTAATTTACTCTGTAATACATATATATATATTGTACTAATGTCATTGAATCAAAAAAATTCATAATTTATTCATTCATTTCTGATACCATTAAAAGCATTATTTTTCAATGATTTTTTTATCTATGTCAAGATCCTTCTAAATTTCTATTTTTATTTTCCGAATATTTTACTATGAAACCTCCAACATTAATTATTTGGATGTATTATTCAATTTTGTTTTATATAAAAGATGTGATATATGACTTCCTTTTTCATTCCTTACTATCCACCATGAATATGCATAACATTTCATCCAATTATTTTTATAAGAGAATACAATGTGTTATAGTCCATTGATTAGAGGGTGTTCATCTATATTCCATAAATAGTTATTTTTGGAAAATTATTAACTTCTATATATTAAATCTTTCTATATGATGGTTTTAGTTTGAGTTATTCTTATAAATAAATATGTTTTATTTATTTATTTTTGAAATTTAGAAAATCAGAATATTTTTTATTCTGATATGGATAATTACTAATTACATAGGAATGTTAACTATGTATTGTTTAAAAATCCACCTACATTCTATAGATGTGTAATGAACATGTTATCTCTATTTGAAACATGGGGGAAAATATTGTATTTTTTAATTCCTTATAATAATAAAGATCATGACGATAAAAGGTTATTATGTATCATTTACTCATTATCTCATATAACTAATGATCTAGTCATAAGAAACTAACGTGTGTGTCTAGACATTAAATATACCCTCAATTCACTTGTATATATTTTGAGAATAATATTTTTTGGGGTATTTTGGTACATTCTTTCCTAGAAAATGATATTTCCTAAACACATGGCCATGACAATAAGTTCATAATGACTACGATCATGATTCCCTTCTTAGTACATGAAATTTTATATTCAAAAATTTTAATTTCATCAATAAGTAACCAATTACTATTATCCATATGGGTTATTAATTTCAATTTCCATTTGTCGATATATTATGATCTTTGTTTTTTTATATCAATGTATGATTATAACATATTTCATCTATAGTATTTCTAACATGTTTATGAAATGATTTACTAAGTTATATTTTTTCTCTTCCTTTGTGTTTTTGCTAATCTATAATTATATTTTATCATCCCTAGGTTATTAAGAAATGTTTAAAAAATTTATGACTAAAATATTAATATGTTTCAATAATTTTTTTCAAGATGTTTCTTACTTATTATAGACAAATTGTTTTCTTATATATTAGAATAAATTTACATTGGTTGAGAAATATAAGGGATTTATTAGTTTATATATTCTTTATAACTCGCTATAAATAAGTACCTAAAATATATGTGTGTTGTATGAAATTTAATTTTAATTTTTGATTTTGCAATTAAGGATTGTTACATCAATGATTTTACACATGGTTCCAAAGATATTATGTAATCTATGTGTTTATGACATTTTACACAGGGGCATGGGTATGTTTCATGACCACTGGTATTAAGGAAGTGTTTAAATTACATTAGATATTATGATTATTAAGGAAAATTAAATGGTGGATATTTTAACGTTTTTTAAAATATAAATTTTATATATGAACATTTAGGTCAGTTGAGGTAATATTCTGTGTATTTGGATAAGATAATGATATTGAAGTCCATCAAGATATGTATAAGGGATAGCTATATGTATTGTATTTCATGCTAATGTTTTTGTGAAGTATTGTGTATACTGTTTTAATAGAAATTAAATCCATTTATGGATAATACAATTGGATATAGGAATTAGAAAATATTCACCTATAAAAAATAACCCCAATGAAGAACGATTTGGTTTTCACTCAATCATTACCGAGTGCATGATAAATGGGAATAACTACACACATAGTTGGGAATATTATTAGGATAATAAAATTATATTTTTGGACAAATATAATGGATTTATGTTTGATATGAAATAATAATGTTATATAATCAGTTATAAAAATAAAAATTTATAACAAAGGATTTCCTATTGAGAGTTATATTTTGATGTAAAGAATCATATGTTAAAAAAGAATGTGTCGTAGTGGAAGAAATATTCATATTATTTTTTTCATATTAATTTATTAGATTTTATCATAAAATATTTTTTAAATATTTTTCTCTAATAGGATCATTATGATGAATTTTAGAAATGTGTGTATCCAAAACCGATGTGTCCTATAACTAAATGTAAGAGTATAATTAAATGCTTGATAATTCTAGTATGTGAATATTTTCATGAAAAAATTGATTTTACTAAACATACCTAAGGAGGTGATATTGATATCATAATAGAAATTAAATATTAATATTCATAGTTATTTTAATTTGTGAGTGATATTTATAGATGAGTTACTTTTCTATTTTAAATGTTATGATGATTATGTGAATATTAAAAGGATTATTATTCGGTAGTTATTAAATAATCATTTGGAAACATAAATTAAATTGAAGCAATAACCTTGAATTTTATTATGATAATGATATAATTTGTGTGATAAAAATATGATAACATATGATTGAGTTATTGATAAATAGTGGGCTTAAATAATATATATTTCGAGGTAAAAAATGGTTGATTGATTTTGAAAAAGTGAGTTAGTATTTATACACTTGAAATTCATTATTGAATTAATTAAAAAGGGATCCGGGATATTTTTTCATGTTTACCTAATTTTTTGGATTATGATATATATTTTCTATTAATTGACCATATTAACTAGTGGATAATATAATTTCTTCGATAAATATAGTGTCAATTTATTAAAGAATTTATGGTTTCAAAATATTTAAATAACGTAGAGATTAAATTGGTTTTTGGAAAGGTATGTTATATAAAATATATGATTACGGTATATATAGAGTTGGGAATTTTATTATTTTAATGGATATTGTTGTTTGAAAAAAATATAAGTAATGATATATAGCATAAGAGAGTAAGGTAAGTTTAATAATAGAAGATATACCATAATGGATGAATATATTATTAATACCCTCAGATAAATTCATCAATGTGTATTAATTAAAATTTGAATGGAACAGTTTATTTAGGGGGGTGAAAGTGACAACCTATGATTTCAATTTACATTTAACATAAAATATAATGTGTTTGATTACATAATAAACACACAACACTTAATTAAAATGAAATATTGATATCTTTTTACCATTAAAAAACATTTTTTCAATTAGTGATAATGAATAGGAGTAACAAATTAATTATCTATATGTATTAATAAAATTATGTAAACTTCTAAGATGAATGAAAATATGTTGGATTAAATAAAATGACTAATACAATCATTTTATTATTTGAATTTTTTTAAATATATAATTTTAATTTAATTTGAATTTTTATTCAATGAAACATGTGATTAGTGATGATAAACTATATTTGATATAAATTATTTTTTAATTATAATTTAATTTTTAAATGATGGAAAATGTGAATGAGAATGGTCAATGTTCTAAAAAAGATTCAATCCAAAAATCTTTCATTATATATCATATTTATATTTAAATGTTATATTGATAATTTTATAAATGTAATTTGAAAAAATTAAAATTGTTTCTCAAATAGTTATAGAAATATTTTTTTTATATTAATTATTTTGATTTTCTTAAAAGACTGATTTTTAGGTGAATAGTAAAAATTCCAATTTAAAAATAACATAAATTTTATGAAATTATTATTATATACTGTAATGAGATTACCTGAATTATCATTTGAACTAGTACACAAATCTATATTTCATTGGTCCAAAGGGTGTTCATAGTCCCCATAAGAAAGTGAAATGAACTTGTGCATCAGAATTAGTTATATAAGAATAAATCTACCTAACAAACACAAATTTAGATTTACAAAAATTAGAATGAAAATCCTAAAAAATAATATATGTAAATATAGAATATTTATGTCTCAAGATTTTATTCCATCCAAATACATCAGAATAGACCATTATCACATAAATTTCACGTAACAGGTGGATCACAAGATCTTCTATCCACCACCAGCTTCTAATTTCAATTAACCCATATTCACTCACCACCTCTAAGTGGTTGTTCGCCTTTTTATGGAACTAGAATAATGAAAAATATAAAATCAAAATGGATATATTAGGGTGTGGTAAAAAATCAATATATTATTTAAAAATGTCATTTATAAACAATTTTATATCAAATAAACCAATTATGTTCAATTATAGGTAAAATTGACATGGAAATAATTAAAACTTTCCTAGAAAACCATGATTTAAAGAATATTTAAATTCATAGTAAAAAGTGGGTATAAAATAACATTTATATAAAATCAAACATGAATATAACATTTTATGAAATGAAAAATAAATCAACATTTCAGTCAAACCTAACCGGAGTAAAATCATTCATAACTCTATCATCTGAAATAATTTTCAACTGAAGTGACATGATTAATAGTCTAATTGGTAGGTTTATGTAGGGATTCTCACACATCTTAGTAAATTATATAGCATAGTGTGAAAATGTTTCTAGGATAATGCTGGGGAAAATAGTCATATATCAAGGGAAACATGAAAAGATCCCTAATTATTAAACTCATTGCTAAAAAGGATCACCCCTAGGTATAACTAGTAGAGGATCCCTAAGTATTAATCATAATAAAAGTGGATCTAAAACATGAACATCAAGAGGTTTTCACACCATACTACCCAATAACCCTTGTACTTCATTTTGAATCAAACATTTTTGGGTCTATCATTAAATTATATCAGACTCAATAAATTAAAATAATCATTCCAAATAGACCCGTGTTAAATTTTCAAAATATCATAGCATTCATTCCATAACCAATCATTAAATGGTATTTATAAAAAATTTCCATTTATTTCAAAAACCATCAAGAAATATTTATTATCAAAAACCCCACAATTTATTTTTTGAAGCCAACATAAAATTGTTTTTTTAGAAAGTCATGTGTTAAAAATAAATCTATATGACTTCGAAACAAAAAACATTTCATCAAATTATTTCATAAAATCATTTATTTCAAATAGAGATAATTTTTCCTGAAATAACGCTTTATTTCAAATTCCATATTCTAAGTAATTTATCACACACATTCCATGCCCTGTTAAAATGAATTTTCAAATAATAAAATCAAACATAAATAATCATTAAAACTCTATTTTAGTTTAACAAAGTAGTAAGGGTTTAAAATGATATGAATATCCTTCAGAAAATATCTTCCTCAAAATGCCCAATAAAGAAGACACATAGAGTGAGGTAGAGGAACATTTTGTAACAAGGGATGATAATAAAATTGTAAATAAGGGTAAATCACTCCATCACACACCATTTGATCAAAATGTAGCTAGATTCATGAAACACTCTACGAGGATCTACAAAATTTAAGGTAACAATGTCTAGAGTAATTTTAAAAATAGGGTATATGTTTTTGTTCACATATTTAAAACCTCAAATTAAAATAATATTTCATTTAATTTTTTAGTTGTATCCTTCATGAAGAGGGTTTAAAAAAATATAAAATATTTTTATAACTTTTAATGAGTTATAATATCTAATATGATGATTTAAAGCTTTTAAAACCCTATAATTGTGTTATAGGTCATTCTAGAGATGGGAGAAAATTTGATTTTATGAAGATTTTAATAATAATTAAGAAAATGCCTTAACGTAAAGATGGTTTACCCTTAAATTACTCATAGGTGTTATGTATGGGTACAAATTTTCCCATCTATAAACCTTAAAATCTCAGTATTAATCTTTCACAATTGTAAGATTCCTGAAATTTCACTTTTATAAATCTTACTAACATTTACCCATGCATAAAAATTCTCAAGTTACCCTTAGGTATAATACATGATACACATAAGAAACTCATGTAGATATGGTATTGCTGTTACAAATCTCTTGTACTAACCTTACCCCACACATATAGAAATGGACATACCATTATGATGTTCTAGGATAAACCTTATGTGATTCATATATATATATGGGATGATCCTTTTATAAATTCAAGGATTTCCCTTAAAAGACTATAAAATCTACATCCTACCATTACGTAACTCATGAAAATAAGTAGTTACCCATACAGAACACTTAAAGCATCTTTGAATAATTGTATGAGACACTTATCCTTAAATAGACCATATATCATGGGTAAGGATAAACATTAAGAAACTAGTATTTTAATTTAAAGTCAAATGACTTCTAAAAACAGGGGTTTTCATTATTTTTAAAATGTGTATGTTACAATTCTTCCCACCGTATGGATTTTTTCTCCCAGAAATCCTTAAGGACATTGTTCAATCAATATTAGATAGATAATATATCCCAATCCACCAGATCAAACTTAAAACACTAAAACTGATCTATGCATACAACTATAAATGACACAAACTAAAAATATTTTCAAATAGAACCATAAAATTAATCAATCTTAGAGAAAAAAATTCCAATAGTTTTCTCTTAGATATTAGACTTCAACGAAAACTAGTGAGATTTTTTAGGTTTAGAAAACAAAAATCCCATAAAATAAATGAAAAAACCCATGACTACAGATTATCTATAATTCCAGAAACCATTTAAGAACTACACATGAGATCATCAAATAGAACCAGGAAAAAGAATGTCCTAAAAATACATCAATAATATCCAGAGATTATCCAATGTCATTCAATTGTACATTTGATAAAATGTGGAAATATATCAATTAGAAACATACTACACCAAGAGAAAAAAAATAGTCTAGACTTGATTCAAATGAGGGTAACACGAGACAATATTCCAAGATCATTGGCTTCCATTAATTCAAAATGAACCTCAAATAATCATCAACAATACACCTAGTCACCCTATCACTTATCCATGAAATTATATGTTCATCATGTAAAAATAACTACTTACCTAAAAATGGCTTTTATAAAAAAGAGAGAAATGTTAAAAAATATTCAACTTGGAACATATATTTCAAAAATAATCACCATCCCACAGAAAAATTTCTAGAAAGATTTCAAAAACACGAACATAAAAGTATGATCACTAATGTTCCAAATCCATTCCAGAGGGAAAAATGCACAACATATATATTAAGAGATGAATAGATGTCGTTATTTGGTTAATAATTTAATGAAATTTTCAAGATTGAGGATATATCAAATCCAAAATCCATGTTCAGAAGATCGGGTAAAAATAATTCTCACAAATGATAATGGATAACCACTCAACATTAAGAATTCAATATTTGTAATCTACAACTACATTGAACATTTTTATGAACTACACTTCTCCATCAAAACCCATCAAAATCATAGAATTTAAAATAAACATAAGAATACACAAAAATACATAAAACTATATTCATATATCGATATGATAGAAACTAATAATGTTGATGGAGATTTCAAAACTTCATCGAAAATAATAAGGTAACAATAAATGCAACTCACGATGTGAAAGAGTGTTAGAGGGGAAATAAACTACAATATGGAAAACTTTAAAAACATAGATTTGTCATTCATATCAATATGATTGATGAATATAAAAATCCATTATCAGATGTAGACTACATTGAAGGATTTAATATGAGCCATATAGTTGGAGTCTTCTTTTCAGGGCTCTTATAGTTATGACATAGTTCAGTCATATGCCAATAATCCTTGAAAATGTTGAGGAATATAGGAAACATGTAATAGTAAATAAAAATGATGCATATGGATTAAAGTGTTATAAGAATTAAGTGGATTTAAAAAAAAGTATGATTCATATGACCTGATTGTTCTAAATTGAGGAAAAAATATTCTTCTTTCATGAGGAATATAGTGAGAAAGAACATAATGTATTATATATGTCACTTCCCATAGGGTCTGACATTATACGCTACCTTTTTCCTTCATGGTTCATCCCTCATCCCATATATAAATAAGACAAATTCATAACACCTTATGTGTATATATAATATTTGACTCAACCTTTAATACACACACCAAGAAAATAAAACTAGAGTAATGGATGATAGGAAACACTGACTATAACAGATTTGGCCACAGAAATTTTTGAAAACATCATTCCATAAGAGAATCATACATGGTCAGATGAGGAGACTATGAAATAAAAATGATAACACAACTACTGTACTCGGAAACCATTTTATATCCATTCTGGAGAAAATAAAATTCATTATACTCTAGTAACCTCATCGACCCATTATGTAAATCTTGAATTAAATACACTATGATGGATACCCATGAGTTTTCCTTGTATGGATTATCTGGAGTAATATACTTCAAAAACATCCAACACATACTCTCAAGAATTAATTTATGAATCCCGAACATTCATTGTTTTGTAAGTTCATGTATAGTGAATATTTTTTCAATCCATCTAAACCACATCACTACTTCCTATGAACCACATTGTCATAATAAGAAAGAATGAAAAAATCATTCAAACCCACTAATTTAATCCTCATATTTAGGTATTGTCATGATCCGTCCCATGAGGTTCGTGTCATGACTACCCCAAGACCGCCTTCCATAGGCCAGGGGCTGATGACTAGCACTAGAAAGGAATATCCCTAAAACTGTGAAGGCATTTCCTTTATAACATATAAACTCACACAAATAAGAACACATCAAGATACGGGAAAAATGTAATCTGTATAGTAAAAAGAGTGTGTACGGTAAGTAAAAGGTCCAGAATACAAGCCCAAATAGAATGTAAAAGTAAAACTGAAAACAACTCATGTGAACACCCACCAAGGATCCTACCTGAAGGGTAGGTACAGCTCTCGAATGGTTGTCTCTACAGATCATCTCGTCTAATTCCCACCTCCGAGCACCCTCCAGTCCTAGTACCCTCGACCTCGATCAGTGTTGTCCATCGTCTACACAAGACACAACAAGGAGCAGGTGCAGCCCGTGCAGGGGTGAGTATAACGACACTCTGTCAGGACCCCGAGACCCCCTATGGTCTCTTAGAATCCATAAAGGATAAAACACAAAGCATGAAAACAATAGTCAACCCTATATAGGTATATCCCATATATATTCCTAAGTTTTCAGGTATACCCGTCACTTTCATGAGGAAAACAAGGCCCAATTATTTAACAAAAAGCACAACTATTCCACGAAGTAATGAATATTGTGAAGGTAACACCATAAAGGAAAGTACCACAAAGGTAACACCATATAGAAAAATACCACACAGGTATCACCATGAATGTAAGTACCACAATGGTAATGCCACACAGAAAATTACCACAAAGGTATCACCTCACAGAATATTACCACAAATGTATCACCACAAAAAAGCATACCATAAGGGTAAGACTCATCTCACACCTGGTATTATGTAAGTATGGTATTATATATGATTAGCTATATTGGTAGATCATCTTACTTCATCGAGAAGCTCTGTTGTTGACCCACACATGGTAGAAGATGACCCACACATGATCTAAAGATGGGCCACATAGGATCTAGAGATAACCCAGACAAGATTTGATGATGACACACACAGGATCTGGAGATGCTGACCCACACACGATCCGATGATAACCAGCACCGGATCTAAAGTTTCCTCTAGTACCAACAGCCATAGTGTTTCCCCACTAATCACGCTTGATTATAAGAGGTTATGCTCATCAGGCCATATGTCTATAATTAAACTACCATGAATTCTCGTGAATATGATTCACATAGGTCAGTCACATCATATGGGACCCAATGCAATAAATTGCACATCAATTTGATGCTCGGTCTATAAGTTATTAACCTTTTATTCCCGAGGGCCTAGTTGGATTCGGGTTCGATCCAACCTGACTGCACTCTAACATTTTCAAAAAAATTATGTGGAGTATACTAAAATGATCACCTCGATCCAAGGATTCTGGCACCGTAGATAGTTTGTCAAACAGACGCCCGATTCTCATGATATGGCCAAAAGGGTTATCAGGGTCTAGATATGCCCGGGCCGACCTGACCCTGTTTGGGTCCGGACCGGTTGGCCTAGTCCATAGCTAGCCCGGCCCACTGGGCCTTGGTCCAGCCCATCCCTTGAAGGGGGTGGCCTAGTCCAGCTCGATGTGCAGCCTATGGTGGGCTGGTCCCTTGTGGTGTGGTCCACCCAAGATGCCACCCAGGAGGGGAGGCACTCCACCTTGGTCGCCCAAACTACCCATTGGTCATTTAGTTTTGTCCAAGAAGGCGGTGCCACGTGGCAGCACCAGCTAGCCTGCGGGAAACGCTGGAGGGGTGACACTCAGCCTGACAGGGCTGGCTGAAACGATTGGCCCTCCTTCCAGCGATGTGGACGCATGCTGCTAGTCTACCATGGCTGATAGGATTTCGGCCGCCCTCAGACCTTTTTCGTGGCCAAGAGGCCATGGTCTCCAACTCTGGTGGCACGAACATGTTCCACCACTTCGCCACATGGCCGACAGGCATGTCGGCCGCCACCCTGCTCTGACGCAGCTGACAGACCACAGCCTACTACTCAACCGGAAACCCGGACATGCACTGCCTTACCTCCACGCAGCCGGCCATCATTCCTACCACTGACTTTCCACCACTGTTACTGAGAAGATGTAGCCTCCATCATTTCTGGCATCACGGACGCGCCACCCTGGTTCCACGTAGACGATCGGGTGCCAGCTGCCACCTTTCTCCACCATGGCCAACGGGTCATGGTCTCCTTCGGCGATGCAGTTGTTCCCCCACCATCATCACATCTCGTGAATAACATGACAACATTAAAGGTGAAAAGGAATAAGACCATGTTTGTTTGGTTCTAACCCTCCATGTTAGACCGATAGTATGCGGCTTCGAGGAGAAAGTTTCATCATAAAACCATGAAGAACAACATAAACACACCCCTACCATGATCTTCCATTAGGGGTTTCTTGAGGAGGAAGATGATGATGGGGACATTGGTGTTTCCTCGAATGTTGGTTATTTCATCATTGGAGATGTTCTTCATTGGTGGAGGTTCTCCCACCAAGTTCTCCTCTACACCAAATGTTCTCATTTTCCAATGTTTCCCCCATCCTCAAGAAAGGTAAGGAACCAAATTATTTAATTACTAAATCAATTAATTTTTGGCACATTAATTGGGAGAATTCCACTGGTTTCCTCACATTAATGGGGTTATCGGGTGGTCCCCACCCCCAAATATTCAAAATGGTGGTTTCCAAAAAAAACTTTATTTTTTTTCAATTCTCCCACTAAATTCTAAAAAACTAACATCTGACCTCAACCTAATGCAGTCGAGGTGAAGGTCTCCTTAGTTAATATTGGCGCTGCGAGTTCAATGGTGTCCTTAGATTTCAATTCCAGGAACCTATTCAAAAGATAAAAAATGATGCTCACGCGTTAAATGAACATACCCGAAAAAAAGTTCCGAAATTAATTTGGAGCGCATCGGGCCTCAAAATCAGGCGCCGTCAATTTTCACAGACTCTTAATAATTCCATATAATAAAAAATTATTAAATGGAAAATAAATCCAGGTCTTTACATTCTACCCACCCCAGGGCTTCGTGTCTCCGAAAGCAACATCACAAACTGGGGAAAGAAGTGGGGGAAATGTGTACAAATCTGAGCCACTCACTCCCATTTTCTCTTCTGGAGGTTCTCGTGCTGCCAATGAGTGTGCACAAGAGGTATCGACCACCCACTAAGGACCTGATCCTTTGGATCCTCAATCTCCATTGGAACCTCTGAAAACATCACCCCATCGTCTATGTTCAGCTCGCCCATGTCAATGATGGGTGAAAGATCATGTACATATCTCCTCAGCTGGGATACATGGAAAACGTTGTGCACCTAGTGCAACTCAGGGGGAAGTGATAAGTAGTATTCCACCTCGCCAACTCTGCTGAGGACCTGAAAGGGACCGGTGAACCTCGAAGATAACTTGTCGTCCTGACCAAATCACCGCAAACCTCATTGAGGTGAGACCCAAAGAAATACATGGTCACCATCCTCGAACTCAAGAGGTCTTTGTCTCCTATCAGCATAAGACATATCCATACTCTATGTAGTCTTCATCTTATCCTGGATGATTTGCACCTTCTTTGTGGTAGCTTGTACCTTCTCCAGTCCCATGAGTACTGACTCCCTACGGTCTATCCAGCAAAGCGGTGATCTGCATGGTCGACATTACAATGCCTAAAATCGTGTCTTATTGATGGTGGAGTAATAGCTGTTGTTGTACGTGAACTCCACCAAAGGAAATTGATCCTCCCAACCGTGACCAAAATCTAGGAAACAAGCATGCAGCCTGACCTCAATGGTCTGAAAGGTCCACTCTGTCTAACCATCTGTCTGAGGATGGAAGGAGGTACTCAACTAAAGCTATGTCACGAAAGCCTCCTATAACCCCTTTCATAGACGGGAAGTAAAACGTGCATCATTATCAGATACAATAAAAGATGGATCCCCATGATGCCGCACAATCCCCTTCATGTGGAGGATTCCCAAGCCTTCTACTTATCCCTAATCTCTGATAGGTAGGAAGTGGGCCGACTATGTGGGTAGTTTAACGATCACCCCGATGGAATCATGCCCCCTGGACGTGCATGGAAGTCCGGTTATGAGTTCCATGAAAATTCTGTCCCATGTAACGCCACGACCCCATAAGCCCGGAGTCGGTACATTATTACGTATCATTGGAATTATCATAAAAGATCAAGTCTCAAAAGACCAATTAGTTTCGTATCCTTACAAGTACTAGATACATTCATAAGGTTTACATTACATCACAAAATGGAAAATTACAACAACATTGTCTCCATACACAACCCTGAGATCCCATAGACTATTTCTGGGGGTAAGTCATAAAGTTCTTCTTCACATCCTGGGAAAAATAAAACATACAAAGGGGTGAGCTTAGATTCTCAGTAAGGATAACAATATAGCAGAAACTTTCATAAATAATCATAAACTTTTAAGGAAATGTATAACTAAAACAAAAGCCTCTTAAACATGAACTTCAGCATAATAAGGAAAAAGTAAAATGAAATAATTCCATTTACTTATTCACATGGATATTCTACTAGTCTAATAATCACATTAAATATCAATAACCACTTTCATAATGATGGAATTCATAATGAAAAACTATCATAACCACATAGTCAAGGCCTTGTGCCAAGACTACAAATAAGATTTTGTCAATGCCTTGTGCCAAGACACTAGTTTGTCTCATGAGACCTACCGATGCATCGAGGAGCTATAGTGGGATCCACCCATCACATACTAAGTCCAATGCATTCCTCATATGAATGTTTTGAAACATAACATAAACATTCATATTGAAACTAGCATACTAAATGTCAATACATTATCCACAAACCATGAATGGTATAAAAATAGCACATCCACAGTCAAAGATAACTCATTCAATAAAATATGGAAGATTTTATTGTAACAGATTAACCTCAATCAAGTATAATGAAGGATATTGACATAGATGAAAATAGTCATAAAAAATATTTGAGATAAATATCCCCCTTTTCTTGAAAATATTTAAAAGTCACACTATTTATCAAGAAGCCATTTAAAATAGATTTTTGAATCAAAGTTTCCCATACTGCTTTGAAACTTTTAAAAGGAATTTCAATTTGAAAACTTTAATGTCCATATAAATAAATCCTTAAAACCATTTTTAAAACAAGGACATTAATGAGAAATGTTTAGATTAATAAATCATTAAAACATTTTAAAATGACATTTTAGTTAGAGTTCTTAACAAAAAGAGGGACACATGATTACAAATAATTGAGGTAATCAAAACTTTTTAATATCATGAGATTAAAGGGATTCATGATATACTATGTCAAAGTACATTATATACACTATATAAACGTGATTTGGTCTATAACAACAAAGAACTCTCAATGGAATGTAAATTGAGATGAAATATCTTATAAAGATGGTATCCTTAGGTTAAGGATAAATAAAAGACATAATTATGTGTGAAAAATATAAATACATTCAATATGATTGGATATTAATTGTAAATCAATCAGAGGACATTCACACATATTCTTGTAAAAACAACACCAACGAATTGAATATTTAACTCAACAAATGGAGATTGAGTTAAAATTACTCCTATAAAGTTCATATCGATGACTTGAGAATTTATCAATGGAGTGATTATGTGTATCAAAAGATTATCCATAGAAAGTGGAGTGGAAATTATGACATAAGAAAGTGAATAGTTATTCCACACATAATCTTGGTGTAAAATAATCAATGAAGTATGTGTAAAGTCGAATGAGTGGAAATTAAAATTTAAAATTCCCTTATAAATTTGGTAAGTTATGAAAAATGCACCCATGAAAGAAGGATAATACAATTATGATGTAAATATCTCTAAATTAAAGTATATTACACAATGAATACAATCATGGGCAGTACACACACCACATGCAATAAATAAGTGGTGAACAATGGAAATCTCACGGAATTAAAAGTGAGATAAGAAACCCCTTACATTGTACTTTTTCCACGGCTGAGGGTACATTAACCTCATGTATAATGGATAAATAATTTTTATTTAATTATAAAAGAATCATATACATTAATATGATATCATATATGATAATTTAATATTAATTTGTTAATAATATCTTAGTATTATCGTCACTTTGGGTGTTAACGAATTAATTTTTCTTTATATTATTTGTTATGTGAGCCATATTTGATATGGATGGGATGTATATTATTTATATCCAGAATTATATAATGTCTCTAAACATTATTTTTAATCATCAAATGAAATTTAGTCTTGAATGGATATGATGGGGAATGAATCTCATCGAGTTCGTGGAGATGGTAATCCGTACGTACGCACGAGAGAAAATATCATTATTTTGATATTAGAATAATATATAATTGGATGGTATATCATATATACAGAATCATTATCATGTTATATTTATTATTTAAAAGAATTACACATAATTATTATACCCATCCAAATAATAATGTATTGAATAACAATTACACCACGACATGGAGACGGTAATCCGTACGTACGCACGTATGGTGACATGTCATTCAAAAGATGGATAGAATAATGAAGATGAGTGTAACATATTTATAACAACATCACAGTATATAGAAGATACTCGATTTATTATTTTAGAATGGAAATAACAAAGAAACAAGAAGTGGAAGAAGAAAAGAACTAGAAAGAGGGTGGTGAAATTATTACATCTTCTTCGGGTTCTTCCTTTTGATTTGATCAAAAGGGCTCCTTAAGTTGGATTTACGACCAAATGAGGGCATCTAGGATTAATTGAGGGAAGTTTAGAGGATATTTGGGTAGGTTTTGGCCGATCCAAAATGTTTTGAAGGTGTGAATTAGAGAGAAGGGGGATTGCCTTTTTATAAGAGGGGTGAGTGGCACCTTAGGAAAAGCTAGAAATATTATTTTATAATAAAATAATTTTCGGTTTCTAATGGCTTAAAATTGTATTATTTAAAGTATAAGGTTGTATACGGGTCTAATAAGACTCAATAAATTGGTTTTAGAAAGGTTTGGGTCACTATATTAACCTTAACATTTAGATTTAACTCTTAGTTAAATAGTTTGACATTTACATGTCTCTTTGTATTTTTATATTATATAGTTAATAAACTTACTATATACATCCAAGAGAACCCCAAGTGGTTCATTAATTATGTACCTATCATTATATATGTCCTTTCGCTGAACCATAGATTTTTAGGAATATAATATCAATTAATAATATAATATTTGATTTAAAAACTCTTTTATGTCAATTTTGACACTATTTGGTATTTTGTTTTTACTAAATTCATAATAGCATTATTACTTCGAAAAAAATTCATCTAACCAACCCTAATATGTCATATTAACCTCGAAAACTATTATAATTCATAAAAAGTCTCAAATTACATTTATTTGGATATTCATAATATCAATTATTTTAACATTTCATTAATTAGGTAATTAATCTATCATCATTGTGTCATTAATAAATTAAATTATTTAATTTCTAAAAATATAAATAAAATACCATTATGTAGGAAATAATTTTATATTTCTTATGAATATTTATTTTCGAATTTATCTTATGTGTAACCCTATATTAAAAATGTTTTAGTTATTAAACGTTGATTTTAACTCTTTTAACTCTTCTTTGAATTAAATAATAATAAATATCCTAATATAATTAAAGTGGAACAATGAGGTTATTATATTATTCCTAAGGTTGTTTTTGGCCTAATTATACTTATCCAATATAATTAGGACATGTGTTAGGGTAATAATAATATCATCTTTACCCTTAATTACCCTATTTTCTTTTAACTGTGGTAAATAAAAGTAAAACGTTACTATTCACCAAAAATTATTTTCATCTTATTGAACCACATTTTACTCCTTGATATTAACCGTGTCTATCATATTTTCGAATTCAACTCAAAGAAGTGGTAAAATTATGTTTTATGTGAATTTTCAAAATCTCATAGGAGGTGGGTAAAAGGCAGCGAAAAGTTCAATAAACTTTTTATATATCTAAAATTATTATTAAATGACTCCAATTAATTACATTGAACTTATATAGTTATTATGTTTCTATTTTTACCTAAAATAAATTTAAATAAATTAAATAATTATTTATATAAAAATATTGTTTTAAACTGTAACTCAGTGTTTTTCACTATTCATCAAAAATTAAATGTTTTGAGAAACATACCAAAAATTCACCCTAATATAATTTTGATATTATGAATTCAAATATGAAGTCTCTTTTACTAAATTCAAAACATAGAAATTTCATTTATTAGTTTAAAATTAATTCCGGTTATCAAAACCAAAACGTGTATTTTAATGAAATAATAACTACCAAAAGATTTACATTTGTTAACGTCCAATTTCAAAATGAAACTACTTCCAATGACAAACAATGAATTTAAATGGTAAAAATATAATCTAATTATAAATCCAAACCATTCATATGCATAGTTTAACACTATAAATTATTTTGATTAAAAAAGTTGTTTTCAGTTAAAATATAATATTTTTCACTATTCACCCAAATATGAAAGTTATCAGAAAAACAAAAAAAATTATTAAAACAAAATTATTATGTCCCGATCCCAAAGAAGAAGTTTATTTTGTCAAATTGAATATATAAATTTTTGAAATATTGTATTTAAAAAGGGTTTGCCATTAAAAGGCTGTAAAATTGCATTTTTTGAAAAATACTTCAATTATTTGGAAAAAAATGAATGTGTCCTTACATTATGTCTAATAAATTAATAATATGGATTTTAAAATTATAAGGGTAATATAAAGTTCAAATTTTTTTTAATACTATTCATAACCGCTTTTGAACAGCTAGTTTGGTAAGTTGTGGTGTGCTTGAACTCGATGTTGCGTGTAGTGTATGTTATTGAATTATATTGAAGAACTAACGTACTATGAAATCTTGGGGTGTTACATTCTTCCATCATTCAATAAATTGTATCCTTGCAATTTTTAAAATTGGGCTTGGGAATATAATGGAAAGTCTCACATCGTAAAAAGAGTCAATAAAACTATCACTTTAAAAGAAATAAAGAGAAGTACATAGGTCACCCAAGATAAACCATACTAGGATTCCATGTAAGAAAACATGGATATGGATGATAAACTAACTGTCAAGTTCTGATGGAGAGGGATAGAAAACTTGATCAGGAGAAGGTTAAACACAAGAAAACCACAAACTTGTGATGGGAAAAACGTCTATTATTTTCCCAGTAGGAAAAGTAAATAGACAACATTTTTTTTTGTTTTAAGTTACATTTCATAAAGATGGGGAATTAATTTATGATATTCACTAATAACATTAAGAGATATACTTACTTTTTAAGTAGAGTTCCATTCTTTAATAAATTTATACCACTAAATCATTTTTTTAAACGATGAGTATTCAAGAAGACATGGTCACACCGAAAGATCTATAATAAACTTATATAGAATCACATGATCCATGAAGGATAAAATATATATTTACCTTGTCTTTAGATATTAATAAAAACCAAAATAGTTAGTAAAAGATATGATGATTCCCCAAAAGGATATTCCTTTAGGGAAATAAACACTAATCTTAATTTCTAAAATTCAACCAACAATACCCCAATGTTAAATTAATACCATTCAATAAACAATTGCCTTTAAAATCCTTCAATATAATCCAATCTAATATTTAAACCCAAAACATAGAATAATTTGGTTATGTAGTCTTCCACGTTAAATTGTATCTCCAAATGACATCGACTACCCTTAAAGTCACGTACTTAGAAGTAATTAACCTAATCACATATCCTCTCTTATAGGTTATTAATTTCCATAAATAACCCAAATCACTATAAATCTATAATAAAAACATAGACAGAAATACACCATTACTCCACAAATGAAATCCAATAGTATTCTATTTTCCTTGGGCATATAGTGTTCCCAACAAAGCGAGCATCTTCCAAAATAACATTTATCACTTAATCACCAAATCATTTTCTAACACTAAGGGTATTCATTTGATAAGACATAAGATCCCAAATAAACATATTATTGGTCAATAAAATCATTTACCTAAAAATAATTAGTCACGCTATCTAGGGACTTCACGTAGTCCAGTGGTATGCGATAAATCCCAATCGCACTCTGTTTGTGGGTTTAATTCCCAGAGCATTGTCCGACGCGACAGGTTGTCACACGGTCTGCGTGTTTTCCTTTTTCAAAAACTATATTTTTTAACAATAGCAAAATGATATAAATTCCTCAAAATAACCATAACATGATTTAACCACAAATATTATCTCATACCTTGCATTTTCATCCCAAAATATAATAACTTGTAATTGCCTCAAACCCAATGATCATATAAAACCAAATTGTTATTTATAACTATATCCCCATAAAAAAACATAAATCTTCCTGAAATATCATTCTCACATGGAAAACATCAGGGTTACAAATACTAGAGAAAATTATTCCGAATTAATCCCATCAACAAGGAGCACTAATACTTTAAAACATTTCTCCATCCATTTATTTCCACATAGCTTCTTTTTTTACCAAGAAAATATCTTATAGTATAAGTCATTCACTCGAGTAATGGATAGGTCCCCTACATTTACATCATATGACTGTAAATGGATTCTTGGTACCATTTTTTTTCTTCCATAGTACTCTTCGTTTTTTCTCGGCAATTCTTCACTTTATGTCCTTCTTTCCTGCACGTAAAGAATTTCTTTGTTACATTGAGACAATTTTCTAGGTGTCTCCTTCCACATTTCCTGCATGTTGGAAATTAATGATTCTTTTCTCCATGGTCTCCACTACTATAGCTCTTATCATTCATCACCTTTCTCTACTTTGTTGACTCCAGGAGTTGGTTAATATATATGTTGTTGATCATATTTTTGGAAAACTCATTTGGTATGAACATGATATCTTTTATGTATATCAAAATTCCATTTTGTTGGTCATTTCCACCATTGTTCCCACCCTATAAATCATTCTCAAAGTTGCTATGACTTCCTTCGAATCCAGTCATTGACTAAAACCAAAAATCATTGTGTGAGTAAAAGTGGTCATAAAATCATTTAGAGAATATCATGACACCATATTTTCAATTTGAAACACCTTTGGATTAACTAATATCATTTATTCTCATCTTACATCAAATCAGTTTGTAAAGAAAATGTAAATTATCCTAAGATATCCCCAGGGAGTGTCGTAACCAAGAGTGCAGCAAGGCCCGTTGTCGTGCACCAGTTCTTGTTCGAGTCTAGCTGAAAGCAGTGTTTTTAGGTTTTACCCCTAGGTACATCTGTGATAGAGCCTCCTATACCTGGTTGTATCTAGACAGGGATGTATTTCTTAGAAAACACACAAAATCTGTGCAATACCAAAATTTCATGAAGTTCTTCTATACTAATCCTCAAAGTCTATCTTAGGGCTATGTGCTCTAATCAGAGTATATCTAAATCATGTTTCCAAGGTTTTTAAAAAACATCCTCTGATACCAACTATAATGCCCCAACCCCAGAAGCCCAGAGTCGGTGCATTATTATGTATCATTTTCATGATCATAAAATATCATGTCTCAAAATACCGATTAGTTTAGTAGCTTTGGAAGTACTGTATACATTCATAAGGTTTACATTACATAATAAAATGAAAAAATACAACAACATTTTCTCCATAGACAACACTAAGATCCCATAGACTATTCCTGGAGGTCAGTCATAAAATAATTCTTCACATCCTGGGAAAAATAAAACATAGAAAGGGGTGAGCTCAGATTCTCAGTAAAGATAATAGTATAGCAGAAAATTTTATAAATAAGCACAAACATTTAAAGCAATGTATAACTAAAACAAAAGCCTCTTAAACATGAAATTCAGCATAATATGGAAAAAATAAAATAAAATAATTCCATTTACTTATTCATATGGATATTCTACTAGTTGAATAATCACATTCAATATCAATAAAAAATTTCATAATGATGGAATTAATAATGTCAGACTATCATAACCACATAGTCAAGGCCTTGGGCCAAGACTACAAATACGATTTTTTCAAGGCCTTGTGCCAAGACACTAGTTTGTCTCATGAGACCTACCGTTGTATCGAGGAGCTATAATAGGCTCCACCTGTCACTTACTAATTCCAATGCATTCCTCATATGAAAAGTTTGAAACATAACATAAACATTGGCATTAAAACTAGAATATGAAATGTTAATACATTATCCACAAACCATGAATGGTATAAAAATAGAACATCCACAGTTAAACATAACTCATTCAATAAAATATGGAAGGTTTTATTGTAACAGATTATCCTCAATCGAGTATAATGAAGGATATTAACATAGATAAAAATAGTCATCAAAACTATTTGACAGGAATATCCCCCTTTTTCTTGAAAACTTTTAAAAATCACACCATTTATCAAGAAGTCGTTTGTAATATATTTTTGAATCGAAGTGTTGCATACCACTTTGAAACATTTAAAAAGAATTTCAATTTGAAAATATTAATGTCCATATAAATAAATCCTTAAAACCATTTTTAAAACATGGACATTAATGAGAATGATTTAGAATAATAAATCTTTAAAACATTTTAAAATGATATTTTAGTTAGAGTTCCTAAAAAAAGAGAGTCACTTGATTAAAAATAATTGATGTAATAAAAACTTTGTAATATCATGAGAATAAAGGGATTCATGATATACTATGCCAAATTACCTTATATACACCATATAAAAGTGATTTGGTGTATAACAACAAAGAAGTCTCAATGGAATGTAAATTGAGATGACATATCTTATAAAGACAGTATCCTTAGGTTAAGGATAAATCAACGACATAATTATGTGTGAAAAATTAAAATAAATTCAATAATATTGGATATTCAGTGTAAATAAATGAGAAGACATTCACACATATTCTTGTAAAAACAACACCAACTAATTGAATATTTAACTCTACAAATGGATTTTGAGTTAAAATTACTCTTATAAAGTTCATATCGATGACATGAGAATTTATCAATGGAGTGATTATGTTTATCAAAAGTATATCCATAGAAAGGGGAGTGTAAATTATGACATAAGAAAATGAATAGTGATTCCACACATAATCTTGGAGTAAAATAATCCATGAAGTATGCGTAAAGCCGAATGAGTGGAAATTAAAATTTCAAATTCCCTTATCAATTTGGTAACTTATGAAACATACACCCTTGAAGGAAGTATCATACAATGATGATGTAAATATCCATAAATTAAAGTATATTACACAATGAATACAATCATGGGTAGTACACACACCAGATTCAATAAATAAGTGGTGAACAATGGAAATCTCACGGAATTAATAGTGAGATAATAAACCTCTTACTTTGTAATTTTTCCTTGGTCGATGGTAGGTTAACCTCCTGTATAATGGTGAAATAATTGTTATTGAATTATAAAAGAATCATGTACATTAATATGATATCATATATGATCTTTTAACATTGATTTGTTAATAATATCTTAGTATTATCGTCGTTTCGGGTGTTAACGGATTCGCTTTCCTTTATATTTTTTCTATGTGAGCCATATTTGTTATGGATGAGATGTATCTTATTAATATACATAATTATATAATGTCTCTAAACATTATTTTTAATCATAAAATGAAATTTAGTTTTGAATAGATACGATGGGGAATTAATCCCATCCCGTTCGTGGAGACGGTAATCCGTACGTACGCACGAGTGACAATATAATTATTTTGATATTAAAATAATATATAATTGGATGGTATATCATATATAGAGAATCATTATAAATTTATATTTATTATTTACATGAATTAAACATCATTATTATACCCATCCAAATAATAATGTATTGAATAACAATTACACCGCGACGTGGAGACGGTAATCCGTACGTATGCATGTATGGTGACATGTCATTCAATGGACAGATAGATTAATGAAGATGACTATACCATATTTATAATAACATCATGGTATACAAAAGATACTGGAGTTATTATTTTAGAATGTAAATAAAAAATAAATAATAAGTTGAAGAAGAAAAGAACTTAAAAGAGGGTGGTGAAATTATTACCTCTTCTTAGGGTTCTTCCTTTTGATTTGATCAAAAGGTATCCTTAATTTGGCTTTATAACCAAAGGAGGGCCTCTAAAATTAATTGAGGGAAGTTTAAAGGATATTTGGGCCAGGTTTTCTCGAGACCAAAGGCTTTGAAGGAGTGAATTAGAGAGAGGGGGGAGTGCCCTTTTATACATGGGGTGAGGGGCACCTTAGGAAAATCTAGAAATATTATTTTATAATAAAATCTTTTTTGGTTTCTAAAGGCTCAAAAGTAGATTATATAAAGGATATGGTGGGGATGGGTCGAAAACCAATAAACCAATAGGTTTTACAAAGGTTTGGGTCACTATATTAATCTTAACATTTAGATTTAACTATTAGTTAAATAGTTTGACATTTACCATGTCTATTTGTATTTTTATATTATATAGTTAATAAACATACTATATACTTCCAAGAGAACCCCAAGTGGTTAATTAATGATTAACTTATCATTATATAAGTCATTTGTCCAAACCATAGATTTTTAGGAATAGAATATCAATTAATAATATAATATTTTATTTAAAAACTCTTTTATGTCAATTTTAACACTATTTGGTATTTTGTTTTTTCTAAATTCATAACATCATTATTACTTCGAAAAAAAATCAAATAACCAACACTAACATGTAATATTAACCTATTTAATTAGTGGAATTCATAAAAAGTCTCAAATTACATTTATTTGTATATTTATAATATCATTTTTTTAACATTTCATTAATTAGGTAATTACTCTATCACCATTGTGCCATTAATAAATTAAATTATTTCATGTCTAAAAAATATTAATATAAATCCATTATATAGGTAATATTTTTCTATTTCTAATTAATATTTATAATCTAATTTATCTTATGTGTAACCCTATATTAAAAATGTTTTATTTATTAAACGTTGATTTTAACTCTTTTAACTCTTCTTTGAATTAAATAATAATAAATGTCCTTATCTAATTCAAGTGGACCAAAGAGGTTAATATTTTATTCCTATGGTTGATTATGGACGAATTATACTTATCTAATAGAATTAGGACATGTTTTAAGGTAATAATAATATAATTTTTACCCTTAATTACCCTATTTACTTTTAACTGTGGTAAATTAGAGTAAAATGTTACTATTCACTAAAAATTATTTAAATCTTATTAAACCACATTTTACTCTTTTATATTAACCATTTCTATCAAATTTTTGAAATTAAACTCATAGAAGTGGTAAAATTAAGTTTTATGTGAATTTGCAAAATCTCCTAGGAGGTGGGTAAAAGAAAGTGAAAAGTTCAATAAAATTTTTATATAACTAAAATTATTATAAACTAGCTCCAATTAATTACATTGAACATATATAGGTATTATGTATCTATTTTTACCTAAAATAAATTACTTAAATTAAATAATTATTTAAATAAAAATTTGGTTTTAACCTATAACTCAGTGTTTTTCACTATTCATCAAAAATTTAAAAGTTTGAGAAACAAAACAAAAATTCACCCTAAGCTAATTTTGATATTATAAATTCAAAAATGAAGTCTATTTTACCAAATTAAAAACATATAAATTTCATTTATTAGTGTAAATTTAATTCCCGTTATCAAAACCAAAAAGGGTATTTTAATGAAAAAATAACTACCAAAAGATTGACATTTGTTTATGTCTAATTTTAAAATGAAATTAATTCCAATTAAAAACATTGGATTAAATGGTAAAAATATAATCTAATTATACATCCAAACCATTCATATGTATATTTGAACACTATCAATTATTTTGATTAAAAATGTCGGTTTCAGTTAAAATATATTATTTTTCACTATTCAACCAAATAAGAAAGTTATCAGAAAAATAACAAAAATTTATTGAAACTAAATTATTATGTCTCTATCTCATAGAAGATGTTTATTTTGTCAAATTTAATATATAAAAGTTTCAAATATTGGATTTAAAAAGGGTTCTCCATTAAAACGCGGTAAAATTTCATTTTTGGAAAAATACTTCTTTTATCTAAAAAAATGAATTTGTCCTTACATTATGTCTAATAAAATCATAATATGGATTCTAAAATTATAAGGGTTATATAAAGTTCAAATTTTTTTTAATAATATTCATAACCACTTTTGAATGGCTAGTTTGGTAAGTCATGGTGCGCTTGAACTCGATGTTGCATGTAGTGTAATTCATTGAATTACGTTGAAGAACTAACGTACTATGAAATATTGGGGTGTTACATCCCACTTCCACTCTGGAACCTCTAGTGGCTGAACTATGCCCTCTTGAACCTGATTCTCTATCTTCACATGCTGATAAGTGAGGCACCAAGAGACAAACTCTGCTACAACTTTCTTCTTTGCCGGCCCCCAGTGCTAACACCGGAGGTCCCAATACATCTTCGCCAATCTTGGATGTACCCACTAGAGGGGATGTATGGAACACCCTCAACACATACTCTTTAAGAACCATCAGTACCATAGTACATCCTATGAAGAAGATGGCATGCACTCCACCTTCATAAAATCCATCTGGTTCATGTCCGGTTGATATCTAAGAACGTGGAGCCTTGCAGTCTGTGTCCCCAAGTTGTGCCTCCCTGACACGCTGAAGGAGTGGGGAAGTGACTGTCAGAGACTGAAGATAAGTTGCTCTATCTTAATCCACATAGGATATCCTCAAAGTGTCTAGCTTCTTTGTCACCTCACTCAGCAACTGTATACTAGATCTCCTGCTGAGTGTATCTACTACTACATTCCCCTTCCCAGGAGTATAGACTATCTCAAAGTCATAGTCCTAGAGGAACTCCAGCCAACACCACTGTCTCATGATCAGGTATTTTTTAGAGAGGATATACCTGAGACTCTTGTGATTATAGTAGATTATAAAACATTGTCCTATCAATTAATGTCGCCACATAGTCAAGGTGAAGACCACTACTGCCAAATCCAGGTCATGGGTAGCGTAGTTATGCTCATGTTGTCTCAACTGTTGAGAACCATACGTGTTTACTTATCGCTCCTACATCAGGACACATACATGTTTAGATCTTGATGCATTTCAGTAAACTACATACCTGATTCCCTTCTACAATATCCTCAAGATGGGGCCACTCGTCAGTATCTACCTCAGCTTCTGGAAACTCAGTTGGAATCAGTCCAACCACACAAAGACTTTTCCCTTCATTTTCAACAATAATAAGGGTTCCACAACTCTGCAAAAGTCAGCCACAAACCTCTGGTTGTGACTGGCCAAACCTAGGATACTACAAACTTTTTTTACACACTTTGGTGGCTCCCAAGAAAGCACAACCTCAATATTCACGGGATCCACTGCAAATCCAACCTTCGAGATAACGTGTCCCAGGATGTGAACCTCTCGCATCCAATACTGGCACTTCGAGAGTTTACCATAAACATGGTTCTCTCATATTGTGTCTAGAACTATCTACAAAAGATAGGTGTGCTCCTCCTCTATAGATGAGTATATCATATTGTCATCAATGAATACTACCACAAAGTGATCGAGGTATGGATATAAGATCTGGTTAATGAATCCCATGAACACCGTTGGGGTGTTGGTCCCACCGAATGGAATATCCAGGAACTCATAATGGCAATACCGACTTCTGAAGGTCGTCTTCTGCACATCCTTGCCTGGTACCCGGAACTGGTGATAGCCTGATCTGAGGTCTATCTACAAAAACCAACGTCCTCCCTTCAGATGATCAAAGTGATCGCCAATCCTTTGGAGTAGGAACTTCTACTTCCGGGTCACCTGGTTCAGGCACCAATAGTCTACACAGAGTCTCAAACTCCCATCCACCTTCTTGGTGAATAAATTCAGGGATACCCAAGGAGATACACTGGGCCTAATGAACCCCTAGCTCTGTAAGTCCTCTAGCTGTACTCACAGCTCTCGAAGCACCACGGGAGCCATCTGATATGCTGGTGTAGATATCAGTGATGTCCAATGGTACAAGTCGTTATAAAATTCCTCCTCTATGGGATGATGTAGAACTAGAACATCATTAGAGAAAACATTAGTGTAAAGGTCCACCACTACAGCATACATGGGACTCTCAACATCAAACACATCGAGGGTAAGGATAGCCAACTAATATGTGATCAGCTGCACCCTCCTCTAGGTAACTCCATTCTGTGCTGCAAAGGTTCCCTCTTCACCAGTGAAGGAAAACCTTGTCCCATCCGCATGGACACACCGTACTATGGGACTAATATAGTTTATCTGATCATTAACTTTAGATAAAAAGTCCATACCCAAGATGACATTGTAAGGCCTCGACGCCGCTACTTGAAGATCCCATCCAATGATCTCACCTCCTAGATTAATCTCACGCTGCCGGAACCAGTGTGTAATCGTCATATTCTCTCACATGGAGACTCTAGATGTAAGGATCGCGCCAACGACTCCACCAGAATATTAGAGCTCCGAACAAGGATTGTGGAAATGAAAGTGTCACAGGTACCTCTGTCTATAAGTACTGCAGCTATGGTGGAGTAGACACAGATCATACCTCGTATCATCACCAGAGTGTTGTGGTCATAGGCCTCAGCTGCATGGAGCTGATCTTGTCCCTTTCCACCTGCTCTCTGTGGTCGGGATGCACCTCCTGGAGGTGGTGGTGGTAGGACCTCATATCGCCTCCCACTGCCTGTTGCATGGCCATCTCCTCTACCATATCTTCCTCCTACCTATAGACCACCTCTATTTAATCTTTTCCTCTACCCAGGTGGTCCTTCAACCATCTACATGTCGTCCGTATGGCGAGTCGGGTAGTCATGAGCCATGTGACCCTGCCCACCGCATGAGTAACATTGCCTTCTCCTCGCCTTTCATACTCTATCTTGAGAGCCTCACACAATTGACCCTGTATCATGCGGTCATCCACCTGTATTTTTGGTCCTCTTTGACCTCTTCATCATCTATTTTCTACATGTTGTATATGACTCTGCTACTTGACGTCCAGTGCTGGGTCTCGCTTCCAGTGACTGCTCAGCAAGGAAACTCTCTACTAAGAGTGATCGCCCAAACACTTCTGCCTATGTCGGGATGCTGAGGGAAATCATTGAATCTCTAATCTCCCATCTGAGCCCCTACTCGAAGGTTCAGGCCCTAATGAAAGGGTCTTGCACCATGTCAATGGAGTGGCATGAGAGGTTGGTGAACCACGCTGAATACTGAGCCACGGTCATGATACCCGACTGCATGTTGAGAAGTTTCTATATACGAACTGAGAATAAGGTCGCTTGGAAGAACACTACCATGAATAGGCTCTCTAAGTCTACCCAGATGAGGGGGAAATCATCCTGAACCTGGAGCATCAAGCTCCACCATCTTCCTGCATCTTCTTGAAGAAGTCTGGTAGCAAGGATCACCATCATATCAACTGGTGTCCCTACCAGTCGAAAAACTCTAACAATGGGCTCTAGCCAAGCCTCAACTGCCTGTGGATCCATCTCACCCTGCAACCTCGGTGGTCTTCGTTGTTGAAACTCGTGAAATGCGCTCAAGCGGCGTGCACCCTCCTCTGATGGGGTCGGTGGCATCAAATTCCCAATGGGTAGTGGTGTTGCTGGTACACCACCCGACGGTAAAAATGACGAAAGGGTTCCCTGTACCGAATCCTCGTCACTCGGTGGGCTATCGTCACATACTCTACCTGGAACCCTAGATGGCTATCTGCGTGGAGGCATCCTGAAAATTTACAGGTGTACCACAGTTATTATTTTATACCTAGTAAGCTGACTCAAAGTGATCACAAATATAACTTTTCAAAAGCACACACACAATTAGTGTTTTCACGGACTGAGTCAGAAATCGGAAGTTAGGGTCCTGGTGTATGGATATGTCGGTCACCACAGAAACACTGGATTCCAAAAAATGATAACCACACTCATAACAGTTTACACTATTTCCAATTAAAATATCAGAGTCCATGTTCTTCGGTAGAACCGACTCCTATAATACCAATTTGGCACGACTCGTCCCCCAGGGCCCGTGTTGTCATTACCACACCCCTACCATCCATAGGCCAGGGGATGGCGACTAACATTGGAAAGGCTTATCCCTATAACCGGGAAGCCATTTCCTTTAAAACCTGTAAACGCACAAAACCATGAACACAACAAGATACGATCACAATGTAAACTGTATAGTAAAAAGAGTGTGTAATGTATGTAAAGGAGCTAGAATACAAGACCAACTGGAAAGTACTAGTAAAACTAAAAACAACTCCTGTAAACACCTATCAAGGATCCTACTTGAAGGGTAGGTAAAACTCTCGAACGATCGTCTCTTCGGATCATATCGTCTAATGTCTACCTCTGAGTAGCCTCCAGTCCTGGTACCCATGACCTCGATTAGCGCTATCTGTCATCTTCACAAGACATGATAATGTGCGGGCATAGACCGTGAAGGGGTGAGTATAACGATACTCAGTAGGGACCCCAAGACCCACAAAGGTCTCTCATAATCCACAAAGGATAAACCAAAAGGCATGAAAACAATAGTAAACCCTACATACGTGTATGCCCATACATATACATAAGTTTTCAAGTATACCCATCAAATTCATGAAGAAAAACTAGGCCCAATTCATTAACCAAAATCATAATTGTACCAAGAAGGAATTAATACAAAGAAGGTATCATCACAAAGGTAAATACCACAAAGGTAACACCACATAGAGGAATACAACATAGGTATCACCACAAAGGTATGTACCACAAAGGTAACACCACACAGAATATTGACATAAAGGAATCACCACACAGAAGATTACCACAAAGGTATCACCACACAGAAGTATACCACAAGGGTAAAGACTCAGCTCACACCAGGTATATTTTAAGTACTGTAGTATAAATGATTTTCTATATTGCTAGATCATATTAATTTGTCGAAAAGCTTTGATATTGATACACAAAGGATATAAGATTACCCTCACAGGATCTAAAGATGACCAACAAAGGATCTAGAGAGGACCCACATAGGATCGGAAGATGACCCACATAGGATCTAGAGATGCTGACCCACTCAGGATCTGAAGATGACCCACACAGGATCTGAAATCTCTTCAAGTACAGCCAGCCACTAGGCTTCCACACTATGTAGCCCTAATTTCAGGAGGTTCTTACTCTCAAGCCATTAGTCGATATTTCAATTTCCACAATGTCCTCTAAAGAAGTATCACAAAGTTCCTTCACGTCATAAGGGACCCAATGCAACAAGCCGCACATCAAATCAGACGCCCGGTCTGTAAGTCATTAGCCTTGTAGTCCCGAGGGCCCGGCTGGATACGGGTTCGTTCCAACCCGACCATATTTCAACATTATCCAATACTCGAGTGGAGTATACCAAAATACCTTCTAAATCCAAGTATTTCGTCTCCATAGACTGTTTATCAAACGAAAGCTCGATTCTCATGATATGGCGAAAAAAGTCATATCTGGGTCTAGATGGAGCCAGGTCCGGTCTAACCCGGCCCGACCCTGCCTGGGCCGACCCGACCAGGTTCAGGCCAACCCAACCTGGTCTAGGTCTATCCCAGTTGGCCTGGGCTATGGCGGTCCTGGCCGGCTAGGCCATGGTCTGGCTCGGCCCAGCCCTCTAAGCGCAGCCCGGCCCGCACTGGACATGGCCTGCTGGGAGACCTACGGTGTAGCCTGCGGCCGGGGTGGCCCCTTGTGGTGGGGTCTAATCAGGCCGCCACCTGGGAGGGGAGGCTCTCCCCCCAGGTCACCCTAACGTCCCATTGACCATTTGGTTTTGGCCAACCACGTGGCGCCACCAGCTGGAACGTGGGGCTAGCCGGAGGGGTTACGCTCGACGCGACACAGCCAATCAAAATGGTCGGCCCCCCTTCTAGGGGCACGGAAACGTGCTCCTGCTCACCCATGGACATTCGAATATCAGCCGCCCTGCAACCTCTTCCGCATCCACGCGGCCGCGGTCTCCAGCTCCTGCGGCGTAGATGCGCACCACCGCTTCGCCACACGGCCGATCGTCATGGCGGCCACTGCCCTACTCTACCGCGGCTGACGGGTCGTGGCCTCTTGCTCAACTGGTGGTGCGTACGCATGCCTTCCTACCTCCACGTGGTCGATTGATGTGATGGATGCTGACTTCCCACTGCCAAGGCCGACCGACCACGACCTCCCTCGTTACTAGCGGCGTTGATGCGCCGCCCAGTTCCACATAGTCAGTCGGGTGTGGGCAGCCACCTTTATCCACCACAGACGACCAAACACGGTCTCCTTCGATGGCACATTTGTTCTGTCACCATCATCATGGACTGTAAAGAACATGTCAACATTAATGGTGTGGAAGGATCAGGCCTTGTTTGGTTGGTCTGCACCCTCTGCGTTAGACCGATAGCATGCGACTTCGAGGAGAAAGATTCAACATAAAACCACGAAGAACAACCTAAACACACCCCTACCACGATTGCCTCTTGGATGTGTCATGAGGATGAAGATTATTATTGTGACATTATCATTTACTTGAATGTCATTCCATTTGTTGTAGGAGATGTTCTTCGTTGGAGGAGGATCTCCCACCAAGTTCTCTTCACCAAAAGTTCTCCTTTTCCAACGTTTCCCCCATCCTCAAGAAAGGTGAGATGCGAAATTATTTAATTAATAGATAATTTAATTATTGTCTTATTAATTGGTTGAATTCTAGGGTTTCATTACATTAAAGGGGTGTTAGGGTGGTCCCCACCACCAAATATTCAAAATGGAGGTTTCAAGAAAAATAAAATAAATGTTAATTTCTTTTTCAATTATCCCACAAAAATCTAAAAAAATAACCGCCACCCTCGACTTACTGTGGTCGTGGTGAAGGTATCTTTTAGTGAATATTGTCATTTTGAGTTCAACTATGTCCTCAAATATCAATTCCAAGCACTAGTTCAAAGGTTAAAAAAATTCCACTCACACGTTTGATGAACGTACCTGAAAAAAAGTTCCAAATTTTATTTCAGGAACTCCGGGACTCAAAATCATGCACCGTCAATTTTCAGAGACTCATAATAATTCCATATAAGAAAAAAAATATTACATGGACAAAATAACTCGGTCTTTATTGGTATGGGAGGGAGGAAATAGGGCCTGAATTCTATAGTGTATGGGACAACCATTAAAAGAAAATATTGTTCTTCCAATTTTTCCAGTAAATATAAATAGGGGAATACACTAAAAAGGATGAAAAATACCATAAAAATATCATAAGTAATGTCTTGTAATATAGAACAATAAAAATAAAATCAACATAATACACTATATTAATGAAATAATAAAAAATTAAAAAAACCACCTCGAAAATATTTTGAAAATAATATTGTGTCTTTTCTGGAGAGGGGTTTTAATAAATCAAATTTAAAAAATATGTATTTTATTAAAACTAAAATTTTCACACCTACTAAAAAATTTAATGGAAATATAGGTCTTATTATTGAAATAGTGTAATTTTTTGAGAATAAAACATTTCATCTCAAAATCTTTTAAAATATATAAGTAAACCTATTTAGAAACAAATTAATATTTTAAAAATTGAATTAACTCTAATACATTATCAAAACTATCATCTAGATATTGAAAAAAATATTTCTTTGTTTTAAAATAAAAATATTATGGAAACCCCAAATATCAAAAATTATTTTTAATTTAATAAATATTCAAAAATATAAAAAATTCCAATGTCTTTCAAAAAAATTCAGGGTTTTGATTTTAAATGATCTCTCAAATACACAAATACATTAAATAAATCCGCTAAATTTTAATAGAAAATTAGTATAAATGAGAAAAATAAATCAAAACTCAAAATAAAAAAACATTAAAATTCAATAATATATCTGGGATACATGTATTGGTCTCATTATTTGGAGAACCATGAACCCATTGTTAAATAGTCCTAAAACTACTGAAATATGAGAAAATAGATATGGACTACTGGATATTGTGGTTTTGTGTGTCATTTTTTCATTCAAACATCTTGTTTTTAATCTCCAAAATATATTTACAACAGTACCCAAAGTTATCTCATAATTATACATTATAAAGGAGTTCCTTTTTCAACATTTTATTATTATTATATTTTTTATATTATATTTCTAGGGGATTTCCATGAAAATAAATGGTTCTAATCTAATTTTACTAGAGTAACAGATATGAAATCAAACAGTATGGATTTAATGCATGAAAAGTGGAAATAAAATATCAGAATCAAAATAGTGTCTCTTCAATGTGATTCTACCATTTCATGCATTCTTCAATGATTGGAAATGGTTCATTCAATAAACTCCCTCAATTCACAGATCTATATATCTAAACATGTATGTCATTATGTTTGAAACATCAATGTGACCAACTATGATATAAGTTATCTACCTTATTTCATCATGTGTTAGTCATTGTATTCAATGATTATTAAACATCATTAAAGAATCGAGAAACCACTATGGTCACAATTCTGGATGGAGAATTATGAAGTTTAGACAATTATTATCAACTATAAACTCTTAAACCATAAAATTAAATATTTCACACACTATGAAAAAAACATTTTGATAAGCTAAATATTATTAAAATAATTGATGGAAAATGAAAATGAAATGACTATAAAAGAAATCACAAAAAAATTAAAGTTTTACAAATAGTAATTCTATAGAAAATTTTAAAACTATATGTTGAAAACATAATTCTTCTAGTAAATCCCTAGTAAAAATCACAAGGTACATAAAATAAAATAGTTATCCAATCATGTTCATAGATCACAAAAATCATAATATCTTCATCCATATTACAAAAATTTACATCTAGTTGTCTTGAAAATATATGATTTCTTCTGTATCATTCTTATCTAAAATGTGATGTTGGTGTTGTCAACTTTGATATAGAACATCCATAATTTTAGGGTTGGTTTTTTGGAAAGTATGTTGGGACTTTTATTTTGGGAAGATCCCTCACACCCTCTTCTCTCGCATGTTTGAGGTTGTTCGGGGATAACTCCTTTGATATCTAATATAATCTATGGAGATGTTTCATGCTTTGTACACTAATTATTCCATCGTAAATATCATTGGATGTGTGTCGGAAAGTTCTCCACTCCATATGATTCTTTCATCATTTTTCATTCTAATAGGAATAATATTTTGGTGTAGGATCATATTTCTTATTTTTAGGATGTTCTTATATTTTTATTTTTTTCATTTGATACATACCAAACAAGAGTTGAATAATGTATGTGTTCTCCACTACAAGAATAAGTTATGTAGTAATGTATTTATCCCTCATGGTTGGGATGCTTTATATTATGTTGCCTTGTAATAATTTCTAGTTTCACCATACATTTCAATAAATTGAATCTGGTATAAATTTTTTCCCTATTCTAGAACCTAATGACCTTATTAGAACCCAATACCCATCAAGGTCATCAACCTCTTGTGTACCACCCATTTGGGTGTGTCCATTCATGTGTCTAATTTGATTTCCTCGTTACATACCCTAAAAACATTTGGATGTGTTTGGTTTTACTTGTAAATGCTGATATCATAAATAAATTGGTTAATTGTTGTGGTCTGGCATGGATAGCACAATCATACATCTATAGTAAACTTAATGGAGATGAGTGGTATGACTACATCCCATAATTAAATGGAACAATGGTTATTCCTTCATAATTATTGAATTATTGTGAGTTATGAATTTACTATCGGATCTTATTTAAGGCATGAATGGTTATTTTTTATTATGGTGTATGGGATTTCAGACCCTTGTTAATTTTGATACAAGGAAAGAACATCCCTTCTTCAATTGTAATATAGTTATTGAGACCCTAGTGATATGATTCAGGCATGATGTCCCTTATATATATTATATGGTCATGGTGACCATATTATTGTGATATGGGTATAGAAACCCTATTGATATGATACTAGGAATGGTTACCCATAATAATGTGATATACTATCATGAATACCATTCTATTATATGTAGGAGTGATGTCCCTCATGGATGAGACATTAGTATGGTGACCTTATTGATATGATATAGAGCATGGTGACCCTACTGTTATGATTCTAGAATTGTGATTGACTACTATAATACTAGGTATTGAATACCCTATTAATGTGATAATGTGTATGGAATCATCATTTCATGTGATATCCTTTATTAAAATCATGAGACATTTTCTAAAGCTCATAGATTCTTGATTTATGCCTCAGTTCTAGGATAATAGTTGTATCCATATATATGGATATATATTTCACTAAGTATACACAACATATATGTGTATAAACTTGGTTACATGTTAAGAGACTAATCATCATTAGCACATGAAGGAACTGTCATCCTGGTGTCATTCATGAACCAGATCAAACCCTTCTCAGGTTTATTACTACATAACATTATCTACTACAAAGTGGTATAATATGTAAAATGATTGTATACATACGGACACCATTAGTGGTGGAATACTAATTTTATCTCACTTCCTATTTGGGCCACTAATGGAACTCAGGAATATTTTTTGGATGTATGTAGGGATAATGGAATGCTCCATGTTTTTCACACTTGATATGTATATAGCATGAGTGTGGGAAGGCACAAGACTGATAGGATTCTTGTGATGAAATAAAAGAAATTATTTTTTGTCTATTTACCCTTTTTTACACATGTATTGTATATTATGCTTGACTATTACTTTTTGTTAGACCTGTGACATATCATCGTTTTCTACATGATACTGGATTTTAGTTATTTATAACTATATGATGTTTACCTTCGGTTATTAGTTATTTATTTTGTTTTAGCTATTTATATATTCATTTCAGTGATGTTTAACTCTGCACATGAGTGTATATACTACCATTGTATTATATTACACACTCACTTCATGTTATAATACTCTAGCATGTGGGGAGGTGCACATGAGGCCATGTGGCCCACAGGCTCAGTGCACTGCTATGTGGAATCTAGGCCAGGACATCAAAAAGTTTCATCAGAGCATTATTTTATTTTTTCATACTATATGTTAATTTTAGATACGATATTAGGAATGTTTCATAATTTTTTTAATGATTTTTTCTTGTGAGTAGATTACCCACGTATATGGAAACTAAAAATTATCTAGGATGAGAGATGTTTCTCGGTATTTGGCTTATTATAGTTAATTTTATTCCACCATTGGGTGAAACAAATGATGTGTAATATTTATTATTATGGTTGAGATTTTATTTTATCTTTGTCCTGATATAGAATTCAATCATTGATAGGATCTATAGTTTAGGAATTGTGCCATATCTCATTAATATTATCATGTCCATTTCTTGGAGCATGTTTTGGTTCTTATTGCTATATCCATATGTTCTGGAAAAAATTCATGTTAGAACATGATAAGGTACTAGATTATATTTAATGGACACCATAATTCAATTTATATGTTTTAGGATCACATATAAATTGGATTAGGGGATCAATATAGTTTATCATTTTGAAAAAATTATATGTTAATTATAATTTAATTTAATTGTAATTAGATGCTAAATGGAATGGTCAACATTAAATCGGGATTCCAATTGCAATTTAAAGGGTTTTACACTATGAAATTCAATGGAAAGTCTATATACCAAGTCATATACATGAAAACATTGAGTTTTACCCATACCCAAGATTAGTAGTGGGCAGTTGGTTGTGTCTTTTGTGTTCTATATAATTAGTCCTACCACCTAGTCTTAGATTTATGTGTCGACATAGTGGTGTGAATATTATATAAGAACTATTTTACCTATCATATTAATGTATCAATGATCATTAAAATTATTGAACCAATAGAAGTCATGCATTTGGTATTTTCAGATCTATGCCGCAACAAATTACTTTATTTGTGTTCATGGAGGGTGGTGAGAACCATGATCTAGAGGTGTGGGCAATAAGCCAGCTGTTATACCTCATGTAGTCCCATATATGGAACGTCCTATTATCCTTGATGTGTGTGATGATTTTATATTTCTAGGGTTGTTTTTTAACTTATGAAAATTATCCGAGGATCATTATCTGAGGGTATATTTCCTGAATCTCGGGTCTATATTTTATTTACCTAATCAAGTAATGTAGTGCACATCCAGGGTCAGTCTCAAGGAGGCTGGTCACACAAAACTTACTTTATATTTTATTAAATAATAATTTATGCAATGTATAACTAAATACTTCAATGAGTAATATTTTTAAGGATGCATGAAATATTGATATATATATATATAATGCAATGTACAAAAAATTAATGTAGACAAAATGATGATTGAATGAAAAGTGATCCTCATAGGAGAACTCCTAGAGTGAACATTCAACATCGCTTTATCAGATCCCAACTAGAAAAATGGACATTCTCCATTGCATGAATGAATATCCTCTGCAAAAATTGTTTTGAATATATGGTGAACTCAACGTATTCTAGGCGACCGGATGTCCACCTCCTTGATTGAGAGTGACTATACCATAAGAGAAACTCAAGTCTTGGGCAGAATGTGGAGACACAATGGCAACTATCCCGCATAGATTCCCCGTGAAATATCTCTAAAAAATTAGAAACAATAATCATGAATGATAAATTACATGAGTTCATCAATACATATCTCCCCTAGGAACGTTCTCATGTTAGCTACTCATGATCACGAGTATAAGAGTTCACTGTGATAACAGAACAAGGTGTGAAAAGATAAGATAAAAATATGAGAATGGTCGAAAAATAAGTGTAAAAAAATTTAAAAGGCCATAATACCGTTATATCAGAAAAAAACTAGAAAACTAAAGAATATGGATACCTAATGTGAAAATCCATTTAAAAGGATATGAGATGCAGTTTTATAGGTTGAAGGGGTGAAATTTTGGCTCTTTATTTTTCCTCCAAAAGTTTTCACATGATAGATCCATTTAATGATTGAATATTTGATGGTATTAATCATTAATGGTATTAAATTTTTTATTGAATTTTTTATCACCGTATTTAAAATTCATTCTATACATTAAAAATAATTATATTCTATCATTTCTGAAAATTTACTCAGGATAAGTATAATAATTAAATTTCTAAAATAATATTTCTAATGCCTATATGGACCACATATCTGTAGAATCAAGTGGGTCCATAGTTATTAATTTTGATCCTTCATAATTAATATTTACTATTTTTTAATTTCATCTCTTTTCTGGGACACATTTATGAGTTATATTCTCAACTTCAAAAATATTTACATCTGTGAACAGATTTGGAGGCTTGACTTGTGGGAATATTTTTGGCCTCCAAATGATACATTCATTGCATGGTACAAAATATTTTAATTAATCCCAAGAATTATTTAAGATTAAAAAATAAATTACATAAATTAAATTAGAGTATAAAATTTTATGTGCAAAATATATAAACTAATTAAAACCATTAATATCCAAAATTATTCCATTGTTGAAATTAAACACAAAATGTTTCTAAAACCATAAAATGTGATTTTAAACCGTAAAATAACACTTTGGGGATTAAAAAAATTGATATTAATATTAAAATATTTGATAATATTTTACATTTCGAGCTTCAAGGCCTACTACTAGGAGGATCTCATTTGTGAGTTTTAGAAACAACATCCATCTACTTTATCAGTTGATGGTGGCCCCTAGGCTATAGAGTTATGACATGATTATGTCTTATCAATCATCGAGAACCATGATATACCTCTTTAGAGGTGTGTTAATCTCTCTACTTGTATTCTTAAATGACCCTGAAAATGCTTGTGGGATATTTTGAACTGGGATGGTCAGTAGTGGGATGTGATTTAGAAGGATTTCTTATATAGATTCTATGATTACTTCTTCATTGATATCGTGAGGGACTACAATTCAACAGATTACATGAACCTGGAGAAGGAGAATACGATAATAATGGACTAATAAACACATTTTATATAGATTCAACACTTCATCGTTATCTATAAAAATAATGAATTATTGAAAACGAGATGGGTTGAGTATGGGAATTAGAATCATATATATTCTAAAATGAATGCTTTCCGATTGTATACCATGTCTAATATAGTGAACCAAACTCAAATCACAAGGAGAAGAAAAAAAGACAGATTGACATTGTGAGATAGTGTAGTTTATAATCAAGTCATACTAGTTATTGAACTTGTATATGGAAGTGACACATTGAAAATGCATGTGTGATAATCAGAAAGCAGGTGACACCCTCTGAAATCTATGTGGTTTTTCACCAGTGTGGAAGTCCTAGGAATAAAAATCTCAAATTCATTAGAGACCATGTTGAGGGATATGTATATAGAATATTGTGTTATCATAAGTCGTTGTGAAAGACCTTCCCATCTATATCATGTGGGAGGGGATCCATATTAACTCTAAATTTAGAATAAGTAATGATAATATCTTGGGAGATAGGTAGCTAGAGTACTAAAAATTGTACAGGTAGAGGAAGTGGTCATGGATGAGGTATCCAAGCATCATATATATATATATATATATATCATCAATAGAGTGGACCCGCTCTATGTAGTAAAGTTGAAGCACATGGCCGAGGATTATGCCATATTTATTCAGTGCATCTTATAGTGGAGGAGTAGAGTGATGAGTCATCACCACTATGAGGTAATATTCTAGTTGTATCTTATATAGTATCATTCATATTCAATTCAGGTGAATCAAACTACATTATCACTATAGATATTATGGAAATCCTTGGGATTCATATAGAGTATTCATGTGGTGTTATGAAAATTTAAAACCCCTTGGATTTATGACCAGAGAGTGTCTTGAATTATAAGGAATTACCCTTTATGGTAGGTCCTCATTATTTCATATAGAACCTATTCATCATCAATATCATAGGATTTTATTTTATTATCAGGATGGACTAGATGGTCCCTTATCACACCTATGTGGATTTCTTTCATCGATGTTACTCAAATAACAAGAGGGAAGTACTTATATTTAAAAGTGAGATTGGGATTTATGCATAGGAAGAGTTGGACCCAAGAATCATGGGATATGTGGATTAACCACCCTAATTTATAGTCGTTTATGGATGATCAGTTATTACTCTTGGGGTAATTCCCTCCAGTGGTTGATTGATTCAAGGATATATTCCTCAATGAATTTTTTAGAGTACCTCCCTGAGAGAGAGGTAGGGTTTACTATTGAGCTAGTTTCAAGAGATTTTCCATTATTAATTCATCCTAAAGGATGGATAAAATTGATTTTTATGAGATAAAGAGACATATAAAGGATTTATAGCCTAAGGGTTTTATAGGAACCAATATATATCCATGGGGTACATTCTTCCATCTCTCCAAAAAGGCACAAAGATGCTTCAAGCATTTCTTGGATTAACAAAATATAAACCAACAGACCATTAACAGCCTATATCCCATACATCATATAGATCATATTTTTGACCATCTTATAGGAGTGATCATTTTCTTAATGATCGACATGAGATCAGGTTATCATAATGTGGGAGTCAGACCTTCAAATATAATATTTACATCATTCCATAGTTGATACTAATTATATGAGTATCTGGTTGTGATGTTTAGTCTTACAAACACACCTTACATCTTTATAGATTTTATGAATAGGTTTTTCTAACCCTACATAGATTCCTTAACAGTGGTATTCATAGATGGAATCTATATATATTATCATACTCAAAAAGACCATGAAGCACATATTGAGATCCTTTTTAACACACACAAATAGCACCATATTTATGTTAAGTATAGTAAATGTATCTTCTGGATCAACAAGGATAACTTCTTGAGTCTTATAATCTTAGAGTTAGGATTTTTAGATGAATCATCAAATGTTATAGTAGTAGTTAATAAGGAGAAACCCAAAAAAACACTTTATCATAGAATGTTTCATGGGGTTATATCATTATTACAAGGATTTTATATAAGAACTATCTCTATTAGAAGAATCTATTATAGGCCTGATTAAGAAGGGTGTGTTGTTTATTTTGTTAGAAACTTGAGAGACATACTTTTAGGAGATTAAAGGTAGATTGACATCAGCATCGATCTCGATTATGCAAGATCCGAGAAGAATCTATAAAATATATTGTAATGTATCATGTATAAGGATGGGAAATGTTATGATGTAGGAATATTAATTCATTATTTATGGGTAATAGTATTTGAGGCCAAATTGGTGGAATTACATGACACATGATCTTGAGTTGTTAGTTATAGTACAAAACATGAATTGTTAGAGGCACTACCTTCTAGGAGGTATTTATGGTGGGTATAGATCACAAAATACTTGGGTATATTTTCACATATCTTAACTTTACCCTTTTTTGGATAAGGTTTATTGAATACCAATATTCATTTGACTCTATGAATTCTTAAATTCCTTGGATGGAAATGTTGTTTCCAATGTTTTGAGAAGGAAGTCACAAACACAAATGGTTCAAGTGGCCTGTAGTGAGTGGTAGCTCATGGACCTGTTTTTTATGATGAACATAAAGGATCAAGACTCTCACAGTTAGTCAATACATGAGTCACTATTAGTGAACTATTTACTTATAAAAAATGTGAATATTAAGATGTATTCATATCATGATGGATTGGTCTTATGAGAGATTCATTCTTATGGGGACCTATCTCCATATTGTAATATCGATGATGATTACATCTAGCATATACAAGGGTGTATCTTGGTTCTGAAAAAAATGAGAGAGGATTTGATGTACAAATCACATTATTCCTAGTGGGTATTTCACATGGGTATATCCAAGATGTATCATTATATGTGTAGACATTATTGGTGGATTGGGCTGCAAAATAAAATAGTAAGTTTTACCTATTGATGTTCCTCGTGTCTGCAGGTGAAGGTGGAAAACAAGAGACATTATAGATTCTTATAGAGGTTATTAGTCATGGAATGTAAATAGTAGGATGTTGTGGTGGAATTTATATTATTTTATCAAGGTATCCATGAGGTAGAAACATGGTTTTGGTAGTTACGGATCAACTGACTAATGTATCCCTCTTCTTTACAATTTAGTAAAATTAACAGTTTGTTAGTTGGAAAGACTATAAACTTTTGAAATTATATGACCACACAAGGTCCCTCGTAATATATTTTCAAATAGGGATTATAATTTTACAACATGGATCTAGTTGGGGTTACATAGATATTTCGGTACATAGGTGTTTCTAAGTAGATTTTTTCACCCTCAGACATATGTCCAGTCAGATCAGACTATATAGGTTTTTAAGTACGTGATCTAAATATGTATACATGTTTTATATGGATACATGAAAATTCATATACCTCTCATCTAGTTATACTATAATAATAGAATTTGTGTAAATATTCAGATGGCTCGGTATGAGGTCTTGTGTGGCTAGCCACGTTGTTCACCCATGTGCTGGTTAAAGGCATGAGAGGAAGTACTAATAGGTCCTAACCTCATGTAGAAGATCCTATAGAAGGTACATGTGATCTTAAATACCACTCCGTCTAGGAATAAATCATACATTGATCATCATCAATGACCTGTTTTATTCAAGTTCAGGAATATATTTTTCGTATAAGTATCTTGTAAACATGGAAATAGAAAGATACATAGGATAGAGAAATTATTACCTCGTTATTTTGGTTCACATGAGGGATTGGAGAGATATGGTAGACTAACCTATCAGTTCCTATTATCATAGAGGTACCATAACATGCACAATATCTTCCACAATTCATAGCGTTGTATTTATCATGTCAACCCATCTAAAATTTATTATCTCATTGTTGTTGAGATTGATAATGATGCTTCTTTAACGAGTTTCCAATACACATCGTTGATAAGAGAAAAAGGCAATATAAGGTTGATCTATCTCGTTAGTGTGGGTACTATGACATCACAATCCGGTACAAGATGACACCTGGGAGGGGGGCTGATGTATATTCTTAGTGAATAGAGTTATTCTCAAATAGTTTAATACCACCACTATAAGGGAAACTTAGGGACTAGTTCCTTTTTAGGTGGGAGAATATATGATCTATTCTTTCACATCTACTATATGTTCTTTTAATTATTGGTTATGTCCTTATTTCATCTATCATTTTTTCTTAAATCTAGATATCGAGTCATTATTCTTGTTGGTATGTTTGTAAATAAAGTACAAGGGGAATGAATATTTTATATAAGAAAAATACATGGTCTATGTTTGGGATTCATGGCTTGTATTTAATACCTGAATTGTATTGGTATGGCTAGATTTTTTTCACAGTGTGAAATGGTTTTTCCCTATAGGGGGAAAACATGAACATTACACTATGTGAAAAAGATATATTCCATTTAATCATTTTAGATTATTTTTATAAGGTAGAGGGGCTTATTAATTTTGATATCGAACTGACCCCCTATACTCTCAGGCATAGTAGGTCCATCGAGGAACAATGCTTTGAATCTTACGATAGGGTTTGGTGTTGCTTCACATTCCTTTCTCTAATTCTTCCATCGTAGGTCACATTGGATGCACACTAACAAGTTACCCCCACATTTTATTCTATTATTAATTTTCCAATCTATTAGTGATGCTATTTTTCTGTAGACTATTATTCCATATTATCATGTTGTTCTTCATTTTTATAATTATCTTATGAATAGGACTTTACCAAAGGATGATACTAGTTGATTTCTCCTTAACAGGCATATGTTAGGTGTTCTAGTATTTATATCTCTTGGTTAGGATGATTTATATTTTTTATTGTCGAGCCACATGCTAGTTTCACCATGTGTTTCATTAAATTGAATCTTCTTAAAATTGGATTCCCAATTTTGGAACTAAATGAACTCATTATAAACTAATACACATTGAGGTCATCAACCTCTGTTGTTCCACCAATTTGGGTGTTCCTTTTCAGGTTTCTAATTTTAATTAATAGTTATATAGAAAAAAAATATTAGTATTTTTTTACTTGTCAAAATTTATATAATAATTAAATTGGATTATTTTTTTGGGGTGGCATTGCTAACAAACTCATACATCTATAGTAAATTTAATGGAGTTGAGATGTATGATCTTGTCAGCTAATTAAATAGAGAAATGGTTATGGACTTATAATTATTAAATATTTTTGATTTGTGAATTAAATATTGGATAATATTTAAGACTTGACTTCATGAAATTTCTTATGATGTAAGGTAAAGGATACCATTTTTTAATGATAAACGAGCATGGAGTCCATTATACTATTTTAAAAATAGTCATTGTAACGCTATGGATATAATCTGGGTGAGACGTCGCATATAAATATGATGTGAGCATGGTTTCTCTATGATTCTGATATGGGCCTGAAACCCTACTTTTAGGATTCTAGGAATGGAAACCCTTATTAATTTCATATAAATTCAGGAAAATCCATATATTATATGAAGACATGATTACCATTATTAATGTGATACATGCACAATGACCCTATTGATATTATACTAGTCATTGAGACTATATTTTTAGGATTCGGGCGTTGTGACCCCATTATTGTGTTACTAGGAATGGATTCCCCTAGTACATTGATACTGGGTGTGGTGTCCCATGTTCTTGTGATATCGGAAATTCCATCCCTAGACATTCATGAGACTCATTCTGTAGCTCATGGATTCTTGAGTTACACATCGAGTCATGGCTTGTAATAGTACCTATATTTATTGATGTAGAATTAACTACATATATAGACCATATATATGTATGCAGTTGGATACTTATTCAGAAACTACCCAGAGTAGGTCAAAGCACATACTGTCAACAAGATGTCCTTCATGAACCATAAATTATGCTTTACTGTATTATTACTATGTACTTATTAACTGGTCCTTTTCTATATTATATTCCATGACTGTATAATTTTAGACACGGTTGGTGGTGGCCTTATCACAACAAATCTAGGCATTCGATGGTTCAACGAATGATTATGTTGATGTATGTGGGGACATGGATAGTTTTCTCATCTTTACAAAAAAAATTTATATCAATGGAGTGGGGAGTTATTGGACTATACCATGGATGGTGATGCTATCAGAGATAGAAATTTTGGGATTTTTCCTTTCAGAAAAATTTATTGTATAACATGCTATCATGTTATTTTTATAGACATATGACATATCATCATTTTCAATATTTAATTCGATATTTGTTATTTATTACTATTAGAAGTTTACATTACGTTGTCATTTATTTTAATTCTTCAACTATTTGTATATTCATATTACTATTGTGATACTATGATCTTGAGGGTATAATCCCCCTATTATACAACCCTCCAACCTCTCTACTAGGTAGAAGCATCTGGCCTACAAGGCGCATTATTTTGTTCATGTGGCCCAATAGTATGGGGAATCGTTTTGTGGCATTTCATTTAGGATTCCACTAAATTTAAGGAAAGTAATTTAAATATTCATTTTGTTGGGATCAAGTGATAAATAAATCTGGATCAAGGTAATGTTTTTCATATCCAATTCCAATCTTTGAAAAACTTTTGGTATTATGAACTGAATTTCAATTATGTGGTTTATATAAATCCTATTTGAGATATCATATCCTGAATTATCATTTAATCATGTAATTTGAAACTCATTTAAAAGCCCTATATTTCAATAGGGGTTTTCTAAAATGTTCTTTTCGTCATAATGGCTCTTTTTCATAATCATTTATTCATTTATACATGTTTAATGTTTGGACCATGTTTTCTTTTGAATGGTGTATTCAGTATCCATGGATTTATATTTATCATATATTTTTTTATTTCTAAGAATATTATTCCAAATAATTTCATTATAATCATATGGATTTCGACTTTCCTATTTCCCTTTATATAAGTCATATTGGGTACTCAATTTTCATTCATTGATTTATGATTGCTTCTATTATTCTAATTTCATATAACTTCGGTACATTATACAAAATGATAATGTTATGTGTCAATATCATCATTTACATTACAACCATTTAAACCCCATTTTGGAAATAATTCTTACATATAGGAGTATGCTTCCCATAAGAAATATTGATAAATAATGTCTCATTTAATTGAGTTATATTGTTTCATATTTAACGTAATTCTTATATTCTTGGGTTATATAATCATTATATTTTATTATTTGGTATTTTATAATCCTATATTCGAAAATGAATTTTCAATATAAAATTGTTTTTATTTCTCTTTTTAAAATGGGTATTAGAGTAAAATTTAATTTTAGTGTATTAAAAGGATCCCCTCATAACCAAATATTTTCTATTTTGATCAATATTTCCTAGAGAAAATATTATATCATTTTAATGGAATCATTTTTTTAGTTATATTTTTTCAGTTGATTGATTTTCATAACTATTCAGTTCACCATTAAAAAAGTTATTTTCAATGTAACATTTATGTTTTTATTTTAAATCAATTAAAAAAATATTTCATGAAATTTCATTTATGTTTTCATGTCTGTTTTCCAGTTAAAATTACAATTTACCTAAACTCATGGGATTTATATTTTTCAGTTTGTTTTCTAATATATATATATATATATATATATATATATAATTTTTGTAATTCAACTAATGGTATCAAATAATTAAATGGTTGACCTCTTATTTTGTAATACCAATCAAATAATTCTTTTATAAGGATGAGATTCATTAATATCAATTTCCATCATTGTTTTTGGTAATAAAACATAGATATATTCTTTTGGAACTACCCACACTCAATCTATGGATGGATAATAATTTTACTTTCAATCAAATATATGATCCATCACTAACTTTTTATTTTTTTACAATCCACTATTAATAGACATAATGCTTCACCCAATGTCATTTCCTTTTGAATACCATATTTTACATTCCATTGATTGAATGATTTTACCGATATTCTATATATCTATTTATTGGTGAGATTTTGACCAAACAATATACTATTACTCTATAAAATTCTGTATTGAAGGATAATTCATAGAAATCTATACCATTTAATTATTCGAGAATGAAAGAAAATCCATATATTTATTATTTTGATACAGTTGTTTTTTTATTACTTAATAAATTGACTATGTATTATATAACCATATACATTTTTTAAAATGATTGGTTATGATAATGTTATCCAATTTATTGACATGGGGAGAATTATTGGTGTTCAATATGGTGTTGTTGAAATATATGTGATTATTAAAATATTTAATTTTTTTTCTTACTCATAATCACATATGATCAAATCATTTGACTTAACTAAGTCACAGGTGAGACCTAACAATATATATCCCCTCGATGCATTGATCTGTTTGACTAAAAAACGTGTTAGGGTAATTTGGTGTATATCGTCCCAAAATAAGATATTTCTTTAACAAATGTCCTTGAGAGTGAGATCGTGATGTCTTTTCTTAGAGCGTTTAATTACTATCCCAAATAATGAATTTGATCACTGTAGAACCAATTAGTAGTATTCATGTGATAAATTTATTTTTATTACTATAATAGGATATTTTAGTCCCTCAATTTTAGTTAATTATGTTATTATGGTGATTAATTATTCCTTCCATATTATTTATTCCATGTCTATACCATGATTGGATTAGTTATAAGATTTCACATACAAATTATTTGAGAGATCACCTTCTTATTCTTCCCATTAAGCAATTTAAGATGAGAATTATTAATCATTATATGATTAAAAGAATATAATTTGTGAGGATTTGTGGGAGATTCTAAACACGTATGATGGACTAATTTGTATTGGAAGTAGTGAATAAATTTCCATTAATTTAGAAATATGTGAGGATTATTAGTTTATGTTTTTTTATAAACTCTGAAATGTAATATATATTATAATATATATATGATGTAATTGATTTAATAATAAATATTGATAAGGAAATTATGTATGGATACATTTTTAAAATTACACTAAATATGAAAGTATGTATTCGAAAAAAAAATCTATGACATCAGACTCGAGATCCCATGTTTGAGGCATCCCATATCATACATGTAGTAATCTGGAAAACACTTAAACATGATATGTGCTTCTTTTAAAAAAAAATCAAATTCCCCCAAAATTTATATAATTTTAAAGTGATTTAATAGTTTTTCACTATTATTTTTTTGTTAAATTACTCACTCATAGAATTTTATAAAATTCCGGAGTTTATTAGAATCTAATGTAGTCTTAAAAGATAATAAATTATTTTATTAATGATTTTAACAAAATTATTTTTTATGTTATTATTTTAAATTGATACTTAACATTATTAGTTGTATAATTTACATTATTTTTATTTTTATTAAATAAAATTTACTGTCATATTTTGTAATCCACATGGATAGTCCTCGTCTATATAGGGGTCTATTGGTTTAACCCCATGGGAGGTCCTTCCTAAGGAAGAACAAAATGAGGATATGGATTCTGGTGTTCATTGTGCATGCTAATTGTATGTGGCACTGTGTAAATGGTGCACAATGTTCTCCCATAGGCTGTGTGTTGGGAATAGGTATCTTGTTGCGTTGCAGACCTGTTTGTTAATAGCGATAACAAGTGGGGATCCTCAGTATCTAGCATAAAACTAGGATTAGAGATTTTTGATTGCTATACCAATCTCCCATCATTAATTCAATTCGATGTGGGATACCTTTGATAAGTTCACAATCAATTTGATGATAAAATCTCAATGACATGCATGGAAGTAAATTTATTTATTTTCAAGACTTTTAATCTCCTTGGGTGTCCCTATCATTATATTATGATATCTTGCACTAAACTTCTAATAATGTGATTCTAATAATCAAAATCATTATTCTTCATCAGTTTTCTAGTTATTATCAACTATTATAGTGATTTTTAGTGTCTCTAATAGTCCAAACATTGTTTATTCAATCTTATTGTTTTAAATTTTCTTCCTTCTAGATCATTTTGTATCTTATTATAAGAAATAAGTTTCTCATCTTATTCTACTTTGGTGTTCCATATTTTCCACTATTATTTTATTGTATGCATAAAAATTATCACTTGTACAATGGGTTCGATGTCCCTCTATTGGTTGGATGATAGTTTAAACATTTATCACCAATGATGAGTCATGATCCACTGATGGAACCCAACGGTAATTCATGATCCACAGATTAAATGTAATGGAGAGTTAAGATCCATCACTAGATTTCAATGTTGAGTCATTTTACTCATCTATATAGATCAACAGTTGGTCATATTCTCTTTATCATTTATTTATTCATTGCAATATAAATACATGCCTAAAGATTAATCAATCTATCATAATATCTCTTACTTATACTTTCAAGCATTGTGTATTTGTTCTTAGTATCTGAATATGTTTTATTTTTGTTTCATAAGAAAAACTTTCTTTGGATATTCATATTTAATTTATTATTGTTATTTTAGAATTTTTTTTGTTATGATCCATTGTTGGTGACTTCCAACGGTAGGTCATGAGTCACATTTGGACTTCCAATGGTAGCAAACTTTTTCTCGATTCTAAAAAATCCACTGATTATATAGTGTATTGGAATAATTTTTTTTCCATGTGTTGTTTTTATTTTTACATAATGATTAATAGGTATCATCTGATATTTATTTTTCTTTTTTAGGACATGATCCACTGCTCTCTATTATAAGTGGTAGGTCATGATTTATTATTCTCTAAATTAAACAGTAGCTATAAAAATCTACCATTAGGTAAATATTATTTTGATTATTTTGATTTACCTTTTTAATTAATGTTGTTAAAATTAATTTATTTATTAAATTTTCTATCATATTATATTGAAATATAATTACAATAGGGTATAAAATAAATTATAACATCAATTTATGTACACTTTTTCTGGAATATTTATATTCATGAGACGATCTATTTTTACAATATTCTTCAATTTTTACATTCTGGAAGATTATTTTTTTTATATCAATTGTTTTATAGTTATGAATTGTTTACTATTCATATATTAAGAATATTTATTGTTTTGTATAAAAATAAAGAGATGGAATATAAATTTAATTTGTTCTATGTTCCCTATCAGGACTTTAACAAACCATGGTAATATGCATACTATTATATGTTTATAAAATAAGAATTTTCATGCATGTATTTGATACTAATATACTCTGAAATTATTTTTCATTAATAATCCAAGGAGTCTCTTCATGGATAAAATAATATATACAAGTTCATATCATTCTATAGATATATGAGGAGACAATTTTCAATTTTATTAATTGATCAAGAAACTTCATCAACTTCTGTTATTTGTTTTGACTACAAAAAAACATCGTCACTTTCATCTTCCACCACTATAGTGATCAAATAAAATGATTTATAATGAACTTCTACATCATATTATCAGTAATTATTTTAAATATGTTCAATTAATACTATGATGTAATTCTTCATACCATCAAATGTTTTTCTATATAGTGTTTTTATGTTTTTCTCATCCAATGGATGTCTTTTTGGGATATTCCTCCAATATAAAATCACATATGGGTTGTTCCTACCAAAAAAAGAATGGTAGGATATTACTCCTTCAAAATTCATGGGTTATACAACTAGATCTATGAAAAAGTTCATTTCATCTGTTTTTAATTGGGTTATCACACTTGATAAATAGTCATGATATAGTTAATACCATTATCATCTACGAGTAGAGTATATAGATGAGAGGGATAGAATATTGGTGATCCAATCATTTATTAAAACTTCCTTTTTTTTATTTCTGTATCATTTTTAACACTGCAATAACTCTGGGAAATAATAGTTGTTTTAGTAATTAAAAAATACTATTCACAACCTTCTAGTCACTACTACCATTCCAAGGGACCTAAATCAAATTTGGTTACATAAGGGAACTTTTGGAATGATATGTTGTGACTTATATATCATATTACATGGATGAACCTTAAAATTGAATGAAATGAACCTAAAACAGAAAATAAAGTTTTTTGAAGCCCCATGATAACTTTACTACATTGAACTCTATGTTGGAAAACCTTCACCACTCTGTATTCCATTGTTAATACTGTATCAATCACCTATTAAGCTCATAAGGTTTTGAGGATTATTTTACTATAACTGATACATATCATTTGACGATTGGTCTCATGAAATGTCATGTGATCAATTACTTCATATAGTAGGGAAAGATATGCCACTATATCTAGGAACATAAAAAAATTATATATACTATTCATATTGGATGATATCAATATCTATAAAGGGTAGATTTATAATTATTTTAATTTTAAAATCATTCTTGATCTGAACCCTCTATCATCTGGATAATGTGAGGCTTACGTGACACTATCTTTTGAGAACAATCAAGGGAATGAAAAAAGACAGTACAATCTTCTTTCTAGAAATAAAGATAAAGCGTATTTTGATAGTTATATAATGGATTCCATATTCATAGTGTTTTTCCAAGATACAACCTTCAATACTTTGTTTAGGAAATTCCATTCTCCTCATGTTTCTATATGTTCCTTCATTATACTATCAGAGCCTCAAATAAATTTTCAATAGATATATAAGGGAACTATATGGTGACTATTGCCTCTTTGAGTCACGTGAACATTGACATATTATAAATCTATTTTACCAATGGGAGTGGAAGCTGTGAGAAGATGATAATGTCCATCATATTTCTACTACCAATGGTCTAGAGATGACTCCCATCTGTCTGGAGAAAACTCGCTAATAGAAACTTTTTCCACAACAATTTATTAGAATAAATAAAATACTATATATGGAATTCATTAGGTAATGTAGATTCCATAGGAAAATAAAAATAATAATTTGAATAATTTATTATCATTTCATGGTTAATAACATTCCCATAGATTTTTCACAACTATGTATAGGAATGATCAGGACACAACCTATGTAATTCATTATTTTTTATGAATCTTCAATATTGTGAGGGTCTGATTTATTTTTTTCCAATTAATATTATATTTAGAACCATTAACAATAATAAATTATTCATATACAAATAAAAAATTAATTAGGTTTATGAATATTCTGTCTATTTCTCGTTGAATCTGTCTCTTTATAATAACCTTACTATTCAGGGGATGAATGTAATTCCAGTGGGACTAAAAATTCCCCCACATGATCTTTGGGATTTAAAATTTTCTACATATTTTATTTCACCAAAAACATAATATAAATATTACACCTAAATCAAAATAAAGGAAGAATAATAATAGACAATGATATTAGAGATTTGACTATTTTAGTGACCCTAGTGATTCATATATTATTATTACATCTAAAATGGTGAATATTAATTACATAATATTACAATCCACAATAGCACAATAATTTTTTAGTATCATAAGAAACATGGATACATAACCAATAAGTATATACAATATCAATATCATTTCAGATTATGTACTTCATAGCAAGAACCATTATTAAAAAAATCATACATAAATAATGTTTTCATAAACTGGAGATTGAAAACGTAATAAATCTTCATGTTTTTTGATCATTAAGGTTAAATATAAGGGATATAAATATATGATCATATTTTATTAAAATATAAATATATGGGTATGAGAATATGTAAAAAATTATAATATTTATTTGAAAACATTAAAAAATTATTAATTTAGAATTCTGGAATATGGTTCTATCAATCAAAATACATATAAATAAGAGTGTGGAATAGTCAATAATCAATCACGAGTCATGATAAAATATATTATGCTAAAGAAATATGTTTTTTTGAACTGGAATAAACATATAAAATTACTTCATAATTCAAGGATCACTCCTAATAATACTTTTCTGGACAATATATCATAATGGAAATGACAACCTGGTCATTTCCAACTTTCATATAAGAGTATCTTCTTTCTAGGTAACCTATTCATCTCTAAGGATTATTTTAAATCAATTTTCTATTATGATTTTGATAACTCCATCATCTCATAAGTGTTTATAAACATAAATATAATTACCCAATGATTTGGAGTGATATAATGGACACACAGAACTCATCTTTGTAACATAACCACCCATCCTTGGTTTTCAATGCATCCACCTATCACATGATCATAATTTAGTTATCTGTATTGTATATGATGATGAATATTTTTTTCCCATTTCAATAAATTTTATCCCATTTGTAGGAAATATTTATTATAAAAATTTTATCATCATAATAATAAACCATATAGAGAAATAATAAAGATGGAAAATTTGATTATATCACCTATAAATCAAACGAAAATTCAATGTATTTTTTAATATATTATAAATTCATTCAAAACATAAAAATAACATTTCTAGAGGTAAATAATATTTTAAATTTTAAAAAATATAATTAAAATCTAAAATTTTTTGAAAATACTAATGGAAAGTATTTCTTTAAAAAGAAAAAAGGATACATATAATGGAATATTCAGTGAAATGGTTTTTCATGTTTGAGGGGAAATTCATTTATGTGTCATATTTTAAAAAAATTATTTCATTAAGAATTTTAGAAACAATTTACAAGTAAAACATTTGGAAATCAAAAAAAATCAACTTAAATATTAGTAAATAAGGTAAAATATTTTTCAAAATTAAATTAAATAATAATTATTGAATAGTAATATCTTTCTTGAAATCATTTTAAAAAAAATATTGATATGGGAGAAATGATTTCTGATTGAATATGGTAATTAAGTTGGTTTTCCATAAATATATTCTTTTATTATATCTACTGTATAAAGAAAGTAATATGATTATAAAACCATCAAACTATATAAATAAATAAAGGAAATTAAAAAATATATGAATTTAGAGAGATATATCCTATAATTTCATCATCCAAATTTAAATATAAAAAATGCATGATAAAATGAGATTGTAATATAAAAACCTCAAAAGTTTATTATATTTGATTCCTAACCCCAATAGAAGAAATGAAAAAAAATGAACATTAAACAGAGTAAAAACATGGATAAATGTTATAAAAAAATTAAGCGGTATTAGATACAAATAATTAAATAAAATAGGTTTATAACATTATATATGTATCATATAAGACAATATGAGAATATAAACCCTTACCAACAAAATAACATCAAATATAAACAATATGGACGAAATAATTATGAATGTAAAATTATATAACATCAATTAACATGTATTCATTGTATAAAAATTCAATGGATTGGTATATAATTATCATAAACATAAATCGGTGCATAACATCAAACATTTCCAAATGAAATAAAATTAAAATGAAGAACCCTGATGACTTTAGTAATTTTTGAATGCAAAGTCATTAAAATCATGGAAATAAAATGTTCTTATTGATACATTACATTAAATATCTTATTATTTTTAAATACATTATTGGTAGGTATATATATATAATATCAATAAGAAATAGGTGTACCACATTAAAACTCTTCTCAATAAAGAGAAATTGTGTTGAAACCCTTACCTTATTTCTAACATGATTCATATTAAGTAAAATTCAATTTCTTATAATTATATATAATAATAATATTAATACTTACTATATCATATATTTCCTCTTAAAATATTTTCGAACCTGTTTATTGTTAATTATTTTTTGATGTCATCATTTCAGTTTTTAATTTCTTTTTTGTCATGTATGTTTTCCTATGGTATTTTTGATTCTTAGATTATGATAATGGAAAATAAATCTATATAATGTAAACAATTCTATAAATACAATATATATTCAACATATTTATTTAACATATTTAATTATATTAATTGGTGATGAAAAATTAATTACATTACTTCATGGAGACAGTAATGTGTATGTACACGTGAGTGATGTTTCCACTTTTTGATGGATGGAACAATGGAATGTTAAATGATAAGTCACCATTATAGTATAATTTTTTTCATTAATATAACATATATTCATTTCATCTATCATTATACGATAAAATTAAGTCAAATATAATATACAAAGCACATTAATTTGTTGAGCTGGAAGTACACACATATGTTTGTGTGATGTTATCATTACCAATGGATTAAAGGGTTTGATGGTATATAAGATATAAAAATTAAATAAACATAATAAATTTATAAATATAATATATTAACATTTAATACATCATTAAACCCCCCCTCCCCTAATAATAATGGTGAGGAGTAATAAATCATATTATTATGAAGAGGCAATAGACTATAGGTACACATGTGGGATACTTCCACAATCCATTTGATGGACTATAGGAAGAAAATAGTTATAAAATCATCATCATAACACCTAATAATACTTATAATTTTCTATTCATCATTTATTTGTGGATTTTACATGTTTATGGTAAGAAAAAGGAGAAATAAAATTGATAGAGTGTGGTTACAATTTTTACCATATCTTTTAGAGACCTACTTTTTCAATCTCCATAAGATTTGATGGATTAGTCATTGGAGAATAAAAATTCATCTTGGATAAATAAATGGAAAATATTAAGTGTTTTCATTTGGTATTAATTTATATATAACATTCAAATTGTGTGAATAATGTTGGATAAGAGGAGTTGTTATATAATTGGGGGGTGGGAAACAAATGAAAAATCATAAAAGATTTCAATGACATGTGGTCTCTTTCATGTGATGGTTACCCAAAATTTAGAAATATTAGAATTTATTATAAATCATTTTTTAAAAATCATAAAAATAATAATAATTTAATTTGATTTGATGGAAAGAAAATCGTTATACCTTTGTTTAACCCATGGTAATATTCCAAATATTAAATCCATTTTACCATATTTGTGTTTTCATTTGTGGAATAATTTAATTTTAAATATGCACACAAACCGCAATGAAACCCTATTTAAGTAAAATACATTTCATGTATAAAAAAAAGTTACCTCAATTAAATCCCTTTTAAAAACTCTAAAATGAATATATAAATTTATTATTGAATATATAAGATATAAATTTTATTATATATATTGATAAATATATTTTTATCAAACATATATATATATATATTGTGCATATAAGAATAGTTATTAGAAATAATTTTTTTAATTCTAAAAAAGATCTTATAGAAAAATCAAGTATAATCATAATTCCAATTAAATTGATATATTTTATCTAATAAATTTATATTTAAATTAAATTAATATCAATTTAAAAATATAAGGGTAATTTTACGTGAAAATAAATGATATTTTTATAGAAATCAACATGTTTTGATATTTACATAGAATACTTCTCTTTAAAAAATTTGGAAACAAAATAACCCTATGATTATATTTCAGTTATAATTTAAAAAAGTTATTAAGTTACTAAAATAATGTTTCAAAATTTTATATAAATTAATTATAACTTTATCTTAAAAAATATCAAAAGCATTTTTGATGAAAATAAATGTTTGAAGCGTAAAATCACATTTATGAAAATTGAGTACTTATTTATTTAAAATTAATAAATAGAATCAAAACATTTAAAAATAATTTAAATATTTGTATTAATAGGGTTGTTTAACTTCATAAATGTCATTTTAACTTCATGGTAATAAATTTTTTTGTATCATATAACATATATACATGGGATTTTGATTAAGGAATGATATTGAACACTAAAAACTTATTTAAAGAAAAATATATTCTAAAATATTATATTATTACATTCTCCTCCATTAAATAAATTTCATCTTCTACATTTTTATATTGGTTATAAATGTTTTTATGTAAACAAAAATACATTTATGAAAATCCACATCTTAAAAATGAATAGTAAAACATCATTTGAAATTGGATATGAGAAATGTAAATATTACCTTATATAAAAAGTAATAGTGTTCCCTCATAAGGAAAATGTTAACAGGATGTGAAAATATTTAAATGGGGGATTAATATATGGTATAAATAATAATACAAAGAAATAAATATGACATTTAGGAGAATTTTAATGGACACAAAACCATAAAAATAGAAGGGTGAGAATGAAAAAAAATTCATCAATCATAACTGTAATATTGAAAACATTTTAATTTTCAAAATTATTTTTTCAAGTGTTGAGGAGTTAATTTACTATGGAATATGAGAATATATACATACATGATTTATTAAAATTCATCAATTTAATTTTAACCTTAATTTTCCTTTTATAATTATCATCCACCTATTTTTATTAATAATCCAATTACGAATGAACAATAATATATTATCATGCATGAAGAAATAAACATACACTTTAATGCATCAAAAGATCCATAATATAATGATAATAAAATATCATTGTATCTAAATATTTAAAAAATAGTTCATGTAACACAATATAGATAAATATTTATATGATGAAACAATATATAAATATATAAATACTCAAAAATCAAACTAAATTTTTATCATTAACCATTCAATAAATAAGTAACACTAAGATAGATAAAAAATATATCTAAAAAATTTATAACACAATTTTTTTAAAAAAAAAATTAAAAAATATTTCGAACTAAAGATAACATTATTCCCAAAAAACATGAAATATCTGTTAATGTTAGATTCCCATCATGTGAATACCTTTCCCAGAATTTCTTTTAAAACAAGCTATTAACAAAAATCACTATAAAAAATCAATGAAAATATATATTATTCCTAAATATAAGTATATAAATTTTTTAAAAAATAAAATAAAAAACATCTAATATATCTCTTAACTCCGTAAATATAATAAACAGTTCAAATATAACATATGTCACTATGTCATCATTTATGTTTTCAATTTCATGGTCATTGATACTATAAAATTTACTTTATTAGTTTTTATCAACTATTTATCTAAACTAAACATTATCAACTCAATCTCAAGAATATATTATGGGTTATCTATCCCTCATTCATGGATTTTTCAAAATTTAACCTTACTAATAAATAATATTCCTCAGCTATCAATAATATTCATCATATACTTTCTAATCCATAAAGTAAAATATTCAATGAAATAATTCATAGATGTTTTATTATTTTTATAACTGCAATATCATATTTAAAAAAGTTATGAAATAAAATTCTCCTGTCATTAAAAATAAATGCATCAATCATTCCTCAAGAATAATTATCCATTGTAGGGTCCAAAAAAAATCTTCAGGATAAATAAAATTCTATCAAACCCTGTAAAGGAATGAAATAAAATAATTATGGAATATTTGAAAAAATGTTGGAGAATCCAAATTTTGAAAATAATGAGAAGCTGTCTACATACTAGTTACCAATAAAGGTCTATTTAGGGTACAGACTATGAACTACATGGTGCACATAGATCCTAAGAAACAATGGCCCATGAAGTGTAGGCAAGCAAACCAAGCCATTCCCATATGAGATGAAAATTTCAAACCAATGTGTCAAGAACCGTGTTGTTGGAAAAAATATTAAAGACATGTAAGTCCTTAAATTCCATCCCCATAGACTGAGAAGTTCATGGATGAGGTAGTAATGGCAGCATCCCTCGATCATCGTAGAGATTGAGGTGGTGAAAACTGCCACCACGAACTGCAACACATTGAACCTCATTTTACCGAGTCGTTTGGGGTAAGATGATCCCTCAATGGGATTTCGTAAAAGGTGGAATGTTCCCATATATAAAAATTCCCCAAAACTCTATAAAAGGAACCAGAAAGGGTAATTAAGGAGGGGAGGTTCTTCAGAGACCTTGGAATTTATGAAGATAAGACTTCGAAAGAAAAAATATCGACGAAGTAAGAATCCAAAAATAGTTTCTAGCAGGTAGAAACCCTCCGTGAACCTTAAAAATAACGAGACATAATAAAAATCAGAAGACTCAAAAGTATGCAAAGCCTACTTCCATTAGAATTTTATAAATAAAAAAGTAAAAACGTCAAATAGGGGAGACATGGGGCCAACAATGATGCATGTACACATCACCACGCGCATCAGTATCAACCAAATCATAACAGAATGTTGGTTCCACAAAGGACCATAAAGAATAAACCTCCTCAATCGCATGCTTGGAAAAAGCATCTGAAACCTTATTTTCATCTCTGTAAACATGAGTGACAACCAAAATAATCTGCTCCACAAGTTTGAGGAAATCATCCCAAGCAGAAAGCAGCCTCCAAGGGACATTCCTTGAACGATTTATAATAATATCATTTACCAAGGATGAATCAGACTCAATCCATAATGCCAGAAAACCATGAAAAGAAGCATACTAAATATCCTTAATCATAGCCCACAATTCCAACTCAATCGCCAATCCATTTCCTAAGATCTAATAAAAACATCCTTTAACAAAGCCTCTATACGTGTGAAAAACACCACCATAACCCGAAGGCCCCGGTGCACCTGATGTCGCCCCATCCACATTCACTTTGAGACACCGGGATATCAGAGGGATCCACCGGATATATTTCATCATAATCGGCTTCTTACATCTTCCAAAAACACCCAAAGTTTGCAATATAACCAGATCTGAAACATAATTCCTCATGAAACCTTTTCGAGTGTGTGAAGCAGCATGAACACAAATATGAATCTCCTGAATACCAACAGAACTTGGTATAATTTTGTTTTCAAAGACAAGTGCATTTCGGGCTCTCCAGATAAAGGAAACCAATGCTAAAACTGCAGAGAGAAGAAGTGGTTTCACCTGAGAGCTACAGTCAGCTCGATATATAGAATCCATAAGCAGAACAAAAATCCCTAAATTCAGATGGCATCCAAAGACCCCCTGCAAATACTCCCATAAACCAGATGAAGAGAAACAAGATATAAATAAATGATCAACCATTTCATCTACAGAAGGGCAACGAAAGAAAATAGGTGCAAGATAGAACCCAGCTCATTGTAATATCCATTGCAAGGGTAGTCTGCACTTCCAAATCCTCCACATAAGAAAATAAGTAGTGGGCAGAATAAAATAAGAGTGAAACATAATCAGCCAAGAAGGAACCAATAAACACTCACACATGAGTCTATAATCCTCCTTAGGGCTGAAGGTTCTAGTAATACTGGAACACCAGATAAAATAATCCATCACAGCATAATGATAACGTCCCAGCACCAATTTTAGAGAATCAGGTAGAAACTCCTAAGCAATAATATTGTTTTGAAAATCATCAATTGAAAGATCCTTCAAAGGAGAAGGAATCTAAATTTTCTCAGCAATAGAACATGATAACCAGATAGTACTCCAACAATTCAAAGAAGAGTTTCGACAAACCACCCATTTAGAATATTGTGAGAGACTGAAATAAACATGCTTAATCGATGTCCATATTGAGGAAGGGACATAAAGAGAGTACCCATTTAGCAACTTGGACCCAAATATATTGCATAGGAACTCCATGGAGAAATCATTGGAAGTCAAGAGGGACTAAGTAAAATTTTTAATGAGAGATTCATTAAAGTGATTAAGATCTTTAATCCCCATGCCACCTATATCAACAGGCCGAATACAATCACTCCAGGAAACTTTAACAAGCTTCCTCTCATAGATTGATCCAGTCCAAATAAAATTCTGAATCATCCTTTACAAATCATTAAGAATAATTCTAGGACATCTGTATAAGGAGAAAACATAGAAACACATGGAAGTGATCACAAAGTTAACAAGATAGACATGCCCTACTTTGGACATAGATTTACCTTTCCAAGTTTCCAACTGATTGAGAATCCTGAGATAGATATTGTTAAAATAACACCTTTTAATAGAACCCCAGAAAAGGGGAACCCCAAGGTAATTAAAAGGTTAAGCCCATCTTTTAACCCCAAGCTTCCGGGAAACACTTTTTTTCTTAGAAACAATTATCCCTTCCCCAAAAAATACAAAGGATTTCTCCCAACTGATAACCTGACTGGAAACATACTCATAATGCTCAAAATCCTTCTTAATGTAATGGATATTAACTCTATCAGCCTTACCAAACAACAGAATATCATCCTCATAAAAAAGATGTGAAGGTGCAAAGATACCTCTGCCAATAGTCATTTGTTGATTCAAACCAGAATGTACAAGATCCGAAAGACATGTACTCAAATAATCCTCATCAATAGAAAAAAAAATACCAGATAAGGGATCACTTTTCCTCACTCCCCTGGATTAGTTAAAGAAACCTCTAGTAGATCCATTTACAAGAACAAATAACATATAACTCTTAAGAATGAATCTAAACAAATTGATGTAGACATTGGAGAAACCATGCATTCTTAAAACTGAAAAAATGAAATTCTATTTAATCATATCAAAAGCCTTTGAAATATCAACCTTCGGAGCCATATTCCCATACTTCACCTTTTTCCTCATAACATTAACACATTCAGATGTCATATACAATCAATTTTTAATGTTTCTTCTAGGAACAAACCCAAATTGATTTGTAGAAATAAACTCCTTAGCAATACTTCCCAATCTATTCGCCATGATTTTGTTGATAAATTTTGGAATAGTATTCTCAATAGCCACAGGCCTGAAATCCCAAATATCAAGAGCATTATCCTTCATTGGAATCAGAGAAATAAAGATATCATTGGAACCAAAAGGTAAATAAGAATGATAAAAGAAATCCCTAACCACATTGACAAACTCCATGCGAATAATAACACGATAATCCATGAAAAACCAGTTTGAAAAACCATCTGGCCATGCCACACTATCAGCATTCATAGAAAACACTGTCGTCCTGATTTCTTCTTCGGAGGGAATATTAGTGAGCATATCATTCTAAGAGGCCTCAAACGAAGGAAAAATATTTCTTGAGCATTCTATGAGAATTATCATTCTCTTAATTACTGTAAATATTTTAAAAATAACCACAATCTGCATTAGAAATATCATTTTCAGAATTGAAAATAACACCATCAACCATGAGATCATTCATTCCATGCTTCATCTTTTTCCCCTATGTAAAAATTAAACAATATTGTATTTATATCCCCATATTTTAACCACATGACATTATATTGAGCTCGAGAAATACTTTCCTTTAAATCCAAAAGCTCATTAAATTTAGACAGAGAAAGTAGATCATCCCTAGATATCACATCATGTCCCTCACTAAGACTTTGACAATTAAAAAGATTATCCTATGTACTTTGAATATCATGATCAAGACATGCAAAAGATTTCTTACTCCACTCTTGGAGATTTTCCTTCACAGTATTCAACTTCATAATCATTATATAAAAGGGACATCCAATAACTATGGTGGCCCAAGCCTCAATGAAAACCTGCCTACAACCCTGAATGGATAACCATGGATTATTACACCTGAAGGGTAAAGGAGAAGATCTCAAGCTTTGGAGATTCAAATACATTAAAAGAGGATTGTGATCAGAGTCAGCCCTTGGAAGAGTTACACCAGACAACAAAAAGTCATGAGTTCTCCCATTCACATTACAAAATAACCTATCAATATTACTGGCTTGAAGACCATTTAAGGTATATCTTTGCCAGGTAAAATCAGCCCCCATGACTGGAATCTCAATAAGATTAAAATCATCAATACAGGCATAGAATTCAGAATCAGCTAGCATGTTAAAGAAATTTCCTATCTTGTCCTTAGGCTGAAGAACCGAGTTAAAATCACCAATAATAACCCAATTTTGCCTCATTACAATAGCAATGTTTTTCAGGGAAGACCATAGAGTATGTATCCCAATATACTGATTCAAAGCATAAACAAAGGTAAAGGACATAACATATCCACTTATCTCAATAGAGAGAGTGTTCGACTATTGATCATAAGAGGTACATTCCAAGGAGACAATATCATGTTTCAAACCCAATAGGGACTCTGAGGAGTTATGAGCAACATTATGTGAATCCAAATAATATCCAATAGTTGACCATTTCAAGTATTTCCATTTACAGAAGGACATATGAGGCTCAACAATTCCAATGAGAACAGGCTTATTGGACACAACGAAATGCCTAAGGGTTGTGACTGTGGGAGAATTATCAAGCCCTTGGCAGTTCCAGAAGAGAATCTTCATGGGAGAGAGGATTTGGACCTGGTGTTAGGCCCATCATCCTATTGAACTTGCACTGATTTAACCTTCTTCTCACCTTTCTTCTTCTTCCCCTTATTGACTTTAGAGGAAGCATTAGCAGGAATAGCAGGTGAACTAGTGATGAAGAATGAATCTTCTAAGGGTTGATGTTGTTCCTCACTAACAGAATCCTCCTTATCATCAGACCAGAAAACACCACTCAATGGTGTAAATTTATTCAACAAACTAATTGGCTTCTGACATGGTTGTAACATAGGCTTTCGTGAAGCTTTAGAAAAAGGAACCTAAGAAAAGGACCCATAAACACTTTTATCACCACTCTTATCGCTTTCCACAATATCTGACACAATTTTATAACCATCCTGAACCTGTTCTTGTATTCTAGTAGACAGAACAACCTCTATATTCTATCCAGATAAGTTAGCATCCTCAAGATATATAGCTGCGGGTACAGCCAGCAATGAACCATGCACAATAGGGTCAACAAGAGGCTCAAAACTTACAGAATGAACTTGTAAAGAGACTTGAGAAGGCTCAAGACCAAAGCCTTTCATAGAACCCCAGGAGACATCCATTGTACCTGCATGCAAGGTCACTACCTGACCCTGCACTCCCTGAGCAGATGCAGCATCAACAACCAGAGAATTATCTCGAGGAGCATCAGGACTAATAGCATGAGAAACCACATGTTGAGCCTGCAAATCAGCCTAAGGAACATCCACAATAACAGAAGAATCCAGAATCTTAGACACCTGCACAGAATCCAGAGAAACCTCTAAAATTTTAGACTACACCTACAAGGGAACCTGATCATATCCATCACCAGTACCTTGTACAGAGTCTCGAGGGACATCAGGACGAACTGAAGAGGCCACCGGGTGCCCCAGAGCTTCCACTTGACTAGCAGATTCATTAGCACATACCTAGATATAACGATGTGAATTTTTATTTCCAAGAGGACTAGCACTGATGCCTAGAGCCTGCACCAGCAAATGAAGACCAGAATTACCATAAACCTAGTTATTTATGGAAGTAGTAATCTTAGAAGTGGGATTACTCAGCCTAGCAATAGGATCAGAGGGCTTAGCCTATGCCTGGACCTTCCTACAGAAAGCATCTGAATGACCCTTCAAATTACACAGCCCACAAACTTTAATCCTATTACAATCACTTTCCATTTGACCAATGAAGTGGCAGATGAGGCATAACTTCAGTATTCTTTCATACTGTATCTCCAAATTGAAGCGATCAACCCCGGTTGTGAGTACAACCTCTTCCACCAACATTGAGGCCATGTCAACTTCAACCAGAACTCTCAGAAAGTGACCAAACTTCGGATCTTCGGTGTGATTATCCATCCTGATGTGGTTTCCAACCGAGGAGGAAATATCCCATATAATCATGGGATGCCAATAGAGCCAATTTATCTTGTGGATACGAATCCAAATCTGGGCATGAGTATCCTTGAAATTCTCTGGGTCGAAATTCCTGACCCACTCTCAAATTCGAAGAACACTAGGATTCAATGACACGGACCCAAAGCCACATTCCCTTCGTTTTGATTCCTCGGATGCGAAAATAACACAGTATTAACCAAGTCCCATTGAGATCATCCCCCAATCAGAAAACCCCAGAACCTGTGAGAGATGTTGAGATAGATCATTGAATTTCCATAAAGATCCTCCCTTCAGAAGAACAACCCGAGAAATAATCAAGTAGTGGAAAAGGTTGACTTTCTCCTAAAATACAATCTGATCAGTAGCAACATGAAAAATGTGTCCTTTTTTTATGATTCTCCCAGGTGGAGGACAATCAAATTCAGGAAACTTACCAGCCAACTTCACCACATCCTCAAAATTCCTCAGTCTCGATGCCTCAGAAACCGAAGCGGGCATGGATTTCTTTGAGGGAACACATCGAAACATCTCTGTATGACTAACACAATAGAAATTATTAGCTACCAATGAATCATTACCAAGAAAGGAAACATCCTTCGTCGTGCCCGGATCGGGATCACCAGGACTAGGGTTTCCCCCAGAAGCTCCACCATGCGACTCTGCCATCTTCCCCCACATCATAATAATCAACTAGACACAAACCTAATTGGAAAACCATGAAACATAGGCCCTTTGTAGATTTAAGTCCATTGAATGGTAGGCACCATTACCCCCCATTAGTGTGATGAACTATGATGCGCATTGTTACACGAAGATGACCCAACAACACATATCACCACATTGTGCGGATGGAACATGATATTGTATACCACCATTTTACATAGTTGCTCACATAAAGGGATGCATACAAAAATGGTATATTGATGACCCCTTTACCCGCATATTAGTACTCTATGAGTGGAAGCCCATATCCTACTTGACAAAATGGTACATAGAGGGGGGTGTCTTTTGATTTTCCACCTTTTGGGTCAAATATTTTTCTTTCCATTCTTATCACGCCCTCTATGGTGCCTCCGCTAACAAGTCCACCACAGTAATTAAAAGTCCTCTAACCAAGAAACCAAACCTTTATGACCATCCTATCGATCATATCATTGTTCCATTTTGAGTCTACACACCCATGGTATGCAAAGGCGCAAATGAAGTTCCAACAGTTTTTTGTACCTCAAGACTTACTTACGTCTACATCCCCGAGGTAACCCAATGTAAAACCTTGGGACAATAAATAGGACTTCCCCAATATAGGGATCAAGGGTAATCACTATCATTTCCATTGAATGAGTGACAATGATAAAACAAAGGGATTATCCATGATTTCTCTTTAATTTGGTGCAATTCTTATCCATTTTCCTAGAACTCATTTCATGGAACTCCACCTAAGGTAATCCCCTAGACTTTTTACTAAAGGTGGAAAATTATCCCAGGTCTAGTTTGGATTTGAATTTGTCTAGATAGATCACCCGATGTGACTATCTTGGATATCAAAATGTGGGAGGGTATTAAACAATAAAATCCCCTTACCCTCTCCCATTGGGCTTATAGATGCCACCCCATCCACTGTCTCCCACATCCCTTTTTCCTTTAAAGTGAATGAAGGTGTGACTTTGATGAATCTTTAAAATCCTATTTTTTCTCCTACTGAGCATGGATCACGTGGGAGTAGAGGTCGGTGATGATATAACATTCTCAAAAACTAGTCATGAACTATGAGGACACAAATTACCTACAAAATTGGGATATATAGAATACAATTATCTCAGACCTAGCTCAATAACATCTTATCTATGAAATGAAAGATCATGTCCCCCATTGATGGTTAAGCTCCCATGTTTAAGACCAAATCAATTCACATCCCCATAATGAACTACAAGAACATTTATTCCTACTCTAAAAAGGATATAGAGGATGCATGTCTGAAGGCCCGAGCTCGTGGGGATCCTTTTCAAATGTCAATACCCAATAACCCCCCCCCCACCCACCTGAAATAGGTCATCCATTATGGTATAATCCCCAATATAATCCAAAAAATGATGGATTTTATTACCATCTAAATAGGATACATAGAAAGACTCTCTTAGGTCTAAACCCAACACCCAAATTACCCTAGTGTTCACTGGTCCATATTCTCGACAGGGACATATCCACCCAAGATACCATGTATCTAATAAGCACTGTGGGAATCTTTAGTGTATGTCCCACATGAAATTTTTACAAGGTATCCTCTGCCTAGACGTCCTCACTACACGGTGATCTAACCTCATGGATGGGTCCCCGTCGAACGATCTTAAAAGTTGATGTGTCCATTTAAGTGCAACCAAACAACATGGGTTCATTATCCTATCAAGAGGATACATAGGAATCCCATTTTATGGGTTCAATCATGATATCGAATCAACTTCCATCCTCTATGGTTGATGATAAAGTCTTGAGAGCCTCATCATGGGGCCTAAAATAGAATTTTGTTAGTTATTCCCAACCCATGCGTATATATGGTTAACCTTGAAACCTATGTGTAATCCACATACACAAGCATGGGAAAGAAGAAAGGATTCACGAACATATGAACATTGCTATAATATATAAGAGTGTCATGGAGTAGGAATTAATTTCCCACAAGAGGGTCTGATGAGCCCAACCTATCATCCTCCGGACCAATGGATTCCTTTTGTATTGTTAGCCAAATCCTCATCCAGCAAGCGCCTTCCTTTGTAAATCAGGTCCATGAATCATGGATACATGGGAAAAAAGTTGTTTCTGGCACCACGAATAAACCAATTGGAGACCATATTAGGCCATAGGACCAGATTTCAAAACATTTTTAATAAAGTAAAATGGTTTAATATCCATTGAGTTGTTTCATTGACCCCGTGTATGATTTGAATTGGGTTAAAAAAATTTGTCAACAAAATGTGAATCCTTTACCAAGGTGGCAGGTCACATCTACTCCCTTTCACATTCAAAAGTAAGAGGGTTGAGCATGATTACAAATCATTCATGTAATCATGTGAAGGTCCATTATTGAGGCTTCTTTTTTTGTGCTTGATACATTTATTTCATGTTTCATAGAGCTCTATTAAAATCGTATTTCATCTCAACAAATTGCTCAGACCAACGATTCAGCATCCGCACAACTGACTAGATCCTCGATGAATAGTAATATGTTGCATAACTTGTATCTACAATGGTGGGTTTCAAACATACAGTTCAATGAGTACAGAAAAAACAGTACTCTCCCCCTGTTGGAGGGTACATGGAATTCCCTACAAGTGGTAAAATCTCATGAGATGCGTCTTTAGCTACGACTGGAAATCCATAACTTGACGTCTCCACTGGTCATATCAAATCGTTTCGGGCTACATTCCCTGGAATGTGACCAAAAATTTCTCCCTTATATTAGGGAGGAATATGTGGTCAACACTGATGACTTTATCCCAAATACACAAGAACCATTCTTATGGGATCCTTCTAGAGGACATCATCCCCAGTGATGTATGACACAATATCCTCTCTCTGTCGAGTATCACATACTGAGGGTACCTACTAAAGTCTAATGGACACAATTCCCTCTACCTACAATGTGAGGGTGTAAAATTCGTAATCAATTAAAGGTTATCACCCTGATCCTAAGGAGGTGGTCTGCCACAAAAATGTGGCAGCAAATAATGTGCATGCATTGAATTCTGCCCATCCTACTAAAACCTGCCACAGAAATTCGACAACAATTTATGAGTGGATTAATATCCCCACATTCTATTATGAAGAAAACCACTGAAATAGGGTGGAATAATATGAGTAAATTTATATTTCATCTAGTGATTTCATGTCCTTCCACACAGACAGAGTGGAAAATTATAGGGTGATGCAAATCTATGCCAATACATAATAAGGATATCATCCAAACAAGACATAACCCAGCTATAAAAAGGTGAAAATTCTTTCTGAAGTATAATATTCCTACTATCCAAATAGGGAACCAAATTATTGGAAGCCATACAACACTGTCAGTACCCACTGGCTACTCATGGAGGATTGAAACATGCACAAACTCCAGCTCTGACATTGGAATGGAAATTCATACCCATTTTCAGTCAATGTGTTATCTCCTCACATCTTGTCTATGATAGTGGATAAGATGTCAATCATAGACTATATCCTCCATACGTGTCATGATGTCATTGCATCAGTGACAAAAGCAAGGAGTCTATCTCATGACCATATCTCCCCAAGTTGGGTGATTCATACACCAAATTAGATAATCACTCTACATCAAACCAACATACTTACTCCAGTCCAAGAGGGTCGATGAACAAATTCCATGATACAAAGATAACTAGATCAGGTTCAAATAATCATTCCAACTGGGGGACACTAGTCCAATGTAGTGGCCACTCCAGGTCTAACATATATCCCTTCCATAACTAAATATGTTCATCAGTATATCCTAGTGGCATTACTTGAACCAAGTAGATAGTGACCTGTAAATTAAGTCCATTACCAAAAGTAGGAATCCATAGGTGCCTACAAGAGACCACATAAAACTTAAATGCTCTAATGGAAACTGAAAAATGAGGAGCACAATCATGATTCAACTCTTCTTGAAGTTGTTGTTATTAATTACATAAAACATCTATCAATTGTGGCTTAAGATCCTATCGAACCATTACCAAATTAAGGATGTGGAAGTAGCAGTTGTGAAGACCCTCCCCGCAATGTCACTACTAGAAGCTCTCTAGATCCTCCCCAATGTACCCATTGTGGATTACAACATGGGATTTAAATGATCAGTCACAAGAGCCTATCTCATGATGAATGTCTGAGTCTCCCTCCCCTTGAATAGAAGACAAAATAGAATGAAGTTCCTCCTATTGATATCATCTACCATGATGATCATCCCCAGTGTATACACTGCTAATATATTTCTCACTATAATTGGAAATCATGCTATGATGGTATTCATCGCCATGACAATAGTCACTATAAAGGCCCTCTACATGGTGACAAAAAATAATTAGAAGTTCCTCCCCACATTGAAGTGAATTCTGAATTCCGTACCGAAATGAAACCTAAAAATACTCTCTCTATAACCAGTTTAATGATGGTAGTCCTCGCCATGATAGCATTCATGTTGAATGTTGTCCACTCAATGACACCAAGTAGTAAAAAGGTCCTCCTCTTTTTGTGGTTCTCCCTTAAATTCCTCCCCAGGTTATACACCACATAATTCCTCTCTTCATCTGAACACTAATCTGAAATGGTAGTCCTCACCGTCACATGACTGATTACAAAGGTCATCCCCATAGTCAAAATTTACACCAGTGAAAAGGTCCTCCCATCGTCATGAAAAATGTGAGAAATCACTCATATGTTGAGGCACTAGGAAAAATGGATAATGAAATTTGGGATACTATATCCATGAAAAGATGTATTATTTCTAAACCAGAGGATATCCCGAGTCAACTCTCATATTCTGAGCCACCATTTTATCATTCAGATGTCAACATGACTCACTCTATCCCCATTGATTAAAAAGAAATAATTTAGGGGTAGTAAAACATGGAAGATCAAGAAGAATATTCCATAGTAGAAAAACAAAAAATGTGTGTCTTATGCAATGAAAATTTTATAGGGATTAGAATCCATGGATTTATTGGCATTCAACCACTTTTCAAAACAACATACTGAGAGAGTTGTTAGAATAATGTATTCATATCATATACTCAATAAATGGACAACTCTATGTAAGTAAAATGAGAAATATATACCCTATGAAGGGTATGAAAACCAAATTAATGTCCTAGGAGAGATTCTCCATCAAATCATCCTAGAATACCTTACTTCTCCACAACAGGCTCAATCAAAAAGGAAAATAAATGACCCTGGATTGACCTTCCTTTATGCGTTGTACATGTTTGTCTACCTTATTAGAAATGAGCCATTTGGTGTTCATATATATGGATGGGGAGAATAGTGAGCTCTATATTTGACCCCAAATCCCATCTAGAATATCCCACTGGATGTGACATCTTACAATTTCATCATCCCCATGTGATAATTAAATGAATTCCAAACTCATGAAAGTTGAACAGACAACATGAACTAACATTGAGTATGTCCCAATATCATCAAGCCCGGTGAGAGAAAGACATCGAGAAGATCCTAAAGCTAGACACCAAGAAAATCCTTCTAACTTTCTATCTACGAGAATCCAATCAGTGAGCACTAATATAGTCATTGGAACCAAGTAATTCACATCCATACCCAACACAATATCCTACTCACACCCTCATGATAATGAATGAGATAAAAAAGGTGGAAATAACAATATTCAAAGCTGTAATATTGGGCCAATATTATCCTACATAGCTAGGGGAATTATTAACACAAAATTACTCCATAATACTAGAAAACACGGGCCAAGGAATGTCAACATTGGAATGAGAGAAACAACATCCTGTAGGGCTCGGTAATTTTTATCTCATATTCACACCCACCGAGCATATGTATTCTACCAACTAGGGGGAATAATGGATAGAGGGGCCACCCATTTCATCCCATCCCATGACTCACATCCCCTGGGATGAATTCATACATCATGGTCATATTAGTTCTCCCTTCAAGGTACTCATCACCCAGAATCTCAAAGAGTATCCCAGAATGGCCGAATAATATCCAACAAAGGATGTTAGAAGCACTCCGACCATTCATCGCCTGGTAAGGCACCACCAAGGAGGTATGATTCAGTGAATTTATTGGGAATCATTCCCACAAACCTCACATCATATAATTCAAATAATAAGGAAACCAGAGAAGGGGGTTCTATCTTAGAGAAGATCCACACTGATCCTGGATGTGTGGACCCTGGAAACCAAAGAGTTTCTTTAAATTTTAGCACCCCTTATGTCAATCTTCCACCCAATTTCGTGAAAATCCCTAAAAATGATAGGAATATGAACAACGCATATATCCCACCTCATCCTCCTTGTGAAATTGATTCTCCCATGATTGAGGTGATATTCTATCGATATGAGGCATAAATGAAATACAGAAAGAGCATTAATGCTAAGCTTCTATGAGAAATCCATCTAACTAGGTATGTTCCTTAGGTAGAGAATAGATACACACTTCCATAAGATGTATCAATTCCTCAAGGGACCATCCTGACAAATGATGAAAGGATATAAAGCTCATCCAAGGTAATGTTGGGACCATCAGTCTAACTGATCACTATCCTGGTATGATATAAAGAGTTTCATCCATTAGGGGAGAAAATGAAATATATTTAGAGAAATAACAAGATGATTCACATGGGTGGGTAACTACTTAATGTTATAGTAGTGTTAACACTTCCAATCATTCCCCTTGCTACAACTACCCATTAATAGTTTTAACAAGGCAAGAATGAAGGGATCCTAAATAAAATCGAGTTATTTACAAATAAAATGGAAGCATTTGAGGGGCGACATTCTCTGATACAACCAGAATAGAAATCATACCCCAACTGTCTGAGCAACATCCCATCTCCCCCAAATATATGGAATCCTTTATATCCAGTGTTCAATGGCTCAGGGGACTAAGAGCAACATCTAGTGCACTATTTTTCTTATTATGATCCCATTATGGGAACCCCTAAGCAATAAGAATCTGTGAAGCTCTTATTCTTTGTGTGAACCATACAAGGTTCATCCATTGTATGGTACACTAATTTTTAAGGAAAATATATACCATGATAGGAGGTACTCCGGTGCTAGTTCTTGTTTCAGGTCAACACAACATTTCCCAAACAAAGTGATTGATCTCATGAGCATCATACAGTTAGAGAAATAGAGTTTATCAAAATTATTTTCCTTATGGAAATGTCTTACATATTCATTGAATCGTCCTATCTCCCAATATGAGAGGTTGTCCATGTGCATTGAAAACCTCTATGATGAGATGGGAACACTACTTATTTTGGTGAAATATACAAGTGGGTTTCAATACATCTACTCCATAAATCAATGGATATAAGATTCATATAAATGGACTAACCTCATGTCCTAGGATTCCCCAACACCCTAGTAAAAAGAGAAGGGAGAGCTAAAGTTGCTTCTATCATGATTAAGCCACTCAATAAATTGGATCCCGCTTTGATTCCCCCTCCACACTGTGGAAGAACCTCTATAAATCAGCAACCAACCTTGCCTGAACAAGACGAGCACCAGGGAGCCATGATGAATCAATTTGAGGAACGTAGAAATAATTTTTACTCATTCTGAGCTGATCATGTCCATGGCTATATCCTAGTCGTCAAAAATTGCTACATTCTCTAACATCTGCTGTCAAAGAGGGATGATGACGTTGGACTTGATGACCATCCAGAATATAATACAGTCCATGGTAATTGGGATACACTATTCATGATGGTTTCATCTTAAAAAATTTCTTAAAACGTGATATATTCTAGAAAATTCATGTTGGGAAAATCACCAACTCATGTAGAATATGTTTTCACCATTGATTCAGAAGAAAAAGGGGATTGGAAAAAAGTTGTTAACAAAAATGAGCAGAATTTTTATAATTGTATATTTTATAAAATAGTCAAACTGAGATTATGGAATACTCAATACATAGTTGAAACAGAAAACCGTTCCCCCAATGGATCTTAATGAAACACATTCTACGTCATTGTCTTCACAGGCCCCCAAGGGACAATCATTTAGAAAGATGTCCAATTAGAATAGAGGAAAGAAACTACATGGGGATGAACATGCACAAATTCATAAGTTGGATTTGAAACTCTATGATTTTATTAAATCAAAATTGAATACACCGGCACCACCCCAAAAAACAAAACAACAGACAGTACCTCAAAATATGGTACAATTGAAGGCAGACGATATGGTAATGTCATCATCAGAAGAGGAGCTAATTTCTTATTCTATCAATGTCATTCACTTGATGGATCCCTTATCAGACTAAGAATATAGTTATCAAAAAAAATCTCCACATCCAATTGGGGGGATGGAGTATGAAACCATAGAATCCATGGATATAAAGTGTGGCATAGCCATGTAAAAAAAATCATGCTTTTGGCTACACCCCTACTCAAACTGTCAGTGTTTCAGAATCCCGAGAGGGTTCCCTCTAGTGATTTCAGTAGGGAAAGTAAAAATATCATACCCCCATAGGGTCCATCCGTGTCAAATCCTTAGGAAATAACCATCTGAGGACGAACATATGACTAATATCCCTATGCAGGTGTGCACCCCAATGTAGACCAATCCACAAAAGATGAATGCTACTCTGTCTCTGGTCACAATAGCCAACACGTCTTCATCAAATGCTCAACCCCTAAAATCTCCATTAAAATAGAGTCACCTAGATGGGGAGTGATGACCTATAGATCGTAAATATGATGTTCTGAAGAACATAGATTTTGTGCAATCCAGGCTATCGATCATGGATATAGTGAATCTACCAATAGATCTCAAGGAAGAACTCCCCAAATATTTACTATGTCCCTTGGAGTTCGAAGAAGAATTAGCTACCATTGAATTATACTAGATAGTGTCCAATTCTGTAGAATGTCACAAAGTTATATGCTTCACGGATAAAGATGAATAATCCATCATACAAGGAAATATCAAACACATATATGTGTCTGGAATAATAAATGGAATCGATATACAAAAAATTTTCATCGACCATCGATCAGGGGTTTATCTCGTCCCACATAAAACACTTCACCGGAAAGGTATAATGAGAATGATTTGATGACATGCACTACAACCATGTTGGGCTATGAAAAAATATAGTAGAATCCATATGGAATATTTATGTTCAAAACTTGGTTCTACGACCTCATAGCTCACCCAGAATTTTTGATAGTTTGATGTAATGCATTCATCAACACCCTTATATGGGGAACATGACTACATAAACCCACAAGAATACCCTCCTTGTACCATCAGTGGATGATGTATATCATTAAAGACATAGTGTAAAACTACATGTTGAAAATTCTCCATTAGACTTTTTTGAATCACACTATATTGATGCAGAGTTCTATAAACCAAAGGGGAAACCACCCTTAGTTAGAGAAATTGATTGGGTCACCACCCCCAAATGGATTTGGAATGGTTCCCACCAATCCCCTCAAGCAGCTCCTGAAAGAAAACATACATCCCATCAACCAGAATGGGGGAACAAGTCCATATTCAGGTGTGTATTCAGTAGTCCACATGATTCTAGTTATGGATGTCAAGCCAAATATTATTGAAAGTATCATTGAATCCCAAGATAATAGTGAAATTTTGGATAAAGATTCCCCTGAAAAATATTATAAACCCTATAATATTACATCCTCAACCACCAAGAAAAGAGTAATTGTCTTGTCACTAAATGAAAATGTGGAATATATTTTTCCCCTCATTACATATTCTCTAGAGAATCCTTTGTTGATGACCGAGGCATAAGTGATGGCTTCACCTCCTAGACACCTAAAATGAAATTACTCCAATAATTATGGAATAATAATCTCAATAATTGATTCCCCTTTATAATACAAAGATAATGATGATGAGGATGCAAAGGAGGAGGATGAATAAGACCTTAGGAATACCCCTCCAGTATTTGAGGAAGGGGTCTCTATCACAATTGATGAACTCAAAGAAATCATCATGGGTACCGAAAAAGAACCATGAGCCACTCTAGTTAGTTAATCCATGCATTCTATAAAGAAATAGGTGTATTCCCCTTTCCAAAAGCATAATAATTAATTTTTTTCCTAGAAGTATATAGAAATTCCAAGCATTGATCTTGAGGCAGAAAATCACCACCTAGGCCAACAGGATATGCATTGTGGCTACAAGAAAGATACCAAAAGGATACACCCAAAACATGATTCCAAAATAGAGGCTAAATTAGAAAATATCATGATATATAACATCATTCTATTGGACCAATATCCCATCACTCTAGAGAACACTCTCTATGTAATGGAAAAAAATTGGATGATCCAGGTATACATCATTTTCATGGACCTTAACTGGCACTTCCTAAATGATGATTTTCCAGTCCCAAGCTCAAAAATATGGATTTATGTGAATACTTGATTTGAGTCTCTCCCATTCATGGATAGTTATTTAGGGTATAACCAGATCTGAATGGCCCAAGAAGATAATGAAGACACCACCTTTTAGGATCCCCATAGAATATTTTTCTACAAGGTCATACATTTCTGATTAAAAAAATGTTTGTGCCACATATCCTCATGTCGTGCACTGCATTTTAAAATCCTTCCAATTAATTTTCATCCAATTATATGTTGATGATATGGTGGTTAAATCATGACAATTTTCAAACTATCTTGCAGATCCCAAAACTGTCTTCATAAAAATATGAAATCATAATCAGAAAATGAACCCCCTAGAATGTACTTTTGGTGTTACTTTATTGAAATTATTCAGCTTTGTCATAAGACATTGTGGAATCGATGTTTTCCCTAAGATTATAAAGGTTATCCAAGACATGTCACTACCTCGAAACCTCACTGAGTTGAGAGGACTCAAATCACACATGGATTACATTAGGTGATTTAGTGGAAACATGCAGGAAACTGTTTTCCCATAAATAGGTTGATGAAGAATGGATTATAATATTAAGGGACTGATGATTGTCATGAATCATTCAAAAATCTAAAGAAATATATTTTGATCATATAGGATCTAATACCACCTGTCAAAGGAAGAACACTCATTCTGTACCAAACTAGCTTGGAGTGATCCCTAGTTGACTTCCATGCATAGATGAATGATGTCATCTTTGAGAACAGTCTCTATTTTCTCAAACGAACCATATTTGATGTTGAGACTCGGTATTCAAATATTGAGAACATCTTCTTAGACATAATCATTGCAGTTTATAAGCTAAGGCATTATCTATAGCATAATGATATACACATGGTATGTCATAACAACCCGCTCAAGTAAATTCTCATTCATTAAATGATGACTGGACACCTATCGTTGTTGGATTTCATCCTGTAGTACATTGATATGTGGTTCAAATCATATAAATATATCAAAGATCAGGCATAAGAAGATTTCCTAGAAAAAAATCCCTCAATAGAGGTGTCCCCAATAAATACTGAGTTACCTAATGAGGAAATGTTCAATATTCAATAGAAATCCCAGATGTGGAAAAATAATTTCAAGGAAGCGTCTAGAATCCTTGTAGAGAAATTAATGGAATACCCCAGACAATAAAAAGTGGGGTTGGAGGTCATACTTGTGTCCCCAAAAAAGGTTGTCATTCATAATGAATTTTTACTATCATAGGGGTGCACAAAAAATGATGAAGAAAACAAGGCCCTTATCGTGGGCCTAGACTTAGAAATCAATGTGCAAGCTAAACAATTAAAGATAAATTTTATTTCAAAACTGTTCATCAAGAATGGTAGTGGTGAATATGCAATAAACAAAGAGGATATGATCCATTTGATGAACCATGTTCGAGAATTGATGGAATAATTATCATAGTTTCTGACACTAGATTATGTCATTCGTTCACAAAATGTTCATGCTGATATATTATAAAATTAGGCCTTAAATGCAGATGATCCAGATTAGAATGAAATGGTCATTAACATTTCCCAAATCCAGACGGTTTTACCATATGTTCAGGACATGATGGAAGAAATCAATGAGATCATTACCATCTCCAAGCCTAATGGTCATACCATCGACTAGAAGTCCCCATTGTGGAATATCATTATAAAAGGAGAACTCCCAAAACATAGGGAATGAAGGGAATAGATCCAATTAAGAGTAGTCAATTTAATTTTGTATAACAACACAAACTGAGAAAAGGTCCTTTTTATGTGAGTCCATGATGGAGTCCTTCTCAAGAGCATTGATGTAGAGGATACCGATGTAGTCAGGAACGAAGTTCATGATGTAACATGTTGGGCACATCAATCATCATTCAAACTCAATCATCAAATTCGATGTGTTCGGTACTATTGGTCCTCCATGATTTATGATTATGTTGATTTACTAAAACTTTTCCCCCTTCCCATGTTCAAGGAAATTTAAACCATTAACCACCAGAGTTTCTCCACATAATTACGTAATCATTATCATGAACCATATGGGAAATGGAAATTATGTGACCATATCCTATGGATAAGAAAAAAAATCATGTTTATTCACATAGAGTCTGAATTATTTTCTAAATTGGTAGCACCTGTACCACTTAAATAAGTTGGAGAAAAAAGAATTTTTTTCTTTGTGAAATCTAATATCATCACCAGGTTTTGTGTCCCCCATACAATACTGATGGACAATAAAACCTATTAGTTCTCTGTTGAATTAGAAAAACTCTACCAATAGTGTGGTATCAAATCCAACTGTTCACCCCACAACCATGTTGCTGCCAACGAATAGATATAGCCTTTCAACCGGACTATATCCTACCAACATCAAAAGATAGTAGACAATTATAAGAAATAGTTGTAAGACAAGCTCCTCCATTCTCTTTTGTATTACTGGACCAGAACCCTCACCGCCACTCATGTAGCCCCGTACTCATTAGTATTTAATACATAGGTGGGTCTGTCCATTGAATTTTAACTACCAGCACTCCTTTTCACTATCTGCGATGAACTATCTATAGATGAGAAATCCTAAAAATAGTTTAATGAGATGGATAGGATGGATGAAAAAATATTTCAAACTCTTCCCCACTTTGAAGTCTTCCAAAATCAGTTTGTAGGATCCTTATATATTATGTTTCACCTTCGATCATTCCTCGAAGGAGAAATTGTGTTATTCCTCAGAACCCTAATGATACTTGGAGAGAAACCTCCAATGTTTCAACCAAAATGGGATGTAACATATGTTATACCCAACGATTACACCAATGGAGCATATGACCTAATTTTAATTGATGGACAGTTCACCAAAACTCAACCAATGCAAGGTTCCTGTATTAATATTCTTTATAGCCCTAAAATTGAAAAAAAAAATCCCACATGATGTTAAACTATATGGAAGACATATTGATTGCATGAAAATAAACTGGGTGATTGATTTATCCATGCTGAATAACATTAAACTCACTAGCATCTTCACCCTCAATGGCAGATGTTTAACCACATGGTGATCATTATGTCCTGATCAATTACATGTTGTGCATGAATAAGATCTTTTAAAGAAAAAGATAAAATAATACCCCCTCCTATATAGACCAAGATGATATAGGGATATACTTTTATAAATCTACTCAAATATTGATTCATATTCATAAATGCAATATATAGAGAAACCATGACCATGTTTATTGGTACAAGCATCACATTACATGCAATTCCTCTATTGTATTTTATTTCCGCCTATACTACAAGAGAAAACCTCATCAATCCTTTTTTCTCACACTGAGTATAACTCATGTGAGCTTAGTAATGGTGGTCAGGATATCCATGACATAGAAAAATCATAGATGAGTATAATATGCCCATCATCTTGAAAGCATTCAATAAAATTCCACCCTCTCTGTGAACAGGTCAGACTAGAACTGGGAGTCCTAAGAACAACTTATGAATTAATTCATACTTTCACATGATAAGTAGTTATGCATGGATTCTACAACCTTGTCCATTCACCAGTCAAAATCAATAATTCCACTCTCACTGTGGGTAGGTCAAACATGCATATAGAAATTATGGTTCCTAACCTCTTGACACTAATTTACATTTCCCCCAAAAATGTTATCACCTATGGGGACATTGCCTCAGGCATTTGTCACATAACTTGTAATTATATAAAACTATGTATGGATTGATTATATCCCTCACAATAAATATAATGACTCCATGACCAATCATCATGGTGTAGATTTCATAAAAAATGACCCTCATTTCCAGTTCATGTATCAAACAGGTACATGGAACATATTGTCTTAGATCTATGCAATGCTTGACTCCCACCCACCGATTGGATACATCACGACACCATGGTCTTTCTTCTTGGTCCATTTACAACATAGTCATAAAATACCTCTATTATATTATTAACTTCCTCTGAATTATGAGAGGATACCTTGTAAATTTCATGTTTCTCACATCGTGCATAGCTCACTTGAGCTTAGGATTGGTGGAAAAGGTTTCCCTACAAATGGAAAAAGGATACATCCACACTATATGAACATTAAAAAATGGTAAAAAAAATCCCCATCCATGAGTTTGAGCTAGTACTACATAGGGAGGGAGTTCTAGAACTACGTATGGCCTGATTCTTTCCCATATGAGATACATAGTGACACCAAGATCTTCTATCCCTATCCATCCATCATAAATCAATGAAAAATGTAAAATATAAACTCTATATTCATGGTTGAAACCATCTTGGGGAACTTAAAATACAATGTGCTTATTGATTTCTTCCCTCGCATGATACACCATGAAGCCTGGATCCTTCCACCTGGGCCTGCCGCCACCGAAAAAACATGTCTCATTTCTCTATGACATGGGAATATTTATGGAGTTAGATTCATCATAAGTGACATATAAGTTTTCATTCATACACTTTTGGAATACATGATCAGCTTCTAGATCATCAAACATGAGCATGGATGCAACAAATTATTGAAAGAAAAATACCACGTACTTCTTCATGAACCCATGTCTCCACCAATGTATTCCATTTTTAGACTATGTTTCTCACACTGAGTACTACTCACATGTGCTGAGGAATCTCGACATAGGATTCCCTACTGGCATACCAACTCACTACTGGTCAATGTCCTTACATCAATACGTAAAATTACTGGGTAACCCAGGAATGATATTTGTCTTGATTCTTTCTCTCACAGGATACGTAGTGACACCCGAATCCTTCGTATGGGTCCATCAGCCACCAAAAAAATATGACCTCTGATATTGTAGGTGTTAGACATATGTAGGAATTTTACATGATAAACTATGCATAGCATGATTCCTTCTCTTATAGGATATGTAGCATTGACTCGATCCTTCATCATGGTCCTGCTGCTATACAATGAAAACAAAAACCCCACCCCCAACATGTAAAATGAAAATTGAAGTAGCATATTATGAATTTGTATTCTTAAATCTCAAAGGAATCAAAATACCATTATTTCCATTACAAAAAAATTAGATCTATATAAAGGATATCCTACTTCATAACAAACCACTGTTAGAATATTTTACATGTACCCAAGCATCCCATTTTAATCCATCAAACACCATGCCCTAAGAAATACCATATCACCATAATAAACCTTGACTACCATTACAGGACGACTACTATTTTTTGGACACCATTATTTGAATATGATCACAATACCCTAGTATCTCTGTGAACATTGCCTGAAAAAATTGTCTATAAACCAAAGGAAAATTCATTGAAAAGAGAGAATATTCCTATATCTATACTCTCATTTGATCATAAGCCTCACATCATCCCTCCAGACTCAAAGACTCCTAAAATTATGGTTCGCACCCTCTTCCCATAATCATGTCTAGGGTGTAACAAGAATATCCTGACCTGATTATCTCATATTTATGCGTGGTTCCATTGATAATTCATCACTGCATCATTTCCATTATGTTGTGATGTCAACATACATTCTACATGACATTAAGCTATATAGAATATGTCAGGATCACATGACAATAAAAATTACAATGAATCCATCCATGATATTTTACATTGAGCTACATTGTATATACTTCCTCATCAGCTGACGTTAAATTTCAGGGCCCAACATTGCACTTTCATTTTTTTCCTATCAACCATAGGTTTTTTAGTGAAGTCCTTGCCACCCCTTATATCTCACACCGTACATAGCTCACGTGGGATTAGGAATTTTGGTAGGGGACCCCCATAGTATCAACATGAATCATCCTATAATGGATGATCGTACTGGCATGACATTGAATGGTATATTAGGGTTTTCATTCCATATTAGGAAACCTAATGTCATTATCGTATGACATTAAATTGAAATGTACTAAAAATATAGAAAAAATTACCACACCCTACCTATGTATCAAACCAAGGCATGGTAATGAAAACCTAGTACCATCCCCACTGAGAGAATCAAAATTCTTCACCCCATGTACGATTTTGATATATATGGGGGATTACCCAACTATATGGGTAAATCAAAACCCAATTTCATCTACTGTATCCTAGGACAATCCCTCCATGTGTAAAACTCCATGCTTCGAGTGATCTGGGATCATCATAATCATACACAACCATCAGAATTGGATGTTTAGTGTCTTGGAGACTCCTTTTATTGACTAAGAATATAATTACCTGCAACATTTCATATGTTTGCCACAAAAAATGGCATGTCAACCAACGGAAAATGCATCCCCATGTAGTGGATTTTTCACATTTCATTCTCTAAATAGTATATAAGCACTATTTCATTCCTCCTGATCCAAGAACTCTTGAATCCATGGTTTACAAATTCATTCCTTCTCACATCCAGGAAAAGTCAGAATATCCTGGCTTGATTACACTCTAGTTACTCAAGGCTCCTACATCAATGTCCAAACTGCATGAGGTTTAAACTGCAAGATACTCAATGCCTTTTATTCACCCTTATGTAAGGCCACGTTAAACAGTGTTTCTCCAAATGACCCTACAACAGAAATGAATATGTGCATGAATGTTCAACACACACACCACCTTATTGGTGAATCTATGTCTAAAACAAAAATTCTCCTTCCAAATTCTTCAATCAAATCCACTTGGGGATGGTCCTTAAAATAACTATGTATATTTTGATTCTTATCATCATAGGATACATAGTAACTTCAAAATCTAATATGTCAGATTTAGCTATGAAACAAAATTTTCCCATCCCTGCCTATGCAGGGATGACACCTACGTATGAAAAAAACTCATATGGATATGATAAAAATGCATCCACTCATTCCCAGTATTCTTGGAAAATTACAACCTAAAATTCCCCTTTTCACGATCAGTAACTCATATCCACACACCATACTATGTGTCCATAAAGGCCTGAATCCTCATAACTATCACTGTACATCAGAAATGGATGGATAGTCTCTTGGGAACACCTTTTTTGACAATGCACATTATTCCCCGATGACTCTATATATGATGCCCCAAAAAATTGGCCTATCAACCAAATGAAAATTCATCATCAAGAGTGGATTTTCCTATCAGTGTACAAAACTATGATGTCAATGTATCAACTCATTCCATAGTTTCAGAAATCCCCAGATCAAATGTCTACATATTTCCCCATTTCAATGCATGAATATAAATGACATTTCTGGTCAAAATAATGTGGGAAATGATGAATAATTTACCCTCTTACAGTCAGTATAAAATTTAATCTCACCATAAGTCTGAAAAGTCCTAGATGTCTAATGTTAAACTACACCTCATGTTTTCCCTCCTTTGTACAATTTAAATTCATGTGGGAATGGTTTCTAAAAGAAACCCAATTAAAATTCCCTCATACATTCAGACATTGTTTCCTTAATAGGGTGTACACTATGGCCCTCAACAAAAAAATAAATCCAATGATCATTAAAAAATTATTGGCCATTGGAAATTGATGTCCAATGTCACACATAAAACTTTGTTTCAGTACGAATATTATTCCATGGAGGCTCTGCATATTTGGCCCACATAAATGGACAGTAAAACAAATGTAAATTTTTATCTAGAGCGTATTTTCCCACTTTAGTATGGACCATGACCTTCATGACCCTTATAATGTCCCATATATTGAAGCCACAAGTCATGATCATGAAACATACCTACTCCATGTCTCAAGGTTTTCAGATTATTCTCTATTAATGAGACCTAAATTGGGGCCCTTATCCTGCAAGTCATTTTCAAATATTTTTGACATAAAACATCATTAATTATATTCTGGTATCCTAGAATCTAAACTGACATTGAAAAATACACAACACTCGTTAGGGTGAAAGCTCTCAAAGGGAACCCTATATAAAAATCGAGTACCATCTCGCTAAACTAAAACTACATAGGGTTTAGGAAAAACATTAGGCAATAAAAAAATCATCAATTGATGAAAATATTGTTAGGTCAAAAACCTACAAAGGGTGGACAAAGAAAAAGTCTTGTTATACCCATTAATCCAACACCATAGAATAATAATGAAAAAATTGTGGTAATAATGAAAAGGGAACAACAGTTTGTAGGGTTTTTCAAATATCCCCATCAATAGTCAAACTACACTACCTTATTCCCTTGGCTCATGAAAAAATAGAGCATTATCTAACCAATCAAATTGGAACAACTTCTACATCAAAATAACCTCATCTTCGCCTCGATCAGATCCCATTTTTATTGGGAGAATTTGTATAGTCTTGAAAAATATGCCTTTCTGATGATGAATATTCCATTAAAATCATCAAAGAAAAGATATAAAATACTGAAGGATGATTCAAAAATTAATTTTGGTTAATAAAAATTTGAAAAATTAAGACAACCTGTTAGCGTGCTGGTTACCGGGAAAGGACTTCAAAAGTTGCAGACTGTGAACCAAGAAGTATCCGGATAGCTTGTGAAAAGATGGCCCAGAAATCATTGGCCTACGAACAAATAAATTTGTGGATGAGATGAAAATAGTGAACCATAATGATGTGAAATATGTTTTTGTTGATAATATAATAGATAAGTATGTTTCCACATACTATCCTTGCATACTGATCAATTCAAAAATGGGGTGGGGTTGGATGCATCATCTGAATCTTGTCGTTCATGTGATTGAGGTGTTGATTTTCGCCACTGTGAACCACATCTCTGTGAATCATGGTTGACTAAGTTGTTTATGGGTCTGATAATCCATCCATGGTATTCCACATAAGATTTCGTGTTCCCATATATACAGGTTCCCTAGTACTCTATAAAGGGTACAATGAGGAGAACTGAGGAGGGGAGGATTTTCGAAGATCTTTCAATTTACGAACAGAAGAATTCGAAGGTAAATGGTCAAAAAGGTAAGGAACCATGAATAGTTTCTAGGAGGTATAAACTGACCAAAAATGATAAAAATAAGGATACTTAATAATAATCAACTAGAAATTAAACTTAATGGTGAACCGCGAACCGTTGGCCCTTCGCAGATGAACATCCAGTGAACCACAGAGAGAATGCCCCTCGTTAAGACTAGTGAACTGTGAGGCACATCGCTCTGCGGATAAGACCTTGTGCCACATAGAAACATGCTACATTGATAGAACCTCAGAATGTATATGACCATGGTACATGGAGGATCACATTCGTGGATTCGTTCCATTGCGGTATGTGGACGACCTCTTCACCAGCATAGTTGTATGTTATGTGAGAAAGCCCCATACCACATGACGAAACGATACCCTAAATGGGGTATCTTAGGGTTTTCCACCATATGGATCATAACCTGTCCTTCCAATCCTACCACACCCTCTATGGCCCCTTTGCTAACCAAACCAACAGCATCAGACCAATGCCTCTTCCAAATCCATCAGACCCGTATGACCAGATTTTCGGGCATATCAGTGTGCCCTTATGAGTCTACATAATCATTGTATGTGGAGGCACACAGATATTATCTATAATGTTTCAGACCCCTAGGACATCCTTATGTCTATATTTTTAAGATAATCTGATGTCCAAGCATGGAAAAATGATTTGGAACTAACCATTCAAGAGTTCAAGGGTAATCACTTACTTTTCTTTTCAATGAAGGATAATGACTAGAGGAATAGATATTTCCTTCTATCCCATTAATGATGTGAAATGATTATCCCATTTATTAGAACTCCTTTCATTAAACTCCTCTAGTGGGAATCCCTTTCCTTGTTATGGGAGGTGGGACTTTCTCCCCTATTTGTCCCAGCTTGGTATGTGTCCAGTTATCTCACCTGAAGTGACTATCCTAGAAATCAACATGGGTGTGGGGATGAAACATTCAAATCTCATTTCCCTCTCCCCTTGGGATCATAGACGCACCCTCATCCACCACCTCCCTCATCTATTTTCCTTAGTATAAAAGGGAATATGAAACATTGTTGAATCTTTCACATCCTCTTGTTTCTCACACAGAGAATGACTGACATGGTCACAGAGGTCTCTGATGATACGAAATTCACACCCTCTCCCCTTGGGATTATAGACGCACCCTCGTCCACCACCTCCCTCATCTATTTTATTTAGTATAAAAGGGAATATGCAGCATTTTTGAATCGTTCACATCCTCTTGTTTCTCACACAGAGAATGACTGACATGGTCTTAGAGGTCTCTGATGATACGAAATTCAGACTACCTATTCTTGAACTATGAGGACACTGATTCCCAACAGAATTGGGATATGTAGGAAGAATTTATAAAGGTTCTATATCCATTTCATCTAATCCATTATATTATAGTTCATGACCCCTTCAAATGAGATCTCCCACGTGTACTCCACAAAGAAATCACAAACTAGTAATGAACTACAATAACTTTGATTCCTACTCTAGATAGGATATGTAGGATGGCCTTCTGAAGCCCCGATCTCAAGGTGATACTTTTCAATGGTCAAGCCTCAATCATGAACCTTGAAAACAGAGCCTCCTTTACAAAATATTCCCCCAACATAAACCAAACTATGAGGTCTTTTATTCCTAGCTAAATAGGATATGTGGGAAGCTTTCCTAAGGTCCAAACCCAACAACCAAATTACCATAGTATTCATTGGGACTTATCCTTAGTGGGACCATGTACACCTAGGTTACTATGCTTCCATAAGCATACTAGGCCGCTTCGAGATATGTCCCACATGAAATCATGACTAGGAATCATCCTCCAAGATTCCCTCACCACACGACTATAAAACTACAGGGATGGGTCCCCTTCACATGTCATTAAAAGTTGTTGTGTCCAGTTAAGTGGAAATGAACTACGTGGGTTCTAATTCTTCTCATGAGGATACAAAGGAAGCATATATCATGGGTTTGATCATACTATCGAAGTATCTATTTTCCTCCCCGGATGATGATAAACCCCACAATGCATCATCACATGGAAAAAACTAGGATCGTCTCAGCAATTCCTGACCCATTTTCATATATGGTTAAACATTCAACCCAATGGTAATATGCAGACAACTTCATGGGAAATAACCAAGGATTCATGATCATATGAACATTTTTTAATCTATAAGAGTTTTCTTGACAAAGAAACAATTACCCCAAATGGGTGTGATGATCCCTACCACCCATCATCTCAACCAATGGATTCATGAAGTGTCGTTGGATAAATCGCCATCAAACTAACATATTCCTTTGGAATGATGTTCCATGAATCATGGTACAAGGGTCATTGGGTTTTTCTAGATCCACTAATAAATCTATTCTATACTATATATAGATATTGTTCAATATGTGAAACACATCATTGCAATGGGCAATGGGTCACTATCCATCAGGCCATTCCATCATCACCCAGTATGATGAAAATCTTGTTGAAACAACCTAGCATAAGACCATCCAAAGTCATAGAATCATCCCTTATATTAGGTAAATATTGGTAGATTATTTCAAAGTTCACCACACATAATAAATTGAACATTCTATGATACACTTGGATGTATTTTATTTCCTTCTATTTAATTTCTTAATTTACCTAAAATAAACTTGGACTATGATCTTATTATATATATATATAACATATTATTGTTTATTGAATACAATTCCTCAGGTTCTTCTGCCAACAATATTGGTATGTTGGAAGATGAATTTTATTTCCTATATCAACTTTATGAAACTCTAATTTTAATTATTTATATTAGTAAGAAACATACTAATGATATAGTTATAAAAATATAACAATATATATGGTTAGGAATAATACCAATACTTCACATTCCATCTAAAATATATTTTTGTATCTTGGGTGGGGGAATATTTGTTTATCCATCAACATCAATGTTGAAATGGTTAAACCATGTTCCTACCACAAAAAAAACATAGTTAGACCTATAATATTGAGTAATCACCTAATCATGTAATATCATTCATATGATGTTTAAACAAATACATATTCTTTTCATACTATGTATCCATTAGTTTTACATAGTCTATATGTGTTCATTATCAATCAAAATATTTCATAATGGATCATAATGCAAATTTGAGTTAACCTGAGAATACATATCAGGAGTTTCAAATTAGGTGTGTAGTACGAGACCATTAACCATGCACTAAAATTATTGTTTAGGTATATGTGACCATCACATTTTAGGGTTATGGGCCCTAGATGAATATATTGAAACCAACATAAAATTTCAATATCCATACATAGATTAATACTCTATGCGAAAATACAATCTATTAATGACCATATCATTGGATTTTCTCATATATATTGGCTTAAACTAAGGAATTTCAAAAAATATTTCTCATCCTAGCAAACAAATTATACTAAAACATTAATTAATACCTACTATAGTGACCCCATAATTTCAAACATAAATATTACTTCCTAATGTATGGATATTCCTTAGATAAAATTATGATCCGTACTGAAACAATGAAGGCTAATTGCCTTTAGAAATATTGATACAAAAATTATTGGGGCATAAATAACAACATAATTTCTAATTATAATCTTCAAAAAGATAAATTTATAGAAATATCATACTTACAATTATTCATAAACTAGGGAATGAAAATATAATAAATGTTGAGATCATATTCAATGTATGGGTAAACATAATATATATTAATCATTGAATAAAATTGGTCATAAGTAAAGAATAAGGGTATTATAAGATGATAAAAACATTAAATAATCATGCCCAATCATTCAATGATCATTAATCATGAATCATGGAATAATGTTTTGTTAAAAAATACATTGTATTTAAGAATATAAAATTTTCAATTTTCAGTCATGTGTTAAGAAAACATATCATAAAAATATGACATATGATTTTGGAATTCACATAAGTACACATAATAACTTCATATGTCATGGTTCACTCCAAAGATTATAAATGTAGAAAAATTAAAATGATTTGATAACATAAACGGTCATTTATTACATTCTACTAGGAGAATATTCCATTAATTTAACTCTGAAATATATTATGAGTTTGTTAAATTTTTCATCCCTTATGATTTTATTAACCCCGTCGTTTCATTTTAGTTTCTCAACTCCATAATCATTACCCAATACGTTAGATGGTTATAACAGAACCAGAAATCCATGTTTTATAATTTTACATCCCATCAGAGGATTGTAAAGGAACCACCCATTATATTATCCAAATATATTCATATTTATTAAATAAATATCATGAATAAGTTATTCATTATATCAATGCTTAACCTATGGATAGAAAAAATTTACATATAATGTTCATCATCTAAAAAATAAACTATAAATATAAAAAATATGGTAAAATTGGATAATATCTTAATTAAATCATAAGATACATCAACAAATGTGGTTATAGAAAAAAAAAATCCATTAAAATATTAATGGTTATTTTCATGAGGGAATTAACCATTTCATTTTGAAATTTCATATCAAAAATATATTAATTTAAAAAATATTAAAGTAAAATATTTTCTACGAAAAAGAAAAATTAAAATTATGATTTAATATTGAATGTAGATATTATTCATGATATTGAGGAAGGGAATTCATGTATGTTATGTAAAAACAATTAATTCATTTATAATATATGTAAAATGTTAAAATTATTAATTTTTCAAAACAATGAGGTGACTATTTTTAAATATTTTGATTGAAATTATAATTTTGTTTATAATTAATTTAAATAATATTTTAATAATAATAAAAACGTAATTGAAATTTTTTAATGATAATTTGGATACTGATTAAAATATTCCCTACATAAGGGATAAGTTAAGTTTTTTTATAAAAATTAATATTTTTTAACTTGAAGAGTTAAATTGAGGAATATTAATTGAAATTTAATAATATATATAAATAAATAGTGGATAATAAATTAAATAATATTTATGATATTTGTTCAAATATTTTCATCATCATAAATTATGTATAAATAATCCAAGTTATAATTACATTGTCACATATAACTTTTATTATATTGGTAACTTTTGATTCTTAACCCAATGAAAGTAAGAAAATAAAACGATATTTTTAGTACAATGAACATAATAGTATCTATGATAGAACATATGAATGGGTAAGTAGATTAAACTCATAAATGAACACAGGTTTATACCACAGCATACCTTTTAATGAAAAAAAATTAGACTATAAAACTATACTACCTTGATAACATTTGAATCCAAACCCTATGGATGGAATAATTTTACATATAAGTATATATACAAAGAAATAAGAATTATAAATGGTACCAAATGAAAAATGATTAGTATATCAACCTCAAAATAATAAATAGGTTCATAACATAATTCAAGTCTCCATGAAACAAAATTCAAAGGAATAACCCTTACGTCATTAGTAATTATTGAATTGAAATAAATTGGTTGATTAAAAATTCAAGGGTTATTTTAGTTAATTACATTAAATCATGGATTATGAAAAATATAATTCATGGATAGAATATATTCTATAGAAATAGAAAATTTTTTCATAACATTAAACAAGTCTCAATGTACATATATTGAGTTGAAACTCTTACCTTATATCCAACAGCAATCTAAAATCCTATATATTAAATTTATATTTATTATAATTTTATAAAATAATATTATTCATAATATTGATATAACATATATTTTGTTACCAATAATCCATTATTATTTGACGATTGGAATAAGTTGGTATGTTGGAAATGGTGTTGGTTATTTTGGTGCATTCTTTTTCCAATACTTGTGAAGTATTTTAGGTTCGACCATTCAGTATTCTACCTCCATATGCTAATATGGGTTGTGATACTTGTATGTGTGTGACTGGAATGTTTATATTTCAAGGGTAACATGAATATGTATTTGTAGGATTATAGTTTACCAGAGGGGGTTAATTGAGTGTCTATAAATTTTTTTTGTTAAAGAGTATTATTTGAAGTTACCCCAAATTTAAAATTCAATTGATCAGAGCCAGTAGTGAATTTATAAGATCTTGACTACTCAATTAATTTCTCAAAAGATTGGTTAGTTGTCAGTTTTATCAATTTTATAATTAATAACACCTTTGAAACTAACATAATAAATAGATATTGTTTTAAAAACATTCTAATAATAACTATCATGGTTCAATTCAGTTTTATGAAATATGTGATAAATCAGAGAAAAAATAAAAGAAGAAATAAATCAGAAATAAAAAGAGTATTAGTATCAAGAAGGGACCTAATCCTCTCCATTTGGTGATCTCCCAAATACTTGTAGTTTAAATTTATTAAAAGTTTAATCTGCACACTGGATTGGGGTTCACAACAGTACACAGACTATTCTGGTCACAAGACCTATACCTCAGTTCTTGGTTACAAACTACCAGGTCCCACAATTACATCTTCCACACATATCTATGGGCATAAAAAATGTAAGTAGTTATGAGTTGAAGGATATCTTGTATCCTTCGGTTTGATATAGGATATAGTGTGTGCATTATAGATAGATTCACACACTGCTCAAAAGTATGTAAAATTGCATAAATTAGATAAAATAAATAAGAGTAAGGATTTAGGAGGAAATTTCTGTCTTGAAATGCAGATCTAGACTCTTCAGATGTAGTTGAGATGAGGTTTCAGTATTCTTCTATAAGATAACAATAAAACATAGTGTCTTATTTTGGATACCATGAAAAATTATGGTTTTGTAGGTATATCCTTCTCTTTCTTTGATAAGCTGGAGAAGTTTTTTGATTCGATGTATGGATTGATTGAAATTTCCCCATGTGTTCCTTTATTGTGATCGAGTTCATAGAGGGTGCACGAGAGTCATAGATGTTATTATTTATGTATTAAACCCGAGCACACCACACTTCTCTTCTATTGTTCTTATCTCTTCTAAAAGATTATTATTCTTGAGGGCCGGCAAAGATCATGTTATTTCCATGTTCATAGGTTCATCATACATCAGAATTCATGCTAAAATTACTACATAAGATTATTAAATATTTCAGTATCATTAAATGACTCAAATATGATGGTTAGAAATAATTTTAATAAATGAAAATTTAAACAGTCGATCAGTGACTCCTCTGTTGGTGAGTCGGCCTATCGGTGATTCATCCTATCAGTGAGACATCATTAGGTAACTTTTTTTTAGTATCTTATTTCGTCGGTCTCTCAACCCATCGATTTGTAATTTTTTCGGTCTTTCTATTCATCGGTGACTCATTACATCAGTGACTCATTTTAACTATCAGTGAGTCCTTGCATCGGTAGCATGGTCCATCAGTAATACACTTGGATTGATGGAAGGTAATCTACATTGGGGTGTCGTATGCATCGATAGGTCATCTACTTTAGTGGATCATATTCATCGGAATGTCGTCTACGTCAGTGAGTCATTTGTCTGCCAGTGTCTCAGTTCTTCTATCAGTGTCAGGGACCCATACCTAGAACATTATAGATTTTTTTCTATCTTTTAGTACAAAAATATCAAAAAGTTTTAATTCCCATAATTACACATAGATAGTCAGTTGTAATATTGTTTAGTCTTAAACAAACATTAATTGTTATATGATTGAAATGATCTGATATATAAGATACACATTGACATAATTTATGATCTGTTATGAGGTATGATATATGTTAATATATGACTTGATTTTTTATAATTAAAACTATTATAGTCAGAGGTAGAGGCCCAAAAATCTTATGTGAAAACAATATCCCCTTTTTTATGAACCCAAATCATGGCATTATTAGGTACCATTAGAGGATGATTATTGTAAACAATCTGATTATTACATCCCATAAAGATGAATAGGATAAAAAATAATTACGGGAAGTGAAGTGTATCATATTAACATAAATGAATAATAATTTATATACTATTAATATCATTTTCCCCCTTTTGGTTATTAGCATCAATTGGAATGTTTAAAACTAAAACAGAAAAGTAGAAATAGTGAATTGGCAGACTAATCAAATTACACTGAAATACAAAGAATGCAATCACTCATCCTTATAAAAAAGAATCACTCCACACTACTTCGTAGGATCAAGGGGTGCCTTACCCTTAGCATAGGGATTAATGGTTTGTCCATTTTGTGGTGGCTAAGAAATAGGATAATCTGACAGAATCTTCAATGGAGGTAAAAGAATTCTTTCTAGAACAGTTGGTCCCAACCATCGTCTATGCTTGGATAACACCTGAGTTTGAGGTTTTCTTATGATAAAAGGGAAGATTTGGGTCAAGGATTGGGAAACTGAAAATAGAGAGGAAGTCATTGGTGGAGCCGAGAGAATAGATGTAGTAGTTAGATGAACAATCACTTTACTCTAAATAAAGAAATATGGCATTAACAGTTGGATGAAATCATAAATAATCTCACCACCATACATCATTTATTTCTTTATTTCATCCTTATTATCTATAAATTTATCCAGTTGAGGTGTTTATTCCTTAAATTACTAATCTTGATCATTGGATACATTTTTAACTGTGGGTAATGTCAAATTTTCTTCCAAATACATAAAATGACTTGTCAACTATTGCTAGGAATAAATCATGGATAAATATGAATTTATCATATTTTTAATCTTTTCATGAGTGTAAGATATTTCCTTTGTATATAATCTGACAATAGCATGATCCCTATCACTTTTCATATCATTCCTTTTTAGGATAATCATGCCAGATGTTTGAAGAAGAGATTTAAGAACCTCTTTTATAACATTTTTTGATTGCCTCATTATTTAGAGTCTAAGAGGTTTGACATGATGTGGAAGGAATAGTAGTAGGAGTTGAGGTTAAAGTAGATTTAACAATATCTTTTACTTCCAATATCATTGTGTAAAAATTAGGAAATTTAAGATGAGATACAGGATCATCAAGTCCTTTCATTACACTCTCCATTGTAGTTCTATATTCATTGGTCAAATCATTGATGCCAACAGTTGGTTTCTTTATCTCATTCCCATGTGTGGTGTTATTTTCTAAAATGGAATTTTTATTTATAATCAAATTTTTCTAAATTTCCTTTATCGCTATCTATGAGACTGAACCAACATTATCTTGAGATGCACTTGTTAGGGCGGTAGTAGAACAAGAAGATACAATTTTCCTCACACGTTCAACTGTAGATTGGATAACACTCAAGTTATCATTTAGGTTATAGATTTCTCATCCAGATCCATTAACCACATATCTCATCTGAGATTGTACTCAATGTCTTACTAATTAACATATGTCTTCCTTCAATTCTTCCAAGTCTTCCTTAGTGACATAGTCACTAAAAATGGTCTCAACCACTAGTTCCCTTGAAACAGGTACAAAGACATCATATGATGATACTCTATAATTTAATCCCAGTGCCACATACCCAGTAGTCCTCTCCCATTAACCCATAGTATCAGCATCCCGATGAGTAACAGTATCAAGCCATACTCCTCCAACTTGGTTCTCTTCACCAGCTTGAACTTATTTTTCTGGACGCCCCCCTCTATTTATACATTTAGGTAGCTTTCTACCCCATATTTTGATTTTTATTCATAATATACACATCTTGAGGATAAGGTACCATCTCTTGATTTTGCTGATGTTCCATATTTGCATCAACCTTAATTCTTTCAGCTTGTCAATCTTCACGATCATCATCACCACCATTGTTGGCATGATCATGTCCATAATTTCCTCTATCATTAGTTTCTCCATATCCTCCCTCTTCTACCTCTTGTTTATGTTTTTTCACTTTTTCTTCTTCTACTACTTCTTCCACATGTTCTTTATCTCCATCATCTTTTTCCTCTTCACTACCATGGACACATTCACCATCTGTAAATTATTCTTCTTCATCTTCTTAACCACTGGATATACTTACATATTCCACACTAAATATGGCTTATATCTCCTCATACCCATTATATTCATGTGTGGTCTCATCAGAGGGTAAGGTATGTGGTGGACTAGGAGGTCCAAAGGAAAAACCGTTGAGAGGTCTAGTTGTTTCAGAATAACTCCTATCATCAATAGGTGATCCCTAATCTCTAACTGGAGTGACATGATCTTTTTCTTCTTATGAGGAGTACTCAACTACCATATTTTGTCCCAGACCATGATCAAAAATATTTTTAGGTCTTGTTGGATTATCCACTAGTTTGAACATTTCAAAGACTTTATCTTAATATTCAAACCATATTCTATTCTGTGGAGTCCAGTTGATTTTCATCTACTTATAAATCTCTTTGCTAAGGTAGATCCCACTACACTCAGAACAATATTCTTCACCTTCATCTACACAACCTATTTCTTTCAACATAGATGAGACCATTATTGGATAGAATTGGTAATTATTTTTACAATAATGTTTGATCATCTCACTCATGTTCACAACTAAGTATCAATAATAATTTACCTAGATCCCTTTTCTCAACAGATAATTCACGTTGACATCTTGTAATTTTAATGAAAAAAATCCCCTTTCATGGGACATATTTTATGCTATATAAAATTAAACAAGATTCTACATTCTCCAATAAACAATATAGAAATGGGTCTTTTGTGCTCATCGTTATTAGTCGGCTCCTTCAATGTTGTCTTAATGAAAATCATATCACTCTCACATGGAGAGGTTCCTTGATAATCATCAAATACACCTTCATGAGTAACTTCAATAAATTCAGCCCAATGTATAGAAGATAAAGAGATTATCATCCTTTTTAATATATATTATATCTAGGATACATCACATAATTCCAACAAATACACCATATTTATGTAAAAATCATGAACTATCATCAGGTAAAAGGGTTATTCAGTTTTAGAGAACCACTCATGCCATCCTTGAGCATTCAGTACCTTGAGTAGTAGAGACATGATTTGTGAAATGCATTCAAAAATAACTTATTTATCTGTAGTTACAACAGGATTTTCCATAGAATGATTTATTCGTGCTGAATATTTTCATGATCCACCTATCTATTTCATTGAAGCAAGAGACTTGCTATTATAAATAGCTTGCTTCAAATGTTCCATTACAATTTTTTCATTCTAAATGATAGAAGGTGAATGTTTGGGGAATAGAAAAGGGAAAGAGGTAGAGAGATATAGATATATATATATATAGAGAGAGAGAGAGAGAAAGATGACTGAGAGATTATAGAGGTGAAGGAGTAGAGTGTATCTATTCAAATTTATATCATTTAGGGCTTTTGAAATTATGAAATGGTGAAATTGTGAAAAAGATTCAACAAAATAAATGAAACATTTTCATTTTGATAAAAAGTTAAAACATTTAAAAATAGTGAGTCATTGGTGTCATCATGATAGATTTTTCATAACTCTAACGGTGTTGGCATGAAAATGCATTAGTGTCGGAATGCCATTGCATTGGTGTCATCATGAAAACTGTGTCAGTATGTCCTAGAATTGGTGTCTGTATGACAACTGTGCCCACGTGACATAGCATGAGTGTCAACATGACAACTCTGTCGGTGTGACATAGTGTCATTTTCATCATTATAACTTCACTTAAAAATATAAAATGAACAATAACCCAATGATTTTATAGATTGATTATTCATAACTCATGTTTGATGTAATTCATTCTTCAAAGTTAAATGCCATAGTGAATATGTCATCAAGATGATATTCCATGAAATTAAATTATAATGTGATATTAACATTTGGATAATCTTCTCTTAAAAAGTGATGTCTTACAGCCATATGTTTTATTCTATAATGATAAACCTAGTTTTTAGAAATGTTAATAGAACATTTATTGTCAAAATTTATAATTAAATGTCTAAATTGATATCTACAGTCTTTTAGAGTGTGTTTCATCCAAAAAAATGAACAAGAAATCCACCGACAGCTATTTATTCAATTTCGGTAGTATAAAAATGAAATATAATTTCATTTCATACTATACAAATAAACAAATGAATTTCCCAAAAAATTACTTGTTCTAGAGGTTCTCTTTTTATCTAACTTGCATACTCTAAATTCAGCATCATTATAACTCTCTATATCAAATTATTGTCCTTTAGGTTAAAAAAACCAAAATTAATAGAATGTTTTAAGCCTACTAGATGTTAAGTAGAGACAACATCCAATAATTTCATTTCAAGAGGTATGATCAACAGATTTACCATCTTCATCATGATCCAACAATCAAGTAGTAATCAATGGAGTGTACTTACTTTTAACACTATAAAAAATAGTTTTAAAAGGACTTTTGTGTATTTATTTTTTTACAAAATGATAACTTATTTATATTGAAAAATATGAAATCCAAGAATGAATTTGTTTTAACCAATCAAGATCATTCCAAACTAAACTTAACATCATTTTAGAAAAATAAATTCATTATGAATTTCATGAAGAACCAAAAAAAATATCATATACATGAATTTGAACTACTAAAAATATTTAGAAATTTATTTTATAAATATCAATGATCATCAATACGTTATATAGAACATTTGTAATGGGAAAAGTACTTATTCAATCATAAAAATCTATTGGAGCTTGTTTTAAACAATATAAATCATTTGTTAATTCGAAAAATTGATTTCAAAAATGAGGGTTTGTAAAAAAGTGGGGTTGTTCACCAAAAACATCATCAATTATATACCCATTTAGGAATACACTTTTAACATCCCTTAGATATAGCTTGAAATTAATATGGGCAGCACAAGAAAGAAAAATTCTGATGACCTCATGTATAGAGATAGGTGATAAAGTTTCATCAATGTCAAAGACTTATTCTTTACTATAACCATTGAATCTAATATGGATTTGTTTCTAACAATATGACCATATTAATCTAGTTTTTTTATAAAATTTCTTATGGTCAAGGTGTATTTGTTTCTATCCACATGTTTCTAAACATTATTTCATTCAAATTTATTAACTTTTTATTTCATTTCCATCACCCAAAATTCATCTTTAATTGCATAAATGATGTTTTCATGTTCAAGATATGACAAAAAGGGTTGATATTAAACTTGGTTTGTAAGAGAATATATAGTTTTCATTCCTTTATGTAATTCTCCAATAACATTATATAAAGGATGGTTCTTGAGGGTTCTAATTTTTCTAGAAAAGGAGGAGCTGGTAATTTCAGGTTCATCTACATATTCGGGTTCATCATGTTTAGAGTCTGAATAATTTCAAGAGAAGATTGATTTAACAGATTTCATGACACGATGATAAAATTATTATTCATTTATGTACAGATTTGACATATCATCTTCAAGGTTTTATATTGATGTATTAGGTACATGTGGATCAATTTCATCTAATTTTATATCAATAGATTCATCCACAAACATGGTTGATTTATTAAAGACTTAATAGGATATACTAGAGATTGTGTAACCTAGGTAGATTCCTTCATCCCACTTGGATTCCAATTTGTCAAGATTGTTCATTGTATTAAGGATATATACATTAAAACCAAAAAACACTGAATTTACTAAATTTGTGTTTTTTATTCTTCCACAACTCATATTAAGTATTTTGAAGGATGGGTCTAATTAATACTCTATTAATTATGTAGCAAGATGTATTCACAACCTCAGCCCAAAAGTGAATAGGTAGATCATATTCATTAAGCGTTGTTCAGGCTATTTCGTGTAAGGTTATATTTATTCATTCCACAACTCTATTTTTTTAGGGGTCCTAGGGGAAGAGAAGTTATGATAGTAGCCATTATGTGAGAAAAAATATTCAATGTATTGATTTTCAAACACATGGACATAATCACTTCTTAAGAATTTTTTTCTATGTCAGCGCAGATTTTCCACTTTTTAGCATAATCGGTGAAGTAAGTACATGTTTCACTTTTTTGATCAAAGAAGTATGTCCATGTATACCTAGATTAGTTATCTATAAGAACATAGAAATTGTGCTTCCCATTTAAACTATAAAATATAGATGGTCCAAACATGTATATGTAATGAAACTCTAAAGGTTCACAATTTGAAACATCTCTCTTTGATTTGAAATATATCTTGTGATGTTTACCCTTATGACAAGGATTACAGACATTGTCATTTGAAAACTCATGTTTGTAAAGATCCATAACAATCACTTTTCTACTAACATTTGTAAGAGATTTTACATTAAAGTGTCCTAATATCCTATGCCAAATACAAGACTCATTGTGAAAGGCAGTAAAACAAGAAAGGTTTTGAGAAACTAATGAATCATTGTTGACATCATATACATTTTTATTTCTAAAAGTATAAAATTCTAATTTATTTATAGTGTTAAATAAAATTCAAGCATAATTTTCAAACATAACATAAAATACATCATCACATAATTGTGAAATAATAAGAAAATTATATTTAAATCCATTAAAAAGTACTTTAGAAATTAAAAATGAGTTAGAGTTAACAATATGGCCTAAACCAATTATTTTTCCATTTGAATTGTCACCAAATGTGATATATCCACCATCAATCATGATTAGGTTATTGAAGCCAGAATAATCTCATGTAATGTGTCTTAATCATCCATTGTCCATGTACCTTATGCTTTTATAGAAGCACTTAAAACATCTTTACTAAATAATTATCAAACAAAAATATATTTTTGTACCCATACATTTTTGGAAATAGTGACATTAGTAATAGATGATTTAGGGACCCACATATTCTTCAAGGGTTTCTTATCAGCATTATATAACATATTTTTAAAATAGACTCTATTTGTTCTCCAATAACTAGAGGTATTAAAATATTTTTCAGAACAAGAACTATTAGTTGAATTTTTATTTCATGGTAGAAAAACAGATTTTCCAGATTTAGTTACAAAATGTGTTTTAGATTGGTTTCTCTATCCATGATGATATACATTACCAAAAGTTTACATTGGAGCTATTAGTATACCATATATCATAGTTAGAGTATTTTTCACATTGGTAAACATTTCTAGATCATTCTTCAATTTCCCCTTATAAATTTTGAATTCATTTTTTCTTTTAGATGTTGAGAATTATTTTCCTTTTTGTAGTAAGTTCATTATTAATATTTACACTAAAAGCATGATATTCTTTTAAAGAATTATAGTTATCTTTAAATTCATTTCATACCTCTTCCTGCATGTTATAGTGTTCAAATATTTCACCACATTCCATTTTTCCTGAATCACTTTCATCTCCAGAATAATAAGAACTGTATACATGAGAATCTATGGTTGCCTCAGATGAGTTTGTCATAAAACACATATTTTCCAAGTTATCTCTCTTATCGTGAGATGGATCTTATTCACTAGAGCTATCCTCATAGGAACTCCCAATGTCCTTTATATATTTATTATACTTATTTTCTTTGTTTTTATACTAATTTTTATATTTTATTTTTTAACAGTCATCTTTGACATTTCCTCTCCTCATACATTCATAGCTAATAATATCGTCTAATTTTCCATTTTTTCTAGTACTTTATCTAGTTTCTATTTTTATCATATCTTCCTTTATAATTTGTATTCTTGAAGAAATTATTATTCAAATATAATTTCATAAATCTTCTATCCTCTGGATCCATCATTATATTACTATCAGATGTTGATTCATCATTACTAGAGCTTTCATTGAAGTCAAGTACCTTCTATTTTTCCTTATTATTAAATGTAATAGCCTTAATGGATACATATTGTCTCTTAGGTTCATTCTCTTCTTCCAAGTTGACTTTCAACTCTTCTTCGTAAAACATCAGTTTTCCAATGAGTTATTTAATTTGTAGTTTGCTGAGATCACATGATTCTAAAATGGATACAAAAGTTCATCTCTATATATCTGGTAAGCATATAATAATCCTCACAATCTTTTCTTGGATATAACATCTCTTTCAAGAGAGATCATTTTGTTCACAATTTCATTAAACCTTTGATACATGCTATAAGTAGGCTCATCAGGATTCAATTTAAATTTTCCATACTTATAAGTATATGTATTAAGACTCATTTTCATGATATTATTTTTTCCTTCATGTGAGATTCTTAAAGTGTCCCAAATTTCATTAGATGTTTTACATGTATAAATTCTATTAAATTCACCATCTCGTAAAGGATAGTATAACAAATTCATGGAATTTTAATTATTATTATAAGAATATTTAGTTTGGACACTCCGAGTAGTTATAGATGTACAATGAATCTTATATTCATCTACCATTGATGACCAAATCACAAAACCCATACTTTCTATGGGAATTTTATTTTAATTTTCCATTGTATGTAGTTGGTTCCATTAAAGAATGGATATATGTTTGTAGTAGAACCTTCCAGCTTATTTTCTTTAATAAAATATTAGAAAAATATTTTGAATACATAAATTTTTAGTATTAACAGAAATTTTATGATTTTTGAAATGAAGAAAAAATGACAGTTGAAAAGTTTGAAAAAACACTGAAAATGGAAAATTACGACCATCTAATACCAAATGTTGGTCAGAGTAGAGTAATTAAGATGGTGGTCGAATTGAGTATCTATAAAATTTTTGGTTAAATAGTATTATTTAAAGTTCCCAAAAATTTAAAATTCAATTTATCAGTTAGCCGGTATTAAATTTATATGAACTTGATTGTTCAATTAATTTCTCAACAGAGTGATTAGTTCTCAGTTATATCAATTTCATAATTAATAAACCTTTTCCAGACTAACATAATAATTAAATACTATTATGAAAAATTTCTAAAACAAACTATCAGACATCAATTTAGTTTTGTGAAATATGTGATAACATGGATTAAGACTAAAAGAACAGACATAATGGAAATCAAACATGCGATTATGCCTCAAAAAGAGACATAATCCCCTCCACTTGGTGAGCACCTACCACATAGAGGATTCAATTAATAAATAGATTGTTCCACACCCTGTATTGGGGTTCACAACTGCACACAAGCTTCCCAGGTCAGAAGACATATACCACAGTTCTTCTTTGGTACAAAATAACAGGTCCCACAATGAACTCTTCCACACTTATCATTGGATGTAAATAAAATGTAAGAAGGTATGAGTGGATGTATTTCTTGTATCTTTTAGTTTTATATTGGAGAAACTGTTTTCTTTATAGATATATACACACATTACTGAAAAGTACATAAAAAGTCACTCAGAAATGAAAATAAATATGAGTAAGGATTTAGAAGGATATGTGTGTCTTGAGATGCAGCTATGGACTATTCAAATGTAACTAAGATGTGGTTTGATACTTCTTCATGAATTTGACACTAAAACAGGGTTTTGTATTCTAGCATCCTTGTACAGGTATGGTTTTGTAAGTTTATCATTCTCCTTCTTTGATATGAAGATGAAGCTGTTTGATTCTTTCTACAACATGATTGAGATTTCCCCATGTGTTCTTCTTTTGTGCTCGAGTTCACAGTGGGTTCATGAGAGTCATAGATGTTATTTTTTTTGTCCAAAAAGTGGGAAAACAACACTTCTCTTCTATTTTTATTCTCTCTTCAAAAATAAATTTTATTCTATAGGGCCGAAAAAGGGCATGTTCATTCCACGTGTATAGGTTCATCATACCTCATACTGTCTACTAAAAGTCCTCAAAAATATTATTAAATATTTAAGAATCATTAAATTACTCAAATATAACCATTAGAAATAAATTTAATAAATAAAAACTTAAACATTCTATCGTTGAATCCTCTATCGGTGAGCCAGTCTATAAAACCCTAGCCTTAGACATTTAATAAATCTTGAGTTAAATCAGGAATTGACATTAAGGATCTTTTCAGGTTTATAGTTTTATATAATTATCCCATACATGTTACATTACATCTCAAATATTACAAAGTAGACACTTCTACTATAAGAAATTTTTTCACAACAATAAAACTCCACAAATATAGAAATAATTATCTTATTGATATAAATATTATTGAATTCTTATTTTCACTTAACCTTCTTTATACCCTCTGAAAAACATTTTAAAAACATTGGATGAACTTTAAAATCTCAATAAAAGTTATAATATAAGGAAATAAAACATTATTCCATCAATTCACACAAATCAATGAAATCGTAATTTTCACTCATATAACATTATCTCTTTAACATATCTCATGAAATCATAAGATTTATAAATAACAAATAGAAATCCAAAATCATAAAGGTAACTTGTGGAATCCATAACATACATACATTTTATCATTCAAAACTATATAGTGAGCTTTGTTTGGAATACCCATAAATTCATATTCCCTAAATATTTTGGTATAAATATTACCATTTACCATCATCACATTACCCAATTCATTGGAGATCTATCTTGGGCTCACCCGGCCTTGGTTTATCATGGAACCACTGATATTTGATTTATCATGTAACCACCCATCCAATGTCAATGTACCATATAATAATAATAACCCAAAAAAGATTTAAATTATCAACATTTCACTCATCGATAATAAGAAATCAATTCAATATATTTGAGATATTCAATCCTTTTCCAAAACCATTAAAAAAATTTAATAAATAGATTTTTCAATGAAAGTATCACATAAAACATTGAATATTTTAAATAAATTAACATTTTAAAACATTAATGTACATATAAATAAATATTTAAAACAATTATGAAGGCATGGACATTAATTGGTTCATAATAACAAAAAAATCTCAATGGAATTTAAATTGGGACAAAATCCATTACCAAGATCATATCACTAGATTAAGGATAAATAAATGACATTAATATGTGTAAAAAATAAAAATACAAAAAATATAAGTGGATATTAAATGTAAACCAATCAGTATTCATTCACACATACTCTTGGAAAAACAAAACCAATGACATGGATATTTAACTCAATAAATAAATATTGAGTTATGATTTCCCTTATGAAGTTTGTATAAATTACAAAAGGATTTTTCAATTGGTTGATTATGTGTAGCAATAGTATATCCACCAAAAGTGAAGTGGGAATTACAATATAAAAATAAAAATTGTGATTCTAAAAATAATCATTTCAAAATATTATTAAAAACGTATGAGTAAAACCCAATGAAAGGAAGTTGAGATTAGAAATTCCCTTGCGAAAATTCGGCAGCCTAAACGACATCACTTAAAAATTCTTAAAATGACTTGATGAGAGAGAATGGGATCCTTCATCCCATGGAAATAAAATTTATATCAATAAGGATATATAATAACATATCCCAACATAATAAAATAGAAATTAAAATACATATCATAAAAGAATTCCTTGACTAAAAGATGAGGGTGACAAGTTCCCTTTCCTTGAGACTGATTTTTCACATATATTCCTTGTTCTTCCTAAAAAATAAAATTAACTTAATTTCTATTTTAATAAGATCTTTTTTAAAGTTTATTATTCCTTTTATATCACTTATTACCATGTTATAAAATTTACATGATTATTTAATTTAATATGGGTCATTTTGTCGATATTGCGTATATGAGTCCAAAATGAACTTGATATAATTACAAATTGTTTATGTGGTCAAAAGTCCATTATCTCCAAATTAATATTAATTATTAAATAACATACATATATATATTATATACATATTTAGATCCATTATATATGTATTTAGAATATTCCAAAACATTTGGAGATACGAAATGAAATGCACCATTCATGGAGACGGTAAGTCGTGCGTATGCATTAACTCTACTTTCATTTCTTTTTAAATAAAAAATGAATAAAAACTAAATGATACATAGGTATATTTTAATTAAATTATAATCTGATATTTTATATAAGTTACATAAGTTCATTTATTCCAACATTTATACATTCTATGTACATCATGACTGATTCATATCACATTGAGGGGGTGGTAGTCCGCACTTCGTCAAATAAAATTATCATATTTACACATCATGAAAAGCATAAAGGGAAGATTTTAAAGAAAAAATACTATATCATAGAGTCAATATAAATATAATATATATCAAATATAAATACATTCCCATCATAATGGACACTATGATAGGTGGTAGTGGAAAATCGAATAATTATCGTTTCGTGAGGCAGCAGTTTGTCGTATACAGAAACAATATGTTTGTATCCATATGATGGAGGACAGTGTATGTGTAGTTAAAATATTTCTCATAAAAAATACAGGTATATTGAGGATACTTTTATTTTTATGTAATAAAAAAATATTAATTATATAGTTAGTGGAGAATTAAAATAATGGAAAGGAACTTTAGAGAAGACGCTACCTCCTAAAACGTGTAACTTCCTTGATTTGAGCCAATAGGCTTTGTTGAATTCCCTTATTCCTAACATAAGGCTTCTAGGAGGAGTAAAGGGATGCAAGGAGACTATTTTGGTAGTTTTTGGGTGACCCAAGGGTATTTGGAGATGTGGGTAAGGGTTTGAGGTGATGTCATTTTATAAGTTGGAGGACTAGCACTTTATGAAGGTATTGAAATATTATTTTATTATAAAAGGTTTTTCGGTTTCAAATGGAACCAACATCATTTATTTCAATGATAATAAGTTTTTGGGTTGAAAAAATTTCATATAATAGATTTTAGACATGTCTAGGTCAGAAATGTAACCTTTCCTTTTAGATTTAACCATTAATTAACTAATTTGACTCTTACCATGTCTTCTTGCATATTTATACTATATGGTTAATATAGTTACCATAAAATTACAATGGAAATTAAGTGGATCGATAATGAAATTTCCAATATTATCTAATTAATTTGGCTGAATATTAGATTTTTGGGACTATTATATAATATAATACCATACTATATTTCTAAAACTCATTAATGTCAATTTTTATACTATTCATGTCATGTATTTTAAAACATCCATAAAAATGATTATTTCAATAAAAGAACATTAATTCAAATATAATTAGTCATAATCATCCCTAAAATTATTTTATGTCATAAAAAGTTTCAAAATAAATTTATTTTAATATTTATAATCTAATTTATTTAAATCATTTATTAATAAGGTGATCACTACATCATCATTGTGTCATAAATAATATTATTTATTGGATGTATAAAAATATTAAATAAAATACCATGGTGTAGGAAATCTTCTTATGTTTATAATTAATATTTATTGTCTAAATTAATTCTTATATAATTCAATATAAAAATTTATTTACTAAATTATACATGATTATGTTATATTTTTATTTATTTTAATTTAATTCTTATAAAATGTAATTTTCACATCAAAGTAGCTCTATGGGGTCACCAAACCGACCCAAGGATGCACATGGTCGAAAATGTCTAATCCAATAGGATTATAACACATTTTAGGGTTGTTTAATATTATTATAATTTTATTTTGTTACCTTTATTTATCTGATTTACCGTTTAACCATGGTAAATAAAATAATTACTAAAGTTACTATTCATAATATCTACACATAAAATGTAACAATTTAAACAATTTTTTCATCTTGATTCCAAATAAGTAATAAATTTTTTAAAATTAAAATCAAATAAGTTTAAGTAATTAATTTAAAATTAATTTCCATTGTCCAAACCAAAAAAGTGGGTTTTTTGGAAATAATAAATATTAATAAATTGACAAGTATTTATGTCCAATTTAAATGTGAAATTACACCCAATGACCATAATTGGATTAAATGATACAAATATAATCCAATTACACTTTAAAAAAATTATTAGTACAATATAACTCTATAAATAAATTTTATGAAAAGATAGTTTTGACATAAAATGCTGTATTTTTTCACTATTCATTAAAATATAAACGTTATTAGAAAATTAAAAAAAATAAACCTAAGTAAATTTTTATGTCCCTGTTCTATAGAAGAATTATATTTTTCCAAATAGTACATATAAAAGGGAAAAATAAATTTAAAAAGGTTTCTCCATCAAAGGGCATTAAACTGGACTTTTGATATATTAGAATCTTTCATTATTCAAATCAGATTCATTCTTATATTAAGCCTCTAAAAATGATTGGATAAATTTAAAAACAATTATTAAACATGTATAATCATATTTTAGTTATTTATATTCATTATTTCTAGTAGAATATCTAGTCATTAACTACTATTTATAATAATATTATTACTATATTATTTTCGGTATAACTCAAAGTTGTGTGAAATATAAGATTTCGGAGAAACCCCTTCTCTAAAGTAGAGTACGCTATTAGAAAAAGTATCCCTTTAATATAAAATTAATATCATATTTATAAGTATTAATTAAAATCAGAATGTATTATTCAATAAATACATGTGTCGTTACACAGTCTATCGGTAGGTCGTCTTATCAGTGAGACATCAGTCGGTGACTCGTCTGCCGGTATCTCCTTCCGTCAGTGAATCAACCCATCGGTATGTTACTCTGTCGGACATTCATATGTCAGTGACTCATTACATTAGAGACTCATTTTAACCATCAGTGAGTCCTTGAGTTGGTATCACGATGCATCGGTATGTCACCTTGACTGATGATTTGTCTCTTGCGTCGGTGAATCATATGTCTTTTGGTGTCTCAGTTATTCTCTCTGTTTGAGGGACCCATACATAAATAATTTTAGATGTTATATATATATTATTTTACAGTAATTTGATGAAGTATTCATACCCATAATTACACATATATTGTTAGATATAATCTTGTTTAGACTAAAACAAACATAAATAGTTATACAATTGAAATGATATGATATACAAGATAAGAATTTACATAATATTGTATTTGTCATGAGGTTTGATATATGATAATATATGAAATGATTTTTGATAATTAAAACCATTATATTCAGAGATAGTGGAAAACAATATCCTATTCCCCAACAATAGATTCTAAATTATTGGTGTTATGGTTGTGATAATACTACAATTGTGCTACCTCTACAATGAGACAATATAAGGTGTTATCATGGAGGTGAGATGGTGGGAGGTTCAACCAGTAGGTTCATACGGTATTATGTGATACCGACTAAGTTATATTCCAAGAATTTCTTTCATTTAATCTATCTTATTGATAAAATACCAAGAAACTATGAGTTTCATTGTATGTAACGATAATATAAATCAAATCATTAGAATAAAAGTTATGTTCTCTTATAATGAATAATTATTATGTTATAGGCTATCATGAGTATTGAAGAGGATTGGTATAATAAATAAAATACATTGTTTATGTGAGATTGAATGAAACTATTTTGATATTCTAGAGAATGGATGAAAAATGAGAATGATTTGATCCACACAATTATTTTACACAGAAATATATCTAATGAGGCCTTTAACGTAAAAAATTATGCATCATATATTATTATTATTGATGAATCAACTATAAAACGTAATTAACATATCTGGATTTTTCTATGTTTGTAAATTTACCATTTATAAAATGAACCACATATCAATTTCCATTAATATAAATGACAGTTTGATATATTCAAATACTTAATTAATGGAATCTCATCTAGATAGCCAATGTTACATAGGATATATTAAAGGTAGTTTGGATTTATGTGGAATAATTCCAATATTGATGTTAACATGTTCCCATCCCTATATCATCCATGAGCTGAAATATACATGTGGTTATAATATTGAAGAAACATATCCTCTAGGAATAATGAAGTGGATATTTATACATGAAACAATTCAATTACATATATTTGTAGGATTCATTACAAATGTAAGTAATTTTTTGACTATATCCAATGATTTTGGGATTTTGAATTCAAATATATTTATAAAGAAATTAAATATATGAAATCATAAAAAAGGGATAATATTAACAATCAAGTATTGATTAATTTTCTTTTTTTATAGATTTTAGTTGTTTCATTTTTGATTGTGACGATTGAGAGAGAGGTGTTAGTGATGAAGCAGTGGTTAAATGTAGTTATTTATTTGTAAATTGTTGTGAATAATTTTCTTTCCAAGAAGAGATGATTCAAAAAATATCTTAGCATGATGGAGAACTAGATTACTATCTACTAGAGGAATAAATATATATTATATCATACCGTATGAATTTTTATTAGTGATGGATTCCCATGATCAACATGATTAAAAAATTAGTGAGGATACTTGTAAGAATGTTCTATGGACATCCCGTAATCCTTATGGTTTATAACTTTTTAGTAGATCATATGATCATAGTTTTAACAAGATGAATCTATGTACAAAATATTAATATTGAATGGTGAACCATGTTAATTTATTATTCTCTTTCAGTGTGTGTGATTGTGATTTGACTAAACTAAAAATTCACACCAATTAGTGGTGATGGTTATTTAAAATAAGGTACACCTAATATTCATAAATAAATTATTCAACCCACCTCAAATAGTGATTCCACTACATTATGTTCTCAAAAGTGGTATTAGATAAAATTCCCATTCATTGGTGTTTTCTGTTGGAGATTTTCATTATGGAGCAGTCACAGTTTTTCTAATGTCAATAATGATTAATTTAAATAAACTAAACATAATGGGGATTCCAATGATTGAAGGAAATTTCATTCATATATGGAATTATATGATATATCATGATATATTTTCTACCCGTTATGATGTTATCAAAATGAAAACTAATTGATTTATTCCTCATAAAAATGGTGTTTAGAATATTTCACTATATAAGATGAATTTGGAAAATTATGGTAATGAAAAGAGCATTATTTTATATACTATTTCAAAAGATAAAATTTTAAATGTTATTGGGATCAAAATAGAAAATGTCATTATTGATAAAAACGAGAATATCTATGAAGGAAATACCAAGGTTAGAATGATATATTGTAGTTATAGAGACTCAAATAAGAAATATATTAAAATGAATGATCATGAAACAATTTATATTCTATTTATATGTTTCAATGGTTTTTTGAGTAACATCAATGGTCATTGATAGAATTTGGAAGATTCATTTATTTTTTAAAATATTTTACATGTCTTAATAGATAAATCAAATTATATATTAATTTCTATTAAATAAAATGATCTAGGAGATATTCCTTTTGATGATTTACAAGGCATTATGATTTCATATGAAATTAATATGGGTGATGAGGTTATGAAAAAGGTAATTTATTAAAAGAAAATATTCATTAATTAATCCAAATAAAATGAAAATGTTTGTTGTAATGATGATTACGATGTTGGTAATGAAATTTATTTTTATGGAAATATTAATATTATTAAATATAATGACGAAGCGTTATTTAGTACTCAAGAGAGTAATTATACTGGTGAAGATATGGAAATTAAAATATATTTTATTCTTAATATATATTTGTGAGAATATGTTTCCAACATCTAAAAATGAAAAAAGGAAAAAAATGTTATTGAATGATGACCAATCAACTAACAATATGGAAAAAGATCCTAAAAAAGAAAATTCTAAATTATTAAAGGGGAATGATTATTTTAAAAGAATAAATGATACTGGGAAGATCTAGGGTGTAAATATAGAATTGGAGATTAATGAATTTTAAAATTGTTATGATATTATTCAACAAAGAGTTTCTAATGTAGATGATGAGATGAACCTTTCCATAATTATACTTCCAAAATAATTTCAGGATTTTGGATAATGTTTAATAAGACATAATTAAGATAATTTTAACCAAAATCATCATCTTAGGAAGATATTCACACCAAAAATGTTGTTAATGGGGAATCAGGTCAATGGATCCATGTCTATGGGAAATAACCTTAGTTCGTTGAAAGTAATATAAGATTTTTGATCAAATTAAAATAGAATGTTAGAGACATTTTTATGGATTGTATGCCATGTTTAATGGTTGATATTATTTTTATCGATATTTTTGGTACTATAGAAGATTTAGAAAAAAAATTATGTGTTTTTTTATTTCCATCATCATGATGATTATAGGATAATTAGGTGAACACATTTGTTGGGGATTCATCCAACACTATGAATACATATTCCAATAAACATATAAAATGTGTTTTAAAAAATAAAAAGATATTTCAATTATTATAATATGTTAGAGAATTATATTATCATACATATCATCATGAAATTTATTTTCTCGCTATGCTTTAAACCCGATAGGAAAAGACACTTATGAAAAATGGTAAAGAAATGGATCTTATTATATATGTTACTCTAATAAACACAATTGTGGAATATATAATGATATTAGACAGTGGGTGCTACTTTCATATGATATGGAACATAATTTTTTTAAATAATGTGGATAGATGAAAATAAGGCTCCATAAACTATATAAATTAAGGGTATCTAATGATTGAAGAGAATGATATTTCTGATATAGGAAGAGAGAAATTTACATCCAGGAACACACTTTTTGTTAATGGGTTCAAACACAACATGTTTATTGTTACATAGACTTTTTATGAAGGTAGTGGGGTAATATTTAGTATATATGTATTTTGGGTGAAAATACAATATAATGGAGGGTTTTTTTAAAATGGAGGTGAACAGATTAAAATTTATTTCATGTTAGTGACGCATGGAATAAAATCTATTTAATCATATAAGGTAAACATGAAATTTGTAATTAAAGGAATTGTTATCCTATAAAATGTAATACAAGAATGATTTATCAAAGAAAATATTTTCTTGAAATTAAAAAAATGAATACCTATATTAGAAATATAATTTATAACTGAAAGAAGTGGATGTTTTTTATTCCATCATTGAAAAGGGTTAAGATTCAGACATCACATCCATTAGAACTAATCCATTAACATGTTTTTGGACCCATTAGATGGTAGTGGACACATGAATATAAGAATATAATTTATTTTATTTACTAATTATATTTAATTAAACATATTATATTTACGAAACATAAATCATAGGCTTTAAATATGTTTAAGATATTCAAAAGTGATGAAAAATAGTGAGGTTACTCAAAAATATTAATTAAATATATAAATGTGTTAGAAAATTAATAATAGGTTTGATTATTATCTTAATAAACCTGATATTATTCATGAAAATATTTCACCACACACACCAAAAAAAATTAAATGGTGTCACCGAAATGATAATATAGGCACGGTTGAGATGGATCGAGAAATGTTGATAAAAAATTATATTTATAAGAATTTTTTGAGGAAATCTATTGGAGCTTCAATATATGTTCAGAATTTATGGTTTTATAGTCCAAATTTGGATATGACTCTACATGAGATATACTATAAGTAAAATAATGTTTTGGATCATATTATTGTGTTTGGAATCCCTTATATAATAAATTTTATAGGTGAAAATATGGGTATGGTTGACCTAATAGGTTATATTAGAATATTTATTGGTTATCCGCATAAATGAAAAAAAAATTCATTATAATAACAAGGATATAAAAATGTCATGAAAAAAATATCCCCACTTATAGAACATCAATCACTGTATATCCAAAACCTAAATATAAGAATGTCATGAAGAAAATGTTGGTGTTACGAAATAAATTGAATGATAAAGGAGATTTTTTTGAAGAAAAAGTCATGATTTTTTCATAAATTCAATTAAAAAATTGATGGAGTTGACTTTGATGATAACTTTTCACCTGATTCGTTGTATGAAACTTTTTTTTGTTCAATTAATATGCAATGGAATTTCATGATCTTCCAAGTGGATGTCATGTTTTGATTTATCAATGAAGAATTATAGGAAGAGGTTTACATTGTACAACCATGTGGGTTTCTTCTTGGATAAAATAAAAAGTATATTTTAAGATTAATTAAGGATTTATATGGGATAAATCATTCTCAAAGATCATATTATTATAAAAATGAAACCTTTATTAAGAGGCTGAATTTTATAAATATAAGAGTGTACATAAATATCTACATCAACAATGAAAAAGTGGTATCTCCCTTTATTATTGTTTATGTATATTAATAAATATTTTTTTTAAATAATGAGGTTATGTGTGAGATGTTTAGTAAATAAATAATATATTTATTTGAAATTTCATACTTGGATAGATAATGTAAATTCATAGTTTTCAAGTATCTAAACAAATAGATCTTATGTTTATTGCATAAGAGAAGTCTGTAAAGAATGACTAGAAGAAATTTCATTGGGAGAATTCAAAATCAATTTCAAAACAAATTTCAGTGGGAACAAAGCATTCTAATGATGAAGAAGGAAAAGAAGTTAATTTAAAATATTTTATAAATTTGATTGGATCATTTTTATAACATACATGTTGAAGACTAGATAATATATATTCTTTCATTCTTTGTTCCAGATATAAATGTGATATAATACAATCAAAATTTGATAAAAGAAAAAATATCTTCATTTATTTATGGTTTATAATAGATTTTGGATTGAAATATGAATGCATTGAAAATATGTATTTGTTTGGTTATGACAATGTTGATTGGTTTGGATTTACTAATGAATGAAAAACTAAATCTATAGGAGCATTCATTCTTTGTAAAATATATGTGTTCCAAATCATAATGAGACATAGTTTTAAATATTAAACCACAACTAAGTAAGTATATTATTTGACAACTATTGTTATAACTGAATTGATTCAGATAAAAACTCATTTGGATGATCGAAAGGCAGGTGTGAAGATTCCACTTATAATTGTATGTGATAATCATAGTGTTATCAAAATATTAACGAGTATGACTCATCATTATGTGAACAAACACATTTATATTAAATTTCACTTCATCATGGATCTTAAGAATAGAAATAAATTAATGTTAACATATTCACCAAAACCATATCAAAAGATGCATTCTGGAATATGCGGTTGATGTTGGGTGTTCACCCTTACCCTGTAGAAGGCTATGGAATGTCTATTATTCCCCTTCAGATTATTTTCATTGGATTCTATTGTTAATGGGGGAGAAAAATGAAAAAAAAATATCCATTGATATTTGTTTTATCGCATTAGGGGGAGAATATTTTAAAGGGGTATTTTTTAAAAGTGATAATCAACTAATTCATAATGTGATAAATATAATAAATTGGCTTTAAGTGAATGTAGGAACTATTTTTTATAGGATGAAGAGATGTTCTATTTTGATTTTTTGATAATGAATCCTTCGTTGTAAATCACTATTTGTGGACAACGTGGAATTTATTTCCAATAAATCTGAATTCCTATTAAATGTACTCAAAAGTTTTCATTGATTTACTAGCTAGTTATACATCTATTGTGTTTTAGTGACATATTTTTTTATATTACATGGTTGATAACAAAATACAAAATAAGAGATTTTTTAGACCATGTGGTCATATATTATTGTATTTTGTGAAGAAACAAGTGTGTGGGAAATTTGTTTACATATATTTTTTGGATTATTTATTCATAACTTATTATGTTATCATGTCCTTACATTGTGTGTGATACATAAATGTTCTATCATTATTTATACTACAGCTAGGTGTGCTACCACCATGTTGTTACAAGAAGGGTTTTACTGCCAAGTTCATACCGCTGAGATAAAATTGTAAGGGGGTTACTAATAGTGTGATTTTGTAATAACCTATGTAATGATAAAAATATATTTTTTATTTATTAATTATATAGTTATTTAAGTAGACACAATGTTTAACCGTGTATATGATAAATCTAGTTTTCTACTTAAAAATATTAATTTTTTTCAAAAAAGTAGTCTTACAACCTTTTAATGGGGAAACATTTTAAATATAGTATTTGAAACTATTATAAGTTATTTTTTTGAAAATAAAATTCTTTTCAAGAACCATGATATCAAAATATACATTGGTTAATTTTTTGAAAATTTTTAGATAAGACACACTTTTTAATGAATTGAGAAAAAAACTGCACTATAATTCAAAATTAATTTTTCATATAGAAAATTTATATTGATAGATTATCCTTTTAAATGATTAAAATGGATAATTTGGTTATTTTATTTATTTAATACAATTTAGTTCATTGGAATCAATTTCATATTAAAATTGGAAAAAAAACATGTGAATTTTTGAATGATTTATTACAAATAAGTATTCTTATTCCACAAACAATATTAGTTTTTAACTAATTTCAACTAATTATGTGTTTAAAATTTGAAATCAAATGATTCCATATGTGTAATCAGAAGTTACAAATTATTAAAATATTTCCCATTTATTTTTTTCATTAGGAATAATAACTTTTGTAATTTTTTTTATTAAAATTGATAAGGATAATTCAATTAATTTAAGGGAAAAATAATATTATAAAACTTTATAACTACCCTAAACCAATCTCTCAATTTATTTAATGAATATTTTTCGACCATGAAAATCCCTGGTTATAAATTATGGCCTTTAGAAGCCATAGGGGCGTGATTATGGCAATTATAACATTTTATTTTGTAAATACAAATAATTTATAATGATATTACTTTTAAATGAAATGATATTAATAATAGGAAATTTATGTGATATCATCGACTATAAATTATATTTTAAAAAATAAATTTATTGGCAATGTCATTGTAATTTATTTCTAATTTTATAGAAGTAAATAATTAAATTATATTTTAAAACAATGATGATTCCATAATTACTTCATCAATGGATGAATGAATTAAATTCCATTACAAGTAATATATTTAATAAAATTAGAAATTATTTATTCCATACATGAATTATATGTAATATCGTTACATATTGGGGATGTTTTTAAATAGTTGTTTCAAGTATATCTTGAAATTATGATATTTTTTAAAAGTAAAGAAATGAATAGTGTCCATATTGAAAATAATTGTATTTTAAAATATAATATATTATATTTAATGTTATAAAATTTTAAAAATTGAAATATTATTTAATCTAGTTTTCATAAGTTAGAAATGTCATAAATGACTATTTTATAGGTATTTGGGCATGTCATTGTAATTATATCGACCCTCAATGTGTAAATTACATAAAAGAATGATAAAAGTCAAAAGGGATAAAACAAAATGATAAGTATAAAAAATAATAAAAACATTTCAAATTTTCATTTGACCATTAGATTTAAAACCATCCTCAGACTATATTCAATATTAATCAATTTAGACCCATTTTCAAAACAAAATTTAATTTTATAAATTTAATATTTTAATGAATTCGAAGAGTTCCCTCTCCTCTCTTATAAAGGGAACTAATTCATATCATTTCATCCCACTTTAAAACCATTTATTTTATGTAAATATATGATAAAATGTATTCCTATAATACATCCAACCATTCTTGCTGAGTTATTTTATCTGTAAAACCCTCCTTATAGTTAGTAAGGAGTTAATCCAAGGCAGTCATCCAATGGTAATGAATCATTTTTATTCAAGAATTACTATTTTATTTCTTCATCCACATACTTTAATTATTCATCAATAATGATGATACACTATAAAAAGTATACTATGTATTATTATATTTTATTATGTTAATATCACCACCTAAATCCATCTCCACTTCCATCAAATGGGAAAAAATAAATCATTCGTGCGTATGTGTGAACTATCACATCCATGAAGTGGTATGATATTCATTTCATATCCATAAAACTAGTATGATATATATAAGTATATATAAATTATAAATATGATATTTATTATATTATGAACATTATTGTTTGATAAAATACTAATTACCCTCTTTCTATAATGATCAATCAAAAATGGGAATGTTACACATTCGTACGTATGGACCATAGTATCCCTGATTATAACATTGTTTGTTTTTCATATCCATACATGAATGGTTTTATTTAAATGTATAATTATTTTTTAAAAGTGATTATTATTTAAGTAATAATATTATTGAAATAATTTATTAATAATCAATTTTTGAAATAGACACTATACCAAGCCATTTGGGACTCCCAAACTGAATATCATCAAAACATATGATGTGAAAATTAATAATTATGTAATTGTTTAAATATTTTGTAAAGTGATATAATAAGATTAATAAAATTTGAAATTTTTCTCAATAAATTAATTAATTATAAAAATTTTATTATTCATGAGGAAAACTAATGTACTTGATGAATCAGACTCGATGTGAGGGACTTCATCATAATCTCCTTTCGCTGAGACATATATTGATATTATACAACACCTTATTTTATTAAATGTTTCAAAAACACATTTGAATAATAATATATTTCAAATATATTAAAAATTAATATTTGTATATAGAATGTTTTAATTTCATTAAAAATTAAAAAATTAATTTTCTTAAACCTATATGGTTATCATGAATTCTCTATTGTCGATGTCGTTATTTGATATTTAACTTCATCTATAAGATTTAATGTTTTTTAATGAATAATATATCTCTTATTTTTTTTATGGTATTTTTGTATTGAAAATGGTTTTGGAAAGGGATTGATTATTTCAATACCTTGAAATGATTTATTTTGATTGCAACTGAAAATTTATTAGTAAAATTTTTAAAATTTCAATCTTTTATGTTTTATGAGTATATAACGATACATGGACATTTCATTGATTTTTATGTGACAAACCAAATATGGGTGTTTCTGTGATAAACCAAGGATTTGAGGTTATGTTATAACCTCTATTAAATTTGGTATGGAATTAGGTCGTATTGTCATTCCATTTGTACGATTGATGTGTATGGAAGTCCACCGTATGGTTATTCAATTTAGGTATGAGCATTTCCAATGAAACCCTTATATGTTATATGTTATATATTGCTTATAGGGTAATAAAATTTTAAAAAAATGATCTTATATTCAAAAAAAATATTTACGACATCCTAATGGTGAAACATATTACGTTACGATAAAGTATCCGTGGGTTTTCATATTCTCACTAGACTAACATTTTCCCATCATTATGTATCCCTTACTGAGATTTTAATCTCATCCCATATTACGAAAAAAATTTCATAGGATTTATGGAATAATAAAGCCATGTATGGGATCATTTAAAAGTTATGATAATTAAAAATGAAAATAAACAGTGTTTCATTTTAAAAGTTTTTGTTTTATGAAATAAATGAATGTTGTGGGATGTGTCCTCTTTTTATGTCTATAGTTTTATTATGTAGTAGTTTTGGACTAATTACATATAGATAAAAATTTTACATGATTCTAAATGATGAATAGGTAAAATTCATGACTTTACACAATATTTTGTCATGTTTATGTTCAGTTACATAATGACATGGTAGTAGGTTCTGCATCAGGGGTGTGATTATAAGAGGGTCCTATATTTTGGTGTTATAAAAGTATTTGTTACTACTATATTGTGTTGTTATGAGGTGCTTCTATTGATATTAAACCACTAGTATACAATATTATTAGGAAGAACTAAGAAACTATGAGTTTTAAATTATTTTAATCCACCATGAATTATATCAGTCGATTGAAAGTGAAGTGATCATCAAATGATTAAATATCATGATATAGACCATCTTGATAATTTAAATGGATATATTTAATTAATAGAAGAGCATGAATATGTGATATTCAATGCAAAAATTTTAAGCACATGAGTAAGGATGAAATATTAGATAGGTATATGCCACATAACAATTTCAAATATTATAATATCTATATTGAGATTTCACATTATTGTTTCAGTGTCTTTGAAAAATCAGATAAACTATTCATACATGTAATCAAATTCATTTATTTTAATTATTCCACAAAACCAAATAATCCATGTACCCAAATGATTCACATATACCTATTTATAACCACATATGATTGAGTCATATACATGAACAGTTCATATAGGGGATTTTATCTACATGAGAAATTTCTGATTGAATATAATCAATGTGGTTTTAATTTAAGAGGAATAATTCAAGGATTACTACTAGTTTGGTCATTTATCTGTATCACGTATGAATTGATTCATATGTGTGGTTTTAATATGACCAAATAAAGAATTGATAAAAATTTATTATGTTGTTTTGCATGAATTGATGTAGTTGAAAATAGTTTTGGACGTTATATTCTACTGATCTTATTATTAAAAATAGATATGTCCTTTCACGAAGATTGAATAAAAATATATTTAAATTTTATTTAATTTATTTCAATTTAGAATAAATATAAAATAATAACTTACAATGGTAAAAAAATTAACTAATGGTTTTAGATAATTTTTGGTGAGTATGTGTGCTTAATAACAGATAGTTGTGATTTTTTAAAGAATGTTTTGTTACATTTAGAGTTATACATGAAGATTGAAGTGAAACTTTTCATGTGGTATAAGATATGAATAAGAATATCTCATCACATTGGACAACATTACTTCTATCTATAGGTATAAAATATATCTATTGTCTCTTATCATTGGAGTATTTTAATCTTATGGGGTGAACATGATATGAGGGATCTTCAAGATATTTGGAAGAAAGATATATTAGTATTAATTATTTTCCCAGCTTGTTGTGGTTTAAAAAACAATATCGGATTATATGATAATGTGTTTTACCCAAACATTCCAAAGACTAGGTACTAACATTGAGTATTTATCCTTATTAATTGCATGTTCTCATTCTATTTGTAAACTTCTATTTCGTTATCATCAAAACACACTATAATTAATGGAAAACGATGATTAAAAAAATAATCGGAATCAATGATTTAATTCCACTATTGGGGATTCCATACTACCATTATCTCACAATATGTTCCACTTATAATATTTTATCACCCATTTATTGTTAAATTTCTATTAATTTTGGAATTTCGTGTATTAACTGCTTCATTTTTCATGTAATAGTTATTGTATAATTTATAATCATTTCATTACGATAATGGTTTCAGAGTCTATATAATGTTAATAATCATATAAATACCATATATATTAATTATAAAAACATTTATAACTATTTATATTACTAGGATATGAAAAATAAATTACCTAGCCTCATAGAGACTTTAATCTGTTTTTACATGAAAATTCCCAGATCCCAATACCCTAGAGGTTGTGTTGAATTTATTACAATGTTATTACATAAAAATAACAAAATCTTAAAATAAATTATAGTTTATTAGTCATAGATTAATAGAAAAAATCTTGAATAATCCATTATCATTCAAAATAAAAATATTATATCCTTTGAGAACACAAGTATTCTCTTGTCATATCCATAAATATAAATCATATTATACTTCTTGGAATGTTTGGTAAAAAATAGTGTTCTTAGATGCTCATCAACAGTATACATGCAATGAAATTTAAATAAGGAATGAATAATATGGAGGTAAATAAATGAATATCATATAATTCCATAATCACATGATCTACAAACATATCCATTGATATCATAAATTATAAAGTAATCACATTTAAATATACAAATATTATCATATAGAGGGAAGTAAAAAAAATTATCATAATAATCTTACTATTGAGGAATTTTTCTATGCCATCTTACCAGTATGGGTATAGCCTCCACCAATACCAAAGATAGATTGTCTAAAGAGATTTACCCATGCATCTCTGGGCAATAGTGGGCCAAACCGATCAAATACTATATTAAAATAATTAACAATATGAAGTGGGTGAATAATAATAATAATAAATATATTTATAGAAACTAGTAAAATAATTGTTAACAATTTCACCAATCAATAATCATAAACATATGCCACCCAATGTAATATAGTTAATGGTATAAAAATAGTATATCCCTTATCAAACAGATTATAAAATCTATAGGGAAACAATATGAATGGAATCAGGAAAAAATATCTATATATTCTAATAATTAAAATATTGGTTGTTTTAATTTATGAATAAATACCATAAATATGTATAAAAAAATTCATGAGTAAAATAACTTCTTCATTTCTAAAATGGATTGTTTTTTTTAAAACTCTATTTTAATGAAGTAAAATTTATTCATTAAAAAGAAACTTTTCAATTTGTAAAGTAATGAAAATATAAAATATTATAATTTAATGTGTAAACATACATTCAAGAAATATATGATAAAAAAACTTCCTTATACACTTTTGGAAGAAAACTATAAAAGTACCATCTCCAAAAAATGATAATAAAACTCATTTCAAACTGTTTTGAAATAAATATAATATGGTTAAAAATAAATATTTAAGATAATATATTTCATTACAATGATCATGGATATTATAGACCATATGTATGTGTAAATGTTGTATTCATTAATCTACAAATAGAATTAAAGAATCATAAATAATAATTCTATTTTTTATTATTATTATCATATTATATAAATAATATATATACATCAATTTCATACATATTACCATATATGTTTAATAGAAATAAAAAAACTAATCACATCACATCATAGAGGCGGTAGCCCACACGTACACATGATCGACATCGTCAGTTACAAATTATTTGGAAGGTACTAATATATATATGGTATTATTACTTAATAAGAATATTTTCTTTATATATGGAATAAATAAATATTAAAACTCTCATAATTTACATTCTTAAAATATTATAATGCAAAAATGAAATGTATTTCTACGTGGAGATATTAAGACATACATACACATGAGCAATACATTCACATCCCATTTCACTGGAAAGAGGGTGGGTAATTATGGTTTATCAATCATAATAAAATTTTATTTTATTTTAGATAATTTATTTCTTATTTTGTGATAACTTCTAGAAATTTAGAGGTGGTACAAGAAGGAATAAATTAAATGTGGTTGGGTAAGACAATTACATCTTCATTAGGAGACCTACTTTAGATTCTTTCTTAAGGGATTTAAGATTCTTCTTTTAGATATTACAGAAACTCCAAAACATGTATAATTATGTTCAGATTTGAAATTGTTCACTATAGGTTGATAACTATAGCTCAATGTTTCTGGAAAAAGTGAGGGAGGAGGTTCTCATTTATAATTGAGGTGAGGGTCACTTTTTGAATTTCTCTCAATATTAAACATTAATAGTTTAATTATCAAGAAAAATGACTCAAAAATTATAAGGATTCAAATATATTGTTTTATATGATCTTATTAACTTCAAAATTTTGAATTTATACATGTTTTTTTTGTAATTTTAAACCTTATCATTTACATTAATCATTAGTTAAACAATTATTATTTTAATTATGGTTACACATATTTCTATATTACTGATTTTTAATTATTATTTATATTTTTAAAGTTGTCCCCTAAATATGAGATTTATGAAATATTTTACAATATATTGTTTACCTTTTCTTATTCCACAATTTTTTATTTTAAGATAATTGATGGATATATTATTTTGATTAAATTTAATTTTTTTTCCAATTTTGACATTGTCCATTCATGTTGACTACAAATATATAAAGAAAAAGGTTATATTAAAACTTAATGAAATAAAACCTATATAATATGTTGTATATATCTATAAGATTCATTCTACACATTAAATTTTTTAAATTATATAAAAAGTTATATATTTAAATTTATTTATTTTATTTTTCTAGTTACTATATAAACAATGAATTAGAATTTCAAAATAATTTATGGTTATTAAAAACTTTTGAAATTAATTTATATAATGAGTGTAATTTATGTGTCGAAAAACAAACATTTCTTTCATTTCATTCATTTTTTTATAAATATGGACACATTTAATTTATTTGAAACAATGATAGTAAAATTATATAAGTATCTTTGATTAAAAAATATATAAGTTTGTTTCCATGAAAATTGTCCATAAAAAATCATCATTACCAATATAAGGATATAAGGGGGGAATTTCTACCATACAATATAATATTTGATGAAAAATGATGAAATTTTCACTTAGTTTCAATATAGATTAACCAAATATAACCTTTACCAAGATGACTAAATTTTCCATTATAACTGTTCCTAATATATAAACACAAAAGGAAACTAGTTATTAAATTTTAGCCACCCAAATCTAAATATTATATAAAATTAATTTAATTAAATACATAGATATAGAAAAATTAAATTAAGAATTAAGATCACACAATGTGATTAAACAATATTTTAGAAAATTAATATGTTTAGACTAAACATAGATTAATTATTATCCCATTAATAAAAAAAGTATTAATAGAATGTTATAAAATTTTATACATTATATAATATATACATTTAAATAAAATCATTATCCAGTGGTGACAAATTCATGTTATTTTGATATAAATATACTACATGAATAAAAAATGTTTTCTAGAAATACATTTAATTTGTTATAACCAATTAGAAAGCAAATAATTTATTCTATAAATGTATAAACCATATATTTTTGAAAATTTAGTTATTCATTTTATACCATTAAATTTGAAATATAGGTTATAATGTTTACATAATAATAAAAGATATTTGTTTAAAACGCAATGTCTCATATAATAGAAGCATTAAAAGATATTATCTTTATTTATTACAAGACATTCCCCAAAATGTCATGGCATTATATTAAACATGGGTTATGTTTATATTTTTTGATATATAGAATTAAATAAAGTATATCTATAAATAAATTTTATATAATCATTATTATATCATAAAAATAATATTTGAACATTAAATCTATTATTAATACCATCCAGATAATGTGAAAATGATAAATAAATCACATCTCTCCAAGTTGGTAATAGTCTACATGTATGCATGAGCAACATTTTCATTTACCAATAGAAGAGATGGTAAGAAGGTATATAAGATATTAAAATTCTAAAAATATAATTTTTTATAAATACAATATATAATAATTAAATCCATCATTATAATTGTCCATAAATATATTGATGATAAATGATTATTATCACTATGTGGATGGGACAATCCACATGTATACATATGATACACATTTATCTCCCATTAGATAACTAATATGTTTTAATTTGTTATTAAATAAAAAAATTACACATATGTATTGTGATTATTCTGAATACATCATTTTTTGTGGATTAAATATGTTTATAATAAGTATAAGGTGAAATAAAATCTGATGATCTTGGTTCATATTTATACCCATTATATAAGATGCATCCTTTGGATTTCTCCTTTTGCATTGAAGGATTATTAATAGAAGAATACCAAAAGTACTAGATTTAAGGGATGGAATCGAGGATGGTTTTGGGGAAGTTATTTTCAAATCTAGAATTCTAAAATAGTGTGAATAATATAAGATAATATATTCCCTTTAATTTTTTAGGGGAGGTACATACCTCAAATTTTCAAGAATATTTCAAGGATATATGTTAACATTTATGGTGGTGTGGCTCCAAATGGGTAAATATTTTAAATTTTTATAAAAAGGGTTTAAAATATTCAAAAATAAGAATTATACATTTGGGGGTTGAAATAATACCCCTATCACATGAATTAACTGACTTAGTAAACCCATTTTATCCATAATTGTGGAAACACAATTATATTCCTTTTACTATTTAGTTTGAACTAAAAATAATTTGAAATTATTATATTATATAAAATATTTATATTTAAATTATTAAATCTATTTTATATTATTAAAATTTTAAATATGGAATAAATTAATTTTAAAAAATCTTGCAAATTGGAACCAAATCTCATTTTGGAAAAAAAACATTTTTCATCAGAAAAAATAGTTTTCCACAATTCCATTATTTATAAAAACAAGAAAATGAATGTTAGAATACATTATTGAATATATTATTTGTAATTTTTTGTTAAATTTTTTATTAGTATTTTTTAATTTAGTTTGTAAATATAAAAGTGCACTGTGCGTGTAAGAACATTTTATAGAAAAATGTGACCAAAAGAGAAAAAATGAAATTAAAAAAATCATGTATGATAATGACTACATTTTAATTAACAATAAAATTTATTATTTACAGATACTTATTTTAAATTTTTATGAAACTCAAAAATAATTATACTTTAACATTAAAATAAATGAATGTTGTGACGAAAATAAATATTTTTCACTATTCATTGAAAAATACATATTTCAGAATGAGTATAATTTTATACAAAATATAATATTTACATGATTTTATAAGAAAATATATTTATTTACTCAAATAAAATTCATAAAAATGATATAAATTAATTAATTTTTTCCATTCAAAAAATATGATTAAACCCATTTTTATGAAATCATATTTTTGGGTCTTAAAATGACATTACTAAAAATGAGTACTTTTTTATTTCTCATTAATAAATAAATATAAACTCTTTGAAAATATTATAAATATCTTAAATAATATGGTTATTACTATAAACACCTACCTATTTAATGACTGGGTTATAATTGATTATTATATTTTGGTTTATATATGTTATATCTCGGACCTCTATGGTCCATTCCATTGCAAAAATCTAGTGTATGAGGTGTTTCAAGAGGTCACGGTGACATATCCCCAAAACATTGCCAAATTTCCATTTATATGAATAGTGACATCAGTGACCTTATGTAAATAGTGTCATTGGTGAACATTCTTGTGAACAATGTCATCAGTAACCTTATCTGAATAGTGCAATGGTGACCTTATGTGAATAGTATCATCGGTGACCTTATGTACGGTGTCATCAGTGGCCTTTTTTGTACAGTGTCAACGATAACCTTATGTGAACAGCGTCACGGTGACCTTATGTGAACAGTGTCATCGGTGACATTCTGTGAACAGTGTCATCAGTAACCCAATGTGAATAGTGCAACGATGAGGTTCCAATAGTGAGGTTCCATTGGTGATCCCTATTTCCTTTGCAAAATTTTGAGTTCATGGACAGTGTTTCCAGAACGGTGAGGATCCATCGGTGACCTCTATTTCCTTTTACAAATTTTGAGTTTGTGAATAATATTTCTAGAACAGTGAGGTACATTGGTAACATCAATTTCCTTTTCCAAATTTGGAGTTCGTGAACAGTGTTTCCAGAATGGTGAGGTCCATCGGTAACCCTTATTTTCATTTCAATATTTTTTAGTTCGTGAATAGTGTTTCCAGAATAGTGAGGTCCATCGGTAACCACTATTTCCTTTTCCAAATTTTGTGTTCGTGAATAGTGTTTCTAGAATTGTGAGGTCCATCGGTAACCTCTATTTCCTTTTCCAAATTTTGAGTTCATGAATAGTGTTTTGAGAATGGTGAGGTCCATCGGTAACCTCTATTTCCTTTGCTAAATTTTGAGTTCGTGAACAGTGTTTCCAACTGCCTATAGTTTCGCCCCTTTGATATTTCCTTTTATGTAAACTGTATTTAATGCCTCATTTTAAGGACACTAAGGCCGATTCAAAGGCATAACTCCTATATTAATTTCTCTTAATGCTTGGGTTGTTTTTTTACATGGTTAAACCACATGGTTTAATGCGATCCGTTTTTAATAGAAAATCCTGAGTATCTTAAAGCACTACTCTATTAAATCTTCTAAAAGGATGATATATCTTCCCCTAGATCTTCCTCCATGTTCTCAGGTGTGAGATGATCGAACATCCCATTCCTTTCCATAGGAGTTGTGTTATCAAACATTCCTCCTAGGATTTGTTCCGCTCTATTTTGATGCAACAAAGAAATATGGATCAATATTTGATATAAATTATTGTCTATCATTGTAACACCCCGAGCTTCCACGATACGCTTCTCTTTCAATAATGCAATAGCTTGCATTGTACGCAAGTTCGAGTTCTAAAACACCGTGACTAATCAAAGTAGCCGTTATGAATAGTAATAACCACTTTTTAAAATTATAGAAATCTTATATTTCAAAATGGACTTCATTTTTGTATTCCTAATATTGAAATTAGCCTATGTTGAATTTTTTGTAATTTTCTGAGAACTTCCAAATTTTTATGAATAGTGAAAAATACTTAAAAACAACTTTTTTAATAAAAATAATTAATAGTGATAAATTATACTATTTAGTGGTTTTAAATTATAATTGGAATATATTTTTACCATTTTATCCAATGGTGGTCATTAGAATTAATTTAACATTGAAATTGGACATAAACAATTGCCAATCTTTTGATATAAATTGTTTCTTGAAAACACGCTATTTGTCGTAACAGCGGGAATTAATTATAAAATTAATTAATGCAACTTATATGTTTGGAATTTTGTAAAATAGACATCATTTTTGAATTCGGAATATCAATTATAGCTTAGGGTGAAATTTTGGCATTGTTCTGAAAAACTTCAATTTTTGATGAATAGTGAAACCACTAAGTGGTAGTTAAATAACTGATTTTTCGTATAAATGAAATATTACCACTTCTGTGATTTGATTTTCAAAAATCCGACATACATGGTTGTCATTAAGAAGTAAAATGTGGTTCAATGGGATAAAAATAATTTTTTGGTGAATAGTAACTTATTAAGTTTTAATCGCGATTAGTGGTAATTAGTGTGGTTTAAGGTATAAATAATACTTTAATAATATGAAATGACCTAGACACATGTCCCAACCTCATTGGTTGTGTCATGGCCGACCAAGACAAGCCATGGCCTAACTTGGGGACCCCATGGATCCACTTTTGTTGGGAAATGACATAAATTAGTTTTTATTTAATATTAAAGTGAAAATGACACTAACATAAAGTGTTTTACTAAAACAATTTTTAAGTAGGGTTACACAAGTCCAAATTTTGATTATAAATAGTCATTGGAAAGATAAAAAGATTTCCTATATCATAGTATTTTTTTTATAATTTTTAGAGATTAAATAAATTTAATTATTTATGACATAATAATGATGCAGCGATGACATCATTATTTGACGATTTAAATAAAATGGAAAGGTAATATAAAATCTATGAACTACACATGGCCAAAACCAATTGGATGAGTGGATTTCGATGCCTTATCACCTTATCCACGAATTATATCAATGTGGGACCTTTTAAAACCGAAACACATTTTCAAATAATGTAATGTTCCTTTACTTTCCAAAAGTGCCCTTCCTCTCCTCTTATAAAAGGCCCCCACCTCTACCTCATTTCACACACTCTTCAAGCCATTGGCTCGGCCAACCCCTGCCCATTTGCTCTCTCCACATCCCTCTCCTCATCCTAGAGGATTCCCTTTGGGCAGAATCCTTTCAAAGGAAGCCTTTAGGCTCAACTCAAAAGGAGTTACACTTTTTAAGGTAATTCATTCTCTCATGTTCTTTTGTTTTATTTTGCTTCTCCAACCCCCTAAACTCTTTTTATTTACTTCTTTTGTAACAACACCAGTATCTTAAATATACTAGGATGTTGTTATAAGATTTATTTGAGCTACACTTCCACACAACTACATCAAATGGTTAAAGAACATAAGGTTTCCGTGGATGGCGAAATTCTGCCTCCCGAAACGATGATTGTTCAACACTCATTTAACACCTTCAAAGGTGGCCATTATGATGTCACTATTTTTATATATGATATATAATATGTTTATGTTTTCCTTAAGCTTCTGTTTTTTTTCATTTTGGGCATACCTTTATGGTTTCCATTATGGGTAAAACACGATATCTTCATTTTAGGAAGCGCGGACTACCGCCCCCTGAAAGTGATTTGATTCGTTAATACCATATGTGGGATGTGTGAAGGATAAAGTTAATGATATTATATATGTTATTATACTGGAATTATAATATACTCTCATATCATTATGATTCCATTCCAGAAAATATGAAATAGAAATGGAAGTAGCGTTCATGCGTACGTACGGCTTACCGTCTCCATGAACGGTGCATTTCATTTCTTACCTCTAAATGTTACGTAATATTATAAATGAATGTATATACTGGATATATAAGATATATATGACATCTAAATTATGAATATAATGGATATTTCACCACATTAACAACTTGTAATCATAAGAAGTTTATTTTTGACTCAAGTACCAAAGGTCGACAAAACGACCGTTATTAACTTAAATAATTACATAATGATCATATCATTGTAATAAGTGATATAATAAGGATAATGAAATTGAGAATGGTTCTTAATAAGGTATATATTAACTCTAGTTTATTATTCAGGAGGTTAAAGAACGGTTGAGTCAAGTCGGACACAAGGTAAGGGAAATTCTTAACCCAATTTCTGTTCTTTGGGTTAATCTCCTACTTTCAAATTATGTCATGATATTGTTATGTATTATCTTGTATTTGTACTTTATTTATGTGTACTTATAGTTAATACACATAATAGATCTATTTTATTTATAAATTATCTTTGTAAGGGAATTTCTTAACCCAACTTCCATTCTTTGGGTTAATCTCCTACTTTCAAATTATGTCGTGATATTATTATATCCTATTTTGTATTTTTACTTTCTTTATGTGTACCTATAGTGAATACACATAATAGATCTATTTTATTTTAGAAATGATCTTTTTAAGGACTTCGTCTCAATCTCCATTCATTGAGGCATATTTTGTTTTATACACAAATTTCTTTTTATAAACCCCTTTGACTTTTACGTTTATTCAAAAGGAATCTTTTTATAAAAAGCGTTTTGCTAAACGACAAAAGGGAATGTTTTTCTTTCCGTACTTATGCGGCGACAACGACTTCTCCGCCGCCGTGACCATTATTTGAGTTTCGGCTTCCTATACAAGCCATCTTTTTTTAAATGAAAACTAAATACAAAGTTTTAACTTTCTTTTATTTTTGTATTGAAAATGGTTTTGAAAGCGTTTTTGTTATATCAATGTGTTGTATTGATATCTTGTGATTGAAATGTGGAAATGTTATGTTTCCTTTATGTATGTTTAATGTGATACAATTATGTTATGGTTTATGATATGTTTAAACCTATTCATATGAGGAATGTATTGGACTTAATAAGTGACGGGTGGAGCCCGCTATAGCTCCTCGATGCATCGGCAGGTCTCATGAGACAACTAGACGTGGAATTGGCCGAGGCCCTTTCCCAATTTGATTTATGGTTTTGGCCGAGGCCTTAATCATTTTAGATGTCTTGGCCGAGGCCTTGACAAAATGTTTCAGAATTTCCGGCATTATACATTCCATCATTATGAAAGTGGTTATTGATATTGCATGTGATTATTCGACCAGTAGAATATCCATGTGAAGAAGTAAATGGCATTATCTCATTTTACTTTTGCCATATTATGTTGAAGTTCATGTTTAAGAGGCTTTTGTTTTAGTTATACATTGCCTTAAATGTTAATGTTTATTTATGAAAGCTTCCGCATTATTGTTATCCTTACTGAGCATCTGAGCTCACCCCTTTCAATGTTTTAATGTTTTCCAGGATTTGAAGAAGTATATTATGAATGACCTGCAGGGATAGTCTGAGGGGATATGAAGACAATATGTTGTTGTTGTTTTGGTTTACTTTATGATGTAATGTAACGTTTACAAATGTATCTAGTGTTTCCAAGGCTACTAAACTAATCGGTCTTTCGAGACATGATCTTTTGTGATCATGCCAATGTTACGAAGTAACGCACCGACTCTGGGTAGCTGGGGTCGGGGCGTTACAGTTGGTATCAGAGGCAGTTTAGTACTAACCTTGGAAGCTAGATGTAGATAAACTCTGATTAGAACGCATAGCCCAAAGATAGGCTTCGAGGATTAGTATAGAAGAACTTCCTAGAATTTTGGTATTATAGAGATGATATGAGTTTTCCGAGCAATACATCCCTGTCTGGATACGAGCAGGTAGAGGCGGCTCTGGCACAGATGTACCTAGGGGTAAAACCCGAAAACACCGCTTTGAGCTAGACTCGAACGGGAACTGGTGCACGACAACGGGCCTTGCTGCACTCTTGGTTACGACACTCCCGGGGGATACGCTTAGGATAATTCTCATTTTCTTTACAAACCACTATGAACGGTTATGAGTATATACTTCCTCAAATAAAACCTTTTTATGATTATGGATTATATCCATAAATAGTTCAATTTATGTTAAGTATTTTACAAGTATGGAATTATGTATTTTGATTCATAAACTAATCTAGTTTATGCCATTGTTTAGAAATGGCGCCTAGTAGAAGGAATGGAAACTGTATCAATGCACGAACTCTGTGTAGGGATTGCCCTCCTGCTCAAGATAATTATTGTGGACCTGAAGATACAACTGGTGCTGATCAACTTATTACCATACTGGGACAACTCACGCAGGTTATGAATAACAACCTTACTCGTATGGAGCACCCTGATCCGCAACGTGGAGGATCAATGCTAGACCGTTTCATGAGGCAACAACCACCAACCTTCAATGGGAGTACAAATCCTATATTAGCTGAGCAATGGATAAATTCCTTAGAGAAAATATTCCATGCCTTGGGGAGTAGTGAAAGGGAGAAGGTTGTCATGGCAGTTTACCGCCTCACTGGAGATGCCGATCAGTGGTGGTCGCTGATTCAAAACACAAAGGAAGATGATGACGTATCGAATATGGAATGGAGGGAGTTCAAAGATCTTTTCTTAGAAAAATACTTTCCTCGTGACCATCGAGCAGATATGGAAAGGCAATTTCTGAGTCTGAGGCAGAAGGAGGATGAGAATGTCGCAAAGTATGAGGCTAACTTTACAAGGTTAGCGAGGCATGCTGCAGATTATATACGTAACCCAAGAAGTAAGATTGATCGTTTCTTTGATGGGTTAAAACCATTTCTCCGTCGAGCTCTAGTGTCACAATCTTTCTCAACATACGAAGATATAGTCTCATGTGCTATCAAGACAGAAAAGGAATTCTCTAAGTCTTATGACAACAAAGTAAAGCAAGAGAAGAAGAGAACGGTGGAACAAGAGACAGATAAAGGGAAAAAGGGAAAGAAGGATTTTCCATTATGTGATAATTGTGGGAAGAATCACCCTGGTACTTGCCTAAAAGGAATGGGAGTCTGTTATAAATGTGGAGAAAAAGGTCACCAGGCACGTGATTGCAAGGGAAAGAAAGAGGCTGTCAAAGTTGAATGCTACAATTGTAGAGAAATGGGTCATTATGCAAATGAATGTCCTAAGCGTCAAGGAAACTTACCTCAGAAAAGGACAAGGGATCAAGGACAATCTTATGCTATTACTACAGTTGAAGCAGAATAACTAATGTATTGGTACTTTTGGACTCAAGGATTATATTCTGGTTATAAGAATAATGTAATATATATATATGGATTGTACTGCATTACTTTTTGATTTCAGTAAGGTTTTAATATGATGAAGGTAATTATATTTTTAGTATGTGACAATAAAAGAAACTTTACTTTGTTTGGGGAATCTGATAAATTGATTTTGGAATTAAGAGACCTTTTAGAGAAAGTCTGGACAAAGGTATTTTGGATAACTATAAAGGTTGGAGTGGATTAAGTTGATTTTTGGATAGTATGGTTTAAGGTTAAAAAATTTATGAAGATTATTTTTGGAATAGTATAGTACTATATTTTTAGGAAAAGGACAACCTGCAGGGTGGGGCATAAACCGTCGCGTCGGACAAAGCTGTAGGAATCGAACCCACAATCAAAGTGCGACATGCCTTTATTTCCTACCACTAGCCTACAGGAAGTCCCTGGTTATTAAAAAATAATTTTACTAATCTAAATGGTATGTGTTAACATTTGGAACCTTATACAAATAGGATAAGTATAATATTTTTAGGTTCTATTATCTTTTTGAGTGAAAGGTGAGCTGAAGGTTGAAACTCTAATTGTCAAGCATAAATATATATATACCTATCTGTTATTCAATGAATAAATTAATTCTTAAACTTTAGTAAAGGGGTATTAAAACAAAAAAAAAGTGTTATCCTAATACCTTATGTCTTGTTGAACTGATGATATTTTAAATCAACATAGATTGAAGGCTTTGAGGCCCTCAATTTGACAGTTGATTGTAATTGATGACCTCAATCACTCCCTACAAATATTTACGTTTTTCCTCCAATTATATGTCTCTAATTGCCACCAATGTTCTCCTTATCGAGATCATAATTTGGTGGTGACTTTCTTATTTCCATTTCCCTCTTATTAAGGCTAAATTTTATTAATCTTATTTCCGATGTGGGTTTTCCACAAAGGTATTTTCTCTTTTCAACCTTTTATTTTCAAAGAAAAATTTCAAATTGCGAGGACGCAATTTATTGAAGGAGGGGAGAATGTAACACCCCGAGCTTCCACGATACGCTTCTCTTTCAATAATGCAATAGCTTGCATTGTACGCAAGTTCGAGTTCTAAAACACCGTGACTAATCAAAGTAGCCGTTATGAATAGTAATAACCACTTTTTAAAATTATAGAAATCTTATATTTCAAAATGGACTTCATTTTTGTATTCCTAATATTGAAATTAGCCTATGTTGAATTTTTTGTAATTTTCTGAGAACTTCCAAATTTTTATGAATAGTGAAAAATACTTAAAAACAACTTTTTTAATAAAAATAATTAATAGTGATAAATTATACTATTTAGTGGTTTTAAATTATAATTGGAATATATTTTTACCATTTTATCCAATGGTGGTCATTAGAATTAATTTAACATTGAAATTGGACATAAACAATTGCCAATCTTTTGATATAAATTGTTTCTTGAAAACACGCTATTTGTCGTAACAGCGGGAATTAATTATAAAATTAATTAATGCAACTTATATGTTTGGAATTTTGTAAAATAGACATCATTTTTGAATTCGGAATATCAATTATAGCTTAGGGTGAAATTTTGGCATTGTTCTGAAAAACTTCAATTTTTGATGAATAGTGAAACCACTAAGTGGTAGTTAAATAACTGATTTTTCGTATAAATGAAATATTACCACTTCTGTGATTTGATTTTCAAAAATCCGACATACATGGTTGTCATTAAGAAGTAAAATGTGGTTCAATGGGATAAAAATAATTTTTTGGTGAATAGTAACTTATTAAGTTTTAATCGCGATTAGTGGTAATTAGTGTGGTTTAAGGTATAAATAATACTTTAATAATATGAAATGACCTAGACACATGTCCCAACCTCATTGGTTGTGTCATGGCCGACCAAGACAAGCCATGGCCTAACTTGGGGACCCCATGGATCCACTTTTGTTGGGAAATGACATAAATTAGTTTTTATTTAATATTAAAGTGAAAATGACACTAACATAAAGTGTTTTACTAAAACAATTTTTAAGTAGGGTTACACAAGTCCAAATTTTGATTATAAATAGTCATTGGAAAGATAAAAAGATTTCCTATATCATAGTATTTTTTTTATAATTTTTAGACATTAAATAAATTTAATTATTTATGACATAATAATGATGCAGCGATGACATCATTATTTGACGATTTAAATAAAATGGAAAGGTAATATAAAATCTATGAACTACACATGGCCAAAACCAATTGGATGAGTGGATTTCGATGCCTTATCACCTTATCCACGAATTCTATCAATGTGGGACCTTTTAAAACCGAAACACATTTTCAAATAATGTAATGTTCCTTTACTTTCCAAAAGTGCCCTTCCTCTCCTCTTATAAAAGGCCCCCACCTCTACCTCATTTCACACACTCTTCAAGCCATTGGCTCGGCCAACCCCTGCCCATTTGCTCTCTCCACATCCCTCTCCTCATCCTAGAGGATTCCCTTTGGGCAGAATCCTTTCAAAGGAAGCCTTTAGGCTCAACTCAAAAGGAGTTACACTTTTTAAGGTAATTCATTCTCTCATGTTCTTTTGTTTTATTTTGCTTCTCCAACCCCCTAAACTCTTTTTATTTACTTCTTTTGTAACAACACCAGTATCTTAAATATACTAGGATGTTGTTATAAGATTTATTTGAGCTACACTTCCACACAACTACATCAAATGGTTAAAGAACATAAGGTTTCCGTGGATGGCGAAATTCTGCCTCCCGAAACGATGATTGTTCAACACTCATTTAAAACCTTCAAAGGTGGCCATTATGATGTCACTATTTTTATATATGATATATAATATGTTTATGTTTTCCTTAAGCTTCTGTTTTTTTTCATTTTGGGCATACCTTTATGGTTTCCATTATGGGTAAAACACGATATCTTCATTTTAGGAAGCGCGGACTACCGCCCCCTGAAAGTGATTTGATTCGTTAATACCATATGTGGGATGTGTGAAGGATAAAGTTAATGATATTATATATGTTATTATACTGGAATTATAATATACTCTCATATCATTATGATTCCATTCCAGAAAATATGAAATAGAAATGGAAGTAGCGTTCATGCGTACGTACGGCTTACCGTCTCCATGAACGGTGCATTTCATTTCTTACCTCTAAATGTTACGTAATATTATAAATGAATGTATATACTGGATATATAAGATATATATGACATCTAAATTATGAATATAATGGATATTTCACCACATTAACAACTTGTAATCATAAGAAGTTTATTTTTGACTCAAGTACCAAAGGTCGACAAAACGACCGTTATTAACTTAAATAATTACATAATGATCATATCATTGTAATAAGTGATATAATAAGGATAATGAAATTGAGAATGGTTCTTAATAAGGTATATATTAACTCTAGTTTATTATTCAGGAGGTTAAAGAACGGTTGAGTCAAGTCGGACACAAGGTAAGGGAAATTCTTAACCCAATTTCTGTTCTTTGGGTTAATCTCCTACTTTCAAATTATGTCATGATATTGTTATGTATTATCTTGTATTTGTACTTTATTTATGTGTACTTATAGTTAATACACATAATAGATCTATTTTATTTATAAATTATCTTTGTAAGGGAATTTCTTAACCCAACTTCCATTCTTTGGGTTAATCTCCTACTTTCAAATTATGTCGTGATATTATTATATCCTATTTTGTATTTTTACTTTCTTTATGTGTACCTATAGTGAATACACATAATAGATCTATTTTATTTTAGAAATGATCTTTTTAAGGACTTCGTCTCAATCTCCATTCATTGAGGCATATTTTGTTTTATACACAAATTTCTTTTTATAAACCCCTTTGACTTTTACGTTTATTCAAAAGGAATCTTTTTATAAAAAGCGTTTTGCTAAACGACAAAAGGGAATGTTTTTCTTTCCGTACTTATGCGGCGACAACGACTTCTCCGCCGCCGTGACCATTATTTGAGTTTCGGCTTCCTATACAAGCCATCTTTTTTTAAATGAAAACTAAATACAAAGTTTTAACTTTCTTTTATTTTTGTATTGAAAATGGTTTTGAAAGCGTTTTTGTTATATCAATGTGTTGTATTGATATCTTGTGATTGAAATGTGGAAATGTTATGTTTCCTTTATGTATGTTTAATGTGATACAATTATGTTATGGTTTATGATATGTTTAAACCTATTCATATGAGGAATGTATTGGACTTAATAAGTGACGGGTGGAGCCCGCTATAGCTCCTCGATGCATCGGCAGGTCTCATGAGACAACTAGACGTGGAATTGGCCGAGGCCCTTTCCCAATTTGATTTATGGTTTTGGCCGAGGCCTTAATCATTTTAGATGTCTTGGCCGAGGCCTTGACAAAATGTTTCAGAATGTCCGGCATTATACATTCCATCATTATGAAAGTGGTTATTGATATTGCATGTGATTATTCGACCAGTAGAATATCCATGTGAAGAAGTAAATGGCATTATCTCATTTTACTTTTGCCATATTATGTTGAAGTTCATGTTTAAGAGGCTTTTGTTTTAGTTATACATTGCCTTAAATGTTAATGTTTATTTATGAAAGCTTCCGCATTATTGTTATCCTTACTGAGCATCTGAGCTCACCCCTTTCAATGTTTTAATGTTTTCCAGGATTTGAAGAAGTATATTATGAATGACCTGCAGGGATAGTCTGAGGGGATATGAAGACAATATGTTGTTGTTGTTTTGGTTTACTTTATGATGTAATGTAACGTTTACAAATGTATCTAGTGTTTCCAAGGCTACTAAACTAATCGGTCTTTCGAGACTTGATCTTTTGTGATCATGCCAATGTTACGAAGTAACGCACCGACTCTGGGTAGCTGGGGTCGGGGCGTTACAATCATCATTCTTTTGGGTTCATCTCTTTCTGTTTCCCCTCTCCCTTTTATAGAATTCTATCTCCTTGTTCCTAATGGAATTTTCATTGGTTTTGACTAGTGTGGTGGTGTATCTGTATCTTCAGGTGGATACAGTGGTCACACAGGGATGAGATCATAACCCGTTGTGTGGCTCATTCTTGTATAAACATCAAGAATTGTTTAAGGTGGGGGATTAATTGCTTATATTTTCTTTTATGTGCAACTATATAGTGAGCATGTTTTATTCTGCTAGATCACAATGAAATTGGCGTAATAAATATTTTATCCAGATAAATAAATTGAGATCGATCGTATGTTGTTGCCTCAGGTTTTTTTAGAGAGTGTGATATCTATGCTTTCTTGCTTAGTTTTCTTCATTTCAGATATAAATTGGTAAAGAACTTAAAGCCGTAATTAATTGATAATTGCTTGGATAATGATAAAAATGCATGTAAATGAATCTGGTTCCTCTTGTTGTAATTTCATGTTATTCAAATTGGAGGAGTATAAATGTTTGATTATTTGTGATAGACTATTGATTAGGTTTCCTCAATTTGGAACCTATGAAAAATAAACCGGTTAATCCAATATTGATTAAAGAATTGGTCATTTGATAAAAGTTAATTTGTTTTAGGGTTCTTAGTTACCCACTTTCTTGATTAAGGGCCAAGAGCCCAATTGATATGATGGTTGTTTTCCAGCTACTTGTGTTGTGATGTGAGCCTGGAAGTCTATTGTGATGTGTGGGAGCAGGGAGGCCGATTGGTTGTAGAAGAAGATGACACCTAGAGTGGTGAGATGCATAGGTTTAATCTTGTGGGTGTCAGAGAGGACACTAGGGATGATGGAACATGTTGGATGTGAATTTTAGGATGCTTGATGATTCTTTGATTGGTTATCTTATTTACTTTCCCCACTGCTCAAGGCAGTTGGTCTTGCTTACCCTTCATCCAAAAGGGGAATAGATGCATGGGGTATGCCACATGCTTTCTGTGTTTAGCTTCTCAAGGGAGGATGGGTCTACGCACTTGATATAGGTGGAAAATAATCGACGGGTAATTATCTACTCACCGTGTTGTGACCCTTGTGTTTAGTGGCATAGAATGTTTTTTTCTAGAATGTCTGGGAATATGGGAAAGTAATGTTTTAAATAAATAATAGAATAAAATATGTTATCCTATGGGGTTATAGCAAGCTGGGACACAATTCAGAGGATAACAGACCTTGGGGTGATGCTAATGAAATTTAATATGGAATTTTTAATGGTTAACTAATGCTTGAAGAATTAATTAACGTAAAGTGGAACTGATAAAAAGGGAATGAAGTAAGGAAATAAATCTATTTAAATGGTTGTGTTCTTATAGGATACCTAATCTTAGAAGTGTCATCTAGAATTCTGAGAGACGTTAGCTACAGATGAGTCGAAGACTTGGTTATTCACATAGTGTGGTTGTGAGATATAGTACATTCTGTACTTTTTTTGTTCATATATGCTACTACACCCCATCAGTTAGGGAAACTGACACCACGAGGATTCTAAGCCCTGGAGGTGTTTTCCATAACATTCTTATGGGAGGATGGATGGCTGACTACCCACTTTGGCCCTGCTCTCTTCCCTTGGTAGTTACTTGTACCAGTAGGCACCATGGTTAGTTTTCCCCATATATGTGTGTATGGGGCTGTAACGACATGTGGTTATTCACACACATATATATTCTGGATACAGTATCCTATGGACTACTATAGGTGTCACGTGTATAGGCTGTGATGGATTAAGGATCCTTACTAAATGTATGGCTGTAATGGCTTAAGGTATAATACCTAACATATGATACACGTTATATGAGCTGTGGGGGCTCTTGGAAACTACCTGGTTACTTTTTTGTGTATACGTGGTAGTTTTATTGTAGGAGGTTCAGGTTATGGTGCTTCTCCCATGTGTCTGTGGGAAAGCCTTCTTGGAGAGAGATGCTAGGACATGCGACATTGGGGAAAAGCGGCAAACCAATGGGGAAGTAGTTGCGGGGTACCATTGATATTCATTTTTATATTATATACTCTTGTATATGTTACATGGTGAGAGTATCCATGGTGAGGTTGGGAACATAGTATACATGTTTTGGTGATGAGTTAGTTTTACTTGATGTTCACGGTGCTTTATCATGTTGTATTTACATTTTCACGAGAGGCTTTGGGGAGGATCCTACTAAGTATACTTTTATACTAACCCTACGTTTATATATACTATTTTTGAGATCACTTGAAGTAGGTTGGAGATCAAATTGGTTTCCACTAGCTTGGGGTTGCAGGAGTTGTTCAGGCTTGGTATTGCTGATATTTTTACTTTCTTTGGGTACTTGCATTTTTTCCCTTCCAGTTGTAGTAGTTTTTCATGACATTACATATGTGCACTTGGGTTTTTATTTATATTTAATTCTGAGTTGGAGTTTGTTGGTATATATCTTATCTCTCTATTTCACATGTGTTCTCATAGAGGGTAATGCCTCCCATATGTGTGTTTACTATACCCTCCATGCTAGTTTCCAACCCGGGGCCTACTAGAGACGGGACTCAAGGGTTATTATCTCCCTTATCACATTGTCAGCCCAGGAGGGGAAAACCTTTTGTGGAGGGGGTTGTGATAGAGTAGTGTCAGTGGCAGGTTGAGGGATAGAATGGATTTTTGATTTAGGCACATGTGAGGTTGCATGGGTTGGTAGGGAAATAGTGTCAGTCATGTTTAGCAAGTGATGTAAACACTGGCGACCGGTTGAGACATAGGCGTTTAAGGTCCTCTATGATCTAATGTATGGAACATTAAGTTTATAATGTCTACTAAATGAGGTGATAGTAGTTGTAGGGTAGATACCTAGGAATGGATCATGCATCATTCTTCATTGTGCCAGTGTTTGAAAGGGTAGACCTTGGGATAGGATAACCTAAAATTAATGAATGAAAACAACTAATTAATTAATGATGAGCCTTTAATATTCTAGGTTTTGTATCTCTACCTATTTTTTTTATAGGTTTGGATCCAATTCGACGTACTTACTAGGATGGCATAAAATATGCCCAGCAGGTTGTTCCAATAGATCGCAGTAGGGTAGAGATTGATGATGATGGCACTTAGAGGAGGACACATTGAGAGTTTTATCTCTAGAGTTTGTAAAAGTATGAGGGATTTGTTTCAAATGGTGTCATGGAAGACTGGTTGGAGGAGGCCAAGAAAGGATTCAGTTCGATATGTGATCAGAAGGAGCATTGGGTGTCCTTTTTTGTGATGATTTTGCGTGGAGCAGCAAGGCAGTGGTGTTTCTTATTCATCGTGGATCACGAGTCTCTTGGGAGGAGTTCTGAGACAATTTTAGAGTCTAGTTTCCTTCCTTGATAGTAAAGGCTTCTAGTCTCTGGGAGTTTCTTAGCCTTCGATAGGGGAGCTCCGGTGTGGGAGAGTTCGGAATCCATTTCCGGAACCTTTTACGATATGCTTCGGACCTATTTCCAGATGAAGAGTCTATTTAATGGAATTTCGATTAGGTTTTGTGTCCATAGATCCAGCTCCAGGTCACCCCATTTATGATGAAGACATGTCTTGAGGTGCTCGCAAGGGCATAGGTCATCTAGAGGACATTGGCCAGAACCAGATCATCAAGAGTGGGGAGTCATCATGATTCCTCTCAAAGTGGATCTATGGTCTGGGGTTACCAGTTTTTAGAGAAGAAGAGTTTCCATTCAGCCCGGGGTAGGTCCCAGCACTCCACAACTTTTTTCTCTGGAGATAGATGATCTTAGGACTATGGAAAGTGACCAGGCGCTAGTTTTTCTTGTGGTGGTTGAGGTCATTAGCAGCGAGAGTGCCTGACCTTTCAGAGCAGTCATCATGCACCAGGTGTTCCGCTTCAGGTTCCTCCGTTGAGGTAGTTCTAGCAGAGGTGATAGTAGCAGGTTGCACCAGCATTAGATCAGCAGAGGGTTGGTAGGGGTAGGAAGAGGGAAACCCTGTGATGCTCCCCGTCCTCATAGAGCATAGCGCGGTTGTGGCTATGGTCATCATCAGGGTTAAAGAGGTTGAGGAAGCGGTCGTGGTCAGCTTCATGCTTTAGCGTTTCAAGCACTAGTCGATCCAGACATCGTTTGAGGTACCCTTTTAATATTTCCTACCTTGTTGTATTCCTTTTTTGATTTAGGAGAGACACACTCCTTCATATCACCTACCCTTGTCTATGCATTGGGGCTTGAGGTGGAGAGGATTCCAGTGCCCTTGGCATTGACTACAGCAAATGGGGGTCGAGTAAACTTCTTTGAAGTATGTAGATACTGTGAGCTAGTGTTGGGGAAGCACCGCTCTTGGGGAGAATTCTTATGTTTATGAATACAACCATATGATGTCATACTCGGCATGGATTGGTTGTATTTGGTGCAGGCTGTCGTGGATTGCTTCAGGAAGAAGGTCATTTTTTCGATGCAGATGGAGAGCTGGTGGTGTTTTGTGGTGAGCGAGATCCTTGGATGGGTTATAGTAGTGTTCCATCCTTATCATCCATGATGGATGAGATAATTTTGAGTTCTTCAGAGGTTCAGTAGTTCGAGTTTCCTAAAGTCATAGAAGAATACATTGATGCCTCTTAGAAGAAGTTGTGGGATTACCCCTCTCAACAAGAGATTGAGTTTGGGATCGAACTACAACCATGAGCGTCTCCTATCTCTATGTATTCATAAAGGATGGCCCCTTCTATGTTACGAGAGCTACGTATAAATCTTGATTGTATGTTACAGTGATTTTTTGTTCGGCCGAGTGTGTCATTGTGGGGTGCACCAGTTTTTTTCGTGAAGAAGGCTGACGGTAGTTTGCGGTTTTGTGTAAATTATCATCACTTGGACAATGTGAAAATAAATAATCACAATATTGTTCCATGGATTGATGATTTATTCAATCAACTAACGGGTTAAAGTTGGTTCTTAAAGATCTACATGCATTCAGGATATCATCATATGCATGTGAAGGATGAGAACATCCTGATGATTGTTTTCCATTGTCGTCATGGGCATTATGAGTACGTTGTAATGCTTTTTGGCGTGACTAATGAACCAACTGTGTTCATGGGATTGATGAAATTAGTATTCCATGAGTTCCTGGACAAGTTCATTGTGGTTTTCATCGATGACATCCTTGTGTAATCTGCATCTGAAGAAGAGCATACAGGGAATCTAGATGTTGTTTTGGGAGTTCTTCATCAACATAATTTGTTTGGGAAGTTGAGAAATTGTGATTTTTGGGCTCGATAAGTTTGTTTCATGGGGCATGTGGTATTCTAGTAGAGAGTAGTTTTGGATCCATCAAAGATAGAAGTAGTTGTGTCTTAGGCAGCCCCCAAGACTATGTCAGAGGTGCGAAGTTTCCATGGTATCACATGCTACTACAGGAGGTTTGTAGCCATTTTCTCTCGAGTTACGAATCCTCTGACAACTTCGCCTAAGAAGGATCATGAATTCAATGGACTGATTAGTTTTAGGTAGCTTTCGAGTATCTAAAGAAGATGTTAGTAAGTGATCATGTTCATTGTCTTCCAGCAGAGGGAGTTTAGTTTTTTTTTTGATTCTTCACATCTGGGGTTTGGTTGTGTTCTAATGCAGCAAGGATTGGTTGTTTCTTATGGGTATCGGAAGATACGTCCAAAGGAATGTAACTATGCCACCCACGATTTTGAGTTGGAATCTGTAGTGTTTGATCTGATGTTGTGGATACATTACCTCATTGGTGAGTACTTTGTGGTTTTCACTGATCAAAAGAGACTGAGGTATTTTTTCTATCAATGTGACTTGAATTTACAACAGCATCGGTGGATGGAGTTCGTACAGGAATCCAATTTTGAAATATCATATACACCTGGAAAGGGGAATGTTGTAGAAGATGCACTGTGTCGGATGTCATGTAGTGATGTAGTGCGTGAATCTGTGACTCTAGGAGAGTAATGGAATATCATTCAGCATTACATCTTGATATGGGAGAAGATGGGGGTAGGGGTTTTCTTATCCATATGAAGGTGCAGTCATCTTTGGTGCAGAAGGTGGAAGAGTCCTAGTTGGGGGATCTAGAGTTGGAGGTATGGAGAGACCGAGTTGTTTGTAGAAAGGCCCCTGATGGTTGGTCTGAGGGTGAACAACACTGAGTGTTGTATCATGGAAGGATATTTGTTCCTTTGGCGATGCATGATACGGATCTCAGAGAGTTCCATAGTTCCCCTTTAGTGGTGTATCCTAGCATGAAAAAGATGTTTCGAGCCCTGAGGATCTAGTTTTGGTGTCCTCGGATGAAGCATGCGGTTACAGAGTATGTGTCTCGATGTTTAGTCTTCCAGAAGTTGAAGGCCGAACACCGTGTTCCTGGTGGTCTTCTCCCGTCATTATATATTCCTTAGTGGAAGTGGGAGGACATCTCAATGGACTTTGTCACTGGTTTACCTTGAGATCAGGGAGGACATGATGCTATTTTGGTGGTAGTGGATCATTTAACAAAATCATCCCACTTCATAATAATCAAGGATTGATGCTTAGTATAAGTTTTGTCGAGGTAGTAACTGGAGGAGGTAGTGAGACTTCACGGAGTCCCATGGATGATCATTTCTGATCGAGATCCTCATTTTACCTCTAGGGTGTATAGAGGTCTCCAGAATGCTATTGGTTCTCAGCTATGCCTTAGAACTGCTTTTCATCCTCAAACAGATGTACAGACAGAGCGAACCATCCAGACTCTTGAAGACATGTTACACTCTTGTGTCTTGGAATTTGGAGGTCCTTGGATGAGGCACTTACCCTAGGTGGAGTTTTCTTACAACAATAGTATTCACTCCACCATCCATATGGACACATTTGAAACCTTGTATGGTCAACCATGTCGTTCTCTATTGTGATGGACTAGGGATGGAGAGGAAGCAATTCTCATACCAGAACTACAGTAGAATACAATAGAGATGGTCTAGGTGATTCGTGAGAGGATGAAGACAGCACAAGATCGTTAGAAATCATATGACGATCAAAGGATGAGACCCTTAGAGTTTGATGTTGGGGATCACATGTTTCTGAAGGTGACTCCCCATCATGGGTATTGTATGTTTTTTCATGGGAGTAAGCTTTATCCCCAGTTTGTTGGGCCTTTCGAGGTGTTAGCTCATGATGGAGCTGTGGCATATCGAGTAGAACTTCCCACACAGATGAGTCAGATACATGATGTTTCCCATGTTTCATAGCTCAGTCGTTATCTTCATGATGACTATCACGTCATCGATTGGGTAGATATCAATGTTGATGATGATGTCACCTTTCCGGAGCGACCAATGGAGATCCAAGACTGCAAAGAGAAGGTGTTTTGTGGGTGTTCTAACCCCTTGGTTCGTGTCTTGTGGAGACATGGTGGCATGGAGGAGAGTACCTCGGAACGTGAGTCACCGATATGTGCTCAGTACCCAGAGTTGTTTGATTTTTAACTCTTTCCATGTATCGATGTATTATTTGAGGTTTTAAACCTTTCATGTTTATAATATGGATTTCTTTTGTTGCATCTTGTGTCTTTCTCTCTTTTGAGAGGTATCTCGATGGGTGGTTGTACGGAACCCATTTCGTTTTCCCTATAAGTGGGTTTTAAATTATAGAGGATGAGAATATTTTGAGAGGTATGTGATGTAATGGCCCGGACCACTCTTGTGTTTCTCTTTGCAAAAATCTGTTGTATGAGGTGTTTCGAGAGGTTAAGGTGACATATCCTCAACACTTTTCCAAATTTTCATTTATGTGAACAGTGACATCGGTGTCCTTATGTGAATAGTATCAATGGTGACCTTTTGTGAATAGTGTCATCGACAACCTTATGTGAACATTGCAATGGTGACTTTATGTGAATAGTGAAATCGGTGACCTTATGTGAACAGTGTTATCAGTGACCTTCTATGAACAGTGTCATCAGTAACCATATGTGAACAGTGAAAAGGTGACCTTATGTCAACAGTGACAATGATTACCTTATGTGAACAGTGTCATTAGTGACCTTCTATGAATAGTGTCATTGGTAACCTTATGTGAACAGTGCAACGGTGAGGTTCCAATAGTGAGGTTCCAACGGCGAGGATCCATCGGTGACCCCTATTTCTTTTTCCAATTTCTGAGTTCATGAATAGTTTTTCCAAAATGGTGAGGTTCCATCAGTGACCTCTATTTACATTGCCAAATTTTCTATTCATGAACAGTGTTTCTAGAACGGTGAGGTCCATCAGTAACCTCTATTTCCTTTGCCAAATTTTGAGTTCATGAATAGTGTTTCTAGAACGGTGAGGTCCATCGGTAACCTCTATTTCCTTGGCCAAATTTTGAGTTCATGAAAAGTGTTTCCAGAACAGTGAGGTCGATCGGTAACCACTACTTCCTTTTCCAAATTTTGAGTTTGTGAACAGTGTTCCAAAATGGTGAGGTCCATCGATAACCTCTATTTCCATTTCCAAATTTTGAGTGCATGAATAGTGTTTCTAGAATGGTGAGGTCCATTGGTAACCTCTATTTCCTATTCAAATTTTGAGTTCATGAATAGTGTTTCTAGCTTCCTACAGTTTCACCCCATTGAAGTTTCATTTGACGTAAAATGCATTTAAAGCCTCGTATAAGGACTCTAAGGCCGATTCAAAGGTCATAACTCCTATATTAATTTCTCCTAAGGCTCCAGATGTTTTTTTTACATGGTCAAACCACATGGTTTAATGCGATCCACTTTTAGTTGAAATTACAGCGTATCTTCAACCACAACTCTGTTAAATCTTCTAAAGGGATGATATATCTTTTCCCCTAGTTCATCCTCCTTGTTCTTGGGTGTGATATTCTTGAACATCCCATTCCTTTACATAGGAGTTGTGAAATCAAAAATTCCTCCAAGGATTTGTTCCACTCTGTTTTGATGAAACCAGGAAATATTGATCATTCTTCGATATAAGGTATGTTCTATCATCATTATTTTGGGATCAACTCTTTTTATTTCCCATCACCCTTTTATGGAATGATATCTCTTTGTTTCTAATTGAAATTTCATGGGAGTTGACCAGTGTGGTGGTTTCTCTACATCCTCGTGTGGATACAGTTGTCACGGGTGGGAGATCGTAACCTTTTGTGTGGCTTGTTCTCGTATAAACATCAAGAACTGTTTGAGGTAGGGGATTCATTGCACTCTTTTCTGTTACGTGAAACTATAGAGTTAACATGTTTTATTCCACTAGATCACAATGAAATTATCTTAATAAATATTTGAATTTGATAAATAAATTCAGATGGATCATATGTTGTTTCTTATTTTTTATCAATATAGTATGATTTCTATGGTTCCTTGCTTAGTTTTTTTCGTTCTTGATGGAAATTGGTAAAGAATGTATATCTGGAATTAATTAATAATTGTTTGGCTAACGATAAAGAGGCATATAAATTATCTTGGTTCCTCTTGTTGTAATTTTATGTCAATCAAATTGGTGTATTAATAATGTTTTATTATATGTGATAGCTTACTGATTAGGTTTCTGAAATTTGGAACCTACAAAAAATAAATCGGTTAATCCAAGAAGGATTAAAGAACTGGTCGTTTGATAAAAGCTTATTCATTGTAGGTTTCTGAGTTACCCTCTTGCTTTTTTATGGGGAAAGATCCCAATTGATATGATGGTTTTTATCCTGCTGCTTGTGTTGTGATGTGATCCTAGAAGGATGGAGTGATGTGTGGGGGTAGGGAGGATGATTGGTTGTGGCAGCAGATGATGAGTAGAGTGGAGAGATTCATAGGTTTATTCATGTGGATGTCGAATAGGACACATGGGATGATGGAACGAGTTGGATGTGAATGTTTGGATGCTTGATGTTTCTTTGATTTGTTATCTGCTTTACTTTCCCCACTGCTCAAGATAGTTGTTCTTGGTTTCCCTTCTTCTAAATGGGGAAAAGACGGTTGAGGTATGCCACGTGCTTTCTATGTCTAACTTACCAAGGGAGGATGGGTCTACACTCTTGCTATAGGCGGTAAAGACTCAACAGGTAGTTATCTTCTCATCGCATTGATCCCCTTGTGTTTAGTAGCATAGAATGTTTTTTTTATAGAATTCCTGGGAATATGGGAATGTAATGTTGAAAAAAAAGTATTGAATAAATGATGTTAACCCATGGGGTTGGATCTTGCTAGGATGCAATTCTAAGGACAGTGAAATTTGGGGGTGATGCTAATGAAATTTACTATGTAATTGTTAATGGTTAACTAATGTGTGAAGAATTAATTAACGTAATGTGGAACTGATGAAAAGGGAATTATGTAAGGTAATAAAGCTCTTTAAATGGTTGGGTGATTAAAGGATACCTAGTCTTAGAAGTGGCAGCTAGGAGTCTAATAGACGTTAGCTACAGTTGATTCTAAGACTAGGTTATTCCCCTAGTGTGGTTGTGAAATATAGTATATTATGTGATTTTTATGTTTCTATACAATACTCCACCCCGTTAGTTAGGGAAACTAACACCCCAGGGATTCTGAGCCCTGGGGGTGTTTTCCCCAACATTCTGGTGGGATGATGGATTGCTGACTACCCCCTTTGGCCCCACTCTCTTCTCTTGGTATTTTCTTATACCGGTAGGCACAATGGTTTATTTTACCCATATATGTGTGTATAGGGCTATAACGTATTGTGCTTATTAACACACATATATATTCTGGATATAGTATCCTATTGAATTTTATAGGTGTAACCTGTATAGGATGTGATGGCTTGAGGATCCTTACTCGGTGTATGGGTTGTAATGGCTTGAGGTATAATAACCAACTTGTGATACACATTATATGAGCTATGGAGGATCTTGGAAAATACCTAGTTACTTTATTCATGTTGATGTGGTAGTTTTTTTGCATGAGGTGCATGTTGTAGTGCTTCACCCAGGTGTCTTCAAGAAATCCTTTTTAGAGAGAGATTCTTAGGACGTGTGACATTAGGGAAATGTGGAAAACCAGTGGAAAGTAGTAGTGAGGTACCCTTGATATTATTTATTATATTATATACTCTTGTATGTGTTACTTGGTGAGAGTATCCATGGTGAGGTTGGGATTTTAGTATACCTATTTGGGTGATGAGTTAGTTTCACTTATTGTTCTCTATGATTTAGCATGATGTCTTTTGTTTTGCACGAGAGGCTTTGGGGAGGTTCCTACTATGTATACTGTTATACTCACCCTATGATTATATAAACTATTTTTCAGGTCACTTGGAGCAGGTTGGAGATCAATCTGGTTATTACTAGCTTGTGGTTGCAGGAGTTGTTCAGGCTTGGTGTTGTTGTGGTTTTAACTTTCTTTTGGGTACTTGTAGTTTTCCCCTTCCAGTTGTAGTAGTTTTACGTGACATTACATATGTGCACTTGTGATTTCATTTATATTTCATTCTGAGTTGGAGTTGGGGGTGTCTATCATATCTCACTCTCTCGCATGTGTTCTCTTATAGGGTAATTCCTGACATATGTGTGTTTACTATACCCTCGATGAAAGTTGCTAACCCGGGGCCTACTGGAGTTGGGACTCGGGGGGTAATTATCTCCCTTCTCACATTGTCGGCCCAAGAGGGGTACACCTTGTGAGGAGGGGTTCATGACAATATAGACTCAAGGTTGTGTGTAAGGAAATATATCAAAAAAATACAATTTTTAGTGAAAATATATATAATAAAATATAGATGTTTTACAAGTATATTATTTGAGGAATGTTTCTCTACTATCTTTAATGAACTTAGGTAGGTGAATCATTATTCATCAGAGGATATTCTCCCTATATTGATATGTATTTCCATAACCCCTAGTGAAAATTTGGCACACAACCCTTCCATGAAACAACACCAATATGTATTCACTAGGAACTATTACAATATTTGAAGATTAGATCCTAGAATTTATATGAATTAAATGTTTTATCACGATGACCACTACAATTATAAATAGATTGCAATAGGAATGAGTCCATTGCATGCTACATCATTGAAATAAATTATTGTTAATATCATCAAAGGTAACATCATCATTGAATTAAAATACCCAATGTGTATCATAAATATTTTCTTCATAAAGAAAAATTGAGAGAAAATTTGAGTCTCCACCAATTTCATAAATCTAAAATGTCTCTAACTAAATGATGATTTCCTTATCCCAATCATAGAAATTATGATTGAATTTATTATTATATTTCAAGTCTTCTAAATTATAGACATATATTATGGTTATAACATAATCTAGATATTCCCCAATGATAAGGAGAAAACTATATGTAGCAAATTCCATTCCTTATATCACTATTGATTAATTCCCATTGGTGTAAAGAATGCTGGTTCAATACATCAATATTACATGAACCATTTCTATATATTTTTTCTTGGAATGACTATGGAATTCTCTGTTAATTATCAGGTGGTAAAAACCCTGAAATGTTGTGATCATATTTTTCATAAATAGTTATTTTTAATCAAACTAATAAAATATATCTATTATATGATTCCTTTGAAATGTTATTTTTGGGTAACATCAAGGAGATTCCTCAAAATTATGGTACATCATTGTATAATTAATGTATACAATATGAATACCTAGGAAATCCATCATGTGAATCCTCCTCAAAATATTAAGTATATATGATAATGGTAATATGTCATGAAGATATTAATTTAATCAAAATAAACCATTACTCCATGAGAAAAAATGATGAATAAGAGAGTTTCATATTAATGGAATGATGATTACTATAGATAATTTGGAAGTATCAATTGATATATTCAATACCCATCTGTTTTAATTATAATATTTCATGGGAATCCTCTCATGACATATATATTTACAGTAGAGAGATCACACAAGACACATCATACATAGTATAAATATGAAGGATAGGAAAAAAAACCTCAATTATCTATGTTGAACTAGGATGAAATACGAGGCATTATAATCCAATATTGAAAACAACCGATTTCTTGTGATGTTTGTAGTGTATAATTAAAGACATTAATTATTACACCATGAGGTTGACATGGTTCCAAATATTTTCCCACCCAAATAAATATTTACTCAAATTATTATAACATGGAAAATGATGTAATGGGTGGGTATTATAAAATAGTTATCCATTCATTTAATGCCTCATCATGATATAAAAGGTTAGGTAATAATAGAATTTTTTATTTTCCACCATGTCTTATTGAACTGAATAATGGACATTGCTATTATAAAAAAATAAGTTTCCATCTATGAAAATCCTCTATCATGGGAAATTTACTCTCATGATGCTTTCTAGAGCTCGAAATGATGAATAATTTAAGATGTTAACTTCAATAGTTTTTTCCTGTGGAATGTACTCCTTTCCCTAGAATAATAGGTTATTATATATTTATTTATACTATTAGAATTTCTATCCCATAATGATGTGCAATTCTGGGAACTCGTTATTAAATTTGAATTGGAATGTCATATACCAATGTCTAGGATGAATTTCAAAGGTGACTCAAAGATAGTAATAAAGAAAATCAATGGTCAATATTCTATAATAACCAAAAATGTAATTCCATTTTTTAATTATTTAAAATGATTAATTGTTGAATTCCATTATTACACAATGTTTTCTCATATAAATCATTCATATATTTCCTAATAATATTCAAAGATCAATGAAACTATAAAACTAGATAGACTATATCATGATTAAATGGTTATTCGTATCACCTATTACAATATGGTATCATTATTCAATAATTGTGAAAGGGAAGATATTAATGATTTTAATACCATACCAAACAATGATGAGCTCATATCCTCAATAACTAATTCCGTAATTGGATCAATATCGCCAATAGTATAATACCAACATATTTTTTCAATTGATTGAAGAATTTAAGTATAATTCCCATGTTTTCTGGTATAAATTATCCTTTATTGAGACCTAAATTTTCAAAAAAATATTTATAAAATCCAATATTTGATGGAGTCCTACATATATGAATTGAAATATCCCATATATAATATATCCATGTGGGTTATTTCATTGATCATAATTTGGGTGACAAAATCATTCATAAAATAATAAGACTTTTATATGTGTATCCATCATTGATACAAGATTAGGTTATGGTTAGAAAAAATGCCACAACAATAAAGTAAATTCCAACATCCTAATTTAATTTCGATAATTATTGTATAACACTCAATACCCATTTTAATTTTCTATGTTTGGGATAGATTTCATGGTGACATATCACCCCACTATAGGAAGATAATTTTTGTATATCATTACTACAAATAATTTCATATCTATGGGGTTCAGGGATATATCAATTAAGTTACTTGAATGAAAAAGGATCTCCATTTTCAGGTATGAATCTCAAATTTGGGTTGTTTTGATGGAAAAGGAAGATTTGGTAATTTTCTAAGTATGTGAAGTGTACTTTGGAGTACACTTCATATACCTGGTTTCCGTGTGTAGCCGTGTAATAGCTGTGTAACGGCTGATTACATGGCCATGTAGTTGACTTGGAAAACAGCCTAAATCGAAATCCAGTTGAGGCTAGTACCCAGTGTGTACATTAAAATGAACACAGCATTTACATTTCTTTTATTTGTTTAATCAGAGTGGGACCTTGTTTCACCTCCAGTAATACCATCTTCTAAACATGATTCTTCCAAGTGTGATAGGGAGTGATGATCAATGTCTGAGACACCATTTCTCCATCAAGGGTCAGATCCAAACTCCATTTGGTGCATTAAAATCCCAACAGTGAGTTATTCCTTCTTCTTGATCCTCTCTTCTGGAATCCCCTTCACTAGTGGGTCATTCAAAGATGAATGATTTTATCCTTTTTATATATATACATGGTTATACATCGATTCAAAGGACGAAGTTCAAGAGTGTTCATCGTACAACTTCAAGGAAGGTGGTTTTTGCCTTTTTTTTTATTTTATTTGGATTATATATGCAAAAAAACCCAAATAGCCATGTTTAGTTATTCCGGATTTTGGAATGTAACCCTATTTGAGACCTGCTATAATGTGTTTGATTGAGAAATTGGTTATTTTATAAATGCAAGTTTTTATGCCATGATTTTGGGTGTTTTTACCATGTTTGATTGATTATAGAAATTTGGTCAAGAATTCCTATTAAGATTAATTTGTTTTCAATGCCTCGTGTTGTGAGGATTGAGTTACTATTCATTTGATATGCATGTGATTTGCATTGTGACAGAATGACCAAGGTGAATTGACTATGAGAACTTCCCGATGTAGGGGCATTTATGTATGGATTGTAGTTATGTTGACCTAGAGGTATATATTGTGAGAGCAATAGGGTGTAAATTGACATGAGGGGTAAGACCGTGAGAGATACACAGATGGTCATTATTAAATGAATGTTGGAACATATGGAATTGACAATGACAACGTTCAGGGGTCATTATATCTTATATTTTATATAGAGACCAAGGGGGTATTGACCATGAGAGCTACCCATGTGGTCGTTTGTAAATGATTAGTCCCATGTAGAACCATAGGTGTTAGACTGAGTGTAATTTCCCAGGGTTCATTATTTATCGTTTTGATGATAGGTTAAACAAGAGGGGTTAGACTCTGATACGTTTCCCTAAGGGTTGATTGTGAATAAATGAATAATTTGGACGAGTCTACAAAGGAAAAGAATATGTTTGGACCCGATCTTACTTGGTTTTTTAGATGGCCTTACGAGATGTCTATTGTTAATATTTTATAGGGGGATACCAAGCTAAGGCTAGATCTAATGTTTAAATTATTTGACTGTTTTAATAATTTATAAATGAAAATGAATTTAATTGAAATCTGTAGGATTGTTTTCTTTTGAGTACTTTCTTTTTTGTTGCTTAATATCTGCATATTGCCTACTATATATATTCAATGATTGTTAGGCACAAATATTTTGATGATTTCCTACTAGGGATTTCTCACACCCTATTTGGGTCATGCTTTTAGAACCAAACTGATTACATGGTTTTATGTTTTGATAAGGACAAGCACTCCTCTTCATCAAGTACTTGATTGCTGTTAGAGGTGGATATAAAGAGACCAAGATGAGGCTTGCAATGCTGTTGGAGCTTAATTTTTTTCTATATGTTGTGTTTAGTATTATATTTCCAGCATTGTGACTTTTTGTTATTTTTTCATAGATACTTGTGACATGCATAATTTATTTATTTATATGTTGTAGTTGTTTACACTATCGGTTTTTCATTGTTTACTTTTGTTGTATGGTATTAATGTTTCAGCTAATGTTTTACTATTTGTTATTCCGATGTGTATACTCTTCTAATGAGGGAATATTTTTACCATTTTCAAACTTATGCCCTTGCTTTTAGTTGGCAGCCTATGGGGTTTTATTAAATGTGTTTGAGGTCATGTGTCCAATCGGGTACGGGGCACCATTGGGCGGCACCTGAGACCGGGACATTGCAAAGTGGTGTCAAAGGAGTTTATTTCCTACTTTTTCTTACTGTTTGGAGCCTATATACAAGGATTATAAGGAATCCCTAGTTGGTAATAAGTTATTACTAGGATTAGATAACTCGTGTACAGGTAAAATCCAAGTACATCTAATATTGAAATATTTATAGTTTTTCAATTGTTACAGTTGATTTGATTTCATCATTGGGTGATTCACATGTTTTGTGCTATTATAATTGATATTATTGAGTTTTTATTTCTATTGAAATCCTATTATATGAGGGTATTCCATCTCATGCATCATATAGACACTTACAAGAGATGACGTGTCATGCCATTTAGGGTGCAATACCGATTTCATGTTGTTGTGATAGATGTGGTGCTAAATATGCAATCTGTTGAGATATATTTCATGATAGAATACCTATTATATTGTTAGGGTATTGGAATATGTAATGTTTCATTGGGATGGACACCAAAATTTGGTCCCTCGGATGTTAGGGATCTGTTGGATTGGTGTTTGGTGGCTTAGTTTTTTAACATTAATTATATTTTTTCAAATTATCATATGAATAAGGATGCCAAACATTGATTCATGGTAGTATAGGCCATAACATGTCTTAATATTCTATGAAATGGACAAAATGTTATGTTTTTAAGGGGTTTGGAGGAGTTTTAGAGGATTATTGTCTAGAAACCTAGACTACGCGGCGTGTGGTGTTATGAACACATGCCATGTTTTCCACTATTATGTAATAACTAAATATTCATAAGTACATGTAGTGTACTGGGAGTACATGTTTTATAGTTCTTGACCGTGTGACTGACAATGTGATTAGAGACACATGTTTGGGAGACTTTTGGTAGAACACACAATGTTTAGATTGGACATGCCTTCTTGTAATGAAGTTTGTATCTGGTCATGTGACTATCAACATAGGTGGATGAGACTTATGTCGTACATATCATGTCTAGTTTATGCATGACGTGTAGATTCGGTCATGTATCCGACTATGTGACTAACAAAATGTGTTGATGGGAAAAAAATTGTATACTTCATGTGTACGGTGAAGATGTCTTTTAGTGTTACCAAGGTGATAACTTTGTAGTTCTAGCCTTATAGAAGTTCTTGGGAAGATTGGGAAATTCATGTACATGTCGTGTCTTATAAATGACATGTTGTGCCTATGGGTGTTACACTACTATGTTTTTCAAAGGTACATGCCATGTTAAAAGATTAAGGTAACACACCGTGTAGGGGTTATACACACTTTGTAACCATATTTTCTAAAACAAGAATGTTTCTTCTCTTGTTCCTTTCTTTCACTTCCATGTTGTTGTTCATGATAATCTTGAACTAAGTTTTGTGCTTTACCTTATAGATTCATTCCACTGAGACGTCCTTTGGTTGTGTTCCAGATATAGATAAATTATCAGACACTAGAAATGATATATCATGGCTAACCCGCATATCTTCTCATCGTGCCCATCTTGGAACTAGATTTTATACCACACACATGTATTGATGCGCAGTTCTGTGAAGTATTTTTGAGGATGATACAATATTTTAAGGCGGCACCGCATTCTACCCCGTATATGGTTCTGCAAATGTGGGTGTTCTAGCTGTAGTGTCTTCCATATTTTTCTGGGAATGGAGGACCACAGGCTGCAGAATCATGGTTGGAGTCCATGCATGCTATCAATAAGCATCTGGATTTGTATTTGGAGAGTGTGATGAATCTCACGATGTACATTCTACATGATTCCCCCAAGATATGGTCGGATATTATCTCATAGGCATGACTTCATCGGGATATGTATTGGGAAGTGTTTTAGAGTACATTCTGTGGATAATTATATCCAAAGTCATTGAGGGCCGATCAATCCCAAGAGTTCGTGTATTTATAGAAGGTAACTCTTCCAGTTATGGAGAACTCTTCTTTTTTTACAATGCTTCAGCACATTACACCTATTTTGGGAGGTGTTGAGTTATCTTTCTCTTGAAGATTTGAGGATGGTCTTAGGTATGAAATCCAATCATAGGTTAATGACTTCAAGATGACTTTGTTTACTATTATTGTGAACCAGATGATGATTACTGAACTTAATTTTAGAGAGTTGGGATCTGCGAGCAAAGCAAGTTCAACATCCAGAGCTATTACTTCTTCGACAGATATCATGAAGTATTGTAGTGAGTATTCACGCGATTCTTCATCAGGTAGCCTGGTGGTATTCTACCAGTGTGGGAATACTGGGCATATGAGACTGCATTTCCTAAAGGACCCAGTCGACTGTCAATCTTTCGTCGAGATGGGACACCTTAATCATTTTTTCTAGGCATTCTCACCAGCAGTGAGTGCCATGGGTTCTGTTGTGACTCCACATTCTGGATTAGGACAACTAGATTCTCATTAATCATGGAAATATAGATTTTCTGGAAGTTTGGGATGAGGATAAGGTCATGGTTGTGGTAGCCATTCTATAGGCTTTCAGCGATACTATGGTGGATCAGGTCAGGGTAGTCAGAAAGTGTCATAGGGTCATGATATGTTTCTAACTTTTATAGTAGAGATGACCTAGTTTGAGAAGGATCTCGGACCCTCTACAATTAGAAGAACGATTCTAGTTTCCTCAGTTTTAACTTTTTCTCATTTATATATAGGTCTTTCACATAGTTTTATATTTGTTCCCATTGTGGAGAGCATTGGGCCTTGCATCTTTAATTCTCTGGACATTATGAATCTAGAAAATCCATTGTGGATTATGACAGCTTGTTTACATTAGTGCAAGGAGTTTCCTCTTGTGGTCGGTGGGTGTCACTTATTATGGGACCTATAATAATTAGACCTGAAAATATTTGATGTCATTCTTGTAATGGATTGGTTGGTCTCTTTCCAGTCCTTTGTTGACTACTATCATCACAGGGTGAGTTTCACATCAACATAGGCCAAGTCTTTCTACACAAGGGAGAATGGGATGTCCAATAAAGAAGAGATAAACCCAAGCATTTTGGGTTGGGGGGAATTATATCCCATATTTCTAGTTTATGTTTGCATTACTAGGGGAATTCATATATGGACATTCCTCTAGTGGTGGATCATTTTAGAGATTCCTTTCTAGATGAATTTTTAAGTTTACCTCCAAGGAGATAGCTTGATTTATATATTGATCTTTTGTTAAGAGTGGAACCAGTATCCATTCATCATTATATGATGTCTACACTAGAGTTATTATAGCTCAAGAAATAGTTACATGAGTTATAGGAAAATGTTTTCATCTGAACTAGTACTTCTCCTTGGGGTTTGTCTATCCTATTTGGGAAGAACATGGGAGATACCCTCAGACATTGTGTAGATTATCAGAAGAGGAACCAGTTTATGGTCATGAACCAATATCCATTTCTGAGTATTGAGGATCACTTTTATCCACATTGATGATACCATGTGTTCTCGAAGATAGAATTGATATCAAATTATCCTTAGTGACATGTTAGACTATTAGATATACGTCTTACCTCCTTTCAAAATAGGTATGTTTTATATGAGTATTGTGTTATGTACATACATCTCACAAACGGGATAGTAGTATTCATGGAACTGATGAAATAAGTGTTCCATACATACATGGATTCTTTTGTGAAGTCTTTTTGGATGATATCGTGTTGTACTCTTACACTGCACACGACCAGGCCACCCATCTTGATATATTTTTAAGTACACTGTGAAAGAATCAGTTACATGTTAACCGCTCAAAATTCACCTTTTGGATAGACAAGATTCACTTATTGGGTCATGTTATCTCAGATATAGGAGTATCAGTAGACCCAAAAATTGGGATAAGTAATTTCTAGGACCAGCCGAAGAATTTCATTGAGGTACAAAGATTTCTAGGAATTTCTGGTTACTTGAGTTTATTTATACATGACTTCTCCTGCTTAACAACACCACTAAAAGGCCTGACTATGAAGGGTGAAATTTACTTAGGGATAGATTAATGGGATTCAGCCTTTCTGGAGATGAAAGAGAAATTGTCTTCAACACCGACACAGATTTTTCTAAAGATGGTCTAGATCTACACTATTTTCTGTGATGCATCAGGTATCGGTCTATTCAAAGTGCTTATGCAGGATGAGGAATTCAATCTATATGGGACTCGGTAGGTGAGGCCACATGAGATGAATTACTCGGTGAACGATCTTGAGTTATCTACAATTGCTCCTACTTTACGCTATTGTAGACATTATCTTTTGGGAGATAATTTTGTGTTATTCACTTACAAAAAAACAATCACATATATATTTACTCATCATGATATGAATTTGGGAGGGAGAATGTGGGTTGAGTAACTTTAGTCTTTTGACTTTGACATTTCATATACACGTGGTAAAGGAAACATAGGGCTGGTGCGTTGAGCAGAAGGACTTATATACAGGTAGTTCAGGAGTCTAGAAGTGAGTAGTAGCTTATGGCTTTGTTCTCTGAGATGCATTTTGAGATGCATGATAGAAAGGTTCATGTGTTTCTTTCTTCAATAGATATTACTTATACTCTTTTGGATCAAGTGTGACTAAGGTAGATATTAGATTCTTAAGGCCTAGTGCTATGGGAGAATGTGTCAGGTGAGGACCCTACTCCTGGGTAGATTGTAGGTGACAATGTGGTCTTTCATTTTCATGGACGTGCATGGGTTTCAGTAGAAAAACATGAGGATTTGATGTGAGATTTTAATTCCTTGGTTTGGGAAGTTCATCCTAGTTTCACCAAGATGTATCGAGATCTTTACTGTCAGTATTGGTGGTGAGGTATGAAGAGGGATGTAGCTGGTTTTTTATGAGATGTTCCACCTGTTAATAGGCGATGGTAGAGCATGAGATATTGGTATGAATTTTACAACAGTTATCCATTATTAAGTAGAAGTGGAATGATGTCCTGATGGATTTCATGACGTGTTTACCGAGGTCTTCCCAAGGGAATGATGTAGTTTTGGTTGTTGTTGAAAGACTAACAAAATTTTCACATTTTATGACAATTAAAAAAAATTATTGTTGATGGTATTAAAAGGTTGTACATCCAAGATATTTTACCTTTTAATGGGGTTCTGCACCCTATAATTTCAAATAGGGATGCATGCTTTACTTCTCGTGTCTAGCCGGGACTATAGAGGGATTTGGGTATATAGGCACTTCTGACGACAGCTTACCATCCCCAGATAGATGGCCAGTTCGAGTGCACATTTCAAGTGCTTACAAGAATTATTTGAGAATGCTTCCTGAATTTCAGGGGTTCTTGGGAGAATCATATATCCCCAGTGGAGTTTTCCTATAATAATAGGTTTTAGGAGACAATTCACATGGAAATTTGTGAGGATTTGTATGGTAGGTCATGTTGATCACCCCTATGTTGGCTGGAGTCAGAAGAGGCAGCTATGATGGGACCTTGTCTTTTCCAGAAGTCTATTGAGCATATGGATTTGATTTAGAAGAGGGTGTAAACTATGTAGTCTTATTATAAACATTATGTTGATCAATGGAGATTACTTCTATAGTTCAAGTATGGGGATCATGTTTTCTTATGTGTCACACCGAGGTTGGTACAGAAGAGGATTAAGAGACAAGGGATGCTTTCACTGAGATACGTCAGGCCGTTGGAGATTTTAGAGACAGTTTGTCCAGTATCCTATCAGTTATAGTTACCTCAGAGGTACCAGACTACGCATGATGTCTTTCATGTTTCTCTTCAAAGACATTACTTTTAGGATCCATCTCACATTTTTCATCTTGAAGAGGTTGAGTTGGTGGTGGATTCATCTGTCGAGGAGCACCATATTTTGATTTTGAATCATAGAACGATGGATTTCCATGGTCGGTCTATTTCTATGGTTTGGGTGATATGGTAGAATGGGTAAGTACATGATTAGTCTTGGGATAGGGAGGTTGACATATGATCAAAGTGGCCAGTGTTGATTGATGTTTCATCTCTGCCGCCCTTGGAATGAAAATTTGGGGATGAATTACTTTAAAAGGGAAGTTTATAAAAACCCAGATCTCCATTTATAGGTATGGATCTTGAATTTGGGATGTTTATGTGGGAAAAAAGATTTGGGAATTGTTTAAGCACAACGTGTTTACTTTAGTGTACATGTCGTGTACCCGGTTTCCAGGTGTAGCCGTGTACTGGCCATGTAACGGCCGAGTACATGGTTTTGTCGATGACCTAGAAAACTGCCTAAAGTGAGTGTTGGTTAAGGCTATTACACAAAGTGTACATTAAATGAACTTGTTGTGTACTTTTATTTTTCATTTTTCTAATTGGATTGGGTTCAGGTCTCATCTCTAGAAATACCTTCTTTAAACCTTTGTTCATCCATGAGTGACTTGGAGTGAAAATCAATGTCCGAGACACCTTTTCTTCGTCCAAGGTACGTTCCAAACATTGATAGGTAATTTGGAATCCCACCAGTGAGTTCTTACTTCTTCTTGATCCTCTCTTCCTGATTCTTCTTCTCTCATCTGTTATTCTAGCATAAACGATTTAATCCTTTGTGTAGATCTACATCGTTCTATACCGATTCAAGGTCTGGAATTCAAGAGTGTTCATCATACAACATCATGGTAGGGGGTTTGTTCCTTTCATTGATTGTATTTAGATTATATATTCTAAAAATTCTGAATACCCATGTTTATGGTATTTCGGGTTTTGGAATTTTACCTTGTTTAAGACATGTTATGATGTGCTTGATTGAGAAAGGGGTTATGGTTTACACGTAAGGTTTTATGCCTTGATGATGAGTGTGTCTCCCTTGTTTGACTGATTATGGCCATCTAGTCTAGAATTCATGTTAGGCTATCTTTTTTTCATGCCTCATGTTCTTAGGATGGAGAGACTATTCATTTGAGACGCATGTGATTAGCATTGTGAAAGAATGACCAATGGGAATTGATTGTGAGGGCTTCCCTAGGTACGATCATTTATGTATGAATTATTGTTATGTTGACCGAGAGGTATTGAATATCTACGCTGATGGGTGGTCATTAACCAGAGGGGTGTGACTATGAGAGCTACCTAGAGGGTTGCTATGAAAAGAATGTTGGACCATAGGGAATTCACTGTGAGAGATGTCATGGGTGATTATATATTATTTTAGATATTAAGACCAAGGGGGTATTGACCGTGATATCTACCACAGAGGTCCTTTGTAAATGATTAGTGCCATGTGGTACCAAATGGGTTTGACATTGTCAGCTTTCCTAGAGGGTCATTATTTATTGTTTTCATGATTGGTTAAACCGAATGGGTTAGATTTTGAGAACATTATGAGAGGTTTCATTGTGAATAAATGAATACTTGTGATTAGTCGGCCAAAACTAAAGAACAAGCATGGACTCAATATTATTTGGTTGTTTTGATGGTCTTCTGAGACATCTATTGTTACTATTATATAGGGGAATACAGATCATAGGCTAGATCTCGAGGTTACCTTATTAAATGGTTTTAATAATTTATAAATGAAAATTAATGTAATTGAAAATTGTATGATGGTTTACTTTTTGAGTACATGCAAGTTTATTGATTCATTTCTTCAATTTGAATGCTATGTATATCCACCAACTATTGGGAAAAAATATTTCAGTGGTTCCCTACTTGGATTCATCTCACACCATATTCGGGTCATTATTTTGGACCCCAAACAAGTTATATGGTTTCATGTTTAGATTAAGGAAAGTGCCATTCTTCTTGAAGTACATGATTTCAGATGGAGCTTGAGATAAAGGGACCAAGCTGAGGCTTACGATGCAATTATAGTTTACATTTTTCATTACATTGGGTTCAGTATTGTATTTAAAACAATTTGACTTATTTAGCCTAATTCCTAGATACTTTTTCCATACATCATTTATTTATACATATGCTGAAATTGTTTATACATATAGTCTTCCAAAAAAAATTGTACGGTATTATTGATTCCTCTACAATTTTGCTAAACATTATTATATTCTGTATACTCTTCCAATAAGGGAATAATTACCCAATTATCATACCTTGGACCTCAATTCTAGTCGATAGCCTCCGGTGTTTGGGGAAATTCAATTCAGGTCTTGTGACCAACAGGGTATGGGACACCTTTGGGCGGCACCAAGAACTGGGATGTTACATTACTCATAACAAAGGAATTCAAAAACATCAGGAAGAAAAACAACATTACCATATTTGGTGTCTGTCACACAATATTGTTAGATAAATAAAAAAATTTATTATATTTTAAATTGAATATTTTGTTGGATAACGATAAAATTAATTCTAAAGACTCATCCCAAAATAATTTAATAGTAAAAAAATTGATTGAGAAAATTATTATAACTTATATTGAAAACATTGAATTATCGTGTAAAAATATGATATGATGTCTAGATATGATGATATTTTATTTCAGGATATATCGCACTACTACCTACATTGATACATAGGTGAACCAAAAATAAATTATATGTAGGTAATATGATTTATTTCCTATTTAGGTTTAACTAACCATATATTTCCTAACTATATATAATAATTTTTATGAAGTTTATCAGACTTAGATAAGATTAGATTAGTTGGAATGGTGTGCTGAGAAAATTGTATGCATGATACATAATATAGTGATCCATCATAATAGATTAACTTGAGTATTAAATAATAAGTTTCACCTCTATACATTCATCCATGTACAATTCATTCTAGAAATCTGAAATCCAAAGATAAGAAGGAAGAAACCTCTAATGATGGAGTATAAATTGAAAGTAAGTTATTTCATAGATAAAAGGTTTACTCCAACTAAGATTATTCCTTGATGATAATGTTTAGAGAGAATATTACACCCAATACCACTATGAGTTTTTATAAAATTAATTTAACCTAATATACAATTGAGGAAAAATTACCAACTACCTGAATGTATACTATGTGAAATTTATTCATATATTTATACATTTATATTATATAGTTCCATGAGTCTATTTTGAGTGACACTAAATTTATTGGAATAAAAATTCAGAATATTACCGTACACTACATAGTATGTGAGTTTTGGTCACATGATACTGAACTACATGATGTATTTCCCTTCCTACATGAAAATAAATTAATTAATGTTTTTTATTACTACATTATATATATTCTTTATATATGATATATCTATTTTAAAAAGGTTTCAACATATGTTCCTCTCTCAAAAAACATATTCTAAGACTAAATATACCCCATTTGAGAAGATCTATCATAGTATTTTGACACTATCATGTACAAAGGATCTCTTGATGAATATACATTTGGATAAAAAGACATCATTTTCATATTTCATGATTTAAAACTATAAAAAATTTTCTTAATTCATTACTCTAAACTGCAAATCATATTATTGTAGATGAATAAATTTATCCTCTATTGTGCCCCATTCTTGTATTATGATGTTAAATTAAGTATCATCTTAGGTTCATCCCACATGACATTAATATTATTACTACGGTTCTTTTTATGAAGCCATACATTCTTAGATACAAAATATATCAATGAAAAATTTCCCAACCTATTATTGTTTTCCCATAAAAAAATTCTACTAATAAAATTACACTGCCATTTAAAATACAATTATCTATATATGGATCATTTTATGTCCTTTCTGTTTCTATGGATATAACTATAATGTCTATAACTTTTTTTATACTGACCTAAACATTGAAAAATTCCATACATTGTTAGAATTACATGCACCATGATCATATAACCATAAGGTATATATCGATGTCTAGTTCTCTTATCTAAATCCTGGTGCAAAATTCTAGTCAAACACAAAAATATAATTGATGTTTAAACCTTTAATTATTCATTTTTCTTTATAAAAGGGTTATTTTATGTTGTTCATGGGCTAGGGTTTTGAAAATTACTTCATATAAAATTCATTTACATGTGATCCTAAACATCATTGGATTTTAGACCTTTTAAAATGACATTAAACATTATCATAAACCTTCCTCTCTATAAGACACCAAAAAAATTAAAAAGTCAACCATATCTACCCATAGTTATGAAATACCGCCTTACATAATTAATTGATCAATGTCATAAAAATTGAATCATTTATAAGATGGAACCCTATATGAGATATATAATTATTCATAGATAGGGTGGATCTATTTTGTTCAGTAATCCTACTTTCATGATTTACCAAGCCTATGACTAGAATAATGTCATTTGATGTTTTATAACTATATGTGCCTTGAAACATTTTATGATGTGATATGTGGTGATACTCTAATATCCAATTCATTTCCAAACCATATAATATATTTCTTTTTTTTGTGTTTTACATTAGTGACGTGGAATAGATTATCTCATGATGGGTGTTCATGTTTCCTTCACAATAAAACATTAAATTACATGATTCCTCTCCTATAAAAGATCTAGATTCGTATAGTGATGTTTTATGTCAATTAACTATGTGTTGATTAATTAATTTCATCATGAAATACATTGTTATTCATATATCATCTATTTATAATAATGATTTAAAATCCACCAAACCACCACACGTTATTAGGAAGAGGTCCTTTAATCAATCTCAAGTTTCCTATAATGGTCCCCAACACTTGATCTGTTGAAGAAATACATGTATCTGGATTTATGTATTTACAGGAAACATAGTGAAATCCCAATAATTTATCTTGTTTCCAAATACATTTTCCAATAAAATACCATTACTTATTAGTTATTAGGCCCACTCATTATTGTTATGTTTCCCCTTCACGTAATCGACAATATGGAAAATTCATGTTATTTTGGTGCATGAATTATACCCATAAAAATGCCTTTTTATATAGCTATTCAATGTATGATGATAAACTATATGGAATATTAGTTATTATTACAATATATTATACTAAAATACGTATAATCTACTATACAAGACCTTAAATAGCTCTGTCTTGTCCGAAAAAGTTGATCTTTCACCACTTCATCAATGAAAGATCTTTGTAATTGTTTCTAGAATAGGGTACCAATCCATAAAAAATTTCACAGGTAAAATTATACATTCATGGGGCACATGAATCTTATATCCTAAATACAATCCATGGATCTTCTACTGGTTTCAATATAATACATGAATAAAATGAATTTGGGCCCCTACATATTAGATAAATCTATTAAGGTGACATGTTATATAAAATACATGTTTCTTTATTATAATAAATTTAGGATACAAAATGATACATTAGAATTATATTTCATACACATATAGAAATCCTCATCCATTACAATTCTTAATGAAATACTAATCATGGTTAGTTCAGGACTAGAATATTCTCACCATTCATTTAATATTATCTTCCCTAAAAACATACTTTAGGACTAATGTGTTTTGAATCCCCATAAATATTTTATCATATATGTAATTAGTAAATTTTTATTTAAAGAAACTCATACCTATTTAATTATATTCATTCAATCATACTCAACACTGTATATATGAGGCATATTTCATTCCATGAATATGTTCCCCTAATCGATATTTTATAGGAAAAAATAATACAGATCATGTTATTTGAATGATATAAATAATCAGACATGGAATAATTATTCCATCTCAACAATTATATATTCAAATACATATTTTTATAATTAATACTGCTTAAATTCACTATTGAATGGTTCATGGGAACCCTTGGATCTTCATCCCTATATATGTTTTCATATCAAATCACTTCTTTAGTCTGAGCACTATGATCCTATACTACATTTTCAATTATCTCATGATGTACCTATAAAATTGGTGAAGGTGTTGTTTTTTTAAATGAGTTTGAGAATCATTGATGGATTATGATAAGTTATTGGAGATATTTTGGATGATTTTGTGATGTTTTATAAATTTATTTGATTGGATGAAGTTAATATGTAATCCATGTACTAATGTAACACACCAACCTATGTCAATTAGGAAATCCACTTGAGTTGGATCATCACAGAGACATACAAAAAAGATAATGGAACAAGTTATGAATATAAAAAACAACACAAAAAACAGAGTTATACATTGATGAAAAATCATACAGCCAGAATAATATAATCCATGCCAAACTAGATAAACCAGAATGAAGTAATAAATCTTGAATGAAAATTCTTTAGGTTACCATCAGTTTCTTCCAAGACACCACACTACGAAGGCAGAGACTATAGGGGAAGCCAACATTTGATAATATGACCTCCCATTTACTTATATCATTCAATAATACATCTATAACATCTTTAAGGAAAATTTACCATGTGAGGATGAATCCTAAATGAATATTATCAAAGAGTCTATATAAGGTCTAATAGTAAGAAGGAAACAATTATATAATATGAAACCAAACATTTTTCAATAAATTTTCATAAATCCAACCCCTTTTTTAAATCCCTTTCCTTTTCATTTTTCGAAAAAATAATTTTCTATTGTCGAATAAAATATATTACAAGTAGATTTGATAAAACAGGAAAACATATCCATGCATCATAATTTAAGCACATAAACACATAAAAATGAAATAACATATTTTGATTCCATGTGATACAACAACATATAAAAATGACAGAGAAAAATTATATGATAAAAACCATCATGGTATAAATTACCTTAAATGAAAAATTACTTCGTATTAAAACTTGTACCCTAAGAAAATGTATACTAGATATTAATAATCCAAAAGAAACATAATGTGGGATGTAACTGATATTGATTCCTTCCACAGTCCATCGATATCCCAATGGTTACCTCCTAGTGGTTCGACACACACTAAGGATACCCATGTCTATTTCCTGATGCACCAAAGGTTTTAAATTTTCCAATTATAAAAATAATTCCAAACCACTAAAAAATATTATAAAACATTTTCATATATAGGAAAATCTACATATGTTTTTGAAAACACATTTATAGATCATGAAAATTTATTTTCCATGAAAACCCCCTTAATTTTTTTCCATTCCATGAAATTATTTATAAAAACATAAAACATAAACTAAATAATCAATCAATATGAATTTAACAATAAAGATAAGTAATTAATTTCATTAACCTGTTGTATAGAAATAGATACCTCAAATTTTATAACCATATCCACCTCTGACAATGGTGATTGGAAACCTGATACCATCCTTAAAAAGTCAAGGAAGAACATGAAACTACAAAGAATCGATAGAAACAAATATATGATCATAAATCCAAAAACTAAAATACATAATTACATAGACATGACCAAATAAAATAAGAAACATAAATAATTCTTACCTATAGAGGAGTATCGTAACAACCGTAATGATCAGTCACTGAACATAATGATCTAAATGGTAGGAACCTCCCAAATTATCCTAGGGAAATATCTAGGATAATAGAGGGAAGGATTCATGTGGAAAGAAAGGAAAATTAGCCATTCACTGTCCTAAAAACCCCAACTCATGGAATTTACATATAATTTAATTCCATTAAAGATCATGTGATACTCATAGTCTAGATTAACCAGAAAATGTGTCGCATTTTTATTAAATTCAAAAATTTATACATTAAAAAATGTGAGACCAAAAGAAAACATGTAATCCTTTAACACCCAAATACTATTTTATAGAATATATTTGGAAACTAATATACTGCCTATATTCCTTTACATAATTTTTAAACACCCAATAGATAATAAATAGTCCAGTTTTGAGGATAAAAACACCCAAGAACAGAGGTTATAATTTGATCATTCAGGGAACCCCTTAAATACATCGACACATATAAAAATATAATTCATTAATTAAAATAAACATATATCATTGATCATTATATTATTTTCCCTATTAAAGGGTCTCTATCCATGACAAACACATAAACACACCAAAACAAGGATGTCAAAGAAATCAAAAATAATGGGAGAATTGAAAAGAATAACATGTTGTTACAATATTAAACTCATAAATAATTAATGCCTCCATCAATTTATTATATTAATATACTAAAAAAAATTACAAACCATTGTTTCTTCAACAAAATTTCCCTCTCCCACATCTCAAGGCTATCCAGAAGGCACTTCCACCTTATGCATACTAGAGTAATAATTTAACCATGTAGTACCATCACTCAATGATAGACAATCCAAAGTGGTTGCTCAAACATATTGGTGTTTGTCTCGAGATCTACATCATCCCATTAAATCACATGGGAATTATTCTTTATATTAATTATTAGTTGGGAAATATGATACAAACCATGGATTAATGTCAAACCAAATGACATATCCAATCGATATGATACTTTTCCCTACCATAATATAATCCCAATGGTTCCCACAATCCTAAGATCTAACATACCTTACTTAACAGACTTATGATGTCCCATGTAAGGTGAAACACTAATAAAAACTCGATCACCAACATCAATCTCTAGTGGCCAATGGAGATGGTCTACAAAAGATTTATAATGGCTCTATTTTGTGATTAATTTCCTCCATATATACTAGACAACCTTTTTCATCTCCTAAACAAGACTAAGAACAACCATGGACCACTCTCCCAACTCTTATATTAATAATGGGTGATCTTCATGGACTCGCATAAGAATCCTTAAATTCCTCCATATTAATCATGAAATTATAACTATTTTTAAAGTAAAACACGACTAGAGGGAATTCGTTTTTCCAAATTCACCCAAAATAAATCACACAGGCTTGATAAATATCCTCAAGAACATATATAGTCAACTCTATTTTTTCATCCATATTAATATGATATTTAGTGATAAATATAATTTGGGGACTCATTTCTTCATGTGCACATTTCCAAACCTACACACAAACCTCAGATCCTTATTTGTAATGAAGCGATCATTTGAAAAATATTTTTTTCCCAGAAATATATGTCTTACTCTTTCAAAATAAATACAATAATATGTAAGTATAAATGAAATGTGACCATTGGATTTTGACTTTTATATGTCCATCGGTCAATATGACTGTTGGGAAACAATAATAATTTTTGACATTATAATTGTTGTTTAAAATATAAATAATAATGGATAACTAATGAAAAAAGATGAGTTGATGGCCTCATCTAGTAGACAGACGCCATAAAAATCCCATCTGTCGGAGCATGGGATGGAGGTATCATCATTAGAATTTTCTCTGGTCCAAGCCCAAGACGATCTTCAACATTTTAAGCATGAATATAATCGCCTTCAGTAGAAGTTCAAGCTAATCAAAATCACCACATTGGAAATGTTGGATGAACCGAACCAATATTCTGTCACCATTTTACTCCTTACTCTTAGGTCTTAAGTACAAGTTATAAGGGGATATGTAATGAGGCCTTAGTTACTTTGTGGAATCCTTTCATATAAATAAATTTTTTTAATCTTATAATTTTTATTTTTTTGGATTTCAAATGTCAAAACAAATATTTGATGAATTTTTGGATGTTTCAAATTACCGAAGAATATTGAATAAAAGAGTATTTCAAAATATTTTTTATACATTAAAGAAATAATGTTTTGAAATATTTTAAAAAATGTTAATATACAATTGTGATTAGAAATAAATTTAGAGTGTGATAAGATCAACATAATTTTTAGTGAATAATAAATTATAGATAGTAATATTACCCTTATGAATAGAAATATGTCTAATGGAATAGTAACATCACTTATGTAGTTATAAATATAATTTATTCATCTCAAATGATAATATGATATAATATCATAAGTAGATAACTATTTTAGAAATTATTAGTTACGTATTAGTTTACTTCTAGGAAAATACTGTTTTTACATAACAATTAAAAATATCATATTTTGAAAATTATTTCAATAAAATAGAGTTCATTTTTTAACTTAGTGAATTAATTATAGGTTAGGTTGAATTTATATGTTTTTTATAAAATGTTTTGTTTTTTGGTGAATAGTAAAAAATTACAGTTTTTGAGTTTTTAATGTGTTTTATGACATCATAATGATATCATTTGAAATTTAAAATTCTATTCGACACATTTGTATTATAATATTATATGTGGTTTTCCATGTGGCCAAAACCATGGAAACATACCATGGGGTATGCCCATGGTTTTTCAAATTCCACTAATGAGGTGTCCCTTGGAAATAAATAAAATATTCTCTCACTTTTTCTACAAGTACCAACCCATTCCTTCATTATATTCATTCCAAATTCCTCCTCAATTATGATCTGGTATTTTACCTCCCATGCAGTCTTTCCATGGTTCCCTCAATCCCCCTAGGTCCCAAAAATTGATTTTTTATGTTACTCTTCATGGTAAGTGAGCCTTTCACCCTCCTATTTTAGTTGATATTTATTTTATGTTATGTATTTTAGTTTCCATTTTCAAATATTGGGGTATGAGCATATAAATCCTTATTTATATCCATTTTATTTCCAAATTATGGGAGACCCTTTTACCTCCCATCAACTCATTTTTTGATTTTTATGTGATGTTGTTAGGTTGTTGTGTATTCATAAGGGAATTCTCTAGGTCTCTTTTTTCCATTCATGTTCTCTTCTACATGGAATGTATTAAAAGATTCCATATCATATTATTATTTAAATTTTATTCTATCCCTTTACTATATTATGAGTCTTTTATGAATGGGTGACCAATATCCCTGATCTTTTTAATTTTTTCTAAAACCATGTTGCATAGCTGTTATGCTACATAATTTTTCTATCAAAACATAGTTTTTTTTCATTAGAAATTATCTTATTTTATTTATGTAGATACCCAAACATATTTCATATCTAGGGAGTATTCAAAAAGACAAAAAAATAATTTGATTCTATACTTGATATACATAAAACCCTAATTCCCATTTCGTGGGTTATAAAGGATATAATGATCATGTTTTTAAGAACTTTTTAAAAGGTCATGATTTTGATATAAACCCAATTTATTTCTCTCTCACTGGGTTACTATCGAAATGTTTTATTATTAAATATGTCTATCACATGAAAATAAATACATATTATGGGTGAGCCTTTATAGAGCTCCAATGCATTGGGTAAATAAATTTATCACTAGAGATGACAAGTTTTACGATACCTTGGTAAATAAACTTGGTAATTTTCATGACATGTTGAGGATGGACCTTGGTGATATGATAATGAATCTATAAAATAAATATTGTAGAAAATATTTAATGTTATTTTTCTTGTTCTTTATATTATTATATTCCTCACATTCCGTTATCCATGACTTGATGTATTTTATCAGGTTCTTATTCATATCATAAGTAAACGGATTCCCTTGTTTACCCTTATTGGGCCTTATGCTCACCCTTTCCTTTGATGTATGTACCATGGTTATGTGATGTAGTAATTGAACATAGGATGAACCTATAATGAATCCTTAAAAGTGTAATAGAATAATTTTTTATGTTTTCATGTAATATGTATCTTTTTTATATGATAATAGACTTTACAGATCCTTTATTTTTCAAATGTAATGAAAAGTTAACTTAGAAAAGGTGGGATGCCATAGTTGGTATCAAAGGACAGTTTAGTTATTTGTAGAAAATAGGATATGATAACCGCGGAATATCCCTATATAAATATTATATATAAGAAAATTTCTTAATAATTTGGTGAAATATAAAGAAAGTGGTTTCTGAACAAATATATCTCTGTCTATATATGAATTAGTGGATGTAGAACTAGCACAGATGTATCTTGGGGTAAAACACAAAAACACTGGTTTGAGGTAGACTCGAACAAGAACTTGTGCATGACAATGGGCCTTTCTACACTCCTATTTTGACAATCCAGGAGGATATGTTTGGTTAATCACAATATTTTTATCAAACATTATGAAGGATTTCTAGTGAAATCAAATTGTTGTTAAAGAATAATATATTTAAGAATAATGTTTTAAGATATAAAAATTATTTATAGTTAAAATATTAGTATATGAAGTAATAATCTCACTATGGTTTAATTATTTTATAAAATGGTGGCAAATGGGAGGAACTTTGCCAATGGTGACCACATTGGTCCATGCACTAAAGACCCTCCGATGGAAGTAGGAATGAGAAAATTCATGATAAAGATGAACCAACTGACTCATGTTTTGGTAAATAACCTAAATCATGTGGAGTTAAAAATTTCAACACAAAGGGGACTACTTTTTTGGAGTCCTTTATGCATCAACGACCACAAATGTTCTTCTGATCTATCAACCCATTGATTGTTGAATAGTGGATCAACTTTATCGAAAAGATATTTTCTATGCTCCACTATTCAGAACAAGCGAAGGACACCCAAGAAGTTTACCGCTTCAGGGGGGATGTTGATCAGTAGTGGGAAATGATTAAAAACATGTGGAAAAGAGTGGTGGATGAAAATATGGAGTGGTAATAGTTCATAGGGATCTTCATCAATAAGTATTTCCCTCATTCTATGAGAAAAAATTGGAGGAGTTTCTTGAACAAAAATAATGGAGAATGAATCTGTTGGAGGCTACGAGATGAACTTGAAAATACATTCTTGTTGCACCCTAATATTTGTCATGGATACAAATGAAAGTTTCATATATTATTTGATAGTATAGGACCTCATCTATGGAAGAATATAGCCAAGCATGACTATGATAGCTAAGAGGAGAATGTGAAGAGTGTTGTGACAGTCTTACAAGAGTTTGGTGAGATGCAGTGGTCACATTAATCCAATGAAAAGAATATATCAATAAATCCATGAATAAGGAGGAAATTTGATCATGGAATTGGAGGAATAAAAGTGAAACTCCTCATATGTAATAAATGTGGTAAGAAGCTTTCATGGAACTTCCTTCTCTGATGTGGTAAGTGATAAAAGTTTTGAATATATGGACATAGCATGCAGAAGTTTCATAGTGAGGTCATGACAACACTTCCCAACACTAACGATAATGTCAAAATGGAGAAGGCCCTTCCTAAACTCCGATTCATCATGTATGTATAGCTTGGGCACTTCTCCAATCACTATCCCAATTTGAGGGCAGTCATGGTCAATCACCATTAGCCACAGGAAAGGAAAATGGATCATGGTGGTACTTTTTCTATCACAGCAGCTAATGTTGAAGCTCCAAATGATGTGGTGGTAGTTACTCTTGTTGTTCTCTCAAATCCAAAAAGTACTTTGTTTTATTCTATTTATACAAAATCAATTATTTCTTCCATGTGTGTAATGAATTTAGAATCAACTCCTGAATTTAAAATAGTAATGTTATCATTAAATTCCCTTGGATTCATTATCCATGAATTAATAGTGTTTTGAAACTATAGTATTTACTTTAGTGAGCACAATATTATTGAAAATATTGTTTTCATTCCAATGTTGGTATTATACAATATACTGGGGATGGATTTCCACTTAATTTATAATGCTAAGATCAAATTCCTAAGGAAGGAAATATCCAAATTTTTTATGGGAAATCTATAGTTATCTTCCAAGGTGGTATTTATCAACCTGATATTTTTTCTAGAAGCACCACTTATAGTCTACTATGTTGAGTTGATCGGTGAATAAGAAGAAGGAAATTGTAGAATAAGAATAGAAAATGTCCCCATAATACATTAATACAATGGGGTATTTCCTGAGGAGTTACCCAGACCTCCCCTAGGAAGAGAGTTAGAGTTATCCATTGAACTCATACCTGTATCTCATCTAATATAAAAGAACCCATATATGATGGAAAATGTGGATCTGGATAAATTAAAAAAACAAATCAAATATCTTTTTGAGAAGGGGTTTATCTGGTCGACTGTTTAACTTTTGGGAGCACCTGTTCTCTTTGTTGAAGTATAAGGATGGATAAATGTGTCTATTCATTGATTATAGAGAACTGAATGGGATTAGAGTGAAGAAAAAATACCCTCTTCCAAAAATTGATGACTTATTTAATTAACATCATGGGTCTCAATTCTTCTCTAATAATCATAATTGATCTAGTCATCATAAATTGAGGGTGAAGAATGAAGATATTCCAAAAAATTCCTTCTAATCAAGATATGGGTATTATGAGTTTGTTGTTATGCCCTTCAGACTAACGAATTCACCTACAATATTTATGGATTTTATGAATAGAGTCTTTTAGGACGACCTTGATAACTTCGTGGTAGTTTTTATTTATGAAATTCTAATATATTCAAAAAAAATTAGAGTATCATTAAGTTCATATAAGGTATATATTACTAACTCTGTGGAAGGACATGTTATTTGGAAAGTTTATCAATTTTGAGTTTTGGTTGTTGCAAGTTACATTATTGGGGGACATTGTAACCAATGAAGGAATCATAGTTGAACCTGGAAAGAAAAAAGTTCTATAAGAGTGGCATCAACCTACAATAATAACTGATATTCATAGTTTCTGTGGACTATTGGGATATTATAGCGGGTTTTTAAAAAACATTTCAGGGCATTCTAATCCACTAACAAATTTAACTTAAAAGGGGTAATGTTTATATGGAAAATAGAGTGTGAGGAAGGATTCCACGATCTAAATAAGAGATCAGTAACTAAACCTATGATAACACTTCCCTTGTGTATAGAATGATTCTTTATTTTTAGTGATTCATCTCTGAATGGTCTGGGTGCATCCTCATGAAAAATGAAAAGGTGATTTCTTATGCATCTCAAAAGTTGAAGATTCATGAGTAGAACAGTCCTACGTATGATCTGGAGCTGCAAGATTTTGTTTTTTATATTAAGATATAGAGGTAGTATCACTATGAAGAGAAGGGATATATATACATAGACCATAAAATTTTTATGTATATTTTCACACAAAAGGTATTGAACATGAGACAGAGGAGATGGTTGGAACTTCTTAAAGAGTATGATTGTTTTATTCATTATCATCCCAGATATGAAAACAAAGTCATTGATTCATTAAGTAGGAATGAACCAGTTGTTCTATCCTTGATTAGTATTCAATGATATCCCTTGATCCAAGACCCAGTTCAAATAGACATGGTAATTATAAGGGAAGGGACATCATTAACCCTATCACAAATTATTTTTCACCCATCCTTATTAGAGAAGATCAAGAAGGCTCAGAAAGAAGATCCTTTGTTAAAGAATAAGTTTCAGGTTGTGATGGATGGAAGGTTTTCTATGTTTAATATTGATCAAGAAGGTGTAATGAAATTTAATTCAATACTATGTGTTCTATATATTCTTGAAATAATGAATGAGCAGATGGATGAAGCTCAATGGTCTACTTTCTATATACATCATGGAAGAACAAAAATTTATAGGGACATTTGTGATCATTATTGGTGGGATAATATGAAAAAGGATATTGTTGATTAAACTAAAATGTGCCTAGTATGTTAGACAGTGAATCCAAAGAGACAACTTCTAAAAGTGGTATTACAACCGATACCCATACCAACAAGTAAGTGGGACAATATCACTGTTTAATTTGTCACTCATCTCTAGAGAAAATCCTATTGAAACAATGCGATATGGGTTATAGTGGACCTTCTCACCAATACTGACTAATTTATATCTATTTAGGAAGATTTTAAACTTGATCAACTTTCCAGGATTTACATAAAAGAAGTTGTAAGGATTCATCTAGTTCTACTTTTTTTATACCTGATCGTGATCCAAGGTTCACATCAAAATTCTTGAGAATTCTTCAACATACTATGTGTAGTAGATTGAATTTTAGAATGGCCTATCACCCCCAAACTAAGGGCTAATCTAAAATGAAAATTAAAACACTCAAGGACATGTTAATAGCATGATCAATGGAATTTAATGCTGGATGGGATCAACATATCCCATTATTTGAGTTCACATACAACAAAAACATCCACTCCATCATTCAAATAACACCTTATGAATCTCTCTATATGAAGAAATGTAGAACTATTATTTTTTGGGATAATTCTAGTGAGAGGAAACATTTTGGACTTGATCTGTGAAAGATATGACAAAAAAAGGTTCATGATGTACAACAAGTCATTAAGGCTGCTCAGAGTCGGCAGAAGAGCTATGTCGACATCTGTCAATGACACATGGATTTTATTGTTGCTGACAAAGTATTTCTTCAAATATCACCTTTTAAGAATGCCCTGAGGCTTGGGGGGCCATGATTATCAACCCGAGGTACATTGTCCACTATGAAATCATCGATCGCTTAGGAGAACTGGCATATCACATTTCACTTACTTCAAATCTAGCACAAGATAATAAATTCTTCCATGTATCCCACTTGAATATTTACATACCTTACAGTTAACATGTACTAAATCAATATGTGGTTCAAATGGAACATGACCTCTCTGTCGAGGAGCATCTGGGGAAGATCATGGATAATAGAGATAAGGTTTTATTAAACTAGACTACCAACCTTGTTAAAGTGTTGTGGAGGAACCGCAAATATGAAAAAATTTATTTGGTAACCAGAGGAGTCTGTGAGGCAGAACTACCCACACCTTTTCTCTTCTGAGGGTATGAGTTAAATTTTTTGGGACAAAATTTTTTAAGAGGGGAAGAATGTGACGACCCAAACATTTGTAGGATATTTTTTTTCCTGAAAAGGTATGTTTTACTATGACATAATCAATAAATAATATATATTTATAAATGAAATGTGACCATTTTATTTTTACCATTATATGCTCCTTGGTCAATATGACCGTTGGGAAATAATATTACATTTGACATTATAATTATTGTATAAAATATAAATAATAATGGATAATTAATGTAGAAAGAAGATTCAATGGCCTCATCTAGTAGACTCAGGCCAAATGAGGCCCATCTGTCGGATATTTGAAATGAGGTAGCAACCCTGGGCTTTTCTTTGGACCGAGCCTAAAATGTGCTTCAACATGTTAATCATGAACGTAATCTCCTTTTGGATTATTTTAAGCTGATATAAATCACCACTCGGGAAATGTTGTCTGAGCCGCCCAGAGATTATATCAGTAAGATATTTAGAGTCTGATAAGATCAACATATTTATTGGTGAATAGTAAATTATTAATAGTAATATTACCTATATGAATAGTCATATAACCAATGAAATAGTAACCTCACATATGTATGTATAAATATAATTTAGGCATCTTTAATACTAATATGAAATAATAGCATATAAAAATAATTGTTTCCGAAATTATTACCGAAGTATTGGTTTTGTAGGTAAATAGTTATTTTAATTAAAAATTAAATATTGCACATTTATAAATTTATTTTCATAAAATTGAATTCAATTTTTAATTCAGATCTCTGATTTCAGGTTAGGGTTTATTTATGATGTTTTTATAAACTGTTTTTTCAGTAAATAGTAAAAATATAGCTTTTGAGTTTTAGACAGGTTTTATGACATCATAACTGTGTAATTTGTAATTTAAATAATGGTCAAATCATTTGGATTAAAAAATTGTATGATGTGTCCCATGTGGTCAATAAAAAGGTAAAATATCATGGGAAATCCAATGATTTTTAAAAATTTAACTAATGATGTGCCCAATGGAAATTAATAAAATATTCCCTCATTTTTTCTATAAATAACAACACATACCTTATTTCCATAAATTATAAATTCCAAATATATTATGATATGTTATTTTTACCTCCAAAGCAGTCCTCGCAAGGTTCCCTCAATCCCCAAGGTCCCAATCATTGAGTTTTTGAACTTACTCCTCATGTTAAGGGAGACTTTCACCCTCTTATTTTAGTCAAGACTTCTTTTATGTTATGTCTCTTTGTTTCAATTTTATTATTTTGTGGATTGATATAATATATGCTTATTTCAGTCCATTTTATGTCCAAATGATGAGATTACCTTTTCTCTCGAATCAACACGTTTTTATTTTATTTTTAAATAATGTCGTTAGGCTTCCAAATTTTCATAAGGGGGTTATCGGTGTCTCTTTATCAATTCAAGTTATCTTTTATTTGGTTGGTCTTACATGAATCCATGTTATGTTCTTATATAAAAAATTTTTCTATCCCTATACTATATTATGATACTTTTATTAATGGTTTATCCAATTCCCATCTCCGTTTATTTTTTTCTAAACCATGTTTCATATCGGTTATGCTGCGGAATTGTTGTCTCAAAATATCTCTCTTTTTGTCAAGAAATTTCCTTATTTTATTTAAGTTAATACTTAAACCTATATAATTTCTAAATTATATTCATCAAGATATAAATGTGATTTATTTTATTCTATAATTTCAATACAAAAAACATCCATTTTAATTTCGTGGGTTATAAAGGACATACAAATCATGTTTTTATGAACATTTTAAAACGTCAGAATTTTGATATGAAACCCATTTATTTTGTTATATTTGGGTTATTTATGAAATATTTTATTATGATATATGTGGGTCACATGGAAATAAATACATATCAAGGGTTTTCCATGATATCCCTCTAATTCATTTTTAAAAAAATTAATCTCTAGAGATGAAATGTTTTAGGATACCTTGGTGAACAACCATGGTATTTTTATGACACCATGGGGATGCACCTAGGTGATATGATTATGAATGTATAAATTAAATGTTGTAGCCCCATTTTCTAGTTATGAGTCATGTTATTTTTATTATTATATGCCTATATTTATATTTTCCAGATCTTTATGTAGTTTATCAAATTCTTATTGATATCAAAAGTAAACCGATTCAATTGTTTACCGTTATTGGGCCATATGCTCTCCCATTCCCTTGATGTATGTCCCCAGGTTATGAGATGAATTAATTGATCTTATGATTGACCTTTTATGATTCATACAATTAGATAAGAATATGTTTTATTTTTTCATGTATTATGTACCATTATTTAAAGACAATAGATGTTATAAATCCTCTGTTTGTAAAATGTAATGAAAAGTTATGTAATAAAATCCATGATGCAATACTTTTAGATATAACCGAAGAGAGAACACCATGAATTTTTATAATAACATAGACATAAAATTCATTAAACTGTTTCCCATACATTCATATCCTTAATATAGTGGAAATGAACCAACATCATGATTCAATCTACAATCTCTCATATTACATCATTCCCACTTGGATTCTATGTAAAAAATGACGAAAATCCATTGGAATATCATCTACATTTTAACCAAAATGGGTTTGACTGATGAAAAACTCACAGTTCTCTGGTGTTCCACAATAATTTTCTAACAATACGGGACTATGATACCAAATCCATGATTGACTGCCTCATTCATGTACGCCAATACTATCATCTTAATTAATGGTACATATTGGTATCCCCAGGGTGTACAAACAATAATATTGGAATCCAATTCCCATAAACTTCAACCTATTGGATACCCGAAAAACCCATCAACTATGGAATAATAATGTGTGATCAGGATACTGAGACCACTCACCTAAGGTCTCCCCACAATAAATTCCTTGACTAATTAATTGGCACTCTATGTCTATTACCTACTAGGGAAGAAATCACTCATACAAATATGACTTGGGTTTCAATGAATCCAATAAAACTATCCCACTAACCTCTTCAACTCCCAATCTCATCTTAGTAAAAAACAAATTAGAAACAACTCCTTAACTAATTACATCACAACAAGTGTCAAAAATTATCTACTCAATGCATCGAATACCACATTTCCCTTCCTAGGGTTGTATATATTATCAAAATCAATGTTTTGAAGATACTCAAACAAGTGTATATATCACAAATTTATATACCTTAGAGTAAAAATATATTTCGTGATATTATTATAAAAATACACTATAAATTTCTCTATAAAGGTATTTTGATTACACATTTTGAGTGTATTCATAACGGATACCAACTAAAAATCATGGGTATGGTAGTTATTTTGAAGAGGTCGTAACTTGAACAACAATTGTTTCCCAAACATTAAGACATGTCCCAACCCCATTCTAGAAGCATCTTAGAAAAAGTCATTACCAGATCCAAGATCAAGAAGAAAAAATACAAGTGATAAAATCAATTTCATATTCATCGCCTCAATGTATCTCTAAAAATAATTGTTCCATTAAGACATTACACAAATATGTGTTATTGTATTCATAAAAGATGTGATATTTGAAAAATTCTAAACAAATCGTCTATAATAACATGAAACCCCAAGAATCATTAGATCTAAAACAGATTTTCATATATGATCCTATGACATAATAGCCTGTATCTTCTCTAGATCCTCTAAGCCACCCCTCTCATATATCACAAACCCTATATATATTTCTTCTCGAATCCAAAACAAATATTTGGAATGCTTACCATAAATTCATTGATCTCTAAAGGTTCAAATAATGATATCCAAATATTCAATATGATTCTCTTATGGCATGGAGTACTATAATATATTTCCAAATAACACAGTAATAAAATATTCCAATAATTTATGAATGTTTCAATTCACTCCATCCATGAACATGAAAGGAGCATTAGTCAGTCCAGATAGAAAAAACAGAAACTCAAAATGCCCATACTGACTCCTAAACAATGTCTTAGTTATATCCTCATCTCAGAACCACAATTGGTGGTACCCTAATTTTAGTTCAAATATTAAAAACCATCACATCCATCTTAGATGGTCAAAAATATCATCAATCATAGGAAAAGTCTATTTTCTCTTAATGGTCATCTTATTTAATTTAAGATCATCGTTAAGAATTATAAGGCTCCCATGTTAATTCATAGAAAACATGACATGTAAATCCCATTATGACACACTAGAATTAATAAATACATTATCCTTTAGGTCGCTAAGATCGAAATTATGTTCTACCAACTCAACATGTTCTATTCGATAAGATTGAAAATAAATCAGAATCTTACCATGTATCTTGTCAATAGAAAACTCAATCTCTATCCATAACGGTAAAATAGAAAAAACATCAGAAACCACCTCAAGCTTCACAATAACCAATATAGGAATTACACCACCAAAATAATGGTCAAATTTCATAAGAAACATATCTGAAATCTAGCATGATATTTTCCCGACATAATGATCAATTGTGTTCCCCCATCTTAATCAATCATACCACTCACCCTGAAAGGCATGATTGACCCAATAGGAAGATATGAACAATACGTATTGATGATAATATTCTATCTAGTCCACAACACTGATCATAAAATCCATTCTTATAATCAAGAAAAATATGTAGAGATTAAGCAATAAGAAGTCGAACAACACCTCTTAGATAACTATAATCACCCAACATATGGGACATTTAAAACCATGTTCGGACCTAATTCCCAAATGTATGGAAGTAATTGACAAATATGGAATGATATTTGAACATAGGACCGACAATAATATAATTTTGATAGAAAATTATGAGTACCAACTATATCAAACAAATATATAACCATATAAGATGAAATAAACACCATACCTCTTATTGTATATGCACTTTCTTAAAATTACACTTACGTAGACGTAGTCAAATAAAGATGTATAGTCATAGAAACAATAACATCACCAATGGAATGAGGAATTACCCAACCGCCCATGGAATAATGGGTATGAACTTATATATCCATGGTGAGAGTGGATATTACCTTAGTTCATTGGTAAATCCTTTTAAAAAATCCTTAGATGGACTAATAATCTACATTGAGTAGATGTCCATGGAGCCTATTTATAGTTAGGCTTAGAGTGACCATATAACCCGCACTAATATAAACCAATATACTATTTTCTTGAAGAATCCCCTAAAATTCATATTGAAGATAATTGACCACGAAAACAATTTTTTTTCTAGCTAGAAGACATACCATCGCTAATAGTTTCCCCAAATAAATAACTAACTAAACCTATTTTATAGTTATATATGTCTCAACCAAAATAAAGTTTTTATCTACCTCCACAATGTTTGGAAGAAACATGAGAATAAACATTTAAATAATATTAGTTTTTAGTCCTATCTCAATCCTCCTAGATTTTTTGTGCTCAATAGTGACGTGATATTATGCTAGAAACACCAACTCAGAAAAACAAGTAGAATACTCCAGAACAGTATGATCCCCCTTCTCCAAGGTAAAAAACTAAATGGTATTTTCCACATGATATGTCTCAGGCCGAAATTGATGGTTATATATTTTCTTGAGATAATACCAGGTGAGGAACTCAAACAAATTAAACATCATAACAGAGTCCCATCATCTCCTTCCTAGTCCCTAGAGAACATATGTTGAATAATTCAACTTCAAGTCTTCATGATCTGTTAAGAAATAGAAGATCCTCTAAATCTGGTCAATCCACTCCTCAAATTCCTACGGTCCTTTATCACCGCAGATGAAGGGTGGGTTCTCTTAGTAAACATAGATCAATTATCCACCAAACATCCTAGTTGTCCAACTCCTATAAGAACCAAATCCTTAATACTCTGGATTGCTGCTTCTTCCAAATATGAGACAACTAGAGGATTCACCTTTAGAACCTATCACACAAGTTCCTCACTTGAATTTGGAAGTTCTATTATTAGATTCATTTTCATACAAACATAAGATAATAATCATATATCACATTAAAAAATATTAATACCATATTCATAATTCCAACCAATGCTTAAAAAATATAGGAATATAAAGAAATTAAGAATTATATCCATGAAATAAATTGAGAATATGGAATAGGTCAAATTAAATAAATGTCCCAAACAATTTATTTAAATGACCATAAAACCGAATCCTCAAACATTGTAAATGTTCCTGACCACCAATGGTATATCAGATTCAGTAAAAGGAGTGAGCTAGTCATGCCACTTTTACACACTTACTATCTAAATTCCAATAATACTAACTCCTAACTACATATGTATTAGAACCAAACTCAAGAAATGTTAGCACACATTATGCTAAGCCTTCCCTTGATACTAAATGTTAACAGACAAACTCAAGTAAAGTAGACAATCCACTTGAGTCATACAATCATGTTTAAGTAAAATGACAATAACAGAATGAGTATTGATTATATTTAAACATAAAAAACATCTATTGTTCTATTTGGAAGAAAAATATATAACCAAAATAATATAATCCATTCCAAGCCGGGTAAACTAAAAGGTATATATAATGAAATAACAAAAATCCTCTTTGTGACCATCATTCACCTCCAAACCACCCCACTATGAATGAAAATACCAATAGACAAGCTAGAATTCTGAAATATTCCATTCCATTTATCTGTATCTAGTAATAAAATATCTATAAACACCCAAGAGAAAAATGCAGGGTGTGAGAAAATATCCTAGTAGTAAAACCCCATGGAGTCTTTATATGATCAAATATAAATAATTCAATGGTTATATCATTTAAATCAAACAACTTTTAAATATAATGTAGACAAATCCAATCCGTTTTAAAATAATTTTTCCATAGGTTTTTTCATATAATTTGTTTATATTCGAAAACCATAAATATGAAATGTATATGATATAAAATGTGTAAAACATGTCAAAACATAGTAATGAAATAACATATCCATGGAATACCATCATGAAATTCCATGTGATACAACCTCATATAAAAATCATAGAGAAATGATTCATGATAAAATCCATTTTATGATAAAGAACCATATTTGAAATATAACCTCATTTTGGGACCTATCCTATGGGATAATTTATAATAATAATTCATGATCCAAAATTTTCATAACATTGGATCCAACAAATATTTATCCCTCCATAGTGCATCATTATTCCTAAGGTTACCTCCTATCAGTTCCCCATACACACAAAATACCCATTTCTATATCCCAATGAATCCATTGTTCACAATTTTACAATTTTTATAATACATTTCAAAAAACGATGAATATTTTATAGAACTTTTTGGAATCCAAGACAATTCACATATTGTTTTTAAACCCCATTTCCAAATTAAGAAAATGTATTTTCAAATAAAAACGTCTATAAAAATATTTTCTTCTTTGAATTAAATTATAATCTCATATCATGTAAATTAAATTTAAAAAAATAATATGAATGTAAAAACACAACATAGTCAACTGGGGTCATGATGGTGGGTATGGGTTTGATGAATGGTCATGAGGACGAGTACTCGGGTCAACAGTTTCTTGCAATATGCTTTGCTATGTTGTGTGCTTATTTTGTGGTTGTATTGTCCTATTAAAAGGAATGTACCAAGAATTATAATAAATTCATTGTATTAACCTATTGTATATAAACAATTACCTCAAAATTTTATAAATCTAGATGTCTTAAAAATGGTGATCAAAAACCATGAGATTCACCTTATAAAAAATGGTATGATAAGAAACTATAAACGATCAATAAAAAACACAATACAATCACAACTAAGAATAAAAAAATATAACATTGTATACATGTCAAAAGGAAAGAATAACCAGAATTAACTCTCACCGAAATCGGAAACCACAACATCTGTGATGATCGATCTTGATATAAAATGATTTAAATGTGTGGGAACAACCCAAACTTGTATAGGGTGAGTTCGGGGTCATGTGAGGGAAGGATCCAAGTGGAAATAAAATATAATAATAAATGAACAATCCTAAAAAACTGAAATTATGAAATTTATATAGCATGATATTAAATTACATTTCATGTACTCCATGAAGGATAAAATTGCTAAAAATGTGTCACCTTTTTATTAAACCCCATATTTTTCCATTAACTTTTTCCCAAGTACATGTTATTTAAACATTTCATGCCCAAAAAATATTTCAATATATCTTCCTAGAAACCATTAAATGATTTTTAATCCCTTTATATGATGTGTAATCACCTCGATGATATAAAATAAGATAGTTTCTAGAAGAAAATCACCCATGCACTAGGGAAGTCCTCCAAACATGGAGAAAACACCTCAAATACATTAATATGTTTATATGTAGACATACTTATTTCAAGTAAACATACATTACAATAAATTATTTTATTTTCCACTTATAAGTCTCTCTAACCCCAGGACTACTTCATATACACTCAAACAAGGATGATAAATAAAGCATAAACATGGGAGTACATGAAAAGAATAATGAGGTGTTACAACTAAGGATGATAAAATAGATAAGTATAATTTTTTATGATAATTTAATTATATTATTTTATTTTCATTGGTTACATATCATATTCATCTATTATCTGAAGAAATAATGATGTATACACTATATCTATAATTTAATAATATTGTGGCCTCAAGGATATGTAAAATGAATCATTTCAAAAGATACCCCAGACTGTATATGATATCATAGTGTTCATATTATTTTATGATGTGAAATATGTTTAATAAGAGGAATTTCAAATTGATATAAAGTAAAGTATCTTATGATAGTTATGTATGGCACTTATCATCACTTATGATATAAAGATTTAAATTGTTACATGTCCAGTGTATAAGAAATGATCAATGTACATTTGATATTATTTTAATATTTGATATATGGTTCCCATAATGTATCTTACATGATGAAAATATGATAATATTTGATGTAATGAACATCATGAGAAATTAAATATGCTGATGAAAATTCTATTCATCATTTCTCTAAACATCAAAAACACCCCAAATGGTTTAATATTTAGGCCTCCATTCAAATAAATGATATATAAACTATGAATGAGAAGATTATTTCGAATATGAGTTTGTGTATGGTTCTGTAATGTTGACCTCTACTATTCCATGTATCAAGTTAGGTGATTATTTTAGATAATGTGGAATTAGTAACTAAAGAGAGATGCCCAATAAACAGATTTTGTAATAGTTTCAAACACTTTTATTTGTCTATTATAAACTTGATAGTGTTTATTATGTTTTACCTAGATTTTCTTTTATAAAATACAATTAAGAAGGATCATTTTTTAAATTTTTATAATGATTTTGGGTTGAGATAATGAAAAATTTATTGGTGAAAAATTACATGCATTATCTTGGGGATACATATGATATCATAAATTTAATTTTTTGGTGGGTAGTAATAAACACCAAAATAATTTAAATTTTTTAATACAGTAAAATAAAAAAAACATATCTAATTCTATGCTTAAAAATGTATAAGATATAGAGATAGACTATGAAATAGAAATGATAAAAAAAATTAAGTTAAAATAGTTGAGTGAGAAACTAGATGAATAACATGATTCATATCGTGATGTTAATATTTTATTAAAATACTAAATTCGCTATTCTTGAGTATTTAGTGTATAAAATATGTATTCTGTTTAAGATATTAATTTTGTGAGGAGGAACCAAATATAACTTCTATCTACCCATAACTAAGGTCTACAGATGATATGGTTCTAATAAGTGGTGTTAAAATATATATTCATCATTTTTTACTTGCTTTAAGAGGAATTTTTATATTTATTACTTAAGAAACTTGATCCTTCTGGAGTTATGTATTATTAATTGCTATTTATTTTTCTCTATAAATAGTGAGATATATTATAAAATATTGTAACTAGTGGGATGCAATGAATTGTTGGTGGATGATGATTACTCCATACCAATTTTGATTTATTGTTATCGATGTCATGGGAAAATTTATGGACCAGGAAAGTAACCAGCGCATTGAGGCCAAACCTTGTATTAATTGATGTGTGCCTTGATTCTTTTATTTTTTTTCTTATTTAATGGAAGGATATGTAAATATTTTTACAAGAAAATATCTTAACTGGTCTAAGGGGTTCCTTTGAGAAAAAATATAGTGTGAAATATTTTTTAGATCACCACAAATTTACCACCAATTCTCATTAATGCAAACCTTCGGAGTTTAAATTTATATGGTATCAAGTCTGAGATCCCTCTATTAGAACATATAGTTTCACAATACATATTAAATTAATATAGTGAATAGAATGTGTAGGTTTATATTTTATAGAAAACATTTTCATGGATAGAAAAATGATACTCCCATATTTTTTTAATCTTAGATTTGAAGTGGTGGATGAAAATATAAAGTGTATTCCACATATTAAAAAAGATTATTTAATTGAATTTTCACATAAATATCATGTGTATCATGGAAAAGGTAGAATTTAAATTTTTATGTCTATATCTGTAAATTATATGTACAATATTATGGAGCTCCAAACTATACAAGCTATAATGAATAATCACAAATTCAATTATAAAGGAAATGTAAATACCAAGAATGATAATTTGAAAATATGAAGAATTTTCTTTGAGAATATAAAAATGGGTGATGAGAAATCCATTAATAACTAAATCAGAATAATCAATGATTTTGTAGTTAAGATAGAAAACACTCATTACATATTAATTGAGGAAGACACCTACCTTAAAAAATAAGGTAAAAGAAGAAATAGATTTTTTATCTTATTATATGTTAAATTTATATGAACACATTATGGTAAATTCCTCATTTAAGTGTCACTGAGTAAAACTTTTCAGTATAGGATTTACGAATTTGTGTTTTACACATATTTGGTGACACTTTAAAAATTTTACGGGTAGTATTTATTGTTATTTTTTTAACTTGTTAGAATAAATGACTATTTTTAACATTTTTTAAACCCATCAAAATGAGTAAAAAAATTTATCACATGAAACATTACGTAAATGAATATTAAAAATAACATTGTTTCATGTTCTAATATTTGATAATTTCATGAAAATACCTTTGATTTTTGAATCCCAATCCAGATGTCACTATATTTATCATTAAATTCTTATTCCTGTGAGGCCTCAAAACCATTTTGTGCTTAATATTTACATTCATCAAATATCTTGAGAGAACCAAACCATTAATTTTTAACTGGAATTTAATTATTTTTCAAAACATGGGGCATGAGTTACTTGTGTTGAAAAAGAGTAAAGATATTCATTGAAATTAAAATACACATATTCAATAAAATACTTATTTATATTTTCCTACAATATTTTAATACTTTTATAATCTAGTATCCATAAAAAAATTTAGGATATCCCCATTACAAGAATATATTTCTCATCCTTCTCAAAACAAAAAAATGCATGATATAGTTGAACATAATTGTAGGGGGAATATTTCTTATTTTGTTATAAATTATTTAGTCTTATATAAAATTGAAAATGAACTGATATTGAGATTTGTGTATTTATGAAAATTCTTTAATGATAAAATATATCCCTTACTTGAGTATATTAAGCAAAAATATAAATATTTATGGTCTATAGATGCTGAAAAATGAAATGAAAAGTCATTTTTTGAAAACATATAAAAAAAATATTTTCTTCAAGGTAAGGCCTATAAATTCATAAATAACTACTTATAATATAAACCACCCTCACAATGATAAATAATAATGATATTCCAAATTTTAAATAAGCAATAAATAATTCAATTATCTTGAAGACAATTGGGTGGATATCACATTTTCTACTATAAATTTTATGGTGAAGGAGATCAAATAAATATTTTTAGGGATGTTTGGATCTAATTTCTACTAAGGAGAATAAATTGGAAACCATACATTAGTGAAAAATACAATCCTATAATTTTACATCAAAAGATAAAAATCATCCTTAATTTTTATCATAACTTCTCACATTTGAAACCTAATAAATAAAATTCTCTAAAAAAACTCATACAATAACTCATTATTAACACAATTCTATTAATTATATCATTTTTATATATAATAATTTATCAAGCCTATGGTGACCCTTTCTTTTTTTAGATAAGAAAATTATTTTTGAAAAACTATTGTTGGATGATGAGGGAAAATTCATGTAACATATATTTATTGTGTGCATTATATGATAAATGGAGAGAAAAGGAGTTGAATGAACTAAATAGAGTATATGAGATAATGATTTTTTCCAATGATTTAAAACATATTTTTTCAGTGAAATAAATTTTTTGATCTCAATTGTTTTTGTTTTAAATTTATTTGATTTTATTTTTATACTTCCTTGTATAAGGGTCCATGTTTTATGTTTATATGTAGTGGCCTAGACCTTCTTGGTCCATTACATTGTCAAATTATGGTTTTTGGAGTGTCCTGGACACCATCGGTGAGTCAGAAGGACGTATGTGTCGGTGGTAGGTGGTCATCATGGTGTCACCAATTGGTGACACACCCAAATAGTGTTATTATGGGGTGTTGGGTTTCCATTCCAGTTTCCCTCTTTTAATGTATCTTTTATATTTTAATACCCCTTTTAAAGTGGTTTAAGACCATTTTATATCTGGTAAATGGTATCTTAAATCCCCTATGAAAGGGAAAATCATTCACTTATCAAAACATGTGGCCTTTCAATCAGTATCACACCCTTTTTCATGTTTATAGTTACACAGTTGTTATGTGTTTTTATCGGTTTAAATATAACCTATCAACTCTCCTCCATACAATGGTCTATACCACTATCTCTGATGAAATTATTACATATCAATTAATTCCAATGTGTGCAATTTCCCAACATCATGGTCAAGCCATGATCCACTTTTCATGAACTTGGTGATTGAACATCCCATAACTCTAGGATCGGGCGTTTTGTCACACTGAGATCTTATTGTTCCTTTGTCTCTTCAATTCCCTTACTTCGCTTGGAGTCCCTCTTCCTGAGACGAGTCATTACTACATTAGTGAGCTCATGTTCATTTCTTCATGTATTTTCCTATTGAGTGACCCCAATTCTTGGTGTAAAGAGAAAACATCAATCCTTTATCATCCAGGTAGGGGTTCTTCCTTTTCCTCTCTTTAATGTGCATGATGCAGGGTTTGTGTGAAAATTTTCCCTTGAGATGTAGATGAAACAAACATTAACACAAAAAATACATAATTTTTTGAATAATTAAGGTGTGAGTAATGTGATGATGTTGTTTTATTTTACCATCTTTTTTATCTTGTGATTTTATGCGCTCATGTTTGCTAAAAATCATGGTTGTTGGTGGTCCTTTATGGTGCAATAACAAAGCTCTTTTTTCTGGATGATCTTTTGATTGAATGAATAAAACATTTAAACTAATTAATCACATAAACATGTTGGATTTATTGGATTCCTGATGAATAATAACTCTTCTATGATCACCCTAGTTAACCAAACAGAACAAATGAACTTATTTTATAGTTTTGGATAAATCTGAAAACATTTTTTCTCTGTTATGGTGATATGAATGGAACTTCTGTTTGATTATTTGTTAGATGACGTGGATGGGAATGACATATATGGTTTTACGGTTGATGGTTTGTTAATTTGAGACCATGTTGAGCCGGCGATAAATGTTCTTGACATGATAACATGGTTTTTTTTTGTTTCAGTATTTTGAGGGATACAACAGGATCCCACATTGATGTTAGAATTTAAAATAGAACCAGGATTGTATAATTAAATTCCCTTTTGGATTTTTTCTTTCAGTTGTTGTTTTGTCTTGCTGTTATGCTTATTAGTTTCCTGCTATTGAAGGAATAGTTAACTAGAACAATATGAACGTAATAACATGAATGGGATTAATGGGATTAATTGTTGTGTGTATACACTTGAGGAATAAGTGTGGTGGCAAATGAGTGGATCATTTGTTTACAAGCATAGGATGGGTTGAAAAAATTTTAAAAAATATATCTTGTATTTTATCTTGTGTTTAAATTTTCCCCACCCATGTTGATCAGTTTTATCTAAACATCCCAATTTCATTAAGGAGGGTATTTTTTACAACATTCTTATGAGTTGATGGTTATTAGCTCCATTATTTTCCCTATCCTAGGCATCCTGAGTTATTCAGGCAGGCTGTTATGGCCAAAGGTTTATTATAGCCCAAGTCTTTTCAGGAAGGATGTGTAATGATGGGTTGGACCAGGTGTGTGTGGTAATGTTTGTTTCCCATGTTTCTTTGGGATGAGGCACATGTGTTTTCGGGTGATACATACAGTTTTTGTTTCCTAGGTGTCTTCTAAATGAGGTATAAAAGTTGGCGGGTAGGATGTGTGGTTGTGGTTGCCTAAGTGTCTGCGGGTAGGAATTGTGGTTGTGATGGCCCATGTGTCTATGGGTCGTATTTGGGGTTGTGGTGGCCAAGTTGTTTTCCGGCAGGATAAAAGTGTGGATGGGAATTCCCAATTGCTTGTTTTTGGGGGCGGTATTGGGACTAAAATGGGATTTTTTGTGGAGTCTTGAGGTATATGATGTTCTAAATAACTAGTGGGAATTTGGTGTGGGGTACCCAAATATCGATGTGCTACTACTATTACTTTACTAGACTTGCATTATTTGGGGATTGTTACTTGGTTAGGGTGGGTGATTAGATTCCATTATAGGGGCCTTAGTTTTTTTCCTTAACAGGGACATTAGTATGTTCCCCCACATATGCATTAGGGACTTTGATTTTCCTACTATTTATACTTATATACTCACCCAACCAAATAAAACTACATTTAGGTTTCCAAGAGGAATTTTAGGACCATGTTGTACCTTACATGCCCGGGCGTTAGTATAGTTGATGTTTCTTCTTTTCATTTTTTTTCTTTTGGTAATCTCCTTCAGAGTTTTCTTATACTTTGTAGTGTTTTCACATTGAATAAGAATGTGGGAATAAATTTTTTTTTCTTTTTTTTTCTTTAATGTTTGGATTTATTTGGATTTACCACCTTATTTCTTGATCATTTTTCAAAAAAAAATTATGCCTTACATACTATGTGATATTTCATTCGCTCGGTACTAGTCGCTACCCTGGGGCCTACTGAAGGTGGGAATCGAGGGTCATTATCTCATTATTGTTTTAAGGAAGTAATGGTGTGGCACTCTGATGTCCCTTACCTCATCTTGTCGAAGGTGGTCATGGGAGTTGATCAATTGTAAAGATGATATTTTCGTTATTTATCATGTGTATTTCAATTATTTGATCCCAATAATTTATCAATTTTATATTAATTACATCATTTTCGAGGGATTGGTTAATTTTGATCGTAAATAAGAAAACATCATAATTTTATATTTTAGCTATTTTTATGTTTTAGATATTTAGTATAGAGACCCACAACTTGACGTACATGGAAATTACATTACTTTTGTGGAATACTTAATACATAACAAAAACCAACACTCAAGGACCGTAATAGTTTAGTGTCTTTGGAAACTCGGAACATAATCTTCTAATCATGGTAAAAGATCTTCAACATCTCCCATAAAGATCTTCCTCTTTTGTTTACTTACCTAAAATCTTTCTTTATATCCTTTGAAAAAGAAAACATATAAAGGGTTCTCTTAAATGCTCATTAAGGGTAATCATGGAGAAAATAAAACAAACCACATACATTTGAACTTAAAAACATGAACATAATGTTTAAACATCAAAATCTTGAGAAATGACATAAAACATAGCAGTACGTAAGGCATAGATCATAATGAAACATAAATCATCATAAAATATCATCGGAATAAATCATGTAATTTTGGAAAACCATTAAGCACGTGATATGATTTCCATATTATCCAAGGCATTGCTTCCCAGACCATCTTAGTGGACAAAGTCCCTTTCTGAATAGAGTTCACTCCTCATTCCATTCCTGTAACACTGAACTGGATTAACTTACCCTTCCAGCCATGTCTATCTCATGAGATATAAATCTTTACCCAATGCATTGGTGGGAGATATATGTCCCACCCATCTCATAATGAAATCATTATTACTTTTACTACAAAATAAACATAAATCATTCATCATAACCCAATGAATGAAATGGGTTTCATAAAAATCATCCCATCATAACATAATCCATGTAAAAGAAATGGATATAATTTCATCATAATAAAAATAAAACCATGTAAATAATTGCGAAATTATATTTGAAACATAATTATACTAAATAATGTCATCTTATATGGAAAATAGTTTTTACAAAACACTTGAAATGAATTCTTTAGGAAAATATCCTTTCTTCTTCAAAATCATTTTCTTTTCAAAATCATTTTCTTTTCAAAAAATGGAATTCAATTTTAAAAGATAAGTATTTTTGTTGAAAATAATCATGAAATCTTGTAAAGGAAGATTTATGAAAATTAGGTGTTATGAAACTGTAAAAATCAGTTCACGCTGTATTAGTTAAAAAAACATCCTTCTCGTACTTTTGCCGGAAAAGTCAAAAAGTACCTCGTACGGTAAACAAAAGAAAGATTCCTTACATACCATGTAGTAAAAGTCAAAAAAAGGTAAAAATGACTTTAAACATACATGAAAACATTTTTAGAAAACATGGACATGGATGATAAATATAACCCCAGTAAATACTTATGAATAAACAATCTCGGATAAGAACGAGATTGGAATAATTATCCATTACCTTTTGTCCAATTTCTTCCATATGTGTCCAAGACTCCTGCATAGTGGGTTTAAAAATATTATTAACTTATAATATAACCATAATAATATTTATGATATCATATATGATTCACGTACACCTTTATATTATCCGTTCATTTGTCAATTCCATGTTAAAGCAGCATTTTGGGTAAAATCATTTCATTTATCATCCGTGTTTTAAGTTGTAATTATTCATATGATTACTTAGATCATGATTACTTAATTCCAGAATATAAAACATGATTTATATATAATATATATTCAGAATATACATATATATAATAGATCGATAAATGGAAATAAATACACTTTTCATTGAGACAGTAGGCCGTACGTACGCATGAACGTTGTTTTCGTTTCCTTGTTAAATTTAATAGATGTAAGTAAAAAAAATATACATAAATACATTATCATTAATATTTCATATATTTCAGGATTACTTATTATATATACTTTATAATCATTATTGAATTTTTAACATGGAAAATTAATCACATCGCGTCGTGGAGACGGTAATCTAGATGTACGCACGAGCGATGATATCTTTCCCATATTTATTGAATGTAATTTTATTGGATTATATAATATCATAGAATAAGTATTATTTTATAATAATCATATATAGTTATTATTTAAACCATTATACCCATCCAAGTAAGGCGGTGCTGGAAAACAGATTACACCACAGCGTGGAGACGGTATTCCGTACGAACGCACGCGCGGTGATTTCATTTTCCGTAGGATGGATAGAAGGTGAAATAGGGTTGTTTCATATTTATAATAATATATCAGTATATAATTAATACTTATTTCATTAATTTATAATTAAACAACTAAATAATAGGAAGTAGAAGAAGAAAGAAACTTAAAATAGTCGGTAGAAGAGATTACCTCTTCCTCAACGCACCTCCTTTAAACTTCTTCTTAGGGAACTAGAGTTGATCTTTTGAGAAGACCAGAACCTCTATGATATAACTATAGAGGTTAAGAAGAATAATTTTCAGGGTTTGGCCAATAATAAAGTCTCAAAATGGTGTGAAGTGAAGAGGGAAGGGGTGCCCTTTTTATAAGGGAGGAGAGGGGCACCTTTGGTAACATAAGAAATATAAATTTATAATAAATTTAAAATCACATAAAAACCACCAAAAATGACTCAAATGAAACTATTAGATGATATATGGTTTTAATATCATCAACCAATAAAATTTATACATGTTTGGAATTTATTTTAAACATTATCAACTTGATTTATCCTTATTTAAACTATTTAACTTTATTTGTGGTAATAACATTCTAATTTTTAAATTGTTCTATATAATTACTTATGTGTTGTGAATTTTCCATAATTAGATAATTTATGACATTTTGGATAATATAAATTTAAATTTATAATTTTTAAATATTTTTGTGATTTTTAAACAATTTTATAATATGTTATGTTTATAAAATAACAATATTGTCAATTTTGACATTATTCATTTCTTTTAATTTAAAAAAAATACACGTAGAGTATATATTCTAAAAAATATATTTAATAGATTTAAAACATGTAAAATATGTCTATAAAATTCGTGGGGTACATTAAATAGTTCATATAATATTTATTTTAATATTTTTAAAACCATTGATTTGGTATATCTCCTAATAAAATAATTAGTACAATATTTTTGTATAATTATTTAATATACTTATTTGTTGCGTAAAAATTATAAATAAAATTATATGATGAAGATAAATCTCATATATTTTATAATAATACTTTTATTCGAATTTATCATCGTATAATCACAATATTTAAATTGTTATATTTATTAAATTATGAACGTGACAAATTTGGAATCATTTAAACAAAATAATATAAGTGTCATAATCTGATTTATAAGGATTAAAATGGTCACCAATTATGCCATTGTATTCTTAGTGTTCATATATACACTAATAATAAGTCTTGTTCAGGATTTTGGGCCTTTTGATTTATATTATTATTTCAATACAAACTATAATATTGATTTTTCACTAAATAAATAATTTCTTCATCATTAACGTATAAGCTAATAAGGTAAATAAATAATTCTTAAAAATTACAAATAAATTACCATGATAAATAAAAACATTTTAGCTCTCAAATTAGTATTTATAACCGAATTTATATTCTATATAACCTTATATTAAAAATAGTTTAATTATTAAAGTTTGAGTGAGACATATTTCACTTTCTTTTAAATAAAATAAATTAAAGGTTTTAATCACATCCAAGTGGGTTCCAATGGATTCCATTTTGACCAAAATATTAAATAGGACAAAATATGATCATCCAATTATATTAAGACAAGTGTTAGGGTAATTTTATAATATTATATTTACCCTCAATTACCCGATTTACCTTTAAGTAGGGTAAATAAAATTTACCGTAGTTACTATTCATATTGCCCAAAAATAAAACGTAGCCTATTAACAAAATTTGGACCTACTGATTCCAAATATGGAATCTATTTTTCCTAATTCCAATCACAGAAGATGCAGAAAATTAATTTAAAATTAATCTCGTTGTTAAGAAAATGAGTTTTAAAAGTTAAAACATTGCAAAAGATTGAAATGATTTTACCTATGAATTCAATGTAAAATCAATGATAATGACATACATTATATTAAATGGTAAAAATATATTATATTTATACTTTAAATCAATTAAATATTATAATTTAACCATATAAATTATTACGATTAAAAAGTTGTTTTTAATTAAAATATATCGTGTTTTTACCATTCATTAAAATATAAAAGTTTTCAGAATCATATGAAAAATTTATCCAAAGTAAATTTTTATATCCTGATTCCAAAGAAGAATTTTATTTTGTCAAATTGAACTTATAAACATGTCAAAAACTAGATTTAAAGTGGGTGCATCATCAAAAGCCAGCAAAACTGCATTTTTCAAAAAATACTTATTTTACCTGAAAATTATATTTTGTTCTCATACCATGTTCTAGAAAATGAGTAAGATGAATAATAATATTATAAAATTCAAAATTTTGTTAATAATATTCATAATTTCTAGTCCATAATAATATCATAACAATATATTGTTGTTTTAGTGAAACTCGGTATTGCGTACAACACACGCTATCGAGGAAGGTCGTGATTGCGTGTAATGCAAGCCAAGTCAGGGTTGCGTGTAGTGAAAGACTCTTTTTATGCTGCGTATAACAAAATCCAACCATATTTTATTTATACATTGAATATATATATATATACTCAATGTTGCACTGAAAAACTACTATCAAACAAACTTGAAATTGTGTTTAACACGATGAAAGATTAGTGTTGTGTATACTGCAAGCTAATACGGTGTTGTGTATAGCGCAAGATAATCTTGGTGTAGTATACATCAAAAGTTATGAAATAAATTAAAAATAATATATCTTATAAAATCTCAGGGTGTTACATTCTACCCCCCTTAAAATGAATTTCTCCCTCGAAATTCATCGGGGTTATAAATGGTTTACTACTTGAAAGTTTCTTTCATAGAAACCCACATCGTAAAAAGAAATACTAAAACTTAATTTTAAAAAGTGGATTATGAAACATAACGGTTACTGAAATTAACTCATCACTAGGTTTCCACATAGGATAACATAGGTTAAAATATGGATATGGAAGAGAAATCTAACCATCATGTTATGATGGAGAGTGGTAGAGAACATTTCTATGAAAAATCCAATAATCACCAAGCCATAAATTTGTGATGATATAAGGTGTCATCTAATTCATCATATATGAGGACACTATGACAAAAATTTTGGTTTTAAAGATCATTTCCCTAAAGTTGAATAATTTGAATTAGAAGAAATACTTATTTATTTCAGTACAATCTCACCATTGTTCATTCCTTGAACAATTTCCACTTCATCTCTTTAAGAAATGAAGTTGAATTTTTCATTCTTGAAGCATTAGCAGATCATGTGACAGAATGATGGGTCATTCCATCTGTCTCAAACAAAAGGGTATAAAAAGTTATCAAATATACATTAGTCCATCTATGGTGAGGTTAATCGTATATGATTCCAAAAATGGACTTGTACTTCATCTATCATACCGCTTAATAAAATTAAACTATTTTCTACTAACTAGGGACTTCCTATAGGCCATTGGTATGCGATAAAGGCCTATCGCACTTCGGTTTTGTGTTCGATTCTCACAGCCTTGTCTGACGTGATGGGTTGTCACCCGTCCTGCAGGTTTTCCTTTTTTCTAAAACAACATTATTATAACATCCCATCAATAATATCAAAAAAACTTCTAGACTTATACAATACTAACTTATGTCCAACATAATCCATTCTGATCTTTAGGCTTATCCAAAATACTTCTGTCCAATACCATAATATAAAGAAAACAATTACTAGAAATGTCATCTACCGAGCATGTGAATACCATCATTTATCCCAGATATATTTTGTTAATCGCATTCCAAACATGCGAATACCATAATCATGTTTCCCTTTGAAACATAAACAACCATAGAACCTTAGTGAAAACGTGAATGATGTCAAAAGTTAACTCTTTCCACATACCAATATCCCAAAATTTCTATATACTCAAACCATGATATAACTTTGTCCTTATATCAATCATGAGCTCATGAATACTATCATACATATTATTTTCTGTTTATCCCTTCATTTTGCGTATTTCAACTAATTTCCAAAAATATTTCAATCACTTTTCATGGTTACTAGTACCATAAAATTATTAAAAACCACAATGATCCAAATCATTGATATTCTAATATTCCACGATACATTAAATGAGATTCCACAACATTATCTCGGAATCCCGTTACATAAACACTTATTCATTCCACCACATCGTTGTCATACTCAACATCACAAATAGTGATCACATGTGACTTCCCTTTATCCTTTTCCTTAAGAAGTTTCTCATGTCGATCATCATTAACCCTTAAATTAGGGAATTGATTATCATAATGCCTCATTTCCTTGCACTTGAAGCATTGAATTGTTGGTGGAGTTTTCTCTATAGTCTTTTCTATATTCACATCATTAGCTACCTTTTTCCCATTACTTTGACACTCAGCTACTCGATGGCCTTCTTTTATACACTTAAAACATTTTCTAGTACCTTTTATGCAATCTCCACCATGCTTCCTTCCACACTTTGAGCATAAATAATCATTCATCTTCTTTTCACCATTGTTCTGATATTTTTCCATAAACTCCATCTTTCTTTTTTTGTCAAAACCATGAGACGGATATGTGACACCAACTTCCAGTTCTACCTTGATAGCACAACTCACAATTTCTTCATAGCTACTAAAGTCTCTTATATCTAATTCCCTTCAAAGACTTTGTTTTAAGCCACTAAATAATCAGTAAACCTTTCTTTCAGGTTGGATGATAAATCAAGACTCATACCTTGCAAGCCGTGTAAAATTCACCTCGTATATGCCAGAATATTCATCATCCTTTTGTTGAAGCTCGAGGAACTCCTTTTCCATCTTTGTTTGAAGAATACGAGGGAAGTACTTATTGAAAAAGATGTTCTTTAACTCGTCCCATTCCATGGATTCAATTTCATCTTGGGGCCTTGTATTCTAAATTAGATTCCACCACTGGTCTGCTTCACCTTCTAAATGGTAAAGAGATAAAATGACTTTTTCATGCTCTGAACAGAAAAGTATGGAAAATATCCTTTCAAATGGTACTGGTCCATTGTTCTGCAACAAGTGTATTAGAAGACCCACTGAAAGAAGGTGGACGTTGCCTCATGAAGGACTCAATAGAATATTGTTCCCTTATCTGCTCATTTGGAAGTCCAGAATGATTCATAGCTTGTGTAAGTATAGAAATAAGATTTTTTACTCCATCTCCCATAACATTGGATTGTTCAAGAGGACAATCATTTCATTTTCCATTACATTGATCAACATGGTTCCTTCGGTTTCTAGCAATCGTCTAAAACCCAAAAAGAATAGTGTGAGAGGAAAAATCATGCTAGGAAAACAACATAATAAAGGGGGAGTACCTTCAATATCTAACATATTAGGTTTAATTCTATGATCATCACCGTAATCCTAGGACTATAACCTATAGTTATACTTAACCTTAGGGACATCTCCGGACATACCTTATAAATATCTCTAGGGATCTCACTAAATTTTTCGCATCCTAGTTTCCAAAGCTTGACTAAACCTTTCCTCTGATACCAAATGTAGAGACCCACAACTTGACATACTTGGACATTACATTACTTTTGCGGAATACTTAATATATAACAAAAAAAATCAAGGATCGTAATAGTGTAGTGTCTTTGGAAACTTAGATCATAATCTTCTATTCATGGTGAAAGATCTTTAACATCTTCCATACAGATCCTCCCCTTTTGTTTTCATACCTAAAATCTTTCTTTATATCCTGGGGAAAAGAAAACATATAATGGTTGAGCTCAAATTCTTAGTAAGGGTAATCATGGAGAAAATAAAACAAACCATATACATTTGAACTTAAAAACATGAACATAATGTTTAAACATAAAAATCTTGAACAATGACATAAAATATAGCAGTACGTAAGGAATAGATCATAATGGAACATCAATCATCATAAAATATCATGGTAATAAATCATGTAATTGTGGAAAACCATTAAGCACATGATATTATTTCCATAGTAGCCCAGGCATTTCTTCCAAGACCATCTTAGTGGACAAATTCCCTTTTGGAATCGAGTTCACTCCTCATTCCAGTCCTGTAACACTAAACTGGATTAACTTACCATTCTAACCATATCTATCTCATGAGATATAAATCTTTACTCAATGAATTTGAGGTAGATATAGGTCCCACCCATCTCATAATTAAATCATTCTTACTTATGCCACAAAATAAACATAAATCATTCATCATAAACCAAAGAATAAAATGGGTTTCATAAACATCATCCCATCATAACATAATCCATATAAAATAAATGGATATAATTTCATCATAAGAAAGATCTAACCATGTGAATAATAGACAAACTATACTTGAAACATAATCATACTAAATAATGTCATCTTAGTTGGAAAATAGTTTTGACAAAACACTTGAAATGAATTCTTGAGGAAAATATCCTTTCTTCTTCAAAATAATTTTCTTTTCAAAAAATTACATTCAATTTTAAAAGAAAAGTATTTTGTTGAAAATAATCATGAAATATTGTAAAGTAATCTTTATGAAAATTAGGCGTCATGAAACTGTAAAAATCATTTCACACCGTATAAGTTAAAAAAAGAATCTTCTCGCACTTTTGCCGGAAAAGTCAAAACTTACCTCATATGGTAAACAAAAGAAAGATTCCTTACATAACATGTAGTAAAAGTAAAAAATGGGTAAAAAGGACTTTAAACATACATGAAAACTTTTTTATAAAACATGTACATGGATGATAAATACAACCCCAGTAAATACTTACGAATAAACAATCTCAGATAAGAACGAGATTGGAATAATTATCCCTCAACCTTTTGTCCAATTTCTTCCATATGTGTCCAAGACTCCTGTATAGTGGGTTTAAACATATTATTAACTTGTAACAGAACCATAATAATATTTATGATATCATATATGATTCACTTACGACTTTATATTATCCATTCATTTGTCAATTCCATGTTAAAGTAGTGTTTTGGGTAAAATCGTTTCATTTATCATCCGTGTTTTGAATTGTAATTATTTAAATGATTACATAGATCATGATTACTTAATTAAAGAATATAAAACATGATTTATATATAATATATATTCAGAATATACATATATATAATAGATCAATAAATGGAATGAAATACACCGTTCGTGGAGACGGTAGGTCGTACGTACGCATTAATGTTGTTTTCGTTTCCTTATTAAATTTAATATATGTAAGTAAATAACATATACATAAATAAATTATAATTAATATGTCATATATTTCAGGATTACTTATTATATATACTTTATAATCATTCTTGAATTGTTAACATGGAAAATGAATCTCATCGCGTCGTGGAGACGGTAATCATTACGTATGCACGAGCGATGATATCATTACCATATTTATTGAATGGAATTGGAGTGGATGATATAATTTCTTAGAATCATTATGATGTTATAAAAATGATATATATTTATTCATTACACCATTATACCCATCCAAGTAAGGTGGTGCTAGAAAACAGATTACACCACAGCGTGGAGACGGTATTCCGTACGTATGTACGCACGGTGATTTCTTTTTCTGTAGGATGGATAGAAGGTTAAATAGGGTTGTTTCATTTTTATAATAAAATATCAGTATATAATTAACACTTATGTTATTAATTTATGTTGAAACAATTAATGAAAATGATTTAGAAGAAGAAAGAATCTTAAAAGAGTCGGTAGAAGAGATTACCTCTTCCTCGACGCACCTCCTTTAACCTTCTTCTTAGGGAAATAGAGTGGGTCTTTTGATAAGACCATAACCTCTATGATATAAGTAGAGAGTTTTAGAAGAGTTATTTTCAGGGTTTGTCCGTGTTTAAAATCTCCAAAGGGTGTGAAGAAAAGAGGTAAGGGGTGCCCTTTTATAAGGGAGGAGAGGGGCACCTTTGGTAACATAAGAAATATTGATTTATAATAAATTAAAACTCACTTAAAAACCTCTAAAAATGACTCAAATACGAATATTAGTTGATATAGGGTTTTAATCTCATCAACCAATAAAATTTATACATGTTGTAAATTTATTTTAAACATTATCAACTTGATTTATCCTTATTTAATCTATTTAACTTTATTTGTGGTAATAAGATTCTATTTTTTAAATTGTTATAAATAATTACTTATGTGTTGTGAATTTTCCATAATTGGATAATTTGTGACATTTTAGACCATATAAATTTAAATTTATAATTTTTAATTATTTTTGTGATTTTTAAACAATTTTATAATATGTTATTTTTATAAAATAACAATATTTTCAATTTTGACATTATTCATTTATTTTAATTAAAATAAAATCCACACAGAGTATATATTCTAAACAAAATATTTAATAGATTCCTAACATGTCAAAGTTTTCTAGAAAATTCGTGGAGAAAATTAAATTGTTTATATAATATTTGTTTTAGTATTTTTAAAACCATTTATTTGGTATATCTCTAAATAAAATAATTAGTACAACATTTTTTATAATTATTTAATATACTTATTTGTTGCATAAAAATTATAAATAAAATCCTATGATGAAGATAAATCTCATATATTTTAAAATAATACTTTTACTCGAATTTATCATCTTATAATCACAACATGTAAATTGTTATATTTATTAAATTATGTAGGGGACAATTTTGGAATCATTTAAAATAGAATAATATAAGTGTCAAAATCTTCTTTATAAGGATAAAATGGTCACCAATTCGGTCATTGGATTCTTAGGGATTATATATAAACTACCAATAAGTCTTGTTCAGGTTTCTGGGCCTTTTTATGTGTATTATTATTTTAATAAAAACTATATTATTGATTTATCAAAAAATAAATAATTTATGCATCATTAATTTATAAGCTAATAAGGTAAATAAATAATTCTTAAAAATTACAAATAAATTACCATGATAAAGAAAAACATTTTATCTTTCAAATGAGTATTTATAAACGAATTTATATTCTGTATGACCTTATATTAAAAATAGTTTAATTATTAAAGTTTGAGTGACACATATTGCACTTTCTTTAAAATAAAATAAATTAAAGGTCTTAATCACATCCAAGTGGGTTCTAATGGATTCAATTTTGACCAAAATATTCCATAGGACGAAATATAATCATACAATTATATTAAGACACATGTTAGGGTAATTTTATAATATTATATTTACACTCAATTTCCCGATTTACCTTTAACTACTGTAAATAAAATTTACCATAGTACTATTCATAGTGCCCAAAAATAAATATCCTATTAACATAATTTGGACCAAATGATTCCAAATATGGAATCCATTTTTCCTAATTCAAGTCCCAGATGTTGCAGAAATTAATTTAAAATTAATCCCATTTTTAAGAAAACGAGTTTTAAAAGTTAAAACATTGCAAAAGATTGAAATGATTTTACCTATGAATTCAATGTAAAATCAATGATAATGAAATACGATATACTAAATGGTAAAAATATATTATATTTATACTTTAAAACCCTTAAATATTATAATTTAACCATATAAATTATTATGATGAAAAAATTTGTTTTTAATTAAAATATAGCATGTTTTTACTATTCATTAAAATATTAAAGTATTCATAATAATATGAAAAAATTGTTCAAAGTAAATTTTTATATCCTGATTCCAAAGAAGAATTTTATTTTGTCAAATTGAACTTATAACCATTTCAAAAACTATATTTAAAGTGGTGCGCCATCAAAAGGTGGAAAACTGTATTTTTTTAAAAATACTTATTTTACCTGAAAAAATTTATTTTGTTATCATACCACATTCTAGAAAATTTGTAAGATGAATAATAATGTTATAAAATTCAAATTTTAGTTAATACTATTCATAAATGCTAGTCCATAATAATATTATAATAATATATCGTTGTTTTAGTGAAACCCGGTATTGCGTACAACAAACGCTATCGAGGAAGGCCGTGATTGTGTGTAATGCAAGCCAAGTTAGGGTTGTGTGTAGTCTAACACTCATTTGTTGTTTTGTATAAAAATATCCAACCATATTTCATTTATACATTGAATATATATATATATATATATATACACTCAATGTTGCATTAAATAACTACTATCAAACAAACTTGAAATTGTGTTTAACACGATCCAAGATTAGTGTTTTGTATACTGCAAGCTAATACGGGGTTGCATATAGCGCAAGATAATATTGGTGTAGTGTACATCAGAATATATGAAAGAAATTAAGAAGAATATGTCTTATAAAATCTTGGGGTGTTACATTTTACCCCCCTTAAAATGAATTTCGTCCTCGAAATTCATCGGGGTTATAAATGGTTTACTACTTGAATGTTTCTTTCATATAAACCCACATCATAAAAAGGAATACTAAAACTTAATTTTAAAAAGTGATGTATGAAACATAATGGTTACCAAAATTTACTCATCACTGGGTTTCCACATAGGAGAACATAAGATAAAATATGGATATGGAAGAAAAATCTAACCATCATATTCGGATGGAGAATGGTAGAGAACATGGCTATGAAAAATCCAACAATCACAAAGCCATAAATTTGTGATGATCTAAGTTACCATCTGATTCTTCATATATGAAGACACTAGGACAACATTTTTGGTTTTCAAGATCATTTCCATAAAGTCGAAGAATTTAAATTAGAATAAATACTTACTTTATTTTGGTACAATCTCACTGTTGTTCATTCCTTGAATAATTTCCACTTCATCTCTTAATGAAATGAAGTTTAATTTTTCATTCTTGAAGTGTTAGCAGATCATGTGATAGAATGATGGGTCATTCCATCTGTCTCAAACAAAAGGGTAGGAAAAGTTATAAAATATACATAATTCCATCTATGGTGAGGTTAATCGTATATGATTCCAAAAATTGACTTATACTTAATCTATCATACTGTTTAATAAAATAAAACTAGTTTTTACTAACCAGGGACTTCTTGTAGGCCAGTGGTATGCGATAAAGGTCTGTTTCACTTCGGTTGTGTGTTAAATTCTCACGGCCTTGTCCGACACGATGGGTTGTCGCCCGTCCTGCAGGTTATCCTTTTTTCTAAAACTACATTATTATAACATCCCATCAATAATATCGAAAAATGTTCAGGACTTATACAATAATAAATTATGTCCAACATAATCCATTCTAATCTTTAGGATTATCCAAAATACTTCTGTGCAAGCCCATAATATAAAGAAAACAATTACTAGAAATTTCATCTACTGAGAATGTGAATACTATCATTTATCCCAGATATATTTTGTTGATCGCATTCCAAACATGTGAATACCTTAATCATGTATTCTCTTGAAACATAAACTACCATAGAACCATAGTGAAAACATGAATTCTGTCAAAAGTTAACTCTTTCCACATACCAATATCCCAAAATTTCTATATACTCAATCCATGATATAACTTTGTCCTTATATCAATCATGAGCTCCTGAATACTATCATACATATTATATTCTCTTTATCCCTTCATTATGCGTATTTCAACTGATTTCCAAAAATATTTCAATCACTTTTCATGGTTACCGATACCATAAAATTATTAAAAACCACAATGATCCAATACATTGATATTCCAATATTCCACGATACTTTAAATGAGATTCCACAACATTATCTCGGAATCCCATTACATAAACACTTATTCATTCCACCACATCATTTTCATACTCAACATCACAAATAGTGATCGCATGTGACTTTCCTTTATCCTTTTCCTTAAGAGGTTGCTCATGTTGATCATCGTTAACCCTTGGATTAGGGCATTGATTAGCATAATTCCCCATTTCCTTTCACTTGAAGTATTGAAGTGTTGGTGGATTTTTCTCTGTATTCTTTTCTCTATTCACATCATTAGCTACATTTTCCCCATTACATTGACACTCAACTACTCGATGACCTTCTTTCCCACACTTAAAACATTTTATAGTGCCTTTTAGGAAATCTCCACCATGCTTCCTTCCACACTTTGAGCATAAAGAAACATTCATCTTCTTTTCACCATTGTTCTGAGATTTTTCCTTATACTCTATCTTTTGTTTTTTGTCAAAACCATGAGATGGATATATAACACCAACTTCCAGTTCTACCTTGATTGCACAACGCACAATTTTTTCATAGCTACTGAATTCTCTTATAGCTAATGCCCTTCGAAGACTTGGTTTTAACCCACTGAAGAATCGATCAACATTTCTTTTAAGTTGGATGATAAATAAAGATGCATACCTTTCAAGCTGTGTAAAATTCGCCTCGTATATTCCAACAGATTCACCATCCTTTTTCTTAAGCTCGAGGAACTCAATTTCTGTCTTTGTTCAAATAATACGAGGGAAGTACATATTGAAAAACAAGTTCTTGAACTCGTCCCATTCCATGGATTCAATTTCATCTTGGGGCCTTGTATTCTTAATTAGATTCCACCACTTGTCTGCTTTACCTTCTAAATGGTAAATAGCTAAAATGACATTTTCATGCTCTGAACAGCGAAGTATGGAAAATATATTTTCCAATGGTTCTGGTCTATTGTTCATAAACTAGTGGATTAGAAGACCCACTGAAAGAAGGTGGACGTTGCCTCATGAAGGACTCAATAGAATATTGTTCCCTTCTCTGCGCATTTGGAAGTCCAGAACGATTCATAGATTGTGTAAGTATAGAAATAATATTTTTTAGTCCATCTCTCATAACATTGGTTTGTTCAAGAGGACAATCATTGCATTGTCCATTACATTGATCAACACGGTTCCTTTAGGTTCCATCCATTGTCTAAAACCCAAAAATAATAGTATGAGAGGAAAAAATCATGCTAGGAAAACAACATAATAAAGGGGGAGTACCTTCAATATCTAACATCTTAGGTTAAATTCTATGATCGTTACCATAATCCGAGGACTATAACCTATAGTTATACTTAACCTTAAGGACATCCCTAGACATACCTTAGAAAATATCTCTAGGGATCTCACTAAAGTTTTTGCATCCTAGTTTCCAAATCTTGGCTAAACCTTTCCTCTGATACCAACTATAGACACCCAAAACTTGATGTACATGGACATTACATTAATTTTGAGGAATACTAAATACATAACAAAAACCAACACTCAAGGACCGTAATATTTTAGTGTCTTTGAAAACTCAAAACATAATCTTATAATCATGGTGAAAGATCTTCAACATCTACCATAAAGATCTTCCCCTTTTTTTCTTACCTAAAATATTTCTTTATATCCTGGGGAAAATAAAACATATAAAGGGTGATCTCAAATGATTAGTAAGGGTAATCATGGAGAAAATAAAACAAACCATATATATTTGAACTTAAAAACATGAACATAATGTTTAAACATAAAAATCTTGAACAATGACATAAAACATAGCAGTACGTAAGGCATATATCATAATGGAACATCAATCATTATAAAATATCATGGTAATAAATCATGTAATTGTGGAAAAACATTAATCACATGATATTATTTCAATATTATCCAAGGAATTTCTGCCAAGACCATCTTAGTGGACAAATTCCCATTCTGAATCGAGTTCACTCCTCATTCCAGTCCTATAACACTGAACCAGATTAACTTACAATTCCAAACACGTCTATATCATGAGATATAAATCTTTACCCAATGAATTTGAGGGAGATATAGGTCCCACCCATCTCATAATGAAATCATTATTACTTGTTCCAAAAAAATAAGCACAAATCATTCATCATAACCCAAAGAATAAAATGGGTTTCATAAACATCATCCCATCATAACATAATCCATATAAAAGAAATGGATATCATTTCATCATAAGAAAAATAAAACCATGTGAATAATAGAGAAATTATACTTGAATCATAATCATACTAAATAATGTCATCTTAGTTGGAAAATAGTTTTGACAAAACACTTGAAATGAATTCTTGAAGAAAATATCCTTTCTTCTTCAAAATAATTTTCTTTTCACAAAATGCCATTCCATTTTAAAAGAAAAGATTTTTTTTAAAAAATAATCATGAAATCTTGTAAAGTAAGCTTTATGAAAATTAGGCGTTATGAAACTGTAAAAATCATTTCACACCATATAAGTTAAAAAAAATCATTCTTCTCACACTTTTTCCAGAAAAGTCAAAAATTACCTCATATGGTAAACAAAAGAAAGTTTCCTTACATAACATGTAGTAAAAGTCAAAATGGGTAAAAGGACTAGAAACATACATGAAAACATTATTAGAAAACATGGACATGGATGATAAATATAACCCCAGTAAATACTTACGAATAAACAATCTCGGATAAGAACGAGATTGGAATAATTATCCCTTACCTTTTGTCTGATTTCTTCCATATGTGTCTAAGACTCTTGTATAGTGGGTTAAAGCATATTATTAACTTTTAACATAACCATAATAATATTTATGATATCATATATGATTCAATTACAACTATATATTATCCGTTCATTTGTCAATTCCATGTTAATGCAGTGTTTTGGGTAAAATCGTTTCATTTATCGTTCGTGTTTTAACTTGTAATTATTCATATGATTACTTAGATCATGATTACTTAATTATAGAATATAAAACATGATTTTTATATAATATATATTCAGAATATACATATATATAATTGATCGATAAATGGAACGAAATACACCGTTCATGGAGACGGTAGGTCGTACGTACGCATGAACGCTGTTTTGTTTCCTTATTAAATTTAATATATGTAAGTAAATAACATATACATAAATACAGTATCATTAATATGTCATATATTTAATTATTACTTATTATATATACATTATAATCATTCTTGAATTTTTAACATGGAAAATGAATCTCATCGCATCGTGGAGACGGTAATCCGTACGTACGCACGAGCGATGATATCGTTCCCATATTTATTGAATGGAATTGGACTGGATGATATAATATCATAGAATCAGTATGATGTTATAATAATAATATATAGTTATTCTTTACGTCATTATACTCATCCAAGTAAGGTGGTGCTAGAAAACAGATTACACCACAGCGTGGAGATGGTATTCCGTACGTACGCACATGCGGTGATTTCGTTTTCTGTAGGATGGATAGAAGGTGAAATAGGGTTGCATCATATTTATAATAACATATAAGTATATAATTAATACTGATTTTATTTCATTATAATGAAACAACTAAAAAAGAGTAAGTAGAAGGAGAAAGAAACTTAAAAGAGTCAGTAGAAGAGATTACCTCTTCCTCGACGCACCTCCTTTAAACTTCTTCTTAGGGAACTATAGTTGGTATTTTGAGAATAATAGAACCTCTATGGTGTAACTATAGAGGTTTATAAGAGGAATTCATAGGGTTTGTCTGAGCTTAAAGTCTAAAAAGGGTGTGAAGAGAAGAGGGAAGGGGTTTCCTTTTTATAAGGGAGGAGAGGGGCACCTTTGGTAACATAAGAAATATTAATTTATAATAAATTCAACCTCACTTAAAAACCTATAAAAACGAATAAAATTAGAATATTAGATGATATAGGGTAGTAATATAATCAACCAATAAAATTTATACATGTTGGTAATTGATTTTAAACATTATCAACTTGATTTATCCTTATTTAATCTATTTAACTTTATTTGTGGTAATAAGATTCTAATTTTAAAATTGTTATAAATAATTACTTATGTGTTGTGAATTGTCCATAATTGGATAATTTATGACATTTTAGACCATATAAATTTAAATTTATAATTTTTAAATATTTTTGTTATTTTTAAACAATTTTATAATATGTTATTTTTATAAAACAACAATATTGTCAATTTTGACATTATTCATTTATTTTAATTTAAATAAAATCGACACAGATGATATATTCTAACCAAAATATTTAGTATATTCCAGACATTTCAAATTTGTCTATAAAATTCGTGTAGAAAGTTAAATAGTTCATATAATATTTATTTTAATATTTTTAAAACCATTTATTTGGTATATCTCTTAATAAAATAATTAGTACAACATTTTTTTATAATTATTTAATATACTTATTTGTTGCATAAAAATTATAAGTAAAATAATATGAGGAATATAAATCTCATATATTTTATAATAATACTTTTACTCGAATTTATCATCTTAAAATCACTACATGTAAATTGTTATATTTATTAAATTATGAAGGTGACAACTTTGGAATCATTTAAAATAAAATAATTTATGTGTCATAATCAGCTTTATAAGGATCCAAATGGTCACAAATTCGTCCATTGGATTCTTAGGGTTTATATATACACTACCAATAAGTCTTGGTCAGGTTTTTGGGCCTTTTTATGTGTATTATTATTTCAATAAATACTATATTATTGATTTTTCACTAAATAAATAATTTATGCATCATTAATGTATAAGCTAATAAGGTAAATAAATAATTCTTAAAAATTACAAATAAATTACCATGATAATTAAAAAAAAGTAGCTTTAAAATTAGTATTTATAAACTAATTTATATTCTCTATAACCTTATATTAAAAATAGTTTAATTATTAAAGTTTGAGTGAGACATATTTCACTTTCTTTTAAATAAAATAAATTAATGGTCTTAATCACATCCAAGTGGGTTCCAATGGATTCCATTTCGATAAATATATTCCATAGGACGAAATATAATCATTAAATTATATTAAGACAAGTGTTTGGGTATTTTTATAATATTATTTTTACCCTCAATTACCCGATTTACCTTTAAATACAGTAAATAAAATTTACCGTAGTTACTATTCATAATGCCCAAAAATAAAAAGTATCCAATTAACATAGTTTGGACCTACTGATTCCAAATATTGAATCCATTTTTCCTAATTCAAATCACAAAATTTGTAGAAATTAATTTAAAATTATTCCTATTTTTAAGAAAACGAGTTTTAAAAGTTAAAACATTGCAAAAGATTGAAATGATTTTACCTATGCATTCAATGTAAAATAAATGGTAATGAAATAAGTTATATTAAATGGTAAAAATATATTCTATTTATACTTTAAAACCAATCAATATTATAATTTAACCATATAAATTATTATGATGAAAAAAGTTATTTTTAATTAAAATATAGCGTGTTTTTACTATTCATTAAAATATGAAAGTTATCAGAATAAGATGAAAAAATTTTCCAAAGTCAATTTTTATATCTTGATTCCAAAGAAGAATTTTATTTTTCTCAAATTGAACTTATAAATATGTAAAAAACTAAATTTAATGTGGGTGCTCTATCAAAAGGTGGCAAAACTACATTTTTTGAAAAATACTTATTTTACCTGAAAAGTTTATTTTTCTCTCATACCGTGTTCTAGAAAATTTTTAAGATGAATAATAATGTTATAAAATTAAAATTTTAGTTAATACTATTCATAACGGCTAGTCCATAATAATATTATAACAATATATAGTTGTTTTAGTGAAACCCGGTATTGCATACAATACTCGCTATCGTGGAAGGCCATGATTGCATGTAATGCAAGCTAAGTCAGGGTTACGTGTAGTGAAAGACTCCTTTGTTGTTGCGTATAACAAAATCCAACCATATTTCATTTATACATTGAATATATAAATATAAACGCAATGGTGTGTTGAATAACTACTATCAAACAAACTTGAAATTGTGGTTAACACGGTCCAAGATTAGTGTTGCGTATACTACAAGCTAATAAGGTGTTGTGTATAGCGCAAGATAATCTTGGTGTAGAAATTAAAAAGAATATATCTTATAAAATATCGGGGTGTTACATTTAGATTATAACATTATTTAAATAGATCCAAAATAATAGAATTATATTTTATAGGGTTATATGGTTTTGATATTCATTTTATTCAAATTTTCCATGAAAATATTCAATAACCAAAAGACCTAAGAAAATCGTTCAAAATTAGTATATTGATGGTTAGAAAAAATTGACCTCCATATTAAATGAGGTATGTCTCAGGCTACAATGAGCAAAAATTGGAGATACAAGTTTTAACTAAAAGAGGACTTAATGACCCATGTCAAAATAATATTTCATGGGGAAATTAACTCATTACACTAGTTTATAATCCAATAAAATTATAGGAATGTAAATATTAGTATCGAAAAAAAGTGATTCAGTAATTCTCATAAAAACTTTTATTGATGTCCAATGATAATGAGATTATTTTAGAGAATGATAATTATATAATTGAAGAAAATTTAAAAATACAATATTTTTAGAACCAACCATTTTATATGTCATATAGCTCAATCTTTTAGTGGATAGAAACTAGATGGAAATTGTTTCACCCCTCGATCAAAGAAATATGTGTCCCCATCCCTATTGAATGGTTTTGGGGAGGATAGGATATATATATGTATATACATGATAGTGTATTTTCATACTAGAGTACTAAATTCATTTCATTCTATTTTTTTTATCATCTCCCTCTTCCCCTTTATACTCTATGACCCCATCAAATTGGATGGGTAATTGCATTGTGATTTGGGAATGGGAGGGTATCTTTTGGTAATACTTGAGTTCTTTAACTTCATGGAATAAAATAGTTTCATTATTATATTAATGTATTTTTAATATCCTCAAATTTTTTATTATCATAGACCCTCGTATTCTGTATTAGATTAAGTAATTAGTGTTTCCTTAGTCGACGATCATTATCTCCATCCAATATCTTATTGTATATATCTGATGGAATAGATCATGTAATAGTGGTTAAGTACTTATAGATTTTTTATTTTTGATGGAGGGGTAGTGTAAATATTGATTATTTTGGAAATACCGGACTTCAATGGGTATCTAAAAAGTCAATATAGGGTATTCCATGAAACACTCTCACTCAGTAAAACAATGGAAGAATTATATTTGATTTTTTATGGACTATTGTCACCATCACTATTTGATAAATGAATTGAGTGGAACGATTGTAGAATTTCACTTCCATCTTCAGTGAAGAATATTATTAGATAACATGGAACAATGATATCTTTGAATTTTGTTGTCTAACCCTAACCATATCAAGCTTTTTATAAAGATATCTCCAAACATAGTTAATTGGATACTATTATATTTAGATGAAAACAATTACAAAATCACCCATATTTTCTATAATTTATATTGACACATTTGATTGTTGTTCTCTAATCCTTAGAGACTATATATGTAAACAACTAAACAACATTGTTAAGTGGGAATTAATTTTTCAATATAACCCATGATAGAAACATTTAAATATACGTATAAAATATCCCTAACGAGTTGAAAACACCATAAATATGTTAAACATACCTCATTTTCCTTCATGTGTTTATATCCTTAGTGCAATGCAAAGGGGATTTTATCTGACATGCAATGGTAAATAATCTTCCAAAGTGGAAGACTCATAGAAAAATGGTGGTAAGGGTGAATAATTAACTGGTACAAATAATCAAATTTTTTCATTGACTCCATTACCAAAACACATATAGTATCATGAAGTACCTACTCCAGAATGAAAAATAGTGGTAGTAATAGCATCATCCATATCTGGAAGGATGAAGGAGTTTAGGTTCCCATTACAAGAGGGTCAGACGAATAATGTTTTTCCCTTTTGGAGAGAACGTATACATGTTTACTTTTTCTAATCAATGAAACATATTATTCTTAAATTGATAGAGCCTTTGAAAAAACTATGAGGTTAATCCAAGTGGTAGTTTTAATTATTGTACCTTTCACTAAACTCATTGGAATAATATCTTAGAAGGATTCACTTTTAAGGATATACTATAGAATATTGTTGATTAGGTGAATCTCAAATCAGAAAAAACATAAGAACAAATGGATTAAATTTATTCTATAACATAGAAAGATGATGGGGAATAAGGGATTGTGTCATAAAATAGTTTGTTTAATTTTTATGGATATATGGATAGGTAATCACCTAGTTATCCTATCACTAAACTTATTCCTCAATTGAATTTAGATAATTAATATCCCAATTTTCACTGTAATATTGATGGAAACACATTCATCATATCAATCCTCCATGATATAAGAAAATTTTAATAATTAAAACATGTAATGAATGGAATATTTTGTACATCCAAAGGAAGTGTAAAATGATTTAGGATTACAACCTCAATCATTTGGAATATGGGAACTAACTCTTTAAATGTTTCAATCTATAGCACCCAAAAAATGTAATTTTTTACAGATAGATAATCATAATATGATTTTTGTAACATAAACTAATTGAAATATACATTCTCATTCATTAAGGATATGTATGAACTAGGTTCCCTACAATGAACCAGGGAAGAAGGGGAAATAGTCATTGGGTCTATGGAGGCTAAGAAACAGTGTATCTATAGAAATAACATTTAGTAAATATTCCCATAAAATCCATGTAAGATAAAAATAAATCAAAAAAATATATCTTTAACATATCATAAAGAGAACACAACTACCCTTAGATCATCCAAAGGTAGTTTGACATGATAATATTTTATTAATGATAAGAGAACATGAAATTTTCTTAGTAATATGAAGATATGGTGAGGAAAATGCATCCCAACTAGACTACTATTAATATGTTCATCAATTTTAGAAGAGAGAAGGAACCATTAGTACAAACATCCTCAACCCCCAATAATCAATACAGATAATAACCTCACGACATGAAACACATGTCACTAATATAAAATTATGGCATTTTGGAGTAGAAAACATCATTTATTACCAAACCATCCTTTCTAAATTAAATTCATATTTCACTAAAACACAAAGATGAACTTATTGTGGCCCTATTAATCCCTTGGTATTTTTGGACTATTGTTTTTTGGTGGATGTATATCATTTAGATACTAACACATATATTTCCACTTAGTCAAATCCTTCATAATGTATGACTATGATGTCTGAATACTGGGTCTCATATGATCTTTATAAAGATCCATAAAAAATATTGATATTGTAATATGTTTGGGAAAAGAAATATAATAGCTCTTAGATAAATTGATATCAAACAGGACTAGTATCCTTCTACTCAGAAAATTCATGGGTAAGGAAAAAGTTATTAGAATAATTTCAGCGAAATAATTTTTTGATCCCAATTTGGAGATCATTTCTCTGACACTAAGATCAATTTTTTCACCATGTCACAGTATCCATTGCTTTGTTGGGATGGTTGTGGAAATATCAACATGGGGTAGTTATATCAACATACCATCTGGGTCACAAAGACCTACCAAATCCACAACCTTCAGTGCTATATGGTGATAAAACCCATTTGAATAATGAATATTCAAAAAATAAATCATGTTTTCTCTATGTGGGATGAATGAAATTGACAATGATTGACACAATCTAGTTTTCCACTTTTAATGTTATGTAACCCCCTCTGGTAAATCCATACCATAAACATAGTGATGATATTGTACTACTTATCAATAATATTGAGGGAATAACTTATTATTTTGGATTTCATTAGGTTAGTGAGGTCTCATTTTACATATCATAAAATCATATTAACTTTTAATCATACTATATTGATGAATCTACTACCATAGAATATCGTCATTTGATAGTAGAATAAGAAATTTCACCATCCACGTGAATCAATCTCGCTCATGAAATCTATACATGGGGTTCAACATTTCTAAGAAAAACTAAAAATATTATCCACTTTAATATATATTCATTTTTTTCAATAACCTTTAATAACATAGAATACAATTGAATCAGAGAAAAATAGCCATCTTTACCTTGGATCTCCTTGTATTTAGAATATTTCATACCTAGAGATTATGTTTGATAATCCCTATCAACATAATCTAAAAATGAACATTAGGAAATTTTCTTATAATGAGACCTTATAAAAATACCTTGGATTTATGGTACATCATCATGTAGTTAATTTTGATCATGAAAATATAAGATACATCCCTGAAATTGCACCACCAAAAAATCTAAAAGAGTTGAATGAACACCATGGTAGACCTTATAATATAATCAATTTTATTTCCAAAATCACCATAAGATAACTTCCCTTCATAGGCTTTTTAAATAAAAGGATCACATAATTATTGGATAATTTCATCAATGGTTCCTTAAATGAGAAAAAAAATAAATCATAGTACAACTTCTATAAATTCTAATATTAGAATGGAATGCCCATATCCATTTTTTGGAAACCATATAAGAGTTGATCATTCAAAGTTTACCCTAGAAAAATTAAGCTGGAATATAGGGAAACATATATTTTCAATATAGAAAAAACATTTATAATGAGATTTGATACTTTGATAAAAATATTTATGGCACATATTTTCGTAATGAATATAATAATGAATTTCCTACATCGCCATTAGATCAAGCTAATTTAATGTATGTTCATACTAAAATATATCATCTATATCCAATTACTATCGGATTTATAATTCAATTTGTGATAAATCAATTGTAATTTGAAACCTATTTTGTATCCCAAAAAGAAACAAAATGATTGGAATTGGCCAATATAATCACAAAAAAATCTTTTCATAGAAACGTAATGGTCGACTGTAAAAATTATTCATTTGTAGGGTTTAAAAATCCTTGTCACACCTCAGTCATGGTAGAAGTATTTCTATGGACTCTATATATGTTTGAAATAAAGGATAATGGGGGTACTTAATCATAATAAATTTTTTTTAGAGATATTCTGGATTCTCTTATAAATGTGGGTTTTCCAAACTCTTTTATATCATTAATTTTAAATAATAATGTTGAAAAAAAATCTCCAAATATTGGTATAGATATGAATTTTAAATACCAGTGGTCCTAATACATATCTTGCATGATTATAATTTGATGATTAATAAATTTAATTGACAATATACCATAATAATGATTAATTGATTCTCCTACTCTATTATGTATTTGTTATAGTGGAAACATTCCATTTTGAGCTGAACATGTTTCATATCATGCATTCACAAAAAACACAAGTCGATTTACTAAATAATATAGCCAAAACTTTATAATAGAGAGAAAAAAATGAGATGATCATTATCTTTATGTCCTATTGGGTTATTTCTCCATTAATTAGTAATGAAATAGATGAAATAAATGAGGTCATCACCACTCCAATCATGTGGATTCACCCATTATGATGTACCTCTATTATTAGGTTCATCCACTAGATCAAAAAGTAATGAAAAAACTATCATGGTTAGTAAATTTCTTCCATTATGGTCTTCAAAAAAATTATAATGTCCCTTACAAATGAGGTATTGATGGATTCAACCTCATAAAAATTTAAGTTGGAGAAATATCATCTATTATACATTAATTTCATGAAAACACATGTGAGGATCATACATCAAGGGCCAAACTCTCCCATAAAATTAGGATGACTAGAAATTTCTCATTATTAATAATAAAAATATTCCAATAATTTACTATGAGGATACATGCTAGTTACATAAATTCAAAGATCATCTTTCAATTTCCATAGCTACTGTAGACTCCCATGTATTCATGACCATTTAATGTCTTTGTAATTGATGTCATGAATTCATATCCTCAATATCTAACTATCCATTTCATGTACATCATCAATAAAAATACATTTCTTCTCTATTTTAGTCATGTATATATCCCATAAGGATATTTGGGAATACAGTATTATTAGTTTCTTAAATACCAACATCATTTTCATACTTAGTGTCTCTTAAACAATATTAACCAACAATAGAACCAATTTATATTCATTTGAGTTTAAAAAAAATATATCTATAGTATAATATTTATTGTAATCACTCAACTAAATGGCATATGGTGGTGAAAAAATATATAGTATCTTTTAATAAGACATTTTCTAATATACTTATTCTAATGATGGAAAAGGATAAAAATATTTTTTTTTGAAATACTTCTCAATGCCTTATGGGATTATAGAACCACATTCATTATTGCTAAAAAAATGACCCCAAATATTTATTCTACTTGGGATAAATATAGTTTTACCATTAGAGGTATAGATTTCATCATATAACAAAACTAAAAAAAATAGATCTCCATTGATTAGGAGTCTAAAAATTTATTATATGATTTAGAGTATATTGATGAGAAAAGGTTGTACACACTAAAAAACCTAGATGTCCAAAAAAATTATTTTTATGAATATTAAATAAGAATATTCAAAATTGGTCAATCATCTTGGGGAACTGTTGTTATCTACTATAAAATCAATAATTACTAGGAATAATCCCATGATTCTAAAAAAGTAACAGAGGACTTACACCATACATAAGTTTCACCCCAATGGAGAATACTCCGTTATCAAAATGGGTTGAGGTCATATCATACCCACCAACAATTATTGATTTTTCAAGAAATACTTTTAATAGATTCATGTTGGACTGAATAATAAAAAAGATAAAATACATTATCCTAACAATCACAATTCCATACAAAATTAATTTTATCTTCTCAAAATTCATCCTTAGTATTTGATGTTAATGTGCATAGACATTTAGTTTATGTCATATGTCCTTAAACTATATGGAACCTATTTCCAATACATATGATATTAAATCACATGTATAATTCAATCACTTTACATTAAATCTATATATTTAAAGAATAATCATCAAATCACATCTTCTTTCTCACAACAGGAATAACTCAAGTGGGATTTGAGGTTTGGGTTGATTATCTAAAATATGAAATAAAAATTCATTATGTTTATGATAAAGAAAAAAATTTCATATTTATTAATAGTAAGCTAAACTATGAATATTTTTTTCATCTTGGAATATGTTAAACTGCATGAAATATGAATACCATGTATAGCCTAATTCCCTTACATCGGATATAGATCTATGTAAGAGTGTATTGGCTTATAGACTCTGATTCATGTGAAATGAACATGACTATAAGAATTGTGTATAGCTTGATTCTTATATTCAATAAATATGTAGTTATTCTTGCATATTCTATCATAGGAAAATCCATAAATTCATCCAAAAAATAATAATTCTACTTTATACCTTAGTGTTAAGGACTCCGCACCATCATTGAGATTTCTTAATGCACCTACATTAAATAGAATATGAATTGTCTTCCCGTAAAAATTAGATCAAGATATATTGAATACTAATGATTAGAACACCATGTTGGATATATTCCAATACCTTAGGATATGTAATATAACCTAGATCTCTCATATTGGCCCAACCATAATATCCAGTCAACATATTATACCCTCTTAGTGTATGATATCATCATTCATGTCAGGTGCCTCTATGTTTAAATCATTATTAGGGAACATATATTTTAATAATAACTTGGTTTTGAATGATTATTAATTATTTAAGATATTATGTGGCACTTATATCCCATATCTTAGGATAAACCAATAACTTTACAATGATTGGTTTTCCCTTATTTTTCAAAATATCATCTAATTCATGTAGATAATTATCATTCATTCCAATATAATTTAACACATATATTTTACTCATAATATTATTTTATTTAAAATGATATGTATTACTATAACTTTATTTACATTGTGTGGATTGATTCTAATTATTTCTTGATATATAGTGATTTTAGGATCTCCAATATTAGGTCTAACAGAAAATAAAATACCATTAAACCACCTCTTAGGGTATAGTCACCACCTTTATGGTGGGTCCCTCTATTTTAGACTCTACGATGAGATAAATCTTTATTTACCTCACAAATAATATGGATGTATTGATTAAAAATATTTCTGTACATGTAGTGTTGTTATGATCACATATCCTATGCACAATCATATATTATAATCATAGTTATTGTACCCTGGTGATGACACCCTTTTCAATTCACATATGGTTGTATCATATCTTCTCTCTCCATAGAACCCATTTAAAATCATTTTTCCTTTACAAAAGTTAGATATATACATAAGGAAAACATATTCTAAGAATAGTGTTTGTATTTATTCCTATTAATAAAGGTTATTTAGTGATATATATTTTTTATCATGGGACTAGGAAAAAATTCCAACCAACTCATCCTATTTAACTTAGTGATTCGATATCGTCAATCACATAGTGTATTCTTTCATGAGATATATATTGGAGTGAATCTAGTCTGTTTTTGTGCATGAGTTAGATTAATTAAATATCCTAAACCATGGTTCATCCAATAACACAATATATTTATTATAGTCACCTATTTCTTGATAATTTGCTATCCTATGTATGATCAAGATCTATGAAGGAGGCCCCATCAAGAATATAGTTCAAAATATATTAAACCATTCCTAGGTAAAATTACCCTAATTTCATCATTAGTGTAATGGTATCCTTTTGATATATAAATTTCATAGTATACATTCATTAGGATTAAAAAATATTGATGTTTAATTAATATGACTATAAACTACAAACGAGTTCATACATAGTCACATGATTTTATAATGAGATGTGGATGGTCCATACTAAAAGAATTTAGGCTTTATATAATTGAATAGTTATTTTTATTTTATTACATAATAAAAGAGATAGATAAATTTAGTAATTATTGATGACCGAATTTCCTGTACACATGGTTTTAAAATACATTACTATGTAAAAGTTGTATCTATACATGAGTCCTCAATATAGTGTATTTCACCATTTTAACTGTAAAATGTCAATGATTTATTCCATATAATCCTTATATTTTATATTCAATCTATTTATATAGTGTAATTTTACTCTTATGGTATAATGGTTCATCTTTTCTATGACATGAACAATTCCTCAAATTGGGTTCCAATTTTCTTTTGAGGGATTCACATTTTTAATCACAATACGATGTTAAAAACATGATATATTCCCACATAGTATGATGTAAAACTATGCAACACCATCATCAGTAGAATATGATTATAATATATATGACATAAGATCCATCCAACATTAATTTAATCTACCTAAATTGGTCGTTCTTTTTGACAAAGCATCCCTATATTATAGCTAAACCCATCTATGAGTGAAGAATATATAAAACCTCTATAACAACCCTACTCTTTATTTCACATTTAAAAAAATTTATTACATAAAATAATCACCTGATACAACATATAAGATCGATATGTATAGTTTCATTGGGTCATAATAACATTACATAACATCTTAAAACATGAAATACACATCTTTATTGAAAACATCTTTTTCATGACCACACATATTCCTTCGTACTTAGCATTTGAGGGGATAACCTGAGGAAATGAAAAAAAAGGTGATATGTAAAGACCAGTAAGGGATTAAACAAGGTATAACATGAATAATACAATACATGTTAGTAAATAGTCATATCAGTGGAACAATAGATGAATATGAACATAAAGGCCTGATATAGCACGATTATCATAACATGGAAATGTGGCAACAACATTTAACATGACATTAGCATGAGTTGAGGATCATTGTACATGTGGAATCAGTAAACCCTCATTGAACATTAATTATAATGAGTAAACCCTCATTGAACTTGATGTATCATGATACAAATCTTTACCCAATGCATTTGATCATTATGAGGGTGCACCCTTCTTAATCATTTAATTTCATGCAGAAGTGTGTCACTTGGATCATATATCATAGAATCATTCAACATCATCATTTATTCCATGATAAGGGAATTTTGAACATATAAATGAAACTCTATAAACAATAATTAAATGTTTGTAATGTTTAATACCCTTGATAGAGAAATGTGCATGGTATTCACTACATAATGACTTTGGCTTTGAAAATCACAGTGCAATTTTTGCAGAATAATGACTTTAAAAAAGAAATAATAAAAAAGAATGATGATATAAGAAGGGGTGTCTCATCATATGTACATGAAATGGATAGTAGGGGGTTCATATAGATACATGTCCCAACATATGTAATGGAATTTAGATTCATAATACAAAATAATTTCTTGAATGTAAATGAGAAGAGAGAAATTCCTTATTGCATTTCGGTATGGTAATAGGTGTACATGTGAAGCATTAATGATAATGAAAAATTTATATAATAAAAAAAATATGAATGAAAGTATGTGGGAGGTTCTAAATCATACCCCAACATTTGTAATTGAAAATACCCTGGAATAGAAACATAAAGAAACCTGAAAAAAATGAGAGTGGAAGAAATACCTTAAAGAAATTAGGCATGGTAACAGGTGTGCATGAGAGGCATTAATGAGAGATAAAGGAGTCGTCCATCATTAAAAATAAGTAGTCCAGTATAGGGTATGTGAGATATCATACCACATCATTTTACTGGAAAAAAATGGGATAACAACAATACAATATTTGGACAAAAATTAGAAAGGAAGAAATCCCATACATGGATGTTTGATCCCAAAGGCTTGGGAGGGGCTTGAGAGGGACTTAATGGGAGCTTGGGTTCCCTTTGAGAATTTTAGAGAGATTAGGGAAGGTTAGGGACGATTTCCCAGGGTATTGAGTAAATATAATTGGGAGCTTGGGTGGGTTTATATAGGAAAAGTGGGGGAATTCATTATTATTTAGGTTTTGGACACCACACATTAATCCAATAAAAAAACAAACCCTTGTTTCTTTCCCAAGGTTTTTGCCAAAGTGGAGTGGAAAAAATTATTTTATAAGGCCAATGGATTAACTTCTTAAAATATTAGTCTTTCTTTTGGGGAGGTTAATCACACTCTCAAGGAAATCATTTTTAAAGTTAAAATTTATTATATGTCTTGGAGGGTCCAATAAAGCATTGTAAAATGAATAAAACAAACCTAAAATCACATTATTTTAAGGGTAAAACATATTTTGGCTGAACAAACTTTTTATATTATTTTATTTCATCTCTACTCGGTAACTGTGATGTCATAAAACACATTATATATTTAAATAGTATTTAATTTGTACCCAATAATTCGACTATCTCAGAAAATTATAAAAAATTCACAGTTGGATAATTTTGATGTCCTCATTAAAAAAATAATATTCATTTTATCTAAATATTTTTTTAAATATGTGAATTTTTACATTTAAAATAATATCTGACCATTATCTTAAATTCATGGGTTTTGACAAAAACACCTTTCAGGACTTAATAAATCTTACAATTGTATTTATAAAAATTATATGATCATTTTAATTAAATAACATGTAATTTAAAAATAATATATTATTAAAATATTATTTAATTCAAAAATCCTTTAATTCATGAAAATATATTTCTTAACTAAATATTAACTAAAATTATTATTTCTGCTTTAAAATCCATTTACAAAGTAATAATAATTAAATGAAATAATAATCATTATTCAATAAAAAATAATGCACATAATAATAGTGCTAGGGTCTTATTACATTACCCCTTATAACACCCGCATAAGACTGAAGGGTATTGTTTGCGATGGTGACATACTCTTGGGGTTTCTCGGATAACAACGCTCAGGTGGTAATCTCTATTAACTGCCACTTATCTCGTAGGTGGTTCCGTTCAAGATTAACATATTGAACCTCAATTGGGATTGGTCATGAGTGAAGACCAGTGATGCTACCTCCTTTCTGAGTGATGATAAATGGCCTTTCTATAGATAAATTCTACTGGATGAGGCTATCACTTCCTTTGTCTGAGTAAATTGGATTGGTTAAATCACTATATTTATACTAATCTTGTGGTCACTCTTCATAAACTATATTAGAAAATGTAACAATTCTAAATGTTATTTCAAAATCCAAAAAACATAAATCTATGGAAGTTCATATGGTATATAACCATTTTACATAATAGAAAATTTAATTATATCAAGAGGAATTTCATTAATAAATATTCGGGTAATTACAATATTACCCCTTAATAAATTTCAACTTCAAAATTTTTTTCCCCACAATAAAAAAGATGAATGTAATTCTAATTCATCACATCCTCTAATTCCCACATTGTATCTTCAAACTTGTGGTTGCGCCACAACACCATGACGAAGGGAAATTTTCTTATTTCGTATATCATTTTCCCTGCAATCTATGTTTTTCACTAGCTTCACTTCATATGATAGGTCATTCTCTAATGGTAACACCTATGGATTGAGTACATGTGACTGTTTAGTTATTTACTTGCTCAAGAGTGGTACATGGAAGAAATCATGTAATTTAGATAGGTTTGGTGTGAGTTCTAGTTGATATTCCACTACTCTAATGTGATTAAGTATCTCAAAAGGGTCGATGTACCTTGGACTCATATTTCCCTTCTTCCCAAATCTCATAAATCTATCTCATAGTGATATGGGGAGGAATTCCATGTCTCAAAAATCATACTCTAGGTCTCGTTGAAGATTATTATCATAGCTCTATTTTCAACTGTGACAAACTTTAATGTGTTGCTAGATGGACTTAACATTTAGAACCATTTCTTCGACCATTTCTGGACCTATGTGTTTTCACTCCCTAACTTCATGACAACATACCGTTGTTCTTCACCTCTTCCCATACAATGCTTCTTAAAGATCCATTTGGAATCTTTAGTGGAAACTGTTATTTTAAGAGACCCCAACCAGAGGAAGATGTTGATCCCATTATCCTTTTATTTCCATTTATCACACTCTCAATGTGTCCTCAATTTTTTGGATAGTCCACTCAGACTGAACATCAGTTTGAGGATGATAAGACATACTGAAGTTTAGCTCAGTATTCAGAGCATGTTGAATACTCTGCCACAACATAGAGGATAATCTTGTATATCGATAGAATACAATAGATAGCAGTACTCCATGCAGGATTACCACTTCTATGATATTTATCCTTTCCAATTTATCCAATGAGAAATCCTCTCAAATTTAAATAAAGTGGGAAGCCTTTGTAAGGTGATCCACAACAACCCCGATAGCATTTTTTCCTTTGGAAGTCTTTGTATGTATGGTCACAAAGTCAATGGTGATTTAATCCCATTTAAATGTTGGTATGGGTAATGGTTGTATCATCTATTTATACTTATGCCTCTAGAATTCACATTCTGATATACCAGGCACTTTGATGTATACTCAGTGATCTCATTCATCATGTTTTCCCACTAATAATTCTCTCTGAGGTCTCGATACATCTTTGTGTTTCCTGTGCTAATGGAGGAATTCAAACTATGTTAATCATCCAAGAGATCATTATCTAACTCTAGATTTTATGGAACCCATAGTCTTGTCCCAAATCTCACAATTCCTTATTCATTAACAGCGATCTCCAAGGATTTCCTTTTTTTATAGTTTCCACTTTCTCCTGAATTCCCACATCATCTTTTTTAGCATCCTTTATCCTTTCCAAAAGAGATTGTTGAGAAATAATTTTTGAATGGATTGATGATGTTCCCTTATTTATGATTCCCATTTCAATCTTCATCAAATCTATGAAGATTTAATGCTTTTCAATTTTCATCAATGATAGAATCATTGGGACCTTTCTACATAGAGTGTTTTCCTCTTTATTCACCTTTCTAAGGTTGTAATGGATTGATCAGTCATAATCATTCATAATATCTAACATTCTTCATTGGCACATTTTCAACTCTATCTATTTGAATATATACTTGAGGTTTTTGTGATCCATATATATTTAACACATACCCCAAAAAGGTATTTCCACCAAATTTTCAATGCAATGATTACTACATCCAACTCCTGATTCTGTGTGGGATGGTTTACCTCATGAACATTAAATTTACCTGAATCATAGTAAATTCCTTTTTCATTTTTATCAACACATATCCCAGACCCATTTTGAAGGATCACTAAATACCAAAAAAAGTTCAACACTTTGAGTAGTGTGAGAACCAGCACAGTGATAAGACTCCTTTTGAACTCCATGAAACTCTCTTCGCAATCATCACTCTAAGAAAAAATGACTCCCTACTGAGTTAGATTTGTAATAGGGTTTGACAATCTTGATAAATTTCACAAAAATCAGTGATAATATCCAGCTAATCCCAAGATGCTATAGATATCTTTCACCGATGTTGGCCTCACCATCACACAATTGTAGCTGTCTTGTATGGATCCATAGATACCCAAATTTTTGATGAAATGAACCTAGAATGATACCTCCTTTAACCAGAACTCACACTTGTTTTACTTTTAATAAATATTCCCCTTTTTCAAGGCCTATAGTACAATTTTTAGATGCTCCTCATGCTCATCTATAGTTTTAGTGTATATTAGAATATTGTCTATATATACTACCACAAATTTGTCTACGTAATCCTTAAAGACTACATAAATCATTTCAATGAATATTTCTGGATCATTAGTGAGTCTAAAAGGAATTAATATGATTTCATAGTGCTCGTATTTTGTATGGAAAGCAGTCTTGAGGATATCCTTCTTCTTCACCCTTACATGGCAATACCCCGACCACAGTTCAACCATGTAGAATTATTGTGCACCACATAAATGATCGAACAAGTCACCAATTTAGGGTAAAGGATACTTGTTCATTATCACTATTTTTTGAGATCCTGAAAATCAAGAAAAAGTCACATTGACCCATTCTTCTTCTTGAGGAAGAAGACTAGTGCACCCTATGGTGAAGCACCTGGGCATATAAACCCTTAATCCAGATTCTCTTATAGTAGTTTCTTTATCTTCTTAATCTCCACAACAGCCATTCTATATGGACTCCTAGATATTGGAAATACCCCAGGTATAAGATCAAATGAGAATTAAACATATCTTTATGGAGGAAGATCAGGAAATTCCTCGAGAAAAACATCATTGAATTCCCTCACAATAGGCAAGTTTTCAAGGATGTTTTCATCCTTAGACTCAATCATCTGAGCATGATATGAGTTCTCATAGGGTAGTAATATCCATGCTTTAGATGATGGTTCTTAGGAAGATTCATCCTTCTCCTAGAAAATGTCCAGTATTCAGGGGTCAATTCACCATATGGAGAGTGATTTCCCTCTCATTGCAATTTATGTTGGATCTATATAGGGAAAGACAATCCATGCCAAGAATTTCAAAAAATTTCACCAGAATTAGTATGAGGAGGATTTCTGAGAAGTTCAATCCAAAAATTATGATAGGAGAGTAGTTATATTCATGGGATTCAATGATTTCCCAATTTATCATTCTCACTATCATCTCTACTTCCATGATTTGTGGTGGATTTTGGATTGTTCTACCAAAAATTCGAGATATCAAACAATGCATATAACTAGAATAAGAAATTTTGTTCTCTATTTGTGAATTAATAACTAGAATACCTATACCCACTTCATTTTTGGGGTTCACTATGGCGGTAGTTATAGAAAAATCTCGCCCTGGTTTCCTTAGAGGTTATTGGTTGCCTCCAAAAACCCTTGGCAAAGGGAACTAGTTTGAAAAGTGCCATGTTTCTTTGAAGTTGAAGCAATGAAAAATGCATTGAGGGTCTAATGGAGTATTTATCTTCTCTGTCAGAGCCGTAGATTTTTTTTTTGGTTGTTAATGTTTAGGTTCCCCTATCTTCCACACCTAAAGCATTTCCCCGTCCCCTTCAGGAAATTTTTAGGGTGATTCTTTTCGCACTTTCGAAAGTGGGGTGCTGAAATTTCTTATCATCGTTGTATTTATTCATCGGATTGATAGAATTAAAGACTCCATAAACTTATAATCCCAATTAGACCCCTATGATTCTTAGATCACCATTTCGACCTTGAGGGAAAAATGGAAAATTTCATCATATCTCTCAAAGTCACAAATCACAAGGGATTTTCATAGTATATGTTTTTCCCACCAAGGAAGAGGTCAACCTTGCATTCGGGGGTGACAGCAAAGATGGAGTCATATCGGGAAATCCTTTTGATATTTTTCTCATACACTCCAATGGATTCGACGTATTTTTTGCTTAAGGTAAATGATTTCCCTTTTTATCTTATGTAGGAGGGTGTGTGGAAAATATTAATCAAAAAACATTTTCTATAAATCCTTCAATTCTAATTCCTAGATCTCTTCCTCTAGCTTCGTATTTTTGTTCAATGTACACCATTGATAAACCTCACCCACCATATGATAATCATCTAGATGAACCCTATCATGTTCTGATCATTGAAGTATGGGGAAGATCATTTCAATGTAGTCGATCCATTGTTCATAAATTGAGGAATCTTATGATGCATTAAAAGTATGAGGCCTTTGTCTCATGAAGCTCTCAATTGTGACTTGTTCTTTCCTAGGGTGGGGATTGAATGTTCCTCTTGACCCATGTTTTATTCCAAACATTAGTTAAATAAGATAGTATCATGAAAAATTTAGTGATTCCTGCTTCCTTCTGATTGGGAATCTCATTTGAACAGTCGTCCCATTGATCTTTTCATCAGTTGTTAGGTCAATTCCTCTTATTACTAGCCACTAGATGGAATTAAAGGAAATTTAGGGGTAACACATTATGTTTAATACAATGAAGAATGGGATAACTTATAAATTAAATTTATTTCCTTAACTTATGAATTTCTAGGCTTCAATCTTTGTTATACATGATCAACATCCCAATATATATTCATAGGGGAGTTTCTTATTCCCTAGACAATGGTCCATACACTGCTCATGAATTTACCAAAGAATATCCCCCAGGGGTGTCGTATCCAAGAGTACAGAAAGGCCCATTGTCGTTCACCAATATCCATTTGAGTCTAGCTCAAAGCTGTGTTTTTGGGTTTTACCCCTAGATACATATGTGACAGATCCGCCTCTACCTACTTGTATCTATACAAGGATGTATTTGATTGATAAAACCCGTACTTAATACTGACCAAAATGTAGTGATGTTTTTATTATACATAGTCTTATCCCTATTCTTTCACTAGGTTATTCTAATCCTAATCACAAATATAACTATATCTATCCTCTCATACAATCTATAAAAACCCTGCTCTTTATTTCCCAATTAAACATATTTTATTATATAAATTCATCACTTGATAAAAAATTGAATATCGATATTTCTATTGTATTTGGGGATTAATAACATTACATAAACACTTAAATCATGAAATTCACATCTTTATTGAAAACTTCTTTTACATGACCACACATATTCCTTCGTAATTAGCATTGCATGGGATAACTTGAGGAAATGCCGAAGAAAAGTGTGGGATATAAATCCTATTAAGGGAGTAAATAAGAAATAACATGAAGAATAAAATACATGTTAGTCATTATAAATATCAATGGATCATAAGAGATACATTAACATAATGTCATTATATATCATGATTATCAAAACATATAAATGTGGAAACAACAATTAATATGATATTAGCATGAGCTGAGTATCATTGCACCTAAAGCATGAATAGACCCACATTTAATTTTTATTAGCATGAGTAAAAAATAATTTCACTTGATGTATCAGGATATTAATCTTTACCCAATTCATTAGAGCACTATTAGGGTGCACCCTTCTTAATCATTTCATTTCAGGTATAAGTGTGCCACATGGATCATACAACAAGGAATCATTAAACACCATAATTTATTCCTTAATGAAGATTTGTGGAATACATAAATTAAACACTATATTCAATATGTAAATGTGTGTAATGGTGAATATACTTGATAGAGATATGGTAATGGTATTGACTATACAATGACTTTGTCTTGGAAAATCGTGGTGAAATTTTGGCAGTATAATGGTGTGACATAAGAATTCATAAAAATGTTTAATGAGAGAGAAATAGGTTTTAATAATATGTACATGAAATAGAGAGTAAGTGGTTCAAATAAATACCTATCCCAAAATATGTAATGAAATTTATATTCACAATAACAAATAATTTCTTGAATTTAAACCATTAGAGAGAAATTCCTTGCGGAATTTCGGGATGGTAAGATGTGTATATGGTATGACATAATGATAGATAAAAAGGTCTATAATCATTAAAAAATAAGAGGGGAAGTATGGGGGAGGTGAAAATCATACCCCATCAATTTCTATTGCGGATACAAGGGTATAGAAAAACAAAGAAACATGGACAACAACTAGAGAGGATAAAATCCCTTACGGAATTTCATCATGGTAACAGGTGTACATGGGTGGAATTAATTAGAGATAAAGGGGAATATCATCATTAAAAAATAATGAGGAAAGTATAGGGGAGGTTTGAAATCATACACCATAATTTTGAATTGAATATTAAATGGAATAATAACATAAATATATTAGGACAAAATTTGAAAGGATGAAATCTCTTACTTGGATGTGTGATCCCAAAGTTATGGGAGGGGCTTGAGAGAAGATTCTTGGGAGATTGGGGTGCCTTGAGAGGATTTTATAGAGAGGAGTTCAGGTTAGGGACGTCCTCCAATTGTTTTGAGTTATGATATGTGGGAGCGTGGGTTGGTTTATAGAGGGAAAGAGAGTAAATCCTTTATTATTTAGGTTTTGGACACCACACATAAAACTAATCAAACCCCAAACCAACCCATGGTTTTTGCCCATGGTTTTTTCCAAAGGGGAGTGGAAAACATTATTCTATATAGAAAATTTCCAAAATTCTTAAAATATTAATCTTGTTTATGTTGAGGTGAGTCACACTCTCAATGAAATCATTTTAAATGTTAAAATGTTTTATAAGTCTTGGAGGGTCCGCAATGGATTTGTAAAATAAATAAATAAAACTAAAATCACATTATTTTAAAGGCAACACATATATTTCTTGTTAATATTTTTTATATTATTTTAATTCATCACTATTAGGTCATTATGATTTCATAAAACACATTATATATTTAAATGGAATTTTATTTCTACACAAAAATTCGATTGCCTTAGAAAATTACGAAAAATTAACTGTTGGAAAATTTCGACATCTGGATTCCAAATATAATATTGATTTTATCTAAATAATTTCAAAATAATGTGAATTTTAACTTTTAAAATAAAAAAGGACCATTCCCGAAAATTCATGGGTTTTGACAAAAAAAACTTTAAGACTTTAATACAAATTACAATTGTATTCATAAAAATTATATTATTATTTAAATTTAATTAAAATTTATTTTGTAATAATATTTTATTAAAAAATTATTTAATTAAAAAATAAATTAATTAATCAAAATTGTTTTCTTAATTTAATATTAACTAAAAATTCTTATTTTTTCTTTAAAAATCATTTACAAATTAATAATAATGAAATGAATGTATATTCTTTAATATATACTAAAATAATGCACATAATTATAGTTCTAGGGTCTTGTTACATAACCCCTTATAAAACCTGCATAAGGCTGAAGGGTAAGGTGTGTGATGGTGACATACTCTTGGGGTGGGTTAAATAACTACCCTCGGGTGGTAATCCCTATTAACTTCCACATCTCCTGTAGGCAGTTCACTTCAAGATTAATGTATTGAAGATCTGTTTGGTCTTGGTCAAGAGAGAAGCCCAATGACAGTACCTCCTTTCTGAGCTCTAAAAAATGGGATTTGTATGTATTAATTCTATTGTATGAGTTCATCACTTCCATTTTATGAGTTAATTGGATTTGATAAAGCCTTATATTTATATAATCATGTGTTCACTGTTTAATGACTATATTAGCAATGGTAAAAATTCATAATGTTATTTTAAAATCCAAAAACATAACACCATGGAAGTGTATAGGTTATATAACCATTTTACATAATAATACATTTATTTAGATCAAGATTAATTTTTATTAATAAATTTTTCGATCGTTACAACCTCACTCATTGTGAAAAAAGAGACTTTTCCCCTAAAATTAATGATATTTCGGTCCCCCACATTCACATTCAGCTATGCATTGGTGCATTTTTTGAGATTCAACAATTAACTTATATTGTTAATGTTCCCATCCACCTAACATTGATCTATATCAGTACCTAGGATTATTATCATATAATAACAACATGTGACTTGATTTTTCTTAATTCAGAATACATTGTGACATATGAATTACATATTTAATACCCAATCAAAGATCATCAACTATTTTCACATTATCATTATCCATAAATATCCTTATCATAGTAAATTCAGGATTAGGGTTTCCTTTAAATATTTTGGATGTTTTATTTAACAAATTACACTTTTTTCCTTATATATTATATTCATTATAAACTTATAAAAGATATCATTAATGAGTGTAACAAGAAAATAGGTCGGCACAATTTGTTAATTGTTATCGATGATGCTATATTTGTCCCTTCCTAATAGAGGAATCATCAATCTATGGAGAAATTATTTTAATATCCATATTCCTCGAACAACATCGCATATAAACCCATCATTCAAAAATTAGATAGTGTTCATAATCATTGTACTAATCTATTCTCACTATCCCAATTCAAATACATCTTTTTATGATTTTCTTCATTTCCACTCCCACTACATGGTTGTAGGGTTCAATTTTTCATTAATTCCATTATGGGTTGAAATATCAAACCCCATATCCAATGGTCTAAGCATTATGTTCTTTAATCACATGTTCTACCCTCATGAGATTTCATTATGGTAGTGGGAACAATATTAATTCCATGTATTCCATTTCAATTTTGTACATGAATTATCTCCTAATTTTTATCTTTCAATATCCATGACTGTAAATTGAGTATATCTCACTCAAGGATATCTTTGTTAGTGGCGAGGGGATTTCATTCACATCAATTCAACCATATCCTCTCCACTAGTTATATTACATCATTGGATCATTTATTCAAAGCTATGTGTCCATAAACATTACCTAGTATGGTCTAAGAAATATTAAACTAATCATTAGGAACATCATTGATATGGTATTTACTGGAATTGGGATCCTAATTCACATTTGTTTTCTTATAACTATTTCCATTATGCGTTATCAATTTTTTTCAAAGTAGAATTTTCTTAAACATCTATAACTATTGATTTTAATATATATGTTCCCTCTATATTACATGATCATTAAAATTTATATATGAAAATATATAATGATTTTAAATACATGAACCCATAATTGTTAACTTGATAAATCTTTAGGTCTCATGCCACTAGGCCACACATTTCATTATATATTACAAAAATATTGTAAAAAACAAAATTAAGACACCAAGAATGTAGGGCCCACTTATGGACCCATAAAAAGCTGAGGTACGCTCACTGGACTGATTGTTCATGGTAAAAGAATGATAATTTTCCAATAAAAACAATGCAACCCGAATCCATATTTAATACATTGTTGTGGAAACTATAGTGTTCATGGCCTATTTTTGACTACCCTTCCTTCCATAAATCTAGTTCATTTTATAAGTGTTTAAGTCACTAAAACCCATTAGTTGTCCATTAGAAATAAGTTTAAATGGTACTAATGGAAACATATGTTTGTTAATGATAATAAATTCAACTATACTTTACCATACCAAATAGTGGAATCTTCAAACTATAGAGAAGGTCATTTGATATCTATATTTTGTAAAATCATTTAGACAAACACATCATTTGAACATGCTCCACCATCATCCATTGTAAAAAGTACCATGAAACCTACATCGATTCCAATTTCATGATTTGTAACTAAAAAATATATAATACACACATATACGAGGCTTCAATACCCTTTATGTTATATTTTCATGGATCATTATTATTTTCAATCAAAATATGAGATTCGGTTCAGGTATCATTATTAATCCTTATCACATGGCCCTATACCACAAGTCAATGTTTTCAAACAACTATAAAATTAAAATATATATACCGACTAATTATATGATTCATATTATTATTGGGATGTTAGTCAGGTTTTACTTTTCTAGGGCCTTATAAGATTGATTATATCACCTTTGGTTCCAAGATGTTTGACGATAATAATAAACAACCACTGGTTTTAGCCTTAACACCCTAAAGTACATGTACCCATTTATGAAATTATCAATATTAGTGGAATAAGGATCTTAATTCATGGTAGATGTGGATTTATCTATGTAATTCACCATACATCATCACCTTTCATCCCATGTTTTTCAATGTTAAACACCCACAAACATCTTTTGAACTGAAAACATTAAATTAATAATTAATTTTGACATATTATGTTATAAAATAGAATCCCCAATAGAGTGAAAAAGATAAAATTAATTTCCTTTAACATTTGGAAGGTATCTCATATGAACTAGAAAAAATAATACAATCAATAATAATGAAGACATAAAACAAATTATTTTGAAACCTCATGAAGAGAAGCCTATGAAAAGTCCATTTTCTTGCCTTCTAGGTCTGCCCCCATGTTAGGATTATGAAATGTTTGGTAATATATGGAAATAAAATAATTCATGTGAGTGAGATTAACAATTTGGGATATTCCTGGCACTAAGAGGGGGGGTAAATCGGTGTGGGGTATTTTTTAAAACAATTCTAAATTTTTATCACAATACCTCTTAGACCTATATGGATATGGACTCTTTTATTCTTTTTCCCCTATATTATACACTTATATAAATGTATTAAATATAAAACATGATATTTTTACATGCTTTAATACTGAAAATTTGTATATAAGTACGTTTTATTGTTTGGAAACAATCCAATACCATATAATCCACTAGAAAATAATAAATTTGTGTGGAATACAAGGAGTATGATATTTCATTACACTCATGTAGCACTATGTAATAAATTGAAATAAGATTTTGTTACATAACATGTATGGATATTTATAAAACCTTTCAATTCATCACTCACCCAGTTTAAAAGTTTTTGTAACACCAAAAATTTCCCCTATCAGTTGAGTCATATATGATGTTATAGATCTTCTTTATTCTTCGACAAAATTGTCCTTTATGTTGTTACATTACTAAAACCATGAATGAAACTCCACTTATCTCTTCATAAAAGAAAACATGGTACATGTACTTTCTTCTTATTTGGACAATAACAATAATAAGAAACTAATAGTTCGATGGACTGCATTCTGTGTGAGAAAAATTATAATCAGATGATATCAATTTGGTATCCAAATATTCCTTCAATTATTTCTCTTTATTCATCAGTCCAAGACCAATTGCACTGAGATATATTATTCTTATTATTTCTATAATCACAAAAATCCATTTTGTTTATTTATCAAATAAAGACTAGTATCATAAAAATTTATGTTGCCTAAATAACTGAATATATATTCTCCACTATATTATTTCACTTTGCCACACAAAAATATGGAATAGTGAAATTTTGTCTTATTCTTTTTCTTGGATACTCAATACCAACACATTAGTGTATTGGTTTACTTCACTTATTCCTTTTGAAAAATATATACATTGGTTCATGTATAGTTGTTATTCACATAAAGATATATTTTATGTTTACTCTTCTCTTTCTATTGTGTATCAACTAGGAACACAGACTACTTTACTTTGTGAAACAATGGTGGGGTAATATGAAAAATAATTGGTTCGCATAATCATTCCATTAGAATCACTATGAGAGATTGAGTTTAAAATATGTTTTATGTCCTCTAATCATCCACTTCAAAAAGAATATTGACAGTTTAAACACCTATCATGTGTATGGTATACTTATCCTTCACAAACTATCCATTATCCTACACAAAATGATCTTATTATATTTTAAATCTATGTTCACGCAAACGAGATATTGGGATATTCTTTTCTCCATGCTCCCTCCCAATGCTCAAAATCTTCTTGAAGAAAACACCCTTCACGGGACAAACTGCCTTTATGCATCTCACTAAGTCAACATTAAATATCCCATCATCAAAAATAACCAAACACATAGAATAATTGGCATCACTCAATACATTAAAATTTCATTCACGATGTTCAATCCATAATATAATTTTTTCTTTATAGAGCTCATATTCCACCGCAAAATCAGATCAATTCTAGATTTCATCTATTCTATTTTTCTCAAATAAATTGGGGGTAATCTCATATTTATATGATCTCCCATTCATGATGCCCCACCTCCTCTTTTTCATTTTTCAGATCACACAAAAATATATTAACAGAGCTCTTCCATTCATGAAATTCCTTTGATATTGTTTGTTATCATGGAGATCACCATCAATCCCTCAGGCACTTGCGATGTTCCACTTATCTTAATCATAGAGATTACCATCACTGATTAAAATGTTCCATGTCATCATGAATATATTCCTATCCTTTAATAAATCCATTCCCCTACCATTTTTATGAATCATCATTACTAGAAAACAAACATTCTTGATTCAAGACTCAAACTTCGTATTCTTTACACCAAAAACATGGGATACACTTGGAGAAAACTCACATTAAAAATATTCTTTGTGAATAAAACCCATACTAATATGCAGTTATCATGATTTTTTAGAAAATTCATATTGATATAATATTAATTCATTATCCATCTCCATAAAAAATCTCTTCATTCTATAATAACTCAATTTTTATCATCATGGACCCATATTTTTTTATATTAAAACATTAATCAATCACCTTTATCAGGATCATATTTTCAAATGAAGGTTTTGTAATTTCTATTTCTTCCTACAATATCATTCTTTCCAATAAAACCTGAAATAAAATTGGATACACCTTTAACTACTTTCCTAAGGCTTTTACAGAAAGGTCTCTAAAAAATTTATGATATTTCTGTAAAAAAAAATTAGAAATTCATGTTCCTATTTTTATAAGAGAATTATTAAACCATGAAATCCAATTTTATTAACTGAATCCATAATAATTCAATATTCATTACATTGAAACTCAAGGACTTCAAACCATTCAAAGGGTTCATGTAAAATCATGAGTTGAAGACTTCATTTAGTCTCTATTAAATTTAAAACAACATAATCATATTGAATACATATATATATTATTATCTCATTGATCAATATTGACCAACAATGAAAACCAATTGGAAAAAAATACGATCCATTCACAAAGTGGTCCCTTCAATCCCCCCTTTGTATTTTTCAGCAATACCTTTAATGGTTTTTCCTAATGAACATGTCAATATGATTAAATATTATATTCTTCCTCCCCTTTACCATTCAAAAAATAATTTCCTATTATATACATCTTATTGACAAGAAAAAATGATCATGGGAAAAAGGGTATTAATACATAATTTAGAAATGTTCCATCCATAATTTCACTCTAACTACACTTGATATGTTCACGATATAAAAAAAGAGGACATGATTTAGAAAAAAAGTTGATCAATTGCCTACTGATCATGATAACTTAATAAATGAGAAGTAATATACTTGTCTCTAAGGATTATTCAATTTAATTCTAGGTTAAAATTAAAAAATGTGAGGTTAGTCTATTTTAGAACAATCAACCTGAAACTCTTACACTCACTTCAACAAATGGATCAAAGGAATTCTTGTGAAACTGGTAGGATTTGTAACCATGATGCGCATATATTTTCTTCTGTCACTAAATAATTCAATTGAACATCTTTGTATAATGTTTATTATTTTTAATATCCATGTATTCTAGATTGAGATTCATTCTTTTTTCAATTACATTATGTTCATGAAATTTCTAGGATAATAAGATTTTATACTAATTAAAACTATAATTCTGGAAGAATTTTTATTTGTCTCGCCCTAAATGAAAACCTTTCTCATCATCATCATAATAATTGATCTCATCAATAATGAATTTCAAGAAATTATATTTTGGAGAATACATCACAATGGGTCTTCAATATTGTGATAGTCCATATTGGACAACATTCACACCTTCGCCAAGGATTATCATCTCAAAAATTTGTTCTTCAGAATATCATGATATAATATAAAAAAATGGAATATTCTTTATCCTGGTTATCCAAGAGAGATCATCACTTTCTTAATCTTCATCAATGATGATCCTCCATCATATTATTATTAAAATATCAATTTCGTAATCATTCATTGATTGTAACTTCTTAAAATTATCTATAAATAATTGAAAACACTCGCTAAAACTTTTGTTCTCATCTTGAGAACATGATTAACCTAAAATTTCTATCACTTTAAGTAATAATACAATACAAAAATACTTAAAGGAATGTTTTGTATCATCATACATTATTAATATGAACATAAATGTTGAGATTGTTTTCTAAACCATGTTGCTTCATTTTATCCAATCTTCATAATTGCACATCTGAACATCTAGTCTATTTTATATTGGGGAAACATTGATCTATTCATATACTCTTTTTATTTTTTGTGGATATTTCTTCTTCTTAACATACATCATGGATGATACATTAATAATCTTTTTGGGTGATGATTCTTGCTCTAGTATCAAGGTTAAACAACCTTGTGCAATGTGACTATATTTTTCACATCTCTCACGTAGAACTTCATTAAAATTTTCATGAAAATGCCTCATGAGATTTTTCTTCATCATGTTTAATCTTTTCTTCCCCATTTTCACTAGCATAAGCTTGTGTGTCTTGCAATTTCCTCAATTTTTACAAACATCCAGGATACATAACTAACATGTAATTACGAACTGTGGAAATAAGATTAGATCATCCACATGGGTTATTCTGAGTTTCATTTATCTTAGGAGTTATTTTGGATGAACTACTCTATATCTTCTTGGATTTATAATCCATGATTTTCTCACCAATCATCTTTGTCACCTTCTTTGGATGATTGTTGTTCACAACATTCTTCTAATAAATTCCTATGGTTTCATATTCATTCCATGTAAGAATTTTCATATCTTCTATTCTTATCAGATCTGAATACATGTTGAGAAGACCATTTATCATCCATATAACCACAACCATTTCATACATCACTAATGTAATCATGCATTCCAAATCTGTTTTTAGTATACATTTTCTTCTAGTCCTGTGGATTTTTCTTCTTCTTCTCTATATTTACACTCCTTGATATATGCTTCATTTGTGAATTTAGATTTTTATAATTGTACAAGAAATTTAATTCACAATTCCCAAATCTATTATAACACCAACATTTACCCAAATATCTGGATATCTTGATATTTTTTATGTCAGATTATTGGTTATTCTTCATGATTTGTTGTTCTTTGTATAGGTAATGAACTTCTATGTTCTTTTTCCTATCCATTCTAATCATGGTGGTTGGAATATTTTTAGCTTTCTCTATGAGAGGACCTGTTTGAGATATACCTAATAGTTAGAGGTGTGTGAATCTCTATTGGGGATATTTTAAACCAATTAATAGCATTTAATCCATGTACCTCCCAACATACTAGGATATTAATTTGTTTATTATCTTTTCCCTTTCACATGAAATAATCTGAATGTAGTAAATTTAGGAACATGACATTTTTTCAAGGATCGCAACTCATAATGAGTAGATACATCCTTTCCATTCATGGTAATGACTAGTATATAGAATCTCCACTATAATCTAGTAACAAGATATAGTGGGTTTTATTAGAAAAAAATAATTAATATATTGTGAGTCCCTACACATTGGTTGGAGGAATGAAACAATTATAATTCCCTGAACAGGTGATGACCTAGCCCAAATTACACCTCCTTGCAGGATTGTTATACTACCACTTTAGATAGTCTTCTCCCTATATAAAATTTATTTCAAAACCAATAATTTATTATAGCTATTGAGTCATGTTGGATGTCATACTGCTACTTAATATTACACTCTTCGCTTGTTACCTACCTAGAAGCATGCAAGTATCAATTATCACTTTTCCATGGTAGCAAACATGATATCTGTACAATATTCTATTCCTACATCGGCAGTCAAAAACCCATTTCTCTAAAAGATCTTCTTCATTTTGATAGACTCACAAAATTATTTTGTGAGAGTAAAAACAATATGGATCACCTCATCATAGTTGCATCACCATCAATTCATCTTCTTTAAAACATATTATCAATAGTGATTATAGTATGAGTACTCTTGTCTTGTTATTTAATTATCACCCCAATTAAACTATATGCAATTTATGCACTCAATTCATGGAAATTATTTTTTCTTATGGCTTAATGAATGACCATTTAAATGTTCATGAGTATTTACATATTCATTCAATCATGCGTGCAATATTTTCTTCTTTTTTTCTATTTTCACAATTAATGTTTAGGTGTCAAGTGATTATTAAAGTGTGAATATAAGCATGAAACTAATCCTTGGTTCAAACCACTATCCACTTTTTTTCTTATCACACACATTTTCTTCCGCTTATCATTCTATTCATGTCCTTTCACTTGGTTTGGGTTTCATTAAATCATAAACATGATTGGATGTGACAAATGCATGCATGAAAATAGTGTATACCTTATGAATGGGAAAACAAGAGAACTCAATCCGTGGAATTTGAATGTCTTCTTCACAAAGAACACCGAGGTTTTGGTTCAGTTTCCATGTTCTCCTTTTATATATAGAGTTTGTGGTAATTATTTTCACAATATCTGAATATAATCTCCACAAAAATAGAGTGGTTCATAGCTCTTTAATAGACAGGGGATTTTTGGTTCTATGCATGGAGAGTGTGGATGTCCTTCACAGAACCAGGATGCTTCACATTTTTTCTTTATAAACCCTTGACGGTTCATGGTTCCTCTTCACAAAACTTGGATGGTTCATGGATTTTTATTTCCCTTCATAAAATATATAATTGGAGAGGATTTGTTGTTCAAAATTGGAGCTCTCAAGATGTAGTTGTGGCACCCTTCATCGTTCTTTGTGAAACTCTTTTTATAGGTGATAATTACATCTTCTTATTCATAGAGTCATCACAAGATACACTATATAATCAAGTCTTTGAATGGATGAGATATTCATTTTCAATATCATTGAATCACAAATATAATACACAATGAGATCTCTGGGATTTTTTCTACTATGATAAATCCTATCTTTTTCGGTGAAAATATCATGTGCATGTGATCAATATTTCAATAAATCATCATTTAATATCATGAATGAATCATCCATGTGGCCTTTCCACTTCAATATATTCGGCTGAAACCTCCATCCAGTAATCCACATGAATGAAAGAATAAGATTTCATGTATGTCCTTAGTTCGATTAAATGATACTAATGATGTTGACACGATCCTCAATTGATATCCCTAAGATGACCATCGTGATTCAGCCTTCTTATCTAGTGAGTGGTTGTGGCATCATTGAGTAGCATTGGGAGAAAGATAGTATAATGGACTTTAAAAAATGGGGTGTGAGATTTTATGACCCAGGTTCAATATGGAAAGTATGGGAATAAGATGGAGAACCACGATAACATCTAGAATCTGAAGTAGATTATGCAGGTGATTAGATGGTTGATTGGGGTTATAGATTTGATGAACGGACGAGGTCACTCTGAAGTCCATCCCACATAAAAAAAGTGTGTCTATCATCTTATTTATAAGCAATTACACTCAACTCTCGAATTAGATTATACACCCCCATCCCAGTACAACCCCATACCATATTATATGTGGGCCCTCTGTACCCACCCTCTCTTCGAGCTTTTCAACCAACCTATGGACGATCTTTCCCCCATTCACTCTAGTGTCTTGCCCCTGCATGTAGCCTCCAACGAGCTGGCCTAGTTTTTCTCCCTTGTGTGTAATTTACCTAGTGTCCTACATACACACTTATTTGGGGCTAGCTAACTAACATAGTGGGCTGTCCAATTTATTATGTAAAAAACATATAAATTCTTGGTAAAAAACCAAGCGTGTAATTTGTTATCAAATTCATGGACACCTTCATTCTTAGAATTCGAAGCCCATGCATGGCCTTCTACTTTCCTCTCATTCTATATTTTTGGGAATTTAATTCCAAAGAACACTTCATCCAAATGTGGATGGTTCTTCAAACACATTTAATGTTTTAACTAATGATCACCTATGACACATATATTTTGACTTATGTCCAGTTCAACAATCCTCTTATATTTTTCAACAAGTAGACTTACCCAAGAATGGAATCCAATTTTATAAATCCATAAAAAATCTCCATTAATCATCACTTTAACCAATCACCATTATCATAGGAGGCACTTCATCATATTACTCAACATTGAAAACATCCTATATTTGAAAACAAATATAACCATACACAAAAGTGGTCCAAATAATCTCTCCTTTGTATTTGTTAGAAATTCTCAATGATTTATTTCAAATGAATGTGTCAATGTCAATATGTGAATCTTATCTCATCCCTTCAGTATTCATTCTCTCTCCCTTTCACGTTTCAATCATTAATTTCACATTATCATCCCTTATTGAAAAGAAATATAAATTTCATGAGATAAAGGGTATCAATACATACATAAGAAATGTTCCATCCAACATTTAACTCTAAGTATACTTGAGAATTTCTAGGTGTATAAAACACGGGGATTTTATTTAGACCACATATTTGTCCATTACCTACTAATTATGATACCTTATTAGATGAGAACACATATACTTGTCTTCAAGGGTCTTTCCACTTTCATTCCCAGATTAAGATATTAAATGGGATATGAAATCAATTTTATAAATCAGAAACCTTTAAATCCTTCATTAACTTCAACAAATAGATCAAAACAATTCAAGTTTAATTTTTAGGATATGTGAATTTGGAGAAGATCCATTTGTCTAATTTCACAGATTAATTTAGTTACTCTCCCTTTGTAAGATGATCTTTTTTTTGAGTAACCAAGGTGGATATATTAATAGAGACATACCTCTTCCCATGAATTGATCTTCAATCAATTTCCAGTATGATTAGATACCTATAGAAATAATAATTCTAGCAGGTTCTTCATTTGTCTCGCCTTCAAGGGAAAACCCATCCCATCACTATTTCTTACTTTTTACCCATTAGAAATTACATCACTTTGAATACCCTATATTATAAGAACAAATAAAATAACAAGAAATTTAAGGGGAAAAAGAGGATCCTCATATTATTATCAATGTGAACAGAAAGGTCAAGATGGGTTTCTCAAACAAGATGGTCCATTTTCTCTCTATATCACTCTTGAAGAACAAATCGTCAATTTTGATTGTGCTTATGGATGTTATTTTTTCTTCCATTTCACTGTGTGTGATACTTATTTTTTTACATGATATTTTAATTTAATATTGTCTCCTGGTGGAAATTTTATCTTCATGAGAAATTCTTCTTGAGCTATAAGAAATGCAATGAAATTTTTAATAGTGTGACCATCCATGTTTCACCCCACACATAGATATTTAAAACAAGTGTTACTTTTTATTTATAACTTCATATTCACATTTTCTTTATCATGTGGGATCTTTTCATTTCCTTTTTCACTTTATTAGCTTGTGTATCTTCCATATTTCTCATTGTTTTAAAATATTCCGGCTATATAACTAATATATCTTTAAGAATTTCACCATCGTATATTGATTTTCCACATGGATTATTTTCAGTTTCATCTTTATTGGTAGTTCATTTGGATGCACCACCCTTCAACATCATATATTTATAATCTAATTTATTATCACATATCCTTATTAGAATCTTCTTAGAATATATTTTTTACAACCTTATTGTTTTTACATCCCACGAATTATTCTTATTTTTTATCCAAATTATATGATTTACATATCTTATAAATGTATGATACATGTTTACATAATCCTGTACCATCTTTTTGAAAACTTCCAATGCATACATCAAAGATGTTATCAAGCATTCCAAATCTGTTTGCAGAATACTGACGCTTCTAGACCTATGTATGTTTCATCTTCTTCTCTAGATTTATCCCCATTGTGACAGGCTTCCATTGTGATTTTTCAATTTGAGGATTGTAAAAACAATATAATGCATAGTGCCCAAATATTTTGTAGAATAGACATTGACCCAAAAATCATGACTTCTTAATATCTCTTAAATAAGTTTGTTGGGTATTATTCAAGATGTTTTGTGCTATTTCCAGGGAACCATATTTTAAATTATTTTTTATATCCTCCCTATCTATGGTGGTAGGTTTCATATATACTTTCTTCATCCATTATTTTTGAAAATTTATCATCAAACAATGACTTCCTGTGGAAACATATTTAAAAGCATGAGTAAATATTGAATGGATGCTACCTAAACATTAGCAGCATATTTTTATAGTTTATTGAATGATGTCATGATATTTTTATCACATTTCAGAGGTCTTTCATCCGTATAATCCTCAAGTGGGCACTGAGATTCAGTTGCAACTGTCATAGTATTTTGTTAAGTGTCAATGTGATTCTTCTAAATAATGGCCAACTGAGCTTCAAATTATGGACATTTCTTATTGTGGATGATTTAATGATATTAAATCATAATAATTTTCACTTCACATGGAATCTTTAATCTTTGAACGTAATCTTCATGTATCCTAATTTTATTTTGTAATAAAGAGTAAAGTTCCATGATATTCATGGATATTTCTTCAAGAAATAAGTCATTAACATCATTTTTCATCATCACATTATCTTGAAGTGCATTTTTTTCATCTATACTCTTATTTACTCCCTCATTATTTTTAACATCTTTATGACATTTTGAAAATTATATTTAAAATTACATCTTCATGGCATAAAACATTCCAACTTGTCTAGAGATATTTAAACAGTCATCGATTTTTTCTTTCACAGATTTCTCCAAAACAACAGTTTCATATTACCATTGGATGATATCATCTTGAATATATTGAAAAACTCTACAAAAAATGGATTAACATTATTTAGGAATAACAATTAAATAGTTCATTATCAATCAATAGATAAATCCAATGAATTTGTATGTTGAAAATCACCACATGTGCTAGTATTGACATCAGAAAAATAATTTTATAATATAATAATTCATACCTTCTGTTTATTTGAGATTGAAATATTTTCTATATTCTTGGTTTAAAATTAAGATACCTTCTAATTACATTACATGTTTTATATATCTTCATTGTCAGCAATTTTTGGAAGAACATTCGGTTCCTCTGATTTAGATAAGAGGTTATTATTCATTATCTCTATACTCTCATACTTTATCCTATTCATCATGGTATTGGTATATATAGACATATAGTTAGAGGTAATTGAATGTTGACCAAAACTGAAATTCATTTTTTGAGTCGGGAATGAAACGCATGTCTTCAAAATAAAACAGCATCACCATATAGAATCCAACAAAGGTAAACCATCCCTATGATACCAATTAATTGGAATTTTTTTGGATATTCCTAAAACTTAGGGGGCGGGGGTGAATCAGGTTTTGGGACCTTTTAAACAAATTTACAAATTTTTTCCCATTATCTATTGACCTGTTGGGATCTTGATTTTCTTATTCACTTATGTCTACCACATGAAATAATATGAAAGTAGTAAATATAAGGAAATGATATTTTTTTGAAATAGTTGAGGGTCAAATACCATATTTTAAATTAATAGATATCCCATTTATAATTTGGAAAGAGGGAACTGTTTACATACAATGGAAAAATTCCACAAAGAAACAATGATACACAAAGGTCAAAATGCTCCTGCAGGTATAGCCTTGTCATACAAGGGTATGATCATTACACAAATAATAAAATATAATGTATTAATAGGTTATAGTGGGTTTTATTAGAAATAAATCCTTAATCCAAAGTGATTCCCTACACTTTGATGGAGGAATGAAACAACTCTAATTCCCGGATCTAGTGATTACCTAGTCCAACATGAAGTTTATTGATATTTATTAATACCACTTCACATGATATTCTTCTACCATTTTAAAATTGTTATCAACACCAATAGATTCTTCCACCTATGGAGACCTTTTAGATGTCACATTATTGATATATCATCAACTATTCATTGGTTACATTTTCAAGGCCATGCAAGTAACCATTCTTAATTCTTTACAATAGCAATTTTGATTGCAGCACATGCCATTTTTCCTTCTTCTTCAATGAAAAAATAATTTTACTAAAACAACTTATTCTTTTTTCTATAATAAAAATACTCTTTTGTTATTTTAAAAATAGTATGGACCAGCTTGGCTTAGAACAATTATAGTAAATTCTTTTTCCTTGACACACAATGTCAATAATGAGTGTTGTATCAATACTCTTCTCTTATTCTTAAATTATTAACCAAATTAAATCATATGAAATTCATGTGTTCAATGCATATAAATTCAATTATTTTTTGTGTATCTAAAATTCATGACCATTTAAATGTTCATGTGTCTCCACGTATCCATGAAATCATGGATATAAAATTTTATTCTTACTTGCCCCTTTTCAAAATTCATGTTGGGTGTCAACTGATTCTTTAAGTGTGCATGGAAGCATGAAATTTAACCTTGCTTCAAACCACTATCCACTATGTGTTTATTAATAAAAATAAAATATTCCTCTTATCCATATCATAAATTATTTTCAATTGGTTTAGGTGTCTTTAAAACATGAACATGTGTTCATGGGATTTATGCATTCATGAAAACAATCTATGCCTTATTAACATGAAAACAGGAGCACCATGTCTATGGAATTTTTAGGTTTTCTTTGTAAATAACACCGATGATATGGTTTGATATTTTTTTTCTTCTTCTACACACATGTTTTGTTGATATTCTTCGCACTGGATGTGTAGATCTTCTCCCCAAAACTAGACTTGTTCGCTGATCTTCCTCACCCAAGGGATGTGTGGTTCTACTATGAATAGAGAGTGAAGATATCCATTATAGAATTCGGATGGTATGTGGTTAATCTTCAGGAACCCATGATGGTTTGTGGATATTCATTAGGAACCCATAATGGTTCACATTTCGTGCTTACCCTTTATGAACTGAAAGATCAGAGATGCTCTATTTTTTATAACCCAAGTTATCGGGTAGAGGACTGCAACATCCTTCAAGATACATGGTTACTCTCTTTTTATAGGAAAAGATTACCAATTCTTCTTCATTTAATCACCACAAGATACATTGTGTGATTGAGAAATTGAATTCCATATATCATCACTTTCAAAATCATTGAATAACATAAATAAGGTGCACAATGAAATTTGGGATGGTTCCTTTTGTGAGGATGCCTATCCCTTGTGATGAAAACATCATGTTCATGTGATAATGATTACATGAAATAATCATTTAATTCAAGCAGAAATCATCCATGTGGACCCAAATATTTGTTTGATTTGACCAAGACATCATTCGAGTAATATTACTCTATGCAAGACATAGATTTTATGCATGGACTTAGTTTTATCCAATGATCCTCATGATGTTGTCATGATCCTATATTGATATCTATAATTCGATCAACATTATTTGGACTTCTTCACTGGAGAGTAGCAGTATAAGCATTGGCCATCAGTTGGAGGAAGATAGAGGAATAGTCTTTCACAAACGACATGTTGGATCATACAACCCTAGATCAAAATAGCAGTGTGGGGGGTTAGATGGATGGCCATGATAACATCTATATTCAGAAACAGTTTTTGTGGGTGATCAGATTTTTGAGAGGGGTGTGGGATGTGATGAACTTCTAAGATCACTTCAAAACATGTCCCAAGTCGAAATGAAAACACACCTCACCTCCAATTTATATATATATATATATCAGCTCAGCTCACATCTCAGATCATTCTCTATCCCTAATTTGTATTGCCTCATACTATACACTGCGATTGTGCTCTATGCCCACCCACACTACTAGATTTTGGATTAAACTATGTATAGGTTTTCCCGCATTAACTCTTTTAAAAAAACCCCTGAATACAGAATTGTCCATACTAGCATGGTCGGCCTCCCTTGGGTGTGGTCCACCCAGTGACCTGAAGACACTATTGGTTGAGGCTACTCGGCTGGCTTAGTGGGTGGCCATTTTTTATATATACCTCATAAAAAAACATGTATAAAAGACATATGTTCAATTAAATATTAAATCCATTCCCACCTTCATACTAATAATTCTATGCTCATTCATTGAATTATCTTTTCCTTACCTAATTTTTTTTGAAACATGAATTCCAATGAACACTTCATCCAACTGTGGATGGTTCTACAAACAAATTCAATTTTTTTAAAAATGTATCACTTATGATATAAGTATTTTGAATATAAGACCAGTTCCACAATTTTTTGATTTTCAATAACATGGAAAATTTCCCAAGAATGGAATCCAATTCAATGAATCGATAAAAGTTATGCAGGCATCATCACATCAACCAACCTTTCTTAATAAAGAAGATACATCTTCTTATTGATCAATATTTACCTCTTCCATTATTTGAATAAAATACAACAATAAAAAAAGTGGTCTAAACACTATATAAACATTTGTTAAAAAAAATTAAAACCTACATTATACATGATAATTGGTTTAGAATAATTCGTACAAGATTGTATTGATTCTTCTAAGATACTTATGATATATTATTGACTGAAGTATTGATAGTCTTATCACTAGTTAAAGTACATTAAACCTTATAATCATTCAATTAACATTGAGTACCAGAAAAAAAATTTCCTTCTTTTTTAAAGACCCAATAAGTTCATTCTTGTGATTGGCCAATTGACATTCCAATTCGAGACTATTCATAGTGAGGAATTTATTATAATTTTCAAAAACAATCATCTTATCTTCATATACCATATACATTCCCTCATCTTCATATTCATCCAGAATGGCTTTGTTTTAAATCAATGTGTTGTGTTCGATAATCTTATAGGATATTTTTCAGATTGTAAGCCCTTGAAATCAATGATACTTTTCAATTTTTCTTCATGTTCAGGGCTATTTTCTTACAGAGTCTTTTAGAATAAATATATGTCTTCATCTTCTTTGAGAAATTTTAATAAACTTATTTCAAGTTCCCTCATTTATGATTTAAATGTCATAACCTGTCTAGAGGGTATTAGAAACTTTACAATTTTTGTTTGCAAGATCCTCTTCAAAACATCTATATCTTATTCCATCTAGGTGACCTCTTATTTCATATATTGGTATAATCCATAAACAGGGGATGTAACTTATTCAGAAATATCTTGAAGAATAACTCTTAATCTATCAACTGATATTTCTTATATGTTTAAAGTTGATCAGCATCCCCAATTAAACTAGAATATTAATATTTCATAATGTTTTCAAATGTACTAAGACATACCCCAAGATCTCTATAGGTATGAATGTTATCTATATTCTTGTTGGAAACATGGCATACTTTCTCATTACATTCCATGACTGATATTTCTTAATTATCAACAAGGTATAGAGATATATAAAATCCATCTTCATTAGATAAGAGGGGCTTCTTCTTCAACATTATCATATCGTTGACTTTCATGTTCATCGTGGTCTTGGTAGAAATAGACTTCTTCATAGAGTTAATATAATCTTCACAAAAAAGACACTCCATTTTTGAATCATGAAAGTGTCTCATGTATTTAAATAGGAATAAATTAACTGTAAAGAATTTAATAGAGGGGAGCCTGGATATAATACCCATTTAGAGTACCAATTTGGGTTATTCCTAACACCAAGAGGGGTTGAATCAGTGTTGGGATTTTTTAAACCCTTTGTAATTTTCTTACGCATACTTCTTTGACCTATTGGGATAGTGATAATCTTATTTGATTTACCATGTTGTATTAATATATATTAAATAAGTATAGATATAACATGATATTTTTAAAAGGTTTATTAATCAACAATTTTTTCTCCATCCTTGGTACTATTTGGATACAATACAATACCACACAATCCACTAGAAAATAATCCTTTTTGGTATAGTACAATGAGTATGATATTTACTTAAACTCATGTATCACTATGTAAACAATACAATAGTTTAGTTTTTATAGCACATGACTATATCAATATATTTCCTCTCAAGATAGTATTCTAATTTTTGAAAGGGTTTTATAACAATATTAATGTCCTAAACATGTTGAGTCCAGTCTAATTTCATTGTTCTTCTTTTTTATTCCATTGTAATCTTCTTCACTTTTAAACATACAATGTTGCATGAAAGAGACTCTTCTTATCTATAAATGGCTGAAAACATGATAGATGCACTTTCATTATCTTCTTCCAGTAAAAATAATATGAATTAAATAGACAAAAATATTAAATTTTCTATGAATACTATTATAATCAGATGATAGGAATTTGGAAACCAAATATTCATTTATTCTTTTCTATTTATTCTTTTTCAATGTAAGACCTAATACATTACGATCTATTCATATTATTCTTACTAGAATCATAATACTTCTTTTTTATTTTTATATTAATGAATATCATCTCAACATAGAATAATAAAAATTTAAAGGCCTTAATAACTGGATATAGATTGGATAATATCCTATTCCTTTTTAGAAAATAATAATTAGGAATAGTAATGTGGTGTCTTATTCTACTTTTTCTTTACTAAATACAAACACATGACTATATTGGTTTTATAAAATGATTTCTTTTGATAAAATGAATTTAGTTTCACATCCATTTCTTCATCACACAAATAGATTTTGTGTGTTTTAAATTTTCATTTAATTGTGTATCAAATTTTTACACACATGGTTTTACATTGCGAAACAATGTTGTGGTATCACACCCAAGAAATTTTTCATATAACCATTCATCAAGAATCACTATATTCTTGTGAGTTTAACAAGTGTCGAGCATCGTTAGATCATTTTTTAAAAAATAAATATGATGGTATAACCACCTATCATATGTATGCAGTATTTCTCCGTCGTAGAATGTCATTTATCCTCTACAAAAAATGTTTCTCTTCTTTGAAATATCAGTTCACTTAAGTCAGATATCAAAAACAAGTATTCGTGGAGCTCCCTCATGAATCTCATGTCCTTCATATTGAAAATAGCCTTCATGGGACAAACGAACATCACAATTCTCATTGAGTCAACTTGAAATATGACTTCATACTGAAGCTCAAATTACATTAAACATTAGCATCAGTCAATATGTTTGAGTCCATTTCTCGGTGCTCAATATCACAATGAAATACAGCTTCATAGAGCTCCTCCACCTCTTCAAAATAATAGTAATTCCTAATTTTTTCTATTCTATCCTACTCAAATGATGTGGTGGTCGCATAAAATTTGTTGGATTCCCCATTCATTATGCTCCACTACCTACTATGCATATGTTTATGACTAAAAATTTTATTTTTGGTTCTCCTCCATTCGTGATGCTCCATTGATATATTTTAATTGTCCCATATATCACTGTAAAACCATTTCATATTTATGATGCCCCATTTTTCACAATCGCAGAGATTATCATCAATATTTTTGATGCTACACATATTTTTGAATATCATCCTAGCCTTCGTGAAACTCATGATATTACCATTTTCTTGAGGATTCATCATTCTTGTCATCTGCCTCTATAGTGAAATCATTATCTGGAAACATCTATTTCAATAAGGACTATTTTTGGTATCATTCATCATGCTTATGGATAATGTTTTTCACATAGATCCCTAATCTTACGAACAATTACTAACTCTACTCCCACTGGTTTTTCCTAATTTTTCAGAACATCCACTAATTCAGGTTAATAATTTTCTTTCATTCCAATACTAGGGAAGACATATATTTCACTATTACTATTATAAACATTATAATGTAACGTATTGAAGGACTTATAATTACTTTTGTGGCTTGATTAATAATATTTCATGATATGTACTAATTATAGGATCTCCAATATTATTCCCAAAAAATCCAAGATCATTCATCATCCTCTTAGGGTGTAGTCAACACATTTATGTTTGGTCCTTATATTTTAGACTCAATAAAGAGAAAAAATTTCTCTGACATCATATAAACTATGTCTATCTTGATTACTGGTATTTGAGGATATATAGTGATGTTATGATCCCATATCCTATGAAAAGAAATTGGTTATAATCCAAGTTATTGTACCCCGGTGATGAAACCCTTTTCAATTCACATTGGTTTGTATCATAAATTCTCTCACTATAGAACCAATTTCACATCAAATTTCTTATTCATGAGTCAAATCTATACATAGTGAAAAAAATCAAAGAACAATTTTTATCTTTATTCCTATAAATAAGGGTTATGTAGTGATATTTCTATCATTTAACATTGGACCAAACAAAAATTCATATTAATCATCCTATTTGACTTAGTGATTTTATATCTTAAGTTACATAGTGAATATATTATATTTTTGTGCCTCAGTTAGATTAATGAAATATCCCACGCCATGGTTCGTCCTATAATAAATTGTATTTCTTATAGTGACTTGTTTCATTATATTTTATCCTCCTACGTATGATCAAGATCTATGAAGGGGCCCCATCATGAATAATGTTCTGAACATGTTAAAGAATTCTTTAGTAAAATGTACCTAACTACTTCCATAGTGTATATGTATCATAAATATATTATGATTTGTTAATAAACTTGTATCTAGAGGGAAAAATATTGATTATCATGTAATATGACTATAAACTACAAAAGACATCATACATTGTCACAAGATGTTAAAATAGACCACTGATGGTCCATACTAAAAGGAATTAAAATTATTATTATTGACGTATTTTCTTGATTTTATTTCATAATATATGATATTGATCATTGTAGTAATTCTTAATACCTGAATTTACAGCACCCAAAAAATATATATTCCATTAATATGTAAGATCTAGATCAATATGGGAATTGACAATAAAGATTATTTCATTATTCTACCTATTATATGTTAATGATTTATTCCCTAGAATCATTATATATTATAAATAATATACGAATATAGTATCATTTTCTTCTTCAGGTGTCATGGTTCATCTAAGCTATGACATGAACAATTCCCCAAATGGGGTTCCTATTGGCTTTTGAGGGATTCACATATGTAATCACAATACAATGTTAAAATTCATGGTACATGTCCTTGTTATATGATGTCCGTCAATGTAACGCCAAATTTATTAGCATATAATGATAATCTACATAATGTATGATCCATCTAGCATTAATTTAAAATACATAGATTGTTTTTTATTTTTTAAATAGTATCAATACATTAGAACTAAACCAATATACAAACGAACAGTATGTAAAACTTCACTCTATGAGATAATGAACAATTTCCTCTAAAATTCATGTTTTTCAGTCCCCAACATTCAAATTTAGTAATGTTTTAGTGAATTTCCCGAGTTTCAACTATTACATTGTATTTTTAATGGTACCCTCCAACTATATTCAATCAATTATAGTACATGTAATGATTATCATATATGACCAACATGTAGATTGAATTTTATTATTTTAGGACAACTAGTGAAATCTGAATTACATTTTTATGACCCTATCAGCAATATCATCTATTTCAACATTACCATTATACATAAATAGCATTATCATAGTAAATAATTGAGTTGGATGCCCCTTTAAAATTTTGGATGATTCATTTTAGTCATTATTTGTTTCCTTATATATTTATTTCATTATAAACTATGCACAACTATCAGTAATGAGTGTATTATGAAAAAAGGTCACCTATAATAGTTAATTAGTATCAATGATAATATATTAGGCCATTCTAAATAGTGTAATATTCATTATATGGAAGAAGTCATTTAATATCCACATGCCTCTGAAAAAGTTGCATATAAACCCATCATTAAAATATTGGTTTGTGTTCATCATCAATTTTCTTATCAAATCACATGTTCTTGATTCAAATACTTCTTGTCATGATTTTAATCTTTTTTACTCCCATTCCAAGGTTTCTAGGTACTCTTCATCTTTAAAACATGTTTGGGTTACAATATCACTCCCCAACTCCAATGGTTGAACTAGAGTGACCATTAGTCACATGTTCTGCCCTAAAGAGAATTGATTATTGGAATGGGATCAATATTAATGTCATATATTCAATTTGTATTTTTTCCACAATATTACAATTTCTATATTCCAATCTCTAGGACCTTAAAATTTGTATACTTCCCTAAATGATATCTATGTTAGGGGAAAGGGGATTCCATTCCCATCAGGTCAACCATAACCTCAAAACTATGTATATTATATTATTGGTTCATCTATTAAAATCTGTGTGACCTTAGTCATTACATAGTGCGGTTTGGGGGATATAGACATAAACTCTATGATATTCCTCGAGACAGTATTTACTATAATTGGGATCCAAATTGACATTGGATTTTTGTTACTCTGTTAATTCTGCTATACAATTTTTTGGACAGAAGATTGACCTTATATCCCCATAAATATCTATTTGAATATGTATAGACAAAAAATATTTCCCATCTTGATTAAATGTCATTTAATATTGAATATAAAAAATATAGAATGATGGTCAAGACATGAACCCGTTAATGGTAAATTTAGAAAAAATTAAGTCTCCCCTCAATAGGTCACACATTCTATTAAATAGTATAAAGATATTGTGAAAATCAAAAATTAATACACAAACCATGTAGGTCCCACTCATAGAATCATAAAAATCCATGCCACACTCACTAGACTGATTGGTAGAGGTATATAAAATATACGTTTCTTATCACAACGATGAATCCCAAATCCATATTCAATACATTATGGTGTATCCTATCAGTGTTAGGAATATATGAAACTGGTCCCCTCCCAATAATCCTTGGTATGGTTTGGAAACATTATAATAACACACAACCCACTAGAGAATAATCCTTATGTGTGGAATATAACAAATACGATATTTCATTATACTCATGTAGAAATATGTGAAAAATCAAATATTTAATGTTTTATATAACACAGATGGATCCTTATATAACCGCTCAAGTCAGTTTCTCCTTATTTAAAATTTTTTGTAACTATAAAAATGGCCTCCACCATTTGATACATATTTAATGTCACAGTTCTTCTTACTTCTTTGAAAAACTTCTTCCTCACATTGTTACTTTCATAGAAGCATGATAGAAACTCCTCTTATCTATTCCTAGATGAAGACTTGATAACTTTATTTTCATCTTATTTTGACAGTCACAATAATATGAAAATTGTAGATTAATGGAATGAATTTACTGTGAACCGAACTATAATCAGACGATATCAATATGGTCACTGAGTCTTCTTTTCTTCAATACTCTTTATTCTTCACTACAAGACCAACTGCATTGAGGTATATTATTCATCTTCTTTCTAGAATCTCAAAAATCCTTTTTTATTATTAAATCATTGTCGATCAGCTATTAATTATATCCTCATAATTGATATGGCCTGAAAAATGATTATATATAAGCCACTCTCTTATTCCCCTTTGACACACCAAAATATGGAATTATGAAATTGTGTATTATTATCCTTCTGGGATAATAAATACCAACACATGAGTGTATTGTATTACTTCACTTATTTGTTTTGAAAATAATATCATAGGTGAACATCTTGTTCATCCCCACATAAACGAACTATGCTTGTTTACTCATCCACATCCATTGTGTATCAACTTAGTACACACGCCATTTTAATTTCTTAAAGCATTGTGGGTACTATACCAAAGAATAAGTTAACATAATAGTTCATTGAGAATCACTAAAAGTGTGTGCGTTTAACATGGGTTGGGTGTCCTTGAATCATCTTCTACGCAAATCTTGATGAGGGTGTAAAACCCCTATCGTGTGTACATGAAATTTCTCTTCACATATAATCCCTTATCCTACACAAATGAGTGTATTCTCTTTGAATTCTCTATTAACTTAAACAAAATATTCTAAAATTATTTTCTTAGAGCACCCTCGTAATGTTCAAGACCTTCATGAAGAAAAAATCCTTCATGGGAAAAACTGACTTCACAATGCCCTCTGATTCAATGTCAAATACACCTTAATCACAAAAAACATATAACAAATACATATGGGAATATTTCAATAAATTATAAGTTTTTTCCGGATGCAACAACTCACATAGAATGACAATATCACTGAGCTCCTCTACCTCCTAGAATTTAAACCATTTCCATATTTTCTCTGATATTTTTGTCTCAAATGATGCGGGGGTGACCTCATATTTATAGGCTCACCCATTCAATATGCTCCACTGACTCTAGTGAATAATTTGGACCACTCAAAAATATCTTCCATGGAGATCTTCCATTCATGATGCACCTTTGATATTTGTCATTATCATAGAGATCACCATCAAACCATCACACCTTATCGATGATATACTTCTTGTAATTATAGAGATTACTGTCACCATTCACAATGTTCTACATCATTTTAAATCTTAGCATAGCCTTCATGAAACCCATGCATTTTCCATTTTTATGAATTATCATTCCCTGAAAAAAACCATTCATTATCCTAGCCTCAAACTCCATATTTTTGACCCCAAATAGATGAAAAACATAAGAAAATAATGCCACCTAAAATATATACTTCTACCGCACAATCCATAATAATTCAGAGTCGTCAGGATTTTTCATAAATTGAAAATTGATATATCATAAAAGATTCATCCACCTTCTTTCCAGAAGTCACTTCATTCAAGAATCACTCAATTTTATTAATAACAAGCCCCATATCTTGGGATATTTAATCTTTGATCAATCTCCTTTAGGAACATCATATTTTTTGAGGAATGTGTTGTAACTTCCTAATCATCCTATAAACCTATTTATTTATAAAAAAACAAAAATATAACTAAAAACAACATTACTCCACCATTACTTCATAAGGCTTACATAAAATTTTTTCAAATGAAATATGATATTTTTCAAATACAAATCAGAAAATCATGGTCAAATTTTTCATGGAAAAATATTCCATGGTGACATATAATTTTATTAAATGAATCCATAACAATTGTCAAGTCATCACATTGATACTATAATTATTAAAAACATTCACATGTTTCTTTGAATATCTATACATGACAACATCATCCAATGTCTATTATCTTTTGAACTACTTCATAATTTTGACTACATAGATATCTTCTTATCTAATTGATCACTATTGACCACCAATAGAAATTAGTTTACCAGAAATAAAATCTATACATAGGGTGGGATCTTCAATCACCCATTTGTATTTGTTGGCTACACCTTAATGATTTTTCCAAATGAATGTATAAATATGTAGAACTGTTATCTTATATATCCCCTTTACCATTCAAACATTCATTTCACTCTCTACACCTTATTGAAAATAAATATAATGTTCTTGGGAAAAAGATTATCAATACCTATTTATGAAATGATACATTTATCATTAAACTATATGTATACTTCAGCTATCCTAAATGTATAAATGAATAGGACTTGATTTAGACAACAAAAAATTCCATTTACAGCTGATCATGACACCTTATTAAACTTGTACACATATAAATGTCTTCAAGGATTATTCACATTAATTAAAATTTGAAATTAATAAATTTAGGGAAAATATATTAAAAATAATCAACATAATAATACTTCACTCACTTCAACAAATAGATCAAAATCATTCAGGTGCAGTAGGCAGGATAAGTGACCTTGGGGAACATCTATTTTTCTTATGTCACTGAATAATTCCGTTGACCCCCCATTGTATAATGTTTGTTATATTTAATAAACATTTGTGATAGATTGAGAGGCATACATTTTCCAATGACATGATCTCAAAGTAATTTACAGAATAATACGATTTCGTACTAGTTGAAATAATAATTCTAGGAGCTTCTTTATTTTTATCCCCCTCAATGAGAAAATTTTTCATCGTCATCATAATGGTTGATATCATCAAGAATGGATTTCAAGAAATTTCAGTATGGATAATAAATTAGAATGGGTCATCAATATTGTGAGATTCCATATTGGACAACATTCAAAACTTCATTAAGAATGATATTTTAGATCATTTTTTCTTTAGAATATCAAGAAATAAGATCAAACCAAAAAGGAATATTGTTTATCTTGGATATCCAGAATAGGACATCACATTCTTCAACTACATCAAAGATTATCATCCATCATATTAGTATTTAAATATCCATTGAGAAATCATTCACGAGGGGATACTTCGCCAATGTTTCAATCAAGAATTGAAAACTCTCACTACTTCTCAGGTTATCATCCTGAGAATATTATTCACCTTTAATTCACTATATTATAATCACAAATACAATGCACAAATATCTATGGGAAATTTTTGGATCCTTATTACATTATAAATATTAATAGCATGATTTATTTGACATTCTCATCCATATTTTTCCATTTTATCTAGTCTCCATGCGTACACATGTAATGATATGTACTACTTTATGTTGAGGAAACATGGATCTCATCACATGCCCTTCTTCTTTGCATGGATAATGTTTCTTCTTAACATCCTTCATAGATGATACATTAATACTCTTTTTGAGGGATACTTGTTTCTCAATTTAAAGGTTAAACATCCTTTTTCAATGTGAACATATATCTTGCATCTCAAATGCAGAACTTCTTTAACATAATAGTTTCCATTTCATGACAGCCCTCATGAAATTTTTCATCATAATGTATATTATTTTCTTTTCCATTTTCACTGTATGTATCTTGTGTATCTTATATTTTTCCCATTCTTTCCGAATATTCATGCTAGATAACTAACATGTCATTAGGAACATTGGTACAAAGTTAGGGTCTTCCACATGGGTTATTAATTGTAACATCCCAAGTAAGTAAAGAATAATAGATTTTCATACCTATGTCTATTTATGAATTAGATAGTTTTTTAGAAGCTTAAAATGAGAATAAACCCAATCTTAAGCATAGAATACTCTAATATTTTTTCAAGATTGTTTTACGTCCTTTTTATGGAAAACCATTTTTAAATCTAACTTTTGAAAATTTTATAATCTCTATTTGTAAAAATTAACATTTTATTTAGAATTGGGACATTGAAATTTATTTTGGATAACTTTTTGGTATATTTCTAACAATGTTCATTTCTTAATGAATAGTGAAAAATACTGTATTTTACTTCAAAATTGCTTTTTCATATAATTTAATTATATGGATAGATTATCTTTTTAATTGATTTTAAAGTGTAATTAGAATATATTTTTACAATTTAATCCAATGGTGTTAATTATAATTAATTTCACTTTGAAATTGGACATAAAAAAGTTCCAATCTTTTGATAGATATTGTTTCTTAAAAACACGCTATTTGTTTTGACAACGAAAATTATTTTTAAATTAATAAATGCAGTTTATGTGTTTGGAATTTGGTAAAATGGATTCCATATTTGAAATAATAAGGTCAAAATTATGTAATTAATAACTTATTGTTTTTTGACATTATGATTAGTAACGACGGTAATTATCTTTAATTATTGTGATTAATTAGTAATCGGGTAGTTAGGAGTAATAAAATAATATCATAATAATATAAAATGACCCCAACATGTGTCCAAATACTCTTGTTTGAGTCATGGATGACCATGTAAAAACTTTTACCGAACTTTAGGGCCCATGGAGTCACATGGGTGTGATAATGACATTTATGACATTATTTTTAAAAAGAAGAGAAATATAACAAAGGTTTGTATATCCTAAGTAAAAAAAATTAATTCTGTTTACATATATTTTCTCTTAGACTATAAATATTCATTATAAATCTAAAAATATTTCCTACATCATGGTATTTTTTTAGACATTAAATAAATAAATTTATTTATGACACCATGATGATGCAGTGATTACCTCAATAATGAACGATTTAAATAAAATGAAAAGATAAGGTAAAATATAAGAGTTCCACTTGTCAGAAACCTATTGTATGGGTTTATTTAGAACCCTTATCACCTTATACTAAAAATATATCATTTTGGAACCTTTAAAATCCGAAAATCATTTTATAATAAAGTAACATTTCAAGACATTCCAAAAGTGGCCATCCTCCCTCTTATAAAAGGCCCCCACCTCTACACCCTTACCCACACATCTCAAGCCCTTGGATCATCCAACCTCTTCTCATATTATCTCTCCACATCCCTATATTACTCATAGAAGCCTCTCTTTGGGAATAAGTCTTTCCAAAGAAGCCTTTGTCTCAAATCAAAAAGAGTTACCTGATTTAGAGGTAATGTCTTCTCTCGAGTTTCATTCTTTTATTTTCATTCTTCACTCACCACTATCTTCTTATTATTTGGTCCCATAATAACACCAGTATCCTCAATATACTAGAATGTTGTTATGATAAGGATTCTACCTACAATTACACACATCTCCGTCTAATGGTTAAAAAACATACTGTTTCTGTGGGTGGTGAATTACTACCTCACGAAAAGATGATTGTTCAATATTCTTTTAACACCTTTAGTGGTGGAAATTATGATGTCACTGTATTTATATATGATATATATTATATTTATGTCCTCTCTATGCTTCGTTATTTTATATTTAAAACATACCTTTATTCTTTACATGTTGTGCAAATGCGATAATTTCATCTGAGGAAGTGAGGACTACCGCCCCCTCAAGTGATGTGACTCGTTCATGCCAAACATAAAATTTATAAAGAATGTAATTAATGAACTTATGATACCTATATAACATATATATTATATTGGAATTATAATATATATATATGTCTCATTTAGTTTTAATTCCTTTAATATGACAAAGAAATGAAAGTAGCGTTCATGCGTACGTAAGGCCTACCGTCTCCATGAACGGTGCATTTCATTTTTTATCTCAAAATCTTATGGAATAGTATAAAATAAATATATACTGGATATATATGATATTTAAATCATTAATACCATTATGGAGATGGTGTAATTATAACTACATGGGAAATTATTTTCAAACAAGTTCATTTTTGACTCATGTACCAAACATCGACAAAACGTACGATATGAACTCACATAATTAACTAATTATTATAACATGATAATATGTTATATGAATTGAAAAATAAACTTTAAAGGAAGTCCTTAAGCAAATATAAATTGACCTAAGTTTATTATTCCAAAATATAAAGAACGAAGGAGAACAAGTCGGGATTGAGGTAAGGGACTTCATCTCAATCTCCTTTCATTGAGGCATACTTCAATTTATATATGTCCTTCCTTTATTAGTTGTATAATAAACCCTTTTTACTTTTAATTTCATTCAAAAGGAATATTTTTTCATGAAGCATTTTACTAAACAATATAATGGAATTTTTTTATCTTACGTATGCGGCGACAATGACTTCTCCACCTCTGTGACCATTATTTGAGTTTTGGCTTCCCCTACAAGCCATAAATTTTTTTAAATGAAAAATAAATACCATGTTTTACTTTTCTTTTATTTTGGTATTTAAAATGGTTTTTCTAATGTTTTCATTATATCAATGTGTGGTATTTATATCTTGTTATTGAAATGTGTAAATGTTATGTTTCCTTTATGCATGTTTTATGTGATATGATTATGTTATGGTTCTTGGGAATTGTTTATGAAGTTGGGTGGTTCCATGATAAACTAAGGGTGGGTGAGCCCGAGATAGCTCTTCAATTCATTGGGTAACGCAAAGGATTTAAACTCTAAGGTTTCTCCAAATATATTTAGGGAATATACTGTGATGGGTATTCCAAACGTAACCATGAGGGTTACTCCCTACGTAAGAATGTTATGAATGTCTCAAGTTACCTTTATGTCTTATGATTTCTATGAGTTATTCGTAAATATTATGATTTCATGAGTTATGTTAAAGTGCTTATGTTTTATGAGTAAAGTATGATTTTATTGATTCTTAGGTATACATGGACTAATGTTTTCTTTCCGTATTTTTATATCCCTTACTGAGATTTTTATTCTCATCCCAAGTTTTTGAAATGTTTTCACAGGTCAAGGGAAAAGTACATGATGTGATGATAGTGTTGAGGAATTTTCAAGAAAGAATGCGTGTTTTATTTTAAATATGTTTCCTTTCATGAAAAAACATGAATATTTTCTTTGATGTAACTACCTTATTTAAATGTGGAATTTAATGCATGATTTATGATCTAATTCTCTAAAACTCTAAACCTGAAAATATCCTCAATGTGTATTTCTGAAATAACTCAAGATTAAGTAATGTTCAAGGTTGGGGCCTTATATTTTGTATCAAATGTCAGTTTAGATAAAATAAGGAGTTATAATTCTATTAAATGATTATCCAAAAATATTTTTCTTACATTATGGTCAAATTGAAATGATATGGCATTTGAAGATTACCATGTTGCTTCATCTAAGACATGTTTGTTTAGAATGGTTTTCCCTAGATGAAACAGGGAAGCAGTGCTAGGAAGGAATACAGAAAGAAATGACCTTCCAAATCATCATCCTGAGATGGTCAGAATTGGAACTGAACAGTTTGTTGTAGTAGTGGCGCAGTTGACTCAAGCGATAAATGGTGGTGGTATCCATACCCGAGATCAGCCTGATCAACTTCATAGGAACATGTCAGTGGTGGAAAATTTCATGAGGAAACATCACCCATCATTCAGAGGATCATCTGACCCTTTTCTAGCTAGAGGGTGGATTAAATCACTGGAAAATATTTTCTATGTCATGGGGTGTTCATACAATCAAAAGGTTGGTCTTGTTGTTTACCATTTTGAGGGTGAAGTAGATCAGTGGTGGTTGATGTCTTAAAATATCCGGGACGCGGATGATATTGATTCTCTTGACTGAGATGAATTAAAAGGTATGTTTCATGAGAAATATTTTCCTAAGGCTTTTCGACTTAGGATGGAAAAACAATTCTTGGAATTGAGGCAAGAGGACGACTCAGTGGCTTCTTATGAAGAAAAGTTCACTCGATTGGCAAGGTATGCTCCAAATTTTATCAGAGACCTTGATAGTATAATCAATTGTTTTTACTCAGGATTAAATCCAAAATATTGAAGGGAATTAGCTTCTTGTGAGTTCAAAAGTTATGAAAAGATTGTTCGATGTGATGAGAAGGTGAAAATGGAGTTTTCTGATGATCAAGTGTTCTATGACGACCAACAGAAGAAAAGACCGAGGTGGTAGGAGAAAGGGAAGAATACTTCAAAAAGGTTTGATGTTAAGAAAACTAATTTTTCATTTTGTGATAAATGTGGTAAAAAGAATGTTGGTTAATGTCTTTTGAATTCTTTAAAGTTCTTCCGATGTTGTATTATGGGTCATAAGGCTCATGATTGCATTAGAAAAGATCAAGGTAATGGTAAGACAAAATTTGATTTACAGTTAGTGAAATGTTTCAAGTGCAATGAGATGGTTCATTATGAAAACGAGTGTCCAACAAAGAGCTAGAATGATGGGAAGTAGTCAGACTACAACAGAAAGGTGTGGTGAAATCCTTTGCAACTACTTCTGCATATTTTGGGCTATCAAATGAAGTGGTACCAAGTACTTTGTTTTTTTTCAGATTATGCCAATGTGTTTTTTGATTCTGGGTCTACACATTCTTTCATATCTGAAAACTTTTCTTGTAAATTGGGAATTTCATCTCAAGAAATGACTCTTGAACTTGTGGTAAAAACACCTGAGGGAAATGTTGAGGCAAAAAGAATTTATAAGAGTCTTATTATCCTTATCCATGGAAAGAACCTACTTGAAAACCATATTGTTTTACCTATAGTAGAGTTAGATGCTATCCTGGGTATGGATTGGATCTCTTTTTACCATGCTAAGATTTAATATAGATTTAAAGAAGTTTCTTTTCAGAAATACTTTCCGTTTTTGTACAAGAATGAACCATTACTATTGATAACATGTCAAGAGGCTGAGAAACTTGTAAAAGATAGAAATGAATGTTACCTTGCACATATTGTTGAAAACAAAGGAATTGTTTAGATTAATGATGTTCCAGTGGTAAAAGAGTATCCTGATGTTTTTCCTGATGAGTTGCCTAAAATAATACCAGATCAAGAAGTTGAATTTATTGTTGACTTAGTTCTTGATTCTAAGACAATTTCAAAACCCCCTTATCGAATGGCTCAAATTCAACTTTTAGAGTTGAAGGAGCAATTGAAAGATTTATTAGAGAAAGGTTTAATTTTACCTATCACATCACCATAGGGTGCACTTGTCTAATTTGTTAAAAATAAAGATGGTTCAATGAGTCTTTGCATTGATTATAGAGCCTTGAATAACATCACTGTTAAGAAAAAATATCATTTGCCTCATATTGATTATTTATTTGATCATCTCCAGGGAGCTCAGTATATTTCAAAGATTGACTTGAGATCGGGGTGCAATCAGTTGAAGGTAAAGGAAGCAGATATTTTGAAGACTGTGTTTCATACAAGATATGGCCATTATGAATTTGTAGTTATGCCTGTTGGGTTAACCAATGAACCTGCTTTATTCATGGACCTTATGAATAGAATTTTCTATGAGTTCTTGGATAAGTTTTTGGTTGTTTTCATTGATGATATTTTTGTGTTTTCTAAAAGTAAAGAGGAGAATGAAATTCATTTAAGGGTAATTTTTCAAACCTTAAAAGAAAATAAATTGTATGGTAAATTCAGCAAGTGTGAGTTTTGGTTGAAAAAAATTTCATTCCTTGGTCACATTGTTTCTAACGATGGAATAATTGTTGATCCTACAAAAACAAAGGTTATTGAAAAATGGACAAGACCCACAAATGTAACTGAGATTCTTAGTTTTCCTGGTTTGGCAGGCTATTACATAAGGTTTGTTAAATATTTTTCATGGTTTTCCATCCCATTGACTAAGCTAACTCGGAAGGGTGTTAAGTTTATATAGAAAAATGAATGTGATGATTGTTTTCAGGAATTGAAAATAAGATTAGTGAATTATCCAATATTGGCACTACCTTCCAGGAATTGTGAGTTTGTTATCTACAATTATGCTTCATTGAAAGGACTTGGTTGCGTCCTAATGCAGAATGATCAGGTAATTGCTTATGTTTCACGTCAGTTGAAACTCATGAGATAAATTACCCTACACATGATTTGGAATTAACTGCTATTGTTTTCACTTTAAAAATTTGGAGGCATCATTTTTATGGTGTAAAGTGTGAAAGATATACTAATCACAAATGGTTAAAGTATATATTCACTCAGAAATAATTGAACATGAGACAGAGGAGATTACTAGAATTAATCAAAGATTATGATTACATGATTCACTACCACCCAAGAAAAGAAAACAAAGTGGAAGATGCTTTGAGTCGAATAAGTAATGCTTTATTAACCATGTTATGTTTGGAACGTGATACATTGGTTAAGAATTTGATGAATTTTGGCTTGGAAGTTTTTGGTGCAGGAAATTCTTCTGTTTTGTTTCAGGTATCAGTGAAATATTCTCTACCAGACAGAATTAAGCAAGCACGGAAGCAAGACAGTGAGTTGCAGAAAAATGTAGACCTGGTTCAGAAAGTTATGTTACATGAATCCAACATTGATAATTATTGTGTTTTGAGATTTGGAAAGATATTGTGTGTGACTTGTGATTCACAGTTGAATAGAGAGTTGTTATGTGAAGCTCATAGTTCTCCATTTTCAGTTCATTCCGGCAGTACTAAGATGTATAGAGATCTTCAGGAGTATTACTGGTGGGATGGAATGAAAAGAGATATTGCTGATTTTACTGTGAAGTGTTTGACTTGTAAATAGGTTAAAACAGAGCAGAAGTTACCTGAAGGTATGCTTCAGCCTTTACCAGTTCCAGAGTGTAAATGGGAGAATATATCCATGAACATTGTTATGGGATTTCCAAAGACACCTTGAGGTAATAATGCAATCTGGGTTACTGTTGATCACTTGACTAAATCTGCTCATTTCCTTACTATACGAGAAACTTTTTCCTTAGATCAAATTTCTCAATTGTATCTTAAAGAGATAGTCAGGTCACACGGATTTCCCCTCTCTATTGTATCTGATCATGATCTCAGGTTCACTTCAAAAATTTTTAAAGGCCTTTAGAATTCCTTGCGTACTAAATTAAATTTTTGTACAACTTTTCATCCTCAATCAGATGGGCAGTCAGAATGAACAATTCAGACTTCATAGGATATGCTACGTGCTTGTTCGATGGATTATCAGGGAATTTGGGACCAATATCTTTCATTGGTTGAGTTTTCTTATAATAACAGTTTTCATTCCAGTATACAGATGGCACCATTTGAGGAATTATATGGGAAGCAGTGTCAAACTCCATCTTTTTTGGATGAAGTAGGTAAAAGTAAGTTGATGGGACTAGAATTGGTAGAAAAGATGATAGGAAAAGTTCATTTGATACAAAAATACATTAGAACAGCTCAGATCAGGCAGAAAATTTATGCGGACAATAGGAGGAAGGATCTCTCTTTTGAGGTAGGTGATCATGTCTTCCTCAAAGTTTCACCATGGAAAAGTGTGATGCGATTTGGTAAGAAATGAAAGATGATTCCAAGGTTCATTGAACCATATGAAATTCTGGAGAGAGTTGGATCAGTTTCATACCGAGTGTATTTACCTCGGAGTTTATCTCAGGTACATAATGTTTATCATGTTTCAATGTTAAGGAAGTACATGCCAGATCCATCTCATGTTTTGAGTCCAGAGGTGGTTCAGCTGGAAGAGAATCTATCTTATGAGGAACAACTGGTCCAGATTCTTGACCACAAGTAGAAAGTGTTGAGGAATAATGTGATTCATCAAGTAAACGATCTATGGAAAAACCATATAGTTTAAGAGGCAACATGGGAATCTGAAAATGAAATGAGGGATAAATACCCCCACTTATTCGATAAGTAAATAAATTGTGGGGATGAAATTTTCTAAAGGGGGAAGGATGTAACATACTAAGTAATTACTGAATAATATATTTTCATATATATGTCTATTTATTAATTAGACAGTGTTTTAGAGGATTAAAATGAGAATAAATCCAATCTTAAGCATAGAATACGCTAATATTTTTAAAATATTGTTTTACCCCCTTTTGATGGAAAACCATTTTTAAATCTAAATTTTGAAAATTTTATAAGCTCTATTTGTCATAATAAACTTATTATTTTGAATTGGGACATTGAAATTTACTTTGGATAAATTTTTGGTATTTTGCTGACAATGTTCATTTTTCAATGAAAAGTGAAAAATACTGCATTTTACTTCAAAACTACTTTTTAATCAAATTTAATTATATGGTTAGATTATATTTTTAATTGGTTTCAAAGTGTAATTAGAATAAATTTTAACCATTTAATCAAATGGTGTTCATTATAATTAATTTTACTTTGAAATTGGACATAAACAAGTGCCAATCTTTTGATAGATATTGTTTCTTAAAAACACGCTATTTGTTTTGACAACAAAAATTATTTTTAAATTAATTACTGTAATTTCTGTGTTTGGAATTTGGTAAAATGGATTCCATATTTGGAATCATAAGGTCCAAATTATGTAATTAAATCTCTTGTTTTTGGACATTATGAATAGTAACAATGGTAATTATCATTAATTATCGTGATTAATTAGTAATCAGGTAGTTAAGAGTAATAAAATAATATCATAATAATATAAAATGACCCCAACATGTGTCCAAATCCTATTTTTTGAGTCATGTCCGACTATGGGAAGCTTTTTACTGAACTTGAGGGCCTATGGAGTCACATGGGTGTGATAGTGACATTTATGACATTATTTTTAAAAGGAAGAGAAATATAACAAAGGTTTGTATATCCAAAGTAAAAAAAAATTAATTCTATTTAAATAAATTATATCTTAGAATATAAATAGTCATTGGAAATCTAAAAATATTTCCTACATCATTGTATTTTTTTATAATTTTTAGACATTAAATACATAAATTTATTTATGACAACATTATGATGCAGTGATTACCTCAATAATGAACAATTTAAATAAAATGAAAAGATAAGGTAAAATCTAAGACTTACACTTGTCTAAAACCTATTGGATCTGTGGATTTTGAACCCTTTTCACCTTGTCCTTAAAATATATCATTTTGGGACCTTTAAAATCCAAAAATCATTTTATAATAAAGTAACATTTCAAGACTTTCCAAAAGTGACCCTTCTCCCTCTTATAAAAGGCCCCCACCTCTACCCCCTTACCCACACCTATGAAGCCCTTGGTTCGTAAAACCTATACTCATATCATCTCTTCACATCTCTCTCTTACTCATATAAGCCTCACTTTGGGAAGAAGTCTTTCCAAGTAAGCCTTTGACTCAAATCAAAAAGAGTTACCTGATTTAGAGGTAATGACTTCTATCGAGTTTCTTTCTTTTATTTTCCTTCTTCACTCACCACTATCTTCTTATTATTTGATCCCATAATACCACCAGTATCCTCAATATACTATGAGGTTGTTATGATAAGTATTATACCTACACATACACACACCACTTTCTAATGGTTAAAGAACATACTTTTTCGGTGGGTGTCGAATTACTGCCTCACAAAACGATGATTGTTAAATCTTCTTTTAACACCTTTCATGGTGGCCATTATGATGTAACTGTATTTATATATGATATATATTATATTTATGTCCTCTCTGTTCTTATGTATTTTATATTTAAAACATAACTTTATGTTTTACATGTTGTGCAAATGCGATAATTTCATCTGAGGAAGTGTGGACTACCACCCCCTCAAGTGATGTGACTCGTTCATGCCAAACATGGAATTTATAAAGAATGTAATTAATGAACTTATGTTACCTATATAACATATATATTATACTGTAATTATAATATATATATGTGTCTAATTTAGTTTTAATTCCTTTATTATGACAAAAAAATGAAAGCAGCGTTCATGCGTACGTACGGCCTACCATCTCCATGAACGGTGCATTTCATTTTTTATCTCCAAATGTTATATAATAGTATAAAATTAATATATACTAGATATATATGATATTTAAATCATTGATACAATTTTGGAGATGATGTAATTTTAACTACATGGGAAATTCTTTTCAAACATGTTCATCTTTGACTCATGTACCGAACATTGACAAAATGTATGATATGAAATCAAATAATTAACTAATTATTATAACATGATAATATGTGATATGAACTGAATAATAAACTTTAAAGGAATTCCTTAAGAAATTATAAATTGACCTAAGTTTATTATTCAGGAATATAAAGAATGAACGAGAACAAGTCGAACTTGAGGTAAGGGACTTCGTCTCAATCTCCTTTTGTTGAGGCATACTTCAATTTATATATGACCTTATTTTATTAGTTGTATAATAAACCCTTTTGACTTTTAATTTCATTCAAAAGTAATCTTTTTACACAAAGCGTTTTACTAAATGACCAAATGGAATGTTTACGTATGCGGCGACAATGACTTCTCCGCCGCCGTGACCATTATTTGAGTTTCGGCTTCCTCTAAAAGCCATAAATTTTTTTAAATGAAAAAAAAATACCATATTTTACTTTTCTTTTATTTTGGGATTGAAAATGGTTTTGATAATGTTTTGATTATATCAATGTGTGGTATTGAAATCTTTTGATTGAAATTTGGAAATGTTATGTTTCCTTTATTCATGTTTTATGTGATATGATTATGTTATGATTCTTGGGAATTGTTTATAAAGTAAGGTGGTTACTTGATAAACTAAGGGCGGGGGAGCCCGAGATAGATCTCCAATGAATTGAGTGACGTGAAGGAGTTAAATGCTAAGGTTTCTCCGAAGATATTTAGGTAATATACTGTGATGGGTATTCCAAACGTAACCATGAGGGTTACTCCCTACGTAAGAATGTTATGAATGCCTCAAGTTACCTTTATGTCTTATGATTTCTATGAGTTATTCATAAATCTTATGATTTCATGAGGTATGTTAAAGTGATTATGTTTTATGAGTAAAGTATGATTTCATTGATTCTTATGTATACATGGACTAATGTTTTCTTTCCTTATTTCTATATCCCTTACTGAGCTTTTTTTGCTCATCCCATGTTTTTGAAATGTTTTTCACAGGTCAAGGGAAAAGTACATGATGTGATGATAGTGTCGAGGAAGCTTCAAGAAATAATCCATGTTTTATTTTAAATATGATTCCTTTGATGAAAAAAATGAATATTGTCTTTGATGTAACCACCTTGTTTAAATGTGGAATGTAATACATGATTTATGATCTAATTCTCAAAAACACTAAACCTGAAAATATCCTCAATGTGTATTCTTTAAATAACTCAATATTAAGTAATTTTTAAGGTTGGGGCCTTATATTAATAGTTTCATTACTCTATGTAATAATTTTAGATGCAATATCCATTAACTTATTGGATTTATAATCCATGGTTTTCTCTCAATTATTCATTGACACATTTCTAGGATGATTTTTTATCACAATGTTCTTCTAATATCTTCCCATGTTTTCATCTTCATTACAAGTATTATTTTTTGATTTTATATTCTCATCATCTTTGCATACATATTTAGATGAGAATTAATCAACCTTATGACCACAACTATTGCATACATCACAGAGGTAATCAAGCATTTCAAATCTGTTTTTATTATATAGATGCTTCTAGACCTATGGATGTTTCTCATTTTTCTCTATCCTTACCCAACTTGATTTAGGATTCATATGTGCATTTATTTTTTCAGGATTGTACCTGAAAATTATTTCATAGTTCAAAAAAAATTCACAACTCCAAAATTGACCCACAAATTATTATTTCGTGAAATTTTCTGTACCATATTTTTAGGTATTCCTCATGATAACTCATTCATTCTATGGAAAATAAACATCAAAATTGTTTTTACTATCCATACTAGTCAGTGTTGTAGGATCATTATCATATTTCTTTATCCATACTTGTTAAAAAAATTACAACCTACACTATACATGTTAATAGGTTTAGAAACATTTGTATAATATGGTTTGGATGGTACCCTATTCTTTTTGGATACTTGTGAAAAACCATTTAGTGGAGTATTTTTCTTATGATCAAATGTTGTGGGTCATTAAAAAATATATTCATCTATTGAAAATTGAGTACCATTAGTATATTTTTTTATTATTTTATGAAGACATAATATGTGTCTTCTCTAGATTTCAATTTGACAGTTTCCACATTGTATATTTTATTCTGAATTTCAATAATAATAATATTCCAATCATATACCTTATTCATTATTTAAAATTAATATTCAAGTATCCTATCATTATTCTAAAACAATGTGTAATGTTCCTTGATCATATAGGATATTTATTCTAATTGTAAACCCTTCAAATCAGTGATATTTTTCAATTTATCATCATATGCATGAATATTTTCTACTAGAGTCTTCTTGAGTATATATCTCTCTTCAACTTATTTGACCCATTTTTTGGAAAATATTTCATGTTCCCAATTTGTTTCATAAAATATCATAGCATGTCTGAAGAGAATTAGAAACTAAACCATTTTTTATTGAAGCTCCTATCTAAAAAAATAAACTTTTTCTTCCAACTTGGTAACCTCTTCCTACATACAATGAAAGACTCCATAATAAAGAGATCCTCTTCATTTTGTAGTATCAGGTAGAATAACTCTTAATCTATCAACTGATAATTCTTTACAAGATGTAGATTGATCATCGTCACTACATATGCTAGAATTTTAATATTGAGGAACGTATTAATATTTTCTAACACCTACCTTATAATCACTAGAGGTCAGAAAGTTATCCATATTCTTGGTGGAAACATGATACACATTATCATTATATTAAATTACTGATATGACTTCATTATCGACATGGTATATAGAAACAAATACATCATCTTATTTATATATGAGGGACTTCTTCTTCAACATTATCTTCTACTTCTTTTTCTGGTACATTGTAATATTTGTAGATACAGACTCCTTCTCAGATTTAATTTAATCATCACCAAAACTACACTTAATTGTTCACTCAAAAAAGAAACAGTAGTCATTAAATGTGAATAGATTCACTAAAAAGAATCTAACAAAGGAGATCATGGCTCTGGTAACAATTTAGAGAACCACTTTATGATATGCCTGTCTAATGATATTACGGGTGAATCGGTGTTGGGGACTTTTAAACTATTTTTAATTTTCTTCCTCATTCAACATAGACCTGTTAGGATCTTGATTCTCTTATTCAAATTTCCCTATAAAATTATAGTATATGAAAGATGTAATGATGGGATATAATATTTTTACAGGTTTCTCTAATCAACAAGAGTTTCTATGTCCTTGGTATCATTTGGAAACATTCCAATACAACAAAATCCACTAAAAAATCCTTTTGTGTGGAATTATAAGAGTATTATATTTCCATAGACTCATATAGGACTATGTGAACAATAAAATAGTGCATGTTTTAGATCACATGAACGTATATTTATACTAAATCTTAAGAAATATTTATCCTTGTTGAAATAGTTTTTTTAACAACAAGAAAGTCCACCACGAGTTGAGTCTAGATTGATGTCACAGTTCTACATTGTTGTTCCACAGTCTTCATCTTCACATTGTAACTTACACAACAACAAGAATGAAACTCTTATAATCTATTACTATCATGAAACATGATAGATTCACTTTTATCTTATTCTTAAATTCACACTAATATGAAAGTAATATATAATTGGATTGAATTCTTTATGACCAAAATTATAATAAAATGATATGAATAGGGTAACAAAATCGTATTTTATTCTTTTCTCATTCTTATTGAGTGTAATTCCAACTAAATTGTGATCTATACTTCTTCATCTTACTAGAATCCAAATATTCTTTTGTGATTATTAAATCAATGAAGACCATGTCAATAAAGAATCATCAAAATTGATATGATCTTTATAACAAAATATCAATTGGAAACTCTCTTCATCCTCTTTAGTAGAAAATAATATGGAATAGTAGAGAGGTGTATTGTTATCCTTATTTGAAACTCAATAACAACACCTGAGTGTATCGTTTTTCTTCTCTTATTCCTTTTGATAATATGATATTAGGTTCACATCTTATTTCTCTTCAAACAAAGAGACTATGTGTGTTTTCTCTCTTCTTTCCCTTGTGTATCCACCATTTTTACACATGATTTAACATTGTGAAACAATGTGGTGGTATTATACCCATTCACTAATCCATATAAAATTTTTTCAAGGATCACTACAAGGGTGTTAGATTAACATGTTTAGAGTTCCCTCAGATAATTTTTATCATAAAGCACGATGAGGGTGTAAACACCTATCACATGTATGTGGTATATCTCTTTTGTGGGATATGATTTATCATTTTCAAACTGAGTTTATGCCCTTGGAAAGCAGTTTTCACTTAAACCAGATATTCAGAACTGTTATTCCTGAAGCTCCCCCAAGAAGCTCAGGAGCTTCACGAAGCAACCAACCTTTATTGGACCAACTTACTTCAGGATTCTCAGTTATTCAACGCAAAATATTTCATCATCGTGATGCAAGTATTAGTTATGATAAATTTAATTAGTCAATAAATAATAATTCTTTCCATGATTCTCAAGCTCGTAATGAAATGCGGCTTCATGTATATCTTTGCCTCTACAAAATCAGATCAATTCTATAATTTCTCTATTCTTTACATCTCAAATGATGTGGGGGTCGCCTGATATTTATAGGATCACATTTTCACGATACTCCACCACCTCCAGTGAAATTTTTTGATCAGTGAAAAATATCATTACAGTACTCTACCATTAAAGATGCTCCTTTGATATTTTTCATTGTCCCCAAGATCACCATCAAACATTTCACATTTACAATGCCTCATTCTCATAATAGTGGAGATTTATGTCACTTTTGTGAGGCTCCATATATTTTTTAATTCTCTTACCATCCTTTTTCAAAACCATTGAATTTAACATTTTCACGATGACTCATTCATAGAAAAAATGTTTTCATGATTCTAGTGTGCTAGCGTCTTCCTCCAGATGTTTTACCTCAAAAATATAGAAAACACTCAGAAACAACGTCCCCTTAAAAATAGTCTTTAAAAACACCAACCATTATGATTCATGACCATCTATGTTTTTTCAGCAAACAAAAACCAATATGTTTTTAATGATTCAACCATATTTATTACTAAATTTACTTCATTAAAAAATCACTTCATTTAATTCACTATGAACCCCATCTATCAAAATATTTAAACATTTATCTTTCAACATTAGCATCATCATATCTTCCCTGGAAATATTTGTACCTTATCTATCTTATAGAAACACCATTTATTAAAATCAAACCTGAATATGATTGGAAACCCCTTTACTCCCCCTTTCCAATATAATGCTTGAAACAAAATTTCTCCAAAAAAATATCATATTTTTGAAATAAAAAACACAAAAAATCGTCATATTTTTCTAGTGGAATAATTCAATCCTGAATTACAGTTTCATCAAATGAATATATAAAAATTCTCAAGTCATCACCTTGAAACTCAATCTCTTCAAACCATTCATATGTTTCTTGTAATATAAAGACTTGAGGAATTCATCCAAGGTCCATTAACTTTGTAACTACTTCATCATATTGAACACATAGATCTGTTCTTATCTCATTGACCACTATTGAACATTCATGACAATGAGTTGAAAAAAATAAAATCCATACAAAAATTGTACACATCGGTGAGGTTTACTGTGTTACCTTAAAAAAGAAAATTCATTAATGTTAAGAACCTAGACATTGGAAAAACATATATCACTCCAACATTCCTAACATATTGGTTAATACATTCAATTGAAACACAAAAGGTGTAACATTGGTGAATTTAATCCCCCATATATATTTGATTATTCATTCCAAAAAACAACCCCTATGAATGGAGAATCACATTTATTAATCCCCCTCCATATCTAAATGTAACAACCCTATTATTACATTTATGTATCTATAACTATACCCTTCCATCATCCACTCCAGGGAGGAAATCACCCAACTCTTTTATTTCTGTGATTATATATTTTTCTATACCCATCACTGTTCCAATCATAGGATTTAACTATATCATATCCAAATAGACTAAATATACTATTAAAGTGATTGTATTTATATCTATAACAATCATTTAGTTAAGTCAATGAAAAAAAAATTATTACTTAAGTGTTTGGAAATCATGATTGAATGAATTCATTCCAAATTCAACGTTCATTTCAATTGAAGATATTAAAATATTACTACTCTAGAGCTTCATAAGTAATAATGAATTGAAGTTTAATCCATAACTGTGGTTTAAATATAGACATAAATTATGGAAAAATATATTTTCAATAATCATATAAAATAGGAAGAGTACCCATAAGATAGAGTCTTTATTACTGATTGTGGTATATAAGAAAATAAATTCCACATAGGACCATAGGATTCAAATTAGGGTGTCCCCAAATTATAATAAAAACATAAATTTCTTAAACTAAATATGATAAGCACCAGTGAGAAATTTTTTTAAGGTTAATAAATGAATTTTATGTTGTTTTGACTAATTTTTTGGGCCCATTTCACATACTGACCCCACCCTCAATAATATCATGTCTCGTTTATCTGTTTAGTTAGAAATTACTTATTCCTCATATTATCATCTGAATCTGTTTTCACCCCAAAATCTGGTCTCTCATTTCTATAATTAGAGCTTCATAATATATTATCTTCATGATCAAGGAGGAAACATCATTTTAATGTTCTACATTATCTTGAGTCCATAAAATCAAATCTTGGGAGATACACATTTTCTGTTCAACATGGAATTTCACTCTTTTAAACCAATAGAATTTTTAACATATAAAAATATACAATAATATGTATATACATGGTTTAATGGGAGAACCAGTGTTATTAACAATAGTAAAATCATCCCATTCGTTGATCTATATTTTTTTAAGGACTATTGTATTTTCAACCCATTTCAACAGCTAGAGTACATGTAGTTAGAACATATCGAGTATTCTATGGTTTTCAGTGAATCTTTTGAATTGTAGTCATGCCTATTGTGTAATAAAATAAACCATATGTGGGAAACATGATATATTCTATGATATAATTAATATCATGTTTTTCCATAGTAATTGTGATGATTCGATCAAAATGTGATATATGATTTTTGGAATAGGACTTGCATATCCTAGTGAATCTGGGCTAGTGAATTCATCATGGGCATCATTGTATATAGGTACCTCTAGGGATCATTGAATGTCATGACTTGGAGATTCAAATAATATGAAACCTGTTCTTATAGTGGATGAAATTCCTTCAGCAACTGTGGATCATATCTCAATGCAATCATCATCTCACTTTTTTCCAACTAGGATTATTCCATAGGACAAAATATTTTTCCATGTATTCGTGGATTAGCTTGTTATTTGATCCTTTAATATGGAAGTGTTCAACACAAAATTGATCAAACTCAATTGGAAAATTTATTACAACCTCTTCTGGTTGTAGAGTTATTGGGGTGTTATTATCAATCCTTATTATCATTGAATAGATTTAGTTCAATACCATTAGGTGTTTATCACCACTTAGACAATATAAAGGATATATATTCACCTCCTAAACAAACCAAAAACATTTCCAAACCAAAATGGAATGATAAATTTTCAAATTGAGACCTTATTAATCCTAAATTTGAGACATTTCCCCTGTATTTTAGTCATCTATAATTGATTTAAGTTTGAATCATTATCTATAGGCCCTACTATACAAAATGGATATTTATAAGGACTAAAGGTAATCAATGAAAAGTTCATTGTAAATTTAGAAAGATCGTGATAATATAAGTCCCTAGCCTTAAACATTACTTAATATTGGGTGATTTCAAGAATTCACATTGAGGATATTTTCAGGATTAGAGTTTTAGAGAATTAGATCATAAATCATGCATTATATTCCACATTTAAAAAGGGTGGTTATATCAAAGACAGAATTCATTTTTTTCCACCAAAGGAAACATATTTAAAATAAAACATGGTTTCTTTCTTGAAACTTCCTCAACACTATCATCACAACATTTACTCTTCCCTTTACCTGTGAAAAACATTTCAAAAACATGGGATGAGCATAAAAAGCTCAGTAAGAGAGATAAAAATACGGAAAGAAAACAATAGTCCATGTATACATAAGAACAAATGAAATCATACTTTACTCATAAAACATAATCACTTTAACATACCTCATGAAATCATAATATTTATGAATAACTCATAGAAATCATAAGCCATAAAGGTAACTTGAGGCGTTCATAACATTCTTACGTAAGGAGTAACCCTCATAGTTACGTTTGGAATACTCATCACAGTATATTCCCTAAATCTCTTCAGAGAAACCTTAGAATTTAACTCTTTTATGTTATCCAATTCATTGGAGAGATATCTCAGGCTCACCCACCCTTAGTTTATCATGGAGCCACCCGACTTCATAAACAATTCCCAAGAACTATAACATAATCATATCACATAAAACATACATAAAGGAAACATAACATTTCCACATTTCAATCACAAGATATCAATATCACACATTGATATAATCAAAACATTATCAAAACCATTTTCAATACCAAAATAAAAAGGAAAATTAAACAATGGTATTTATTTTTCATTTAAAAAAAGTTATGTCTTGTAGAGGAATTCGAAACTAAAATAATGGTCACGGTGGCGGAGAAGTCGTTGTCGCCATATACGTAAGACAAAAACATTCCCTTTTGTCATTTAGTAAAATGCTTAGTGTAAAAAATATTCCTTTTGAATGAAATTAAAATTCAAAAGGGTTTATTATACAACTAATAAAAGAATCTCATATATAAATTGAAGTATGCCTCAATGAAAGTAGATTGAGACGAAGTCCCTTACCTCAAGTCGGACTTGTTCTCATTCATTATTTATATTCCGGAATAATAAACTTAGGTCAATTTATAATTTCTTAAGGACATACTTTAAATTTTATTATTCAATTCATATCACATATTATCATGTTATAATAATTATTTAATTATGTGAGTTCATATCATATGTTTTGTCGATGTTCGGTACATGAGTCAAAAATGAACTTGTTTGAAAAGAACTGCCCTTGTAGTTATAATTACATCATCTCTAGAATGTTATTAATGATTTAAAAATTATATATATCCAGTATATATTCATTTTATACTATTCCATAACATTTGGATATAAAAAATGAAATGCACCGTTCATGGAGACGGTAGGCAATACGTATGCGTGAACGCTACTTTCATTTTTTGTCATATTAAAGGAATTAAAACTTAATGTGACATATGTATATTATAATTCCAGTATAATATATATGTTATATAGGTAACATAAGTTCATTAATTACATTCTATATCAATTCCATGTTTGGCATGAATGAGTCACATCACATGAGGGGGCGGTAGTCGACACTTCCTCAGATGAAATTATCATAGTTCCACAACATGAAAAGCATAAAGATGTGATTTAAAAATATAATTCAGAAGAATATAGAAAAACTAAATACCATATATATCATATATAAATACAGGCCACCATGAATTGTGTTAAAATAAGATTGAACAATCATTGTTTCGTGAGGCAGTAATTCACCACCCACAGAAATAGTATGTTCTTTAACCATTAGACGGAGGTGTGTGTAAGTGTAGGTAGAATACTTATCATAACAACATTATATTATATTTAGTATAATGGTGTTATTATGGGATCAAATAATAAGAAGATAGTGGTGAGTGAAGAAGGAAAATAAAAGAAAGAAACTCGAGAGAAGACAATACCTCTAAATCGGGTAACTATTTTTGATTTGAGCCAAAGGCTTCCTTGGAAAGACTTCTACCCAAAGTGAGGCTTCTAGTAGTAAGAGAGGGATGTGGAGAGATAATATGAGCAGAGGTTGGATGAGAAAAAGGCTTGAGAGGTTTGGGTAAGGGGGTAGAGTTGGGGGCCTTTTATAAGAGGGAGGAGGGTCACTTTTAGAAAGTCTTGAAATATTACTTTATTATAAAATGATTTTCGGATTTTAAAGGTACCAAAATGATATATTTTGAGGATAAGGTCATAAGGGTGCGAAATCCACCCATAAAATATGTTTTCAACAAGTTTAAGTCTTATATATTACCTTATATTTTCATTTTATTTAAATCGTTCATTATTGATGTAATCATTGCATCATCATGGTGTCATAAATAAATTTATTTATTTAAGGTCTAAAAATTATAAAAAAAACCATGATGTAGGAAATATTTTTATCTTTCCAATGATTATTTATAGTCTAAGAGATAATTTATGTAAATAGAATTAAAAATGTTTTACTTAGGATATACAAACCTTTGTTATATTTCTCTTCTTTTTAAAAATAATGCCATAAATGTCACTATCACACCCATGTGACTCCATGGGCCCTCACGTTAGGTAAAAATCTTCCCATGGTCGGACATGACTCAAACAAAAGGATTTGGAAACTTTTTGGGGTCATTTTATATTATTATGATTTAATTTTATTACCCGATTAATAACGATAATTAATGATAATTACCGTCGTTACTATTCATAATGTCCAAAAACAAGAGTCTTAATTACAAAATTTGGACCTTATGATTCCAAATATGGAATAAATTTTACCAAATTACAAACACAGAAATTTCAGTAATTAATTTAAAAATAATTCCCGTTGTCAAAACAAATAGCGTGTTTTTAAGATACAATATCTATCAAACGATTGACATTTGTTTATGTCCAATTTCAAAGTGAAATTAATTATAATGACCATCATTGGATTAAATGGTAAAAATATACTCTAATTAATCTTTAAAACCAATTAAAAGGACAATATAACTATATAATTAAATTAAATGAAAAAGTAGTTTTGACGTAAAATGCAGTGTTTTTCACTATTCATTAAAAATGAACTTTGTCGGAAAAATACCAAAAATTTATCCAGAGTAAATTTCAATGACCCAATTCTAAAGAGTAAGTTTATTTTGAAAAATAGAGCTTATAAAATTGTCAAAAGTTAGATTTAAAAATGGTTTTCCATCAAAAGGTGGTAAAATAATCTTTTAAAAATATTCGAGTATTCTATGCTTATGATTGTATTTACTCTCATTTTAAGCCTCTAAAACACTATCTAATTCATAAATAGACATAGATATGAAAATATATTATTCTTCACTTACTTGGGATGTTACATCCTTCCCCCCCTTTATGAAATTGCATCCCCGCAATTTATTTACTTATCGAATAAGTGGGGGTATTTATCCCTCATTGCATTTCCAGATTCTCATGTTGCCTCTTCAACTATGTGGTTTTTCCATAGAACCTTTACTTGATGAATCACCTTATTCCGCAACACTTGCTCCCTATGGTCAATAATCTGGACCGGTTGTTCCTCATAATATAGATTCTCTTCCAACTGAACTACCTCTGGACTCCAATCATGAGATGGATCTGGCATGTACTTCCTTAACATTGAAACATGAAAAACATTATGTACCTGAGATAAACTAGGAGGTAAAGCCACTCGGTATGCAACTGATCCAACTCTCTCCATAATTTCATTTGTTCTAATGAACCTTGGACTTAGCTTTCCTTTCTTACCAAATCGCATCACACTTTTCCTTGGTGAAACTTTGAGGAAGACATGATCACCTACCTCAAAAGAGAAATCATTCCTCCTGTTGTCCGCATAACTTTTCTGCCTGCTCTAAGTTGTTCTAATGTGTTTCTGTATCAGCTGAACTTTTTCTACCAACTCTTCTACCAATTATGGTACCATAAACTTCCTTTCACATACTTTATCCCAAAAATCTAGAGTTTGACACTGCTTCCCATATAATTCCTCAAATGGTTCCATCTATATATTGGAATGAAAACTGTTATTATAAGAAAACTCAACCAATGAAAGATGTTGGTCCCAACTTCCCTAATAATCCATAGAAAAAGCATGTAGAATACCCTCTGAAGTCTGAATTGTTCATTCTAACTACCCATCTGATTGAGGATGAAAAGGTGTACTAAAATTTAATTCAGTACCCAATGACTTCTGAAGGCCATTCCAAAAGTTAGAAGTGAACCTAGGATCACAATCAGATACAATGGAGATGGGAACACCATGTAACCTGACTATCTCTTTAAGATACAATCGAGAAAATTGATCTAGGGAAAAAGTATCTCGTATAGAAAGTAAATGAGAAGATTTAGTCAAGCAATCAACAATAACACAAATTGCATTATTACCTCGAGGTGTCTTCAGAAATCCCACAATGAAGTCCGTGGATATATTCTCCCATTTCTACTCTGGCACTAGTAAAGGCTGAAGCATCCCTTTCGTTAACACCCACTCTGCCTTAACCTGTTGACAAGTCAAACACGTCACAGTTTAACCAACATTATCTCTTTTCATTCCATCCCACCAGTAATACTCCTGAATATCTCTATACATCTTAGTACTGCCTGGATAAACTGAAAATGGAGAACTATGAGCTTCACATAACAACTATCTCTTCAATTTTGAATCATAAGGCACACACAATCTCTTCCCAAATCTCAAAACACAATCATTATCAATGTTGAATTCAGGTAACATACCCTTCTAAACCACCTCTACCTTTTTCTACAACACACTATCTTGCTTCTATCCTTGCTTAATTCTGTCTGATAGAGAAGATTTCATGTATACCTGAAACAAAACAGAAGAATTTCCTGCACCAACAACTTCCAAACCAAAATTAATCAAATCCTTAACCAAAGGATCACGTTCCAAACGTAACATGGTTAATGAAGCATTACTTTTTCGACTCAAAGCATCCACCACTTTATTTTCTTTTCATGGGTGGTAGTGAATCATGCAATCATAATCCTTGATTAATTCTAGTCATCTCCTCTGTCTCGTGTTCAATTCTTTCTGAGTGAATATATACTTTAAACTTTTGTGATCAGTATATATTTCAAAATTTACACCATACAAATGATGCCTCCAAATTTTTAAAGAGAAAAAAACAGAATCTAATTCCAAATCATGTGTAGGTTAATTTATCTCATGAGTTTTCAACTAACATGAAGCATAAGCAATTACCTGATCATCTACATTAGGACGCAACCAAGTCCTTTCAATGATGCATCATTGTAGATAACAAACTCACCATTCCTGAAAGGTAGTGCCAATACTGGAGCATTCACTAATCTTCTTTTCAATTCATGAAAACAATCATCACATTCTTTTTTCCAGATAAACATAACACCCCTCCGAGTTAGCTTAGTCATTGAGCTGGACAACTATGAAAAAATTTTAACAAACCTTGGGTAATAGCCTTCTAAACCAAGAAAAAACGAATCTTAGTTATATTTGTGGGTCTTGGACATTCTTAAACAATCATTGTTTTTTCAGGATCAACAGTTATTCCATCTTTAGAAATAATGTGACCAGGGAAAGAAATTTGTTTCAACCAAAACTCACACATGATGAATTTCCCATACAATTTCTTTTCATTTAAGTTTTTCAAAATAACCCTTAAAATACTTTCATGCTCCTCTTTGATTTTAGAAAACACCAAAATATCATCAATGAAAACAACCAAAAACTTATCCTAGAACTCATGGAAAATTCTATTAATAAGGTCCCCGAATACAGCAGGTGCATTGGTTGAACCAAAAGGAATAACTAAAAAATCATAATTTTCATATCTTGTATGAAATGCGGTCTTTGGAATATCTTCTTCCTTTACATTCAACTGATGGTACCCTGATCTCAAGTCAATCTTTGGAAAATACTGAGCTCCCTGGAGATGATCAAACAAATCATCGATATGAGGCAGAGGATATTTGTTCTTAATAGTGATGTTATTCAAGGCACTATAATCAATGAAAAATCTCATTGAACCATCTTTCTTTTTAACAAATAAGACAGAAGCACCCCATCGTGATGTACTAGGTCAAATGAAACCTTTCTCTAATAAATCTTGTAATTGATCCTTCAACTCTAAAAGTTAAATTTGAGCCATTAGATAAGGGGTTTTTGAAATTGGCTTAGCATCAGGAACTAAGTCAACAGTAAATTCAACTTCCTGATCTGGTATTATTCCAGGAAACTCATTAAGAAAAACATCTGGATACAGATTTACCACTGGAACATCATTAATTTAAACGATTCCTTTGTTTTCAACAATATGTTCAAGGTAACATTCATTTCCATCTTTTACAATTTTCTCAGCCTCTTGATATGTTATCAACAGTGAGGGTTCATTCTTGTACACAAACTGAAAGTCTTTCTGAAAATAAACTTCTTTAGCTCTACAGTCAATCATATCATGGTAAACAGAGAGTCAATCCATACCCAGGATAGAATCAAACTCTACTAGAGGTAAAACAATAAGGTTTTCAAGTAGGTTCTTTCCATTTATAAGGATCAGAAGATTCTTATAAATTCTTTTTAATCGACATTTCCCCCAGGTGTTTTTACAACAAGTTCAGGATTCATTTCTTGAGATGGAATTCCCAATTTACTAGAAACTTTTTTAGAGATAAAAGAATTTGTAGACCCTGAATCAAAAAAACATTGTCATAATCTGAAAAAACAAACAAAGTACCTGATTCCACTTCATTTGATGGCCCAATATCTGCTGAAGTAGTTACAAAGGATTTCACCACACCATTCTACTTGTAGTCTGACTACTTCCCATCATTTGAGCTCTTTTTCGAACACTCATTTGCATAATGACTCATCTCATTGCACTTGAAACATTTCACTAACTGTAAATAAAATTTGGTCTTACCACTACCCTGATCTTTTCCAGTTCAATCATGAGCCTTATGTCTTATCTTACCACATCAGAAGCACATTCCAGAATTCAAAAGACATTCCCCAGAATTCTTTTTACCACATTTATCACAAACTACAAACTCAGTTTTCTTACCATCAAACATTTTTGAAGGATTCTTACCTTTCTCCTTCCACCTCGGTCTCTTCTTATGTTGGTTGTCATAGAACACTTGATCATCGAAAAACTCCATTTCTACCTTCTCAGCACATCAAACAAGCATTTCATAACTTTTGAACTCACGAGAAGCTAATACCCTTCAATATTTTGGCTTTAATCCTGAGTAAAAGAGATTGATTTTACTATCAAGGTCTTTAATAAAATTTAGATCATACCTTTCAAATAGAGTGAACTTTTCTTCATAAGAAGCCACTAAGTCGTCATCTTGCCTCAATTCCAAGAATTGTTTTTCCATCCTAAGTAAAACAGCCTTAGGAAATATTTCTCAAGAAACATACCTTTAAATTCATCCCAGTCAAGAGCATCAATCTCATTAGAATCCCTAATATTTTTAACCATCGACCACCACTGATCTGCTTCACCCTCCAAACGGTAAACAGCAAGACTAACCTTTTGATTGTCTGAACACCCCACGACATCGAAAATCTTATCCAGTGCTTTAATCCACCCTTCAACTAGAATAGGGTCAGATGATCCTCTGAATGATGGGTGATGTTGCCTCATGAAATATTCCACCACTGACATGTTCCTCTGCGGTTGATCTGGATGATCTTATGCATGGATACCACCACCATTTATCGCTTGATTCAACTACGCCATTACTACAAAAAACTGTTTAGTTCCAATTCCGACCAACTCAGGATTCTGATTTGGAAGTTCATTTCCTTCGGTATGCCTTCCTAGCACTGCTTCACTATTTCCTCTGCGAAAATCCATCCTGAACAAAAAAAAAATTAGATGAAGCAACATGGTAATCTTCAAATGCTATATCATTTCAATTTTACCATAATGTAAAAAAATATTTTTGGATTATCATTTAATAGAATTCTAACTCCTAAAGTTATCTAAACCGACCTTTGATACCAACTATAAGGCTCTATCCTTAAAAATTACTTAATGTTGGGTTATTTCAAGAATTCACATTGAGGATCTTTTCAGGTTTAGATTTTTAGAAAATTAGATCATAAATCATGCATTAAATTCCACATTTAAACAAGGTGGTTATATCAAACAAAGTATTCATTTTTTCCACCAAAGGAAACATATTTAAAATAAAACATGGTTTCTTTATTGACACTTCCTCGACACTATCATCACATCATGTACTTTTCCCATGACCTGTGAAAATAATTTCAAAAACTTGGGATGAGCATAAAAATTTCAGAAAGGGATATAAAAATACAGAAAGAAAAAATTAGTCCATTTATACATAAGAATCAATGAAATCATACTTTAATCATAAAACATAAGCCCTTTAACATAACTCACGAAATCATAAGATTTATGAATAACTCGTAGAAATCATAAGACATAAAGGTAACTTGACGCATTCATAACATTCTTACGTAGGGAGTAACCCTCATGGTTACATTTGGAATACCCATCACAGTATATTCCCTAAATATCTTTGGAGAAACCTTAGAGTTTAACTCCTTCACGTTACCCAATGAATTGGAGAGCTATCTCAGGCTCACCCTCCCTTATTTTATCATGGAACCACCCGACTTCATAAATAATGCCAAAGAACTATAACATAATCGTATCACATAAAACATGCATAAAAGAAAACATAACATTTCCACATTTCAATCACAAGATATCAATACCACACATTGATATAATAAAAACATTATCAAAAACATTTTCAATACCAAAATAAAAGAAAAGTAAAACATGGTATTTATTTTTCATTTAAAAAAAGTTATGGCTTGTAGAGGAAGCCGAAAATCAAATAATGGTCACGGCGGCGGAGAAGTCATTATCGCCGCATACGTAAGACAAAAACATTCCCTTTTTTCATTTAGTAAAATGATTCATGTAAAAATATTCCTTTTGAATGAAATTAAAAGTCAAAAGGGTTTATTATACAACTAATAAAATAATGTCGTATATAAATTGAAGTATGCCTCAGCTAAAGGAGATTGAGATGAAGTCCCTTACCTCAAGTCCGACTTGTTCTTATTCGTTATTTATATTCTTGAATAATAAACATAGGTCAATTTATAATTGCTTAAGGACTTAAATTAATGTTAATTATTCAATTCATATCACATATTATCATGTTATAATAATTAGTTAATTATGTGAGTTCATATCATACGTTTTGTCGATGTTCAGTACATGAGTCAAAAATGAACTTGTTTGAAAAGAATTTCCCATGTAGTTATAAGTACATAATCTCAATAATGGTATTAATGATTTAAATATCATATATATCCAGTATATATTCATTTTATACTATTCCATAACATTTGGAGATAAAAAATGAAATGCACCGTTCATGGAGACGGTAGGTCCTACATACGCATGAACGCTACTTTCATTTCCTTGTCATATTAAAGGAATTAAAACTAAATGAGACATATATATATATATTATAATTAAAGTATAATATATATGTTATATAGGTATCATAAGTTCATTAATTACCTTATTTATAAATCCCAAGTTTGGCATGAACGAGTCACATCACTTGAGGGGTGGTAGTCCACACTTCCTCAGATTAAATTATCGCAGTCCCACAACATGAAAAGCATAACGATGTGATTTAAAAATAAAATTCAGAAGCATGTAAAAAAAATAAACACCATATATATCATATATAAATACATTTACATCATAATGTCCACCATGAAATGTGTTAAAAGAAGATTGAATAATCATTGTTTCGTGTGGCAGTAATTCGCCGCCCATAGAAATGGTATGTTCTTTAACCATTAGACAGAGGTGTGTGTAAGTGTAGGTATAATACTTATCATAACAACATCATAGTATATTTAGGATACTGTTTTCATTATGGGATCAAATAATAAGAATATAGTGGTGAGTTAATAAGGAAAATAAAAGAAAGAAACTCAAGAGAAGACATTACCTCTAAATCGGGTAACTCTTTTTGATTTGAGCCAAAGGCTTCCTTGGAACGACTTCTACACAAAGTGAGGATTTTAGGAGTAATAGAGGGATGTGGAGAGATAATATGAGCATATTTTGGATGAGACAAGATCTTGAGAGCTGTGGTTAAGGGGGTAGAGGTGGGGGCCTTTTATAAGTGGGAGGAGGGTCACTTTTGGAAAGTATTAAAATGTTACTTTATTATAAAATGATTTTAAGATTTTAAAGGTCCCACGATGATATATTTTGAGGAACAGGTGATAAGGGTTCCAAATCCACCGATCCAATAGGTTTTTGACAAGTGTAAGTCTTAGATTTTACCTTATCTTTTTATTTTATTTAAATCGTTCATTATTGAGGTAATCAGTGCATCATCATGGTGTCATAAATAAATTTATATATTTAATGTCTAAAAATTATAATAAAATACCAGGATGTATGAAATATTTTTATAATTCCAATGAATATTTATAGTCTAAGATATGATTTATGTAAATATAATTAAAATTGTTTTACTTAGGATATACAAACCTTTGTTATATTTCTCTTCTTTTTAAAAATAATGCCATAAATGTCACAATCAAACCCATGTGACTCCATGGACCCTCAAGTTTGGTAAAAAGCTTCCCATGGTCGTCCATGACTCAAAAAAGAGGATTTGGACACATTTTGGGGTCATTTTATATTATTATGATATTATTTTATTACCCGATTAATCACGATAATTAAAGATAATTATCGTCGTTACTATTCATACTTTCCAAAAATAAAAGATTCTTAATTACATAATTTGGAACATATGATTCCAAATATGGAATCCATTTTGCCAAATTTAAAACACATAAATTTCAATAATTAATTTAAAAATAATTCTCATTGTCAAAACAAAATGGCATGTTTTTAAGAAACAATATCTATCAAAAGATTGACAATTGTTTATGTCCAATTTCAAAGTGAAATTAATTCTAATGACCACCATTGGATTGAATGGTAAAAATATATTATAATTAAACTTTAAAACTAATTGAAAAGATAATCTAACCATATAATTAAATTAGATGAAAATGCAGTTTGGAAGTAAAATGCAGTATTTTTCACTATTCATTAAAAAATGAACATTGTCATAAAATTACCAAAAAATTATCCAAATTAAATTTCAATGTCCCAATTCTAAAGAATAATTTTATTTTGAAAAATAGAGCTTATAAAATTGTCAAAAGTTATATTTAAAAATGTTTTTCCATCAAAACGTGGTAAAACAATCTTTTAGAAATATTAGAGTATTATATGCTTAAGATTGGATTTATTCTCATTTTAAGCCTCTAAAACACAATCTAATTCATAAATCGACATAGATATGAAAATATATTATTATTTAATTACTTGGGATGTTACAGATAATCTATGATTAGGGCCATATGTATGTGATATATAGTAATGTGAGACTATATATAAATAGAGGTTACATTATTCTGTGTCTTATGTCATAATCCATAAGGTTCAGTATTATCATATAATGTTGGTGTGGTATTGGGATATAGGTATTGTGATGGAATTTACCTATTTTAACATTACCCAATACCTAATAAAGTATCACTATGAATAGAGTAAGTTGATTTACATGTATTTTGTAATCTATTTGACCCATCATTATGAAATTTATTACCCTCGCCCGATTATGATAGCTAAGAAACATGGACAAATCTCATATCCACTAAATATAAGGGCCTATATATTTCCCAATTTTTTAACCAAGGTTCAAGTAAAAACCATCACCATAGATAGACTAAAATATAATGATAGACTTGATATAATGTTGTTTCATGAAATCCCTTGGCCTATTTACCCTAGGTCTTGATCAATAAGGATTAATGAAAATTTTAATATATGTGTTGAAGGTACTAATGAGGGGTAGATGAAAGTCACTCCTTAGAACTCCCCCATCTAGTACTACCAAATCCTTCTCTATTGAAATATTCCACCATACATTATCCTAATTGAAAAAATGGGAGAGATAATCATTTTACAAATCCCCATGTTGAGAATTACTCCAATCATGATTATATATAAGAGAAAAATGTAAACCCCTCAATTTTTTAATTATAGAGTGTTGGTATCATAACATAATTAAAATATTTTATAAAAGAAAAGATCTAGATGGTGATAAATTTAAAACTATAAAGTCTACATAACCTCATAGTATCTGATAGATTTTATGTTTTATTATTATTCAGTTCACCCTTGAATTACCCAATAAGGACATAATAATTCTTAAAAAATTATTTTTCAAGAAAAAAGAGACAATGAAAACTCTATCCACCTATCTATCTCCAACTATTGGATTTAATTAAGGATGAATATGATTTTGTTTCATCACTAATGTATAACTATTAATTTTCTATGATTTATGATATCTATCTTTTGGATTCTTAGATGATTTTATCATTGAAGGGAATGTTTTCATCAACAATACCCCATCATGATACAATTTGAATGGAAATGAATTCTGTTTTGTGTAATCGAATGAAGATCAGAATTTAAAATCGATATAAAGGATTTATATATGATAGTGTTTATTCAAGAAAATACAATTTGGAAAGATTATATAAGGAATGATTTTTAGAAATGATTATGTTCAACAAATTGGGTTAGACATCTGTGAAAATTTACTTGATATGTATGGAAAGATCAATATCTAAAAAGTGATTGTAGAATAAAACATTATTTTCCTAAATTAGAATATAGGGTTCCTTAGATGGATATATCAATAATACGGAAGAATAACACAATACAAATATATCTGAATGTTAAAACCACTAGGTGAAAATTTTGATAAATTACACATATGTTCTCCCAAGGTAGTCTTTTTAATCTTATTCCCTACATTGAGTTCATATTCTAAGCACCAAGATTTGATAATCAAGTTGTATTGACATCATAATTTTGTAATCTTCATGCCGAAAAGGCCAAAAAATGAAAGAGATGATTTATGGGATATATTTCTGATAAGAAAACGATAATACTTGGAATTTTGATGATATTATTAAGAACGTACATGGGTTTTCATGTCCCCCATGTGCAATCACCCAAGACTATTCACATTGTTCATTGTGAAATCATGGGATTTCACTCAAGTATACATACATAAAGAAATAGTATGCATTAACATTCCTCTCACAACATATTCTTCTATTTATAGATCTCATCTTATTAATAGGACCTCATAGGTCATCATTTAAAACTTTTAGAGATGAAATAGAGATGTTCATATTCCTCTTCACTATACTTTCCAAACATACATTATGTGGATTTTATGTTTAAAAAATGTATGTATATAGGAACCATTGTTTTCAAAGTTGGAAAAGGATTGTACTTTTTTTTGTCAATCCATGCTATGAAGATCAAGGAGTTCACATGTCAAGTGATCTAACTATGTGTATTTTTTTAGTATAAAATGTTGAACAATATTCTAGTGCATGCAAAAAAACTGTCTAAAAATTTGGGGGAAGGAGGAAGTTGTTTATGGAAAATGAAATAATGCATGAAAATACAATATGTTTCCAAAACATTAACAGAATATTCTATAATCTCATAGAAGGAGACATTTAGGCCGAACATTTAAGTATTTTTCTATGATATATTTTGTTCACAGGTTATGAAATTATGTAAATATCAGAGTTTCAGTCACACAAAAATTTTAAATAATAGATTTCACACCAAAAGTGATGTCAAAATGTTGAAGTTAAATGAACTTCCACATCTATAAATATTAATATTCTCTTGGTATAAAATCCTAAATCTCTAAAAAAATATCAAGGATCTATGATTTCAAAATTATTTAAACATAGTACAGTTGTGCACTTCCTAAATTTTCTCATTGGAGTTGTGACATGGTTATAAATTGAACCTATTAAGGAAATGTATGTTGCGTGAAAATGGGAATTTGTGAAAAAAATAATATTTTTAATTAAAGTGAAAAAGGTGAGTGTGGTTTGAATTATTTCACACAAGTTTAATAGTTACACAGAATATCTAGAGTTGTGCAACTAGAAGATTATTGAACATTATGTTTGATTTATCAGTGCATACAAGTGCATCAAATTTGGACTATTCTGAAATAAGGGTATCATGCCAATTAGGTACAATGAAATATGTGACCAATCTATTTAAGTGACCTTCATTTCAACAATCCTAGTATGACATATCATAATGTGGTGAGCAATGGGGATTCGACCGAAGTGATTCGAATGATGTAGTGTTCTATCCCTAAAACTCTTGTAATTGTTGTTTTCCTGGAATAGAGAGTCCATGTTTGAAAAATTATATTCCAAAATAAATAGTAAATCATAGTGAAATTTTTAATATCTATTCACTATTGATGTATTCTCCTTGGACTATCCCTTTGTGGGGAACCAAGTGAAACTATTTTTTTGTGTTTCATTTTATGCATCTGGTTGTTTGATAACTACACAGTTCAATAAAACTACTTTAACAAGTTCATACCCACATGTGTAAAATATATAAATCATTTTAAATAAAAAATTTACACCCAAATTATCCCTTAACATCTCATAGTATTCTAGGTCCCTACAAGTTATATCAAAGCCTATAGGTTTAGAAAGATAATTATTTCCTTTGCTGTTGTAATCAACTATAACTCAGTGAATGTTAGGGGATTTTCCCACATTAATGGAAGTTAATTCTATATATGGAATAATATAATAAGATATAATATATGATCTCTTGGGTTGGATTTTATTTATTCTATAGTTCAAGTGATACATGAAAGTGATTCTATATGTCTTTCTATGACTCAATTAGTCATGAAAATAATAGACAAATATGCCAAATCTGAAATTTTTCTTACTGTAGCTATATCTAATCTAATAAATTTGAAGATAAGTAGTCTCACTATATTCAAGTTAGTGTGATATAAACTGGAAAATATATAAAAATTTGATATCAATGTGAAGGAGGACAAACCCCATATTATTCACAATAAATTCAATGACCTTAAAAATTAATCCATATAAAATACAAAAGTTTTTTTATTTGTATTAATGAATTTATTAGAGATATTTCAGGACATTTTAATGATATTATATATTTTTGAATTGTGAATAATATATTTATATTTCTTCCACATATGTAAAATTAAAAAGTTTTATCACTTACAGAATAATATCTACCTAATATTTTTCTTGATCATCTTATAAGTATACAGCTGGTTTATGAAATGAGACACAAACCTTCTGATATAGATAATCAAGAAAAAAAGGAAATGATATTAAATTCCATGGAAAAAATTGAAATTGAAAAGGGTTTTGATAATAAAGATGATTTGGATGGTGAATTTCTTTATCTTCTTTCTATATAATTCAAGGTAGGTAAAGGAAAAAATTGAAGGGGAGATTGCATGGGCTTGTTTTTTGGGTGGTAAATTGGGGAAACCTTTTTCTCAATGCTCAAGGAAATTTTTTGATATAGAAATTGATTCTGAATTGATTCACGGGACATGGAAAAGGGTCCCTAAAATGGAGACATCAAATCAGGGAAGAAGTTATAGAGAAATATATTTATCTACATAGAGGAAGAATATGATAATAACATTGTGGATGATGTAAAGTCATTTTTTAAACATGATCCCGAAACATCCATGATGGATACAATTGAAAAGGTAAACCCTATAAATGATCACTATAATCAATCAATTGGTTTTATTGATCTCAAGGTTGAACATGAGTGCTATCTTTATGAGATTGAAATCCAAATTAATAAAAATAGAAAGATAAGGGAATTATTAATAGAGTAATCATAGTTTGTTGATCATATAGAATTAGAAATTGTTCAACTAGAAAGGGGAGTAGAATAACATTTATTAAATATTGAAATCTTGGAAGAGTTTTTTGAGTTTAATAACTTGATTAATTAGTTGGAAAATATAACCAATGGACATACATAAAATCTGGACGAAAATTATATGATAGTTGAGGGGCATGAAGATGAAGTTTTCACTTTAATGTGTAAGTTGAAAAATGAATCAAAGACATGTAAAAGAATGAAAAATTTATTGTTTGGATTATTTTGTTATGAATAGATATTGGAAAGATATAAACATGGTTCTGAAGGATTATAGAAGGACCTAAATGACAAGATATACATATTTATCAAAAAAAGTAGAATTGGTTGTGATATTGAAACATCAAAGGCTACAAAAAGGATGAGACAAAGTATATGGATGTATAAATATTGAAATATCTAAATTTTTGTGATGTCATGAATGATATAGATTATATTTAAATAAAATAAGAAGATGACAAATATTCTTCAAGTGTCAATATTATATATTTGGTCATATTAAATTAAAAAAACTTTGAAATGTGTAGGAATGGAAGTGAGAATATGTTTTCCATTTTCAATTGTTATTTATGTGGATTTAAGGTCTATACCATGTCTTATGATGAGGTGGAATGGAGATATTTCAATGGAGAATCAATTGGATGACAATAAAAGAGAATGAAACCATATAGTTCTTTATATTAAAGATATTTTTTCTATGGGTATTTTATTTACTGTCTATAGAAACATAAGTATTCATTGCATGTAAAGAAAATGTGGGAACAACAACTATATAACGTTGAGATAAGTCAATACCCATCAATATTGTAGAATTAATTTTCAAAATATGTATTATCCTATAAATGATGAAAACTATGAGTATGAATAACCCATTAAAATTGAAAATAGATTTTAAAGGCCACCATTTTCCTCTACACAATTAGGAATTTCATTAAATGAAATTAAGAATATTGAGAATGAAAATATTGTATAATTTCCTCCCAAAGCTACAAATAATAGAATAACCTAGATTATTGATAACAGATTCTCCTCCCATGTGATTATAAATATGGATTTTTAAAAAAAAATAAAAGGTTTCATGGAATAAAGATATTCGATAATGATGGTTCCTCGAAGAACAAAAAAATTTGAAATACAAAATTAGAATGTGATGAACTAATGAAAATAGATTTTCATTACATGGATAGTTTGAATAAAAATATCTAGGGTGTTAGTCAACATTGAGACTCCAGACTCGAAGGTATATTTAATAAAAATTGGTGCACTATCAATGGAAAAATGTTATTATATCCTAAAATGATGAAAAAAATATGAATATTTATACCAGGTTGATAGTAATGAAAACCCTTGTTTCATAAATTTTAAAAAGTAAAACAACTTGTGGCCCTAGAGCTTTGGTCACATTAATCAACAGAGAATTTTATACAAATTCAATCCAATTATTTTTGTCGATGTTACCTTTCAAAATCATGATTTATAAAATATGTGTAATGATTTAATGCAAGTAAAAATGGTTTTGAGTTCAAATCTTCCAACAGAAAAATTGGAATAAAATATTCTTGATCTCAACCACAAATATATTTGTGATCTAATAAACAATTTTGGAACATATGGGGAGGGTTACATAATTAATTTTATTTATTATTATAGTAAGATTAATTCTATGATATTTATAAATAATAATCAGAATGTTCTTGATTTAATAAAGAGTTATCGTTAAACAGATGAGACTGAAATTTTTCTCACAATCGAGATTTTACAATCATACAATGCGTCGATATTCAAATTCATTGAATATAAAAATTACCTAAAATGGTATAAATATTGAAGTGTCTTCATTGAGAACCCATTAAATAAATAGTTTCGTAGAATTTTGAAATTTATAGTTGAATAATTTTGATAGAACAATACAAATTCAGAGTTTTGTTACTGGTCATTTCTGGAAAGATGACTCCCAATTAGTGGAGCACACTCAAAATCAAATAGAGAATTTAACATGATAGACCAAGAAACCATATTTTATATTTAATGGAAGGAAGCCCTATATAACGTATTTTAATATTTTTGGAAGTAAATTATTCATCCAAAACAAATAATATAATCAAGGAAATATGGTGATATTGCATATAAGAGAATATTCCTTATTTATTCAATGAATATTACAACATAAAGAAGATACAATAATCATCATAGAATGATTTTGGAATAAAATATTGTCATTGTCATTGAGGATAAAACAATAAATACTTTGAGGATCTCAAATGATGGTATTATTGAAAATAAAAAAGAAAGATTAAAATATATATATTCAAATATAGAAATAGTGTAAGGATTAAAAAACATTCAGGGGTTAGAAAATATTGATGATTTAAAGGGATAATCTTCATTGGAAACCATCACTGAAAAATATTTTACAGAACATTACAATATAAATATAAAAACATAAATTAAAAATCCAACATCATTGGGGATTGTGTAGTACCTATACAAAAAATGAGATTGAGGAATGAAAAAAATTCTCCATTACTATCAATTGTTCATCTAACTTCATTCAAATAAGAATCTTATGGTGAATCAGGGGTTAATCCATGAATGAAGAACTAGATCAGATTGATATGAACTTGACATAAGATCTTGCTAAGAGGTGAAAAAATTACAATTTGACTGGAATAGTGGATCTTAAAAAATTCAATATATATGGAAATGTGGTCATAAAAAAGTAATTATTGGTTTCTAAAGTATATAATAATAATAAATTCATTTATGTCAAAGAAAATATTTCTCACATAAATGATTTATATTCAATTATGCACTTTCATGGCCTATAAATTCAAATAGGGTACAATGTTTATTAGATGGATGTAAAAATGACATTATTATATGGTTATCTTGAAGAAGAATTCAGAATTGAAAGAATAATAGGATTTATGATTAGAAATGATTAAATAAGGTTTTTTATATTAAATATGGATCTCAATGTTCTAAATAAGGAATAATGTTCATTTTATTCATAACTACACGATTATTTGAAGAAGAAAGAAATTAAAATAGGAGGTGTCGGCCAAAATATCTATGTTCATAATTATCATGAAGATTATTTTTTGGTTCCTTTGTATATGGATGATATTACATTAAGTGAAAGTATGAAGGGATCTATTGAAGATTTTTATAATAACATGAAATGGTAATTTTAAATGTTAATGATCAGTTATTTCACAAAATTTTTGTGGCTACCGGTGATCCAAAAGAAGGAATACAGTTTTATTTATTATGAAAATTATATGAAAGATATTATATATAAATACAATATGCATGATTCCAAAACAATATTGACTCTTATTTCAGTGGATATAAAACATATAGATCCTGATGTTGGGAAATCAATTGATCCAACCATGTATAGAATTATCATTGGATGCTTATTATATTTTACTTCAACATTATTATATATCTTCATTGCAACATGACTAGATGCTCACATCCAATGCAATCAAGACGAATAAAATCAAAAAAATTAAAATGAATTATGATATATATTAAAGGTATTCTCAATTTTGTATTATACTTTTCAACATGAAAAGATAATTAATTGTATTCATATTTTGATGTTGAATGGGATGAAGATGTGGTTGATCGAAATTCCATAAGGGGTGGTGCATTATTCATTGGTAATAAATATATTGGCTTTTTTAGGTAGAAATAGGAAAGAACTTCTCTTATTATAGGTAAAGTATAGTATATCTCTATAAAAATTTCATTCACTCAGCTATAGTGGATGCTAAAACCACTTACTAATATTGGTGATGTTGTGACAAATCTATGGTTGTCTAATGTAAAAACAAGAGTGAAATCTATCTCACAAAAAATCTATTTCCACACCCTCATACCAAACTAATTGATATTAGATATAACTTCATTAAATAAAAATCTGAACAAGGTGAGATTAAAAAATAGCTTGTTGGAACTAATGATCAAGTGGATAACATTTTTACTATGCCTTTTGCAGCACCAACATTCATGAAACATTTTTCAAACCATAGTGTTCAGCCACCTCATACTGTAGGAGGAGGTTATGGTGTTCTCCTCTCCCCATCATTGTTAACAATTTTAATCTATTCATTTATGTGAATCTAAAATCATGGGGTTTTAATATCCATGGGTATGTTGTTTTTGTACACTAAATGTACAAATATAGTATCTCTAGGTTTATTTCCAATGGGGTATGTAATTGAAATTAAATGATTTGTAGGTTTTTAGGATAGGTCAGTGGTCCATCAAGGAATGAAATTCACAAATCACACTCTTAATTTCCAAATCGATATTTTACTACATTGACATAGTTTGAGGGATGAGTTATTTCATGACCCATCATATATTTGATTTGGGCTATTTTTGTATTGAATATATCTACAGCTTTCCAACAAACAGAAAGGGGTAGATTGATAGAACCATGTTTTTCACAACTGGGAGAGTATTTTATATTGTGTTTTTTGTCAATCCATTGTTGTTTGATCATGGATTTGACATGTCAATAGAACAAATAGTGAATATAAATTTTGTATTAAAATTTCGTCATTTTCCTAGTGTATACATAAATTTTTGTGAAAACATATGGTTGATGAAAAATTTGTTTTTGGAAAAGTAAATATTGCATGAAAATATAATAGTTTCATGAAATAGTAATAGAGGATTTTATATTTTAATACAAGGTTATATTGAGGAATATCACATCAATATTTGGCTAAGGAAACTTTTGATCATAAATTATGAACTTGCACAATGATCAGAGCTGCTCGCACCCATGAAATTCAGATAAGAGCTGTGTGCCAAATGAAACATCAAAATATCGATGTTCAGTGATCCATAAAGATGAATGTGTGGGAGAATGAAATTTAGATAGATTCAAGAGGGATTTATATCATATCTAAATATTTTACTACCCCTTTTATACAACCCAAATCACTCAATAGTGATTTATAAGCTATGATTCTTCCAATAGTTGAACAAAACATCTTTGTGTGCATCCAATTTTTACACATCATGGTGGCTAAAATATTATAACTTATACCTTTTAAAGAAAAGTATGTTTTGAGAAAATTATTATATCTTGAAATTACAATAGATTCACACAAGTTAAAATGATGGGTAGAGTTTCAATAGTTGTGTGTAAAGTCAAGAGTTTCATTAATATTCAAGAGTTTCACAATTAGAATGTTTTTGAACACCTAGTATGATTTATCATTGCATAGAAGTTCATCAATTTAGGAAAATGGTGAATTTAGAGTCTTGTGTTAATTAGGTAAGAACACATATGTCCCAAAAATATTTTATGGACCTTCATGTCGATAAAAAACATTAGAATACTCCTATGGTAGAGAGAGCTTGGGAGTCAATGAAATTGATCTGAGTGAGTTTAAGTGAAATCCATAAAATCCTTGTAATGGAAGTTTTTGACACTGGAAAACACGACCCCCAAAATTTTTCAAATTCTCCCATAAATGATCCAAGATCGTAGCCCATTTTTTCAGCTTTTATTTGATAGTTCGTAGATCCCAAATAGAGTTACGGATTATGAGTTATAGAAATTTGAAGTTGGGCTTGAAAACTGGATCACGGAGCCCATTTGTGAAGCTCCATCCACCGCGGAGCAAGGAGGCGGTAACGCACTGTGAGCAATTTTGATGCTCGCGACACACCATGGAGAAAGGAGTTGGTAACACTTTGTGACCTCATTTGAAGTTCGTGACACACCGCAGAGCAAGAAGGCGGTAATGCTCTGCGACCGCATTTGACGTTCGCGATCCGTCGCGGTGCTAACTCTCTTTTCTCGCCGAGCGAGCTATGCTTCATGATGCCTCTCCCCTATAAATATCCATCTCACCCTCCTTCTCCATGAGATTATTCCACCTCTTGGGTGGCATATCTCCCCCATTTCATGGAGCTCCCGAGCTCCACGAGTCCATGTTCCGCGTGCAGCTTCCTTCGTGTAGTTGCTCCGCGAGTCCATGCTCCGAGAGCATCTTCCTTCATGTGGCTGCTCTGTGATTCCATGCTCTGTGAGCAGCTTCCTTTACGTTGCAGATCTGTGAGTCCATTCTTCACAAGTATCTTCCTTCGTGATGCTACTCCGCGAGTCCATGCTCTGCGAGTCCATGCTTCGTGAGACCCCAAGTTCCACGAGCCCCTTTGCTCCACGAAGCTACTTCGTGAATACCTAACCTTTCTGAGGCTCCTACCATCGTGCCCACTGGTCCATACAGTGGGGCTTTTGCCCCCGCACCCCCTCTTGGGGTCAGTTCCGGCCTGCGGTCCTGTCCCTTCGTGCTGGTCCCTTCGCTATCGCCACTGACCCCCATGAAAAATGGAGAGTTGCACCACGAACTTTTCTGGCAGGGATGTCATCATTTTCCATTATGCCCTTATGCGCACCCACCTTCCACCTGTGGAATACCATGATTTGAGATACTCCTCTGCACACCATGAAACACCTTGAGTAAAAATATTCCCCTTGGTTAATTTCCCATGTCGTGAGTTGAGAGTCTCATCATCAATTCCTCGAGCACTGTGAGTTGAAACATTCCTCAAGCAACTCCTCAAAACACTACAACCTGGCTCATATTCCAGGATGATCCAGAAATGTCTAATCTTGCGTAAGTCCCAATACAAGCCATTTCTAGGTGCCTTATGCCTAACAGTCCTCTCTACATGTCTCTAAACTATAGTACGCCCTATGTTCCAAACATAGGATGCCTCTTTCACTAAATAAGAGATGCCTTATGCTATAAACATGACATGCCAACAGTCCCCTCTACATGACTCTAAACTGTAGTATGCCCTATGTTCCAAACATAGGATGCCTCTAGCTCTAAACAAGAGATGCCTTATGCTCCAAGCATGAGATGCCAACAGTCCTCTGTACATGACTCTAAATTGTAGTACGCCCTATGTTCCAAACATTGTATGCTTCTTAATCCAAACATAAGATACCTTATTCTCCAAGCATGAGATTCCAATAGTCCTATCAACATGACTATAAACGGTAGTACATCCTATGTTCCAAATATAGTATTCCTCTTGTTCCAAATAATATATTACTTATCCACCAAGCATAAGATGCTAACAGTCCCATCTACATGACTATAAAATATAGTATCCCCTATCATTATATAATAGGATGCCTCTTGTTCCAAATAAGAGATGCTTTATGTGAAAAAACCTAATATGCTTCATGCCATGATTATGGTGGCATAATTTCAAGAGTGTTGGAATCCGTTAAAACATTCCATCACACCACCTCAGGATTTTCATGTCCTTCATTTGGATCTTCATCCACTTACATTTTTGAAGGGACCCCCTAACGGCCTTGTCTCATGCCACATTGTCTCACCCACTGTCCTGGGCCAATGCCCCGGATGTCTTTGGACGACACATTGAGTTAGGTCATGTGTTTCGAACACGGTCAGTAGTTGACCCTCATTTGAATGTCCCTATTTCAGGATAACATGATATGGATGTTGTGTTTCGAACACGATCAACAGTTATCCTCCATCTTCACTCCACCCTCATTGTGTTCCGGATGTCGGGCATGTGATTCACACATGTCATCTCCCTTTTTTCGGACTAGTTATAATGCCCTTGACATTATCCCTCTTGTGCACTAGCGCATAGGTGAAGGCTTCAACCCACCAGTGGGTTGGAATTCCCTCATGGACAGACATGAGGAAGACAATATAGGTAGCTTCCTTGTGTAAGCCCCATTCACCATTGCTGCTCCACAGCCGCACCCGGGTAGCTTCCTTGCGTAACCCCCGTCCACCATTGCAGCTCCATAGCAGCACCTGGGAAGCTTATTTGCATAAGCCCCATTAACCATGGCCGCTCCATACGGCACCTGGGAAGCTTCCATGTGTATACCCCATTCACCATTTTCGATCCATAGCAGCACCCAGGAATCTTCCTTTCATAATCCCCATTCACCATTTCCGCTCAATAGTAGCACCCAGTAAGCTTCCTTGCATAAGACCCATTCACCATTGACACTTCATAGCGGCACCCAGGCAGCTTCCTTGCATAAGCCCCATCCACAATTGTCACTCCCTAGTGGAAAATGGGTAACTTCCTTACGTATGCCCCATTCACCATTGCCACTCCATAGCAGCACCCAGTCATCTTCCTTGCATAAGCCCCCCATTCACCATTGCCGCTCCATAGCGGCACCCGGGCAGCTTCCTTGCGTAAGCCCCATTCACCATTGCCTCTCCATTTCGATACATGGGAAGATTCCTTGCATACGCCCCATCCGCCATTGTCGCTCTATCGTGGCACTTGGGCTGCTTCCTTGCATAAGCCCCATTCACAATTGTCGCTCCATAGTGGCACCTGGGCTACTAACCATGCGTGAGCCCCACATCACTTCTTATGGATGCACCTTTTGCGATGTGATCGTCAGGTCTTTGTTGTATCTTGTTTTCACACCGAGCATGAATCATGTGGTCTTAGAGCAAGCATCATCCACAGCATCCTCTCGGGGAAGCCTAGAGTGTAATCCCCACACATCCACATGAACTATGTGGTCTTTGATCCTTGCCAAGGAAGGGTACGTAGGAAGCCTCCATGTGGTTGAATCCCAACACCCCATTGGTCCCGACCATCTTCACGTCAGTTCACCAAACACCTCCTGAACTATGTGGTCATTGATCCTTGTCAAGGAAAGGTACATAGGAAGCCTCCCTGAGGTTCAAGCCCACCATCTATTGGTCCTGACCATCTCCACATCAGTTCACCAATCACCCCTCTTAAACTTTGTGGACATTGATCCTTCCCAAGGCAAGGTACGTAGGAAGCCTCCCTGAGGTTCAAGCCCAGTATCTATTGGTTCTTATCCCCTTCATGTCGATTCCCAAAAACCATCTGAACTATGTGGTATTTGATCCTTACCAAGGCAGGGTATGTAGAATGCCTCCCTAAGGTTCAAGCCCAACAAACATTGGTCTCTACCATCTTCACATCAGTTCACCAACAACACTTCTTGAACTATGTGGTCTTTGATCCTTTCCAAGGTAAGGTACGTAGGAATCCTCCTTGAGGTTCAAGCCCAACACTCAGTCGCTCCTACCCCCCTTCACATCGGTTCACCCCCTGTCCCGCATGACGTTAAACTATGGACATCAATTAGTGGTAATCTGTTGTTCCCCCATTCAGTGGTAAGCCTTTTTCATCCTCATTCGATGATAAGCTATTGAAGTCCCCAATCGATGCTAAGTCGTTGTCAAAATAACTACGTGGAATTTGATTCCCTGACATGGGGATACGTAAGAATCCTCAATGAGGTTCAAGCCCAGCACCCATGTACCATCCTATTTTATCCCTTGAACCCATGTGTTCCGAGAAGATCATGCCCCAACCCAGAGGTTCTACTTCCTCCAGGTCCCATCCATGCGTCTATTCTCACAGGCCGCCTCCTCAGGTTTTCCATCGTCCCACCGAACTACGCGGACATTGATTCCCTACCCCAGGGATATGTAGGAAGTCCCTTAGAGACTCATGACCAACACTACTGTCACATTCACGACGTTCCCATATCATTCCCCATCCAATTAATTCAACTCTCCATCATCCATCCTGATTCTCACCAGGGCCACCACATCCCGGTGGGATCATTTCATCCACCTCCCTGCTGCTCCAAGCAGTACTTGGGCCACTATCCATGCTTAATCCCCAGCATGTATTTGGGTTGTTTTCCTATTTTTACACCCTAATTCATCACCCATTCTGACTACATGGGTTTTGATCCCTATATTCTAAATAGGGTATGTAGAAAATATCCATGAGGTTCAATCCAACCAATAGTAAACCTTGGTGTCCCCCATTCTGGAGTGCACTCTCCATAATCTGCCCTCTGTAGTGTTCAGATCAGCCATTATGGTGTGACATCTCTCCTCCATGGGACACACCACCTCGGTTCCGTCCTTATTGGGCGTTCTGATCCATCCATATTCTAGGTGTTCCCTCCTTGTGATGTACCAATATGATCCATCTCTATGGGACGTTATGATCACCCTTATTATGTCTCTTCATGAAGTTATGCTCATGGCATACCCTGTGTTAAACATAGTAAGCTGAGGAAAACCTCAGATACATGCCTATGGCATATAATTCCTCACATTTGATGTGGGATACCTCGGGTTCGGTGCCTTTGAGATGCCCTCTTATGTGGAATAATACAGATACCCCAATGTCCACGCATCTAGAGATGCCACAAAATGCTTGATGTTTCCATATACTTCGAACAAAGGCTGATACCATTTCAAGACCCATTGGAATGTTCGTATGGAAGTAGTGTAATTAACCGGTGTCCACAAAGATATGGCACCTGGAACGAGATTCATGAACAACGAATTAATATTTAAGGGAGACCCGGACTAGGTGACGAGTTCCGAGATGGAATCCCTGGAATGAAGAAATTACATCCCATCATCCAGTTTCGATGAAGGAGAAAACGTCCCTTGATAAGAAACGGATACAGCCTACCATTGGAAAGCGGGAATGTGGGGAAACAGATGTGTGTCCTCCACAGTCGGATGCACGCGGCCCGTTGAAAGCATCAGGAACAGAAGTGTTAGATGAATGGAGTGACCTTGTATAAACAGTTGTAATCCATAATAACAATTTAATATTAATGTATTTATTTTATAATGAAACACTTTTCATGTATTCTACTAGGATTATCCCTATGTGATGAACTTAGTAAAACTATTGTGTTGTGTTTCTTTTTTTCATTTGGGTGTTTGATAACTGCACATTTCCATCAGATGGGTTTATAAGGTTCCTACCATCACATGGATATGATCTAACTCATTTTAAAGAAAAAATTTACACCATGATTCACCCCTCCGATATTAGTGTTTTAAAAGGTCTTATATGTTAAACATACAACGAGTGTAGTTATGTTACTATACATTTGAAAACATTAATACCATCATGAAATACCACTTCACACCTAGTTCTTCAAACACAATGGAAAAGGACACATCATGGATGATATAGTATGGTTTTATTCTTCTATGGGAATCATTATGTCCCCCTTACCAATAAAGAGAATCCTTTCCCATAACTCATCAGTGAAATGAGTAATTCACATAGTTATCTTATAGGGTGAATTTTAATAAAGAAGACAAAATATAAATTTTGGGATAGTATAATCTAGTTTTCTTATTCCATACTAGAGAACAATATAATCTATATTGTAACCATTACTAGAGTGAAGTAGACCCTTATGTTAGTACATAATAGGGTGAAGAAGAACTGTCGATTATCTATACCTAGAGCAAAGTCGAACCATATCATAGAACATATTAGCGTGAAGATAATATTCATCTTATTATCTTATAGGGAAATGATACTTATTTTATTCTGATATTTGGGCACTATATGCAGCCCAATTTCAATAAAGGATTATCCCTTTTGTCTGGTATTCTACTAGGGAATCCAAATATAATGGCCTCCCTTGAAACCTATAAATATATATGATCAATTCATTCACACAAGTGTTGTAACATATTATTTATTTTAATAATATCATATTGGAATATTTATAATAATATTTTATGGGACTTTTATTGAGAATGTGTGAGAGTCGATGGCCCGGTGATCCAAGTATTGTTATTATAAAATTATAGAAATTATTATATCACTCATGCATTGTTTTCTTGAAATAATGGAAGAACACAAAAAAGGAGACTCAAATAGGTTTTTTGGGACCATAATTGTGTCCGGATTTTATATTTTTTCATAGGTGTGAAATAACCATTATCAGTGTTGTGTTTTGGGATTCAACGCACTAATCTAAAAAATAATTAAATAAATTAGTAAAATTATTTAATTGTTACTTTAAAACTAAACCTAAATCCACATTTATTTTAACACTCTTACAAAAAATTCCATGGTTTATCCATAGAAACATGATAATTGATTGGGAGCATTGTAGGAAGGCATGGTGAATGATCAAAACCAATCAAGTATCATTTTCCCCAATGCAACTTGTGGATCTCACTATCACCAATAAAAATGACAATTCTTTTTTAGTGATTGATATATGATTTAGGATGGAAATTTGAATTCCATGGTTTATTTTTCCTTTCTTTTCATCCCGTGATGAATTCAAATCAATTCGTTTAACAGTTTGATTCATAGGATGATCAAACTTTCGGGTACATTTTAATTTATTCATAGGATTTAAAAGAATAAATTTATTTATTAGTTTGAAAATTTTTATTGTGTTTTCCCCATTTATTCTTTGGGTAGTCTCCCCCCCCATTTGAATACATGATTCATCACATTTATTTACATGAATGATGGTTCATCAAAATACCAATTATTAGATTATTGTGTGCCAATTAATTTGTATAATTGATGAATACTATGGTTTTGGTCAGAGATATTGTTAGTGATATAGGTGTGATAATAATGGTGGATGATTATAGTTATATTGTGAAATAAATATGTTTTCCAAATTCATGGTTTGGCATATAGTAATGATGTGATAATATGATGGTGATTCGCGGTTGGATTTGATAGTGAAATTCTAGTGGGAGATGTTGTAAAAGTCAATCAATTCTATAATCCTCAATAATTGATCATGATTTGAAATGGTGGGGTAAAATTAAAATTATAAATTGAAGAATCCTTAAATTCAGAAAAACATCATGTTTCGTGGAGTGTACCCAAATAACATTTGTAGTGTATGGCCATGTATGTGTTTCTAGGGATTTCACATGTAACAAAGGATAAAACACCAAGTGTATTCTATGACAAACAATGTTTCCCACCTATAGTGACATAGAATGTATCCCAAAGGATATATTGACATTATATTGACCTAAAGCATGGACACATGAAGTTCACAAATGCCCAAGCCGGTACTAGGACACAACCTAGTACATGTTCACCAAAATAGTTCATCGGAACGACCAGATGTACATGTCTACAGGATGGTGTCACTCTGAGTGCTATCTTATCCTCCACAGATTGTGTACCCCATAGTGAAAAGCTATGTATGCGGAGTTTTACATGACACATGAGATTATAAGACACATGCAGACCATCGAGTAGGAGAGACAAAACATGTACCACTAGTAAATATTTTGATCATTGACCATAGAAGTCTGGGACCCCCCATTACTCCATTATATAGCATGTTCAATTAATTATGATTCATTATTATATATGTATGATGATATAGTGCAGAATTAAAACATTAACATTGTATTGTGACACCTTTAAGAAATTTGTTTTGGATAGAGCTCAAAATATACCACTATGATTCATGGGGTGGAATCCCATATCATATATTTCCTTGGTAGTGTTAATGTTATAACATTAACACCATTCACAAGGTGTATATCACCTATCTAGAATATTGATCCTCTAGGATTGGTGGATTCCCCTAGTAGTCCTATGTGTGATCACCTATCTGGGATGTTTGATATATAAAGATCTTATAGGCACATCTTAGTGAGTAAAAATGATAAAATCCCCTCAGATGATCATAGTTAGTGGAATTATGTATTGTGTAGTGACCCCTCGTAGACAAACATTACGGTAAATCCTTGATTATAATCTTAAGGCTGGTATTGTTGGTTGAAAAATATTGAAACAAGTTTTATATAAGGAGTATATTTGGGTTATTATTTTATAATCATTATGTCTCATATATAGATTGAAATAGATATGTATTATTGTGAAGAATACTCATTTTGCTTTATGCTTGATTTTAGGGGTGTCCTTATAAGTATTTATACAATCACCCATGCAAGGATTCTTCCAATACATGTCATTTATTATGAAGAAAACATGAATTCTGATAGATTCTTATGAGGATCATGAGAATGAGGATCATGAGAATAAGGAGCATATTTCATAACTATAAAAACTTAGGTTTATTCTAGTGTTCCATTTTATAGTTATCCCCTCTCTCAATGAAGTTTGATACCTTTTAAATTTTTTGGGGGGGATTGTATATGGACCCCTTATCACATTATGTACTTTGGTTGTACCATGGTTGTGGGATTATATATGTATGTATTAATTGAAATTAGTTTTAATTTAAATTAAATATTGTATGATCTTGGTTGTGTGTGCATGCATACAAGTAATCATCCTAATACCTTCCATATTAGAGATCTACCTACATGGTGTTGGAATTTAGTAATTGGATTATTGGATGAAATTTGGGTTTTCACACTTAGCTTATTATCGGCTATGTTGACCCTGGTGGGTTGGGTAACGACTTATTGTTATATGAGGAGTCAGTTCTACCTTGTGATTATAGTTTGGATTTTTTTTTATCTGTGAGGAATGATATTGGATTTATGTAATCTTTGTTAACATGTTTTTATTATGGATTTTAGGCTACTGAATCTTATTTCAGTGCCATGGTGATGTATATATTCACCAATACTTTGATAACCATGTTATTGACTCAATACATATACATACTAGTTGAGGGGGAAATTAGGTGATTTATTCATATATGAATTGTTCCTGGTTTCCATGTTTTTTTAATTCATCTCCATAGATATAATAATTAATTTTGGCATGTATAGTTTATTTTAGGATGCCTCTATAATGTCATCCGTACTATATTAAACGGAGTGGTCAAGCGAATGCTTCACTAAGTGATGAGGATTTAGTATATGGTCATGTACGGGATGTGGAATCTCTGGGTGGGGTCATGTTTTTTAACCACCAATTGATTACATGTTTTCACCATTAGTACTAGTATATGATCTCTATAGTTTGAGAATAGTACATGTGTTTCAGAGGTAGTGATGTACCATGTTTTGGGGTGATCTAGACACCCAGGCAGTTGAGGACTTACAAGAAGTATTCATACGTGTTTTCACCATTTTTTGGACACATACTAATATGATGGTGGTACTAATAAATTGTATTATTCTATTCTCCACCATGTGATAATGATTTTTGGTTATTTAGTAAAATTATAAGACAACTTTATGATATTATGAATTTGATCTTCTCTCTTGGGAGGAGCTATATCTGTACATATTGCAATCCATACATATTCTGGAGCGTCTATAGTTACAAAAAGGATGTATGATTAGGGATCAGTACTCAGTGAGGTTCTATAATCGTTCATGATATTATATGGAGATTGTCCAAAATCATGTATTTAAAGTGTAGACCATTGATCTGAGTTTATGACAAGATAACTAGTATGTAATAATTTCTATTTTCATTCCCAAATATGTTGGACAGACGGATCGATCCATAGTACTGTAGATATTCAAAGAAGAGAATAAATTGTCTGTAGGTTTATGATTATGAGCCTAGGAGTTAAGACCCTGGTAGTAAGTAGCTAATTTTAGTAGTAGGAATCCGGGTGAGCACGATAATTTAGGTGATGCTCCAAGGATAAAGGACCATTAGATATTCACTCACAAGATGGATTGAGATATCCTATAGAGGGGAGGTTATTTTCTGATGATGCATGGGATGTCCTTATCAGCATTTTCAAACCCACTATATATCTGATATGAAAAATAGTGGATGGACCATCCATATAGAGGATGACGTAGGAGAGGGAGGTATTCTAGGGGAATACATGGTATAAGATTAGAGAGAGTAGTAGGATTTTGTAGGTGATTTTAACTATTTCCACCACAACCCCCATGTGTTCGTTATAGGTTTACCGAGATACTACATAGGGATGATAATAAATCTAGGATGTGGAGAATTATAACCCCTAGTATAAAGGTATGATTAATGGTATGGTATTTTTCTTCTGTACTTTAGATTCTATACTGATAGACAGAGTTTTATCATATCTTTTCTTTCCACTTATATTTTTCAATAAATTGTGATTCTTGTTGACCCCTTTACATTACACTTGAACATGGAGACTCTTAATGGATGTAACGAACCAACCCATGTTACCCAGAGCCAGTGCATTATTTTTATACGTTGGCATGGTTAAAAGGAATCAAGTCCCGAAAGACCAATCCATTTACCGGTCTTGATAAATAGATTACATATAAGAACGTAACATTACAATTTTTACATGAAATAAAACATAGATAATCCTTTGAGAATGCAATAATTTCCCTAGCTTAACCCTTCATATCAATCATAATACACTTTGTGGAATCCGTGGAAAAAACATAATAAAGGGGTGAGATCAGATGGTCATTAAGGGAAAATAATTTATTAGAAGCTATAAAATTTTAAGGAAAGATGTATAATAAAAACAACTGCCATTTAAACATAAAATATGAACATAATATGGAAAAATAATAATTCAAAATTACTATATAAACATGAACATGGATATTCTATTAGTCAAATAATCCGATGTAATAATTAATTTCATAAAAAGGAAATGAAAGATATTGCACATAATAAGTACTACTTCAAGGACTTGTGCCAATTCCACTCCCAAATATTTTGTCAATTCCTTATGCAAAGACACTAGTTTGTATAATGAGACGTACTGATGCATCGAAGAGCTATATTGGGCCCTTCCCATCACTTACCATGTCCAATGTGAAAAGGGTGAACATTACACAATCATTCGTATTAAAAATAGAATATGAAATTTCGATGCTTAAACATAAACCATGAATGGTATAAAAATAGCACAACCATATAAAAACATATCATAACTCATTATATACAAATATGGATGACTTTATTATAATAAATCAACCTCAATCAAGAATAATCTACAGTTAAGGATGTTGGCATAGTTGAAAACAATCAGTAAAACACTTTAAATGAAATAACCCTTTTTCATGAAATCTTTTAAAAGTAACAAAATTTATAAAAGAAGCCATATTAAAAAGATTTTTGAATCAATATTTATCATACTAGATTGAATATTTTTAAATTAATAAGCATTTTAATAAAATCATATCCATACAAATAAATCTTTAAAATATTTTTTAAAACATGGACATTATTTATATATGTATAGAAAAATATTTCTTTAAAATAATTCATATGATGATCTAGTTAAATGTACCCTTCCACAAAACCAAAAAACATTCCTTTTAAAACATAAAATTATAAAACATGGACATGGATGATTTATATGTCCCAATAAATACTTACACATAAACAATCTTAAATAATAATGAGAATGAATAATTAATCATTACCTTAGGCCTGATACACTCTATACGTGTCTGAAAAACCTATGTAATGTGTTTAGACAATATATTAACATATATCTAATTCATAATAATATTTATGATATCATATATGATTCCTTTATGACTTTATATTACTGGTTTATTAACCATTCCATGTTAATGTGACAATTTAGTAATAATCAATTTGCTTATCATACGTGTTTTCAATTGTTATTTTTGATCATATTACATAGATCATGATTTACATACATACATAATTTATAATATGATTTATATTTTATATATATTTATATATATATGAAATTTTATACACCGTTAATGGAGACGGTAGTCCGTACGTACGCATGAACGATATTTCCATTTTTGTATCGTATGGAAGTAAGTGAATGACATATATGTATATATATATATCATCCCAGTAATATTATTATGTAATAAATATCATAATTATTAGTAATATATATTCATATAATAATTCTTGAATGGTGAACATGGAATGTGAGTCTCATCGCATCGTGGAGATGATAAGACGTACGTACGCATGAGCGACGTTATCAATTCCTTAATGGTTAAATGGTATAGAATTGGATAGAATATGAATTTTAAATAAACAATATCATGTTATATTTATTATTTAAATCCATTATATTCATTTTTAAACCCATATAAATAAAGTGTACATGAAAAAAAATTACACCACGTCGTGCATATAGTAAGTCGTACGTATGCACACATGGTTGTATTGTTTTTCATAGGATGGGTAAAAAGAGGAATATTGTAGTTCCATAATCATAAAAAAAATCTCATAATATAGATGATTATGGATTTATTATTTTGTTATGGTAACAACTAATAATTAATATGTAGAAGAAGAAATTAACATTGAATGAAGGGGTAAAACGATTACATCTTCTTCGAGTGTCTCCTTTTGATTTGCACAAAGGATTACATAAGAGACTTTATACCCAAATTTTTTCCTACATTATTAATTAAGGTATATTGTAAGGATATTTGGACCCAGGATGGCCAAGATAGAGGGCTTTGTAGGTGTTAATTAATGAGAAAGGGAGGTTCCCTTTTATAATAGAGATGAGGCGCACTTTAGGAAAGCCTTAAAAAATTAATTTCTTATAAAATGATATTCGGTTTATAATAGATAAAAATTGATATATTTAATGTATAATATGATTATGGGTCAAAATCCTCTCATTCAATAGGTTTTAGACATGTTTAGGTCATAAAAGTATTATTAACCATTGGGATTAACCCTTAGTTAAACAGTTTAAATCTTACAATTACTTCTTGTATTTTTATAATATAGGATTAATTTATTTACTATAAAATGAAAATAAAACCTAAAGTGGATCATTAATGACATTTTTCACATTATATAAGTCAGTTGGATAAATATTATATTTTTATGATTTTTAAATCATGTAATAAAATAGTATTTGTTTGAAAAACTCATTGATGTCAATTTTGACACTATTTGGTAATTGATTTTTGTTAGGGTATTAACAACTTATTACTTCATACCAAAGGAATTAAATCATACCTCATATTTCAAGGTCGTCTATAAAATTTGTTTATGGAATAAAAACATTCAAATTCAATTTATTTTAATATTTTAATACCATTTATTTGATTCATTCATTATTAAGGAATATACCGCATCGTTACTGTGTCAAAAATAATTTCGCTTATTTAATGTCTAATAATTAAAAATAAAATAACATTATGTATAATATACTTTTAGACTTATAATTATTATTTATAGTAAAATATATCAGTCATATAACCCTATATTAATTTTTTTTAGTAAAAGATACATGTTTATGTTATATGTATCTTTACATTAAATTAATTCTTATAAGATCTCATTACCCCACCATGTAGTCCCATGTTGTCCTAAAATATTCCAATGGATTCTCATTGTCGAATATATCTCTTCCAATAGGATTAGGACACGTTTTATGGTAGTTTAATATTATTATAATATTATTTATTACTCTTATTGACCAGATTTACACATTAACCATGGTTAATAAAAAAAATTACTGAAGTTACTATTCTTAATGTCCAAAAATAAAAGGTACCTATTTACATGATTTTTGACCTTATAATTATATATATGGAATCCATTTTTTTAAATTCAAAACATAGAAGTTTTAGTAATAAATCTGAATTTTTAATCCCCTTATAAAATACAAAAAGCAGGTTTCTAAGAAATAATATCTATCAAAAGATTGACATGTGTTTATGTTCAATTTAAATCTGAAATTACATAAATTAACCTAAGTAATATAAATTATATTATACTTTATAAACACTAAAATTTATTATTTAACACTAAATTCTTTTATTAGAATAGTTGTTTCCAATTATAATTTAATATGTTTCCTTATTCATTAAAATATGGAAGTAATCAGAAAAGTAACAAAATTTTATCCAAACTAAATTTTTGTGTCCCACTTCTAAAGAAGAACTTAATTTCACCAAATTAAATATATATAAGCTTCAAATGTAGGATTTAGTAATGGTTCTCCATTAAAAGAAGAATAATAATATTTTTTTGACAAAAATCAACTTTTATCTGAAAATTTTAATTTGTCCTTATATTATGTCACAGAAGATGAATGTTAAAACAGTATAGTATATATAAAATTGAAAATATAGTTAATAATATTCATAACCACTTTTAAATTTCTATTTTCTTATGTCATGGTGCACATGAACTTGGTATTGCATACATTTTTAACTATTTATTTATTAATAAGAAGCGTACGGTGGAAGCTTGGGGTGTTACATTACCCCCCTTCAATAAATTGCGTCATCGAAATTTAAACTCAGGATTAAAAACTTGGGTTTTGAAATTTCAAAATATCTTAATTGAAATCCCACATCGTAATATGGATTAATGAGACCTCTATTTTAAAATTAAAAAAGGTACATATATAGGTTATAAGAAATAACACATACTAGGGTTCCATTTAGGAAAACATGGATATGGAAGAGAAAAATAACCCCAATGTTCTAATGGAGAGTGATAGATAATATTCTTAAGAGACTGTTAAAAATAATAAATGGATAAATATGAGATTATCTAATGTAAAATTTGATTCATCACAAAAGAAAGTATTATGAAAACATTTTTTGTTTTCTGATCCATTCTCTAGTGTTGTTGAATTAATATAATTAATTCACTAAGAACACCAGGATTGATACTTAATTTACATGTATAGTTTCATCCTTTAACTAATTCCTACCACCAAATCATATTTCTCTTCAAAAGATAAAACTCAAAAATATTATATTTACCTCAATTGTATAGGGATCCCAATGTAATCATATACCATTTAAATGAAGAAAAATATTTTATAATAACTAGTGACTTATTGTCGGCTAGTGGTAGGTGATAAAGCCTTGTCACACATCGGTTGTGGGTTCGATTCCTGTAGCTTTCTCCGACGCGACGAGTTATCACCCGACCTATTGGTCGTCCATTTTCTAAGACCATAATATTATAACATTACAAAAATAATATTAGGAAATGTTTACACTTAAATAATACTATCCAGTTTTCAACATAATCCATTCTAACCTTTAGAGTTATCAAAAATAGTTATGTCTAATCTTTGTCTAAAGGGTCCCTAAATTTCCAAAATCATTAGTAACATCATATTCCCCAAAAATTATAATGTTGATCTTATTGTCACATAATGAAAATATGATTACCTGGATCATATTTAAAATTTAATAAAAAAAATGTATTACAGTACAATCCTTATATATACACATTATTCATATATCTAAAATATAATTATTTAATCAAAAAATATAAATAAATTAATTATTTCACTTCGATTGTAGTAATAACATAATATTGGCCTTCATCCATTTGTTTTTTCTAGGAAATATTTCCTTTATGATTTGGAAAATTGATTTCATAATGTCCCATATCATTACAATTATAACATTTCACAACTTCTTTCATTCCCTTACAATCACGACCCTGGTGACCTTTCACTACAAATTTGTAACAAACATGCATTCCATTTAGGCAAGTTCCAGGGTGTTTCCTACCAAATTTATCACATAAGATAAAATCTTTCGTTCCCTTTTCCCATTATATGTATCTTTCTCCCTAATTCTCTTCTTATCTTGCATTAATTTAATGTTATAAGATTTAGATAATTTCTTTTATACCTTGAATGCACATGAGACTATATCTTCATATGATGAGAAAGATTGTGAGACCAATGCCCATTGGAGTAAAGGTCTTAAACTATTAATGAAGTGACCAGTCATACTTCTTGGGTTGCATATGTAGTCTGTAGCATGATTTTCTATCCTTGTGAAGTTTGACTCATAATTTTCAACATTATCATCCTCCTTTTTCCTCAGGCTCAGAAATTGTATTTCTATATTATCTCGCTATTCAATATAAAATTATTTCTCTAGAAAAAGTTTTTTATACTCTATCCATTCTATATTTCCAATATCTTCATCCTTTTTTGTGTTTTGAATTAATTTCCACCATTGATCTGCATCTCCTAAGAGATGATAAACTCTCATTATAACTTTTTCCCTTTCATTACTTCCAAAAGCATGAAATATTTTCTCTAAGAAACTTATCCACTCCTGAGCTACAAAGGATTTTTAGTATCAATGAATATTGGAGGTTTGTGTCTCAAGAAACGGTCTAACATTGATCCTTTGTGTTGTGGATGAGGATTCACCATACAGGTAAGTTTATTATTCATAACATGAGGCATCTATCCCAATATGGTTATAATATATCCAGTACTATTTGTGTCACTAACTCCACTATCATTATATTGTGTACAAGGGAAATCCCAACATGTATTGTGTGTGTTGATATTATTTCTATTTCCTCCACTAGAATCCATATCTAAACAATGGATACACTAGATTAGGTTATGAATCAAAATGCATTATTACAAACTAGAAAAATATATATCTTAAATTGAACAAATTATGCATATCTAATCTGTAATCATAAATATGGTTATGTTGAAGACATATTTACTCATAAATCCTTCTTAATGGTTTGTAAAGAAAATATGAATTATCCTAGGAATATCCCATGCGAGTGTCAAACCATGTATGTAGTAAGGCTCGTTGTCATGTATCGGGTTACCCTGAGTCAAGCTCAAAAAACCTTGTCGGAGTTTTCAACCCTAGGTACATCTGTTCCAGAACCATTTCCACTTGTAGTATATAGACATGGATGTTTTTTAAATGCATACCCACATAATATGCAATTTCAGATTCTATGATTATATTCAATACTTATACACAAATTCTATCATATGGATATGATCCCTAATATTAGTTTTCTAAATATATTTCCATGGTTTTTTCTAAATATCTTCTGATACCAACTGTAACACTCTATCCCATGTAACCCAGAGCTGGTGAATTATTTTAACACATTGGCATGATTATATGGAGTCAAGTCCCAATTGAAAGATCATTTTAGCTATCTTAGAAAATAGATTACATATAGAAATATAGCATTATGATTTCTAACATAAAATAAAACATATATAATCCATTGAGAGTACCTTTATTCCCCTAGATAAAACCATTTTATAAATCATAATTAACATCTTGGAATCCTGGGAAAACAAAACATACTATAGGGGTGATTTCAGATGCCCAATAAAGGTAAATAATTCCGCAGAGGCAATAAAATTTTATGGAATGATGTATAATAAAAACAGAAGCCTTTAAAACAAAAACTTGAACATAATATGGAAATAATAAATCAAACATTTATATATAATCATCCACATGGATATTCTACTAATAAAATAATCACAGGTAAAAACTAATTTCATATTGAAGGAATTCATAATGCCAGACAGAATAACTACAATGTCAAGGCCTTGTTCCAAGACCAATCACAAATATTCTCTCAAGGCCTTGTGCCAAGAAACTAGTTTGTCTCATGAGACATACTGATGCATCAAGGGCCTATAGTGGGCCCTAATCATCACTTTCTATGTCCAATGTATTCCTTATAAGAAAATGGTGAAACATAACATAAACATTAGTATTAAAACTAGCATACTAAATGTTAATACATTAACCATAAACCATGAATGGTATAAAAATAACACATCCATATTCAAAAATATCATAACTTATTCAATACAATATTGATTATTTTATTATAATAAATCATCCTTAATAAAGTACAATATCCAGTAAATGATATTGACATAGTTTAAAATGAATAGAAAAACTCTTTGAGAGAAATATCACTTTTTCATTAAAATTTGTAAAACTCCCAAAATTTATAAAAGAAGTCATTAAAAACATATTTTTGAATCAATTAGTCCCATACCACCTTGAAACATTTAAATGGAATTAGTATTTTTAAATAATAATGTTTATATAAATAAATCCTTAAAATTATTGTGAAAACATAGACATTAATAATATAGATGTAGAAAAATAAATCATTCAAATAGTTAAACTGATAATCTAGTTTAATAGACCCTTCCATAAATCCTTAAAATATTTCTTTTGAGTTTTATCTATCAAACATTTAACTGGATGATAAATATGTCCCAATAAATACATACACATAATCAATCTTATATAATAATGATATTGAGTAATTAACCCTTACCTTAGGTCTGATACTCTCTATACAAGTCTAAAACTCCTGTATAATGTTTTTAAACATATAATTAACATATATCATAATAATAATAATATATATGATATCTTATATTATTCTTTTAGGATGTTATATTAGACATTTATGAATAATTACAAGTTATTGCCACATTTTGGTAATAATAGGTTTTTTTATCATATGTGTTCTGACATTTTATTCTTGATCATATTACTTAGATCCTGATTTACGTACTTCCAGAATGTATAATATGATATATTTATCATATATAAATATAAATATATATGTGAAATGGAATACAATGTTCACATATATGGTAGGTTGTACGTATATATAAACATTGTTTCTGTATTCGTATCGTATGAAAGTAATTGAATGACATATATGTATATATATATATATCAACCTAGTAGGATTATTATGTCATATATTTCATTATTAATAATGATATTTATCCTTCTAATCATTAGTGGTTGGTGAACATGGAAGATGAGTCTTATCGCTTCGTGGAGACGGTAAGTCGTAGGTATGCACGAGTGATGATATCATTTCTTTAATGGTTAAATACTATGGAATAGGATGGAATATGAAATTGTGAATAAAATATATCATGTAATATTTCTTATTTAAATCCATAATATTCATCATTATACCCATATAAATAAAGTGTACATGAAAAAAATTACACCACAGTCTGGAGATGGTAAGTCGGGCATACACACGCATGGTGGTATTTTTTATAGGATGGGTAAAAATATGAATATTCTGGTTCAATAATCAAAACAATATCATAATATTGTATATTCTGGAGTTATTATTTTATTTTGGTAACAACTTTGTAACAGGATGTTGAAGAAGAAATGAACATTGAATGAAGAGATAAAACAATTACCTCTTCTTAGGGTTTCTCTTATTGATTTTCACAAAGGAACTCCATAAGTTGGATTTATGAACATTTGTTTCCTCTAGGATGATGTACAGGAAGTTGGGAGGATATTTGGGTAGGGTTTGGCTGATTAAAAGGGATCTTTCAGTGTGAATTAAATAGAAAGGTAGGTTCCCTTTTTTAAGAGAGGTGCGAGGCAGTTTAAAAAAAATAATGAAGTATTAATTTATTTCAACATGATATTCGGTTTCAAATAGCTAAAAATTGATCTATTTATAGGATTAGATGAATTTGGGTCGTACCCCTCTCAAAAAATAGGTTTTAGACATGTTTAGATAATAAAATTATCCTTATCTTATGGGAGTAACCCTTAGTTAAATAATTTAACTCTTACCATGTCTTCTTGTATTATTATACTATAGGCTTGATTTTATTACAATAAAATTACAAGGGAACCTAAAGTGAATCATTAATGACATTTGTAAAATTATATACGTCAGTTGGCCAAATATTATATTTTTTAATATTTTAATATCATTTAATAAAATAGTATTTGTTTTAAAAACTCCTTTATTTCAATTTTGACACTATTTTGTAATTTATTTTTTTTACATACATAAAATCATGATTCCTTTAACAAAATTGAATTAATAGATACCACACATGTTTATTTAATCTATAAAATTAGTGGATGGATTCAAAACATTTATATTCTATTTATTTAAATATTTATAATATCATTTATTTGATTCTATCAGTAATATAGAAAATATTGCTTCGTTATTGTGTCATAAATAAATATAATTATGTAATGAATAAAAATTATAAATAAAATTCCATGATATATGAAATATTTTTACCTTTATAATTAATATTTATAGTCAAATATATATATGATATTACCCTATATTAATATTTTTTTCGTAAAAGATAGATGTTTATGTTATATTTCTCTTTACTTTAAACTAATTATTATAACATCTCATTATCACACCCAAGTGGTCCCATAGGGTCCTAAAATATTCCTAAGGATTATCATGGTCTAATATATTTTTTAAAATATTATTAGGACACATGTAAGGGTTGTTTAATATTATTATAATATTATTTTTTACCCTTATTTACTAGATTTACCCTTTAAGCATGGTTAAGAAAATAATTACTGAAGTTACTATTCATATTTCCAAAAAATAAAAAGTACCTATTTATATATTTTGGTCCTTATGATTCCAAATATTCAATCAATTTTTACAAATTCAAAACAAAAAAATGCACTAATTAATTTAAAATTAATCCTCATGGCCAAAAACAAAAAGCGTGTATTAAGAAGTAATATCTATCAAATGGTTAACAAGTGTTTATGTTCAATTTCTATATGAAATTACATCAAATTAAATGAAATATATAAAATTATATTATTATTTAAATCCACTTAAATGTATAATTTATCATTATAAATTTTGTTGATTAAATTGTTTTTCAATTTAAATTTATTATTTTTCACTGTTCATTAAAATATGAAAGTTATTGGAAAAGTACCAAAATTTTATCCAAACTAAATTATTATGTCCCTATTATAAATAATAATTTAATATAATGAAATTATATATATATATATATATATAAGTTTCAAATATTGGATTTAAAAAAGTTTCTCCATTAAAAGGCGAAAAATTGAATTTTTTGAAAAAGTCTTCTTTTATCTGAAAATAGACATTGTAATTATATTATGTCACATAAGGTGAATGTTAAAATTTTATGGGATACATAAAATTAAATATATTATTAGTTATTTTCATAAACTCTTTTTAAATGGAAATTTTGATAGCTCTTGGTGCGCATAAACTCGGTGTTGTCTACATTGCACACTATTGAATTATTCATAAGAAGTGTAACGTGGAAGCTTGGGGTGTTACAATGGAGGTTACTTAGGGATCACACATACTTGTTTTTATTATGTGATATAACTCTTTTAAGTGATAATTTATTATGTGATATAATTATAGTATCAATGAGGCCTTTTTAAATCATCACATATATAGACTAGTTATCAACGATTTATACTCTTATTGAAAATTTCAGGTAGAGAATGTGACATATCCATAGTAAAATAATTTCATTTATTTTTTAGATGGAAAATTAACCTATGTATAGTAGAATAAATTCATACATAAGATGATACAATTGATTACTCACATTTTGGATAGTATCACATGTAGAGTAGTGGAGGATATAGTCTTTTAGATTCTTCTAGTAGTGGTGGAGTATGGGAAAATCATTCCTGAATAAGTGGAGGGATTACCTCCCCACTAAGATATATTATTATACATTGAAATTCACCCAGGGAAGCCTATGATATCTAAAACAATATAATAGATATAACTTGTAGAGTTTCTGAGAGTTGAGGGTGAATTTGAGGACTTATATAGTGGGGATTTTTTAGACATAGTGTTTCTCCTGGTCATCCACATTGTTGTTCTCCAAAAAATCCAGCATGATCTTGAGGTTACATACATATTCCCACTACCTAAACTAGGTGATCTTGAAAAATAATTATCCACTAATTAGGATCAACATCCACATATATCAGTTGAGTGGGGTGTGGTGGTTCTCGAATATTGATCTTATATTAGGTTAACACCAACTTCGAGTACCAGATATGGATAAACCAAAGACAACATTAAGATGTCTATATGACCACTATGTGTATTTGATATACCTTTAAGATTGAATAATTCCCCAAAATAGTTCATGGGATTCATGAACTAGATATATTAAAATTCTTATTTAGTTTTTGGAGGCCTTAGTAAATGAATTATTAATGTACCCGATATATGAATATGAGAAGAAAAGTGACATGATGATTATTTTGGAAGTACTTTATGATAATATTCTTTATTGGAAGATCTCGAAGTTTCATTTCTAGAATTATGAGGAATAATTTCTAAGATGATTCATATTGGAATATTTGGTGTAAATGGACATAGTAAAGGTCGATACAATTTTATCTTGGCATCCACCTAAGTGAGTCACATACGTTTAGAGATTCTTTGGGTTGGTAGGATACTATAAGGGATTCGTTCACAATTTTTATTTGATATCTGATACTTTTTGAAGTATAGAAACTAATGTGTAAGCATTTTGTTTGGATGGATATTTTCCATAAATCTCTTTATGAGCTACTGTAGATGTTGATAACAACCCACATTTTGATATTTCCAATGGAGGTTATTGAGTACGTAGTGTTCTGCAATGCCTCAGTGACAATGATCTATTTTTTATTGATTTTTAGGTATTGATAGTCAATGGATATTTTAATTTGATACCCCATGGGAATAACTACATGAACCACAATACTTAGTTAGTAGAGATAGTCTTCTCTCTAAAGATATGGAGATACTATATTATGATTGAGTTGTTTTCAATATACTCATATAGTAAGAGTCTCAAGTATATCTTCTCTAAGAATGAATTTAACAGGGGATAGAGGTGATGGATAATGTTCCTCCATGATTTTGATTTTGAGATAATATATAGTTAATATAAGGAGAATGGAATAGTTGGTTCTCTTAGAAGTGGATGTTCATCACAATTATTAACTAAGGAGTCAAATCAGTTTGCCTCATTGCAGTTGTACATATAATAAGTGGATGGAGAAACTTATATCTAGCTAATGTAATGACCCGCCAATTCTCATTGGTTTGAGAGCTCAACGAGTCATTACTTGGCCTTAACAGACATCCCCAAGGCTCCAAAGGCTGGAAATAAATGCTGAAGGGTTTCAAAATACATGGGGGACGATTTACCCTTTAACTGAAAGAAACTAACAAACAAAGCAAACCAGATAAACATCTCCAAGCAACCACTATATGATGCATGATCTGGAACCAAACAACTAAACCATTATTTTCATAGTAACCCAACCAAGTGCAACAACGGAGTACAAAACCAAATCAGAGTAAACAGTGGAAAGATAACTAAAAGACTTCAAGATGACAACCCAACTCCATGATCTACAAGCTCCAAGATCCAACATCACGAACTAGCCCAAGAGTCACAATGTATTTCTATAGATGTGTGACACTTTACCTTTTCCAACATCTCGGTATATGACATCTGAAAAAGCACCATCGTGCCAAAGCAGGGGGTGAGTAATAAAACTCAGTTGGTTTTCTCCAATGACTTTCCAACCCATGCCTCTAGGATAAAACATTTTAGCACATTTATATAAAACAATTTATAAAAAACAATTCCAAAACAGTTCACAATATAGAAAATTCCATGTCAAAGCCATTTTCCAACAAAATCGTTTTCCAACAAAGCAACCAAGAAAAGTTTCCAATCAAATTCACATCTCCATTTTGGCACATTAATTCCATTCCACAAATCCACACAACCAACCATGAATGCAACATGGACCTCCCTATACTCGTGAGTGGTGAGTTATCCTTCCACTAAGCCATCACTTAGTGGACTACCTTGACAGGGGTACTTCACAACCTTATATTTCCCAACCTACTGATGGGGGGACTTCTCTCCCTTATCCATCCCAATGCATATTAACACACACCATGAACCATGAAATCCATGCCCAAAACCAAGTGTGTTAAAAACCTTTCAATAAAGCATCTCCCTTTTATTGAAAACCATTTCATTCAAGCTGAAAAACCATATCCAATTTTAAAACACCATTTTAAATTTACTTCAACAACCACTCTCCAAAAACACACAAATTTCATCACTTGTTACTAAAAAGGGGTTTCAACCAATCTTTCATAAAAGATAAACAGACCATTTTAATCAATGAAAACAATTTGAAACTAAGCCTTCAAGTTTTAAGAAAGAGGAATCGAGAGTGAAGCCACCTTCCACAATGCTTTGGGTGAAACCAACTGAAGGATGAAGAATGCCAAGAACACCGGGTAAAAAATCCAAAAACCCTCCTTATATTACTTCTCCTAACACAACCAAGACCAAATATTGTCATATTTGGAATCCACACCCTTAGATATACCCACAACGGGCGTATATCAAAGAAAACAAGAGAAGAGGAGAAGTAGATCTAAGTAGATCTAAGAACCCAGTCAAGAACGATCACACACCTTAAGAATCCAGCTTCGATTCACCAAGAAAATCCTTCGGATCACCTCAGGAACTCTTGGGAGAAGTCTTCCAACATTGAAGGGAGATTAATCCCGAGTTAGGGACGCTTAGGAGGTTTAAACAAGGAAATTAAAGGCGAAACGAGTTAGATCCAAAATTTTAGGATCTAACTTTAAGTGATTGTATGGTTAGTCCGCACGGTCTAATAAATCGTGCGCTAACTGCGCGTTAGCTTCTGCCTCATCCATCCTTCATGCACGGTTTGGAAACACGGTTTAGACAAATCATGCGATGACCGTGCAGAAGACACTTCCTCCAAGAACCATTGCACACGGTTTGGCCGCACTGTTAGACAAACTGTGCGCCGACCGTGCGGCTTCCCCTTTGTCTCCAAACATCATTCCAAGTTCTCCCGTCTCTCCCATTCAACACACTTAACTTTAAAACCAATAAAAACATCAAGAAATGGTTACATACCAAAAACTAGGGGTACTACATTCTCCCCACCATTGGCCTTTCCATCCCCAGAAAGTAGAAAACCAATGCTTGACTAAAAGAGTTCTGGCCACTACTCCTTCATTTCTTTCTTGCGTTCCCAAGTATCTTTCTGAATCTGACCATACTACCATAAAACCCACACTATACAGATGCTTTTTCTACGCAAGACTTTCTCTTTCCTATCCACTATCCATACCGAGATATGTACCGATGAAGCATCTGGCTCTAGGTTAACGCGATCCCATCTGGTCACATGGTCAGGATCAGGTTGATACTTCTTTAACTGAGATACATGGAACACATTATGCACTGCACTGAACCATGGTGGTAATTCCAACTGATATGCCACCTCTTCAGCTCGTTATAGTATCTCAAAAGGGCATGTATATAGAGGAGATAACTTGCCCTGCTTCCCGAAACGACGATGTCCAAGTCTTGGAGAGATCCTCAAGAAGACATGATCACCCACAACGAATGACAACGGTCTTCAATGGTGATCTGCATAAGATTTCTGATGAATTTGAGCTGTCTCCATCCTCTTTATAATCAACTGAGTCTTCTCCGTTGGTTCTTGGACAAGGATCGGCCCAACTTTTGAAGTTTCACCAGTTTCCACCTAGCGTAGTGGAGAATGGCAAGGACACCCATACAATGCTTCAAACAGGGCCATGCGTATCAAGGCTTGATAACTGTTATTCTATTAGAACTCCACTAAGGGTATATGATCCTCCCATGAGCCACCAAATTCCATTACAAAATCCCACAATATGTCTTCCAGCATTTGTATCGTCCGCTCAGATTGGCCATCTGTCTGAGGATGATACGCCGTACTCATCGTCAACTGAGTCCCCAGGGCTTGCTGTAATGATTTCCAGAAATGATATGTGAACCTCGGATCTCTATCAGAGACAATAGACACTAGTACCCCATGCCTCTTTACCACTTTATGGATATAGATTTTTGAAAGATATTTGTAATGTCCCGGACCTCTCTGGTCCATTACTTTGTGAAATTTTAGTGTTGGAGGTGTTCCGGGAGGTCAATGGGACTTATCCCCAACACTTTGCCAATTTTCCAGTTCTGTGAACATTGTTTCCAGTTTTATGAACAGTAACAGATCGGTCTCACCAATCGGTCGGACAGATCAGTCTCACAGATCAGTTTCATAGATCGGTCTGACAGATCGGTTTCACAGATCGGTCTGACAGATCGGTTTCACAGATCGGTTTCACAGATCAGTTTCACGGATCGGTTTCACGGATCGGTTTCACAGATCGGTTTCATAGATCGGTTTCACAGATTGGTTTCACAGATCGGTCTGACAGATCAGTTTCACAGATCGGTATGACAGATCGGTTTCACAGATCGGTTTCACAGATCGGTTTCACATATCAGTTTCACAGATTGGTTTCACAGATCGGTTTCACAGATCGGTTTCACAGATCGGTTTCACAGATCGGTCTGATAGATCGGTTTCACAGATCGGTTTCACAGATCGATTTCACAAATCAGTTTCACAGATCGGTTTCATGTACAGTAATGGTGGGTGAAAAGTGTTTCCAAACTCCTACAGTTTTTCCCCTTTTGACATTTCCTTTGACGTAAAATACATTTAAATCCTTATTTTAAGGGCTCTTAAGGCCGTTTCAAATGCCATAAATCCTATATTAATTATTCATAAGGCTTGGAATGTTTTACTTGGTCAAACCGTGTGGGTTAATGCGATCTGTTTTTAATGGAGAATTAACCGGATCTTAAACTGTCACCCCATTAAATCTTAAAAAGGGACAAGATATCATTCTCCCTTGTTCGTTCCGGTTTTTCTCATCTAAGATATTCTAGAACCTTTCAATCATTCCCGTAGGAGTTTCACAGTCAATCTTTACTCCTAGGATTGGTTCTGCTCTGTTTTGGATGCAACCAAACTGTGTCGGTCAATCTTCCCAATAAGGTATGTTTTATCGTCGTTCCTTTGGGGATCATCTTCTCTTGTTTCTCCCTTCCATATTATACCATGTAATTTACAAGATTCTAATGGGTTTTTCTTGGGGTTGGTTGGTACTGTCGTACCGTGGTATCCTCTGGTGGATGCAGTTGTCATGAGAGGAGGATTGTGACCCGTTGTGTGGATAAAGGACGTCAAGAACTCTTCGAGGTAGGGGATTCATGGCTTCTCTAATTGTATATGTGAAATTGTAGAATTAGCATGATTTAGTCCTTTGGATCACAATGAAATTGACCTAATTAAACACTTGAACCGGATTAAAATAATTGGTTGATCGCATGGTGTTGCTTTATATCGTGATAATGGTTTACCTCATGTTTTCCTAGATAGAGTGATATCTATGATTTCTTTGATTTTTTGTTCGTTCATGATAGAAATTGATAATTAACGTAAAGCCAGAATTAATTGTTAATTAATTGGCTAAAGATAAAGGGGCATGTAAATTAGTCTGGTTATTGTCGTTGTTGTAGTTGTTCTAATTTGAGGATAATAAAATTAGGGAAGTAAGCATGGTTATTAATTTGTGATAGCTTACTGATTAGGTATCCTGTAATTGGAACCTACGAATAACATATCTGCTAATTCAATATGGATTAAAGAATAGATTATGTGGGAATTTCTAAAAGGGTTCTGAGTTACCCTCTTGTTTGTTAAAGGGTCAAGAGCCCATGGTTATGATTGTTGTTTTTCTGCTGCTTGTGCTATGATGTGACCCTGGAGGGGTGTTGTGATATGTGGAGGCATGGAGGCCTTGTGGTTGTGGCAGCAGATGACGCCTAGAGTGGCGAGATGCATCAGTTTATGCATGTGGGTGTTGGGGAGGACACCCTGGGTTATGGAATGGGATGGATGTGGTTGTTGGATGCTTGTGGTTTTCTTGAATTTTAATCTTCTTTGCTTTTCCCCACTGCTCAAGGCAGCTGGTCTTGCAACCCTTCTTCTGAAGGAGGCGAAGACGCGTGGGGTATGCCACGTGCTTTCCGTGTTTAGCCTCTCGAGGGAGAATGGGTATATGCTTTTTCTATAGGTGGAAAAGACTCAACGGGTAGTATATCTACTCACCGTGGTGAGCCTCCTTTATGTTTAGAAGCATAGGATTCTTTTCTAGAATTCCTGGGAATATGGAAAAGTAATTTTGTAATGAATGTTTGATTAAATGGTGAAAATCCACGGGGATGGAGATGCTGGAATTTAAAGGTGATGTGAATCTTAAAAAGGAGCAGTTGTTTTTGAATGTGATGCCAATTCAGTTTAATGTGAAATTTTTCATTCTTAATTAATGTTTAAAAAATTAATTAATGTACAGTGGAACTGATAAAATGAGAATGGGGTAATCTAATAAATCTTTTCAAATGTTTGTGTGATTATAGGATACCTAGTCTTAGAAGTAGCAACATGGAGTCTGAGAGATGTTAGCTGTAGTTGTATCTAAGACTAGGTAATGCCTGTAGTGTGGATGTGAGTTACATATATATTCTATACTTTTTGTGTTTCTATACGCTACTCCACCCTTTCGGTAAGGGCAACTGACACCCCTGGGATTTTGAGCCCTGGGGGGGTGTTTTCCCCAACATTCTGATGGGAGGTTGAATGGATGACTACCCCCTTTGACCCCACTCTCTTCTCTTGGTAGATCTTTGTGTTGGTAGGTACACTGGTTAGTTTTACTCATATATGTGTGTAGAGGGCTATAATGGCTTGTGGTTATTTCACACACATATATTCTGGATATAGTATCCGATGGAGTACTATAGGTGTAACGTGTATAGGCTGTGACAGCTTGAGGATCCCTATTCGGTGTATGGGCTATAATGGCTTGAGGTATAATACCCGATGTATGATACACGTTATGCGGGCTATGGTGGTTCCCGGAACTTACCCGGTTGCTTTTGGTTGTGAGGATGGTGTGGTGCTTCGCCCAGGTGTCTCCGGGCAAGCCTTTGTGGTGCACGAGGTGCAGATTGTAGAGCTTAGCCCAGGTGTCTGCGGGTAAGCCTTGCAGAGAGATGCACAGGACGTATGTCGTTGGGGCAAAGCAGCAACCCAGTGGGAAAGTAGTAGTGGGTTACCCTTGATAATCTTTACATTATGATATATTCTTGTATGTGTTACTTGGTGAGAGTACCCATGGTGAGGTTGGGAACTTAGTATAATTGTTTAGGTGACGAGTTAGTTTCACTTGTTATTCTCTAGGCTTTAGCATGCTTTCTTTACTTTTGCATGAGAGGCTTGGGGAGGATCCTACTGAGTATACTGTTATACTCACCCTATGCATATATAAACTATTTTTTAGGTCACTTGGAGTAGGTTGGAGATCAAGCTGGTTACTACTAGCTTGTGGTTGGAGGAGGAGTTGTTCGGGCTTGTGGTCACTGCCGTTTTACTTTCTTTTTGGTACTTTTAGTTTCCCCTTTCAGTTGTAGTACTTTTGCATGACATTTCATATATGCACTTGGATTTCTTTTATTTTTCGGTTTTGATTTGGATTTGATTGGATTCTATTCTATCTCTCTCTTCTTCATGTGTTCTCTTAGAGGGTAATGCCTCCCATTTGTGTGTGTATTATACCCTCGGTGCTAGTCACCAACCTGAGGCCTACTGGAGGCGGGACTCGGGGGTCATTATCTCTCTTCTCACATTTCCGGCCTAGGAGGGGTACACTTTGTGGGGAGGGGGTCATGACAGAGTGGTATCAGAGGTCTGGTTGAGGGATAGGATGGAGTTTGGAGTTAGGCACAAGTGAGGATGCATGGGATGGTAGGGAAACAGTGTCATTCATGTTTAGCAAGTGGGGTAAACACTGGAGACCGGCAGAGACATAGGCGTTTAGGGCCCCCTATGATCTGTTGCACGGAACTTTAAGTTTACGATGGCTACTAAACAAAGTGATATTGGTTGCAGGGTAGAGACCTAAGAAAGGATCATGCATCATTATTCTTTGTTCCTGTGTTTGAATGGGTAGACCTTGGGATAGGTAACCTAAAAAAAATTAATAAAACAAAATAATTAATTAATTAATGTTGAGTCTTCCATATTCCAGGCTTAGGAGCTCTAACAGTTGTTATTTTACAGGTATGGCTCCAGGTCGACGTCCTCGTCAGGTTTGCACAGAAGATTCCCAGTAGGCTGTTCCAGAAGATCGCCGCCGGTTAGAGGTTGACGACGATTACACTTGGAGGAAGACACTCTGAGAGTTTTAGCGCCAGAGTCTACAGAAGTACGAGGGCTCCGTTTCAAATGCAGTCACAGAAGACTGGTTGGAGGAGGTCGAGATAGGATTCAGTTCGATTTGTTCTCAGAAGGAACACTGGGTGTCCTTGGTTGTGACGATGCTGCGTGGAGCAGCGAGACAGTAGTGGTCCTTATTCCTCGGGGATCTTGAGGAGTCAGCGATCTCATGGGAGGAGTTTCGAGACAGGTTTAGAGTCGAGTTTCTTTCTTCGACTGCGAAGGCGTCCAGTTGCCAGGAGCTTCTTACCCTTCGACAGGGGAGCTCCAGTGTTCGAGAGTTTGGAATCCGTTTCTGGAACCTTTTACGATATGCTTCAGACCTGTTACCAGATGAGGAGGCTAGGGTGAGTCATTTTGAGGAGGCTTTGCGTCCAGAGATCCAGCGCCAGGTCACCCCATTTATGTTGAAGACATATCTAGAGGTGCTGGCGAGGGCAGAGGTTGTTGAGAGGACTTTGGCTAGGATCAGATCGTCATGAGAGGGGAATCGTCATGATTCCTCATGAAGCAGAGATGTGGTCCGGGAATCCCGGTTTTCAGGGAAGAAGAGTTTCCGTTCACCTGGGGGTAGGTCCCAGCCCTTCCCATCTCATTTCTCTGGATGCAGAAACTCTCAGGCCTATGCCAAGGGATCAGGTGCTTGTTTTTCTTATGGTGGTCATGGCCATCAGCAGTGGGAGTGCCCGACTTTTCATAGCAGTCATCGTGCACCGGGCGCTCCGCTCCAGGTTCCTCCGTTGAGGCAGTTCCAGCCGAGGCAGCAGCAGCAGGTTGCACCAGCTTTAGATCACCCGAGGGTAGATGGAGCAGGCAGAGGACAGCCCCATGACACTCCCCGTCCTCCGAGAGCAGAGCGCGGCCGTGGTGGTGGTCGTCATCATGGTCAGAGAGGTCGTGGAGGAGGTCGTGGTCAGCTTCATGCTCTAGCGTTGCCATCCCCATGCGATCCAGATGTTGTTCGAGGTACCCTTTGCTTGTTTTCTACCTTGGTGTATGCCTTGTTTGATTCAGAAGCAACACACTCCTTCATATCACCTACCCTAGTCCATGCTTTGGGACTTGAGGTTGAGAGGCTTCCAGTGCCCTTGGCGTTGACTACGCCAATTGGAGGTCGAGCCGACTTGTTTGAAGTATGTAGAGACTTTGAGCTAGTGTTGGGGAAACACCGCTCTTGGGGATATTTCCTATGTTTAAAAATACAACCATATAATGTCATACTCGGCATGGATTGGTTGTATTCGGTGCAGGATATTGTGGATTGCTATAGGAAGAAGGTCGTTTTCTTTGATGCAGATGGAGAGAAAGTGGTGTTTGTTGGTGAGAGAGATCCTCAGATGAGTCATAGACGAGTTTCATCCTTATCATCCATGATGGTTGGGATGATGTTGAGTTCTTCAGAGATTCAATAGTTGGCGTTTCCTAGGGTCGTAGAAGAGTACCCTGACGTCTTTCCAGAAGAGGTTGTATCCTTACCCCCTCGATGAGAGATCGAGTTTGGGATCAAGCTACAGCCAGGAGCGTCTCCTATCTCTATGTCTCCGTATAGGATGTCCCCTTCTGAGTTGTGAGAGCTACGTATTCAGCTTGATGGTCTGTTGTAGTGCAGTTTTGTTCGGCCAAGTGTGTCACCGTGGGGAACGCCAGTTTTGTTTGTGAAAAAGGCTGACGGAAGTTTGCGGTTGTGTGTCGATTATCGTCGATTAAACAAAGTGACAATAAAGAACCACTATCCTCTTCCACGGATTGATGACCTATTTGATCAACTGAAGGGTGCAAGTTGGTTCTGAAAGATCAACTTGCGGTCAGGATATCATCAGATGCGTGTAAAGGATGAGGATATCTCTAAGACTACTTTCCGTTGTCGTCATGGGAATTATGAGTTTGTTGTAATTCCATTCGGCGTGACGAATGATCCAGCTGTTTTCATGGGGTTGAGGAATGATGTGTTCTGTGAATTCCTGGACGAGTTTCTTATGGTTTCCATCGATGACATCCTTGTGTACTCCACATCTGAAGTGGAGCATGCAGAGCATCTATGAGCCGTTTTGGGAGTTCTTCGCCTACATCAGTTGTTTGTTAAGTTTTCCAAGTGTGAGTTTTGGGCTCGAGAAGTTTGTTTCTTTGGGCATGTTGTGTCCCAACAGGGAGTAGCTGTGGTTCCTTCGAAGATAGAAGCTGTGGTGTCTTGGGTAGCCCCCAAGACCGTGTCAGAGGTGCGAAGTTTCCTTGGTCTCGCAGGCTATTATAGGGTGTTTGTAGCCAATTTCTCCCGAGTTGCGACTCCTCTGATAGCTTTGACCAAGAAGGATCAAGCATTCATATGGACTGATCAGTGTCAGGAAGCTTTCGAATATCTAAAGGAGAAGTTGGTAAGTGCTTCAGTCCTTTGTCTTCCAGCGGAGGGAGTCCAGTTTGATGTTTTCTGTGATGCTTCACATCTGGGGCTAGGCTGTGTTCTCATGCAGCAGAGGTCAGTTGTTTCTTATGGGTCTCGGCAGTTGCGTCCCCATGAATGCAACTACACCACCCATGATCTTGAGTTGGCAGCCGTGGTGTTTGCCCTGAAGTTGTGGAGACTTTACCTCATTGGTGAGCACTTTGTGGTTTTCACCGATCATAAGAGTTTGAGGTATGTTTTCTCCCAACATGACTTGAACTTTCGGCAACGTCGGTGGATGGAGTTCATGCAGGAATACGACTTTGAAATATCGTATACACCTGGAAAAGGGAATTTTGTAGCTGATGCACTGAGCCGAAAGTCACGTAATGATGTTGTCTGTGAATCTGGTGATTCCTGGAGAGTGATGGAAGAGCTATCAGCTTTGCATCTCGATATGGGAGAAGTTGGGGGTAGAGGTTGTCTTTTCCAGATGACGGTGCAGTCATCCCTGATGCAGAAGGTGGAAGAGTCTTAGTTGGGTGATCTAGAGGTGGAAGTCTGGAGAGACAGAGTTGTTTGTGGTGAGGCCTCTGATGGTTGGTTGGAGGATGAACAACACTGAGTGTTGTATCATGGCAGGATTTTTGTTCCCTTGGCGATGCGTGAGATGGTTCTCTGAGAGTTCCATAGTTCACCCTTGGCAGTACATCCTGGTGTGCCGAAGATGTACCAATCCTTGAGGAGTCAGTTTTGGTGGCCTGGGATGAAGCGTACGGTTGCAGAGTGTGTGTCTCAATGTTTAGTCTGCCAGAAGGTGAAGGCCAAACACCGTGTTCCTGGTGGTCTTCTCCAGCAATTAGAGATTCCTCAGTGGAAGTGGGAGGACATCTCAATGGACTTTGATACAGGTTTACCTCGAGCTCCGGGAGGACATGATGCTATATGGGTGGTAGTGGATCATTTAACAAAGTCGGCCCACTTCATAGCGATCAAGGAGTCGAGCTCAGTGGAAGTTTTGTCGAGGCAGTATCTAGAGGAGGTGGTGAGACTTCATGGAGTACCTAGGACGATCATTTCTGATTGAGATCCTCGTTTTACCTCTAGGGTGTGGAGAGGTCTCCAGCATTCTTTTGGCTCTCAACTGTTCCTTAGCACTGCTTTTCATCCTCAAATGGATGGTCAGACAGAGCGAACCATCCAGACTCTTAAAGACATGTTGCGCTCTTGTGTTCTTGATTTTGGAGGTTCATGGATGAAACACTTACCCTTGGTAGAGTTTTCTTACCATAATAGTTTCCACTCAACCATCGGTATGGCGCTGTTTGAAGCCGTGTATGGCGGGCCATGCCGTTCTCCGTTGTGCTGGACTGGGGTCGGAGAGTCAGCAATTTTCGGACCAGAACTAGTGCAGAATACAACAGAGATGGTTCAGGTGATTCGTGAGAGGATGAAGACAGCACAGGATCGTCAGAAATCATATGCTGGTCAAATAATGAGACCCTTAGAGTTTAATGTTGGGGATCATGTGTTCCTGAAGGTGACTCCCCGTCGTGGGCAGTGAAGGTTTGGTCGTGGAAGTAAGCTTTCACCCCGATTTGTTGGGCCTTTCGAGGTGTTAGCTCGTGTTGGAGCTATGGCGTATCGAGTAGCACTTCCCCCTCAGATGAGTTGGATACATGATTATTTCCATGTATCACATCTCCGTCGTTATCTTCATGATGAATCTCATGTTATCGGTTGGGGAGAGATCGATATTGATGATGATGCAACCTTCGAGGAGCGACATGTGGAGATCTAAGACCGAAGGGAGAAGGTGTTGCGTGGGAGTTCTATCCACTTAGTTTGTGTCTTGTGGCGACACGGTGGCATGGAGGAGAGTACATGGGAGCGTGAGTCACAGATACGTGCTCAGTACCCAGAGTTTTTTAATGTTTAACTCCTTTCATGTAATGATGTTTTCTTTGTGGTTGGACCTTTCATGTTTTATTTATGCACTTTTCATGTGATGTTGTGTTTGAATGGTATGGATATGGATTGTTTGTTCCCTTGCTCTTGGATTTTGTGGTTTTTTCCTAGATTTAGAACAACTCAGGGTGGTTTTTCCCGGAGCGTTATCTTACGGGGTGGTTGTTCGGGGCCCCTCTTTTCTTCTGGGTTGGTTTTTAATTCTCGAGGATGAGAATGTTTTGAGAGGTATCTGATGTAATGTCCCAGACCTCTCTGGTCCATTACTTTGTGAAATTTTAGTGTTGGAGGTGTTCCGGGAGGTCAAGGGGACTTATCCCCAACACTTCGCCAATTTTCCAGTTCTGTGAACAGTGTTTCCAGTTTTATTAACAGTAACAGATCGTTCTCACCGATTGGTCTGACAGATCGGTCTCACAGATCGGTTTCATAGATCGGTCTGACAGATCGGTTTCACAGATCGGTCTGACAGATCGGTTTCACAGATCGGTTTCATAGATCGGTTTCACATATCGGTTTCACAGATCGGTTTCACAGATCGGTCTGACAGATCGGTTTCACAGATCGGTTTCACAGATCGGTTTCACAGATCGGTTTCAGATATCGGTTTCACAGATCGGTTTCACAGATCGGTCTGACATATCGGTTTCATTGATCGGTATGACAGATCGGTTTCACAGATCGGTTTCACAGATCGGTTTCACAGATCTGTTTCACAGATCGGTTTCACAGATCGGTTTCACAGATCGGTTTCACAGATCGGTTTCATAGATCGGTTTCACAAATCGGTCTGATAGATCGGTTTCAGAGATCGGTTTCACAGATCAGTTTCACAAATCAGTTTCACAAATCGGTTTCATGTACAGTAACGGTGGGTGAACAGTGTTTCCAGACTCCTACAGTTTTTCCCCTTTTAACGTTTCCTTTGACGTAAAATACATTTAAAGCCTTATTTTAAGGGCTCTTAAGGCCGTTTCAAATTCCATAAATCCTATATTAATTATTCCTAAGGCTTGGAATGTTTTACTTGTTCAAACAGCGTGGGTTAATGCGATCCGTTTTTAATGGAGAATTAACCGGATCTTAAACCGTCACCCCATTAAATCTTAAAAAGGGACAAGATATCATTATCCCTTGTTCTTTCCATTTTTTCTCAGCAAAGAGATGCTAGAACCTTTCAATCATTCCCATAGGAGTTGCACAATCAATCTTTACTCCTAGGATTGGTTCTGCTCTGTTTTGGATGCAACCAAACTGTGTCGGTCAATCTTCCCAATAAGGTATGTTTTATCGTCATTCCTTTGGGGATCATCTTCTCTTGTTTCTCCCTTCCATATTATACCATGTAATTTCCAAGATTCTAATGGGTTTTTCTTGGGGTTGGTTGGTATTGTCGTACTGTGGTATCCTCCGGTGGATGTAGTTGTCGTGAGAGGAGGATTGTGACCCATTTTGTTGATAAAGGACGTCAAGAACTCTTCGAGGTAGGGGATTCATGGCTTCTCTAATTGTATATGTGCAATTGTAGAATTAGCATTATTTAGTCTTTTGGATCACAATTAAATTGACCTAGTTAAATACTTGAACCGGATTAAAGTAATTGGTTGATCGCATGTTGTTGCTTTATACCGTGATAACGTTTACCTCAAGTTTTACTAGATATAATGATATCTATGATTTCTTTGATTTGTTGTTTGTTCATGATAGAAATTGATAATGAACGTAAAGCCGGAATTAATTGTCAATTAATTGGCTAAAGGTAAAGTGGCATGTAAATTAGTCTGGTTATTGTCGTTGTTGTATTTGTTCTAATTTGAGGATAATCAAATTAGGGAAGTAAGCATGGTTATTTATTTGTGATAGCTTACTGATTAGGTATCCCATAATTGGAACCTACGAATAACATATCTGCTAATTCAATATGGATTAAAGAATAGATTATGTGGGAATTTCTAAAAGGGTTCTGAGTTACCCTCTTGTTTGTTGAAGGGTCAAGAGCCCATGGTTATGATTGTTGTTTTTCTGCTGCTTGTGCTATGATGTGACCCTGGAGGGGTGTTGTGATATGTGGAGGCATGGAGGCCTTGTGGTTGTGGCAGAAGATGATGCCTAGAGTGGCGAGATGCATCAGTTTATGCATGTGGGTGTCGGGGAGGACACCGGGGGTGATGGAATGGGATGGATGTGGTTGCTGGATGCTTGTGGTTTTCTTGAATGTTAATCTGGTTTGCTTTTCCCCACTGCTCAAGGCAGTTGGTCTTTCTACCCTTCTTTCGAAGGAGGCGAAGACGCACGGTGTATACCACGTGCTTTCCGTGTTTAGCCTCTCGAGGGAGAATGGGTATATGCTCTTTCTATAGGAGGCAAAGACTCGATGGGTAGTATATCTACTCACCGTGTTGAGCCTCCTTTATTTTTAGAAGCGTAGGATGATTTTCTAGAATGCCTGGGAATATGGGAAAGTAATTCTGTAATAAATGTTTGATTAAATGGTGAAAATCCATGGGGATGGAGATGCTGGAATTTAAAGGTGATGTGAATCTTAAAAAGGAGCAGTTGTTTTTGAATGTGATGCCAATTCAGTTTAATGTGAAATTGTTCATTCTTAATTAATGTTTAATGAATTAATTAATGTACAGTGGAACTGATAAAATGATAACGGAGTAATCTAGTAATGCTCTTCAAATGTTTGTGTGCTTATAGGATACCTAGTCTTAGAAGTAGCAACCTGGAGTCTGAGAGACGTTAGCTACAGTTATATCTATGACTAGGTAATGCCCGTAGTGTGGATGTGAGTTACATATATATTCTGTACTTTTTGTGTTTCTATACGCTACTCCACCCTGTCGGTAAGGGAAACTGACACCCCGGGGATTTTGAGCCCTCGGGGGGGGGGGGGGGGGGTTCCCCAACACTCTGATGGGAGGTTGAAAGGCTGACTACCCCATTTGACCCCGCTCTCTTCTCTTGGTAAATCTTTGTGCTGGTAGGCACACTGGTTAGATTTACCCATATATGTGTGTAGAGGTCTGTAATGGCTTGTGGTTATTTCACACACATATATTCTAGATATAGTATCCTATGGACTACTATAGTTTTAACGTGTATAGGCTGTGATGGCTTGAGGATCCCTATTCGGTGTATGGGCTATAATGGCTTGAGGTATAATACCCGATGTATGATAAACGTTATGCGGGCTGTGGTGGCTCCCGAAACTTACCCGGTTGCTTTTGGTTGTGAGGATGGTGTGGTGCTTCGCCCAGGTGTCTGCGGGAAAGCCTTTGTGGTGCACGAGGTGCAGATTGTGGAGCTTAGCCCAGGTGTCTGCGGTCAAGCCTTGGAGAGAGATGTACAGGACGTATGTCGTTGGGGCAAAGCGGAAACCCATTGGGGAAGTAGTAGCGGGGTACCCTTGATAATCTTTACTTTATGATATATTCTTGTATGCGTTACTTGGTGAGAGTAGCCATGGTGAGGTTGGGAACTTATTATAACTGTTTAAGTGACGAGTTAGTTTCACTTATTATTCACTAGGCATTAGCATGCTTTCTTTACTTTTTGCACGAGAGGCTTGGGGAGGATCCTACTGAGTATACTGTTATACTCACCCTATGTATATATAAACTGTTTTTCAGGTCACTTGGAGCAGGTTGGAGATCAAGCTGGTTACTACTAGCTTGTGGTTGGAGGAGGAGATGTTCGGGCTTGTGGTCGCTGCCGTTTTACTTTCTTTTTTGTACTTTTAGTTTCCCCTTTCAGTTGTAGTACTTTTGAATGACATTTCATATATGCATTTGGATTTCTTTTATTTTTCGGTTTTGAGTTGGAGTTGATTGGAGTCTATTCTATCTCTCTCTTTTGCATGTGTTATCTTAGAGGGTAATGCCTCCCATTTGTGTGTGTATTATACCCTCAGTGCTAGTCACCAACCCGAGGCCTACGGGAGGCGGGACTCGGGGGTCATTATCTCTCTTCTCACATTGCCAGCCCAGGAGGGGTACACTTTGTGGGGAGGGGGTTGTGACAGAGTGGTATCAGAGGTCTGGTTGAGGGATAGGATGGAGTTTGGAGTTAGGCACAGGTGAGGATGCATGGGATGGTAGGAAAACAGTGTCATTCATGTTTAGCAAGTGGGGTAAACACTGGAGACTGGCAGAGACATAGGCGTTTAGGGCCCCCTATGATCTGTTGCACGGACCTTTAAGTTTACGTTGGCTACTAAACAAAGTGATACTGGTTGCAGGGTAGAGACCTAGGAAAGGATCATGCATCGTTATTCTTTGCTCCTGTGTTTGAATGGGTAGACCTTGGGATAGGTACCCTAAAAAAAATTAATAAAACAAAATAATTAATTAATTAATGTTGAGTCTTCCATATTCTAGGCTTATGAGCTCTAACAGTTGTTATTTTACAGGTATGGCTCCAGGTCGACTTCCTTGTCAGGTTTGCACAGAAGATGCCCAGCAGGCTGTTCCAGTAGATCGCCTCCGGGTAGAGGTTGATGACGATGACACTTGGAGGAAGACACTCTGAGATTTTCAGCACCAGAGTCTACAGAAGTACGAGGGCTCCGTTTCAGATGCAGTCATAGAAGACTAGTTGGAGGAGGTCGAGATAGGCTTCAGTTCGATTCATGCTCGGAAAGAACACTGGGTGTCCTTGGTTGTGACGATGCTGCGTGGAGCAGTGAGACAGTAGTGGTCCTTGTTCCTCGGGGATCGTGAGGAGTCAGCGATCTCATGGGAGGAGTTTCGAGACAGGTTTAGAGTCGAGTTTCTTTCTTCGACTGCGAAGGCGTCCAGTCTCCAGGAGCTTGTTACCCTTCGACAGGGGAGCTCCAGTGTTCGAGAGTTTGGAATCCGTTTCAGGAACCTTCTACGATATGCTTCAGACCTGTTACCAGATGAGGAGGCTAGGGTGAGGCATTTTGAGGAGGCTTTGCATCCAGAGATCCAGCGCCAGGTCACCCCATTTATGTTGAAGACATATCTCGAGGTGCTGGCGAGGGCAGAGGTTGTTGAGAGGACTTTGGCCAGGACCGGATCGTCATGAGAGGGGAATCGTCATGATTCCTCACGAAGCAGAGATGTGGTCTGGGGATCCCGGTTTTCAGGGAAGAAGAGTTTCTGTTCACCTTGGGGTAGGTCCCAACCCTTCCCATCTCGTTTCTCTGGAGGCAGCAACTCTCTGGCCTATGCCAAGGGATCAGGCGCTTCTTTTTCTTATGGTGGTCGTGGTCATCAGCAGCGGGAGTTCCCGACTTTTCAGAGCAGTCATCGTGCACCGATCGCTCCGCTCCAGGTTCCTCCGTTGAGGCAGTTCCAGCCGAGGCAGCAGCAGCAGGTTGCACCAGCTTTAGATCACCCGAGGGTAGATGGAGCAGGCAGAGGACAGCCCCATGACGCTCCCCGTCCTCAGAGAATAGATCGCGACCGTGGTGGTGGTCGTCATCATGGTCAGAGAGGCCGTGGAGGAGGTCGTGGTCAGCTTCATGCTCTAGCGTTGCCAGCCCCAGGCGAGCCAGATGTTGTTTGAGGTACCATTTTCTTGTTTTCTACCTTGGTGTATGCCTTGTTTGATTCAGGAGCAACACACTCCTTCATATCACCTACCATTGTCCATGCATTGGGACTTGAGGTAGAGAGGGTTCCAGTGCCCTTGGCGTTGACTATGCCAGTTGGAGGTCAAGCCGACTTGTTTGAAGTATGTAGAGACTGTGAGCTAGTGTTGGGGAAACACTGCTCTTGGGGAGATTTCCTATGTTTACGAATACAACCATATGATGTCATACTCGACATGGATTGGTTGTATTCGGTGCAGGCTATTGTGGATTTCTATAGGAAGAAGGTCGTTTTCTTTGAAGCAGATTGAGAGAAAGTGGTGTTTGTTGGTGAGAGAGATCCTCGAATGAGTCATAGAAGAGTTTCATCCTTATCATCCATGATGGCTGGGATGATGCTGAGTTCTTCAGAGGTTCAACAGTTGGCGTTTCCTAGGGTCGTAGAAGAGTGCCCTGACGTCTTTCCAGAAGAGGTTGTATCCTTACCCCCTCGACGAGAGATCGGGTTTCAGATCGAGCTATAGCCAGGAGCGTCTCCTATCTCTATGTCTCTGTATTGGATGGCCCCTTATGAGTTGTGAGAGCTACGTATTCAGCTTGATGGTCTGTTGTAGTGCGGTTTTGTTCGGCCAAGTGTGTCACCGTGGGGACCACCAGTTTTGTTTGTGAAAAAGGCTGACGGCAGTTTGCGGTTGTGTGTCGATTATCGTCGATTAAACAAAGTGACAATAAATAACCTCTATCCTCTTCCACGGATTAATGACCTATTTGATCAACTGAAGGGTTCAAGTTGGTTCTCAAAGATCGACTTACGGTCAGGATATCATCAGATGCGTGTAAAGGATGAGGATATCCCGAAGACTGCTTTCTGTTGTCGTCATGGGCATTATGAGTTTGTTGTAATGCCATTCGGCGTGACAAATGATCCAGCTGTTTTCATGGGGTTGATGAATGCCGTGTTCCGTGAATTCCTAGACGAGTTTCTTGTGGTTTTCATCGATGACATCCTTGTGTACTTCACATCTGAAGTGGAGCATGCAGAGCATCTACGAGCCGTTTTGGGAGTTCTTCGCCAACATCAGTTGTTTGGTAAGTTGTCCAAGTGTGAGTTTTGGGCTTGAGAAGTTCGTTTCTTGGGGCATGTTGTGTCCCAACAGTGAGTAGCTGTGGATCCTTCGAAGATAGAAGCAGTGGTGTCTTGGACAGCCCCCAAGACCATGTCAGAGGTGCGAAGTTTCCTTGGTCTCGCAGGCTATTATAGGAGTTCTGTAGCCAATTTATCCCAAGTTGCGACTCCTCTAACAACTTTGACCAAGAAGGATCAAGTATTCATATGGACTGATCAGTGTCAGGCAGCTTTCGAATATCTAAAGGAGAAGTTGGTAAGTGATCCAGTCCTTTGTCTTCCAGCGGAGGGAGTCCAGTTTGATGTTTTCTGTGATGCTTCACATCTGGGGCAAGGCTGTGTTCTCATGCAGCATAGGTCAGTTGTTTCTTATGGGTCTCAGCAGTTGCATCCCCATAAATGCAACTACACCATCCATGATCTTGAGTTGGTAGCCATGGTGTTTTCCCTAAAGTTGTGGAGACATTACCTCATTGGTGAGCACTTTGTGGTTTTCACCGATCATAAGAGTTTGAGGTATGTTTTCTCCCAACGTGACTTGAACTTGTGGAAACGTCGGTGGATGGAGTTCTTGCAGGAATACTACTTTGAAATATCGTATACACCCAGAAAAGGGAATATTGTAGCTGATGCACTGAGCCGAAAGTCACGTAATGATGTTGTTCGTGAATCTGGTGATTCCTGGAGAGTGATGGAAGAGCTATAAGCTTTGCATCTAAATATGGGAGAAGTTGGGGGTAGAGGTTGTCTTTTCCAGATGACGGTGCAGTCATCCCTGATGCAGAAGGTGGAAGAGTCTCTGTTGGGTGATCTAGAGGTGGAAGTCTGGAGATATAGAGTTGTTTGTGGTGAGGCCCCTGATGGTTGGTCGGAGGATGAACAACACCGAGTGTTGTATCATGGCAGGCTTTTTGTTCCCTTGGCAATGCGCGAGACCGTTCTCCGAGAGTTCCATAGTTCACCCTTGGCAGAACATCCTGGTGTGGCGAAGATGTACCAATCCTTGAGGAGTCAGTTTTGGTGGCCTGGGATGAAGCGTACGGTTGCAGAGTGTGTGTCTCGATGTTTAGTCTGCCAAAAGGTGAAGGCCGAACACCGTGTTCCTGGTGGTCTTCTCCAGCAATTAGATATTCCTCAGTGGAAGTGGGAGGACATCTCAATGGACTTTGTTACAGGTTTACCTCGAGCTCCGGGAGGACATGATGAAATATGGGTGGTAGTGGATCATTTAAAAAAGTCAGCCCACTTCATAGCGATCAAGGAGTCGAGCTCAGTGGAAGGTTTATCGAGGCAGTATCTAGAGGAGGTGGTGAGACTTCATGGAGTACCTAGGACGATCATTTCTGATCGAGATCCTCGTTTTACCTCTAGGGTGTGGAGAGGTCTCCAGCATGCTTTTGGCTCTCAACTGTGCCTTAGCACTGCTTTTCATCCTCAAACGGATGTTCAGACAGAGCGAACCATCCAAACTCTTGAAGACATGTTGCGCTCTTGTGTTCTTGATTTTGGAGGTTCATGGATGAAGCACTTACCCTTGGTAGAGTTCGCTTACAATAATAGTTTCCACTCTACCATCGGTATGGCGTCGTTTGAAGCCTTGTATGGCCGGCCATGCCGTTCTCCGTTGTGCTGGACTGGGGTCGGAGAGTCACCAATTCTCGGACCAGAACTAGTGCAGAATACAACAGAGATGGTTCAGGTGATTCGTGAGAGGATGAAGATAGCACAGGATCGCCAGAAATCATATGCTGATCAAAGAAGTAGACCCTTAGAGTTTAATTTTGGGGATCATGTGTTCCTAAAGGTGACTCCCCGTCGTGGGCAGCGAAGGTTTAGTCATAGAAGTAAGCTTTCACCCCGGTTTGTTGGGCCTTTCGAGGTGTTAGCTCGTGTTGGAGATGTGGCGTATCGAGTAGCACTTCCCCCTCAGATGAGTCGGATACATGATGTTTTCCATGTATCACAGCTCCGTCGTTATCTTCATGATGAATCTCATGTTATCGATTGGGGAGAGATCGATATTGATGATGATGCAACCTTTGAGGAGCGACATGTGGAGATCCAAGACCGAAGGGAGAAGGTGTTGCGTGGGCATTCTATCCCCTTAGTTCGTGTCTTGTGGTGACACGGTGGCATGGAGAAGAGTACATGGGAGCGTGAGTCATAGATACATGCTCAGTACACAGAGTTGTTTAATGTTTAACTCCTTACATGTAATGATGTTTTCTTTGTGGTTGGACCTTTCATGTTTTATTTATGCACTTTTCATGTGATGTTATGTTTTAATGGTATGGATATGGATTGTTTGTTCCCCTGCTCTTGGATGTCGTGGTTTTTTCCTAGCTTTAGAACAACTCAGGGTGGTTTTTCCCTGAGAGGTATCTTACGGGGTGGTTGTTCGGACACCCTCTTTTCTTCTGGGTTGGTTTTTAATTCTCGAGGACGAGAATGTTTTGAGAGGTATCTGATGTAATGTCCCAGACCTCTCTGGTCCATTACATTGTGAAATTTTAGTATTGGAGGTGTTCTCGGAGGTCAAGGGGACTTATCCCCAACACTTTGCCAATTTTCTAGTTCTGTGAACAGTGTTTCCATTTTTATGAACAGTAACAGATCGGTCTCACCGATCGGTCTGACAGATCAGTCTCACAGATCGGTTTCACAGATCGGTCTGACAGATCGGTTTCACAGATCGGTCTCACAGATCGGTTTCACAGATCGGTTTCACAGATCGGTTTCACAGATCAGTTTCACAGATCGGTTTCACAGATCGGTTTCATAGATCAGTCTGACAGATCGGTTTCATAGATCGGTTTCACAGATCGGTTTCACAGATCAGTCTCATAGATCGGTTTCACAGATTGGTTTCACAAATCGATCTGACAGATCGGTTTCACAGATCGGTATGACAGATCGGTTTCACAGATCGGTTTCACAGATCGGTTTCACAGATCGGTCTGATAGATCGGTTTCACAGATCGGTTTCACAGATCAGTTTCACAGATCGGTTTCATGTACAGTAACGATGGGTGAACAGTGTTTCCAGACTCCTACAGTTTTGCCCCTTTTGACGTTTCCTTTGACGTAAAATACATTTAAAGCCTATTTTAATGGCTCTTAAGGCCGTTTCAAATGCCATAAATCCTATATTAATTATTCCTAAGGCTTGGAATGTTTTACTTGGTCAAACCATGTGGGTTAATGCGATCCGTTTTTAATGGAGAATTAACCGGATCTTAAACCGTCAACCCATTAAATCTTAAAAAGGGACGAGATATCATTCTCCCTTGTTCTTTCCATTTGTTCTCAGCTAAGAGATGCTAGAACCTTTCAATCATTCCCGTAGGAGTTTCACGATCAATCTTTACTCCTAGGATTGGTTCTTCTCTATTTTGGATGAAACCGAACTGTGTCGGTCAATCTTCCCAATAAGGTATGTTTTATCATCGTTCCTTTGGGGATCATCTTCTCATGTTTCTCCCTTCCATATTATACCATGTAATTTCCAAGATTCTAATGGGTTTTTTTTTGGGGTTGGTTGGTACTGTCGTACTGTGGCATCCTCCGGTGGATGCAGTTGTCGTGAGAGGAGGATTGTGACCCGTTGTGTGGATAAAGGAGGTCAAGAACTCTTCGAGGTAGGGGATTCATGGATTCTCTAATTGTATATGTGCAATTGTAGAATTAGCATGATTTAGTCCTTTGGATCACAATGAAATTGACCTAATTAAATACTTGAACCAGATTAAAAGAATTGGTTGATCGCATGTTGTTGCTTTATACCGTGATAACAGTTTACCTCATGTTTTCCTAGATAGAGTGATATCTATGATTTCTTTGATTTTTTGTTCGTTCATGATAGAAATTGATAATGAACATAAAGCTGGAATTAATTGTTAATTAATTGGATAAAGATAAAGGGTCATGTAAATTAGTCTGGTTATTGTCGTTTTTTGTAGTTGTTCTAATTTGAGGATAATCAAATTAGGGAAGTAAGCATGGTTATTTATTTTTGATAGCTTACTGATTAGGTTTCCCATAATTGGAACCTACGAATAACATATCTGCTAATTCAATATGGATTAAAGAACAGATTATGGGGGAATTTCTAAAAGGGTTCTGAGTTACCCTCTTGTTTGTAAAAGGGTCAAGAGCCCGTGGTTATGATTGTTGTTTTTCTGCTGTTTGTGCTATGATGTGACCCTGGAGGGGTGTTGTGATATGTGGAGGCATGGAGGCCATGTGGTTGTGGCATCAGATGACACCTAGAGTGGCGAGATGCATCAGTTTATGCATGTGGGTGTCATGGAGGACACCAGGGGTGATGGAATGGGATGGATGTGGTTTCTGGATGCTTGTGGTTTTCGTGAATGTTAATCTACTTTGCTTTTCCCCACTACTCAAGGTAGCTGGTCTTTCTACCCTTCTTCCGAAGGAGGCGAAGACGCGCGGGGTATGCCACGTGCCTTCCGTGTTTAGCCTCTCAAGGGAGAATGGGTATATGCTCTTTCTATAGGCGGCAAAGACTCGACGGGTAGTATATCTACTCACCGTGTTGAGTCTCATTTGTGCTTAGAAGCATAGGATGCTGTTCTAGAATTCCTGGGAATATGGAAAAGTAATTCTGTAATGAATGTTTGATTAAATGGTGAAAATACACGGGGATGGAGATGCTGGGATTTAAAGGTGATGTGAATCTTAAAAAGGAGCTGTTGTTTTTGAATGTGATGCCAATTCAGTTTAATGTGAAATTGATCATTCTTAATTAATGTTGAAAGAATTAATTAATGTACAGTGGAACTGATAAAATGAGAACAGAGTAATCTAATAAATATCTTCAAATGTTTTTGTGCTTATAGGATACCTAGTCTTAGAAGTAGCAACCTGGAGTCTGAGAGACTTTAGCTGCAGTTGTATCTAAGACTAGGTAATGCCCGTAGTGTGGATGTGAGTTACATATATATTCTGTACTTTTTGTGTTTCTATACGGTACTCCACCCTGTCGGTAAGGGCAACTGACACACCGGGGATTTTGAGCCCTGGGGGGGTGTTTTCCCCAACATTCTGATGGGAGTTTGAATGGCTAACTACCCCCTTTGACCCCGCTCTCTTCTCTTGGTAGATCTTTGTGCTGGTAGGCACACTGGTTAGTTTTACCCATATATGTGTGTAGAGGGCTGTAATGGCTTGTGGTTATTTCACACACATATATTCTGGATATAGTATCCTATGGACTACTATAGGTGTAACGTGTATAGGCTGTGATGGCTTGAGGATCCCTATTCGGTGTATGGGCTATAATGGCTTGAGGTATAATACCCGATGTATGATACACGTTATGTGGGTTGTGGTGGCTCCCAGAACTTACCCGGTTGCTTTTGGTTGTGAGGATGGTGTGGTGCTTCGCCCAGGTGTCTACGGGTAAGCCTTTGTGGTGCACGAGGTGCAGATTGTGGAGCTTAGCCAAGGTGTCTGCGGGCAAGCCTTGGAGAGAGATGCACAGGACGTATGTCGTTGGGGCAAAGCGGCAACCCAGTGGGGAAGTAGTAGCGGGGTACCCTAGATAATCTTTACTTTATGCTATATTCTTGTATGTGTTACTTGTTGAGAGTAGCCATGGTGAGGTTGGGAACTTAGTATAAGTGTTTAGGTGACGAGTTAGTTTCACTTGTTATTCACTAGGCTTTAGCATGCTTACTTTTTCACGAGAGGCTTGGGGAGGATCCTACTGAGTATACTGTTATACTCACCCTATGTATATATAAACTATTTTTCAAGTCACTTGGAGCAGGTTAGAGATCAAGTTGGTTACTACTAGCTTGTGGTTGGAGGAGGAGATGTTCGGGCTTGTGGTCGTTGCCGTTTTACTTTCTTTTATTACTTTTAGTTTCCCCTTTCAGTTGTAGTACTTTTGCATGACATTTCATATATGCACTTGGATTTATTTTATTTTTCGGTTTTGAGTTGGAGTTGATTGGAGTCTATTCTATCTCTCTCTTCTGCATGTGTTCTCTTAGAGGGTAATGCCTCCCATTTGTGTGTGTATTATACCCTCGGTGCTAGTCACCAACCCGAGGCCTACTGGAGGCAGGACTCGAGGGTCATTATCTCTCTTCTCACATTGCCGGCCCAGGAGGGGTACACTTTGTGGGGAGGGGGTCGTGACAATCATCCACCGTATGGGTTTCACAAATTGGGATGAAATGGGCCAACTTGGTTAGACGATCCACTATCACCCCAATGGCATCGTGTTTCTGGACCGTTCTTGGAAGACATGTAACAAAATCCATTTCCATCTGCTCCCATTTCCACATTAGGATAGGTAAAGACTGTAACATGCCAGCTGGTCTCTGATTCTTTTCTTTAACCTACTGACAAGTTAAGCATCGTGAGACGAACTAGGCCACCTTCCTTTTCATGCTGCTCTACCAAAACTGTGCCTTCAGCGCCTTATACATCTTCTGTGTAACTGGATATACAACCCATCTTGAATGGTGGTAAGCATTAAGGAGTTTTTCCTGACAAACTATAGGTACAACCATTCGATCTATGAAACACAAAACTGGACTCCCATATAGCTTATATCCCTCAATGGTCTCACCACCATTGATTTTTGAACTCATTACAACATAGTCTACATCGGATGGTTGAGCCTTCTTTACTATCTCCTCTAAATCAGGAATAAGTGTTGCTGAGAAGAAAATGGCAACCTCAACTCTGTTTTCACATTCCACATGTATGTCGGCTAAAACCAAAATCAACTGCCATTCATCTGAAGCTTCCTTTGCCAAATAAGCATACGACTTACTGCTTAATGCATCGGCCACCGAATTTCCCTTACCCGGTGTATACATTAAGTCAAAGTTGAACATTTGAAGATACTCCATCCATATCCTTTACCTCAGATTCAAATCTTGCTGTGAGAAAATGTGTTTCAAGATTTTTTGATCTGTAAACACAGTAAATTTCTCACCAAAGAGATAATGTCTCCATGTTTTCAAAGCATGTACGACTGCAGCTAACTCCAAATCATGTGTTGGGTAATTTTTCTCATGCACTCTCAACTGCCTTGATCCATAAGCAACAACATGGTCCCCTTGCATGAGAAAACAACCCAACCCTGTTCCCTAAGCATCACAATACACCATGTATCCTTGCCCTGATTCTGGAACGATTAAGATAGTTGCTGATGTAAGGCAAACATTCAACTCTTGAAAAGATCTCTGACATTCCTCAGTCCATTGAAATGCACTATTCTTCTTATTCAGAGTTGTCATAGGTGAATATAGTCTTGAGAATTCACGAACAAAGCATCGGTAATAACCAGCTGGACCAAGAAAACATTGTATTTCAAAGACATTCTTCGGTGGTTGCCAAGAAAGAACAGCTTCTATCTTTTATGGATCCACTGAAACACCTTTCTCAGAAACGACATGGCCCAGAAAACGTACCTCTTGTATTTGAAAATCACACTTTGATAATTTGTCATACAATTGACGGTTCCTCAAGATTTCCAACACTATCGCTAAGTGTTGCTCATGCTCAGCCCTTGTTCTTGAATACACCAATATATCATCCACAAACACCACAACAAAAGAATATAGATATTGTTGAAATATCTGATTCATCAAATCCATGAAGACCACTGGTGCATTGGTTAGACCAAAAGGCATGACTACATATTCGTAGTGGCCATATCTGCTTCTAAAGGATGACTTCGGTATATCCTCCTTCTGAACTCGCAACTGGTGATATCCTGATCGCAAGTCAATCTTGGAGAACCATTGAGATCCCCTTAATTGATCAAATAGGTCATAAATGCATGGAATTGGATATCTATTATTTATCGTAACTTGGTTAAGTTTACGATAATCCACACATAGCCTCAATGTTCCATCTGATTTCTTTACAAACAAAACTGGTGCTGCCCATGGAGACACGCTTGGCCGAATAAAACCCTTTCATTCCAGCTCCTCTAATTGCACTTTCAATTCCTTTAAGACCATTGGTTCCATCCTATAATATGGAAGTGATATAGGACTGGTCCCCGAAAGGAGATCAATTTTAATCTCTACTTCTCTTACAAGTGGTAATTCTGAGAAGATTTTAGGAAAAACATCAGGAAACTGATCCACTACAGCTAGAAAACTATTTTTTGTGATCTCTTCTGATGATACCAAATTCAACGCTGCCAATTGGTAAGAGATTGTTCCCACCATTAGTGCCAACAAGCTCTTTGCACCTTTCTTTACTATCCTTTTTCCTCTAAAGAGTTGGTCGATGTCATCCTTAGTCGTGAAACTAACCGTTCTCCTATAACAGTCGATGTGAGCCTTAAACCTTGTCAACCAATCCATACCCAAGATTATATCATATACATCCATATCCAACATGGAGAAGTCCCATTTGATCTCAACTCCATCAACGGTTATAGTACATGCTCTACACACAAGGGCTTGACATTCTCTTTCACCAAGGGGACTTTGCAGTTTCAAGACAGAAGGCATCATTTCCAGTTTTAAACATAGCATGTCAACAGCACGAGAAGCGATGAAGGAATGTGATGCACCAGTATCAAATAACACTTGAACAAAGGTAGAATTCAAAAGAATCATACCTATTATTGTTGATGGTCCAGTCTGATCATCAACAATCATCTTATCAGCTTCATACAATTGCTTCGTCGCTGCACTATTCTCCTTATTTCCTTGCTAAGATTGCCCTGGTTGAGGAGTCATGGTATTTCAAGAATCTCCATGGCTAGCTCTGTTATTCTGACAAGACTGACTCTATTGTCCTCGTCCTGACAAACCATACGATGCTTGCGATGCCTGGGAAGTGTCACTTGCACCAGACCTTGGAGTATTTCTACAATAGCGTTGTAGATGTTCCATCTTCTTGCAATTGTGACATTGTCTAGGTTGCGCCGTACACTCTCGCTTTATGTGATCAGTCAAGCCACATTAAATACACTCAGCTTTCATCATGGGTCATGGAGGAAGGTTCCTCGATCTAGCTGTCTGATTCTGATTCACACTCCCACCTTGGAAGTAGGTGTCTCTCTTCCACTTGTTCCCAGCATTAGAGTTCCCACCTATTTCTGTGGGTATCATCATGCTTCCTCCTATCGATCCCAAGATATCACGTTCAGCAACCGTTGCTCTATTCATCATCTCTATATAATCCGTAATACAGAGCACCGCAATATTCGATCGAATCTCCTTCCTTAGCCCTGATTCGAAGATGTGTGCCTTCAAAGAAGAACTTGTCGCAACCTCTAGTGAAAAATGGACTAAATTCATGAATTTAGCCACATACTCTGTGACAGATAGGCTCTCTTGTTTCAATCTGAAAAAGTTTGTAGTTTTCTTGAACTTGAACATGTGAGGATATAATTTTTTGTTAAACAATTCTTCAAAATCCTCCCATGTAAGGCCTTCATCCAATTTAGCATGCACCGCTAAATCCCACCATTGACCTGGAAGATTCTCAAGCATATACATCGCCAGCTTTACTTTTATCTCTACTGGTGTGCTGATGGAATCGAATACACGATTAATCCTATTTAGCCACACCTCCGCTTTCTCGGGTTCAGCTTCAGCCCGAAAGATGGGTGGATTCTGCTTCTGGAACTGGACGGAATGGTCTACATGCCTTGAATCATCCCTCTGATTCCCTGCATCCACAGCCTGGAATGCTTGAATGATACTCTGAACCATCTCCTGGCTCACATGTGGTTTAGGTGCAACCACATTCTCTACAGCTTCTTCGGGTTGGTTTCTACGACACCTAACTAGTTCCATTTTCTATACAAACAACGCACGTTGTTAGTCTCACTTCCTAGCAACTGAAAGCTTAGAAATTCAATTTTGATCACATCAACTATCACATCATTGTTTTACAACCATCCAACTTATCCACATGTTCAACCATTTTTCAAAAACATCCCATATATGTTTTGAAAATCCACTCGTTTTCAAAATATAATAAATATCCAGTTTTCAAAATATTTCATTTGAAAATCAATTTATGCATTTTTCAAAAATTTACACCTTTCCGAAAATCATAAATAATTATTCGCAATGAGATAGGCCATCCTAGTTGGAATTCATTCCTCTAATGAATGTCATGATCATCTCATTGGCTAAACCCATGACAATAAGATTTGCAACATTCTAGAAGTGTATCCAAAACACTTATGTACCCAACACCCTGGTAACTTCATGTTCAGCATAAATGGGTTAGCTACATCCTTTTATGCTATACATTTCAATTTCCAACAATCATAATCATGTCTAAGATGATCACCCAAGGAATATACAAGAAGGAATTTCAACTCCAGGACAAGAACATCAATGGCCACTTGTTAGGCGAGGACCGAACAAGCCGATGCCATTTGTAATGACCCTCCAATTCTCATTGGCTTGAGAGCTCAACGAGTCATTACTTGGCATTAAGTGACATCCCCAAGGCGCAAAAGGCTGGAAATAAATGCCAAAGGGTTTCAAAATACATGGGGGACGATTTACCCTTTAACTGAAAGCAACCAACAAACAAAGCAAACCAGATAAACATCTCCAAGCAACCACTATATGATGCCTGATTTAGAACCAAACAACTGAACCATTATTTTCATAGTAACCCAACCAAGTGCAACAATGGAGTACAAAACCAAATCAGAGTAAATAGAGGAAATAAAACTATAAGACTTCAACACGACAACCCAACTCCATGCTCCACAAGCTCCAAGCTCCAACATCACAAACCAGCCCAAGAGTCACGAAGTATTCCTATAGACGTGTGACACTTTACCTTTGCCAACATCTCGGTATATGACATCTACAAAATCACCATTGTGCCAAAGCATGGGGTGAGTAATGAAAATCACTAGGTTTTCCCCGATGACTTCCCAACCCATGCCTCTAGGATAAAACATGTTAGCACATTTATATAAAACAATTTATATAAAACAATTCCAAAACAGTTCACAATATAGAAAATTCCATGTCAAATCCACTTTCCAACAAAACCATTTTCCAACAAAGAAACCAAGAAAAGTTTCCAATCAAATTCACATCTCCATTTTGGCACATTCATTCAATTCCACATATCCACACAACCAACCATGAATGCAACCTGGACCTCCCTATACTCGCAAGTGGTGAGTTATCCTTCCACTAAGTCGTCACATAGTGGACTACCTTGATGGGGGTACTTCACGACCTTATCTGTCCCATCCTATTGATGAGAGGACTTCTCGCCCTTATCCATACCGTGCATATGAACACACACCACGACCCATGCAATCCATGACCAAAATCAAGTGTGTTCAAAACATTTCAATAAAGCATCACCCTTTTATTTAAAACTATTTCATTCAAGCAGCAAAACCATATCCAATTTTAAATCACCATTTTAAATTTACTTCAACCACTCTCCAAAAACACACAAATTTCATCACCCGTTACTAAAAACGGTTTTCAACCATTCTTTCATAACAGATAAACAACCCATTTTAATCAAGGAAAACAATTTGAAACTAAGCCTTCAAGTTTTAATAAAGAGGAATTGAGATTGAAGCCACCTACCTCAACAATTTGGGTGAAACCAACCGACGGATGAAGAATGCCAAGAACACCAGGTAAAAACTCCAAAAACCCTCCTTATATCACTTCTCCTAACACAACCAAGACCAAATCTTGTCATATTTGGCATCCACACCCTCAGATCTACCCACAACGGGCATAGATCTAAGAAAACGAGAGAAGAGGATAAGTCGATCTAATTAGATCTAAGAAACTGATAAAGAACGATCACATACCTTAAGAATCCGGCTTCGATTCACCAAGAGAAGCCTTCGGATCACCTCCGGAACACTTGGGATAAGTATTCCAACCTTCAAGGGAGAGTAATCCTGAGTTAGGGCCATTTAGGAGGTTTAAACAAGGAAATTAAATGAAAAACGAGTTAGATCCACAATTTTAGGATCTAACTTTAAGTGATCGCACGGTTAGTCCGCACGGTTTGAAAAACCGTGCGCTAACCGTGAATTAGCTTTTGCCTCAGCCATCCTTCACGCATGGTTTGGCTACATGGTTTAGACAAATCGTGCATTGACCGTGCGGAATACACTACCTCCAAGAACCATTGCGCACGGTTTGGCCGCACGGTTAGACAAACCGTGCGCTGACTGTGTGGATTCCCCTTTGCCTCCAAACATCATTCCAAGTTCTCCCGACTCTCCCATTCAACACCCTTAACTTTAGAACCAAGAAAAGCATCAAGAAAGTGTTACATACCAGAAACTGGGGGTACTATAGCCGATGTATGTTACCCCACCACATCTACTACATGTTATGGAGGCTCATAATGGAGATACTGACTATGAGTCCTTCCAAACATAGATTTCATCTAAATGTTCACCTAATTTATTTTCTAAAGGTGGGGACCACATCAACATATTCATAATAATGGATTTGTCTTGTTGACATTGTGTGAAGAGGTGAGGAGATTGTTTCATACATAACCATTAAAATTACATCCATGTGTGGAAATTATTTTCTAGGACCTTCTGCATCTATTTCTGTGGCCAAGGATAAAGAATTATGTAGTATGGTTTTTACCTCGATGCCACACTAATTAGTAGGTAATGGTATAGTACTACGTTCTAATGAGTTTAGCTCAACACCATGAGGATCCATAGTTGATATGGGGTGGTATATCTATGAAATTAATGTTAATACATCCATAAACATCTAATATAGATGACTCAATCATAGTGATAGTTGATTGTCACACAAAATCAAACCATTTCATATTTGTATAAAAGCATAGTCAAATATAAATATTGATATTCCATTCCATATATAACATAATATATCTCCATGGAGTTCCCTGGATGATCATTTTAGGCCATGGGTATATATTAAAATCCTGATTATGGAGAGTATTGTAGGATTTATTTAATATTGTGTTGAGTTTGATCACATCATATCATCCATAGACTGATGGTAGGAGTGATCAGACCATTCATGTATTAGACAAAAATTTTGGGCTTACTTATTTGACATTGTTCATAGTTGTTAGGATCACTTATCCATGGTGGAGTTTTCTTAAAAAATAGTGACCATTCCGCCATCATTATGACACCATTAGAGGATTTTCATAGGTGGCCCTACTCTTCGCAAATATGTTTGATTGATCTATGTTCTTCAGAATATATGGGTCTATAGTTTGTGAGATCTATGATTGAAAATTTATATATAGTCTTATAGTGGTTGAAGTCTTAATAGAGCCATCATATGTTCTATGTGGATTGAGAATTGAGAATGTTGTAGTTTGAGGAGGGAGACCATGCATTCCAAAATTCATCAACTCAATGTGGATTTTTGAGATTTTGAGTGGGTGAAGGTTATCTCTAGGATTCATTTTCCCTTTCTAGATACTATATTGAATAAGATAGGTGTCATAACACATGTTCAAATATAATTATTTAGACTATGTAGATGATATATTTCACTTTTTGCATTAGAGGAGGTATGTACATCCCATTTTTCAGGATATCAACTACGGTGAGATGGATATAGAGGATGGATATGCAATTATAGATTTTCTGATAGATATGTTGGATCAAAAAGGGATGATCCTCCATGGGGGAATATTCCCTTGGTGTGTGTTTGATAGTAACATGAGAATCATCTAGAGAGAACCCAGGACATGGAGACCCAGATATGAGATCAGTACGAACAAATTTTTAATTAATATTTTCACTTTATTGTATAACAATATCCAAGGTGTTGAGAATCTAATGTATCATTTTTTCCATGTATATATTTGGAATATTTTATATAATAGCTTCCTACACAGTTCTATTATGGTGTGTCATTCTATGGCCTGGTGATCCCAGTATTGATATAATAAAAATATTAAATATAATAATATCATGTGAACATAAATTATCTAATATCGTGTAATTAACTCTGAATAAGGACTCATATGAAAAATCAACAACATTCGTTGAGTTTGAAATAATGGTTTTACATTAGACCTAAAATATCATTTTTTAATGTTAGGTATTTTGGATTAAATGCCACTATGGGAGAAATTATTTAAATTAATATATTTATTTAATTGTTAATTTATTACTAAACCAAAATAGAGCTATATTTAAATAATCTTTGTGGCCAATTCCCATGGTAAGACACATAACCCTAAGAATTTAGAGAGTGTGTTTGAGGAAGTCTTTGTAAATGATGGTGACAGATCAATGATCGTTTTGGCCAACGTGACTCTTGGATCTCACAAATTTCATAGATGACAAACAATTACTCATCAGTGATAAATCCAAATTTAAATTAGTAAAATTTAATTTTTTGGTTTAATTTTCCCCATTGTTTATCCCATGATGAATGAAAATCAATTTTTCCAATAGTTAGATTCATGGGTTGTGTGTTATTATATGTTTGAGTTTATTTATTCCATGGATTTAGGGGAATTGATTTTTTGATTTTTATTAATCTTAATTTTTCATTATAATAAAAATGAATTTAGAAAAACCCAAACATATCTGTGGTTCATTCCTCATTTGTTTATTTTTTATTTCTCTCATAATTCTATACATGACTCATCATAGATATTTTGTCAGATGGTGGTTCGATGAAATACCAAGTAAATGTTTTTTACATGACCATTCTTCTATGCAAAAGATCTATATTGTTGGTGTAGTTTTAAATCAAAGGTGCACTGATGATATTATGACTTCTATGGATGATTAGAGGTAGATTGATATTAGACTGCTATTTTTCCAATTTTTGGTTTGACATATAATGATGTAATGGTTCTATATTGGTGATTTCTAATCATATTCGATAAGTGGATTCTAAAAATTGATTATTGAATTTCCATCTATCACTAAATCCATAACAACAAAGAATGATTTTGGATGGAAATGGAGAAATCATAAGATTCATAGAAGAACAAATGTGTTAGGGAAATTACCACGTCACATGACATGTTCCATAAAACACATATATTGTGTGGCCCTTGATAACATGCTAGGGTTTCCATAAAAAAATTGGATCCCACCTAATATTGTCCCTACCAAATTTTATGTGACATGGTTTTGTTTGCACATCTTGTATCCTAAAGGATACATGTTCTTCAATATAGCTAGAAACACATGAACAAGTAGACTACAAGGGCATGGACCAATACCCAAACATGATCCATAACATGAGAACCACCATAGTACACAAGCATTCCCCCAAGTACACATACAAGACTAGATGCACACATTCATGGGATGGTGGAAGGTTTTTTTTCAGCCAGATATCTACACACTATGTACCCCTCCAGGATATTCCATGTATGGGTATTTTGTCATGTAGTGTGATAAAAAGAGACAAGGGTTGACCCCATGGAAGAGAGACACAATATGTACTACTAGAAAAGAATGTGTACTTTCACTAGTGTTATGTGGGGCCCACTATATCATTAATATTGACCAGGTTTAGTAAAATGGTATCCATGGTCCTTCCATATGAGGGTATAATGTGGCATTAAAACTTTAACACATGATTTTTTTACCCTTTATGGGTCTTATTTTGGATAGATTTTGTAGCATCCCAGAATGAGTCCTAGGTGGGATACTCTAACATATCATTCCTAGGTGGGGTTTCGGTTTTTGACATAATAACCATTAAATAGGAATTGGTCTTATATCTAGGGGATTTATCCAGTATGGATACTGGAATCCTCCAACAGTCCTATGTGTGATCCCTTATTTTGGAACCATGACTTTTATATATATAGAAAGTACATCTTGGGAAGGAAAAATGAGAATTACATCTCTTCGGAGTGTCTCTAGTGAAAACATGGATCGTGGTGGGATCCCTCCTAGATGATCATAAAACAAAACCCTTGAGTAGAATCCAAATGTCGGAAATGTTAGTCGAGACATCATGAGGACGATTTTCAATTATTTTCACATATGGGTTATTCTTTAATTATCATTATGTCGCGTATCATGATTGACATACCTACACATTGATGAACTAAATACTATTTGTTATTTTTTACGATATCATTCTAGTTTTTCATAATATCCAATAAATTTTATTTTCCCACATACGTTAGGTATTTTGAAGATGAAATTCTTTTTGATAGATTTATATTAGGACAAGTTAAAGTAAGAGAATAGTTTTAGATTATATAGACCATGTTTTGAACTAGTGTTGCATTTTAAATTTGTCTCATCCATCAGAAATGGTTAGAACATTGTGATTTTTTTTTTGATTGAATTTTTATCTATTATCCATTTATATGAATTATTCATACTCTATGTTTGAGATTATTCATATATGGTTGCATATGTTTTGGTTTTATATTACTTTCATCATTGAATATGCATGGTGATTAGTGGATTTTTAGATGTACTTAGACTAATGAATACCATCTGCGAGATATGCTTACATGAACATTTTCACTATCCTCTTAACAATTTGAATAAGGATAAGGGTTTTCACACATAACTTATCATTGACCATGTAGGCTTGGTTGGTTCGGGTTATGAAAAGTGTTTACCACGTTGATTGTGTTTACAATGATAAAATTAGGTTTGGGAATTTTTATCCGAGATTTGAAAAACCATTGAGGTGACTAAAATCATATACTCACATGATAAATATGTTATAAGTAATGAAAATATTTATGTGGTATCTCATTTATTACTATATATACCATATCACCCTTCTATAATAAATAATCCACACAAACATGGGATTCTATTATAGTTGTAATCACTATTTGTGATCCTAATGATGGTTTCATCAATACGAGGCATCAATGGGCCATGAATATTCATGTAAGGCTAGAAAATATATCTATGTAATATCCATGTTTCTGATGCTTTCCACCAGGGCGCGCGCGTGCGTCCGTCACGCAGAGGACACACGGCTTGTTGCCCCGCATTCCCGCTTTCCAAAGATGGTTGACATCCGTTCCTTATTTAGGGACGTCTGCTCCTAGATCGAAACCGAGATGATGGGATGTCAGTTCTTCCTTCTATGGATTCCTCCTCAGAGCTTGTCACCTAGTCTAGGTCTCCCTCATAGATTTAAGACGTACTCGTGAATCTCGTTCCCGGCGCCATATCTTCATGGACGCCGGTTAATTACACTACTTCTGTGAGGACATTCCATGGGGTCCTGAAATGGTAGCAACCTTCGGTCGGAGTATATGACAAAATTAGGCATTTCGGGTCATCACTAGATGTGTGGACATCGGGGAACCTGTGTTCTTCCTCATAAGAGTGCATCTCAAGGGTGCAGAACCTGAGGCATCCCGCATCGGATGTGGGGAATCATATGCCATAAGCTTATCTCTGAGTTTTTCCTCAGCTTCCCATGTTTAACATAGGTTATTCTATGAGTTTAACATCTAGCGGAGACGGGTATGCCAAGGGAATGTCTTCTGAGGTTTTCCTCATCTTCTCATGTTTAACACAAGGTATGTCATGAGTTTAACGTCTTGTGAAGACGGTTATGCCAAGGGCATGTCTTCTGAGGTTTTCCTCAGCTTCCCATGTTTAACATGGGGTATGCCAAGAGTTTAACGTCTTGCGGAGACGATTACTCCAAGGCCGTGTCTTCTGAGGTTTTCCTCAGCTTCCCATGTTTAACATGGGGTATGTCGTGAGTTTAACGTCTTGCGGAGACGGTTATGCCAAGGGAATGTCTTCTGAGGTTTTCCTCAGCTTACCATGTTTAACACGGGATATGCTGCGAGTTTAACGTCTTGTAGAGATGGTTACACCAAGGGAGTGTCTTATGATGTTTTCCTCAGCTTTCCATGTTTAACACAGGGTATGTCGTGTTTTTAATGTCCTTCGGAGACGGTTACGCCAAGGGCGTGTCTTCTGAGGTTTTCCTCAGCTTCCCATGTTTAACACGGGGTATTCCGCGTGTTTAACATCTCGCGGAGACGGAATGAGGGTGATCAGAACGTCCCATAGAGACGGATCAGATTGGTACATCCCAAGGAGGGAACACCTAGAAGATGAATGGATCAGAACGCCCAATGAGGACGGATCTAAGGTGGTGCGCCCGATGTATGGGATATGTCACACCATAATGGCTGATCTAGAAACCATTGAGGGCTGATCAGGGAGAGTGCACCCCAAAATAGGGGACACCAGGGTTTACCATTGGATGGGATTGAGTCTCATGGAGGTATCCTACGTACCCTGTGTAGAGGAAAGGGATCAAAACCCACGTAGTTTGAAGGGGTGATGACCCAGGGTGCACACAAAGGACAGCGACTTGGAGACATGTTGGGGCTTATGCATGGTTAGCTGCCTGGGTTCCATAAGGAGCAGTGCTAGGATGAATGGCATGATCTCACCGGGATGTGGCGGCCCGGGTAAGAATCTAGATGGGCGGTGGATAGATTAATGAAATGGAGGGGAAATGAAATGGTACCATCACAAGGGTGATGGTTTAGTTGGGCTTGAGCCTCGAAGAGGCTTCCTACGTATCCCCATGGTAGGGAATCAAAGTCCACATAGTTCGATGGAATTTGGGGCTTACGCTCTGAGGCAGCCCATGGTGTCAGTAAACTGACGTGAAGGTGGACCTGGGGGCCCGATGGGTATTGGGCTTGAACCTCGAGGGAGGATTCCTACGTACCATGCCTTGACATGGATCAAAGTCCTCGTAGTTCGAGTTGGTATGGGGATTATGGAAGGGTGCTACCCGTGTGCCGCTATGGAGCGGTAATAGTGGGTGGGGCTTACGCTCTGAGGTGGCCCATGGTGGTATGGGGCTTACGCTCTAAGGCGGCCCACGGTGGTATGGGGCTTACGCTATGAGGTGGCCCACAATGGTGGATGGATGGGGCTTATGCTTTGAGGCGGCCCACAATGGTTGGTGAACCGACGTGAAGAGGTCGGAACGACCGGGTGGTGGGCTTGAACCTCATGGAGGCTTCCTACATATCCTCGTGGTAGGGAATCAAAGTCCATGTAGTTCAGGATGGAATGGGGCTTATGCTCTAAGGCGGTCCAAAGTGGTATGGGGCTTTTGCTCTAAGGCGGACAAAAGTAGTATGGGGCTTACGCTCTCAGGTGGCCCGTGGTGGTATGGGGCTTACGTTATGAGGCGGCCCATGGTGGTATGGGGCTTACGATCTGAGGTGGCCCACAATGGTGGATGGATGGGGCTTATGCTCTGAGGTGGCCCACAATGGTTGGTGAACCGACATGAAGAGGTTGGGACGACCGGGTGGTGGGATTGAACCTCGTGGAGGCTTCCTGTGTATCCTCGTGGTAGGGAATCAAAGTCCACGTAGTTTGGGATGGAATGGGGCTTACGCTCTGAGGAAGCCCAAACTGATATGGGGCTTACGCTCTGAGGCAGCCCAAAGTGGTATGGGGCTTACGCTCTGAGGCAACCCATGGTGGTATGGGGCTTACGCTCTGAGGCAGCCCATGGTTGTATGGGGCTTACGCTCTGAGGCGGCCCATGGTGGTATGGGGTTATGCTCTGAGGTAGCCCATAGTTGTATGGGGCTTACACTCTGAGGCAGCCCATGGTGGTATAGGGCTTACGCTCTGAGGCAGCCCATGGTGGTATGGGGCTTACACTCTGAGGCGGCCCATGGTTGTATGGGGATTATGCTCTGAGGCGGACTAAAGTGGTATGGGGCTTATGCTCTCAGGAAACCCATGGTGGTATGGGGCTTACGCTCTAAGGCGGCCCATGGTTGTATGGGGATTACGCTCTAAGGCGGCCCATGGTGGTATGGGGATTACGCTCTGAGTCGACCCATTGTGGTATGGTTCTTATGCTCTGAGGCGGCCCATGGTGGTGTCATGGTCAGTGCTCAATCTAAGCTCGCAGGAGTCATGATTGGTGTGAGGAACAAGAGATAGCAGAGACCTGATGATCACGACGCATAGGTTCATCCATGAATGGTGGTGAATAGGGCTTACAGAAGGAAGCGGCCCATGATGTCTTCCTCATGTCTGGCCATGAGGGCATCCCAACCCATTGGTGGGTTGAGGCCTTTACCTATGCACTAGCGCACAAGCGGGATAATGCCAAGGGCATTGGAATCATCTCGAATAAAGGGTGATGAAAAGTGTGAATCACACACCCAGAATTCGTAATGCAATGAGGGTGGCGTGGCGATAGAGGATAACTGTTGACCGTGTTCGAAACATAGTATCCATGTCGCATTATCCTGAAATGGGAACAAAAAAATGAGGGTCGACCGCTGACCATGTTCAAAACACAGGACCTAACTCAAAGTTTTGTCCAAGGTCTTCCGGGGCATTGGCCCAGGATGGCAGGCGGGCCATAGGTCAATCACCCATACTGTTACAGCAGGCGGACCATAGTTCAATCATCCATACTGTTACAGCAGGAGGATCGTAGGTCAATCATCCATACTTTCACAGCAGGTGGACCAAAGGTCTATCATCTATATTGTTACAGCAGGCGGACCGCAGGTCAATCATCCATATTGTCACAGCAGGTGGACCAAAGGTCTATCATCCATATTGTTACAGTAGGCGGACCATAGGTCAATCATCCATACCATTAGGGGGTCCCTTCAGACATGAAAGAGAATGAAGATCTGAATAAAGGACATGAAAAGCATGAGGTGGAGTGATGGAATGTTTGAACAGATTCCAATGCTCTCGAGGTTATGCCACTGTGATCATGGCATAATGCATCTTATGCTTGGCGCATAAGGAATCTCTTATTTGGAACAAGAGGCATCCTATGTTTGGTACATAGGGGGTACTACATTTTAGAGTCGTGTAGAGAGGATTGTTTCCATAAGGCGCCTAGAATGGATGATGTTTGGTCTTACGCAAGGGCGGCCCTTTCTGGTTCAACCTGGCATAGAAGCCAAGTAATAGGGTTGGGTTGAGTTTCCTGAGGAATGGTTCGACTCAAGGTACTCCGGAAATTGATGATGAGAATCTTGACTCACGACACGTGAAAGGGACCAAGAGGAATATGTCGACACAAGGTATTTCATGGTGTGTAGAGGAGTGTCTCAAATCATGCTATTCCATAGGTGGAAAGTGGTTGTGCAAAGGGGCGCAATGGAAAACCCCGACGTCTCAGGCCGAAAAGTTCATGGTGCGAATCTCCATTTTTCATGGGGGTTTGTGATGGTAGTGAAGGGACTGGCCCTGAGGGCCCAGACCGCAGCCAGGCAGTGACCCCGAGCAGGGGTGTGGGGGTGCAGCCCCCGCGGTATGGACCAGTGGGTGCAGGCCTGAACACTATTGCGCGTAAATAGGGCAGGAATGCTTGCAATTGTGTATGTTGCGCAGAAAACACCAGGTCAGCATGCAATAGGGGCATGACGCAAGCAATATGTGCGGTGGGCATGCAATATGGGATCCAGGCGTGCAATACCAGATTCGGGCGCGCAATACCGGAGTCAGGGCGTGCAATACCAGATACAGGCGCGCAATTGGGAAGGCTTGCGCGCAATAGGACTGGTGCTGCACTCGCACGCGAAAAATCGGTCTCAGTGTCACTATTGCGTGAAAAAATTATGTGTTGCGCAAGAAAACAGGTCAGGTTGGCCCTTTTCCGCACAAAAATAATGTTTTGCGCGCCAGATGGGGGTTTTCCACACGGACGTGGAAAATTCAGACTTACGCGCATCGGAACGAAGGCCGACCTCTGGGGTCCTCCTCAAGAAAGGGGGGGTGCCCTTGTATTTATAGGCGAAAACCCAGGCATCAGTGTGCGTAAAATTGCATGCATGCAAGGAAGTTCATGTAAAATTCCGCGTGTACAAAGATGGGAGCTTAATATTCCGCACGCGCAAAGATTGGCGAGTAATATTCCGCACGAGAAAATTTTTTTCCGCGCGAAACTCCTTTTTTTGGCGCAAATCCATACTTCGCCCCAAAAACGTCCTGGATGGCCATCCCCGGTAGCCCAACCTCAAATAGCCATAACTTCTGATCCGTAACTCTGTTTGGGCTCCACAACCAGTCAAATCAAAGCTTGCAGAATGAGCTATGCTCCGGGATCATCTATGGGGATATTCGGGAAATTTTGGGGACGCGTTTTCTGTGGTAAACAATCCAAATAGGATATTCTAGTTACTGAGTATTCCCATGAGCCTACTTTTATGTATAATCCCATTCCATGAACTCATTAATGGGTTAACCCCTCATGTCCATTCAATGTCACATGCTCACAAAAGTTTGAATCCCATGCATAAAATTGATCCTCTTCCATGTTTTTGTATACTACATGATTCCAAATCATCAATACGAATTTTATTCCCAAAACATATAATATTTTAACCCATATTTGGGCATCTTCCCACTGTGTAATACACAACTCATTATCCTAGAATTTTATATCCTCTACAAGACTCATTTTTGGGAATCCCAATGTAAATGACCCACTCAATCCTTTCTTGTTTCACTATTCATGAGACACATATGATAATTAGATCTATAACAATGTCATGTTCACATGATAATAAACTAATTGAAAAAGTATTTACCGCATCATGTTGAACTACATGGAACATAACGGCCACACTACCTTAAATTGTGTGACTCAAACAATAGGGTATTTGATTCATATTCTAGAAACATAAAAAATAATTTTTAGTCGATTTTAATCACAATATCCTAACCACATATGTCCCTGCTCACCAATTAATATATCATGTGAGCCTGAACACCTCTTATCATTAGTCCATATCACATTTCAGATACATATTCAACATTACTAAGGAGATATTACATATGAAAAAAATATCAAAAGTCTAGATTCCTCCTAAAATCACATATTCCCCTACAAATTGGACTATATTCCACATGATATTATAAAACCCGTCCCTGAGGTCATGTTTTCTAGAAATCATTCTCATTTGGAAATATTATATATCAGCACATAAGCTACTCACTAGGACAAATCCAATCGATCTTTAGCAAAGATTATTTTCATTGGACCATATTCCTTGTAATCTAAACTCAAATATATTGATCCATATCAACATTATGGTTAAACATAATGGGATAATCATATGTATGTCCCATGATAAATAAATCTTGGAACCATTTACCTAATATTATAATTTTTTTGAATTCATATTGCCCATAAGTGGTCCAAGATGCTTCACCATAAAAGGAACTATAAGGATCATTGTCATAATAATTTAAAATGTATAAGAAGTCCCATTAAGGCATATAAAAAAGAATAACCTCTGATTAAATTCATGATGATATATAGGATTCCCTTCTCATAAGGATAATACCACTACTACAAACACCTACTCCCACACAAGATGATAATAAATTATAGAGAAGAAAACATTATGGCCTTAATCTAAGGTATTATTAATTAATATGAGACAAATTTATAATTTATAATTCTTATGGAGGATCACAACGATGGAAAACGTATTATATATATATATATATATGTTCAAAAAATAGAGGATCATTAATATATATAGTTATTAAAATCAATTTTTTATTTTGATCGAGTAACTTGAAAAGTGGCAACATATTCTTTAATAGTAATTGGGATGGATTCAACAACAATATCTTATATCAATAATAGAGTCACATATTCTGTAATAATTTTAACGACCCAAAATATTAGGTCATTTAAAATAAATACAATGTTCTATAACTTGTGTGAAATGGTGCACCAATTATAATCAAACAAAAATAATGTAATCAAACTGAAACATTTTATAAAGAAATTACTAATAAATATATAATAAAAACTAAGATTGTAAAACATTAGTAATTATTACCTTCAATGGATAAATTATTTATATTAGTTAATATTGAAAAATGTTAAAAAAAATGAAATTTCTTTATATTATCCCTTCTTGCAAAAACAAATTTAAAAAATTTAAAAAATGTTGATTCAGTAAAATAAAATTAATTAATGAATTATTTTTATGAAAAAAATATTTGTTATGAATTTTATAATTTTTTATACCCAAATTTATTTTTAGTCGAATGTTAGTTTTTTTAAATAAAAATAATCAATATGATTTTTTCACTATGTACACATATCATAGAAGTTTTCAAAACCATTGTTTTAATAATGTATTTATTTAATTAATAAAATTATGAATTTTAATATATAATTTATGATTATAAATAACATGTCCAATTTTTTAATGTAAAATATAATTTTTAGGTTTTTAATGAAATTCATTATGCAGATTGAAGAATTTATTTTTAGGGTGAGATTTCATTTTTGATTTCAATGAATTCAAAAAAACAATAATTCATTTAATATTAAATAATTTTATGTAATTAAAATTAGAAAAATCATAACTTTATCTTATATATAAATTCAATAATAGAAAATATAATTTTCTTAAAAACCATTTCTATGTGATTAGGTGTGTTTAATTTAAAATTATTTTTTCACACATTTAGAAATATTATATTATTAAATAAATTTAAAATTAATAATTAGAAAAAAAAATTCTAAAAATTTAAATTTTAATATTAGATATCAAAATTTATTACTGAGGGTGAAAAATAGAAAACTAGATAAAATCTAAAAATGTAAAAAAATACTTAGGGGAAATGGACAAATGATTTTATAAAATTTTTACACATAAGTTATTGAGATAGATTTTCAAATTATCATGTCCCACATTCCTCTTTTTTTCACTCATGGTCTATTAAAACATAATATTTTAGTGAAATTATTAAAAAATTGAAAATTATTCCAAAAATTTCCTTTTTCTTATCTTATAAAAGGATATCACTTCCACCTATTCAAATATAAACATCACCTTTGAATTCCTCTGTAAAAAAATTCCATTTTACTCTCCCTAAAACCCAAGACACTGATCATAGGCCTATTTTCAATCATATTATGACTATTCCATTCAATTTTAGGGGGAATTACAAGAAATGATCAATTATCTAATGATGTTGTACTATAATCCACTAAAAAAGGAAATGAGGTAAGTGTGTCATATTAAAACATACATTATTAATAAAAAAATTTATTTCTATACATAATGCTTATTAAATAGTGTATATAATTAAAAAATAAATATTTAATATATTATAGTATTTTTATTCATGGTATTTGAAAATAAACACCATTTTATATTTCTTTCATGCTATTTTTATTTGAATTGTTCAGAATTAATATGTGTTTTTGTCTCAACTGATCTTCATTTAGATATGTTTTATAATTATGCACTAGTTTATTATTCAAATGGTATATAAACTACCAATAAACATATTTTATATATATGATAATTTAATCTTTTGTATTTATATAAACATATAATTTTAAATATTCAAATGACATTTCACTCAAATATTATAAAAATTGTAAGTGGTTTGCTGACACTATTATTTTCCTTCAGTTATAATCCCTAGTCATTTTTTTTTATTTTTAAAATTTGATATGTTTATCCAATTAGTATTTTAAGATATATTCCATTATCTTTTCAAGGGAAATAATGTTTCACCCCATAGAATTCATTATTTTTTATTTTAATATATTTTTTAAATTCAATTTTTAATAAAAATAATTTCAATTAATTTCAATATATTTTTTTTCCACTTCTATTTTTTTCTTCACATAAATTTTATTCTTTCTTTAATGGAAACTAAAATAGTATTGATGTCTGATGAAAAAATTATTTTCTTTTTTACAAAAAAGGTTTATTTATTATCTTTAATGACATGGGTTTACAAAAAGGTTATTCCAAATATTTGATGTATTTTTCTATACATTCAAAGTAGTATTTTTATTAACCATTTTAAATTTTATTTTAATAAAATTTATGAATTTTTTACTTTTCAATTACTAAATATTGTTTTTAAAAGTAACGTTTTTGAATGTATTTAGAATTTATCTTCTTAAAATCATGGTGAGTATTGTTTTACAACCGATCCAATTTTCATGAAAGGTTATCTTTTCACATTTCCATAAAACAACATAGACATTTGAAAATAGACTCCAAACTATACATTTTACTATGATGAATAAAAAATGGTATAAAAAGATCATTATGGGGTTTGGTTTTAATCATATACAAAAATGTAATACCTTTAATAGGGTTTTGTATCATATTTCACACTATGTTATTCTCTTGTTATTGGATAATTATTCATGATCTGGTTTCCAGTATCAAGATATTTAATTAATTATGACATTTTGTTGTTTTTTTAAACATCATATTACATTATCGGTTCCTTGTTATAATTTAATGATTTACTTTTGAAATATCAATGAAAAAAAATTATTTTCAAGGGTTATTTATATGATTATTTTGAAATTTCCAAAAAAAAATATCTCCATTTTTTATTTGGTACATTGTTATATGATGATTTTTTCTGATGTGAAACACACATGTAAGGATTATAAGATGATTGGGACCTATATATCCATCAAATTAATTAGTAAATGAATAAATATCCTTATATATAAATTTTATGTGACTAGGATTCCAATTATCTTGGTTCAAAAAGGTTGAGTGTCATATCATTATTATCTATTCAAATTATCTTAATTGAATACGTTAGGGAATTTCATGATTTAAAATGATCATAAATCCAGAATTTATGGTTATGAAACATTATTTCCCGCATTCCATGAATAATTTCAAATGATTGACATTTAATTTTTTCATTAAATTTTTGCAATTTTTTTTACTAAGAATTTATGATTATATTTTACACATAAGGATTAATGTTCATATAAATCATATATTCATACATATTAATTATTTTTCATAGAATTATAATCAAGAAAATATGGCCTCTATTTCATTACACCTTACTATGCATTTGATCACACCCCATTTGTATTTTTTGAATCCCTATGTTATAAAGACAATTATATCATGTGAAATATTTAGAAATAGATGATAAGTTCATGATTATAAAGAATATTTTCCTGTGTATTAAAATAATATTTTTATATAACAAGTCTCTATAGAAAGAATGTGTTTCGACTTCAGTTTTTCCATGGATTTGAATATGTATGATGTGAATGATGGGATAAAATGGTTAATTTCATTATTTTCTTGTTTCTCATTTGTTGGTATCAGAGATTTATTTTTTTAATTTTAGATAGTATTTTTGTTATTTTTTAATATTTGTTTATTTATATTTGGGGTTATGGTTAGAATACATTAGTAAACACATTATAGACTAGTTTATTTATAATATAATAAATTGAAATATTATTAATGTATTGAGTATATTGTTTTTTATAGAAATACAGCCCAATGTAGATACTATAAGTGGATGCCAGATCTAGATCATATGTACCATGGGGTAATAACCCCAAAAAGGGAGGATTGTGTATCAACTCGATCATTACCTATTTTATGACAAAGAGTTTCACTACTCAAAAATAGGAATTTTTAAACAATTTAATTAAAGTAATAAGTTAATCCATCGTGCATTTTCCTGAAAATTTTATTATTTACAACGCAAAAAATTGTCAATTGTAAGTAGTCATCATTTTCAGCATAAAAAATGATCCATCGTAAATAAAATTGATTATAATTCCTGTCAACATATTTGAAAATATTATGAAACAACTAAAAAAGTGGGATGCAGAATTCATTTTCTAATAGTAATCATGTAAAATGATTTTGTGATGAAAATTATTTCCCATGACCAATTCTTTTGAAAGAAACCTTTTTTGAAACTACATTACTTCCATCATAATTAATGCATAAAAATTAATATTAAATAAAAACACACAATCATTATTATTCTCATCCCACATATTTCTCTCCTTCTCCTGAATGGTCTACCATGAATAATGAAAACCCACCTCCAAAATACATTACTATAATCGACTTTATATAGATACAGTTTTGAATCATCATTGAATGAATTCCCCTTATCTCCACATTCATTCTTTTTTTGGTGTTTTCATTTTATCATACATGATTTAGTTTGGGAAAACCCTATGTAATGAAATTTATCAAATTTTCCTACTTTATTTTATATTTAGGGTTTCATCAAATATATTTTTTCATATTTGTGTGTTAATCGGGTCTACATGATTTATATCAATTAATTTTTCGGTGTTTTTCTCATTTTATCATATGAATATATGTATTTGTATATTTATTTATATTAACTTGTAAATATATGCATATATAAATGTTTTAATAAAATTTTATATTTTTAAATATATATATATATATATGGTTGTTTGTTTGTTTGTATTTATATATAATTATGAAATGTATATTTTATTAACATTGATAAAATATATTTTAGGTATTGGTATTTTTTAATAAATATTGTAATATATATATATATATAAATTTTAAAAAATATGAAGGGTTTTTAATATATATATATATATATATAATTGTGCAATGTTTTAAATATATATATATATATATGTATGTTTGTATGTATGTATGTATGTATATTAACATGTGAATATATACATATATATATTTAAATTTTTTAAGAACATGTGTATGTTTTTTCACATATATATAAAAATATGAACATATAAAAATTTTATTAAAATATATATGGTTCTTGAGAGATATATATTTGTGTCTCTGTGACTGTACATATGTACATATGGATTTGATATGTATATTTGATTAAGAAAACGTAAAAATAAATTTCAGTAAGAAATCGTGTATTATGTATATATATTAACATCTGAATATGTATAATTAATGTTCTTATATATATATATATATTTATGTGTCTGTTTACATAGATTTCATATATATATTTTTTAAAGAAAGAATCAGAATACATTGAATGTATTTATATTCATTAATAAATAGTGATTTATATATACATTAATTATTATAAATCTAAAAATAATATAAATAATTACTAATAATAACTAAAAAACATTATAATACCTAATAATGAATTATTCGATATTATTAATAAATAGTAAATATTAGTGTTAATTAAAAAATTGTATTAATCATTTTAAAATTTCTGTAAATTTTGAAATATTATAATATGTTGTCAATTAAAAATTATAAAATATTATTATTCGATAAAAATTAGTAATATTTATTATAAATTAATTAATAAATAATAAATAATTAGCATTACAAAATAAATAATATTACAGCCTAGTAAAAATTACAAAACGCTTGCAATAAAATACAAGAATTTATGGCATACCATGCACAATCATATAAAAAATAATAACAATTATTAGAAAATTAAAATTATTAAAATAATGTTTTATTGATTAAAATAATTAATATTAATAATTTTTATCAATGATAGAATATATATATATATATATATAATATCTATAAAATACTAAAATGGTTACCCTTTGCATGATATGTTACGAAACACCTGACACACGAAAATATTTTGTCATGCCTAGGGTAAACCCCACATCCTTGATAGAATAGTGGTCCCAAATTTATATTATGATACACCATTATAGATATACTTTAATTTATTTTAAAAATAATAATAATATAATTATTAAATGAATTACCATCATTCATGATGTTCCCAAACTTCTAACCGAGAAAAATGTTAGGACACATCTAGGGTAAACCCCACATCCTGAACCTAACCATTGACATTAATTTTTCACATTATACATAGTTTAGTTATACTTAATATTTTAAGAATTATTATAATAAAAATATTAAATTAATTACTATCTCATGCAATGTAACAACAAATCTAACTTAAAAAATGATATATGTTGCCAAATCTAAACCATATATCCCATACCTAATGGCGGTCTATGATTTCCCAAATGAGACACAATATGGGATCTATTTAATATATTAAAGAATATATAATGGGTGTGAAATAACATGTTTAATATGTTCATTCTATATATTTTGAGCCTCTACCAGGTGATTAATATAATGTTTACCCATATCCTCACTCTGATCATATTCAATATAATATTCCATGGTGTTAAAATAAAATACAAATTGGAAATTGGTCATAATGAGTAATAATTAGTCTTATTTATGTAGTTTTTTTATATTACTATAGACTCAATAAGTTGACACTGGTGTCTATTATGTGACCATGTTGGGAAATTCATTGATAAAATATCAATAGATCTTTTATAAAACATATATATATACTGATGGTGTTGAAACATTTATATCATCTGTATCATCAAATTTGGAATTTTATTATCAATGAAACAATTAAATATCTAAATAAGAAATGTGATATTAGGAGATTTTAAATGATTTAAAATGTTTTACTTCATCTATTGTGTTCCAATTTTTGGAAATATTTATTTTTTTAACAAAATGGTGGAAAGAATAAGTAGACAATAAAATTTTTTGTTTCTTAAACCATCATTTTAGAATTAAGTACATGACACAGCTGGCCTATCTATTTAGGAAACAACAAATAAGAATGATATTCCAAATCATGAATCTGAACCATCTCAATTTTATATTTTAATTAATTCTACTGAGGATGCATTATATAAAATATTCTAAATGAGAATACAATATGTTGTTAAAAAATTAATGGTTATTTAATCATATTATTGAATGCAAAATATTTTCTTCCAATAGATTTTATCATTGGTAAAAAAATTTCTTCCTAATAAGAATACCATAACATAATGTTTCTATAAAGGTATGTGGTTGTTCCATTATTTGGGTCTTAGTTTTCATAATATTCATGGGTTTTCAAATAACTACACCTTATATAATGGTAAATATGTATCATGAGTTAATTATTCATCATGTGGATTATCAATGTATAAAGATACATAATAAGAAAATTACATTGATCTTATGAAATAAATGAGTTATTCTTCAATTACACCCCATTTACAATGTTTATTAATTTCTCGCAACACAATATCATTGATTAAATGGAATAAGTCTAATGTTTACATTAGTAAAAGATTCATTAACACATGTAATGATGACTCATTGAAACACTTTCATCAAATGAATATTTCTTTTACTTATAAACCATGTATTATATGGTTGGGTATTTCTACTGATGGTTTTTTTCCATTTGGTACTTACAACAGTAAATATTCCTATTGTCCTATTTTCATTACACCGTAAAAATTACCTCTATGAATGTTGATGATTTAACCATATATATATTTGATGCCATTAAATATATAAAATTTAAGGAATAATAGAATTGTCTATTTGATTTCACTAATTGATGAATTAATTTTATTATTGAATAGTTTTGTGACTACATCAGATATAGATAAAAATAATAATTTTATATTAAAGGATTCATTATTGTGGATGATTAGTGGATTTTCGATGTATGGAATGTAGTATTGATATAATAAACATGATCTAAAATCATTTCCATATTTAATGAATGATAACATAGAATTTATGCTTGTAAATTGGAGAAAAACAAGTTATTTTGAATTTCATTAGAGAGTTTATCCCATATATCTACCTTTTCGATGAAATAGAAATAATTTTATAGAAGGTGTAATTGAAAGAGATGAACCTCCAACAATACTCTTAGTTATTCATATAAAATCAATGTTCTCTGTATTACCACTAATAACTTTTTTACAAACCATAAATGAAAAAAATAAATGGTGTTGGGAGATCTCATAATTGAATAAAGATGATTAATTTTTTGCACATTCTATATTGTTCTGATATTTTAGATAATTATATTTATAATTTAGTGAATATTTAGAAGAAAATTTTTGATTATATAATTTATATCAAGTTAGACACACCTAGTATGAAAAAAGATAATATAATGGCACTGTTATATATTTCTCATATATTCAATTGTCCTAAACTAGAATTATGTGATGATGAAATGTCACCTAATTTAAATAATTTTAATAACATTATGAAATTTCAAAATTATTTCAATTATTATTAAATAAATTCATTAGAGATATGAGGTTACCAGATGGTTATACTTATAAATTTCCTTTTTACAACGTAAATAGGTATATTACATAGTTTAAAATCCATGAATTCCACATCATAATGAAAATTTTACTATATAATATTCTTATATGAACATTGAATTCTTCTATCTGGTACATGTTGGATGAAATATCATATTTATTCAAGGATATTTGTGTCAAAACATCAACTAATTATGGATTCATTATGATTCAAAGGTTATTGTTTTAATTTGATATAAATGGAAGGAAATATCCTTGTCGGCCTTTATTGAATCAATGAAACATTTAATATTTCATTTTACGTATATTGATAAATTTTGAGAGATAATAAATTTCTGATTGATGTATCCATTTAAGATACATACGAAAAAATTATAAAAATAGTACACAATAAATCCTATATTAATCGGTCTGTTTTTGAAGCATTATTTTTGGAAAAAAAATTCAAATTTTTTGTCATATTTTTTTCAATCAATATTACATTCTGAAAATAATCTCTTCAGTCATAATGAGGACATTTTTGATGATGTCACAAACAATCAATTTTCATTTTTTTAATTATCTCGAACTTAGTTTTGGTGCCTATCAAGAATGATGGATTTAAGATGAAGAAATTCATATAACTCATAAATATGTCATGCTGAATTGTGAATAAATAACATGATTTTTGTAGTAAGTAAAAATTATTAATATTTTTTTTTATTTTGTTTTAATGGGTAAATTTAATTGTAGTATTTTTATAGACTAAATTATTACCATATCGAAAAACATTTTATAAAAATTAAATCAGAATCTCTTAGGTAATTTCATCATTAGAATTTGCTTATTAGTTTCAAATACTGGTAAGATAATTTGTCTTTTAATGAATATTAAATAAATTTTGTTTTGATATTTATTATTAATAATTTTTACTATTTTTGAGAAATAATAAATGATTGTAAAATTGATATTCAACTGTGTGTTCTCAAAACCATTCTATTGAAATTAGTAAAATATTTTATTGGTATATGGACAATGAATTTTTATTTTTTACATGAAAATATGATAAAACGAATAAATCAATGAACCTTGGTGTTTGTTTTAAATGATATAATTATAAATAATGTGTTTATCACTTTTATGGAATGATAGAAGAAATAATTTATTTATATGATAATGGAAGAAATTATATAATAATGTTTATATATCCTTGGATTGATACTAATCGAGGGTTGTGAGTTCATCCACGGTAAGTAGATATTGACAATATATATACCATTGTAATTTTATCCAATAAAAAATTTATTTTATCACATAAATAAATTATATTTACTATAAAAATTATTGTGGTGTTTTGAAAGGTATTAAAGACTAGTGAAGTGTAAAAAATGATATCTCATGAAAACTAGTTTCATAAAATTGAAAACAGTTATGTGAAAGTGCAACATATAGATATTTTTCATGAATCCACCCCAAAAATATATCATACACTATGTGATGTAAATATAGAGGATGAAACCACTGATTTACAGGGTGATGATATTGATAATTTTGATGAATTAATAAGGTATGATGAAACTAAAATTCCTATAAAAATTGAAAATTCTAAAAATTAATATAAAGACATTTTCTTGGATTAAGATGAGTAAGAAGATGAAAAATGATTTATAATATTCATATATTTAGTGATTTTTTATATTTTATATTTTTATTAGTAATTATTTATAGATATTTGTTTATATGGTTGTTCAATAAAATATATTATGTTTCTTCACGGATTTCATTAGTTATGAGTTTTTAATATTTTATATCTACATTGAATGTTATTCACATGTAATAATATTATATTATATATAGTATTTGTTAGTTTTTTATATATGATATCTATATTTACAAAATATTTAGAGTTTAGATTGGTTTTTTAGTAATAATAACAATTAATTAATATATTATGGTACTTATTAGTTTTTTTATATATAATATATGTATTAATAATTTCATACATGTAATGTTAGTATATTCTATTACATATTTGATTTTTTTTATTTTATATTTTCAGTTACAATTTCATATAGGTAATATTATATATTTCATATGGCTAAAGATTCTCTAGATGATCTATTTCAATCTCAAACTATTTTAAGACTTCATATTGATGATCCTAATATGTCTACTCTACAAGATTTTTTTCCTATTATGAGGGGGCACACACTTTCCCAATTGAAGATTTTAGACCTTATTTCATAGATACAACAATCTCCATATTATAATCTTCATTTACATAAGAATGTGTAATTTTTTATAAATTTAATTTATATTACATTTTTCTTAAAATTTTGGTAACAATATTCTGAATTTTTTCCTCGTATTCTTCACTTATCAGATGGGAATGCCAGTTAAATTAAATCAATTTATTTTCCCTCATCCATGGGTGTCATAGAATCAGGTTCCCAATTCAATTATTTAATAGATATTTGACAACTAGATTTAATTTTATTTAAAACTATATTCTTTTAAATGTTTATTTAATTACTGAAATATTCTTTTTAATTTTCATGCTCAATTTATGGTCTGTGATACTAATAGACTAATAGATCATATACTAGGGGAATTATAGATTTGTGTGTGTGGCATTTTTCATCATTTTATATACAACTTTGGAAAACATCTATGGATATGTCTTATTATAGTATTTTCAACTTTTTTTAGGGAATGGATTGTTCTTCTACTAGTTAGGATTGATCTTCTTCTATATCTCAACTAATTTATGGGAATAATAGATTGTTTTGTTATATTTTTTATGATTTGTGGATAGATATTCTTCTATATCTCAGCTCATTTATGGAATTGGTTGAGCTCCTACTAGAATTGATAGACTTTTTGGTGGAGGTCATCCTCTGGACATCCGAGCCGAAGGAGGTGAGAGATCACACAACGGGAAAGGAGATGAACATTTCTAATACATAGGTGAAATATAGTAAGTTATATTATTTATTAATATCTATATACTTTAAATGTCAAATATTTTTTATATTATACAGAAAACTACTAATGTCTCTCTCATGATGATTCAAGTTTATAAGAAGATAAATACCGATTACCATATATGATAATTCTTAGGTGAACAACATCACCATATTCTGGTTAGTTTTTAAAAAAACACACTAAAAATAATTTTATTATCATTTAAATTTATAATTATATTTAATAAATATATATAATTTTGAGACTTATAAATTCTAAATGATTATAGGTGAGAGCAAAGTAGATTCCACTAATGGTTATGGTTTTGATGAGGGGGTATAGATACAGGAAACATTTAATGTTATCGAGAATGGTAGAGTGATTAGTATTTGTTCCCAGAATAAACCTATAAGTTATTATAATACATCTACTATGGTATTAGTATGCTCAAAGGAATATTATAGAGAGTGTTCATCAACTCAATCATATGTTGTACAATATAATAATATATTGAGATATTTGGATGAGATAATTAATTAGATGCTGAGAGAGAGAGGGATGTAGATTGCGAGTAGCATCATTAGAGAGAAGAGCATATATTTGAGTATTTGGTACAATATAGGCATTGCGTTGGTATAGAGTTTCCCCCCAATGTTCCTTTAAGTGATCCTCCTCTACTTCACAAGTTTATGTTATGTGATTTTGTTATGATATTTATGTATTTTGGGGTGATAAAAAGGTATCTCAAATAAAATTTAAAATTGCATGTTTGTTTTTAGTTTTTTAATTTTTTAAATATTTTTAAATTTAGTTATTTCAATTAATTTTTTTATTTTTTTAAAAAATATTAATTTTGACAGATCAGTTCATCCATAATAAAGAATTATTTATGATAAAATATTCATAAATATTTATTTAATATATTTTTACTAATATTTTTCATTTTATGTATTACAAGCTGATAATAATAAGTATTTACAACTAGTTATTGCGAAAAAACACAATTAAAATCCCAATTTTTGTGACATCTCATTAGGAATGGACTCCCATCAGAAATTTTTTTTTTCAATAAGAGTCTATCGTTAATAATCCATCATAAAAAAAAGGAAAACACTATTAGTGGGCTACCTAAAATCATTTTATGACACATCTAATAGATCTTATTTGGACGATCATATGATCTTTATAAACAACTACAAAGGATTGATTTCATTTTTTATTTTTATGGATTAGGATTATATGCAACGATAACAGAAATTAATGTAAACTAGGATAAAACAATAGTATTATAGAACAGAAAATGTGTGAAATTATCGACAAGAAAGTATTATATGATGAAAAAGGTTTTATTAGTGAACAACTATTATTTCTGAGAGTTCATATTTTTATAATCATTTACACTAACTTTATTTGAAATTATCTTTTCATTAATGGTTTTAGTATTTTATTGGAAAGAAGAATATGAAAATGATGCTCTAAATGTTATGTCCCTATGAAATCTTAATAATAATCATTAGGACAAATAGTTTACATGTATTAGAAAGGATAATTATGTGGTTATCTCAGTATAAGACCAGTATTCAGTTTCACATGGATCCTTTATCATGTTCTATTAGTCAATGATAAATAAATTATGATGACAAAAATTAATTTTGGGTTGTAAAGTCTAATGAACTAAAATTTTGGATGCATTAAAATATATAAATTGTAACATCCCAGGTAATTAAAGAATAAATAATTTTCATATTTATTAATATTTACGAATTAAATATTAATTTTAATTAAAAGGGGTTTCTACGTTCGATAGCGTACTCGATACGCAACGATGAGTTTCATTGAAAACTTACGTTGCACACAAGTAATAAAATAATATTGTTTTAAATGTTAGTTAACAAGTAGCCGTTGTACTGTCGAGAATGGATAGAACTAACTAAAATATGATTATATATGTTTTTAAATTTTTTTACATTTACCCAATAAAAGATAAAGGCTTAAAAGATGGAAAGAATTCAATTTTAGGCATTTATACCCTAATTTTTACTAAGGGTTCACTTATCACCTTTTGATGGAAACCCGTCATTATATATAGTTTTGATCAATCTTATAAATTCTATTGGACCAAAAATAACTCTTCTTTAGAATCGGGACATCAAAATTTACTTTGGGTAAATTTTTGGTATCTTTCCGATAAAGTTCATTTTTTAATGAATAGTGTAAAATGTTGTATTTTAATTCAAAACCTCTTTTTAATCTAATTTATTTATATGATTAGATTATCATTTGAATTGGTTTTAAAGTGAAATTAGAAAATATTTTTACCATTAAATCCAATAGTGGTCGTTGGAATAAATTTCACTTTGAAATTAGACTTAAACTGGTGTCAATCTTTTGATACTTATTGTTTTATAAAAACACGCTATTTTCTCTGACAGCGGAAATTAATTATTAAATTAATTAATGTGACTTATATGTTTTTAATTTTGTAAAATAGACTTCATTTTTGAATTCGGAATATCAAATATAGCTTAGGGTGAATTTTTGGTAATTTTCCGAAAAACATCAATTTTTGATGAATAGTGAAACCACTAAGTGGTACTTATAAAAACTGATTTTCCGTTTAAATGAAATTTTGCCATCATTGTGTTTTGAATTTAAAAAATCCTACATACATGGTTGTCATTAATAAGTAAAATGTGGTTCAATGAGATTAAAATAATTTTTTGGTGAATAGTAACTTATTAAGTTTTTAATCGCGATTAATGATAATTAGTGTAGTTTAAGATAAAAATAATGCTTTAATAAACTGAGATGAGCTTGACACATGTCCTACCCTCATTGGTTGTGTCATGGCCGACCAAGACAAGTCATGGGTCAACTTGAGGACCCCATGGATCCACTTTGGTTGGGAAATGACATAAATAACTTTTTATTTAATGTTAAAGTAAAAATGACACACACATGAAATGTTTTACTAAAACAATTTTTACATGGGGTTATACAAGTCAGAATTTTGACTATAAATAGTAATTGGAAATCTAAAAATATTTCCTACATCATAGTATTTGTTTTATAATTTTTAGACATTAAATAATTTAAATTATATATGACATCATGATGATGCAGCGATGACCTCATTATTTAATGATTTAAATAAAATGGAAAGATAATGTAAAATATAAGACCTACACATGGAAAAAACTAATTGTATGAGTGGATTTCGAAACCTTATCACCTTATCCTTTAATTATATCAATTTGGGACCTTTTGAATCCGAAACTCATTTTAAAATAAAGTAACTTATCTTTACTTTCCAAGAGTGCCCCTCCTCTCCTCTTATAAAAGGCCCCCACCTCTACCTCATTACCCACACTCCCAAAGCCTTTGGCTTGGCCAAAACCTGCCCATTTTGGATCTCCACATCCCTCTATTACTCCTTGAAGCCTCACTTTGGGCATAAGTCTTCCCATGGAATCCTTTGAGCTCAAACCAAGGGGAGTTACCCGATTTTAAGGTAAAGTCTTCACTTGAGTCCGTTTGTTTTATTTTGCTTCTCCAACCCCCTAAGCCCTTTTTATTCATTTCTTTTGTAACAACTCCAGTATATTCAATATACTAGGATGTTGTTATAGGAATTATTAGAGCTACACTTACACACACCTACATATAATGGTTAACGAACTTACTGTTTCCGTGGATGGTGAATTTATGCCTCCCGAAACGATGATTGTTCAACATTCTTTTAACACCCTAAAAGGTGGACATTAAGATGTCACTATATTCATATATGATATATTATATGTTTATGTTTTCCTTAAGCTTCTTTATTTTTCATTTTGGTCATACCTTTATGGTTTCCATTATGGGTAAACGCGATATCTTTATTTAAGGAAGTGCGGACTACTGCCCCCTTAAAGTGAGTTGATTCGTTAAATACCATATGTGGTACATATAAAGTATGAAACTATGGTATTATATATGATATTATACTGTAATTATAATATACCTTTATATCATTATGATTCCATTCTATAAAATATGAAATAGAAATGAAAGTAGCGTTCATGCGTACGTACGGCTTACCGTCTCCATGAACGGTGCATTTCATTTCGTACCTCTAAATGATTATGTAATATTATAAATGCATGCATGTACTGGATATATATGACATATATTATATCTACATCATGAATACCATTCTGGATATAATGGATACATGAACAACATGTAATTATAAAGGGCTTATTTTTGACTCAAGTACCAATGATCGTTAAAACGACCGTTATTAACTTAAATAATTACATAGTGTTCATGACAAGGTAATAAGTGATATAAAAGGAATAATGAACTTTAAAAAGGTTCTTAAGCAAGTATAAATTAACTCAAGTTTATTATTCAGGACATTAAAGAACGATCGAGTCAAGTCGGACCCGAGGTAAGGGACTTCGTCTCAATCTCCTTTCATTGAGGTATATTTCGTTTTATACACAACTTTATTTTATACGGTGTATAAACCCCTTTGACTTTTACTTTTATACAAAAGGAATCTTTTTCTACGATGCATTTTACTAAACGAAAAAAAGGAATGTTTTTTTTAACGTACGCGGTGACAATGACCTTTTCTGCCGCCGCGAATATTATTTGGTCTTTGGCTTCCTCAACAAGCCGTAATGTTTTTAAAATGAAATAAATACCATATACTCTTTTATTTATTTTGGTATTGAAAATGGTTTTGATAAAGGATTCTATTATGATATATTGTAATTGAAATGTGGAAATGTTATCATTCCTTTATATTGGTTTTATGTTTTATGATTTTATATTGGTACTTGGACATTTGACGGGTGGTTACGTGATAAACCATATGACGGGTGGTGCCGTGAATACCAGGACGGGTGGTTACGTTATAACCTCCAATGCATTGGGTACGGAAGTCGGCCGTATGGCTATTCCATTAAGTATGTATGGAAACTGGCCGTATGGCTATTCCATTAAGTGATATGTGTGGAAGTCGATCGTATGGTTATTCCACTTAAGTATGTTTATGTCCCAAGTTACCTTTATATATGTTATGTGTTCTTTATATGGGTTTTGTGGTAATCCTTTGGTTACAAAAAGGTAAGTAATGATACTTTATTCAGTGAAGAGTTTTTACTACTTCATGAAGATGAAGGTATTACTTTGATAGAGTATACATGGTTTACTTGATGTTTGAAAAACTAAAAGTTTTCATTCTTTGTGTATCCCTTACTGAGATTTTTATGCTCACCCCAAGTTTTTTTGAAATGTTTTTCACCGGACTTAATGTGGAATAAGGTCGAGGATGGGATTAAGGGAATGTCATGTTATATAATACATGGAACTAGACATGTTTCTTTTTAAGAGTTTTTTTTTATTATGGAAACTTAGTAGAAGTGACTACTTTGTAATCTTTTGAGATGTAATAGTTATGTTCTAATTATCTAAAACTCTAAACCTGAAAAGATCCTCAATGTGAATTATTCATTTAATTCAATATTAAGTATGTTTTAAGGCAGGGGCCTTATAGTTTGTATCAAAGTTCGGTTTAGACAACTTTAGGAGTTAGAAAAGTGTTAAATTATAATATGATTGAAATGATATAGCATTTACGGATTACTATGTTGCTTCGCCTAAGATATTTCTGTGTTCAGAATGGTTTTCCGCAGAGGAAACAAAGCAACTATGTTGGGACGACATCAGAAGGAAGACAACCTTCCAAATCAGCAACCTGAGATGGTCGGAATCGGAACTAAACAGTTTGTTGCAGTGATGGCACAGTTGACTCAGGCTATAAATGGTGGTGGTATCCATGCACGAGATCAGCCAGATCAACCGCAGAGGAACATGTCAGTGGTGGAACATTTCATGAGGCAAGATCCCCCATCATTCAGAGGATCATCTGACCCTGTGCAAGATGAAGGGTGGATTAAAGCACTGGAGAAGATTTTTGATGTCATGGGGTGTTCAGAACATCAAAAGGTTAGTCTTGCTGTTTACCGTTTTGAAGGTGAAGCTGATCTGTGGTGGTCGATGGTGAAAAATATCAGGGATAGTGATGAGATTGAGGATCTTCACTGGGATGAATTCAAAGGTATGTTTCTTGAGAAATATTTTCCTAAGGTGGTTCTTCTTAGGATGGAAAAACAGTTCCTAGAGTTGAGGCAGGAGGATGATTCAGTGGCTACTTATGAAGCAAAGTTCACTCGATTGGCAAGGTATGCTTCAAACTTCATACGAGATCTTGATAGTAAAATAAACCGTTTTTACTTAGGGTTAAAGCCAAAGTATCGAAGGGCTTTAGCTTCTCGTGAGTTCAAAAGTTATGAAAAACTTATTCGATGTGCGGAGAAGGTGGAAATGGAGTTTGCCGATGACCAGCTGTTCTATGAAAAACAACAGAATAAGAGGTCTAGTTGGCAGGCAAAGGGGAAGAATTCATCAAAGAAGCAAGGAGTTAAGAAAACCAAATATCCATCCTGTGAGAAGTGTGGTAAAATTCATCCTGGAGAATGTTTATCCAAGTCTGGTAAGTGCTTTCGGTGTGGTAATTCTGGTCATATTGCTCGTAACTATAAGGAAGATGATCAAGCAGGCAATGAAAAGCTAACGGTAAGATGTTTTAAGTGTAATGAAATGGGTCATTATGCAAACGAGTGTCCAATGAAGAACTCAACTAGGGTAATGCAGCCAGACTACAAGCAGAGAGGGGTGGTGAAATCCTTTTCAACAACTTCAGCAGATGTTGGGCCATCGAATGAAGTGGTATCAGGTACACTGTTTGTTTGTTCAGATTATACCAATGTGTTGTTTGATTCAGGGTCTACACACTCTTTCATTTCTGAGAAGTTTTCTAGTAAATTGGAAATTCCATATCAGGATATGAATCCTGAACTTATGGTAAAAACACCCGGAGGGAACGTTGAGACAAAAAGGAATTATAAGAACCTTCCTATCCTTGTGTGTGGAAAGAATCTACCAGCAAACCTTATTTTTTTCCTCTAGTAGAGTTTGATGTTATTTTGGGCATGGATTGGCTTTCTGTTTATCATGATAAGATTGACTGAAGAGCTAAAATGGTTTCTTTTCAGAAAGATTTTCAGTTTTTGTACAAGAATGAACCCTTGATTTTGATAACATATCAGGAAGTTGAGAAACTAGTAAAAGATGGAAATGAATGTTACCTTTCACATATTGTTGAAAATAAAGGAACTGTTCAGATTAATGATGTTCCAGTGGTAAATGAGTATCTTGATGTTTTTTCTGATGAGTTTCCTGGTATTATTCATGATCGGGAAGTTGAATTTACTGTTGAATTAGTTCCTGATTCTAAGCCAATTTAAAAACCCCCTTATCGAATGGCTCATGTTGAACTTTTAGAGTTAAAGAAACAATTGCAGGAGTTATTAGATAAAGGTTTCATTCGACCTAGCACATCACCATGGGGTGCTCCTATCTTGTTTGTTAAAAAGAAAGATGGAACAATGAGACTTTACATTGATCATAGAGCCTTGAATAATATTATTGTTAAGAACAAGTATCCTTTGCCTCATATCGATGATTTGTTTGATCAGCTCTAGGGAGCTCAGTATTTTTCAAAGATTGACTTGAGGTCGGGGTACCATCAGTTGAATGTAAAAGAAGCAGACATTTCGAAGACTGCGTTCCGTACTAGATATGGCCATTATGAATTTTTAGTTATGCCTTTTGGGTTAACCAATGCACCTGCTGTATTCATGGACCTTATGAATAGAATATTCCATGAGTTCTTGGATAAGTTTGTGGTTGCTTTCATCAATGATATTTTGGTGTTTTCTAAAAGTAAAGAGGAGCATGAAATTCATTTAAGGGTTATCTTGCAAACCTTAAAAGAAAAGAAACTATATGGAAAATTCAGCAAGTGTGAGTTTTGGTTACAACAAATTTCTTTCCTGGGTCGCATTGTTTCAAAAGATGGCATAACTGTTGATCCTACTAAAACAAAAGTTGTTGAAGAATGGCCAAGACCCACAAATGTAACCGAGATCCGTAGTTTTCTTGGTTTAGCAGGTTACTACCGAAGGTTTGTTGAAAATTTTTCATGGCTATCTAGTCCAATGACTAAGCTAACTCGTAAGGGTGTTAAGTTCATCTGGACAAAAGAATGTGATGATTGTTTTCAGGAGTTGAAGAGAAGATTGGTGAATGCTCCAGTTTTGGCACATCCTTCCAGGAATGGTGAGTTTGTTATATACAGGGATGCTTCGTTGAAGGGACTTGGTTGTGTCCTTATGCAGAATGATCAGGTAATTTCTTATACTTCACGACAGTTGAAAACTCATGAGGTAAATTACCCTACACATGATTTGGAATTAGCTACTGTTGTCTTTGCTTTAAAAATTTGGAGGCATCATTTGTATGGAGTAAAGTGTGAAATATATACTGATCACAAAAGTTTAAAGTATATATTCACTCAGAAAGAATTGAACATGAGACAGAGGAGATGGCTGGAATTAATCAAGGGTTATGATTGTACAATTCATTACCATCCGGGAAAAGCAAATAAAGTAGCTGATGCTTTGAGTCGAAAAAGTAATGCTTCATTAGAAATGTTGTGTTTAGAACATGATCCTTTGGTTAAAGATTTGATGAACTTTGGAATAGAAGTTGTTGGTACAGGATGTTCTTCTGTTTTGTTTCAGGTATCAGTGAGATCTTCTCTATCAGACAGAATCAAGCAAGCCCAGAAGCGAGACAGTGAGTTGCAGAAAAAGGTAGAGCTGGTTCAGAAAGGTAAGTTGCCTGAATTCAACATTGATAATGATTGTGTTTTGAGGTTTAGGAAGAGATTATGTGTGCCTTGTGATTCACAGTTGAAGAATGAGTTGTTATGTGAGGCTCATAGTTCCCCATTTTCAGTTCATCCTGGCAGTACTAAGATGCACAGAGATATGCGGGAGTATTACTGGTGGGATGGAATGAAAAGAGATATTGCTGATTTTACTGTGAAGTGTCTGACTTGTCAGCAGGTTAAAGCAGAGTGGTAGTTACCGAAAGGGATGCTTCAGCCTTTACCAGTGCCAGAGTGGAAATGGGAAAACATATCCATGGACTTTGTTGTGGGATTACCGAGGACATCTCGAGGTAATAATGCAATCTGGGTTATTGTTGATCGCTTGACTAAATCTGCTCATTTCCTTGCTATACGAGATACTTTTTCCCTAGATCAACTTTCCCGTTTGTATCTTAAAGAGATAGTCAGGTTACATTGAGTTCCCGTCTCCATTGTATCTGATCGTGATCCCAGGTTCACATCTAACTTTTGGAAAGGCCTTCAGAAGTCATTGGGTACTGAATTAAATTTTAGTACAGCTTTTCATCCTCAATCAGATGGGCAGTCAGAACGAACAATTCAGACCTTGGAGGATATGCTACGAGCTTATTCGATGGATTATCAGGGAAGTTGGGACCAACATCATTCTTTGTTTTAGTTTTCTTATAATAACAGCTTTCATTCCAGTATACAGATGGCACCATTTGAGGCATTATATGGGAAGCGGTGTCGAACTCCAGCATTTTGGGATGAAGTGGGTGAAAGGAAGCTGATGGGACCAGAATTGGTAGAAGAGATGGCAGAAAAAGTTCAGTTGATTCAGAAGCACATGAGAACAACTCAGAGCAGGCAGAAGAGTTATGCGGATAACCGGAGGAAGGATCTATATTTCGAGGTAGGTGATCATGTTTTTCTCAAGGTTTCTCCTTGGAAAAGTGTGATGAGATTTGGTAAGAAAGGAAAGCTGAGTCCAAGTTTTATTGGACCATATGAAATTCTGGAGAAAGTTGGATCAGTTGCTTACCGAGTGGATTTACCTCCGATTTTATCTCAGGTACACAATGTTTTTCATGTTTCAATGTTGAGGAAGTATATGCCAGATCCATCTCATGTTTTGAGTCCAGAGGTAGTTCAGCTGGAGGAGAACCTATCTTATGAAGAACAACCAGTACAGATTCTTGACCACAAGGAGCAGGTGTTACGGAATAAGGTGATTCATCAGGTAAAGGTTTTGTGGAAAAACCATGTGATTGAAGAGGCAACGTGAGAATCTGAAAATTCTATGAGAGATAAATACCCCCACTTATTTTCATAAGTGAATAAAATTGCGAGGACGCAATTCCCAAAAGGAGGGAAGGATGTAACATCCCAGGTAATTAAAGAATAAATAATTTTCATATTTATTAATATTTATGAATTAAATATTAATTTTAATTAAAAGGGGTTTCTACATTCGATAGCGTACTCGATACGCAACGATGAGTTTCATTGAAAACTTACGTTGCACACAAGTAATAAAATAATATTATTTTAAATGTTAGTTAACAAGTAGTCGTTGTACTGGCGGGAATGGATAGAAATAACTAAAATATGATTATATATGTTTTTAAATGTTTTTACATTTACCCAATAAAAGATAAAGGCTTAAAATATGGAAAGAATTCAATTTTAGGCATTTATACCCTAATTTTTACTAAGGGTTCACTTATCACCTTTTGACGGCGAACCGTCATTAAATATAGTTTTGATCAATCTTATAAATTCTATTGGACCAAAAATAACTCTTCTTTAGAATCGGGACATCAAAATTTACTTTGTGTAAATTTTTGGTATCTTTCCGATAAAGTTCATTTTTTAATGAATAGTGTAAAATGTTGTATTTTAATTCAAAACCACTTTTTAATCTAATTTATTTATATGATTATATTATCATTTGAATTGGTTTTAAAGTGAAATTAGAAAATATTTTTACCATTAAATCCAATAGTGGTCGTCGGAATCAATTTCACTTTGAAATTAGACTTAAACCGGTGTCAATCTTTTGATACTTATTGTTTTATAAAAACACGCTACTTGCTCTCACAGCGGGAATTAATTATTAAATTAATTAATGTGACTTATATGTTTTTAATTTTGTAAAATAGACTTCATTTTTGAATTAGGAATATCAAATATAGATTAGGGTGAATTTTTGGTAATTTTCTGAAAAACTTCAATTTTTGATGAATAGTGAAACCACTAAGTGGTACTTATAAAAACTGATTTTCCGTTTAAATGAAATTTTTCCATCATTGTGTTTTGAATTTCAAAAATCTGATATACATGGTTTTCATTAAGAATTAAAATGTGGTTCAATGAGATTAAAATAATGTTTTTGTGAATAGTAACTTATTAAGTTTTTAATCGCGATTAGTGGTAATCAGTGTAGTTTAAGGTAAAAATAATGCTTTAATAAAATGAGATGAGCTTGACACATGTCCTACCCTCATTGGTTGTGTCATGGCCGACCAAGAAAATCCATGGGTCAACTTGGTGACCCCATGGAGCCACTTTGGTTGGGAAATGACAAAAATAACTTTTTATTTAATGTTAAAGTAAAAATGACACACACATGAGATGTTTTACTAAAACAATTGTTACATGGGGTTATAGAAGTAATATTTTTGACTATAAATAGTCATTGGAAAGATAAAAAGATTTCCTACATCATAGTATTTTTTTTATAATTTTTAGACATTAAATAATTTAAATTATTTATGACATCATGATGATGTAGCGATGGCCTCATTATTTAACGATTTAAATAAAATGGAAAGATAATGTAAAATATAAGACCTACACATGGCCAAAACCAATTGGATGAGTGGATTTCGAACCCTTATCACCTTATACTTGAATTATATCAATGTGGGACCTTTTTAATCCTAAACTCATTTTAAAATAAAGTAACTTATCTTTACTTTCCAAGAGTGCCCCTCCTCTCCTCTTATAAAAGGCCCTCACCTCTACCTCATTAGCCACACTCCCAAAGCCTTTGGCTCGTCCAACCCCTGCCCATTTTGGCTCTCCATATCCCTCTATTACTCCTTGAAGCCTCAATTTTGTCAGAAGTCTTCTCAAGGAAGCCTTTGAGCTCAATCCAAGGGGAGTTACCCGATTTTAAGGTAAAGTCTTCACTTGAGTCCGTTTGTTTTATTTTGCTTCTCCAACCCCCTAAACCCTTTTTATTCATTTCTTTTGTAACAACTCCAGTATCTTAAATATACTAGGATATTTTTATAATAAGTATTCGAGCTACACTTACACACACCTACATCAAATGGTTAACGAACATACTATTTCCGTGGATGGTGAATTTATGCCTCCCGAAACGATGATTGTTCAACATTCTTTTAACACCCTCAAAGGTGGCCATTAAGATGTAACTATATTTATATATGATATATAATATGTTTATGTTTTCTTTAAGATTCTGTATTTTTCATTTTGGTCATACCTTTATGGTTTCCATTATGGGTAAACGCGATATCTTCATTTAAGGAAGTGCGGACTACCGCCCCCTTAAAGTGAGTTGATTTGTTAAATACCATATGTGGGACATATAAAGGATGGAACTATGGTATTATATATGATATTATACTGGAATTATAATATACCTTTATATCATTATGATTCCATTCTATAAAATACTAAATAGAAATGAAAGTAGCGTTCATGCGTACGTACGGCTTACCGTCTCCATGAACGGTGCATTTCATTTCGTACCTCTAAATGATTATGTAATATTATAAATGCATGAATTTACTGGATATATATGACATATATGATATCTACATCATGAATAGCATTCTGGATATAATGGATACATGAACAACATGTAATTATAAAGGGATTATTTTTGACTCAAGTACCAATGATCGTTAAAACGACCGTTATTAACTTAAATAATTACATAGTGTTCATGACATGGTAATAAGTGATATAAAAGGAATAATGAACTTAAAAAAGGTTCTTAAGCAAGTAGAAATTAACTCAAGTTTATTATTCAGGACATTAAAGAACGATCGAGTCAAGTCAGACCCGAGGTAAGGGACTTCGTCTCAATCTCCTTTTATTGAGGCATATTTCGTTTTATACACAACTTTATTTTATACGGTGTATAAACCCCTTTGACTTTTAATTTTATACAAAAGGAATCTTTTTCTACGAAGCGTTTTACTAAACGACAAAAAGGAATTTTTTTTTAATGTACGCGGTGACAACGACCTTTTCCGCCGCCGCGGGTATTATTTGGTCTTTGGCTTCCTCAACAAGCCGTAATGTTTTTAAAATGAAATAAATACTATATACTCTTTTATGTATTTTCGTATTGAAAATAGTTTTGATAAAGGATTCTATTATGATATATTGTGATTGAAATGTGGAAATGTTATCATTTCTTTATTTTGGTTTTATGTTTTATGATTTTATATTGGTACTTAGACATTTGACGGGTGGTTACGTGATAAACCATATGACGGGTGGTGCCGTGAATACCAGGACGGGTGGTTACGTTATAACCTCCAATTCATTGGGTATGGAAGTCGGCCGTATGGCTATTCCATTAAGTATGTATGGAAATTGGCCTTATGGCTATTCCATTAAGTGATATGTGTGGAAGTCGACCGTATGGTTATTCCACTTAAGTATGTTTATGTCCCAAGTTACCTTTATATATGTTATGTGTTCTTTATATGGGTTTTATGGTAATCATTTAGTTACAAAAAGGTAAGTAATGATACTTTATTCAGTGAAGAGTTTTTACTACTTCATGAAGGTGAAGGTATTACTTTGATAGAGTATACATGGTTTACATGATGTTTGAAAAACTAACAGTTTTCATTCTTTGTGTATCCCTTACTGATCTTTTTATGCTCACCCCAAGTTTTTTTGAAATGTTTTTCACAGGACTTAATGTGGAATAAGGTCAAGGATGGGATCAAGGGAATGTCATGCTATATAAAACATGGAACTAGACATGTTTCTTTTTAAGAGTTTTTTTTATTATGGAAACTTAGTAGAAGTGACTACTTTGTAATCTTTTGAGATGTAATAGTTATGTTCTAATTCTCTAAAACTCTAAACCTGAAAAGATCATCAATGTGAATTATTCATTTAATTCAATATTAAGTAAGGTTTAAGGCCGGGGCCTTATATAAATTGTTTTTAAATATTTTTCACGTGTTATAAAAAATATAAAAAATAAAAAAAATATTAATAATACATTGTTAATAAAAATATGAAAATCACTAATATTATAGATTCTTAATATATATTTCCTTTATTAAAAAATTAATTTTTTTGTTTTAATATTGAATAAGTTTTAAAAAATACATTTTCATTATATTATTTATTAATTAAATTTTTTTCAAATTCTAAAAATTTAAATATGATAATATAAAATATTTTCTTTGAAATCATTTTATGAAAATTTACTTACTGTGAATATTTATTTAAAGATTGATTTTTAGTCAAAAACATGGTTTCTGAAAATATTAAATTTTTTATGATTTTGTCACTTTATAAGAATATCCTATATCATTACAAAAAATATAAATTCAATAATTATATATATGTGGTATACAAATATATAGTTGAATATATTATTTTATTTTATAAATATCATGTCCATGATTTTTATAACTAAATAAAAATTATAGTTTAATCAAAAAAAATCTTTATGGTCTTCACCTTGAAAGAAGTCTTTTCATGGTCAAATTCAGTTCAGGAGATCCTTAAATCCTCAAAAATATTCTTTTTTAAAAAAATCCATTTATTTCATTAATGTGAGGAAAAAATGAAATTTTATCTCATATTTAAATTTAATGAAGAAAAAAACATTTTTTAGAAATCTATATTTACGCAATTATGTTTGTTTATATTAATATTAACTTATCAAAAAATTATTAATATTGTATCATTAAATGATTTTAAATTTAAAATAAAAAGTTTCAAATTGAATAATAAGGTTAATTTAAATATCAGTAAAATAAATTAATTACTAAGGTCTAAAAATAGTTACCCCAATGAATATAAAAAAATGGTATAAAGAGTTTTACTTTGGGGAAATTTCCAAAACATCATAAAACCCTGTGTTGATATTTTTTGAGATTATTTTTTCTTATTATCCCAATAATAAACTTTTTTACACTTTTCATTAATTGATATTTGAATAGTGTCATGGAATTTTTGAAAAATGAAGTGAGTTTCCACAATATCGATTTTTTCTCATATAAAGGATTCAACTTACACCATTTAATAGTCACACATAAACTTCAAAATTTTCATGAACCTACCTAGATACCCTGGTAACCCGATAACTGAGTCGGTCCTAACATAACTTAAAAGGCGTTCATGGTCCTTAAGGGTTTGTGACATGCAGCTGACATCATAAAAATTGAAGGTCAGAATGATTTTTCCATCAACAATGCAGAAAGAAATAAAAACAAGACAGTATGCATATCAAAGGAAAAATCTACTTGGAGTAAATTACCATAATTTAAACTAGTAGAACCTCCAATGTACTACAACTGAAGTAATAATAGATGAAAACAACTCAAAGTCCTTAATGACATAACTTAACAAAGCCAATGTTCAGCAAGATGATCCACCTTTAAGAGATACCTTTCCATTTCTTGAACATGGAAAGAGAAAATCTACAAACACCCAAAGGAACAAGTAGGTTGTGAACCAAAGCCTATTAGAATTTCAACCAAATATTCCATAACAGATTCCAATATCAATTTGACAAAAAATTTCATTCAATTTTAAAACAAATGAGTTTTGCATTAACAAAGTATATTTTAACAAATAATAATCAACAATTTAAAAGACTAGAATACCTTTAGTAAAAAATCCTATACATTTAAATGATGGAAAACATTTCAAAAGATTGAATTTTCCTTTATTCAAAGTATACATTGGATTAACAGCAATTCTCAAAAATCGAATAAATATACACTTTATATAAATAGTTTATATAAATTCATAAGGCATGTAAAATAGTTTACAATAATGGGATATGTATACATTACAAATACAAAAAATCAAGCAACATGGTCATGTGCCACATAAGTACGATAGTCCAGGTTATAGGGATCCAACAGAGTGAATGAAAATGTATGTACATACGCCCCTTTAGGACTAAGGTAATGGGTTCTCATCACCATTGTCTTTGGAATGGGATTTGAGGATATGATGTTTTAGAATTTTGTAGGATGATCATGTGACTCCCAAAATAACTCACAAACTACCTAATGATTTCATGTTCTCTAGAAAAAAATCAATGATGGGAAATTCTCTTTATTACAAAGATGCAATTCATCACATTCATCATTTCAAATATGTGATTTTTATCATTAAAACCCATAATTGGTTTTTGATAAAAACATCCCTTTTCATTAATATGAGACCCTATGGTTTACATAATAACATTTTGTGGAATCTTTAAGAAACCCATGATTTGAAACAAAATTAATATATTTAATAATATATTTCACATTTGAATTCATTAATTCAATTTCTAAACAATTATATCATTTTCATCCCAAAACCCCAAATTGCTTGAATTAGGGGTTTTCACAAACATTCCATAAAACTAATGTTTCTTTAATTAAAATCAAAATTTAAATTTATTGAATTCCCAACATAACAAAAATTTAAATTAAACAATTTAAATCACACCAAATTCCAATTCCAAGAAAAAAACCATATTTCCTCATAAACAATCATTAATCGGAACTGGCTTATCCAACAAAATAAATAGAATTCCTTTTACCTAAAAAAATTAAATTTATTCAATGAATTGAAATTTAATCAAAGAAATTAGGTGTAATAAAAATTGAACTACATGACGGACCCACCTATCAAAAACAACGCATCTCGCAATGCCAAATCCAATTAAGGGTTTTTCCATAATGGATGAAGATCGTGCAAATGGGAATGAAACCTATGTTTAAGATCCCAAATCAAGGTGTATTAAATCCATAAATCAATTCCAATATCTATAGAACTAGAAAGAGCAGGAGGGAGAACATGAGAAGTAGTTAACAGGGAGGACCAACCAGATTGAGATTGAAGGATGTTCTTCAAGATTAGTATCACATCAAGGAGTGGTTAAAGGCACCAAAAATATCCCTTGGGTACTTGTAGGATGTGAAAAATTTATTAGGATCGATAGAGTACTTCCCGAGAATAAAAAGGGGACTTGGGAAATTTTATTATAAATTTCAACTCTAGAAAACATCATCCACACAGTTTCTTACAAAGCTGCGCATAGTTGGGTCAAACCGTGCACAGTTTGTGTGGATCCTATTGTCCAACCATGTCCCTAGTGCACGATTTTCTGTAACCATGTCCAGGCCATACACAAACCAAGAACCTACTAAGAAACCTAAATAATTCTCATAACTTCACCATGAAAGAACCCAAAAGAATCCCAACCCAAGCTCAAACAAGATGGGGGTTTATGAACAACTGAAAATAGTAACGAGATGTTACAACTTCACAATCATTGAAACTTTATGTCCCCATAAATCCTACGAAGAATTCTCCCAACTAAAAATATGAGGTCAAAACTCTTTCATCAGTTCCTCTCTCTCCCATGTCTTATGAGAATCAGAACAATGCTTCCATAGCACAAGAACCAAAGGTATTGTTCTCCTACTATATACCTTTGTCTAAGAATAAACTATCTTGACCAATCATTTAGCCACAGATAAATTAGGTTCAACTTGAATATCACACCAACTCAGAAAATGAGATGGTTCAGATAGATAATTTTGATTTTGAGATACATGAAACATGTTTTTTATCGATGTCAACTATGGTGGTAGTGCTAACCGGGACTTAACATTCCCTACCTTCTCAAAAACCTAAAAATGTACAACAAAAAAAGGATAAATATTCCCTTTCCTTCAAAGTTGTAGATGATCCAATTGGGGTGAAAAATTCAAGAACACATGGTCAACAACTAATAAATCTCGTGGTCTATGTAAATGATTAGCATAAGACTTGTATCGGCTCTGAGCTTTCAACATTCTATAATGAATCAACTAAATCATTGATGAAGTCTCTTGGACCAAGTATGGTCCGACCAAAAAACTCTCACTGATCTCCAACCCACACAATAATGATATATATGGATGGATCTACAAGGCCTAAAAATGATCCATTCTTATCAAATACTTGTAAATATTTTTATATGAAAACTCAATCGATCCCAAATTATCATCCCATGCGCCACCAATGTTGAGAAGGAAAGCACAGAGCATATCCTCCAAAATCTATATAGATATTTCTGTCTTCCGATTCAACTATATTTGTAATGTCATTCTTAAATAGACATGAGATCACAGTACCACCTAAAGGACTCTCCAAAATCAAGAATTAAACGAATGATCTCTATAAGAGACATTAGCATATGGAACTCTATGCAACTGAATAATCATTTTCACATAGAGACTTCCCATCTCCTCAAAAATTATTGTATCATGAATGTGTATAAATTCAGCCAATTTTGTTAGCCTATCGATCACCAACCAAATCACATTATTCTTCCTTTGGGTACATGGCAACCTAACCATAAATTCCATAGAGATATCATCCCTCTTCCATGTAGGGATTGGAAGTGGATGAAACAACCCCAAAGGTTTCAGGTTCTCATGTTTCTCATGATGGAACATATACCAAGGAGAGAGAAACTCAGAATGCCTCGCCACATTCATAGCTACTAGAATCTCCACCAGATTTTTTAAACCATCTTTGTGGGTCCTAAGTGTAGAATCCATTAGGGTTTATGTCAATACCCCACCATAGCTTTCCATACAGAAGTCGGTAATGCAAAACGATTCTGATAGAATAGAATATTATATTTATGGAATGACCATTGGGAAACCGTCTCCCCCCCCCCATTAATAGAGTCTCTAATTCTATGTAATTCTTCATCATGTTGTTGTTAGTGAAGAGTCATGTCATTATGAGAGAATTTCAACTATAAAATGGCCAAAGAAACCTCAACACCTATCTCCTTAAATCCAATGTGAAACGTGAAAAGAGAGGCCTCAAGTTCCACTCTTCTAAAGATTCATTCACTTCCTATTTCATAATCTTCCTTCTCAAAGCATCTACAATGAAATTACCATTCCACAGGCAGGGTATAGGTGATTTCAACGTCAAAAGATTGCATGTATTTCACCCAACGCCTCTAGTGGAGATTCAAATCATTTTGCGAGAATATATAACTCTAGTTTTGTTGTATGAGAACACAATAAACCATTAACCAAAAAGGTAATGCTCCCAACTATTTAAATCATGCATTAAACATCCAGTTCAAGGTCATGGGTTGAATAATTCTTCCCAGGCAGCCTAAGCTGATGAGATCTCTTGGCATCATCATGATCACCCTAAATAAGAATGCAATCCAAGCCTGGTTCTAATGCATAACAAATAACCACAAATCCCTACATGGCCTCTAGAAGAGTCATAACTAGTGAAGTAGTGAAAATATGTTTCATCTTATTAAAAGAACTCTGACATTTCTCACTAAATACATGTTTCACTCTCGTTAGGGTAAGATCAGTCATCAAGGAAGCCATATTTGGGAATTCCTTCACAAATCGGTGGTATTACCTGGATAAATCAAAGAAGCTCTGAATCTTGAAGTCATTCCATGTTTTTTCCCATGACATCACTACATTCACCATTTTAGGTTTAACTGTTATCCCATGTTCCACAACCACATTTCCAAAAAAATCACTTCCTGAATCCAAAATTCACACTTCGAAGGATTGGCATAATGTTAGTGATTTCTCAGCCAACTTAGAACTGTTATTATGTGATGCTCATGATCCTCCTCATATTTAGAGTACACAATGATATCATACACAAATACCACCACAAAGGTATCAATATACACATGGAAAACCTTGTTCACTAAATCCATTAAAACTACTAAAGCATTGGTTAGAGTAAATGGAATGACGAGACTCTCATAATTTCCATACCTATTCCAAAAGGTGATTTTCTGAATGTTAGATTCTTTTTTCCCCAACTGATTGTATCCCAAGAAAATATTAATCTTCGATAACCACTTTAATCCCTAAAACTGGTAAAACAGATCATCAATATGTAAAAAATGATACTTTTTATATACCATTACATGATTGAGCTTCCAGTAGTCAATACAATGTTTAGATTAAACCATCAACCTTTCGGTAATGAGAATCGGCACCACCCAGGGTGACACGATTGAGCATGTAAAGATTTTATCTATAATATCATCCAACTTTGACATAAAAAATTTCAATTTAGCTAGTGCCATGTAGTAAGAGGTAATAGATATTGGTTAAGAGCAAGACATCAAGGTAAGGGAAAACTAACCTCTATCACCGGTGGAAAACCATTGAAGTTAGAAAAAAAACATGTCTTGAAACTCAAAAAATATATAATCCAGATCCCCAAACAATGATTCACACTCTAGGTTAAAGGAAAAGGCTAATATTACTTTCCCCAACTTTGGATAGGAAGGTTGAGCCCTGCCCGACCTTGGGTCCATTTATACTTGAAAAATGAGATAAATACAACATGTTGTTGTGAAGGAGACCCATCAAATATTGAAAATCAATCTGAGCATTATTTAAATGTTATAATCCATCACAAAGAAGATGTCAAAATATTTCAAACTGAGAACCAAAAAGATCGAAGATAATTCAACATCTAATAGAGATAAAACAAAAGAGGGACTATGAATACCACACTCTCTCTTAATACCAACTGGTGTAGTAATATCAATTCTATAAGACAAAAGATCAACAAGATGATTAATCATATTAACATCACTAGTTGAAATAAATGAATGAGATGCACCAGTATCTAATAATGTAGTCACTAATGATGGAGATATAATTATGGTAACACTCACGGTCCCTGGACCTGTTTCATATTACATTGGATAATCTTCCACTACATGAAGATGCTTTGTTCTGGATTCATATGGGTAGAACTTTTTTTATGTGAAGTATTTGATTGCCCCATAGTTTTAGGAAGAGATGATGAACCATTCCCACTGCATGGAGTGGAATAATTATAGATGAACCTAAAGAAGTTCCTTGAACTCAGGCAGTAACCACAATTCTTGGGTGCCTCTGTGCAAACCTTCGTAGAATTCAGTGGATTACAACACTAGTAAAATACTGAAGGGCCTATACCTGGTACTGCATGAGGTTTAGAAAAAACCCGCAATTTTAAACATCCATGAGAATAATCACTCTTATTTTTTACCTTCAAGGAACTTACACTTCCTCTAAGAGAAAAAGAAACACACGAAAACCCTGAAATACTAGCCATGTCCATCTCAACCATCAATGCTATATCCAGTACATCAGCATAATAAGGAAACATCAACAAGAAAACATGAGAAAAATATCCTGATAAAGTCCCTACATGAACAATATATCCTTCCTCCTATATTCAAAGCTATCTTAGGTGTAAATTTTACAATCTAAGCAATGAATTTTTCATACTCTACCATAGAACTGTCTGTCTGTTCATGTCTGAAAAAATATGTAGACATGGAAAGAAACGTCGAATCTAGATAGAATTTGTCAATGAAAAAGAAAATTGAAATCTTTCCACTCTATGACCTCATGATTATTCATCTTCACCATACTGTCTAACCTTATTCTATTTGGTCCTTCTAGTACAAAGGTGGAACACATTACCATTATCTCCTAAAATGTGTCAAAAAACCCAAATAAGAGTTCCAAACTGGTCAACCACTCATCAGCCTCTTGAGGGTCATTTGATACCTTTCACAGTGCTGGTTTTTGGGAAAATAAATCTTGAGATATAATCTTGAGTAGGTCCATCTAATGTTCCATAACGGGATCCTAAACATGAATTGGAGATGGTTAATGTCCCATATCTTGGATAGTGTGCATGATAACCTCAATCAGATTCAGACCCACAACTGGTTTCATTCAATATGGTTCAGCAACAACATCCTCCATGGTTCTATTCACATTTCTTCTCAAAGGCATTATTATAAAAAACATTGACATTTAACAAGAAAGGAATTAGGCAATGCTCAAATTGAGAAACGAGAGAAATTAATCCCAATAGATAGGAAGTACAATATTTGGATTTCAATAAATCCAAATAAAAATTTTGAAATGACTATAATGATACTAGAATACTTCATTATCATAACCCCTGGAGATATAATGCTCATTATGTTGAGTACATTCCAAGAAATCAATCGCAACTATCTCCTATGTCCTGAAATGATTTCACAATGCATTCCGACTTCAAGAAAAAAGATCAACCTAAAGCTCTAATAGCACTATGTCACAAAACAAGTTGTGTAACCGGGTTTCTCGATAACGGAGTCTGTCCTGACATAGTCTAAAGAGAATTCCTGATCCCCCCATGTTTTTGACTAGCACCGGGCATCATACAAACTAAAAGTGGGAACAATTTTTCCATCAAAAATGCGTAATGAAACGAACACTAGTCAGTACGCATATCAAAGGAAAAACCCATTAGTAGTAATGTTACAAAATTTAAATAGGCCAAACCAAAAAAGTAGTAAAAATCAAGTACTAAAATGGTAATAATAGCCCAAATTCCATAAGGACAATACTCAACAAGACTAATCTTCAGTAGTAAGATCCACCTCTAAGAGATCCCTTTCCTTTGCTCGAATCTGGAAAGAGAAAATCTACGAACACCCAAAGGCACAAGTAGGGTGCGAGCCCTAGTCTAGTAGGGTTTCACCCAAATATTCCATAATAGATTTCAATATCAATTTGACAAAAAAATGTTCTTTAAATTTTAAAACAAATGATTTTGGAATTAAAAAATCATATTTAAAAAAATAATTCTCTACAGTTTAAAAGACAAAAATAACTTTAGAAAATCCTTCTTTACATTTCAATAATGGAAAAAAATTCAAATGTTGGAATTTTCCATTAATAAAAGGAGACATTGCGTAAAAAGTAATTATCAAAAATGGATTAAAATCACATTATATTAATAGTTTATATAAATTCTCAAGGCATGTAATATAGTTCACAACAATGAAATATGTATACATTCCAAATAAATACAATCAGGAAAAATGGGAATTCACCACATAGGTATGATAGTGAATGTTATAGGGATCCAACACTGTGAACAAAAAGTTATGTACATATGCCCTTTTAGGCCTAAGGTAAAGGTATCTCATCACTATCACCTAAGTAATGGGATGTGCAGATATGATGTTTTAGAACATTATGGGGTTATCAAGTGAAACCCAATATAACTCACTAACTACTTAAGGCATGAATGTTCTCCATTAAAAAAATAAATAATGTGAAATTAAATTTATAAAAAATAAGCAATTCATCCCATTAATTATTTCAAATATTCCAATTTTCTCTTTAAAAACCATAATCGGGTTTTAATCAAAACATGCCTTTTCACCAAGACAATACAGTAAGATTTCCATCAAAACATTTTTACCCATTTTTCAAAAAACCATGATTTTATACAAAATAATGAAATTTCACAATCAATTTAACATTCCAATTCAATAATTCAATTTCTAAGCAATTCCATAATTTTTATCACAAAACCACGTATCAATTGAATTAGGGGTTCTCACAAAAATTCCATCAAATAAATTTTTCTTCAATTAAAATCATAATTTTAGTTTCTTCAATTCACATAAAAACCAAAATTTAAATAAAATTATTTAAATCTCACCAAATTCTAAATTGAATCCAGAAAACCATTTTTCTTCAAAAACACTACTCATCAAAATTGGGTATTTAAAAAAAATCAATTGAATCGTTTTTACTCAAAAACCAATCAATTGCAATCTATGAAAACAATTAAAATTAGAAAAATCAATTAGGTTTAAAAAAAATTGAGCATCATGTTGGGACCACCTACTCAGAAAATCGATCTCACAATTCCAATTTCAAATCAGGATTTTTCATGATGATCTAAGATCACACAAAATGGAATCAACTCTATGATTAAGATCCCAAAACAAGGTGTATTATATCCACAAATCAATGAACATATCTATGGAACCATAAGGAGAATGTCAGGTAATATGGGAGGTAGATATCAAGAGGAGAAAGCTAACCAGATTAAGATCAAAGGATATTCCTCAAGCTTCAGATAGCATTTAGGAGGGGTTCAAGGCCCCAAAAATCTCCGTTGGGAGATCTGAGGAAAGGAGAAATGTATTAGGGTCGAAGGAGGTCTATCCTGGGGTAAAACAAGGGGGAGGGGGCTTGAGAATGTTTATTAAAAAAATTTAATCTAGAAAAGGAAATCTATATATTTTCCTAGAAAGCTTCATAGAGTGGGGTCAAACTGTGTGGAGGTCGGGTGGAACCTATTGTCCAACCATGGACCTGCAGCACAATTTTCTCGAATCGTGTACAAGCCATGTGAAAAATATTCCCATACCTTGAAACCTCCATAGTTCTTGAAAATTCACCAAGAAAACCCCCAAAATAATCCCATCCAAATATCAAACATGAGGGGGTGGGTTAAATTCTTAAAAACAGTATCGATATGTTACAAAAATACCCCTTAAAATCATCTATTTTAATCTCCTTATATCCATATCCAAAAAATATAAACCCCTGGTCACTCATGGTCATTCTATTCCCATCATTTACATAGTTAATTCAATGAAATGAATAAGTCTCCAACAATAATATAGTGTCATCAACTATGCATGGAAACATGTAATGTGTTTTAATCAAAAAATAATTCTTTGAATCACATGTTATTTTATGAAATTAAGTTATATTAAATTTTGTGTATTCATCCAATTATATATGTAACATCATTTATTATTCTTATTCAATGTATTTTAATTTCAATTTCATGCTCTTTTTCTTCCATGGGGGTTTTATTATAATATTTTATAAATCATTAGGATTTTTCACCTTATCTTCACTTAATTGAGACATATTTTAATATAATGAACCATTTTTTCATATGGTGAATCTAGTACCCAAAAATTTATTTTGATATATTCCATGAAGTTATCCTTTTGGTTAATAAACAATTTCATTTTCAATATTCCAATGAATTTTAATTCAACAATTATTAAATCCATAAGGAGTTTTCATGACTCAAATCCCATCTGTGGGTTGTAATACTTCATATTTTTCTATAATTTTTTCTAATTTATATTTTTTAGCCTATGATGATTTTATGATGTATTCAACCTTATATTCCATATAAACAATCTATCACACCAATGCCATTATCCCTAATGATATTAATATTTTTTTAAATTGACTTATTTGGTAAAAATAATTCCCATTAAATAAATGGATTTTTCTTCCATATCCATATTTTTATATCACATCATTTATTACTTTACCTAGTGGAGGAATAAAATAGTTCATCTCAAATGATAATTTTTTGCTTAATTAACATTAAATCACTTGTTTCATCGTAACTTTTAAAAATTTGGGTTTCCAAAAATTTTAATAAAATTGTTGAAAATGTTTTTACACCCTTCAAATGTTATTGTTGTATCATCCACTAAAATATTCTTTTTATAAAATATATTATTTTTTCTTGGTTATATTATTAATAATTCGTTTACAAGTAAAAATGTCAGAGTATTTATAGATTATCATTTTTTAATTAAGGGTAAAAATAGTTTTTGAAGAAATTCTATTTTGATAAAATGTGTTTTATTTCATTTTCCTTAAAAACAAAGAAGTCTATTTAAGATAGACTTGTAAATATCAGAGTTACAATAATGAAAAAAAAAATTATTTCAGAAAGGTCTTATTTTTGTTTTTTAATTATCATTAGACGAAATCTACCTATAATGGAGTCATATTTCATGTTCCCCCCAAAGTTTTTCTTTTATTATATGATTATTTCTGGTGATCATGTGTTCAACATCAAGTGATTTAATTTATGATGATTCATGGATGTTTTAAGAAACTCATATTATATCATGGATTATTTATTAAAAATTAATTATTTCATTTTTCTCGTAAATTTAAACCAAATATATTTCTATGTTTTCATTATATAATGATTTTGATATTTCATGAAAGCCACTTTTTTTATGGGTTATTTTATGTTGTGATTATTTTTTTCAATTGGAATAAATATGTAACGATTTATAAGTTATGTGGTACCAATATCTTCCTCTAATTCATAGGGTAATGTCACAGACCTCATGATATAGAAATAATCTATAAATGTTTTAGATAATACCTAGGTTCACAAAGGTTTAATTTGATAATGTTAATCACTACTCAATTTAATAGATTGAATTAGTTGGATGGTATCATTGTTCATAAAAATAAAAAATATGATGTTTTTAATTGTAAAAATTTCATTGACACATTTAGTGAAACATGTTATATCCGTGATGTTTTACTATCTCATTTGATGGTAAAAGTGTTGTAATTTTATAATTTATTCATATTGTTAAAACATAGGGATTTGTTTTCATTTAAATTATATATTTTTCTTTATTCATTATTCTTTTTATTATTATGTTCCAACAATTATGGCCTCTATTTTTTTATTCCTTACATATTTTTTGAACTGATACCTTTCTTATGTTTCTAAAACCTTGGTAGTGAATATGATTTTATTATATGTAATGTCAACAAAGGTTATATAGGGGAATTATTATAGAGATATGTTCACAAGTGCTGTGAAATAATATCTTTATGTATCCAATCTCCAAGATAACAAAACAGTGATTTTATGGGTTGTGTGACTATTTGTGATATTTTTTATTTAAATTTTTAGAATAATTGTATTATTTAGGAAATTTTTGTCATTGGTAACCTTAATAATTCCCCATAAAAAAGTATGTATGATCATTTACTATCATCTTATACACTATATGTTCATCCATACTATCACTAGTAACGTCTCAATGGCCAAAGTGATCAAAATTTAGGTCCACTAAACTCAAAACAATACAGGGTGGATGGCTATTGAGTTTCTTAATAAATAATATTGTACTTGATATATGAGTTTTATATATTTTCTAGTGGTTACTGATGTCAACATGATAAATTATAGATAGTCAATCATTATAACTTGTGCACTAGCCTATCCAAATATTTCCACTTCCCCTAGTAGAGCCACACTATGATCACTAAAAATGATGTTTTCTTGTCAATCATTCTTTTAAAATTAGTTACCAAATTATTCCCATTGTTTATAACCACATAATTATTCATTCATCCCATTTCATCTTGAAAATCCATCATATCATGAACAATTTTTATAAATTTAGAGTTATTGGTTTTAATATGGATATCTGTGTGAGGCTATAATTTGAGGAAATATTCGTTGAATGATTTGGGTAGTTCAGATGGGTCCAAACTCCCTAGTTCATGATTTATTAATTTCTCTACTTGATGAGGTTATATGGATATAATATCCCACTTCTAGATTAATATTTAAATTATAAGTCCCCAGCCTTAAACCTTACTTAATCTTGAGTTATTACAAGAATACACCTTGAGGATCATTTCAGGTTTAGAGTTTTAGAGAATTAGATCATAAAACATGCATTACATTCCACATTTAAACAAAGTGGTTACATAAAAGATAGTATTCATTTTTCCCATCAATGGAAACATATTTAAAATAAAACATGGATTCTTTCTTGACACTTCCTTGACACTATCATCATATCATGTACCTTTCCCTTGACCTGTGAAAAACATTTCAAAAACTTGGGATGAGTATAAAAAGCTCAGTAAGGGATATAAAAATATGGAAAGGAAACATGGGTACATATATACATAAGAATGAAATCATACTTTACCCATAAAACATAAGCACTTTAACATACCTCATAAAATCATGAATAAATCATAGAAATCATAATACATAATGGTAACTTGAGGCATTCATAACATTCTTACGTAGGGAGTAACCCTCTTGGTTACGTTTGGAATACCCATCACAGTATATTCCCTAAATCTCTTTGGGGAAACCTTAACGTTTCACTCCTTCACGTTACCCAATGCATTGGAGAGCTATATCGGGCTCACCCACCCTTAGTTTATCACGGAACCACCCGTCTTCATAATAATGCCCAAGAACCTCAACATAATTGTATCACATAAAACGTGCATAAAGGAAACATAACATTTCCACCTTTCAATCACAAGATATCAATACAACACATTGATATAAAAACATTATGAAAACCATTTTCAATACCAAAATAAAAGAAAAGTAAAACATGGTATTTATTTTTCTTTTAAAAAAGGTATGGCTTGTAGAGGAAGCCGAAACTCAAATAATGGTCACAGTGGTGGAGAAGTCGTTGTCGCCGCATACGTATGACAAAAACATTCCCTTTTGTCGTTTAGTAAAAATATTTGTATAAAAAAGATTCCATTTTGATAAACATAAAAGTAAAAGGGGTTTATACACCGTATAAAAGAAGGTTGTGTATAAAACAAAATATGCCTTAATGAAAAGAGATTGAGACGAAGTCCCATATCTCAGGTCCGACTTGACTCGGTCGTTCTTTAATCTCCTGAATAATAAACTTGAGTTAATTTCTACTTGTTTAAGAACCTTTTTCAAGTTCATTATTCCTTTTATATCACTTATTTCCATGTCATGAACACTATGTAATTATTTAAGTTAATAACGGTCGTTTTAACGATCATTGGTACTTGAGTCAAAAATAAACCCTTTATAATTACAAGTTTTTCATGTATCCATTATATCTAGAATGGTATTCATGATGTAGATATCATATATATCATATATATCCAGTACATGCATTCATTTATAATACTACATAACATTTAGAGGTAAGAAATGAAATGCACCGTTCATGGAGACGGTAAGCCGTACGTACGCATGAACGTTGCTTCCATTTCTATTTCGTATTTTATGAAATGGAATCATAATGATATAAAGGTATATTATAATTCCAGTTTAATATCATATATAATATCATAACTCCATCCTTTATACGTCCCACATATGGTATTAACGAATCAAATCACTTTGAGGGGGCGGTAGTCCGCACTTCCTTAAATGAAGATATCACGTTTACCAATAATGGAAACCATAAAGGTATGCCCAAAATGAAAAATACATAAGCTTAAGGAAAACATAAAAATATTATATATCATATATAAATATAGTGTCATTTTAATGGACACCTTTAAAGGTGTTAAAAGAATGTTGAACAATCATCGTTTCAGGAGGGAGAAATTCTCCATCCATGCAAACAGTGTGTTATTTAACCATTAGATGTAGGTTTGTGTATGTTTAGATCAAATACTTCTTATAACAACATCCTAGTATATGGAAGATACTGGTGTTGTTACAAAAGAAATGAATAAAAAGAGTTTAGGGGGTTGGAGAAGCAAAATAAAACAAAATAACACAAGTGAAGACATTACCTTAAAATCGGGTAACTCCCTTTGGTTTGAGCTCAAAGGCTTCCTTGGAAAGACTTCTGCCCAACGTGAGGATTCAAGGAGTAAGAGAGGGAAGTGGAGAGACAAAATCGGCCGGGTTTGGCTGAGCCAAAGGCTTTGGAAGTGTGGGTAAGGAGGTAGAGGTGGGGGCCTTTTATAAGAGAAGAGGAGGGGCACTCTTGGAAAGTAAAGAAATGTTACTTTATTTTAAAATGAGTTTCGGATTAAAAAGGTCCCACATTGATATAATTACAGGTTAAGGTGATAAGGGTTCTAAATCAGCCCATTAAATAGGTTTTGGACATGTTTAGGTCATATATTGTACATTATCTTTTCATTTTATTTAAATCCTTTATTAATGAGGTAATCGCTGCATCATCATGATGTCATAAATAATTTAATTTATTTAATGTATAAAAATTATAAAAAAAAATCATGATTTAGGAAATCTTTTTATCTTTCTAATGAATATTTATAGTCAAAAATATGACTTGTATAACCCCATTTAAAAATTTCTTTAGTAAAACAACTCATGTTTGTGTCATTTTAATTTTAACATTAAATAAAAAGATATTAATGTCATTTTCCTACCCAAGTGGCTCCATGGAGTCCCCAAGTTGACCCATTGATTGTATTGGTCGGACATGACACATCCAATAAGGGTAGGACATGTGTCTAGGTATTTTCATTTTATTATAATATCAGTTTTGCCTTAAATTGCACTAATTACCTCTAATCGCGATTAAGAACTTAAAAGTTACTATTTACCAAAAAATTATTTTAATCTCATTGAACCACATTTTAATTCTTAATGACAACCACTTATGTCGGATTTTTGAAAATCAAATCATAGAAGTGGCAAAGTTTCATTTAAACGAAAAATCAGTTTCTTTAACTACCACTTAGTGGTTTCACTATTCATCAAAAATTGAAGTTTTTCAGAAAAATACCAAAACGTCACCCTAAGATATATTTGATATTCTGAATTCAAAAATGATTTCTATTTTAAAAAATTCAAATCATATAAGTTACATTAATTAATTTAATAATTAATTCTTGCTGTCATGACAAATAGTGTGTTTTTATGAAACAATAAGTATCAAAAGATTGACACCAGTTTAAGTCCAATTTCAAAGTGAAATTGATTCCAATGACCACCATTGGATTAAATGGTAAAAATATATTCTAATTTCACTTCAAAACCAATTCAAAAGATAATCTAATCTTATAAATAAATTAGATTAAAAAGAGGTTTTGAATTAAAATAAAACATTTTTCACTATTCATTAAAAAATGAACTTTATCGGAAAAATACCAAAAATTCACACAAAGTAAATTTTGATGTCCCAATCATAAATAATAAGTTTATTTTGACAAACATCGCTTATAAATTTGTCAAAAGATAGATTTCAAAATGGTTTTCCATCAAAAGGCAGTAAAACAATCTTTTAAAAATATTAGTGTATTCCATGCTTAAGATTGGATTTATTCTCATTTTAAGCCTCTAAAACACTATCTAATTCAATAATAGACATAGATAAAAATATATATTATTCATTACTTACTTGGGATGTTACATCCTTCCCCCCTTTAGAAAATTGTGTCCCCGTAATTTATTTACTTATCGAATAAATGGGGGTACTTATCCCTCATTGCATTTTCAGATTCCCATGTTGCCTCTTCCATCATGTGGTTTTTACACAAAACCTTTACCTGATTAATCACCTTATTATATAACACTTGCTCCCTGTGGTCAAGAATCTGGACCGGTTGTTCCTCATAAGATAGGTTCTCTTCCAGCTGAACTACCTCTGGACTCAAAACATGAGATGGATTTGGCATGTACTTTCTGAGCATCGAAACATGAAAAACATTGTGTACCTGAGATAAACTCAGAGGTAAATCCACCCTGTATGCAACTGATCCAACTCTCTCTAGAATTTCATATGGTCCAATAAACCTTGGACTCATCTTTCCTTTCTTACCAAATCGCATCACACTTTTCCATGGTGAGACTTTGAGAAAAACATGATCACCTACCTCAAAAGATAGATCCTTCCTCCTGTTGTCCGCATAACTCTTCTACCTGCTCTGAGCTGTTCTCATGTGTTTCTGTATCAGCTGAACTTTTTCTGCCAACTCCTCTACCAATTTCGGTCCCATCAGTTTTCTTTCACCCACTTCATCTCAAAAAGCTGGAGTTCAACACCGTTTCACATATAACGCCTCAAACGGTGCCATCTGTATACTGGAATGAAAACTGTTGTTATATGAAAATTCAACCAAAGAAAGATGTTGGTCCCAACTTCCCTAATAATCCATAGATCAAGAACATAGCATATCCTCCAATTTTTGAATTGTTCGTTCTGACTGCCCATCTGATTGAGGATGAAAAGCTGTACTAAAATTTAATTCAGTACCCAACGACTTCTGAAGGTCTTTCCAAAAGTTAGAAGTGAACCTGGGATCACGGTCAGATACAATGGAGAGGGGAACTCCATGTAACCTGACTATCTCTTTAAGATACAAACGGGAAAGTTGATCTAGGGAAAAAGTATCTCATATAGCAAGGAAATGAGAAGATTTAGTCAAGCAATCCACAATAGACCAGATTGCATTATTACCTCAATGGGTCTTCGTAAATCCCACAACGAAGTCCATGGATATATTCTCCCATTTCCACTCTGGCACTGGTAAAGGCTGAAGCATCCCTTTCGGTAACTGTCACTCTGCTTTAACCTGTTGACATGTCAAACACTTCACAGTAAAATCAGCAATATCTCTTTTCATTCCATCGCACCAGTAATACTCCTGTAGATCTCAGTACATCTTAGTACTGCCAGGATGAACTGAAAATGGAGAACTATGAGCTTCACATAACAACTCTCCCTTCAACTCTGAATCACAAGGCACACACAATCTATTACCAAATCTCAAAACGCAATCATTATCAATGTTGAATTCAGGAAACTTACCTTTCTGAACCAGCTCTACCTTTTTCTGCAACTCACTGTCTTGCTTCTGTGCTTTCTTGATTCTGTCTGATAGAGAAGATTTCACTGATACCTGAAACAAAACAGAAGAACATCCTGCACCAACAACTTCAATGCCAAAGTTCATCAAATCCTTAACCAAAGGATCATGTTCCAAACGCAACATTTCTAATGAAGCATTACTTTTTTGACTCAAAGCATCATCCACTTTATTTTCTTTTCTCGGATGGTAATGAATTGTACAATCATAATCCTTGATTAATTCTAGCCATCTCCTCTATCTCATGTTCAATTATTTCTGAGTGAATATATACATTAAACTTTTGTGATCAGTATATATTTCACACTTTACTCCATACAAATGATGTCTCCAAATTTTTAAAGCGAAAACAACAGAAGCTAATTCCAAATCATGTGTAGGATAATTTACCTCATGATTTTTCAACTGTCATGAAGCATAAGCAATTACCTGATCATTCTGCATTAGGACACAACCAAGTCCTTTCAATGAAGTATCACTGTAGATAACAAACTCACCATTCCTGGAAGGTAGTTCCAAAACTGGAGCATTTACCAATCTTCTTTTCAATTCCTGAAAACAATCATCACATTCTTTTGTACAGATAAACTTAACACCCTTCCGAGTTAGCTTAGTTATTGGACTAGATAATCGTGAAAAATTTCTAACAAACCTTCAGTAATAGCCTACCAAACCAAGGAAGCTACGAATCTCTGTTACATTTGTGGGTCTTGGCCATTCTTCAACAACCTTTATTTTTGCAGGATCCACATTTATCTCATCTTTAGAAACAATGTGACCAAGGAAAGAAATTTTTTGCAACCAAAACTCACATTTTTCTGAATTTCCCATACAATTTATTTTCTTTTAAGGTTTTCAAAATAACCCTTAAATGTCTTTGATGCTCCTCTTTACTTTTTGAAAACACCAAAATATCGTCAATGAAAACCACCACAAACTTATCCAAGAACTCATGGAAAATTATATTCATTAAGTCCATGAATACAACAATTGCATTGGTTAGCCCAAAAGGCATTACTACAAATTCATAATGGCCATATCTTGTACGAAACACAGTCTTCAGAACATCTGCTTCCTTTACCTTCAGCTGATGGTACCCCGATCTCAGGTCAATCTTTGAAAAAAACTGAGCTCCCTGGAGCTGATCAAACAAATCATCAATATGAGGAAAAGGATATTTGTTCTTAATAGTGATGTTATTCAAGGATCTATAATCAATGAAAAGTCTCATAGAACCATCTTTATTTTTAACAAATAAAACAGGAGCACCCCATGGTGATGTGCTAGGTCGAATGAAACCTTTCTCTAATAAATCTTTCAATTTCTCCTTCAACTCTAAAATTTCAATTTGAGCCATTCGATATGGGGGTTTTGAAATTGGCTTAGCATTAGGAGCTAAGTCAAAAATAAATTCAACTTCCCGATCTGGTATTATTCCAGGAAACTCATCAGGAAAAACATCAGGATACTCATTTACCACTGGCACATCATTAATCTGAATAGTTCCCTTGTTTTCAACAATATGTGCAAGGTAACATTCATTTCCATATTTTACAAGTTTCTCGGCCTCATGATAAGTTATCAACAGTAAGGGTTCATTCTTGTACACAAACTGAAAGTCTTTCTGAAATGAAACTTCTTTATCTCTATAGTCAATCTTAGCATGGTAAATAGAGAGTCAATCCATACCCAGGATAACATCAAACTCTACTAGAGGTAGAAAAATAAGGTTTGCAAGTAGGTTCTTTCCACAGATAAGGATAGGAAGATTCTTATAAATTATTTTTTCCTCAACATTTCACCAGGTGTTTTTACCACAAGTTCAGGAGTCATTTCTTGAGATGGTATTCCCATTTTACTAGAAAAGGTTTCAGAGATGAAAGAATTTGTGGACCCCGAATCAAACAACACACTGGCATAATCTGAAAAAACAAAGTACCTGATACAACTTCATTTGATGGTCCGACATCTGCTGAAGTAGTTGCAAAGGATTTCACCACCCCTTTCTGCTTGTAGTCTAACTGCTTCCCATCACTCAAGCTCTTTGTCGGACACTCTTTTGCATAGTGACCCATCTCATTGCACTTAAAACATTTCACTAACTGTAAATAAAATTTGGACTTACCATCACCTTGATCTTTTTCAGTGTAATCATGAGCCTTATGTCCCATCTTACCACATCGGTAGCACTTTCCAGAATTCAGAAGACATTCCCCAGCATGCCTTTTACCACATTTATCACAAACTGGAAACTTAGTTTGCTTACCATCAGACTTTTTTGAAGAATTCTTCCCTTTCTCCTGCCACCTCGGTCTCTTCTTCTGCTGGTTTTTATAGAACACTTGATCATCGGCAAACTCCATTTTCACCTTCTCAGCACATCAAACAAGCTTTTCATAACTTTTAAACTCATGAGAAGCTAATGCCCTTCGATATTTTGGTTTTAATCCTGAGTAAAAACGATTGATTTTACTATCGATGCCTCGGATAAAATTTGGAGCATACCTTGCCAATCGAGTGAACCTCTCTTCATAGGTAGCCACTGAGTCTTCCTCTTGCCTCAATTCCAAGAATTTTTTTTCCATCCTAAGTCGAACAGCCTTAGGAAAATACTTCTCAAGAAACATACCTTGGAATTCATCCCAGTCAAGAGCATCAATCTCATCAGCGTCCCTGAGATTTTTAACCATCGACCACCACTGATCTGCCTCACCCTCCAAACGGTAAATAGAAAGACTAACCTTTTGATTGTATAAACACCCCATGACATCAAAAATCTTCTCTAGTGCTTTAATCCACCCTTCAGCTAACACAGGGTCAGATGATCCTCTGAATGATGGGGGATGTTGCCTCATGAAATGTTCCACCACTGACATGTTCCTCTGCTGTTGATATGGCTAATCTCATGCATGGATACCACCACCATTTATCGCTTGAGTCAACTGCGCCATTACTGCAACAAACTGTTCAGTTCCAATTCCGAACATCTCAGGATGCTGATTCGGAAGTTTATTTCCTTCTGTATACCTTCCTAGCACTAGTTCCATGTTTCCTCTGCGGAAAACCATTCTGAACAAACATGTCTTAGATGAAGCAACATGGTAATCTTCAAATGATATATCATTTCAAAAAAAAATTGGATAATCATCTAATAGAATTCTAACTCCTAAAGTTATCTAAACCGACCTCTGATACCAACTATAAGGCCCCGGCCTTAAACCTTACTTAATCTTGAGATATTTCAAGAATACACCTTGAGGATCTTTTTAGGTTTAGAGTTTTAGAGAATCAGATCATAAAACATGCATTACATTCCACAATTAAGCAAAGTGGTTACATAAAAGATAGTATTCATTTTTCCCATCAACGGAAACATATTTAAAATAAAACATGGATTCTTTCTTGACACTTCCTTGACACTGTCATCATATCATGTACCTTTCCCTTGTCCTGTGAAAAACATTTCAAAAACGTGGGATGAGAATAAAAAGCTCAGTAAGGGATATAAAAATATGGAAAGGAAACATGGGTACATATATACATAAGAATGAAATCATAATTTACCCATAAAACATAATCACTTTAACATACCTCATAAAATCATGAATAAATCATAGAAATCATAAGACATAAAGGTAACTTGAGGAATTCATAACATTCTTACGTAGGGAGTAACCCTCTTTGTTACGTTTGGAATACTCATCACAGTATATTCCCTAAATCTCTTCGGAGAAACCTTAATGTTTCACTCCTTCATGTTACCCAATGCATTGGAGAGCTATATCGGGCTCACCCGCCCTTAGTTTATCACGGAACCATCCGTCTTCATAATAATTCCCAAGAACCTCAACATAATCGTATCATATAAAACATGCATAAAGGAAACATAACATTTCCACCTTTCAATCATAAGATATCAATACAACACATTGATATAAAAACATTATGAAAACCATTTTCAATACCAAAATAAAAGAAAAGTAAAACATGGTATTTATTTTTCTTTTAAAAAAAGGTATGGCTTGTAGAGGAAGTCAAAACTCAAATAATTGTCACGGCGACGGAGAAGTCGTTGTCGCCGCATACGTACGAAAAAAACATTCCCTTTTGTCATTTAGTAAAACGCTTAGTATAAAAAGGATTCCTTTTGGATAAACGTAAAAGTCAAATGGGGTTATACACCGTATAAAATAAGGTTGTGTATAAAACAAAATATGCCTCAATTAAAGGAGATTGAGACGAAGTCCCATACCTCGGGTCCGACTTGACTCGGTCGTTATTTAATCTCCTGAATAATAAACTTGAGTTAATTTCTAATTTTTTAAGAACCTTTTTCAAGTTCATTATTCCTTTTATATCACTTATTGCCATGTCATGAACACTATGTAATTATTTAAGTTAATAACGGTCATTTTAACGATCATTGGTACTTGAGTCAAAAATAAACTCTTTTATAATTACAAGTTGTTCATGTATCCATTATATCCAGAATTTTATTCATGATGTAGATATCATATATATCATATATATCCAGTACATGCATGCATTTATAATATTACATAACATTTAGAGGTATGAAATGAAATGCACCGTTCATGGAGACCGTAAGCCGTACGTACGCATGAACGTTGCTTCCATTTCTATTTCGTATTTTATGAAATGGAATCATAATGATATAAAGGTATATTATAATTCCAGTATAATATCATATATAATATCATAACTCCATCCTTTATACGTCCCACATATGGTATTAACGAATCAAATCACTTTGAGGGCGTGGTAGTCCGCACTTCCTTAAATGAAGATATCACGTTTACCCATAATGGAAACCATAAAGGTATACCCAAAATGAAAAATACAGAATATTAAGGAAAACATAAACATATTATATATCATATATAAATATATTTTCATCTTAATGGACACCTTTGAAGGTGTTAAAAGAATGTTGAACAATCATCGTTTCGGGAGGCAGAAATTCTCCATCCACGGAAACAGTATGTTCTTTAACCATTAGATGTAGGTGTGTGTAATTGTAGCTGAAATCCTTATTATAACAACATCCTAGTATATGGAAGATACTGGTTTTGTTACAAAATAAATGAATAAAAAGAGTTTAGGGGGATGGAGAAGCAAAATAAAACAAAAGAACACAAGTGAAGACATTACCTTAAAATCGGGTAACTCCTTTTGGTTTGAGCTCAAAAGCTTCCTTGGGAAGTCTTCTGCCCAAAGTGAGGCTTCAAGGAGTAATAGAGGGAAGTGGAGAGACAAAATGGGCAGGGTTTGGCCGAGCCAAAGGCTTTGGATGTGTGGGTAAGGTGGTAGAGGTGGGGGCCTTTTATAAGAGGAGAGGAGGGGAACTCTTGGAAAGTAAAGAAATGTTACTTTATTTTAAAATGAGTTTCGGATTCAAAAGGTCCAACATCGATATAATTCAAGGGTAATGTGATAAGGGTTATAAATCCACACATCCAATAGGTTTTGTACATGTGTAGGTCACAGATTTTACATTATCTTTTCATTTTATTTAAATACTTTATTAATGAGGTAATCGCTGCATCATCATGATGTCATAAATAATTTAATTTATTTAATGTCTAAAAATTATAAAAAAATCATGATGTATGAAATCTTTTTATCTTTCTAATGAATATTTATAGTCAAAAATATGACTTGTATAACCCCATTTAAAATTTGTTTTAGTAAAACAACTCATGTTTGTGTCATTTTAATTTTAACATTAAATAAAAAGATATTAATGTCATTTTCCTACCAAAGTGGCTACATGGGGTCCCCAAGTTGACTCATGGCTTGTCTTGGTCGGCCATGACACATCAAATAAGGTTAGGACATGTTTCTAGGTATTTTCATTTTATTATAATATCATTTTTGCCTTAAATTGCACTAATTACCTCTAATCGCGATTAAGAACTTAAAAGTTACTATTCACCAAAAAATTATTTTAATCTCATTGAACCACAATTTACTTCTTAATGACAACCATGTATGTCGGATTTTTGAAAATAAAATCACAGAAGTGGCAAAGTTTCATTTAAATGAAAAATCAGTTTCTTTAACTGCCACTTAGTGGTTTCACTATTCATCAAAAATTGAAGTTTTTCAGAAAAATACCAAAACATCACCCTAATATATATTTGATATTCTGAATTCAAAAATGATGTCTATTTTAAAAAATTCAAATCATATAAGTTACATTAATTAATTTAATAATTAATTCCCGCTGTCATGACAAATAGCGTGTTTTTATTAAACAATAAGTATCAAAAGATTGACACCAGTTTAAGTCCAATTTCAAAGTGAAATTGATTCAAATGACCACCATTGGATTAAATGGTAAAAATATATTCTAATTTCACTTCAAAACCAATTCAAAAGATAATATAATCATATAAATAAATTAGATTAAAAAGAGGTTTTGAATTAAAATACAACATTTTTCACTATTCATTAAAAATGAACTTTATCGGAAAAACACCAAAAATTCACACAAAGTAAATTTTGATGTCCCAATAATAAAGAATAAGTTTATTTTGATAAAATAGATTATAAAATTTTCAAAAGATAGATTTAAAAATAGTTTTCCATCAAAAGGCAGAAAAACAATCTTTTAAAAATATTAGTGTATTTCATGCTTAAGATTGGATTTATTCGCATTTTAAACCGCTAAAACACTATCTAATTCACTAATAGACATAGATAAAAATATATATTATTCATTACTTACTTGGGATGTTACATAAATTATCTATACTAATATAGATATGTAAGATAGATTATTAAATTAATAAATCATGTGGTAAATAAATTAAACGTGTAGGGAATAATTATTACCTTAAAACTCATTTTTTATTTATCTAAACACATCCATGGAGGAGAGGGTGTCTGTCACTAAAAATATTTAACAATTTTACTCATATATTTACCCAGAATAATAATCTAAATTATATAAAATAATTTTATTATCATAATAATATATGGTATAAATTTTACCTAGTATTTACACATAATTCTTCAACCCATCCATTTAAATGAATGGTCATTATGGGTTTAGAAAATGTTAATTTTATTGAAGCTTATAGAAACTTCCATAACATGAGGTGGGAGTTATCATGGAAATACCCTATGAAATCCTCTTGTATTTACTTGAATCGGTCCATCTAAAATATTTGTTATTATGATTAAATAATCACAACATAATCATTTTGGTATATATTCAGAATGATGAGGAAGAGGATCAGATCAACAACTAAACAATCTCTCCAATGAGAATATGTTTTTCTAGGACTTTATCATTCTACCAATTCCTGGATAGGTGTAGATGGGTATGAAACCATATATTTAGGGTAGAGGTTTCAAGGGTTATTCTACTTCCTCCATCACCATATGACCTATAAATATTGTCTCTTTTTATAGGGTCTTTAATCACGTGAATCATTTCCATATTCCACCCATAGAATACTCTAGATATTCCATGAATAGATTCATCATCCTCATTCCTTATATGATGATAAAATTAAATAGTTTCTATTGTTTTTTAAAATTTAATGATAATAATCTTAAAAATAAACTATTTGCATTAATCAATATAATTGAAGTGATTGATCATTCATTCATCAAATTATTGGTTGACCAACCCTTCTACATTTCCCTGATCTACCATGTCTTGTGATCTAATTAGGATAGGACTAATATAATATATATAATATATTATAATCTTCAATTCCCTATTATAGTTTCAATGATTAACAATTTTAGTCTAAAATTGAATGTATCGATGGGCATTTATGTTTACTTGTTCAGGAATATGGGAACCAATATAAAGTGTGGTTCATTGAAAATTCTTATTAGTAGCCAATGGCCCTTAGAATAAATTTAATGGCCTTAAAATACTCATAATATATTGAAGTACAGTTAATATACCTTTAGTTGTGGATGATGATTCTAGATCCATCTATACTAGTTTCACTAATAACATATCATCTACAATTGGGGTATCACCCCATTGTCACTAGATATACTACCTTGGGTCCTCCTTATTACACATTTGTTATTCAATTCAAAGTAATTAATAATCCTACGGTCATGAATGTCTTAGTGACTATTTAATATCCTTAATCCCACATCTCTTATCGTAAATTATGGTGGTCTAATTCCCACTATCAAGGGGTGATATAGTGGATACCTTGGGAACACTACTGGATATAATTACTCCAGGATATATATCAATTATAGAGAAGTAATATCCATTCATTATCCCAATTAATGAACAAGGTGAAAAAAGAATGATGATATATTTAGTGTTTTCATGGGTCTGCATTTCCCAGAGATATTGTTCAACCATAGAATTACACTACTTTGATACATATATTAGTGGCATCACTATTGGTTAATTTTAGCACATGAAATAAAATTTGAATCTATAAAAAAAATAAACCATAATAATTATATTTTAATAAAAATGAGATTTTAGTATTTAATCTCTCATAACCATTATATATGACCATTTTCTATATCCACTTTGACTGTCACTAATGATAATGATAGTGTGAAATATGTTGTAGGGGAAAGAAATAAACTCAATGTATAATCACAGAAGCATTATTGAAACATTAATTTTCAATATTCATGATTATGATTCTAAACATTTTGTGTTACATTGATATGCCTATTAACTAACATGTATTTATTTTATCATTTTATGATATGATTATTCCTTTCTTTAGTTATCCCTCGCCATTTTCTTATGTACATCATGATAATATCTGTTGTAGTTTTATAATATCATAGTAAAAAAATGTTATGTTTTGGTTTTTCTAAATAATTTTGTTCTATACATATTTTTATTTATTTTGACATGTATCTAATTACATAAATACGCTAAGCATATTCATATTTTTGGATACATATAAGTGTATATTTATAAAATAAATCATGAAATAATTTTTACAAATGACATGGGTTGTTATAATTCTATATCCCACTAACTATTTTAAAATAGACTGGGGTGAACTATGTTTTTGAAAAAAAATTGAAGTGAGGATTAAGAGTATCAAGATGAGGATAATATCAATATTGATACATTTTCTATACTAATGTGTAGAAGGGTTATTTAATTTTTAATTATACATCAGAGAATATATTGTATTGGATACTCATGGAAAATGATAATGTGATAGACTATACCATATGTAAATTAATGACTTCAGAATAAATCTACCAAACATATGATTTGGTTTCATTAGAAATGATCTTTTTTTTGAACATTTAGTGGGATTAAAACAAATTAAATAAATGTAACTTATATTATAATAATAAGATTTTAATGTATATAATTAAATATAAGAAACTAAATATCCATCAACTATTATTCTTTGAGTTAATCATATATTATGATTATTCAATAAAAACGTTCCTATAAAATAAAATAAGTTCAATAATACTGGTAGAAGGAAGGAACATGTAGTTATATCCTTGATGAGGATTGGGGAATACTTTATTTTCATGGATATGGAAAGGATGAATATAGAATCATAAATTTTTGGAATACATCAGAACATGTAAAAATGATTTTCTGACAATTTATATAGGAAATAAATCAAGAAATCACAAAGGTATGGTATGGATCATTCAATAATGTTGACAATAATAAAGGAATGAATCTTCAAAATTTTATTATTGATTTAGATGCATTTATCTATTTTGGTATAGTAGTCTACATTCCATCATCCCCAATGATTGAAAAAAAAATTTAATGATAATTATATCTAATATTTATCCATATATCTAAGATATTCCATAATGTTCTAAGATCACTGAGAGTCCTTTTGATGATTCAACAAAAAATAGATATTGATTAGTATAGATCAATGTGTTTGAATTGTTTTAAAGCTAATGAAATATTCCAAAATATAGGTGGATAATAAAATCACTACATATCCATACATGGAATTGAGAGAATGTTACCAAAGACATTTTCAAGTCTAATTTGATGATATATAAAGGAAAAAATTCCATTTGGTTTTTGGTGGATCGACTCACCATGAATGATCACATCATCTTTATTTTGTAATATTTTCCTCTCAACCAACATTCTATGATAAATGTAGAGGGTGTAGTCATGCTGCATGTGGAACCTCTTTCAATATTATTTTATTGAGTCCCTATTTTAGCCTATCTTTTTTTAGAGAATTCCTAAAGATGCCTAAATAATGATTTTATCATTTTTACATCCTACCACAACTAGACATTCAATCAATAGGAAATGAATATTCATAAACTATATGTTATGTGGAGAGATTTTTTAATGGACCTCAAAGGGTGTTGTCATCAACAATTTCCACTGGATGTGTTCTTAAACAATAACAAAATCCAATCATGTGACTAGATTTTCCCATATGATGAATTATATAAGTTTTTTTTAACTCATATATATATAGGGATGAAGATAGTGAATGGAATATTTTTGCAAGTATAATTCTATACAGGGAACATAAAATTATAAAACAATTTATAAATATATTAATTTATCATTGATATAATAGAAGATCTATGTTGATAATAATTGATGAGACTTGGAATTCAATGATAAAGACATTGTGATCCTTTTTATATCACCATGTATGACATTAATGCTGTTTAAAAAAATGTTAATGGTTATAAAAAGGTATAATAGCCACTTTTAAATCCTTGATCATATAATATTTTGGTCATATCAACAATAACTACCACCAATACCAAATCAAGTGCATGATTTGATTTATGTATCTCTGATAAGTAAATTTAAACTTGATCCCTCACATGTTGTAAATTTTGAGGTGGAATATTTATAGAACACCCTCTCTTATGAGGAAAAAGTTGTGATGATATTATGACATAGAGACAATGGACTATGTAAAAACGAATTTTTTTGTCAATGTACTTTGGAGAAACCAATAGTAATAAGTGGAAACATGGTAACGTAAGGATGTAACCAAAAAAATAATTACCTAGATATATTCTAAAATAAGGATATGTGTTTAAATTTATATCTTTGTATTTATAAAAGGGGTTGAATTATTTAACATAGAGTTTTATACATGGAATTTTCCATTAGAATATAAATGTGTGTAACAACTAGGACAATGGTAAAATATAAAACTCCCAATAATTAACAACACTAATTTAATTCATTTATATTTAAAATTAAATACATAGTACAAGTAAAATATATAAAATAGAAAATAATATAATGAGATAATAATTAAACTGTAATATTTTTTATAGAATATAATATTCCAATATAATTCTCAGATTATTGGAGAAACTGTAAGGACCATGCATATAGATAAGAATTTATTCACGATGAAAATTTTTAATATAAATTTTGTGGAGGGAATCTATTTAATACCAAGAATCTAATTTTAAATATGTGGTTTGAAATATATTAAAGAGGTGTTTGTGAAGGTGGTATGAGGATATGGAGGTGACATATGTGTTTAGATAAGTTTTGGTAGTAATGGGGTTTAGATTTTCAGTTTCAGATAAAACTTTCCTTATAGTATGGTTAGAACTATATAATTGATAACCCAAAACCCCAACTATGGGGTGTGGTTTTTAAGGCCCGTAGTTTTTTAAAATTGTTCATGGGGAAATAAAAAATCTTACTAACTCATAAAAAAGTTACAGAGGTATACAGACAATTTCATTATTATTTGGAAGAATATGTACACTATATCTACATAATGGTGTGTCGTGGACAATGAAGTCACAAGGTTGGAACACAGATCAATAAACCATAATTAATTACGTCATAAATCCATAAAAGTGAAAAAATTTAAAAAATACAATGAACTAAAATGTTTTCATACTTTTTTTGGATCAATTTAACCACAAATCTCTACCGCATATCCATCCTTCCTCTCCACTCCTCTTGGGTGTTAATGTATTGATAAATGTTTGATTCCATTTCTATAAAATTCAAAAATTATCCATTACTAATTATATAAATCATATCCTATATATGTTGGATTTCATTATTATCCAATTTGTTATACATTTGTTTCGGATAATATTCCCTATATTCAATGTGTTTTATGGTTTTATGATTTATTCTAATTCAAGCCTAAATGGTAGCTAATAATAGATTATTTGACTTGTATAATAATTATATATGTAGTCCCTAATCCTAACCAAGAATCCTTTATAGTTTCTAATGAATGTGGTTGTGGTATTTCCTGATTTTTGTATAGCACCCATGGAATTAAATAAATGTTCTAAATTGGGTATGCCTTGATTACTAGTTCCCTATTTGGGAAATCAATCCATGTTTTATTAAAATCATTAAATGGTCAATCCATATTTAAATTGTTCCCAAATGGGATAAAATGTTTTTGAACTGATGGTTGTGACGTATAATTTTGTAACCATATGTTGAATGTTAAATTGAATTGAACATGGTTTGTTCCTTTTAAAATGGTAAAGTAGTTTCCAATATGGTGTCTTATGTGTTGGGGTAATTAAATGATGAATTTAATTATTTTTACCAAAGATTAAATTTGAACATGGTTTTGAAATAGAAGACTCTAATGGATTTTGTTTTTTATTTTGACAGTCATTAAATTTTTTTATGAAATGGTTTATATTTTAAAAATAGTAATTTTAAGGGTTTGTTTTTGTATTTTATATTAAATGATGGTTTTATCGTGTTTTCAGTTTGGAAGAGTAAATGAAACATGAATTACTATATTATGTTTATTGATTCAATATCTACATTTTTTTACAAATTTTTTAATGTTGATGCTTAACCTATATTGAACACTTCCCCCATGTGATGCTAGTATTTATTGGTAACCTTATGTGAATTATTAACCGAGGGGACACTAGTTTTAAATGTTAACCAGGGATGAATGATGCCCTCAGAGACACAAGGCACTAGGGATGGGTATATTTACCTATAGATTACATTTTGTACTAAGGATGGTTATAATTACCCTCTTTTGGAGTGGTATGGTTGGAATTCTCATCACAACATGCTCAAAGAAACCTTAACAATGGATGAAGTACGTGTCTACTTTTTTAGAGGTGAACCTAACCCATGAGTATAAAATGTGTTTAAGATTTTGATTTTATATTTATAAATATTTATAATTCTAGTTTGTCAACTTGATCACTAATTAATGAATAGTTAAGGAGTGGATATTTTAGGAACACCATTGGTGGTGCGATGTTGAGTTATAATCACACACTTGTAAAACCATCATGGAACTTGGTTACTCATGTCGATGACTATCTTATTATTGGTAATATGTTTCTGGAAAGATCATTAAAATTTTATTTCATTTCTTGCAAGAGTGTAGTGTTGATAACATGACTATGAAGACCATCAGACTAGTTTGGCGTGAGTTTTATATTTAGTTTTTATTTTTTAGTAATTTTATATGTATAAGACCTGCTATAAGGGATTTGAATGACATATATATCATTAAATCTATTCTATAATTTTAATACTATATTTAGTTTCTACACATTCCAATTTATTTTCAATGAAATCTCGATATTTTCAATTTTTTATCAATTACACAAATGTTTCTTCTTTTATATCGGGGGAATAGTCTCCCCATGTTAGTCACATAGGCCATTTATGCTAATCAACAATGTCTAGTGTATGGAGAGGTGTGTCTGATGTCATGTAGAAATCTAGTAGTCTGTTTTTGTGGTATAGTCTAGGGGCGTGTGATGTTATAATGATTTATAGGATTTATTTTAATTTATTTTTACATTTTAAGAAAGGAAAAAATGAGACTACAAATGTTTCATGGATTTTTAATCAGCATTATTATAGGAGTGATCAGGCCATGCATCTTTAAAAAAACCAATTCTTCAGGGATGAGACTTAGTATTCTTGTATGTTTGTGTGGTTGTATTTTTTTCACATTGGTGATTCAAATTATTTGGGATGTGATGATTTAAGGGATTATATTCATATTATGGAATGAAACATTGATATGGATATGTTCATGATTCATTTCCAGAAGATAGGGATTGATATTATATGAATCATATTTGGGACATGTTTTCAATATATCAATTAAATTATTGTTTAAATTAGTATTAGTTTGTGATTGATGTTATACTATGTTTAATCTAATATATTAATTGAAATGTTTTTTTTCTTTATATGTTTTACACTTACATGAAATATTGGGGTTGTTGGTATTTAAAATGGTTTCAACATCATATATAGTGTTTTTAACATATGAATATGGTGTTATCTTACATTACCAATTCCCAAGAAGGTTTTTTGACACATATGCATATATAGATGGATTGATGATGGTATTGGTAAAATAAAAAACAAATAATAATCTTATAATGTGTTTTCCTCAATATATTATGTAAGATATTATATTTAACCAATCATTAACATAATTTTTAATTGGTTTCTTAGTAGGATGTTATTGAAATGTGAATGTTATTCCATTTAATATTGAATGAAAATAAGGTTAAACCAAGGAATGTGAGTTTTATAAAATATTTTTTTAATAAATTTTCCTTTTAGACTTAAAGGATTTTCAAAGTGGAGTTTTAAAAGAAAATAAATGAATAATGTTTAAAAAAAGTGGCTTTGATTGTTTTTGGTAATGTTACACACCTAGTTTTTATGAGATAAATTATTTTTAATTTCTTTGATGTCATGTGTATTACGCTATACCAATATTATCTTACACAATATGAAAAACCATATTAGCTTTCAGTATACGCGACACTGTTCTTGGCTTGCGTTACACACAAGAGTAACCTTCCGGGATAGCTTGTGATTTACGCAATACCGAGTTTCTCTAAAAAATGATATATTATTAAAATATTATAATTTAATGGGATATAAAATAGCAATTATGAATATTATTAATCACATTTTTAATTTTATATGACATTAAAATTCATCTTATATATTTTCTAGAACATGATATAAGAACAAATACCATTTTCGGATAAAAGATATATTTTTCAAAAAATGGGGTTTTTCCATCATTTAATGGAACACAAATAATAAATATAGTTCTGAACACTTTATACATTTTATTTTACATAATAAATATATTTTATAGAATATGGACATTAGAATTTTACTTGGTTTAAATTTTGGTATTTTTCTGATTAAATTCAATTTTTGATTAATAGTGAAAATACTGCATTTTAATTCAAATCCGCATTTTTCATCTAATTTATTTATATATTTATATTATAATTTTTAATTGGGTTTAAAGTTTAATTGGATTATTTTTTTATCATTTAATAAAATTTTGTTCATTTTATGTAATTTCAAATTTAAATTGGATATAAACACATGAAATTTTGTTGATATGTTTTTATTTCTTAAAACCCCACTTTTTAGTTTTAACAACGATATTTAATTTTAAATTTATTTCTTCCAATTTAATGTTTTGACTTTACAAAAACAAATTTTTCATTTGAAATCAAATGTTTCAAATTATGAAAATATGTACCTTTTATTTTTGGACATTATGAATAGTAATTTTTGGAAAAAGAATATTTACCACACTTAAAGGTAAATCGGGTAAATTATGGTAAAAACCAATATAATAAATATATTAAAATTACCCTAACACTTGCCTAAATCCTACTGGATGAATTAAATTCTAAAAATGTCGCATAAGGGTCAGAATTGATTCATTTAATTGGGTTTTTTCTATGAATGTGATTTAATGATAATTAAAAGAAAAGAAAGTGAAAACATGTAATTCTCATATATCTTATAAGTATAATAATTTTAATATAGTGATAAACATGATAAAACATAGAAAATAAATATTAAAATGAAATATAATATAATTATATACATCTTGATTATTTATTTAGAATTTGTAGAGATTATATATTTACCATTAATGATGACACAATAGTGATGTAGAAATTATTTTATTAATAGAAATATCAAATAAGTGGTTTTAAGAATATTACAATAAATATCATATGAACCAATTAACATTAAACATTAATTTTCTATGTTAAAATTACATTTTAGAAGTGCATTAAATATTTTTTTGAATTTATCTTCTATGTGGTTTTTATATAAAGTCAAATAAATGAATTTTGACAAAATTGACATTGTTAATATTTTATAAAAACAACATATTATTAAATTATATAAAAACCACATAAATATTTAAAAATTACATAGTGAAAATTATATGGTCTATAATTTCATAAAATATACAATTATTAAAAATTTAAAAAACATAATTAATTTTTTATAACCATTTAATATTTAGTATTTTATTAACACAAATAAAATAAAATAGATTAAATAAGGATAAATCAAAATGATATGGTTTAAAATAAAATAAAAACATGTATAAATTTTATTGGATTAGAGTATTTAAACACATACTCATCTTATATTATAAATAAATGAGTTTGGGATCATTATAAACCAAAAATGAATTTATAATAAAATAATATTTAAAGACATTCCAAAGGTGCCCATCCCTTCTCTTATAAAAGGGTGCATCTCCTTCTCATTTAATCACACCTCCAAATCCCTTTGAATCAGAAAAATCATACCTAGATATCCTCCCAAAATTCCTCCCTTCCTCTTAGAGGCCACACATTGGGCATAAATCTATCCTTGGAAGACCTTTTGTTCAAATCAAATAAAGATACTTCAAAAGGATTTAATTGTTTTATCTCCACTATCAAAATTTGTTTCTTATTATACATCCTCTTCTTATATTGTTTCCATAATAAAGTAATAAATAAATTATATTCCACAAGATGAGATGTTATTATAATTATGGTACATCCTTAAACATCCATTTATCCATCCTACAAATAATAATATCACCATGTGTGCATAAGTAAGGCTTTCCGTCAAAACGTCGTGGTGTAATTTTTTATTCAACAATACATAATATGGATGGGTATATTTATGAATATAATGGATGTAAATAATGAATATAACATAATAATTATTCTATAAAATTTATATACCATCCAATTCCATACTATTTGACCATCAGGGTAATGATATCGTCGTTCATGCATACGTACAACTTACCATCTCCACGATGCAATGAGATTCATTCTCCACGTTAACCATTAAATAATGATTATAAGGTACATATAAAAAATAATCATGAGATATATGACCTAATAATTTTAATTTATTTATTTATATATATATATGTCATTTACTTGATTCTATTCAATTCAATAATGAAATGGAAACACCGTTCATTCGTACGTATGGTCTACCATCTCCAAGAATTGTACATTCCATTTCATTAATATATCTATTATATATATTTCTATACTGACTATATATGATATATAAATCATGTTTTACATTATTTAATTAGGTAAATCATGATATAAGTATTAATTTCCTGAATAACAAGTCAAAACATGTGCGATAAGTAAACAAAATTAATACCCAAAATGTTACTTTAACATGGAACTGACAAATGAACGGGTAATATAATGTTGTAAGTGAATAATATATGATATAATAAATATTATTATGTCGTTTTTACAAGTTATTAATATGTTTAATCTCACAATACAAGAGATTCAGGCCCAAAAAAAATAAATTGGACCAATAAGGGATAATTTTTCAACCTCTTTATTATCAGAGATTGCATATTTCTATGTATTTACTGAGGTATATTTGTCATTTACATCCATGTTTCATATATATATATAATATTATTTATATTATTCTAATAATTTCTAAATTTAATTTTACCCATTGGAAGATTTTTATTAAATGGTATTTAATGAATATTTGTTTCATTTTACATATGAGGTACTTTTTGACTTTTCCAGCAATAATACGAGAAGAATGTTTTTTATCTTTTATGGAATTAACATATTTGTATTCTTTGATGATGCCTTGTTTATATGAATATTACACTACAATATTACATGGTTATTTTTAAATAAAATTATCTCTTCTAAAATTGTGTGGCATGTTGATGAAGTAAAACGTTTTTAAAAAAGAAAGGATATTTTCCTCAAATATTAGATTTAAGTGTTTTCACAAAACTATTTTCCATCTAAGATGAAACTATTTAAATAGGGTTATATTTCTATCTCTATTAATAATATGATTTTATTGTGTTTTTGATGGAATTTTATTTGAGAAATACATTTTCATTATATCAATGGAATGATGTTTAAGAAACCCATTTTATTTCATTGGTTATATTATGGTGAATATTTTTAGGTTTTTTTGGAACAAGTAAGAATGGTATAATTATGAGATAGGTGAGACCAATATCTCCCTATAATTAATTGGAAAAATATTTCTATTTTAGGAGATATACATGACTAGAATGGAAAATATAACCAGTTCGGTAATTGAATTTTTCCACTATGATGGTCATATAAAAAATGTTTTGGCTACTATTGAAAACATATTATGTGCTTATTGTTTTCCACAATTACATGTTTTATTAAAATTATATTTTATCATTTTGAATGTTCATTTATGATATAACCCTTACATACTGCCAATATTTATTTCATTACTCATTATTTTGACATTTAATCTTTATGATCATGTATTTACCTTCATATGTTTATGGTTTGTTTTATGTTCTCCCTGTTTTCCCTTACTGAGAATTGGAGCTCACCATGTTTATGATTTATTTTACCTATGATATAATGAATCGTTTTTGGTAGGAAACCAATCGGGGATGATCTTTAGGGGAGGTTATTAAGATCATTCACTTTGTTATAATATTATGTTCCATGTTTCCAAAGACACTAAACTAATAATGTCTTTGGGCATCATTTTTTCAGGTATTATGTATTCGGAAAAATATATGTAAGGTCTTTGTACATAAAGGTTGATTAATTAGAGTTGGTATCAGAGAAAAGGTTTAGATAACCATTATAAACTCAGATGTGAAAAAATTAGTGATATCCCTATAGCTATTTCTATGTTATGTCTAGTGCTTTTCCTACAGGTAAGTCTAACTATAAGTTATAGTACTAAAATTATGGCATTGATCATGAATATAATAGGATTAAACCTAATATTTTACATATTCAATTTATTCCCACTTCATTATGTTGTTATCCTAATATAATTTTTTCCTCTAACATTGTTCTTTTGTGATTTTAGAAAATGGATGGAAACAAGAGAATTCAAGTTAATGGATAATATGATGGACAATGTAATAATATTCTTTTTGAGAAACAAAATTAAATGGGAGTTGGAAGTAGAAACTTCTTTATTATGCCTAATCATAAATATCATAATATGATCCATAATTTAATATTTGGTGAGTTTTCTAACCTAACTAATAAGAGAATAAATGGTGTCTTATAGTGATCTTATAGGAAAGAAAGTAAAATTTTACTCATGAAAATATTTTTGAAAGACGAATCAAGGATAATGTTTCAAAGGAAATAAAATATGATTTATATGTGGAAAATAAGTATGCATATCCAGTAATAGAAAATGAAAAGGTTCTATTAATAAAATGTACATGGATAATGGTATTTCTAATACATTGACAACAATCAAATTTTTTAAATGTAAAATTTATGAGAATTATGAAAATCGATGCCCTAATGGAATACATCATGAAGTGAATCATCATGGTTGTATTAGAAGTATTTATTTTGATGAGGATGAAGTGACTACAAATGATATATGAGATGAAAGTTGTGTTAAGGAATAAAATGATGATGATCCATCAATGGTTTAAAAAGAAAGTGGAATTATTACATGATTATCAAGAATAATATTGTATAAGTAATTTTATGGTACTATGAAATAATGAAACATCAATGTATTGTTACACTATTTTTTTCCTTATGTATTTGAAATTATATGTTGAATGGTACTGATAACCAGGAAAAGTTATTCATATATTTTTGGAAAACACATGATATGTGAATAATGATGGGATAAATAGATAATGAGTTGTTTGATAGTATTAATGACCGCAGGAATGATATAAGGAAAAAGTGATATCATGGTTTGAGTATATAGAATATTGGTATTTTTTTGTTAAAAGAGGAAATTTCTATAGAATGTATTTTTTATATAAAGTTATATGTTAATTAACATCATAATAATGTTTTATTAGAATTCGTGATTAAGGTATTCATATGTTTGGAATGTGACAACCAATAACTACCTTATGAGATATGGGAGATAAATTTAAATTCAATTATGTTCACATCATTTTAATGTTTTATATTTTTAGTTTATGGAAGGATTTTAAGGATATAAATTTATGGATATAATGATTTATACTCTAGTTGAAGTTTGTTAGATCAAAATATTATCTCACTATAGGTGGTCTTATGCGTATTTGATTACTTATGCTAACCTTTTAGTTGAGATGGATTTAATGACCTATAATTTTATCGCATGATATGATAATACATTAATAATTAAATATTCACCTTCATTTCATTAAATATGAGATGAAGTGGAGATTGTTCAAGGAATGAACAATGGTGATATTGCACCAAAATCAAGTAATTATTTATTCTCATGGAATATTATTCATTAGGGAAAATATCATGAAAACCAAACATGTTATCATAGTACCTTTTATCCGATGAATTTTATGGTCCCTTAAATCATTGAGATTTATGGCTTTCAAGTTGTTATCTTTCTATAAAAATTGTTCTATATAACTCTCCATTAGAAATGATGGTTATCTTTTTTATTTCATATCCATGTTTTCACTTTCAACATATGTTCTTCTATGTGGAAACCCAATGATGAGTTACTCTGGGTAACCATTATGTTTCTAACATTCCTTTTTAAAATGATGTTGTAGTATTCCTTTTTACATTGTGGGTTTATATGAATAAAACACTCAAGTTGTAATACTATTATAACCCCGAAGTATTTCAAGGGAAAAATTCATTTTAATGGGGGGTATAATATAACACGGAAAGATTTTATGAGACATATGTTTTTTTATTTTGAGTTTTATATAAAATTAAAATTAAAATTATTTATTTTATAGAACATTAAATAAGAACAAATTCATTTTTTCAGTTGAAATGTGTGTTTTTCAAAAAAAAAAGTTGTTTTGCAACCTTCTGATGGTGCAACAATTTTAAATCTAGTATTTAGAACTTTTATGTATTCTATTTGACAAAATAAATTTCTTATTTGGATGTGGTACATAAAAATTTATCTTGGTTGAAATTTTGGTATTTTTCTAAGGAAATTAATATTTTGATTAATAATTAAAAATACTATATTTTAATTCAAAATTGTCTTTTTGTCAAAATTATTTTTATAGTTAGATTATATCTTTAATTAGTTTTAATGTGTAATTAGATTATGTTTTTCATTTAATCTAAATTTTTTCATTGGAATAAATTTCAAATTTAAATTGGATATAAAAACATGATAATCAGTTGATATGTTTTTACTTCATAAAACCCTGCTTTTGGTTTTTTGACACCGAGAATTAATTTTAAATTAATTTTTCCAATTCTGTGTTTTTAATTTAGAAACATTTATTTACTATTTTTAATAAAATGGACCATATTATTTAAATAGGTCTCTATTATATTCAAACATTATGAATAAAGACTTCAGTAAAAAAATTATTCACCATTTTTAAAGGTAAATCGAGTAAGTTAGGGTAACAAACAATAAGATAAAGATTGTAAAATTATCCTAAAACCTGCCAAAATCTAATTTGATGATTTAAATATGACCAATATCATCTAAGAGTTGTAATGGATTCAATTAATTGTATTTATTTCTATAATGTGACATGTTTATAATTAAAACAGAAGAAGGTGACAACATGTCACACCCATATATCTTACAATTATAATAATTTTCATATAGATATAATCATGATAAAACATGGGACAAATAGTCTCCCAAAATATAATGAAATTATATACATAATGTGAATCTATTTAGAATTTTTATATATTAAATAATTACCATTAATGATGACATGATAGTGATGTAGAAATTATTTTACTGATAGAAATATGAAATAAATGGTTTTAAAAATATTAAAATAAATATAATGTGAACTAATTAATGTGCTCCATGAATTTTCAAGGTTAAATTACATGTTTATAGTGTATTAAATATTTTGGTTCGAATTAATCTTTTGTTTGGTTTTTATTGTATGTCAAATAAATGAATAGTATCAAAATTGATACTATTTATATTTTATAAAAATAACATATTATTAAATTATTTAAAAATCACAAAAATAATTAAAAATTAAAAAGATAAAATTATATTTTCTAAAATTTCATAAATTATCCCATTATAGTGAATTTACAACACATAAGTAAATATTTATAACCATTTAATATTTAGAATTTTAAAAAAATAAATAAAATTAAATACATTAAATAAGGATAAATCAAAATGGTATGGTTTAAAATAAAATCAAACCATGTCTAAATTTTATTTAATGATGGGAGTTAGAGCCATAATCATCTTATATTCGATATAAATGTGGTTTGGAGCATTATAAATTGAAAATAAATTTGTAATATTTTAATATTTCAAGACGTACCAAAGGTGTCCCTCCCCTCTCTTATAAAAGGGAACCTCTCCTTAACTTTAAATCACACCTCTAAAGCCACATGTATTTTTAAAACCATGTCCAAATATCCTCCCAAAATCCCTATATTTCTCTTATAGGACACACATTGGGAAGAAATCCATCTTAGGAAGGCCTTTTGCGCAAATCAAAAATAGATACTTGAAAAAGAGGTAATTTTTTTATCACCTCATTCAAAATTATTTTCTTCTTATACATCCTCTTCTTGATATTTTTCAATAATAAAGTAATAACACTCCTATATTCTACATGTTTATATTTTATTATAATTATTGTAGAATCTTATACCTCCTTTTATCTTTTCAACAAATAACAATATCACTATGCCTCCGTACATACGACTTACTGTCTACACGCTGTGGTGTAATTTGATATTAAACAGTACATAATATGGATGGGTATATTGATGAGTATAATGGATGTAAATAGTTAATATAACATAATAATTATTCTGTAAAATTCATATGCCATAAAATTCTATACTATTTGGCAGTCAAGGGAATGATATAGTTGACCATCTATACGTACGACTTATCGTATCCATGGCGCGATGAGATTCATTCTCCACGTTAACCATTAAATAATAATTATAAGGTATATATAATAAGAAATCATGAAATATATGACCTAATAATGCAGCTTTATCTATGTATATATACATATTTCATTTACATTCTCCAATTCAATTAAATAAAGAAACGGATACAACGTTCACGTGTACATACGAACTATTGTCTCCATTAACGGTGTATTCCATTTCATTTATCTACATATTATATATATTTATGTACTGAAAATATATGATATATAAATCATTTTTTACATTATATATTTAATTAAGTCATGATCTAAGTAATAATTTCAAAAATAAAAATTCAAAATGTGTACGATAAATAAAAATATTAGTACCTAAAACATTGATCTAACAAGAAATAGACAAATGAACCGGTAATATAAATTCATAAGTGAATCATAAATGATATCATAAAAATTATTATGGTTCAATTACAAGATAATAATATTATTAAACCCACTATCATGATTTCAGAACACAAATAAAAGAAATTGGATCTATGTTAGAGTATAATTTTGCAATCTCATTATTATATGAGATTGCTTATTCGTAAGTATTTACTATGGTATCTTTATCATTCATGTCCATGTTTCATAAATATATAATATTATTTATATTCTTCTACAAACTTATAAATTGATTTTTCCCATTGATAATTTTTTATTAAATGGTATGGAAGTAATCATTCTTTTGTTTTATATACGAGGTACTTTTTTACTTTCTTAGTAAGAGTATGAGAATAATTTTTTTAACTTGTACAACATTAATATAATTTTACGCTTTCATAATTCCTTATTTACTTGAAGCTTCCACTAAACACATACATGTTTATTTTCACATAAAATGGTCTCTTCTTAAATTGTGTGTCATTTTGAGGAATGAAATTTTTTTGAAGAAGAGAGGATATTTTCCTCGAGAATTAATTTCATGTGTTTTCAAAAAATTATTTTCCATATATGATGATAGTATTTAAGTAGGGTTATATTTGTATTCTTATTATTACTATTATTTTATTGTTCTTATGAGGGAACTTCTTTTTGGAAATACATTTGTTTTATTCAATGTATGATGGAAAGATGTTTATGAAACCCATTTTATTTCATGGGTTATGCTATGGTGAATGTTTTTATGTTTTTTGGGAACACATAAGAATGGTTTCATTATGAGATGGGTTATACCCATATTTCCCTATAATGAATTGCATGAAGATTTATATATCAAGAGATAGACATGAATGTAACGACAAGTAAATCCAGTTCAGTAATAGACTTTGTCCACTATGATGGACATCAAAGAAATGCCTTGGCTGGTATTGAATCATATTAAGAGATTATTTATTTTCCATAATTTCATGTTTTATTCCAATGCTATTTTATCATGGTTAATGTTCCTTTATGATCTATTCCTTACATATTGCCAAGATTTATTTCATGACTCAATATTATGATAATTAAACATTATGATCATGTTTGTGTATTCTTATGTTTATGGTTTGTTTTGTATTATCCATGTTTTACTTTAATGAGAATTTTACCTCACCCATTTTATGTTTTATTTTCCCCAAGATATAATTAATAGTTTTAGGTAGGAAAAAAAGGGAAGGTATTTATGTGGTATGTTGAAGATCTGTCTCAAAGTTAGAAGATTTTGTTCCATGTTTCCAAAGACACTAAAATAATATAGTATTTGGGATTATTTTTTATTCCATGTATTATGCATTCCACAAAAGAAATGAAATGTCTATGTACTTCAAGATTTGGTCATTAGAGGAATTCTAGAATCCACTAAAAAAATTATGAACTCATGTTTATGTTGTTGGAACCTTTTTATAAATTGATTAACTTTATGATTATTTCATTTTATGTGTTAGGTTATACCCTATGAGATTGATGCGATTGGGGTATGTGTATTTTCCACCCTGGTAAGGTTGTTTGGGGATATATAGAGAGAGAGACCCATTTTTGGAATCATGCATGATGAGTAGTGTGAAACATAGTAGATGATACACTTGTTTTGGAATCAATTGCACTATGGACCATTAAAAATATACCTAAACCTAGTGTGGATAGGATCATTTAGACATTGAATTTTATAGATCACTAAGACTTTTTTTCATTTAAATTATAATATCTTTTACTTTGATATGCGACTTACATTCATCTCATGATCTATGAGTTTCTGTGGTTTGGTATAATCTATTGGTAGTTGACATAGTGGCCTTTTGAGAGAGACATACATTTAGAGAATCAAAAACTTATTACCCTTTACAATAAACCATAGTTCTGGTTATTCAATTTTTATATATTCCTTAATTATGTGTGGTATGGATAGATAACATAGATTTTGTGATCTATACATATTCAATGATGCTTTGTTTATGTATTTCTATTTGATACTCATGGTTTTAGTAACATTTTATTTATATGGTTTCAAGGATAAAGGTCATATAAATTCCTTGAAAAAGTAGTTGTCTCAATGATTTTGGTAGTCATTAGATGAAAAGGTGGGTGGTTGGATAATAGATATGACACCTAATCTTAACATTGGTAATAAATTTCTCCTCGATACATTCCATTTATTTTGAATATTCTATGAGAGAGTATTTGATGCCCCATGTTATTTGGGGTAAACTAATAAGATTATGGGTTGTTTCTTGAATATGTGACTGAGCCTAGGTTTGGTGACACTCTACTCATGGGGTGTAATTTTGGTATTTTATATGGATGTAGTAGAGCATGTGACCCCTCATATTCAATGAGGTTAGGTAATGGTTGGGTGAGCACCTATTGTTTAAGTATAAATCAAAGTAGTGTTTAGTGATTTAATAACTCTTTGTGAGGTGAGAATATGTGTATTCTCTATGGGAAGAGGCACATTGGTGGCTTTTCATAATGGACCTCAGGATCCAATAATTGTTGTCATGTTGAAAATTTATATTAGGAGTGGTCATGTTCATGGATCTATCATGTTTAGAGTGATATTTCTGAAGCTTGAGGAATATAGGTTATGATGTTTAAGTTTGGGAGACAACTCCAATTGATATGTGGTTTTGAGTTGGACATTGGCATAAGTGATGTTTCCTTATAAGGATGAGTTCTAAGGTTTCTCCTAGATAGAGAAAGGACATTATTGTACACCAATTTTGATGTGGTTTGTTATAGTAGTCTGTGATAGTGATGTTGGTGCATATTATCTTTTTAAATCAACAATAAGATATGTGTGCAATGAGGGTAGATGAGCATAAAGAGTCATTATAGGTAGAGATTCCAATGTTTTGGTTTAATATTTAGAAATACCCAAAATTGAGATGGAATGTTTCAGTGGTGATTGAGATTCATTAATGTGGTCGATCTCATGGATTGATCCTTTCCACACGGTGATGGGATGGTGAACATGGCTAATTGGAGTTACACATGTGTTTTAATAGTGTGACCCTTCATGTTCAGTTCCTGAGGTGTGGTGTAAAGAGATAAATATGGTTCTTATTCCACCATATATTGGATAGGGTGAGACCATCACATTGGATGAGTCTTAGTGAGGACTGAGGATGTATTTCCATGAGATAATAGAGGTTAGTTTTTGACATTTGAATTGGATATCAAGAATGATGGAGTTAGGATCCATCCTATCATTTTGTTCAATAAATAAATAGATTTACGCCATGAGGTCATGGTGTTGGCCTTGGAGAAAGATATAATGGAACTCTAATGGTGCAGATCTGCATGTCAGCCATGGGAATGTGACCGTTGTGTGAGAAGGGTTGTTGAGGTGTAGTGCCACTCTGTAAATGGGCATAGCAGCATGAGACACTAGTGTTAATGTGTTTTTTATGAAATCTAGATTCGTTATTTAATCCTAGAGGATGTTCCTTAAGTGAATCTTGCTGGAATATAAGTATTCATTCAATGCTCTTGATGTAATGGTGTAATCTGATCATATTTCATTGTAATAGAATATAAGTTCATAGATTATGGCATGGTTGTCAGTGTGGGAGGGTATTGTTGATTGTAACACCCTGAGATTTTATTAGATAGATTCTTTTATATTAATTGATGTATTGTGTTTTATACTACCCCAAGATTAGGTTGTGTTATATGAAACACCGTATTAGGTTGCAGTATATGAAACACTATTCTTGGCTGATGTTTTACACAATTTCATGTTATTTTAATATAATTGATTTTACACAAAACTGAGTATATATTTTGTTCAATGTATAAATGAACTATGTTTTTATTATGTTATATGCAATACCAATGGAATATTTCACTACATGCAACACTGACTTGTCTTGAGTTACACGCAAGAGCGACCTTCCTCGATAGCTTGTGTTGTATGTGATACTGAGTTTCAGTAAACAATGATATATTATTAAAATATTATATAAAATAGCCTTTGAAAATAATATTAACCACATTTTTAATTTTATATAACATTATCATTAATCCTACACATGATATGAGAACAAATACACTTTTTCATATAAAAGAAGTATTTTAAAAAAAATGCATTTTTACTGCCTTTTGATGGAACACCCATTTTAAATATTGTTTTTGACACTTTTATAAGTTATATTTGACAATATAATATTCTTATTTGAAATCAAGACACAAAAATTTACTTTGGAATTTTTTTTGATATTTTTCAGATAAATTTCATATTTTGATGAGTAGTGAAAATACACTAAATTTTAATTGAAAACAACTTTTCCATCTATATAATTTATATGGTTAAAATATATTATTGAATGGTTTTAAAGTATAAATATAATATATTTTATAGTTTAAAATAATTTAATTCATTGTCATTAATTTTACATTGAATTTTTATGTAAAAACATTTCAATATTTTGCAGTGTTTTAAATAAAAACCTGTTGTCTTTTTCGACAATGAAAATAATTTTAAATTAATTACTCCAACGACTGTATTATGAATTTGAAAAAAAAATATTCCTTATTTGGAATCATAAGATTCAATTTTTTAAAATAGGTACCTTTTATATATGGAAATTATGAATAGTAACATTAGAAATTATTTTATTTACTATAGTTAAAGGATAAATCTGGTAAATAAGGGTAAAAAATAATATTATAATAATATTAAACTACCCAAACACATGCCTTAATCCTATTGGATGACATATGTTCGACCATGGGAATCGTTGGGAAGATTTTGGGTCACCATAGATTCACATGGATGTGAAAATGAAAATTTATAATAATTAATTTAAAGTAATGATAATTATAACAAACAAATATATCTTTTACTAAATCGATTTTATTATATAGTTATATAATAGATATCTATTTTTATTTCATATTCATTAAAATTATAAAAATATTTCCAAAATTATGGTATTTTATATATTATTTTTAAAAATTATATAAATAGTTTTATTTATGACACAAATATGATGTAGTAATTACCTTATTAACAAATGATTCCAATAAATGAATTTATAAATATTAAAAAATAATAATTTGGTTATTGTAATGTCATCCACGAATTTTATATATGACATTGACATATTATATTTTATTTAATTCCTTATTTTCAAAGTAATAAAATTTTTATGAATTTTTTAAAAATCAAGTATGAATAGTGTCCAAAATTGACACAATTCATCACATAAAACAAAAAATAGTTTATTAAATGATATTAAATTCCTAAAAATCTGAGATTTGGCCAAATAGTTAATATAATTCCAAATATGTCATAAATAAATTTTTTGGGTCGATTGATATGATTTTTAATTAAATTAACCCACAATTGGTAAATAACATGATATCATGGTAAGATTAGAAAGGGTAAATAAAGGTAAAACCAAAAAGATAAGGATAAAAAAATATTCCAAACATGTAAAAAAATTATTGGATGATGTGTATTCGAACCCAAATAATCCTATATTATAAATAAATGTTTTTTGGAGTTTTTTTAGTAGAAATTGAATTTATAATAAATTATTATTTTGAAGAGCTTTCTGAAGTTCCCCTCTCCTATCTTGTAAAAGGCCACCTTGTCCCTCCCAACTTCAGACAATTTTAAGCCATAAATATCCTCAAAACCCTACCCATTTCTCTTCTAAACTTCCCTAGATACATTATAGAGGTTATGGTCTCCTCAAAGGACTAACTCTAGTTCCCTAAGAGAAATTTAAAGTAGGCATGTCGAGGAAGAGGTAATATATTCAACTGATTCTTTAAAATTTATTTCTTCTTATACTACCTCTTATTTAGTTGTTTAATTATAAAGTAATAACATATATACCATTAAAATACTGATATTTTATTATAAATATGAAACAACTGTATTTCACCTTTTATCCAGCCTATGAAAAATGAAATCACCGTGTGTGTGTACGTACACATCATTGTCTCCACACCGTGATGTAATCTGTTTTTCACCACCACATTACATGGACAGGTATAATGGTGGAAATAATATCTATATATGATTATTATAACATGATACTAATTATAATATATTATACACCATAAAATTCAATACCATTCAACAACGATGGGAACGATATCGTTGTTCGTGCTTACGTACGGCATACAATCGTCATGATACGATGGCATTTATTCTCCATTTTAACTATTTAAGAAGGATTATAAAGTATATATAAAAAATAATCCTGAAATATATGACATAATGATGCTACTTTATTTATTTATATATGTATATTTCATTTACTTATTTCCATCCAATTCAAAAAGGATACGAAAACAGCGTTCATGCTTACGTACGGCCTACCGTCTCCATGAACGGTGCATTCCATTTCATTTATCTATATTATATATATATATACTGAATATATAAGATATTTATAAATCATTTTTTACATTCTTTATTTAATCAAATCATGATATAATTAATCATATAAAGAATAACAAGTCCAATCACGTACGATTATTACCAAAAACATTTTTTTTACATGGAATTGAAAAATTAACATTTAATATAATGCCATAAGTGAATCATACATGATATCATAAATATTATTATGGTTCTATTAAAAGTTAATTATATGTTTAAACCCATTATAATGGAGTTTCAGATGCATATAGATGAAATCATACCAATGGTAATGGATAATTTTGCAATCTCATTTTTATCTGATATTCTTTATATATTAGTATATTCTGGGGATATAATTATCTACCATGTACATGTTTTACTAAAAAAAATTTATAAAATGTTTACGATTCTTATATGTATGTTTAATGTCATTTTAATTAATTTTTTTACTTTTACTATGTGGTTTGGAAATAATCGTTCTTTTGTTTAGCATATGATGTATTTTTGAATTTTCTGGTAAAAGTACAAGGAGAATGTTTTGTTTAACTTATACGACATGAATGGATTTTTATGTTTTCATGATGCCTTATTTATATGAAGCTTACTCTATTCCATTTCATGTTTATTTTCATCTAAATTATTTTCTTTTAAAATTGCATGATAATTTGAGAAAAGAAAATATTTTTAAAGAAGAAAGGATATTTTCCCTAGGAATTAAGCACAAGTGCTTTTTAAAAATTATTTTCCATATAATATGACATGTGGTTATGTTTATATCCCTATTATTAATTTTATTTTATTTTTATTATTGTGGAATTATTTTTATAAAATAAATTTATTTTATATGGATTATGTTTTGATTGAATGATGTTTAAGAAAACCCCTTTTATTTCTTAGGTTATGCTATGATAAATGATTTATGTTTTGTGGAACATGTAATAATGATTTAATTATGAGATGGGTGAGACCTACATCTCAATCTATTTTATTGGGTAATGATTTATATCTCATGAGATTGAAATGACTGGAATGGCAGGTAAATCCAGTTCAGTAATACATGGATGGAACAACAAGTAAACCAAGTTCAGTAATGGACTTTGTCCACTATGATGGTCTGGGCAGGAATTCCTTGTATACTATGGAAATAATATTATGTGATTAATGGTTTTCCACAATTCCATTTTTTATTCCCATTCCATTTTATCATGAATAATGTTCCTTTATGATCTATGTCTTATGTACTGCCAATATTTATGTCATTGCTCAAGATTTGGATGTTTAAACTTTATGTTCATGTTTTTACATTCAAATATTCATGGTTTTATTTATGTTCTCCATGTTCACACTTACTAATAATTTGATCTCACTCTTTATAAGTTTTATTTTCCCTAGGATATAAATAAAGGTTTTAGGTAGGAAAACAAAACGGGAAGATCTTTATGGGAGATGTTGAAGGTATTTCACCATGATTAGAAGATTATGTTTCATGTTTCCAAAGACACTAAACAAATATGGACTTTTGGAATCTTTTTTTTTCATATATTATGTATTATGAAAAATAAATGTAATTTCTATGTACATAAATCTTGGGTCTCTACAGTTGGTATCAGATTGAATGTTTAGTTAACCTTTGGAAACTAGGATGCGAATACTTAAGTTAGATCCCTAGAGATATTTATAAGGTATGTTTAGGGAAGTATCTAAGGTTAAGTATAAGTATAGATTGTGGTCCTAAATTTTTGGTAACAATCATTAATAACCTAGTAATAAACCTATGATGTAATATATTGAATGTAATCCCCTATGATATGTCATTTTCCTACTATGATTTTTGCCTCTCACACTATTATTTTTGGGTTTTAGAAAATGGCTGGAAATAGGAGGATTCATGTTAATGGAGAATATATTGGACAATGGAATGATATTGATCATGAGAAACCAAATGAAATGGGAGTTGGAAGGAGATAGATTGTTATTATGCCTAATCAGAAATCTCATAATATGATCAATAATCTTAACATTGGTGAGTTTCCTGTAGAAGCTAATTAGTGATATATGGAGTTTCATGGTGATCATAGAGGAAACAATGTTCAATTTTCCTCATGAATTTCATGTGGGAAGATACAAAAAGGGTAATGTTTCCAAGGAATTGGATGATTATTTGGGTGGGTAAATGAAGGAAACAAAGCAAGTAATTGTAAAGGAAAAGGTTCTCTTAACACAATGGAAAAGGATAACGGTATTACTAAGACATCAACAGCAGTTAAATGATTGAAATGTGGAATGTTCGAACATTGTGAAAATTGATGCCCTAAGGGAAAATATCAAGAATAGAATCAGCATGGTTTTATGGGTAGTATTTATGTTGATGATGATGAATATTCAACAAATGATATATGAGATGAATAACGTGTTGAGGAATAAAATGATGAAGCTTGATCAATGGTTTAAGAAGGTAGTGGAATGATTTTTGTTTATCAAAATTAATGTTGTATAAGTAATGGTACTATGGAATAAAGAAACATATATGGATTTTTACACTATTGATTTTCCTCAAGTATTTAAAATAATATGTTGAATGGTATCGGTAACCATGAACGGTTATTCAGATATTTTTGGAAAGCACATGATATGTGAATAATGAAGGGATACGAAAATAATGGGGTGTCTGATTGTATTAATGAGCTCACGAATGGTATAATGAATAAATGATATCATGGTTTGAGTATATATATTTTTTTTAGGGATTTTGGTATGTGGGTAGATATAACTTTTGACTTCATTTATGTTTCACTAATGTTCTATGGTAATTCATGTTTCAATAGAATACATGATTAAGGTATTAAAATGTTTGGAATGTGACCAAAAAGATATATCTTATGATATATGGGGCATACATGATGGTATATACAAGCTTGTTATATGTCCTTTCTGGTAATTGTTTTCTTTGTACTGTGAGATTGGTAGATTTTTTTTGGATAAGCCTAAGGATTGGATGGATTATGTTGGAAATCATATAGTATTGTGTAAGTATTTATCTTTTTTTATATTATTTATGGAATGTTATAGTAGAATAGTTTTAGAAAACGGACAACCCACAGGATGGGTGACAACTCATCGCGTGAGACAAGGATGTTAGAATCGAACCCACAACCGAAGTGAAATAAGCCTTTGTCTCTTTCCACTGGCCTACATGAAGTCCCTGGTTAGTAGAAATTAGTTTTATTTTATTAAGAAGTATGATATATGAAGTATAAGTCCATTTTTGGAACTATATATCATTAATCTCACCATATATGATCTTACATATATTTAATAACTTCTGCTAACCTTTCTGTTATAGAGATAGATGGAATGAACTAGAATTATATCGCAAGATCAGCTAACACTTCACGAATGAAAAATTAAATTTCATTTCACTAAATATTAGTTGATGTGTAAATCATCCTGGGAATGAGAAATGGTATCTAAATCATGTAATTATTTCTTATAATGAAAAAATACTTCAACCATAGGGAAAGGGACATGAAAACCAAAAATTTAATCCTAGTACCCTCTAATTCGATGAATCAGGCGGTCCCTTAAATCATCACAGATTTATGGCCTTCTGATTGTTAACTTTCTCCTAAGCTTGTTCTCTATGACTCTCCATCAGAACTTGATTATTATATTTCTCTTACATATCCATGATTTCACATCCTACTTATGTTCTACTATGTTGAAACCCAGTAATGAGTTACTTTGGGTAAGTGTTATGTTGCAAACATTCCTTTTTAAAATGATGTTTTAGAATTCCTTTTTATGATGTGGGTTTCCATGAAAGAAACGTTCAAGTATAAAACCATTTATAACCCCGATGAATTTCGATGGAGAAATTCATTTTAAGGGGGGTAGAATGTAACACCACAAGATTTTATGAGATATATTTATTTAATTTCTTTAATGTCTTGTGTTCTATACTACACCATTCTTATCTTGTGTTATATGCAACATTGTATTATCATGCATTATACATAACACTATTATTGGCTTGTGCTGCACAAAATTTCTTGTTTTTTGATATAATTGATTACACGTGACACTTATTATATATTTTGTTCAATTTATTAATGAAATATGTTTGGATTATGTTATATGCAATACCAAATAAATCTTTCGCTATACGCAACACTGACTTCGCTTGTGTTACATCCAAGAGCGACCTTCCTCGATTTCTTGCATTGTACGTGATGCTGAGTTTCACTAAGCAACAATATATTATTAAAATATTATATAAACTAGACATTATGAATAGTATTAAACACATTTTGAATTTTATATAACATTATCGTTCATCATACACATGATATAAGAACTAAATCAATTTTTTGGATCAAAGAAATTTTTTTCAAAAAAAAATGTTTTACCGCCTTTTAATGGTGATCCATTTTAGAATATTGTTTTTTACATGTTTATAAGTTATATATGACAATATAAACATATTATTCAGAATATGGGCATAAAAATTTACATTGGACAATTTTGTTTTATATTTTTCTGATAAATTTCATATTTTAATTAATAGTGAAAATATACTAAATTTTAATTGAAAATAACTTTTTCATAAAAATAATTTATATGGTTAAAATAATTATTGAATGGTTTTAAAGTATAAATAGAATATATTTTTATATTTTAAGAAAATTTAACTAATTTTCATTAATTTTACATTAAATTCATATGTAAGAACATTTCAATCTTTTGCAATGTTTTAAACAAAAACTATTTTTTTTCGACAACACGATAAATTTTAAATTAATTACTTGAAATTATGTGATTTAAATTTGGAAAACATAATTCCATATTTGGAATTAGAATGTTCATATTGTTTAAATAGGTATTTTTTTGGGCATTATGAATAGTAACGTAAGTAATTATTTTATTTTCCACGGTTAAAGGGTAAATCTAGTAAATAAGGAAAAAATTAATATTATAATAATATAAAACTACCCTAACACATGCCCTAATCCTATTAGATGAGATTTTTTTGGACATAGGAATCATTTGGTCGATTTTGGGGCCTCATTTATTCACTTGGTTGTGAAAATGAAAATTTATAATAATTAATTTAAAGTAATGATAATTATAACCTAAACATATATCTTTTACTAAATAGATTTTAAAATATGGTTATATAACTAATCACTACGATTATAAATAATAATTATAAATCTAAAAATATTTTTGATATCATGGTATTTTATTTATGATTTTTAGAGATTATAGAAAAAAAATTTATTTATGACACAAATATGATGTAGTGATTACCTCATTAATAAAAGATTCAAATAAATGAATTTATAAATATTAAAAAAATTAATTTTCTTATTGTGATGTCATCCACGAATTTTATGGATGACATTTACATATTTGATTTGATTTGATGCCTTATTTTCTATGTAATACTGTTTTTATGAATTTTTAAAAACGAAAGTATTAACAGTTTACAAAATTGACACAATTCATAACTTAAATCATAAAATAGAATATTAAATGATATTAAATTCATAAAAATCTGTGATTCAGAAAAATGGTTAATATAATTTAAAATATTTCATAAATAACTTTTTTGGGGTCATTTTACAAGATATGGTAATTACATTAACCCACAATGTTTAAATAAACTAATATCACAATAAGATTAAAAATGGTAAATTAAGTGTAAAACCAAAATGATAAGGATACAAAAATATTCAAAACATTTCAAAGAATTATTGGATGATGCGTATTAAAACCAAAATCTTATTATATTTTAATTCAATAATTTTTGGACAATTTTTAGATGATATTAAATTTAAAATAAATTAATATTTTGAAGAGTTTCCTAAAGTGCCCCTCTCATCTCATTTAAAAGGGAACCTCCTACCTCTAATATTCACTCCATTTTAATCCTTCAATCTAATAAAAACCCTTCACATTTATCTTTTCAACTTCCATAGTAACATTCTAGGGGATCAGTTCTTTTAAAATGACCAACTCTTGTTCCCCCAGAAAGATTTAAAGTAGGCACGTCGAGGAAAAGGTAATCTCTTCTAATAATTATTTCAAATTTTTTTCTTATTATGCATCTTCTTATTTAGTGGTTTAATTATAATGTAATAACATCAGTATCATTATTATACTTATATGTTTTTATAAATATGAAACAACCCTATTTCACATTCAATTCATCTTATGAAAAATGAAATCATCGCGTATGCGTACGTAAGGATTACCGTCTCAACGCAGTGGTGTAATCTATTTTTCACCACCACCTTACATGGATGGGAATAATGGTGGAAATAATATATATATGATTATTATAACATGATACTAATTTTGATATATTATATACCATCCAATTCAATATAATTAAACAATTATGGGAACGATATCGTCGCTCGTGCGTACGTACGGCTTACCGTCTCCATGATGCGATGAGATTTATTCTCCATGTTAAACCTTGGTTAATGATTATAAAGTATATACAATAAATAATAATTAAATATATGAAATAATAATTCTAAAGTATTTATTTATATATGTATATGTAATTTACTTATTCCATCCAATTCAATATGGAAACAATAACAGTGTTCATGCGTACGTACGGTCTACCGTCTCCATGGACGGTGTATTCCATTTCATTTATCTATCTAATATATATATATATTTATATTTATAATAAATATATTAGATATATATAAATCATTATTTACATTATTTATGTACGTAAATCGTGATCTATTTAATCATATAAAGAATAACAAGTCCAAACAAGTTCAATTATTACCCAAAACAGTGCTTTGACATGGAATTGACAAATGAATGGGTAATATACAGTCATAAGTGAATAATATATGATATTATAAATATTCATAGTTTTATGTGATAAGATAATAATATGTTAAAACCCACTATACATGAGTTTTAGACACATACAGATGAAATCAGACCAATGGTAAGGGATAATTTTGCAATCCCATTTTTATCTGAGATTGTTTATACATAAGTATTTTTTGGGGATATATTTATCAACCATCACCATGTTTTATAAAAATGTTTTAATATAATGTTTAATATTATTCTATGTATGTTTAAAGTCATTTTTATCCATTTTTTCATTTACTACATGGTATGGAAGAAATTGTTCTTTTGATTAGCATATGAGGTATTTTTGACTTTTTCAGAAAAAGTATGAGGATAATTTTTTTAACATATACAGAATTAATGGATTTTTATGTTTTAATTATGTATTATTTCCATGAAGCTGAATCTACACCATTTTATGTTTATTTTCAAATAAATTCTTTTCTTTTAAAATTATATGTTATTTTGAGAAAAAATAATTTTAAAGAAGAAAATATATTTTCCTCAGGAATTAAGCTCATGTGTTTTATAAAAATTATTTTCCATATAAGATGACATGGTGTTATGTTTATTTCCATATTATTACTTAGATTTGATTGTGTTTATGATGGAATTATTTTTATGAACTTCATTTATTTTATATGGATTATTTTCATATGGAATGATGTTTATAAAAACACATTTTAATTCTTGGGTTATGCTATGATGAATGATTTTTGTTTTATAGAACATGTAAGAATGGTTTCATTATGAGAGGTGTGGGAGCTATATCTCCCAACAATTCATTGGGTAAATATTTATATCTCATTAGATAGACATGAATGTAACTTCAAGTAAATCTGGTTTAGTAATACATGGCGGGAATGACATGTAAACCCAGTTCAGTAATTGACTATGTCCACAATAATGGTGTAGGAAACAATGCATTGGCTACAATGAAATTCATATTATGTTCTTAAAGGTTTGCATACATTCCATGTTTTATTCCCATGCTATTTTATCATGATTAATGTTCCTTTATGATTTATGCCTTATGTACTTCCAAGATTTATGTCATTGCTCATGCTTTTTATGCTTAAACATCATGTTCATGTTTTTACATTAAAATGATTAGGATTTGAGTTATGTTCTACATGTTTACCCATACTGAGAATTTGAGCTCACCATTTCTAGGTTTTATTTTCCCTGGGATATAATGAATGGTTTTAGGTAGGAAAGAAAGGGGAAGATCTTTATGGGAGATGTTGAATATCTTTCACCATGATTAGAAGATTATGATCCAAGTTTCCAAACACACTCAACAAATACAGTATTTGGGCATCTTTTTGTGTCTTTTATTAAGTATTATGTAATATAAATGTAATATCCATGTATGTTAGGCTTGGGTCTCTACATTGACCATGGATTTGAAATTAAATGTCAGGTTTGGACCTCAATATATGCTTTGACCTACAATGGGATATCTTTAGAGATAAATTGATAATGTGCAGGAGTTTAATGTTTCATCGGTGGAAGAAGCCATGAATTCTCATGGTGATTTTTACATAGGAGGAATAACCAAAAATCATTTATTAGAATCAATGCCAGGGGTTTAAAATTGCATTAGTATCATCCTTGGGGATATAATATACCATGTTTTTGTTTTCCGCATGTTTTTGGGAAAATAATGCATGTCCAGGTAATTCATTAATTTTGGATGCATTATCACATGGGTATCAAAAGTTAGAATGAGAGTGGACTAGTATTGACTAGTTATGTCAAGAATGTTGAGTCATATTGTTTTGGGAACTATTCTAAGAAGTTTGGTGGACACCTAAAAATGGGATTAAATAGGTGATTTATAATTGCGAGAGTCTCCAAGGTTCTGAATCAACCACATAATATAAGTCTATGGTGGAGAAAACCATAGTCTAAGGGAATCAACTATATGATGATACAAGAGTGTCTTAGATTATATTTATTTTTTTGGTCATCCTGGATCTATTAAATGGAAATATTAATTTAATCACATAATTAAGAGACCTCATGTATTATAGTGGATCTTCATTTCAGAACAATGTTGTCTGATTGAAAATGGAATAGATAAATTTTAAGGAGTGGTTTATGATTTTCATATGTGGGTACACTCTTTTTTGGAAAAATCCACATCTTCTAAAGGATGATAAGTGTTATTTCGGGGAAATTTAAGGGCCTAGGTGTATAGATGATCTTTAAGTGTTGGTGGGAATTTTTTATTTCCATTTAATGGATGGGACATTTTTAAAACTGATAATTAAAACCAAATAATGAGAGTCTTAAATTCATAAATGGATGTCTATTATTTTGATTGATTATTTAGAGGTTCCTCTAGTTTTTATAGAAGTTTTAGGAGTTTCACTATTTGGGGATTAAGTTCTTATGGACACATCCCATACTGAATAGTTAGTGCATGATTAGTGATAACTGTTCACCCCAACCATTTGGTGCGGTTTGTTAAGGAAAAAAGTTTTTTTAGACTCTATTTCGTCCCTTGACACACCATGTGAACTCTATAATAAGATGTAGAGGCATTCACCCCATTTGGAAAAATTTTCATACTAACCATATGATGGTGTGTTTGTTGGATAGTGTGGCTACACGTTTTTTTCATGGATTAACCAACATTATTGACTAATTTTTATAGTCATTAAATATGAAAAAAACATATTTACCATCAAGCGTTAAATTTTTTCACCATTTTTTTCTCCGGTTTCAACCTAATACCTCTTCTAGGAACCTTTATTTTGTCTCCTCTCTTATTAGTTATTTATTCATTGTTCAAAGTCTGATTATACCATCATCACATTTGATCATGAGATCTTGGTATATCTTCTACACCTCTTCATAATTTTTTGTATTATATCAGTATTAAGTTATGTTTCTGTATATTTGGATATTATTCTCTATTTTATGGGTATATGTTTTTTGTTTTGAATATTTTTATAATTCTGGAAAAACTAGTATTAGATTTTAACAAGTGGACATTTACAAGCTTATGGTGAGTGTTCCATAATCCTTACCTCATGTCCTGTATAGTTTTTGTTTCATGTATTGTGTGGTATCGCTATTTTTTGTGAGAAAAAATATAATTTAATATATTTTTTAAATAAGTTTTTTACATGATTTTTATATCAATATTAGATATTTTCACTTTTTTTAACTCGATATTATTCAATGGTCATGTCATTTTTCAAATATTGTAAAATTGTGGAAAATGTTATGGAATTTGTCATTATAAAATGGAATTATATAACCATTAGTAGAATATGGAACCAAATTGATATTGATTTGTCCCTTTTAAATGGAAATTGTGTCTATAAATTTGGGATTTTTGGTTTGTGTTATTCAAATGATGAATAATAATTTTCAAACTGAATTGGTACGTTTTACTATGTTTTGAAAGGGGGAGTTTCAATTGATTTATGATGTCTTGTGATGGATAATTAAAGGATTTTAAAACTAGTATATATTGGAATAATGGGAATATAAATGTGATTTTTAATTGATTTTTCTAGTGATATTTTTTTTGGCATTTTGAAGACTAGAAGGAACATTTTTCTAGGATTTACTATTAATGTTCTATGTTGTTTTCTTTGAAAATGTATGCATGTTGATGGTTAAATTGTGGTGAACAATACCCTTGAGGAATATTTTGTTTATGGTTAACCTATGTTGAAGAATACCCCATGGGACATTAGTATAGATGGTTAACCTCATGTGAACTCTTCCCCTAAGGGATTCATGGATCCGAGGATTGGTCTATTTACCCTTTTATATAGGTATGGACCAGGGATGGGTATATGTCCCATGTTAATGAGTGGTATACCTGAAAAAAACATGACATGTTCAAAGAAACCCTAACACTAGATGAATAAGGATTTTATTGGTCCTAGGGTGATCTTATCCCTCTAGTATGGTGTTTGTTCATTCATTCTATTTTAAATGTTTATTATTGATATTATTTAATTTGAGAACTACTATATGAAAAATTATTGACTGGTTATTTCTGGGATAACTTTTGTTATAGCCTACTAATTTATACCCACTCCCTACTCGGGCCTCCAGGGATCATTTATATATAGGAATAAGATTACCTTCGTCTAGTTTATAAGATTAGGAAAGGGCCATTACATTTTAGTTGCATGGTATGCTATAATTGAGTACGAATGACAAGACCTATAGGACATGGGACATATTTAGGGGAGATATTTTAATTATGATTTTATTATTGTTCCTTATTAATTTATATTAACCACTATACTGAATCCATATAACATTTATATAATACAAACAGTTATAATATTTTTTTGGTAAATTTATTTCATATACATTATCATTAATATGTGATAGTTACCTAGTGAGTTTTATGTGTTTTATTATTTTTTCTTCTTCGTCAACTCTAATGTCAAAGGAATAGTCTCCACATGGTATTCTCATAGGAACATATCATTAGTGAGTTTCCTTGTTTTTAGGGGTTCACATGACTAAGGGCATGTATTATTTTATCGGTTTGGCTCTGAGTAGTGTTCCATGTCAACTACATATTAAAAAACTATAAAAAATCAATCATTTGTAATATATTAATAATAATGAAAATGTTGATTATTGAAACATGAGAGGAATTTTCCTGAATCATTAATGATTTAAATATATATTATTTATAAGAAGTTATAAATAATTATGGCTATTATAATAGTACATGGCTACTAAGAAAAATAACCAGGCCATTAGAATAGTTACCAGACGACTATGATTTTAATGTTACATGAAAATAATTTTAATTATTAATATAATTATTAAGTATTAATATTTGAGTTCTATAAAATAAATATTCAATTAGAATAATGAAAATAAAGTATAAGGGATTTTTTTACAAATTTACCTTTGAATATATTATACAAAAGCAAAATTTTTATATTAAATATTTTAATTACTGATATCTGATAATTAATTCCAAAAAATAAATTTTATTATTGGTATTATAACATTTCAATATTCCAAAATTGAATTTATTTTATTTTTATAGACACTATAAAAATTTAGGAGAATATAAAAAATATATTATTTTTTTGATATACTTTATGTTTTACAATGTAATAATGATGAAATAAATACCTAATCAATTATAAAATATATATCATGGCCAAAAAATAATTTAACATGTTATATTAATCATTTTAAAAAATATACTTAATTTTTGAACCTAAAATGTAATATTCTAAATAGAATATTCATTATAGAATTTAAAAATACATTTTTCTATTTATCTTCCTTTCATATATATACACTAACAAATTCACTGTTTAAGGGGTTAAAAAATATAAAAACATATAATTAACTTTAAAAACATTTTATAACGTAAAAAATACCACTCTTTAATGTTTTAGTTTAGAAATAATATTTAATTCAATATTGTTTCAAAAAAAACATCTCCCCACGTGTATATAACCCCATCAGTTCCCTCAGAAAATCACTTCTCAATCAACTATATTCTATGAAGATCTATTGAATTAATCTATCCAAAGACTATTAGAATCCACAGGGATTTTCTTGTTTCATTCAACTCTATTCCCCTACCACTGTAGTTAAATAACAAAGGATATAACATTATCAAAGTGGTGGGTTATAAATCCCCTAGTTTTTATTTTTTATATCTACACTAAGAATAATTTATCTTTTTTATCATCTTAAGTATTTAATTTAATAAGTATAAAGAATATTTATGATATTAAAATGTTTTATATATAATACTATTATAATATATATATATAACACCACTATTTTTTACATGTCCCCTTAATGAATAGTTTAATCTTCCTACACATACATTATCAATTCCTTAATAAACACCCATTAATTTATGGTTAGTATTTAAAATATATAACACATAAACATATAAATTTTTTTCTAATGATAACTTTACAAATTTATAAGTAAAAAATAATTGAATATATTAATTTGATATGTAATTTGGAAAATTTAAAAAAACAAACAATCGAGTAATTATATATTAAATGAAATTTTAATGAGTTAATAATAATAATAATAATAATATTTCAATAATTCTAAAAATATATACTTTAATATTAATGAATTAATAAATAAAGAGTATTATATATGCAGTGGTAAATATATGAAACAACAAAGAGACTTTGGTATGGGGACTCTTGTACCCAATTGTTCTCTATTGGGGGGTTCACCTATCTATATATTTTACGCCCCCATATATCATCATTTTTATAATAAATCCATTTATTTTTTAATATTCTATCCATTTTTCCTCATGGGATATACATGTTCTTTATATTATGGGATAAATGCCCTGATACATTAATTATATTTAATAATTATGATTTTGAAGACTCCCATCGATTCTTTTTATGTTTATTCTACTACTCTCCCGGAAATATTATCTTTCCAATTTATTTATATCCATAAATATGTAAAAAAATATTTTTTACTTCATCATTTAGGGAACCAAAATTATTTATTCATCAATATATTTTTTAATATTCAACTATGAATCTCAATTTTCTCATGGGTTTTTTGATGATTGTTATTAATAAATATTTTTTTCAATTTTGAGCATTTAAGGATATGATAAGTCGTGATACAATTATACATCCTTAAAATTAATTGATTAATGTGATATATTCCAAGAGAATATTTATATTATTCATGAACATGATGATATATTTACTAACATTGTATACATGAAGTACGTGTACACATATATTATGTATAAACAATATTTTAGTTTTCATAACATTCAATGCATTGAAATTGAATAAAATGTTATGATTTTCATATTTTTTAATATTCCACATTTCATGTATAATTAATGTGACTTTTTATGATTAGGATGAAGATCCTATTCATATGATATGATAAAAATGATTATGTTCACCGACACAATCATATTATTCTTATATAATTATATTCTCTATTATTATTCCCCTTACAATTCAATTAAATAACCCTATAAAAGATCTATGCCATTAGTTTGGTATCTATAATAAGTAGGATATGAAATATTTTAAAAGATATATAAATAAGGATTTAATTAATTATTTAAATTTTATATGTATTCATGATATATAGATTTAATTTTCCCAAGACAGTAATACTTTCGATATTGGAATATATTGAAATTGTGTTTTTTGTCATTAAATTTATGTAATTATTGACTATAAAATTGTTATTATACATATATAGAATATATTTTTAGTTAAATTTTTACAATAATACATTATTATTGGTTCAGAGGCTCCACTAAATGTGAGTGGTTTTTTTCACATAAATGAATCCACCAAAACATATTCCATTTTTGGAGGAGATGGGTGCTTTATATAGTTCATGTTATCATTCATAACCAGATTTAATTTAGCTAGTATAACCATGATATTATTGATTCCACCTCCTAGAATATTAAGAATCTAATTTTATATATTGTTACATTTCTTATCACATTGGTTATTGACATGATTCCTCAACATTCCAATAATCTAAAAAACTGATTGTTAGTGATGAAAATAATCAAGAAAATGTTAATATAAAAGATAAAATATTAAAATATAATGGGGAAAATATAAATTAATTTTCTATACATTATAATAAATTATTAAGTTTTAATCATGGTATTTATAATGTATTTAAAATTATTATTAATAAAACTATCCCAAAAAATAATTAAACAATTTTATGATACTAACTATAATGATCCATAACTCGATAAAACATTATTACCTCATTTTTATTAGGAAGCCATATTATTATCACCCCAAAGACAAATGGTATAGATTATTTGGTTGATTAGCTATAAAATATATCATTTTAAAATTGAAACTATATAATTATTTTTTTTAAACATGATATAATCTCTTATATTACCAGGGGGAATAAAAAAATAATTGGTGATATAAAAACAGAATAAGTTGATATTTTAAATAAACATGAGTGTGATATATCATATATATCATTTAGAATAACTTATTATTATAAATGACATAGATTGTGAATAATTATATGGGAAAATGGTGTTGTAATAATTGATTCATATGAATATAATACTCATGAGAATCAAATGAATATATCCCAAATATAATCTATTTTATCATAATTATAAAATATGGTTCAATGACAAGATATCCTATCATGATGTGATAGTATTACTGTGCATATTGAATATATAGTATCTCATGAAATTTAACTATTATCCAATCTAGATTAGTTCTATACAATTCATTCCAAACTCTTGTTATCTTAATATTTCAATCATATATGTTCTATATAAATAATAAATAATATATTAAACACAAAATGTAAAAAAACATATTAAATAGTTAATGGATTACATTATAATTCCAAAAACCATAAACTATTTATGTATTATCAAGTTTGTTAATAAAAAATGGACAATATAATAGTAAAAATTCAAAAGAAAATAATGAATCAGATTTCATGAATATATGGATCAATTATAAGATAAAATAATAAAAATAAATAAAATTAATCATGGAACTAAATCATATTAAAAAGATTTCAAGATATTAATAAAATAATATTTGAGTGAAAATAATTGAATTGGGTGGTGTGTTGGGAACCCATGTGATAAATGGGTTAAATTCAAGACATCATTATTGATTATTTTAGGTTGTGATTATTTCATTATTCGATGAATGTCAATGGTCATGCCCTGATGAGTGGTTGGTTTAGATATCATTATTGTTTCTAGAATGCAACATGACGTAGGGATAGTTTGTTACCACATGACTCGTTAGTGTAATAGTGATTTTCCATGTGTGATATGTTAATTAAAAGAGTTTACAGGATTCACATCATGTATAAGACATGTTATAATGTTCATGATTTTATTATTGTTTTTCTCTATTCCATGAATCTTATGTTTTGGAATCATACTACATATGGGGGAGTTTGTCTATGGTGATGAGTTTTACATATCAGGATTTATCAATAAAATGAATCCTTATATATTAGGCCATTCCATGACTAGGATATCATTTTATGTGTATAGACATTACTTATTTGGTTATCTTGTAGAATCATGAGGGCCACACTATAGATGGGGTTTTTATGTTGTCTGAATGAAAAATGAAAATTGTATATTTTTAAATGATAGGAAACTATAATATGGGTTTAATATCCAGTATTGTTTTAATTTTTGGATTTATTAATGATGAAAAGTATGATGTGGTGATATTTATAGTTTTCCATGATGTGGATGGACATGTATTGAGGTTGTATTAGGGAATGTGTTATTATGTGTAGGGTGATGGCCACGAAATGATCGAAGGAGGCTACCCCATAGATGCCAGAGCCTCAGATCTTTTATAACATCCTATGAAATTTGTGTGATGTTTTACTATTTAGATTCAATACCATAGGTCTTAGGCCTCAGGGTATTTGTTTTTATCAATGGGTATAATGTCTCACCATAGACCATGGGTTAATGTAATAACCCATCCTATGTTGTGGGTTTTATATTATAACCTATCTGGTTTATGATGTGAATATCCACATTTCCTGTTTAAAAATTATGGGAATCCCAATCATTTTCTGGTCATCCACTTTGTGATTTATGTATTAATGGGTTTAAATAGTGGTCTATTTCAACTGAAACCCCATCATATACCATACATCCACCATCTTTGATGTGGGTATGGTTAATGTGAGTTATTTACTCATTCATCGATGCATTCTTATTTTCCCTACCCACTAATTTTTTTTTAATAGGGATACAGTTTAAAGATGGATCCATTACAACATGGTGGAATCAAGCCACTATGATAGAGATTCACTTATCTTGGAATTTAGAGACCCCTTGATTATAAATACCCTAGTATTTATATAGTTTCATTATTATAAGACAATCCACTATGTTTTTTGTGTCATACATTAAATAATAATAATAATATAATGGCTAAATTGATTCCTAGTGTTAGGCATTTTTTCAATGATGGGATTAGGTTTGTAGTAGTGAAACACACCCTGTTTATTTCTTTGATATTATTTAATATGTGAAGTGATTGTTTTATTATAATGAAATAATTAAATATAGAAATATTTAAAAAAAAATTATAAACGTATTATAATAAATTTATAAATAATATATTTTGAATTTATTGAATATAGGTCCTTCTATTTATTTGAGGTATCCAATTATTCTTGGAAGATATTAGGTAAATATTTCTAGAATTGATCAAATAGAATAGCACTAAATGAGGTAGGTGGAACATAGATTTAACTCTAATGTTTATGAAATTGTTATGTGCTTGTAATAAGACTTCTCACAAAATATATTCAATAAAACAAGACATGAACAAAAACATTGTTCCATTAAAATAATCATAAATAAGATGAAATTGTGAAGGGACACAATAGACCTTAATACACTATTCTGATTTCCCGGTCAATGGTGGTTGTAGACTTAAATGAATTGGTGTGATGAGGTATTTTGATGCAATGGGGTTATAAAAATTATTATTATAATGTAGTAGACCCTTAGATATGACCCCTTACTCTAGTCTACCTAGGTGAGAGTGAGATATTGATTATGACTATATAAGAATAATGAAATATAGATCATTTGAATTCATTATATATCATCAAATGAATGATTTATTGGGGTGAATTCCCCTCATACAATAAAAAATGTTGGTCCCACATGGGGATCCCATGGAAGGTGTTCATTGGTAGGTTTAGTAACATTTTCGAACGTAACTTATTGTTTTTAGTGAGCTGGATGTTTTGACACAACATTTTTTATTTATATATATTTTATTGTGATCTTGGGTACAAGAAGATATGTCTATAGTTGTGATGATGTTTTTTTTTGATATTTGATTGATGTTATTTTAAAATAGAGTTGTAATGTGATAGTGAAACCCATGTGGAGGTGTCTTGACCACGATATGATTTTTAGGACCAAATATGTGACCATATTATTACGTTGATAGTGGAGATGATTAATTAATGAGGACTAGTGATTTAATAAACTAGTATGGATCTAATGATAAATTTAATGTGTGTTCTTGATATACAATCATAGGATATGTGTAAAATATTACGGAAAGTTTCCAACCCATAGAAAGATATTATATTATATTATTATGGGGTGAGAATTATTTCACTTTAAATATGTTATATGAGATGCTTCGGTGGTGGTATTTATCCCCCTGAGTGTATAATATGTGATATTCCATTAGGAGAGTATCCCATAAGAGTTTCGTGAAGAGATTCTAGTATAGGGTCCTATTCATCATGATGTCATTATATATTTCTAGGGTGGTGAACCATTCCCATGTAGGATGATGTAATTATATGTTTCTAGGATAGAGAACCATTTCCCCTGATGATGACACCGATGATGAATTTCTAAGGTTAATATACACTCCCACTAATAATGATATATGTTTAAATCATGGGGTTTAAATCTTTAAAGACCCATAAATTTCAAGGAAATTTTTTTTCTTAATTATTTGGAATTTTACGAGCCCTCAGTTTCTGACAGCGCCTGATTCTGAGGCCCGGTGTGCCCGGAATCAATTTCTGAAGTTTTGTTCGGGTACGTTCAGTAAACGTACGTGCGGGTTTTTTTATCTTTTGAACCGGTGCTCAGAATTGAAATATGAGGGCACTGATGAACTCACAACACCGGTATTCGCTTAAGGGGACCTTTACTGTAGTTGCATTTTCTCGGGAGGAGAAGTTAAGTTTTGGGGATTTATATTAAATTAAATAAAATTGTTGTACACAATTTTATTCTTTAAGAGTTGGTTATTTCCTACAAGGGGGAGTTAGAGGTGGGGCCCACGCCCATATAACCTGTCATGGGAGGATTTAGTGTGGTGGGGCCCACACGAACCCAAACCCTTTCACCTCCCCTCAACTCCCTTAAACTCCCCATTAACACCCCCCTTATTTAAATTTGACAACTCCCCTCACTTATTATAGTGGAGCCTCTCCACCTCCCTCTCATTAAGTATGTCAACACAATTAATTAAATACTTCATTAATTAATTTGTGGCGGAAATAATTCGTTTGAATTGTTTTGAATTACATGGAAATGTTATTATATTTGGGGGGAGCCTTTTTCTTTTTTTTTCTTGGTAAATATTCGGTGGTGGGAACCTTTGGAGAATATAGGAGAGCTCCATCTTTCCAACGAAGAACCGCCAAAGAACGAAGAATCCGCCTACGATCTTCGTCCAAGCCACAAGAGGAGGAGCCGCCCGTGAGGAACGTCGTCTACTCTTCCACCTCGAACGAACCCCGACGTCAATGGAATCGACGTCCGTATTCCGCGACGCCCAACCTCCACGACTCTAGACTTCCACGGCTCGTCGTCATGCAACAATTTTAATATCGAGTTAGGGGGTTCGTATAATTTAAATTGAATAAATTATACCTTCCTACTTATTGAATGCAAGCGACCATCTTGGCCTCTTGTTATCACCAAACGCGGAGGGTGCGGGCCGAACGAACACGGCCTGATGACCCTCCGTTGATCTACGTTTATATTGGCGATGGAAGCGGTGTCGGGAGAGGCGATGGCAACAGAAAGTGACGGTGATCAATGATAATAGCGGCCGCGCGCCGGTTACATGTGGAAGAACAGGGGACCGCAACCGCGGGCCGCTCGGCCGAAGAAGAACCGGCCGGCCGAAGCCGGCCGGGCTGGATGTAACACCCCGAGATTTTATGAAAATTATTCCTTTTAATTTCATTAATGTCTTGTGTTGTACGCTACACCAAAAGGAGCTTGCACAACACACATCCTTGACTTTCCTTGCATTACACGCAATCACAACCTTCCTCGATAGCGTGTGTAGTACGCAATACCGAGTTTCACTAAACAATGATATGCTATTAAAATATTATTAAAACTAGCTGTTATGAATAGTAATAACCACATTTTAAAATTTTAGAAATTTTATCTCAAAAAATGGACTTTATTTTTGGATTCAGAGTATCGAATTTAGCCTAAAGTGAAATTTTGGTACTTTTCGGATAACTTTCATATTTTGATGAATAGTGAAAATTACTAAATTTTAATTAAAAACAACTTTTTTAATCAAAATAATTAATAGTGATAAATTATGAATTTGATTGGTTTTAAAGTATATTTAGAATATATTTTTACCATTTAATACAATTTTGGTCATTGGACATAATTTCCCAATTAAACCGAACATAAACAAGTATCAATCTTTTGATAGTTATTATATCTTAAAAACACGCATAAGAACAAAAAGTAATAAACACCTGAATAACAAGTAGTAATGAAATATTACTAATAAGAAGCTAAGAATATAACCATATATGATATCATAAAAATACATATGATTCTGTAATAAGTCAATAACATTATTTAAATCATTATACAGGAGGTTCAGACACTTACGAAGCAAATCGGACCTAAGGTAAGGGAAATATCACAATCTCATTTTTATCCGAGATTGTTTATACTTTGGAATTTAGTGGGGTGAATTTTATCATCCACATCCATGTTTCCTCAATATGTAATATTTACATCATTCTACAATATTTTATATCCAATTTTACCCTTCGGTGAGTTTTTAGTAAAAGATATGAAAGGAATCTTTTGTCATTTTTCGTACGAGGTACTTTTTGACTTTTCTGAAAAAAGTATGAGAAGAATGTTTTTTTTACTTATACGGAATAAATGGATTTTTAAAAAATTATTTCCAAGAAGATTCCTTTATAAGTTTTCAAGTTTATTTTTAATCAACTTCTTTTAGTTTAGAATTGCATGACACGTTAAGAAAGGAAAACTGTTTTTGAAGTAGAAAGGATATTTTCCTCAAGAATGGAGTTCAAGTGTTTTATCAAAATTATTTTCCATATAAGATAATAAAGGGTTCTGTTTCTATCCATATTATTACATTGATTTGATTATGTTGTGATGGAATTATTTTTATGAATTCCTTTTATGAATTGTTTTATGATTTCATGATGTTTAAGAATCCCATTTTTATTACATGGGTTATGCTATGATGTATGGTTTATGATTTTGTGGCACACATAAGAATGGTATCATTATGATATGGGTGGGACCTATATATCCCTCCAATTCATTGGTTAAAGATTTTATATCTCATGAGATAGACATGGCTGGAATGGCAGGTTATACCGGTTCAGTGAAATAGGACTGAAACGAGGAGTGAACTTGGTTCATAAATGGACTTTGTCCACTAAGATAGTCTTGGAAATGAGTCTTGACTAATAAGAAATGATTCTCAATGATTATGTGTGTATGCCACAAAGTTTCATGTTTTAAGTTTTGATTATTGGGATTACATTTCACTACTATGATTTATGCCCTGTTATGAAATTATGATCTCTTTTGCAGGTTAAGATTTCAAAAAGTTATGTTCTTATGTATATGATGTGATTGATATTTATTTTTTTTACCCTTACTGAGCATTTGACCTCACCCTTTTGTGTGTTTTATTTCCCCAGGTCAGGAAGAAGGTTATTAAGTAGGATATGCCAAAAAGGGACTCTAGATATGATGAAATAAATGGGAGGCAAAGTAGATTCTTTATGAACCAGTTGTTTATGCTTTCCAGTTTCTAAAGACACTATACCTATACGGTCCATTCATGGTTTTGTCATATGTTGTAATAAGTGTGCTTCAATTTTTATGTAATAATAATGTATGTAGAGTATGGGTCGTTATACTGGACGAACAGTTGCGCCCCATGGCGCCGCGCTGTAGAGGACCGCATCCCGCGCTCCGCGGGCCTCTTTGGCGGGAAAACCAGCCAGCTCGTCAGCTGGCCGGGTTGATGGAGGCCGCAGCACCCGTAGGTGTCGTCCGAGAGGACAGCGGCCCGCTGTGCGGGCCGCTCGCGCCGGGAAGACCGGTCGGCCGATAGGAGGGCGGCGCCGCTTGGTGCCGCCAGTTCGGGAAAGCGGAGGGTTGCCCCCCCCCCCCCCCCCCCCCCGCACCGCTCGACCAGTCAGGCTGAACCGCGGCCAACCACGGGCTAGGTCATGCCACGCTGGGCCGGGCCGCACCCCACCAGGCTGGGCCGCGCCCCACCGAGCCGGGCCTCGCCATGCTGGGTCGGGCTGCGCCACGCCGGGCCGGGCCGGGCCGCGCCACGTCGGGCCAGGCCGCACCCCGCCGGGCCAAGCTGTGCCCCACTGGGCCGGGCCGACCCCCCTGCCGGGTCGGACCCGCCAAATCGGGTCGGGCCGACCCGCCAGCCCACTGGGCTTGACGGGCCGGGCCTGATTCACTTAAATGAGAATAACATTAAGACCGCGCGTCTGATCGACGTGTCGTCTGCGGCACTAGGACCCTCACGATGAAGAGGTCCGTTTTCGATACTATAAGTGAGTTTTGGACGACTTTGGAAAACGGCTGGGTTTGGAACAAGCGTATTTCCAACCGGGCCCCTCGAACAAAAATTCTAATAACTCTCAGAACGGGCGTCCGATTGACGCGCCGTCTGTTACGTTGGGTTGCTTTTGACGATACAAAACTTTGGGACACATCAACTCTAGAATTTATGACAGTTGATTTATTGACCCCTTGGATCGGGGAGAAGAACCTCCCAGAATCGAGCATGCTGTGTGTAGGAACCCTAGAGCTGGCTGAGACTGCGACGACCACCATACTAGAATCCTCCGTGGATTCGATGATGATGACAATCGTACTATAATCCTCCATCGGTTTGACGATGAAGACAACTGTACTGGAATCCTCCGTGGGTTTGACAGTGATGATTATTGTACTTGTATCCTAAGTGGGTCCAATAGTTTGACTTTTGTACTAGTATCCTGAGTGGGTTCGACAGAGTAGCTGGTCTAGTATCTTACGTAGGTCTGACAGCTTAACTGGTCTAGTATCCTATGTGGTTCCGACAGCTTAGATGAATCAGTGACTACATCAGATCATCTCTATCGCTATACGAAAGATGTATACCTGTGCGAGCTGAGTCTTGACTTTCAATCATTATCATCGATGTGATTGACTTGCTTTCCTATGTGTATTGGGTTATGCTTGGGCTCGAGAGTTGGAGTCGAACTGTGATTGATGACTTAGGTATATGTATGTGCATATACCTAAGTAGAGTTGGTTGATACTTCGTGATTGTATCTTTCTTCTGTGATTTATCCTTCATGGATTCTGGGAGACCTTCGGGGGTCTTGGGGTCCCTACTGAGTATCGTATACTCACCCCTGAACGAGCTATGCCTGCACTACGTTGTGTTGGATGCAGACGACGGACATCACTGATCGAGGTGGAGGCTTGTGGAGCTGGACGGTACCCGAAGGTGGACCACTTGGTGAAACGTACACGGAGCGGACGGCTGGACCCGAGGTGCTGAGGAGGCCATCTGTACCCACCCTTCAAGTGGGATTCCTGGAGGAAGACTCAGTGGTTGTTGTTTTACTTTACTGTAGTTGTACTATCTTTTCATTTGTACTGTACTTACTATTGGGATTGTATTTCCGGCCCCTTTCCTTTTAGCACTTACTTTTTTATTTAGTATTACTTAGTGATATCTTCTGTTGCTTACTCTGTTGTGTTTGTTTACATTTATAAAGGAAATTCCTTCCCTTTTTATCGGGATTTACGCCTTTGGTGCTAGTCGCTAGCCCCTGGCCTATGGAAGGCAGGCTTGGGGTAGTCACGACACGGGCCCCGAGGACGGGTCGTGACATAATCCCCCAATTGATGATGATGATATATTTTTCTATAGTGGGGTACTATTCCACATTGATGATGAGGATCCATAATGGGGGTTCAATTGGAAACTATTATTAATTTATGTATGTAAGGTGGGGATCATTCCCCCTAACAATGACAATGATATGTGTCTTTAGGGTGTGACTTCGTTCCCCCATATGTTGATAAATATAAGATGATCCTAGTGAAGGGAAACTCCATATATAGTTGATTTGAAAAAATGATTCTAGTGGGTACCATTTTTTCTGATAGTTATTCAGCTCTCTTAAATACATTCAAAACTAACTAAAGAAGTTAAGAATCAACTTAGATGACACTATATTAACCAATAATCAATAGTTATTATTATGATTAAATTATATTTTTATTTGAATATACTGGGAAAATCACTTTTCATATAAATTGTATTTCATAGTTAAGATATATGACACATTAGAGGCGGACTATAGAGTAATACTCACACCCTCATCTAATGTACAAGGCACATTGGTACTAATAAAAATCTTTTGATTAATGGTTCAAGTAGAAATGAGTCCTAATTATAAAAGGTTTTGTGGGATATCGTGGACAGAGTCTAGATAGGGGAATGGCTATGACTTGGTATTGGGTTGTGGTTATTTTAAAATATTTTACATTTTTTGGGGGTTTTATACAATCTAGATACAAGAGAACATGGTATATATCTTCTTAAAACATATTCCATTTTGGAAAACTCATTTTTATAGAATAAATTTTATTATTCTTAGTTAGTTTTGTTTGTGATATTATTTTTTTATTTGATATTGTGATGAATAATTATATATTATTTCTATTATTTTTTTACTCGAATACGAGGTTATAGTTTTCCCACAATGTAACCATAAAAATTGTGAATATCAAGGAAGGGGTTAGTTCTTTTTTTCGATAGGATTGGAATACATGAGTGTATGACTATCTTCTTAATTAGAAATCTGTTCAAATAATTAATGATTTGAATTCATGGATATTGAATGGTTTCACAAGGGATTAGGAATGTGATACACGGATGAGTAGGATATGACTCAAGATGGTCTAATTTGGATTGTCTAGCAGGGTAACGTCGAAGTTTATTCCAACTCTTTATAGTTGGTATTTTTAAGGGTATATATTGATTAATATTTTGATAATTGTTAAATGTACACTCTCTTACCATGGATTGTGTAATATCATATACCATATAGTGGAACCCCTTACTTTTAATTTCTATTTGAGTAATTTAAATTTGATAACCAATCATCATTCCCGGTCTAAAAGGTTCTTCAGTGGTGATAAAGTGTGGGGGGTTGAAGAGGCGGAATTGGTGATGTTAAAAAAATGCATCAGATAGAGGATCTTATATATTACAATTGTCTAGTCAGTGGATCAAGAAGTAGCTAAGTAAGATTATACAAATTCCCCTACTAGCTGGTGGGATCGCAGAGGATCGTCGAGTGGGTCAACCGAGTGTTATATACTAGGACCCCATAATTTCCTCAACATTCATATATTATGTATTTTATCCTTCCAATATGACCGTAATTAGTGGTTTGTAAACATGAAGGGTTATCTAGGTATTTACTAACATCTTCAACATATTCATTTTATTATTGAGCAGCTATTTAATATGTATGCATATATTTGAAATGTTTTTACAAAAAAGAATTATGAATTCCACTATTTTTCTCCATTATTCCTCATCATCGATCCCTAATGTAGTGGATCTATCATTTTCATTAGAGATTTTTGGTGTTGGGAATTGATCCAGATGATTGAATATATAAATTAATATTTTCATTAATCAATATAGGTGGTTTAACAGATATTCATTTTTAATTCATGGTGATTCTTGTATAAGTAAAATGTGTGATCACACATCCTTGTTTTTCACATGACCTATTTCAATTGGTAATGAATTGCATGAACTGAATCCCATTTCATGGTCCTTATATAGTTTCTATTTATTATTTTAGTGTTTGAGGCCTTGGAATTTTGGTCCCCTAAGAGATGTACATATCATTGATCCTAGGTTGGAAGTCCAATAAATATAATCGTATGGTTATTTAAATTGACATTTTGAATTGTGGGTTGATATTTTGAACAATCATTTAAAGACTTGTCACTCTAGGGGTTTTGAGTTAGAAATATATAATTAGAATGAAATTTCATCATGTAATTGCGAATAATAGAACTTTGAATTGTTGATTGGACATAATTGAAATTTGAATTAGTAATTGGGAATTATCTATGTTTGAATTGGTAATTGGGAATTATTAACATGATAATTAGAACCTAACATAATGTATTATTGGAATCTAGCTTCAATTAGAAAGATAATCGGTATTTGGAATGAATTTACCAAAATGGTATATAGTTAAGTTGTTTAGAATTTCTATTAAAATTGGAATGTATTAGCTCTTCCATGCACTTCATTCCTAGAATTTATAATTTTATTTATTAATGGAATTAACCATAGAATTTTTGTGAACCGAATATATAATTAGCTTATAGAATTGGAATTAAAATTTCATCCCTTGTAAATTAAACTTGTTTTTATCACAAAGATTGATAATTCTACATAGGTGTGTTGCTAATTGGTAATAGTAACACCACAAGATGTTATAAATTATTATTTCTCAAATAAATTACATTTTTTCGATAACTTATGTTACCTATAACACCGAGTTTAATCATACCAAGATATAAACTTAATAATATTATTAAAACATTCCAATTATAACATATATTTTAAACATGGATGTATTTAATATTAAGATTTTTTTTAAAAAGAACTTTTCGTGTCATAATATAAAGGAAACATTGTGATAAAGATGCACATAATTTCTAGTGAAGCCTTTATATGCTTGAAAATACATTTCTCATAAAAAATGTTTTTATTTATTTTTTGATAAAATAGTAAAATCCATTTCTGAAAATTTAATAATATATATTTGGAAAAAGAAACATTAATTTTTAAATCTATATTTCATAAAATATTTCATTGAATTTTTGATATATTTATTCAATGGTTATTTTTCAATGAATTGTAGCAGTATAATAATATTAATAAAAAACTATAATTTCATTAATGAATTTAAAAGCTCTGTTTTATTTTAAGGTGTATTTAAAATTAAAATTAGTTCAATTATATATTTACTAACTACATTTAGAAAATTTGAATTAGTTTCATATTTAATTTTGAAATTAAAACATTCAATTCTTATGAAATCTTTTTTGTTAGGAAACCATATTTTTGTCTCTACTGTGGAATTAATTTTAAATAAAATTACACCACATCCATTAATATAATTTAAAAAACCCTATATTTAATCATAATTTTTAATATTTTAAAATTATTACATCTTAAATTTTGGTCCTAATGAATATTAAAATCTGGAAAAAATAATTTTGGAGGATATGGAAAAAAATTAATAATTAATGGGATAAACTAATGATATAAGGAATAAAATAAACTAAAAAATTTACCAATTTCTATTTATGGAGATAGATAGAGGTTATATAAACTATAGTTATATAATAATCCATTTTTAATCATTTTTTATTTTTTTAATGTGGTTAAACCATTTTATTATCAAAAATTAAATGTGTGTCATCACTCCCAATTATAAAGGGAAACAACTCTCCTCTCGACTTCACTCTTCCATATAACTTTTTTCAATAATATACTTAATGAAAATACATTATTAAATCACTCCACCAATTCGAGTGTCCTTATTTTTATAATTACAACCTCCTAAAAGGTCTTTTGTCGCTATGTTATGATGGTTGTCCAAAATAGAGGTTTCATTCTCAACCAAGCATTATTATTATATTTCCTCTACCTAATCCAAAAAATATGAAATTATAATGATGTAATTATCATCCATATACTAATATGATATGTTTTATTGGTTAAACATACCTTTTTTTCCACCTCCATAAAATTAGAATAAAAAATGTTGATTGTTTTTAAGGCGGATTACAACCTCATGAAGCGACGTTCTATGTTATCCATCACTGAATGTCACATAAAAAGATAAAGATGGATATTATTTTTATAAATTATATTATTGATTTATTTATATTTTTATATATATTATATAAGATATAACTTTTTACCTTCCAATTTTTTCGATGAAGATAACATCTCTTCTGTGTATATGTGGATTACCGCCTCTACGAAGTGATGGGATGAAATAATAATTTTATTTTTAAATTGATTTTAATAAGAAGAAATTATATTAATATATATGATATATATGATACATATATTTTTATATATTGGTGAGATAATATTTACTTTCATTCTAACCATCTGTCAATAAAATATAAACAACAATCATTTGTATGTACGGCTAACCATCTCCTTGAATGGTGTAATTAGTTTTATATATCTAAAATTAATTGATATATATTAATAAATTTATAATTAATATATATAATATTAACTTAATTGTTAATATAATAGATATTATAAATCCATGATCAATGTAAAACCACTAAAAATACCAAACCAAAATATACATGAAAATGAAGTTGTTAATGACCAAAAAATAATTTTCGTAAGGAATTGTGAATAAAAATTTAATAAAATGACATAGGTAAATCATATAAGGTATTATGTATATTATTATGGTTCTCGAATGTGTTTCTAATATAGATATATTTATTATAAAATATTTTTAAACATGTATGAATTAATCTGAGATATAAGGTAATGGATCGTCATCAAATATTTATTTATATGGGATGCATGACTTATACACCACTCATTTTTCTTATGAGGGGTATATATTACAAATTAATTTATTTTATTATTATTATCAGTAAAATTATGGGATGATAATATACATATAAATTTTTCTCTCCCATGAGTCCTATGATTCAAAATTAACTAAAGCGATAAGGGTTTGATGTTACAATCTCATTGTTTATTTTGATTGTTTATAATTAGACATATGGTGATAAAATCATATGATATGTATCTAATTAAACACATTTATTTCTATATCATATGGATTTTTAAGGAAATTATATTTTTTCATCTCATTTTTCTCTCTTTATGTTTTCAGTATACCAAAAGAAATTTTTTAATGAAAAAATGAATTTATATTTCTCTTAGATTGAAAACACTTTTTATTCAATGTACATGTTTTCTATAAATATTTTGAAAATATTTTTAATATTACATATTAATTTTTGAATGTTATTTTTAACTATAAAATAATTTTTAGAAATTTATTTAAAAGGAATCTTCTTGTAGCTTTATAAACAATTCTCATTTGAATTTGACCTAATATTTGAAAAGAATATTTATTTTCATGTGTTCAAAATAAAAAATACTTATGACCAACATTACCATCCTATAATTTAAATATTACATAATATTTATCAATGATTCTATTATAATAAAATGATTTATTCATTATTTTGGAAAATTTTAGATATTATATAAGTGATTTGAAAGTTGAATGTTTAATTTCCTCAAAACTGCTCAAGTTATATTTCAAAATTGGTTTCCATATAATATAAAATCCTATAATGTTACATATTATTTAATATGTAAATAATGAAGTTATAAAATCCCTATTATTCTTCTATAAGGTTTATTATTATGATAAAAATATTTTTATAAAACTCATTCATTTTCTATGTGCTGTGATTAGATGAATTGAGGAAACGATTATGAATCCTGTTTCTTATTGATGAGTTATCCTATTATGGAATGATTAAGAAACTCATTTCGTTTTCATTATTCAAGATATAATGATTTCTTTATGATATTGTCTCATTGATACAAATTATTTTTATTATATTACATAGGGACCAATATCTCTCTCTAAATTATTAGGTAAATATTGATATCTCAAGAGATAAATATGATAGGAATGGGGGGGAAACCCAGTTTAGTGAGAGAGTAATTTCACTATGGTAGTCTTATGTGTGAAACGTGAATACTATTATTGTTTTTAGAATAATATTAGGGTAATATGATATCCATTTAATTTATCCTTTTCTAAAAAGGAAATGATATTCTATGCTTATGTGTTTTCCAAAAATGAACGCCTTATACTTATGTAATGATATCATGGCCTATGTTATCTGATTCAAATATTAATAATTTCTTATGAATGACCAATATCTATTACCTGACTCATGTTTATGATCTATGAAATAAAGGTTATTATTTTCATATATTATTCTCATTGTCATATAACCTTATGCTAATGTTATGTTGATTTCTATGGTAAATACCATTATTGAGCATCTCAACTCATGATTTATTATGTTTCCTTTTACATGTCATTAAATAAAGGTATTGTGTGTTATATGGTAACAAAGGGTGATAATATTTAATAACTTATTAAGAGATGATGATATTCACTTATGGAACAATTTTTTATGTTTTAATGATTCTTGAGGCACAATACATATATGATTCAGTTGTGGATTACAATGTTATGTAATGAAATTACATCAATTAATATAATATATATATATATATATGACATGTAGTGTTAATTAAATTATGAATCAAATAAAATTTTAGTAATCATTTGTAATTTATGTTGACAAAAAATTAGTAAGAACCCTAAGGATAAGACTAAGGATATGTAAGTACATAGGAAAATGTATGGAATTTTTTTGTAGGATAAAATGATTAGAATCCATGAAATTTCATTCTTATCTAAATTATAAAAGTGGATATTGATCGGGATAAAATGTACCTGGTTTTATTAACTCTAAAAAGGGAGATTCATGAATCACTTGATCATCACCCAATGCACAAAAAACGAGCACTGATATAAAAATTGTTTGACACTCTTGTGGATATGATTGGGAAATTCACAAAACTGTTATACAATATTATGAAGAAGTGAAATTATATATGATCATGAATAACCTAGGATAATCTTAGGGATTCAGATATTGGAATGATGGTTTCACGATTTAGACATCCTATATAGAACCCTTCCCTCTATAGCTCAAAGCAAGTGTCTAATTTGATATATTTTAAAAAGATTTATGAAACTACATCTCGAAGGTCCGAAAAATTTAGAATTTGGTAAGATAGATACATACCTTAAATTATTATTAAATTGAAAACATAAAATAACAAATGTGTTTTATTTTATTACATAATTAATACCCTTCGATTATCCATTCATATCAATCAAAAAACAATTCATAGTATCCCAGGGAATGTAATACATAATAATGGAGTGAGATCTAATTCTTAGTAGGGGAAACCATACAATAAAAGCTATGAATATAAAGTAATTATCATCTTGTAAATGTAAATAACTAAAAAATATTCCATCTTATCAATTAAATTATAATTAAATTACTAGAATAAATTATTATCAAATACTTCCATATAATTAATGGAATGAGCTAGATAGAATAACCATTGACAGTCTAAAAAATCAAATAATCACATGAAATATAAATCACTGAATTCATAATGATAGAAATTAAAATGATGAAAATCTAAGACATAATGTCTAGTACTTATGTCAATACATATAAATAATATCGAGGAATTATGCCAGTACATCAACAAAAATTTTAAATCCTCTACCAAAACCTAATTTATGTTGTCTCATGAGACCTACAAATTAATTTAGGTATTATAGTATGCATCTCCTATTACATAATAATTTTAATAAATTACCCTATGAATGGGGTGAAACATAATACACATAATTTTTTTTTATATAAACTATAATATGATATAAAAATACTTTCCCCATGAAATAAACATAATCACAAACCATCCCGTGTAAAATAAGTGTTATCATCACAGTACATCAATAATCAAACTGATCATAAACAACCTAGAGAAATAATATGGAAGGAATCATTGGAGTAAATCCCCGTTAAATCATAAGTAAAATCAAATTATGTCTTATTATGTGTAAATCAATTTTTAAATATCTCTTTACACATTTCCTAATGGAAATATCATTTCATAGAAAATCACTTTATAAAAAAAATTCATTTTTTAAATTATTTTACATGATAATTAATTAATATTAAAAAAAACATTATAATATTAGATATTATTATTACATGAATATAATTTTCATGGAACTATAAATTTCAAATCATTCCACACACATTAAAAGAAAATATTCATTTTACATTTCTGAAAAATTGACAACAAGCATGGTTTTGAAAACAACATGATGACTCCTTTCAAACATATTTTTAGTAATATAAATACGGTAAATATTTCATTAATAAATAATTTGAATACTTTCAAAAAAATAGTGAAACAATTTATCAAAATCATTATTTTGGATGAAAATTATTTTTCAAAAGAAGAGAGAAAAAATGTTAGATTTTCTTAAATAAATTTCTATATAATTTTATGTACCAAATAGTGGAATAAAATTTACTATTACTTGAAAATATCACCAATAACAATAATATAACAAAATATATTTATTTTATGATTGAAATATCATATAGTACCATCAATGGATTAGTAAAAAAAGTCATGAAGAATAATGATATTGTGAAATAAACACTAACAACATCGTTAACTTTCGAATTGTAATACCTATGAAAGAAATAAATTTAAATAAAATATTAAAAAAATTAAGATAAATTAATTAATTATACAAAATAAAAAATATTAATATATAAAAAACACAAAATAAATAAGTAGATAATATGGTTTATGTCATGGATGTAAAGGTGAGACAAGAAACCCTTATAATGAGACTGAGTCATAACATACCATCTTTAAATTATTGAATAATTAAAATACGACCATAATTTACTTTCATAAGAATATTTTTCATTTTTAATATTTATTTTATTTGAAATATTAGGATGTTATATATGATTACATAATCAATTGAGTTTACAATGTATGTTTTGATGATATTTTGATTATGTGTCAAAAATGAATTTGGTAGGTTGACTATTGTCAATGTAGTCATGATCAAAAAAACTCAAATAATAATAATATAATATTTATCATATTTATAAATATTTTTTACTTTTAAAACCAATAATGAATTTTGTTTATTAGAAATGAATTTGGTTACATTCATTTAGTTGGTAGGTTGTACGTACACAAGAGTAACGCTTCTATATTTCAATGATCAATATGAAATAGAGGTATGTAATATGTTATCTTTGTAAATTGATAATAATATCATAAATACCATAATATTTATTTAAATATAATTATATATATATATTTAATGTGGTTTGGTGATGGAAAGAGAGTCACATCGCTCTGTGATGATGGTAGTTCACACATACATGAACAACATTATTATCTTTAATGAGTGAAAAGATATGAAATAAAAGGATATATTATTCTTTTATAATGATAATTATATGATTTATATCATAATTATTTCAATTATATAACATATTTTTAGTATCATTATCATTATAATTATCACCTTCTATGTAAAGTGTTACTGAAATATGTATCAAATCGCATCGTGAGGTGGTAATTCACCGTACACACAAGTGACATAATCATATCCCATATAGATTGGAAAATAAAAAAGCAATATATGTTGTAATTATTTAATAGGTATAAATATAATATAAATATCATATATATATATATATATTATCCATTATCATACATAAGCATGAGGGGTGGTAATGGAAAAACCTTTGACATCGGTTCATGAGGCGGTATTCTGCCTTACACACAAATTATGATTTTGTAACACATTCTAAGGAAGTGGGAATGGATACCGGTCATTATATTAACAAAAAATATAACTTTACATTAAAGACAGTGAGATTATTATATATTTATGGATTAATAATAATTTAAGTAGGTGGATGAAGAAATAACATAAGAACACATTGTTTAGAATTTTACCACTCCCCAAATAACTTCTTTATGATTATACCTAATGTATTCCAATAATGAATTTTTTAAACCAAGGATCATAGGATGAGGATAAGGATGCGTGGAATTTATTTGGCTATTTATTGTCATATACAATAGGGTTTTCTGGTATAGAAAAGAGGGGATATTATGATTAATTTTATAAGTGAGTCTAGGGGAACACTTGTAATTTTTTAAAAGAAAACTATATACCCATGTTTTTCACATGCCACACTAGTCAATAAATTTTAATGAATTTACTATTAATTATGGAAAAGAATTAATATGAAAATATTTTATTTTATAAATTATGATGATAACAAATATTTAATATATCTTTTCAAAATCCAATCAAAGAATTGTAAAATATTAATTTCAAGGAAAGATGTTTTTCAAAGTGAAAAAGTTCAAAAGATTATAATGTTTTTATACAAATGTTCAATATTAAAATGCTTAAAATTACATAAATTTGATTAATAAAATTATAACTTATAATATTTAAATTTCAAACTATTTTAAAATATAATTTAAATTTATAGTTAATTTTATAAGAAATGCAGTTTCCAAATAAAATTCAGTATTTTCACTACTAATAAAAAAATAAAACTTGTTCTTGAAAATTCGCAAAGGATAAACCTAAGATAATGTTTATATTATAATTTAAAAAATGAAGTTAATTTATTCAAATAAATATTATTAATGGGATAAAAATTAACAATAAATAATGTGTGCATTGTGTGACTAAACCACCATTGAGGAAATGTAGTTTTTTATAAAAAAATATAATTTTCTTTAAATTGGTTTTAATTTTATCCCTAATAAATTGATATCTATTTTATTTATTTAATACACCAGTAAATAATATATTATTATTTATTTAGGTAGTAATATTCATAATCACAAAATTACCGATAATGTTATAATGGCCACGTTAAGGTAATTATATTTTGATAGAGTATCATGTTTTATTCTATCCCAGTGTTGTTTAAATTACAAGAAATTGAATTTATTTAAAAATAAATATATCATAAATTCATGGTTGGTTATATTACCTTATACATTTTTTTCTTCATTTCATATACACTATAAAATATGATGATCATATGTTAAATTAACAGGGTTCTATAATTCCCTTAAATAAATTGCATCCAATCAATATAATCCTGATCTCAGTAATCAATGATTATTAATTTGAAGATGGACATATTCAAATTCCACATATTTTAAGTGGGTAATAAATAATCCTCATTATAATAGATAATGGAAATACAAATTTAAAATGTAATTATAGATAACAAGGTTTCTATGTAAGTGAATATTTTTGTCAAGTGATGTTATGGTCATGGAAGAAAGTCTTAAATAATTATAGATTTTTATAGAGGTCATGAATAACAAGAAATTAGGTGATCCAAAGATGTACCCCCAAATCATTTTTTTAGTTTTAAAATATCCACATAATGTGAAAGTGAGAAACATTAAAAAATTACACATACAGAATTCAAACCTTCCTAGAATCCATATAAAAATTTCAAAACAACCCAAAAACTAGATTCAAATTTTAAAATTCAAATAGAAGAACACCTCTAGACAAACACCATCTACGAAATGAGGTTGCATGATACCCAAGCCATAATCATAACCACTTCTCTTTATTTACACCATTTTCATCAAAATATTGAACCTTTTTAGTAACTCTGAAACATCATCGATGTCATCCCGGGGCTGCATCAGTGCATCATCACAGTCGAACTTCCATTACAGAACCAAAACCAATCTCATCACTGCATAATCACTTTCCTAGATTGAAACCACCATCTACATCACAATATGATCATCGTTAATAGGATCGAATAATACAATCCACCGGAGAACAAACACTAGAAAAACTACCATGACCTCGATAACCTCTCAGACTCATGGCCCAATTCACTATGAAGACCACCATAGAGATCTACCTCGGAAAGGAACGTGGACATATAGAGAAAGGGAAAAAAAGAGTATAGAGATTGATCAAAAATATAATGAGGATCAATAAGATCCTTCGTCACCAATATACACACCCTACCATAGAAACAACCATCAAAGAAGAAACTAAACAATATAGGGGAATCTGGGGGGATGAAACCCTAACAGAAGATGAAATAAGATCTTTAGAAGACAAACAACTCACCAAACCATTAAGCCAAAAACCCTTGAGTATATATCGTTTGAGATAAAACCTAGAGATGGGTGGTAAGATGTGACGTCATGGAAAGGTTGATGTGTTTGGGGAAGAAACCATAACACATTCACCAATGAGAAACCAAAGAGCAAGGCCAATAGCAGACCAATCATGAGAGAGAGAGTGTCGGGAGAGGGGCTCACTAGATACTGCTGAGCAAGGGGATGAGAGAGGAAAAGTGGAGGAAATCCACAAAGATCACTAACCATGAGAGGGATATATAAGTGAGGGAGTGGAGGAACTGGAAAACCATTGCTCTAGGGGTGGAAACCCAGAGACACGGGATCCATGATATCCAAAGAAGGTTTTTGATCAAAAAAACTTAAAAATATAATGATTTGAGGGGAAATGGGTTACATATAAATTAATGTATTAGGATATCATTTTGATTCAATATCCATTTCACAGAAATGAGAATTAATTTACCTAGATACTAAAAATATATAAATATATTCTTACTTGATTTATTTCTATTTAATAGGCACAATTTTTTTTATTGGGATTTGATCATTTTACACTCCATTTCATATAGTAGTAAATGAATATATGTGATTATTTTTTATCCCAAATGCACTACAATTATATTTTAATGGATCATAAGATCCATAATATAGTATCAAGAATTTCATCCTATATTTACTAAAAAAAATTGACAGAATAAGAAATCCAATAACATATTATGATCAAAATTATCCATTTTATAAATAGTTAACCTTAAATGTCATCCAAAATAAGTCTTACTATATTTATAATGACGTTAAAAAAATAAAAATTATATTCCATAGATAATATAAAGTGGTTATTTGTGTCACATTCCTAGTTTATGAATACCTTGATCACCATAAAACCTTAATGAAAACAGACATGCTTGCAATTATAAAATCTTATATTTTTGAATATATTACATAAATAAATACTTGTAATAAACTCCCTCAATGATGACATAAAAAATAAATCCTCTAACCAATTTCAAGGTCACCGACACTATCCTATAAAAATTTATTATTATCTAAAAATCAGGGAAATATCACGGGTTATCCTCCCTAAATCATGTGTTATTCCAGACATTCAACATTCCACTGAATCACTTTTCTTGGTCATAAGTATTTTTAAACATATGCTCTCAAATCCATAATGAAATATTATTACAGTAAAATTATTATACGCTTAAATATTCTTAGAAATATAATATCATCGAAAAAATTATTTTACTACATATATCAATGAATTTAATAATTTCACTTTGGTTATATTATGTAATAATCATGACCTTGACCCTTTACATTCTTTTGAGGTATATTCATATGAAACCTGAGGAATTAATTTTCATATTTTCTCATATCCTTATAGTGGAAGCATTTAACATTTCTAGATTCTTTCATGGCATTGAAATCCTGATTGTTGTGGCATTTCTTCAACATATGAAGTGAACTTCTTTTCTTTTTAAGCATGTACCATAGCGTTTCCTTCCACATATATCACATTCTGGAAGACCCTTCTTTCCTTCCTTCCATTTATCCATATTTTTAATCTTATATTCACTTTTATCTTATTTAAATTTGTATTCCAAATACATAGAAAATTATTTCACTATCGTGATAGTACATGATACTATAAACATATATATTGATCATGTTTTGGAGTCTAGATCCCCCCAGAATATTGTTTTAATCCCATAAAATAAATGGTTAATGTTTCTCATTGGATTAGGACTATATTCTACATCATTTTTTGTTAACCTAGGATTATTGTATTTACATATAGAAACATTTTCATCTCCATTATCTCTTATACTCAATAACATCTTTTACATATTATCTTATTGATCACGAGGAAAACGTTTTTCTAAGAAGAGTATCTTGAAATCCTTAAAATTCATGATTGATATTTCCTCTTTATCCTTTGTGTTTTAAAATAATGAACTCTATTGACTTGAATCTCTAGATATATCATAAAATTCCATGAATCATTTCTCCATTTAATTACATGCCTAAGTTGGAAATGTCTCTTCTATGTAACACATCTTTTACTAAGATAGAGATGTATTTATATTTCCATTGAGTAATGGATGTTTCATATTCATGAAGGGCTATAAAATCACGAAACTTCACAGTGGATCAGTTGAATTCTCTATATGGGAATGGTAATAAACCATAACCTAAGTCAGCTTCCCAAAAATTTATATAATTTTCTCAATTCTAGCTAGATCCCCATATCCATCATTATTATCTTTTCTTGAAGGTAATCCCTACATGGATTACGTGTATTGGTACAATTTCAATTACATTTGTTTAGATAAATATATAAAAAAAATTAATATACTAGATTAGATCATAATATTATGAAGCACAATGTATAATCCCAAAACATGTGAAACACATAACATAAATAGAATAATTTTTGAATATATAATCTAATAATGGTAAACACTATTTATTTGGGGATATCACTATTTTCAAATACATAATGACATTTTTTAAATAAAATCTGATTTATGATATGTATGTCCCCATGGAATGTCAAACCGGGATTATAGTATGTCCTTTTTCATGCACTAGGTGGATATCAGGTCAATCCCAAAACCCATTTTTCATTGGTTTACCATTATTTATATCAATTCTAGAACCACATCACCCTTTTGTCTCCATAAAAGATATTTTTATGTTAAACCACATAATATAACCCTAAAAAAAATGCTTAGAATGTTTTTTTACGAAATATCCTTGATTATAATCATAGTTTTATTCTCTCTAATATATTTTTCCTAGATATAGTTCCCATGGTTTTTACAAAACAACTTCTAATACCAACTATAGTGCTCTAATCCTATTAGCCCGAAGCTAGTGTCTACCATATTACAATAGCATAAGATAAAATGAATAAAATCCAAATGAATGAATAGTTTTTTTTCTTGGTTAACAATATAAATATATTATATTATTTTTAAATAATAATACTTAAAATAGAAAAATTATTTTATTTCATAACTTTATTATTCCCCTTAGTATATCTCTTCAAATCAATCTAAAAAATATTCTAGTATCATTGGGGAAAAAGAAAATAATAATGTGGTGAGATCAGATACTTAGTAAGTTTAATAATACTACATAAGCTATATATTTGTAAGGAATAATCATTGAGGATTGATAAATAAATGAAAAAAAAATATTATAATATGGAAGAATAAATGATGACCAGATAATGTTAGATAAATAATCAAATACCATGAAATATTAATTAGGAATACTATAACTAATCAAAAAATCACATGGAATATCAATAAATAAATTCATTATGATGGAATTCATAATGATGGACATCTAAAAAATTACCATATAGGCCTTATTCTAAGACATATAAATACATTCGTGGAATTATTAAAATATATCTACATAAATGTGTAATTCCTTGGAAAAATAATTTTCTAGTATTTTCATGATACCTGTGGATTCATTTAGGGGATACAATTGTTCCATATCATCACATAAGAAGTCCAATGAATTCCTCCTATGAATGGTGTGAATCATAGTTCACATAAAAAATTATATTTATATTATCATGATCATATGAAATGTAAATATTTTCCCCTATCAATAAACAAAATCATAAAACATATAGAGTAAAATGAATGGTATCAACATAGTACATCCCTAGTCAAAGTAATCATATCAACCCAGATAAATAATATGGATGGTCTGTGATGAATTACAATCATAGGTCATGTAAGAAAAAAATTAGTTTCTTAATAGATCATATAGGTTGAGAAGGGTTTATCAGTTGAGGAGCATCATAGTCAGTTCAATAATTAATATCTAATTCACCTTATCTATTTATTTTGATTTTTTTGTATTTATTGATTACAATGGTTTTTAGTTTTGGAAAATATTTAAATGAAATAAAATAACCATATCCTAACAAGTATATACAATACAGAATGGGGGTCCAAATTAATGTTTTTGGTCCTAGGGTTTGTCTCTTGGGTTATTATTTATTTAATATTTCATGAAAATCAAATTTTAAAATTTTAGTATGATAATTAATTAAAAAATAATTTCCTATTGTTTATAGAGAGTTTGATATTAGAATTACATCATCCCACTAAACCCCACCTCCTCCAATAGTAATATACGATAATAACTCAAATGATAATGAAATTACAAAAATTTATGGCTCCACCATATGCCATTTAATCCCTCAAAGAAACCCCAAATCCACCATTTGAATTTTTTTACAAAATGAATGGTGGAAAAAATACCGAATCAATGAAAATGTATGTAATTGGAGATAATGTTGTGGTAGACGATCGATGAACCTGTGCAATACTCTCACATCCACCAAAAATATATTTAGAATATGTTTCATTGATGAAAAAAATTGAACATCAAGAAACATCCAACAGTACCAAGCCATAAGTTATTCAACATCTATTGAAAAATGAAAGAAGATCATAATGGGAAGATAGTTGAGATAATGAATGAGATTATGTATGTAAGAGATAATTGATTGAAGGAGAATAGGGAATTATGTTAATAGAAAACATCCATGTGTTACTAGGGAAAATCAAATAAAAATTAAAAGAAAAAAATGATCTCCTAATGCATTGGGATCCCATCAGCATTGCATAATGTTAAATCATCAGGGACTAATTGATAATCTTTAATCCACCCCTGGCCATTTATTTATAGGCATATGGGGTGAAATTTGGTATCTATAATTTTCCTCCAAATGATTGCATGTGGTAGAATTATTTAATGACAAAAGTGGGATGTGTACTCTTCATAAAAGTTGTTAAAAATTGTGTTTCATATTTTTTCACAACATTTTAGATTCATCCTCTATGTGTAGAACATATTATTTCCTATTTAATCTAAAATTTTATTCATTCTATGGAGAATCATTGAATTTACAGAATTTGTTTCTCATTCATTTTTGGATTTGGTATGAGAAAAATATAGTGGGTCTATAGTTATGACTATTTTTCCTAAAGATTTTATCTTTTTCAATGTCAATTTTATGTTCCATTGTGTGATATATTTCTTAGAGACATTGTGCTCTTCAAAAATATCAAAATCTATGAATATTTTTTTAATCATGACTTGTGAACTTATTTTGGGCCTCTAAATATTGTATTCTACTCTTGGTTTTGAAGAATGAAAGGAGTCCCAATTTTTTTTTAATCTGATAAAAATTAATTTCTTAAATTAAATAAGTGTATAAAATGTTATTAATAAAATAAATTAATTAATTAAAATAGTTAAAATTCAAAATTAGGATATTTTTTCAATTAAGCTCAAAACCCTTCTAAAAACAAAAAAATATGATAATTCATCTTAAAATATAACATTTTTGGAATTAGAAACATTGAATCTAAAATTAAAATAATTTAAAATATTTCCTCTATTAATTAACCCACAATTAAAACATTCTTGTCCTAAACCATAAAATCAAATGTTTAATAATTATAGCAAAATAATGTTATCATTATTAAAAATTCAAGGTAATAGAATTAATGAATCATTAATGTTAAATGAAAATTTCAAATGTCACAAAACTTATAAATTCAGATTGTCATTTTACAAAAAATCAATTAATTCAATTATCTTAATTTTTCCCTTTTGAAAATTGTGGAAGTTATTTTTTCAATCATTTGATTAAAAGTTGATTTTTTATTCAAAATATAGTAAAAACCCTTCCTCGAAGACAAGAGTTCAACGAGGTCTAAAGTTACCACATATTCGTTCATTCTTTTACGATCCTCAATTCATTATTATTAAACATTACAAAACATGATTTACCTTAATTTTAAATATTTTCACTCATTATTATTTATATTAATTCAATTAAATTTATTATCATATCATGAATACTTTATCCTCATCTGTCAGATTCTAATTAAATTACATTCTCTATATTTTTATGATAGAAAACACATGAAATCACGAGGACTTGTATTATAGGTTTAGATGACTTTGACAGTTAAGGTTTGTATGAATTAAAAATTAATGCACAAGGAGGTGTTAAATCTATAAATTGAAGTGCATGATATCAAATGTAATATATCAATGAAATTACCTACTTCAAACTATAAAACTCCCACTTCCACAAACTCAAGAAAATGTTATATTCAATGTAATGTGTAATGAATTATTTGGGCACCCCATTGAAATTTTTTCTCAATTTTTGTAAATTATTTTTCATATATTATTTTCAATTTTTTATTTTGATGTTATTATTGAAATAAAACTCACATCCATCATTAATCTACATGGGATAAAAAATCATTGGTCCATTAATGGTGAATTTTGGTTTTCCCAAATCACAACCCATTTATTCCATTTTTTGGTTATTTTTTGTCATTTTATCATTTTTAAGTGGTGATATACAATAATGAGTACAAAGAAAGTTCAAAAAACATTTCAATCCCCACATATATCACCCACATACTTCTTTATTACAATGTAAACCATCACTTCCACCATGTCTCCCATAACCACCAACAATCAACTTTAAAATTTCATTAAAATACTATGATTAAGATATGAATGGATAAAAATTACTTCAAACATGGATCATCCCAAACAAGGTTATTCATGGTCTCTATTGGAAAAACCATGATCAATGTAATAGTGTAATTTAAGGATAAATCCTTTTCAATGGGTTCTTCAATCATTTTAAATGTGTATTCTCATAATCATAGATTTGACATGTTAAAATGAAAGTTATAGTAGGTGAAATGTACCAAGGACTCTCAAAAAATATTTTGAGGAATAAATACGAAGTACATAGTTTATAAATCATCTTGATAATAGTACAATTTTTATCAGATAATCACTCATTGGTTTAACTAATAATAAAAAATTAATTCACATGAATTTCAGAAATTTAACGCATGAATTGTTTTTAGAAAATATCATTTACATGAATCATCTAGTTCCCTTTAATCATGAGTCCTTATTTTAATATCAATTATTCATTTCAATGATTACATTATTTATTTAAATCATTAAATTTTATTTACATTAATATAAATAACATGGTATCACATTATTCCTACGAAACTCATGTATATTCTAAAAGGTCCAGGAGTAGGTCAGACCCGCTCCTACCAAAATTTATTAATAAAAATAAAGAACATGACATTAGAAAATGTGTTTACAAAGATGAGTAAAAAGGGTGCCACACACATCTGCCTCAACAATATGTGAGAAAAAATTAGGGATAACGAAGGACAATTATGAGCACAACTCTCCAATGGCCTTCTTCGACAAAGCATCTACAACATGCAGTACTACAACTTGGCCTTTTATCAGTGCTAAAAACTGACATTAACCGTGCTAGAAAAGCATTGTTAATACCGATGAAGATAAAGGGGGGGGGGTCCCCTTTATCTACGTCGGCATTAACAACGCTTTTTTAGCGCTAATAAAGGGGTGCCTTTATCAGCGCTATCTTGAGCCCTGATAAAGGACACCTATATCAGCGCTTTTTTCAGCGCTGATAAAGGGACCTATTATCAGCGCTCAATGTAGCGTTGATAAAGGCACCTTCCCCTACACCTGCAGAACCAGCACCTGCACAAACCAGCACCAGCACTGCACAAAATAGCACCTGCACACCTGTAGAAAACAGCACATGCACCCAATATTTTGACAAACAATGCTATATAAATTTACTTAACATCATGAATACAAAAAAACACACTGCTATATACATTTCAAACAATTTTTTACATGATTACAATTACAATTATCTAACAACAGTTATAAATATTAATGTTTCATCCTTTGATATTCGTGATCCTCTCTCAAAAATTTTCATCCACGGTATTTGTTGCCGAACAAATCATCTGAACTCAAGGAAAAAAATTCACCTATATAAGAAAACAAATATTATGTTAGTAATACAATAATGAAATAAATTAAAACATTAATATAAAAGAATAAATTAATATGGAAATGTGAAACTAAAATATGGAAATGATAAACACAAATTTTTTCATTCTGATAACAATGAAAGGGAATAATGTAAAATCAATATGTTTTTGGATGATTTATCTCATTTAATAAATACTGATTCTTTATTTAATGAAAAGCTTTACCGGTCACATTGTGCGTCGGATTGAGGTGCGGTCGATTCGTACATGTCAAAAATGACTCATGAATTGTTGTCCTAAAGTATCAAAACAATCCGAACGCGTTTGCTCGGTATTTTGTATGTTAGTAGTGTTGTTTTCTAAAGTTAATGTCAATTTCAAACTGATATCAGACACTTTTAGCCATACCAGTCACATCATGCGTCGGATTGAGGTACGGTCAATTCGTACACATCACAAATGACTCATGGATCATTTTCATAAAGTATTAAAACAATCAGAATGCATTTTCTTGTTTTTCCGTATGTCACTTGTGTTTTTTCTAAAGTTTATGTCAATTTGAAACTGATATCAGATACTTTTACCCATACTGGTCACACCGTGCGTTAGATTGAGGTGCAGTTGATTCGTACACATCACAAATGAGTCATGGATCGTTTTCCTAAAGTATTAAAACAATCCGAACACATTTTCTTGGTTTTCCGTATGTCACTTGTGTTGTTTTCTAAAGTTAATGTCAATTTGAAGCTGGTATCAGACACTTTTAGCCATACCGGTCACACCGTGCGTCGGATTGAGGTGAAGTCGATTCATACACGTCAAAAATGACTCATGGATAGTTTTCCTAAAGTATCAAAACAATCCGAACGCGTTTTCTCAGTATTCCGTATGTTAGTAGTGTTGTTTTCTAAAGTTAATGTCAATTTCAAACTGATATCAGACACTTTTAGTCATACCGGTCACACCGTGCGTCGGGTTGAGATGCGATCAATTCGTACATGTTACAAATGACTCATGGATCGTTTTCCTAAAGTATAAAAACAATCTGAATGCGTTTTCTCAGTTTTCCGTATGTCACTTGTGTTGTTTTCTGAAGTTAATGTCAATTTGAAACTGATATCAGACACTTTTATCCATACCGGTCACAATGTGCGTCGGATTGAGGTGCGGTCGATTCGTACACCTCACAAATGACTCGTGGATTGTTGTCCTAAAGTATCAAAACAATCCAAACATGTTTGCTCGGTTTTCCGTATGTCACTTTCGTTGTTTTCTAAAGTTAATGTCAATTTCAAAATGATATCAGACACTTTTAGCCATACCGGTCACATCGTGCGTCGGATTGAGGTGCGGTCAATTCGTATACGTCACAAATGACTCTAGATCATTTTCCTAAAGTATCAAAACAATCCGAACACTTTTTCTTGGTTTTCCATATGTCACTTGTGTTGTTTTCTAAAGTTAATGTCAATTTCAAACTGATATCAGACACTTTTAGCCATACCGGTCACATTGTGCGTCGGATCGAGGTGTAGTCAATTTGTACACGTCAAAAATGACTCATGTATCGTTTTCCTAAAGTATCAAAACAATCCAAACGCGTTTGATCGGTTTTTCGTATGTCAGTTGTGTTTTTTTCTAAAGTTAATGTCAATTTGAAACTGATATCAGACACTTTTAGCCATAGCGGTCACACCGTGCGTCAGATTGAGGTGTGGTTGATTCTTACACCTCACAAATGACTCATGGGTTGTTGTCCTAAAGTATCAAAACAATACGAAATTGTTATGAAAAAACGTAAAGGTGAGACTGCTCCGAATCTGTAATATTGATTGTGACAACCCCTCTTCCAGAAATTCCTTCACCCTCAAGCCGCTCAGTGTGATGAGATTTCAGTAGGCCAACGTTTTCCACACCAGATAGGTATTCGGTACAAAATTCAACAGCTTCCTCAACAATATATTGCTCCGCAATACAACCCTCTGGCCGACTTCGATTTTTGACATACCCTTTCAAAATCTTCATATACCGTTCAATGGGGTACATCCATCTATAATGTGCAGGACCACATAGTTGAATCTCTCTCACTAAATGAACCATCAAATAAACCATCATATCAAAAAATGTCAGCGGGAAGAACATTTCCAATTCACATAATATGACGGCAATTTCTCTTTCCATAGTTGGAAATTTCGTCGGGTCTATAACTTTGTTGCATATAGCTTTGAAGAAGAAACAGAGCTTCGTTAATGTATGGTGGAAATTTTTGGGCAAAATGCAACGTAAATCTATAGGAATTAGATCTTGCACCAAAACATGGAAGTCATGTGATTTCAGACCCTTTAATTTTAAATCGCTCATTGACATGATGTTCTTGATATTTGATGAATACCCCTCTGGAACATTTACGTCATTGAAGAAGTTGCAAAGCTGATATCTCTCCTACCTAGAAAGAGTGTAAGCAGCAGGAGGAAGAACTGTTCGTTTTTCACCCTTCATTAGTACCAACTCTTCTCGTATTCTCATCTCAACCATGTCCAATCTAGCCTTAATTCCATCCTTCGTTTTCTGGGTGCATTTAGCAACGTGCCAATGACATTATCACATACATTTTTTTTCAATATGCATAACATCAAGAAAATGTCTGACATACAAAAAATTCCAGTATGATAATTCAAAAAAACTGATCTCTTTTTCTAACCAGTTTTCGTAAGGTTTTTCGAAAACGGTTTACCAAAAGTAGTGTTCAAATATTTTACCTTCTCAAACAATTGATCACCTGTTAGGGGAGACGGTGTTGTACATTCTTCTGAACTTACGTCGAATGATGTCATACAGGATCGGTACTTATGTCGTCGGGGTAGAAATCTGCGATGTCCTAAAAACACGGTTTTCGATGAATGTTTCAACCTAATTGACTGTGTACCTTGTTCGCAAACGGAACACCCTTGAGTTCCTTTAATGCTATATCCTGAAAAATTTCCATAAGCAGGAAAGTCATTTATCATCCCGTACAACATGGATTTCAAAGTGAAATCTTCTTTTTTGTAAGCATCATACAACGTAACACCTTAATCCCACAATATTTTCAAATTCTCGATCAATGGAGCCAAATAAACATCAATATCAATACCCAGTTGTTTTGGTCCTGATATAAGTAGAGATAACATGATGTATTTTCATTTCATGCATAACCACGGTGGTAAGTTATAATTTACCAACATAACCGGCCATGTACTATGAATACTTCTTTGAAACCCAAAAGGATTCACCCCATCTGTAGATAACACCAGACGAAAGTTTCTCGGCTCGTTTCCAAATTTAGAATACTCATGATCAATTCTCTTCCACTGAGGAGAGTCTGTTGGGTGACGTAGTTTCCCATCTTTAATTCTTGTATCTGCATGCCATGTCAATTTTCATGCAGTCTCCTCACTTCGATATAGGTTCCTAAACCTTGGAATAATTGGAAAGTACCATACAACTTTCGTAGGACTAGAATCATCTTTCTTGTATTGAGAAGCACCACACTTTGGGCATTATTTAAGTGATTTGTGGTCCTTGCGAAACAATATATAGTCATTCGGGCAGGCGTGTATTCTTTTAGAGATCATACCCATCGATCGTAGCATTCGTTTGGCATCGTATGTTCGGCTTGGGAGTTCATTACCTTCTGGGAGCATGTCATTCAGGAGAGCAAGTAGTTCTGTTAAACTGGTGTCACTCCACCCGTTGCCTGCTTTCAAATTATACAACTTCAGTACGGCTGACAATGTTGTATATTTAGTGCAACCAGCATACAATGGCGTTTTTGCACAACTCTTTAACTTCTCAAACAATTTTGGGCAATCACAAAGTTCATCTTCAACTTTCCTTATCATTTCCTCAATATGATCTTCATCATCATTCATATCTGTAATCACACCCTCTATACGATCGTCTTCACTGTTCACTCTTGTAATCATATCAGATCTTCCATAAGATGTCGTGTTATCCGAGCCACTACCTACATTAGTTTTTCTTCATGTTTATTCCAACATGTATAACTTCGATCTATTTCGTGACAGATCAGGTGTTCTTCCAACTCCTCTGGACTAATTTGTCTTGAATAACAACAGTGTAAACACGGACAAAGGATTTGAGAAGGGTCACATGCATGATCTCCTGCAAACTTGATAAACTCTTTCACGCCATCTTCATACTCTTTTGTCAACCGATTGGCATTCATCCATTCTTTATTCATATTCATCGTCTTTATGGGTTCGATCTCGAACTTGCCTAATATTATGATTTAATTAATCAAGTATCATTGTTTGGGTTTTATAAAAAAACCATGGTACAAATGCCTCTACAGTGAAATAGAGGAACCTAGCCCAAAACATGTGAAAGTACTTGAACTCTATCTATATACGGGGGATTGTGCCATGTCTTTTCTATATCTCCATGGAGTACCTAAAACCACTACATGGAGGACTCTTCACCGAAACATGGGGCAGTACCATACTCCATATTTTCTCCAAACATCTCACTTGTAACTTGTCAACTCTCAAGCAGAGTGAAGATAATTAAAATATCCAAACCACATCGTGTGCAATTTCCAATGAATGAGGGAATCATAATATTGTGATCTACATGAGAAGATATTTATAATGGGCTACTCATACATGAAATATTATCATCTAAGTGAAAAATAAATAATAATAATGAAATTAACATAGCACACAATTTGTTCAATGGATACACAATGTGCAGGGTTCTAAGTCAAGGTTGGTTGTATACTACCATTTCTAAACTCATGTGAAATCCATATACATGGTGTGTCCAGTAGGGTGAACATCGTCTATGGATAAGATACCTGATTTAATCTGACATATATCAAATTAATTCCAAGTTAGTCTTACAAAGACTGCATGAAGCCTTTAAAAATACATGACATATAGAACAACTTGAGTTAAAGGCGTGTACTTTAGATACAAAACGAGTCACTTCACTGGATATGCATCACATTTTTGTGGAATACACGGTGTGTAGTCCTTACATGACCACTAGGGGTGTATAGTCTATACACATCAAGTTTTTATGGTATCTATACATGGTGTGAGTGAAGTAAAACACATATCATATGGTTCTACCATTATTTCATGGCATGTACATGGTTTCATGCTGAAGTATATGTCTTGGAGATACATTGTGTGTGACCTACGTTCACATGACATGTAACATTTAAAATAAAACTTATTCCAAGTTTGAGTCAGAAGATGAGTCATGTGGTGTAAATTTTGGAGATAACAGTTGTCTGGCATTAAAATCTATATGAAATCCATGTACGGTGAAGCATGTTCCATTTAACTAGACTACATACCAAGTATTTTAAAATTATATAGAATCTGAAAAACATCATCTTCACACCATAAAGTGTCTCATAGAGTCCTCTAGAAGTGGTTTTTTAGGATTCAGTAGAATTGCACTAGTAACAAAGTGGTGGTGCCATTGAAATGGGTAAAGTTTGGATTGATATTCAATGGTGGAAGAACAACAACATGGAAAACAAATGGCATATCAATCATGCCAACAACCGCAACACCATACAAAAACACAATCGTGCTCACAATCGCAACACCATACAAACCAAACAATCACAATTTTAGATTTTACAAAGCATCCCTTATTCAATTTTGTTTGTTAATTCAGGGGTTATCACAGAAGTTTTATCATCCTGGGGCGTTCATTCATAAGTCAAGTATACGTAAATTACCAATTTTTATATTCAAATGTTCAACAAGAACCAACCAACATGCAATTCATTTAGTGCGCAAACAAGGACCACCAACGGCCATGATTTTCAGCGGGGCGTTTAGCCCGTACATTTCACATTATAACCATCAATATCAAACAGTAATAACATGCGAACAAGAGGAAACCAATGAGTAATAGGAGAAAACTCACCACGAAGGTGTCGTTAAGCACACGACAGAGGTGTGTCTGTGGCAGAGGAGAGGCGCACAACAGGGGAGATTTCCAACTGAAAAGAAAACATAAAATAGGGAAAACTCATGAGAATAAAATAATCTAAAACCGCGTACACCATTTACCACATCCCACAAACCCCAAGAACCCACTAAAACCAAAATCAACCCACACCATGGTTAAACACACCTTAAGATAACAAGAAATTATAGAACCCACCTTGGATAGAACGAGTTCAACAGACTTTTTAAAATATAAAAGATGAACATACAATGGGTAAGCCCTGACCAATAGGTCCTCCTTACTAGGTATAATCCTCAAGTTTATTCTAGATAGCATATCCCAAATGAGTAAGCCCAGATCAATCCTCTGTTATAACACCTTTCACGACACATACATCCTAATTGCATGACTTTAAACTTCATGGTACAATCTTTTCAACACAACACGTGGTATCTAGTGAGTAGGATCATATCCCTATTCAAAATCAATGAGCCTACCCGTACATCTTGACAAAAATTAGGGGGAACGCACATATTTCCAATGGGACACCCCTGGTACTCTTTTCCAATCTTAACATCACACCATGCCAAAACTCACCACATGATCACCAGTTACCCAACATTATTCCAAAACCAAAGGAAAATACCCAAGCTTCATTACCCTAAACCCATCCATCTAGGTTCAATAGTGATGGTCACATTAAAACCATGCTATAAATCAATAGGGTTAGGAATCCAAATGATCATGTCCCTCAACCCAGTCATAACACCAAAACTCAAGAATAGAGAGTGCTTCCCTTATACAAATCCAAGGCATGACCATTCCTTCGCTGTCAACTTGATAACACCTAATATGCATCAATCCCTCATGTCAAAGAATCTACCCTGGATTTATGTATCTAAGGTATTCATAACAACAAGATAACCCCACTCATTAGTCTCCCCCAACCACCAAAACTCACTAACTCGCTACCAACCTGAGTCACATGCTAACGACCACTGGGATCTCACACAAACCCCTTACATCAATTCTTACACAATCCTTAGCCCATAGGTGCCACTCTTATCCCCACCTCAAAACACACATCATCTAGTGAACCAAACCAACCACTTACTATAGGTTCTCACACACCAGCTATCTAAAACAACCTATAATACAAGGGTCTCACCACCTGGGCTCTCACTCTTGCCCAAACTACCCATACATAGGTTCAACTCACTTATAAAAAAATTATAAGTCATCATAATCATTCAAGGATCATCATTGCTCATTTATATTAACCCAAGAGAAGGAAAAACACTCCTACACTGACCAGCGACGGCGGAGGCGGCGGTCGCGGCAGCGGAGGCAGCGCTTTTAACTAGTGCTGATAAAGACATACCCCTTTATCAGCGCTTTCTGTTTAGCAGTGATAAAGGGCAGCGCTTCCCTTGCCCTGTTTTGTGGTAGTGATGATTGGCCTCCCTATATACATGTGTCACATCAAGAGTAAGGCCACAAGTGAGCTGAAGACATTCAAGCCAAGGAGATAACGTCTTCCATGGAATGTTCCTAGACCGACTCTTAAGGTTATCAATTGCCACAACCATGTCAGATTCCAGCCAAAGGAAGTTCCAGCCATGGCAGACAGCATGTGTGATGGCCTTGATCATGGCCCAAAGCTCAGCCTCAATGGCAGAACCCTGAGCTATGTAATGATAGAAGCAGCCCTTAACGAAGCCCCAATAGGTACAAAAGACGTCATCGCAGCCTGAAGGTCCGGGTGCACCTGAGGTCGCCCCACAACCTTGACTTTCAGCCAGGAGGGAATTGGGGGAATCCACCTAATCAACTTCATCATCAACAGTTTTTTGGTCCTTCCAGGGACACCATAATTTCTCATGATGATTAGATCATTCAGATTATTATTCATACAACCTGTCTGGATTTTTGAAGCAGTTATGACATTCTTATGGATCGAGCCGATACCAGCCCGAAAGGATAGTGTTTTGTTGTCAAACACAATGCAATTGCGTGACTTCCAGACATACTAAAAAATAGCTACAGAAAAAACCAGAAGCATTCCCATCACCAGATCACAACAAGTCACCAAAATAATTGAATCCATCAGTTCAGAAATTCTACTCATTTGAAGCCTACACCCAAGCATTCTCTGTATGTAGTACCATAATCTACAGCTGATGACACAAGAGAGAAAGAAATGATCAATTTTCTCCGCTGTAAGACACAGTGGGCACTTTGAAGCAAGCTGCAGGCCTGTTTTCTACAAGAGGCTATGCAAGGGTAGCCTCTGTTTCCAGATCCTCCAAAGGAGCAGACAGGCAGTAGAGGAAATGAATTTTTTTGCGGAAGGCCAGAAGCCATCGAGGGGTTATAGCCTTCCCATCACACATATAACGGTACTAGTCGCGGGTAATGAATAGACCAGAGGAGTGCGACTTCCAGATTAGGGTATCCCTGTTAATGAAAGCATACCTTTGGATTTCTGTCTGAAACTGAGCAGGAATGAAAGCATATGTGTTTATGTCATCAGCCTGCAGAGCAGCAATTGATATGTGAGACAAATCCAGAGGGATATTAGCAGCCTCATTAAGCGGTCGGGTTAACTATGTTGTGCTCCATGCATTCAAATACGAGTCCCTACACACAATCCACTGAGCTGTACATGATACTATTAAAGGAAGACATCAAGGCTGGCCAGATTGAGGAAGAGAAATAAAAGTAGTCAGCTAACAATCGTGGCCTGAGACGAGCCGAGAGAAACTCCATGGACATGTCACTGGATGTGATCAGATTCCATGTAAATTTACTTACGAGAGCATCATTGAAGAGACTAAATTCTTTTATGCCAGAGCCTCACATATCAATGGAGTCGATACATTCTTTCAAAGCCATAGTGACGTGTTTTTTTCTCACTAATGGAACTAGTCCATATGAAGTTATTGATCAATCATTCTAGCTCCTTGATGAGGTTTTTAGGCCATCTATAGATAGAGAAAATGTAGACAAACATGGAGGAGATCCCCTAGTTGACAAGACAGATTCTGCCAGCTTGGGAAATGACTTTCCCTTTCCATGTTGACATTTGAGCAATGATCCTGGAGAAATTTTTTTATAGATAACACATTTTCACATTACGCCAAATAAGTGGAACTCCAAGATAATTAACGGGAAGAGAACCTCTCTTAACACCAAGGGTCCTTTCATCTTCCCTCTTCTTTCTGGTGGGCACCCCATGCTCAAATAACACAAAATATTTCCCCTAACTAATGGCTCTTGGCCAGCCACATTTTCATAATGATTAAAAATTTCATTAATCACAAAGACAGTTATTCTACCAGCTTGCCGAAACAAGATGTCATCAGCATAAAACACATGAGTGGGGGTATGAATTCCCCTTCCACCCTTACTCTGAATATATAACCCCACTTGGACAATATCATTAAGTCATAAACTCAGGTAATCCTCAGCAAGAGAAAACAAGAGTCCGGAGAGGGGGTCCCCTTGTCTGACACCTCTGGAGCATTGAAAAACCCCTCGTGGGGATCCATTGACCAGGATTGACAGCCTGGCACTTCTGAGAATAGTATGGATCAGGTTGATGAACTTCATGGAGAAGCCATGAATTTTTAGAATTGAAAGGGTGAAGCTCCATTTCATCGTGTCAAAGGCCTTCGAAATATCAATCTTAATGGGAAAATCCCCCTGTTTCACCTTCTTCCTCGTGACATTAATGTATTCAGAAGCAGTAAAAATGCAGGTCTCAATATTTCTCCACAGAACAAATCCAAATATATTCCGGGTTATCTTATCATTGACAATATTCCCAAGCCTTGTGGTGATGATTTTGATGATTATTTTGGGAATCGTATTGCAAATTGCAAATGGCCTGAAGTCCCTGATGTCCACATCATTGTCCTTCATTGGTATCAGTGCAATAAAATTGGAGTTGGCATTGTAAGGCATGAACGCATGTGTGAAGAATTCCCCCACTGCATTGGTGACCGCATCATGAAAAATTTCCTAACAGAACATGAAGAAATTATTAGTAAAACCATCCGGTCCTGCAGCACTATCAATGTTTAAATAGAACAGGGCTTCCATGACCTCCCTCTCCCCATGGGCCTCCACAAGCTTCCTATATTCCGGGTCATTGATGCTAGGGGTGATGCTATGCATTAAGGTGTGGGTGTTATCATACCCATTTTTAGAATAAAGATCAGCAAAATAACTGGTCACAACATTGGAAATGTCATTCTCAAATGTAAACAAGACTCCATTAATGCTAAGGGTGGTGACTCTCCTTTTAAAATTCAATTCATTATGCTGGTGATGAATGAATTTGGTATTCCTATCCCCTTCCTTCAGTCAACAAACATTGGATTGTGACCTGGACAGATTCTCATTGGTACCAAGAGTATCATCAAGTTTAGCAAGAGCTCGGTTCTCATCATGAGAGGGCTTGCTCTGCGATTGATTGGCAATCTTACAAAGAAGAAAATAGCTTTCAGAAGACTTGATATCATCATCAATCTTGGAAAAGGAGGCCTTTATCCACACTCTTAGCTTCCTCTTTGTATATTTCAGCTTCGATAACATCATCTGAAAAGGACTACCAGGAGGTACCCATTACCAAACATCAATAAAAATTTCTCTGCACCCTGGAATGACAAGCCAGGCACTGTGGAACTTAAAAGGAATAGAGGCAGATCTTGTAGCACCAAAAGAGACGTCAACCAGCAAAGGATTATGATCAGATTGTGTTTTTGGCAGAGTGAGACCAGAGGCATTAAAGTTGTCATTCTTGTCATCAACATGAATTAAACACATGTCCAGCTTGCTGTCCTGCCTTCCATTTAGAGTATATATTCAACAGGTAAATTCAGCACCAGCAATGGACACTTCCACCGGATTGCATTTATCAATGCAGTGAGAGAACTCATTGGCTGCAAGTCTATTGAAACTAGGTCCAGTTTTCTCCACCGGTCGTAGGAAAGTTTTGAAATCGCCTAGAATGATCCAGTTATGTGGTGAAGGAGCAGAGATTACCTCCAGCTCATTCCATAATTCCCTTCTTTTGATATACAAGTTAGAGGCATAAATAAAGGACACATTGTATGAGGAACCCTGCACACCAACAGAGGCCGAGACAAGCTACTGACTGTGACTTCAAGAGAGATGATTGAGAGACTCATGTTTTAGCACCAAAAGGGTCTCCACACCATGCTCAAAAAGATAATGTGCAATAAAGTAATAACCAAGAGAGTCCCATTTGAAATTTCTCCAATTAGCAAAATTCATCATTGGTTCAGCAAGTCCAATAAGAAAAGGTTGGTTTGTCAGGAAAAAATGTCTAAGGGCTTTGACTGTGGGACCATTCCCAAGCCCTTGATAGTTCCAGAAGAGAAACATCATTTCTGAAGGTCCATCTTGCCCCTAGTTTGGGGGCCCCCTTGAGTGGATTCCTTCTTAGGCATGATGTATTTCCCCTTGTTTTTCCTCATGTCATTATTCGCATGAAGATTTCCCTATTCAGAGGCCTTATCCTCATCATGCAAGTCATCAGGGGGGTGACCAGTTGCAGTGTCATCCGACCAAAAAACACCAGAAAGTGAACTGAAGTTGTTGGGGGGACTGATGTATTTCCCTTACTGCATAATCATCCAGCCTGCGCTTGGCTGCCCTATTGGAGGGGAACTGAGTGAAGGACACATCTGAAATTGGAGACCCATCGTGAGGGTCAGCAAGAGGATAATTCAGCTTAAGGGACTGTAGCACAGAAGAGCCCTGTGGCGGTGTTGGAACAGAAGGGATGGCCAGACTTTCATGTGTAGCAGAAATGAGGCCTTGCTTGCCCAGACCATGTAGTGAGACCAGTGAAGAGATCTGGGGAGCAGGCATCCCAGAGGATGATTGAGCCGGTGATTCAACACCAGGATCCGAAGAATGATGAGCCACAACCGTATCAACAGAAGGGGATCCCCGATGCTGATCATCAAGGGTATCAAGTTCCTGTTGGGTCACCGGGGAGGGCTCACTCAACTCATGGATAGATTCGGCAGGAATGCCATCCTGGATCCGAGTAGGAGAAGAAATGACCCGGGATCCAGACAAAGCACAAGGCTGGTCAATCTGAACTGCTAGCACCCTGGAGTCCTTTCCCAGGGGCCAATCAAGTTCATGAGCAGCATCATCCTGGGATTCTCAAATGGGAGGGTCGGAGTCTCCATGTTCCTGTGAAAAACCCTGCAGTCCAATATGGACCTTGTTCTGACCCATAGAGCAACAGGTGTGCTGAGGAACCAAGTCCTTGGCAGATATTTCAATGTCCACAATTCCAGCAAGAACAAGGAGATTATCATCAAGCCCTTCTTGATCAGTCACAGCCTATTTGGGTTCACGATAGGTGGAAGGGGCATCCTTTTATCTCTTATCAGTAGCCTTTTTGCAGATGGATTCATCATGCCCTTTTAATTAGCATATGGAACAAGTCCTGGATCTTCTACAATACTCAGAGAGATGGCCAAAGAAATTTCATTCCCTACAAAACATCAGCTTCCATTCATAGAATATATCCCAGGGAAATGTTTCATCCCTAGTCGTGAATACCGCCTCTTCAACCGGAGTACTTTCCAAATAAACCTCTTCCATGTCAAGAGCAAAATGCCAAAACCTGGGATTGTCAGTTTGTCGTTCCATTTAGATTGGGTTTCCCACAGAGGATGCATTATCCCATAGAATTTGAGGGTGCTCGTACATCCAGTTGAGCTTATAAATTCAGACCCAAATCTGCTCATGGGTGTTAACAACATTGAAGGGGTAAAAATTGTGATCCCTTTCTTGGATTCTGAGAATACCAGGCTTCAAGGAGATGGAACAAATACTCCAAGCCTACCTCTTACTTACATCATTCGGGAGGACAACATGGATGTATCCCCTTCCAATGGTAGTCATTCGCCAGTCATCAAATCCCCACACAATTGCGACCCTTTTATTCAGCTCCTCAAACTTCAACATCCTCCCTCCTTTTCGAGGCAAGCACACAAGCAATGATGGAGAATTTAAAAAGATTGGCCCTTTCTTCAACGGCATTCTGGTTTGAAAAGACATGGGTAATCAGGCCTTTTCAAATTACGCATCTTCTCTATTTCGCGGGGCGCAAAGGGTAAAAAGATCCTTATACCCAATTCGATCATCCATATCCAAGACTAGATCCGATCTGTAACACCCCAAGATTTTATTGTATGTTCAAAGTAATTCAATAAATTATGTTACAGACAGCGCTGAGTTCGAGCACACCATGACTTAACAAACTAGCCGTTCAAAAATCAGTTATGAATACTATTAACTGAATTTCGAATTTTTTATACTTCATATTATTTTTGAATCCATATTATGTGTTTCTTTGACATAATATAAGAAAATATTCATTTTTTCAAGTAAAAGAAGTATTTTTCAAGAAAATGAAATTTTACCGCCTTTTTAATGGAGATCCCTTTTTTAAACCAATATTTGACACTTTTATATATTCAATTTAATGAAATTAAATACTTTTTAGAAGTGGGACATAAAAATTTATTTTGGATAAATTTTTTGTACTTTTCTGATTACTTTCATATTTTGATGAATAGTGAAAAATAATAAATTTTAATTGAAAAAAGAATTTTTAATCAAAGTAATTTATAGTGATAAATTATGAATTTTAATGGATTGGAAGTATAAATAGATTATATTTTTAGTATTTAATACAATTTAAGTCATTATATGTAATTTCACATTTAAATTTGTCATAAACACATATCAATCATTTGATAGTTTTTAATTTTTAAAAACATGTTTTTTGGTTTTGACAACGAGAATTAATTTTAAATTAACTAATAAAATTTCTATGTTTTAAATTTGGTAAAATAATATTCATTTCTGAATTCGGAATACCAACATTAGTTTACGGTGATTTTTTGTTATTTTTCTGATCACTTTCAATTTTCGATGAATAGTGAAAAACACAGCGTTATTGTTTAAAACTGATATTTATTTAAATAATTATTAATTTTATATAAATTTATTTTAAGTCAAAATAGATATATAATTTCTATATAAATTCAATGTAATTAATTGGAGTCATTACATATTAAAATTTCATGTATAAAATGTTATTAAACTTTTTAACGTCTTTTACCAACCTTCTAGGCAAATTTGCAAATTTGCATAAAACGTAATTTTACCGCTTCTGTAAATTAAATTTTAAAATTTCAAGAGACACAGTTGACATTAGAAGGTAAAATGTGGTACAATATGATGAAAATATTTTTTCATGAATAATAACCTTTGAATTTTTATTTATCACAGTTAAAAGTAAATCGGGTAATTAATGGTAAAAATGTTATTATAATTACCCTAACACATGTCCTACTTTTATTGGATAAGTGTATTTCGACAAAAAACAACATTAGGAATAAAATATGATCATTTTGGTCCACTTGGATTAGATTAGGACATTATTATAATTTTATTTAAAAAGAGTTAAAAGTTCTAAATTCAATGTTTGATAACTTAACCATTTTTAATATAGTGTAATACATAAGATAAATTCGACTATAAATATTTATTAGAAAGATAAAATGATTTCCTACATAATGGTATTTTATTTACAATTTTTTATAGATTATATAATTAAATTTATTTATGACACAATGATGATGTAGTTATTACTTTATCAATGAAAGATTAAAATAATTGATATTATAAATATAAAAATAAATTTAAATTGATGCTTTTGATGCCATCCAAGAATTTTCTAGGTTAATATGACATATTAGGGTTGATTAAAAAAATTTTTGAAGTGATAATGTTTTTATGACTTTAACAAAAACAAAATACCAAATAGTGTCAAAATTGACATAAATGTGTTTTTGAAAAAAATACAATATTATTAATTGATATAATATTTCTAAAAATATAAGGATCTTCCAAAGTAATTATATAAGGTTATATATATCCAAAATGAACAACCTGGGGTTATATTGGCTATTTATTGAATGTTTATTAATCATTTATTATAATAATATAAGAGGGCATGGTAAAAGTTAAACAATTTAACTAAGAGTTAAATCTAAACGCTAGGGTTAATATGGTGACCTAAACATTTTTAAAACCTATTGGTTGAGAGGATCACGACCCATCCTCACCTTATCTTTGAAATAAATCAATTTGGAGCCATTAGAAACCGAAAATGATTTTATAATAAAATAATATTTCAAACTCTTACTAAAGTGACCCTCACATCTCTTATAAAAGTGTACTTCCCCTTCTCCTAAAATCACACCTCCAAATCTATTTTTTATTGGCCAACCCCAGACCAAATATCCTCCCCACTCTCCACACGTCAACCTAGAAGCCTTCCCTTAAGAAAAATGCCAACCTATGGAGCCCTTTTGTTCAAATAAAAAGGAAATACCGAATGAAAATGTAATTATTTTATCACATCTTTCAAAGTTCATTTTTTTCACTTTCTTTTTCATTGTTATTTCCATACCAAAATAATAACTCCAGTACCTTATATATACTATGATGTTATTATAAATATGGTACAATGAAATTCATTATTCTATCCATCCTATGAATGATAATGTCACCATGCGTGCGTACGTACAACTTACTGTCTCCACGCCGTGGTGTAATTTGTTATTCAACACTATGTTATTTGGATGGATATAATGATGAGTAATACATATATAAATAATGAAAATAACATGCTAATTTCTCTTTACAATTAATATACCATCCAATTCCATACTATTTAACCATTAAGGAAATTATATCGTCGCTCGTGTGCACGTACGACTTACCGTCTCCACGACGCGATAAGATTCATTTCCACGGTCAATATTCAACAACGATTATATATATATATATATATATTATTAATAAGAATGTAATATATGACACAATAACGATACTGGATATATATATATATTCTTACATATATCTTATTCACTTTTGTTCAATACGACATGAAAACGGAAACATCGTTTATGCATACGTACGTTCTACCATCTCCATAAACAGTGTTTTCCATTTCATATATCAATCTATTATACATATTTATATTCTAAATATATATGATATATAAATCATGTTTTATATTTTGGATGTATTTAAATCATGATCTAAATGATACGAAGAAGAATAACAAGTTAAAACACGTAAGATAAAGAAAGCAATTATTACCTGAAATGTTAATTTAACCTGGAAATCATTATTAAAAAAGTAGTATAAAGTCATAAATGAATCATGTATGATATAATAAATATGAATATGGTTCTGGAATAATTTATTAACATACTATGGTCATTAAAAAAGAGGTTAAACGTACCCTCGATGAAAGCAAAGTACAAGGTAAGAGTTAATTCTTCAATCTCATTATTATCCAAGATTATTTATGTGTAAGTATTTACTAGGACATTTTTATCATCCATGTCCATGTTTCATAAAAATGTTTTCAAAATTAATATTTTAATGTTTTGTGGAAGGGACTATTTATCAATATCAGAGTTTTAAATGTTCTAATTATTTATTTGTCTAAATCATTTTAATTAATTTCCATGTTTAAAAAATGATTGTTAGGATTTATTTATATGGACATGATTGTTTTAAAATGTTAATTACTTTCAAAAGATTCAAAGTGGTATGAGAATATTTGATTAAACAATGTCTTTTAAATTCATTCCATTCTAAATTGTGTGACTTTTAAATGATTTCATGAAAAAGGGATATTTCTCTCAAAGTGTTTTACTGATCATTTTCAACTATGTCAACATCCTTTACTGGATATTATTATTGATTGAGGTTGATTTATTATAATACAATCTTCTATATTGTATTGATGTTTTTTTGATATGTTTTTTTGTGGATGTATTATTTTTATACCATTCATGGTTTATAGTTCATTTATTAACATTTCATATGCTAGTTTTAATAAGAATGATTATGTTATGTTTCAACATTTTCATATGAAGAATGAAGTGGACTTAGTAAGTGACGGGTGGAGCCCTCTATAGCTCCTCGATGCATCAGTAGGTCTCATGAGACAAATTAGTGTCTTGTAAAAAGGCCATGACAAAACTATTATTAGTATTCTTGGCATGAGGCCTTGACTATATGGTAATGATGTCCAGCGTTAGGCATTCCCTCATTATGAAATTAATTATTACATGTGATTATTTGACTAGTAGAATATCCATGTGTATGTTTCTATGGTAATGTTTGATTTATTTTCTCCATATTATGTTCATGTTTATGTTTAAAAGTCTGTTATTTTTATTACACATCATGCCTTAAAAGTTTATAGCTTCCACTAAACTATTTACCCCTTACTAAGAATATGAGCTCACCCCTTTCTTATGTTTTGTTTTCCCAGGATTCCAAGAAGTAAATTATGTTTGATATGTAGGGTTAAGCTTGGGAAATAATGAAGATCTCAATGGATTATTTATGTTGTGTTTTATTTTAGAATGTATAATGTAGTGTTCATGTATATAATCTATTATCCAAGACTACTAAACTGACCAGTGACATGATTCCATCTAATAATTCCAATGTATTAAAATAATTCACTAGCTCCGGGCTTCTGGGGTCAGGGAGTTATAGTTAGAATCAGATGAATTTTAGTACAAACTGTGGAAACTGGATTTAGAAAAACACTGATTAGAGAACATTACCCTAAGATAGACTTTGAGGATTAGTATAAAAGAACTTCCTAGAATTTTGGTAATGTATATATTTTGTGTATTTTCCAAGAAATAAATCTCTATCATGATACGAGCGGGTAGAGGAGGCTCTGGAACAGATGTACCTATGATTGAAAACTTGGACAATGAGTTTCGGGCTTGACCTTGGGTATCCTGGTACACGACAACGAGCCTTGTTTCACTCTAGGTTACGACACTCTCGAGGGATATGCTTAGGATAATTCACATTTTCATTACAAGGAATTATGAGGGATTTAAGAGTAAATACATCCTTAAAGAAATTTTTTTTATTATAGATTATATGCATAATATTTTCAATTTATGTTAGGTATTTTACATGTTTGGAATTATGCACTGTGATTCATAAACTAACCTAGTGTATTCCATTGTTTAGAAATGGCACCCAGTAAAAGGAATGATAACTCCATCAATACGCATGATCCAATGTGTAAGAAGGATCGTATCTTTCATGGTATTAATCCAACATTTAGAAGGGAAATAGTCTCCCATGTATTCTCATCATATGAAAAAAAGTATCATGTGTTAATAAGATAAGTAAATAATTCTCTGAGTCCTATGGCATTAAAGGGAAGTAAGAGCTGAAAATGGTGTTAGATATAAAGATAGATAAAGGGATGAGAGGAATGAAGGATTTTCCTATATGTGATAAATATGAAAAGAATCAACTTTATAAATTCTTGAAGGGAATAATATTTTGTTATATGTGTGGAGAAAAAGGACACCATGTATGTGATTTCAAGGGTAAGAAAAAGGTTTCAAATGTACAATGATTCATCTATAAGGAGTTGGGACACTACATGAAACAATGTACAAATAATCAGAGTATGCCCCAAATGATGCTATTGGATAATAATCAAGTTATGATAATACCACATATGAAGAGGAATGAATAGTGTCTTAATGTTGTTATAAATGAATTATTTCATTTGAGTGTTGTATCAACGATGTACTTGTTATATGAATTATTGAAATAAATATGGATTGTATTGCATTACAATTTCATTGAGGATTTGAGATTATATATTTCTAAGAAATGTGACTCAATATAAAGTTAAACATTTTGGAAAATACATGGTTGAAGGAAATATAAAAAATAATATGGTTCTGATACTGAGGTAGTGATTTCGGAATAAGATATGATTGATTTGGATAAATTATATTCGATATTATTGACTACTTTGAAACTAATTAATTGTTTTTTTATTCAATAATTGTTGGAGTTGACAACATTTTTTGATATAATTTGTATATCTAGTATTCTATAAGGAATAAGGGAGCATGGACATAATCAATATGGTTTTATGATAATTCAATGTGTTACCGTGCTTTAAAAGAATACACAATGAATGTATTCACATGTTATTACGTGAAAAAAAGAATATTTATTGTGTTTATCTTCCTTATAAATTTTGGACTGTGAATTTGGACAGAAGTATTTTGGATAAGTCTAAAGGTTGAAATTGATTGAGTTTGAAATTGGATACTATTGTTAAGGTTAAATCATTTCATAATATTATTTTTGGATTGTTATAAAAAGGACATCCCAGAGGTTGGGTGACAACCCATCGCATCCGGTAAGGCCGCAAGACATGAACTCGCAACCGAAGGGAGAAAAGGGTGCATCACCTACCACTAGCCTAAATGATGTCCTGGTTTGTATAATGTAGTTTTTTTAAATAGTTAGAAAATGAATTATAAATTCATTAATTTGGGAATCCTATATTATTTGGATAAATAGAATATTTTTGAATTATATTATCTATTGGTGTGAAAGATGAGTTTGTGGTATAATTAGTTGAAGGATGAAACTCTACTTGTCAAGTATATTTTTTATCTTATTCTATGAATAAATTAATTCTTAATCTTTATGGAAGGGATCTTTAGACCAAAAATGTGTTATCTTAAAACCTTATGTTTTGTTGAACCGATGATATTTTAAATCATCATAGATTGATGGATTTAAGGCCCTCAATTTTACACTTGTTTGTGTTTGATGACCTCAATCACCCCTATAAATATTTACGTTTCACCTCCAATTATGTGTCTCTAATTTCCACCAATGTTATCATAATTGAGATCATAATTTGGTGGTGACTTTTTCATTTCCATTTCCCTCTTATTAAGCTTATTTGTATTAACCCAATTTCAGAGGTGGGTTTTTTCACAAAGGTATTTTTCTATTTTTAACCTTTTATTTTCGTAAAACAATTTCAAATTGCGAGGAAACAATTTATTAAAGAAGTGGATAATGTTACAACCCAATATTTTATAGTACGTTATCTCATAAATGTAATTCAATAATTTGTGCTACATGCAATATCGAGTTCAAGCGCACCACGACTTACCAAACTAGACGTTCAAAAAGCGGTTAGGAATAGTATTAAATGAATTTTGAATTTTTTATACTCCATATAATTTTATAATCCATATTATGTGTTCCATAGACATTATATAAGAAAAAACAATTTTTTTAGATAAATGAAGTATTCTTATAAAAATGCAATTTTACCACCTTTTAATGGAGAACCATTTTCAAAACCAAAATTTGACACTTTTATATATTAAATTTAATGAAATTAAATTCTTATTTAGAATAGGGACATAAAAAGTTATTTTGGATAAATTTTTGGTACTTTTATGATAACATCCATATTTTGATGAATACAGAAAAATACTAAATGTTAATTGAAAACAACTTTTTTAATCGAAATAATTTATAGTGTTAAATTATGAATTTGAATGGATTCTAAGTATAATTATATTATTTTTTATCATTTAATACAGTTTTGGTCATTATAAGTAATTACGAATTTAAATTTTCATTAACACATGCCAATCTTTTGATAGTTTTTAATTTTTAAAAACCCACTTTTTGGTATTGCCTATAGGAATTAATTTTAAATTAGTTAATGAAACTTATATGTTTTGAATTTGGTAAAATAGGATTCATTTTTTAATTTGGAACATCAAAATTATCTTAGGGGAAATTCTTGGTATTTTTCTGAAAACTTTCAATTTTTGATTAATAGTGAAAAACATTGTGTTATTGTTTAAAATCGACATTTTATTTAAATAATTTATTATTTTATTCAAATTTATTTTAATTAAATATATATATATATATAATACCTATATATGTTCAATGTAATTCATTGGAGTCATTTTATAATAAAATTAGATGTATAATTATTTATTGCACTTTTTAACATCTCTTACCCACCTTCTAGGCACATTTGAAAATTTGCATAAAACATGATGTTACCACTTCTGTGAATTGAATTTATAAAATCTGAGAGACATGGTTGACATAAGTAAGTAAAATGTGTTTCAATAGGATGACAATAATTTTTGGTGAATAATATATTTTGACTTTTATTTACCATGGTGAAAATTAATAGGGCAATTTAAAGTAAAAATGATATTATAATTACCCTAACCCATGTCCTAATTCTATTGGATAAGGGAATTTTGAAAAAAACCATCATTATAAATAAAATATGATCCTTTTGGTCCACATGGATTAGATTAGGACATTTATTATTATTTTATTTAAAGGAGAGTTAAAAGTGTTAAATTCTATAGTTATTAACTAAACCATTTTTAATATAGGGTTGTACATAAGATAAATTATACTCTATATATTCATTATAAATCTAAAAAGTTTTCTTAAATAATGGAATTTTATTTATAATTGTTAGATATTAAATAATTAAACTTATTTATGACACAATGATTATGCAGTAATTACTTTATCAATGAAAGATTAAAATAATTGATATTATAAATATAAAAATAAATGTAAATTGAGGATTTTGATGCCATCCAAGAATTTTATAGGTTAATATTACATGTTAGTGTTGATTAAATAATTTTTTATGAAGTTATGATGTTGTTATGACTTTATAAAAAACACAATACACATAGTGTCAAAATTGTCATAAAAGTGTTTTTAAAACAAATACAATATTATTAATTGATATAATATTATTAAGAATATATTGTTCATCCAAAGTACATGTATAAGATCTGATATATCAATAATGAACAACTTGGGGTGCTCTTTTATTTTTATAGTATGTTAATTAACCATTTATTATAATAATACTAGAAGACTTGGTAAAAGTTAAACTATTTAACTAAGATGTAAATCTTAAATTAAAGGTTAATATGGTGAACTAAACATGTCTAAAACGTATTGGTTTAAAGGATTGCGACCCATAAACACTTTAGCTTCAAAATAAATCAATTTTGAGCCATTATAAACATAAAAAGTATTTTATAATAAAATAATATTTCAAACATTTTCTAAAGTGACCCTCACCTCTCTTATAAAAGTGAACTTCCCCTTCTCTTAAAATCACACCTACAAAGACATTTGTCTCAGCCAAACCCTAATAAAATATCCTCCCATATTCCATAAATTCATCCTATAGGCCTTACCTTGATCATAAATACATATTGTGTAGCCCTTTTTTTCAAATCAAAAGCAAACACCCAAAGAAAAGGTAATTATTTTATCACCTCATTCAAAGTTCTTTTCTTCTTCCACATACTTTTTTGTTGTTATTTCCATAAAAAAATAATGAATCCAGTAGCATATAAATTTATTATGTTAATATAAATATGGAACAACCATATTCATTATACTACCCATCTTATGAATGATAATGTCACCATGCGTGCGTACGTAGGGCTTACCATCTCCACGCCGTGGTGTAATTGGTTATTCAACACTATGTTATTTGGATAGATATAATGATGAATAATATGTATATAAATAATGAAAATAAAATTATAATTTCTCTGTACAATTCATATACCATCTAATTCCACACTTTTTAATCATTAAGGAAATTATATCGTCGCTCGTGTTTACATACGAATTACCGTCTCCAAGACGCGATGAGATTCATTTCCACATTCAACATTCAACAATGATTATAAAAATATATATTATTAATAAGAATGTAATATATGAAATAGTAATGTTACTAGATATATATATATATATATATATTTACTTACATTTATCTTATTCACTTACTTTCGTTCAATACGTTATGAAAACATAAACAACATTTATGCATACGTACGGCCTACCGTCTCCATAAACGGTGTTTTCCATTTCATATATCAATCTACTATACATATTTATATTCTAAATATATATGATATATAAATAGTTTTTTATATTTTGTAAGTATTTAAATCATGATCTAAATGATACGAACAAGAATAACAAGTTAAAACGCGTATGATAAAGAAAGCGATTATTACCCGAAATGTTAATTTAACATGGAAATAACTATTAAATGGGTAGTATAAAGCCATAAATGAATCATGTACGATATAATAAATATGATCATGGTTCAGGTATAGTTTAATAACATACTATGGTCATTATACATGAGGTTAAACGTTCCCTTGACCAAAGAAATATACAAGGTAAGGGTTAATTCCTTAATCTCATTATTATCTAAGATTGTTTATGTGTAAGTATTTACAGGGACATTTTTATCATCAATTTCCATGTTTCATAAAAATGTTTTCAAAATGAATGTTTTAATGTATTTTGGAAAGGACACATTATCAACATAATCATTTTAAATGTTTTAATGATTTATTTTTATTAATATTTTTAATTAATGTCCATGTGTAAAAAATGATTTTAAGGATTTATTTATATGGACATGGTTGTTTTAAAATGTTAATTACATTTAATATTATCAAAGTGGTATGGGAAACTTTGATTCAAAATTTTCCTTTAAATATCTTCCCTTCTAAATTGTGTGACTTTTAAATGATTTCATGAAAAAGGGATATTTCTCTCAAAGAGTTTTACTGATCATTTTCAACTAGGTCAACATCCTTTACTATATAATATTCTTGATTGAGGTTGATTTATTATAATACAATATTCTATATTTTATGTAAGTTTTTTGATATGTTTTACTGTTGATGTGTTATTTATATACCATTCATGGTTTATGGTTCAAGTTTTAACATTTCGTATGCTAGTTTTAATAAGAATGTTTATGTTATTATTCAACATTTTGAAAAGAGGAAAGCAGTGGACATAGTAAGTGGTAGATGGAGCTTGTTATATCTTCTCAATGTATCGGTAGGTCTCATGAGAAAAATTAGTTTCTTGGCACAATGCCTTGAAAAAAAATAGTAGTATAGGCACAAGGCCTTGACTATGTGGTAATGATTTCCAGTGTTAATCATTCCCTCATTGTGAAATTAATTATTACATGTGATTATTCGACTAGTAGAATATCCATGTGAATGTTTATATGTTAATGTTTGTTTTATTTGATCCATATTATGTTAATGTTTATGTTTAAAAGGCTTTTGTTTTAATTACACATATTTCCTTAAAAGTTTATAGCTTCCGCTAAATTATTTACCCTTACTGAGCATCTGAGCTCACCCCTTTCTTATGTCTTGTTTTCCCAGGATTATAAGAAATGAATTATGTTTGATATGCAGGGTTAAGCTAGGGGAATAATGGCGTTCTCAACAGATTATTTATGTTGTGTTTTATGTTTCTATGTGTAATGTAACGTTCATGTATGTAATATATTTTCCAAGACTAATAAACTGAACAATCCTTCGTGACATGATTCTTTATAATCATGGCAATGTATTAAAATAATACAACGGCTCTACGATTCTGGGGTCAGTGCGTTACAGTTGGTATCAGAGGAAGATTAGTAAAAAACATGGAAACTGGGTTTAGAATAACATTGATTATAGATCATTACCCTAAGATTGAATTTGTTGATTAGTATAGAAGAACATCCTAGAATTTTGGTAATATAGAGATTTTGTGTATTTTCCATGCAATACATCCCTATCTGGATTGGAGCAGGTAGAGGTGGCTCTAGCATAAATATATCTATGAGTGAAAACTCTGGCATGGAGTTTCAGGCATGACCCGGGGAATCCTGGTACATGACAATGGGCCTTATTTCACTCTTGTTTACAACAATCCTAGGGGATTTTCATATGATAATTCACATTTTCATTACAATCCATTATGAAGGATTTAGAAGTAAATATTTCCTCATTTATTTATGATCATATATTATATGCATAATATTTTCAATTTACATTAGTTATTTTACAAGTTTGGAATTATGAATTGTGATTCATAAACTATCCTAGTGTATGCCATTATTTAGAAATGGAACCCAGTAGAAAGAAGGAGAACTCCAGGAATACGCATTATCCAAATATTAAGAAGGATCATATCTGTCATTGTATTAAGACAACATTTAGAAGGTAAATAATCTCCCATGTATTCTCATTATATGAAGAAAGAGTATCACATGTTAATAACATAAGAAAATAATTCTCTGTGTCCTATGGCTTTGAAGGGAAGCAATAGATGAAAAGGAAAGTAGAGAGAAATATGTATAAAGGGAAGATGGTAAATAAGGATTCTTCCATATGTGATAATTTTGGAATAAATCACATTGGTAAATTCTTGAAGGGAATTGGACTTTGTTATATGTGTGGAGAAAAAGGACACCAAGTACGTGATTTCAAGGGTAAAAAATGGTTTCAAATGTACAATGCTTCATCTACAAGGAGTTGGGACACTACACGAATCAATTTCCAAATCATCAGAGTATTCCCCAAATGTTGTTATTGGATAATAATCAAATTATGATACAACCACATATAAATATTATGAATAGTGTTATAATTTTATTGTTAATGAATTATTTCATTTGAGTGTTGTATCAATTATGTACTGGTTATATGAATTATATAAATAAATAAGGATTGTACTACAGTACTATTTTAATGAGGATTTGAGATTATATGGTTCTAAGAAAAGTGGATCAATAAAAAGTTAAACTTTTTGGAAAATACATGGTTGATGGAATGATAAATCTTACTATGGTTCTAATACCAATGTAGTGATTTTGTAATAAGATATTATTTATTTTGATAAATTATATTCGATATTCATGACTACTTTGAAACTAATTAATTGTTTGTTTATTCAATTATTGTTGGAGATTACTAAATTTTTTAATATAAGTAGTATATCTAGTATTATTTAAGGAATAAGGGAGATTGAATGTAATCCATATGGTTTTATGGTAATTATGGGTGTTACTGTGTTTTAAAAGAATACATGATGTTGGTATTCACATATTATTGCGAGGAAAAAAGAATCTCCATTGTGTTTACCTTCCTTATAAATTTTGATTGTGAATTTGGACAAAAATATTTTGGATAAGTCTAAAGGTTGGAATTGATTAAAATTATCATTGGATACTATTGTTAAGGTTAAATCATTTCTTAAGAATAATTTTGGATTGTTATAAAAATGACATCCTGGAAGTCAGGTGAAAACCTGTCGTGTCTAGCAAGGCCGTGAGACTTGAACCCGCAACCGAAGGGTGATAAGGGTGCATCACCTACCACTGGCCTACATGATGTACTCGTTTGTAAAATTTAGTTTTTTAAATATTTTGACAAATGAATTATTAATTCATTATTTTTGGAACCCTATACGATTAGGATAAATAGATTATTTTTGAATTCTATTATCTTTTGGAGTGAAATATGTGTTTTTGTTAGGAATTAGTTGAAAGATGAAACTCTACTTTTCAAGTATATTTTTTCAATTATTCTCTGAATAAATTAATTATTATACTTTATGGAAGGTCTATTCAAACCAAAAATGTGGTATCCTAATACCTTATGTTTTTTTGAACCGATAATATTTTAAATCATCATTGATTGATGGCTTTGAGCCCCTCAATTTTACATTTTTTTGTGAATGATGACCTCATTAACTGCTTATAAATATTTACTTTTCCCCACCAATTATGTTTCTCTAATTTCACCAATTTCTCTAAATCGAGATCATAATTTGGTGGTTAATTTTTTATTTCCCTTTCCCGCTTATTAAGACAAAATTTATAATCCCAATTTTTGATGTGGGTTTTCCACAAAGGTATTTTTCTATTATTAACCTTTTATTTTTGAAGAACAATTTAAAATTTCGAGGACTCAATTTATTTATAGATAGAATAATGTAACACACCATGATTTTATAGTACATTATCTTTTCAAAGTAATTCAATTACTTGTGCTACATGCAACACTAAGTTCGAGCGCACCACGACTTACCAAAATAGCCGTTCAAAAAGAGGTTATGAATAGTATTAACTGAATTTTGAATTTTTTTATACTACATATAATTTTATAATCCATATTATGTGTTCAATAGACATAATATAATAATAAAAATCACTTTTTCAAATAAAAGAATATATTTCAAAAAATGCAATTTTACCGCCTTTTAATGGAGAACCCTTTTTAAAACCAATATTTTATACTTTCATATATTAAAATTAGTGAAATTAAATTCTTCTTTAGAAGTGGGACATAAAAATTTAGTTTGGATAAGTTTTTGGTTCTTTTCTGATAACTTTCATATTTTGATGAATAGCGAAAAATACTAAATTTTAATTGAAAACATCTTTTTAAATCAAAATAATTTATAGTGTTAAATTATGATTTTGAATGGTTTGTAAGTATAATTAGATTATATATTTACCATTTAAAACAATATAGGTCATTATAAGTAATTTCACATTTAAATTTAGCATAAACACATGTCAATATTTTGATAGTTTTCTTATTTTTAAAAACATGCATATTGGTTTTGAAAACGGGAATTAATATTAAATTAATTAATGAATCTTATATGTTTTTAATTTGGTAAAATAGGATTTAGTTTTTAATTCTGAATATCAAAATTATCTTAGAGTGATTTTTTGTTATTTTTCTGAATACTTTCAATTTTGAGCAATAATAAAAAACCCAACGTTATAGTTTAAAATAGACTTTTTGTTTAAAAAAATATTTGTTTTATTTAAATTTATTTTAAGTAAAAATATATATATAATAAATATATAAGTTAAATTTAATTTATTAGAGTTATTTTATAATAAAATTAGATGTATGAAATTTTGTTTAATTTTTTAACGTCTTTTACCCACCTTCTAGGCACATTTGCAAATTTTCATAAAACGTAATTTTACCGCTTCTGTGAATTGAATATCAAAAATCCAAGAGACACTATTGACATCAGTAAGTAAAATGTGTTTCAATAAGATGTAAATTTTTTTGGTTAATAGTTACTTTTGACTTTTATTTACCACGGTTAAAAGTAAATAGGGTAATTAATGGTAAAATGATATTATAATTACCCTAACACATGTCCTAATTTCATTGGATAAGTGTATTTCAACCAAAACCATACATAGGAATAAAATATGATCCTTTTTGTATACATAGATTATATTAGGACATTTATTATTATTTCATTTAAAGAAGATTTAGAAGTGTTAAATTCAATGTTTAATAACAAAACCATTTTTAATATAGGTTTATACATAAGATAAATTAGACTATAAATATTAATTAGAAAGATAAAATGATTTAATACATAATTATATTTTATTATTAATTTTTATAGATAAAATAATTAAATTTATTTATGACACAATGATGATACAATAATTACTTTATCAATGAATGATTAAAATAATTGATATTATAAATATAAAAATAAATGTAAATTGAAGATGTTGATTCCATTCAAAAATTTTATAGGTTAATATGAAATTTTTTTCTTTATTAAATATTTTTTTTAAGTTATAATGTTTTTATGATTTAAACAAAAATAAAATACCAAATAGTGTCAAAATTGACATAAATGAGTTTTTAAAACAAATACTATATTATTAATGGATATAATATTTATAAAAATATAAATATCAGACAAAATAATTATATAAGGTTTAATATATAAATAATGAAAAACTTGGGGCTCTCTTGGATTTTTATTGTATGTTTATTAACAATTTATTATAAAAATACAAGAGGACATGGTAAAAGTTTAACTATTTAACTAAGAGTTAAATTTAAAAGCTAGGGTTAATATGGTGACCTAAACATTTTTAAAACCTATTGGTTGAGAGTATTTCAACCCATACCAACCTTAGGTTTGATATTAATCAATTTTAAGCCATTATAAATAGAAAATAATTTTATAATAAAATAGTATTTCAAATATTTCTTAAAGTGACACTCACCTCTCTTATAAAAGGGTACTTCCCATTCTCTTAAAATCACACTCCAAAGCCATTTGGGTTGGAAAAAACCTTCCCAAATCTCCTCCAAACTTTACTCAATTCAACGTAGAGGCCTTCCATTAATAATATAGCCATCCTAAGGAGCCCTTTTTTTCAAATCAAATAGAAACACCCAATGAAGAGGTAATTATTTTATCACCTCTTTCAAAGTTGTTTTCTTCTTCCACTTTCTTCTTCTCAGTTATTTCCATAAACAAAATAATAACTCTAGTAACTTCTACATACCATGATGTTATTATAAATATGGTACAACCATATTCATTATTCTATCCATCCTATGAATGATAATGTCACCATGTGTGCGTACGTACGGCTTACCGTCTCCATGCCAAGGTGTAATCTGTTATTCAACACTATATTATTAGGTAGGATATAATGATGAGTAATATGTATATAAATAATGAAAATAACATGATAATTTAACTATAAAAATAATATAATATCCAATTCCATGTTTTTTTATCATTAAATAAATGATATCATCGATCGTGTGAATGTACGACTTACCGTCTCCACGACGCGATGAGATTCATTTCCACATTCACCAATCAATGATGATTATAAAAATATATATTATTAATAAGTATGTAAAATATGAAATAATAATAATATTGGAGATATATATATATATATATATATATATATGCATAAACTTACATATATCTTATTCACTTACTTCTGTTCAATACGACATGAAAACGGAATCATAGTTTATGCGTATGTACGTCCTACCGTCTCCATAAACGGTGTTTTCTATTTCATATATATATCTATTATAAATATTTATATTATAAATATATATTATATATAAATCATGTTTTATATTCTAGAATTATTTAACTCATGATCTAAATGATACGAACAAAAATAACAAGTTAAAACACGTATGATAAAGAAAGCGATTATTACCTGAAATGTTAATTTAACGTGAAAATTGTTATTAAATGGGTAGTATAATGTAATAAATGAATAATTTATGATATAATAAATATTAATATGGTTCTGGTATAATTTAATAACAATCTATGGTCATTATAAAAGTGGTTGAATGTACCCTCGGCCAAATGAAAGTACAAGGTAAGGGTTAATTCCTTAATCTCATTTTTATCCGAGATTGTTTATGTGTAAGTTTTTACTGGGAAATTTTTTTGATCCATGTCCATGTTTTATAAAAATGTTTTCAAAATGAATATTGTAATGTTTTTTTTGGAAGGGACTCTTTATCAATATCAGCATTTTAAATGTTTTAATGATTAATTTTTCTAAATCGTATTAATTAATGACCATGTTTTAAAAATGATTTTAAGTATTTATTTATATAGAGATGATTGACTTTAAATGTTAATTACCTTAAAAAGATTAAAAGTGGTATGGGACACAATGATTCAAAAATATATTTTAAATGTATTCCTTTTAAATTGGGTGACTTTTAAATGATTTCATGAATAAGGGATATTTCTCTCAAAGAGTTTTACTGATCATTTTCTACTATGTCATCATCCTTTAATATATATTATTATTGATTGAGGTTGATATATTATAATAAAATATTCCATATTGTATTGATGTTTGTTTTGATATTTTTTTACTATGGATGTGTTATTTTTATACCATTCATGGTGTATGGTTCAAGTATTAACATTTCATATGCTAGTTTTAATACAAATGGTTATGTTATGTTTCAACATTTTCATATGAGGAATGCGGTGGATTTACTAAGTGATGGGTGGTGCCCGCTATAGCTTCTCGATGCATTAGAAGGTCTCATTATGCAAATTAGTGTCTTGGCACAAGGACTTGACATAAATTTTATTAGTAGTCTTGGAAAAAGCCTTGACTATTTGGTAATGATGTCCGGTGTTAGGGATTCCCTCATTATGAAATTAATTATTACATGTAATTATTCGATAAGTAGAATATCTATGTACATGTTTATATGGTAATTTTTGATTTATTTTCTATATATTTTGTTCATGTTTAAGTTCAAAAGGATTTTGTTTTATTACACATTTTTTCCTTAAATGTTTATAGAATCCACTAAATTATTCACCCTTACTGAGCACATGAGATCGCCCCTTTCTTATGTTTTGTTTTCCCAAGATTCAAAGAGGTGAATTATGTTTGATATCCAGGGTTAATCTAGGGGAATAATGGTGTTCTCAATGGATTATTTATGTTGTCTTTTATGTTTAAATGTGTCATGTAACATTCATGTATGTAATATATTTTACAATTATACTAAACTTTTTAGTCCTTCGGGATTTGATTCCTTGTAATCATGCCAATGTATTAAAATAATGAACTGGCTCTGGGTATATAGGGGCGGGGTGTTACAGGTCCTCTAGTTAAGAGATCAGATGGAGGATCATCCACTGCGTGATTCTAATATCCACCACGGTCTCCCCCTTGTTCCTCTATTAGACCATCCATGGTTTCAAAACGAAACTCATGTATAATAGATATGTAAAGTAAAATATAATTCATTAATCAGGATGGAATTTAGAGTTTATTCTTAAAATGAGTTTTTGGAAATAAATAGAGAGTTTAAAAGATATTTAATGTAAAAATACTCTCTTTATAAATGATTATGTAGTATAAATTTTGTAGGATTTGGTTATACATACTCTATTAAGTATCAGTTCATGACATGAATTCCATTCACAATGTATATTCTCATTTTGTATCCCAATTTAGTAGTATTTTCATGATGTAAGTTTCAACATGAAACATTCTCAATTTCCTTATCTATTGTTTGGGTGAATTATTATAGAGCTAAAAAATTACAACGCATGTAAGTATAGGTCCCTGAAAATGTATGTTATAAAATAACTATGGATTTAGGAATACTTTATAATTTATTCCTATTCCATTAATTGAAATTTTAATTCATATAATGAAATTAAATAAATTAAAGGAATGGATAATTCTTGTTTTGATCATCCCTAGTGGACCCTAAATTATTTTTTCTAGAGGAAAGAACCATCTATTTTCCATGGTCTGATGGTGGGTGTACTTTTATGGATTCTATCCACAACATGTTATTCTTCCCAACATTTATTTTTTTGTTATCGTTAAAGATTATTACATTAATAGTGTATAATAAATCCTCCCCATTTCAAATGAGGTATAAATTTCATGGAATGTGTAGTATTAAGTATTGAACCTCCTCTTCTTTGGTTGAAAATTGTGAAACCTCATCTTCACTATCCAGTGGTTGATCAAGATGTGATACATTGATACCTTGACATGTACAAACTTGTTATTATAACATGTATAGATTATTTTGTTGAATCATATTGGTATCTGCTTCACAAAACCTACTTATGCATATTTTTGGTAATAAAACACATTTTCTTGTTAAATAGTGTTTTTTAGCCTGAGTTCTTCTCATATTGTTGTTGTTTCATTTTCAAATTTCTTGGAGGTGACAGTTGGACACATAGAGAGAAGTTGTCTGGACTTGTCATGCTCCCCCATTTCACCTATTTGGATATGTTGTATCTCCAATTGTTTTTTTCTTTGTACAATGGTTTTATATATTGTATTCCTTATATAACAGACTGGTTATTTTATGTTCATTATACCTCACCCCGTAATGGGATGACTTGGGTGGTTGGTCTAGTTGGCCTAGGTTGGTCTATTACAGGCATGGGTTAGATTTTTCTTCATAAAAACCTCATCAATTTCACATAAATGGAAGTCACATTTTATATTACAATCCATCCTATGATAATCAACCAGTGTAATAATAGATATGATGTTCTGAAGGATATACTATAGTTTGTATGGGTCTCTGTATTTTTTCAAAATTTCATTGATCGTAGAAGTTTGGGGATATACTAATAATTTATGATATTTCCATTGGATGATAGGTAGTTAATGTCTTTCTACAAGATTTTACATGCCTTCTACTGAATGTTTTATTTTATTTCTCAATGGAAGTCATAATGGGTTCTACAAATATTTTAAAAACCCCTATAGAATTTCCATGATGGAGTTTCATGAATTAATGGAGAAACACTAAGATAATCTTGATATGGGATTTTTAACCTATTATATCACATTGGGGTTCACCCATTAATTTTGTTAATAAGAAATATGGATCGATGATACATTTCATTGATTATTGATATTTGAACAACAAAACAATCAAGAACAAGTACCCCCTACACTATATTAATGATTTTTTGGATCAACTGCATTGATATAAACACTTTTCCAAATATTGACCATCATTCTAGAAATAATCGATAGAGGGTTAATAATTAAAATAAACACTGTATGAAACACTACATAATGTATTGATAATATTAATATATAATGATTCCATTTTGTCATGACCCGTCCCCCGGGGCCCATGCTGTGACTATCCCAATCTCGCCTTCCCTAAGCCAGGGGCTGGCGACTAGCACCAAAATGCGTATTCCCTAAAACCGAGAAGGTGTTGCATTTATATCTTGTAAACCCATGCAATGAAGTACACAACAAGACACGAACGCAAGTAAACATTATAGAAAAAAGAGTGTTGAAATTAAAAGGGGCTGGAATATAAGACCAACAGTAAAAGTACACGTACAACTAAAATACAATACAACTGAAGAAAGAGAAAGACAACAACTAGGTCATCCTCCAAGGTTCCTACCTGAAGGGTAGGTTCAGATCGCCTCCTCAACACTCCACGTCCACCCGTCTCATCTGTGTACCGACACACCATATGGTCCAACTCTGGGAACCATCCAATTCTGGTACGCTCAGCCTTGATCAGCGCTATCCGTCTTCTGCATCAAACACAATAAGGTGCGGGCGTAGTCCGTATAGGGGTTAGTATAATGATACTCATTAGGAACCCTAAGACCTTAAAGGTCTCAAAAAATCCATAATGGATAAACCAAAAAGTATGAAATCAACTGACAAACCTACTTAGGTATATGCCCAAACATATATCTAAGTTATCAAGTATACCCATCTCAATCATGAGGAGATACAGGGTCCAACCCAAAAGCACAAAGCTCAACTATTCCACAAATGAAGGAATACCACGAATGTAAGTACCACAAAAGTACACCACATAGAATAATTCCACCAAGGTATTACCACAAACGAAAGTACCACACATGTACGGACTTGGCTCACACCAGGTATATCTTAGGTACAATAGTGGAGATGATTAGATGTAACTACTGAATCATCGTAATTTGTTAAGTGGAAGACCCATGTAGGATCCCAAATTAAAGACCCACACATGATCTTAGTACATCATTAGATGTTGTCAGACCCATCAAGGATCCGCACGAGCGGTGCACAGTTTGTGAGACTGTGCGAGCAAGCCGTGTGAAGTCTCTGGGTGAGGCAGTGGAAACCACATGGTTTGCGCACGATTTTACAAACCATGTGGGGTAACCGTGTGGACACTTAAAGTTTGTGTTTTTAAGTCCCGGGCCACTCGAGATTCCCATTTTTCCATAATTCTTCCTCCCACTTTTGGTTCACATAGGAGTTCCAATTTTCAGAGGTTGGGGGTGCTCTTTAGCTCGTTTTAGAGGCAAATCAATGGAGTTTCCTGGTGGATCAAAGGTCGTTCTCCTCAGGTAAGCCCCTATTTTGGTACTTTGAGGTTTTGGTTAGGGTTATAAAAAATAGACCGTCTTGCTCTAAGGTTTCCAGCATTGCAGACTGTTCGTCAAATGGACACTCGGTGCCCAAAGTTTTGGCCAAAAGTATGGAATGGGTCGAAAATGGTTCGGGTCCGGTCTGATCCGGTCGGTCCGACCCATCCCAACGGCGTGGAGGCCGCGGGGCGGCGCGGAGGCCGTGGGGTGGCGCGAAGGCCGTGGGGCGGTGATGGGGCCACGAGGTGGCACGATTTCCACGGGGCGGCGCGAAGGCCGTGGGGAGGTGATGGGGCCACGAGGTGGCACGATTGCCATGGGGCGGCGCGAAGGCCGTGGTACGGCATCGCCTTCATCAAGGCCGGTGGTGTGCCGTCCACCGCATCTGAGTCCCACTAGTTCCATTCGCCGGCACCTGTCTCCACCTTATTCCATTGCGTGGAAAAGACAAAAAACTCAAGAAAAATGTGGAGAGGTTGGGCCATGTTCGTTTGGCCCGCACTCTTCGCATTAGGGAAGTAGCAAGTAGCTTAATAAAACTTGTAGGAAGAATGAAAAACCCTACAACCTCTGGCAATGATCATTCCCAAACCCGCAAAAAGAAATCATTCGTGGATCAACAAGTTAGAGAGTCGATCCACGTTCTTTTTTTAGAAGGGAAGAACTTGGGAATCCATAATCACACCAATCAAACCCCTACCTTGGAGGTTTGTTTACGGAGGTCATGAGGAAGAGGAATAAGTTGTTGGGTATATTGGTGTCGGTGTTCATTGCTTCCACGAGATGCTTCCGAAGTTGGATCAAACGTCTTCCTCATTCTTCAATTCTAGAGTAAGTTCTTCATTAGAGGATGAGTTTCTCCACGATTCACCAAAGCTCCTCCATTTTTCCAACAGTCTCCCAAAAACCCCCAAAGAGATGAAATGCCAACTTAAATAAAAATAGGTTTAATTTAAGTTGACACAACATTTAAATGTCACTATTGATTAAAAAAGAGAGTTGGTATAATTAATTTACTCAATTAAATGGAAGGAGTAATTAATGGGGAGTTGAGAGGTTTTATCCATTAAAGTGGAGTTCGGGTGGTCCCCACCACCATGGATTCTAATTGGGGATTTCCTTCTTTGGGTGGTCCCCACCTATATAACTTTCACATGGGAATTTCAAATAAAAATAAAAATGTTAAACAATTTTTATTTTTCATTTTCCATGAAAAAGTGAAAAACTATATTTCACCCTCAACCTATTGTGGCCGAGGTGAAGGTCTCCTTAAGCGAATATCGGCATTGTGAATTCAACGGTGCACTCAGATTTCAATTCTAATAACTGGTTCAAAAGTTACAAAAAACTTCTCGTACGTTTACTGAATGTACCTGAAAAAAAGTTCTAAAAATCATTCCGGCCACATCGGGCCTCGGAATCACGCACCATCAATTTTTGTGGACTTTTAAAATTCTCATATAATTAAAAGAAAATATTTACATGGAAATTCTGGGTCTTTACATTCTCCTCACCTCCGGGCTTTGCGTCCCCGAAAGACTCAACACAAAACTAGGAAATAAGTGGGGCTACTGAGCACGAATCTGATCCTCCTGCTACCATGTGCTCTCCTGGAGGTTTCCATGATGCTAGTGAATGCGTACTAGAGGTATCGACCACCCACAAAGGACCCGCTCATGTCGATACTCAATCTCTTATGGAATCTCCGAAAATGTCACCCCATCCTCAATGTCCATCTTGCTGTGGTCAATGATGTGTGAAGGGTCGTGCACGTATCTCCTCAGCTAGGATACATGGAAGACGTCATGAACTCGGTGCAACTGAGGTGGAAGAGCTAGGCAGTAAGCCACCTCACCAACTCTACTAAGGACCTAAAAGGGTCTGATTAACCTCAGATATAACTTTCCGCCCTGACCAAATATCTGCAAAACTTGTCGAGGTGAGACCCATAGAAAGATGTGGTCGCCATCCTCGAACTCTAGAGGTCTCTGTCTCCGGTCTACATAAGACTTCTTCCTTCTATGGGAAGTCTTTATCTTCTCCAGAATGATATGCACTGTCTCTGTGGAATCTCGTACCATCTCTGGTCCCACAAGTGTTGACTCCCTTGGGTCAGTCCAACACAATAGTGATCTGCAAGGTCTCCCATACAATGCCTCAAAAGGTGTCATCCCAGTGGTGGAGTGATAGTTGTTGTTGTATGCAAACTCCACCAAAGGAAAGTGATCCTTCCAGCTATGAACAATGTCGAGGACGCAAACATGCAACATGTCCTTGAAGGTCTGAATGGTCCACTCAGTCTGGCCATTCGTCTGAGGATGGAAGGTGGTGCTCAAACGAATCTGCATCTTGAAAGCCTCCGGAAACCCCTTATATAGCCGGGAAGTAAAATTTTCATCACGATCGGAGAAAATCGTCAAGGGTAATCCATGGAGACGCACAATCTTCTGCACATAGAGGCGTCCCAAGCTCTCTATTGAACCCTTTTCTCTCATAGGTAGGATATCGGACGACTTTGTGAGTTGGTCGACGATCACCCAGATAGAATCATATCCTCTGGATGTACGTGGATGTACTGTCACAAATTCCATGGATATCCCATCCCACTTCCACTCTGGGACCTCTAAAGGTTGAACTAATCCTGCTGGTACCTGATGCTCCATCTTCACTTGCTGACAACTGAGGCACTGGGAGACATACTCTGCTACTGATCTCTTCATTCCTGGCCCCTAGTGCTGTCATCAGAGATCCTGATACTTCTTCTCCACTCCTGGATGTACCACTAGAGGGGATGTGTGGAACTCCCTAAACACTTCCTCCTGAAGTGTCACTGGAACCTTAGTACGTCTTATGAAAAGGATGACATGCTCCCCACCTTAAGAAAATCAATCAGGTGACCATCCTATGGATATCTGAGCACGTTGAGCCTTGCAGTCAACATCCTCACATTGTGCCTCCCTGTCTCGCTGAAGAAGTGGGAGAGTGACTGTAAGAGACTGAAGAAAAGCTCCTCCATCTCGATCCACAAATGATATCTGCAAAGCGGTCAGCTGCTCCATCGCCTCACCTAACAGCTATATACCAGATCTATGGCTGAGTGCATCTGCTAAAACATTCCCCTTCGAAGAAGTATAAACTATCTCAAAGTCATAGTCCTGGAGGAACTCAATCCAACATTGTTGTCTTAGGTTCAAGTCCTTCTGAGAGAAGATATACCTGAGACTCTTGTGATCTGAGTAGACTGTAAAACATTCTCCCATCAAGTATTGTCACCACATCATATGGTGAAGACCACTGCTGCTAACTATAGGTCATGGGTATCATAGTTCTGATCATGTTGTCTCAACTGTTGAGAACCATACGCGATCACTGCTCGCTCCTGCATCAGGACATATCCGAGTCCGGTCCCTGATGTGTCGCAGTAGACTACGTACCCAACGCCCACCTTCGGTAGCCTCATGATGGGGGCACTAGTCAGCCTCTGCCTTAGCTCCTGAAAACTCTGCTGGAATCTCTCTGACTAGACAAAGGGTTGCCCCTTCTTCCTCAATGCTGATAAAGGTGCTAAAACTCTGGAGAAATCTGGCACAAACCTTCGGTAGTATCCCGCCAAAGCAGATGTCCCTCTCCATTTAGGGAGGTATTCCTGGAAACATATTTTGAAAAGATGTCCCCATGATCGTCCACTCTTGTTTGGAACTGAAAACTCAAAAATCCTACTTCAATGAGGGTATGTCTGTCAACCTCAAGAGTGATCGGCTTCACCCTCATATGAATGATTTATCCTGTGCTGCCCAGGTTTCCTTTTTTTTTTCCGACCAAGGAAAACCCCATTCCAATGTTGTAGGTAAAACACAAATTTTTTTCCTAATACATTCAATCTGAGTATGAACTGTGGATGTCCAGTCCATACCCAAACTAACGTCGTAAGGCCTCGACACTGCCACCAAGAGGTTCCAACCAAAACTCTCACCTCAAGGGTTTGATCACACTATCGGTGTAAGTGTGATAATCGAGTCTCCTACCAAAGGTATCTCTAGACGTGAGGGTCAAGTCAAAGGCTTAACCAGAAACTCTAGGTCTTGAACAAGATTCGTGAAAAGAAGGAATGATTGGTACCTATGTCTATATATACGAAAACTAGTAGTAGACACATACCGTACCTCCAAACATTCCTAGAGACCTTGGGTCACACCCCTCGACCGCATGCAGCTACTCCCTTCCCCCGTCCTCTAGCTCCCTAAGCCTGGTGGGGTCAACAAAGGGGGGGGGGTGGTTGTGACATGTCAAAATGTACACCACATCATGATTCTCTCCTATCTCTGCTTCCATGTTTTCTACCCCACAGATTATTTTGTCACCACCACAACCTCTTCCAAAAACATTTTACACACCCAAGCCTCTGAGATTGGCGCTAGTTTCCTACTTTCCAACTGTTAACATTCACTGGCTATATCCACTTAGCCAAAGAATATTCCACCGAAAAAGTTCTCTCTATCACCCTAACATAAGTAGGAATTCATAGAGGAATAGTGTTGTCTCAGATGTCCTTAAACAAACCTTTCTCGGAAGTTTGAGCCCTGAAGCATTGATCATATCGTATTCATCGACTACCAGGAATGTTTGGTATGCCTCGACGAATACTAAGCTACTGATATGTCATCCTTTCGAAGATCTATATGCTATAGAGAACTCTCAGCCACCTCCTCAAGCCAGTCCTCAGTTGCTTGTGAGTCGGGCTCGCCTCAAAACCTGAGGGGTATCTAATGCTGAAACACATGTAAGGCTCTAATCCTAAATGTGTCATCTACCAGTACAACCGGTTGTAACTGCTGACCTACGAGAAGTGATATAGCTGACATAGTACCCAAAGGTACTATCTCGGGCAACGGTCCATGTACCAAAGCCTCATCACTATGCGGACCATCCTCATGGTTACTCACTGGAAAAGGCTAGAAGCTAAGATCACCATCTTCTCTACTGGTGTCTCAACTAGGCGGAAAACTCTAGCAACCACCTCCAGCTAGCCCTCAGCTGTGTGGGAATCTATCTCACCTCAAAACCTCAGAGACTTCTACCATTGGAACTCGTGTAATGTGCTCAGTTGGCGTACACCGTCCGCTAGTTCGGTTGGTGGTAACTACTGTCCAATGGGTGGTGGTGCTCCTAGTACACCACCTAAAGGTTCCAACATAGTAAGACGTCCCTACACCAGAGCCTCATCACTCGGTGGGCCGTCATCGTGTACTCTCTCAGGAATCATAACTGGATATCTATGCAACGACATCCTGATAAGTAACAGGTGCACCATGATCATTTAGTTATACCTGGTGAGATGACTTAATAAAACATAATAAAACTTTTCAAAATACACATGAAATAAGTGTTTTCATGCACTGAGTCAGAAATCATTAATCAAGGTCCCTATGTATAGATATGTCGGCCGCCGCACTAACACTGGATTCCCTAAACTGATAACGAAACTCACTACACATTACACTATTTTCACTAAAATATCAGAGTCCAATGTTCTATAGTAGAACCGACTCCTCTGATACAAATTTTTCATGACCCATCCCCTGGGGCCCATGCCGTGACTACCCCAAGCCCACCTTCCATAGGATAGGGGATGGTTACTAGCACTAAAAGGTGTATTCCCTAAAACTGGGAAGGCATTGAATTTATTACCTGTAAACACATGCAACCAAGCACACAACAAGATACGAAAAAAAGTAAACTATATAGCAAAAAGAGTGCTGAAAGTAAAAGGGTCCAGAATACAAGCCCAACAGTAAAGGTACAAGTACAACAGAAATACAGTACAACTGAAGAAAGAGAAAGGCAGCTACTGGGTCATCCTCCGAGGTTCCTACCTAAAGGGTAGGTATAGATCGCCTCCTTATCACTCCACGTCCACCCGTCTCCTCTGTGTACCAATAGGTCGTATGGTCCACCTCTGGGCATCGTCCAGTCCTGGTACCCACAACCTCGATCAACGATGTTCTTTGTCTGCACCAAAAACAACAAGGTGCGGGCATAGACCATGCAGGGGTGAGTATAATGATACTAAGTAGGAACCCCGTGACACTCAAGGTCTCACAAAATCCACAAACGATAAACCAAAAAGCATGAAATCAACTGACAACCCTACTTTGGTATATTCCCATAAATATACCCAAGTTATCATGTATACCCATCTCAATCATGAGGAAACAAAGGGTCCAAACCAAAAATCCAAAGATAAACTGTTCTACAATGGAAGGATTACCACGAAGGTAAGTACCACATAGGTACACCACACAGAAGAATACCACCAGGGTATTACGATAAAATAAAGTACCACACATGTACGGACTCAGCTCACACCAGGTATATCTTGCATATAGCAGTGGAGATGATTAGAAGTAACAACTAAATCATCTTACTCTATTAAGCGGCAGACCCATGAAAGATCCCAAATTATAGACCCACACAGGATCCTAGTACATCATTAGACATCGTCAAACCCACACAGGATCCACACAGGTGGCACATGATTTTTTAGACTATCCAGGCAAGCCGTGCGGAGTCCCTGGGCGAGATAGTGGAAATTTCACGGTTGGTGCACGATTTTACAAACTATGTGGGGTAACCATGTGGCCACATAAAGTTTGGGTTTTATGTCCTAGGGCACTCAGGATTTTCCATTTTTCTTTCATTCTTCCTTCCACTCGTGGCTCAGGTGTGAGTTTCGGTTTTCAGAGGTTGGGGGAGCTCCTTAGCTCATTTTGGAGGCAATTAAAAGGGGTTTCTTGGTGGATCAAAAGTGGTTCTCCTTGGGTAAGTCCCTATTTTGGTTCTTTGAGTTTTGGTTAGGGTTATACCAAAGGGACCTTCTCTATCCAAGGTTTCCAGCACCGCAGAAGGTTCGTCAAATGGACACTCAGTGCCAATGTTATGGCCAAATGTATAGAATCGGTCAAAACTGGTCTGGGTCCAGTTTGACCCAGTTGTATCAACCCATCCTGGGCTGACCAGACCCGGTTTTGGTCAACTCGGACCCCTTGTTCCGGCCCAGTGCACGCTGGGTTTCCAGGCCTGGCGGTGGGGTGGCGTGGGGGCCGCTGGGTGGCTTGGAGGCCTTGGGGCGGCGCCGCCTTCATTGTGGCCGGCGGTGTGCCGGCTGCCGCATCGAGTCCCACCGGTACCATTTGCCAGCACCGGTCACCACCTTCTTCCATTGCGAGGAACACAACAAAAACTCAAGAAAAATGTGGAGAGGTCGGGCCATGTTCATTTGGCCCGCACCCTCCGCGTTAGGGCGCGGTAGCATGCAGCTTAATAAAACATGTATGAAGAATGCCAAACCCTACATCCTCCAGAAATGATTATTCCCAAATCCACAAAAATAAATCATTCACGGATATACTAGTTAGATATTTGATCCCTATTCTTTGTTTATAAGGGAAGAACTTGGGAATCCATAATCACACATAATCAAACCCCTACATCGGAGGTTTTTTGACGGTGGTCGCGAGGAAGGGGACGAAGTCATTGGGGATAGTGGCGTCGACATTCATCGATTCTGTGAGACTCTTCTGAAGTCGACTCGAATGTGATCCTCATTCTTCAATTCTGGAGAGCGTTTTTCATTGGAGGATGAGTTTCTACATGATTCTCCAAATCTCCTCCCTTTTTTCCAACACACTCCCAAAACCCTCCTAAGAGGTGAAAAGACAAATTAAATTAAAATAGGTTTAATTTATGTTGACAAAACAATTAAATGACACTATTGATTAAAAAGGATAGTTGGCATAATTAATTTACTCAATTAAATGGAAGGATTAATTAATGGGGAGTTGAGAGGTTTTCTCCATTAAAGTGGGGTTCGGGTGGTCCCCACCACCATGCATTCAAATTGGGATTTTCCTTCTTTTGGTGGTCCCCACCTCCATACCATTCACATGAGAATTTCAAATAAAAATAAAAATGTTAAAAAATATTTATTTTTATTTTTCCACGAAAATCTGAAAAGCTATCTTTCACCATCGACCTACTGTGGCCGAGGTGAAGGTCTCCATAAGAGAATATCAGCGCTGTGAGTTCAACGGTGCCCTTGAATATCACTTCCAAGCACCGGTTCAAAAGTTACAAAAACCCACTCGTACGTTTACTGATCGTACCTGAAAAAAAGTTCATAAATTCATTCTGGCCACACCGGGCCTTGGAATCATTGGCCGTCAATTTTTGCGAACTCGTAAAATTCCCACATATTTAAAAAACATTACATGGAAATCTCAGGTCTTTAAATTCTCCCCACCTCAGGTATTTGTGTCCCCAGAATCCACAAAAAAAAACTAGGAAACAAGTGGGGGACTGAGCAAAAATCTGAGCCTCCCACTCCCATGTTCTCTCCTAGAGGTTCTTGTCCTTCCAGCGAACACACACTAGAGGTATCGACCACCCACGAAGGACCCACTCTTATCAATCCTCAATATCTACCGAAACCTCCCTAAATGTCACCCCATCCATGATTTCCACATCACTGTGGTTGATGATGTGTGAAGGGTCGTGCACGTATCTCCTCAGTTGGGATACGTGGAAGATGTCGTGCACCCGGTGAAACTGAGGTGGAAGAGTTAGGAGGTAATCCACCTCGCTAACTCTGTTGAGGACCTGAAAGGGTCTGATGAACCTCAGAGATAACTTTCTGCCCTGGCCACATCTCCGCAAACCTCTTCGAGGTGAGACCTATATAAAGATGTGGTTTCCATCCTCGAACTCCATAGGTCTCCATCTCCTATCGGCATAACACTTATGCGTGCTCTATGCAGTCTTCATCAGCTCCTAGATGATCTGCACTTTCTCCGTGGTAGCCCGTACCATCTCTGGTCCCACGAGTGCTGACTCCCCTGGGTCAGTCCAACAAAAGGGTGATCTGTAAGGTCACCCGTACAACACCTCAAAAGGTGACATCAAAATGGTGGAGTGATATCTGTTGTTGTATTAAATCTACACCAAAGTCAAGTAATCCTTCCAACTGTGACTGAAGTTGAGGACGCAAGTACACAGCATATCCTCAAGGGTCTGGATGGTCCTCTTTGTCTTGCCATCTGTATGAGGATGGAAGGAAGTGCTCAAATGAAGCTACATCCTGAAATCCTCATGAAACCCCTTCCATAGCTGGTAAGTAAAACATGCATCATGATCAGAGACAATCATCAAGGGCACTCCATGGATCCGCACAATCTCCTTCTCATAGATGCGCCCCAAGCAATCTATTGAACCCTACTCTCTAATCGGTAGGAAGTGGGACGACTTGGTGAGTCGGTCGACGATCAACCAGATAGAATCATGACCTATGGATGTACGTGGAATTACAATCACGTAGTCCATTGATATCACATCCCACTTCCACTCTGGGACCTTTAAAGGCTAAACTATGCCTGCTAGTACCTGATGATATGCCTTCACTTGATGACAAGTGAGGCACTGAGAGACATACTCTACTACTGCTCTCTTCATTCTCAGCCACCAGTGCTATCATCAGAGATCCTGGTACATCTTCTCCACTCGAAGATGTACCGCTAGAGGTTATGTACGGAACTCCCTCAAAACATCCTCCCGAAGCTTCACAGGAACAATGGTATGTCCTATGAAAAGGATGACATGCTCTTCACCTTCAGAAAATCCATCAGGTTTCTTGTCCTGTAGAAATCTGAGCACGTTGAGCCTCACAGTCATCATTCCCATGCTATGCCTCCCTAACTCCCTGAAGAAGTGGGGGAGTGACTGTAAGAGACCGAGGAAAAGCTGCTCTATATCGATCCACAAAGGATATCTGCAAAGCGGTCGGCTGATCCTTCTCCGTACCTAGAAACTGTATACCAGATCTCCGTCTGAGTGCATCTGTTACAAAATTTCACTTCTCAGGAGTATAGACTATCTCAAAGTCATAGTCCTGGAGGAACTCATGCCAATGTCAGTGTCTCAAGTTCATGTCCTTCTGTGATAAGATATACCTGAGACTCTTGTGATCCGAGTAGACTGTAAAACTTTCTCCCATCATGTAATGTCACCACATCTTCAAGGAGAAGACCACTGGTGCTAACTCTAGTTCATGGGTACCGTAGTCCTACTCATGCTTTCTCACTTGTTGAGAACCATACACGATTACTGGTCGCTCCTACATCAGGGCACATTTGAGTCCAGTCAGTAATGCGTCACAGTAGAATACATACCCAACACCCTCCTCTGGTATACTCAAGATGGGGGCACTAGTCAGCCTCTACCTCAGCTCCTGAAAACCCCATGGTATCTCTCTGACCAAACGAAGGGTTTCCCCTACTTCGTCAATGCTGATAAAGGTACTGCAACTCTGGAGAAATCTGGCACAAACCTCTGGTAGTATCTAGAAAAAGCAGACGTCCCTCTCCCTTCACGGAGGTAATCCTAGAAACATATTTTGAAAAGATGTCCCAATGATTTGCAACTCTTGTTTGGAACTGAAAACTGAAAACTCCTACTACCACGAGGGTAAGTCTAGAAAAATCAAGAGTGTTCGAATGCACCCTCCTATGCATGAGTTTAGCCTATGATGCCTAGGTTTCCTTTTTATCTAACCAAGGAAAACCCCATTCCAATGTTGTAGGTAAATCAAAACCTTTTTTCCTAATACATTCAATCTAAGTATGAACTTTGGATGCCCATTTCATACCCAATCTAACTTCTTAAGGCCTCAACACTGCCACCAAGAGGTTCCAACTGAAACTCTCACCTCAATGGTAAGATCACACTATCAGCGTATGTGTGATTATAGAGTATCCTCCCAAAGGTATCTCCAGATGTGAGGGTCAAGTCAACAGTTTAACCGAAAACTCTGGGTATTGAACAAGATTTGTGGAAAGAAGGAATGATTGGTACCTATGTCTATATATACAGCAGCTAGTAGTAGACACAGATCGTACCTCGAATAATACCTAGAGCCCTTGGGTCACACTCCTCGACTGCATGCAGATACTCCCTTCCCCTATCCTCCAGCTCCCTGAGCCTGGTAGGGTTCACAAAAATGGGGGTGGTTGTGACATGTTGAAATATACACCACCTCATGCTACTCTCCTAGCTCTGATTCCATGTCTACTGCCCTACAGATTATTCTGTCCCTGTCACAACCTCTTCCCAAAACATTTAACATGCCCATGTCTCTGAGACTGGTGCTCGTTTCCTAATTTCCCACTATTAACATTCACTGGCTATATCCGCTCATCCAAATAATATTCAACCACAAAAGTTCTCTATAGCACCCTAAGATAAGTAGGAATGCATAGTGGAATAGTTCTGGATCAGATGTTCTTAAAAACACCTCGCTCAGAAGTCTGATCCCTGAAGCAATGATCGTATCATATTCATCAAGTACCAAGAATGGTTGGTACGCCTCGACGAATACTGAGATACCGACATGTCATCCTGCTGAAGCTGTATAAGTTCTAGAGAACTCTCAGCCACCTCCTCAAGCCAATCCTCAGCTGCCCGTGAGTTGGGATCACCTCGGAACCTGAGGGGTATCTGATGCTGAAACTCATGTAAGGCACTATGACTAAATGTGTCCTCTATCGGTACCGCTGGTTGTAATTGTTGACCTAAAAACAATGATATACCTGAGACACTACCCGAAGGTACTATATCGGGAAACTCATGTACCGAAGCCTCATCACTATACGGACCATACTCATGGTCACTCACTGGAATAGACTAGAAGCTAAGATCACCATCTTCTCTACTGGTGTCTCAACTATGCGGAAAACTCTAGCAACCGCCTCCATCCAGCCCTCAACAGCATGAGAATCTGTCTCGCCTCGAAACCTCGGAGGCTTCTTCTACTGGAACTCATGCAATGTGCTCAGTCGGTGTGCACCGTACGCATGTGCAGCAGAAGGTAACTACTTCCCAATGGGTGGTGGTTCTGTAGGTACACCACCCGAAGGTGACAACATAGTAAGAGGGCCCTGTACAGGAGCCTCATCGCTTGGTGGGCCATCATCGTGTACTCTATCGGGAATCAAAGATGGTTGTCTACACAGCGACATCTGGATAAGTAATAGGTGTTCCACAGTCATTAATTTATACCTGGTTAGCTGACTCATGAAAACACAAGAAAACATTTCAAAACACACAAGAAATCAATGTTTTCGTGCACTGAGTCAGAAATCAGAAGACAGGGTCCTGATGTATGGATACGTCGTCCACTACACCAACACTAGATTTATTAAATTGATAACCACACTCACTACACTTAACACTATTTTCATTAAAATATTAGAGTCCAATGTTCTATAGTAGATCTGACTCCTCTAATACCAATTTTTCATGACCCATCCGCTGGGTCCCATGTCGTGACTACCCCAAGCCTGCCTTCCATAGGCCAAGGGCTCGAGACTAGCACCAAAAGGCCTATTACCTAAAACTGGGAAGGCTTTGCCTTTATGTCTTGTAAACACATGCTACCAAGAACACAAAAAGATATGAACACATGTTAACTGTATAGAAAAAAGAGTGCAGAAAGTAAAAGGGGCCGGAATAAAAGCCCAATTCTAAAAGTATATGTACAACTGAAATACAATACAACTAAATAAAGAGAAAGTCAGCTACTAGGTCGTCCTATGAGGTTCCTACATGAAGGGTAGATATCTATCACCTCCTCTACACTCCACAACCAACCATCTCTTCTGCATACCGACATGTCGTATAGTCCACCTCCGGGCACCGTTCAGTCCTAGTTCCCTCAGCCTCGATTAGCATTGTCCGTCGTCTGCACCAAACACAAAAAGGTGCATGCGTAGCCCGTGCATGGGTGAGTATAACGATACTCAGTAGGAACCCCGATACCCTCAAGGTATCACAAATTCTAAAAAGGGAAAACCACAAAGTATGAAATCAACTGACAAACCTACTTAGGTATTTGCCCATACATATCCCTAAGTTATCAAGTATACACATATCAATCATGAGGAAACACAGGGTCCAACCCAAAATCCCAAAGCTCAACTACTACACATAAAAAAGAATACCACGAAGGTAAGTACCACACAGGTATGCCACATAGAAGAATACCACCAAGGTATTACCACAAAGTAAAGTACCACACAGGTACAAACTCAGCTTACACTAGGTATATCTTAGGTATAGTAGTGGTGATGATTAGATGTAACTACTGAATCACATTACTCTATTAAGAGGAAGACCCTTAAAGGATCCCAAATTAAAGACCCACACAGGATACTTGTAAATCGTTAGACATCGTCAAACCCACAGAGGATCCGCACGGGTGGCACACAGTTTGTCAGACCATGCGGGCAAGCCATGCGAAGTCCTTGGGTGAGACAGTGGCAACCGCACGGTTTTCCAAACCGTGCGGGGTAACCGTGTGGCCACATAAAGTTTTGGTTTTTATGTCCCTGGCTACTCAGGATTTCTTATTTTTCCCCCATTATTCCTCCCACTCGTGGATTATGTAGGAGTTATGGTTTTCAGAGGTTGGGGGTCCTCCTTAGCTCATTTTGGAGGCAAATCAAAGGGGTTTCTTGGTGGATCAAAGGTGGTTCTCCTTGGGTAAGTCCCTATTTTGTTTCTTTTATGTTTCGGTTAGGGTTATACTAAAGGGAGAGTCTCTCTTCAAGGTTTACATCACTATAGATGGTTTGTCAAACAGACACTTGGTGCCAAAGTTATGGCCAAAAGTATGGAATGGGTCGAAACTGGTCTATGTCCAGTCCGACCTGGTCAGACCGACCTAGAAAGACCTGGCCCACTGGGTCTGAACCGACCCACATTGGGTGGTCCGGCCCATGGGGCGGCACGAAGGCTGCGGGGCAACATCACCGTCATCACGACCGTCAGTTTTCCAGCCGCCGCATCTGAGACCCAACTGTGCCATTTGTTGGCACTGATTTCCGCCTTCTTCCATTATGAGGAACACAACAAAAACTCAAGAAAAATGCAGAGAGGTCAGGCCATGATCATTGGACCTGCACCCTCTGTGTTTGGGAGGTAGAAATCAGATTAATAAAACTTGTATAAAGAATGCCAAACCCTAAAACCTCCAGTAATGATTATTCCCAAATGCTCAAAAATAAATCATTCACGGATCAAATAGTTAGAGAGTTTATCATAGTTATTTTTTTATAAGGGAAGAACTTGGGAATCCATAATCACACATAATCAAACCCATACCTCAGAGGTTTTTTGATGGAGGTTGCGAGGAAGGGGAAAAAGTCATTGGGGATAGTGGCGTCGGCGTTCGTCACTTCCGTGAGATGCTTCCAAAGTCGGCTCGAACGTCATCCTCATTATTCAATTCCCAAGTTCGTTCTTCGTTGGAAGATTAGTTTCTCCAAGATTCTCCAAAGATCCTCCCTTTTTACGAACACTCTCCAAAAAACCCCCCAACAGATGAAATTCCAACTTAAATTAAAATAGGTTTAATTTAATTTGACACAAAAATTAAATGACTCTATTGATTAAAAAGGAGAGTTGGTATAATTAATTTACTTAATTAAATGGAAGGAGTAATTAATGGGGAGTTGAGAGGTTTTCTCTATTAAAGTGGGGTTTGGGTGGTCCCCCCCACCACGTATTCGAATTGGGGGTTTTTTTCTTTGGGTGGTCCCAACCTCTATAACATTTACATGGGAATTTCAAATAAAAATAAAAATTCTAAACAATTTTTATTTTTATTTTTCCATGACAAAGTAAAAAACTATCTATCATCATCGACCTACTTTGGATGAGGTGAAGGTCACCTTAAGCGAATATCGGCGCTACGAGTATAACTGTACCCTTGGATTTCAATTCCAAGCACCAGTTCAAAAGTTACAAAAACCTGATCGTACGTTTACCGAACGTACCCAAAAAAAAGTTCAGAAATTCATTCCGGGCACACCGGGCCTCAGAATCACGCACCGTCAATTTTTAGGGACTCATAAAATTCTCATATAATTAAAACAATAATAATTTACCTGGAAATTCTGGGTCTTTACACATTTGTTCATACTAATTTCCCAATATATTTCTATATTCAATTAATATAGTCTCTATATATTATCTTTATGTGTATGTAGATTTATTTATTGAAGATATTATATTCTATTAAAAGTGAATTTATGAGAATGAGGATCACTAGAAAATTGCATTAGAGAACCTATAGAACAAAAAATAGCATGAAATGTTTCCAAAGCATGACTTATGGATATACAAGATTCAATTTTTTGGTCATATAATACAAATTTAAGGAATATCAGGGGATCCAATAATTAAATATACATTTGATCATTTTCTTAGAATAACCCTGAGGACTATGATTTTTTTTTCTTTATTTGGATGGATACTATTGAAAGGTTTTGTTGATTTTCTCATGAACATAAAATCTAGTGACAAAGTTAAATTGGATGAGATCCATGTTCTTCTAGATAGATGAATGTGAGGAACATTTCAAAGAAAGAAAGAGATGGTTACTGAATAATGACATGTTCACATTAAAAAGGGATTGATATGTGTTTACATTCATAATGACATGTTTACAGATTATGGTTCACAATAAATTAAGGTCTATGAGAAAATTTACCCAAATCATGATTTAGAGTTAGATATGTTACTTTTTTTACTAATGATATAGAAGAATTATAATTATGTAAAAAATTATGATATATATACTTATCATAATATTTCAATGAATATATTCACAAAAAATGTTTGGAGCATTACTTGAGATGATGGTTGGAGGTGATTAAAGATTATCACTACCAAATACAATAGAACTATAGGAAATAGATAAAGGGGTGAAACGATTTGTGCCAAAAGGATGACACTATGAAATATATATTGAGGAGAAAAAATATCCAATATTTATAGATTTATAAAGTAGGTTCTTGAAATCATAGAGGATGTGGGAAATTTTAATCTTTATCAAATTACAATTCTTCCATATATATATGTGAATATTAAAGAGGTAAATAAGGATGATGTAGAGATGTAGAATAAGTTGAAACTTTTTTGAGGTTAACCATGAATATGATTGAATGATATAGTTTTTTAACCGTGTATGTGTTCCATACATACCACATTTGAAGAATGATATATTAGAGTAAGCCTATAATTCTACATTCTCTATTCATCATGGATTTATAAAGACGTATTGATATTTGAAAGTGTATTTCGGGTGGTATGGAATATTGATAAATGCTATAGAGTTTTTTTATAAGTTATTTGAATGTTAGAAAGATAATATTTAGAGAAACAATTAAAATGTGATATTATAACCATTATCGATACCATAATGGAAATGGGAAAAAATCACTATGGATTTTTTCATTATAATACCTATAAAATCAAAATGGAACAATGATTTATAAGATATAGTTTATACCCATAAAAAGAATTTAAACTTCTTCAATTAGAAAAAAATTTATATTTTGATATTTTTGTAAACATATATATTAATGAAGTTGTAAGGATTCATAGATTACCACATTCTATTGTATCTGAACAGGATTCGAGGACTACCGAAAAGTTCCGGTGAAGTATTTAGTGAGATATATATACGATTTTGATTTTCATAACTCTATATCATCAGAGAGATGGTATGACAGAGAGAAACTTCAAATCCTAGAGGATATTATTAGATATTTTAATATTTATTTTGATGGAGGTTGGGACCAACTCCTTCATCTATTCAAGTTTACATACAATAATAAATATCATTATTACTTTCTGACGACTCATTGTGAACCACTCTAAGAAAATAAGTGTAAAAATCCAATATTATTGGATTAATTTCGATAAATAATTATCTTGTAACATGATATATCTATGGTAATTATATATAAAGATATATCCATTCATCCTCAGATCAAGGAAACAAATGGTCAATATAGAATTTTCATGATAGTCATCGATGTGATATGGAATTTAAATTTGGTGGGATGTTATTTCATAACATTAAACTATTGAATATGGTTTTTATATTTTGTAAGAATTTAAATCTCTACCCTTGTAATATTATTCCATTCGAGGTTCATCATCATGAATGGATGGTTTCTTATTACTTATCTCTTCCAATTAACCTCTCTCAACTCCAAGATATGTTTCGTGTATCACACTCGAGGAAGTAAAAAATTTATCATTACAATTTACTAAAAATTGAGGTTATACCGATATATCATCTTAATTTCTATAAATAATAACTTATAGATATTCTTGATCATATAGATAATTCATATGAAACAAGACCACAAACTATGACTTTTTTTGTTGTGAAACCACCATCTTGAGGGCACCACATGGAATCATTAGGATAATATGAGGAAGAAGTATCCATTTATTGTATCATAATTACTAAATTCAATGAAAGATAATAATTTTAATGTTTTATATTGTAACAACACATGATTTTATAAAATATATTCTTTGCATAAAATAATTAATTTCATCGACACTATGTGTTAGACGCAACACCGAGTTTTTGAGAACTATAATGTACTATTCATATTATTATTCAATCATGACCATTATAACCATTCCCTTAATAACTAATTTTTCATAATTATTTATAATGAATTATATAAATATAACATATTTATAAATAGTATTTAGTTTTTAATAAATCCTTAATATGCATTAATTTTTTTTCTAAAAAATATTAATAATGATTATTTTGAATAAATAATAAAACAAAACATTCCCAAATATATAAAATGTATTTGGAATAATAAAATTCACATTTTAAATCTATTTTATTTTTTTGAGTGTATTTTTTTTATAATTTTCTGTGAATATTTATTTTCGGATGAATATTAAAAAATATGTTTTCATTAAAAACTAACATTCTATTAAAATTATTTACAATATCCATTATATTTTAATTTTTTTATTTTAAAATTTATAAAATTATATATTTATTAACTCAAATTGTTTCGTTGGAATCAAATTCAAATTTAATTTTTATATTAAATTTTTTTATACCTATGATAATGTATTCATTAGAAAACTGGTTCTTCATTGTGTGTACGTGATTATTATTAAATTAAAATTGTACAATCATATGGTTTTCAATTTATTGAAATAGATTCCATATTTTGAATAATAATAATATATATTATAATATTTTTTGACATATTTATTTCATAATGATTACAAAAACAATAATATTTAATTACAATGGTTATGGTTGAAATGGGTTTACCGGGGGTTAAACTAAAAAATTAGTTAAACAATGTCTTGTAAAATAATCAAATTTCAATTATATAGAAACATTTCAAACATATATCATATATGGTTCAATAATGTACATTTTCTATTCATATGTAATTTTTAAATTATGGGTATACCTTTTTCTTTTCAAAATTACTATGTGGGTCCTCTCCCCCACATATAAAAGTGACCCCCCTCTATAGTACCCTTAACTCTTCCAATGCATTTTTGATCAGCCAATACCAACCCAAATACCAAATTTACTTCCCTCCCCACACCATAGGGGATTTATTATGATTATTAAAACCTATTATAATGGAATTTGGTTCTAACCTGAGGAGGTCTTCTGAAAAAGAGGTATCATTCTTAACCCATCATTTTAATTTTATATCATCATCCATATATATAAAATACTTTTCAACTATTATGATAACATAACACCTTTATAAACCATATAATGATATGTTATTATATTATTTTACTAACCTAAATCAATCTCCACCTTTTTCAAATAAGAAACAAAACCATTGATCGTGTGTAAGGTGGACTACCACCTCATGAATAGACCCAATTACTTATCTATCATAGCCTCTCAAATATGTATATAGTGATGTATTTAATATTTATATATTATATTTAGGATAAATTTATACACTTATAATTATAACATTATATCAAACTTCATTCCTTCAAATATATTTTAAAATTACAATATCGCTTGTGCAAATGTGGTGACTTCCACCTCTATGAAGCGATGCGATGTATTTTTCATTTTATTTTGACATGGAAGGTAATATGTAAATATATAATAAATATATATTTTATAAATGATATAATATTTATGTTGGGAATATGAATTCAAATTTTCTTTTTCTTCCATCAATTGAGAAAATGGAATCAACATTCATTGATATGTAAGGCATACCATATCCGTGTTTGATGAAATTCATTTTCTATCAATAAAATTAATGGATTACTCTTATGAAATATATAATTAATATATATTATTTTTATATAATTTTAAAATATATTGATAATATTTAACCCCTATTAATTGAAATGAAATGGAAATACCGAACAAAAACATATATGAAAACGATGCAGTTATTACCCAAAACATGATTTTAACGTGGAATTATTAATAAATAGGTAATAAAAGAGTATAAGTAAATAATATATGTTATGAAATATATTGTAATAGTTTTGGAATTTATATATTCTCATCCTAAATTTAAAATAAAATAGGTTATAATGTGTACAATGAAGGTCTAACCTTGTGGTAAGGGATCTTCTTCTCACTTATTTTTTTGGTTGAACAATTGTGTTATAAACCAATTGTTTCTCTTTAGTGGTGTGTAATAATGAATTTATTTTACTATAATTAACACGAATAATATAGTAAATAAATATTCATATAATTTTATCTCTTTAATGGTGGTTACCATTGAGATGGTGCCAACGTGTTGAGGTTTTGATGTTAAAATTTCATTATTTGTTTGGATTGTTTATGAATATTCTTTTGATGATGATATATAAAGAATAAACACTTAGGAAATCCATAAATATTAGTATATTCTATTTTCTTATATAAATTATATGTTTTACTATCATTTTTATATTTAGGTACTCACTAGTCAAAATAAATTCTTTTATGGGAAAAATGAATTTATTTCTCCTTAGTCGATAACCCATTTTCATCCCTGTCCATCATTAAATAGATTTTTAGAAGAATGTTTTGAGTAGTTTCAACTTATTTTTAAAATAAAATTTTACCTATTTTAAAATATATTAATTCTTTAAAAGGAATCACTATGTATTTTTCTAAACAGGTCCCATTTGTATATTCACCGAGTAAGTGAATAGAACCGTTGATTTAACGTGTACGACATGAATGGTATTTACCCAAACCTGAAAACTCCATGATTTAAAGAATACTATACAGGTTTTGAGGTTTTTTTTCAAATAAAATTATTTTTTGAAATTTTTTAATGTTTTTATATTTCAAATAACTGATTTCAATTATGGAAGGATATTTTCCTCAAGAAAAGTTCCAGGTGATCTTTAAATAAAAATTACATCAAGACAAAATACATTAATGTTACTGAATATTTACTGGTGATATGATAAAATGATACCATAATTATTATTGTTTTGTGGATTTAGGATTATGATCACCAAATTTTTATGATACTCGTTACACTTCAGTGGGTTAATATATAATGATTTTAAGAAATGATTATGAGACCAATTTTATTTCAATTGGGGATTCAATAATGAAATGTTTATGGATACCATTTTCCTTTCATGGTTTATGAAATGAATAATGTTTTATGATATTAGTGAACAAATATATATTAATTTTATTATGTGATGGTTGGGACCTATATGTATGATTCACGCTCAAATTTACCCAAGAGATGAAGGTAGAACAGTCCTTGTAGTTTAGCTTGGGTTGTCGAATCCTCAGAGACCTAAGAAGTAACCTACAGACACGTACATTCTATGGACTTTTTTTGGATATGATGTGGACAAATTGGGTTGATTTAAGATTTTTAAAGGATCTATAATAGATTTAAGTTAATTCAAATTAAGGTAATGAGTTGATCCTAGGTTATCGCTCGGGGTGGATTGGATGAATTCCTTTTTTAATGATTTCAATTTCTTATATTTGAGATGAGTTAATTTAAGAAGATCAAAAAAATCATCAATTACTGGTTTAATTCCTACACACCCTAATACGAATCACCTATACACTTTAAGGATAAATTTTTTTAGCACTCCAAGGTAAAGGTTCGTATTAGCACTTGAAATGTGTGACCTTAAATTCAATAAGGATGAAAAGGTTTTAAAATCATCAAATAAAAATCTCATTTAAAAGAAGTGATTAGTCATTAATGGAGTGAGAAATAAGATCCAATAAAGCCACTTGATACTACCTTGGGTCAACCTATAAAATAGTTATCCCTCTATTGATGACATGTCTTCAACAGAAGCGGGAAGTAGACTTACGAGGGTGGAATTGAAGAAGTAAAAACAACAACAAAAATCGATCACTCCACCATTGTGTGATAAATATCAAAAAGTATGGTATGAATAAATTCAAACCTTGAACCAATGGTATCAATGTGATATGTAGAAGAATAGAATAAGAGTAAAGGAAGAACTTTTATTAAAAAACTAAGGTGAATCGAACAACTTACATGAGAAGGAAATGCGATTACAAACACAAAGCGACATCATAACACTACAATGAAACCAAGCACCAAAGATGATCAACTACTCCTCCACCACTGCCTTAAATAGTAATTTTTAAAGTCTTGGGTAGATCCTCCAATATTACAAGTCTCCTCAATTAATTTTGGTAGGCCATAGGTCGGTGGAAAGTTGAGTAAGAGGAGACTTTTCCACCCTTGACCCGAGGTGGAAGCCAGCTTGATTCTACCAAACAGATTCACCTGGAAGACCTTCTAGATGGACGAATTGGAGTGGTCTGTAGAAAAAAAATGAATATCCGGATGTCTCCTAATCGTCTGTAAAGTTTCAGCCCAAAATAGTGTATGGTTAACTAGATATGTGTACAATGGAGGGATGTTTTTCTGGGCTGCAGAATCTAGCCCAGAATTTTATCTTCAACTTGGGCCACCTAAATAACCACAATGAAGACCGAATTAGAACCGTCTCATGAAGAATTATTTGTTCCTATATATTTCTTATATAATCCCACAAATGTTGGGCTTCATTGGGACTGTATGTTGGGCCCCACAGTCTCATCAGTGGGCTGGTGTCCAATCTGCCTTCTCCAGAATTGTTTGCATGAAATCCCATTTTTGTGGTCTTTCAATGTGAATCTTCCAACACTCCACAAGTATGAATTGTTAAAAATATAATTAGAAACCTGAAAATTAAATATGAAAATAAAATCAAGATCATTGGGTACTTTAACTGATGTTCAAAAAATGTACCACATAATAGTGCATTTTAAGAAGGAATTACAATCATAATGTAAAATGATGTTCAAAGTGTAAAATGCACTAAAATGGTGTTTATGAATAATAAAGCACATGAATATTATATATATTAAAAATGGATATTAGCCTCATTTAGTGGGTAATCAATGTACCTCCAATCCATTGGTAAAAGATTAAAATTTCATGAGATAAACATGAATTGAATTGGGAGTTAACAATGTCCTTTAAGGGAATCTATTCTCTATAATATTATTTGAAGTGATAATCTAATAAAAATATATTTTTTAGTGAAACAATGTCACTATTATATCCTTTTAAATCATATATTACTACCAATGAAATTATTTATATGCTTATGTGTATAACGAAAATCCATGACTCATGCTGATATTTTACTCTCATAGAATATGATATTTGATTAATTTTTTAATCACAATTTATTAACTAATTTTTTTTTTAAAATGACTCACTTTTATGATCTATGATTTGTATTTTATGATTTTAAAAAGTTATTATGATGTTTACATACCTTAATTGTCAAATCATGTTGATATCTCCCTTGTTTACCTGTATTGAGCACATGAGTTCCCCTTATATTATTTTTGTTTCCATATGATATGAAGAAACTTATTATGTATGATATGTATAATAAGGGTTATATTTATGAGGATCATATTGGGAGAATATTTGGTTTACTTAGTAACTACTTATTTATGTATCCATGATCCCAATGGCACTATACCTATATGATTTGGGTGTAAATCACTATGTTGGGTGGATAATTTTATAAATTATGATTCAATATCTGTGTATAAATATTATGGGTCATTTTAATAGTTATATTGGACCATTTTTTGTTATGGAATGTGACATATATCATCATTCCATAGATGGTATGGTTGGTCCCTAGTGTCTACCCAGATCTCAATGGTCAGTGAGTTATCTATATATTTTCCATTTAAATTATAACTAATTCATAGTTTATCATTAAATTTCATACATAATTACTCGTACTAGATTTGTTTTATTCACTATTAGTGGTGGCCTAATGAGGTTTAATCAGACCCTGTTCATTCTTCATTTTGGTACTCAGACCGACATCAGGGGTATATGTCAAGATAGTGGAATGGGTCATATCCATGGATGATTGATATTATAAATGGGAATAGATCATGGAAACTGGATCGATGGGATTTAGAATTATTTCAATAGTGTATATTTTAATTATTCAATTGATTTTTATTCCTATATCACTTTATTATGACATTAGGTATGTCATTTCATGGATTGAATATATTGTATTTTTTTAATTTCCTATTTATTTGATAGATTCAATTTATATTGATTTAAATAATGTTTTTTCTATTATTTATATATTGTATTTGAGGGTATATTATCCCCATTATATTTATTTGAACATTGATTCAAGATATAATTATCTAATGTAATTTATGGAATATTAGAGCTCTCATAGAGACCTACACAGGTTACATTAGGGAGAAAAAGGCCCAGATCATTTCATAGTTGTATCATAAGATCATTTTTTTATTTTAATTTATTATTAATATAACATATAAAATATAATATGATTTTTTGGGTATTGGTAAAGAGATTTTCATGAGAGTAGATAACACATGTGATGGGGAAAACCTAAGTTTCAAGGAATTTTAATGTTGTTATTGAGGTTTTTTGGTTATTGTTATGGTGTTATATCACCATGGGTGATACACTTTTTGTTTAATATTTGTATGTTATGATATTTTACTCATGGGATGGTATGGAACGAGGTGTGCATGAATCTTTAATATCAAGAACATAGGGAAATATTTAGACTTGCATCACCATGATATGATAAAGTTATTGCATATTTAATGAAGTATTTATTACACTGTTAATTGAAATATATTATATATGGGATTAAAGGAATAAAATTAATCTATTATAAAACATTAATTCACAGGTTAATACACATTCTATGTTACCTTGTATCTATGGTTACCTGTTTCCTTTTATTTTCTATTTTGAATTTGGTATGTTATATACCCTATGATCTAAGGAGTGTGATAAATCGTGTAGTGTAATTCCATAGTTTCAACATCTTTATAATTGTAGGATAGTGGTAATTAGAAAATACCCCATGAAATAGAAATAGATCTTCTATGAATCCTTATAATATAATTGATGATCAACTTCATGACAAATTCATCTGGGTCTTGTGATCCATTTATATAGAGATAAATCACATTGTGGCTTTTATATCCAATCTTAATAGGGATTTACACCTCTACCATCCACTATAATTCAAAAAAGAGTAAGAACCATAGTTATCATTGGTTCGTATTGAGTCTATTTAGAAAATAGTTGGTCATCTAGGGAAAACCATGTAGAGTGGTGAAACATGTAAAGACCCGCAAATTTCAAGGAAATTTTTTTCTTAATTTTCTTTGGAATTTTACAAGAGCGCAGCTTCAGACGGCACCTGATTCCGAGGCCCGGTGTGCCCGGAATCAATTTCCGAAGTTTGGCTCGGGTACGTTCAGTGAACGGACGAGCGGGTTTTTCTATCTTTTGAACCGGTGCCCGGAATCGAATTCTGAGGGCACCGATGAAATCGCAGCGCCGGTATTTGCTTAGAAACGCCTCTTCCGGAGTTGCGTTTGCTCAGACGTGGTTTTTAAATTTTACGGCTTTAAGTCAGAAATAAAATAAAGTTTGTGCGACAACTTTATTTTATTTCACTTAAGCTGCTTGGAAGCCACTTGAAGTCACTTAAAGACGGCTTGAACTGAGTTGAACTGGATAGGATGCTATCCAGAAATATCCTACCCTCTTGGTAGGATATTTGTGCGGTGGGACCCGCACGAGCCCCGCCGTTTCTTTCGCTAAGTAACGCACCCGCGAAAACCCGTCAAAGTAACTGAAAAGTCAACCGACGCATTTTCTTTAATTCTTAACAGACCATTTAATTGGGCGGTTTATTTCGTAAATTAAATGGACTGTTTCTTCGTGAATTAAATGGGTCGTTTCTTTCGAATTGATGGATCGTTTCTTAACCGGTTTCGTGTTGGCATGTTTATAAAATAAGACCAACCTAAAAATCCTTGGAAAGGATTTGAAAGAATCTTCGTTCCTCCACCCTCTCCGCGAAGAACGCGAAGAACGCGAAGAACGCGAAGAACGCGAAGAACGCGAAGAACGCCGACGACCGGAATTCGACGACGCACACCAAGATCTGCGACGTCGACGAGATCTACCCGCGACGTTCTTCGGCGACGCCTCTTCTTCCGCGGCCGATCCTCGTTCGGCAACTAAGGTGAGAATCGGATCTTTTCTTCTCCCTTTTTAATTTCAATAACAACGGATTTAATTAATTAAATCCGTTTGTTCTCGATCCGGAGATTGGCGACGTGACGCCGGATACCGCGACGTTTTTCCCCCTTCTTCCGCGACGAGCAATCCCGCGACGATCCCTCGTTCGGCAACGACAGCTGCGAGGTAAGGGTTGATTGGAATATTTTCCTTCCCGTGATTTTATTTCTTTTAAAGTAAAGAACTTGATCTTCGAACAATTTTAACATTTAAAATTGTTGTTGATTGTTTTATTGTTCCTCCCATGGATTATGACTAACGCGGAGGGTGCGGGTCTAACGAACAAGACCCGGCAACCCTCCGCCGATCTTCTTTTGTTGTGCGGATTTGGCGGACGTCGACAAACCGTGCGGCAAGGGCAATTTGTTGATTCCGCAGTGAAGATCGTCCCCCGGGAGGAGCATCGGCGCAGACGGGAAAGAAATCGGGCCACCGGAGCATCTCCGGCGGCCCGCGGAAGGCGGCGGCGGCGCGGGTCGCCGGCGCGGCGGCGCCGGCGACCGGAGGCGGCGGCGCCCGGCGCGCCGCCGTGGAGAAAGCCCGCCGCGGCTGAAGCCGCGGCGGCAACGGCGGCCGGTTCCGTGGCCGCGCGGAACCGGGACGGACGCGGCGGCCCGGCCGCGTCCGCGTGGCAGGCGGCCCCCCGCGGGGCCGCGTTCGCTTGAGCCGCGGGTCAAGCCCGCGGCGCCCAGCCAGTTCGGCCGCTCGGCCGAAGCCGAGCCGGCCGGTCCGGTCGGCCGGGCCGCGCCCAGGCCGGACCGGACCCGGCCGAGCCGGTTCGGGTCGGGCCGGTTCGGGCCGACCCGGTTCGGCCGACCCCAGGGGGGGGGTTCGGGCCGGGTCGCCCCGGGCCCAGTACCCCCGTTCCGGGCCCTCTACGGTCTTTCGCCCATATCTTGGGCCTGGGACCTCCGATTGACGAACCGTCAGCGGCTACGCGATCCTTGGATTGAGACGGTCGTTTCGGTATATTATACTCAAGGTTTCGGAAGACTTTGGGTTCGGCCGGGTTGGTTCGTACACGAAACCAACCGGGCCCTCGGAGCGGAAACGCTCATAACTTGAGCTACGGACGTCCGAACGACGTACCGTCAGCTATGGTAGTTTCCTCTAAGTGAGACGGAACTTTTGGCATACTCCGCCCGAGGATCGGATACAGGCGGAGTACGGTCGGGTTGGTTTTTCCCTAAAAACCAACCGGGCCCCTGGGACGAAAATGCCAATAACTCTCAGACCGGGCGTCCGATTGACGCGCCGTCTGTCGCGTTGAGATCCTGTTGTCGATACGGAACTTTTGGATACATCAACTTCGGACTACGTGTCAGTTGATGTATCAGCCTCTCGGCTCGTGGAGCGGACCCTCCTAAACGAGCTCGCTTTGTGCGGGAACCCTAGTGCTGGCTGTGACCTCGACGACAGAGCAGAGATCCTCCGTGGACTGCGACGACGGCAGAGCAGAGATCCTCCGTGGACTGCGACGACGGCAGAGCAGAGATCCTCCGTGGACTGCGACGACGACAGAGCAGAGATCCTCCGTGGACTGCGACGACGACAGAGCAGAGATCCTCCGTGGACTGCGACGACGGCAGAGCAGAGATCCTCCGTGGACTGCGACGACGGCAGAGCAGAGATCCTCCGTGGACTGCGACGACGGCAGAGCAGAGATCCTTCGTGGACTGCGGCGACGACTGTGCAGAGATCCTCAGTGGACTGCGTCGACTACTGCACTCAGCGATCCTACGCGGATCAGTGCCCGATCCTATGTGGGTCCTACTACCGGTTCTGTGTGAGCCACTGCCTACCGGTTCTGTGTGAGCCACTGCCTACAGGTTCTGTGTGAGCCCGATCCTGTGTGGGTCTTCTGCGGGGGTTAGTACCTATCGATCCTTCGTGGGTCCGACGACTTAGATGGATCAGTGATCATCTTTGACGTCATCTGAAAAAGTATACCTGGTTGAGCTGAATCTTATGTTACTCTCCTTTGTGGATTGTGTTGAACTATCCTATGTGGATTTACTATTTACTCTCCTTGTGGATTTGAGCCTTGCTTTCCTTTGTGGATTGAGTTGTTCTTGAGCTCGTGATCAGAGCTAGAATTGGGGGCTTAGGTATATGTATGGGCATATACCTAAGTCGAGTCAGATGTTACTTCGTGATTGCATCTTTCTTTTGTGCTATATCCTTTGTGGATTTCGGGAGACCTTCGGGGGTCTCGGGGTCCTTACTGAGTAGCTTGTACTCACCCCTGCACGGGCTATGCCCGCACCTTGTTGTGTTGGTTGCAGACGACGGACAGCGCTGATCACGGTTGGGGCGTGGAGCAGGACGGTACCTGGAGGTGGACCACTGGGCGGGACGTGCTCGGAGCGGACGTGGGACCCGAGGAGCCTGGAGGCTATCTGTACCCACCCTTCAGGTGGGATTGCCAGTGGACGACACGAGGCCGCCGTCTTTTTCTTCAGTTGTTGTACTTTACTTTTCAGTTGTACTTTACAGTTGGGCTTGTATTTCCGGCCCCTTTTCTTTTCTGCACTTTACTTTCCGCTTGCTGACTCTGTGTGGTTGTTACTTATAAAGGCAATGCCTTCCCGGTTTACTGGGATTTACGCCTTGGTGCTAGTCGCCGGCCCCTGGCCTATGGAAGGCGGGCTTGGGGTAGTCACGGCACGGGCCCCGAGGACGGGTCGTGACAAATTGGTATCAGAGGTGGTCGGTTCTACCGCAGACTCTGATCGTCCTTTCTTTCTATGTGAAGCAATAGTGTTTAGTGTATTGAGTGTGGTTATCAGTTCAGGGAGCCCAGTGTTGGTGCGGCGGCCGACGTATCCGTACACCAGGACCCTGACTCCTGATTTCCGACTTAATGCATGAAAACATTGATTGCGTGTGTGTTTCAAGTTTTCTTTGTGATTACTTGTGTCAGCTCACCGGGTATACTGATCTGCTTTATGAAAGTCTCAAGTTTTCCTTGTGATTACTTGTGCCAGCTCACCAGGTATACTGTTCTGACTGTGGTGCTCTTGTTCTCCTTTTCAGGATGGCCCCGCGACGACTGCCAGCTAGGGTTCCGAGTGTAGGGCGCGACGGCAGCCCACCGAGCGACGAGGCCTCGGTGCAGGGCCCTTTGCCAGCTGTGGCACCGGCGGTAGCTTTACCCGCCGAGCCACCGATGCTTCCAGTACCAGACGCTGACGATGCACGTCGCCTCAGGGCACTGCACGAGTTTCAGAGCCAGCGACCGCCCAGGTTTCGCGGTGAGGCGGACCCCCAGGCCGCCGAGGACTGGCTAGAGGCGGTGGTACGGATCTTCAGGCTAGTGAGGACACCAGCGGATCTCATGGTGATTCTCGCAGCGAGCCTCCTGCAGGCGGCGACAGGACGATGGTGGAGCCTGATGCTCCAGGTTCACGATGAGGCATCCTTGCTCTGGGCGGACTTCGAGAGCCTCTTCCGCTCTGAGTTCGTCCCAGCCACCCTCCGAGCGGTGCGTATCCAGGAGCTTCTCCAGCTGCGCCAGGGCAGCATGACGGTCGCTCAGTACGCGGCGAGGTTCACGGACCTATCTCGCTACTCGACCGACATGGTACGGGACCCCTTCTTCCGGGCCCGGACCTTCGAGCAGGGCTTGCGACAGGAGATTCGGGCGTCGCTGATCTCCCTCAGCATTCCGACCCAGGCGGGAGTGCTGGAGCGAGCCCTCCTGATCGAGAGCTTCCTGGCAGAGCCTTCTTCAGCGGCGAGACCTAGCGCAGGGCGGCAGGTAGCTGAGTCTTCGGCAGCAGGTAGCCGACGGATGACTCACGGGTCCAGGCAGACCAGACCCCCTCGCAGACGGCCTCAGGACACCGGCTCAGCGGTGCGAGGCACACAGCGGAGTGCCAACCTTTCGAGAGGCAGGCTGTGTTACTCTTGCGGCGGGCAGGGTCACATGGCTCGTGACTGCCCGACTCGCCGACCAGAGGAGCAGCAGACGGTGGAGGGGCCACCCAGGCAGAGGCAGAGGGTCGACCGTGGCGGTCCGCAGGGAGGAGGCGGACGAGGCAGAGGAGCTGGCCGAGCAGCGGGTGGTGGGCGACGCTTCCAGGCTCTACCCCCACCACCACCAGGAGGGCCACCTCGACCACAGGGAGCTGGCGGGCAGGGACAGGCCCAGCTCCAGGCAGTGGAGGCCTACGACCCCGACATGCCAGAGATGATTCGAGGTACGATCTGTGTCTATTCCACCCTTGCTGCAGTACTTATAGACACAGGAGCGAGTCACTCTTTCATAGCCTCTGCCCTTGTTCGGAGCTCGGAGATTCCGACTGAGCCGTTGGCTCGATCCTTACGACTAGAGACTCCTACGGGAGCAGACTCGACGATTACGCACTGGTGCCGGCAGTGTGAGCTTACTCTAGGAGGCGAGAGCTTCGGCTGGGATCTCCTTGTAGCGGCGTCGAGGCCTTACGACGTCATCTTGGGCATGGATTGGCTATCCACGGTTCATGCCCAGATCGACTGTTTTAGGCGCAAGGTGCGATGTGTTCGTACCGACGGGAGCAGGTTTACCTTCACCGGCGAGAAGGGAACCTTTGCAGCACAGGATGGACTTCCGCGGAGGAGAGTGCAGCCCATCTCTCATCAGTTGGCTAGCCTCATCCTAGGAGCAGTGGATGTGCGGAGTCCGGCTTTTCCTGCAGTGGTGGACCAGTACGTGGACGTCTTTCCCGACGACGTTCCAGGGCTACCTCCTCGTAGAGAGGTAGACTTTTACATCGACTTGTACCTCGGGACAGCCCCGATATCTACTCCAGCATATCGGATGGCCCCCGCCGAGCTTCGAGAGCTGCGGGTACAGTTGGAGGACTTGCAGAGCAAGGGGTTTATCCGACCCAGTGTTTCACCCTGGGCTTCCCCGATTTTGTTCGCCAAGAAGGCGGACGGGAGCTTGCGACTGTGTGTCGACTATCGTCGCCTGAACCAGGTGACAGTGAGGAGCAAGTATCCGCTGCCACGGATTGATGACCTCTTCGATCAGCTCAAGGGAGCGCGGTGGTTCTCGAAGATAGACCTCCGGTCAGGCTATCATCAGCTCAGAGTTCGAGACGAGGACGTGCAGAAGATGGCCTTCAGGTGTCGGTATGGCCATTATGAGTTCTTGGTTATGCCGTTCGGCGTAACCAATGCTCCAGCAGTGTTCATGAGCCTCATGAACAGGATCTTCCAGCCATACCTCGACCGATTTGTCGTGGTCTTCATTGACGACATTTTGGTATACTCGACGACTGAGGAGGAGCATGCCTACCACCTGCGAGTTGTGCTAGACACACTCCGAGAGCACCAGCTTTATGGCAAGCTCTCAAAATGCCAGTTCTGGTTACGTGAGGTCCAATTCTTGGGGCACGTCATTTCTGAGGCGGGAGTTGCAGTGGATCCCGCGAAGATCGAGGCAGTGCTAGCTTGGGAGCCACCCAGGAGCGTGACAGAGGTACGGAGCTTCTTGGGCCTAGCGGGATATTATCGGAGATTCGTTCCAGACTTCTCCAGAGTTGCAGCACCACTCTCAGCCTTGACGAAGAAGGGGAAACCCTTTGTGTGGTCAGACAGATGTCAGCAGAGCTTCCAGGAGCTGAGACAGAGATTGACCAGCGCACCTATCTTGAGGTTGCCTGAGGAGGGAGTTGGGTACGTAGTTTACTGCGATGCATCAGGGACTGGACTCGGGTGCGTCCTGATGCAGGAGCGGGCCGTGATCGCCTACGGATCACGTCAGTTGAGGCCGCATGAGCAGAACTACGCCACTCATGACCTGGAGTTAGCAGCAGTGGTCTTCGCTCTGAAGACATGGCGGCACTATCTGATGGGCGAGCGCTTCACAGTCTTTTCTGACCACCAGAGTCTCAGGTATATCTTCTCTCAGAAGGACCTGAACCTGAGACAGCGGAGATGGATTGAGTTCCTCCAGGACTATGACTTTGAGATAGTCTATACTCCTGGAAAGGGGAACGTGGTGGCCGATGCCCTCAGCAGGAGGACGGGCATTCAGCTACTTGAGGAGGCGACGGAGCAGCTAGCCTCCTTGCAGATATCCTTCGTGGATAGAGACGGAGCAGCCTTTCTTCAGTCTCTCACAGTCTCTCCTCCACTTCTACAGCGGGTCAGAGAGGCTCAGCGTGAGGACGCTTACTGTGAGACCCGGCGTGCACTGATATCCTCAGGACAGGCGCCTGATGGCTTCTCCCTTGGAGCAGAGCACGAAATCCTTTTCAGAGGACGTACCTTCGTACCAGTCGCTTTACGAGAGGAGGTGCTGAGAGAGTTTCACACTTCTCCCTTGGCGGTACATCCCGGAGTGGCGAAGATGTACCAGGATCTCAGACGACAGCACTGGTGGCCGGGCATGAAGAAAGCTGTGGCAGAGTTCGTTTCACGATGCCTCACCTGCCAGCAGGTGAAGGCAGAGCACCAGGTACCAGCAGGCTTGGTACAGCCCTTGGAGGTCCCGGAGTGGAAGTGGGACGGCATATCTATGGACTTCGTGACTGGACTTCCACGCACTTCCAGAGGTCACGACTCCATTTGGGTGATTGTCGACCGACTCACCAAGTCGGCACACTTCTTACCCATCAGAGAGCAGGGCTCAGTGGAGAGCTTGGGACGTCTTTACGTCCAGGAGATCGTACGGCTTCACGGTGTTCCATCGTCTATCGTCTCCGATCGAGATGCTCGTTTCACTTCCCGACTTTGGAAGGGGTTGCAGGAGGCGTTCGGAACGCGGCTCCATCTGAGCACAGCCTTCCACCCTCAGACGGATGGTCAGACGGAGAGGACCATACAGACACTCGAGGACATGCTCCGTGCATGTGTTCTCGACTTTGGTCGCAGCTGGGAGGACCACCTACCCTTGGTGGAGTTCGCGTACAACAACAGCTACCACTCCACCATCGGGATGGCACCATACGAGGCGTTGTACGGCAGACCCTGCAGATCACCGTTGTGCTGGACAGACCCTGGGGAGTCAGCACTCGTGGGACCAGAGATGGTCCGAGCCACGACAGAGAAGGTCCAGATCATCCAGGAGAGGATGAGGACAGCTCAGAGCTGGCAGAAGTCATATGCTGACAGGAGGCGGAGGCCACTAGAGTTCGAGGATGGCGACCACGTCTTTTTGCGTGTCTCACCTCGACGTGGTTTACGGAGATTTGGCCGAGGCGGCAAGTTGTCTCCACGCTTCATCGGGCCTTTCCAGGTCCTCAGCAGGATAGGAGAGGTGGCTTATCGCCTGGCTCTACCACCTCAGTTGCACCGGGTGCACGACGTCTTCCACGTGTCTCAGCTGAGGAGATACGTGCACGACCCGACGCACATCATCGACCTTGGGGAGCTGGACGTGGATGATGGTGAGACTTTTGCGGAGGTTCCAGTGGAGATCGAGGATCGACAGGAGCGGGTCCTACGTGGGCGGTCGATTCCTCTTGTGCGCGTCAGATGGCAGCACGGGAACCTCCAGGAGAGCACTTGGGAGCGGGAGGCTCAGATGCGTGCTCAGTACCCCCATTTGTTCCCCTAGTTTTTGATGTATCTTTACGGGGACGTAAAGCCCTGAGGTGGGAGTAATGTAAAGACCCGCAAATTTCAAGGAAATTTTTTTCTTAATTTTCTTTGGAATTTTACAAGAGCGCAGCTTCAGACGGCACCTGATTCCGAGGCCCGGTGTGCCCGGAATCAATTTCCGAAGTTTGGCTCGGGTACGTTCAGTGAACGGACGAGCGGGTTTTTCTATCTTTTGAACCGGTGCCCGGAATCGAATTCTGAGGGCACCGATGAAATCGCAGCGCCGGTATTTGCTTAGAAACGCCTCTTCCGGAGTTGCGTTTGCTCAGACGTGGTTTTTAAATTTTACGGCTTTAAGTCAGAAATAAAATAAAGTTTGTGCGACAACTTTATTTTATTTCACTTAAGCTGCTTGGAAGCCACTTGAAGTCACTTAAAGACGGCTTGAACTGAGTTGAACTGGATAGGATGCTATCCAGAAATATCCTACCCTCTTGGTAGGATATTTGTGCGGTGGGACCCGCACGAGCCCCGCCGTTTCTTTCGCTAAGTAACGCACCCGCGAAAACCCGTCAAAGTAACTGAAAAGTCAACCGACGCGTTTTCTTTAATTCTTAACAGACCATTTAATTGGGCGGTTTATTTCGTAAATTAAATGGACTGTTTCTTCGTGAATTAAATGGGTCGTTTCTTTCGAATTGATGGATCGTTTCTTAACCGGTTTCGTGTTGGCATGTTTATAAAATAAGACCAACCTAAAAATCCTTGGAAAGGATTTGAAAGAATCTTCGTTCCTCCACCCTCTCCGCGAAGAACGCGAAGAACGCGAAGAACGCGAAGAACGCGAAGAACGCCGGCGACCGGAATTCGACGACGCACACCAAGATCTGCGACGTCGACGAGATCTACCCGCGACGTTCTTCGGCGACGCCTCTTCTTCCGCGGCCGATCCTCGTTCGGCAACTAAGGTGAGAATCGGATCTTTTCTTCTCCCTTTTTAATTTCAATAACAACGGATTTAATTAATTAAATCCGTTTGTTCTCGATCCGGAGATTGGCGACGTGACGCCGGATACCGCGACGTTTTTCCCCCTTCTTCCGCGACGAGCAATCCCGCGACGATCCCTCGTTCGGCAACGACAGCTGCGAGGTAAGGGTTGATTGGAATATTTTCCTTCCCGTGATTTTATTTATTTTAAAGTAAAGAACTTGATCTTCGAACAATTTTAACATTTAAAATTGTTGTTGATTGTTTTATTGTTCCTCCCATGGATTATGACTAACGCGGAGGGTGCGGGTCTAACGAACAAGACCCGGCAACCCTCCGCCGATCTTCTTTTGTTGTGCGGATTTGGCGGACGTCGACAAACCGTGCGGCAAGGGCAATTTGTTGATTCCGCAGTGAAGATCGTCCCCCGGGAGGAGCATCGGCGCAGACGGGAAAGAAATCGGGCCACCGGAGCATCTCCGGCGGCCCGCGGAAGGCGGCGGCGGCGCGGGTCGCCGGCGCGGCGGCGCCGGCGACCGGAGGCGGCGGCGCCCGGCGCGCCGCCGTGGAGAAAGCCCGCCGCGGCTGAAGCCGCGGCGGCAACGGCGGCCGGTTCCGCGGCCGCGCGGAACCGGGACGGACGCGGCGGCCCGGCCGCGTCCGCGTGGCAGGCGGCCCCCCGCGGGGCCGCGTTCGCTTGAGCCGCGGGTCAAGCCCGCGGCGCCCAGCCAGTTCGGCCGCTCGGCCGAAGCCGAGCCGGCCGGTCCGGTCGGCCGGGCCGCGCCCAGGCCGGACCGGACCCGGCCGAGCCGGTTCGGGCCGGTTCGGGTCGGCCCGGTTCGGGCCGACCCGGTTCGGCCGACCCCAGGGGGGGGGTTCGGGCCGGGTCGCCCCGGGCCCAGTACCCCCGTTCCGGGCCCTCTACGGTCTTTCGCCCATATCTTGGGCCTGGGACCTCCGATTGACGAACCGTCAGCGGCTACGCGATCCTTGGATTGAGACGGTCGTTTCGGTATATTATACTCAAGGTTTCGGAAGACTTTGGGTTCGGCCGGGTTGGTTCGTACACGAAACCAACCGGGCCCTCGGAGCAGAAACGCTCATAACTTGAGCTACGGACGTCCGAACGACGTACCGTCAGCTGTGGTAGTTTCCTCTAAGTGAGACGGAACTTTTGGCATACTCCGCCCGAGGATCGGATACAGGCGGAGTACGGTCGGGTTGGTTTTGCCCTAAAAACCAACCGGGCCCCTGGGACGAAAATGCCAATAACTCTCAGACCGGGCGTCCGATTGACGCGCCGTCTGTCGCGTTGAGATCCTGTTGTCGATACGGAACTTTTGGATACATCAACTTCGGACTACGTGTCAGTTGATGTATCAGCCTCTCGGCTCGTGGAGCGGACCCTCCTAAACGAGCTCGCTTTGTGCGGGAACCCTAGTGCTGGCTGTGACCTCGACGACAGAGCAGAGATCCTCCGTGGACTGCGACGACGGCAGAGCAGAGATCCTCCGTGGACTGCGACGACGGCAGAGCAGAGATCCTCCGTGGACTGCGACGACGCCAGAGCATAGATCCTCCGTGGACTGCGACGACGGCAGAGCAGAGATCCTCCGTGGACTGCGACGACGGCAGAGCAGAGATCCTCCGTGGACTGCGACGACGGCAGAGCAGAGATCCTCCGTGGACTGCGACGACGGCAGAGCAGAGATCCTTCGTGGACTGCGGCGACGACTGTGCAGAGATCCTCAGTGGACTGCGTCGACTACTGCACTCAGCGATCCTACGCGGATCAGTGCCCGATCCTATGTGGGTCCTACTACCGGTTCTGTGTGAGCCACTGCCTACCGGTTCTGTGTGAGCCACTGCCTACAGGTTCTGTGTGAGCCCGATCCTGTGTGGGTCTTCTGCGGGGGTTAGTACCTATCGATCCTTCGTGGGTCCGACGACTTAGATGGATCAGTGATCATCTTTGACGTCATCTGAAAAAGTATACCTGGTTGAGCTGAATCTTATGTTACTCTCCTTTGTGGATTGTGTTGAACTATCCTATGTGGATTTACTATTTACTCTCCTTGTGGATTTGAGCCTTGCTTTCCTTTGTGGATTGAGTTGTTCTTGAGCTCGTGAGCAGAGCTAGAATTGGGGGCTTAGGTATATGTATGGGCATATACCTAAGTCGAGTCAGATGTTACTTCGTGATTGCATCTTTCTTTTGTGCTATATCCTTTGTGGATTTCGGGAGACCTTCGGGGGTCTCGGGGTCCTTACTGAGTAGCTTGTACTCACCCCTGCACGGGCTATGCCCGCACCTTGTTGTGTTGGTTGCAGACGACGGACAGCGCTGATCACGGTTGGGGCGTGGAGCAGGACGGTACCTGGAGGTGGACCACTGGGCGGGACGTGCTCGGAGCGGACGTGGGACCCGAGGAGCCTGGAGGCTATCTGTACCCACCCTTCAGGTGGGATTGCCAGTGGACGACACGAGGCCGCCGTCTTTTTCTTCAGTTGTTGTACTTTACTTTTCAGTTGTACTTTACAGTTGGGCTTGTATTTCCGGCCCCTTTTCTTTTCTGCACTTTACTTTCCGCTTGCTGACTCTGTGTGGTTGTTACTTATAAAGGCAATGCCTTCCCGGTTTACTGGGATTTACGCCTTGGTGCTAGTCGCCGGCCCCTGGCCTATGGAAGGCGGGCTTGGGGTAGTCACGGCACGGGCCCCGAGGACGGGTCGTGACAAAACATACTTCCAATTTTCAGAGGGGACTTTCCTACTGCTGGTGACATATCATAGTGTTGATTGGAAATTATTTGGAGCTAACATAAAAATTATTTGGGATGAATTTCATGAGTAAATTATATCCTGTGATTGATAGGGGTGAAAGGGATTGGGTGTTCAAGCATCTAACATATGGGAGTTTTCTTGTGACGGATTATGATAATAATTTTAATGAATTGTAATTTTTAACCCATAATTGGAAGTAGATGAGATATCAAGGTTATGTACAACTATGATGGCCCCCCAGTATAAATTTTTGTCAAATGTGAATATATTACACTTGAAATAATTCTCTATAACTGTTAATTGGACTCTCATCAACAATGTAAACCAGATGGAGGCCTTCTATGGTGGAATGGAAGATCTAATAGAGTTATCATAGAGATCCACATCTAATAGAAATATTAACTACATAATCAATATATGTAATGATAGGGATGGGTAGAACTATTAATTTAGTGTACCACTATTTATAGACCATAATTAAGTTTATTAAAATCTGGGTGGGAATGTTTTCCACAAGTGGTGGATGTTTTTTCCCCAAATAGAGTTCCATAATTTTATTAAGGCCTAAAAATGCTAGGAATTAAATAGTGTAACTCAGGAAGATAAAAGTGTAGTAAGATAATGGTAGGCACTATACTATGGGAGGGACTCAATTAACCCTAAGAATTAATGTAGTTGGAGTTCCAATAGTCACTTCGGTCAATATTGGGGGACGATATCCTGAGATATGATTAGTAATATTACAAGGAAATATAATAACATGGTATTTAAGTTAGATCACAGGGTTGATGGTTAATTAATATTAATGTAATTCAGACTAATCATTCAATCCTGGATTCATGTACACCCACTTTCAGAAGTATTATTATAAAATATACCATTTCTTCTTATTTATAGAGAAGAATCATATTACATTATAACATCTATGTTCATAAACAACATTTATTTAATTATGGAAGGATTAAATGAGTTTATTATAATTATTAAACCATTAGGTGTGTGATCAGATGTTATCAAACAATATAAGGACTGTACTATTGAAATCATTGTCTATCAATTTCTGTAGGATTTTTTATACTAGAAATTGAGGGATTTCATTTGATTTTGGGAATTGAGTTTTTAGTTATGTACCAGGATAACCATAACTTATACTAGAGGAGGGTTTCCTTTCTATCACAAGAATTTTACTATTGTGTATATCATTATTCATGGTAGATTCATTTTGATTGTAAATTTATAATTATGGTCATATTAGTGTGCTTAATGGGCTAGGTATTAAGCCTTATTTTTGATGAATGTGAGTTATATTCCAATTAATTTTCTCCAGTTTTTCACCACTGTCATGGTTTAATTCTTGGAGAGTTATCTACATTACCATCAGATTAGAATATTGAGTTCACTATAATGTTAGATCCAAGATCTAAACTATATTTAAGTCTACCATAATGAATGTAAGAGTGGAGTTATAGGAGTTGAAAGTGATATTAGAGGATCTGAATGATAAATAAATCATCCATCATAGTATATAAACCTTATGTTCCCCCATGTTATTCCATATGAAGGGATATAGAACCTTGATTTTATAATTTTATTATCATAGGTTTAACCAAATGATAGTAAAGAACTAATATCATCTTCATTTCATCATAGATCACTTTGATTAGATAAGATATTCTTTAATATTCTGTAGTATTAACATATGTTTAGGGTTATTTCAATATAGGGTGATACCATCTTTTAAAACAAAAAATAATAATAAGATAATGTATGGATTTTATGAGTTGGTGGTAATTTAATTTGGAATAATGAACACACTAATGATATTCGTGCACTTGAATAACTGGATCATACATCAATTTCATGAAAATTTTCTTGTGGTTTTAATTGATTAAAACATGGTGTATTACCGGTCTAGATATGATCATTCCCTATATATTGAAATCATCCTTTTTATAGTGAGAGTGCATCTGTTATTTTGTAAACACAATAAATGTATTTTCTAGATTGATAATGTGCACCTCTTATAACAAACTCAAATCTTTGTGTATAAGTGGATCTAGATGAGATGGAATATTTTGTGTATTGGGTGTTACCACAGAATGTATCTGAGATTTATAAATTTTTTGGTCTTGAAGTACATTTTTAGATTTTCATCTAGGACATATACTTTTTGGATGCACCAATGTTTGATATGAACATAAAAAGTCATGGTATTTGTTTATTTATATTCTATCAAATAGGTTTTCTTGGAATTTATGCATATGATAACCTCAACACTGATCCTAAACATATATAAACTAGGTAATGAGTATACCATGTATTGTTCCAAATCAAGATGTGGTAATAGATAAATTCTAATTTTCATGGATGAAGAGGTTTCTTGTGGATCTAGACAATAGATACCACATGTATAGAATTATTAGACTCAAAATATAGATTTACTCATGGTTTTACACTCTCTAATATTCTAACAACATCAACTATTTTTCATGATATTAATGCCTTAAATTGAACGGATTATCTTGAAGTAATTTTTTTCACAGTGAGATCTAAAACATCTGTAGAGTATATGGTCAATGTATCTTCATTCCTCAAACATCATCTATTCATATACTAAAAAATTGTAAACATTTTTATTATCATTTTGGATAGTAGGATGCATAATAACGTAGTTTATTAATCTTGTGATGAGTGGTGGTAGATAGTTCTTTTAAAAAATATACATATCAAGGCTCATGAGTATATGTGGAAATTATAATTGACATTGACCTCTATAGTTACTACACATATAAATTAGATCAATAATATGAATATCTCTAATATATATGTTTTAGATGTGATGGGTAACACGTTTGGTCGGGAGACACGATTAGGCTGGTTTTCTGTTGGTGATGGAATTATTAATGTGAATTGTCATATATTGGTTCCTACATAAATTTGATAGGATATTATGGTTTAATTTCATATGTTTTAATAGTTCATACAAATTAAGTAAAAATAAATTTATCCAAACCACCATAGGAAGTATTTGTGATTAGGGATGATGAAATAGATATATATCTTTGTGGAGTGATGCTAAACCTTTTAGTAGGTGAAGGTTGAGCATTAGTGACCTTCGGGGTTGTTGTGGACATTGTGCATCCATAAATTGAAGTTGGATATTGTCTCTATGGACTTCATGACTAGTTTACTTATCAATCTTCACAGTAATGATGTTGAATTGGTGATCGTGGATCCACTAACTATGTTATACCATTTATTTCATAGAAGTGATTGTTTCACATTTGATGACTTGGGAAGCCTCTATGTGTGTGAGGTAGTATAGTTACATAGAGATCCATGGAATATTATATTAGACTAATATCCCTATGATACATTGAATTTATTTAGAGGCCTTCATAAAAAGTTGGGACTAAATGTTCTTATGAGAAAAAATTATCATATTCGAACTAATGAATAATCTAAAAAACAATCTCGATATGAGAGGATATTTTATGAATATATATTTCACAATCCAGTTGATCTTGGAAGAAGAATATAGATATTGAGATTTTATCCAATAATAATAGCTTCTATGAATCAATTCTAGTTATTTTATTTGAGGATTTATACGTTTCATAGATCTATTTAACTTTTTTTGGTCTAGAGGTGGGAATATTGGCACTCGTTGGACCTAGTCTATAGTTTGATACATTTGAGTAGGTAAAAATGATAAAAGGGAAGTTAAAATCATTAATACATAGTAAATAATATTTTGACCATCACATACACCCTCAAGAATTTGGTGTTGGTTGGAATGTATTTTCTTGTGCCACCAATGTTAGGGAAACACTGTTTTTGTAATTAGGGTATGTTCATGAACATGTTTTCCTGGCTGGTTGATAGGTTTGAGAAGATCAGTTCAGTAAAATTTCCATTGGCTCCTCCGTGGTATTAAAATTCCATTAATGAATTATTTTACATGTCACTTATTTGAGAATATGATCCAAATAATTCGTTTATTATAGATATTTATGATGTTGTGATTGATTATAATGTATCTTTTATAATTTTGTGATCCTTATTATAGAATGTAGTGAGAAAAATACATGAGGATAAACTATTAATTTTTTGATATTTTAGTGGAATTGTGACATTTTTTAGGAGGATACCTAGAATATGGATTCAACTATGTTGTCGAAATTGAAATGACTTATTCCTTGATATCTATTAATTATGTGTGAGATCAAAATTCATGGATGAGTTTTTATATGGATAGGGGTTGTAAAAAAAACTATGATAACCAGATACACCAAATTTTTTTAGTTAATCCATTTAAATTATATATCCAAAAATAATTCCTAGTCTAAAATACCCCATAGATGTGTTCATGGGATTAGATGTTTTATATTGATGTAGGATAGTTGTGGTATGAGGCATAGGACTTGCTAAAGTTCCACAAATAAGTTAGTGTAATAGGCAGAAGCCCAGCAAAGCTATAATAAATCCATGGGTGGACCACTGGCCTATCGATGTGGCCTGCCTAGATGTTTATGTAGGGAAAACCCATAATTTCGTCCTATGACAACTTTTAATTTTCATAAACTTCTTATTTGACACTCATTTGAGATTTTTAATAGTAAAGGGTTATCTTGGAATTCCATGAACTCTCAATCATATTTCCTTTTCCTTAATCCATTTTTCGATTGAGACAACATGATTTGGAACATTTTTAAAATAATATTCACATTACTATATTTTCCTCAATGATTATTATTCTTCCTACCATTAAGTGGATGATTTATCACTCTAATTAGGGATTAATGGTTTTTATATTTGATCTGGTTGCATGATATATAGAATTACACTTCCCTAATTTTGATGGTGGTTGTTTAATATAATCCCTTATGATATGATATCATTTTCTAGTATGTGTAATTTCAGTGATATTGATGCCACATCTTGAATGCCACCTATTACAATTAGTTATCTCTTGTTTCCCAAGAATCCCATTAACAATACATTATGTGAATCATGTTAGTTCTGCCAGTTTTTGAGACCCCAGACTTTTGGATTCCTAAGAGGTGTACGAATCCACAATCTATGGATAAAAATATTTATTATATAAACCCATCGTTCATGAAGGAAATTCTTGGAATTTTGGGTATTCCTTGGATAAAACCATAAAACCCAATAGATTTAAAATAAAAAATTTGTACTTGGGTTGTCTTGTGAACAAGTAATTGGGAATAATTTATATGTGAATTATTTATTGGTAATAATTGATATGATAATTGGTAATTGATTATAAATTACTTTTTAATTGGTAATTAGATATTATTTACTATGAAATGGTAATTGGTAATAATGTCCATGCATATTAGAACATATCATAAATGAAAATTGAAATTTATGTATAAATGGAATAATTATTGATATAAGGATGAATTATACAAAATGGATTATATTTAACTTGTTTGGTATGTTTTGGTAAATTAGAATGCATTGGATATTTCATGAACTTCGTACATGGAATATGTAATTTGATATAGAATTTTAATTCTCCTTAGATATATTGTGAAATGAATATTAATTATCCTAGTTCATGGGAATTATCAATGGGTCCATTTTATATGGAATAAGTATTTATCCCAAAGAATGAGAATTTTTGTTCAGTTTAATGTGAATGAATAATTATATATTACCATTGTTTGTTATGGAAATTAACATTCATTTTTTTTTTGTTTTAGGTATAGCTATCGTATTTTTCAACATCGAGGTATAAGAGAAGTGGATTATTTTGATTTCATTTATTGAAACATAATTAATGACTTGTTTAAAATTCTATTGAATGCACAATTAATCATACTATATAAATTTTATAAATATTTGTTTGTGGACTATTTATTTTAATTAATATCCTATTATAGAATATATTTTGTACATTTTAAGTCTTCATTGATATAGGTCTAGAAAAGGGAATGGGGTCATATAATTGATTTTTTGATTTAATACATAGAACTAAATCATGGAGATGAGAATGAACATAGGGTTGGATACTTCTTTAGAGATAATTTATTTTCGAATTTTTCATTTAGTGTTTTATATGTATTTTTTTTGTATTAATTCATTATGAAATTACATGGATTGAGTACATTGGGTTGTTTTAAAATTTCCATGTTTATCTGTTGGAATTGATTTATATTTTTTTATCATGTTTATGATTTGATTATTATTTCGTAATAGTGGGTATAATATCCTCACTATATTTATTATACCATCACTAATAATTAGTATCCATTGGAATATTGGGATGTGTGCTTAATGTTTTATGGTTAAAATTCTTAGTCTTGTCATGGATAATTGGGATTAGTACATTATAGGTTACATGATGGAATTTTGTTTTCCTAGGTTCTAGGTAAATTTTCATAACCCATGATTAGATGAATATAGTTGATGTTTCTTTTTTATAGGATGATATAGTACATATATAACATGTTGACAATTTAATTGGTGGATTTTTTTTAAAATCCTCTGATTTGATTTATTGAATTGTGTAGGTCATTTGACTTCTGTTGGGAGGTTGGGATAATAGATGATAATGTTAGATAGATGTCTGTGATTCTAGTTCAATGAGTTTTTATGGGGTATAAGACTCCATTGTTTTTTTCCTTTTCAAGAGAGTTCATGTGTATCACACATATATGTTATTACGTTTTTCTCTTAATCAAATTTAATTTCATTGAAAGCTTGCATCACTCAGAACACGAAGTTTAAACAAACCACAATATACTATTAATATATTTAAATGTGACCAATTAATCATTGATATTACATTAGAGGGCTTGAATATAAATAAATAATGTATGAAAATTATATATATAATACTTATATAAACAAAATCTTTATCTATCAATAGTTTAGAAATGAAAATAAAACTCATTTGAAAGTAATAGAAATGTTTTTCTAAACAAACTATTTTCAATTAAAAAAGTTTTTATAGTAATAAATTAAATTATAATATATGGTTGAATTATTTTAATTAAAATTTTAATTTATATATTTAATAAAATTATTTATCTTTAATTTAATATTTTTTCAATACATTTGATAACAATAAATCTAATTTTATGCATAAAAACTGTATTTTTCAAAAAAAGTGGGTTTTTCATGAAATTATAATAATTTTTTACAAATGATATAAAATTAATTTTTAAAAATCAGTTTCATTTTTATAATCAACATTTCAAAATAATCTTAGTGTATATTTTTTACAACTTTCTTAAATAGAATATTTTTTTACATGTAGTCAAAACAATGCATTTATAAAAGTACTTTTTAGTTAATTTATTTACAAAGTTATATCTTATTTAAAAAAAGTTCAAAATAAAATTTTGTTCAATTATATAATTATTAACCCAATTCATATCACTGGAATCAATTTACTCCTGAATTTTGATAAAAAAAATTATACTATTGAATTATTTTTCTTTAGAACATCATTTTATCACTGATTCTTCATGTTTAATTTATATTTTATTCTGTCAATTTAGTGAAATAATTTTGGAAAATTATATTATAAATTGGTAATCAAAATTCTTTATATTATATATTATGGTAATTTTTTTAGAATTAGTAATAAATATAGTTACAAACTTATTACTGCTATTAAGGTTATAACAGGTTTACCAGGGGTAAATTTTAAAATAAAAGTGTTAAATGAGATATTTTTAAAGAAAAATTTCTTTTTTAATGGAACAATTTAGTTGTTAAATCAAATAAGTATTCATAATATAAATTTTCTCTCATTTTATAATGTATAAAACATAGGTATACCATTTTATTTCAAAACATATATGTGTATTCCCTCCACACTTATAAAAGGGAACCCCTCCTCTCATCTTCAAACTTCTAAATCCATTTAGTTTGGAAAATATAAATCCAAATTCCAAACATAATTCATTCAAAACATCATATAAAATTTATTTATTTTTATTAAACTCTAATAAGAATGATTTTGGTGAAAAATTAAGGAGGTTGTCCAAAGAAGAGATTTCCTTCTTAATTGATAATTTTCTTTCATTAAATTTTCCACCTGCATAAAATATTCTTCAGATATGGTAATATAATAAAATTATTATTTCCAATATTCAAATATTTTATTAATATAATGGCTTTACATATTCATTTTCCTCTTTAATCAAATGTGAAATGAAAGAGTTGAATGTGTGCTCGGCGGACTACCGCCTCACGAACTAATGTAATTTTTTTTCAATATACACCTATCTATGTTGAGATATTGATGGATTTAATATTTATATATAAAATTTGTAATAAATTTATATTTATGGAATTATAATATCAAATATTCATTCTTACCATTATATCTGTTGGAAAAAGATAATTTTGTTTGAGTGTATGTGTGTAGAATGGTCTCTATGATAAAACATGATTCCCTTTTCAAAATATATTGAAAAGGATAATAAGAAAGATATATTTAGTTATATAACTTATTATTATGACATATAAATCATTATTTAATGTTGATATATTATTTAACCTTTTTTTTATCTGTCCATCAAGAAAATGGAAACACCATTCATGTGTACGTATGATATAACATCTCTGTGAATGGTGTAATCCATTTTCTAACTTTACAATGTATGGATGGCCCAAAATTATGTATATAATGAATATATAAGAAATTTTTCCTATGTTTTAAAATATTTACATTTAAAAACCGTAATCAATGTAAAATAACTTAATATAGAAAACCAAAGCATACTTGAAAATTGAACTTGTTATTACCTTAAATATGAATTTAATAAATAATAATTATTAAATCGGTCATAAATATTCATATGCAAATAATATATTTTATTATATATATGAGTATGGTTTTATAATGGTTTTATAATGAACTCTATTTAGTATGTATGAGGTTCAAATGTTTTGGAAGAAATTCGAGACTTGTGGTAATTGATTTTTATCTGACTATTTAGTCCTAATGAGACATGTCATATTTCACACTTATTTCATTTTTGTGGTTTATATACTACCCCAGAGTGTATTTTATAATTCCTATTATGAATAATATAGGTATTTAAATATCAATATATTGTTATTTATTTTCATGGGTTTTATGATTCAAAATTTACGAAAGTTGTAAGGGTATTATGTTACAATATCATTGTTTTTCTAGCTTGTTTATGGTTATGGTTCTGATGATAAAATATAATCATATATATATCTTAATAAAATGATAAATTATCTTCTACAATGGTTATTTATTAATAATACATTTTTTCTATTCATTTTATTCTCTTTAATAACTCATGATATAGATATATTGTTATTAATGAAAATCATATTTATTTATATTTTCTTTGAAAAACCCCTTTTCTTCCATGCCCATGTTTTCGAAAAATATTTCATTCAACACCGGTAGTATTCTATATTGATTTATTAAATAAATTTTTAAACTATTTTTATTTTACAAATTGTTCTAATTAGAATCTTATTTCTGTTATCTGAAAGTTTCCCTCTTCACATTAACATAAAATTCTAAAATAATGTTCATTTTAACATGCACGACATGAACTATATTTCCAACCATTGAGAACACTAAAATATTTAATACATAAATTATAATTTTTAAAGGATATTTTCAATAGAAAATTTTTTCATTAAAATTTGGGATATTTTTAAATTTAGTAGATGTAATTTCAAATTGGAAAGGATATTTTTTCTCAAGAAATGTTCCATATGATCTTTAAAAATAATTTCACTCCTAATATTACATCATTAGATATTAAATATGAGTTATTTGGGATATAATCCAATTATATCATAATTAATAATTCTTTTTATAGCTTATTTTAAATATTAAATAATGTTATAAAGCCTTTTCCTTTTCTATGGTTTATGATAGGATAAAATAATGGAATGTATATTTAAGCCATTTATATAATAATGTTTATGCCATTATTTATTTTTATGGGTAATGTTATGATGAATGATTTCTGATTTTGTGTCACACTTATGTATGGAATATTTATATTATGGGTGAGATCATTATTAACCAAGGATGCATGTTTTTTTATAAACCAAGGACATGTGATTCCTTGATAAAACGGGGATGGGTGGTTCAATTATAAACTATGTATTATTGACAGAGATATATCTCTATAATATATTAGATAAATATTAATAACTCATGAGATAATAATGTTTTGGATGAACTTGATTTCATTATTCCAATTTAATATGTGTACATGGTTTTTTATCAATAAGATTATGTGTGGGCCAGGTTTAATGTGCATATGATTATGCATGATATTATCTTCCATGTCAATAATATTTTTTATAGACATGGATTTCACATCCATAAGTTTATGTGGTGGTTTTATTTCATGTCCATAACATAATGTGTTATCCTTTCCTATTTTTAAATGTAAAAAATTTTATAATTGTTTATTTATTCTATAAATATATGTCTTATTCCAATGTTATGTTATCATGGATCATGTTCTATGATTCATTTATGAACTTTATCTTTTGCACATAAAATATTTATTCCCTGAATCTTTATTATGATATACGATATATAGACTATTGTTTAAAATGTTATTCTAATTTTCTCATACCATTATTCACATGTTATTTTTATATTCCCCATGATTAACCTTACTAGACATCTGAGTTCACAATTTCTTATGTAGTCATTCTCCATATTTTGATGAAATGTTTTAAAAATGTCATTTCAAGGAAGTGTACTATATTGGAAGATATTCATTATATATTTTGATGATAATTCCATAAATAAGAATATTTTTAATCTAGTCTCTGAAGATTCTAATATTTTATGGTCCTCAAGAATGTATTTATGAATTTTATTGAATATACATCCAAAATTACATCATATTTATTTATGAAATGTCGATGTGGTCATATCATGAGTCAAATTTAATATTATTTATTGATCATAAATTGATTATTATTATATAGGAAATTATATATATGCATATTGAGACCCCAATATAGGAATTAATAATGTAAAATGGGCATTTACCATTGATACTATGACACGTGTTGTTTGTAGAACGAATTGATATAGCATATGACAAAACTTGGATTTAACCATTGGAGCTTGGGTATTGATATGTGATTATTTCATGATATGACATTTCATCGATGTGATGAGAGGTTGATCAAGGGGTTTTCTTTTTGGGATTTTATGGCAGAATCAACTTATGTCAGGGATTATTAGTGATCTTATAGAATATAAAAAGTAGTTAAATAACTAATAGGTATATTAAATGTATTGGGGATGAGTGGATTGGATTAAAAAGGTGGAATTATAGGATTTCCTTAACTATACTCGGTGAGGAATTGATGTGATTTTGATTTGCTTGCAGGAAATGGTGAGTCCCATAACGAGATGTAATGAAAGTAATGTGTGGTGAAGAAAATGGTTATAGACCACGTGTTAGACCCTTCAAGACTAGGTATAGGATATTAGATTATCAATTAGTTTGAAATGGGATGCATTGAGTTACAATATATCATTTTAATATCTGGTATGGACAATAATGTAGACATATTCAAGATTTTGGGAATAGATTATGAGGGGGAAATATTGGGTTAGTAGTGGATATCTAATATGATTGTTCATGTAGATAAATGATGAGGAATTTATTATAGTAGGGATCAAATTATATATTATTTGAATAGTTTATATAAATTTTCTATGGTGTTCATAAATTTAAAGATTGATATGATAGATAAACCAACTAGGTGGTTGTTTTTTTAGTAATCATGCTCTGATGCATGTGAAATAGATATGTATTGTACATCAAAAATACAAATATGTGGGTATCAATTGATGATATTTTGGGAATTTTAGGGTGTTTGGTAAATCATTACCACTTGATATGGGATAATTATTTAGTGGTAGGACTAGGTGTGTCTTTCTGAAAACATTATGTTGTTGTTGTTGGGTCATTATAAAAATTGGTTCACATGGATATCACGTTGATATGAATATTTAGGCAAGGACATGTATTTTGGATATTGAATTTGGAATGTGAGTACATATTTTGATGTGGATTAGAGGGTGATTGTCATGTTTGACATTGAGTCAGTGATAATCTAGTATAGAATACTATCCACATCATATGATATGTGATTTTAGTATATTTTCAATCGACAAACAATACCACAGGCGGGTCTTCATTATGGAGATTTTAGAGAACAATGGATATATAATGCATGATCATGCAAGGAAATGAGTAGTGGACTTTGAAAATGATCATTGTTAGTATGTCCGCGACTAGAGGGATATTTAGGATTTGTAACATGTATTATGGATTAATAATTGGGATGGTTTGTGGAGGATGGATAAAGACAAATCTCAAGGATGAGAAGCATTATGGTTAAGAGATTATAAATAATTTAATTATTATGGTAATAGAATTTATTAACTCCAAACATAAACACATTTATTTAGTTCTAAAAACACCTTCACTAGACAACTGATTTGATAAAAATTGAGAATAACCATTCTAAATATATATACATTTTACATATTTTCTATTAATTAATCATTAAGTTTCATAAATAAACCAAAAAATCCAACAAAATATAATTTTTTTCATTGATGATAAGGTACATAATAAAATTATTTTATGATTCTTATGTAAATTTTTTCCGAACTTATCCACACTAGTATCCCATCAATAGATCTAATAATTTACAACTATGTTCACAATATGGAGAAACATAAACATAAGAAAATGGTTGATATCTAATTCTCAATAATGTTAAAAATATTTTATAACAATTTATGATCATAAATAATAACAATATAAGCATATGTGTATTATAATATAACTTGAACCTAACATAATTTAATCATTACCAACAAATCATGGATCACAAATCATGATTAATGTAATAAGGACTCAAATACCATAATTCATGAATAAAAATATTATGTAAATATTAGTGTATAATCATGATCCATTAGATATTGACATCAATATACCATGAAAATATATATTATAGAAATTATAAAATGTAAATAATAACATCATGAAAAAATGAACATTATTTATGTTATGAATTAACAAAATGTTTTTCCACAATGTTTTAAAAAAAATATTCCAACTATATATTTAGAATAAAAAAAATTATATTATTGAAATCATTATTTAATGGTATATAAATGTTTATGAAATAAATTGGAGTGTGATATATGACCCACTAATGATTCATCATTTCTAACAACATACACTTGAAATTAAAATTTAATTATAAAAAATATCCCTTGAAATAATAATTGGTTTTAAATATTATCAACTATATTATAATGAGGAATTCATTAATTATTCCATCATTATATGTGAAACAAATATATGATAATTGGGTATCCAATGATATTTATTAAAATTATAGGTAAATATAATTCAATTAATGTGATGAGGTATATGGTATTTACACCATATAGATAAAATTTATATAGTTTTGTCAATAATTTCTTCAATTAATCGATTTATGGTATCTTGGTGAAAACCCTTCATTCAAGGGAAATATATATAGAGTTTCCCCATATAAAAATCATTTTAATATAGAACTATGTATATAAATAGTGGATGATTATATAAGAAAAATAGTTATAATATTTTCCTTTATTATAAACCCCCAAAATATTATATGATAATTTATTGGGTAATTTATGAAAAATAATTTCAAAAAAATAAAAACTTTTTTGTGATAATGTGAAAAATAGTTTTTAAACCATATTTTTTTTATTTAATGTCTTTAAACTTGTTATCAAATAAGATTTTTTAAGAAATTTTGGAAAAAATTAATGTTGATGAGAAAATGTGTGAATGAAAATTAACTGTAAAAACAATCCTCTATTATGGATCCTTAAAAAACACATTATTGATATCCTATTGAAATTGTAAGTGGTAGATGAATCAAATGATCATGAATAGAAAATAATTTCACTATATTAAAATACCTTTTTTTAAATTTATATTCTTAAAAGGTGTAAAAAACATATGTTTGAATAGAGGAAAATGGAGATAAAAATATCACATGAGTTAAAAAATAATTGTGGTCATATATATATAGAAAAATTGGGAGGAAAGGAAAATATGGACAGAGAGGAGAAAACATTATTAAAGCTATTGAAACATATTCTCAAAAATGATATTTTAATTTTGAAAGAAGTTAATGAAGATAAACACTTGAAAAAAATGTAATTTTACCTAGGAGTGTATGATAATTTTACTTGAAACAAATTCTCACTATTAAAGAAACCAACCTTAGATGAAATAAGTTTTAGGATAATAATTTTAACTCAATAAATAGAGTTTAGTAAACATAATAATTATGGTAATTGAAATATAAGAATGAATGAAACAATGAGGGTTTCCATGAAACGTGCATTAAAATATCATGAAATGATTGATATTTATAAAAATTGAAGGTAACATAATAGATAATACGCCATATAAAATAAATTATATTGATAAATATCAAACATATCTCATGGAATTGAAAATAGAGGAAAATAAAGTATACATACTTTAAATCATTCAGATTTATAACTCGTGCAACGAAAAAATACGACATCAATTTTTAGATAAGTTTTTCATGTGTCATCACAAAGGGGCCCTTGATTTGATTCCCCATGTTTTCCTCCAATAGCCCTAGGGATGGGGACTATCACCGAGTAGTCTTATCACTAACATTGGAGGAATTATCATATGTAACTATACACACAAACAAACATCCCCAAACCTATAAAAATATGAAATGTAAAAACAACTGAACAACCATTATTGAATACATATAATTACCACAAAAATTTTACGATATAATGTAATGGAAAGTAAACAGGTCCAAATAAAATCTCACCATAATGAGTCCAAAAGAAACCCTAACATGAACATAATTATGATGACTACTATCAAAATGATTCAGGAACAAATGTTGGTCTATCCGGTCTTAATAACCACTTGTAGGTTATAGTTTGTCTAGAAATATTCGAAAAGGTCAATCATTTTCACAAGGCATGACATGTTCCGGGAAATCCCATGAAGAGGTGAGTATAACAATAGCTAGTAGGACACCCCAAAACCACATATAATAAGAAAAAAATAATATAGTTATATCTACATAGGTGTATACCTAAATAATATATGACAATACTATCTATGTATACACAAAAACGAAACATAGTATAAAGGTAATTCGGAACCATAATTATAACATAGGATTCCAGTTTGATGGTTCAATAAAGAACTCAACTAGGAGAACACAATCCATAGTCTGATAATACTAATGATATCTATCAAATAGGTAACAGCCAGTGGGTCTCACCATTAGAAGTACTTGTTGAACCTTTGAGGACATATGATAAACAAATGAGTATCACTTCAAATGTCATGGGGTATACCAACAACACAATCTTGAATAAATCACTATGTAGAGGATCAACACCCATGGTGTGTATGTCATGAAGATACCATGAAATCCACTTAGGGAAAGTAGGTGAATATCAGATCTGACCACAGGCCTAATAGAAGGATTCCAACAACCCTATCCATGAACTCCTGCTGAAGGGATCGATGCCCTATGTGTAAGATGATATTATATAACCCTCAAGGAATATTTTTGGGGGAATTCACCATAACAATACATGTCTATGATAAATAGTAAAATACAAACCATGCATGTTTTTAGGAGTACACAAAGTGTAATAGGGGTACACACTATGTCTGATCAACCTCGAGTCATTCTTATATGAATGTCCCGTGTCCCTTTCCATTGAATTTGTAATAGTACATGGAATATAATTTTATTGGGTACTCTTCCTATGTACCAATACACAGATATTTTTGTGTACACCAGGGAAATCTATGTTTGTGTGGGAGTACATGTGGTTAACATGCCCATGTTATTAACCCATGTCTGCATACCCCATGAGGTACATAGCGAGCTCCGTAAAGGGGACCACACACTGTGTGACAATTCCATAGGTTGTGTGATACTTATCTTCCTCAAAAACCCAATACATTTTTAGAAGGGGACCACAATGTATGTTTTTACTAGTGACACACTATGTTGTGTGTAAATTTCTAGAATCTCAGATCTATATTCCATTATTGTTTTGCACCACTGACCATCAATTCCACCATCTTCATAATTTAAAAATCGAGGATCCATGTCATTTGATAATTGTTATTGATGAAAAATGTGTTTTGATGATTGAATCCATTCAGAAAATGGTATTGTATTCCATTCTTCATTTTACACTGAAGAACACAAAATCTGGTATCCAAAATCATTTGATCAATTTCCACCTACATCTTCAAACAACCATTGTGTTGTGACTGTCCCAGATGTGCAATATCAAAAACAAATTCCCAAAAATGGGTGTATAATGAATGTTTCCATTGTAGATATCAAACAACCGGACAATGTATAATTCTAGTGGAGAATAATGAAATTAAGGGAGAGAATACAAGGGATAATCTTGAGAAATTTATCTTGGTCAATGTTCATGATGAAATTGATTCTCTTCCATTATAATTATAAATTAATACATTAAAAAAAAGAATGATGTTCTCCAATTAATTCCTATCAATAATTCCATCCCTCAAAAAGAAAAATCCCTAGATCAATACATAGGTTCATTGATATGTTTTCCTCATAGAAATTAATATCGAGGAATGAATCAAATAAAAAATCATCACACCTTGATATGGATCAATTAATGGAAAATAACTAGCCTAAATCATTATCACTTGTGAGATATCGACTCATGTTTCTTTCTAATGACCAATCTATGATCTAGTTGTTGATTTTATAAGAGCTATTCTATATCACTCCTTCCAATGGAACTCCAATAGCTCAGGGGTTATGAAGATAACCCTGTAATTTCACCATAACAATCAGTTTATGTGAATTTCAATTATTTCTTTAGGGAAATAAAAATGAAACAATTTATTTAATTATTTTATTCAATTTTCTCATGTGATGAATTTTATGAAAACAACCCCTGATGACATAGATTATCATTCCTAGGGTAAAAACAATGTCCTGAAATCAATTATTCTCATAGATTTATTATTCATTACCATACGTACATGTTATTCGATAGTAGTAGAAAAAATGTGAGTGTGTTTTTTATGATATTAAATATAGTTCAATGATTTATTCTGGGAACACTAGCCTCGAAATCGCATTATATATATTATAATGGTCTCATAAATAATCCATACAATATCAAAAAATAATACATGTAAAATAATATAAATTACATTCTACCCAACATTGGTCTTTACATCAACAAAAATCCAAAATAGGGGATAAAAAAGACATATGGTTCCTAGGAATATATCTCAGACTCCTACTCCCTAGTGAAATCCCTCGGATTCCCGTGACACTAGAAGACGCACATTAAAACACCAATCACCCATGAAATATCCTCTCATACTGATCCTCAATCTTTATTGTGTACTCGACAATGGTAGTTGAAACCTCGATATATATCTTTCCACATTTGATAATTTTTGAGGGACCTTCCACATACCTCCTCATATACAACACATTGAAGACCCCATTTACTAGGTATAAATGTGGTGGTTGGGATTATTGGTATGTCACCCCTCCCACTATATAATTTATTTAGAAATGGACAATGAATATCTGAGATAACCTACCTCCCCATCCAAATCATCATAATTCACATTGAGGTAAAACACATAAGAATACACATTCTCCATCATCAAAATCGAAAGGCCTTCATATCCTCTATGTAAAAGACTTATGAACACTATGTTCGGTCTTCATACACATCTAGATTATATGAACCTTCTCGCTAAATCATCGTACCAATTTTAAGTCCATTAGTACTGACTCTATGGGGTTGGTCAAACAATGTGGTAACTTGTAGGGTCTTCATTACTACGGCATGAATAATTTAATACATATTTTTGAATGGTAGCTAATGTTTTATGAAAAATACACTAGTGGAATGTATTTCTTTGAACCATTACCAAAGTCCAACATGCATTCTTGAATAATGTACTTAAAGAAATGAAAATTACGCTCTTTTGGCCATTAGTTTGGTGTTGAAATTCTATGATCATGCGTAACTAATTTCCAAATGCCTCCAACAATACATTCCAAATATGAGATCTGAAGAAAAAATCACGGTTAGAAATTATCATCAATAAAACTCAATGGATTCTGACTATCTCATAATTGTAGTGGTATCTGGATCACTCTACTGAACATTCTTCCCGAATAGATATGAAGTGAGACAACCTAGTGAGTCAGTCTACGATTACCAAGATATCCCAATGTCCCCTTGATATATGTGGTCTACCTGAAATAATGTATGTGGATATCCCACCCCAGTTCCATTATAAAACCTCATGGGGTTGATTGAAAACTACTAGAACTTGGCACAGAACCTTATCTTTTTGACAAATAATGCATCGATATATAAATTCAGAGATTCCTTTATTCATCCATGGCCATACAAAATAGATTTCTAAGGTTTTGTTAGATTTTTTACAATATTGGATGTACCAATAAATTTGATATAAGAAACTCTCTATGAATATCCTACAACAAAGTAAATGTTGAAATCATGTTTCCTCTAAAAATAATTAAATTCTCCCCATATTTAGAAAACCCATCAGGTACATGTCTGGTAGATATCTGCATATGTAGAGTCTCAAATTTGGAATCTCGAAGAAATGCCTCCTTGGAACACTGTAGGATCTAATTGGTGATAACCATCGACTGTAGGTAATCTCCTCCATATCCATCCAAATTTTATATCTATAACGATGAAAACTGCTCTGACGTTTCATTAATCAACTTGATTAAGATCATCTACTAAGAGAATATACTGCCACAATCATCTTATTAAGACAATATAAAATATTGATGTCATAATCCTAAAAGAACTCCATCCACAACATCAATCTCATGATAATATCTTTTTGATAGAATATATATTTGAATCTGCTGTGATCTAAATAGACAATAAATATCTCACCCTTCTGGTAGTGTCACTACAACAATAGTGAGAATACTTCATCTACTAACTAAAGGACATGGGTCATGTATTTCTAATCATGTGGTATGAGATGACATGACCATAAGCAATGACATCTTACCTCTATATCAAAACCCAACCATTCCAGATTCTTAATGAAATTTCGAGCACTACTTACTGAAACTCCTCTAATGGAAATATCAATATGGGAGCACTTAGAAATCACTTCCTCAACTACCTAAAATATTTCCCTCAAATCTCCATCAAAAAAAGGATTCCTCTATCGAGTATAATATTTTATGGGTGTTGATATCATAGATAAATAAGGTATGAATATTTGGTAATAACATTACAACCCATGTATTATCCATAGGTGCATATCATGCTCCTCCTCAGCCATCGACTACAGATGGATATCATTGATGAAGAGTAACATGAACACATCTAAGAATGGATGATGGATCTAGTTCATGATTCCCATAAACACTTATAGGGAATTTTTCATGCCAAAGGGAATCACTGTAACACCCCGAGATTTTATAAGATATATTACTTTTAATTTAATTGATTTCTTGTGTTGTACTCTACACCAAGATTATATTATGCTGTATAAAACACTATATTAACTTGCAGTATACGCAACACTATTTTTGGATTGTGTTCCACACAATTTCAGGTTCATTTGATATAATTAATTTCCCACAACAGAGTATAGATTTTGTTCAATGTATAAATTAACTATGTTTATATTGTGTTATACACAACACTAAATGATTCTTTCACTACACGCAACATTGACATGCCTTGTATTACACAGAAGAACGAGCTTCCTTGATAACTTACATGGTACGAAATAGCTAGTTTCACTAAACAAATATATATTATTAAAATATTATTTAAACTAGATTTTATTAATATTATTAACTAAATTTTGAATTTTATATATCATTAACATCTGTATTACACATGATATGAAAAAAAATCATTTTTTCGGATAAAAAAAGTATTTTTCCAAAAAATACAATTTTACCGCCTTTTGATGGAGCACACATTTTATATATAGTTTTTGAAACTTTTATAAGATATATTTTACAATATAGAATATTATTTGGTATAGTAACATAAAAATTTACATTTGAATAATTTTTGGTATTTTTCTGATAAATTACATATTTTAAGTAATAGTGAAAATCCGCTATATTTCAATAGAAAACAACTTTTTTCTTCAAAATAATTTATATTGTAAAAATAAATTATTTAATGTTTTTAAATTATAAATATAATATTTTTTTAAATTTTAAGGCAATTTAAGTAATTGTCATTAAATTTTCATTGAATTCATATGTAAAAACATTTCAATCTTTTGCAATGATTTGAACAAAAACACGTTTTTTTTGAAAAAGGGATTAATTTTAAGTAATTTACTACAAATTCTGTGTTTTTAATTTGGAAAAATGGATTCCATATTTGGAATCATAATTTTAATTTTTTTTAAATATTTACTTTTTATTTTTTGACATTTTTAATAGTAACATTAGTAATTATTTTATTTACCATGGATAAAGGGTAAATCTGGTAAATAAGGTTAAAAAATAATATTATAATGATATTAAACTACCCTAAAAAAATTCCATAATCCTATTGGATGGGAAATTTCCGACCATGGGAATATTTGGTTTGATTTTGGGATCCCATGGATTCACTTGGAAGTGAAAAAGACATTTTATAAGAATTAATTAACGTAATGATAATTTTAACCTAATCATATTTTGTTTACTAAATCGATTATAATATGGGGTTATATAACAAATAAATATGTTTGTAAATAGTCATTATAAATATAAAAATATTTTCTACATCATGGAATTTTATTTATAATTTTTAGACATTAGATAAATATAGTTAATTATGACACAATTATGTTGTAGTGAATACCTCAATAAGGAAATACTCAAATAAATGAATTTATAAATTTTAAAATAAATTAAATTTGAATATTTTTATTCAATAAAAAATGTTATAGATTACATAGAAATATTAGGGATCATTTAATTCCTTGGTTTCTAAGTAATAATGTTGTTATGAATTTTTAAAAAGTCATGTATGAATCGTATCCAAAATTGATATAATTCATAAATTAAAAAATAAAATAGTTCATTAAATGATATTAAATTCTTAAAAATATGATATTCTTTAAAATGGTTAATATAAGTCCAAATATTTCATAAATTACTTTTTTTTGGGATTTTTGACATGATATGGTAATTACATTAACCCATAATGTGTAAATTACATGATATCACGGTAAGATTAAAAATGGTAAAAGAAGGGTTAAACAAAAAAGATAAGGATAAAAAATATTTAAAACGTGTAAAAAATTTATTGGATAATGGGTATTTGAACCAAAATAACCATATCTTAGAAATAAAAAAGTTTTGGAAATTTTTTAATCCAAATTAAATTTATAATAAATTAATATTTTAAGAGTTTTCTGAAGTGCTCCTCTCCTCTCTTATAAAAGAGAACCTCATCCCTCTCCTCTTCACTACATTTTTATCCATCAAGATCCTCTAACCACTAAACATTTATATTATAACTTTCCCTAGATAAATTATAGTGGTGATGGTATTCTGAAAAGACCATCTCTAGTTCCCTAAGAGGAAATTTAAAGGAGGCTCGTCGAGGAAGAGGTAATCTCTTCTACCGATTCCTTAAAATTTATTTCTTCTTCTATGTCCTCATATTTTGTTGTTTCATTATAAAGTAATAAAATTAGTATGAATCATATACATATATGTTATTATAAATATTAAAAAAATCCAATTTCACATTCTATACATCCTATGAAAAATGAAATCATCCCTCGTGTGTACTTACAAATTACCATCTCCTCGCCGTGGTGTAATATGTTTTTCACCACCACCTTACTAGGATAGTTATAATGGTGGAAATAATAACTATATATTATTTTTATAAATTATACTAATTCTGAGATATTATACACCATGGAATTCAATACCAGTCAACAACTATTGGAATGATATCGTCACTCGGGCGTACGCACGACTTATCGTCTCCACTGCGCGTTGAGATTCATTATCAATGTTAACTATTAAAGAATAATTATAAATAATATATAATAAATAATAATGAAATATATGTTATAATAATTATACTGTATTTATTTATATATATATGTGTGATTTACTAACTTTCATTAAATTTAATAAGGAATTGAAAGGAGTCTCCATGCGTACGTTTGACCTACCGTCTCCATGAACGGTGAATTCAATTACATTTAGAAATCTATTAAATATAATTATATACTGGATATATATGGTATATAAATCATGTTTAATGTTATGGATTTATGTAAATCATGATCTATGTAATCATATGAAGAATAAAAATTCCAAACAAATAAGATAAATGAAATGATTATTACTCAAAAACATGCTTTAACATGAAATTGACAACTGGACCGGTAATATAAAGTCATAAGTGAATCATACATGATATCATAAATATTATTAATGGTCTATTAAAAGTTAATAATATGTTAAAACTAACATTACTCGTGTTTTGGAAACATACAGAGAAAATCAGACCAAAGGTAAGGGATAAGTTTTCACTCAAATTTTTATCTGAGATTGTTTATACAGATGTATTTTCTGGGGATATATTTATCATCAATGTCCATGTTTTATAAAAATAAATTCATAAAATTTTTACTATTATTCCATGTTTTTTATAGTCACTTTTACCCCTTTTTTTCTTTTACTATGTGGTATAGAAGAAATCATTCTTTTTTTACCATAATATATATATTTTGACTTTTCCAGTAAAAGTAAAAGGTGATTGTTTTTTAACTTATATGGCATGAATGGATTTTTATGTTTTCTGGAATACTTATTTCCATGAATAATAATATAAAATATTTAATTTTTATTTTCAACTAAATTCTTCTTATTAAATATTTTGTAGAATTTTGAGAAAAGAAAACTTTTTTGAAGAATAAAGGATATTTTCCTCCGTAATTAAGTTCAAGTGTTTCATCGAAATTATTTTCCATCTTAGATAACATAGAGTTAAGTTTTTATACCTATTATTACCATGATTTTATTATTTTTATTATGAAATTATTTTTATGATGTCCATTTATCTTATATGGATTATTTTATGATGACATGATGTTTAATAATCCCATTATATTTCATGGGTTATGCTATGATGAATTATTTATGTTTTTGTGGAGAATGTATGAATGATTTCATTATAAGATGGGTGTGACCTATATCTACCTCCAATGCATTGGGTAATGATTTATATATCATTATATTGACATGTTTGTAATGGAAATTAAATCTGATTCAGTAATACATGGTTGGAACAACATGTAAACTCGCTTCAGTAATGGACTTCATCCACTAGGATGGTCTTGGAAGCAATGCCTTGGCAACTATGGAAATTATATTACATGTTTAATGGTTTCCAAAATTCCATGTTTTATTCACATATTACTTTATCATGATTAATGTTATTTTATGATATATTCCTTATGTACTACTAATATTTATATTATGACTCATGATTTTTGTGATTAAACTTTTTGTTCAAGTTTTTACATTCAAATGTATATGGTTTGTATTATTTTCTCCATGATTACCCTAACTGAGCATTTGAGCTCACCCTTTTTTATTTTTTCTTTTTCCTAAGATTTAAATAAATGTTTTAGGTAGGAAAACAAAAGGGAAAGATCTTTATGGGATATTTTGATGATCTTTTACAATGATTAAAAATTTATGTTCTGAGTTTCCAACGGCACTAAAATAATACGGTCTTTGGGTGTCTATTTGTGTCATGTATTAATTATTATGAAAAAGAAATGTAATGTCTATGTACGTCAAGCTAGGGTCTCTAAGTTGGTATCATAATGAAGGTTTAGTCATCCTTTGGAAACTAGGATGGAAACCTTTAGTGAGATCCCTAGAGATATTTATAAGGCATGTCTAGGGATGTCCCTAAGTGTATGTATAACTATAAATTTCAGTCCTAGAATCATGGTAATGATCATGAATAACCTAGGATTAACCTATGATGTTAGAGATTGACAATACTCCCCCTTCATTGTATTGTTTTCCTAGTTTGATTTTTCCTCTCACACTATTCATAATTGGTATTAGACAATGGTTTGATCCTAAAAGAACCATGATAATGCTAGATGCGATAGGAATTGAAATTATTTTCCACCTTAACAACCAAATGTTATGGGAGATCAAATAAAGAATCTTGTCTCAAGGACCAAAAATTCTCATAGGCTCTAAAATGATCAAAGTATGGAACAAGGTTCTCTTGAATATTTCTTAATGAAACATCCACATATTTTTAGTGGAACGACCCATCCACTAGTAATTGAGAAATGGATTTGTACCGTTGAAAATATATTTTTCATTATCCATTGTTCAGAACGTGAAATGGTTAGTATTGGATCTTATTTCTTGTAAGGTAAAGAGAATCTTTTGTGGAACTTTATTAATAATACAAGGAAAAAAAGATAAAATTAACTCCATGGAATGGGATGAGTTAAAGAACTTATTTTTTAGAATATACTTTCATCATATTCTTTATACAAAAAGAGAGATTGCAGTTTCTCATTTATATCATGGTTACAATAAAAAATAAACAATGTTATTCAAAGGAATCTATAAAAATTATATAGGAAAGAAGATTAGATTTTCTTTATGCTCAAAGAGCAGATTGAAACATTAAGGAAATTGTCTTAAGGGTACTGATAAATGTTTTATGTTTGGGAAAGAAGGTCATCAAAAATTTTACTAATGATGTAATGGGAATAAAAAGAAAGCTCCAAAGAGTGCACCTCCCACAAATCTGGGTTACAATTGCAAGGAAATGGTGCATTATACTAACCAATTACCTAATCTGAGGGTTATGGATGATTATTAAAGCCAAAAAAGTTTTAAGGCCAAAGAGAAAGGAAAATCACATGTGATCACTATTTGTGATGTGGAGTATGCCAGTGAAGTGGTTGAATGATTAAGTGTTTATGTAATGGGATTCCAAAATAGTTTTGTTGAATCACTTTTATATTATTATGGAATATTGGAATGTTAATGTATTGATTCATTGTGGTTTTCCATAAGTATATAGTACCATTAAATATTAAAAGTTATTGAAATAATTTCAGAAAACACGTGATATGTACATAATGAATTGATAAGGATATAATGAGATGTTTGAGTATATTAATGAAATCATGACTGATATAAGAAAAAAGTGATATCATGGTTTTAGTATATATAATTTTTGGGATTTTAGTATGTGTAAAGATTAAAATTTTGAGATATTTCATGTTTTCACTACGTTTACATTGTAATTCATGATTAAGGTATTAAATCTTTCGAATGTAATAACCAAGAACTACCTTATAAAATATGGGATACACATTTTATGTAGATTTAGTTCACCAATTTCTATATTCTCAGTTTTTGTAAGGATTGTAATGTTATCCATTTATGGATAGTATAAGTTATATTCCGGATGATGTTTTAATTATCTTACTATAGATATCCTTATGCATATTTGATTACCTGTGCTAACCTTTTTGTTGAGACAGATGGAATTACCTTTCATTCTATCGCATGATTTGCTAACAAAATCATGTATGAATTTATTCTCATGAAAAAATTCTTCAAATTTAGGAAAGTATATTGAGACCAAAAATGTTATCCTAGTATCTTCTTATATGATGAATTAGATGGTTCATTAAATCATCATATATTTATAGCATTCTAGTAGTTAACATTCTCCAAACCTTATTCTTTATCACTATCCATCTGAACTTGATGATTAGATTTCTCTTTCAAATCCATATTTTTACATCCCACATATGTTATAAGATAGATTATTTTTTATTTCATTTATTTTTTGTGTGGTACAATACACTATGATTATCTTGTTCTATATGTAACATTGTATTCTCTTGATGTATATGCAACAATATTCTTGTATTGTTTGACCCACAATTTCAGGTTCTTTTGATATAATTCATTTAACAAAACACCGAGTATAGAATTTTTTCAATATATAAATGAAATATGGGTGGATTGTGTTATAAGAAACACCAAAGGATTCTTTCACTACAAGCAACATTGACATGGCTTGCATTACACGCAATAGCGACCTTCCTCGATATCTTGTGTGATACACAATACCAAGTTTCTCTAAAAAACGATATATAAATAAAATATTATATAAACTATCCATTATTAATAGTATTAACCATATTTAAAAATTTAAATAAAATTATAATTCATATAACTCATGATATAAGAACAAAATCAAATTTTCAGATAAACGATGTATTTTTCAAAAAAAAATACAGTTTTACCGCCTTTTGATAGCGCAACAATTTTAAATCTAGTTTTCAAAACTTTTATATGTTATATTTGACAATATAAACTTCTTATTTGGAATAGTGACATAAAAATTTACTTTGGATACATTTTTGATATTTTTCTAATAACTTTAATATTTTGATGAATATTGAAAATATGCTAAATTTTAATTAAAAACAACTTTTTAAATAAAAATAATTTATATGGATAAAATATATTAATTAAGGTTTTAAAAGTATAAATAGAATAAATTTTTATATTTTAATAAAAATTTAAGTAATTTTCACTAGTTTTACATTGAATTCATATGTAAAAACATTTCTATCTTTTGCAATGTTTTAAACAAAAACCTATTTTTTCGACAACGTGATTAATTTTAAATTAATTACTGCAACTTCTATATTTTGAATTTAAAAAAATAGACTCTATATTTGGAATCATAATGTTAAAATTGTGTAAATAGGTACTTTTTATTTTTGGACATTATAAATAGTGACTTGAGTAATTATTTTATTTATCATGCTTAAAGGGTATATCTGGTAAATAAGGGTAAAAAATAAAATTATAATAAAATTAAAATATAATAAAACATTCCTCAATCCTATTTTATTAGATATTTCCGATCATGGACATCCTTGGACTTATTTTGGGACCCCATGGATTAACTTGGATGTGAAAATGACATTTTATAAGAATTAATTTAAATTAAAGATAATTATAACCTAAACATATATATTTTACTAAATCAATTTTAATGTGGGGTTATATAACACACACACACACACATATATTTTTATAAATATTCATTACAAAGATAAAAATATTTCCTACATCATGGTATTTTATATATAAATTTTAGACATTAGATAAATATATTCATTTATTACACAATTATGATGTAGTGATTACCTCATTAATGAAAAATTCAAATAAATGAATTTATAAATATTAAAATAAATGCAATTTTAATATTTTAATGACATAAACGAATTTTATGGATGAAATTTACATATAAGGGGTGATTTAATGACTTTTTTCAAAGTAATAATGTTTTTATGAATTTTTAAAAAAGGCATGTATGAATAGTATCCAAAATTGACATAACTCATAACGTAAAAAATAAAATATTTTATTAAATGATATTAAGTTCCAAAAAATAAATGATTCTTCAAAATTCTTAATATAAGTCCAATTATGTCATAAATAAATTTTTGGGGGTCTTTTGACTTGATATTTTAATTAAATTAACCTAAAATATGTAAATAACATGATATCCCAGTAAGATTAAAATGGATGAAATAAGGGTTAAACAAAAAAGCTAAGGATAAAAATTATTTAAAACTTGTCAAAATACTATAGGATGATTGGTATTCAAACCAAAATAATCTTATATTATAATCAATCAAGTTTATCTTTCCAATTTTAATTAAATTTTAATTTATAATAAATTAATATTTTGAGAGTTTCCTAAAGTGCCACTCTCCTCTCTTATAAAAGGGCTCCTCATCCCTCTCCTCTTAAATCCATTTAGAGCCTCCAGGATTGGAAAAACCCTGCCCATTTCTCTTCAAAACTTCCTTATTTATATTATAGTGGTGATGGTTTCTCAAAAATCAACTCTTGCACCCTAAGATGAAATTTAAAGGACGCACATCGAAGAAGAGGTAATCTCTTCTATCGATTCCTTTAAATTTATTTCTTATTCTACATGCTATTTTATAGTTGTTTCATTGTAATGTAATAACATCTGTATCATTAATATACTGTTATCATATTATATATTTGAAATAAAACCATATTTCACCTTCTACCAATCCTATTTAAAATGAAATCATCACGTGTACATACGTACGGATTACCATCTCCACACCATGGTGTAATATGTTTTTCACCACCTCCTTACATGGATTAGTATAATGGTGGGAATAAATAATATATATTATTATTTTAACATGATACTAATTATGAGATATTATAAACCATCCAATTTAATACAATTCAACAACTATGGGAATGATAATGTCGCTCGTGCGTGCGTACGACTTACCGTCTCCACAACACGATGAGATTCATTTTACATGTTAAATATTCCAGATAGATTATAAAGTATATATAATAAATAATCATGAAATATATGAAATTTTAATTATAATGTATTTATGTTTACATATAATTCATTTACTTACTTCCATTCAATTTAATAAGGAAATGAAAATAGTGTTCTTGGTACGTATGACCTAATGTCTCCTTGAATGGTATATTCCATTCCATTTATCGATCTATTATATATATTTATATACTGAATATATATTATATATAAATAATGTTTTACTTTCTAGAAGTAAGTAAATCATGATCTATCTAATAAAATAAAGAATAAAAAGTCCAAACATGTACGATAAATGAAACGATTATTACTCAAAACGTTGCTTTAACATGGAATTGAAAATGAACGGGTAATGTAAAGTTATATGTGAATCATAAATAATATCATAAATATTATTATGGTTCTGTTACAAGTTAATAATATTATTAAACCCACTATACTAGTGTTTTGGACATATACAGAAGTAATCGAACCTAAGAAAATGAATAATTTTTCCATCTCGTTTTTATCTGAGAGTGTTTATACGTATGTATTTTATGGGGATATATTTATCATCCATGTCAATGTTTTATAAAATTTTTTACCTAAAATTTTTACTATTAAGCCATGTATTTTTAAAGCCACTTTTACTCCCTTTGATTTCTACTACGTGTTATGGAAGGAATCATTTTTTTGTTTAACATACGAGATAATTGTTTACTTTCTTTGGTAAATGTACAAGGAGAATGTTTTTTAACTTATATAAAATGAATGGAGTTTTAAATTTTCATGATTATATATTTACATGAATCTTACTCTACACTATTTCAAGTTTATTTTCAACTAAATTAATTATCTTATAAAATTATGCGGCATTTTGAGAAAAGAAAACATTTTTGGAGAAGAAAGGATATTTTTATCAAGAATTAAGTTCACCTATTTTATAAAAATTATTTTCCATATATGATAACGTAGGGTTATGTTTAAATCCATATTATTACCTTGATTATATTGCGGTTATTATTTAATTATTTTTATGTAGTTCATTCATCTTATATTGATTATGATATGATTACATTATGTTTAAGAATCCCATTATATTTCATGGGTTATGAAATAATGAATGATTTATGTTTTTGTGGCACATGTATTAATGATTTCATTATGGGGTGGGTGGGAAATATATCTCCCTCCAATGGATAGGGTAAATATTTATATCTCATGATATAGACATGGATAGAATGGAAAGTAAATCCGGTTCATTAATACAGGGCTGGAACAGAAATTAAACTCAGTTCAGTAATGGACTTCGTCCACTATGATGGTCCTGGAAGCAATGCCTTGGCTACTATGGAAATAATATTATGTTCTTAATGGTTTTCCACAATTACAGGTTTTATTCCCATTCTATTTTATCATTATTAATGTTTTTTTATAGTCTATTCCTAACGTACTGCAATGATTTATTTCATGACTCACGATTTTGATGTTTAAACATTATGTTCATGTTTTTACGTTCAAATGTGTATGGTATCTTTTATTTCCCCCATGTTTACTCTTACTGAGCATTTGAGATCACCCTTTTTTATGTTTAATTTTCACCAAGATATAAATAATAGTTTTGGTAGGAATAAAATCAGAAGATCATTATGGGAGATTTTGAAAATCATTCACTATGATTAGAAGATTATGTTCCGAGTTTCCAAAGGAACTAAACTAATATGGTCTTTAGGAATCTTTTTGTGTCATGTATTAGGTATTCTGAAAAAGAAATGTAATGTCCATGTACGTCTAGCTTGGGTCTCTACAATCACCACGTACTCATTTTTACTATATATAGGCATCTGAATTCTGTCATTAGTATATCATCATCCATTTATCATAACTGGTGATATCAAAACATGAGGTTGAACTTTGAGAACCATCGTACAACACTGAGTTCTTAAATAGATCATTGATCCTTAGTAGTTCATATTTATTCCTTATTTTAATCTAGTTCAAATTTTAGTTGTCTAAACATAACCTTAATTTGTCGTCTACCTTCACAGAGAATAAAAATGAGGCTTCCCAGGGTGGAACACTATTTCAAAATATCCCTTCCATTTCATGTCATCAAACTGCACCCTTTTCTCAAAAATCTTAGTGGGATCAATATGACATGATGGCACAATTATTAGTGTCATTCAAGGATTTAGATAAATGTATAAATCTATTCATCAGTGGGGTGGTAAACATAGAACATCCTTAGGGAAGAAAAAAATGTACTCCACTAACACTGAATGAAATTGGGATCTCATAACAACAATTACATTATGGGTGATGCTAGGAAAATAATGAGTAATAAGATGCACCATCCTATGAATGACTCCATCCTACAATACCTTTGATTTCATTTCATTAATAAAGGGTAACATTGTTCCATCACTGCAGACACAACACATCATCCTCATGAAAATCTCATTTTGGGCATGAACTGTTAATAGCTAGTTGATACCAAAGATGATGTCATAAGGCATAATCAATGCTATAAAAATATCCAAATATAAAATCCTTCCACCAAGATTTTGGTCACACTAATTTCATAATTGTTTCATCACTGATTCATCTACAGAATGAGTCTCCAAGAAGAAGGGTCGAACCAAGGGCTCAACCAGAATCACTATGTATCATACAAGATAGGTAAAAAAAGGAATTACTAATAGGATGGGTGACCTCCTGGGAAGTAATATTTTCCTTTCCAAAAATTTAATGACAAGAACCTATGACTATCCATACTATTGATATGGTAGGAAAAGAAACAAATAATACCTCATATAATTCATGGATCCTTTTGGTCGTAAGCTTCGAATTCATATATATTTATCAACCTTATGCTCTATATACCTTATCCTTGAGTGGACCACCTAGGGGTGGTGGTGGTAACAACTCAATGTGTCTACTATATCATGTTTCTCTCCCAACTCCTCTTCTATACCTTCCAACTTGAAAGTCAATCTATTCATGCTGCTACCTATTCCTCATCAGTCCATTTATTGTCTCTCTGTTTATTGTATGAAAGATTATACAATCTCAGGAAAAATTTCCCATAGAATCAAATGAGTATCATTTCCTCTCTATAGGATAAATGGAACCACACAGAGATACCTAAACCACACATACTCTATCCAAAAACCTCCTCTTAAATGTTCTCTCATTCCCATTTCCCTGGGATTGACATTGGCTACCTACGATAATGGTATCTACCTAGAATTCCCACTACCAAAAACCACTACATGTATTTTCTCAACCAAGAGACACTCAACCATATAAGCACTCTATAACACCCAAACATAAGTAGGAAAGAATAATGGGATAACAATAGTTTGTGTGTCTCCACAGATTCTTAGATCGAAGGTCTGAGCCCTGAAGAACTGTTCACAAACCATATCCATTGTGTACTTGTAGTTTTTGGTAAACCTAGATGAATAATAAACTACTATAATGCTTCACTTCTAGACCTATAGATTGTCTTGGATATGTACATACCCTAGGGTAGACGAGGTTAACTCCTATATAAAAATTCCTCCAATCATTGTCCACACTATTGTATCTTCGTCATAATACTAGGTCACCAAACACAAAGATCGTTCTGCAAACAATAAATAAGTCTTGATTCCAGGACCACCATCTTATCTTCTAGTTTATTAACACGATAGAAAACTCATGTCACCACCTTAAGATATACATCTTCCAAAAATAGATCAGGCCCACCTCGAAACTAGACGAGTCTCTATTGCTGAAACTCATGAAGTGTACTCATCATGCACACCTCTTCTGCTGGTATGGTGGGTTCCTTGCACATTTCTATAGGTGGTGGTACTGTTGGTGAACCAAAAAACACTATAATATCTAAATATTGGTTCATGTATTGACACCTCATCACCAATGGGACGATCCTTATGATCATGATGCTGAATCAGATATGGAATATGACATAGAGGCATCTTGAATGTTAACATGATATACCACAGTCAATGATTATATCTAGAGAGATGGAAAAAGAAGGACACAAAGACCATATTCCATTCTTATTTTATGAATGTTTCACTATTTTTCATGCAATCAATGTCCTCATGTACCGATTCAAAAATAAAGTGATCAGAGTAAAGGGGAACATACCTCAACAACCCATTACCAACTCTAATAGGCTAGGGGATGGAGACTATCAATGATTAGGATAATCACTAACATGGGGGGAAATATCATATTTACATAAAAACACACACATATCCAAGACTATAAAAATTTTTAAATCTAAAAATGATTGAAAAATCATTTATGTATAAATATAAATACCACAAGAAGATTATTATATGATGTAAAGAATGTAAATAGGGTTAAATAAAATCCCCCCACAATGTGTTTGAAAACAACACTAGACTAGATTTAATACTAGGAAGTGCTATCCAAAAAGACATAGGAACAAACCTCGGTCTACCCCGTAGCACTAAGCACCATCTGGTCCTGGTCTATCTAGGAATCTGTCAAAAGGTCAATCCTTTTCACAAGACATAACATGTGTGGGAAAAGACAAATGGGTGTGAGTATAGACATACCCTATAGGAAAACATGAAACCAAAACAAATAAAACAAAAGAATATAGTAATCTCTATAGAGGTATATGCCTAAAACAAATATAATAATAAAATTAAGATATAAGAAACAATCAAACATAGTCTAAAGGTAGATAAAAATAGTAATTCCAACATATCATTTCAACTCCATGGTTCCACAAAACACTCATTCAGGAAAACAATCTCATGTGTTTGATAATACTCATTTTTTTCAAATGAGAAGTAATTCTCATTGGTTTTGTCCATTATAATTACAAGATAAATGTTCGATGATATAAGATACATAGATGAGGACTATTCCCATAGCCATGTGGTGTACCAAAAACTCAATCTGGATTAACCCACTCAGTATAGGATCAATTACCATGTAGTGTTGGCCATAATTAGACACTTACTGAGGATAATGTTATTTTTTTATATTATCATATTCATCAGCTGAATTATTGAAGAACACAATTTTTATTGATTTTTTTTGAACATTATTTCACATCATTAATCACATTCCATCTTAAAGTTCACTATTACAAGTTTCACTTTGAGGAACATTTTCAATCACACATTTTTATTGATATTATTTTCATGTCCCATTATCAATTTTATCATACCATTTTGAAAATTTCATTATTTTTTAGAAGTTGGATATTTCCATTGGATGACAACCATTTTGGACATTCAACATAGAAAATTATGGGGTATGTTTATTGGACAAAAACCCAATAAAATAAATGTAGTGAACATGATACAAGTATAATGAAGCATAAATTTTATATAGAGTTAGAGGAAATCTTTAGCAACATTTCATTAATATGATTCCATGTCTTGTTTATCAATTTGGTTGTATACCTTGTAAACCCTTGTTGAAAATTTATTTCTAGGCCAGATTTTGAGGCCCAAAAATCCATCTCACCATTTTAGGAATAACTATTTAATTGATGACGTAATTAGTATAAAATTTTATCAATATTTATAATAATTATATATTTTTTTTATTCTATAAAAAATAATAATTCCCTAAAAATTCAAGTCGATAGTGTGTGTCAATGAGGACAGATAAAATGATTTCATGTTATCTTGGAAATGTTTAATGATTAATTTTCCACACACTTTCTTACACACATTGGCCTACCCTAGTTAATGGTTTTCATTTTAGGAGTGTAGCTAGATGAAATGAACTATGTGCATTTATTTAAGGATGAATTTAGTAATAAAAAATATTGATATTGAATGGTTTTTAATATTAATGTTATGCTTCCAATTTGATGATGTAATCACATTTCTTTAACATGTAATTTGTCAAAACCACCTTAATTTTTTTAAATATTTGTCGTTTATTCTTATTATATATTTATTTAAATCATGTTGATACCTTTGAATCATATTTTTAATTTATTTTCATCAGAAATGTTGAAATCCATCACATAATGGTGGAATGCTTATTATTTCTTTGTTTTCACTTCTTCAATAACTCTTCTTTAAGTAGAATCTAAACATACATTGAAATATTTTCATAAATGGAAGGTTAAACCATTTATGGGTTGAAATTAGGTATTTTCATGGGTTTTGGTAAAATTATATTTCATGTGATTTAATATTTTAATTAGTTCATTATTTTAATATTTCTATTTTATGAGTTATTTTCTACTTTGTATTTTTCAAATATAACAATTCATTTTGAGTGCTAGTATGATTAAATTCAATTTAGTTCTCATTAATGTGATCCTATAATTTAATTATTTATGAGAGGTTAAAAAATTTATGGTTTAAATTTTTGAATGGTTTTTTGGAATTATATCATAGATTGTATTCCTCTTAGATTATTGGATGATTTTTTTTGTGTGAAAAATAATACATCTAGTCTATCCCATGAAACAAACTATGATGAAATTATATTATATAGTTGTTTCAATCCAAACCATTTATTTTTTTATTTATAAATTAAACCCATTCAATAATAAAAATCAATATACTTATATCCAAATGAAAATTAACCCCAATGTTGGCAAATACATAGCTAAAATATCTATCAAATCCAAGTGTATAAAGGTTAATTGTTTGGTCCATATGGATTTGACCTCTAAATTTACTAAAAATACAACTTCTACCCATATGGTAAATTTTGATGAGGCTATATTTTGGTTTATTTTTCAGGGGAAAAAATAGTAATCTCAAAACATGTTTTATTCTCTTCTATTTCTTTTTTCTCACCGCCATTTATCTTATCATTTAATTTTTTTGTTTTTGTGTGTAATGAGAATATTAAATCATGATTTAAGTCTAATATAATGGTGTATCAATAACAATATCTCTTATTTATCCCATGAAATAATAAAATGGGAAATCAATATTTGGATTCCCCTAACTTGTGGAATTTCTTTGAACAATCCTTGAATTATTATGCCACACCTACTAAGACATACCATCATTAGAATGATGAATGATTGGGAGATAAATTACTATATCTCTTAAATATGGTTAAGAGATTAATCATATAGAGGATCATGATGTTAAACAACATATCCAAAATTTTAATCATATTTTTTTTAATGAAATGGAGAGAATTAATTATGATGTTTTATCTTTTGGATTATAATTACAATGATTTAAAACATATAATACAACAATAAATACATATATTATCCATTCCATAACCTTATGTAGAGTGTTTAGTTTCCATAAAATGACTCGAAAAAATTTAATACCATTATATTAATTTGGTATAGCTAAAGGAGGTAAATGAATTGTTGATTGGTGTATAAATCAGGAGGAATTTGGTTTTTTAAATAAAATTTGACACCATGGATTGAGTGTAACGTCCCTGGTAAATAAAGAAATAATACATTTTCATTTTAATTAATATTTTTAAATTAAATTTTAATTTTACTTTAAAGGGGTTTCTATGTTCGATGGCATACCCGATACACACCAACGAGTTTCTTTGAAATCTTACGTTTGTAAAATCATAATATATTATTATTATTTTAAATAGTAGTTAACACCTATCCGTTTTATTGGTAGTAATGAATAGAACTAACTAAAATATTATTATACATGTTTTTTAAATGTTTTTACATTTATCCAATAAAATTTAGAGGCTTAAAATGTGAATTAATCTAATTTTAAGCATAACTACTCTAATATTCATTAAAAGGTCAATTTACTGCCTTTTAATAGAGAAACCTCATTAAATATAGTTTTTGTCACTTCTATATGTTGTTTTTGAAAAAATAAAATTCTTCTTTATAATCGGGACATCAAAATTCACTTTGGGTAAAATTTTGGTATATTTCTGAAAAAATTCAATTTTTGAAGAATAGTAAAAAACACTGTATTTTAATTCAAAACTATCTTTTAATATAATTTAATTACATGGTTATATTATCTTTAAAATATTATTAAAAATTTAATTAAATTATATTTTTACCATTTAACCCAATATTGGTAATTGGAATTAATTTCATTTTGAAATTGGACATAAACAAGTGTCAATCTTTTGATAGTTATTATTTTAGAAAACATGCCTTTTGGTTTGACAGCGGGAATTAATTTTAAATTAAATTCATGCCACTTTTTTGTTTTGAATATGGAAAAACGAATTCCATATTTGGAATTAGGAGGTCCAAATTGTGTAAATAGTTGACTTTTATTTTTAGACATTGTGAATATTTACGTCAGTAATTATTTTATTTACCATGGTTAAAAGGTAAATCTTGTAAATAAGGGTAAACTATTATTATTATAATAATATAAAATTACCCTAACATGTGTCATAATCCTATTTTTTTGATACATATCTGACCATGGACATCCTTGTGTCGAATTTGGGACCCCATGTGGCCACTTGGAAGTGATAATGACACTTTATTTTAATTAACTTAAAGTAAAGAAAAAAATGACACAAACAATATCTTTTATTAAATTAATTTTCACATAGGGTTATATATGTTATATTTTATAATATAAATATTATTTGTAAATATAAATATATTTTCTACATCATGATATTTTTTTATAATTTTTAGACATTAAATTCATTAAATTATTTATGACACAATAATGATGTAGTGTTTACCTAATTAATAAATGATTTGAATAAATAAGATTATAATGATTAAAATAATATCCATAACCTGTACAATTTTTATTGGATGATTTTTTTCTACCATGAGTCATTTTATATTCTACTTTAATATGTTTTGGACAATTAGAAACAAAAAATCATTATGTAATAAAATAATATTTTCACAATTTCCTAAAGAGCCCTTTCTCCATCTTATAAAAAGCCTTCATCTATTACACATTCCTCACACCTATCAAGCCCCTTGTATCATCCAACAAATTCCAAATTAATCTCCATACATCCCTCTCCTCCTCTTATAAGCCTTACCTTCGGAAGAAGGCATTTTATGAAGACCTTTTGGTTCAAACCAAAGGGAGTTACCCGAATTAAAGGTAACTATTTCTCTTAAATTGTTTTGTTTTATTTTACTTATCCAACCCCCTAAAATCTTTTTATTCATTTATTTTATAAAAATACCAGTATACTAATTATACTAGGATTTTTTTATGAGAAGTATTTAAACTACACTTACACACACCTCCATCTAATGGGTACAGAACATACTATTTCTGTGGATTTTAAACTGATGCCTCACGAAACGATGATTGTTTAATAATCTCCTACCACCTATCATGGTGTCCATTATGATGAAAATATATTTATATATGATATATGTTATGTTTATGTTTTCTTTATTCTTTTGTGTTATCCATTTATAACACACCTTTATGGTTTCCATTATGGGTAAACGCGATACTTTTATTTGAGGAAGTGTAGACTACCGCCCCCTTAAAGTGATATGAATCGTTAATTACATATGTGGGACATATAAAGGATGGAGTTAATGATATTATATAAGATATTATATAGTAATTATAACATACCTATGTATCATTATGTTTTAATTCCATTAAAATAAGAAATATAAATGAATGTTGTGTTCATGCGTACGTACAACTTACCGTCTCCATGAACGGTGCATTTCATTTATTATCTCCAAATGATATGTAATATTATAAATACACACATATATAGGATAAATATGATATATATGATATCTAAATCAGGATTATCATTCTCGTGATAATGGATATTTTACCACATGATCAACTTTTAATTTTAAGAAGTTCATTTTTGACTCAAGTACCAAATATCGACAAAATGACCGTTATTAACATAAATGATTACATAATGTTTATAAAATGGTAATAAGTGATATAAAAGGAATAATTAATTTGAAAATGGATATTAAGCAAGTATAAATTAACTTTAGTTTATTATTCATGGGATTAAAGAACGAACGGGTCAAATCAAACACGAGGTAAGGGACTTCGTCTCAATCTCCTTTCATTGAGGGATATTTTGTTTTAATACATGAATTTCATTTATACGTTTTAAAACACCTATGAATTTTAATTTCATTCAAAGGGAATATTTTTCTAGGAAGCGTTTGAATAAATGACAAAAAAATGTACCTTTTTAACGTATGCGGTGACAACGAATTTTCTGCCACTGCGAGTATTATTTGATCATTATCTTCCTTAACAAGCCATAATGTTTTTAAAAGGAAAATAAACACCATATAATCTATTATGTAATTTGGTATTAATTTTTTTTGATAATTTATTTGTTATGTCAATATATTTAAATGATATATTGTGATTGAAATGTTTATATCTTATATTTCCTTCATATTTGTTTTATGTGTTATGAATATGTTATTTTTCTTGGGAATTGTTACATATACGGGTGGTTATATGATAAAACTAGGGAAGGTGAGCTTGAGATATCTCTCCAATGAATTGGGTAACATGATGGAGGTAAACATGAATGTATCTCCTAAGAGATTTAGGGAATATAATGTGATGGTTATTCCAAATGTAACTGTTTTGGGTTTCAGTCTCAAAACGCCCAACGGTTCCGTATCCGATGACGCGTGGACCTGCTTTCCAAAGGCAGGAGTTCACTGGATGGTCTGACTAGCGACTCTTAAGAACTCACATTGGTCGAGAGGATGAGAAGTCGGGCTCATCGCACCCTTTTTGGGGGGGAATTATTGCCTGTTACAGGACTCTCTTATAGATTTAAGACCTATTCATATATTCACGAATCGTAGGTTTATACCCAAACATAGTATCCACAGATTTAACCTTGGTGGGTAATGGTCAACTGGACGTAGGGGTTCAGAATCATTTATGCCCAAGGTTTACCATCCCTGATTGGATTAATGACCCCGAAGAGTCGGAACTCGCTTGAGGCGGCAGTAGTAGTGGCGTGGTAAACCGATGTGAGGATAATCGGATCCACCAGTTGTTGGGATTGAACCTTAGGAAGGCTTCCTACGTACCCTTCCTAGGAGGCAGGGATCAAAGTCCACGTAGTTCGCAAGGGGAGCATCGGAGAACCAACGTGAAGGTGGACCCAGGGGTCCGTTGGTGATCGGGCTTGAACCTCATGGAGGATTCCTACGTATCCCTGTGGTAGGGAATAAAAGTCCTCGTAGTTCGCATTGGATTGAGACTTACACTCTGAGGAGGCCCATGGTGGTGGATTTGGGCTTACACTCTGAGGATGCCCATAAGAGGATATCATGGTCAATGCTTACTCTAAGCCCACGTGAGTCATGCTTGGTGTGAGAAATAAGAGGCAACAGGGACAAGAGGATCACGTCGCAAAAGGTGCGTCCGTGAAAAGTGGAGTGGGGATTATGCTTGAAGGTGGCCCATAAGGTCGGGGCTTACTCCTAGGTGGATTCCCATGGTGATGGATTGGGGCTTACACTATGAGGAGGCCCATAAGAGGAAGTGCAGCGGGAGACAGAAAAGGGGTGCTCCTGTGCCAATCTCCTGTCTTGCAGTACATGAGGGCTTCCTTCTGATGGGTATTTTACTACCCCGAGGAGCTTTTAGGAAGTAGAGGGGCAGAAAGAGGACTCCCGAGCTCAGACTCCACATTACCATGGGAATGTGAACCCAGGAATGCTTCGGGAATCTGCTCAAGGGTTGGGGAAACCTCTTTGCCCCTGTTTATCGTGGGTATGTGAAAACAAAATGGAGCACTGATGCGCCTGAGGGACACATCACACGGGTCCGGTGGCTCTAGTGGAGGCCTCGGCTCAGGGCTGATGAGTAGGCCCGTGAAGGAGTCACGAGGGATAGGGCCGGATTGGAGGGATTCTATCTGGCTCGGGAAATGGGAACTCCGAAGGTTTTAGTGCCCTTCGCGTAGGGAAGTGCTATGCGGCTGGAGGGGCCGTCCATGAACTAGGGTGGTCCGTGGACTCAGAGGCCATCCGTGAACCAGGAGGGTCCACAGACTGACTGCCCATCCGCGAACCAGGAGGGTCCGCAGGCTGATTGGCATCCCGCGAACCAAGGTGGTTAGCGGCTCCGGGTTTGATCCGCGAACCAGGGTGGTCCGTGGAGGGTTCCACGCGAGCAGCGGTGGCCAAGGGAGGCACCAATCATGGGTTCATCGGTCGAGGCTTTACCCGCATAGGAGGGTGCTATGCAGTGCCGCAGATCGGAAAAGAGGCATAAACTCCCTGCTCTACGGGGAGTGCATCCGCGAAGGGGACAGGGTTTGCGGTTTCCTTTTGTTTGTTATTTTAGGTTCATGGTTCACCAAATTATTATGAATTTTTGGTTCCTTATTAGTTTGTTCCCAGGTTTATACCTTCTCTAGTTCAAGAACTGTAACTTCTCTATTTGAAAAATACTAAGCCTTCCTCCGAAATCCTTCCACCCGAGTCTAATCACTCTTCTCTTCCTCCGCCTTCAAATCTTCCGAATCCGAATCTCAAAATCCCTCCTCCTTTCCCCCTCGGTCTCCTTTTATAGAGTGGGGAAAGATATGTATATGCGGTCACGTGACACCTTTTGCAGAGGCCAATGAACAAATACCCCGTTTACAGCTGACTTGGTCAATCCGTAATTCGTAATGGGTATTGAGCGCTTCTCTCCCCCCCCCCCCCCCGCGAACCAAACTCAGGGAGTGATTCACGGCCATAGAGGGTTCCGCCTCCATTCCGCAAACAACAGCAGATGTGTCTTGAACTGGTCGACGTGGTCCGCGGTGGGGGATGGTTCAGGACGGTGAACCAGATCAGTGCCCATTCTGCCTCGCGACCACGGAGGAACTCCGCTTCCATTTCGCGAACGACAACGGTTCGTGGAGGGGGAACTTCGCGGGTCCAGGACACGTTGCGTTTTCATGGGACCGGTCTGCGGACCGGTCCTTCTTGTGTCCCTTCTTTTATTTTCTCTATTCTTTTCCCCAATTCTTTGGGGGATTGGAGTAGAATCTCCTTTGCGGATTTTTCAGGACCCTACAAATGCCCCCCATCGGAATGGGGTCCGATCGGAATGAAGAGGAGGCCATTCTGATGCAAAGTGGTCCTGAAACTGAGATGGTTTGCGGTAGGGAAGTGGATCCAGTAGGAAACCACGCCTATAAATATGGGGGCCCCTTAATTTGTCCTTTACCTTATTCTTTGCAAAACCAGAGCTCCCTCACCTCCGCGCGCTCGTTCGTCCACGAACCGGCTGCAACTTCCACGAACCATTCCACCTTCGCGGTCATCTTCACCCGTGAAGAAATTACCCAACCGCGATCCATTACTCTTAATTAATTAAAAATCAAGTGATGACTAGCTGTGGAGGAACTTGCTTTGCAGTTTCAATGCTCCGCGGTTTCGATGCTCTGTGGTTTCGATGCTCCGTGGTTTCGATGCTCCGCGGACTAAAATATCTTGAACTTTAAAAGTTTATAATCTTTCTAACTTAATCACTTAAATTCGGGAATGAAATTCCGCGAAGCAACTTGGTTCGCAGTCTCCTGGTCAATGCTCCGCGGGCCAGGGTTTCGCGGACTGATTTCGCGAAGGGATGGTTCGCGGGATGCTGTCATCGTAAACCATCCTTGGAGGCCTCCTTACGGACTTTGATTATGAAGGCTTCTTAACTGATCCTCAGCCATATATCTAGTATTTTTGTCTATATTTTTATTCCAGACTAACAGATTGTTGGCTCTCATTGTGCAGGGAGAAAACATGGTTCCCCCTCGTTCTGCACTGGGGCTTGCTGCAGAGCCGCTCCCAATTGTTTCAGGGAGACGTTTAGCTATGATTCGTAGAGCGGAGAGCATCCAAGAGGACCCTAGTCGGTCCATCATTACTGATGATGGTGCCTTGAAAGATTTTCTCCCTCATAAGCTCCTAGATTATCCACTATCAAATCGACTTCCACTTCATGGATTCGTTCTTCAAGACGATGTCCCTATTCCCCCAACTTTCTCAGGTCTTCCTTCTCCTTTCTTGGAAGCGTCATCCAAGTTTATTCAGGAAAACCTTACCCAATCGGGGGAAATGGTTTATGACTCTGACAAGAAATATGCCTTTATTTTGAGGGTCTCTGTTTGGACCCAAAGTGATCAGCACGCTCGAAACTTTTCTCAGGAAGCTGTCTTAAAGAGTTACCCTTCTATTATCAACCTTGCTCGCGTAGATGCCGATGCGGGGTGGATTCCTAGGTTGGAGCTTCGATCTGGCGAGCTCTTCTTGAATGAATGGGCCTGGGATTTCTGGGTACATCATTACTTCCGGGAGTCTTCCGAATCACTAGAAGCAGTCAATTTATACTCCACAGTGTGGGCCTCCAAATTTTCCATTTACCCACCATCCTTGGTCCTACCAGACCTACTCAGTCGCTGGTGTTCAAGAACTAATACTTTCCACCTTTCCAATGGTGAAGTTGGTATTAGGGTATGGGATATCCATCAATTGGGAGGACTCCCAATTATCGGTGAAATGTATGAAGAATTTCTACCTGCTCCTAACGCATGGGACGACGTCGAGCAAGTGCCTTTATTGGTGAGGGATCTGTTGGTTATGGTGGAGAAGTCACTGGGTAAGGCATTGCGTGTCCACTCTCTTATTCCCTATAGTACCTGGATAGGGTTATTTATGAACACCACTGGTCCTGTGATGAAGATCAAGCGCCCCAGGACACATCCTTCTCAGCAGTCATGAACCTCCCAAGGTTCCTACTGGGCAGTTCGGGTGGCGGGCGACTACCTTTCATGGGTTTACGAGGTGCGCCCCAGTGTAATGCCTATGCTTCGGCTGGCGGGTTTGTTTTCTATGTTCCTGAGCGGGTGGCTATTCTCTTCTTGGTATATTAATCATGGCATCAGGGCTTGCACCCTGATGATGGCAGTTGAGATGGCAGAGGGCCTCTTGGTGAATTTAGCCATGCCCACATTGGCTCGTATTTATGAATTACTGGGTCACATGAAGAAGGGCGGTTCGCCCTTCCGTCTGAGTGGGCCATTTCAAATTTTGTATGGCTGGGTAGAAGATCATTGTTGCTATTATGAGTATCATCACAACACGGTCATCCCACTTCCTACTTTTCGGCCTACCCTGCTTGATATAGCTGGAGTTCTCCTAAAATCCCTCATCCCTAGTGAAGTCCTCAAGTTTCTGAGTGAGGTTTCCCAGTTTTCTTTCACTCCCTACCCCGCCCCTTCTGGCGTCTTAGTTTAAAACCGCTGCGGGAGCCTAGAGGAGCGCTCTTACATGATCTCTCTGTGGGACGGATTTCTGTCCGCACGGATCGACGGGGTTTCTCTATGCGAGCTGTATGTCCCGTATCACTTTTCTAGCCAGTTTGGGTGCATGAAAGTCCAAGTTTCCCTTCCCCATCCTCAGGCTTGAGGACTGCACCCGTCCACACTTCGTCAATGGTGGCTGATGCTGACGTGGGAGGGATCTGAAGCGAGCATTCCCCATGCCTATCGTGGGGGTGGCCACCGGCCTTTCCATGGAGTATGCAAAGGCGTGGAAAAAACACTATCCCGATGGGATCCTAGGGAAGGACATTCGGCAAGTTCCCAAATCAGGAGGTACTGCGACTATCGCATCTACCGCACCTTCCACATCAGCTCTAAGGGAGGATCGACTAATGGCTCTTCGATCAAAGTGGCTGAGGGGATTTTCCTCTCCCAGTTCTGTGGTGGCCGAGGTTCAGGCAGGTTCATCCTTCTTGGTCGTGGATGAGGACGACCTTGTGGTTATGGGTCCCAGTGAGAAAATCCCGGACGTTTTTCCACTTGACACCGGGCTTAGAAACTTGATCCCTAAGCCTGAACCGGGGTTAGAGGCTCCATACTTCCCAGTTTCGGACCTAAATTCCAGAAAGCACATTCCTACACTGTTTTCAATGCCAGATTTCGTTCCCATTCCATACAACAAGGATACCAAAGATCCCCATGTCATGGCGGACCACCGGGCGGTGCGGAGGTGGTCCTGGCCTCGGATTTGCGAGATCATTGCTGAAACTCCTCTAGCTGAGATGGAAACTAAGACTAAAGCTCTTCGACAGCTCTTCCTGGGCTTGGGGTCGGGTGGCTTCGATTATCGGAACTTCCATTCTCTTTCTTGCCAAGTTATCACGGATGTTGAGGAAGATGCCACTAGAAAACTCAAACTTTCTCAATTTGCTGCCGCTCATTGCGGGACCCAATCCCTGGAGGAAGCCACGATACAGATCCACCAGCTGATGGCACAAGTGGCGGCCTCTCGAGATCAGGAAGCCATCCTATCCTCCGATTTGCATGATTGTGAAGAACAGGCAACAATACTGAGGAATCAGTTGTCAGCTGTGACTGGTCATCTTGATGCCACCAGAAAAGGGATCAACGATATCCAAACAACAGTGGAGCGTACTCGTCCGATGGATAAGGTTGAAGCCATGGAGAAGGCCGTGTTGGAACGGTCTTGCAACGACCTCCGCCGCACAGTTGCTGATCCGGTGGAGAGATGGAGTCAGACTCCTTTATGACTATCAAAGACACTATTGTACCCTCTGTTTTACTTACCCCTCTCCCCCATTTTTTTTATAAGGGAGAGACCCCAACTTGTAGATGTCCTCCCTTTTTTTGTTCGAATGAAATACAGTCTCTGTCAATCACTTTTTGCTGGGAAATTTGATTGTTACTTAGAATAATTATTGTGTAAATAACAATTAACTGAATCAGAATTAATCATAAGTCAGGAAAACAAACTCTAACTTTTGCCTAGACAAGGGGGTCCAGCAAGCATAGTTTGACTATTCCTAGGGTTTTGTTGAAAATCCCCACAAACTTTTTGTCTTTTTTTTAATACTATGATTTTTCCTAGGCCCATTTTGTGTGAGCCCAGTAGGTATGGCCTGACTTTTGCTTAGGTCTCCATTTTTGGGTTTTCTGCCTAACAGGCTTTGTGCCTCTTTTTGTGAGCGGTTTAAAGTCCTGCTGACAAGACTATAATTACTGATGTTTTAGGTCAAACATATTTGACCAAACATGGTGGGGCAAGGTCCCCAATGGGGTTAAAATGATTAAAAGATGACTCAATACTCTTCAGATGCACGTGGGGGGGACATGTTTAAATTTTAATGATATGTAGGGCATGGATAAAGGCATGGGAGCTGAGTCGGCATACAGAGGCAGGAAGAGCGTTGCCTAAGGAAAACATTACTTTGGTAGATAGGCCAGGGGTGATCAATATACAGAGCCACTGGGGCATGGTATGCATAGTCATGCAAAGGTGTCCTCAAGTCAATGACTATCCATTTCTGATGGCAAGGGGACTTCATGGAAGTCCGACTCATGGAAACCATGATGGGTGGATTGGAAAATTATGAAAACCACCGGGGGTGGATTAGAAGGGGAGCGTGACATCTGAAATGGTTTTGAGAACATCCGTACTAATCAGGAGCGTGGTTAGGAGACCACTTCCCTACACATTTAGTTAGCGTTAGGGATGGTTGAGGCTTGGTGCAGTTTAAAGTCATGTAGCTGGGACATCATTTAAAATGGAACGACTTCTCCTGGTTCTCAGTAATCTTGTCAAAGGCGTTCCACCATATTTAGGAAGGGTTGTGAAAGAGGTTGGTAAACTGTAGCTCATAGGGTTTCCAAATCCCGGGATAGACATGGCGGTTCAGGGGCCAAGAGGCATACAGAGAGAAGCATTGCCTAAATAAATCTTGCATTTGGTAGACGAGCCATGGGTGATCAATATGCAGATCCGATGAGGCCAAGATATGAATAGTCATGCAAAGGCGTCCTTAGGTCAATGACTGTATTCCCCCGATAGCCGAGAAACTTCAGGGAAGTTGAGATTTGGGGCCACCAGGGGTGGCTTCTGATAGTTCGGTTTTTTCTGAGTGAAAATTATGATTTATGATGATAGGGTGCCTGGATATGGGGGAAACATCTAGAAAAAACTTCCCGAGAATGGTTGAAGTAATCCCTTATCACGCAGGTGTGAGGTGGTGGCTTGTGCCGGTCTAAACCATGCACTAAAGGATAGAGAAAAGCCTCCGTTCCTTACTGAACCTATGGCGAGTTTGACCGTGCAGTTTAGCGTCATGCGGCAAAGAAGAAGAGCATTATTAAAGGATGTTGTGCAGTTTAACGTCATGCAGTGAGGACAAGGGGTATTTTTCTTTCCTCTGCCAATGCTGTGCAGTTTAATGTCGTGCATCAAGGATGATTGACCGTGCAGTTTAACGTTGTGCGGAGAGGACGTGGTTAAAAATTTCTCTCTTGATTAAGATGTTACTGGGCCCGAGTATCCTGGCATGTCCAAGACGTGGAGGGGGGTTGATGGTGTAAATCATGGTTCTGGGGCTTCTTGGATCAGGAGAGATGATATGGGGGCTCTGAGGCCGGTAAGCATATGGATCTAGGAAGAGTTTCACCCGAGGAAATCTTGCCTTTGGTGGACTAGCAAGGGGATATCATTATGCAGAGCCACTGAGGGCATGGTATTCATAGTCGTACAAATGTGTCCCCGAGTTGATGAATTTCCACTTCCGATGTCCATGAATGGTTATGAAGATCCGCAATTATCCGAGCCATGAAGTCTGTTATTGAGGAAGGAAATGTCTGAACATGTCAGGCATACTCGGTCCTGGTTGATGTTAAAGCTTAGAGAGCTCCCTGCGCTGATTTATCTTGCTCGCGGGGGCGTGCCTTTACTCCATGCTATTTAGCATCATGCTAGAAGGATGAGGTACTCCTAGTTTAGCGGTCATAGAGCTCGGACTATTGGGTGACTATTTCTGCAGTCACTCGAAGGAGAACTAGGTCATCATGTTCTGATATACTTGGAATAAGGTGGGGAATGAAGGTTGTAAACTGCAACTTTGAGATTTCCCGAATCAGGAGGTGTGGTGTGGGGGTTCTGAGGCCGGTAAGCGTACGGAGCTAGGAAGAGTACCAACCAAGGAAATATTGCCTTTGATGGACGAGCCAGGGGATATAATTATGTAGAGCCGCTGAGGGCATGGTATGAATAGTCGTACAAAGGTGTTCCCGGGTCGATAAATTTCCACTTCCGATGGCCATGAATGATTATGAGAATCCGCGATTTCTCACAGTGCAGAGTTCGACATGTGGGGATAATGGTGTCCGGGTATACAAGAAACATCTTCACCGCAATTGTCTGCTGAGTCAAAGTAGCCTAGTCCTGGCTTGATGTTCACTGATGCAGGTCGCTATGTGAACCACTGACGGACACATAGGCTAGCCAGATAGGGATACCCTGGAAACACCTGGATGTGAAAAGGGGAATGAACATGTAAACCAATTCTCCATAAACTTCTGGATCAGGAGGTATGGTATGGGGGCTCTGAGGCCGGTAAGTGTACGGAGCTAGGAAGAGTGTCGCCCGTGGAAATCTTGCCTTTGGTACACGGGCCAGGGGCTATCAATATGAAGAGCCGCTGAGGGCATGGTATGCATAGTCATGCAAAGGTGTCCACAGGTCGATGACTTTCCACTTCCGATGGCCATGAGTGGTTATAGAGATCCATAATTATCTAGGTCATAGAGTTTGATGTATAGAAAGGATGCATAAAATTGTGCAAGGAGTATCTCAATCTCGTATCGCCATGTGTCTTGGGTGGGTCGCGACGAAGTCCGTGCAGTTTAACGTCATGCGGTAAGGACAAGTTCTGTGCAGTTTAATGTCATGCGGTTAGGATGAGGTCCATGCAGTTTAATGTTGTGCAGTTAGGACGAGGTATACACCTCATGTAGGTCTGGTCTGTACAGGGGGGAAGGGGGAATTTTAACATTATTGTCCGTGCAGTTTAACATCATGCAACAAGGACACAAAAATACACCTCGTTCCGGTATGGTCTGTACATGGGGGAAAAGGGATAATTTTTAAATCTTGCTATCTGTGCAATTATATGTCGTGCGGTAAGGATGATAAGTACATCCCGTGCCGGTCTGGTCCATACACAGGGGTAAAGGGACTTTTTTATCTTTTACTTAGGGGTGCTGGGCCAGGACTGGGAACCTTGGTATCACTACATATCCTGTGAGGGCAGGAATCAAGCCGCATGTAGTTCTCTGGAATAAGTACACACCGTGCAGGTCTGGTCCGTACACAGGGGAAGAGGGGCATTGTTAAAACTTCTTTTCCGTGCAGTTTAACGTCATCTGGTGAGGACGATTGATACACCCCGTGCATGTCTGGTCCGTACAAAGAGAGAAGAATGAATTTTTAACTTTTATTCAGGGGGATGGGCCAGGATAGGGGATCCAGGCGTCGCTACGTATCCTACGAGGGCAGGAATCAAGCCATACATAGTTCTCTGAAATCCGTGCAGTTTAACGTCATGCAATGAGGATGAGGTATATTATTAGATTCCGTGCAGTTTAACATCATGCGGTGAGGATGTGATACTCCTAGTTTAAGGTCATAGAGTTTGGACCGTTGGGTGCTCGGTAGTTTAGTTTCATGTAGCTCAGACGATGAATACACCCCGTGCAGGTCTGGTCCGTACACAGGGGAAGGGGAATTTTTTTTTTTGAGGTGGCTGGTCTAGGGTGTGGAATTCTGGCGTCACTACGTATCCTGTGAGAGAAAGAATCAATCCTCATGTAGTTATCTGAAAGACGATACACCCCGTGTAGGTCTGGTCCGTACACAGGGGAAGAGGGAATCTTTGAATTGTCTTTTCCATGCAGTTTAACGTCGTGTGGTGAGGAAAAAATACTCTTGGTTTAAAGTAATAGAGTTTTGGACCATTGGGTGCTTGGCAGCTTAACGTCATGCAGCTCGGACGAACTCCATGCAGTTTAACGTCGTGCGGTAAGGACGCAGGTGACCCGATGTGATAGGGGGGGGGGGCTGCGCAGTTTAACATCATGTGGCGAGGAAGACTTCCGTGAAGTTTAACTTCATGAGGTAAAGATGTTCTCCACTTTCAGTTTCTATGATAAATACTTCTATAGGAATCTCACATTTGTAGGAGCGGTTGTAAGTTGTCCGTCCATAGAGATCAGGGTATATGCTCCGTTGGAGTAGACCTTGTGCACAACGTATGATCCCTCCCACTTGGGATCCAACTTTGGAGGCTTCTTTCCGGGTATCATTGGGGTCCGAAGGACCAACACTAACTCTCTTTCCAAGAATGACAGAAGACGAACCTTTTTGCTGATGGCTCGTGCGATCCAGTTCTGGTATACCTCCAGATGGTGAAAGGTGTGCAACCACTTCTCGTCAAGCTGTTCCAATTCACCTAGACGCATTTTTGACTACTCATCATAGGATAATTGATCAAAGATGGCAACATAGAGTGAGGGAAGTTGGAGTTCAATGGGAAGGACCACCTCGGTGCTGTACACCAATGAGTACGGGGTGGCTCGAGTAGCGGTGCATATTGTGGTTCGATAATCCCACAATGCATGGAGGAGTTTATCCAGCCATGAATTCTTGTCTTTGTCCACCATTTTCTGGAGAATATTGGACAGGGTCTTATTGAAAGCCTCTATCTTTCCATTGGCCACTGCATGGTAGCGGGATGAGTGGTTAGCCTTGATACCATACTCGTGGTATAGTTTCTCTAATTCAGCAGAGTAGAAGTTGGTGCCGTTGTCCGTCAGTATGGTATGAGGGATTCCAAATCTGGTGATGATATTGGTCTTCACAAAGCTGACAATATTTCTTGCCCCGACTTCCTTGAGGGGTATGGATTCTGCCCATTTGGAAAAGAAGTCGGTCACTGTGAGGATATACTTCAACTGTTTGGCCGTGGTGGGAGGATATGGTCCCACGACGTCCACCCCCCAGACGGAAAATGGCCAAGAGTACTTAGCTTGATGAAGTAACTCTGCGGGTTGGTGTATGAAGTTGGCATAAACCTGGAATGAGTGGCATTTCATGGTAAAGCGCTCTCAATCTCGTGCCACTGTGGGCCAGTAGTACCCAACCCTTTGAACCTGATGGGAAAGCGTGGTCCCCGGTTGATGTGCTCCACACGCTCCAGCATGTACTTCAGTCATGAAGACAACGGTTTCCTCTCAATCAATGCATCTGAGGAGCACTCAATCGAGGCCTCATTTGTAGAGGACCCCTTATTGACCCGCACCGCCATATAAGACAAAATTGATTTCCCTTCTTCGTATTTGCTCTCGTTTAGCCCTGTCTGATGGAAGTTCTCCCTGTTTAAGGTAGTTTGCAATGGGGGTCATCCAGCCGGAGGCAGGAGCATATGGCTCAGGGATAGGACTGACTTCGTGGATTTCTTTCATCTTGGTCTGAAAAAACGGTAGTACCATTCGATGATGAGAAATATGGATGACTGTTTCATCCCGTTCTAGATCAGCTAAGGCTGTGGCCGCGTTGACTAATGCATCAACCTAGGCGTTATGAGACCGAGGAATATAGGTTAATGTTGGTTATGTGGAGAATTTCTCCCTTAACCCTCGGACATGGTCAAACAGGGGGATCATCTCCTCCTTTTTAATATCATAGTCACCATTGAATTTCTTGATGACCAGATCCGAGTCACCTTTTACCTTAAGGTGCTGTACATGTGCCTGGAGTGCGAGTTCCAGACCCGCAATGAGGGCTTGATATTCCACTTCATTATTTGTACATCCCTCTGATAGGAGGAAGGAATATGGAAAGACTACCTTCTCTGGGGACACGAGTATTATCCCCAAAACCACTTTGTTGAATCTGGGTTCTTCCATCCTCTTTCTGGTTGGGCTTCGGGATGCGCCGTCGAAGTACATTTCCCATGCTGGGGCCTCCTCTTGAATCGAGAAGATGTCTTCATCAGGTAGCTCAGCGTCTGGTGCAGTGGTCCCTATCGAAGGGTGATCTTCTAGAAATTCTTCTAATGCCTGACCCTTGATGGCTTTCTGAGGCATAAACCAGATGTCAAACTATTGCAGGATGACCGCCCACTGGGATAGGCATCTAGTTAACATCGGGCGGCTGAGGATGTACTTGAGCGGGTTACTCCGCAAGATCAAATGGACTTCCTGATGCTGCAAATAATGTCGAAGCATTTGAACTGCGAAGACCAAGGCCAAACAGTTCTTCTCAATATTTGAGTATCGAGTCTCATCATCAATCATGGTTCGACTGAGGTAATATAGACTGTTTTCGCTTCCAAAATCATTCTTTTGTGTGAGGAAGGCTCCCAGTGATTGCTCTAAGGCTGTCACATACAGGATGAGAGGTCTTCCTTCAACCGAGGGAATGAGCACCGGTGGGCTTAAGAGCTACTTCTTCAAGTTGTCGAATGCCTCTTGGAAGTCATCCGTCCATTGGTACGTGACACCCTTCTTCATTAAACTGGTGAAAGGAAAACATTTTCCTGCTAGGTTGGCTATGAACCGCCTAATATAGGCTAGGATTACTTGGAATCCCCTCAGCTCGGTGAGATTTCGGGGAGGTGGTAGGCTGAGGATAGACTTTGTCTTCTCAGGGTCGACTTCGATGCCATGATGGCGTACAACGAAGCCAAGCAATTTACCTAAGGTAACCCCAAAGGCGCATTTCAAGGGGTTCATCTTCAAGATATGTTGTCAGAGCTTGTTAAAGACGGTCTCAAGGTCTGACAGGTGATTCGAGCGCTGTCTGGACTTGACCACTAGGTCAGCCACATAACATTCAACGAATTATCCTAGGAATGGTTTAAAGATCCGATGTATGGCACACTGATATGTGGCACCAACATTATTGAGACCAAAGGGCATGACCCTGTAAAAAAATACCCCTTGAGGGGCCCTGATGGCTGTGTATTATTCATCTTCTTGGGACATCCTGATTTTATTATAGCCGGAATATCCATCCATGAAGGATAGAGCCTCATACTCAGCCGTTGCATCGATTAAAAACTCGGTGATTGGAACCGGGAAGTCATCTTTCGGAAAATTCTGATTAAGATATCTGAAGTCGATGAAAACACAGATTTGTCCATTATTTTTATTGACAGGGACGATGTTGGCAAACCAAATGGGGAACTGGACCTCTCAAATTAATCCTTCTTTAATGATCTTGTCGACTTCAGCCTCTATTTTGGTAGCATGTGGGGGATGTGTCCTTCTGGCGGCCTGTTTATAGCCCCGGTGGTCTTCTGGAAGACCTAGGTGGTGTGTTTCTACTTCGGGATCGAGTCCTGACATTTTTGTGTAATTCTAGGTGAAAACATCCAGATGTTGCCTCAGGAAAGAGGTATATACCTCATGCTCCTCGGGGGACATGGCTGCACTAATGAGAGTAGGCCTCAGATCCTCCTCGGTACCAAGGTTTATTTCCTTGAATTCATCCACAGTGGTGGAGATACCCTCCTCAAATGCAGGAGGTGTGTCCCTGAGATCTTCCCCCTCTTTTTCTCCCAAGTCGTCATCTTCTTAATCCAACGGGGGGAGAGTTTCCAGTCTGAGCCTTCAAGGGCTTAAGAGAGAGGCATCGTGGGAATTTTCGGTTGAGTATTCGTCCCCAAATCAAGGGTTGGTGGACGTTCCCACATTGTCGTTCTCAGCCATCATGACTGAAGTCATGAGGACATCCAAATGCGTGTCCGTACTTGAACTTATACTCTCAACATGGTTGATGGGCAGGACATAATATCTGCCAAGCTGCCTGAGGGGATCATCAGGGACCATTTACAGGCTATTTGGAGTGGGGATCTAGTCGACACCATCGACCAAAGGCTTATTTTTTATTTTTATCATAGAACCAGACGTCAATGTAATGTGACTCAGAGAGCTGGAAAGGGTCCAGGTCAGCCTGTAATTTTCCACTTTATCCATTGACACAGTACTTGATACACTGGTGATAGGATGAAGGAACGACCATGTGTTTATGGAGCCATGGACTTCCCAGCAGGGGATTTAATGCTGTGCTCTACCGGACCACCAGGAATTCCGTGTAGGCTACCAGGCCACCAAAATGAGTCCTTAGATTAATTTGTCCCATTGGTTTCTATTCATTCCTATCGTAACCCAACAGATTTATGGATGAGGGAATTAGATCATCCTCACTGTAGCCCGACTTTCAGAGTGTTCGTAGGGGAAGGAGGTTAACTACAGATCCATTATCTATAAATACTTTCCGGATCTCAATACCATTCAGTGTGCCAGACACATATAGTGGTCTGATGTGTCCTTACATGATGGCATCTTCATCCTGATCAGTGAAGGAAATCACTGCATTACATTCAGCCAGGTCAGTCTCTGTCTGGTAAATTTTGGTGGCAGCTACCTCAGCTTGAAACTCCTAGGGGCTAATCAAAGATTCTATAAGCACCTCCCTGAGGTCTGTTGATAGACTTAGGGCATCGAGGATTGATAGCTTGGCTGGTACCGATGCCAACTGCTTAAGGATATCGTATTTCTACTCCAATGGCCAACGCTTCTCCGTTGGCGGGAGAGTCTTAGCGGGTGCTTTAGGGGCTGGAGCATTTGATGAGGAGGGACCAGCCACGGGGTCAGATATCGATGGCGCTCCCACGTTTTGGGGACTCAGCTCGTCCGGTCTGTTTGTGCACGCTAGGCGGCCAGACACTTGCTCCTCCTCTGGTGGGTATCGCAGGACAACAGGGCTAGAGTGGCTACTTGTGGAGGTGGAGGGGCATTACTTATCCTGCTAAGTCTATTGAAGGGATCTCCCACGAGTTTCTGCAATATTAACGGTTTGAGATGGGGTTCAACTGCAGGGTTGGTTTCGGCCGCGGCTGCGCCTCCTCTGGTATCCCCTACCTCTGCGATTCCTCCTCCCGGCTCCTCGTGAAGGGAACTCGGGTTCGTAACCATACCCTTTGTCAGGGAATGATTCCATAAGATGGATGACGTTAATAGAACCAAAGATTGGCTCTTCATCCTCTGACAGGTCAACCTGGTCGGTTGTCCCTGATGGTGCCATTTGGTGGGTCGGTGCTCATGGTTCCAAGTTCGAGGGAATGAAATCTGTTAGGGTTGGGACTAACATTGGCCCCGCCGTGGACTGTAGTTGAGCTCGGAAGACTATCAACTGGATAAATACCATTGACTCTACGGATTCAGGGGCTGTTGGAGGCAACACCAGATGCTGTAGTTGAGCTCAGAGTATGCCCTGAGCTCAGTTGATAGTCTTTCAAGTCATCCAGTTGTCAAATTTCTGCCCCTGCTTGCTGGTGACTTTCTACCACCCCTCCTCTTTGTCAGAGTCAGTGGTAGAGATACATTCCACATGTGCTAGGGGTGGTCCCAGCTCAACCTGTCCAGAGTCTACCATCCTCTGCAGGAGGTCATTGAAGATGAAGCACTCTTGGATACTGGGTCCCAAAATCCGGTGGTAGGGTCTGTAATCTGGCTTGTCATCGTGGCTGACCTCTTCAAGTTTACTCGGCTCTGGAAGGCGGAGCAAGTTACAGTTCAAGGTGGAAATGAAGTAGCCGTGGACTTGATCGTCCCAGAATGAATATACTTTTTTGTCTTCATTCCTCAAACTGGTTCTGCTTTGGTCCTCACTGATCATCCCGTTTAGGCGAAGGAGACCGCTGATATGCAGGAGGCCCTTGATGATTTGGTGGAGGCCTGAGCAGTGGAGCGGGTACAGGGGCCATCTTGAGTGTGACAGCAGATGCTTCAGCTCTAGGGGATCTTTTCGCAGGAGCTTGCGAGGCTATTCGGGACCTCGAATTATTCCACTATAGGGAGTCCTCAATTCTATGGGCAATGGCTGAGAGATGGAGGAAGATAGTGGTGCACTCCACTGATATGAGCAGTGTTCACAACTCATCTTGAAGATTATCGATGCATATGGCTAGCATCTCATCTTGAGGCATTGTCCTATTCATAGAATAGGTCAGACCTTTCCATCTGGAGATGAAATCTAAGACCCTCTTGTTCTCCCTCTTCTTGCAGTTCATGAGATCGCTGACTGTTGTTTTAGGCAGCATTGAGCTGAAGTGGAACAGGAACTGCTGCCGAAGGTCTTCTTAGCTCTTTATTGACTGGCCCGACAGACTCGTGTACCAGACAAAGGCAGATCCTTGCAAGGTCCGTACGAAGCATCTGAGTTTCACCGCTTCTTTCTATTCTAGATTCCCCATCATAGGGTCAAAATAGGATGCATAGTGTATCAAATGCTGTTTTGGATCACCTGATCCATTGAAGATGGGGAATACAGGGCTCCCAAAATTGGGTGGAGGTGGTGTGTTGCTCACCCAATCCAGGTATGGTTTCTGCTCTGGCTGTATCAGAGCGTGTCCACCTTCCATCGCTTTCAATCGAGTTGTTAGTGCCTCGATGGTGTTGGTGAGACCCTGGTTTACATCCTGTTGGGCCCGGTCCTAGGCAGGCGTAGCCCGAGGCATTGCCTAAGGATCCGGATTGGCCAGCACCAAGGGAGCGTGTGCCGTTTGTGGCACCTTCGGAGGGTTCAGGTGTACTCACTCCAGTTTCTTTCTGAGTGGAGGGAAGTCTTGATATTCATCCTAATCTACTTTTAGGTAGTTGGACGGGCCGAGAGCCTCATTGGACGGTAGCCCTGACCATGTTTCGTTTACTGGGGAAAACCTTAGCCTTTGAGGTTCACTTGCCGGGAGTGCATGATCCGGTTCCTCCTGGGATGCACTTTCAATAAGGAGGTTCCTCTAGAGTAGCTCGGCGGTAATCCGCCAAAATTCCTTCATCTCCTCTTCCTGCCGAGCGAATCTATCTTCGAGCGTGAGTGGCTCACTCTTGTCGAGAGAAGGCGGTGGGTTAAGGGTAACCAATCCTTTATTATTATCCCTGTTGGAAGTTCGATGGGTAGGCGGAGGAGGGTTGGCTGGAAGAAAGGCCATATTTAGGGCGGCCCTCTGATTCCAGGTGTGCACACCTGGTGGTTCGTTGTGAGTCACATCCTGACTGGAACCATCATCTCCCGATCCATCCGGATTTTCATTTTCCCTGGTGTCACCCATGGGGTTAGCCTCTATGGCGTTGATGAATGCATATTGTGGGGTGGAGGGGATGTCATCTTCCAAATGGGAAGAGGATCTTCCGCATCTTATGCTGGACTTTACTTTTGTGTCATGGGATTTCCTTCGGACTTCTTGACGAAGGGAGATGCAGAGAGTTATTTTATGAGACCTTACGGTGCGCCTTCCTCTCAGAGGGGATGATGATTCAAATGACGGGATAGGACGGGAACCTCCTCTTCTGACTGTCCTCCCTAGACGAGCGAACACTGATTCTCATGGGGAAGGTTGTTGTTGAGGGGGTAATAATGCCCCCAGCCCTGAGGGATAGGGTTGGCTCCGTTCCTCGGACATTGAGTCTCTTCTCAGTTTTATTGGTCTTATAGGGGAATTTGTTATTAAAAATGCCCCCATCCTTACAGGATGGGGTAGAACCTAGATTGCGGTAGTCACTGCGGCTATCGCTACCTGCCTGATTTAACATGCCCCCATTTGGGGGTGAACTGGATTTGATGCCAAATTTACTCGTGGATCAATCCCTTCTGGGGAGGTAGGTAAAGATCACTGATTGTCCTCTCTTAGGCAGGATGCCTGTTGTATGCTCTCAGTGTCCTGATTCCGGAGTTCTTGAATGGCTTGTTCCCGCCGGGCCTGATGCTTCTGGGACTTACTCAAGGCCTGACTCTATCAGGTATGTTGCCTTTCCTGAATAGGGGGACCACTCGATTGTCGTCTTGACGTGATGACATTGAAATACACCATACCGAACGGGTTCTTCTGGGCAGAGAGTGGAGTGAAATACAGAGCTCCATGTTCCACCCATCTCTTGATATGGACTCCCGTCGGAGCGTCACCGATGAGGCGGCGTAACTGGTGTAGCGCACGGAAGCAGGCTATCTCCATGTTTCCTTTACGCCTCTCGGGTCACTGTTGCTGTGCTGAATGAAGAGCTTCCAGGTCGATGTGGCGCAGGAGGTCTCCTATAGTCTTGACGTGGTCTACATACCTGTCGTAGGGAAGAAATCTTGATTTCAGTCGGTAGAGGGTTGTCTATATATTATGGAGGATGCCATGCACGCATTTTTCCGACAACTCTCTGGTTATGTCAAACTGAGAGGTGGCCATAGGCCAAAACATAACTGGTATATCATCCCTAGCCAGTCGTTTCCTCAGGTGCAGCATATTGGTATACTCCTCCATGAGTGACTCCTCTACCTGGTCGGCCCAACTGAGACACTCACTACCAATGTGGTCGGAGGTAGTGGGACTGGTAGGTACTGAGTCATTATGAGGGATATTCTGAGGCAGTTCAGAGGATGAACGCGGCCATGGACCGTCTCTTGATTGCATAAGGATGCCGTCAATGACTAACTGGGAATCTGACATGCTTGATCCTGTCCTTCTGAGTACCTCAGCCTATGAGGTCCTTTCGGTGCTTGATTCGGCAGGACGAGGACCTTCCTGTCGATATAATATGTCATCATGGGGTGGACCTCCGTAATGGCAGCCGTAATGGTGAGGAATACCATTACTGCTTGATGCTTCACCACATAGAGGACTTTTGCAGTGCACACCCTGGGGAGGACCTCCAAGGCGTGTCGCAGCGAGGGGAGGACCTTTTGGCCGCATAGAGTCCATACAATGAGGACCTTCGCAAAAACTTCCATCATGGCTTGACGTTCAATTTTCATCCTGGGGAGGACCTTTAGGACACACGAAGACAAGGGAAGGACATTCTTGTTGCTTGGGGCCAATGCGGGGAGCACCTTCACAATGGAGGCCGTGGTGGCGAGGACTACCATCACAACTGCGGCAATGGCAAGGAATACCTTTACTAGTGCCACAGGGAGAATATCTGCGGGATACATCCTGGAGAGGGCCTCCAGAATGTACCGCAACGAGGGTAGGTCCTTCTCATTTCTTGACGTCTCTATGGGGAGGACCTCCGTTATCAGGGTGGTGAGGACTACCACCGTGATCTGATGCCTGACTGCATGGATTTACGTTGCAGCGTAACCCCTGTGGAGGACCTTCAGGGAAGGCTACGACAAGGGGAGGACCTTTTTGTCGTGATGAGGCGTCACTACAGGGAGGGCCTCTGCAGTTGCGACTATGATAGCAAGGACTACTATCATAATCTGTGGTCCCACTGCATGGAGAGTGTTTGCAGCGTATACCCCTGGGAGGACCTTCAGGGCGGACCGCAACAAGTGGAGGGCCTTCTTGCTGCTCGATCTTCTGGTCACATGGATGGTTTCCATGACTCGCATCAAAAGAGGAGCTCTCGTGATCGATCGTTATATGCCCGTGGGGGAATCCCCATGGGTGCTCCGGGGAGGACCTTCAGAGCTGCTGGTAGCGACATTGCGGGGAGGACCTTCGCAACTGCCACTAACACTCCCATAACATGGTAATGGGTGGGAAGGGTTCTAATCCTTTAATATATGCTTAGTGGTGTTGGGAACCCCAGCTTCCAGTAGAGTGGAGTCATGAACTCCCTCTTTATTTTCCAGCTGCCTTCGGCGCATTCGGGGCACTCTTTTGCAGGCAGCAGGGACCATCTGCTATTGAAAATGACCTTCACCTTTGGGTCCCTATCTAATTGTTGTTTCCGCTGATGCAATTACATTCCGGAAAGTCTGTAAGATATGATTTGGGATCGATACCTGCTCATCCATCATTTCCAGGATATGTAGAGAGACATCTTTGGCTGGAACAGTTATGAAGGCCCATTCCGGTATTGGAGTAGGAATATCCTACTCCGATCCTCTGGTGGTCAGTGGGTTCTGACAATTCTCTTGTGTCAGGGTAGGTGAATGAATCTGACCCTGTACTGGGATATGCCTGTTTATCTCTCCGTTTGCCGCCACATCGGGATGGCAGACTTTACTTGCATCTGCAGGGAGCTGGCCCTGCATATATTGGATTCCCACCGTATCGAGTCGGTGGCCTTTGTTAGTGGGGAGACGTTCCCTCCTTGATTTTCCTCCACATCTGGGTAGCGGGATTTGCTGATCTCCACCATATCAGGATGGCGGGCATAAGAAGAAACCGCTAGGAGCTGGTCCTGTAGGCACTGGGTCACCACCACGTCTGGTTGGTGGGATTCACGACCCTGGGCAGGGAGAGGTTCCTGCCGAGTAAGTGCCATCCTGCATGAGTGAAGGGCTTGATGGATCTCGACGGGGGTGTGCACCGGCTCATATGATGCCGCCATGTCTGGATGGTGGGATCGGGAGGAGCGAACAAGTGTAGGTGCCTATTCGTGGTACATCTCCGTGTATGGGCAGTGGAGATCCTCCTCAGGGACCAGGGTGATGACCGGTCCCTGATTGTACGTATGCCGCCCTCATCGGGTGGTCCGGGGGGCCGGAGCTTGGGGAGCGTGGGCATAAATCCTCGGGGAAACATCCTTCTGGGCGTGAGGATGTTGGGTCGAGGTGTGACCACGATGACGTCTGCCGGAGGGGTCTTGAAGCGGAACCCCCATTCGGTGGGGATGAAGTCCTCAACGTCGACCTCATCCACCTCCCTAAGAGAAGGGAGGTACGCATTGTCCCGTTCTGGGGATAGACTCCTAAAATGGTTGGAGACAACAACAGGTGCTGTCTGGATCTTCCTTTGCGGCTGCATCTGGGTAGGCGATCGGTGAGTTCTGGCAGATTGGAGGGCATGCATGGCCGCCTCCACCGTTGGGAGTGTACCGTTCACGTGGTACTCTCAAATCAGCACGTCCGAGACCCAGCGTTGAAGACACTGGGTGGGTGACAGGGTCCTCTGTAGGTGAGGATTTCCGGTCCTTGCATTGTTGGAAGCGCGCACTTGTGATTTCCTTTGCAATTCCATTAGATCGAAGGGAGTTCTGAAGGTAGTACCTGTGAGAAATTTTAACAAATACAAACAGCTAACCCATTAAAGCAGCATCTCATGATCCCATGTGAAATTAATGACCTTGCTTGGCCCTCCTTTTGAGTAAAAGGGGGAACAGAGTGGAATTAGGTTAAATCCATCATTCTTGGATAAAGATTCAAGTCGGGTTCACCATTTTTGTTTCAGGTTTCGGTCTCAAAACGCCCAACAGTTCCGTATCCGATGACGTGTGGACGTGATTTCCAAAGGCAGGCGTTCACTGGATGGTCTGACCAGCGACTCTTAAGAACTCACATTGGTCGAGAGGATGGGAAGTCGGGCTCATCGCACCCTTTTTTTGGGGGGGGGGGGAATTATTTCATGTTCCGGGACTCTCTTATAGATTTAAGACGTATTCATATATTCACGAATCTTTGTTTTATACCCAAACATAGTATCCATGGATTTAACCATGGTGGGAAATGGTCAAATGGATGCAAGGGTTCAGAATAATTTATTCCCAAGGTTTACCATCTCTCATTGGATTAATGACCCTGAAGAGTCGGAACTCACTTGAGGCGGCAATATGAGTGGCGCGGTAAACCGATGTGAAGATAATCGGATCGACTGATTGTTGGTCTTGAACCTCAGGGAGGCTTCCTATGTACCCTGCCTAGGAGGCAAGGATCAATGTCCACATAGTTCACAAGGGGAGCGTCGGAGAACCGTCGTGAAGGTGGACCCGGGGGTCCGTTGGTGATCGGGCTTGAACCTCACAGAGGCTTCCTACGTATCCCTATGGTAGGGAATCAAAGTCCTCGTAGTTCGCATTGGCTTGGGACTTACAGTATGAGGAGGCTCATGGTGATGGATTAGGGATTACACTCTGAGGAGGCCCATAAGTGGATATCATGGTCAATGCTTACTCTAAAACCATGTGAGTCATTCTCGGTGTGAGAAACAAGAGGCAGCAGGGACCAGAGGATCACATCGTGAAAGGTGCGTCCGTGAGAAGTGGAGTGGGGCTTACACATGAGGGCATCCCATAAGGTCGGGGCTTACTCCTAGCTGGATGACCAGGGTGATGGATTGGGGCTTATACTCTGAGGAGGCCCATAAGAGGAAGCACAGTGGGAGAGGGAAAGGGGGTGATCCTGTGCCCATATCCTCTCTTGCAGTACATGAGGGATTCCTTCTGATGGGTATTTTACTACCCCGAGGAGCCTTTAGCAAGTAGAGGGACAGAAAGAGGACTCCCGAGCTCAGACTCTACATTACCGTGGGAATTTTAACCCATGAATTCTTCAGGAATCTGCTCAAGGGTCGGGGTAACCCATTTACCCCTGTTTACCATGGGTATGTGAACTCAAAATAGCACGCTGATGTGCCTGAGGGTCACATCACATGGGTCCAGCCGCTCTGGTGGAGGCCTCGGCTCGGGGCCGATGAGTAGGCCCGTGAAGGAGTCACGGGGGACTGAGTCGGATTGGAGGGATTCTATCTGGCTCGGGAAATGGGAACTCCGAAGGTTTTGGTACCCTTAACGTAGGGAAGTTCTACGCGGCTGGAGGGGCCGTCCGTGAACCAGGGTGGTCTGTGAACTTAGATGCCGTCTGTGAACCAGGAGGGTCCACGGACTTACTGGCCGTCCGTGAACCAGGAGGGTCCGCGGGATGATTGGCATCCCACGAACCAAGGTGGTTCGTGGCTCTAGGTTCGATCCGCGAACCAATGTGGTCCGTGGAGGGTTCCATGCGAGTAGCAGCGACCAAAGGAGGTGCCGATCGGGGGTTCGTCGGTCGAGGCTTCGCCCGTGTAGGAGGGTTCTATGCGGTGTGGCAGATCAGAAAAGAGGCATAAACTCCCTGCTCCGTGGGGAGTGCATCCGTGAAGGGGCCATGGTTCGCGGTTTCGTTTTGTTTGTTATTTTAGGTTCGCAGTTCACCAAATTATTATGCATTTTTGGTTCCTTATTAGTTCATTCCCAGGTTTATACCTGCTCTGGTTCGCGAACTGGAACTTCACTGTTTGCGAAATCCTAATCCTTCCACTGAAATCCTTCCACCCGAGTCTGATCGCTCTTCTATTCCTCCTCCTTTGAATCGTCTGAATCTGAATATTTGAATCCCTCCTTCTTCCCCCCTCCATCTCCTTTTATAGAGCGGGGAAAAAGATGTATCTGCGGTCACACGACACCTTTTGAAGAGACCCATGACCGAATACTCAGTTTACAGCTGACTTGGTCAATCCGTAATTCGCGATGGGTATGGAGTGCTTTTCTCCCCCCCGACGATCCAAACTCAGGGAGTGCTTCGCAGCTGCGGAGGGTTCCGCCTCCATTCCGCGAATGACAGCAGATGTGGCTTGAACCGGTCGATGCGGTCCGCGGTTGGGGCGGTTCATGACGGTGAACCGGATCGACACCCATTCTGCCTCATGACCGTGAAGGACCTCCACCTCCATTTAATGAACGGCAACAGTTCACGGAGGGGGCACTTCACGGGGCCTAGCCACGTTGCATTTTCCTAGGACCAGTCCGCGGACCGGTCCTGCTTGTGTCCCATCTTTGATTTTCTCCATTATTTTCCCCAATTATTTGGGGGATTTGGGTAGAATCTCCTTTGCGGATTTTTCAGGACCCTACAGTAACTCTCTACATAGCTGTGATAGATACAATGTATGTATGATATGGATGCCACATGTTACCTTTATGATATATGATTTCTATGTGTTATTCATAAATCTTATGATTTCATGAGGTATGTTAAAGAGCTTATGTTATGTATTAATGATGAACTAGTGTTTTCTTTATTTGATTTATAACCCTTATTGAGCTTTTTATGCTCATCCCATGTTTTGAAATTTTTTCACAGGACATAAAGATGAATAGTATAAGGCCCCGACCTTAAACCTTACTTAATCTTGAGTTATTACAAGATTACACATTGAGGATCTTTTCAGGTTTAGAGTTTTAGAGAATTAGATCATAAAACATGCATTAAATTCCACATTTAAAAAAAATGGTTACATAAAAGATAGTATTCATTTTTCCCCTCAACAGAAACATATTTAAAATAAAACATGGATTCTTTCTTGACACTTCCTTGACACTACCATCATATCATGTACCTTTCCCTTGACCTGTGAAAAACATTTCAAAAACTTGGGATGAGTATAAAAAGCTTAGTAAGGGATATAAAAATATGGAAAGGAAACATGAGTACATATATACATAAGAATGAAATCATACTTTACCCATAAAACATAAGCACTTTAACATACCTCTTCAAATCATGAATAAATCATAGAAATCATAAGACATAAAGGTAACTTGAGGCATTCATAACATTCTTACGTAGGGAGTAACCCTCTTGGTTACATTTGGAATACCCATCACAGTATATTCCCTAAATCTCTTCGGAGAAACCTCAACATTTAACCCCTTCGCGTTACCCAATGCATTGGAGAGCTATATCGGGCTCACCCGCCCTTAGTTTATCACGGAACCACCCGTCTTCATAATAATTCCCAAGAACCATAACATAATCATATCACATAAAACATGCATAAAGGAAACATAACATTTCCACTTTTCAATCACAAGATATCAATAAAAAACATTGATATAAAAACATTATGAAAACCATTTTCAATACCAAAATAAAATAAAAGTAAAACATGGTATTTATTTTTCATTTAAAAAAAGGTATGGCTTGTAGAGGAAGCCGAAACTCAAATAATGGTCACGGCGGCGGAGAAGTCGTTGTCGCCGCATATGTACGACAAAAAAATTCCATTTTTAGTTTAGTAAAACGATTCGTATAAAAAATATTCCTTTTGGATAAATGTAAAATTAAAAGGGGTTTATACACAATATAAAATAAAGTTGTGTATAAAACATAATATTCCCCAATGAAAGGAGATTGAGACGAAGTCCCATACCTCAGGCCCGACTTGACTCGATCGTTCTTCAACATCCTGAATAATAAACTTGATTTCATTTCTACTTTCTTAAGAACCTTTTTCAAGTTCATTATTCCTTTTATATCACTTATTACCATGTTATGAACACTATGTAATTATTTAAGTTAATAATGGTCGTTTTGTCGATCATTGGTACTTGAGTCAAAAATAAACTATTTATAATTACAAGTTGTTCATGTGGTAAAATATCCATTATATAAAGAATTATATTCATGATGTAGATATCATATATATCATATATATCCAGTATAAACATGAATTTATAATATTACATAATCATTTAGAGGTAAGAAATGAAATGCACCGTTCATGGAGACGGTAAGCCGTACGTACGCATGAACGCTACTTTCATTTCTATGTCATATTAATGGAATTAAAACTAAATGAGAGATATGTAAATTTTAATTCCAGAATTATATTCATCATTTATATGTAACATAAATCATATATATCCATTATATATATGTACTTATAATACTACATTACATTTGGGGATAAGAAATGAAATGCACCGTTCATTGAGACGGTAAGCCGTACGTACGCATGAATGCTACTTTCATTTCTATCTCATACATTAATGGAAAGAAATAATAATGATATAAAGGTATATTATAATTCCAGTATAACATCATATATAATAACTTTAACTCCATCTTTTATACGTGCCACATATGGCATTAACGAATCAAATCACTTTGAGGGGGCGGTTGTCCGCACTTCCTAAAATGAAGATATCACGTTTACCCATAATGGAAACCATAAAGGTATGACATAAATGAAAAATAAAGAAGCTTAATTAAAAAATAAACATATTATATATCATATATAAATATAGTTACAACCTAATGGCCACCTTTGAAGGTGTTATATGAGTGTTGAACAATCATCGTTTCATGAGGCAGAAATTCGCCTTCCACAGAAACAGTATGTTCTTTAACCATTAGATGTAGGTGTGTGTAAGTGTATCTCGAAACCTTATTATAACAACATCCTAGTATAGTAAAGATACTGGTGTTGTTACAAAATAAAGGAATAAAAAGATTTTAGAGGGTTGGAGAAGCAAAATAAAACATAAGAACACAAGAGAAAACACTACTTTTAAAACGGGTAACTCTTTTTGATTTGAGATCAAAGGCTTCATTGGGAAGAATTATGCCCAAAGTTAGGCTTCAAGGAGTAAGAGAGGGATTTTTAAAGAAAAAATGGATAGGGGTTGGCCGATCCAAAGGCTTGAGAGGTGTGGGTAAGGTGGTAGGGGTGGGAGCCTTTTATAAGAGGAGAGGAGGGTCACTCTTGGAAAGTAAAGAAATGTTACTTTATTTTAAAATGAGTTTCAGATTTATAAGGTCCCACATTGATATAATTCTAGGATAAGGTGATAAGGGTTCGAAATATACCCAACCAATCGGTTTTTGACAAGTTTAGGTCTTAGAGTTTACATTATCTTTTCATTTTATTTAAATCGTTAAATAATGAGGTAATCGATGCATCATCATGATGTCATAAATAATTTAATTTATTTAATGTCTAAAAATTATAATAAAAATACTATTATGTAGGAAATATTTTTATATTTCTAATGACTATTTATAGTAAAAAATCTGACTTGTATAACCTCATGTAATAATTGTTTTAGTAAAACAACTCATATTTGTGTCATTTTTACTTTAACATTAAATAAAAAGATATTAATGTCATTTTCCTTCCAAAGTGGCTCCATGGGGTCCCCAAGTTGACACATGGATTGTCTTGGTCAGCCATGACACATACAATAATGGTAGGACATGTTTCTAGGTCATTTCATATTATTAAAACATTATTCTTACCTTAAATTACACTAATTACCTCTAATCGCGATTAAGAACTTAAAAGTTACTATTCACCAAAAAATTATTTTAATCTCATTGAACCACATTTTACTTCTTAATGAAAACCATGTATGTCAAATTTTTTAAAATCAAATCACAGAAGTGGCAAAGTTTCATTTAAACGAAAAATCAGTTTCTTTAACTACCATTTAGTGGTTTCACTATTCATCAAAAATTGAAGTTTTTCAGAAAAATACCAAAACTTCACCCTAAGCTATATTTGATATTCTGAATTCAAAAATGATGTATATTTTACAAAATAAAAATCATATAAGTTATATTAATTAATTTAATAATTAATTTCCGCTGTCATGACAAATAGCGTGTTTTTATGAAACAATAAGTATCAAAAGATTGACACTAGTTTAAGTCCAATTTCAAAGTGAAATTGATTCTAATGACCACCATTGAATTAAATGGTAGAAATATATTCTAATTTCACTTTAAAACCAATTCAAAAGATAATATAATCATATAAATAAATTAGATTAAAAAGAGGTTTTGAATTAAAATACAACATTTTTCACTATTCATTAAAAAATGAACTTTATCGGAAAAATACCAAAAATTCACAAAAAGTAAATTTTGATGTCACAATCATAAAGAATAAGTTTATTTTGACAAACATAACTTATAAAATTGTCAAAAGATTGATTTAAAAATGGTTTTCCATTAAAAGGCAGTAAAACAGTCTTTTAAAAATATTAGTGTATTCCATGCTTAAGATTGGATTTATTTTCATTTTAAGCCTCTAAAAAACTATCTAATTTATTAATAGACATAGATAAAAATATCTATTATTCATTAATTACTTGGGATGTTACATCCTTCCCCACTTTAGAAAATTGCATCCCCACAATTTATTTACTTATCGAATAAGTGGGGGTATTTATCCCTCATTTCATTTTCAGATTCCCATGTTGCATCTTCAACCATATGGTTTTTCCATAAAACCTTTACCTAGTGAATCACCTTATTTCGTAACACTTTCTCCCTGTGGTCAAGAATCTTGACCAGTTGTTCCTCATAAGATAGGTTCTCTTCCAGTTGAACTACCTCTGGACTCAAAACATGAGATGGATCTGGCATATACTTTCTCAACATCGAAACATGAAAAACATTGTGTACCTGAGATAAACTTGGAGGTAAAGCCACTCGGTATGCAACTAATCCAACTTTCTCCAGAATTTCATATGGTCCAATGAACCTTGGACTTAGCTTTCCTTTCTTACCAAATTGCATCACACTTTTCCATGGAGAAACTTTGAGAAAGACATGATCACCTACCTAAAAAGATAGATCCTTCCTTCGGTTATCCACATAACTCTTTTGCCTGCTCTGAGCTGTTCTCATGTGTTTCTGTATCAGCTGAAATTTTTATGCCAACTCTTCTACCAATTCCGGTCCCATCAACTTCCTTTCACTGACTTCATCCCAGAAAGCTGGAGTTCGACACCGCTTCCCATATAATGCCTCAAATGGTTCCATCTGTATACTGGAATGAAAACTGTTATTATAAGAAAACTCAACCAAAGAAAGATGTTGGTCCCAAATTCCCTGATAATCCATCGAACAAGCACGTAGCATATCCTCCAAAGTTTTAATTTTTCATTCTGACTGCCCATCTGATTGAGGATGAAAAGTTATACTAAAATTTAATTCAGTACCCAACGACTTCTGAAGGCCTTTAAAAAAGTTAGAAGTGAACCTGGGATCACGGTCAGATACAATGGAGAGAGGAACTCCATGTAACCTAACTATCTCTTTAAGATACAAACGGGAAAGTTGATCTAGGGAAAACTTATCTCGTATGGAAAGGAAATGAACATATTTAGTTTATCGATCAACAATAACGCAGATTTCATTATTACCTCGAGATGTCTTCTGTAATCCCACAACAAAGTCCATGGATATATTTTCCCATTTCCACTCTGGCACTGGTAAAGGCTAAAGTATCCCTTTCAGTAACTGAATCTTTGCTTTAACCTGTTGACAAGTCAAACACTTCACAGTAAAATCAGCAATATCTCTTTTCATTCCATCCCACCAGTAATACTCCCGCAGATCTCTGTACATCTTAGTACTGCCAGGATGAACTAAAAACGGAGAACTATGAGCATCACATAAAAACTCTCTCTTCAACTGTGAATCACACGACACACACAAACTCTTCCCAAATCTCAAAAAAAAATCATTATCAATGTTGAATTCAGGCAACTTACCCTTCTGAACCAGCTCTACCTTTTTCTGCAACTCACTGTCTTGCTTCTGTGCTTGCTTGATTCTGTCTGATAGAGAGGATTTCACTGATACCTGAAACAAAATAGAAGAACATCCTACACCAAAAACTTGTATTCCAAAGTTCATCAAATCCTTAACCAAAGGATCACGTTCTAAACGCAAAATTGCTAATGAAGCATTACTTTTTCGACTCAAAGCATCAGCCACTTTATTTTCTTTTCCCGGATCGTAATGAATTGTACAATCATAATCCTTGATTAATTCCAGTCATCTCCTCTGTCTCATGTTTAATTATTTCTGAGTGAATATATACTTTAAACTTTTGTGATCGGTATATATTTCACACTTTATTGCATACAAATGATGCCTCCAAATTTTTAAAGCAAAAACTACAGCAGCTAATTCCAAATCATGTGTAGGGTAATTTACCTCATTAGTTTTTAACTGTCGTGAAGCATAAGCAAATACCTGATCATTCTGCATTAAGATGCAACCAAGTCCTTTTAATGAAGCATCATTGTAGATAACAAACTCCTCATTCCTGGAAGGTAGTGCCAAAACTGAAGCATTCACCAATCTTATTTTCAGTTCCTGAAAACAATCATCACATTATTTTATCCAGATAAACTTAATACCCTTCCGAGTTAGCTTAGTCATTGGACTAGATAACCTTGAAAAATTTCTAACAAACCTGCGGTAATAGCCTACCAAACCAAGGAAGCTACGAATCTCAGTTACATTTGTGGGTCTTGGCTATTCTTCCACAACATTTGTTTTTGCAGGATCAATAGTTATCCTATATTTAGAAACAATATGACCAAGGAAAGAAATTTGTTGCAATCAAAACTCACACTTGCTGAATTTCCCAAACAATTTCTTTTCTTTTAAGGTTTTCAAAATAACCATTAAATGTATTTCATGCTCCTCTTTACTTTTAGAAAACACCAAAATATCATCAATAAACACAACCAACATCTTTCACCTGAGTCAACTGAGCCATCACTGCAACATACTATTTAGTTATGATTCTGACCATCTCAGGATACTGATTTGAAAGGTCATTTTCCTCTGTATGCCTTCCCAAAAAATCTATTCTGTTTCCACTACGAAAAACCATTCTTAACACAAAAATATCTTAGGAGAAGCAACATGGTAATCTTCAAATGCTATATCATTTTAATTTGACCATAAAAAAATACTTTTGGATAATCTTTTAATAGAACTCTTACTCCTAAAGTTATCTAAACTGACCTCTGATACCAACTATAAGGCCCCAGCCTTAAACCATACTTAATCTTGAGTTATTACAAGATTACAAATTGAGGATCTTTTCAAGTTTAGAGTTTTAGAGAATTAGATCATAAAACATGCATTACATTCCACATTTAAACAAAGTGGTTACATAAAAGATAGTATTCATTTTTCCCCTCAACAGAAACATATTTAAAATAAAACATGGATTCTTTCTTGACACTTCCTTGACACTACCATCATATCATTTACCTTTCCCTTGACATGTGAAAAACATTTCAAAAACTTGGGATGAGCATAAAAATCTCAGTAAGGGATATAAAAATATGGAAATGAAACATAAGTACATATATACATAAGAATGAAATCATACTTTACCCATAAAACATAAGCACTTTAACATACCACATCAAATCACGAATAAATCATAGAAATCATAAGACATAAAGGTAACTTGAGGAATTCATAACATTCTTACGTAAGGAGTAACCCTCTTGGTTACATTTGGAATACCCGTTATAGTATATTCCCTAAATCTCTTCCGAGAAACCTCAATGTTTAACCCCTTCGCGTTACCCAATGCATTGGAGAGCTATATTGGGGTCACCTGCCCTTAGTTTATCACGGAACCACCCGTCTTCATAATAATTCCCAAGAACCATAACATAATCGTATCACATAAAACATGCATAAAGGAAACATAACATTTCCAGTTTTCAATCACAAGATATCAATACAACACATTGATATGAAAACATTATGAAAACCATTTTCAATACCGAAATAAAATAAAAGTAAAACATGGTATTTATTTTTCATTTAAAAAAAAGGTATGGCTTTTAGAGGAAGCTGAAACTCAAATAATGGTCACGGCGGCGGAGTAGTCGTTGTCGCAACATAAGTACGACAAAAACATTCCCTTTTGTTGTTTAGTAAAATGCTTCGTATAAAAAAGATTCCTTTTGGATAAACGTAAAATTAAAAGGGGGTTATACACCGTATAAAATAAAGTTGTTTATAAAACATAATATGCCTCAATGAAATGAGATTGAGACAAAGTCCCATACCTCGGGCCAGACTTGACTCGATCGTTCTTCAACGTCCTAAATAATAAACATGAGTTAATTTCTACTCGCTTAATAAACGTTTTCAAGTTAATTATTCCTTTTATATCACTTATTACCATGTTATGAACACTATGTAATAATTTAAGTTAATAATGGTCATTTTGTCGATCATTGGTACTTGAGTTAAAAATAAACTCTTTATAATTACAAGTTGTTCATGTGGTAAAATATCCATTATATAAATAATTATATTCATGATGTAGATATCATATATATCATATATATCCAGTATAAACATGCATTTATAATATTACGTAATCATTTAGAGGTAAGAAATGAAATGCACCGTTCATGGAGACGGTAAGCCGTACGTACGCATGAACGCTACTTTCATTTCTTTGTCATATTAATGGAATTAAAACTAAATGAGAGATATGTATATTTTAATTCCAGAATTATATTAATCATTTAGATGTAACATACATCATATATATCCATTATATATATGTACTTATAATAGTACATTACATTTGGGGATAAGAAATGAAATGTACCGTTCATTGAGACGGTAAGCCGTACGTACGCATGAACGCTAATTACATTTCTATCTCATAATTTAATGGAAATAAATAATAATGATATAAAGGTATATTATATTTCCAGTATAACATCATATATAATAACTTTAACTCCATCCTTTATACGTCCCACATATGGCATTAACGAATCAAATCATTTTGAGGGGGCAGTAGTCCGCACTTCCTAAAATGAAGATATCACGTTTACCCATAATGGAAACCCTAAAGGTATGCCATAAATGATAAATAAAGAAGCTTAAGTAAAACATAAACATATTATATATCATATATAAATATAGTGACATCTTAATGACCACCTTTGAAGGTGTTATATGAGTGTGAACAATCATCGTTTCGTGAGGCAGAAATTCACCATCCACAGAAACAGTATGTTCTTTAACCATTAGATGTAGGTGTGTGTAAGTGTAGCTAGAAAACATCTTATAACAACATACTATTATATTAAATCCCCTGGTTTTGTTACAAAAGAAAGGAATAAAACGAGTTTAGAGGGTTGGAGAAGCAAAATAAAACATAAGAACACAAGAGAAAACACTACCTTTAAAACGGGTAACTCTTTTTGATTTGAGCTCAAAGGCTTCCTTGGGAAGACTTCTGCCCAAAGTAAGGCTTCAATAAGTAAGAGAGGGATGTGTAGAGACAAAATGGACAGGGGTTGGCCGAGCCAAAGGCTTGAGAGGTGTGGGTAAGGTGGTAGAGGTGGGGGCTTTTATAAGAAGAGAGGAGGGGCACTCTTGGAAAGTAAAGAAATGTTACTTTATTTTAAAAAGCGTTTCGAATTTAAAAGGTCCCAAATTGATATAATTCGAGGATAAGGTGATAAGGGTTAGAAATATACCCAACCAATAGGTTTTTGACAAGTGTAGGTCTTATATTTTACATTAACTTTTCATTTTATTTAAATTTGTTAAATAATGAGGTAATCGATGCATCATCATGATGTCATAAATAATTTAATTTATTTAATGTATAAAAATTATAAAAAAATACTATGATGTAGGAAATATTTTTATCTTTCCAATTACTATTTATAGTCAAAAATCGGACTTGCATAACCCCATGTAAAAATTGCATTAGTAAAACAACTCATGTTTGTGTCATTTTTACTTTAGCATTAAATAAAACGATATTAATGTCATTTTCCTTCCAATGTGGCTCCATGGGGTCCCCAAGTTGACCCATGGATTATACTGGTCGGCCATGACATATCCAATAAGGGTAGGACATGTTTCTAGGTCATTTCATATTATTAAAACATTATTCTTATCTTAAATTACACAAATTACCTCTAATCGTGATTAAGAACTTAAAAGTTACTATTCACCAAAAAAATTATTTTAATCTCATTGAACCACATTTTAATTCTTAATGACAACCATGTATGTCAGATTTTTGAAAATCAAATCACAGAAGTGGCAAAGTTTCATTTAAACGAAAAATCAGTTTCTTTAACTACCACTTAGTGGTTTCACTATTCATCAAAAATTGATGTTTTTCAGAAAAATACCAAAACTTCACCTTAAGCTATATTGGATATTCTGAATTCAAAAATGATGTCTATTATACAAAATTAAAATCATATAAGTTAAATTAATTAATTTAATAATTAATTCCCGCTGTCATGACAAATAGCGTGTTTTTATGAAACAATAAGTATCAAAAGATTGACACTAGTTTAAGTCCAATTTCAAAGTGAAATTTATTCTAATGACCACCATAGTATTAAATGGAAAAAATATATTCTAATTTAACTTTAAAACCAATTAAAAAGATAATTTAATCATATAAATAAATTAGATTAAAAAGAGGTTTTGAATTAAAATACAACATTTTTCATTATTCATTAAAAAATGAACTTTATCGGAAAAATACCAAAAATTCACACAAAGTAAATTTTGAAATCCCAATCATAAAGAATAAGTTTATTTTGACAAACATAGCTTATAAAATTGTCAAAAGATGGATTTAAAAATGGTTTTCCATTAAAAGGCAGTAAAACAATCTTTTAAAAATATTAGTGTATTCCATGCTTAAGATTGGATTTATTTTCATTTTAAGCCTCTAAAACACTATCTAATTCATTAATAGACATAGATAAAAATATCTATTATTCATTACTTACTTGGGATGTTACAAATAAGGTCAAGGACGGGATCAAAAAAAGGTCATGCTGTCTAAAATATGGAACTAGACATGATTTTTTTTTCAAGAGTATTTATTTTTGTGAAAAAATGGAAACTTTGTAGTAGTGTAACATCCCAAGTAAGTAATGAATAATAAATATTTTTATCTATGTCTATTAATGAATTATATAGTGTTTTAGAGGCTTAAAATGAAAATAAATCCAATCTTAAGCATGGAATACACTAATATTCTTAAAAGATTATTTTACTGCCTTTTGATGGAAAACCCTTTTTAAATCAATATTTTGACAATTTTATAATCTATGTTTGTCAAAATAAACTTATTATTTATTATTGGGACATCAAAATTTACTTTGTGTGAATTTTTTGTATTTTTCTGACAATGTTCATTTTTTAATGAATAGTGAAAAATACTGCATTTTACATCAAAACTGCTTCTTAATCTAATTTATTTATATGATTATATTATCTTTTGAATTGGTTTTAAAGTGAAACCATAAAATATTTTTACCATTTGATTCAATGGTGGACTTTGGAATTAATTTCACTTTGAAATTCGACATAAACAAATATCAATATTTTGATATATATTGTTTCTTAAAAACACGCTATTTGTTTTGACAGCGGGAGTTAATTATTAAATTAATTAATTCTAATTATATTCTTTGAATTAGGTAATATAAAAATCATTTTTGAATTCTGAATATCGAATATATATTAGAGTGAATTTTTGGTAATTTTCTGCAAAACTCCAATTTTTGATGAATAGTGAAACCACTAAGTGGTAATCAAGCAAACTGATTTTTCAGTTAAATGAAAGTTTACCACTAATGTGTATTGAATTTTAAAAATTCGACATACATGGTTGTAATTAGTATGTAAAATGTGGTTCAATGGGATGAAAACAATTTTTTGGTGAATAGTAACTTTTTTTCATTAATCGCGGTTAGAGGTAATTAGTGTAATTTAAGGTAAAAATGATATTATAAAAATGTGAAAACACCATGAAACTTGTCCTACCCCTATTGGATGAGTCATGGCCGACCAAGACAACCCATGGGTCGATTTAGCGGACCCTATAGAGCCTCTTGGGTGAGATAATGACTTTAATGCCTTTTTTTAAATAAAGGTGAAAATGACACTAACATAAATTGTTTTACTAAAACAATATTTGGAAGGGGTTATACTAATCATATTTTTGTCTATAAATAATCTTTCGAAAGATAAAAAGATTTCCTACATCATAATATTTTTGTTATAATTTTTAGACATTAAATAAAGTAATTTAATAATGACATCATGATGATGCAACGATGACCTCATTAATGAAGAGTTTAAATTAAATGAAAAGATAATATAAAATCTAAGACCTACACTTGTCCAAAAACTATTGGATGGGAATATTTCTAAGACTTATCATCTTATCTTCGAAATATATCAATGTGGGACCTTAGAAATTCGAAACACTTTTGAAAATAAAATAATAGTTTCATGATTTCCAAAAGTGCCCCTCCTCTCCTCTTATAAAAGGCCCCCACCTCTACCTCATTTCACACACTCCTCAAGCCTTTGGCTCGGCCATCCCCTGCCCATTTACTCTCTCCACATCCCTCTTCTCATAATAGAGGATTACCTTTGGGCAGAATTGTAACACCCGAGACTTTTACGTTATATAAATCATCAAAGGAATCTTTTTCTACACAACACTTTCTTGGCTTGCTTTACACGCAATCGCGACCTTCCTCGATAGCTTGCGTCGTACGCAATACCGAGTTTCACTAAACAACAATATGCTATTAAAACTAGCCGTTATGAATAGTAATAACCACTTTTTAAAATTTTATAAATTTTATTTTTCAAAATGGACTTCATTTTTGGACTCAGAATATCGAAATTATCCTAGGGTGAAATTTTGGTATTTTTCTGAAAACTTTCAATTTTTGATGAATAGTGAAACCACTAAGTGGTAGGTTAAAAACTGAATTTTGCATAAAACTTAATTTTACCGCTTCTGTGAATGGAATTTCAAAAATCTGAGAGACACGGTTAATATCAAGGACTAAAATGTGGTTCAATGAGATGAAAATAATTTTTTGGTGAATAGTAACTTTTTACCTTTTTTACCGCGGTTAATAGTAAATAGGGTAATTAAGGGTAAATATGATATTAATATTACCCTAACACATGTCCTAATTCTATTGGACAAGTGTAATTCGACCAAAAACAAACTTAGGAATAAAATATGACCATTTAGGCCCACATGGATTAGATTAGGACATTTATTATTAATTTATTTAAAGAAGGGTTAAAATAGTTAAAATCAAAGTTTAATAAGTAAATAATTTTTAATATGGGGTTATACATAAGATAAATTCAATTGTAAATATTCATTAGAAATCTTAAAAGATTTCCTACATGATGATATTTTATTTTTAATTTTTAGACATCAAATAATTTAATTTATTTATGACACAAAGATGATGCAGTAATTATCTTATTAATGAAATATTGACAAAATTGATAATATAAATACCAAAATAAATGTAATTTAAGACTTTTTATGAATTCCACTAATTTTCTAGGTTACTATGATATATTAATGTTGATTTAATCAACTTGGTTAGAACATATAATTCTGTTATGACTTTCACAAAAATCATATATCAAATAGTGTCAAAATTGACACAAAATAGTTTTTAAATCAAATATTATATTATTAATTGTTATTTTATTCCTAAAAATCTAAGGTTCGGCCAAATGACTTAGATAAGGATATATATATTAATAATAAACAATTTGGGGTTCGTTGGGCATGTTATAGTAAGTGTATTAACCATATAGTGAAAGAAAACAAAAAGACACGGTAAAAGTTAAATTAATTAACTTAGAGTTAAATCTAATTGATAAGGTTAAAATAATACCCTAAACTTGTTTAAATATTATTGGTTTATAGGATTTCGACCCATCCCCACTTTATCTTCGAAATAAGACCCTTTGGAACCATTATAAACCGATTTTGACTTTAATATAAAATAATATTTTGAGATATTCCTAAGGTGCCCCTCTCCTCCCTTATAAAAGGGCACCTCCTCCCCCTCCTCCTCACACCAAATTGAGCACTCAAGCTCGGCCAACCCCTGCCATTTTCTCCTCTCCACTTCCCTAGAATAATCCTAGAGGTCCTGGTCTTCTCCAAAGACCAATCTTAGTTCCTTAAGTGGAGGATTCAAAGAGGCGTTCCAAAGAAGAGGTAATATCCATTACCGATCTTTTCAATTTCTTTCTTCTTCAACTTCTTCTTCTTTAGTTGTTTCATGATAAAGTAATAACATCAGTATTACTTACATACTGATATGTTATTATAAATATAAAACAACCCTAATTCACCTTCTATCCATCCTATGGAAAAATGAAATCACCGCGCGTGCGTACGTACGGAATACCGTCTCCACGCCGTGGTGTAATATATTTTTCCACCATCACCTTAAAAGGATGGTTATAATGGTGTAATAAGTAACTATATATGATTATTATGAAGTAATATTGATACTTAAATAATATATATATATACTCCAATACAATTCCACGATCATAGGAACGATATCATCACTCGTGGGTACGTACGGAATACCGTCTCCACGATGTGATGCGACTCGTTCTACATGATCTTCATTTCATAATGATTATATAAATGAATTGAATGAATGAATATGGTATATACTACACTAATAACATTCTTTAAATGAATTATCTATAACCTAAAGATAAGAATAAGAATTTATTCGACAAAACACGCATAAGAACAAAAAGTTATAAAGACCCGAGTAACAAGTAACAATGAAATATTACTAACAAGAAGCTAATAATATGACCATATATGATATCATATCAATATGTATGATTCTGGAATAAGTCAATAACATTATTTAAACCATTATACAGGAGCTTCAGACACGAACAAAGCAAATCGGACCTAAGGTAAGGGAAATATCACAATCTCACTTTTATCCGAGATTGTATTTACTTTGGTAATTACTGGGGTGTATTTTATCATCCACATCCATGTTCCCTCAATATGTAATATTATTTCCATCCTTCTAAAATAGTTTATATCCAATTTTACCCTTCGGTAAGTTTTTTTTTGTAAAAGATATGAAAGGAATCTTTTGTCGTTTTTCATACGAGGTACTTTTTGACTTTCCGACAAAAGTACGAAGAATGTTTTTTTTAACTTATACGGCATGAATGGATTTTTAAAACATTGTTTCCAAAAAGCTTCCTTTACAAGTTTTCAAGTTTATTTTTAATCAACTTCTTTTATTTTAAAGTTGTATGACATGTTATGAAAGGAAAAATGTTTTTTAAGAAGAAAGGATATTTTCCTCAAGAATGGAGTTCAAGTGTTTTATCAAAATGATTTTCCATCTAAGATAATAAAGGGTTCTGTTTTTATCCCTATTATTAAATTGATTTGTTCATGTTGTTATGGAATTATTTTTATGAATTCCTTTATCTTATATGAATTGATTTATGATGTCATGATGTTTCAAGAATCCCATTTTTGTTACATGTGTTATGCGATGATGTATGTTTTATGATTATGTGGCACACATAAGAAAGGATTCATTATAAGATGGGTGGGACCTATATCTCCCTCCAATGCATTGGGTAAAGATTTATATCTCATGAGATAGACATGGATGGAACGGAAGGTTATTTCGGTTCAGTGAAACAGGACTGAAACGAGGAGTGAACTCGGTTCAGAAAGGGACTTTGTCCACTAAGATAGTCTTGGAAATGAGTCATGACTAACAAGAAATGATTTTCCATGATTATGTGTGCATGCCACAAAGTTTCAAGTTTTATGGGGATCTCATTTTCACTTCTATGATTTATTCCATGTTAAGATATTATGATCTCTTTTGCAGGTTTTGATTTTCAAAAAGATATGATATGATTTTTATTTCCTTTATTTGCCCTTGCTGAGCATTTGAGCTCACCCTTTTATGTTTTCTTTTCCCCAGGTCAGGAAGATGGATATTAAGTAGAATATGCTAAAAGGGACCCTAGATATGATGAAATAAATGGGAGACACTGTAGAAGATTTATGAACCAGTTGTTTATGTTTCCCAGTTTCTAAAGACACTATACCTATACGGTCCTTTGTGGTTTTGTCATATGTTGTAATAAGTGTGCTTCAATTTCGAAGTATTAACAATGTATGTAAAGTATGGGTCGTTATAGTTGGTATCAGAGGAAAGGTATAGTTAACCTTTGGAAACTAGGATGTGAAAGCCTTAGTAAGAACCCTAAGGATAAGTCTAAGCATAGAACACAATCTTAGAAATGGCCATGAATAACCTAGGATAAGACCATAAGCATGAAAATTTTATTCTTGAATTATGTGGTTTCCTATTATAATTAGTGTTGCTCACACTATTCTTCTTGGTTTTAGTCAATGGCTGGAACCCGAAGGAACCGTGTTAATGCGGAATGCGATGGGCAATGCAATGATTGTCCCCCTGAGCAACCAAACGATATGGGAGATGGAATGCAAAATCTTGTAGCCATGCTCACACAACTTTCTCAAGCTATGAATCATGCAGGATTTCCAAACGAGCAAAGGAGGGAGCAACATTCTGTTGAATCCTTCATGAGGCAGCGTCCACCTTCTTTCAGCGGGTCTACTGATCCATTAGTTGCTGAACAATGGATTAGTACTACTGAAAAGATATTTTCAGTTCTTCAATGTTCTGAGCATGATAAAGTCATCCTAGCAGTGTATCGTTTGGAAGGAGATGCGGATCAATGGTGGAATCTTGTTAAGAATACGAGGCAAAGGGATGAAATTGAGTCTATGGAATGGGACAAGTTCAAGAACTTATTTTTCAATAAGTACTTCCCTCGTATTCTCCGAACAAAGATGGAGAAAGAGTTTCTTGAACTGAAGCAAAGGGATGATGAATCTGTTAGTACCTATGAAGAAAATTTTACAAGACTTGCAAGGTACGCTTCTGGTATTATTATCCAACCTGAGAGTAAGATCGATCGATTCTTTAGTGGATTAAAACCAAGTCTTCGAAGGGCGTTAGCCATAAGGGACTTCAATAGCTACGAGGAAATCGTTCGATGTGCTCTCAAAGTCGAGATGGAGATTGGAGTAACCCATCAGTCACATGGGTTTGATAAGAAGAGGAAGATGGAATTCAAAGAAAAATCTAAAGAGCACACGGAAAAGAAGATGAGCTTTTCCTTATGCTCAAAGTGTGGAAAGAAACATGGAGGGAGTTGTCTTAAAGGGACAAGTAAATGTTTTAAATGTGGAAAAGAAGGTCATCGGGCATTTGAATGCCGTGATAATGGGAAGAAGATGTCTAATGATGCAAACAAAGGAAGGGATACACAGAATGAACCTACTACACTTCAATGTTTCAAGTGCAAGGAGATGGGGCATTATGCCAATCAATGCCCAAATCCAAGGGTTGATGATGATGGTCGACGTCAACAAAATCTTAAGGCTAAAGACAAAGGAAAGTCACATGCAATTTCTATCAGCGATGTGGAGTACGATAACGATGTGGTGAAAGGTACACTTACCATCCACTCTAAAGTAGCAAATGTTTTATTTGATTCTGGATCCACCCACTCTTTTATTTCTGAAAAATTTTCTATGGGTATCACCGTATTACCTCAACAATTAGATGTTGAGTTAGCCGTGACAACACCTAATGGCACATCAATCGCATCAAAAGTTTATAATTATTCTCCGATCAAAGTTTGTGGGAATGTGCTTCCTGCAAATCTTGTGATCCTTCCTTTAGTGGAATTTGATGTGATTCTTGGCATGGATTGGCTTTCTCTACATGGAGCTCATATCAATTGCCAAAGAAGGGAAGTCACATTTCATATTCCAGATCAATCTACGATCGTCTATCAATGCAAGGATGAACATAACCTTCCAGTGGAAATTTCTTCCATCTTACGGGTATTGATTCCACTAAATGAAGGTTATTTATCTCAAATGGTTGGTGAGAAACTCACGATTAAGAATATTCCCATTGTACGGGAGTTTGATGATGTCTTTCCGGAGGAATTACCGGGTCTTCCACCAAATCGTGAAGTTGAGTTTAAAATAGAACTCGTACCGGGTGCTTTGCCTATTTCAAAGACACCTTATAGAATGGCCCCAATTGAGTTGCAGGAATTGAAGAAGCAACTCCAAGAGAATCTTGATAAGGGATTCATACGCCCTAGTGCGTCACCTTGGGGAGCACCTGTTCTATTTGTTAAGAAGAAAGATGGATCAATGAGACTCTGCATTGATTATCGAGAAGTTAACAAGATCACTATCAAGAACAAATATCCTCTCCCACGCATTGATGACTTATTTGACCAACTACACGGAGCTCAATACTTTTCCAAAATTGATCTTCGTTCAGGGTATCATCAATTAAGGGTCAAAAGGGAGGATATACCAAAGACGGCTTTCCGTACAAGGTATGGACACTATGAATTTATAGTGATGCCATTTGGTCTTACTAATGCCCCTGCTATCTTCATGGATCTAATGAATAGAGTCTTTAAAGACTATCTTGATCAATTTGTGGTAGTCTTTATAGACGATATTCTTGTCTATTCAAAGAGCAAGGAAGAGAATGAAGATCACTTGAGAATTATATTGAAGACCCTGAGAAAGGAGAAGCTTTATGCCAAATTTACCAAGTGTGAATTTTGGCTTCAAAAAGTTGCATTTTTGGGTCACATAATCTCAAAAGAGGGGATATCTGTGGATCCAGCAAAAACAGAGGTTATCGAAAGATGGTCAAGACCAACAACAGTAACTGAGATCCGAAGTTTTCTTGGTTTGGCTGGATATTATCGACATTTTGTAAAAGATTTTTCACGATTATCTAATCCAATCACCAAGTTGACTCGGAAGGGAGTTAAGTTTGTCTGGACAGAGGAATGTGAAGAGAATTTCAAGGAGTTGAAAAGAAGGTTAACCAGTGCACCTGTGCTCACACTTCCTTGTAGTGGAGAAAGGTTTGTGATCTACAGTGATGCATCCAAGAAGGGATTGGGGTGTGTTCTTATGCAAAATGATATGGTGATAGCTTATGCCTCGCGACAGTTGAAAATCCATGAGCAAAATTACCCAACACATGATTTGGAGTTGGCTGCGGTAATCTTTGCATTAAAGATTTGGAGGCATTACCTTTATGGTGAAAGGTGTGATATTTATACTGATCATAAAAGTTTAAAGTATATTTTCACACAAAAGGAGTTGAATATGCGTCAAAGAAGATGGTTGGAGCTGATTAAGGATTATGACTGCTCAATCCATTACCACCATGGGAAAGCAAACAAGGTGGCAGATGCATTAAGTCGACAACACCATGCTAGTTTATCCATGATGAGGATCACAAAAGATCCAATATTTATGGATTTACAAAGGATGTATCTTGGAATTATAATGGAAGGGAAAAAATCTTATCTTTCTCAAATGAATGTTCAACCATATATACATGTGAAGATTAAAGAGGCACAGAAAGAAGATGCCGAGTTACAAAAGAAGGTGAGAAATGTTCCTGAATTCAACCTTGATTGTGATGGGATAATAAAGTTCAGGAATCGGGTTTGCGTTCCTCCCATCCCCGAATTAAAGAATGAGCTGCTGGATGAGGCTCATAGTTCATCATTCTCTATTCATCCTGGAAGCACAAAGATGTATAGGGACCTGAAAGAGTACTTCTGGTGGGATGGAATGAAAAGAGATGTTGCTGAATATGTCTCTCGATGCTTGGTTTGTCAACAAGTTAAAGCTGAGAGACAGAAGTCTAAGGGGATGTTACAACCATTACCCATACCCGAATGGAAATGGGAAAACATCACTATGGACTTTGTCACAGGACTTCCTAAAACATCCAAAGACAATAATGCTATCTGGGTCATAGTTGATCGTCTTACAAAGTCTGCACACTTCATTGCTATTAGAGAGGATTTCTCTCTAGATCAGCTTGCCCAGATATATGTAAAGGAAGTGGTAAGATTGCATGGAGTACCACTTTCTATTATATCTGATCGGGATCCGAGATTTACCTCGAAGTTCTGGCGAAGTCTTCAGCATACTCTGGATACAGAGTTGAGTTTCAGCACTGCTTGTCATCCCCAGACAGACGGTCAGTCTGAGAGAACAATTCAAACCCTAGAAGATATGTTGAGAGCTTGCTCTATGGATTTCAAAGGAGGTTGGGATCAACACCTACCTTTGGTGGAATTTTCTTATAATAATAGCTTTCACTCCAGTATTCAGATGGCTCCTTATGAAGCTCTCTATGGAAAGAAATGCAGGACTCCAACTTGCTGGGATGAAGTTGGGGAAAGAAAGCTATTAGGACCTGATCTCGTTGATGAAATGGCAGAAAAGGTCAGATCTATTCAACAACACATAAGAGAAGCTCAGAGTCGACAGAAAAGTTATGCCGACAACCGAAGAAAAGACCTAGAGTTTGAAGTGGGCGATAAAGTGTTCTTACGAATATCTCCCTGGAAGAGGGTTATGAGATTTGGAAAGAAGGGGAAGTTGAGCCCTAGATATATCGGTCCTTTTGAAATACTGGATCATGTTGGGAAGGTAGCTTACCGATTGGCGCTTCCACCGAATCTCTCTCAAGTTCACGATGTGTTCCATGTATCTCTCCTGAGAAAGTACATACCAGATCCTTCACATGTACTCAGCTCATAAGTTGTACCGCTGGAGCAAGATCTTTCTTTTGAAGAACAACCGATAGAGATTCTGGATCGTAGCGAAAAAGTCCTACGAAACAAGACCACTCGCTTAGTGAAGGTTTTATGGAGGAACCACCAACTTGAAGAATCTACATGGGAGCTTGAGGATATGATGAGGGAGAATTATCCTCATCTGTTTGTTACAAAGTGACGAATTTCGAGGGCGAAATTCTTTTTAAGGGGGGTAGAATGTAACACCCGAGACTTTTATGTTATATAAATCATCAAAGGAATCTTTTTCTACACAACACTTTCTTGGCTTACTTTACACGCAATCGCGACCTTCCTCGATAGCTTGCGTCGTACGCAATACCGAGTTTCACTAAACAACAATATGCTATTAAAACTAGCCGTTATGAATAGTAATAACCACTTTTTGAAATTTTATAAATTTTATTTTTCAAAATGGACTTCATTTTTGGACTCAGAATATCAAAATTAGCCTAGGGTGAAATTTTGGTATTTTTCTGAAAACTTTCAATTTTTGATGAATAGTGAAACCACTAAGTGGTAGGTTAAAAACTGAATTTTGTATAAAACATAATTTTACCGCTTCTGTGAATGGAATTTCAAAAATCTGAGAGACACGGTTAATATCAAGGACTAAAATGTGGTTCAATGAGATGAAAATAATTTTTTGGTGAATAGTAACTTTTTACCTTTTTTACCGCGGTTAATAGTAAATAGGGTAACTAAGGGTAAATATGATATTAATATTACCCTAACACATGTCCTAATTCTATTGGACAAGTGTAATTCGACCAAAAACAAACTTAGGAATAAAATATGACCATTTAGGCCCACTTGGATTAGATTAGGACATTTATTATTAATTTATTTAAAGAAGGGTTAAAAGAGTTAAAATCAAAGTTTAATAAGTAAATCATTTTTAATATGGGGTTATCCATAAGATAAATTCAATTGTAAATATTCATTAGAAATCTAAAACGATTTCCTACATGATGATATTTTATTTGTAATTTTTAGACATCAAATAATTTAATTTATTTATGACACAAAGATGATGCAGTAATTATCTTATTAATGAAATATTGACAAAATTGATAATATAAATACCAAAGTAAAAGTAATTTAAGACTTTTTATGAATTCAAATAATTTTCTAGGTTACTATGATATATTAATGTTGATTTAATCAACTTGGTTCGAACATATAATTCTTTTATGACTTTCACAAAAATCATATATCAAATAGTGTCAAAATTGACACAAAATAGTTTTTAAATCAAATATTATATTATTAATTGTTATTTTATTCCTAAAAATCTAAGGTTCTGCCAAATGACTTAGATGAGGATATATATATTAATAATAAACAATTTGGGGTTCGTTTGGCATGTTATAGTAAGTGTATTAACCATATAGTGAAAGAAAACAAAAAGACACGGTAAAAGTTAAATTAATTAACTTATAGTTAAATCTAATTGATAAGGTTAAAATAATACCCTAAACTTGTCTAAATCTTATTGGTTTATAGGATTTCGACCCATACCCACTTTAGCTTCGAAATAAGACCCTTTGGAACCATTATAAACCGATTTTGACTTTAATATAAAATAATATTTTGAGATATTCCTAAGGTGCCCCTCTCCTCCCTTATAAAAGGGCACCTCCTCCCCCTCCTCCTCACACCAAATTGAGCACTCAAGCTCGGCCAACCCCTGCCATTTTCTCCTCTCCACTTTCTTAGAATAATTCTAGAGGTCCTGGTCTTCTCCAAAGACCAATCTTAGTTCCTTAAGTGGAGGATTCGAAGAGGCGTTCCAAAGAAGAGGTAATATCCATTACCGATCTTTTCAATTTATTTCTTCTTCAACTTCTTCTTCTTTAGTTGTTTCATGATAAAGTAATAACATCAGTATTAATTACATACTGATATGTTATTATAAATATGAAACAACCCTAATTCACCTTCTATCCATCCTACGGAAAAATGAAATCACCGCGCGTGCGTACGTACGGAATACCGTCTCCACGCCGTGGTGTAATCTATTTTTCCACCATCACCTTACAAGGATGGTTATAATGGTGTAATAAGTAACTATATATGATTATTATGAAGTAATATTGATACTTAAATAATATATATATATACTCCAATACAATTCCACGATCATAGGAACGATATCATCACTCGTGCGTACGTACGGAATACCGTCTCCACGATGTGATGCGACTCGTTCTACATGATCTTAATTTCATAATGATTATATAAATGAATTTAATGAATGAATATGGTATATAATACACTAATACCATTCTGTAAATGAATTATCTATAACCTAAAGATAAGAATAAGAATTTATTCGACAAAACACGCATAAGAACAAAAAGTTATAAAGACCCGAGTAACAAGTAACAATGAAATATTACTAACAAGAAGCTAATAATATGACCATATATGATATCATATCAATATTTATGATTCTGGAATAAGTCAATAACATTATTTAAACCATTATACAGGATCTTCGGACACGAACAAAGCAAATCGGACCTAAGGTAAGGGAAATATCACAATCTCACTTTTATCCGAGATTGTATTTACTTTGGTAATTACTGGGGTGTATTTTATCATCCACATCCATGTTCCCTCAATATGTAATATTATTTCCATCCTTCTACAATAGTTTATATCCAATTTTACCCTTCGGTATGTTTTTTTTGTAAAAGATATGAAAGGAATCTTTTGTCGTTTTTCATACGAGGTACTTTTTGACTTTCCGACAAAAGTACGAAGAATGTTTTTTTTAACTTATACGGCATGAATGGATTTTTAAAACATTGTTTCCAAAAAGCTTCCTTTACAAGTTTTCAAGTTTATTTTTAATAAACTTCTTTTATTTTAAAGTTGTATGACATGTTATGAAAGGAAAAATGTTTTTTAAGAAGAAAGGATATTTTCCTCAAGAATGGAGTTCAAGTGTTTTATCAAAATGATTTTCCATCTAAGATAATAAAGGGTTCTGTTTTTATCCCTATTATTAAATTGATTTGTTCATGTTGTGATGGAATTATTTTTATGAATTCCTTTATCTTATATGAATTGATTTATGATGTCATGATGTTTCAAGAATCCCATTTTTGTTACATGTGTTATGCGATGATGTATGTTTTATGATTATGTGGCACACATAAGAAAGGATTCATTATAAGATGGGTGGGACCTATATCTCACTCCAATGCATTGGGTAAAGATTTATATCTCATGAGATAGACATGGCTGGAACGGAAGGTTATTTCGGTTCAGTGAAACAGGACTGAAACGAGGAGTGAACTCGGTTCAGAAAGGGACTTTGTCCACTAAGATAGTCTTGGCAATGAGTCATGACTAACAAGAAATGATTTTCCATGATTATGTGTGCATGCCACAAAGTTTAAAGTTTTATGGGGATCTCATTTTCACTTCTATTATTTATTCCATGTTAAGATATTATGATCTCTTTTGCAGGTTTTGATTTTCAAAAAGATATGATATGATTTTTATTTCCTTTATTTGCCCTTGCTGAGCATTTGAGCTCACCCTTTTATGTTTTCTTTTCCCCAGGTCAGGAAGATGGATATTAAGTAGAATATGCTAAAAGGGACCCTAGATATGATGAAATAAATGGGAGACACTGTAGAAGATTTATGAACCAGTTGTTTATGTTTCCCAGTTTTTAAAGACACTATACCTATACAGTCCTTTGTGGTTTTGTCATATGTTGTAATAAGTGTGCTTCAATTTCGAAGTATTAACAATGTATGTAAAGTATGGGTCGTTATAAGAATCCTTTCAATGGAAGCCTTTAGGCTCAAATCAAAAGGAGTTACACTTTTAAAGGTAATTCATTCTCTCATGTTCATTTGTTTTATTTTTCTTCTCCAACCCCCTAAACTCTTTTTATTTACTTCTTTTGTAACAAAAACTGTATCTTCAATATACTAGGATGTTGTTATAATATTTATTCAAGCTACAATCTCACACAACTACATCAAATGGTTAAATAACATACAGTTTCCGTGGATGGCGAAATTCTACCCCCTGAAACGATGATTGTTCAATACTCATTTTACACCTTCAAAGGTGGCCATTATGATGTAACTATTTTTATATATGATATATAATATGTTTATTCTTTCCTTAAGCTTCTGTATTTTTCATTTATGGCATACCACTATTGTTTCCATTATGGGTAAACACGATATCTTCATTTTAGGAAGTGCGGACTACCGCCCCCTGAAAGTGATTTGATTCGTTAATACCATATGTGGGATGTGTAAAGGATAAAGTTAATGATATTATATATGTTATTATACTGGAGTTATAATATACTCTTATATCATTATGATTCCATTCCAGAAAATACGAAATATAAATGGAAGTAGCGTTCATGCGTACGTACAGCTTACCGTCTCCATGAACGGTGCATTTCATTTCTTACCTCTAAATGTGATGTAATATTATAAATACATGTATATGCTGAATATATATGATATATATGTTATCCAAATCATTAATATAATTCTGGATATAACAAACCTTTGACCAAATTAACAACATGTAAGTGTAAGAAGTCTATTTTTGACTTAAGAACCAAATACCGAAAAAATGAACATTATTAACTTAAATGATTACATGATTTTCATAACATGGTATAAAAGGAATAATGAACTTGAAAAAGGTTCTTAAAGAAGTATAAATTAACTCAAGTTAATTATTCAAGACATTAAAGAACGATCGAGTCAAGCCGGACCCGAGGTATGGGACTTCGTCTCAATCTCCTTTCATTGAGGAAAATTTTGTTTTATACACAACCTTCTTTTATTTGGTGTATAAACCCCTTTGACTTTTATGTTTATCCAAAAGGAATATTTTTTATACGAAGCGTTTTACTAAATGACAAAAGGGAATGTTTTTGTCGTACGTATGCGGCGACAACGACTTCTCCGCCGCCGTGACCGTTATTTGAGTTTCGGCTTCCTCTACAAGCCATACCTTTTTTTTAAAAGAAAAATAAATACCATATTTTACTTTTCTTTTATTTTGGTATTGAAAATGGTTTTCATAATGTTTTTATATTAATGTGTTGTATTGATATCTTTTTATTGAAAGGTAGAAATTTTATGTTTCCTTTATGCATGTTTTATGTGGTACGATTATGTTGAGGTTCTTGGGAATTATTATGAAGACGGGTGGTTCCGTGATAGACTAAGGGCGGGTGAGCCCGATATAGCTCTCCAATGCATTGGGTAACGCGAAGGAGTGAAAAGTTAAGGTTTCTCCAAAGAGATTTAGGGAATATACTGTGATGGGTATTCCAAACGTAACCAAGAGGGCTACTCCCTACATAAGAATGTTATGAATGCCTCAAGTTACCTTTATGTCTTATGATTTCTATGATTTATTCATGATTTGATGAGGTATATTAAAGTGCTTATGTTTTATGGGTAAAGTATGATCTCATCCTTATGTATATATGTACCCATGTTTCCTTTCCATATTTTTATATCCCTTACTGAGCTTTTTATGCTCATCCCATGTTTTTGAGATGTTTTTCACAGGTCACGGGAAAGGTACATGATAAGATGATAGTGTCAATAAAGAATCCATGTTTTATTTTCAATATGTTTCCATTGATGGGAAAAAGAATACTATCTTTTATTGTAACCACTTTGTTTAAATGTGGGATGTAATGCAAGTTTTATGATCTAATTCTCTAAAACTCTAAACCCGAAAAGATCCTCATTGTGTAATCTTGTGATAACTCATGATTTTGTAAGGTTTAAGGCTGGGGCCTTATAGTTGGTATCAGAGGTCGGTTTAGATAACATTAGGAGTTAGAATTCTATTAAATGATTATCCAAAAATATTTTTTATATGGTCAAATTGAAATGATATAGAATTTGAAGATTACCATGTTGCTTCATCTAAGAAATGTTTGTTCAGAATGGTTTTCCATAGAGAAAACAGAGTAGCTTTTCTAGGAAGGCATACGGAATATAATGACCTTTCAAATCAGCATCCAGAGATGGTCAGAATCAGAACTAAACAGTTTGTTGCAGTAATGGCTCAGTTGACTCAAGTGAAAATTGTTGGTTGTTTTTATTGATGGTATTTTGGTGTTTTCAAAAAGTAAAGAGGAGCATGAAATACATTTAAGGGTTATCTTGCAAACCTTAAAAGAAAAGAATCTGTATGGAAAATTCAGCTAGTGTGAGTTTTGGTTGAAAAAAATTTCTTTCCTTGGTCACATTGTTTCTAATGATAGAATAAATGTTGATCCTGCAAAAACAAAAGTTGTTGAAGAATGGCCAAGACCCACAAATGTAACTGAGATTCGTAGCTGCCTTGTTTTGGAAGGCTATTACAGAAGGTTTATTAGAAATTTTTCACGGTTATCTAGTCCAATGACTAAGCTAACTCGGAAGGGTGTTAAGTTTATCTGGACAAAAGAATGTGATGATTGTTTTCAGGAATTGAAAACAAGATTGGTGAATGCTCCAGTTTTGGCACTACCTTCCAGGAATGGTGAGTTTTTTATATACAGTGATGCTTTATTGAAAGGACTTGGTTGCGTCCTAATGCAGAATGATCAGGTAATTGGTTATGCTTCACGACAGTTGAAAACTCATGAGGTAAATTACCCTACACATGATTTGGAATTAGCTGCTGTTGTTTTTGCTTTGAAAATTTGGAGGCATCATTTGTATGGAGTAAAGTGTGAAATATATACCGATCACAAAAGTTTAAAGTATATATTCACTTAGAAAGAATTGAACATGAGACAAAGGAGATGGCTAGAATTAATCAAGGATTATGATTGTACGATTCACTACCATCCGGGAAAAGCAAATAAAGTGGCTGATGCTTTGAGTCGAAAAAGTAATGATTCATTAGCAATGTTGAGTTTGGAATGTGATCCTTTGGTTAAGGATTTGATGAACTTTGGAATAGAAGTTGTTGGTGCAGGAAGTTCTTCTGTTTTGTTTCAGGTATCAGTGAAATCTTCTCTATCAGACAGAATCAAGCAAGCATAGAAGCAAGACAGTGAGTTGTAGAAAAAGGTAGAGCTGGTTCAGAAAGGTATGTTGCCTGAATTTTAACATTGATAATGATTGTGTTTTGAGATTTGGGAAGAGATTGTGTGTGCCTTGTGATTCACAGTTGAAGAGAGAGTTGTTATGTGAAGCTCATAGTTCTCCGTTTTAAGTTCATCCTGACAGTACTAAGATGTACATAGATCTGCGGGAGTATTACTGGTGGGATGGAATGAAAAGAGATATTGCTGATTTTACTGTGAAGTGTTTGACATGTCAACAGGTTAAAGCAGAGCGGCAGTTACCGAAAGGGATGCTTCAACCTTTACTAGTGCCAGAGTGGAAATGTAAGAATATATCAATGGACTTTGTTGTGGGATTACCGAAGACATCTCGAGGTAATAATGCAATCTGGGTTATTGTCGATCGCTTGACTAAATCTTCTCATTTCCTTGCCATACAAGATACTTTTTCCCTGGATGAACTTTCCCATTTGTATCTTAAAGAGGTAGTCAGGTTACATGGAGTTCCTCTATCCATTGTATCTGACCGTGATCCCAGGTTCACTTATAACTTTTGGAAAGGACTTCAGAAGTCATTGGGTACTGAATTAAATTTTAGTACAACTTTTCATCCTCAATCAGATGAGCAGTCGGAATGAACAATTCAGACCATGGAGGATATGCTACGAGCTTGTTCTATGGATTATTAGGGAAGTTGAGACCAACATCTTTCTTTGGTTGAATTTTCATATAATAACAGTTTTCATTCTAGTATACAGATGGCACCATTTCAGGCATTATATGGGAAGCGGTGTCGAACTCCATATTTCTGGGATAAAGTGGGTGAAAGGAAGTTGATGGGACCAGAATTGGTAGAAGAGATGGCAGAACAAGTTCATCTGATTCAGAAGCACATGAGAACAGCTCAGAGTAGGCAGAAGAGTTATGCAGACAACAGAAGGAAGGATCTATCTTTTGAGGTAGGTGATCATGTTTTTCTCAAAGTATCACCATGGAAAAGTGTGATGCGATTTGGTAAGAAAGGAAAGATGAGTCCAAGGTTTATTGAACCATACAAAATTCTGGAGAGAGTTGGATCAGTTGCATACCGAGTGACTTTACCTCTGAGTTTATCTCAGGTACACAATGTTTTTCATGTTTCGATGTTGAGAAAGTATATGCTAGATCCATCTCATGTTTTGAGTCCAGAGGTAGTTTAGCTGGAAGAGAACCTATCTTATGAGGAACAACCGGTCCAGATTCTTGACCACAGGGAGCAAGTGTTACGGAATAAGGTGATTAAGTAGGTAAAGGTTTTTTTGGAAAAACCACATGATGGAAGAGGCAACATGGGAATCTGAAAATGCAATGAGGAATAAGTACCCCCATTTATTTGATAAGTAAATAAATTGCGGGGACACAATTTTCTAAAGGGGGGAAGGATGTAACATCCCAAGTAAGTAATTAATAATAAATATTTTTATCTATGTCTATTAATGAATTATATAGTGTTTTAGAGTCTTAAAATGAAAATAAATCCAATCTTAAGCATGGAATACACTAATATTCTTAAAAGATTATTTTACTGCCTTATGATGGTAAACCCTTTTTAAATCAATATTTTGACAATTTTATAATCTATGTTTTTCAAAATAAACTTATTCTTTATGATTGGGACATCAAAATTTACTTTGTGTGAATTTTTGGTATTTTTCTGACAATGTTCATTTTTTAATGAATAGTGAAAAATACTGCATTTTACATCAAAACTGCTTCTTAATATAATTTATTTATATGATTATATTATCTTTTGAATTGGTTTTAAAGTGAAACCATAAAATATTTTTACCATTTGATTCAATGGTGGACTTTGGAATTAATTTCACTTTGAAATTCGACATAAACAAATATCAATCTTTTGATATATATTGTTTCTTAAAAACACGCTATTTGTTTTGATAGCAGGAGTTAATTATTAAATTAATTAATTATAATTATATTCTTTGAATTAGGTAATATAAACATCATTTTTGAATTCGGAATATCGAATATAGCTTAGAGTGAATTTTTGGTAATTTTCTGAAAAACTCTAATTTTTGATGAATAGTGAAACCACTAAGTGGTAATCAAGCAAACTGATTTTTCTGTTAAATGAAAGTTTACCACTAATGTGTATTGAATTTTGAAAATCCGACATACATGGTTGTCATTAGTATGTAAAATGTGGTTCAATGGGATGAAAATAATTTTTTGGTGAGTAGTAACTTTTTTTCATTAATCGCGATTAGAGGTAATTAGTGTAATTTAAGGTAAAAATGATATTATAAAAATGTGAAAACACCATTACACTTGTCCTACCCCTATTGGATGAGTCATGGCCAACCACGACAACCCATGTGTCGATTTAGGGGACCCTATAGAGCCTCTTGGGTGAGATAATGACTTCAATGCCTTTTTTTAAATAAAGGTGAAAATGACACTAACATAAATTGTTTTACTAAAAATTTTTTTATAAGGGGTTATACTAATCATATTTTTGTCTATAAATACTATTTGGAAAGATAAAAAGATTTCCTACATCAGAATATTTTTTTTATAATTTTTAGACATTAAATAAATTAATTTAATTATGACATCATGATGATGCAACAATGACCTCATTAATGAACCATTTAAATTAAATGAAAAGATAATATAAAATCTAAGACCAAAACTTGTCCAAAAACTATTGGATGGGAATATTTATAAGCCTTATCATCTTATCTTAGAAATATATCAATGTGGGACCTTAGAAATTCGACACACTTTTGAAAATAAAATAATAGTTTCATGATTTCCAAAAGTGCCCCTCCTCTCCTCTTATAAAAGGCCCCCACCTCTACCTCATTTCACACACTCCTCAAGCCTTTGGATCGGCCATCCCCTGCCCATTTACTCTCTCCACATCCCTCTACTCATACTAGAAGATTACCTTTGGGAATAAACGTTTCAAAGGAAGCCTTTAGGCTCAAATCAAAAGGAGTTACACTTTTAAAGGTAATTCATTCTCTCATGTTCATTTGTTTTATTTTGCTTCTCCAACCCCCTAAACTCTTTTTATTTACTTATTTTGTAACAAAAAAATTATCTTAAATATACTAGGATGTTGTTATAATATTTATTAGAGCTAAACTCTCACACAACTACATAAAATGGTTAAAGAACATACGGTTTCCGTGGATGGTGAAATTCTGCCTCCCGAAACGATGATTGTTCAATACTCATTTTACACCTTCAATGGTGGCCATTATGATGTCACTATTTTTGTATATGATATATAATATGTTTATTCTTTCCTTAAGATTCTGTATTTTTCATTTATGGCATCCCACTACTGTTTCCATTATGTGTAAACACGATATCTTCATTTTAGGAAGTGCAGACTACCGCCCCCTGAAAGTGATTTGATTCATTAATACCATATGTGGGATGTGTAAAGGATAAAGTTAATGATATTATATATGTTATTATACTGTAATTATAATATAATCTTATATCATTATGATTCCATTCCAGAAAATACGAAATAGAAATGGAAGTAGCATTCATGCGTACGTACGGCTTACCGTCTCCATGAACGGTGCATTTCATTTCTTACCTCTAAATGTGATGTAATATTATAAATACATGTATATACTGAATATATATGATATATATCTTATCCAAATCATTAATATAATTCCGGATATAACGAACCTTTGACCAAATTAACAACATGTAAGTGTAAGAAGTCTATTTTTGACTTAAGAACCAAATACCGACAAAATGAACATTATTAACTTAAATGATTACATGATGTTCATAACATGGTATAAAAAGAATAATGAACTTGAAAAAGGTTCTTAAATAAGTAGAAATTAACTCAAGTTTATTATTCAGGACATTAAAGAACGATCGAGTCAAGTCGGACCCGAGGTACGGGACTTCGTCTCAATCTCCTTTCATTGAGGCATATTTTGTTTTATACACAACCTTCTTTTATATGGTGTATAAAACCCTTTGACTTTTATGTTTATCCAAAAGGAATATTTTTTATACGAAGCGTTTTACTAAATGACAAAAGGGAATGTTTTTGTCGTACGTATGCGGTGACAACGACTTCTCCGCCGCCGTGACCGTTATTTGAGTTTCGGCTTCCTCTACAAGCCATACCTTTTTTAAAAGAAAAATAAATACCATGTTTTACTTTTATTTTATTTTGGTATTGAAAATGGTTTTCTTAATGTTTTTATATCAATGTGTTGTATTGATATCTTGTGATTGAAAGGTGGAAATGTTATGTTTCCTTTATGCATGTTTTATGTGATATGATTATGTTGAGGTTCTTGGGCATTATTATGAAGACGGGTGGTTCCGTGATAGACTAAGGGCGGGTGAGCCCGATATAGCTCTCCAATGCATTGGGTAACGCGAAGGAGTGAAACATGAAGGTTTCTCCAAAGATATTTTGGGAATATACTGTGATGGGTATTCCAAACGTAACCAAGAGGGTTACTCCCTACGTAAGAATGTTATGAATGCCTCAAGTTACCTATATGTCTTATGATTTCTATGATTTATTCATGATTTGACGAGGTATGTTAAAGTGCTTATGTTTTATGGGTAAAGTATGATCTCATCCTTATGAATATAAGTACCCATGTTTCCTTTCCATATTTTTATATTTCTTACTGAGCTTTTTATGCTCATCCCAAGTTTTTGAAATGTTTTTCATAGGTCCTGGGAAAGGTACAAGATAAGATGATAGTGTCAAGGAAGTGTCAAGAAAGAATTCTTGTTTTATTTTCAATATGTTTCCGTTGATGGAAAAAAGAATACTATCTTTTGTTGTAACCACTTTGTTTAAATGTGGGATGTAATGCAAGTTTTATGATCTAATTCTCTAAATCTCTAAACCCGAAAAGATCCTCATTGTGTAATCTTGTGATAACTGAAGATTATGTAAGGTTTATGGCTGGGGCCTTATAAGTAGTGTCTACCTTGTAATTCTTGAGATGTAATGAAATAGTTATCTTCTAATTCTCTAAAACTCTAAACTTTAAAAGATCCTCAATGTGAATTATTCATTTAATTCAAGATTATGTAATTTTTTAATGTAGGGTCCTTATAGTTGGTATTAGAGGTCGTTTTAGATAATCTTAAAAGTTAGGATATTGTTAAATTAATATTCATAAATTAATTTATGGAAATATTTTTATGAAATAGAATTTATATATTACCATGTTGCTTCACATAAGATATTTCTATGTTCAAAATGGGTTTTTTTCAGAGGAAAGAAAATAGCTATGTTGGGACGACATCAAGAGGAAGACAACCTTCCAAATCAGAAACCTAAGAAGGTTGGAATCAGAACTGAACTGTTGGTTGTAGTGATGTAAAAGTTGACACAGGCTATAAATAGTGGTGATATCCATGCATGAGATAATCCAGATCAACCACAAAGGAACATGTCAGTAGTGGTGCATTTCATGAGGCAACATCCCACATCATTTGGAGGATAATCTGACCCTGTGCTAGTAGAATGGTGGATTAAAGCACTAGGGAAGATTTTCGATGTTATGGGGTGTTCGTAACATCAAAAGGTTAGTATTGTTGTTTACCATTTTTAAGGTAAAGCTGATCAGTGGTGGTCGATGATGAAAAATATTAGGGATAGTGAAGAGATTGATGCTCTTGATTGGGATGAATTCAATGGTATGTTTCTTGAGAAACATTTCCCTAAGGTGGTTCATCTTAGGATGGAAAAAACATCCTAAAATTGAGGAAAGAGGATGACTATGTGGCTACTAATGAAGAAAAATTCACATGATTGGAAATGTATGCTCCCAATTTCATATAAGATCTTGATAGTAAAATCAACCATTTTTACTCAAGATTAATGCCAAAGTATCAAAGGGATTTAACTTCTGATGAGTTAAAAAGTTATGAAAAACTTTTTGATGTGCGGAGAAGGTAGAGATGGAGTTTTCTGATGATCAGGTCTTCTTTGACAAACAATAGAATAAGAAGTCGAGGTGGAAGATGAAAGGGAAGAAATATTCAACAATGTCTGATGGTAAGAAACTTAAGTTTACAGTTTTTGAAAATTGTGGTAAAAAGCATGTTGGGGAATGTCTTCTGAATTCTGTTAAGTGCTACTGATGTGGTAAAATGGGACATAGGGCTCTTAATTGCACTGCTAAAGATCTGGGTAATGGTAAGAAAAAATCTGATTTACAATCAGTTAAATGTTTTAAGTACAATTAAATGGGTCACCATGAAAATGAGTGTCTAATGAAGAACTCAACTGAGGGAAAAAACCATACTACAAGAAGAAAGGGGTGGTGAAGTCCTTTTCAACTACTTCACCAGATGTTGGTTCATCAAATGAAGTAGTATCAGGTACACTGTTTGTTTTTTAGATTATTCCTATGTGTTGTTTGATTCGGGGTCTAAAAATTCATTCATTTCTAATAAGCATTATAGTAAATTGGGAATTCCATCTCTAAATATGAATCCTGAAATTATGGTAAAAACACAGGGAGGAAATTTTGAAATAAAAACAAAAAATAAGAACCTTCATGTCCTTGTGCGTGAAAATAATCTACCTGCAAACCTTATTGTTTTGAATCTAGTAGAGATTAATGTTATTTTGGGTATAGATGGTCATTATGTTTATCATTCTAAGATTTACTGAAGAGCTAAAATGGTTTCATTTCAGAAATATTTTCAAATTGTGTACAAGAATGAACCCTTACATCTGATAACATATCGGGAAACTAAGAAACTAGTAAAAGATGGAAATGATTGTTACCTTGCACATATTGTTGAAAACAAAGGAACTATTCAGATTAATTATTTTCCTGTGGTAAATGAGTTCGTTGATGTTTTTCCTAATGAGTGCCCTAGTATTATACTTGATTGAGACGTTTAATTTACTATCGACATAGTTCCTGATGTTAAGCCAGTTTCAAAACCCCCTAATCGAATGGCTCAAATTGAAATTTTATAGATGAAGAAGAAATTGTAGGAGTTATTAGATAAAGGTTTAATTTGACCTAGCACAACACCATCGGGTTATTTTTGTCTTATTTGTCTAAAAGAAAGATGTTTCAATAGGAATTTTCATTGATTATAGAGCATTGAATAACATCAATTTTAAGAACAAGTATCATTTGCCTCATATCGATGATTTGTTTGACTAGCTCTAGGGAGCTCAGTATTTTTCAAAGATTGACTTGAAGTCGGGGTACCATTAGTTGAATGTAAAGGAAGAAGACATTACAAAGACAACATTTCATAGTAGATATGGCCATTATGAATTTTTAGTTATGCCTTTTGGTTTAACTAAGGCACCTTATGTATTCAGGGATCTTATGAATAGAATTTTCTGTGAGTTCTTAGATAAGTTTGTGGTTGAGTTCATTGATGATATTTTGGATTATTCTAAAAGTAAAGAGGATCATGAAAGTCATTTAAGGGTTTTCTTGAAAACCTTAAAAGAAAATAAACAATTTGGGAAATTCAAAAAATGTGAGTTTTGGTTACTACAAATATCATTCGTTGGTCACATTGTTTAAAAAAATGGAATAACTGTTGATCCTACTAAAACAAAAGTTGTTAAAGAATGGCCAGGACCCACAAATATAACTGGGATCCATAGTTTTTAAGGTTTATCAGGTTATTACCGTAGGTTTGCTGAATATTTTTCACGGTTATCTAGCCCACTAACTATGTTAACTCGACATGGAGTTAAGTTCATTTGGATAAAAGAATGTGATGATTGTTTTTTGGAATTGAAAATAATATTGGAGAATGCTCCATTTTTGGCTCTACCTTCCAAAAATTTTGAGTTTGTTATTTATAGTGATGATTCGTTGAAAGGACTTGGCTGTGTCCTTGTGTAGAATGATCAGGTAATTGATTATGCTTCACATCATTTGAAACCTGTTGAGTTAAATTACCCTACACATGATTTGGAATTAACTACCGTTGTTTTTGATTTAAAAATTTTGAGGCATCAATTTTATGGAGTAAAATTGGAAATATATACTAACCACAAAATTTTTAAGTATATATTCACTCATAAGTAATTAAACATGAGACTGAGGAGATGGATGAAATTAATCAAGGATTATGATTGCATGATCCTTTACCATCCGGGAAAATCAAATAATGTGGATAATGCTTTGAGTTGAAAACGTAATGATTCATTGACCAAGCTACATTTGGAATGAGATCCTTGGTTTTTGATTTGATGATATTTGGCATAGAAGTTGTTAGTGCATGAAATTATTCTGTTTTGTTTCATGTGTTAGTGAAATCATCTCTGTCATATAGAATAAAGAAAGCGTATAAGAAAGATAGTGAGTTGCATAAAAAGGTAGAGTTGGTTCAGAAGGGTATGTTTCTCGAATTTAACATTGATAATGATTGTGTTTTGAGGTTTGGGAAAAAGATTATTCATGCTTTGTGATTCATAGTTGAAGAATGGGTAGTCATGGGAAGCTCAAAGTTCCCCATTTTCAGTTCATCCTTGCAGTAATAAGATGTACATAGATCTTCAAGAGTATTACTAGTGGGATGGATTGAAATGATATATTTCTGATTTTACTGTAAAGTGTTTGACTTGTCAGCAGGTTAATACAAAGTGGTAGTTATTTAAAGAGATGCTTCAGTCTTTACCAGTTCCAGAGTGAAAATGGGAAAATATATCCATGGACTTCTTGTGGGATTACCAAAGTCATCTTGAGGTAATAATGTAATCTGGGTTATTGTTGATCGATTGACTAAATCTGCTCATTTCCTTCCTATTCGAGATACTTTGTCTCTAGATCAACTTTCTTGGTTGTATGTTAAAGATATAGTCAGGTTTAATGGAGTTCCCCTCTCTATTGTATCTTATCGTGATTTCAGGATTATTTCAAACATTTGGAAAGACCTTCAGAAGTCATTGGGTACTGAATTAAATTTTAGTACATATTTTCATCCACAATCAGATGGGAATTCAGAACGAATAATTTAGACCTTGGAGGATATGCTACATGCTTGTTTACTGGATTACCAAGGAAGTTGGGACCAACATATTTTTTTATTGAATTTTATTTAAATATCTATTTTCATTCCAGTATACAGATGGATCCATTTAAGGCATTATATGGAAATCATTGTCGAACTCCAGCTTTTTTGGATGGAGTATGTGAAAGAAAACTGATGGGACCAGAATTGGTAGAAAAGATTGCAGAAAAAGTTTAGTCAATTCCGAAGCACATGAGAACATCTCAGAGAAGGCAGAAAAGTTATGCGGATAACCAAAGGAAAGATCTCTCTATTGAGGTAGGTGATCATGTATTTCTCAAAGATTCTCCATGGAATATTGTGATGCGTTGAGTTAAGAAAGGAAAGTTGATTTCAAGGTTAATTGGACCTTATGAAATCCTCGATAAAGTTAGATAAATTGCATATAGAGTGGTTTTACCTCCATGTTTATCCTAGGTACACAATTATTTTCATGTTTCAATGTTGAGAATGTATATGCCAGATCTATCTCATGTTTTGAGCCCAAAGATAGTTCAGTTGGAAGAGAATCTCTCTTATGAGGAACAACCAGTCCAGATTCTTGACTGAAAAGAGTAACTATTATAGAATAATGTAATTCACTAGGTATATATTTTGTAAAAAAATGATATGGTTGAAGAAGCAACGTGGGAATCTGAAAATTTTATAAGGGATAAATACACCAATTTATTTGATAAGTGAATAAAATTACGAGGACACAATTTCCAAAAGGGGGGAAGGATATAACATCCCAAGTAAATAAATAAATAATAAATTTTCATTTTAATTAGTATTTTGTAAATTAAATATTAATTTTACTTTAAATAGGTTTCTATTTTCGATGGCATACCTGATATGCAACAACTAGTTTCTTTGAAATCTTACGTTGCACAATAATAATATAATATTATTATTTTAAATGGTAGTTAACGCCCAGCCGTTGTATTAGCAGGAATTAATAGAACTAACTAATACATGATTATACATGTTTTTTACATGTTTTTACGTTTATATAATAAAATTTAGAGGCTTATAATGTGAATTAATCAAATTTTAAGCATAAAACACTAATAATTATTAAAAGGTCGATTTACCGCCTTTTAATGGAGAACCCTAATTAAATCTATTTTTGGTCACTTTTATTTGTTATATTTGACAAATTAAAACTCTTATTAAGAATTGGGACTTCAAAATTCATTTTGGGAAAAATTTTGTTATTTTTCTGATAAAATTCAATTTTTGATGAATAGTGAAAAATACGGTATTTTTTTTCAAAACTGCATTTTAATATAATTTATTTATTTATTTATATTATATTTTTAATTGGGTTTAAAGTGTAATAAGATTATATTTTTACCATTTAATACAATTTTTGTTATTGTTATTAATTTCTATTTGAAATTGGACATAAACAAGTTTCAATCTTTTGATAGTTATTATTTCTTAAAAACACGACTTTTGTTTTGACAGCAGGAATAAATTTTAAATTAATTTTTTCCACTTCTGTGTTTTGAATTTGGAAAAATGGATTCCATATTTGGAATCAAAGGGTCCAAATTTTGTAAATATGTATCTTTTATTTTTAGACATTATAAATATTTACTTCAGTAAATATTTTATTTACCATGGTTAAAGGGTAAATATGGTAAATAAGGGTAAACAAATATTATAATAATAATATAAAATTACCCTAACATGTGTTATAATCCTATTTTATGATACATATTCGACCATGGGAATCGTTGGGTCGATTTAGGGACCTCATGGGGCCACATGGGAGTGATAATGACACTATTTTAATTAACTTAAAGTAAAGACAAAAATGACACAAAAATATACCTTTTAGTAAATTAATTTCTACATAGGGTTATATAAGTTATCTTTTCAACTATAAATATTCTTTGGAAATATAAAAGGATTTCCTACATAATGATATATATTTTTTAATTTGTAGACATTAAATAATTTAAATTATTTATGACACAATAATGATGTAGTGTTTACCTCATTAATAAAATATTTAAATAAATAAGATTATAAAGATTAAAATAATATCCAAAACCTGTCCAATTATTATTGGATGATTTTATTTCAACCATGAGTCATCTTATATTTGACATTAATATGTTTTGGAACTTCAGAAACCGAATGTCATTGTGTAATAAAATAATATTTTCACACATTCCTAAAGAGCCCCTCCTCCACCTTATAAAAATCCCTAACCTCTAACCCATTACTCACACCTCTCAAGCCCAATGGCTCGTCCAAACTCTTCCCAATTAAGCTCCCTACATCGCTATCCTCCTCATAGAATCCTTAACTTAGGCAGAAGGCATTTCAAGATGACCATTTGGTTCAAACCAAAGGGAGTTACCCAAATTAACAGTAACGAATTCTCTTAAATTATTTAAATTTAATTTACTTCTCCAACCCCTTAAAATCTTTTTATTCATTTATTTTTTTTTAAAAAAACATATCCTAAATATACTAGTATTTTTTTATGAGAAGTATTCGAACTATAATTACACACACCTCCATATAATGTGTAAAGAACATATTGTTTCTGTGGATGGAAAGCTATCACCTCATGAAATAATGATTGTTCAATTATCTCTTATTGCCTCTCATGGTGGATATTTTGATAACCTTGTATTTATATATGATATATATTATGTTTATGTTTTCTTTATACTTTTATATTTTCTATTTATAGCATACCTTTATGGTTTCCATTATGGGTAAACGCGATAAATTCATTTGAGGAAGTACGGACTACCGCCCCCCTAAAAGTGATATGACTCGTTAATGACATATGTGGGATGTATAAATGATGGAGTTAATGATATTATATATGATATTATACTGGAATTATAATATAACTATGTATCATTATGTTTTAATTCAATTAAAAATAGAAATATAAATGAAAGTAGCGTTCATGCATACGTACGACTTACCATTGCCATGAACGATGCATTTCATTTCTTATATCCAAATGTTATGTACTATTATAAATAAATACATATACTGGATATATATAATATATATGATATTTAAATCATGAATATCATTCTGGAGATAATTATATTTGACCACATGAGCAACTTGTAATGATAATTATTTCATTTTTAACTCAAGTACCATATATCGACAAAACGACTGTTATTATCTTAAATGATTACATAATTTTTATAACATGGTAATAAGTGATATAAAAGGAATAATAAAATTGAAAAAAGATCTTATGCAAGTTAAAATTAACTTTAGTTTATTATTTAGGGGATTAAAGAATGAACGTGTCAAATAGTGCACAAGGTAAGGGACTTCATATTAATCTCCTATCATTGAGGAATATTTTGTTTTAATACACAAATATCTTTTATACACTATATAAAAACCTTGGAAATTTCATTTCATTCAAAGGTAATATTTTTCTATGAATCATTTTACTAAATGACAAAAAAATGTTTCTCTTTAACGTAAGCGATGACAATGACTTTTCCGCCACTGCGAGTATTATTTTATCTTTGGATTCATTAACATGACATTATTTTTTTAATGGAAAATAAATACCATATACCCTTTTACATATTTTCATATTGAAAATGGTTTTGATAATGGATTTGTTATGTCAATATATTTAAATGATATATTGTGATTGAAATGTGGAAATGTTATATTTCCTTTATATTTGTTTTATGTGTTATGAATATGTTATTGTTCATGTGAATTTTTACATATACATGTGGTTCCATGATAAACCTAGTGCGGGTGAGCCCGAGATAGCTCTCCAATGCATTGGGTAACATGATAGAGGTAAACCTGAATGTTTCTCCTAAGATATTTAAGGAATATATTGTGATGGGTATTCCAAATGTAACTCCTTATGTAGCTGTGATAGCTACAATGTAAGTATGATATAGATTCCACAAGTTACCTTTTTTATTTATGATTTATATGTGTTATTCATAAATCTTATGATTTCATGAGGTATGTTAAAGAGATTATGTTATGTATGTAATGATGAACTAATGTTTTCTTTCTTTGTTTTATAACCCTTACGAAGATTTTTATGCTCGTCCCTAGTTTTGAAATGTTTTTTCATAGGACTTAAAGATGAATAAGGTCAAGAATGAGATCAAGTAAAAGTCATGCTATCCAAAAAATGGAACTAGACATGACCCTTTTTTTCAAGTGTTTTTATTTTTATGAAAAAATGGAAACTGGGTAGAAGTGTCTACCTTGTAATTCTTGAGATGTAATGAAATAGTTATGGACTAATTCACTAAAACTATAATCCTAAAATGATCCTCAATATGAATTATTCATTTAATTGAAGATTATGTAATGTTTTAAGGATGTGTCCTTATATTGAGTGTCCTGAATATTGCACAATTGACTATTTTTTAGAACAACCTATCACAAAATTAGATGGAAAATATTAAAACATGAATTTCTACCAATCATAGATACTAATATATACAATTACGTGGTTTAATAATCTTTGGTAATGGAAATTATTTATTCTAAAATGTCTGGAAAATAAATTGTTTTTTATTTTCATTTCCAATATGTTGAATGAAATTTAAATCAACTGAAACATATTTTTTTCACTATTTTCCTTCTCAAGTGTCCCTCCAATTTTATAACTGTGATATATTAGTTTCCATTTCTTCATCTCATAAAAAAAACAAATATGGAATGATCCTTGAGGTCTTTGGAAATACTATTGATGAAATTGGATCGACAATTTCTAATATTCAATGGATTTTCCTACTCCTTGTAGAACATATGCTTGTACATGAAACAGATTCTAAACAATGTATCAATATAAATATCGTAGAATTTGGAGAAAATGCAATCCTTATAATTTTTAATGTCTGTGTTGGGTATTCTAGGGGTTCTAAAGAAATCCAATGACTTTAAACTATGTGAATTTCGGAAGGTAACCTAACATATGGATTGATTTTATTTTATATTGACTATTGTTATGTGTTTTCGTTTATTTTTATTTAAGGTGTTTTCAATGTGTTACCATTCTATTATAATTTTTTGTTGGGAATGAATTAGGTTATTGCTTAGGTGGTGGGTTTTTATATAAAAAAAATTCTTCCAAGAGTTCAAACAAAATCTTCCATCGTTGATGATACATCTCTAAGTGACCCGAATATTCATCTAGTAAACTGGAACATCATGAAATTCAACTTCAAATACCAGGTGACATTGATAATTGTTTATTATTTCAAACTCATTTTTTAACTCCTCTTCTCAACCTATACCACTTATAAAATTTAGTTTATTTAAAAATTGGGGACAGGTTTATTCTATGTTGGTGATGAAATAAAAAGAAACACATTTTTTTCAAAGAATTTTTTTTCAATAAAGGATGAAAAAAATAATCTTGAACAATATAACACACATTGAAAATTTTGAAACATAATATAAAATTATATTTCCATGATTCTTATTTTAATCAATGTTTGTGTTTGTGGGTACATATTTTGGGTGTTTTGGTTTTTTGATGTGAATTTTCACCATTTAAATTTTCATTCATTTAATAAAAAAATTATAATACATTTCCATTGTAATTTGGGTATAAAACTGTTTTTTAATGTCTCTTACATCATAAATTATGGTTTTGCGACACTTTTTTGTTAATTTGAGTATCCAAAAAATAAATAAAATAGTATAGAGTAATGTTTTGTAAAAATGTATGGAATCCAAAACATTTGTATCACTAATCAATAGTTTTTCATTCCTATGGTTAGTATTTAAATATATTTTGTAGAGAACACAATTGACATAATGATTGGAATCTGGAACTTAGGGATTATGAATCCATAGTTTTCATTCCCAGAGATTGTCTTTTTATCTCTATTACTGTTTAAAAAAACTAAAAAATCCAAAAAATAGAAAATGGAAGAAACTGGACACTGATCTTATGGTTTAATGTGGTTCCCATATAGCCCGTCAATTTGTTTTCCCAGTGAAAAATAAAATGGGACCAATATATTTTTTTATTCAGGTCACATCACCATTCTTAATAGAAATTATGTGAAATGTGGAGATGAATATGAAAAAATGAATGGTCTTCTTCTTGGGATATTATTTTCCAAATATATTATTTTAAATGATTTTATAGGTTTGATGATTTTCATATGTGAGTTTGATATGTAGATCATTCTATTTTAAAATGTTATTGAAAAATGGAATTCAATTTTCATATTTTTTAGATTATTTTTTCTCAGAACTAGAGAAACATAAGTTAGGGGGTGTGATTAGCCACTGAATAAGGATAATATTCATATATTATGATATAATATTTATGTTGATCATTATTCATGAACTCTATTTTAGTGTATTTTTCAATTTGAACATTATTTAACATCATGCTTGTAATTCCTTCCCAATGTGTGCTATTAATTTAACATATTGAGAACCATTTTATGTCACACATTACTATTGATATATATTTAATATTTTTTATCATGATTCTCATTCAATTTTTCACTATTCATTTTTATCGAGAACTTAGGGAATAAAATTATAATACCATCATTTGGGACATTCAATCCAAATTTCATTGGGAAAAGTGATTTCGAAAACAAATCAATAAAATTACAATAACATACATGATCAAATCTTAATTAAGATGAAATTTGAGATGGAGTTATATTAAATCCCGAGTAACATTTAATTCAACTTGTGAAAATTCCAATTCAGTCCTTTTGAGGGAGATCAAGGTGTCCCAAGTGGAACATTAAATTCTACTCCAGATATCAAGGCCCAAAAAACAAACTCAACATTTTATAAATAACTATTCAATGGATGACCCAATTGGGAAATTGTTTTTACAAGATTAATAAAACATCTATATATACATTATTGTTTTCTATGACCAAGTCAAATTATCCCAAAATGATGATTTTTTATTGTGTAATTGAGGGGAGATAAAATGCATACATGATGTCTTGGAAATGATCAAAGATTAATTATCCACCCACATTCTTCCATAATTTGGCCTACCCTAGTTAATGTTTTTATTTTTAAGGGTGTATATAGACCAAATAGACCCTAAGGATCAATTAATGTGGAATTTTATGAGAAAAAAATAAGAATTTCGAGATGTTTTCATTTTAATGTTATGATTCAATTTTAATTTTGTAATCCTATTTCTTTCTCATGTAAGTTTCTCTAAAAACTTTTTTTATTAAATTTTAGCAATTAGTATTATTATATTTTTCCTCAAATTAATTAGATTATATTTAATGATGGTGTGAATTTCTTTAAATCATAAATTGTGAAATTCCTCACACAATAGTGGAGTGTTCATTACTTTTTTGTTTTCACTCATTAAATCCTACTCCTTTATGTCAAGTATCATCTTCCATTGAAATATTTGTATCAATGGAAGGGTAACAATTTTATGGGTTTATCCTTGGGAGTTGTGTTAGGTTGGAATTAATTTTATTTCTTGTGATTTAATATTTTAATCAGTTCATTATATAATGATTCCCATTCGATGAGTTATTTGTTTCTTCATCCTTTACAAATTTTACAATGACATTTTTTTAGTGGTAGTACAATTAAATTACTTAGTGTTATCATTAATGAAATTATATAAGTGAAATGGTTATTTTCCTTGTAATTTTGTAAGTATTAAATTGGTGAATGATGTCGTGGAATTACCTTTTTATTTGGACGCATCATGAATTAGTGATATGAAATTTTCTAAGAAAAGAAATACTTCCAATATACCCCTATACAAATCATATGATCAAAAAATATTCACTTTTTTTGTTCCATTAATATTATTTTGTGTTTAATTTCTAAATTAAAACCATTATCTTATGAAGCATATTATTCTTATATCCCAATGGAAAATAACCCCAATGATGGAAACTTCATAGAAAAATACATAAAAAATATGAGTGTCTCAAGGTTACTTCTTTGGTCCCTATTGATTCAACCCCTACATTTAATTCAATGACCTATTCAACCTATATGGTAAATTTGGGTGAGATATAATTTTCGCAACTTTTCTAGGAACCCAAGTTATTCATCTAGATAATCATTATATTATCCTAATTTCTATTTTCTCACCCCTATTTTACTTATATTTTCCCCTTTATATATTTATGTGTCTTGAAAAATAAGAATCATAATTTTAGTCTACTCCAATTTAGTATCATAATTTTTACCCCATCATAATCCAATCCAGGAATAAAATAAGAAATAAATATTGGCAATCCCCTATCATTGAGAAATTACTTTTCTAAAACAGTGAATGGTTATGACACCTGAGGTGATACGTATAGTCATTATAATGTTGAATGTTTAAAGGATACATTTCCATCCCTATAACGGATGGTTTAAGGGATCAATAAGAGGGAGATACAAGATTTCAAATTCATATCAAATATCTTCCTAAAGAATTGGTCAAAAATGTGTGTAATGAAAAGAGGAGAATAAATTATGAAGATTCGTATTTGAGTAGTGTTTAAATTAATAGATATTTTACTCTTTTATTCACAAGAGAGATATTTGTCATCATGGATTGTGTTTCATGAATATCCCTACATTGATGATTTTTTAGAGAAACAATTACTAAACCAATTGGGAAGATCATGAAATATTGTTTTGTACCAACAACTAAAATTTATATGGAAAAACTGGTGGTTCAAACAAGATTTGTAATGTAAAAAATTATTTCCAATTTTTTAAAGAATAAATACATTTCAAATAAAATTTCAAATATTTTTTATGAAATTTATTTCATATAAAATTAAAAATTATTTTACTTCCTTCCCTACTCATGTATCACTATATAGGTGATAACCAATAACATTCAATTGTCATTTATTGATCCCGTTAAACCAATAAATAATTAATGATACATTATTTCTTAGGAATGACTGTTGAAGAAATTGGTTCGGCCATTTCTATTATTCCATAGATATTAAGTCTCATTGGAGCACATATTTTTGTACTGGAAATAATATATAAACAAATTATAAATATTAATATAGTAGATGGGGGGAAATGAATTTGTTAAAATGTTGATAGATGGTGTTGGGTATGAAGATGGGTCCATGTCTAGATATCTAATTTAAAATAATAGGTTTATAGGATTCAACCTAGCCTTTGCATTGATTTAATTTTAATTTTTTTGTGTTTTTATTGTTTTCAGTTAAGTGAACCTCCAGCAGTTTCCAATTTTTTTTTATTTTTTTCTGTAAGATTCAAGGGATACTGAGGATGATGTATTTTCATAAAAATAATTTTTATACCAAGATTTCAAAAATAGTCTTACTACATTGAGGAGGTACATTTGAGTGACATTGCGATCAAAGGTGTAATCATGAACATCTAGATCATGAAATTAAACCACAATGTGTGATGGTTCTAAGTTTCATATATAAAATTAATTTTTAACTCCTATTATTTGAAAATAAACGTTTTTAATTGTATTTTCATTATATATTATATACAATGTTATTCTATGTTGGGGAGTAAAATGAATGAATAAAACCTTTTTTATCAGATAAGTTTTTTTCTAAAAAATTCATTAAAAAATAACATTTCTCATGATAACACAAATTTCAAACATTGAATCTGAATATCAAATAATTTTCCATTCCTTGATTCTGATTTTAATCCATGCTTATGTTTAGGAGAATTTATTTTGGAAAGGGTGTCGATATGATGTGATTTTTCCCCACTTACATTGTTATATTTTTAATAATGAATTCAAAATAAATGTCTAATGAATTTTGGGTGTATGATTGAGTACATTGTCCCCATTAATCATAGGATTGGGTTTATGGAAATTTTTTGTCTAAATTGAGTATCAATCAAAAAATGAAAAAAACATGTATAGTAATATTTTTCAAAATGTGTCGAATCCATCACTTGGGGATCATGATTCCATAGTTGTATTTCCTATAGTTAGGATTTACATCTCTATTATAGAGAATTTAATTGACAAAATATTTTCTTTCCCACACTTGAGGATCATGAATCTATAGTTTTATTTATTATAGTTGGTCGTCTCATATCTATTTCGGTTCAAAAAACAATTAAAAAGGAAAAAATTGGAAGTGTAACATAAGGTTAAATTTTATTCCCATAAAGTTATTCAATTTATGTTCCACACGAATAATAAAATGGGCCTAATGAGTTTTTTATGCACAACACATCACCATGATTAATTGAAATTGGATAAAATATTGAGATTAATTAGAAAAAATGGAACGTTCTTAGGCTTGGGATATGATTTTGGGACAATATTGTTTTAAATGACTTGATTGGTTTGATGATTATTTTATGTGATTTCAATATGGAGAGCATGATATGTTAAAATTTTCATGGAAAATGGAATTTAATTTTCATATGTTTGAGATTACTTTTACTCAAGTCTAGAAAAAGGAAATTTTAGTTGGTGTGATTATCTGTTAATGAGAATAATTTTATTGGTTTATATTTTCATATTTATGTTCATAATTATTCATAAAAACCATTTTTAGTTCATTTTAAAATTTAAACATTTTTTCACATCATTATTGTAAATGTTTCTTAAAGTGCACTATTACTTAGAACATTGCTATAATAATTTTAAATAACACAATGACATTGATTTGAATTTAATATTTAATTATCATGTTTCTCATTTAATTTGGAAAAACTCATCCTTTTCATGAACATGGAGATTCACAATGGAAGACCACCAATTTGGAATGTCAACAATGAAAATTCTGGGTGAACTAAATTGGACATCAGTCCAATAAAGATACATTTTAGGCTATTATATTATTCTAATGTATCTGAAACATGATCTAAAGTTTTTTTAAATCATTGGTAACATTTATTAAACTAAGTAATAGTCTAATTTTTTAATTTGGAGAGATATATAGGCCTCTCATGTTGAAAATTTAATTTGTGGAAATATATAGAGGACCAAAAATACATCTCACTATTTCGGAAATAACTATTAAATGAATGTTCAAATGAGGATAATTGTAATAAATGATTTATAATACTTTTATATATACATTTTTATCCCATATGAACATGTCCAAATTGCTCAAAATCAAGGTAATTTTCATGCGTCAATGAGGTGATAGAAAATGAATGCATGTTATCTTGGAAATGTTTAATGATTAATTGTCCGCCCACTGTTCTCCAAAAATTTTCCAACCATTTAAAATTGTATGAATTATATGGGTGTGTCTTGATCAATGGGACTCCAAGGCTCTATTTAAGAAAGAATTTGGGATAAAAAAAGGTGTGGTTGTGTCTGATTTCATTTTAATTTTATGCTTCCAATTTGATGTTATAATCACATTTATTTATAATGTAATTTTTTAAAACCACATTATTTTTATAATAAAGTCTCTTAATTTCATATTATTTCGTTTATTTCACAATACATTGATATTGTTGAATCATGATGTGAATTTATTTACATTATATATTGTGATATTCCCTACACAATGGTGGATTATTTGTTATATCATTGTTTTCACTTCATCAATCACGCTTCATTAAGTGAACTCTCATCTTCCATTGAAATAATTTAATTTATGGAAGGATATAAATTTTATGGTGTTATATAATTATTTTTACAGGTTCGATTGAATGTTATTTTATGTGATTTAATATTTTAATCATTTCATTATTTTAAGGTATCAATTTGATGAGTTGTTTTCTTCTTTATCTTCACTAATTTTAACAACAATACATTTTGAGTTCTAGTAAAATCCAATTACATTGAGTTATGATCAACGTGATCCTATATTTCAATTGGTTAATAACCTTTTAATTTTTTATGTATTAATTTTTTTAATGATGTTATGGAATTATGTCATTGTTTGGATGATTCTTTAATTAGTTCTCTGAAATTTTTGTAAGAAAACAAATACATCCAATCAATCCCACAAAACAAAATAGGATTAACTCATATTCATAAGTTGTTTCCATATAATTAATTATGATTTTAATTATTTAATAAAATCCAATATCTTATAAGAATTACTATTCTTATATCAAAGTTTAAATAAACACCATAGTTTTCCATTTCATAGCCAAAATCCATAAGATATCTGAGTGTCTCAATGTCACTTCTTCAGTCCCTATGGATTAGAACCGACATGTACTACAACAACATATTATAACTGGATGGTAAATTTGGGTGAAACCACGTCATGAAGATACCAATAAATCCACCTTGGGAAAAAAGATGAATATTGGATCTCAATATGCACCTCATAGAAGAAATCCAACAACTTTATCTATGCATTTCTGCATAATGGATCAATGTTCTGTTTGTCAGAGGTAATTCCATAAAAACCTTGAAGGAGTGGACATGGGGTACACACCATAATGAGTCATTTCACATAATCATTGGAAATCAGATTCAATCCATGTTTGTAGACATACACTATTTGTATTTAGGTGTACATTCCATATCCCTTTGATGCCATATCCTACACGTGTAAACTATATGTGTACTATGTATGATTACATGTAACAATACAAGGTTTTTTGTCTGCCCATGTAATTCATCCATGTAACAATGCATGGGTATGCCTGTGTACATTAGGAAAAGGTTTTGTCCATGTGGGAGTGTATATAATTCGCATACATGTGTACTCCAACCTATTTTTTCGTACCCCCAAGGTACACAATGAGCTTACCAAAGGTGAGAACACACAATGTGAATATTATCTTCATCTAAAAATGATACCCATTTTATAGAGGGTCCTACATGGTGTGTGGATATGAGTTACATGTGTATTGAACAAATTTCCAGAATCTCAAATCTAGATTCAATATTCATTTCTAAGCCCCTATCAATTGATATAATTATTTACCATAACTGAAAATCAAGGATCCATGTAGATCAAGCCTTGTCATCTATGAAAAATAGGTTACGACCATCAAATTAATTTTTAAAATAGGATCGTTCTTTATTCCTAATTTCTTGACTAGTAACTTGAAATTTGAAATCCAAAACCATCTTATCTTTATCTTCTATGATCATCAAACCAATGTTGGGTCATGACGACTGCAAATGCACAATATCAAATCATAGATCCAAGAAAAAAGTGTGTATTAATTGATTCCCTATTACATGAAAAACCATGTGACAATAAATAATGAATGTGATGAATGAATAAATCATGGGAGAAAATAACATGGAACAATAATGTTAAAAGAACCAAGGATAATGTTCATGATAACCTTAAATAAATCCCAATAAATCCCTAAATGAATCTTATAACAAAAAACAAATGATTTTTTGATCAAACTGTTGGTTGGATGATAATTGTTCATTATAGAAATTAATAATGAATAAATAATACAATCAAATCAATTTTCTACCTTGATATGGATTGTTCATTAATGTAGAACTAGCCTGTGTCATTCTAAGTCATGATATCCCAACTATTGTTGTCTTTTGATCACTGATCTATGATCTATTTTTGTTTTTTCTTGAGAGAGACACAAAATCTCCCTCCAAAGGCTCCAAGGTTATGAATCTAACATTGGAATTTCATCGTTGCAGTCTATTTAATGAAAATTCAGTCACTACATCAACATAATAAAAATAAAATAAAATATTTATTTATTTTATTCATTTTGTTCCATGGATAAAATTTCCCCAAATTTCATATGTCAACCGTGGTTGTATCTCACCTAAGGTAAAACCCACATTTTGAACTCAATGATGCCCTCATATTTTTTATCTGGGTCCCTGATTATATGTTATTCCTTTTTTCTAAACAACTTCATGAACATGCTATTTAATATATTTAATATATTTTAAGAAAAATTTCAAGACACCCATGGCCTTAGAATCACACATCATCTCATTTCCTGGTGTAAAAAATAATCCATATAATATCAAAAAAATAATATAATGAAAATATGACTCATTTCAGATAGATAGTACATAAAATATTATTATAAATGAAATTAATGAAAAAATTATGACCCATGAAAGGAAATTAGTTTATAATGGATAAAATAGTTCATTAAAGAAACATTGAGATGAAAAAAGAATTAACATGGCCCAAAATTCATTCTATGTGTTAACCTAACACCATATACAATCAAATTAATTTTACATAAAAAATTTAAATGAATAATTTACCTTTATATTTAATTTTATTATGGCTATTTATCATCATGATTTTCATATTTGCTAAATAATTTTCACTAATGTGGTTTATATCAGTTATGTAATTAATTTTAATAAAATAATTTTTGTAAATTTACCCTAGTATATTTTTTACAAATTATAATAATTATTTCTATAATTTTAGAGTTGAATGTATTTTATTTTCACCGCATCTATAATGTTTATTTTTTTACCAAAATATTAACTAAAATATAGATATTTTCATGATATATTTCTTTTGGATGGCTATGTTTACTAATTCCATTTATTGATAATATACAACAATAAATGAACCATATTATATTTATATATAATGAATCATTATCTAATAAACATTACTATAAATAAAATATTTTTTTAATGTCATCCATGTTACGTGGTACTTGGAAAAAACTAAATGTTTTATAGAGGATATTGTTCACAGGTATACATAAATGTCACTTTAATTTTCTATATATGAAGGGTGGGTGTTAAAAAAATAAAATACTCATAATTTAATAAAGTTAAACAACTCCTAAAAATTATATTTTTATTCAATATCTATAAAATTTCTATTAAAAAAATTTCCTTTATGAAAAATATAACACTCCATTCATGAAAGAGGTAATATACATGTACACATGAAAATCTCATAATTATTAATAATATTTTGGTGTTAGGTAAAAAATGAATATTCCAGTGGTATAATAATGTTTTAGAATATTATCAATAATTATCTTATCATACATTAATGGATCATAATTTATTATATATGGGAGATGATGAAAATAAATAAGAGGGATAGGTTGAGAACATTAACTTTCATATTGATGGTTCCCAAATGGAAAACACATTAAAGATCCTTAGCTATAATTTTATTAAAGAACAAGGATTTTTTTGTAATGGTTATAGGGTTTAAGAGAGACGATTAGAAGGTTTTTAGATGATTTTTTTGACTCTTTGGATAAATTTATAGGAAGTGACCACTTTTATATGTGATGAAAAAAAACATTTAAAAAAACATAGTTTTATCAATGATGGAATGAAAATATTCAATGTTTATTGGTTCACTAGTGAGATATAATGTATTTTTGGGTGATATGATGTCTTTAAATCCTTAAAACTCATTTTCACAAATGTTTTTATGACATTTTATTTCTTTTTTCCACTAGATGTTTACATTTTACCATTTTTTACCTTTGTAAATAGTTTTTACTCAAGGAGTTTATATTTTATAAAAAATATAAGGTTACCCCATTCATAAAATAACTTTTTCATAAATCTAAATTTAATCTATACATAATCTAATTCAACTTTAACATTGTAGAGACATAACATTAAAATTAAAACATATAATATATATAAAACCGATTTGTTTTAATAAAATTATTTTCACAATTATTTACCCATAATATTATATGAAATTAATTACTAATAAAAAGGGTGGTAATATATTTTTAAACTTTTTTACAAATGAGAACAATTTCAATATAAAAAAGATATCAATTAAATTTATTATAACAGGATTACAAGATATTAATCGAATGATGATTTCAAAATAACACTTTCATGATTAACGTGGTCATTAACGTTAATATTAGTAACCATAATATTATTCCAGAAAATGATATTGTGAATACTACATAATATGAACCTTTTTATTGAAATTTTTTTTTTGTAAATTTATATTTATAAAAGTGTTGATTACAATTTTTTTATAAATATAAGAGAGAAAAAATAGTGTTTAATGTAAGATATTATAATAAATTTAATAATGTTAAACTTCAGTTTTTATAATTTAATGTTTTAATTTAATATGTATTATTTCCTTATATAAATAAATTTTTAATCACAGATTTTTATTATTATTTAATTTATATTTATATTTTTTTAATCTCTATAGTTTTAGTAAAAACAATATTTTTCATTATTCATCTAAAAATAATCCATTTTCATAAAAACCTTAAAAAAAATATAAATATAACAATGATATTATTAAATAAAAAATGATTTTAAATTTTTTATATTTAAATTTCAATATTTTTCAATTTTAATTTTAATAAATTAATATTTTAGAAAATGTTTTTATGGGAAAAGAACCATTTGAAAATGTTATCAATTCTTAACATAAATTTCTTATTAATTATATATTATATTTTTATTTTTATATTATTCGTAAAAAATTAATATTTTATGTAATATATTTAGATTATATTTAAATATGATAAAAAAATCCCATTTTTAAAATGAATTTTTTTAATAGTAAAAGGATCTTGTTAATTTCATGAATTGGTTAATAAATAAATAGTATTTTTCGAAACATTACATGTGATGATGATCTTTAAAATGTTATATATACATGATTATATCATCCTAATTTGTTTTCACATATTCCTTCAAGTTATCCATATATGAACCACACACAAGGTATGAAATGGTGAATGTCACAAGTTGTAATTCCGCTAGCATGGATCTCATAGATATACCGATGATAATGGATTTCTCTCACATACTATTTCACTCATGACATATTTTTTTTTATTTTTTATAGGTATTGGACTAGGTAAACCCCATGGGAATCTACCTCATTTCCACACTCTAGACAATGGGCTTCATATGGAGGAATTATACTTCTTGATCAAATTTCCATAAAAAATAATATATTTCATAATATACATACTTTAAATCATACCCTATAATTTAATAGAAATATTATAATAGTCTAATTTAAAATTTTTAATTAAAAGTACCATGGTTTCATTTTATTTTGATGTTTCATGTGAGAAATTCTGTTTGAAATTATTTATTTCCAAATATTTATTTTCCAAAATCTCTTGGGGGCTTACTTTCACCCTACTTAACTAAATTGAATCCTAAAAATTTATTGTATATTCTAGTAAAAAAATATCTAAGTATATATAAATGATATACAATCCAGAAAATATAATTTATAGAGAGATATCAATTTTACTGACATTGGGAAAATATTTTATTTCCACCAGAAAAAGTCAATCTTAATATTTCATTTTTCACAAATCATTTTGTTTAAAATTTCCACATGATTAGGTATTATAAATATTATATTATAATTATCTATGTATGTGATATTATAGTAATACTTTGATTGAGAAGTGATTTATGGTGAGATTTAAATGTTATTCATTTATATAACCAATTAATATATTTATTTTCATAGAAAAACCATTTCAAAAATCACATAAAATTCTGTCAGAGGATGACATAATAATAATTCAATGAATTTTAATCCAATAATAATTCAGAAGTATAAGAACACAATAAATATAAAAATGATACCCCAACATTTTTATTAATAAATATAAATCAAATTCTTGGTTAAAACATACATAATATATATAAATTAAAAATCTATATTAAAAAAATATAGTTCCACTTAATTATCTCTATCCATGTCAATAATAGTAATAAAATTGGATTTTCATTTTTCCTATGGCCTATGAGGTTTTTATGTCAATTTTTATATTAATCCCTTGGATTAGGCCAGTAGATAATTTATATCCCAATTTCCTCACACCTAAAAAAATGAATTGCCAATGGATCTATAGAAAGAAAATTATTTTCCACTTTATTTTAGTTAGAAAAGTTTTCCCCTCAATATAATATTTCTCAATTCCCTCTATTACCAATGATAAAACATATATACATTCTTTTGTCCAATCCCCTTGGGTTCCTCTTAAATCATTTTTGACATGAAATAATGTTAATATTCATTCCTTAATAATCATCAACACCTGAACATCTATGACACTACGCCATTATATTGTTTTATGTGTTTTATATTCAATAATGATCAAACTCAAAGACATGTTACTTGATATATGGTATTTCATAATCACAAGGCATATAAAAGAATCTTATTTCCTGTTGGGTTTATAAATAGGATAATATAATAACACAAGCATGATGAACATAGACATTACATTTCTTTTTTAGAATACTTAATACATGACAGAAAATGTTTCCCAAAGACCGTATTAGTTTAGTGCTTTTAGAAACATTGAACATAATATTCTAACATAGTGAAAGGTCTTCATTATCTCACATAAAGATCTTCCCCTTTTTTCCTACATAAAACCGTTCATTATATCCTGGGTAAAATAAAACATAAAAAGGGTGAGCTCAAATCATTATTAATTGTAATCATGGAGAATATAAAACCAACTAGAAATATAAGAATATAAAAACATGTGCATAAAGTTTAAATATAAAAATATTGAGTCATGAAATAAATCTTGGTAGTACGTAAGGAATAGATCATAAATTAACATTAACCATAATAAAATAGCATTTGAATAAAACATGGAATTGTGGAAAACAAACAACCTCATAATATTAATTCAATAGTTGCTAAGGAATTGATTCAAAGACTATCATAGTGGAAAAAGTCTATTACTAAACCAGATTTACATGTTGTTATAGCCATGTATTATAGAACAATATTTACATGACATTCTAAAAATGTATTAACTTAACCGAATTTACTTGTCATTCTAGTCATGTCTATCTAATGAAATATAAATCTTTTACCAATGAATTGGAGGGAGATATAGGTCCCACCCATCTCATAATGAATCCATTATTATGTGTTACAAAATAACATAAAAACATTCACCATAACATAACCATTGAAAACAATAATACTTTATATTTATTAATCATGGACGTTAATGATATATATACACCAATTAATACTTATGAATAAACAATCATGGATAATAATGAGATTGAAAAATTATCAATTACTTTAGGCCTAATTTCATCTGTTTGTGTCGAAAAATCTTGTATATTGGGTTTATGCATATTATTAACTTATAAGAGAACCATAATAATCTTTATGATATCATATATGATTCAATTATGTCATTATATTACCCATTCATTTGTCAATTACATGTTAAAGCAGCGTTTTGGGTAAAAATCATTTTATTTATAGTACATGTTTTGACTGTTATTCTTGATATTATTACATTGATCATGATCTACATACATCCAGTATGTAATAAATGATTTATATAAAGTATATATTCTGTATATTAATATATATAATAGACAGATAAATGAAGTGGAATACACTGTTCATAGAGACGATAGCCAGTAAGTACACATTAACGTTGTTTCCGTTTCTTTATTGGATTTAATGGAAGCATGTAAATGACCTATATATATAAATAAATAAATTAGGATTATTATGTCATGTATTTAATTATTATTTATTATATATAACTTGTAATAATTCATGAATGGTTAACGCGAATAATGAATCTTATTAGGTCGTGGGGATGGTATGTCGTACATACGCACGAGCGATGATATTATTCACATGATGGATAAATAGTATGCAATTAGATTTCATATGAATTTTATAGAATAATTATTATGTTATATTCATTATTTTTATCCAATATACTTGTCAATATACCAATCCAAATAAATTATTTTTGAATAACAAATTACACCGCTGTGTGGAGACGGTAAACCGTACGTATATATGGATGGTGATATTGTTATTCGTAGGATAGAAAAAAGGAGGTATAAGGTTTTCCCATAATTATTATAACATCTCATAATATAGAAGATACTAGAGTTATTAATTTATTATGGAAACAAAAAAATAAGATTAACTAGAAGAAGAAAAGAATTTTGAAAGAGGTGATATAAAAATTACCCCTTTTCATGTATCTTATTTTGATTTTCAAAAAAGGCCTTCATATGTTGTCTCTATACCCAAATTGTGGCCTATTTGAGGAATTTAAGGATGGTGGAAGGAGTTTTGGGTAGTGGTTGGCCGATCCAAAGGGTTTTGGAGGTGTGATTAAAAGAGAAGGATATGTGCCCTTTTATAAGAGAGGGGAGAGGCGCATTTGGAAAGTCTTGAAATATTAATCTATTATAAATTATTTGTCAGTTTATAATGTTCCAAAACTCATTAATTTCAATGATAAGATGCATATGGATGGAAATAATTTCAAATTGTAAAATTTAGACATGTTTTGATTTTATTTTAAAAATTATCATTTTGATTTATCCTTATTTATTATTTTTAATTTTATTTGTGTTAATAATATTCTAAAGGTTAAATTTTTATGAATATTAACTTATGTGTTGAAAATTGTTCATAATTGGATAATTTATGAAAGTTTATACCTTATAAATTTCACATTGTAATTTCAAAAATATATTTTTTATTTTTAAATGATTTAATAATATGTTATTATTATAAAATATTAATAGTGTCAATTTTGACACTATTCATTTATTTTACTTTAAATAAAAACTACACATAAAATAAATTTTAATAAAAATATTTCATACACTCCCAACATGTGATTTTCACCTATAATATTCATATATTACATCAATTAGTTAATATGATATTTATATTAATATTTTTAAAACCATTTATTTGATATTTCTCTCATTAAAATAATTTCAACATCACAATTGTGTCATCGTTACTGTTAATTATTTAATCTCCAAAAATTATAAATAAATTCACATGATGTAGATAATTTAATTATTTTTATTGATATTATTTATTTTTGATAATTTATCATGTTTATAACTATATTAAAATTATTATACTTATGAGATATGTGAGAGTGGCAGGTTGTCACCTTCGTCAATTTTAATTATATTTACATCAATTTCTTAGACAAAAGAAAATTAAATGAATCAATTACATACATTAGGTGATAATGTCAGAATTTAATTCATCCAATAGGATTTTTTTAGGTTTTAGTAAAATTTTATTATCTTTATCATATAGTTTGTTACCCTAATTTACCCGATTTTCCTTTAATTGTGGCAAATTAATATTTTTACAAAAGTTACTATTCATAATGTCCAAAAATAAAAAGGTACTATTAAAATAATTACTACCTTTTGAATACAAATAGAGAAATCCATTTTTAAAGATTCATAATGTCTAATTGGTAAAAATTAATTTAAAATTAATTAATATTGTCAAAACTAAAAAGTAGGTTTTTAAGAAGTAAAATCATATCAAAAGATTGTCCTGGGTTTATATCTTGTTAAAATGTAAATTTACTGATAATGACCAAAATTGAATTAAATTATATTAACATAATACAATTACACTTTTAAAATAGTTATAAAGAAAATATAACTATATAAATAATTTAGACGAAAAGGTAGTTTTAAATTAAAATGAAATATTTTTAACTATGCATCAAAATATGAATTTCATCAGAAAATACCAAAATTTCAACCAAGATAAATATTGATGTCCCTCTTCTAAAGAATGAATTAATTTTGTGAAATATAATATATAAAAGTGTTAAAAACCTATTTTAAAATTTATGTTCCATTAAAATGAGGCAAAACTACATTTTTTTTAAAATACATCTTTTATTTGAAAAACTGAATCTATTATTATTTCATGTTATAGGAAATACATAATATGAATGTTAATGTAACAAAAAATTCAAACTGTGTTTAATAAAATTAATAACATCTAGATTATATCCCATTAAATAATAATATTTTAATAATATATTTACTATTTAGTAAAACTTGGTATTGCGTACAATGCAAAACTATCCAAGATGGTCTCTATTGTGTGTAACGAAGCCAATAATAGTGTTTCATATACTGCAAAATAATATGGTAGTGCATATAAAACAAGATAATATTGGTTTACCATAAAAAAATATATCAATGAAATTAAAAAGAATGTATCTTATAAAATCTTGTGTTATTACATTATACCCCCCCTTCTAATGAATTTCACCCTCGAAGTTCATCGGAGATATAAATGTTTTACTGATTAAAATTTTGTTTCATAGAAACCCAAATCCTGAAAATGAATTCAAAATCATCATTTTAAAAATTGAAAGTTAAGAACAAGAGGTTACCCAATGTAACTCTTCACTAGGGTTCCACATAGGATAACTTATGTGGGATGTGAAAATAAGGATATGGAAGAAAAATCAAAACCATCATGCTCTAATGGAGAGTGATAGAGAACAAGATTTAGAGAAATTTAATAACCATAAAGCCAAGAATCTGTGATGATTTAAGGGGCCATCATATTCATTATATAATAAGGTACTAAGATAACATTATTTTGTTTTCAAGATACATTCCCAAAAGTTGATGAATTTTTCACGAGAATAAATACATACTAGATTTTTGTAAAATCTCACCATTTTTCATGCCTTGAAAATTTTTCAATTCAACTCTTATTTAATGAAATGAAGTTGAATTTTTCATTCATGAAGTGTTAATAAATCATGTGATAGAATGATACATCATTCCATCCATCTCAAAAAAAGGTTATAACAGGTAATCAAATATGAATAAGTCAACCTATATTGAGACAATATATTGATCTAATAAATAGAAACCAGTCTATAACTCTTACTATCCATAAATAAATGACATTACAGTCATTCCAAAAACATAAAATACTAAACATTATAATGTGGTGATCTAAATTTACTTAAAATTTATCTCTTATCTATCACGAGATAACTATTAGTTGTCACGTTCCAAACATGTGAATACCTTAATCTTGTATTCTCTTGAATCATTGTGAAAATTAATCATACCAGGGAAAATTAGTGAAAACATCCATTGTGTTAGAATTAACACTTTCCACACACCAAAAATTTCAAAAATTATATATACTCAAACCATGATATCACGTTGTCTTTATATCATTACTGATGTCATTAATACTATAAAATAACTCATTATCTTGTTATCCCATAATTATTCACATATCATGTGTTTTCCAAAAAAATCATAATAACATTTCATGGATACTTGTACCCTTCAACATATACCTTTAAATACATAAGAAAAAACAAAAGTGTAACAATCCTTAGACATTTATTTATTCCATAAGACCATAGAATTATTTATACAACATTAATCATTACAATCATGTAATCATTCCACTATATTCTTAAACAATTGACTGAGCGTCATCATTTTATTCCTTAACAGTTATTTCCTGTAACATATCATTTCTAGTCTCTTCATCATCATACATATAAATACAACCCATATGACAGTGCCAATTCTCTTCATGAGATTTTCCCTTAGGTCATTGTTTTTCATATTTCCTGTACATTCCACATTTAAAACATTTAACCGTTATGAAAGTCATAGAAATACTATTATACTTTTCCACCGGGCTAACTAATCTTTTTCCATTGTAATTAATGGATTTATGTCCCTCTCTTTTTCACCCAAATCTTTTTCCAACTCATTTGAAACATTCATCATGATTCCTCTTCCCCCATGATTTACATGAGGAAAATTGAACATTCATTTCTCTATGATCTCTATGAAACATCATTATTCTCTTATTAGATGGGTATGGAAACTAACCAAACATGAGATTATTGACCATATTATGAGATTGATGATTTGTAATAATAACAATGTTTTTTATTCCAACTCCAATTTCATTATTATTCTCATGATAAATATAATTACATTGTCCATTATATTCTACATTAACATTAATACTTCTATTTCCAGCCATATTCAAAAACCCAAAAAGAATAGTGTGAGAGGAAAAAATCATAATAGGAACACAACATAATCAATGGGGGTTACTTTCAATCTCTAACATCTTAGGTTTAATCCTAGGTTATTCAGGATCGTTACCATAAATCTTGGACTATAACCTATAGTTAGAGTTACCCTAAGGGATATCCCTAGACATACCATAGAAATATCTCTAGGGATCTCTCTAATGTTTTTTGCATCATATTTTCCAAAGGCTAATTAAACCTATACTTTGATAACATCTCTAATGTCACAAGCATTACATAAAAAGACATTAAATTTATCTTATGTAATAATTAATACATGGAACCAAAATATTACCAAAAATCATATTAGTTTTGTGTCTTTAGAAACATGAAATATAATCCTCTAACATGGTGAAATATCTTCAGAATCTCCCATAAATATCTTCCCCTTCGTTTTCTTACATAAAATCATTCATTATATCCTAGGGAAAATAAAACATAAAAATATTGAGATAAAATTCTTATCAAGGGTAAACATGGATAACATAAAACAAACCATAAAAATACGAATGTTAAAACATAATCATAATATTTAAATTGAAACATCATCAGTAATGAAATAATTCAAAGAAGTACGTATGTCATAGATCGTAAAAGTATATTAACCATGAAAAAATATCATTGTAATAAAACATGGAATTGTGGAAAAAAAATAATCTCATAATATAATTTCCATAGTAGCCAAGGAATTTCTTCCATGAGCATCATAATGGACAAAGACTATTACTGAACATGATTTACATGTCATTCCAACCATGTATTACTGAACCAGATGTACTGTTCATTCTAGTCATGTCTATCTCTTAAGATATAATTCTGTACCCAATTAATTTGAGGGAGATATAGGTCTCACCCATCCCATAATGAAACTATTCTTACGTGTGCCACAAAAACATAAAAACATTCACCATAGCATAACCCATGAAATAAAATGGGATTATTAAATATCATTCCATCATAATTGATATAAAACTAATTGATTTAGAAATTATCATTCTATGATAAACATAATAAAATCATAGTAATAACTAGGAGATAAATATAACCCTATTTAATGAGTGTCATCTTTGATGGAAAATAATTTTGTGAAAACACATGAAATTACTTCTTGAGTAAAATATCATTTCTTATTCATAAATGTTTTCTTCCAGAAAATTACGCACAATTTTATAAGTAATGATTTTATTTGAAAATAAACTTGTATGCTTGTCTGGGAATCTTCAATAAAATAAGGCATTATAGATGCATAAAAATACATTCATGCCGAAAATGTTAAAAACGTTCTTCTCATACTCTAGCTAGAAAAGTCAACAAGTACCTCATATGGAAAACAAAAAAAAATATTTCTTCCATTCCATTTACTATAAATATACCAATGGGTAAAATTCACATTAAAAATTAGTATAAGAATATAAATAATAATATATATTTATGACACATGGATGTGAATGATAAATAAACCCCTATAAATACTTACAAATAAGAAATCTTGGATAATAATGAGAGTGAAAAATTATCCCTTACCTTAGGTCCAATTTCTTCCATTTGTTTCTGAAACTCCTATATAGTGGGATGAAACATATTATTAACTTATAATAGAAACATAATAATATTTATGATATAATATATGATTCACCAATGATTTTACTTTTCATATATGTTTTTCAATGTTTTTATTGGTATTATTACATTGATCATGATTTACCTACTTAAAGAATGTAAAACATGATTTATATATCATATATATTAAGTATATAAATATATATAATAGATATATAAATGAAATGGAATACACCATTCATGGAGACAGTAGGCCGTATTTATGAATGAACAATGTTTTTGTTTCATTATTTAATTTAATGGAAGCAAGTAAATGATATATATATATACATATTCAAAAATCTATTAATGTTATTGGGTAATATATTTATTGAAAATTTATTATATATACAATATTTTCATTCTTAATTGGTTAATGTGGATAATGAACCTAACCGCGTCGTGGAGATGGTAAGCCGTACGTACGCACGATGGACGATATCATCCCTTGATGGTTAAATAATATGGAATTGTTTGGTACATGAATTTTACATAAAAATTATTATTTTATATTAATTATTTAAATCCATTAATATAATCAATATACCCATCTGAATTAATTAATTTTGAATTAAAAATTACACCCTAGTGTGGAAATGATAAGTTGTCCGTACATAGGCATGGTAATATTTTTATTCATAAGATGGATAGAAATATTCATAACAATGTACCATAACTATAAAAAAATCTAAAACTGTATGAGATTCTATATTAATTAATTTAGTATTAAAACAATATAAGAAGATAAATTAGATGAAAAAAATAAATTTAGAAGAGGTGATAAAACAATTATCTATTTTTCAAGTATCTCCTTTTTATTTTAACAAAATGTTTTTCTAAGATAGATTTCTGCCAGAAGATTGGCATCTAGGTGGAAGGGAGGGATGTTGGGAGGTGATTTGGGTAGGGTTTGGCTGAGTCAAAGGGATTTGGAGATGTTATTAAAATAAAATTAGAGGTGATATTTTATATGAGAGGGGAGGGGCACCTTTTGAATGTCTTGAAATATTAATTTATTATAAATTAATTTTCAGTATATAATGCTCCCAAACCCATTTATTTAAAATATAAGATTAGTATGGGTCTAAATACTCTCAAAAAATAAAATATATACATGTTTTTTTTATTTTAAACCGTATCATTTTTACATATCCTTATTTAATCTATTAAATTTTATTTATGCTAATAATATTATAACTATTAAATGGTTCTAAATATTTACTCATAGGATGTAAATTGACCATAATTGGATAATAAATGGAATTTTAGAACCTATGATTTCCAATTTATAATTTTTTAGTTATTTTTGCTATTTTTAAATAATTTAATAATATTTTATTTTTATAAAATATCAATGGTTTAAATTTTGAGACTATTCATTTATTTGACATTAAATAAAATCCACAAAGAAGATAAATTTGAACCAAAATATTTAATACTCTTAACATGTCTATGTCAACTTGAAATTATCAAATCACATTAATTAGTTTATATGATATTTATTTCAACATTTTTAAAAATATTTATTTGATATTTTTATCAATAATATATTTTTTCATCAATATTGTGTCATTATTAATGGTAATTATTTAATAAATAAAAAAAATAAAAAAAATCAAATGATGTAGATAATTTCATTATATTATTGGATACTAGTTATTTTATAAATTTTATTATGTTTTTAAATATTTTAAAATAATTATAATTATAATATATTTAAGAGTGACATGTTGTCATCTTCTTTAATTTTAATTATAATACATCACTTTCATAGAAAAAGGTCAATTAAATGAATCAATTATGACACTTAGGTAATATTGGATGATTTTAATTCATCTAATAAGATTTTGGAAGGTGTTAGTGTAATTTTATTATCATTATCATATTGTCTCTTACCGTAATTTAACTGATTTACCTTTAACTTTGATAAATTATTTTTTTACTGAAGTTACAATTGATAATGCCCAAAAATAAAAGGGATCTTTTTAAATAATTTGGACCTTCTAATTACTAACATTAAATATATATATATATTTAAATTCAAAGCACATAATTAGTAGAAATTAATTTAAAAATAATTCTCATTGTCCAAAATAAAAATGGGGGTTTTATAAGTAAAAACATTGCAAAATATTTTCATGTGTTTATAACCAATTTAAATGTGAAATTAAATCCAATGACCAACATTATATTAAAGAATTGAATCATAATACAATTAAAATTTAAAACCAATTAAAAGGGTAATTTATCTATATAAATAAAATAGACAAAAAGGTATTTTTGAATTAAAATGTTTTTACTATTCTTGAAAATATGAATTTCTTTAGAAAAATACCAAAATTTTACCCTAATTAAATTTTTATATCCTAATTCCAACGAAGATGTTTATTTTTTCAAATAGAATTTATGAAATTTTTAAAAAATAGATTGAAAATTATTACGCCATAAAAATGTGGCATACCTAATTTTTTTTGAAATATACTTCTTTAATTTGTAAAATTGAATTTGTTCTTATATCATGTTCTAGAAAATACATAAGATGATTTCTAATGTCATATAAAATTCAAATATTGGTTGTTAATATTAATAACATCTAGTTTATATCCCATTATATAAAAATATTTTACTAATATATCATTGTTTAGTGAAACTCATTATTGTGTATAACACAAGCTATCAAGGAAGGTCTCTCTTGTGTGTAACACAATCCATGAATAGTGTGGTGTATATTGTATGCTAATATGGTGTTGTATATAGAATAATATAATATTGGAGTATAATAAAACATAAGACATCAAATAAATTAAAAAGAATATATCACATAAAATATCAAGGTCCTACATATAATATCCACATTTCAATGGAATAAATAGTTATCTTTGTTCATTTTAGAAGAAAATGTATTAAAATAAAAAAATGGTTAACGTGAGTGGTGACTAATTAAACTAATAAGTGATTTATCAAAAATAATATTATGAAAAGATAAACTTTAAAATGATTTTATATTTAAAACCACCAAATTGGACCCCCAATTCAACCAAAATCACTCTTTGTTAAAAAAATATTAATTTAGGTTTTTCCCTCATAATTATAAATACAATTCCAAAAAATATTAAATCATTTTTAATGTATCATATAGAGAAATTGACTGACCAAATCCTATCCCCCATGAGTATTTATCTAGGTTTGAAATCATAGGCCCACTCATTTTTAATTGAGTTTATATCTTGTTAATATTCAAATAGATATATTCAGGGTGATTACCAATATATTTCTCTATTCTACATCAAAATAAATTGTCCAATATATATCCATATATGTAATTTTTAGTTAAACAAAATAAAAAATCACAAAGCATTTAATATTTTATCATAAAATTTACATATTTTTTAGAAATATCCTTACAATTTCAATAAATCTATCTAATACTAATTCAGAAAACAATAAAAAAACTAATCCTAAAAAATTAACTATTTTAATCAGCAATGATATCAAAATGAAAGATTTAATATTTTCCTAATTTTTAATATTTATTGTAATTATTTATACACTCCAAATTTATCAATTTGATCTTATTTAGAACAATTTTGGATTAATGGTGTATTTTGAGTTAAAATGTTTAGATTGGTTAATTTATGAATTTTTGAAGATTTTAATAACTTTTTTATTTTAGGAAACACATTTAATTTATTATTAAAATTTAAGATAATATTTTTTTAGGATTTATTATGTAATTCTTTTTATCATTTTCTCATGGATTAAAGGTTTATTCGAACAACATGAGGCCCGAAAAATTCAATCATGTTGACATATTGTTTTGGGGGACATAGTGGACTCCACCTTTAAAAATGTGGCATAAATATGGATACACAAATACTATTGAGATGATTCCAAATAAAATTTAATGGGGACATATATGAGAGTTTCTAAAATGAATTTTATGGAGAAATACACTCATTATGTATGATATTTGATGATATACATTGAATTAAGAATTCAGGAATTCTCAGTCATAAAAATTCATTCTCAGTATTTATTCTATAACATAGACTATACAAGTACAATAAATAAGATATTTTGTTGAAAAATTATAAACATATTATTGAATAACGTTCATGAATACACCTATCCCTAATTAATCCATTTTATGGAGGTAACACACTTATACATTTGATATAATAATCTATAACAAAACTTTCAACCATTAATGACCTATTATGATTGAAAAATTTGTAATATTTCATTATGATACCCCAAGACAAAATCTATGTAATAAATAATACGTTTCAGTGTATTAAAATGGATATCAATTATTGAGGGAAGTTGGGGACATCATATTTTAATTTATGATATTTCTTTATTTTTTTATTATTGGTTTCTTTTCCCATGTATTTTACTTTTCTTATTCCACTCCTTTTAACATCAAATATTAATCTCACTATTTTTCTCTTCCAACTTCCACCATTATCTCTTTTCAGTTTTCAATGGAAAGTGAATACCATAATTCTTCTCTCTAGGGTAGGTTCTGAATTGTAATTTGTTATTTTTCTTCAATTAAACCTATTTATATTCTATTCATAGTCAATGTGATAGTATTTCGTGGGTGTGTTGGTTATCCACTATGGAATTATTTTCAATTATATTTATTTTATTAATTAATAATTTTTTTTATAAATTCTCTTAGGAAGAATATTCATATTATGGTTTGGGGGTTTCCGAAAGGGATGAAATGAATTATGGTGAAGTCGGGTCTGATATGAATTTTATTCTCGATTGAGGTGTTATACAATTTGATAATTGGAGGCGGTGTAGGTTGGTGCGATGAAGGAATTATGAAATTACACTCAATAAATAAATGGGAATTATTTTTTTTAATGATTTTTCATAAAAAAATCATTATCATATATAATATAAAAAACAATAAAATAGTGAAAGAAACCATGTTATCAAACCAAATACCAAATCCATTCTACTATTATATCATTTTTCATGTGTCTTCATCTCCATTTATATTTCAATTCGACATTGCAATATTTTTACTTCTCACTTCAAATAAAAACCCAACTACTATCATCTTCATAAATATTAAAAAACTAAAAAGAAATATATGATGTGTATTAATAAATATTTATTGTACCAACTATGATACTCATCCAGTGATACAGCCCGAGTCAGCCTCTATGTAGCATTAGGAAAATAAAATTCCTTTTTTAATGCCCTAAGAAAGGAATGCATAAAAACTGGAACCACTAACAAAGAGATAAATAGTTATTTCAATCAGTTTTTTGAAGCTCACTTTTTTTAAGAATATATTTAATTTCTATTTTAAAAAACCATAAAAATATATTTTTTATTTCTATTATAATTTAAATTATCATTCATGAGAATTTTACTCACAAGTTCCAGAACATGGAATATATTATACTATGTAAAAACTAAACTGAATGGGATATTATCTTATTATAATTTTAAATAATTTTAAAGAGGAAAAGAGACATGGATCTTACCACAAGTTTTTATGAGCATGATCACTGCACTCCGAACTGACCTGCAATGATTTAAGGCCATGAAATAAGTGCTAGTGGGTTTCCCCTATTTAATTGAGGAAATCTGAGAAGTTAAGTCCTAACTCTAAATGTAGTATCATAAATACCTTCCTTCATAAAAATATTTTCAACTACAATAGGAACATTCCATTGAAGAATTTATTCAAGACGAACAATCACAGTGAGAAGATTAATTTTTAAACAAAATATCAATTAATTTTATTGAATATAATTATAGTATCTCCCCTAAAATTTATTAATATTCATATTTTACAACTAATAATACACACTAGTTAAAGATGATTAATATGATAATGCAACTATTTAGGAGAACATGGAACTCCTTGAACACATTGAACATTTTTTGGAAGAAGTATAAGAAGTTACCCTAGCAGATTTTTATGAAGAAAAATAAACCAAATATATCTACATTGAATGGTATTATTTTAAAATTAATATTTAAATGTTTTTAAACCCTTTTTTATTATTATTTTCATGATTTACATCATGAGAAACCACTATATTTTTATGAAGAAGATTCCCAAGTAGCGACGGGGGAGGAGGAGGTTTCATACTTCGTCGTATCCCGCCATCCAAGTGGTACTACATTGCGAAGGGAGAGGATCTGGTGTAATATATATATATATATATATATGTAATTATCCAAAATAATAAAAATGAATTACAATATGGAATGAAACACATGTGGTGGTATAAATCAATGAAGACTCCACCACCATTATACATGAGATAATAACTGGAATTACTATCAGGAGGGAGTAAAAATTCAGACCCCACATGGGTGATCATTCCAATATTTATTGTTACATGCATTCTAGGAATTTATATTTCAATTTCCTTTATTATTAATAACTCCATCATTCATCCCACTACATCTGATATATTTGAGCTTAAATAAAAATATATATGTTATTAATTTGGTAATTTTATTTTTTATCTTCATGATGTCACAAAGAAGTCCCCAAATTGTGGAGGAGGAGAATAAAAATATCATTTTAACATGTAGTTAACATTTATTGTTTATCTTTCAAACTCTTTGCACTTTTTTTACAATCATATTTTTAGATTTAAACTGAAATTGAATATCCAAAAAATGATTATTTATTTAATTCACAAATATCGGTGAGATTAATATCATAGGAATCCTATCATTCCATCTATTAGATGTCAATGATAATTAAATTGAATGAATTAAATGGGTAATTGAGTTGTTATATTGAATAATTAATATCTAAATGATAACTCATTATTTATGTGAAATTATTGATTCATGTAAATGAAATCACCCCATATTTTTTATGATTTTATTTTCTTAAATTAACCTGAATTGAGTTTTTATTATTAATCATGATTTAAGTTATTTTCCAATATTATATTCCCATTCCCAAGTAGATTTTTATTCCATGTAATCCCTATTTATTTTTTATAATATTTCTTGATTGATATTGGGACATGTTAAAAACTTGAACATTCATTTGAACTTATGAATTCTATGACTGGGAAAAATCATATTTTAAATTATTTTGGTATATTTTGATAAACTACTTATCCTTAAAAGACCACATTTACATTGATCCATATATATCCCAAAGATAACATGAGTGAACATTATAAGAATGATCCACGTTTCAAGCCATTTTTATCCATTTGTACCCTCCTCTTTGAATTTGCATGATATTTTAAAATTGATGTGTGGGGTGAAGGGAATTTCAGTGGATGAATTAATTAAATTTTAATTAAAATGTGTGGGGTGATAATTTTGGGTGATAAGAATGATTTTAAATTCATTCAATATACATAATTGTTTTCCATTATATAAAAAAATAATGAATTAAAAACAATTTTTTGTGAGTTAGAAGATTACAAAATCACAAATACTAGACCCCTTATTTTTATCATATGTGCTTAGGTGGCAGATATGATGATTATTCTAATAATAACATTCAATAAAAAACTTATTCGTAAAAATAAAAAAAGTATAAAAGTCGGAAAAATATGAATATGGTTTAAAACATTCATTATGCTTTCATTATTCTTGACCTTTTCATTAAATGTTTATGGAAATCAGAACTTTCTACAATAAAAGGGATAATATCATTACAATTTTATTTTTTATATCATTCATTTTAAATAATAGATAAACATCCCTAGTAACCCTTAATTTTCCAACATTAATTATTAAAGACCTCATGCAGAAGTGTCAATTGAAACTTTATTGAAATCCCTCATGATTTTATTTTATTTTTGTATTTACTAAGAGAATATATTAGTTCCTTTAGAAGAATATGGATAAGGACCAGGTTCTTAGGATATGACAATAACTACACCTAAATTGTATCATGGGATATGAAGTAAATGATTCATTTCAGTTAAATAATGAATTTTCAAGTTTAATAAGAATAAATTTAGGATATTGAATAAATGAAAACGGAAGATCCATCAATTTTCAAATGGGAAAAGTAAAATATGAGAATTGAAAATTTTGTTTAGAATTGGAAAATTGAATTGATATTTTATGTGTATTTTTTAATATTTTATCTCTCAATGATTTTTTTTTCATTTTATTTATTTGAAATTTTAATATTTGTAGCATCAAATCCCATTAAATTCAAGGCCGATATTTCACTCTTTAGGCCATGATTGGATTAATTGAAGGGGAATTGATAGAGAAAATATTTTCCAGATTTTTAATATGAATTTAAATTATTTAAACACTCAAAATTTAGCAATTTGAACTTATTTAAATCAATTGGTATTAATGATGTGTTTGAGATAAAATGATTTTTTTTGGATATATATGGAATTTTATGTCACGACTCATCCCCTGGGGGCCATGTAATTACATACCCCAAGTCCGCCTCCCGAAGGATTGGGGTTGGTGACTCGCACCAAATACATCAACCTGCAATAGGGTGGAACTTTCTTGAGTACTTCTATACACGCACAAACAAACACTTCCAAAAGCTGGAAAGGTAAACAAGGATGCCACTATGTACAAATACAATTAAATGTCAAATGGGCCGAATACAAACCCAACAAATTACTAACTGTAAAACAAGAAAGTACAAAGAAACACTGGATATCCATTCCCTGAAAACCCCACATGATGGGTCTGTACAGAGTAGCTTTTGGATTCCGTAGAAGTGTATCATGTCTGTATGGTCTGAATATGCACCACCAAGTCATTGGCCATCGAGTCCTATGTCAAGTTGGAAATCGTTTTCACAATACAAAACACATAGGTGTGAATCCTATGTAGGGGTGAGTAACAAAACACTCAGTTATGACCCCAAAACAGAAAAGGGAAGACCAAAAGAAATACACAACCAAAACGTAGATCATGATCACCATGCATGATCACAAAACTAGATAGCTCACACCAGTTATATTCTAGAGTTGGAAAATAAAACCATTTGACATATCGTCGAACCCCATGGGATGCTGGAGAACTCCTCATTAATGAGTATTGTTGGAATTCCTAGGCACACAGAAGAGGATTACCACTAACCATAGGAGTTTTGAGGCACTTATACCTGATGAGTACCATGGGTATTATGGGACACACAAAAATCACTCCCCACTGTGGGCATTCTGGTCACACAGAAGCTCCTTCCCAGATATGACTATACTAAGGTACTCCTCTTGTCGAGTATTGTGGGTTTTTCGGGTTGCACAGAAGTTTATCCCCACCATGGGTCTGCCAGGTCACACATAAGTCCCTTCCCACTTGGCCATATTATCCGATCTACATAGGGTCACTTTTCAAAATAATTTAGGTCTTATCCAACCACAGTGTTTCTACATATAGCATACATGATCTGGGGAAAAATTCTCCCCAAGCCATTAATCAAATTCCTTCTTCTAGGAAATCCTCCATATATTATTCCAAAAGATCATCCTCTTAGCGAGGGTTTCAACACTACAAATGGCTCATCAATCAGTCACCCAGATTGGAAGATATTGGTATTTGTCTAAAAAGGGGCCGGTTAGGTCCAGCTGTGGACCGACCCGGTCAGACCATCCAGACTCGACCCAGTCTGGGGTCCACTGACCTGGTCCAGGGTCCACCGAACCGACCCATACCTGGCCTAGAATTGTTCTGTAGGGCCGCCAGTCTAGACCGGTCGGATGAGACTAGTTTGGCCCGCTGGACTTCACAGTTCGCTGGAGGTGGACAGATTCTCTAGCTAGACGGGATGCAGCAGGTGGCCACATTTATCTCCCCATGCCCCGTGAGTCATCCATGAGGCCGTCTTCCATCCAAATTTAGTTTATGGTGGCATCTCCACATGGGAGGCGATGCTAAGTTGTGTCTACAATGCAACAGCGAGGCCAGGTGGCCACATCCCCCCACCGCCAGCCAGCCATGACAGACTTATCTGGAATGATGTTGTGGTGCACCGGTTGGGAATTCCATGGACCACTGGGTATGTAATTATGGTCTATTCTTTATGAATATTGCGCCTATGACCTCCAAGGGATTCCATATTTCCTACGATGGACTTGAATCTGCCTTTCCTCCCACTTGGAAATTCAGTCACAAATAATGCACAAGCAATGGGGCTCGAGCCTTGTTCGTGTCAGACCACACCCTTCTTATTAGAATATTAAAATAGAGTATTTTAGGGAATACAATTCTATTAAACATAAAAATTAATCCGTAATAGAAATCTCATGAAACATCAACATCCCATATAAATAGATGATTAGTGAATCAACCTGTTGGTGGGTTTATCCGTGTTCGTAGTTCAAAATGAAGAATGTGGGAAACATAAAACAAAACAAACCCCTACCTCAAAGTATTTCGACGTTGAAGTGGTCCACCCACTATATTCAATATGTTTAAGGAGTTCTTTGTTTTATAGATTCATTCTTCAAGGGTTGACAATGTTGTTAACATTCATTTGGAGTTTGTTGTACTACATTGAAGCAAAAACACGTTGATGGTTCATCAGAGAATTGTTCACCATTTAACCTTGAATTCACCAACGCGTTATTCCATAAAATTGAAACATGTCGTATTGTTTCTGTTTTGTAGCGATGTTGCATCGTTACACTATTTCATTTATGAAATATCATTTCTATTAATATTATTGAAAAGATTTATTAAGGAGCATACTTTAATGTGCCTCATCACCACACTGCAACACCGTCATCCGCTGCACAATAGTGTGAAAGAAAATAAATCAACATTTTTATATTATTTTTTTAGTTTCAAAAAGGTCTGAAAATCAACTTTTATGTCCAGCCCTTTCCAGTCGAAGTTAAGACCATTCTATGAGGATCCCGATGTTCTGTGTTCGACGGTGCCCTCACATGTTTTATCTAAGAAGTTGTTCATATTTTTGAAAAACCAAATTACATGTTAATTTATATGAACATAAATAATGTTCAAAATTCCATTCCGGGCTCACTGGGCCTCAGAAACAAGTGTATTCAAAACTTGTGGTCTTAAAATAATTCCATGTAATTTAAAAAATATTATATAGAAATTTTGGGACATTACATTCCCCCCACCTTAGGGATTTACATCCCCAAAATCCAAAACAAGGGCTAATAAAATAAATGGGGGTACTGAGCATTAATTAGATCCTCCCACTCCCATGTTCTCTCTTGTGGATTCAAATACTTCCACTAAATGCTCACCTGATGAATTAACTATCCATGAAGCAACCACTTATGTCAAACCTCTATCGCCACTATGAACTCTATAAATGTTACCCCACTATCAATTTCCATCTCGACACAGTCTATGATGTGGGATGGATCATGCACAAAACGTCTCATCTATGACACATGGAAAACATCATGCACCTGGTGCATCAGTGGGGGAATAGTTAGGCGGTATGCCCCCTCGCCTACTCTGATCAGAATTTGAAATAGCCTGAATAGCCTTGAAGCTAACTTGTCACCCCAGCCAAATCTCTACAATCCCTGTTGGGGTGATACCTGAAGGAACACATGGTCTCCCTACTCAAAATCCAAAGGTCTCTGTCTCTTGTAATTATATGAATTCAACCATCTTTATGCAGTCCTCATCCACTCTTGGATGATCTTCACCTTCTAGGTGGTAGCTCGTAACAACTCCTGACCCATGACTACTAACTCCCCTTGGTCTATCCAGCATAGATGTGATTTGCATGGCCGCTCGTAAAATTCCTGAAATGGTTCCATTCCAATGGTGGAGTGATAACTATTTTTGTATTCAAACTCCACCATTTATATGTGGTCCTCCCAACTATGACCAAAAGCAAGGACATAAGAACGAATCATATCCTCCAAGGTTTGTACGGTCCTCTCCATCTGACCATCTGTATGGGGGTGAAAGCCTATGCTCAAGCGAAACTATGTCCCAAATTCTTCCTATCAACCATTCCACAATAGGGATGTAAATATTGTTTCACAGTCTGAGATGATCTTTGATGGAACCCCATGAAGCTACACTATCTCTTGAACACAATGGCTTCCAAAGCCCTCTACCGACCTCTACTCCCAGATGGGTAGGATGTGAGTTGACATGGTATGTCAGTCAGTGATCACCTAGATAGAATTATGGATCCTAGATGTGCATGGTAACCTTGTCACAAAGTACATGGAGATACCATCCCACTTTTGTTCTGGTACCTTAAGTGGTTGTGCCAAGCCTGCTAGATCCTAATGCTCAGCTTCACTTACTGACAAATGAGGCATTGTAAAATGAACTCTACCACCAATTTCATCATACCATGATACCAGTAATGATGTCAGATGTCCCCATGCATCATCACCAAACCAGGATGTACCTCCCATGGGGATGTATGGAACTCCCTAAATAAATCATCTTGTAACATGTCATGAGGATAACTTATCACGTCAGGCATCATTGTCAACAACCACAAGTTGTGCCTCCCTAAACTAATGTGTGAGTGGGGGAGAGATAATCATTGACTAATGGTAATGTTACCCATCATCATCCTTGAAGGATATCTATATCGCACCTAGATGCTCTATCGCTTCACTCAACAGTATTAATCCAGACCTCCTGTTAATCACGTACTCCACCATGTTCCCCTTCCAAGTTTTATAGACTATCTCAGAGTCATAATCCTATAGGTACACAATCCATCACTTTTTCCTCAATTTAAGGTCCTTTTAAGTGACAATATAACTGAAAATATTGTGGTTAGAGTAGATGGTAATCTACTCATCCATCAAGTAGTGCTGTAATAAATTCAATGAAAATACCAGTACTTCTAACTTTAGGTCATGGGTCATATAGTTCTTGATGATTTTTACTCAACTGTCGTGAGCCATAAGAAATTGATGATTGCCCCCACATTAGGACACAACCCAATCCTATCCCTAAAGCATCACAAAATACTAAATATCCAATTCCCTCTTATGGTTGTCTCAAGATGGGGGAACTCGCCAGTTTCCGCCTTTTCTCCGGAAAAATCTACTAACACTTCTATGTCCACATGAAGGGGTACCTTCCTTTTTAAGGATGATAAAGGTGATGAAATTATATAAAAAATACTTCGTGATACTCCTGTAGTATCTAACCAACCCCAAGAAACATCATACCTCAGTCACACTCTTGGGTGGCTTCAAAGCATTCATTTACTCCGTCTATTTTGGATCTACTACAACTCCAGCCCCTCAGATGATGTGTCCTAGAAAGAGGACATCCCAAATCTATAACTGGAACTTAGAGAGATTGCCATAAATTTTGTGCTCTCATATTGTATCCAGATATATCTGTAGGTGTGTAGTAGGATCCTCCTCTAAAGCTGAGTATACATCAATGGAGACCACCATAAAATGATCGAGGTAAGGATAAAATATCCTGATCATGATACCTATGAACACTACTAAAGAATTGGTTATTCAAAAAACATCACCAAGAACTCTTAATGTCCATACCATCATTTAAAGGATGTATTTGGTACATCCTCATCTCGTACCTGAAGCTGATGTTATCTTGATCTAAGTTCTATCTTCAAGAACCACCCCACTCCCTTAAGCTGATCGAAGAGGTCATCGATCCTCGGCAGTGGATACACGTTATTCTTGGTCACAATTTTCAAGCACTATAAGTACATGGAAAAACTTCTAACTCATATATACCTTCTTAGAAAACAACACTGGGGCTGCCCATGGTGAAATTCTAGGTCTCACAATGCCTTTTTACTGCATGACCTCTAGCTATACCCTCAATTCATGATGCTCCGTAAGAGCCATCTGATATACTGGTGTGGATATCGGTGTGTACTGGGGTATAGATAAATGATGAATTCTACCTACCTATAAGTAGGAATTCCAAGAACATCCCCCAAAAGGACATCCTCATATACTTCCACCACTACAAGAATTCTTGGACTCCTCTCATCCACCACGCTAAGGGTGAGGTAAGCCAATTTGTGAGTGATCAACTACACCCAGCTCAGAGAAAAACCATCCTATGCTATAAAGGTTCCCTTATTTCTGGTGAAGGAAAACTTGTCCCATCCTCAATGACACACCGCACATTTCACCTAAAATAGTCAATCTGAGTATGTACTGTGGATGACTAGTCCAGACCCAAGATGATATCATAAGGCCTCGACAATGATACTAGGAGATCACAACCGATTATCTCAACTCATGGAGTATTCTCACACTACCATCACTAGTGTGTAATCATCAAATCCCCTCCCATAATAGTTTCTAATAATAAGGATCAATCCAACGACTCCATGAAAATCACTGAGCCTCAGACAATGTCTATGGTAAGGAAGTATCGACTGGAACCTGTTTCTATAAAAACAATAGCTAAGGTGGAGATGAAATAGATTATAGAATTAGTCTCCTATAGAGAACCTTGTTCATAAGCCTCCATTGCCTGAAATTATCCTTAGCCTTGTCTTCCGTCTCCCTAAGCCCACGGTGGTCCATTTGGGGGTGGTGGTGGTAGAACCTCAAACCATCATCCCCCACCTGCTGCTTTTCCTACTCACCTGCGACATATTCCGCCATGTGGACCTCTTTGATCAAAATTTTTCTGTTGCCTTGGAGGTCCCTTGACCGTATTTTAATCATCTTTGAGGTTGGTTCGCCAGCCACAATCCATGTGTCCCTACCCTACGCACATGAAGCACAACATGGTTACCTAATGACCCCCTCGTCTCTGGAAGCCCTGTACTACTAACCCCAAGTCCTTGGGGTCATCCCCGGATAGATGTGGCCCTCTTGGGCCATTGTGTCTGATTCTAGCTTCTCACCACTGAAGACTCTACCGCTTGATGTCTACTGGTGGATCCAGTTATCGGTGACTGGTCTTCTAGGAAGATCTGCAAAATAAGGGCTCTCTCCAGCACTCCAGTCTAAGTGGGGATGTTGATAAAAACCAAATATTCTCTCATCTCCCATTTGAGCCCCTACCAAAAGGTCATGTCCCTAAAAAAGGGTCCCACACCATGTCTATAGAGTATAAAGAGTGGTCTGTAAACCTTTTAGAGTACCCATTCACAGATAGGATGCCCATCTATAGGTGAATTAGCTCATTTGTGTTCACAAAGATCAAGTTTTCGAAAAAAACTCTTCCTGTACAAGCCACTCAATGCCTTCCCAATAGAGGGTTTCCACATCATGAGTTTGGATGGTCCTGATCCAAAATCTCCCTGCCAATCCCTAAGGGAGGCTCGCGACCAGATTTCCATGTGGTTAAGTGATGTTATCAATAAGAAGAAGATCAGCTTCACTACCTCTATCTAGTCCTCAGTGACATAAGAATCTATCTTTTCCCTGACCCAAGGAGGTCTCTGTCTCTAACACTTGTGCAGGGCACTGAGTCTACATATGTACTCTACCAGTAAAGCCGGTAGTAAATGATGATCAATAGGTGGTGGAAACACCAAAGTTCTACTTGGTAGGTCCATCTATCAGACTCGTCCCTGAACTGATTCCTCATTCCTAGGTGGGCTATCCTCATGGTCATGAATCGGACTCTGAGCTAGCCATCTACATGGAGGCATCCTGACACATATCATGATGTACCACAATCAGAAAAATATAACATGTGAGATGACTCTTATTAATGAAGATCATAATGAGACACTTTTGAAAACATTTGTTTAATGTATAGAGCCAAAAAAATAATTCAAGGTCTCAGTGTATGGATACGTCGGCAGTCGCACCATCATTGGAATCCCTAAATCCAAAAGTCGAACTCAAAACATTCAATATTGCTACCCCTAAACAAAACAATAGACTCACGGTCTTTGAGGTATAACTAACAACCTCTAATTCCACTTTTCATGAACCATACCCTGGGGCCCATGCCGTGACATACCCCAATACCACCTATCGAAGGCCAAGGGTTGGAAACTAGCACCAAATGCGTCAACTTGCAAGTGGGTGAAATTTTCCTGAGTACCTGTACACACACATAACCACACCCCAATTCCAAAAAAGTAAACCAGAATTCCACTAATTTCAAGTAAATATGAATGTCAAATGAGCTATAATACCAACCCAATAAATGAAAAACTAGAAAACACAAAAGTACAAAGAATCAATGGATAGTGATCTACGAAAACACCTCCTGATGGGTTGGTATAGAGTAGTTGCTGAAATCCTTAAAAGTGTGTCCCTTCTTCCTAGTCTCACTAAGAACCACTATGTCTTGGGCCACCGAGTCCTCCATCACGGAGGCAGTCATATGCACCAGACACAACATGTCTGTGCGAAGCCTGTGCAGGTGTGAGCAACAAAATGCTCACTAGGGACCCCAAAACAACAAAGGGAAAACACCAATGCAATCCACAACCAAACCACAAAGCATGATCACCAATCTTGATCAAGGAGAAAGATAGCTCACACTAGGTATATTTTTGAGTAAGAAATTAAAACCACCATTAATATCATCAAACACCATGGGTGATGGATAACTCCTCCTCAAGGAGTAAAGTGGGCCTACCAGGTCACAAAGAAGCTTCTTCCTACTAACCATAGAACTTATGCGGTTCTCATATCTAATGAGTACCATGGGTATACTAGTTCACATAGAATCCACTCCCCACCATGGGCATGTCGAGTCACACAGAAGACGATTCCCACCTATTTCCATTTTTAGGTACTCCTCCTGTCGAGTACGTGGGTCTGACGGTTCATAAAAAATTTGCAACCTAATATGGGTCTACTGGGCCACACCGAAGCTACTTCCTACTGGTTCATAGTTTTGGATCCACACATGGTCTTTCATCATCAATCTTTAGGTCTCAACCAGCCACAGGGTTTCCGCACATAGCAGGCTTGATCGTGAGAGAACTGATCCCCCGGACATTAATAAAATTTAAACTTCCATTAAATTATCCATTGAGTATGTCAAAAGATCCTCCTCGTCACAAGGGTTTCCATGCCACAAACTATTTATTAATGAGACGCCATGGTTTTCAAGATATTGGTGTTTTTCCAAAAAGGGGTTGGTTGGGTCTGGGTCCATTCCAACCAAGTTATATTGACCCATCCCACCTGGACCTAGCCTATCCCATGTCTGGTCCATTGGGTTAAGTGTCCGGGCCACTGGATTAGGTCCATCCCACTGGGTTTCTCAGTTCCCAAGAGGAGGAATGGTTCTCTGCCTGGTTGGGAAGAAAAAAGTGTCTACATCCAACTCCCCATGCCCAAAGGGACGTCTGTGAGGCCATCTCCCAACTACGGTTAGTTGATCGTGGCTTGGTGGCACATCTGTAGTATGCCGACATGGTCGGTTGGCCACATCCACCTGCTAGCCCAGCCATCGTCTCCCCCACTACGCCGTGGCCCGAGCCGGCTGATGCTGTCTTCTCTGTCATGCTGTCGTGGCACACCATCATGGTATTCCAAAAACTACTAGGCTAGTACCGATGGTCATCTATTCACGCTTATTGATCCTATGGCATCAGGGGGTGTCATATTCCCTATGATGCCCTCAAATCCACCCCCAATTAGAAATTCAGTCATAAAGAACACCCAAGCAAAGGGGCTAGTGCCTTGTTAGTGTCATCCAGTTCCATTTGCATGAGAATTATAAAATAGGGAGAGGTTTGGGGATTACATTTCTATCATTAATAAAAATTAATCCCAAATAGAAATCCCCAAAAATATCACCCTCCTTCAAGAACAGACGATCCATGGATCAACCTATTCGTGGTTTGATCCGCATTTGTCACATAGAATGAAGATCATGGAAATCATTAACCAAAACAAAACACTACCTAAGAGAAGTTAGACGTTGAAGGGGTCCACCCATGAAGGTACAATAAGTCAAAGGAATTCGGTTCTTCTCATCTTCGTTCTCCAAGGTTCATTGATGTTGGTAACATTTTTCTGGCCTTCGTTGTTCTTCATTGGAGAGAAAACTCCTTGGTGGTTCATTAGAGAAATATCCCCTATTTAAAACTATATTCTTCAATTCATTATTCCATAAAAAGAAAACATGTCACAGTGTTTCTATTACACTATGACGTTTCATCGTTACACTGCACCAAAATGATCCATTAAATAATTTCCTTTAATTGGACTCGTCGCCGCACCACAACGTCGTCGTCTACCATTCAATGGTGCGAAATAAAATAAAATAACTTTTTAATGTTATTTTTTTATTTTCCTAAAGGTATGAAAAGTAAATTTTTTTTTCGACCCTTGACAGTCGATGTTATGCCTTTTCTAGGAAAATCCTGGCATTTCGAGTTAAATGGTTCCCTCATATTATCAAACTAAGCATTAATTCAAACGTTAGAAAAACCCGATTGTATGTTTAATTTTATGAACCTAAATAATGTTAAAAATTGTATATCGGGCTCAACAGGCCTCAGAATAATGTCCCTTCAAATATTTTGGTCCTAGAATAATTCTATTTAATTTACCAAAAATTAATATAGAAATAAGGGGACATTACATTTTAGTATGTTTTTATCATTTTTTCTATTTTTGGAATAATGTTTAAATTATTATTTCAATTTGATTGATTCTATTTTTATGGTATTACATTTATTATATTATTATTCATTTTCTTCAAGATCAAAATATATTTCAAAAAAATAGAGGCTTGAAATAAACAATCTAGTTGACATATTGTTCGAGCAGACATTGTGGTCTGTAACTCCAGAATTGATGTAGGAACAAGGACACAAACCTGAAATTGAGGTGATTACAATTTTTTATGAAATATAAAACATATAATAGTTTATCCAATTAATTGTATGGGTTTTTATACACACTATAGGGCCATTGGATGTTCTACATTGACGGAGGAATTGTAAAATTCCCCACCATAAAAAGTAATGATTAGTTTTTATTCCATAACATCTTCTAAACGAGTCCAATCAATGTGAATGTTTTTAGATCAATTAAGAAAATATTCTAAAACAATTATCATTTAGATAAATATCCAAAATTCATTAATTTGATGTGTTTATCACACAGATACTTTTGAAGGAATATTTTGTAACTGAAATTTCAACCTATGAAGACCCATTATGACCCTATATTCATTAACAGTTTATTTTAACACCCCAGAACAACTTACATGCCTATAAATAAGAGTAAAATGGTTGATTGAAAATGATATTAAATGTTGGGTTATTCTATGGACATCAACTACTACTTTAGGATTTTTATTTATCATCATTTTATATTAGTTTTATTTTCCCATGTAACAAATTCATATTTTTATTAAAGTGTTTCCCTTTTATTCCTCCGCCCCTTTTTATCATCCAATAATAACTATAATATTTTCCTGTTATATCTACCATCATGGTCTATATTCAATTTTCAAAGGTATATGACTAATCTGAAGCATGGTGTAGATGGATGTTTCATGACATTATTTGTTATTACGCTTTAATTCAAAGTGTTTTTACTCTATTAATGGTAGATGATAGAGTAATGCATGGGTGTAGCATTCATACAACATGAAATTATTTTCAATTTGATTTAATTTAATTGATTAATTATTTTGCCTCCCTATTATCATCAAACTCATCACACAGTGGAGTTGGGGTTTCATGAAGGGATGACATAACATATGTTAGAGCTGGGTCCCTTAGGAATTGTATTCTTGGTTGAGGTGTTGCCCTATTTGACTATTGGGGGATATGTTTTTTGGTACAAAAAATCCATTCTAAACTCACAAACTCAATAAAACATTGTAAACAAATTTTTTAATGAGGTTTCATAAAAAAAATTCCAATAAAATTTAAACCAATGCTAAATAAGGAAATATCTCATGTTATTAAACCATGTACGAATGCCTTTCTTCACTAACATTATAATGTCTCTATCCAAATCTTCATTTATATTTCAATAATGTAATGAATTATTTTAATTTATCATCTCCAAATAAAATCCCATTACTATTATTGTAATAAATAATTATAAAATTAAAATGAATTATATTATGTGAATTAACAATTAGTTATCAAAATGACTGGAATAATCATCAAGTGAGATGACCCTGGCCATCCTCAATGCTTTATTGAGAAAATTGAATTTATTTTTCCATGACCTAGGATAGGTATTAATCAATAAAATTTTCTATTATATGAATTATCGAAACCCTCTACCCATTGTAATGGAACTAGTGATGAAATCATTGTGAGGAAAAACTAGTTTTCAAGGAAAAATTTATAATCAATGCTATGAAAATATAATTTTAACATAGTTTCAATATTTCATTTTTATGTCTCAAAAATTAACACACAATACTAAGAACATATGTTTTAGTATATTTTGGGATTTAATATATATGAAACTTATTTTATGATACTTATAAATATTTCTCCATAATTATTCCACACTATAATTCCTTATATAATTATCATAAATTGCACTCAACTCCCTAACATGGGGTAATAGATATATAATAAAAGTGGTGAGTTATAATTATCAATAAGAGTGTTGATAAAAATTGATGAAATTAAACTAGTATAAGATGATTTTTTATTTATAATAAAGGTACCTGGAGAAAACATAATAGAATCAATCCAATAAAATCATTAATAAAAATTCTTGAGCCGTGGGATAAGGATTGGAATAACATAAGAAATCAATAAAAATGGTGTAAAAATATTATTCAATTATAATGATCAATGAGAGTGTAACATTAGTATACCTTATAAAATGTCTACAAAAATTTTCCATGAGAAAATTATATCAATGTGAACATAATTCCACCATTCATTTCGTGAAAAAAAATTATCCATCATGGTGTGAACAAAATACATTTGTTATACATGGTATCAACAAACAAATTTTATCATTATTAAGAAAGATATATTAGGTGATATATACATTTATCTATCAAATTGGGGATGATATATGAACAAATACATCCATCATCAATATATACATGATCTACTTAAATTTAAACATTCGATATAACATAATGAAACCATGAAAAGTGAATGGGTCAGTTATCATTCAAATAGATTCACATAAGAAAATCATTAAAAACCCCATTATTACATGAGAAAGCAATGGAATATAAATGGTTATCTATATAAATTTTGAATCATTATAAGTAAATTCCATTCAATTATGATGATGTGGTATATGGTATTAACACAACATAGATAACGTTTTATGTTTTTTTTAAATAATTTATGGAATAAATCTATACATTGAAGCTAGGTGAACACCCTTAAATAAAATGATGGATATATAAAGTTTTTATAGAGAAAAAGAAGTTGAATATGAATAATGAATATATATATTTTATAATTAGGAATTATAAAATTAGTAATATATATTCAATAGTTTAATAACTAAAAATACCATAATATAATTTTCAGCTTAATTTATGAAAAATTATTTCGAACAAAATAAAACCATTCAAGGATAAAGTATAAAATTCTAGAGAACATATAAAAATATTTTATAAAACTTCCATAACAATATTGTAATATTATATTTCATATGTTTCTTTCATCAAATAGTTTAATTAAATAATGATTTAAAAAAATTAAAACATATTCATTTTCAAATAATCGTCAACAATGTATGCCTGAAAATGGATACACATGTTATCCCAAGAAAATCGGGAGTGAATGAAAAATCAAATTACCAGAGGAGGAAAAAATATTAACCTTTCATAATAACTTTATTTTAGACTGACATTGTAAAACAGGGTAATATAACTTACTTTTTAAAATAGTAAACCAAATATGTGATGGACACAAATGGTAAAGAAATTAGGTTTCTAAATATATAAGAGAACATTTATTTAATGTAATATGTAGAAAATGAGGGGAGGAATCATTAATGGTTTTGAGTCATATTACAAATAACTATATAATTTTTTAGGAAAACGTTCGTCCAGGTAAAATCCTAGAATAAAAAATAACAAAATGCTAGAAATAATTAAAAATTACCATAAAAAAGTATTTGGGTTTTAAAAATAAATCTTGTAATAAAAATGTTTAAGGAGATGAATTTTAACTCTATTAAGGTATTTTCATCAAAAAATAAATTCTTATCAAAGTGTTAAGGCATGAAAAAATAATAATAGGTTTTCATTGATAAATTCATTCAAATATCATGAAATTATAGATAATAATTATACATTTAGGAAATTTTCCACATTATAAAATATATAAAAAATTATGTTTCCAATTATCTTACAAGTATCACGTAATTTAAAATATAATAAAATAAAGGATAAATCATTATTATATTTCTAATTGAAAATGCATGAAAGGTAGAACATGATATACATTTTGAAATATGTTATATTTCCTGAAAAATTATTTTCAAATAAATTAATGTCTAATATATAATAATTAAAAAAGTAAAAAAGCTGTGAATATGCATCATATCATAATGAATATTAATTGAGATGTAATACCTTTTACTTGAGGTTTCAATTTGTATTACACATGAAACTGACATCTTGAATAATCATATTATGTTTTTTATAAAATTTCATTAGAATATTTATAATATATATAAAATTCCTATGGTATAATTGTTTGATCTGGTTATACCAAATATACACAAGAGAGTGGGGGGGGGGGGGGGGTGAATTGTGTGTATTAAAATTTCTTCAAAGGATCATAATATATCTTTTTAACATTATTAGAATGATTAAGAAACATAAAATAAATAGAAAAAGACACATGATTTATAGTGGTTTGGGAACAGAAGGCCCATAGTCCACTCCACCAACACTCTACTCCACGAGCTTGGTGATTTTCACTATTTGGTCCTCTTATCAATAGACCATTCCACAACTGAGTACAGACAATTGATAACATTACAACTTTAAGGAAAAACAGAGCCTTCTGGTTCATTCACATAACCAAACACACAACTTAGTATGGGAATTCGATCAATCAAAGTAAAAGAGTATTTTTTCTTTGAAATATTTTCCAGTTGTTCTTCACAATTTCAACAACACACAATTGACATTCGATGGAACGTTGATTTTTAGAAATGATGTTCTTCATGTAAGAGTAGTTATGAGTTGATCAGGTTGTAGTAGATCTTGAAATAAAATTTTCTACATTTATAGCAGTCTATTCAAAAAATATATTAGATATAGAATCATTTAATCTTCAATCGTTTTTATTATTCTTCAAAAAACAAAGCTTTGTCACTCTTTGTAACAGAGGATTTGTATGTCTTGATTGTCTCTGTAACTGTAGCAGTGAAAAACTCAAGCACTTGATATTTTTTCTTATTATTTTCAATGATTCTCCTCTATATCTATAATAAAAAATAATACAGGTATATAAAGAAAATAGACAAGCGTTCTCCGTTTAAAATTTAGATCCAAAAAATTCGCATTTATAATTATGATATTCATATATTTGAATAGTCAGAGTAGTGATAAATCCCCTAAAGGTTTTCCCAGAAAATATCCTCTTAAATAGACCCTTAGAATCATAAATAAAAAACTTTGAATCAATCAAATATGCTCTTTAGATTCAAGATTTTAATCTAGCTCGAAATCAGCCTAATAACCAGCATAAAGGCAGTTGCTTTAATAAAATTGTAATTTAAAACTCTGATTCCAAACTTAGGTTTGAACTGCATAGCATACATTCTATGAACATAAGTTTCATAATATAAGGTTGATCAGAAACATAAGGTTGGCCTCAAATGTAAGGTTGATCATCCATACTTTTCTCTTCAACTCACAAACATATGATATATAATCCATACATTTATCAGCTTCTAAACGAAAGGTAAATGATCAAACGTAAGTTTTTTTTACAAAAGTAAGGTAGATGAACCATAACATTGAGAAACAAATATGACGTTCCATATTAACACATGATTCTTCTTCCATAATTCTCCAATATTCCAAATGTATGTTCCTTCCAAACATAGGGTTCTTTCTTCCATACTTTTCTTATAACATATGGTTGCTTAACCATAATTTACTGATAACCCGTAAGTGATAGTTTTCATCCATACACTATACTCCAAAATACAGTGTATGAACGATGATTCCAGAACACGCTAATATGATTTCTGAACACATTGATTATGAACAGTGTTTTCAAAACATGCTAAAGTGATTTCTGAACATGTTGAAAAATATTCCACGGGTACTAAAAAGAATAAATATTATTTCAAAATAGAGAAAAAATATTATTAATTTCCTGAAATACACTCAAATTAAAATCATTAGAATAAAAAATAAGGGTATTTTTGAACATCAAAATCATCATAAAAAGATAGTGTATTATTGAAAACAAAACTGCATCTACAATCTCCCCTTTTTTGATGATCACAAAACCCATAAAATAACCAATAAAATTATCTTACAAAATTAATTGCATATAAATTATAATTTTTCAATGATAAAAAATATTTTATTTTATCTAAATTATTTATTAATTTTTATATTTTCACTCAATTTATATAGTAAAATAATATCTCCTCCATTATAAATTAATAATTTGGTGTTTATCCAAAAATTTCTCCCAAAAGAATATGTTGTGTTTATCCATATTTATCCCCCTTTTTGTGATATCAAAAATAATGATAGAAGAAGGAATATAACACATTTTAATTTATCACGGAACTTAAGTAAATGATATGGTAAACTAGTTAACAATATTTGAATCTGGATTACTGGAATTCGAAAAAAGACAGTACAGTAAAACAAATTAATGGAACATAAACATGTGATTCAAATATATATTATGGAAAAAATAATTACGAGTACAATAATGATGATGATAATCAAGGTTGGGCTATAAAGGTTTTTAAAATGGGTTTTAGCACCTATGAATGATTTCATTCAGCTCTGAAATAGGTAGGCTCAACCTTTTCATCAGCACATTGCCTAACTGGACTATGAGATCTCTTCCTTCCTGAGTCCGATGAATGTATTCAATCAAATTGACTCTGAAAAACTCATGTAACCTCTCTTCCTCTTCCATAAAAAGTGTTAACTTATTAGTGAACTGATTTAGCAAAACTATAATTCTTGGTCCATTCGATGTCAACTGGTAAATAGGAAACATTTTATTGTCCAACAACATAGATAAAGGAGAACTATTACATTGAAGTTCCTAAAGTATGTCATTCATATTGCTCATAACTGCTGCAATGGACAAAAATCTTCTGATCAGATCCGGCGAAGTACCTGATGTACTGGCTTCACAATTTCTGACAGATGTGAATTGTTGCTCCCTGAAATATTTAAACTCTAGTAAATCTAACATCATCACCAGTTATGATTTGAGATTTTCAACTTCAACAAACATTACTTTCTTGAAATTTTCAACTTCTGGCATAGAAACAGAACTGGATTTCAGTATCTTAAATTTTAGATTCTCCTTTTTTAATGCTCATCATAAAGAATCATTTTAGGAGTGAACTTTATTAAATTTGTGGATCAATTCCTCCGCATAATCATTATCAAAATTAGAGGCACCTTGGGCTTCATTCTCAGTCTGAGCATCCACTGGATATATTAGTGATAGAGGTAGAGATTCAGCATTTGACTTCTCCTCATCGTTCATATGTATTGGCTTCTCCACTGATTTTTCCTTCGAGTCCTTTCCTGAATCATCTATAATAAAATACTCACCAATAATTTCATTGTGAATTTCAGAAGGCTTATCTACTAGGTTATATTCTTGATCTTCCTGAGAATCTGCTTCATTGATTTCCTCCAAGATAGGTTCCGGTAATATAGGTTCCTCGTGAGCTAATTATTCTTTGAAAATTTCATTATGCTTTACATTTTCAGATCTATCCATTTCAAATTATCCAGGATTTTCAATAGTTGGATGCATAATTTGTTTTTCTACACGAGGAGTCACATAAATATGAGAAACTGCATGTTGATCAACTTACTGTACTTCAGATTCTCTAATAAATCTGTAGCATAAAAGAGGTTCAGTTGTTCCAATATTTTATTGAACAGGTTCCTCATTAGCTTGAGATACTATTGGACTATTCCTTTAAAGTCCTTCTTGACGTTCCTCATCATCAGGTATATCAACTATCTCAAACAATATCATCCTTTATACTCCACTAGTTCTTGATTCAACTAATCCTTCCTTTGATTTTGCAGGTAGTTCCTGAGAAATCTCTTGTTCTTCTTCTACTCCAACAAGCATGATTTTGACTTTTATTGTTCTCCAAAATAAACCAATATTCCTCAATGTTCCATCGTTGAAAATGTTTCTATGGTGACATTTAACTCATGAATCCAATGGCCTTATCATATATGTCTTAAATAATATCTTTGAAATGAACCTTCCAGAGAGATAGATGGTTATCCTCGCTTCTATTTGGCAGTAGTAGTTGAGATATCTGATCATAAATCTCAAAAAATTCAACTTTATATCACTCATAAAAACTAACATTATATACATATCAGGGTACATTATTTTCTACATCTTTGAAATTCTCAGTGCAATACCTATTTGAACAAATTTAACAAAAATATTCTAGTCAGGCTCTAGATATTTCACTAACATCTTACTTATATTTTTAGAGCCATAAAGAAAAGACATAATGTCCTCATACTTATGTACATTATCACCAATATTCATTAAATCAAAATGGAAAACTCCCTCATGATGGAAGTGAAGAATTTTGGCTATCTCCATAGTCAAAATTGAAAATTCTCTATCCTCGACCTTAGATATTGCTGAATCTTTATATTTTCCCAGACTGAAATGAAGCGATTTACAAAATTGATGAAGTTCTACCTCATATAGAAACTTAATATAGTCTCCATTGAAAGTTTTCTCAATATTCTGAAATGCTAGGGATTCCCTCAACATCAGATCCATCTAGTACAACCATTCCAGATCAATCACTTTTCTTTGCAAAATATTTCTTTCTTCTAAGCATTGCCACTTGGAATTGCTAGTTTTTGGCTCATCAGTACTTTTTATTTTTTCAATCGATGTCATAGATTTATGATGGTTCTAAAAACTAGGGTTTCGTAGGTTCAGGAGTGGATAGAGAAGAGTGGTAGAAGTTCTCAGGGTTTTGAAGTGTGTTGAGAAAATGGAAAGTTTTGAAATAGGAAACAGTTTCTAACATCCTTGATTCCCATGTCATTATGCACATAGTAAATAGTACAATATTTAAAGGTAAAAAATTACGTGGAAATGTTTTAAAACAGAACTGGTGAATTTTTTTAAATTAATAAAGACAAGTAAAGAAATAAAAATAAAAATAAAAAATAAATTCATTAAAAAATAAATAAACCAAACTCCCCATTAAAAAAATCAAACCATGCAGTGGAAAGTGGTTTAGTAAAAATATCAGCTAATTGAATTTCAGTACTTACAAATTCTAATAATATATCTTTTTTAAGAACATGATCTCTTATTAAGTGATTTCTGGTATCAATATGTTTAGTTATAGAATGATTAATAAGGTTTTTTTTGAAATATTTATAGCACTAGTATTATCACATAAAATAGTTTTAAAATTAAAATTTAGTCTAAAATCCATAAGTGTTTTTTTCATCCACAAAACTTGTACACCACAACTGCCAGCAGATACATCTTATACTTCAGCTGCTGATAGAGTAACTGAGTATTTTTTCTCACTAGACCATGACAGTATGGATTTTTCTAAAAAGTGAAAAGTCCCTGATGTGCCTTTTCTATCTAATCTACAGCTTCCAAAGTATGCATATGAATATGAAATTGAGTTATAATCAGATGTTCTTATATAGAGAAGATATTGAAAAATAGTTCTTTTAAATATATAAATATTCTTTTGACAACAAATAAATGAGATTCTTTTGGATCATATTGAAATCTTGCACAATGACATACTGAGAACATTATATCTGGACTACTAGAAGTAAGATATAATAAACTTCCAATCATACCTCTATATAACTTGTTGTCAACTGATTTTATAGTTTCATATAAATCCAGTTTTATATTAGTACACCAATGAGTTAAATATATCTTATTTTTTTCATGTTAAAATTTATTTAGTAAATCAGTAATGTATTTTATTTAATTTAAAACATTTCCAAAATATTTTTGATAAATTATAATTCATAAAAAGAAATTTAATTCTCCCTTCATACTCATTTCAAATTCTTTTTGCATTAAATTTGAAAACTCATGACAATTTTTTTTGTTGAACCAAAAATTACATCATCAACAGAAATTTGAACAAGTAAAATATTAGAGTTTACAGTTTTCTTAAAAATATTTGGACCTAACATCCCAATAGTAAAATCAATTTTAAATAGAAAAGAACTTAATATTTCATACCAAACTTTAGGTGCTTGTTTAAGGCAATAAAGAGCATTAGTATGTTTAAAAATAGAATCTGGTTTTTGTGAATTTTCAAAACCAGAAGGTTGCAGAACATAAACATCCTCCAATAAGTAACCATTTTAAAAGGAAGACTTACCATCCATCTGAAATAATTTAATGTTCATATGAGATGCATAGGATAAAAGTATTCTTATGGCTTTTAATCTAGCTACAGGTGAAAAGGTCTCATCATAATATATACATTCTTCTTGATTATAACATTTAGCTACAAGTATTTCTTTATTTATAGTTATTATTCCTTGATCATATTGTTTTTTTCTAAATACCCATTTGGTTCCTATAACTAGATAGTTTTGAGGTCTTTCAACTAAATTCCAAACTTTATTTCTCTTGAATTGGTTTAGTTCTTCCTACATTTCTATCATCCAACATTAATCAACTAAGGTTTATTATAATGTCTTAGGTTCTAATTAGGATATAAAGGTAGAGAATTCAAAATGATTTCCTACATTTCTTATGGTTTTTATTCCAGTGTGTTGGTCTTCTATAACAGTTTCTAATGGGTGATTCATTAGGGTTATAGTTTGTCTTGGTAGTACACTGTTAGGTTCTTAAATGTCATTTTCTTCTAAACTGGACTTAATTTCATTTATAAATTTTTCAAAATCATCATTTATGTTCTAATGTATCATGTTATCATTAGAACTAGATTCATAAATTTGGTATTTCCTTTTCTCAAAGGGATCATATTCATAAAATTTAACATGAACTGATTCTTCAACATTCCTTGATTTTTTTATTAAAAACACTATAAGCTTTGGAAGTAGCAGAATATCCTAAGACAATTCCTTCATCAGATTATGGATCAAACTTACTAAGATTTTCCTTGGTTTTTAAGGTGTAAACCTTGAATCTAATAACTTTAAAGTAATTTACTTCATGTTTTCTGTTATTCCAGAGTTCATAGGGTGTCTTTTTAAAAATTGGTCTGATTAAAACACTATTCATTATATAACAGGCTATGCTTACAAATTATGCCCAGAAATAGGTAGGAAGACTGTATTCATTTATCATAGTCCTAGAAATTTCTTAAATATTCCTATTTTTTTCAACAATTACATTTTTTTGAGGTGTTCTGGATTCAAAGAAGGTGTGTTTAATACCCATATTTGAGAAGAAAGAATTAAATTCCAGATTCCCAAACTCTCCACCATGATCACTTCTTAATGAAATTAGTTTTGAATCTTTTTCATTTTGAACAGATTTGAAAAAACATTCAAATATAGTAAAAGTCTCATTTTTATATTTTAAAAAATAAATCCAATTAAATCTAGAATAATCATCAACTAAAACATATAAATATAATTTACCATCCAAGATTGATATTCTTGAAGGTCCTAACAAATCCATATAGATATGTTCTAGAGGTTTAGATGTAGCAATTTTGTTAACATATTTGAAGGATGATTTGTGCTACTTTCCAAGTTGACATGCATGACAAAATCTCTCACTTTCAAATTTGAGACTAGGAAAACCAGAAACTAATTATTTCTTAGATAACTTATGTAAAGCATATATATTGCAATGTCCAAGTCTTCTATGTCATATCCAAGATTCATTTATCTTAGTAGTTAAGAATTTTACTTTTTGTTTATATAAGGAATTTATGTCTACGGTGTAAAAATTATCAGTTCCTGGTGCTCTAAATTTAATCAATTTATCTTTAAAAATAGAACAACAGTTATTTGAAAAATCAAAAAATAACCATCATCACAGAGTTGAGAGATAATTATCAGGTTGGGTTTCAGTCCTTGTACATAGAGTACTTTATTGATTGAGAATGATTTTGGATCTCTAACTGTTCCAATGCGAATAATATTACCTTTGGCATTGTAAGAACCTAGACCTTCGTTTCAGGTATGTTTTTCCTTTTTTTGGAGGTTTTGAGAAAAGAGGATTTTCTAGAAATTTTTGAAGTGCACGCCATATACTTTATAATTACACACCATGTACTTCGATGCCACCTGAGGCCGTGTGCTGGCCATGTCCGGGCCACACACATAGTCGTGTGGGGTGATGTGGAGGCTGCTTAAAGAATAGAATGGAAAAGCCTAGTACACACCGTGTACTCCAAAATTACATGCCGTGTACTTTCTTTTTTTCATTAAACAGACCGGGGTCACGTCTAATCACCAGAATATGCTTCTTCTCCAGCTTCATCGACCGAGAGCATCCCGTACGGCCACGAATCTCCTTGGAGCCCCCGATCCTCCGTCCGTTCTCCGAATTGACCACCGTCAATTTCGTTGGAACCACAACGATAAGCTCTTCCTTCTCCTAGAGCTTTGTTTTCCAATTCCTCCTCTTTCTCAAGTTATTGTGGGTTGAGAATTTTGGAAATTTTCATAGATCTACGACGTTTGAAGGAGATTCATGCCTCGTGGTTCAAGTATATCGATTTCCTAGCATCAAGGTAGGTGGTTTTTGCCTTTCCGTTCAAATTCTTTGAGTTTTATGTGCAATTTCTATCAATACGCTTGAACGGGGTATTGCGTGATTACTGTTTTTCCCTTGTTGTTTTCCTAACCTACTTGTATGCTTGTGTAGAGGTAATTTGGTTATGTATGTGGATAATTTCTATACTTGTATTTTTTGCCCATGCCTTGTTCTGTTTACGACCTTTTGGTCTTGTTCAGCCTTTGTCGGTTATACCTTTTTTCCATGCCTTGTGACTGTAGGATGGAGTGCTGTTCTCTGACATGCTTGTTATGCTATAGACTAGTTATCCAAGTAGCTCTGTAGGTTTACTTTGTCCTTATAGCATTATTATGCACTGAATTTCATGGGTCCGTGAGAACCTAGTGCTATAGACTATAAAGGGATAGACCAAGTGTGCTTCCCAGAGAGTCTTGGACATTATAGACTATAGGGGATAAACCGAGTGAGCTTCCCAGAGAGTCTTGGATATTATAGACTATAAAAGGATAGACCGAGTGAGCTTCCTTAGAGAGTCTGGAGCTTTACAGACTATACGGGGGTAGACCAAGTGAGAATCCTCAAAAAGTTTGTGTTTTGTTTTAATTTACTTAAACCATTCCAGGCTATAGGAGGAATTGACCGAGTGAGCATCCATAAAAAGTATGTGATCGAACTGAGGCTATAAGAGGAATTGAATGAGTGATCTTCCTTAGAGAGTCTCTAGACCTTGGGTATATAAGTGTATTTGACCGCGTGATCTTCCTCAGAGAGTACCTGACTACCTTATACTATAAGGGGAATTGACTGAGCGTTCTTCCTCAGAGAGTATTATAATTTCGTATGACCAAACCAGAGGGGTTAGCGTCAGTGCACTACCCAGAGGGTTGTTGGTACTTCTTAGATAGGACCAGAGGGGATGACTGTGAGTAATTCCCAGAGGGATTCCTATTTGTGGTTAGCTGTTTGCTTCACTACTACTTGTTGAACTATGGATTGTTTACTGTTGTGTATCATACTATTTACTTCTTACTGTACTATTACCTGCCATATGCTCAATGACTATTAGGCATAGATCTTCGGGTGGTTGCCTACTGGGATTTAGTCTCACACCCTGTTTGGGTTATTATTTTGTGCCCAAATAGATTATATTGCTGCAGGTATAGACTAGGGAAAGCGCCCTTCGACTTCAGGTACTTAACTTGCATTGGAGCAGGAGAGCATGGGACCAAGCCGAGGCTTGCGATGCTGAGGAGTTACTTATCTGTTTTCTTTTGTACTTTGGCTTAATATTGTATTCAGAATTTTGACTTGTTTGGTTTCTTTCCTATACATATGTATCATGAATCATTTCATATATATATATATATATATGCTCCAGTTGTTTATTGTTTAGTTTTCCGCTGTTTACTCTTTTTGGATATTAACTGCTTCCACTATTGTATATGTTGTTTACTTCCGCTGTGTGCTCTGCCAATGAAGAAATAGTTTCCCCACTATCACACCCAAGGCCCTCACTACTAGTCGACAGCCTCTGGCATTTGGGGAAATGCGCTTGAGGCCATGAGACCAACTGGGTACGGGGTGCCTCTAGGTGGCTTCCAGAACTGGGGTATTACAAAGTGGTATCAAAGGGATTCTTTTCTCTTAACTTAATGTTTGGAGCCTATAGTCAGGGATAGGACAGAATAGGTGCTTGGTAATAAGCTATGCCCAGGAGTAGTTAACCCGTGTACAGGGAAAATCCATACTACCTCGTTTATTGTAGTTTTACTGGTTTGCACTTTTACAGTTGATTTGATTTCACCGTTGGGTGATTCACATGCTTTGTGTTGTTACCATTGTTGTTATTGCGGTTCTATTTCTGTCGCAACCTGATGAGATGTGGGTATTCCATCTCATGCATCATATATGAACTTGTTAGAAATCACATGCCATGCATTCTTTCCATGCCATCTAGGATGAATTAGCGATTTCATGTTATTGTGATAGACGTTGTGTAGATTATGCATGCTATTGTGATAGATCTTTGATAGAATGTTTTGTATTTGATAGAATTTTTTTTTGTATAGTACTTTTCTTAGTTGGATGCCAATATTTGGTCTTGAGGTGTTATAGGCCCTCATAGACCGGAATTTGGTGGATCATTTCCTGGTTGCCTTTTTATAACGTGTATAATATTCCAAGATTTGATTCACAGGGAGTATAGGCCCTCACGGATAGGAATTTGTTACCTTAACTCTTGCTTTCTGTGTTTTCTGGGCTTCAGAGCAGTTTCTGAGTTACTTCCTGGAAAAAACCCAGAATACACGGCGTGTACTTTATTAATACATGCTGTGTAGTTTTTAAACCATGTCACTGATTGTGTGGGCAGAAATAAGAGGTTGTGAAAAATCATCAGGAACACGCTGTGTACAGTAAGTACATTCTGTGTTGTAGTGACCGTGTGTCTACCCGTGTGGCTAACAGAACAGATTGATGAAACTTTGACTTTAAACACCATGTCCTATTATCACATGTCGTACCATGTAACCTAAGTACCAGGTCATGTCACGAACAACACGGTTCAGGGAAACCCTCCATGTATAGGCAATGTTTCCATGGAGCATGCAGTGTAGAGTGATCCATGTAGCCGGTCGTGTAACTAACAACACGGGTCATTGAAACCTTGTACAGTACACGCTGTGTCCTTCGTGAACACGCCGTGTAGTCTAGGTTTAAGAGGACCATGTGGGTTATCCGTGTAAAGATAATCGGGCAGGGGAATAGAGTTCAAGTACACACCGTGTGTGGGGACAACATTCCGTCTGGTTGGGGCGTTACGTGACCAATTTGGTAGAAGTACATGCCCATGTGAATGGATTAAAAGAAAATTCCGTGTAGTTTTTATACATGCCGTGTAGTTGTGTTTTGTAAAACATGAATGTTTATTTCTCCTATTACCCTCTTGTACTCTTGTGTTCTCAATCTTTGATAGTCATGATCTACGGTGTGCTTTTGACCTTTCAGAGCTATGCCACCGAGACTTCCTCCGGTTGTACGTTAGATGCCAGACGGTGATCAGACACCAGATATGGCCGATCAGGGACCTTCTGTAGATCCTCATTCTCTTCCAGCCTTGGAACCAACAGTTATACCAGTTGCAGGCACCGATGCACAGTATAGGTAAGAATTTATGAGGATGATGCAGACCTTCCAGAAAGTGCCACCTCCTGCCCCGTCGATGGCAGAGTTGACGTGGGTTTTCCACCAGCAACATTATCCTACTTTCTCAGGGGATGGAGGACCTCAGGCTGCAGAGTCGTGTCTTGAGGACACACTGAAAATTTTCGAGCATCTGGAGATACCACCAGAGAAGAAAGTGAAGCTCGCTACCTATATGCTCCGAGACTCCGCCAAGATGTGGTGGGAGGAGATCTCGAAGTCAGGATGCCAGCATAGTATGACTTGGTATGAATCTCAGCGCATCTTCTTCAATTACTTCTACCCAGAGATGTTGATGGCTGATTGAGCCTGGGAGTTTATGAGTCTGGAGAAGGGTACTCTTTCGGTTATGGAGTAATCATCTCGCTTTACTGAGCTGCAGTGTTTCACACATATTACAGGAGGTGATGAGTTGTTCCTTGCATGGAAGTTCAAGGATGGTATGAGGCAAGACATCCTCTCGTAGGTTAACATGTTCAGGTTGAATTCGATATCCTCTATCGTTAACCAGGTGCTGATCCTAGAGTGAAATATGAGGGATTCTGGAGTAGTGATCCAGGGTGGTTTGACATCCAGAGTCAGTGTTCCTCCTACTGATAGCAGGAAGCGTCATAGGGAGTCTGCTCGAGGAGATCATAGTATGCATAATGTATCTTCAGGTAGCCAGGTACTATGTTACCAATGCGGGAGGAGCGGGCATACTAGGACTCAGTTCCAGATATACCCGATGGAGTGCCAATCTTGCGGCATGATGGGACATATTTAAAATTTTTACCAGATCTTCTCACCTATAAATGGTGGTAGGGGTTTTTCTATGAGCCTACGTATAAGATATGTGTCACCACTTTCTCACCAGTCTGGGAACTGGATTTCTTCCAGCCGTTCGGGCCCAGGTGGACATCACGACCTTGGTGGTCAGTCACCAGGTTACTAGCGATAGCAGAGTGGATCAGGTCAGAGTGGTCAGGCAGGGTCACATGGCCATGGTATAGGCTAGGCTTTTGTAGTGGAGTAGACCCATCAGGAGGAGGATCCCAGACCTTCCAAAGTTCGAGGTATGATCTTAGTATCCTCAGTTTTATCTTCAGCTCTTTTCGATACTGTTGTTACACATAGATTTATATCTGTTGCTGTTGTGGAGTGCCTTGGGCTCTGCATCTTTTCCTCTACCGATACTTTGACTCTAAACACACCTTTGGGGACTAGAGGGGTTAACATACGTCAGTGCATAGAGTTCAACCTTGAGGTAGCAGTGTGTCACTTCTTATGGGGCCTCAATGTACTAGAGATTATGAGCTATGAAGTCATTATCGGAATGGACTAGATAGTACCCTTCCAGCCAGTCTTCGATTTCTATCACCGCTAGGTGAGATTCATATCACCAGAGGGTGGATCCTTTCTTCATAGAGGTGAGTGGGATGTCCAGGCGAGTTGAGCAGGAACCGAGCATCATTGGCTAGTAGGAGTTACAACCCAGATTCCTAGTCTATATCTGGATGACTAGGGGACTTCATTGTTAGACTTTCCTCTAGTGGTGGATTTTTACAGAGATGTATTTCCATAGAACATTTTTGGTTTTCCTCCAGAGTGTGTGGTAGTATTTTCTATTGAGCTCATGCCAGGAGTGGCACCTGTGTCCATTCCTCCTTATAGGATGGCTACACCTGAGTTGCAGGAGCTCAAGAAGCAGTTGGAGGAGTTTCAGGAAAATTGACCCAGTACTTCTCCTTGGGGTTCACCTATTCTATTTGTAAATAAGGCAAATGAAACCCTTAGGCTTTGTGTGGATTATCGGAATCTAAACCAGTTGACGATCAAGAACCGATATCCCTTGCTGAGGATCGACAATCTCTTTGATCAGCTTCGAGGAGCCCGGGTGTTCTCAAAGATTAATTTGAGATCCAGTTATCATCAGTTGCGCGTTAGACCATCTGATATACCTCTTACAGCCATCAGGAATTGGTATGGTCTATACGAGTATATGGCTATGCCGTTCGGTCGCACGAACGTGCCTGCAGTTTTCATGGCACTGATGAACCGAGTGTTCCATCCATACTTGGAATCCTTCGTGGTGGTTTTTGTGAATGATATCTTGGTCTACTCTCACACTTGACACGACCATGCTACCCATCTTGAGATCATTCTGAGTACACTGAGAGAGGATCAGTTATATGCTAAGATCTCAAAATTCCACTTTTGGACGGTTCAGATTCACTTCATGGGTCATGTTATCTCAGAGATAGGATTATCAGTAGACCCAGAGAAAGTAAGAGCTTTAGTTTCATGGGAGTATTCGAAGAATGTCTTTTAGGTGTGGAGTTTTCTAGGGCTGGATGGATACTACATGCATTTTATAGAGGACTTTTTACACCTAACAGCACCACTGACAGGTATGACCAAGAAGGGGGCAAAGTTCTTACGGTCAGATTCTTGTGAGTCAGCCTTTTAGGAGTTGAAAGGGAGGTTGACGTTAGCATCGATACTAGTATTTCCAGATCCGGGAAAGAGCTATACAATCTACAGTGAAGCTTCAGGTATCAGGCTGAGAGCTGTTCTTATGAAGGGAGATGGAGTCGTTGCATATGGTTCTTGACAGTTTAGGCCCCATGAGAGTAATTACCTGATGCACGATATGGAGTTTTGAGATGTTGTTCATGCCTTACGCTGTTGGAGACATTATCTTTTGGGAGAGCACATTGTGGTGTTTACCGACCACAAGAGTCTCAAGTACTTCTTCACTCAGTGTGATCTGAATTTGAGATAGCGCAGGTGTGTCAAGTATCTTTAGTCCTTCGACATTGATCTTGCCTATACGCCGAGAAAGGGCAACGTAGTGGCTGATGCATTGAGTAGGAGAACTCAGATACAAGCAGTTCAGGAGTCCATTAGTGAGTGGAAGCTTATGGATCTTTTCTCTGAGATTCATTTGGAGGTGCACGATAGAAATGGACAGACCTTTCTATCTTCTATAGCTATTACCTCAACACTTCCTGATCAGGTATGGATGAGGCAGCTGTCAGACTCAGAAGGCATAGTCCTGTGGGAGAGTGTGTCAGAAGAGGACCCTCTTCCTGGATGGACAATGGGAAAGGATGATATCTTATGTTTCTAGGGACGCGTATGGGTACCAGCAGACATACGCGAGGAGATGATGTGGGATTTTCATTCCTCAGTTTGGGAAGTTCATCCTGGTGTCACCAAGATGTATTGTGATCTACACTACCAGTATTGGTGGATAGGTATGAGGAGAGATGTTGCTAGTTTTGTCATGAGGTGTTCCACTTGTCAGTAGGTGAAAGCGGAGTGTTAGGGACCAACAAGTCTTTTGCAGCAGTTACCCATTTCGTAGTGGAAGTGAAATGATGTCACGATGGACTTCATGACTAGGATTCCAAGGTCACCTCGAGGGAATGATGCAGCATGGGTTGTCATTGATAGACTCACGAAGGTTGCTCACTTCTTGGCGATCAAGGAGACCTTCAGCGTTGATGAACTGGGATGGTTGTAAATCAGAGAGATTGTACGTTTGCATGGAGTTCCACACTCCATTGTTTCAGACAGGGATGTGCATTTTACTTCTCGGTTCTTGCAAGGGCTTCCGAAGGATTTGGGTACACAAGTACTTTTGAGTATAACATACCATCCCCGGACAAAAGGTCAGTCTGAGAGTACAATTCAGGTGCTTGAGGATATGCTCAGAGCTTGCATTCTAGACTTTGGGGGTTCTTGGGAGAAGCATATACCTCTTTTAGAGTTCGCCTTTAACCACAATTTTTAGGTGACTATTCAGATGGAACCTTATGATGTTTTATAGGGTAGGCCATGCCGATCACCTTTATGCTGGCTGGAGGTAGGAGAGGCAGCTTTTCTGGGACCTCATCTTGTTTAGGAGACCTCAGAGAAGATAGAGTTGATTTGAAAGAGGATGGGTACGACATAGTATCGACAGAAGTCTTATGCTGATCAGCAGAGACGACCTCTAGAGTTCGAGGTTGGGGATCAAGTTTTACTACATGTCACACAGAGGTTGGGACACAAGAGGATTCAGAGATAGGGTAAGATTTCACCACGGTACGTCGGGCCGTTTGAGGTGTTGGAGAGAGTTGGGACGGTCGCCTATCGATACCTCAGAGTTACCGGTCTATGCACAACATCTTCCACATTTCTCAGCTCCGATGTTACATTTTAGACCTGTCTCATGTCTTTCAACCTAAGGAGGTTGAGCTCGAAGTAGATGCATAGTTAGAGGAACATCCTATCCAGATTGTTGATCATAGTAAAAAGGATATCCATGACTCGTCTGTTCCTCTGGTATGGGTACTATGGCAGCACATGCACGTACAGGACGAGACTTGGGAGAGGGAGGCCGATATACGATCGCAGTGGCTAGAGATATTCGGTGTTTCTTCTTCCATGCTTCGCTAGGGAAATTCAAGGACGAATTTATTTAAGGGGGGAAGTTTTTAAGAACATGGACCTTTGTTTCAGGTATGTTTTCCCTTTTTCTGGAGTTTTTGAGAAAAGTGGAGTTTCTGGAAATTTTTGAAGTACATGCCGTGTACTTTGATGCCACGCGAGGTCGTGTGCTGGCCATGTCTGGGCCACACACATGGTTGTGTGGGGTGATGTGGAGGCCACTTAAAGCTGAGTATGGAAATGCCTAGTACACACTGTGTACTCCAGAATTACGCGCCATGTACTTTGTTTTTTTTACATTAAACAGACCGGGGGCACGTCTAATCGCCAGAACACACTTCTTCTCCAACTTCTTTGACTAATAGTGTCCCGTATGACTATGAATCTCCTCCATGCCCCTCATACTCCATCCTTTCTCTAAATCGATTGCCGTCAATTGGGTTGGAACCACATCGGTAAGCTCTTACTTCTCCTAGAGCTTTGTTTTCCAATTCCTCCTCTTTCTCATGTTATTGTGGGTTGAGTGTTTTGGAAATTTTTGTAGATATACGACGTTCTATGGAGATTCAATCCTCATGTTTCAAGTATATCGATCTACTAGCATCAAGGTCGGTGGTTTGTGACTTTCCATTCAATGTATTTGAGTTTTATGTGCAATTTCCCCCAATACCCTTGAACGGGGTATTGCGTGATTACTGTTTTCCCCCATTGTTTTCCTGCCCTGCTTGTATGCTTGTGTAGAGGTAATTTGGTTATGTATGAGGATAATTTCTATTCTTGGATGTTTTTCCCATGCATTTTTCTATTTACGACCTTTTAGTCTTGTTCATCCTTTGGCCATTATACCTGTTTTCCATGCCTTGTGACCGTAGGATGGAGTGCTGTTCTCTAACATGCTTGTTATGCTGTAGACTAGTTATCCAAGTAGCTCTGTAGGTTTACCTTGTCCTTATAGCATTATTATGAACTGATTAGCACATTCCCATGAGAACCTAGTGCTATAGACTATAATGGGATAGACCGAGTGAGCTTCCGAGAGAGTCTTGTACATTATAGACTATAGGGTATAGACCGAGTGAGCTTCCCAGAGAGTCTTGGATATTATAGACTATAGAAGGACATACCGAGTGAGCTTCCTCAGAGAGTCTTTAGATTTATAGACTATACGGAGGTAGACAGAGTGAGCTTCCTCAGAGATTTTTGAGCTTTATAGACTATACGGGGGTAGACCGAGTGAGATTCCTCAGAGAGTCTATATTTGGTTTGAATTTCCTTAAACCATTCCAGGATATAAGAGGAATTGACCGAGTGAGATTCCTTAGAGATTCTGTGATCGACCTGAGGCTATAAGAGGAATTTACTAAGTGAGATTCCTCAGAGAGTATCTAGACCTTGGGTATATAAGGGGATTTTATCGCGTGATCTTCCTCAAAGAGTCCCTGACTACCTTAGAATATAATGGGAATTGACTGAGCGTGGTTCCTCAGAGAGTCTTATAATTTTGTATGACCAAAACAGATAGGTTAGGCTGAGTGTACTGCCCAGAGGGTTGCTGGTACTTCTTGGATAGAACCAGAGGGGATGGATATGAGTACTTCCCAGAGGGATTCTTCTTTATGGTTAGCTGTTTTCTTCACTGCTGCTTGTTGACCTGTGGATTGTATACTGTTTTGTATCATAATATTTACTTCTTAGTGTACTATTACCTTCCATTTTCTCACTGACTATTAGGCACATATCTTTTGGTGGTTTCCAACTAAGATTTAGTCTCACACCCTGTTTGGGTCATGATTTTGGACCCAAAAAGATTATATTACTGCAGGTATAGACAAGGGAAAGCGCCCTTCGACTTCAGTTACTTGACTTGCATTGGGGCAGGATAGCATGAGACCAAGACGAGGCTTGTGATGATGAGGAGTTACTTATCTGTTTTCTTTTGTACTTTGGCTTAATATTGTATTCATCATTTTGACTTGTTTGGTTTCTTTCCTATACATATGTATCTTGAATCATTTCATATATATATATATGTATATATATGCTCTAGTTGTTTATTGATTAGTTTTCCGCTATTTATTGTTGTTGGATATTAACTGCTTCTACTATTGTGTGTGTTGTTTACTTCCACTGTGTGTTCTGCCAATGATGGTATAGTTTCCCCACAATCACAACCAAGTCCCTTGATTCTAGTCGGTAGCCTCTGGAATTTGTGGAAATGCGCTTGAGACCATGTGACCAACTGGGTATGGGGCTCCTCTGTGTGGCTTTCAGAATCGGGGCGTTACAGGCATTGTCACCAAATGATACTAGAACACCATCCTTTTTGAGTTAGAGTTATGAAATTTGATGAGTTTCCACTCATATGCCTGGATCAGCCACTATCCATATACCATATTTCAGTTTGGATTTTGTGACATGATTTATGCAATAGAATTTAAACAAGGATTTGTTTTGGTACCCATATTCTATTGGGACCAGTAGTGTTAGTTAGCAGAGATCTGGGAATCCAGACTTGCTTTGTTTTTCTATAATCAACAGAATCATATAAAATACTTTCAACAAAGGCTTTATTAATCCCACTTATTTGTGGTTTCCTTAAATAACAATTTTTAGATATGCGCCATCTTGTTCCAAAATAACTACAAATTACTTTTCTAGTACTAGGAACAAAGTAATTTTTATAATTTTTAGGGTTTTCACCATTACTTCCTATTATAAATCTTTCCGTTTTAATCAAATTCTTTCCAAGTATTTCATTTAGTTTATTTTATCCTATTGTAAAAATAAGAGCCACACTTTTTTATGTTTATACTTCTGTTTGAAGTGATTTAATTTTAATTTTTTAATATGTGTAGTTTGTGTTTGATGAGTCATATTTTTCAATTAACTCTTGTTGTTGTTTTAGCAGAGTAGCTCTTTCTCCCAAAACAGTAGTATGAATATTGTTAGGTCCACTAGGTTAGATAACTTGAGAGGGGGTGGTGAATTGGGGTATACCAGATTAAAACAACTACCCCTATTGATCTTGTCTCGCTGTTAAGCAAGAATCTCTTCTCTCACTTTCATTCAAGACTGTATAAACAAAAACTAAAGCATGCACATGACATAACGATTTATACTTGGTTCACCCTCACTAGGCTACATCCATGGAGTATACACCAGCGATGTTCCGATGTACCAAATCCACTAAAAGCAAACTTTAGTTTACAAAGTTTGGGATAGATCACTTCTAATCCCAGGCTCACTACCTTTACAATGTGTAGGATCAGCTCACTGCTTTCCCAAGGGTCACTCCATGTTTCTCTCTATTTGGCTCATGACCGGTGGGGAGGATCACCTTTTTCCTCTTCCTTTGCTCATTGATCTGGAAAGGATCCACTCACAGTTTATAGACCTGTAGGTCTCTTCATTATCACAAATGAATACATCCTTTTTTGTATGTAGATGCTCTGTTGAAGTCCAAATTTCACCCGTAGATGAATCTCACATTGCATCGAAGGTATTAGGCAATCTTCCAGCTTTCACGCAGCCCTAAAATGACTGCCTTGCTTTAAACATACCTGGATCCCTTCTCCTAGTCGGTGCACAAGTCCCGACGTGAAATTTCAATCCGGTATGCAAGTGCACCTCAACCACTTGAGCGACACTGGATTCCCCAACTCCAAACTTGCGCGACTCACACCCTTTTACACCCAAACCGATTTTGGAGCACAACTATAAACTGTCATGAATTTTCAAATCCTGGCACATAGGTGTCACCAAACCACCTACACGACACCCCCTTATTCAACTCTAAACTTGGAAAACTCACACCCTTTCTCGCCCAAACCACTTAGGGTGCGCAACTATCAACTGACGTGCAACTTCTGAATATCTTTATACTTGCGTGACCACACCACCTGCACGACGGGAGCTCTGATTTTCTCTAAGTGTTGAACTCAAACACAATGAGGAGGGTTCGACCTATATTTATAGGCATTTTGACACACTATGTGATAGGTGCGCAAGTCTCCTCTCAGCGTGCATGTCCAACTGCCCTAGTCACTGCCGCGCAAGTCACTTGCGTGAACAAAAATAAAACTTGGGCACCCCTTTTCCCTTCTCCATATTTTGATGTTTCGATCATGAAAAACATATGGAATGTAAGTTTCCAAGCCTCAAAGACACCAGCTCACAAGTCCCTTTTCCAAAAACACATTTCTCTATTTTTCATTTTTGAGGCCCAAATTTTTTGAAAAACACTAGAAAACGACGTCACCTTGTATCTGCTCTTTTTGAACTACCTCCATATCGACCATTCATTTTTTGACATTCATGAATCAATCATGGATCTTTAAAAAAAACCCCTTGAAATTGATATGTAATAATGAAATACCCTTTGTCAACAAATTTGTATGTCACGGTTTTCTTTGTTAACAATCACAACATAGAGGCCCACTTTGTCAATAAACACAATCACCTAAAAAATGATTCAATGATACCTTGAGGGATTTTTTTCCAACAAATAATTTTCAATGATTTATGTTTCTTAAATAAGGAATCATATTTGTCTTCAAGCATATTATATTATGTTGCAAGTTTATTATTTGAACAACTATAACTAGAATTGTAATTTGATGAGTAGTAAGATTGTACCTCATTAGCTTCTACCATAAATCTCATGCTTGATTTCAGATTTGGTTTTTCTTTTTCTGAGTAAGACATTGAGGAGCTGGTGGAATCTTCAGAAACACTTCATTTTTGTTTCACTGCCTTCTTTTCTTTCTACTCATAGTCATTTATCTTGAAGAATTTTTTCTTGTCTTCCTTTAATTTAGGGCATTCAGGTATGAGGAGACCCATTTTTTTCATTCATAACATCATACTTCAATTGGTTCTTTTTCAACCTTTTTAAAAGATTTTCTGAATCCTTTATTCTTTTTGTATAATTTAATGAACTTTCTAGCTCGATGAACTTGTTCCACATCAGAATCAGATGAATCAGACTTCTCTGATTTCACTTTGATTTCATTCATCATTTTTTTCTTTTCTTTTGAGACGTTACCTTCAAAGCATTAATTTATTTTTTGATTAAAACTTTATACTCATTTTATTCATCTTCCATATCATCTTCATACATCATAAGAGTTATAATTAACTCTCTCATTATATGATTTTTGACTGGTGATGATTTCCTAATGGTAGCCGAAATTCCATTCCATCTTATTGGTAGTAATCTTCGAACATTCAGGGCCTTATATGCTTGTTTGATACGATCTCCCAAGGAAGTGATGTTATTGACAATTTCTATAAGCCTTCCATACATATGGGTGACAATTTATCCTTCAAACATTCTGAATGTGTTAAATTTTAATTTAGAAGTGGAATACCTCATTTGTCTGACATTGTCAGTTCCTTGATAATCAACTACAATCATCTGCCACATTTCATAAGTCATAGGGCACTGAGATACTCTATTAAATTCATCTGGTCCAAGACCATAGATGATAACAATAATAGCTTTCGAGTTTATGTCATACTCTACTTCTTTATCAGCAATCCATGTTTCAGGTTTCTCTAGAAACACATAGGGAGTTTTAATTTTTGAGTAGACTCTATATCCAAGGTTCTTTAAATAAATGATCATCCTGGATTTCCAACATACATAATTTTCACCGTTGAAGTTGGGATCTCAATCCATTTGCATACCCTCTCGTGTATCAGCCATTGATTTGTATAATCGAAAAACATTTTTCTTGTTATAGCTTTATCAAGAGAACCACCTTTGATACCAATTGTTGGATTGGGTTAAACCAAATATACAAAAGAGGGGGGGGGGTGAATTTTGTGTATTACAATTTCTTAGCATGATCATAATCTGTCCATTTAAGTTTATCAGAATGATTAATAAGAGGAAAATAAATATCACAGGATGCACGATGTATAGTGGTTCATGGAAGAGAAGGACCCTATTCCCCTCCACCTACACTCTACTCCATGAACTGGGTGCTTTTTCACTATGTGGTCCTCTTATCAACAGACCATTCCACCACATAGTGCAGGTAGTTGACACCTTTATAACATTACAGAAAAACAGATCCTTCTATTTCATACATAGAACAAAACATACATCTTAGTATGAGAATCTGATCACTCAAAGTAAAAGAGTATTTGTTATTTGAAATACATTCTAGTTGTTCTTCACAATTGCAATAACACACAATTGAAAGTAGATGAATCGTCGATTTTTAGAAATGATGTTCTTCAGGTAAGAGTAGTTCTGAGTAGATCTGGTAGCAGTAGATCGTGAAATAAAATTCACAACATTAATAGAATTCAATTCATAAAAGATATTCGATGTAGATTTGGTGAATCTTTAATCATGTTTCTTCTTCTTCAGAAAATAGAGATTTGTCGCTCTTTGTAACAAAAGATCTGTAAGTCTTGATTGTCTCTGTAAACTATAGCGGCGAAAAACTCAAGAGATTGATATATATATTTCTTCTTTTTAATTTTTCCCTCTATATCTGTAATAAAAAATAATATAGGTATATAAAGAATAAATATGAGCATTCTTTTTTTAAAATTTAGATCCACAAAAGTCACCTTTAGAATCCCGATATTCAAATATTTGAATAATCAGAGCAGTTTTAACTCCCCTAAAAATTCTCCATGAAAATATACTCTTAAATAGATCCTTTGAATCACAAATAAATGGCTTTGAATCAGTCAATGACATGCTATAGATTCGAGATTTTAATCTGTCTTGAAATTAGCCGAATAATCAGCATAAAGACCGTTGCTTTAATAATGCTGTCATTTAAATCTCCGATGCCAAACATAGGGTTGAATTGTATAGCATAAATTATTTGAATATATGGTTCAAAATGTATGGATGATCAGAAACATAATGTTATTCTCAAATTTCATGTTGATCATCCATATATTTCTCTTCAACTCTCAAAAATATGACATATAATACATACTTTTATCTATTTCTAAACTAAAGGTAAATGATCAAACAAAAGGTTGTTTAAAAAAGTAATTTTGATGAACCATACTTTTAAGAAACAAACATGATGTTCCATATTAACATAGGATTCTTCTTCCATACTTTTCTGATATTCCAAACGTAAGGTTCCTTCCAAACATTGGGTTCTTTTTTTAATACTTTTCTGACAATTTATGGTTGATTAACCATTCATTACTGATAAACTGTAAGAAGAAGTTTTCATCCATAGGCTATTCTCCTTGATGTAGGGTATGAACAATGTTTCCAGAACACATTAAAGTGATTTCCGAACACATTGAGTATGAACAGAGTTTCTAGAACATGCTAATGTTATTTCCAATCATGTTTAAAATTATTTCACGCATATTAAAATGCTTAAATATTATTTCAAAATAGAGAAATAAATAATATTAATTTCTAGAAATATACTCAAAGTAAAATCATTAGAATAAAAAATAAGGGTATTTTTGAACATCAAAATCATCATAAAAAGATAGAGTATGGTTGAAAACAACACTTTCTCAACAGTTATTATTGTTATTTGTTATTTATTTATTAAATAGTTTACTCTTATGGAGGTTACTTCATGGGGGTTAGTTGATTTCCATAGAACATCCATATTATATTTATTGTGATAAAATGTATTGTAAAAAATATTATTAATATATATAATTAAAATGTTGTGTGTAATTTATGCTCACACAATTTATACTCCTTCTTAGGTTTCCCAAAAAATATACTCAAAATATAAAAAATATGATTGATAGGTTCATTAAAGGACATCATGAACACTAAAATACTTTATTTTTATTATCATATTCATAATGAATAAAAATATCCTTCTTGAATATTAACAGTTGAAGAAATAAAATATTTTTCAAATGATTTTTTTAAGATTATTCATTTTAGTTGATAATGTTAAATGAATTACGATATTTAGTGGAAGTAGTAGCATGAAATATGACACTGAGAACAACTTAATTTTCCATAGAGTGGGAGGGGTAAGAATAATTTAAAAAAAATTTATAACTGAAATAATGTTAAGTGGGAGGGGTAAGAATAATTTAAAAAAAATTTATAACTGAAATAATGTTATAGAAATTAATAATTAAATAATATTTTTGGATCAACTATGAATGGTCATTATGAAAAATAGAAGACACCGTTTATGGAGGCGTTAATTCACACATACACATATTGACATGTCAATTTTTTGAATGGGTTTCAGGTAATATAAAAAGTAAATATTCCATTAGTATAATAATATCTAAAAATACTAGTAATAATTATTTTATAAAAAAATTCTATTATAATAGATTTTATGGTATAGTGGAATAAAATAAATAAGAGAGTGTAACGTATCGACCCAGTTCTGCACTAAATTGGTGGTCGGACTGGTCGCCACATGAACTCAAGCGTGTCTCCCCATACACCAGAGGTTGCCGACTAGTAGCGAGGGACTATGGATAGTTATTTGGGATACTACACCCTCATATCAGAGTTCAATAATAAAAAAATGACAAGAAATAGGTGATGTAGTATACTAAATGATAAAGAAACACAAGGTAGATTTTATAAATCTTTTATAAAATAGATTGCCAATGCCAATTATACAACAAAGGTATTCATGACATGCTAATGATACAAAAATGGAAAATATTGAACAAAAAACATATTTTACATTCCAATATAGATATAAATAAACAATGACTCAAAACCCCTGAGGGTGGTCTCATCGAGAATCCGGAGCTTCTGCTCGGTCCTCTGCTCCTATCTCCCAAGTAAATTCTAACAACACAACCCTGAAAGAAAATATAATCTTGTCGGGTACCCCAGTAAAATGGAGGCCTGAGTAGGGTGTGTGATATAAACCTCAGTAGGCCGAGACCACCATTGTCTACCCCAAATCTAGACATTTAATAAATAATTTAAACCATGTGAATGCATGAATTAATAAAGTAATCAATACAATGTAACTATATACCCATGTACCTTTTTATCCCTTAGAAGGTGTCAGAACCTACATTATACATTTTTCATGCATAATCAACAATCATTACATAATCATTTTCATTTATCAATTATTCAAACCTCCTTAAATTATGAAAGTCTAATGATTTGGCCTACGCCTGAATCCCCCGTATAAGTCACTCACCACATATGTCTCCAAAGACCATCTATGTAATCAATGTAATTACCGAATCAAAGCTCATTCTTTTTCTTGACTATCATGTCATAAGATATTCAATTTAATCTTTCATATAATATGTCTTACCCCCTACACTAAAATGGCGATTCTCTCCTAGGTCCATCCACTAATAGTTATTCACCAAATTCATTAAAAGTATGAACCCTTTCTCATATTCAATTTAAAAATCATTATGTCACAACAATTTTCATTATGCATTAATTCATTTAATGTATGACCAATTGGACCCATAGTCTAATGTCAATTAATGGGCGTAGAACATCATATCTAGCACCCTCGTGAGTATTTGGAGTGTAATTACTTGTCTAAAACCCATGGGTATTTGGAGAATCATTCCATGTCCCATAAAAGAACATTTTCATGCAAGTTGGGTGTGGAACGCCATGTATAGCACCCCAATTGTATTTGGAGAATCAGTTCCTATCCACAACCTGTTTATCAATTATACATTAATGTTTATCAATTGTGTAGAATGCCATGCCTAAAAACCCAAAACCATCCATTAATTAATTCATAAATTAATTAATTCAAATCTGTTAATTAATTCAATAACTAATTAACTAAATAAATCTCCCATAAAAAAATTAGAACCAGTTAAACATTCCACATCTCAATAATTAATAATTAATTAGCAATTAATTATTCTTAATTAACTGTCCCAAATATTTAACAAGTCTGAACCCGTCCACTGAAATAGTGTTTTTTCTAAGACATTAACATCTAAAATGCACGTCATAAACATCTCAAGTCAAAAATGTTGATCAAGGCCCACATATTTAGAAACCATCTCACATAGCATATCATATTTATAACAACTCCATCCTAAACAACTTAAGGCATGGAAGATAAACACTCATCCAAAGATATTATTGGCCAAAATTAATAAAAATAAATCAATTCACAATCATAAATTAACGTATGAAAATTAATTAATTAAATAATTAGTTAATTAAATAACATCTCTTTAACCAGTTCATCAAATAATTAACAATTAACCATTTATCTTGTAATAATTAATCCATCCAATAATTATTATCAGTTTCAAATTTATATTCTGATCATGTCAAAATATTCATTATTCTAAATATTCATAAAATTCCACAATCGTTTTCCAACACATGAATTGATATTTAATTCTTCAATTAATTTCCCTATTACCCATCCTGCCCCATTAAAATCATTTAACTATTTAATAATATCACATTAAATAAATAAGTAATACAAGATTAAAACCAACACATGATCATGTACTCATATATATCACATTTTATACATCATTTAATAACATCAAATGTGTCATGAAATGACATATCATATATCAGCACAATCAAGAAGTCATATGGGAAGCCAAACTACAACAAACATGATATGAAATTTCCACTAACTAGTAGTTTATCATTAATTATCATTTCAAGAAAACATAGAAGTTCCATAATCAAGTAATCTCATATAATCAATTTATTTAAAGAAGCTAATTGGCATTCTTAAAAAATGAGATAATGATTTGGAACCCTACCTCGGGGTGGAACCAAAACACACCGTACTTCATCAAATGTCTGAATTTAATTGTCATTGGTCCGTAGTCACATGCACACCACCTTATATATATATATATATATATATATATATATATATATATATCTATATCTAAAATATATATTTAAACTCGCGTGTTCCCTGAAAAAAAAATCAACAAATCACCAAAAAAACTATGGATGAAAAAAAAACAATGTAGTAAGGTTTGCACCTACTGCTAAAAACCGGAGACTCATATAAAATATTAGACTCCCATTTAGGTTGTGGAAAACCAAAAAATGAAGTAGAAACCTAACCTGAACAAAAGGCAGTGAAGAGAAATGAGTTCATCTACTCCACCCAAGGCGGAGGTTGTTGGATAATGGGCCAATGGACCCCAAAGAACCATTTTCACACTTTAATAAAGGAAGAACATCAAAACATGGTATTTCCATCAAACCCTAATATTTGGCCAATCAAAATCAGGTACCGAAAATGCACCGAATCACTAAATCGATGAATAAAAACATCAAATAAGATAATTTCATGAATAATAGGAGTAAACCCATGGAATAAGAAGAAGAAAACATCGTGGATGGAGGAACCTTAAAGAGGGAGGCCATGCGCTACAATGGTTCTACCTGAGGTCGAAGCTCACAGCTGCAGGGGGTCGTCCGAGGGGTTGTGTGCTACTGTGATCCTTGACCGGGTGGAGGGGGTATCGTCGTAGGGGGTAGAGAAGTATCAGACGAGGGATGATTGGCTATAAATAAGAGCTTCCACCTAGGGTTTTCCGCGACGACTAGTGTGTCACATTGGAATGCGGATCGACTGAGGGGTGGTTTGCATGATGCCAGGTCGCACCATAGGGAGGAGATTACACTACAGGGGGGAAACTCTAGCCATGGAGGTGGGGAGCAGCCTGCATGATCATGTAGCATGGAGGGGGAATATGGGGGTCATGACTCCTTGTTCATGGGGAGGAAGGAGGAGGGTCCTCCCCTCTCTTTTATTTTCAGTAAAAAAATTAAATTAAACAAGACCCCCTTAATTAAATTTCATTTATTCAAAAATAATTTATGATAATAATAAAATCTATTATTATTACCACCACTTTCAACATTTATTCTATTACAACCAAACCCCCGAAATAAATTAATATTATTAATAATCATTATAAAAAAACCACAATAAGTTAAAAATAATTATCAATATAATCATAATAATAATAATAATAATAATAATAATAATAATATCATTATTATTATTTCTATCAACCATCATTTATTAAGACCATAACTCCCAATTTATTGTAACATCATTAATGGTAAAAACTCCAACTCATAACCTCTATTTTAAAAAAAATAATGTTTCTCCATTAACATCGAAACCCCTCCTTTAATTAAATATTTCATTGAGAATCTAAAAAGGCACATTAAATTTGTTTAACATATATTTAATTAAATAAATACATTAATAATAATAATAACATCATCATCATAATTATTATTCTAACATTCATTTAATTAAAACAAAAAAAAACCCAATTTATTACAATAGAATTAATATGATATTAATGATAAAAATTGAAACCCATAACCTCCAATTAATAATAAATAGTCATTTATTAATTCTGAAACTCTTCATTTAATAAAAATGGTTCTTTGATAAATCCCAAATCCACATTAATTTCTTCAACCATCATTTAATTATTTATTAATAAATCATTTAATTAAAAAACCACAATCATAATAATAATAAAATTATTATTACTATTATTAAAAATTCTTTTAATTTAACACAATCTCTCATATAATTTTATATAATTGAAATAAATAAATAATTTAATAGGGTAAACTGCATGGGTTGGACCGCAACTGTGTGATGCCCGTGTAGATCCATTAAAGTGTTCTTTTAAAGATTTGGTGCTCCTGAGACTCATCAAGACACCCGCTACAAATTATTAGGTAATTACACAAGTCCAAAAACAACACCTTTAGGTCTTCCAATAGTTAGAATAATAATCCAGATCTCAGTTTAAAAACTGACCTCTTGATAAACCCGCCAAAAAATCTAAAACATTCTTATTTTAATCCGGTTTAAAAACATGAGACATTACAATCTACCCACCTTAAAAACATCTCATCCCGAAGAATCCATCGAGAAACATCACTAAAACAACAGACCTACCAAGGTCATTTAATTTCATTAGAACAAATGTGTTGTGTTCCCAATGAAAAAAGAACCTTTAACCCTTCACAAGCCTAATGAATAAGCATTTAAAACCAGAAACAATGCTCACTTTGTAGCTTAAACATCAAAACTGAGCATATATCTGAGGCCATTATAGGGTCCTCATCAACGAAAATAGTTGAATCTCAATCAACCAAAAGAACAAATTTTTCATGTTTCCCTTGAAAGACAACACATAACCAAAATACACATTCTCCCTTTATCTAATTATGTACTTTAAAACTATTAAAAAACTATCTTTATGTATAACAATGTCCTCACCTGACCTTTGGTGAAATTTCCAAGTCAAGCCATTGTGAGGATATTTTTTATTAAAAATAACAACTGTACCTCATCACAAATAGAGTATCCTAATGAAACCACACATCCATTATACTACCCAGATAACAACCACTAATCAAGACCAACAATATTTAAAATGCAGCACCACATAAGGGAAACTCTATCATAGTGTATCCATGACAAGGTCATGATAGGGGACATGCTCATCATATTCAAAAAAGAACACTAATAGAAAACCAAGGTCATTAACAAGATCAGTCAAACAACTACCATAAAACTCTATTCAAAAAGCTCGACATATCTTACCGACAAATTTACTGAAACTGATGCAACACTAAAAATCTTAGGATTTTCAATGACGTTGAATTAAATAGATCATCCACTCACAGATGCACTATTTCAAAACACTTAATGCATGTATGCGATGCACGACAAACCATGATCACAACATCAAACAATGATCATAAAATCTGTAGCATAAACCTATCGTCGTGCCATAATACCCGAGTACCAAGAATTCCCCCTGAGCAGATAGAAAAACTTACTTTAACAGCCTAGAACATTCTGAGGGTACTAACTATGACAGGTTATCCCCTTACAAAACATAAACTTCAAACCTATCTCTTGGTCACAAAAACTGATATCACCAAAAACAAAATCCCCTTTTTATTTTAGCCATTTTAAGTAATTCATTCCTTCCTTTTAACATTATAATGAATTTCCACAAACACACAAGTAATTTTTCACAACCATTCACTTGGTTTTCAAAACAATGCCCTATGTCAAAATAGGCATGCTATCACAAACATCCTCTTTAAACATTTCAAATATAGTGTTATCCAAATATAAACAAGCAATTTACCATCTAAATTCCTTTTCCTGAAAATGAGCTTTCCGAGGGTCCTATTTATTGAATTTGGGTTCTCTGAAAAGCAACCCAACAATAGTTGATAACAATCAAAACACAAAAGTTTTACATTTATAACCATTTTCAAACATAATATGGTTATATAAACTTCCAACACATTGGTGGACATCTACCAATCGATAAGGCGCCCATACACCTTACCACTGGCCTTTGGATCCCATTTATCACAATAAAAAATCATTTAAAATTTTAACTTTAGCATCCCATTCAATCATAAAAACATCTATGGCATGTTATCATAAGCAGTAACACAACAACAAGCTATAACAAAGAATCATGGAATAACAAAAAACATGCTAATAACTGAGGCAGTATGACATATAATCACTCAATAATGTTAAATCTATCACATGAACATGCTATCTACGGAGGCATGTTAATGAATATCAAAACATGGAATTACACCAAAGGAACATAATCCAAATTGGTAGGCATCCAACTAGTGAAACTACATGGAATGTTATATGCATGACATGTGAATCTCTAATTTCCTAAGATGATGCATGTATGAAACTTCCGTGCCATATCAGGCCAAAAAAAGTATTTTTCAAAATCCTCAAAATCAATAAGAAGAGGAAAATAAACCAATCACCCAAGGTGAAATCATATCAACTGTAAACACAAATAGTACAAACATTAATTCCCATTCCTATCGACATGGCCATTTCCTATACATGGGTTGATCAGTCCGAAGCATAGATATTAACCCAAGCACCGAAATATTACCAATATTCTGTCTACAAAACCAAATAGAAATAGAAAAGGAAAATAACCCTTTGGTACCACTTTGTAACGTTCCGACCCGACTCTCCACTAAACCGGTGGCCGGACCAGTCGCCACATAACCTTAAGGGCATATCCCACTATGCTAGAGGGTACCGACTAGTAGCGAGGGTCCATGGATAGTGAATGGGGAGACAATACCCTCATATCTGAGTTCAATAATTTGGAATGGAAATAAATAGACGAAGTAATCTAATAAATGAAAAAATAGCTGTAACACCCCAAGATTCCACGGTACGCTTCTCTTTCAATAATTCAATAGCTTTCATTGTACACAACTTCGAGTTCTAACACACACCACAACCAATCAAACTAGCCATTATGAATAGTAATACATACTCTTTGAAATTTTATAAATTTTATCTTTCAAAATGGACTTCATTTTTGGATTCGGAATATCTAATTTAGCCTAGGGTAAAATTTTGGAACTTTTCGGATAACTTTTATATTTTGATGAATAGTGAAAATTACTAAATTTTAATTAAAAACAACTTTTTAATAAAAATAATTAATAGTGATAAATCATACCATTGAGTGGTTTTAAAGTATAAATAGAATATAATTTTACCATTTTATCCAATGGTGGTCATTATAATTGATTTGAATTTGAAATTGGACATAAACAATTGTCAATCTTTTGATTGATATTGTTTCTTAAAAACACGCTATTTGTTTTGACAATGGGAATTAATAATAAAATTATTCAATGAAACTTATATGTTTGGAATTTTTTAAAATAGACATCATTTCTTAATTCAGAATATCAATTATATCTTAGGGTAAATTTTTGGTATTTTTCTGAAAAACTTCAATTTTTGATGAATAGTGAAACCACTAAGTGGTAGTTTAAAAAATAATTTTTCGTGTAAATGAAACATTACCAATTCTGTGTATTGAATTTAAAAAATCCAACATACATGGTTGTTATTATGAATCAAAATTTGGTTCAATTAGATGAAAATAAGTTTTTGGCGAATAATAAATTTTAAGTTTTAATAATCGCGATTAAAGGTAATTAGTGAAATTTAAGGCAGAAATTATATTATAAAAATATGAAAATATCTTAACACTTGTACTACACTTATTGGATGTGTCATGGATGACCAAGAAAATCCATGTATCAACTTGGGGACCCCATGGATCCACTTGGGTAAGAAAATGACATTAATAACTTTTTATTTAAAGTAAAAAATAAAATTGTCACAAACATGTGTTGTTTTACTAAAACAATTATTACATGGGGTTATATAAGTTAACTTTTAGACTATAAATATTAACTGGAAATATAAAAATATTTCCTACATCATGATTTTTTTTATTTTTAGAAATTAAATAAATTAAAATCTTTATGACACCATGATGATGCAGCGATTACCTCATTAATTAACGATTTAAATAAAATGAAAAGATAATGTAAAATCTAAGACATAAAATTGTAGAAAACCTATTGGATGGGTATATTTAGAAACATTATCACAATATCCTAGAAATATATAATTTTGGGACCTTTAAAATCCGAAACTCATTATATAATAATGTAACATTTCATGACTTTCCAAGAGTGCCCCTCCACTCCTCTTATAAAAGGCCCCCACCTCTACCACCTTATTCAAACCATCAAAGCCATTTGTCTCGGCCAAAATCTACCCCAATAATCTATCAACTTACCTCTCTTACTCCTAGTAGCCTCACTTTGGGAAGACGTTTTCCCAAGGAAGCCTTTGGCTCAAATCAAAAAGAGTTACCCGATTTTAAGGTATTGTCTTCTCTTATGTTCTTTTGTTTTATTTTTCTTCTCCAATCCCTTAAACGATTTTAATTCCATTATTTTGTAACAACACCAGTATCTTAAATATACTAGGATGTTTTTATGAGAAGGATTTTATTTACACTTACACATAACTTCGTCTAATTGTTAAAGAACATACTGTTTCTATGGGTGGTGAGTTACTGCCTCACAAAATGATGATTGTTCAATCTTCTTTTAACACCTCTCATAGTGGCCATTAAGATGTCACTATATTTATATATGATATATATTATGTTTAGTTTTTCCTTATGCTTCTGTATTTTTCATTTATGGCATACCATTATGATTTCCATTATGGGTAAATGTGATAATTTCATTTTAGGAAGTGCGGACTACCGCCCCCTCAAAGTGATTTGAATCGTTAATGCCATATGTGGGACGTATAAAGGATGGGGTAAATTATATTATATATTATATTATAACGGAATTATAATATACCTTTATATCATTATGATTTCATTCCATTAAATATGAAATAGGAATGAACGTAGCGTTCATGCGTACGTACGGCTTAGCGTCACCATGAACGGTGCATTTCATTTCTTACCTCTAAATGTTATGTAATATTATGAATGCATGTATATAATGGATATATATGATATATATGATATCTAAATAATTAATATAATTTTAGAGATAATGGATATTTTACCGCATAAACAACTTGTAATTATATGAAGTTTATTTTAGACTCAAGTACCAAAGATCGACAAAAGGATCGTTATTAACTTAAATGACTACATAATGTTCATAACATGGTAATAAGTGATATAAAAGGAATAATTAACTTGAAAAAGGTTCTTATTCAAGTATAAATTTACTCTAGTTTATTATTCAAGAGGTTAAAAATGACCGAGTCAAGTCGGACACGAGGTAAGGGACTTCGTCTCAATCTTCTTTCATTGATGCATATTTTATTTTATACACAACTTTCTTTTATACGGTGTATAAACCCCTTTTACTTTTATGTTTATTCGAAAGTAATCCTTTTATACGAAGCGTTTTACTAAACGAAAAAAGGGAATGTTTTTTTGTCGTACATATGCGGCGACAACGACTACTCCACCGCCATGACCATTATTTGAGTTTCGGCTTCCTCTACAAGCCATAACATTTTTTTAAATGAAAAATAAATACCAAGTTTTAGTTTTCTTTTATTTTGGTATTGAATATAGTTTTATTATATCAATGTGTTGTATTGATATCTTGTGATTGAATTGTGGAAATGTTATGTTTCCTTTATGCATGTTTTATGTGATACGATTATGTTATGGTTTATGATATGTTTAAACCTGTTCATATGAGGAATGCATTGGACTTAATATGTGATGGGTGGAGACAGCTATAGCTCATCGATGCATCGGTAGGTCTCATGAGACAAACTAGTTTCTCGGCACGAGACCTTGAAAAAATCTTATTTGTAGTCATGGCACGAGGCCTTGGCTACGTGGTTATGATAGTCTGACATTATGAATTCCATCATTATGAAAGTGGTTATTGATATTTCATGTGATTATTCGACTAGTAGAATATCCTTGTGAATAATTAAATGGCATTACTTCATCTTATTTTTTCCATATTATGATAAAGTTCAAGTCTAAAGTGATTTTGTTTTAGTTTTACATTGCCTTAAATGTTTATGTTTATTTATGAAAGTTTCCGCTATATTGTTATCTTTATTGAGCATCTGAGCTCACCCCTTTCTATGTTTTATTTTTCCCAAAATGTGATGAAATATTTTATGACTGACCTGCAGGGATAGTCTGAAGGGGATATGAGTGTGGACTATAGAGACTATGTTATTGTGATTTTTTACATTATGATGTAATGTAACATTTATGAATGTATCTAGTGTTTACAAGGCTACTAAACTAATCGGTCTTTCGAGACTTGATCTTTTATGATCATTCCAATGTTACATAATAATGCACCGACTCTGGGTAACTGGGGTCGGGGCGTTATATTTGGTATTAGAGGCAGTTTAGTACTAACCTTGGGAGATAGATTTAGATAAACTCGGATTATAGCACATATCCCTAAGATATACATTGAGGATTAATATAGAAGAACTTCCTAGAATTTTGGTATTATAGAGATTTTGTGAGTTTTCTGAGAAATACATCCATGTATGGATATGAGCAGGTAGAGGCGGCTTTGGCACAGATGTACCTTGGGGTAAAACCCGAAAACACCACTTTGAGCTAGACTCTAATGGGAACTGGTGCACGACAACGGGCCTTGCTTCACTCTTGGTTACGACACTCCCAGGGGATATGCTTAGGATAATTCTTATTTTCTTTACAAACCATTATGAAAGGTTTATGAGTATATACTTCCTTAAAGAAAACATTTTTATGATTATGATTATATCCATAAATAGTTCAATTTATGTTAAGTGTTTTTCAAGTTTGTTATTATGTATTTCGATTCATAATTTAATCTAGTTTATGACATTGTTTAGAAATGGAACATAGTGGAAGGAATGGAAACCATATCAATGCACGCACTCCATGTAGGGATTTACCTCCTGCTCAAGATAATTATAGTGGAGCTGGTGATATGACTGGTACTAATTAGCTTATCACCATACTCGAACAACTCACTCAGGTTATGAATAATATCCTTACTCGTATGGAGCACCCGGATCCCCAACGTGGAGGATCAATGTTAGACCACTTCATGAGGCAACAACCACAAACATTTAATTTGAGTACAAATCCCTTAGTAGCTGATCAATGGATAAATTCCTTAGAGAAAATATTCCATGCCATGGGGAGTAGTGAAAGGGAAAATGTTATAATGGCAGTTTACTACCTCACTGGAGATGCTGCTCAATGTTGGTCATTAATTCAAAACACAAAGGGAGATGATGAAGTATCAAATATGGAATAGAGGGAGTTCAAAGAGCTTTTCTTAGAAAAATAATTTCCACTTGACCATCGAGAAGATATGGAAAGGAAATTTCTGAGTCTGAGACAAAAGGAGGATGATAATGTCCCAAAGTATGAGGCCAATTTTTCAAGGTTAGAGAGGTATGCTGCAGATTATATAAGTAACCCAAGAATTAATATTGATCGTTTCTTTGATGGGTTAAAATCGTTTCTCCGTCGAGATTTAGTATCACAATCTTTCTCAATGTACGAAGATATAGTCTCTTGTTCTATCAAGACAAAAAATGAATTCTCTAATTTTATGACAACAAAGTAAAGCAAGAGAAGAAGAGAACGATGGAGAAAGAGACAAATAAAGGGAAAAAGGGAAAGAAATATTTTCCATTATGTGATAATTGTGGGAAGAATCACCCCAGTACTTTCCTAAAAGGAATGAGAGTTTGTTATAAATGTGGAGAAAAGGTCACCAGGCTCGTGATTGCAAGGGAAAGAAAGAGGCTATCAATGATGAATGCTACAATTATAGGGAAATGGGGCATTATGAAAATGAATGTCCTAAGCATCAGGGAAACTTACCTCATAAAAGGTAAAGGGATCAAGGAAAATCTTATGCTGTTACTACAGTTGAAGTGGAATAATTAAGGTATTGGTGCTTTTGGACTCAAGGATTATATTCTGGTTATAAGAATAATGTGATATATATAAGGATTGTACTGCAGTACTTGTTGTTTTCATTAAGGTTTTAATATGATTAAGGTAATCATATTTTTAGTATGTAATAATAAGAGAAACTTTACTTTGTTTGGGGAATTTGATGTTACAATTGATTTTGGAATTTGGAGACCTTTTAGAGAAAGTCTGGACATAGGTATTTTGGATAACTATAAAGGTTGGAATGGATTAAGTTGAACTTTGGATAGTAGTTTTTAAGGTTAAAACATTTCTAAAGATTATTTTTAGAATATTATAATACTATAGTTTTAGGAAAAGGACAACATGTAGGTTGGGGGATAACCCGTCGCGTCGGACAAAGCTGCAGGAATCGAACCCACAACCATAGTGCGAGATGCCTTTATTACCTACTACTAGCCTACAGGAAGTCCCTGGTTATTAAAAAATAGTTTTCCTAATATAAATGGTATGTGTTAATATTTGTAACCTTGTACTATTAGGATAAATATAATATTTTTGAGTTCTATTATCTTTTTGAGGAAAAGATGAGTTTGTGGTAGAAATTAGTTGATGGTTGAAACTCTCATTGTCATGTATATATATATATACCTCTCTCTTATTCTATGAATAAATTAATTCTCAAACATTAGGAAATGGATATTAAAATAATGTGTTATCCTAATACTGTATGTTTTGTTGAACTGATGATATTTTAAATCACCATAGATTCAAGGCTTTGAGGCCCTCAATTTTACACTTGTTTGTGATTGATGACCGCAATCACTCCCTACAAATATTTACGTTTTCCCTCCAATTATTTGTCTCTAATTTCCACAAATGTTCTCTTAATCGAGATCATAATTTGGTGGTGACTTTTTCATTTCCCTTTCCCTCTTATTAAGGCTAAATTTTATTAACCTTATTTTTGATGTGGGTTTTCCACAATTGTATTTTCTATTTTCAACCTTTTATTTTAGAAGAAAATTTTAAAATTTTGAGGATGCAATTTATTGAAGGAGGGTAGAATGTAACACCCCAAGCTTTCACGGTACACTTCTCTTTCAATAATGCAATAGCTTGCATTGTACGCAACTTTGAGTTCTAACACACACCACAACCAATCAAACTAGCCGTTATGAAGAGTAATACCTACTTTTTGAAATTTTATAAATTTTATCTTTCAAAATGGACTTCATTTTTGTATTCGCAATATCTAATTTATCCTAGGGTAAAATTTTGGAACTTTTCAGATAACTTTTCTATTTTGATGAATAGTGAAAATTACTAAATTATAATTAAAAACAACTTTTTAATCAAAATAATTAATAGTGATAAATCATACCAGTGAGTGGTTTTAAAGTATAATTATAAAATAATTTTACCATTTTATCTAATGGTGGTCATTATAATTAATTTCACTTTGAAAATGGACATTATCAATTGTCAATCTTTTGATTGACATTGTTTCTTAAAAACACGCTATTTGTTTTGACAATAGGAATTAATTATAAAATTAATTAATGAAACTTATATGTTTTGAATTTTGTAAAATATACCTCATTTTTGAATTCAGAATATCAATTATAGCTTAGGGTGATTTTTTGGTATTTTTCTGAAAAACTTCAATTTTTGATGAATAGTGAAACCACTAAGTGGTAGTTTAAAAACTAATTTTTCATGTAAATGAAAAATTACCACTTCTGTGTATTGAATTTCAAAAATATGACATACATGGTTGTTATTAGGAAGAAATTTTTTTTCAATGAGATGAAAATAATTTTTTGGTGAATAGTAACTTTTAAGTTTTATTAATCACGATTATAGGTAATTAGTGAAATTTAAGGAAAAAATGATATTATAAAAATATGAAAATATCTTGACACTTGTCCTACCCTTATTTTATGAGTCATGTCCGACCAAGAAAATCAATGTGTCAAATTGGGGACCCCATGGAGCCACTTGGGTAAGAAAATGACATTAATAACTTTTTATTTAAAGTAAAAATAAAATTGTCACAAACATGTGTTGTTTTACTAAAACAATTATTACATGGGGTTATATAAGTTAAATTTTCAACTATTAATATTAATTGGAAATATAAAAAGATTTCGTATATCATGATATTTTTTTATAATTTTTAGACATTAAATAAATTAAATTTTTTATGGGACCATGATGATGCAGCGATCACCTCATTAATTAACGATTTAAATAAAATGAAAAGATAATGTAAAATATAAGACATAAACTTGTCAAAATCCTATTGGATGAGTATATTTCGAACCCTTATCACCTTATACTCGAAATATATAATTTCTGTACCTTTAATATCCGAAACTCATTATATAATAATGTAACATTTCATGACTTTCCAAGAGTGCCTCTCCTCTTCTCTTATAAAAGGCCCCCACCTCTACCACCTTATTCACACCACCAAAGCCATTTGACTCAGCCAACCTCTTCCCAAATACTCTCTCAACTTCCCTATCTTACTCCTAGAAGCCTCACTTTGGGCAGAAGTCTTCCCAAGGAAGCCTTTGGCTCAAATCAAAAAGAGTTACCCGATTTTAAGGTACTGTCTTCTCTTATGTTCTTTAGTTTTATTTTGCTTCTCCAACCCCTTAAACTCTTTTTATTCATTTATTTTGTAACAAAAACAGTATCTTAAATATACTAAGATGTTGTTATGAGATTTATTTGATTTAAAATTACACATACCTTCGTCTAATGGTTAAAGAACATACTGTTTCTGTGGGTGGTGAATTACTACCTCACAAAACGATGATTGTTCAATATTCTTTTAACACCTCTCATGGTGGACATTAATATGTCACTATATTTATATATGATATATATATTATTTTTATGTTTTCCTTATGCTTCTGTATTTTTCATTTATGGCATACCTTTATGATTTCTATTATGGGTAAACGCGATAATTTCATTTTAGGAAGTGCGGACTAGCGCCCCCTCAAAGTGATTTGAATCGTTAATGCCATATGTGGGACATATAAAGGATGTAGTAAATTATATTATATATTAAATTATACTGGAATTATAATATAACTTTATATAATTATGATTTAATTCCATTAAATATGAAATAGAAATGAAAGTAGTGTTCATGCGTACGTACGGCTTACCGTCTCCATGAATGGTGCATTTCATTTCTTACCTCTAAATGTTATGTAATATTATAAATGCAAGTATATAATGGATATATATTATATATATGATATCTAAATAATTAATATAATTCTGGAGATAATGGATATTTTACCGCATAAACAACATGTAATTATAAGAAGTTTATTTTTGACTCAAGTACCAAAGATCGACAAAAGGATCGTTATTAACTTAAATGACTACATAATGTTCATAACATGGTAATAAGTGATATAAAAGGAATACTTAACTTGAAAAAGGTTCTTAATCAAGTAGAAATTAACTCTAGTTTATTATTCAAGTGGTTAAAAATGAGCGAGTCAAGTCGGACATGAGGTAAGGGACTTCGTCTCAATGTCCTTTCATTGAGGCATATTTTATTTTATACACAACTTTCTTTTAGACAGTGTATAAAACACTTTTACATTTACATTTATTAAAAAGAAATCTTTTTATGCGAATCGTTTTACTAAACGAAAAAAGGGAATGTTTTTTTTGTCGTACGTATGCGGCGACAATGACTTCTCTGCCACCATGACCATTATTTGAGTTTCGGCTTCCTCTACAAGCCATAACATTTTTTAAATGAAAAATAAATACCAAGTTTTAGTTTTATTTTATTTTGGTATTGAATATGGTTTTATTATATCAATGTGTTTTATTGATATCTTATGATTGAATTGTGGAAAAATTATATTTCCTTTATGCATGTTTTATGTGATACTATTATGTTATGGTTTATGATATGTTTAAACCTGTTCATATGAGGAATGCATTGGACTTAATAAGTGATAGGTGGAGACCGCTATAGCTCTTCGATGCATTGGTAGGTCTCATGAGACAAACTAGTGTCTTCGAATGAGGCCTTGAAAAAATCCTATTTGTAGTCTTGGCACGAGGCCTTGGCTACCTGGTTATGATAGTCTGGAATTATGCATTCCATCATTATGAAAGTGGTTATTGATATTGCATGTGATTATTCGACTAGTAGAATATCCATGTGAATAAGTAAATGGCATTACTTCATTTTATTTTTTCCATATTATGCTGAAGTTCAAGTCTAAAGGGATTTTGTTTTAGTTTTACATTACCTTAAATGTTTATGTTTATTTATAAAAGTTTCTGCTATATTTTTATCCTTACTGAGCATCTGAGCTCACCCCTTTCTATGTTTTATTTTTCCCAGGATGTGAAGAAATATTTTATGACTGACCTGTAGGGATAGTCTGAAAGGGATATGAGTGTGGACTATGGAGACATTATTATTGTTATTTTTCACATTATAATGTGATGTAACATTTATGAATTTAATTGGTCTTTCGAGACATGATATTTTATGATCATACCAGTGTTACGTAAAAATGAACCGACTCTGGGTAACTGGGGTAGGGGCGTTACATAAGAGGAAGGCAGATTTTATTAATCTTATACAAAATAAATGGCCAATTACAATTATACCGTTGATGTATGCATGACATGATAATGATACAAAAATGGAATCAGTGAAAAAATTGCATGCATTACATTCCAATAATGAAATAAATAAACAATGACTCAAAGCCCCGAGGGAGGTCTCCTTGAGTATCTCAAGATTCTGCTCCGTCCTCTGCTCCTATCTCACATGTAAATGACAACAACACTATCCTGAAACCAAATAGAATATAGTCGGGTAGGACAATGCAATGGAAGCCCGAGTAGGGTGTGAGATATAAATCTCAGTAGGCCGGGACCTCCAGTGTCTACCACAAATTCAGACATTTAATAAAAAATTTAAACCTTGTGAAAGCATTACAAAATAAACTAATAAGTACAATGTGACTATATACCCATGTTCCCGGGTCATCCCTTAGCTAGTGTCTGAACCATTATTATACATTTGTCATGCATACTCAATAATCATTGCATAATCATTTTCATTTATTAATTATTCAAACCCCATTAAATTATATTTAGCCTAGGCCTGGAATCCCCCGTATAAGGCACTCACAACAGATGTCTCTAAAGACCATATAAGTAATCAAAGTAAATAATGAATCCAATCTTATGTTTTGGCTTGGATAATGTGTCATAAGATATTCAATTTAATATTTCATATACAATTTCTGAGCCTGTCCACTAAAATAGCGATTCACTCTTGGGTCCGCCCACTTATAGTGATTCACCAAATTCATTAATTAATCTGAACCCATTCCCATATTCAATTCAAAAATCATTATGTCACAACTGTATTCATTAACCATTATTTCATTTCATGTATGACCAATTAGACCCACAACCCATGTGTATTTGGAGGATCAGTCCATGTCCCATAAAAGAAAATTTGCATGCAATTTGGGTGTGGAACACCATGCCTAGCACCCCATGAGTATTTGGAGCATCAGTACCTATCTCACAACCTATTTATTAATCATACATATATATTTATCATTGGTTTAGAACACCTTGTCTAACACCCCAAATTAATCCATTAATTAATTCATAAATTAATTAAATTAGATCCATTAATTAATTCAATAGCTATTTAACAACATAAATATATTGTCAAAAAAATTATACAACCAATTAACCATTCCACATCTCAATAGTTAAAAATTAATTAACAATTAATAATTATTAATTAAATATACCTAATATTTAACAAGTCTGAACCCGTCCACTGAAACATTGTTTCTTCCAGGACTTTAACAACTAACATTCATTCCATAAACATCTCAAGTTAGAAATGTGGAACAAGGCCCACATATTTAGAAACCATCTCATATAGAATTTCATATTATTAAACAACTCCATCCTAAAGAACTTAAGGCATGGAAAATAAACACACATACAAAGGTATTATTGGACAACAATAATAATAATCAATCAATTCACAATCATAAATTAATGTATAGATATTTAATAAATCAAAAATTAATTTAATAAATAATATATCTTTAATTATTTCATCAAATAGTTAACCATTTATCATTTATCATATAAAAATTAATCAATCCATTAATTATTACCAGTTTCCAAATTATATTTTGAAACTGTGAAAATATTCAATATTATCAGTACTCAGAAAATGCCATAAATTTTTCCAACACATGAATTGATAATTAAATATTCAATTAATTACCCTATTACACATATTTCCCCATTCAAATAATTTATTTATATAACCATATAACTTTAACTAAATTAACAGTACAAGTTTAAAACAAAAACATGATCAAGTACTTATTTATATCATGTGGGTGGCATAATTAAATAAAATCAAAAGTGCCATGAAAGGACAAATCATATATCAACATCAGCAAGAAGATATAGGAGAATCCAAACCGCATCAAAAATTATATGACATTACCACTAACCAGTAGTTTATCTGTAATCAACATTTCAAGAAAACATAGCAGTTCCATAATCAAGGAAACTCACATTATCAAGTTATTTAAAAAAGATAATAGGTATTCTAAAATAATGATATAATTATTTGGAACAGTACCTCAGGGTGGAACCAAAAAATTACGTACTTCGTCACATGTCGGCAATCAATTACCATCGGTCCATAGTCGCATGCACAATACCTTTATATATATGTATGTATACCTATATATATGTATACACACACACACACACACACACACACACAGATATATATATATATATATATCTATAAATATATTTACACTTGTGAGCGCCCTGCCACAAAAATCAACAAATCACAAAAACTACATCGGAAGTCAAAAAACAATCTAGTAGGGTTTGCATCTACCTCTAGATACAAGGGACTCAGATAAAATATTAGACTTCCATTTAGGTGGTGAAAAACCAAATAATGAAGTAAAAACCTTACCCGAACCAATGAAAGTGAAGAAAAATGAGTTTATATTCATCACCACTGGTAGAGGATATTGGATTACAGACCAAAGGACCCCAAAACACCATTTTCACACCTTAATGAAGGAAGAACATCAAAATAGGGTATTTCCGTCAAACCCTTAATTGGAAAAAATATACCGAGTACCAAAAACGCACCGAATCACCAAAGTGATGAAGAAAAACATCAAATAAGTCCCTATAATGAATAATAAAACTAATCCCATGGAATAATCAGAAGAAAACATTGTGGATGGATGACCCGAGACAAGGGTGGCCTTGCGCTACAATAGGTTCTGCACAAGGTCAAAGTGCACTGCTGTAGGGGGTCGTCCATGGGGTCACGCGCTGTTGTGAACCATGTCCAGGAGGAGGAGGTCTCACCATAGGGGCTGGAGAAGTATTGACCGAGGGAGGGATTTCCATGAAGAAGAGTCACACACCTAGGGTTTCAGCGTGCCGACTGGTGTGTCACGTAGAAATAAGGATCAATCAGGGGGTGGGTCGCACGCTGTCAAGTCACACCATAGGGAGGGGATCGCGATGTTGGGGGAAGCTCCTACCATAGAATAGGGGAGAAGCCTGTTGGTTCATGTGGCATGGAGGAGGAAACGGTTTGGTCAGGCATCCTTATATATGGAGAGTAAGGAGGAGTGTCTTCCCTATCTTTAATTTTCACTTAAAAAAATAAATCTTAATAAAACCCCATTAATTAAATTACATTTATTTAAAAACATTATATGATAATAATAAAAGCTATTATTATTACCACCCATTTCGAAATTTATTCCTTTATAACCAAAACCACCTAAATAAATTATTATTATTAAATATTATAAAACAACCATAACATGTTAATAATAATAATAAATATAACCATAATATTATGCATAATAATAATCATAATGTCATTATTAATATTTCCATCAACTATCATTTATTAAGACCATAACTCCCAATTTATTATAACATCATTAATGATAAAAACTCCAACTCATAACCTCTATTTATAAAAAATAATTCTTCTTATTTCATTTTGAAACAGCTCATTTAATTAAACGTTTCTTTGAGAAGCTCAAAAGCCACATTAAATTCATTTAACATTTATTTAATTAAATAAATGTAGTAATAATAATAATAACATTATTATTATTATTATTATTATTATTATTATTATTATTATTTTTACATTCATTTAATTAAAACCAAAACCCCCAATTTATTACAACATCATTAATATGATATTATTGATAAAAAATCCATCCCAGAACCTCCATTTTATAATAAATGGTCCTTTATTAATTCTGAAACTCTTTATTTAATTAAAACTATTTTTTGATAATCCCAAAAGATACATTAATTTCTTCAGCCATCATTTAATTAATTCTTTATCATTCATTTAATTAAAAAACCAAAACCATTATAATAAAACTACAATATTATTATTATTAAAACATTATTTTTATTAAATAGAATCTCTCATATAATCATATTTAATTAAAATAATTATTCAATTAAAAATGGTATACTACATGGGATGGACCACAACCCTACACTGCCTGGGAAGATCCATTAATGTGGAGTTTTTCGGATCCTGTGATCCCGATACACATTGAGACATCCGCTAAAAATTATTGGGTAATTACGCAAGTCTAAAAAATGACACCTTTATGTGTTCCAATAGTTGAAAAAAATTCCAGAGCTCAGTTAAAAAACTGAAATGTTGCTAAACCCAAGAAAAGTGAAATCCATCGTATTTTAACCCATTTCAAAAACCTGAGACTTTACATAGAGCTTTGTTGAGAAAAATACATCTCCCTTCGAATGTATTTCATTAGGTAAATACATTAGACTACATAGCTTGGTTATTTAGAAAGACAAAGGATTATATAACATGGGGAAAAGTTTTATAATAAATTATTTCACACTGTTTTTACATCAAACTCTTTTTTACTGGGTTTAGAAATTATTTGGATGTCATTTTGGTTTACAAGTGAAGAAAATAACACTTTGGTTAATATTCATTAATTTTTCAATGATCACATGAAATTACAAAGAGTAAATGTTTCAAAAGTGTATAGTAATGATGTATTAGGTGAGATTTGGTCAGTGAATCCATTCAAATAAAAATTAATACATGTTTTTAACATCTTTCAAGTTATTTACCACTATATTTTTATGTATTAAATTTTTCGTATTTTACCTTGGAAACTAGTTTTTAACAATACAATTTTTGATATATTAAAAATATATTGTAAAGAAGGATACATTATTATTGTGATGTAAAACTAAATTAAATATTCATATATTCATGTTCCCCTTTTCAAAATGTTTAAGTTATCTTTTGAATTTAATCATTTAATATATGAAATATCTATTTTATTGAAAAATTATTGATTTAGTTATTATGTTTTATTAATCTTATATGAAATTAATTACCAATTAAAGGAGATATAAAAATTATATTTATATTTATTATTCATATTTAATTCATTATATAAAATAGGTGAATTTAAATTATTATATTAAAAATAAATAAAATTAATAAAACTATTCATATTAAATAACTATTTCTCCATTGTCATTGTCATTAACATTAATAATAGTAATCATAACAGTATCGTTAAAATTGAAATTTACCTAGTTACGTTACAAGAACACATTTATCTGAATTATAAAATCTATTTAATAATATTTAATAGCTATATGTGATGAAAAATAATTTTATTAATGTTTGTGACTATGAAGAAATTTAGAGTGAAATTTTACTAGGATTGAAAATGTTAAAATGGGTCTTATTAATTAAAAATAATATTTTTAAATGATAAATTTCACTCCATCAATTAATTTTTAATTATATATATATATATATATATTTATGTTATACTCACTTCTATATAGGGAAAAAATTCTACTCTTTTAGAAAAAAATTTTATTTTCCCTATTCTCAAAAAATGAACTATTTTCAAAATATAGAAAGAAATATTAATTTAATAATATTAATATATTTATTAAAAATAATAATTAATTTTTTTTCACATTAGATTTAATAAATAAAGAATTTTTCTTTCAAATAAAAAATAAAAAATTTGTTAGTGCTGTTTTCATAAGAAAAATAACGACTTTAACAAATTAACCACTCTTAATTTTTTTCCCTGTTATTTACTAGATTGGTTTTTGATAATATATCAATCAAATAAAAAATATATATCATCTATAATATTTTTTTTCATAAAAATGTTATAATAAAATTAATAAAACAAATAATCATTATGAAAATATAGTATTGATAATTTACTCAATGAATTAATAAATAAACACTCTTTTCTCTAAAAAACCATGTTTTATATAAATTACCACATTTATAGTTATATGATCATACCAACTTAAATTATAGTTACATATCCCCACTTTTTCTCATCATATGATCTTAGCATAATGTAATCTCTGGTGGTAGCCATAAGTGGTGATTGCACTAGCATGAGTCTCATAGATATTTCAAATTAATTGTATTTTCCTAGAATATGATTTATGTCATACCATAATGGTTAGAGTTTTTTTCATTGGATTTTATTGGGGAATAAAATAATAAATCTTTATCATTCCCATGATCAGAGTAAATTGATTTATAAGGGATATTTATACTTCCCAATGACATTTATTTTTTTGTTTACATATATTTTTAATATAGTTTTCTAATTTTAAACATTCTAAATTAATGTATATATTATAGTTGTATAATTTAAAAATTAATTTCTCATTTTGTGTTGTGTGTGAAAGAATATGTGAAACATAATATAAATTTATAAAATCAAATCCCCAAAAATCATTGGATGTTATTATAAAATCTTAGAATTTATAAATATTGGTTCTCACTATATGGGATTTTTTGAGAAATGGAATATTAATTTGGATTCTGGGATATTTAAATTTATATAGAGTTGTTTTTTTATTTCAGGCTTTTGAGGTGTCTTGGGAGCATTGATGGACATTGTATAGAGTTATGGGTGGATGTTCTGAATATTTTGGGAAGTTGATAGGTCATTTCTCTTGGATGGTTGAGGTTCATGACTTGAGGAGTAGTTGGTCAAGATATATCAAAATGGATAATTAGGTATTACACAATGGAGGTAGAATTTCATGTTATAACCAAAGGATCCCATGGTGTATTGATCATTATGTTGGTTAAAAAAATGAATGGTTTGGAAAGGTCACATCTTTACTAGTATTGTAATTGTATGTCATATTTTTGGGAGGTTTTTCAGTAAGTAAAACATTTTACATATGTGGTTTATTCCATAGGTTAGTTTATAACATCTAGGTGATAATAATAACATATGTCTTTTCATTATGGAAATAACCCACATGTATTAGGATGAATCTTGGATAGAGAGTATTATTGTGAGGATAAATATTACTTATTAGGATAAATATGTGGAGAATAAAGGGTGTTCCATGGTTATTGTTTTTAAAAAACATTGATAACCATTACATGTTGAGTATTTATAAATTAATGTTCCTTGGTGTATGGTTTAAAAAACCATGAAATTTTCCACAATGGATTTCATGAGGGAGGGTGGTCACAGTATGATGAGGGTCGAAATATGATACATTGTGGAGGGTCATATCCTGAGACTATTATGGAGAAGCATCACTATATGGGGTGAGGGATTTTATTTATAATAGGAGGCTATACCATGGAAGTCGGGTCTATTTATTTATGGTTCAACCCATTACTAGCGGGGTCACACAATGAAGGATTAGGATAGAGTGTCTTATGTTATAGAAATATGTGTAGTCTCCCACATTGAAACATTGTTCCATAATATAACCAAACATAGGCGAAAAAGATCATTACATGGAACATACATCTTATAAATATTAATATCAGGGACACCATGTAATTTTTATTTTATTCCCGTTATTATTTAAGGGAAAAAATATTGGTGATAGTTCAATTTTGGCTTACTCTACTATCCTCATTCATCCATTTATCCCCTTTATATGTGGTGTTTCTTGAATGATTCAGACGTGAATTTAATTGGAGTTATTTCAACCATTTTACATTAATCCTAAAATTTCCTTACAACATTTTTGGTTTCATTGGGCTAGGTATTTTAGTTAATTCCACCTATTCAAAGTTGAATTTGAGACAATATGACGGGGTTATCACTTATCATTTGGAGAAGAATGCTTTGGGGGAATAATGCATTCATTTTCAATGTATTTCATTGAGTAAATCCACAATCCAATTATATTTTGAGTTTTTATTCATATTATTTGAAATCGATGATTTAATGAGGTTAGGGTGTTATATATTTTATCTGTGATGGAACCATGTATGTTATTATAGTGATATTAAACATGTTTCTTGAGACTTCATAATTCTTTTTCCATCTAGTTAAGTAAATTTATGATTGTTCATAACAATATAATTATATTATTATTTTAGTAAAATATATAAAGTATATAAAACGAAATTAAAATTAATTTAGGGGGATTTTGATGAATTTATTACCTTTGAAAGAAATTTATTAGTTGATTTTGTGTTGATGTTAATAAGATGTGATAACAATTATTCATTAAAATGGGATAACTCTAATTGAGGTAGGTGGTCCCAAAAAATATTTATTTAGTTTATTAAACCCTTATATTCATTTGATATGTTGTCTTACCACATGTGTCTGATCAAACATTAAATTAAAATAAATAAATAAATAAATATATATATATATTACATATTTATAAATATAATGGATGTATTGTTGGGGCATAATAGACCCATGAATATTAGTTAGCTTTCATTATCTCTGATAGTGCTAGACATAATGACAAAGTATTGATGTGATATGTTTAATATAGCGAGGTATAAAGGGAAGGGACTTACCATAATAGACCTTGAGATATTTTCTCTTAGTTATATATATGTAGGGAAGACTTGGATATACAAAAATAATGGTCTAGTGGTAAGGCATATAGAACCTTGGATTGTTTTAGATACTTTTGGATTCATTATTTTGTGTGATTAGTGTTCCTAATCCACTAGTAAGAGTGTGTAGAAAATAGTGTATCACATGGAATGGTTTAATATATACATTTTAATATAGTATAATAATATATTATCTCATGTATTGTGGTGGATGTTATGACAGACCATTATGTTGATTTATATGGAATTACATGTGATTCTAGTTAGACCATATAGTGATCATTGTTGTTTTGTTGTATGTTATTCCCATTGAGTGATGGGATTTGGTCCTAGAGTTATAATTAGATAAATGAACCCATGCGTGGGGTTTGAGACATGATATAATATATGGGAAAATAGTGTGGGCAAGCTATTGTGTTGAATTTGAATTTTATCAATGCATGAGGAGTTGTGAAGTCATAGCCTGGTTTGGATTGTTTTATGTGTATTCTTTTTATGCTAAATAGGACATATTAGATGAAGTATAATGGTTTTAGGTTTTGGTCCAATCCATACGATGATGTCCTATGATGGTATAATGGGATGGGAAACATTTCTCTTTAATATGATATAAAAAATCATTATGGGGTTAGACACTCCCTCCATGTGCATCGTATAAATGGTTTTAGGGACATTGAATTCCCTTACGAGTATGATGATAAGATTCCGGGGTCGTCCACTATTCAACTATTAAGTGAATATGTTTTCCATCATGGGGATTAATTAACCTGGACAATAACTTTGATATTTGTTTCCAGAGAGTGGATCATTTAACCCATTATGATGATACTGATGATCTGGATCATGTGTTGTGAACAATTATAACATTATGGTGACATAATTTTATCATGACGAGATATATTTATACTCGATGATAACAATAATATTGATTCATGTTTGTGGTGTTATGCCTATATGATGATAGTAATAATGAGACTCAATAGTGGGACCCCATTCCCAATGATGTTGATATATGTTTCCATGGTGGGGTGTCATTCCCATGTATGAAGCATCAAATATATTTTTCCATGGAATGGACACACTTCCCCTAATGATCATAAATACATAATGATTCTAGGGTGGGGTGTTGTCACACTCTGAGTTTTTATGAATAATTTTTTTTGAATAAAATAAATTTCATTAACATCTTGCATTAGCTGAAACACCATGTTAATAGTCATTACACAAACACTAAGTTAAGTTTTCACTATATTCCACACAAGGATATCCTACGTTACACATGACACATAATTTTAACAAAATTGTGATATATTGTTAATATAGTTAGTAAAAAAGGACCATTATAACCTACCCCTTAAAAATATTTATAATATGATTAATAAATTATTTTTAAATATTAATTATAATGATTTAATGTAATGGAATCATATTGATAAAAAAGTATATATTTTTTAGTTAATTTTTTATATGTTATGAAAATGATATTTCTCTGAAAAAATATTATATAAAAATATATATTTTGAAAATTAATGAAATTAAATTTTCAAAAAATTTAAAAATAAATTTTATGAATGTAAATAATTTTTCAAATAAACTTTTCAAAAATAACGTAGAGATATATTTTGGAATTGTTATGAAAAGTTTTAATTATTTGAATAGTGGACATAGTGAATTCTAATTTAAAACAACATTTTAATTAAATTTAATTATAATGATAAAATACATATTAAATTGTTAAGAAATTTAAATTATTTAAATTATATATCAATTAATAAAATTAAATTTATTTTATTCAATTTCATATTAATATTTCTTATAACAACATTGTTAAAATTTTAACATTTTCCTTTGAAACCACACTTTCTCATCACATATATGAAATTAAATTTAAATTAATATTTTATAATTTTGTGAATTAAATTTGGAAATTTGTAATAAATATTTCTAATAATAAATTTTTTTTATAATCGAATAAGATTATATTAATTTTATTCATTAATTAACAGTGAAAACATAAAAATTGTTTATGGTAGTTTATATCCAAATGGATTAACAAGGGTGTAAAACAAAGTGTAAATGATTAAAATGACATATAGAAATGAATAAAATCTATTTTATTAACAAATTTAGATCATATATTTTATATTGTATTTTATTTTAAATTATTGGATCCATTTTTCATGACACAAGCTTTTGAGTAATCGTTCTTTCAAAATATATCAAGGGTGTAACTCACCTTAGTTATTAAAGGCCTCTCATTATCCTATACTCTTCACACATTGAAACCATTTTTACATAGCCAATACCTAAAAATATCACTTCCCAATATACCTCCTCCCATAATAAAATATATATTTTGTATATAAAGAAAACTAATGAAGGTTTATGGTGAAAACCAATAGTGGATGCCAGAAAAAGAGGTAATGTTCATTAAGAAGTGTTTTTGGTTTATTTCATGCAATCCCACCTACATTTATTATTATACAATAATAATTTTTTTTATTAAACATACTAATATGTTTTTAGTTTATGTTAACTATCGATAACTATATCCATATCAATCCAATGGGTTACAAAATCATCATCTATGGGTACATTGAACTACCATCTCGTGAACTGAAGCCATTTATTTTTTACACTATCACCTCTAATTGTTGGAAGTAATGATTTAATTATGTATTATATATGATATATATTATATTATTGTTCTTATAGAATTAATATACCATTCATAAATTCAAGATTTACAATTTTTTGGATACAATAATGTTGTTCGTGTGTACGACATACTACTGCCTTGTGAAGCGATGTGATTCATTAAATGATTACATGGAAGTTAGTAAAGAATATTTTTATTAACATATTATATATGTGGAATATATTTATTCTATATTTATAATATATAATATACCAATTGTTTTTATCAACCCAAAAATAAATTGTAAATAGTGTTTATGTGTATGTTTGACTTACCATCTCTATGAACATCATATTTAATTTTCGATCACAAAATTTTCTGTATTAATCTAAAAAATAAAATCTGAATGTATATTATATTTATATCATTTTTAAATTTTTAGATATTATGAAACCATGATCAAATTAAGAGGACCAAAAATAAAAAATCAAATCACATATGAAAGATAAACGAGTTATTACCCAAAATGTAACTTGAACATTGAATAGTTAATAAAAAGGTAAAAAGGTCATAAGAAAATAATATATACTAATAAATATAAATATATTTATGTAAAATATTTATAATAAACACATATATATATATTATACATGAGGATTTAATTTGTATATTGGTATCCATGACCAATGGTAAGAGAATTTTTGTCTCAAGTTGCCTTTTTTGTGATGTATGTTATGTTATGGACCTATATTCTGTTATGATATGTAGGTATAACCAATGTGACATGTAACATCATGAATTTATCTATCCTAATGATATATTATGTTCAATTTTATTTTAGTCCTTCATCAGTCTTATGATTCAATGATACTAATGTGGTAATGAATCCATTTTACAATCTCATAGTTTATCGGGATTATTTATGATTATGTTTTTAATAATAAAATATTATGTTATCTATTTTAAGAAATAAAATTTAATATAATATTTTAAATAATGATATTTTTATCTAATAATACCATTTTTCAATCATTGGTACATGACATAATTGAGAAAATGTTTTTATTCATAATTGGTATTATTTATCTCTTTGGTTGTGAATATGATTCATTCCAAAATGTTGTTTTCTAAAAAAAATTCAATGAATTTATATTATTATAATATTATTTTTTGATTTAATTTATATATATGTTTGACTTTGTATGGTATTTTATAGTGTAATATTCATGTTATTTTCAAAATAAAATCTATTTGGATTTTACCAAAAATGTGAAAGTAATCCATTTTTTAAACATTTATAGCTGAAAAAATATTCTCATCATAAAAATTATTTACTTTGAAGATTCCGTTATAAATTTTTATGTTTATTTTTGAATATAATTGATTTAATTTTTTTTATAATTTATACATTATTTTTTAAATAGGATAGAATACATTATAATTGATCAACCAAAATCATTTTCTATGTTAGAGGAAATATGTTAATGTTAACTATTCCTTAATGAGGATACGATCTAAGGATAATATTCATATTTTTTATGAATGGTTTATCGTTATGATGGAATTTTGTTCCTAAAATACATTTATATTCCTTGGGTTATACCATGATAATATTATAATGAAACCTGGTTTTTTTTCATGGATTATTATTTGATGAAATAATGAAATGATTACGAAACCAATTTATATGTTTCGTGATATGATATGATTAAATAATTATATAACCAATTTCATTTTATGGTTTATTATATAATAAATGATTTATGATCATGTATATGTCATATGTTTATTTTGATTCTGAGATGGGTGGGACATATAGATCCCTATAATGAATTAGGTAGTCACATATAACTCATGAGATAAATAGGAATAAATGTAGAAAGACCTGATACAGTAAGAATATTTGTCTAAAATGATGGTCTTGGGAGTTATACTTGATAACTATGACTATTTGGGGAGTGAAATCTTTCCACTAGGATGAATTATCTACTAATGGGTATGGTTGTGTGTCCCACCTATCCATAGAATTAGGTTTTACTAATATAGAAATTATTTTCTATACATATTTATATGCTAGAATTCAATTTATTATTCCAATGTTATGTTCACATAGAACATGTTATATGACTTCCTTATGGTTCATGTCTCAGTAAAATAATCTCATTATTCCTTGTCCCAAGATTCTAATATTTGATATGTAGGGTGCGGTTTTCATATGTTATTCTCCTATTCCGATACAACTATGTATATGTTATACTTACAATTCTCCATTGTTTTCCCTTAATTTTCATATGATCTCACCCTTTCTTTTTTCCATTTTATAGGTTATGAAAGAAATGTATTAAATATGATATTCTAATGCAGGGTTTCTGTTATAATGATCATCGTGGGAGATAATGGAGTTTACTTATGAAATAATTGTTTGTGAATCCATCTTTAAAATGATATTAAACTATTATTGTCCTCATACATTGTGTAATGTAAATAATATTAATAAATAATAAAGTAATATAAATGTATGATAATCATGTTATGTTATAGATGGTACTATAAGATAATTTTATATAATATTGGTAATCTTGGATGATAAAACCTTTTTTATATCCCAAAGGATGTGACTAAGGATAATAATAACGATGAGTCGAAGTACCAGAAAATGTCTTAGAATTTTGGTAGTAGATAGATCAAGTGGTTTAAATGAAATTAAATCCCACACTATATAAAAAATGAAGATTTGGACAACAAATAGATTTACCTTGGGGTAATTACTCTGAAAAAGGATCATTGAGCTAGATATAATCATCACTTGGGGAATGACAATGGGCATCAATGCAAACCTGGATTGACACCCCCATGGGATACACATTAAAACTTCACAATCTATATATGATCCTTAATGATTTATTTAAATATTTGATAACCATCAGTGTCCTTAGATAAACTAAATGAGTGATATATTAAAAAATGTTTCACTATTTACTCATATTATAAGTTATTTTTTACTACTATGTGGTTCCCCATCATGATTATTTTATATTGCACTATGTTGTTTTTTCAGTCATTTGATGGAACCATAAGAAACATGTTAATGTAGATAGTGTTGGAAAATACAATGATTTTCTTCTCAGGCATCCAAACATAATGGGAGTTGGAATTAAAAATTTAGTTGATATTATCATAAATCACTATCAATCTATGAGTCATGATGGACTTAAAAACTAAAAAAGAGTGTAAAAAATTTCAACAGATTCTGTCATGATGTAATTTCCACCTTCATTCAATTGTTCTTCTGATTAAATAGTTTATCAATAATGGATAAAATATTTTTTCCTACAGTGTACATAACATAAAAATTTTATTTAATATGTCTAATTTTTTTATGGTGATGTGGATCAATGGTGGGCATATATTGAATATGAGGCAACATGATAAAATTTACTCTCTTGATTTCGATGAGTTCAAAAACATATTCTTCAATGAGTACTTTATTTGAATAATTCATCAGAATATCAAAAATATGTTCCAGGTGATAAAGAAAAATGATTATGAATCTAATTGTACCTATGGGGGAAATATTTCAATGCATCCAATGTACATTTTTTTAGTCTTCAACTATCCTTAAATTAATTTGGATTGGTTCTTCTAGGGATTAAAACAAAATCAATGATGTTCATTATCCATTAGAGTGTTTTTTATATATGAATAGATTATTTGATGTGCTATCATGGTGGAAATAGATGTTGGAGTTACTTATCAATAACATTGTTTGGAAAATATTATAAAAATTGAATTTGTTTAAAATATAAGAAATATGGAAGGAAGGATATAAGATTACCATTAGGATCAAAGAGTGATATGAAACATGGTAGAAATTTTACTAACTGGAATAGTAAAAGATTAAGTGTGGATGGGTGGGTCATCAGTCAATTAAATGTCTAAGTGCAGTGAAGAAGTTACCTAAACATATGAAGAGATACAATGCTATATAAAATTCACCCATCATACTGCAAGGTTTAAAATTATAGGAGAGTTAACATTATGCAAACCAGTACGAAAATTTGAGAGTTAATGATAGTGACTAACATAAAAATTCTCTTAAGCTGAGAGACCTAGGGATATCTCATGCAATCACTATTTCTAAAAAGGTGTTTAATACCAACATGATTAAAGGAACACTTACCATTGAACCTAGAACTATTAATATAGTATTTGATTCTAGATGTATATATAATTTTATATATGATGAATTTTAAAATTGGTTCATGATTCCAACCAAATTATTAGATATAGAATTAGTTGTGAAAACCGATAATTTTAAGATAATCACATATAAATTATATGATTCCTCTCCATTGATGTTAGTGTTAATATTCTTCTGGAAAAAATATCCATTATTCATATGGTTTAATTTGGTGTCATCATTGGAACAGGTTTCCTTTAACTAATTAACGCCCCATAATTGTTTTAGTAATAGAATTTAAATTTGAAATTCCAAACTGACCTATGATAATCTGTTAATGTGATAATAATTGAAAAAATTTGATAGTGATCCATCTATTTTAAGGGAATTAATTCCCATCTGTAATACATTTTTTATATGAAAAGGTTGGTGAGAAACTTGATATCAATGACATTCCAATTAAAAATGATTTAGATGAAGTCTTTCTATAATATTTTCCTATATTTACACAAAAGTATAATGATTATTTTTAATGATAAATAAAACATAGTGATATTCAATTATATTGACTCTATATATAATGAATTCAATTGAGATATTGGAATTGAAGAAGAAAGTCTTTGAAAACCATGAGGTGGAGATTAATTTGGACAACTATGCCACCATGGGGCCACTTATTCATTTTATTAAAAATGAATTATTAATAAATGTGACCATACATTGATTAACAAGATAAAAATAAGATCATGTCTAAGATAAAATATCATATTATTATATTCATTACATTTTTTATCAACTATATTGATCTAAATACTTTTACAAGTTTGAACATCATTATGGATATCACCAATTGAGGTTCATGAATGTGGATATACCCAATATAGCTATATATATAGGGTATTAACAGTGTTAATATAATTTTATTTCATTTTTTATTAGTAATTATCTCACTATATTCATGTATTGAATGAATTGTGTCTTTAGATATTACCATAAACAATTTTTGGTAGGCATTATTGATGAAATTCTTAATTATTAAAAGAGGAAGGAAGAATATGATATCCAAAAAATAATTTTTCTAATGACTCTAGTGAAGTAGAAAATATTTTAATAATTTACAAACTATGAATTTTGGATGAAAAAGGATTCATTTCTGGGTCACATAGTCTCAGATAAGATAAATCAATATATCCAAAAAAGAAGGCTATGAAATGTTAACCTGGACTATCCATGGTGACTGAAATCCATAGTTTACACAGTATAGTTTGATATTATCGATGGATTGTAGTGATTTATCATTAATATATATTACCCCATCAATTTTAAAATATAATGGTTCTAATTTCCACTATATTAATGATTTTAAGGAAAATTTCATGTAACATTATTGAATACTTTAAATCGAACTTGTACATGAATTATCATATAGTGAAGAAGGGGTTTTAATCTATGGTGTTTCATCCATGAGGGGATGATGATGTGTTATTATTTATAATGAAATATTTATGACATATTCATATTGATAATTGAAGATTCATGAAAAAAATTACCCAACACAACGGTTGGATTTAGCCACTATAATTTTTTGTTTAATGTTATAGATGAATTATCTTAATAGGGAAAAGGGTGATATATATACTAATCATAAAAGATTAAATTTATATTCAAACAGAAAGATTTGAATATGAGATAAATAATATGGTTGGATATAATTAAATATTATTAATCCTTAATTCCTTAAACGCATAGGAAATCTAGCAATGTGGATGATGCTTTGAGTCTAAAGGATCAAACTAGCATATCAATGATTTGGAATATAAAATTTCCAATATATATAGATTTTAAAATGATAGATCTAAGAATCATGAAGGAATGAGAGAAAACACATCTTTCTTATGTTAATGTCCAGCCATTAATCCATGTGAATATAATATATGTACAGAAGGAATATATAGAGCTTAAAAAAAGGATATGAATGTTCTTTAGTTTAACATTGATTATGATGGAATGATATGGTTTCAAAACTGTGTTTGTGTTTAGTCCATACCATATTTTATGAGTGAATTATTATAGGATGATCATAGTTAATAATTTTTATTCATGATGTATGATGATGCATATATATTTTAATGATTATTTCTAGTGGGATGTCAAGAATAGTGCTATCACATAGTTTGTATCTCAGTACACGGTATGTCATCATGTTAAGGCTAAAATAAAAACGTATTAGGGGATGTTTCATCTATTAACCATACATGAATTGAAATGTTAAAATACCACAATGTATTTTATAATTTCACTCCGCAAACCTCTTATATGGTATAATATAACATGGGGTTTAGTCCATCACCTTACTAAGTCAGCACACATAATCACTAATAGAGAAAGATTCTCTATGAATCATCTTGACATGAAATAAATTGAATAAGATGTAATGTTTAATGGAGTACTAAATTTCATTATGTATGATTGGGATCTAAGGTTTACCTTAGTCTTAATTCAAGGTCATCAAAAATCTCTTAACACAGAGTTCAGTTATATCCTTGGATATCTTCCATAGAAAAATGTTTTGTATGAATGAATATTTCAAAACCTGGAGGATATGTTGAGATCTTGTTCATTGGGTATGTAAGGTGGTTGTTAAAAAACATTTCTATAATTGAGATTTCTAACAACAATATCCTCCTATAAAGTAATAATATTTATCCTTATGAAGACCAATATGGAAATAAATGTATAGATACAACGTACCATAATTCATTTAGAGAATGAAATATATTGGGAACTAAGACAACAGAAAAAAATTGGAGAGAAGATAAAATACATTCAAAAACACTTCATGGAATCTTATAGTCGGTAGAATAGTTGCGATTAAAATAACCAGATTATTCAATTATTTGAATTTGTAGACATGATGTTTTCAATAATTTAACCATGAAAAAATGTTACATGATTCAAGAAAAAAGGGTAATTTCACCCTCAGTATATCAGTCCCTTTGTAATCCATGATTGTATTGAGACCACGTCATATTTCTTTGGGATTCCACCAATAATCTCTCACATCCACGATATAATCCATGTATCTTATATAAATATGTACATTCCGTAAAATTCACAAGTATTGAATTTTGAGGTCTTACCACCAAATCATGATCTTTCTTATGATGAAAAACTGATAGAGCTTCAAGATCATATAAAGAGAGTTATATAAAACAAGACCACCAACCTAGTAAAATAATTATGGTGAAATAAAAAATATGAGGATGCTATATGCTAGATTTATGATATTATGATGTAGACATATCATATATTTTTTTATAAAGGTGATGAATTTCGAGGATGAAATTAATTTTTGGGGGTTATATTGTAACACCCCAAGATTTTAGGGATTATAGTTTTGAAATAAATTAAATTTCGTTAATACTTTTCATTATACAAAACACCATGTTTAGGTTTTGTAAAATTACCTTCCATTTTATTCTTACACTACACACAAAACTCTGTAAGCTTCTGGAACAAGGAACACTATGTTTAAACAAAACAACGTTATATTAATAAAAATGTTATTTAAACATGACCAATAGAACCTATCCATTAGATTTAGTTCTATGAATATAAATATATACATATTAAATTTAAATTATAAATTTTATATATAAAGGAAACGTATTGATAAATCAATTACTTATTTTTCTGTAATTTCATTAACTGTTTTGAAAACTTTATTTCTCAAAAAGACCTGTATTTTATTTTTTGAAAATTAATAAAATCAATTTGTAAAAAATTTTAAAAAATAATTTTATAAAAGCTACTTATTTTTTAAATCAATATTCCAAAATTATCTGAATGTGGGTTTTTTGTATTTTTATTAAAGGTTTCATTTTTTGATGAATAATGAAAAATACTCAATTTTAATTGAAACATTTATTTTCGATTAATTTACTTATAATGTTAATTTATACATAATAAGGACATATGTTAATAGAAGTTAAATTATAAATTAATTAATCTCATTTAGGTAACTGGAATTAATTTCAAATTTTATCTTTTTAGAAAAGAATTGTAAAAATTTGAGCATTTCATCATTGCAATCCCGTAGTCTCATCATATCCGCATAATTAATATTAAAATAAATATTTGAACTTTAATGAATATATTTTATAAAATTTGAGTAATTTTTTTTTATTTATACTAATTTATGATATCTAATATGGCCATATTATTTTTTCACCAAAATGAATAGTGATTACACTAATAATTAATTATAGCAGTTAAGGAAAAAATTGATTTTTTGGCCAACTAAAAAAACTACAAGGGTTAAAATAGAATATGAATTTGTATAAAAGAAATTTTCAGAACATATTTATACCTTATATATTCTATTATCGATAATTTTATTTTATTAGAACATTATAACAATAATAATACATGTGTGGAATTCATTCTTTCAATAAATAACAAGTGTGCCACTCATCTCACTTATAAAAAGCCACCCTCTTAATTTACTATTCACACATTCAAAATATTTTGGTTTAAAAAAACCCTACCCAATTATGATCCTAAATTCCATCATATAATCTTATGAGAATTATTTTTTTATAAAAATCAAATCTAGAAAAGGCCTTTTGTGAAAACCTATAGAGAATACCATAAGAATAGATAACATTCCTCAATGAGTGTTGTTGTTTTATATACTACTCCACCTCATTCAATTAATATTTTCCCATAATGATAAAATAAAATCATTTTATCTATATAATTTTATTTTTTATATTATAGTCCTGACCTACAACCATCTCTACTTCTATCAAATGACTAACAATATCATTATTCATACGTACAATGAACTACCCGCCTCATGAATCGATGTCAATATTTTCTTAATTACCACATTTAATGGTTAGAAATAATGATTTATTTATGGTATATTTATGATATTATGATGATTATTAATTTATTATAGAATATATACATTCTTTATTTCTATTTTATTGGAATACAATTATGTCTCTCATGTGTATAGGGAACTACCACCTTATGAAGCAATGTGATTCATTCAAATAATACATCTAAAGAAATAAATATATTTTTAATAAAAATAGTTTATTTGGATGACATAAAAATGATTTATAATGTTAATGTATCATCAAACATTCTTTCTTTCAATCCGACATGAAATTTGAAATTACATTCATTCGTACGTATGACCTACTGTCTCCAAAATAAGTTTATTTCATTTTATATCACTAAAATCTATAGATTAATATAAATAAAATTAAATAATATATATATTATATTTAAATAATTATTAACATGATATATATTATTAAACCATGGTTTAATTAAGAGGGAAAATATAAATAATACAACATTTATAAAAAAAGTGGTTACTACCTAAAAAGTAACATTAACAGGGAATTTTTAACAAATCGGTAATAAAAAGTTTTAAGAAAATATGATATGGTATGATATATATAGAATATATATCTATAATATATGTATAATTAGATTATATTTATTATTTAGGAGGATTTAATGTTTACGACTAAAGAAAATACTTAAGGTACGTTAATGTTATTCAAAATATTTGTTCATTAAGTCTCTTGTTATATTATGCACATATTTAAATTCATGAGGTTTACATACATCCCATTTGAGATTTAATATAATGAATTTAATTATCCTTATGATATTTTATATATTATTTTATTTTATTCCACAATGGGGATTACAATTCAAAGATACCGATGTGGTAAATAGTTTATGGTACAATATAATTATTTATTGAGATGTTATATTATTACATTTAAAATTATAAAATCATATTATCAGTATGTAATTAAAATCAAATGTTTTATTCTCCTCATGTTATCATGGTAGATTCAAGTAAAATTATAATTTTCTTCTATTTGATACTTAAAATAATTGTGTTTTTTTCAATAATAGCAAGAATTATTTATCTCTTTGGTCATAAATCCATATTCTTCCAATAAAATTTATTACAAAAGTATTTTAAAAAATGTTATATTATTCTACAATTATTTTTAACTAAATTTTTACATATGGTTTACATTTTAATTAAAAATATTTAATGTAATATTCAAGTCATTTCAAAATATTTACCATATTCATTTTTTCAAAAATGGGAAAGACATGTTTATTTTAATGTGTAAAACATGAACTAAACAACGCATAATGATATCTATTATTTTCATTGATGAATCCATTATATGTTTAGATTGTCATTTTCATTGAAAATTCATTTCAAACAGTTTTCTGTTTTAAATTTTTTTTCAATGGGTAAAAGGTATTTTTATTAAGAAATGTTTTGAATGATAAATCAATATAATTTTACATATAACATGAAATACGTTGATTTTACCTATTACTTAATGTGCATATTATCTAATAATACCATTAATATTATTTCAATTAATGGTTTATATTTATGATGGAATGATTTTTTTCAAATTATTTTCTCTTCTATGAGTTATTTCGGGATAAAATAATAATGGAACCCTCTTCTTTTCCACTAGATACTATATGATGAAACAATAAAATGGTTTTTAATCCATTATTATTTCTAAAAATCGTGATATGATAAAATTGTTATGAAGCCCATTTAATTTCTTGGGTTATTATATGATGAATGTTTTATGATCTTGTGGAACACATTTTTTTTCATTATTAGATAATTGGGACTTATATCTCCCACAAATTTATTGGGTAAGTATTTATATATCAATAGAGTGACATGACTGATATGGGGAGTGAACCTGGTTCATTATAGTACTTTTTCTACTATGAATATCTTGGGAGTGAACCATGATTACAATGACAGTTTTGGGAGTGAACCCATTCCACTACGAGGAATGAAATTCCACTAAGTTTTGTGGTGTGTCCCAACCAAACATGGAAGTGATACTTGACTACTATAAGAATGATTTTTTATTCTTATGTGTATACCAAAATTCCATTTATAATGAGATTTTTGTAACCTCTATGTGAATTTTCATTAATTTATATATGATTAATTTTCTATGAACTAATAATATATATGACATGACTCATGGTTAAAATCTATATTATTTTGGGCATGGTTTTCATATGTTATTATCAAAGTCTCATACCCCTATGTTCATGCTATTCTTATGTATCTCCCATTATTACCATTACTGAGTAATTTATCTCACATTTTTCTTATGTTTCCTTTCCACATGTTATTAATATATTTATTACATATGGTTTTTAATATAATGGTAGTTGTTATGATGATAATCATGTGAGAAGATATAGTTTACCTATAGTCCAGTTGTTTCTGCTTCCATGATTTACAATGACAATACACTATTATTTTTCTGAGGTTGTAATTGGGTAATTTAATAAATATTAAGAAATAATAATGTGATATATATTTATTATAATCCAGGATCTTCATAGATTTTATCATATGGAAGGTTTAGTTATCATTGTGAAACTATGATAAGAATAACCTAGTGAGATCGATGGGGACATGCCAATGGATAATTATATGGATTTTTCAAATTATAGGAAATGTCCGGGAATATTAGTAATGGATATATCAAGTGGTTTCCGTCAAATTTCATCCTTGAGTAGAAACTAAAAGTCAATTTTACTCTATAACAGATAAAACTAGATTTTATTACTCCAAAAAGGGATTATTGAGTTATACTTGATGATCATGTGATGAAAAACAACAGGCATTACTGAACACCTGGTTCGACACACCTGGATTATTCTCCTTGCAATTCACAAAATATTTATGAACCTTCATGATAGATTAAAATAGATGATGAACATGAATGACTCAGTATAAACTTATGGATCCCTAAATTAATGATGTTTTCAACAGTTATACATCTTATAATTTATTTTTCATGATCATGTGGTTCCCCATCATTGTTATTTTTAATTAAACTATGCTTCTTAGTTTTAGATAATTGATGGAACCCGAATGAACCATGATAAGGATGAATGAGATAGAATAGGAATTGATTAACGTGATGAGTGTCCAAAATTTATAGGATATTCAATGTAAAATATTGTTTCATTTCTCACAAAACCTTCAGAAGTTATGAGTCATAATAGATTTACAAAAGAATAAAGGAAGGAACAACATTATGTTGAATCCATCATGAGGAAACACCAATATTTTTAGATGGACATCTGATCCATTAGTTAATGAAAAATAGATAGACACATTATAAAATATATTTAATATTCCATAGGGTTTAGAACATGGAAATTAGTTTTGTCTATTTACTATTGAAAAGTGAAGAGGACCAATGTTGAAATATAATTAACAAAACAAGGAACCATGATATAATTTATTCCAATAATTCCTTTGAGTTAAAGAATATATTTTTTAATATGTAATGTTATTTTTATATTCACACAATGTTCAATAAAGAGTTATATATGCTAAATAAAAATAATGAAGAATCTGATGGTATTTATGATGAAAAGTTTACACACGGAGGAAGAATTCTGGTTTTCTTATGAAACCTAAATGTAAGGATAATCGATTCCTCAATGTATTAAAACCATGTATTCGAAGGGAGTTAGAAAAAAGTTAATTAAGTGCATATAATGAGAATATTCAATGTAAAATGAAAATGGTAATATGTGATAAAGTTAAATATCAATCACTTGGTTTTGATAAGAATAAAAAATTTCAATTCAAATGAAAATATTAGAACCATGTTGATAACCTTATGATATTTCATTCATGATCAAATTGTGGGAAGAAGCACAGTGGAAATTATTTTATGGGGACTAGTAAATGTTTTATTTGTTGAAGGTAGGGTATTAAGAAATTTATTTTTTAAATTATTTGATGAATTCAGATAATGATGTGAATAGAGATAAAGTGGCAAGGCAAACACAACTCACACTCTAGTGTTTCAAATGAAATGAATAGTTAAATTATGAAAACCAGTTTCTAAATCTAATGTTTAATGATGATTATAGATATCCAAAACCTCATAAGATAATATAAAAGTTAAATCTAATGCTATCACCATTTCTAGTGAAGAGTGTGACAATGTCATGGCGACTAATATATCTAAAATCCACTGTAGAACTTCTAATGTTTTATTTCACTTAAAATATACCAATAATTTCATATATAAAGAATTTCATAACGGTATCATGATTCTAAATAAATTAGTAGATGTTGAAGTATAAGTGGAAATCTATAACTTTATAATGATTTCATAACATGTATATGATGCATGTTGAGTTGAAATTGGCGGGAATATGATTCCTACAATTCATGTCATTCTTTCTCTTCTTGAATATGATGTCTTCTTTGGAATAGTTTGTATTTTTTCTAGATAAATACCACATAAATTTTTGGGGATAGAAGGATATATATTATATTGAAAATCATTCTACCATCATCTATCAAAAAGATAATAATTGAAAACATTTGATAGAGATCACATTCATTGTATATGTGTTAATTCCATTTCTATGTGGTGTATATATGAAATGGTTGGGTAGAAACATTAAATCAATGATATTCCTTTTGTATGAAAAAAAATTAAGGTCATTACAAAAATTTCTATATCATTTTAACAAAATGTAATGTTGTGTTCTCAATAGAACTCATAACTGGTTCCATAGGAATTTCAAATACTCCCTATACAGTGGACCATATTGTTTTGTAGTAATTGATATAGAAACTCTAGGAAAACCTTTACAAGTGATTCATTAAACAATTCAATCATCATGAGGTGAACCTATTATTTTATTATGAAATAAAAACTAATATGACTCTATATTGATTATCTAGAGAAAAATAAGATCAAATGTTCAAACAAGTATCATATTCCCAGTATTGATCACTTGTTTGATCAACTAGATGGAGTTCAATAGCTTTCCATGTTTGAACATCATTCTGGATAACATAAATTGATTCTCAAGATGTCTGAAATAATAACGATGAAATTAAAATTAAGTTATTGAATATATGTATATATTTTTATTATATTCTCTCTTACAATTCCCCCACTCTCATTAAGGATTTAATAAAAAGAGTCTTTATCAATTTCATTGATTGGTTTCTTAGTATTTGTAGATGATATTATTATAATTTTAAAGGGAAAGGAATGGAATGGATACCAATTGATAATTATAAAAACGAACCTATGTAAGGAGAATATTTAGTTAAAATTTATAATGTGTGAATTTTGGCTACAATAGGTTTCATTTGTGGATTATATAATTGAAAATTTGGGGATATCGGTAGATCCATCATAGATAGAATCTATTGAATGTTGGACCATACCGACCACATTGAATGAGATCTTTAGTTTTCTTATATTTTCTCTAAATTATGGAATGTTTTTGGATAATTTACCATGACTATATAATCCTCTAACCATGTTCCATTAAACTGGATACAAGTTCCTTTGGATATATAAATGTAAGGAAAAATTTAGGGAAATGAATAGATTATTTGTTAGAGCACCTATACATACATTATTCGGTAGTGGAGAAGGGTTGGTAATCTATATTTATGCACAAATGAAGGGATTATAATTTTTTTATTTGCTGAATTAAATGGTTCTACTGTTTGTCTCACAAAAAATGACAACTCATGAGAAAAATTACCCAACTCGTGATTCAGAGTTTGTTATGGTAAATTTTTCATTAATAATATAGAGGAATTATATTTATGGGGAAAATTAGAACATATATAATGATCAAAAAACTGTAAATTATATATTCACACATTATGAGTTGAATATGCACCAACAAAAATGGTCATAAGTTATTGGTGATTATAAATGACCAGTACATTAACATCATTGGATAGAGAACTAGGTGGTCGATTCATTGAGTAAAAAGACTCAAGAAATATTATCCATGAGGTGTATTATAAAAGATACCATATTTCATATTTTCATAGAATTTATTTTCAAATTAATATGGAAGAAAAAATATATTTTCATACTAAATTTAATGTTCAACTATTATCCATGTAAAGATTATATTGATACAGAAAATACATGTCAAGCTAAAAAGATGATTATAAATGTTCATATGTCTAACCTTGATAATAATAGAATAATAAATCTTCTGAAATATGTATATGTTATTTCCAAATTAGATTTAGTGGAGTTATTTTGGTATGACTATAGTTCATCATTAACTATTCATCCAAGAAGTATGAAGATATATAGAGACTTGAAAGAGTTTTTCCAGTGGGATGGCACGAAAAGAGATATCATAGAGTTTGTAAATCATAACTTGGAATGTTACAATGTTAAGTAGGAAATAAATACGTCTAATGAGATGTTATATCCATTACCCATATCAGAATGGAAATGGGAAAACATAACCATTGATTTTGTCATTGGACTCCCTAAAACACCTAAAGAGTTCAATTTGATATGGTTTTTAGTTGATCACCATACTGATTCACCACAATTCATTGTTGCCCGAGAGGAATTATATATTGATCCTATTTATAGTATTTTAATTAATGTAGTTGTATATTTTCATATAGTACCACATTCTATTGCGTCTGATCAGGATTTTATGTTTACCTTACTATTAAGTTAAAGGTTTTAGTAAGCTCCTAATATATAGTTGTTTTTCATAACTACATGTTATACATAGTTCGATAGTCAGTATAACAGAAAAATTCAAACTCTATAAGATAATTTATGATATTATTTATTGGACTTGAAATGTTGTTGGGATCAATACCTTATTCTAGATGAGTTTTCTCCCAACAATATCTTTCAATGAAAAATTCAAATGTATCTTTATAAATCTGTCTATTGAATAAAATTTAGATATTCAATTTGATAGAATAAATATATAAAAATAATGGTATTGGTACATGAGATATATCATGAAATTTAAAATAAGTACAAATAAAATAAAAAACAAATCAATGAAGAATTGGGTCATTAGAAATGTTATACTGATAATTTCCAATGTGATATAGAATTTTAATAGGGCGACAATGTGTTTTTATGAACTTCTCCATGGAAAGGGACATGAGATTTATGAATAAAATAGGGGATAGATCCCTATGTAAAACAGTCCCATTGAAATTATTGATCATATCATGACCATGTCTTATAATTTGGATCTTCCACTAAACGACTCTCAATTTCATGACATGTTCAATGCATCTATCATAAGGAAGTAAATAACAAACACTTATTAAATACTAATCTCATATTACATACCATTGAAACATGATCTATATTATGAGGAAAAAACAGTAGAAATTATAAAACAAACAGAGAATGTTATATGAAACAATAACACTCAACTATGGTCATTTTCAGGGTGAAACCACCATATTGTTGCTGCTATGAGGGATATTGAGGAAATTATGAGGCATAAGTTTCTTCATTTTTTTATATTAGGGTGAAAAATTACATGAATGAAATTAATTTAAATGGGGGTATAATGTAACACACTAATTTTTAAAGATTTTTTACAGATAAGTTAAATTTATTTGATAGATTTGTTTACATGTAACACCATTTTAATCTTGAATTAAACACAACACTATGTTATGTTTGAGCTACATGAAATTATTTCTTAGCTTACATTGGAAATTTATATGAGATTTATTAGAAATCAATATATTATTAATATTGTTATTTATAAGTGATATTCATAGCATAACAATTAAAAACAGCGACATGAATAGTTATAACTAATATATATATATATATATTAAGAAAATTTTTACAAGGAAAAGAAATTGATACAAAATTACTTACATTTAGATATAGTCTTTATATGTTTTGATAATAATATTTCTCAAAAAAATATTATTTTGTTTTGTGAATCTTAATAAAACTTTTTTATCACTTTTATAACCTTATTTTGATATTATAAACATTGATTTTGAATTAACCATGTAAAAAATATCATAGGTTTATTACTATGGATTTTTCTAAAAGTCATAATTTTGATGAATATTGAAAAATAATGAATTTTAATTGAAAAATCCTTTTCAAATAATTTATTTATAATATTAAATTAAATTTTAATTGTTTTCAATTTAAATTTTTTAAAATTATATATTCATTAATCATATATAGGACATTGGAATCAATATCATATTTATTTTTGATATAAAAAATTTGTAATTGTTTTTACATTTTCTATTTGAAACCATATTTTCTTTTTACATGTGTGGGATTTATTTTAAATTAAAACATGTCACTTCATTGAATGGAATTTTGAGAATGAATTAAATATATTGAATTAGAATAATATATATTCTCTAATAATTAAAACATAATTTTTGAAAAAATAATATTGAAAATAGTAAAATTTATTTAACATAGTTAAGGTAAAAATTATTTACCAAAGTTATAAACTAAAAGTATAAGGGCTAAAGTAACCTATAAACATGTCAATAATATATTTTCATGAAATATTATTACCTTATATCTTCTAGGATTGATAATTTTATATTATTGAATTCTTTGGACTTGAACAAATGTTTGTGGAATCAATTATTCTCAAAGACAACATGTGTTCTACTAACCAAACTTAATGACATCAAACCATTATCCTCTCTACCTCAAAACATAATTTTTTTTAAAAAAATTACCTACCTAGACCAGTTCTTTTATTCCCTCATATAATCTTAGATGACTTATTTTAGAAATAAATCCATCTGTGGAAGGATTTTGGTGCAATCCTATGTATGATAACTAATAAAGAGGCAACATTCATCAAAATGCTTTCTTTTCTACACTTCCATTAAATGGGTTACAAAATTATCATTCGTGTGTACAACGAACTACTTTCTTATGAACTAATTCTCTCAATATTTCCATTACCACTTATAATGGTTGAAAATAATGTTATATTTATTTTTTATATACGATATTTATTATGTTATTATTCATCTGGAATTATTATATCCTCATTCCTTCACAACTTCTATTTTGTGGGAATACCACAACATAGCTCGTGTGTACATATCACTACCACCTCACAAAGTGGTGTGATTTATTTATACATTCCAAGGAATTTAATAGGCTTGGATTTAATGACAATGTGTGATATGTATGGGAAACATTTATTCATTAATGATAATTAATCATCGACCTTTTTTTCTTTCAATCTGATTAGAAAATAGAAACAACATTCATGAGTACTAATGGCCTACTGTCTTAATTAATGATGTATTTAATTTTCTATCAGAAAAATATAGGGAATAATAAAAATAAATATATAATACATATAAATTAGGTTTATATAATTTTAATCAATATTTAGATGAAGAATTCATGATATAAGTCAGAATACCAAAACAAAAAAAATTCAAAACATATTAGAAAAAAAGAGTTTATTACTCGAAACATATGATTAACATAGAGCTGTTAATAAAATGGAAATAAATATTCATAAGAAAATATTAAATGGTATGCTATATATGATTATTTTTAAATTTATGTATAATAAACATTAATTTATTATACGTGTGGTTTGAACATGTATTCTTGATGATTCGACTTCTAGTAAGGCATTTTTTTACAAATTTCCTTCTTTGAGATGTTCATTATGTTATGAACATATATTATTTCATGAAGTTTGTATACATACCCTTTGATATTTAATATAAAAAATTTATTTATCATCATGATATCTTATATTCAATGTTATTTTATTACTTCACAAGGATTACGATTCATAGATACTGATGTGGTACTTACTATAGGAAATAATCTCAATGTTTATTGAGATAATTCATGATTAAGTTTTTAATGATATAATATTATGATATATATCTCAATAAACACATGGAATATCTTCTCCTCTATGTATTCATTATATTTTCAAGTAATAGTATCATTCTAAACTCTCTTTTAATTAAAATAATTAATACAATTTTTTATAAAATCTGAATATATTTCACTCAGTCAAAAATTAATTTCAATCAAAAAATTTGTTTTCAAAAAAAAATTTGTAAATATTTTTTTTCTATACAATGATTTTAAGAGACAGTTTCACCCATGTTTTACATTTAAAAAACCAATGAAAAATTAATTTTGTTTTCCAAATGAGGCCCATTTGTAATTTATCAAACAATGATAATTGAATATTTCTTTTATTATGTATATAATGAATTAAACATTAATTAATCATGACAATTATTTTCCATTAAGATTTATTTATTATTATTCATGGTTATTTAAAAATAAAAAATTTTCCAATTATTTTTTATTTAATTTTTTTTAAATAGAAAGGGATATTTTCCCCAAGAAATGTTTCAAATGGTTGATTAATATAATTTTCCATCTATAATGACATCCATTGATGAAAAATATAACTTACTGGGGAAATTATCCAAATATAAAAATATTATTATTTCCAAGAATGTATTATGTTCATGATGTAGTGATGAATATGAAATTTATTACTGTTCTATATGTTAAACCATTATAAAATTCTTATGAAACATGTTTCTTTTTCTACAGGTTATGCTGTGATGAAATTATGAAATGATTATGAAACATATATATTTTTTTACTTGTTATGAATTTTTTAAATGTTTATAAAACCCATTTCATTTCATTGGTTATGATATGATGAATTTTTTATGATCATTTGGAACATATATATATGGTTTTAATTATGAGAAGGGTCTGGCCTATACCTCCATCGAATGAATTGTGTAATTATTTATATCTCATGAGTTTAATAGGACTTTAACTAGGAGAGAAACAATTCATTAAGGGACTTTATATGATATTACGGAATTGGGAGTGAAATATAACTTCTATGATTGTTTTGGGAGTGAAACCATTCTACTAAGAGAAAATGATGGGCTCTAGGGATGGTGTTTTTACCACCTATACTGTGGTAGTGATCCTCGACCACTATAGAAATTATTTCTTATACTTTTAGTATTACAAAATTACAAGTCTTGCACCGATTTTATTCTCTCATAGATCATGTTCATTTATTTCCTTATGATTAATTTCTTATGAACTTTCCGTCATTTTGAAATGTATAAAGACTACACTACTTAATATATTGGAAAGGGTTTTTATATGTTATTCTCATGTTCACATAACCCTATGTTCATGTTATGGTTATGTATCACCATTTTTTTATCTTACTGAGTATATGTTATCACCATTTATTATATTTCCATTCCTCATGTTATTTAAATTTTTATTCATATGAATGTATCATCAGGTTTTTGTTATGATGATCATAATGGGAGATGATGTAATTTACCTATAGACCAGTTTTTTGTTTTTCCCTGATTCAGAATTCAATAATCTATTATGGTAATTGGGGTGTGATTGTGAAATACTATGTATAATCATCAATATTAATGTAATACATATATTTGATAATCCTACGTAACTATAGTTAGTATCATATGGTAGGATTAATTGACCTTTGGAAAATAGGATGATTAATCCATGGTTAATGCCCTAAGTATATGTATCAGTATATGTATAAGAATCATTCAATGTATATAAAAATTTCGTGGAATTTTCATAAAGGATATATATTGTGATTTGTAAGAAATTACATCCCTCTTTAGATACTATGAAGAGATGCAGATATAGAAAAGAGGTACCACGGTGAAGATACTCTGAAAACGGAATATTGATCTATTCTCAATCATCAAAAGGGGGAAAATGGTCCTTGATTCACACTTGGATTGACACTCATGGGGGATGAACATTGGAAATGAACAAAGTATTTAAAATCCATCATGAAGGATTTCAATAGATGACGAACATGAATAAACTATGATAAAATTATGGTGTCATTGATTAAAGAATATGTCATGACATGGACCTCATATAATTGTTTTTATTATTATGTAGATCCATTTTATGATATTTGTTTCGTAAAATACTATTACTATTTTTAGTTAATGTCAGGAACTCGATTGAACCATGATAATGCTATAGGCAATGGAAAATTCAATGAATTATCCCTTGAGAATCTAAATGTTATGGGATATGGAATGAAAAATATCATCGTTATGCTCACAGAAAATTATCATGAAATGAATCATAAAAGAAATTCAATTAAAATGGAATTAAAAAAAATACTATGTACTTCATTTGAAAACAACCACTTTTTCTAAATAGATCATATAGTATACCACTTGCTGAATAATGGATTAAAAGCATTGAAAATATATATTCCATTCTCCTGTGTTCAAAATATAAATGATTTATTTGTGTTGTATACCATTTTGAGGGCTAATAAAATCAATGGATTAATCTAATAAGGAATACATGGGGACATGATTAAATTGACTGCATGGATTGGTATGAGTTCAAAAACATGTTGTTCAATATGTTATTTTTGTATATTATTCATAAGATATGGACAATGTGTTTAAATGGATAATGAAATACTATTATGAATCTACTGGTTTTTATGAGAAAAATGTTACAACCCTTTCAAGGGATTCTTCTAGTATTATTATTAAACATGAAAGTAAGGTTTATCGATTATTTATTGGATTAAAACCAATTATCTGAAGGTTTTTACCCAAATGATACTATATTAGTTGTGATGATATTTTCAAATGTGGTAACAAGGAGTAAATTTTGGTTGGATTAACTTGTCAATATCATGGTTTTTATTAGATGAGAAAATGTTATTAGGATAAAAATTTATGAACAATAATGAAATGAAGATGAGATTTCTCTTATGCTAAATTCGTGGGAAGAAAAATATAAGAAATTATCATATTTGGGAAAGAAAAATTTTTATGTGTTGGAGAGAATTTATTCCAAAAAATAAATATCATATTTTTCGGAATATGATATTTAATGATTAAAATAAATTGAATGCTAAACAAAATGCTAGACCCATAATCTAGTGTTTGAAATGAATGCTGTACGATAATAATTCTTACCAATGCCGAAATCTGAATGTTAATTATTTTGATCAATGTAATTACCCTATTAATATGATATAAAATTTCAAATATTACAGGATAACCATTTTTTATGAGGGGTCAGACAATAATTTAGGGGTAAGGTATACATACCATGCACTCTATAACTGAAAGTGACTTATTTGAATCTAAATCTAGAAATTATTTAATATTTAAATAATTTTACAAGGGAAATTGAATCATCCCAAAATATTTGATGTATTATGCATAGTGAGAACCTATAATTGTACCATTATTACATATCATGTATCTTATTCCTCTCATGTATAATTTTTGGGTATTTTCTTCCTGCATATAATTTCATTCTTCATCTAGTAAAATTTTATATCATCTTGGGAATATATTAACTTTCCCTACAAAAAAACTATATCATTTATCATATATTGGATTTTTTAATTGATATTAAAAACAAACTTATAATATTCTCCCAATGTGAATATAAGTACATCCTTTCGATGGGTATCAAATCCATTGTAATAGTATAAATTAACATTTAGAATTGGTATTTATATATAATGATATGGGAAAACCCTGAAATCAATAATATTTTTATTTTGATTGTGTATGATGAGGTATTTATAGAAGAGTTTGATATAATTACACATAATGTATAGTTGAGTTCTCAATTGAAATCATAATTGATGCCACAAAAATTTCATAGGATATTTGTAGAATTTCCTTGATTTAGTTGTAGGAATTAAAGAATCATCTCCATGAAAACATTGACCCAAAGATACTTGAAAAACAAATCGATATTAGAGAATCTCATTGCCCCATTAAGATAATAAAAATGTTCAAAAATATGAGTAAATGTATATTTTTTCTTAATCAACACCTTATTTAGTTTCAGGTAATCAATAAAAAACCTAAGTGATCCAATGACCTTCTCAAAAAAATTACATGGGAAGCCCCACATGAGATTCTTTAGAAAATGAATCATTTGTATTCATAATCTTTAAGCTATATATTTAATTCTTTAGCATGGTGGTGTCCACACAGTTTGATTGAAGATATATCAGTTGTGTTTCTGGTATAAAATATGATTATGGAGACCCAAATTCTTGTTGTTCCCTTAATGGTGAATCACTCCATTCGAAGTGATTCATATTACTCTTCATAATCAGATAGAGATGAGTTATATTAACTATAATGCTTCCATTAAACCTTTCAACAAAATTATATAGATGTTACTACATCGTCATTTGTACTAATCATTTACATGACTCATCATATTTCCTGCCATTAAAAAAAAATAAAACCATAGTTAGAAATTTGTAAATTTTAGGAATCATATAAATTTTTTGGGAGTTTATGTATTAAAATATAATTTTGAAAGAAATTATTTTTTTAGTAGCCTATATTAATAATTAATATATATATATATATATATATATATCTAAATATATCCTAATAATAATGTGATTAATCAATCATACATACCAAGAGTGTGAAAATGAGGCGTGCAATTGTAACGTCCCAACCTGGGTGCCAACAACCAGTGCCTCAAGACGGTTGATTACGTGACCTCCGTCACACCACCCTATATTCCAGATGTTGATGACTAGCATCAAGGGTATATTATAACATCTTGGGGAGCCTATACCATATTTATCAGAACAAAATAGACATATAAATAAACAACCAACAACCAATGGAAAATAAATAACAACTAGAATAATAAAATAACCATAATAAACATGTATCACAAGATGAAGCAAAATAGAAAACAACATCCATAACTAAACACTAGATAACTCATACCATGTACATTCCAAATGTCAAAATCAAAAACCAAAATTACAAAACTGACAAGATCCCAATGTTGGTCCCAATACAAAGTCAGGTTTCATCATCCCTTTTCCATCCCAACTCATCCATTTATGAAATGAAATTTTCACTTATCATATCATAAAAACAAGATATCTATAATGGGTACTGATCAGGAAGCTTGAGTAGGGTGTGATTAAAAATCATTATTCCTCCACCAACATCATCTAAAATAGTATCCATTCAATAATAGTATAGACAATTCTCATAAGTATAAAATAATATTGATAAAATAATCAATTTATATTTCGAGTTATTTCTAATATAACCATATATACTGATGGGTTTGTGAGCACATTTGAACCATCAATAACTACTTAGAACTATGTCATAATATGAGTTCTTCCCAAGGTGTATCAAAAATAACAATATAATTGTTATCATTTATTAATTCAATTGAATTCTTATCATGTCCATTTAGAACCATTTAAAAATGTCAATATCATTGCAATATAATGTTATGTCTAGAACAACATGGGTATTTGGACCATCATTCTCTATCCTAAACCTCATAGTTATTTGGAGAATCTGTCCATGTTTGACACCATAGTAATCCCATAGGGCTATTTTGATCCTTACTCTATATCCCACACATTGTACAACATATGGGTATTGGGAGCCTCAATAACCATCCCACAATTGATATCACATATAGTTATTTGGAGCCTCAATACTTGTCCCACACCTCAATTTTTAAAAAAAAAAATCAAAAAATCAAAAATTTAATATAAATAAAGGTTATAAATCATTAATATTATAATCAAACATTTTTTATAGTTTTCCTTTCTATTTTATCATATCAAGAACAATTGTATATCTCTATCACGATGAATATTATGAACAATTCATAATTATTACCTTTTTCAACATTTAAAAAATTAATTCATTGACCCTTCATGAATAATCCAAGCATTCCATAATTCCCAATAATAAATTAATTACATGACATAATAATTAACTTGGTAAAAATCCCATTTATTTCAAGAACTACATTATAAATATATTTAATCAATTCTATAATCACTTAATTCTATTAATTTATTATCCAATTATTTAATCCAGCCCACCAAATTAAAAATTTTCACAAATTAAAACCATTAAATTATGACATGGATATTTAATTTCATCAATCCAACCAGTGAAAAAATTGATTGTTAATGTAAATTACAATTTCAAAATCGCATACTCATAATTAAACAAATGCAATGGCATTTGTAATTTTGAACACTGACCACAAGATCGTTGATGGATGATCACCAATTGAAATCCTAAATTAATGTGGAAGTATCAAAAACATGACAAAGAACGAGATATAGAACCAAATAATAGAAACATGGTCATATAGAGTATGATCTATCATAATATAGATCTAATCCCCTTATAAATGAAAACAAAAAACTCATGATCACTTTGGATGTGAGATACTAGAAAGAGAGGGAACCACATGGTAATAGACCACATACTCCCAGAGGTGAAGATCTATTAATAAGATCTTCAATTCCTCAAGTTTGAGGGTTGAAATTTCATATAACTCATTCAAGAGACTCTAAAATTATTTAGAACGAGTTTAAGTACTAATGGGTGTGATTATGGATTAATAATGTGGGTTTTGGGATGTAATTTATCTTTTTTGGGGAATAAATTTCTGTGTGAACAGTAGCCTATATTGGGTGAACAAATTTCCTTAACTGTGAGCCTAATTGTGTGCCCCTTCTGAGGAATTTCAAGATTACTATAAGGAGAAACATTGTTTGATAAATTTTTCACTAACTATGTGAATCCCATCTAATTGGGATCACACTATTTGTTGGATAGGGAGAATGATTTTGGAAAATCACATGACAACCCAGAAATTCCCCTCTACCTTCCTAAATTTCCCAATTTCACCCAAAAACACCACAATGTGAATCCCTACATCTTTAAAATGGGAAGGTTTGAGAATTTAATTCCAAATTTATGAAACATGAATAACCATATTCATAACACTATACCTATGTAGAAGAGCCAATAAGTACCTCACTAACCCAATTCTCCCCATTAGAAAAAAGATCCAATAAACCTCGTTGAAAACATTCTCTAACATTGAATCCTATAGAGTCCCAATATAGGAGACACCCAATGATAAACATGAATATCCACTGTAAACACTAGGGGTTATCAAAGTCTATAAACATACAACTTATGTCTACTATACATTTTAGACTTATTCTCTCGAATCAGCAAGGTCTATTCTGACATCAACTAAATGATACATGGTCCCAATAAGTCTGACTCACCTACCTCCGTCCAACATAGTGGTGACATGAATTGAATTCCATAAATTCCCTCATATGGTTCAATATGAATATTTTTTTAATAACAATTATTATAGGAGAAATAAACATGTTCTAGTCAATTATCCCCACACCTATAATATTTGAAAACATACACTCATTAAATATCCCCATGAGGATGAACAATACTCTCTCTCTCACCCCATCTATCTATGGATGGAATGTCGCACTCAAAAAATTCGGTCTACCAAGAACCATTCCCATCACTTCTAGAATATTGGTGTAAAATTTCAGTCATGGTCAGAAACAATACTACATGGAACTCCATGTATATAGAGTATCTCTCGAATGTAAAAATAACCAATTGGTACACAGAGAAACTTTCCATATAAGAATGAAATATTCTATATTGGCCAATCGGTTGACTATCACCAAAACAGTATCATTATTTCATTGGATCCTTGAGAGACCCGGTACATTTTCCATAGTAACATCACCCCACTACAATTCTGTAATGGGAAATGACTATAGTAAACCACCATATCATTGATTCTCATCATTCACCTATTGATAGTTGTATCATCATGTTAGGAACCCAAAACAATCATTTTCATGCCCAAACACCAATACCGTCATCATAGGACACACTGCATTTTTTCAACCCTATATGTTCTTCCCACTTCGAGTCATGAAATTCACATATCATCTCCTTCAATATATTCATAGGTATAACAACCTGATTCATGTCATAGTTGATCTCATGCTCATCTATAGTCCACATAGAAGGTTACTCCCTACCTTAAAGGAATTAACTCATAGAAAAACACTCTATATCATCTTACTAAAAATCCCTGATATGAATCAAAAGTGTTGACTCACCTAAAATGGATATTAGGTTTATCTTCCCCTAGCCCTCCTAAAACACAACATGAATCTCTGCAAGAAAATTCATCATATTCCTCATAGATATAGTGTTCTAAACGTCCCGATTCTATTTTGTTCTGCACAAATAATCCAAAAAATTGTTTCCCTTCCATGTCATATATTCTAGTCAAAAATTATATGAATTCATATACTCAAACCATATCTACTTCTTGTGATTAAATATCGTTGTGATAATATATACATTACTCACTTTTGATCAGTATACACAATATTTTTTCCCAATAGGTAATGTCACTAACACCTCTATTCATAATAATCTACAACTAGCATGAGGTCCTATATATAGTAATTTAATTAATATGGACTAAACTATCATGACCCATTCACCACAACTCGATATCCCAACATGAACTCTACTAAAATCCTAGTCCTTAAAGCATCAGAAAACACTATATACTCCTCTTCTAGCATGGTTATGATAAATATTGTTTCCGTTGATTGGCAATTCATAATCTATATGAAGTAATTCCCAAATTATATCAAACATTGAATATTTATACCATTAATTTTAAATAAAGAAAGATGTTCTTATAATCAGGAAATCTCATGTAGGAACCTATGATAATAACATTATAGACCAAGAAAATATGGATATCATAAACATTAATGGAATACTCCCACGATACAACTACCGAAAAATTATCTTGTTCCATTGACACACCTTCCTCTAATATGATGCGTCCCAAGATGTATACATAATCAATCTAGAATAGATACATATATATATTTGAATATAGAATAATCTCTCTCAGTATACATAGGATGATGTCATTATTTTGGTAATGATCATCATGAGACATGGAATACCTCAAGATTCCATCAACAAATACCTCCAAAAATTGAATGAGGTATTTGTGGAATATAGTTTTCATCAAGGACATAAACACTATAGGTGAATTAATAAAACCAAATAGAATCAAAATAAACTCCCAAAGGCCAATCAATTTACTAAAAGAAGTCAATTGTATTTTAGAAGGTAGAAATCTCAACTGATGATACCTCAATCTGAAGATGATATTGGAGAAAATATAATATCCTCTAAACTGATAAACCACTTCAATGACACATAGAAGAGGATATTGTTTCATCACGGTCATCCCATTTACACATTGATATTCAACACACTAGCACAAGGTCCCATCATTCTTATTTGATAAAATTAATGGAGGACCCCAAGAAGACATAATCGAACAAATAAAATCCTTATCTATCATTTATTCTAGTTGTGTATCAAGATACTAAAGCTCTTTCAGTTAAATTATATATGGTGGAATAGAAACTATCATAGCCCCCGATGAGAGTGGAACCATAATTTACACATATATTTCATGTGGAAACACCAATATGTCCTCTAGAAACACCTTATTCTACTGGTCTAATAAGAGTGGATAGACACAATGAAGTACACCTATATCAGATATAAATAGAATAGAGTCCTAGGGAGTGATCTCCCATAGTTTATTAATAGGTAACCTGGTACAACCCACCTAGATATCACACTCTACATGGTTAATATATCTATCAAAGTCAGGAGATGTAGAATTCACACTCCAATGGTATCAATCACGATGGGTATGATATGAAACTAACTAGTACATACCCATAATTTGGTCAATGACTGAAATATTAAGGATGTAATGATCCCTTTTTAAATGAGACTCCCCAACCTCTAGATAACACCCCACGCTTATACATATGTCCATTTACCATACTCCCAATAGTATATAGATCATCATAAAACCACTCAAAAACTCCACCGTTAGGATCAAACCATTCATATGATGTGTAAATATTAAATAATGGGAGATACTAATATCAAATAAGGCACTATCTAGGACATAAGCTACAATAACAGTATATCAAACTATTTGTCTTCCATCATCATTATCCACAAGTGTAGGTTAAACTACATGATTTTTTTTACCATGATCCCTATGATAGATTCTGAGTCCCATATGATACACCGCCATACTAATTTAGGCAATCTTTCTCATAATTACAATGAACACTACCTCTACCATCATGACTAGTAGAACTCAAAATAATAGACACACATGATGCTAATGATCCCCTTCCCACACTCTGGTTTTTATTAGCTACTACATCACTTCCCCTCCATCATGGGTTCCCTTAGAACCATTATAGATGTACCATCCAACCATAATATTGATACTCTACTGGTTTTTGGGGGTAGATCCTATGAATGGTACAAGACATAAAACACATGTTGAAGAGAACTCAGGTAAAATCAAGATTAATTGATCCCCCATAAACACTCTTCTTTAAACTTATTTAGTCATCATTATCAAATAGAATAATCATACTCATAGAATATGTACCCCATGATCATCTGGTAGAAACATCTTATCGACCACTAAAAACCTCATTTAGGTTCCCCTCATATTTGAGATCTTGATCAACCATCTCAAAAATATTATTTAACCCAATGATGTAAACCATGGACTCAATATAAATTTTTTGTCTATACTGTAAAATCCTATCTCTTACTATCTCATACCCTTCTAGATCTAGGTAAATGTGCTACAAGTTAGTAAGGTAACTAGAAAAGTCTACCACAAACATACCCACATAGGGAAACTGTATGAACTCATCATCTCTATCCTACATTAGTGTCTCTAGATAAAATTCATCAAGAAAGATCTCCAAAAATTATTTTTATACAATACAATCTACCTTCCCAGTCCATGCCTAAACATACCACACACTCATTACAGATCCTCAAAACATATTTTTTTTCATTTTGACTCTATTCTTAGTATGAGTATTTATGTTGTCAGGAATTATTTGGATAGACTCAATCTAGAACTCTTCTATGTCAGGTCCACACTCTCTTGTAACGGTTGAAGGGTGATGTAACTGAAAATCCCAAGGAAGGATGAACATACTCTTTAAAACCCACTATGGGCATCTCTCCATAAACACCACGAAGAGATAAATTTTTTTATGACTTATATTATCGTCACATTTACCTGACACTATCAGTGTTTCTGGTTCCACTTTTAAAGGATAATTTTCATCCAGATCCTCCTATTCTCCAATCATCAAGTGTCATTGTGGAGGTGTATACAAAAAATTCAAAACACAATAATAAGGACACATTACAAACATTATCATAAGTATGTGGATACACATATATATGTAACAAGTCATCCCTCAGACCCCTCCACACTGACAAAAACAAACACACTATTTCTACCCTCAACCACCAACATCTAGGTCATGGTTAACACAGGGAAAACATAGTAACATTATTCATTTTTGACATTTCAAACCCATTTATTTACATATTTCATTGTTTTAATGTAATAATTTTCACATTGAGAAACTTTTTAATTAAAATTAAAAAAAATAATGAATGTAATTTCATCTATAAAACACATCCTAAACCATGATTTCCCTATGAATTCCTAAAATTATGCATTTCACAATAATTTCAGAGTGTATAGAATGATACAGGAATACTATAAACTCATCCCATACTTGTCCAGGAGACCCATCTTATAAAAAATTTGAAACAATAACCATGTCACATAATAAGTGAATTGCCTGAGATGAACTAACATCTTACTATAACAACATAGATTAATAACAACAATCCCACCATGGGTACATGGTTTTTACCCCATACATGGGTTTGATACACCCATGATAGAGATCATGAAAAAGGATTTCATCTTCAAAGAATATTTTCTACCTTTCACAAAATTTCAGAAAAATCAAAAAAATAGAAATCACCTTTGATACCAATTAATAATTTCTTAACCTCGGTGATCCATACATTACTTCCCTGAGTAAGTTAGTTATGTGACCTCAGGAATTCTACCCTATAAGATAGATATTTCAACTAGATTTGAGGTTCTGATAAATCAACATTGGAATACTATACCGTATTTATCAAAGCATAACAACATGGAAATAAAATAATAATCACTAATATAAAATAACTCACAACAAGAAGAATAAAACAACCTAAAAAACAACATCACTTTATAAACCAAAATTTAAAACAATATCAACAAAAAAAAATATATATTTAATGATATATTTGTTTCAAGTTACATACTGGAACCCCAAAATAATGAAACCGTAAAATTCCCAATGTATGTCCTAAAAGAATGTTTAGTTCCCTAATTGATGCTCCTTCCCAAATCAGTTATCGAACATATTCACCTTCCCCTAATTCTATCCAGAATATATGAGGTCATTTTGAGTACCGATTAGGCCAACTAAGTTTGTTTTAAGATAAACATAGTAGGATAACAGAAACATTTTCTAAAATAATATCCATTCAATAACATCATATAAAATTAAATAAATAATAAAATATAAGGGATAAAAGAATAAGTTTACATATCATGTAATTCATTATTTATCCACTTAAACCCCCAGGACCCTGAGGACACCCGAACAATCAATACCTTCTTCCTCCCATGCCAGACTCTAAATTATCCCCAAGAGATATCACATATAACAATACCATGTAAATAAATTATCATTTCAATTCAATTCATTTCATGTCCATTTGGAACCGTAGTCCAATACTAATATCATTGGATTAGAACATTGTTTTGAGCACCCAGTGTGTAGTTGGACCGCCTATCTCCATCCAATACCTCATGGTTATTTGGATCATCAGTACCTACCTCATACCATAATAATGAAATTGGGTATAGGGAGCCTCAATACCTATACCACACTTTCTATCACATATCGATATTTGTAGCCTTAGTCAATATCCCACACTTGCTGTCACCTATGGGTACATTGATCCTTGGTCCTTGTCCCTCACCTCAAATACAAATACATCACAAATATCACAATATCAAAAAAGTAAAAATTTCATTTACCTAGGGGTTAACCATCATTAAATATCATATAAATCACACTCATTACCGGATACCTTTCCAATTATGTAAATAAATCAAAATTTTCTATATCAATCACAATTAATATTATGAAAAATTTATCATTAATCCCCTTATGAACATTTAATAAAGTAATTCATGGACTCTACATGGTTAAGCCAAACATCCCTCAATTCTAATTAATTATTCAATTTAATATCTCAATAATTAAAACAGTTATATATTCACTTTAAATTGAACAATTCCATAATCCCAATTTTAAATCAATTACCTAATCACTTGATTCCATAAATTAATTATCCAATGTATTAATCCAATTTACACAATTATGATTTTACAAAAATTCAACCAAACCATTTATGAGGTGGAAATTTAATAAATTTAATTCAACCACCAATAAATTTTATTAATCATGGAAATTTCAATTTCACAATCACATAAATATAATAAAATCAAATATATTATAATTTAAATTTAGAACACATAAGTAAACATCATTGATGGATTCTAACCAATTGAATTCCCCAGTTGAAGCCAAATGATCAAGAACATTAAGGAGAATAAGATGTAGAACCAAATCCAAGAAACTATATTGAATAGTGTTTGATGTATTATGACCTTGATCTAACCAATTTACAAAATATAAAAAACAATCCCCATCACTAAGGAAGAGAGACAGATGAGGTAGTGGATGGAAACCATATGAGAAGATAACACATATTGGGATTGGTGAAAATATGTATGTTGAATATTTGATTCATTAATAATAGAGGTTGTAATGAATTTGAACTAGTCCAAGAGCCTCTAAAATTAATTTTAATTTATTTAGGTTTGATTGGGGTTGATTAAGGACTAATATTTGGGGGCTGTGATTTTTTTTAATTTTCCTCTGGTTTAAATTTAACTATACAATGTTTCTTGTATGGGTCACACAGTTTTCTCAAATCAGGCTCCTTACCATGGATCTCTACTCTAAGGTTTCCCAACTACATCTATGTTGGTGAACAATTTGAAAAAAAAGATCAAATATGTGGATCACAAATGTTTATGTTACTATGGTTTTCTGTCATGGGCGATAGTTCAGGAACACTATCCACCAACTGTGCGCTGCCCCTCTACATTCAAAAATTCAAAAATTTAAACAAAAAACAACCAAAATTAAATCCCACTCAAGATACAGTAAAATAGGGGTAAATGAGTTCTTTTATAAGATCATTTAAATTTCCATTAAAGGATGGGATCATTTTTCAATAAGTCTCATTGTTATGAACTAGGTGGTGGTCATGTCAAGTCCCAATTCTCCTACCTCAGGATTATTTCCCCTAGTTACATCTACGCCAATGTATCATCCAATATTACTATCTGGGTATGGATTAAATTTCATGGAATACAATATAATAACATTTAAATAAAATTATATGATGTTTCAAAATATTTAAACTTATCAATATGGTTCATACTATTTTTTTTAATCAAAATCAAAATAAATAACTAAACATACCATTAATACCAACTACAGAATCCCACGTCTTTAAATACATAAATAAGTCACTTCATTGTTCTATAAATAATTGTACACACCCTCTTTTGAGGAATTTTTTATTGGATATATGGTAACTAATAGATAAACATATTAAAAAAATATATTTATTCCACAATAAGTGCAACATTTTAGATTAATTAAATGTTACCTTTATAGAATTTGATTTCCTTGGAACATAAATAAACCAATTTGGATGAGCAAAAACCAAAAAAGGGAATAAATAAAGTATGTTTTTATCATGAGAAATTTTCACACCCTGACCAATGTGATTATTTCATTTTATTATTCCTTTGGCCATAAATAATTTTTGTGGGGGTTCAGGTTGAGTCCCAGATGAAATTTTTGAGCATAGGTTAAAATGTATGATCTATGAGTCGATGTCGTCGGGTGCACAGGTTGAGGGAGATACCACACAACATCGCACAAACTACAACATGACCTGTTCGTCTCTGAAAAAAACTAAAACATGATTTTTTTTGCAATTAAAACTAAATGTTAACTATTGTGTCGTTTAAAATTTTTATTATCATTAAGATTTTATTATTTTTAAATTGATATGAATACATTTATTCCTTTTATTTTATCATTATTAGTATTATTATTATTATTATTATTATTAATATTCATATTATTCATATTATTATTATTATTATTATTATATTTTAATAAGCCATTTTTAGGGTGTTTTTTAAGAAATAAAAAATTTCAAACCCTAGTTGGCCCCCTCCCTTCTTCACACAGTGAGGACCAGACCCCCACCTACCCTTTTGTGCTGTGCGATCCAGTGCACCTAGATGTTGCCTCATCCTATAATGTGTCAAACCCCACAACAAGACCTCAACCTCTCCTTCTTACACTAGCACGATCGTAGACGGTTCCCTTCCAGCTCATTGGCGTAACACCGGTGCTATCCAGCATTTCCACTATCGTACAACCATCATCCAGCCGACAACACCATCGGTCACCCGTCATATGGCCAGTGACCACTTTTTTCGAACATCTCTGATGGCCGCGACCTCTCCGGACAACCCCAAACCCCCAATTCCCTCTTCTCGAGCACACACAGCCCTCATGCAGCCAGTCTCTAGTCACAACACCCGACGGTATATCATTTTTCTTATTTTATTTTATTTTTGGTTTTCACTTCGTTTCAATTAAGGATTGTGTTTATTTTGGGTTCCTTTGGTAGGTTTAGGATTTTTAAAACACTCGTAGAGTAGTTTCATGTCTGCATTGTTATCGTGACTTCGTTATGAGGTTGGTTTACCTTTAACATGACTTTATAATTTAATAAATTTTAATCTCATGATTTTCGCACCTTATTTACATTATAAATATTTTTCATATGAATCATGGATGATTTTATTGGAGTTGAATGACGATTTGTTAATTTTCTAGTGATATCAATGTTATTTCATTTTAAATTTTCACACCTAGTGATTGGAATAAAAAATTATTACTGACATTTTGACACAATTAATAACACTCAGAATTATTTGTATCACTTTAAATCAATGTAAGGCATGATATTTTTTTCCACCTTGTTGAGTAATAATTATAATTTTTTTAGTGAATATTGAATGTGTTACTGATAAATATCCCATTTTGAGTTTTTGTATTTTTTTCCAAGTTGTAATAAAAGTTGTTTGGAGTGTCTTTTGTGAATAGTTTGAAAAGGTTTGTTTTTTTGAGTTGTGAATAATAGGTGATTATGTTTATTTTTTATATTAAATAGAATTTTCTGGTAATTATTTATGACTTGTCTCTTTTTCATTGATATATTAGACTCTTGTATGGATTTTATGGGATAATAATGATTGAACAAATTGTTTCTTTGGATTTCAAAATGTGGCAGCATCAAGAAAAATACTGATTTTGGGTTCCTTAGATTGATGGGAAATGTTGAATTGTGGCCTAGTTGGCATGTTATTGTAAAGTATTTATGGTTTGAATGTGTGAAGTAAATGTTTTAAAAAAGTTTTTAAATGGTTTGAGTGGAAAAAATGTTTTGGGACCACTTTATAAATGTTTTTTTTTTCATTTTTAGAAAAAGGTTTTTTTGTGAATATGTGAGGGCCTGTTTGGGCATTTTGTGAAATTGATGAAAACTGTTTATTATGAAAATGAATGTTGGATGATTGTCATGTATCGGTTGTATGAAATGGATGGGAGGTCCTTGTTAGGGGATTCTCTGGAACCATTTTTAGGGTTATTTAGTTGGGACTCATTATAATTGGTTTATTTTAAGGAATGACAATGGTTTTAGGAGAGACATGGGGTGAGAAATGTTGAGCACTATTATTATATATATTTGATTTGATGCTCAGTTAGCATCGTTTGAATCACCCCTTTTAATACCTAAGACATTAGAACCTGATGTATTTGGAGAATTATATGGGACGAGTACTACACTGGTAGGTTATGTTACTAATCAGTGGCCCATAGTAGGTAGATATGTTTGGGTTCATTGCTTTGGGATTTTCGCTCATCGTTTCCTGATAAAGGAGAGTTGAGCATATGGAGAATTATATTAAATCGTACGTGGCATGCTACTATAGATGGGGTCACATGTATTAGTGTCTTCTAGATTATTATCAATCTCCATGGTTCACATAGGTCTGTTTTCTTTAGTCACTTGTAGTGATGGTATAAATACTTGTACGATTGTTTTTGTTTCCCCCATCTCTGGTTTACTATGTTACCTTTTATTGCAATGTATTTATAGGAATATGGTAGGTCGATTTTGATGGGTTTTATATAATTTTTTTTTCAAGTAAAATGTTTTTTATGTTTTTTGTAGATTGAAACATAGAAACCAATCTCCCCTTGAAAATGAAAATATCTCACATTGTGTATGAACTTGGTTTTGGAAATAAAAAAGTGGAAATGTGTTGTATATTTATTTAGAAAAAATATATATAAAAGAATACTTTTATAAATTGAAGTTGAAACATGAAACTAGTGATTCTTTCATTGTAAAGGTAGTGTATTGGTGAACAGTATACCCAGATAGCCTACTAAGTTTTAATACTCATTCCTATAGTTCTTTTTAGTATTTATTCATTTTGTAGGATCTTGATTGGGTGTGATCACCATGGGCGATGTATGATAGTTGAGTCTGAGAGTGACCTGTAAGGTCACATGGAGTTAGTACATTCATCGAGTTCGAATAGTTTTATTTTCTTCAGTTCTTGTTTAGTAGTTTTTCTTGGATAATTTATTATTTAATGATCTTTATTATTTTCAGTAAATTTATTTATTTATTTTGGGATAAATATTTCCCATCATAAAATTATTGATGCCCAGGTGAATGTCGCCATCCTAGGAGGATCGAGAATGCCTCTCAGGCATTGTCGTGGATCGGCTCAGGTAACCGATTCAGGGACGACCTGAGTTTGCTTGTGACAGAAATAATGTTATGTCAATAAATCATCATCATTAGAACATTCAGTATATCAAAATAAAAATATGTAAACTAATAAAAAATAATTGTGTCTAAAAAATAATAATGATTCATTCATAAGAATGTAACCAAGGATAATCTCTGAGGATTTCTAAATCATAATTACCAAGGATACACACCATAGAATTGTAAAACACATCATCAGCAATGATTATTTTTTATCTTAATAAAGAGATTTCTATCAAGGAACAAAATTATTATTTCATAATTCATGTGATTCAAAATGATCATTATAAAACATTTTATTATAACATGAGTTGAATAATGAATGAATTTTATATAAAAACATTCAGTGCATATGTTCACAAAGACGTGATCATGACATCATTTTAACCCATTGGAGGTAAATATTGATATTATATTTGTTAATATATAGTTCTATATATAATGTTTTTCAATTAGCTCAATTGAAATGGAAAAAGAAGGTGTTTGGGTATTCATGATATAATAATTTCTCATTTAAAATATATAAAATCAATCAATTAATTAGGCCTTATGAAAGTATAAATTGTGGATTAATGAAATGAAATAATGGGAGGAATAAAAAGTATTCAATTTATGACATTCAATCATGGAAATTATGGGAAATTAAAAATGTCATCAAATATTGTAATTAGCCATTCAGAAAACAGTGTACAAAAAAGTTACATGAATTGAAAAGAATAATGTAAGAATTCCCTTACCATAAATCCTTCTCTATTTCATCTTTTTTTACCTCCATAATAATAAACATAATATTATTAAATGATTCATCCAAATTTTAATTATACTCATTTTTTTTTCAATATTTATAAATTATAATCATTGGATTATATTTCATAATTTCCATCATCAAAGGTGAAATGCTTGGATATGATAATTTACCTAATTTTTTTTACTCATTTCATCTATTTAATGGTATTTCTAAATTTACATTAATATATTATTAATTTTAACACCAAAATATTATAAATAAGTTTATTTATCTATTTTATTCTAAAAATAATTTATTAGAATCATCCATAATATTTGGGATAAAAAGATATTTTGCAATGTCCCCATGGGTGGTTAACCAATTGTTGATGTTTCAATATAATCAATGGGGAAAATACAGGTAGTAAATTTATATGTTGTATCACAAAAATAAAAATATTAGTATATCATTATTAATGTATCATTAACAAACTACTTAATTAAACTTATAATATTTGGTTAAGATTGTGTTAGGGAAATGGAAGAAGTGGATAGGATAATGCGAGAAAGAATAGAAAAAAAATGATTGATACACCCATGGTTTCAATTTAGTTTCCCTTCCTTCATGTATTTTAATTATAGAAAGTGTTGGGGTGATGTTAGGAATGATCTCGAAGAGTTTTGGAGTGTTTTGGGGATTTTATAGGGATGCATAATTTGTGCATTGTTTTGGGAAACCATGAAAATATTATACAAAATTGTGCACAGAAAGATAGAGGCTAAGGGTAAGGTGCACTAGGAGTTCTTGGTTTGTACAAACTGTGTGGTATCCAAATATACACTTTTATCCTTGATACAATGGTATTTTTCAGGGTTGTATCATGGGTTTTAAAATATGTTATCCAACCTTGCGAGCCCCCCACCTTCAAGAAGAATCTGTCACACAGTTAGCGAATGGCTTGTCTAACCTTTTGAATAACTTCATGTGGTTTAAAAACTAGATCCACAAAAAGTGAATCTAGGACAAGATTATGTTCTAAAAGCACAATTTCCCAAAAACTAAACCTAACTTGAGATTTCTTCCTATAAATTTCTACGAAGAATTCCCTCATCAATCTAATGGCGATCCAAAAGATTCTATTGGTGTTTTGAAGATAGATTCTCGTTTTATATCATTAATTATGGTTGGATTACTTGGTTTTCATTTTATATATTTCCATATATATCTCTCTCTTTATTATATATATAAATATTGTGAATATATTTAAGATAAATTATTCCAAATATGATTATATTTTTATGATACATGATGACATCTAATATAGGATTTTTTTGGAGATTCCAACCATTTTCATTGGTGTTTTATGTCATTCTTTTTTTTCACAAAACCCTATCTGATGTATTCTCTCTTGAATAAAAAATTTAACAAATGAAGGGTTTGTTTAAAATTTATTAAATTTATTTAAATTTATTTAGAAGTATTTGTACCATTAATGGTATAAGCCATCATTGGTGATTGTTTGGGGATTTGTGTGTAATTGTGTAATTGTTGTGAAAAAAATTGATAAATGATATCAAATTTTGATATTAAAAGTATTGATTTGTTCGATTTAGGGAAAAGGTTTCCAATAAAAATTATGTTTTATTGAAATGGTTTTGTCATTAAAATATTTTTGGAATGATTTTATTGGCATGTTTGTTTGGTATATATGGTGGTGTGTGATTATATTGGTTTATGAGGCCTAATTGAAATATGACAGTGTTCTCAGTTCCAATGGTATAGTTGAACATGGGATTTAGTTTCCTTGTGATGGAGTTGTATATTGATGAGAAAAAACTCATGAGTATTAAAATTTCATAATGATGAATACATGGGTTATTTAATGGGTTTGTGGATCGGAATGGGGTATGTAAAAACAAAATTCATGAATGCGTTTTATAGCATTGTTTTGTTTTGTTCCTTAGAAAAAGATATATTATTATAAAAATTAAATATATGATTTTTTTATATTATAATATATACAATTTTCTAGTTTTTAATATAAATTGTATTATATCAATTTTATAACATTTACTATCCTAGTCTCTTTCATAAGAAAGTCATTTGGGGAAAGACTACTAAGATTCAATAGTCACCCATGCTTTGGCCCCCTAGTTCTTTTGAAGATATTTTTTTATCAGTACATGGGTGAAGGTAGATTATCACACATATATAGTGGTTCTTAGTTATAATTTTTATTTGTTTTGTGTAGTTGAGATTGGATCATGTTGGAGATTTGGAGTTGTGGTTGTCATTGAGTTTTGTTTTTTTTTGTATTCTTCAACTGTGTACATTGATATTTTAGTCCTCCGCTATGGTATATGGTTTTAGTTTAATTTTAGAATCAATTTTTTCTTGTGTTTAATTTAATTAATATTATGCATCCTATAGTGGAATATTTGGTTACGAAATGTTTTTTTGGTTGTTTTATTTTAAAAGGGAATATCATCCCCAAATACTTAATGATTCCAATGGAATTTATTTCTAGCATTTGGCATATTAGGGATTTTACTTAACTTCAAGTAACATCTTCCTTCATACTGAATCCAATGATATGAAGAGGGATTTTACAAGTAGTATTTCTATTACTCTTTCCAAATACATAGTGTAATAACTGGTATTCAGATATGTTAATCTTGGAGTTGAAATTAACTTAGGTGTATTCTTTAAGTCAGGTTGGTAGAACGCAGTATGATTTTCGAGACAAGAAATGTATAAAATAATAATATGTGACAAAACATATTATGTTGAACTTCATGTTACCAGGGTGTTGGGTACAATTTTTATGGAAACACTTATTTAAATTGCAATCTCATTTTTATGGGTTTAGCTAATGAGATGAGCATGACATGTATTATAGAAATGATATCTCTCTAAGAGCCCATATCACATTTTATGTAATTATTTTATTCAATTTGTTGATTTTTTAAAAACGATAATGTTGCATTCAAATAAAATATTATTAAAAAGTCATCATTATGGTATCTTGAATGATGTTTTAATTTTAAAAGAACTAGACGTTTTTCTAAAATGGTTGATCAATGGAAATTGATGATTTTAGAAATCACTATTATATTAATGTAATGAGGTTGAATTTTAAAAGTTATGAATTAATTTAATATTGAGTGAGGAATATGGTATTGTTGTCTTTATAAAAAATTTCACCAAGTAGGTGTTGTAGAAATCATCCAGAAGAAGCTATAGATAATGTGGTTTCACCTGAACCATTGGTGAAACAATATCATATCAATGTATTGTCTATGATTTTATTCTACGAATATTAGGAATAAGATGGTCAATCTAAGTCAACTGGACCATTCGGTCTAGTTCCATTTGTAGAATCCACCCCTCATTCATTGAGATCTCGAACAAGAAAAAGCAGAGGTTTTTCTTACAAGGATGAATCATATATTCTATTTCATTGGAATATAGATATAGCTGAAATTAATTATGAGTACTTATATATTGGAAGATCCTTCTCACAAGTGGTGGTATTTAGTTGTGTAGGATAAAGTAGATCAAGGAATTGTTTTGGAGGAATTTGAATAATTTTTTAATGGAAAATTCTGTCATCACACATTTTGAATTCAATTAAAGGGGAATTTATTCCTCATGATGTAAGAAAATATTACTTTCATGGATTATGTAGCGAAATTAATTAATCCTATGATATTTTCATCCAAATTTATTGTTATTGCATCTTTGAAGGCACACATAATTGAATTGGGGTAGAGGGATGAGATTATCTCTAAGATAGATGATCTATCATTTAAAAATTATATAGATATATTCCATTGAGAGAGGGGAGATAAAATAATAATATAAAGAGATGTGATATGAGGAAGCATGTTAAACATTATGTCTGTTATAAAATACAAGGTATTTATTAAATTGCAAGGTTCTAGGAACTCCATGACTGTTATACCAGAATGGTCAGTTTTATAATTGAACATGAAGTTAAGAATATCTTTCCTAAAGACTGGATTCTAATGGCAGTTGAAACACAATTTTTGGAACCAAAATATGGAATGAACTCATAAAATATGGCATATTTTTCATTAGAATTTAAGGAAAATATCATTATTAATATTTTTCTTTCAATAGTTGATTATTTTTTGTATGTATTTCTCGATAATTTCTATGAGATTGCACCAGGAAGGGAATTGGTGTTTATGATTGATATAATTCTATTGAATAGTCCAATCTACCTTCCTTATTATTATATAAAACCAGAAAAATTAATATAATTTAATGTATAGTTGGATAAACTATAATTAAAAGTGTTTAATTAGTTGATAACATCACAATGGGAAGCATTGCTCTTGTTTGTCAAAAAAACAGATGGAACCCTTCAATTATGTGTGGATAATTGAATGATTAACCAAGTTATAATAAATAATTAGTATTGAATTACATGAATTTATGATCTAATCAATCAATTTAGGGCATCCCAATGGTTCTCAATGATTAATTTTTGATCAGGACATCACCAATTTCTGTTTAGGATTTCCAAAGACAGCTTTCAAAAGTAGTTATAGACATTATGAATAGCCATTGATTCCTATAATCCATTAAAATTCACTTGAAGAATTTAATGAATTGATGATTCATGTATTTCTATAATATTATGATTTATTCATGCTGGTGTTTTTAGATGACATATTAGTGTATTCAAGAACAAGGGATGATCATGAGAAACACATATCAATAATGTTGGAAATCCTTTGGGAACATCAGTTGTATGAAAAATTATCAATGTGTTATTTTTAGAAACATGCTGTAAATATACATAGACATTTAATCACTAATCATGTTTCCTTTATGGATCCATAAAAGATAGAATATCTTATATCCGGTCAACCACTAATGAATTTAATTGATATATAATGTTTTCATGTATTAGCTTGTTATTACGAACACATTTTTCATAACATATCATGAACAGATTAACCTATGATAATTTTGAAATATAATAATGTTCCATTCCAATGGGATGAGTAATCACATGAGTCTTTTTACGAGCTTAACGTTCACCATACATCAACTCCAATCAACATTTTATTGGAATCAGGACAAGGGTTCATCATGTATTGTGATGTTTCAGGATCTGGTTTGGAATGTTCTTATGAAAGGAGATCATTTGTTTTCTTATAGAACAATGTACTTGTGATTTCATGAGAATAAATACCTAACACACAATTTGGAGTTAGATTTTGTAGTCCATTAATTGAAAACATATCATTATTACACCTTTGTTGAGAAATATACTATGATCACATATCATATGTTCTTGAAATATATTTTTTAAAAAAGGGAATTGAATATGATAAAATGAGTATGGATGGAGCATCTACAAATATTTGACATTGAATTTATGTATACAACAGGAAAATTAAATACAGTATAAGATTCATTAATATGTAAGTCATATGATCATTCGGTGAAAGAAGCTTTAGATGACTGAAAGTTGATGTTAGCCCTAGCTGACATGCACTTGGAAGACTGATGTGATGTTTCAGCCTTCCTTATAGTATCCCTTATTCTTGGTTTAGTTCATATGGTTATATAGTCACAAATATATAGTGAAGAATGTCTGGATATGAGGTCAAAACCTAATGGTGGGGAGAAATTTGAGGGCTGGAAGCTGGATGAGAGTTTACTAATATGGTTCAAAAAAGAGATATTCATACCTATGGAATGTTAGGCTCAACTTCTTCATGCATATCACCATTAAATATGGGTTGTTCATCATGTAATATATAATATTTATAAAGATTTGACAACATTATTTTGGGGGGTCGGTATGAAAAAAAAATGTGGATGAGTTCGTATTGAGATGGTTAACTTGTAAGAAGGTTAAGGGAGACCAGAAGCAACCATTAGGTATATTTAATTAACTATAAATTATAGTGTTGAAATTTGATAATATAAAAATGGATTTTGTATATGGCCTCCCAATAATGGTTCTAAAAAATGACTTCATATTGGTGATAGTGGATTGACTCACAAACATTTCTCATTCCATTATTATATCTGATTCACATAATGTTGAGGACTTGATAACAATCTATATCAAATAATTTGTATGGATTAATTTTCTACCAATGTCAATAGTTTCAGACAGATATCATATGTTTATAGCTCATTTTTAAAAATCCTTATAGGAAGAGCCTTGGAATCAGATGAATATGAGCATGGTGAATCATGCTCAGGTGGATGAGAAATCTTAAATGATGATACAAATGTTGGAAAACATGTTGTAGGATTGTGTATGGGATTTTGGTGTCCAATTGGAAGAACACATGATGTTAGTAAAGTTATCATAAAACATTATCTATCGGGCCTCGATAAATATGGATCATTTTGAAACATTGTAATAGAATTCCTACCGTTCTCCACTTTGATGGGTGGAAACATATAAGGATTAACCTATTGGGCCATGCCTTTCCCAAGAAGGGAGAGGGAAGATTTAGTTGATCCGAAAAGGGATGGAGACAACTAAGAGTCCTGAAAAATTGTCTTCCTATCATTATCTATGTTTTTCTCATTTTAGTTGAGTTATCATGTATTCTTATGGATCAATACAATACTTTGAAATCAACATTTTTTTAAATAAATGCATGTTATCTACATGAAAAATATTGCCTTTTTAGGTACATGATTGGATTTGTGAGGTAGAATATCATTTTGATTTTGCAACACAGTTCAGTTTTTGGAATAATGTATTTCATCTATATTATTTAAGAAGTATCTACCTAATCCTAAATACATGATTCTATGAGATCTCATTGACCATAATTCAGATTATTCATTAGTGGACCAGATAGTAATGATTTTTGGTAATAAAGATAATGGCATGCATAGGAAACCACATGTCTATTGTGAATTCTATGGAAACATGGTCAGATCTAGGAAGAGACATGGGTTGTGAGAAGAAAATAAAAGGGAAATGGTGAGAAATAATTCAGGGAAATAATGTTTTTATATTTTTTGAAGATAATAAGTATAATGGTGGGGAGAATGTAGCACCCACTTCTTCGAATAAAAAATCATCCCATTATGTATTTTACTTATATAATATGTTCAGGTAAATTTGGGTTTGTTTTGGAAGATGTTTTGAATTATTTGGGGGATTTGATAATTTTTCATGGTTTGTTAATTATTTTTGGAAACCTTGAAACTTTAATAGGAAATTGTCTATTGTGAGGAAGAGGCGAAGGTGAAGGCCCACAAGCGACACATGGTTTTTGAAAACCATGCTTCATGGGATTGTGGTATTTTCTATGTTTGGAAAATTGTTTTTGGAAATCATGTGATCTAAACATGAAATGAATCCCCTTGTAGAATTATATGGATCATAGTTAACACATATATTGTCTTACCATGTGACAAATATTGCACAATTTAAAAACTAGATAAAAAAATTAAATTTAGGCTGGGATTATGTTATACTCCATCATTTTTACCCAAACTGACCCAAACGCCAGATTATTACTCTAAATGGCTAAAAAGGAATCTACAATCGATCCATATGGGATAAAAATCCTTATCATGGTGTGTTGAAGCGATATTCTAATTGTAAATCATCATTTATGGTGTTTTCCCTTTGTTTTCCTTATATCAACATCTTCCTCTCTCTAATTCTATAGATTATTGTCCACTGTTGATAGATACAAGTTATTTTATTCAAAATATGATTTGTTTTGGTTTTGTTGATGATTTGGGAAGAAAAATAAGGAGTGTTTTGGGAGATTCATCCCAGTTTTGATGGATTTTTAGTATTGTTATTTGATATCTCCATAAATTTCAGGTTGGTGGGTTCACTTTTGACTCATATATTTTGAACATGAGGGATTATATTGATGTTTATAAAATATATGGAAATTTGTTTTGAATGTGAAAGGAATGGTTGAAACCATCTATAGTTATGGTTTTTTTATTTGTGTGCAATTTTGGTATTTTTTTTAAATTACATGGATAATTTTTTTTTAAATTTTGTATCTGAAATATTTTCAAGGTTTTATTTATGGAAAATGGTTCTCAATAAAAAGGTTGTTTTTGTGAAATGGTTTTGGAAATGAAATGGTTTTGGAATGAGTTTAGGGCCATTATTGTTGGTAATAATTGGTGGTGTAAGTTAATATTGAATTACGAGTCCTAGTAGAAATATATAAATCCGCTCAGTGCTAATGGTATAATTGAAAATGGAATTTAATTACCTTGTGATGAATAGGTATATCAATAAGAAAATACTCATGAGTATGAAATAGTAATAATTATATATACATTTGTGGATGCATGGGTTTGAGGATTGAAACGGGTCATGCCAAAATGAAATTCATGAAATGGTTTTAGAGATTTGTTTTTTTCAATACTTGGTAAATGGATTCAAATGGAAAACATTTTTATATTGAAATTGTTTAATATTATGATATAAAATATTTACATGTGTTTTATATATAAATTTTTATAAAAATGTGACAACATGTTCTATCTTATATTCATGTGTAGCGATGTCATTTAGAGAAAGCATACTATATTTATTTAGCCACACCTAATTTCAAACATTGTTGATTTTGCAGAAGTTGATTATCAAGACATGTATAATTATAATGTATCACAAATACTGAGTTGTTCTAGGTGATACCTAGTCTATTTTGTGGAGTGGATCTTGGAACATGTTGGAAATTTGATGTTTATGCTTTCAGTGAGTTTTGTTGGTTTTGTAGTCTTCTGATGTGTACTTTGATATTGTAGTCTTCAACCATGTTACTTGGTTTTTGTTTAGTCTTGAAATCAATGGTTTCTTGAGTTTTCTTTCATTGATATAATACATCATGTAGTGGGTAATTTAATTATGACATGTTTGGTAGCTTTTTTTATTTTTTATGTGAAATTTCTCCCCAATTGTTATTGAGGACCTTAGAATTTATTACCAAACATTGGAATATTGGGGATTTCACATAAGGAAAAGTAACAAATTTCCACCTTCTCAAGGTAATGGGAAGAAGAGGGATGTCACACTAACCCTCTTCATGACATTTCATCTTCATTATGAAAATAAAATCCTTTGATTCCTGTATTTATTTTACTCAAAACCATAATTTGGTATTGAAAGGAGATTATTGGAGGGAATTTGGGTAGGTTTTCTTTATTCGGTAACCGAAGGTTAATTGGTTTCCAAAGGGGAGCATGAGGGTAGATTATACATGATATGTGGGTCATTTTTTGTAATAAATTAAGAAAATTTTATAATATCAAGGTAAATTTTTGAATAGTAAATTTCTATTACAATATTAAACATTTTGAAATTAAATAACATAATATTAAGATTACAATACACCATATAATATCAATTTATTTCTTCAATCAAATGGAATGTGGAGGATATAAAAAATCATTATTTTAATGAAATAATTTTGAGTTTAGATTTTGTGAAATGTTATTTAGGTTTGAAAATTAAATCTACTGTTTTTAATGTATATATTTAATTATTAAATTTATTTCTGGATAAAATATCCAATTAATAATTTATGTAGTTATTATTTCATCATCATTATCTCAAAAAACACATAATATTTTTGAACTAGTATTTATACTATTAATTAAAAATTTAATTATTTTATAAAATTACTAAAAAATCACCCATGGAAAATTTTGACATTCCAATTACAAGTATGAAATTTATTTTATCAAAATTATGTTTTTCATAGGTTGTTTTAAATTTTAATATAAAAATTATATATTTGTGAAACAAATTGAAATAAAATTTATGATGAATAGTTCATATATTTATAATATTTATATTTATTTTATGGAATATATTATTTATATTTTATAAAATTAATGAAGTTAAATTTTATTTATATCACAACTTTTTATTTTTGATTTAATATTACTATTCTAGAATCCATGATACTATTCCAAACAGTCCAGTTACTATTTTCAATGGTTAAGATGCAATTATAATGATCATATTATATCCTCTATATATGTATTTATTTTTAATTAACCTTTCACTATAAATCCAATGAGGGTTCAATATTTTCATTTTCCATGATGTTAATTACTATAATAATATTTTTGGTTTTCTCTGTAGTTTTTTCATGGGTAAATGATTTTAAATAACTAAATAAAACTATACTTTTCACATTCATCATTTATTATTTTATAGTATTTCTTCATTATAACATTTTAAACTTATATAGGTTGAGTTCCTTAATAATGAAATGTTATTCAATAACAAAATAATTTTATATTATTGTCTCCATGTACTATGTGTATAAATAACCAATATTTTTTCTTGATAAATATGTTACCATTTCTTTCATTGTTACAGTACCGAAAATTGTAAATGCTAGTGTTTTATTCCTTTGATATACAATATATTTCAAGGTATTTTTGAGAAAAATAAGAAGAGTATATTGAGATTTTAACTATACACTATGGTTGAATTGAAATAGAACACCATTTAAACAAAAATAGGATCACTAATTAAAATATACTGATCTTTGTGATTATACACTAATAGGGATTTAAATATTGCATCGTCGTAATGGAAACCTATAAAAATATAATATTATACTTACGATAGAAAAAATTATTTCAGTACATATCATGGGTGTTCTCATTTTTCATTGTGGGAACAATCATGGATATTGAAAAAATATTTTATAACGTCTCCCAATAAATGCTGTAAATTTGAGAGAAGATATTTTATTGAGATTTCCACCATATGTTGATAATTCACCAATGAATAATTTTTATAAAAGAAAATTGGATACATATATTAATGATCAAAATGAAAATTTATATATTTAACAGAAAAGGTAAACAATAATATAATGGATCTCCACATCACCAAGGAGGTCTAGGGTAAACTAAGCCAAATTTATAAAGGAAATCATAAATCAATGAATCTATAAAGAAAATATTGGGAATAAAAATTGAATATATCAAAATATATGATGATGAATGTTTTCATTACTACATTATATAAGTGAATGAGATTGTTAGAAACATTAGAGGATTGTGGAAATAGCTAGATGAATCGACCATTGTGATAATGTTTACGGGGAAGTCTATAGATAAATTTGATCAAAATGTATCTTCTTAGGAAGACCGAGATTATCATTAATATAAGAACATTATAATATTATCATATCATATTAATTATGGAAAATATCATATTATAATTATAAAATTTAAAATAGAAATTAAAATATTTGAATTATTAGAATATAATGAAATAGCTAACCATAAATGATTCCAAAAAGATAACATATATTATTTTCATGATAATAAAATGTATATATTGAAAGTGATTATAAAACTATTAAATCAAAATGAATAGTGTTTCATGAAATAATAGACACATATTAATGACAAAGGTTCATATATTTAAAGAATGTACAAGAGATATAATGGAAACTAAAAGCCTCTAATGAAAAATCACTTGGAAGAGAATATCTTTAAAAGATTTAAATTTCAATTATTTTTGAAAAAAATTATGAAGATAAGGGAACATGAAAATAAAGTGAATGAATTTTAAGAAAGGATAATCTATAATGTGGATGAGTTATTTGAGTCCCTATCAATGAAAGATTCCCATTAATGTGAGTTATATAAGATTAAACAAGAAAACACTATATATGCTAAGCTTAAGGGTTAATCATCGAAGTATTATAAGAATAATGATACATAAAAGAAGTTAGATTCTTTTCCCACTTAATAAAAATTTTAATTCATCATTTTTGATAATTTAATCATGAAATAAAAGATTTAATATAGTTAGAGAAAATCAGGAAATGAGAAAAAAATTAAGTAATATACAATATGTATAATTTATAAGGAAAGATTCCTCCTAAGATGAAACTCCCAGAAACTTTTATAAGATAGTAAAAAAATATTCATCAGAGAACTACTATCAGTCTAGAAGATTTCGGTTCATAGGATACTCCTAGTGATGTGGAATATTTGGTTACATATATATTTCATTATGATATAATATCTTACTAGAATGAAATTATCATGAATGAAGGGTGTGGAATTATAAATATATGAGTTCATATTATTAAAATTAGAGGATTTTGACCAATACATCACCAAAAATACCAACAAAAAATTCTAATTGATGAATGATTTTTGAGGTATATTCAAGATGGACTGAACGTTATGAAATGAAAATTCAGCATACGTTTGGATAATTATCAGAATTTAAATGATAAGTGAAGTTAAATTATTATAAAATATAGATGAAGTAGAGAATAATGTTATAATCTCATAAAAATTGAGTAGTATTAGAATCCATCTATGTTAAACAGAAATAAAGGGTTAATAGTTGAGGAATTTAATTTAAATGAGATATCTTTGAAAATTATCACATGAAACTTATGAGTAATGATGAAATTTGGAATGGTAAAAACAATTATGTTACAATTATAATATTCCTATAGGATTCCGTATTGTAAATGTGGAATAAACAATCCAATTATTGTAATTACGAATGGGAAAACACATCCACATCATAAGTGTGAACTAATGATGAAAGACCAATTAGGTGTTCTGATAGAATAGAGAAATAAGGATTATCAAAAGAAGATTATAATAATATTAATATTTGTATATTGATAGGATTCTCACAGTCATAATGTGTCACCTATGGATATTTTAGGTCTATCCTTATTCACATTATCATTCAATATGAACTAACATATCAGAAATTGAATGTGAATAGTTGATCATCATGGAGTATATATATATCACTTATGATGAATGGAGTGTGTACTTTTAGTGAGATAAATATTCAATCTGAGGTATGATCATCACATTTGAACATATTCCTTGATTACTTCTAAATACTTCTCATGGGGAGGTGATAGATCCTAAGAAAAATGAGTTGTAGGGGGGTAAAATTGAAAATACAAAAAAGTTTTGATGTATTTTATAAGATTTGTGTATGATAACTTGTTAATATTTTTATTAGATTACCCATGAAATAAATAATTTATCATTAAATTAATAATGGTATCATAAATAATTCTCTATAGATATCATTGATCATTTGGTGACATCATTAATTTTTTATTGAATGATTTATTCCATGTAGAGAAGGATTTGATTGACTAATTTTTTAAATCTTTAATGATTATAATTTGATTACTTTAAATGAGATAAATCAATAATTATCTGATTTGAACACTACAACATAACCTTTGAATTTAATATTCAATAAGGGGAAAAAATAAATGGCGTGCATGTTGATGAAAAATACTTCATGAGATATTTTCAAAAAATAACTATTGCGAGAGTTTTTAGACCATGGGACATATATTGTATTTATCCCAAATTAGGATCAATATGTATGACATATTATAAGAATATTGGAGGTGAAGGATCTTTTCAAATTAAATTCTCCATAAAATTTGATGACTTTGAATTGATCTTATGTTCATTGACATGTTTCAAATATAATATTTTTTTTAAATAAATGAATAATATGAATATAGAATTGGAATTTTTATCACATAACTAATAAAATAGTAGGTAACTAATTTAAGGAAAAAATATATTCATATTTTTTATGTGAGGAATTATTTTTGGAGACTTTGGGAAATAATTATATATTTCACATAGAAATATTTCTAGGTGTTTTAAAAGAAAGATGTTCCATAAAAATGACCGAAATAACTATTTAATATGAATAATATTGGGAGGTAGGATCATCCAAAAGTAAGGGATCTAGCTGGGATACTCTGTATGGCAGATTAGTACTAGAGTGGGAAGGTGCATAACAACCAAATATTTCTCTTGGGTGGCCCAATGTGATTCGATACATCATTTAATACTAAGTGTGTGAATGTGTGGAAAAGTGATAAAATCCCATATAAAACATAATATATTTGGAGGAAAACATTTTAATATAAATGATAACAATACCAATGTTAACATATTATTGGAGAGAGGAGGAATGAACAATATTCCCCTATAACTTAAATGTAACAAATATAAGATTACCATTATTTAGGATTGAACATGACCATTCAATTCAACGAGGGAACTATTTTCACCCTCCCTACCCTTATAGAGGGATTATAGTTATACCAATGTATATTTATGAACATGAGACAATGATCTATCATTCCTAAATAAGACAAAGTGATGAGACATTTTTGATCAACCTATTACAAAGCATGAAATTAGTATCTATCTTTCCTAAAGTTAAATGAATCATTAGATATGGTTGAAGGAAAATTGATTTCAATATTATAGTTTACAATTAGATATATATCAATTAATTTTGATTATAATTATGAGTATAAACTGAGTGAAACATAATTGACACTCTGATTTATAGAATAACAATGTTTGAAACAAACATTCAATGAATTTGAAATAGATAAGATATTTGGTGTTTAAAAGATATATAACATGAGATTAATAAATTAATCATAGATGTTTCATGAAACACTGAATATTGAACTTCCATGTGGTCTTTAATTACATAGGATCTAAACTATTATTTTTTCTTCCAATTCGGAGATAATTATTGTTTGACTAAATAAAAACATTGAATTATGAACCCTATTTCACAAAGTGTTTCTTTGATCCAATTAAGTTGTGATGAATAAGGGGATCCCATAAGAATTTTATTTTTTCTAACATAATTTAATAAATTTTTGATGTAATTATTCCATACATCAATTTATTATTTTTCAATATTCATATGTTTTGTCTTTATAAATACAAGAATATTGTGTCGTGCTACATTAATATAAATGTTATATTTGATAAGAATCGTTACACAATTGAAATGATGGATATAAATCCACAAATATTTAGTCTATAAAGATATATATTCTACATTATTTCATGAATACATGAATATAGTGATCCACTGTGAAAAAAATAATGAAATGGGTAATGAAGTAAGTGTGTGAGACTGCTGTGATAGACATGAATATAGAAAAACATTCACAGTCATTCTAGTTTACTCATATGATATTCGAAATTAGATAATGAATGCATAAATGAAATAAATTCTTGTATAATCACTTTATTAAAACCAAATCCTTGTTCACTATGTGTCATTTTTATTATTTAATTACAAAAGTGAATACTAACACATAAAATGATAAGGAAATAAAACATATGATTACATTTTAATAAAGATATTAAAATTAGTTATTCATAAATTATATTTAATAAAATAATAAATAATATTTTGTGGATCTATTTCACACATATAATTGAGAATTATAATTCATTATAGGTGAAAGATGAATATACTCGAGCACTGTTTTGTAATGGTAAATGATTATCCATATGTGATCAATTGTTTTTAGAAGACCCGCAATATAAAAAGGAACTATAATAGTTACCCAAGTAGGTTTGATTCACTGATCTTATAGAGGAATATACATAGAAAACCATAAATTATAACTATTTTTAATAAATAAAATATTTTGTTTTTAATTATAAATTTTGTAATGTTTTGATTTATGTGTTTAAAGACATTGTGGAATATGATAACATTATGTGATGCATTATAAAGATGATATTTTATTATTAATGTATTGTAAGGATAGTGTATATTCTAGTAACACTATGGAGGGATCTCTAAATATCCTCCAATATATATTTAGGATATAAGTGGCGTTTATTTATTAACTATTATAACAAATAAAATTTTGTAGTTTAGAATCTGTGTTGGGTGGAATAACTAATAAGATAAAAAGAATGTGATTTTACCAATGATTTTAAATCATTATTTCATGTCACTTTTATATTTGGAATCCATCATGGTAAGGTTGAGTGAAACACAAATATTTTTTCAAGGCATTATCCATCCATAATAGATTTATTTTAAATTAAAAATCTATATGCATAAATTATATCATAGATTCAACCATCTCCATCTTAGTGATCTTACACTAAACTAGCCTCTAAAAAATATATCCTCTTTACTAAATATTCATATTGGAATCAAAAAATGAATCACATATCTTTGTAGAGGTGGTAGTCCACACGAAAACAAGAGATGTGTTATTATTTCCAAGTGTATGGGATGGTACAAGATTAGATTAGAACATATAATTAAAATTTTATAATCATTTACTCAATATCATATATAGACAATAGATCCATAATATAAATAGACTATAAAATCTGGTGGTGGAAAATGAATCATATCTCCACAGAGAGTCAGCAGTCTATATATACAAAAGAGAGATACATTCATTTCTAATTTGTTGGAGAATTTGTGGGAACTAGTAGTGATATCATCATAAAAATATATCTATATGTTTTCAATATTTTATTTAACATTTAATAACATACATAATTGGTCTTGCTAAGGTGTATGTTGAGGAATATATGAATGGAATTGGATATGATTTATATGTGTTCTTTAAGAGAAATAATGGGGCTTACACCTTAATCCTTGCACGATTGAAATTAAGAGGAGAAAACATCTTATGTGAAAATATTCATGAATTAAATAATTATTTTTATTATAAATTGAAAATTAAATAAAGATAAATTTTTGTGAATAATGGAGGAGAATATATTACCTTTCATAACTAAGGGGATGAATACACATGGAATTACATAAAAACTTCATTATTATAAGTCATCCTTTATGGGAAAGTGGGAAAAGAGAAAAAATTACAATATAACATAGGATCATGTTGTAATATCAGTAGAAAATAATAATTATATATGTTTATGGGAAATTATTACCAGTATATCTTAGTATAATCAACAATATAAAATAATTGACCTAAACCATGCTAATAAAATTTTATAATTTTTACTATTCATTATGAGAAAACATTATGTAGACTATATTGAATTATACTAACTAGTACAAATCCAAAAATGAAATCCATTTTAAATTATTCATTTTCAATATGTGTTATAAATTCAATTACATTATTGAGAGAAAAATTTGATGAAAACTGTTTATTAAAAAATTATTTGAAAAGAATAATATAATATGAATATTTATTCCATGACTAGTAAAAAAATACCTAAATGTTAATTTTTTATTTTAAATAAAATATATAAATATCAATAACAAAATTTATCATGATTTATTTATTGAAGTGGTTATGATAAAAATACATCACTCACATAAAAACTGTTTTAATACATATATGCTTTTGTGACAAAAATGAGCTTATACAAAAATATGGTACAATTATTATTATTTTTTAATTTTTTTCTATTATATATAATAAAATGGGGTAGAATTTAAATTTATATTAAATTAATAAAACATTTTTTCTTTTTTAATTACATAATTTATTGAAAAAATTACGTGTTCATAAAAAATGTTATTTTTAACTTTTCACTAGGATCAAAATCTTTTAAAAAAAATAAAAAAAATCCATCACTAGATAAATTTTAAATGATCTCTTAAAAAAATATATTAATTTACTCAAATATTATTTTTATAAATAATATACATTAATTATAATTGACAAAAAAATTATTTATCTAAAACCATTTATTAAGAAACCATATTTTTAGTGAAAAAAATGAATATACTATAAGTTGAGTATTTATTTATTTTTAATTTAAGGGTGAATTTTCAATCATATGAACATTTTATACATGTTTTTAATAATTTTTTAATTCACATTCATGCTGAAAATTTAACTTCTAAATTATTAAAATTATATTATAATAACATTTTTATACTATATATTTGTTCACTTAATGACAACTGTTGAATTTTTAGTATACTATCAAGAATGGAATAGGTATAAAACAAATTTTTTGGGGTTTAAACTATTGGTTTTAATGATAATGGATGATAATATATCACATATTGGGGATGATGAGTGTTTTGGGGATGAAAAATGATGATTTACATCATGTTGATGATACCCTACTGCCCTAGTTATGAGGTTGTGGTTAGATGTGTAGTGAAGATGATGATCATGTGTAATTTCATGTGATATGATGATAATGATAGACATATGTACCATATGTTGGACCCCCTAGAAGGATGGGGTTGGTTGGGTTCACCTCAATCCACATTAATGATGGCTTGATATGTGGTTATGAGAATACATGAAAGAAGTGAGAAAATAATGTTTGACATTCAGGAATGAGAGAGGAAAGTCAATGGGTGATGTTGATATGGAAGGAATTATATATTTTCTATTAATATTATGCATCAATATGATTGAATAATTTGGTGAGTGAGACAAGTTTAGTTTTTTATGGATATTTTTTCACTTTCAGTATTTTTGTTCTAATGTTGTGTCATTATTGAATTAGTATTGAATTTAATCATTTTAATTAGAGATTGATGAGTAAATATTTAATGTTTTAAAAACATATATATAAACTATATTTCAGTTTCTATTGGTATTTTGGGGTCTACACTACAAATTACTAGAATAGGTGTCAAAGGTGATGTTGAATTTATGTTGGAGGATTCCCTTTCACCTATATTTTGGAGTCTTTTACTTGTATTTATTATTATAAACATGTTGAATAGTTTGTTTTATAATATATATTATGATTTTTTTGTTTGAATTTTATTTTCCTTTATTATGTATGCTTTTCATTATATAATGTGTAATGTCAACCATTATAGAGTTTTAGACACATATGGCTAGTATCTAACCAATGACATACTAGTGGAGGGACTCAGTGGTTACTTTTACACATCATTAGTAGTCTTCGAGGGGAACAAATAAGCATAGAATCATGATAGAGTGCTATTAGTCGGGTTTTATGGGAATTATGATGGGAAATATTCATTTATCCCCCCCACCATAATCTGACTTAAGGAAATTAATCCTATTAAACATCTTAGGTGATGTAATACAGAATAGAAGGTTGTAACATTGTAGAGTTCATGCATCATGATTGTTTGTGTTTTTTAATGATATTGAGTAATTTTGAGATTAAATACAACAAAATAAATATGTTGCATTGATTTCCATTTTAATAGGCTCATGGGTTTTTATGTGATTTATATTATTTCAATTAGAATGTTATGTGGGTGTATATTTTTCAATCATTGTGCATTATTTCAGGATTCCTTTTAACATAGTTTGTGTGAAATAAAGATAACCAATTAAGAAAATATGATTGTACATTCGATAAGATCCCTTGATTCATATAATTGGGAAATATATATTTAATTTATATATGAGAATAATTTTTTTGTTGGAATATAATATGGTCATGTATTCAAAATATATGATGTAATGAGACACACCTGTAGTATATATTAGATGGAATAATTCAGTTTTTATAATAATTTTTAGGATATGATTTGTATTTATTGTCTATTAATAACCTAGAGGATCATAAAACTTGATAAAGTAATTTTTTAATCACCATTTTTGTGAATCCTTTTATGTTTTTGTTTTCAATCTCTATTTATATAGTTATTTAAATTGATATTAACTAAAATAATAAAATGGTCAAATATTTTAGTAGATGAGAATTTAATATCATAAATTATATGTTGAGATCTGTTTTTTAAATAATTAAGTAATGAATAACTATCTCGTTTTAAATTATTATAAGTTTTACAAGGTAAAATATTAACTTTTAATGAAAAATAATATAATTTTTATTGTTATTTTTTAAATATTTTAGTATCTTATAGAATATGTTTTTGTTAAACCTCATGTTTTCAATGAAAATTTGGAGAAACATTTAATTACATATTAATAAAATGATATAATAAATAAAAAATATAGATGTTTTTCTTTAATTAAAAATTCTTTTATAACACAGCTTTATATAACTAATTTTTGTCTACACAAAAATGTTCTTCTTCTTATAAGGTCCTTAAAAGACCAGATCATGATATTTGAATTATATAGGATACAAACAAATTTTACATTGGAATTTCATTTATATTTTACATATTATTAGTTGGAAGTTCAATACATTTCACAAATACACACCCATGGATCGTAGTAAATTTGAGTCATTGAATACTAGTTACACAATATTCTTATTTCCATAATAATCTTCAACATCTCCAATAATGATTATCTAATTTCGTAAACATCATAGAAAAACCCAATATAAAGCATTCATCAAGTGTTTGTTAAAGATAAGATAATAATAGTGAATATCATATTCTTAGTATTTCCAAACATGAAAGATATTAATCATTGATCATATGAAATAATATGATCAATGTTATGGAATTTTATTGAAATATAAATTTCAATATTCATACCAACATATCATGTATTTTAATCATGAGACATGGAATAAAACATAATTATTTCAAAATACATAAACAATCATATTTAGAAATTATCATAAATTAATAATGAACCATATTTTCATGTAATATAATTTCTCAACAATTATATTTATGATAAGAAAATTCATAACTCAATGTTAACATTCAATTCCATCAAAAAACAATGTATTAGGAATTGAAAATAATTCCCATTTTAATAATAGTTTAGGCGTTATCACCTATTTCCCATAGTGTATCATATAAATTAGATTCATTCCCATATATAATGATGTACAAAGAACTTATTCCTACAATTGATCAACAAAATCATCATATTTCTTATATAAAATTCATTACATATACTATATTACCCAATGTATTAGAGTGAGATATAGGTCCCACATGGATTTGGTTACAAATGAACCTCCTTATTGGGTTATCATATAACCACTATCAGATAATGAATAAAATACATAGATATTTTATGGGAAAATAAAAAATTCATCATATTAGGAAACATGAAATTAAATGCGTTTAATTTAACATTTATCATTTCTTAACCAATGAAAATTAATGGGCTTTGTATACATTTCATTATTTTAGAACCCATCAAAATGAAATTTGTATCATAAAAATATCTTCAATTTATCACATCATAAACTATTGAAATGAATTGGGTTTTAAAGACATCCTATCATTATAATAATAAAAAATATAGAGAAATAATAATCATCGTAAAATTGGATCAGATCACCATTAAAATAAAAGAAACACTAATTATTTCCATTTTATATGTAGTATGATTTTGAAATTTCACTTAGAACATTTCATAAGGAATATTACCATTTCACAATGAAAGTAAACATTTGAAAAACTAATATTTAAAAAATATATGAAAATAATTTTTTTGATTGTAACCTTATAACCATATAATATAATATTTAATGTATTTTCTGTTGGATGGTGGGAATCTATTTTAATTTTGTACACACTATTACATTGATTCATTTTTCTTTTTTATAAAATTATATTGGGATATGTTTGAAAAAATAAATGAATTTCCATTTTAAATGAATCTTTAAAAATTATAAATATTCTTAATATAATTTACACAAACATTTTATAAAATTAATACTTTCATTATTATATTTATAAACATGAATATTTTACAAAAGATCATTTTGAGTTTATATAGAAATTAAAAATATTTTTCTTATGTCATACATTTTTGTCTGCCTAATACTTTAATAGAATAAAATTAATGGAGAATATATACTGTACATACATAACTCAAGGAGAATAATACACATATATTTCCTAAGTATCATAAAATAGTATCTTGTTATTGAAATTTTAATCATAAATAACCATGGAAAAAATGAAATTATAACATAAAAGTTTTACCACATTGGAATCTTTTTAGTCATAAGACCCATGAAATAATAATATAAATTGAAACCTTGAATTTAATTAAAATTAGTATATTCATGATATATCATGTCAATGGAGAGTTATATAAACTACACAAAAGATACAAGTTGTAAATATGGCACATGCCTCCCTAATTTATTAGATAGTATGAATCTATTACCTCAGGTCTCGCCATCCATCATACATGTTAAAACCAATTGATTAATAAAGAAAGGTTTATTAATATATTCAAGAACATATGTATACAAATATATCAGACAATTAATGATTTACTTATGACCCCTTCATATCCATTTATCAACAATTCCCTGTTAAAATTCTAGTTACGAAAATAACTTCAATTTTCATGTCTTTTTTTCTTTTGATTTTCCTTAATTTCACATTGATCAAGGTTAAATCGTATCCAAAATATGAACCATGAATTAAAAATATTATATATCAAATATGTATATATATATATCCAATAAATTTAGAGATAGAAAAATGATTACTCTCTTCTAGAAGATGGTAGATCGTACGTACAAATGGACATTGATTCCATTTCCATGATGATTGAAATAAAAAAAAGAAAATAATATATTATATTATAAAAAATTATTTAATATATATCACATATTTTCATTAAAAATTATTTATTATCTTCTATATTAATTTTATCTTAATAATGAATTATATCTCTTCACAAGGCAGTAGTTATAATATACAGAAGCAACGTTATTATAATCCCAAAGAATATAATTTTAAATGGTGTATCTGATATTATATTTTCAGAAGTATAATTGTGTTTAAAATATCATATAAATATTTTAAATATTTCATTGTCACCAGTAATTATAGAATGTGATAGAAATTGATGTAATGAGGTTTTAGAGGTGGTAGTCCACTGTACACATGATAGATAGTTTAATTTCCAATGATTTGTAAGAGAAGAAATATGATAGTAATTCCAATAAATAAAATATATAATTAGTATATTTTTTGAAATGATGTTATCATATCATTATTTTCTGAATAATATTCGATAGGATAAAAAAATAAATAAAATGAAAGCACATAGTAAATGATTATTCATCTTTTTTTAGTAACCAGTTTATGTTTAATGATATATCCTTTATTATAGGGTATCCAAATCATAGTAAGGCATATAATAGGAGTTTTGAATATATGGTAATATATTATTTTACGGATTTAGTGATAAAATGTTTTTTTGAAATGTGAAGAGGAGAGGAGAGGGGTTTAATTTTATTTATAGAAGAGAGGACACACATGAAATTTAGAAAAATAAACAAGTGTCCACATGTTGATCACATTAAATAAGGATCCAAAATTGATCATTATAAACCTTTATAGTAAAAAAGATATAAAAATGATACATAAAAAATGAATTATACATTTTTTAATTACATTTCACCCCTTTACATTCATATTTAACACCCATAAAACCCATTTAAATAACAACATCGATAATTTTAGTTTTTAATGTTTCTATAATTAATTTTTTACCATAAATTATGTTTAACAGTTTATATGAAAAAAATTATTATTCCAAATAAAAATTACATTTTGTGAAATATGAATAATATAATTAGGAAATTTTAATTTATATAAACACATATATGTGATAGAATAGTTGTTTTCCAAATTGTAATTTTTTACAAGTAAATAATGTTTTATTATCAAAATTCAATATAAAATGGATCCAAATGATCTAGATTGGATTTATAAATATATAATTACAATAATTTAACTTAATAACCCATAATTAAAATAACTGATCTATTAAAATCATCAAGTGAAATGAAATTTTTTTAATAAAAATCATTACTTTTTACTATTTATCAAAAAATTAATCTTTACAAAAAATAAAAAAAAATTCAGTCAAAGAAATTTATTATAAGTGGAATTGTAAACAATGATTATTTTTTCATATATAATGTGTAGATGTTTCAAAAGTTAATTATATTAATTTGTTCAAAAAAATATATAGAAAACATGTTTTTTGGAAAAATGTATTTTCGAAACATATAAAGAAGAAATTAATTAATAAATATTAAATATGTTTTTCTTATCTAAAAACATTATAAATAATTTTCAATATGTATTTATTACTATTAATATTGAAAAATTTAATCTTTAGGATATAACATTCAATAATAAATAACAATATAAATAATGTATCACTGTTCTTTAACACACTGAGTTATGTGTAACATATGCTATCAATGAAATTAAATTAATTGAAAAAATTATTTCATAAAAATTATATGTGTGATACCTACTACACTATCTTTAATAAAAATTAGAATATGATTTATTTGTATTTTTTGGATTGTTTACATTTTACACAATGTATTGGATGGATGAAGTCATTAAGATTATTGTTTTTTTCGTTATAAATAGATATATAAAAGTTAAATGTTGCTTCAATATGAGTTATGATATGATAAAATGACTAGTTTTACATAATACTATATGATTCAAGATTTAATTTTTCAAAATGTTTATTACAAAATTAAGAGATGATGATGTAAATTTAAATGAATATTTTTAATCCTCTGTATTTAATACATTAACATATTCATTATTATAGAATCATGTCTAGAATCACTATGAATTTTTTTCCTAAAATATATTCATAACTATATGTGTAATTATATAGGATTACATAACAAATGAAGTCAATATTTTAAAATTTTTATATTTTTTTTGGAAATTAAATTATATGAAGGTCAACTTGATTATAATATTTTATAGATTTATATGTGATTAATTTAATTAAAGATCAAAGTATGGGTTACAGATTATGGGTTTTACATATTGTTACATAAAAATGCATTATGGTGCATGTGTTATATATATATATACTATTTAAATAAAAAAGATTAAATTTGGGATGCATGATATTGATTGAAAATTGATTTTATAATAATCCTAATAAGGATATTTTTAATAAAATTCTAATCTTATTTAGTGTTGAATTTTTATAATTTTTTTGTTTTTTTGATATATTTGATTAGGGATAAATAATATAAGGGGACAAAATAGAAATTAAGTTGTAAGATAAATAAAATATGGGACATTAATGAATGAGAAATATACTGGAATGTTTTTGACACTATAATTATATTTATGGTATTATTATACAAGAACTATATAATATATTGGCTAGGAGTACTTCCCATGATATATATATTGATTTTAATATATTTGTTGTTGGAGATATAATTTAAATAAACAGATATCTTCTAAATTAAACACCTATATTTGTATTGAAATTTATGAAAATTTTATCCACTTATATGATAGTTACAATTGACGTGGATGCATTCCTTACATATTTTATTGATTACAATTACTAAATGTGCAAACTTTATAAAAAAAATTAACAATTTTTATATTCCATGATTATATAATGAAACTATCTAATATAGATATATGATATTAAATTTTTTGATATTATACATTACCATATATGTTACAAGTATGGGTTATAAATTTATTGGCACATTGGGACCTTTAATTTTCTTATCAGATAATTGGAATATATTTAACATTATTAGTTAATAACCATTGATTTTTATACCTTTTTAATTTAAAATCATGTTTCCTCATTAAAAGAAATAATGTTGTTTTATGATGCTAGTATATCAATGTGGTCTATTAATGTTCATAAAAACTATTCCATGATTACATTAATAAAAGATTGTTCTTCATACATAATATAATTTTTTTTATTATAAGAATTATCATGAACATGAATATTTAATATGAACTTAATTACATAGAAGGTATGTCTAAATATATCTAATGTTTACATGCATTTATAGGAAGCATGATACTATCTGTTTTACATACAATTACCACGTTTTTATAAAATATTAATGTAAAATCATATCATAACATATATAATATAAAATATGGTTCTCATTAAGGAAAAAATTGTTAAAGACACTTCAACTTAGCATGGATAGCCGAAATCCATATATTATTTAATGTAAGGTTTTATTTTTGTAATTTAATATCATGTAATCTATATTGTCCAATGTTTGAGGGATATATGATTTCTATATTGAAATATAATTCAGTATAACTTAGTATTGGGGAATTTAATTTGTATTTTGAATTCCAAGGTGTATAATATTATCTTTGTGAAAAGATAGTATAAATTTTATGATATGTAACTCGAAGAATATAATATCATTTTTGAAATGGTATATATTGGTAGTTTCTTTAATGTGATTTTTTACTGTGATCATCCTCATTTTCTTATTTTTGTTGTTACTAAATATTAAAAAATCACCTAAAAAAAGATGTTGAGAATTTATTTTTTTAAAAATATTTTTTTTAAATATAGATATAATTAAATATTAATTCATAATTATTTATAAATATAAAAAAATGAATAATACTAGAAGGAGGATTAATAGTTTGTTTTTATTATTACGGTGATGATATTTGTGTTGACATTGGTGTGACATATATGGAAATAATAGAAATTATTTTATCAAGTATTCATGGAAGTGTCTTATGATAATTAGTTATTATAGTTGGTTATTATGGGATTGTGACACCCTATATTCAATAATAGAAATTTTTAATTTAATTAATAATTGGAATATTTATTTTTTCGGAATTCTCATGCCTATTTTTAAAATATTTTGAATTTATTTATATGAATTATCTATGAAAGGTTAGGATTAATGCTACTAAAACTTTTCAGGAGGTCTATTAATAGTATAGTTATAATTGACATGGTCAATTCATGTGTATTTGGGCCCTGTGGTGTCCCTGGGAGACCATCCGAGCCTTATTGGGGCATTTAATGTGTACCACATAGTATCTGCATGGTTTGGTAATATTTGGGTGTAATTTATGTGAGTTTCCAAATTATAAAATATTTTTTCCAACAAATATAATAATAATATAATTAATTAATTCACTCCCTTGTATAAGTCCCCTGAATCTCTTAACCAAGACACATCACAACCCATAAAGTGGATCCCTCTGTTACATTTCCACAACAACTTTATGATTAAAACCCCTTTGGTTCTTCCAATATATTGTTCGATATTCTTAGATATGGATTTATCCTCCTATTTTTCCCTCTAATCTCTAATTATAACCCACTCCCTTATTTCATTAGAGTTTATGAAAAATTTTAGGAGGTTTTCAGGTTTTAATATCTTATGGCCTTCAATTTATTGGGTATGTTATATTTTTATATTGTTGTTCTATTATATTCTAGAATTAATAGTCGATGGTGACTCGTTTTGGACCATATACCTTATATTAGAGATATGTGTTAATTTCAAAATCAATTTTATTACATGTTATACATTTATAACGAATTTAATAATTTTTATTTTAATTTAAAAGCATATCGTGTTCCCTTTGGTTGATAGAAATGTTGGTTTAATAGTTTTAGATAGTGGTATGGTCCTATGAAAAAATAAAATTTATTATAAAATTTCAAAATTTTGTCCTTTAATATGATACATGTTTTATTAAAACAGTTAGTTTTCAAATCATGTTTCAAAAATTGAATTATTTTCTTTGATTTAATTTCATATCATTTAAGGAAAATTCATATTCTATGGTCACATTCAATGTGTTCATTAATATTCACATTTCTCCCCCAACATGAGGCAGGGGTTGCAGTATGGGGAATGGTTTTGGGCACTGGTCATGGGGTCATGTCCCTGAGATGTTTATTTTTTGGGTTTTCATAGTAGTGGGGATGATCTTACCTTTAGTGGTTGAAATTAGCCATTTAATAATCCGACTTTGATTTACTGATTGAATTTTAATATTTTCAATGAATTTATAATTCAGGTTTGACTATTGAAAAGGTTGAGTAGTTTTTCCAAGTCATGTTGGATACAAATTTTTGTGTTTCACTATTTTGATATAATTTTTAGACTGGGGTCCTCATTTGGATTTGAAAATTTAAATTAATTTAGTTTTAAGGTTTTGTAAAATTTTATAGTTTTCATTATTTGGTATCTTATGAAAATTATTTTGTATATGAAAAGTGTTGATATTTTGTAAAGTTATATTTCAATATTGTATTTTAATGTATGGTATTACAATTTGGTTTTAGAATAATTCTTGATAAGTGTTTTTTGTGTAGGGTGAGGCAAAATCTTACCCCTCATCATTAGCTTGAGAAGGCGATGGAATGGCACCTGGCCTTTAGCAACATCACCAAAGTGATAATGGATGGTTATAAATGTCAAGGGTTCCTGAGTAATGGGGGATTATTTTCCCTTTTTAAAAAAACTCTTAACCTAATGTTCCAATACAAAAATAACTACATGATGCATGTTGACAATTTTCAAAACTCAACTACACAAAATGACTAATAAAACAAAACCACAATAATCCATAATCCATGTACCAAGAGGAATACCAAATAATAAAACTCAATGAATAAATAAAACAAATCCATATCTCCACACCATGATCCATTCTCCAAGCACCACAATACCTCTATCCATCACAATGAACATCCAAATAAATGAGATATTTTACCCTTAACTTTCTCCCAGAGTACAACATATAAAAAAGAACCAATGTTCCAAGAAGGGGGTTAATAATAATAATACTCTGTATGATTTCCACAAATGACATCCCTATTCATTCCAATAGGATAGAACCATTAGAAAAATTATATCAATTTTTTTTACATAAACCCTATTAAAATGAAACTATTTCAAAAAATCTAAAAAACCATGTATCAAAACATATTTTAACCTAACCAAAACAATTCCAATGAAAAAAAGAATTCATTAACTATTCTATCCATTCTATATTATCTTAAGACATTTCACCTTTTTTCCTATAATCACAATTCAATATTAAACATTAATTACATACGTATGAGGTCATTATTATCATTTATTATGGAACTATACATCCAACACTATCCCCTTTTTATATTGGTACTTCACACCCACCTTCCAACCCTTTATGGTTGACTTTAATGCACACTATCCATCCCATTCAACCCATGATTATACAACATATGCCAAAAATTATCACAATCATTGTTTACCAAAACCATATAGACACAAAATTTCCAAATAATACAATAACTTATGTATATCAACAATTAAACACAAGCCACCCTCCATTCAATCTAACAAACATTTATGGAAAATTACCATACACCAAATTCATGCCTAATATAATTTCACCTAAACAATCCTTATTATGGAAAACAATTTCACAATCTATTTCCCAAAAATCCTCCATGCCAATGATTTAAAAATTATCATTTTGTGATCTTACATTAAACACATTACACCATAATATCTAGTTTTCCATGAATCCATAAAACATCACAAGATGGGTGTTAAACATGATTTACACATCACAAACATCAACAATTTTAGGAAACAACCATTAATTTGAAATTTAAGCCTTATAATTATATCAAAATAGTGATGAGAATGAATCTAACATCCTTAGGATTTCAGTGAGATCAACTAATGCACAACCACACAACAAATATTGGTAAAACCTCCACAAAAACACTATAGATATCTTTTCTAAACATCAAAAAGTGAACTCTCGTAATTTTATGAAACAAAAACCCCGGATCTGCATGTGATGGATGTAGATCTAGAAAACCAAGACAATATGAATGATATCTATTGAAAACCAAGAAACAAACAATAGAGGTGACTTACCATAGAAAAATCATCTTTACCTAACTAATAAACCCCTCCAATTTCTTCAATTAATAGTGGAAGAGGTTCCCTAACCCCTGAGAACATGAAATCAAGATTGGGGTAGGTATTGGGGAATAAATGCGTCATTTATGGAAAATCCTTAGTAAACCCATTTTTAAAAACATCATTCTTAATAACACACATGGTTAGACAAATTGTGCAACTAAAATTATCTTAAAGTATTCGTCGCATGGTTTCTTTACATGGTTAGAAAAAAAGTACATACACCATGCTAAATTACACTTTCTTAAGCTCCACATATTACCTGGGAAGGCCCAATAGTTTTGAAAATATACACCATAACCGTGTACTATCTCCCATGCCTCTGCCTTCCTATGCACGATATCTTCGGTTTGTTTCACAGTTTCCACTAACTATGCTCAAATTGTGAACCTCTCAAAAATACACAATTTTTTTTTAAATCCTCCAAAACTATCCCAACACAACCACATTAAACAGATAAAAAGTAATAAATTATTGTTAAAATACCTAAAATAAGGAGGTATTACATTATCTCTAACATTGGACATTTCATCCTCTGAATCTTAATTACCGTCTCTTTGCCAAAATATCTCGGGCCATTTCCCCAACATACCATTCTACCACTCTCATTTTTCATCCTAAATCATACCATTAGTGTAACACCCTATGTTTCCATAGTACATTTCCATTTGAATAATGCAATAGCTTGCGTTGTACGCAACATGGAATTTTAACACACCACGACCAATGAAACTAGCCGTTATAGATATTAATTACAACTTTTTGAAATTTTATGAATTTAATTTCTCAAAATTGACTTCATTTTTGGATTTGGAATATCTAAATTAGATTAGGGTGAAATTTTGGTATATTTCTGAAAACTTTCAATTTTTGATAAATAGTGAAAACGCTAAGTTATTGTTTAAAAGCGACTTTTTATTTAAAGAATTAGTTATTTTATTTAAATTTATATTAGGTAAAAATCAATTCATAATACCTATATATGTTGAATTTAATTCATTGGAGTCATTTTATAATAATATAATATATATAAAATTTTACTTAACTTTTCACAGTCTTTTACCCACCTTCTAGGCGCATTTGCAAATTTTCATAATATGTAATTTTACCGCTTCTATGAATTGAATATAAAAAACTTGAGAGACACTCTTGACATCAGTATGTAAAATGTGGTTCAATAAGATGATAATAATTTTTAGTGAATAGTAATTTTTGACTTTAATTTACCATAGTTAAAAATAAATAGGGTAATTAATGGTAAAAATGATATTATAATTACACTAAGACATGTCATAATTCTATTGGATAAGTTATTTTTGACCAAAATAAACCCGAGGAATAAAATATGATTTTTTGGTGCACTTGGATTAGTTTAGGACATTTATTATTATTTTATTTCCAGAAGAGTTAAAATTGTTTAATTCAATGTTTAATAAGTAAACCATTTTTAATATAGGGTTATTCATAAGATAAATTTGACAATAAATATCAATTATAAAGAAAAATATATTTACTAAATAATGGTATTTTATTTATTATTTTTATTCATTAAATAATTAAAACTATACATGACACAATGACGATGCAGTAATTAACTTATTAATGAATGATTAAAATAATTGATATTATAAAAATCCAAATAAATGTAAATTGAGACTTCTGATGAATTACACTATTTTTCTATGTTAATATGGCATATTAGTGTTTAAAATATAATTTTTTATGTGATAATGTTTTTATGACTTTCACAAAAACAAAATACCCAATAGTGTCAAAATTGACATAAATATGTTTTTAAAACAAATACTATATTATTAATTGATATAATAATCCTAAAAATATAAGGTTTAGAAAAAGGTGTATATAAGGTACGAGATACCAATAATGAACCACATGAGGTTCACTTGGCTTTTTATTGTACAATTATTAACCATTTATTTTAATAATACTATAATACTTAGTAAAAGTTAAACTATTTAACTAAGAGTTATATCAAAAAGATAAGTTAAATATAGTGACCTAAACCTCTATAATACCTATTGGATGGATTTTTTTCGACCCATCCACACATTACCCTCTAAATAAATTATTTTTTATCCATTTATAACCGAATATGATTGTATAATAAAATTATATTTCATGCTTTTCCTAAAGTGACCCTCACCACTCTTATAAAAGGGTACTTCCCCCTCTCTCAAAATCACACCTCCAAATCCATTTGGATAAGCCAAACCTTGATAAAATATCTTCTAAAATACCCACATTTTGATATAGAGGCCTTAATTTGATCATAAATCCAACCTAAGGGTCCCTTTTGATAAACTCAGAAGAAAAACACCTGAAAAAGATATAATAATTTCACCACCACTTTCAAAGTACTTTTCTTCTTCCACTTCCTCTTCCGTTGTTGTTTCCATACCAAAATAATAACTCTAGTACCTTATACAAATTGTTATGTTATTATAAATATGTTACAACAAAATTTATTATTATATCCATCCTATTAATGACAAGTCACCATACATGCGTACATACGACTTACAATCTCCACGTCGTGGTGTTGTTTGTAACTCAAACATTTCATTATTTGTATGGGTATAATAATGAGTATAAATGATTTAAATAATAAATATAACATGTTAATAATTCTTTATATATTATATACCATCCAATTACATAAGTATTCACATCAATAGAATGATGTTGTCACTCGTGTGTACGTACAGATTACCGTCTCCACAAACTCGATAAGATTCATACCCCATCCTGAAAATTCGACAATAATTTTCATTTTATGTTTAAAAATAATGTTTATGAACATAATATAAATATATATATTAATCATATACATACTATCCATAACAAACATGGCTTATATAACCATTTATATAAAGTAAAATGAACCAGTTAACACCCGAAACAATGATACTACTGATATATTATTAACAAATCAATATTAGAAGATCATATATGATATAATATTTTTGAATGTGGATATTTTATAATTTAAAATAATTATTTAACTATTATTTAGGAGGTTAATGTATCCTTGGCCATTTAAAGTACAAGATAAGGGTTAATTCTATAATAACTTCACTATCAGTGGTTGTTTATACGTGAGTATCTACTCGGACCACTTTATCATCCACATATGCGTTTCTTAAAAATTTATTTCAAAACGTTTTAACTATTACCTAGACTATGGGTTAAATTCATTTATACCCTTATTTTAATTTTTATAAAATGTTTTACCTTGTTTTCAAAACAACTTCCTTTACGACCTTTCTAAAAAAATTAAGGAAAAAATGTTTTTTTATCATATATGTCAAGTGTGGTTATTTTCTGCTATTATAAAATCGTCAAATATTCGCTTAAAATATTATAAGAATATTTTAAAAATAAATTTTTTATTTTATAATTATGTGTCTTTTAAATGATTTCAAAATAGAAAGAGATATTTCTCTCAAATAGTTTTGATTTCATCTATGTTAGCATCTTTTAATGGATTTTACACTTGTTTGAAGTCAATTTATTATGATAAAATATTCCATATTGTATTTATGTTATTGGGATATTTTTGATTGTGGATGTGTTATTTTTATACCAGTCATGGTTTATTGTTAATGTATTAACATTTTCATATGCTACTTTTAATATGAATGTTTATGTTATGTTTCATCCTTTTCATATAAGAAATGCATTGGACTTAGTATGTGATTGGTGGAGCCCGTTATATCTCCTCAATTCATCATTAGGTCACATGAGAAAAACTTGTGTCATGGCATAAGGCCTTGAAAATATCTTATTTGTAGTCTTGGCACGAGGTCTTGACTGTGTGGTTATGATGTCTCGCATTATGCATTACATCATTATGAAATTTACTATTTGATATTACATGTGATTATTTGACTAGTAGAATATCCATGTGAATATGTAAATGGAATTATTTGATTTATCTTTTCCATATTATGCTGATGTTTATGTTTAAAAGTCCTGTGTTTTAGTCTTATACATTGCCCTAAATGTTTATGTTTATTTAAAAAAGATTCTGCAATATTGTTATCTTTACTGAGAATCTGAGCTCAACCATTTCTATGTTTTATTTTTCCCATGATGTGAAGAAGTATTTTATGGTTGACCTACTGGGATAGGAAAAAGTATGTAAGTGTGTTAAAATGGGACACAGTGGTTTTATTGTTTTTATTTCATGATGTAGTGTAAAACTTATGTATGTATCTAGTATATACAAGGCAACTAAACTAATCGTTCTTTCGAGAAATGATCTCTTGTGATCATGGAAATGTTATTTAATAATGCATCGACTCTGGGTAATTAGGGTTGGGGCATTAAATTTGGTATTAGAGGAAGTTTAGTACAATCATTGGAAGATAGATTTTGAAAAACTCTCATTAGAGAACATTACCCTAAGATATACTTTTAGGATTAGTATAGAAGAACATCCTAGAATTTTGGTAATATTGCTATTTTTTGTATTTTCAAAGAAATACATCCAGGTCTAGATATTAGCAGGCAGAGGCGGCTCTGGAACAGATGTACCTAGTTGTGAAAACTCTTACAAGGAGTTTTGGGCTTGACCCAGGGTATTCTGATACACGACAACGGGCCTTGCTGCACTCTTGGTTACGAAAATCCCAGGGGATATTCATAGGATAATTTAAATTTTCTATACAAAACATTATGAATAATATTTGAGTATATACATTCTCAAAGAGTACATTTTTATGATTATGTATTATATATATAAACTGTTCAACTTATGTTATGTGTTTTGCAGGTTTGGAATTATGTATTGCGAATCTTATCTAGTGTTTTACAGTGGTTTGAAATGGTTCCTATTGGAAGGAATGGAAACTGTATCAACACACATAATCCATGTAGGGATTTCCCTCCTGATCAAGATAGTTATAGTGGAGATTGTGATGAAACATGTGCTGATCAGGTTAACAACACACTGGGACAACCCAATCAAGTTATGAATAATAACCATACCCATATTGAGCAACCTGATCCAAAATGCAGAGGATAATTATTAGACAGCTTCATGAGGAAACAACCACCAAAATTCAATTGTATGAACAATCCATCTGTATCTGAGAAATAGATAAGTTCAATAGAGAAAATATTTTATCCTTTGGGGAGTAGCGAATGGGATAATGTTATCATGGTAGTTTATCGCCTCATAGGAGATATAGATCAATGGTGTTCATTAATTCAAAACACAAAGTAAGATGAATAATTATCAAATATGGAATGTAGTGAGTTTAAAAAGTATTTCTTAGAAAAATAATTTCCTCGTGACCATCGAGAAGATATGGAAAGACAATTTCTAAGTCTGAGGAAAAATAAAGATGAGAATGTTGAAAAGTATTAGGCTAAAATTACATGGTTATCAAGGCATGTTTCTGATTATATATGTAACCCATGGAATAAGATTTACCAATTCTTTGATGGGTTTAAACCATTTCACCTTTGAGCATTAGTCTGACAATCATTATCATCATATGAAGATATTGTTTCATGTTCTATCAAGACCAAAAATGAATTCCCTGCGTCTTACAAAATTAAAGACAAAAAAGATACGAAGAGATATTATAAACACTATGTAAATGGAAATAAGGGGAAGAAGGGAAAAGTTGAATATCCATCCTATAGTAAATGTGGGAAGAAACACCCCATAAATTTCCTGGATGAAATGAGAGTCTGTTTCAAGTGTATTGAAAAAGGCCACCATTTTCTTGATTTCTAGGGAAATAATGAAGTTGTAAATGTTGAATGATACAGTTGTAAAGAAAAGTGGCATTATGAAAATTAATTTCCTATGCACCAAGGAAATGTACCTCAGAAAATTCCAAGAGAGCAAGGCCAAGATTATGTGATCACTACTGCTGATGTTGATGCTCTGAAAGACATGGTGGAAGGTAATTTAATGGTTTCCTCATGTTTATCCAATGCTTTATTTGATTCTGGATCATCGTATTGTATCATATCTTCCCAGTTTTTTATGAAAATTAGATATTTATTATTTTATTTAATAATAGAGTTTTCAGTCAAAACTCTTATGGGAAGTATCATTGAAACAATGTTTTGTGAATCAGTTCCTGTTAGAGAATATAAATGTTCTTTATCTGCTGATCTCATCATTATACCCATTATTGAATTTGATATAATCCTTGGAATGGATTGTCTTTTTTCCGATGATGGGAAAATTTATTGTAAGAAGAAGGAGGATAAAATTTTCAATAATGATAAGGAATACCTTATCTTTAGAGTAGAAACGTCACCACCTTATTCTTATCTAGATCCACCCCCAGTAGGTCTACTAAATTCAATTAATGTGGAGGAAGAGAATGGAATAACTATGGGTGAGGAAAATAATGTTCCAATATAGGGTGTACGTATTGTACAATAATATGTTGATGTGTTTCCAGGGGATTTACATGGACATCCTCCAGAACGAGAAATTGAGTTTTCCACTGATTTAATTACTCGTTCAAGGCCTATATCAAAGACACCTTATAGAATGGCCATTGTAAATTTAGTGTAACTAAAGAAACAACTAGAGTAATTGTGTAATAAAAGATTTAATCACCCTAGTGTTTCTCCATGTGGATCCCATATTCTTTTTGTTATGTATAATGATGGATCTATGAAGTTCTACATTGACTACAGGGAGATCAATTCTACAAAAATAAATAACATGTATCCCCTACCCCTAATTGATGATTTATTTGACTAAATTCAAGGAGCTCAATATTTTTCAAATATTTAACTTCAATCTAGATAACATCAGTTGTGTTTGATGAAGGAAGACTTTCTAAAAACAGTATTTCAAACCAGGTATGAGCATTACAAGTTTACAGTAATTCCTTTTGGACAAACTAATGCACCATATATTTTCATGGATCTAATGAATAGAGTTTTCAAGAAATATCTTGATGACTTTGTAGTTGTATTTTATTGATGATATCTTGGAATACACAAAAAGTTATGAAGATTAGGAAAATATCATTCCCACTATTCTGAAAACCATCAGAAGAAATGAATTATATGGGATGTTTAGCATGTGTGAATTCTGGATTTAGGAAATTTCATTTCTTGGCCATATTTTCACTAAGTATAGAATATCTATTAGTCCTTCTAAGAGAAGAGCAATACAAGAATGGCCAGCAGCGACGATTATAAAATAGGTACGAAGTTTTATTGGTATAGAAGGTTATAATCAGCACTTCATCCATAATTTTTCCTGACTGGAAAACCCATTAACCAATATCACACATAAAGGGTTAAATTTGATTGTAAAAAAGAGTGTGAATGATATTTTGAATAAATAAAGAGAATATTAGTCAATGTCACTATCATGAATCTACCATTGGGGAATGATGGATTTGTTATTTATAGTGATTCTTCAATGAAAAGACTTAGTGGTGTCCTTAAGAAGAATGATAAAGTTATTGCATATGCATCATGATAGCTAAAAATTCCTGAACAAAACTATACCACTCATTATCTTGAGTTAGAAGCTATAATATTTTCTTTGATGATAAGGATACACTATCTCTATGATGAAAATTTGAGATATATACTAATCACAATAGTATACAGTATATTTTCACACAAAAATAACTCAACATGAGGAAAAGACAATGGCTTTAAATACTCAAGGATTATTATTTCACTATACACTACCACCCAGGGAAGGAAAATAATGTGGTAGATGCTTTGAGAAGAAAGGATCATGGGTTTTTGAACAAGATGTGAGTTGAAAGGGATCTTATGTTCATGGATCTAGTGATGATGGATATGGAAATAATCATGGAAGATGAAACATAGATAATATATCAAATGGTTTCCAAACCAACTTTAATACAAAGGATATGAAATTATCAGACTGTTGATGAGGAGTTTAAAATGAAAATTAAAGTTGTGAATGATGGGAGATTGATCGAATTCATATATGAGGATTGGATTTTGAAATCTGGGAAGAGAATTTGTGTTCCTGATATACCTGGTCTAAAAAAGGAAATTTATGGATGATTCTCATAGCTATAATTTCTCTATGCACATTGGTAGCACTAAGATGTATATAGATTTGAAGGAACATTTTTTGTGGGACAACAAGAAGAGGGAGATTCCAGATTATGTGACATGATGTATGGTTAGTCAATAGGTTAAGGCAGGAAGACAATATCCTAGCGGATTCATGAAATCTCTTCCCATTCCTAAGTAGAAATGGGATGGAATTATGATAGAATTTTTCATGGGGATACCAAAGACTCCTAGAAGGAATGATTCAATATGGGTCATTGTTGATCGTATTACCATGTTAGTGCATTTTCTTACTATATGGGAAGATTTACCTCTTCGAAATATAGAAAGACTATATATTAATGAATTTGTAAGACATCATGGAGTAACAATATTGATTTTTTCTGATCATGATCTCCATTTTACATCAAGATTCTGGAAAAGTCTTCAGAAGGCCTTAGATACTGAACTTCATTTGAGTACTACCTAAAACCCTCAAACCGATGGAAAATCAGAACATACTATTCAAACATTAGAAGACATGTTGAGATCTTTCTCACTTGACTAACAAGGTATATGGTATTATCATTTACCTCTGTTAAAATTTTCCTATAACAATAGCTTGCATTTAAGTATTTATATAGCACCATATAAAGAATTATATGGAAAGAAATTTCGCACACCATCTTGTTGGGATGATGTTGGTGAAAGAAAACTTGTAGGCTAAGAACTTGTTGATTAAACAATAGAAAAGGTGAAGGTTATCCAAACCCACATCAAATCAAATCAATGTATGCAAAAGAGCTATGCCGATAACAAAAGGAAGGATTTGGAATTTCAAGTAAGAGATTATGTTTTCATGAATGTATCTCTATAAAAGGGTGTTATATGATTCAATAAGAAGGGTAAATTAAGTCTTAGGTATTTTAGACCTTTCGTCATTTTAGAATAAATTGGGGCTATATCTTATCGTTTGGAAATGATGCTATGTCTCTCCAATATTAATGATGTGTTCCACATATCACTGTAGAGAAAATACATACATGACCCAATGCATGTACTCTCCAATGAAGAAATCGAACTGGAACCTGACCTGTATAATTGCGAAGATCCCATTAGATTTCTAGAAACTAGAGATCAAGTGTGGAGAAACCGTGCGACTATTATGGTAAAAGTTCAATGGAGAAACTATAAAAAGGAAGAGGCAACGTGGGAACCTGATGAACTTATGATGAAGAACAACATGAATCTTTTTATGTAGTAATATTATAGAAATTTTGAGTACTAAATTATTTTAAGGAGGGGAGAATGTAACACCCCAAGCTTCTATGATAGTTCTCCCTTTGAATAATGCAATAGCTTGCATTGTACGCAACATGGAATTTTAACACACCATGACCAATCAACCTAGCCGTTATGAATAGTAATACCCACTATTTATAATATTATAAATTTTATTTTTCAAAATGGACTTCATTCTGGATTCAGAATATCAAAATTAGTATAGGGTGAGTTTTTGTTATTTTTCTGAAAACATTCAATTTTTGATGAATAGTGAATATCACTACATTATTATTTAAAAATGATTTTTTTTAAATAATTAGTTATTTCATTTAAATTTATATTAGATAAAAATATATACATAATACCAATACATGTTCAATGTAATTCATTGGAGTCATTTAATAATAATATTATATATACAAAATTTTATTGAAAATTTTACCGTCTTTTACCCACCATCTATGCATTTGCAAATTTGCATAAAACGTAATTTTACCGCTTCTGTGAATTGAATTTAAAAAATTAGAGAGACACGGTTGACATCAGTATGTGAAATGTGGTTCAATAAGGTGAAAACAATTTTTGGTAAGTAGTAACTATTTGACTTTTATTTTCCATGGTTAAAAGTGAATAGGGTAATTAAAGGTAAAAATTATATTACAATTACTGTAACACATGTACTAATTCTATTAGTTAAGTTTTTTTCGACCAAAATCACCCCTAGGTATAAAATATGATCCTTCTGGTCTACATATTTTTGATTAGGACATTTATTATTATTTTATTTCAAGATGAATTAAAAGTGTTAAATTCAAAGGTTAATAACTAAACTAATTTTAATAAAGGGTTATACAGAAGATATATTTGACTATAAAAATTCATCAAAAATATAAAAATACTTATGACATAATGATATTTTGTTTATAATTTTTAGATATTAAATAAAAAAATTTATTTATGACACAAAGTTGATGCAGTAATTACCTTATTAATGGAAGATTAAAAAAATTGATATTATAAATATCCAAATAAATGTAAATTGATAATTCAGATTAATTCCACTAATTATATAGATTAATATGTCATTTTATGTTCTATTAAATAATTTTTTCAATGTTATAAATCTTTATGACTCTCACAAAAACAGAATATTTCAAAGTAGAATGAGGTATTTCACTCAAATAGTTTTTGGATTGATTTCATCCATGTCAACATCCTTTATTGTATTTTATGCTTGTTTGACGTTGGTTCATTATGATACAGTCTTCCATATTATATTGATGTTTTTGTGTTATTTTTGACTATGGATGTGCTATTTTTACACCAATCATGGTTTATGGTTAATGTATTAAAATTTCGTATGCAAGTTTTAATACGAATGTTTATGTCATGTTTTAACCTTTTGATACAAGGAATGCATTAGACATAGTAAGTGATGGGTGCGGTCCACTGTGGTCCCTCGATGCATCGGTAGATCTCATGAGACAATTCGGTGTCTTGGTAGAAGAAATTGACAATATGTTAATTTTTAGTCTGGGCATGAGGCCTTGACTATGTTATTATGATGTTCGGCATTATGCATTATTTAATTACAAAATTATCTATTGATATTACATGAATAATTCGACTAATATAATATCCATGTGAATAAGTAAATGTAATTATCAAATTTATCGTTGCATATTATGCTGATTTTTATGTTTAAAAGTATGGTGTTTTATTCTTATACATTGGATTAAATATTAACACATATTTATGATTATTTCAGCTATATTGTTATCCTTACTAAGAATTTGAGAACACCCCTTTCTTATGATTTATTATTCACAGTATGGGAACAAGTGTATTATGATTGTCCTATAGGAATAGGCTAGGGGATATGAGTGTGTTCAAAGGGGAAGAAATATTTTTGTTATTATTTCATAATGTATTACGAAACTTATGTATATATCTAGTACTTTTTGGTTTACTAAACTAATCAGTCTTTCAGGAATTGATCTCTTATGATCATGCCAATGTTATTTAATAATGCACCTACATTGGGAGACTAAGGTCAGGGGGTTATAGTTTGTAACAGGGCATGTTTATTAAATACCTTGTAAACTAAATTTAGAGAAACTATTATTAGAGAACATTACCCTAAGATTGAATTTGAGGATTAATATAGAATAACATCCAAAAATTTTGGCAATGTAGATATTATGTGGGTTTTCAAAGAAAAACATCCATGTTGGGATACTACAAGTGGAAGTAGATCTGGAATAGATCTACCTATTATTGAAAACTCTGACAAATTTTTTTTTACTTGATTCGGGGTATCCTAGAACATGACAGTGGGACTTACTTTGAGACTATTTTGAAACTCCTGGTGGATATTGTTAGGATAATTCAAATTTTCATTACAAACCATTATTAAGGAATTATGAGTAAATAAATCCCTAATGAAAACAATTTTATGATTATGGATTATATGCATATTATGTTCTATTTATTTTAGTATTTTACATATTTAGAAATATGAATTGTGATTCATAAACTAACCTAGTGTATTCCATTGTTTAGAAATGGAACCTAGTGTAAGGAATGGAAACCGTATCAATTCACATAATCTATGTAGGGAAATCCATCATAATCAAGATAATTATAGTGGAGCTGGTGATTTAACTGGTGGTGAATAACTTATAACCATATTAGGATAACTCAACCAGGGAATCAATAAAACCTTAGCTATATGGAGCACCATGATATACAACATTAGGTATCAATGTTAGAATGATTCATGAGAAAACAACCACCAACATTAAATAGTATTACAAATCCAATTGTAGGTGATAAATAGATAAGTTCCTCAGAGAAAATATTTCATGCTTTGGGACAAGAGAATGGGAAAATGTTGTCATAGTATATTATTGCCTCATAGGAGATATAGATAATTGGTGGTCATTAATTCAAAACAAAAAGGATGAATAAGTATCAAATATGGAATTGAGGGAGTTTAAATAGTTTTTCTATGAGAAATACATTCCTTGTGAACATCGAGCGAATATGAAAATACAATTTATAAGTCTAAGGAAAAAGGAGGATGATAATGTTGCAATGTATGAGGATAACATTACATAGTTAGAAAGGCATGTAAAATATTATATATGTAACCTAAGAAGAAATACCGATCTATTATTTGATGTGTTAAAACCATTTATCAATCGAGCATTTGTCTCACAATCCTTCTGATCATACGAAGATATACACTCATGTGCTATCAAGAAAGAAAAGTAATTCAATAAGTCTTATTTATTTAATGTGAAACAAGAGAAAATAGATCTGTTGAACACTCAGGAAAAGGAAATAAGGGGAAGAAGGGAAATGATGAATTTCTATCGTGTAGTAATTATGGGAAGAACACCCTGGTATATGCCTAAAGGGGATGGGAGTTTGTTAAAAGTGTGGAGAAAAGGCCACCAAGATCATGATTGAAAGGGGATAAAATAGGTTGTTGATGTTCAATGTTACAATTGTAATGAATTTGGGAATTATTAAAATAAATATCCTAAGAATAAAATAATCATACCTTAGAAAAGGCCAAGGGGGAAAGGACAAGATTATCTGATCACAACTATTGAGGATGAAGATTCGAATGACATGGTGGCACGTAATTTAATCATTTCCTCAAAATTCTCCAATGCTTTACATGATTCTGAATCATCACATTCTTTCTTATATTCCATGTTTTCCAAGAAAATTAGATATTTCCAATTTGACATAACAATGGAGTTATAAGTCAAAACTGGTAAGGGAATTAGCATAGAAAAAATGGTTTGTCAATCAGTTACAATTATGGCATATAAACATGCTTTATCTTTTTATATAATTGTCATACACCTGATAGAATTTTATATAATCTGCGGTATGGATTTTATTTTGGTCCATGATGCAAAAATTTATTGTAAGAAGAAGGAGGTTACTATTTTTGAGGATGATGAGGAATACTTCATCATTTGATCAGAAACATCACCTAATGATTCTTATCTAGATCCAACCTCTATATATCTATTAAATTCAATTATTGGGGAGGGAAGGAGTGAAATAACTATAGGGGAGGAATGTAATGTTCAAATAGAGGATGTAACTACTGTGAAAGAATATGTTGATGTGTTTCTAGTGGATTTACTAAGACATCCTCAAGAATAGGAAATTGTGTTTTCCAATTACTTAATTGTGAGATTGTATGTGAGTATGATATAATCGATAATACCAAATGCAGGATCGAATATGTAAACATGAGATGCTCAAATACAAGAGGGGGTGAATTTTTCACTTTAAAAATTCTTTAGGAACTTTTAAAGATGATTATGTTTAACAAGGTTAAACAAGATAATTCACAAGACATCTAAGTTCTAACAACTTGCTTGAATCCGGAAAAGTGATTCCAGAAATGAAATTTAACAAAATTTTACATTAACTAAGATTATACCTTAAAGTGTATAGAATCTAACTAAATCAGAGTTCAATTGTGATAATGTATAAGAAGGTTATACTTTCCTCAGCAATACAAAATGCAGCGGAAAACATGAAACAAAACTAATAACAAGTAGTAAATCTTTTAACCCAAAGAGAAGGGTATCCAACAACCTTGTATAAAGGTCCTTGATTTATACTTTCAAGAAAGTCTATTATTCCCACACTAGGTTAAGCCCTCGATAAAAAGATCAGAGTATGTATTTCTATCCCCGCAATCCCTCAACTATCAAGTAGTCAGCACCTCTGTCTTCCTATCCCCAGAAGCCCTCGACTGTACATATAAATAATCGGAGTCTCATGAAGACAATATGCACTAAGAAAGGTTTGAACAAGTCATTAAAACTTTCTGCACGAAGCTTGAGAGTTTATAAGAGCCTCTCTCTCTAGAAATAACTTCAACATCATGTAAGCATAGTTGTCAAAGATGTTTTCAAGTGTGTCGAGATATTTTCAAATGAGCTTTTATTTATAGGCACAACTCCAATGGTCAGCTCCCTCCTCCAACGGTCATATTTTTCCTTGAATTTCGGAGGGACCTGTACACTTTTCACTCAAAAAATAGTTAGTTGATAACTAAAAGCACAACATCCTTTTATAATAGAACAAGTGAAAGCATAAGCAAAATCTAATATTCGAAATATAAGTAAATTAAAGTTTGGAATGTAAGTAAATTAATTTGGAGTCCATAATAAAAGAATATTCGGATTCTATTTTTTAGGAATCAGAAACCTAAACTTACAATGTTCGGAGTCAGAGTTCATGACAATTCGGAGATAGAACTCATATGAGTTCTGAGTCTGAATTCAGAGTACTTTGGAGTTAGGACTTAGAGAAGTTCGTATCCAGAATTCGTAATTAGAATTCGGAGAAGATCTTAATGAATGTTCATATCCAGAATTCAGAGTTTAACTTCATGATATTTAGTAACCAGAATTCAGATTTGAACTTCATTGGAGTTCGTATCTAGAATTCAGAGTTGAACTTCACGAGAGTTCGTAACCAGAATTCGGAGTTGAACATCATGAGAGTTTGTATCCAGAATTAGGGGTTGAACATCATGAGAGTTCATATCGATAATTCAGAGTCTTAAACAGAATGCTTCATATCTAAGTATTATATGATTCTGAGATATTGGCCTCAATCCAAGTTTTACACTTAGAAAATTTATGATATAAACACTGAAATCTAGGTAAGGGTAAATTTTCTTAGGTAAGGAAATTTTCCTTAAGGGAGTAAAATAAGGGGTATAATTATTTTTTGCATGAAATAAGGTGTTTGTGGTTTTCAAAACAAGAGGAATGGTAAATTCATAAGGAAAACCATATTGACTCAACAATCTCCCCCCTTTTGGAAAGCACAAACATCCTTACAAAAAAGAATAAAAGGACTTGGAATAAATTTATTAGACTTTGAAATTAAAGCGCATCTACCTTTGTTCATGGAAAATGGTGAAAATGAATAACTACCCCATAGGATTTGGAACTATAAGGATCGTATTCTAGATTTCTACAATGATAATTTTCATTTAAAAGTGGAAATCTTCATAACGAGAAACTATCCATTAAATAAACTCCGTCTCCTTTTTAGAATTCTTTTTCATTCTCCCCCTTTGTTATTTTCAAAAAGAGTTTGAGTGAATGGAGAAAAAGAATATGGTACCTAAAATATTAGTATAGACAACCAAACAAAGAAAGCATCCAAAATTTCAATGATATTGGAAGTATTGGTACAAGGAAAAACAAATACAACAAAAGATCAGAGTGAGATATATTTTTCTTCTTTTTCCTTGGGCATTAGCATCTTCATAATGGTCTACATCTTTTTCATCTCTTTATGATCCTCCTCAGCTTTCTTTTCTAATTCTTTGATCCTATCTTCCTGAGCCTTTAGGGCCTCTACCTGAGCCTTCAGCAATTACTCTTGCTTCACATGCCTTTCTTCTATCTCGGTTCATAGATCCTTCTCTGTTTTCCATCTTTGGACAAAATAACCCAACTTCCCATTCAGATATTTTACATCCTGAATCCGAGAACATTGTTGTAGACTTACCTTTTATTGAAAGCTGTTTATAATATCCATGATATTGGAGTCTTCGGTGTCAAAGGCCTCTTTGAAATCTTCTTGAAACTGATCAAGATCTTCCAAATCTTCATTGATTTTCTTCGACCAAAGATTCATTTTCCTGCAAGATTTTCTATGGGCCTCATAATTGATAAGGAAATTTTTGTGTTCTGCCTCAATATTAACACATATGTCCATCACCATAGATAGAGATTCTGATTTCTGATTCATGGTGTGCTAAAGAATCTGGCATCTATAATCAATTGTAGGAAAAATCGGAATGGTATCTACTAACTTCTTCAGAGATTGAACAACAAAATCATGTCCTAAGGCAGATGACTCCAAATCATAAATTTTACTTGCAGATGGTTCTTCCTCTAACTCTACCATATTCCTGTTTGAGGTTCCTCTAACTTCTTTCTTCTTCAAGATTTCTTTCATTGGGGTAACGACAACCACTTGTTTCCCCTTTTAGGTTTTTGGTACTGCTTCCTCATTAGGAGATTCCTGCTCACTTCTGGATAACTGTACAATTTTATCTTCATTATTTTTTCCTTCTCAGCTCTAGCTTCAATATCCTTAGGAAGAATAAAGTCATGATTGTGACTCTCTTCCTCAGATGGCTTGTTTACTTCTTATTCACCCTTCTCATCATCCCTTGGTGTAACAAGTTTAGAAGATCCGGCTTGAGAAGTACGAAGTGAAAATTTCTCATAAGTACTTTCCCATTCCTGATACTCTTCAACTTGATTTAATAACTCAACTGTCTTTTTAGATCTTTGAGCTTCTTGAACTTCTTCCAAAACTTCATTATCGACTTCCTTCTCTTTGAGTTTTTCTAGAGACTTTGAATTTCATTCCCAGAGTCTCAGGCAATGATTCCACCAGTAAGGACTTAGGAACATGGATATTCTCGGATGCAAGCTCACTATCCCTCAGAAGGGATTGAAAAATTTCATCTTATGACATCTTCTTATTTTGGTTTTTCTATTTTTCATGTTTCTCAATCTCCTCAGCAGCTTTTTATTTCATGTCCATAGCCTCAGCAGGATCCAAACCGAACTATGGCTCCCCTACTTTTCTATTTTTCTTATCCTCCCTCCATTTTGCTACGACTTCATCAGGGTAGGACTTCTGCTTCTTTGGTTTAGGAGGTGTGGATTGAGGTTCTTTATCTTTGAGGGTTTTTTCTTCTGCCTCCAATTCCTTTAAATTTATTTTCATTCCAACTTTCTTTGATGGTTCAGCTTTTTCAACATTTTCCAGAATGGCTTCTGCCTCATCCTTAGGCAGATCATAAATTTTCCTATTTCCTTGGAGAAACCAACCTTCATTCTTTTGAGGGTATCATCACTGATAAGCATAACTTTTCAATTTATTGCCTTGGAACTACAGAGAATCTTGAAAGATTCAAGACACCGAACTATCAACTTTGAAAGTAAAGAAGGATACATGATAATATGAGCTCTGAGGTTCTCATTCTTGATTTTTTGAATCATAATGAGGATATGTCTCATGAGATTGACCTTCCTTAAATTTACCAAAAGGTCTAGGATATACATGTCACTTTTCTTATGGGTGTACTTATCACCGTTCCTCGGTACAATGAGACCTTGAACCATTAACTATAGGATCCGATTGTCGGTGGATGGATGGGCAATCTTAGCTGTCTTGACGTCTTTGAGCCCAAGGCATTCCATAGCCTTTTCCTTAACAAAACTTCCTTGAGCCTCTGCTAGCTTGTGTGAACAAAATTTGGATTCACCTTCATATGAGAGCCCTACCAAGCTCGCAGCCTTGGTTTAAGAGAGTTTATATGTCTTTTCATAACTCTTGAATGAAAATTTTTCTCTAGAATCTTCCTAAAATAAGAAAAATGATTCATAGAATTCGATGAGAAGATCCAGATAGACTACATCTTGAGCTGCTATCTAAAAAATATCTACAGATTCTCACCCATTGAGCATTATGTTCTTGGAAATAATGGAGTCATACTTGTTGAAAAAGTTTGGGTGTACTTACCTCACTCTATATAATTGCCACTCTAGAATCGGCTTAACTGTAGACATATCCTGAGAAGGAGCTTCTGCAGACATTCAGACTGGAGAACTTCTGAAGAATTCAGAATAGGATTTTGTAGAGAGGAAGAGCTTTGAGATGAAAAAGCTTGATAAACGATATGGGACAACCCTTCGGGGGTCCTTTATATAGGTGAAGGAAGTGACCTTTCAACTTCCAATTTTAATCTAATGGTTGGGAAATATTCTGATCTGATCTAACGATTCATATGATGGCCTCAAGGGAAAACAAATTTGGCTGAATCTGATATTTTGATGTTTTAAAAGGGAGCATTCGGATTTAAGGATACTTGAATCTGAGAATTTGTAAAAGAAAAAGAAACTACCAACAAGTAAAAGTTATTATGAAAACTTAAGAAACAATCATAACATTCAGATTACTAGGAAGCTTATTCGTACTGAGGAATATTTTTCTTGAAGAACATTGGATTCCAAAAAAACTTGAATATGAAAAAAAACACTTCACTATGAAAATTTGAAATCTGAAAATTTCCATTACTAAAATTTCAGGTCCGAACATTTTCATTAAGAAAAATTCAGGTTTCAAGATTTTTCATTACGAAAATTTCAAGTTCGAATTTTTCCATTACGAAAATTTTTATTACGAAAAATTTGAAAAACCAACTACAAATTTTTGAAAAACTTTAATAACAGATGTACTCCCCCTATGAAAACGAGTTTATTACTGTAATGAGATTGGTTCAAAAAAAAGTTAATGGAGGAAGATTACCTTACAGTAATCATTACTAACTTCTGTTTAATGAATTCAAATATATTGGAAGGTAATGATTTTGTGAAAATGTCAGCAAGTTGATCTTGCGTTCCGATAAATTTAAGAATGGTGTCTCCTTTTTGCATTTGATTCTTAAGAAAGTGATGCCTAATATCTAAGTGCTTTTCATGGGAGTGATGTGAAGGGTTTTTACTAAGGGAAATGGAACTTGTGTTATCACACACAATTTTAGTCTTAGTAAAACTCAAGACATAGTCTGTGAGTGTGTGTTTCATCCACAATACTCAAGCACAACAACTTTCAGCTGCTACATATTCAGCTTCTACAGTGGAAAGTGCTACAGAATGTTTCTTCTTACAAGACCAAGAAACTAATGAATCTCCTATGAAATGACAAGTTCTGGATGTACTCTTTCTATCCATTATAAATCAACCAAAGTCAGCATCTGAAAAACATTTTAAAACAAAATCATTTCTAGAAGTATAAAATAGTCTTAAATCCATGGATTGCTTTAAGTAGTGAAAAATTATCTTCACTGCCTTTAAATGAGATTCCTTAGGATTGGATTGATATCTTTCACATAAGAATACTAAAAACATTACATCTGGGCAACTAGTCGTCAAGTAATGTATAATTCCTATCGTTACTCTAAAAGATGTTTGATCTAATGGTTTCCCACCTTCATCAAGATCAAGTGTGTTTGAGGTACCAATAGGGGTACTTATACCCTTACTATTGTCATATCCATACTTTTTAAGAAGATATTTAATATACTTATATTGGGATATATAGATTCCTTATGGTTTTTGAGAAATTTGAAAACCAAGGAAAAATGTTAACTCACCCATCATACTCATTTCAAACTCAGATTTTATTAGATCTTCAAAGTAATCGGTTAAATATTTCAGATTTGAACCAAATATAATTTCATAAACATAAATTTGAACAATCAAAACATTTTTCTTACCTTTATTTATAAAAAGGGTTGGATCTGCAATTCCCTTAACATAGTTATTTTGACGCAAAAATCCTGTAATTCTATCATACCAAGCTCGAGGGGCTTGTTTATGTCCATATAGAGATTTGGTAATTCTAATAACATGATCAGGGTGTTTTGTATCTTCAAATACAAGAGTTTGTTAAAAAAACTTTCTCTTGAACATAACCATTACGAAAATCACATTTCAAATCCATTTAAAAAATTTGGAAATTAAAGATTGCTGTAATGGCAAGTAAAATACGAATAGATTCAGGTCTAGATACTAGAGCATATGTTTCTTCATAGTCTATTCCTTCTTGTTGATTATAACCTTTAGCAAATAATCTAGATTTATTTATAACGATGATTCCATTTTCATCACACTTATTTCTAAAGACCCATTTTACTCCAATAAAAGATGTTTCCTTAGGTCTTTCAAACAAGATCCAGACTTTTTTCTTTTTGAATTCATTTAGTTCATCTTACATGGCATTGATCCAATCAGCATCACCTAAAGCTTAATCAGTGATTTTTAGTTCTAATTGGGTAAGAAATGCTAGATTTCCTACTTCATTTCTTAAGGAACTTCTAGTCCTTACAGGTTGATTGACATCATGAATTATACTATAACTAGGATGATTCTTCAGAAAAAACTGATTTGGGTTTTTTAAAACCTGTTCATGAACATAAATTAGATAATATTCTGGGGTAAATGTTTCAGAAGTATATTCTTGAACATTTTTCTTATCAGAAGGATTTTCTATTAAAGGTTGATAATCATTTATTGAAAACACATCTGAAGATGTAGTTTGGGGTTGTTTAAAAACAAAAGGGTCAGTTTCATCTAATTTAAAATGTACTGTCTCTTGAACAGTACAGGTGTTTTTATTGAAAACTCTTTATGCCTTAGAGGTTGTGGAGTAGCCTATGAAAATCCTTTCATCAGATTTTGGTGTGAATTTATGTAGATTATATTTAGTATTCAGAATTAATACCTCGCAACCAAAAACCTTAAAGTAAAAATGTCTAGGATTTCTACCATTACATAACTCATAAGGGGTTTTATTAAGAAAAGGTCTAATAAAAACCTGATTTATAGTGTAACAAGTAGTACTTACATCTTCAGCCCAAAAAATGTTTGGCTACAAAATAATCACTCAACATGGTTCTAGTTATTTCTTGAATAATTCTATTTCTGCTTTCAACAACACCATTTTGTTGAGGTGTCTTGGGTGCTGAAAATTAGTGAGTAACACCTTTTCTACTACAAAAATATTCAAAATCATAATTTTGAAATTCTCCTCCATGATCACTATGAATATCTTTCAATGGAAGGATTTTCACATTTTTAACATGGGATCTAAAACTTTTTAAATAAGAGAAGGCTTTAGACTTATTTGATAGAAAATAGACCCACAAAAATCTAGTGTAATCATCAACCGAGACAAATACATAATACTTGCCCCCAATAATTGAAGTTTGTGTTGGACCAAAAAGATCCATATGCACTAGCTGTAATGAATCAGTAGTTGAGACTTCACTGACTGATTTAAAACTTGATTTATGTTGATTTCCATATTTACAAGGGTCACAAACTTTTAAAGAATCAAATCTAAGCTTTGGTAGATCCTTAACTAATCCTTTCTTAGAGAGTTTTCATAAGTTCCTAAGGTTATAGTGACCTAAAATTCTATGACATAACCAAGAATGATCTTACATTGCACTAAGGCAAGGTATGTGTTGGCTCATAAGGTCTTCTAAGTTTAGTGTGTAAACATTCTCTTTCTTATTGGAAGAAAGAATAAATTCTTCCTTGAAATTTTGTACTAAGAACATATCATTCCTAAAATTCCCAAGGTATCTTTCATCACATAATTGTTTTATGCTAATGAGGTTGTTCTTAATATATTTAACAAATAAAACATTTGAAATTAATGTTTTTCTAAGAAGAATGATGTTTACTATACCAATAATTTATCCCTGAGCATTATCTCCAAAAGTTACTTTTCCTACTTTCAACTTGATAATCTTTTAAAAATAGTTTCTATTACCAGTCATATGTCGGGAACATCCACTCTCCATTTACCAAGTATTGTTGTTGGTATTTTCCCTATTTTTCTAAAAATAATAAAAAGTTAGATTTATGGAATCCAAACTTTATTGGATCCGGAATTGTCAGATAAAAAAATATTGGGTATCCACATCTGTTAAAAAAATCTTTATGAAACCCAAGAGATTGTACTCTATTTAAGGAGCAATTTTTCTTCCAATTCCCACCACTTTGTCATTTATTGAAAAAAGGGGCTCTAGAAGGAATACAATAGTTGTTTTTAAAAACAGGTTTTTGGTGAGTATAACCTACTCCAGTAGTATTTCCTTGAGGTTTAATTTGAGAATACATCTTGTCAAAATTTTCCTTCCCGGAGGTAAATTTTGCAAGAAGATTTATAAGAGAAAATATTTCAGATTTCAGTATGATGACTAAATTTCTATCCTCCGGAATCATTTCCTTAGAGTTAGATTTTTCCTCAAAAAATTTTATCTCTAAAATAGAATTTTTAAGATCTTTAGAATGTTCTTATTTGACAAAATTTTATTTCTCATGGTCTTTAGAAAGTTTTTCTAAAAGATCTTATTTATCTCTAAGATCTATACAAAGACCTGAAATCTATTTTATAAGAATTTTTTAACTAGTATTTTCCTTGTATAATTTCTTAGAAATTTTACAATTTCTTGCTTCAAGTAATTTGGAAATTATAGAAAATTATTCATATGAAGGTATTTCTTCATTTTCCGAGGATGAAGTATCTTCATTAGAAGTACTATTTTTGGAATAGTAATTCTTATCAAGAGATAAATTTTTTAAAGCCTCGGCAGAGTGTACCTTGGACATAAGACATGTATTGTGGAAAGAAGTAGTAGAAATGAAACCCATATTCTTTTGTGCTGATGAATCATATTCAGAAGATTCACTTTCTGAAGCATCTCCACAGCTTGCACTCCATGTATCATTAGCTTTAAGGCTTTTCATGTGTGTCACACACGGTTTTTTTTCTTTTCTGTCATTGTATTGATCTGGCCCATTAGAAATACCGATCATTTTCATGGGTATTTGATGAGATAAATCTTGAGTTTTGAAGTTTCATATATGTCTAACCACCCTAATTTGGGATCCCCATTGTTTGTTTAGTATTTTTTTGAAGAAAGGGTGGTTACTTCAGGATTTGGGCCAACCGTGAGCCCATTCCCAGTTTTAAAAACTGAATTTGTTTCTTTTATAACTCTTTTGTTTTTCATCCTTTTTCACCCATTAAACTTCTCAATTGTCCTATACTGATATATTAAAACTTATTTATCCTTTTGGACCCATTATAAATTCATAGGCCGGGTGAATTTGGGTTACTCATTTAGGTATTGGGCCAGCCATGGGCCCATTTCCTGTTTTAAAAAAAATAGTTGTTTCATTTATATCGTTTTCATTTTTTAATCTTTTTCGGTGATTCCACCTCCCACCCGAAGCCAATATCCCTATCCTCACCCCCAATATCGTTTTTACCACTTTGGAGCTCTTGTTGGTCTCGTATTAGGGAGAATGTTCTCTGGTTTCCTCAAAACGTCCAGAATTGAGAAGGTAACTTGTTTCACCCATAAATCATTCAATTCGTACTCTTTTGGCCACCAATTTTCTTTCCCTGGTTCTTCCAGATCTTAGGAGTATCTCCATGAATTTTCAAGCCATTAACTTTCCTCTAGGGTTGCAGATCTAATGGAATACGAAGAGTTTTCTAGGGTGAAAGGTGAGATTCCTTCTCCTTTCTCCTTCCTCTTCCCCCTCCTTTCATTATTTCATGGTTTTATATTGTACCCTAGTGTTGATAGACCTAGGGTTTTGTTATACCATGTTTTTCTGATGGGTTTTATGTTTGTTTAGGTCTGTTATTTATAGTTTTAGGGTTTATAAACCCGCGGCGGGTGATTTCGGGTGTGCGTTTCAATTACGCCAAAGATTTGAGGTAGGATATCCCTTGCACATGCTTTTATCATAGAAGTTTCATCATTTTAATATTATTATATACTTATATAAATGTATATTATTGTTTTAAATCCTTTTTATAGTTTTCTTGGTGTGCAAAGTCGTTGTTTAATCACTGTTATGTGAAAGGTAGTGTTGTTTTGTCATAAAAATAATCAACAAGTGTTTGTTTAAATGTTCCATTATCTTAGAAAATATTTTGTGAGGTTTATAATCTGGTTTATGGTATTTTTTACATGTTACAGTATCTTGAATGAAAATATGACATTCAGTTGGTGTTTTATTCCTTTTCATGTACATAAAATAAATTGTTTTGTTTAAAAAGGGCATGACATGTGTTCGGTAAATTGCCCGATTGGCTTTTATGAGTGATGTGTGATTTAAAAGTTATTTGATTGGATTTATAAAGGAATTGGAAGAATTATAAATGGTATTTTTGGGTACTTATATTGATTTCTAATTTGGATTTGTTTTTACAAACAAGTGGGTTTTGATTTACAACATATTTTGGCCGGAGTTGCCAAAAAAAAGGACTGTTTCACATCTTTAAAAAAATGGTTGTGTTTTGAATATGTAACCTGAGTATTATAAAAGATTTATGAATGAGGTTTGATGCCGTAAATGATGTTTATACAGATCCTTAATAAAATTAAAATGCATACCTTCATCAAAGGTTAGTTTTGAGAAAATGTTTAAAGGCCCGTTTTGCATTTCCTAGAAACGAAGGAGTGTTTTACTTGTATATAACAAGGTGTGAAATTGGGATTGTTTTATGGTCCATTAAATGATTTTATTAAATGTTTATTGGGCTGACAAATATGATTTGGTTTGGTTATAATGTGTGTTTATAATTTAAAGAATGTTTTTGAAAGAGTTTTATGTGCAAAGCCTCAATGCACTTCATGAAATTGTTTTACCAAAATATTCAGCGGTTTGTTGATTAGTGTAAGTAATGTGAAGAAAGATTATGGGCTGTTTGTGTTTTTATGGTTTTGGAATGGAATGTGGATATGAATTGTGTATTTTATAATATGTTTAACTTGATTGAGCACTAAAGGGAATCCCAGGTATCTAGGTGGGCGGACGTGTACTACTATGCTAGTGATTCTGTGGGGGTTGGCCCCTGTTTCACGTAGCAAGTTTGACAATGACAACACTAACTAAACTATGTTGATGTTGATGATTGGGGACCACTAGGTTATGGGTATGTTACCTACTAGTGGCTCGTGCACGAGAACAGATATTTATTATGGTTACTTTCACCGAGATACGAGGTACCTGGGGCTCACAACTAACTAGTGCCTAGGGGTATTCCTGTGACTAGTGCTCATTGGCTATTTTGTACTCACCGTCGGCATACGGTGTGTTTTGTTGGTAAATTCAGTAGTATGTGTTATTTATTTTAATGTTAAAATTATTTAAAGCAGCCCTCTTGAAAACTATTTTCATTTTGAAGTTTCACCTTTTTGAAAATAATTGTTACTTGCATTTTTGTTTATTAAACCTGCATGTTTTTGTCTGATAATTATTATAGCATGAAACCTCATTTGAAAACCAGACTTTCAAATCTTGAATTTAAAACTATAAATTGATGTTTCTTTTATTTTAATTTAATGTGCATTGGTAATAGAATACCGGGCTAACCTACTGAGTTCTAATACTCACGCCTATAGTCTTCTTCTTTTTTTAGCCCTTGTGCAGGTTTCATCTTTAGTTCGATCACCTTGGGAGACTTTTTATCATTGTGTTGGAGAGTGACCAGAAGTGTCACATGGAGTTATTTTTTCATCGGAATTGTTCATTTGAGTTGTTGGTTTTGTTCTAATTTTATTTTCTTGTACAAATAATATTTAGTTCATTTTTTACATAAATTCATTTTGGGCTGTCCGTTTATTTCCGCTGTTTGTTTGATTGTTTATATATGGGCGAAATCGTTCCCTTGTGTACTCTATTGATGCCCTTGGTGCTTGTCACCATCCCGGGAGGATCGGGAACGGCTCTCGGGACTTGTCGCGGGCTGGCCTGGGTGACCGGTTCAGGGTCGACTCGGGCTGGTTCGTGACAAAATGGTATCAGAGGAGGTCGGCTATTAGCGGACCTTTATTTTTAGAGCGCCCTTGTTATTTTGGGGATGTCAATGTAGATGGAGTAGCATTGTTGGGACTTGAGGGGTAAGTGCAAGAAGAGCGTCGCGAACTCTTTCTTGTTCTAATCCTCAGGTTTCCATGGAAGTCCGGTTTTATTAGTGTCCATTGTTCTAGTTGATTGTTTTATATTTGGATATGACAAGGGGAGTCTGACCAATGGCCTTCGTGAGCTCACAGGGCCGGGAAATCCATGTGGAGCTTGGGAATGGTCCTAATAAGTCTCTCTGTGTTGGTGTTGTGTTTGGCATATGGCCGCCAACCATATGGTCAAGTCATCCACCGACACTAATTCCCTTTTTCTTGGGTCTCTTGAACCTTTCTTGAATTCTGATTTTTTGTTTCTAAAATCCTTGTGTGAGAATTGTGGAAATGGGTTTTAATGTAAGGATTAGATTTTGAAAAGTGAAAAAATGGGGTTTCAATAATTAAATATAAGAATGGTTTAGGAATGTTGTGTTTTTGTGAAAAAAAATGGGGGGGAAGCAGAAATGATTTAAAGGGATTGGATTATCCATAATCTAAACTTGTGGTTTGTTGAAATAAAATGTTTTGAAATTGTGAATCATTTTAAAGTGATTCTGGATCTTTTTTTTAAATGGGGTATTTTAGGATGTTAAAAAAGTTTTTTAAATCAGATAAATTAGTTTTGGAAATTAGTTTTGATCAGTTGGTTTTTTACTAGAAATGTTATTGGTCTCAATGGACCTCAGATTATGAAAATATACATTGCTGATTTTATTTTTAAAAAAATAATGTGAAGGGGTTGTTTGGAGTGGCTTGGTTATTTAAAAAGTTTTTAAAAATGAAATGGGGTAGGTTTTCAAGAAAATGGTTCTTAATTAATTGTGGTTTTTTTTTGTGAAACATGAAAATGTTTTTTGACTTGGTGGTTGGTGTTCCTTTTGAAGGTAAATTGTTTTTTTAGTTATGATGTTTAATTTTAGCCTTTGGTGTTTTCATGGGTGCTCACATGCATGGTTTTATTTATATTTGGAAGTATGGCCTATATGGTATGGTGGATGGGTGTCAGGGGTGGCATGGAAATGTGCATGTGGGCGAGACTTGATGAAACACCATTGGTGAATGTGGAAACCCACCAAGTTAGTTTGATTTTTCAAAATTGTTTTGAGCTGAAAATTGTGGCCTTTTTTTTAAAACCAATGGTTATGTGGCTTGATTTTTCTACGTTGTAGAAGAGTTGTTTATTCAGTAAGCTTCCTTGTGATCTAGAATTCATACTCTTGTTGTATCTTGAGATGATATATTGTTGGTGTCTTGGTTTTGGAGAAATTTTCATTGGGTTTCTAAAGATGTGTTTGATGTTGTGATGTGGCTAGTGATAGTTCTCCGTTGGAAATCTTTCCTACTGATCAACCTAAGGATTCCTTTCAAATTTTAAATCCACCTCTTTTTTATGATGCCTCAACCTGTTTGTTGGAATATAGAGATGTTTGGGATCTATTAAAAGTGCTTCTAGGTCATGATAATTCTTTTGGATAGAGCAGTTGTGTTCGGTGATGTTGATGTCTTTCGTCTAATTCCTTGTCCATTATGCCCCTCATTTGGAGTGATAAGGAATTTTGATATGTATCTATTATTTCCTATTTAGATGAAGGTTTTTTTGTGATCCAGTGTGGGTTTTTTGAGTGGTGTGATCCTTATCACCTGACTGCGGTGCAGCAAATGCTTCCAGAATCAAGGCTCCAGCCATAGGCCTCGGAGTGAAGCTTTTCACGCAGTCAGGAAATCAAAAGAGGTGTGGAGTGCTAGATTATGATCCTTACTCCTCTGTTTTGGTAAGTTAGTTACTATGTCAATGTTTTGGTTCTTCATTTCTATGAATTTCCCTTTGTCGCAACAAGCGTGGTGGACTTAACCCCTCACACAGTGTCTATGGTTTTTCCTTCATGGATGTGGGTTTTCAATCAATGTCCCTGTGTGGACCACCTGTAAAAATCAGATGCAGTCTTGGTGTTACCTATTCATTGGGGGAGAGTTTTGGGTAGTTTCATTGTTTCTTTTGTTGTTTCAGTGGCCAAATTATTGGGTCCCCTTCCCTCCCATCCCCAAGTGACGGGGGTCCAGAATTGTGCTGAATGTGTTGGCCAAGTTATTGTCCCCTCCGTTCGGGAGTGGGTGGTTTATATGTTCATTTTGTAATCCTATTAACTTGGTATATTATGTTTTTCTAGGAGGGTTTTTTTTGGGCTTCTGTGAGTGACGCCCAATTTTAGCTCATGTTCAATTCTTGTCTATTCATTGCTAGTTGGTTTCTAATGGTGGGGAGACCCACCATGGGTCTCTTGGATTTTCATCCTAAGAACATTTCTAGGGATAGTTGATTCTTAATGGTGGGGGGTACATTCTGGAATCCTTATGTGTTGTTTTTTTTTCAGCTGGAAAGTGTTATGGCTTTCCGGGGGCGGAAAGCTTTAATGGTGGGGAGAATTGTCACACACGGTTTTTTTTCTTTTCTGTCATTGTATTGATCTGGCCCATTAGAAATACCGATCCTTTTCATGGGTATTTGATGAGATAAATCTTGAGTTTTGAAGTTTCATATATGTCTAACCACCCTAATTTGGGATCCCCATTGTTTGTTTAGTATTTTTTTGAAGAAAGGGTGGTTACTTCATGATTTGGGCCAGCCGTGAGCCCATTCCCAGTTTTAAAAACCGAATTTGTTTCTTTTATAACTCTTTTGTTTTTTATCCTTTTTCACCCATTCAACTTCTCAATTGTACTATACTGATATATTAAAACTTATTTATCCTTTTGGACCCATTATAAATTCATAGGCCTGGTGAATTTGGGTTACTCATTTAGGTATTGGGCCAGCCATGGGCCCATTTCCTGTTTTAAAAAGAATATTTGTTTCATTTATATCTTTTTCATTTTTTAATCTGTTTCGGTGATTCCACCTCCCACCCGAAGCCAATATCCCTATACGAACCCCCAATATCGTTTTTACCACTTTGGAGCTCATATTGGTCGCGTATTAGGGAGAATGTTCTCTGGTTTCCTCAAAACGTCCAGAATTGAGAAGGTAACTTGTTTCACCCATAACTCATTCAATTAGTACTCTTTTGGCCAACAATTTTCTTTCCCTGGTTCTTCCAGATCTTAGGAGTATCTCCATGAATTTTAAAGCCATTCCCTCCCCTCTAGGGTTGCAGATCTAATGGAATACGAAGAGTTTTCTAGGGTGAAAGGTGAGATTCCTTCTCCTTTCTCCTTCCTCTTCCCCCTCCTTTCATTATTTCATGGTTTTATATTGTACCCTAGTCTTGATAGACCTAGGGTTTTGTTATACCATGTTTTTCTGATGGGTTTTATGTTTGTTTAGGTCTGGTATTTATAGTTTTAGGGTTTATAAACCCGCGGCGGGTGATTTCGGGTGTGCGTTTCAATTACGCCAAAGATTTGAGGTAGGATATCCCTTGCACATGCTTTTATCATAGAAGTTTCATCATTTTAATATTATTATATACTTATATAAATGTATATTATTGTTTTAAATCCTTTTTATAGTTTTCTTGGTGTGCAAAGTCGTTGTTTAATCACTGTTATGTGAAAGGTAGTGTTGTTTTGTCATAAAAATAATCAACAAGTGTTTGTTTAAATGTTCCATTATCTTAGAAAATATTTTGTGAGGTTTATAATCTGGTTTATGGTATTTTTTACATGTTACAGTATCTTGAATGAAAATATGACATTCAGTTGGTGTTTTATTCCTTTTCATGTACATAAAATAAATTGTTTTGTTTAAAAAGGGCATGACATGTGTTCGGTAAATTGCCCGATTGGCTTTTATGAGTGATGTGTGATTTAAAAGTTATTTGATTGGATTTATAAAGGAATTGGAAGAATTATAAATGGTATTTTTGGGTACTTATATTGATTTCTAATTTGGATTTGTTTTTACAAACAAGTGGGTTTTGATTTACAACATATTTTGGCCGGAGTTGCCAAAAAAAAGGACTGTTTCACATCTTTAAAAAAATGGTTGTGTTTTGAATATGTAACCTGAGTATTATAAAAGATTTATGAATGAGGTTTGATGCCGTAAATGATGTTTATACAGATCCTTAATAAAATTAAAATGCATACCTTCATCAAAGGTTAGTTTTGAGAAAATGTTTAAAGGCCCGTTTTGCATTTCCTAGAAACGAAGGAGTGTTTTACTTGTATATAACAAGGTGTGAAATTGGGATTGTTTTATGGTCCATTAAATGATTTTATTAAATGTTTATTGGGCTGACAAATATGATTTGGTTTGGTTATAATGTGTGTTTATAATTTAAAGAATGTTTTTGAAAGAGTTTTATGTGCAAAGCCTCAATGCACTTCATGAAATTGTTTTACCAAAATATTTAGCGGTTTGTTGATTAGTGTAAGTAATGTGAAGAAAGATTATGGGCTGTTTGTGTTTTTATGGTTTTGGAATGGAATGTGGATATGAATTGTGTATTTTATAATATGTTTAACTTGATTGAGCACTAAAGGGAATCCCAGGTATCTAGGTGGGCGGACGTGTACTACTATGCTAGTGATTCTGTGGGGGTTGGCCCCTGTTTCACGTAGCAAGTTTGACAATGACAACACTAACTAAACTATGTTGATGTTGATGATTGGGGACCACTAGGTTATGGGTATGTTCCCTACTAGTGGCTCGTGCACGAGAACAGATATTTATTATGGTTACTTTCACCGAGATACGAGGTACCTGGGGCTCACAACTAACTAGTGCCTAGGGGTATTCCTGTGACTAGTGCTCATTGGCTATTTTGTACTCACCGTCGGCATACGGTGTGTTTTGTTGGTAAATTCAGTAGTATGTGTTATTTATTTTAATGTTAAAATTATTTAAAGCAGCCCTCTTGAAAACTATTTTCATTTTGAAGTTTCACCTTTTTGAAAATAATTGTTACTTGCATTTTTGTTTATTAAACCTGCATGTTTTTGTCTGATAATTATTATAGCATGAAACCTCATTTGAAAACCAGACTTTCAAATCTTGAATTTAAAACTATAAATTGATGTTTCTTTTATTTTAATTTAATGTGCATTGGTAATAGAATACCGGGCTAACCTACTGAGTTCTAATACTCACGCCTATAGTCTTCTTCTTTTTTTGGCCCTTGTGCAGGTTTCATCTTTAGTTCGATCACCTTGGGAGACTTTTTATCATTGTGTTGGAGAGTGACCAGAAGTGTCACATGGAGTTATTTTTTCATCGGAATTGTTCATTTGAGTTGTTGGTTTTGTTCTAATTTTATTTTCTTGTACAAATAATATTTAGTTCATTTTTTACATAAATTCATTTTGGGCTGTCCGTTTATTTCCGCTGTTTGTTTGATTGTTTATATATGGGCGAAATCGTTCCCTTGTGTACTCTATTGATGCCCTTGGTGCTTGTCACCATCCCGGGAGGATCGGGAACGGCTCTCGGGACTTGTCGCGGGCTGGCCTGGGTGACCGGTTCAGGGTCGACTCGGGCTGGTTCGTGACAATGTTCTTTGATTGATATAATTTCTTCTTATTCCTTTCTAAATTCCTTTCCTTATTTTCATTATTTTTCAACAAGGGACAATCAGGTTTGATATAACCTGTTCTTTTAAATTCATAACAAGTAACTTCTCCATCTTTATTATCTCCGTAGTCTTTCTTCTTGTACTTATTTTTATGGTTCCTTTGAGCTACAATCTTGTTCATTTTCTGAGCAATATTAGCTAATTCATTCTCAGAATTTTCTGTGTCACTAGATTCTGACTAAATAATGAATTTCTTTTTCTTTGATCTGGTTACTCATTCTGGGGTCTTGGCTTTCATATGTTTAGAAGTAGTTTTAAAAGCAAATCCTCCATTCCCATTCTTCTTCATGACGTTTTCAGCATCTCTCTTCATTCTGGTTTCATGCTGAAGAAGAGTTCCAAACAACTCATCAAAGGCAATCTGATTGACTTTTCTATTATCATCAATATCTGTCCTCTTGGACTCACATTCATTTGGCATGATATATATGATCTTGTCCATAAGAGCCTCATCATCCAAACCTTTTACTCCCGTAGATTGAAATATATTCACAATAGTCATAAACCTTTGCTGAACTTTTCTTATAGGCTCTCCATAAGGAAAGTTAAAGCTATGGTATTCAGCTCTCAACATAGCTCTTCTTGTCCCTATGACTTTAGATGTACCAAAATATGTATCTTCAAGTTTCTTACAGATACTATTTTCAACGTTACACGATGATATTTGACTATATATGTTCCTAGTCATCAAACATAATAAGGTATTTCTGACTCTAATATTTTATTGATATTCTAATTTCTTCTGATTCGTAAAGGTTCAAAAATCCTTCTCCGGAATCTTATAATCTCCAGTCATAATTAGATATTTATCAACCCCAGTATTGTTAACAAAAGTCATCATCCTATCTCTCTAGTACTGATAATCATTTCCATCGAAAATAGGAGGTCTGGTAGGATTTAGGTTATCAATAGAACCAACATCTAAACCTGCCATCCTTAATATAAACTTTGGCACAAAAACTTGTCAGTAGTATAAGTCTGTAAACAAGAGAAAACATCCTAATCAGGAAAAATCTTATCTCTAAGAAAAAAATGAATCTGAACTATGTGATTCCGAAAAAAACAAGAATCTAAAAAAAATATAAATCCGGAAGTTCAATTCTGAGAATTCAATTCCGAAAATTATGAGAGGAAAAATTCTCTTCTGAATCTAATCGTGAGATTAATTCATATTGTACCAAATCCTTTGATACCAACTATGAGATGGTATGTGAGTATGATATACTCTATAATACCAAATTTAGGATCGAATATGTAAACATGAGATCCTCAAATACAAGAGGGGGGGGGGGCTGAATTATACACTTTAAAAGTTCTTTAGGAACTTTTATTGATGATTATGTTTAACAGGGTTAAACAAGATAATTCACAAGGCCTCTAAGTTCTAAAAAATTTCTTGAATCCGAAAAAGTGATTATGAAAATGAAACATAAAAAAAGTTTACAATAACTATGATTCTACCTTAAATTGTATAGAATCTAACTAAATTAGAGTACAAGTGTGAGAAAGTATAAGAAGGTTATACTTTCCTCAAAAATACAAAATGAAGTGGAAAATTTGAAAAAAAACTAGTAATAAGTAGTAAATCTTTTAACACACAGAGAATGGTATCCAAAAACCTTGGATAAAGGTCACTTGATTTATACTTTCAAGAAAGTCTGTCTTAACCACACTAGGGTAAGCCTTTGATAAGAATATCAGAGTCTGTCTTACTACCCCCACAAGCCCTCAACTATCAGGTAGTTGGTACCTCTGTCTTCCTATCCCTGGAAGCCCTCGATTGTACACAACAATAATTAGAGTCGCACAAAGCTAATATTCACTAAGAAAGGTTTAAACAAGTCGTTCAAACTTTCTTCATGAAGATTGAGATTTTATAAGATCCTCTCTCTCTAGAAATCACTTCAATAGCATGTAATCATGGTTGTCAAAGATATTGTCAAGTGTGTCAAGATCTTTTCAAATGAGCTCCTATTTATAGACATAGCTCCAATGGTCGGCTCCCTCCCCCAATGGTCATATTTTTCTTAGAATTTTTGAGGGACCTGTACACGTGTCACTCAAACAACGATTAATTGATAACTGAAAGCACGACATCGTTTTATAATAGAACAAGTGAAAGCATAACCAAAATATGATATTAAGAATGAAAGTAAATTAAATATCGGAATGTAAGTAAATGAATTAAGATTCTATAATACAAGAATAATCAGATTCTGTTTTGTAGGAATTCGGAACCTGAAATTACAATGTTCGGAGTCAGAGTTCATGAGAATTCGGAGTCAGAACGCATAAGAGTTTGATGTCTGAATTCAGAGTACTCTGGAGTCAGGACGTAGAGAATTTCATATCCAGAATCCGTAATTAGAATTCGGAGTCGATCTTCATGAATGTTTATATCCAGAATTTAGAGTTGAACTTCATGAGAGATCGTAACTAGAATTCAGAGTTGAACTTCATGAGAGTTCATATCCAGAATTCGGATTTGAACTTCATGAGAGTTCGTAACCATAATTCGGAGTTGAACTTCATGAGAGTTTGTATCCAGAATTCAGAGTTGAACTTCATGAGAGTTCGTATCTAGAATTTGGAGTCTTAAACAGAATTCTTCATATCTAAGTATTATATGATTCCGAGATTTTAGTCTCAATCCTAGTTTTACACTTAGAAAATTTATGATATAAACAATGAAATCTAGGTAAGGCTAAATTTCCATGGGTAAGAAAATTTTCCTTTAGGGAGTAAAACAAGGGGTAAAATGAGTTTTTCCTTGAAAGAAGGTGTTTTTGATTTTGAAAACAAGAGGAATGATAAATTCATAAGGAAAAACTTATTGAATCAACATTAATTAATGATTCAAGGCCCATATTAAAGACCCTTTATAGAATTTCATTTTTGGAATTAGTGGAACTAATGAAACAACTATAAGAATTGAGTAATAAAATATTTATTTTACCTAGTGTATCTCTATGGGGGCACATTTTGTTTTTGTTAAAAAGAAATATGGATCTATGAGGTTTTGTATTGACTACAAGAAGATCAATTCTATATCATTAAAGAACGAGTATCCCATACCTCTCATTGATGATATATTTGATCAACTTCCTGGAGATCAATATTTTTCAATGATTGACCTTTGATCTAGATACCATTGGTTGTGCGTGAATAAGGAAGACATTTCAATGACAACATTTCAAACCATGTATGGGCATTATGAGTTTATAGAAATGCCTTTTGGACTGACAAATTCACCCTCTATTTTCATGGATCTAATGAATATAGTTTTCAAAGAGTATCATGTTGAATTTTTAGTGGTATTTATTGATGATATCTTGGTATACCCAAATATTTATGAAGATAAGGAAAATCACTTTCGCACTATTCTGAAAACTCATAGAAGAAATGAATTATATGGGAAGCTTAGCAACTGTGAATTATGGATTCAAGAGATTTCATTTATTTTCCATATCATATCTAATGATGGGATATCGATTGATCCTTTAAATACAAGGGCAATCCCAGAATGTAAAACACCGATGAGTATTACTAAGGTACTCAGTTTTATTTTTTAGCAGGTTACTATCAGATTTTTTTCTAGAATTTTGTCCATTTGGCTAAACAATTAACCAAGCTCACTCAAAAAGGGATTAAATTTGTTTGTACAATAGAGTCAGAATAATTATTGGAATAATTGAAGAGAATATTAGTAAATACACCTATATTTACTCTACCATTGGGCAATGATGGGTTTGTTATTTATAGTGATTCTTCAATGATAGGACTTAGTTGAGTCATTATACAGAATGATAGAGTTATTGCCTATGAATTACAATAACGAAAAATTCATGAACAAAACTAGCATACTCATGATCATGAGTTTGAAACTGTAATATTTTCTCTTAAGATATCGAAACACTATCTATATAGTGAATAATGTGAGATATATACTGATCATAATAAATTAAAGTATATTTTCTCATAGAAAGAACTCATCACGAGGCAAAGAAAATGGATTGAACTACACAAGGATTATAATTACATAATAAAAAACCAACCAATGAATGCAAAATAAGGTAGCAGATGCATTTAGCAGAAAGGATCATGTAGTTATGAATAATATGAGATTTTAAAGGGATCCTATGTTCATGGATCTAGTAAATATAGATATGGGAATAATAATGGAAAGTGAAACATAAATAATTTTTCAAATGGTTTCCAAATAATCATTACTATAAAGAGAAAAAAGTTTTCAAAATCATGATGAGGAGTTTCAAAAAAAGTACAGCTGTGAACGATGGGAGATTGATTGACATCGTATATAAAGATGGAATTTTGAAATTTAGGAGGAGGATTTGTGTTCTTGACATGCCTGATCTAAAATGGGAATTGATGGATGATGCTCATAGATCCAATTTAACTATACAACCTAGAATCACTAAGATGTATAAATATTAGACAAAATATTTTTGGTGGGAAAACATGAAGTGGGATATTTTTGATTATATGTCAAGATGTATGGGTTGTCAACAGGTGAAGGCTAGAAGACAATATCTTGAATGAGTCATGAAAACTCTTCCCATACCAGAGTGGAAATGGGATTATATTAAAGTATAATTTTCCACGGGGATACAAAAGACTCCAAGAAGGAATGATGAAATATGTGTCCTTGTTAATTATCATACCAATACACCACATTTTCTTACTATAGGATAAGAATTACCAATTGAATGTTTAGAAATAAAATATATTAATAAAGTTATAATACTTCATGGTTTTCCCCTATAAGTAGTTTCTAATCGTGATACCCATTTAACATCATTATTTTGGACATGTCATCAAAAAGACCTAGATACTAAACTTCATTTGAACATGTCCTACCACCCTCAAACTGATGAACAATCAGAAGGGACAATTCAGACCTAAGAAGACTTTTTGAGATCTTTCTCACTTGACGTTCAAGGTATATCAGATCAGTATTTACCTATGATATAATTTTTCTATAAAAATAGCTTCTATTCAAGTATTCAGATGGAACTATATGAAGCATTATATGGAAAGAGATTTCACACACCAACTTGTTGGGATGATGATGGTGAATGAAAACTCGTAGGCCCAGAAGCTGTTGAGGAAAAATTGGAAATGGTGAAGATTATCCAAGCCCTCATCAAATCAACCCAACATAGAAAAAATAGATATGCCGATAAATGAAGGAATGATTTTGTATTTCAAGTAGGAGATCATGTTTTCTTGAAGGTATCTCCATGTAAGGGTGTTATACTATTCGGGAAGAAGGTTAAATTGTGTCCCATGTACATCGTTCAATTCAAAATTCTAGAACGAATTGGATATATAGATTACCATTTAGAAATTCTACCAAATATCTCCAAAGATCAAGATGTGTTCTACATATCGCTGTTGAGAAAATACATGCCTAATCAAACGCATGTACTGACCAATGATGAAATAGATCCGAAACTAGATCAATCATATTGTGAAAAGCCTATCTGGTTTCTTGATACTAGAGAACATGTGTTTAAAAACCAAATGAATCATCTGGTAAATGTTCATTGGAGTGACCATAAATTTGAAGAGGCAACATGGGAACCAGAGGAACATATGATCCTGAGCCAACTAGATCGTTTTATGCATAAATTTTCTAAAAATTTAGAGGGAAAAAATATTTGAAGGAGGAAAGAATGTAACACCTCAAGCATCTAGGATATATTTCTCATTGTGTTAGGTCAACAAGGTTGAATACCCTAAGGGGGGGGGGGGGGTGGTGAATCAAGGCATGGTCGATTAAAACATTATCCCTTTTGGATCTTGTTTAGTTGTTATAAAAAACTCAATTATCTCTTCATCTCGTGGAAATATACAAAGTTATATGAAATTATGCACATGACACATCAATTTTTACATTGTTCACCCTCACTGGACTACATCCAAGGAGCATACAATAGATATGTGCCAATGTACCAAATTCACTAAGGCTCATGGCCAATAATGAGTAAAATTTTTTGGGTTAGGTCTTCTATGCCCATGATCACTACCTTTACAAGGTTTAGGGTCTTCTGACTGCATTCTCAAGTGTCACTCCCTATGTATCTTTCTCTGCCTCAAAGATGGTGGATAGGGTCACCATATTATTCTTCCTTCGCTCACTGATCTTGGAAAGGATTCCACTCAAAAACAATTTATGGAAGTGTAGGTCAAAAACAATTTATGGACATGTAGGTCCCTTCATTTACATGAATTCATGCATCCTAATCTATAGAAAGATGCTCTGTGGAAGTTTCTTTTTCACCGATAGATGATGTCCACCATCCCGAGTACTGCTGGCTACCAGAAAATACTTTGTCAAACTAATTTGAATATTTTGAAAGCTTCTATATGAAAATCGTTAACCACCTACTCTTCCCACGTATTGAGTACCGTGTTTGGTATGTGGGACACATTATTCGTATATCACTACTTATGACACAAATAGCCCATTCGCTAGCGTACTACCTTCTCCTTCATGATGGCGTACTATTGCCATGTACCAATTTTGAGAACCTCCTCTACAAAAACCCTCATGTCTGCGAACTGTTCAATGATCACAGACTACCTTCTCATCCTTGTACTGGAGCTCCATCTCCATGTACCACTTGCGGAACTCTCCCTATCGCTTATGGGAGATTCCACCTCCACATACTGAGTCAATTAATTCCATGTACTAGGCTTACACCTCCACATACTGAACATCCTTTGCAGGTTAATAATCCCCTGAAACACCTTCAGCGGGAACCAATCTATTCCTTCGCAAACCTCCCTTCACGAACTACCATCGACAATTGTCGAAATACCAGTTCAAAAAGATGTTCTCAATGACATTTTATCTCCATAGTAATCAATGGTTTTAGTGATTCTTTTATAGGAAATGATATCCACTTAATCAGTTGAATCATGAATTACCAAATTTTTATTCAATATAGCCCCACCGCGAATAGAAAGCCACCAGAAAACCATTTTTCTATGTGGTATGTGTACTTTCTTTGCTCCTATATGGTTGATTTCCTCCACCGAAATCAGACCATCCACGTAGCGCAACACCTTCTACTGTGAACCATTTCTGGTTTCGCAAATAGCTGCCCCCATACCATTCTTTCTCCTCCGTGTACCGTTCCCGGAACATAGTATGCGACCGATGAATAAAGGAACATGATTTTCATCCTTTTCAAAATTTCTTTAACTTTCTTCACACCATTCACTCCTAGGAATAAATCATTCTATTTCCAACTTCAAACACCCGATTTTGATAACCTAAAATTTGGAAAAACACTATGAAACTGTTCTACCTTAAAAACGTGTCTTCAAAAAACACCAACCATACTCTTTTGCGGTCATCTGGGTGTTTAAAAAAACATAACCACACCCAATACATACCAATTGGTTTCCTTGAGGGATTTTTTCCAACACATTGAACAATACAATAGCTTGTGCTATACATAACTTCAAGTTCTAGCACAACATAACAAATCAAAAAGTCATTTAAAAGAAATAATGAATAATAATACCCACTTTTTGAAATTTTATAAATATTATTTTTTAAATTGGAAATCATTTTTTTGATTCGGAATATCAATATTATCATAGGGTGATTTTTTGGTATTTTTCTGAAAACATTCAATTTTTGATGAATAATGAAAAATAATGCATTATTGTTTAAAACCGACTTGTTATTTAAATAATTATTTTAAAATTTGAATTTATTTTAAAATCAAAATAGATACATAATACCTATATTAATGAAATTTAATTCATTTGATTCATTTTTTAATAAGATTAGATATATAAAATTTTATTTAACTTTTTAACGTATATTTCCCACATTCTATGAAAATTAGCAAATTTGCATAAAATATAATTTTACCAATTATTTGAATTGAATTTCAAAAATCCAACTGACATGGTTTTCATCAGAATGTAAAATTTCATTCAATATGATGAAAATAGTTTTTCGTTAATTGTATCTTTTAAATTTAATTTTCCACGGTTATAAGTAAATAGGATAATTATAGGTAAAAATAATATTTTTTATACCCTAAAATATTTATTAATTCTATTAGACAAGTTTTTTTCAACCATAATTATCTTTATGACAAAAATATGATCCCTTTTCATCCACTGGGATTAGATTAGGACATTTATTATATTATTTTTAAAGAATAGATAAAAGTGTTAAATTCTAATTTGGATAACTAATTTATTTTTAACATAGTTTTGTACATAAGATAAATTCGACTATAAATATTAATTATAAATATAAATATATTTAATTCATCGTGGTATTTTATTTATGATATTTACACATTATATAATAAAATTTATTTATGAAACAATGATGATGCAGTAATTACATTATTAATGAAAGATTAAAATAATTGATATTATAAATATTAGAAAAAATGTAAATTGAAACTTTTTATTCCATAAAAAAATTTTATAGGTGAAGATGATATGTTATGGATGACTCAAATTATTGTTTTCGAAGTAATCAAGATGTTATGATGTTAAAAAAACCAAATACTACCTACTGTCAAAATTTACATAAATGAGTTTTTATAAAAAATACTATTTTATTAAATGATATAATATTCCTAAAAATATATGATTCAAAAAATGACATATATATGTTTAGATATGTAATTAATGAATCACTTCAGGTTCTCATGTCATTTTATAGTATGTTTAATGACCATGAAATATTAAAATACAAGAAGACATGGAAAATGATAAACTATTTAACTAAGAGTGAAATCTAAATCATAAGGTTTATATGGTGACCTAAACATATAAAAAACCAATTGGAAAAGAATATTTAGACTCATACCTGACATATAATTTAAATAAATTTATTTCGAGCTATTAGAAACTGAAAATTATTTTATAATAAATTAATATTTCAAACTCTTCCAAAAGTGTCGCTCACCTCTCTTATAAAAGGGTACTTCCCTTATCTTAAATTTACCCATCTAAAGTCATTTTTATCAGATATACCTACTCAAATCTGCTCCCAAATAACCCCACTTCATACTAGATCCCTTAAATTGATTCTGACTCCAAACTATGGAGCCCTTCTGTTCAAACCCAAAGAAAGTACTCGAAAAAAGGTAATTATTTCATGACTTCATTCAGTATTCATTCCTTCTTCCACTTCCTATTTCTTTGTTGAATCCATAAAAAAATTGTAACTCCATCAAACATATATGTTATATGATTTTATTGTAAATATAGTACAACCATATTCATTATTATATCCATCCTATGAATGATAATGTAACCATACATGCATACATACAACATACCGCCTCCACGCCGTGGTGTTGTTTGTTATTCAACAATTAATTATTTTGATGGGTATATTAATGAGTATAATTAGTTTAAATAAAAAATATAACATGTAAATGATTCTATATATATAATATACCATCCATTACATATTATTTAACAATAAATGGAATGATATTGTCGCTTGTGCATTTGTATGGCTGACCATCTGGACGATGCGATGATATTTCATTCCCCATTGGAACCATTCATGAATAATATGAATTATATGACAAAAAAATAATGTTTTAGAGCATATTATTATTCTGTACATTAATCAAATACATATTATCCATAAAAAAATTACTTATGTAAAAAAACATATAATGTAAAACAATCAGTTAACACCTGAAACAATGATACCACTGAAATATTATTAACAATAAAATATTAAAGGATAATCTATGATATCATATTTATGTAAGTGGTTATTTTAATTTTTAATAACAATTATTTAACCATTATACATGAGTTAAACACACCCTTGATTAAGGAAAATTACAAGTTAAGGGTTAATTTTACAATTTCTTTATTATCAGAGGTTATTTATACGTAAGTATTTGTTGTAAATTCTTTATCATTCACATCTATGTTTCTTAAAAATGTATTTCAAAACATCTTTAATCATTCCTATACTAATTTTTAATTTAATTCAAACCCTTACTTTTATTTTTATAAAAAAAATCAAAGGAATCTTTCTGTTGTTTTCCAAAAAAGTTACTTTATAACTTTTTTGAAAAATTAAGGAATGAATGTTTTTTACCTTATATGGAGTGTGCTGCCTTTTTCTTCAATTACAACACCTTCAAATAATTCCTTAAAAGCATACAAGAATATTTTTAAAAGAAATTTTATATTTAATTTTAAATTATTTCAATGTAGAATGATATATATCAGTCAAATAGTTTTTGGATCGATTTTATCTATGTCAATATAATTTGTTGGATTTTTTAGTTGTTTGAAGTTGATTCATTATGATATAATCTTTCATATTTTATTAATTATTTTGTGTTATTTTTGACAGTAGATGTGATATTTTTATACCATTAATGGTTTATAGTTAATGTATTAATATTTCATATCCATATTTTAATATTAATTGTTATGTTAAGTTCAACCTTTTCATATGATGAATGCATTTGACATAGTAAGTGTCGAGTAGGGACTGGTATAGCTACTCGATAATCGATTAGTCTTAGGAGACAAACTAATATATTTTCACAAGGCATTTAAAATATTTTTGGTTACAGTCTTAGCACAAGGCCTTGACTATTTGGTTATGATGTCCGGTATTATGCATTCTATCATTTTGGAGTTATCTATTGATATTACATGTTACTATTCTACTAGTATAATATCTATGTAAATATATAAATGGAATTATTTGACTTATGTTTTCTATATTATGTTGAATTTTATGTTCAAAATGATTTTGTTTTAGTCCTATGCATTGGATTAAATGTTTATGCTTTTTTATAATAATTTCCCTTATTTTGTTATCCTTACTGATCATCTGAGCTCACCCATTTCTTATGTTTTATTTTCCCCAGGATGTGAAAAAGTATATTATGATTGACATGTAGGAATATGATAAGTGATATGACTGTGTTCAAAGGGGACACAATGTTGTTTTTTATATCACAATGTAAGGTAAAACATATATACGTATGTAGTACTTCTAATGATAATAAACTGATCGGCCATTTGAGACTCAATCTCATGTGATCATTCTAAAGATATGTAATAATGCACCGACTCTGGGTAAATAAGGTTGAGCCCTTACACAACATTCATGGAATGATGAATTTAATCTTTTCTTTTCATCCCCAATTTACATTTACATTCATGATATTTGTTTTATTATAAAAATATAGTGTTTAATAAATTATTAATAATATATAAAATTAATTGGACACCATACAAAAAATATTAGTAATAAAAAATTGCATTATGTTCAGTCACCCAAAAGAATGTTGTAAGAGAAAGAAATGATTTATTCATGTTATTTATTATATTTTGGGGGGTTATATTTTTTATTAAATATTCCAATTTCTATTATATCACAATTATAAAAGCTAAACATGATAAATATCCTTGTAGTAAAACATTATTATAAGTAAAATAAATCATAATCATATATTAGTTATTTTATGTTAAACGATGAGTTCATTCCACTACCTACATGGAAAATGATATAAATTTACATCATAGATTACCATTAAAATATGGTTTAAAAAATTTAATGAAAAAATTAACAATGACTTGGTTTTTGTTCTACAAAAGTAATATAATTCATATAAATAAATATTTTTTGAAAGTAACATTTTGACCACTAAGAATCCTCAAAACATTCTAATAACCAAATTCATATTTAGGGACACTAACTGAAATAATCCATAAAATAAATTAAAAAATTATAAATAAATATGAGACCTAAATAATAATATTATTTTTATTTAGGAAGGATGAAATTTTGGGTAATAAAGAAGAATAAAAACACTATTGAGAAACCAATTCAAATATAAACAATTTTATAGAACTAATTTTTAACATATATAATAAAAAACTAATATAAATATAGTGAAAAATTATAAATTATTATTTCATAATTATTTATAAAAGAATTAGTTTATAAATTAACTTATTAATAGTGTTTTTTTAAAAAAAATCATGTAATAATGTGATCAACTACAATTTATTTAAATATTTGGGTTTTGCGTCTCATATTAAATTTATAGAAATATATATTATTATTCAAAATGATTTATTTGGGATGGTTTATAAACTAAAACATCAGTATATATTATAATAATACACTCGTTATACATGTAATTTATTGTTTAAAGTTAAATTTTTTATTTCATGTGTTTTTGATTGGAATATTTCTATGTTTGTAAGAGTTTCTTTGTCTTATTACCAAATCTATGAGTCATGTTTGTTATTTTACACCATCTATAATTAAATATAGTGTGATTATATAAGAATAAATTTATTTCAACATATTTATAAAAATAATGGGATTAGAGTATTTATATTGTTTTAATTCCTTGAAATTAATTATATATAAGAAACAAAAATGTTTTATGGGTTTTTATAATCTAAATCCTTATCATTGAGTTATAATATGTCTTATTTTTTTTCATACGTAATTGATTTATTTCAACATAAGATATTATTTACTTGAAATTTATGTTTCTCTATGAATAATATGACCTTTAAATGTAACATGTGACATTATCCTATACAAAGATGGCCCATTTTTTAAAAAAATTTAGTGTTTGTTTATCCTTATTCAAATACATCATCCAGAGTATAACATGATATTTCATAAAATGGGTTCATAAATAAACTTTACTCTTTATTAGTGTATAAATTAAATAAAATATTTATATATATTATAAAAAACAATTATAATTTATAAAAGGTATTCTACATTTTAATTTTTTTTAATTTCTTTAATTTTTTTAAATGAATTTTCAATTATACTTATTTATTCAGAATTATACTTTTTAATATCAATTTTCAATTATATATTTTTAAATCTAACAAACAATGTTTTTGGTTTTAAAAGAACATATTTAAAGGTTTTATAATTATCATGTATCACATTTTTTAAATTGTATTTTTATCCACTTTTTAATCCAACAAAGAATTTATACTCCCACTTAATATTCAAGTGATTTATATAATTATATTAAATATTTAATTCTCATATATCAATACATAATTTTTTATATCTATATAAAAATGGTGATTTTTTAATCCACAACCCATATTAACACTAAGGATCCCTTATTAAATGATTACAGAAAATATTTTATATAAATAAAAAATTTTCCTTGGGATAATTATGTTTTCTCTAAAGAATGATTGTTTTCCTGATATAATGGAACACATATGTTAAATTATAATTATAATTTTTGGGTTCGTATTTCTCACTCAAATAATATTTTTTATAATTATGTCTACTGATCACAAAAGTGCATATTTGAATATATATCTCCTTCCAAACCCCACATATCTGGTTCTTTTCTATTTTAATGTAAACATGAGAGGACTTATCATATAAAAAAGGGGATATAAGAGATTTTATCCCAAGACAGATGGTACATGGGAGGATTTATCCCAATCCTAATGGTAACATGATATGTTTTATCCCAATCCTGAGATTAGACAAGGCGATTATTCGAAGACAATAATTATAAATTTGTGGTTATCCTAAGCCTACTATATGATGAATGACGATGTGGGAATCCTTTCCATATATTTATAATTGTTAACTATATAGGTTAATTTTAAGTTACAATACTGTTCCTCTAGTTATGATCCTTTACTAATTTTTATTTTCTATGAATTCCACAGGCATATTTTATGGAATATTCTTATTAATTTTAGATTTATATTTTCTATTTCATGATATAATGATCAAAATTATTGTTCAATATTTTTTTATAGATAAAATTTTACCATTATCTTTATAGTTCATATGAAAATTATATAACCCTTGATAAAATTATGATATGTTTTCAGTTACCAGACATTATTCTAAAACATTTTCTTGTGTTTCATTTATGTTGGTAATAATGATATATGTATAACTTATGGAATTCTTACAAGGGTGTATGTATGAATTTTATTATAGTGAAATATCTTAGTAAATATATGTTTTTATATATAATATACAATAAACATTCAAATTTTTTCATCAGTCCCTAATATTTTTTTGATATGTATTTTATAAAAAATATTTTAATTTATACATAAGTCACTATTTTCTTGAATATCTATTGATTAGTTAGTCAAATATCATCATATTGACCCTATTATCATTATCATTCTAATTATTATTTCTTATTTTTGATTCATTTGCAAAATGTGATATTTTTAACATAAAAATTTCTCGGTATTTTTAATATATTTAATCATAAATTTAGAAAATGTATTTTGAGTTATTAAATTATAGAAATTTTTTAATTTGTCTCCTATTTCTCAATTGGATGTATTACACCTCCTCGAAACTAATATAGTGAAATCATATGACCGGAAAATGAAAAAGGGTACCAGTCAGAATTATTTGAAGACAATATGTTTTTTTACCAACTTTAACTTATGTTATTTTCAAAATAACCTCTCTTGTGTATATTCAATTGATCATTTTATTTAAAAACATAAACAATAATTATAACATAATTATCTCAATTGATTCATAACATGAAATTTCATATGAATATGTAGTTTCATTAGAATGGATTTGAGATAATCTAATAGATAGTCAAAGATGTACTTATTAAGGGTTATTCACTATTATAAGGAATGGTTATTAGATATAAAAATTTCTATTAAATTAATTTTATCATTATGATTAAACTAATCCAATAGCAGAGATTTATTATCCGCTAAATCCTAGGCAAGGAATGCATCATTACTACAATCATATAATTCTCATTACATACTAGATGTATATGGACATATATTAATAAAAATTATAGTAATAATCAAACAATAACATATATATTGAATTTATATTCTTCAATATAGTGTGTAAAGGAATTATGTATATTATATTGAATCTTTTATACTAATATAGGAAAATCATGTAGTAATAACTATAAAAATTGATTTATAATGCATCATATGGTAATAATTTTATAGAACCATTGATATATTTCACTATGGAAGAAGAGGAAAATGAAAGAAGTACAAAATATCACCTTATAGAGAGTATATTATTTATAGTATCATTTATTTTATGTAAATATTTATTGGTTTTCCCTAATGAAACAACTAAGACATAAATTTTCGACATGAATTTTTTGAAACTAAGACATCGTGACAGTGGGGTAAATCATTTTGTGAAATATTTATTCTATTGTACTTTATCATGTTCACATATTGATAGGAACTCCAAAACACCATCACAATAAATAAAAATTCAAAAATTATTATAAATGATGGTACAATAGTACGGTACATCATTTTTTCAATTATATAAAACATTGGGTTTTCTATAGAGCATGCACAAAGTAGTGTGATGATAGAAAATAATCCACTAATAAATACTAGAGTTGTTGGTTTTTTTTCCAAATTTTAATTATTAATGGATTACTATGATTATAAATGAGTTTTAAAATAATGGATTGAGTAATTTTTATGAATAATTATAAGTCCTCTATTCCCACAACTTATAATAGTTTTCATGTAGGTTTATTAACATGTAGGACAATTCAAAATCATTAAGAATTTGTATGGTTACTTATATCATTACATATATAATATGATATTCTAATGTAGTTATTATTCTAATTAATAACCTACAATAATGGGATAATAAGTTTCATTCATGAGATTATTCATCATGAAAACTGTTCTAAATACCATTTCTTTCATGATGCTCCTTTCATTTAAATCTAAAAATGTTCACTAAACCATGTTTTCCGAACAAAAAATCACATAACATCCCCTCTATATATAAATTATTATCATGTAAATATTATCATGTAGTTTATAAATTCATGTAATAATTATGATAATAACATTATATATAAATTATCAAAATATTCAAGTACCTTTTCATAATTAATAATAGTTTATTTTTTTTGAAAATTTATATATATCAAACAAACTGTTTTGTTATGATAAAATGTGCCTCCATTATTCATGTCAACTCTAAAAAACAATAATCTTGTAATGTATTTAGAAAACTCTATATGTGAAATAATCTCCTTAACATGTATGCGAATCCTATATTTGATACAGAATTCTATGAATTATTTAAATGCATGAAACATTTTAAAATAAGGATGATCCTTCTTACTTTTATTCAAAATTATATATAAATCAACCCTTTTATGAATTTTTAAATGGATTCTATGTGGATCCAATTTTTTCAAAAAAATTATAATAAAAATTATTGAAAACACATCCCTTTCATTACAAGTATATGAATATAGAGAGTTTTATCAATTATATTTTATTCTGGATGATATTTTTCTTCATAATATTTAAAAAACAAATATAACATCATGATTGAAAGAGTAATGGAAGTATCAAGCAATATATTTAAATTTCTAAATTAAAAAAGGATTTACTACAGAATAATAGATCAATAAAATAAAATATATTAAATTTAATTACCATCTGTGTAAATTATCCACTACAATCCAATATTATATCAAATATGAAGTTGATATCTCTATTGTTAGGCACATTATTATTTTTTAATAAATCTCACCAATTAGGATCAATTATAAAATAATGATAAATTAACTCCAATAAAAAAACATAGAAACATCCAAGGAGAAAATATATATCCCCTTTCAGTACACATGGACTTCGTGAGAATTTATAATTATAGAAATTATAGTTAATGTTATAATTCCAAACCTTAGTTCATTTCTTATTCTAAACCCACTATTTTCAAATTCGGTCTTACTCTATTCCCTATGAATAATATATTAACTTGTATTTTTTAACATATACACTTACATGAGTAGATAATATAATCCATGAAATTTTTTTGTTAACTCCCCATATATTAATGAATAACCAAGATTAATTCCCCATTGATCATATATTCACTAGATTCTTTTACCATATAATAAACCTTCATGAGAGAATCTAATCCTCGGAACAAATTTTTAACTAACATGGTCACACTAAACTATTTTACATTGAATTTAAAATCCAAAGTACCCCTTGGTAATAATCCTAAATATATTGAACCTTCTAGACATAGATCACACCATATAATGAAATATATACATAGGGTTTTGGGTAATATCTAAACATATTCATGCACAGGGTGTGGTTGAACACATAGGTTCAATATGTTTTTTGTAACTATGGCAGTGGATAACTGTTTATTCATGATATATCCCACTAATTTATTAGATCAAATATTCATTACTTAAATCATTCCATTTTGGATTTTTTTTTTATAAATTAATAACTGATATAAATATTTGTTATATTAGAGTGTGGGATTGGATATTACATGAAATCAATTTTTACTTTTATTGTCACCATGACATATCATTTTTTTAATACATCCTCACTCATATCATACAATTATTTTTTCATCCGCATATGTTGAGTAAACACATTATATAATCATATGTTATAAGGCCTCGAACGTAAACCTTACTTAATATTGAATTAAATGAATAATTCACATTGACGATATTTTCAGATTTAGAGTTTTAGAGAATTAGGACATAACTATTACATCTCAAAAGATTACAAAGTAGTCACTTCTACTAAATTTCCATAAAATAAAAACTCTTAAAAAGAAACATGTCAAGTTCCATGTATTAGATAGCATGACTTTTCCTTGATCCCATCCTTGACCCTATTCTACATTAAGTCCTGCGAAAATTTTTTCAAAAAAAACTTGGGGTGAGCATAAAAAGCCTAGCAAGGTATACACAAAGAATGAAAACTGTTAGTTTTTTAAATCAACAAGTAAACCATGTATACTTTATCAATGTAATACCTTTCACCTTTAGGAAGTAGTAAAAACTCTTCAGTGAATAAAATATCACTACTTACCCTTTTGTAACCAAAAGATTACCATAAAACCCATATAAAGAACACATAACATATAAAGGTAACTTGGGATATAAACATACTTAAATGGAATAACCATACGGTCGACTTCCACACACACTTAAAGGAATAGCCATACGGCCGACTTCCATACCCAATGCATTGGAGGTTATAACGTAACCACACGTCCTGGTATTCACGGCACCACCCGTCATATGGGTTATCACGTAACCACCCGTAAAATGCCCAAGTACCATCATTTCACATAAAATATTGGAAATATAAACATTTCAATAATAAAATTTCATTTTCAATCAAAATAAGTAATTCCAAGATATTGAATTAATCAATCCATTTTCAAAAATAATTTAAAAGAGATTTTTGAATCAAAGTGTCCCAAACCACTTTGAAGATTTTATTGGAATTATAATTTTAAAAAATTAATGTCCATAAAAATAAATACTAAAAACCATTTTGAATACATGGAAATTAAAGATAAAGATTTAGAATAATAAATCGTTAAAACATTTAAAATGATATTTTTGTTAAAGAGTTTTTAACAAAATGAGAGACTCTTGAATACAAATAATTTTGGAATAAAATTTAACCCGAACTTTATAATATCATGAGAATAAAGGGATTCATGATATAATATGTCAAAGGACAGTATACACACCATATAAGAGTGAATTGGTGCATAAAAACAATGATGTCTCAAAAGAAATGTAAAATGAGATGAAATCCATTACAAAGAAGGTATCCTTAAATTAAGGATTAATCAATCTCATCATTATGTGTGAAAAATATAAATACCCCCAATATAAGTGGATATTAAGTGTAAAATAATAAAATTTCATTCACACATATTCAAAGGATGACATATTCAATAACTACATGTTGAACCCAAAGAAATCGAAATTGGGTTAAGAAGTTCCCTTGGTAAAATTCGACAGCCTAACGGCGACACATAAAATTTTACAAAAAGGGTTGATGAGAGAGATAAAGGGGATCTCATCACTTGGATATAAAATTTACATAAATAAGGATATATGAGATCCTATCCCAACATAATATTATGTGAATTAAAAGATATAACAAAAGAAGTCTTTTTAAAAAAAAAGGAGGGTGAAAGGTCCCCTTACCAAGTTGGGTAACTTTCGAAAAGTACACCCCCATGGAAGAAGGTTCATAAAATGAAAATGTAAATACCCATAAATGAAATTATACTACACAAAGTGTATAATAATGGGCAGTACATACACCACTCAATGGAAATAGTGGAAAACATAGCATAAATGTCACGGGAATAAAAGTGAGATGAAAAATCCCTTACGAAAACTCGGCAGCCTAACGACGCCACATAAAACTTCCAAAAATGGATTTATGAGATCAAATAGGGTCACCCATAAAATGAACATAAAAATTAAATTATGAGTAATATTAAAGAACATCCCCAAACATAAGAAATATGGGCTTAAAAGAAATGACATAAAAGAGAGTACTTAAAAAGAAAGAGAGAGGTTGGATCCCTTACGAAAATTCGGCAGCCTAACGGTGCCACTCAAAACTTCCAAAATGGATAGATGAGAGAAAATAGGGTCTCTCATCATATGAAAACAAAATTTATAGTAGGAGTAATATAAAAGAACATCCCAATCATAAGAAAGACGAGGTTAAAAGGAATGACATAAAAGATGGTACTTAAAAAGAAAGAGAGGAGTAGGATCCCTTACCTCAGGTCCAACTTGACTCGATCGTTCTTTAACGTCCTGAATAATAAACCTGAGTTAATTTCCACTTACTTAAGAACCTTTTTAAATTTCATTATTCCTTTTATATCACTTATTTCCATGTTATAATCATTATGTAATCATTTAAGTTAATAATATTTGTTTTGTCGATATTTGGTTCTTAAGTTGAAAGTGGACTTCTTACAATTACATGTTGTTCGTGTGGTCAAAGGTTCGTTATATACAGAATGATATTCATGATTTGTATATCATATATATAATATATATCCAGAATATAAAAGTATTTAAAATATTACATAATCATTTAGAGGTAAGAAATGAAATGCACTGTTCATGGAGACGGTAAGCCGTACGTACGCATGAACGCTACTTTCATTTCTATGTCATATAAATGGAATTAAAACCAAATGATAGGTATGTATATTTTAATTACAGAGTTATATTAATCATTTATATGTACCATACATCATATATAATATCTTCAAATCCATCCTTTATACATCCCACATATGACATTAATGAATCAAATCACTTTGAGGGGGCGGTAGTCCACACTTCCTAAAATGAAATTATCGTGTTTACCCACAATGGAAACCATAAAGGTATGCCACAAAAGAAAAAATACATAATCTTAATTAAAACATAAAAATATTATATATAATATATAAATATAGTGGCATATTAATGTCCACCTTTGAAGGTGTTATATGAGTGTTGAACAATCATCGTTTCGTGAGGCAGAAATTCGCCATCCACAGAAACAGTATGTTCTTTAACCATTAGATGTAGGTGTGTGTAAGTATAGATAGAATTCTTATTATAAAAAACATCATAGTATATTTAAGATACTGTAGTTGTTATAAAAGAAAATAATAAAAAGAGTTTAGGGGGTTGGAGAAGCAAAATAAACCAAAAGAACACAAGAGAAGACACTACCTTTAAATCGGGTAACTCTTTTTGATTTGAGATCAAAGGCTTCCTTGGGAAGACTTCTGACCAAAATTAGGCTTCTAGGAGTAAGAGATGGACTTGGAGGGACAAAATGGGCTGGGGTTGGCTGATCCAAAGGCTTGAGAGGTGTGGGTAAGGAGGTAGAGGTGGGGGCCTTTTATAAGAGGAGAGGAGGGGCACTCTTGGAAAGTAAGGAAATGTTACTTTATTTTAGAATGAGTTTCGGATTTTAAGGGTCCCACATTAATTTGTTTCGAGGATAAGTTGATAAGGGTTCTAAATCCACTCATCCAATAGGTTTTGGACATGTTTAGGTCTTATATTTTACATTATCTTTCCATTTTATTTAAATAGTTAAATAATGAGGTAATCGCTGCATCATCATGGTGTCATAAATAATTTAATTTATTTAATGTCTAAAAAATATAAAAAAACTAATATTATGTAGGAAATATTATTATCTTTCCAATGAATATTTAGAGTCAAAAATCTGACTTGTATAACACCATATAAAAATTGTTCTAGTAAAACAACACATGTTTGTGACATTTTAATTTTAACATTAAATAAAAAGGTATTAATGTCATTTTCCTACCAAAGTGGCTCCATGGGGTCCCCAAGTTGACCCATGGATTTTCTGGGTCGGCCATGACACATCCAATGAGGGTAGGACATGTGTCTAGGTCATTTAATATTATTAAAACATTATTTTTTACCTTAAATTACACTAATTACCTCTAATCGCGATTAATAAACAAAGTTACTATTCACCAAAAAATTATTTTAATCCCATTGAACCAAATTTTACTTCTTAATGACAACCATGTATGTTGGAGTTTTGAAATTCAAATCACAGAAGTGGTAAAGATTCATTTAAACGAAAAATCAGTTTCTTTAACTACCACTTAGTGGTTTCACTATTCATCAAAAATTGAAGTTTTTCAGAAAATTGCCAAAAATTTACCCTAGGCTATATTTGATATTACGAATTCAAAAATGATGACTATTTTAAAAAATTAAAAACATATAAGTTACATTAATTAATTTAATAATTAATTCCTGCGGTCAGAGCAAATAGCGTGTTTTTATGAAACAATAAGTATCAAAAGATTGACACTAGTTTAAGTCCAATTTCAAGATGAAATTAATTACAAAGACCACTATTGGATTACATGGTAAATATATATTCTAATTTCACTTTGAAACAAATTTAAAAGATAATATAATCATATAAATAAATTAGATTAAAAAGAGGTTTTGAATTAAAATACAACATTTTTCACTATTCATTAAAAAATGACCTTTATCGGAAAAATACCAAAAATTTACACAAAGTGAATTTTGATGTCCCGATTATAAAGAAGAGTTTTATTTGTTCCAATAGAATTTATAAGAGTGACCAAAACTATATTTAATTACGGTTCTCCATCAAAAGTTGATAAGTGGACCTTTAGTGAAAATTATAGTCTATATGCCTAAAATTGAATTTGTTTCGTATTTTAAGCCTTTATCCTTTATTGGATAAATGTAAAAACATTTAAAAAACATATAGAATCATATTTTAGTTATTTATATTATTTCCCACCAATAAAATGGCTACATTTTAACTAACATTTAAAATAATGTTATTTTATTATTAGAGTGCTACGTAAGATTTCAAAGGAACTCATTGTTGCGTATTGGGTAAGCCATCAAGCATAGAGTTCCCTTTAAATTAATATGAACATTTTATTCAAAAAAGGGATAAATATAAAAATTTCATATTCTTTATTTACCTGGGGTGTTACATCCTTCCCCCCTTTTGGGAATTGCGTCCTCCCAATTTTAAAATTAGGCTTGGAAGCTTCATTGAAAGTCCCACATCGGAACAAGAGTCGGTAAAACAATCACTTTAAAAGAAATAAAGAGAAGTAAAAAGGTCATCCGAGTTAACCCACACTAGAATTCCATGTAGGAAGACATGGACATGGAGGAGAAAACATAGGGTCATGTTCTGATGGAGGGTGATAGAAAACATGTTTAAGATAAAGTTAACCACAAGATAATCACAATCTTATGATGGGTTAAACGGTATTCGATTCCCCAGTAGGAAAAGTTAATAGACATAATTTTTGTTTTAAGTTACTTTTTATTGAAGAATTTATTCATAAGGAAACATAATTACTTATCATGTTGACTTGCAACTTTTATTATATTTCTTACACAAACTCATATTTTCTCCAAAAGACAAGTATTTAGGAAGACTAGTTCACATTAAGAGTACTATAATCAACTTCTAAAGAATCACCTTATCCAAAAAAGAGAACTATATACTTCCCATGTGTTTGGCTTTAACCAAAACCAAAACCAAAAAGGTTAGTACAAGATCAGATAATCCAGAATAAGATAACCCTTTATAAAAAGAAAATCTATTCTTAATCTCCAAAATTTTCCCAACAAAACCCAAAGTTCAACGAGGACCATTCGATAAAAAATTTGCCCATAAAATTATTCAAAGTAAACCAATCTAAGATTGAATCCCAAATATTTGAAGGATTTAGTCACATAGTCTTCCAATTTAAATCATAACATTTATCTCCAAATAACATCAGTTTCTCTTAATGTATTGTATTGAAAATTAATTAACCTAATCACATATCCTCCATGATAGGTCAATAAATTTGCACAGATAACCCCAAACCAACTTACTATTAATTCATAAAACCATCTAACTAAAAAGAGTCAGTCAAACTAACCAGAGACTTCACGTAGTCTACTGGTAGGCGATAAATATCAGTCGCACTTTGGCTGTGGGTTCGATTCCCACAGCTTTGTCCGACGCGACGGGTTGTCACACGGTCTGCATGTTGTACTTTTTCCAAGCTATAAAATTCTCAAATCATTCCCCAAAAAGAGATAAAATCATCAAAAATAACCATAACATAATTTAACCTTAATTTTATCTCATGCCTTTCAATTTCCACCATAACAAATAGTAACCCATAATTACCTCAAAAGTATGCATCATATAAACCCAAATGGTTCTTTATGACTATGTCCACAAAAGAACAGATAACTATTCCTTGAATAAAATTTTCATATATCAAACATCAGGGTTACACATACTATAAAAAGTCTTCTAATGTAACCCCATCATCAAAAGTGAATTAATACTCTTAAGAATTTCACCATAACTCTTGAAGCCCATATATGTTGACTTCTTACTCATTCAACATTCTTCAGGATCCATTAACCATTCATTTCCAACTTATTCTGAAATACATCGTTCTTAAAAAAAAATCATGAATCATATCCTATGATTCCAAAATAGGAAATCAAATGTTATGAAATAATCCATACCTTTGACTGGTCATTGTCAGTTTCTTCATCCTCAATCGGAATGGAATTAGGTATTGGTAAACGAATATTTGTACAATCTTGGTGATCCCATTCCTGAAACTTCTTCATTGGACATGTGTTTGCATAATGACCATGAACACCACATTTAAAACATTCAATTTATCCCTCAGAAAGAACTTGTTTCCCTTTCCTCTAGTCAACTGGATGCTTCCTTTTTCCATGGCAGGTTCTTGCTTTATGACCTTTATTTCCACATATATAGCATATTTCTGTCCCTTTGAAACATTTTCCTAGGTGTTTCTTTCCACATCTTTGACACATAGGTTTTTGAACACACTTACTTTTATGATTATTACCTATAGTTCCTTAGGGATTTGTTTATCGCATATATGATGCCTTATAGAAATCACCAAGGTTTAGGTGGTCAATCATGACTCCATATAGTTGGTTGAGGATAAACACAAGAGTTCTCATTGCATCTCCCATATCATTCAGTTGCTCACTCAGAAAACTGTCACAGTTTCCTTCACATCCACTATAACTTTGGTGCCGGCTAGATCTAGCCATTTACTAAAACCAAAAAGGCTAGTGTGAGTATATCAACAAAACCATCATGTACTAAGGAGGACGTTAAACACTAAGATATACTTACTCATTCACTTTGTAAAAAACTTTGACTCTTTCTGAAATCCTAACCATTATGGTAATGTCACTTATGCTTAGAGAATACCCTATCCTCTAAAGTTATTTAAACCGACCTCTGATACCAACTATAAGGCCCCGACCTTAATCCTTAGTTAATATTGAATTAAATTAATAATTCACATTGATCATATTTTCAGGTTTAGAGTTTTAGAGAATTAGTACATAACTATTACATCTCAAAAGATTACAAAGTAGTCACTTATATTAAATTTCCATAAAATAAAAACTCTTAAAAAGAAACATGTCTAGTTCCATGTATTAGATAGCATGACTTTCCCTTGATCCCATCCTTGACCCTATTCCACATTAAGTCATGTGAAAAACATTTCAAAAAAAAAAACATGGGGTGAGCATAAAAAGCTCAGCAAGGGATACACAAAGAATGAAAACTGTTAGTTTTTCAAAGCCACAAGTAAACCATGTATACTTTATCAAAGTAATACCTTTCACCTTTAGGAAGTAGTAAAAACTCTTCACTGAATAAAATATCATTACATACCCTTTTCTAACCAAAAGATTACCATAAAACCCATATAAAGAACACATAACATATAAAGGTAACTTGGGACATAAACATACTTAAATGGAATAACCATACGGTCGACTTCCACACATACTTAATGTAATAGCCATATGACCGACTTCCATACCCAATGCATTGGAGGTTATAACGTAACCACCCGTCCTAGTGTTCACGGCACCACCCATCATATGGTTTATCACATAACCACCCGTAAAATGTCCAAGTGTCATCATTACACATAAAATATTGAAAATATAAACATTTCAATAACAACATTTCATTTTCAATCAAAATAAGTAATTCCAAGATATTTAATTAATCAATCCATTTTCAAAAATCATTTAAAAGAGATTTTTGAATCAATGTGTCCCATACCACTTTGAAGATTTTATTGGAGTTATAATTTTAAAACATTAATGTCCATATAAATAAATACTGAAAACCATTTTTAAAACATGGACATTAAAGATAAATATTTAGAATAATAAATCTTAAAAAAATTTAAAATGATATTTTTGTTAAAGAGTTTTTAACAAAATGAGATACTCTTGAATACAAATAATTGCGGAGTAACATTTAACCCGAAATTTATAATATCATGAGAATAAAGGTATTCATGATATAATATGTCAAAGGACAGTATACACACCATATAAGAGTGAATTTGTTCATAACAACAATGAAGTCTCAAAAGAAATGTAAAATGATATGAAATCCATTACAAAGAAGGTATCCTTAAATTAATGAAAAATCAATCTCATCATTATGTGTGAAAAATATAAATACACCCAATATAAGTGGATATTAAGTGTAAAAAAATAAAAGGTCATTCACACATATTCAAAGGATGTCATATTCAATAACTATATGTTGAACCCAAAGAAATCAAAATTGGGTTAAGAAGTTCCCTTGGTAAAATTTGACAGCCTAACGGCGTCAAATAAAATTTTACAAAAAGGGTTGATGAGAGAGATAAAGGGGATATCATTACTTGGACATAAAAATTATATAAATAAGGATATATAAGAAAATATCCCAGAATAATAGTATGTGAATTAAAAGACATAACTAAAGAAGTATTTTTTAAAAAAAGGAGGGTGAAAGGTCCCCTTACCGAGTTGGGTAACTTTCGAAAAGTACACCCCATGGAAGAAGGGTCATACAATGAAAATGTAAATAACCATAAATGAAATTATACTACACAAAGTGTATAATAATAGGCAGTACATACACCACTCAAAGGAAATATTGGAAAACGTAGCATAAATGTCACGGGAATAAAAGTGAGATGAAAAATCCCTTACGAAAACACAGCAGCCTAACGACGCCACTTAAAACTTCTAAAAATGGATTAATGAGATCAAATAGGTTCTAACATAATATGAACATAAAAATTAAAGTATGAGGAATATAAAATAACATCCCCAAACATAATAAATATGTGCTTAAAATAAATTACCTAAAAGAGAGTACTTAAAAAGAAACAGAGAGGTTGGATCCCTTACGAAAATTCGGCAGCATAACGGCTCCACTCAAAACTTCCAAAATGGATAGATGAGAGAAAATAGGGTCTCTCATAATATGAACATAAAAATTATAGTAGGATAAATATAGAATAACATCCCAATCATAAGAAATATGCACTTAAGAGGAATGACATAAAAGAGTGTACTTAAAAAGAAAAAGAGGAGTAGGATCCCTTACCTCGGGTACGACTTGACTCGATTGTTCTTTAACCTCCTGAATAATACACTTGAGTTAATTTACACTTAATTAAAAACCTTTTTCATGTTCATTATTCATTTTATATCACTTATTTCCATGTTATAAGCATTATTTAATCATTTAAGTTCATAATGTTTGTTTTGTCGATATTTGTTTCTTAAGTCGAAAGTGGGCTTCTTACAATTACATGTTGTTCATGTGGTCAAAGGATCATTATATCCAGAATTATATTCATGATTTTTATATCATATATATCATATATATCCAGAATATAAAAGTATTTATAATATTACATAATCATTTAGAGGTAAGAAATGAAATGCACCGTTCATGGAGATGGTAAGTCGTACGTACGCATGAATGCTACTTTCATTTCTATGTCATATAAATGGAATTAAAACAAAATGAGAGGTATGTATATTTTAATTCCAGAATTATATTAATCATTTATATGTAACATAAATCATATATAATAACTTTAAATCCATCATTTATACATCCCACATATGGCATTAATGAATCAAATCACTTTGAGGGGGCGGTAGTCCGCACTTCCTAAAATGAAATTATCGTGTTTACCCACAATGGAAACCATAAAGGTATGCCACAAAAGAAAAAAATAAAGAATCTTAAGTAAAAAATAAACATATTATATTTCATATATAAATATAGTGACATCTTAATGGCCACCTTTTAAGGTGTTATATGAGTGTTGAACAATTATCAATTCTTGAGGCAGAAATTCGCCATCCACAGAAACTGTATGTTCTTCAACCATTAGATGTATGTTTGTGTAAGTGTAGGTAGAATGATTCTTATAAAAACATCCTATTATATTGAAGATACTGGAGTTTTTACAAAAGAAAAGAATAAAAAGAGTTTAGGGGGTTAGAGAAGCAAAATAAAACAAAATAACACAAGAGAAGACACTACATTGAAATCGTGCAACTCTTTTTATTTGAGCTCAAAGGATTCCTTGGGAAGACTTCTGCCCAATGTGAGGCTTCTAGGAGTAAGAGAAGGATGTGGAGAGACAAAATGGGTAGGGGTTGGACGATCCAAATTCTTGAGAGGTGTGGGTAAGGAGGTAGATGTGGGGGCCTTTTATAAGAGGAGAGGATGGGCACTCTTGGAAAGTAAGGAAATGTTATTTTATTTTAGAATGAGTTTGGGATTTTAAATGGTCCCAAATTGATGTTTTTCAAGTATACGGTGATAAGGGTTATAAATAAACTCATCCAATAGGTTTTGGACATGTTTAGGTCTTATATTTACCTTATTTTTCCATTTTATTTAAATCTTTAAATAATGAGGTAATCGCTGCATCATCATGGTGTCATAAATAATTTAATTTAGTTAATGTATAAATATTATAAAAAAATACTATGATGTATTAAATAGTTTTAGCTTTCCAATGAATATTTATAGTCAAAAATATGACTTGTATAACCCCATATAAAAATTGTTTTAGTAAAACAACACATGTTTGTGAAATTTTAATTTTAACATTAAATAAAAAGGTATTAATGTCATTTTCCTACCAAAGTTGCTCCATGGGGTCCCCATGTTGACCCATGGATTGTCTTGGTCGGAAATGACACATCCAATGAGGGTAGGACATGTGTCTATGTCATTTCATATTATTAAAACATTATTTTTACCTTGAATTACATTAATTACCTATAATCGCGATTAATAAACTTAAAAGTTACTATTCACCAAAAAATTATTTTAATCCCATTGTACCAAATTTTACTTCTTAATGACAACCATGTATGTCTGATTTTTGAAATTCAAATCACAGAAGTGGTAAAGTTTCATTTAAACGAAAAATCAGTTTCTTTAACTACCACTTAGTGGTTTCACTATTCCTCAAAAATTGATGTTTTTCAGAAAATTGCCAAAAATTTACCCTAGGCTATATTTGATATTCCGAATTCAAAAATGATTTCTATTTTACAAAATTCAAAACATATAAGTTACATTAATTAATTTAATAATTAATTCCCGCTGTCAGAGCAAATAGCGTGTTTTTATGAAACAATAAGTATCAAAAGATTGACACTAGTTTAAGTCCAATTTCAAGATGAAATTAATTCCAACAACCACTATTTGATTAAATGGTAAAAATATATTCTAATTTCACTTTGAATCCAATTCAAAAGATAATATATTCATATAAATAAATTAGATTAAAAAGAGGTTTTGAATTAAAATACAACATTTTTCACTATTCATTAAAAAATGATCTTTATCGGAAAAATACCAAAAATTTACACAAAGTGAATTTTGATGTCCCGATTCTAAAGAAGAGTTTTATTTGGTCCAATAGAATGTATAAGAGTGAAAAAAACTATATTTAATGATGGTTCTCCATCAAAAGTTGATAAGTGGACCTTTAGTGAAAATTAGAGTATATATGCCTAAAATTGAATTCGTTTCGTATTTTACGCCTTTATCTTTTATTGGATAAATGTAAAAACATTTAACAAACATATATAATCATATTTTAGTTATTTCTATTCATTCTCACCAATAAAATGGTTAAGTGTTAACTAACATTTAAAATAATTTTTTTTAGAGTGCAACGTAAGATTTCAAAGGAACTCGTTGTTGCGTATTGGGTAAGCCATCAAGCATAGAGTTCCCTTTAAATTAATATTAACATTTTATTCAAAAAAAGGGATAAATATAAAAATGTCATATTCTTTATTTACCTGGGGTGTTACATATGTTATCTACCAATTATATTCAATATGATTTAATTTCATAGTTTTTACTCAACTATCATATATATTTACAAAAAATTATGAATTCACATACACACGTAGTCCATTAATACAACACATCCCTCACCTTGTCTGCATCAGAAAACACAACAATTTGTAATACCATCTACCAAAAAAGATGAATACATAAATAATAATACCTAAAATGAATATCAAGATTCACCAAACTACATTAATATTCCCCCATTCAGATTTTTAAAATTGGACCACAATTTTTTTTTCAAGAACAATTTCTCATCATAGTGCAGTAAAATATAATAAGAATCATCTTTTCATCCAATATTATTTTATATCTGATGTTTTCCAATACATAAAAATTTTATTCATGGTTCTAGATTAAATCTATGTTAATATTGGTTTGAAATCAACCATATAAAAATTTTCATCATCTGTCCAACACAAGAATATTTAGAGGTAAAAGTATATACTAATTAATGAACCATTTTCAATCTTATAAGAAAAATATTTTCACAAATAATTTATGTTTGAAACCTAGAAATAATAAAATGTGAAACATAATACAATGATATCATCCTACCATCACAAAACAATCATATATATATAGAATAAAAATTCATTAGTCTTAAATTAAATTATTCACAAACATATTTGGATCAATACTAACCCTATTGATTTTTATCATTATTAGGTATGAATATATCAAAGAATATAATCCTTGTGGTGCCTATTTGAGACAGTATAAGGCCTTATTTTTTTTACCCATTTTATTGATTTATAATTAATATACCCACTATCTATTCAATATTAACATCTTCCCATACTTTTCCATTTGACAAAATAGTTTTTAAATTGGTCTCATAAATGTGGTGTCATTTTTCAATGGTAATCACAAAGAATAGAATGATTATCTCATGTGGATATCTTGTTAAAAAATTTTATTCAACATCAATAAATATATTTTATGCATAAACTTTATATTATAGACATGAATTATTTTAGATCAATTTATCGTGGTTTTTAAATTTATTCTCAATTAACCAAATTTATCCATATCATATTATGACATCCATATTCCTCAGAAGTTATTAAATTTGATTATCGAAAATTATATAAAATTATTAATCCATGAATATAGTTTCTGACTTATCATTTATTTGCAATTGAAATTATTTTTAACCATTATTGGAAATAGTGTAGTATTCCCCATATTCCTTATCCTTCACGTTCCAATTGATATCGACTACTAATTGAATATATTTATGGGATCAAATTACACAAACATGAACCTATATTTAAGATCTTTTTAACATTTATCGGTAATATTATCCTCTTTTCTATTAGGATCATAATCTCTATCATTTTGTGAGAATGGTAAAACCTCATGATTTATAATATACTAATTATAAACATCATATTGTTCCCCAATTATTATATTTCTTGAATCCCTTCAATCATACTCTTTAAAGAGGGTGACGTCATTAGTCTCAAAAATATTATTCAATCATTTTATATTATTTTTATTCCATAATTATTATTTATTATCCAATAAAAATTCATTCATTTTATCTACCACAATATGTTTCATGATTAATGTCTTTATTCAGGTTATCGAATCTACATTGAAAAACAAAAAAATGATTCAAGGAGAGTTCACTCTTGTATGAAATTTAATAGGGTCTTCACTTCTATAATGGGAGTTGAACTTCTAGATTTTTAGTATATAGAAAAAAATAAACTAAAAACATCATTTAGTGGGGAAATATTTAACCCTCCATAAGTAATTTTTTGGACATATTATTCAACAATCAAGTTTTTTAGTCAGCAATAGAAATATATCATTATGTTCATTCCAATGATACATTATCCATTATTATATGTTTCCATAGGTAGTTTTTTAAATTGATGAATGTGTATTTAGTACCATTATTATATAACATGAATTTATTTGTGCATCATGTTTAGTTTTTGACTGTCCATTTATACTTATTCATGTAATCAATTAATACACAATTACTATAAATAATTATAAAATAATCCATCATCCAATAAAAACAAATAAAAGGATAATTATGTTTATATTAAAGTTAACTATTGATTCATTTTATTACAAAATTTATTCTGAACTAGAAAAATGAGGTTGGATTCCCTCCCATAATTACACTAATATTGATTTTAGACTATTATTCCACATATAGATGTTCTAAAAAAATTTTATTTCTATTTGTATTATAAATATATACTAAAGATTTTATCTTGGATATTTTATACATGATTTTATTTAAAAATTTGGTGTAGGAATTTATCCTAAAATCTATTATCCTATTTTAAATTATAGATAATGTTATTTATTATCATCCTAGTATAGATTAACATTTTTCCTCTAACCTATCCTTGGACAGATCCTATCAATTTAACTTTTAAAACATTAATTTTTATAAAATTTATCCTCAATTCAAGATTCATAAAATTTACTCACATGGTAGATATTTTCCAAAAATAAATTTACATACAAAACATTTGACTAATTCTGATCATTGCCAACAATTTATATTATTTTCTACAATTGATATTCTAATATCCATCACTCCTATATCACATGATTTTCATAATGATACCACTTTGATTTTTAAGAGGTTCATATTTATATTCATTTTCCATGAACAGCCACTATTAAAGATTGTATATATTCTATAATGTGTCCAATTGACAAAAATTCCATTTAGGATAGCCTTTCTACTCTACTTAAATTCATTCTTGGCGATTCCTAGTTGAGTTTAGTAATAATATGACATGTAATAATTCTCATCAACAAAAGAATAATAATAACAACAATTTATTATTCTAATAGGTATTTCATAATTTTCATTTAAATCATCTCAAGTTGTTTGGATTTCATTTCAATATACTCATATGGAGGTAACTACAATTTCAATCTTTTTTTAGTATATATATTTATGTCTAACATTTGATAAATGATATAAATATCCATATAAATAAATATATTATTAGGGTAAAAAATATGGCATCATTATTTAATTTATAATTATATCAATTTATCCATTTTTATTGATCCAATCCACTTCACATGTAGAGATGGTGTAAAAAAAATATAAATAAAATTGATTCAAAATTAAGGGACATTATTCCCAATATAATTCAATAACATTTTAAATTATTTTGGAATCACTTTTTATATTCCTTAACAAATAAATATGGATCTCTATTTATGACCATTTACATTACATTTTTAAAATATATATATTTTCACGATTTTGGGGCCATAGTGTTGATTCACAATCCATCAACAATATGCTTCCTATTCTTCATTTTTGACTATATACCAAAATATTTCCATTGGAATTATTCATTATTCCAATTTAACCAAAAGACAAAGACAATTTTTAAATTTTTTATTTTCTTTCCCCATTTTCATCCATATTCATCCTTCTGAAATAATTCATATTCTATGGAAATCCAAATATGTTATATATTTGGTGAATCTACTTATATTATTTCATATTAAAATTAATTTATCCCAGTAATTACTTCAAATAAAATATATTATATCTTATTTTTATACTCTTTTAAAAATTTATTATGGTTAAAGATCACCTTATTATTTTTATAAATGAAAGTAATTATATTTATAACTACTTATATGATCACATAACTATCTGATTTATCATTCAATTCTATCTCTATTACATAATTATAAGGATCAATAGAGTCCACAAAATCAGAAGATTGATTTATAAAAAAACAATATTTCATTTTTATCATTTTTTGACAATGAGAACATCTATATCCTCACCCTATCCCACCATGAAAAAAAAACAAAACATTATACTTGATCAAATTGTTCCTTTCTATATCATTATTAGTAAACTATATTCATTATATGGTATTATTTGTCAAAATTGATCTTTGTTCTTATATCATCCCAATAATCAGTAAGATCATATCCTTATTTATCATAAAATATATTAGTTTGAAACTTATTTCAATATGAATATGCCTTTTTTGTAGTTTATTTTTGCACTGAACCACGTATATTGTCTTATTTATAATTTCTTCATCACCATGATCATAAAAATATCACTTTTTATACTTTTTTTTAATTTTCCCCAATTTATCACAATGAATAAAATCCAATGGCATCCATATTCTTAATTTACATTTAAACCTAGGAATATACCTTCTAAAAGATACAATAATCCATTAATTAGATATTTCTAAAATCCATCATTATCAATATCATGTTTTTTAAAACCTGAAATGTTATATACTAATTTGAGTGAACTGGTGTCTCATTTTCCTTAATATGTATTTCATATTCTATCGAACTAATATATTTATCATCTGGTCTGATTTTTTCATGTTCCTATCTTTATGTAATGATTAATTAAAATTATAAATAGATGTTAGTATTCACGTAATATTATTCATAATATTAATATAATCTGACACATATTGTATTCATAAAATTTCTTTAAAAACTTAAATGACTTTGTTGAACATCCCATCAAAATTTCCATCTAGTAATATTTGAATATGGTCAAACATATTTTATAGAAAAATAATGTTATATTATTCCACTATTCCACATCATTGATATATATAATCCAGTTTACCCAACATAAAAGTGGAAATAGTTGAACTCAACACCTTAATATATATCTAATTAAATATATAATTATATAACAAATTTTTAACATTGTAATCAACATTGACAATCATCATTTTACATTCAGTTACTGATTTTTCATAATATAATACCAACATGTATCCAATGTATTTTTGTATAGAAATCATATATCCTAATATAACATAATAGATATCTATTTATATTATAATATATTTTAAAATTTCATCAATCATTGTGGAAAAATATTATTTTCATTAAATATATTCTCTATATGAGTAGTATTTTTATTTTAGATTCAACACATTTAACTCTTCTCTGATACCAAATATAGAAACCCAAGAATACCATAGTAAATAAGCTTTTATTATAGATGTGAAATGGTTCATGAATTAAATTTTATGTTGCACCCATGTTTTTTTAATATGTTAAAACTAAATTAGTTTTTCCCACATCCCTTAAAATCTTAAATATGAAAATTAAATCAAAAAATATATATTTACATGGTTCAAAAAAAGTGAACGTAAAGTGACCATACACATGGATATGTTGTAATGTATAATAATGTACTATCGATCATTATTATGGTGGAGAATCAATTTTATCCATTTCAAAGTTATTAAAGACACACATACATTTTAAATCATTTTAATAAATTACACATTTCCTCCCAAGAAACTCATAAACAGAATCCTATTTTAACAGAACTACATAATGATATTTCCTTAGTTTACTATAATAAATTCCACTTCAATATCATCATGAATATAAATGTTTTTTCAAATCAATAGAGATTGAATTTGGTTCTCTAATGTAATTCCTGGTCTCAAGAAAAAAAATTCCAAATTAGGCATGAATGTTGCATAATAGATAATAATCACAATGTAAATATTTTACTCAATCCACATTAATTAATGTAACTCTTTTATTTTGTGTCATTTTATTTTGGTTAAAATGACATAAAAAAAACAAAATTAAAAAATATTTTTTAGTGTGAATTTTATTTACAAGTAATTTAAATCATGCATGAAATATATTCACATATGATATATGTGAAGAAATAACATATATCCCTTCATCATATAATTTATTTATTTTTATTATTATAAATAGTAATATATTTATAGGATAAAAATATCTTTATCATAAAACACATTAATAGAAACCCATGTGTGACCTAACACACCACCTGATACGGCTCCCCACATGGCTCATGTGATTCTTCCCACAAGACATATGCTTCCAGCATGTGGATATGGGATACAATATATAGTAACAAACTATACCATTTTTTAGTGTATGATAAAAGTGTATATAAAAAATAAAAATCATAAATTACATTATATATATTCCAAATAATTTTATAAAAAGAATACTATAATGAAATAGAATATGGAATACATTCACTCTTAATTGAAAATAAGTAATATTAAAATTTAATGTGCATATGATCACTTCAACTCAAAAAAATAATCTAAATTATAATCAATCTCTCACTGACCTGATCACATATTCATGATGTAATATAAATAAACAAAATAAAAAAAAGGCATTACTACCAACAATGATCCATAACACAAATCTAGATTTAAATACTTGGGTTGATCAAGTCTAATAACGTTATTTACATATCTGATCTAAATCGATCATGTAAAATAGTATCAAAACAATTACCACAACAAAATATTATCCAAAATATTAAATATAGAATAAGGATCATACAGAATGATTTTATGTACAATGATAGATAATTAAATCTCAATTGGTGACCACTAAGGATAAATATACAATATACTATCATAGAAAGTGTGTGCAACATAATATATGCGTAGCTTAGTTATAAATTATTAATTGTGGGAATAAAAATATAAATATGGAAGTAATATAAACATGTACAGTAAATTAAGGGGAATATACAAAAAATATCAAACCTCATCATCTCGTCAGAGGATTGTCATAATCCAACCCTGGTTATAGCCTACACTAGTGGATTAACGTAACAAGGATCATGTTTCCCCATACCATTAGTTTCATCAAAAAAATCTATAGAATAGATACAAAATATCAAAAATAAAATAATCCTGAATGATATACCATGTGGAGTAAACTTATGCATCAAAAAAAATCAAAATACTCAACCAAAATATTGGACTTCGATGGAATGAAGTGAAGAATAAAAAGGATATATATTATCCTATTTAGAACATATCGAATGAATTTTTATTTGGTAAATATAATAATCAAAATAATATAAAATATATCTGAAATTAATAACCCAAAAACATTAAAAATAATCATTTTTCAAAGATCGAAGACCCAACCTCTAGCATAGTATATATATATTTGTCTTGGGGAGGGCAATAAAAATCCAAATCATCTATTATATCTAGTAAATAGTTTATACACAAGAAGAAAGTAATGGAGAGAATAAAATAATTTCCTTTCCTAATTCCTAATCCAATTATATACCAACAGTCTCCACTATTATTATGTTCCAAAGGAGAAACTGTATTCCACATCCCTACCATAAGCAAAAAAGCACAAGTTGATAAAATGTTGGACCCATTTTCAAAAATTCTTAAACAACAGCACTGACCGTCTCATAGAAAATAGGAATTGGGGAACCCTCAGTCACATGAAGCACAAAAATTTCCATTATATGCTAAAACCAAAATTCTATTGGCTTATATGGTGAATTGCAAGATTTTTAGTAATGACAAAAATCTATGACCTATCTTAGTCAACCAAAACCTCAGGGTTCCTATGATCCTCTATATGACACGCATCTTAAAAAACAGGCCATGTCCACTACATGAATCTTAGACCGGTGACTCAATAAAAACCCATTCAATGAAAACCACTCTTATAGAAGTACATAGTAAATTATATTACATGACACACTATGAGGTATCCCCCATCACATCCACAAAAAGTTGATAATCTTGAAATAAGAATCAACTTCAAGTGTTCGTCAGCAATCATCCACAATACCCTGATGTAGAGACCCGAAGCTTATCGCACATGTACATTACATTACTTTTGCGGAATACTTAGTACATAACAAAAACACACACACAAGGATCGTAATAGTTTAGTGTCTTTGGAAACTTGGAACGAAATCTTCTAATCGTGGTGAAAGATCTTCAATATCTCCCATAAAGATCTTCCTTTTTTTTTTACCTTTAAACCTTTCTTTATATCCTGGGGAAAAGAAAACATAAAAGGGTGAGCTCAAATTCTCAGTAAGGGTAAACAAAAGAAATATCAATCACATCATATACAAAAGAACATAGCTTTTTTGGAAATCTTAACCTGCAAAAGAGCTCATAATATCATAACATGGGATAAATCATAGAAGTGAAAATGAGATCCCCATAATCATAACATAAAACTTGAAACTTTGTGGCATGCACACATAATCATGGAAAATCATTTCTTGTTAGTCATGACTCATTGCCAAGACTATCTTAGTGGACAAAGTCCCTTTCTGAACCGAGTTCACTCCTCGTTTCAGTCCTGTATCACTGAACCGAAATAACCTTCCGTTCCAGCCATGTCTATCTCATGAGATATAAAATCTTTACCCAATGCATTGGAGGGAGATATAGGTCCCACCCATCTTATAATGAATCCTTTCTTATGTGTGCCACATAATCATAAAACATACATCATCGCATAACACATATAACAAAAATGGGATTCTTGAAACATCATGATATCATAAATCAATTCATATATGATAAAGGAATTCATAATTCCATCACAACATAGTCAAACCAATGTAAAAATATGGATAGAAACAGAACCCTTTATTATCTTAGATGGAAAATAATTTTGATAAAACACTTGAATTGAATTCTTGAGGAAAATATCCTTTCTTCTTCAAAAACATTTTTCCTTTCATAACATGTCATACAACTTTAAAATAAAAGAAGTTGATTAAAAATAAACTTGAAAACTTGTAAAGGAAGCTTCTTTGAAGTAATGTTTTAAAAATCCATTCATGCCGTATAAGTTAAAAAAAACATTCTTCGTACTTTTGTCGGAAAAGTCAAAAAGTACCTCGTACGGAAAAACGACAAAAGATTCCTTTCATATTCTTTACCAAAAACTCACCTAAGGGTAAAATTGGATTTAAACTATTTCAAGTGGATGGAAAAAATATTACATATTGAGGGAACATGGATGTGGATGATAAAATACACCCCAGTAAATACTTACGAATAAACAATCTCGGATAAAAATGAGATTGTGATATTTCCCTTACCTTAGGTCCGACTTGCTTTGTAAGTGTCCGAACCTCCTGTATAATGATTTAAATCATGTTATTGACTTATTACAGAATCATATTCATTGTTATGATATCATATATGGTTCACTTATGACATTATATTACCCGTTCTTTTGTAAATTCCATGTTAAAGAAGCGTTTTGGGTAAAATCGTTTCATTTATTGTAGGTGTTTTGACTTGGTGTTCTTGACATCATTATTACTTATATCATGATTTACTTACTTCCAGAATATAAAATATGATTTATATATCATATATATTCAGTATATATATATATAATAGGTAGATAAATGAAAAACACCGTTCATGGAGACGGTAGTCCGTACGTACGCATGAACGCTGTTTTCCTTTCCTTATTGTCTTGAAATGGAGGTAAGTAGATGACATACATATGTATATATATACATAAATCCAGTAGCTTTATAATGTCATATATTTCATTATTATTTCTTATATATACATTATAATCATTCTTAAATGGTTAACATGGAGAATGAATCTCATCGCGTCGTGGAGACGGTATTCCGTACGTACGCACGAGTGATGATATCATTTCTATAAATATTGAATTGAATTGGAGTGGATTATACAATATATCAGAATCAATATGATGTTGTAATAACTATGTATAGTTATTCTTTACACCATTATACCCATCCATGTAAGGTGGTGGTGGAAAATAGATTACACCACGGCGTGGAGACGGTATTCCGAACGTACGCACGCGCGGTGATTTCTTTTTTCGTAGGATGGATAGATGGTGAAATAGGTTTGTTTCATACTTATAATAACATATCAGTATATGAGTGATACTGATGTTATTACTTCATAATGAAACAACCTAAGAAGAAGAAGTGGAAGAAGAAATAAAGATGAACGAATTGGTAACGGTAATTACCTCTTCTTTGAAGTGCCTCTTTGAGACCTCCTCTTAGGGCACTAAAATTGGACTTTGATGAAGACCAGAACCTCTAGGATGTTGCTAGGGAAGTGGAGAGGAGAAATTGGAAGGGGTTGGCCGACCTTGAGTGCTCAAATTGGTGTGAGGAGGAGGGGGAGGAGGTGTCCTTTTATAGGGGAGGAGAGGGGCACCTTAGGAATATCTCAAAATATTATTTTATATTAAAGTCAAAATCGGTTTATAATGGTTCCAAAGGGTCTTATTTCGAAGCTAAAGTGGGTATGGGTCGAAATCCTATCAACCAAAAAGATTTATACAAGTTTAGGTTCTTATTTTAACCTTATCAATTAGATTTAACTCTAAGTTAAATAATTTAACTTTTACCGTGTCTTTTTGTTTTCTTTCACTATATGGTTAATACACATACTATAACATGCCAAACGAACCCCAAATTGTATATTATTAATACATATATCCTTATCTAAGTCATTTGGCCGAACCTTAGATTTTTAGGAATAAAATAACAATTAATAATATAATATTTGATTTAAATACTCTTTTGTGTCAATTTTGACACTATTTGATATATGATTTTTGTGAAAGTCATAACAGAATTATATGTTCGAACCAAGTTGATTAAATCAACAATAATATATCATAGTAACCTAGAAAATTAGTGGAATTCATAAAAAGTCTTAAATTACATTTATTTTGGTATTTATATTATCAATTATGTCAATATTTCATTAATAAGATAATTACTGCATCATCTTTGTGTCATAAATAAATTATATTATTTGATGTCTAAAAATTACAAATAAAATACCATCATGTAGGAAATATTTTTAGCTTTCTAATGAATATTTATAATCGAATTTATCTTATGTATAACCCCATATTAAAAATGATTTACTTATTAAACTTTGATTTTAACTATTTTAACCCTTCTTTAAATAAATTAATAATAAATGTCCTAATCTAATCCAAGTGGGCCTAAATGGTCATATTTTATTCCTAAGTTTGTTTTTGGTCGAATTACACTTGTCCAATAGAATTAGGACATGTGTTAGGGTAATATTAATATCATATTTACCCTTAGTTACCCTATTTACTATTTACCGTGGTAAAAAAAAGTAAAAAGTTACTATTCACCAAAAAATTATTTTCATCTCATTGAATCACATTTTAGTCCTTGATATTAACCGTGTTTCTCGGATTTTCGAAATTCCATTCACAGAAGCGGTAAAATTAAGTTTTATGCAAAATTCAGTTTTTAACCTACCACTTAGTAGTTTCACTATTCATCAAAAATTGATGTTTTTCAGAACAATGCCAAAATTTCATCCCAAGATATATTTCATATTCCGAATTCAAAAATGAAGTCTATTTTACCAAATTCATAACATAAAAGTTGCATTAATTAATTTTATAATTAAATCCCGCTGTTAAAACAAATAGCGTGTTTTTAAGAAACAATATCTATCAAAAGATTGACACTTGTTTATGTCTAGTTTAAATGTGAAATTATATCCAATGACCAACATTGTATTAAATTGTAAAAATATATTCTAAATATACTTTAAAACTACTCAAATTAATAATTTATCACTATTAATTATTTCGATTAAAAAAGTTGTTTTTTAATTATAATTTAGTAATTTTCACTATTCATCAGAATATGAAAGTTATCCGAAATGTACCAAAATTTCACCATAGGCTAAATTCGATACTCCGAATCCAAAAATGAAGTTCATTTTGAAATATAAGATTTACAGAATTTTAAAAAGTGGTTATTACTATTCATAACGGCTAGTTTTAATAATATTTTAATAGCATATCATTGTTTCGTGAAACTCAGGATTACGTACCACACACGCTATCGAGGAAGGTTACGATTGCGTGTAATGCAAGGCAAGTCAAGGATGCGTGTTGTGCAAGCTCCTTTTGGTGTAGCGTATAACACAAGACATTAGTAAAATAAAAAAGAATATTTTTCATAAAATCTTGGGCTGTTACACCTGATGAAAAGTGTGCCGATTGGAAACCCAAATTAATTAAAATTCACATCAGATGACATATATTAAGTTTCATTATCTCACCTGTAATTATATATAATGGAAAACAATCATACCAGCCATCCCATGGTGTGAACCAAGTCCAAAGGATCTAATTATTTTGATACTGAATCATATAGTCTAAAGTCACCTATATTAAAATGAGAAAATTTTCTTGAGATCCAATAACTATATAATATATCTTTAGTAAAATTACACAATAGAACAATCCATGATTCATTCTTCGAATGTCAATAAATCCCATTGGGTCAACCTGTATCATGGTTTCAAAAATTCACACATTTGTAATATGGATTGTAACTGTATCTCCCTAAATAGTGATATAAAGATAAAACAAAGTGAAATCGTGGTGACTACAATCACTTACCACATGAACTTCACATATAGTTTCCATAAATTCAATTTATTATTGAAATCTTCTATCCAAAATTAATCAATTTAAAGAACCAATATGTAACCCTTAAGTTCCCACCATACACACTTTTATGTCCCACATATTATGTGACAATTTAATAGGGCTATAATGAAGCCTTCACATGGTTCAAAGATTAGTATAGAGACAATACCATCCAATTATATTAATCAATGAATAACTGAAACACAAAAAAATCATATTATTTAAATAAAATCAAGGAAGTAGGTTGTTTATCAAGAAACCCCCCACCCCATGAGGCACCCAAAATAAAAAAGAACATCACTAAAGAATTATGATATCTCTAAAATGTATATGACAAGAAAATGTTAATATAAAAAATAATTGAATATAATAAAATAAAAAAACCAATCAAACTCTCAACCTACCTCATGTCATATCTACTGAAACACCAGTCATGAAGCCACACTTCATTTTGAAATTAATAAAAAGAATGTTCCCAGAAGATGAAATCCAATTAATTAAAATAAATTAAAAGTGATTAAATAGTTAAATGAATGTGTTATAGAGAATATGAAGTAATTAATGAACTATTATTATATATAAATGAAATCGACCATCGATGGAAGCCATGTTCCGCACCTCTGAAACTAACATGATACTAAAACATTAATTCATGGTGTCAAATTATATGGAGCTTCCATTTAATGTAATTGAATATTGTTGACAACTATATTTATAAATATATTCTCAACAAAATGATGCGTGATTATGTGTATAAAGCATATGAGTATGTCCTATAAAAGATTAAAAAATTCACTAGTATCATTGTATGATACCACTATTCTCTAGTGTAATCTAAAACAACTACCAATTAAAGAGGCCCAAAAATTATCCATATGAAATAGACAGGAAGACTGGAGAGAAGATAATAATAATATAACCACAAAATTATGATAAACATATCCATGAACACCCATTTATATAAGTAGAAAATGGATTAATTGGGGAGTAATACCGTCTTTTCCTCACATTCCCATGGGTGGAAGAGCTGTGGGGGAGGAAAAAAGATTCTAGGGCCCTTCTACGATTTTCCAACTTTTTTTAAAAAAATGGAATATTGCGTGGTTTGCAACCACTATTATTTATATCAATCACTAATTGTGTGTTAGTAAATACCCTAACCAACTACCCTAAACTATTTTTTTCTGAACATTTTACTAACCATGACTGAATCAGAAATAATTGCACTGTAACCCTTATACAATGCCTCATATTGTTTTCTACCATGGTTGTGAATACATTCACCCAGAACCTAAAACCTATTCAACAATAATATTTTTCGTTGTAATCAATATTTTTTATCATTAACCATGAACAAGAGATGATAACCGAAGTACTCTGGAGAAAAAAATTCAGAATGCTTAGAGGGTTGCATACCCTTCACTATGTCATGCACACCAAACTGTTCACCATAAAAATAAATTTCAAAAAAACAATTAAACAAAATTATCCAAAGATTCACTAGAGAACATGATATTTCTTTGATACTCAAACCTTAGTATAAACACATTTAAATAGTGTCTCTATATTTTAGATATTAATTCAAAATATGTATTTATTGAGAATATCAACAATGGGTAAAAAATAATATTTTCTCAAAAAAAATTTACTGATAATCATGAATATTGATAAAAAAAATACTTATCTCCCACCCCCAAAATATACAATGTTTATAAAAATTATAATCCCACCCTACATCGCTTATAAAACTACAGAAAACCATATATGTTTTTTTATAATAATTTCAAAAACACTATCAGAACATAAATATAACTACCATGACCGTAAAAAATGATATTTCTCTAATACAATACATAGATTGGACATTGATATAACGAGAACACATTTCATAATATGTTTTTGATGTGGTTTCAAACCACCCATGTACATTACCACTAACACTTTTCAACATAATGGTTATTACAAAACCATCACACACCAGATGTAACAACCATAAAATATCTAATACTACATTCATATATGAATTTGGTATTTAACCTATATACAATCATTTTTGATCCAACCTAACATAGGTAACATGAATCCAATAATGTGAACTGTAGAACATATGGGTTCCCCAATCCATTATATTATCCTCATAATCTCTCGAAAATAGAATTCCAAATTAAATTCCATTACATCATACATCACTGAACATGATAACCAGATTTGAAAAACATACTAAAACCTATATAAAAAATCAAAACTAACAACCCAAACCATTCATGGATCACTTATAATAAAATATTTATATAGACAATGCATGGATCCCCACCACAATGTATACATTACTCCTTTCCTCATGTTCTATAATCAATTCTCCAACCATAATAAATAATTACATGTTTCCCATGATATGAACAAAATATCTTGAAAATTATCCTATAGGAGGACGACATGAAATGTGAAAAAATACCTCTCATTCCCACACAACTCCATTAAAAAAAGGAATAATTCCTAAATGAAAAATTATATGAAAACTATGGTAATGTGACAAAACCAAGTATCAAATTCCTCACATAGGTCCACTTTATTAAACAATCATACACTCATGTATCCTCAAAAAAATATAAAGCCACTCATGAACCATGCCAATATTACCACATAAACTCCCATGACTCTAGAATAATTCAAATTGTGTGTTCCTAAATGTGATCCCACTAGTCCGAAATAAGGGAAAAAAAATTCATGTCCATGAATCTAAAAAACAATTCATCTAAATATAGATAAAACTAAGACAATTCCTAGTGATCAAACCAAAATCCATTAAAAATTAATCCTAATAAAAAATCCTCTGGGGTTTCCGAATCACTAAAGTAACTGCCACTAAGTATTTTATTACGATACTCCCAAAAGACTAAAAAAATATGTTTGGTATAATATACTATTAAAACAACTAGATTTAACAAATAATGAATTATTATTATATTAATTGTACTATATAATAACTTATAATGTTTTGTACCCTCTTGGTCTATTATGTTTCTAGTTTTTGTTGTTTGAGGTGTTCTGGGATGTTTTTGAGAATATTTGTGGGAGTAGGAGGTGCACTATAGCTGCTACATAAAATACATGTCATATATGAGTATTAAACTATAAGAAAAAAATTTCAAACTAATTTTCTAAGGTTGTTTCAGGAAATTTTGATTATATTGGATAAATAATAAAAAAGCTACAAAATATTTAATGAAAATTGACCCTGAGAATTTCATAATGTGAAATGGGATTACAAGTTGTGTAAAAATATGAACTAGTGTTTATTTAAAATTCTTTTCAAAATGATATTTCAATTGTTCAGCTGTGGAATTTTCAATCTCAAATTTGGGTGATCCCTAGGTTCTCCAAGGTGTTATTCAATCACTATTCCTCCCTCTTTGTTCCATTGGACTTGGTGGTTGTTCTTTGGAATCCTTTGGTTGATCTATGTTGGGATCTTCTCTATTCATGGTGATTTTTTCTTAAATTATTCTGTAATTGATTTGATGTGACGATTTTTCTTTGTATTGGGATGTGTGATGGGTTTCATTTTGATGGTATTGGGTTGTGGTGTAGCTTGATCCTTAGTTCCCGTAGTGAGATTATGCTTTGTAAAAATTCTTATTTTCCTTACAGTGCACAGTGAGGCAACACGATTCATTGAGGCTGATATTCCATTGTTTCTCATTATTGTGTGTCATGTAAGAGAAGATTACATTTGTTTATCTATAGGTTATTTTTGTAACCTCTAAATTATAAATAATAAACTTTTTAATTTAATAGAAATTGGAAAATGGTATTTTATTTTCATGATTTTACAACTTTTATATTATTCTTTATATTGTGAATTGTATGAGCTTGATTCCCTAATAAAAATTATGCATGTTGTGGGATTTTAATGCTAGAAAAGTGTAAAATGATTACTTCATTGGTTGTGATTGTTTTAATATCAGTATAAATGAGTATTTATTAACCACTTATATTTTACTAATGAAATAGTTTCCCCAAGATATTGTCATATGAGATAAAATACATAAAATAAAGTGGAATATGATAAATTCCCCTTTGTAAATAAGTAAAAATGATATTGATGTGTTCTGATGTGCATCCATGCTTGTGGGATGTAAATTTGTTGTTTTAATGGGGGTGTGGGGAGACATTAGTTTTGTTTGGACATTCTTTGGGTGCGGTAAGGAGTTTGTCTATTTTGTCATACTAGGGGGTCTAGGAGTTAGTTTTTTAGCCGTGTTTTTATGGCTTCAAGTATTTGGTCTTTTGGAACATGAATTTGGGGGTAGTGAGGAAGTGGTTTTTGGTTGCAGTATTTGGGTTGTTAGGAGGGGGTTTCATTGTAAAATATTCCTATGTTGAGATGGAATAAATAAATAATTGTTTATTAATATATTTTATAGATTATTATAGTTTGGTAAATGTAATTAAAATTTATAATGGATAATTAAATGATGTGATTTTTTTGTTAAATGCGTTTGGTGTTAAATAATGAAATGAATAGGGTGATTAAATAACATTTTCTGAAATGTGAAATGTAGTTTGTGGCTAGTTGTGAGATGTTATGAATTTAGAGGTGGTAATAAAAGTGATGGTGTTGTGAGTTTGTTCATTTTTTTATACCCATAGGATGGAATTGAGTGTTTGGTATTATATATATAATTTTAAATTTGTTTGATTTTTATAAACATTCAACTCATGTCAAGCCCTATGTACCGACTCATAGGTTGATTTTACCAACATTCGGTGTGGAGTATAGATTACTGGGTGCACAAACATTCCTACAATCTCTTATAGGAGAGGTAGTTATTTAACTGATTATGATAGTTGAAGGACTATTTGAGAATTATATGTTGGTTGTGCTGGACCAGGTGAAATGGGTGAGATGTTATAGCCCATTTGATTGTCCAAGATATAAAATAGCCCATTTGTTTTCAGGTGAGATGTGAACGTGTTTTTGGGGGGGCTTCAAGAGGGGGTATTTCAAGGTATGAGGAGGTCCCAAGGATGATGTAATACATGTTCAAGTTATCCAAATACTCTGGTTATGATTGTGGTTGTGTCGTGGAGAATTTTTTTTCAAGCGATATGGGTAGTGTTCGTGGTTGTGGGATGGTGATCCCAGGGGTCTACAGGGTTAGGTGTGTTATGATCGGGCTTGTTGTGAATTGTGGCATAAAAATGATATATAATCACTAGGGAATATAAATATGGGTGTCAGAGTGGCATATTAGTGGGAAACAATATAGTGGGACACTTATCATTGTGATTTGTATTGTATTATAATAAATGGTTTGAATTATTTTCTGAGCATGCATTGTTGATGTTGGGGTTGTTAGTATACATTGAAAGGTGATGTTGGGGTATACTATTTTTTCAAAGGTTCAATATTATGTTTCCTTCACATTTTCAAGAGAGACTGGAGTTTTCCTATTGAATGTACTTGTATTCTCACCCTTTGTATATAAACCCATTTTTATATTTCTTGGAGGATTATGAGGATATTACTGGGCATTACTAGATCATAGCATTTTATATATATTGTTTAGATTATTTATATTTACATTGGATATTTATCTATAGACTGTATTGAATTTTTATTTTTTCTATGTATACATTAATATGTGATGGTTTTTGGCATTGTTTTGATAGTTTTTCATGTATTTTTTAAGGAATCTCTATATTTACTCTAGATTCTATTTATATTATATAGTTTATTGCCTCCCATATGTGATATTTTCATACCATCAGTGCAACTCACCATCCAAAGGCCTATAGGGGGTGGTACTCGGGTGTCCTTACCTCTCTCCTTTCACTATATTTTATTTTGAGGGAGGAGGTCCGGATATAGTGGTATCAAATGTTATGGTTGTGAGATTGGATGATGGTTGAATATAGTGTTGGAGTTGGTGGCCTAGAACCAACTATTTTGTACTTTATTAATTAATAAAAGCCTTATCACATCTTTATTGTTCTTCTGTGTGATAATTCATGTGATAATGTCCTAAAGATAGCTGTTGCATAAATGGGTCATAGCAGATCCCTACTATGATGAGAACCTGAAAGTGCAATAACACTGTTTTTGGAATATATGTTCTATGGCCGGATGATATTATTTGAGGGACACAAATAATATAGGTCATCAGGGGTGAGGACTCATAAAACTTTGAGGCACCTTCTCATGGTGTGCGCCCTTGGTAATATCCAGGAGGATATTATGAGAATGAGACCCGCCAGTATGAAATCCACTTTTCATAGTGTCATTGGATGTTCCTATCTACGGATGTGTGTATTGGTCCTTAAACATTAAGATTATTATTAATGGGTATTACAACTCACGCACTTAGATGTATTGACGAAAACTGTGACGACACACCGTTCGCAGCGAGGTAGGATACGTTGGGTGCGTCATGAGTAATAGGGCATTAATAGATAATGCGAGAAAGGATTTGTCCCTTCTGTTCCATAACGGATGTAGATATCTTAAGCCCTTTTATGGAATTCATATAGCCTACATAAATCCATGGCCATGGTAAGGGATGGGTGATGTCAATTCCGGGAAGTCAGAGAAAGAATAATCGAGCACATGGGTTGATGGAACTAGCATGCAACCCGCTTGATTAGAGATATTGAGACAAAGGGATTATATTACACGGTAAGCGTTCGTAGGAGGTGACACATCATTGCGGTGTTAACTTCTTTCTCTATGGGTGCCTTGGTGTGTTTCTAGATGCTACCCTTGGAATTTAGGCACGCTCAGCCTAATGCCACTGAGAAAGAGGCCTAGAGGGTCACACACTAAGTGTGGCCATGTATCTCAGTTAAATATAAATTTAACAAGTTGAATAAATATTATTCCCAATTGTGGTTTAATAATTATTCAAGGATGTCTGATCACATTTATTTCGACACTAGTTATTCGAGAGAATATATTGTGGGAGAAATAATATATATTTATTATCGAGTAATGCAGTTACATTTATTTAAGAAATAAATATCCATTACTGAAGGTCTAATAAATATGGTGGAGGAAAATAAATAAAACCAAAAAATTAAAGTACACGCCATGTATATTTATATGTAAACGCCATGTAGTTTATTTTTCAGGAATCGTGAGAAAATATTGTTTATTTAGTTAACTGATATTAAATTTAATACGTTGGATGCATGTCAAGTAATAATGATGGTCAACTGTCATTATTAAGAAATGGGGTATTACTAAGAATTAATTGAAATGATTAAATGCTTATGAGAAATTAATTTATTTTATTATTTTAAGTATTATAAATCATAATTACATTATTCCCAAAGGGGTTAGCCATTTTGGTTGTGCACAATGGATTTGAAATACTCTCAAGCCAAGAGAGAATTCTCTTTCCACCAAGAACACTTTCAAGTTACGAAAGCAAGATCCTCCACCGGATCAAGGCGATCAAAGACAGACATCGCAAGCGAAGGATCTTCCGCGCTAGCACCCGGATTTCCCTTCGGCGACATCCGGAGATACGTGGAGCACGTGTGGATCACCGCTAGAGGAAGCCTACACTTGGATTCTACGACGCAACGACAGATCACAAGATCGTGACCAGAGGCATCAACGAAGAAAGAATTCCATCGAGGTAATTCTTAGAATTAATTAAATTAATTATAAACAACATATGAAGATCATATCTCAAGGGTTCTGGGACTCTTCATTTATTTTTCTTTCTTCATTCTATTTCGAAGATCCAGTGTTTTATATCGTGATGGATCTCGGATTGAACGTCGTTTAACGCTAAAATTAAAGTTGGTAAAACCCACCAACGCGCTTCCGCTGCGCCCGGATCGTTCAAGTGGTATCAGAGCGGTCATATCCTTGGTTATAATTATTTAGATTCTTGTTTTTGTTTTACGCATTTAATAATTTAGTTGTTTCAATTCATGTTTAATCGTTCTTGAAATCTGAATATCGAGATCTGTTCCTCCTCCATCGTTTCTCGTTCACCTCACAGAAACAAATTTTTCTTTTAATTTTGATTAAAATAAAATAGAGGAACTCATCTGGAGGAGCCATGCATCTCTGACCGTACAACACCAGAATACACGACGTGTATTCAGAAGTACACGTCGTGTAGTCTAGGTTCAATGCATTGACCGATCCGCCAAATTAGGCTGTGTATTGAGGTCATTTATGACACCGTGTGTTGACCAGAAACAGGTGGCACATGGTTTCCGGATTACACGCCATGTGGTCCAACTGAACATGGTGTGTAGTCCATTCGGGTTCGGGTTGGGCCATATACCCCGTACACGGCTTGCCCAGCTGGAAACCGTGTAACGCGGAAATTACACAGCGTGTGTCCAAAAGAACACGCCGTGTAATCCAAAAATTTCCGAAGTACATTTTCACTCCATGCCCCCGGGCGTGTACTTCGGATGGACGGTGAAGAAAAGTACACGCTGTGTAGTCATGAACTACATGCTGTGTACTCACCCAAATTACGCAGATTTATTAAAATTTAATTATTATATTATACAAAACCTTGAGACGTGTACCATGGTGCAGGCGTAATGCTGAGGAACAACACGTGATATGTGTTTTATATATATGTGTTTAATTTAACATCTTCGTAATGAACAAGAATTCACCAGGTTTGCACCAAGGTACAAGTTACGTACAAGGATAATTTTAAATGAATTTATTGGTTTAAAATTATGATGGATGAGAATCTCAAGGAAGTTCAGAAAAGGGTTTAAGATAAAAGGATTGATTAATTAAATATAATTAATTGATTCGAGCGTGATTTATCTTTAACAAGAATTATTAAATAATTGAATGCTAAGTATTATTTATGCGTAAATATCGTTGCATGTGTGGATGATCATGAGCTAGACCGAGACCTTTGTATGTGAATGGTTTATTTTACTTTATTTATTTAAATTAAATTTGTTGGCCTGCGAGCCATCTCCTCATTAATATGTAGGGCATGTGTGCCCAAGGATTCTTTTATGTAAAACCCCCTTTTTACCCCTCACCTGCGTGTGAGATAAATGCATATGTAATGGATGGAGCTCCCAAGCTAGTGGAGGTGGCTCAAGTTAGGAGCCGAGGTGAAACCAATCCAAGGAGATACAAAGGTGGACAGGTGGAATGCTGTAAACACGAACCCACAAGGTTCAAGGTGTTTATCCCTTAGGTCTTGGGTTAGTTTATCAACCTCTAGATAAGATAACCAATAGAACAAGCTCATGATCATACCATTTATTAAATTTTTTTCAGTTGCATGATTTATTTATTGTGGGTGTGTTGTCACGATCACACAATTAATGAATATAACAAGCATGCAATATAGAACTAAAATAAGACCGGTTTATACGTAAATATTATCTTAGACATAGTTAATCACTTAAGTATATCCCACTTAATATTAACAAGAATTTAATCAAAGATAATAAAATGGAAATTTAGGTATAAGGATAAAATCTCTCAAAAGAAATATTAAGTCGGTATAGCCTTCCATAATCTTGGTTAGAATCGAACCATAGTTCAAAGTGCTTGACTAACCCTAGTTGGGGTGCTTTCAATTATCAGGGAATTCTAATTCAAGGTTTTGGGTTGACTTGAATTGGTTCACATCAAGGGTTGACTGAAACAGCAGGACTTAGTGTGTCCAAGAGGCAAAGGTTGAGGAAATCCAAAAAATAAAAGGATTTTAGGATTGGGGAGTCCACTCAACTGATCAAGGAGCTGCGAGTTAATGCAGTTAGCATTTGCAATGCCTAACTAAAACCCTTCAAGTTGCTTGAACAACCCAATTTGGGGCAATGCAAAGGGAAATATGGATCCTTGCCACTAGAATATTCAGGCAAGAGAATATTCCAAAGTCAATGGTGAGGGCTATTAGATTTCGATAAAATAGTGGGAGACTAATAAGTATTAATTTATTTATTTGTCTCAATTTTTGTAATAAAGTACTAAACCGTTTCTCATCTTAATTTGTAGAAATGGAAATAAAATGACTTCAAACATATCATTGCACACCATACTCGAGAAGGAAAACCTTCTCACCGACACCAATTTCCAAGAGTGGAAGAGGCGTTTACGCGTCGTCCTTCACCATGAAAGGAAATTGTATGTGCTGGAAGAGCCTATTACAGTTGCGTCTGGGAAAGAGGCTAATGATGAGGAATTATCTCTCTACATGAAACACATGGATGATGCCATAGATGTCCAGTGTTTCATGCTATCGGCTATGTCTAATGAACTCTTGAAGCAACATGAAAACATGGACGCATATAGCATGATGCCTCACCTTAAAGATCTCTACCGAGAGAAGGAGAGACAAGAGAGGTATGAGATCTCCAATGATTTGTTTACCACGAATCGTGGAGAGTCTGCACCAGCTGGGCCTCATGCAGTCAAGCTTATTGGCTACATTGAACACCTGGACATCTTAGGGATTAAATTCCCGGATGAGTTGTGTACAGATTTCATCCTATCATCACTGCCCAAGACCTTCTCTAGCTTCATTGTCAACTATAACATGAGTGGAAATGAGAAGAGTCTGTCAGAGATTCTAACCTTGATTCACCAGGTTGACAAGGACATGGGGTGTGACAAACCCGCATTCTTTATGGTGAACAAGAAAAGTAAGTACAAGGAAAAGGGGCCAAAGACTTGTAAATGGTCTGAAGCCCCTGATCGCCGTCCCTCCATGAAGGGGAAGATCCAGAGGCAGGGCAAGGAACAGTAGGCGGTGTGTTTTGCATGTGTAAAGCAGGGCCACTGGGAGAGGAACTGCACCCAGAAGGATGGGGACGCTAAAGGTGCATTCATTATCGAGTGAAATCTTTCTATTTCTACACATTGGGTATTAGATACAGATTTTGGGGCTCACATCTGTATTCAAATGAAGGAACCAAGTAGATTTAGAAAGATCTCCAGAGGAGAGGTGGATCTTTGAGCTGCTAATGGCGCAAGGCTGGATGCATTGGCTATTGGCGACTACCTCCTCTCATTTCCAACTGAGATGATTTTGGTTTTACAAATCTTTTATTTTGTGCCTAGTGTTACCAAGAACATAATTTTTGTATCTTGTTTGGATATGGATGGATTTGTTTTCATGTTTGGAAATAAGGGTTGTCTCTTTTATAAGAACAACGTATGTTATGGTATGACACATTTAAATAATGGTTGGTATGTATTGAATTATAAAAACCAAGTGTTGTCAATCGATAACGAAACAAACTCACATGACTCATACATCACCCAATTGTGTCATCACCGCCTTGGACATGTAAATGAGAAGCGCTTGACAAAGCTCTATCAAGATGGCTATTTAGACTATACTGAGCTAAAACCACTTGATAGATGTCACTCTTGTTTACAAGGTAAAATGACCAAGCCCTTTTGTGGTGGATAGGGTGAAAGGGCCATAGAGCTTCTAGGATTGGTACACACGGATGTATGTGGACCATTTCCAGTAGAAGATAGATGTGGATATTCTTACTTCATTACTTTTACTGATGATTTGAGTAGATATGAATTTGTCTACTTAATGAGGTATAAGTCAGAAGCCTTAGATAAATTTAAAGAATTCAATAATGAAGTAGAGGAACAGCTTGGTAAGAAGATAAAGAAGCTTCGATCAGATCGAGGTGGAGAATATCTGAACCAGGAGTTCATCGATCTTCTATGGGAGTTTGGGATTATATCTCAGCTCACCCCTCCTTATACACCACAGTGGAATGGTGTTAGTGAAAGGAGGAACAACACCTTGTTAGACATGGTGAGGTCGATGATGAGTCATGCAGATCTTCCATTATCCTTTTGGGGATATGCATTAAAAACTGCAGCATACACATTAAACCGAGTACCAACTAAGGCAGAAAATGGAATTCCCTTCGAGTTATGAAATGGAATGAAACCCATTTTGTTGCATACACTTGTATGAGGATGCGAGGAGTTTGTTAAGGCCTTCTCAGGCAACAAACTAGCACCCCAGGGCACAAAGTGTATCTTTATAGGATATCCTAAGGAAACGAAAGGATATTACCTATATAAACCTGAAGACAAGAAGGTGACTGTCGCCAGACAAGCCGTCTTTCTTGAGAGGGAGCACATCCTCAAGAAGGATAGTGGGAGCAAGATTGACTTCGACGAAGTTGATGCTCAAAATACACAGGAGTTGGTACAGGAACAAGTTCCACAGGTTCCCGTGGAAGAGGTTACAGAAACACAAGTACTGCGTAAGAGCTCAAGAGAGGTAAGGGAACCTAAGAGATTTGGTTTCCTAGTCACCGAGGATGGTGAATCATTATTATTGGACAATGATGAACCTCTCTCCTACAAGGAAGCAGTATAAAGCTCAGAAGATGCAAGATGGCTAGAAGCTATGAATTTTGAGATGGATTCCATGTATCAGAACCAAGTTTGGGTTCTGGTCGATGATCCAGTAGATGTAAAGCCTGTTGGATGAAAATGGGTATTCAAGAGAAAGATGGACATGGATGGTCAAGTTATCACCGATAAAGCAAGGCTAGTGGCTAAAGGATTCAGACAGCATCAAGGAATTGACTATGATGATACCTTCTGGCTAGTTTCCATGTTTAAATCCATAAGAATCATACTTTCAATAGAATATTACCATGACTACGAGATTTGGTAGATGGATGTCAAAACAGCATTCCTTAACGGGAACCTTCAGGAAGATGTCTATATGACACAAACGAAAGGGTTTGTGACCCTAGGTGAAGCCAAATGGATTTGAAAGTTGTAGAAATCCATTTATGGATTAAAGAAAGCATCCAGGTCATCGAACATTTGATTTGATGAATCCATAAAGGAATTTGGTTTCATTAAGAACGAATGTGAGCCATTTTTTTATAAGCAGTTTAATGGGAATGCGGTCGTTATCCTAGTAGTATTTTTTGATGACATATTGCTTATTGGAAATGACATACCAGCCTTACAGTCAGTTAAGGACTGGTTGAACAAATTCTTATCCATGAAAGATTTAGGTGAAGCAGCCTACATTCTAGGGATCAAGATCATTCGTGATAGATCCAAGAGGCTTCTTGGACTAAGTCAGGGTACATACATTGACCAGATACTAAAGAGATTTAGTATGGAACAATCCATGAGAGGATTGGTTCCAGTGTCACATGGCTTACATCTTTCTAAGAAAATGTGTCCTCAGACACAACAAGATAAAGATAGGATGAGCAAGATCACATATGCCTCGGCTATAGGATCCATCATGTATGCCAGGTTATGTACTAGGCTTGATGTTGCATATGCACTGAGCATGGTTGGTAGATATCAAGCAGATCCAAGGGAACAACATTGGACTGCTGTTAAGACTATCCTTAAGTATCTGAGAAGAATTAAGGATATGTTCCTGGTCTATGGAGGAGACAAGGAGTTTGTCATCAGAGGGTATGCTGATTCTGGTTTTCAGATAGATCATAATGATATGAAGTCGCAATATGGATACGTTTTCTGTCTCAATGGAGGAGCTATGTGCTGGAAGAGTTCAAAGCAGCCAGTTGTCGCCGATTCTACAGAGGATTCCGAGTATATAGTGGCTTCTCATGCAGCCAAGGAAGTCGTATGGATTCAAAACTTTTTCCAAGAGTGAGATGTGGTGCCTAGTAGTAAAGATACCATTACATTGTATTGTGATAATACTGCAACGATGGCTCTTGCAAAAGAACCAAGGTCACATCAACGAACAAAGCACATACTCCAGAAGTATCACCTCTTGAGGGATTTCTATCAGATGGGTGAAATTGCAGTGAGAAGAGTGTCCACAGAAGATAACATGGCGGACCCCATGACTAAAGTCCTATCTTAGGAGAATCATGAATATCATGTGAGAGCTAGCGGGTTAACGGTTGTTAGCAGTTGGCTCTCGTCTAAGTGGGAGTCTATTGGAGTTGGTGGCCTAGAACCAACTATTTTGTACTTTATTCATTACTAAAATCCTTATCACATATTTATTGTTCTTCTATGTAAAAATGCATGTGATAATGTCCTAAGGATATCTGTTGCATTAATGGGTCATAGCAGATCCCTACTATGATGAGAACCCGGAAGTGCCATAACACTGTTCTTGAAATATATGTTCTATGGCCGAATGATATTATTTGTGGGAAACAAATAATACAGGTAATTAGGGGTGAGGACTCATAAAACTTCGAGGCACCTTCTCATGGTGTACACCCTTGGTAATATCCATGAGGATATTATGAGAACGAGACCCACCAGTAGGAAATCCACTTTTCATAGTGTCATTGCATGTTCCTATCTGTGGATGTGTGTATTGGTCCATAGACTTTAAGATTATTATTAATGGGTATTACAACTCACACACTTAGATGTATTGACAAAAACTATGACAACACACTATTCGCAGCGAGGTAGGATACATTGGCTGTGTCACGAGTAATAGTGCATTAATAGATAATGTGAGAAAGGATTTGTCCCTTTTGTTCCATAATGGAAGTACATATCTTAGGCCCTTTGATGGAATTGATATAGCATACATAAATCCATGTCCATGGTAAGGTATGGGCGAGTTCAATTCCATGAAGTCAAAGAGAGAATAATCGAGAACATGGGTTGATGGCACTAGCATGCAACCTGCTTGATTAGATATATTGAGACAAAGGGATTATATTACACGATAAGCATTCGTAGGAGATGACACGTCATTGCGGCGTTAAATTATTTCTATATGGGTGCCTTGGTGTCTTGCTAGAAGATAACCTTGGACTTTAGGCAGGCTCAACCTAATGCCAATGAGAAAGATGCCTAGAGGGTCATACACTAAGTGTGTACATGTATCTCAGTTAAATATTTATTTAACAAGTTGAATAATGATTATTCCTGATTTTTGTTTAATAATTATTCAAGGATGTCTGATCGCATTTATTTCGACACTAGTTATTTGAGAGAATATATTGTGGGTGAAATAATATATATTTATTAGCGAGTAATGCAGTTACATTTATTTAACAAGTAAATATCCATTAATCAAGGTCTAATAAATATGGTTTAGGAAAATAAATAAAACTAAAAAATAAAAGTACACACCGTGTATATTTATATGTACACGCCATGTAGTTTATTTTTTTGGGAATCTTGAGAAAATATTATTTATTTAATTAAATGATATTAAATGTAATACGATGGATGCATGTCAAGTAATAATGATGGTCAACTGTCATTATTAAGACATGGGGTATTACTACGAATTAAATTAAATGATTAAATGCTTCTGAGAAATTAATTTATTTTTTTATTCTAAGTATTATCAATCTTAATTACATTATTCTCAAAGGGGTTATCCATTTTGGTTGTGCACAATGGATTGTAAATACTCTCAAGCCAAGAGAGAATTCCCTTTCCACTAAGAACGCTTTCAAGTTATGAAAGCAAGATCCTCCACCGGATCAAGGCGATCGAAGACAGACATCGCAAGCGAAGGATCTTCTGCGCTAGCACCCAGATTTCTCTTCGACGACATCCGGAGATACGTGGAGCACGTGTGGATCACCGCTAGAGGAATCATGCTCTTGGATTCTACGACGCAATTACGGATCACATGATTGTGACCGAAGGCATCAACGAAGAAAGAATTCCATCGAGGTAATTCTTATGAATTAATTAAATTAATTATAACAAACATATGAAGATCCCATCTCAAGGGTTTCAAGACTCTTTTTTTCTTTTTTGTTCATTGTTCTATTCCGAAGATCCGGCATTTTATATCATGACGGATATTAGATTGAACATCATTTAACAATTTAATTAAATTTGGGAAAACCCACCAATGTGCTTCCACTGCGCCCGGATCCTTCATATAGGAACAATGAGGATTGAATTTTTTGGCATGGAAAAAGTTATAGTTATCCATGCTGCATGACGATGGCCTGAGAGACTGGCTAGAACACTAGAATTTCTCCCCCTTGATACAATGCATGGACTTCGATCTTATTGAATGAACAACTGAGATGGACCGAGTTGTAGGGTATAAACCTAGGAAGTGTAAATCAACCATAATGGCTTATGTCATTTTTTAATTATTTTGTTTTTTAAAGAAGAAATGTATAAAAAAATGAATTAAATGAGTAATAATGAATCTTAATGAGATTCCACACAACCTAGGTTTAGTAAATTTTGTTTTCTTTTCATCAACTACTTTCGTTCATCATTCACCTATGGATCGAGCAATTAATGTGAAATATCATGATTCACATGATCTTAGAAGGGGTGATTCAGTTGAGGAATATGAATAGTTTTTGAAGAACTTCATTCCATCTAATGGAATACAGTTGGGATGTAAAAGGTTAGTGTTTTAAATTTAGAGACAGAGAGCTAGATGGCTGTGGTCGATATCAATTTCAGTTTAAAACGAGCCCCAATGGACTACTGGGTGCCTTTTGATGTTAGTTTGATATGGGTAACTATGCATCAGTGGTGGACACTATATCTGAGAGGGAATAATATGGATTTCATTTTGTTGGTCTACATACAAAGGGAGTTCAAGGTTTAGTTCCATTCATCACACATGAATATAGTATAGATTCATGATATTATTTCTATTTATTAGGAGAGAATGTCAGTGTAGGAGAAAAAAATCAAGTAAAAGGCCTTTTTCACTTGCCTCAGAACTTTTTTTATACGGAAAGTCTCGTTTGAGATGTCTTGAGGAACTCCATCCTTATATCGTGTATAATGTAACTCCAATTATTTTGGGCATGTATATGGATTTCCAGAAAAATGTAGATGTGATTTAGTGGATGATCCCTATTGGATGGTTTCCATGGGAGGTGACCCAATAGGACACTTCGATGGGAAGGGTTGTTAGCCATATTTTGACCAAGAGGGAGGAGACCACACCAACATCCATTCTAGACATATGGGGACAGTGGTTTCCTTGATTTTTATGGGAGTTTTCTGCCATTTTATATTGGTTGTGGGGTTAGTGGAGATCATTGGAACTAGTGTCCAATGGTTACCTAATCTTTATTTGATGGAGGTGGAAAATTTTAGTGAAATCCATAGCTATAGATTACAATGAGGCCATTTTAGCCGATGGGGAATAAGGTTTTATATTTAATGAGTGGAGATAGATTAGGCACTGTCTAACCTTGGGATGTTCCCCAAATTCAGGGACGATGACCTAATCGTCTCCATAGAGGTGTTCATCATCATAAAGGTATAGGATTTGGGTTTGTTTAGTTCAACAAAATGAACATAGTAGTTCAATATGGGCTATAGAGAGTCAAGGGCACAATAAGTTTGTTTATTACTCTTGTTTATAGCTTGTTTGATTTTTGAGAATGAGACTCCTTTGTTTCAATCTATCAATCCCATTATCTTGTACTTTAAAGAGGGAATATTCTTGTGCCTATGTTGTTGACTATGCCAGTAGAAGGTCATATAGTCTTGTTTGATGTGTTCTCGGAGTGTAAACCAATGATGGGGCCACATCAGTCCCATTATGATATTTTCTTTCTACTGATGGAGTCATATGATGTTATCCTTTTCATTTACTGGTTTTAATTCATATGATCAAATATTGAATGCATTCAGAGTAGAGTCATGTTTTTGGATGTGGATGGCCAACAAGGGGTTTTCATTTGAGAAGTAGGTTTTCAGCTGGTTAATCATAGCACGGTGCCTCTTCATTCCATGTTTCCTATATTTTCAGTGAAATTAGTTTATGTTGATATGGTAGTGGTTCTAGGGGTCATTGGGGTGTTACAATTTGTTTTCACCAAGGAGGTAAAGACATTTCCCACCTGAAGTGATGTTGATTTCTGGATTGACTTGCAACCAGGTGCTTCTATGATTTTGAAGGATCCTTATTGTCACATTCTATGTTATTGGAGTTGAGAAGTAAAATAGATGATCTTAATGATAAGGGTTTTATCTGAATCACTGTATTATCATGGGGTGATATAATGTTGGTCACAATAAAGGCATATGGTAATACGACACTATGCATAAACAATTGGAGGTTGAATCTACTGGAAGTCAAAAACCACTATCATCTTTCATGGATATATGATCTTTCCGACTAGTTGAGAATGGACAGTTTGTTCTTTATAAATGATATGTGCATAGGATATCAATAGTTGGGGGGGAATGAGTGTGATTGATGTTTCCCAGTCAGGATCCATGTATCCCTGAGAGGGAGAGGGAGTGAATAAGTGATATCTTTTACATTAATATTTTCTTTTTCTGGAAACAACATTTTCATCCTGTTAAATCATTATTTACCTATTGAACACAGTGAAAATACACATCCACTAGAACACAAGACTTAAAAGATTCACTACTCAACAAGAGTATCTATGTCCTTTTTATGGTACGGAAACAATCAAGTACCACAAAACCCACTTGAAAAATTTCCTTTGATGTGGAATACAATGAGTACGATATACCGTTACACTCATGTAGAACATGGAATAAAATCATAAAGCATGTGTGCACACTCTTATAATAAATAGTTAATAACAATGTTTTAGTGATTTATAATTAGGTTTCACAGTTTGATCTTTCAAAACAATTATTTTATTTTCTACCATGAAGCTGGTATGAACTACCATGAAAAAAACATGACACTTGTGCTGAATTCAAATCTTTTGCACACGATTTTAGTTGTCTTTAGAGATAAATTTATTCCTCGCCTTCTTTATTTGAGTTTTTTTTTTCAGAAAACACTTCATGTTTGCAACATAAATCTTTCACACAACCCAGTTATCACGCAAAAATTCTCATTTTTACGTGAAAATTTATTTCCTTTATCCAAATTTATTTACATAAAATAATTCCACACTTTATAGATCTATATTTATCTAAGTGTCAAGCTTACCAAATGAGAGGGGGTCAACTCTTATTTATATGCATCACCGATTTCTGCATGAAAAATCCCTTACTCGTCGCAGAAGATACTAGTGAGTCGTGAAAACCCCCATTTGATGTTGAATTGGGGGTGTGTGTATCTTTCATGCAAACCTCATATTTCAAAAACTTTGGGAAGCTTTGAATCAAAGCTTTCCTTTTTCATTTTTGATGTTCTGACCCAGAATCATGCCATGCATGCAACAATCAAAACTAATTTCAATCTTCTGCGCCAGAATCGATTATTTGTGTGAGCCTTTCCTTTTCCTGATTTTGATGTTCGGTTCATGTAGCTCCAAATGTGTGCATCATACCATGACATCATCAAACATGTGCATATCATTCTTCTTCGTCAAGCACACCAATGTTGATGCTTCACTGTCATCTATCTTATTCAATAAATAAGTGCTTTCATCATAAACCATATCTCCTATGATAAATAGTCTTTGATCGAACACATTTAGAATCGTTAGATTTTCAATGGAATGTATTGCATCTTCCCTATATTCCAAAACAACATTCCATACAATCTAAAATGTTTATGAATGAAATCACCTTTTCTCTCCCTTTCCTTCATATGGGTTTCATCACATGTTCTCAAAAATTATGATATTTGGGAGATCTAAATTTGCAAGGCATCATTTAGTTTTTGAAGTATTTTACAAAGTGAATTTATTAATCCTATATTTGAAAACAAAAGGAAGCAATTGAATTCTCCATCCAACATTCTTTGAATAGTTATATCTTAAATACTTCTTTAAAATGAAGGTATGGACACTTCAAGTTTGTATTCTTTCCATTTGGTGTTATGAATTCACCAACCCCATTCATGGGTTGTATGATCTCTATGTTTTTAGAGTTTTTATACCGGTTCATCACTATAATCATTTTTGATATCGTAATCTATATGACATTAGAGAAGGATAATACTGATCATAACAGAAATTTCATTCATTTACTTTCATTACACCACCAATATATCAGGTTTTATAAGTGTAGGTTCTAGACATGATATGTGTATTTCATTATCTATGTTATGTATTATTAGGTTGTGGATGTATACTCATCAATGGTTGAAGGATATTTTTCATGGTAATAACCCATGAAAGTGGAATAAGGTCATATTTTCCATGGTCTCATATGATATTATCAGAGGTTTTACGTGATTTTTGTTGAGTTTAACACCCATTTCTATATTTGAATCCGAATGGTAATTATTTTTTGTGGATTGACCAGTTCTATGAATCCTTCTATTAGATAAAGGGGATGTTATTCAGTAATCACATGCTTCATCTTCTGGAGGACTGTGCTGGATTTGAGGTGTTTTGTGGAATTTTTCATCTTGGATTGGGATGAATTTTAATGCAACAATGGATATTAATCTCTTAAGGGTCTAGGCTATTACATCCTCGTGAGTATAATTATTCCACCCATGACCTTGATCTATCATTAGTTGTGTTTGTGTGATGTTCTAGTGGCATTACCTCATTGGGGAGTGCATTGTGGTCTTTAAAGATCCCAAGATATTGAGGAACATGTATTCCAAATGCTATCAAAACCTAAGACAAAATGGGTGGATGAGGATTCATTAGGATTGGGTTTTTGGATCTCCTACACCTTACGAAAAGGGATTGTTGTGTCTATCACATTGAGAAGGAAGTTGTGGAAGTTTATTTTTTAGGAGTTGGAGGATTCTTGGAGTGAAATGAAGGATTTGGATTCCATAATCATAAATACAATAGATGATGGTGGTATAAATTTCTTCTTTGATATGGTGTTGTTGTCTTATTTAATGTAGCAGATGGATGAGCATCATTATGGAGACTTAGAGAAATTTATTATCCATGATCATGTTAGCCATGGTGGTTCCCCTTCCATATGGTCAGCGGATGGACGAAACATGATGTTGCTTCATGGAAGATTTATTGTTATGATTATAATACATGATGTAGTCATCTTTGATTTTCATAGCTTGCATTTTGTGGTTCACCTAGGTGTTTCCAAGATGTACTATATCATGACATTGTAGTTTTGGTGGACTGGGGTGAAATGGGAGGTAGGGTTATTTGTGTAAATGTTCTTGGTTTTAGAGAAAGTAAATGTTGATCATTGTGTTATTAGAGGTTTTGTGTGGAACATATATATTCCCAAGTAAAAAAGGGGATTAAACCTCGAGGGATCTTACCATAGGGTTACCCAGAGCTTAGAGAGGCTATGAGGTCATCTGGGTGATAGTGGATCAATAGATGAAATCAGCACATTTCATAACGATAATGTTGTTGGGCATAGTGGATGCTTTGTTTAACAGGTATGTGAATGAGGTAGTACATTTGAATAGTGTTGTGATGTCTATTTAAAAGGATCAAGACACAATTTTACCTCATGAGTCCATAGGGTTTTGCAACATGATATTTTCACTCAGTTAATCCTCAACACTACCTTCCACACTTAGATAGGTAGGAAAATAGAACAGACTATCCCATCATTGGTGGATATTATTCCAGAATGGGTCTTGGACTATGGTGGATCTTGGGTAGGACACCTACCTTTGAAAGGTATTTTATCTAATTATAGACATCTCTCTTCCATTGACATTGATCCATTCTGGGATTTATATGGAAGATTGATTCATTCCCTATTGTGGGGGGATGACATATTGCGAGACAAGTATTCTTGGTCTTTATGTGGTGCTGATCACAATAGAAAATTTTCATTTGTTCATGAGAAGATGAAAGTAGTTCATGATCTTTTGAAATATTATTCAATTCACAAAATCATTCCCTTAGATTTCAAGGTTTAGGAAAAAATTCTCATGATATATTCCCCTCGATGTGAATATTAGATGTTTATTAGAGGTAGTAGGGTTTCTCCCATGTTTGTTGGGCCATTTAAGGTGTTGATTTGTGTTGTAGATGTTTCATATTGGATGGTGTTGGAACTGTAGTTGGTGAGGATCCCCAAGGTCATTCACATCTCTCTTCTTTTTCGGTATCTTCACGATGACTCACATGTAATTTTCATCAGATATTGAGAAATCAAGGATAAATCTACATTTTTGGAATGGCCAAAAGAGATCCATGATCATGAAGAGAAGACACTCATGTATAAAACATTTCATTAGTTTTTGAGATTGTGTAGGTATGGCTACTTGGGGAGATTTTTTTGGATAGATATATATAGATGTGTGCCCAATACATGAATTTGAATTGATTTTTTCTTTTCTCTACATTTTTTTGTGATGTGATTTTTGGATAACTATATTTTTTTAAATGATATTATTCCTTATTTTGTGATGTGTTCATTATGAAGTATTTAGTGTGATGTGTGGTAAATTCATGATATATGAAAATGGGATGAATTAATTTATAATTATATCCATTAAATGTGATGCATTTAAACTAATTTGAGTGAATTACTACCTCCCTGAGCTGATAGTATCGTGACATGGAATATTAAATTCTAATATTAATTTTTTCATGATGGTGTGGTTTGATAGTGGTATTAGTGTTTGGTTTGGGATGCATAATATTTGAGATCATTCTTAAGTGGTGATGTGTACGTCTGCTTGTATGATTGGAGGTGTCTCCGATTTGGGTATTCTGTTTTTTCATCATTTGGTTAGGCATGTTTTTAGTGATAACATTTGAGGTATGTCATGAACCTGCCCGGGTACCCTGGTAACCCAATAACCGAGATGGACCTGATATAGCCCGAAGGTCATTCCCGAACCCCATGGGTCAGTGACTAGAACCTGGAATCGTACAAAATACATGTGGGAATCATTTTTGCCACAAGAATGCAGAAGAAAAAGAAACAAGACAGTGTTATAACAAAAGAAACTCCATCAAGAGTAATATACCAGAATAAAAAGAGGTATAAAAAACCCAATACACTACAACCCAAGTACTAGAAAAGAGAAAACAGCCCCAAGGACCCTAAGGACCCAACTCACCAAGACCTGAGATCAACAACTCGATCCACCTAAATGAGATCCCTTCCCTTTTCTAGATCTTGGATGAAGAAAATCTACAAACACCCAAAGGAAAAAGTAGGGTGTGAGCCTAAGACCAGAAGGATACCACCAAATATTTCATAATAGATTCCAAATATAGATTATCCAAAGAAAATATTTCAATTTCTAAATAAACAGGTTTGGAAACTCAAAAGAATATTTTAACAAAACATGCTATACATTTTCAAATGATGGAAAAATAACTTTAAGCAAAGGTTTTACAATGATGGAATATTTCTAAAACAATGGCTTAAGAAAAAAATTTATATAAAACAGTTTATATAAATTCAGCTAGCATGTAAAGCAGTTCAAAAGAATTGGCATACATTTATATCTCAAATATAAATAAGAAACTGAGCAACACGGTCATCTTCCAAAAGGTACAATAGTATTAACCAGTTATAGGATTCCACACTCTCTATGTGAACTCAGAAAAATATGTATACACACGGCCCTATGACACTGGCCAAAGGAGACTCGTCACCAACCCATCAGGGATGTGACCCACCACAAGTATGTTTTAGAACGTTGTTATAGCGTAGAGTGTATCCAAATAACTCACTAACTACCTAAGGATTTCATGCGCTATTACATAATGGGCGAACTATTTTAAGAATTATTAAAATATGATCAATCCCATTCTTCAATTTCAAAAGTGAAAATTTCATTCCATTTAAAGCCAAAATATGTTTTATTCAAAACATGCATTTTTTACAAGACAAAACCAATGGGTTTTATCAAATCATTTTAATCCATTTTCACCAGTTTGAAATCCATTCAAAACCAATTCCATCATCACACAATTTATTTACACAATTAAACTCAACAATTTAATTGAAATCACTTCCATAAAATCCACAATTTAAATTAAATAATTTAAATAATCAAATTTCCATAAACACACCCAATTCAATGGAATTGGGGTTTTCCAAATTTCCATGCCAAAACCATTTCAAATACCTCGATTAAATCTAATCGAGTCTTTAACAATTTAATTGAAAGAAAATTTTATCAATTGAATTTAAATCAATAATTGAAATAAATCAATCAAATACAATGATAATCAACTTGGTAAGTCGGAAGGGAACCACCTACCTCAAAGGTTTTGACCAAAACCACAATGATCCAGAACACTCAAGAAAACCGGGTTGCTTCTTCAAGAAAACGACTAAAATCTCTTCTCCTAGGAAGATCAAGACCAAATATCATCATATTTGGCATCCACACACTCAGATCTACCCATAACAAGCGTAGATCTAAGAAAATGAGAGAAGAGGAGAAGTAGATCTAAGTAAATCTAAGAAACCGATCAGGAACGATGAAGAAAGATCACATACCTCAAGAATCCTGCTTCGAATCACCAATAGGAGCTTTTAGATCGCCTCCAGAATGATGGGAGAACCTTCTCTGACCTTAGGAGAAGAAAAATCCTGAGTTAGGGCCACTTAGAAGGAGAAACAAGGAACTTGGAGGAAAAAACTAGTGAGATCCATTATTTAAGTATTGCATTTAAGTAGTCGCACAGTTAGTTCACACGATTTGACAAACCATGCGTTAGACGTGCGCTAGCTACTCCCTCGACCACCCTTCACGCATGGTTTGGCCACACGGTTGGAAAAACCATGCGCTTCCCATGCGGATGTTACTGTCTCCAAGACCAACTACGCACAGTTTGGCCGCACGGTTTAGACAACCCGTGCGCCGCCCGTGCGACTTCCCCTTTGCCTCAAAACATCATTTAAAGTTCTCACGACTCTCCAAAGTCACTTATTCAAAATAGAGGTACTTAGAAACATAAAAAGTACCTGAAAAAGTAACGTGCTTTTAAAAGGTATAAATATATCCTTTATAGTTATCTCATGGGATGGATTTTCAAACCATTTTTGATTTGGGTTTTTTTTATTGTTTTGGGAGATAATCATTTGAGATGTATATTATTTAATGTTACATGAAATCTTGGTATGTTACTTTTTCAGTTTTGGTTGTTAGGGGAATTTATTTGGATGACAAGGGAATTTTTATGGGCGTTGATGGTGAAGAAGAGGTATTTTAGGAAATATATACAGTGTAAGTGTATTATATGATGTTAATGTTGGTTTCACTTCTTGTATATGGATAGTTCATGACGTGTAGGTTTTGGGGGTTAAATAATAAATAATCAATTGGTTTTTTAGTGAAACTTAAACATGGAGATTAAACTATGTGAATGGGGATTAGAATTCATGTAAACCTTTATTCCAATGTTGTTTAAAAATTCATTTTCTATTTGAATTTTCATTCATTCTTCCATTCATTCTTTTTTCCTCTCATTTTGGGTTAACCCTAGGCTCCCTAATGAGTTACTTATTACATAATCCTCCCTCTTCGACCCGTTGGTCCCAGTGGTTGTTCGTTGAAAATCCATGTATGATCCCAAATAGGTTGTTATCCCTTCTTGGTGGTTTGTCATCCTACATTCATCAAGGATTTACTAAATTGATGCTTCTATGGATTTGGTTGTGTTTTTGGTTTAAATTTTTTGGTCGTTGGTTGTGGTGTAGGTTGATCTCATGGTATAGATGTGATTTGCGAAAATTCTTCTTCACCTTATATAGAACAATGACCCGAAAAGCATCATTGATGATTTTATTACCTCACTTATAATTAACATGTATCATTCAGGAGGAGTTTAAATTATTATTTAAGCGATATGTTAGTTTCAGATTAATGAATAATTAATAATTTATTAATTGAATTCAAATGGGAAAATGTGGTTGATGCACATTATTTTACATTAATGATATTGTTTGGAAATTTGTCAATATTATATTGTAGATGCCCTGATGAACATTATGGACAATAGAGGATTTGTATGTGCCTTATATATGTGATGTGTGTGTTCATTTTCTTTTTATTGTTTTGAAATCACACTAAAATACAAATTGTTTAATAAATTATATTTTTCTAATGAAATCATTTCCCAATGATTTTTTATGTGATAACTAACCTAAAAGAAAGAATAACATGATAAAATATTCATTTTAAATATTTTAAAATGGTTTTGATGTATTGTGTTGTTTGACCATGATTTTGGGATTAAAATGCATTGTTTCAATGGGGTGTGGGTTGATGTTTGGTATGCTTGGTCATTCTTATGAGGCGGAAAGTAGTTGGTTTTTTGGTCATTCCTTTAGGGAGGTAAGGCGTTTGTTTGTATGGACATCTTTTTTGGGTGGTGAAGAGTTATATTATTGTGATATTCTTTTGAGGTGTTGAGGATGTGGTATGGTTGGACATGCTTAGGGGTAAAAATATAATGGTTTCTATATTCTAGATTCCTCCATAGTTATAGAATAAATAAATAATTGTTCAATGATATTTGGAATGGATTGGGTTGGTTTGGTTAATGTAATAGAAATGGTTAATAAATAGATAAATGGCGAGTTTTATTATTAAATTTGGGTTTTTTAAAATAATGTAATGAATAGGGTGAAAAAATAAAATAGATTGGTTATGATAAATGGGGTTTGTGGATATTTATGGGATGTTATGCATTTCGAGGTGGTGGAAAAAGTGGAATTCTTTTGGTTTTTTTTCATTTTAGTTGAACCCGTAAGTACTGTTTGACTGTTTGATATTATATATAAATTCCTTTACCCTATTTTGATTTATATACAAACCCATCCCACATTGAGCAATAAGTACTGACACCCATATAGTCACAAGGGTGTCGATTTTCCCAACATCTGGTTAGTTGTACATATGGCTGGGTAACCTCACTTTACCACTATCTCTTCCAGGAGATGTAATTATTTCATAGGATATGACTTCATGATGTTTGTTAGTTAATTAGATGGTGGTTGCGAAAGCCCATATTTCTTCAGGAGATATGTGATATCCCATGTGTCTGTGAGTGATATGTGACTACCATGGTGTTTTCGGGCGAAATGTGACTGTTATTTTGTGGAGGATTCTGGTGGGGTTCATGCATGGTAGGAGAGAACATGTTTTCTTTATTACATGTTCATGATATGCTAGTAATCTAGCTATGGTGGTCATTTTTTTGTGGCCCATGTGTTATCGGGTGAGATGTGTTCTGGTCGTGATTGTGGGGCATCAAGCCTATGTGTCTTAGGGTGATGTATGTTGTGATCGTTACTGGGGGATTTGTGGTGTACAAAAGACATGGGAGTTCCAATACATATTCCTTTTGGTGTCATAGATTCATACCAGTTGGAAACTGGTGTGGGGTACCCTTATAAATATTATTCTTATTATACAATATCACTTTTTTCATTATTCCATTTTTGTGCCTTGATGTGGTTATGATGATTAGATTTCCTTGAGTGGTTTTAATAGTTATGATTTTTTTTCAAATGTTAATTAGTATTCTCCCATTAAATGTGAATTTGAGAGTTGAATTTTTTCAAGTGAGTATACTCATATTCTCACCCAATGCATATAAAACTCAGGAGGATTATGCGGACTGTAGTGGTAATTACTATCCTGGAACATTGGATAACTGTTGTGTTGCTGCTATAACATTAAATTTGGTATATATTTTTGAGAATTTATTATATATGTATCAGTTCTATTCATAAATGCATGTCATATTCTTTTTCTTTATATTTTGTATTATTTCTTGTAGTTGTTTGTGGATGATCCATATTATCTACCTATTCGTTATATATTTAGTGATAAATTACTGTAACACATGTGGGTTTCATAATGTCAGGGATACTCTCCAATCGGAGACCTACTAGTGGTGAGACTCATTGGGTCATAATCACTCTCTCACATTATTGTGAAATCATTGGAGGGAGGGGTTATGATGTAAATGTTAAATTATGGTGTGTAAATGAATGTTTCTAATTTATGATATATATATATACATTATGTTCGTAATAAATAAAATTGTTTTCAAAATTTATTATGAAATAATAACTAAATGTTTTGAAAATTTATTTTATTCTTGAAAACAATTTATCATCAAAATGGGTTTCATTTCATTTTTTGAGTGAATTTTATAATTAAATTATGGAAATTAATGGAAATTTTGGAAATTTTATATTATAAATGGAATATCATATTTGATATTATCATATCAAAATTAGAATTAGGTTAAATTTCGAGGGTTTTATATAAACATTTCTTTTCAACTGAATTGTGAAATGTATTAATTTGAATTGAAAATTGAATTTTTGACTTAATAAATACCCATTTAAATTTATTTTAAAATAATTTAAATGTAAAATTAATTCTCATATTTTATTAATAATAGAAGAATGATAATTTTAATCAATATTATTTCTTAATTAAAAATACAAACAATTTATAAAAAATGGTTTTTTAATGAAAATCTATTTTGGTTGCGTTTTGTCCCATTAAGTATATTAATTACAACCACTAAAATAGATTAAAATAATAAATTTGGAATACATATTTTTAATTATGTTTTAAATATTTGGTAAATATGTTACTCTTATTCTAAGACAATATGTACTACAACAATATAAAATTTCTATTCCATGGTATTGTAAAAATGAGTTAATTTTTATTACAATTAATTTGATAGGTCTAAAAATAAATTACAATGCATTACTATACTGAAAAGGATGAGTCTAGTACTTAAATAATAGTAAAAATATCTAATATGTGACATATTTTTATAGTTGATATTGATTATGACTATTATATTCTTAAAGTAATAATAATGTGAAAATTGAGAAAGTCTTTCATTTAATAACTATTATATTGAGTGATAGTGGAAAAAAACAATGGACTTGTTTAAAAAATATTTTTAAATACAGTTTAATTTTTGTATCATGTTAATTTATTTTATTTTTTCATAAGGATATTATTAGCATAAATTATTATGAAACTATAACAAAGAGCTATTTAAAGAAATAAAAATACATTATATGAATTTTAAAACTCCACAAGTGTTATTTTATAGAAAAAAATTTATCCAAACACCGATGATGCTAAATAAAACATATTATATATTTTTAAATGTTTTTATTCAAGTTATATCAGTATCCATATGTTTTAAATGTAAAACTATGAATATAGTTCTTAAAATGAAAATAATAGTATTAAAATTTTAATTTAAATATTATAACTATTTTAGGAGGACAAGTGTGTTAAAAAATGTTCTACACATTCATTCCCTATATTTTTTTAAATATTACCCTATATGTAAAATTATTACACATTAATATTAAAAAATACATTACCACGGTTGAGGTTAAAATTCATATAATGTTGGTTAAATGAGAATATCAAATATAAATTGATTTATAAACTGAAAATATATATATTTTTTTAGTTAAAGATTTATAATACAAATATTATATGAAATATTATATTGTAACTATTTTATAATATGTAGAAATATATTATTTTATAATATTTTATGTATTTCCAAAATTGATATTAATGATATTTTATAAAAAAATTATCTTATTAAATGGATTAAAATTAATTATAACATATCACGGACCACATGAATGGGATATGGTTTCATATATCTATAATATACCACATATGTGAAACATTTCTTTTCACAGAAAAATTATTAAATTCTAATGGGTAAGAAATATTGATACTATTATCATTGTAATGAATTTTAACATCGGTCAATAAAAAGAGAAAAGGATTAAAACATCCTCTAAACTTTTCAAAATTTTATTATATTAATTTTCTGGACTAATACACATATTATATTTTAAAAATATTAATTTTTATAATAATTTACATATAAATTAGGTTATATTAATTATATAAACTTTGAAATTCCAAGAGTGCCCCTCCCACAAGTTATATAAAGGAAAATAATCTATTCTCTTCCCTGCACACATTGATTGATTTTCCATGATATAACACAACCAAATTATCTTCTAAAAATAATGGGGAAATATTAATATTTATTTCTATATAAAATAAATCCACAACGGTCCTTATGTATTATTCTAATGGAGCCTAACCATGAAAGAGGCAATCATCCTACCTGATATATTTTAGTTTATTTCTTTTTAAACTATCTCTATATATGAGGTATATATCGTAAAATTACATCATATGTATCCAAAATATAAATAAAATTTATTATGATTATTTAACAACCAATATCCTCCGTCCATGACATCAATTGTGAATTTAATGTATCGTTTATGCATACACATGAAATACCAACACAATATAACTATATTATTCATTCTAATAGCCATCATTAATTTTTGGAAATTATAAATTTTTATGGTTTAAAAATTATATTTTTTCCTTATTGATTATTTTGTAATTATAATCTAACATATAACTTCAAACCATCTAATATATTCGAAAACGGTATTATCGCTTGTGTGTATGCATGGAGTATCGCCTCCACAAAGTGATTGAATATTTTTTGGATTCCACATTAGGAGGAAGTAATTATTGAATAATTGAATAAAAATGAATGATAAATATGATATAGAAATTACACTATGATCTTGAATTATTTTTTAAATTTACTTTTTCCTAACCATTGAAATGTGAAAACATTTTTTATATGTTTTTATGGACTCCAATAATCATGAATGATTTAATTAATTTTCCATATCATTAATTTCTGGATGAATTAAAATAAAAATATTATGGACATATTTATATTTATATCATTACTTAATATATGTATATTATGTATCCCAGATCATGTTATGAGGAGAAAAATTATCGAAAAAATATTATCCAGAAAAATTAAACAGTAAACACTATGAAATAATGTTTTTTTAAAGGAATCAATAAGAAATGTGTGTCAAAATTTTATAAGTGGATATTATATGACATTATATTTATTTAAATAACTCGTGTATATAATATTAATATATTAAAAAAATTAGATGAAGTTATACATCCTTCAATGAAAGTCAATCATGTGGTAAGGTATTTTATTTTGACTTTTATTTCTTCCATAAACATGCCATATTAACCACTTGTTCTCTTTTTGTAGTGTATATAATTCCCATTAATGAATTTTAATATTATTATCATAAAAATTATTTACTCATTCATATAAATAAAATCACATCTATTTCATGAGTTTATGATTATAAATTTACCAATGCGGTGAAAGATTTATATTTCAATCTAGTTTTATTTTGATTTTTATATGGAATTTCCATTGATAGAAATTTTATACCGATTTCAATAGAAACCCCTTTAATTTTCTTATCCTTTTAATATTACTTGAGAACATATATTCTTGTTTCATTTTTATAAACTTATTTACTTGATATATATATATAAATTTATTATAAATAAAAACAATATTATATATCTATTTGCTTTAAAATATATTTTATTAAACGTCCATGTTTTATAAAATCATTTTCCTAAATGTTTTATTATTACTATAATATTTTTTTAATTAATTATTATTATTATTATTATTTTTATAAATTCGACTCAATGGAATCCTCTTACTATTTTATAAATAATGAAGTTTTTATAATTTATTATAAATTTATACGAAATCATGGTTTTATTATATTTGAAATTTGTGGAATTTTCTACCCCCATGACCACTCAATTAATTTACATTTCCAAAATATGTATCCAAGGTAATTTAAAATTTAAACATTCTCTATACTATTTGGAAATTTATTTGATTAGAAATGACATTTAAAAATGAAAATCGTTATTTAGTGATGAAGTATTCCAGTGATGTAATAAAATATATTTTTCCTATATAAAATCCATTGATGGTACTTATGATATAACGAGGATATGATCCAATGATATTATATTTTTTCATTCTCTTGATGTTATATGGTAATGATTTTTTCATATTTATGTAACCCATTTTATTTTCTCTATGATAAATTTTGATGAGTCTAGAGTATTGGGAATAAATATGAATAGAATTATTATAATGTAACGGGATGTAATATAATTATATATCCCTCCAATTTATTAGGAAAAGAATAATATCATTTGAGCTATAATTGTAGAAAATATATTATCTGAATAACAATAGAGGTTAAATGGTAGGTCATCCCAATCAAGGAAAATAGGTCATCTGAGGATATCTTAATATAAAATTAGGTACAAGTGTGGTAAACAAATTCATATATATGATGTATCATAGAAGATTAACAGTGTTGAAAATGTATCTGAGCATTATTGTATATATTATATGAACCATATTTTTATGTTACCATGTTTCCAGTTAAATTAATATTATATAATCTTTGGAATGGATAATAAGGTTATCTAATGAATATTCTTATAATAAGATGTAATATTTATTTATAAAATAAATTTTATCATTGTGGTTTTTATAGAGAAAGAATTAGTTTCCATTATAAATAGGGTTGATAAAAAAATAGTGAGACCTTAGTCTAATACATTATACAATAGAATATAATAGGATGCAGTACTTAAATGTGGTTTGTTTTTGATAAAAAAAACAACGTCGTTACTAAATTTAGAAATGGTTAGACATAAATTTAGATAGGGTTAATAAACCCAAAATAAGTAGTCTTTCATATCATTCCAATAATTTTAGTTCATTTTGAGTGTTTCCTTCATGTGAACCTATATTTATACTCCAAGGGGATATGTTTGTGCTACTTCACATTTTACTCTTTAATTATTATGTGTGATTTTAATAGATGATATTAAAGGGTTACCTAAATTGAACCTCTTGTGTTAAATGTGGGTATCCTAATTGAGAAATCATTTGAATTATTTATAATACATACTGGAGTTATCATCATTTAAATTATTTATCATACAATACTATTTGGTTTTAATAAAAGGATATAATTAAGAGTATTAATGTGAACACTAAATGTGATAAATAATTGAAAGATCATCATCAAGAGAAACCAAATGAGATGTTAGATAAATGATGGAAATTATTATTAGAGAAAACTATTAATTTTTGTATATTATTATCAATATCATATTGGGTGAGTACCTTTGACACCTAATTAGGGATATTTTGATTTTTATTAATATCATAGAGGAATAAAGATTTAGGTTTCATCATTTTTAGATTTTGGGAAAAAACACTCAAGGTAAAGCCTCAATGGAATGTGAAGATAATTTATATTCTGTAATTATGTGTATAGATATTGTAATAACTAATAGAAAATGGAAAATTTTATGTTTTTAAATGAATTTCATCTTATGTTAAAATTTATTGTCCAATGTTTTATGAGTGGGGTATATTAGTTGTAATGCCCGAGCCCTAGGAATCCCTAATGATGATGCAGAGTTTAAATAAAATATAGTGTGTAAAGACAATTTATTACAAAAAGAGATGAAATCAGACACACATGTTCTAATAGAGAGGATCGTTTTAGTTTAGGTCCTGTATAATTAGATACAATTATTACATTTTTTTCAAAACTAGAAGAAAAAGTAACTCCACAAAGCTGACACTGAACAAAGTGACATAAATCTACTAAACATGTAATAGAAAATAGAATGAAAACGTAGGGTGAGCATATGAATGCCCAGTACGTGGTTTTAAAAATAACATAATATACCCATTAAAACATTTTAAAAAATTATTTTGAAATTACCCAAGAAAACAATTTCTTAATGAATAATGAAACACATGTTTAATTGAATAACATTTAGTCTATGAATTATAAGGGCACATTTCAGGGAGTTCTGGATGATTTATAAGGAAACATAATTCAATTATAAGAAGGATCATTTAGAAATAACAAGTAAAATATATTCTAAATAATTATGGAATATGAATATGAAAGAGAAAAACTATATCTAAGAGTAACACATGATCAGATTTGCGCATAATAATAACTTCAATTTTATTCATTGCTAAATGTAAGCCGTAACTTGCTAATGAATTCTTTTAGTGCTGAATAAACATCATGCCATAACCATTTACTTCTTCTAAAACTCATAAGTACAGGTTATTAACCATGGATATTATAGTAGTTTAATATAAACTCGGTTAATTAATTATCATTAACATATTGAGGGAAATGTATAATGTCAGACTGATTCAAGGCCTCAGCCAGGATGTCTAATGATTAATGCCTTGGCCAAAATCTATAATTCATAATTGGGAATGACCTAATCCAATTCCATGTCTAGTTGTCTCATGAGACCCGCCGATGCAACGAGGGTATATAGTGGGCCCCACCCATCACATAATAAGTCCAATACCCTCTTTATATTCCTAGTAGGGTCGTATGTTCAATGTGTCCCATACCACATTGAACATTTAATTTATCATTTTGTGTTATTCAATGTGACATATACAACCTTGAATAATTTAATGAATAATTACATAAAAGGTAATAAGAGTTTTAATTAAATTATTTATCATTTACATATATTTAGTGAATCATGCATATAAGTGTTAATTACAAAACTGTCAAACGCATCACTATGTAATTGAACGGTATGTATAATATACTGATCAAATAATATGTGATGACAACTAATGTAATAAAATAAATACAAGTTCTATCACAAACAATGATAAGCATATATTCTAAAAACTTATTAATAAAATACATATTGAAATTTCATCTAGATGCAAAATTAATTAAAAGATAAACCAAATATTTCATGTGGGGTATTAAACTCACATATGTTCAAACTATTATTACTGATATTGTTTTGTATAACACATCACAAGGGTATACATAATGTAAAAAATGTAAAGCATGAATCTCAACCATAAGTAATACAATATAATATATATATGAAAATAAGTTATTCATACATATGTATGTAATTGAAGAAAACCCCAAATATTATACTAATGAATTCTCCATAAATACTAAACGCATCAAAATTATAATATTTGGGGTATCCAAAATTATGGTTTAGTTTTGTGTAAATATGTTTATACACAAGGGCGTATATAAAGAGATGTATATACAAACCACTCATACTTCAAAAACAACATGTTTTAATCTTTATTAGCAATCCTTGGAAAATTCAATATAAAATTGAGGATCAAAGTTTATATGTATAAACATATATTCAAAAAACTGAAAATAAATTATATATTAAAGGGTTTAAACCAAAATTCTAATGACACCCATATAACTAAAATATATTGGATACATTAATTTTCTAGAGTCCTTGAATTTAAATCATAATGTGAAATAAAAAAGGTTTATTTATTAAACAAACACACACAGATATATATATATATATATATATATATATTCTTAAGTAAACATATATAACATACATGTATAACTAAGAATACATATGGTTCATACACAGAAAGTGATTTACACTTACATGTTTATCAAAAACATAAATTGATCATTGATGTTCAATGTGTAAAGTCTTAAAACGAGTCCAATAGGTGAGTTAAATAAACCATATAATTATATATGACCTTGTAAGTGTATATAAATGATTCCTAAATCAATTTTTAATGACCCATGGATTCTTTTAAACCATTAAGAATATTAGTTAATCAAAGGTGTATAAAATGAAAATCATTCCATAATTATAAAATTTGGTTTATGAAACACATTCATACATTTCTTATAAAACCGTATAATACTTTTGTTTTCCTATATATAATTATATATACTTATACAAATATGGAACCTCGACATCACACACACCTTTGCATGTTACAGGGTTAAGATAATCATGTAGGTTAAAGGTATCTCCAATAGGACGGAATGGGTAGGTCACAATCTCAACCGTAAATACATTCATACAATTAACAGAATATATACAATGTACATAAATAAGTTTTCCATGTGTAATTTAATCCATCATGTTAATAATACTTCTTAAAACCAAATTCCAGAAGACCTAGAGACGATCATAAGAGATAATTTTATCTAAACCATAAGGTTATATATATATTTTTATCTGTATACTTATATATGTATATACCTTTAATGCAACAAAACAAGACACCATATTCCCTTACCAGTTTTGAGGATGAGAGACTAGGGAATTTGACGAATGAGGCTTTCTAGAATCTTAGGAGGAGGAACAACCAAGGGGTTCATGGGATACAACAGTTTGTTTAAAAACTATAATATGTATAAAATATAGAGTATATTTTAATTATACATCTAGAATACTGAGGCCTATTATGTTTATCAAATGAAGAAATGCGTCTGTCTTGTGGAATATGTGAGTGAGGGAGATTAACCGAAGTCCCGAGCATGGGAAAAAAAGGTGCAAGAGGGAGTGGAAAATCCAGTAGTTCAGGGAATGTGAGAGGAAGAAGAAGGCCCTATGGGAGAGGAAAACTAGAAAAAGAATGGGAGACTGGGATTAAAGGTGATGTAGATCGGACGATCAAGAGTGATTCGGTGATTTAAAAAGAGATGGACGCTCGCTATTAGAACCGCGATGGATCTGATGGACCAGTTTCGATGCGTGGATTTAAAATAACTCAGAAGGACATGATTAGAAATGAGATGAATCAGGTAGTGCACAAAAAACATGGAAGATACTCGTGGCTACTGAGGATCAAAATCCCGATCAAAATAGATGGCCCAGATCGCACGTGACGCGATCCAATGGCCTGGATTCGATCCTGGTCAATTTTCTTTATCCCACATCAAAATAGAGGTAGCCTTCACAAATTCTTTATAAGCCTTGGAATCTGAGCATATGCTCAGAATACTCCATCCCCCATGGGTACCACCACATACTGGATTCTGCGAGCGCTCTGCGCCCACACCTGCTGTTGTGCCACCCTGCACAGTGTCATGCTCTGGTTCCTTAGTGCGTGCCTCAAGAACATGCACACACACCCACTATTCGTCCAATGCTGAGGCAGAAGGCTATGCTCGGACGCCTAGCGTTTGATGAATCCTTCGGCCCGGCTAGAGGGATGGCTCTTGTCGGTATTTGTTTTGTTAACTATAATACAAGGTTCACATACACTAATATAGGTGTTTTTAAACCAATATTTACCATAGTTTTATAAAAACTAGTGTTTTAAAACACAAAAATTAAAATTAAAATTTAATACATCATAATGAAAACATAATACTAGTATTATAAAAATCAAAGAAATATTTTAGTTAGACCCTTGATTAAGCAACAAGAATATATATATTGACAAGATATTTGAAATATTTGAAAGGTGTTTGAAATCCTCAACTCATATTAAAATCACACTAAGTGTATCACAAAAATATTATTTCAATACATAACTTAAATATTTTGGAAAACTAAATTATGACTAAATTATACTTAGATAGTTTAATTTATTCTACGAGAAATACCAACGAATATAATTATAGCTGTTAGAATTAAATGGTCTCTTAAGGGAAACAGTTGAATTGGGACCCTTATAAATACATTCATTATGGTGTTTCCAAAATCAAGACTTCTTGACGAAGATGGTTCTTATCATCCCACTAAAGCTCATTATAGCTATCGTGATTCTTGCAATAATGTTTTTTGTTATAACCGACCCGACAGATCTTTACTACCTACTAGGTCACATTGTTGTGTTTGGTGGCTTTCATGTGACTTTGATATGTCTTTTAGTAGGTAGTTTTAGTTAGTATGGTTTCCCTTTGGTCTTGCTGTAATGTAAACACTTCAGGGTGTAATTAAATAATATTCCTTGTGTTTATTTCATATGTTTTGTATAGATAACATTAAAATTAAACAGAAATTAACCACAATTTTATTATTACATGTGAAATAGGTTTTGTGAGTGACATTATTTCCCAATAAAATGAATTTCATACTCATAATTAATTCATATAACCATGCTAAATTGAACTCTCTACCGTTCATCACCACAACCTCCATCATGGTGTATCCTATGTGTGTCTAGGTGAATACCCAAATTGGTGGTCAATTCTACCGCTTCCTTGGCCCAGACATGCCTTGGACAATATGGGTTATACTCACGCATTTCACAATTGGGATTCCAGAGGGTTGATCGAATGGTAGAAAGTTCATTGATATACGAATAGACAAACTCTCTAAGAACTCTTTGGATAGTCTCTTGTTCGAGAATGTCAATGCCATAGACGTGGTCAAGAAAACTGAGGATCATGATTTAGAGCATGTGGGATGCACATAGGTTCCCTAGAAAGGTAGCCTCTTGAAACATTTCCCTTGATGTGATGATTTAGGATAGAGTGACGAATACAAAAAGACCTTTATGGTACATTCCCCTTCGCCAATACTCCATGAGTTGGGCAGTGGAAATGCGGTGGTAGACATTGTGGCAAGAGCGGAGAATGTCTGGACTATTCGATACCCAATAGAGATGATTGCATGTTATTATCATGTTTTCAAAAAGAAGATATTATTCCACACATTCTCTAACCATAATGGCCTATAGTACCTCAACGAGAAGAGATAAGATATGGGATTGTCCTTCTAACTTAAAATATATTTTTTTCATGAATTTCCAATCAATGAAACTTATACAAAAGAAAAAACACAATAAATGTTGGAGGAAAAAAACAAGTTATATTTTCATAAAACATCTGGTACACCTCACCCAAGACTAAATTATTCCCCAAATCCAAGACAAACTGATTCCCAAAGCGGTTCCAAATTCATCAATATCCAGGGTCTAGATACACTACATGCAACTAGGATCAACCAGATATTGAAATATATGGTTTAATGTGAGGGAATCATGATGTGTATGTAGCTGGGAAACATCGGTATGAAATAGACTTCGATAATGAAAATGGGTAGGCTTGTCCATGAGAGCTTCAAAATCCATAACATGACTGTGGAGACCGTAGATCAAAATTTGACATAAGTATGCCGCGTAGACGTCACTCTCTTATTCACCCTCTTAGAGGTCCTCTCTAGATGAATCGTTATCAGTTTGGGTAAAACCCCTAAAAAATCCTTCAAAGTATTTTCCTTATCATTAAATGAACTGAAATTTAGTGTTCTTTATAAAAATATATTCGAGTCCTTCTCCTCGATGAAGTTTGAGTGCTCGAGGAGAATTGGACACCCGGTAGAGGGTTTTTCATGATAAAAAAATATTTTCAAATGTCTGGTAGTTCTCTACAAATGATTTACCCACTATGGTATCTAGTACTTCTATTGGTAGAGACAGAAGGTGTGATTCTTCTTCCATCTAAAAATTTTAAGGAAACTACTACTAAGTAAAACATAACCATTTTTTTAATATTGTTCTAATTTTGCAGGGTTTTCTAAACAATTGATAAGATACCAACTATCACGCCTCGGCCCCGGGATACCTCGAAGCTGGTGCAGAGCTGAAATATAAAATGGTGTGTAATAAAATTTTGTTAAAAAAAGCTCTGAAATCACACACAAGTGTTCCACTAGAGAGGATCGTTTTGGTTTAGGTCCTGGTGAATCATATACAATTATTAAATTTCATTAAAAACTAGAAGACAACGTAACTCCACAAAGCTGACACCAAATAATGTGACATAAATATACTAAACCTTTTAAGGAAAACAAATTAACAACATTGGGTGATCATACGAATTCCCAGTAAGGGGTTTTAAAAAAACATAATATACCCATAAAAACTTTTGAAAACATTCTAATGAAATTTATTATTAAACATTTTCTTTTGGAATATTGAAACACATGTATTATATCATAGCATTTATCCTAATAATTACAAGAGCACATTTAATGGAGTTCTCAAAGAGTTATAACGAAGCACAAATAAATTATAAGTAGGCTCATTCAAAAATAATAAGTAAAAGATATTATAAAAAAGTATGGCATGTGAATATTCAAGTGAAAAATCAATATCTAAGAGTAATACATGATCAGAGTTGAGCATAATAATAACTTCAATTTCATTCATTACTAAATTTATTCCATAACTTGTAATTGACTTCTCTGAGTTTTGAATAAACTTCATGCCATAAGCATTTACTTCTTTTGATACTCATAAGTATTGGTTCGTAACTATGGATATTCTACTAGTCGAATATCCACATAGTAAGTTATTTATAATTAACATAATGTGGGAAATGTATAATGTGGTATTGGGTCCAGTCCTCGGCCACAATGTCTTATCATTAAGGACTCATCCAAAATCTAGAAATTATAATTGGGAATAGCCTCAGCCAATTCCATTTCATTCTAATTTATTAGACCCACCGATGAATTGAGGGGTTATAGCGGGCCCCACCCATCACATAATAAGTCTAATACATTCCTTATATTCCATGTAGTGTCATATGATCAATGTGTACCACACCACTTTGAACGTTTAATCTCCCATTTCATATTATTCAATGTGTCCCATACCACCTTGAATAATTTAATTCATAATTCCATAACAGGTCATAAGAGTTTTAATTAAATTCTTTAGCATTTACATATATTTAGTGAATCTGGAATATAAGTTTTAATTAAAAACATATCAATTACATGACTATGTCATTGAATTGTAGTTATGATAAGAAGATCATGACATTTGTTATGACAACAAATGTACTAAAAGAAATACATGTTTTATCACATACAATGATAAACATAAATTCTAAAACCATATTAATCAAATACATATTGGAATTTAAACTAGATGCATAATTAATTAAATGATAATCCAAATATTTCATGTGGTGTATCTAACTCACAGATGCTCAATCTTTTATTACAGATATTATTTTGTATAAAACATCACAAGGGTATCTATAATGTAAAAAATGGAAAGAATGAAACTCATCCATAACTAATACCATTTAATATATATGAAAATAAGTGATTCATGCATATGTATATAATATCAAAATTATAATATCTAGAGTATCCAAAATTTGGTTTTAGTGTTGTGTAAATCTGTTTATACACAATGTTGTATATGAAGATATGTATATGAAAACCAATCATACTTCGAAAACCACATGTTTTATTCATTCATTGAAATCCTTGGATAATTCTAAATAAATTTGAGGATCAAAGTTTATATGTATACACATATATTCACAAAACAGAAAATACATTAGGTAATAAAGGGTTTAATAAAAAATTCTAATAACATCCATATAACATAAATATATTTTATACATCAATTAACAAGAGTCCCTGAATTTTAAATCATAATGTGAAATTTAAAAGGATTATTTATTAAAAAAACACACACACATATATATATATGTGGATATAATCATATATAACTTACATGTATAATAGAGTATAAATAAGGGTCTTACACAAAAATAAATTTACACTTACATGATTATCAAAAACATAAATTGGTCATTTAAGTTCAATGTTGATAGTCTTATCACTGGTATAATAGGTGAGTTAAATAAACCATATAATTATATATGACTGTGTATGAGCATATCAAGGAGTGATAAATCAATATTTAATGAAACTTGCATTCTTTTAACCCATTATGAGTATTTGTTAATCAAAGGTGTATAAAATGAAAATTGTGCCATTATTATAAATGTTGGTTTATAAAATACATTCCTACAATTCTTATAAAACTATATATGAACTTTAGTTTTAAATATATAATTACGTATACTTATACACATGTAGAACCTGGACATCACACCCACAATTGCATGGTAAGGGGTTCATATCATCATGTAGGGTAATTTTCTCTCTATTAAAAGGGAATGGGTAGGTCACACTCTTAATTATATACACATGTATAAAAATAACAGTATATATAAAAAGTTCAAAAATAAGTGTTTCATGTGTAATATAATACCTCATGTTCATAATACTACTCACACCCAAAATCCAGAAGACCTATAGTCGGGAATAAGTGAAAATTTCATCAAAACCGTATGGTTATATATATATTTATATGGGTATAGTTATATATGTTTATACCTTCAATGAAACAAAACAAGACAACATATTCCATTACCAGTTTTGAGGAGGTAGAGAGACTTAAGAATTCGTCGAAGGATGTTTGTTGGAAGCTTAGGGGAGGAACAACCAAGGGGTTCTTGGGATGAAACATATTTTTTATAAACTATAATATGAAAAAAAAATTAATATTTTAATGATACTGCTGGAAAACCAAGGCCTATACAGTTTATAAAATAAATAAATGTGCCAGTCTTAATGGAACATGAGAGCGAGGGGGCCCAACCAAGGTCGCGGTCATTGGAAAAAATGGTACATGTGGGAGTGGAAAAGCCACTGGTTCAGCATGTTTGGGAGGAAGAAGAAGGCATTGTGAGAGAGGAAAACAAGAAAAATAATTGATGACTGGGATTAATGGTGTTGTAGATCGGAATACCATTGGTGATGCAGCAATTAAAAAAGAGATGGACATTTTCTATTTGATCAGCGATGGATCAGATGGACCAGAGTTGATGTAGTGAATTATAATAACTCGGTCAGTCAATATTAAATACCAAATGGATTAGACGGTGCACAATAAAGGCGGAAGATACTCACGACTATTGAGGATCGAAAGGTAGATCAAAATAGATGGCCCAGATCTCACGCAACACTATCTAATGGCCTAGATTCGATCCTGGTCAATTTTCTTTGTCCCGCATCGAAACAGAGGGAGCCTCTGCAACTTCCTTATAAGCCCAGGTCTCTAAGAATATACTTAGAATAAACCCTCCTCCCTCCCCCTCAGTACATCCCCGTACCGGATTCGGAGGGTGCACTCTCCACCCAACCCTACCTCCGTGCGTCCCCGCATAGTGGCGTGCTCTGGTTCCCTAGTGCGTGCCTCATGCTAGTGCACACACACCCACTAGCTGTCCTTTATTGAGGCCGAAGTCTAGGTGTGGTCATCTAGCACTTGTTGCCTCGTTTAGCCCGACTAGATGGTTTGACCTTGTGGGTATATTTTTTGTTAACTATAATACCAGGTTGTCATAAACAAATATAGCTGTTTTTCGAACCAATATTTCCATTTGTTTTATAAACAATAATATTTTAAAACCCAATGTTATAAATAAAAATTTATTACATCATAATGAAAAATTTATACTAGTCTTATAAAAATCAAACACATAGTTTAGTTAAATCCTTGTTTATGCATGAAGAATGAAAATATTCACAATAATTTATAAATATTTTAACGATCTTTGAAATCCACAACTCATTTTAATATCACAGTATGTGTAGCTCAAAATTATAATTTCAATACATAACATAAATATTTAGGAAGACTAAATTGATACTAAATTATACTAAGATAGTTTAAATTAATGCACCATAAATTCCAACAACTACAATTATATCTGTTAGAACTAAACAGTGTCCTAAGGGAAGTGGTTGAATTGATACCGTTATAAAACCATGAAATAAGGTGTTTCCAAAGTCAAGACGGCTTGACAAAGATGGTGTTTATCATCCCACTAATGCTCAGTACAGATGTAGAAATTCTGGCTATAATGTTTTTTTTATGACTGACATAAATGATCATCAATACCTACAAGGTTAATTTGTTGTGTTAGGTGGAATTCCTATGGCTCTGATTGGGATTTTAGTAGATATTTTTGGTTTGTATGGTTTCTCCCTGTTCTTGCTATAATGTAAACACTTCGCTGTTTAATTTAATAAAATGATTGTGTTAATTTCATATGTTTTGTTCAGATAGCATAAAAATTAATCAGATATAATCAATAATAATTTTATTACATAAGAAATAAGTTTTGGTGCATCACGTTATTTCCCCTATAAATAATTATGTCCTCATGAATAATTTCCTATAACAAAGCTTAAAAACTCTCTAATGTTCTTCACCACATCCTCCATCATGGAGGATCCTCAGGTGTGTCTAGCTGAATACCCAAACTGGTGTTCAATTATTCTACTTCCCTAGCTCATACACACCTTGGACAATATGGGTTAAACTCATTCATTGCACACTTGGGATTCCAGAGGGATGCTTGAATGATAGAAAGTATAGAGATATCTGAATAGAAAAACACTATAAGAACTCATCATAATGTCTCTTTTCTGAGAATATCAATGTCGTAGAAGTGGTCATTGAAAATGAAGATCAGGATTTGGTGCATGTAGGCTGCACATAGGTTCCCTTCCAAAGAAGCCTCTTGAAAACTTTCTCTGGATGTGATGTTTCAGGATAAATTGAATCATAGGAAAAGACCTTAATGGTACATTCTCCTTCACCTATAAACCACAAGTTGGACAGTGGCTATGCAGTGGTAGACATAGTCATTCCATTAACAGGAGCAGAGAATGTCTGGATAGTTCGTTTCCCTATACAGATGTTTGCATGTTCATCGAAAGTTTGCATGTAGAAGATATTCCTCCACACAGGTTCTGACCACAATGGCCTCTAGTACCTACACATAAAAAGATAATATATGGGGTATTCCCTCAATCTAAAAATAATTTTTTTCATGAAAGTCCAATCAGGGAAACTCATACAGAAGCACAAACAATAAAAAGGTAGAATAAAAAATAAACAAAAAGTTATATTTTCATAAAACATCTGGTACACCACACCCTGGACTATTGGTTTCCCCAAATCCAAGACATATGGATTCCCAATGAGGTTCTATAATTTTGAATCTCCTTGGTCCAGATGAACTGCAAGAAACTAGGATCAATGGCATGTGGATGTAAATGGATTTTCTGAGGGCATCATGACTTGTATGTAGCTTGGAATCATTGGTATGAACTAGACTTCAATAATTCAAACGGGTAGGCTCGTCCTTAAGAGCTTAAAAATCTGCAACTTTTCCATGGAGATTGTAGGTCATAATTTGACATAATCACACCTCGCAGATGCCACCCTCTTGTGAACCCTCTTGGATGTCCTCTTGAGATGAATCGTTATCATCTAGGGTAAAACACCTAAACAATCTATTAGAGTATTTTCCTTGATGTGCATAGAACTAGAAATTAGAGTTCATTATAAAATATATGCAAGGCCTTCTCCTCGATGAAATCAGAGTACTCGAGGAGAATTGGATGCAAAATAGAGGGTTAGGAATGATAAACTAATGTTTTCAAAAGTCTCGTAGTTCTCTACATATGATTTACCCACTATGGTATCTAGTACTTCTATTGGTAGGGATAGAAGGCATTATTCATCAGACATCTAATTTTTTTTAGGAAACTACTACTTAGTAACACATAACTACGTTTTTAATATTGTTCTAATTTTCAAGGGTTTTCTAAACCAATCCTCTTATACCAACTATCAGGCCCCAACCATAGGATGCTACAAAGCTGGTGCGAAGCTGAAATAAAAAAAGGTGTCTAAAAAACATTTGTTAAAAGAAGAGACGAAATCACACACACATGTTCAAATAGAGATGATCATTTTGGTTTATTTCCTAGAGAATCAGATAAAATTATTACATTTCATTTAAAATAGGATGAAAAATTAAATCCACAAAGCTGCCACCGATCAATGTGACTAAAATCTACTAATCCTATAAAAGAAAACAGATTGAAAACATAGGGTGAGCATACAAATGCCATGTATGGGGTTTAAAAATAACATAATATGAAACACCCCAACCCCAGTTACCCAGAGTCCGTGCATTATTATGTATCATTGGAATTATCACAAAATATCATGTCTCGAAAGACTGATTAGTTTAGTATACTTGGATGTACTAGATACACTCATAAGGTTTACATTACATTATAAAGTAAAAACTACAACAACATAGTCTCCATAGTCCACACTCATATCCCCTCAGACTATCCCTGTAGGTCATTCATAAAATAATTCTTCACATCTTGGGAATTATAAAACTTCGAAAGGGGTGAGCTCAGATGCTCAATAAGAATAAATATATAGCAGGAACTTTCATAAATAAGCACAAACAGTTAAGGAAATGTATAACTAAAAAAGCCTTTTAGAATTAAATTTAAATATAATATAGCAAAAATAAAATGAAATAATGCGATTTACTTATTCACATGGATATTCTACTAGTCGAACAATCACATGCAATATCAATAACCACTTTCATAATGATGGAATGCATAATTCCGCACTATCATAACCACGCAGTCAAGGCCTTGTGCCAAGACTATAAATAAGATTTTGTCAAGGCCTTGTGCTAAGACACTAGTTTGTCTAATGAGACCTAACGATGCATCAAAGAGCTATATCAGGCTCCACCCGTCACTTACTATGTCCAATACATTCCTCATAAGAAATGTTTGAAAAATAACATAAACATTCAAATTAAAACTAGCATAAGAAATGTCAATACTTTATCCACAAACCATGAATAGTATAAAAATAGGACATACATAGTAAAAAATAACTCATTCAATACAATATGAAAGATTGTACTGTAAAAAATTAACCTCAATCGAGAATAATTAAGGATATTGATGTAGATGAAAATAATCATAAAAACTAGTTGATATAAATATTCCCCTTTTTCTTGAAAACATTAAAAAGTCACACTATTTGTCATGAAGCCATTTAAAAATAGATTTTTGAATCAAAGTGTCCCATACCACTTTGAAAATTTTAAAAGGAAATTTAATTTTAAAACATTAATGTCTATATAAATAAATCCTTAAAAACATTTTTAAAACATGGACATTAATGAGAAAGATTTAGAATAATAAATCTATAAAACATTTAAAATGATATTTTAGTTAGAGTTCTTAATCAATTTAGAGATACTTGAATAAAAATAATTTAGGTAATAAAAACATTATAAATTCATGAGAATAAAGGGATTCATGATATACTATGCTGAAGTACATTATATACACCATATAAAAGTGAATTGGTGTATAACAACAATGAAGTCTCAATGGAATGTAAATTGAGATGAAATCTCTTATATAGACCGTATACTTAGATTAATGATAAATCAATTACATAATTATGTGTGAAAAATACAAATACACTCAATATGATTGGATATTCAGTGTAAATCAATCAGAGGACAATCACACATAATCCTATAAAAACAACACCAATGAATTGGATATTTAACTCAACAAATAGAGATTGAGTTAAAATCACTCTTATCAAGTTCATATTGATAACATGAGAATTTAGAAATGGAGTGATTATGTGTATAGAAAGTATATCCACAGAAATGGGAGTGGAAATTATGACATAAGAAAATGAATAGCGATTCCACACATAATCTTGGAGTAAAATAATCAATCTAGTATGCATAAAGATGAATGAGTGGAAATTGAAATTTATAATTCCCTTATTGATTAGGTAAATTACAAAACATATAACCATGAGATAAGGATAATACAATGATGAAGTAGATATCCATAAATTAATGTATATTAAAAAATGAATACAATCATGGGTAGTACACACACCACATGCAATAAATAAGTGGTGAACAATGGAAATCTCACGGAATTAAATGAGAGATAAGAAACCCCTTACTTTGTAATTTTCCTTGGTCAAGGGTAGGTTAACATTCTTTATAATGGTGAAATAATTTTTATAAAATTATAAAAGAATCATATATATTAATATGATATCATATATGATCTTTTAACATTTCTTTGTTAATAATATCTTAGTATTATCGTCTTTTCAGGTGTTAACTGATTCATTTTCCTTTGTATGTTTTGTTACATAAGTAATGTTTGTTATGGATAGGATGTATATTATTCATATTAATAATGACATTAAGTCTTTGAACATTATTTTTATTCATCTAATGAAAAATAATCTTGAATCGGTACGATGGAGAATGAATCTCATCGTGTTCGTGGAGACGGTACTCTGTACGTACGCACGAGAGACAAAATCATTCTTATGATATTAAAATAATATATAATTGTATGTAATATATTATATAAATAATCATTATCATGGTATATTTATTATCTAAAATAATTACACATCATTACTAAACCCATGCAACTAATAATGTATTGAATAACAATTACACCACGATGTGGAGACGGTAAGCTGTACGTACGCACGTATGGTGACATGTCTTTCAAGGGATGGATAGAATAATGAATTTCATTGTACCATATTTATAATAAAATCATATTATATATAATATACTAGAGTTATTATTTTATAATGGTTACAACAAAGAAAGAGGAAGTGGAAGAAGAATGGAACTTGAAAGAGGTGATGAAATATTTACCTCTTTTTCGAGTTCATCCTTTTGATTTGATAAAAAAGGCCCCCCTAAATTTTCTTTCTGAATAAAGGAAGTTCTCTATGATTAAGGGAGGACAGTTGAGAGGGGATTTGGGCAGGGTTTGGCCGAGCCAAATGGCTTTTAAGGTGTGAATTAGAGAGGAGGGGGAGTTCCCTTTTATAAGAGGGGTGAGGGGCACCTTAGGAAAACGGTAAAATATTATTTTATAATAAATTCATATTCAGTTTATAATGGCTCAAAAGTGTCTTATTTAGAGGATAGGGTAGGGATGGGTCGAAATAATCTTAAAAAATAGGGTTTTTACAAGTTCCAGGTACCATTTTAACCTTATCATTTAGATTTAACTCTAAGTTAAATAATTTAGCTTTTACCACGTCTTCTTGTATTCTTACACTATATGGTTAATAAACGTCCTATAAACTGCCAATAGAACCCAAATTGGTAAATAATGTCATATATATTATTATATAAGTATTTTGGCCGAACCTTATATTTTTAGGACCATTATATCCATTAATAATATAATATTTGTTTTAAAAACTATTTTATGTCAATTTTGACACTATTTGTATTTGTTTTTATTAAAATTATAACAGCATTATTAATTCAAGAAAAACTCATCTAAACAACCCTAATATGTCATAGTAACCTAGAAAATTAGTGTAATTCATAAATAGTTTCAAATTACATTTATTTAGATATTTATAATATCAATTATTTTAATATTTCATTAATTAGGTAATTACTACATCACCATTGTGTCATAAATAATTTAAATTATTTAATGTCTAAAAATTATAAATAAAATAAAATTATGTAGGAAATATTTTTATATTTCTAATGAATATTTATAATTGAATTTATCTTATGTAAAACCCTATATTAAATTTTTTTTAGTTATTAAACTTTGATTTTAACTCTTCTTTGAATTAAATACTAATAAATGTCCTAATCTAATCCAAGTGGACCAAAGAGGTTCATATTTTATTCCTAAGGTTGTTTTGGGTCAAATTAAACATATCCAATTGAATTAGGAAATTTTTTAGGGTAATAATAATATCAGTTTTACCCTTAATTACGCTATTTACTTTTAACCGTGGTAAATAAAAGTTAAAAGTTACTATTCACCAAAAATTATTTTCATCTTATTGAACCATATTTTACTTACTGATATTAACCATGTCTCTCAGATTTTCGAAATTCCATTCATAGAAGTTGTAATGTTATGTTTTATGTGAATTTCCAAATTCTCCTAGGAGGTGGGTAAAAGACGGTGAAACGTTCAATAACATTTTTATATATCTAAAATTATTATAAACTGACTCCAATTAATTACATTTAAATTATATAGGTATTATGTATCTATGTTTACCAAAATTAAAATTAAATAAAATAAATAAATATTTAAATGAAAATTCGGTTTTAAACTATAACTAAGTGGTTTTCACTATTCATCAAAAATTGAATGTTTTCAGAAAAATACCAAAAATTCAGCGTAAGCTATTTTCTATATTCAGAATCTAAAAATGAATTCCATTTTGAAAGATAAAATTTATAAAATTTCAAAAAGTGGGTATTACTATTCATAATGGCTATTTTGATTGGTTGTGGTGTGTGTTAGAACTCGAAGTTGCGTACAACACACGCTGCTGTATTATTCAAAGAGAAGCGTACTATGGAAGCTATGGGTGTTACATAATGTACCCATTAAAACTTTTGAAAAGAATTTTTTGAAATTTCCCATAAACCATTTTCTTATGGAATACTGAAACATATGTATCATAGCATAACATTTAGTCTATGAATTATATGGGCACATTTCATGGAGTGATAACAGAGTTATAAGGAAGCACAATTCAATTATAAGGAGGATCATTCAGAAATAATAAGTAAAAGATATTATAAATAAGTATGGCATGTGAATATATATGTAAAAAATAAATATCTAAGAGTAATACATGATCATAAGTGCGCATAATAATAACATCAATTTCATTGATTACAAACTATAAGCCATAACTTGCTAATTAATTATTTAAGTGCTGAAAAAAGATCATGCCAAAAGAATTTACTTCTTCTGATACTCATAAGTACTGGTTCATAACCATGGATATTATACTATTTGAATATCCACTTGGTTTATTAATTATCATAAACATAATGAGGGAAATGTATAGCGCTGGACTTTGTCAAGGCGTCGCCCAAGATGTCTAATGATTAAGTACTCAACTAAAATCCATAAAACATAATCGGGATTGGGCTCGGCTGATTCCGCATCTAGTTGTCTCATGAGACCCATCGATGCAACAAGGGGAAATTGTGGTCCCCACCCATCACATAATAAGTCCAATACATTCCTCATCTTCCATGTAGGGTCGTATGTTCAATGTGTCCCATACCAAATTAAACATTTAATTTTATATTTCATATTTTTCAAAGTATCTAAAACCACCTTGAATAATTTAATTCATAATTCCAAAAAAGGTCATAAGATTTTTAATTACATTCTTTAACATTTACATATATTTAGTGAATCAGGCATATAAGTGTTTATTACAAAACTATCAACTGCATGACTATGTCATTGAATGGTAAGTCTGATAAGCATATCATGGCATATGTGATGACAACTAATTGACTAAAAGTAATACAAGTTTTGTCACATATAATGACAAATATATATTCTAAAACATTATTAATAAAATACATATTGGAATTTCATCTGGATGCATAATTAATTAAAATATAAACCAAATATTTCATGTGGGGTATTAAAATCACAAATGTATGATATTTTATTATGAATATTCTTTTTTACAGCACATCACAGGGGTATACATAATGTTTATAATGGAAAGCATGGAACTCAATGATAACTACTACAATTTAATATATATGAAAATAAATGATTCATACATATGTATGTAAGAGTATCAAACCCAAAATATTATACTCAGCAATTCTCCATAAATACTAAATGTGTCAAATGTATAATATTTAGAGTATCCAAAATTAGGGTTTAGTGTTGTGTAAATCCGTTTATACACAAGGGTGTATATAAAGCGATGTATATAAAAAACCACTGATACTTAAAAAACCACATGTTTTAATCTTTCATAACAATCCTTGAAAAATTCTAAATAAAATTGAGGATCAATGTTTATATGTATACACATATATTCAAAAAACTGAAAATACATTATGTATTAAAGGGTTTAAACCAAAAATATAATGACACCCTTATAACATAAATATATTTGATACATCAATTAATAGGAGTCCCTAAATTTTAAATCATAATGTGAAATTTAAATGTTTTATTATATATATATATATATATGGTTTTTTAAACATATATAAAATACATGTATAACCAATTATACATAAGTGTCTTACTCCAAAATTAATTGGCACTTACAAGTTTATCAAAAACATAAATTGATCATTGATGTTTTGATGTTGAATGTCTTAAAACTACTCCAAAAGGTGAGTTAAATAAACCATATAATTATATATGATTGTGTATGTCTATATAAAGGATTCTTAAATCAATGTTTAATGACACATGCATGATTTCAACCCATTGGGAATATTATTTAATCAAAGGTGTATAAATTACAAATCGTGCCATAATTATAAAAGTTTGTTTATGAAATACATTAATACATTTCTTATAAAACCGCATATATAATTTTTTCCTATATATAATTATATATACTTATACACATATATTACCTCGAAATCACATACTCCATTGCATGTTATGGGGTTAAGATCATCATGTACTATAAAGGTCTCGCCATTAGAAAGGAAAGGGTAGGTCACACTTTTAACCGTATACACATATATAAAAATTCAAAAGACCCAGTGTCTGACATTAGTGAGAATTTTATCTAAACCCTATGGTTGTATATATATTTATATTAGTATATCTATATATGTATATAACTTCAATGCAACAAAAAATATAAAAAATATTACCTTACCAATTTTTAGGAGGAGGAGAGACTCGAGAAATCGTCGAAGGAGGTTTTAAGGATGCTTAGGAGGAGGATCTACCGAGGGGTTCTTGGGATGAAACAGATTGTTCATAAACTATAATTTTCATAAAAGATAAAGAATATTTTGATGATATTTCAGGAAAACCAATGCCTATTTTATTTATAAAATTACCAAAGGTTTTTGTCATCTGGAAGATGAGAACGAGGGGGACCAACCGAGGTCACAGGCGTGGAAAATAATGGTGCATGCCGGAGTGGAAAAGCCACTGGTTCGGCATATGCAGGAGGAAGAAGAAGGCACTACGGGAGAGGAAAACCAGAAATATTACAGATGGATGGGATTAAAGGGGAAGTATATTGGAATACCACTGGTGATGCGGCGATTTGAAAAGAGATGTATGATCGTGAATAGATCCATGATGGATCAGATGGCTCAAATTCAACGTTGTGATATAAAATAACTCAGAAAATCAAAATTGGATCCACGAGGGATCAAAAGGAACACAATAAACACTAATGTTTTAAAACACAATGTTATAAATTAAAATTTAATACATCATAATGAAAACATTATACTCGCATTATAAAAATCAAAGACATAGTTTAGTTATAACCTTGTTTAAGCATTAAGAATGAAAATATTATCATAAAATTTAAAATATGTGAAAGGTATTATAAATCCTCACCACATTTTAAAATCACAATAATTTTAGCTCAAAATTATAATTTCAACACATAACATAAATATTTTTGAAGACTAAATTTTGATTAAATATAGTTTAATTTAATACACTTGAAAGACCAACGACTATAATTATAGCCATTTGAACTAACCAGTATCCTAAGGGAAACTGTCAAATTGAGACCCTTATAAAAACATTCATCAAGGTGTTTCCAAAATTAAGATGGCTTGATGAATATGGTGCTTATCATCCCACTAATTCTCTATACATCTATCATGATTTTGGCTATAAAGATTTTTATTATGACCGACACGATGGATCTTCACTACCTTCAGGGTCAAGATATTGTGTTTGGTGGCGTTCCTGTGGCTCTGATAGGGATTTTAGTATGAATATTTGGTTAGTATGGTTCCCTTTGGTCTTGAAGTAATGTAAACACTTCAGTGTTAAATTAAATAAAATGCCTTGTGTTTATTTCATTTTTTTGTTCAGATTGAAAAAAATTGAAAAGAAATAAAACATAATAGTATTATTATATTAAATATATGTTTTTGTTCATCCCATTAATATTTTCCAATTCAATGACATAATCGACGGTTTTACTCAAATTCAATGGAAGGACAAATATAATTCAAATAATTGCTGTGTATAGAATAATGTGTCTATATATTGTAAATCTATAATTATTTGTTTGGGGTTTTATATACATTACATTGTAGATATAAGATTCATGAAATGACAACATATTATTCTATAATATATTATCATTAATTTTTTAAAAAAGTTTCTTATGTATTGTAGTTTACTATTAAACATGATTTAGTTTTACGTTGATACTTATTATTTGGGATAATTAGAGGGTTTACATTGATGAAGTAATGTGATTCTATTAGTGAATATGAAAATGCATTTTGATTGGGTGAAAAGTGACTTATTTCATTAGCTATGATGTTTTTAATTTTTTTGGAATTATATAAAATATAATGCAGTTTTTTATGTTATTTTATGAATCAAGATTATTTAGATTTTTTGAATCATATATGTTTTTATTTAGTGTTAATATAATTTTTAGGGATATCATCAAGGGTATAAAATATTATGGATTATCATATCTATAAAATTAATAAATACCACTTTAATAGTTTTAAGGGATGCAATTTCATTGTGATTTGAAAATTTTACTTGGTTTTTGAAAGAATACTCTATTGGAGATTAAATGACCCATTGTGTGTGTATATGATTTGATGTTATCTGAGTTATGGCCTATTGAATCATAGGATATTGATAATGTTAATGGTTAATTATTAATTCAATGACATGGTAATATTCATTGAGATTTTGTGGTCCAACTAAGGATTATTTTTACTATTTGTATCTAAATTTGATGAATGATATTGTCGTGAATTTAACTATTGTATAATATTATATAGATATTTTTCGCTGTCTTTGTCGATATTTTGATAGATTCATCATTAGGTTTTGGTATATATAACATTTAGGATCAGTATGATATTTAATATAAAATATTATTTTGCAAGAATGAAATTAAATTTTTACGGATGTTTGTTTTGTTGTTCTACATATCCTTTGTGGTTAAACAATTCTTCAATGATTATTTTTCCTATAGGTAATAGGAATTTATGGTTATTGAATGGTTGAATAATCAATGTGACCAATTTTCTATTATTGATGTTTTGATTCATAACATATTATTTATATATATTACGGTTTATACATTTTGGAGATTATCTTATATTGTGGGAACCATATCAGTTTATTGTTAGATTTAATGTTATAAAGAATATTTTTTATCAATTTGTGGATTATTTTATCCATTAAATATTTATTTTAGTACTTTGATCAAGGAAAATTATTCTTGAATGCTAATTGTGTGGTAAAAGAGATGATATTATGTTAGAAATTTATTAAATGGCGAAATTATAATTCTAATAAATATATTTTTCATTATGTTTTTATCAAATTTGGAAAATTAATTCCTCATGTCTTGGAAAAATATATTCAAAAACGTTATCCTACCACATTCATTTCTGATGATTCAATATTTCTTTAACACCTCATGAATTTATGTTTTTTAGTCTTTTACATTCCCATGATCATTGACATCATCATGATCGATGTTTTCTATCACTATCTATCATTTTTTGGTCCATAAATATTTCCCACCATCACCTTATTTCCACTTCACACTAATTTTCCAATATATGTGAACCATGTTTTTTATTATTTTAAATGAAATTATTATTATCCTTCCTTATATTCATGTGATATATTTGTTAAACCATTATACAATAACAAATTTTAACAATTGTGTTTTCAAATATCATACCCTTTATTATTGATAACTACTTCAAATTTTGAGGAAGAAAATATTTAATGATAGAGTGAATAAAAAACCTAGAAATTTTAAATGGGAACAATGTTTTATATAGCGTATAAGACACAAAAACATGATATAATTTTTTATATAAGGATATTATTATACAACCATTATTTTAGAGAAATTGGGTTGTTGTGTATGAATGGATGTATCTATATTAATTATATATAAACATCATACTCAATAAATGTGTGTTAATTTTTTTAGTAAATGATCACTTAGTTTTAAGTAGTCAATTTATTTTTTTATAATACATCCACTTAAAAAATGATTTCAATTGATTCTTATATCTAAGGAATTATAGTGTTGGGAATGAAGAATATTATATAACATATACAAATTTATATTTTCATAATTTTTATTATTTATCTATAGATCGGAAATATAATAATAATCATTTAAAAGGAATAAAATGTTTTCTAAAGAACTTTATTTTATCAAAAATACTATTTAGTTGGGTTTGGTACACTTAAATTAAATATCATATATTAAAAATATAGTAATTTTTTTAAAAAAAATAAGAATTCTTTATAAAATCTAAAAAAATTATATTACGTTGATTTTTTCAATTTTTTTTGAAAATGATCATTTTTTATGAATAATGGAAAATAATGAATTTTAATTGAAGGTATAATTTTCATTTAATTAATTAATAGTGTAATATAATATTATGAATTGGTTATAAAATAAGTTTAGGAAAATTATACATATTTTAATCTAGTTGAGTTCATTAGATTTATTATAATTAAAATTGACGGTATAAAAATATTGCAAACTAGTGATAATTATAACATTAAAAACTCGATATATCATATCATATTCGATATTATTCTTAAATATAAAATTAACATTTATTTTTAATGAATTTGGATAAATAGATGAAATGTACAGAATAATAATAATTTAAAATCATAGATATTATCAACATTATATTTTCTCCAAATTATTTTAGAAATGTGAAAAATTAATTATCACTGATAAGTTGAAAATTTATTTTTTTAAGAGTTTAAGCTAGAATTATCAAAGTAAATATGACCTAAAATATAATATTATTAATATTTAATGAGTTTATATAAAATTTTGATATCAAAATTTCTGAAATATGGATATTAATTTTCACATTCCTTTAAAAATGAACCATATAAAAAGTTATGTAATGAAAATTCCAAAAAAGAAAATTCTCCTCCTCTAAATACCAATAATGATTTAGGATAGTGGAAAAAATAAAAATATTATTTTAATTATAAATGGGATGGTATTTTATTAGTATTTTATCTTTAATCACTTGAGATAAATTAGTTACCTAAAATGCATAAGACATTTAATAGTGCGATTATTAAATTAAAAAAAATAGATTTTAAATATAATAAAAGTGAACTAAATTTAATTAAATTTTATGATAAATTATTTATTAGATGAATATAATATGATAAATAGGTTTGAGAAATTATATTCATATTCTACAATTTTATTGATATTTTTAAATTCAATATAATAGATTAATGTAAAAATTGACATTAAAGTTATTTTTTAACAATTTACATTTTATTCAATGATTTAAAATTACAAATAAGGTTATATTATTTTTGGTAATTTTAAAATTATCATATATTTAATCAATTTTCCAACAAAAAACCATTTTTTATTTAAAGATTAATATACTAACCCCTAAATATTAAAAACTCTGTTAACACATTTATGGATAAAGCGGTGTCCTTGCACGTTACGTGAATTTATGTCAAAATAAATATTTCAATCACAAAGAATTATAAATTAAGAAATTAAATTTATTTTTTAATAAATTTTCCAAAATTATATAATATTACCAAATTTATGTTTTACTTAATGGAAAAATTACATAGTTTAGTAAAATTGATATGTTAGTGATAAAAAAAATAAAAAAATAAGGATACATAGATTTCATCTTAACAAATATTAAAAAATTAATTATATTATATTATAGAGGTTTAGTTCAACCATTTCTTCATTTTATCACATTAATTATCTATATGGTATCCAATTAAGGTAACATTAAACTCCTCTTAATGATTAATTATATGTATTTACAAAAGTTTCACTCCTCATAAACTATAAGAATGAACTCACTAGCCTATATTCTTCACACGTATAAAGACATTTTCTTGTTTCAAAAACTACACAAATAACTATAAAAATTCCTTAAAATTATACTATAACACTTATATTGGGAAAAAATCTAACCATTAATGTATTCATTAGAAACCTATGGAGGATACCCGAAAAGGAGGTAATATTCTTTAACAAGCATCTTCATTTTAATTCCAAACCCAACTACATAGATTATATTCAATCCATTATGGTAAAATATCTTAGGAATATTATATATACAGATATTTTTTAATGTTTAGGGTAAATCCTACTACTTTACACACTTCCATTAAATGAGTTACAAAATTTCTGTTTGTGTGTACAATGGTTTTTCGCTTTATGGATTTATGTCTTTCATTCATCCGTTACCATCTATCACAAAAAGGTATGATGATTGATATAATGTGTATATATGATACAAATAAAATATTTACACATATATAATCTTCATAATTTATATATCATTTTACCTTCCCCTCTATAGAAGATATGATATCATCGCTAGTCTGTATGGGGAACTATCGCATCATGAAGAAATATGATTTATATATGATTAGAACTTTGTATGGAAGATGATAATGAATAATGTAAATGATTATATGATATATAAAGGATATAATTATGATATTAATGAAATATTTATTTCATCCACATATTTACATTTATTAAACATTCACCAAATATTTTATAATATTTATTGATCTATTTATACCATATTATTCTTCATCTATGTTATAGTAGATGTATCTTAATTACAACATTTTACATTTATTATGTGTTTCATATTAAACAAGCTTTTCAAAATATTATTTCTCTCAATTGAATTATTACTAGAATTTCAAAGAGTCATATTCTCCCATATTAAATATATTCTATCATAATTATTTATAATTATCACTCAATCATTAAAATTATAATGAAAATTAAAATATATTTGTAATTAAAAATATACAGTTGTAAAGAACCAGAATTTACATGGAAATTTTGTTCTCTTAAATACGTTGGAATTTTATGAGTCCACGAAAATAGACGGTGCATGATTCCGAGGCTTGGTGTGCCTGGAATCAATTTCTGATGTTTCGTTCAGGTATGTTTAGTAATCGTACGAGCAGGTCTTTATAGCTTTTGAACAGGTGCTCAAAATTAAAATCTGAGGGCACCATTGAACTCGTAGCACCAATATTCGCTTCAAGAGACTTTCACTTCAACGAAGTTGAGTCAAGAATAAAAGTTAGTGTTTAGGTTTTGGTGGAAAATAAGAAATAATGTGAGCTTCACTTTATTTTTATTTGAGCCGCGATATGGGTGTTTGTTGGTTAAAACCTCCTCATGAAAGATGGAGGGGGGACCACCACACCTTATCCTCCCATGAGAGGTTATTGTGGTGGGGCCCACCATAACCTAACTTCCTGCGAGAGGTTATGACGTGGGGACCACACGGGACTAAACACCCCTATTAATGGCGGGAGAGGAAAACCTCTCAACTCCCCTCATTAATGAGGGAGAGTCTCTCCGCACTCACCCTCCTTTATTGGTTCCAAATCCCCTAATTAAATTATTCCAATCCTACTTATAAAATTAATTTGTGCCAAAACACATGAATTAATTAAGGGGGGGGGCCAAGTTAATTAATTCACCATTTGAAATTCTTTTCCAACAAAATAATAGATAACTGCCTAGAGAAATATCGCCTCATCACGATCCTAGAGATTCGGGATCCACTATCTGCCTATTGCTTCCTAAAGGAGACTTGCTGCAAGGATCACCATAAGTTCAGATAGTGTCCCTACTAGTTGGAAGACTCTCACCACAGCCTTCACCCAATCTTCAAATGCCTACGGGTCCATCTCACCCGTGAACCTGGGCGGCCTCTGGCGCTGGAACTCGTGCAACGTGCTCAGGCAGTGTGCACTCTCTACTACTAGGGCTGGTGGCATCAGTGGCCCAACAGGTAGTGGTAACGCTGGTGCCTCCACTGTGAGCTTACTCTAGGAGGCGAGATCTTTGGATGGGATCTCCTTGTAGCGGTGTTGAGGCCTTACGATGTCATCTTGGGTATGGATAGGTTATCTACTGTCCATGCTCAGATTGACTGTATTAGGCGCAAGGTGCGGTGTGTCCGCACGGGTGGGACCAGGTTCACCTTCACTGGCGAGAGGAGAGCCTTTGCAGCACATGATGTACTTACTCGGAGGAGGGTGTAGCCGATCACTCATTAGTTGGGCTACCTTACCCTCAAAGTAGTTGATGTGGAGAGTCCGAACTATCCTGTAGTGGTGGACCAGTACATGGATATTTTCCCTGAGGATGTTCCAAGACTACCTCCTCATAGAGAGGTGGACTTTTACAATGATTTGTACCCCAGGATGACACCGATATCTACACCAACATATTGGATGGCTCTCGCTGAGCTTCGCGAGCTATGGGTATAGCTAGAGGACTTGCAGGTGAAGGGATTAATCTGGCTCAATGTTTCTCTCTGGGAAGCACCAATTTTCTTACCCAAGAAGGCAGATGGAAGCATGAGGGTTTGTTTTGACTACTGTCGCCTAATCTAGGTGATCGTGAAGAACAAGTACCCACTCATGAGGATTGACAATCTCTTTGATCAGTTGAAGGGGGCCCGATGGTTCTTGAAGATAGAACTCAGATCAAGCTATCACCAGCTCAGAGTTCAAGATGAGGATGTGCAGAAGATGACCTTCAGATGTCGGTATGGAAAATATGAGTTCTTGGTTATGCCTTCTTGTATAACCAATTCTCCAGTAGTGTTTATTGGGCTCATGGACAGGATCTTCCATCCATACCTCGATAAATTTGTCATTGTCTTCATCGACGAAAATCTGATCTACTCAATTAACAAGGAGGAGCATGGCTTCCATTTACAGGTAGTACTGGAAACACTCCGAGAGCACCAGCTTTATGGTAATCTCTCTAAATGCCATTTTTGGATCCGAGAAGTTCACTTTTTGGGACATGTCATCTCGGAGGCTGGAGTTTCAGTAGATCCATAAAAGATTGAGGTGGTACTTACATGGGAGCCACCCAGGAGTGTGATGGAGTTACATAGTTTCATGGGTTTGGCTGGGTACTACTGGAGGTTTGTACCAGACTTCTCCAGAGTTGCAGCACCCCTATCAGCCTTGAAGAAGAAGGGTCAACCCTTCTTGTGGTCGGATAGATTCCAGCATAGCTTTCAAGAGCTGAGGTAGAGGATAACTAGTGCACCCATCTTAAGGCTTTCAGAAGAAGATATATGTTACGTAGTCTACTATGAAACATCAGGGACCAGACTCGGGTGTGTTCTGATGTAGGAGTGAGTATTGATCGCGTAGGGTTCTCAGCAGATGATACATCATGAGTTGAAATATGATTCCCATGACTTGGAGTTAGCAGTAGATGTATTCGACTTGAAGATGTGGTGACACTATCTGATGGGAGAACATTTTACTTTGTACTCCGATCACAAGAGTCTCAAGTATATATTCCCTTAGAAGGACCTGAACCCAAGACAACAACGATGTCATGAGTTCCTCCAGGACTATGTCTTCAAGATAGTCTATACTCTTGGAAAGGGGAAAGTTGTAGCAGATGCACTCAGTAGGAGATCTGTTATACAGCTTCTAGGCGAGGCGACAGGGAAGCTAGCTGCCTTACAGATATCCATTGTTGATAGAGATGGAGAAACCTTTCTATAGTCTCTTACATTCACTCCCCTAATTCATCAGTGATTCAGGGAGGCACAACTTGGAGATGCTAACTGTGAGACACGAGATGCTCAGATATCCAAAAATTAGACACCTGATGGATTTTATGAAGGTGGGGAGCACATCATATTCTTTAGAGGACGTACTATGCTACCAGTATCACATCAGGAGGAAGTGTTGAGGGAGTTCCACAAATCCCCTTAAGTGGTATATCCAAGAGTGGAAAAGTTGTATCAGGACCTTTGACGACAGCACTGGTGGCCAGGTATGAAGAAGGAAATAGCAGAGTTTGTCTCTCGATGCCTCACTTTTAATCAAGGGCAGGGGAAGCACCAGGTACCAGTAGGCTTGGTTCAGACTTTAGAGGGTCAAGGGTGGATGTTGTATGGGATATCCATAGACATCATGATAGGACATCCACGTACATCCAGGGGTCACGAATCGATTTGGGTGATCATTGACCGACTCACCAAGATATCCCACTTACTATCAATGAGAGAGCAAGGTTCAGTAGAGATCTTGGGATGCCTCTATGTGCAAGAGATTGTGCAGCTACATGGATTACCTTCTTTTATTGTCTCCGATCATGACACACAGTTTACTTCCTAGCTATGGAAGGGATTGCAGGAGGCTTTCGGGACGTAGCTTCTTCTGGGCACCGCCTCCCATACTCAGACGGATGGCTAGAATTAGCGGACCATTCAGACTCTCGAGGACATTCTCTGTGCATGTGTCTTCAACATCAGACATAGTTAGGAGGACCACTTACCAATTGTGGAGTTTTCATACAACAATAGCTACCACTCCACCATAGGGATGGAACCTTTTGATGCGTTATATGGGAGACCGTTTAGATCACCCTTGTGATAGACCGAACCAGGGGAGTCCGCATTGGTTGGACCAGAGATGGTATGGGCTACCGCAGAGAAGGTGAAGATCATCCAATAGCGGATGAAGACTACACGGAGTACGCATAAGTCCAATGATGATAATAGATAAAGACCTCTGGAGTTCGAGGATGGTGACCACGTCTTTCTACGGGTCTCACCTCAACGAGGCCTATAAAGATTTTTCTGAGGTGGAAAGTTATCTCTGAGGTTAATCGGACATTTACAGTTCCTCAGCAGAGTAGGCGAGGTGTCTTCCCGCCTTGCTCTTCATCCTCAGTTGTACCGAGTGCACGATGTCTTCGACTTATCTCATCTTAGGAGATACCTGCACGACCCTTCTCACATCATCGACCATCGAGAGTTAGATGTCGACGATGGGGTGAGTTTTAGGGAGGTTCCAGTGGAGATTGAGGATCTACCGGGGTGAGTCCTACATGGATGGTCGACGCCTTTTGTGTGCGTTTCTTGGCATCATAGGAAACTCTAGGAGAGAACATGGGAGCGGGAGGCTCAGATGCATGCTCAGTACCCCCATTTGATTCCTTAGTTCGAGTTTTAGCTTATGGGGACCTAAAGCCCTGAGGTGGGGAGAATCTAAAGACCCAGAATTTCTGTGGAATGTTTTTTATTAAATACATGGGAATTTTACGAGCCTGTGAAAACTTAGGGCGTGTGATTCTAAGGCCCGGTGTACCCAGAATCGATTTCTGATGTTTTTTGGGTACGTTCAGTTAATGTACGAGAGTGTTTTTATAACATTTGAACCAGTGCTCAGAATTGAAATAAGAGGGGATCGTTGAAGTCACAATTCCAGTATTCTCTTAAGGAGTCTTTCACTTCGACGACAGTGAGTTAAGAATAAATGTTAGTTGTTAGGTTTTCGTGGAAAATAATAAATAATGTGATCTTCATTTTATTTTTATTTGAGCCTCCATGAGGGTGTTTGTTTGTTAAATTGTCCTCATGGAAGTTGGAGGTGGGACCACCATACCTTATCCTCCCACGAGAGGTTATGGTGGTGGGGCCCACACGAACCTAACCTCATACGAGTGGTTATGACGTGGGGACCACACGTGACTAAACTTCTCTATTAATGGACGGAGAGGAAAACCTCCCAACTCCCCTCATTAATGAGGGAGAGTCTCTCCACACTCACCCTCCTTTATTGGTTCTAACTCCCCTAATTAAATTGTGCCAATCATCCTCATTAAATTAATTTGTGCCAACACTCATGAATTAATTAAAGGGGGATCCACGTTAATTAATTCACCATTTTTAATTCTATACCAACGAAATAATAGATAAGTCAATTTATTATTATTTTTGATGGAATTGCTCATTTGGTGGAATATTGGAGAGAGGAGAGATTGGGAGGATTATAAATCTCCAACAAAGAACCCTATCTCTCAACGAAGAATGAAGAATCAAGAACAAAGAATGTGTTCTTCCAATGAAGAACATCGGCAATGATCCCATTTGAACTTCTTCCCCGTACACCTACCGATATTGGGCATCTTCAACAACTGACGCAACTTGGGATTGGAAGTGTGCGGCGGACGCGACGAATGAAGATATTCTTCATATATTTTCCGCGACTTCATCATCAAACAATGATCAAAGTAAGGGGTTTAAATTTATTTTAATTATGATTTATTCCAATGTTTTTCCTTTCTCTCAAAACTAAGAACGAGGGTTGTTGTGCTTCATAGTTGTGAGCCTTTTTCTATCACCCTAAATGCAGAGGGTGCGGACCAAACCATCGTGGTCCAACCCCTCCGCCGGTCTTCTTTGTGATGTTCTTTGAAACAGTGGAAGGAAATGTCAAAGGCGAAAAAGGTGACAAAGGAAACGAAGATAACAGCTGTGCTACCCATGGACTCTGCAACCTGCGCCACCCTCGTGCCACTTCTGCCTCCTGGATTCTGGCCGCCGCCGGCCACCCATGCGCCCCGGCCTTCCCTGTCGGCCTCCCGCGTGCCCCGGCCTTCCCCATCGGCCGCCCGCATGCCTCCACTGTACCCTGCCAGCCCGCTCTGGCCCATGCCATGCCGAACCGCACCGACCCGTCTTGGCCACTCCCTTCCCGAACCCTTGCTGGCCCTCCTGGCGCCCTGCCCGGCTGCTTTCTAGCTTGGTCGCGCTTTTCAAGGCCCCCGCCGGCTAGCCGAGTGGCTTACCCGGCCGCCCGGTAGCCCGCCTGGGGCCCTCCCTGACCGCATGCCGGCCTCTGCGCGCCCTGATAGACCACCTCCTGGCCTGCCCGACCGCCAGCTGGCCCACATGCCGGCTCCCAGCCATACGGACTCCCAAGCCGCCACCCGACCAAACCAGTGCCATGGTCACGCCGGCCTCCTTGGCTGGCCAGCAGCCCCCCTCGTGGCGCTTCAGCCCGAATCGACCCCGAGCCCGGGGCGAACCGCCCACGCGGCCGGCTGGGCTGGGCCCAACGGGCTGGCCTGAACCTAACAGGATGGCCCGCCCAATGGGCAAGGCTATACCCGACTGGTATGACTGGGTGGACCCAGACCGGGTCTGCCCAGACTGGGTTGGACCGGGTTGGGCCGGACCGAGGCCCACTACCGACCCCTTTACTTTACTTTTGGTCATAACTTTGGCACCGGACATCTATTTGATGAACCATCAATGGTGCTGGTAATCTTGAAGAGATATGGTCTCCTTGAGTATACCCCACTAGAGTTCTGGGTATAGTTGAGATACGGTCAGATTGGATCGTACACGAATCCAATAGGTTCCCCAAGACTAAAATTCTAATAACTCATAGACCAGGCGTCCGATTGACGTGCTGTCTGTTGTGTTGAGACCCCTATGATGTGTCAGAAGATTGTGATATTTTTTTCATGGTAATTCGTGATAGTTTAAGTACCAAAAAATAGATCGTGGAGCATATCCCTCTGGTGATGAGCGAGCAGAGTGCAGAGACCTAGTAGTTGGCTGAGACCTGAAAACTACTGATCGTTTTGACTCGATGTGACTCTATTAGCCTAGTGGGGGGGTGAAATGGTGTTGCGGAAGACCCGCAGTGGGGAGTGCCTTGGTGTCGCAGTAGACCCATGGAACTCGACATGAGGAGTTACTCAGCAGGCTATGAGGGGGAACACCTTGGTGATGTGGCAGCCCCTCTGTGGGGAGCACCTTGGTGACGCAACAAACCCACAGTACCCGATAGGAGCATTATTTCAGCAGTCCAGGGTTAGCGGGAAGTGACTTGGTGTCGTGGCAGACCCACTGTACTCGATTGATCAGTAGTTCTCCCACTTCCCTGGTTTCGATAGTAAAAATCCTAGTTGAGATGAGTCAGTAACTTTTGTATTTACCTCATGATTGAGATGGATTACATTATAACATAGGAATATGTATGGGCATATACTTATGTGGGGTTATCTTTTGATTTCAAACTTTTTGGTTTATCCTTGTCAGCTTTTGTGAGACCTTTGGGGTATCATGGTCCCTAATGAGTATCGTTATACTCACCCCTGGATGGGCTATACCCGCACCTCATTGTGTTGGATGCAGACGACTGACATCACTGACCGAGGTTGAGTGTACTAGAACTAGACGGTACCCAAAGGTGGACCATAAGACATGTCGGTATGTGGAGGAGACTGACAGACATGGAGTGGTGAGGAGGCTTTCTGTACCTACCTTTCTGGTAGGATCCGTGGTGGACGTTCCAGGAGATTCTCTTCACCTTACAGATATTTTTTTCCTTTTCAGTTGTACTTGTATTTTCCTATTGGTCTTGTATTCTGGACCCTCTACTTTCAGTAATCTTGGTATTCGGTTTTACATAGTTTTTTTCTTATATCTCATACACTTTTTTATGCATTTTCATGTTTTAATGGAAATGCCTTCCCAATTTATGGATTTATGCCTTTGGTGCTAGTTGCCAGCCCCTGGTCTATTGAAGGCGGGCTTGAGGTAGTCACAGCACGTGCCCCAGGGGACGGGTCGTGACAACATTATAGAGTGATATGAACATCACAACCATTAAAATAATATTATCTCCCATAGAATATGATATTCTAAATTATTGTTTTTCCCTAATAATTGTAGCTATAATAAGTCATGATTTTTTAAGATGACTCTTATAATAAAACTAGTATTCTTAGATTTTTTATACATATCGTTTCAAAAATTTATGTTTATAGTTTACATTTAAATTAGAAATATTATTTGGATATATTATAAAATAATATATAATATACTTGATGATATACATTCAATTAATAAATTTATATCATGTTTATCTAGATGAATAATTATTAATATTTACACAATATACCATATAGTAATATTTTTGGGATATAATAATTATATAAATAGAATATGTCTATAATAATAAAAATATTTTGGGGGTTATTTAATGATATTATAGAACATCCAAGAAATACATGTATTCTCATAACCAATCTCCAAAAAGACATCAATAATATTAAATTGGAGGACATGTTTAATGAAATTTGCATGATCCTCTCCCAAAATTGTCATTAAATAGTCCCATGATTTTCAATTGTTATAGGATGTAATTTTTTTATTATCCTTGTATCCCTATATATTATGGTATTGAACTATTTAATTCCCATTATCCCCTTTTTTTTTAAAATTAACATTAAGTTGAACATAAATTTAAAAATTATTTGTCACGACCCGTTCTCGGGGCCCGTGCCGTGACTACCCCAAGCCCGCATTCCATAGGCCATGGGCTGGAGACTCGCACCAAGGCGTAAATTCTGGTAAAAAGGGAAGGCATTGCCTTTGTAAAGTAAACAAGCACCACAAAGTAAGCAAGCAGAAAAGTAAACACTAAGTGAAAACAAAGTACAACTGTAAGTGCGGAGAAGTAAGTGGGCCAGTATACAAACCCAAACTGAAAGTAAAGTACAACTCGAAAGGGAAAACAACAACTAAAAAGTAAAAGCCGCTACACCGAGCTGTCCAATAGAAATCCCACCTGAAGGGTGGGTATAGATAGCTCCACTACTCCTCGGGTCCCGCCGTCCGTTCCGAGCACGTCCCGCCCAGTGGTTCACCTATAGGTACTATCCTGCTCTGCAAGCCTCAACCACGATCAACGCTGTCCGTCGTCTGCAACCAACACAACGTAGTGCGAGCATAGCCCGTGCAGGGGTGAGTATAAGCTACTCAGTAAGGACCCCGAGACCCCCGAAGGTCTCCCAAAATCCATGAAGGATAAACCACAAAGGAAAGATACAATAACGAAGTAACAACCGACACTTCTTAGGTATATGCCCACACATATACCTAAGTCATTAATTCCAATACGCTCCGTCCTCCGAGCCCAAGTACAACCCAGTCCACACAGGAAAGTATTCGTATTACACACAGGAAAGAAAAATGAAATCCACACAGGATAGCACAACAAAATCCACACAGGAAAGCAAACAGGATTCAGCTCACACAGGTATACATCTTCGAAAGACGATAGAGATTATCACTGATCCATCTAAGTCGTCGGACCCACAAAGGATCGATAGTTACTAACCCCTGCAAAGACCCACACAGGATCAGACCCACACAGGATCTGTAGGCGCTGGCTCACACAGAACCGTTGAGTGCTGACCCACACAGGATCAGACCCACACAGGATCAGTAGCACTGATCCACATAGGATCTCTGAGTGCTGTAGTCGTGGTTGTCGAATCCACTAAGGATCTCTGCACAGTCGTCGTCGCAGTCACAGTAGCAGTCGCAGCCAACACTAGGGTTCCCGCACACAGCAAGCTCTTCGAGAGGGTCCGCTCCACAAGCCGAGAGGCTGATACATCAACTGTCACATAGTCCAGAGTTGATGTATCCAAAAGTTCCGTATCGTCAACAGAAACTCAACGCAACAGACGGCGCGTCAATCTGACGTCCGGTCTGAGAGTTATTGACTTTTTCGTTCTAGGGGCCTGGTTGGTTTTTAAGGCAAAACCAACCCGACCGTACTCCACCTGCGACCAAACCTCGGGAGGAGTATGCCAAATGATCCCTATCACTAAGAGGAACTCAATAAAGTTGACGGCACGTCATTCAGACATCCGTAGCTCAAGATATGAGCGTTTCCGCTCCGGGGGCCCGGTTGGTTTCGTGTACGAACAAACCCGGCCGAACTCAAAGTATTCCAAAACCTTGAGTGCGATATACCGAAACGACCATCTCGTTCTAAGGATCGTGTCACCGCTGACATTGTGTCGATTGGAGGTCCATAGCACGAGTTATGGGCAATTGAACACAAACGGTCCGAAAACGGGGGTTTCGGGCCCGGACCGACCAAGCACAAGACCCCCCAGTTGGCCCGAACCAGGTCGACCCGCCCCGAACAGGGTCGGCCCGGCCCAACACGGCCCGGCCTAGCTGGGCGCAGCCCGGCCCGGTGCGGCCCGGCGCGGCCTGGCCCGGCTGGGCTCGGCCCGACCTGGCAGACCGGCCAGGGGCCGGACCGGCTTGGCATAGCGCGCCCAGTTCGCTACCAGCTCGGCCTTCGGCCGAGCTGTTGGAAAAGGGGGGGGGGGCGCCTGCCCCCCTTGTGTAACCGCCCCCCCCCAAATTTATGGTGGGCCGTTGAGCCGGCCGGGGGAATTTATTTCCCTCAACTTCCCCCTTTCAGGCTGGCCCGACCTGGCCGACCGGTTCCTTCTCAACGGGACCGACAGTGGTCGGTCCCCTTCCAGCTTCGACACCGGCGGCCCGGCTGGCTGCTGGTCACCTTGCTCCGTCGCGGCCCAGAACCGGCCACGACCCTTGTCATCCGGCGCGGTGCGATGGCACCGCGCCCCTCCGCCGCGGCCCCGCTCCGGCCGCGGTGCCTTCGATTTTCTTCGACGCGGCGCGACAGCGTCACGTTCTTAAACTTCTTTCCACAGCGCAGCACGAAGGCGCCACGCAATACTTTCCATGTGATTCCCGCGTGGTGTGACGACACCACGCCATCCCGTTCCATCCGCAAAGAAATCAAACATGAACATAGGAGGGGGGGGGGGGTTCTACCATGTTTGTGCGGTCCGGCCCCCCTCTCGTTAATGATAGCATCTAGTCGAAAATCCATGATATTCGATAAACTAGAATCATGAACGGAAATAATTAAATAAAATAATCCCCTACCTCGGTTTAGGAACGGTGTTCGTCAACGAGCCGCGGAAGATGAGCGTCGAAGAGGTCGGGCATCGTGGGAGAACGTCAACGTCGCGAAGCGAGGATTCAAAGTCGTTGACGGCGATTTCGTCGTGGAAAACCGTCACGGAAGAGACGACGTGGAAGAAGAACGTCGCGTCGCGGATACGGTGTCGCGGAAGAATCGTGTTCTTTGGCGGATAAGTTCTTCGTTGAAGAACGGTGTTCTTCATGTTCTTCGTCGAGGTTGAAGAAGAAGAAGACCGCTTCCCCAAATCCTCTCAAGGTGACAAAACTCTAACAAAAATAAAATAATACCCTTTCTTATTTTGTTTAAACAACAACTCTTTTGAATTTCAAGAGTTTTAAATTCAATAACCACACACAACTCACCTCATTAATCTTATTACATTAAAGTCATAAGTTATAACTTAAGTTAACAAAAAAATAAAGTGGGAGTTGAGGGGGGTTTTAGAGGATATGAAGGGGTGGGGTTTGTGTGGGCCCCACCACCCTCATAACCTCCCAAGGAAGGTTGGGTGGTTACCCAACTTCCATCAAGAACTAACACTTAGAGTAAAATAATAAAAATTGTACTGTAATTATAAAATAAACTTCCACAATTTTTATTATCAACACTCGTGTAAACACAACTCCGGAACAGGAGTTCCTAAGAACTTACCGGCAATGCGGTTCCATCGGTGTCCACGGAATTCGATTCCGGGAACCGGTTTAAAAGTTAAAAAACCCCGCTCGTTCGTTCATTGAACGTACCCGAGCCAAACATCAGAAATTGATTCCGGGCACACCGGGCCTCGGAATCAGGTGCCGTCAGAAACCGAGCTCTTGTAAAAATCCAAAGAAAATTAAGAAAAAAATTTCCCTTGAATTTTACAGGTCTTTACATTACTCCCACCTCAGGGATTTACGTCCCCGTAAAGATACATCAAAACTAGGGAAACTAATGAGGGTACTGAGCACGCATCTGAGCCTCCCGCTCCCAAGTCCTCTCCTGGAGGTTCCTGTGCTTCCATCTGATGCGCACTAGAGGAATCGACCATCCACGTAGGACCCACTCCTGTCGATCCTCGATCTCCACAGGGACCTCCGTAAACGTTTCCCCATCGTTAACGTCAGGCTCCCCATGGTCAATGATGTGCGTCGGGTCGTGCATGTATCTCCTCTGCTGAGATACGTGGAAGAGGTCGTGCACCCGGTGCAACTGAGGTGGTAGATCCAGATGATAAGACACCTCGACAATCCTGCTGATGACCTGGAATGGTCCGATGAAGCGTGGAGACAACTTGCCGCCTCGACCAAATCTCCGTAATCCACGTCGAGGTGAGACACGCAAGAAGATGTCGTCGCCATCCTCGAACTCTAGTAGCCTCCTCCTCCTATCAGCGTATGACTTCTTCCAGCTCCGAGGTGTCCTCATCTGCTCCTGGATGACCTAGACCTTCTCTGTCGTAGCTTGGACCATCTCCGGTCCCACAAGTGCTAACTCCCCAGGGTCTGTCCAGCACAAAGGAGATCTGCAAGGTCGGTCGTACAATGCCTTGTACGGTGCCATCCCGATGGTGGAGTGGTAGCTGTTGTTGTACGCAAACTCCACCAAGGGTAGGTGGTCCTCCCAGCTACGACCAAAGTTGAGGACACATGCGCGGAGCATGTCCTCGAGAGTCTGAATGGTCCTCTCCGTCTGCCCATCTGTCTGAGGGTGAAAGGCTGTGCTCAGACGTAGCTGCGTCCCGAACGCCTCATGAAATCCCTTCCATAGCCGGGAAGTAAAACGAGCATCTCGATCAGAGACGATAGATGATGGCACACCGTGAAGCAGAACAATCTCATGAACATAAAGGCGTCCCAAGATCTCCACTAAGAACTGCTCTCTAATGGGTAAAAAGTGAGCCGACTTGGTGAGTTGGTCGACAATCACCCAGATGGAGTCGTGACCTCTGGAAGTGCGTGGAAGTCTAGTCACGAAGTCCATAGATATGTCGTCCCACTTCTACTCCGGAACCTCCAAGGGCTGAACCAAGCCTGCCGGTACCTGTTGCTCAGCCTTCACCTGCTGGCAAGTGAGGCATCAAGAAACGAACTCTGACACAACCTTCTTCATGCCCGGCCACCAGTGTTGTCGTCTGAGATCCTGGTACATCTTCGCCACTCCAAGATGTACCGCCAAAGGAGAAGTTTGAAACTCTCTCAGTACCTCCTCCCGTAAAGTTACTGGTACCATGGTACGTCATCTGTAAAGGATGTCGTGCTCTGCTCCAAAGGAGAAACCATTAGGTGCATGTCCTGATGATATCTATGCACACTGTGTCTCACAGTCAGCGTCCCCACGCTGTGCCTCTCTGACCTGCTGTAGTAGTGGAGGAGTGAATGTGAGAGACTGAAGGAAGACTGCTCCATCTCTATCCACAAAGGATATATGCAAAGCGGCCAGCTACTCTGTCACCTCCTCAAGTAGCTGAATGCACGTCCTCCTGCTGAGGGCATCAGCTACTACGTTCCCCTTCGCAGGAGTATAGACTATCTCAAAGTCATAGTCCTGGAGGAACTCGAGCCATCGCCGCTGTCTCAGGTTCAGGTCCTTCTGAGAGAAGATGTACCTGAGACTCTGATGGTCAGAAAAGACTATAAAGCGCTCGCCCATCAGGTAGTGTCGCCATGTCTTTAGAGCGAAGACTAATGCTGCTAACTCCAGGTCATGGGTAGCGTAGTTCTGCTAATGCGGCCTCAACTATCGTGATTCATAGGCTATCACTGCCCGCTCCTGCATCAGAACACACCCGAGTCCGGTCCCTGATGCATCGCAGTATACTACGTACCCTACTCCCTCCTCAGGCAACATCAAGATAGGTGCGCTAGTCAATCTCTGTCTCAGCTCCTGGAATCTCTGATGACATCTGTCTGGCCACACGAAGGGTTTACCCTTCTTCGTAAAAGCTGAGAGTGGTGCCGCAACTCTGGATAAGTCTGGCACAAATCTCCGGTAGTATCCAGCTAGACCCAAGAAACTCCGCACCTCCGTCACGCTCCTGGGTGGCTCCCAAGCTAACACTGCATCGATCTTCGCAGGATCCACTGCAACTCCCGCCTCAGAGATGACGTGCCCCACGAAGTGGACCTCACGTATCCAGAACTAGAACTTCGAGAGCTTACCATAAAGCTGGTGCTCTCGGAGTGTGTCTAGTACAACCCGTAAGTGGTAGGCGTGCTCCTCCTCAGTCGTCGAGTAAATCAGAATGTCGTCGATGAAGACCACAACAAATCGATCGAGGAATGGCTGAAAGATCATGTTCATGAGGGCCATGAACACTTCTGGAGCATTGGTTATGCCGAATGGCATAACCAAGAACACATAATGGCCATACCGACATCTGAAGGCCATCTTCTGCACGTCCTCATCTCAAACTCTGAGCTGATGATAGCCTGACCTGAGGTCTATCTTCGAGAACCACCGTGCTCCCTTGAGCTGATCAAAGAGGTCATCAATCCTCGGTAGCAGATACTTGTTCCTCACCGTCACCTGGTTAAGGCGACGATAATCGACACACAGTCGCAAGCTCCCATCCGCCTTCTTTGCAAACAATATCGGGGAAGCCCAGGGTGAAACACTAGGTCGGATAAACCCCTTGCCCTGCAAGTCCTCCAACTGTACCCGTAGCTCTCGAAGCTCGGCGGGGGCCATACGATATGCTGGAGTCGATATCCGGGCTGTCCCGGGGTACAACTCAATATAAAAGTCTATCTCTCTACGAGGAGGTAACCCTGGAATGTCGTCGGAAAAAATGTACGCAAACTGATCCACCACTACAGGAAAACTAGGACTATGCACGTCAACTACTCCTAGGACGAGGCTAGCCAACTAAGGAGTGATGGGCTGTCCTCTCCTCCGCAGAAGTCCATACTGTGCTGCAAAGGCTCCCTTCTCTCCGGTGAAGGTGAACCTGCTCTCGTCGGTGCGTACACATCGCACCTTGCGCCTAAAACAGTCAATCTGTGCATAGACCATAGATAACTAATCCATGCCCATGATGACGTCGTAAGGACTCGATGCTGATACAAGAAGATCTCAGCTGAAGCTCTCGCCTCCTAGAGTAAGCTCACACTGCTGGAACTAGTGCGTAATTGTCGAGTCTGCTCCCGTAGTAGTCTCTAGCCGTAAGGATCGAGCCAATGGCTCTGTCAGAATCTCCGAGCTCCAAAAAAGGGCAGCAGCTATGAAAGAGTGAATCTCTCCTTTGTCTATAAGTACTGCAGCAAGGGTGGAATAGAAACAATTAGTACTTCGAATCATCTCGGCGCGCCGTGGTCGTAGGCCTCTGTTGCCTGGAGTTGTGCCTGTCTCTGCCCGCCAGCTCCCTGTAGCCGGGGTGGACCTCCTAGTGGTGGTGGTGGTAGAGCCTCAAAGCGTCGCCCACCACCTGCTGCTCGGCCAGGTCCTCTACCTCGTTCGCCTCCTCCATGTGGACCACCACGGTTGACCCTCTGCCTCTGCCTCGGTGGTCCCTCAACCGTCTGCTTCTCCTCGGCACGACGCGTCGGGCAATCACGAGCCATGTGGCCCTGCCCGCCGCACGAGTAGCACTGTCTGCCTCTCAAAAGACTGGCTCTGTACTGTGTGCCCCGCACTGCTGAGCCAGTGTCTGGAGGTCATTTTCCTGAGGGTCTGGTCTGCCTGGACCCCTGAGTCATCCGTCGACTGCCTGCTGCAGAAGACTCTGCTACGTGCCGCCCTACGGTAGGTCTCGGCGCTGGTGTAGACTCAGCAAAAAAGCTCTCGATCAAAAGGGCCCACTCCAGTACTCATGTCTGAGTCGGAATGCTGAGGGAGATCAGTGATTCCCTGATATCATGTCTCAAACCCTGCTCAAAGGTCCGGGCCTGGAAGAAGGGGTCTCGTACCATGTCGGTCGAGTAGCGCGAGAGATCAGTGAATCTCGCCGAGTACTGAGCGACCGTCATGCTGCCCTGCCACAGCTGAAGAAGCTCCTAAATGCGTACCACATGGAGGGTGGCTGGGACAATATCTGATTGGAAGAGGCTCTCAAAGTCTGTCCAGAGTAGAGATGCCTCATCGTGCACCTGGTGCATCAAGCTCCACCATCGACCCGCTGATGCGTGCAGTATGCTCGCAGCGAGGATCACAATGAGGTCTGCTGGTGTCCTTACTAGCCTGAAAACTCGAACGACTGCCTCCAGCCAGTCCTCGGCTGCCCTGGGGACCGTCTTCCCACGGAACCTGGGTGGTCGCTGGCACTGGAACTCATGAAGTGCGCTGATGCGATATGCATCGTTAGCGGCTGGTGATGGAAGCATCGGTGGATCGGCGGGTAGAGCTACCGCCGGTGCCACTGCCGACAAAGGGCCCTGAACCGAGGCCTCGTCGCTCGGTGGGCTGTCGTCACGCTCGACTCTCGGAACCCTAGCTGGCTGCCGTCGTGGGGCCATCCTGAAAAGGAAACAGGTGCACCATGGTCAGAACAGTATACCTGGTGAGCTGATACAAAGTAATCACAAAGAAAACTTGAAACACACGGGCAATCAATGTTTTCGTGCATTAAGTTGGAAATCAGAAGTCAGGGTCCTAGTGTACGGATACGTCGGCCGCCGCACCAACATTGGACTCCCTGGACTGATAACCATACTCAATACGCTAAACACTATTGCTTCACATAGAAAAGATCAGAGTTCGCGGTAGAACCGAACTCCTCTGATACCAGTTTGTCACGACCCGTTCTCGGGGCCCGTGCTGTGACTACCCCAAGCCCGCCTTCCATAGGCCAGGGGCTGGCGACTAGCACCAAGGCGTAAATCCCGTTAAAAAGGGAAGGAATTGCCTTTGTAAAGTAAACAAGCACCACATAGTAAGGAAGCGGAAAAGTAAACACTAAGTGAAAACAGAGTACAAGTGTAAGTGTGGAAAAGTAAGTGGGCCAGTATACAAACCCAAACTGAAAGTAAAGTACAATTCGAAAGGGAAAACATCAACTGAAAAGTAAAAGACGCTACACCGAGCTGTCCACTGGAAATCCCACCTGAAGGGTGGGTACAGATAGCTCCACTGCTCCTCGGGTCCTGCCGTCTGCTCCGAGCGCGTCCCGCCCAATGGTTTACCTCCAGGTACTGTCCTGCTCTACAAGCCTCAACCATGATCAACACTGTCCGTCGTCTGCAACCAACACAACGTAGTGCGGGCATAGCCCGTGCAGGGGTGAGTATAAGCTACTCAGTAGGGACCCCGAGACCCCCGAAGGTATCCCAAAATCCACGAAGGATAAACCACAAAGGAAAGATACAATCACTTAGTAACAACCGAAACTGTTTAGGTATATGCCCATACATATACCTAAGTCATTAATTCCAATACGCTCCAACCTCCGAGCCCAAGTACAACCCAATCCACACAGGAAAGTATTCGTATTCTACACAGGAAAGAAAAACGTAATCCACACAGGATAGCACAACACAATCCATACAGGAACGAAAACAGGATTCGGCTCACACATGTATACATCTTTGAAAGACGATAGAGATGATCACTAATCCATCTAAGTCGTCGGACCCACAAAGGATCGATAGGTACTAACCCCCGTAAAGACCCACACAAGATCGGACCTACACAGGATCTGTAGGCGCTGGCTCACACAGAACCGCTGAGCGCTGACCCACATAGGATCGGACCCACACAGGATCGGTAGCACCGATCCACATAGGATCATTGAGTGCTGTAGTCGTCGTCATCGAATCCAATTAGGATCTCTGCATAGTCATCGTCGCAGTCACAGTAGTAGTTGCAACCAGCACTAGGGTTCCAGCACACAGCAAGCTCGTTCAGGAGGGTCCGCTCCACGAGCCGAGAGGCTGATACATCAACTGTCACATAGTCCAGAGTTGATGTATCCAAAAGTTCCGTATCATCAACAGAAACTCAACGCAATAGACGACGCGTCAATCGGACGTCCGGTCTGAGAGTTATTGGCTTTTTCGTTCCAGGGGCCCGGTTGGTTTTTAAGGAAAAACCAACCCGACCGTACTCCATCTGCGACCAAACCTCTGGCGGAGTATGCCAGAAGATCCGTCTCACTAAGATGAACTCAACAAAGTTGACGGCACGTTATTCGGACGTCCGTAGCTCAAGATATGAGCATTTCCGCTTCGAGGGCCCGGTTGGTTTCATGTACGAACCAAACCAGCCAAACTCAAAGTATTCCGAAACCTTGAGTGCGATATACCGAAATGACCGTCTCTTTCTACGGAACGTGTAGCCGCTGACAGCGCATCGATCGGAGGTCAGTAGCCCGAGTTATGGGCAATTGAACCCAAACGGTCCGAAAACGGGGGTTTCGGGCCCGGACCGACCCTGCCCGCGACCCCCCCAGTTGGCCCGAACCGGGTCGACCCGCCCCGGACAGGGTCGGCCCAGCCCGGCACAGCCCGACCCGGTGGGGCGCCGCCCGGCCCGGCCCAGCTGGGCTCGGCCCGGCCTGGCAGACCGGCCCGGCGCCGGACCGGCTGGGCACAGCGTGCCCAGCACACTACCAGCTCGGCCTTCGGCCGAGCTATTGGAAGGGGGGGGGGGGGGGCGCCTGCCCCCTGGTGTAACCGCGGCACCCCCCCCCCCCCAAATTTATGGGGGGCCGTTGAGCCGGCCGGAAGGGTTCATTTCCCTCGGCTTCCCCCTTTCCGGCCGCCCCGACCTGGCCGGCTTCTCAACGGGACCGGCGGTGGCCGGTCCCCTTCCAGCTCTGACACCGGCGGCCCGGCTGGCCGCCGGTCACCTTGCTCCACCGCGGCCCGGAACTGGCCGCGACCCTTGTCGTCCGGCGCGGTGCGACGACACCGCGCCCCTCCGCCGCGGCCCCGCTCCGGCCGTGGCGCCTTCGATTTTCTTCGACGCGGCGCGATGGCGTCGCGTTCTTAAACTTCTTTCCACGGTGCGGTGCGACGGCGCCACACAATACTTGCCGTGTGATTCCCGCGTGGTGTGACGACACCACGCCATCCCGTTCCATCCGCAAAGAAATCAAACTTGAACATAAGAGGGGGGTTCAGCCATGTTTGTGCGGTCCAGCCCCCTCTCGTTAATGATAGCATCTAGTCGAAAATCCACGATATTCAATAAACTAGAATCATGAATGGAAATAATTAAATAAAATAATCCCCTACCTCGGTTCAGGAATGGTGTTCATCAACGAGCCACGGAAGACGAGCGTCGCAGAGGTTGGGCATCGCGGGAGAACGTCAACGTCGCGAAGCGAGGATTCGAAGTCGTTGACGGCGATTTCGTCGCGGAAAACCGTCTCGAAAGAGACGACGCAGAAGAAGAACGTCGTGTCATGGATATGGTGTCGCGGAAGAACCGTGTTCTTCAGCGGAGAAGTTCTTCGTTGAAGAACGGTGTTCTTCGCGATCTTCGTCGAGGTTGAAGAAGAAGAAGACCTCTTCCCCAAATCCTCTCAAGGTGACAAAACTCTAACAAAAATAAAATAAGACCCTTTCTTATTTTATTAACACAACAACTATTTTGAATTTCAAGAGTTTTAAATTCAATAACCACACACAACTCACCTCATTAAACTTATTACATTAAAGTCATAAGTTATAACTTAAGTTAACAAAAAAAAGTGGGAGTTGAGGGGGGGTTTATAGGATATGAAGGGGTGGGGTTCGTGTGGGCCCCACCACCCTCATAACCTCCCAAGGGAGGTTGGGTGGTTACCCAACTTCCATCAAGAACTAACACTTAGAGTAAAATAATAAAAATTGTAGTGTTATTATAAAATAAACTTCCACAATTTTTATTATCAACACTCGTGTAAATGCAACTCCGGAACAGGAGTTCCTAAGCAATTACCGGCGCTGCGGTTCCATCGGTGCCCTCGGAATTCGATTCCGGGCATCGGTTCAAAAGTTATAAAATCTCGCTCGTTCGTTCACTGAATGTACCCGAGCCAAACATCGGAAATTGATTCTGGGCACACCGGGTCTCAGAATCAGGTGCCGTGAGAAACCGCGCTCTTGTAAAAATCCAAAGAAAATTAAGAAAAAAATTTCCCTTGAATTTTACGGGTCTTTACATTATATCCTTTTGTCATGTCAATTTAAATATTAATTACTATTTGGAAATTAGTTTCTACATACCTTCATTTTCTACACATTCAATATCTTCATGTTCCTAGGACTCATTTACCATGGCAATCCCCACAATACTAATGACACATATGAATATAAGTTTTTATTCAACTATGATATTATTCCATAGAAATACCTGAACACCTCTATTCTCTTATATGGTGATTGATTAATTCCACAATATTGAAGATATTAATTATAATTTAAGATATATGGTTAGCCATAACCCCTGGTCCATCTATTCTAAATATTTATTATTTATTTTTTCATTAGTAAAATTAATAAATTTTACAAAGTACCCATTGTTAACTATATTCCATATATTTAAATAAATATATTTAAATAGACTAAATTAAAGTAGATGAATGCTCGGTTTAATAGACATTGAAAATTTAAATATATTTATATAATTGAAAAATATAATAAATTACAAATGTAACAAAAATTTATATTTATTAATATTATCAATATATTATGAATTCCTTATAAATTGTTCATATTGATCATTTGAATAATGAATGAATACACCTTTGGGGAATTGAAAATAATTGGAATTTAGGTATAATTTTCATTCACCATGTGAATATGGAGTCAATACCTAAAGATGAATTTAATGTTAATTTTCTGCAGTATCATTGGTGTTGTCGGACAAGTCCTATTTTTAAGAATATATGGTTTTAATTAATAGAAAACAATAAAATCTTTAAATTAAAAAATTTAATTATGTAATCATATATACAGTCTTATCATTGGGAATTTCACTAACGTAATATATTTTAAATCAATAAATAATTAAACTAATCAAAGAAAATATTTTTCCTATACAAGATAATAACTATGGAGACCTATCAATTAAAAAAATATCGTTATTTCATTTTACATGATTATTTATTTTTTCTCACAATTTAACACATTCATCAACACTAAGGTTTACAAACATTGGGGTCTAGATAGATAAGAAATTTATTCTACAATATTTTATACATATATAAATAATAGTATTCTCAAATGAAACCATACATGAAATTACATTTTCCCATTCATAATATGTGTTATAGAAAAATACGAACAAGTTATCTCAGAATCTATGTATTGTTAAAAAATATAACAAAGTTCTCATGTGTTAGATCATTATATCTTTCGAGAACATAATCAAGAGAGAAATATATGACGACAATAAAAGTGTTTAATAAAAATTATTTTCCATAGGATATAACATAATTCTATGTATTATAAAATTAATCAACCATAAAAAAATTTAAAATTTTGTTGAACCATGAGTCACTAATCATGGACCATTGAGTGTAAAATATGAAGAATAATTAATTTTTTTGAAACTAATATGAAAAATAAATTATTGTAAAAATACGTAACAAGTATAAGAGATGGAATGAATCATTCCATGTTATTAAAATAATTCATTTGTTGATATCATTCTTGACATATAACATCAATACTTAGGAGGAATTAGATATACCATATACATTTATCATATAAATTTTACTCTTATAACATAGTTTTTTAATTGGACTATATTAATAGGACTAACAAAATTATGAAAATATATATAAGCTGTAAAATTAAAATATATTGATTCGTATGAAATTGGCTCCAAATTTTTAGTAATTTGAAGTTGTTGTGAAATTTTATGTTTTATTGAAAAATGTTTTTGATAATTTTTTTGAGTGAATATTATAATAAATTTCTAAAAATCATAAAAAAAAATTTACAAATTTTTTTTTAAATATTCTTATCCAAATTAGAATAGAGTTATCTATATATTTGTTTTCAAAAACTATTGAGTTTTTAGCGAATAATAAAAAATACTAATTATGAGTTTAACCATTTTGAAAATCAATTTTAATATTAATATATTTTCTAAATAACTATAGTTCACCTATATTTTGAAGAATACAATTATGATCATCTAAATAATTGGTACAATGAATTTAGTATAAAACAATTATTATACATAAATAAATTTTTCATGATAGACCTCCGTTTATTTTATTTTTATACAAAAAATTAAATTCTTCAACATATTGAAATTTATTAAAAAAATTGATTCAATATTTTTAATTAGGGGTCAAAATTTAATATCCATAAAATTATAGAATATTAATAAGTGCATAAGAAATTTACTATTCTATTATTTCAAAAAATGAATGTTATGATAACATTAATTAAAAATAATTGTTTAATTTTTTCAAAATAAAAGTTTATTTATTTGAATATGTAATATTATATAATAGTAGTTAGAAATTAAATAAAATTTTATTAATTTTAAAAAATACCATTACTATAAATGAAGATATTTAAATTATTTCATCATTCATGACTTCTGAATAATTAATTATTTTCTAATTTTAAGATATAATATTTTGAAATAAATTATTACTTAATATAATTATGATTTAATTTTATATTAACTATAAAAAATAATTATATTTAGAAAACTAGAATTATTCTATATAAAAGAATTTGGTTTAAAAAATCTATTAAATTATTTTATTAGAAAACATTATTTTTGTTTAATATGATAACATATAATGATAATAAATTATTGTTCAGAAAATACTATTCTATTTTATTGAAAATAAATAAGTCATATAAATTATTATTTCAAATTATAAATTTCATTATGTTCCACAATTTTTAAATATATAAAATCAATAAAAGATATTGTAAAATGTTATTTTAGACAAAAAAATCCTTATACCATCTATATTTATGAAATTAGGATTAATGAGTTAATTTTAAATTTAAAGGAAATATATTTTATTTTGAATATAAATAAAAATATGGAATTATTATGATACATGAGAATTATTATTTTAATTTATATAAATAAATTATATTATGAATTATTTTTAAAAAAATTGAGAATATAAATAGATTAAAATATATATTAATGATAAATATATTTTTATTAACAAAACTATTTTTTATATATGTATAAAAAAGAAAACAATGAACAAAGAGAAATTTTTTTAATCAGAAATAGGGGGTGTTTGAGGATTTCATTTTGGGAGAGAGTTTAGTGAGGGATTATATTGGAGGCCATGTGTGGTTGTGAGGTCAAGAAACGAAAAGGGGGTTTTACCGATATGTCATCATATGCAGACCGAGAGGTCAACTTCGAATGGAGGATTTAATATTCAAATGAGGGAAAAGTGTGATGAGGATTAGTTTCAAATATATTTTATTCCAAATGGATTTGAAGAATAATATGATTCATGTTAAACATCCATAGAGGTTTGAATATGGCTGGAAACAATTGAGTGACAGACTATTGAAGTCCCCATCATCGTCCTCCTACATTGAAATTTGGAGATCTAATGTAGGTGTACTTGTGATTTTTTAATTATAGGAATATAGATATAATTTATAGTTTCAGTTCGGTTTCATAATTACGTCATATTCATATTCCTTATTTTTTATTTTTTCAGATGTCCATGTTGATAAGTTTTTGATTTTTAATAATGAAATGAAATATTTTTTATCTATGATTTTGTTAGAAAGTCTCCATTATCATTCTAGAGTTTTTCATCCTAATGTCTCTTGTTGGCAGGATTATTTAAAATATTATTGATTCCAAATTTATTATGTCAAATATTTTTGTCAAATTCGGATTTTTTAAAAATGGATGTAGATCGATTCTCTAAAAATAATGTTTATCCAAATTGGGATTCTCTTTATAAATTTCATTTATCAGATTGACAAAATTCTACTATTTATATTTTATTATCTACTAAATATATTCATTCTCAGAAATCCATGTAAAATTTTGTATCATGTGTTGATGAAATCTCATCATGGGTTTTTATGTTGTGAATATTTGTTTTACATAAATATCTTCATCAATGAAATTTTCAAACATTGAATTGACCATTCACAGTTATCAAATAATATCATAACCAATTAAAAATCATAAATGTAAAATGATTTATAATTTTTCAATATTCATAAAATTCATACCAAAAAATAGTGACAATAAATTATGGGGTCTGTTAATTATATTTTAAATGAATCAATTAGAAATACACTCTTTTGTACAAAAGCTATACTTCTCATTTTAATTTTTTCCAGTTTTTTCAAACACCAGCAGTTGAAGATGTTTTCTTATTTAATATTAAGGTAAGGGTTGTTTTTATTATAAAATTTGAAATATATCCAAATTATGTTTTTAAAGGATATGTTTCATTATGAATTTGTCATATATCATTAGAAACAAATTATGATTTTATTGGATAAGGTAAATTATTTTAATTTCATATAATTATATATTATTCCAAAAAAATCATTATATATATATATATTTGATTTTATTTTAAAACCTTAGTATAAAATTTATTAATTATTATACATTATTGTAAAACATATATTATTCAATATTATGAATTACTGTTTCTCTTTTTATAAATCAATTATAATTTATATTTGAAAGGGAAATGTTTTTAATATGAAAAATATATTTATTTTAAAAAACCGATATTTTAATCTATAATTTAAATTAATAAAAAATATAATTTTGTTTACCAATAATTTTAAAGGGGTATTTCATGTTATTAATATCAATATGTTAATATTCCTCATTATAAATGTCATCATTTAATATATAATATTATTTTTTGTCAATTAATTTCAATAAAATAGACGAGGCTATATTTTATGAATGGTCCAGAAATTTCATGATCATTTAAATAATATAATTTATTTATTTTTATATCGTTGATCCTAATGTATTGTAAATATATTTATTTCTTTTGGAATGGTTGATTCCTCCTAATGCAATTATGTTTTAATAAAATTAAAAATTTTAATCATATAACTTATTTTCTTATATTAAAATAATATTTTTCGGATTTGGGATAGGTTTTAATGGATTACGATAAAAAAATTGATTCTAAAAAATTTATTTAACTAATATATAGAACCTAAATATCATATAATATAATGTGGAATTGGGGGAGGACCCACAATCTCAAATGGGAATCTGTTCTACAAGTTATATTACTATGTGTCCCCATGGGTTTCATGATATATTCTTATTACCATTTTATCCATAAATGATTTATTATTTTTTATTTTTTTTCAAGAGATGAACAATTGGATTTACAAAATTATTTTTGAAATAAATTTTCAAAATGTTAATTGAATTTTAAGGTTTATTAAAATAATTTTTCATATCAAACATAAATGTATTGAATATATTTAAAAAATGTATTTATAATATTATTGTCTACTAGTTTTAAAACCTCCTTATCGGGAAAAATATGTTCACCTCATGTTTTAAATTTTTTTTCCTATGTTATTATAAATTTAAGAGATTATTATTTCTAATATGGAGAAATCACACACAAAGATAATTAGTTAATAATATAAATTTGGTAAATCCTTGTTAAACATTATAGGTCTACGTAATTATCTAAAACTATACACCAGAAAAGGTCCTTAGATGGTTAAATATCTGTGTAATTTATATAAATAAAAAACTAGTTTTTTTAGTATTGAATTTGGAAGTGCATATTTTGGACATTACATATGGTATTAGATGAAGAGTTAATTTAACAATAGAGATAAGGAGTTGTATTTGTTTTAAAATAATATAAGAGTTAGATTTTTTTTGAACATAAAAATTAGTAAATACCATTAATAATATATAATATCTTGGTTTTTTTAATTTGGGTGAGAGAAATTCAGAATTTTGTTAATGATGATGAATTAAATGTGGGGGAAAAATTCATTTCAAGGGGTAGAGGGGAAATTTTATTATCCAAAAAATATTAAAATATAATTTTTTTCTTAATAAATGTGTGATTTTTTAATTTAAATTAAAAAATGTTAGGAAAATAATAATTGGAACTAAGTTTTTTATTTAATCAACCTATTATTTTATAAATTATAATATGTAAATTATATATCAATAAATTGAAATAATATTACATTATATGATTTTAAAAAAAATACCTTTACTATATATTATGATATATTAAATTATTCCATCTATTTCTATTTACTAACTAATTATAGTTTTGTAATTTTTTGTTGCAATGTATTTAAATAAATTATTACGGTCTTGAAAAAATATCGCAATATATGATAAATAGGTACAAATATTTTTTTTTGATATTTGTGGAATTACTGTTTTAAAATATTATTTTAATAAAATTATATTTTTTTATTATATCATAAGTGATTACTTTTGGGTTATAAGTTATCATATAATTTTTATTGAAATATACAATGTGAAATAATATATATTTTTAATTAAAATGATGAAATTATTGGGTTTTTTTTAGAAATGAAATAATTTTTTTATTTCATAATACTCATATATATATAATGTTATTAAAATAATTAACTTTATAAAAATTTTAAATTTTAAATTTTAATATCATCAAATTATGATTGAGTATTTCATTTGTAATTTAAAGGAAATATATTTTATTAATAATATTTATATATTTAAAATTTTCCTGATATATGAGTATAATTATAGTTATTTATATAGAAAAAAAGAATAAAAATTATTATATAAAATTGTAAAAATAAAAATTTCTTAGGAAATTTAGTTATGATAATTTTATTTTCAATATAATAATTGAAATTCATATATTCTAATAAAAATGGAATCATGAAATAAAAAAAATCGAAATCATCAAATAAGAAATTAGGATCGATGACTTCATTTTAGAAGAGATTTTAGAAAGGGATTCTTATGGAGTGAGAGTGTGTTTGAGGTATCTAACAAGAAAAAATGGGGTTCAAAAATTATGAATTTAGATGTGGATTGAGGGGTTGATCTCAGATGGAATGAAGTAATATTTATTAATGTCTGACATTTCACTTGGTCAAAAATTCATATAACATAGAACAAACATGTTATGCACTACATCCAACACCATAACACTCTTGTGATTCAAGAAACACTGATATTATCTAGTGACACACACTATACTAAGTAATCTTATGGTACACAAATGATCGTGTTTTACTACTTTTTAATATAACAAATATTTTTGAAAACTATATTTTGGTACATTTATAAATTTTATTTATAAGAAACATAATTATTGAATTTTGAATGTATGAATTAGAATAGGGTTCAATTTTTGTATATTTATATGAAACATCATTTTTTGATTAAGAGAGAAAAATATTTTCTTTCAAATAAAAACCACATCTTCTCTAAAGAAAATATTAATCAAAATTTATATTTTAAATTGCTTTCTAAAGTCCCAAAGGATCAATTATACAAACATTAATCCAATTTAGACCATAAAATTTATTTTTATTATGAAATTTGATATAAATAGTTATTAAACGTTTGATCATTTTCACATTAAAACCCCATTTTCTTGACACGTCTGTAGGATAAGAAAAAATAATTTCACTTTTTTGTTTTAAATTTTTTAAAATCTTTATAAAATGATGTAATTAGTATAATATTTGTGGTATAGTATTATCAACTTCATTTATTACCAAAAATATTTGTGAAAGTGATAAAAATTAATTACATTGAATTTGATAAAATTAATGTCATTAAGCGAGTAAGACATAATATTTTAGGCCAAAATATCATGGAAATTTATACAAAGTATATTGTTTCAAATTATTCTTCCATATTCCATTTTGGTATTAATTTTATGGGTTAGTGTGATATTATTAAATGGATGTTCCATATATAAAATTGTTTTAAGGAAAAATAAAAAAAGGAACCTTCCATAACTTTTACAATTATAAATATTTAGATATGTTCAAAAAATCATATTTTAGATTACGCATAACCACATGAAATATATATGTTTTATTTTTATCATAAAAATATATCCTTTGTTTTTAGAGTTGATTTATTTACTTTAAATTCTTATGAAACATAAATGTTGTTATAAATTAAAAAATTAAATAATACTATAATTATTAAAAGTAATGTAAATTGATTGAATTTTTTTATATTATTATTTTTTAGATGAATATATCATGATAAATAACATCTAATTTAATATATTTTAATACTTTTATTTTTTTATTTTAAAATTAACCATAAATAAATAATGTTCAAATCGTCATTAATTCTATATTACAATAAATGATATATTATTAAGTGATTTGTAATAAATAAAAATACTATATTTTGACATGTGATTTTTAAGTGTTATTAAATATTTAATATTTTATATTAAGGGAACAATTTATCTTTTAAAATTAACATATCAACCCATATATTGAAAAAAAAATTTAACTTGGTCTGTGTTTAAGAATTATTTTTCCCCATCACATGAAAATGAATTATAGTAAATAACAAAAACACATTAGATATTTATTTTTAAAATTTTTTATCATCTTTATAATTTATGTTATCTATATCATCACAAAAATATCACATTAATTTATACAAATTGTTTAAACTATATATGTCAGAAAACTAGTGTCTTCAATAAAATCCAAATTTCTAAAATTGGGGAAACATATAATTTAGAGAAACAAAATATAAAAATGAACATAGTTTTGTGTGGTGGTGGAAATAATTTACCATTATTACCATTTAATACATATTTTCCATTTTTTTTGGCGCATTACGTAAGGTATCACTTCCCTTAAATTATACCTTTTAGTATTTAGCGGTGTTCCACTCTCATTCCACTATAAATAAGAAAGCACCCTCCAACATCCATACATCTATAAAATAGCTCTGGTTTATCTATTTTATTCCAAATAAAAATTCCAAGATCCCTCAATTTATCCTTTAACACCTCCATTGGGTATTATTAAATCCATGGAATCCGTTTTGAAAAGAAAAAAACAAAAGGTACCCGAAGAAGAGATAACATCCTTCTAGAAGATCTATTATCTAATACCCCTCCACTATCCTTATACATGATTATAATAAAAAAATATCATCCTAAATACACTATTATGGAATTATTCTATGGTTTTTACTTACAACTACACAAATTTACAACTAATGGTTAACAAACATATTGTTTATCAGTACGGAGAACAACCGCCTCATGGCATAATGATTAATCATTTTTTCCTTTACCATCTTTAATGGTTGAGAATTATGATGGACACAATGATTATATATGATATAAATAATACATATTATGTTTTTATGATTCATTAATTCATTTAACAGACATAACATTATACATTCTATTTTTTTGTAAATATGATAATTTCATTTGAGGAAGTGTAGACTACCCCCTCCAAGTGATGTGATTCATTCACACACTAAAAAAAATGTATTAAGGTTGGTTTTAGTAAAATTATTTGATATATAATAAAAATAATTCTAGATTAATTATAATATATAGTTTTTTACATATATGTAATTTTATTTCATTCTTTCATTAATCCAATAATACTGAAACAATGATCATACAGATATACAACCTATAGTCTTCATAAATGATGTATTCTATTTATTACATATTTATTCTATAGAAAATTAATATAAAAATATTATTAATATAAATTAAATTTATATCATTGTATAAATTACGGAAATCAGGATATATTATAGGGATGAATGATACAACATATTAATATTGATGTGAAAAAAGAGAATATTAACATAAGTGAAATCCAAACATATTATTGTTAATAAGAGGGTATTATAAATTAAAAATCAAAAAATATAAAGTACTATATTTAATATTTTGGTTATTTTATGGAATTATAATATACTTATATTTATTATAATGGAGGTTTTAATAGGTATGATGAGATTAAAGACACAAAGTTAGGGGATTTAAAGTCTATATTTTATTTATGTGAGATTTACAACTTATTCAGCACTCATATGATTTGTGTGGCTACTATAATTACCATAAATATGTTATATGTTTATTATACTTATTTTAATTGTTATTAAATTCTTATTTTATGATCTCTCATTTATGAGGTTTATGTTTCATGATTTACCAAATTAGAAAAGTAGTGTTGTCTCAATTTTTATACTTCGAGACACATATAAAGAACATCAAGAACCATGTTTTCAAAAATATATTCAATGATGATATTTTCATAAAATATTCATTGAAACATTATTTTTTAATTTTTTATAGGTTTAAATCATCATTTAAATGTTTTAAAATAATATTCAATGAATTTGTTTTTCAAAACAATTGATATATACTTTTATAAATTTTTCTGTAAAATGTTTTCCAAATTTTTTTAATGTAATACTTATATGTTTTCAAGGAAAATTATTTCCAAATGATTTAATGTAATTATTTATATATTTTCATAAATAATATCTAGATAATGTGTTTTAATGTGGATTATGATTTAAATAATCCTTTTCAAGGACTCCAAAATATTTTCTTCATGAAATTTCAATAATTGATATTTCAAAATTATTTTCCATCTAAGATAAAATATATTCATGTTACACATTTCATTTGGGCAAATTATTCGAAGGACCCATTCATATTATTTATTTGAATGTCTTATATTTTGATGACATGGTTTCTGTGAAACATGTTCTTATTTCATAGGATTTATTCTTGTGAGTCCCGTATCTTTTCACAAATATAGATTTGATGAAATGATCATGAAACTTGTATTTCTATAATATTATATGATATAACTAAATTTTTATGCACACATTTATTTCAATTGTATTATGATAGGATGATTATAAAACCCATTTTTATAGTTCCTGATAATATGACTGGTTAATTATATTATCTCACATATATGAATTATTTTATTATTAGATGGTTCAGACATGTATCTAGCTCATATTTTTTGGGTAAGAATTTATATCTCGGGAGATAATAATGATAATCTAGTTGATGGTATTGATTCCTTAGTGTAATATGGGGAAACAAAATCCCTTACCAATAAAGTATTGTGATTGGTGGTGATAGTGTTTCACAACCACAAGGTGTAGTAACTATTAAGATTGAAAATAATGAAACCTAATCCATTATTGGAATATGTGGAAATCCAATCCGTTACAAGGAATATACTGTGAATGGTTATGGTAGTGTGACACACATTGTAGTCATATTTCCAGTATTTTTCCTTGATAATGTCTAGAAATTTGACTTAAATTATTGGTTATTATACTACATGTTAATTTGTTCCAAAATTTTATTTCTTATTCGTACGATATGATTTCTTGGTTTAAGATCCATATTTTCTTAAGATTCATGTCTTATTAACTTCCATAATTTATTCTATATTTTTTGTGTATGATATTATTAAACGTAGTATATGATGTTATAAGGTTATGATCATGTTCCCATGCCCCAATTCTCATTTTTATGCTTATATGTCACCCTTGTCTACCAAGAATGGGCATTTGAGAGAACACCTTTTTTATGTTTTCTTCACAAGGATATGATGAAATATGTTTTGTTCTGGGTGTCTAAGAAGGGTACTAGTCAAGAAGAACCTATTAAGAGATAATGAATCTCATTTTTGTATTACTATTAATGTTTCCTTTTTTCAAAAATCAATAAACTAATAATGTAGTTGGAAGTCTATTTATGAAATATTTTTAGTATTCTGAAAAAGTGATTCAATGTTTATATACATTAGGAATGTGTTGTCATAGTTTGTATCAGATTGAATGTTTAGCCACACAATGTAAAATAGGATGAGAAAACATTAGTGAGATCCATAGGGACATTTCTTAGTATATTTCTATGTATGTATCTAAGTATAAGTATAAGGATGAGTGAGTCTTAAGGAAAATATCCAAGATATTTTGGCTAGGATAAAGTGATTTGATTCATATAAATACACCCTTTTAGGTATACTGCCTATGGATCTAGTTCTGGAAAAAATTTACCTATGTTTAATAACTCTGAAAAGATGTGTTGATCTTGACTCAATATAACCTAGTACATGACAATAGGCCCTACTATGCATCTCGTCTTACCCTACAAATGGATATTAATTGGAAATTCATACATTTTTAAGTAACCGTCATTATGTTTTTTAATATACGGTGACTATAATTAACCTCAGATAAACCTACGGTGTCATATTATAAAATTTATGTGTCATTAATTAGACATAATATAAGTAATTTTTCAGGATATGAGTTTCTCATCCTGCACATTCTTGATACAGTTAATAGTGAGGACTAGATGGAACATGGTTAACATTTATTTTTCTAGATTTGTAAGGTATGAGAATTATGAAAATCTATTTCTGAAGTGGAAGTCTTGTAAAGAGAATCTAGATGGTGGTATGAGTATTGGTTAAACTTGTAAATATAATGATACTGGAAATGGTATGTTAAATGTATGTTATTTTCTTATAGTATTGTTTAAATTTAACACACGAAGCATTATTGGATTGAGGTTGATGAATACTTCAACATTATTCACATTTCATATTCTAGGAAAGAAGTATTAATGATTACGTTGATAAAGTCAAAGTAATTGTTTAAGAATAGTGTTTTATTATTGAAGTGTGTATGTATTGGAATTCAAAGATAATGTTATATGAATCATGAATTATATATGTATATTTGGTATAAGTTCTTCATTAAGGATTATAAAAAACATGTTGAAAGGTTTTGTTGAGGTAGAAATGTGGTTTCATTTAAAGGTGATATTTTGATTAAGGGATGGTAACCATTTATTATTTCTTCATTCTAGGATACATATGTTTGTTTAAAGATATATTTCATGGTAATGACTACATTCAAATTGGAAAAGGATTTTTTTTGAAAATCTAGTGTATATTATAATGGATAAATTATATAAATACTTCGATATAATAAATATATACAAACAAATATATGGATCAAGGATACATGCATGTTATCCAATAGTATTTTAGTTAATTAGGGTCATTATCATGTTTCAATAGGATTTATGATATGTTATTCACAGTTTTGGAATGTGACAACCAAAAACTGCATTGTGATATAGGGTAGATAAAAGTTATTCAAATTTCCTGAACATATTTATAATGTTTTGGATTTTCATATTTCAGAAGAGTTATGAGGTAAAATATTCACGGAATGATTATGTTAAACATTAGATTATGTTTGTGAGATTAAATTAATATCTCACCACATGTGGATTTATGCATATTGGATAACCTTGTCTAATGAATTTTTGGTGAGGGTAATAGAACATAGATGGGATAACTTATCATGGATCTGATGATATTTTAGTGATTAATGATTAAAAAATTGATTTTCATTTTTATAAAAATTGGATATGTCGAAAATGGTGATGGCATGACCAAATGTTGATATTTTACATATGGAATTAAATTAAATAATGTAATTATACCATCTAAAATAAATTCATTAACTCTAGGGAAATGTTCTTAAAACTGAAATGGTTATCCTAGTACACTTGTTACTAATGAATCTAATTTCACCTTATATAATAAAAGATTTATGGATTTTCATTGTTAAATTTCTCCCCGTAAAGTTCTGTATTTCTATCCTCTGTAACATTATTGTTGTATTTTTCTTCCATGACCATGTTTTCAAAATCAACTTATGTTCTCTACATTGAAACACAACTTTTTGTTACTATATATAATTGTGATGGTTGGAATTTTATTTTCAAATGAACGTTTAGTGTTTATTTTTATTATTTAATTTTATATTAATGAAATATAAAATTACCAAACCATTAATAAACAAAATGAATTTAGAGGGTGGAATTCATTTTTTGAGGGTAGAATGTATCATCTGAGTTTTTATGAACCATTTTTTTGAGTGAAGTAATTTCAATTGTTGTATTGAATTTAACTATTTCAACTATTACATTCACATGACACTTACATATCATGATCTAAAAAAACATTTTAATACTATCTAACATGGGACACTAAGATAAGATAAGGGCAATGGATCATTTAAGCTATACCACCAATTAATGGAATAAATTTTTTTAAAACTATATTTTAAAACCTGTATGAATATTATTTTTAAAAATTAACAAAATTTCATAATTCACACTTTTATAATAATCATTTTGTGTATTTTGGGAATTTTTTGAGTAACTTCATTTTTCGAGGAATACTGTAAAATAATGTATTTTTCGTGAAAAGTTCCTCTTTGCTTAAACAATGATTAAGGTTAACTAATATTATAATATTTATTATAAATTCAAAATTTATAAATTATATATATATTAATCTAACATAGGCAATTTTAATTATTTTTATATTGAAATAAGATATGAAAATTATTGAAATTGTTTGCATTTTTTCTTAAAAACCCGGTTTTTGGACCATGTTTTTTGGGTTAGCATTAATAATAATTTTGACACTTCTTTTATATAAATATTGAAAAATAGACACACACAGCTTTAATTAGTATAATATTTTTTTCTAATAAGATAAACAAAATTGTTTACTAAAAATATTAATGAATGTTATTAAATGTAATTATTATGATTAAGATAAAATTAAACTTAATAAAGAACTAAAACTTATTATTAAGGGAAAAAATTCCCAAGAAACATTTCCAAATGATGGTAGATAAGAATAAACATACCATATAACCTATTGGTTCTAATTTTGTGTGTTATTTGGATATAATTAAATTGTAGTCCCCTATATAAAAAGACATGTAAGGTAAAAGACAAAATAAAAACATTCTATACTGTAAAAATTTATAAAAATTTGAGATATGAAAAATATATATCATATTTTATGTTATAAATATTACATGGGTAGATTAATGGTGTTTTTTAACATAATTATTTATCATTAATTTTTAGAGATTATTTATTATAAAAAAGTTCATGAGAAATGCCATCATTGTCAATAACTAACTAAAATAAATGACACTATAAATATTATAATTGAATCAAAGTGATTGAATTTTTATCTATAATTATTTTAAACTGAATATATCATGTTATATAGATATAAATAATTATATAATTTATCTGATTTTTTTATATATTTTATTCTTAAAATTAAATAAAAAATAACAATATTGGCATTAATATTATTTTTTAATAAATGATATTTTATTATTTATTTTAAAAAATAAAAATCATATATTCTAACAAGTTATTTTATAGTGTTAATAAATATAAAATATTAATTTAGTGGTCAAATGAATCTTTTAAAATTAAAATATTGACCGATAAATTTTAAAATCGTTTTTATCATGGTATGGGATTAATAATTATTTTATCATGTCACATATTCTTATTTTAAAATTACTATAAAAAATATGATATTTTTATTTTTTGAATTACGTATAAAATTTTTAATTAAGTGGATTTATTTTTTCATCAAGAATATCAATTTAATTAACAATTAATGGTGAAACTACAAAGGTCCGAAAACTAGTGTCTATATTAAAAACCAAAATTATGAAATTGGAGAATCATAGATGTAAATTAAGTAAATGATTAAAATGAAAATATTCTTATGTGTTGGAGGTTTTTATCCACCATAAATAATTTTAATTAATTAGTTATATTTTTTGGAGGAACATTATGTAATGTGCACAACCCATTAATGAATACTTTATGGAATTTACAAGGGTTTTGCTCCCCTTGCACTATAAAAAGGAAAGTACTCTCCCACATTCTCCCTCATATCAAACCACTCACGTTCATTTATGATATATCCAATTCACATACCAACATCCCTACCCTACACATTGAATCCTCACTTTTTGAAGAATTAAATACAAGAATTCCCTTTGCTGAAAACCAAAAGGTGTTACGCAATGAACATATAACATCCCCCATCAAGCTCCATTATATTAGTTTTCTTCTCCACCCCATCCATTATCTTTATTAAATTCATATACAATAACCCCAATATAATAAATATATTGAGATATTTTTATGCGATGTTTTAAAACAACACTTACACACAATTCAATTTGATGGGTAATGAACATATTGTTTATGTATACGACGCCTCACAAAATAATGACTGATAGTTTGTTCCTTTACCAACACCAATGTATAGTAATTATTGTAAGAACCTGAACCTTATTTTAAGCTATGTTTTCCTCTTCTGGCTATTTTTTAGAAAACAAGGAGAATTTGGAAATTTTGTAAGTACACGCCATGTACTTTTCTTCCGCTCAAGGCCGTGTGCTGGCCGTGTCTGGGCTAGTCACATGGGGTGTACCGATGAGGTGGAGTCCGATTAATTAGTGTACAGAAAAGGGGACTACATGCCATGTAATCAAGAAGTACACGCCATGTACTTTTCTTTTTTATTTCATTAATCGGACTGGGGTCATGCCTAATCCCCATTTTCATCTTCTTCTCCACCTAATTACATCCAGAGTGACCTAGAGAGCCGATTCTTCTCTGAGCCCCCGATTCTTCACCAGTTCTCCGAATCGAACGCCGTCGGGTGCAATAGAATCAAAGCGGTGAGTTCTCAGTTCTTCTATGGCCATGTTTCATGATTCCTCCTCTTGTGAGAGTTATCTGAGTTTGGAAGTTTTAGATGTTTTTGCAGATTTACTCCATTCTAGGCCGATTAATAGGCCAAGGTTCAAGAATACCAATCTCCTAGGATTGAGGTAGGTGGTTTCTTTCCCTACGTTGAATGTCTTTGAGTTTTTGGTGCAAAAGTGTCGGATACCCATGTATCAAGTATCTCGGGTTAGGGTTTGATCCTTTTTTGTTATCTGCCTTATATTTCTTGTATTCTTGAGGTTATTATATAATTAATAATTGCTTATTAGCATGTTTCAGGATCACCTGACGGGTGTTTCCCTTGTTTTGGCTATTGATTGCCGTTTAGCACGGTTTGCCTATGAGGAAACACTTTTTTTCACATTGCTGGTATGCTTCTTGACTTGATTGCATGTATTGCCTGCTGTTTATATGCTTGTGGATGAATTTCTAGCTATTAGCCAAGTAGTTTCCGAACTTACATAGGCTGCTAACAGTCGATTACGCCCAACTAAACTGCTCAGGTCTGAGTGATCCTGGTGTGGTAGACTAAAGGGGTAATTGATGATCAGGGCTTCACTAGATAGTTTCTTATAATTAGTATCGATCGCAGGACCTATGGGAATGGGACTTTGTGATTCCTCAGAGTGTCCTTAGTTACATACCAGACTATAGGGGGAATTAGATGTAAGCTCTTCCTCAGAGTCTATATCTTTCATTGCAAGACCATAGGGGAATTGACGGTGAGAGCTTCCCAGAGTGTCTGTGCCTTTCTACGTTTAGTTGACTAAAGGGGGTTTTTTAGTAGGATCCACCCAGAGATTCATTGTTTTATTTTTTGGTTGGTTGGTTGTGATGAGTCCACCAAGCCAAAGAACAAGCTTGGGTTTGTACTGCTTGTTGTTTAGGTAGACTGCTGAGTTACCTGTTGTGATTACTTGCTTGCCCTGGGAGTATAGAGCTGTTGCTAGGTTCCTTGGTTGATAGCTAAGTGATTGTACTATGTAGCTAAATAAATTTTAATGGAGATTTATAGGATTGTTTGCCTTAGTGTACTTATACTTCTCCACTACATTTATTTCTGTTACTTTTGTTATATTACTCACTGATAGTAGGGCACAGATCTCGTGGTGAATGCCTACTGGGATTAGTCTCACACCCTGTTTGGGTCCTACTTTTCGGCCCAAATAGGTTATTTCATTGCAGGTGTAGATAGGGATTATGGCCCTTCTACTTTGGGTACATGATTTCTGGTTGGATGTAGAGAGCATATGACCAATCTTAGGCTTGTGATGTTGCTGCAGTTGCTGTTACTTTCGTACCTTGTTTTTAGTTGTATTTCAGCACATTTTTGTGTTTGCTGATTTCCTTAGATACTTGTACCTTTTGCATCATTATCATTATCATTATGTTTTCATTTCTTCCACTATTTAGTTCCAGTGTTTGTATGATGTTTATTGCTTCTGCCATTGACTATTTTTTCTTGCCTTATATAACTTACCAAATGAGGGCATAGTTTCCCCAATAACTTACCAAGGCCCTCACTTCTAGTTGGTAGCCTCTGGCGTTTGGGAAAATGGGCCTGAGGTCATGTGGTGAACCGGGTATGGGGAACCTTTGGAAGGGCTCCGGATTCAGGTCATTAAAAAGTGGTATCAGAGAAGTTCTTTCCTTTTCTATTGAGTTGCTATTTAGTGACATTAGATAGGGATCTGATGGAATAGGTAAATGGTAAATAGTTGTGCCCGGGTGTTCTAGAACTCATGTACAGGGAAAAAGCTAGATTACCTCCATTATTTCACGTTTTGAGTTTTGCGAATGACACAGTTTAATTGATTTCACCATTGGGTGATGCACTTGTTTTGGGCTATTACTATTTATATGATTGCGGTTCTATTTTGTTGCAACCCGATGAGATGAGGGTATGCCATCTCATGAATTATATATGCACATGTTAGAAGATCACAGGCCATGCATCTTTCCATGCCATCTAGGTTTCAGTAGATATTTCATGCTGTTTTGAAAGGATTTGTGATAGACAATGCATGGTTTTGTGATAGCTGCTGTGATAGAATACCTGCTATGTTGATAGGGTATCGTTGTTTGGAGATTTTTATCACAAACTCCAAACTCTGATCTGAGAGGTATTATGGGCCCTCGAGGATCAGAATTTGGTGGTTCATGAGTTCTTATACTGTTTTCTTGTTATATGCACGGTTAGGATGCCAAGCGTGGATTCGCGTGGAGTATGGGCCCCCACAGATCAGAATTTGGCACATTTACCTCCTTTTTTCTGTGTCTTCTAGGCTCCAGTGCAGTTCTGAGGCTACTATCTAAAAAAACGCAGAATACATGGCTTGTACTTTATATATATACACCGTGTAGTTTTTGTCCATGTCATTCACCGTGTGGATAGGGACACAGAGTTGTAAATGGTTTTCAGGAACACGTCGTGTACTCTAGGTACACGCCGTGTAGAGGTTAACTAGGAGCCCGACCATGTCGCTAACAACACGGGCCAGTTAATGCATGTTTAGTACATGCTGTGTTCATTATTCACATACCCTTTATCCTTTCCCAGGTACTCTTCCATGTCTTGAAAAACACGGGTGAGTGTTATCTTCTCCTATACACGCCGTGTTTTTTCGGAACACGCCGTGTAAGGATCAGCCGAGTACCCGACCGTGTCATGAACAACACGGGCCGAGGTTTCCCTTCATGTGCACATCGTGTCTCGTAGGAAAACGCCATGTTGTGTCCACCATGTGTCAGGCTGTTTCGCTAACAACACGGGCCAGGTAAGGCATGTCAAGTACATGCCGTGTCTTCCTTAAACACGCCGTGTAGAGTTCGGCTGGGACAGTCAGTGTGACTTAGTCGTGTATAAGTAACCGGGCAGGGATAAAAGGGTTAGTACATGCCGTTTAGTTTAAGAACACACCGTGTAGTCGAGTAGGTTACACAGCCATGTAGAGCCAATGTATACGCCCTGGGTAAATATTTAAGAAACACGCTATGTATTGGTACTACACGCTGTGTAGTCATGTTTTTCCCAGATTTAAAGGTTTTTCTCTCCTGTTCCATTCTACTCTCCTATATTGCAACTGTGTTCGACTTTAATGAAGGTGTGTTTTGGCCTTTCAGAGCTATGGAATCGAGACTTCCTCATGTTGCACGCCAGGAACCAGGCAACGATCTTACGCCTGATACGACTAATCAGGCACTGCCAGTAGTTCCGCCCATCGTTCCAGACATGGCACCTGCAATGATTCTAGAAACTGGTGCCGACGCTCAGTTCAGAGATATTTTCATGAGATTCATGTAGACCTTACAGGGAGATCAGTATCCTGCCCTGACTATGACAGAGCTAATGCGGGTCTTCAAGCAGCAACATCCTCCCACTTTCACAGGGGATGGAGGACCTCAGGCTGCAGAGTCATGGCTGGAATCCATGTTACCCATCATCGAGAATCTGGATATGCCTCCAGAGAGGAGGGTGATGCTCGCGATGTATATGCTGCGATATTCCGCCAAGAGATGGTGGGACGTAGTCTCTCAGACGGGGTTCCAGCAGGCTATGGATTGTGATGTGTTTCAGTGTACGTTTTATGACTACTTCTACCCATTGACGCTGAGGGATGACAGTGCCAGGGAGTTCATGAGCCTGCAGTAGGGTACTCTCTCAGTTATGGAGTATTTATCCCACTTCAGTGAGTTACAGTGATTCACTCCCGTTCTGGGGAATGACGAGCTGTTTCTAGCAAGGAAGTTTGAGGAATTCCTCAGACTGGAGATCAGATCACAGGTGAATGTGTTTTAGTTGACTTCTATTACTCTGATAGTCAAACAGACACTCATCACGGAGAGGAACCTGAGGAAGACTGGATCTGTGGACCAGGGCGGTACAACATCCATGGTTGATTCCCTCCAGACAGACAGTAGGAAGCGCCACCGAGAGTCTACCCGAGGCGACCCGAGGAAGAGAGGTATTCCTTCTGGTAGATGATATTCCCCTTCTGGCACCCAAGTGGTGTCTTATTAGTGTGGGAGGAGTGGGAATAAGAAGCCCCAGTGCCTGAGGGACCTAGTGGAGTGCCGATCTTGCAGCAATATGGGTCATTTGTAGCGTTTCTGCAAGGTTTCCCTTCCAGCGGCTAGTGAAGGAGGATCAGTTTCGACCCCATGTGCAGGAGTAGGATTACCTACTCTGCAGCAAACTGGGGGCTGGAGTTCTGTAGGGCGTTTAAGTCAGGGTAGATGTTGTTGACACATTGGTCAGGCTCAGGGGGGAGCATCTCAGGGTTCTCAGGATGCTACACAGGGCCGTGGTACGGGCCAGACATTTGCTGTAGAGAAGATTCATCAGGAGCAAGATCCCTGACCCTCTACTGTTCGACGTACGATCTCAGTAGCCTCAGTTTTATCTTCAAACCTTTTTGATACTGGTGATTCACATAGCTTTATTTCTGTTACTGTATTTGATAGTCTTGAGCTCTGTGTATTTTCGTCTGCTGACATGTTGACTCTCGACACACCCTTGGGAACGAGGACATCTAGCATACGTCAGTGCAAGGGGTGCCCTCTCGAGGTTGCATGGTATCATTTCTTATGGTACCTCTATGTCCTGGAGATGACGGGTTATAAAGTCATTCTCAGTATAGACTGGTTGGTTCCTTTCTAGCCTGTCGTCGATTGCTATCGCCGCAGGGTGATTTTCATATCACCAGAGGGTGAATCTTTACTTCATAATGTTGAGTGGGATGTTCAGGCGGGTCGAGACGGGCTCGAGCATCATGGGATAGGAGGAGTTACATCCAAGATTTCTAGTCTTTATTTGGATGACCAGGGTAATTCTCAGTTATACTTTCCTCCAGTGGTTGATCGCTCTCCAGATGACTTTACAGAAGACTTTTCAGGGTTTCATCCAGAGCGTGAGGTAGACTTCTCGATTGAGCTCGTTCCAGGAGCAGCACCAGTGTCCATTCAACCTTATAGAATGGCTACACCGGAGTTGCAGGAGCTCCAGAAGCAGTTGGAGGAGTTGCAGGCAAAGGGTTTCATCCGACCCAGTACTTCTCCTTGGGGTTTTCTTGTTCTATTTGTGAAGAAGGCAGACAATACCCTTAGGCTTTGCATGGATTATCGGAAGTTGAACCAGTTGACGGTAAAGAACCGATATACCTTGCCGAGGATTGATGATCTCTTCGATCATCTTAGAGGAGATCAGGTGTTCTCGAAGATTTATTTGAGGTCCGGTTATCATCAACTGCACGTTTGGCCCTCAGATATACCTCTGACAGCCTTCAAGAGCAGGTATGGCCTCTACAAGTATACGGTTATGCCATTCGGTCTTACGAACACGCCAGCAGTTTTCATGGAACTGACGAACCGAGTGTTCCATCCTCACTTGGATTCCGTCGACGTGGTCTTCATGGACGATATCTTGGTGTACTGTCACACTCGACACGACCATGCAACCCATATTTAGATCGTTTTGAGTACATTGAGGGAGCATCGGCTTTATGATAAACTCTCAATGTGCCACTTTTGGATGGACTAGATTCACTTCTTGGGTCATGTCATCTCAGAGAAAAGAGTAACAATAGACCCAGAGAAGGTGAGAGCAGTAGTTACCTGGGAGCAGCCGAAGAACTTCTTCGAGGTATAGAGATTCTTGGGGCTGGCTGGTTACTACATGCGGTTTATGCAGGACTTCTCATGCCTAGATGCACCATTGACGGGCTTGACTAAAACGAGGGTGAAGTTTGTTTAGTCAGAAGCCTATGACTCAGCCTTCTAGGAGATGAAGGGGAGATTGACTTCAGCACAAATCCTAGTTTTTCCGAAGCCGGGAAAGAGGTATACAATTTTCTGTGATCCATATGGCATCGGAATTGGAGCAGTGCTTATGCAGGAGGATAGAGTGGTTGCATATGGATCTCGGAAATTGAGGCCCTAGGAGAGTAATTATCCTATGAACGACCTGGAGTTGGCTGCGGTTGTTCATGCTTTACGTTGCTGGAGAAATTACCTTCTGGGAGAGAATTTTGGGGTATACACTGACAACAAAAGTCTCAAATAAATCTTCACGCAGCATGACCTAGATCTGAGACAACAAAAGTGGGTTGAGTATCTCCACTCCTTCGATTTCGAGCTTGCCTATAAACCTGTGAAAGGCATCGCAGTGGCTGATGCACTGAGCAGGAGACCTCAGATACAGACAGTTTAGGAGGCCAACAGTGAGTGGCAACTGATGGCACTGTTCTCAGAGATGCATTTGGAGGTGCACGATAGGCAGGGGCAGACTTTCCTATCATCTATGGCATTACCTCTGCACTTCTGGACCGAGTTCGAATGAGGCATCTGGCATATTCAAAAGGTCTAGTCCTACGGGAAGCGTGTCAGGAGAGGACCCTCTTTCCGGGTGGACCGTTGGCAAGGATGAGATCTTGCATTTTCTGGGACGAGTATGGGTGCCATCAGATATACGCGAGGAGATGATGAGAGACTTCCATTCCTCAGTTTGGGCAGTTCATCTTGGCTATAACATCCTGCCTTTTTGTCACATAAACATTCCTTACATTATACAAAACTGAGGACCTTTAAGGTTTAGTGTCTTGGAAACCAGGAACTTAATATATGAAACAAAACAAAAACATTCTTACTAAACACTTGAAAGTATTCTCCTTATATTCATCCTAGATTCATTACAAAATCTCATAACCTGGGTACATACATCAATAGAAAGGGTGAGCAGAAGGCCCAGTAAGGGAAACAAGGGAAACATTTAACATGTGAACTTGAGATACATCAATAAAATCCTGAAAAGAACTTTAAGGATTGAGAATGAAATCATGAGGAATATCATAATAAAAATAACATATTTAATAACTTAAAGATGTGGCTACAAAATTTAACAAAGAAAATCATTTCTGTTTTACCAAGGTCCATCCCCAACGTGTCAATAAAAATTACCAAGGTTATTCACCAAGGTATCAGTCAAAATGGTCATCTCTAGAGATTAAGTCTTTACCCAATGCATTGGAGAGCTATTAGGGAGAACACTTAAATTTTCCTTTATTATCACGTGATCAACATATACCATCATCAATCATTTCATAAACATCCCATATAGCATAAAAGAAATGTGTTTAATTTCATAATCATAAAATTTTAAAAACTACTTTAAAGACACGATGTTTGTGTCACTTTAAAACCCACAGAAAAGGAAGGTGGGTCTCATGTATGTAAATCCCAGAATTTAAAATAGAAAATATTGGTATATATGTTAATACCCATATAAAATAGATAGCTTTTAGTATTCACTTAATAATATAATATAACTTTAGAAAAAGAGAGATACATTTTGAGACGGAAATTCTGCAGCATAACGACTATGTTTCGGGGTTTTAGAAAACATTGAAAAGAGAGAGTACATGGGTCAAAAATTCATAAATGACCCATAAAACAGTAGAGGGGTAGAATATGAAGGATATATGAACATGGTAATTAAATTTTAAGGACAAACCATTTTAAATGAATAACATGGAAGGAAGACACAAATTAGATTTCTCTTATGAAAAATCGACAGCCTAACGGCATCACTTAAACTTCATAAAAATGAATTGACGAGATAAAATAGGGTTTTTTATCACATAAACATAAAATATCAGTATGATAGATATATATATCATATCCCAACATAAAGGAACTTGAAAGACATGACAAGAAAATAGAACTTGAAAATGAGAAGGGTGAAAGAATCTCTTAAAATTTCGACAGTCTAACAGCGTCACTTAAACTTCAAAAAAATGAATTGATGAGATCAAATAAGGTCCCTCATAATATGAAAATAAAACATCACTATTATAGATATAGATATCATACCCCAACATAAAGTAACATTAAAGACATGACAAGAAAATAGAACTTGAAAATGAGAAGGGTGAAAGAATCCCTTATAAATTCGACAGCCTAACGACATCAATTAAACATCAAAAAAATGAATTGACGAGATAAAATAGGGTCTCTCATCATATGAAAATAAAATATCATAATGATAGATATACAAATCATAACCCAACACAAGGGAACTTTAAATACTTGACAAGAAAATAGAACTTGAAAATGAGAAGGGTGAAAGAATCCCTTAAAAATTCAGCAGCCTAACGTCGCCACTTAAACATTCATAAAACGAAATGATGAGAGTAAGAGGGAATATCTCATCATATGAACATGAAAAGGTATGTAAGAGGAATATAAAAGAACATCCTCTAACATAAGAACATGGAGCATAAAAGAAATGACTTAAAAGAGATTACTTGAAAAGAAAGAGAGAGGTCAGATCCCTTACATTAAAACGTAACTCTTAAAACTCAAAGGTTGGGACCTTGAGGGGTTGGGGGAACCTTGAGAGGACTCCTTGGGAGGTAATGAGACCAGAGATTCGTTGGGGGAGAGTTGAGAGTCTAATGGATGAGATGATGGCTCGGTATTTATAGGGAAAGTGAGGGGAAAATGCATTAATGGCCAAGGGACACCTCATTGGTGGTTTTGGAAAAAACATGGGCTTGCCCTTGGTATTTGCCCATGGTATTGGCCACATGGGTCCCTCCATACAATAATTCATCACCTTTGGTCGGAAAAACCTTAAAATATCTCATGGAATCATCATGACATAGTTATGATGTCATTAAACATACCGAAACCCTAAAACTGTATTTTCACTATTCATCGAAAATTCAACTTTCTCAGAAAAATCCCAAAATTTCACCTTAACCAAATATCGATGCTCTGATTTCAAAAATGAACTCCATTGTATAAAAATAATTTTCTAAATATTTTTATTTTTATTTTTAAATAAATAAACTATTCACCGAAAATTCATTCTTTTTACAAAAATCCCCAAAAATTACCTTAACATAATATCGATGCTCTGAGTTCAAAAATGAAATCCATTTGATAAAAATATTTTTTTAAATATTTTTAATTTAATTTTAAATTAAAAACACTATTCACCCGAAAAAACTAATACCTGACTAATAATTTATGAAACCGTTATTTACCCATTTTATTGAATCACATTACTTAATCAAGGTGCCTAGATTATATTAATACTTTATTTAAGTGAGATTACTAATACATTTAGTCACATTACTAATCCTAAGAATAAAATCACTATTCATAATTTACTATTTATCAAAAATTATGTTGATCTTATTAGACTCTAAATTTTGTACTGAACATAATTGTTGAAGACCATTTTTTTAAAATCAGTAAACATTTTTAATTATTTAAGGTTTACATAAACATTTTTACAATATCCTTTCTATAAAATTCCTCAAAAATATGCATACTATTTTTATTCGGACATTTGAAAATTCATAAGCTTCATCATAAGAAGAAATAAAAATTATTATTTAAAAAAAGGATTACACAGGTAGTTACGGTCTCCTTACATAACCCCTTATCACACCAGAATATGACCTAAGTGTAAGGTGTGCTAAGGTGAGAGAATCCGAGGGAGGCTTGACCAACATCGCACGAGTAGTAATTTATAACAATTTGAACTTCTCGCGAAGGTAATTCTGTTCTAGCTTCACACGATGAATTTTGGCTTGGGTTTGGTCCAGAGAAAATCCCAGTGGTGCTACCTCCTTCCCATGTTCCTTAGATGGGCTTCGATTGGCCCAAGACTACTGGATGAGGCCATCAAATCTCCTTTCTCTATTAGTTAACGAAGGTCACTTGTATTTATTGACAAAAGTCACAATATTTAGTTTTCAATGGTCATACTGACTAACAGTCATATAATAGTCAAAACCCAAAAGTCTCATTTTAATTATACTCATGTTATCAAATGAAACAGTTTTGTTGAGTATGAAAAATAAAATAACACACAAAATTAGGAAACAAGATTTATTCAAAATTTCGGGTCGTTACAATCTTCCCCCCTTAAGAAATTGCATCCTCGCAATTTTTAGAAATTGGGTTTTGAAATTTCATTGAAAGTCCCACATTGGAAAAAGAGTCAGTAACACTATTACTTTAAAAGAAAGAAAAGGAAGTACAAAGGTCACATGAGTTATACTAGGATTCCATGTAGGAAAACATGGACATGGGGGATAAAACAAAGGGTCACGTTCTGAGGGAGAGTGATAGAAAACATGATTAGGAGAAAGATAACAATAAGAAAATAACAAACTTTTGATGTGTGTAAACGGTCTTTGATTACACAGTAGGAAATGTTAACAGACAACGTTTTTGTTTTACATTCCTTTTCATAGTTTTGAGGAATTCATTTACTACATAGAATAAAAACATAAGTAAATATACCTAACTTCAAGTAGAGTTTCATCCTTTAATAAGTTTCTACCAAAACTAATATTTTCTCCAAACTATGAGCATTCAAAACTACTTGGTCTCATCAAAGCACAAGAATCATCTTATATAGAATCACATAATCCACCAAACATTAACTATCTATTTCTTATATCTTTAAACATTATTCCAAAAACTGAAAGGGTAAGATAAAACAACTCTTCCAAAATAAACAACCCCAGTGGAAGGGAAACTAATTTAAATTTTCAATGTTCCACGGTACTACCCAAAGTTCATCATAGAACATTCCATAAATAATTTTCCTTAAAATTACTCAAAATAAACAAAACTAAGATTGAAACCCAAATACAAGAAGGATTTGATAACATAGTCTTCCAAGATAAATTTTATCACTCATCTCCAAACAACATCAACCACTCCTAACATCTTATAACAAAAATAGCAAACCTAAACATATTTTACCGAAGATAGGTTAATCATTTACATATGTAAACTAAATTACTATAAGTCCACCTTAAATTCATCTATTCTTCAAAATATAAGTCAAACTTTACTCCTCATGGAAAATACCGTAGTAATCCATTTACCTCGATAAAATAGAGTTCCAAAAATTTTATTATATTATATACATCATTTTATTTCTTTATTTTAATAAAACAACAAGACAAAAGCAATGTTCTTTCATACGTATGGATGAATATCTCTATGAGTCATATATTACATTTCATATTTCTAGGTTCTATATATTATCATAATAAAAATATAATGAATATAGATGATATTTATATTATGTTATCAATTCTGTAAATCATTATATCTGTTTATAGACCAATGATAAACATATTAAGATACATGTGAAAAAAACGAATAATACTCGAAAAGAAACATAAAAATAGAATTGTTATTAATAATGAATTATAAGGTCATAAAAAATATATGGTATTATATATATCAATTATTTTCAATTATATATTTATAATAATCTTATATTTATTATACATCATGATTTAAAGAGTATGATGAGAGTAAAGACCTAATGTAAGTGGATTTCTAGTTTCACAATTATTTTAGAGTGATTTATTCCTTATTCACTACTAATATATTATGTCTGGTGATTATAGTAACAATGAATATAATTTATGACTTCAATTATTAATTTTTAAGGTGTTACATATTATTTTTATGATATCTCTATCATGGGGTAGTTCTTTAAATAGTTTCCATATAGAAAAAGTTCTTTTTCCTAAATTTTCCTTCACTGAGACACCTGTCGTGAACATTAAAAAAATGTTTTAAAATAACATACAATGGTGATATTTTTTTACCATATTTAGGGAAAATTTATTTGAAATTTATTTTATGGTTTTTATCTTCCTTTACATTTTTAAAACTTCTTTTGTAATTAATGGGTTTCAAAATGTTTCCAAGATTATTCTATAAGTTATCTAGGAATTTTTTTCCAGATGTTTTAAATAACTATTTATATATGTTTGAATGAAAATTGATACCAAAATACATTCAATGCTTTCATTATAAAATTTAATGATTATTTTCGTGAAAAATATTTTCAAATTATATTTTCATTTAATGATCCATTATAAAATAAAAATGTATATTTTTCTAAAAAACATCCTTTAAAATATATTTCAAATTGATATTCCATATTTAATGACATCATTTGATGATAATAATTTCGTATAATGATATGATTCAATGTTACCATTCATTTTCAATCTCAATATTTTAATTGTTTTTATGGAATGATGATTATGAAACACGTACCTCTTCCACTTTTTTTTTATGATTATGAAAATCACTTCTTTTCATGGGTTAGGGTTTTAAGAAATGATTAAGAAACCTTCCATTTTCCCAAGGATAAGATATAACTATTGGTTTATGAAACACATTTCATTTAATTTAATTATGGTAGAATATTTATGAAAAAAAAATTATGAGTCATTATTTGTTGAAATTTTTATTATATTTTGTCAGATGTATGAATGATTTTATTTTGAGATGGGTTGGATATGTATCTCTCTCCAATGTGTGGGGTATGGATTTTTACCTCAATAGATAATGATGGGAATCAAGTCGATGGTCTATATCCATTGTGGTAAATAGAGTAACTGGATGCCTTCCACAAAAATGACTATGATTGGGAAAATAGTGTGTCCCCCCCCAGTAGGTGTAGTAACCATGATGATAGAATATGTGGAAACCTGATCCATTATGAGAAGATGAAGAAACCTAATACCATACATGGAAGGACTATGAATGGGGATCGTGAGGTACCCTACCTAGTAGGTTTTTTCCCATTCTAATATTGGATACATTTTTGATATTTTTATTAACTATATGGGAATGAAATCACATGATTATATATTTTAAAATTTGATGTCTTATTCCTATGATATTATTTCATGAATTTTTTTATTTATTTCCATATGATTCATGACTTATGAACTACCATGATTTCTACCATGATTCATAATTTTGATCATATGATATGTAGGTTATTTATTTTAGTGTTATGAACATGTTATCCTAATTCTATGTTTACACATACATGTATCACTTATTTACCTTCACATAGCATCTGAGATAACCCATTTAAATTTTCTACTTCCCTAGGTTATGAAGATAAGTATTCTGAATGATGTTTATAAGAAGATTTCATGTTATGAATAACCTAGTAGACTATAATATAAATCATTTATGTACCATTGGTTATGTTCCCATATTTCCAAATGAAATAAATTCAAAAAGATATTGGGAAAAATTTAATGTAATCTTTTATTTATTTTTCAAATGATATGTAATTTATATGTATAGTAAGAGTAATTATTTAAATAAATATCCATGTATTTCGACTATATATGGATTACATGTATTGAATGGATACTTAAAATTCCATTTTCATAACCAACATATCAATTTTCTGGATCATGGTTGGTGTATGTGTTTTTTGATATCTTTTAGGAATCGAAATCCAATTTCTATTATTGATTCAGTTTGATAATTACATGTTAGTAATATTCCTCACTACTTTTTCTCCTGATGTCCACATTAACAGATTTTTTATTTAAAAAAATTCATCAAAATACCTTTTTTCAATGATTCTGTTCGGTAATCCTTGTTATCATTCTATATTTTCATCATCTCGGTGTTTCACAAACCAGATCGAGTACCCGAGTAACATGATAATCGAGCATGTTTTGACAAGTCTTAAATGGAATTTATGATCCCCATGGGTTGAAGATTAGCTCCTAACATTATAGAAAATGAAAGTTATAACAAAATCATGACTAAAAATTTAGAAGCAAGATAACAAATCAATATTCGTACAAACAATGTCCACTAGGATATGTGAATGAAAAGTCAAACAGGAATGTAAACCAAAAGTACTAAATAAACTTACCTAAATATATAAATATAAATATCCCAAGTCCCAAAGGTTGAAACTCTCCAAGTCCAATAATAAAAACTATGTGGGGCTTTAACCGTGATTGAACCTGGGATAAAGTAATCTACGAACACCTGAAGAAAAATGTAGGGTGTGAGAAAAAATCTATATATGGTCTCACCAAGGACTTAATAACAAGATGAGAATATCCAATTATTCAAATAAAGTGAATTCCATTTTTCAAATAAATAGGTTTTGAATTGAAGTAGCATATTTAAAAAATTCATGGATAGACTTTCAAAATATGTAAATTCATTATCAAATAACTCTTAACATATCAATATGATATATAGACATTCAAAAAATGTGCTTTATATATATGTATTAAATAAAATATTTTATATAAATTATTTTGTATAAATTATAAGGCATGTAAAATAGTTCAAATCATTAGAATACGTTTATATGTCATATAAAAAAAGGAAGCGATATGGTCATCTTCCAAGATGTGTTATAGTTCCAAGTTATGGTATCCTCACACACTCATGTGATAAATTGAAATGTCTACATAAGTACCTTATCAAGGTAAATAGATGACTCATTTATTACCCAATGGAGAAGATATATTTTCTGAACAATTTATTATTATTATTTGGAAGCTTCAATCCATTGCTCGGGAAATTCTATCATATCTTATTTTTCTAAATAAATCACTTATTACATATGATTTTATGTGTTGTAGTAATATTTAATGAAGGTAAATTTATTTCAAGAAACCATAAAATGAAAATATGTATCCTTCCCCCATTTCAAATTTTAAAAATTCCACCTCTAAACAAAAAATAGTTTTTAAAACAAAAAATTTCATTGGACCATGATAAAACCATAAAGATTCAATCAATTTATTTTTAATCCTTTTCAAAAATAGATATTTAAAATCAATTAATAATTAAATATCACAATCCAATTTCAAAATTATATTGAATAATTTAATTTAATAAACAATCAAGCAGGTTCACATAAAAATCTAATTTCAATGGAATTTTGGTTTTTATCAATTTCATCATAAAATCCAATAAAAAATTTAAATTAAATAATTTATATTTCAACAATTTACATAAACAAACCCAAACTGAAAAGAATTGTGGGTTTTAAAATTTCATGAAAAACCAATTATTAAATCCCCAATTAAATGGAATTGGGTCTTTCAGACAAGAAAATTAAATTAATCTTAATTAAAACTGAAAAATATATTTAACTAAAATAATTGAAATTATATAATTACATTTAAGACTAATAAAAATGTCAAATCATGATGGAACCACCTACCATTGAATCAATGGATCTCAAAATGCCAAACCCTATTTTGGATGTGTCGATGAAGAACAAATATCACAAAATCTAAGAATATAGGTTCAAATATAGGTTTATGATTGAAATATAGAGGTTAATAAATATATAATGAAACAGTTGGATCCAATGAACCATAGGAATTATTATAGAGATCATTGTAGATAAATATCGTGGTAAAGAAACCAACATGGATTATATAGAAGAGAATTCCTCATGATTTGAAGCACATATATGAGGGTTTTGTGGGATGAATAACTTCTCTTGGATTCTCCAAAGGAATAATAACTCATATGGTTCCTTTCTAGGTCCATCTGGAACCTGTTTTGGGGGGTTTCATGAATTTTATGTTATATTTTTGAATTAATGAAATAATCTGTACATTTATCTTGGATAATCTATTTGGTAAGAAAAAACCAATAAGCCTAGAAATTCACCTTTTATAAGTGGGCCTCATGGTCTATCCTAAGAGGGATCATGGTCTAACTAACCATGTATGAACCATCGAGAACCCCACTTCCTGTGTTTTCACAGTTTTCATTGGGATATCTTACAATTTTGGGAAAATTATACAGAGACCACGCGCTAGTTTAGAACGTGTCAATTATTTTAAAATATGAACCTTAAACAAACACAAATTAATACCAAACATGTTTTTATAAAAATGGTGGTTTATGGAAACATAATAATAGTAACACTGTGTTATAACCACCCCACAATAAAAAAATTATGTCCCTTGAAATTTTACATTGAAGCACCCATGAAAAATTATGTGGTTGTTTCTCTCTCCATATTGCCAACCGATCCCATGTATCATGGTTATAAAAACCATGATTCTATATAACACAATTAAATGGTGTTTTCATCCAAGAATTTATTGTAGTTTTTGAATCAACTATCCCGATTGGCCATTCAGGGATAAAAAAATTATGTTCAACCTCATGATCTTGCCTAAAAAACATGAGATTGATTAGACCTGTACGTTCATAGTTGAGATACATGGAACATGTTATGTACCGACATCAAATATGGTAGATGATCTTAATCCTAAGAAACTGTTTTAAACATCTCCAAAACCTCAAATTGTCCTACAAAACAAGGATCAAGTTTCCCATGGCTCCTGAATCATCTATTATCCAACCAGATTGATACATTCATGAACAACTGATCAACAATTTAGAACCCCCATGATCCACAAGGTCAGACACAAAATACATAAAAAGGATCCATTCCAATTAAATACTGGTAATTATTATTATAAGAAGACTCAACCTATCCTAAATGATCATCCTATACTCCATCAATGTCACCAACATAACTATGAAGAAAATTCTCAATAATCTATATAACTATTATTTTTCTACCAATCTTATTAAAAAAAAATTTCGTACTCAAATGGATGTGATATCCAAATACATCTGAAAGGTCTCCACAGAAAATGATATGTTATATGAGGATCACTATCAAAGACTGTATCATATGGAACTCCATGAAAATGAACAATACCTTTTTCAAAGAGATTTTACAACTCATAATCTTTGGCTGATTACTAAATTGGTATTAATTTATCTGATTTCATCTGTCGATAGATCACAAGCCATTAACAATTATTATTTCATTATGTATACAACAACCTAACTACCATGTCCATATATATTTAATCCCACATCAAAGTACTCTCTATAAGTGATAGAAGAAAACCCAATGATATTTGGTTCTCGACCTCAACATCTTGGCACATATAACAATAAGATAAAAAATTAAAAAAGTCTCATATGATCCATGTCCACTAGTTTAGTCCTTACGATTAATAAAAAATTATTTTGGTTTCAGGGTGCACACCCCACTATGAATTATATATATCTCATATCATAGAATTCATTACTTTTAATGGAACCACAAATTGTTTCTCAAATCATAGAATACCGTCTTTGGATAATGAACACTTAGGAATGATCTACCAAACTTAAGGATATTCTATAATTCTATATAAATCATCCTCATGCTACATATCCTAACGAATCATCTCAAGAAGAGATGATGTGCACTCAAATGTGGCCAGTGAAACCTCACACACTAACTCATGGTCTCTAACATGAAAATATATAATGAAGGTCATAAAATACAACTCTTTTGAACATTCATTAACTTCATGGTTCATATTATTCCTACTAAAGGAATCTATGATTTAACCCCATTTCCCTAGGTTATAAGTGGTTTCAATGTCAAAGGAATGTTGGTCTTCCACCTAACTCATCAACTAGATATTTAATTTTCATTATGAGAAGATAATACTCATGATCTTGTGGTCATAAAACATGGAAATCCTTTCTCCATATTGTTAGTGTCATCAAATATTAAGTGTGTGAATCACAACTGCATGTTCAAGGTCATGTGTCATATAATTATTGTCATCTGGCCTATGATGATAAGATCCATTCTTAATGACATGACCACCATTCATAATAAAAAAACCAATAATTTTCAAGAGGAAATAAAAATTGAGCACATAGACTACAAAGAACTCTAGAAGAGCTAACACTGATATAGAACCCAAACACCAACATCATCAAATTTTCCATTAAATTTAAAATTATGGAAATAGATATATACATTTTTAAATTTAAATTATCAAAATTATGTTTTAATTTATAAAATTATCTGTCTTTACTATGAATTTATTATTTTTATTCAAAAATGTTTTGTCATTTTATTTTGTAAGGGAAATGATTTAAAATTTGAATATCTATTTATTTTTCAAAAACTACCATATTTAATGTATAATTTTTTTTCATAAGTATGAATCCTTTATTTTATGTCTAATACCTTTTTGGACCCAATACTGATTTCCAGTGTGTTAGAAAAGCTCTTAGGGGTGTTCGGGGCTTATTCAAAGCCTAAAACCCATCATTTTGGGAAAATAGTAATGTTGCACATTTAGAGTAAACTATGGAAGTAGGGAACACAATAAGATCTTACCATGTAGATGGTCTACATTTTTGTGAAGATCTATTTCACATGGTTGGTGCATGCTTTCCCCAACCATGTGGCCTAATTGTGCGAAAACCCCTTTTTATCAGGTACCCATGCATGTTTCCCACATATTTTGTCAGACCATGTAGAGAAACCCTGATCCGGATAAATTTTGTGATATTTTATGATTTTACCCTTAATGATCTTTTTAATATAATTTTATTCCATAATATGATTTCCAGTAATATTATCCTCATTTCCTCTTATTTTTCGTCATTTAGAAGGGCTAAGGTAGGGATCAAGAGATCTTCTTTATCTGTGATCTGTACAAGATTATGTTCAGCATGTTGGATGTGAAACAATATGTACTCAAGTCCATTTGAGATATTCATCTTCTCTCATTCACTCAATCTAATTATCGAGGGGTTTGTTTTTTTTATTTTTTTTCTCATATCAAATATGATTTAAGCCGAGTAAAATTCTTATATCAGAATAATTGTGTCATACAAGCCTATGTTTTTTGGGATATAACTAATCATTCGTGTTCATTGATTTTGGAATTTTCATTGGGGGCCGACCAATTTCATTAGGTGTAGTTTGTGTAATATATATGTCACGGTTATAATAATTATAATTATATGGTTATTCTCATTAAAAATTGGTGATTAATCGAGAGTTGTTACATCCAAAACACCATCCATACCATGATGGATACTATGCCATAATAGTTTTTCTAGTCTTTTGACACATTTTAGACAACTATTGGATGTACTCAAGATTGACCACACTAATTGTTCCCCAACTTATAATAAATTCGCGTTATATCATGTAATGGTGAATAGAATATACCATTTCACTTACACATTACATTCCTATGTTATTTTCTTCAAATTTAATAATGAAATGTAAAATTAAAATTAGAATGAATACTAAATATATTAATTGTCTGCATTAATTGAGAATATATAATAGGACGCAGGCCAATATCACTGGTTACCTTACTTATGGAAGGTAGAATAATGATCTTTAATTATTGAATATTCTTTAAGTGGACTTAACAATGATTTCATGCTACTTGTCCATGTCACAATAATTAATGTCATTGATTGGACCAAATAGACATATTGATTAATTGTTAACTAATTAAGTGAAATCGTGATACTCCAGTTTATGACACTAATGACTATCAAGGCTCTAACAAAATTGAAAATTATATGACATTATTATCTTGTATGAGTGTCCTGACTTTATCTCACTACGGTTTCTTATAAATGAATTCCTTGAGAACTCGTGAACCCCTTTCTAATTTAATGATATGCCATTCTATGGTTGACACCAACCTAGAAACATATCATTATCTTTTCATCGATTCATTGTATGAAATCATAGGATCCCTTACATGTTATTAATTGATTCATTGGATACACCCTTCTAATCTAGAATTGGAAAGTGTGTTCCATATTTAAAATAGACATGGACTAGCCACCACTTCACCATGTGTTAACTTGGAAGATCACCTTAGATTTAGTAGGCATGCTATTGCAGAATTCCATGGAATATGATCCCAAAATTAAAATCTTCCACTTAATTATGGTATAATTACTACTGAGTTGGTGACCATTGTGGACTATGTTCCATTAATTATTAACTTATAACTTCATTACTAAATATCATTATAGGTTTCTTTATTACATCGGGGAACATTCACTATTGTTAACATGTGACTTACTGAAAAAATATATCAATCAATTACCGAATTATTTACAGGTTCTCCCACCAGGCTAGGGATGATTTATATACTAGGGCATTTATTTACATTATACATCATTAATATATATATACATGAATTCACACTCATAAACTCAAATTACACTGGATGGATTTTATAGATTGTGTTGGTGGTGTCCCACTTAGATTTATTTAAAATCCTTATGGGAACTATTTTTTAATCAGGAATGATTACATGAATGTAGGTGTTGATAAAGGGAAGCATATGACTTCAAAAAGCGGATTTCTTGCTATTTGGGATGCATCGTGACACTAGATGACCGAGCCAGATCATGAGATTCTTAGGACAGTCTGTTGATATGTTTTCAGAAAATGTAAATATTTTTTATGGTATCCATGTTTTCTTATTTTCTAGATAAAATAAATATCTTCATATGTTACTCAAGTTACTTCAGTTATTGATAAGGTTGCGTCTATTTTTTTGACTTCTATTTACTTATATTACTTCCTCTAGAAGACTATTTTAATACTAACTGCTTTTATATACTCTTGTAATGAGGGCATAGTGTCCCCACAGACACACCCTAGGCCCTCAGTGCTGGTCAAGAACATCAACAATTTATGGATATGTGCATTAGATCATGTGGCCCACCTATCTTTGGGAACATATTAAGTGGAATATGGGTTCGAGAAATCACAATTTTTCATCATATGAGATTCTTTTAATAATAAACTATTGGGATTCAATTTTCATGAGATATGAAATGACAGTGACTTGGTCTGAAGTCATTCTTGGTCATCACGATTTTTTTTTGATAAAATCAATGTTACAAAAAATTTAATTTTTTCTATGTTTTTCCCATTATGGTTGACATTATTTTTCCAATTAGTGATGCACATAATGTGTGGATTTTTTAATTATTACTCTAATTTATGATTACATTTATCCTTTCTTGATGATATGAGGGCTAAGGGAGTCACTAAATGAATAATATAAGCACCTAGAATTACCATGGGATGAAAATTGTTATGCCATATAGGTGTATTTATCAAGATTGAATTTCTTAATATGAATTTTATTTTAGAGTGATCGTGAGATAGTTAGCTTATGATTTTAATATTCATGGTTGTGATTGAGTGATTGTATGTATCAATTCTTCTGGTGTAAGATCCCTTGTTGGTTGGAATGAGTAATTTTTTAGAGTCGATTCATAATTATTTAAATTATTGGGAGTCATTTTCATTGATGATGTATATGGGAAATGATTCAATGGGACCAAATATACATTATAATGTAAAACATGACTAATAATTTCAATTGGTTGCACATAAATATTCGGCCATATCATGTTTATGAAAGGAAATGTAGTGAAGTGGGTAATTAAATATAATGTGGAATGAAACTTATACATCAAAACCTTCTGATACATGGACGTCTATGTGGGTTGTCCAGGTAGTATTCCTTGGTTATTGAGATTTCATTTGTTAAGACTTCTCTAGTGATTCTATATTTCTTATTATGCTTGTTCTGAGGCATGGTCAATTAATTTTAATTCTAATGGAGACATTTCATCCTGAAATCATATTGTATGAGGGTGGCAATGATCATTCTCAATATGAGGTGCGTCGTTATCCTTTAGTCATAGCTCTTAGAGTAACACTCGATGAACCTACTACTATACCTGATTTGGGAACTAATTCCCATGTTCATGATAGTTTCCTATTTCTGATGCAGTCCATGCATTGTGATCCACTACATCCACATACGATGGAGAATCTAACTCACAAGTTCTAGTACTATTGTCCTCTTACTTTTTAGAGGATGGAAATCTATATGATGTTGAGTCGTGGATAGATGCCATCGTATCCATCATTGATCATCTGTAGATTCCTCCATAGTGAAGGTTATAACATGATACAAACATATTGTATGATTTGTTCAAGTACTAGTTGGATGTGATTACCAAGGATGGTCAACATCATGGCATTCTGTCGATTGATTTCCAGACTTCCTTCTTTGATCAAGTCATTATGATGATATGGAGACCAAACATAGCAAAAGAGTTCATGTATCTTGAGTAGGGGTATATGTTAACTATGGAATATTCATCGTGTTTCACTGATTTAATAACATGTTGATATGCTTCTAGTTGGTGATGTTCTTTCGCATGCTAGATGCTTTACATATGGGATTTTGTACGACATGTATATACAGGTGAATGAATTTTACTAACCATTTTATTGAAATAGTTAATTTGGTTCTTATCACTGATTGAAACCTAAGGTTGATAAATATTACCAGTCATAGAATATCAGGGTTGCAGTGAGCATATATTTATCCTAGTGGCAGGAAACGTTCCCTCTAGGTTTCTCTTCAGGGCAGTGACAACCAGAGTACCCATTTTGATAACTCCATGGTGTATTATCCTTTTAGATGATGGGGGAATCTAAAGCCTCAATGTAATAGAGAACCCATATATTGTAGGGATATATGGAACATGTGATATCATCAGATATTATATAGGACCATTACATCAGATTTGAGTGTAAAATGATTTGCGCCATCTCCACCTTCAAGAGCTAGTTCTTTTTCATGGAAATTGTCTAGGATTCATATTAACACTATAATTATTGGATGAAGTGGATGTTGTGGCCAAATTAATCAGGCCATTGATCACCAATAGTATCAATAGATCATTTATGATCATGGTATTCAAATTAGTTAACATGGTTGTAGATATAGATAGTTTCATGCACTACAAATGATACCCAAGGATTTGGCTATTAGACCGTCTACATTACGAGGAACTATTAATGATGCATCTACCATAGTATCTGATTTATTTGATACATGTTCCGAAATCTATTTTATCTCTATATTAATCATGGATATTATCAACCTAGAAATTTAGTATTATTATTGTGTAATGACCATAGATACATCTTTATGAGTGAGGTTATTTGGAATATTCCAATTTAGGGACTATTCCCATGGGGTAGGTGTATCCCTTCCTTATGAAACATCCTAATTCTCCTGATGACATGCTTCAATTTTATTCTTGGGATGAATTGGATTTTTTAGTGTCTTGATTTTTTACACTAATATCGCTTTAAGGTATCATTTATATCACTAGAGGGAAGAAGATATCTACAAGAAGGTGTGTGGTATGTCTAGTCTAGTTGTGTAGGACCCGAGCATAATGGGATAGGTGGAGTGACCTACCAAATTCTAAATCTCTTCATAGAGGACTGTTTTTAAAACAAGATGATTTCTCTCTAGTAGTGTATCATTTGGGGGATGTATATCCCGATGATGATTATGGAATACCTCCTAATAGGGTGGTAGATTTTACAATAGATATTGTTTTACGTGTAGCACTACTGGATATTAGACATTATAGTATGGAATCTATATATCATAAATATATCAATACGTTGTTAGATGATTTAGAGATCAAATGATTTATACAAGAAGGTATATCCTCTTGGGGTTCTCCAATTATTTTTTCCAATAAGGATGATGGAACCATATGTATAGGCATGTATTATAGATAGTTGAACCATCTTACATTCATGAATTGGTATCCACTAACTAGAATAAATGATCTCTTTGACAATCTATGAGTATCTATGGTCTTCTCTAAGATCGACATGAGATCACGATATCATTAGGTACCAATCTTGCTATCAAATGTACCTCATATAACTTTTTTTACTAGGTATGGTTTGTATGAGTACATTATTTGGTCGTTTGTTCTAATGAACCCCCATTTGTTCATGGCCCCAATGAATATGGTTTTTTATAACTATCACGAATATTTTTTTGTGGACTTTGTGGTTGACATCATGGTGTATTTTCAAACATGTAGAAACCATTCCATTCATCATTATATTGTTTTCAGAACACTGAGAGATAATTAGCCTTATGCTACAAATACAAAGTGCTAATTATTGGTCTTAAATGGTCGCTTATTGGGCCAGATCATATTGGAATATTTAGTTTATTTTACCCAAAAAGGACTAGTATGGTAATTTCATTATAGAATCCAAAGAATATGTCTAAAATATAGAGTTTAATGGGGTTGATAATACATTATAAGAATTTTATACATGACTTTTTCTGCCTTTATTTACCTATTGTTGGCCTTACAATGAAGGGTGTTATGTCACTGTGGTCAGAAGCATGTATGAAATCCAATCAAGAGATTAATGGGAGTCTCTTCTCTAAACCTATTCTGACTCTTTGAGAGCAATGAATAGGTTATACCATTCTATCTGATGCATTAGGAATTAACATAGGAGTAGTTCTGAATCAGGAGGATTGAGTCATTGTGCATAGATCTTGGTAGTTGGGGCCACATGAGACAAACTACCTAACACATTACATTGAGATGTGAGATGTTTTACATGCCTTATGTTCCATGAGACACAATCATCTACGTGAGTGCTTTGTGGTGTATACAAACCCTAAGATCCAACAATATATATTTTTTCTCATCGTGACATGGACCTAAGAAAGTGTAGATGGGTAGAATATCTACAATCCATTGAATTTGAGCTTGTTTATATTCCTAGAAAGTGTAATTTGGTTGTAGATGCACTGAGTTAGAAAACATATGAATATGATGTAAGATAATCTAGTTATGAATTGATGTTAATTTCCCTATTTTCTGAGTTTCATATGTAGATTCATGGTAGTAAAGAGTATTCATACCTATCATATTTTATAATCACCAATTCTTTCTTTGAGAAGTCGAAGGGTTGAAAAATTTCAAATTCTGATGGATTGGCCCTCTGTGAGAGTATATGAGGAGAAACAACTATTCCATATTAGCCGATGAATAGAGATGAAATCTTGCAATTTCATGGATGATTTTGGGTTCCTAATGATATATGTGTGGAGTTAATGAAAGTTTCCCATGATTCTTTGTTGGCAGTTCATCCAGGTATCACAAAAAATAATCAAGATATTCTTTTCTATTATTTTTTCCTTGGATGAAGTGTCAGATAGTAGTCAATAACTCTAGGTGTCTCACCTATCAATAGGTGAAGGAGGAGAACCTAAGAACTGAGGTCTTGTTATATCTAAAACCAGTCATGGAATGGAAATGGGATGTTGTTTCCTTGGATGTTGTAGTCGGGTTACCTAGGACACATAGAGGTAGATATTTTGTATGAGTTTTCATGGACAGACTAACAAAGGTATCCCATTTCATTACTATACAAGATACATTCTCAATAAAATAGTTGGGAAGATTGTATGTCTATGAAATCATATGGCTACATGGACTCCCACAAATTATCATTTTATATAGGGATTCCCATTTCACATCATGATTATAGTAGGTATTGTAGAAGGATAATGGAACATTGTAGATTCTATGCATATATTTTCACCATCAGACCAATGGAAAACCATAATTGGAAATACCTTGTATAGAGGATATACTCCAAGAATGTGTCCATAATTTTGATGGTTCTTGGTAGAAGCACAACCCACCCGTTGTCATCGCCTATAATACTTTATTTTATAGGAAAATTTAGATGGCTCCATTTGATAAATTTTATGCATTGTCATACTATTCAACCATGTGTTGGCAATAGGTAGGTGAGGCAGGAGTACCAGGTTCTTGCCTCATTCTGAAGACTATCGAGTTGGTTATATTTAATTGAATGAGTATGAATACCTCTCATTGTAGATAGAAATATTTTATTCATTATTGTATATGACTTCTAGAGTTTGAGGTAATGGATTGTGATTCCTATGGGCATCCCCTATTCTAGGGTATAGAGGGTTACAAAAGCAATGGAATTTGTCACCTCATTAAATAGTTCTATTTAAGATTATAGAGAGAGTCCATTCAGTAACCAATCAATTGATATTACCTCAGAGGTATTGTTCCATGCCTGGGGTCTCTTATGTTTCATTTATTTACCAATATCATGATGACCCATCCAATAATTTGGATCCCAAAAATATTAGTGAGATGTTGATTCTACCTTTCAGGAGTATCCATTGTGAATCATTGACTGTAGAAAAAGGCTCACATAGGCTGCTATATCCATTTATTAAGGGTGTTATGGTTTCATGGCCCCATTTAGGACAATAAGTTCTAGGTGGTGGCTGAAATACATTCCTAATTGCCAGAGTTGTTGTTAGATTGAGTTTCAAAACTCTTGTATAGTGATCTCTATAATAACCATGATCTTTATTTAACACATAATCATAATTTATTACATAAACTTGCACTTAAGAATACTCTGAGGATCGAGAGGTATCGTATCTTGGAAAATTAGGGACATTACATGACAACTTATGAAGTGAAAATAAAATATCATTATTGAAACCTTCCTTTACATGACCACAACATTCCCTCATACCTAGAATTTAATGGGATATCATGAGGACATACATGTGATAAGTGTGATACATAAAGCCCCATAAGGGAGTAAACAAGGAAAAAACTGAAGAATACAGTATATGTTTAGAAATATAAATATGAATGGAGCAGAAGGTAAACCTGAACATAAAGTCATGATATAGCATGATAATCATAACATTGATATGTGGAAACAACATTGAACATGATTTAACATGATGTAAGGTCCATTTCACATAGAGAATTATTAAAACCTCATTTAACTAGGATTAGAATGATTAAAAATCATTGAAACTAATCTATCATGATATTTTTCTTTTCCTAATGCATTGAAGTGCAATCAGGGTGCACACTTCTCAATCATTCCATTTAATGCAAAAGTGTGCCACATGGATCATATAACATGGATTCATTAGTCATAATCATTTATTACATGATTCCAGAATTTGGAATTTATATATATAACTCTACAATAAATATGTAAATATGGGTAAAGTTTAATACCCTTGATATAGAAATCGACATGGTATTCACTACACAATGACTTTGTTTTGAAAAAACACAGTGCAATTTCGGCAGCAAAATGACGTGACATAAGAATTAATAAAAATGGTTGATAATAGATAAATGGATGTCAAATCATATGTAAATGGAATGGACTATAATGGGGTTATATATATAAATGTACCAACCTATTTTATGGAAATTATATTCATAATAAAAAAATTACTTTAATGAAAATGAAGAGGGGAAACTATCTTACTAAATTTCGGCATGGTAAGAGGTGTACATGTGATTAATTAATGATTGAGAAATGGGCCTCTCAGATTTAAAACATAATTAGGGATTTATGGGGGGTTCTAATTATACCACGACATTTTTAATTGAAAATAAAATCATATAACAACATAAAGAATCTTGGACAAAAATGTGAGAGGAAGAAATCCCTTACTTGGAAATGTGATCCCAAAGGATTTGGAGAGAATTAAGAGAGGATTCTTCAGAGATTAGGGCACCTTGGAAGGATTCTAGAGAGATTTGGTCATCGAGTTTTCAAACTCAATAGGCTTTGAGTGATGAATAAGTGGGAGCATGGGTAGGATTATACATGGAAAAGGATGTAATTCATTATTATTTTGGTTTTGGGCACCACACATTAGACTAATCAAAACCAAAATCCAATCCATTGTTTTTTACCTTTGTTTTTTCAAAGGGGATTGGTAAAAATTATTTTATAAGGTTGATGGACGAACTTATTAAAATATTATGCTTTCTTTTGTGGAGGTGATTCACACTCGCATGGAAATCATTTTAAAATGTAAAAATGTGTTATAATTCATGGAGGGTCCACTATGGATTTGTAAAATAAATCAAATAAAACTAAAATTAAATTATTTTAATGTAAAAAAATATTGACCATAATTACAATTTCATGTATTTTATTACATCACTATTAGGCTATTATGATTTCATAAAACACATTATACAATTAAATGGTATTTTATTTTTACCAAAAAAATCGACTGTCTCTAAAAATTTTGAAAAATTAACTATTGTATAATTTCGTTGTCCGATTTGAAAAAAAATAATATTAATTTTATCTAAATAAATGTATAAATATGTGAATTTTTACATTTAAAATACAAACTGACATTTATAAAAAATTCATGGATTTTGATAAAAACGGCTTCCAAATCTTCCTAAAAATGAAAATTGTATTCAAAAAAATTATGCAATCATTTATATTTATTAAAATTAATTTATTAGAAATATTTTCTTAAATATTATTTGATTTAAAAGAATACATTAATTTATCAAAATTGATTTATTAATTGAATGTGAAATAAATAAATACTATTTGTGCATTAAAAAAAATTTATAAAGTAATAATTATACAATGAATGTATATTTTTTATTCTATACAAAAAAATGCACAAAATCATAGAGAATGGGTCTTGTTACATAAAACCTTATAACACTCACATAAGACCTAAGGGTATGGTGTTTGTTGGTGATAGACTCTTTAGGTGGCTCAGATAACATCACTCGAGTGGTAATCTCTATAAACATCCACTTCTCTCGGAGGAGGTTCCTCTCAAGATTAATGTGCTGAAGCACGTCATGGGATTTTTCAAGAGAGAAAACCAATGACACCACCTACTTTTTGAGCTCTGACAAATGTTTCTCGTATGGGGCAATAATACTGGATGAGGCCATCGCTTCCTTTGTCTGAGTAAATTATATTTGTTAAAGCCCTATATTTATACTAATCAAATGATCATGTTTCAATGGATATAATAGAAACTGTAAAAATTATTAATGGTACTTTGTAATCAAAATCATAAAACCAAATATGAAAATATTTTATTTAACCATTTTAGATAATAAAACAATATAATTAAATCATGTGGAATTTCCATTAATAAATGTTTGGGTCATTACACTCATCCCCCTTTAAGAAATTTCCCTCTAAAAATTTCATTTTCCAACACTAAAACAGAGGTATGTAACTCTTTTTCATCTCAACCTTTTATTCCCACATAGGCTCTTCAAACATGTGGTTTCTCCCCAACACCATGACAACGAGAATTGTCTTATTTCATAGAACATTTTCGTTATGATATAAGATCTTCATAGGCTTCTCTTCATAGGAGAGGTCATTTTCTAATGGTACTGTCTCTGGATTATGTACATGGAATGTGTCAGGTATGTACATCCTCAAGAGTGATACATGGAAATCATCATGTACTGGTGACAGGTTTGGTGGGAGTGCTAGTCGATATTCCACTGCTCCAATGCGATCAAGGATATCAAAAGGGCCGATGTACCTTGTACTATGAATCCCATTATTAAAAAATCTCATAACTCTCTTCCTCGGTGATATTTGGATTAATAACATCTCTCTGACATAAAACTAAAGGTCTCGTCAAAGATTATCATCATAGATTTTTGGTCGACATAGTGTAGATTTAATGTTATACTAGATGGTCATAACATTCTCTACCTTTTCTTTTACCATTTCTAGACCTACAATTTTCCGCTCCCCAACATCATCCCAACATGCCAGTGTTCTTCACCTCTTCTTATAAATGGATTGATTGGGATCTATTTGGATGCTTGAATGAAAACTGTTGTTGTAAGAATACCCAACAAGAGGAATATGTTCAACCTATTCTCATTTGAGGTCCATTGACCATGCTCTTAACATATCCTCAAGTGTTTTGATAGTCCGCTTAGATTGGACATAAGTTTGAGTATGATAAGCCATACTGAAGTACATCTAAGTATTCAGATCATGTAGAAGGTTATTCCAAAACATAGATATGAATATTGGATATCTACCGGAAACAATTGATAGTGGTACTCCATGAAACCTTACCACATCAATGATGTATATATTTTCTTATCGATTTAATGAAAAATCATCCTTAATTTCAATGAAGTGTGAAATCATGGTACGATGATCCACAACAACCCAGATAGCATTATTCCCATTGGATGTATTTGGATGTCTGGTGACCATGTCCATGGTGATTTTCTCCCATTTCCATGCTGGCATTGGTAATGGTTTTATCATCCCCTTAGACATATTCCTCTCAGCCTTCACATGCTGACAAACCAGAAATTTTTTTGTATACTCAGTGATCTCCTTATTCATTTTATCCCACCAATAATTCTCTCAGAGATCATGATACATCATTTTTTTTCTTGATATAGTGGAGAAATTCTAATTATGTGCATCATACAGAAGTTCTTAATATAACTCTAGATTTGATGGAACACATTGTCTTCACCCAAATACCACAATTTAATTTTCATAAACATTGAACTCCTAGGAATTAACTTTTCTAATAGCTTTTAATTTCTTCTAGATTCACACACCATCATTTTGATCATCCTTAATGAATTCTAAATGAGACCGTTGAGCAATCCATTGAGAAAGGATTGATGATGTTCCATTCTTTATGATTCTCATTTCTATATTAATCAAATATAAGAAGATTGGATCCTTTTCAATTCTCATAAATGATAGAATCGATGGGTCCTTTCTACTTAGAGAATCATATACCTTATCCATTTTCCCAGGGTGTTAATGGATTTAAATGTCAGAGTCATTGATCAGCTCTAACCATCTTCATAGGCGCATGTTAAACTCTTTCTTTGTGATGATATACAAGAGGATTTTGTGATCCATGTATATTTCAAACTTCTCCCCAAAGAGGTAATTCCACCAAAATTTCAATGCGATGATTAATGAATCCCTATCTAGATCATTTTTTGGATAGTTTTTCTCCATAACATTAAATTTACTTGATTCATAAGCAATGAATTTGTCATTTTTCATTAACACTCATGTTATTCCCTTCATTGAAGAATAATTAAATACTAAAAACGTTCTCCACATTGAGGTAATGTGAGAAAGAAAGCAGTGATAAGCCTCCTTTTCAACTCCTTGATGTTCTCTTTGCATTCATCACTCCACAAAAACATGACTCCCTTCCCAGTTATCTTGGTAAATAGGTTTAAAAATCATGAGAAATTTCTCACAAATAAGTGATAATATCCAACTATCCCCAGGAAGCTTTGGAGATCTTCCATAGACATTGTCTTCATCCATTCCTCAATTGTAGCTGTCTTGGAGGTATCCACAAATATCCCATTGCTTGTGCTGATATAACCCATGAATGAGACCTCCTTCAACTAGAACTCACACTTGTTGTACTTTTCATAGAGCGTTTCATTTAACAAGGTCTCTAGTACACTGCTTAGATGCTCCTCATTATCCTCATTGATTTTGTAATATATTAGAATATCATCAATAAATACTACCACAACTTTTCTGAGGTCATCTCTAAAGACACTATTCATCAAGACCATGAAGATTTCTAGATAATTAGTGACTCTAAAAGGAATTACTAAGACTTCATAGTCCCCGTATCTTGTACAAAAAGAAGTCTTGGGGATATCCACCATCTTAACCCTTACATTGTAATATCCTGACTGTAAATCCTCTTGAGAGAAGTATATTTCTAAACGTATCTAATCGAATATGTCATCAATTTGTGGCATATGAAAATTTTCCTTTACGGTTAATTTCTTGATCACGTGATAATCAATGAAAATGCCCATTGACCCATCCTTATTCATAATAATGATGACTAGTACACACCATGGGGAAGTAATTGGTCATATAAACCCTTTATCATGGTTCTCCTATAGTTGTTTCTTCATCTCCTCATGCTCCACCACATCCATTATATACAGTGTCATGGATATTGGAAATTCCCTTGGTATAAGATCAATCGAGACTAAACATATCTTCTAGAAGGGAGACCGTGAAATTCCTCAGGAAACACTTTAGTGAATTCCATCACAATAGGAATGCCTTCAAGGATGCTCTCTTCTTTGGAATCAATCATCTGAGCTAGATATGTGTGTTCATAAGTCAGTAATATCTATTCTTGAGATGACGGTGCTATGGAAGATTAATCCTCCTCCTGGCACTTAAACAGAATCTGGGGTCGATCCCCCATATGGAGAGTTATTTTCCTCTCAAAGAAATTTATATTGGATCTATATAGGGAAAGACAATCCATGCATATAGTTGCATAAAATACCACCTGATGGAGTATGATGAGTTTTTATAGGATGTTTAATCCCCAAATTATGCCATGTGAGGTGTTATATTCATGAAATGCAAAGATTTCCCCATTTTATGTACTCACCGACATCTTTACGTCCATAATTTGTGGTCGTGTTTGGATTTTTCTACTAAAAATTCGAGATACCAAATAATGTTTAGAACTAGAATCAAGAATTACATTCACTATTCATGAATGAGTAACTAGTGTACATGTCACCAATACATTTTCAGGGTTATCTTTGGAGGGAGTGTTGGAAAAATATCTTTCTTTCTATCTGGGAGGTTGTTTGTTGCCTCCGAAAACCCCTGGCGTAGGGAACTGGTTTGCATTGGGACCCAATTCATTGTAATTGATGCAATGAACAATGTGTTGAGGGTCAAATAGGGGGGGACCTTTCCAATGTCAGAGATGTAGGTTTTTCTTGTCGGAAATTAATGTCTAGGTTCCCTTCTATTCCACAACTAATGCATTTGCTCCTCCACATTGGGGAATTTCTATGGTTCTTCCTTCCTCACATTTTTCAATTGGGGTTCTATATATTTTTACTTCTAGTGGGCTTATCCATTGGACCACCTGAATTTAATTCCACATTATTCTTCTTATCCCAATGATACCCCTAAGATTCACTAATCTTCATTTTGACATTGAGGGAACGTCAGACAATTTCCTTATAGCTGTCAATGTCACGTATCACTATAGTTTTTCGTAGGCTTGTTTTTCCCCACAAATGATTAGGTTAACCTTTCATTCATGGTTAACAACAAATACCGAGGCATATCTTGAAATCCTTGTGATGTATTCTTCTAACTGTATGATTGATTCTTCATCTTTTTATTTAATGTAGGGGATGTCCCTTTCCATAATAAGATGGAGGGGTCACATAAAATATTTATCAAAAAGATTTTTATGGAAATATATCCATTTAAACCCATCATTCTCTTCCTCATGCTTCATATTTTTTATTAGTGTCCACCATTGATCAAATTCACTCTTCAAACAGTAAACAACCAAAATAACCTTCTCTTTTTTAGAACATTGAACGATGGAGAAGATCTTCTCAATGTAGATGATCCATTGTTTAGTAATTGAGGTATTGGATGATCCATTAAAAGTATGAGGCCTTGGTTTCTTTAATCTATCGATTTTGAGTTGTTATTTCACAAGGGGGTTGAATATTTATTTTCACACATGTTTCTATTCAAAACATGAGTTAAGTAAGAGAGTATCTTGACAATGTTCGTGATCTATAAATCCATGTATGGGAGTAAAAAAAGAATAGAATGAAAAATATAGCACATGTAAGGGAATAAGAATATCAATAACGCATAAGGGACACGTTAACATAAAGGATTGATAGTTCTTGATAGTCAAAACATGGAATGGTGGAAACAACATTTAACATGATATTAGCAAGAGATAAGGCCTATTGGACATGGATCATGAGTAATCTCTAATTTAACATAAATTATAAGGATTAAACACTAATTTCAATTGATTTATCATGATACTATTCTTTACCAAATTCATTGGAGAGCTATTATGGCACACCCTTCTAAATCATTTCATTTGACTCATAAGTGCGCCACATAGATCATATAACATGGATTCATTAAACATCATCATTTATTCCATGATAAAGGAATATTGAATACATAAATGAAACGCTATAATCAATATGTAAATTTTCATAAAGTATAATACCCTTGATATATTAATGGTCATGGTATTCACTACACAATAACTTTGTCATAGAGAAACATGGACAATTTCGGCAGCATAACGACTTGACATAAGAAGTCATAAAAATAGTTAATGATAGATAAATGGGATTATAATCATATTTACAAGAAATTGACATTAAGGGGTGATATATATACATGTAAAAACATATGTAATGAAAGTAAGATTCATAATAAAAAAGAATATCTTGAATGTAGATGAGGATATAGAACCCCCGTATGGAATTTCGACATGGTAATAGGTGTACATTGGAGGAATTAATGAGAGGGAATGGGGAATCTAATAATTTAAACATAAGGAGGGATTTATGGGAGAATTTATAAGTCATTCCCCAACACTTGTAATTTACATGTGAATTGTATAGAAATATAATGAAACTTGGATAAAAATGAAAGAAGAAGAAATACCTTACTTGGATGTGTGATCCCAATGTCTTCGGAGAGGCTTGAGAGAGGCTTCATGGGAGCTTGGGGAACCTTGGGAGGATTACAAAGGGAGGAAGGGAGAGGTTGGTCTAGATAAAAATTCATTTAGTGAAGATGAAGTAGGAGCTTGGGTGGGTTTATAAATGAAAAGGGAGAAAATTATTTATTATTTAGGTTTCGGGCACCACACATTAAACTAATCAAAACGGGAAAAAACCCATGTTTTTTCCCATGGGTTTTTCATAACGGGAGTGTAAAAAATTCATTTATAAGGCCAATGTCCAAAAAACATAAAACATTAGGCTTGATTACGGACAGGTGAGTCACACTATCAAGGATATAATTTTGAAATGTTAATATGTTTTATAAGTCATTGAGGTTACACTAAGGCTTTGTAAAAAATCATAAAAAGGTAAATAAAATTATTTTACTGGTAAATTATATATTGGAAGAAAATCCCATTTATATTATTTTTTGTCCCCACTATTAGTTTATTATGATGTCATAATACTCATTATATAATTAAACGATATTTAATTTTTACATAAAAACTCGCCTCTCTGAGAAAATTATTGAAAACAAACCAATGGATAATTTCAATGTCCTTATAAAAAAATTAATATTAATTTTATCTAAATAATTTTCAATATATGGGAATTGTTTTTATTAATAAACTAAATTTATCTAAAATTCATGGGTTTTGATAAAAATGAATTTCAAACCTTATTAAACATTACTATTGTATTCATAAAAATTATATGATTAATTATATTTAATAAAAATTTATTATTTTAATTATATATTATTAAAATATTATTTAATTAAAAATTTAACTAAATCATCTAAATATATTTCTTAATTGAATATTAACTACAAAAATAATATTTGTACTTTAAAAGATATAATTAATGTAATAATTATAAAATGAATGTATATTCATTATTCTATACAAAAAATTATGAACATAATCATAGTGTTATGATCTTGTTACATAACCCCTTATAACACACACACAGGACCTAAGGGTATATTATGTGATGGTTAAAGAAACTTGGGGTGGCTTAGATAACATCGCTTGAGTGGTAATATCTATAAACTTCCACTTCACCTATAGGCAGTTCCGCCCAAGCTTAACATGTTGATGCTCAGATTGGTCTTGGTGAAGAGGGAATCACAGTGACACCACCTCCTTTCTGAGCTCTGAAAAAATGGGACTTTTATGGAGAAATGATACTGGATGAGGTCATCTCTTCAATTGTCTAATTGCATTGGATTTTCTAAAGCCCTATATTTATACTAATCATGTAATCACTTCTGAATGACTATATTAGTAACGGTTACAATTCTTAACGTTATTTGGAAACAAAAAAAACATAAAACCAAGGATGTACATATGTTATATAGCTATTTAAAATAATAATATATTTAATTAGATCAAGATGATTTTCCATTAATAAAATTTTGGATCATTACAATATCGGTGATGAGTTCATTTAAGGGTGGATGTCTATAAGAACCTGGTTTTTCACTAAGGTATGGATATATTAAATTTCAATCTGATTTTTAATTTTGAACCTAATATGGATACCTACTAAGATAGACATAATCATAGGGGAGTTTGAGAATTTTTCAGAGCTTAAAAACTATCTTTTTGGGAAAACGGGACATGTGTCATGGTTAATTTAAACTGTGCTGGTAGGGTGCATGGTTAGAACTAAACTTGCAGATGTTCTACAATTTCGGGGAGATCCATATTGCACAGTTGGCACATTATTCTACAAGAAATTCAGCCTAACAAAGAAATTTCCCCTTTTTCCATGGTACCCCCACATGGTTTGTGCCCAGTTTTTCAATCCATGTGGAAGAACGACGCATAAAATAAAATATTTCAAAATTTACCATTTTACACAAAATGATCATTTTAACCTAACATTTATCCCAAATCATATTTCCTCTGGGATTATCCCGCATTCCTCTGATTTGGTATAATTTTGATATTCTAAGGTATGGATCAATTGATATCCTTTAAATGGTATACTTTTGAGATTTCGTTCATCATGTTGGATGGGACACATTATGTACTTGTGTTTATTTATGTTGTCTTCTTCTATCTTTCTCTCGACCCAGTTATCGATTGATGATAATTTTTCCCTTATTCATATAAAACGCCATTATGCGCCAATTTAGAGGCCGATTTTTGATCAAGAGAGTCATATGAGCCTATGGTAGGTGTTCTAAAAAACATCCCTCAAATATGTTTAATTTGGAATTATCATGTGGGCCCCACCCATTTCATCGGGTTTTACTTATGTAATTTATATTTCATGATTATGAACAATTTAACTATATGCATATGTTCTTTATAAATATGTGATTATTCATTAGTGGTTATATCCATAACTCCATCATTCTAATTTAGGAATTTAAACTATGTATTAGATTTTCCCTGAATAAATGTGATTTAAAAACATGTTAATGTTCAGGGAACCACTTACCATGTTAAAGTAAGGTTGTGGTGTAAACCTTAATTCTTGAATAATCTATAAGTGTATTTAAAAATTGATGTCTGCTATATGTTCTTGTCACACTAATGAAAGGGAATAATAAAACAAAATTGACTTATTTATAAATTATCAATTGATTAAAGGGTTGCATGTTACTTTTACTTATCACAATAATAAAAGGAATGGATTGAACAAAATAAAATATTATATGACTTTATTATCATGTAAGAGTGGCCTCACTCGATCTATACTAGGATTCTTATCAATGAATTCCTTGAGAACTTGGGAAACCCATTCTGATTCAAAGATAAGAATTTATTAGGATGACACAACCCTAGAACCCGATGATTTTCTATTCATGGATGCTCGGAATGAAATCGTAGTATCCCTCAAATTGTATTAAAGGATTCATTGGATACACTCTTGGGATCCAAAATTGGAAATTACATACCATGGTTAAATCACATAAGGAATTTTCACTACATAGCCTCAATTTACTGTAAAATACCACCTTGGATTTGGTATGAATCATATAGTGGAATTCCTTGGAATATTCTCTATGAATTACGCTCATACCCTTAGCTGTTATACTATTACTACTGAGTTGGTTACCCTTTAGGTCTATATTTCCTTGGTTATTATCTCATAACATCAATATCAAATATAATTATAGTTTTCCTTGTAACATCATGGAACATTTAATAATGTTAAAAAGTGAAATATTTGTAAAATGGTATCAATGAAATAGTGTAATGTGTACATGTTTATACATCTACAAAGGAATGAAGCATGTACAAGGTTATGTTGTCACATTATACTTCATTACGTTATATATACATGCTTTAACACTATTATATTTCCATTACATGGGACATATATTATAGACACTGTTGGCGGTGTCCTACTGATATTTATCCCACACACTCTTCAGGTGTTGTTTGGTACTCGGGACAAATTAAATGATGGTCGATGATTATTTTTGGAAGTATACAACATCGAAAACTTGATATCTTGCAGTTTAGTATGGATATTTATAGAAGACAGCCAAGCCATAACTATGGATTCTTGGGATAGACTATTTAATTCCTTTATACTTTTTTGCATCATGTTATGCCTACTATCTTATATCAATGTTATCCAATTTTCTAGATACCTGACATATCGCAATGAATTATTCTAGTTATTTTACTTATTTTTTTTGTTGTCTCTATATACACTTATGCCACCTGTTTACTTATATGAATTCTAATATTTACCTCTATTTATTTTTATCCAATGTGCTACACTCTAGTAATGAAAAAATAGTCTCCCTAGGGATATACCCTAGCCCTCATGACATGTTAGAAGACTTTTTCATGTGGGGAGATTCTCTTGAAGCCATGTGGCCCACTGGGCTCGAGGAACGTATTATGTGGTCTATGAGTCTGAGATGTCATATATATATATATATATTTCTTACTTTTGAATCAATAATAAGAAATTTAATTATATATAAAACATTATTTTAAAATATATATAATTACATGTTTTCTATAAAGGATAAATATTTACATAATAAATTGTTATTTTAACATATAAGTAAAATGTTATTAAGTTCAATCATTTATATATTTTAAAAATAAATCTTTTTCAATCATTACTTTAAATAAAAATAATTTTTTTTATATAAAAATAGTTTTAATCATATGTAATTTTATAAAGTCGCAATGATAATATTTTTAATGATAAGAGTAATCATTTTATGTGAAAAAAAATAATTTTTTATTCATTGAATGACATTAATGTATATGTGACCATATTCTTTTAATGTTCATTATATTATTTGAACTACCATATAATAAACTGTTTTAAAATTTTATGCGTACATGATTATGTTTTTAAATGTACATATTTATATAGGAAAGATTTATTTCTCCTAAATTTATTAATTTCTATTAAAATTGATCTATTGTTTCGAGGAAAAGTTAATAGAAAATATTGTAACATGAAAATAATATATGATTTTTTTTGAATATTTTTTAAGGGATTGTGACATAGAAAATCATATATTCATAAATATTTTAGAATTCATATTATGTATATCAAATGAGATAATGAGGAATATCATGTGAAGGCATGACCTCTACTAGGAAACAAACATACAAGTGATATATCATTGTGGCTACATAGTTTTAAATTGATCTTAAAATTATTATTTTTATCCATGATAGAATTATTATTTTAAAATGACTTTGAATAAAAAAATTTATAGATTTTGAATAGGTATTTTGGAAATAAATTTTCAAAATTATAAGTTTTTAATCATTCTAAAATGAATTATATATATATTAAGTATAAACTTTTATTATAAAATTAGTTAGATATTTATAAATTAAATAATTAAATAATTATTTTCCACTACTTTTAAAAAACAGTACCGTGTAATGTAAGATATCTTTCTTTTTTAGGCAAGAATCATTTTTTTAATAGATGGGTTCTCATTGTTTTAATTTATAAAACAATGATTTATCATAAATATTTTGATGCATGTATTAAAGATCTTAAATTCAAGTTAAGATCATCAAATATTCAATTGAATATTCATGGAGTTCGAGAAAATGTTAATTATGTGATTTTTAGGCCCTTAAAGCCTCTAAAAAGGTGAAATAAAAATATTAATTATATTATATTATGTGCCAAAAAGTTATAAAAATAATTAAATAAATAAGAAATGGTGTACTGTATGAATAAACCAAGAACATTGTTGTGTTTGGAAAAGAGTGTTTACCCTTTGGAGGGAATGACATGTCTAGGAATCAAAAATTTGGATGATTCACTCACGAGATAAGTATTTTAAATTTTTTCTATTTATTGGTGGAGTCTAATTATTTAAAATAAATTAACTACATCCAAATAGTGTGTTGCATTGGAAATCTATGTTCGCTATTATGTCCATAATAAGATGTCTACCCTATAAGGTACATGACAGGAGTATGTGTCATATTATTTGATGCCTCAGTTACTAGATAATGTTTTCAAATAATTCTTATTTATTTATTATAATTAAAAAATTAAATATCTTTCAAAGGTGCATCTTATGAGAATTCTAAAACCAGTGTTGAGCTCTGAATGAGGGTTTTTCATTAGATTGGGTAACAAATTTATAAACGTCAGGTGTTTGGACTCCTCGGTCACAAAAAAATAACACATTTTCATTTTACTTATTTTATTATTATGATTTTTAAAGAATATAACATTAATATCTAAAACACTATGTGTCCTACCAGAAATTTGAGACCACCGATGGGTCCAAAATGAGGGGTTTAAAATAGCCAAGGTATAATTCTTATACTCAACATACATATTATTAATGTTACATATTAACACTATTTTATTTAATTAAATTATTTAATTAAATAATTAATTTATAAATTTCACTATTCATTCATCACCTCAAATGGGTTGGAGGACATATTTTAACATCTGAAAGTCCAAGAAACATCATTTATTGTCCATTTTCTCCGTAAAGACTCTTGAAACCACTTTTAGTGTTGAATTAAATTACTCTTCCATCATTGATTGCGTGAAACAAACATCAAAGGTGGAATATTAAATTAGGGTTATTTATGATTGAATAATTCAAGAACACTTCATAAGAAAACAATTTTTATGGACCATGTTAGATATGTTCATTTTGAAACACCTTCAGTTGTCACCTGGGTTGGTCGGGCAACTTCCTCTTCGTCCTCTCTGGAGATCTGGTGCGTGAAACACTTGTTGCACATTTCTCTTTACACACCTCAACTTGGTACGCCACAAGAAGATCTTCATTATTTTATTTTTTAATTATGTTATTAACTTTGTATCATCTCTTCCTAGGTGCCACACAATGGTTCCTGGAGCCGATCGGTCACATAACCTCAGGTGCCCCTCCCCGTAAGCTATAGGATACCGAATAGCTATGACGGTTTGGTCGGTCATTCATGGAGAGACTATACCCCTTTTCATCTGATTAAATACCATTAAAAATAATTATCAATAGTGGAAGAGATATATATCGATAGCAATATCATATTCTCAAGATAATAAATGTAGCTAAATGTGTTTATTTAATTTTTCTGGTTTAAATAATTATGTAATTAAGTAATTATAAAGATTTATAATGATAGATTTGTCTATTCAATTATGGAATTAATTAATAGAACATGATGATTAATTAATTTAAAAATTAATTAATGTGTGAAATAAATTTATTTGAATTATTAAATTAAATAATGAGATTAAATAATTGATTAATTAATTAATAACCAAATGTGATTATTTAAATATTTAATTAAATGATGATATTAATTAATTGATGAATTACATAAATAATAATTTTTTTATTTAATTGGTTGAATTAAATTATAGGATAAATTAAATTTCAAATTAGTTAACAGAAAAATTTCATTATATAATTATTGAATAAAATAATTGATTAAAATAATTGATGAATTAATTAATTGAAGAGAGATAATAATTTAATTGTGCAAATGAATAATGGAATTGAATAACACAATTAATTGGTGGATTAATTGAAGGGTGGTTGAATGTGAATAAATTAATTCTAATTTAATTAATATGAGATTACATGGACAAATAATTAGTGAATTAATTAAAGTGATTGAATTAGATTAATTAATTGGGGAATTATTTAATGTTAATAATTTAATTTAATTAATTGGTAAATTAATTAATGGATATATTGATTTAATTTATTGATTTTGATTAATAAATTAGAGAACTAATTAATGGGATTTTTTGTGTTGAAAAAATTGAATGTGTTAGGTTAATTAATGGGGATTGTTATGATATAATAATGGTATGGTATTAATTAATTAACGACTCAATTAACGGAGATAACTGTGTTGAAGTAATTAAAAGTGTTAGATTAATTAATTGGTGAATTAATTAATGAGAATTTTTATGAAGGTAAAATTGATCAAATTAAAATAATTAATTGATAAATTAATTAATGTGTATTTTTCAGATATTTAATTGATAAGGTTGAATAATTAATGGTTGAGTTAATTATGAGGAAATGAGTTTTCTACGTTGATTAATTAATTATTGAATTAATTAATTGATAATGAAAAAGATTATTCAAGATAATTAATTGAAAAATTAATTATAAGTTATTGATATTGTGAATGAAATAATTAATTCTAAAATTTATTATTTGATTTAGAGTTGTGAATATTTATTAATTAATTGTTAACATTAATTAATGTGATGGTATTATTAATTTATTAATGAATTAATTAATGGGATAATGTGATTAATTAATTTATACATTAATAAATGGGAATATGTGATTAATTTATTGTGGAATTAATTAATGTAATGATATAATTAACGGAATTATGTAATTAATTAATTAATTTGGTTATATGATAAATTAATTTTTGAATTAATTAATTGTTGATTTAATTAATCGGACACTATGATTAATTATTTATTGAATAAATTAATGTGATATTGTGATTAATTATTTTTCAAATTAATTAATGTGATGTTGTGATACATGAGGCAAGTCAAATTGTTAAAAAAGACTAATGTTGATTAATATCGAAACATTTTATGTATGTGATATATGTATTTTATTGAGAAACTAGTTTTGAGACATGGACTAATGATCCAAATAATCATGAGGTGATAGACATGGTGTTCTACACTCATCATTTGTAAAAAATATTATTTTATGGGATTAGGATTGAGGATCCAAATACCAATGGGTTGTGAGATAGGGACTCGTGCTCCAAATACTCACGAGGGTGATTGACATGGGATTTAATACCGATTAATTATCATTGGACTATGGTTCCATCTAGTGGTTGTATTTATTAAGTTAAAATGGACAATGAAAAAACCTTGGTTTCAGAGAAATATTAATTGATAATGTAAAATGGTTCAGTCTCTGGAATGGGCTGAAGAAGATGTTGAGATATGGGTGTCCATGAGAACCTAGTAGTTTACACAGTTAAATAAGGATTAATTGAATAAATGTAAAATGTTTACAATATTACTTTTATTAAAATATATGTAAAATTTTTACAGTATTACTTGTATTTTATTAATTATAAAACTGTATAAAGTGTTATTGAATGTATTTCTTTTAGAATAACCTAGTGGTGGCCTACTAAGATATATTCGCACCCTACTCAGGATGCCTGATCGATACCTCAACTGAATTTGTGTTTTATAGACAGGCTAAGTGCATATGACTGGAGATAGATTGTCGAGTCTGAATAGATCTTGGATTATGGAATTGGTTTTTGTTTGAGACCCGCATGGCTATCTTCAGTTCCATTACTTTTTAGTTTTAATTTTAGACACCTAACACAGACTTCAGCATGGGATGTTTTCTATTTTACTTTGATATTGTTTTTTCCTACCTACATTATCTTGAAAAGCTGGCTTTGCTATTGATATATATTTCTACTTCTATTGTTTATTATTTTTTAATGTATTTACTCTTATAAAAAGTGGAATAGTCTCTACATTACTGACATAAGAGACCTTCACTACCACTTAGTAGCCTTTGGCACATGGGGAGGTGCACATGAGGTCATTTGTACGATCAGATTGGGGCACCGTTGTGTGGCACCTGGGCCAGGAAATTACAATGTGGTATCATAGGAGTTTTCTATTCTAATTATTTTTACATAATAATTTTAGAATGATATATAAGAGATTAGGAAGAGTAATGGTTGGGTTATGAGCTTCGGCATGGGAGTAACTACCCCATGTATCGGGGATAACCCATGTACTAAGGGTGGGGATTGTTTTTATTATTGTTTTCTTTTTTAGTTGAATAATATTTTACCTTGGGTTATTCTCTTGTTTTTTATAAACTTGTTATTTTCAATATTTATTAATATTAACTCATGGAAATTCATGTCATAAGGGTTATGTCTGTATACATCATTTAATCTACTCATGATTTTTTATGACATACCTCATTGGAGGAAGACATATGAAAATTGGATTTGGGTATGTTATTGAACATAAACTATTTTCCTTACTTTTGGAATTGACATTAAAATGCTTCCAAACGTGAAATTGAGAGAAATTATAATATTATTCAATGTGAGAACAAATGGGTGTCTAATGAGAAACTAGAATAATAATAATGAGTATACCATTGTTAAACAGACCTATGTGTTCAGTTGTTAAGGGTAGTTATAGTATACATCCCCGACCCTAGATACCCAGAGTCGGTGCACTATTATATAACATTGGCATGATCACAATATTTCATGTCAAAAAAGGCCGATCAGTTTAGTAGCCTTGGAAGTACTAGATACATACACAAGTTTTACATTACATTATGAAATAATAAACAATATTGTGTCCCCTTTGAAAACACTCATATCCCGAAGACTATTCCTGTAGGTCAATGATAATATAATTATTCGCATCTTGGTAAAAATAAAACATATGAAATGGGTGGGCATCGATGCTCACTAAGTATACCAATATAGCCGAAATTATCATAAACACTCCTAATCATTTGACAAGATGTATAAGACTAAAACACAAGACTTTTAAACATAAACATAAGTATAATATGGAAATGATAAATCAAATAATTTAATTTTCTTATCAACCTGGATATTCTACTAGTCGAATAATCACATGTAATATCAATATCTAATTTCATAATGATGGGATTCATAATACCAAACCTCATAACCACATTATAAAGGCCTCATTTCAAAACAACAAATAAAAATATTTTCAAGGCCTTGTGCCAAGACACTCGTTTGACTCATGAGACCTAGGAATGTATCAAGAGGTTATAGCGGGCCCCGCCCCTCACATAATACATCCAATTCATTCCTCATATTAAAATGTTGAAACATAACATAAACATTAATTTTAAAAAAAAGCATATGAAATCTCAATACATCAACCATAAATCATGAATGGTATAAAAATAGTACATCCAGGGTCAAATATATCCCACAAACTTCAATAAAATATTGAAGACTGTATTATAATGAATCAACATAAAACACGCTCAAAATCCAACAACAGATGTTGACATAGATGAAATAAATCCCAAAACTATTTGAGTGAAATTCCTCTTTCAATATTTAAATAATTTAAAAGTAATGTAGACATATATTTTGAAAATATTCTTATAATCTTGTTAGGGAAGCTTCTAAGGATTTATAACAGTAGAAAATGGATGCACACACCGTATAAGTAAAAAAAAATTTTTTTCCCTAAATTTGTCAAAAGGCCATAAATTACATGTTTTGGAAAATGATAGAAAGATTACATTCAAAACATTTTATGAAAATTCAAACTAGGGTATCAATGAATTTAACCCGTATTCTAGGAAATAGAAAAAATGTTTTGAAATACATTTTTAAGAGACATGGGTGTGGATGATAAAGATTTCCCAGTAGATACTTATGTATAAACAACCTCAGATTATAAAGATACTGAAAAATTATTACTTACCTTGTACTTTTACATAATTTGTGGTTCATTAACCACTAATATAATGGTTAATTCATTGTTATTAAATTATAGAAGAACCAGATACATATATATGATATCATATATGATCCTCTAATATTAATTTGTTAACAATATTTTAGTATTATCATTGTTTCAGGTTTTATCTAAATTGTTTTCGTTTATATGTTTTGTTACGTAAGTCATGTTTGTTATGTATATGGTGTATTTCATTCATATCCAGAATAATATTATATTATTAAAAATTAATTTCTTATCATAAACTGAAAAATATTCTTGAATGGTTATGATGGGGAATGAAATCTCATTGCATCGTGGAGATGGTAATTTGTACGTACACAATGGAGACAATATAATTCTATTGATAGTGAAATCATATGCATTTGAATTTTATATTATATATAAATAATAATTAAATTTCATATTTATTATTTACATCAATTATACTCCTTATTAAACCCATCCAAATAATGATGTTTGGAATAACAAACTACACCACGATGTGGAGACGGTAAGCCGTACGTACACACATACGGTGAGATTGACATTCATAGGATGGATAGAATAACGAATACAGTTGTACAATATTTATAATAACATCACAATATCTTGAAGGTACTAGAGTTATCATATTAGCATGGATACAACAATGAAAGTGGAAGGGGAAGAAGAAAATTACTTTTAAATTAGTGATGAAATAATTTCCTCTTCTTTGGGTTCTTTCTTTTTATTTGAAAAAGGGCTACACAGGCTGGCATTCTGATCAGTTGAAGGCATATATGGTGAAATGAGGGTATTTGGGAGGATATTTTAGTAGGGGTTTTCTAAGGAAAATGGCTTTGGAGTTGTGAATATATGAGAATAGAAAGTACCTTTTTATATGATAGGTGATGGACACTTTAGGATGAGTATAAAATATTAATTTATTATAAAATAATTTATTGTTTGTAATATCTAAAAATGGATTTATTTTTATGATAAGTTTGGGTGTATATAAATATTGCCAACAACATGGGTTTAGATAAGTTTAAGTCACCATATTAACCTTATCTTGTAAATTTAAATCTTAGTCAAATAGTTTATCATTTACCATGTCTTCTTGTATTTTAATATTACATGGTTAATAAACATACAATAAAATTCCAAGAAAACAAATGGTGGTTCATTAATAAAATATCTAACATAATCCATTCCCATTGGCTAAATCATAGATTTTTAGGAATGTTATATCATTTAATAAAATAGTATTTGTTTCAAAAACTCATTTATGTCAATTTTGACACTACTTAGTATTTGGTTTTCATGAAATTCATAAAAACATGATTACTTTGAAAAAAATATATTGAATTATCCCTAACTTGTCATATTCAACTATAATATTTTTCTATTTCATCAAAAGTATCAATTTACATTTATTATAATATTTATAATATCAATTATTTTAATCTTTCATTAATAAGGAAATTATTGTATCATCATTGTGTCATAAATTAATTAGTTATTTAATTTCTAAAAATTATAAATAAAATACCATGATGTAGGAAATATTATTTTCATTATAATTAATACTAATATTTGAATTTATTATATATATAACACTATAATAAAAGTTGTTTAATTATCAAAATTCTAATTTAATACTTTTAACTCATCTTTAAATAATATATATTAAATCACTTACTCTTATCCATGTGGATCAAAATGGATCTTATTTATTTCTTAAGGTTGATTTTGGTTTAAAAACATTTAACCAATAGAAATAGGACATGTATTGTGGTAGTTATAATAATATTTTTAACTTTAATAACCCAATTTATTTTTAACCGTGGTAAATAAAATTAAAAAGTTACCCTTCACAAAAAATTATTTTCAACCTATTGAACCAAATATAACTTAATGATGAAAACCATATAAGAAATAATTCTTAAATTCAATTTACAGACGAGGTAAAATTATGGATTAAGAAAATTTACTACTGTGCCTAGAATGCAGGTTAAAGATGTTATGAAGTTTAATAAGATTATATATACCTAATCATATTATAAAATGAATCCAATAAATTCAATTTAATTAATATAGGTATTATCTATCTATTATTACTTTAAAATAAACTTAAATTTAAAATAATTATTTACATGAAATGTTACTTTTAAATAATAACACAGTGCTTTTCAAGATTCATCAAAAATTGAAGGTTTTTAGAAAAATATCGAAAATTACCACTAATATAATTTTGATAATCCAAATCCAAAAATAATGTCTAATTTGAAAAATAATGTTTATTATATTACAAAAATTGGGTATTAATATTCCAATTTTTTAAACGGCTAGTTTGATAAGTCATGGTGTGCTAGAACTTGAAGTTGTGTACATCGCAAGATATTGTTATATTCAAAGAGAAATATATCATGAAAGCTTTTGGAGTAACATTATTACCTCCTTAAAATAATTTCATGATCTAAATTTCTAACAATTACTGCATAAAAAATTCGGATGTCTCTTCCTCAGAAGTTCTTCAGGTTCTCACATTGCCTATTCTATTATATATTTTTCTCTAAAGAACTTTTACCAAACGAGTCATCCAGTTTCTCAAAACATGTTCTATAGTGTAAATAATCCTTATAGGATTTTCACAATAAGATAGATATGGTTTCAGTTCTATTTCATTATAGGTGAATGCATTCATTGGATCAAGCACATATTTTTTCAACAATGATACGTGGAAGACATCATGAACTATGGAGATATTAGGTGGCATTGACAAACGATAAGCTACAACTCCAATTACATCTAAAATTTCTAATGTTCCGATGTATGAGGGACTCAATTTAACATTATTACTGAATCTTATAACACTATTCCATGGATATACGTTCAAGAAAATATGATCTCCTACTTTAAATTTCAAATCTTTCTATTGGTTAATGGCATTGCTCCATTGTCAAATTTTAGCAGCTTTGATGCGGGTTTAAATAATCTTTATCATTTACATTGTTTCCTAAACAAGTTATGGTGCTATGAGTGTTCCTTTACCAACATCATACCATGAAGTTGATGTGCGACATCACCTTTGATATAACTCTTCATATCGTTCCATCTAAATACTAAAATGGAAGCTATTGTTATAGGAAACTTATACATAGGTAAATACTGATCCCACATACCTAGAAATTCTAGTGAGAAAGATATCAACATGTCATCTATGGTTCTAATAGTCTGTTCATATTGTCCAACAGTTTGGGGGTGGTAGGCTGTGTTGAAATGATGTTCAATATCACGGGAATTCAGAAGACTTTCTCAGAAACATGATGTAAAATAGGGATCATGATCAGAACCAATCGATAGGGGTACACCATGATGTCTTACAACTTCATTAATGTATAATTATACTAAATGTTCAAGTGGTAAATCTCATCTTATAGAAAAAAATGTGCTAACATGCTATGATGATCTATAATGAACCTAATTACACCATACCATCTAGATGGATTTGGTATCCCCATGAAAAAGTCTATCATAATATTATCCCATTTCAAATCAGGCATGCGAAGATGTTTCCTTACTCCTGCAGGATGTTCTCTTCCATCCATCACCTATTTACAATCCATACATCTTGACACATAATCAACAATCTCTCTCTTCATGTTTTCTAATAAAAATTGATCCATCAAATCTCAATACATATTAGTGCTACCATGGTGTATATATAAATTGGAGCTATTAACATCATCCAAAAATTCCATTTTTAGATCAGGTATTTTGGTAACACAAATCCTTGACCCAAATTTCAAAATTCCATCTTCTTATATGAATTCAATAAATATACCATCATTTACATCTTTAATTTTTTTTAAACTCCACATCATCAGCTTAAAAAAAATAGCCTTTCTAGTAATGATGGTTTTACAACCATTTGAAAAAATATTGATGTTTCACCTTACGTTATTATTCCTATATCCACTATTACTATATCCATGAAACTAGGATCTCTTTAAACTCTCATCTTATTCAGAACACCATGATAATTTTTACTTAATGAATCATCCACCATATTTTCCATCCCCAGGTGGGAGTGTATTGTGAAATCATATTCCTTGAGTAGTTAAATCCATCTCCATTTCCTCATGTTGAGTTCTTTCAATGTGAAATTATAATTCAAACTCTTGTGATCAGTATATATCTCAAATTTTTTACTATAAAGATAGTTTCTCCATATCTTAAAAGAAAATATTACAATTAATAGGTCAAGATCATGAGTATCGTTTCTTTGTTCATGAATTTTTATCTTATGTGATGCATAGTCAATAACTCTATCATTCTAAAAAGGACACAACCAATTCCATTCATTGATGTACCATTACAAATATCAAACCCATAATTACTCAATGGTAGAGTCAAGATGTAATAATGGACTAATCATATCTTCAAATTTTTAAATCTATCTTCACACTCTTTTTTCCAAACAAATTTAACCCATTTACGTGTGATCTTGGTTAATGGGTTATCCAATTGGGACAAATTCTGGATGAAACACCGATAGTAACCTCCTAATCCATTAAAACTCTGTATCTTAGTTATAATCATCATGGTGGATTTTCTTGTATTTCTATTGGATTTGAAGGATCTATATATATTCCATCTATAGAGTGCATATGTACAAGAAAAGTAATCTCCTAAAGCTAGAATTCACACTTTCTAAGCATCACATATAATTAATTTCTTCTAAGTGCTTTCAGAATAGTTCACAAGGGATTTTCATAATCATCGTAGCTTTTGGAGTATACCGAGATATCACCAATAAATACCACTACATTTCATCATGATACTCCATGAAAAATCTATTCATTAGATCTATTAAAATTGATTCTTCATTTGTTAGTTCAAAAGGGATTACAATAATTTCATAATGCACATACGTGATTCGAAATGTTGTCTTTGGAATGCCTTAATTATTTACACACAACTGATGGTATCGAGATCGATGTAAAATATTTAAAAAATATTGACCTCCATAGAGTTGATCAAATAAACCATCAATGCGAGGTAGGGGATACATGTTATTTATTGTTATAGAAGTGATCTCCCTGAAGTCAATACACAACCTCATAGATCCATCTTTCTTCTTAACAAAAGAAAAATGGCTCCCAAAGGAGAAACACTAAGGAGAATAAATATTTTATTACTCAATTACTCTAGTGGTTTCTTAATTTCTACTAATTCCATACTGTCCATTATATAAGGGGTCATCGATATGGGCCTTGACCTAGGAATTTACTCAATGAAAAACCCAATTTTTTGTTATAGAGTATTTACTGGTAAATCCTCTAGAAACATATAAACATATTCTTGAACAATAGGTACATCCTATACTTAAACATTCCATTCCTCACCCAATGTTATTTCACTCGCTTCCTCCCAAAAAACTGTATTCAGTAGAGATACAATGGGTGGATCTAGATGTGAATCAGATGGTGATGTTTCTTTTCTAATGATGAGGGATAACTTATCATCATATAAAATTGTATCATCTTTCTTCTTAAAATAAATTTTCGCATTATGGTATGAAATCCAATACATACCGAGAATTATATCAAATTAAATCATGGGAATGATAATAAGATCTCCGGAAAAAGAACATTTATATTTCATAATGGTAAATGATTGAAAAAAAATTGTGACTATAATACATTCCTTAAGATTTATTACTGAAAACTCCTTCATTATGTAGAATTGTAAATAACATATTTTCATGGAAAATTGGGAACATATGAAAGAATGTTATGATCCAGAATCAAGTAAAGCATTGGATAATTTTTAGGAAATGATTAAAGTGCATGTCACCATGTTATTCAGAGATTCAACCTTAGTAGTTGTGATCGCATAAGATTTTCCTTGCTCCCTTGGACTTTTCTGAGGTAATATTCTTTAAAACATAGAACATTCATTTGAATAATTACCCATTTATATAAAATTGTAGCATTGAACATCGACAAAATATTTCTTCTCCATGCTATCACGAGATTTGTGGCCTTTTTCTCCACACTTGTAACAAACTCCCATATCATTTAGGCATGTACCAAGGCGGTTCTTACCATAATTACTATAGGATAAATATTAATATTTTCCATTATTCCCATTATTTTCAATTATAGAGTGTTCTGCAGATCTCTTTTTCTATTGTTTCACTTTAAAGTCATAAGACATAGAGAAACCCTTTTATGTCTTGATAGATCCCGAGACTATATTTTTGAATAATGAGAAGGATTGTGAGACGAATGCTCAATGGAGAAATGGTTTTAACCCAAAAACTAATCAATAAATATTAATTCTTGGATTATGTATATAATATTCATCATGACTTGTTATCTTTGTAATTCTAGCCTCATACATTGCAACATTATCATCCTAATTTTTCCACAGACTCAGAAATTGCCTTTCCATATCCGCTTGATGTTCACGAGAAAAGTATTTTTCTATGAAAAGGAATTTAAACTACCTCCATTACAAATTTGATTATTCTTCATCCTCTTTTATCTTTTGAATTAATGACCACCATTGATCTTCATCTCCAGTGAGGTGATAAAATACCATGACAACATTTTACCTTTCACTAATCCACAAAGCATGAAATATTTTCTCTAAGGAACAGAATAATTTATCAGCAAAAAATGAATTTGTAATACGATTTAATTTTCTATGTTTTTTCATCATGAAGAGGTCTAACATTGATCACCCACATTGTAGATCATGGTGCTCCATACGAGTAAGGTTATTATTCAAAACATGAGTGAGTTATCCCATTATGGTTATAAGCTAGTCAGCACTAGTTACATCACCACCTCCAATATAATTATCTTGGGTAAGAGGGAAATCCCTATATATATTAAATTCATTGATACAGTTTCCTTTCCTTAAACTATGCTCCATTTCTAAACAATGGAATACACTAGGTAAGTTTATGAATTGTAAAGTATAATTCAAAAATTTTAAAATAATTACCATAAATTGAACAGTTTATGCGCATTATCCATAATCATAAAAAATGTTATATTTAACGATATTTTTACTTATAAATCCTTCATAAGGTATTGTAATGAAAATATGAATTATCCTATGCATAACCACAAAGATTGTCAAACAAGGTGTGCAGTAAAGCCCGTTGTCATGTAACATGATACCCCAGGTCTAGCCTAAAACTCCTTATCAGAGTTTTCACTACTAGGTATGTCTATTCTAGAATGACATCAACTTGTAGTATCTATACAAGAATATATATCTTGGAAAACCCACATAATATCTACATGGACAAATTTTTTGAAAGTTATTCTATACTACTTATCAAATTCTATCTTATCATAATGTTCTCCAATGAGGGTTTTTCCAAATCATTTTTAAAATATTTTTACTAAACTTATCTAATACCAATTTTAATTCCCTGACCCTCGTTACCCATAATCAGTGCATTATTATATAACATTTGAATGATCACAAGAAATTATGTCTAGAAAAAATGATAATTTTAGTATCCATGGAAGTATGAGATAGAAACATATCTTTTTACATTACATTGTGAAATAAAAAATGAAAATTATATACGCTTTGATCACACTCATAGACCTTAGCATATTATTATAGATCAATCAGAATATACTTCATTACATCCGCAGAAAAAGAAAACATAAGAAAGTGGTGAACTTAGTTGCTTAGTAATGATAAAAATATATTCAAAATTATCATCAGAAAGTATAAACATTTGTGACAATGTATAAGACTAAAACCAAAGCCTTTTAAAAATAAAAATTAGCATAGTATGGAAATGATAAGTCAAATAATTCCATTTACATATTCACATAGATATTATACTACTCAAATACTCACATATTATATCAATAGATAATTTTATAATGACGGAATGCATAATTTCAGACATTATAACCATGTATTCAAGGCCTCGTTCCAAGACTAAAAATAAAAATACAGTCAAGATCTTGTGAAAAGACACAAGTTTGTCTAATGAGACCAACTGATGCATCGAAGGGATATAGCAGGCCTCTCCCTTCACATACTATTTCCAATTCATTACACATATGAAAAGGTTGAAACATAACATAATCATTCATATTAAAACTAGCCTAAAAATGATAATACTTTAACCATAAATTATGAATGTAATAAAAATTCAACATCCATAGTCAAATATATCACAAAACCTTCAATACAATTTGAATTATTGTATCATAATTAATCAACTTCAATAAAGCATAAAATCCAACAAAAGATGTTGACATAGATGAAATAAATCCCAAACTATTTGTGTGAAATATCTCTTTATACATTGAAATAAATTAAAAATAAAGAAAAAATTTATTTTTAAAATATTTTTATAACCTGAAACGGGAGGCTTCCAAGTATTAATAATAGTATAAAATGGCTACACCCACTGTATAAGTTAAATGAAAATTCTTTCAATAATTTTTCCAAATTTTCATTAAGTAAGTTGTTTGGAAAATGACGTAATGATTCCATTAAAACATTATTTAAAAAGTTAAAAAATTGTATAAATGTCTTTACACCGTAGTCTATGAAATTTTAAAAATGTTTTTAAATACATTTTAAAGAAACATGGATATGGGTGATAATGAATTCCTAGTAGATACTTACGTATAAACAACTTCGCAAAATAATGAGATTGTAAAATTAACACTTACCTTGTACATTTCTTAATAGAGGGTATGTTATCCTCCTTTATAATGTAAAAATAATTTTTATTAAATGATAAATTAACCACACAAATAAATACGATGTCATATATGATCCTATAAAATTGGATTTTAATAGTATTTCAGTAGTATCATTGTTTCAGGTGTTAACTGATTCGTTTGCCTTTGTATGTTTTGTTACATAAGTATTGTTTTTTATGAATAGTATGTATTTGATTAATATAAAATATAATATTATGTTCTTGAAATTATTTATTAATCATAAAATTAAAATTATTCTTGAATGGTAACGACGGGGAATGAATCTCATCATATAGTGGTGACGTTATCTCGTACATACGCCCAGGTGAAAATATCGTTCTATTGATGGTAAAATCCTATGAATTTGGATGGTATATTATATATAGAGATTTATTAAAAATTTATTATTATTATTCTAATCAATTATACTAATTATTATACTCATCTAATAATAATGTGTTTAATTACAAACTATACCCCCATGCGTAGATGATAACTTGTACGTATGAACGTATGGGGAATTTTTCATTCAAATGATGGATTGAATAATGATTTTTTAATAATTGTTTTTAAATAATATCATAGTATGTAGAAGGTACTGGATTTAGTATTTTATAATGGGAAAAACAATGAAATAGGAAGTCGAAGAAGATAAGAACATTGAAAGAGGTGATGCAATAATTACCTCTTCTTCATGTGCTTTGTCTTGATTTGAACAAAAGTGTTCCATAGGATGGATTTATGATCAATTTAAGGAAACTAGGATGAACATAGAGTAGTTAGGATGATATTTGAGAAGTTTCTAGCCTAGTAAAATTGCTTTGGAAGGGTGAATTTAAGAGAAGGATAAGTACCCTTTAATAAGAGAGGTGAGGGAGAACTTTCGGCTGAGTTGGAAATATTAATTTATTATAAAAACATTTTTAGTTTCTAATATCTACAATGGGATTTATATAGAGTATAAGGTCGGTATGTGCCTAAATATTCTAAAAAATAGGTTTTAGACTGGTTTAGGTCACCATATTAACTATATAATTTAGATTTAATTCTTATATAAACAGTTTATCATATACCATGTCCTCTTGTATAGATATAATAAATGGTTAATAAACGTACTATAAAAAGCCAACAAAACCTAAAGTGGATAATTAATGACATATATAACCTTATATAAATCCATTGTCCTAATATTACATATTTAGGAATATTATATCATTTAATAAAATATTATTTGTTTTAAAAACTCATTTATGTCAAATTTGACACTATTTAGAATTTGGTTTTTGTGAATATTTTAACAACTTGATTAATTAAAAAAAATACATTTAATCATCTCAAAAATTATATATTCTCTTATAAAATTAGTGTATTGAATCAAAGAATCAATTTACATTTATTATAATATTTGTAATATCAATTATGTAAATCTTTCTTTAATAAGGTAATTACTGCATCCTCATTATGTCAAAAATAAATTTAATTATATAATTTAAAAAAATTATAAGTAAAATACAATGATGTAGGAAAAAATTTAGATTTATTATGAATATAGATATTCGAATTTATCTTTAGGATATCCCTATATAAAATATGCCTTAGTTATCAAAAATTTTATATAACACTTTAACCTCTTCTTTACAAAAATATAATAAATGACCAAATCTAATCTAAATGGATTAAAAAGGATAATATTTTTTTCATAAGGTATAGTTTTGTCGAAAAGAACTAGTCCAATAGAATTAGGACATGTGTTAGGAAATTATAATATTATTTTACCATTTAATTATCCAATTTACATTTAACCGTGGAAAATAAATTCAAAAGTGACTATTCACCAAAAAATATTTTCATTATATTGAAGAAAGTTTTACTTAATGATGAAAACCATGGCATAAAAATTTTGAATTCAATTCACCAAAGTAGTAATATTTCTTTTTATCAAATTTTCTAATGTTCCTTGAATGGGGGTAAAAGTCATTAAAAAGTTTATTGACATTTTATATATAAAATATTATTATAAAATGACTCAAATGAATTAAATTTGATTAATATAGGTAGTATGTTTATATTTTGACGTTAATATAAATTTAAATTTAAAAATAATTATTTGATTAGAAATTCTATTTTAAAAAATAATTCCATGTTTTCACTATTCATCAAAAATTGAATGTTTTAGGAAAAACACCAAAAAACACCCTAAGATAATTTTGATATTCCGAATCAATAATTGAAGTCCAATTTGAAATGTAAATTTTATAAAATTTAAAAAAGTTTGTATTACTATTCATAACTGATTTTTAAATGTCTAGTTATATAAGTCGTGGTGTGCTAGAACTCAAAGTTGGGTACATCGAAAGCTATTGTATTATTCAAAGAGAAACGTACCATGGAATATTGGGATGTTACATATTGTTCCTAGGTATTGATCGTGTTGTTTGAAAACAAGTGGAAACACTAGTAATGGGGAATTCGTGGTGGTACTCCTCGATGACTTCTTAGAGTACTTTTAATTAGAGACGATCATGCCCCCTATGTTGACATCTTCCCAAAGACAATAAGAAAGATCTGGCATTACACCTAGCTAAAAGAATGTATTTTGGTTAGATATGGGCCCCCTTGGAGGTTCTTTTTATGATTAAATGTATATGTGGAGCGTGATAGTGTGATGTACAACATCAAAATTTTACAAATGATGTTATCAGGATTGACTAGAGGTTGATAAAAAAGTTTTTTGTTCAGCTACATAATAAGTGTGGTAAACAAAGGATAAAAAGTGGTTATACATTAATAACCAGGTTTTTCATAAATGTTCTTTGGATTACTATTTGAGGAAGAGCTATTATATGGTGGGTAAATTGAAAGATACTACCCTTTTTTAGATAAGACTATTTTAATTTTTCATTGGATAAGATGTGTTGTCTTTTTTAACTCATTTAAAATATTTATCAGAAAAATAATGATCACTGTGCAAAAGTCCTTAAATTCTAGTTAACATCATCAAATATTAAATTTAATATTCTTGGAGTTCGACAGTGAGTTATGTGTGGGATTATTATGCCCGTAATCACTTAGATAAGGGAAGACAAAAATATTAATTATATTATAATTAGTGCTTAATATTTATTAAAAATAGTTGAATAACCAAAAAATAGTGCAACATATAAGAAATACAAGTCCACAGTTGTGTTTGGAACAGAGTGTTTACCCTAGGAAGTGTATGACATGTGTAGACATCAAACTTTTGAACACCTCAGTCATGAGATGATGTTTTTAAATAATTTTTATTTATTTCCTCAAACATTTAATTCAAAATAATTTAATTACACAAAAACAGAGTGTTGTAAGGGGAATTTGGGACATTTGTAGTCTCCAAAATAGGGTGTTTAACCTAGAAAGTGTATGACATGTGTACATGCAAACATTTGGATGCCTCTATAATGAGATAATGTATTCAAATAATTTTTATTTATTTTTTACTTAAAAATAAATAAATATTTCCCAAACTGTGCATTGTTTGAGAAATCGGAGACAACCGATGGGTTATGAATAAGGGGTTTATACTATACAATGTATTATATTTGTATGTGTTAGGTTTTTTGACACCTTGATCAAAAATGTAACCCTTTTTTATTTTAATTATTTAATTATTCCAATTTTTAATGAATAAATCATAAATATCTGACAAATTTTGTGTCGTAGGAGAATTCTAAGGCCATTGATGGATCTGAAAGTGGGTTTTACCTTAGTGGGGTTATAATTACTATAAAAAACCTAATTATTTTTAATGTCACATATTACATTGTTTTACATGATTAAAAAATTAAATTAATTGATAAAGAAACCTATTTCACTATTCATTGATCACCTTTAATGGGTTGAAAGCCATTTTGCGCCAGCAAGAAACCTATAAATATTATTTATCGTCCCTTTTCCCTACAAACACAATTGAAAAATCATTTTGGATTTAATTAAATCACTCCACCAATAATGATCAGGTGAAATTGACATCAAACATTGAATATTAAATTAGGGTAATATATGATTGAATATTTTAAGAACTCTTCATAAATGAAACATTTGATTTGGATGGGGATAGATCTTTTCATTTTCCAACACCATTGGTGGTCACATGCGTAGGCCAGGTGAATTCCTCTACATCCTCTATGGATATATGGTGAGTGACACACCTACTAAGCATTTCATCCTTGTGCGCCTCAACCTAGTTATCCTAAATAATGACTTGTTTATTTTAATTTTTAATTATTTTATTATCTATCTATCGTCTCCATTTCTCTATTTCTTTTTTAAAAAATTTCTCGATTATAAAAATAAAAAAGTATGTTTTTATTATAAAGAAATATTATAATTTTTACTGATATTTCATGGGTTTTAGAATAAATTATCAAAGAAAAATTTGTTGAAATTATTTTTTAATAATTATCATTAGGTCATTTATTAAATAATAATATTGATTTAATATCATATAAAATTAGAAAGTAATATTATGGAATTATTATATGATAATTATATATGATATTGTTATAAAATATTTCTCAAGAAAAAATGTGGATTGTTTTGTGTTCGTCTATTATTCGAGTCCACACAAACCAGACTTCAATAATCCATATATATTTAGATATTGGTAAGATTGAAATTCCATTAGTGGCACTAGATTCATCTTGATAAGAGTATGGTGTGTATAAAATCTTCTTTCTTAGAAAATGATGTATTTGGAGAAATTTTTTATTAAATTAGATATTCTTATTTATTTAAATTCTCCATAAATTGTCTTCAAAATTATGCACTATTAATGATATTGGATTCATATCATGTGTTTATCATATTTGAGGTTCGTGGTCTAAATTTAAATCCCATAGTCTCGATCCATTTATTCATATTCCATTGTAGAAATTTACTGTTATGATTAACAATTGAGTTTTTCAATATACAAATAATTAATTCTGTATGTTAATTAATTTGTAGGGATTGTTAAATTTTTAATTGAATTGGTTGTTTTAAATAATTAATAGACAGATTAATTTGTAGGATTTTTTGATTGTGTAATTGGTTAATTTAATTTGGATATAATTAATTATCATGAAGTGATTGATTAATATGGATAGATTAAATAATTATGTTTTGAATTAGTTTTTAGGATTTTTTAATGATATATTTGGTTATTTAAATGTAGAATTAATTAATGGAACTAGTGGATTAATTGATAGATAAATAAATTAATGAGCCAAATGTGTTTATTTAAATTGTTGAATTAAATAATGAGATTAATTAATTGAAAAATTAATTAATAATGTAATGTTATTATTTAATTACTAAATTAAATAATGAGATTAATTAATTAATGAATTATTTAATTAAAAAATGTGATTATTTTATTGGTTGAAATAAATAATGGAAATATATTATTGATAAATTAATTAATAGAAAGTTTTAATTACTAAATTGTTGAATTAAATAAATGAATTTATTAATTGATGGATTAATTAATAAAATAATGTCACATAATTATTTAATTGTATAACTAAATAATGTAATTTATGGAAACAATTAAGCGGTGGATTAGTTGAAGGGTGGTTGAATGTGAATTAATTAAATATGAATTAATAAATATGAGATGAAATGGATATTTACTTTGTGAATTAGATGAAGTGATTGAGTTAGATTAATAAATTGACGAATTAGATAATGGGAATAATTTGAATTAATTAATTATTATATTTTTTTAATAGATGTAATGATATGATTTTCTTAGTTTGATTTATTAATTAGATAATTAATTAATGGGGATTTTTGTGTTGACCAGATTGAATGATTTAGGTAAAATGATAGGAAAATTAATTAATGGGGATATTTGTGTTATAATAATTGGATGAGTCATATTAAATAATTGAAAAATTAATTAATTGATATTATTGTCTGGAATTAATATAATGTGTTATTCCAATTAATTGTTTAATTAATTAATGATAATTCCTATGACGATTCCATTCCATGAACTACATTAATTAATTGATAAATTAATTAATGTGGATGGTTGAGCTATTGAATTGATTATATAATAACCATGCTCATTACTACACACTTAAACATGATTTATTACATAAAATTTTCAGTTCATAAAATAAAGTAGATCGAGATTTATAGTGTCTTTTGGGATTCGGTACATTACATAACAACTTAAAACATGAAATAAAAATCATTAATGAAAACTTCTTTTACATGACCACAAACATTCCTTCGTAATTAGAATTGAATAGGATATCCTGAGGACATGAATAAGAAAAAGATGATCTAAAAAGCCCAATTAGGGAGTAAAAAATGCATAACATGAAGAATATAGAACATGTTAGGAAATAGTTATATCAATGGTGTACAAGAGAATCCTGAACATAAAGGCAAGATATATCATGATTATCATTGCATTGAATTGTAGCGACACCATATAACATGATATTAGGATTAACCAAGGCTCATTAAACATGGATCGTGATTAAAAACTCATTGAACTTGAATTAAAATCAATTAATCCTCATTTCACATGATGTATCATGATACTAAATTTTACAAAATGCATTGGAGAGCTATCAGGGCGCACCCTTCTTAATCATTTCATTTTATGCATTAGTGTGGTACATTGATTATAGAACATGGAATTATTCCACGTCATAATATATTCCATGACAAAGGAATTTTGAATAAGAAAATGAAACTACATAATCGTTATGAAAATATGAGTAAAAGTGGATACCCTTGATAGAGAAATTGGGATAGTATTCACTACACAATGACTTTGGCTTGGAAACACGCAGTGCAAATTTGACTTCATAACGACATGAAATAAAAATTCATAAAAATGGTTTATGAGAGTGAAAAGGGTATCTCGTCATATTTATATAATATTTAAAGTAATATGGAGGTATAGATACATTTACCAACATATATAATGGAATATAGATGCATACTATAAAATAATTGGTTTAATTTAAACGAGGAGAGATAAATCCTTCATGAAATTCTGGTATGGTAACAGATGTATATGAGAGGCATTAATGAGATTGGAAGGTGTCTTTAATCATTAAAACATAATGAGGGAGGTATAGGGGAGGTTCTATATCATACCCCCTCATTTTTATCTGAAATTAAATGAGGATATCAATATACTTAATTTTGAACAAAAATGAGAAAAGAAGAAATCCATTACATAATTTCTTCAGGGTAACAGGTGTACATAGGAGGCATTAATGGGTGATAAATGGGTATATATTCATTCAAACATAAGGTGGGATGTATTGGGGAGGTTCAAAATCATCCCCCAATATTTGTAATTGAAAATAAATTGGCATAACAATATAAGGAAACATGAACCTAAAAAATGAAGGAATGAATGTGAGGATCCCTCAAATGAAAATGTGATCCCAAAGACTTAGGAGAGGCGTGAGAGGGGATTATTGAAAGAGTGGTAAAGAATTAGAGGAAACTATATTTAATAGGTTCGGATTAGGTCATACTACAAACTATTTAGTGATGATTAATCGAAGATTAAGTTGGTTTATATAGGAAAGGAGGGGAAATTCTTTATTATTTATGTTTTGGACACTACCCGTTAAACTAATCAAAACCAAAAACCAACCCATTGATTTTTCAAAATTTTATTGCCAAAGTGTACTGGAAAAAAATATTTTATAATTCCAATGTCTGAAAATAATAAAAAAAATTAGTCTTTCTTATGTGAAGCTGAGTCACACTCTCAAAGAAATAATTTTAAATGATAAAATGATTTATAAGTATTTGATGGTCCACTAAGGCACCATAAAATTAATCAAACAAATATGAAATCAAATTATTTTAATGGTAAAGCATATATCGGCCAAACATACTTAATATAGTATTTTATTACATCACTATGTTGTCATTATGATGTCATAAACCACATTATATATTTTAACAGTATTTTTAACCAAAAATTAGACTGCCTCAAAAAATAATGATAAATTAAACATTGGATAATTTTGATGTAATGATTCAAAAAATAATATTCATTTTATCAAAATTAATTTCTAAATTTTTGAATTTTTTACTTTTAATATATAAACATACATTTATAAAAAATTCATGGTGTATGAAAAAAACCGCATTCATACATTATTAAAAATTAAAATTATTTTCATTAAAATTATTTGATAAATTAATAAAAATATTTATTAATAATATTTTATTAAAATAAATATTATCTAAATATCTATTAATTTAAAAAAATAAATTTCTTAATTAAATATTAAATAAAAATATTAGTTTTGACTTAAAATCTATTTGAAAAGTGAAAATAATAAAATTAATGAATATTATCTATAAAAACAATAATGCACATAATCATAGTGTTAGGGTATTTTTACATAACCCCTTAAAACATCTTCATAATACCCAAGGGTAAGGTGTGCTATGGTGATATAATATTGTGGAGGATGAGATACCATCTCTTGGGTGGTAATCTTTATTGAGATCCAATCCTCTAGTATGAGGTTATGCTCATGCTTAATGTGTTGAAGTTCAGCTTGGGCTTGGTCCAGAGAAAATCCTAGTGACTCTACCTCCTTTCTAAACTCTACAAAATGTGCTTCATATGGATCAATTCTACTAGATGACACCATCAATTCCTTTATCTGAGTAAATTGTATTTATTAATGTCTTATATTTATAATAATCATGTGGTAACTATTCAAGATCTATATTAGCAACGGTAACAATTTTTAATGGTATTTTTATTTCCAAAAACATATACCAAGTAATTTCATATGTTCTATAACCATTTTACATAATATAACATTTAATTTGATTTAAGGGGAATTTTTCTTAATATTCGCTTGGGTCGTTACAATCTTCCCCCCTTATGAAATGTTTCCATCAAAATTTCTTTTTCCCACACTAAAACAGATGCAGGTAACTCTACTTCATCACTTCCTCTGATTCCCATGTTGCGTCTTCAAACACGTGGTTTCATCACAACACCCTAACAAGGGTCATTATCTTATTTTGTAGATAATTTTCCCTATGATCTATGATCATCACTGGAATCTCTCCATAAGAATGGTCATTCACCAATGATATCACCTCTAGAATAAGTAAATGCAATGGGTCAGGTATGTACTTTCTCTAGAGTCATATATGGAATACATTATGTACTTGAAATAGGTTCGTTGGGAAGTTCTTGTGAATTGGACACTTCTCAAATACAATCAAGGATATCTAAAGGGTTGATGTAACTTGGACTAAGAGATCACTTCTTCCCAAATATCATAACTATCTGCCATGAATATATGAGGGGGAATACCTTGTTACCAACATCATACTCTAGGTCTTGTTGATAATTATTAGAATAGATCTTTTTTTCAACTCTTAGAGCCAATAATGTGATGATAGATGGTATTAACCTTCTCTACCATTTCTTCGACGATTTTTGTACCTAACTTTTACTTCTCCCCCACATAATCCCAATATGTCTGTGTTCTACACCACTTCCCATAAATAGGTTCATAAGGATTAATTTAGTTGATTGAGAAGAAATTGATATTATAAGAGAACTCAACTAGAGGAAGATGATGATCTCTTCATAATTTTATGTGTATTTTGCATGCTCCCAACATGTCCAGAAGTGTTTTGGTAGTCTGATCATATTGGACAGATATTTGAGGATGATAAGTCAATATGATGTTCAGCTTAGTATTCAGAGCATATTGAAGAATCTTCCAGAACATAGTGGTGAATCTTGAATCTCGATCACATACTATAGATATTGGTACTCCATGAATCCTTACCACTTTTTTGATTTTTATCATTTCTTGTGGATCTAATGAGAAATCCTCTTGAATTGATATAAAGTGTGAAGTATTTATAAGATAGTCCCCAACCATCCATATACCATTGTTTCCTTTGGATTTATTCAAAAGTCCTATCACAAATTCCTTTGAAATGCTCTCCCATTTCCTTGTTGGTATTAGTAATGGTTGCATCATCCTGTTTGACTTCAACCTCTCATACTTCACATGCGGGAAAACAATGAACTTTGATGTATACACAACAATATCCTTCTTCATTTTATCCCACAAATAATGCTCATGGAGATCTCAATACATCTTTCTATTTCCGGCATGAGTGATGAAATTCGAACGATGTTCATCATCCAAAAGTTATTTTGTAAACTCTATATATTATAAAAACATATTCATGACCCAAATATCATATTTCCTTTTCATTAATATTAAACTCCAAAGATTTCCCTTTTCAGATACTTTACTTATTTTCCTGATTAACCACATCACACTTTTGAGAATCCTTCAACCTTTACAAAAGAGACAGTTGGGCATTCATCTGTGAAAGGATTGATGATGTTCTATTATTTATGATTCCAAGATCCATCTTCATCAAATAAAAAAAGATTAGATCATTTTCAATTCTCATAAATGATAGAATCTCTAGGTCCTTTCTACTCATAACATTTTCAACCTTGTTCATTTTCTCAGGGTGCTAATGGATTAACTAGTCAAAGTATTTGACCAGCTGTAACCATATTTTTTGAAGTATATTCAACTATTTCTCTGTGAATATATACATGAGGCTTTTGTGATCAGTATATATTTCAAACTTCTCCCAAAATTGGTAACTCTAACAAATTTTTAATGTGATGATTAATGTTGCCAACTCCATATCATGTTTTAGATAATTTTTCATACGAAATTTCATTTTCCCTAAAGCATAGGCAATTATTTTTTCATTTTTCATCAAAACAAAAGTTAGGCCCTTCTTCCAAGAATCACTAAATACCACAAAATTGTTTCCGCTTGTGGGTAGTGTGATAATGGGAATAGTTATATGCCTTCTTTTCAACCCATATAAGATATCTTTGCATTCATCACTCTAAGAAAACTTGACTCCATTCGTAATTATCATAGTAAGAGGGTTTTACAATTGTGATAAATTTTTCACAAGTCATCGATAATATCTAGCTAAATCCAAGAAGCTATAAATATCCGTCACTGATGTTGTCCTCGAACATACCTCAATTGTAGTTATGTTTGAGGAATCCATATATATCCCATTTATTAAGAATATTTGATCCAATAACGAGGCATCATTCTACCAGAACTCACACATGTTGTACTTTTCATATAGCTTCTCCTTTCGCAATGTATATAGTATAATTCTTAGAAGATCCTCATATTCCTCATTTATTTTTAAGAATATTAGAATATCATCTATTAAAACTACCATAACATTGTCAAGGATATCTCAAAATACTATATTCATGATCTCCATATTGATTTTTAGATCATTATTGAGTCTTAAAGGCATTAATTTGAATTCATTATTCTCGTATCTTGTACGAAAAGCATTCTTTGGGATATCCTCTTTCTTCACCCTTACTTAGTAATATCCCAACCGAAAATCAAACTTGGTTAAGTATTGTGTTCTATGTAGCTGATCAAATAAGTCATCAATTCATTGCATAAGAATCTTTTTCTTTATCTTGATTTTCATGAGATCATGATTATGAATGAAAAGGCGCATTGACCAATACATCTTCTTGACGAAGAGGACTCGTGCACCCCATGGTGAAGCACATGGGAATGTCTTCAAGGATGGTTGCTTCCTTATACTCAATCATCTAACTATGATACACATGCTCATAGGGAAGTAATGTCCACTCTTGAGATGATAGTGATAAAGAAGATTTATCTTCCTCTTTGAACATGTAATGTATCGGGGGTCAATTCGCAAAATGGATTGTGATTTATATAAGGAAATAACCTTAAACATTACATGATGTTGAGTTATGTCAAGAATTCAAATTGAGGATCTTATCAGGTTTAGAGTATTAGAGAATTAGGCCCTAACTATTACATTACATCTCAAAAAATATAATGAGGAAACTTTTACTCAGAAAATATTTTTTTTATAAAAGTAAATAAACATGTCTAGTTCGATGTTTTAGACAACGTGACATTTCCTTGATATCATCCTTAACCCCGATTCATCATTAATTCCTGTAGAAAACATTTCAAAAACATGGGATGAGCATATAAAGCCCATTAAGCGCTATAACATAAGGAAAGAAAACATTGGCCCAAAAATAAATACAAATCAATGAAACCAATACTTTTCCAATCATAACATACCTTACGAAATCATATGATTTTTGAATAACACACAGAAATCATAAATCATAAATGAAACATATGGAATTCATAACATTATTACATTGTAGCTATCACAGCTACATAGGTAGTGACATTTGGAATACCCATAAAAATATATTCCCTAAATCTCTTTGGATAAACATTAATGTTTACCTCCATCACAATATCCAATGCATTGGAGAGCTATCTCAGGCTATCCCGCCCTCGGTTTATCACAGAACCATCCGTATACTTAAACAGTTCCCAATACCCATAACATATTAAAAACACATAAAATAACCATAAAGGAAAGATAACATTTACACATAGAAGTCACAATATATCATTTCAAGATATTGACATAATTAATGGTTTTTCAAAACATCTTCATAACCATTTAAAACATTTATTAAAGAGATTTTTGAATCAATGTTTCCCATACCACATTGAAGCATTAAATGAAATTAACATTTTAAAACAATAATTTCCATATAAATAAATTTTTAATACCAGTTTCAAAAAATGGACATTAATGAAGAATATTTATAAGAATAAATCTATAAAACAGTATTTTAGTTAAGGAGTTCTTAACCAAATAGGAGATGCTTGAATAAAAATAATTGAGGAATAACATTTACTCCGAACTTTATAATATCAACGGAATAATGGTATTCATTATATAATATTCCAAATGACAATATATAAACCATATAAAAGAGAATTTTCACATAAAAACTATGAAGTATCAATGGAATTTAAATTTAGAGGAAATCCGTTATAAGGACAATATCCTTACATTAAGGATAAATCTATTACGTAATTATGTGTGAAAAATATATATACACCCTATATAAGAAGATATTAAGTGTAAAACAATGGGAGTTAATTCAGACATATTCATAGCCTGACATGTAATAAATAAGTGGATAACAATTTAAATCTCTTGGACTTGAATGTGAGATAAGAAACCCAAACCACGTGTTTGACTTGACTCGCTCGTATGTTCCATGTTCTTCCTGAATGATAAACATAAGTTAAATTCTACTTGATAAAAAATATTTTCCATGTTTATTATTCTTTTTATATCACTTATTACCCTATTATAACAATTATTTAATTTTTCTTGAGTTCATATTGTACATTTTGTCGATATTCAGAACTTGAGTAAAATATGAAGTTGTTATAATTATAAATTCTCCATGTGGTCAAAAGTCTATTTTCTCCAGAATGATATTAAACATTTATATGTAATATATATCAAATAAATCTAGTATATATATGTATTTATAATATTACATAACATTTAGAGATATGAAATGAAATTCACCATTAATGGAGATGGTAAGACGTATATACGCATGAATGACACATTCATTTCTATTTCATATTTTAATGGAATGAAAGAAAAATGATAAATTGGTACATTATAAATCCAGTATAATATATATATGTTATATATGTTACATAAGTTCTTAAATTCAATCCTTTATAAATTCCACATATGGCATGAACGAGTCATATCATTTTGAGGGGGCGATAGTCTGCACTTCCTCAAATGAAATTATCGTGTTTAGAAATTATGGAAACAATAAAGGTCCATTGTAAATGAAAAATATAGAATTATTCAAAAAATATAAATATAATATATATCACATATAAATAATGTGGCATCATAATATCCACAATGTGAGGCGGTAGGAGATAATTGAACAATCATCGTTTCGTGCGGTAATAGTTCGCTGTCCATAGAAACAATATTTTCTTTACTCATTAGATGGAGGTGCGTGTATGTGTAGCTAGAATACTTATCATAACAACATTATAGTATATTTAGGATACTAGTGTTGTTATAATAGAATAAAGAGAGTTTAGGGTGTTGGAGACGTAAAATAAAATAAAAGAACATAACAGAAGACGTCACCTTTAAATCGGGTAACTCCCTTTGGTTTGAAACAGAATAGATTCTTGAAGTGTCTTCATCCTAAGATAATTATTTTAGGATGAATAGAGGTATATTGGGAGATTATTGGAGAATAGTTTTGATTATCCAAGGGCTTTACATGTGTGAGAAATTGGTAGGATGTGAGGGCACTTTATAAAAGACAGGAGGGGCACTTTTGGAATGTTTGAAAATATTATTTTATTATATAATTATTTTCGGTTATTAAAGTTCCAAAAATCACTAAAGTAGAAGATAAGGTAGCCCATTTTTGAAATAAAATCCTCTAATAATAATTGGACAAGTTTTGGATATTTTTTTTAATTTTTATCTTATTTATTTAAGTCATCCATTAATGATGTAAACGCAGCACCATCATTGTGTCATAAATAATTTTATTTATTTTATGTCTAAAAATTATAAAAAACTAAAATTATTTTGGAAATCTTTTTATTCTTACAATGAATATTTACCATCTAATATATATCTTATATTAGCCCATGTCAAAATATTTTTAGTAAAACAATACATGTTTATGAAATTTTTATTTTTACCTTAAATAAAAAGTTATTAATGTCATTATCTTACCCAAGTGGTTCAATGTGGTCCCAAAATTGACCCATGGATTGTCTTGGTCAGAAAGTACTCATCCAATTTGGTCATGATAGGTTTCATTGTAATTTTATATTATTATAACATTTTTTACCTTAAATTACCCTAATTACCTTTAATCGCGGTTAATAAAAGTCAAATGTTACTAATTACCAAAAATTATTTTCATCCCATTGAACCACATTTAACTTACTAATGATTGCCATGTATGTGGTATTTCATAAATTTAATTCACAGAAGTGGTAAAATTAAGTTTTATGAAAATTTGGGAAAGCACTTAGAAGGTGGGTAAAAAGACGTTAAAAAGTTCAATATAATTATATATATCTAAGATTATTATAAAATAAATCCAATTAAATATGTTTTATTAATATAGGGATTATTTATTTATTTTTACATTAAAAAAATTTATATTTAAAAAATTTATTTAAATAAAAAGTTGGTTTTAAATATTAACGCAGTGTTTTTCACTATTCATAAAAAATTGATGGTTTTCTAAAACATTCCAAAAATTCACTCTAAGCTCAATTTTATATTCTGAATCCAAAAATGATGTCTATTTTAATAAATTCAAAACATCTATGTTGCATTAAATAATTTTATAATTAATTCCCATCGTCGAAACAAAAATCCTGTTTTTAAAAAATAATAACCATCAAAAGATTGATACTTGTTAATGTCTAATTTAAAAGTGAAATTACTTCCAATGGACAAAATTGGGTTAAATGGTAAAAATATAATCTATTTACACTTAAAAACCAATTAAAATATAATCAATCCATATAAGAAAATTAGAATAAAAGGCGGGTTTGAATTAAAATACAACATTTTTTCACTATTCATTAAAAACAAACATTATCAGCAAAATATCAAAATTTCATCCAAAGAGAATTTTGATGTCCCGATTCTAGTGGAGAAAATTATTAGGTCAAATAAAACATATAAAAGTGACAAAAAACTACTTTTAAAAAGGTTTTTCCATCAAAAAGCGGTAAATCGACTCTTTAAAGAATATTTGAGTATTTGTTCCTAAAATTAGATTAATTCACATTTCAACCCACCAAATTTTATTGGGTAAATGTAAAAACATTTAACAAACATTTATAATAATATTTTAGTTAGTTCTATTAATTCTTTCCAATAAAATGGCTAGGCGTTAAGTTCCATCTAAAATAATAATATTATATTGTTAGTGTGCAACATAAGATTTCAAACCAAACCCATTGTTTCGTATCGGGTACGCTATCGAATATAGAATCCCCTTAAAATTAAAATTAATATTTAATTATCAAATGTTAAAAAATATTAAAATTTCTTAATCTTTTTATACCTAGGATGTTACATCCTTCCCCACTTTTGGGAATTTGCGTCCTCTCAGTTTAAAAAAAATTGGGCTCAGAAACTTCATTAAAAGTCCCACATCGGAAAAAGATTCAGTAAAACTAACAATTTAAAATAATGAAAGATAAGTACAAAGGACACTTGAGTTAAACTATACAAGGATTCCATGTAGGAAAACATGGATATGGAAGAGAAAATAAATGGTCATGTTCTGATGGAGAGTGATAAAAAACATGATTAGGAGAATGATAACCACCAAAAAATCACAAACTTGTGATAGGTTAAATAGTCATTGATTCCCCACTAAAAAAAGTTATTGGAAAATTGTTTTGTTCTATGTTACCTTTTCTAAACATTAGGAATTTATTTAATACCTTAAATAAAAACATAAGAAAACATACCTGTAAAGACCCGGAAATTTCAAGGACGTTTTTTTTAATTTCATTGGGATTTTACGAGTGCACGGTTTTTGACGGCACCTGATTCCGAGTTCCGGTGTTCCCATAATCAATTTCTGAAGTTTAGCTCGGGTATTTCAGTGAACTAACGAACAAGGTTTTATATCTTTTGAACCAGTGCTCGGAATCAAAATCCGAGGGCACCGATGAATCCGAAGCGCCTGTTTTTAGATTAAGAACTCCTTTTTCTGGGATGCGTTTTCTCGGGAGGAGATGTTAAAAATCGGAGGAATAAAAATAAAAATTGTTTTACAATTTTATATTTATTTAGTTAATATTGGATTAGGTTTTATGTGAGGGAAGTTGTGAGGAAGTTGGGGTGGGGCCCACACAATCCCCCACTTCCTTAAAATTCCTAACACCCCATTAAACACCCCATTTATTTCCCCTCTACCAATTATTTTTGTATCTCCTCCACATTAAATTACATGCTAATAAAACACCTCATTAATTTGAAAACACACGCTAATTAACTCGGTGAATTCATTTTGATTTTTGAAAAAGGTGGCATGAGTAATAAAGAAAGGGAAGCCTTATTTTATTATGGATGAATTGTTGTGCGAGAAGGGTTGGGGAGAAAATACACTAGCCTTGAAGAACTTTATCTTCTTCGCCAAGAACGCCGAGTCTACGACGAAGAACTCTGTCACCGCATGGGGAGATCGCCACACAATCTCTTCTCCTCTCCACATCCGGTGAGAGATGCCTTCTTCGGAGAACGACGACGTGCCACATACTTTATCGAGTGAACACTGACGATGCTTATGGAGCCCCATTCCGCGACGCCATCTTCTGCGAAGTCTTTTTTCCACGACGATCCTCGTTCGACGTCTTCTTCGAGGTAGGGGTTTGATTTTTGTTCATGATGATTTTTGCCGTCCAACATCAAATTCTTTAGCTGCTTGATATTGAATTAATGGGAGGGGGTAGGACCACACGAACACGGCTGACCCTCCCCCCCTTTGTTGTTGTATTCGTCATGGCTCGAATGAAGACAGTGCGGTGCAATGGCACCGTGTAGAAACAGGGAGGAACGCGGTGAAGAAGTGCGGTGCCGTTGAGGCCGATAGAGGCCGCGACCGGAGCGGGCTACGGCGGAAGGGCGTAGTGTCGTTGCGCCGCGCCAGAAAAACATGGAGGGCCGTGATCGGAGTGGGCCGCAGTGGAGCAGGGAGCGGCGGACGGATCCGCCAGCCACCGGCTCATGGAGGGTGGGACCAACCGGTCCCTCACGGCACCATGGCCGACCGTTACGGCTGGCCAGATCTGGAAATCCGGGGGTTTGATCCCCTAGTCAACATGGCAGGGCAGACCCCCTGTGGGTCCTCCATTCGATCCGAAGGGGTGGCATCTCCCCCCTTCCGCGTCCGCTCACCCCGCGGGCGCCCGGACCGGACTGAACCGGTCGGGCCGGGCCGGACCACCCGCGTAGGGCCAGGCCGCCTGCGCTGGGCCGGACTCCTGCACTGGGCCGGGCCGTGCCGACCGGTCCGGGCCGCACCCTAGTGGGCTAGACCTGGACCCGGGTCAGGTCGACCCAGTTCGGGCTGACCTAGGGGGTCTCGGGCTGGGTCGGTCTGGGCCCAAAACCCCCTAAAAAACGGACTTCTTTGTTCAAACGCCCATAACATGGGCTATAGACCTCCTATCTTCGCACCATCTGTTGATATGCGATCCTTGGATCGAGATGATCGTTTCATTATATTACACGCAAGGTTTCATGGAACATTGGGTATGGTCGGGTTGGTTCGATCCTGAAACCAATCGGGCCCTCGGAGCGGAAACGCCTATAACTTGAGCTCTGGAAGTCCGATTGACGTGCCGTCGACTTTGTTGGATTCCTCCTAGTGAGACGGATATTTTGTCTTACGTTGGTTGAGGTTTGGACGTAGTCAGATTATGGTCAGGTTTTTTTTGAATTAAAAAACAACCGGGCCCCTAGGACGAAAAAATACAATAACTCTCAGACTGGGCGTCCGATTGATACGCCGTCGGTCACGTTGAGTTCTTTTTGTCGAGATGGAACATTGGGTTACATCAACTCCGGACTATGTGTTGGTTGATTTATCGACCCCCCTTGGCTCAAGGAGTGGACCCACCTGTAATCAAACATGATGTGTGCAGGAACAATAGAGTTGGATGCGACTGCGACGACAACGGTACTGGAATCCTCTGTGGGCTCTACGGTGAAGACAACCGTACTGGAATCCTCCATGGGTTCGACGGTGAAGACAACCATACTGGAATCCTCCGTGGGTTTGGCGACGATGACAACCGTACTGGAATCCTCCATGGGTTCGATGGTAAAGACAACCGTACTATAATCCTTCGTGGGTTCGACAGTGAAGACAACCGTACTGGAAGAATCCGTGGGTTCGATGGGGAAGACAACCATTCTGGAATCCTCCGTGGGTTCGACGAGGAAGAAAACCATACGAGAATCCTCCATGGATTTGGTGGTGATGACTACTATACTTGTATCCTACGTGGGTCTGATAGAGTAGATGGACTAGTATCCTACGTGGGTCTCACAGCTTAGCTTGTCTAGTATTCTATGTGGGTCGTAGATAGATGAATCAGTAACTATTTTCTATCATCTATTTTTCTTTACAAATGATGTATACCTGTGTGAGATTAGTATTTATTTTCAATCTTTATCACTGATGTGTTTCACTTACCTTTCTGTGTGGACTGGGTTGTACTTTCCTATGTGGGATGGGTTGTACATTCCTATATGGACTGGGTTATACCATCCTATGTGGACTGGGTTGTACTTTCCTGTGGGGACTGGGTTGTACTTTCATGTGTGGACTGTGTTCTACTTTCCTATGTGGAATGGGTTGTTCTTGAGCTCTTGAGTTGGAGATGAACTGGATTTGATGACTTAGGTATATGTATGGGCATATACCTAAGTAGAGTTGGATGATACTTCATGATTGTATCTTTTCATTGTGATTTATCTTAATTGGATTCAGGGAGACCTTCGGGGGTCTCGGGGTCCCTACTGAGTAGCTTATACTCACCCCTGCACGGGATTCACCCGCACTACGTTGTGTTGGTTGCAGACGATGGAAATCATTGATTGTGGTTGAGGCTTGTAGAGCTGGACGATACCCGGAGGAGACTCTCACGTCGAGTCAGTGCCCGAAGGCGGATTTCATGACGAGTCAGTACCTAGAGGAGACAGACGGACGCAGAGTGCTGAAGAGGAGATCTGTACCTACCCTTTAGGAAGGAATCCGGAGGACGATCTAGGAGCAGCTTGTCACCTTTCAGCTGTTGTCCTTTGAGTTGTACGTTACTTTCAGTTGTAGCTGTACCTTTCTTTTAGGCTCGTATTTATGGCCCCTTTAACTTTCAGCACGTATGTTTTATAGTTTACTTAGTGTTTACTCATGTTTTCTCACTCTGTCATGTTTGTTTACATTATAAAGGAAATTCATTCCCTTTTATCTGTATTTACGCCTTTAGTGCTAGTCGCTAGCCCCTAGCCTTTGGAAGGAGGGATTGGGGTAGTCACGACATGGGCCCTGAGGACGGGTCGTGACAAATTGGTATCATAGGAGTTTGGTTCTACTACAGAACTCAGGACTCTGACCTTTCTTCTATGTGAAGTAATAATGTTAAGGGTATTGGGTGTGGTTATTAGTCCAGGGAGTCCAGTGTTGGTGCAGCAGCCGGCGTATCCATACACCAGGACCCTGACTTCTGATTTCTGACTCAGTGCAAGAAAACATTGATTGCATTTGTGTTTCAAAATAATTCTTTATGATTAATTTGTGTCAGCTCACCATGTATACTATTTTTACCATGGAGAACCTGTTTATTTTCAGGATGGCCCCACGACGACAGCCAGCTAGGGTTCTGAGCTTTGTATGAGACGATAGCCCACCGAGCGACGAGGCCTAGGTGTAGGGCCCTATTACAGTGGGGGCACTGGCGGTACTTCTACTCGTCGAGCCGACGATGCCACCAACCCCAGCCGCTGAGAGTACACGTCGCCTTAGTTCACTGCATGAGTTTCAGCGTCAGAGACCGCCCATGATCCGTGGGGAGACGGACCCTCAGGAAGCCAAGGATTGGCTGGAGGCTTTTGTTCAAGTTTTCAGGTTAGTTGGGACACCAGGTGACCTCATGGTGATCCTTACAGCGAGTCTCCTGCATGCGGCAGCATGTAGATGGTGGAGCCTGATGCTCCAGGTGCACGACGAGGCATCACTCCATTGGACGAACATTGAGAGCCTCGTCCGCTCGGAGTTCGTCCCAGCCACCCTCCATGCGGTGCACATTTAGTAGTTACTACAGTTGTGGCAAGGCAGCATGACTGTGGCCCAGTACTCGGTGAGGTTTACTGATCTCTCGCCCTACTCCACAGATATGGTACGAGACCCATTCTTCTAGGCCCGGACCTTCGAGCAGGGACTGAGGAATGAGATCAGGGCTTCGATGATATCCCTCAACATTCCGACGTAGGTAGGGGTGTTGGAGAGATCCCTTCTAGTGGAGAGTTTTCTCACCGATCAGTCACCAGCGGTGGGACCCTCCGCCGGATGACCCAAAGCGCAGTCTTCTGAAGCTGGCAGTAGGCAGATGACACAGAGGTCCAAACGGGCCACAACATCAAACGAGCAATCTCAGGATGCATATTTGGTTTTGTGGGGCACACGAAGGAGAGCCAGCTAAACGAGGAGCAGGCAGTGCTACACATGCGGTGGGCAGGGTCACATGGCTCGAGACTGCCCGACTCACCCTGCTGATGAGCAGCAGGAAGTAGAGGGACCTCGTAGGAAGAGGTTCAACCATGACGGTCCACAGGGAGCAGGCGGACGAGGCAGAGGAGCTTTCCGAGCAGCGGGTGGTGGGCGACGCTTTGATGCCCCACCACCACCACCACCAGGAAGACCACCCCGACCGCAGGGAACGAGTGGACATGGGAGAGCTCAGCTATATGCAGCTAAGGATTATGACCATGAAGCTCTTGGAGCAGATGGACAGGAGCAGGACAAGCTCAAGACAAGGGGACTTTTGTTCATGTTACTTCTAGCTTTGTTGATGTTATGTGTCTTTGTACCTTGAGCTGCAGTAATAAAAGTCACTTGTTCTTGTGAAGTTTTGTTCCCTGCCCTTTTTATGTAATTGATACTAAGAGGTTCTGGTTTAAAATTGTTGACTTGAACATCACTTTTGAGATACCTACTGGAGGAGACCCAATGACCACACACTGATGCCGACAGTGTGACAAAACCATTGGATGCAAGAGTAACGGTTGGATCTCATGGTAGTAACGTCGAGGCCTTACGACGTCATCCTTGGTATGTATTAGTGTCATCCATGTCGGGATTGATTGTATTAGGCAATGAATGTTGTTCATACAGGGGATGAGACCAGATTTCTCTTATCGGCAAAGAAGAAATCTTAGCAGCTCTTGTAGGACCAAATAAGGTTCAGGTCATCCAGGAGTGGATGAGGACATCTCAGAGCCGATATAAGTCTTATGCTGACAGGAGGCGGAGACCACTAGTGTTCGAGGATGGCGACCACGTTTTCTTGCGGGTCTCACCTCGACGTGGATTTTTGAGATTTGGCCGAGGCAGAAAGTTATCTATGCACTTCATCGGACCCTTCTAGGACCTCAACAGGGTAGGCAAGGTGGTTTACCACTTGACCCATCCACCTCAGTTGCGTGCTCTGTACCACTTTTGTTTCCCTAGTTGTGTTATAGCTTTAAGGGAATGTAAATCCATGAGGTGGGGGTAATGTAAAGACACAGAAATTTCAATTATTTTTTTAATTTCTTTGGGATTTTACGAGTGCGCAGTTTTTGACGGCACCTGATTCCGAGGACCAGTGTGCCCGGAATCAATTTCCGAAGTTTAGCTCGGGTATGTTCAGTGAACGAACAAGCGAGTTTTTCTAACTTTTGAACCAGTGCTCGGAATCAAAATCCGAGGGTACCGATGAATCCGCAACGCCGGTTTTTTTCTTAATAACACCTTTTTCTGGGTTGTGATTTCTCATGAGGAGATGTTAAAAATGTGACGAATAAAAATAAAAATTGTTTAACAATTTTATTTTTATTTCTTTACTGGTTGTTTAAGTGTTATGGGAGGGAAGATGTGAGGAATTTGGGGTGGGGCCCACATGAGCCCTCACATCATTAACATTCCTAACACCACATTAAAAACCCCATTTATTTCCCCTCTAGCAATTATTTTTGTATCACCTCCACATTAAATTACATGCCAATAAAACACCTCATTAATTTGACAATGCACGGTAATTAATTTGTTGAATGCATTTTGAATTTTGAAAAAGATGGAATGAGTAATAAAATAAGGGAAGCCTTATTTTATTATGGTTGAATTGTTGTGCTGGAAGGGTTGGGGAGAAAATACATGAGCCTTAAAGAACTTCATCTTCTTCGCAGAGAACGTTGAGTTTACGACGAAGAACTCCGTCACCGAAAGGGGAGATCGTCGTACCATCTCCTCTCCTCTCCGCAGCCGGTGAGAGACTCCTTATTCGGAGAATGGCAAAATGCTGCATCCTTCATCTGGCGAACACCGACGATGCTTACGGTGCCACGTTCTGCAACGCCGTCTTTCGCGACGTCTTTTTCCCAAGACGATCCTTGTTCGACAACTTCTTCGAGGTAGGGGTTTGATTTTTGTTTATGAATATTATTTCCGTCCAACGTTAAATTATTTATCTGCTTGATATAGAATTGACGGGAGGGGGCCGAACCGCACAAAGACGGCCGACCCCCCTCCCCCTTTGTTGTTGTATTCATTGTGGCTCGAACGATGGCGGCGCGGGGCCACGACACCGCGCAGAAACAAGGAAGAACATGGCGAAGAAGCACGGCACCGTCTCACAACGCCGTTGAGGCCGATAGTGGCCACAGCTGGAGTGGGCCACGGGGGAGAGGTGCGGCACCGTCGCGCCACACGGGTCAGACCAAGGCCGCGGCGGAGCAGGGAGCGGCGGCCGGAACCGTCGACCACCGGCGCATGGTGGGAGGGACCAACCAGTCCTGCAAGGCACACTGGTGGGCCATTACAGTCGGCCAGATCCAGAAAACCAGGGGTTTGAACCCTCGGTCAATGCGGCAGGGCGGACCCCCCGTGGGTCCGCCGTTCAGTCCAAAGGGGTGGCAGCTGCCCCCTTCCGCGTCTGCTCAGTCCGTGGGCACCCGTGCCGGACCGAACCGGCCGGGCCGCCTGTGCGGGGCTGGACCCCTGCGTCGGGCCGGGCCGCACCGGCTGGGTCGGGCCGGGCCGGGCCGCGCCCTAGTGGGCCGGACCTGGACCCGGGTTGGGTCTCCCCAGTTCGGGCTGACTGAGGGGGTCTCGGGCTGGGTCAGTCCGGGCCCAAAACCCCCTAAAAACAGACAGGTTCATTTAAATGCCCGTAACATGGGCTATAGACATCCAATCGACACACAGTCAGTTGAGATGCGATCCTTGGATCGAGATGGTCGTTTTAGTATATTACACTAAAGGTTTTGGAGAACATTGGGTACGGCCGGGTTGGTTCGATCACGAAACCAACTGGGGCCTCGGAGCAGAAACACCTATAACTTGAGTTCCGGACATTCGATTGAAGTGCCGTCGACTTTGTTGGATTCCTCTTAGTGAGATGGACCTTTTTCCTTACTCCGCTTGTGGTTTGGACGCAGTCGGAGTACGGTCGAGTTGGTTTTGACTTAAAAACCAACCGGGCCTCTAGGATGAAAAAAGCCAAAAACTCTCAGTCCGGGTGTCCGATTGACGCGTCATCATTCACGTTGAGTTCTTTTTGTTGATATGGAACTTTGGGATAAATCACCTCCAGACTACGTGTGAGTTGATGTATCGACCCCCCTTGGCTCGAGGATAGGACCCTCCCGGAATCGAGCATGTTGTATGCGGGAACCCTAGAGCTGGCTGCGACTGCGACGGCAACCATACTGGAATCCTCCGTGGATTAGACGATGAAGACAACCATACTGGAATACCCCGTGGGTTCGATGGTGAAGTCAACCGTACTGGAATCCTCTGTGAGTTCGACAATGACGATAACTGTATTGGAATCCTCCGTGGGTTCGACGGTGAAGACAACCGTACTAGAATCCTCCGTGGGTTCGACGATGATGACAACAGTACTGGAATCCTCCGTGTGTTCAACGGTGAAGACAACCGTACTGGAATCCTCCATGGGTTCGACGGTGAAGAAAACCGTACTGGAATCCTCAGTGGGTTCCACGGTGAAGACACCCGTGCTGGAATCCTCCATGGGTTCGACGATGACGACAACCATACTTGAATCCTCAGTGCGTTCAGTGGTGATGACTACTGTACTTGTCTCCTACGTGGGTCCGACAGTTTTGACCTATGTTGTAGTATCCTACATGGGTCTAACAGAGTAGCTAGACATGTATCCTACATGGGTCCCACAGGTTAGCTGGTCTAGTATCCTACATGGGTCCCAGCTAGATGAATCAATAACTACTTCTGATCATCTCTTTTTCTTTACTAATGATGTATACCTCTGTGATATGAGTCTTGATTTTCAATATTTATCACTGATGTGTTTGACTTACCTTCCTGTGCGGACTGGGTTGTAATTTCCTGTGTGGACTGGGTTGTACCTTCCTGTGTGGACTGGGTTGTACCTTCCTGTGTGGACTGGGTTTTACATTCCTGGGGGGACTGGGTTGTACTTTCTTGTGTGGACTAGGTTGTACATTCATGTGTGGACTGGGTTGTACTTGAGCTCGTGAGTTGGAGCTGAACTGGATTTGATGACTTAGGTATATGTATGGGAATATACCTAAGTAGTGTTGGATGATACTTTGTGATTGTATCTTTTCTTTGTGGTTTATCCTATGTGGATTCAGGGAGACCATCAGGGGTCTTGGGGTCCCTACAAAGTAGCGTATACTCACCCATAAATGGGTTTCTCCCGCACTACATTGTGTTGGTTGCAGACGACGGACATCACTGATTGTGGTTGAGGCTTGTAGAGCTGGACGATACCCGGAGGATAATCTCACGTCGAGTCAGTGCCCAGAAGCGAATTTAATGACGAGTTGATACCCATAGGAGATGGACGGACGCAGAGTTCTAAGGAGTAGATATATACCTACCCTTCATGTAGGAAGCTGGAGGACGATCCAGGAGCGGCTTGTCACCTTTCAGCTATTGTCCTTTGAGTTGTACTTTACATTAAGTTGTGGCTGTACCTTTCTTTTGGGCTTGTATTTCTGGCCCCTTTTACTTTCAACACATTTTATTTACAGTTTACATAGTGTTTACTCATGTTTTCTCACTCTGTGGTGTTTGTTTACTTTATATGGAAATTACTTCCCTTTTATTGGGATTTACGCCTTTGGTGATAGTCGCCAGCCCTTGGCCTCTGGAAGGCATGCTTGGGGTAGTCACGGCACAAGCCCTGAAGATGGATCGTGACAATACCTACTTTTCATGTTGAATTTCATCCTATAGTAAATTTATACCACAAACATAACATTTCTCCCAACAATTAGTATTGAATACCACATGGTAATATACAAAGCGATATAATAAACTACTATAGAATCAAATTATCCAATTAAGAGATATATTTTCCCCTATCTTTATGCATTGAAAAAAAACCATAAATGGTTAATATGATATCAGATAATCCCCAAAAAGCATAATCCTTTATAAAAGGAAATACTACTCTTAATCTCCAAAATCAGACAAATAGATCCCAAGGTTTATGAAATACCATTCAATACACAATTTTCCTTAAATTTATTCAATATAATCCAATCTAAGATTGAATCCCAAAACTCAGAAGAATTTTATCACATAGTCTTCCATGATATATCTTAACATTTTTCTCAAAATAACATCGACTACTCTTATTGTCTCATACTGGAAATTAATTAACCTAATCACATGTTGTTTATTATAGATTAGTCATTTCCATGAATAAACCAAATCATTATATGTCTATAATTAAAATAGATATTCTTCCAAAATAAAATTTCAACCATTACTCCACAAATAAAATTCCATAGTACTCAATTTTAATTAGGCATATTGTATTCCCAAAAGCGCGAACATATTCGAAAATAACATTTATCACATAATCGAAAAATCATTTTTCTATTTTAGAGATATCAATTTGATAAAACATTAGATACCAAAATCAACTTATTCTTCATCCATAAAATCTTTATACTGAAAAAATAAGTCATACTAACCAGGGACATCACGTATTCCAGTGGTAGGCGATAAATCCCAGTCGCACTTTGGTTGTGGGTTCGATTTCCATAGATTTGTTTAAACCAATGGGTTGCTACGTGATTTGCATGTTACCCTTTTTGAAAAACTATATAATTTTATAATAACCCCAAAAAGAGATAATTCATCAAAAAAAAACCATAACCTTTTTTTATCCATGAAGGTTATCTAATGACTTTCATTTTACATCCCAAAATGTATTAACCAGGATCATATAAACATAAATGGTTCATTATAACTATATATAAAAAAGACAATTATTCCTTGAATTAAATTTTCATATATCAAACTTCAGGGTTACACATACAATAAATATTCTTCTAATATAATCCCATCATCAAAAGAGACTTAATACAATTAAGCATTTCACCATCTTAAAATATACCATAACTCATGAATCTCTTATATGTTAAATTCTTACTCATTTAACCTTCTTCATGATCCATTAACCATTCCTTTCGAACTTATTCTGAAATACTTATTTCCTACAATCAAAATAATGAATCATATCCTAGGATTTAATAATATCATAACATATGTTATGAAATAATCCATACCTTTCATTGGTCATTGTCAGTTTCTTCATCATCAATTGGAATGTCATTAGGTATTGGTAAATAAATATTTTTACTATCCTAGTGATCCGATTCCCAAAACATATTTTTAGGACATGTGTTTGTTTAATGACCATGCACCCAACATTTAAAACATTCAATTGATCCCTCAAAAAGAACTTATTTCCCTTTCCTAGAGTCACCTGGATTCATTCTTTTTCCATTGAAGGTTCTTTCTTTTTAACCTTCATTTCCACATATATATCATCTTTACATCCCTTTGAATCATTTTCCTAGGTGTTTATTTCCACATCCATGACACAATGATTTTTAAACATACATCACATTATGAATATTACCCGAACTTCAGTAGGGTTTTTTTCTCTCATATATGTTTCCCTATAAAAATAACCATGGTTTAGGTGGTCAAACATGACTCTAGATAGATGGTTGAGAATAACCACATGAGTTCTCATTGCAGCTCCCATTTCATTCAATTTCTCATTCATAAAACCCACTTAGTTTTCTTCACATTCACTGTTACTTTGGTGCCTTCTAGATCCATCCATTTACTAAAACAAAAAAGGTCAGTGTGAGTATATCAGTAAAATCATCATATAATAACTTATGAGGATAGTAAATACGAAGATATAATTATTCACGTTATCTTAAACAAATTCACATTATCTAAAAATACTATGACTATTTCTAAAATCATAACCATTGTGGTAATGTCACTTGTGCTTAAAAAAACCGTAACCTCTAAAGTTATCTAAACTTACCTCTGATACCAACTATTAGGACTCAACCTTAAATATTACATGATATTGAGTTAAGTCAAGAATTCACATTGAAGTGATTTTTAGGTTTAGAGTTTTAGAGAATTATTCCACGACTAATACATGACATCTCAAAAATACAGTGTAGAAACTTCTACTCAGAAACCATTTTTTTCATAAAATAAAAAAACATGTCTACTTCCATGTTTTAGAAAGAATAACTTTTACTTAATATCATCCTTGAGCCTTATTCATCTTTAATTCCTATGGAAAACATTTAAAAAATATGGGATTAGCATAAAAATCTCAATAAGGGCTATAAAATAAGGAATGAAAACATTAGACCATCAATAAATACAAATCAATGAAACCCATACTTTTCCAATCATAACATACCTTACGAAATCATATGATTTATGAATAATTTACAGAAATCATAAATCATAAAGGTAACTTATGGAATTCATAACATACTTACATTGTAGCAATCATAGATACATAGGGAGTCACATTTGGATTACCCATCACAGTATATTCCATAAATCTCTTTGGAGAAACATTAATGTTTACCTCTGTCATGTTACCCAATGCATTGGAGAGTTATCTCGGGCTCACCCGTCTTATGTTTATCACGGAACCACACTTATACGTAAACAATGCCCAATAAACATAACATATTCAAGACACATAAAAGTATCATAAAGGAATGATAAAATTTCCACATGTCAATCACAATATATCATTAAAATATATTGACGTAATCATTGTTTTTCATAACATTTTCAAAACCATTTAAAACATTTAATGAAGAGATTTTTGAATCAAAGTGTCCCATACCACTTGGATTATTTTAACGGAATTGAAATTTTAAAACAACAATGTCCTTATTAAAAAATCATTAAAACCAGTCTTAAAACATAGACATTAATGACTAATATTTAGATAAAATAATCATTAAAATAATATTTTAGTTAAAGAGTTCTTAACAAAATTGGAGATGTTGGAATACAAATAATTGTGGAATAAAAATTAATAAAAACATTATAATATTATGGGAATAATTGTATTCATGATATAATATTCCAAAGGACAGTATATAAACCATATAAAATTGAATTTTCCAATAACAACAATGAAGTCACAATGGAATACTAATTGAGACGAAATCCTTTATAAGGATGATATCCTTAGATTAATGATAAAACAATTTTGTAATTATGTGTTAAAAGTATATATACACACACAATATAAGTGGATATTAATTTTAAACAATCAGAGTAAATTCACAAATATTCACAGCACGACATAATCAAGAATTAAATGCTTAACCCAAATAATTCAAATTGGGTAAAGAAGTTCCCTTACAGAAATTTGACAGCCTAATGACATAAATTTAAAATTCAGAAAATGAGTTGTTGAGAGATAAAAGGGTATCTCATCACTTGGAAATAAAATTTATAGAAATAAGGATATATAATAACATATCATAATATAAGAATATGTAAATTAAAAGACATAACAAAAATATGTCTTTCAAAAAAAGGTGGGTGAATGGTTCCCTTAACGATTTGGTAACTTTCGAAACATACAACCCATGAAAGAAGGATCATATAATGAAGATGTAATTACTCCTAAATTAATTTATATTACACAATTAATACAACCATGGGGCGTACATACACTATACAAAAGGAAATAGTGGAAAATATATCATGAATCTCACAAGAATAAAAAGTGAGATGAAAACCCCTTACACGTTCTAATCAATCGAGTCGTATGACAAAAAGTTAATAACCAAAAGATTAATCATAGAATACCATGAATATAAATATAATCATGATAATATATATCAAATTACAGTACACAATACACCACATTCAATAAATTAGTGGTGAACAGTAGAAATCTCTTGGACATGGATGTGAGATAAGAATCCCTTATCATGTGTCTGACTTGACTCGCTCGTATGTTCCTTGTTCTTCATGAATGATAAATATAAGTTATTTTGTACTTTCATAAAAATATATTTCAATTTTATTATTCCTTATCTATCACTTATTACCCTGCTATAACAATTAGTTAATTTTTTTTGAGTTCATATCGGACATTTTGTCGATGTTCGTAACTTGAGTCAAAAATGAACTTGTTTTAATTAGAAAGTGTACAGGTGGTCCAAACTCCATTATCTCCAGAATGATATTCATCATTTATATTTCATATATATCATATATGTCCAGTATATATATATTTATTTATAATATTACATAACATTGGGAGATAAGAAATGAAATTCACCGTTCATGGAGACGGTAAGCCGTACGTACACATGAACGCTACTTTCATTACTATTTCATATTTTAATAGAATGAAATCATAAATATAAATTGGTACTTTATAATTGTATTATAATATATATAGGTTATATATGTTACATAATTTCATAAATTGTATCCTTTATACATTCCACGTATGGCATTAACGAGTCATATCATTTTGAGGGGGCGGTAGTCCGCACTTCCTCAAATGAAATTATCACGTTTACCCATTATGGAAACTGGAAAGGTATGATATAAATGAAATATAAAAAAGTATTTAAACAATATAAATATAGTATATATCTCATATAAATAAATATCCATCATAATGGCCACCATTAGAGGCAGTAGGAGGTAATTTAATAATCATCTTTTCGTGCGGCAGTTGTTCGCCGTGCACAAAAATAGTATGTTCTTTACCCATTAGATGGAGGTGTGTGTAAGTGTAGCTCAAATACTTCTAAAAAAAATTCTAGTATAGTTATTATATTATTGTTTCTATAAATTATTAAAAAGAGTTTAGTGGGTTGGAGATCTAAAATAAAACAAAAGAACTTAAGAGAAGACATTGCCTTTAAATCGCGTAACACCCTTTGGTTGAACAAAAAGGGTTTCCTGTAGTGATTTATGACAAATGTAATACTTCTTGGATTAAGAGAGGTATCTTCGGTGATTATTGTACTAGTTTATGGATGAGCTGAGGGGTTGAGATGTGTGAGAAATGGGAAGGATGTGAGGGCTCTTTATAAGGGAGAGAAGGTGATCTTTTGGAACATTTGAAAATATTATTTTATTATATAATAATTTTCTTTTTATAAAGGTCCAAAAATTATAAAAGTAGAATATATGTTTTCCCATTTACTAAATAAAATCATCCAATAACAATTGTACAAGTTTTGGATATTGTTTTAATTTTTTATCTTCTTATTTATTTAAATCACCCAATAATGATGTAAACACTGCATCCGCATTGTGTCATAAATAATTTGATTTATTTGATGTCTAAAAATTATAAAAGTCATAAAATGATGTAGGAAGTATATTTATCATTAAAATTAATATTTATAGTCGAATAGATAACTTATGTAACCCCTTGTAAAAATTGTTTTAGTAAAAAAATAAATTTTTATCAGATTTTTATTTTTACTTAAAATAAAAAGTTATCAATGTCATTATCTTACCCAAGTGGATCCATGGGGTCCCAAAATTGACACATCGTTTTTCATGGACTTAAATGACTCATAAAATAAGGTTAGGACAAATTTCAGGGTAATTTTATATTATTATTACACTATTTTTACCTTATATTACCCTAATTACCTTTAATCGCGGTTATTAAAATTCCAAAGTTAATATTCACCAAAAAATTATTTTCATCCCATTGACCCAAATTTTACTTAATAATGACAACCATGTATGTATGATTTTTTAAATTCAATTCACAGAAGCAGTAATATCATGTTTTATGCAAATTAGGAAAAGCACTTGATGGTGGGTAAAATATGTGGAAAAGTTCAATAGAATTTTATATATCTAATATCATTAAAAATTTGCTATAATTAATTAAGTGGTATTAATATACGTATAATGTAACTATTTTGACTGTAAAACAAATATAAATTTAAAAATAATTATTTAAATAAAATGTTGCTTTTAAATAATAACGTAGTGTTTTTCACTATTCATAAAAATGAAGGTTTTCGGAAAAATTCCAAAAATTCACTCTAAGCTAAATTAGATATTTCGAATTCAAAAATAATTTCAATTTTATCAAATTAATAACATATAATTTGCATTAATTAAATTATAATTAATTCATGACACCTAATAAAAAAGCCACTTTTTAAAAAATAAAAACCATCAAAAGATTGATACTTGTTAATGCTCAATTTCAAAGTGAAAATACTTAAAATGGACAACATTGGGTTAAATGGTAAAATTATAATCAATTTACACATTAAACCTATTTAAAAAGATAATCTATCCATATAAATAAATTAGATTAAATGGCAGTATTGATTTAAAATATAACCTTTTTCACTATTCATTAATAATGAAAATTATCAGCAAATTATCAAAATTTCATCCAAATTGAATTTTGATGTTCTGATTCTAGAGATGAAAATTATTTTGTAAACTATAACATATAAAAGTGAGAAAAATATATTTAAAAAGGGGTTTCCATCAAAATGTGGTAAAATAACTCTTTAAATAATATTAGAGTATTTATGCTCAAAATTAGATTCATTCACATTTTATGTATCCAAATTTTGTTGAGTAAATATAATAATATTTAACAAAAATGTATTATCTTATTGTAGTTAGTTCTGTTCATTCCCGAAAATACAACGACTAGTTGTTAACTAACATTTAAAATAATAATATTATATTGTTAGTGTGCAATGTATGATTTCAAAGAAGCCTGTTGTTGCGGATCAGGTACGCTATCTAACATAGAATCCCATTTCAAGTAAAATTAATATTTAATTCAAAAATATAAATAAATATGAAAATGTATTATTATATATTTACCCGAGATGTTACAATTTCCCTCTCACGGAAATTTATGTTGTCTCTATATAGGGAAATCCAATCCATTCCAATAATTGTATCATATTTTATCTAAGGATGTATGATGAGGAACACCAGGAAGATAAATCCATAAATTAGAACAGGGGATGTTTTATATTTCTGGGATGCAAGGATTTCCTCATTTTCCATTCTCACTAATATCTTTACATCCTTGATTTGAGGTGTTTTTAATATTGTTATACAAAAATTTCAGGATATAAAAGAATGCGTAGAACCAGAATAAAAAATTATGGTCCCTATTATTGAATGAAAAACTATTGTACCTACCACCACATCATATTGGGGATTCACTTCAGATGTAGTTATAAAAAAAGATCACCCTTCCTTCCTTGGAGGTTATTGGTTGCCTCCCAAAACCCTTGTCTTAGGGCACTAGTTTGAAAAGTTCAATGTTTCTTTGGCGTTGGAGCATTGAAAAATGCATTGAGGGTCGAATGGAGTGTTTCTCTCCTATATAATAGACATAGTTTTTTCCTGTTAGTAGTTACTTTTTAGGTTCCCTTTTCTTCAACACCTAAAGCATTTCCTCAACTTTTTTAGGAAATTTATGGTATTCTTTTTTTTCACATTTGGAATGGGGGGTGCTAGATTTTCATAGCACTATTATATTTATCCATATGACCACCAGAATTAATATACACCTTATACTTATTATCCCCAAGAAACCCATTAGATTCACCGATCACAATTTTGATCATGAGGGAATATCAAACAATTTTTTCAAGTCTCTCGAAGTCATAGATTTCTAGGGATTTCTGTAGTCTAGGATTTAACCTACCAAAACAGCAGTCAAAACAAAATTCGAGGGGAACAACAATGATGGGGGCAGATCGTGAAAGCCTTGTGATGTTTTACTCATATGTTCCGATTTATTTGTTGTCTGTTTAATTGAGGGAAATGATGTCCCTTTCCATATTAAGTCGTATGGTGGAAGGAAAATATTTATCGAAATTTTTTTTATGGAAATACTATAATTTCAACACATAGATCACCTCCTCATGCTTCAAATATTTGATCGATGCCAATTATTTATTACCTTCACCCTCTATAATATTAGTATCTAGAAATATATTATTATTTTTAGAACATTGATGGATGGAGAAGATCATCTCAATGGATTGGATCCATTTTTCACTGATTGAAGGATCAGACGATCCATTAAAAGTGGGAGGCCTTTGTCTCATAAAGTAGTCAATTATGGATTATTATATCTTAGGGGGTTGAATGTTCTTCTTGATCCATGTTTCTATTAAAAAAAGAGTTAACTGAGAGAGTATCAAGAAATATTTTGGGATTCCCACTACCATTGGATTGGGAATCTCATTAAAACAATCATCACATTAATCATCACATCAGTTGTTTGCCTAGGTCCTCCTATTATCAGTCATTAGTTGGAATAAAATAAATTTTAGGGGTAAAACATATAGGAGAATCCAATGACAGAAAAAGATATATTATAAATTACATTTATTTAATTAACTTTTCTATGTAATCTACGATCTACATCAAAATATATATTATTAGGGGAATTTTTTTAATTCCATTAAAAATGAATCATACTAAGATTATGAATTTGTAACGATATATCCCCTAGGAGTGTCATATCCAATAGTGCAGTATGGACCATTTTCATGCACCATATCTTTTTTGAGTCTTTCTCAAAGCGGTGTTTTCAGGTTTCACCCCAAGATATATCTATTCCAGAGCTACCTCTACCTCCTCATATCCTGATAGTGATGTATTTTACTAATAAATTATAACGACCCACACTTTACATACATTGTTAACACTTCAAAATTGAATCACACTTATTACAACATATGACAAAACCACAAAGGACCGTATAGGTATAGTGTCTTTAGAAACTGGGAAACATAAACAACTGGTTCATAAATCTTCTACAGTGTCTCCCATTTATTTCATCATATCTAGGGTCCCTTTTAGCATATTCTACTTAATATCCATCTTCCTGACCTGGGGAAAAGAAAACATAAAAGGGTGAGCTCAAATGCTCAGCAAGGGCAAATAAAGGAAATAAAAATCATATCATATCTTTTTGAAAATCAAAACCTGCAAAAGAGATCATAATATCTTAACATGGAATAAATCATAGAAGTGAAAATGAGATCCCCATAATCATAACATAAGACTTGAAACTTTGTGGCATGCACACATAATCATGGAAAATCATTTCTTGTTAGTCATGACTCATCGCCAAGACTATCTTAGTGGACAAAGTCCCTTTCTGAACCGAGTTCACTCCTCGTTTCAGTCCTGTATCACTGAACCGAAATAACCTTCCGTTCCAGCCATGTCTATCTCATGAGATATAAAATCTTTACCCAATGCATTGGAGGGAGATATAGGTCCCACCCATCTTATAATGAATCCTTTCTTATGTGTGCCACATAATCATAAAACATACATCATCGCATAACACATGTAACAAAAATGGGATTATTGAAACATCATGACATCATAAATCAATTCATATAAGATAAAGGAATTAATAAAAATAATTCCATCACAACATGAACAAATCAATTTAATAATAGGGATAAAACATAACTCTTTATTATCTTAGATGGAAAATAATTTTGATAAAACACTTGAACTCCATTCTTGAGGAAAATATCCTTTCTTCTTCAAAAACATTTTTCCTTTCATAACATGTCATACAACTTTAAAATAAAAGAATTTGATTAAAAATAAACTTGAAAACTTTTAAAGGAAGCTTCTTGGAAATAATGTTTTAAAAATCCATTCATGCCGTATAAGTTAAAAAAAACATTCTTCGTACTTTTGTCGGAAAAGTCAAAAAGTACCTCGTACGGAAAAACGACAAAAGATTCCTTTCATATTCTTTACTAAAAACTCACCTAAGGGTAAAATTGGATTTAAACTATTTCAAGTGGATGGAAACGATATTTCATATTGAGGGAACATGGATGTGGATGATAAAATACACCCCAGTAAATACTTACGAATAAACAATCTCGGATAAAAATGAGATTGTGATATTTCCCTTACCTTAGGTCCGATTTGCTTTGTTCGTGTCCGAAGCTCCTGTATAATGGTTTAAATAATGTTATTGACTTATTCCAGAATCATACATATTGATATGATATCATATATGGTCATATTATTAGCTTCTTGTTAGTAATATTTCATTGTTACTTGTTACTCGGGTCTTTATAACTTTTTGTTCTTATGCGTGTTTTGTCGAATAAATTCTTATTCTTATCTTTAGGTTATAGATAATTCATTTCCAGAATGGTATTAGTGTATTATATACCATATTCATTCATTCAATTCATTTATATAATCATTATGAAATGAAGATCATGTAGAACGAGTCGCATCACATCGTGGAGACGGTATTCCGTACGTACGCACGAGTGATGATATCGTTCCTATGATCGTGGAATTGTATTGGAGTATATATATATATATATTATTTCAGTATCAATATTACTTAATAATAATCATATATAGTTACTGATTACACCATTATACCCATCCTTGTAAGGTGATGGTGGAAAATAGATTACACCACGGCGTGGAGACGGTATTCCGTACGTACGCACGCGCGGTGATTTCATTTTTCCGTAGGATGGATAGAAGGTGAATTAGGGTTGTTTCATATTTATAATAACATATCAGTATGTAAGTAATACTGATGTTATTACTTTATCATGAAACAACTAAAGAAGAAGAAGTTGAAGAAGAAAGAAATTGAAAAGATCGGTAATGGATATTACCTCTTCTTTGGAATGCCTTTTTGAATCCTCCACTTAAGGAACTAAGATTGGTCTTTGGAGAAGACCAGGACCTCTAGGATTATTCTAGGGAAGTGGAGAAGGGAAAATGGCAGGGGTTGGCCGAGTTTGAGTGCTCAAATTGGTGTGAGGAGGAGGGGGAGGAGGTGCCCTTTTATAAGGGAGGAGAGGGGCACCTTAGGAATATCTCAAAATATTATTTTATATTAAAGTCAAAATCGGTTTATAATGGTTCCAAAGGGTCTTATTTCGAAGCCAAAGTGGGGATGGGTCGAAATCCTATCATCCAATATAATTTAGACAAGTTTAGGGTATTATTTTAACCTTATCAATTAGATTTAACTCTAAGTTATATAATTTAACTTTTACCATGACTTTTTGTTTTCTTTCACTATATGGTTAATACACTTACTATAACATGCCAAACGAACCCCAAATTGTTTATTATTAAAATATATATCCTTATCTAAGTTATTTGGCCGAACCTTAGATTTTTAGGAATAAAATAATAATTAATAATATAATATTTTATTTAAAAACTATTTTGTGTCAATTTTGACACTATTTGATATATGATTTTTGTCAATGTCATAACAGAATTATATGTTCGAACCAAGTTGATTAAATCAATACTAATATATCATAGTAACCTAGAAAATTAGTGTAATTCATAAAAAGTCTCAAATTACATTTATTTTGGTATTTATATTATCAATTTTGTCAATATTTCATTAATAAGATAATTACTGCATCATCTTTGTGTCATAAATAAATTAAATTATTTGATGTCTAAAAATTACAAATAAAATACCATCATGTAGGAAATCTTTTTAGCTTTCTAATTAATATTTATAGTCGAATTTATCTTATGTATAACCCCATATTAAAAATGATTTACTTATTAAACTTTGATTTTAACTATTTTAACCCTTCTTTAAATAAATTAATAATAAATGTCCAAATCTAATCCAAGTGGGCCTAAATGGTCATATTTTATTCCTAAGTTTGTTTTTGGTCGAATTACACTTGTCCAATAGAATTAGGACATGTGTTAGGGTAATATTAATATCATAATTACCCTTAGTTACCCTATTTACTATTAACCGCGGTAAAAATAGTAAAAAGTTACTATTCACCAAAAAATTATTTTCATCTCATTGAACCACATTTTAGTCCTTGATATTAACCGTGTCTCTCGGATTTTTGAAATTCCATTCACAGAAGCGGTAAAATTAAGTTTTATGCAAAATTCAGTTTTTAACCTACCACTTAGTGGTTTCACTATTCATCAAAAATTGAAAGTTTTCAGAAAAATACCAAAATTTCACCCTAGGCTAATTTCGATATTCTGAGTCCAAAAATGAAGTCCATTTTGAAAAATAAAATTTATAAAATTTCAAAAAGTGGTTATTACTATTCATAACGGCTAGTTTTAATAGCATATTGTTGTTTAGTGAAACTCGGTATTGCGTACGACGCAAACTATCGAGGAAGGTCGCGATTGCGTGTAAAGCAAGCCAAGAAAGTGTTGTGTAGAAAAAGATTCCTTTGATGATTTATATAACATAAAAGTCTCGGGTGTTACATTCTACCCCCCTTAAAAAGAATTTCGCCCTCGAAATTCGTCACTTTGCAACAAACAAATGAGGATACTTCTCCCTCATCATATCCTCAAGCTCCCATGTAGCTTCTTCAAGTTGGTGGTTTCTCCATAAAACTTTCACCAAACGAGTGGTCTTGTTTCGTAGGACTTTTTCGCTACGATCCAGAATCTCTATCGGCTGTTCTTCATAAGAAAGATCTTGCTCCAGCGGTACAACTTCTGAGCTGAGTACATGTGAAGGATCTGGTATGTACTTTCTCAGGAGAGATACATGGAACACATCGTGAACTTGAGAGAGATTCGGTGGAAGCGCCAATCGGTAAGCTACCTTCCCAACACGATCCAGTATTTCAAAAGGATCGATATATCTAGGGCTCAACTTCCCCTTCTTTACAAATCTCATAACCCTCTTCTAGGGAGATATTCGTAAGAACACTTTATCACCCACTTCAAACTCTAGGTCTTTTCTTCGGTTGTCGGCATAACTTTTCTGTCGACTCTGAGCTGCTCTTATGTGTTGTTGAATAGATCTGACCTTTTCTGCCATTTCATCAACGAGATCAGGTCCTAATAGCTTTCTTTCCCCAACTTCATCCCAGCAAGTTGGAGTCCTGCATTTCTTTCCATAGAGAGCTTCATAAGGAGCCATCTGAATACTGGAGTGAAAGCTATTATTATAAGAAAATTCCACCAAAGGTAGGTGTTGATCCCAACCTCCTTTGAAATCCATAGAGCAAGCTCTCAACATATCTTCTAGGGTTTGAATTGTTCTCTCAGACTGACCGTCTGTCTGGGGATGATAAGCAGTGCTGAAACTCAACTCTGTATCCAGAGTATGCTGAAGACTTCGCCAGAACTTCGAGGTAAATCTCGGATCTCGATCAGATATAATAGAAAGTGGTACTCCATGCAATCTTACCACTTCCTTTACATATATCCTGGCAAGCTGATCTAGAGAGAAATCCTCTCTAATAGCAATGAAGTGTGCAGACTTTGTAAGACGATTAACTATGACCCAAATAGCATTATTGCCTTTGGATGTTTTAGGAAGTCCTGTGACAAAGTCCATAGTGATGTTTTCCCATTTCCATTCGGGTATGGGTAATGGTTGTAACATCCCCTTAGACTTCTGTCTCTCAGCTTTAACTTGTTGACAAACCAAGCATCGAGAGACAAATTCAGCAACATCTCTTTTCATGCCATCCCACCAGAAGTACTCTTTCAGGTCCCTATACATCTTCGTGCTTCCAGGATGAATAGAGAATGAAGAACTATGAGCCTCATCCAGTAGCTCTTTCTTTAATTCGGGGATGGGAGGAACACAAACCCGATTCCTGAACTTTATTATCCCATCACAATCAAGGTTGAATTCAGGAACATTTCTCACCTTCTTTTTTAACTCGACATCTTCTTTCTGTGCCTCTTTAATCTTCACATGTATAGATGGTTGAACATTCATTTGAGAAAGATAAGATTTTTCCCCTTCCATTATAATTCCAAGATCCATCCTTTGTAAATCCATAAATATTGGATCTTTTGTGATCCTCATCATGGATAAACTAGCATGGTCTTGTCGACTTAATGCATCTGCCACCTTGTTTGCTTTCCCAGGGTGGTAATGGATTGAGCAGTCATAATTCTTAATCAGCTCCAACCATCTTCTTTGGCGCATATTCAGCTCCTTTTGTGTGAAAATATACTTTAAACTTTTATGATCAGTATAAATATCACACCTTTCACCATAAAGGTAATGCCTCCAAATCTTTAATGCAAAGATTACCGCAGCCAAAATCATGTGTTGGGTATTTTTGTTCATGGATTTTCAACTGTCGTGAGGCATAAGCTATCACCATATCATTTTGCATAAGAACACACCCCAATCCCTTCTTGGATGCATCACTGTAGATCACAAACCTTTCTCCACTACAAGGCAGTGTGAGCACAGGTGCACTGGATAACCTTCTTTTCAACTCCTTGAAATTCTCTTCACATTCCTCTGTCCAGACAAACTTAACTCCTTTCCGAGTCAACTTGGTGAGTGGATTAGATAATCGTGAAAAATCTCTTACAAAACGTCAATAATATCCAGCCAAACCAAGAAAACTTCGGATCTCAGTTACTGTTGTTGGTCTTGACCATCTTTCAATAACCTCTGTTTTTGCTGGATCCACAGATATCCCCTCTTTTGAGATTATATGACCCAAAAATGCAACTTTTTGAAGCCAAAATTCACACTTGGTAAATTTGGCATAAAGCTTCTCTTTTCTCAGGGTCTTCAATATAATTCTCAAGTGATCTTCATGCTCTTCCTTGCTCTTTGAATAGACAAGAATATCGTCTATAAAGACTACCACAAATTGATCAAGATAGTCTCTAAAGACTCTATTCATTAGATCCATGAAGATAGCAGGGGCATTAGTAAGACCAAATGGCATCACTATAAATTCATAGTGTCCATACCTTGTACGGAAAGCCGTCTTTGGTATATCCTCCCTTTTGACCCTTAATTGATGATACCCTGAACGAAGATCAATCTTGGAAAAGTATTGAGCTCCGCGTAGTTGGTCAAATAAGTCATCAATGCGTGGGAGAGGATATTTGTTCTTGATAGTGATCTTGTTAAGTTCTCGATAATCAATGCAGAGTCTCATTGATCCATCTTTCTTCTTAACAAATAGAACAGGTGCTCCCCAAGGTGACGCACTAGGGCGTATGAATCCCTTATCATGATTCTCTTGGAGTTGCTTCTTCAATTCCTGCAACTCAATTGGGGCCATTCTATAAGGTGTCTTTGAAATAGGCAAAGAACCCGGTACGAGTTCTATTGAAAACTCAACTTCACGATTTGGTGGAAGACCCGGCAATTCCTCCGGAAAGACATCATCAAACTCCCGTACAATGGGCATATTCTTAATCGTGAGTTTCTCACCAACCATTTGAGATAAATAACCTTCATTTAGTGGAATCAATACCCATAAGATGGAAGAAATTTCCACTGGAAGGTTATGTTCATCCTTGCATTGATAGACGATCGTAGGTTGATCTGGAATATGAAATGTGACTTCCCTTCTTTGGCAATTGATATGGGATCCATGTAGAGAAAGCCAATCCATGCCAAGAATCACATCAAATTCCACTAAAGGAAGGATCACAAGATTTGCAGGAAGCACTTTCCCACAAACTTCGATCGGAGAAGAATTATAAACTTTTGATGCGATTGATGTGCCATTAGGTGTTGTCACAGCTAACTCAACATCTAATTGTTGAGGTAGTACGGTGATACCCTTAGAAAAGTCTTCAGAAATAAAAGAGTGGGTGGATCCAGAATCAAATAAAACATTTGCTACTTTAGAGTGGATGGTAAGTGTACCTTTCACCACATCGTTATCGTACTCCACATCGCTGATAGAAATTGCATGTGACTTTCCTTTGTCTTTAGCCTTAAGAGTTTGTTGACGTCGACCATCATCATCAACCCTTGGATTTGGGCATTGATTGGCATAATGCCCCATCTCCTTGCACTTGAAACATTTAAGTGTAGCAGGTTCATTCTGTGTATCCCTTCCTTTGTTTGCATCATTAGACATCTTCTTCCCATTATCACGGCATTCAAATGCCCGATGACCTTCCTTTCCACATTTAAAACATTTACTTGTCCCTTTAAGACAACTCCCTCCATGTTTCTTTCCACACTTTGAGCATAAGGGAAAGTTCATCTTCTTTTCCGTGTTCTCTTTAGATTTTTCTTTGAATTCCATCTTCCTCTTCTTATCAAACCCATGTGACTGATGGGTTACTCCAATCTCCATCTCGACTTTGAGAGCACATCGAACGATTTCTTCGTAGCTATTGAAGTCCCTTATGGCTAACGCCCTTCGAAGACTTGGTTTTAAGCCACTAAAGAATCGATCGATCTTACTCTCAGGTTGGATAATAATACCAGAAGCGTACCTTGCAAGTCTTGTAAAATTTGCTTCATAGGTACTAACAGATTCATCATCTCTTTGCTTCAGTTCAAGGAACTCTTTCTCCATCTTTGTTCGGAGAATACGAGGGAAGTACTTATTGAAAAATAAGTTCTTGAACTCGTCCCATTCCATAGACTCAATTTCATCCCTTTGCCTCGTATTCTTAACATGATTCCACCATTGATCCGCATCTCCTTCCAAACGATACACTGCTAGGATGACTTTATCATGCTCAGAACATTGAAGAACTGAAAATATCTTTTCAGTAGTACTAATCCATTGTTCAGCAACTAATGGATCAGTAGACCCGCTGAAAGATGGTGGACGCTGCCTCATGAAGGATTCAACAGAATGTTGCTCCCTTCTTTGTTCGTTTGGAAATCCTGAATGATTCATAGCTTGAGAAAGTTGTGTGAGCATGGCTACAAGATTTTGCATTCCAGCTCCCATATCGTTTGGTTGCTCAGGGGGACAATCATTTCATTGCCCATCGCATTCCGCATTAACACGGTTCCTTCGGGTTCCAGCCATTGACTAAAACCAAGAAGAATAGTGTGAGCAACACTAATTATATTAGGAAACCACATAATTCAAGAATAAAATTTTCATGCTTAAGGTCTTATCCTAGGTTATTCAAGGCCATTTCTAAAATTGTGTTCTATGCTTAGACTTATCCTTAGGGTTATTACTAAGGCTTTCACATCCTAGTTTCCAAAGGTTGACTATACCTTTCCTCTGATACCAACTATAACGACCCACACTTTACATACATTGTTAACACTTCAAAATTGAATCACACTTATTACAACATATGACAAAACCACAAAGGACCGTATAGGTATAGTGTCTTTAGAAACTGGGAAACATAAACAACTGGTTCATAAATCTTCTACAGTGTCTCCCATTTATTTCATCATATCTAGGGTCCCTTTTAGCATATTCTACTTAATATCCATCTTCCTGACCTGGGGAAAAGAAAACATAAAAGGGTGAGCTCAAATGCTCAGAAAGGGCAAATAAAGGAAATAAAAATCATATCATATCTTTTTGAAAATCAAAACCTGCAAAAGAGATCATAATATCTTAACATGGAATAAATCATAGAAGTGAAAATGAGATCCCCATAATCATAACATAAGACTTGAAACTTTGTGGCATGCACACATAATCATGGAAAATCATTTCTTGTTAGTCATGACTCATCGCCAAGACTATCTTAGTGGACAAAGTCCCTTTCTGAACCGAGTTCACTCCTCGTTTCAGTCCTGTATCACTGAACCGAAATAACCTTCCGTTCCAGCCATGTCTATCTCATGAGATATAAAATCTTTACCCAATGCATTGGAGGGAGATATAGGTCCCACCCATCTTATAATTAATCCTTTCTTATGTGTGCCACATAATCATAAAACATACATCATCGCATAACACATGTAACAAAAATGGGATTATTGAAACATCATGACATCATAAATCAATTCATATAAGATAAAGGAATTAATAAAAATAGTTCCATCACAACATGAACAAATCAATTTAATAATAGGGATAAAACATAACTCTTTATTATCTTAGATGGAAAATAATTTTGATAAAACACTTGAACTCCATTCTTGAGGAAAATATCCTTTCTTCTTCAAAAACATTTTTCCTTTCATAACATGTCATACAACTTTAAAATAAAAGAATTTGATTAAAAATAAACTTGAAAACTTTTAAAGGAAGCTTCTTGGAAATAATGTTTTAAAAATCCATTCATGCCGTATAAGTTAAAAAAAACATTCTTCGTACTTTTGTCGGAAAAGTCAAAAAGTACCTCGTACGGAAAAACGACAAAAGATTCCTTTCATATTCTTTACTAAAAACTCACCTAAGGGTAAAATTGGATTTAAACTATTTCAAGTGGATGGAAACGATATTTCATATTGAGGGAACATGGATGTGGATGATAAAATACACCCCAGTAAATACTTACGAATAAACAATCTCGGATAAAAATGAGATTGTGATATTTCCCTTACCTTAGGTCCGATTTGCTTTGTTCGTGTCCGAAGCTCCTGTATAATGGTTTAAATAATGTTATTGACTTATTCCAGAATCATACATATTGATATGATATCATATATGGTCATATTATTAGCTTCTTGTTAGTAATATTTCATTGTTACTTGTTACTCGGGTCTTTATAACTTTTTGTTCTTATGCGTGTTTTGTCGAATAAATTCTTATTCTTATCTTTAGGTTATAGATAATTCATTTCCAGAATGGTATTAGTGTATTATATACCATATTCATTCATTCAATTCATTTATATAATCATTATGAAATGAAGATCATGTAGAACGAGTCGCATCACATCGTGGAGACGGTATTCCGTACGTACGCACGAGTGATGATATCGTTCCTATGATCGTGGAATTGTATTGGAGTATATATATATATTATTTCAGTATCAATATTACTTAATAATAATCATATATAGTTACTGATTACACCATTATACCCATCCTTGTAAGGTGATGGTGGAAAATAGATTACACCACGGCGTGGAGACGGTATTCCGTACGTACGCACGCGCGGTGATTTCATTTTTCCGTAGGATGGATAGAAGGTGAATTAGGGTTGTTTCGTATTTATAATAACATATCAGTATGTAAGTAATACTGATGTTATTACTTTATCATGAAACAACTAAAGAAGAATAAGTTGAAGAAGAAAGAAATTGAAAAGATCGGTAATGGATATTACCTCTTCTTTGGAACGCCTTTTTGAATCCTCCACTTAAGGAACTAAGATTGGTCTTTGGAGAAGACCAGGACCTCTAGGATTATTCTAGGTAAGTGGAGAAGGGAAAATGGCAGGGGTTGGCCGAGCTTGAGTGCTCAAATTGGTGTGAGGAGGAGGGGGAGGAGGTGCCCTTTTATAAGGGAGGAGAGGGGCACCTTAGGAATATCTCAAAATATTATTTTATATTAAAGTCAAAATCGGTTTATAATGGTTCCAAAGGGTCTTATTTCGAAGCCAAAGTGGGGATGGGTCGAAATACTATCATCCAATAGAATTTAGACAAGTTTAGGGTATTATTTTAACCTTATCAATTAGATTTAACTCTAAGTTAAATAATTTAACTTTTACCATGACTTTTTGTTTTCTTTCACTATATGGTTAATACACTTACTATAACATGCCAAACGAACCCCAAATTGTTTATTATTAAAATATATATCCTTATCTAAGTCATTTGGCCGAACCTTAGATTTTTAGGAATAAAATAACAATTAATAATATAATATTTGATTTAAAAACTATTTTGTGTCAATTTTGACACTATTTGATATATGATTTTTGTCAAAGTCATAACAGAATTATATGTTCGAACCAAGTTGATTAAATCAATACTAATATATCATAGTAACCTAGAAAATTAGTGGAATTCATAAAAAGTCTCAAATTACATTTATTTTGGTATTTATATTATCAATTTTGTCAATATTTCATTAATAAGATAATTACTGCATCATCTTTGTGTCATAAATAAATTAAATTATTTGATGTCTAAAAATTACAAATAAAATACCATCATGTAGGAAATCTTTTTATCTTTCTAATGAATATTTATAGTCGAATTTATCTTATGTATAACCCCATATTAAAAATGATTTACTTATTAAACTTTGATTTTAACAATTTTAACCCTTCTTTAAATAAATTAATAATAAATGTCCAAATCTAATCCAAGTGGGCCTAAATGGTCATATTTTATTCCTAAGTTTGTTTTTGGTCGAATTACACTTGTCCAATAGAATTAGGACATGTGTTAGGGTAATATTAATATCATAATTACCCTTAGTTACCCTATTTACTATTAACCGCGGTAAAAATAGTAAAAAGTTACTATTCACCAAAAAATTATTTTCATCTCATTGAACCACATTTTAGTCCTTGATATTAACCGTGTCTCTCGGATTTTTGAAATTCCATTCACAGAAGCGGTAAAATTAAGTTTTATGCAAAATTCAGTTTTTAACCTACCACTTAGTGGTTTCACTATTCATCAAAAATTGAAAGTTTTCAGAAAAATACCAAAATTTCACCCTAGGCTAATTTCGATATTCTGAGTCCAAAAATGAAGTCCATTTTGAAAAATAAAATTTATAAAATTTCAAAAAGTGGTTATTACTATTCATAACGGCTAGTTTTAATAGCATATTGTTGTTTAGTGAAACTCGGTATTGCGTACGACGCAAACTATCGAGGAAGGTCGCGATTGCGTGTAAAGCAAGCCAAGAAAGTGTTGTGTAGAAAAAGATTCCTTTGATGATTTATATAACATAAAAGTCTCGGGTGTTACATAAATAATTTACTCAGTACTCACCAAAATTTAGGGATGCATTTATTTTACATAGTCTTATCCCTAAGACTTTCACTAGGGTTTTCTAATCATAATCTGAAAAATAACTAAACATATCTTCCAACACTGACAACAAAAACCTTTCTCTTTATTACACACATAAAAATGATTTATTACATAAAATATTCACATTATAAAATATAGAAAATGGAGAGTTTTAGTGTCTTTAGGGATTGGGGAAATTACATAATAACTTGAAACATGAAATACACATATTTAATGAAAACATCTTTTAAATGACAAAACACATTCCTTCTTACATAGAATTTCATGGGATACCTAAGGACATGAATACAAAAATTGTGAGAAATAAATCCCATTAAATGATTAAAAAAGTCATAACATGAAGATTACAGTACATGTTAGGAATGAATAATATAAATACATCACAAGAGAAACGTAAACATAAAGGCAAGATATTGCATGATTATCATAACATTGAAATATGGAAACAACATTTAACATGATATTAGCATGATCAAAGGATAATTACTCATGGATAATTAGTAAAACCTCAATGAAATTCAGTTAAAATGTGAAAATCCTTATTGAACTTTACATATCATGATAATAATATTTACCCAATTCATTGGAGCGCTATATGGGTGCACCCTTCATTATCATTTAATTTCATGCATAAGTGTGCCACATGTATCATACAATGTAGAATCATTCAACATCATCATTTATTCTATGATAATGGTATGTTTAATACATACATGAAACTATATAATCGATAAGTAAAAGTGTGTAATGGTTAATACCCTTTATTGAGAAATGGACATGGTTTTCACTACGCAATGACTTTGTCTTGGAAAAACGCGTTGCAAATTCGTCAACATAACATCGTGACATAAAAATTAAAAAAATTGTTGATGATAAAGAATGGGGCATGTCATCCTATTTACATGAAATGGACAGTAAGGGGGTCATATAGAAACAAGTACCAATATATTTAATGTAATTTAGATGCATAATATAAAATAATTACATGAGTGTAAATGAGGATAGAGAAATCTCTTACTGAATTTCGGCATGGTAACAGGTGTACATATGAAGAATTAATGTAATATAAATGGATTTATAATAATTAAAAAATAAGGAGGTAATTATATTGGAGGTGAAAAAAATATACCATATCGTTTTTAATTGAAAATTAAATGGAATAAATACCTAAAAAATTTGGAAAAAAATTGGAAAGGAAGAAGTCTCTTACAGAATTGTGGCGTGGAACTAGATGTACATGGGAGGAACTAATGACAAAGAAAGGGGAATCTCATCATTAAAACATAAGGAAGGAATTATAGTGGGATATAAGTCATAACATAAAATTTTTAATTGAAAATAAAATGTTATAACAATCTAAGTAAACATGGACATAAATAAGCAAGGATGGAAAGTGGGGATCCCTTACTTTAATGTGTGATCCCAATGGAACATGAGAGGAATTAGAGGGGATTCTTGGGTGTTTGGGGAACCTTGGGAGGAATATAGAGAGTAGGGATTGGTAAATATATAAAGGTTTTGAGTGAAGAGTAATGGGACATTGAGTGTGATTATATTATAAAGGAGATGGAATTCATTATTATTTAGGTTTTGGACACTACAAATTAAACGAATCAAAGCCACAATAAATTCCATGGTTTTCCCATGTTTATTACCAATGGGGATTGTAAAAAAATATTTTATAATACAAGTGGACGAACATACAAATAAATTAGGATTTCTTATTTGGAGGGGAGTCACACTCTCATGGAAATAATTTTAAAAGTTAAAATGTTTTATACGTCTTGGAAGGTCCACTAGGGCACCATAAAATTAATCAAAAAAATTTAAAATCGCATTATTTTAAAGGTGAAACATATATTGGACAAAAATATTTTTTATAGTATTTTATTACATCACTATTTGTTCACTTTGGTGTCATAAAACAAATTATATATTTAAATGATATTTTTACCTAAATATTCGACTGTATCAGAAAATTATGAACAATTAAAAATTGGATAATTTTAAAATCCTAATTCAATATATAATATTCATTTTACCAAAATATTTTTCTATATATGTGAATTTTATCTTTTAAAATAAAAACTGAAATTTATAAAAAAATGACGGGTTCTGAAAAAAAACAGCATTGAAAGCCTAAAAAATTAAAATTGTATTAATAAAAAATTATATGTTCATTTTATAAAAAGTAATTTGTTAATAATATTTCATTGAAATTTTATTTTATTCAGAACTACATTAAATAATCAATATAAATTTCTTAATTTAATATTAACTAAAAATACAATTTGTTCCTTAAAATATATCAACAAAGTAACAAAATTAATATGAATTTATTTTCTCTGTTAAAAAATAATGCACATAATCATAGTTATAGGTCATTGTTACATAAACACATAAAAAAACCAAATAATACCTAAGGGTATGGTTTGTGATTATGAGAGACTCTTGTGGAGGCTCAGATAAAATCTCTGAGGTGGTATTTTCTACTAACTTCCATTTCTGCAATAGGCGGTTACGCTCAAGCGTAACATGTTGATGCTTAGATTAGGATTGACTAAGAGAGAAGTCTAGTAATGCTTCCTCCTTTCAGAGATCCTACAATTGGGCTTTTCATGTAGTAATTAAACTGGATGAGGCCATCACTTCCTATGTCTAAGTAAATTGGACTTGTTAATGACCTATATTAGTATTTATCTTGTGGTCACAATTCAATAACTATATTTTCAATGGAAAAAATTATTAACCGTATTTTCAAATCCAAAAAAATAAAACCATGTTTGTGTATATGTTGTATATCCATTTTACATAATAATACATTTATTTATATTATGAGGAATTTTCATTAATAAAAGTATCGATCGTTATAGATAAGGTTGAATAATTTATGGTTTAATTAACTATAATGAAATTATATTTTAATTTGAGTAATTAATTTTGGAATTAATTTTATGATATTAAAATCTATTATTTGAGATAATTAATTTTATAATTACTTATATTTTACTGATATTTTAAATGAGATAAATAATTGTAGAATTAATTATGAGATTTCAAGATGTCAATATTAATTAATAAATTGTTAACATTAATTAATTTAATGGTAATATCAATTAATTTATGAGTGAATTAATCGGACAATGTTATTTATTAATCATCAAATTAATTGATGGGATTATGTGATTAATTTATTGTTGAATAAGTTAATGTAATGATAAAATTAATTAATTATTGAATTATTTAATGTGTTGATATGAGTATTTAATTATTTAATTAATTAATGTTACTACATGTTTAATTATTTATTTAATTTATTAAAATGATGTTTTGATTATTTAATTATTGAATAAATTAATGTGATTTTGAGATACTTGTGACTTGTGAAATTTTGATCGAAGAATATTGTTGATTAATTGTGAATTGGGTGATGTTTTTAATATTGGTTCTTTATTGAGAAATGGGTTGTGATATAGGGAATGATTCTCTATATTCTCACGGAGAGATAGATATAGAGTTCTACACCCATCATGGAAAAAAATATTATTTTATAGGAAAAGGACTGATGCTCCTAATACCCAAGGGGTGTGAGACATGTATTGATGCTCTAAACACTCATGAGGGTGTTAGACATCACATTCTACACCAATCAATTGACATTGAACTATTGTTCCAATTACCAGTGATATTATTTTAATTGAAATTGATAATGAAATAAATTTGGTTTAAATAAAATTTGAATTGATAATGTAAAATGTTTCAGACTCCCGCACACGCCAAAACAGGTATTGAGATTCGAATGTCCATGGGAACAGAGAGGTTTATGTGGTTAAAAAAGTGTAAATTGAATAAATGTTACATGTTTAAATTTTTAATTGTATTTTATTATTTATACAACTACATACACTACTATTTGATTGGATTTGTTTTAGAAGTTTTTGGTTGTGGCATACTGAGTTTACTAACACCAAACTCTTCCCTCCCGATCGATACCTGAGTAGATTTTTTGTTTTCTATACCTACTACTTGCATAATAACTATGATAGATGGTTGAGTTGGGATGAATTGTTGATGATGGAATGGGGTGTGGTTTGAGACCCTCTTGGGAATCATTGGCATCTTTACGTTTCATTTTCATTTTAGACACCAAACATATACTTCAACATGACATGTTTTTTATTTCAGTTTCAAAATGTATTTTCCTTCTCGCATTATATTTAGAATCTTTTATTACTATGGATATACATTTATCACTGTAATTTTGATATTTTTCTTTGTATTTACTCTAAAAAAGATGGTATTGTCTCCCCACAAATGACTTATTAGACCCTCACTACTGGTATGAAGCTTCTGGCATATGGGGAGGCGCACCAGAGGTCATGTGACCGATTGGCATAGAAAACTATTGCATGGAACTTGGGTTGGGATGTTACAGTTAAATTTATGTTCTCACCAGGTGTTAAAATATTTTTTATATTTTAATTAAAATTATAAAGGTTCTTGATTTATATAAAGTGTCATCACACATGAAGATAATAAGAATATTGTGTAAATATTGTACAACTATTATAAATTGTAATGTTTTTTCTAATTCACTAAATACTAGACAAAAAAATCCTCAGTTTTATAAAGCGTGTTTTATTTTTAAAATATCCTTCATAATTAAAAATAATTTCATATTTTTATTAAATAATTTATATGTGTGTGTTTATGACATTACTTTAAAATTTGATAAATAATTCAAACTCATTTTTGGTCATTATGGATACAACAATGAGTAAATTATTTTATCCATGATAATGGTATATAGGGTAATTTATTTTATAAAAATATGATAAGGGAAAAAAGGACCAAATTCACTACATTATCAAATTTTATTGGTATTGTTTATCTATTTGCATACACGTTTTTAATATATAGAGACATTGTTATATATTTCTCTTAATTTTACCATCATAATATTAAGTTGTATAATAATATAAAAATACGACATGGTCAATTCTCTTTATTTTTATAGATGAAATAATTAAATTAAATACTTACATGATACTGAAACTGTATTTATACTAATAATATATAATAAATAAATGAGTTTAAAAATATTAAAAAAATTTAAAATAAATTAATATTATTGAATTAGTGTGTTCTATACTATTTAATAAAAAAATTAATGTTATAGGGATGTGTGATGATTTTTATTTGTTTCCCTTTTTTATTTTGATGCTTTCAATATAGAATACAATATGTAGTTCCAAAAATACATTAATGATATTTTATAATAAAAAATATTTTTTGAAAAGGTTTAAAAATTATAAAATAATATTTCCATACATGTTATTAGTATATGTTTTATTACATAACAATATAGTCCTTTTATTGGAAAATTTTCCATTAATATTATATATATTGAATCTTAATTCCAAATACATCTTTGTTATAATGGTAACCATCCGGTGATTTAACTTATGGGTTAAAAAAAATTGTGTGTGATAAAATTAATATAACTGAACAATTATGATTTCATCATAGGATTTAAACTCATAAAAAATCATCATTGAGTTAAATTAATATTTAATAGTATTAACATGATAACAAATATATATATATTTTATAATCTATGAAATTTTAAAACATTCACATTATAATATAAAACAAAACCCATATCCTCTTACCTATAGACATAAAAAGTAATTTTCTAAACCACTTACTAAAAAAATAACTTCATTTATTACATCACAAAGTTCTAAATTTATGTTTTTACACAAAATACAAACAATTTTTGTGATAATGGTTAAAATTATAATTTTTTTTTTAAAAATATTGATATATTCTATCCTAATGTGGTATTTTTTTCATCCACCTCCATTAAATATTTATCCAACATGCTGATATAATATGCACATTATACAACATATAAATGAATATTATTATTTTAATGATATAACATTTCTTCATACCCTACTTCCATAAAATGTGAAATTATATCTTTTTGTGTGTGTTTACATAAGATATGTCCCCTTATTTCATCACAACTTCTCACTGGTGGTTATAACGATTGATTTAAATTATATATTTATAAGTTATACTTATGGAATATATTCAATATATAAAAATTAGTGAAGTGACCAGATCAGTGTGAATGACTAAAAGGGGGAGGGGGTGAATCAATGATCCCTTTAAATATTTTTACAAATTGATTGTATTTAAATAAATTTATATGGCTGGCTAAAGCCTTGATGAAATCTTCTTGTTTCTCAGCCTTACCTTAAATGATGCTATAAATTTAAAGGTAATGAACATAAGTAATTACAAGGATCAGTTCATTGACCGACTCCATATTGTGTTCGTAATTCTCCCCAACATAGATTATGCTCTATAATCCGATTAGTAATTACAATGGTCGATACAATGTCCCACTGTGTCTCTCCTGAGTCCAACATTTGGTTCTTTATACTAGATCCCCCAGTGTTACCAGAGTCCCACTGGCCTGCTTTATAGTCCCGCTGAAGACTTCTTCTCCTCCCAAAATCTGAAAGGGGTCTTCTAGCTCTGGAGACAAATGAGTAGAATCCTACTTTCATTTATTATTTGATTCAATATTGATGATATTCTGATCTTACCTCATAGGCTTTCTAAATCACACTTTCCTGTGTATCTCTTCATGAATATTTTACAACCTTTTTTAAGGTCTGTTGGCATTGGATATTTATTTTGGTAACATTCTTGATCTGTTCTTAGTAAAACAATGCTCAGGAAATTGTTTCTATTTTTGAGGGAGATATGGATGCACTAGGATGTGTGCCAATGGAGAACACAACTTCTTCAAGAATATAATATTCAAGAATGATCTTGCTCAATATTACAATTGTCTTTCTTCTTATATTCTCATATTCTGAATACTCAGATAAAATATCATCTTTAACTATGTCTGGATTTAGTCTTAATTCTCATTCCCATCATGCATGGACTGCACAGGATCCAGTAAATCTTGAATATGGATATGTCAATTCATTATTCTTAGTGAAACTACTTAATGCACAAAAACTTCTCCTTGTTTTCAGGATAAGAATCTCATAAACTTATGTTATTATTCAAACACTGAAGATTGGATAACATGGAATAATATGATTTGACACGCGTGCCTGTGCTTATAAATTATTGTATGCATGGGTCTATTTCGTTGAACAATCATTATCTTCTCTTCATTGTAATCACACTTTTTACTATTTCATTATGTGTGCATGTGCATGAATTCATGCGTTCACTCTTCCTTTTTTCATTCTTGTGTGAAAAACCCAGTTGGTATATCATTTTGAGCATACAACCAAAATATTTATATTCCTCAAATAATATCATACTCAATTTTTTCCTTTGGTTCCTAGATCACACACACTTATTATTTGATTCAAGGGTAATATAGGTGTGTGTCTTCAAACCCGAATGGGTGTAGTCTCTTGTGTGTGCCATTCTGCATTCTTCCTCCTACTTATTCACATGTGATCACAATTTTTTCCATATATTTTTCATGCAAATAAACTAAAACATAAATGCTAAATAACTTTTCTTCTTCTTTCCCATACAACCCTAATTGTTGTAATCCTCCTGTTGGCTTGTTCAGGTATCTCAAATGATGCATATGCATGCATGTGCATCATCCATGCATTATCCTTCTTCTTTTTTGTGAAAAAAAATCCAAATATATGGGGAATGTTTGTGGGTTATTCTTATTATCCAAGGGCAGTGTATTTTAACACTATATTTTTAGTGTTCTCATGAAAAGGGTGTGCAAGGATTCCCTTCGCGAACCAGGATGGTTCACGATCCTTCACTTCACGAACCGCTAACGGTGCACATCTTCTTTCAAAACCCATGGAGTTATTTCTTCTCCTCCACACGAGGAATTCATGGGAATCCTTCTCATATGAAATTCATGAAAATATCTTCTTCTCATTGAATGGATGCACATACACATTCTACCTTTTGCAAACTATATGGCTTTACAGTTTCTCACTTTCATTGGAGAAACCTGAGCTCATTTCTTGGAGAATGGAAAAAACATGTTTTCTCTTGGGGGTCCTCCTTTTATAACAAGAGTATTTGTATTTAAATCCATGTATCTATCATGAATATCAGGACATTTAATTCTTGAGTTCTTTGGATTCAAAATTTAGAATCCACGGGTCAAAGATAAGATGGAAGTCTCAGTTTGTTTTAATTCTACGAGGTCTACTTATTTTATGGAAGAAACCTCAAATGCATGTGTTTAAGAATTCATTTATATCCTCTTCTCCATGAAATCTCGATTATGGATCTTTCTTCATATCCCAAGTGGCTTCATGTTCCTCATCTTCCTTGGAAATATTCAGTTTCTTGCATGCATGAAAATTGAATTGCATTCATGGGCTTCGTTTTCTTCATTCGATCAGAATTGGCATGACCGGAACTCAAATAGTTGCTAGAATGGTGAGTTGGGTGTCTGGATGGAGCTCATGGTTAGCTGGAGAAATAGGGGTGACCAGAGGATGATGAAAACCGTGGTTAATAGATCATATGACCATGTTTTAAAAACCACATAACGCATATAGATGTGTAGTGGAGTTTAGATCTCAAGAAACAGAATGCATCATGCGGCCAATAACTCACATGAGATCAGATGAGCAGATATGATCTCTTCCACATTTTTAAAACCCAACCCTCAATGAAACAGAGATATGGGGACAAGTCATTTATAATACAAGATACGATAACCTATGGTCATATTTCTCATCTCGCCATCCATGGTACCACCCCGTACCATGTTCACCCAAAAGGCGCACACCTAACACCCACTCTACTTCTCGATCATTCACATAGCACCTAAAATGCATGCACCACACGGGTTCACCACCGTTTGTGCACCTACAGGCTTACACACAGCCCAAAAATCACCCTACCTCATGCGGCCCGCGTAACAACCTACCTCATGCGGGGCTAGCCTTGAGTGCTTCTCTCTAGAATAGTTTACCCAAGGGTCCTGCATATGCTTGAGTGGAGGACCTCAGCTGGCCCTCCATGGTTGGCCCATATTTTGGTAAAGGTAATGTACTATGTATTTGTATAAAAACCACATATTAAATCCCCCTTAAAATGAAAACCCTCAATTCTTATTTAAAATACCATTTTCCATACTTATTCATATTCAAACATCATCTATTATTTCATTTTTAGATCCAAAATCCCAAATATCATCAATACATTCTATTAATCCAATCATGGATGATTCATGGAACTCTTCTTCACATCATGCATTAAAAGATAATGCATGGAATCATTGTTCTGATTGATGTGTTCTCTTTTAAACACATGTCTTCTTCTTTGAGGACCAGCACAAAAAATCATTAGAATTTATATTGTCTTGGGTAATTGATCAATTGTAGCAATCAATGCATTGAATCAAAAAAAATTCTCCAAGGCATCACCAACTTCTTCATCAATACATTTCATTCACATATTGACTTGTCATTGAAAACTTATTTACAACAAATGCAACACCATTCTCAACAATCTACCAATTTGTTATTATGTAAATATCACATAATAAAACATTGAATGAGTCTATATGTGTTTCAATATTTTCTCCCCTTAATTAGAAACCAAAAGAAAATTTATTATTGGGGTCTCTTAAAAAATGTGTCCTCCTCCATTTGAATAATATTTCTGGAATATTTCTAAGATTAGTATGATGTCACATGGTTTAATTAACAAGGAGCATTTAATTAATAAACAATAAGTTTACATAGGCTAAACAAATGTATTAAACAAGAGATATATGACCATGGTATTATGTGTTGTCCCATAAACAACCATACAAGTGATAACATTCTCAGAATGGTTCAATTCTTGGCTAAGGGATTGGAGATAATCTAATTTATCAATGCAATGCTAAATCCTTAAGACACATAACCAAACATATTAAAAATTTCAAGTGCAAAGATAAATTACCCCCTTTCATCCCATCTTGCCATCAATCAAGAAAACCCCATTCGTTGACATGAAAAATACAATTAAAAAAAAGGGATGATTGTGTGATTTGAATACCTCAGTTTCAATATCTTGAGATGATATGAATTTTATAGTTTGTATTAAATTTTTTTTTGATATCATCTCCTTCATTTCGTCTCCCCCTCAAGGGTTGAAATCACTTGGATTCATCACAGTGGAAATATAATCATATATTTTTCAAGATATTCATGTAGATAATCCTCCAATGTTGAACCATTCATGTTATTATCAAGTCATGAATAATGAGTCCAACTTTATGTTCTATAATTTCCTCATTCAACAATCATCATAAGAAAGACCATCATATTCAATTCTCTTTAATGAAAACACATATGTATAACAAAAATGTACTGGAATAAGATCGAATAGTTTTGATATTATTAATAGAAGCACTGTGGATGTGAATTTTCTCTCAACCCAAGAACTACTGTCCCCACATCTCTAAAGTACCCTATAATCTTCATGCTGATGTATCCTCTCCATTTGGAATTATCTATATTGGAGATTCCATATGGATTATTCAATTGTTTCAATTTATCTATCTTATGAATCATATAAAAATTATCTTCAGGAAAGTTTTCAGTCAATCCTTTATTCTTCTAGATTAATTCTCCTTTTATTTTCATATTTCTTCCATTAATTTCCATGGATTTTTTCTATTGATCCTTGGTATGACCTTTCTGTCCACAGTAGAAGCTTCTTTTCATGGCTGAGATTACATTTTTGGAATAATTCTTAAACTTCATATTAGGAATGGTTTATTTCACTATTTTGTTGACTTCAGTGTTTTTCATATTCCCAATTGAAGACATTTCAACTCTTTTTCCCTTTCTTATACCTATGTCATGGTCTATGATTATTATCATCTTATTATTAAGGCATGGTAGGACTAAACCATCCCCATCCTAACTCTTACCACTTATGTTTCAATTATCACATAAGTCTTCAAGATATTAAAATATATTCTTGATAGACATATTCATCTTCATCCATGTTTTCTTCTTTTTCTTTAGAGGATGCTTCATTCCTTCACATCTACATTCCCTGAAAACAGGTCCTCCATAATTTTTATATACTACTAACATATTATTCCAGATATCATTGCCCATATGCCCCAAATTCATTCAACTCCAACAATAGCCATCAAATATCCTTCTTTTACTTGTAGAATTTGTCTAGATAGATTTAGTGATTTTTTTTGGATTTGACTTTATTTTTTTGGAGAATCCTTTTTTGAGTTCCTCTTATTAAGGATTCTAGTATCCACCATTGATGTTTTGATGGATATATTGATAGTTTAATAAATCCACATCATCTCAATATTTATCTTCGAAGTAGTACCTTCATATTAAACCACATTAGTAGAAACATAAATAGAAGTGTTATGTGATACCTTTTTCTTGGAGGATGTTGCAATTTGATTAGAGGATGATCTAATGTTACATTCGTAATCATATTACTCAATGAAAACATGAGTGAAACCGTATCTTCTTTTATCTATTTGGGTAGATCCATCTTGGAGTGATTGTTGATTCTTTAATTTCACCTCTAGCACTAAACATGTCATGTTGAAGGAGTTCATCCCATAATCAAATGTTCTCATATTACTTTCCCAATTATAATATATCATAATCATATGATATTCATGCATATTTATTGATTCTTGAAAAGATATATAAATATCATTTACTATGTTAATTTTGACTTCCAGTTGTGCATATTTGATAATCATTGACACGTTGTGAAAATTTTCAAATTCATGGAAATATTCTTCAAATACAATATCAATGAATTCATTAAAAGAAATAATTCCCTAAATTTATTCAGTAAATTGAGTTTGTTTTTCATTTCAATGAGAAATTTTTTCTTCTTTTTCCTTCAGTAGTTTTGTGAGAGTGTTGGATATTCCATCCCTTTTATCCAATTTTTCTTCCATGGAATTAGTTTATTTTTCCATTTGTAATTTTTCTCCTTGAAGATCTCTAATGCTTATAACAATGTGCCTTGCCACATCTCTAGGAAATTTCCTTAAATTATCTTTGATTGCAGTTTGATGATCATTGATTGATCTATTATTATCATATCTTGAACATTCTTAATCTTAGGAATCATAATAATAAAACTAATTATCACATGTTGTACCATTCATATTACCTTAAGTAGAAGGTGTCTCCGCATTTGAAATCTTCTTCATCTTAATCATCCTTTCATGTTTATTCTTTCTATTTTTCTGAGTCTTGGAAGATATCTTTATTTGATGTTTTCACTCATCTATAAAAAACGTCACTTTATAAAGACTCCCTTGGATCTCTTAGAGGTATCCTTCCCTCTGATACAAATTGAAGTGCCATGATCCGTGTGGATCACTATGAGTGGGAGGGGGTGAATCAGTGATCCCTTTAAATATTTTTACTAATTGATTATTTTTAATTAATCCTCTATGGTTGGTTAAATACTTAATCAACTCTTCTTGTGTCTCTCAACCTTACCCCGAATGATGATGTAAATGTTAAGGCACTGAACCCAATGATTTACAAGGTTAGGTATAATGGCCTACTCTTTGTTGTGTTGGTTATTCTCCCATACACAAATTCTCTAATATAATTCGATCAGTAATTACAATAGTTGATACAGAATCCCACTGTATCTCTCCTAAGTCCCACAAGAGGTTCCTTATACTGCTTCTCATAGCATTACCGAAGTCCCACCGACCTGCTTTAGTGTCCCACCGAAGACATCTTTTCCTCCTTGAATCTCACATGGGTCTTCTAGCTCTCAATTCACATGAGCATCTTCCTTAATTATGTTATTATTTTATTCCCCATATACGATCTTTTGATCTTACGATAAATTATTTCTAAATCACACAGGACTTTTTATCTCTTAAAGAACCTTCAACATCCTTTCGTTGGCTATGTTGGACTTTCTCAATAATTACGATCATATTTATGATCAGTGCTCAGTTGAACAATTCTCAGGAAATTCATTATTCATCTGATGAAGACCTGGACTCATTAGTATGTGGGCCAATGGAGAATAGTACTTCTTCAAGAATATAATATGCAAGAACGATTTTGATCAATATTAGCATTGTCTTTTTTCATGGATTCTCAATTACTGTAAAATCTGATAAAAGATATTATTTTACATTGTCTGGATCTAGTCTCAATTCTCATTCACTTCATGCATGGATTGCATGGGATCATATACTTATTGTATTTTGATATCTCAATTCCTTTTTCTTAGTGAAACAGTACTATGCACTGAAACATGATCGTGTTTTCATGGGAAGAATCACATAAACTTATGTGATTATTTAAATACTGAATATAATATCACATGGAATACTATGAATTAACACAAGTTCTTGTTTTTATGCATTATTTTATGCATGGGTGTCATTCTTTTGAATAATCACCATCTTCTCTTCTTTTTAGACAAACTTTTGATTCTTTCTTTACATGTGCATGTGCATGCATGCAAGCATGAACTATTTAATTTGTTCTTTCTTGTGTGAAAACCTCAATGCATGTATCATTATGAGAACAAACACACTATCAATATTTTCCTAAATTAATATCACACACATGTTTTGTCTTTGGTTCTTTGTACACACACACTTATTATTTTACTTAGGTTCAATATGGGTGTGTGTCATCAAACCCGACTGGGTGTAGCCTCTTATGTGTGTTTTTATTATTTCTTCCTCATACTTCTTCACATGTGCTCACAATATTTTCTTCATATTATTTTCATGAAAATGAACTAATCCGTGCATGCACAAACCATTTTCTTCATCTTTCACCCACAACCCGTATGAGTGTAATCCACCATTTGGCTTGTTTAAGTATATCAAATAATGGATATGCATGCATGTGCATCATACATGCATTATCCTTCTTATTATTGTGAAAAAACCCAAATGGAAGGTGAATGTGTGTGGGTTATTATTATTATCCAAGGGCAGTTTATCTATACGCTGTCCGTTTCTTATTATCACAAAAGGGTGGGTGAGGATCCCCTTTATGAACCTGGATGGTTTTCGGTCCTTCTCTTTGTGAACCGCTAATGGTGTGCATCTTCATTCACTAACCAAGGATTTATCTCTTCTCCTCATTGCAAGGGCTGCACATGAATCCTTTGTACAAGATACGTGTGGAAATATCTTCCTCACATATAAAGGATGTGCAGAAACCTTCTTCTTTTCGTGAACCAGAGGGGTTCTTGGTTTCTCAATTTCATTGTAGAAAATAGGGAAACTTCATTCGATAATGGGAGATACTTGTTTTGGCTTGGGGTTCTCCATTTATAAAAGATGATTCTAGTTTAAATTCATGTATCTAACATAATGATCAAGGCTTTTTGTGCCTGATATCATTGGCTTCAAAATTTTGAATCTGTGGGTCAATGATAAGCCACAAGTCCCCATTTGTTTTCATTCTTTGTGGGCTCCTTCTTTTATGGAGGAAACATCATGTGAATGCATTTAAGAAAATATTTATACCCATGTATCCATGAAAAGTAGATCGTGGAGATATCTTCATAGCATCGGTAGCTTCGGGTTCCTTGGTTTACATTGAAATATTTGGATTCATACATGCATGAAAATGGAATTGCATGCATGGGCTATGTTTTCTTCATTCAATCATAATATTCTTGAACAAAAATAAAATTATGGACTGTATGGTGAGTTGGGTGTCTAGATGAAGCTCTTGGATCATAGGTGCATTAGGGTTGGCCATAGGTTGATGAAAAACTTGGTGGAGAGATCAGAAGACGATGGATTAAACACCACGAAACGCGAATAGATGTGGGGTGGGGATTAGATCCTGAGACACGAGATGCATCGTGCGGCTGATATGTCATCCGATATTATATGAGAGGGAATTATTAACTCCTCATTTTTTAAAAATGTACCACATATAAATAAAGGAATGGGAAAAACTCATTTATAATACAAGCTATGAAAAATGATGCTCAGAATTCTACTCTCTCCATCCACGGTATCACCCCATACCTTGTTCACCCATTGGGAACATACCTAACACACAGTCTGCTCCTCAGGAAATCACTTAGTGACCACAATGCATGAGCCGCACCAGTTTTCTACTGTACGTGCACCTATGCCCTTAAAAACGGCCCACACAACACCATTTCTCATGCGGCCAGCGCAACACCCTACCTTATGAAGGGGTGGCCTTGAGGGCATCCCTCAAGCGTGGTTGACCCACAAGAATTGCATGTCATTGAGGTGAGGATGTCAGCATACCCTCCATGTTAGGCCCATTTTTTTGGTAAAGGTACATTATAAAGTTCTTTTTATAAACATGATGTATTAATTCCTCCATAAAATTATAAGGCATCCTTCTTCATTAAAATCCCATTCCCATCTCTTATTCATCTTCAATCATCCATTCCTTTCATTTTTAGATCATAATTCCAAAATATTGTCAATACATTCCCCTAATCCATTCATGGATGATGCATGAAAAAGTTCATCACCTCATGCATTAAATCATAATGAATGGAATTTTTGTTCTGATTGACGTGTTTTCTTTTAAAATCATGTCTTCTTCTTTTGGGATCATCACAAACAATCGACAGAATTTATATCCTCTTAGAGAATTGATTAAGTGAATAATTAAATGCTTTGAATCAACAAAACTTCTTCAAGGCATCACAAAAATCTTCATCAATACCATTTATTCACACATTGACTTCTCATTGATAGCTTATTGACAACAAATTCAACACCATTCACAACAATAGGATTTCATCGTATTTGTTACCTTTACAATATTCAAAATATTAAAATTAAATCCATGTATATTTTTGGATTACCATATTTATGAAACAATTTGATTGGTTTTTAATTTCCACATCACATTGATGATATATATAATTGTATTCAAAGGAATAATATTTATTTAAAATATTCATTGTTTTTTTATAAAATAATACTTTTCTTCATTCCATCAAGCCCCTTGACTAATTGAAATATTACCCAAGCATACCGAAGACCTATTATCTCCATTATGGTAAAATAGTTCATTTATCCATAAAAAACATTCATGGATGATTTTAAAATTATAATTTAAGTATAAAATGATAATTATAAAAAAATAATTTTTATATAGGGTATGTAATAATGTCCGCATTGACCATAGTTAACCTACTGATTCAATGTTATGTATAAAATCAAAATATCATAAAAAATGTCTGAAAATAAATTAATTGATTTTGTAATTGAATATACAATTATAATAAATAGAATTATATGAATAATAAAAATTAAAATTGGTCATAAAATAGTAAATAAAATATAATTAATTAAAATTATAATAATAATCATAAATGGAGAGAATGAATATCGGTAAGGGATACATTATTAAAAAATCATGTGTATAATTCTGTAATAGACTATTTTAAAAATATGTTAATTCCATAAAAATATTATCAAAAAACGTTTTTGTAAGTATTTATATTGAATCAAATATCAATGATTATATTTTTTGTTTTTATTTTACATTATTTCAATGTTGATGGGAAAGGAATCAATTTTTTAGATATTTTTTACATTCTATACAAAATAAAAAAGTAATGTTCATTTTTAATACACAAGAAATTAATGGAATTTTCTATGGGCCCTCCCATAATATGATATTTGGACGAATTTAAAATGATTCACATTATCATCAATGAATATTCGAAATTACATTTTTTTCAATTTTTTTAAAATTTCATTTGTATGGAATATATTTTTTGATATCTGGAAAAAAAATCAATATAGACAGTATGAATTTTATTATAATTATGAAAGAATTATTGTGTTAGGAATATTATATGGTACATGGTTTTTTTCTGTTATAATGGACATAACATTCATAAACCTATTTATGTGTGGTTCAATTATAAACCAAGGATTTATGGTAATATTAGAAATAAAGGATATGTGGTTGTGTAAAAGCCATGTAATGAATTTGTTAATCATAATGATGTAATTTCATAGGGTGTGTTTATCCATTTATAAGAGTTATATTAAAATGATTCTATAAAATCCCTATAAATATAATTCAAAATTTTTTTGGTATTCATTTAATCATAATTATTTCATAGAGTAATTAAAATTACATTTGTTTATAGGAATAATATTTCTACATCTTAAGGGTGAAAAGTATAACATTTTGAGAATATTTTAATGTCATATTTATTATTGAAAATAAACCATTATGAGATATATATTTCAATTATGTTATACTATGAATTTATTTATAAAATTAATTACTAATTTATGTTAATTTATTGGCCAAAAAATTATTATTTTGAATCAAATGCTTATTTTGAAAAAGGAATGATTTTATAATTATTGATGGACTCAAGATATTTTTCGATGATATAATGTATAGAACTAATCATAGTGTTCTCATAAATTGAATTAAAATATTTATGGGGTTTTAAAAATTATTATGAAAAATGATTATGTTTGGACGAAAATTCAGAGGATGTGTCATAAAAAAACATATTGTATCGTAAATTTCTTATTTTGCTAAAATTGTGGATACTGAGTAGATGTTTACAAATTCTGAAATAATCCTTATTTATTAAAGTTATATTTTTTGATTATATATAACTGTAAGTATTAATGATCCTAAAATAAATGAAAATATATTATTGTCTTAAAAATTGAAATAATGTAATTATTAATGCACGTCGATTATAATTTTAATCATTTGAAACATCTAGATAATTTTATATTCCACGATACTATAAAAAGTGTAAACATAAATTATGTATAATTCTACATTTGATAATTTTTTTAAAATTTTTTATGTTTGACATATAGCATTAGGGTTTGGTAGGATTAGGATAAATAATCGTATTTTTTGATATTTCATAATATACAGAGGTATAATGGATTATAAGGTAAATGTATTGTTTAATTTTAATAGGAATTGTATTTAGATGGAAATTTTAATTTTTACATGGAAATAATATATATCATGATTTAATTATATTATTATTTATAGATTAATGATTGTTTTCATGATTAAATCATCACGATCTTAGAAATAATCCTTATCATTTGTAGATAATTTTCTCAAAACATTATTAGAAAAAGCTTACTCAATTTATTAGAAATTATTTTTTTAATATCCCAGTCACCTTTAAGAATATATTTTTCATATCCACCACATTTTACTTTATCAAAAACCCATTATAAAATTTTTATACCATTTATTTGATGAAAATATATCAATACATAAATATAATATATAAATATAAATACCATTAATAATATTAGTTCTTCTTTTCTAGATATATGGACTTCATGATGAAAAATATTGTGGATATCAACAAAACAAAAAGGGCCATTATTTATAAAAATAGTGTATGAATTATTTTAATTTTTTGAAAATATTAAACATGATATAGTTGATATTTATGAATCGTATGGAAATGTTTTATTTATTTTATTTTTAGTAATAAAGTATTAATGAATAATATGGAAACTAATAGTTAAATGGTAAAGAATGATATGTAATAAATAATGTCATTATGTATAATTTATTTAAAATTATTTTATATTTGAATATAATAAAATAAATTATTATGTATTCTAAATATTATGATAATTACGAAACACATATGGATTATTCAATAGTATATTTTTCATTCAAAATTTGGAATCAAATTTCCAATGGAATTGATAACCTTAAAAAATAATGTAGAAATAAGGTGATAATTAATATAGATATTAATCTATGAAAATATGATTAAGGCATAAATATTCCATTGGTTAAATATGTTTTTAATTTCAAGAAAATTATTTTTTATTAATATTATTTTTTTTGATATAAATAATCTACAAAATTGACCATAGAGGAAAAAAATCATTTTGATGATTAATTGTATTGTTAGGATATTTATAATTTTTTTGAATATTATAGGATAAATTTTAATGATGATAATTTTAATCAAACATGATTTCCAAATTATAGTGTAATTATATTATTATATATTTAGGAAAAGGAAGACATAAAATTCATTGACATCTAGTTGTATTTGGAAGGTCCACAAGCCTTGAACACATAAATGATGGAAAAAAATGGTTTATCACCTACAATTTTCCTACGTAAAGTATACATTCATAATATATTGGTAAAAATTTCATAAATAAATTTAAATTAAAAATATTATGTTTTTCGGGAAATAGATATTTAATCTTATTGGTAACCATGGGAAAATTATTTTTTTTGTTAATTAACAAAGATATTTTATTAAAAAATCACACTAATTTTGAGGAATATATATTATTATGGTGAACTTAATAATATTGGATTTTATTTTTAGAAATAATATTTGACTATATGTAAGAAGAATATTCCTTTCGAATATAAATTTTTATTGATTTAACTAATTTATGGAAATTATTTATATATTTGAGAGGTTTCATAATTTTTGTAAACAAATTTTTGGGTGAATTAATTTAAGATTGTTTGAGGATAATTGGAAATAGTCACAACATGAACATACGAGGCTCACCTTGAAAGAGATAATCATTTTAAAAAATAGAATTATGCCTCTAGTAGTCTTTGTGTTGGTGAATAGTGTTGATATGTCATGTTAAAAATATGGGATTCCATCACCTAAGTACCAGTACACACAAAAAAATTATCTCTATAAAAAATAATGATATATAATAATGGACTCGACATATAAACTGTATATAATTTATGAATAATCCTATAAGAAGGAATAAATGTACAATTGCATAGTAAAAATTAGAAATAGGAATAATACACACCCTACTATGTCTGTTAGATGAGGATCATTAATAACAACACGACCCATGCTCCAAACACCAAACCACAACGTTTTCAGGATTATAAAATGATTTTGGGAATTTGATCCCACTTTAATCCAACCCATCAATATTTATCCATGACCCGATGATCCAACACTGAAGAATTTAAATAAAATTGGTTTAAATTAACTATAATGAAATGAATAATAGCATTGGATATCGTGATCCCATACAATACTACAATATAATGGATAATAGGGTAAAATAATACATGTATTGTATAAAATAAATTATTCCACTAATACAATGAATGAAAATTACTAGAAAACAAGGCATAAAAAATACAGTAATTGTCAAATAAAATAAGGGTATAAATCCTTGATATATCATAAATTACCATTATTTTCAATGAATAATTGGTGAAAGACACACCCATGTGTGATTATGTAGATGATTCAATTATGGTCATTATACGAGTCATGAATCACCTTTGTATCTTCTCCATCGGTACTCGATTAGTATCATATGATGATATTAAAGGTCACTTCCTCCTTCTCAATATTTTTCCAATGTTATGTCAAAATCCCTTGGGTTTTTCCATAACAATTTATTTTTAAACTGAATTAATTTTTTTGGTAAATTAAATATAATACGTATTTTTTTATTTTAATTAATTTAGAATTATCAGTTTCCCTCTATAGAAATAAAAATATAAACCCACATTATTTTAAATCTATAGTAAACACCACATTCCAAAATAATTATTGGTATCAGATTTTACATATGAGGGCTAAAATAATGACAATACCACTTTATTACAAAGTATTTGCCTAAATGATAATATATATATATATGTATTAATTGTATGAATTCCTATGTCTTGGAAATCCATACATAGTACCTAATCCATGTATAATTTCATAAAAATATATAGACAAATTGAAAGAAATAATTTAGAAAAACTAAATTCATTAAATTCTCCCCTCATTCGGGGATTTTCACCATTAAAATAACAAGACACACAAATAAGTGGGAAAAATGAACCTCCATCTATATCTTATGTTCATTTAATATCTCTATAAAAATTAATATATAAAAAATTACTCAAACCAAAACGATTTTCTATTTGGGAAATGTCCTCTCATGGTGGTCCTAGATCACCATCAATTACTTCGTAATGAACAATTTTACTTGATGTCCTACTCACCCTATTCAATAACATGAATGAAGTTGTACAAATATATCATGAGATAAAATACATTCATTATTTCATTCATTTTGTTAAACTATGGTGTAATGTAAATTTATAATGACACCTCACGAACACTCTATAAGATCAAAATAGGATATTGATCATCAGGGATTGCATGATTCCCTACCTAAAAAATGCAATATTTTTTCATGGGAAGAAACTTAGGAAAACCAGTTCTCTCCACTCTAACAATAATGTATTTGGATATTTACCCACAAAAGATCATTTTAGTCTCTACGTTGTCTTAATACACTCTCAAATCACTCGACACTTCCCAATCATAGCTTCCACCATCTACGATTTTATATGATATGTTACACTAATCATAGTATATTAAAATGTCACCTATAGGTTATCAAATATATGTCATAAAAATTTTCTTTATATAATGTAAGATGATACACATTATTTTACACATATAATAAAAAACAAATTTGATCACCGATTAAACAATAAATTTATAAAACATATTCTCTAATGAAATTCTTGCAACACATGAAAATAATTCAGAATTTGAATATATTAGTGAGGGCGAAACATTGAATTCATCTGAAACTAGGATGGAAAATTCAAAGATAGATATCTCCAATAAAGCAACATGAACCAAGAATCACTATCTATGATTATCATCATGGGTAACCTATAATGGCATTAAATGACACACATGTATAACTATACAAAATATTTAACTCAACTATTATCAATGATAAACATATTTACTTACTTGGTATATATTAAGCCAATCACCAAAAATTTTTCATGGAGTCTCATTGTCCATGAATTCCCCAACATATAATCTATTAATATTACATCACACAACCATTGTGGGAACTCATGAGGTTGCATAAAACTTGTTGGATCATGATATTCATTCATTACTATATGTAATGAGAGTCACAGAGAGAATAAATAAACAATCCTCTACATCATTCCATTCAAACATTAATATAGATAATGGTCCATACACATCATTGCAACACTGAGTTTTAAATTCAAGGGATATTTGGGAAATATATCTACACCTCCTCACAATACAAGATATGAACCACATTGCATCCTTTAAAAAGGCATATAAGATCTCCTCTTTTAGAGAAAATAATAGTGCACATATTGATGGAATATTTTCATTCAAGATCACACCATAGATGCATCCAAACAAAGCCTTCGTTCATGATGTAAAAGTGTAATAATTACCACCATCATATAAATAAAAAACTAACACCACTCTTCCACTACTATAAGTTGTAATGGAGCTAACTACTCAATCACATCTTCCACTTTGTTATAAGGTGATGTCATACTAAGGGGATATACCACTACAAATCTATTCACTAGAGTATTGACTGTAAATAATTCATTGGATAACATGAAATCAAACAAAAAATGTTTTCTTAGATTGATGTATCTATTAGGTTATATTCTCATGACACATTAATGGGTTGATTAAAAAAATGAGACCATGGTTGATAGTCATATCTTATCTTTAATTAAAAAATTACTATAGACAAATTTAATTCAATCATTTTTTATTTCATCTCATCGGTTCTCAACATATATGATCCATAATTTTTCAACACCAACCACTTCATTAAGATGTGAAAATGACTAGCTCTAGATACTTTTCAAGATACCACATTCTCAATGTCCGCCTCCTGTAGTCCAAAAATATTGGCATTGTTCAACCTCAGTCTCAATCCTTAATGGTTATAAGATATTTCCCAATCAAGGGAAAATATTGAACGTTCAATATAATTAATTTAAATGTGTCTTTTACCATATAAAATTCTTCCATAAAATATTATATTATCCTAAAAAACAAAGAAAACTCGAGAAATCCAACATAGTCTTGGGTGTATCTTAATAATGAATTGAAATTATTTTCATTTTTAAATCATAAAAATATTTCTCATAGATAAAATTACCAAGTATTTGAACATCAAAAACACAAAACTTATACTTATAGATTTTACCATAATGGTTTTTATCCCATATTAAGTCTTGGACCATCCTAAGATGTACTTCATTCTCATCCTCAAATGAATAGTAATTGAGTATATTATTGTTGAATAAATCTAAGTAGTGTTCCATGTGTGCATAGAATATTTTATAAATAAATTTAATGAGAACAATGTGTAATTAGTCACATTTAATGGAATAACATGAAACTGAAAATGTATATATAAAACTCGGAATTTTTTCATTAGAATATCAGCGTCATGAAAACACAAATGATGTTATCTGGACTTGAAAATAATAATTGATAAAAAACTATATGATATTAATTGGTTGATGATGTTTTAAATTCATAGAATTGTATAGTTGTTAGTTATCATTATTATATGGGAATTAATACTCAGAAAATTCTTCAAACTCTTACAATCATTTATTAAAATGATATATTTAGCTTTCATGCGTGACACACAATGTTTGATGAGTCCAAACACTTGATGTTCTTCCATTCACCCTCATATCTCCCGGATCCCTCAAGGGCCCATTTAATATAATGCATAAGTTATTGGTGTATTTGTGTGGCCTATGATAATGAATATGTCTATCTCTATCCAAGATTTTTTTTCAAGAACATATTTAGGGATTATGTCTATATAATCATCTACTACCACTCGAAGAAATATTCTTATAGAGCTTGCTACACCATGTTTTTAACATCCTGGACCCGGGTCCCACTCAATGGGTGCCCGAACCCAGTTCGTCACAGGAACTCAAGCGCATTTCCCCAAACACCAGAGGCTGTCGACTAGTATTAGGGGACAAGGACTGATACTGGGAAAACTATGCCCTCATTTGACAATGTGTAGTGCAACGAAATAAAATATATAAACATACAACAACTGAAGCTATAAACAATATATAACTGAATGGAAAACTGAAGTAAAAGAGAACCTGCAGTCATATATAATGATGAAATATGTCCCTAAGTCTATGAAAGTAGTTAGAATAGGATAAATTTAAATTTTAACAATACAATACATGGAAAAATTCAGAAAAGAAAAGTAAAACAGTGTAAGAGGAACTCCGTAACATCACAAGCCTAAGCTCAGTCCCATTCTCTCCTACTACTCTCCATGAATAAAGTACCTGTATAGGGACCCTTTCCCTCTTCCACACCTGCAGCAATATAATCTGTTTGGACCCATGATAGGACCCAAATAGGGTGTGAGAAATAAATCCCAATAGGCAACCACCAAAGTCCCATGCCTCACTGACAGTGAAATTTTTCAACAGCAGTGCGCAATAATAAAATTTAGTAAACTAGGAAGTTCACAAAAGTAAATAACCCTACCAGTTACATTTCCACTTTATTAATCTTTTATTAATTCCAAGCTTGTGATTTAGCTTTGCAGTACAACATAGTAAATCACCACAAAGAATATAAAAAGTAAACTTTGTCCATAAACATGAAAATCCTTACCCTCAGGTAATAAGAATCGAAACCCGTAGGTGACTGGCCAAAGGAATAAAGAATATTTCCCACAGGCGTATGAGGTGTCACCCACAAGCACACAATCTACTACCCAAAAGCATTAGAAAAGTTTCCCATAGGCTAAAAGAAACACAGCCCTAAAGTTATGCAAGTAACTAGGCCGATCCCAACACATAGGCAAGTAATTTATATATAATTCCTCTCAAGGAAATTCAAAGCATGCTAAACATCATGGTATACCCTCGAGTAACCTAGCCAAACGGCTAAACAAGGGAAAATACCCATGGGGTGGCCCTAAATATAAGAAAAGATCCCAAATAGTAGTTTTACATATTCCTTAAATCACCTATACAATTCTAAGCATTCAATTAATCAAGGCCTCAGCCATACGACACCCCATACATGGGTGCGTAACACAATGGTACACAAAACAACAGGACAATTGGAATTAAACATCAGACCACCTACCTTGATCTCCACTGATCGATATACACGAATGAAGCCTCCTGAAATGTCCGAGAAAAATGTATATATGAGACAGAAGATTCTCCATTAAAATGTAAAAAACATTTCCTCAAGAAAGAATTGGAAGGAAAGGTTAAAGAAGAGAGAAGAACTCACCCAAGCGGTTCAATCGAGACTATCAGTGAAGGAATCCAAGTTCCAGTCGACGATTAGGAGCTTCTCCATGATTTGGCCATCTCTCTGGTGTTATTTCGATGTCATAAGCTTCCTCTGTCGATAGAGGATTCTACTTCCCTTTTTACACAGAAAAAACAAACAAACTACACAGCATGTACTTTTTATTTTTGTAACTATTCCTATGGCGGAATCTTTTCACCACCACACTGTTCATCTATCGTCATGAGTACATGACGTGTATTTCCGAATACATGGTGTGTACTGTTTCTCAACTGGAAGCTACTTCCACCGTTGTACTATTCACCTTCCGACTGATTACACGGCTTTAAAATACTATGTACACAACGTGTAGTCAGTTTTTACACCCTTCTTCACCGGTAGTCCAACACGCCCTGTGAACTCTTCCCACAGGGCCAAAGTACATTGCGTGTGGAAAAGTACACGATGTGTACCGACAAAATTTGAAATTTTCACCATTCCCCTTATTTTTTTAAAAACTCATAAGGAAGAAGGAAAAGAAGAAACCCATACCTCAAGAATAAGAACCGGGTTTTTACGAACTTCCCCCCATAAAGAAATTCATCGACGAATTTCCCTTTCAAGGGTGGTGAAGATAAATCTGAGAACAACTATGGCCACTGAGAATGTATTACAGTCTCCCGCTCCCAGGTTTCGTCCTGCAATCAGCCATTCATCCATAGCACCTGTACGAGAGGAACTGAGCGGCCTCGGAAAAAAATTCATGCTCCAATAAACAATAAGAATAAAATGCTCCTTAAAGGACACATAGATTTTAAGCTCAACCTCCTCAGGCTAAAAAACGCGAGATGGGTCTGAGTGATAACGACACAGCTGAGATACATGGAAGACGTCGTGCATGGACCTGTACCTCTATGGTAACTGCAACCGATATGTAACCTTCCTAACTCCACCCAGAATCTCGAAAGGCCCCACATACCTCGGTGAAATTTTACCCTATCTCCTAATCCACATGTGTCCCAACCTCTATGAAACATGAAAGAAAACCTGATCCCCGACCACAAACTCCAGTGTTCATCTACGGCAATCAACATAAGATTTCTGATTAGACTGTGTAGTAGACATCCACTTCGGAATCAACTAGACCTGATCTGATGTCTCCTGCACAAGATGTGGTCCTAGTAAAGCTGCCTCACCAGCCACTAACCAGCACAACAACGATCGGAAAGGCCTACCATATAAAGCCTTGTAAGGTGTCATCTGAATAGTTTCCTGAAAACTATTATTTTAGGCAAAATCGGCCAGGGGTATGTGATTCTCCCAAGAGCCCCCAAATTCTAGGAAAAATTCACGCAATATGTCCTCAATAAAGTATATCATACACTCTAATTGGCCATCGGTCTGAGGGTGGTATGCTGTGCTCAGAATCACCTGTGTACCCAGTACCCTCTGAATACTCTTCAAAAAACGAGACGTAAAACAGGATCCCATTTCTCAAATGATAGAATGAGGGACCCAATGAATGCGTACTACCTCTCGGATATAAAACATCTTGAGATCATGAACACCGATGGTCTCATTGATCGGCAAAAAGTGAGCTAGCTTCATGAGTTTGTCCACAAAAACCCATATGGTGTAATTTCCTTGAGGTGACCTCAACAACCCAGTCACGAAGTCCATCATAACATCATCCCATTTCCACTCTAGGATGGAAAACTGCTCTAACAGTCCGGATGCCCTCTAGTTCTCCGCCTTCACCTGCTGGCAGGTGGAACATATCGTAACATAACCATCTACCTCTCTCTTCATACCTGACCACCAATACTGACATCTTAAGTCACGGTACATTTTGGTAACCCCGGATGTACAGCCCAAGCTAAAGCATGATACTCCCACATAAGATCCTTGTGTATGTCTCCTGGAACCCACACTCATCCATGGAAATGCAGTTCCTCATTAACACCTATCATCAAACTAGGAGGAGGGTCAACAATTGCCACCAACTCCAGTAGAAATAGGCCTTCTGAATCATTTAGTTGTGTCATCCTCAATCTCTCCAGGAGGGTAGAAGTTATAGCTAAGGATAAAAGATAGGTTTTCCCCTGACTATCATTCACCTCCAAATGCATCTCAGAGAACAAAGCCATGAGCTGCCACTCACCACTAGCCTCCTGTACTGCATGGATCTGAGTCCTACATTTCGATGCATCATCCACTGTATTACCCTTATCATGTGTATAGGCATGCTCGAAGTTGAAGGACTGAAGGTACTAAACCCACCTTCACTGTCTCAAATTCAGGTCATGATGGGTAAAGATTTATTTAAGACTTTTGTGTTCCGTAAACACCACAAAATTTTCTCCCAAGAGATAATGTCTACAGCAACACATGAACGACTTCATCCAACTCGAGATCATGTGTCCGGTAATTCCTCTCTTTTGGACTCAACTGCCGAGATCCGTACGCAGCTACTCAATTACCCTACATCAACACTGATCGTAGCCCAATACCTAATGCATCACTGTAAACCGTATAGATCTTCCCTTAAACTGGAAGTATCCGGACTGGTGTTGATGTCAACCTTCCCTTCAGCTCCTGAAAGGTTTTCTCACATGCTTCTGACCAAACGAACATTACACCCTTCTTAGTCAAACCCATCAATGGCGCTGCTAAGAGTGAGAAGTCCTGTAGAAATCACCTGTAGTAACCATCCAGCCCCCTGAAACTCCATATCTCCAACACATTCTTAGGCTGCTCCCAGGAAACTACTGCTCTCACTTTCTTTGGGTCTACCGCAACTCCTGCCTCTGAGATAATATGACCCATGAAGTGTATCTGATCCATCCAAAAGTGGCACTTAGAGATCTTGGCATATAACGGATATTATCTCAGTGTACTCAGTACGATCTCAAGATGGGTGGCATGGTCGTGTCGAGTGTGATATTACACCAAGATATCATCCACGAAGACTACCACAGAAGAATCTAGATAAGGGTGGAACACACGATTCATTAAAGCCATGAAAACTGCTAGCGCATTCGTGAGTCTGAACGACATAACCAAGTACTCGTATAGACCATATCTACTCTGAAATTCTATAAGAAATATATCTAATGGTCTAATGCATAACTAATGATATCCGGATCTCAAGTCAATCTTCAAGAACACTTGTGCTCGATGAAGTTGATCAAAAAGATCATCAATACATGGAAAGGGATATTGGTTCTTGACCATCAACTGGTTCAGCTTTCGATAATCCACACAAAGTCTGAGGGTACCATCATCTTTATATGCAAACAGGACAGGTGAACCCCAAGGAGAAGTACTGGGTTGGATGAAACCCTTTGTCTGCAACTCCTCCAACTACCTCTCGATCTCCTGCAACTCTGGTGTAGCCATCCTATATGGGGGAATGGAAACCAGTGCTTCTACTGACACTTTCTCAATAGATAAAACCACCTGTTTATCTGGAGGAAGACCTAAAAAGTCATCCGGGATGACATCCCTGAAACGATCAACTACAGGAGGGGAATCTCTCGGACGAGTTCCCTAGTCATCCAGATATAAACTCGTAATCTGGGCTATCACTTCACCATGTCCACGATGCTCGAGTCCAAATCGACTCATTTGGACATCCCATTCACCTTTGTATAGAAAATATCCACCCTCTGGTGATGTGAAACTCACCCTACGACGATAGCAATCTACAAAGTCTTGAAAGGGTACCAACTAGTCCATCCCGAGTATGACGTCATAGCTCATCATCTCTAAGACATAGAGGTCCCGTAGAAAGTGACACCCACCAACATCTAGGGGGAACTCCTTGCACTGACATACACCATCCATTCTAGTCCCCAACGGAGTTTCTAGTGTCATAACATCAATATAAGAAGAAACAAATAGCCCAAGGCTCTCCATAATAGGAATAGATATAAATATATGTGTAGAACCTGTATCGAATATTACAGAAGATAAAATAGAGTCAACTAGAATAGTACCTCTAACAATGGAAGGTCTGGTGTCCTTATCTTATTGGGTCTGTTGCACTGCATATTCCTTCCCAGTGCTGCAGCCCTATGACACAACCTGGCTTCCCTGATCTGACACGCCCTACTGTCTACGAGATCTGGGTGTCTGGCTACCACGACCACACCCACTACCTCTGCATGTACGTCCCGATGTATCCAAATTTCTAGACTGGTATGAACCTACTAGCCCTACTCGTACATGAAAAGTCTACACAGAACCCCTCTCACTTGTAACTGGTGGAAACTCCATGAAAAATGCTGGAGATGGACCATCCTGTCGCATGCTCAGCACTCCACCAGTTCACATCGACACTGCGGTCTCATTTTCCACCTTTTACCACACTGGTAGCACATGACCTGGCTAGCTGAAGAGTTATTTTGTCTAGTACTTCCACTGTGAAAGAAATCCATCTGCCTCTTCCTCTTAACAGTCGAAAGAGTACCAGAAACTGCTGCTGAACTGACCTGGCATGCACAAGTAGATTCCCACAAGTTCCTCTTAATAATCAGTGCCTAGTTCACAATAGCATGCCCTGTAGACAACCTGAAAATGTTCACTAGTGCTCGGATGTCATACTGAAGACCATCCTCAAAGGGTTGTTCCCTCAACACCTCATCACCCTGTAGGAAACCTAAAAATGTTCCCACACCATCTATCTGTGATTCTCAGTTTGGGTGGTAACATCTCACGACCTCTTGGCAGAATCACACAACATGTATGTTGTGAACTTGACACTCTTCCATAGAGGTATCTCTAGATGCTCGAAAATAGTCTGCATAGAACCCAGCCAAGTCTTCTCTACCTGTGGTACTCCATCCCCTAAAAACGTAGATGGATGCTTCTACTGAAATATACATGTCAGCTCTGCTATAGATGTAGCAGCCGACGGTGCTCCCTGAAAGTTCTGCATGAACCGCATGAAGCCTTCATAGAACTGTGCATCCGCGCCTGTGTCCGGTATAATGGCTGGCACTGCATCGGGCTCTACTAGAGGATCCATCTGTATCCCATGGCCTACCATCTATGGAGTATACTCATTGCCACTCTCCTAGTGAACAACTCGATTTCTTCTCGGTGACATGACTCTACAAGGTCAAACAAACACCTTTAGATCAAGATTATCAAGCACAAAGAACCGAAAGTGTAAGGAGGGAACAAGGAAAGGAAAACATCAAGTTTTACAAAACAAGACTACACATCGTGTTTAATAAGAAAACGTCATGTTCCTCCAAGTATTTCACCTGGGCGTGTACTCTTCCAGAACTAGTCGGGTAACACCCCAAACACACGACGTGCTGTCCACACACACAACGTGTATAGGAATTTTATTCCCTTCCCAAGTACCTCCACATAGCTTAGCCACATGACTCTCCATTAAACGAGACTACACGGAGTGTATGAGCTCTACACTGTGTGTATGGGATGAGAATCACTGACCTGTGTTGTCCGCAACATAGCCGAGTACACAGCTCAAACTACACGGCGGGTTCCAAATAGACACGATGTGTACGGCTTAAATTCCAACTGCCCGTGTTGTTAGTGACATGGCTAACACCTTGACTGACACTAAATGACATGTTACACCTGCACACGTCATGTACACCAACCCTTTTCCCCAGCCACACAACCAAGTACACATGGTCTTTCTCCGGTCAGGAATACATGTTGTGTCCTTCAGGTACACAACGTGTACTAGACGAGATTCATAGACCATTGTTGTTAGTTACACGGTCAGATACACAGCTCACACTACACAAAGTGTAGCATAAAATATTACACTGACCCATGATGTTAGTTACACGGCCAGAATACCATGTTACACTACATGGTGGGCTCAATTGGTACATGACTTGTGCCCTATAGAACTTCCACATCCTGTGTCTTTGCCCACACGTCCTATGACTCAATTAGAAACTACACGGCGTGTACGTAGGGTACACAACATGGAATTTAATTTTTTTCCACTTCTTCCCGAATAGAACAGTACAAGGCGTGTACCCAAAACTAACTGGTGTGTATTATGGGTTTTACCGGACAGTAAGCCTCAGAAACATCTCAAGAGCCAAGAAAACACTAAAACCAACACCTAAGTGCCAAATTTCGATCCGTGAGGTCCCATAATCCCTGAGAATCAAAGCATGGAATCTTATGCATGTTATAAAAAGGTAAACAGGTCGATAATCCACCGAATTCCGGTTGATGAGGGACCATACTCCTCTTAAACAAAGTTTGTAGTTCATTAACAGAACCATACATAACAATACCCTATTAAATATCAGGTATTTTATCATGGCATAGATCACAAAAGCATGCGTTTACTAGAACAACATCAATCAAAACAACATGCAATTTTTAATGCACCTATATGGCATGGTGACTATGCCTAGAATGTGACTCTAACATGTGTCTAAATGATGCATGAGATGGCATACCCTCATCTCATCAAGTTGCAAGAAAATAGAACCCATTTATAAAAATTTAACAGCACACAACAAGTCCATCACCCGATGGTGAAAATCAAATCAATGGTAAAATCGAAAAATCATAAAATTGCAACACAAGGTAAATTGGCTTTTCCTTATACACGTGTTAGCTACTCCGAGGCATAATAATAAGTACCTATTAAATCCTATACCCATATATAGGTTCCAAATAGTATGTCAAGAGAAAATAATGCCTTTGATACCACTTTTTAACATCCCGGACCTGGGTGCCACTCAACGGGTTCTCGAACCCGGTTGGTCACATGACCTCAAGCACATTTTCCCAAACTCCAGAGGCTGCTTACTAGTAGTGAGGGCCAAGGATAGGTAGAGTGAAAACTATTCCCTCATTTGTCAAAGTGTAGCACAAAGGAATAAAACATTTAAACATACAACAGTAGAAGCGGTAAACAATATACAACTGAATGTAAAACTAATGTAAAAGAGAAGAAGCAGTCATATATCATGATGAAATATGTACCTAATTCTTGTAAAGTAGCCAGAACATGATACAATACAATCTGAACAATAAAATATAGGTGAAAAATACTGTAAATCAAATTAAAATAGTGAAGTAGGAACTCTAAAACATCACAAACCTAAGCTCGGTCCCATGATCTCCTAATCCTCTACAACAATCAAGTACCTATATATGGACCCTTGCCCTTATCCACACCTACAGCAATATAATCTGTTTGGGCCTAATACATGACACAAACAGGGATTGAGAAATAAATCCCAGAAGGAAACCACCAAAGGCCTGTGCCCAACTAACAGTGAAGTTATGCAACAACATTGTGCAATAATAAAATGCAGTAAACTAGGCAGTGCTCAAAAGTAACTATCTGTACCAGTTACATTTCCACTTTATTAATCATTTATCAATTCCACCCTTCTGCTTTAGCTTGGCAGTATAACATATTAAATCACCACATTAAATATACAAAGTAAACATTGTCCACAGACATGAAAATACTTACCCTCCGGTAATCAGAATCAGAACCCGCAGGTGACTGCCCACAGACATAACGAATATTTCCCGCAAGTGTATGAGGTGTCTCCCACAGGCAAAAAATATACTACCTCCATGCATTAGAAAAGTTTCCCACTGGATGAAAAAAACACTGCCCTCGGGCTAAGCATGTAACCAGGCCGAGCCCAACACATAAGAAAGTAATTTATATACAATTCCTCTCAAGGCAATTCAAACCATGCTAAAAATCACGGTATACCCTTGGGTAACCTAGACAAATGGTTAAACAAGGGAACACACCAACGGGGTGGCCCTAGATCCAAGAAATGATCCCCAAAAATAGTTTTACACAATCCTTAAATCACTTAATCAATTTTAAGCATTTAGTTAATCAAGGCCTCATCCATACGACACCGAAAACATGGGTACATAACACAATGGTACAAAAAACAACATGATAGTTTGAATTAAACATCAGACCACCTACCTCGATCTCCACTAATCGATATATGAAAATGACGCTTCCCGATATTTGTGAGAACAATGTAGATCTTGAATAAAATATTCCCCTTTCAAAGGTAAATGAATTTCCCTTGGGAAATAATTGGAATGAAAGGTTAAAGAAGAGTGAAGAACTCACCTGTGTGGTTCAATCAAGACCTTTAGTGAAGGATACTGTGTTCTGGTCGATGATCGAGAGCTTCTCCAAGCTTCGACAATCTCTCCCATGTTATTCCAATGTCATAATCTTCCTATGTCGACAAAGGAGACTACTACCCATTTTAGGAAAAAAAATAAACTACACAGTGTGTACTCTTAAGTACATGGCGTGTAATTTTCATTTTTTAACTGTTCCTCTGGAGACTAACTTTCACCGCCGCACTGTTCATCTATCGACATGAGTACATGGAGTGTATTTCTAAATACACGGCGTGTACTGCTGCTTAGCTGGCGGATACATCCACCACCTTACTATTCACCTGTTGACTAATTACATGGCGTGTAAATAGTTGGTACACAACATGTAGACAGTTTTTACACCCTTCATCACCGGAAGTCCTACACGCCCTGTATACTCTTCCCACATGGCCAAAGTACACGGCATGTGGAAATGTACATGGCGTGAACCCACAAAATTTGGGATTTTCTCCAATTTTCCTTATTTCCTCAAAAACACTGAAGGAAAAAGGAAAAAGAAGAAACTCTTACCTCAAGAATAAGAACTAGGTTCTTAAACTATTGAAAATTTTGATAAATAATGTAATATATCATTCATTTTCCTAATTAAAACGTCTACCAACACAAAAATTCTATTAATCTATCCCACAAAGTAGAATATTATCACCTCGGTACAAAGAAATCTAACCCTCTATAATTAAAGTTTTTAGGAACTCTACATGGATACATTTCTCATTTTCATGATGTCTTTATAAGGATTTATCATCAAAATTAAAATGTCCAATAAGAATGAATCATCCATGAACACCACCATTTAATTCTAGTAGATGTTTGGTATTGAGGAATAAACCCCATTAGGAACCTCTTACCATCAATATTGGGATATGTTATAAGAACATAACAATAACTCATTTTATTGTTGAATCCATAGAATAAAAATCACTCAATTATATTTTACGATCATACGATAATAATTTTTCATATAATTCATTCATTAACATTATACTATAAAACAAGCATATTAAAAATTGGAAAAATTCTAATTTGTATGAATTTTCACATATTATAAAACATTTTAAAAAAAGTTCATCTCATTAAAAATCATCATGAAATTAGACATTTCTTTTTCATTTTTCGTACCTATATTTATGTAGTAGGAATGAAATTTAAATCATGGTAAGACCATTTAAACCTAATCATCTTGCTTAAATGAATGAATGAATCCTGAATTTCAATTAAATAATTAGAGGCAATAATTGAATTTTTTCCTCTAACAAGATAATATTTGATACCATGATCATAATGTTGTGGGTTAACTAAGAATCACATGTCATGTTGATACTGATTTTCAAAGAAAAAAATTACTAAAAAATAATTGAATAATAATTTATTACCTTTTGAAAAATACTTCTATGAATACTCATAAGAAAACATAGAATGTTCATGTAGTTTCCTTGGAAAAACTTCTTAATAGAGCAACAAAATTACAATTAATTATGGAAATACCATATGGTCTACTTAAAATATATTTGTCCAATGAATTGTAGAAAACTCATGGTGACCACAATTTATATGATATATCATGGTGTCCAATCCTCATAAACAATCTCTATATAAATCTTCATGAATAAATTCATTGAAAAAACATTTAAATAAATATCCAAATACACTTTTAGACATCTATACACTTTTTATGGTATTAAAAATCATTTTTAAAAACATGAATAACTATATAAAGAAAGTAGGTTTTTTTATTCAATAGATCATGGATTTTTATAAAATAATTAAAACATAAAACAACTATTATACTGGGGTGAAAATATATTTATATTTTATATGTTAATATAGTGCATTCCTTTTTTCATTTGTATATAAAGTTAAATCATTCCATAAAAACATTCTTTCTCAATACCTTTTATTTGAAGTACAATTATACCTAAAATATCATTTATTATTCAATTATTTAATAAAATAAATTAATAAAATATTTCAAAAATATTTACACTGATGAAAAAGACTCAGAGGGGAAACATTAAATAGGATAATTAAATGAATGTCACATACCTTGAATCCAACTCATTAAAAACATTGTTTATCATCATTAATATTAAAATTATGTTAATTTTTTAATATATTAAAAACATTTCCTATTTTTATTATTCCTTTATAATATGTTATAATCATATAGGTAGTCATTAATGATTACATTTGATGTTTTGATGATATTCATCTCATATGTTCAAAATAATATTGGTAGGTTGGCAATGTAAAGATGAATTTACTCCAACATCTCAAAAATAAGAATCGAGAAATAATTTTCATTTTTATATTCAAAATATACATTTAAAAAAGTTAATTATGGTAATGAAATATGAACTATGTTAAAACTTTTACATGGTAGGTCTTGTGTAAGCGTGAATACCATTATGATTTTCATCGATAATTATAGAATAATTTTCAGTATTAATTTATTGATATTAAATGATAAATATATCTTTAATATAATATTATTTGTTTTAATATACCATTATATTCTATAAATGTGATGTGGTGATGAAAAATGAATCATATCACATCATTAAGGTGGTTTCCATCACATACACAAGAATGATTTTATCATTTTTCAATGAATATAATGGTGAGAAAGTAAATTATATTTTATACATTATGAATTATAAATATTTCATGATTATGATATATATAAATTTAATCAATCATTAAAACAAATCATAAGAGGAGGCGATGAGATAAAAATATACATCGGTACATGAGGCGGTAATCTACTATACACATGAATTTATAATTATATTACAATTTGAATTTTAATGTGAGATTAATTTTGGTTATTACAAAAACATAATGTGATAAAAATATAAATGAGATTATAATTTTTAAGTTTCAGTTTTGTTTTAAACTATTATAAGTAGGACGATTAAGAAATAAATATATATTTTTTTCCAGAACTACACATCTTCTTTGGAAAACATCACAATGGTTACACAAATATAACAAAATTCAAGGTAATATGAACAATATAATTTCTCATGTATGATATTATGGAAATAAGGAAAGGATCTAATTAATACTTTGTAAATGTAACATGCATTCTATGTTTGAATAAAATATGAGTGGTCATTCAACATTATATATGAATGGAGCATCACTTTTGTAATTTAAAAAATAATTTAGCTAATAAATATTATTTTTGAATTACACAAAGAATAAAAATTATTTTTAATAAGGAAGGAATTTTATTTTCATAATTATTATAAATCAATATAATTTTTAAAATTGACTATTATTTATATACCTTATCATTTTTTATTCATCCTTTTATGACCTTTTGATAATTACCATGATAACAGTTTTCTATAAAAAATAGGGGAAAATATATCAACTATAAAATGAAAAATCAAATAAATAGGCCATTTAGGACATCATAATCCATATCCCAAAAATTGAGTAAAGATATTTTTTTTGGAAATTTAATGAATTAATTAAAGTATTATTTATCATAAAATATCATTATTGAATCTATTTTATATATTCATTTATTTTTAATTTGAAAACAAAATTAATGTAAATAATTTTTAATATAATCTTTTCATACACCCAAAATTAGTTATAAATGTCTAAAAATTTTAGGGAAAACCATTTCAGTAAAATAATTTTATTTTGTGATTTTTTAAATCAATTATGTGTTTTCAACTACTTTCACATTCATTGTGTTTGTTTTACATAACCATTTAATATAATTAATAATTAAAATAATTATAAAAAAATATCATGATATAAAAAACTATTTATATTTAAAATTATATATTCTAATAAAACATATCACATTTTTTCCCCTGTGTAAAATATATGAATATATTAACAAAACAAGGATGAAATTATTCCCTTATATTTAAATAAAATAATAGAAATGTTAAAATCATGTATAAATGAGAAAAATATCATATATAAAACTTTTTATGATTAATAATTAAATTAAAATATATATATTAATTTTTCATGTGATTGGTTTATTTTTTTGGGTATATCATTTTAATTTTTAATATGAATATAAAGACCCATAAATTCCATGTAATTTTTTTAATTTTATGGGAATTTCACGAGTCCGTGAAAATTGACGGCGCATGATTCTGAGGCACGGTGTGCCCGAAAAGAATTTCTAAACTTTTTATCGGTACATTCAGTAGACATCCAAGCAGGTATTTGTAACCTTTAAACAAGTTCTAGGAATTGAAATATGAGGAAATATTTGAACTCACAGCACCAGTATTTGCTTAAGGAGACCTTTACCTCGACCTCATTAGGTCGAGGGTGAAAGGTAATTTTTTTTACTTTTTCATGGAAATAAGAAAAATTTCTATTTTAATTTTTTTGATACCTCCCATGGGTTATGGAGGTAAGGACCACACAAACTGCAAACCGCCCAATTATATTCTAGTGGTGGGGACCAACCTAACCCCTTTAATGGGAGATAATTATTGGACTTCCTCCCATAAATTAATTAGTCCAACTCCCCTTTTATTTTTTAGAGCCAACTCAAAATTAATTAATTGTGTCAGAATTTTAATTGTACCAACATAATAGACATAATTAATTTATATTATATCTCATATTCCTTGAGTTGAGATTTAGGTAGGAAAAAGAAGTTCCTTGGGGGGAGAAATCACTCCACCGAAGAACAACCTCCATTGAAGAGTGATTATCCGAAAAACTGATGAAGGAACCCGGGATCTGAGGTGTGTTGCGGGCGTGACGAATGTAAACATCTTTGAATTATTCCTCTTGCCAACACCAATTAACAAATGAGGTAGTGTTTGATGTTTTGAATACCCCTTACCATTATTGAAATTCATCATACAAGATTTATTAGGCCACTTTCTACCGCCCTATTGCGGAGGGTGCGGGCCAAACAAACATGGTCCAACCTCCCTGCAATTTCCTGGAGGTTTTTGTTGTGTTCCTCGCAATGGAAGATGCGGGGACCAGCACCAGTGAATGGCACCGGTGTGACTCAGATACAGCCTCTGGCACACCACCGGCTGTGATGAAGGTGATGACGTGACCACATTGCCTGATGGAAGAGAACCATGACTTGTGCCTCGGTGGAGAAGGTGGGACAGCTGGCCATCCGGCCAGCCGCGGGCGCCACGCCGCACCACAACAGCCCCTCCGCACCACTGCTGCGACGCCGCAACGTGGGCCGGGCCAGGCCAGACCGAGCGATTCTGGCCGGGTCGAGCAAAACCAGTTTGGCCCAGACCAGGTCTGTCCAGGTTGGATGGACCGGGTCTGACCAGACTCGAACCAACATCAACCAATTTCTGCTATTTTGGCTGTAACATTGGCACCAGACGTCTATTGGATGAACCATATTCGGTTCCAAAAACCATGGAGAGAGAAGGTCCTTTTGGTATTCTCTACTTTAGGTTTTGACAATGTTGTGGTATGGTTGGGTTGGATCAAGAAAGAATCCAACCCTGCCCTTGGGACTAAAAGGCTAAAAACATATAGAAGAGGCGTCTGATTGACCCACCGTCTGTTGTGTTGAGACCCCTTTTAGGTTCTGGTCCTTTGGGATACTTCTTATTGGGACTTCGTGGAAGTTGGAGTATCGACCAGTGGCTTGAGGAGAGGACCCTATTAGAGGTAAGAAATTTTAGTGAAGAAACCTTATAGATGGCTGTGACAATGTACTAAGATCATGTGTGGGTATGACGGCGTACTGACGATGTACTAGGATCCTGTTTAGGTCTGATGACGTACTGACAATGTAGTAGGATTATGTGTGGCTCTGACAAAGTACTCCCGATGTACTAGGACCCGGTGTGGGTCTAACGACGTACTGATGATGTACTATGATCATGTATGGGTATGACAACGTACTGAGGATGTACTATGATAATTTGTGGTTTTGACACTGTGCTGACGATGTACTAGGATCCTTTGTGGGTCTGACGACATACTGACAATGTACTAGGATCATGTTTGGGTCTGATGACATACTGACGATTTACTATGATCATGTGTGGGTCTGACTATATACTGATGATATACAAGGTTCCTATGTGGGTCTGACGTTGTACTGATGATGTACTAGGATTCTGTGTGGGTATGATGACATACTGACAATGTACTAGGATCATGTGTTGGTCTGATGACATTCTGATGATGTACTAGGATCTTGTATGGGTCTGACGATGTACTGACGTGGTACTAGGATCCTGTGTGGGTCTGACGATGTATTAGGATCCTATGTGGGTATAACATGGTACTAGGATCCAGTGTGGGTATTAAAATGTACTACGATCCTATGTGGGTCCGATGATGATTTAGGATCCTTTGTGGGCCTGCCTCTTAATAGAGTAAGATGATTTAGTAGTTACTACTAAGCATCACTACTACTGTGTCTAAGATATACCTTATGTGAGATGAGTTTGTACCTATGTGGTACTATCCTTAATGGAAATACCTTTGTGGTATTCTCTTGTGTGGAATAACTTTTTGGTACATACCATTGTGGTATTCATTCAATTTTGGAATAGTTGATCTTTTGGATTTTGGGTTGGACCCTGTGTTTCCTCATGATTGAGATGGGTATACTTGATAACTTAGGTATATGTACGGGCATATTCGTATGTAGGGTTCTCAGATGATTTCAGGATTTGTGGTTTATCCTTTGTGTATTTTCTGAGACCTTGAGTGTCTCGGGGTCCCTAATGAGTATCGTTATACTCACCCCTTCACGGGCCATGCCCACACCTTGTTGTGTTTGGTGTGGATGACATACAATGCTGATCGAGGATGAGGGTACTAGGACTGGACAATGCCCGGAAGTGGACCATATGGAATGTCGATAAGTATAGAAGATAGGAGGACGTGGAATGATAAGGAGGTGACATGTACCTACGCTTCAGGTAGGAACCTCAGAGGATTACCTGATAACTGTCTTTATCTTTCTTCAGTTGTATTGTATTTTTAGTTGTAATTGTACTTTTACTGTTGGGCTTGTATTTTGACCCCTATTACTTTCAGCACTCTTTTTTTCAATAATGTTTACTTGTGTTTAGATATTGATTTGTTCTTGGTTGTGTTTTTTTACAGGATATAAATACAATGCCTTCCCAGTTTTGGGGAATAAACCATTCAGTACTAGTCGCCAAACCCAGGCATATGGACGGTGGGCTTGCGGTAGTCATGGCACGGGCCCTGGGGGACGGGTTGTGAAAAATTGTTATCTGAGGAGTCTTTTCAACCATAGAACATTGGAATTTGATATTTTTTTAAAGGAAATAGTTTTAAGTTATGTGAGTGTGGTTATCTGTTTAGGGAATCTAGTGTTGCTGCAGCGACCGACGTATCCATACACCACAACCCTAACTTCTGATTTCCGACTCAGTGCACAAAGACACTGATTGCATGTGTGTTTTCAAGAGTTTTATTTGTGATCTCTTTGAGTCAGCTCACCAGGCATGACATATTAAATGTGGCACACCTGTTTCTTCTCAGGATTCCTTCACGCAGATAGCCAGCTAGAGTTCCGGGTATAGTATGTATTGATAGCCCACCGCCCGACGACACCTCGATGAAGGGCCCTCTTCTAGCAGAGGCACCAGCGGAGGCACCAATGGTACCACAACCAGTTGGGCCACCGATGCCACCAGCTCCACTAGAAGAGGGTGGACGATGCTTAAGCATGTTGCATAAGTTCCAGTTCCAGAGGCCACCAAGGTTCAGGGGAGACACAGACCCACTGGCGGTTGAGGATGGGCTAGAGGCTGTGGTGAGAGTCTTCCGACTGGTAGGGACACCATATGATCTCATGGTGATATTTGATGCGAATATTCTACAGGATGAAGCATGCAGATAATGTAACTTGATGCTCCAGGTTCATGATGAGGTGACACTTCTCTGAGCAGACTTCGAGAGATTTTTTCAGGAAGGGATTGTCCTCGTGACTTTTCATGCAGTGCGCATTCAAGAGCTTCTTCATCTGCAGTAGGGAAACATGATTATGGCTCAGTACACAGCGAGGTTCACCGACCTCTCATGCTACTCCACTGATATGGTACGGGACCCATTTTGTAGGGCTCAGACCGTCAAGCAGGGACTCACGAGGGAGATCAGGGCTTCGATGATCTCACTTAGCTTCCTGAGATATGAAGAGGTGTTAGATCAAGCCCTCTTAGTGGATAGTTTTCTTACTGAGCAGTCACCTGTAGTAAGACCCACCCCAGATGTCACGTAGTAGTGTCTTCTTCAGTTGGAAGTAGAGAGATGACACATAGGTCAAAGAGGATAAGACCTACAGGTGGACGACCGCATGACTCAGTATCGGTTGTGTGGGGGCACCGGAGACAGAGACAGTCATGCGAGAAACATGATGTGTTTCACATACGGCGGGAAAGGTCTCATGGCTCGTGACTTACCGACCCACCATACAGATAATCATTAGACGGACGAAGGACCACCCAATTAGAGACAGAGATTCAATCGAGGAGGACCGTAGGGGCTGGCGGACATGGAAGATTAGCTGGACATGCAGCTGGTAGTGGGCGATGATTCAAGATGTTACCTCCACCACCACGAGGAGTTCCACCCAATTGCATGGAGCAGGTGGACTGGGGTGAGCTCAGATCTAGGGAGCTAAGGCCCTTGATCATGGCGCTCCAGAGATTTAATATGTATGATCTATGTCTAATCCACCTTATCTTTAGTACACATAGACACAGGTTCTAGTCATTCTTTTATTTCCACTTCCCTCGTTCGGAGCTCAGAGATTCCGACGGAGCCGTTGGATCGATCCTTATAGCTAGAGACTCTTATGAGAGAGGATTCGATGATTATGCACTGGTTCTGGAAGTGTGAGCTTACTCTAGGAGGCAAGAGCTTTGGCTAGGATCTCCTAGTAGAGGCATCGATTCCTTACAAAGTCATCTTGGGTATGGACTTGTTATCTACAGTCTATGATCAGATTGACTATATTAGGGAAAAAGTGTGGTATTTCCACATGGATGGGATCATATTTACCTTCATCGATGAGAAGGGAGCCTTTGTATCACTGGATGGACTTACCCAAAGTAGAGTGCAGCCGATCACTCATCAGTTGTCTATCCTTATCCTTGGAGCGGTTTACGTGAAGATTATTAGTTGTCCTAGAGTGGTGTACCAGTACGTGGATGGATTCCATGATGATGTTCCTGGTCTACCTCCTCACAATGAGGTGGAGTTTTACATTGAATTGTACAGAGGGACAACACCGATATCTACACAAGAATATCAGATGTCATCCATGGAGTTTTGTGAGCTACGGGTATAGATGGATGACTTATAGGGGAAGGGATACATTCAGCCCATTGTTTCTCTTTGGGAAACCCCAATTTTGTTCACCAAGAAGGAAAACAAGAGCTTGAGACATTGTGTAGACTATCGGCACCTGAACCAGGTGACTGTGAAGAACAAGTACCCACTCTCGATGATTGATGACCTCTTTCATCAGCTGAAGGGAGAATGATGGTTCTCGAAGATAGGCCTCTGATCCAGCTATCACCAGCTCAGAGTGCAAGATGAGGATGTGTAGAAGACAAAGTTCAGATATCAGTATGACTATTATGAGTTCTTGGTTATGCCTTTTGGAATAACCAATGCTCTAGCAGTGTTCACGGGACTCATGAACATGATCATCAATCCATATCTTGATCGCTTTGTGGTGGTCTTCATTGATAACATTCCGATTTACTAGACTACTGAGGAGGAGCATGCATATCACTTGCAGATAGTTCTGGACAAACTCCAAGAGCACCAGATTTATGTTAAGCTCTTGAAGTGAAAGTTCAGGATCTGAGAGGTCACTTTCTAGGACATGAAAATTCTAAGGGCGGAGTTGCAGTGGATCCAGCGAAGATTGAGGCGATATGTGCTTGGGAGCCCCCAGGAGTGTGATGGAGGTACGATGTTTCCTGGGTTTGGTAGGACATTACCAGTGGTTTGTGCCAGATTTCTCCCAAGATTACGCACCTTTATGAAAATTGATGAAGAAGGGTAAGCCCTTCATGTGGTTGGAGAGATGCCAACAAAGTATTCAAGAGACGAGGGATAGGATGAGTAGTGCCCCCATCTTGAGGCTTCCAGAGGAGGGAGTAGGGTATGAAGTGTACTACGACGCATCAGGGACCGAGATCAGTTGTGTCCAGATGTAGGAGAGAGAAGTTATAACATATGGTTCTCGACAACTAAGAAACCATGAGAAGAACTGTGCTACCCATGACCTAGAGTCAGCAGTAGTGGTCTTATCTATGAAAATGTGACGACATTACTTGATGGGAGAGTGTTCTATAGTCATGTTGGATTACATGAGTCTCAGGTATATCTTCTCATAGAACGAACTGAACATGAGACATCGACATTGGCTTGAGTTCCTCCAGGATTATGACTTCTAGATAGTATACACTCATGGGAAGGGAAACATTGTAGTAGATGCACTCAACATGAGATCTGGTATAGAGTTGCTAGGTGAGGCGACGAAGTAGCTGGCCGCTTTGCAGATATCCATTGTAGATCGTGATGGAGCAGCCTTTTTTCAGTCTCTTACAGTCACTCCCCCACTACATCAGTGAGTCAGTGAGGCGCTACATGGGGATATTGACTGTGAGGAGCGACGTGATCAGATATCTACAAGACATGCACATGATGGATTTTCTAAAGGTGGGGAGCACGTCATTTTCTTCAGAGGACGTACTATGGTAACAATGTCGCTTCAGGAGGAAGTGTTGATGGAGTTCCACACATACCCTCTAGCGGTACATCCAAGAGTGTCAAAGATGTACTAAGATCTCCGATGATAGCACGAGTTGCTGGGAATGAAGAAAGCAGTAGCAGAATTTGTCTCTCAGTGCCTCACATGTCAGCAAGTAAAGGCGGAGCATCAGGTACAAGCAGGACTAGTTCAGTCTTTAGAGGTTCCAGAGTGGAAGTGGTATGGGATATCCATGGAATTGACTGGCCTTCTACGTACATATAGGGGTCATGATTCTATCTGCGTTATCATTGACCGACTCACCATGTGAGCCCACTTCTTATCTATATGAGAGCAGGGACCTGTAGAGAGATTGGGCTGCCTTTATCTGTAAGAGATTGTGTGGCTACATGGAGTACCCTCGACGATTGTCTCTGATCATGATGCACGATTCACTTCCCTGCTATGGAAGGGTTTTCAGGAGGCTTTTAGGACACAACTTAGTTTAATCACTTCCTTCCATCCTCAAATGGATGGCTAGAATAAGCGGACTATTCAGACTCTCGAGGACATGTTACGGGCTTGCGTCCAAAACTTCAGTTGTAGTTTGGAGGATCACTTTCCTTTGGTGGAGTTTTTATAGAACAAAATCTATCACTCCACTATTAGGATTGAACCCTTCAAGGGGTTGTACAGGTGACCTTACAGATCACCTTTGTGCTCGACTGAACCAAGGGAGTCAGCACTTATAAGACTAGAGATGGTATGGGCTACCACAAAGAAGGTGTAGGTCATTCAAGAGTGGATGAAGTCTGCACAGAGTGGGAATATGTCTTATGTCGATAGGAGATAGATACATCTGGAGTTTGAGTATGGTGACCAAGTCTTTCTATGGGTCTCACCTCAACGAGGTTTGAGGAGATTTGGCCGGGGTGGTAAGTTATCTCCAAGGTTCATCGGACCGTCCAAGTTCCTTATCATATATGGTGAGATTTCATACCACCTATCTCTTCCACCTCAGTTGCACTGGGTGGGCGACATCGTCCACGTGTCCCAGATGAAGAGATATGTGTACTACCCTTCTCACGTCATCAAACCTGGTGAGCTAGACATCGATGATGGGGATATATTTTCAGAGGTTCCAGTTGATATTGAAGATCAATAGAATCGGGTCCTTCATGGGAGGTAGATACATCTGGTTCACATTTTTTGGTAGCACTGGAACCTCCAGTAGAGAACATGGGAGCGGAAGGCTCAGATTCATGCTCAGTTCCTCCACTAGTTTCCTTAGTTTGGGTTGTGCCTTATGGGGATAGAAATATCTCAGGTGGGGAGAATGTAAAGACCCAAAAATTACATGTAATATTATTTTAATTATATGGGAATTTTACAAGTCCGCAAAAATTGACAGCGCGTGATTCCGAGGCATGGTGTGCCTAGAAATAATTTCTGAACTTTTTTTCAGGTATGTTCAGTAAACCTGTGAGAGGGTTTTTGTAACATTAAAAATACTACTCTAAATTGAAATCCAAGGACACCTGTTAACCTCTTAGAGATGGTATTCTCTTAAGTATAAATTTTACCTCAATCACATTAGGTTGAGGGTGAATGATACTTTTTCACATTTTCGTCAAATTAAAAATAAAATAAAACAAACTTCTATTTTTTTGTTGAAACCTCTAATGGGTTATATATGTGGGGACCACCTAAACTAGAAACCCCCCCAAAATATATTCTAGAGGTGGGGACCACCCAAACCCCATTTAATGGTAGTAACTCAAGGGATTACTCCCAAAAATTAATTATGCCAACTCACCATTTAATTTTTAAAGACAACTAAAAATTAATGTATTGTGTCACCATTTTAATTGTACCAACATAATTAATAGGCTTAATTTAATTTATATATCATCTTCTTTGATTTGAGATTTGGGTTGGGAAAAGAAGTTCCTTGGTGTGAGAAATCTATCCAATGAATAATAACCTCAATCGAAGAATGATTATCTAATGAACCGACCAATGAAAACGGGATCCGAGGCATGTTGCAGGCGCGACAAACATCGACATCTTTGACTTCTTTCGAATGCCAATATCTACAAACAAACGATGTAGGGTTTGATATTTTGAATACCCCGTACCGTTTTGATGTTTTTCATACATGATTTATTAATCTGCCTGCTACCACCCTAATGTGGAGGGTGTGGGAAAAATAAACATTGCCTGACCTATCTGCAATTTCATTGAGGTTTTTGTTGTGTTAATCGCAATGGAGGAGCGCAGAGACCGGTGTCGGAGAATGGCACCGATGGGACTCGGATACGGTGGCCAGCAAACCGTCGGTCGTGATGAAGTTGATGGAGCGACTACGCGGACCAATAAAAGAGAACTGCAGCTTGTGTCGTGGCTTGTGCCACGATGGCGAATGGAGGACGGTTGGCCATCTGGCCAACCATGAATTACCACCACACCGCGGCCGCCCCACCACACTGTGTGGGTCTGACGATATAATTGAACATGTAATAGGATCCTATGTGGGTCTGACGACGTACTGACGATGTACTAGGATCTTATGTGGGTCTGATGATGTACTTACAATGTACTAGGATCCTGTGTGGGTATAATGACGTACTAACGATGTATTAGGATCCTCTGTGGGCCAGACGACGTACTGATGATGTACTAGGATACAGTGTGGGTCTGATGACATACTGATGATGTACTAGTATCTTTTGTGGATCTGAAGACGAACTGACGATGTACTAGGAACCTGTGTGGGTCTGACGATGTACTGATGAGGTACTAGGGTCCCCTGTGGGTCTGACGATGTACTATGATCCTGTGTGGTTGTGATGAGGTACTAGGATCCGGTGTGGGTTTAAAGATGTACTACAATGCTCTGTGGGTATGATGATGATTTAGGATCCTCCATGGGTCTACATCATAACATAATACGATGATTCAATAGTTACATCTAAATTTTTTTACTACTGTATCTATGATATACCTGGTGTGAGCTTAGTTCTTACCTGCGTGGTACTTTCCTTCGGGGTAATACCTTGGTGGTATTATTCTATGTGGCATACCTGTGTGGTACATACCTTTGTGGTATTCCTTCCTTTGTGGAATAGTTGAGCTTTGGGCTATTCAGTTGGACCCTGTGTTTCCTCAAGATTGAGATAGGTACACTTGACAACTTAGGTATTTGTAAGGGCATATACCTAAGTAGGGTTGTCAGATGATTTCATGCTTGTGGTTTATCCATTATTGATTTTTTGAGACCTTGAGGGTCTCGGGGTCCCTACTGAGTATCATTATACTCACCCCTGCATGGGCTATTCTCACACCTTGTTTTGTTTGGTGCAGACGACGAACAATTATGATCAAGGATGAGGTTACCAGGATTGGATGGTGCCCGGAAGTGGACCATACTTCATGTCAGTATGTAGAGGAGATAGGTGGGTGTGGAGTGATGAGGAGGTGATCTATACCTACCATTTAGGTAGGAACCTCGGAGGACGACCCAATACATGTCTTTCTCTTTCTTTGGTTGTATTGAATTTTCTATTGTACTTGTACCTTTACTATTGGGCTTGTATTCCATCCCCTATTACTTTCATCACTCTTTTTTCTATACAGTTTACTTGTGTTCTTATCTCGCTGTGTTCTTGGTTGTGTGTGTTAACTAGATATAAAGGCAATGCCTTCCTGTTTTTTTGGGGAATATGCCTTTCGGTGCTAGTCTCTAGCTTCGGGCCTGTGGAAGGCAGGCTTGGGGTAGTTACCACATGGTCAATGGGGGACGGGTTGTGACAATGAATTACCCGATTAACCATCTATAATTGTAAACTAATTACTGAGGATATTATTCATATCATCTTAAAGGAAATAATATACCCAATTTATATCCTTTGAATACAACTATTGAGTATATTTTTCATTATTTAATTCACAAAAGTGGAAATTTTTAATTTAATATTGTATCCAAAAAAGGCGATTGAAAACATTTTATAGAGAAATTCCATTCTAGTATCAAAATGTATAACAGAAAAATTAAGAATAAAAATTATTCTAATAAATATCGTAGGATTATTTTTTGGTAAAAATAAGCTAATGAAATCTTAAATCTAATGTAAATCATAATTGAAATTTTTAAATGAATTTAATGAATTTTTTTAATAAAATATCATATTTTATTATTCAATAAAAATAATATATTTCATAAAATTATGAAAATATTACATTAACATACTTTTGATATTATGAACTAAAAATGTATGTAATTTTTACAAATAAATTTTCTACATTTTCTTGTAATTAATTAAAATACATTCTCAATAGAAAAACAATAATAATTTTTTACGATGTCATATTTTTCACACAAAAAACAATCATTAAAATAACGTTCATGTTTTCTATTAATTAATAAATACATATTTATTAAATATAAAGTATATTTCCATTTAAAATATGTGCCCATAATATTCATACCCTCCAATATAATATTTATTTTTAAATAAGAAAATAATAATACTTCATATTTTATTTGTGTATTCTGTTGTTTTTGTTGTATGTTATTAAACATAATAAACCATTTAAAATATCTGGGAATTACATTATCTACCAAAATTAAATAAATTACATCCTTTCAATTTGAACATATGCTAAGTAATCAAGGTTTTTATGTTTGAAGATTCATTTATTGAATTCCACCTCAAAAATTCGACTAATAAGAATTGTATTAAAAATATGGAAAGGGAAATACAAATTTAATATGAAATAACGCAAAATTATGATTCAAAATCTGAGAAAAATAGTGGAAAATGAATATATCAATTGTGGAAATGATGGATTCTGGCAAGAGGATCCCACTGGAGATCCTAAACACATTGTAGTGGCATTATGTTGTTTTTTTCAATTTTTTGAAATAGCATATTTTGCGATTCTGGTTCCATCATGGACTTTTGTGGATCCTTGTATGGTTGATTGTTGTCAAGGTTCTCAGTTTTGGGTATGTATTGGATGTTCAACAAAAATGTTGTGATGTAGCCTTGAAAAGGTTGTTGTTAGGGTGTGCGGCTCTAGGTGGTAGTGGTTTGTAGTCTGGGGCTTTGATGTCGGCCATATTTTAATTTCAACTACTTGCTACTGAAATTTGAATCCTCCGAATTTCATGAATGTATTCAGTAGTTGATTATTTTTCAAATTTGTATTTGGTGTTTGGATTTTGTTGAGGTTATCACTCATCCATAAATAGATTCATTGAAAATATAAAAATATGGATTTGTAATTGGATTGAGATTGTTAGGTAACATGGTTCATAAAATGTTAATGAAAAAAAAATCGTAACTACATATAGGGTGAAGAGATTATAGATTCATTGGAGTTGAAGGTAAGAAGATAACATTTATTTCTCAAGATATTATTATTGATATTTGATGGGTTTACTTACCATGTAGTATGAAATTATAAGTTAAATTTCATTTATTAAATATATAATTTCATACATTAAACAAATTCGACCACAACATCATGTTTTAATCAAAATGGTGTGTATTTATGTGAAATTTCATATACATGATGAATTAATATTAACATTAAAATGATCATAAAATAAAAAAAAGATAGGATGATATTCCTATGAGCATTAGGATCCACTAAAAACAAAAAATAATAAAAAATGATTTCATATTTCACAAAATCTATAAGCCTTTTTATAATGAAATAAAATATAAACCTCTAAATAATAAATAATAAAAATAATAGTTCAAAAATATTATTAATAAATTAGTAATAATAATGTTCTTAAAAATATTACATACTATCATTGAAACCCAAAAATTATTATAAGGTAATAAAATATTTACTGATATGAAATATAACATCAATCACGAAATAAAAAAAATATCTCATAAAGTCTTGTAGAAGAAAGGTATATCCCTTATTAATATATTTTATCTGATATTGTTATGAATTAAATTAATAAATTGAATCACCATGAATCAATACAATGATTATAAATATTTTCCAAAAGGAAATAGATCCTTCATTCATTTAATAAACTCCCACCATATCCACATATATTTTCATTTTCAATGGTTATATTAAATTCCCATAATTTAAAATTTCTACCAAAATATATTTTATCAGATAATGTAAAAATCACCTATCAATCCCATTGATATCAATATGATAATAATATCTAACAAAAATGGTTAAAACCCACAATTATATCAATATAAAATTTCATATATTCCCTAAGGGATATCAATAACATTGAACATATATTAACAACATGAAAAGTGATTTTTTCCTTAAATAATTTGTTCACATGTTAAATATAAGTGTTATATAAAACAAACACACACACACACACACATATATATATATTGAAACACAAAACATGTATCCAATGTACTCCTAACACATACACAATATAAGATCCTCTATATCATTAATCATATGATCATTCTTAAATAATCACATGTATCCTAACTCTTGAATCCTAATATATAGAAAAAATAATCATTCATCATTGTACAATATCAATTAACCATGATTTTCCACATTATTCCATAACACATTCATCATAAAAAAAGGAATCATTAAATAATATTTTAAATATTAGAAAATAACCAATTATAAAATTTACCCCTTAAAATGTAATTTATAGAATCCCCATGGTGAATATTAATAGAATTAACCGTTTCATAAAATTTATCTATTTGTTCTTGCTGAATCTTATAACCTCACTCCCGCTTAGTAAATCACATTGAATAATGACTAAACTCCTGATAATTTAAAATTTCGATGGATACAGTTGGAATAACATTATTCATCTTTATTGAGATAATATAATTCAACCTATTTTATTATAATGTTATTTATTTATTCCCTAATTTCGAACATAAAAAATGTTTTCTTATTATTTGAAGACATTTTCCTTGGTATTTATTCACTCATTATTGACACATATGAGATAAAATATTTTAACCATCTTAACTATTATCGTATGAAATTTAATTAATATTCATTTAATAATTATTTATTAGTTATGAATCTAAAATAGATTATTGTTTTTATTCATAAATTATTGTACTTACTTATAAATAACCTCAGGTTTTTTACAAATTCACTTCTTTTTAGTGTACAATTCTGGAAACCACTATATTTTTCTTTAAATGAAATTGTTTTATTTTTTTCTAATGGATCCATGATTTTATAAGACTAAAATAGATAGTCTGAGTCATTCAATAGCATCATAACAATATATCTTATTGCTATGATAATTATTATGATATCCTTAACTGATGTATTTAGAAACAATATTTGTATCCAAATGATTTGTTATTCTATGAATCATGATATCAAATGTGGTTATAAAGGAACATTATTGTATGTTCCAATAACGCCATGAATTCTAATTTTATCTAACCCTCCCTCCCAACCATTACTCATTTTATAAATTCTAATACCATAACACAATTCACTCAAATATATTTTATATTTCTAAAGGGTTTATATATTTAGAGAAATACATCATAATAAATATTCAAAAAACTATATATTATAACGTGGAACCATATACTAAATATCCAAAATTCCAAAAATATAATATTTTTAATTAAAAAATATTTTCATTTGAGGAAAACATTAACAACATTCAAAATAAATCACTCTCTATTATCACCTATATTTAAATTCATATAAAACATTTTTAAACATGGGTTTTTATTATATAATTATTATTAATGGATAAAAAATAAAAAATGATTCTCGTTATTAATTTAAAAATTATTACGTGAGAAAATAAATCATTCCTATCAAATTTTATACAATAATATCGAATGATTTTTACATTGATTTTAAAACAATAATAAAAAAATGCATCCATAAAAAATTATTTCAAATCACAAAATATTAATCATATATCCAAAAGGATTACTAGGTAAACATTACATTCCATGGGAAACATTTTCAAAAAAACAGACCATCTAAAAAAATGGAATAGTCATTTCATTAAGTAATAATCACATTAATTTCTAGGAAAAAGATAAAGAAGTATAAAAAAATTCATGTTTTGCCTTAGGACATCATCAATATAAAACCCTTACAGATCCATTATAGAACACATCAAAAATGTGAATAACCATACAGTCGATATGAAATATAATTAAACATTTCAATATTGAAGTATTTAGGATTAACATGTGTTTAATAGATATATTTCATTCCCTTTATCATAAATAATTTTGAAAGGCCATATAAATAATAAAACACATGGGTGTTTTTTTATCCCATATGAAAAAACACTATTGGATATTGAATTTTTGTTTATGTTTGTAAAAACAAATTTTCAAAACATCAATACACCGAATTAGGGAATGGATTTTTTACATCGAATAATTATTAATTAGTATAGGGAATCTAAAAACAAAGTAATTAATATGGTTTTAGAAAACACCTATTCACTATATATGATAAAAAATTGGATTTTATTTGTCTTTGGATGAGAATTTCAAAAAATTCAATAGAATGATTCCATTGGAAAAAATTTAAAATAATTTTAAAAGGGACATAAAATATCCAATATAGTTATTTTAGGTGTATTTAGATAAAATAATAATATATTATTATATGCTGGACAATGTAAACATAGATTTGTAAGGGAAATAATAAAATAGGGGTTTTTAAAAGAATATCCAAAAACATGAGTTTGAGTTGTCATTTATGTTCAGTAATATCGTGAAAAATAATATTATGTTAGATGTAAAATTTATTTTGAATTATTTAATTGTTCATTATTTTTTAATTCTATTATATGATCAATTAATCAATTAATTAAATTTAAATTAGTTGTTTTGATTATATTCTTATCACGTATTAAAAAAGGATTATGCAGGATGTTTGTGGTCAAAGGTTTCATCACTCCACCAAATATAGAATATTAATCTAGAATGAAAATCATTATTAGGAATCAATTATAATTATAAAATCAACCATAAGATATTGTATTTTAAAATGAACATCATTTCAAATTGTTAGAAATAAAGACATACATATGTGGGAGTAACATTACCATTTTTCAATGATGATTACTTAACATAGGTTTCAATTATTTTATCAAAAATTTATTATAATTACATCATAAATACAATTTGATTTTTTAAAATACAATTATATATTCCATAAATGTTATATGGTAAAAATAATAAATCACTTTATTTCTCCGTGGTGGTTTTCCTCACATATGAACAAAAAACTATATCATTTTTATGTGAATAGAAATTTAAGAAAGTAAATGACACATTATAATGTTATAATGATAAATATATCCTTAATATCTTACAAATATATTTAATCCATCAATAAAACAAAAAATTATAGGAGTGGAACAAAAAATGAAATTTCTTTTTCCATGAGGTTTTAGTCTATCATACACATGAAAAAAAATTATTTTTTCTTATTTGGATGTAAGAGGAGATATATATAGATCATGAAATAATAATAAGAAAAATGATATTTTATAATATATAATGATGATTTTATTTACATATTCTTGAAAAAAATTTAAAGGATTTGGATGAATAAATAAAACAAAACTGCTTCATGAAGAATTTTTACACCTCTTCATGAAAATTAAAATTTTAAGAAAATAATTTTGATGTTGTATTTGAAATAAAAAAATAGTTTATATTGTTAGTTGGTATTTATGGATGTGATTTTTTAATGTACTGGATGAAACAATGATTGTATAGTGTGAATAAAAGAGGAGATGAGCTTCCCATTTATAAGTGAGGGTAGCGGAATTTCTAGAATTTTAAAAATTATTAAATTAATATGAATATTTTTTATTTCGAAATTCCTAAAAAAATATATATTGAAATGATATGACCAGGTTGTGTCATCATCAATTTGTAGATTAATATTTTAAATTTATTTTGATAATTTCATCATAAAAATAAATATTCTCTGCCACCATGTTAACACTTTCGATGAGTGCCACAATAATAATGTTTATTTATTTAGGGGATGTTATTGATACAACTAAAAAAAAGTCATCCAAAAATAGGAACACTATTATTATAAAAAACCATAGCCCATGAATGTTTCCCAATATAATATTTTATGAAATTATATATCATTTAATAAATTATAATTTAATATAAAAAATTATTAATGTAAAATTTGAAACTATTCATTTTATTTGACACTAAATATAATTATAAAGTAAATTAATAAGAATATAATCCACTAAGAAAATAAAAATAAAATATAATTATATTAAAATTTCATATAATTCTATAACCGACTAAAAAATATAATTTAGTGTGATTGTAAACTAATTTTATTTTTTTTATTCTACATGAACGAGCACTATGTTATTGGTACATATGAATTTAATAAAATTATTTCAACATAGAAAACAATAAATATATAAACATTATGATAGAAATTATTCTTCACTCTAGTGAATATAAATTATAAAATATACACTTTGTTTTTTGAGATTTAAATTTAGATATAATAAAATAAATAGGGTGATTTTGTAAATTTCTTTATATAAAATAATATAATGGTCAATGGAATGGAAAAACACAAAAAGTTTATATGTTATAAATTTTTATGATTATTTGGGATATTAAATAATGAAAAATTTGGAAAATGGTAGTTTTTTTGTCATTATCATTTTCAAACAAAATTACCAGATTCACCTTTTAGCATCATAAAAAAATTACAGTGGTATGTTGTCAAAATGTCAAATAATAAATGGGATATAATTTCTAAATTTTGATATACTAATTAAATATATGGAATCTATTTTCCAGGATTCAAGTCATATTAATGGAAGAGATTAATTCTAAATTATAGATGAAATAAATGATGAAATCATATTTTTTCAGAAAACAACTATTTATTATAAATTTTTTTTGTACAAAAATATTGTATAAAAATAATAATTATGAATATAATTTAATTATTTTAAAAAACTAATGAAATTTTAATAATAATAAACCATATACCTTTATTTTTAAATAACATTAAACCAAAATATTTTATTATATAAAAATCAATTTTTTACTATTCAATGAAAAATAAATCATTTCTAATTTTTTTAAAAAGTATCACTATATGATAATTTTGAAATGATAATTTAAACAAATGGAGTATTTTTTTTATTTTTTTATATATTATATTTATTAATTATGATATTTTATATCAAATTCAAAAAAACTATTATAATGAAATTTTTTATGAAACATAAAATGAAATCAATAAAAATTGAGTACATATTTTTTAATATTTAATAAATACAATTGTATTGTGTAACTAATTAATATTGATTTCATAATTTAGATACTCATATTCCTATAATAAAATTTAATAGCTCAGTTATAATGTATATATAAAAATATTTCATTATTCTTATAATCATGCTGTTTCATATATTTTATACTATTGAACAATGTATTTTTTTAAAAATCATAATATTATATAATTTATCAATGAGAAGATATAGATATTTTTTGATGGATGGGAAGAATTATAAATAACTCCAAATTTTTTCATCATGTATTGTTGTAAAATATGAGAATACACTATTAATTCCTTGATGTATACACTTTAAAGATTCCTCATATAATTTAATAAACTAATACTTCATGTGTATCAACTACTGGCCCTTTGATCCTAGCATGGGCCCCTAGGTCATTTTTGTGGAATTAGAACTTACCACCCCATAATTGAATCTCCTCCCACTATAACTCCAAATGTGCATCTGCCTGTATGGCCTCCCTAGGGGAATCCCTGGCCAATGTTGGGTGATCTTTGATCTAGATGATGCCTCTTAAATAATGGTATGTACACTAACATCCAAAACTAGTCTATATAAAAGGTTGTTCAATCATTTTAAATGCTTCCTTGACCATCACAAGAATATAATTTACCATATCCAGGATGACTGGAAGTTCTACGAGCATCCTTAAGTATATATTCATGTGTCTGTGTCCCAGAATGGGAATGCATCATATATTAAGAACCTAGAAATTATTTCAAATTATATGTAGCATATGAAAAATCCCCATTATTTACTCTTCTATCAATAGCCACCCAATATCCATTTTATGAGAATAAATATGATTCACTAGATGCTACACCTCCATAAAATTATTCAGAATGAAAAAGTTGATTACAATGGAATTGATGTCTCTATGGATCCACCCTTATTTTTAAATGACCATGTGAATTAGAATCACACCATATATAAGGAGAAACATGTGAGGTTAGTAATCTTTATGGAATATATATAAAATTTCAAATCACCATACTTAAGCTCAAGATGATATTAAATCCATACAAATCATATTTATGAAAGTCAATACTCATCACGAAATAACTAATTGAGGTATAACCCTTTGTGTGTCATCTTCTCATTAGTATCCATGATTAGAAACCACAAAAAAGTATACCCTCCATAAATAATTATTATCCCATGGGTAAATGTATTTTCATTTAGGATTTAAAAAATCATGAAAACGTTTGTAGCCAATTTAATTTAATCCTATGAAACATATTGTAACATAATCCGATGAAACTACAATAGTATTTTTCATTAGAAAATTCATCAAAAAATAAGAATATGTGATTCCTCATATGTACATACAAAATATATTAATCAATCCTACACATAGTTGGTATTTTTCCAAGACCATTAGTGGTAACACCAAAAGAGGAGGTCCTTGAACTATGTACTCATAACTTAATTGATCATCTCTATAATCAAATATCATTGTGCTAGCTAGATGACATCATGCAGGTCTCACAAAATGTTTCAATATGTTCTAAAATTATACGATCATATATTTTCTGATGAATTAAGTGGAATATTAACACAAAAATGAGCAATCATATCAAATTATTTTAAATTCTCATCACTATAAGTTATTTCCTAGAAATCTATGTTGGAATGTGGGTACTTAGAGTCATAGTGAATGGATATGTTGGTTAAAATACCATCAATGGGTTCCATATCCGGAAATCATAAATATTGACGCAATAAAACAATAACTATATTTTCCTAATCCAAGTCACAAAAAGGGATCAACGTGAAATACTAAACTGCAATAAAACCACCTCTAATTAGACCCTACCATGAATTAGCCTACAAGAGCCCTCCTGGTTGGAATAAATTCAAGTGTGGTACCTTATTTCCATATCCAAGAGATTAGGGGATGGATAATTTAACCGAAAAGGTGTGTCAATGATATGAGATAACATATTCTAATTATCTATATTGTTTAAAAGAACCATATCAATGAAATAGTGTGGAAATATTATAAAATATTTAATATCATGAGTGTAAGACATATAAAATACAAAATCTAGAAATGTTTTTGATTCAAACAATATTGTAGAATGTATAATGGGGAAACATAAAATCCATAATTGAAATATTGACCCAATCTGATATTAACTGGACAAGGTGACACTTCAAAGAGAATGCATATCAATCTAAATGGTTTAATATTGATCACAATTAGATCCTTTTGGTACAATTATGATCCACCAATCCCTAATCCACTAATGTCACTGTGAAACTACATTTCATATGCATGAGATGTAACACATGCATGTGAAAAAATAATGAAGTGAGAAGAAGAATATCAAGTAGGATACCCCAAAAACCATTATCTGTGTAATAAATTTATAAAAGTTTAACCTCGTACAAAAATAAGGGTGCAAACTAAAACCCAATGTATATATTTATAAACAACAAGCTAGTAGGAAAGGTGATTTATATCTACTATGCCTTGTTAATAAGGATGAGTAATAATTTATATGAAATGATCCGCCGTTAATTCTCAACACATTTTATAATCTCATAAGATTTTGATTGGAGGGGATGTATCCTTGATATTTTTATACACATCCATTTTAGTACTAACTCCAATTTAGAAACTGGTCACCAACGGATCTTGAAGATGTTTTGGGTAACACTCTATAGATAGAGGATTCATTCCCCACATTCGAAAAAAATATACTAGCTTTACATGTGAAATGTCTATGGGGGACATGAGCCACATATTGATGGGGTGTATCAACACCAATAGATCTATGATGATCACCCTATATCACAACCATCATTCATACATCACATAATGAAATTCCATACTTGTGACACCTCATGACCCATCTCTGAGGAAATTTAAAGGCCATAATCATGTTATAAAATGAAAAAAAATATTCATAGGAAATTAATTGGGAAAAATATGAGTCTTGGAGAAGGAGATACACAAGGTGTAAACATAATTTAACAATATATGACATGGCCATTGGGTTGCATGGCATGTCACCTCACTTGGACACATGGGCATGCATTTACATACACATATATTGGATATCCATGGATTACTACATAGAATGGTCATGATGTAAATATTATTTCATGGATTCCCAGTGCATTATTGATATCTCTCAACCCATTCCTATAACATCACATTACAAGATTTTAGGTAATTACCTTTATGGGGCATCCTCTTCTTTATTTTTGTTGAGTCTTCGAATCCTTGATGGTAGAGAGAATTTAGTGTTGAAAATAAACTAATGTTTGGGGATAATTTTTTAATTTAATGTATTCATAGTTTAATTGTGTTAATAATGTTGTAGAGTTATACTAGATTTAGGAGAACAAAATGGGATTGTTTGGTATAATTTTGTAAAAATATGCAGTTTTTGCTGTCTTCTAGAAATATACTCACAACATAATGGGCGTACATGACTTTAATATTTTTTATAGAAGATTATATTTAATTGGTATAGAGTGTGATTAAATTACATTAAATTTATATATTATGGATAATTTAATTTTAAATGTTTAGTTTTTTTAAAAAATTTGGTTGGTTTCTTTTTATCTATGTCCCAAGGATACAAAATATGTTAGGGGATTAAATGACATGTAAATGTCACAGAACGGGATTTTAGAGTACAGTACATTTACAACCCCCAGTTTGAGGCATGTAGACATAGTTTATGACTTTTTATTTTATTAAAGATCTTGGGATGAGTTGGAAATATTTTTGGATAGTTAGTAATGGTTTTGAATAAGTTCTGAGGCTTTTATATTGGCGTTTTGTTTGAGGACGGTAAGGGAAAACCATTTAGGTTATCCTCATAACTAGGAAAGGGGAGACAGTGGGATTCGAATGGCCTATGTATTGTTTTCGAAACTATGAGACACAACTGTGCGATACCTCTTCTATTGAGGTAGTGGCATGTGCACAGTTAGTTCCCGGTTTTCCATACCATACATGATAACCGTGCGACCAATAAATGAAATGATTTTTAAATATAGGTTCAATCAAGATGGACCTATTTCACTCCAAACATACACTCAATCAATCCTTTCTTGGTATTTTTTGGGCTAATGGATTTGAGGGGCTCTCCCAATAATTTTTTAAGTGATTCGAAGTGGTTTCAAGGTGGTATGAAGGTGGTTTATCCTGTATATGTCTCTCTACTTGGTTTCTATTTGGTCTCATCTATATATACTCTTCCCTCTCTCTCGTGTTTCTAGATCTACATTAATTCCATATAGATATAGGTTTTTTGTTCACCTTTTATGTGTATATAATGACTTTTCTATGATAGGTACGGAGATCTAGAGCGGTTTAGATAGTGAATTCACAAGATTTGTGGTGTGTTTTCTTGTGTGTCGATTTCAACGGAACCCTAATGTTTGGTGGATTATCACTCCACTCCACATGGTTAGATATAGTAGTTTTGGTAGCAATTAATTTTTTTCCTTGGAAATAATTTTGAATGTGATGTTCAAAATCTTAGTGTAAAACCATTGGGTGGAGAATTGGGGATTTTTGGGAGAAATGGGATATCAGTGATAGTTGGGTTTTGCTGTGGGATTTAAAAATTAGATTTTTATTTTTTTTTCAAAATTTTTATTATGTAAATGGTTTTTGAAAATGGATTTCAATAAAAATATATTTTTATTTAATGAGATGTTGTATGGAAAATGGAAAAATGGTCACTTCAATAAATGGGTGATTTATTGAAGTGAATTGGCCTGTGTTGTAAATTGTGTTGTTTTTATCATCTGCTGTCAGTTCATTATGCTAGTTGGTTGATTAAGTGTTATGGATTGTTTGTATTGTGTGTGTGATATGGGCAGGAAGTTCCACTGTAAAAAGGTGATGGATAGCAGATGGAAGATCCACCATCAAATGATATGTTTGTTGGATGTACCACTATTGTTGGAATTAATTAAATAGATTTGTAAATGAAGTTCCCTCTTAGTTGATTGGTTGTTGTGAGTTGATATTAAAGATGGGAACTTGCACTGTTATTGTGTGATGATGAAATTTATTATGGAATAGTTGGTGATTACCCTTGTTTTACATGGATTGTCAAGGTATTATTGGCTTATGGTAATGGAGGCACTATTTAATTTTTCATATAAACTATTTTATAAAAATGTGCTAACGGTTCTTTCCTAGTGGCGTGTGTAAGGATGTAATTTTGGGAAAACCAACAGAGTATTATTACTCAACCCGACTTTGTAACTTGGCTTCATTTAAATATTCTGTATTCGGAGACATAGGTATGAGTAAAACATCTCATTTTTCTAGCAGTTCGGCATTATGATTTTGTGATTTTGGGGTTCTAGGATCGTGGAGCATGGTGTGGATCTATGGATGATGTCCTAGTTATTTGGGGTTTGGTTGAGTAGTATTCCTCATGGTACTATGATATTTGGTCTTGATGTAATGTATTGTTGAAATTTTTATAGAATATTTTAGTTGTATATTTATAATATATGTGTTGGGTTGTTTGGTTGACATGAATCATGTTTTCTGTTGATAATGATATATTTGGTCGGTTTATTTTATCTCTAGTGGAAACCATTCTCCAATTTATTCTTGAAGCCCTCAGAATTTATTTTTCTTCTTTTGGTGCCTTGTAAATGTCGCTTAAGGCCAAGTGACATTCCTCCGCCCTCTCAAACTAATGTGATGGGGCTAGATGCTACAAGTGGTATCAGTTTGTTCGATCCTTTTCATTCAATTGATAGAAGACATTCAGTCCTTGTGGAGTCGATTGTTGGTCTTGGGGTTGACATTCATTCTTGTCCTATTCCATGATCCAGCATGGTACAATGGAATATGATTGTCAGAACATGGAATGTAGAACATAAAAGGATATATCTATCCCTTTTATGTTGAACTTCATGTTACCTAGGATTTGAGAACATAAGTTTTAGAAGACACTTATAGTCATTGGAAATATCATTATCATTGATGTAGCCAATGAGATGAGCATGTCATGCATGATAGAAATTACATCCCACTAGGATGCATATTCCAGTTGGTTATAATGATATATGGTGTCATAGGAATGTGTAGATTATGAAAATATGAATTGGGTTTCAAAACATAAGGATTTTTAACATGGAAACATGTTGTATTTTTAAAATTGGTTGATATTCAAAACATGGGGGATTAATTCAAAATAGTCCAACAGGGGAAACATGAAATTATAGAATGACTGGTTTTGATATTTTCATTGTATTGAATATAAAAATTTTATTCCCTATATTTTTTATGTATGTGGGACTAATGGTTGTTTTTGTGTTGATAGAAATGGCATCGGGCAGGCATCATAGAAACCAACTACTGGAAGCTACTGAAAATATGGTTGCACCTAAGCCTCAGGTGAACCAGTTTCTAGTGCAGAGTATAGTTCAAGCTTTCCAAGGTGTGAAAAGTGGGAATAATGTGGATGAACCAAAGCATGGGGATCATGTGGTTCAGTTTCAATGGTAGAATCCACCCATGTTTAGGAAATATTTAGAGATGGAAAGGGTAATAGTGTGTCTGAATATAATGGATAGGATATTTTACTTCTTGGTAACACCAGAAGTGTTGATTGTGATGTTAGGAATGAAATGTTTTGATGATACTTCAATTTATTTGAGGGAGCCGGAAGCCCATGCTGGGGCGGACCAAGGTCTCACATGGGACGGTTATAAAGAGTTTTTTAATAAAAAATTCCACCCTTATATGTTCATAATTCCGTACAAAAAATATTTCTTCCATTTGAGGATGTAGAACTATTCAGTAACAGATTATGCACCTATGTTTACGAGCATAGTTTGGTTTTCACCCATGGTGGCGGGAAGTACATCATTGAAGGAATGAATTTTGGAAGCTATATTGAACCATGAAATTTGTTCCAGGACACCGGTGATGTGTATAAACGATTACAAGAAAATGGTTAATAAATAAATAGTGGTTGTGTGAGATATTTTGGGTGTTATAGGCAAGGGTCGTATGTTGGTAAACACAAAGAATAGTGGGAAATTGAATGCTGGGTTCAAGAGGAAGAGGGACACTTATTTCCCTAGTGTGAGTATGGATCAAAATCTGATGGTATGATAAGTGAGTTTTCCTCCAAAGTCATAGAGTAATCCGGGATGTATTTAGAGTTCTTCTATGGGATAAATCAAGAAAGGATGTATGGAAAAACCTCGACCACAAAAACTTGTAATCATATGGGGAATCTTCACCGTAATTGACTGAATGCTTCGATGTTAGGTGTCTGTGACACTCCTCAAGGGTTTTTGGGGTCTTACATGTCAACGGGATGGGGAAACAGCATATCCCACAGCTGTATTGTAACGTTTTTCATGATGAATCTGGAAATACCATGACACCTTAGAAGGGTAATAAATAGAAGAGTGTGGAAAGAAAGTAGTTGTTCAGAGCTAAATAGGTGTTGATGGATGATATTTTGGGGGAAAACGTGTCGTGAGGTACAGTTATTTTGAATTCCATGTTGATGTAAATTTTTTTGATATGGGTGATTCACATTCTTTTCATTATTCTCGTTTTTTTGTTTAATGGGTTTAACTATGGAGATTATGCTTTATATATTTAAACTACAAACTCTTCTAGGTCAAGGGAGTGTCATGATTTCCTTTGTAGAGATTGATTCCTAGTTGTGGATGGAATTGAATTGATGTTGAATTTATCAGTTCTTTAGATGGAATCTTATGACATGATCTAGGGGATGTATTGTTTGGATATGTTTAAGTCCCACAAATATTTATATGCATGAAAAATCAGTTTTACGATGGTTGATGGAGGGAAACATCTATTTTGAGGGTGGAAAAATGAAATGTTGGGTGCACCAGCTTTGTTGGAACCTTCTATTTGAAAAATCTCATATCCGTTAGTTTCTTTTTCTATTATCATCAGTGGATGGTGTCGACCATAGTGTTCTTCTAGTAGTTTGGGATCAATTTAATGGATTTCATTCCGAAATAATTCTTTGGGCTTCCACCCGTGAGAGATGTAGAGTTTATGATTGATCTTTTTCTAGGGATCAATCCTATCTCACATCCATCATACAATATGAGACCAGCAGAATTATAGGAAATAAGGGTGCAATTGGAAGAGATATAGAACAAAGGGTTCATCAATCCTATCATGTCTCTATGGGAAGTTCTAGTTATGTCTGCTAAATATGGGTATAGAACTCTACGAATCCTGTTGGTTATAGTAGATTTATTACATTTAGAATAAATAAATGATATCCACTTCCACAAATTGATGATTTATTTGGCCTGTTGAGGGGAGATCAGTGGTTCTCAATGTTTTACATGAGGCCAGGATATGATAAATTATGGTTAATGAAGGAGGATATCCAAAAACACAACATTCAGAAGTTGATATAGCCATTAACAATACGTGGTTAGGAGTGTCTGTCTAATGAATTCACACACAATGTTTATGGAATTGATGAATCTAATATTTCATATATATCTAGATTCTTTTTTTGTGGTATTTGAAGATGATATACTAGTGTATTCGAGGACCACCGTAAATAATTATAATAACTTGGCGATAATGTTGGTAATCTTGAGGGATCTTCAGTTGTTTGAAAAATTTTATTGGATTGGATTTTGGATACAACTGGTTCATTTCACTATCCATGTTATTTTAGAGAAAGTTGTTTTAGTTGGTCAGGAAAAGATCAGGGCTATTATCTCCAAGAAACTGCTAAAGAATGTTTTCAAGGTATGGGGCTTTACTAGTATAGTGGAATATTATTGACTATTTTTTCATTATTTAACATGATTTTATTTGCCAATGGAATTTTTGATAAGGAAAAATATCAAATTTCAATGGGATGACTAGTGAAAAAAATGCATTAAACTAATAAACATTCGCCTTACATCGTCACCAATATTTGTTTTTCTTGAACCGGGGAAAGGGTACACAGTGTATTGTGAAACATTGGGATCAGGGATGGGGTGTGTTCTCATGTAGGGGGATCCTATGTTTTCATATAGGTCATGGATGTTATGGTTTCATGAGAATAAATTCCCGACATGAGAATTGGTGACGGTGGTGGTGGTTCATGCTTTAATAATTGTGTATCATTATCTCTACGTTGATAAATTAATAGTGTTTACTAACCATAAGAGCATAATGAATATTTTCTCCCAAATATATTTGAACATGAAGCATAGGGGATATATGTAATATCAATTGATGTTTGATTTAGACTTAATGTATACACTGGTTTTGGGAAATTTGGTTGTAGATGCATTAAGTAGGAAAACATATGCTCAAGTGTTGAAGTAGGCCCGAGATCAGTGGTAGTTGATATCAGTCATTGCCGACATGCAGTTTGAATTTGATGAAAGGTGTGATAGAGAAATCTTGTTTTCAGTTTCCTTGTTTTCTAACATGGATGGATTGGTTAATTAAGCATAATAATCTGATTCAAAAGGTATGCATATGAGGTCGAAACTCAATGGTGGGGATACCATTGATTGTTGGGAACTGGGTTGTAATTCAGTATTGTGTTTTAAGAAATAGACGATAGTACAAGAGTCTTATCAGGATGAACATATCAATGATGGTCATCATTCAAGGTGGGGTTTCCATCCCAGAATTCAGAAGATGTATAATTATTTTAAAGTGCAATTTTGGTCAGCTGGTATGAAAAGGACAGTGCAGGAGATTGATTCTAGATTATTGACTTATCAGTAGGTCAAGGCAGAGAATCAATGACCAGTTGGAATCATGAAGTCCTTACCTATCCCAATGTGGAAATGGGGTCATATATAAAAGGATTTCGTTATGGGTCTCCCAAGAACATTGAGGAATCACAATGCTATATTGGTGATTTTGGATCAGCTCACAATGTCAGACAATTTCATTTTGATTTGTTAATCCCATATTTTAGAGGATCTATACCAAATATGTATCTAGGAAGTGGTAAAAGGCATGGTGTTTTAGTTTCGATTTTATAAAATAGGGACCCAAGTTTTACATCTCATTTCTAGAAATCCTTCCAGTAAGCCCTTGGGACACAATTAATGATGAACACGACATATCATTTTATAAGGATGGCCAATCCGAGGGGACAATAATAACATTGAATGATATGATAAGGGATTGTGTGTTGTTTTTTGGTGGTTCATGGGAGGAACACATAACATTTTTTGAGTTCCCCTATAATATCAGTTATGAGGGTTCAATACATATGGCTCCATTTGAGGTATTATATGGGTGTATGTGACGTTCTCCACAATGTTGGGTGGAAACGGGTGAGACTTTTATGATTGGAATAAGCTTTTCCCTTGAGACTATGGTTAAAATAATGTTGATCATAAAGAGGATGGAGATGTATCAATGTTGTCAGAAATCGTGGGTAGACCATCGATGATGATTGTTACCATTCGAGGTGGGTGATCATGTGTTTTTGAGAATCTCTCCTAGGTTGGGACACCGTCAGTTTGGAAATTAGTTTATTTAATCTCCATTGTTGGTTAGGAATTTTAGGATACATTAGAGGAATATAGGGATGATTATAATTTTGGTTTTCCACCACAATTTAGTATAGTGCAAAATGTGTTTCATGTGTCCCAGTTGAAAATGTATTAGCTGGATCGTGACCATATAATTTGTTGTGATCGGGTTGATCTAGACCCAGAGGCTTCATTTCTGCATGTGCTAGTGTGGATAGTGGATAGAAAAGAGAATGTATTGCATAGTAAAATAATTGGTTTAGTTCGTGTTTTTTTTAATCATGTTTAGCCTCAAAAGGATACATGGGAGTGAGACAAAGAGATAACAGAGCTATGGCCTAAGATCTTGCGGCAAAGGGATGGTTCTCTACATTTTGAGGAAGGAATTATTAATAGTGTGGATAATGTATCACCCCGGTTTAAAGTATGTATCCATTATTAAATTTTTTATGTGTTTAATGTTCTTTAGATGTTTTTTGAATTATTTGGGAGTGTTTGGAATGGTTTTGAATATGTTTGGAGACTTTTTTATGGGAACACTGTTTGAGAACAGTTAGAGAAAACCGTGAGGGTTCTCCCGGTAACTATGTAGGGGGGTAGTGGGTTTTTCATGGAATGTGCACTATTTTCCAAACCATGTAAGACAATAGTAAGGGACCACTTCTTTTGAGGCACTTACATGCACATAGGTAGCACACAATTTTACAAACCATATGGGCTAATCATGTGGCCAATTTAATAAGGGATTTTTAATCCGAGTTCACTTGGGCTTGACCTATTTCACTCCAACCATCCTCCAACACAAGTCTCACTAAGGATTTCATGTTTTGAAGTGTATGAGGGGCTCACAGATTCATATTGGAAGCAATTAGAAGGGATTTGAAGGGGGGTTTAACGTGGTTTCTCCCAGTCAAGTCACTCATATTGGTTTCTCTTTAGTTTTCTCTAGACCTACTATTTTTTCTCTATCATTTTTATATATCTAATTCCATTTCAAATAGATCTAGCTTTTTTATCACCATGTATGTTGATATTAAGGAATGTGGAAGATAGTGAAGAAGATCTGGAGTGTGTTTAGTGGTTCATTCACCAGATTTGTGGTGTAGTGGCTTATGGGTTGATTTCACGTTATTCCTAAAGGTAAATAGATTATCTCTCGACTAAACATGGATAAAACTTGTGGTTTTGGTTGAAATTAAATTTTTTATTGAAATTCATTTTGAACATGATGTGCAAAAAGATGGTGGAACCCCATGGGGTGTAGATATGGGGATTTTTGGGAGAAATGGAATATTGGTGAAAGAGTAGTTTTGTTGTGTGATTTTAAAATGTAGATTTTAAAATTGGTTTCTATATAAGGATTATGAAGATGGTTTGTGAAATTTATTTTGATAAAAATTTTGTTTTTTTGGAATGGTATGTGGCATGGAAAATGGGAAAGTGATGTATTCAATAAATGTGTGACTTATTGAAGTGAATTAGCATGTTTTGGAAATTCTTGTGTGATTGTCATGTGGCCTTAGTGCTTTAAGAATGTTGGTTGATTAAGTGTTTTGGATTTTGTGAATTTTTTGTGTGATGTGGGTATGGAGTAAAACTTTAAAAAGGGTACGGATAAAGGACATAGGGGACATGGTCAATGTATAAGTGCGAGGTAAGTAATACTATTTTATCATAAAGTAAATGAGTTTGGATGTGATGTTTTACATTGTTTGTTTGGTTGTTGTATGTTGCTATTTAATATTGATATTTTTGGTTCTACTCAGTGAGGATGATATGGTGTATGGAATAGTTATATATTTCCCTCGTTTGACATGTCTTGGTAAGGTTATGATTGGCTTGTGGTAATGGTTGAATTGTTTAATGTTGTTTATAAACTGTTTTACCCAAATGTGATGATGGTTCTTTCTTAGTGGAATGTGTAGGGAAGTCATTTAGGGAAATCCAACTATGTACTATTACTCACCCTTTCTGTGGAACATGGGTTCATTTTCATAGGTTGTATTCAGGGACATAGGTAAGAGTTAAGAAACTCATTTTTCTAGAAGTTCATCGTGATGCTTTGGTGATGTTTTGGTTCTTAGAGCATGTAGCTTAGTGTAGAGCTATAGATGATGTACTAGTTCTTTGGGGACTTTTGAAGGAGTCTACTTTTTGGTAATCTGATATCTGGATTAGTTGTATTGGATTTCTGTAATTGTTATCGAGTATTTTGGTTGTCTCTTGGTAATGTATGGGTTGGGACGTTTGGATGACATGCATCACGAAGTTTGATGATAATGGATTGTTTGGTTGGTTGATTTTATCTCAAGGGAAAATCATTATCAAATTTATTCTTGATGCCCTTGACAATTATTCCTAGCCTTTGGTTCCATGGGAATGTCGGTTAAGGCCAAGTGTCATTCCTCCGCCATCTCATGACAATATGATATAGAGGGAAGCTATAGTATAGTTGATATTTTATTACATTCACCCCATGGTCATGTTTCTCTCGACCAAGAGGGATTCTCCACTATTCTGGGGAGAATATGTTCGATCCTAATTGATTCATCTAGTGATTGATCAGTTTTGTAGAAGGGTTTTCTATGATAAAGTGTGAAATTATTTCGACATATTAATTTATTTGATCATGGTAGCACTATCATATTTTCTTATCAGTTTTGTTGATAATAGTGAATTATTCTTATAGTTTTGTTCAATATTAGTTGTATGATCGTGTTTTGGGGGTTATTTTATATTATGGAATAAGTGAGAAAGATTTTTGTTTTGGAGATATTTATTTTTTGATCTAATACACCAATAGTCCTTCTTAATTGAATCAATTATAAGGTGTGTTTTTTTATTATAGGGCCCCCATTTTTATATTTTAATTATCTTGTTTGTGGTTCAATTGTGGGTGTGTGTGAACCATACTTTTGAGGTAGGTGGATCCATCCCATAATTTGGTTGGATTTATTGTATTTTTATTTTATTTATAAATTAATTCCTAAATAAATATGGCATTATTTTGTGTGTGTTAAAATGGATTTGGAATTAAAAGTTGTATTTAATCATTTATAGTAAATGGTATAAAAGGAATATTCTTATTATTGAATTTATTTACAAAATTCAACACATGGAATTGTAGGATCGAAATATAATATGAGATGCTCAATATACAAGAGGGGGGGTGAATTGTATACTTTAAAAATTCCTTTGGAACCTTTAAAGTTAGTTATGAATAAATAAAGTTTCCTTAAGAAAAGGAAAGGACTAAGTTTAACAAAGTTAAACTAAGTAAATTCACAACACCTCTAACACCGAACTGAACTTGGAAAGGGATTCCAAAAGAAGGTTCCAAAAGTAGATTCCGGAAATATGATTCCGGAGATTGAAACTTAACAAAAGTTACAATATAAGATTCTACCTTAAAGCGTATAGAATCTAAACTAATCAGAGTAAGTAAGGAAGTATAAGAAAGTTATACTTTCCTTAAGATACAAATTGCAGCGGAATAAAGACAAGTAGTAAAACTACTAGTAACAAGATAATAGTATTTTAACCCAAAGAGAAGGGTATCCAACAACCTTGGATAAAGGTCCCTTGATTTATACTTTCAAGAAAGTCTGTCTTACCCACACCAGGGTAAGCCCTCGATATGAAGATCGGTTTCTGTGTCTTGCTATCCCCGCAAGCCCTCAACTTCAAGGTAGTTGGAAACCTCTGTCTTTCTCAGCAAGAAAGCCCTCGATCTTTAAGGTAGTCGGCACCTCTATCTTTCTCAGCAAGAAAGCCCTCGATCTTTAAGGTAGTCGGCACCTCTGTCTTCCTATCCCCGGAAGCCCTCGAATGTAATCACCAACATTCGGAGTCGCACGAAGCTTTGAGAGTTAATAAGAGACTCTCTCTCTAGAAATCACTTCAACAGCATTTAAGCACTTTTTCAGCAATCGGCATATGCATCAGCATTCATCAGCACCGAGCTCTTTCAAATGAGCTCCTATTTATAGGTAAGGTCGGCTCCTCTCCAACGGTCATATTTTCCTTAAAGTTCGGAGGGACCTGTACACGTGTCACTTAGACAACGGTTAGTTTATAACAAAATGGACGACATCGTTTTATAACAAAACAAGTGAAACAGAATGCACGACATCGTTTTAAACTCTAACATAAAAGTTCGGAATAGAAATTTCGGAGTGAAAGTTCGGAGTGAATAAATTCAGAGTGTATAAAACAATGATAATCAGATTCTGTTTAATAGGTGAATTCGGAATGAGAATTCGGAATAGGAATTCGGAATAGGAATTCGTCATCAGAAATCGTAATGAGAATTCGTCATCAGAATTCGTAATGAGAATTCCTCATCAGAATTCGTAATGAGAATTCATCATCAGAATTCGTAATGAGAATTTTTCATCAGAATTCGTAATGAGAATTCTTCATCAGAATTCTTAATGGGAATTCGGAATGAGATTTCTTCATTAGAATTCGTAATGGAAATTCTTCATTGGAGTTCGTAATGAGAATTCTTCATTAGAGTTCGTAATGGGAATTCTTCATTAGAGTTCGTAATGAGAACTCTTCTTCAGAATTCGTATCCTGAATCTGGAATAGAACTTAGTCAGAATTCATATCCGGAATTCGGAATGAAACTTCCTTATAGTTCTTGTCCAGAATCCAAACCCTAAAACAGAATGCTTTTATATCAAAGTTTTAATGACTCCGAGAAAATGAATCCGAATCTCATAATTAAGAAAAATATGAATGAAAATATGATAAGGATAATTTTTCTTATAAAAGCGATTTTCCTTAAGAAAGCAATTTTCCTTATAAAAGCGATTTTCCTTAAGAAAGTATTTTTCCTTACAAAAGCGATTTTCCTTAAAGATAAGGTGTTTGTGATTTTCAAAACAAGAAGGAATGGAAAAGTCATAAGGAAAACCTTATTGACTCAACAATCTCCCCCTTTTTGGAAAGCACAAACATCCTTACGAAAAAGCTATTCTAAGAAGAAAGAAACACATTAAAGCTTATCTCCCTTGGTTTAAGAATATAGATGAATATGACTAACTCCCCCTTAGGCTTTGAAACTCTAAGGATCGTATTCATATTTCCGGAGTGATGCTTCTTTAAGAAAAACTCCCCCTTAAACAAACTCTTATTAGAGTTCTTTTTCCTTGGGTATTTTTTCTTTCTCCCCCTTTGATAAACTCTTATTAGAGTTCCTCTTTTTCTTAAGGATCTTTTCCTTCTCCCCCTTTGTGATTTTCAAAAAGAATTGGAGGGAATGGAAAAACATAACAAAGTACCTGAAAAATTAGTAATGACAACAATAGAAACAACAAGCACGATTCTCATTAGTTTTGAAATGTCAGCAACAAAAAAAAATTACAACAAAAAGATCGGATTGGTCATTTCGGATCTTTCTCCTTCGACATTAGCCCCTTAAGAATCGTCTTGATCTTCTTCAAGTCTTTGTGATCTTCCTCTGCTTGCTTCTCTAAGACGACTATTCTTGCTGACTGAGCTTCAATGATTTCTTCCTGAGCCTTCAACTTTTCTTCCTGAGCTTTCATCTTCTCTTCCTGAGCTTTCATTCTTTCTATAAAATCGATCCGATGATCCCTTTCAAATTTCCAACTTTGATTAACGGAGTTGAGCTTTCCATTCAGATCTCTCACTTCCTGAATCCGAATGTTCTTTTCCTCTGTCAATTTCTCTTCGAATGATGCAGCCAGCTTATGAAACTTCTTGTCCTCGGTTTCAAATGCATCCTTAACATTATCCTGAAACTCATCCAGCAACCTCATCTCTTCCACAGTTTTCTTAGACCAGCTTGTCATCCTCTTGCAAGATCTTTTATGTGCTTCGTAACCAATGAAGAAATTTTTGAACTGAGCTTCAATCTCAACACACTTATCCATTACCATGGATACGGAGTCGGTTTTCATATTCAGCGCATGTTGAAGCATCTGACATCTAGAGTCAATGCTTGAGAAGGTTGGAATGGTTCCCACCAACTTCTTCAAAGACTGGACAACAAAATCATGCCCCAATGATGATGACTCCGAATCTGAAATCTTGCTAGGAGAATTTTCTTCCTCAATAAGCTCCAACTTTCTCTTAGAAGAACTACCAGCTTCCTTCCTCATACTCTTTTCTGAACTCGGGGTATCAGCAAGAATTCGTTTCCCCTTATCTTTTTCTGGAATAGAAACCTGTTCCGAAGATTTCTTTTCACTGTCAGAAACTTGAACAACCAAATCTTCCTCATCAGCAATTTCTTGAACACCAACCTCTACGTTTCCCATATGAGCAATATCATGTAAAAGTTGTTCTTCTTCTCCATGATAGGAAACTTCTTCTTCCCCTTTCTCTTATTCTAATTCAGGAGTAACAAGCTTTGAAGATTGAGCTTCAGATGTTCGGAGCGAGAGGTGTTCCGAAGGAGTTCCTTTGTATTCATCTACTTGTTTGAGCACATCTCCTGTCTCACCACTTCCTTCAGCAGCTTCTTCAACTTCTTCCACTTGCTCTACTTCCTCAGTAGCAATAGCTTCTTCCGGAGCAGTAAGATTTCTTCCTGGAGTCTCAAGTAGAGATTCCAGAGAGAAAGATCTCGGAACGGGAATGGTTGCTGAAACCATTTCATTGAACTTTAACAAGGCCTGAGCTACCTCAGCCTCAGACATTTTCTTCTTAAGCTTCTTTTCCTTTGCTTGCTTCTCGAGCTCATCAGCAGCCTTCTCTTTCAGAGCTTTAGCCTCTGCAGGATCCAATCCGAACTGCGGATCCCCTTCTTTCCTCTTCTCTTTGTCAGCTCTCCACTTCGCTGCAACCTCATCAGTATAGGTTTTCTTCTTCTTAGACTTAGGAGGTGCGGAGTGGACTTCCTTAGACTTGGGTTCCTTAGCTTCGACTACCACTTCTTTCAGCTTCCTCTTCCTTACCGGCTTAGATGATTCCGGATCAGCAACTTTCGGAGTCACTTCTACTTGAGGAGGTAGATCAATAAACTTCCCTGACTCCTTGTCAAAATCTATATTCATTCTCTTAAGAGTGGCATCACTAAGCAGCATGATCTTGCACACCCTTGGTTTTGAACTACAAGCAACCTTGAAAGATTCTAGGCACCGAACTATGAGCTTTGACAATATTGTTGGGTACATCACGATCTGAGCTCTCAGATTCCCCTTCTTCAAATTCTCAATATTAAGAAGAATATGCTTCATCAAGTTGAATTTCCTTAGATTTATCAGAAAATCTAAGATATATATCTCACTTTTCTTCAGGATATCCTTATCTTTTTTTCTCGGTACAATAAGCCCTTGCACCGATAACTCCAGCATCCGGAAGTTTGTAGATAGGCTTGCTATTTTCGGAGCCTTGTCATCATCCAATCCGAGAGTTTCTAAGGCCTTTTCCTTGTTGAAACTACCCAAAGAGTCTGGAAATACGTGTGAAATAAACTCGGCTTCTCCTTCATAGGATAACCCTACCAAGTTTGCAGCCTTGGTGTGAGAGAGTTTATATGTCTTGCCATACGATTTGAAAGAAAATTTTTCTCTATTATCTTCCTCGATGAAAGAAACCGACTCGTAAAACTCAACAAGCAAATCAGAGTAGACTTCATCTTGGTTGCCGGTTTTTGATACCGCAACATCCTCCCATCCATTCAACTTGATATTCTTCGAAATGATAGAATCGTAGTTGCTGAAGAAAGTCGAATGAACTAACCTTTCTCTGTAGACTAACCACTGAGAAATAGGCTTGGTTGAAGACATTTCTTGAGAAGCTAACTCTGCAGACATTCGGATCTGAAGTCTCTGAGAAGTTCGGAACTGAGAAGACTAAAGTTCGGAATGGCCTTAAATCAGAGAGTCAGAGCTTCAGCACGCAAAATCTTGAAATCGATGTGGGACTCAAAAATAGGGTCCCCTTTATATAGGCAATGGGATGACGGTTCAACTTCCTCGGTTGATCTAATGGTTTAGAATGATCTGAGATCAAATCTGACGGTTGAGAGCTTGAATCCGATCTTTTTGAGGTTTTTATTAAAGTAAAGAATTAAGAAATCCAAAAACCGAAAACAAACTATAAGAAATTTCCAGCAAGTAAAATATGATTACGAAAACTTTGGTAAGAAAATCATACCTTTCGGATTAGCTTAGGAAAGTTTTTCGTAATGGGTAATATAAAGATGACTACGAAAAACTCAATACGAAAAACTAAATACGAAAAAGTCAATACGAAAAACTAAAAACGAAAAACTCAATACGAAAAACTAAATACGAAAATTCAATACGAAAAACTAAATACGAAAAACTCGATACGAAAAACTAAATATGAAAAACTCAATACGAAAAACTAAATACGAAAAACTAAATACGAAAAACTAAACTTTGTACGAAAATCTGGTTATGAAAGTCCCCGTACGAATGTTGTCCATTCCGGAAATTTTCAATACGAATACTTTCATTCCAGAAGTATTCTGTACAAAAATATCCATTCTGGAAAAGATTCATTCCGGATGTTTTCATTCCGGAAATCTTCGTTCCGAAAAGTTTGAAAACAAAATTTTGAAAAACTTTGTTAAACAAACAATCAAATGTACTCCCCCTATGAAAAGGAGTTTATTACTGTAAGGAGACTCTTTCAACAGAAAGTTAATTAAGGAAGATTACCTTACAGTTATCATTCCTAACTTCTGTTTAATATATTCAAATCTATCAGAAGGCAAGGATTTTGGGAAAATATCAGCAAGTTGATCTTGCGTTCCGATAAACTGAAGAATAATATCTCCTTTAAGTGTGTGATCCCTAAGAAAGTGATGCCTAATATCTAGGTGTTTTGCACGAGAGTGATGTGCAGGGTTTTTACTTAGGGCAATGGAACTTGTGTTATCACACAAAATTTGAGTTTTAGTAAAACTCAAGCCATAGTCTGTGAGTGTGTGTTGCATCCACAACACTTGTGCGCAACAACTTCCAGCTGCTACATATTCAGCTTCAGCAGTGGAAAGTGCTACAGAATGTTGCTTCTTGCATGACCAAGAAACTAATGAATCTCCTAAGAAATGACAAGTTCCGGATGTACTTTTCCTATCCATTCTAAATCCACCAAAGTCCGCATCAGAAAAGCTTTTTAGAACAAAATCATTTCCAGAAGTATAAAATAATCCTAGATCCATGGTTCCCTTAAGGTAGAAAAAAATTCTTTTTACTGCCTTTAAGTGAGATTCCTTAGGATTGGATTGATATCTTGCACATAAGCATACAGAAAACATTAAGTCTGGTCGACTAGCTGTTAAGTAAAGTAGACTTCCAATCATACCTCTAAAAGATGTTTGATCTACTGGTTTCCCAGCTTCATCAAGATCTAAAGAGTTTGAGGTACCGATAGGAGTACATATACTCTTAGTGTTGTCATAACCATACTTTTTAAGAAGATCTTTAATATACTTATGTTGAGATATGTAGGTTCCTTCTGGTTTTTGAGAAATTTGAAAACCAAGGAAAAATGTTAACTCACCCATCATACTCATTTCAAACTCAGATTTCATTAGACTAGCAAAAGAGTCAGTCAAAGATTGCTGAGTTGAACCAAATATAATGTCATCAACATAAATTTGAACAATCAAAACATTTTTCTTATCTTTCTTTATAAAAAGGGTTGGATCTTCATTTCCCTTAACATAGTTATTTTGAAGCAAAAAATCTAGTAAGTCTATCATACCATGCTCGTGGGGCTTGTTTAAGACCATACAAAGCTTTGGTAAGTCTATAAACATGATCTGGATGTTTTGTATCTTCAAAGCCAGGAGGTTGTTCAACAAAAACTTCCTCTTGAACATAACCGTTAAGAAAAGCACTTTTCACATCCATTTGAAATAGTTTGAAATTAAAGAATGCTGCAAAGGCAAGTAGAATACGGATAGATTCAAGTCTAGCTACTGGAGCATAGGTTTCTTCATAGTCTATTCCTTCTTGCTGATTATAGCCTTTAGCAACAAGTCTAGCTTTATTTCTAACAATGACTCCATTTTCATCACATTTATTTCTGAAAACCCATTTTACTCCAATAACAGAAGTTTCCTTAGGTCTTTCAACCAAGGTCCAGACTTTATTCCTTTCGAATTCATTTAGTTCATCTTGCATTGCTTTGATCCAATCATCATCACCTAAAGCTTCATCAGAGCTTTTAGGATCTAATTGGGAAAGAAATGCTAGATGTTCTACTTCATTTCTTAAGGAACTTCTAGTCCTTACAGGTTGATTTACATCACCAATGATACTATCACTGGGATGATTCTTAATAAACACCTGATTTGGGTTTTGTAAAACCTGTTCATCAACATAGGGTAGAAAGTCTTCTGGGGTAAATGTTTCAGAAGTATCTTCTTGAACAATTTCCTTATCAGAAGGTTCTTCTATCAAAGGTTGATAATCAGTTTTTGAAAACACATCCGAATATGTAGGTTGGGAGGTTTTAAAAACAAAAGGATATGACTCATCAAATTTCACATGTACTGTTTCTTCAACAGTACAAGTATTTTTATTAAAAACACTATATGCCTTAGAGGTTGTGGAATAACCTATGAAAATTCCTTCATCTGATTTTGGTGCGAATTTATGTATGTTATCTTTAGTATTCAAAATGAATACTTTGCAACCAAAAACCTTGAAGTAGGAAAGTCTTGGTTTTCTACCATTCCATAACTCATAAGGAGTTTTATTAAGAAAAGGTCTAATCAAAACTCGATTTATAGTATAACAAGCAGTACTTACAGCTTCAGCCCAGAAATGTCTAGAAATAGAATATTCACTCAACATGGTTCTAGTTATCTCTTGAAGAATTCTATTTCTTCTTTTAACTACACCATTCTGTTGAGGAGTTCTAGGTGCTGAAAAATTGTGAGTAATACCTTTCTTACTACAAAAAGTTTCAAAATCAGAATTTTGAAATTCTCCTCCATGATCACTATAAATAGTTTTCAATGGAAGGTTTTTCTCATTTTTAACTTGGTCTCTAAAACTTTTGAAATAAGAAAAAGCTTCAGATTTCCTTGCTAGAAAATAGACCCAAGTAAATATAGTGTAATCATCAACTAGAACAAACACATAGTATTTGCCTCCAATGCTTCCGGTTTTTGTTGGACCAAAAAGATCCATGTGCACTAACTGTAATGCATCAGTTGTTGAGACTTCACCGATTGACTTAAAACTAGATTTATGTTGCTTGCCATATTGACAAGGATCACAAACTTTAGAAGAATCAAATCTAAGCTCCGGTAGATCCTTAACAAATTTCTTCTTAGAGAGTTTACATAGGTTTCTAAGATTACAATGTCCTAATCTTCTATTCCATAACCATGAATGATCTTCCATTGCACTTAGGCAAGGTAAATCTTGGCTTCTTAGGTCTTCTATGTTTATGGTGTAAACATTCTCTTGCCTGTTGGTAGAGAGAATAAATTCTTCCTTGGAATTAAGAACTAAGAATTTATCATTCCTAAAATTCACAAGGTAACCTTCATCACATAACTGACTTATGCTAATGAGGTTGTGCTTAAGACCTTTAACAAAAAGAACATTTGAAATCAAAGTTTTACCCAAAAGAACTATATTACCAATACCAACAATCTCTCCCTTAGCATTGTCTCCGAAAGTTACCTTTCCTCCTTTCGTTTTGATAATCTTTTCAAAAAAGCTTTTGTTACCAGTCATGTGTCGGGAACATCCACTATCCATGTACCAAATATTGTTGCTGGAACTTTCTTTATTTACCTGAAATTAAGAACAAAGTTAGATTTTCGGAATCCAAACTTGTTTGGATCCGAGATTTCCAGACAATAAAATTTTAGGTATCCACATTTTCTTAGAAAAGTAAGCTTTATGAAAACCTAAGGATTGGGTTTTGTTTAAGGAAATTTTTTTTGCCCAGTGACCACCACATTGACATTTAGTGCAAAATGGGGCACTTTGAGGAACATAATAATTGTTACTGAAAACTGGTTTTGCATGGGTATAACCAAATCCGGATTTATTTCTTAAAGGTCGTATTTGGGAATACATCTTATCAAAATTTTCATTACCATGGGTAAAGTTTGATAAACACTTCTTTAAGGAAAAAATTTCGGACTTGAGTTTTACAACCAAGTTTTTATCCTCAAAATCATTAGTTTTTGAACTAGAATTAGGCTCGAAAACATTTTTCTTAGAAATTACTTTTTCTAATTTTTTAGAAAGTTTATTCTTTTCAGAACTTACTTCCTCAAGATTTTTTGAAATACTTTCAAGATCAGCATTTTTCTTATCAAGATCTTTAGAAAGATCTGATATATCTTTATTAAGAATAGAATTCCTAGAGTATGCCTTGTCAAGTTTCTTGTTGAGTTTCGAATTCTCAATCTCAAAAAGTTCAGCAAACCTAGAGACTTCTTCATAAGTAGGTAAAGTATTTTCCTCATCAGAAGATGATTCTTCATCAGAAGAGTTATAATAGTTACTATCATTAGGATTTAGGGAAACATTGGTCAAAGATTCATCATTTCGTACCTTAGCCATAAGACAGTGATTGTCAATAGGTAATCTGGCTATAAGACCAAGATTCTTTTGTCCTGAAGATTCATATTCAGATGATTCATCTGAAGAGTCACCACCACTGGCACTCCAGGTGTCATTAGCTTTCAGAACATTCTTAGCTTTGGCTTTGTAATACTTCTTCCTGTTCCTGTCTGAATGTCTTTCCTTTCTTTCTTTCTTTTTGAGCATAGGGAAATCTGGTCTAATATGTCCAGCTCTCTTACATTCATAACATGTAACTTCTCCATCTTTCTTATCTTTCCTGTCCTTCTTCTTATACATGGATTGAAAGTTTCTATGTCCAGCTATCTTGTTCATCCTTCGAGCAAGATTGGATAATTCATTTTCTGAAACTTCACTCTCACTGGATTCAGATTGGAAAATGACTTTCTTAGATTTGGATCTGGTTACTCTCTCAGGAGTCTTAGCTTTCATCTGATTCGAAGTTGTAGTAAAAGCAACAGTACCATTTCCATTCTTCTTCTTGATGTTGTCAGCATCTCTCTTCATTCTAGTCTCATGTTGTAGAAGAGTTCCAAATAATTCATCAAGAGTAATTTGAGTGACCTTCCTGTTCTCATCTATAGCTGTTCTCTTGGATTCCCATTCATTGGGCATAATGTCAATTATCTTGTCCACAAGAGCTTCATCATCTAAACCTTTCTCTCCCATAGATTGTAGACTGTTGACAATAGTCATAAATCTTTGTTGAACTTTACAGATAGGTTCTCCATAAAGAAAAATTGAAGCCATGATATTCAGCTCTAAGCATAGCTCTTCTAGTCTCAATCACTTTAGAAGTCCCAAAGTGTGTAACCTCTTACTTCTTCCATATACAATTAGCTTCTTCACAAGAAGAAATTTGGCTATATATATTTCTAGTCATTGAACATAATAAAGTATTGCGTACCTTATAGTTGAGTTGATATTCTTGCTTTTCCTGGTTAGTAAAGGTTCTGACATCCTTGTCAGGAATCTTATAATCACCAGTAAGCATGACAAAGTTGTCTACTCCAGTATTGATAACAAAAGTCTTCATACGATCTCTCCAGTATTCATAGTCATTACCATCGAATATTGGTGGCCTTGTAGGATTCAGATTGTCAATAGATCCAACATTAATTCCTGCCATACCAAAAAAAAACTTTGCACACAAACTTGTTAGTAGCTTAGAATCGTAATAACAAGGTTCGGAATGGGAAAAGTTCGGAATGGATAAACCGGAATGACAAAGTTCGGAATAGAAAAGTGAGCAAGAAAAACTTGTATGCAAGTACAAGTATTTCAGTAACCTTGGCTCTGATACCAAATGTAAGAATGGTATAGAGTAAGAGGTTTCCAACCTCTGATACCAATTGTAGGATCGAAATATAATATGAGATTCTCAATATACAAGAGGGGGGGTGAATTGTATACTTTAAAAATTCCTTTGAAACCTTTAAAGTTAGTTATGAATAACTAAAGTTTCCTTAAGAAAGGGAAAGGACTAAGTTTAACAAAGTTAAACTAAGTAAATTCAAAACACCTCTAACACCGAACTGAACTTGGAAAGGGATTCCAAAAGAAGGTTCCAAAAGTAGATTCCGGAAATATGATTCCGGAGATTGAAACTTAACAAAAGTTACAATATAAGATTCTACCTTAAAGCGTATAGAATCTAAACTAATCAGAGTAAGTAAGGAAGTATAAGAAAGTTATACTTTCCTTAAGATACAAATTGCAGCGGAATAAAGACAAGTAGTAAAACTACTAGTAACAAGATAATAGTCTTTTAACCCAAAGAGAAGGGTATCCAACAACCTTGGATAAAGGTCCCTTGATTTATACTTTCAAGCAATTCTGTCTTACCCACACCAGGGTAAGCCCTCGATACGAAGATCGGTGTCTCTGTCTTGTATCCCCGCAAGCCCTCAACTTCAAGGTAGTTGGCAACCTCTGTCTTTCTCAGCAAGAAATCCCTCGATCTTTAAGGTAGTCGGAACCTCTGTCTTTCTCAGCAAGAAAGCCCTCGATCTTTAAGGTAGTCGGCACCTCTGTCTTCCTATCCCCGGAAGCCCTCGAATGTAATCACCAACATTCGGAGTCCCACGAAGCTTTGCGAGTTAATAAGAGACTCTCTCTCTAGAAATCACTTCAACAGCATGTAAGCACTTTTTCAGCAATCGACATATGCATCAGCATTCATCAGCACCGAGCTCTTTCAAATGAGCTTCTATTTATAGGTAAGGTCGGCTCCTCTCCAACGGTCATATTTTCCTTAAAGTTCGGAGGGACCTGTACACGTGTCACTTAGACAACGGTTAGTTTATAACAAAATGGATGACATCGTTTTATAACAAAACAAGTGAAACAGAATGCACGACATCGTTTTAAACTCTAACATAAAAGTTCGGAATAGAAATTTCGGAGTGAAAGTTCGGAGTGAATAAATTCAGAGTGTATAAAACAATGATAATCAGATTCTGTTTAATAGGTGAATTCGGAATGAGAATTCGGAATAGGAATTCGGAATAGGAATTCGTCATCAGAAATCGTAATGAGAATTCGTCATCAGAATTCGTAATGAGAATTCATCATCAGAATTCGTAATGATAATTCATCATCAGAATTCGTAATGAGAATTTTTCATCAGAATTCGTAATGAGAATTCTTCATCAGAATTCGTAATGGGAATTCAGAATGAGATTTCTTCATTAGAATTCGTAATGGAAATTCTTCATTGGAGTTCGTAATGAGAATTCTTCATTAGAGTTCGTAATGGGAATTCTTCATTAGAGTTCGTAATGAGAACTCTTCTTCAGAATTCGTATCCTGAATCTGGAATAGAACTTAGTCAGAATTCATATCTGGAATTCGGAATGAAACTTCCTTATAGTTCTTGTCCAGAATCCAAACCCTAAAACAGAATGCTTTTATATCAAAGTTTTAATGACTCCGAGAAAATGAATCCGAATCTCATACTTAAGAAAAATATGAATGAAAATATGATAAGGATAATTTTTCTTATAAAAGCGATTTTCCTTAAGAAAGCAATTTTCCTTATAAAAGCGATTTTCCTTAAGAAAGCATTTTTCCTTAAAAAATCGATTTTCCTTAAAGATAAGGTGTTTGTGATTTTCAAAACAAGAAGGAATGGAAAAGTCATAAGGAAAACCTTATTGACTCAACAATCTCCCCCTTTTTGGAAAGCACAAACATCCTTACGAAAAAGCTATTCTATGAAGAAAGAAACACATTAAAGCTTATCTCCCTTGGTTTAAGAATATAGATGAATATGACTAACTCCCCCTTAGGCTTTGAAACTCTAAGGATCATATTCATATTTCTGGAGTGATGTTTCTTTAAGAAAAACTCCCCCTTAAACAAACTCTTATTAGAGTTCTTTTTCCTTGGGTATTTTTTCTTTCTCCCCCTTTGATAAACTCTTATTAGAGTTCCTCTTTTTCTTAAGGATCTTTTCCTTCTCCCCCTTTGTGATTTTCAAAAAGAATTGGAGGGAATGGAAAAACTTAACAAAGTACCTGAAAAATTAGTAATGACAACAATAGAAACAACAAGCACGATTCTCATTAGTTTTGAAATGTCAGCAACAAAAAAAAATTACAACAAAAAGATCGGATTGGTCATTTCGGATCTTTCTCCTTCGACATTAGCCCCTTAAGAATCGTCTTGATCTTCTTCAAGTCTTTGTGATCTTCCTCTGCTTGCTTCTCTAAGACGACTATTCTTGCTGACTGAGCTTCAATGATTTCTTCCTGAGCCTTCAACTTTTCTTCCTGAGCTTTCATCTTCTCTTCCTGAGATTTCATTCTTTCTAGAAAATCGATCCGATGATCCCTTTCAAATTTCCAACTTTGATTAACGGAGTTGAGCTTTCAATTCAGATCTCTCACTTCCTGAATCTGAATGTTCTTTTCCTCTGTCAATTTCTCTTCGAATGATGCAGTCAGCTTATGAAACTTCTTGTCCTCGGTTTCAAATGCATCCTTAACATTATCCTGAAACTCATCCAGCAACCTCATCTCTTCCACAGTTTTCTTAGACCAGCTTGTCATCCTCTTGCAAGATCTTTTATGTGCTTCGTAACCAATGAAGAAATTTTTGAACTGAGCTTCAATATCAACACACTTATCCATTACCATGGATACGGAGTCGGTTTTCTGATTCAGCGCATGTTGAAGCATCTGACATCTAGAGTCAATGCTTGAGAAGGTTGGAATGGTTCCCACCAACTTCTTCAAAGACTGGACAACAAAATCATGCCCCAATGATGATGACTCCGAATCTGAAATCTTGCTAGGAGAATTTTCTTCCTCAATAAGCTCCAACTTTCTCTTAGAAGAACTACCAGCTTCCTTCCTCATACTCTTTTCTGAACTCGGGGTATCAGCAAGAATTCGTTTCCCCTTATCTTTTTCTGGAATAGAAACCTATTCCGGAGATTTCATTTCACTGTCAGAAACTTGAACAACCAAATCTTCCTCATCAGCAATTTCTTGAACACCAACCTCTACGTTTCCCATATGAGCAATATCATGTAAAAGTTGTTCTTCTTCTCCATGATAGGAAACTTCTTCTTCCCCTTTCTCTTATTCTAATTCAGGAGTAACAAGATTTGAAGATTGAGCTTCAGATGTTCGGAGCGAGAGGTGTTCCGAAGGAGTTCCTTTGTATTCATCTACTTGTTTGAGAACATCTCCTGTCTCACCACTTCCTTCAGCAGCTTCTTCAACTTCTTCCACTTGCTCTACTTCCTCAGTAGAAATAGCTTCTTCCGGAGCAGTAAGATTTCTTCCTGGAGTCTCAAGTAGAGATTCCAGAGAGAAAGATCTCGGAACGGGAATGGTTGCTGAAACCATTTCGTTGAACTTTAACAAGGCCTGAGCTACCTCAGCCTCGGACATTTTCTTCTTAAGCTTCTTTTCCTTTGCTTGCTTCTCGAGCTCATCAGCAGCCTTCTCTTTCAGAGCTTTAGCCTCTGCAGGATCCAATCCGAACTGCGGATCCCCTTCTTTCCTCTTCTCTTTGTCAGCTCTCCACTTCGCTGCAACCTCATCAGTATAGGTTTTCTTCTTCTTAGACTTAGGAGGTGCGGAGTGGACTTCCTTAGACTTGGGTTCCTTAGCTTCGACTACCACTTCTTTCAGCTTCCTCTTCCTTACCGGCTTAGATGATTCCGGATCAGCAACTTTCGGAGTCACTTCTACTTGAGGAGGTTGATCAATAAACTTCCCTGACTCCTTGTCAAAAGCTATATTCATTCTCTTAAGAGTGGCATCACTAAGCAGCATGATCTTGCACACCCTTGGTTTTGAACTACAAGCAACCTTGAAAGATTCTAGGCACCGAACTATGAGCTTTGACAATATTGCTGGGTACATCACGATCTGAGCTCTCAGATTCCCCTTCTTCAAATTCTCAATATTAAGAAGAATATGCTTCATCAAGTTGAATTTCCTTAGATTTATCAGAAAATCTAAGATACATATCTCACTTTTCTTCAGGATATCCTTATCTTTTTTTCTCGGTACAATAAGCCCTTGCACCCATAACTCCAGCATCCGGAAGTTTGTAGATAGGCTTGCTATTTTCGGAGCCTTGTCATCATCCAATCCGAGAGTTTCTAAGGCCTTTTCCTTGTTGAAACTACCCAAAGAGTCTGGAAATACATGTGAAATAAACTCGGCTTCTCCTTCATAGGATAACCCTACCAAGTTTGCAGCCTTGGTGTGAGAGAGTTTATATGTCTTGCCATACGATTTGAAAGAAAATTTTTCTCTATTATCTTCCTCGAAGAAAGCAACCGACTCATAAAACTCAACAAGCAAATCAGAGTAGACTTCATCTTGGTTTCCGGTTTTTGATACCGCAACATCCTCCCATCCATTCAACTTGATATTCTTCGAAATGATAGAATCGTAGTTGCTGAAGAAAGTCGGATGAACTAACCTTTCTCTGTAGACTAACCACTGAGAAATAGGCTTGGTTGAAGACATTTCTTGAGAAGCTAACTCTGCATACATTCGGATCTGAAGTCTCTGAGAAGTTCGGAACTGAGAAGACTGAAGTTCGGAATGGCCTTAAATCAGAGAGTCAGAGCTTCAGCACGCAAAAGCTTGAAATCGATGTGGGACTCAAAAATAGGGTCCCCTTTATATAAGCAATGGGATGACGGTTCAACTTCCTCGGTTGATCTAACGGTTTAGAATGATCTGAGATCAAATCTGACGGTTGAGAGCTTGAATCCGATCTTTTTGAGGTTTTTATTAAAGTAAAGAATTAAGAAATCCAAAAACCGAAAACAAACTATAAGAAATTGCCAGCAAGTAAAATATGATTACGAAATCTTCGGTAAGAAAATCATACCTTTCGGATTAGCTTAGGAAAGTTTTTCGTAATGGGTAATATAAAGATGACTACGAAAAACTCAATACGAAAAACTAAATACGAAAAAGTCAATACGAAAAACTAAAAACGAAAAACTCAATATGAAAAACTAAATACGAAAAGTCAATACGAAAAACTAAATACGAAAAACTCGATACGAAAAACTAAATACGAAAAACACAATACGAAAAACTAAATACGAAAAACTAAATACGAAAAACTAAACTTTGTACGAAAATCTGGTTATGAAAGTCCCAGTACGAAAGTTGTCCATTCCGGAAATTTTCAATACGAATACTTTCATTCCAGAAGTATTCTGTACAAAAATATCCATTCTGGAAAAGTTTCATTCCGGAAGTTTTCATTCCGGAAATCTTCGTTCAGAAAAGTTTGAAAACAAAATTTTGAAAAACTTTGTTAAACAAACAATCAGATGTACTCCCCCTATAAAAAGGAGTTTATTACTGTAAGGAGACTCTTTCAACAGAAAGTTAATTAAGGAAGATTACCTTACGGTTATCATTTCTAACTTCTGTTTAATATATTCAAATCTATCAGAAGGCAAGGATATTGGGAAAATATCAGCAAGTTGATCTTGCATTCCGATAAACTGAAGAATAATATCTCCTTTAAGTGTGTGATCCCTAAGAAAGTGATGCCTAATATCTATGTGTTTTGCACGAGAGTGATGTGCAGGGTTTTTACTTAGGGCAATGGAACTTGTGTTATCACACAAAATTTGAGTTTTAGTAAAACTCAAGACATAGTCTGTGAGTGTGTGTTGCATCCACAACACATGTGCACAACAACTTCCAGCTGCTACATATTCAGCTTCAGCAGTGGAAAGTGCTACAGAATGTTGCTTCTTGCATGAACAAGAAACTAATGAATCTCCTAAGAAATGACAAGATCCAGATGTACTTTTCCTATCCATTCTAAATCCACCAAAGTCAGCATCAGAAAAGCTTTTTAGAACAAAATCATTTCCAGAAGTATAAAATAATCCTAGATCCATGGTTCCCTTAAGGTAGCGAAAAATTCTTTTTACTGCCTTTAAGTGAGATTCCTTAGGATTGGATTGATATCTTGCACATAAGCATACAGAAAACATTAAGTCTGGTCGACTAGCTGTTAAGTAAAGTAGACTTCCAATCATACCTCTAAAAGATGTTTGATCTACTGGTTTCCCAGCTTCATCAAGATCTAAAGAGTTTGAGGTACCGATAGGAGTACATATACTCTTAGTGTTGTCATAACCATACTTTTTAAGAAGATCTTTAATATACTTATGTTGAGATATGTAGGTTCCTTCTGGTTTTTGAGAAATTTTAAAACCAAGGAAAAATGTTAACTCACCCATCATACTCATTTCAAACTCAGATTTCATTGGACTAGCAAAAGAGTCAGTCAAAGATTGCTGAGTTGAACCAAATATAATGTCATCAACATAAATTTGAACAATCAAAACATTTTTCTTATCTTTCTTTATAAAAAGGGTTGGATCTGCATTTCCCTTAACATAGTTATTTTGAAGCAAAAAATCCAGTAAGTCTATCATACCATGCTCGTGGGGCTTGTTTAAGACCATACAAAGCTTTGGTAAGTCTATAAACATGATCTGGATGTTTTGTATCTTCAAAGCCAGGAGGTTGTTCAACAAAAACTTCCTCTTGAACATAACCGTTAAGAAAAGCACTTTTCACATCCATTTGAAATAGTTTGAAATTAAAGAATGCTGCAAAGGCAAGTAGAATACGGATAGATTCAAGTCTAGCTACTGGAGCATATGTTTCTTCATAGTCTATTCCTTCTTGCTGATTATAGCCTTTAGCAACAAGTCTAGCTTTATTTCTAACAATGACTCCATTTTCATCACATTTATTTCTAAAAACCCATTTTACTCCAATAACAGAAGTTTCCTTAGGTCTTTCAACCAAGGTACAGACTTTATTCCTTTCGAATTCATTTAGTTCATCTTGCATTGCTTTGATCCAATCATCATCACCTAAAGCTTCATCAGTGCTTTTAGGCTCTAATTGGGAATGAAATGCTAGATGTTCTACTTCATTTCTTAAGGAACTTCTAGTCCTTACAGGTTGATTTACATCACCAATGATACTATCACTGGGATGATTCTTAAGAAACACCTGATTTGGGTTTTGTAAAACCTGTTCATCAACATAGGGTAGAAAGTCTTCTGGGGTAAATGTTTCAGAAGTATCTTCTTGAACAATTTCCTTATCAGAAGGTTCTTCTATCAAAGGTTGATAATCAGTTTTTGAAAACACATCCGAAGATGTAGGTTGGGAGGTTTTAAAAACTAAAGGATCTGACTCATCAAATTTCACATGTACTGTTTCTTCAACAGTACAAGTATTTTTATTAAAAACACTATATGCCTTAGAGGTTGTGGAATAACCTAAGAAAATTCCTTCATCTGATTTTGGTGCGAATTTATGTAAGTTATCTTTAGTATTCAAAATGAATACTTTGCAACCAAAAACCTTGAAGTAGGAAAGTCTTGGTTTTCTACCATTCCATAACTCATAAGGAGTTTTATTAAGAAAAGGTCTAATCAAAACTCGATTTATAGTATAACAAGCAGTACTTACAGCTTCAGCCCAGAAATGTCTAGAAATAGAATATTCACTCAACATGGTTCTAGTTATCTCTTGAAGAATTCTATTTCTTCTTTTAACTACACCATTCTGTTGAGGAGTTCTAGGTGCTGAAAAATTGTGAGTAATACCTTTCATACTACAAAAAGTTTCAAAATCAGAATTTTGAAATTCTCCTCCATGATCACTATGAATAGTTTTCAATGGAAGGTTTTTCTCATTTTTAACTTGGGCTCTAAAACTTTTGAAATAAGAAAAAGCTTCAGATTTCCTTGCTAGAAAATAGACCCAAGTAAATATAGTGTAATCATCAACTAGAACAAACACATAGTATTTTCCTCCAATGCTTCCGGTTTGTGTTGGACCAAAAAGATCCATGTGCACTAACTGTAATGCATCGGTTGTTGAGACTTCACCGATTGACTTAAAACTAGATTTATGTTGCTTTCCATATTGACAAGGATCACAAACTTTTGAAGAATCAAATCTAAGCTCCGGTAGATCCTTAACAAGTTTCTTCTTAGAGAGTTTACATAGGTTTCTAAGATTACAGTGTCCTAATCTTCTATGCCATAACCAAGAATGATCTTCCATTGCACTTAGGCAAGGTAAATCTTGGGTTCTTAGGTCTTCTATGTTTAAGGTGTAAACATTCTCTTGCCTGTTGGCAGAGAGAATAAATTCTTCCTTGGAATTAAGAACTAAGAATTTATCATTCCTAAAATTCACAAGGTAACCTTCATCACATAACTGACTTATGCTAATGAGGTTGTGCTTAAGACCTTTAACAAAAAGAACATTTGAAATCAAAGTTTTACCCAAAAGAACTATATTACCAATAACAACAATCTCTCCCTTAGCATTGTCTCCGAAAGTTACCTTTCCTCCTTTCGTTTTGATAATCTTTTCAAAAAAGCTTTTGTTACCAGTCATGTGTCGGGAACATCCACTATCCATGTACCAAATATTGTTGCTGGAACTTTCTTTATTTACCTGAAATTAAGAACAAAGTTAGATTTTCGGAATCCAAACTTGTTTGGATCCGAGATTTCCAGACAATAAAATTTTAGGTATCCACATTTTCTTAGAAAAGTAAGCTTTATGAAAACCTAAGGATTGGGTTTTGTTTAAGGAAATTTTTTTTGCCCAGTGACCACCACATTGACATTTAGTGCAAAATGGGGCACTTTGAGGAACAAAATAATTGTTACTGAAAACTGGTTTTGCATGGGTATAACCAAATCCGGATTTATTTCTTAAAGGTCGTATTTGGGAATACATCTTATCAAAATTTTCCTTACCATGGGTAAAGTTTGATAAAAACTTCTTTAAGGAAAAAATTTCGGACTTGAGTTTTACAACCAAGTTTTTATCCTCAAAATCATTAGTTTTTGAACTAGAATTAGGCTCGAAAACATTTTTCTTAGAAATTACTTTTTCTAATTTTTTAGAAAGTTTATTCTTTTCAGAACTTACTTCCTCAAGATTTTTTGAAATACTTTCAAGATCAGCATTTTTCTTATCAAGATCTTTAGAAAGATCTGATATATCTTTAGTAAGAATAGAATTCCTAGAGTTTGCCTTGTCAAGTTTCTTGTTGAGTTTAGAATTCTCAATCTCAAGAATTTCAGCAAACCTAGAGACTTCTTCATAAGTAGGTAAAGTATTTTCCTCATCAGAAGATGATTCTTCATCAGAAGAGTTATAATACTTACTATCATTAGGATTTAGGGAAACATTGGTCAAAGATTCAGCATTTCGTACCTTATCCATAAGACAGTGATTGTCAATAGGTAATCTGGCTATAAGACCAAGATTCTTTTGTCCTGAAGATTCATATTCAGAAGATTCATCTGAAGAGTCACCACCACTGGCACTCCAGGTGTCATTAGCTTTCAGAACTTTCTTAGCTTTGGCTTTGTAATACTTCTTCCTGTTCCTGTCTGAATGTCTTTCCTTTCTTTCTTTCTTTTTGAGCATAGGGAAATCTGGTCTAATATGTCCAACTCTCTTACATTCATAACATGTAACTTCTCCATCTTTCTTATCTTTCCTGTCCTTCTTCTCATACATGGATTGAAAGTTTCTCTGTCCAGCTATCTTGTTCATCCTTCGAGCAAGATTGGATAATTCATTTTCTGAAACTTCACTCTCACTGGATTCAGATTGGAAAATGACTTTCTTAGATTTGGATCTGGTTACTCTCTCAGGAGACTTAGCTTTCATCTGATTCGAAGTTGTAGTAAAAGCAATAGTACCATTTCCATTCTTCTTCTTGATGTTGTCAGCATCTCTCTTCATTCTAGTCTCATGTTGTAGAAGAGTTCCAAATAATTCATCAAGAGTAATTTTAGTGACCTTCCTGTTCTCATCTATAGCTGTTCTCTTGGATTCCCATTCATTGGTCATAATGTCAATTATCTTGTCCACAAGAGCTTCATCATCTAAACCTTTCTCTCCCATAGATTGTAGACTGTTGACAATAGTCATAAATCTTTGTTGAACTTTACAGATAGGTTCACCATAAAGAAAAATTGAAGCCATGATATTCAGCTCTAAGCATAGCTCTTCTAGTCTCAATCACTTTAGAAGTCCCAAAGTGTGTAACCTCTAACTTCTTCCATATACAATTAGCTGCTTCACAAGAAGAAATTTGGCTATATATATTTCTAGTCATTGAACATAATAAAGTATTGCGTACCTTATAGTTGAGTTGATATTCTTTCTTTTCCTGGTTAGTAAAGGTTCTGACTTCCTTGTCAGGAATCTTATAATCACCAGTAAGCATGACAAAGTTGTCTACTCCAGTATTGATAACAAAAGTCTTCATACGATCTCTCCAGTATTCATAGTCATTACCATCGAAGATTGGTGGCCTTGTAGGATTCAGATTGTCAATAGATCCAACATTAATTCCTGCCATACCAAAAAAAACTTTGCACACAAACTTGTTAGTAGCTTAGAATCGTAATAACAAGGTTCGGAATGGGAAAAGTTCGGAATGGATAAACCGGAATGACAATGTTCGGAATAGAAAAGTGAGCAAGGAAAACTTGTATGTGAGTACAAGTATTTCAGTAACCTTGGCTCTGATACCAAATGTAAGAATGGTATAGAGTAAGAGGTTTCCAACCTCTGATACCAATTGTAGGATCGAAATATAATATGAGATGCTCAATATACAAGAGGGGGGGTGAATTGTATACTTTAAAAATTCCTTTGGAACCTTTAAAGTTAGTTATGAATAACTAAAGTTTCCTTAAGAAAAGGAAAGGACTAAGTTTAACAAAGTTAAACTAAGTAAATTCAAAACATCTCTAACACCGAACTGAACTTGGAAAGGGATTCCAAAAGAAGGTTCCAAAAGTAGATTCCGGAAATATGATTCCGGAGATTGAAACTTAACAAAAGTTACAATATAAGATTCTACCTTAAAGCATATAGAATCTAAACTAATCAGAGTAAGTAAGGAAGTATAAGAAAGTTATACTTTCCTTAAGATACAAATTGCAGCGGAATAAAGACAAGTAGTAAAACTACTAGTAACAAGATAATAGTCTTTTAACCCAAAGAGAAGGGTATCCAACAACCTTGGATAAAGGTCCCTTGATTTATACTTTCAAGCAATTCTGTCTTACCCACACCAGGGTAAGCCCTCGATACGAAGATCGGTGTCTCTGTCTTGCTATCCCCGCAAGCCCTCAACTTCAAGGTAGTTGGCAACCTCTGTCTTTCTCAGCAAGAAATCCCTCGATCTTTAAGGTAGTCGGCACCTCTGTCTTTCTCAGCAAGAAAGCCCTCGATCTTTAAGGTAGTCGGCACCTCTGTCTTCCTATCCCCGGAAGCCCTCTAATGTAATCACCAACATTCGGAGTCGCACGAAGCTTTGAGAGTTAATAAGAGACTCTCTCTCTAGAAATCACTTCAACAGCATGTAAGCACTTTTTCAGCAATCGGCATATGCATTAGCATTCATCAGCACCGAGCTCTTTCAAATGAGCTTCTATTTATAGGTAAGGTCGGCTCCTCTCCAACGGTCATATTTTCCTTAATGTTCGGAGGGACCTGTACACGTGTCACTTAGACAACAGTTAGTTTTTAACAAAATGGACGACATCGTTTTATAACAAAACAAGTGAAACAGAATGCACGACATCGTTTTAAACTCTAACATAAAAGTTCGGAATAGAAATTTCGGAGTGAAAGTTCGGAGTGAATAAATTCAGAGTGTATAAAACAATGATAATCAGATTCTGTTTAATAGGTGAATTCGGAATGAGAATTCGGAATAGGAATTCGGAATAGGAATTCGTCATCAGAAATCGTAATGAGAATTCGTCATCAGAATTCGTAATGAGAATTCATCATCAGAATTCGTAATGAGAATTCATCATCAGAATTCGTAATGAGAATTTGTCATTAGAATTCGTAATGAGAATTCTTCATCAGAATTCGTAATGGGAATTCAGAATGAGATTTCTTCATTAGAATTCGTAATGGATATTCTTCATTGGAGTTCGTAATGAGAATTCTTCATTAGAGTTCGTAATGGGAATTCTTCATTAGAGTTCATAATGAGAACTCTTCTTCAGAATTCGTATCCTGAATCTGGAATAGAACTTAGTCAGAATTCATATCCAGAATTTGGAATGAAACTTCCTTATAGTTCTTGTCCAAAATCCAAACCCTAAAACATAATGCTTTTATATCAAAGTTTTAATGACTCCGAGAAAATGAATCCGAATCTCATACTTAAGAAAAATATGAATGAAAATATGATAAGGATAATTTTTCTTATAAAAGCGATTTTCCTTAAGAAAGCAATTTTCCTTATAAAAGCGATTTTCCTTAAGAAAGCATTTTTCCTTACAAAAGCGATTTTCCTTAAAGATAAGGTGTTTTTCATTTTCAAAACAAGAAGGAATGGAAAAGTCATAAGGAAAACCTTATTGACTCAACAGGAATGACTTTGGTACATAGGTGGCATGACTATCATAAATTTTTTATCCATATTACCATACATTGTTTTTCTCATGTGGAATTTCAATACACTATAGGTTAGTTGTTCTACTGATATTTTCTAGTAATTGTTAGGTTTTTTACTCTGGAAGTGTCCCTCTACTCCATTGGTCTGTATTATAAAGAAATATTATGTATTATTCATTTCATGTGGTATAATTATTTTACCATTATGAAATGTTTACTTCCATGGAGTGATTTACCTGTTATTGGGTTTTTTCTAATTTTTATTTTATTTGCACGCTTCATTTTTTTCACCTTTGGATTAGATATAAATGAATTTAATTTTATTAAATAAAAATGTAATGTTTTCATATAGTTGAAAAACATGTATTTTTTGAAAATTTCGGAAAAGGGAATCATTTACCTAGATTTTCATAAATCTATTTTTATTTTTTATTATTACATGTATTATTTAAAAATTGCAAGCATGATATCATTGTACAATGACTTCTTATGTATCACAAGGGTGAGACCCCACTGAGCTTGTAAGCTCACCCCATCCTTACACATTTGGAATTGCATAAACCAATATATGTATTTATATATAGGGTAATTCAATTTCAATAATTTATAAAACAATGTTTTCTATTAGTTTATGTGAGTTTATGGTGCTGATATGGTGGGATTCTGCCCAGATATCACATGGTGTAGTTGGTTTTCCCTGTTCGGTGTTCCTTTATAGTCGGAATTGTAATTGGGGATTTGTATTATATATTGAGTTGTTTGGTTTTTACAAGTTGGTTTCAGTTATGGAAATATATTTCTTTCCCTTTTTTCCATTTATATATATGTATCTTTTTGTTGATTCTAGATGGGTGAAATCATTCCCTCAGGTGGTTTTTGATTCATATTTGTTAGTCACAAGAATGTGCGGATCAGCAAAAACCATCTATTATTTGATGGGTTGGGATGTGTGCCCATTTGAGAGGGTATTAAAGTAGATTTGTTACATGATATTTTTAATTGTGGTCTGTTCAATATATTCACTGTCTTGGGACATTTGGTGTACATGAGAACTGATTTTTAGGAGTTGAGAGGGATATTGTGGGGGGGTTCCTAGATACCACTTTCTATAACGAAACTCATGATTACTTGTGATATTATGATGTTTGTCTCCTATTTTTTGTAACTGGTGTTAATGAAATTTATTATCATGCGTTTTATTGATTGAATTTATATTGTTTTATTATATAGTAATTGATTTTGTTTCTGTGTGTAAAAGTATTCCCCTGATATTTGTTCTATGAGATCCTCAAGAGGGTGCAACTGATGATCCACATGTAAGTTCATTGATGATTAGAAAATTATTGACTATGTCATTGATGATGTTCATATTTTCAATCATTATTATCCACAAGTTCATAACATAGTTTTTCAGGAATAGATAAGAGATGGAGGAGAATGAGATCAATCATGGTAGTTCTTCTTTAAGAAGAAACTAACCATTAGGGGTGCACATGAACAACAAGGGGTGGTGAATAATATAAAAAGGATGGTCAAACACTCTACTTAATGTATACACCTAATAATATTATATTAATGTGTGTAATGTTTATACATCAGGTTCATTGAAAGAGTTTATGGGATTCTATGATATTAGATGATACCAACTTTGTCATGGAATTTAATAAGTTCATGGCTCGACTTTTTTAGTATTTTCACTCTGGAGTCACAAATGATATCAATGTCTCTAGAGTTTCTGTATTTTCACTGGTAGTGAAAGAAGTGTCAACATACAAAAATCGATTTATATATTTGGTTTGATTTTCACTACTGGTTTGGAATAATGACCCAATTGAAATTCATATTTACTTATAGGGTATGTGGCTGGTTATCAAATCAAGTGTATTTATACTTAATTCTCCGGCCTTTGTACAAAGACTGGCCATGGGTTTGTTGGAAGGAATGATTAATGATGGAATGATTATACATTGCATGCCTTCTAATCTACCAAGTGACACCATTAGAAATATTCTATGGAAAATGATGAAGTGATAGGATTATCAAAAAGGTGGTAGATATGGTTCATAGAAGTTGGAATCGTCAATTCAAATTGTTGATACATGATGGGTTCCAATGGAATTCTTTTAGTGTGTAAAATTTTGGATCACACAAAATTAATTTCCTTCTCCAATAAAAGATGTATAACACTTTTGGAAGTCATGATAATCTCTAGTATTGTTGTACAACTATGTACACTCCTTGAGGTGGCCAGGGATCATCAAATCCAATGTCTATTGAGGTGAAATTATATGCTTCATAGGCAATATATCCCTAGAATGAAGCCTCAGGAGGTAACCACCAAAATGTATTTAATGAGTTTCCATATGAGGCAAAATTAGGAAAGGCAATAGTTTTAAGTACCATTTTATTTTATCCTCAAAAGCGATTGATTTATTTTACAATGGTGTTTCCCAATCATTTATACCATTTCATTTTATTTATATGATTTTAATTTATACAAAATGCTTACCATTTGTATGGATTAATAAATACAAATTATGAGAAAAAAATATAATTGGTATCATTTTCTGTATATTTGTGCAATCAATAGCTGGTATGGAACTAGTTTTCCATTCTATTATTCTCGATCTAGCTTTTTTCTACATCTTTTTTGAGATATATTTAATTAATTTTCATTATTATATGATTGATTTTTTCATCCTCACATCTTAGTTTTTATGTGAAAATAATGACTATTGGTGTTTTATAGAGAGTGGCATATAATGTATCCATGTGAAATTCCCTCCCAACAATAGAATACAAGTTTAACATATTCTATTGCAGTTGAGACCAATGTAATCTCGTTTGGTGTTGATTTTACAACCATTGATTGGGGTTTTCTATATTTTTTCCTAGACAATTTCTTGAGACTTCCTCTAATAGTGGATGCATTGTTTTGTATTATATTGGTTCCAGTGATTCATTTGATTTTCATAACATCATATCATATAGAACTATTTAAGTTTACAGATTTTAATATTATTTTGCATAACCGACTAGAATTGTGTTTTTACCCTAGTGTTTCACCATGGGAAGCCTCAATCCTCATTTCCATGATGGAATATAGGTCACAATGATTGCGTGTGGGCTATCAAAATATGAAATGGGTAATATTTTAGAAAAAGTATCATTTTTCACAGGTTTATGATTGGTTTGGTCACATAAAGGGGGGACAAAATTTATCATATATTGATATTTTCCCAACATATGATCATCTCCATTAGCTGAAGTTTGATTATCCGGAGAAAATGTTCTAGATTCTGTGTAGAGATTAAAAATAACTTTTTAGGTAATTCAGGATGCGAAATTACTGTATTGTTTTATTGAGTTTTCTAAATCAAACAATAAATCAGTATCTGAAGAAAATTTTGGTAGTGTTGATATATGACCTTTTGGTTTTCTCATGATTTGTGTGACTGAACAAGAACCATCAAAACATAATTTTGGAAATCACAAGGAGTGACCATTTGAATGGATAGATTCATAAATTAAACCTACGGATTAATGAAGTGAAATATATATGCAATGTGAATTATGAAAAAGGATTGTTTAATCACCCTAAGAAGGAAAAGTCTATCATGATATCAGAAGATCCCTGAAATGACTTTGAGATACGTAGATTCCATGGTGTTATGTCATTTTATCGATATTTCATCATGGATTTCAAAATGATTTCCTCACCATTGAGTACTCCGAATAGTAAAGTGGTGAAAATAATATGTGGTGAAAAGTGATAGTACTATTTAAATGAGATCTAAGGACTTCTAAAATAGGATCGCTTTTGTATTTTTCTTGACCATTGTAATAGTTATGTGGTTTTCATGGATGATTATTGAACTATTTTGGTTTTGTGTCCTTTTAGGAAGATTGTGTGATGGCATAAATCTCTTTTCAACTTAGTACAAATGAGAAGGATAAACCCACACATGATTTATAGACTAAAAACATTCTTTATGAACATAAGCATTGGAAGAATTATAATTTTGGGTAAAGGTTCATATTATTTTCCAGACATAAGTGTTTGAGCTATATATTCTATTAGATGGACATGAATCATAGTTAAAGGTGGAGGTTGGAATAACATCAATTGATGGACTTCGTTATCACCTTCAGCATTAAGAAGATTAATATACATTAATAAATAATTAGTAGAAAGTTACCATGACCAAAATTTTATTAATCGAATGTGGGGAGGAAACTTTTGGAGATATTGGGAATGTTTCATCCATTTGATTCAGAGGATGTTTATTTTCATGAATTTGAGTATTTTTCATAAATTATAATCTCTACCTATGTCTATTTTGGTATATCATTAGTATTATCTCGTTGTTAGTAAAATTAAAAGAACTATATATTTTTTGGAGATAATTTTTGGGTGTTCTATATCAGAATATGTTATTATTTGTTTTGGGGTTCGAGTACTCATCCCAGATACTGTGAGTAAAATGGTTATGTATTTTTATCATAGTTCATCAGGGTCCATTCCTCTAGGAACTCCAAAAATGAACTATTACATGAGTACATGATTTTATTGACATATATGAATCTTGAAAACCGAGATAATGTTTCCCGCGGTTACACCAACATATATATATATATATATATATATATATATATAACCATAGCATTTGAAACAATCTAGTCTCATCTTTCCAATTATAGTTCTTGATTTTAAATGGTACAAGAAATTCCTGTACATTGTTTTAGGAATACATCAAAAACTGTGACTGAGTAATTCCATTTGGGGAATGGAAAACTAGTTGAAAATGTGAGATGATATTTTTTCATTCAAATACACCAAAAAGGTTTTATATATAAGTAATACTTATGTGAATGAAATATTGTGGTTATATTGTGTTCCATATGCATTTGTTTCCTAGATTTAATCTATTTTTACCCATAGGATTTGAAAAATTCTCTTATAAAAAATGGGGGTAGGGTGATTTACTATAGCTTAACATCCACATACAACAATTCAGATGGGTTATGTTATTCTAATTGTGGAGGATATACATTGTGCTCATGTATTATATCATGTTAGATAATGGGATATAAAACTACATTTGGTTGAGTATTATTATAAAAATTGTTATTATCTATAAATCAAAATGCCTCCTTTAGTGAAATTTTATTGTCATATGTGAAAATAACGTCTTTGTTGGGTATAGGTGTGTAATGATTTTAGTTTGGGATAGAATGTAGTTTAGGATATTTTTATGATGATTATAGTTATAAATCAGCATATGGTTATAGATATGCATAAAAAGAAGTTTTATATAGTTAACAACATTATCCTATAGATTTTTCCATAGGGTGCATTGATTTCTTGAATGTTTCTACTTGGTTTCATCACCATAGAAATGAATATTAGGGAATTTTCACTCCAAGAAATGATGAACTATTTGAGGTTACATAGAGGGGTGGTAATATTTCTTATTAGTTTTTATTTACAATTTAGATAATAGTAATTCGTAATGTTTTCCATTAGTCACAACATAAGAAATATCATCCTCACCCCTCTCATGATTTGAATTGACAATATATTATGATAAATCATTATGTTTCTATTGTAGAGTTACCATATAAGACTGATGACTATCATGTGAAATTCATGCATGGGAAATATATTATATTGGTTAGAGTATTTTGGAGTTGTGGACAGATTCAGATGAGTATTGTGGGCATGATACACTAATGAGGGTGCAGTGGCCTCACCACATTACTAGATTTAATTTTTACACATGACTTCCCATGGATAGAATGTCTTATGGTGGAGATTTTGTAACATATTGTTGCTGATTTTTAGGTAATTAAAATTATTTTACTCGATATTAATATTTATTTTTTGAACCCATCGGGACTCTAAAAGATGGAGATAATTTGATGGGGTTTTTTTTTTTAAAATTAATGGATTTTAGTTATAAATGTGTTATAGATGTTTTAGGGTTCTAGCTGAGTTGTAACATCAAGCCCATGGGACACATAATAGTTCCCCATGATAGAATGCCACATGTCCTCATGTGTGACTCCACAGATTCTAGAGGGCGCCGACTAGTGCCGAGGGTCTGTAATGTATATCATTGGAAGAGTAGGGACTATTTTATTAGAGTAAAACACCAGTAAAAAAAATAAACAAATTAGGGAGAATATATAATCATAAACTACACCAATGTCCCAAGACAAACAAAATGGGAAGTATAATCCTCAACTGAAAGTGAAACATTCCATGCCAAAGTATGTGTCAAAGTGTCTATAATGATACTATAGTAAAAGACAATGATGAGTCCGAAGTGGTACCTAAACGACGTCTGGTTCCCTCATCCAAGATCCACCCCCAATAAACAATATTATCCTGGGCCCTTTCCATTTACATTTACAACAAAAATAATGTTTATTCGGGTAACGATTTGGAATCCCAAATTGGGAGAGAGTAAAACTCAGTAGGACACCACCAAATATGTCTAAAACAAATACTATAAATAAAATGAGTATGCAGTTGTATAAAGAAACAATTATAATTCTGATGTAAAGAGTTATAACATTGTGAACTAATAATTATTTACAATGTAGAACAATATGCTATTGAGGAAACACATACCCCGATACATTCTCTTGTCCACAAAACGTCTGATCCATGTTACATATTCAAATCAAAATTCATCTAAACAAGATGTATGAAATTATCTATTTCATTTAAATCCCTTTATCATTTCCAAATGAATCCATAGTCCATTTTTGAGGTTTTTGGTTATATAATTCCATGTTGAGATCCCTATTTATCAATCAGAATATATAAGATGTTCATAAAAATCTATTTCTAGCACCACAATTCACAATCAGGAAAACACTACGTAGTCGTAGTCTCTCGTGTCTAACACCCCAATTCTGAATCAAAAAAATACAACATAGTCATAGAGTTTCATATATAACACCACAATTATCAACTATTACCATATCTCTTTTCTGTATATAATCATTTAAAAATTTTCATTTCACAACCCTTCAGACACACACACACACACACATAAATCATTTTCAAAAGAATTCATGTCCAGCACCCAAAATTAACATCTATGCAGGTATATCACTTCATATAACATCATTTCTAAGACCCATCCTTTACACTACACAGATATATAATTTATTGTCACAATCTAACATGTATCACATCATCACATGTTTCCATGTTATCATTTCAACCAAGATTAATCATTTTAACCATCATATCTGAATTAATCATCATTTATTACATTAATTAACTCATAAATAAATTAATACACATACCTTAATTAATTTTACAATTAATTAGTCTTTTCAAAATTTCAAAATCAAATAATTAATTCACAAATTAATTACTCAGACATAGTATTTCAGTGTCTCATAATTAATTCACCAATTTGTTTTTCATTTTATGGAATCAATATCCTATAAATGGATTCTGAAATTAATTATATCAAATCTTGTGTGTAATGTCCCCTAATTAATTTCCTAATAAATTATCTCAATATAGAACATCCCTGACCCATAATCAATTCCACAATTAATTTCACCATTCATCAATAAAAATTCTATCATAATTTAATTCCCATAATGAATTATCAAAACCAGAAATCTCAACATATCATAATTTATTCTCCAAATAATGTTCTCATTCAATGATCCCATTACCTCAAAATTTTAAAATAGTATCAATAAATTAATTTAAAAAATTGATTAATTGTATTAAGGAATATAATATCTATTCAACTAAGGAAGTTATTCAATTTTCATATTCATATTCACAATCATGACTATGGGATTTAGATTTTATACCATCTTCTTCAATTTGATAATGGACGTTCGCTCAGTCAAAATCAGAAAAATGTTAGTAGAATGAGGATTTAGATATGAGATATAGGTCTAAATTCCTATTCCCAGATCTAATATATCATGATCTAATCAAAATTGACCAATATCTACAATACTAGATCATGATATCACAGAAATGGTTTAAATCTGAAGAACCAGAAGGTAAAATTCACCAATGTTTTTGGAGACGAAGACTGAATCAATGGGATGTATATCATGATATGGTCAACTTCCGAGGAGAATAATTGTTCTTCAATTAAACCATTAAACCATGAGTAAAAGTGGTTATATGACCTTGGAATGCCTCCGAAATGCTCTGTATTCATTTGAAAATATTCAAATAATATCCTTGATTAAAATGTGGGTGTTGTAGTATTAGGGGGAGAATAAAACTAATTTTTATATAATAGAAAACCATGCACACAGGTTTCTGGGCAAGGGAACACGGTTAGTTAAACCGTGAGAAAACTATTTGGTCCTCACTTCTTATGGTTTCACACATACATAGATTTGAGTGCATGTTTATTCAAACCATCTATTAACCATGCATATCCCCTCTACCTATGATTTAGTGGTTATCTGGGATGGGTGCATATTTTTACGTAACCATTAACCATCCATGAACAGTCCTCTTTTTTAAATATTTTTCTTGAAAATCTACCCAAACACTCCGCATTGTATAACTACATTAAAATAAACACAAATAATGGGAAAACTATGATAATACATGCCTAAGAATATCTAAAAAAGGCTAGAATCTAAAAATCTCCACACCTTATAGTAGCTCGTCCTCATGATGAAGTTCAAGGCTTCATTAAAATTATGATCCAAAAGGATTTGTCCTTAGACCCCTCATATATACTTCACTTTCCAATGTTTCCTATCATAAAATTCCATGCTTCCATAAAAATGTACCATCGATGCGATATTTCTTATAACACTTTATCACTGTGATCCAACATATGAAACTTATGTTCATTCAAGGACATATCTATCTCAAGATCAACATAAACCCCATCAATCGCATGATAAGGGCATGGGTGAAAACTCAATAGTTGGTAAAAATTAAAAACATCATGAATTGCAATACATTTCTATGGAAGAGCCAATCAGTATGCCACCACCCCAATTATCTCCTCAATCTTGAATTGTCCAAAAAACATGGGTTCCATGTTTCCCTATCTCTATATGCTACTGTGAACCAACTAAGGCGACACCCAAAGGATACAAAATCACCCTTTATAAAATTTATGGGTCGTCTTCATCTATTCTCATACAAAATCATCATACTATCTACCATAAACAAATGTTCTTAATTTAGTTGTACCAATTTTGATGTCTCTGGCATGAGACTTGGTCCCAAAAAAATGACTCACCCACCTCCAACTAGCATTTTGGTGATATTCACGACCTATAATAAAGTGCCTCATATGGTTTTATTTTTATAGTTTACTAATAATATTTGTCTTTGGAGAACTCCGCTAGATTCTAGTGTTTCATTCAATATAGACTGATGTCTAAAACACATGTCGATATCATATACTCAATAACATGTATAGTACAGTCTAACCACCCATCTTTCTTTGGGGGGAAGTCTATACACAATAATACATTTATTCTAAGATCATTTCGAATGCACTACTAGAAGTGCAACGTAAAGTGGTAATTAGGTTCTAAAACTATTTTCTATGTCACCCCATGTAGAAAGAAAATATTTCTAAGAAATAGTTCTCCCATGAACTATACATTGAAGATTTATCATATAGGAATGAAACGTGATGCATTTGTAAATGAATCCAAAATTACCAAAATAACATTACTCTTCTTAGGAGTCTTCAGAATAACTACCATAAATTCCATAGTCACGTCATCCCACTTCCATTACAGAATGAGAAATAATTGGTACAAAACTATGGGTCATTGATTCCCTACCATCACTTGTTGACAAGTTTAAACTCATGTCACAATCCCAGCTATCATGATTTTCATGTCGGGCCACAAAACATACATAAAATGTCATGCTACATTTTGGTCATCTTTGGATTTACCAACACATTGAGGCATGAAATTACTGCAGGATCTCCTCTCTTAGGCTCATAGGAACAAAAAAATGATTATTCATGTAGGGGATCTTGTCATTATCTATCAACCAGTCTAAAGGTGTCTCTCCACCTTCTAAGCAGTCCCTCGAGGATAACCTCCCTAGTTCCTCATACAACCAGTTACTGAGTCAACTAAAAAATGGAGAATCCATAAAAATTGAAATGAGATTCGTCTAATCTTGACCATCCTGAATAATAACATGCATCCTAGCTAGCAACACCATATTAGTCTGCTCTAGAATAGACCCCTGAACATTCTGATTTTATGTTTTCGTGCTCAAAGAATCTTTTATAGTACATCAGTTCCCTGATGTTTAACTGAGATAAATATCAACAGAATTAATATAAACATCCCATCTCTACTATGTAAGATTAAAATATCTATGAAAAAAGATATATTTAATGATATTATGGTCAATAAAATTTTTACAATTTTCAATAAAACGATAGTGTCTCTAACACTTCAGTGAATATAAAACTACCACTGGAACGAGGTCATGCATATGGCTGTTTTTTTCTTCTGGTCCCAATTTCCATGACTCGTAATCCATGACTAAATATCAATATATCATCATAGTATTCAGTCCAATCCTAGATCCATCACAATACACAATTTACTCCCCAACTATCTTGGGTAGGATCAAAATTGGTTCTATTTTCAAATGCTTCATCATCTATTATAAATCATTCTATAAATCCTATGACCATTCAAAAATTACACCATTTCTAGTAATGACCCAGAGCTCCCTTTCCTAATGGGATAATTCATGGGATAATATACTATAATATCCATCTAATCCCATAAATCATTGGATATCATATACATTTCTGGTTATCTCCAAAGAAACTACTACCTAACCTTCTCAAGGTAATCTAGCACACCATTCTTTAAGATGATGTTCCCAAGGAAGTGAACCTGATCAATCCAAAAAATGAAACTTCTATAGATTTTTATATTGTAGATTCTCTCTCAGTGCACATATAATGATGTCATGGAGTTGGGAATGATCATCACTAGTCTTATAGTTAACCAATATTTCCTTTGTGGAAACTAAAAAAACAGATAGAGGTATGGATGGAAGATTATGTTAATCAAGGTCATAAACACTTTTAGTGCATTATTCAGAAAAAATATCATTATGAAAAACTATTCTAGGCTACACTTCTCTCTAAATGCAGTGCTTGATATATCCGAATCCCAAAATCTCAACTGATGATACCTCAATATGAAGTCGATATTAGAGAATATTCAATTTCATTCAAACTGGTAAAATAGATTTTTTATACACATGATTGGATAGCGTTTAATATAAATCATCTTATTCAACATTCAGTTATCAACTCCAACACATAACTTCTTTTCTATCATTCTTGATAATTATATAGGTGATCCCCAATGTGACGTACATGGATGGATAAATATCTTTTCATCCAGATCCTCTACATATGTCATTAACTCATGAAGCTATTTCGGTGCCATTATTTATAATGGAATATATACTGGCTCATCCCCCTATATTAGATCTGTAGTTACTTCCACATCTCTGAAGTGGAAGCCCTGATAAGCCCATAGGAAAGGTATCCTGAAATAATTCAACTACTGGTGGAATGACATCCTTCATAACACCCCTATCATCAAATAATATACTACTAACATGGGTTTATATTTTTCCTAATTAATGAGTAGTTGGCCCTGCTCATCCCTCCTAGATATCCCACTCTCCTAGTGAATGTAATGATTATCCATTAGTGACATAAATTTAACTTTCCTGTATTAAAAATAAACTTGTTCTTGGTATGCGTCTAGCCAATCCATACCAATAATTTGGAGGATTCCATTCATATCAAGAATATAGTTTTCACATAGAAAATTATAACCATTGATCACAATAGAAAATCACCCAAAAATGTAGATATTTGTAGATCATACTCTCACTAGTGTATCTATAGTCATAACCTCACACACAACCACTGCCTCTTGGATCAATCCATTAACTAGTTTCAGAGATATAAATGAATTGGAGTAAGGCGTATCAAATAAGTTACTAGATAATGTAGAATCTTCTAAAACAGTACCTTTATCTATTAAATACCCATCATCATTATCCAAAAGTGTAAGATACACTCCATGAACCAATATTTCCCCTCTTTCTTGTGATTATTTTAACTCCTCAGAGCTACACCACTCTTCAGATGAGGGTGATCATTCCTATAAGCACATTCCCTCCAAATATGTTTGGAAGAACCCATTCTGCCACCCTGTTTCTATCTAACTCCTCTATAACTACCCATCTATGGAAGGTTACTTTAGAACCTATGTTGATTCCCCATCTTTTCCCCAAGATCTTCACACCAATAGTGGTCAAGGATTATCTTTCCAGAAGTGTTTCATCTTAATGAACTAGTGGTAAAGAACTTGAGTAATATCCAATGCACATGATTCCCATTACTAGGAACTATGATTCTTTCTAATCTTGATAATGTTTTCATAACAATGATTCTTACTATTTTAAGATATCATTACTGATATCCAGTAGCAACTTTATATCTATTATTGTAGGCCTCTCCTTAGTTCTCCTCAAATATGATAGAATGATCCAACACCTAATAAAACTTTTTTTAACAAAAAGAGGTTATCTTGGGACATAATATATCACTCATTCCAGTCTTGAAAATGAATCATTGTATCCATCTCATCTTTTGTCAACACTGTAGGAAAGAGAAGCAGATCAGTAAATCATTCCACATAGTCTATCACATACATGCTCCCCCTAGTCAACCATGTGAACTCTGAGGTTCTTTCCTTCAATAGTTTCTCATGTAAAATTGATCCAAGAATTGATCCATAGTATCCTTATATAATGTACAATCATTCTTCCCAGTTCACACATCAATTTATGACCAATGCTTCACTGATCCACATATCATATGATTAGATAACATGACACTCTTCCCATCTAGAGTCTCCATATGGTCATATATCATCATTATGGTCACAAACGGGAACTCAAACCCCTCAGTTCCACCCTATCCAGTAAAATTTATAGGGAGCCTCAATTGAAACTCCCTCATCAGATCATACATTCTAATACCAACCCTCTCAAGGTCCCCTTCCATCAATTTGATGAACCATGTGAATTTCTCTCAGAACATCTCTCCAACATCATTATACAACACTATTAGTGACTTAAGTTCCTACACTGGAAGATCATCTATAACCATTCCCTCTGGACATCCACTAAACAAGCACCATCAAAGAGGAATATCTCTACAAATACAAACATGCACCAAGGGAAATAGTTTATGAGGTTAACATGTTTACATAATAAGGGAAAAATATGCTATAGGAAACCTTTTCCCTATGTCTATCCACATAGACAATACTGAGTTGTAATCACTACCCTTTAAAATTCTTCACCGTGGTTTGATATATTAGGGAAACCAAATTATCATTGTTAAGGATTATCATTAAAAAATTCATTTATTCACATTATTTCATCATTTCACTACATTAAATTACATTTTAGGCACATTTCTATATTTAAAATCATAGTAAGGAAGTACAATATATGTTCAACAACTTCCCCACAACTCATTTTGTCATGCGTTCCAAAGAATGATGCATGTCAAAAAATAGTCACGAGTTAATAAAATGATGTATGAAGAATCAAATCTCATGCTTTTATAGGCCAGGAGCCAATTATCATCAATTACCATAATCAATAATCACATGAAACAACATGTGTGTCACCCAATGTTAAATAATATTCAACTATATCAGAAAACCAAAATAAAAAAAATCCCACCCCTAGTAGTTGGAGTTTCTCTAGTACATTGGTTTGAAACTCCCATGCATGATCTTGTTACCAAACCCCTAGCTCTTCATTGTCTCCTATATACCTTTTCACAAGTAGTAATACAAATGAAGAATAAAATAAAACCAACCAATGATACCCTTTTGTAATGTCCCAGTTCGGGGGCACACATTAGTGCCTCGAACGAGAACACCACATGACCTCATGAACACCTACTTATAATCCAGAGGATGCTGACTAGCAGTGAGTGTATAGTAAGACATTAATGAGGAGACTATACCCACTTTAATCAGGGTAAGATAGAAGATAAAAAAATAAACAAATGTAAAAGCCTATATAATAAAAAAAGTGTCAATGTCACAAGATAACCAAAATAGTAAATGCATTACTAGATTTAAAGCGAAAAATGCCCTAGAAAAGTATGTTGAAATGTTTATAAAATTAAACTACAATTAAAGATGAAAATGAATCTCATGTGAGTCCTAAACCATGTCTAGTTTCCTAATACATGGTACATCCCAAATTAGTAATCCAATCCAGTGCCCTTTCCCTTAACCTATGAAGAAATAATATATTCAAATATGTTACCGATTGGGAAATCCAATTATTGTTTGAGTAAAAATCATTAGGCCACCAGAAACAATGTAAAAAATGAAATTCAGTCAATGAAAATCATATGCATGTGTATAATGAAACAACTAAAATGTGTAATAAAATTGTTACCACATTGTCAATTAATATTTATTTACAATATAAACCACCATGTTCCCAAGGACACACATACCACAATACATACTCTAGTCCTCACTGGGTCTGAGAAACATTATGTATCAAAATCACAATTAAATTAAATAAGAGGGATTTAATTATCTATTTTATATAAATCTCATTATCATGGGATCTTGGAACCCTAGTCCAACAAAAATGATTTTTTATAGAACGTAATGTATATCTCCTTGTAAACCAATCATGCATATATCACATTGGCATAGAAAATCCTCTATAGCACCCCAATTCTCAATCATGAAAAGTAAAACATAGGAATATATCATCATGTCAAAAACTCCAATTATCAATCATGGAATTACATCATAGGCGTGGAATGTCATGTATAACACCCCAATTCCCAACCATTCAAATATCTCCTTGGTGTATATCATTATGTAAAACATACCAATTCTAAACCATTCAGATAGATCTATCATTGTCAAATATTTTCATGTCTATCATCCCAAATTAAAATCTATGAATGTATACAACTTATGTAGATCACCATGCTAAACACCCCTATTATCGACTATGCATATATATCCATATTTATTACGTCCTCACTGGTATCTCATAATCACATGTTTTCACATTATCACGTCAACCATGGTTGATCATATTAATCTTCCAATATCAATTACCCATCATAAATTCCATTAAAAAATTAAAAAATTAATTAATCGACATCCATAATATAATTTTAAATGTAATTAATCATTTCAAAAAATCAACATCTAATAATTAATTTAATAAAAATTTATTCAAATAGAACATTTTAATGTCTCATATATAATTCAAAAATTAATTAATAATCATAATGCTTCAATATCCAATAAATAAATTCTAAAATTAATGATCTCAAATCATTATAGTAATAATTCATAGAGAATTTCCCAATTAATTATCTGATTTTGTAATATCTAAAACATATAATCAAGTCAAAAATTAATTTCCTAATTAAACGATCTAAATTATATCATAATTTATTTCCCAAATTAATTATTAAAATAAGTAATCTCAAAATTTTATATTTAATTCTTTAATAAATTATCTCATTAAATGATACCAATATCTAAAAATTTTATAGTCATCTAAATTAATTAATTTACCACATCATTTAATTCAATTATAAATTATAATTGATAAGAAAATCCAAAAATTTGAAAAATTTCATATACAGAATCTAAATAAATACTATGGGGTTTATATTATAGACCACTTACATCAATTTCCTGATGTATGTCTAATCAATATAAATACCTAGAATCTGAGAATTATAGTGACATAGATCTGATATTCAAAACTAGATCCCAAAACCAATTTCAAAAATATAAATACATAATAAATCGAGATCTAGATCTAAAATCCTTGATCTAGATATCAAATAAATTTTTTAATTATGAATAACCAAAGGTTAAAATCGACCAAAGGATTAAGAGAATATGAATGAATCAACGGAACAATGATCAGGATGAGATACACTTACCAGGAGATAAAACGATATTCAATTAAGTCATTTAATCTTGAGGAATAGAGGTTGGAAGAACATGAAACCCTTCCATAAAGCTCTAGAATCATCCATAAATCATCATGTCTTTGATAAGGTCTAAATGGTTGTATTTATGGTGATCGGGGGATTTAAAATTAATTTCCAAATAAAATAAAACTACATAAACTATTTTATAGGAATGGGTGCATGAATCAATAAAAAAATTTCCAACATTATCTACATCAAAACACATGGTTTCATAATTACCTACACTTTTCACACAATATGTTTAACCATGAACTATCCATACGAATGCCATATACATGGGATCACATGGTCAACTCGGTTGGGATCATAGTTTACCAAAACGTTCAACAACATTGCACAATCAGATTATTCATATTTATCTTGTTATACCACCCAAAAAAATGACATGTCATAACTTTAAATAAATGATTTTAAATAATAAAATTAGTAGAATTAATGCAGGAGAGACTCCAATGATTGTCAGGATGATACACAGTGTTTAGGGAATAATATGGTTTTGATGGGGTTTTTTATAGTAATATGCATTTTTGTCGTCTAAATTTAAAAAAATAATTCCAAGTAATTGTTTTATATGATGTTTATTTTTTGAAGATAATATTTCTAAATCCTTCTACATTACATGAAGGAAATAAATTTTTGGTATAGATTACACAATTGTTAATGTTAAAATGTTGGTTTAAGTAAAAAGATGACAAGATTTTGAGAATATTCTATTCTTGGGGATTTAATGATGTGTTAGGGGAATACATATTGTGTTTCATTCAAATATAATATTTTTAGCGAATTTAATGAATAATATGTTATTTCATTTACTATTGTTTAATTTTTATTTTGACATTAAAGGATTCATTGGCGATTTTGGGATACTCTATAGGATTCAAGTTTATTTTCATGATGAATGATAACCATTACATTTGGTTTGAATATTTTTTAGTGGGAATGACTTTCCACTTCTTCAATTCATTTATCGATATAGAGACATCTCATTGCATTATCAAATACATTGAACCATGATGATGTTTTTTCTTACATACATATAGATCTATTGTGTTATCCTATTTTGGGGGCCACTTTTATTGTTTTTTTATGGTGTGGAAAGTGTATATTTCGACTGTTAGTATTTTTCCCAATATATTACAACCATTTTTCTGAAAATTATTCAATTCCTAGATGAGTCGGTTTATTCAATGTCTTTTGTTTTTTATTTTTTGTTATCTTAATGTTGGTGGATAATTTGTGGGTATGTTTAACCCCAATTAATGATGTATGTGGTTCCTTATCCAGCCTATGTTGGATGATTTGTATTGGTCTTATTTTTATAAATTTATTAGTTAATCAGTATTGCATGATAATTTTTTTCGAAATTATTAGGAAAAAATGGATATTTTTTATAGTGTTTGGTAAATCAAAGAAGGGTTATTTTCAAATCAATTATGCGCCTTATGAAATGATGGATATAAAAACCATTGGGTATATAGGTGGAAGGTACATCTTTGTAACATCATCTATATTACCATTGTGTGATTTTATCATGGGTATTTACTATGATCTCTATAATTATTGTTCTATGGACATTTTATTTACATTGTAAAGGGGGGTCAATCATATTTTGTTCCTTGGATCCCAAACCCTCTATTTTGGGGAATTTTTTTCAGTAATCATTTTTTTTGTATGAGTACTATGTTAACCTGAATTACTGGGTACCTTATATTGATTTAAATAATATTAGATTTATACTATTTTATGATGATAAGAATTCATGTATTTTGTAATACTTTCGCCTTGACATGAATAATTTCAATTTTTGATAAATGAAAATGGAAATGTTTATTGAAATTTATTTACTTCTAATTGTTTAAAAATTGCTAGATAATGTAAATCTTCACCACATAGTTGAAAAAAATATTATAATACTTATCATGAAATGTATTATTAAAAAGGGAATAATTGATTTATTATAATAGGGACTTATTATATGGACCCTATGTGAGACCCTACAAATCATGTTATTTCACACCCTATGCACCCCGCTCAATGGTTCATATAAATTTTTATGTATTTTAATATAGAGAACAGTATGGAGCTGATATGTGGGGGTGAGGTTTTATATTAGTTTAGTTGGGTAATTGGTGGTGTGATAGTAGTTATTTTTCCACTATATGACAAGGAATATTTTTTTCTCATATGATGGACCTAATTTGTGGTTAGAATTTACAATTGAGAAGTCATTATACTCTTAGGTTATCTGGATTCCATTGTGTGGTCCTAGTTATATAATATATTTAGCTTTCCTATTATTAACTTTTTTCATATAATTTAAATTCTATTTCCTTATATTGGGAGAATAAATTCCTTCTGGTTTTTGTTTTACAATTGGGTACTAATCTTTAACTTGTGTTGATTGGGAAAGTCCATAGGATATGTGACAGGTCGGTTTTGGTACTAGTTTGTGACGATATTTAGGTATGTTTGTTATTATTCTAATGTACTTCATATTTTTCTAGTGTACCTAGTAATGAATATTTACCATCCAGTGTTTTAGTATAATTTCATGTATGAGTATATGTACCTGATCATGTACTCATAATATTCTTGCATGCATGGCAGTTTTCACACCCATGTACTACTATGTTATGTTTTAAGTTAATAACACGAAGTCACATTGTGTGTATGTTTCATAAATGAAATGTCACAATTATCACATCTCGATGCCTTAGTCTCCATAGCTAGTGTTTTCAAGACATTTTTTACTAGTCTAAACTTTTTATGTTAATATTTTCTAGAAAAATATGACTCATTTGAGCATCCTTCCCATTACACCATGTCCATTGTATCAGCCTAAAAACTTTTTAGAGTGTCTAGATCAATGCCCCCCACACCTGGTCAATAATTATTTGAGATATTAATTCTAATCACACCATAGGTGATTCATCTTGTCACACCATACAACTACACCACATCACACATGGTTGTATGATACCAATATTATCATCTAATATGATTCCCTAAAACCCATATCCCAAATTGCATCATATTGAAATAAAAAAATCACCAATATCCAACTCATTCACTAAACCGTCTTGAATCTAGGGGTTTTATCATTATTGGAACCTAATCATCATTATTGAATCATGAACAAGATGTATAAGATTATAAAATGGAAAATTTTTAGTCAAACTTCTCAACAATGATGTGAAATATATCATTATTGTGTGAAATATAATCCAAAAGTTCCATAATTTAGATTCCATGTAGAAATTATCTCATTAATTAATTATTCCAAATATCATAAAAAGAATGAAAATAAAAATAAACTAATATTAATAATCCATTATTAATAAAATTAATATATAGAAAAAATTCATGATATAACATTACCTACGCCGTGATTAGATTGATTGATGGTGAAGAACATTTTTTCAAGAGATGCTAATGATAATCATGAATTTTTCAATATCATTCCCATGAGTCCACCTGATCTGTTCAACATTGATCCTTGATATGACACTACCACCTAAAAAATCCTTCATATATTTCCCTAATCTCAAAGGGTTACAGAGATACCATAAATATTTTATATAATAATATTATTATTAAGGGATTTAGGTCTATTATTAAATTATGTAAAATAAATAATTTATTTTAGATGACATTCCACAAGGAAATGTCCCCCATGATCTGTGTACACTTTAGTATGGTTATGTATAATTTTATTAAAAGGTAAATTTTATGTAGTTTGAAGCTTAAAATTTAATTGGGTTTCATCCATAGTCTTTTGGAGTGATATAGTTTGATGCAGCGAAGGAGATGTAGTGTGAAGATAATGTGGTTCCATATATTACAATACGAACCATATTTGTTACTTGTACAATGGTACATAATTTATTTCATATTGATTCTCCCAGTGGTTCATTTTTAAACACTTTTTTTAAATGTATTTACATTTCAAAATAGATTATGTATTCTGTTATGGAGATGGGAACACATCATTGATAAAAAATAAGGAACAATGGTTTCATTTTCCATCTTTTATACATTGGATAATGGTTGTTGCATTAGTATTTGAAATTCATCTTCTCCAAATTAATCCCATTTATTTCATCATGGTGATAGATTAGACCCTTGAAAAATTCTATGAGGTATAGTTTTTTATCATTAACTAGTTTAATATATCTCTATAGGTGGTATTTCCCAGTTGTATTGGGGAGATATTTTTCTGAGTTCGTGTTGTGTAAGTACTTCTCAGAGAATAATAATGAATCAATTGTTTGATGATTTAGATGATCCAAATGATGATTCATCTCATGTTTAACATCCATTGGTTTTTTGGTATTGTTCTATGTATTTAATATATGGAATCATCAATTTACCCCTTTTTATAGAAATAGATTTATCCATTGATCGAGTTCCTTGTATTCATAAAATCATTTCTCTCACAAATAAAATGTCAAGTGATTATTTGAATGAGAATAAAAATCATTCGGATGAAATTTTAGAGAAGGGATTGATTCAACCACATTTTTTGGGTTTCCCAAAATATTATTCTCCTTGATTCTTTTTTGGATCTCTTTTTATCATAATAGATTATTGGATAATGAATTTCAAGATAGATATGAATTTAAATTCTTTTCCCCATGTCTATGAAATTTTTGATTTGTAACTTTGAGAAATATTTTTCAAATGAGCATTGGGAAAGTAATCATTATATAATATTCAAGAATTCAAATATCATAATGAACATATTTATTATATAGTAAGAAAAATATGAGTATATACACTATCAATTTTCCTAACATACCACTAATAACGTTTATAGACATGATAATGTAAATATTCTACTAGTTTCATGATACCACTGTTATTTTATTGGTGGATCATATCAATTTAAATTCATAACTGTAAAATGGAATTACTACTATTTGGATAATGTTATGGTATTATTGAGGATTCACCGCCATTATATATTGTTATCTAAATGTGAATTTTCAATCATATAGGTGATGTTCATGGGGAACATGATTTGGATCATGGTCTCACTCTTTTGCCAAAAACAGTCATGGATTTTTATTAATTGTTTGATTAATAGAAACAGTTTAGGATACAATTATTCTACAAAACAATTTTGTATTACATGGGATTTGTAACATATTTCTATATGTAGAAAACACAGTTTTTTATAGTTACCATGAATGTTTATAATTTCACCTAAGATAATATATTTCATGACTATATTGTTCTGTTCAAATATTGCCTTCCATGGTCTCTGATTATGATCATATCCAAACAATTTAATGGAATTTGGGTTATTTGGGATTCTTATGGTGAAGGATAAGGACATGTTACTGTACAAGAAGATCACGAATTAGAGTATAGTTATCTTTTTCTATGACCACATTAGAATTATTATTGTACATTTCAAACATGGATCTTTTCTATTATGTATTATCTCATAAATTATTTACAATATAAATTTCTGTCGAGTTTATATCTTTATTATAATACCCTGTTAAAGAGTTATATCTTCTCACACAAAGACATAATCGGTGAGCAAATGTTTTGGATATGCTACCTCTAGATTTTTTATTTTGACAACGTGTACAGTGAATGTAGTGGGGATTGTATTTCTATCACTCTCAATTTAAAATTATAATCACATGCCTTTATAGAAGTAAAAGAGGAGTTAAACCTTTTGGGTTATTTTACATCTATTTTATAAAGATAAGTAGAAGGATGACTATAGTATGGTTCTATATAGTGTTAATTTTTTTATAATCTCTCACATATTCAATTCATTAAAAAAATAGTAGGGTGACTACAAAGGATTTAATTAATTCTTATTTGGTGGGAAAAAAACTCAATATAGTGTTAATTTTTCTTCATATCCCCCTATAGTACCAACTAACACATTATTTCTGATCATATGATTCCTTTTTTCATTCATCTAAATCATCCAATGTAATAATATAAATGGTATGATCTATCCATTTACAATATTGGTAAATTATCATAGAATCCCTGAGGAATGAATGACATTTTTATGGATATTAATTTTATATCTAAATCATCTCATTTTATTTTGGTTTGGGAGACCACCAAGTCGAAAATCTAGGTATGCTTTACATGTTAAATATCATGATGTTTTATGGGGTTCCCAAACAATTTTCTCTCCAAATAAATCCCAATCCATCCCCCATGTGTTGGAATGGTATCCAAGAGATGATGTGTTTGATAAGGTTGGGATAATAATACAATCCATAGAAAAATTGGTACACAAAATTTTTTATCTTGAATATGACGGATATTTTCCATGTACATGTCGTGGATTATTAATGATGATAAGAAAAAAATATGGGGTTGGTTGAGCATTATTATAAAAAATATACTAGTAATCTATGAACATGTATCATTTTGAGAAAATTGATACACTCCAATTTATGTTACCTATTTATTTAGTATTTATGGGTGAGGAGTCTATCGTTGTAATATATATCATTTTGAATATGTAAATAAGTATCCCAAATATATTTTAATTCATTTTTATATTGAACAGTTTTGAGAACTCATATTTTAATTTTAATTACAATTTTTTTATTTTGGTTGATGAAATAGTCTTCATGAATTTTTCTCATTAGTTGGCCACATTCAAAATGTCATGTAATAGAATTTTGATCTAAGATATTTTGGACTTTTTTAGATTACTATGAAGATTGGAAATGATTCTTGTTAGTTATAATTAAAATATTATTTTATAGTTATCCATTATTTTATCCACCTATTACATTATAATGAGTATCATCTCGTTAAATATAATGTTTTGAATTATGAAGAAGCGTATATAGAGAATGATGTTTAGTTGTGAAAAATCTATATGATATTATTTACTTGTAGAGTACAGTTCTATTTTGAATACATATTATGCATATAAAACTATAACATCTTGTTACATTTCTTCATTACTCCTCATCACAATATTTGTTCATTATATTGTAGAGTCGTTTTTAAGGTTGATTTAGGAATTTTTTTGAATGTTTTTGAAATCTATTGTGATGCTTATAGTTGGTTAATTATATTCCAAAATCATGGACCATACAATTGAAAACGGTACTAACCCAATAAGGGAGGGTTTAAATGGTTATTGGATGCATTAAAAAATCATGCACCCACCTATAAGAAACCATACCCCTTTAGACGGGTTCATGATTTGGGTTCACGGTTTTTTAATACTGTGTGGCCCTATCAAGTGTCCAATAATATTTAAGGGGTTGAGGATTGGATGGTAATGGTTGGAAATTTACTTGTGTTCTTTGAAACTGCTGATTATATCATGCTAAAATGGTCCACCATCATTTGAGGGGGTCCTAAATGGAGAAGACTGAATATGATGGTGAAGATGAAAAAAAGAATTAATGCATGGAGTGTAATGAAATTAATTCTCTTCTCACTAACAAGTTCTATATACAGGAAACACAGTTGGGGATGATTATTGAGTGATTCAATCTCAAGAAGACATATAATATTGTAATATAATATGAAAATAACTTTTTTCCAATTTCGCATTTTACACTTGAGATTTTATTGAATGAAAACATAAAGAATCATTGGTTTGATATAGGTCTTCAATAATATATTCAATATCATGATTTATTTTCAAATCAATCTGCATATGTTGATGTGATAGATGTTGAAATTATAGTCGATCTTTACCTTGTTGTTTTTTCATGGTTGATTGAATTTCAATTTTCACATAAAGAAACCTCCATGAGTTATATAAAGTTTATGAGGAAGAGTGGTGAGTCTCATGTTGGTTCTAGATTGTATTTTACTTGTATACCTATTTCAATTCCTGATAGAGGACCTTTTATTTTCTAATAGTGCGGCATGCCAGGGAACTCAAAACGGATTGCACTGAGGCACCCAATGTATGATGTTCTTGAAAACTCTCAAAGCACATTTATAAGTTCTTTCACCTATATTCTTATCCCCATAGGTTTATGAGATCATCTCTACAAATATTACCACAATTAAATCAGATTAATTATGTTATAAATGTTATTAGCCACATTAATATGAAATTAAGCATCTCCAAAAAGTAGAAGATTCACCAAGGGAAGAAGATTTGGGTCCATAGAAATTCAAAGGAATCATCACTATTTATTGATAATTAGTTACTTAATTATTTGATACTAGTCCATATCATTTTGGAATTGCCACCCATTTTGTGAGTTTTATGTCTTCCTAAAGAGAATTAATCTTATTTTATGGATATTTCTACATCCCTCAGAATGATGATTGATTGGTTCCTCATTTTTCTATTTTGGTGTTCTCTATATTTGATATTGAATTTTATTAGGATTCTATAGTTATCTACATGAAACATATTAACATAATATTTAGGATTGAATTCTTCATTATTAAAAAATTCATATTTTCTATATAATTGGTATGTATCCATTATTATGTCTGAGAAACCATGTTGTATCATTCAGGAAGAAGGAGACCTCAGGTTTTGTAGTTTGAGAACTTCTTTACTAGAGTTGGGTAATGTGATATATAGATTCGCTTGGGAACTGTAGTAAAAATATTTTAGAATTTATCTCCATCCATTTTCATTGTGTTTATTATTTTTTTTCCTTATGAAATCTTTGATCTTAAATAGGTAAGGTCTATATATTTTTCTATTGATTTAGTTCATGATACACTTTAGATATTTTTTCCTTCAAACTATATGGAACTAGCTAAAATAAATGACCTAAAAACTCATATAGATGATATTTTTGGGAAATAATTCCTATGAATGATTGTGTGACCATAGGTGACGCTGACCCCCTTTGGTAAGAAACTGAATTGGCCACATCACCTTTGTTCTTATTACTAAAAACAAAACCATGTTATGGAGATGAGGAAACATTTAATACTATGTATTGATTAACTATTTGAAGAGTTGAAATTGCTCAAGTGGTTTTTGAGGATGGATCTTCAAATAGGAAATCACTAGTTGAGATTAAAAATCATGGAATTGTAAAAAAATTCTAGAGAATGTATGGCCATTATGAGTTCCCAATCATACAATTTTTTAATGATTTTCTATTACTGTCATTATGGATTTAATAAACAAAATTTTCCGTGAGCATCTCCATATCTTCATAGTAGTTTTCTTGAAAGAAATATTTGATGTCATGATGTTTGATAAGGATTATGTGCATCATCTAAGAGAATTTCTAGTATTTTGTATAAATAAACCACTTTATTCCATGTTATCAAAATGTAATTGATATTTTCAATATGTGTATTTCCTAGGACAAATGGTTTTAGAAAATTGTATCTATATTGATCATGAGAAGGTGAAAGATGATATGACATGAGAATAAACACATAATGTTTTTCTGACTTAGATATTCATTGGTAGAGCTAGTTATTATCACCTGTTTGTAAATTAATTATCAAATATGTCTTCATCAAGGACTATGCTAGCACATAATGGAGTAATTTATTAATTAGGTGAGAAAATATATAGTTATATTGTTATGATAAATCACATAATTAATATTACGCAGGTGTTGAATATTCTAGAGGATGGGTAGATCTATGTGGCGTTCTATAATTCATTATGTTCAGGTTTTGGATTTGTTATTATACAATGTGATCACATCGTGGATAATAGATCTATGTAGCTTAGGCTAAATGAGAAGAATTATCCAACCCATGATCTTGAAGATGTAGTTGTGATGCATGATCTAATGTTTTTGAAACATTATATATTACAAAAAATAGTTTACCTTGTATCATAACCCTGATATCATTACTTCTATATTTTCTCAATAATATGTGAAACACAGACTAAGGATTCATGCAGATTTCCTAAAATAATTTATCACTGATATCACCTATATCTATAGGAAGGGGAATTCAATCATAGCATATTTTAATAGGAAAAATCCTAAAAAATCTTTGAATGAATCATCTGATGATTGGAACATGATGGCTCCCTATACACAATTTTTTAAAAGTGGTTAGGAATCACAGGATGACGAATTTTTTGGATATTCTTTTGTCAATCTATGCTCTTCCCCATATGATTGATTTTGTAAAAAAATATTGATGATTAGTTCCATAGAATTACAAACTATCATCATCCTGGTGTGACCATTTCAACATGATCATTCTATACTGAGGGTATTATATTATTCCATGTCTTATACATAATACACATTTCTATTAATAAATTCTATTATAGTGGATTTTCATATTTCCAAATGAGCATTGCATTCGTAAACAAAGAATCTGTTATATGAAATGTAGATGTAATTAATGTTCCAATTATGAAATGGGGAATTTTAAATTTTTTCTTGTTGTTAAACATTATATTAGGTCAAGGCCAATCTCCAGAGACTATTTGGATTTCTTTATAAAATTCCATTTCTAACATTGATGTGGGGTTGTATAACTATTTAAATTATGGTTTTGTTTCCATGGACCATTATAAATAAAAATGTGATATGGGTTATGATTGATAGGGATGCTAAATAATCTCCCATTATACCTATTAATGATACATCCAATTATAAGGATCTTAATAATATGCATGTGAATGATATTTTTGATTTTAATGTAGTTTAATATATTATAGACTCTGATAGAGATCCATGTTTATTTTATCTATTGTTGAGCGGTCAGTAGATACAACAAGGATCTATGGTTTATTTGAGTATGGAATATAATCCATAGTCAAATGACCATACATAACAAGCTACACATATTATTGAGGCTATTAATTCAACAAATGCTCTTGAATTTATTGGGTCTTGGGATGACTATTTGAATTTGGATGTTTTTTATTTTTTCATTAGTTAATAGTTTGTGATCATGATGGGTCATTTATAGGAATTATATGGCCATTCTTGGAAATATCTATTTTTTTCTCGAATATCAAATAATTTTCATTGGATTGACCGATATTGGTTCAACAGATAGTGGAATATATTTTGTTTATTCATCAATGAATTTTGACTCCATAGAGTTTATATAAATCATATTTTGATGATCTTGTAGACCATTGGAATTTTTAGTTGATAATTAGGTATTCTTGAATGTCTCCCCAAGAATGGTACATCAATGACTTATGAGTAAGGTAAGTACATACTGTCAATTTTAGGATGTTTTTATGTTTTTGAGAAGCATTAGAATGTATCTTATTGTTCATTAATTCTATCGTAGTAGATTACTAGAGAAAATATCTTCCATTTATCTTATTTACCTATGCGTTATTCTATTTTGTATCATATTTTGAGATAGTGAGATCATTATATTTAATCAGATATATCCATAACTAAGAATCCAATTATTATAGCTGATTCTAAAACTAAGGTATGTCATGGGATAAAGATGCCTTTTTTCATCTCACTAGAAGGATGGTTTTGTTATTCAAGGGAAATTGGAGAGAGAGTAATTAATGATGGAAAATTATTTCATATTTTTGCATGGAGACTTCTGAACAGTCAAAATTTCGATATAAAGATTCATTGATGACGAGTTTGAATCATTTCATTACTTTTATTACATAATCTTCATCCATATTTTTGTTCATGGATTGGTTCAGTCTTATTCATGGGTGGTTTGTATGAAATTTTGAATATTTTCAAAAGCTCTTAACCTTGGAATAGTTGGAACACATTTTTACTATAACAACCCAAACATTTACCAATGAAATTTCACGAATTATAATTATTTTATGTAGTACAAAACACATACATATAAATGATAACCTACTAAAAATATTAGTTTCATAAATTAAGATTGAAATAAGTAGTATTTATCGAATTTAGGAACATATACAAATGGAATAGTAACATTACTATTATAATAGTAATGGGACTGTAAGGAATTAAAATCTAGAAAATAGTATAACCACACTAATGAGTGTATAAATAATTTTTTTAAATATTATAAAATAAAATAGTATATATTTATATCATGGTATAGGTAACTAGTTTTTCAAAAAATGAGAAATTAATTATTTATATTTTTGTGTAATGAAATGTTAATTTATAATTTTATAATAATTGAAAAATTATAAATAAAAAATGATCATTAATATATTCATAAAATTATATTTTTTGTCTCAATATTATATGTTAATTTTATTATATTTTAATAAAAAATGTAATGTTTCATAAAATTAGTTATAATATGAAAAAATATATTTTTTATGACATTATGATTTTAAATAAAAATTAAATTACTAATATTTAGAAGAAACTTTATGTAATAATGACTAAATTTTTCACTCTAAACATCAATAATTTGTCATAGGGAATTTTTTTGATATTTATAAAATAGTTAAATATTTGTAAATAGTGAAATTCTATAATTTACATTATATAACATTATATGTATATAATTGAAATATCGAGACATGGATGAGTCATAGCTGAGGTAAGTGGCCATTATATCAAAATATCATTAATTATCCAATATATTTAGTGAATATTTTAAGCACTATTGATTGTATTGATCCAAAACAATAAACAAATGATTAAAATTATCAAAACACCACTCTCTTTCCACTGTAAATACCACCCTCACCACATATTATCCTCGTATATCCAAGCATTTATGCATGTAAAAATTCATCTTAAATACCCTTACAAAGCCTCTTAAACAAATACATGATCTATTGGTATAAAAAAAATGATATTCCCATTTTCCTTTAGGAGGATATCAAGGAGAAGAATTTCGAGAGGTAAAATTCCCTTTAGTTTTATTTAAATTTCTTTTCAAATAATTTTTTTTATGATCCTTACCTACTCTACCCTATACAAAGGAACATGATATATCCAATATCATATATGCACTAAAATTTTATTTATATAATTTAATATAAATCATCAAATCTCTTACCTTGTCCATTTTATACTAAAAATATAAACTTCGTCATTGATGTGTCGATTTAGCGTAAACATGGATGATGCCATTTAATTTCCCTTAATACCATCATTTCTTGTCATAAAACAATTGTTAGAATTAAAAAATAATATAATATATGATTTAAAACTTATTTAATGTTATATAGTTAGTATATAATCATAATATAAAATAATAAATCAATACTAGATCGTGATGATAAAAAATAAACAAAATAAGTCAATATTTTAACATTATGATTTTATCTTATGAATAATATAAATAATATATTAAACAAGATATATAGTATAATTTAAGCTTATGTATGTTCATTCATGATATTTTTTTTAAATTTTTGGGAATTCTTCTAAATTTAAATGATCCTACATGCTTTTATAAAAGATAACGAGTCATGAAAACCATGAAGAAGAAAAACTCATGGAACAATGAAACTGAACTATATAATTTATTAATAGTCCAAGATTGAACATTTTAAAATTATAATAAATAAAATAATTTTATAAAGGTTCTTAATTAATAAATAAGTATATTTAATGTTGTTATCAAGTATAATAAGTAGATGTGAATAACTCTTTTAGAAATAAGGCATGTGATTCTCTCCAATCCTCCAAATTTAACATTGTGTTACGTGAACTCAATCATTATGCCAAATTAATTATTATTTAATTTTATATACTTTATTTAAATTCTGTTCATTTGACCCAAACACATGTAACTATAAAAATTCATCCTTCTTTGATAGGGAAATACAAGAAAAAGTGATCCTGTTTTAATTCCTCCCGGTAGACAACCCTGGTGGAAGGGAACATTAAAATTTATTATCCATAATCAAATACCATCTGTAATATGTTTTCACATATCAATATTATTATTATAATAGAAAACATACATAGTTACATTCTGGTTACAGAAAATCAAATATTTTTTTCTTTAATGACTCTAATATTTTTTCTGAATCCCAACCAACCATTAACATTTATAAAGATTCATTAAAAATATTTTTACCTTTTTTCACATACTATGTTTATCATTAATCATGATCTATTCCAATATTTTTTATAAATTAAATTTTATTATTTTAGTCCATTATTTCATGGAAACCATTATGATATTCCCATTCCTTATGAGTTATTCCATGATTATGATACCCATTTATATCCATGGGTTACCCCATTGTTTGTTAGTTATGAATGATTTTTTATGAGTCACACATATTCAATAACATGTTCTCATGATGGCACCTTGATGGATCTTTAATGAATTGGGTTATATTTTGTCTAATGAGACATCGTGATTGGATATGAAGTGAACCTGATTCCTTTAAGGGACTTTATTCACAGTGTGAAATAATCATAGAAGGTATCCTTTACTCATGCTTATTTCCTATTTTATTTTATATTAAAATTCCAATAATACCATGGTTATATTATCACCAAATTTTGTTGTTATGATTCCTAATGATTATTCATATTCCAATACTTTTTATTCCATCATTTAATTTCTTTTATCTAATATTATATAAATTATTTCTGTGTTTATTCACTTAATGAGATTTTTATTTCATCCTATTAGTTCATTAATTTCATTGGTTATCACATTTAGATATATGATTTAACAGCTAATTAGGATACCATTATGTATACTAAATAAAATATTTATTTATTTTGATTTTATTCATTTTAATTATGTACCAAATATTCCAGTGAAACTAGACATCATGATCCTTGTTATATATTTCATTATTTATTATGAATATATCATGTAAAAATATATATAAAATTATAGGATTATTATAACAGTTATTAGAGGGATGTCTTGTTATTTTAAGATATTATGATTATAAATCATTATTAATAACCCTATGTATAATTCTATAACCATAGATACCTTTATTAAAACATTGGGAATCATAATATAAAATATACATTACATTTACACATTTATGAATATATGTTATAATTTTACATTCTATCATTCATAATATAATTTTATTCATTACTATCTAATTATAAATCATATTTCTTAGTAACTAGCTAGGAATATGATAATATGTTCTAACAATCAATGTGATATGAAATATGACGATTGCCCTTGTGAAATACCAAATTAGATTGGAAAAAGAGAAAAATACCCTTATGGTACTTGTATAACTATCCCATGATATGAATTATAACAATCATCATTTTGAATTTCCCCATCTCTTCAGAATGAGGATGTTTCACATAAATAATTTATTCCAAAAAAATCACATATTTATTGTATTATATAATCCCTTCATCATGGAATAATGATTTAACTACATTGATAAGATATTTGGTATCATTCACTGTTTAGAAGATATGAATGTCATATTGGTGGTCAATCATATTAATGGGAAAGTCGATCAGTGGTGGAAACTGATAAAAAATGTGTACAATAAAAATTTTTTCCATTGAATGAGGATATTTAAAGAAAACATTTTCAAATAACATTTTTCCCAAAAAAAATCATAAAATAGAATGGGAATTCCTATAAATAAATTAAAAAGGAAGACCAGACTATTAGGGAGAACAAAGAAAACATTACAAGAATTTCAAGGTACAGATATGGAATTTTCATGAACACCAAATGTATGGTGGCTAATTTCATTAGTAGACTAAAGATGACACTGTGAACAACATTGGTGACTCAAGACTCTGACAGCTACGAGGAGATTGTATGATGTTCCCTTAAGGTTGAAATTAATATCAAAGACTGTCAATGGTTTCTTGGTAACATAAATAAAAATTGGAAAATTTAATTTACTATGGGAGGATCAATAGATAAACCCAATGATTGAAGGAAATTACACTATCACATGCATCAAATGATTGGGAAGAAGAGTCTTGAAAACATGAAAAATGGAACTAGGAGAAGCTATATGTTTTGAAGAGGGGAGAATCTAGCTTAAAAAGATGAAATGATTTTGAATATATCTCTAATACGGTAATAAAAAGTAAGGTCATAAGCAACACATACTAGATAGAGAAGTGATTGAATTGTAAGATAGATGATAATTATATTAGTCATTACCCTAAGACAATGGTTATTGGAGGAAATCATCTATAATAACTTCAATGTAAACATATATGGGTATATGATATCACTATGCATGAGATGGACCAAAACAACAATGTGGTGATGTGTACAATTTTTATTCACTCATGAATAGTGAACATAATTTTTCATTCTCATTATATGAATTATTTCATATATTTTATGTTTAGTGAAACTATTCAAAAACCACTACAAAATATGAATGAGTAGTTATATGTGAGAATATAAAATTTGTAAATTATCATATAAATTGTTCATAACTCCCCTAGATAATGATTTGGGAGAGAACCTCAATGAAGTATGGGTCTAACATTCATTTATGGTTAAGGAATGGACTTGATGTAAATATGACAAGCCAACATCAACTGTCAGGAAGGGAAGACCACTCTTCCAATTTATAGGAGTCATTCCATTCAATATATGTGTAAGGATGGGTTTTAATATATTTCAAAATAATCAACTCAAGTGAACATGTTATTGACTGATGATAAATAATATCTAGCTCAAATTATTGAGGCAAAGTAGAGAATCATGTTTTAAGACACTCCCATTTTGAGGAATTACAAATTGGTGTTCCATGAACGAATTTATGTTCTTCCTCGTAATTGAGAGGTAGATTCTTCAATTAAAAATACTCATGGATCATGAACTATATCAATGAAACATTATATAATGGCCACCATTTATTTGTATGAACCTAGTAACTTGTTTATAGAATCTAGATAAGAATTATATACGCTCAAGCGATTCACCATGGGGAGCACCAATCCATTTCAAGAAGAAAAAGGATCGATTAATGTTCCTCTGGAATGATTATCATGAGTTCAAAAAAGAATTTAAATATAAATACTATCCCCAACTATAGATAGATGATTTATTCACTGAACTACATGGAGATAGGTATTACTCTATGGAGAGCCTTTGGTCCGCATATCCCTAATTAAAGGAAAATAAAGAAGATAATCACATGATTGCCTTTCAAACAATGTATCCACAATACTAGTTCATAGTTATTCCCTTAAGATACAATTATGCTCCATAAATTTTCATAGAATAATTTAATATACTCTCTAATGATTACCCCAAAAAAATTTGTAATTATTTAATAGGATATTCTGATATACCCAATGATAAAGGAGGAATACAAGGATCATTTTCATACGATTCTGAAGACCTTGCAAAAGTTTAAGATTAATTTTATTATAATAAATGTGATCTATAGATCGAGTAAATTTCATTCCTGCTGCATGTTATCACCAAAAAAGTATTATATAATGATGCTTCTAAAATAAATGAAATTATAGAGTGGCCTTGGAAAACATCTATAATAGATATAAACGATTTCATTAGTATATCTGATTATTAATAGTGAATTTTTATCTACATATAAAAATTATAAAACCCACAAACTGAGATGACTCCAAAGGATGTGACTATTTTATAGTCCACTAAATGTGAAGGCTTAATAAAATAGTTAAAAAAGTAGTATATCAACAAAACATATACTCAAACTAATATCATTTCTGGAACCATTAATAGTATACAAGGATTATAAAAATACATTTTTGTTATATGTACTAGTGAACATGATCAATTGATAGCCTACACCTAAAGGATGTTAAAAATTCAGGGGGAAAAATATAACACACAATACCTTGAGATAGTTGTTATGAACATCACATTAAATATTTTATGGAATTATCTATATAGGGAGAAGTGTGAGATATGTAAGGATTTAAAGATAATAAAATATATATTCACATATAAGGATCTTAATATTCACTAGTGAAGATGGATTGAACTCCTCAATGTTTATGACTGGTCAATCAACTATCATCTTGTTAAATAAAATAATGTGCAGGATATCTTATGTAAAAAGGGTCATGTAACAATAAAAGGATGAAAATTTAGATTAATACTATCTTATTATAATTACAAATTATGGACATTGGAATCATTATGTATAATATCATAACTCCTTTCTACTGTATTTTATCAACCATTACTTCTGATAGAACGAACGGATGATACATGAAATAATGAGGTAATAAAGAAAAAGGGGGATACTATCAGAAATCAGAAATTTATGAATTTCATAATTTATGAGGATGGAGGTGTAAAATTTGGGTCAGGAATATATGTACAATCCAATCAAGAGAAAAATAAATAGATATGAATTATGGACATTGCTCAAATTTCCCAATTCACCCTGAAGCACAATAATGTATCAAGATATTCAAGGGAAATAATGGTTGGACTATAAAAATAAAAAGATCACTGAATATAAACCAATGTTCCCGATATATAAGAATGTGAATGATGGAATGAAAAATTAAATGGTATGATGCATCCATTACTCATACCAACATGGAAATGGGAAAACATCAGAAATAAATTTTTTAGTGGACATTGGACGACATCCAGAAGTAAATAATGATATATGGGTTGTTTTGGATTGTCTTAAAAATATTGATCTCTATAATAACATTTAAGAAAATCTCAATCTAGTTATTCTTATAAACATATACATTGGTACATATGTAAAGCTACATGTTGTACCAATATCTATTGTATCTGATTTAGATTCGAGATAGTCCTCTATGATTTGTAAATTTATCCATCATGTTATAAAAAATAAACTGAACATCGAAAAACATATCATCCTCAAATTGATGACCAATCTGATTGGAATATTCAGACACTATAAACAATAATGAGAGAATATTCAATCAATGTCATGGTATAAGGGTACCACATGTAGATATTCTTGTGTTCATTTACAACATTAGTATCCCCATGAGCATCCAAATGACTCTATATGAAGCCCATTATGGGAAAGGATTAATTTCACTAGGATAATGGGATGGGGTCTATGGACGTATGATTCTAATACATGAAATGGTCAATGAAATGATAAAAAACGTGGGAACCATTCAGTGGAACCTAAATGAATTAAAAATTTGGGAGAAGATTTGTATAGATAATAATTAAAAAGGACCATGTGTTTCTTTTTGGAGTCATGGTATTCCTCTCAATATTTCCATGAAATGTGATCATGGGATTTGGTATGAATGGAATGATAAATCCAAGGTACATCGGCCACTTACAGTTTCAAGATCTTGTCAGAGTTGTTTCTATAAACTATCATGTCAACTACTATGTAGAAAGTAGTCAATGTATTCCACATACATCTTTTATGGATTTACATACTAGATCTGAAAATGTTACAAAATCAAGAGGTGGAACAATTGGATAACAAACTCTCATATAAAGAGAAATTAGTGAAGATCCTTGACCAAAAAGATAAAATTATACACAACAAGACAGTGAACATGGTATAATTACAAAGGCGGAACCATAAGTATGAAGAAGTAACCTAGGAACTATAGGATGTGATGAAGGATAATTACCCTCACCTATTTTCACCATATTATGTTAAAAAAAACATCAATGGAAAAATTTCATAAGGGGGTATGAATGTAGAAAAACCAACTATTATCAATATTATATCGCATCAGAAAATACTAATATATATTATTAAACACATAAATAACCTAGAGTTCCTAATAAAAACATTATTTTCCTATATATTGAATAAAATATGTGGTATTTAAATTAATTGCATAAACTATACAAATAGAAATGTAACTTGACCATTGGATTTGTAATGTGACCATTAGGAATTGTAATGCATCCAATATAATAATAACCTAACTTATGAATGTAAAAATAAAATCTATGTATCTAATAAATGGAAATGTGATATATTTATATATTGGTTAAGTAAATAGATGTTTCAAAAGTTATACATTACGTTTCTTTCTGTAACATAAATGTTGATTTATTGTTTAATAATTAATGTTATGATTAAAAATGGCTTTTTTCATAAATTGATTCATATAATGTTATTTTTTTTACCTTATTATAAGATAATTTTATGAGACCTTAATTAATATTTCAAAGGGTCAGAAAATCCATAATATTATTAAAATCGGCATTTTAAAATTAAATTACTATTTTAATTAAAAATTAAATGACCATATTTAAAAAATATTTTTCATAATATTTAGTCTGTTTTTGATATATAAAAGTAATAATTTTCTTTGTGATTTTTTTTATTTTTTATTTTTTTTGAATTTTTGTTGAAAAGTGAAGTACAGTAACATACAGTATTTTTATTATTAGTAAATAATTATTTTTTTTGGACACAAATGATCCATAAATTATGTATGTTCTCAATATTTATGAATCAATATAATTATATAATATATCTCTTTATACCATTAATCCCTATTGATTTTTTGTAGAAATATTTAATAAACAAATGATTAAAATAATTAATAACACACCTCTCCTCCAACAATAAGTACCTCTTCTCACTAACTCTTCTACTCAAACCTCCAAACCATGATTCTTATTCAAATTATACCCAACACTGATCCCAATCCTCTACCCCATCTCTAATATCCTTTGGTATCAACAATAGATATAATCTATTTTCCTTAATGTGGTTCTCATGGATAATAATTTCAAGAGCTACAATCCTATTTCATTTTTATTCATTTTCTTTTTAAATTATTTTATTTCATTATCCTTCTATCCCATACCCTACACAAAGGTTCATTATTTCTATAGAATCATAAATAAAATATAATTTCATTTTCTTAATTGTATATACATAATGATATAAAGAATCCTCTCCTATTTATTATAATAATACAAAAAAATTACATTGATTTGTTGATTTACCATCATTATAGAGGATGCATTTTCATTTTCCATTAAATACCTGAATGGTGGTCATAAAATAAATTTATGGTTAAATGATATTATATTATATTTATTAAAAATTATTTATTGTTATGGAACCAGTATATATACATAATATTTAACAACGAACAAAAAATGAGTTCGTGATGATCAAAGTACTTCCAAAATGAATAAATCCTTTTTAATTAATTGTATATCAAATTAGTCATCATTATTCCAAAAATATGATATATAAAATAATTTGAACTTCTAGATGTTCATTAATAAGATATAATTTCCAATAGGGTGATTTATTCCAATTTTATATGAACTTGTATTGTTGTAATCAAGAAAAGTAATCATGAAAACTATGAAAATGAACCCAAATTAAATGGTGAAACTGGTATATATACCTCTTTAAAAATAAATTATGGAAAATGTTAAAATAATAATAAATAAAATACATCTATAATAGTGTCTTAATTAATTAATAAATAGAATAAATTTTATTAACAAGGAAATTAAGTAAAAGTGAAGAACACTTTCATAAATAAGATAAAAAATCCTCTTAGAACCACAAAATTTAGTATTGGATTATGTTTTCACTCTCAATAAAATAAATCAATTATTTTTTTTATATACATATTCTAAATTATGTTTATTTATTCCAAAAATATATGTATCATGCTCAATTCCACTTTATTTTATGGGGAGATAAATGCTAAAAAAGTCCCATTCTCAGTTGATACATTTAAGAAAACCTGATAAAAATGAATATCCAAATCTCATACACATTCACTAGTATCATCGATAATCTATATTAAAATATAAATATTTTGAGAAATAAATATTTTTATGATGAAGAAATATCTTATTTCATTTCCTGTTTCATGAAACTAAATTTAACATTCCATATTAAAAGAATCTTTTATAGTTTTCCTTATATGGCATCAATGTTCTTAATTTTTAATGGTTTGAAAACACTTTTTTTAATGTTTTTACTTTTGATGTTCATAATTCATCATTATATTTCATATATTTAATTAGGAAATTTCATTATTTATTTAAATACACTAAATAATAGAAACAATTTATGATATTATCTTTAGTAATTCTTTAAAACATGAATATAATACCAATTTTTTAATGGGAAATAATTATGATTATTTCGTATATATTATTATTCATGTGTAATATATATTCATGAATATATTATAGTATGTTCAATTAAATTGTGCTCCCATGAATTCTATTATTTTTTATATCATGTGACATCATGTTTTGTCAGGGAGTGAAATAAATTCTTTTATAGGACACAATCCATCTTGTGTAATTTTTTTGGTAGTTATTCATGAATAATGTTATTTTTATTAGGTATGTTGCTTCAAAATTCATATTATTAAATGATTACATAGTAAAATATTTTACATTTTAATCTTTATTATGTTTATTCATGTTCCATTCCTTTTTATTTCATCATGTTATGCCATCTAACCCTTTCCATACAGTTTATTTTTATGTTTCATAAAATACTATACTTTTTAGCTCATATCTATTTTTTACTTATTTCCCGATTTATCATCTACATAAATTTAATCTAAATTTATGTTATGAAATTATTTTGGAGAAAAATTATGTTTTAATTTTTATATCATGGTTTCTAATTATGAATATATTCTTAAAAAGGAACTAGAATTTATAATCACATTAATTTCAATGATTAATATTATTAAAAACAGAATAATTTGTTTAAATGTCTTGGTTAATATATTTACGATACTATTCTCCATTATAATGAGAACTATGAAATCCTAATTAATGAGGGCTGACACAGTTCACACAATGTATTAAAAATTATGTACCCACCTAGTAAAAACAATGCAACCATTTTGAGGGGCTTATAGTTAGTGTGCACTGTTGGGAAAATTATGAATCCCTTCCCATCTAACCATCCAAGTAATATTTTTAATTATGATCTTATTTATTATAAAAAAACTATGGACTTAATTTCTCGAAAAGGCCATTCGACCCTAACACTATTTTTTTCCATATAGGCTCTATATAGGGGTTTTTGGATCATCTATACCCATTATGAAGAAGATATAATCTATGTAAATTCCCATTGATCTCTCCATATTATAATTTTTCCACCATTCCTTAAATCCCAATCATTTTCACTTTTCCTCTTGGGTTATTCTTATATATCCACGTTTTTTGAGGATCTAATCTATATTGTTCTATATCATAATTTTTGGTTGATTCTAAAATATTTATTATTTACATTGTTCATTAGAGTTTTTAGTTGTGGGAATTTTTTATCATATTCCTATAATTCCATGGTAGGTGGTTTCTACTATGTTTGTTCAATTTATTTAACCCAAATTTATATAATTAAATGTATATTAAATTATATAGGATTAATAAAATCCCAAATAATTTGGAATTTGGTTTTGAATTTTATTTTGCATTAAAATTAGTGAAAAAACGATTTATATGGATAATAAATTACCATTAGTTCACAGAATAGATGGATTAGGTCATAGGGTACCAAGGTGGGGTTGGTGGTTTCATATATTGATTATTTTTGGTAAATAATTTTTTTTTATTTTCAACTTTTTAAAAAATATATGATTGGAATGATCTATGATGTTTACATAGACCTTGGTAATGGTTTTTGAAAAATGATTTTTTTCTCTACATGTAATGTAAAATGTTGAGATTTATAATAATAATGAAATGGTTCACAATATAATATTTCAAATCTTGATTTTTATAGTCAATGGGTTGTCTGTATTTGTTTTTAGGGAATTCTATTATCCCATTGAAATATTTTTACATATGTAGCAATGTGTAGCATTATAATTTTATACATATATCTAAAATTATCTTATTTTCATATCACCATATGATAATATGTCATGGTAGGATACACTATTCCGTTGTACATGATAAATGGATATAATACTAACACCATATTCGTATTCACATATTTCATGTCCCTATGTTAATTTTCAGTTATTTTTTGAGGTACATGTTTATTGAATTCTGACTAGAAATTATTATTGATCAACGAGACTCCATGATAGCCTAGAAAAATGTAATACAATGGGTGATATCTAAGTTTTATTAAATTTTTTGAGATTTATTTTTATTAAGAAATTTGATTAATAAATTAATAAATATTTTTTTATAAATCATTATTCTCCTATAATATATGAGAACTATTTTAAAGTTGTTATACATTGATATTTCTTAACAAAAATTTCATTTAAATCTAAATACTACATTTCTATGACATGTTTTACATTTTTTTATTATTTTTGGATTAGTAGATAGAGATATCTTATGGAACACATATGTGGGATTAAACATGGAATGTTCATTTAAAACCCTTCACATGACATTAGAGTTATGTAGAGCATGTTTATCATTAACGAATTCGAATGGTGTTATAGGTAGGTGTAAGAGTTTATTTATAGATGTGAAATGAAATATAGTGGTTATATAGTGGGATATTTCTCTTGTATCACATTTATAAACTATCATTAGCTATTATACCCTTGTTTTTATGAGGAATATAAATTATTTTTTACTTTTTTTTGGTTTTATCACTTCTACTGTTTGTTTTTCTCCATGGAATACTAAGATTCTAGTTATCATTCTCTCATATTCCATTCGCTACATTTATATTTGGAAAGTCATTCCTTCTATTTTTTGTTTCATGTTTCAGATCATGTCACCTATCCTCAGAGAATGTGAATTAATTTGGACTATTTTATTGTTTCATTTAGTGTGATGTTAGATGTTCCTTCTAGGTTGTGGCTTGGTAATTTTTTATTAATATATTCATTCTAGAATGATTTATTGTATGGGATATTATATAGAAATGTGATAATATTATTAGGAGTGAAGGGGTATATTATGGGTGATTTTCTAGATAGCTCACATATTAATGCACCAGTATTCACTCTGATATCTTGGGTTTTAGTAATACTATGATTGTTTTTTATCTAGTAAATAGTAATTGATAAGAGATTTTTTTCCCAAACTCATAGTGCAACATTTTGGTATTCTACCCATCATTTTTGTGTTTATAATAATTCCCCTAATATATCATTCATGGAATATATTAGAGGGTGAACTAGGGAAAAATCCTTACTAAAATTAACATATTAATCTTAATAAAATTCATGATATCATATGTGTAGCTCATGAAATTAATCATAATGTGAAACATGTACAAAACCATGTTATTGAAGTAGAATAACAATGATAAGAAATGAAAGAAACGAATCAAAAGAATCAATTCCAACCATAGAAGGCTGCATCATTTGGGAATATTAAAGAACCTCATTAGTAGTATGACAATATTGAAAATTTTATAAGTTCATCTATTTCATGGAAATAGCTGAATTAATCTTGTTAATGTGAATAATGATAAAGAATTAGGTTCCTAATAAAAAAATTTAGAACTATATTGTTAACGATAATTAATATTTGGGATTTTAGTGGAATGATTTGATGATTTTGTTATTTTAGAAGACTTTTCCATAATAAATAATGAGAGAAAAGAATGATGAGTAACTATTATTTATGTAGATATACTATTTTGTATAATGAAACAGTAACCATTTTTGGTGATTGTTAATTTTTTTAGAGGTTGTGATGAAAAGGAAAATGAATTATCATATATACATACATGGATTCAGAACTAATATGATATTAAATGTATATATTTTTAATCTACCGACAAATATTGAAATAGTTTATTGATCAATGATAGTAGAGATTAATTTTATGGTAATGTCAGGATTGTTTTTCACTTCCTTCATATGAATTGATATTATGGTGGTGCACATAATGAGAGGAAGAGGAAGTGTAAAGAAATCATTATAGATGGTTTATGTGCTCTAAGAATAGGTACCTTTATAATAAATCAATAGTTTCTTTCATTGAAAAATTACTAAATTCTATTTTGTAATCATAGGATAAAGGTGATCATCATACCCAACACATATTATGACTTGAACTAAATGTGATCACTAAGCTCATCAAAAAATGATCACCCATGATTTGTGTACAACTCAAAATGGCTATGTGTAATTATATTCAAAGGTAAATATATTGTAGTTAAAAGAGTCAAATTAAATAGGGTTTTATCCATAGTCCTTTGGAGTGATACAATTTCATATAGTGAAGGAGATGTGAGTTGAAGATGATGTGGTTCCTAATATAGTTACATGAACCATTCTTACTATGTCTTTAATGGAAAATAATTTATCTGATATTTCTTTCCAACATCGTCCTTTATAAAGCATGTTTTATAAATGAATTTATTTATTAAAAGAGATTATGAATACTTTTGTGGACCATGCGACAATCCATTGATAAAATTTAAGGAATATCGATTCATTTTCCATCTATTATGCATTTGATAATCATTGCTTTGTAAGTATTGGACATTCGTGTTCTTGATCTCAATCCATTTTATTTCATTATTTTGATATATTGGACACTTGGAAAGTAGAATGAGATTAATTTTTTTTATCATTAACTAGTTTAATACATTTCTATCGATGGTACACCCCATGTGTTTTGGGGAGAGATTTTTCTAGGTTCATGTAGTGTAAGTACATCACACAGATTGATAATGAATCTTTTATTGGATGACTTTGGATGAAACAATTGATATATATTTTCATGTTTAACATCCATTGGATGGTTTCTATTTTTCTATGGTTTTACTATATGAAATCTTATGCTTCCCCATTTTAATAGAATTATAGTTATCATTTTATCAAGTTCCTAGTCTTCGAAAAATATATCATCCCAGAAATAAAATGTCAAGTGATGATTTGAATGATAATAAGAATCATTTGGATGAATGGTTTGAGAAGGGATTAACTAAACTTAAATTTTTTGGGTTCCCTAAATATTATTCTCAATGATTATTTTTGGATCTCTTTATATCATCGTTGATTATTGGATAATGAATTTCATTATATATAAGAATTGACATTCTTTTTCCCATGTGTATGAAATGTAGGATTTGTTATTGTTGGAAATTTATTTCAAATGATCATTGGGAAAGCTATAATTATATAAAATTTAAGGATTACAATATCGTAATGACCATATTTATTGATAATTTATAAAACATATGAGTATATTATAATATTTTTTCGACTAATGTACTACCTAGTATTATTTATATTCATGATGAAGTAAGTATTCCAATAGTGTCCTGATACCATTATTATTTTATTTGTGGATGATATAAATTTCATTTCATGAACTATATAATGTAATTATAACTACATGATTTTGGTTTTTGGATTCATGAAGAATCCCCACAGTTATATATTATTATCTAAATTTGAATTTTTGATCATATAGGAGATGTCCCTGGGAACATGATTTGGATAATGGTCTCTCTCTTGTCTCTAGAACAATCATGGATTTTTATTCACTGCAATGTATATAGAAACACATTAGGATAAACTTATTCTAGGGAATAAAGTTATATTAAATATCGTTTTTAAAATATTTCTATATGTAGGGAACACCATTTAGGAATATTACCATTAATGTTTATAATTTCACTTATGATAATATATTTCAAACCAATCTTGATCTAATTAAAGCTTGTCTTCCATGGTCACAGATTCTAATCATATAACAACACATTAAGGGTATTTTTTCTAATTCTGGATTCTTCTAGTGATGGACATGGACATATAATTATAAAAAAAGGTCAAGACATAGAGTAAATTCTACCTATAGATGTTTTATTTTAACATTTGGTACAAGTAATTGAGGGGGAATACTATTTCTAGCACTGTCAATTTCAAATTTCAATCACACGCCTTTATATAAGCAAAATAGGAGTTGAACATTTTATGGTATTTTACATCTATTTCAAATAGATATGTAGATGGATTACTAGGGTATGGTTCTATATGGTGTTAATTTTTTATTATCTCTCATATATTAAATTAATTAAGAAAAAAAGGATGATGAATTCAGGAGATTTATGCAATTCATATATAGTGGTAAAAATATTTAATATAGTGTAATTTTTTATTTCTATCCCAATGTTGCACCTATTATTACATTACGACAGATCACTAGATTCCTTTTTTCATTAACCAGCCTCTTACAGTTTTATAATGGAAATGCGATGATGTATTAAATGAAACGACTAATGTATTCTCATAGAATCCATGAGGAATGAATGAAATTTTGATGGTGATTAATATTTTGTCCAAATAATCTCATTTAATTCTGGTTAGGGAGACAACCAATGTTTAAGATCTATGTATGTTTTATAGGTTTTAAAACATGAGGGTTCATGGGATTCAAAAACCATTTTCTCACCTAGTAATCCGATTCCATCCCTATGGCATTGTAATGATATCCAATAGATTATGTTTTTGTTCATGATGAGATAATAATACAGTCCATAAAAAAATTAGTAGAAAATATATATTATTCTAAATATAGTGGATATTTTCCATGTGCATGTAATGTATTATAATGGATAATAGGATAACCACTTGAGGATGGTTGATTATTATTATAAAAAATGTTTATAAGTCATTTATGAAAATGTATCATTTTGAGACAATTTATACCCTTAAATTTTGGTTACCTTATTTTTTTGTATAGGTGGGTGAGGGCTCTATCGCTGTAATATATATCATTTGGTATATTAAAATAAGTATCCCAAATATATTTTATTTTATTTTTATATCACAGAGTTGGGAGAAATCGTATTTGAATATTATTTACATTTTTTGGAGTTATTTTTTTGATGAAATAATGACAATGAATGTTTCGTTTTAGTTGGCCACATTTAAAATGGCATGCAAGAGAATCTTGATCTTAGATGTGTTGGACTATTTCATATCACTAGGATGATTAGTAAGGATTCATATTAAATATTATTTAAATATTTTCTGATTGTCACCCATAATGTTTTCCACCTATCACATTTTAAGTAGTATCATCTCACTAAATATAATTTTTTGAATTATGAAGATTTGTATTTAGAGAAAGATTTTTTAGTTTTTAGAAATATATATGGAATGATTAAATCATTGAGTACCATTTTATTCTGAATTCATATTTAGTCTATAAAACTATAACATCTTTTTAATTTTCTTCATTACTCCTCAACCCTCAATTTGATTATGCTTTTGTAGAGCCATGTTTAAGGGTGTTATGGGATTTTTTTTAAAAAATGAACACTATTTGGATATGGATGGTTGGTGCATTATTTTCCCAAATCATGAAACATACTATTAAAAATTGTAAAAACCCAGGCAGTGAGGGTTTATATGGTTGTTGGATGGATTGATAAATCATGCACCCACTTATTGGAAACCATGTCCACATTAGAGGGGTTCACAATTTTGGTGCACGATTTGGAATACTATGTGGCCCTGTCTAATTAAAATTTAATATTTTTTTATTCTTAGTAAATTAGTTTTCTATTCATGAAACCCTAATTTTTGGTTCCCTACTAGAATATTTAATATTAACATGATCACTTCTTCCTTGAAGGCTCCCTATATGTGATTTTTAATCATCTAATACCATTTAAAATTGGATCAAATCTTGTAATATGCCACTCAATGTATCCCTGGTGTGAGTATTCCCAAATTCCATATGTCATGATGTATCCTTCTCACATCAATGGGAATTTTAAGATATATATGTTTTTCAAGTATTTAATATTAATTTTTTAGATCCTTAATATTTTTTGGGTTCTCACACCACCATTACTTGTGTTTCTCATTAGTGTTACTCATCACGAGCATTTTGTTACAAGATCACATTATTCCATGGAAAGGAGATCCATATAAGTTTAGCCCATTGATTTAACACCAACTTTCAGGATTTAAATTAAATTTCACTCAAATGTATTATGAAAAACCCACTTCAAATAAATTTATTTTTTAATTTTCATTGTCATGAAATTTTGGGATACCAACAATTTCATTGAATTGGGATGTGATTTATATTTTATAGGAATTATGGAAATTGATTTTTCAAAATTGAATTATGGAGTTGATTTGATGAGGTGTTAAATTATTTTAACATTTATTTCATTTTTTCGACAAAAATATTTACAAATTTATTATTATTTAATATATACCATTTTATATTAATTGTATTTTAGATAAATTTTTTCATGTGTTTCAAACAACTAAAATGAATAAAATTTGTTTTTCTAAAAATGATGATTATTTCCATGCCATTTTTAATAAAAAATGATTATATATTTTGGTTTACTTTTTTGAAAACATATTATGGAATTATTTTTAATACCCTAGTGGCATTATAACTCGCACCCATCTTTTTTCCTTAGGTTGTTTTTAGATTTCCTTTTATAGTGTTAGTGCAAGTGGAAATCACCTCATTATGGTGCTTGTTAATGATATTTTATTTTTTTATGATGTTTCTGTTGGGAACTTGGTTTTTTACCTTTCTATTTCCTGTACAGTGTGGTTGTACATTTGGTTTATATACCTCATTGAATTATTTTTCATTTCTTCTTATAGAGTTCTCTTTTGTTAAATAAACATTTATCTACTTCTTCTACTATTTCTGTGAGAAAACCCATTCCAACCATTATCCGGTATGACATACTCTTATAGTCACCAGCCCATGGGGATCGTGAATACCATTAAAGCCATGTTAGAGATACCTCGGGTATCATGTTAATAGAGCATCCATTCCGGATTGTGATAATTAGTTATTACAAGTTATTTTTAATCATTTTTCCTTAAAGTTAATATGAAGTTGTATTTTCTATCTGGGACATAGAATGTACATAATGGCGAGTTACTTACCATCACTATCCAAAATTCACCTTCGCTCACTTGGGGTGGTTTTAAAAAGATGTATTGAGATTAGTTATAGTTTTTTCATATTTTTATTTGGATAGATTGAAATACAAAACTAGTTTATCAATATTATGAGAACATTTTCCGTGATTCTATTATTGATTGTATATATATATCCTTTCTAATTTCTTTAATATTGTCTATTGATGTTTTTTATTATTATTCCTCTATGATGACATGAAAATATGATATGAGAAAAATCTATCGACGAACCACAGTGAGAGAATCCTAACATGAAATGGATTCTTGTTAAAGTTATTGTGAATGTTTTCTATTATCTTGTAAAAGCACCATCACCCATTCCCATTAATTTTCCATCCATAGAACCTCATTGGGATGATGTTAGGATTCATTATTTGGAATTCCTTCACATGATTCCACTATAATTCGTAGTTTCCAATGATATTCTAGGGGTTGTGGATTAGATGAGAATGGTTGAACTTTTATTTGAGGTCCTCAAACACATGATTATATCAAAGTTAAATTGTCCACCTTCATTTGAGTAGATCCTAGATAGAGAATGTATAATATTTTTGTGAAGATAAAAAAGAATTAGTACATGTAGTGTTATGAAATTAATTCTCTTCTCGCTGACCAGTTCAATCCAGAGGTAATAAAGCTGTGAAATGATATTAAGTGCTTCAATCTAAAGCATACATATAAGAATTTTATATAATATAGAAATTTATTTTTTAGGATAGTGAATTTCACACCTGTGATTTTATAAATTGGAATGATAAAGACTCATTTATTTTATATAGGCCTTCGATCAGATATTTATTATCATGATTTATTTCCGAATCCAATCTTCTAATGTTGAAGTGATGGATGTGGAATTGATAGTTGATCTTTACCTGGTTGGTTTGTCATGGTTGATGAGATTTAATTTTTCATATATAGGCACTTCCATGATTTAAATTATATGTAAGTGGAAGAGTGGTGAGTATCATGGTGGATCTAGATTTTATAGTACTTCTAGACTTCTTGAATATAATGACATTGGACCATTTATTTTCTAATTGTGTGGCATTCCTGGGAACTCAAAACAAATTTCCCCAAGGAACCCAAGGTATGATGTTCCTAAAAACTCTCAAGTAACATGCATAAGTGGTTTTATCTATATTATTCTAACCATATTTTCATTATATCATCTTATACAAATATTAACATAGTGAAATTAGATGCTTCATGTACTAACTGGTTGTAGTCATATTCATATGAAATTAATGTATCGACAAAGTGGAAGAGTCACAAATGAAATATGATCTGGATCCCTAGGCTTTCAAAGAGAGAATCACAATTGATTGATAATTAGTTACTTGATTATTTAATATTTTTTCATGTCAGTCAGGCATTTCAACGCATTTTGTGAGTATTCTATGTCTTCCAATTGTGAATTACTCTTATTTGATGGATATAACTGAACCCCTTAGAACAAGGAGGTATTAGAGGATTTATTGTCCTATTTGTGTGTTCTTTATATCTGATATTGGATTTTATTAAGATTCTATGGTTATCTACATGAAACATATTAACACAATATTTAGTATGGATATCTCATTATTAATAATTCCTAAAATGTTTTCAATCTTTGGTATGTATCCATTAGTGTGTCGATGAAATCATGTCATATCATTCCGTGATAATGGGACCTGAGGTTGAGTAGTTCAAGGACTTCTTAACCAGATTTGGGTTATGTGATATATAGAGTCACTTTGGATCTGTAGTAAGAATATTAGAGCATTGATATCCTAACAATTTTCATTGATTTTACCACTGCTTTTTCTTCAAAATTCTATTATCGTCCACAGGTATGATAGATATATTTTCCTATAGAATTTTTTCATGAGACACTTTTGGTATCTATTTCATCAAACTATATGGAACTAGTTGAAATAAATGAGTTAAAAACTTATATGGATGATATTTTTGGAAAATAATTTATATGAATGACTATGTGACCATAAGTGACGTTGGAACCCATTTTTATGAAATTAAATTTTTCATATCACCTTTGTGTTTATTAATGAAAACTAAATCATGTCACAAATATGAAAAAACACTTCCTTCTAGGCATTGATTACCTATTTGACCAGTTGAAAGGGTGTGAAGTTGTTCTTGAACATGATCGTCAAATGGGTTATCACTAGTTGGGATTAAAAAACAAGGAATTATAGAAAACACATGATAATGAATTTATAAACATTATGAGTACCGTATCAAACTATGTTTCTATGCATTTACCTTTCAGTATTTATGGATTTAATAAATAATATTTTCTCTGAGCATCTCGATACCATCATGGTAATCTTTTGTGATGAAATACTTGATTGCACTATGTCTGATAGGGATCATGTTCATCATCTAAGAGAAGTTCTATTATTATTGAGAAATCAATCGCTTTATTCCATGTTATTGAAATGTAATTTATATATTCAAGAAGTGTATATCTCGGTACATATGGAATTAAAACATTTTATCTCTATTGATCATGAGAAGGTGAAAGATGATGTGACATGTGAATAACCACATAATGTTTTAATGACTCAGATATTCATAGGTTGAGCTCTATATTTTCATCAGTTTTTAAAATAGTTCTCAAATATGTATTCTTTGAGGAATACTCTAGCTCATAATGGAGTAATGTTCTAATTGAAATATAAATTTTATAATTATTTTTTTATGATAAGTCATATTATGTATACTACTATTGTGTTTATGGTTCCAGAGGATGAGTAGAGTTATGTGGATTTCTATAATGCATTATGTTCAGTTTTAGAATGTGTTATTAAACAATGTGATCAAATTTTGGACAATAGATCTCAATAGCATAGGATACATGAGAAGAATTATCCAACCCATGACTTTGAAGACATATTTATGACTCATGCTATTAGGTGTTAGTATCATTATCTTTTCCAAAAATGGTTTACCAGGTATTTTTACCATGATATCATTACATATATATTTTCTCAATAATATTTGAAACTCACCCCTAGGCGTCATGTTTATTACTTAAAAACGTTTATCAATAATATCACCTATATCCCATGGTAAGGAAACTAACTCACAGAATATTTGAACAAGAATCATCCAAACCAATACTTAAAAGAATCATCAGATGATTTGAACATGATGGATCCCTTTTCTCTATTTCATATAAGAGATTAGGAATCCCAGGATGTGGCTATTTTGGATAATCTTTAGTTGACCTATGCTCTTATCTGTATGAATATTTTGGAAAAACATCTTGAGGATGAGTTCCACATCATAATAGACTCTCTTTATCACGAGGTGACAATTTATACATGGTAATTATCTACTAACGAGTATTATATTATTCCACAATTTGTACATAGTACACATTCATATTAATATATTCTACTACGGTGGATTTCTATATTGGTAATTGAACATTCAATCCATGAATAAAGAGTATGTTATATGAAATGTAGAGACAATTAATGTGCCAATTATGAGATGGATAATTCAATATTTTTTCTACTTGTTATACATTCTATATGGTCATGGCCAATTAGTAGAGACCTTATGGATTTCTTTTTCTAATTACAGTTCCATCATAGAAGAGGGATGATATCACTATGGAAATTATGGTTTTGTATGCATAGAACCATATAAATAGGAATATGATATGGGTTCTGATAGATAGGCCTGCTAAATAATATCACATTATACCCATTCATGATACATCCAATTATATGGATCTTAATTATCAATATGTGAATGATATTTTTTATTTTAATGTAGTTCAATAAATTTTAGACTCTGATAGAGATCGATGCTTAACTTATAACTTTTTGAGGGGTCACTCGGAGAAACTAGGATCTCTTGTTCATTACATTATGTAATATCATATATAGTAGAATGAAGAGACCTAACGAGATACAAATATTATTGAGGATATTCTTTAATACCATTTTCTTGAATTTAGGGGGTCTTGGGATGACTATTTTCATTTTGATGAGTTTTCTTATAACTATAGTTAATATTTTTCGATCATGATGGATCATTTTGTGTAATTATATCGTTGGTCATGTAAATATCTTTTTTATCTAAGATCGATGAATGTTCCTTGGATTGAACGATATTGGTTCAAGAGATGATAGAAAATATTTATTTTACTCATCATTGAATGATGACTCCACATAGTTGATATAAATCTATTGTTCATCATCTTATAGACCATTGTAATTTTTAGTTGATGATTAGGTATTCTTGAATGTCTCACCATGATTGGGTCCTCAATGACATGGGAGTAAATTAAATAGTTATTGTCATTTTGGTACATTTTTTGTTTTTTTGGAATATGTAGAATGTATCTTATTGTTTGTAAATTCTACCATATTTTATTTCCGTTGATAATTTCATCTATGTATCTCATTTACAAAAGTATCATTCTATTCTGTATTATGTTTTTGGATAAAGATATCATTCTATTTATCCTTACATATCCATAACTATGAATCTAATTATTATAACTGATTCAGAAACTAAGGTATGTCATTGGAGAAAGATACATTTTTGAAAATCTATAGAAGCATTGTTCAGTAACTCAAGTGACATGGGGGTTAGAGAAATTGTTGAGGTAACATTATCTCATATTTTTGGCATGGAGACTTCTGAACAATCTTCTTGTGGATATAAATATGACTTTATGTGTAGGTTGTAACATATCATTACTATTATCAGTTACCCTTTATCCTTATTTTTATTCATGGTTTGGTTCAGTCTCATTCATGGTTGGTTTGAATGAAATTTTGAATATTTTGGAAATCTCTTTGCTAGTGAAAATTTGGAAAATATTTTTAATGTAACCACCCAAACATTTATCAATGAAATTTCCCAAATTATAATTATTTTATATACTATAAAACACATAAATCTCACAAATAACCTAATGAAAAAATTATTTTCAAAAATTAATATTGAAATAAGTGGTATTAATAGAATTTATGAACTTATACAAATGGAATAGTAGATTGACTGCTAGAATAGTAATGGGACTAAAAGGAATAGAAATACAGATAGTATAATAACCCAAATTATGTGTGTATAAATAAAATTTTTAGGTCTTATAAATTAAAATATTATGTATTTATATCATTGTATAGGTAAAAAGTTGTTCATAAAATAATAAATTATGTATTGATATTTTTTTGTAATAAAAATTTTTATTTATATTCTTATAAGAAATATATTAATTTATAAGAAAAAATATTTTCAAAAATATATTAATAATTTTATATTTTTAACAACTTATTATTATACGATAATATTATGATATTTTAATTAAAATTGAAATGTTTTATAAGATTAGATGTAATAATCTAATCAATATTTTATATATATTAAATAATATTTTAAATAAAAATTAAATTAATCATAGTTTGAAAAATATTTTCATAAAAATGAATACACGTTTGAAATCTTAACATCTAAACAATGTCATAGATTATTTTTTGGAAATTAATAAGATTGTTTCATTTTTTTAAATAGTGAAATACAGTATTTATGTTATTTAACATTATGTGTAAATAAATTAATTTTGGAGACATGGATGAGTCATATATGATATAAGTGTCCATTATAACCATACAATCCTAATTATCTAATATATTTAGTGAATAATTAAAAAAATATTGATATTTTTGATTCAAAATAATAAAAAATGATTAAAACAATCAAAACCCTATTCTCTTTTCAAAATAAATACCTCCCCTCACAACATATTCTCCTCAAATATCCAGGAAATGATACATGTTCAAATTATTACAAAATACACTACCCAATACGCTTAGACACATTCATAATCCTTTGGTATCCAAAACTGAAAAACCAATTTTCTCTAAGAAGGTTCTCAAGGAGAATAATTTCAAGAGGTAAAATCCCTTTTTGTTTTCTTTATATTTTTCTCAATTATATTTTTTTATTATACTTACCTACTCTACCCTCTCCAAAGGGACTTGATAAATCCAATATAATACATACACTATAATAATAATAATAATAATATATATATAATGATATATGAATGACCAAATATCTTATCCTCTCTATTTTATTCTAAAATGAAAAAAAACTAGCATTGATGTTTCGATTTACCGTCATCATGGATGATTCATTTTCATTTTCAATCAATACCATAATTTCGTGTTATAATTTTTTTTATTAAAAGTTGTGATAGTAAATTTATTAAAACTTATTTAATGTTATATAACAAGTATATTTTCATAATATAAAATAATAAATCAATACTAGATCGTGATGATAAAAAGTCGACAAAATAAATCAATCATTTTTCATTATTATTTTATCTAATGAATCATCATAATAACATATGAAAAAATGATATAGAGTATCATTTAAATTTATTGATGGTCATTAATGGAATATAATTTAAATTTTATTAAATTATTTAAATTTTAAATGATAATACATTCTTGAATCAAATATTAAAAATAATGAAAACCATGAAAATGAACACAAATGGAATAATGAAATTGAACTATATAACTCATTAAAGATCCATGATTGAACATTATAAAATTTTAATAAATAAAATAAATGTATAATAGTTCTTAGTTAATAAATAAATAGATTTCATTTTATTATTGAGGACATTAAGTAGATGTTAATGAATCCTTCAAAAATAAGGAATGGCAGTCTCTCCAAACCTCCAAATGCAATATTGGGTAACATGATCTCTACCATTAAAAAAAATTAAATATTATTTATATATATATAATCCTTATAAATTATGATTATATAACCCAAATGTATGTAACTATACAAATTAATCCTTCGTTGATGGGTAAATACAGTTAAAAAGGGCTCCCATCTGAAATCCTTCTGGTAGACCACCACAGTTGAAGGGAACATTACAATTTTTTAACCATTCTCAAATACCATTTATAATTTGATTTAAGAAATAAATATTTTTATTATCATGAAAAACATACACAGTTCATTTATATATTCATTCAATCAAATAATCTTCATTTCTTCTTTAATTCCTCCTTAAAAATTTTTCTGAAATCAAACCATACCGCCTCATTTAAAATGATTCACTAAAAAATTAAATTTTTTCACATACTAAGGTCATAATTAATCACTATATATATAAATATTAATTTATAAATTTTATTTTATTATTTTATTTGTTTATTTCATGGACATAATTTTGATATTCCAATTTTCTATGTATTACAACATGATTATGATATAAATTTATTTCCATGGGTTACCCATATGTTTATTAATTATGTATTATTATTCATGCGGCAAAAATGTTCAAAAAAATGAAATTATGGGTGCACCAAGATGTATCTTTAATGACTTCGGTAAAATTTAGTCTAATTAGACATCACGATGGGATATGGAGTGAACTTGATTCCTTTAAGGGACATTGTTCACAATGTGCAACTGTATTATAAGTTAGTCATTACTCACAGTTATGTCATGATTTATTTTATTGAAAACTTACTTTGATTCCATGGTTATATTATCATGGGGTTTAAATGTTATGATTCCTAACGATTATTCATGTTCCCATTATTTTTATTTCATCATTTTATTCATTGTATCCAATGTTCTATACATTATTTCTATGATTCTTCCTTTAATGGGATATTTATTTCATCCCATTAGATCATTAATTTCATTTGTTATCATATGTAGTTGTAAGAGATAATAGTCTATTAGGAGATCATTTTGTAGACTAAAGAAAATATGTTTTTATTTTTATTTAATTAATTTTAATTATGTACTTAATATTCTAGTGAAACAATATATAATTATCTATGTTTTGTACATCATGGTTTATTATGATTAAATAATGCAACAAATATATGTAAAATTATAATTTGATAATACATGGTATTAGAGGAATATGTTGATATTTTTAGATATTATGACAAAAAATCATTACAAATAACAGTAGGGATAAATCTAGTAACATAGATATCCTTAATTAAAACATTAGGAATCAAAATTTTGTATATACATTACATTTACACATTTATTATTATATGTAAACATTATCCTATCTTGTATTCATATTATAATTGTATTCACTCCCAGATAATTATACTTCATATTTCATAGTTACTATCTCAGAATATGAGAACATATTCTCAAAATCAATGTGATAGTAAATATGATGATTTCCCTAAGGAAATGAAGATTAGTTAAGAACAAGATATGAAAACATCATGATTATACTATTATAACTATCCCTTATTAGGAATATTATCATTCATCATATATAATTCCCACCTCTTCTATGAAAGAGGATGTTTCAGATAAATCATATATTCCAATAAATATTCACATCTTTATTGTATAATATAATCCTTCATCATGGAAAAATGGTTTATATACATTGAAAAAATATTCTCTAGGATTCACATTTTAGAAGAGAATAATGTCACAATTGTGTTCTATCATTTTAATTGGGATGCTAATAAATGATAAACACTTATAAAAAATTGTCCACAGAGGAAATAAATTACATTAAACCTGAAGATTTCAAGAAAATATTTTTCAACAACTATTTACCCAAAATCATTATCTTAAAATGGAATGGTAGTTCCTCGAACTAAAGAAAAAAGGATGACTAGTCTATTAGGGAGTGTGAAGAAAATGTTACATTGATTTAATGGTAATCCTAAGGAATTTTCATGTACACTGAATGTATGGTGGATCAATTCATCAGTAGACTAAAGATGATATTGTGAACAACATTAGTGATTCTAGACTCTAACAACTATTATGAAATTGAATATTGTTCCTTTAAGGTTTTAATAAAAATCAAAGACTCCAAATAGGTTCATGGGAACATTAATAAAAAGTGGAAAATTTAATTTTCTAAGGGAGGATCAATAGATAAACTCAATGATAAGAGGAAATACCCACAACCCATGCATAATAATTTTGGGAAGAGGAATCTTGAAAACTAGCAAAGGGGAACCAAGTGATGCTTCAAATTTGTAAGAGGGGAGAATCTAGCGAATTTTTTTTAATGATATGAATAATATATCAAATATAGTAATATAAAAGATGGTATAAAAGAACACATACCCTATAGTGAATTCTTGCAACTGTAAGGAAGATTGTTATTATATCAGTCATTATCCTATGCCATTGGATATTGGAGGAAATCAACTAAAAGATCTTCAATGTAATCATTGATGTGTATATACTATCAATATATTTGAGTTGAACCAAAACTATGTTGTGGTGATATTAAAGATAGTTATTTATTCATGAATCGTGAGTATAATTTTTCATTATAGTTCTATGCATTATTTCATTTCTTGTATTTTTAGTGTAACTATTCAAAAACCACATAAAAAATGAATGTGTCGTTATCTATGAGAATATAAAATGTGGAAATTATCAAATCCCAAGTTAATAAATTCTCCCAAGTTATTTAATGTGAACAAAACCTCATTGAAAATCATGTCTAACATTACTTGGTGGAGTTTTTATAGTCTATATATCATTATAAAAATCCAATATCAACTGTTAGGAAGGAGATATCACTCTCAAATTTATAAGGAATCATCCAATTCAAAATATGTGTAAGTATGGGTATTAATATCCTTATAAATCATCAATGCAAGTGTACATATTATTGACTAATGATGAAGCATATCCAGCTCAAATGATTGAGAAAAGTCAGAGGTTCATGTTTTACGACATTCCAATTTTGAGGGACTACACATTTATGTTCATTGAAGTGATTCATGTTCTTAATCCTAATAGAGAGGATGATTTCTCAATTAATCATATTAAATGATATGGAACTATATCAATTAAACCTTATAAAATGGACACCATTGAGTTGTATGAACCAAAGAAGAAGTTTGGATAGAATCATGACAAGAGTTTTATATGCATGAGGGATTCACCATGGGAGAACTTGTCTTTTTTCATTAAGAAAAAGGATTGATCAATGCTTCTTGACATTAATTATCATGAGTTTTGAAAATATTTTTAAAAAAATTGTCTCGTACCGTGGATAGATGGATTATTCAATGAAATACATGAAAAAATGGTATTTCTTAATGGAGGGCCTTCAGTCGGCATATCACCAATTAATGGTGAACAATGAATCTAATCTCAAGACTTTCGTTAAAAATAGTAATGCACTATACTAGTTCATAGTGATTCCCTTAAGATACAAATATTCTCAACAAATTTTCATATATTAATTTAATATACTCTCTATAGATTACCCCAACAAATTTGTGGTAGTGTTTATTGATGATTTTTGGATGCAACTAATGGTAAAGGGGGAATCCAAGGATAAGTTTAATACTATGTTGAATACATTATTAGTGGAGAAACATTATTCTGATTAGAAAAAATATGTCCTCTAGATGGGGTAAATTTCATTTAGGGGGAATGTTATCACCAACAAAGTGTTATCTGTTGAGCCTTATAAAATAAATGAAATTATAGAGTGACCTTGGAAAATATCTATAATGGATATCAACAATTTACATGGTCTATCTATTTATTACTAGTGGTTTTTGATGTACATATGATGATTTTAAAACCCACTAACAGAGATGACCGAGAAGGATGGAAATATTTTATGGACAACTGAATGTGAAGGATAATTCAAATAGTTGAAAAAGTGGGATATCACCACACCAATCCACAACCTAGAAACATGTGTGTAACCTATAACAATATTAAAGTAATCTTCCAATAAGTTAATATGATATGTAATAGTGAAAATGATCAATTGTTAACCTAAACATCACGATGTTAAAAAATATGGGGAAAAACTATTTTATACAATAAATTGAGTTAGTTGTTATGATCATCGCATTAAATATTTTACTGCATTATCTATATATGGAGAATTGTGATATATATATAAATAAGGATAAAAAGATAATCAAATCCATATTCAGATATGTGAATCATAACATGATCAAGTGAAGATGGATTGAAATATTCATTGTTTATGAATAATAAATTGAATATCATTATGTTAAATAAAATAATATATAGGATGGCCTATGTAGAAATGATCCACTAACTATAAAAGAATGACAATTTTAATGAATCAAATATTATTAGAATTACAAAGGATGGATGTGGTAATCATCAGGTTTGTAATATAATCACTCTGTTATAAAATATTTCATTAATAATAACTTATGATTGAAATAAAGTATGCTAAATTAAATGATGGGGGAATACAGAAAAAAGTTGATACTATCATAATTGGGAAATACTCAAATTTCAGAATTGATGAGGATAGACGTGTAAATTTTGGTTCAATATTTTTCCCCATCCCATCAAGAGAAAAATTAATAAATAAAATTATGTTCATATCTCAAATTTATAAATTTACCCAGGAAGAATAATGATGTAACAAGATATTGGAGTGAATTAATCGTTGGACTAAAAAAGAAGGAGATCACTAAATATAAATGAACTTTCATAGTATGTAAGAATATGAACGATGAAATGATAATTATATGGTTATGATGAAACAATTAGTCATACCAAAATAAAAGTGTGAAAAAATAACCATTGAATTTTTTAGCAGACATCGAATTTCATCAAGAGACAATAATTATATATGTGTTATTGTGGGTTGTCCTACAAATATAGATCGCATTAAAAAAATTATAGGATTTATATACATATATATCAACATACAAACATATACATCATTTCATAGGTAATGATAAATGTTGTACCACTGTAGTTTATATCTAATTTATATCTTAGATAAACCTCCATTTTATGGAAAAGTGTCAAATGTTTTCTAAAGAATGAGCTGAACTTCAAAAAATAAATCATCATCATACAGATGGCCAATCTGATTAGAGTATTCTGACAATATGAAGGATTATTATAAAATATTCTATGAACATCAAGGTATGATGGGAACAACATGTAGCTCCCCTTTAATTTTTTTACAACATTAATTTACACATAAGAATTCAAATCACTCATTATGAATCCCATTATGGGAAAAGATTTATATCACCAGCATGCTAGGATGGTGTCTATGAATGTATGGTTCTAGGATCTGGAAATGTTTTATGAAATAAAAAAAAGTAAAATCCATTTAGCAAAACATAATGTAATTAAATATTTTATAGTTGATATATATAGATAATCATTGACGAGATCATGTGTTTCTATTTGGATAAATTGTATTACTTAGTATATTTTTGTGTAAGAGGATTATGAAATTTGGTAAGAATGGAAAGATAAGTCCTAGGTGAATCATCCCCTTTTAGATTATTCATTGGAGTTGTGGACAATCAACTAGCACATCAACCACTATGTGTCATGTATTAAATGTATTACACATATATCTCTTGTGGATGCACATACTATATCCATAAAATTGTGCAATATCCAAACGTTTTACAACTGGATAACAACCTCCATTATGATGTGAAATCAGTGATGATCATGGACCATAAAGATAACATTATACACCATAAGACTATGCACATGGTCAAATTTCAATAGCAGAAATATAAGTACGAAGAGGGAACATGGGAACCATAAGAAGTGATGAAGGAAAATTACCCTAAACTATTTTTCATATTATTTTGTTAAAAACAATTTGGGTGAGAAATTTCAAAAGGGGGAAGAATGTATAAGCCCAAACTTTTATCAATTAAATATCCCATCTTAATATACTATTATTTATTATTAGAAACATAAATCACATATAATTCTAATTAAAACATTATTTTCTTATATATTTATTAAAATATGTTGTATTTATATATATTAAGGAAACTATACAAATGGAAATGTAACATGAACATTGGATTTTTAATGTGACCATTTGGAATTTTAATCTATCCAATAGAATAATAACTTCACTTATGAATTTATAAATAAAATTAATGTATCTAATAAATGAAAATACTATATATTTATATATTGTATAATTAAAATTATTATTCAAAAATTATAAATTATGTGTTGTAATTTTTGAGAAACGTAAATGTCGATTTAGATTTTTATTATAAATAAATTTATTTAAAAGATTTTTTTCAATAAATATATTTATATTATATTATTTTTATCTCATTATAAGATAATTCTATGTTAACATAATTAATTTTTCAAAGGGTCATATAACCACTTATAAAATTAAAATTTGTTTTTTTTGATTAAATGATTATTTTAAAAAAACATTTTTTTGATCATATTTATAAAATTATTTTCATAAAATGTAGATCATTTTTTAAATCTAAATGTAATAAAATTTTTATGTGAATTTTTCTGATTTTATAAAAATTGTTTAATTTTTGGTGAATAGTGAAATACGGTAACTTATGGTATTTAATATTATTAGTAATTAATTAAATATTTATGACATGGATGATTCATAAATGATATATGTTCTCAATATTTTCGACTCTATATTATTATATCATATATGTAGTGATAACCTTTAACGCTATTGTTCATTTTCAGAAATAATTAAAAAATGATTAAAATAATAAAAAACACACCACTCCTCTAACCATTAACACCTATTCTGCTCAAACCTCCAAACCATGAATCTTCATCAAATTATACCAAATAATAATCCCAATCATGTACCCATTTCCAATATCCATTAGTCTTAACAATAGAAAAAATTAATTTTCCATATGGTGGTTCTCATAGAGAATAATTTCAAGAGGCAAAATCCTATTTTGTTTTCATTCTTTTTTAGTTTTTATATTATTTAATTTTCTTTTACTTTAGTCACACCACCTATCCACATAGACACGATTTTTATAGTATCATAAATAAAATATAATATTATCATCTTAATTGTAATGACATAATGAAATCATATTTTTTAACCATTGTATTAAATTAGTAAAAACATTGTCTTTGATTTTTCAATTTACAATCATTATGGATTATTCATTTTCCTTTTCGATTAATTTCACAAAGGATTGTGAGAAGTCCATTTTTATGGTTAAATGTTATTATATTATATTTGTTAATTTTTTTAAAATTTTAGGGAAAAAATATATATTTATAATATTATATAATGAAACAAAAACAGATTCATGATGATCGAAGTACTTCCAAAATAAACATATTAATTGTAATTAATTTTCTTATGAAATTAGTCTAACATATTTAAAAAATGATATATAAGATTACTTAATCTTATATAAGTTCATCAATAAAATATAATTTCAATTCCTGAGAATTATTCCAATTTTAGATTGACTTTAATTGTTCTACACAAGTATAACACTCATGAAAACGATGAAAATGAACCCTGATGAAATGAGGATATATATATATAACTCATCAAAATGGAAATTAAGTAACAGTATATAATTTTATTAATTAAAAAACTTCTATAATATGGACTAGATTAATTAATAAATTGAATAAATTTAATTATATTGGATATTAAGTATAAGTGAAAAACACTTTCATAAATAAGATAACAGATCTTCTGGAAACATCGAAATATTAATTTGGATTGTGTTTTCTATCTCTTTACAAAAAATGTATAATTATTTATTTTTAAATAAATCTTCTAAATTATTTTTATTTATTCCAAAATAAATATGTATCACGATCAATTCATCATTAATTTATGGGGAAATACATGTTATATAATATACATTCTCAATTCCTACAAATAAGAAAATCTGGTGAAAGGGAACATCCAAATATCATACCCATTCACTAGTACCATTTATAATATATTATAATAGAAAAATATTTTGATAAATGGATATTTTTAGGATGAAAAACCATCTTAGTTCATTTCTTGTTTCATGAAACAAAACTTTTATTATCATATTAATTGCATCTTTAATATTTTTCATTACACTTCAACAATTTTCTTAATTTCAAATGGTTCTAAAACACTTGTTTTTCATCTTTTTTACTTTAAATATTTATAATTTATCATGATATTGGATTTAGATCCTTATTAATTTCCATTATTTATTTTAATACTTTACATAATAGACAATATTTTAATATTCCCATTGGTTATTATTTAGGACTTGAATATGATACACATTTTTTCAATGGGTAATCCTTATGTTTATTCATTATATATTATTATTTATGTGGAACATATATTAAAGAATATTTTATCATATGTTCAGTAAAATAGTTCTCCAATGATTTGGGTCATTTTTAGTCTTATGTGACATCATGTTTTGACATGGTTTGGACCTAATTACTTTATAAGGGATTTTCACCCATATGTAATATTTTTAGTAATTATTCATAAATAATGTTATTGTCATGTTGTATGTTTCTTCCACATTCATATTATTCCATGATTAGATGGTCAAATATATTACATTTTATACTTCCTTATGTTTATTCATGTTTTATTCATTCATTTTACATTACTTTTTTTCATCATGTTATGCCTATAACACATGTTCCATTATTTGTTTCTATTTTTCATGTCACGAACCAGGACGGGTCGCAATTCAACCCGGCACCCGACCCAGTCCATGACATGGCCTAAAGGGTGTTCCCGATCCCCACGGGCTGGCACAAGTGCCTGGATATCAAAACTAACACATGGGAATGATTTTATCCAAAATAGTAAACACAAAACAAATGATAAGATAAAGACACTGAAAATGAAATTAGACAACCAAACAGGGCCTTAAACCAAAAACAAAATCAGGGGTTTACAACTTGAACCCACATCCAAAATAAGAGACAACATAACAAACTCAAACTCAAACCTCCAAGCAGCCAGAGAGACACAACATCCAGACTCCACAACACCAACCTACACGAGAAGATAATCAACAACCATAACCACCATCATTGAGCACTATGTCACAACCTAGAATACATATGAAACAAAGACTACATCCACCCAGATATGTATGTAGGGTGTTATCCAAAACCCAAGTAGGACGTCACCCAAAAAAAAGTACCACGTATAAACATCAAATGACAAATACATTTAGAAGCTAAATAAATGAAAGGATACCAAAGCATAAAAAAATTTCAAGAAAAAGTTTCTATAAGGAATTCAATTTTAAAGAACAAAACATAAATAAAAGAAAACACCCCTGTATAAAAGAAAAAATAAAACCTTTACAAAAACCCAAAATTTGCACCGTATGCCAACGGTGGGTGTATATTAGTCAAGGATCACCAATAGTGGGAGAGGCCCTAAAGGTACTAGAAAAAGGAATGGGACCCTAGAACCTCGCTTCTCGGTGAACATTATTGGAATCACAAATAAATAAGTTCTCGTGCACAAGCCACTAGACAGGGCTACACATCCAAAACCTAGTGGTCTTTGATAATTATCTAATGTTTAGTTAGTGTTGTAAGCGTCATTACAGCTAAGTGAATCTAGGCCGGTTCCACTCACGAATCACTAGCATGCTAGTCTAGTCTGCCCACCTAGTACCCATGCTTCCCCTTTCGTGCTCAAGATGTTCCAACTTCACATTTCATGTCAAACTCAAACAAATAAAACAAATAGGGTATAACATAAACCCAACTCCACACTTCCACACACACAAAAAACAATTTGAAAAAGTTCTCCCAGCAAAGGACTTTACCCAACTCAATTAATACAATTTCTACATGGCTAATAACTGTTTATTTAAAACACATTAAATTTTTATCATTAATAATTTTATTAAATAATATAGAATTCATGGTAAAAAAATTATTTAAAAATAAACATAACACGACTTAACACACAAAACAACTCAACCCTCTTTCATGACCAGACACACCCAACGCCGCATCAAGAACACAAATTGCACCACATTCATCAATTATAAACCAAACCAAACTGTTAAAAAAACATTTTACCAATTAAACAAAACACTAGAAATTTTATTAAGAAAACCAGAAGATAAAAAATGAATCTAAAAACCAAAGATTCACTCAAATTACCTTTTTTAACAAATGAATATGAATGCTACACCAGATCATAAACTGCGCACTTTACACATTTTCACAAAAGAAAATGCAGACTTTATTAAAACTCTAGAGCACAAACATTGAACTTTGCACATATGAAAAGGCTAACTGCACATTCTGTAAAACACTAACAATTGACTAAATGTAAGATTTCATCCAATGAGCACACCCACCCATATAAACATACTACCAGACAAATATTAACACATGAAAAACATTATTAAAACTAAATTCACACCCAAAATAATAAATCAAAGAACATCACAAATTAAATAATCTAGAAAACTAATTCATTAGGTATTGTTTAAACACGGAACCAACTACCATTGGCGCTGAATTTCCCACAAATGGGTGCGAAACTCCGAACGCACCACGAATGCACTAAAAAAAGATCAATTGAAACCTAAAATAAGAAATTGAACCCAAAAAAAACAGCAAGATAGAACCCCAAACCGAATGTGACCCCAAGCCGAAACCCAACACAAAGAGGGAAGTAGATCACTAGAGAAAAATGCACAAAGTGGAGGCCGATGGAATGGGTTGTGTGCTAAATGGAGGGTTGTCAGATGTCGCACTGGAAAAGCGATAGAGAAAGGGATGGCGGCGTGAGGGGTTCGGCACGAAGAAGACTGGGGTGGCACACTTGCGTTATGCAGCGCAAGGCGTCGCCGGAGAGGTATATGGAGTTGTAGAAGGGGCAGCCGGAAGGAGGAGGATGACAGCTAGTTCGGTGTGACGCTTCACCAGGGGCTTGGCCGAATAGGTTTGGGGGGTTCGTGGGGGTGGTGCAAGGTGGTGCGAGGGGAGTTGGGGCATCAGATCATGATCGCCGGAGAGGGTGCGTGGCGCCGTAGGAGTGCGGGGCGCCGGAGGGGATGCTGAACCGGCGGAAAATGCAAGCAAGGAGGAGGGCAGGGAAGGAGGTGGCAAGGGGTGCAGCGTGACAGAATAGGGAAGGTAAGATGGGGTGCAACGGGGTGAGGGGTTGAGGCGGCGAGCGAGCAAGTGGCTGGACATGGGGGGGGGGGCAGGGAGGTGGCTTGAAGATCTGGGTAGGAGGAGGGAGCTCGGCGAGGGAGGTAGTGTGCAAGGGGGAGAGGGGTATTCCACGATAGGAAAAGTGGGGTAAGTGGGGGGTTAGAAAACACTATAAAAAACCCAAAAATAAAATGGAGTAAAAATAAAATAAAAAGTAAAATAAAAAATAAACCCATTATAATACTATTATTATTATAGTTATTACTAATATTATTAAACTGAAATCTTGAAAATAATAATATTATTATCATTAAGACACAATTCATTAAATTAATAACACATTCATATCATTTTATTTACTTATTTTTATTCTTCCACACATTTAATTTAATTTCAATATCATTATTAATTCATATATCTAATTAGTTGACCATCGAGGAGGGTCATACGAAGGACCTGGCGAAGCTGCACAACTTCGTAATTATGCTTCACCCGTGCATCTTAGTATGACAAGCCCCGAAAAACTAATTTAATTTTATTTATTTGTTATAAATTACTTTTATTTAATTAGTTGCACAAAGGGCAGGAAAGCGGGGAACTGAGAGAGGATGTGAGGTGACCTAGGCAAGGCCGCACATCTTCGACAGCGGTGCACTGAAACATTGTTGAGTCCAAAACACTCATTTATCATAAAAAACCCCAGTCAGGCTCGGCCCATATTCCATATCAAAAGAACAGAAATAATTAGAAGAAGATAAAATTCTAAGATGAAAAATTAAAATTCGAAATATGAAATAATCCAAGGTCCGGATGTGACAATTCTTCCCACTATAAAGCTTTATATCCCCAGAAATCCACAACCAAAGCCAAACCCCAAAGAATAAAACCACACTCCCTTACAGTTCAAAGGTAATCCCTATAAACACCAATAATTGAGAGGCAAAAGTATCGTGCTCAGAGAAAGTGACTCAAAGCCATCATCAAGAAACTTGCATAAATACCTTTTGATATGTGTCGCCTGCCCCAAAGAGCTGGAACACCTTCAGTTGAATGATGAAGGAAGGGAACTCTCTCACCAACGGAAACCAACTTCACAAGCCGAAACACCTGAAGCACTATTAAACCAAAACCACACCATTTGGCTAGAATGAACAAATAAGGTCAAACCACATCTACGGAACACTCTTATCAATTTTCACCAAGCCATATTTAAAAACAAATGAAAAAGATAGACATGGGGAGGCCCGAGGGGCTCCCCACCATTAAGAACTCACTGATGCTTGAAATGAGACTAGAAATCTGACATGGGTAGGTTCGAGCGGACTCCTCTCCATTAAAGAAAAGTTTGGCACTGATTCATTCTAGAGACATTCGTGTGAGACCCAATGTGGGTCTCCCCACCATTAAGAACATACCAACACCCAAGGCGAGACTATAAAACCAACATGGGGAGGTTCGGATGGACTCCCCACCATTCAGGAAAGACCAACACAGATTTATTCCGGAAACATTTGTGCCAGACCCATCGTGGTTTTCACCGCCATTAGAATGAACAGAGGATACAGAACATTGAAAAATTCTCGATGGTGACCAAACACCCCACCACAAGTGGTGGGGAGGGAGGGGGCCGACTATCGGGGCATCAAAACTATAATCCCTGACCAAACCAACACATCCACATCCTAGGATGAGCACTATAAAATTTTGGGACTAATTTCCCCAACAGACTCTCAGGGACCACTAAAAGCGATTACATCCGATGGGATGCCACCCCCAGGACATCAATGCAATGAGACGGACATGCCTTCACATAGTCACTGAAAACATACGCAACCAGACAGTTCATTCAAATGGAACAACCATAGAAAACAATTTATGCTACTTTAACATTCATCATTGATAAAAAAATAAATTCGGGGTCCCATACACTCCCGGGGTTCCTGACCATGTGCCATCTTCAATCTGAGGCCTATGGTTGGAGCCCTAATGTTTGATGAATCTCCTACCTACCAGTCAGGTATTGAAGACTCCCGAACGGAGCTTCTCCTTTTTGTGTCACATGCAACCACATTGCAACCGAGACAACACCAGAAAACACAACACATTATGACATCCAATTGATCATACATAGAACATTCACTAACACCAGATCTGAAATGGTGCATGCGCATCTCCCTTTGTCACACTGAATGAGAACACGACACCACTAATCGTTACCTGAACGCGACCATTTTTATAGAGAGGATCATTATATGGAGAGGAACTTCAAACTGAGTCTTAAACAACACATGACTCCGGCAATCGACCGTAGAATCCCCATGCGACTGGGTCTGCCACACTAGTGGCCTAACATAGACCCTTTCTTAAACAAAATCAACTAAGGACCAAAGGTCATTTAGAATGGTGGTCAGCACCGACCATTCCAGGCTGCTTCCACCTTTCCCCATTGGAATCTCCATTATCTTCTCCAAATAGAACATTCAAATTAATGAGTTCAAACTTCACCCTTGACTATCAGAGAGAACTCACACTGCAATAATTCACTGAACATGACCCTTGTAGCCGATGGAAAAACTATAAATCCCTTCAAGACATTGGTAAACATGAGAAATTCTGAACCACCTTCACCCTTCCCCACTGGAATTCATTTCACTGTTTCTAGGGGGAAAATTCAAACACGACAGTGTCAAACTTCATACTTGATGAGTCAGACACTCAAAAGACCAAAACTCAATTCAACTCCCATCACATCTATCATCCCGATGCGAGAGGATCCGCTTAGTTGTAAAAAGGATAGGTGGGTTCAATTCTCGAATTCAAGAATAGATTCCTCTGATCAACTGGAGGGTCGGCCAACAACGATTTTCCTGTGGCCGCACTTCAATCACATGTCAATGTTTATGAGGGGCATACAATAGTCAAGAAAGAAAACCATGGACCAAAATGAACTAATGGTCAAGGAATACCACAAGCGAACACCAAGTGTGCAGGGGGGGACCACTGTAAGGGCTCCCTAATGTATTCTTCAAAAGAATTCACTAACCACATGCTAGTATACCAACTTACAAATAAGAATTCAAACTCGGGACACAATTCAGTCAAAAAATGATTCTTGGCTCGAAACGCCTCACATCCAACCTTTCAAAAATACAAGGACACACCACACAATCACCATTTACTAAAACACCAATTTTTTTTAACAAAACATTATTAAAACAAGCCATGTTAGTAGGTTGCACAAACACCAATGGTGTCCCATGAGCCTTGTACATGAATGTTCTCGTGCCGAACCGGCATCCACCTCATATCCATCCATGAACTCACCTGCTCATGCCATTAACCATTTCTTTTTCCATATACATTCATGCATGTGGTTTCCCATGAGAACACCAAGAATCAAAACCAAACCTTTCCATTTTTCAAAACCAAAACATCCAACCCACAGTTTTCAAACCTCACACACCATTTCATTCCTAAAGAGCTTCATTTGAAATCTTTTTCCAAGACCAAAAAACTTTTTTTTCCTTAAAAACCAAATTTCCACAAATCCAAAACAAAGTGACGAGACACGACGCAAGAGAAATATTGTGTTAGAGGGTGACTGGAACGTATGGTTGGTGGACATAAGCCAGTCACGCCACCACCACGGAGGGTATTCTAGGATAGCGTCCCCGGATCCACATGGCTTACCAGACCCTGCGAGCTCAGTGGAACCACTGACCCTACTCTGTTTTCATTTCCCCAAGACATGATTAACCGCAAGAACAAAATACTCATACAAATCTCAACTTCCGCTGGTAACTCGATTCCTGCCATGAGGTGTGCTGGCCAGGCACATTGCTCGTAGCTAGAACTTCGAGTTCCGACAACATTAATTTTGGTCTACTCTGAATCTACCTCAAAAGAAAACAACCCAAGAGAGAAAACCAGCTCATTTGGTACCATTTTGTCATGAACCAGGCTGGGTCACCATCCCTCCCGCGCGCCCGACCCAGTCCGCGACATGGCCCGAAGGGCTTTCCCGATCCCCACAGGCTGGAACAAGTGTCTAGGTATCAAAACTAACACATGGGAACGATTTTAACTGAAATAGTAAACACAAAACAATTGATAAGATAAAGAAGCTGAAACTAAAAGTAGACAACCGAACAGGGCCTTAAACTAAAAACAAAATCAATCGTTTACAACTTGAACCCACAACCAAAATAAGGGACAACAAAATAAACTCAAACTCAATCCTCGAAGAAACCAGAGAGATGCAACATCCACACGCCACAACACCAACCTACACGAGAAGGCCATCAACAACCAGAACCACCATCGCTAAGATCGATCCCACAACCTGGAATACACATGAAACAAAATCTACATACAACCAAAGGTGTATGTAGGGTGTGAGACAAAAGCCCAGTATGACAACACCCAATATAAAAAAGTTCCACGTATAAACATTAAATGAAAAATACACGTGCATGCTAAATAAATGAAAGGACACTAATGCTTAAACAAATTTAATGAAATAGTTTCTATATAGAAATCACTTTTATAGAAAACAACTTAAATAAAAGAAAACACCATTGCATAAAAGAAAAAATCAAACCTTCACGAAAACCTAAATGTTACACCGTATGCCGATGGTGGGTGTATAGTAGTCCAGGATCACCAAAAGTGGGAGAGGCCCTAAAGGTACTAGAAAAAGGAATGGGTCCCCAGAACCTCGCGTCATTGTGAACAATATTGGAATCACAACAAAATACGTTCTCATAGATGAGCCACTAGACCTGGCAACACATCCATAACCTAGTGGTCTCCAATTATCATCCAATGTTTAGTTAGTGTTATAAGCGTCAATCCAACTTAGTGAATATAGGCTAGGGCCGCTCTCGAATCACAAGCACGCTAGTCTATTCCGCTCACCTATTACCCAAGATTCCCCTTTTGTGCTCAAGATGTTCCAACTTAACATTTCATATCAAACTCAAAAAAATAAAACAAATAGGGTGTAATATAAACCCAACACAACACTTCCACACACCCCAAAAACCATTGGACAAAGTACGCATGACACAAGACTTTACCCAACTCAATTAATACAATTTCTGCATTACTAATAATTGTTTATTTAAAACACATTAAATTTTTATCGTTAATAATTTTATTAAATCATATTAAATTATTGGTAAAAAAATTATTTAAAAAGAAACATAACAAGGATTAACACAAAAAAACAACTCAGCCCTCTTTCTTGACCAGACACACCCAGCACCACATCAAGAACACAAATTGCACCACTTTCATTAATTATTAACCCAACTGCACTGTTAAAAACACATTTTACCGATTAAACAAAACACTAGAAATTTTATTAAGCAAACCCGAAGATAAAACATGACTCTAAACACCAAATATGCACTCAAATTCCCTTTTTAATCAAATTCATATGAACTCTACTCCAGATCATAAACTGCGCACTTTGCGCATTTTCACAAAAGCAAATGAAAAATTTATAAAAACTCCAGAACACAAACATTTCACTTTGCACATATGAAAAGGCTAACTGCACATGCTGTAAAACAATAACATTTGACTAAAAGTAAGATTTAATCCAATGAACACACCCACCAACATAAAAATACTACCAAAAAAATATTAACACATGACAAACTTCATGAAAACCAATTTCGAACCCAAAATAATTAATCAAGGAACACCGCAAATTAACTAAGCTAGCAATTTAATTCATTAAGTAATGTTTAAACGCGGAACCACTTACCTTTGACACTGAAATTCCCACAAATGGGTGCAAAACTACAATAGAACCATGAACGCACTGCAAAAAGATCAATTGAACCCTAAAACAAGAAATCAAACCCAAAAAAACATCAAGATAGAACTCCAAACAGAATGCGACCCCAACCCGAAACCCAACACAAAGAGGGAAGCAGCTCACCAGAGAAAAACGTACAAAGGGGAGGTCGTCGGAAGGGGTTTTTTGCTAAATGGAGGGTCGCTGGAGGTCGCAATGGAAAACCGGCTGAGAAAGGGAAGGAATCGTGTGGGGTTTGGCGGGAAGAAGACCAGGGCTACGCGCTGGGGTTAGGCGATGCGAGGCGTCACCAGAGAGGGAGACGAAGCAGTGGTCGGGGCTTTCAGAAGGAGGAGGAGGCCGAAGCGGATGCTGAACTATCGGACGATGTGAGAAAGGATGAGGGCAGAGAGGGAGGTGGCAAGGGGTGCGGTGAGACAGGGAGAGGGCTTAAGGCGGAAAGCGGGCAAGAGGCTGGCCCTGAGGGGTGGAGGTGGTGTGATGAGCTGGTTAAGTGGAGGGAGCATATCGAGGGAGGCGGTGTGCAAGGGGGAGAGGGGTGTGCCCTGATGGGAAAAGTGGGGTAAGTGGGTGGGTCTGGAAACCCTAGAAAGAAAAAGAAAAAGAAAAAATAAAATGTAGTAAAAATAAAATAAAAAAGAAAATCAAAAATCAAACCCATAATAATACTACTGTTATTATAGTTATTACTAATATTGTTAAACTAAAATATTGACAATAATAATATTATTATCATTAAGACACAGTTAATTAAATTAATAACACATTCTTATCATTTTATTTGCTTATTTTTATTCTTCCACACATTTAATTTTATTTCATTATCATTATTAATTCATTTATTTAATTTGTTGACCATTGAGAAGTGTCATTCGACAGACCTATAGAAGCCGTACTTCTTCACAATAATTCTTCTCCCATGCGTCACATGATGAAAATCCCCAAAATACTAATTTAATATTATTTATTTATTATGAATTCCTTTTATTTAATTAGTTTCATAAAGGGTAGGCGAGCGGGGAACCGAGTGAGGCCGCGAGGTGACCTAGGTAAGGCCGCACGTCTTTGACAGCGGCACACTGAAACTTTGTGGAATCCAAAATGGTCATTTATCATAAGAAAACCCCAGTCGGGCTCGGCCTGTATTCCATATCAAAAGAACAAAAATAATCAGAAGCAGATGAAATTATAAGATGAAAAATTAAAATTTGAAACAGGATGTAATGCAAATTCCGGATGTGACATTTCATCCAATAGTACAATTTTTAACTCATCGATTTTTTATAGTATTTACCAAGTTATCAAATATATATGATTATGTTTAAAGTATTTTTTTATGTCATTATAGTGAAAAAATATGTTTATCTTTTTATTTTATGGTTTCTAATTATGAATCTATTCCAACAAAGAAACTATAATTTATAATAATTTTAATTTCTAGGTTTAATATGGTTAAAATAAAAAAATAATTGGGGTAAAAGTCTTGGGCCATTATATTTCCCAAAACATGCACCATTCTAGTTAGAACTATTCAATACCAGTAAATGAGGGTTAGAACAGTGTTTGAAAAATTTTATACCCACATTGTAAAAACCATGCCCCCTTTTAAAGGGGCTAAAAATTAGCGTACACGGTTTTGAAAATGATTAATTCCTTACCAACTAACCATAATTTGGTTAATTATTATTACTAATATTATACAAAACCCCTGGATTTAGATTCTTAAAATACCATTTGAACCTAAATCGATATCTTATTCCATATAGGATCTATAAAGGTGTTTTTGTATCCTACATACCCTTTATGAAAAATATAGGAGCTAGGGAAATGACCTTCGATCTCTCCCTAATAATTCTTTTTCCACCATTTATTCTATCATTATCTATTCCACTTGTCCCGTTGGGGTATTTTTAGATATACATGTTTTTTAAGATATAATATATATTGTTTTATATCTTAGTTTGTGGTTGATTCTAATATATTTATTGCTGAGCATATTCATTAGAGTTTTTAGTTGTGGGAAATGTTTAACATGTTTTAATCATCCCATGGTAGGTGGTTCCTTATATGTTTTGACAATTGATTTATAAAAAAATTTCATAATTTAAATTATATTTTATTAAATTAGATTAATATAATCCCAATTAATATAAAATTTGTATTCAATATTTTTTGGCATTAGAATAGAGGAAAACACAAAATTAATAGCGATAAGAAATTCACATTAGTCCATACAAGACATGGTATATGTATTAGGGTACTGGGGTGAGGTAGGTTATTTTATATATTTTATATTTTTATGTAACAAAAAATGATTTAATTTTCTACCATTTAAAAAAATATGACTGGAATAATCTATGATGCTTAAATAGATATTTGTAATGGTTTTTGAGAAATAATATTTTCTCTACATGTTTTGGAAAAAAATATGATTTAAATTATTTATGAAATAATTAATGAAATTAGATATAAAATCATGATTTTTATATACAATGGGTTGTTTTTAATTTTTTAGGAAATTATTTAATCCCATTGGAATATTTTTACATATGTAGCAAAGTGAAGCATTAGAATATTAGATAGGTATCTATAATTTTCCCTTTTCCATTTCACCATATGATGATATATCATGGTATGTTAGACTATTCAATTGTACATGTTAAATTGATATAATACAAACACCATATTCAAATTCACTCATTTCATGTCCATAATTTCATTGTCTCAATTTTTTCAAGGGTCATTTTTAGTGAACATTATCTACACATTTATTATTGATTTATGTGATTCCTAGCTATGCTAGGCCAAAGTAATCCTTTGTGTGATCTCTAATGATCATTAAATTTTTTGATATTGGATATTTTAGATATCTGATGAAATCATTAATAAATTGTTTTTTATAAATGATTATTCACCTAGAATATAATATTACTATTATAGGTTAGTGATACATTGATATTTTTTTCTGTGAATTTATTTTAAATGTACATAATATATTTTCATGAAATCATTTACATATGTTGAGTATTTTTGGATTAGTAGATATATTCATGTTATGGAAGACATCTATGGGATCCAACTAGAAATGTTTATTAGAACCCATTCACATGACATTAGTGTTATGTAGATAATGTATTTATAGGTAGGTGGAAAATATTATTGAGAGTTGTTCATTTTTATATAATGGTTATATAGTGGGATATATCCCAAGATTCACATTGATTAAATATTTATAGCTAGTATTCTAATGTTTTTTATTGGGAATATACATTAATTTTTATTTTCATTCATGTTTATCGCTACTACTATTGGTTTTTGTCCATGGAATACTAAATTTCTAGCTAACATTATCCCATTATATTACTTTCACTACCTTTTGGTTTGGAAAATATGTCCTTCTAGTTTTTATTGTATGTCTCTAATCAAGTATCCAGTCCTTAGGAAATGAAAATAATTTTAAGTCTATAATTTTTTTTTGTTTAGTGATATGTTGGGTGTGTCATCAGGGTAGAGGTATGGTAATTTAGTATTAATAAATGTTTTTTAGAATGATTCATTGTATAATATTTTATATTGAGATGTAACATTCTGATCAGGAATGAAGGTGTATATTATGGTAGGTTGTCTAGATATCTTTTATAATAATGAAACCTTATTCACTAGGATATATTGTGTTTCATTTATTCTATGATTGTTTTTGATCTAGTATATATTGTTTTATTATATAATTTTTTTCTCACACTGATAGTGTTACATTGTGTTATTCTCCCCCAGGTTTATTGTTTTTAGAATGATTCTCCTAAGATATCATTCATGGAATAAATTGGAGGGTTTACAAGGGAAAAATCCTTAAAAAAATTAACTAATTAATCTTAATAAAATTTAATATATCATATGAGTATCTCATGTCATGCATCATAATTTTAAGCATGTTCACTAACATGATATTTATGTAGAATAACAATGAAAATCTGCGAGATAAAAGATTCAAAAGAATCAATTCCTACATTAAAAGGACACATCATTTTGGAATATTAAATAAACTCGTGAAAAGTGTGAATAGTTTGAAAATTTTATAAGTTTATCTATTTCATGGAAATATCCAATTCATCATGTTTATGTGAATAATGAATAAGTATTAGGGTCCTAATAAAAGGTTGTTAGGACTATATGGTTCATGGGAATTGACATGTGGGATTTTAGTGGAAGGATTTTATGATTTTGTTATTTATGATGTTTTTTAAATAATAAATAATGATAGAAATTTATAAGGAGTATTTCTTATTTATAATGATTGATTCTTCATTATAAGGCTACACTGACTATTTTATTTATGTTTGTTCATTTTTTTCAAATGGTGGTGACGAAAAGAGAAATGAATTATCATATATACATACAAGTATTGAGACATGATATCTAATTATATGATTTTATTTTTAATATATGCAAACAATTTTGAAATATTTTACTGAAAAGTGATGGAAGAATTTAATTTTACAATATGGTCATTATTTATTTTGATTTCACTTCAATTGAGTGGTTATTCTAGTGGTTCACATAATGAGAAGAGAAATAAATGGATGTAAAACATTATAGGTGGTGGATGAACTCTTATAAGAGGTACCTTTATAATTTATCAATAGTTTCTATGATTCAGTCATTACAACATTCTTTTTTTTATGGTAGGAAAAACCTAATAATCTTACCCCACAAATATGATGACTAGAAATACATGTGATCAGAAAGGTCTTCTGTAAATGATCACCCATGATCTATGTACACCTCAATATGGTTATGTATCATTTGATTCAATGGTAAATATCTTCTATTATAAGATTGAAAATAAATAGGGTTTCATCCATAGTCCGTTGAATTAATACAGTTTTATCCAATGAATGAAATTCCAATTGACAATGATTTAGTTCCAAATATAGTTATAAGTTCAATTTTTTTCCTATATGAAATATTCATTTCCATATTTTATTTTAATTAAAGTTATCCATTGATCGAGTTCCTTGTATTTGTATAATCTCTATGCCCCAAATCAAATCTCAAGTGATGATTTGAATGAGAATAAGAATCATTTGGACGAATGGATTAATAATATATTGATTAAACCACATTTTTATAGGTTTCTTAAATATTGTTCTCTATGACTTTTTTGGGTCTCTTTATATCATCATATATTATTGTATAATGAATTTCATTATTGATAAGAATTAACTTTCTTTTCCCTGTGAGAATGTAATGTTTTATTTGTTAAGAAGGGAAATATTTTTTAAATGATCATTGGTAAAGATATAATTATATCCTATTCAAGGATTAAAATATCCTAATGACCATATTTATTAAAAGGTATGAAAAATATGAGAATATCATAATTTTGATAGGCCTAACATAGTCACTATTAATGTTTATTTACATTATAAAGATAATATTCCGCTAGTTTAATGATACCATTGTTATTTTATTGGTGGATGATATCAATTTCAATTCATGAACTTTATAATCGAATTTGTACTATATGGATTCTGTTTTGGGATTCATGAAGATTCACCACCATCATATATTGTAATCTAAATGAAAATTTTCTATCATTTAGGTGATGTTCATAGGGAACATGATGTGGATTATTGTATATATCTTTCACCTAGAATAGTCAGGGATTTTTATTGATTGTAAGATACATATAACAACTTTGGTATACCATTATACTAGGAAATAACATTGTATTGCATATGTTTTTAAAATATTTTAATATATAGGCCACACTATTTAGTATAGTTACCATGAAAGATTGTAATTTCACTTAAGATAATATATTTCAGGCCTATATGGATGTGTTCCAATCATGACTTCCAAGGTCACTGATTATTATAATATTAAAACACATTAATGTATTATTGGTTATTTTGGATTCTTTTTGTGGTGGAATTTGTCATGTTCATATACAAGAATATCAATAATTATATTATAGTTATGTTAATCTATGACCGCATTAGAATATTTATATTAAAATTTATGTTTGAATTTTTTCTATTATATTTTCTCTCATGTATTTGTGACAATAGAATTTTATATTGAATTTATCCCTATGTTCTAATACCCTGGGAAGGAGTTATATATTATCACACATGGACATAATTAATGAGCGAATGTTATGGATATACTACCTCGATATGTTTCATTTTTACACTGTGTACTATTCATGGATAGGGAATGGTTTTTCTATCAATCTTAATTTCAAATTTCAGTCACACACCATTATAGAAGTATAAGAGGAGTTGTCGTTTTTGAGGTATTTAACATATATTTGAAATAGATATGTAGATGGATGAATATGGTGTTGTTTTATATAGTGTTAATTTTTTTATAATCTACCATTTAGTCAATTCATTATGAAAAAATAGGATGATTTTCTCATATTTTTAAGGAATTCATATATGGTGGGAAAACTATTCAATGTTGTGTTAATTTTTCTTTATATCTCACTATTTAATATACTAGTACATTAATGTAGATCCTGTGATGCATTTTTTATTCATAATCCTCAAATACTGTTAGAATGTATATGGGATGATGTATCCATTTACATGATTGTTATATTTTCATGGAATCCATATGGAATGAATGTAATTTGGATGGTGATTAATTTGTTGTCCAAATAATCACATTTTACTTTGGTCTGGAAGACCACCAAAAATGAAGATCGTGATATGTTTTATAGTTTTCAAATCACGAGGTTTCATGGGGTTCCCAAACCATTTTCTCACCTAATAATCTCATGCCACCCCCCAAGTATAGGAATGATATCCACGAGATGATGTGTTTGGTCAGTTTGAGATAATAATACCATCTATTGAAAATTGGTAGACAATATATATTACTCTGAATATGGGGGATATTGTCCATGTCCATGTCATTGATTATGGATGTTCATAGGATAACCATCTGGTATTGGGTGAGTATTATTATAAAAAATTTTCCAATAATATATGAAAATGTATCATTTTGAGACAATGGATAACCTTAAATTTAGGATACCTCATTATTTGTAATAGGTTGGAGAGGGATATATCATTTTAATATATATCATTTTGTATATGTAAATAAGTATCCCAAATATAATTTTTTAATTTTTATATCACAATGTTGGGAGAAATCATATTTGAATTTTAATTACATTTTTGGAGTTATTTTTTGATGAAATATTCATCATGAATGTTTCTCTTTAGTTGGCCACATTCAAAATGGAATACAAGGGAATTTTTATCTACAAATATTTGGACTATTAAAGACCATTAAGACGATTTTAATGATTCTTATTAGTGATAATTAAAATATTAGTTGATAGTTATCTATAATGTTATCCCACTATCAGATTTTATGTGGTGTCATCTATTTAAATCAAATGTTTTGAATTATGAATAAGTCGATTTAGCGAAATATATTTTAGTTTTTAAAAAATGATATATGGGGGTATTTAATAATACAACGCGGTTCTATTTTGAAATCATATTTAGTCTATAAAACTATTAAATCTTGTAAAGTTTCTTCATTAATCCTCAACCCTCTATTTTTTTCATTTGTAGAGTCATGTTTGAGGGTGTTTTAAGATATTTTTTGAAATTTTTTGAACTATATAGCGATTTTCATGGTTAGTGAATTAATTTATCAAATCATGAACCATATGATTGAAAACTGTACAAAAATATGCAGTGATGTTTTTATAGTTGTTGGATAGATTAAAAAATCATGCACCCACCAATTAGAAACTATACTCCCATTATAAGGGTGCACTATTTGGGTGCACTATTTGGAATACTGTGTGGCCCTGTCTTAGTAATAGTGAAGATTTATTTTTGTTTTAAAAAATTGTTTTACATTTTATAAAACCATAGTTTTAGATTCCCTACTAGCTGATTCCACCTTAAAACGATCACTTCATTCTTGAAGGCTTCCTATATGGGATTTTGGATCATCAAATACATTTTAAAAGTGGATCAAATCTTGTAAAATGTCATTCAGTATCCCCCTAGTAAGTCTTATCCCACATTCCTTTGTCATGAAATCTCCCTCTCTCTTCCATGGGGGTTTTTAGATATCTATATTTTTGGAGGATCTAATATCTATTATTTAGATCATGAATCATGGTTTGCTTCTAAGATCAACATTTCTTATGTCCTTCATTAGAGTTAGTAGTTGTGAGCATTTTCATACATGATGCCAAGACCCATAGTATGGAGTTTTTTATATACTTTTATTATTAATTTAACCCCAAATTTCATGATTTAAATAAAATTCATACAATAGTAATGTAATCATTCCACTTAAAATAAATTTATTTTTTAATTTTCATTGTCATGGAATTTGGGAGACCAAAAATTCCAATTAATTGAGGTGTGATTTATATTTTATAGTAATTATGGAAACTGATTTGTGGAAATTGAATTGTGGAATTTATTTCATATGGGGAGAAAATATTTAAATATATATTCCATATTTTAAAAATATTCTTTACATGTTCATTTTGAAATAATATATGACACTTATTATTAATTTTTTTGTAGAAATTTTTTTCAAGGGTTTCCATGAAATAAAATGAATAACATTTGTTTTTCTAAATATCAAACATTATTTTAATACTTGTTTTTTTCAAAAGTGATTATATCTATTGGATTATTTATTTAAAATCATATAATGGAATCATTGGTAATACCATAGTGGGATTGTTACTCACACACATCTTTTTCCATTATAGTGTTTTTAGATTTCATTCAACAATATTAGTGAAAGTAAAAATCTCCTCTTGGTGGTGATGGGTGATGTTATTTGGTCATGGATTTATGTGTCTGTTGAGAACTGGGTTGTTTACCTTATTTTATCTGGAACATTGTGGTTGGACATTTTTTTATATACTAATTTGAATTATTTTAATTTTCCCCCTAGAGATTTATGTTTTGATATACTAAATTGTAACTACTTACTATACTATTACTATGAGAAAACCCATTTCTTTTATTATCTAGTGTCACTCGATGTTCTAGCCGCCATCCTGTGGTAATCGGGAATTCCTTTCAGGCCATGTTAGAGATTTATTAGGTATCAGGGTAATAAGTTATCAGGGACGGTTTGTGATAAATAAGTATTAAATGTAATTTTAAGCATCTTTCATTAATCTTAGTATAGGGTTTTATTATATATTTGGGACATATAAGAACATACATGTGAGTACCTTTCATTCAGTATCCAGAATGAGCCTTATCTCACTTGGGGTGGTTTGATAAAGTTGTATTGAAGATTAGTTCTAGTTTTTTCCTATTTTGATTTGGATAGATTGAAATAAAAAAGTAGTTTATATATCAGTTGAGATCAATTTCCTTGTTACTATTATTAATTGTCAATATGAGTATACTTTATGATTTCTTAAATACTGTCTACTGAAGTTGTGTTTCATAATTACATTAAGAAGACATGAAAATAAGATTCAAGATAATGCAATTGATGAATCTCAGTGAGAGAATCCTCTCAGGAATGAGATTGTTGTTGTAGTTATTGTGCATGTTTTCTATTATCTTGGACATAAAAATTACCAATTCCCAATAATGATCCATATATGGAACCTTTTAGGGATGAATTTAGGATTCCTTCTTTATAATTCCATCACTTGAACCCACTAGAATTACTAGTGTCAAATGATCTTCAAGGGGATGAGGATTGAATGAGAATGGTTGAACCATTATTATAGTTCTTTGAAACCCCTGATTCTATCAAGGTTAAATGTTTGACCATCATTTGTGAGGATCGTAGATAGAGAAGGTGAAATATTATGGAGAATACTAATAATAATTAATACATGGAGTGTAATGAAATTATTTTTCTTATCACAGACCAGTTCTATCCAAAGGCAACGGATTTTGAAAATGATATTGAGTGCTTCAATCTAAATAATAGTTATAAGACTGTGTTATAATATGGAAATATATATTTTATGATTTTGTATTTCACATCTGAGATTTTATCGAACAAAAATTTAAAGACTCATTGGATTGATATAGGTCTTCGATCATATACTCATTATCATGTTTTACTTCCAAACCTCTATTCTTATGTTGAACAGATGGATTTGGCATTGATAGTCGATCCTTACCTAGTTGGTTTCACATGGTTGATCTGATTTTATTTTTCACTTATATGCACTTCCATGAGTTACATAAAATGTAAGAGGAAGAGGGGTGAGTCTCATGGTCGAACTAGATTGTAAAAAACCTATATACCTCTTTCAATTATGTCATAGGACCTTTTATTTTCTAATATTGAGGCATTCATGGGAACTGAATACAGGTTGTCCCAAGGAACACAAGGTATTATGTTCCTAAAAAATCTCAAGGAACATGAATATATTCTTTGTAATATATTATGTAACCCATAGTGTCATGATATTCGGTTCTATAAATATTACCATATTAAAATCAGATGATTCATGTACTAACTTGTTGTATCCACAATCATATGAAATTAAGCATTTCCAAAATGTGGAAGAGTTAAAAATTGTTGAAGATCTGGGTCTGTAGGCATTCAGAGATAGCATCACTATTGATTTATATTTAGGTACTTCGTTATTTGTTACTGTTTCATATCTATCATGAATTTCAACACATTTTTTTAATTTTCAATGTTTTCATAGGGAGAATTAATCTTATTTGATGGATATTACTACCCACCTTGAAACAAAGTGAGATTAGAGGATACATTGTCCTATTTTTGTGTTATATATATATATATCTTATATTAAATTTTATTATGATTCTATGGTTACCTACTTACAATATATTAACGTAATATTTATTATGGACTTTTTCATTATTAATTAATATTTTGTTTTTTTTTCTAGATTTGGTATGTATCTATTACTATGTTTGAGAAAGTGTGCTATATAATTTAGTGAGAATGCGATACGAGGTCGAGTGGTTAATGAACATAATAACTAGAGTTCGGTAACGTGATATATAGAGTCACTTGGGATCTGGAGAAAGCATATTTGAGAATTGATCTCGCAAAAATATTCATTGATTTTAATACTTTTTTCCCTCCTAAATTCTATGATATTCCACGGTTAAGGTAGATATAGTATTCTATTGATTTAGTTCATGATACAATTTTGATATATATTCCTTCAAACAGTATTGAACCAGCTAAAATAAATGAGGTAAAAACTCATAAGAATTATATTTTGGGGAAATATTTTATAAGAATGACTGTGTGACAATAGGTGATGCTGGACCCCTTTGTAATAAATTAAATTGGTCACAACACCATTTATCTTATTACTTAAAACTAAATCATGTTACTAAAATGAAAAAAAATATAATTCTAGGTATTTTTTACCTATTTGACCAGTTGAAAGGGGTTAAGTTTATAATTAGGATTGATCTTCAAACTGGTTATCAGTAGTTGCGATTAAAAAATATAGAATTCTAAAAACTACATTTAAGAGAATGTATAGCAATTATGAGTACCATATCTATCTCTTTTTCTATATATTTCTCTTCTAGTCATTATGGATTTAATAAACAATATTTTCCATGAGATTGTCAATTACTTCATGGTAGTCTTTGTTAATGATATCCTTAATTTTTATACATCGAATAAGGACCATGTTCATTATGTAAGTAATCTTCTTGAATTTTTTAGAAATCAAACACTTTATTCCATGTTATTGAAATGTCATTTATATATTCATGAAGTGTATTTCATGGTACACATAATTTTAGAAAATTTTATCTTTTTTGATCCCAATATTGTGAAATATGATGTGACATGTGAATAACCACATAATGATTTAATGACTCATAGATTCATTATTAGAGAAAGATATCGTCACTAGTTTGTAAACTATTCCCCAAATACGTCTTCTTAGATGACTACTCTATCTCTGATTGGAGTAATGTCTACATTGGATGAGAAATTCTAGAGTTATTTTTTTATGATAAATCATATTTTGAATACTATTCTATTGTTGACTATTCCAGAGGACGGGTAGAGCTATGTGGTGTTCAATAATTCATTAAGTTCAGGTTCACGATCTGTTGTTATAAAATGTGATCATATTGTGGACAATGGATCTCAATATCATAGGATACATGATAAGAATTATCTAACCCATGACCACGAAGATGCAGCTATGATGAATGCTCTTAAGTGTTAGAAAAAGTATCTTTTCCAAAAATGGTTTTCCATGTATTTTAACCTTGATATCATTATATATTCTCAATAATATGTGAAAATCAACCTGAGGTGTTAGGTTGTTTACCTACAACAAATATCTTTAATTTCACTAGTATCCCTAGGAAAGGGAATTCCATCAAGGAATATTGGAATTGGAAACATCCAAACCATGCATTGAAAGAATCATCAGATGATTGTAACATAAAGGCTCCATTTTCATAGTTTTATATGTGTGATTAGGAATCATAGGATGAGGCTATTTTGGATCGTTTTTAGTAGACCAATGCTCTTCTATAGATGATTTTTTTGGAAAGAAATCTTGATGATGAGTTACACATCATTATAGACTCTCTTTATCATGGGGGGACTATTCTATAAGGGCATTCTCGATATATGTTGTTATATTTTTACATAACCTATACATAGTACATTGTCCAATCAATAAATTCTACTATGGTGGATTTCTTTATTTTCATTTGAGCATTGCATCTATAAAGAAAGAATAAGTTATATTAAAGGTTAAGATAATTAATGTGCTAATTATGATATGGGGTATTTAATATTTTTTATAGTTTTTATACATTATAGTATGTCAAGCCCAATCACCAAAGTGATTTTGGATTTCATTATCAAATTCCTGTTCCAATATGGATGTTGGATGATATCAGTATAGACATTATGGTTTTGTTTCCATAGACCCATATAAATAAGAATTTGATATTTGTTCTGAATGATAGGTTTGCTAAATAAACTGACATAAGACCAATTCATGAAAAATCCAATTATAATGATATTAAAAATATATATGTGAATGATATTTTGTATTTTAATGTAGTTAAATATATTTTATAGTCTAATATAGATCAAAGTTTAACTTATCTCCTTTTTAGGGGTCATTAGAAGAAACTAGGATCTCTGGTTCATTTGAGTAAGACTTATTATCTATAGTCGAATGACTATAAATAATGAGCTACACATATTATTGAGGATATTATTTAAACCCATGTTCTTGAATTTAGTATTTCTTTTGGGGACTATTTTTATTTGGTTGTGTTTTCTTATATCTTCAGTTAATTGTTTTCAATCAATATTGATCCAATGGAGTATTTGTTTGGTCGTTCTTGTAAATTTATATTTTTTTCTTGATGATTATGGAATATTCCATTGACTAACTGGTATAGTTTTAAGAGATGATTGAAAATATTTATTTTATTTATAATTGAATTTTTAATCCACATAGTTGATATAAATATTTTATTGATAATCTTTGTAGACCATTGTAATTTTTAGTTGATGATTAGGTATTTTGGATTTTCTTACCATGATTGTGTCATGAATTACTTAGGAATAAATGAAATACTTCTTGTCATTTTTTTGGACATTTTTAGGTTTTTGAGAAGCTATAAAATTAATCTTATTGTTTAGTACTTCTATTGTAGTTGATTTCCATAGAAAATGTCTTCCATGTATCTCATTTATATAAGTATCAATTTGTTTCTTATCATGTATTTAGATGGAGAGATCATTTAAGTAATCATTGCATATCTATAACTGAGAGTACAATTATTATAGCTGATTATGAAACTAAGGTATTTCGTGGAAGAAATATACATTTTTGCATTTTTATGGAGGTGGGGTTTAGTTACTCATGGGACTTGGGAGAGAGAGTAATTGATAGGGAAACATTATCTCATCTTTTTTAATAAAGACTTATTAATAGGATTTATGTGGATATAAATCTTCCCTTATGGGGAAGTTGTAACATATTGTTTCCATTTTTAGATAATCATTATCCCTAGTTTTATTCCGGTTTTGGTTTGTTCTAATTCAGGTGATGTTTGAATTATGTTTTGAATATTTTGGAAAGCTCATGGCCTATGAATAGTTGGGATAAAAATTTCGGTAACATTCTAATTATTTAACAATGACATTACCCAAATTATAATTATTTTATATAGTATAAAACACATACATCTCCCGTAGAACCTAATAACAAAATTAGTTTGATTAATTAATATTAATATAAGTGGTATTTATTGAATTAAGATGTTATAAAAATGAAATAGCAACATGACCGTTATAATATCAGTGAGACTATAAGGAAAAGAAATCAAGAAAATAGAATAACCCCACTTATGAGTGTATTAATATTATTTTTAAATCTTATATATTAAAATATAATATATTTATATCATGTTGTAGGTAAATATTTTTAAAAATAATAATAAATTGAGAATTGTTTTTTTTGTGTAACAAATATGATAATTTATAAATTTATAAGTAATATAATGATTAAAAAGCTACATATTTTCATTAAAATTTTAATAAATTAATATTTGCATGTATTATTTTTATAAGTCAATTTTATATGATTTTAATTAAAATTTTAACGTTTCATATAATTAAGTATAATATTAAAATTTCTATTTCTTGTATATTACATCATGATTTTTGAAAAAATTAAATTACTCATATTTAGTAATTTTTTTTAAATTGACAACACTTTTTTCACTGTAATCATCATAAAATATTCATATATTGTTTTTAGGTTATTTATAAAATAGTTTAATTTTTGTAAATAGTGAAATTTGTTAATTTATGTTATTTTATATTAAATGTCAATAAATTATTTTTCAAGACATTTATGGATCATAGCTGATATTTGTGAAAATTATATCTAAATATCCGTTATTATCTAATATAAGTAGTGAAAATTTATTACAAAATTGATAGTATTGATCCAAAATAACAACCAAATGATTAAAATAATAAAAACACACATCTCTTCCCTCTAGAAATACCACCCATCACAACATCTTCTCTTTAGATATCAAAGAATTTATTCTTGTCCAAATTCTTATGAAATACTCTTCTCATGACTCTTAATAACATCCAATATCTTCTGGTATCCCAAAAATGTCACACCCATTTTCTCAAAGGAGTTCCTCAAGGAGAATAATTTCAAGAGGTAAAACCGCCTTTTGTTTTCTTTAAATTTCATTTCAATTAATTGAATTGACTATCCATTCCTACTATACCCTATCCAAATGGAAATGTTAACTCCAATATCATACATACAATATAATTTTATTTATATAATGGTATATGAGTCATCAAGTCATTTAACCTCTCCATTTTATTCTAAAAATGAAAACATCACCATTGATGTGTTGATTTACCATCACTGTGTATGGTGCATTTTTACATTCCATTAATACCATCATTTATGGTCCTAAGAAAATTTTTATGGTTAAAAAATATTATAATAAATGTATTATAACATATTTAATTTAATATAACCATTATATATTCCAAATATAAATTAATAAATCAATACTTGATCGTGATGATATAATCATAACAAAATAAATAAATCATTTTTCATTATGATTTTATTTGATGAATCATCATAATTACATATGAAAAAATTATATAGAGTATCATTTAATCTTATTGATGATCAATAATGACTTACAATTTAAATTTTTGTGTTGCCTTAAAATTTTAAATTATCTTACATGCTTGTATAAAATAGAACGAATCATGAAAACCATGAAAAGTAACACTCATGGGACAATGCAATTGAACTATATAACTCTTTAAAAGTCAAAGATTGAACATTATAAAATTATACAAAATAAAATAAATTTATAATGGTTCTGAATTAATATATCAATATATTCAATTTAATTATCTAGTTTATTAATTAGAAGTTAAGAAATCATTCTCTAAATAAGGCATGTGATTCTCTCCAAACCTCTAAATTTAATGTTGAGTTACATGATATCTATCATTACACAAAATAAATTATTATTAATTTTTATATACATCTTATAAATTCTATATATATGACACAAACTTATGTACCAATTCAAATTCATCCTTCTTTGATCGGGAAATATAGTTAAAAAGGGTTCCCTTCTCATTTCCTCGTGCCAGACAACCACAGTATAAGGGAACATTCCAACTTCTTATCCATTCTCAAATACCTTCCATAATTTTTCATTATAGATCAAAATTTTTAATATCATGGAAACCATACATAGTTCCTTGCTAATTTCATTCAATAAAGTATTCTTTCTTTCTTCTTTAATGCCTCTTTAATATTTTTTTCTTGGATCGAACCAAACTATCTAATTTATAATGATTCATTAATATTTTTTACATTTTTTCACATGAAAATGAAATCATTTATAATGATCAATTAAAATTTCTATTTATAAATTTACATTAAATATTTTAGTACTTTATTTCCTGGACACCATTATGATATTCCAATTGTCTATGCATTGTAATATGATTATGATACCCATTTATATCCATGTTTTACCCATATGTTTATTAAGTATGTATGATTCTTCATGCAGCACACATATTCATGAACATGTCATTATGGGTGCACCATGATGGATCTTTAATGCATTGGGTAATATTTATCATAATTTTACATCACAATGGGATACAGAGTGAACCTCATTCCTTTAAGGGACCTTTTTCACAATATGCAGTAGCCCGAACAGTTATCCATTACTCATTCTCATGTCCAATTTTATTTTATTGAAGCATTCTTATGATACCATGGTTATATTATCACGAGTTTTAGATATTATGATTCCTTATGATTAGTCATGTTCTCATCCTTTTAATTCCATCATTTTATGCCTTGTATCTAATATTCAATATATTATTTCTATGATTAATCTATTAATGGGATATTTATTTCATGTAATTAGTTCATTAATTTAATTCGTTATCATATGTAGTTGTAGGAGCTAGCATTCAAGTAGTAGATCATTATTTAGACTAAATAAAATAATTTTTTTATTGATTTTATTTATTCTAATTATGTATCTAATATTCCAATGAAACTATACATAATTATCCATGTTCTGTATTTCATCATTTATTATGAATAAAATGTGTAGAAATATGTGTAAAATAAAAAGTCTTATATAATAGTTATTAGAGAAATGTTTTGTTATTATTATCTATTAAGACTAAAAACAGTAGTAATAACCCTTGGGATAATTCTATAACCAAAAACAACTTAATTAAAATGCTGGGAATCAGAAGTTATGATATACATTACATTGACACATTTATCAGTATATTTTTAAATTTTCCATTTCTATATTCATATTAGAATTTATTCATTCCAAGCTAATTAAAATTTATATTTCATAGTTACTGACAATGAATTTGAGAACATTTTCCAACAATCAATGGGATATAAAATAAGATGGTAACCCTAATTAAATGCCATATTAGATGGGAAAAAGTGATTAAAACAAAATGGTGCAACTATTATTACAGTCACATTTTATGAATAATAACATTATTCATGTGGCATTCCCCAGTGTCCTAAAAAATAGGATGATTCACTTAAATTATTTATTCCAGAAAATATTCACATCTTTATTGTATTATATAATCCTTTCATCATGGAATAGGGGTTTAAGAACATTGAAAATAAATTCTGTATCATTAAATGTTTTAAATGCTAATAATTCCATAAAAGTTGTGTATCATTCCAATGGTTAATCCAATAAATGGTTGAATCAGGTTAAAAAAATCCATAGTGGAATGAAATTCAATTGAATGTGAGGATTTCATGAAAATATTTTCCAATAACTATTTCACCCAAAATCACTATCATAAAATGGAATGGGAGTTCCTCCAACTAATGAAATTGGAAGACCAATCAATTAGGGAGTATAATGAAAACATTACATGGAATTCAAGGTACACCTATGGAATTTTCATGAACACTAAATTTATGGTGTATCATTTCATTAATAGACTAACGATGATACTATGATCATTATTGGTGATTCAAGACTCTGATACCTATGAGGAGATTATATGTTGTTCTGTTAATGTTGAAATGAATATTAATGACTATTAATGGTTTATTGGGAACATAAATAAAAAGGAGAAAATTAAATTTACTATGGGAGGATCAATATATAAACTGAATAATGGAAGGAAATCCTTACATCCCATGTCTGAATAGCATGGAATAAAGAATCCAAAAAACTAGAAAAGGTGAACCAGAAGATGATTCAAATTTGGATGAGTGGAGAATCTAGAAAAAACAAAATAGAACTGATATTAATAATATTTATAATATGGGAATAGAAAGTAAGGTTGAAATAAACAGATAACCTATAGTGAAGTGATTCAACTGTAAGGAAGATGGTAATTATTTCAATCATTACCCAAAGCTAAGGGTTGTTGGAGGAAATCGACTATAAAAACCTCAATATAAGAATAGACTGGTATATTCTGTCACTATACATCATGTGGACCAAAAAAATGATGAGGTTATAGGTATGATAGTTATTCATTCATGAACAATGAACATACATTTTAATTCTAGTTCTATGAAATATTTCATATCATATAACTTATGTGTATGTATTCAAAACCACATAAAAATATAAATATGTAGTTATTTGTTAGATTTTACAATGGGGAAATTATCATATACCAAGTTAATAACTCCTCCATGTTTAATTCTTGTGGATTGAACCTCAATGAAAATCGTGTATAACATCTATTGGTGGAGTTTCCATGGACTATATATCACTATACGGAGCCAAGATCAACTATCAGGAAGGGGAGATCACAATTAAAATTCCGAGGAATCATCCAATTCAATATATGTGCAAGGATGGGTATTAATATCGTTATAAATCATCAACTCATGGGTAAATTTTATTAATTTAGGAGGAAACCTATCTAGCTCAAATAATTGAGACAACGGAGAGAATCATGTTTTTAGACATTCATAATTGGTGTGACTACATTTTTGTGTTACTTGAAATGATCCATGCTCTTCCACCTAATTAAGATGTTGATTTCTCCATTAAATATATTAATATATATTAACCTATATCAATGACACCATATATAATAGACACCATTAGTTTTGAAGAACCAAAGAAGATGTTTCAATATAATCTAGACAAGAGTTTTATATGCTCGAGGGATTAACCATGGGGAGCACCAGTCATTTTCTTTAAGAAAAAATATTGATCGATGAACCTATACATTGATTATCATGTGTTAAAAAAATATTTAATGATAACATGTGTCCGATTCCATGAAATTATGGATTATTCAATGAACTACATGGGTACATGTATTTCCCTATGGAGGGCCTTTGGTCATCATATCACCAATTAGTGGTTAATAAATAAGATAATTCAATGACTGTCGTCCATATATGGTATGCACAATACCAATTCATAGTGATTCTCATAAGATAAAATTATGATCCATAAATGTTAATATAATAATTCAGTATACTCTCTTGAGAATAACATGAAAAATATGTGGAAGTGTTTATTGATTATATTCTTATATACCTCAAGTTAAAAAAGGAATATGAGGATTAGTTTCATATAATAATGAAGAAATTGTGAAAGGGGGATGTTAATGTATATAAAAATAAATGTGATATCTGGTTTGAGTAAATTTCATTCATGGGGCATGTTATCACTAATAAAGGGTTATCAATTGACCCTTATAAAGTACAAGAAAATGTATAGTGACCTTGGAAAACATCTATAATTGATGTCAACTATCTCTTTGATCTATCTGAGGTTTAATAGTGATTTGTGATGTACATATAAAAATTTTAAAACCCATTAACCGAGTTGACTGAAAAGTATGAAAATATTTTACAGACCACTAAATGTGAAGGATAATTCAAATAGTCCAAAAATATTGATACCACCGCAACATTAGTCACACTACCGACATGTGTGGAACCGTTAATGGTATAAAATGATTCCTCAAATATGTTACAATGATATTTAATCATTAAAAATGAACGGTTGATAAACTACACCTCAAAGAAGTTAAAAATTCAGGGGCCAAACTATAACACACAATGCCTTGAGTTAGTAGTTATTATCATTTCTTTAAAAATATTAAGGCATTATCATTATATTTCTAAGTGTGAGATCTATAAGGTTTAAAAGATAATAAAATATATATTCACAAATAAGGATCCTAATATGAACTAGTGATGATAGTTTTTACTCATCAATGTTTATGACTGCTCAATCGAGTTTCATCATAGAAAAAAACATAATCTATAGATGTCCTATGTAAAAAGGATCATGTAACTATTAAAAAAAGAAACTTTAGATGAATCTAATATTATTATAATTACAAAGAATGAATATGAGAATAATAAATTAAGTAATATCATCACTCCATTCTAAAATATTTTATCAACCATAACATATTATGGAAATAAAGGATGTTAAAGCAAATGATGAGGAAATACAGAACAAGGAAGACACTATTAGAAATTGGAAATACTTCAATTTCAAAATGAATGAGGATGGAAGTATAATATTTGGGTCAGGATAATATTTACCATAAAATAAATATAAATATAAATAGATCTGAATTATGGAATTTTCTCTAATTTCTCAATTCACCCAGGAAGCACAATGATGTATCGAGATATTCGAGTAAAATAATGGTGGGACAATAAAAAAAGGATTTCACTGAATATAAATCCATTTTCCTATTATGTATGAATATTAAGGATGGAAGGAAAAATAAAATCTAATTATGAAACAATTTCCCATTGCATCATGGAAATGGGAAAACATCACCACAGAATTTTTCAGCGGACATCAGACGACATCCATATGAAATAATAATATATGGATTTTTGTGAATCTTATTACAAATACAGATACCATAAACACAATTTCAAATGATTTCTATCTAGAGAAAAATATAAACATATACATCATTTCATAAGTAAGGATACATGCTTTACCCTTGTCGATTGAATCTGATTTACATCGATGATACTCCTCCATGTTCTGGAAATGTATCAAACATGTTCTGAAAAAATAACTGAACATCAAAAAACATATCATCATCAAAATGATGGCCAATCTAGTAGGACTATTAAAACACTATTAATGATGCTGAGAGAATATTTTATGGAAATCAATTTATTATGGGACCATCATGAAGCTCTACTTGTGTTTTATTACAAAATATGTTTCTACATAAGCATCAAAACAACTCTTTATAATGACCATTATCAGAAAATATTAATATCACATGGACATTGGGATAGCGTCTATTACCATATGGTTCTAGGACCCGAAATGGTCGATGAAATGATAAAAATTGTGAAAACCATTTTCCAATAAATAATGGAATTCCAAATTTCTTTGAAGATATGTATAGATAATCATTGAAAAGACCAGGTGTTTCTGTTTGGAGACATGGTATTCCTCTACATATTTTTGTGTAATAGGATAATGATATTTGGTAAGAATGGAAATATATGTCCCATTTACATCACCCCCTTGGAGATTCTTGATCCTGTTAGAGTTTCTACCTATCAAATAGAACATTAATCACTATATCTGACGACTTCAATGTATTTTACATATATCTATTATGAATATACATACTAGATCCATAAAAATGTACCAAATCTAGGGGTTGTACAACTAGATAACAACCTATCATATGATGATAAATCAGTGAAGATATAGGACCATAATTATAACATTCTACACAACAAGAATATTCATGTGGTAAAATTACAAATGCGAAGCTATAACTCTGAAGAGGAAACATGGAAACCATAGGAAGTGATGAAGGATAATTACCCTCACCTATTTTCACCAAATTATGCTAAACAAAATTTCATGGTATAATTTTCAATAGGGGGGATGAATGTAAAAAACCAAACAATTATCAATGAAATATCCCATCTGAAAATAATATTATATATTATTAAAAACATAATTCATAAATAGTTCCAAATGAAAAACATTTTTTGTATATGGATTGAAAAAAGTGGTATTAATATAATTTAATTAAACTATACAAATAAAAATCTAACATGACCATTGGATTAGTAATGTCACCTTTTGGAATAGTAATATATTCAAAAGAATAATAACCTCACTTATGAATGTATATATAAAATTTATGTTTATAATAACTGAAAATTTTATATATTTATATCTTGGTTAAGTAAATATATGTTTCTAAAATTTTTAATTATTTATTGTTTTTTTGTGATACATAAATGTCGATTTACAGTTTCATAAATAATATAAGGATTTATAATATTTTTTTTCATAAGTATATTCATAAAATATTTAATTCCATATTATAAATATTTTTTTGAGAACTTAATTAATATTTCAAAGGGTTTTAAAATATGTTATAACATTAAATTTTGTATTATTAGATAAATTTACAATTTTAATTAAAAATTAAATTAATCATATTTATATAATATGATTTATAATATTTAGTATATTTTTTAAATCTACATGTAATCAATTTTTGTGTGTGAATATTTTGGATTTTTAAAAAGTTTTCAAATTTTTTTTGAATCGTAAAGTATGATAACTAAGGGATTTAATAGTATTGGTAAATAATTAATATTTAGTACATGAATGATCGAAAAATGATGTAAGGTGTTAATATCATAGACTCTATATAATTATATAATATATGTAGTTATAACATTAAATCCTACTGATTTTTTTTCTAACAAAATAATAAACATATGATTAAAATAATTAAAAACGCATCTCTCCTACAACTATAATACATCCTCTCACCACCTATTCTGCTCAAACCACCAAACCTTGAATATTGATCAAATTATACACAATAATCATCCCAATACTCAACCTCATGTACAATAACCATTAGTCTCAACAATATAAAATACATATTTCCCATATAGTGGTTCTCAAAGAGAATAATTTCCAGAGGTATAATCCTATATTGCTTTCATTCATTGTCTTTTTAAATAATTTTATTTCCTTATCCATCACTCACATCATGTATCCAAAGGTACATGATTTATATAGTATCATAAAAAATATAATTATTTTTTTAATTTTATATAGATAATGAAATATTATGTCATATCCATTATATTATAATAATGAAGTCGTTCTCATTATTTTTTCAATTTACCTTCATTATGGAGAATGCAATTTTATTTTCCATTAAATCCATGAAGGGTCATCGTAAGAAAATTATGATTATATGTTATTATTTTATATTTATTAAAAATTATTTATTTTTATGGAACTAGTATATATTCATAATATTAAATAATGAAATAAAAAAACATTCGTGATGACGGATGTACTTCAAAAATATATATACTATTTTAAATTTTTGAATTATCAAATGAGTGATAAATATATAAAAATGATATCAAATATAATATAAACTTCTATAATTTTATTAATAAGATGTAATTTCAATTTTGGTGAATTGTTCCAATTTTATATGAACTTCTATAGTTGTACACAATAAAACCAATAATGAAAAAAATGAAAATGAACATTGATGAAATGATGAAATTGTTATATATAACTCAACAAAAAAGAAATGAAGTAACATAATAAAATTATAATATATAATATACATCCATAATAGGGTCTAAATTAATTAATTAATGGAATAAATTTGATTATCTATGTAATTAAGTAAAAGTGTAGAACACAATCATAAATAATATAAAACATCCTCTTGAAACCTCCAATTTTACCATTAGATTATGGGTTATCTCACTTTACCATAAACTAATTATTATTTATTTTTATATACATATTCTAAATTATGTTTATTTATTCCAAAAAATATGTATTATAATCGACTCATAATTATTTAATGGGGAAGTACATGTTAAAAAAGATCAATTCTCATTTCTTACAAATAATAAAAAATTATGAAATGGAATATCCAAATATCACACACAGTCACATGTACCATTCATAATATTTTCTAATAGATAAACATTTTAATAAATAAATATTATTATGATGAAAAGGTATCATAGTTGATTTATTATTTCATGAAACTAAATTACTATTGTTATATTAAAACCGTCCTTAATATTATTCTTTATACCGCATCAAAGTTCTTAATTTATAATGTTTGTTATGAAAAAAAAATTCCTGTTTTTTACTCTTTATGTTCATAATTTAACATTATATTTTTCTTATACTTCCTTATGTATTTCCATTCTTGAGTTAAATAAATTTTTTAATGGAAAAAATTATGATATTTCCATTGGTGATTCTTTAGGACATGAATATGATGCCCATTTTTTCCACAGGGAATCGTTATGTTGATTCCACCTCTATTATTATTCATGTGGAACATATATTCAGGAATATTTTATCATATATTCAATCAAATACCTCAATAATAAATTGTGTAAACTTTAGTCTCATGTAAGTTCATTTTATGACATGGAGTGAACCTAATTTCTTTTATAGTGTATTGTTCCCCATGCTTTACTTTTTTGGTAGTTATTCATGAATAATATTATTTTCATGACGTATGTTTCTTCCAAATTAATATTATTTGATTATTTCACGGTCATATATATTACATTTTATACCTCCTAATGTTTATTCGTGTTCCATTCCTTTGTATTTAATCTTGTTATGCCTTCTTACCCATGTTCTATGATTTATTTCTATGTTTCTTCTAATACTAGAATTTTTAGGCCATCCATGATTTTCTTGTATTTCCTATTTTATACTATACATATTTATGGTAAATGAATGTTAGGTTATCATTAGGGAGAAAAATGGGTTTTTATTTAGATTTCATGGTTTCTAGTTATGAATTTATTCTTATAAAGAAACTAGTATTTATGATCATTTATATTTCAAAGTTTAATATGACTAAAATCATTTAATAATTTGTGTAAAAGTCTAGGGTCATTATATTTCTCAAAACATGCTCCATTATAGTGATAAATATGCAATCCTAGTTAATTATGGTTGGAACGGTTGGCACAAGGTTTGAAAAACTGCACACCCAGCTAGTAAAAATCATGCACCCATTTGGAGAGGCTCAGAGTTAGGGTGAATTTTTTTTAAAATGTTAAATCATTTATTATATAACAATACACATTACTTTTTTAATAACCAATTTTTTTATTATCCAAAAACCATTGATTTTGTTTCCTAAAATTCCATTTTACCCTAACTCAATTTCTTATTCCATGTAGGCTCTATAGAGGTGTTTTCGGATTATACAAACCCTTTCTCACATGTATTTTCTATCTATTATGCCTCTTGGTAAAGAAAAAATATAATATATTTAATTAGATTATTTTTTATGATAAATTTGATTTCAATATTTCATGTTTTTAAATCCATTTTTATGATAAATTTGGATCATCTAGTTTCCTTGAATTTGATTTATTGTGTGGTCTGCCAATAGAGGTAAGATAATTTTACGTTAGTGGATTTTTTTGATGTATGTGATATAATTTATTCACCACTGACTATATAATTATAAAAACAATGTAATATGATATTTTAATTTTTGAATATAACCTCCTCTTACATTAATTGAATCCTTAAATTAGTATGGATGGGATCTCTTTTTTATCATGCAAACTTAACTATCTGGTGGGTGGTTTCTTCTCTAGTGTATGTTTAGTGAACTATACAAGAGATTTTTTCATGAATGATTTATTAAATACTATTGAAATTTTATATGATGTTTTTTATATTAATGAATGATTTAATTTGATAAAATATGGGGTTATATATTTGATTTGAAAATTAATGATGATATAATCCCACTATTAAATTATTCATGAAATTGATTTTTAAAAAATTTCTAGGATGGAGAGATATTTTTTCTGTAAATTTTAAAGATATCCTATATGTGTTCAAATATTGTTTTGACATAATTAGCACATGTGGTACATGGATAACTAGGAGTGTGTTTTAATGTATCAATTATCCATTACCATTATAGGGGTTTCAATCATGGTGTGAGACTCTATCCCCTATGGCCTATTATTCAAGGGAATCGATTCTAAAACAGAACTTGGTGCACTCAGGGGATTTTTCTATAATCCCTTTCACTAATTTGTATAATGAAATATATATTTTTTCAATAATTCCTCTATTTATTATCGATGTATGATTGAACTAGCTATCCTATAACTATGTCATAAATTAGGTAAAATATATTATCGTTCCCTTTATATGTTTTTGACACTGATTTGGAAATATGATACATGATTTTATATATAGTTCAATTGAAAATAGGATTTGATTTGGAATATATTACATCTATTTTATAAATATAGAAAAGTAAAATGTTTTACCATTGATTTTATATATATGTGAAAAAAATTTTATCATTAAATATTTTCTATATGTTCCATATATATGGATTATTATAGAGAGACATTCTATGGAATACTCTCGTGGGATACTACTGTGATTGTTTATCTCAAACACTAAAAACTCCCCTAGTGTGTGTAGACCATAATGTTTATGATGAAGAAAACAATTTTTAACCACATTTAAAAGTTTATGTTTCATTTTTTATAAGAATGTGTAGCAAGTGGTTACATAATCGATTTTAACCACTATGTTAAATTGATTATATATCTAAAATTGGGATACCTTTTTTAAATTTCATAGGTAGGTACCATAGTATTGGATTGATTCAATGGTTGTATCACTAAAAATAATATTTTTAAGTATGTATTATTTATTTTTCTAGAAATATTTATATATTTTAGTTCAATATTTTTTTATTATATTGCTAATAATTTTGTCCCTTGTTTTTATAATGATTATGTGATAATCATGAGCCACTGGGGATTTAGAACTTGCTTCAGGTTTTGTTGGAATTCAGTTTAGAGCCTTTTTATAAGTGTCATCAGGGATATGATGTGAATAGTATATAATAATTTAATTATATATTAAAATGATAAATTTTTTATTTCATAAAAATTATTTGTACATTAGATAAAAGAGTTGGTACATAGTTGGTAGATAAAAATATTATTTGGATATGATGTGAATAATTTCGATCAATATAATATTTTATGAAGAATGAAATTCATCAATGATAATAAATTTGATTTAAAAAATTTATTAAAAATAAAATAATTTCGAAATTAAATATATTATAATCATGTTATTAAAAAAAGTATTCATGTAAAACAATATAAAAATAGTGTTAATTTTGACACCAAAAAATGTGGAATAAAAAAATCACATACATTTTACTCCCAAATTCCTTGAATAATATTTAAAAATCAAAAAAAATCTTGCAACCGTATTAATGAAATATATTATATTATTCATAATATATATTACCCTAAATAATTCTCAATTTTTATCATTTAAAAGCTTATTGATAAAATGGTTAATATATATTACCCTATATAATCCACAATTATAATCATTTATTTTACATGAATTTTACTTTTATATTTTATTTTGATAATCCTAATTTATCGAATATTGACTGTATCACTATTTATTTAAAATTTAGATGTGATCAATGTTATTTTATACTCTGATAAAAATGACTAGATGATATAATTTACTATAATAGATACTTGTAATGTTAATATTTTTTCATTAGATTTTTAGTCATGGATAATAAGGTAGATTAATTAAGGAATTTTTTTGGTTATTTTCTTATATGAATAGTAATAAGTGGTTTAATATATAGTACAATACTAATATATGTTGTTTAAATTGATAATAATTTCATCAAAAAAAATTTAATTAATTTTATGAATTAACATTATCATATATGTATGGTAGGGAGGAAAAATGACATATGTTTCCACGTATAGATAGTATCTACTCATAATCAAAGATACTATTTTCAGTTTTTTAATATCATAAATAATATATATACATTTTTTACTTTTAAAAATCATAATCAAGAACTAAATGTAATATTTATAAATTTAATAACTCGTTTAAACATTCCATCTGTAACATCCCAAGTAAATAAAGAATAAGACATTTTTCATATTTATTAATATTTTTTAATTAAATATTAATTTTACATTAAAGGGGTTTCTATGTTCGATATCATACCCAATACGCAACAACGAGTTTCTTTGAAATCTTACGTTGCACACTAATAATATAATATTATTTTAAATGGTAGTAAACACCTAGCCATTTTATTGGAGAAACCTTTTTAAATATATTTTTGGTCACATCAATACATTCAAATTGACCAAATATAATCCTTCTTTAGAGTGGGGACATCAAATTTTACTTTGGCTGATTGTTTGGTATTTTTTCGATAAAGATCATTTTTAATGAATAGATAAAATATTGTATTTTAATTCAAAACTGCGTTTTAATCTAATTTATTTATATAGTTAGATTATCTAATTAAATGATTTTAAATATTAATTAAAATATATATTTTACCATTTAATACAATGTTGGTCTTTTGAAATAATTTCACTTTGAAATTGGACATAAACAAGTATCAATCATTTGATAGTTATTGTTTCTTAAAAACCCGCTATTTGTTTAGATAACGAGAATTAATTTTAAAATTAATTAATGCCCATTTTATTTTCTTAATTTGGAAAAACAGAAATCATTTTTTAATTGAATATATAAAATATAGAATAGGCTGAATTTTTGGTAATTTTCTGAAAAAATTCAATTTCTAATGAATAGTGAAATCTCTTAGTAGTAGTTAAAAAAACTGACATTTTCATTTAAATGAAAATTTTCAACTACAATGAATTGAATTTAAAAAATCTGAAAAACATGGTTTTTATCAAGAAGTAAAATGTGTTTCAATAAGATGAAAATAATTTTTGAGGAATAGTAACTGTTGACTTTTATTTACTATGGTTTAAGGTAAATATGGTAATTCAAGGTAAAAAGAATATTATAATAATTAAAAATTACCGTAAAACATGTCCTAAAAAATTTTATGAGTAATGGAAGACCATGGGCATCTTTGGGTCTATTTAATGACCCCATGGAGCCACTTATAAAAGAAAACGACACTTTAGATTTGTTAATTTAATGTAAAGGCAATAATGACATAAAGAAAAATATTATGTAAATTAATTTTTATATGGTGTTATATAAGTAATATTTTTGAATATAAATATTCATTGTAAATATAAAACTATTTCCTACATCATGGTCGTTTTTTTATAATTTTTAGACATCAAATAATTTATATTATTTGTGAAACAATAATGATGCATTATTTAACTCATTAATAAATGATTTAAATAAATCAGATTATAATGATTAAAATATTGTCCAAAACATGTCCAATTATGATTGTATGATTTTATTTAGAATGTTAGTCATCTTAGCTTCACCTTTAATGAATTTTGAACTTTTTTAAAATGATGATATGATTATAATAAAATAATGTTTTCACACTTTCCTAAAGAGCCCATCCTGTCCCTTATAAAAAGACACCACTTCTATCCAATTAATCACACCCTTAAAGCCATTTGGCTCATCCAACATCTTCCCAATTAGGATCCATACATCCCTCTCCTCCTCCTAGATGCCTTACCTTAGGAATAAGGCACTTCAAGAAGTCCTTTGGATTAAACCAAAGGGAGTTACCCAAATTAAAGGTAACAAATTATCTTAAATTGTTTTCTATTTTTTTACTTCTATAACCCCTAAACTCTTTTTTTACATTATTTTGTAACAAAACCAGTATAATAAATATACTAGGATGTTTTTATGAGATTTATTAGAACTAAACTTATACACACCTCCATCTAATGGATTAATAACATAATGTTTCTGTTGATGGAAAAGTGATGCCTCATGAAATGATGATTGTTCAAATACCTCAAACCACCTCTAATGGAGTCCATTCAGATGGAACTTTGTTTATATATGATATATATTATGTTTATGTTTTCTTTATGTTTCTGTATTTTTTTATATCATACCTTTATGGTTTCAATTATATGGAAACGCGATAATTTAATTTGAGGAAGTACAGACTACCGCCCCCTCAAAGTGATATGACTCATTAATGCCATATGTGGTATGTATAAAGGATGAAGTTAATGATATTATATATGATATTATATATGAAATTATAATGGAATTATGATATACCTATTTATCATTATGTTTTAAAATAAGAAATAGAAATTAATGTATTGTTCATTCGAACGTACGACTTACCATCTCCATGAACGGTGCATTTCATTTCTTACCTCCAAATGACATGTATTGTTATAAATATATATATATATATATAAATAATATATATGATATATATGATATATAAATAATGAATTTCATTCTGTATATAATAGACTATTGACCCCATGGAGAACTTGTAAATATGAGGTGTTCATTTTTGACTCAAGTACCAAATATCGACAAAATGACCATTATTAACTTAAATGATTATATAATGATTATAGCATGGTAATAAATGAAATAAAAGGAATTATAACCGTGAAAAAGGTTCTTAATCATGTATAAATTGTCATTAGTTTATTATTCAGGAGATTAATGAACGATCGAGTCAATTCGGACATGAGGTAAGGGACTTCGTCTCAATCTCCTTTCATGGAGGCATATTTTGTTCTAATACACGAATGTCATTTATATGCTTTATAAGAACCATTGACATTTTCATTTCATTAAAAGGGAATATTTTTCTACAAAGATTTTTACTAAATGACAAAAACAAAATGTTTTTTTTAACGTAAGCAGTGACAATGACCTTTCCGTCACCGCGAGTATTATTTGATCTTCTGCCTCCTTAACAAGTAGTAATGTTTTTTTTAAAGGAAAAATAAATACCATGTACTCTTTTCATGTATTTTGGTATTGAAAATGATATTGACAATGGATTTATTATTTCAATAATTTGAAATTATATTTTTTTTCAATGTGGAAATTTAATCTTTCCTTTATGCTTATGTTATGTGTTATTATCATGTTCTGGTTCTTGGGAATTTTTTATGTATACGGGTGGTTCCTTGATAAACCTTGGGGAGGTGAGCTCGAGATTGCACTCCAATGTGTTGGGTAACATGATGGAGGAAAACTTTAATGTTTCTTCTAAAATATTTAGTTAATATAATGTGATGGGTATTCCAAAGTAACTCCATATGTAGCTGTGATAGCTACATTTTAAGTATGATATGGATGCCACAAGTTACATTTATGTTTTATGATTTCTATGTGTTATTTATAAATATTTTGTTTTCCTAAGGTAAGTAAAAGAGTTTATGTTTTGTATGTATTTATGAACAAATGTTTTCTTTCCTTTTTTATAACCCTTACTGATCTTTTTTAGGCTCATCCCATGTTTTGAAATGTTTTTAGAGGACGTAATGATGAATAGGATCAAGGGTGGGATCCATGAAAAGGCATGCTGTCTAAAACATGGAACTATACATGAATCTTTTTTTCAATAGATATTATTTTATGAAAAAAATGGAATCTATGTAGAAGTGTTTACTTTGTAATCTTTTGATATGTAATATTTATGTCTTAATTCTCTAAACCTCTAGACATGAAAAGATCCTCAATGTGAGTTATTCATTTAATTCAATATTATGTAATGTTTTAAGGATGGGTCCTTATAGATGGTATCAGAGGTCAGTTTAGATAACTTTAGGAGTTAGGGTATTGTAAAATAAATGTCCATAAATTAATTTATGGTAATATTGAAATGACATAGCATTTACAGATTACCATGTTCCTTCAACTAAGATATTTATGTGTTCAGAATGGTTTTCTGCAGAGGAAACAGGGAGCCTATGTTGAGACAACATTAGGAGGAAGACAAACATCCAAATCAGCAACTAGATATGGTCAGAATCGAAACTGAATACTTTGTTGTAGTGATGAAACAATTGACTAATGCTATAAATAGTGGTGGTGTCCATGCACGAGATCAGCTAGATCAACCGTAGAGGAACAAGCCAGTAGTGAAGCATTTCATGAGGCAACATCTCCCATCATTCAGAGGATCATCTGACCCTGTTCTAGCTGAAGGGTGGATTAAAGCACTAGAGAATATTATTTATGTCATGGGTTGTTTAGAACATTAAAAGGTTAGTCTTGATATTTACCATTTTGAAGGTGAAGCTGATCAGTGGTGGTCGATGGTGAAAAATATTTGGGATAGTGAGGATATTGATGCTCTCGATTGGGATTAATTAAAAGGTATGTTTCTTGAGAAATATATTCCAAAGGTGGTTCTTCTTAGGATGGAAAATCCATTTCTAGAATTGAGGCAGGAGGATGACTCAGTGGCTACTTATGAAGAAAAATTCACTCGACTGGAATGGTATGATCCAAATTTCATATGATGTCTTGATATTAAAATAAACCATTTTTACTACGGATTAAAGACAAAGTATCGAAGGACTTTAGCTACTCGTGAGTTTGAATGTTATGAAAAACTTGTTCGTTGTGCGGAGAAGGTGGAAATAGAGATTGACGATGATTATGTAATCTTTGAAAACAACAGAATAAGAGGTCGTGGTGGCAGACGAAAGGAATTAACTCTTCAGAAAATTCTGATTGTAAGAAACATAAGTTTACATTTTGTGAACATTGTGGTAAAAATCATGCTGGGGAATGTCTTTTGAATTCTGGTATGTTCTACTGATGTGTTAAAATGGGACAAAAATATCGTAATTTCACTGAAAAAGATCAAGGTAATGGTAAGAAAAAATCTGATTTATAGTCAGTAAAATGTTTTAAGTGCAATGAAATTGGTCATTATGAAAATGAGTGACCATCAGAGAACTCAAACTAAGGAAACCAACCAGACTACAAGCAGAAAGTGGAGGTGAAATCCTAAGCAACTACATTTTTAGATGTTGGTCCATCAAATGAAGTTATATCTGGTATACTATTTGTTTGTTTAGATTATGCCAATGTGTTTTTTGATTCAGGGTCTACACACTCTTTCATTTTTGAGAAGTTTTCTAGTAAATTATGAATTCGATCTCATGATATGTGTACAGAACTTATTGTAAAAACACCTAGAAGAAATTTTGAGACAAAAAGAAAAAATAAGAACATTCCTGTCATTGTGTGGGGAAAGAATCTACCTGCAAACCTTATTGTTTTTCCTATAGTAGAGTTTTATGTTATTTTGGTCATGGATTGGCTTTTTGTTTATCATGCTAAGATAGATTGTAGAGATAAAGAGGTTTCTTTTCTAAATGATTTACAGTTTTTGTACAAGAATGGATCCTTTCTTTTGATAACATATCAGGATGATGAGAAACTAGTAAAAGATGGAAATGAATGTTTACTTGAACATATTGTTGAAAATAAAGGGACTATTCAGATTAATGATGTTCCAAAGGTAAATAAGTATCTTGATGTATTTCTTGATGATTTTCACAGTATTATACCAGATCTAGAAGTTGAATTTACTGTTGACTTATATCATGATGCTAAGCCAATTTCAAAACCCCCTTATCGAATCACTCAATTTGATCTTTTAGAGCTAAAGAAGAAATTAAAGGATTTATTAGATAAAGGATTCTTTTGACCTAGAACATCACTAGGGAGTGCTCTTATATTTTTTTAAAAATAAAGATGGTTCAATGAGACATTTCATTGATTATAGAGCATTGAATAATATCACTGTTAATAATAAGTATCCTTTGCCTCATATCGATGATTTGTTTGATCAGCACCAGGGAGCTTAGTATTTTTCGATGATTGACATGTGATCGGGGTACCATCAGTTGAAAGTAAAGGAATCAGATGTTTTTAAGACCATGTTTCGTACTAGATATGTCCATTATGAATTTGAAGTTATTCCTTTTGGTTTAACCAATTCACCTGCTATATTCATGGATCTTATGGATAGAATTTTCCATGAGTTCATGGATAAGTTTGTGGTTGTGTCCATTGATGATATTTTGGTTTATTTTAAAAGTAAAGATTAGAATGAAAGTCATTTAAGGGTCTTCTAGAAAACCTTAAAAGAAACGAAACATTATGGGAAATTCAGAAGGTGTGAGTTTTGGTTAAAAAAATTCTTTCCTTGGTCACATTGTTTCAAAAAATATCATAACTGTTGATCCCGCTAAAACCAATGTTGTTGAAGAATGTCCAAGACCCACAAATATAACTGAGAATCATAGTTTTCTTGGTTTGGCAGGTTATTATCAGAGTTTTGTTGAACAATTTGCACGGTTATCTAGTCCAATTACTATGTTAACTCAAAAAGGTATTATTTTCATCTGGACAAAAGAATGTGATGATTGTTTTCAGGAATTGAAAAGGAGATTGGTGAATGCTCATGTTTTGGCACTACCATCCAGAAATGGTTAGTTTGTTTTCTCCAGTGATGCTTCGTTGAAAGGACTTGGTTGTGTCCTAACTCACAATGATCAGGTAAGGGATTATGCTTCACGTCAGTTGAAACCACTTGAGTTAAATTAACCTACACATGATTTGGAATTATCTGCTGCTGTTTTTTATTTAAAAATTTGCTGGCATCATTTTTATGGATTAATATGTGACATATATACTAATCACAAAAGTTTTAAGTATATATTCACTTAGAAATAATTGAACATGAGTTAGATGAGATGGCTGGAATTAATCAAGGAATATGATTGCATGATCCATTACCATCCGTTAAAAGAAAATAAAGTGGCTGATGAATTGAGTCAAAAAAGTAATACATCATTAACCATGTTATGTTTAGAACAAGATCCTTTGGTTTTTTATTTGATAAAATTTGGAATAGAAATTGTTGGGGTAGAAAATTCTTCTGTTATGTTTCATACGTCAGTGAAATCATCTCTATCAGACAGAATAAAGATAGCACAGAATGAATATAGTGAGTTTCAGAAAAAGGTATAGTTGGTTCAGAAGGGTTAGTTTCCTAAATTTAACATTGATATTGATTGTGTTTTGAGGTTTGGGAAGAGTTTATGTGTGACTTTTGATTCACAGATGAAGAATGAGTTGCTATGTGAATCTCATATTTCCTCGTTTCCAATTCATCCTGGTAGTACTAAGATGTACAGAGATATTAGGAAGTATTACTGGTGGGATGGAATGAAAAGAGATATTTCTTATTTTACTATGAAGTGTTTGACTTGGCAGCGGGTTAAAGTGGAGGGGCAGTTACTGAAAGGTATGGTACATCCTTTACCGGTGCTAGAGTGGAAAATGGAAAATATATCCATGGACTTTATTGTGGGATTACCAAGGACATCTCAAGGTAATAATGCAATCTAGGTTGTTATTGATCGATTGACTAAATCTACTCATTTCCTTCCTAGTTGTGATACATTGTCTATAGATCTACTTTCTCGATTGTATGTAAAAGAGATAGTCAGGTCGTATTGAGTTCTCCTATCCATTATATCTGATTGTGATCCCAGGTTTACTTCTAACATTTGGAAAGGCCTTATGAAGTAATTGGGTACTGAATTAAATTTATTACATCTTTTCATCCTCAATCAGATGGGCAATCAGAATGAACAATTCAGAAATTGGATGATATGTTACGTTCTTTCTTGATAGATTATCAGGGAAATTGGGACAAACATCTTTCTTTGGTTTAATTTTCATATAATAACAGTTTTCCTTCCAGTATACAGATGGATTCATTTGAGGCATTATGTTAGGTCCCCAAGGCTAGATACCCCGAGAGGGGGTAAATCATGGTATGTCAGATTAAAAAAACTGCCCCTTTGATCTTGTTTTTCTATTAGACCAAACTCTCTTCTATCTACGTCCCGATGTAGAGTTTTACTGCAACGTAATTCATGCACAGGACACAACAATTTTTACTTGGTTTACCCTCACTGGGCTACATCCATGGAGCATAAAACGGCAGTGTGCCGATGTACCAATTCCACTATAAGCGCACTGCTGTTTACAAGTTTGAAGTAGACTCACTGTCCCTCCTGGTTTACAACCACTCACAATTTGCGAACTCACTGCTCTCTCAACTGATGTGAGCTCACTGCTTCTTTAGAAGGTCCACTTATAGTTTATAGAGTTGTAGGTCTCTTCATTTGGAAGAATGTGCGCATCCTCAACTGTTGATAGATGCTCTGTTGAAGTCCAACTTTCATCCACTAATGAATAAAACTTTTCCCCTGAACACTGGGAAATTCCATTGGAACAACCTTTGCAAAGAACCCTAATTTGTGAGGATCCCAGTTTCGGGAAGCTCAAACAAGCCTTCACGAAGCTTCTGCCTTTTTTCAAAGCACTCTCGCGAAGCACTCTCGCAATGCTAAAGCCTTCACAATTCTTAAGCCATCGTGGAGCTCCTGACTCTTTGCAAAGCACAATCCTTAGAGCATGCGGCCATGCGAAGTGCATTTTCTTTAGTGGATCTATATTAACCACTGAGAAGAACCTCTCTTTCGCCAAGAACACTTCCTTCGCAAACCACCTTCGCAAACTGAGAGAAAAATATTTTCTCCAAAAACTCTCTCCTAATATCAAGGGGGTCGACCTGTAATTATAGGCAATTACACCGACCCTCGACCCATCCGTGTGAAGCCAGAAACACATCATCACAAATCGTGAAGCTCAAAAATTTATGCTAGAATTATCTCAAAATCGCGAAGCACCTCGGTAATTCTTGGATCCTGGAGCTCATCGTAATCGCGGAGCGTTCCGTCAATCACCTCATGCCGCCACAGTGAATCTCCCTCGCATTTCCTTTCAAAACTTCCATTCGCGATGCTTGTTGTAAACATTTAGCATCACCATCCAAATTTTTCTAGTCTTCGTGAAATCCAATACATGAACCTATCTTCGAGAAATTCATGCCTTTTCCATATTTAAATTATATCTCCAAGGAAATCCAATTTTCACGATGCTCACCGACCTCCAAATTTTGGACCCCAAAACATGGCAAACACTAGAAAATGGAGCCACCTTGTACTGCTCTTTTGTACCTCCTCCAGATCTTCCATTCCGTTGTCATGGTTCTTTGTCAACATGTATTTTCAACAACATCTCTGGAACTCGACAATTCTCCATGGAAACCTACTTTGTCAACAAACATAATCAACCCAAAAATTCTACAATGTTACCTTGAAGTATGTTTTCCAAACAATCTCCCCCTTTGAGTTTGTTGACAACTCATCTCAGAAAGAAATTCTGCACTTTTGTACCTCTTTGAAGCTCCTTCCAGTCGCTAACACCATTTGCCTATTGCGATTCTAATAGCATTCATGGAATCACTTAACATGTACTCTAAGCCGACATGAGCAATCCTCGGCGTGAGAAACAAGAGTAGTATGAAAAGTTCATCAATGTATCACTTCATGTTAGACACCAATTGTCGATTCCAAACTGATACCAATTGCTGAACCACACTGATACCAATTGGTGATATCTAGAAACCTTCTCTCACCTTTCCAACATCACTTTTCTGGATTTATCACGATCCTCAGTTGTTGTGATATCTATTCATTGATCGATCACATCTAGCATCGTCGGATTTAATATTCTCCCCCTATCTAATTACTCTCCCCCTATCTCACTACTCCACCTGTCAGCTTCTCCCCATATCAATTATGATTTATCAAATGGGCACACTGTCTCCCCATTGAGAAATCACTATTTTCTCCCCCTTTGTCAACGAACCCAAAGTTCTCTCCATTGCAGTCTTTAACAGAGTAGAGAAATCATATCAGCACATTAGGGAAAACACATCATACCTTGGGGAGTGGGGGTCATTCCACATCCACACTCTTTTAAGTGCGGGTAGTCGACTAAACTCCCAGAGCCATTTGATGCCATTAAAATGATTCCTTGGGTAAGGCCTTTTTAGAATATCTGCAACCTGTAGTTATGTTGGCACATACCCCAATTTCACCATTCCTTGCTCAACCTTCTCCTTCATAAAATGATAATTTATCTAAATGTGAATTGTCCTTGAGTGATGCAAGATAAATTTGATGAGATTTATAGCACTTGTGTTATCACAATGGATTCCAATCAGAGACTTCACTTCATTTCCCATATCATCTAGCTGTTGCTTCATCAACAATAACTATGTGAAATCTTGAGTGGCGGCAATGTACTCATCTTCTGCGGTGCTCAATGAAATTCAATCTTTCTTCTTTCTTATACAAGAAACACATATTCCACCGAGATAGAATACCCCTCTTGATGTTGACTTCCTGTCATTCGCTGAACCGGCCCAATCTTTATCACTATATCCTAATAATTCTGACTGAGATTTATCACTCTAGATCAAGACGAATTCCATTGTGCCCTTGATGTACTGATGTATTCTCTTCAATGCAAGCATGTTGATTTCATTGGGATTACTCTGATATCTCGCTACTTGGCATGTGCAGAATAAAATTTCAGGCATTGTTGTATTCATGTATAGAAAACTTCCAATGATTTGCCTATATTCTGTGATATTAACTGCCTTGCCATCCTCATATTTGGATAATTTCATTCGAGTAGCTACCAGAGTCTTCATCTCCTTGGAATTTCCCATTCTAAATCTTTTCAAAACCTCCTTGGAATATGTGTATTAGGAAATGAATGTTCCATTCCTTCCTTGTGTAACTTATAGACCAAGGAAAAATGTTATCTCTCTAATCATTGACATTTCAAACTCAGTTTTCAGGAATTCGGGAAACTATCTACACTGAGCTTCATCTGATCTGCCAAATATTATGTCGTTGACATAAACCCAGACCATCATCCCATGATTACTGTTGTTTTGATATAGAGATTGTAATCAACTCCTCCTTGCTGGAAACTAGGCCTTTTCATGTACTGATCAAGCCTTGAGTACCATGCTCTTGGTGCTTGTTTTAGCCCATACAACACCTTCTTCAGTCTGCAACCCTTTTTCTCATCCTCATGAATGAGAAATCCATCTGGCTTCTCAATATACACCTCTTGCTCAAGAACCCCATTCAAAAATGCAGATTTGACGTCCATCTAGAAAACATTGAATTTCTGTTGCACTATGATGGAAAGGAATAATATGATTGTCTCCAGCCTTGTAACCAGTGCAAATGTCTCATCAACATCTAATCCCTCGATCTGAGAGTACCCCTTTCACACTAGTCATGCTTTGTTCCGGATCACTATGCCATCTTCATTCATCTTGTTGTGATAGACCCATTTAGTCCTGATGACATTCTTTTCTACTAGCCTCAAAACAATCTCCCATGTCTAATTATTCTTAATATGATCTAGCTCTTAATTCATTGCCTGAATCCTGTTTTCATATTTAGTTGCATCAACGACGCATTTTGGATCCACCTGTGATAGAAAAGATGTCTGCTGTAGTGATTTCAATATTCTTGTCTGAAATGGAGCTGACTGATCACCAATGATATTTTTCCTGTCAATTTCTACTCGACTCCTTGGCTTTTGTGCATATACAGATTTTACTTCCTTATTCTCATCATCAGTATCTTCTTTTGAATCAACATCATCCACTTTTTCTTCCCCTGTGTTGCTTTCTTCCTTATCACTCTCATCAAGAAATTTTTCTCCACGCTGTCGAATGATCTCCTCATTCTCCATTACAGTGACATCATTTCACTCAAATACTTTTTCCATCCTTTTGTTAAAAAAATTATATGCCTTGATTTTTCCTGAGTATCCAAGGAATATCCCCTCATCTCCTCATGATTTATAATTCCTATGTTGTTACTTTTAGAGGATAAATCACTTTCATACAAATATTTGAAAATATTTCACTGTTGGCTTCTTTACATACCACATCTTGTACAGAGTCATTACTTCCTTCAGACAAAACAAATCCCTGTTAGAAATATAGACCGATGTCAAAACTACTTCCTTCTAAAGTTTATCTGGTAGGTCATTTCAATGATCATTGTTCCGGTCATGTTGTTAATGATCTGATATCTCCTTTCTACTACTCCATTCTATTGGAGAGTTCATATTGAGGAAACTTGATTCCTTATCCCATGTTTCTCGAAATAGCCTTCCACCTAACTAATTGTGAACTATGTACCATTGTGAGTGTGAATCATCAAAATTCATTGTCCAAGCATCCTTTCAAACTCCCTCTGGTACTGTTTTAAGCAGCTGAAAACATCTGAATTATGGGAAATAACAAATACCCATGCCATTATGCTATAGTCATCATGAAAATAACATACTACCTCTTTCCGTCAATTTCTCTTGGTGTGATAGGACCACAAACATCAGCACTCACCAATTCAAGCACTCTCGTTGACTTCTTTTCCTTTGCCTTCTACATATTTCTGATGATCTTCCATTGGTGGATTGCATCGCACGTGTGCGTACGATCACTTGATAGCTTAGGAAAGTCTCTTGCGGAATCACACATTACCAGATCTTCCTGGGATGGTTGGAATAAATGACCTAGTCAGTTATTCCACAACATGTTTTCTTCCTCTCTTGACATAAAGCACATATCTTCTTCACCACTTACTAGGTAGAGATTTCCCTTTATCCTTTTTCCCTATAGAAACACTGCCATGTTTCATCCTTTGACGATACAAACCTTCTTAGTAAACCTTATAGAATGTTCGGAGTCACATAGTTGACTAACATTGAGAAAATTGTGAACGAGTCCTTCTACTACTAAGACATCACCACGTCTCAGCTCTTTTCCCCTAAACATGTCCTTTCCTGCTCCAATTATCTTTAGGACTTCATTGTTTCCAAACATGAAAACACCATATTTGTCATATTTTACTCCTCTGACAAGATCCTTATTACCTGTCTTGTGAGATGTGTAACTTCTGTCAAGGATCCACACACCAGAGCGATCTGATGCTTTAAGGGCAGTTTTCGCCACCACTGCCTTCTCATCCTTTATCTTCTTGGTCCAAATTTTTTCCTTCATACTTGACATGGATTGAGACATATGATCTTTCTCAGAGTATGATGGACATAATTCATCTTGCAAGGCTTCTAATCTGTTTTTCATTTTCAACTCACCTATTGGTTAATTTATCTGCTTCTTGGGGACAATTTGATTCTCCTTGGGCACATTCCTCTGTAGGGTCGAAGTGTAGTACCTAGACATGTTCCCAAATCCTCCGCACTAAAAAATAGTGTCCTTCAAAATATTCTCTGGAGAAACATTCTCTGTTTGGCTGTCACATTTGTTCTTGTGCCCTTCGATATCTCTTGGCTATGGAACACACATACTCTAAAGGTCACATATTTTCGAATCAATAACACCCGATGTAAGATGAATTTTTTTGAGTGACTTCTGCACAACGAGTTTTCCCTTGGGATCTCAGAATATTCTAATTTTTCCTCATTCACAAATCACCCTTTAATCTTAGAGTGGGTGATTTCAGTCTGACCTCAATTTTCACAGCTTTTTGTTTTCGGTCAAGCCATGAATCAGCCTCATCATCTAAGCTCAATTGCTTCTTCTTTCCTGCTGAACTACTCGGCTCCTCTTTCATCTTTTTAGTCTTCGGAATGACCTTCTTTCCCAAGAATGTGTTGGGAATCAATAGTTTCTTCTGTTCTTTATCTTTAATCCACAGACTCACAACTTCTTCTTCACGCTCTTCGATACTCATGACGTGATCTTTCCATGTGTTTTTCAAGCCATCGAACTCCCTTTTATATTCTTCAATCTTGCTTTTATACTCACTAACTGATTCTGAGTTCTCTAGTGTTGATGACTTGAGTTTCACAATTTCTTCCATTAACACAGACTTCTCTTCTTCATGCTACTGCATATAGAGTTTGGCATCATGAACAACTTTTTTAGCATTCTCTGTTTTGGCTCTCCAAACATCTATCTCCTCAAGAGAATCTTCTAACTCAGCTTTCAAATCTACTATTCCTTCAAATTCTTCTTCTTCATCAATGTCAGTTTCTTCCTTATTATGAGCACTACCGACGACTTCCACCATAGAAATTTCCCCACGATCTTTACCATTTTCAATCTCCTTATCCTCGTCATCCTCACACTCATCTGAACCTTCAAATTCTTGTGAAAGGAGATTCATCTTCTTGAAGAAATTTCTCTCGAATTGTTTCTTCCCTTTCACAAACGCTGAAGACTTCTTCTTGGAAATTTCAACTTCGTCATCATCATTATCATTATCTTGAAACTTCATGGAGAATGTTTTGCAAGATGACCAAACTTTCCAAATATAAAGCATGGTAGTGGAAGATTCCCTTTAAAATTTATTTTTTCACTTTGTAGATTTGAAGAAGGGAATGACATCACCTCGTCTGTTTCTTATTCTTCTGGAGAATCTTCAATGGTGAGCTTCTTCATGGCAGTGAATGAAACTTCTTTTGATTTACCCTTTTCAACAACATCATTATCATCATTTCTCATTTCATATGCAATAAGTGAGTTGTGCAGGTTATCCATTGTCCGCTCTTTTGGGTTTTTATCTTTCAAAACCGAAACTTTCGAATTGAACCAAGGTAGACGTTTTTTCAAGATACCCTTCACAATCATTATGTCTTCAATAACTTCGTCGAGACCTCTCATGTCCTCTACAACAAAATTTACCCTATCAAATAATGAATCAACAGATTCATTCGGGTTCGTCCACAGATCTTTATAAGTGTTCCACAACACTTACAGCTTCGCATCTATGACTTTTTTATTACCATCATATATGTTCAACAGCTTTACCCACATAGCATGTGATTTTTTTCATGACATCACCATTGTATATATAGAATGGGATAGGTCTCCCCCTAGAGAATTGAATACCTTTACATCAGTATTGAATTATTTTAGCTCAACTTCTGATAAAGAACCACTATTAATATCAGATGTGATACCGTACATTGCTTCTGTAAACACACCCATTCATAATTATCAGAAGTAGTGTTGCATTCTGATTCTTACATAGCTGGAAATTGATCCCGTAAAAGATCAGAATCCCATTGTGATTAGTGACCTCAATTTGATAGAGAAACACTGATATTAACCTTTCCCTCTGATACCAATTGTTAGGTCCAGAAGGCCAGATACCCTGAGTGGGAGGAGAATCAGGGTATGATAGATTAAAACAATTGTACCTTTGATCTTGTTTTTCTATTAGAAAAAACTCTATTCCCTCTCCTTACCGATGTAGTGTATGAATGAAACATAAAGCATGCACATGACACAACAATTTTTACTTGGTTCACCCTCACTGGGCTACGTCAAAGAAGCATACACCGACAATGTGCCGATACCCATTCCACTATAAGAGAAATGTTGTTTACATGTTTGAAGTAGACTCATTCTCCCTCCTGGTTTACAACCACTCACAATTTGAGAACTCACTACTCTCTCAACTGAAGTGAGCTCACTGGTTCTTCAGAAGATCCACTCACAATTTATAGACATGTTGGTCTCTTCATTTGCATGAATACACGCATCCTCAACAGTTGGTAGATGCTCTGTTGATGTCCAAATTTCATCCACTTATGAATACCCCTTTTCCCATGAACACTAGGGAATTCCATTGGAACAACCTTCGAAAAGCACCCTACTACTCAATTTTCCCAATTTCACGATGCTCAATCAAGCCTTCGCGATGTTTCTGCCTTTTCAAGAAGCACTCTTGCAAAGAAAACTCACGAAGCTCAAGAATTCACAAATCTTAGGCCGTCGCGGAGCTCATGACTCTTCACTAAGGACACTACATAGAGCACGCATCCTTGAGAAGTGAACTTCCTTTCGCGGAGATAGATTAGCCACCGTGAAGCACCTCTCTTTCGCGAAGAACACTTACTTCGTGAACCACCTTCGCGAACCGAGAGAAAAATATTTTCTTCGAAAACTCTCTCTTTCTCTCTAGGGGATCGACCTATTTTTTTATGTAATTCCACAGACCCTCGACCCTTACATGTGAAGTCAGCACCACTTCATCGCCAATCATGAAGCTCCTAAATTTTCGCTGGAAATTTCTCAAAATCGCGAAGCACCTCTGCAATTATCATATCATGTAGCTCATTTTAATTGCAGAGCATTCCATCAATTACCTCATGACACTGCCACAAATCTCCCTCGCATTTCATTTCAACATTGCCGTTCTCGATGCTCGTCATAAACGTGAAGCATCACCGTCAACATTTTTCTAGTCTTCATGAAATGAAATCCATGAATCCGATCTTCATGAAATTCATGAATTTCCCATAATTAAATTAGATCTCCAAGGAAATCCAATTTTCATGATGCTCACCAACCTCCAAATTTTGAACCACAAAAACATGGAAAACATTGGGAAACGACGCCAACTTGTACTGCTATTTTGTACCACCTCCAGATCGTCCATTAAATTTTCACGGTTCTTTGTCAATATGGATTGTCAAAAACATATCTGGAACTCGAAAATTCTCCATGGAAACTTTCATTGTCAACAAACACAATCAACCCAAAAATGACACTAATTTACATTGAGGGATTTTTTCCCAACAAATTATATGTAAATCACTGTCAAACTCCATATTTTGGGGATGAAGTAGGTGAAAGGAAGTTGACGGGACCAAAATTGGTAGAAGAGATGGAAGAGATTGTTCAGTTGATTTAGAAGCACATGAGAAAAGATCATACATATAGATAATTTAAGCAGATAACCGGAGGAAGGATCTTTCTTTTAAGGAAGGTTATCATGTCTTTCTAAAAGTTTCTCCCTGGAAAAGTGTGATGCGTTTTGGTAAGAAGGCAAAGTTGAGTTTGTGGTTCATTGGACCTAATGAAATACTAGCGATTGTATGATCAGTTGCGTATAGGGTTGGTTTACCTCCATCTTTATCCTTGGTACACAATGTTTTTCATGTTTCGATGTTGAGAATGTATATGCCAGATCCATCTCCTGTTTTGAGACCAGAGGTAGTTCAGTTTGAAGATAATTTCTCTTATGAGGAACAACCAGTCTAGATTCTTGAATGTAGAGAAAAAGTGTTGCGAAAATAGGTAATTCATCAGGTAATGGTTTTGTGGAAAAACCATATGGTTGAAGAGGCAACTTGGGAATCTGAAAATGCTATGAGAGATAAATACCTCCACTTATTTTGATAAGTAAAATTGAGAGGACATAATTTCCAAAACGGGGGAAGGATGTAACATCCTGGGTAAATAATGAGGAAGATATATTTCGTATTTATTAATATTTGTGAATTAAATATAAATTTTTCTTTAAAGGGGTTTCTATGTTCGATAGCGTACCCGATACGCAACAACAGGTTTCTTTGAAATCTTACACTGTACACTAATAATATAATATTATTTTAAATGGTAGTAAACTCCTAGCCATTGTATTGGCGGGAATGAACAAAACTAACTAAAATATGGTTATACATGTTTATTAAATGTATTTACATTTATCCAACATATGTTAGAGGCCTAAAATGTGAATGAATCTAATTTTAAGCATAATATACATTAAAAGGTTGATTTACCACCATTTAATGGAGAACCCTATTTGAAAATAGTTTTGGTCACTTCAATACATTAAAATTGACAAAATAAAATCCTTTTTTTGAATGGGGACATAAAATTTTACTTTGGGTAAATTTTTTTTTGGTATTTTTCCGATAAAGTTCATTTTTTAATGAATAGTGAAAATATTGTTTTTTAATTCAAAAATGCGTTTTAATATAATTTATTTATATAGTTCGATTATCTTTTTGATTGGTTTTAAAGTTTAATGAAAATATATTTTTACCATTTAATTCAATTTTGGTCATTGGAATTAATTTCACTTTAAAATTGGACCTAAATGAGTATAAATGTTTTAATAGTTATTTTTATTTAAAAACACGTTATTTATTTTGATAACGGAAATTAATTTTAAAACTAATTAATTCCAATTCCATGTTTTGAATTTGAAAAAATAGACATCATTTTTGAATTCTGACTATCAAATATAACTTAGGTGGAATTTCTGGTATTTTTCTGAAAAACTTCAATTTTTGATGAATAGTGAAATCACTTAGTAGTAGTTTAAAAAATTGACTTTTTCAATTAAATGATATTTTACAACTTTTGTGAATTTAATTTCAAAAATCTGACAAACAGGGTTGCTATCAAGAAGTAAAATGCGGTTCAATAAGCATAAAATAACTTTTGGTGAATAGTAACTTTGGACTTTTATTTACCGCTGTTAAAGGTAAATATGGTAATTCAAGCTAAAAAGAATATTATAATAATTAAAATTACATTAAAAATTGTCATAACCTTATTGGATGAGTAATTTCCAACCATGGGCATCATTGGGTCTATTTTGGGACCCCATGGTGCCACTTATGAAAGAAAATGACACTTTAGATTAATTAATTTAATGTAAAAGAAAAATGACATAAACAAAAATTGTTTAGTAAATTAGTTTTTTATGGTGTTATATAAGTAATAATTTTGACTATAAATATTCATTATAAAGATAAAAATATTTCATATATCATGGTATTTTCATTAATTATTAGACATTAAATAATTTAAATTATTTTCGATACAATAAGGATGCAGTATTTTCCTCATTAATAAATGATTTAAATAAATAAGATTATAATTATTAAAATATTATCCAAAACATGTCTAATTCGGATTAGATGATATTATTTCGAATATGTGTCATCTTTTATTCGACCTTAATGATTTTTTGACTCTTTGAAACTGGTGATATGTTTATTATAAAATAATTTTTTCACACAAATCTTAAAGAGCCCATCCTCTCACTTATAATGGGAGACCAATTATAACCTATTACTCACACCTATCAAACATTTTGGATCATCCTACCTCTGACCAATTAGGCTCCCAACATCCCTCTTCTCATCCTATAATCCTTACCTTAGGCAGAATGCACTTCAAAAAGTCCTTTGGTTCAATCCAAAGGGAGTTACCGAAATTAAAGATAACAGTTTCTCTTAAATTGTTTTCTTTTATTTTACATCTCAAACCCCTTATCACTTTTTATTAATTTTTTTTGTAACAACAAAAGTATCCTGAATATAATATAATGTTTTTATGAGAAGGATTCTAACTACACTTCCACACACCTCCATCTAATGAATGAAGAACATAATGTTTCTGTGGATGGAAAACTAATGCCTCACAAAATGATGATTATTCAAATATCTCCAGCCACCTCTAATGGTAGCCATTAAGATGGAAATGTATTTATATATGATATATATTTTGTTTATGTTTTGTTTATGCTTCTGTATTTTTTTATACCATACCTTTATGGTTTCCATTATGTGTAAACACGATAATTTCATTTGAGGAAGTGCGGACTACGAGCCCCTCAAAGTGATATGACTCGTTACTACCATATGTGGGAAGAATAAAGGATATAGTTAATGAAATATATATGATATTACATATGAAATTATAAAAGAATTATAATATACCAATGTATCATTATGTTTTAAAATAAGAAATAGGAATGAAAGTAGTGTTCTTGCGTACGTATGGCTTACTGTCTCCATGAACGATGCATTTCATTTCTTACCTCCAAATGATATGTACTGTTATAAATTTATATATATACTGGATATATATGATATATATATGATATCTAAATAATGAATTTCTTTTTGGATATAATGAAATATTCACCACAAGGACAACAAGTAAATATAAGGTGTTCATTTTTGACTCAAGTACCAAATATCGACAAAATGACCATTATTAACTTAAATGATTACATAATTTTTATAACATGTTAATAAGTGATATAAAAGGTATTATAAATCTGAAAAGGTTCTTATGACAGTAAAAATGAACTTTATTTTTTTATTCAGGAGATTAAAGAGTGATCATGTCAAGTCGGACATGAGGTAAGGGAATTCATCTCAATCTCATTTCATTGAAGCATATATTGTTCTAATACATGAATTTATGTTATAAGTTGTATAAAAACCTTTGATATTTTCATTTCTTTAAAAGGGAATATTTTTCTACAAAGAATTTTACTAAATAAAAAAAATGGAATGTTTTTTAACGTATGCAGTGACAACGACCTTTCTGCCGCTGCGAGTATTATTTGATCTTTGGCTTCCTTAACAAGCCGTAATGTTTTTTAAAAGGAAAAATAAATACCATATACTCTTTTTACCTATTTTGGTATTGAAAATTATTTTGAGAATGGATTTATTTTTTCAATAATTTGAACTGATATTTTGGTTTTGCAATGTGGAAATGTTATCTTTCCTTTATCCTTATGTTTTTAGTTATGATCATGTTATGGTTCTTGGGAATTATTTATGTATACGGGTGGTTCCATGATAAAACTTGGGTGGGTGAGACCGAGATAGATCTCTAATGCATTGGGTAATGCGACAAAGGTAATTGTGAATGTTTCTCCTAAGATATTTAGGGAATATACTATGATGGTTATTCCAAAGTAACTCCCTATGTAGCTGTGATAGATACATTGTAAGTATGATATGGATGCCACAAGTTAACTTTATGATTTATGATTTCTATGTGGTATTCCTAAATCTTATGTTTTCAGAAGGTAAGTAAAAGAGATTATGTTTTTTATGTATTTATGATCAAATGTTTTCTTTCATTTTTTTATAACACTTACTTAGATTTTTATGCTCATCCCATGTTTTGAAATTTTTTCAAAGGACTTAAAGATTAATAGGGTTGAGGATGGGATCAAGGAAAAGCCATGGTGTCTAAGACATGGAAGTAGACATGTCTCGTTTTTTTCCAGAGTTTGTATTTTATGAAAAAAATGGAAATTGTTTAGAAGTGTCTACATTGTAATATTTTGAGTTGTAATAGTTATGTCGTAATTATCAAAAACTCTAATCCTAAAAAGATCTTCATTGTGAATTATTCATTTAATTCAATATTATTTAATGTTTTACGGCCGGGTCCATATACCATGAACATTTTTTATGAAAAATAAAAACATTCATTCAGAGAGGTGGTAGTCCACATATTATGTGGATGATGTTTTAATTTTTCTATGGATATGGGGATGGAGATAATTATTATTACGTAAATTTATATTTTTATTATTGTTACAATATTGAATTAATTTTATCATAATTTTTGAAAAATGTTTATTAATATTTAATAGAAAGTCAAATTTAAGAATTATTATGGAGTATTGAATACTTATGTAGAAGAATACCATATTTTATTGGAAATAATTTTTATTTAAAAGATATATGTGAAATAAATTAGGTAAATAATATCATGTTTTTTGGATAAATTTATTGGTTATAATAAATAGTGGTAGTAATGGGGAGATAAAATTTTTTATTATACCTTTTATTGGGAGGTGGGACGATCTTTTATATAAGATGACAATTCAATTTTATTAAAAAAAATTCATAATGTTAAAAATATATTAATCTCAATAGTTAATGTAGATAAAAATGATAGTAACCGAGTTTCTGATAATTTTATCTTCAAGTTTTCATCAAAAACTGATTTAGATATATTTTACTGTAATATTTATATACTTTACTAATAATCCATATTTCCTTTCAACTTTCTCTAAGGTAATTAGTTTTTATGTAAATAAATTAATTTTTATTCAAAAAAATAGAACATGTTTCCTAATCTATACATTTTTATTGCTAAAATTTAATCAACATTATCATATTAAATATCAATTATAGAAAATATATAATTGTGAAATTATAATTGTATAGCACATTTAATATTTTAGATTAAAATATAACATATGTTCTAAAATGAAAATTTCATATTTTTAATATAAAATTAATAGTTGTATATTAAGAATGATACTTATAAAATATAAATTTGGAAATGGAATTGGTTTCATAAATTTATATTAATATTATATCTTAATTAATTTATAAAAAACTATATTTTTAAAATATGTAGTTTCCACTTTTCACATATTTATCAAAATTTTCAGAAAAAAATAACAAAATTAATCTAATAATAATATTTATATAATTAATAGAAGAGTAAATTAAATTTATCAATTTAATATTTTAAAATTATAATTATATATATTAAATGGAATCATAACCTAGTATGAATTCTTTTTAGTTAAATCAGGAATTCATATTTTTACTCTATGTGGTTTAATTTATTTTCTTTTTAAAATTATAATTGTGTTAATATAATAGTAATAAAAATATATTTAAACATCATATAAAAAATATTTATTTTTTAATCGTAGAAATTCATAAAATATAAAAATACTTAATTTATAAAAAAATAATAAAAATGTATTGTTTTTATTAGTTTTATATAAATCTTAATTGAAATATTTTGGTGTATTAGTATTAAATATGATTTTTTCAATAATTTAGAAAACATGATTTTGAGAGGAATATTTATGATATATAAAAATTAATTATTTAATTAATAATACCATTTTGATATAATTTTAAATTTTATCTAAATAACCCCTCAAAATATTTTTGTATGATGTAATGATAAGATATGATCTTTTTTAGTCACATGTTGTGTATAATCTACAACAAAATATCATAAAAAACCCAATGTGATTGAAATTTTATCACAAAAAACATAACCCCATATATTATTATATTATCTTGAATTTCAATTAATATATGGAATAAATTATTATAACACACCCTTTTAATATCTGAAAAAATTATATTACTATGTAATATATCTACTATATTATTCTATTTATTCTAATACCATTAATTTTTAAATAATTATTACTTATATTTATACTATATTATTACATGACTGTGGTTCAACACTCATATATTATTTACAACATGGTTCTCAATCAATCGGTAGATGATCATTAAAAACATATTGTAAAATGTATTCTTTTATCATGAAAGTGATAAAAATAATTAGATAATTTCTTGAACCCTTAATAAACAAAAATAAATTCATAAAATTTTAACAACAACTAGCTAATGAAATAAAATGGGGAAATTTAATATATATAAATAAATAATGAGATAATTTAGAGAGGTATATCAACATATTTTTTTTTCAAAAATATATTTTTACATAAAACTTTTTTAAAACTCTTTTTCAATTTTTATCAATTACAAAGATAGAAATCCATAGTGGTTAGTAATCATGAATTATTTAATAGAATTAGTTTACTTCATTGGTTTATGGACATACTGCCACTGATTTAGAAAAAAATATTGTTTTTAAATAAGAAAAATCATTTTAATATTTTGTTAATAAATTTGGTTTATATCTAGTAACCAACAATCATTTTCCAATGTCAAATCATTTTCATAAAATGTAAGAATTATAATTTTTATAGGAAGATAAGCCCAATATAATTAATCTTGTGGTACAATAATGTTTTTATAAAGGATTGTATAATTGAAATGTTAAGTGGGGGTGATTTGATTTTCAAAATATATTCATTAATTTAATGCACCATATGAGATGTTGTTGACTCCAAATCATTCCCTAAATAAATACATGTAGGGAAAATATAAATAAGTCACATAAAAAGATTGAAAAGAATATATTTAATGTGATTTAACAATATGATTTCCCCTAGTACACTAGAAATAAATTCTCTAGGATATTTATTATTTTTACATAGAAATAAATTTTTAAAAGGACTACCAACTTAGAAAAAGAAGTTGTTACTTATTACAGAGTAGATAATGCTTCAATCACGCTCCCCCTTTTTTATCTCTTTCCATTGACTAAGAAAAATAAAATTCTATGAGTTTAAAAAAATATATGAATGAATTTTAATGAATCTCTAAATAATATAATTGAAATAAGAAACTGAAAATATATGATGATATTATATTAGAATATTATGATCTGGGAAATACATACTTGGATGATGGTTTGTTGTGGCTGATTAATTTGAAAGTGAATCATGCAATAATTGAGTGTAATTATTCAAATGTACAAACATTAATTATTAGTAGAATATAAGTAATAATATATGCATGTGTATATATATGTACCTATATATTCTATACAATGGAAATCAAGCTCTATTTATATCTACCATTTGGTTTTGAATATAAAAATTTGAAATAGTCACAAATATCTAGTGGATAATTTGATTAAAATTTTATATTAATGTATATAAATGATATGATTAAATTCAATTAAAATATTGAATATTCATCATCAGAACATATTTTATAGATATAATTATCATATATATCATTCTATTCAAATAAAAATATTTTATACAGATAAAAATTTCCCTAATTTGAAAATTTAACTTCAGATGGACATAAAATCATGAAACTATATATCATAATATTATTAATCTAATAATGACATTATTCATAATATATTGTTCATTGCATGATATAAATATTATAGAATATATCTTGTAAGATATAATTTTTATCATATTTTTAGATAAAACAGATTTTATAATTCTAGATATTGAAAGATAAATTGAATACCAAATTTCATTTGATAATCAGGTTTATAATATCTGTATCTTACAGTTCTATGATTCTAATATTTTACAATATATCATGTTCATACTGGTTAATCCTTTAAAATATTAATTTTATAAGATAAAAGATTTTTATAGAGAACTATGTATGAAATATAAGTGTTTCTTTATGTAGAATCTATTCTATTCTCTTCGTTTGATATTATCATATATAGTAAGTTAAATATTAAACATGATGTTTTTTTAATTTTCAGAAGATTGAAGAAAGTCATTGAAAACATAAATTATATTATAATAATATAATTCACCATATATTGAACTCTCTAATCAGTATAGGATTATCACTTATAGTTAGTATATGATAAATTCAATATAAAAAATATCACCTGTAACACATAATAAAATAATCTCAAAACAAAAATAGTTTTTTAATCATCAAAATTCATAAAAATGATATATGGTGGAATAAAAATTGTTTCATCGAACAATATCCCATGTTTTGAAGATAAAATAACCCCATTTAATAATAAAAAAATCCAACATTAAATTTCATTTTTTTTGTTTTCTTCTTTTTCCTCACAAAATTTTAGTAATACATTTTTATTTTTATTTTCTAATTTTATTGTAATTCCAAAAATAGAAATAAAAAATAGAAATATTATAATAAATATTTCAAGTGATGAATGGTAATTATTTTACAAAAATTAATATGAAATAAATTTGAAAAGATGTTGTATTATAAATTACAAGAAGAAAATAGTAAATAATTAAGGAATATTTAACAAAGAATAAATCTAATAGAAAAAAATGTATTGTGAATAAATTATATGATAAATGTAACATTTTTTTTGAAAATATAGAAATAAATATTCACAAAAATAAAATATGAATGAAATAAGAAGACTCACTAAAAAATATGAAATAAAAACCAATGTTCATTCAAATTATTTTGAGAAACATTTTTTAAATGATTGTGAAATAAATATTAAAGAAATCACACAAATTATTTAATTATGTATGTTATGAGGGATGCAATGACATTTAGAGGAGATATTTGAATAATATTTTCTTTATAAAAGGTATAGAGGATATATGAAAAAGGAAATGACTTGTATCTCAAATTAAAACACCCATTGTTTTTAAAAAGTATCTAAGTCAATCATAATTAGTTCATGAGTTCTTTATGGAGGTGGATTAAATTTTGACAGTAGCTTGGAGTTCGATTTCCATATAAATTTTTTTAGGGAAATACTATAACATAGAAAATGGGTTAGATAATGGTAACTATTATTTATCTATAAACCTAATATTTTAACATATAAATGATTCACTGTGGTCAAAAATATCATTGAATCATTGAGTGGTAGAATATAATAATTGAGAATATGAGGACTTTAAAGGATTCCCTGTCTAAATGGAAATTGATATTTTACACATTATATAATTATCCCGAACATGTCAATATATCATTAATAATATTGTGTTGCGAATCCATTATATATGTTTTGGGAAAAATTTCAAACGATATTTTCCACATATAGTTTGTCGGAACAACTAAAAAATATTTAATTGATACCATAAAAAATTCAATAACAACAAATAAGAGAGAAAAATATTTTAATTAAATTACTTTTTTATATACATGATGTTTTTGTTTTTAAAAAAATACATATGCATCTTCTTTATCTTCTTATTTATCAAATAAATATGGTTTTACGAGTATTTTAAAAAAATAATCAAATTATCATTCTTTTTTTCTAATTATAAAAAATTATATAGAATGAATCCATCATGAAATTAATCAAAAATAGAAAAAAAAAATTAATTCCATTTTTATATTTATTTAATATAATACTAATATCATAATGACAATTAAAGAATACAATATAACAATAAAAATAAAAAAATAAAAAAATAAGAGATATTTATAAATTTTCAATAACATATACCAATGGAAAGATAAATTTACTATTGGAATAGTTATGTTACCATAAATAATTGTATAATGGACAATTTAATAGTAGCCTCACCTATAAATATATAACATATTTTTGTATCATATAATTGAAAATATGATATATTCATATATTGATATATGTCATTAATGTTTTAAAAATAATAAATTCATGGTTTTAGTTTTTGTAAGACATAAATATTTAATTAAAATATAATAATATATATAAATAATTGAAAATAGTTTATTTTCCAAAAATAGATTAAAAAATTAATTACCTATTTCATTTTGATTGTAATATAATCTTATTATACATGAAATATATTATCTAAGTGTTATTAAATTAGTTAAAATATTAAAATTAGTATATTTTAAATAACTTATGATTTTATGTAAAAGTAATTTTTAAAATATTTATAAAATTAATTTTTTAAAATGGATTAAATTTTTGAAATCTTCACATTAAAAAGTTGTAATGGGGAATTTTTTTCTATTTTCTAATGTACTTTAAATTGTGGATAATAGTGTAATATGGCAATTTATAGTATATGAAAATAAATGAATTTTTTAATCACTATTGGGATCATGATGAGGTAAGTGACAATTTTAATAAACCAACATGCACTAATTAATTATCAATCACAAAATTTCTCATAAATTATTTTCTGGAGATAAATAATAATATAATGAATAAAATAATGAACAAACCCCCCTCTCCTCCACAAAAAATACCACCTCTCACTATCACTTCTTCTCAGATCATCTATGACTAGATACATGACCAATTCCATCCCAATAAACATCAAAATTCCCTCCCACATGTCCACGATCCCATGATATTATCCAAAGGCCAAAAACAATCCCCTAGATTGTTTTTCTAGGGGAAAACTTTGGGAGAAAAAAAATCACATTTCTTTTATTTTATTTTCTTTTCAGTTTAATTTATTTTCTTATCATATCCTCAGCCCCACTTATCCATAAGTCAAGATAACGTCATAATACTTTATATATAAGAATTTTATTGTGTTAATTGAAAAATTCATCTTTTAATATCTTCTATTTCAATATTATTCTAAAAATTAAAATGACATCCATTTGGTGTTGATTTACCGCGTCTATGGATGATGCATTTCAATTTTTCACTAACACACTCAATGATGGTCATAAAAAAATTATGGTTAGAGAATATTTTATTATACATTTTTCATTTCATTTTTTAATATGCAATATATATTCATGATATTAATTAAATAAACAATACTAGATTCCAATGATCGAAGAACCACCCAACGAATCTAAACGATTATAAATATTGTCTTATCAAATCATTCATCCTATCCCCATATTACCAAAACAAATATATAACAATTTTATTGACATGATGATAATTAATAGAATAATATTTGTTTTCATCATAATTATTCTTATTTTATGTAAACCAATATACTCTTGTATAATTAAACCAATCATAAAATCTAACAAAAATAATAATCTCATATGCCGAAATTAAATCATATAATTAATCAAAAGATAGTAAATGAACTTAATTTTTTTTCAAAAACTACAAAACATTAATAAAATATTATTAAATAATTATTTAATGTGGTTAATTTCACTTTCTAGGACATTGTGTACATGTTAACAAAAATTTCAGACATAAGGTACTGGATTCTTCCTATACTTCAATATTCTTTTTAGTTATGCGTTATCCCTCTTTAATACAATATAATTATTCATTATTTTTACATAATTATTCTAAATAATTTTTATATATTACAAATTGATATTTGAAATCTATTTATATTTCATTTAATGGTGAATACATGTTTTACAAGATCCCCTTCTCAATTCTTCCTAATACACAAGCCCGATTAATTGGAACATCTCTATTTCATACCCATCTTCATGGACCATACATAATCTGTTATAAAACAAAATTATTTTTTAAAACATAATTAATTTTTTAATTAAAATATATATTCGTTCATTTTTTGTTTTATAAACCCAATTCTATCAAATACTAATGAAAATTACAAAAGAACTCAATTTGAAATGTAAAATCGAATTTCTATCAAGAATACCCTGATGATTTTATTAAACTTGTAAATATATTTTGACACCACTATTCAATATTATGATTTATTGACAATTATATCTTATTTTTATCATCTACAATATTTCATTAATTTGTTTATGATAATTTTGTCTTGGGATGGGATATCTTACCATTCAACACACAAATCTGAATGGCTAGTGATGGGTTTTACATATTGGGAAATGTTAATTACATTTCATATGTATATGTTTTTTATGATTAACCACACTCATAAAATAATTGAATTGGATTTAGTAATTGATATTTAGGGCCCAGAATATCCCCATTATGAATTAGTAGGTTTTATGAGACAAAAGAGAATTTGATTTTGATGAGGCCTTTACCATTTATATTCAAACATCTTGGTCAATTCTTCAATGGTTTGTTCCAGATGTTCAGAATGATGAATTCACTCACTAGGATATCTGATTTTGATAAATCATGTGATTATTTGATTCATAGAATATCCCAGGTGATGTTTAATGTGATTATTTCTATGTAATTTTTTTTCAACTTTTATTCACAACCTATTCTACTCAAGGTTATGTTTTAATGAAATGTGTTTTTAGTTATTTACAATGCCTTATTGTTTATATTATCCTTCACAATATTACAACCCCTACTAGGAATCTTATCAACCCCGTTTAATATGTTATATTCTTCTACATGATGTGAATATGTATATCATGATTAACCTTAATGGATAATATTATGTTTTTTATGTTTCAAAGAGAATTTATATAATGTTTTTTCCATTCATTTTATAATAAAAATCTTAGTTTTGTATCTTGTTTTCAAAAAAATAAAAAACTATATTATCCTTTGTTTGTGAATTCCATGTTTATTATATGTTAATTTAATAAAGTAGTGGACTGGATCTGGGAAACTAGGTTCCATGTCTTTATAGATGGAATTATAGGATGTTTATTTGAAAACAAGTAAATTGTATTTAGATAACATTTATTGGGGAACAAAACCATTAGACATACATTGAGGGTAATCATGGAATAAAATCCTAAAATTTTAAAATGATATTAATTATGTGGGTATTTCATGAAATACATTACTTTTTATATAATAATGTTGATGTGGTTTTTGGAATAGTAATACCAAAGTGTCTTGGGGATAGCATAAAGTATCCTGGTACACGAAAATGGGCCTTACATTTTCATTACAAACAATTATAATTGATTTAAAAGTAGACATGTCCATAAATTCCATATTAATGATTATGATATTACCTATCAGTTAATTTTCAATTTCTGTTAATTGATTTTCTAGTTTGAAATTTTTCATTATAATTCATTATCTAATGTATTTTATTCCATTATATAGAATTTAATTAATGTGCAAGTATTAGAAACTTTATGAACGTATGTATCCATTGTAGGGATTTCAATCCTCTGTAATATACTGATTTTAGTACTATATAGGATACTTATAATGAGAAATGTATAATTATAATGTGAAGGAAGTATAATGAAATGAATAATATCCTTACATGTATGGAGAATAATTATCCACAATGGGGTTGAAAAATGATAGATCACATCATGAGATAGAAATATATATTATTCAATAGAAATACATACACATTTTATAATTAGTTGTTTATAATTTCCATAGAAAAAATATTTCTTGCATTGGGAAGTAAATAAATGGAAAATATATCATTATAGTTTATCAACTATTAGTAGATGTGGATTAGGGGTGTCTGTTAATTCAAAACACAAAGAATGATGATGAAATTTGATATTTTGAATGTAGTGATTTAAAAGAAAATATTCTTAGAAAAATATTTCCCTCATGAATAGTGATGGAATATAAAGATGTAATTCTTGTTTCTAAAAAAATAGTGTGAGAGAGAATCCATGTATGAATCCATCATTTAAAGGATATAATGGAATTAAATAAACTACATATTCAACCCATGGAGAAAGATTGGTAGATAATTTAAAGGATAAAAATCGGTTCCCCAAATAGAATTATTCTCCCAAAATTTATCATTATATGAATATATAATCTAATTCTCTCTCATGATACATAAATGTTTTTCTATGTCATATAAAATTAAGGGAAACAATAGATGAATATAATATAGAGGGAAATAAAAGAAAATGGTAGAATAAAATAATTAATTTTCCAACATGTGATTCTTTTAGAAGGAAACACACTAGTTCCTTGAAAAAGGAGTCGATTACAAGTGTGTAGAAAAAGTCCACCAAGACCATGTTTTCAATGGAAAAAAAGAAACTACCAACATCACTGATACCAATGTATGGAGACAAGACACTATCGAAATTATTTTCATAAGAGCTAATGAAACACACCCTTGAAAAGGACAGGGGATAAATGCCAAGCTTGTGTGATCAAATATATGATGTTTAATGTTACTAATGATTCGGTGGATGGTACATTAATTGACTCCTCAGTCAAATTTAATTAATTATTTTATTCTAGATAATTTCATTTTTTATATATTCCATGTTTTTGATACATAAATAGACAGTTGTCGTTTGATTTAATAATGGATTTGTTAGAAAAAACTAATAAGGGAGGTATCATTTCAACAATGATGCGTCAGTTAGTCCCCTTTATTACACGTAATCGTGTATTCATTCAAAATGTTATCATTATACGAATGGTTTATTTTTATATAATCCTTTTATGGAATATAAAATAAAATATGACATGAAAATATCATTCAAGAATAAGGAATATACACTTTATAAGGATGTTGTATAATTTATTATTGTTAGAACTGAAACATGATCATCTGGTTTTTATCGAGATCCATCCACACTATCCTTACTAAATGTAATTAATACATATGAAGAGAAAACATAATCTAGGAATCATCTAATCAAAGATGTTTCATTATGATATAATTCATTTCTATATTTCTATTGGATTTACTTAGACATACTTTGGAGTAGGAAATTTATTTTTATAATTCTATAATCCCAAATGAGATGATAATTTCAATGACTCCTTAAGGAATGGACACTATAAAATTAGTATAGCTGCTATAACAACTATATGAATTTACTAATAAGATATTTATTCACCCAAGAGTTTCTATATGGGGAGAACATGTTATCTTTTTCATTATGAAAGATGGATCATTGAGGAGGATTATAACTTGAGGTAAATAAATGTTCTTACAATAATTTTTTTCCTCTTCCTCACATTAGTGATTTATTTCATCAAAATAATAGAGGTATATATTTATATAAAATATCCCTTCAGCCTGGATTTCATAAATTTCATGTGAGGAAGGATGTTACTCCAAAGAAAAAAATTTGAAATGTGGAATGGAAACTATGAGTTTATAATAATTCCATTTAAATGAACTAACACACCCTTTTTTATAATGTATCTAATAAACATAGTGTTCAAGGAATATCATGTGGAATTTTTTGTGGTATTTATTTATTACATCATTCAAAATTACAAATTCAATGAGGACTATGAGAAATAGTTTTTAGTTGTTCTTGTGACTCATAACAGAAAAGACTTATATGTTATATTTATAATGTGTGAATTATGGCTCAAAAATACCCTTCACTTGACTCTATTGCCTCTATAGATGGAATCTCATTTGATCATATGAATAAAAAGGGAGTCCCGGAATGGCCTATAGAAATTAATATAATAGATGTACATAGTTTCATTAGTTAATTATGTTAATATCAGGGTTTCATTCAGAAGTTTTCTTCTTATCTAACTCATTAATCATGATTACTCATATATGGGTTTTTTTGTATGAAAAGAGTTTGAATATTGTTTGGAAAAATTTTAGAGAAGATTAGTGAATTCTTGGATCATAAATCTACCATTGGGTAATGGTTTATTTCGTATTTATAGTGATACATCAAGCAAGGTTCATGGATGTTTCCTTTGTAATGATTATTGAGTAATTTACTATGAATTAGTGATATTTAAATTCCACGAATAGAGCTATACAACTCATGCTTTTCTATCAACAACTATAATATTTTCATTGAATATATATGGACAATATTTCATTGGATAAATATATAATATATATATATATATATATATATCACAAGAGATGGAAATATATATTCTCACATACTGAACTCAACATGAGGAAATGTAGATATCTCAAGACACTTAATGATTTCGATTCATTCATACACTATAACTAAGAGATAGAGAATGATATTGATGATCAATTGATAAGGTTAGATCATGGATTTCTATAAAATGAGGATTGAAAGGTATCATGTATTCATGGATCTAGTGAATATGGATATGAGAATTATCATGGTAGTTAAAATGTCAATATTTTTCAATTTAATTCCGAACCATCAATATTATAAATGATTAAAATTCTTTAGTTTGAAGATAATAATATTCAAAGGAGAAATAAAACAGTGAATTATGGAAAGATGATAGACATCATGTAATGGATTTAATTATGAAATTCAGGAATAAATATTATTTTCCCTATTTATGTGAGCTAAAAAGGGAGTTATGGGATGAATCCTATTGCTTTAATTGATATATACACTATAGTACCAATATTATTTATAGAAATTTGATGGATAATTTCTTGTGGAATAATATGAAGATGGATATTCATGATTTTTTATCAAGGTGTATAGTATATCAATAGGTGAAGGATAAAAGTAAGTATACTAGTAGAGTAATGGCACATATTCTTATTAGTGCATCGAAATGGGATGATATTACTATATATTTTGACAATGGATAGCCAAAAACTACAAGAATGAATTATGAAATTTTTGTAATTGTTGATCGACTAAAGAAATAGACATGTTTCCTCACAATTAGGGCTTATTTTATTATATAGTCCCATGAAATACAATATTAATGAGTATTAAATATGTCATAGAGAATATATTTAAATTCATTCTGATCAATATCCATGATTTTCAAATAATATTTCTATAATTCTATAGATATATTTGTATACTATTCTTTATATTATTACATTTTATCTGCATCTAATTGGAAGGTAGTCAGAAAGGATAATTCCAACATTAGAAGACATGGTAATATCAAGTCCACACTATATTCACGGTATGTTAGATCAATATTTTTCTATGGGATAATTTACCACAACAATTGTTTACATTCATTTTTTTAAAATGAAACCACATTAATCATTGTATTGAAAGAGATGTTGTAAACCGACTTGTTGGGATGAAGTCTGTGAAATGAAGATTATACTCCCAGAGCATGTGGAAGAAACATCAAAAAAGGTAATTATGATTCAATAAAATATCACATCTGAAGTTATTATGAAAAAGTATTATACCAATAACTAGAAAAAATGATTGGAGTCTCAATTGAGAGATCATGTTGTTCAAAAAGTATATTTAGGGAAGGGTGTAGTAAGCATCAGTAAGAAAGGGAAACTCCAACCAAGGTACACAAGACATTTTGAATTCATTGAGGTAATTGGAACAATATATTATCATTTTTAAATTCCACCTAGCCTTTATAATATACATAATGTGTTCCACAAATCTTTGTTAAGGATGTACTTTCCAGATGCATCACATGTTATCAGTTTTGATGGAATAGAACTGGATCTTGATTTATCTTTCTGTAAAGAGAAAATCCAGACTATAGAAACTAAAGAACATGTGTTGATAAATTATAGGACACAGATTTTAAATGTGCTTTGAAAAATCATATAATTGAACAAGATATCTCAGAACCATATAAAGATAAGATTTCGAACAAACCAATTCTTTTTATGATGTGACATTTAAAAATTTTGAGGATCAAATTTTTGTAGTAGGATAAAATTTAATGACAAATAATTATATCAATGAAATATCCATTCCAATTTTTATTTAATATTTAATGAATCATGTAAAACCACCTTGAGAATATAACACAATGTTTATAAAAGACGAATTAATGAAATAATATGTCTTTCTAGAAGATAAAAATCCTATAAGAATTGAACAGTATCTTGAACATTTGAACAGTAATATGAAAGTATAAATATAAATATGATCTATATAATAGTAACATCATCTGTGAATGTAAAAATAATATTTTCATCTCAAATAAATGAAAATATGATAAATTTATATCTTTATAAATTTAAAAACAATATTTTAATGACAATAAAATAGAGTTTAATTTTTTTTATGTAATATATATTTAATTTCTATTTTATAATTTATAATATTATAAAATGAAATATATTTTCATAAAATAATTCATAAGTTAATAATTTTTTATCTTATGATTAAGAATATAATTTTATTGGACATTAATTAATTTTTCAATGTCTAATAAAATCAGCTGTACATTTAAAATTAATATTTCTCAAATAAATGATGATTTTGTATAAAAAATAAATTTATCATATATGGAAAATTATTTTCTTAAAATTGATTTAGTTTCGGATTTCTAAACATCATAAAATTGTTGTGGTTATGTTTTTTTTGTAAAAAAGTACTATTTTTTAATAATAATGAAATATCTTAATATATAAAAAAAAGTAAATAATCTATTTTTTGAGCCATGATTTTGTAATTAATGATGTATGTGACCATTGGTAATATATTACATGAAGAAATTATGTATTAATTCACAATAATAAACACAATATCTTCTCATGATCAAAATAAAAAACTAAGGATTAAATAACGGGAAACACTACTTCTATGAGTAATAAATATCACCATTCCCCACCTCCTCCACTCACAACTTATAATATTTGAGCCTTATAAAATTTTGGCTGAGTACACTTATTAACCCCATCACCCATGTCACAATTCTATTAATCAAATAAATAAGTAAAAAAACATTCACTAAGGATGTTCTCATCGAGGTACTCAATGATGATAAATTCAAGAGGTAAAATCCTCTTCTGTTTCCTTTTTTTCATCCTAATTTATATTATTTTATTTTCTCATCCTAAAATAAAACCATTCAAGAGGAATTATAACTCTATTATATTTTATATAATTGAATTGTTTTTTATTAATTGAATAATTGATCTTCTATTCTCTTTTATATCTCGTTGATTCAAAACAATTAAATATCATTCGTGGTGTGTCGATTTACCACCACTGTGGATGATGATTTTTCATTTCTCACTAACACATTAAATGATCATCATAAAACTATAATTACTGTTAAATAGCATTTCATTATAAATTATATAAATATTTTTATTTTTTAGATCAAATATATATATATATATACATGATATTAATTTCTAAAACAAAACTATTCTATGGTGATCAAATAACAACAAAAACAATCTAAAAGAATATTTCTATTGTCTTATCAATGTTTTAATACTAATCCCATATAAAAAAAATGTGTTATATAAACATTTTTTTATAAAATGTGATTATTTATTACATCTAATTTTATTTTAGGATAATTATTCTCAATTTATATAAACCATCATACTTTTGTAGAAGAAAATTAACCATGAAAACCAAATAAAAGAACTCTCCCAGATGATGAAATTAAATATCATAATTAATCAAAAGAAAAAAATGAACTAAAAATTAATAATAATTAAAATAAATTCTTTATAGGTTGTGAAATAATTTATTAATGGATTTAATTTCATTATGCAGTTCATTAAATACATATGGGGGATAATTTCACAGATGAGGTAAGGGTTTCTTCTTAAACAACCATTTCTATTAGAATTGTTCATTCACACACATTACACCAATTTAATTATTCATTATTTGTGGATACTTCTTAGAAATTATTTGTATATATTCTAAAATCTTGTTACCGTATCAGTTCATCATTATTTTGTATGGAAATACATGTTTTACAATGTCCCCCCATAGTCTTCCAGATATGCAAGTCTGATTATGAGAACTTCTCAATTTCATACACCTTTTAATGTACTATCCATGAACCTTTTTAAGAAAAAATTATTTCTCTAAAATCACTAATTTTTCCCTAAAATATAAAAAGTTTCATTTAATGTTTCATTTAGTTAATTATGAAAAAATGAAATAATTTTTCTGAAAGAAATATACATTTCAATGTAAAAGTTTATTTCTATCATGAATGAGTTTATTAATTTATTAGAGTATTTTAATATATTTTAGAACATATAATTAGTAATATGATTTATTTAAAATTAACTTTTATTATTATCATATACAATAGATGGTTAAATGGTTTATGATAAGTTAGATTATGGATATTATATCTTACCATTCACCATACTACTCTAGATGTATAATGATTTTGTTTAATGATTGGAGAGTGTTAATTGAATATCATATTTATAAATATTTTTTGTTTAAAATAATTCATATAAGGAATTAATTAGATATATTAATTGATATTTGGTGCCTGTAATTTCCCCTATATGCATTGTTAGGTCCCATGAGAAAAAACAGAAATGGATTTGGCCGAAGCCTTAAACATTTTTTTCAGATTTTTTGGATGAATCCAATATAGTACAATTCATATGTTTTACATTATACATTACATAATTATTATATCAGTAATTTATAATGAATGTGATTATTATACTAGTATACTATAAGTAGTGATGTTTCATGTAATTATATATATGAAATTATTAATCCATCTATTATTCCTTCCATATTATTCTCATGATTTTGTTCTAATGGAATGCGTATATAGTCATTGACCATGAATTCATAAAAAGGTGAGTTCCATTTACTAAACGCATGCTACAAATAAAACCATCTTGGGTCTCGACCATGGGACCAGTGCCCCACAACCCATCCCCCCTACCACTCCAGATGCCTATGGGGTGGAAATTGGAAACATTCAACATGCCATAATGTTTATATTATATTGTTCAAAATTTTATACATTTACTAAGCATATGAGATCACCCAATTATTTTGTTTTATTTTTCCCCAATATGATAGGATTTATATTAATATTTACTTTTAGGAATTTTCATGGAGATATAGAATTTTTTAATGTATTTTATATGTTGTTTTCCCTTTCATGTTATAATTAGAAATTTTTGTTGGTATTTAGTTTTTTGAAACTATAGATTTCATTAGTCCTTGAGGTTGATACATCCTTTATTATTGAAAAAATGAAATTAATTAAGTCACTAGAATAAGGAAATTTAGATCTAGGACTTTACACATACATTATTTTTCATTTTTTTTAATAATTAAACTTACATCCATTTCTTGTTGAGATAAAATATAATTTTTTCCTTTATCTATGGGATGAAATCCATTTGATATTGATCACTTTAAATAGTAATACTCATTGAAAAAGAATTAAACCATCAAATTAAATTAGTCACATCTCTTTGAATATAAATAATCGTTTCTAATGAAAAATACAATACTGTATTGAATTAATTGTATAAATCATTTTTTTTGTTTCTAGAGAGACACATTCCATTATTTAGTATAAATATAGGAGAATTTTGGCGTCTCTAATATGTTACATTGACTATTTTTCCATCAACTCATGAACCAATCAGTCCCCTTCATGAACATAATCTACCACGATTGTGTTCGCATGGAGATTTATGATCTCTATTTGGGACTTATTAAACAAAAAATTAATTGTTCCCCTTATGCAATTAATTTTTAGTTTTTTTCTCATTAGGTCTCATTAGAAATATCCATTAATATTATGTGAATTTTTAAAATTGTTTAATCAATAAAAATAATATAGAACATAACATGACGAAATTTTATAAATCAAGTGTAATAAACAACTTTATTCACACAAAAATTTGGAATTTTCTCTACATGGGATAGTTCCACATATTTTGATCTAGATCATATATTTTAAAAAATGATTTTCAATATATGGAACTTCTTGTTATTCTTAAGAAGCAAAAATTTGACATATAAAACACGTTTATTTTGTTATAGATATTAGAATCATCTCTATAGATATATATAGTTAAAAAAATCAATGTAACCTCACATTATTTCAATGATTATTTCTTTAAACAAAATAAATAATTTATTAATTTCCATGGCTAATTCTACTCTAATAAAATAAGTAATTCTAACATTATACAGAACAAATAATAAAGAAGAATATGAACATACATTAAGAGAAGTTTCTTATCTATATTGAATAACAAACCTTAATGTAATATTTTTTTAGAATGAGTTACCTTATCAATAAGAACTAATATATCAATAAATATTTTTTTTATTTTTATAGATATATGTATAGATTCAGGTGTCTCAACAATAATATCACATGGAATTTCCCTTCAAGTTGACTCTCACTGAGTCAATACTGTATCTAGAACAATTTAATCTTCATAAAATAATGTAATAAAAATATATATAGATAATTTCTAATAAAATCCAATTCAACATAAGATATTATCAATTATCTAATTTAGTAAATAATATTTTTTTATTATTTTCATAATTATATAAAAAATTAAAAAACAAGGGTTAAATCCTTCCATATGGATAAATATTATCCATCAAATACTTATCTTTACAAATATATCTTATGATATAAAATTCCATATTACCAGGCCTCTTATTCATAAATATATAAAAAAATTATATTACTTACTTTTTTCAAAATTTTCTTTCAATAATGCATTGACATATTGAATAAGCATTTTAATAACCATTCAATTAATATCTAGGTCTTTCATTAGTGGTTTATCAATATACATTCTTTACCATGGAGAGCTCATAAATTTCAAAGGACATCATTTACATCTACTAAAGAATAATTGATGTCTATATAAACAATTTGGTGAAAATTACGTGTTTTAGAAATTACCACTGAAGTTTTGAAAAATATTTTCTAGTTACAATAGTTATAATCAAGTCTTCATTGTCAATAAAATGAAATTAGGTTCTCTCATAAAACTATCTATCTTATATCACAAATAAAATTGTTCATTATTTATAAAAAATCTAGTATTGGTGTATTTATAATCTATTTGAGAAACATTTCAGTGCCATATATCCAACTAATATATATTGTTCTTGAACATAATACATTCTTTCCCATCATTGGATGTTTGGTCATACTAAACGTATCACTATTTGTTTTATTTATTTTTTCTATTCTAAGAGAGGGTTGGTATATTTATGGGTTATTAGAGATATGTTTTCATAGAAAATTGAAAATGATTCATTTGTTTTCATGTGTATTTCCTTTATTGCTAACATAAAGTATTTTTCTATTATATCTTATGGGACATACAATTTGAATTGAAAAGTATTCATTATAGAAACTTGGTGACATTTTATATTTTAAGACAACTAATTTCTAAATTAGAGTCAAAAATCTAAAATAAATTAATGTATATAACGAATCTATTCATTTAAAAAATTAATATACTATGTAAAATTTATATAATTCAATATATATATATAATTATACGTGGGAAAATTATTAATTTTTAATGGAATTGTTTATAAAAAATTTCCAGTAATAGATAATATATTAAACCAAATTATAGGGTGATACAATGTGTTTTGAATGACCAGTTATTAAATTATTTCTCATATCAATGTGTTCTTTTAGAATAACTGATTGGGTTTTTTTAATTTTCATAGTTCTCATGTTATCACAATTTAGTGGGTAAAATTTATAAATCAATCCATAATCTATCATTGTTTGTTTCATTGAAAACAATTGTACACAATAATTTAATAATGTAATGTATTATTTTATATCATTTTATAACATCATAATTTTATGTTTCTTACATAAAAAAGACAAAAAAATTAATATTAAATGGATAATATATGGGGTTATTTTACTATCTAGTTTATTTCCAGAAAAATTAACATCTGAAAATCAAGTTACATTAAAATTAATGGGTTTAGAATAACTAGGTAAAGATATATAGTTCCATTTAAATATCATAATTTTTTTTTAATAATTTAAATGACATGCATTTTATTTTTTAATATATTTCACCTAGTTAAACTAAAAACCCAATGTATAGTCATCTAGATGTAAGATATAGTAATATACCAATGATTCATTTAAATAACATATTTTCATCTTGTTTTCAAATATCATCTCTATATATTCATTCATAGGAGAAAAAATGATTTTAAAATGTATTACTCTTTTTACAGATAAATATCTTATTTAAATTATGTATAGATCTAATGTGGTTTAATAGATTTCCATAATCATTATGATAAATTTGAAAACAATAAAATGGTTCAATCCACCCATCATACCTTGTAAAAAAATTATTTTCATTAGTTTTGAAAAATAATAACATTTTATTTATTTGTAGATCTATATTTAACATCATCAAAATACATTTTTAATTATTTAATTTCCAAGGATAAGTTTTTATTATATAATTTTTTTTCTTCCAATCATATTAAAAACTATTGGATAATATAATGTAAGATATTAATTTACCCAATTCTCTATGTTTTTTATGTCCCTGTATAGAATCAATATGTATAAAAATAAAATTTTGAATGTGGGTGTCTTAAAAACTAGATGGTTTCTCATCATAAACATACATAATTAGAAATAAATTTATAAATTTATATTTATAATCCTCATAATATTGAATAAAATTAATATATTATTTATATGATGGAAGTATTTGAATTTATTTTAACCAATATAAAAGGTCAAACGTCTATTCATAATCAATTACTTCATCTTGATTGTTACCTTTTTCAACTAATATATCGTAATTCCTAGATATAACAACATGATTATATTTCTTAATTCTAGATACCCATTTATATTCAATAATAGTATATTCCAATGGAATTTCAACTAATTCCCATATAGTTTCCCCTTAAACTTGATTAAATAATCCTACATAGCTAAATAGAAAAATTCATCAGATATATCTTATTTTAATTTGTTAGGTTTTAGCCAATTAGAAAATAAATAAAATAGTACAATGGATTCTATATTTATTCATGTAATATCACATATATCTAGGTATATTATAAATGAATGTAGAGTATGGTTTTTAGGTTTACTTGGTATTAAAGTATGCACACTTTTTGGTTCAATATTATCATCCCTTTTAGGATTTTTTCCTGAATAATCGTGATATGAATCATCATCCTTGTAGTTTATAATGTTTTTAATAGGCCTCATTTCCATTTAATATTTTCAAATATGATTATTTTGAATCATTATATGGTCAATAATATCACATTGAAAAAAATTCAATGCGTTGAATTTTCTATAACTCGTGGGGTTATTTTTTAAACAGTATAAGATATGGATGTTATAGTACATCAAATAAGGATACCTTCATTGTCATTTTGGTCAAACATGACAAGATCATAAATGATGATTACGTTGATAAAATAATATCCAAATACGTTAATTTATTATAACATTAGTTTTCTATTATTCCATTACTCAAATGGTGTTTTCTAATGGATACCCCTTATTAGAGGTATGATAATCACTTAACAAGCTTTGTTGATAGCTTCAATAGAAAAATAAATAGTCTAATTATTCTAAAAAAATTCTTTTAAATTATTAAAATTTAATATTTCTCCATTAAATATCATTGTTTTATTGTGGTTTCATGGTGCATAAATATAATTATTGATACATTTTTTTGAGAAAAATGAACTAAAATCATGATTCCAAATTTATTTTCCATGTTTAGTTCTCATAGATACAATTTTTCCATCTTTTAAATTTTTCACTAATTTATAAAAAAAATATTCAAACATTATTTTATAAAATTAAACCCATGTAAATCATTAGAAATCGTCAAAAAAACATAAACAAAACAAATTCAATAAATACAGGTATTACTAGTATCAATAATAACATCATTTTGGAAAATCATTAAAGGATTATATGTGAGAACATCTGTAATTAGTTTAAAATAATATATTTATAGAATTCCCAATTGAGATTCATCACACATATTAATTTTTTCCTATTTAGGACCTATAAAATAAAAAATCAAATGTCATTTTGAGAAAAGTTTCAATGAATGAACATCAATCTGTCCATGAATTCTATTAAAAATAAATAATTTATAAATATAACCATTGAATGTATTAATATTTTCTATACCTATAGAATTTAGATCTAATGTATAAATATTATCATATCATGGTGATTGAAACATGATAGATTTATCATTGAAAACTATACATGATTTGATAGAAAAATAAATCAATGACCCATAATCATATTGATGAGAAATACTTATCTAGTTATGATATAAAACTCAAACAAGAATTTCCTTGTTTTTTAGGATATAATCCTGATTTATATATAATCTAATGCCAACAAAGTTTCCTATTTATTTTTCTTCAAATGTGATATAAACAACATCAACTGTTGATATTGAGTGGAATATTGAAGAAAATCCAGTATTATTTCATGAACATCTACTCACTTGAATGTCCCCTAAATCATAACCTAGCCCTTTGATTAAGAGTTTCATATTGTGATTCAGAAGATACACATTTTTTATAATATTTAGAATCACTCCATATATCCTTTATATAGTTTTTTTATTTATTATTATATCAAATCAAATTGAAATCATATTTCCACAAATAGTTTTTAATGAAATTTCAGATAGTTCTACATAATATGTCTAAAATTATTACACTCATCAAACATTACATATGATGTGTTTTCACTATGAATCATTTAATTATTAAAGATTCATATGAATTTTTTATTTGTAATATATCTTTATAATCACTGGTTGAAACATCATGATTTCATTATTTTCTCCAGAGTTTTTTTATGGAATATTTTCTTTTTATTGTTTCATAGATTAATATACCCAATTTCGCCTTATTTTCTATAGATAAATATATATATATATTAAAAGACATAATTTATTTCTTAATAATTATATAATATCCATCTTAATCTTCTATTTTAGGTTCATACATCAAAATATTTCTAATCATAAATTTTATATAACATTTTTTGACCATTTAAAATTTTCTAATTGGTGTAGAAATTAGATTCCCCTTTGAAGGTAAATATATTAAAATGTTAAATTCCTTTTATAGATCCATAATTTGTGTTCATATAGTTGAATTATTAATAAAAACCTAAATAAGTCATCTAATATGGTTAGAAATTATTTCCCCTTCTTTATATTGAATGTGTCAAACATATGATTGTTAATACCATATCTAAGGGAATTAACATTATCTGTTACACTGTCTACAATTAATAAAGGATTCAATATTTAATGAGATACTTGACATTTGGAAACTCGATTAGACTGATCTGCTCATATTCCAAAAAATATATCATTTATAAATTTTTTGTTCAAATTATATCACAATATAGTATTTGTATCCAATAATTCTAGTTTTATATTTTGAATTATGTAGGGATTTAAATTTTTATGATTAACTTTTTGATGACGTTCTTCAGAGAGATGGTTATTTTTTCCATTAAATTATAACATTTTATGTCATTAATATATGGATATTTCACCATTGATATAGCTTCTCATATATATCCATATAATCTACATGAAAGCCTCTCTTTATTCGCAAAACATTGATAATTGTGAACTCATGAGTCATGATCTATGATAACAATTTTTATATTCGAGAATGGAAAAATAAAAAATCAATTTGTAGTTAAATATAGTTCTTATAATTTTCATATCGTTATAATAAAATCATAGGGGAATGCGAATTCAAATCCATCCTTTAATAATAATGGGTATTAAAAATATAAAAACCTATAGGGATGTGGTTTAGAACATGTTGTTTATAGGGTTTTGGGGAATAAAAATAAACATTAAAATTCAAAAAACACTATAATCTATGATTTTTCTTGTTTTTCATAATTAAAACAATTTTCATAGGGTCTACCTTCCATTTATAATTAATAGTTACTTATATAATGGTACAAAATATGTCAGCAATCATATCTGAATACAAGAAATTTATGAGACCTCAATAGAGTAACATATAATGAATGTAATAAAAAAGGGATTAATTCGATATAGTGATGTATTATATATAATAGATTCAGGATGAAATTTAAATTTGAGTATTATAAGTCCTGTTAAGATGGGGATCTTCAAACCACATCTCTATATATCTTCTATATCAGTTGATAGAATTGAAATTACAACATGGGATTATTATATATTATCATGTATATATATAAGAATAATTTACTACCATTATCAATGTATTAATTTGTATATTCATATGTCTATATACCTATATATTTCTTTCTTTAGATGTATCTCTCTCTTTATATCTCCTTTTTGATTTTCAACATAACAATATGAGATAATAACAATTGTCTAGTTAATAATATGTTATAATTTTTATTTGATAATATCTTAATGGAAATTTGACATTCCTTTAAAATATGGCGTAAACATATAAAATGATTATTCCATATATCTTCTAATTATTCACATCATTCCACTACATAAAAAATGTTAGTTGACTAAGGTAATACTTTTTTATTTATGAAATTCTTTTTTGGATCTTATTAATAGCATAAATTGTCTTATTGGAATATTATTAATATTATCATTCTACATAGAATAGTATAATGTTCAAATAAATATATCAAAATAATAGTACTATTCACATAAAAGAGATTTATATAATAAGTCTTAAGAAAAATAGAACATTTTTATCATTGTAGTGTAAGATAAACAAAATACAATATTGCATATGATAATTTTCATCCTAATATTTTATCATTACAAAGGTGGGAAACATACCTTCTATAACATATCTTACTTCCCAAAAATATAATGCTTTTTAAATATCCCTTTCTTATAAGATGGATTTTTATCTAATTTCCGAGTGAAATTTTTTTCATTGAACATCTTGTTTCTCATATTTTACCCTAGTATGATATTATCAAACATAGTATGATAATATTTCAACATATAAATTTTCTTTGAGAATATTAAAGATAAAAAATAAAAAAATAAATTCTGATAAGATAAAATATATCAAAAAAGATTGAAGGTATTACTTGGATGAGGATAATTATTTATCATCAACATTAGATGAAATATATATTACAAATTATATACTCAAACACTTAAGATAAACTCATTAGTATACTAAAAAAATTATCATAAAAACATATTATAAAAATGTATGTTGGGGAAACATATGTCTATCTAACAAATAATCATTCAACTATAAAAGCATACACCTAAATAAGATCATTAGGTTGTTAATATTGGACTCATAAAAATATTATATGGCATAAAACAATTATTAGAATTAATCACAACAAAGAAAACCAGAAACCAGGAGTAATGGATAAGGTAAAATTAATTATAAAGATGAATTTTAGAAATTTTTATCCAATTGGTTAATTATTTATCCACTATTCTATGATTTAGTGGATTATTATCATATATATTAGAAATTATTTTTTGTGAATTGAGATGGATAACAGAAAATGTCCCCAAATTTAAGTCATTTCTGTAAATCTTTTAAATTTGAATAAATATTATTCATTTATATCATGATTACCAATATATTAATTTATTAAGAATTTACTTTTTCTATGCACACTTATTCCATAAATAAAACCCAAAATAATTCAATTGATATATTTCCCTGGATGCTTCTTCCAACAATATTTTAAAAAATAAAATTGAATATTCTTTCTAATATTATCTCTTTTATAAGAACATAAATTAACATATATTATTATCTTATGTGATTCATTTTTAAAATCACATTGGTTTATGTTTTGAATCATACATCATGATAGATGGTTAGGAATAACTACATTATTGCTCACTCCATCAAATATTTTGATTTATTTTTTGTTGAGGAAATAAATTCATTGTCTATGGATCCCATTTTAAAAATAGTTTCACCTATTTCTTCCCATTAGATAAAATAGATAAAATATAATTAAAATAATTCCAATTCAATTTTATTATTGAACCAAAAAATATTAAAATAAAATTAATAAAACATTAATAACATATACTAACTAGCATATATATATATATATCATGGTTTCAATTTAGCTTATTCAATCTATATTTCCTATTAAGACTTATAAATAATGAAAAATAGTATACACGAAAACAATATAATGGTTCGAAAACATTGATTGAATCATCATAAAATATCCCATATCCATGTATATTTAGGTGTACATTTACACAAAATTGTCATACAGATAGTAAGCATCGAGTTATTATCCCACTATTCATTTTAGGGTTATTAAATATTAGTGATTGTATTATATATCATATAAGATCATATTTATATCCATATGTATAATAATTTTTTTTAAACCTAATAATATAAACATTACCAAAAATTCTAATGATATCATACAAATAAAAATTTTCCTTAGTGTTTTCAATAATAGTTACTCATTGAAATGAAAAAACCACTAAAATAACATAAAAAATAACCAAAATGGGATATGATTCCAACTATAGTGAACCTAAAATTTCATACATTTACAAGACATTATTTTGTATGAATATTTATTTTATCTCTTAATAAAATAAACCATAAAATATAATGGTTCAGTGGATTTAAATAGTAGATACAAAAAAACATTTTCAGTAATATTTTATTGATCCCCAAAAAATTGTCTTATAATCTAGAAGCCAGATTTTTGTAACTATATTTCTAATAACATGGGTAATATGAACATAAGATAATGTAGAGATATGATTCTTCATTTGTTTAAAATTTATCCTCATGTTGTGCATGGATATATATCAATATATCATGATAAAAATGAGAATGATATAAAAATATGATTAAAATAAAATTATTTAATGATATGGTTTTTCCAAATAACCTAACAAAACCAACTATAATAATGAATGAATTACTCATATTCCCTAACATAAGATTATATAATATTGATACATTTTCATGATAAATAAATAATAGATTAGTAATTTAATATTTATATTTTTCTAATTCTTGGACACAATACATGAAGAAAACAATGGAAAAAAGATCACATTTAATCATCACACTATGATCATGTCCAAGAAGGCCCCCTTTATGATTTTAGTGTTTCTATGAATTCACATCCTCTATGTTGTAAACAACTCAACATTTTTCAACACATATTTATTTTTAGAAATATAAAACATTTATTATTTCATGGGATGGGGAAATATGAAGCCACCATTTTTCAACCACGCACATGTGTGATATAATAAATAATTCATTCTTTATATCATATGTATACCTAAAATTGTAAATGGGGTGTGTATCATTTAAAAATTATATAACATAAAATAAAATCATGAATTAAATTTTATGTTTTCAAATAATTCTACCTCCAATATACATTATATAACAATCAAATTTATAGGGTAGTTCAAAATTCTAAATAAATCAATAAGAGTTATATCATTCAGATAATATTTTTTTAAATTCAACTGAAACATAAAAAAATAAATATAGGAAAAAAACTCATAAAATTATCAGTTATCAAAATTCGTTATTAAAATTTCAAACATTTTTTTAAAAGATAAATTATAGATATTTCTCAATTATTAAAAAGAAATAAATAACATTAATGGAACCGTTGTTAAAAATAAATTTATGTCATCAATTGTGTGGTGACTAATAAATATTATAATCATGGATAAAAAAAATAAACTTTTTAGAGTTAAAGATATATCTATAAAAACCAGCCTCATATAATGAATAATTAATACTAAATTTGATAAGAGGCAATAAGATATTTTATGATAAACAAAATATATTTTTTTATAATAATAAATATGATCGTAGGCTAGATGAGTTAATATGGACAGTTGATTGATCTCTTTTGTAGAAGATTTAAACTATTCACAACATGACCATGTTTTATGGAGAAATATACCTATTAATGGAATTGAATTTTGGTGTGAATATTTAATTCCCAATACATGTGTTTTTAATGAAGTATGATATTATCATTTTATAATAGAATTTACTAATGTTAAAACATAGTCAAATATTATTAATTATAATTCAAGGATTGATGTTGGGTCATGATAAATTGTTAAAATTTACTCTTGAAAACATTTAATACTAAATAACCCCATGTATAATTATCATAAACATCATAATAACATATTTTAGAGACTTATTAATATATATTACCTTATATTGTAACTAATTACTATAATTTATTTAATATTTATTCTCTACTGATAGTTTTATTAAATCATTATATTCTTACCATTTTAGGATATTTTTCATATTCGTTAATATTTTGATATTGATATTGGTTCTTTGATATAGTTTTAGTAATTATAAAATTATCATATACACTGTATTTAAATAAATTAAATGGATTTTAAATTTATAATATCATTAGACAAAGACTATTTTCATGATTCATAATTTAAAAATTAGTAAATAGTATCATACAATATTTATTGACAAGGTAATATTTTTATATTAGTTACTTGTTAAATATTAATATAACATGTTTAAAATAATAATCATGTATGAAAAATAATTTAAATTTATTTTTAAAATTATTTTAGTAATCCACTATGTATGGTGAAGAATGATGACTTATATCTCTCCATGGTGAAAATTGTCCCTTCATACAAATTGAAAGTGAATTCATTATCCATAAAAAATATGAAAGACAGGTAATAATATACGATTTATGAATCATTATATTGTATATAATATCATATTTCATTATTAATTTATAATTTTTATGATCTAATTAAATGATGGTATGTAAAATAAAACAAAATTTTAATGGAACTATTAGTTATCAAATAACATTAAAGGTGTTTTTAAATTTATATGGAAATGTTATATGATGATAATTATAGATAAATGACTAAAAAATAGTCTATTATACAAATAATAATTATTTTATAACATATTATTGAGTAGAATATATTTAATATTATATATATTTATATAACATGAATGAAATACTGTAGATAAGATAATAATTCTATAGAAGTGTTTGATTTCATCTTATAATCCTTATTCATTGAGAAGAGATCTTAGAGGTGTATAGGTTTGAAGAGTCCACGAATATGGAATATGATTTTGTACGAATTAAATGAATCAAAAAACATGGTATAATTATAATGTTTTATATAACATTGATGTACTAGTGGGAGGAACTATTATTATGTGAAGAGGATATGGTTTTTTTAAATTTTATTTACTAATAAAAAAAATATGTTCAACAAGTAAATTTAATAAAAACTAAAAAATAACAGTTTATATAATATAGAATGATAGAGAAATACATAAAATAAATAAATTTGAAAATTTTAAGATATAGTATTTGGGTTTTACCCACAAATTTTACGCTTTGTGGAATTTTACTTGAATTTTGCTAACTAATTTATACAAAGTAATATTTTTATTTTTAAAATAATTATTATCAAACTAATAATATATATTCAATGTTGTAATTTTAAATATTTAATTAATTTTATTAGACACAAAATAATTAAGTTTATATTTAAATCCACAAAATAAATTTATAATGCTTTTCCACAATTATATTTAAAAATATTTCATAATTCGAAAAATGTAAAATCTGGTTTTGTATATAAAAATAATATTATAAAATATATAAATTTTAAAAAAATAATTATTTTATGAAATTGGATTCATAAATTTTTTATTTTTTGTATATCTTAAGGATTTCATAAAAGGTACAAAATTATAAAAAAATTATATTTCCTCCATTAAAATTTAAAACAATATTTGAAGAAAAAACATTAAAATATTCTGATATAAATTTTTTTTCTACATTAAAAAATATTTTTTTTAAATGAAAATTTGAATAGTAAAATTATAAAATATAACTGTAAATAAAAGAATGGGTGAAAACACTTATTAAATAGAAAAATGAAATGGGAAAACAACAACTTCCCTTATTCTCAATATCTATAGAATTATAATTATTATTTTTGATATATCATTTATCTAAGAAATATATATTAGAAATTTTTTTGATAATAATAATATATTCATTAAAATATTCATTTGAGAGAAAAAAAAATTAAATTTCAAAAAACAATTTATTTTATTAATATAATCATCTTGTTTGTTTTAACAAAACTAATTAAATGTCTAAAGTGAATTAATAGGAATAATGAATATTTTTTATTATTTAATTTAAAAATATTATATTTATAAAATATATTGTGTATATATAGAAATTATTGTTTTAATAGTTAAATTTTTATATCTTTCTAAATTATACTTAAATATCTCATCAAGACCTCCATATAAGATCTAAGGAATAAAAATTCAGGTGGGGGGGTTTTAATCGGTGGTAGTATATCTACCATAGTGAAGATGAAAATGTTTCTGATCATGATGTCAAATCAAAAATTATTTCACCCAATCTATAATAGATGGACTGTAAATTCATACAGGACTAAGAAATTTTAAATCAAAGGTATGCCCATTTCATTCAATAAATTATAGTAATTGTAAAAAATATTTCAACTAAATTAGTCTATTTTAAATATTTTTTATTTATGTTTTAATATGGATACATAAATGTATGTTTTCATATTAATAGTATATGATACAATGGTCATACATTATTTTGAATATTATTAATTTTTATATATATTTTCATGAAAAAATCAATTCAATACATTATTTATTCAACTAACATTGACCTTAGTATTTGATATTCTATGCAGTCCTTATTACATCTAAAAAGGATGGAATTGGTCATCTCATTAGTGATAAAATAGTTTATGAGGTTTGGAAAACTAGATACATTCTTAAATGTCACATTAAATTTGAAAACCGAAAATAAAATATAGTTTTTTATTTTAGAACAATTTTATCTCCCTTATAATATCAATTCATATTTGTTATTATACACTTTTTATTAGTACGTGTAAAGGGTAAATATAATGTGGTTATATCAGATTTTTAGTAATTGAATGAAAGCAATGAAATAAAATCATAAAATAAATAAATTAAGAATAAAATAGTATGATAAACTAGAATAGAATGAATCCATGTAAATAAAGATAAGATATTTGACATTACCGATGAATAAAATTACAATTTTGATAATCAAACGGACATTAATAATTGATTACAAAACAATGTAGAGAAAATTTTCAAACATCTTAAGCATGGTGTTTATTATTTGAGTGTTAATATCACCCAAAATTATGAAATTAGTATTCCAAATCCACAATTTATTTTTCTTTATGGGTCCTAATAATTCATCATGGTTTTATTTATTTATATTACTCAGATGTACCATAATATATCTAATGAATTCATCATAAGAATAAAAAAATAAGACATAGAAAACATGAATGAATAATAACTAACTGTAATGTCCTGTATTTTTTTGTATTATTTTAAATATTATTTAAAATTATTTCAAAACCAGGTGATAAAAGTGCGTGAGATTATGAGTCCAAGTGTTCATGGAATAAATGCTTGAAAAATATTAAACATTGAATAAAATGGATGAGAAGTTTTCCATAAAATGTGGAATAACAGATAAATGGGTGCCCAAATTATAAATATGATATCACTGTTGCATTCAGAGTATCGAGATTACCATATAAATGGTCTATCATTGGCGGGCACATGTCAACCATGAAAAGTAGTTTTTGGACATAACGAGAATAAAAATATGTTACTAAAAATATTTTTATTTGAGAAGATGATGCCTTATTTTAATTAATAAATTTTAAAAGATTATGTTTTATCGCCATAAACATGGAATTCTTATGAGGAGTTGCGAGGAACCCTCTCAAAAAATGTCAAGGATAGATCAGGTTGATCTTGGATCATCGCAATAATGGAGTTGGAGGAACTCTTCAATGACATCAATGCAATTCTTCTTCACCAACTATTGATCCAAACTCCAGGTAGGATATTTTTATTATTATTTTCCATCCAATTATTAATCTAGGAAGAAGTAATATCAACTCAGTGAACAATTATTTATACACATGTCATTTAAAAGATTTAATTAGATAGAATTATTTAGGTTCATTATTCCTTCTAAAAAAGATAAAATGGAGACCAACACGAACAGAAGGAGTGGTATATTACATGTTTTTTCTTGTTATTTTCCCACTCTCTTCTTCTCTTTCATCATCATTGGGACCCCATGTCTATGACCCGGTATTTTTGGGTGTCTATGAGATTGATCAGACCCCCGAATTCAATGAAAATATTTATCAATTTCCAGATCTATGAAGATTTGGACAAGTGTAACCTGGATCTTCAACTGTTTCGAAATCTTGCATCCAAAGGTGTCGTGATGGTCCAGGAAAAGGAAAACATTATTGTGTCTACTATAGAGGTCCAATGAGGCTAAGAGATGGTATTTTATCAAACAATGGTGATGTGTGGTGGTGTGGTGTTTTGTTTGGAGGTGATGACGATCGGATGCGGTGTGTGGTAGCACAAATCGGTGGCTGGTGGAAATAGTGGTGGGAGACAGAATGAGGTGTGTGGAGTTAGTGAAGCTACGTGGCCATGATGGAAGGATGACATGGGGACCATTGTACATGATGGCCAGAGTGGGTCCAAAAAGGCGTTAGACCATGTGTTGACAATGGGATGCGGAGAGGATGTGGTATGTGTCAGGCGAGGTGGGCCGAGTGGGGGGGGGGGCAGTTGGACTGAATGGGATGTGAGGCGGGCCGAGCGAGTTGGCTAGGTAGGACGGTGCAAAGAAATACAATAGGGACATACCAGGGGAACCGGGTCATGCTTGGTAGCCCAATGGGAAGTGAGCCAAATGGACCTGGTCGGACCTGGCTCAATAGGCTGGACTGGGTTAGGTTTGGTCAACCAAACCAAGTCCGATTAGTTGACTAAATTGGCCATAACAATTAAAAGGAATGTCCATTTGATGCACTATCAATGGAGTTGGGACCCTTATGATGAGATAGTCGTTATGAAACTACTTCATTGTTTTTAATTGGATATATTTCTACTTAAATAGACCATTTATATTAGTATTTCTAGGGGTCAACGGTTAATATGGATTGTAATACTTCTCAACGTTCACCCTCTATTTTCTATGTGAATTTATTAAATCATCTAATGAATCAATGATGAGTTTTGTTATAGATTGTTCCCTTTATTTTCCCCATAATGGACTCTTGGTATCATTTCATACTCACAAGAATATGATCCTTTCAGTAGGATATAAAGGATATTTGTGTTTGAATCCCTCAAGAGGCCCGAAGGGGATCCTCAATTCCTTCATTGTGCCCTAGCTAGAATCTATGGTATTTTCATGACCAAATTTCTTGGCATTGATCCTAGACATAATGGTTTAATCCATATTGAGTTGGCAGTTTGACCACATAGCCCAAGTTTATATCCTCATTTGATGTATCATATCACTTTATATCTTTTAGTAGGCAAATGGAACTTCTCAGATGGACGTTATAATTTCTATTATACTATGGAGTTTGTTATATGAGATATGTGTTCTGTGTAATATATGAGCTAAATCCCTAGTGGAGATATGTAGAGGTTGTGAAATACCATTGGTTTTGTGTTATAGTTTTTGTATATTTGGATATTCTTGTTATATGTTGAATAAATATAATTTTATAAAACTAACTGTACTTTCCCTTCTGTACAACATTTTTGGTTTGGGGTGTCCTACAGAGTATTGTTATACTCACCCTTGCATGGGATTTTTTACGTGTTGTGTCTTGGGGTGATGAGCGACCTTTTGATAGAATCATGGGTGTACCAGGATCAGATGGAGCCTTATGATATTAGATAGACCATGGTGTCAATATAAATTCAGATAGAATCCAATTACGTTTCCATCATGTAGGGTTTTCTACATATGATTTTCATGAACATTTTTATATATATTTTTTATTAAGCTTATATTTTGGACTTTTTACTTTCCACCACATTCACTATTGTACTATGGTTGTGGGTAATAGTGGTTTTCATTCATTTCATATATAGTTTTTTTAAATTTAATTATTTTTGGGATTAAGGATTTGTGTGGGCATACATGTACTAAGGCAATGAAACCCATGTTATTGATATTCGAACTCAGTGGTAGTCCCTAGCCCATGAAATATGGGAGGTGTTATAGGGGAGTCACAACATAGGTCCCTCTAGAAAAAATCATGACATAGTGGAATCAGATGTGGTTGATTATAGATTATGATCCAGAGTCTGCGAGATGGATTTGGAAAAACTGTGTTAAGTGTCTTGAGAATATGATTTAGTCCAAGGACACAATTTGTGCTGTAGTATCTGACATATACATAAACTAGGGATCTAATAACCTTTTTTTTATCTCTGTACATGAGAATAAGAGTTTCTAGGAATATAATGGTACACACATCTTATAGGAATGTGTTGTGATCCATGTCCTTCTTCAGTCAGCTATCCTGATATACTCATTGATCGTTGTACAACATGTTTCCACAAATGATGCCTCCACGATGCGTACAATGTAGGATTTAGTATCTCAATCACCATGATGACCCCCTTAGTGATGAATCTTCATTATAGGGACCTGTTTCCTAGATGATACCTCCATGTAGTGCACAATGTATACCACAACCAATAGAGCTATCTTTTTTTCCTATAGTACCAGTAGATGAGGGGTGCTAACTGAGCGGGCTTCCTTTGATTTAGAGATAGTGTCCCTAAGGTTCTAAAGAGATCCGAACCCTCAATGAATATTAGAACTAGAATGATGGGGTTACATGAGTTTTCAATCTTGTTAGTGCACATATGGATCAGAAGGTGGTGCTGTAAGTTTTCCCTTTGTAGTGATCAACAAAGAGATGACTGAGTTTGGAAACCGAGATTCAAGATTAGGTGACACCCTCATGGATAGAGTTCAAGCACCTCTTTAGAGAGAAATTTTCTCATATTATTCTAAGAGTTGATCATATTTGGGTACTTTATTTTCTCCAAAGGTTTAGTATGATATTGGATGATTATTAATTAAGGCTCACCAACATTTCTAGGAACTCAATATATATTTCCATGGATTAGTACTTCCAAACATGGACCATTGAGATAGGTTCTCACAATGTAATCTGGGATAGCGTTATAACTATAATCATTTATAATTATTCTTTGGTGATTGACAAACCATAATTGTAGATATAATCATTTATAAGTTGGTAATGTTGGTGAATGGCAGTAGAGGATAGACAAGTGAAGATACATAGACAGTAGGTCGGTGATTTGAAACTTTAATATCTGAATATGGGAGACATTTAAACTTGACGTCCTAGGATATAGGATATATATTTTTGGGTTAACAGGTTGGATCTAATAATCCTAGATAGAGGTGGTTCTACTCATGTGATGAAACATGACATCTCACTCGAGGTTGTCCAACCTACCAGCTGCTAATATGGAGACAATGGATAGACTACCAAGGTAGATACAGAGGAAGGATCGGGTAGATACACAAGGTGGTAGATGAGGTAGAGGATTTGGGAGGTCATAAAGCGGTGGTAAACACTTCGACATGTTACCACTACCAACCCCTAGTGGTTCACGTGAAGCTCAGAGATCTTGAGGATATGGGTTTGGACAACAGTATGCATTTGAGGCTTATGAACCAGGGGTTCGATGGATGATTCAAGGTATGATTTACATCATTTATAATTTATCTATATAACTAATAGACATAAGTTATATTCATTCATCTCTATCCATATATCTTTTAGGAGACCTTGAGATTTTGGTAGAATCATTGACTCAACCCTAACACATTGTGATTCATACTTGTAACCCCTCGTCCCCAATAGACCGGATCCGGTGCATTAATTTTTTTTAGTATATTAAGAAGGAATGAAAATCCTGAAGGAACGATCAGTTTATTAGTCTTGAAGAAACTAGCTACCCAAATGTAACTCAAATTACATTGGAAAAGTTTATAAAATACAATACATTATAAAACTAAAAACTACATCCACAGGAACTCAATAAATGATATCTGCTTCATCACCTATTAGAGGTAAACATTAAAAGGTGTGGGATTAAAATCTCAGTAATGGATACAAATGGCATAAGAATGAATCAATAATAACTTGATGGTAAAAAATTTGATATAATCAACATGTCATGGTGAATAAATGAAAAAATCACGCCATTAATAAAATGAGAATGAATCTACATCCATAGCTTTTTTCATAGTGAAAAACACACAGATAGTAATAAATGAGAATGAATAAAGATAATGTTTATTAATTGGATGTCATGTACATAGAACATGATACCATAATACAGTAAAAACGTTTTAGTTTTTTGTGTAGAATCCCATTTATTTTTGGAAACAAACTCGAAGGGTTTGTCGCCAACTGATTTGTTTCATGAGACCTACCGATGCATCGAGGCACTATAGTGAGCACCACCCACCACTCCATGTAAAAATAATTCATTATTATTTTTATCAATATATGAGTAATATGCATTTTCAATATTTTTATAGAGTCTAGTATATGGGTTCATCAATATTTCCATAGTTAAAATAACTTTCCAAAGAAACATTGTATGTAAAATGGTATATGATTTTGAAAACAAACATATCCATGATATGAGATTATAAATATTTAATTAAAATAAAATTTAAAATGAAAATTGATCTCAAATGGGTAGTAGGAACACCAGATAAAGATTATTAGGTGCACAATACAATGTTAGTCACAACAAAATTGTAGTTGAGACAAGGTCTCTTACCACAATGTAATCGGTCGAATCATATGACCAGAACTTAATAAACCTCAGATGAATTATTTAATAACATTAATATTAATGAGATTAAATTCATAAATTATAATCTAATTCAACAAAAAAATTGTTTTAGGACCAGAATTGGACAAGGTAATAAAAATTGAGAATGCGTCATCCTTGAGTGTGATAAATTAACACATCTCGAATGATGTTTTCATTTGTTAGTATAAGAGGAAGTGGAAAGAGAGATGATGATAAAATATTACATTAGAATATTATAATTCTAGTTCATGTATGTTATTGTAATTATCAAAGAATTTGGATGATATGAGATTAGTAAAGAAGTATAAAATAAAGGAACTCAAAATAACCCTGAGAAATATCTTACAAAAACATCAGAATCCTAACAGTGTCACTTAAAATTTAATAAAATAGATTGATGAGAGAAATGTGGTATCTCATAAATATTACATAATATGGGAACTAAGTAAAATATGGAATGAAATATCCCAACATAATCCCATTGTAGATAAATGTGAAAACATAATTGAATGCTTTAAGAAAAGAGAAGAGTTGTTGATTCTCTTAACTTATAGAGGAACTCCCAAAACAAGATGGTTGGGACCTTGTGGGTTTTAGGACACCTTGGGAGGACTTCTTGGGATGTAATACCACTAGATAATTGAGAATATTTATTTTACAATTAATTAAAATAAAGGGGGTGAGTGGGTATTTATATTAATTAAGAGAGTGTTTTTTATTAATTAAAAGGGACACCTAAATAGTGGTTTTTAAAAAACCATAGGATTTACCATGGTATTTACCCTTGAATTAAGTGACATGGGACACCTCATGTCATAAGATACTGTACCCAAGTTTACCTGCCTTTTATATTAATTATTACATCATTATGATGTCCTTAAACTATAGAAAAATCGAAACTATTTTTTTACTATTCAAATAAAGTTCAAATATTTTATAAAAATCCCAAAACATCACCCAAACCATTTTATGACGTGTATAATTAAAAAATGAACTCTTCTTTTTGAAAATAAGTTTCTAATATTTTTAATTTAATTTTTATATAATATCATAATTAATTCGAAAAATAACAATTTTAAAGGTATATTTACTTTTATATCATATATTAAAATTAATTAAGATCTCATTATCGTATTACCTTAATAAAATAAAATAATATCATTATTTAATATTAATAAGAGTCATATTAATATTCATATTACTATTCATAAGGGTATGTTAGTATTCATCAAAAAATCATGTCGGTTCTATCAGACTCCAAATGACTTACTTGTCACAACTCAAGATGTCTATTTTTCAAAATTCAAAACATAGAAGTGGAAAATTTATGTTTAATGGATAGAATATAACTTTCTCTTATAATGTTTTGTTTCACAAAATACTTAGTGATTAATACAATATAGACTATCTAATTAATAGAAAGTATTTAAGAGCAACATACCATAAAATATTTGGGGTGTTATAATATTTCCTCCTTCGGAAATTTCAACCTCAATGTTTTTTGTATAAAGCCCACCAATAAGATTTGGGTCGATCTTATTCATTATATCCTCTGTTTCTAATGTTGTTTCCTCCATATTATTGTTTTTAGAAATAACCATTACTAGATGATTTGTTCAATTTATCAATACCTTCTACCTTGTGTCAAGAATCCCAATAGGTTCTTCACATTGTGACAAATCAGGTTCAAGTTCTATTTCTTCATAGGTGAGTATATGCATTGGGTCTGGCATGTATATCTTCAACAAAGACACATGGAATACATCATCGACATTGGAGAGACTTGGTGGTATTACTAATTGGTAATCTACAGCTCCGATTTTTTCCAAAATTTAGAATGGTCTGATTTACCTGGGGCCCATTTTCCCTTTCATACCGAACCTTAATACACCATTACATGATGATACAATCAGAAAGACATGATCTCCCACGTGGAATTCCAAATCCTTCCTCTGATTGTTAGCATAACTATTCTGCATACATTGGGTTGTTTAATATGTTCTTGGATTGTCCTCACCATTGTCATGTTCTATTGAATAATTTTGGGGCCTATAAGTTTCCTCTCTCCAACATCATCCCAACAAGTTGGAGATCAAAATCACTTCCATATAAAGATTCATATGGTGCCATTTGAATACTAGAATGGAAAATATTATTGTAGTAAAATTCCACCAAAACAATGTATTGATCCCACATACCTTGGAAGTCAATAGAGCAGGACCTCAACAACTCTTCTAGAGTTTGAAAAGTCCTATCAGACTGTCTGTTATTTTGGGGGTGATAAGTATTACTCATACGATGGTCAGCATTCAAATCCTTCTAGAGACATTTCCAGAATTTTGATGTAAAACATTGATCTCGATCGGACACAATCAATAGAGGTGCTCCATGAAGTTTTAAAACTTCAATAATGTAAAGTATATTCTGGTGATCAACTGTTAAATCATCTCTTATCGGAATGAAATTAGCTAATTTTTTTAGATGATAAACAATTACACATATTGCATCATTCATTTGAGGTGTCCATGGTAGTCCGGTTAAAAAATCCATCATAATGATATCCCAAATACACATAGGACTAGGCATAGGTTTCATAACTCCTCTAGGATGTTTTCCTCTATTCCATCACTGGTTGACAAACTAGACTCCTTTTTACATAGTCAGAAATTTCCCACATCATATTATCCCACCAGAAATAATCCTTCAGATATCTATACATCATTGTGATACTTGGATGTATAGAGAAATTGGAGCTATGAGTATCGTCTAATAGTTCCCTTTTTAGGTCAGGTACAGATGGAACACATAACCTCTTCCCAAACATCAGAACTTCTTCCTCATACACAAATTCTTCCAATCACCCCTCCTTAACAGAAATAATTTTCATGTGTAGATTTTCATCATTATATTGAGAGATTTTTATCTTCTCTAGGGAATATCGTTTATCAATCATTTGAAAGAAGAAGGATGTTTCCCATTACTTAAAAATTCCCATAGCCATATTTAGTAGATCCAGGAATATAGGATCTCTCTCAATACACATTTTAGTCACAAGTCAATGATCCTTCTTGCTTAATGCATGTGCCACCTTTTTTGTCTTTCCTGGGAGGTAGTGTATTGAACAATCATAATATTCGAGTAACACAAGCCATCTCCTTTGCCTCATGTTAAGTTCATTTTGTGTTTAAATTTATATCAAATTCTTGTGTTCTATGAATATTTAAAATTTTTAACCGTAATGATAATTTCTCCACATCTTCATAGCAATGATTACAAATACTAACTCAAGATCATGTGTTGGATAATTTTTCTCATGAGTCATCAAGTGCCTTGATGGATAATAAATAACATTACCATTTTTCATAAGGACGCAACCCATACAATTTTTTGATGCATCCCTGTATATTACAAATCTATAAATTCTAGATGGAAGAGTCAAAAATGAATCATTAATCAATATTCTTTTCAACTCTTCGAATAATTCTGTACATTTTTTTTTTCAAAAAAACATAACTTCCTTAAGTGTGATCTTGGGTAGTAGGTTATCCAGTCGGGCGTATTTATGAATGAAACGCTGTTTGAAACATACTAAGCCAATAAAACTACATACCCCAGTTATGTATGTTGGTGTGGGAGAATCATGTATTTCCTTTTTATTCACAAGATAAACCAGGATTCAATCATTTTAGAAAATATGATCTTGAAAATAAACTGATTGAAGCCAGAATTTCCAGTTTCTAAACATCCAATATAATTCATTTCATCTATGATATTTCAGAATGATCCTCAAGTGATCTTCATGTTCTTCAAATCTTTTTGAGTATACCAAGATAACATTGATAAATAAAAAAACAAAAGTTATCATGATATTCATTGAAAAATCTATTCATTAAATCCATGAAAATTGATGGTGAATTTGTCAATCCAAAAGGAATCACTGTAAACTAGTAATTCCCATACTTGGTTCAAAATTATGCCTTCAGATTATCTTCCTTTCTCACACTAAGTTGATGATATCCGGATCGAATGTCAAACTTGGAAAATTATTGAGCTCCATAAATTTGATCAAATACATCATCAATCCATTGAAGAGGATACTTATTCATTATTTTAATAGCATTGATTTACCCATAATCAATGAATGTCCTCATGGATCCATCATTTTTTACAAACAATATCAGGTCTCCACATGAAGAAACACTTGTTCAAATAAATCATTTGTCACTCAATTCCACTTGTTGTTTCTTTACCTCTAATAACTCTACAGTGGTCATTCTATAGGGGTACTTTGATATAGGTATTTCACAAGTTATTAAGTCATTGAAAAACTCAATTTCACTCTCGGGTGTATGTCTAGGTAAATCCTCTGAAAACATATAAATGTATTCTTGAACTATATACACTTATTCAATTTGAATATTTCCTTCCACACCAATAGATATTGGGTTCTATTACTCTTAAAGAATTTCATTCAATAGTTCTACTGGGGTGGGTCTAGATAAGAATCGGACGGTGAGTTCTATGCTCTAAAGATGAGATATTCTACACCATATTCAAAAAAATTAACATCCTTTTTTCTTCCAATAAATCATCGCATCATAGTTTGAGAGCCAATTTAAACCATGAATTATATCAAAGTCAATAATTTGTATGATGATAAGTTTGTCTTCTAAAGCACATTTATGTTTCATGAGGTGGACTAGTTGACATGCCTTCGTTGGAATGATGCATCCACACGGGTTTTTTACTGATAACTCCTTTATTAAATCAAATTAGACATATCTATTTTTCTTAGAAAAATATGAATATATAGATGAATTTGATGATCTAGAATCAAATAATGTGTTGGATAAATTTTAGGAAACAATTAATGTACCTTCCACTACACCAATTGGAACTTCAGCTTTCGCGGTTATAATCAAATAAGCTATCCCTTGCACTATTGGATTTTTATGAGTGATTATTCCTTGGAGATTAGGATACCTATTTGGATAATGTCCCATCTCTCTAAAATTATAGCATTAAACATCATCAAATTGTTTCTTCCCCTTGGATTCATGAAATAGATGACCCTTTTCTAAATAGTCATAGCAGAATCCCTTTCCTTTTAAGAATTTCTATAGGTGATTATTTCCACAATTTTCATATAATGGGAATTTCTTCATTCCCTTTTTCTTCTTTGGGGCTTCACCCTTCATGTGGATATTAGAGTACCTCTTCTTATATTGGTTTCCCTTGAACAAATATGATCTAGAAAATTCTTTCTCTATTTTGATGGCACCTGATACAATTTTATCATTTGATGAAAAGGTTTGAGAAGCCAGTTCCCATCGAAGTCATGGATTAAGACCTTCAATGAAATGATCAATCTTTTCTGCCCTGTCACATACATAATCTTTGGCATAACTATCTAGGCTTGTAAAGGTAGCATCATACTCTACAACTCTATTTTCTTCCCTTTTCTTTAAGCCAAGGAATTTCCTCTTCATTTCGGTTCATTGCTCACGAGGAAATTTTTCTCAAATAATACTAACTTTAATGTAATCCATTTAATATAAAATATTTCTTCTTCCTTCATGGTATTCTTAATCAAGGACCACCATTGATCAGCGTTTCCCTTGAGACAATATACTTCCAGTACTACCATTACATTTTCATGGTATTTTAATGACATGAATATCTTTTCAAGGGACATGATCCATTTCTTAGAAACAACTAGATTAGTAGTCACACTAAAAGATGTGGGATTCTGCTGCATGAAACGATCCAACACAGCTATGGAATGTTTATTATTTACAAGATGAGTATGTTGTCCCAATATGGTGATGATTTGATCTGCTCCAACATTGACTATGTTGACTTTCTCAGTGGGGAGATCCCTACATTGAAGACGAGTATTGATTCCCCTTCTTCCATTAGACGCCATTTCTAAATAATGTCACACACTAGATTAGGGTATGAATCATAATGAATAATCGTTACCTAGAAAAATAATTAAAATAAATTGAGATCCAACAAATGGGTAATCCCATAAATAGAAAAATGGTTTCATTGAGAAATAATTTAAATTTCAATCCTTTATAATGGATTATAATGAATACATGAATTATCCTAAGCATATCCCCTAGGAGTGTCGTAAAAAATAGTGCAGCAAGACCTGTTTTCGTGTGCCAGGATACCTCGGGTCAAGCTCAAAACTCCTTGTCGTAACTTTCACTCCTAGGTACATATGTGCCAGAGCCACCTCTACCTGCTCATATCTAGATACAGATGTATTTTCTAGAAATATTAACATAATCTGTCCCTTACCAACATAAAAATATATTTTTGTACATTTATCCTCATATACTACCTCAATTATTTTTCCCTACTATACATTTCCTACTATAGTTTCCATGTTTTCAACTAAACTTTATTTGATACCAAATGTAACACCCCGAAAGCTCTAGACCAGAGCCCATGCATTACTAGTTCTATGTTCATAGCTAGAATGAATAAAAATCCCAATGAAATTATTAGTTTAGTAGTCTTGAAGATACTATATACATAAATGTAACTCAAATTTCATTGGAAAAGGTTACACAATACAATACATAACAAAAAATAAAAACTCCATCCACAGTAACTCAATAAATGATATTCACATCATCACCTGTTGAAGGTAAATAATGAAATGGGTGAGCTCAAATGATCATTAAGTGTTACAAATGGTGGAAGCATGAATCAATAATAACTGAATTGTAAACAATTTTACATAATCTACATGCGAGGGAGAATACAAAAAATCACTCCATTAATAAACTGAGAATGAAACTGCATCCATTGATTTTGTAATAATGAAAAACTCATGGATAGTAATAACAGATAATGAATAAAGATAATTATTCTTAATTTGACATCATGTATCCGGCACATGATACCATAATACTATAATAATAGTTTAGTTCTGTGGGTAGAAACCTGTATGTTTTTTGGAATCAAACTCAAAGGGTCTGTCTCCAACTGATTTGTCTCATGAGACCTACCAATGAATCGAGGGGATATAGAAATCCCCAACTGACACTTCATGCCCAAATCATTATTTATACATTGTTTCAATACAAGCGCAATATTCCTTCTCAATATCCATATAGAGTTGAGTATACAGATTCATCAATATTTCCATAGTTAAAATAACATTCCAAATAAACACCTTAAGTAAAATGGTATATTGTTTAGACAACAAACATATCCATAAAATGAGATTATGGATATTTAGTGTAAATATAATTTCAAATGAAAACTGGTCTAAAATGGGAATTAGATATACCACATAAGTATTATTAGGTGCACCATACAATGTTAGTAACAACAAAATAGTAGTTGAGATGGAGTCTCTTACCACAATGTAATCTGTCGAATCATCTGAGAAGAACATAATAACCCAAAAATGAGTCATTTAATACCATGAATATAAATATAATAATGTTATTATATAGAAATTGGAAATACATATATACCGAATACACGAAATAATTGGAGAACAATGGAAATCTCACAGAAATGAAAGTGAGATGAGAAACCCATTACCTTTTGCTCGAGTGTGTTCTTTATTTTTTAATGTCCTGAATAATAAAATTTATATTCATTAATTAATAAGTACAGAAAATACTATACATGTAATAGATTTATTATAATCTTATTAGGTTCATTCATTTCCATTTTAATGGGTTTAGTTGGTTCAATTTTATTGTTTCAGATGCATTTTCTTCCTTTGTTTTCATGATTCGTTTACTTAAATTCATGAATGGATGTTCATTTGAAATGTTATTAAAAATATATAATTGCTAATATATATTATTTTTGACTTTAATGAGATATAAATTATCGTATAATGATTCTGGGTTATATACATGAGGATTAATCATTAGTTAAAAGTAATTGATAAACACTTGGATTAAGATTAGCATTTTGTGAACAATGAACTTGTCTTGTATTATTATTCCATATTATGAGTGTATAGATATTATAGAACATTAATGAGATGGAAAAAATATATTCTACTCTGGTTTGACCATAAAACCTGTTTCATGACCATAATTGGACATGGTAATAAAAATTTAGAACTTGTCGTCCTTGAGTGTGATAAATTAACACATCTCAGATGAGGATTTCATTTTTTAGTATAAGAGGAGGGGGAAAGAGAGATTATGATGAAATATTAAATTATAATTATATAATTTTATATAATTTTATATAATTTAAGGTAATGGAATTATCATATCATTTGGATGAAGTGAGGTGGGGAAATAAGTAAAAAAGAAATGAACTTAAAATAAGATTGATAAATCTATTACAAAAAATTCGGCATCCTAACAACGTCACTTAAAATTTAATCAGATAGTATTATGAGAGAATGGGGGTATCTCAACACTATTAAATAATATGGGATATAAGGGGAATATGTAATGAAATATCCCTACATAATCCAATTGAAAATAAAAGATAAAACAGAAATTGATGTTTTAAGAAAAGAGATGGGTGGTTGATTCTCTTACTTTGTAGAGTAACTTCCCAAAACATGATGGTTGGGAACATGGGGGTTTGAGGACTCCTTGGGAGGACAAAAAGGGAGGTAATACCACCAGAACATTTTGGAAATTGAGTTTGGAATGAATGAAAACGAATGGGGTGGGTGGGTATTTATAGTAATTAAGAGATAGTTTTTTGTTAATTTAAAGGGACACCTTTATAGTGGTTTTTGAAAAACCATGGGCTTTCCCATGGTATTTTCCCATGGATTAATCCACTTGGGAAACCTCATGTAATAATATACTGTACACAAGTCTTCCAACCTTTTATATTAATTATTAAATCATTATGATGTCATTAAACTACCAAAAACTCAAAACTTTTTTGTTTTACTATTCACAAAAATTCATGTATTTTAGAAAATTCCCAAAACATCACTGTATCCTTTTTCGTACGTGTGGATTTCAAAAATGAACTATATTTTTTGAAAATAATTTTCCATATAATTTTAATTTAATTTTATAATTAAAACATAATTAATTTGAAAAATAAAAATTTTAAAGGTATAATTAATTTTATATCATATTTGGAAAATAATTTAAGATATCGTTATCTTATAACCATATGAAAATAAAATATTATCATTATTTACTATTCATAAGGGTAACATTACTATTCATAAGGGTAACATTACTATTTATATTTCTATTCATAAGGGTATGTTACTATTCATCAAAAAATCAATTTTTTCTATCAGACTCTAAATGACTTACTCATCACACCTCTTGATTTCTATTTTTTTAAATTCAAAACATAGAAGTGTAAAGTTTATATTTAATGGATAGAATATAACATTCTCATATAATGTTTTGTTTCACAAATGACATTGTGCTTCATGCAATGTAGGCTATCTAATGAATATAGAGTATTTAAGAGAAACATACCCTAAAATGTTTGGTGTTTTATAATACTGGAAGCAAGTTGATTATCACACATATATGATGATAGTGTGAACATACCCATGGAGGGGATAGATTTAGTTGGAACCTTTTAGTGGTAGTGTCGAGTCTTTAAGACATCATACATGGAATAGATTTGTTATCTTTGGTCCAAGTACAAGTTGATGATTTTAGGTCAACATTTTTGTGTGTCTGAAACAGTTGAATGGGGCTATCTTTTGTTTGTGAAAAAGAATCACAAGAATTACTGGATGGACTCATGCATAGGAGGATGCATCCAATCGCTCATCACTTGGATAGCCTGATCATTAATGCAAAAAATGTTCTGATTTTCCAGTTCCAATTAGTAGTGGTAGAGTCGAAGGAAGTCCTACTAGTAGATGTTCTAGTATTACCTCTCCACCGAGAGATATAATTATACATCGACATACACCATGGAAAAAAACTGATGTTCCCACAAGTACATCAGATGGATCTATCAGTGCATCACGAGTTGTGGTTGAAGATGAAATATTTTTAGAGGAAGGGCTTCATGAGACCCAGTTTTTCACCCTGGTAAGCCAACATTTTGTTCGTGAAAAAGGAATACAATAGTTTGAGGTTTTCCATGGATTAATGGTTCCGGATCCAGGTTACCATGATGATCAATTATCCACTACTAAGGATTGATAACCTCTTCAACCATTTGAGAGAGGGATGATGCTTTTTACGGTTAACATTTGATTAGGAAATCACCAGTTGTGAGTATCAGAAGAGAATATATCAATGAATTATATTAGATTCCACTACAATAATTATGATTACTTAATGATTCCCTTTGGTGTGATGAATTCAACTACTGTGTTCAACGGACTGATTAACTTGCTCTTCCATCCCGATTTAGATCATTTTCTAGTAGCCTCAATCGATGATATCGTTGTGTTCTCATCATCCGAGGAGGAGAACATGACAAACTAATGGATTTTTCAATATGTTCTCTAAGAGAACCATATATATTGTAAATTAGAAATGTAATAGTTCTAGATTTAGGTGTTCTATATTTATGGATATGTTAACTCAATAAATGGAGTGGTTGTGGACCCGTCCAAAGTCATGGTAGTGTTAGCATGGGAGCCATATAGGAGTGCAATAGAGTTTGAAAGATTTCATAGTATTCCATTATATTTCCAGATATTCATACCTATTTTTTCAATAATATTAGATGTTATACTATCACTAACATGAAACGTGAAGCCATTTGTATAGACAAAGATGTGCCAACAGGATTTCTAGCAGTTGAGAATGAGTTTAATGAGCACTCATATTTTTAGATTACCAAATTAGGGTGTCTAGTACATAGTGATCTACAATTTATCAGGAACTATTCATGGTTTCATCATGATTTATTGGCAATTGGTGATTGCTTAATGTTTTTTCCAATTAGGACAACTGGAGATGAACTATGTGACCCATGATCTTGACCTTGCGTGGTAGTATTCACATTTATGATGTAACAAAACTATATTCTGGGTGAGCTATTTATAATCTACTCTAATAAAAATAGTCTCATGCATGTATTCTCTTAGAATAATCTTATCTTGAGATAGAGGTAGTGGCTAGTGTTCATCCAAGATTATGACTTGGAGATTTTCTTTAGCATGGGAAGGGAAATGTGGTGGAAGATACTCGCAGTAGGAGATTGAGTTCATAGCTGTTGGATGAGTGTTTAAGAAATTGGCATCATTGTAGTTATCATTTGTGGATGGATATGGGATAGAATACCTGAAGTAAATTTTTTTACCCTACACAATTATAGAGAATAAGGGAGTCACATCATGGGGATACCGACTATGAGACTATATGTGGTCAATTATCCATCAGGCATTCCCCAGATGTATATTAAAAAAGTGGGGATCATTCACTTATTTTTAGAGGATGCATAGTTTTACCCATGATGTTTCATGTGGATGTTTGGAGGGAGTTTCACACATCACCTTCGGTGGTTAATCTCGATGAATCAATGTTGTAATATGACCTGCAATGTCAGTTTTGGTGGTAAAGGATTAAAAAGGAATTGTAAGTGTTATTTTCTCAATCCATTACATGAAAGTAGGTGAAGGATGAGCACCATGTTCTAGAATGTTAATCTCTTCCCATTGACATGATAGAGTGGATGTGAGATGGTATATCAAAGGATTTCATTAAAATTTTACCATATATGTATAGGTGGAATGATACCATATGGGTGATCATAGAATAAGTCACTTAGTCAGCCCAATTCCTAACTCTCCAAGAGCAGAGTTCAGTAGAGATATTGGGCTGCCTCTTTGTTTAAGAAATTGTTCTGCTTCATAGATTTCATCTAAGATTATTTTAGAATGGGATTCATTATTCACATCACCATTGTTTACATGGTTACAGTAGGAATTTGGGACTTAGTTATGTTGGAGAATAGAATTTTATCCCCAGAAAGATTACTAGATGGAGATGACCATTCATGTTCTAGAGTACTTGTCATGGTCCTGCATCATGGACTTCATTCATAGTTGGGATGATCACCATCCAATGGTAGAGTTTTTCTACAAAATTAACTAAAACTCCACCATCGTTATGGAACCATTTGAGGCTTTTTACGGGAAACTGTGCAGGTCACCACTTTGATGAACTGACCCTAGAGAGTCAGCACTCCTAGGCCTGGAGATTGTGTGAGCTGCAAATGAGAAGTTGTAGATCATCCAGGTGAATATGAACATCACATGTAGCCGACATATGTCATATTCCAGTAAGATACAATGGCCCTTGATGCTTGAGAATGGAGGCAATGTGTTTTTTTCGGAATCATAGTGACATGGGTTGCAGAAATATCACTGACATGAAAAGTTATATTTGAAGATCATCAAACATTTTATAAAACTACATATATTTGATGAGGTAGAATACCGCCTAACTCTACCCCTCTATTACAATGAGTACATGATGTCTTATACATGTCGTAGTTGATGTGGTACATGGATAAATCATTGTGCATCATCGACTGGGGAAAGCATTACAGTGGGGATGTGGTGATCTTTTTGAGTAGTCAGTAGATATCGGGGATCAGTATGAGTGGATCATTCATGTATGATATATTCTATTGGTTCATGATTAGTGTAATCATGAGAATATCTAAGAGATCGCCTGTGACCGAGAGGCTTAGCTTAGTGCGTAGTACCCACATATTTTTGAGTAGCCTTGTTTTTGTCTTTTTGTGTAAATAGAGCCATCTATTTGGGAGAATGTAATGTCCATGATTTTTCCATGTATTATTTAAAAAATATATGGAATTATTTTTTGATGAGGTTCTAAGAGGGCACGCGATTATGAGGCCTGGTGTGCCCTGAATAAATGTTTGAAAAATATTAAAGTCAAATATCACGTTCAAGTCATTTTCATAAAAAAAATTGAATAAAATATAAATGGGTTCCTGAATCAGAAATCAGTGGGAAATGATTATTTGAGAGAATAGATTTTACCCAATGAGGGTTCTATAACTTTCTAGTGTGGGGAAGCTCTGAAAATCTTTTTTTTTTTTAAAAACCGATAAAAAAATATTTTCATAAAAATCTTTGTATTTGATGCCTTAATGTTTTCTTGAAAATTATCCTTGTAATGAAATTCAATGTTATCTCCATAATCCTGTAATTTCTCTATTGTGTTGAAAACAACCCTCTTTGAAATCAATGATGACGGATTAATCATATCAGGGATCATTGCACCAATAGTGTTGGTGGATCTCGTCAATGATGAAAACCAAACTGTTCATTGTCAACACAACATCCATACTCATGGTAAAAAATTTGTTCTATGAATTTCTATCCCATTCATAATATAGAATGAAAGTGTATGAATTCACTAAATAAGAATTGCCATTTGATTCATTGGTATTAATAAATTATATGGAATTATTTCTCTCTGTTCAACCATCTAACATGAAATAATTGATGCCTTTTGTAAAATGGATGAGATATGTTTCTTTATTGTTCATGTGATTTGGTACCTTAAATCATCATGTTCATCGCCATTGGGACCATGTGCATGTGACTTGACATTTTCATGTTTCTCCTAGAATAATCACCCCCCATATTCGACGTGAAATGATATCAGAAGACTGATTTATGAAGATCTATTCTAGATAAAACTAAATCATCAACCATTTATAAAACTAGGAAATAGAGATGGAAATATTGTCAGTATAACGTACCAAGGTTGTGGTAGTCTAGTGAGGTGATCCCGTGGTGAAACGATGGTTCTAGGTGGAATTTGGTGGTGTGGAGTTGTTGCAGGAGGAGACATCGAGAAGAGGTAGCATGGGGTGGCACAAAGTAGTGTCTAAAGGTGACGACAGTCATAGGTAGTGGTGAGGCGTGTGGAGCCATCCAAGCCATGAGGATTTGGCAGTAGGACCACGCGATGCAATGTCTAGAGCGGGATAGAAGAGGTGGAGAATCGTGTGGGGACCATTGGATATTGAGAGGATGCGAGTTTCGGCAGGCCGTACGGGAAGCCATGGGAGCCAAGCCAGCCGGCCAGGTTGGACAGTGCAGAGTAGGACAAGCGGGATGGACCAAGGGAGATAGGCCATGCCTTAAATTATTGAGGTCCAAATGGAAATGTCTTTACCGGGCTTAACATACCAGAGTGGATCTGTTCTGGTCGACCGAACGATGTCAAATATTTTTACTAATGTTGGATTGTGTTTTAAACTGTGATTCCATTTGTCATTCCATTAGTGGCATTGGGACCCTTAATAAGAGGCGTTCCATATGAGACAAATGATTGGTTTTAAATTGGATATATATCCAGCGAAACTAGTTATTTAAACTCTACATACCTGAGGATATGTGGTACAGAGGGTGTGACTACCACTCAACGTGCACCATCTCTTTTATATGTGGATTGATTCTCTCTACCACCAAATCTTAAATGAGTTTATTTTGGGTTAGTTGCCTTTAATGTTTCACTATAGTATGTTGGAATCATTTCATACACACATGAGTATGATCCCTTCATCCAAATTTCTATGATAGAGTTTTTGGAATCACATAAGGGGCCTAGAGTGGATAATCTATTTTTTATTTATGCCCTAGGTAGAGTCATTGGTGTTGACATGACCCAATTCACCAATCATACATCCATTAATTAGTGGGATTATCTAGATTGAGGGGTTGGTATCACCCAATGAACCGGGTTGTGATACTGAAATGATGTATCATATCTATTCAGATAATTCATTATATCTCTCCAATGATGGTACCCGACAAACAATAAATAATTGATGGACATCATCAGTGAAATTATAATTATACGTGTGTTCTCCCAGATGTGTGCTAAGTGGAATGTACATGCTGAATCCCTATTGGAAGATTATAGTGGTTGGGACCAACCCATGGTTGTGTGGTATGATTTGAGTATATCATGACATTCTTGATATATACACTAGATATATAGTTGTGTATAGTTGAATTTACATTCAATTGGGTACTTCATTGTGTCGTTGGGGTTTCATACAGAGTATTATTATACTCACCCCTACAAGGTCTTTTCCCAGACGTTTCATGTGATGTTCTTAGGAGTGACATTTTGACAGAGTCCTTGGTGGACCTAGACCAGATAGAGCCTTATGATATCAGGCAGACCGTGGAATTCCTACAGCTTCAGAAATAATCTCTAGTATCATTCAATAAGAGGGGATTTTATATGAATTAGTTTCAGGAACATGTTTATGGATTTTTTTGTTGGGCTTGTATTTTATTCCTTCTTATATTCCAGAACAGTCACTATTGTACTTTTGTTGTGTGTTATACCAGTTTTCATTCATTATTCAATTACTATTTATACATTTCAAAATTTTTGGGATTGGGGATGTGTGTATGTGTATAGGTAAAAATGAAACGCCTTCCATGTTAGTGATATGCATACTCGGTTCCGGTATTCATCTCCCATCCAATTGGTGGTGGCCTTAGGGAGTCATGGCATTGACACCTCTGGGGCGGGTCATTAAAATAACTTCAAGTATTGGATGGAAAATCATATGTAATGTCAATAATTTCAATATTAAAAAATTCATATACAATCAAGATAAATGTGATTGATTATATCCTTATTGTATATTCATAATAAAATATAATTTTCATGTAATAATATCAATATAATGGAAAAAAAATTTAATTGACCCCCAAAAAATTTCCTGATGAATTTAATCATTTTATTTTGAAATAAGTTATCTATAATAAAAAAATATAAAAATATTTGGGAAAAATACTATGTAAATATCCATGTAAATATATAATTTATTATTCAAATAAAAGTAATATCATGGTGGTGGGAAATGTGAGTTATGTGGTAAGAGTTGAAATACACATTTATCTCATTAATTTTGTAAAGAGTTAATGGTAGGGAAGATGGAAAGAATAATTCTATGAAAAGTCGTTATAAAAATATACAAATAGTAAAAACCAAATTTAAATATGTTTTAATTGTAATAAAAGTCTTGATATTTTTTTTAATTACGAGCATGAACGAAATATTTTTTTAATCGTATAAACAATATATTACATTCTTTAATATCATTAAATGTAAAATTTAAATACATTAATAGAGTAAAATAAAATTCATATATATAATTTGTAGAAATAATTATAGTAGTTGAAAATATATGTGGTTTAATATATAAATATCATTTCATTATCCCAATAGAATCATAAACATTAAAAATCATGAATAAGGAATTAATTATGAAGTAAACAATTAAATATGGTCTAAATTACATTTGAGGTTGTTTTATCCTCATTTATAATCAACTAAAATTACAAATAATAAATTAATTGATCTATATACAAACATAAACTATCATTCATGAATAACTTATAACAATTTACCACCCAATTGTTAATTATTATTTATTAGATTCATAATTACTGACTGTTAAATATTTTATATTTTTATTATGATTAATTATGGTAATGTTAGTCCATAAATCATTATCACGTTCCAATCATCACCAAAATATAAATTATCTTATTAATATGATGTATACTAATTATATATTTCCAATAAATCATTAATGATGGGAATTAAAAATGAATCACATCGTTTCTAGGTGGTGGTGGTATAGTAATATGCATGAGTGATGTTTCCATATTTTAATGGGTTAATGAGTAATAAGGTGAATGATATCCTACATCAAAAGAATAAAAATTATTTTATAAATATTAAATTTGTAAATTACTTCTATAATTATAATCATAAATGTTAAATGGAGTGAAAAAATAAAATACACTTCTATGGGTAGATGTTATGTCATATATTTGAATGGGTGGTGTTTTTTCTTTAGAAAATAAAGTGGGTGAAGAATATATTTTCCACTATAAGAATAATTTTTTAAATATTCAATAGAATGATGTTATTATATGTTTATTCTTATAAATTACTTGAATTATGTATAAGTTCTATAAAAATGAAAATAATTATTTAAGAGTTATTTAATTTCATCATAAAATCAAATGTGGATTACAACATAACCCTTCGAGGTAGGTCATTTGATTAGACCTCCCCATCTATGCAATGGCATGTTAGGTTGGGATGTGATTTTTTTTTTTCATGTTCTATTTTTTTCTACCATGAGTTTTTAATAAGAGTGGATAACTGAATCCCATTATTGATTAAATAAAATCGTATAATTAAATAAATTATATCATTAACATAATGTCATTTAATTTATATACTGGATTAAAATTGCCATATATTCAATGATGATCTGTTTATGACTAAAGTAAAACAAAAATGTTTGTTTTTTTAATGTGTGTTATTTTTTCTTGATACATTAGGCAAAAAAATTTAACCCTTTAATACCATTTTAGCATTAAGCAATATGATAATGATTAATCTTGTTTAATATTCATTATTGTCAAAAATTAACATTACCATGTTGACTGATAATTATTATTATAATTTCAAATATTTAAATTAATTTCCCATGAATATAATCCAAAATATGGTTGAAGTGCCATTTCATATAATTTTTTGAAATGCATCAAAAATATATTTTATAAAAATTATTCTTTTATATAAAAAATTTTATTTAAAAATAATAATTACTGTTTATAAAAGGGGAAATAATTAGATATTTATATATAAATGGATTATATTAAGTTATGTATCCCAATCTAAAACAGAAATTAAAAATTTAAATAATTTATTATATGAAAATAATGAAAATTATTTTTTATTTTAAAAAAAAATTACATCTATTTCAAAATTGGTAGGAATATAATTTTTATTATCATATAATATTTTTATATGAATTATATTAAATTATAAATATAAATAACAAAATTAAAGGATCTTAAATTATATTTTCTTTTATTCAAAAAATAATTTCATAATTGTGATATATTTTGAATAATCTATTTTTTCGACATAAATAAATCATAAATATCAAGAATATTAGTAAATAAAATAACCCAATAATAATTTTGAAATGGGTAATTTAAAATAAAAATTAATTTAATGGAATGAAATTTATAAAATTTAAGTAGGGTATTTATAAAATTCATAAATAAATCTATATGAGTTGTTATATTTTAACTATATTAATAAAATGATGCTATATTTGAGTCTTTGGTGTTATATTCTTCCATACATCGAAGATTTAATCCTTGAAATTTTAAATATTTTGATTCATGAAATGATGGATGGTAATTATTAATCATAAAATATTTATTTTCCAACATCACAACTTCTATATTATAATATATCCAAAATAAAATGAAAAATTGAGTCGCTTGATTCCTCATCAAATTTTCTAATTGATAAAAATCGGGATAGGCTGTTGAAAATATGATAAATTTATTTATGTTATATTTCAATCATTTCTATCAAATAGTTTAATTTTTCCATATTCTTCTAATATATAGATAACATGAATAGGTTATGATCTTTTCAAAGGATTTTTGTAATTTCCTACATGTAATTCATAACACAACTTATTTCTACATTTTCACTAGTAATGATGTAAATGGGACTTAGTTTCACATTATTTATATATATTATAAAATATTTTAATATAGGTCCTATAAATATAATATGATCTCTAACATAAACTTCCAAATTGTTACTCAATTTATACACATAACATTTTATCTTCATTAAGATTATGTAATCTTATTCAAAATAATCATCACCATCAGCATTGACTTTAAAATAAGACCACGGAAAACATGATTCATTTCACTAACTTCAAAAAATATATAGGGAATGAATGATCATTCCATACTATTCTTTATATGGTTTCACTTGAATTTATAAATATAAGACATTGTTAAATGGAAATTACACCAATGGTAAAAAAAGATGACCTACACCATTAATGATACATGATCATGAAGCATGTGATCCCAGGTATAGAATTCCATGTCACCCATGAAGAGCCCCACGAGAATCTCAATGTAAAAATAGTAAATTCATGGGTGAGGTCAATGGAACAAGCATATAGAACGTGTCCACTATTATTGTAATAAATATAGATCAATGGAGTAGAAAGGTGCAAGGTATCCTTCAGAATCATGACCCATGAAGAAACATGTCCAAGAATTCCACTACCACAATCAAGATCCATATGATATTCCTCCAAGGAATATAATGTAATCAAGATTCAGTGTATCAAAACAAAATAATATACCACCATTTTAATTTATTGTCTCATTTAAATCATAATTTCACATTTAATTACATTACCTGAGTTTACCCACCCATCTCTACAATTAATAATAAATCTATTTAAATAGATGATAAATTTATATCATGTTAACACATTGGAAAAGAGGGAAACAATATCTTATTCATATTAATGATATTAATTTCAATTTATAAATGTCTTCCTCTTTGTGATAATGAACACAAACAACCCAAAGTATATATAAAAAAGTTAGAATAGAAATTCACACCAAATGGGTTTTTTAATATGGTGTAACGACCTCCAACACTCTCAAAGGAAACAAGGAAAATAACCATCATGTTCTAAATAGATCAAACATAGAATTATTTTCATTTTTGGGGTGATTGAATAATGTATTGTATGTGAAAAAACTATAACTAGACATATAAAATACCAACCCCAAATGTGAAGGAATAATCAACCTATAGTTGGTCCATACCAGAGAACGTGTCTAGTATCAAGCTCTAATTAATTTCATATAAGATTAATAATGAATAATAGATAAATAAAACTTATATTTGTAATATTATATTCCACCTATATAAATATTTAGATATGATGTCCAAAAATTGATAACCCAAGATGATCAAATAAATCACTCTCATAAATCTAACGAGACCAAATAATTTTAATTCTGAGCTCATATGAATGATCAGGTTCATAGACTATCAAAAAGGAATCAATAAATCTCACATTCATATGGTTTATGCCAATAAGGAAATAAGAAAAAAATTAGTTTCACATATATTTTAATGAAATAAAGTCCATTTGCACAATATTTCATGGGTCACAAAATTTTAATTCATGGATGGAATAACCATGATCCAACTATTCACCCTTTACTGTGTTATGTGGATACTTATATGTTTTGTGTAGACAGTTTGGAAATCTATGTGTTAATAGTGACTTAGAAACTATGTTGGGGAAAAATCCCTCAAGGTATCTTTGAAGCATTTTTTAGATGATTGTGTTTGTTGACGATGACAGACTCCATGTTTTGTTTATTAATCAAGCGAGTCTCAATGACTCAAACTGTTGACAAAGGGAGTTTCCTATTTAGTGGGGAAGAGTGTTTTTGGCAAAAAGAGTTTTTCTGTTGTGTTAAGGATGTTTCTAATGTTGTACTCCAGGAATGTTTTTAATTCAAAACATAAAAAATTTGGGAAAGGAAAAGTGGCAAGCTAGTCCAAAAGTGGGGCGCATGTGTGGCATGCAAGTCCTAAAGTGGGGATCAAGTATGCTGTGAAAATATGGTGTGCACATGTGATGCACAAGTCATATTTCAAGATCCTCATATAAAAATATTACAAAGGGAAGAATGAGGTGTGCATGTCCTAAAATTGCACGCAAGTGTGGCGTCCAAGTGTGGAGCACAAATGTGGCATGAAAGTGATCAAAATTACTATAAATAGATGGAAACTCTCCTCATTTATTACCGAGCTCAATAATTAGTGAAAATATGAGCTCGGAGTGCGCAAGTGGAAGTTACGGGAAAGTTTTGTGTGCGTGCAAGTGGGGCATGCATGTGTGTGGGAAAGTGTGCCGCACAAGTGTATCATGAAAGTGTGACATGCAAGTGTGCCGTGCCGGTGTACCGCGCAAGTGTACTGTGAAAGTGTAGCGCAAAAGTGTACCGCGCAAATGTGCCATACAAGCTATGGGGCACGCAAGATTGGAACACTAGTGTGGTGCGCAAGTGAGGCACACAAGTTGGTTTTTCCTCAACGAAGGCAGAGGCTGTGCACTAGTTAATGGGACACACAAGTCACCCTAGTGTTGCATGAATGTTAGAAATATGTCGATTAATCAAATGATGGAAATTTGAAAAAGGTTTATGGTTGAAATATATTTTATGAAAAAATAGTGACTTTCAAAATATGTCATATACTAAACCATTTTGTCACATGGTTGGATAAAACCCATTCCAACCGTGCACAATTCATTGTGTTAAGGGGAACCTCTTAGATGTTATAGGAAAGGATTTGAAAAATGTGTGTGGACCATCTCTAAATTGATTTAAAAATTTACAAAAACCCTTTATTGTGAATACTCATGTACATAATAACCGATTAATATATTACCTAGCACATTTAGGAGTAACTGAGTGGAATGTCTCACAAATTTCATTTTAACATTGCAACAATTTTTAAAAAAAAATGGTTTTTAGATCTGAAAAATCCAGTTACACCCTGGAATCCCTTATTTTCTCTTTTTACATTCAGAGGAAGATATAATAAATCGTTTAACCCAACAAATTTATTTTCATCTTAATAGATCCTAGCATATTACAATATTCTTATCAATATGATTTGACATCTCATATTCTCTAATAATATCATTTTGGAGATCTATTTGGAGTGGATAGAGGCATGAATCATTTTATGATGTCTCTATTATATAGAAAAATAAATAAATATAATCAAGAAAAAATTATTATCTCATTATCTCAGAATCAATTTTTTATTATACAATGAATACAAATAAATAAAAATGGTTATATAAAATTCTTCCATAGGAATATTCATTATATTTTATAATATTTTTTTATAATCAATAATAATGGTAACTAAATAATATTTCTCTTTTGTAATAACATTTCTGTATGATTCTCTTTTTTGTATCTCTTTGTATAATTTTTTGGTGAAATGTTTTTTGAGAAACATGATAGTTTATGGAATGGGAGAATACTATAATGAATAATGAATTACTGAACCTTGATGTCCAGATAAACACACCTATAAAGAAATATCAAGAATCATCGTATATATCTATATTAATATCATAATAATAGAATTGCCCATTTTTCCTCTTTTCTTGTATATTATCATAATTTTTGGGAAATTGGATTTATATATTAAAAATATCATTACAGATAAAGAACTGTATTATGATTTCATTTAACATACCCTAATAATCATGATCATGTTAGTGTTTATCCACAAGCATAATAAAATCTATTGATTACCTCATTAAATAAAATGAATGTTTCTTTCCATAAATATAAATATTTTTAAATTACCCTAATCTCCATCCTATTATAACTTTTTTAGTTGATTAATTTTCAAGAATTAAATTAATATACATTTTATTCCATGTCATTGTAATTGTATAAATATATAAATATTTTTATAAAACATGTATAATGTAATAATATGATGAGAATCATGTTCAATTTGACGATTAATAATATCATATTATTGAAGTATTAAATATTACCCTTGATATTACATAAACATCATTATTTCATAACCTTGTGGATATGGATTTATTCATTAAAACATTTTCCTCTTACTTTTTCCTTATACTAAATTTATGTCCCTCTAAAAACATTAAATTTTCAATAGAAAAAATATTATATAATAAAAGTACCTTAAAATATTTCTAAACCGTTCTCATTATTTCCCCTATATCCTTATTCATTAATAACAATTACCACTATTGATCCACATCCCAAGAAAGATTATATTATACAAGGGAAAACATTTTATTTAATTAGTACCTTATTAAATAAATATATTTTCATATTAACATGTCTATTTCTCTAGTGCTAATTGATTTTTATCTATTTATTGATGGAGACTACTGTTACATGAATTAGTAAAAAATTTCAAACCACTATGTGGATCAAGAGACAATCCTCTATGGGAATTATTATTGGTCAAAATATGAGTCATATGCAAAATATAGTTTGAATTTTTTTTATCTCTTGCTAAATCTCCATCTTCAACAAAATTTTCATGCCATTGTGGGAAAAACCTCCATTTATTTGATGTATTTATTTAATTTTACACCATACGCATAATTGTTTTTATAAAAAATTCAATACAATAGACCATATAATGAATTTGTAAATATTAAATCATCATATATTTTTTAAAAATTAGAAAATGAATTTACATAAAAATGACTGATTGTGCATCACTAATCTATGAAGACTCATTTTAGTACCATTTAATTTAACAAATTAAAATAAATATTTCCCAATATTTCGTAATATATTTTTAAGGTAATATGAACGAACCACTACATACACATGGAGTTTCATGTATTTTGTTTTGTATTAGGTCCACATTTATTAAAATAGATATAATAAATAAAATACTCGATCACACATTTTATGATTTTTAACTATAACTATAGTTGTTCTGTAGACACATTCATATGCTAGTATTCAGATATGGATATATTATCAATGAAATCACAAAAATCGCTACCATATCAAAACATAAAGATATTAAAAAAGACATAGTATTTATCATAGATACTTTTATTGTATTTCACTCTCTAATCATTTTTTCATAAATCTATTTGCCATGGTTTTAAATAATATTGTAATGATAACAACTGAAAATGAAAAACCATAGTATACAATATTTAATAGTTACATTATTACATTGGAACAATTAATTAGTGATATCATCATAAGTATTTAAATATATATTTTACTTTTGGAAGAATAGATATATGTTTGAATTTTACATTACATTTGAAAAAATTTAAACAAAACATAAAATTACCAATGAAATATTATCACTATCACCTGTTTGTCCTTTCTTATCAATCATTATAAACATTACATAATCCTAGTGAAAATAAAAATAATAAATTGGGGGCCATGGATTCTCAGTAAGTGTATTCCTACTATTATATATATCATATAATAATCATGTTACTAATAATAATGTATGAATAAATTAGGATAAAAAATTAAAAATCAACATTCATGTGATAGTAAATATTTAGAATTGTAAATTGAGTAATAACATTGATATAAATATATAATTTCATTATAATAAAATCAATAATTTTAGACATATTAAGTGTATCATCGAGGAATTATGATCAGACATTAATGAAAAATTGAATAGGAATATAACAAATTGAAAACAGATTTTTTCTCATGAGGCACGACTATCCATCCAAGAACCATGTAATTGTCATCCCCACAAACCACAAGAAAATTCAAATTCATTAATTATATAATTAAAAAATAAAAAATAATATATGTCATAAAAATAAATAACTTTCAATATAAGAAGAATATTCATGAACAATTAAAATAAATTTCCTTGTCAAAATAGTCATCATTCCTCAGAATATATATGGTAGACATGGTCATTAGAGAATATACCAACAAGGTAATATTATTTAACAATAGATGATCACATATTTGAATATAATTTTTAAATATCACTATAACATCATTTTAGGGAAATATAATTTTCTTTAGAAAAAACCATATTTAAAATAAAAAAAATATTTCTAATATAATAAATTTTTATTCTTTTGAAAACAAATATTAAATCTAAAAAAAATGAATATTGGAAAATAATATTCATGATAGTGGGAAAATTAACTCACATGAAAAATGTTAAAAAAAATTATTCCATTCACACCATTGGGAATAATGTTTTTTTGGAAAGAACATATAAATTCCTATTAAATAATTTTTTAAAAGGTCATGAACATGTAAAAATAAATAAACCTAATTATTTATTATCATGAAAAAGTTCATAAAATAATTTCTGTTAAATTTTGAAAATGTAAGCATAATATCATTAAATGAATAGATAAAATAGTATTTTCCTTAAAAATATTTTTAATATTTGAGTACTTTGAGAGAATAAAATGAATGGAAATTTTATACTTTCCTAAAACATATTGATTTCAATCAAAATTTTCATTTAATATTTCTACATTATATAATTACCCCAAAAATAGTTAAAAATAAATTATTTATAATGATGATGAAATTATAAGATAACCCCTTACATGATGCATTAATGTATTAATGTATTATTATGGGATTCTTAAACCCCTATATAATACATTTAAATTTAATATATATCTATATAAGTTGTTTTAATATACATTTAATACCATATATGTTCAAATCATAATATTTCACAAGTGATTATTAATAATTGGTTATTTAAATAGTAGATTTAATTTGTTAACCTTTTTTTCTTGTATTAATCGTCTTGGTAGATTTAGTACATGCATATTTCTCATGGTTCAATTTTCTTGATAATGTTTGAAATTATTTAAATATCAAATATCCTTATTATATTAAAATATATAATCCTTCATGAATGGTGGACATGTAAATTTTCAATATCGATTTAGGTAAGAGTTAATATGCACAAATACAAGAGAGAAATTATAATTTTTTTATGGGACGATGAGAATGGATATAAATTATATTATATTTATAAATATATATAATTTTAACATATATGTAAAATGTATTAATGAGATTCACCATTATTGAAAATTATTTAAAATGTTGACAAAAAAAGAATTATTCTACTCTGTGGTGAAGATGGGTTGTATGTAATAATTTGAAATTTAATTATTATAGGGGATGCAAAATAGATAAAATAATATTTTTACACCAAAATAATAAAATTTAATTAAATGAAATATAATGTTATCATTATTGGAGAGACATGGGAGAGGGACTCTGGTACATGACCTTAGTGGCCCAAATGATTTTATTTGAAAAATAATTGATGTTTGGAAGTGTAAATTTGAGGACGATATATCATAAGGTGGGGAGGGTTTAAGATCCTTGACATCAGGACAATATGAACATGTCTAAATTTTGGTTTCAGTATCTTAAATCAGGTAAATGTAATTACCATTAGATTTATGTTGTGTCTTGGGGATTTTCTTGTTTGTTGGAACAAAAATAATAGTTGAACACATGACTTCTTGTGCTTTCTTAATTGTTAGTAGACATTTAGGGAATCTGTGAATTGGGTGAGGCCACATTGTTCCACCCTATCAGAGATATTCTACACTGTTATTGCATGTTTTCTCAAGCCATGTATAATCCCTTAGTTCCCACTTATTTTCCATTTGAATCTATCAGTGTTATTTGGAAAAATATTTATCTAATTTACAAATTAAACCCTCTTATGATCCATGTTAGATGCATTGATAGTGACCAGATCAGTTAAGTGTCAAACATGTGGTAATCCAAAATTCCCGAACAAGGAACATGGGGCTGATAATCTTGAAATTTATGTTTGTTAAAGTAGATGTCATGATGAATACGTTGTTCTGTTTGGGTAACTTATATAGTTGTAATAATTGTTGTCCAATCAATCTTTTTGTAGTGGCATATGGTATTATTTGTAATAATGTGAAAAATGGTAAAATGGAATAATTTTAATCAATCTAATGGATTATAACATTTTAATGGAATACATTAATTTATTAATTAATCTGAAATGATTAAGGTGATAAAACTAGATAATGATTGGGAATTGATAAATATACATAATTGGTAGGGCTTTGAAAATGAAAAAATTTAAAATTTTCTATGTGTTGTTATTGGAAAATGTGATAGTGGGATATGTATTGATATGAATTTCACCTGTTTAATAATTATGAGATGTGAATGTTATGTTTATTGATTGAGTATATAGGTGATATGGTAGATATGGTTAACATATATTTATGAATGTTCACATTGATTTTAGTAGTGTGGTATTGGAATTGAGGATCTACAACCATTGGTCAGATTAGAAATTTTTTAGAAATACCATCTTGTAATGCATGGGTTAGGGATGGGGACCGATTCTCTATGTCCTTAACGGATGGATTTGACGAGGCTACCAAGACCGAGATTCTATGTTAAGTGTGATGTAAATTTTTATGAAATTATTTTATATACGGAGATAATGAACTTGAATTATTACCATATTCTTAGTAATTGACCATATTTAGATGATGTGTAATTGATGTACATGTTGAACCTATTGAATATGTGATAAAAATGATCTATCTAAAAAAATGGTTAAAGTTGGAATTATTATCAAAAGGAACTCGAGTTGTTATTTTTTCCTTATCAATTATTTACATCATAACGAACTACCTGTTAAAAATTAATATTATTTATACATTATTGGTTGTGTCCTACAATGTTGTAATCACACCCTCCTCGGGAAGTCATTGGGTACCTGAGTATATTTCATGGTTTCATGTCAGGATAATGAAAATATCCCTATGATAAGGAATGTATTTGGTATTTCTATGTGAATATATAAGGAACATGACATTGAGTTAGGAGTTGTTTTGTGGAATTATATGTTCTATTTATTTTGGTTTTTTTTTCACATGATAAATTGTATCCTGATATGAAATATTTATTGTTAGGTTGGGTTCTGTACCATGTTTGGGAAATGGTTGGTAATGGAAGTTCTTGTTTTATAGTTTATACTTTATTTTATTTCACAAATTACAAGTAGTAGAAAATCTATTAAATATGGTTTATTCTCCCCACAAGATCCACTATACCATCGCCACTTGTCAAAAAACTCGTGTGTATGGGGAGGAGTGATTTAGGTCATGTGGTGACACTGCTCAGTGCACTGATTTAGTGGATTCTAGGATAGGAAAGATTCAATGTGTTATCGAATTAGTTATTTTCTACGTTCATACTATTTTTATGTCGTATAGGTTGTTAGGAAATGTCGATCATGGGGAATGAGATCATTTATGGGAGTTTTTAACCTATGTATGAGGGACAAAAAATATTCTTGTGTGGGAATTATTATTCATGATGTGTGTTGTTTTAGTTGAATGATAATTCACCATTCGTTTATGCACTTATTGTGTTAGTTTATTAATTATGATTTTTCTCTCAATGGTTAAAGGGAATGAGTTTTTGAATTGATTGATCATTGTAGGAACCTAGTTATATATGTGGAACGCACCATGATATGCCCACCGATTGTAAAGATCCATAGATTCCAAGTAATTTTTTTTTAATTTTATGGAATTTTGATGAGTCTGTGAAAATTTATAGTACGTGATTTTGAGGCCTATTTTTCTCAGAATGAATATCTGGTCTTTTTTAGGAATCTTTACTAAACACATGAGCATAATTTTCTAAATTTTGAAATACTGTTTAGATTTAAAATTTGAGATCAGCATTGAATCTACAGTGCCGAGAATAACTTAAGAAAGGTTTCCCTTCGACCGTAGTAGTTCGGGAGAAAAAGATAATTTTGGAAATTTAAAAGAATAATAAAATATCAATGTTATCTTAATATTCGTTTTCATTTTCCTCCAATAGGAAAGCGGAAGTGGCAGGACCAATTAAATGTCAATACGTTAATTGGATTGAATCCTCAATCAGAGTAATAGCACCATTGGAATTTGGGAGGTTCATCTATTAAATGATCCTCACAAATTCCAAAAGAAATTACTCACCCTCCCACTCTCCTATTTATATAGAGCATGTGAGGGGTGTTGGCACAACATCAACAAGTGATGAAGCTCTATTAATATACTATGATTCCAACCACTTGGAGAAAGGAACTGATTCCAGCAAGAAGTGATGAGCGCCAATGAATCACGATCCGATGAACACCTTATCCTCCTCATGTGTGGACGATCTTTAATGAATCTTGATGTATGAATTTATCTTGTATTAATTTAAAGATATTGTTGAATCCTGTTCTTCCCTCATGTTATGAAGCTAATACAGAGGGAGTGGAAAAAACATTCAATTCACGGACCCTCTGCAACATTGTTGATCTATGCGTTCATTGTGACTTTTTTACTCGGGTTGGATAGAACAAAGATTGGGGGCCTATCAGAGATGAGAGAACCCCGACGAGGCTGTCATTAAATTTTTATGGAAAAATGGGACACCGGTGCTCACCTGGTGTTCTGTGGATGAAAGCAGGCATGAAACCAGAGGGTGATGGCAGATACCGAGAATGGCCGGTCATAGATGAGATGGTGGCCCACAGTCGCGCGCCGCTGGTGGGGAAGATCATGACCGTAGCCACGGAGGACAGTGGCAGCCTGCACCGGAAGGCCATGTGAGGAGGCGGAGGGGTGCGCCATCACGCACAGATGATGATCATTTCTGCTCAATGCTATGGTAGAGGAGGAGGGGAAGTCATTTGCGGGTTCCACGATGACCTGGCGGCTCCAAGTGGCACAATTGCTTTTATTCTGAAGGGTTTTGTCGTTCGAAATCCAGAGGGAAACAACTCCCCTCCCTGCTAGACCCAGCTTAGGCGGGGCCCAACCATCAGGCTGTGCCCCTCCACGTGCTCGGCCAAGCGAGACCATTGAGGCGCACCCTTTATGGGCTAGGCTACATGAGCCTAGCGGGCAATGCCCCTCCGCGAGTCGGGCCGCAAGAGCCTAGCGGGCAGCGCCCCTCCATGAGCCAAACCGCGCCTTCCCAATGAAAAGATCCTACAACGGACCAGACCAGCCTAGCCCGCCCAAGTCGATTCAGACTGGGCAAGGTCAGATCCAGACCGGGGTGGGCTGTGTTTGTCACATGGGTTCGGACCAGATCCAGACCCTTCCACACAATGTTTCCCTAAAAGATCCATAAATTCTGAACTGAGCGTCTGTTTGGAAAACCGTCTATGGCACGTAGATTATTGGAGTGATAAGGTGATTTTGGTACACTCAACATGATATTTTTTTAAAGTTTGAGTATGGACATGTTGGATTGAACTTTAATCCAACTAGGCCCTCGATACTAAAATGCCTATAAGTCACATATCGGGAGTCCGATTAATGCACCATCTATCGTGTTGGAACCCTTCCGAAATGGAAGTACATTGAGATACTTCTTCATGGAAATTTGTGATGGATGATGTATGAATGAGGTATTGAGGATCATATCCTCATAGAATCAAGCCTACATTGTGTAGGAATCTCATCGTTGGCTGTAACATGAAAACAGAACATAGATCCTATGTGGGTCAGCAAATATTGATCTAATGGGGTTCAACCCTTAGTGATCCTGGGTGGGTTAGTATCTATCGTTCCTATGTGGTCTAGTTCCTAGTTATCCTATGTGGGTCAGCATCTATCAATCATATATGGGTTAGAAGTAGAGCCTTTCGACAGAATAAGATGATCTATATTTATCACTAATCATCTATACTTCTGTACTTGAGTTATATACCAAGTGTTAGATGATTATTTACCTTAGTGGTAGTTTTAACTTAGTGGTGTTACCATTGTGGTGTTACCTTCGTGGTACTTTAACCTTCATGGTGTTACCTTCATGCTGTTACCTTTGTGGTACTTTAACCTTCATGGTGTTAACGACATGGTGTTACCTTTTTGGTATTCTTCCCTCATGGATCAGCTATTCTAAACAAAAAATAGTTGGAGCCTTATGTTTCCTCATGTATGAGCCAATAATATCTAGATAAATTAGGTTTATGTATGGGAATATACCTAATTAGATTTGATGACTGGTTCGTGCTTTTCGCATTAGGTCTAGAAATTTGGATCATCCTTCATGGAAATTTCGGAGGCCTTCAGCGGTCTCGGGGTCCCTAATGAGTATTTTTATACTCACCCCTGCACTTTCAACACTCGAACATTGTTGTGTCATGTGCGGATGATGATCAACATTGATCGTGGCTGAGGGATCCAGGACTGGATGGTGCTCAGGGGTGGACCATTTGACGTTATGTTCCTCATAGAGTACGGATCATGATATCTACATATACTTTAGGTAGGATCCTCGGTTGAAGATCCATAAACTTTTTTATCTTTTACGTTTTACATGTACTTTCCAGTTGGGTGGATATTCCGTACCCTTTACATTAAGTACACTTTTTACAACAACCAGTTAATTCGTGGTTTCCTCTTGTTGTGTTATTGGATTGTGTGTATGTACGTGTTTAAAGAAAATACCTTCCCATTTAAGGTACACGCATTTCTGGTGCCAGTCGACAGCCCCTGGTCTATGGAAGGTAGCCTTAGGGTAGTAATGACTTGGGCCCTAGGTGATGGGTTGTGACAAATTGTTGTCAAAGGAGTCAGTTAAAGCGAAGAACTAGAACTCTAATATTTTCAATGTGCCAATCATGTTAAGTGTTATAAGTGTGGTCTTCATCACGGGGAATCTAATATTGGTATGGAGGACAATGTATACATACACAAAGACCATGAATTCTTATTTTTGACTCAGTGCACGAAAACACTGATTGCGTGTGTTTTTTAAATTTTTTCCTTATGATCACATTCAGTCATCTCACTAGGTATAACATATTGATTTTGGATCACCTATTTTCATTCAGTATTATGCCACATAGAAATCCATCATGGATTCTTGAGTGAGTACACGTTGATAGCCCACTGAGTGATGATGCCTCACTTTGGGGACCCTAAAAGATATTAGGACCTCCGAGTGATGTACCTGCAACACCACTACCTGTTACGCAAATGATACCACTAGCCCCACCAGCAGAGGGTGCACGCTGACTGATCACGTTACACGAGTTTCTGAAGCCTAGGAATTTGAGGATATGAGGTGAGACAGATCCAATGGTGGATGAGGACTAGATGGAGGCAGTGGATAGAGTTTTTTTCTTTGTTTAGACACCAGATGATATGATGGTGTTTCTAGTTGTCAATCTCTTCTATGGAGTAGTTGGGAGATGGTGGAGTCTGACACATTAGATAAATGATGAGGCGACCCTCACCTGGGTGATCATCGTGGGCCTTTTCAAGGAAGCGTTTGTTCCAGTGACCCTACGATCAGTGCATACACAGGAGTTGCTGCACTTATAGCATGACAGCATGACCGTGGCCCTGTACTCGATGAGGTTCACTAATATATCTCACTACTCCACCGACATGGTACAAGACCCTTTCTTCAGGGCCCAATCCATTGATAAATTTCTACGATGGGAGATCTTGGAAAAGATGATATCTCTCAGCATTCTGACATTGATAGGGTGCTAAAGAGAGAAAATTTGGTGAATACCTTCCTACTTGACTAGGATTTGACAACTAGAGCCCCCATCAGACCTCAGATAGTAGAGTCATCTATATCTGGAAGTAGACGAATGATGCAAGTCCCATGCAGGATAGAACATCTGGTGTACGACCTCAGGATATAATGTCGATGGTGAGGGGATCACGGGACAGTAGAGAACATATAAGGAGCAGGTAGTGCTACTCGTGCAGCGAGAAGGGTCACATGGTTCATGACTGCCCGACCTGCCATACAAATGACCAACAGTCAGTTGAGGGACTACCGAGGTAGAGACATTGGTTTGAGTGAGGAGGTCTGTAGGGTGGTAGACATGGATGAGTATCTGGCCATGTTGTAGGCTGTGGATAGAAAGTCGATGTTCTACGGCCACCACCTCTATGTTCACCACACTGACCACATGGAGTAGGTGGACAAGGACGATCTTGTCTCTAGGAAGCTGATACCTATGATCACAGAGCTCCAGAGATGATCTGATGTACAATATGTTTTTAATTCACCTTATATACAGTACTTATAGACACATGTTCTTGTCACGCTTTCATTTCCATGACACTCATTTAGAGATTAACATTTTTGGTGGAGTTGTTGGCTCAATCATTGTGATTATAGAGTCATACAGGAAAAGATTGGACGATTACACACTAGTGCCGATAGTGTGAGATTACTCTAGGAGGGGAGAGCTTCAGATGGGATCTTCTAGTAGCTACATTGAGGCCTTACGACGTCATATTGTGTATGGATTGGTTATCCAAAGTCCATTCCTATATTGAATATATTAGTCACAAAGTGCGATGTGTTCATGAGGATGGTACCAGGTTTTTCTTCACCAACTCAGAGAGAACCATTGCAGCACATGATGGACATTCCCAGAGGAGGGTTCAAACGATCACGCATCAGTTGGATAGCCTTTCCCTCGGAGGAGTTGATGTTTAGAGTTTGACATATACTTTAGTGGTGGACTATTATGATGATTCTTCCCTGATGATGTTATGGAAATACCTCCATATAGAGAGGTTGACATTTACATCAACCAGTACCCTGATACAACACTTATATCTACACCAGCATATCAGATGGCTCTTGTGGAGTTTCGTGAGTTACAGGTACAGCTGGAGGACTTGTAGATGAAGGGGTTCATAATTACCAATGTATCTCCATGGGCTACCCCAATTTTTTTCCATGAAGGTGTATAGGAGTTTTAGACTCTATGTGGATTATCAGTGGAAAACCAATTGACCGTGAAGAAAAAGTATCCAATTCTGAGGATTGATGATCTCAATGATCAGTTGAAGTGAGATCGATGGTTTTAGAAGATAGAACTCAGATCAGGATAGCATCAACTCAGGGTATGAGAGGAGTATGTGCAGAAGATGACATTTAGATGTCGGTATGGCCACTATGAGTTCTTGGTTATGCCATTCATCATGCCCAACACCCCTACAGTGGTCATGGGACTCATGAATAGGATTTTTCAGCCATACCTTGATAGCATTGTGGTGGTCTTCAGATATGACATCTTGATATACTCTGCATCTGAGGAAGGGAATTCATATCATCTACAGATAGTTCATGATACATTCTTGAGAGCACTGACATTATAGTAAGCTCTCGAAGTGGAAATTCTGGATACGGGAGGTCCACTTTCTGGGAAAAGTTATATCGAAGCGTGGATTTATGGTACATCTGGTGAATATAGAGGCATTTCTTGATTGAGAGCCACCCATGAGTGTGACTAAGGTTCGACGTTTCCTAGGATTGGATGGGTACTACTAGAGATTCATACCTGACATTTCCAGATTTCTGGAACCCTTTTCAGCGTTAATGAAGAAGGGACACCAATTCATATGGATAGAGAGATGCCAACCATGTTTTCAAGAGTTGAGGCAGAGAATGATGACTGCCCCCATCTTGAGGAAAGTAGAAGAGAGAGTTGGGTTGTTAGTCTAGTGTGACACATCAGGGACAGGAAAAGGATGTGTCCTAATGTAGGAGAGAGCAGTGATCGATTGTGGTTCATGATAGATGAGAGACAATGAGTAGAACTATGCTACCCATGACATGGTGTTAGTAGCAGTGCATTTCCTCTGGAAGATGTGGTGACATTACATGATTGGTGAATGTTTAAAAGTATAATCTTATCAAAAGTGTCTTCAATATATCTTCTCACTAAAGTACATGAACCTAACACAATGAAGTTGGCTTGATATCCACTAAGACTACGACATTTGGACAATCTATACATTGTGGAGGGGAAACATAGTAGAAGACGCATTCAGTAGGAGGTTTGGTCTGCAGTTGCAGAGTGAGGCAATAAATCAATTAGCCGCATTACAGATATCCTATGTTGATATAGATGAAGCATCTTACCTCCAGTCTATGACTGTTACACCCCCACTTTTTCAGCGGTTTCGGGAGGCACAAAATTAAGACATTGACTTCGAGGCTCGATGTGCCCAGTTATCCTTAGGACATGCACCTGATAGATTTTTTGATGTTGTAGTGGATGTCATCCACTTTATAGGATGCACCATGGTACCCATGGCTCTATGGGAAAAGGTGTTGGGGGAGTTCCATATTTCACCTCTTGTGCTACATCCTCATGTGGCGAAGATGTATTGGGACCTCAGATGTCAACATTGGTGTCCAGTGATAATGAATGCAGTGGCCGGGTTTGTTTCATGATGCCTCACTTCTAAACAAGTAAAGGTCGTGCATAATTTTCTAGTAGGCTTTGCACAACCACTAGAGGTTCGGGAGTGGATGTGGGATGGTTTCTCCATAGACAGTGTGACAAGGCTTCCACATACATCTGGGGGACATGATTCCATTTGGTTGATCGTTTACAGACACACCATGTCAACCCACTTCTTACCCATCATAGAGTAGGGACTAGTAATGGGCTTGGGACGCCTCTAGGTACAAGATATTGTACGAAATCATGTTGTTCCATCAACGATCATCTATGAATGTGACACAGATTTTACATCCTCGTTGAGGAAGGTAATGTAAGAGGCATTTGGGATGTAGCTACATTTGAGCACTACATTTCATAGTCAAATGGATGGTCTGTTGGAGCGGACCATACAGTCACTCGAGGAAATGATTTGTTATTGCATCCTAGATTTGTGTTGTAGTTGGGAGGATCACTTGACCTAGGTAGAGTTCCCGTACAACAACATTTATCACCTCACTATCAATATGGTTCCATTTGAGGCCTCATATGGTCAACCTTGAATAACAACTCTATATTGGACAGACCATGGGGTTTCAGCATTTATTAGTCCAAAGTTGGTATGGGCTACCACTAAGAGGGTGAACACCTTCTAGAAGCAGATGAAGACTGCCTAGAGTACACATATTTCTTATGGTGACTGTATATGGATACCTTTGGGTTTGAAGGAGGGAGACCATGTCTTCTTATGGGTATCACCTCAACGAGGTTTGTGGAAACTTCTTCGATGAAAAAAGTTATATCCATGGTTCATCAGTCCTTTTTAGGATCCCAATAGAGTTGGAGAGGTGGTGTATCACTTGGATATTCCCCCACATCTGCACTAGGTGAATGGAGTTTTCCACATTTAATAGATGATGAGGTTTTTTCATGATTCATCGCTCATCATCGACCGGGGAGAGATAGAAATTGATGATGGGGTGATGTTCACTGTGGTTCCAGTGGAGACTGAGGACTGAAAAGACCAGGTCCTTCATGGATGATCAATACCCCTTGTGTGAAATCACTAGAATCATGGGATCATCTAGGAGAGAACATGGGAGCAGGAGGCTCAGATTCATTCTCAATACCCCCATTTGATTCCATAGTCTATGTTGTTCCTTTCAAGGAAATATAGTTTCTATGGAGGGTAGAATATCAAGACCCAGATTTTCCATGTAATAGTTTTAATTTTATAGAAATTTTACAAGTCTAGTAAAATTGACGGTACATGATTCTGATTCCTGGTGTTCTTGAAATGAATTTCTAAACATTGTTTTAGATATGTTCAGTAAACATGCAAGCAGTGTTTCTAAATTTTGAACTGGTGCTCAGAATTAAAATTTGAGAGCATCATTGAATCTGTAGCATCGAGATTCTATTAAGGAATGTTTCAATTTGACCATAGTATGTTGGGAGAAAATGATAGTTTGTGGAAATTTAAAATAATAATAAAATAAAAAAAGTATTTTATTTTTATTTTCCTTTTTCCTCCCATGGAAAAGTGGTGGTGGAAGGACCAATTAAATGTCATTCCATTAATTGGATTGACTCCACAATATTTGTAATAGAACTATTAGAATATTTGGGGATCAGTCATTATAGGAACAACATAAATTCTAAATGGCATTAATCACCCTCCCCACTCTTATTTATGTGGAGCTTGGTGATGAGTGTTGGCATAACTTCACCAATCGATGAAGCTCTAGTAAAACACTGTGACACCAACCACATTGAGGATGGAACTAGTAACAGAAAGTGGTGATGACCACCACCGAATAAAGAAATTAATAACACCAACTCCTCTTCAAGAACATATGATTTCCATGAATCTTGAGGTGGGGATTTATCTTGTTTTAATTTCAAGAGATTGTTGAATTTTATTCTTCCCTCATGTTTTCAAGGTATCATGGAGGACATGTTCCAAACGAACAAGGCCCAGACCCTCCTCAACATTGTTGATCTATGAGTTCATTGCTAATTTTTTACTCGAGTTTGAGGGAACCTGGAACGGAGTGCCAAGCAGTAATGAGGGCATCGTGGGGTGGTTGCTGGTACCTTGAGATGAAAAACGGGCCACTAGAGCTCACCTAATTACCCTGGAAGACCGCTGGAGAGACACCAGCACGTCAGCCCTGATGAATGGCACCGATGGGTAACAGAAGGGGCTGGAAATTGATTGCTATGAAAGAGAGGGTGGTGTGACGTCATGCTCCACTGTCTAAGAAGGCCACAATCATAGCCACGACAATAGATGCGGTGGACATTAGCGGTTGGTATCGGCCGACCATGGGCGAAGGTGGAGCAGCGCATCATCACCCGCCCCTCGAGATGGCCGCTACTCAATGCCGCAGTATAGGGGGAGGGACCCACCCAAGTGTGTACCATGATAACCTACCTACACCACATGGGGCCTCTTCTTTTATTCTTTTTGGTTGTGTCATTTATAAACATGGGGGAAATACCTCACCCTAGTGCCAGCAAGGGTGGGCCATAGCCAGCGGGCTGAGCCCGCTGTGGCCCTACCCGTCCGAGCTGGCCCAGTCTGGTTTGGGTTGGGCCAGATATGACCCAAATCGGGCTGAGTCGGGTTAGACCCAGACCGGGTCAGGCCGAGTCAGTTCAACCGGGTCGTACCTAACCCATACGCTTCCCAGCCATGTTTTGCTAAAAGTGAAATAATATGTGAACCGGTCATCTATTTGATGAACCATCTACAGTGATGGGATCCTTGGAGTGATACAGTCCTTTTGGTATACTCCACACGAGTTTTGGTAAATGTTGGAGTATGTACGGGTTTCATCAAACATGAATCCAACCAGGCCCTTAGTATTAAAAGGCTTATAATTCACACACTGGGCTTCTGATGGATTCGCCAAATGTCACGTTGAATCCCTTACGACATGGCAGTCCTTTGGGATACATATTCATGGATATTTGTGATGAAAGAACATCGATCCTATGTGGGTCAGCATCTATCGATCCTATTTGGGCCAGTGCTTAGAGATTCGATGTGGGTCAGTATCTATCGATCATGTGTGGTTCCTCACCTAACAATCCTTTGTGGGTCTGCAGCTATCGATCCTAAGTGGGTCAGTTGTAGAGCCTCTTGAAAGAATAAGCTGATCTATATTTATTTGTAATCAATAGTACATCTGTACATGAGTTATATAACTAGTGTGAGAAGTGTATTTACCAATTTGGAACTTTTACCTTCTTGGTGTTACCTTTGTGGAGTTACCTTTGTGGTACTTTTACCTTCGTGTGTTACCTTTTTTGTATTTTTAGATGTGTGGTGTTACCTTTATGGTATTTCCTTTGTGGTATTCATCCTTCTTACATCAGTTGTGATAAGGGATTAAAACTTGGAGCCATATGCTTCATCATGTATGAGACTATTATATAATGATAACATAGGTATATGTATGGGAATATACCTAATTACTGTTGACAACTGCTTTATGCTTTTTGATTAAGGCTGTGCTTTGTAGTTTATCCTTGGTAGAACTGTGGGAGGCATTTATGGGTCTTGGGGTCCCTAACGAGTATTGTTATACTCACTGGTACATGGTATACGCCCACACCTTTTCTATATATTAAGATGATTATGGACAGAGTTGATCGAGGATGAGGGAGTAAGGACTGGACGATGCTCAGAGGTGGACCATTTGACTTGACATGCTGCTGTGACTACTGATCGTGATTTGTACCAACCCTTCTTGTAGAATCCTTAGAGGATGATCTAGGTGTAGTTTTCTATTATTAGTTATACTTAAAATTTCCAGTTGAGATTTTATTTCGGCCCCTTTATGTTCAGTTCACTTTTTACTACATCAGTTTTCATCAGGGTTGCTTCTTGTTTTCTTATTTGATTGTGTGTTTTTACAGGATTAAAGGCAATGTATTTTCATTATTGGGATACGTCATTTCATTGCTAGTAGCAGGCCTCAGGCCTATGGATGGTGGGATTGTGGTTGTCACGGAATGAGCCCCGAGGTACGGGTCGTGACACATATAATGGGAGTATGGGACATCGAGATAAGATTCATTTTACTTTTTAATATTTTAAAGAATGGAATGACTGATAGATATTATGTAAATGGTTAAATATAAAATTTGATAAAAATGTTTACAAAAAAGTTATTAATGATTGTGGATAAATGAGTTATTTGTATTTTTATAATGAGTTTTCAATATGTTAAAATGTTAGTTTTAATGAACCATAATGATAAAAAAATCCTAATGAGGAATGTGTTTTAGGCTAGATGAAGATACGTTTTAAATTGTGTGTCTAATTAAAGACATGTAACATTGTTGGTTGGTTTACACAGTGTTTTTTCACCCATGGTAAGGATAGTGTAGGGTATTATTCTTAATATGATGATGTTTGTTGGGATAGAGTATGTGAAATGGAATATTTATGTCTTGTGTAGAGACATATTTTTTTATTTTTGGAGGCATTATGTTATGTTTTATAAGAATTATTCTTGGAATTCTATGAGGATTCAACCTTGTTGGTATGTCCCAATTAGATGGAATGTATAAACCTATAGGAACACTCCTACATATGCGGGGTAAGATATTTTGGGGGTTCTGGATAACAAGGGAGAGGGGTAGATCCATGACAACATCGCTCATTTTGTGCTGATGATGGTAGGGGTCTATGGTATGCATTGTCGAGTGTGATTGATATAACAATAGAATTTATTTTATATACCCCTAAAATATTTTCTATCTAGGGAAGAATTCAGGATTCATAGTTTTTAATACAGTCAATCTAGATGATTTTAGATCATTTGGATTCTCTTGTAGAGCGGAGTGACATTTTGTTAGTATACATATTTCCAAGACCACCCAAGAATTTGTGGGATATTTTTGATCAGACTCAGTATGCAGATGATATGTTTTGGAATGAATTTCAAGAAATGTTTCTGTAGAATTTAAATCCAGATACCTTTTGATATAATATGTATTCATAATTTATGGGTTGACCTAAGTAATGATGTCCCTAGTGGATTATATAGGTCATTTAATGAAAAATAAATCTGGCATTGTTAGGGGATGAAGTCATGATGTAAATACGTATCTAGTATGGGATTAGATAGGAGATTGTGTACCAAAATAATAACATCCAAACAAATAGATATGTAGAGGTACTTGAATATGACGTCATTACATAAAGGGATCTTAATGGAATCTTCAGGAAGTGGGTTTGTAGTTCCAGTTGGAAGAATAATTAGTGTGACTTGTGAGGGAAGAAAGTTCCATTTTGGAAATAAACAATAGTTTGAATGTTCATAGAGTGGTGGGAAGATATGATTATCCACTTAGAGTGATGAAACGGTTTTTATCTTCAGTGTTGAAGGCCATAGAAAATTCTTGGTCTGTGCCCCCAAATAGAAGTTCAGTGCTGATCGTGTGACAGAATATGGCATGTGCTTAGGTTCATATTGAACCCTTGAGGAAAAGGTAGGGATGGAGAATCAAGTTCAATGCCATATGAAAGAAGGGGATCAATTTCCCCTTACTAGTTATGATGTTGGATTTTGACTTATCAAACATGTAGATTTGGCTGACATGGTTCCCTATGGAAAGACAATCCATATCAGGAGGGTAGTGAACCATTAGGTACAACGATCATGTCCCAGGGTATATGGGAAATTCAACTTCATATAGTTCTATTTACACCTATTGGTGGAAAGGATTGAAAATTATATTTTTAATGTATGATTCATGTTTCTTCCAGGTTTTATAGTTATTTATTTAATATTGGTTCCACAAATTATGTTGTTTTTGTTCATTTTTGGGTTGGGTTTGGTATAGCGGTTGAATTTTTGTGTGGGGTTCATATCAATTAATAAATTTTTAGGTGTGAATACACATAGTATAATGATTTTTATGTGATGATCTATCATGTATGGTGGGTACAATATTCATTGGGACTTGTTTTTGATTGAGATATCATGTTTTGATCTAATTTTCTACATGGAATAGATAGTGTTGTATGAAACCCATATTAACTGTGGCCACCATGGGTTAATTATTACATCTCTTCAGAGAGTCATTTATGTCCATAATGGTGAATGTGATGTTCATGGAGGCCATTTAGGACTATTTTGCAAGTAGATAGGTGAACACATAGCCCAATGGACTCGTATTGTGATTATTAATGTGGGAGTATAGTAGATGGTATTTCCTCCGGCATTGAATCATTTATGGAACTTGTTTCCTTAGTATCTCATAGGGATACGACCAGAGTGGGATAATGAGTTCATTATAGATGTTTATTCAGTAGTGGAAGAATTATCCATAATTCCTTATAAAATAGATCGAACATAACTCAAGGAGATGAAAAATTAGTTGGAGGAACTATAGAATATGGGATTCATTTGCCTATGTATGTCACATTTTGGATATGTTATGTCATATTCAATGAAATAATATGGATTCTATTAACAATGTGTAAATTATATGAAGTTGAACCAGATTACAATCATTAATAGATACCCTATTCCTTGAATCAGTGGACTCTTTGAGTATTTATAGAATTATTTAGTGTTCTCCAATATTTATTTGATATAAGGGTATCATCAGCTAAGTGTGACAAATTTCGATATATCATGGTTGACATAATTAGAAGGAATGGGTTCTATGAGTAATTTTTAATGACTTTCGGGATAACCATTGCATCAATAGTGTTTATGTTATTAGTGAATTTAATTTTTCACCCATAGATGGATTCGATTGTTGTTTTCATTATTGATGTCATATTTTTGTACTCTAATTAACATAAATATCATTCCAAACATATTGAAATAATATTGTGTATAATAAGAGACAATTTTATATACACAAATCTATCCAAATGTCATTTTTGGATTGATCTAGTTCATTTATTGGTTAACATCATATCTGAGCAGGGAGTGTAAGTGTATCCAAAGAAATTGCTGACAATTGATTATTGGTAGGATATAAAAATGATTCTATTTTCTTTGGTATTTTTGGTTTCACTAGATACTAATAAGGGTTAATTATATATATTTCTCATTTTATGTAACCACATTCGAGTCTGACCATGAAGGGACTATTGTTTTAATGGTATGAATCATTTTAAATTTCTTCCCATGTTATAATGAAGTGGTTATCTACCACAGCAGTTTCGATCATACCTAATCTTTTAATGAAGAATAAATATTTTTGTGATGCGACTTCTTTTGGCCATTAGGTATTGTTGATGGAGGCTTTGTGAGATCTCGCATAAAATTCAAAAATGATGATGCCTCATGAACAGAATTACCCAACTCAAGATCTTGAGGTAGCTGTAATGATCTACACTAAACTGTAAGCCGAATTATTTGTTGGGAGATAAATTTATTTTTTTATTATGATCTTAATATCATTATTTATCTAACCTAATAATGTGACTTGAATCATTACCAGAAAAGATGTGTTGGATAAATTCTTTACATTGACATCGAGTAGGTATACACACACTAAAATGGAAACCGTGTTGCATATGGTTTGAGTTGAAGAATGAAAATCAGGTATTTTAGTAAACTAGTATTGGTTAGAGAATTTTTGATTTTTTTAGCGACATGTTTCTAGAGAAGAAGAATGATAAATGATAGATGAACCATTAGTCCTTATTATTTGAGTTTGTGATCCCAAACCATATCCATGAAAAACAACCAAATTATTCATAATGTTTGGAATTATGGTAATATCCTAATGTTGGGAGAGACCATCACATTGGAACGTTGATGATGATGGAATTATTTATGTTAGTGATCATTTTGTTGTTCAAACATGTTTACATAAAGATTTGATGGTTGAGTTTTATGCATCGATGTGGCACGTGAAACCAGGTTTTTACATAATTTATGGTCATGGTCATAGGAAATATTGGTTGTTAGAGATAAACAAGAGGATGTATATTTTGTTGAAGGATTACTTACTTTATAGTATAATGATGAGAATTAGTGGTAGGAGTTTGTTTATTGGAATTTACAATTCCAGATCGGTTGTCAGATGAAATAATAATCGATTTTGATGTGGTTATTCTGAGGATTCCTCATAATAAAGAAGTGATCATGGTAGTTTTTGATTAGTTGACTATGGTTGCTCATTTCTTACTGATTTGAGAGGCCTTCACCAATGATCATATGGGTAATATTTATTTGGGGATATAGTGAAATTTCATGGAGTACATACAATTGTAGTTTAATATGGTGATATGTGTTTCACATCATGATTCTAGTAGGCAATACATAAGGCACATGGTACCCAATTCTTTTTTAGTATGGATTTTAACCAATAGACGTACATGAAATTGTATGGTAATATTTTGGTACTAGCAGGGATGTTGAGGGCCTATAGAATTGTCATTATTGGATTTTGTTAAATGAATATATCACATTTTTTGTTCTCCTATAACAACAATTATCAACATAAAATAAATATCTCACCATATTAGGATCTCTATGTTAGCCCATGTAGACCCCCTTTGTGTTGTTAGGAGGATGGGGAGTCAGAGCTATGTGGGACGGAGTATAGTGTAAGAGGCATCAGAATAGGTTTAGATAATTCAAAAACATATGGAAATGGAATAGTGTAATATTATGTTTTATGTGTATTTCTGTAATTTAACTCTTGAGTTTATGGTGGGTGATAATGTATTTTAGAGTTTATCCATAGTAGGGTCACCATCTAATTCGAAATAGGGTATGTTGGCACCTAGGAATGTGGGTCAATTTTTTTTTGTAGATGGGATCATAGTAATTTTATACTAATTTCATATTCAAAGTAGATATTGTTTTATGGATTGTGGTTTTCATTGTTCATAGATTCGGTAGTATCATAATGACCCCTCACAGCTGATTGATTTTTAGGATGTTGATATTGAGGTTGATGCATCCTTTAAGGAGCATCATGTTAAAATTGTTGAACATATTGAGAAAGTATTATATGGTAAATACAATGAATCTTGTTAAATTTTGTGGAACAGTGGTAATTTAATGAAAAAAATCATGGGAGAGGGATCTAGATATACAATCCCAGTTGTTTGAACAATTTTCGTTGGGATCTCAGTGATGCATATATGCACAGATCGAGGATGATCCATTATAAGGTGTGTAGTATTTATGATCCTGGAATGCTTGGATGTACATCCTTGATTAAATTTCGGATTAAATATCATTAATTTCGTCAAAGTAATGTCTAAATGATATATTTGGATGATTCTTGGTGTTCTAGGGGTTTGTAACATGAATGAAAGGGGATAACATTCTATCTTTTTTCATATTTCGTATTTGACGCATGGTTAGGGAAAAGAGTTAAAGTGGTAAGGACAAACCATGAAACCTTGTCTAGATTAATTCCACATATTTTGAATATGTTTTATTACACTATTTGGAATCCCCATGTAATCATGCAACTAGTACCCCTCTTGGACTATTGATGGTTCACAGTTGGCACATGATTCGGAAAACATTGTGGCCAAATTGTTTTCCAAATAAAAAAGTGTACAATTACTAATTTCCCCCTTAGAATCTTATGTATCATGTATAATATTTTCCAAAATAATGTTATATCATATATCAAAATTCCATTTTCAACCAAGATTCAAATGGGTGGATCTCCATCAATTCTGGGTATTTTTGAGTGTTGCTGGATCTGAATTTTCGCTCCCGTTATGTTAAACACATTATGTGGTTCTCTTTTCCGGAATCAGGATTTTAGTCTTTTTCTCCATCTATAGAATCCTTAAAAACATATTTTTTCTATGTATTCATGGTTGGGTTTTCAAGGGGTTCTTGAATCTAGATCTATTGTGATGGTTAAACATATATTTTTCTTAAGAATAATTATAGGTTCTCTACATGTTATATCCCATAGTATCTATGTTTATTTTTTAATTTTTGGTTGTGTTACTGATCATATATTGTTCGGAATTTGATAAATTTTTTCATATTTGTATAATTGGTTTTTTAATTGATAAATTAAATCAGTGCAAGATCCCAATGATATGAATTGAGAATTATTAGTCAAATTTAGGGCCCCACATTAGGTGCACAAATATTCCAGAACACAAAAAATGGTAATGTGATGAAAAATATTGAATTTTGTTAATGAATAGCCCAAGGAGAAGATATTTTTATTTTAGTTTAAATAAAATAGATGACCTAATATATTTTTGCCAAGTTGATGGAAATGTTTGAAGTGGTTGTGTTCAATAGTGGGAAAATCATTAAATGGATTAATGAGGATGATTCAAATTGATTTTGAATTTTAAATGGACTTAATTTACAAATTAATGTAAAAAGAATTATAAAATTATTAAGATTGGATTCTTTTGGGGAATTTTTGAATATGAAAAGTGGGATAAGGAATGTAAAAATAAAATACATTAAATGGGATATGTATCATAACTGGAAAACGTGAAAATGTGTTAATCAGTGATTTTAAATTCACATATTAAATAATTATAACCATAAATTTCATGTCTATTTATTCTGTATGGGAATGATATGGTATAGTTTTTAAATTGAAAAATAATTATATTGACATGGATATGTTGTTGTGGGGAACTAGAAATAAGGATCAACAACTACACATCAGGTTAGACTAGGGCTCTAACCCCACCCCATAATGAATGGATTAGGGAATGGTATTGAGGATCTATTCCATTAATAAATGTATATGGTGATACAACCTTGAATGAGGTTAAATGGTATGTGTGATGTAAAATTTTAGGAAATGATTTTCCCTAGGTTAATATGGAACTTTACTTATTCAATTAATCAAAGTAATTGAATATTTTTAGTGGATTCTTGAATGATTTAAATGCCTAACCCAAGGAAAAAGTGCTGAAAATAAACTAAGTGATAAAAATGGTTTAAGGAAGAATTTTTATATGATGGAACCCTTGTTTTCCTTCATTTTTATTTTAATTTATTTAATTATTTCATGCAAAATATTTTAATACTAGATATTTTTTAGACACTGTAGGTGGTGGAATACTGAGTTTTACTCCTACCCTTCTTAGGCCACAAATGGGTACCCAAGAATATTTAATGGTTGCAGGTATGGACAAGGGGAAATAATATTTTTTGGACTTGAGTTAGGATTGAGATTTTCAAGGACAATGATCCAAAATTATAGACAAGAACTGTTTTTGGTATTCATTTGATCTATCTATTTTGGGGCTTCATTCACTTTGGACTATTACAATGAAAATTAATTTATATTTTTTGGTTGTTCATTGTACATTGTTTGCGAGAGGTTGGTCAGGAAACTTCTTGGTTTACTATTTATTTTTTACATTATTTCAATTGTTATCTGTTGTGTCAAATCAATTATAGAGGATAGAGGCTCCCACATGGGATACTATCCCTTCTATGCTAGTTGGTGACCTATTGAATATGGGTTGGAAAACATGAGGTCTTATGGTTACCCAGCTCGGTGCTTCAGTTTATTGAAGTCCAGGTTGTCGACCTTAAGTACACAAGATCCATGATTATTTATTAAATATGATAGAAAAATTATAATTAATTTTTATTTAAATTAATTAATAAAAATTCACAATATGGAATATAATGATATAATTATAGGATAATGGATAAATATTATTTTTTATAGGTAATGGTGGAAATAAAATATTTTTTTGAGTTATAAAACTAATTTAGAATCCCACATTTAGGATACACCTAAGGCCATCTATTTTTGATAACTTCTGAGAAAAATCCTTTATTTAGATTTTAGGAAGAATGTTGAGTTTGTTTTATTGTGGTTGATCTTGCTAAGTTGACCGTGTGGTATAAAGAAGAGAGGAAAAATTTTCCCTTTTATAATTTATTGAAATTAGTTATATGAAATTAAAAAAATTAATATTATATTGTTTTTATTAAAGTGAATGTGGATTAGAATAGTAATATTATATAATGTTATATGCATATAGTTGAAATAAAACACACAAATAATTTTTTATAATGATTTTTATTGTTATATTGAAGCCTTATCGATATATTTTTAAAATATTGAACAGTTTCACCCTTATAAGAGGTGGTTAATTTTATCAATGGTTAGTTTAGTCATTCAAAACATCTATCTTGTTATATTACAGTATTTCCAGTGATGAATATGGTTAGGGCAGTCTTGTATTAATGATGATAGGATAAGGGGGTTTATCTATAATAACTATGTGGATTTTTCTGGTAGAATAGATCCCTTGGATGGTCTAATTGATAGGCCACTATGATATTTGAACGTCATTTGTATCATATGAATCATACCTAAGGTGTTTATGTGGAAATTGAAATTTGGGGGTGGATCACCATGGAACATTGACTGTAGAATGGACACATTTTAGCTAGTGATGTCTAATGAGTAGGGACACTATTGCATAATTGGTGAAACTCGAATGATTTTGGGTTTTATTACTAACTGGACATAGATATTAAATAGAGATGAGTTTTTGGGAAATCTTCCTCTTAGGTTTTATATGATTTTTTGTTAGCTGTCTAGGATATGATATAGGAAACTCCTAATTTATAGGATATCTGTTGAGTGAATCATCGTGAATCTCTAAGTCCAGTTTTACCATTATATCCAAGACATCACGAGAGATAATTCACTATAGTTTTAATATTTTTTAAATGATCTATGATTTATTACCACATGATAGGAAATAGTATTATTTTTTCTAGTTCATTATATATTTCATGAAATTTTTAGGCACAATCATTTTTTCAATATTCCTCTGGAATGATGGGGGACCAAAGTTCATTAAAAGACACACATTTAAACCCAATTTAGTGGATTTCAACCTCAACCATAGAGGATTGATCCTTAGTGATCAATTTGAGAAACTAAAATACATTTTATAGTTTTTTATTTCAATATTGTTCGGGATATTGAAAAACAATATTATATTTTTTTGTTATTTCTATTTTATATTTAACTAGTTATTTTTGATTTAGACATGTATGGTGTTTTTCATTCGTTTATTTCATAGAGGTGGACTTTCTCTTGTTCAAAATTTAAACAGGGTGTTAGAAATATCTATTTGTGGAAGGGGATCAATTTATTCAAATAAATTTTCCTTCATTGGTGGGTGGTTCTACAAATGTTAATATCTAGGATGATGGTTTTAACTAGATTAATTACGATAATGACATGGATAATTAAATATTTTTGTAAGGATATTTATTTAAATTTTTTATAGAATAATGATATTGAGATTACCCATGATTATTGGAAAACTAAAAATAACATCTATATAGTTCATATATTTCTAAATAATTGATAAGTGTTGTGGAGCCGTTGATGTTTGATTGTTGTGATACTAGCTAAAATACATTTTTAATCAATTATATTCCACTATTTAATTTTTTTTTCACAATGAAAATATATCATGCGTCAGAATTTTCAAAATATAAAGAAGTTGAATACATGAATCCCAATTGATAAATAAAAAATATGGAAAATTATTAATATTTTTTGTTTTGAAATTTTTATTTGTGATGTGTGAGGTTGATGTTTTTTATATATTCAATTTTTAGTGACATTCATATGTGATGTAGGGTGTTTATGTGAGGATTATTGTTTTTTAATTGTTGAGAATTTAATCGGAAGAGTTTTTAATTTGGATGAGGTAATGAGTAAGTGGGTGTGGCTATGAAATTGATGTGATATGGGAATGGTTGGATTAGGGTGGATGATGTGGTGTTTCATTGTGCGGTGTTGTGATGTACGGAACTCTCGAGATGAATTGTAATAAAATTGAAATAGTAAAAATAAAAATAATTTAGGCATTATTGTGAATAAGATGTACAATGATAAAAAAATTCAGAAGTGTGGGTAAATGATATTGAGGAAAACTATAAAATTATATTGGATTATTAATGAAAATAATAGACTAAATAATCTAGTATTCTAGTAATTTGAAATTTAAAAAATTTATTCCATTAATGAAGATGATAAAATGTCGAATGTATTTTATTTTCTATTTTTTGGTGTTGAAAATTTATCAGTGATAGTGAAATTTCTAGTATTATGAGGTTCGGTGGTATTATATTATTTTAACAGGTCCATTTTTTTAAAAACTATATTTGGATTGTGTGATATAATTTTTTATACATTTTATTTCCATAATAATTTTGTACAATCCCAACCCATGTCGAAAATATTTTTCTAAAATAAAATGTTTTGAGGTAGTATTTCTACAAATCATTATAGAGTGTAGTGATGTATTCCTACATTATCTTTCCAAATCTAACGTAAATGATACCTGGAAATGTATGAGCTGTGATGTAATAATTAAAAATTTTCATTGAATATATCTAATATTTTTTGGGTTCCATTGTTATTGCGGGGGGGGGGGTGTGGTGTTATGTGGTTTGATGTGTCTATTGAGGTGTTTATAGTTGAGTTATTTTTTATGTGATGTTATACAAAAGATATGGAAATTCGAACATATATGACATAAAGGAGTGAGAGTAGACTATTTTGTGGAATGTGAAATGGGGTACAATTATTTATATCCTTCTTCATATGTAATTATTCGTGGGTGATTTTTTTTCAAATATTGAGTTGTGAGGATGTTATTTGTTATTTGAATTCTGTAGGTATAGTCAGTACTCGTATTTTCTTATTTGTGAACTATTATACTCTATTAATTTGATCATGAGAGACTTTTGATAAACTCTTTAGGACTCTATATGGTTTAATGTACATATATAAAAATATCTCTTAGGTTTCTACAAATAATTAATGAACCATGCTAACCATTTGAGGCTCACAAATTTTTTTTTGTCATCTCACTACCATAGATTTTCATTTGGGTATTTATTGGGATAATATTATCTATATTTTTTTATATAAGCAGTGTGGTATGGTATTTGGTGAATATTATTATTATATGAAGGAGTTATTTTATTTGAAATATCATATGTGCTGATCCAATTTACATAAAGGATAATTAATTTTTTTTATGATATTTTTATACCCACATTGCTAGAATCCAACAATGGCATTCTAGAGGGAGGACATGGGGTTTCATTATCACTCTTACTCAATAAATGGTTAATGTGGGGATCATTTGGTGAGTGAGGTCATTATAGAGTTGTATCAATGTGGTATTTTGAAAGATATGGTGTAGAGTAGATGTATAAGTAGTGAGGATTTCTATTGTCGGTATGCAAATGATTTGAATTTATGTTGGTGTGTGAAATAGTCCAAGTAATACATTCATGTAAATTATATTTTAGGGAATCATATGTTCTGATGTTTGGATTCTGGGACCCTAAAATGATCATGTGAGGTTGAAATACATATAGGGGAGAGTCCAATGGTAGGTTCATACATCATTAACAATGTAAGTTCATTTTAAAATTTGGTGTTTTTATACTTATAAAATGAAATTAATTATTCATAATAAAATAATTGAATATTAATTTTATTATGAAATATTGTTTCCCCTTTACTTATAGCTCATAATCATCATCCACATGTGGATCCAATAGTATAGGATTATTAGGATGATAATTTCGATCATTGGTGGATAATCCTAAAGGAGGAGGATGATAATTTGAGATTTTACATTCATTTATTTCAATGACATAAGATGGGGTTGTCTGCAGAAAATGATTTAGATCTAAATGAAGTGAGTTTGTTTTGTGGATCTAGATTTCATCCATATTTTAATCTTTGCAATGGTGTATTACCTTGTCCCATTGGTAGTATAATGCAGGGAGCAACACAACCATAGTGAATGTTGCATATTAGGTATTGGAATGTGGAAGATGAATCTATGGTTTAATATCTGAATAATTTATGAAAGATATCATCTCGATGACTATGATTCATGTGAAGAGAATGAAATTATTTATCGTAAATGTTTTTTTTCTAATGATCATATGATCATGTTTATGTTTTGGTTGAGTCTTCTATAGTCCATTTCCTTAATGATGAGCCTCAAGAACATCGTATTGCAGATGGACTATATTGTTTTATATAAAAATTAGACACACCATTTAAATTGAATAAATGTTTGGAGGTATATAAATGAGGTAAGGTTATCATGTTCATGTATTAAATAAGAGGCTTACCAAGGGAGAGGAACTATACGGTCTCATAACAATTATAGTTTTTAGTTAATGGTTTTAGGTTATAGGTTGTTCTAGGATTCATCCATTCGGGATTCAGTCTCATTAGATTCATTTTTGGCCAACTGGTGCTAATGGGTTTGATTATTTAATTGATACATTTACTATTTATTTTTCAAGTATATGATTTATTTCCTTAATCTTGATTAGTTCCCATTGGTTCTAAAATTATAATATGGTGTTTGTGGTCAAGATCAATGTGAACATTAATAGAAGATTACAATGAGACAATTTTATTAGTAAGGGAAGAAATATCATTCCCCACATAGAGGATTTAGAGTAATAATGTTATCTTCTAGATGTTCTCCATGTTTAGGTACTGCGACTAGAGAATGACTATGGATATGGATATCAATAGTGAAGTGGTAGGGATGGGTTTTGTTTATTACAAGTAGTGGTGGATGAAGCATTACAGGTTACATAAAGAATAATAGGTAACCTAATATTTTCATTCAACATTTTAATCCATTTATTTATTTTGGAAAATAGAAATTCCATTTTTAACAAACTGTAATCGGTAATATATTTCTAGATATATAGATTCTAGTTATACATTGGTTGTTGACTATTCTAATAAAACATTAAAAAATAATTATAATCAGAACAAAAATTTTAGTATAATTAGAGAAACCTAAAATTAAATTGATATTGAATTATAGGAAATACTAACATTATCATGTGTGAAACAAAATGACTATTTTATCAATTGTTACACATAAAAGATGGTACAATTTTTTTGAAATATTATTAAAATAATATTATTTAGAAAAATAGTTGTAACAGAGATGATAAATTGGAGGGTATGAATATAACTATATAAATTATGAAGAAATATATCCTAAATATGTTAATTGGTTATCTATTGATTATAAATAACAATACTAATCATTTAAATATAATAGAAATGTTTTCTGTAAAATTTTATTTAATTAATGAAAATTTAGCTACACTTTACAAATAAATATATAATTCATTTTTCCTATATATAGAATTTTTATTTTCAAAAAAATATTTTAAAATCATCCTTTTCGAATTATATTATGTTATATATTTTTTTTATAATGTGTTTCATTTTTTGATGAATACTAAAAAAATCTACAATTAAATTTAAAACAACCTTTTTCGTTAAATAAATTATAATGATTAATTATAAATCCAAAAAATTAATGTAAAATTAAATAAATATTATTAATATTAATAAAATTTGTTCCATTAGATTCATTTTCATATTTAATTTTTATATGAAAACCTTGTATACTATAAAGCATTTTCAAATCAAAACCCCAAACTCAAATCATGTAAATATGAAGGATATTAAAACATAATCTTCCAGTTATATAAATGAAATATGGAATAACGGATTATATACATAGAATTATAAATATTTATATTATCTAATAAGTTAAACATATTTTTTAAGCAATTTATTATTTAATGTAGTAAAAATTAGTTATCATGTATAAGTGAAAAAAATGGATTTATTAGGTGATTAAACTAAAAACATAATGGTTATAATATCCAATATTTTTTATAAAAACAATTTTATTTCCATATGTCATCCATTATAGCTCTGAGTATTGATAATGAACCATTTTGGACACTTTTGAAACTATTTGAATATGGTAGAACCCGATTATTTTGAATAATCCTACGTGTTCCATCTAACTCACATATAAAATCCAACACTTTTTCCTCAATTTTTACACCTAAATTATTATTCGATCAAACATTACCTACCGATAATGAATCCAAACATACCTATACTAATCTTATTAGATTTATTTTTGAAAAAAGGAATCAAATTATCGATTTAGTGAAAACTTAAAGAGGATTCACAAAAAAGTTGTCCTTTTCTTCAACACAGATTATTATTTTAATTCATTATCTACCATAATTAATTTTTATTAAACCATTATTATATATTATCCTGTTTATATTACACATAATGGTTTGTTTTTAAAAATATCTAATAATCAATACCAATCTTCACTTCCAAAAGAGGGTTATGAAATCATTTTTCAAGTGTACGGTGGACTACCACCTTCCGAAAATATGTAATTCATTTTTCAATTTTAATATCTAATGGATGCGTATAATTTTAGATATATGTAATATATTTAACATTTATAAAATATTTATTCATATTAAATCACTATATAATATTTTTTTCCACTTTTTTAGAGATATGTTAACGTCAATCGAGTTTTAGGAAGGCATACACCTCACAAAGAGATTTGATTAGTCATTCAATAAGGATTCACATTGAAGATGATAAGGAAAATAATAATGAAGATATGTTAAATCAATGGATTAATTATTATAATAATGAAAATTAATTGTTCTTTAATATATATCATTATATTTTTTTCTTTCAACTCTAGGAAATATGATGAATTCATTCTTGTACATGTGGTCTATCACCTTCATGAATGGTTGTGAAAATATTTTATTCACCAAAGAAATTATGATTATTATATGTTTATAATATGTTATATACTATATTCTGATACTTATTGAAGTTTATAAAATTACATACCTCTATTCCATAATTATCATTTAATATTGGAAATTTTACTCATTCGTATATATGACCTATTGTCTTCTTGATCATAACATACATAATTTTTTATAACCATCATTAGTTATTTTTTTTAAATGTATAATTTAAGTATAAATATTATTATTATTTAACAATATCAATTATAATTATTTTATTAATATATAATACAAATAATAATCAGATCTTTCATGAGGAAACACGCTTGATTAAACATGTGAATTTGCAGGGGAATCAACACAAATATTGAAATATTACTAGTGAATGTGTGCTAAGATGTCATAAAAGAATCAAATAATACATTATAAATACTAATATTATTATTTTATAATTTAATAAAAAATTTAAGGCTGAAATTAATAATATAACATAATGTTCAATAAAAAATAACAATGATGTAAGAGGGTTCATCTCATTTTCATCTCGTTAATACATTTTGCAATGTTATGATCCTAATCATTTTTATATAGTGTGAATATATAATTTTACATTCAATATCATGATTAACTAATGAATAATTGTATTTTCTGTTTAAATTTTAATTATTTCATCCAATGAGATTTTATTTACGAGTTATAATTTGGTATGAAATTTCATAACTCAATTTATTTTCAATGGATGAAGCAGATAGTTCAATGATTATGTAACGATAATATTATATCTACAAAAAAAATTTAATCCTAATTTTTTATTTAAAATTTTACTAAATGGGATTTATATATATAACCTAGAATAAATAAATTTTTAATTATAACATAGATATTATAATAATGTTAGTGATTTATTTCACACTCTATTTTTAATCGATATTTTATTCTTGAATTTTAGTTGATGGATATTATATAAACATGTTCTAATAAAACCAATTATTTTTATTCTATTATAGTCATTATATATATTTTAAATTGAGTATACTATTTTTTATTCTTTGGTATATAAAATGTTTAATAATTTTTTTCAATAAAATCTTACATCACTTCTGTCTCCGTTCGAAAATATATCTTTGTCCAAAACCATGTTTAAAAAAAATTTAAAAAATTTACACTTTCGAAAATGAATTATCAAAATAATATCTCCAAAATTTTACTCTTTAGAAATAATTCCATCATAGGAATAAAATGAAAATTAATTTTTTTTTGTTTTAACAAAATTATATAAGGAATCTCATTGTCACTTTTTAAAAAATACCATTTTATAAAAAAATTCATTTTAAAAGGACTGGTCATTTTCACTTTCAACGAACATATGAAATTACCCACCATCATAACTATAATTTCATTTAATATTCATATTTATTTATATTGGATTATATTTTGTTTTTAAAAATTTGATTTTCAATGAAAATTATATTAATAATGATTTTCAATGAAAAGTATTTTCATAATGATTTTCAAAATTCAGATTATATTTTCCCCCAGAATGATATTAATGAACATTTTATTGGATCTTTAATCATCAATGAATATAATATTTTATAGTTACTATAATTGTTATATGATTATAACATCATTCATCATATTATGGATGGTTTATGATTATTTTGAATAAGGTTATTATTGAAATTCACTTCCATGTTTCATTAAGTAGTAATTAACATCCCCATGAAATACCTACATTCCTGTGATTGTTGGAAATTAAATTTCCCTAAATGTATATATTATTTATCATGGATATGATTATTTCATAAAATTTTCCTCATTCAAAATTTGATATTTTACATTGAATATCATTTGATTGAATATGAAATACCGAATAATATGTTTTTTATTAATGGGAATATTTGATGTCAAGGATTAATATTTCATGAATTAAATATATTATTCAATATATGTGGAATGAATTGGACCTTCTGTGATATTTAGGGATTAAAATTATATATCTCTTATATTAATTAATATGTTTTATTAGATAATCATGTTTTTATAGAATTAAATGTTTTTTTCTATAGACTAAATTGTCTTGTGAAAAGTCTGAATGGTAGAGGTATAATGATGGTTCTGATCAAGACATTCAAAATTAAGAATTTCCTATATTAAGAGTACGATACATATAATAACGGATATTTTACAAATGATGGTTTCTATGGATGAATTTCATCAAGTGTTTATTTATTTAACGGAATATGTTTTCAGTTTTTTACCTTACAATATTAATCATGCATTATCCAGTTATTTATGATGAATGTGTCCTCATATATTTATCATTCCAAATTGATTATTCTATATCAAATTATTAAAATGGAATTTTTTCTCAGTTAATTTGGTTTCCATATTAATTATTTTTATTTATTTATAGTAACTTACATTTTACATAACTCTTAGTTTGTATTTTAGAAAACCCATATTTTATTCATGTATAAGGTGTCCATGATATGTATAATTTTATATATGCAATGATACTTCTGTGGGAACAATGTTATTCTAAGGAAAAAATTATTATTTTTTTATTTTGTATTTAAATTAAATGTTAAAAATTATCTATCTAGTTTACTATGAGTGACAGTATATTCTATAATTTATAGTGGTGTTCTTTTTATGTTATATCAACATAATAATGATGGAACTTATTCTATGCTACAAGGGTATGGGATTGTACATTTTTTTATTTGAGAATTTTGTTACAATATTTTGGAACAAGATTTAGGACATAAACATTAGATAACATAACACAATGATATTATTTGAGGATACTATAGAATATAATCCTACAGTTTTGGTATGGATGATATTTTGTGGGTGTTCAACAAAATATTTTCATATCTTGATAAATGAAGTGAACGTGGATCATGAATATATGTACATAGGAATAATAGCTCCAAAGAGGGTGCATGGATCTTGATTTGATCCTCACATGTTGAAGGATAATTGGACTAACATTGAACCTAATTTGATACTCCCAGGTTATATTCCTAGGATAATTTCTATTTTCATTACGAACTGTAAAATAAAATTTGAATTGATAATGAAATTAATTAGGAAAGGTTATAATGTTGACCAAGGAAGGACCTATAGTGAAATAAAATGGTCGAATTATTTTTTGTATTATAGAATATTATAATAGAATTATTTTTCAAATATTATTTTATTGATAATTGTTATTAAACAAAAAATTAATTTATTAAATTAAAGAATAATATATGTCTATATTAACTTCAGAGTTATGAATACCATATTAATATTTTGATTTAATGATTGATCATAAGTTAAAATTTGTATAAAAATATTTTTAGTTTTAATGTGATGACTGTATGCAACAAATTAATATATTTTTTAAAATATTTTTGTAAATAAAACACATTTTTTAGTATAATCCCTTGTGGAAAATATATTTGAGTAATTATAAATTTTCATTTTTAGACATAATTTTATATATATTGATATCATTTAGGATTAATATGATAATTTATTGAATTTTAATAATAGTAAAATAGTATTATTATATAATATAAAAAAGATTATGTTGTATTGAAAATTATATTAAACAAGTTATTGGATGGTTGATTTTATTTTGAGGATTCCCATAAAAATTTATTCAGGAATGTAATATGAATTATAAAAAATGAAAAAAAAACATGCTAGGTGACAATCTCTCACATCCATAAAGGCCATTAGTCATGAACCCATGACTGAATGATGATAATTATTATTCACTGACCAATGGCCTACATGATTTCCTTTATAATATATAATTTTTTTAGTTAAATAATAAGATAAATGAATATTAATGATCAACCAATGTTTTTAATATTATGTTTATTTATTAATTTATTATATTGGATAATGTATGAAATAAATTGGTTTTGGAAATTTTTTTGAGATAAATGTAATGGAAGATATTTCAATTATGAAATGGAAACACATTAAGTAACTATATTCTTTTATATTCTATGAAATTAAAATAATTCCTCAACATTTAGAAAAAGAATATTTAAATGAAAATATTATAATATTGAATTCATATTCTAAGAATCATATAGTATTTTAGATAATCACATATTTATGAGTTTTAGGCTCGTAACATTCCATTTTTCATTCACTTTCTTAGGAGAAATTACCTCAACAATTCAATAATATTTTTTATGATTTCCATCGATGTATATATATTCTCTTTACATCAACATTTTTCTACTTGTAAACCATGTTTTTTAGATTACCTCTATACATGATTTACTATTTTCAGAATGCTTATTTTGGTTAAAATCATTATGATTTGTGTTTTTCAAAAAATAATTTACAAATATCAAACAATGGATTACTGATATAAAGGCTAAAGTGTAAATAGTCAATTCATTTAATGGTGGATAGAATGTAAATTTAAAAATTTAGAAAAATAATTATATTAAATTATATAAAAGAAATAGTAAACGTATTTTATACATCATTAATTGAATAACTATGATTAGGACTTAAAGAACAGGGAATTTCAGGGAAATTTTTTTTTCTTAAATAATTTTGAATTTTACAAGTCTGTGTCTTCTAACGGCACTTGATTCCGAGGCCCGGTGTGCCCGGAATAAATTTCCGATGTTTAGCTCAGGTATATTCAGTAAACAAACAAGTGGGTTTTTCTATCTTTTAAACCGGTGCTCGGAATTTAAATTTGAGGGCACCGATGAACTCGCAGTGCTGGTAATTGCTTAAGGGGACCTTTATTGCAGTTTTGTTTTAAGCGAGTTGAGAATTAATATTTGGGGAATTAGATTAAAATAAATAAAATTTGTGTAGCACAATTTTATTTTATGGTTGGTGGTTATTAACTCATGAGGGGAGTTAAATGTGGGTCCCTCACCCACATAACCTCCCATGAGAGGAAATTTCTACGGTGGGGCCCACACATAACCTAAACCCTTAAACATCCCATAACTCTAATAAACCTCCATTAAACTCTCTTGTTTGATTTTGAAAACTCTCCCATATTTATAAGATCTCTCCCCCTTCCGCTCTCTCCCATTAATTCATGTCATCACATTTATTAATAAATTGAATCCTCCAATTTATTAATTATGTGTGTGAATGTTTGAATTTTTAAATGGCTTCTGTTAATAAAATAATAGGAGTAGCTTATTATTTTATTTTGGGAGAGCTTTCGTTGTGTGAAGGGAGATAACATTGACAGAATGGTTTTCTTCTCCGACAAAGAATGACGACTTCTTCGACGAAGAATGTCGGTTCCAAGAACAGAGACGACGCACCTTACTTTCTCTTCTCTGCGACAAGTGAGGAGATGCCACTTCCTCCACGGATGCACTCTGACGTCGTCTATGAATCCTCTCCCCATGACGCCGTTTTCTGTGACTCCCGACATGTGACCTCAATTATCAAGGTAGGGGATTATGTTCATGGATTAAACATGTTCCTTGTTAATTGTTGTATAACATCGATTGTCTCGGCATATTGCTATCGCTTAACGCAGAGGGCACGGGCCAAACGAACACGGCCCGACGACCCCCCATTTGATCTTGTTTATCATTACAATTAGCGACTGAATGTGGAAGGTAGAAGAGGCTAGCAACACAAGTGTCGCCGTCGCACACAAAAAGAAAGCGGCGGCGAAGCGAGCCGCGGTGGAGGAAGTACGGCGTCGTCGCGCCGTGCCGGGAATGCGGAGCCGCGGGCAGGGAAGGCTGCAATGGTGGGAGCCTGCCCTGTTAGGCTGGCTGTGCGGAAGGAATCGCGGCCTGCTTCGCGGGCCGCTTCGGCAGAAGGACCGGCCGACCGGTTAGGGAGGGCGGTGCTGGTTCGGCAGCAGGGGGGCCACACCGCCCCCCCTCGGATCGCTCGGCCGGCTGGCCCAGCCAGCCCAGCCGGGTCGCACACAGCAGGGCCATGCCCGGCCGCACCGCGCCATGCCGGGATGGGCCACGCCCCACCAGGTCGGATCACACCACATTGGGTCGGGTCGTTCCGCTCAGGCCAAGCCTAGCAAATCATCAGGGCTGGTCCGACACACCTACTAGGTCGGACCTGCCAAAACTGGAGGACCCTACCCGCCAGCCCACTGGGCTTAACGGGTCGGGCCCGTTATTCACCTAAACGTGAATAGCTTAAAGACCGCGCGTCCGATCGAGGCGCCGTCTGCGGAACTAGGATACTTTCGACAAGGAGAGCCTTTTGTGACAATCTACATGTGTTTTGGGCATACTTGGATAACGTCTGGGTTAGAAACGATCATATTTATAACCGGGACCCTGGAATCAAGACTCCAATATCTCTCAGACCGGGCGTCTGATTGACGCGTAGTCTTTCGCGTTGAGTGTTTTTGGATGAGTCAAAATTTCAGGATACATCAACTCAGGACATCGTGAGTGTTGATGTATCACCCCTTTACTCGAGGAGAGGACCCTCCCGAAATCGAGTACGCTATGTGTGGGAACCCTAGATCTGGCTGCGACTATGACGACTACCGTGCTGGGATACTTTGTGGGTTCGATGACGAAGACGACTGTACTTGGATCCTACGTGGGTTTGGAAGCGAGGACGACTATACTTGGACCCTCTGTGGGTTCGACAGCGATGACGACTGTACTTGGATTCTACGTGGGTTCGAGCTCGATGGTTACTGTACTAGGATCCTACGTGGGTTTGGTAGCGACAACTTCTGTACTTGGATCCTACGTGGGTTCGGTAGAGGAGATGATTCAGAGGCTAAATCTAATCATCTCCACCCCTCTTCGTGGGTAGTATACCTGTGTGAGATGAGTCTTGTAATTCAATAATTATAAATGATGTGATTTACTTCTTTCCAGTGTGGACAAGATTGTTCTTGGGCTCAGAAGATGGAGCCGAACTAAAATTTATGACATAGGTATATGTATGGGCATATACCTATGTAGAGTTGGTTGATACTTCGTGTTTGTATATTTCCTTTTTAGTTTATCTTTCGTGGATTCTGGGAGACCTTCGGGAGTCTCGGAGTCCATACTGAGTATCGTTATACTCACCCCTGCACGGGAAATACCTGCACTATGTTGTGTTTGTTGCAGACGACGGACAACATTGTTCAATGTCGATGCTTTGTGGAGCTGGATGGTATCAGGAGGTGGACCACCTGGCGTGACGTACACGGAGTGGACGAACGGACCGAGGTACCGACAAGACTATCTGAACCCACCCTTCAGGTGGGATTCCCGGAGGACGACTCGGTGGTTGCTGATTTACTTTACAGTTGTTTTACTTTCCTTCTCAGTTGTACCATACATTCAGTTGGGTTTGTATACTGACACATTTATTTCCAGCACTTACATTTGTACTCCATTTTACTTATTGCTCACTTCACTTGCGTACTATGTTTTGTTTTTTTACTTTTTTAATGGTAATACCTTCCCTTTTTATGGGATTTAGGCCTTTGATTCTAGTTGCCAGCCCTAGACATATGGAAGTTGAGATTTCGGTAGTCACAGCGCAGGCCCTGAGGACGGGTCCTGACAAATTGGTATCAGAGGAGTCGGTTCTACCATAGAACTCATGAATCTGATAATTTCTTCTCTGTGAAGCAACAGTGTTAAGAGTATTGAGTGTGGTTTTCAGTCCATGGAGTCCATTTTTGGTGCGGTGGCCCACATATCCATACACCAGGACCTTGATGTCTGATTTCCGACTAAGTGCTCGAAAACACTGATTTCATGTGTGTTTCAAAAGATTTATTTTTTATTACATTGTGTTAGCCCACCAGGTTTACTATCTGATTGTGGCACACATGATTCATTTCATGATGGCCCCACGAAGGTTGCTAGGTAGGGTTCCGAGCTACATGTGAGATGGCATCCCACAGAGCAACAAGGCCTCGGTGTAGGGACCCATTACAGTGGAGGCACCAGCGGTACCACTACCCGCTGAGCCACTGATGCCACCAGCCTGAGAAGAAAAGAGTGCACGCCACCTGAGTGCATTGCATAAGTTTCAGTGATAGAGGCTACCCAGGTTCCGCAAAGAGACAGACCCTCTGGCCACCGAGGATTGGCAGGAGGCTATCGTGAGAGTCTTCAGATTGGTAGAAAGACCTGCTGACCTTATGGTGATCCCTGCCACGCATCCCCTGTACGCAGCAGCAGGTAGATGGTGGATCCAGATACATCAGGTGCATGATGAGTGATATCGACTTTGTACAAACATCAAGAGCCTCTTCCGCTCAGAGTTTTTTCTAGCCACCCTCTGTGTGGTGCGCATCCAGGAGTTACTACATCTGCGGCAGGGCAGTATGACAGTAGCTCAGTACTCGACAAGATTTACCAACCTCTCACGCTACTCCACATACATGGTTCGGGACCCATTCATCTAGGCCCGGACTTCGAGTAGGGACTAAGGAATGAGATCAGGGCTTCGATGGTCTCCCTCAGCATTCGGACGTAAGTAGGAGTACTGGAGCATGCCTTTCTTGTGGAGAGACTTCTTGCTGAGCCGACGCCAGCAGCGAGACCCACCGGATGGCGACATGTAGCAGAGTCTTCTATAGCCAGCAGTGGACAGATGTCGCAGAGGTCCAAGAGGACTAGGACATCAGGTGGAGACCTTAGGATACTGGTTTTGATGTGCGGGGACCACGAATCAGAGCCAGCCATATAAGGGTTAGGCAGTGCTATGCATGCAGCGGGCAGGGCCACGTGGCTTGTGACTGCCCGACCTGCCATGAAGATGAGTAGAAGACAGTAGAGGGACCTCCCAGGCAGAGGAAGAGGTTCAACTGTGACAGTGCGTAGGGAGCAGTTGGACGAGGCAGAGGAGCTGGCCGAGCAGCGGGTAGTGGATGACGCTTCGAGACTCTACCACCACCACCACCACAAGGGGGATCACCCCAACCACATGGAGCTAGTAGAAAGGGACTTGCTCAGCTCTAGGTAGTAGAGGCCTACGAACAAGATGCACCTGAAATGATTCGAGGTACTATTTGTGTCTACTCCACCCTTACTACAGTTCTTATAGACACAAGTGTGAGTCATTCTTTTATTGCCGCTGCCCTTTTTCGGAGCTCGGAGATTCCGACGGAGTCGTTGGCTCGATACATATACTTAGATACCCCTATGGGGGCAGAATCGATGATTACGCACTCATGCTGGCAGTGTGAGCTTACTCTAGGAGGTGAGATCTTCGGTTGGGATCTTCTTATATTGGCATTGAGGCCTTACGACCTCATCTTGGGTATGGATTGGTTATCTAAAGTCCATGACCAGATCGACTGTATTCGGCACAAAGTGAGGTGTGTCTGCACAGATGAGAGAAAGTTCACCTTCACCGGTGAGAACGGTGCCTTTGCATCGTAGGATGGACTTACGCAGAGGAGAGGGCATCTGATCACACATCAGTTGGCTAGTCTCATCCTAGGAGTGGTTGATGTACGGATTCCGAGTTTTCCTATTGTGGTGGATCAGAATGTGTACGTTTTTTTCCGACGACATTCCAGGACTTCCTCCTCACAGAGAGGTAGATTTCTACATTGACATGTACCCTGGGACAACACTGATATCTACTCCAGCGTATCGGATGGCTCCCACCGATCTTTGTGAGTTGCGGGTACAGATAGAGGACTTGCAAGGAATGGGATTCATCTGACCTAGTGTTTCGCCCTGGGATTCTCCAATTTTATTCGCCAAGATGGTGGATGGTAGCTTATGACTATGTGTCGACTACTGTGTCCAGAATCAAGTGACCGTAATGAAAAAGTACCCTCTCCAGAGGATTAACGACCTCTTTGATCATCTCAAGGGAGAACGATTGTTCACGAAGATAGACCTCAGGTCAAGCTATCATCATCTCAGAGTTCGAGACATGGATGTACAGTAGATGTCCTTCAAGTGTCGTTATGTCCACTACGAGTTCTTGGTTATGCCCTTCGGCATAACCAACACACCGACAATGACTATGAGTCTCATGAGCAGGATCGTCCAGCCTTTCCTCGATCGTTTTGTCGTAGTCTTCATCGATGACATACCGATTTACTCGACTAATGAGTAGGAGCACGCCTACCACTTGCGTGTTGTACTAGACACACACCAAGAGCACCATCATTATGGTAAGCTCTCGAAGTGCCAGTTCTGGATTCAATAGGATCACTTCTTGGGGGACGTCATCTCGGAGGTGGGAGTTGCAGTGGATTATGCAAAGATGGAGGTAGTACTTGATTGGGAGCCACCCAGGAACGTGATGGAAGTGCAGAGTTTCCTAGGTCGGGCTGGGTACTGTAGAATATTTGTGCCAGACTTTACAGAGTTACAGCACCGCTTTTTTCTTTGAAGAAGAAGGTGAAACCCTCCATGTGGTGAGATATATTTTAGTAGAGCTTCGAGGAGCTGAGACAAAGATTGACCAGTGTTCCCATCTTGAGGCTACCAGAGGAGGGTGTTGGGTACGTTGTTTACTACGACACATCAGGGACCAGACTCGGGTGTGTCCTGAGGTAGGAGTGGGTAGTGATCGCCTATGGTTCATGGTAGTTGAGGAAACACGAGAAAAACTACGCTACCCATGACCTGGAGTTAGAAGCAGTTGTCTTTTCCTTGCATATGTGGCAGTACTATCTGATGGGCGAGTGCTTTATAGTCTACTCTACCCACCAGAGTCTCAGGTACATTTTCTCGCAGAAGGACCTGAACTTGAGATAGCGGTGATGGTTCGAGTTCCTCCAGGACTATGAATTTGAGATAGCTTATACTCCTGGGATGGTAAACGTAGTAGCTAATGCTCTCAGCAGGAGATCATACATTCAGCTAATTCAAATGGAGACAAAGTAGTTAGCCGCTTTGAAAATATCCTATGCGGATAGAGATGGGGAAACCTTTCTACAGTCCCTCACAGTCACTCCTCCACTACTTCAGTGGGTCAGAGAGGCACAACATGGGGACATTGACTGTGAGACGTGACGTGCTCAGATTTCCACAGGGCAGGCGCCCGATGGATTTTCTGAAGTAAGAGAGTATGTCATCCTCTTCATGGGACGTACCATGGTACCAGTTGCACTCCAGGAGAAAGTGCTGAGGGAGTTTCACACTTCCCCTCTAGCGGTACATCCTGGTGAGGCAAAGATGTACCAGGACCTTAGACATGGTGTCTAGGTTTGAAGAAGGTTGTAGCAGAGTTCATTTCACGATGCCTCACATTCCATCAAGTTAAGGCAAAGCACCAGGTACCAGAAATCTTGGTACAACCCTAATAGGTTTTGGAGTGGAAGTGAGATGGGATATACATGGATTTATTGACAGGGCTTCCACGTACTTCAAGATGAAACGACTCAATCTGGGTGATCGTCGACCGACTCACCACGTCGGCCCACTTCCGTCCGATTAAAGAGTAGGGCTCAGTAGAGAGCTTGGGAGGCCTCTACGTTCTGGTGATCTTATGGATTCCTGGTGTGCCATCGTCTATCATCTCTGATCAAGACACTCGATTTACTTACCAGCTTTGGAAGGGGTTGCAGGAGGCATTTGGGATGCAGCTACGCCTGATCACCGCCTTTCATTCTCAGACGGATGGCCGATTAAAGAGAACCATTCAGACTCTCAAGGGCATGCTCCGTGCATGTGTCCTTGACTTTGGTCGTAGCTAGGAGGATCACCTACCCTTGGTGGAGTTTGCATGCAAAAACAGATACCAATCCACCATCGGGATGGCACCTTACGAGGCACGGTATGACCGACCATGCAGATAACCTCTGTGATGGACGGACCATGGGGAGTCAGCACTTGTAGGAAAATAGATGGTTCAGGCTATGAAGGAGAAGGTTCATATCATCCAGAAGTGGATGAGGACTGCATAGATCAGGCAGAGGTTCTATGCTAATAGGAGATGGAGACCACGGAGTTCGAGGACGGTGAAAAAATTTTCTTGCGGGTCTCATCTTGACGTGGATTTCAGAGATTTGGTCGGGGTCGTACATTATCTCCGCACTTCATCGGGCTTTTCCAGGTCCTCGACATAGTATATGAGGTGGCTTACCACCTGAACCTTCCACCTCAGTTGCATCGGGTGCATGACGTCTTCCATTTATCTCAGGTGAGGCATTACATGCATGACCCGACCAACATCGCCAATCACGGGGAGCAGGACATCGATGACATAGAGAAATTCAAGTAGGTCCCAGTGGAGATCGAGGATCGATATGAGCGAGTCCTACGTAGATGGTCATTACCTCTGGTTCACATTCATTGGCAGCACGAGAACCTCCAAGAGAGCACATGGGAGTGGGAGGCTCATATGAATGCTCAGTACCCACATTTTTTTCCCTAGTTTATGTTTTAGTTTTATTGGGACATAAATCCTTGAGGTGGGAGTAATTTAATGATGCGAAAATTTCAAGGAAATTGTTTTCTTAAATACTATGCAATTTTAGGAGTCTTTGGATTCTGACGGAACTTGATTCTGAGGCCCGGTGTTCCCGGAATCAATTTCCAATGTTTATCTTGGGTACGTTCAGTAAATGAATGAGCGGGTTTTTATATATTTTAAACCGGTGCTCGAAATTGAAATCTGAGGGCATTGATGAACTCGCAGTGCCGGTAATTTCATAAGGGGACCTTTACCACAGTTTCGTTTTAAGCGGGTTGGGAATTAATATTTTGGGAATTATATTAAAATAAATAAAATTGATGTAGCAAAATTTTATTTTATGGTTGGTGGTTATTACCTCCCAAGGGGAGTTAATGGTGGGTCCCACACCCACATAACCTCCCATGAGATGATATTTGTGGGGTGGGGCCCACATGTAACCTAAACCCTTAAACGTCCCATAACTCTCATAAACACACATTAAACACCCATTTTTAACTACGACAACTCTCCCATTTTTATGAGATCTCTACACCATCCCCTCTCTCCTATTAATTCATGCCGACACCTTAATTAATAAATTGCATTCTCCAATTTATTAATTAAGAGTTTGAATCATTGAATTTTTAAATGTCTTGTGTTAATAAAATAATAGGAGTAGATTATTATTTTATTTTGGGATAGGTTTTGTTGTGTGAAGGGATAGAACTTTGAGAGAATAGTATTCTTCCCCGAAGAAGAATGTCGACTTCATCAACGAAGAATTCATGATCCACAAATAACGACGACACACAATCCTTTCACTTATTCATGAAAAGTGAGGAGACACCGCTTCCTCTACGGATGCACTCCGACGTCGTCTACAAATCCTTTCCCCGTGATGCTGTCTTCCACGACGCCTGATGTACAACGTCAATTATCGAGGTACGGGATTATGTTCATGGATTAACAATTTTCCTTGTTTGACATTGTATAACATTGATTGTCTCGGCCTATTTCTATCGCTTAATGCGGAGGGTGCGGGCCGAACGAACATGGCCCGACGACCCTCCATTTGATCTTGTTTATCTTTGGAATTGGCGATCAATGGTGGAAGGTGGAAGAGGCCGGCGGCGCAAGGTCCGCCTTCGCACACATAAAGAAAGCCGCGTCCAAGCGGGACATAGTAGAGGAAGCATGGTACTACCACGCCGTGCTGGGAACGCGGAGCTGCGGCCAGGGAAGGCCGCGGTGGAGGAAGCCGGCGCCATCACACTAGCTGTGCAGAAGGAATCGCAACCCGCTTTGGTAGAAGGACCGGCCGGCCCATCAGCCATCTGGGCAGAGTAATGCCGCAGCACCAGGAGGGTTCCATGCCGGATGATCCACGACCCACCCGTGTGGGATACTTGCGCCAGAAGGCCGGTCGGCTCCAACCAGCTGGTTAGGGAGGGTGGAACCGCTTGGAGCCACTGGTTCGGGCAGCCTGCCCCTCCCTCGGACCGCTCGGCCCTAGGGCTGAGCCGCTCGCCCAGCTGGCCGAGCCAGCCGGGCCGCGCCGAGCCGGGTAGCGCCCAGCCGGGGTGGGCCGCGCCCCGTCGGACCAGGTCGAACCACTTCATGTCAGGCCTCACCCCTCAAGACAAGCCGTGCGAATCTTTGGGCCTATCTGACACCCTTACTGGGTCGGACCCGCCAAAACATGGTGACCCAAACTGCCAGCCCGCTTGGCTTAACGGGTCGGGCCCGTTATTCACTTAAACTTGAATAACATAAATATTTCACATCCAATCGACGCACCGTCTATGGAACTAGGATCCTTTAAATGAGGCAGTCCTTTTTTGATACTACAAGTGAGTTTTGGGCATCCTTAAATAATAGCCGGGTTAGAAACGAGCATATTTCTAACCGGGCCCTGGAAAGACAAAGAAAATATCTCTCAGAACATGTATCCAATTGATGCACCGTCTGTAGAATTAATTCCTTTAAACAAGATGGAACTTTAGTATACATCAACTCAGGACCTTGTGATAATGTATGTATCGCCCCTTTACTCATGGAGCGGTCCCTCCTAGAATCGAGTACGATGTGTGCGAGAACCCTAGAGCTGGATACTACTACGATGACTACCGGGTTGGGATCCTTCGTGGGTTCGATGAAAAAGATGACTGTAGTTGGATCCTATGTGGGTTCGACAGCGGGGATGACTGTACTTGGATCCTCCGTGGGTTCAGCAGCGATGATGACTGTACATGGATCCTACGTGGGTTCGGCAGCGATGCTTACTGTACTAGGATCCTACGTGGGTTTGGCGGCGATGACTTATGTACTTGGATTCTATGTGGGTTCGGCAGAAGAGATGATTTAGAGGCTACAACTAATCATCTCCACCCCTCTTCATGATTAGTATACTTGTGTGAGATAAATCTTGTCTTTTAATCATTATCAATGATGTGATTGGCTTCTTTCTTATGTTGATAGGATTCGGATTGGGCTCGGAAGTTGGTTCCAAACTGAGATTGATGACATAGGTATATGTGTGGGAATATACCTAAGTATAGTTGGTTGATACTTCGTGTTTGTATATTTTCTTTTGTGGTTTATCCATCGTGGATTCTGGGAGACCTTAGGTGGTCTCGGGATCTCTACTGAGTAACGTTATACACATCTCTACACGTGCAATGCCTGCACTACATTGTGTTGGTTGCAGACGATGGAATTCACTGATTGTGGTTGAGTCTTGTGGAGCTAGACAGTATCTGAAGTTGGACCACCTGTCGGGATGTACACGGAGAGGATGGACGGACCAAGGAACCGATGAGACCATCTGTACCCACTGATATGGATATCGTTGGCTAGCAGCAAGCAGACGCAGCCATCAGACAATGTCGTTGGTGCATGCGGAACAGACCTGCAGTCTGCAGGCTATTGTAGTGAACTGGACCTGGTGCAATTCCATGACTCACAGGGGGAAACTATACCATATGGTCAGACCATTGTAGTAGGGTGGCGCTGCATGGGGTGTGTGATAGAGGAGAGGTCCATGATAGTAGTCTATGGTAGAAGATGGCATAGGGTCCTGGGCAACATGTAGAGGAGGAGGCCATCCTCAACCATCCATGTGTGGAATTAACTAGAAAACCTATAGGCGTTTGAGTAGGGGAAAACTGGTCCACCATAGAGACTGGGCCGGTGGCCTGAACATGGACACTAGAAATCCAGGGTGGGAATCTAGTCGACCTGCCTTTGTGGGATGGGATGATGGGGGGGAGCAAGCCTCTGGGTGGCATGAGTAGCGAGTAGAACCATCTAGCCAATGCGGGATAAGCCAGATTGAACCGGGACACTGGGCGACACGACAAGCTAGACACCTAGGTGAATTGAACTAGGCCCAAAAAGACCAAATGGTCATGGCCCGATGGTTAGGCCTGACCGTGCAGGTATAGACCACACAAGGTCAAGACACATAATCCAAAATGATTCGGGTCATGAAGATCTCCAAGGATGGTTTTTTCTATTCAACCCTACATGGTCAGACCGGGCCTTGACACAACTGACCACTGCTGGCTAAAACGCCATCATCTTTAAGACCAAACTTCTAATTGACGCATTGTCTATGGATTTCAGACCCTTGTAATGAGATGGACCAATAAAAATACTCTACATGATATCTTTTGGATGTACAGATGTGAGTGATTGATTGAGTATTAGAGTCTCCAAGAATCAAGCACTATACAAGAAGGAATCCAATGGTTAGATGTGATGTGAAGGATATGATGAGTTGGTCCTATTGATCTTGGAGACCATGATATGAGTTGGTATTAGGGATCCAAATGGATCATAGATGACTAGGTATATGTGATGTAGTTGTACCAAAGATGAGCGGGGCTATGTGATCCCACTAGACTAGATACAAGTGGTTATATGTAATTCTTCTAGAAAATAAAATAGAGGTTCTTAGTGATCTGACCGCCCCTGAGAAAATCCGGTCTATGTTATCTAGCTAGCCTAAGATACGAGATAATATATGTTATCCCACAGGCCCAGGGGATGAGCGGACCTAGATGATGAACCCTTCAACAGTACGACTCTTCATATTTATGATTGTTAATTCTACTTTGTATACATTTAGTTATATCAATTGTGTGCTAATTTTCTTTGTGAGAATGCTATTTTCTTTTTATTTTTTGTTAACATTTTTGTTATTTTCATTGTCTATTGGGGTATCTGCTAAGTATTTTCTTACTCAACCCCATAACGAGTTGTTCCTGCATGTGTCGTGTCTTGTGCAGATGACCAATACCTTGACGGAGGACATCTTGTCCTAGGACATGGTGGTTCCCATTGAGATCTGATTGGCGGGAATGCTTCTATAGATTCCAGCAGCTACTCTAAACATACCCAATAGGCGGGGCTTTCAGCGGATGACATATCAATGATTCTGTAATCATTTTTCTTTGTAGTTTTCTTTTGTTGGTATTATATTCTATCCCATTTAATTTCTGTCTATATTGTGATCACAATAGTAGTAATGTGATAGTTTTGGGTAACATTGTTTTTACCTTTATTTAGTTTTTGTTATGTGTGTGTACAAGTTTAAAGGAAAATTCTTTCACAATTGGGATATTCTTACTTGGTGCTAGTCTCCAGCACCTGCCTATGGACTGCAGGCTTGAGGTAGTGACGACATGGGCCTTGGGTACTGGCTCCTGATAATGTGGTATCAAAGGAGGTTTGGTCTACCAGAAGAACTAAGTGTCTGTATTTTTTGATGGGGATATATTGTTAATTGTTTTGTGTACAGATTTCAAGACATAGAATCCAATGTTGGTGTGGGGACCAATGTATCTATACCATATGATACCAAATAAATAGTTTTTACACACTATATGAAAACACTATTTTCATGTGTATTTGAGTGTTTTATAAGGATAATTTTGAGATAAATTCATCTCACTAGGTTTAATCAATTGAACGTGGATCATCTTGATCTCTTTCATGATTCCACCACACAGTCAACCAGCTAGGATTACAGTGTGTGACCATGAGGAAGGTCCATAGTGCGATTATTCTTTGGTGCCAAAACTATTTCCCTATTTAGAAAATTTAGGCGATGTCCCAATTATACCATCGACTATTGGTCAGCAGTTACTACCTGTGTTACCATTAGAGGATACATATAGGATCAGTTCCTTACATGAGTTCCAGGGACAAAGACCTCCTAGGATTAGGGGAGAGACAGATCCCTTGGTACCTGAGGATTTGATAGAGGTTGTGATGTGAGTCTCATAGTTAGTGAGGATTACAATTAACCAGATTGTGGTTCTAGTAGTGATCCTTTTTCAGGGCTTGTTGGAGATATGGTGTAGTATGGTAGTCCATTCTCATGAGGATGTGACCCTCACATGGTCTGAATTCAGGAAAAAAATTTCTATGGGTTCTTCCTTGCGAAATTGTGATTTGTGTGCATACATGAGAATATTCACATATAATATGTTATCCTAACAATGGATATGTACTCTGTGATGTTCACAAACAACTTTCATTACTCCACTGATATGGTGCAGGGCCCTTTTTTAATTTTCTTAACCTTTACCAGGGACACGAATAGGAGAACAGGGCATCGATGATTTATCTCATCATCCCTATATAGGCTGGGGTATTGTAGCAATCTCTACTGGTAGAAATATTCCTCACTGAATAGGCAAATATAGTGGAAGCTACCTCTAGGTGATGGGTGGCCATTTCATCCGTGGTGGGTAGCCGATAAATGACATAGAGGCCCAAACATGCTAGATCATTCTAGGGATGACCCCAGGACTTAGGGAAAGTGGTGCGAGGCCCACATGGTAGCAGCTGTCAGTAGAGGAGTATGGCGTGCTACCCGTGCATCAGGTAGGGACAAATGGCTTGTGATTTCCTAACCCGCCACACAGACGATTAGTAAATGGATGAAAGGATTCTGAGCAAGTTATAGATGATCGAGAGAGGTTTTCTATAGGAAAAAAATAATTGGTAGGTAAGTGGGAAGGGTGGTAGGAAGTTGACATTGGTTTTAGGTACTACCACCACCACCCCCAGTGGATCCACTGTGGGATCTTGGAGATGGTGGACAAGGGTGAGGCGTACCTCAAGAGATTGAGTCATATGACCACGTCACTCCAGATTTGAATAGAGATATCATCTGTGTGTTCTCAAACATGGTTTTCATTTTTTTAGACACAGGTTCTGGCCACTCTTTCGTTTCCCTGGATCTTGTTCAGAGCTCAGAGATTCTGGTAGATCAGTTAGCACGATCCATACAGTTAAAAGTCTTATGAGAGCGGATTCATTGATTTTATTCTAGAACCAGTAGTGTGATATAACCATATGATATGAGAAATTATGTTGATATCTTCTAGTAGAGATGTTGAGTCCTAATGAAATCATCTTGCGTATTGATTAACAATCAATAGTTTGTGCTCAGATCGAGTATTTTAGGTGCCCAGTGTGGTGTGTCTGGACAGATGGGACCAAGTATTCATTTATCGGTGAATATGAATACACATCAACTCATGATTGACACTTGCATTGGATGGTGAAACCAGTCACTAATCAGTTGGATTTCATGAACCTTAGTGTTGGGGATGAGAACATTCCAAATTTTCTTGTAGTGTTGGAACGGTATGAGGTCGTCTTTCCAAATGATTTTCCAAGACTACCTCCTCATATTTAGGGTGACTTATGCATTGATTTGTACCCTATGAAAACACTGATTTCTACACATTCCAATCAAATGTCTTCCATAGAGCTTTGGGAGGTTTGGGTACAGTTGGAGGACTTGCCGAGGAAGGGGTACTTGTGGCCCAGTGTTTCACCAGGGGAAGCCCCAGTGATGTTTTCCATGAATGAAAATTGAAGCCTGAGGATATGTGTGGACTTCCGTTTCTTGATAAAAGTGACCATGAAGAAAAATAATCCTCTATAAAGGATTAATGAACCCTTCGATCAGTTGAAGGGAGCGATTTGGTTCTCAAAGATAGACCTCAGATAATGATATCACCTACTTTGATTGTGAGATGAGGAAATCTCAAAGAAGACATATATATATATATATATATATGGACACTATGAGTACGTAGTGATTTGGTTGGTGTGACCAACACCCCAATGAAGTTCAAGGGACACATGAATAGATTCTTCTAACTGTACATAAAGCATTTTTTAGTGGTCATCATTGATGACATCTTACTGTATTTAGCATCTGAGGTGGAGGATGTGATACAACGGAGGATGGTTCTGGACAAACTAAAAGAGAACCATCATTACAAAAATATCTTGATGTTTGAGTTTGGGAAACAAAAATTCCACTACCTATGATATGGAATCTCCGAGGCTAGAGGTATAGTGGATCTATCACAGATCAAGGTTGTTCTTTCTTGGTATCCACCCAAGTGCATTATTGAGGTACATCATTTCCTTGGTTTGACTGTTTACTATTAGATATTTTTCAAATCATCTCAAGTGTGGTAGCACCCATGAAATCATTGAATGAAAGGGAAAAACCTTCATGTGGATATAAGGAAGTGAAGGGATCTTTCAGTAGTTGAGGCAAATCTTGATGCATTCTCTTATCATTAGGATTATAGAGGTGGGAAAAGACTATGTGGTATACTATGACGGATCGGTAACTCGACATGGTTGTGTCTTCATGCAATATAATGTAGTGACTTCTATTGGCTCACGATAGTGTATACGACATGACAAACTATCCGACTCATGATTTTTCATTGGGAGAAGTACTCTTCACAATAAATATGTGGTGAAACTACCTTATGGGAGTATAATTCATTGTCTACACTAGCCCCAAGAGTCTCAAGTATATCATTTATTATAAGGATCTGTATATGAGATAATGACATTGACTAGATTTACTCCATGTCTATGACTTCAAGATAGTGTATATTACTAGGAAGGGGGACATTGTGGTAGATTCTCTCATCATAATATCATGTTCACAACTACTGAACGAGCCCACATATTATTTGGTCTCGCTTCAAATATCCATAAGTGATAATGATGTGGCATCTTATCTTTAGTCTATGGTAGTTTCTGATGAACTCTTATGGTGATTCTTAGTGGTGAAACTCATTTATTCTAGTTGTGGGACTCCATGTGCCCAAATTTTCACATTGCATGCCCCTTTTGGATATTCAAAAGGTGGGGATATTGTCACCCTTTTCATAGGACACACCCTTGTACCAATGGAGTTGAGGGAGGAGTTGTTGGGGGAGTTCCATACATACCCTTTGAAGGTACATCAATGTGTGGTGAATATGTACAGACCCCCGACATTAGTATAAGTGGCCAGAGATGAAAAGGGAAGTAACATAGATAGTCATGAGATTCCTCACATTTCAGCAAGTGAAGGTTGAGTACTAGGTTTCATAAGGATTGACATAACCCTAGAGGTAACATAGTATAAGTGGGATGGAATATCGATTGAATTTTTGATGGGCTGACTTCGTACATCCATGGGGAAGGATACCATTTGTGCGATCATAGAATGACTCCCCATGTCGGACCACTTCCTACCCATTTGAGAGAATGGGTTAGTAAAGGTCATGAGAAGCCTCTACCTATAAGAGATAGTTTAAATCCGTAGAGTCCCATCTATAATTTTCTTAGATCCCGACACACAGTTTATATCCTGGTTGGGGATGATATTTCATGAGAATTTTGACACTCATATGTTCTTGAGAACATCCTTTCACCCATATTCTGACATTCAAATAGAGCATACCATGCATATATTGGAGGGAATTATTTATTCTTGTGTCTATGATTTCTTTCATAGTTTGGATGACCACCTAACACTGGTGGAGTTTTCTTACAACAATAGCTACCACTCAACTACATATATGTCACCATTTATGGAATTTTTTATATGCCCATGGAGGTAAATGTAGCAGTGGAAAGACACTTTGGATTCAGTACTCAAGGTTTCATAGATGGTACAGGCTACCACTAAGAAGGTGCAGGTCATCCCAGAGAGAATGAAGACTACACAAAGCCCACAGATGTCCAATTTGGATAGGTGATAGAGACCCTTGAAGTTCTATGAAGGGAACCATGTATTCCAAATATTATATCTTTGATGAGGGAAACATATATTTATATGGGGTTACAAGTTTTCTTTGAGATTCATTAGGCCTTTCCTGATACTACGTAGAGTGGGTAACTCAGCGTACCACATGGATCTACCACCACAGACTGAGAGTGTGCATGATGTCTTTCACATATCCCAGATGTGGAAATACATGAATGAACCTTATCAGGTCATCGACTATGGAGAGTTGTTGGTTGATGATAGGGAAACATTCATGCAGTACCCAGTGGTGATTGAGGATCAACATGAGAGGAACCTTCATGGACTATCGATTACTATAGTCTCTGTTCTTTGGAATCATAGGAATATCCAAGAGTGTATGTGGGAGCGGGAGGATTAGATTCTTGCTCAGAACCCTTTACTGTTTGATTATTCATTGTTTTGGATAATGAGGACATTAAGACCTAAAGAGTTGAGTAATGTAATCCCTAATATTTCCAATAATTTTTTTTGAAATTAAAATGGGATTTTTTTCGATATGATTGTGAGACGACACATTATTATTTGGACTAGAGTGGAAAGAATATATTTTTGATCTATTTTTAGGTTCACTATATAATTGTGAATGTGGTTTTTTCTATCAATTAAACCAGTTCCCAGATCAAAAATTCAACGGCACCATTTAAGTCATGAGTGTTGGGATTCACCTAGAGAGGACCCAACATTGGTCGGCAAGGGCCAACAGTGGAATGTATTTTTCATCCATAAATTAAATAATTAAGGAACAATTATTCTTTTCTCAAATACTTATAACTCCTAAATATAAACTATGATTGCAAATATGACATTACTTTTGAGCTCATAATCTTTTGTTTCCTAGAGGAAGAGCATAACATCGACCAAGGTGGGTCGAGAGTGAAATATAGTTTTCATTCTATTTATGAAAAATTAAAATAAAATAAACCTGATTATTTTATTCTTATTTTGAAAATTCAAAATTGTAGTAGAGAAGTGGTGTTTTAATGCAATGAAACTTAATTTTTTTTCATAAATTTAAAAACATAACAGTACTGCAATGAAACAGTAATGGAAATGAGATTACATATTTAATGATTTAATAGGGGGTGCATTATTGACTTGTTGGGTGAAACATTTTGAATAACATGTGGATTGCTATAGTTTAATGGAAAATGATGATCACCAACAACTTCAAGAACCCTCCCCCTCCCCTTCGTGAGATCCCTCCTTCGATGTTGGATCCAATGCTTCTGTAGATGGGCCACCATTTGTGAAAAATACACCATTCGATTTAACATTGTCTTTGTGAAGGGGGTTAAATTATAAGTGAATATTTCCCCTTTCACCCCCTCTAAATGAAGAACATGGATCAACATTCGATGATATTTATATGTGGTTGGATATCACTTTTGGGTTTGGAAATATAATTACTGGTTGATATCGGGAATGAATCCTGGTGATTTAAAATTTATAAATCGTAATCCCGCTAACATGAACAATTCTAGACCAACACGAACAATGGATGGTTGTTAATATGGGTGTTCATTTTGACCCCTCCATCAATCTCTCCACATTCATTATAGAGAAAATAATAAAGGTGAATTGTATATAGAAGAATAATGAAAAAGGATCGCGTCCAGGTTGGTTGAGGCATCAGTGACAGACCGCGACACAATGTCGTGGTGGCGACACGGGGCCATGGAACTGGGTCGTGGCGGATGGTAGGAGGTGGCACGTTGGAAGCACACTATTGTGGTGACACTGTCTATTAGTACTGTGGTTGGCGACCGGTGCTTGAAGCCACCCGACCAATACAGAGACCAATGTGGATCAATTTTGTGGTCCACATACTGACACAATGACATGGAACAGTAGAAAATCCATGAGCCACTCGTGGAAACATGTCTGTATAAGTGGACCAGTGCAGAAGGGAGGCTCTTCTCGGGCATTGCAGCATGAGCAGGCATGTGGTCTTGGAGAAAATATGGTGCGAACTAGATGCCGCACGGGCGTCTATGCATGGAAAAAACCAGCCCGCCATGCGTTTCGGGATAGTTGCGTGAATCATCCACAAGGAGTTCTAGGATGGAAGCCAGTCAGCCCACCCATGAGGGCCAAAAATATGGGGTTGATAATGCCTCTGGGCATCCCGAGCTGCAGATATCATTATTCCTCTAGTTCAGGTCAGATATGATGGAACTGAATCACTAGGTGACACCGTACGCTATACCCATGGTAGAACCGGTCCGGGTCCACCAAGGTCCAATGGGCCAAGACTAATGGCCATGATAGAGTGGGCTGGCCCAGAATCCACCAGATTGTGTTAGGATGGTCAAACCAGGTCATGTTATGTGGTACCCCTAGGCTAGGTTAGTCAGGTCGGTCTGACCAGGTCAGACCATGCTGAGAAAGAACCATGCCCTGTCTACAAAAGCACAAACAACATTCAGACCAGACATTCGATTGACGCAAATTATCAAACATTGGGACCCTTTTGAAGAGACATTCCTTCTAGCACACTCTAAGTGATATTTGGTGGAATTTTAAAAATGACATAATAATTGAGGAGTAAATTCTTCCATATTCAAGCACACTACGAGAATGAATCATTCATAGAGCTATGATGAGTAGTTTTTAGTGATCTAGTTGGCCAACAGACAAGAAGGACTTAGTGATCCAGTTGGCCCAGTGACAAGTTGGTCTTAGTGATCTAGATTTCCTAGAGACGAGTGAGTGTATGTGATCCAGTTTTCCCAAAGATGAGTGGGTCTTAGTGGTCTTGTTTTCCCAAAGATAGAGGGTCTACGGGATCCAGATAGACAATATATTATCATGTATTAGTGATTCGGTTGGACCAGAGATGAGGGGGTCTAAGTGACCCAGATGGCCCCAGATTCAAGCGGGTCACATGGATCCCATAGGCCTAGGTGATGAGTGGGGCTAGATAATGAATCCCTTGGAAGAAAAAATGTTCACCTTTAAGAATAATTATTCTACTTCCTTTAATTTGATCTATAACCAGATTGAGTTATATTTCATTGTGATATTTATTTATTTTTTTTAATTTATTGGTAATGATTTGTGGTATTTCATTTTTGGATTATGGTACACATTGATTATTTTGTTACTCACCCTTGCATAGGTTTATCCTACACGTGCCATGCCTTCTGTATATGAATAACACCGTGACAGAGGAGTTGGAGGCCTAGGACTAGGCGTTTCCTTATTAGAACAGGCAGTTGGGGCATACTTCTATGGCTTTTGGTAGCTAGAATACACTTAATCATCGGGTGGGGTATTCATCATATAGTGTATCTGAAATCATGTACTTCCTTTTGTTTTTATTATTCATTTGTTGGGTTTTTATTCTCCACATTTACATTCTGGTTTCATTGTACTCACAATAGTTGTCTTGTTATTGATGTGGTTCAATTAGTGTCTAGTTTTACATTGTTTGTGTTGTGTTTGTGTGTAAACGTTTAAATTCATTGGCCACCCCTTTTTTGGATATTCCTACTCGGTGCCTGTCGCCATCCCCAAGCTTATAGAAGGATGGTTGGGGTAGTCACAACATGGTCCTTGGGGGACGGGTCATGAAATCGTAACAAATGTTAGAGGAAAAAATGATATTGAATATGGTAATACTAATGAAAAAAAGATATATTATATTAATAAATGTCCAATGTCACCAGGGATGATTATTTTCCTAAAATAATATGTATCACTAAGATTGATAATGTTTTCAAAGAACAAGATATACTTTTTTCTAACCACTAATCAAGGTGACTATTTATCGTCATAAAATGATTATCCTCTCTTCTATATGAGGGATTTTGTAAATATATACAATTCCATGTTGAAAGAATCTATTAATTCAATGAATTATTATATATATATAAACAAAAAATGGGTTCTGATATTGAAAAGAGTTGAGGTAAATATTTAATGTGTAAAATTAGAATCCTAGGATTTACGTACATGGATACTAAACCAATTTAGATGAATATTTAGAACAATAAAAATTTACATGCATGAGAAAAATAATAGTTTAGTGTATTTGATTGCATGGAAGAAAATCATATATTTTAGTGAAATAAGATCATCATATCACTATCATATATTCCTATTTAGTACTAAAACATATAAAGTTACATCATAACCATAGAAATGAATAATATGAACGGGGAAGTATTAAATGACCTTTATGGGTATATAAATGAAATGTGCAAGAATATCATGAACATACAGGTATGTGGAAATGAGTATAATCATTGAATATTAGACCCTGCATATCATTGAGTGTAAAAATGAGAAATTTCATATACATTGGTTGATCATGGTACATTAATCATTATATTAGAAAGAACGTGATCCATTTGAGAATATCATGGGGATAAGATATAGTTTTTTTTTAAAAACATAGAAATGTAATATTATTTCCCAATTAGTCAATGATCATTTCAATAAACATATATGGCCACTTGATGGGGACTACACCTACTGGGAATGCCACACCAGTATCCCCAGTCATAGTCCATTCCATTAAATGAATTGGATTCACTTTATTCCCTTATTAGATTGGGATTAACCAAACTCACATAGTGTATTTTTTTTACTCCATCTTCCAGTAGTGGGTTGGGTTTCCCCCTTTTTCTATATTAGATCAGGACATAGATGTTAACTATTTTGGATTTGGACCCACCTATTTCCCTTTTATGATCAAGATCAAAATATTGTTTTCCATCATTATCTCATGAGATATAAATCATTAACCAATGCATTAGAGTGATATATAGTTAGAACTCATAACATAATAAGAAAATACATATATGTTCAACAAGAAAATAAAAAAATCATCATTTCTTGACCCATAAAATTATATAGGTTTAATAAATAACATTTCCTAACACATGAAATTAAATGGGAATCATAAGAATTTCATCATATCATTACATATGGACAATACAGTGTTTAATTAATCATTTCATTAATGAATTATCTATGAAAATATTTCGTTTTCAAGGGAATATATCCAGTGGAAGAGAAACATATTTCATAAGAATCATTCAATCAAAACATAATTTAATCAAGAAAGAATGTGAATTGTAGCCATGGATCATATTCCCAATGAAAAATAAATGAAAATTGAATGTCATCTAATATGGGAGGGATATTAAAATATCACAATTAATATTTCATTAGGAAAACATTCTTTCTCCGAAAATTATTTTCATATATCCATTTCAAAAAAATATTATAAACATTGGCTTACGATTTTATTTAATACATATATCTAGGAAAATGTATTTTCTTCAATAAAAAATAATTTTTAAAAAATATTTCTTTTTAATATATTTTATCATCTTAAATATTTTTGTAAACATAAAAGGAACCTTGAAAACATTTATAATTACTTTTACAATGAAGTTTATTTTGAAAATTATATATAAATCGCGGAAACAATTTGAATACATGTTTAATTGAAAATATATAAAATGGGGATTGAATTTTTTTTAGTAATATAAAATTATAAAACATCTTTGGGAATAATTTTTTAGTTTGCATTGTTTTTAATTAACACAAAATATTTGACTGAAAAAAGAAATATTATATAAAATTAATTAAAAAACTAATTAATAAAATAACTACCAACGACTGGAATATTTTTACTAATAAATTAATATATCATGTATACTTATAGGATTGTAAAATTCATGGATTTTCCTAATATATGTAATATAATATATAATTCATGATTTCATTATCCTAAATAATCTTGATAAATAATGAGATTGTAGAAAAAAACTATTTCCAATTTCGTAACATTGAATCAAAATAAACATGATAGATTAAAATTTAATAAATCATAAAATATGTTAACGTATTGATATTAATATTATAAATTGTAAAATATTATTATATTCACGCATTAGAAAAATTTAGGTGCATAACATGTCATGTATCTCAATGAAGGAAACAATGAGACAAAAATTACATAACCGATTTGGTAAATTATTATCCATTAAAAACATTAATAAATATTAATATAATAGTATGAAAATATGCATAAATTTAATTATAAATTTTTTAATAGTTTCATTTCAATCCTATAAATTATAAAAAATCTATTAGTGGTGAACAAAGCATGTATCTCATGGATAGAAATTGTGAAATGATAAATCCATTTATACATGAAATAATAAAATCAATATATCAATTTAATATAACTAAATAATGGAAATTAATGATATATCATTTCATATGTCAGTATATACACCACAAAAATGAATCAACTGGTGAATATGTAATGTATCTCAGAATAACATAAAGTAATATGAAATTCCCTTACCGTAAGTCATTAAATTCATTGTACACAATCAAAATTATTGTATAATAAATATAAGAGTTTTATAAATTCTAAAATTAGCCATATTTTTATATATCATACTATTTATCATTTTTATGACTATATATTACCAATTTATCAAGTAACTCTATTTTAATGTTATGTTTTGGGTAACATATTCTATTATTTCCATATTTGTTATGGATTGTTATTTTGGAACCTCTTACATATGAAATGATTTAAATTTATAGATAATATAAATAAATATATAAAACTAACATATATTAATTATATAAATATATATAATAATCAATAATATATTGATAAAAAAATGGAATAAACAAATCATATAGACTGTATGTCGTACGTATCAATGGACATTGTTTCTGTTTAATTGTCGTATTGAAAGAATGAATGTAAATGAAATACATGTATAAATATATAATATCATTACTGTAGAATTATTATTTCATTAATATCATATATATTTTCTAAAACCATATTTAATACATTCCATGTATAATGTGAACGAACCAAATCAAATTGTGGTGGTAGTAGTACACATGCCAACAAATGAAGTAATCATATTTCAAAAAATGAAATACATGAAAGAATATTTTATAAAATAATTACACAATAATATAGTCATAATACATATCAATTATATGATATAAAAATAGTGTGCCCATAACAATTCAAAACCCTAAGAGGTGGTAAAGGAAAAATGAACAACATTGTTATGTGAGGTCGTAGTTCACTGTATAGATGATGGATAAGTCCTTTAAACATTAAATGAATGAGTGTGTTACAATTTTTAAAATTATTATAATAAACAATAATAATAATAATTATGGTAATGAAATTATTAAATAATCATGTAAAAATGATTATTTTAGGGGTGGAGAATAAAAATAAAATAAAGTATCATGAGGAAAGATGTTACTTCTACTTTGGGTAACTCCTATTTGTTTCACCAAAGGGCTCACATGGATGGATTTACTAAACAAAGGAAGGACTATAGGATGTAGTTAGGTAGTTTTGGATCTAATATTTGAATATCTAAGGCTATATTAATGGTTTTTATATGTGAATAAGTTCGAGGGGAGTGTTTATTTTTATAGTGGAGGAGGAGTGACATTAATGTACCTTTTTTAAAGAGGGATTCCACCCATGTTTTAACCATGTAATGTGGATCCAATATTGTACCCTATTTATGAAAATAGAGGAAAATGTCTATTTATGTCTACAAAATTGATTTTGGCCAATTTTATAGGTCAATTTGGCACTTAATATTATTGTTTACTTCCTTAGAAATATATTTTTTCACTAAATTTTTAAAATTAATTTTAATCATATTTGCTAATCTATTTGGTAAAAAAAATTAAAATTATTATACATAAAAAATTATAATGATTCAAAATATGGAATACGATTTTCTAAATTGACATAAACTATATCAATGAAACTATATTATATTTAATCCTAAAGATGGGATGAAGTACCGAGTTGTAATTATAAAAAATGATCAAAATGTTGATATGTTTTCATATCCTATTGTAATTAAAATTTATTAAACTGACCTAAATTGGTTTAAATAATGTATAATTGATATTATTAAGATTTAAAACCAAAATAAAATACAACTTATCTATATAATTAAATTAAATAAAAAGGATGTTTTGAATTAAATTTATCTATTTCATTATTAATTTAAGAAATGAAAATTCATAGAAAAATAAATAAGATACACAGAAATTAAATTTTAATATTCCATATCAAAAAATGACTATATAAATGGTTAATGAAAATTTCAAAACAATCATAAAAAATATTTATAATTAGTTTACCATTAAATATAAGAAAATAACATTTTTTTAAAAAATAAATCCCTTTATTTATAAAATTGGATTTTTTTCTTATCATATACTTATAAAATCTATTACATGATCATATAAAATACTGTTGATTTTATAATATATTAATTTTATTTACTACATTATACAATGTATATATCTTATTTAAATGTGGTAAAATAGAATTTCACTGTTAAGAAACAACTTTATTAAAAATGGAATACATCCATTCTAATATTGTCATTATTATTATTTATAACTAATTAAAAACCATAATATTATATTTATAATCATTTTTATAAAATATTATTAATTTTTTTAAATATTATTCATAACTTATATTCCATCAAATAGGTGGTAACTATAATAATATTTTAATAATCATATTAATAATATATTTTAGTTCAGTGAAACTCAGACTAGTGTGTATGACATGATAATGATGAATCATGATATTTGGTGTAATACAAGGAATGAAGAGTGTTGTGTGTACGAAAACATATTATATGTGTTGAATGTATAGAAATAATTAATTGATTTTTTCAAATAATTCAATCAACAGATAATTATTTCTTATAGAAAAAATCTAGACTCAATGTTGTGGCAAATAAAAAAAATAAAAAAGATTATATTTTTTCAAAAAAGTATATTTCCCCAAATTTAATGGTTATACATTATACCCCCATAAAAATGAACATCACCCATGAATTTTCTTTTTCTTTTTTAATTGATTAATATTTGAATGTAAAATTAATAGAATCCCATATCATTAAAATAAATTCTACAACTACATTTAAAAATGGAATGTATGAAACATTAAGGATACACAATGTACACATAATTAGCTTCCCAAATATGAGAACATTGGTGGAAAGTAAAAAATAAGACCTAGAAGAAATGATTAAATAATCAAAAATATCTATAAATATTAGTGATCAAAATAATGAGGGTGATCAAGAGAATGTTGAAAATAAAAAATTAATGTTATGAACCATGAAAGATGTCATTGATATCATAGAATATAATGATAATATGATATTATTTTATTTCGATACCCTATTCCTCATCTTGAATAATTTTGTTTTCATGATGATATATTAAATTTTTTTAATTCTGTTTTATATGTAAAATCTCACCCATGGTCATGTCATGAACAATTTTCAAATCACCTATTTCTCCGCAAATAATGATTAAATATTTATTCATGTTGCACTTATAGGTCATTAGAACCAGGATAAGTTATTCCATAAGACTCTATATTCCATCAAGGCAGTGTTCATTGAATATTTTATCCAATATGTTGATATCCTCATATGGTGAGATAATATATTAATATCACCAACAACATAATATGTTTACCTTAATCATTCCATAAATGGTTATCCTTATAACCATTATTAAAGACATGGTTAAAAGACATTAGAGTTAAGGTGTTGAAATATTATTAAAATTAATAAATCATATATCAGAATGTATCTCTTGGTTGTCACAATGCAAACACTTGAATACCCTCATCGTATATTCTCTTGTAACATGTTAACAAACTGATTAATTGTACATTTTTTTTGAACACATGCCTGGTTATTTATTCCAATGATTATAAGATATATTACTTAAATAAAAAAAGTTTTATTGTTCATCTATGATGTTATAGATAACATTGTCAAAAAATCCAAAACCACTTCCAAGGGAGTCAAAAATATCAAATTTAAAGTTTACATATCAATCATCTCTTAATCCGTGATAAAAATAATTTTTTCAACATAAAAGACACATTTTGTTTTACCAACCTATAATATTTATATTACATTTACAATAGATAAATTATCTATTTCATAAATATAATTCATTATTTTTTTTGAAAATCCACAAATAATAAAATTTTCTACATTATTATTATAACATAATTATTGAATTCCCATACAAACACTCTTCAATCATCCAACTTTACTGTTAAAACATTACTAATGCATCATTATATCATCCATTAATATACCATTCCTATAACATAATAATGGAATCACATCATAAGGTTCTTCAACTACATTTTGTTCATTCTTCTTACATTAAATGTATATAACACTGGAAGAACATCACATACCTTTAACACATTGTTAGCAGTTTCTTTGATTTTAGTAATATAACCAATACTAGTTGGACTTCATTATTTTCATCACATATTTAACACTTAGAAATTATTTTTCATCATCCCCAAACATTTAACATATAATAAATTCAATTTTAAAACGTGTCATTTTTTTACATCTATTGAATAAAACAAGAAAGCACATGGTGGTAAAAAATTCTCAGATTAGAAAATAACATAATCATGAAAAAATAAAAAATTATTTTCAAATAATGAATCATGCATCATCATATAATGAAAAAAAAGATTTATCATAGGATATTCACAATAATATCCTATTTAAATCCACCACTATGGTTCAAAAATTATCTATGAATTCCCAAAGAATATCCCCCTAAGTGTGTTGACTTTTATTTAGTAAGGCCTGTTGTGGTGAACTAGTTCCAAATCATGTCAAGATCGGTATTTGGTTTTTTTGGGTTTTTACCCATTGAATATATGGTACAGAGTTCCATCCAATTTTAGTAAGAAGAATATGATGTTTTTCTAGGGGACCACTCACTCTATCCATTCCTAGAGTTCCATGAATTTCTATATACATTTCCTCAATGATCAACTTAACCTTAGAGACATCTCTAGATGTATCCTTAGAAATATACCAATGGGCATCACTATTGTTTCCCCATCTTAGGATCCAAAGTCTTACTAAAAATTTACTTTCATACCAACTACAGTGTCCTATGATAAACTTAAAATAATATTACAACAATTGAGATAAATATTATACAAATTAGAAAAGTAAATTTATAAAAACAATAATAGTTTTATGTCCTCATAAGCTTCGACCACATTCTTCTAGTTTGTTTAATGGTCTTGATCATCCCATTAAAGATCTCCCCATTTAGTACTCATAATTAACACAATTATTTATAACATGGGGAATGGAAACATATGAACAGAATGATCTTGAATACATGAAAAATGTCAACAAAGGAAATACATAATATTATAATTAACACAATTTTTTTACAATTCGATATTAACCTTTAATATAATACCATTCATAACAATGATAGGAAACATGAGACCTGGCATTAATATTGAAAATTCATGAGGTGTGAATCATTACACAAATAATAACAAGAACCATGTGAGAATATCATAGGAATAGGGCATAGAAATAATGGCTAAAACATAAAAATTTAATATCATTATCTATAATTGAAAAAAATTTAACATAAAATTTATCAGGGCACTACATGTGGACAACCACTACTAGGTAGGAGGCACTACCATCCCAAGTAATAGTATTTTACATGTGAGGAATAATATTTCCCTACCTTACCATTGTGTATAGGGTTTCCCAATTTATCCACAGTGGATCGGGCTACCATGTATTTAGATAGTTGATTTAGTTTTCGCATCATCTACATGGAAATAAAATATTTATTTATAAAAAACTGTTATTTAAGAAGAGAGAAAACATGATTTCAACCACAAAAGGGAATAGTAGATTAATTAAAGTTAATTTTAGCCTAAATGAATTATACTTCCTAAATAAATTCTAAGATATTTTTGTTTACCTGATTATCTGGTGCATCCATTATAATATCATCAAACCAAAATCCCATATAATCCCAAGACTAAATGTATTTCTCCAGACTAATATTCCCATTGTTGAAACCCCAAACCAAGATCATGAACTTCTTGTATATTCAGTTACATTTACCCTCATTTTGATTAATCCTTAAAGGACTCCCATCATTTTAACAGATTATTCTTCACTAGTATTGAGAGAAAGAACCCAGTATGCCAAATATTCTATTGAGCTCCGGAGAAATTACTAGGATTTCTCAATAACATCACATGAATTAAATAGCGTTTCCATTTTCATAACTATATTTACTAATTTTGTCTCCATTGGTAGAGTCAATGAGGTGTAATACTTCTTCCCTTTACCTATTCCCCTCCATCATTCCATGGATGCCCTGATCTGATCACCCCCAAACCCGCAATCTGGGTCCTCGATCACTCTTTGAAAGATAACATGTTGAACATCCAATTTGAAGACAACATTCTTTTGAGACTCCCCATGAAACCCCATATGAGTGGACTCACCATCAACCTATACATCATAAAAATCATTCACCTAAAATGCTGGAGGCCTGAAAGGTGGTCATAAGAAGTACATTGCGAGTCTAAACTAGCCAAATGGGCCATGCTGACTGCATGAATACATCACTTTGGATCCCGATTCGTGTCACTGTCCCGAAAAGAATCAAAACGTTTGTAAATACAACCTTTGTTCTTGTACATTCAATTATCCCACCACATGTTGCCTTCACCTAGCCTATACTATCATATCTATGTACAGGTTCCCTTTCCTAGACTCCAGAACTAAAAACACTCCCCAGGCACACCACCTCTACAATACCCTAGTGGGACCTATGAATATCAGATATCTCTTCAATAACAATTACTACCTCAGAACATTAGGTTGTATTGAACAAGAATTGAGGACACTAGAGCCTTCCACATAACCGTCTACACTATCTAATGCATCATAAACCATCATATCCTTCTAAGGAATTGCCTCTCCAAAATCAAATTTAAATCTTACAAACAATCTAGAGAATTTTTTATCTGAAGTTTGATCCACTAACAGCTTTGGCACCTCCATTCATGACTCATACACAATATCATAATTAATTGACTAACTAATATCATCCATCTCACAACCAATATAAGACACAAATAGATTCACTCCCTAATGACTAACTCGGGTAGCATGTACCACATTTATGACCCTCATCTTATGAGTAGAATCTATTCCATGTTCCTTACACATTTCATTCTTGCATACCTTCGTACAATGTCAAAGTTTCATAGACAAGGAACAAATATCATGCCACAATTCAAAAACAACGACCTTCTTAAACATAAATGTTTCACCAATAGTGATCCAAAAAACAAAAGGGGCATCATGGATAGATCATCCTAAACATAGACACTTGGTGAAACCAAGTGGCATAATGACCTAGTTAAACTATTTGATAATAAGTAACGACCTACGAGATTCCCTTTCATACAATTAGTTGAAGGGTTCTCAAAAAGTATGAGATATTATGGATTCCTTATCAAAACATCCATCATTGTAAAATCCCACTTAGGAAGAATTTATCATGACCATTTGTTGAGAAATTACAAGAGTAATTGCATGTACGACGAGAGAAAGAACAATAATAGATTTGATGCTCCTCCAAAGAAAATCTAATAATGAAATGTGTATGTTCATGATGACATACTCTATTTTCTTTTTGAATACACCAAAAATCAAAAAACGAAGTGATAATATTCATTGACTGAAGGACATCAAAATTTGAACTCAGAAAACAATGTGGGATGCATCAGAGAAGTTGAATCGATGAACTCCCAATTTGAGAATGACAATTATAGAGCCCCATTAACGTCATGCAGAACCTTCATTCTGAGATTGATCAAATGGAATGAAGGTATACATTTAGGGTTTTAGAAAGGTTTGAATGGAAACCTGTAGACACCACCAAAAGATTTCAGTGGTCCCTCCACACTAAGGGGGGAGGGGCCTAAGTGAGGACCATCGATGGCTAGAGAACACTACCCAGCAACGAGGATATTTTGTGGCTAAACCTGATTATATTTGTTCCCCATCATTCCATTTTGTATTAAGACAGACCTGTTTCCCATTTTGGATTAGGATGATCATGATTAAATTTTAAGATCCTTCTCATTAACTTGGTTCCTTTAATTATTTCACAATATATAAATCATTAACCAATTCATTGGTAGGATTTATAGGTCCCACCCATCACATAATAATATTAGTCATCTATGTTCAATAATAATGATAAACATGAATCACGGAATAAACAATAAAAATGGATGGGTTTCATAAATATCATATCATAAACTATGAAATGAAATGGGTATCATAAAAATTTCCCGATATCATTATATATAGAAATTATATATAGAAATTATATAGGCCTAAAAATAATTTATTCAAAGAAAATTATGTGAAATGATGTGTGTATCTAGAGAATACAAGTTGTGGAATTGGAAAATGTGTCATAAACATCATTGCATCAAAACATAAACCATTAAAGAAATAATTTAAAGGGTATTATGGGGTTATATACACATTAAAATATTACAATAATAACGTATGTAATCATATGCTGTGAATTATTTTGAAATATCTGAAGAAATATTTCTTATGGAAAATTGCCTTTCATGAAAATAGTTTTTATAAAACAATTTCAAAATTATTTTCATTTATTGAAGGGAATAAAATTACATTTAAATCATTTAATTGGGAAAATATATTTTTAGTTGTTAAAAAAAATTTGTAAAACATAAATAAATTTTGAATACATTTTATATTAATCTAGCCAAGAAAACATTTAAAATAATGTTGATAGAATTTAGAAATCATTTTATATTGAAAATAATTGGAAAACATAAAAAGTATGATTTAAAAATTATTAATAACATTTTTCCATAAAAACAAATAAGATGGGGGATGAAAATATTTAAAACACTTTTTTTACTATAAAACACTTTGTAGACAGATATTTAGTAAAAATTGTTTTGAAAGAACACAATATTTTTCTGAAAGGATTAATAAATTTATATTATAATAATTTTTTATGAATTATAAAAATTTATAAAGAGAGGAATGTTTTTAATAATACATTAATATATCATTGATACCAATTGAATAATAAATTTCATGAGTTTTAACAAGAGAATCATCATTATAATTAATCAATTGAATCACAATCATTATCAATCCTGATTAATGATGATATTTTAGTGAAAAACTATTACAACTTTAGTAATATAAAAATGTTTTATACATTATATAATAATAGTATAAAAATATCAAATAATATTAAAGAAGGATATTAATTAAATAACCGATCAAATTGAAGTATATACAACTTGATGAATAATATAAGTGCAAGGCATGGAATGTATCTCAAACAAGGAATCTTGAGACCAAAATTACTATACTGATTCTATAAACATTGAAAAAAACCACATGAAAGAAATATAAAAAAATGTATATGTATATACACATAAATTTAACTATAATAATCATATAATGCATTCATAGGTATTATATAAACCACACAAAAGGAATGGCTGGTGAATAAGTCATGTAGGTCATAAATTTAAAATGTTATAAGAAAAAGTAATTACTACTTGTGTGACTCTATAATCATAATACTCATGATATAATAACATCAATATACTATTTTAATATCATTATTTAATGTAATTTAATTATATAAAATTCCATAAGTCATTATATACACCACACAAAATAATCGAGTAGTGAATATGACATGTATATCGTGAAAATAAAAAGTGATATGAAATTCCTATACTATAAGTATTTACTTACATATTACACAAAAAATCCTAAAATATAATTAATACATATCTAAAAAATTAATATATTTTTATATCTCATACCATATATGATTTTTTATGAATTTATTTTACATTTTTACGAAATCCATGATAAGGTTACATTTTTTGTAATATCTACAATGTTTATTATATAGGTTTCTTGTTGTTAGTCCTGATACTCTTACATATATCATGATATAATTAAATATTTACTTTTATAAATGTTATTAATATAATTTATATTCATTATATATTAATTTATAACAATCTATAATGTATAAAAATCTGAATGGGTAGACACTATTCAGGTGCACGATAGATTGTCCCTAAGAATGAATGCTATTTTATTTTAATTGATTTATTGAATGAAACAAATTAAATTAAATATTTGTATATTTATATAATAAACATAGTAAATTTATTATATAATATATATCCTATAAATGAACTAATATCATCTTTTATAGATTTAATATAAATTGTGAATGAATCACATCACTTTGAGGAGGCAGTAACACGCACACCCACAAAGTAAGTAAACATGTTTACAAAAAATTTAAATCATATTAGCTTGTTTTATATAAAAATAATAAATATATAAAAATCCTAAATATAATATATATCCACTAATACATTTTTTCCATTATAATTCCCAACCATGTGAGATGGTAATGGAAAAATGAACAAAATAATTTTGTTAGAAGAAAGTTCATTGTACCCAAGAATGCTATGTTCGTCACCCATTAGATGGAAGACTTTTCAGTGTTGTTTGAAGAATAATAATAACTACATATCACTATGTTTTTGTTAAATTGGTAATTATATAAATATGGAATAAAAATATTTGATGGTTTATAAAATTAAATTAGAACAAAGGAGCATGGGGAAGGATGATATCTTTTAATTGGGTCACAAATTTTTTTTTGCAGAAAATGGATTCCATGGAGGAATTTATTCACAAAATGATGTTTCTAGGATGAATGGAGGGGTTTGGGATATAATTTGAGTTGATTTTCTATGCTCTTAAGTTAGTGAGAGGTGTAAATAAGTGGGATTGGTGAATGATTTCTATTTTTGGATATGTTTAATTCATGTAAATTTCTTCAATTAGGATTCCACCCACGATTCCCCTTGTATTGTGGCTCTAAAAACAGTAAAAATTAGATAATTGTATGTTTACTGTCGTAATATTTATATAGAATTTATTTTGGGAATGTTTATAGATAAATTTAAGACAAATAATTAAGTTTTATTCATTTATAAATATTATTTTCCTTAAAATAAATGTAATTAATTTTAATGGCATTCACTATTTTTTCAGACACATGTTTGATCAAATTAGACATTATATATTTTTTTGGATTCTAAATATATCAGTAGAGAAATTATCATTTTTTAAATTAAATAATTCACTAGACATGCCATCTCATTTTTCAAATATGGTGTCTATTTTGGTGTGTACGGCCTTCAATATTCCACATTAGGCTCTTTCTCTCTACCTTATTTAGCTGCTAGGGACTCCCTATCATTAGGATTATTGTGCATCTTATTCAGTGTTTTGAAAAAATTTATTCTTCTTGGAACCTCTCCCTTGGGTTCGCCTACTTCCCAAGTGTTTCCTGTAGTATATTTTGGACAGATCATCTGTCCAATATTAAGGGTTCTCTGTCAATAATTTTTTCCCTCGATGCATTTGAGGAAGTGCTTTACAAACTTCAGGGGACCTGTGTGGAAATAATTGGATTTTAAATACCCCCACTCATGGTTTTCCATGCCTCAGTCAACTGTGTGGGCATATATTCCTATTCATGTATGTTGATCCACAACTGCGAAGCTTTCTGTGTGGCCTTGTCATATCAAGGGGATTTTGTGAAGGCCTATTCACAAATATCTAAATCCTATGGATATTAGAATTATTACCTATTAATGTGGTCTATTGAATTTGATTATTTTGTATCTCACCATCAATGTATTATTAGATTCCCCATCAATATTTTCTTCTCCCTTTTAACGATGTTGCATTTTTTGTCCATTTTCAATTGTGTTGGATAATTTTTATGTACATATCATTTACTCTAGGAATGATGGATTCTTCAACAGCACATATCTATATTGATATGGACCTTTCCCCCGTTTTTCTAATGTGTATTATTCATAAAGACAATGATATATTCTCATGGTGAAAAAATATAATTCCATTATCTCTGAATAGTTTCATTTTGGTTTGCCATCTATATCAAGACTCCTCATCAATGCGTTAGAAGTTTCAGTATTTTTATCTCCATACTCATTATTATTGTATTGTTCACATGAAATAGAAAGAACCACTAATAAAAAAATCTCTTCCCTTGGTATTATCATGGGATTCTTGTTTTGTGGCTTCATCATCATGGGCTCTTATTTGAAATTTTTTTCCATTAGTGGAAGATCTGGCCCCCAGTTTATCTATTCATCATCACCAATATCTAGTTATTGTCGTTTTTCAACCCCTAATATAAACCATTCAGACCGAAGTGGTGGATTATCCATTTGGATCCATCCAACATCTTCTCCTTCTCCCTCCCCGAGATACTCCCCTTTTCCTTCTTCCTTATCCCATTCCATGTATGGAAAAATAGTTATTCAATCTTATATTATTTTATAGGCTTATGAATGAAATTTACATGAATTATTTAACTATCATTGTTTTATGTACTCTACATTCCTCTCATTCAAAACCTTTCTACTACTAATGATCTCTACTATTTTATTTTCCTATTCTTTATTCTAATGTATTCTTGGCATTCTCTGGGGATCTTCTAATCCAATGGGTCCCAAATTATCCCTTCCAGTCATTCTACTATATAGTCACCTGTGTTTTTAATTTATCACCACTGATATTTGATTGGGAGAATCATGATTCATATATTCCCAATACATTTGTTTACAACCAAAATAGGGAAACTCTAAATCACTGATCATTTTCTACATTTTGAATGATTGAGGTCTCAGTTCATGAGTTAATACCAATTTTCCCTACATTGAGTTAGTTAAAGGAATTGTCACACTTATAGTGGTGTTGGACCCCAAACAACATCATTCGAGGATCATCCATTTTTCATGTCAGGTGGTTTACCTAACAATATGAATGAATACCCATAAAGTTCTCACATATTTATTTTATAGAAATCTTGTGTTTCAGTGATGATTATTGAAATGTATGATAAAAATATTAATACATGAATTCCTATTGGTGAGTCGTGTTTTTTATTTATTTTTTCCATGTCATGTGTGATCGAATGCTCATGGTGTAGTTGTATGAACATTCTTTCTTTGATCATGGAGATAATTCAGGGCTATCTAGAGGGGATTTCAATTTCATTGAACATAATTTAGAAAAGAGTGGTGGTAAAAAAATATTAGTAATGTAAGAAAATATTTTTTATATTTTATTTCTTAATAATTACTCTTAGATATTGGCTTAGAAAGGGAAATGATCACATCATGTAATAACTGTAAGGGGAAATATCTAACATGGTATCAGTTAGATCAATTTCTTTCCAAAAGAAATGTTAAATATGTCTAACCATAAATCTATATAAATGATATGGTATGATCTATTCCTAGTCAATAACTAATAATATTGACTTTAGGGGTTTTGGGTAAAACATTTGGAGATTCAATTGTCAAAAAAACATGAAACCTCATCCTGTTCTTCACCATGTTGTGCATGAGTCAGGGAACAGGTAGGATCAAGGTTGATTGTAACATCCCGGCACAGCTCACCATCAGACTGGTGGGCGGACCGGTCACCACATGGCCTCAAGCGCATCTCCCCATCTGCCAGAGGCTTCCTACTAGCAGCGAGGGTCTCGGGAGGTGATAGCGGGGAGACAATACCCTCTTATCAGAGTTGATCAGTGGTATCTAAGAGTAAATAACATTCAATTGTGGAAGCAGTAATAGATAAACAATGAACGAACAGCAGTGGAAGACAAATAGTGATCATTTTCATTAATGGTGGACAAAGCCAGTTTACACGATACATGGATGATGAATGATAAATGTCAAAATAGGAAATAATACGACATTCTTACAATACAATGTAAAAGAATAAAGAAAATAGGGCAAGGCCCGATGGGAATTCTCTTGAGCATCCCAAGCTCCCGCTCGGTCCTTTTCTCCTATCCCAAGGTACAAGAAACTCAATAACCAACCTAGGTCTTGCAAAGAAGAATAGTCTACTCGGGTACCCCAGTGCAATGGCGGCCTGAGTAGGGTGTGAGATATAAATCTAAATAGGCTGGCACCACCGGTGTCTAACCCAAAGCAGACAGTCTAATATTAATTCAAGCAGGATGTAGGTATAACAGGATTCAATATGCAAAACAACATAGAATAACAACACCTGTCCAGGTCTCCCAAAGGAATCCTGATGGCTATACCAGCTTAGGCTCGTTGTCGGGATATCAGTCTGTACATGCCACTACAGTTACATATGTAAATATTTATATAAAATGGCATGGGGTAAGCATGCCTCCCACCAATCAGCTGAAGATAGTTGTCATGAGGTATTAATGCCTCTCGTCCCTATAGGTCAACTGGAATGGGGTATGAATGACTCCCTTCCATCATTCTTGATTAGTGGGAATGAGGTAAGAATGCCTCTCATCCCTATCAGTAAACTGGAAAGGGGTATGAATGCCTCCCTTCCATAAATGTATATAGTATAACGGGGATGAGGTAAGAATGCCTATCATCCCTATAAGTCAACTGGAAAGGGGTATGAATGCCTCCCTTCCATAAACGTATAGAGATTGCATCTGGCATGGGGTAGACATGCCTCCCACCCATACTCAAGTAAGATGGAATGGGTTATGCATGCCTCCCATCCATAATCGTTCACATTCGTTATCAGCATTCTATTACAATGCATAAGGCAGTACCTCTTATTCATTTCAAACAGACATTCCACATTCACAATCAATCATACAACTCATTTCTATATAAGCATCCACCAGCCCATCCATTACAAACATACTTAAGGAAAACCATAGTAAGTATTTATAATATCATCATTATCATATTTATCACATTTATACTTGAGGCATCTCCTCTTATGTTTCTATATCAACACATTCAAATTTTCATTTTCCTAACATAATCCATGATCATTACATTATTCCCAGCAGTGGTCATACCACCCTAGTCTGCTTATCTCTAGTTTAACAATTTCATTATTTTATCCCATTGGTACAATTCAAAGGAAACACGACATCATCAATCAACACCAAACATAACTAGAAATCAGCAGACAAGCATAATAATCTACTTCCTACTTTTATCTTGAAGACAGCGCACCAATGATTGAGGGGTTTTATTATTAAATCTTTAGTTTAGTTAGAAGGCAACCCTTTTTATCTTGTTCCTTCAATGCACAGGGTTTTCATAGAAGCATTTACTCAAGACTAACTTGCAGAATTAAAGTACTAAGGCAATGCATAAATCAAATCATTTAAACTTTACATTAAAAAAAAGGTATGAGAGTGACCCTACATGAAGGTGGATCCATCAGTCCACTCTGGCTCTTGACGCTTTCTAACTAAGATCTGCTGCTGCTCCCCCATCTGGCATATGTGATTTCACATATGTATAAGGGTACCTATCCTCTATTCACACGCTTCACATGGCCATGAGAGTGCACAAGAGGATCCTTGCACATATGATTATACACATAAGCATGTCTCCGCTAATCTGTGCAGGCACATTTATATATGCAATGGGGACAACTAACCTCGAACATGTATATTCTCCTCTCTTCACGAATATACGCATATTAGGGGAACCCAAGTACATATAAATACATACCTATGCCTACGCAGGCAAGCCGCCTAATCTCGGGCAAAGAAAAACCAACTCCAAAGGTCCAACACACTCGGAAACAACCCGACGGTTCGAAACAACCGCAATCCGCCTCGCCTTCGATGGCAGATGTTGTACGCACACCAACGAGGTCTCGGGGAACCTTCTGCACAACCCTAGAACAAGTGGAATTAGAAGGAAACCGAAAAAACCACAACCCTAACCCTCGGAAGATTTGGCCAAACCAGAATAGGGAAAAGAGGAGCCCTAAAACCGTCCAAGAAGAGAGAAGGAATGAGAAATGTTGCCTATCAAAGAGATTCAAAGGAGGAACGAATGGAATTGGGGGAGGAATCGTCGGTCGATGGGAGGCTGAGGTGGGGGGTCGAGCATGCGACAGGGAGAGCCTCGTAGGGCTGTTCGACGAGTGAGAGGGGAGAGTCTTAGCTTAGGTTTTAATTTTTATTTCATTTTAATTTTAAACTCATTTAAAATATTTAAAAACCTAAAAGGAGGGCCTCACACGGTTTATCCTTCATGGTTTTCCAAACCGTGCGTAAACTGTGCAGCCTCTATTAGACACCCCAGGCACCCCGCACGGGCTAGTCACACAGTTTGGGGAAACCGTGCGCAGGCCGTGCAGAATCATCTGCCTCCATATTTTAAGCCACACCGTTTGGGCCGCGTGGTTTGGGAAACCGTGCGCCATCCGTGCACCATCTAGTGTTATTTAAAAACCTGCCTCCTTCGATTACGACCCACCCGAAACACCTCAAGACACTCAGGAAACTTAACTGGCATTCACCCATGTCCAAAAACATTAAAAAGAAGGGTTCAAACCATTAGAACCTCACTCCAAAGCCCGGTTCTAAAAACAACCAGTTCGGTAATTGAAAAAGTTCAATTTCCCCCACTTTTTAACCCGGCTCAAAACGTGGTTCATTACAACCATCCCACCTTAGAACTTCTCATCCCCGAGAAGCCATCGGGAACAAAACAAACCTCACTCAACCTAAAAGGGTCATGAAGCTTCATTCAATGATCGTTTTACATTTCCAAATGTTTTACGTTCCATGATCATCCACTTAAGCACACGAAACCTAAGTCTTCAACACCCAAGCCAATTCTCGATTTCCCACTGAACCAACACGAAAGATCTTACCCGAGCCCATTCCACAAGAGACATAATCACATCTTCGTCTCGTCAAACAACCAAACAGAGGTACTTCCCACCTTATATTTTTCCCATTAAATGGACAAGAGTCAAACCATAGCTCCACCACCTGTTGAACTATCTTTCAAAAGCACACTCTAAGCATTCTAACGACGCACCTAGCGTGATTTTGAAACGATAAAATGGTCGATTTCCCCTTCGACCTCGAGTCCCAAGACGAAAAAAGTCAAGCCACTATGGCTGACTATTCAATATGATGTCCGGATTAGGCGGCCGGCACTTTACAAGCTAAGCAATGATGCCTTCTCCCATGGAATATTTCATTCACCATGACAATGTTCCCCAAAAAGCTATTGCTCGACTCTCAGTGACGTCTAAAAGATCAGACCATGAATGAAACCACGCATGTAGTGAGAGACTCTGGAAGGGAACAACCAGCCAAGATCAATATCTTTTTAAAACATTAGCATGGCTTAAGTCCAACGCTCTCTTAGCACATCTAGGACAAAAGCAAGATTTGGGAAAAGCTCGTCACGTAGCAGAGTACACAAAGAGGATTGAAAATGCAATCCAGTTATTTATACCCAAAAACTAGAAAGGAGATCAGTCGATCCAGCCCGGGTCGACTCTAAAGAAGAAACTAGGATTCACCTACCGATGCATCAAGATTTCAACAGATCATGTGCCTTTTCCCACACGAGTCATTCGTCAATCAACCTAACCCCCAAAACCCAGAAGCATTGGAGAAAAACCTGACCATTTTCAAAATTGTCCTTCTTGGCACGTTCCTTCTACCAAGAAGGACATGCTTTACTCAACTGGCACGATGCTTCCCACCTTAGAAGGGTCGGTGTCATCAAAAGGAGAAAGACATGCTGCTCATAAGCAGACTTGTTCATAATAGCTGAACAGGCGTGTGTCGCTCCTCTGGGGAATGATCACCATGTCAAACGTACATGGAAACCAAAGCAAAAAGTCTGGCATTTCAACCACCCGAGTCTTCCAAAAATCATCCCGAGCATTGGGGAAAAGTGATTCACAAACACTCAGGGCACTCTACCATAGAGATGACCCAAGACCATGCACAACAACACAAGAGATACATCCAAACGTTGTATTTCCCCATATGACCATTCGTTTGGATGATGAAATGTCAAGTCATCCATTATTGTGCAAAAATAAAGGGTCAAAAGACCAACAAGGTGACCGACCATGCCGAAGGCATGTCCAACCAACTAATACAGAGCATTGCTTGATGCTCAATCCCTTAAAATGATCAAACGAAGCATGAACACCCATCCGAACAAGGGTGTCATTAGAACTGGAAGTCCTACATGGGACAAAGGTACCCAAATCGTACCAATCTTCTGATAGTTCACCGAACAAGCCATGCACATAAGCTCTAAGGGCGCTGACTACCATGGGATATCCCCTCATGAAAAAATACATCAACCCAAGAACTTGGTCACGCACAAAAAAATTTATCGGTCTCAAATCCAAACCTTTAACTTCATTTCTAAAAGTAAACAACCTATAGAAAATGCGTAAGGTTACACTCCAAGGTACACACAAGAAAGAATAAACTTACCCTCACACGAGGTTTCAACAGAGGTCACCACTACATGTTCCTTTTTCCAAACCCTTTATATTTAATCAAGTTCATTCTTTTAGTCACTTTAAAAGATTAAATTCAGAACCTAAACTAACCTTTCAAAACCCAAAAGGCACTAGGCACTTGTTCATTTTATCAAACAGCTCAATGAAAAGCAGGAAATATTCAAAAAACTTCCTTTTAACCACTAGGTGACCTACGAGGGTCCCAATACGCCAAACCATTTCATATCAAAATTATACATCTTTTACACAAATAAACATCATACAAAGCATCCTGCCATTACATTCCTTATGGGTTCCCGTTTCCCAACCCATGAAGCGCCCATACACTCCATAAATTGAAAATTGTCTCCCGTTAAACAAAATAGACCGCACTTCAAAAATTAACATGCTCAAATACAATGATCCAATAATTAGGGTGGCCTCATACCAATCGGAAAAGTGCCCATACACCTACAGTTTGACATTTGGAACCCTTTACTCAAAACCAATTATATTTTACAATTAAAACTTTATCATTCATTTTTCAGAAATCTGATTACATAGGTTACCCTTTCCCAGCTATAAGTTGCCCCTACCCCTTACAACAAAAAATTGGCTCATGTCGTAACCGTAATCAGCTAATTTAGCAAAAGCATCCAATTTCATTTTCTTTTTCAAAAAAGCATGTTATTGTAAGTAGTAACACATAAACATGATATATCACAGAAGCATGGAATAACTACCACATCACCTATCACAATAGCAGGCATCAACTAATGCATCCTAGATGGAATGGCATAATGAATGGTATGCGATTTCTTACAAGGTGCCTATATGATGTATGAGATGGCACACCCTCATATCATCGGGTTGCATCAATAATAGAACACAAAATTACATCGACAGTATCAACAAAAAACATGTGAGTCACCCAACAGTGAAATCGAATCAAACCTAATAATAGAGATCATTAGAATATCAATTCCATTCGAGGCAATATGAATTTTCCCGATGCGTGGGGTGGCCAATCCCAGACACAGCTTATTACCAAATTCCAGTTTCTTCTTATCCCTGTCTAATGTCGTGAAACAGTAAAACATATCATAAGAGAATACTCCTCTGATACCACATTGTAACATCCCGGCCCAGCTCACCATCAGACTGCTGGCCAGACTGGTTGTCACATGGCCTCAAGTGCATCTCTCCGTATGCCAGAGGCTGCCGACTAGCAGCGAGGGTCTCGGGAGGTGATAGTGTGGAGACTATAAACTCTTATCAGAGTTGAGAAGCCGTATCTCTGAGTAAATAACATTCAATAGAGGAAGCAGTAATAGATAAAAAATGAACGAACAGCGGTAGAAGACAAATACTGACCATTATTATAAAAGGTGGAAAAATCCAGTTTACATGATACAGGGAAGATGAATGATACCATGTGAAAATAGGAAATAATACAGCATGCTTACAATACAATTTAAATGAATAAAGAAAAGACAACAAAGTCCTACGAGCGTTTTATTACGCATACCGAGTTCCCACTCTTTCCTTTTCTTATATCCCCATGTACAAGAAACACAACAACCACCCTAGGTCCTGCAAACAAGAAAAGTCTACTCGGGTACCCCAGTGCAATAACGGCCCGAGTAGGGTGTGAGATATAAATCTCAGTAGGCCAGCACCACAGGTGTCTAACCCAAACCATAAAGTGTAATATTAATTAAATTAGGAAGCATGTATAATAGGATTCAATAAGCATAACAACATTGAATAACAACACCCCTCCATCTTTCCCAAAGGAAACCTGACGGCTATACCAGCTTCGTCTCTTTACCGGGATATAATTCTGTTCATGACACTACAATTACATATGTAAATATTTATAAAAGATGGCGTGGGGTAAGCATGCCTCCCACCCATCAGCTGAAGATAGTGGGCACGAGGTATGAATTCCCCTCGTTCCTATAGGTCAACTGGAAATGGTTATGAATTCCTCCCTTCAAACATTCGTGATTAGTGGGCACGAGATAAGAATGCCTCTCATCCATATTGGTCAACTGGCAAGGGGTATGAAGGCCTCCCTTCAATAAACGTATACAGAATAACGTGCATGAGGTAAGAATGCCTCTCATCCATATAAGTCAACTAGAAAGGGGTATGAATGCCTCCCTTCCATAAACGTACAGAGATCACATCTGGTTTGGGGTAGACATGCCTCCCACCCATACTCAAGTAAGCAAGAATGGGGTATGCATGCCTTCCATCCATAATCGTTCACATTCGTTATCAAAAATCTATTACAATGCATAAGGCAGTACCTCTTATGCATTTCAAAAAGACATTCCACATTCACAATCAATCATACAACTCATTTCTATATAAGCATCAACCAGCCCATCCATTAGAATCTTACTTAAGGAAAACCATCTTAAGTATTTATAATATCATCATTATCATATTTATCACATTTATACTTACGGAATATCTTCTTAAGTATCTATATCAAGACATTCACATATTCATTTTCATAACATAATGCGTTCTCATTACGTTATTCCCAGGCGTGGTCGTACCACCCTAGTCTGTTTATCTCCAGTTTAAGCATTTCATTCTTTTAACCAGTTGGTACAATTAAAAGTAAACACAACATCATCATTCAACAACAAGCATAACTAGAAATTAGTAGGAAAGAGTAATAATCTAATTCCTACTTTTATCTTTTAGACATCGCACCTCTGATAGAGGGGTTTTATTATTAAATCGTTAGTTTAGTTAAAAAGCAACCCTTTTATCTTGTTCCTGCAATTCACATGGTTTTCATAGAAGAATTCACTCAAGACTAACTTGCTGAATTAAAGTACTAAGGTAGTGCATAAATTAACTCATTTAAACTTTACATTAAATAAAAAAGTAGGAGGGGGACCCTACCTGAAGGTGGATCCATCCGTCCACTCCAGCACTTGATGCTTTCAAACTAAGAGCCGCTGATGCTCCCCCATGAGGCATATGTGATTTCACATTCGTATAAGAACACCTAGCCTCTATTCACACGCTCCGCATGGCCATGAGCATGCAAAATAGGATCCTTACACATATGCTTATACACATAAGCCTATCTCCTCTCATCTGTGCAGGCACTTTTATATATTCAATGGGGACAACTAGCCCAGTATATGTATATTCGCTGCCATGCATGAATATATACATATCGGGGGAACCAATGTACATATAAATATGTACCATTACCTATGTAGGCGAGCCACCTAAGCTCCGACAAAGAGAAACCAACTCAAAAGGTCCAACGCACATGGAAACAACCTGGTTGTTTGGGAAAACCGCAATCCACCTCGCCTTGGGTGGAGGATGTCGTATGCACACCAACGAGGTCCCAGGGAACCTTCTGCACAACCCTAGAACAAGCAGAAATAGAAGGAAAATAAAAACAACACAACCCTAACCCTCAGGAGATTCGACCGAACCAAAATAGGGAAAAGAGGTTCCCTAAAACTGTCCAAGAAGGGAGAAGGAAGGATAAAGGATGCCTACAACGGAGATTTGAAGGAGGAACGAACAGAATCGGTGGAGCAATCGTCGGTCGAAGGGAGACCAATGTGGTTGGTCGAGTGCGCGGCAGGGAGAGCCCCCTTAGGCTATTCTTCAAGTGAGAGAAGAGAGGCCTAGATTAGGTTTTAATTTTTATTTCAATTTAATTTTAATCTCATTTAAAATATTTAAAAACCTAGAATAAGGGCCGCTTATGTTTTATCCTACACGGTTTTCCAAACCGTGCATAAACTGTGTGGCCTCTACTGGACACCCCAGGCACCCCGCATGTGCTAGTTGCACGGTTTGGGGAAACCTTGCGCAGGCCATGAAGAATCCATTGCCTCCATATTTTAAGCCACACAGTTTGGGCCGCACGGTTTGGAAAACCCTGCGCCAACCGCGCACCTTCAGCTAGTCTTTAAAAACCAACCACCATCGATTACGATGCACTCGAAACACCTCTAGCCACTCTGGAAACTTAACGGGACTTCTTCCATGTCCGAAAACATTGAAAAGTAGGGTTCCAACCTTCAGAACCTCGTTCCGAAGCCCGGTTCTAAAAATGACCGGTTCATTAATTGAAAAAGTTCAATTTCCCCAACTTTTAAACCTAGTTCAGAATGTGGGTCATTACATTTATGGTGGGTTTATCACCATAAAAAACTCTGATGAGATGAAATATAATAGTGGAAATAGTCCATTAGGTAGAAAATGTGGAATATTAACTTATAAAATATAAAAATAATATTGAACATTTTGAATCATCACAATATGTGGCATGGGAGATGTGATTATCTACTCTCTTTTTGATAAAAATTAAAAACATTCAGTTATCCTTTCAGAATAGGAAAGGGGGGCTCAATATGTGTATATGAAATTTTTTTTGAATGATGTCGATGAGAATATGGAATATATCCATGATTTTCTTGATGAATATTATGTAGATCATCACCCCTAATATTAATTACTATACTAGCTCCTCCACTAACAACATTTGGTTTTTGGATGTATGCATATATCTATTTTTAAATCATGTGTAGGTGAAGATAACCCTTTAATATAAGAAGGGTACCCAATAGGTAGTGTTAAAATCTTCAAAACCATTAATTGTGTGGTCAGCAACTCTATTAATAACATAATTTAATCTATTCCATAAGAAGATGAAATCATTTAATTAGATGTATATCAAAATCACGAAAGTTCACTAGGACCAGATAACATCCCAGGGTCCGTCAATATGGAAATCTGTGGAAAAGATTATTGGGATCTTATTAAGGATGTGTAGGAAATCTTTATTTAAGGAAATCATCCTAGAGTTTCTTATGTCACCTCTATAGTTCAAATACCAATGGTTAAATAACCATTATAGTTATTCCATTATAGGAATATAAGCTTTTTCAACATAATATATATTGTGGTAGATAGTTTCATTAACATGTGGCATTGGGGAATTTGAAAATATTGATTTTTAAAGAGAACCATAGTTTCATCCAATATTGATCCATCAAAGGATATATTAGAATTCCAAAAAAGATGATATCTAATATTAAAAAGAATATAGTTTGATCCAATATTGTAAAAAATATTGACATGGAAAAGGAATATTAAAGAATGGAATGGTAAATTATTTAGAAGCACTTCACACATATGGGATTTTCATCCTGTATATCAAACCAATTATTAACATGATTTCACTCACCACGGATATCCATTTCTTTCCATGTAAAATTTATTTTGATTATTTAAAACTAATAGGGGTTTAAGAAACTTTTACCCTTATACCACTGTGTTTTTATCCTATTGTAGGTTGAATTCAGTAGACTACTTAACATTAAACTATAAAATGGTAGTATTTCTTACATCTAGTGAATATTTCAATATCACCATGTCTGCCAACCAATGTTCACATAAAATATTTTTCACTATTTTAATGGTATCATAAATTATATCAAAGGTAACACTTTTTCATTTAAAAAATTTCAAATAGAATTGGAATATAATTAATCATAATAGTAGTTGTGTTTATATTTTAATGAATAGTTTTTAATGACATTTCTACACAACAATCTCAAGGAATTTATACACGGATTATTTGAGTAATCCTATATATACTTATAGATTGTGTACATATAATTTTGAAAATGTGGATTAAAATATTATAAATTAGATTATGAACTCAAAAATAAGATTCCATTCTATTAGGGAAATGATTACTCCTGCTAACTCTATAAGCTCTTCGATTAAAATGCATATCATATCAGTTATCAATCTGCTAAATATCATCACTAATATTCTAAAAACATATATGATAATTTATCTAGGATGCACATGTTAATTGTCATTTCCATTATATTTCAATGTCCCCAACTAAAAATGTTAATTTGAATGGTGGTATAAATATATGATGTAATAAAGATATGATAAATATATTACAATCTAGGATGGAATGAGAGGATATCAAATGAAGTTTTTTTCTCCAATTATTATTCTAATTACTATTTTAGTTTACTACATAATGATAAGGACAATATTTTTAACCCTAATTGAATTTTAAAAAAATAGCCCCTTTATGGCCATGAATGGTGGATTACTGGTCAGGTGATTTAAATTTCTAGGATAAAAACAACATTGGTATCATATTTGGCTTACCAATATTCCTGAATCGTAGCATTTATTTTGTGGATTCATATGAATATACATATTTTATTCATTTTTTCTTGACGAATATCAATTAATTTATTTAATGTAATATAGTTTAATTGTTATAAAAAATGCAGTAATTCCCATTGGGGTACCTACTATGATATTATATACCAATTTTTACCCCACATTGTGCATTGAGAAAATGACATTAATCGTTGGGGAGAGAACATGTGGTTTATAGAGGTACTATCCAAATAAAAATATTCATATTTCATGTGTGCAACTAGTTGATTCATGTTGATTAATCCATATAGTGAAAACTCCTCAAAATAGAGTCTAGGTATTTATTCTATGACCCAAAACAAGAGTATACCATTAAATTGTTATTCTTGGGTGAATGGGACTATAATATATTAATGTCTATTGCCTCCTTCCTAGGAGGGATCTTTTTGAAATCTAGTTGTTAATATTTTTTATAGGAATGGTTTCTTAGCCCATGAAATAATCCAATTGAAATTATGTTTAGAGACATTATTCTATCATTCATGTCTCAGATTGTTTAGAACTCATGGATATCTTCCTGAATCAATGGTAATAAAGTCATAAATTTATCATTGGTTGTTAGGACCAGGTATATGGTGATGTATCTTATTACAATTCTAATGTTATGAGATCTTACTCCCACCCTTGGAATCATTTCACTTAATACATCATTCACAATAAATATTTTCAGAACGCTTTCTTTGGCTCGTTGGGTTTTTTTGAATCCATTGATATGAGGACTCAAACATAATGTCAAAAAAGCATGTGTTCTAGGAACAGTGTGGGGTTTATGTATCATTCGTCATTAAGAAGGATTGGGTCTTGTTACATTATTTACCTCCTTAGTGAATCGAGAAACACGTATAGAGGTGGATTGGGAAATTATGAATTATCTTGATTATTTTTGAATAATGGATGTTGCACTTGGGGTTGTTGAAATAGACTCATACATCATATATGAGTCTCTCATATTTCATATTAAAATTCCTTTAAATATTAGTTATCACATCTTTCAGTGTAATTATATCATTTTGGTCATGATTTAGATTTTACACATGTTGTGTAATGATAATTCGGAATCAAATTTCATTGAATCCCTGATGAATTATCTTCATTATATTTACTTTTTTTATATTATGAGATCCATTCTAAGGGGCTGTGTAATTATCATCAGAGTGGATTGTCATGGACATCGCCATTTCAGACCCATATGACTTGTCTTCTTGTTGTTATCTTCTGCATTATCCAGATAAATAAAAAACATTAAATTATGGTAAAAAATAAAATTTCACATATTATAATCTCGTTAGTGGGAAAAATTAATTTAAAATATCTCGCACAAACAGGATGACAAATTTGATTATTAAATTAAAAAATATTCAAAAGATTAATACGATACTGTGTCCAATTTCCAAAAAAAGTTGATTCCAATGACCAATATTGGATTAATATATGAAAAATTGATTTAAATTAAATTATCAACAAAATTAAAATATAAATTATTTATTTAAATCAATTATATTAAAAACATTTTTTAATTAAAATTTTATGTTTATCACTATTCATTCAAAATGAATCTTTTAAAAAAATACCATCAATTCATAATATGTAAATTAAAAATTACTCATTCTAAAATTAAGTTTATATTTTAAAATAAAAAATATAGAATTGTAAAAAATCATATTAATATGGGATCCCCATTAATCTATGGAAAAATTTCCCTTTTATAAAAAAACATGTATTTATTCAAAAAAATTAATATTTATTATCTTATACCTACAAAATATATTAAATAATTATAAAAAATATTCCTTGAATATATAATATATATATATTTTAGAAAAAATTAATGAAATGTTATTTTTTTTAATTTTTTTAAAACAAATTGTGTTTCTACATTGAAAATTATATTTCAAGGATTTGGATTTTCTTTAATCAAAAATTGTTTTTTTACTTTCCTTTCTAGCTTATTGAAAATTAAATAATTATATATATATATATTCTTTAATCTATAGATAATGTTTTAAAATTTTAGCTAATATTAGTTAAAACTTCAATTCAAACAATTAGTTGGTAACTATAATAATATTTTAATAATCACATTAAAAATATATTGTAGTTTTATAGAACATAGGATTGCATGTAATGCCATCTATCATTGGGAACTTCCTAACCTAATGTTGTATGTATTTTAATCTTATATAAGTGTTTTGTGTGTTGCACTTTTTACATGTAATTTTATATAACCCAATAAAAAAATAGTTATTTTTGTAACAAAATCCATTATCAATGTTGTGTGACATAAAAAATATAAAAAAATAAACTAATTCAACCACTGTATTTCTAAAAATTTTACCATGTTAGAGTAATTGGGTATTTAAAAGAAGGATGAAATTGGAAGGTAAAGTTAATACTTATAATTCACATATAGTATCTAAATTGTTTATAATGTTTTAGGTATTTGAGTATTACAAAACCTTTCCTCTATTTTAAATTTTCATATACAACCAAAAATAATTTTCCTCAGAGTCATAAAATGATGATGAGATTTGTCAAATGATTTTCAAAACCGGGTTTTAACCGAATTCATCAAGAGGATGTGTATATGAAACAACAAAATGGATTATGGTTCTTGTAAATGACAAAACTTTTGTGCATGTTTCATAAATCCATTGATGTTTTAAATAATCAATCTATGTCCAATAATATTCAATTAATTAAATGTGTAATTGAATATGGATTCATTAATAATGGATGTGACTAAAGTGTTTACATGTATTTTCAGTGATACAACAATTTATTTCCATATAATATATGGTGATCACATATTAATATTTGGGTTCAATATAATATACTTACAATATGTTTATGAATGTTTTAGAGAGTACTTATATGTAATGGGATTAGGTGACTTAGAATATATTTAAGGGATCATGATCATTCTCGATAGATTTAATAGTCCATATAAACTATATCATTGTACCTACATTGATAAAATACAGAATATGTTTTATTTGAAATATTTCAAGAGAAGATTGGCTATAATTTCACATAGTAGACAACATTCGATGTAAATTTTTCCACAGTTATAAGATGAAGGATACAACGTTTGTAAATTCATATGATCTACAATGATATTATATATCATGTATTCCAGGTCATTTATGAGTAAATATGTTTTTTATGGTTTTATAACGATTGTATGAATTTGAGATCTAATAAGAATATCATTTTATATATATGTTGAACTAAATATATATTACATGATTATGGAGTACCTGATGTGATATTGATCATGTCTTATACTTAAGAATTATTCCAGATATTTCCAAATGATTTGATAACATATTCTGCACATAAACTTTCCAAAATGAAGAATGTGTGAGCATGAATAATTTAATGAAGCCATTTTTTTACACTTCTACAACAGATTTTGTGTACATATCAGCTTCAGATATAGCCATGTATTTAGTTCTTATTAATAAAAATATTGAATATAATGATTTGAATATGACTATTATAGACAATATCACAATTTATATTGATAAAACTACCACAAAAAATCATTTTAGGTATACTATTTCACATTAAAAGTAAATGTACGTACATCTAATGTTTAATTCTTCAGGTATTTTTTCAACAAAGTGATCATGGTGTGAGTAGATTTTCCATAGATGAAAAAACTATAGACCAAAAGATATATTATATATCTAAATAGATGAATGGGTATCATGTTATATCTTGTGGACTGAATGTATTTGTATATTCTCTATTTTAAAATTATGTTTTCTTTGGAGTTGGTTTCCTTGAAAAGAATTTTTAATACATGATTAAATGTATTTATTCTCAATTGTTTTTTCTACAAATTTTACAAAATTTACACTTCATGAAATTTTTATGTTATAATGTACTAATAATATTTTTTTTGGTATTTTTAAAGTATATACTTTATTTTATGAGACCATAAAGATGGTACTTCATTATTATTGAATCATGTTCTACAGATAGATAAAAATTTCTAGTTTGACATTGAAAATATATGAAAATAATGGTACAAGACTCTTATGATGTGATGATATTTTTTCATGTCATAATCCATTGGTAATTTCCAACATATATGTTTATATTAATAAAACACTAAAATTAGAAATCCACATTTCCATTTTTCAATGGATGTTCATATATAAATATTTTTATACTAATGATTAAATATTAAATATACCATCAGTTGATAACATGTACAAAATTAGTTAATTTATTGATGAAAACATTGATGGCATATGCTTGTAATGAGGTGGGATAATTTGTGTGGGTCATGAGTTATATTGAAAAAATTGATAATATAAGAAATGATTTATCCATTATATCCCCTAAAATAGGATGATATCATAGTTCCCTTTTTTGTAATTTAACAACTTATATATATACATCATTTTCATTTTTAACATAATTTATGGAAACTCATATAAAGATACATCAAGTATATAGGTTTTTGATGTAGTATCCTACTATCTTGATTTGAGATATTAGGATAAGGGGATAATATTTCATTGTTAGCATTAATATATATAAATATTTCATTGTGTTAAAAAAAATTATGTGGAATCCATGTAACATATTAGACACTAAAATTTTAAATTAAATGTTAATGACTAATTTCATTGAGAAATAATCATAGAGGCACACAATCTTTTTGTGTCAACATTCTCATTTGAATTTAGGTAATCAGACTGAAATTTTACATTAAAAAAATATTTTTTCTATTTGGGTCACCTCTAATTTTTTATCTCATGTTATTCAAATGAATTAACAAGTTACAAAATAAAAATGAATATATATTTTTATGTTTTTTGAATAAAATTTTAGTATTATTTACTTTAGAATAATAAAAACACTTGTTTTATATATAGTTATTATTCGATGACTATTAAATTTTGATTAGTGAAATGTAGATATAGATTAACGGTCTAATTTAGAATAGTATAAATGATATTTATTTATATTCAACATATGTTTCACATATAGATAAATTAATAATAATGTTAATATTTTAAATTTACATAGGGTGTACTGTGAAAATTTATGATGGTTAAGGGATTGTTTGACATTTTACCATAATGAACATGTCATATTAAATATCACATTATGATTCTTCAATAAATTACATGGGTTGTGAATAAAATATGCAGATAATTTCTCAATTACTAGATTTATTAATCTCTTCATGCACTCTAATGGTTTTTAAAGAATTACATGATTTCTTACAACTTCATGAAAAATATAATTACGATCTTACACAAATAATGAAATATGTTATGAAACTTTTTTTAATCAACAATTCTATGATAATTTTTATATATTTTTTCATTTGTGGATCTACTCATGATGGATTCAATAATAGTATCATATAGTTAAAAATGGTATAATTATATCTTCTTAAATAGATCATAAATGAATGTGGTATTACATGTTGAGGTAATTTTATATATTTTATTTAATTAACAATAAATTACATATAAAAAATCACATATATTTATCCGATGTTTCAAAAAATATATAAAATATTATTTTTTGGACATGAAAATCTCTTCATGTCATGTGATTATTCCATGTTATTTAGGAATAAAATCTAATTTTATCACAAAATCACATGATGATTCTGTAGAAAATAATATTCTGAAATTGTACCTCACACCACATTTCACTAACATTCATCTCTTGTACATAAACATTGTCTATCCTCACACATGTATCTTTTCTTTATACAATCACATCACATTACGTGTCTCTTTTAGAAAACTGGTTCATCACATCACAACAAATATCACCCACAATGACAAGGGCCAACAAGTCACAACATGACCAGAATAGTAGGGTATTATGATCATAAAAGACATGAACTTTTAACATCATCCATATATCCATGAACACAACCATAAACAATCATATGAAATCACACATCACCCACTTATATGTTGACCACCACAAGACATCACATATAGATAGTGCAATTTTGATATCTACTACTTAGAGAATGTGGATTTGAGTTCCACCGAGAAGAGAGTGTAGGTGTGATCAATAATATATCCATCCATCCTTAATCATTGAGATGCTGGGGAAAATAAATATAAATCCTTTTTGTTGTCAAATATTTTATGACCTAGGTGGGGAACATATAAAAAAATACATATTATAATTTATTGTTTCCTACAATCCCAACCTAAGTGTTCACATTAATGATCCTACCAACCAAAAAAAATACAACCCCACCTCACAACACAAATGTTTTCATTGGCACAAAGGAGGGCACAAATCAACAAAACATGAAAAAAACATTCCACATTTCATCTTCCCTCTCCTACTATTCCATTTATAGTTTTCTAATTACCAATCAATTTCATTATCTGTACCCTATAAATAACTTATCAATAAGGACCCGACCTTAAACCTTACTTAATAATGAATTAACTGAATAATTCACATTGAAGATCTTTTCAGGTTTATATTTTTAGAGAATTATATCATAAATCATGAATTACATTCCACATTTAAACAAATTGGTTACATAAAAGATAGAATACGTTTTTCCCATCAACGGAAACATATTTCAAATAAAACATGGATTCTTTCATGAAACTTCTTTGACACTACAATCATATCATGCACCTTTGCCTTGACCCGTTAAAAACATTTCAAAAACATGGGATGAGCATAAAAAGCTCAGTAAGAGATATAAAAGTATGAAAAGAAAACAATAGTCCATTTATGAAATCATACATTACTAATATAATATAATCATTTTAACATACCTCATCAAATCATGAATAAATCATAGAAATCATAAGTTCTAAAGGTAACTTGAGGAATTCATAACATTCTTACGTAGGGAGTAACCCTCTTGGTTACGTTTGGAATACCCATCACAGTATATTCCATAAATCTCTTCGGAGAATCCTTAACGTTTAACTCCTTCACGTTACCCAATTCATTCGAGATATATATCGGGCTCACCCGCCCTTAGTTTATCACAGAACCACTCGTCTTCATAATAATGCCCAAGAACCATAACATAATCTTATCACATAAAACAAGCCTAAAGGAAACATAACATTTCCACTTTTCAATCACAAGATATCAATACAACACATTGATATAAAAACATCATGAAAACCATTTTCAATACCAAAATAAAATAAAAGTTAAACATGGTGTTTATTTTTCTTCAAAAAAAGGGTATGGCTTGTAGAGGAAGATGAAAATCAAATAATGGTCTCAGCGGCAGAGAAGTCATTGTCACCGCATACGTATGAAAAAAACATTCCCTTTTGTCGTTTAGTAAAACACTTCGTAAAAAAATATTCTTTTTGGATAAATGTAAATGTCAAAGGTGTTTACACACTTTATAAAAGAAATTTGCGTATAAAAAAATATGCCTCAATGAAAAGAAAATTGAGACGATGTCCATTACATAGATGGTATCCTTGGATTAAGGATAAATCAATTACATAATTATGTGTGACAATATAATACACCAAATATATGTGGATATTAAGTGTATAAAAATAAGAGGAAATTTAGACATATTCATAGAACGATATCTATTAAAAGATTTACACTAGTGTATGTCCGATTTCAAAGTGAAATTAATTTCAATGACCACTATGGATTAAATGGTAATAATATATTATAATTGGAATTTAATACCAATTCAAAATATAATCTAATCATATAAATAAATTTGATTAAAAAGAGGGTTTGAATTAAAATACAACATTTTTCACTATTCATAAAAAAATGAACTTTACCGGAAAAATACAAAAAATTACACAAAGTAAATTTTGATGTCCCGATTCTAAAGAAGAATTTTATTTTTTCAAATATAGCACATAAAATTGTCAAAAAGTGGATATAAAATAGGTTCTCCATCAAAAGGCGGTTAATCGACCTTTTAAAGAATATTAGAATATTTACGCTTAAAATTGGATTCATTCACATTTTAAGCCTCTAAAATTTATTGGATAAAAGTAAAAATATTTGACAAACAAATATAATGATTTTGTAGTTAGTTCCGTTCATTCCCTCCATTACAACGGCTAGGCGTTAACTACCATTTAAAATAATATTATATTATTATTAGAGTGCAATGCAAGATTCCCAAGAAACTCGTTGTTGCGTATTGGGTACGCCATCGAGCATTGCATCCCCTTTAAAGTAATATTAATATTTTACTCACAAATATGGATAAATATGAAAATTTCATAATCTTTATTTACCTGGGGTGTTACATCCTTCCCCCCTTTTGGGAATTGTGTCCTCACAATTTTTAAAATTGGTCTTGGAAACATCATTGAAAATCCCACATCAGAACAAGAGTTAGCAAAACAATCACTTTTAAATAAAGAAAGAGAAGTACAAAGGTCACCCGAGTTAACCCATACTAGGATTCCATGTATGAAAACATGGACATGGAAGAAAAAAAAGTGTCATGTTCTGAGGGAGAGTGATATTAAATATGTTTAGGAGAAAGTTAACCATAAGAAAATCAAAAAATTGTGATGGGTTAAACAGTATTCGATTCCACAGTAAGAAAAGTTACTAGAAAAATTTTTTGTTTTAAGTTACTTCTCATTGAGGAATTTATATTTAATCTTAAGGAAACATAATTACTTGTCATGTAGACTTTCAACTTTTACTAGATTCCTTAATCAAACTCATATTTTCTCCAAAAGACGAGCATTTAGGAAGACTTGTTCACATAAAGAGTACTATAATAAACTTATTGAGAATCACCTAATCTACAAAAGAGAACTGTATATTTCCCATGTATTTACACAAAATCCAAAAACGAAATTTTTAGTATGAGATCAGATAATCCACAAAATTATAACCCTTTATAAAAATAAAATCTATTCTCAATCTCCATAATTTTTCCAAAAACACCCAAAGTTCAACGTAGACCATTCGATAAACAATTTTCCATAAAATTATTCAATGTAAACCAAACTAAGATTTAATCCCAAGTATTTGAAGGATTTAATCACATAGTCTTCCAAGGTACAAATTAACTTTTATCTCCAAATAACATCAGTTGATCTTAAATTATCATATTGAAAAATAATTGACCTAATCACATATCCTTCATGATAGGTTAATAATTTCAACAGATAACCCAAAATAAACTTACTCTTGATACCTAAAATCATCTAACTAAAAATAATTAGTCAAACTAACTAGGGACATCACGTAGTCCAGTGGTAGGCGATAAATACCAGTCAAACTTTTGTTGTGGGTTCGATTCTCGCAGCTTTGTCCGACGCGACGGGTTGTCACATGGTCTGCGTGTTGTCCTTTTTCCAAAACTATATATTTCTAAAAACATTCCCCAAAAAGAGATAAAATCTTTAAAAATAATAATAACATATTTTAACCTCAATTTTATCTCATTACTTTCATTTTCCATCATAATATATAATAACCCATAATTACCTCAAAAGTAAGGATCATATAAACCCTAATGGTTACCTTTATAATTATTACCTGAACTTCCAAATCGATTGGTAATCTCGTACAAGATTCATTACATGACAAACCAAGGTAAAAGTGGTTGATCATGACCCCTTGATAGTTGGCTTAGAACAACCACGAGTTTCCTCATTGAATCCCCCATTTCATAAAGTCTCTTAATCAGAGAACCACCACAATTTCCTTCAAACCTTTTGTCACTTTGGTGCCTTCTATATCCATTCATTCACTAAAAACAGAAATGTCAGTGTGATTATATCAACAAAACCATCATGTACTAATGAGGAAGATAAACACTAATATATACCTACTCATTCACATTATCTAAAACTATGACTCTTTCTGAAATCCTAACCATTATGGTAATGTCACTTATTCCTAGAGAATACCCTAACCTCTAATGTTATCTAAACTGACCTTTGATACCAAATATAAGGCCCCGACCTTAAACCTTACTTAATATTGAATTAAATGAATAATTCACATTGAGGATCTTTTTTAGGTTTAGAGTTTTAGATAATTAGATCATAAATCAGGAATTACATTCCACGTTTAAACAAAGTGGTTACATAAAAGATAGAATTCATTTTTTCCCATCAACTGAAACATATTTAAAATAAAACATGGATTCATTCTCGACACTTCCTTGACACTACCATCATATCATGCACCTTTCCATTGACCTGTGAAAAACATTTCAAAAACATTGGATGATCATAAAAAGCTCAGTAAGGGATATAAAAGTATGAAAAGAAAACATTAGTCCATGTATGAAATCATACATTACACATATAAAATAAGAATTTTAACATACCTCATCAAATCATGAATAAATCATAGAAATCATATGCCATAAAGGTAACTTGAGGCATTCATAACATTCTTACGTAGGGAGTAACCCTCTTGGTTACGTTTGGAATACCCATCACAGTATATTCCCTAAGTCTCTTCGGATAAACCTTAAAGTTTAACTCCATCGTGTTACCCAATGCATTGGAGAGCTATATCGGGCTCACCTGCACTTAGTTTATCACAGAACCACCCATCTTCATAATAATGCCCAAGAACCATAACATAATCGTATCACATAAAACATGCATAAAGGAAACATAACATTTCCACTTTTCAATCACAAGATATCAATACAACACATTGATATAAAAACATTTTGAAATCCATTTTCAATACCAAAATAAAATAAAATTAAGACATGGTATTTATTTTTCATTTAAAAAGGCTATGGCTTGTATAGGTATCCGAAACTCAAATAATGGTCACAGCGGTGGAGAAGTCGTTGTCGCCGCATACGTACGACAAAAACATTCCCTTTTTTTGTTTAGTAAAATGATTCGTATAAAAATATTCCTTTTGGATAAACGTAAAAGTCGAAGGGGTTTATACACCATATAAATGAAATTTGTGTATAAAACAAAATATGCCTCAATGAAAGTAGATTGAGACGATGTCCCGTACAAAGATGGAATCCTTGGATTAAGGATAAATCAATTACATAATTATGTGTGACAAACGAATACACCAAATATAAGTGGATATTAAGTGTAAAAAAATCAGAGTACATTCACACATATTCATAGAACGAAATATTCAAGGAGTACAAGTTTATCCCAAAGAATCAAAATTGGGTTAAGAAGTTACCCTGCAAAAACTCGATAGCCTAACGGTGTCACTTCAAAATTCAGAAAAAGAGTTGATTAGAGATAAAAAGGGTATCTCATCACTTAGACATAAAATTTAAATAATTGAGGATATAGAAGAACATATACCAACATAATAGTATGTTAATTAAAAGACATATCAAAAGAAGTCTTTTAAAAAGAAGAGGGTGAAAGGTTCCCTTACCGACTTGGGTTACTTTCGAAACGTACACCCCGTTGAATAAGGGTCATAACATGAATATGTAAATACCCATAATGAAATTATATTACACAAATAGTATAATAATGTGAAGTAAATACACTAATAAAAGGAAATGGTGGAAAATGTTGCATAAATCTCATGGGACTAAAAGTGAGATGAAAAATCCCTTATGAAAACTCGGCAGCCTAATGGTGCCACTTAAAACTTCCAAAAATGGATTGATGAGATCAAATAGGGTATATCATCATATTACAATAAAATTTACATCAATAATAATATAAAACAACATACCTCATCATAAAAAATAGGAGCTTAAAATAAGTGACATAAAGGAGAGTACTTAAAAAGAAAGAGAGAGGTTAGATCTCTTACGAAAATTCGGCAGCCTAACGGCGCCACTCAAAACTTCCAAAATGGATTGATGAGAGAAAATGGGGTCTCTTATCATATGAACATAAAAAGTATAGTAGGATTAATATAAACGAACATCCCAATCATAAGATATATGATCTTAAAAGGAATGATATAAACGAGTGTACTTAAAATGAAAGAGAGGGGTATGATCCCTTACCTCATGTCCGACATGACTCGATCGTTCTTTAATATCCTGAATAATAAAATTTGGACAATTTATAATTTCGTAAGGACCTACATTAAATATTATTATTCAGTTAATATCAGATATTATAAGGCTATAATAATTGGTTAATAAATTGAGTTCATATTAGACGTTTTTGTCGATGTTCGGTAAATGAGTAAAAATCGAACTTGTTAGAAAAGAATTTTCCATGTAGTTATAGGTAAATAATATAAAGAATAGTATTTATGTTTTAAATATCATATATATCCTGTATAAATTCATTTTATACTATTCCATAGCATTTGGAGATAAAAAATTAAAATCACCGTTCATGGAGACGGTAGGTCGTACGTACGCATGAACGCTACTTTCATTTTTTGTCATATTAAAGGAATTAAAACAAAATGAGATATATATATATTATAATTATAGAATTATATCCATCAATTAGATGTAATATATTACATATATATCCATTATATATATGTACTTATAATAGTACATAATATTTGGAGATAAGAAATGAAATGTACCGTTCATGGAGACGGTAAGCCGTACGTACGCATGAACACCACTTTCATTTCTTTTTCGTATTAAATGGAATTAAATAATAATGATATAAAGGTATATTATAATTAAAATATGATATCATATGTAATACAATTAATTACATCCTTTATATGTCCCACATATGGAATTAACGAATCAAATCACTTTGAGAGGGCGGTAGTCCGCACTTACTAAAATGATGATATCACGTTTACCCATAATTGAAACCATAAAGGTATGACATAAATGAAATATAGATAAGCTTAAGGAAAACATAAAAATATTATATATCATATATAAATATAGTGACATCTTAGTGGCCACCTTTGAAGGTGTTAAAATAATATTGAACAATCATCGTTTCGTGAGGCAGTAATTCGCCATCCACAGAAACAATATGTTCTTTAACCATTAGACGAGGGTGTGTGAAATTTTAGCTCGAATAATTATTAAAAAAACACCCTAGTATATTTAAGATACTGGTGTTGTTACAAAAAGAATTAATAGAAAGAGTTTAGGGGTTTGGAGAAGAAAAATAAAACAAAAGGACACAAGGGAAGACATTACCTTTAAATCGGGTAACTCTCTTTGATTTGAGCTCAAAGGCTTCCTTGGAAAGAATTCTGCCCAAAGTGAGGCTACAATGATGAATATAGGGATGTGGATAGATGAAATGGGCAGGGGTTGGACGAGCCAAAGGCTTCAGAGGTGTATGTAAGGTGGTATAGCTGGGAGCCTTTTATAAGAGGAGAGGAGGAGCACTCTTGGAAAGTTATACAATATTACTTTATTATAAAATGCTTTTCGGATTTAAAAGGTCCCAAAAGGAAATATTTCGAGTATAAGGTGATAAGGGTTACAAATACACCCATCCAATAGGTTTGTGACAAGTTTTATGACTAATATTTCACCATATCGTCTCATTTTATTTAAATCGTTATTTTATGATGTAATCAATGCATCATCAATGTGTCATAAATAAATTAATTTACTAAAAATATAAAAATTATAAAAAAAATCATGATATAGGAATTCATTTTATCTGTCTAATGAATATTTATAGTCAAAAATATGACTTTTATAACCCCATATAAAAATTGCCTTAGTAAAACAACATATGTTTGTAACATTTTAATTTTAACTTTAAATAAAAAGTTATTTATGTCATTTTCCAACCAAAGTGGCTCCATGGGGTCCCCAAGTTGACTCATGGACATTATTGGTCTTTCATGACACATATAATGAGGTTAGTACATGTGTCTAAATCATTTCATATTATTAAAACATTATTTTTACATTAAATTACACTAATTACCTTTAATCGCGATTAACAAAACTTCAAAATTTATATTCACCAAAATTTATTTTAATATCATTGAACCACATTTTACTTCTTAATGAAAACCATGTATGTTAGATTTTTGAAAATCAAATCACAGAAGTGGAAAAGTTTCATTTAAACGAAAAAATCAGTTTCTTTAACTACAACTTAGTGGTTTCACTATTCATCAAAAATTGAAGTTTTTCAGAAAAATACCAAAAATTCACCGTAAGAAATATTTGATATTCCGAATTCAAAAATGATGTCTATTTTAAAAAATTAAAAACATATAAGTTGAATTAATTAATTTAATAATTAATTCCTGCTGTCAAAACAAATAGCTTGTTTTTAAGAAACAATATCTATTAAAAGATTGACACTAGTTTAAGTCCAATTTCAATGTGAAATTAATTCAATGACGACTATTGGATTAAATGGTAAAAATATATTATAATTTTACTTTATAACCAATTCAAAATATAATCTAATCATATAAATAAATTAGACTAAAAATAGGATTTCAATTAAAATACCACATTTTTCACTATTCATTAAAAAATGAACTTCATGGAAAAATACCAAAAATTTACACAAAGTAAATTTTGATGTCCCAATTCTAAAGAAAAATTTTATTTTGTCAAATATAACACATAAAATTGTAAAAATGTGGATTTAAAAGTTTTTCTCCATCAAAAGGCGGTTAATCGGCCTTTTAAAGAATATTAGAATATTTATGCTTAAAATTGGATTCATTCACATTTTAAGCCTCTAAAATTTATTGGATAAAAGTAAAAATATTTGACAAACATATATAATCATTTTGTAGTTAGTTCTGTTTATTCCCACCATTAAAACAGCTAGGCGCTAACTACCATTTAAAATAATATTATATTATTATTAGAGTGCAACGCAAGATTCCCAAGAAACTCATTGTTATGTATTGGGTACGCCATCGAGCATAGCGTCCCCTTTAAAGTAATATTAATATTTTATTCACAAATTTGGATAAATATTAAAATTTCATACTCTTTATTTACCTGGGGTGTTACATCCTTCCCCCCTTTTGGGAATTGTGCCCTCGCAATTTTTAAAATTGGGCTTGGAAACATCATTGAAAATCCCACATCGGAACAAGAGTCAGTAAAACAATCACTTTAAAATAAAGAAAGATAAGTACAAAGGTCACCCAAGTTAACCCATACTAGGATTCCATGTATGAAAACATGGACATGGAAGAAAAAACAAAGGGTCATCTTCTGAGGGAGAGTGATAGTAAATATTTCTAGGAAAAAGTTAGCCATAAGAAAATCACAAACTTGTGATGGGTTAAAAGTTATTCGATTCCCTAGTAAGAAAAGTTAATAGAAAACATTTTTGTTTTAAGTTACTTTTCATTGAGGAATTTATTTTTGATCTTACGTAAATATACTTACTTGTGATGTAGACTTTAAACTTATACTAGATTCCTTAATCAAACTCATATTTTCTCCAAAAGACGATCATTTAGGAAGACTTGTTCACATTAAGAGTACTATAATATAATTATTGACAATCACCTAATCCACAAAAGAGAACTATATATTTCCCATTTCATTAGACAAAATCCAAAACCAAAATTTTTAGTATGAGATCAGATAATCCAAAAAATTATATTCCTTTATAAAAAGAAAATCTATTCTTAATCTCCATAATTTGTCCAAAAAACACCCAAAGTTCAACGTAGACCATTCGATAAACAATTGTCCATAAAATTCTTTAAAGTAAACCAAAGTAAGATTGAAACCCAAATATTTTAAGGATTTAGTCACATAGTCTTCTAAGTTACAAAAAAACTTTTGTCTCCAAATAAAATCAGTTGCTCTTAAATTCTCATATTGAAAATTAATTAACCTAATCACATATCCTCCATGATAGGTTAATAATTTCCATAGATAACCCAAAAGAAAATTAATCTTGATTCCTGAAATCATCTAACTAAAAATAATTATCCAAAACATCCAAGGACTTCACGTAGTCCAGTGGTAGGCGATAAATATCAGTCACCCTTTGGTTGTGGGTTCGATTCCCGCAACTTTGTCTGACGCGACGGGTTGTCACACGGTCTGCGTGTTGTCATTTTTCCAAAACTATATAATTTTTAAAACATTCCCCAAAATGAGATAAAATCTTCAAAAATAATAATAAAATATTTTAACCTAAATTTTATCTCATTCCTTTCATTTTGCATCATAATATATAATAACCCATAATTACCTCAAAAGTAAGGATCTTATAAACCCTAATGGTTACCTTTATCATTATTACCTGAACTTCCACATCGATTGGTCATCTCGTACAAGATGCATTACAGAACATACCAAGGTACAATTGGTTGATCATGACTCCTTGATAGTTGGTTTAGAACAACCACGAGCTTCCTCATTAAATCCCCCATTTAATCCACTCTCTTAATCAAAGAACCACCACAGTTTCCTTCAAACCTATTGTCACTTTGGTGCCTGCTAGATCCATCCATTCAATAAAAACAGAAATGTCAGTGTGATTATATCAAGAAAACCATCATGTACTAATGAGGAAGATAAACACTAAGATCTACTTACTCATTCACTTTATCTAAAACTAGGACTCTTTCTGAAATCTTAACCATTATGGTAATGTCAATTATTCCTAGAGAATACCCTAACCTCTAAAGTTATCTAAACCAACCTTTGATACCAATTATATGGCCTTGGCCTTAAACCTTACATAATATTAAATTAAATTAATAATTCACATTGAGGATATTTTTAGGTTTATAGTTTTAGAGAATTAGATCATAACTCATGAATTACATTCCACATTTAAACAAAGTGGTCACATAAAAGATACCATTCGTTCTATCCTATCAACTGAAACATATTTAAAATAAAACATGGATTCTTTCTTGACAGTTCCTTGACAATACCATCATATCATGAACCTTTCCCTTGACCTATGAAAAACATTTCAAAAACATGGTATGAGCATAAAAAGCTCAGTAAGGGATATAAAAGTATGCAAAGAAAACACTAGTCCATGTATGAAATCATACATTACTCATATAACATAAGAATTTTAACATGCCTCATCAAATCGTGAATAAATCATAGAAATCATAAGGCAAAAAAGGTAACTTGAGGCATTCATAACATTCTTACGGAGGGAGTAACCCTCTTGGTTATGTTTTGAATACCATCACAGTATATTCCCTAAATATCTTCGGAGAAACCATAAAGTTTAACTCCTTTGTGTTACCCAATGCATTGGAGAGCTATATCAGGCTCACCCGTTCTTAGTTAATCACGGAAACACCCGTCTTTATAATAATTCCCAAGAACCATAACAAAATCGTATCACATAAAACACGAATAAAGGAATTATAACATTTCCACTTTTCAATCACAAGATATAAATACAACACATTGATATAAAAACATTATGAAAACCGTTTTCAATACCAAAATAAAATAAAAGTAAAACATGGTATTTATTTTTCTTTTAAAAAAGGGTATGGCTTGTAGAGGAAGTCGAAACTCAAATAATGGTCACGACGGCGGAGAAGTCATTGTCGCCGCATACGTACGACAAAAACATTCCCTTTTGTCATTTAGTAAAATTATTCATATAAAAATATTGCATTTGGATAAATGTAAAAGTCAAATGGGTTTATAGACCATATAAAAGAAATTTGTGTATAAAACAAAATATGCCTCAATGAAAGGAGATTGAGACGATGTCCCTTACAAAGACAGTATCCTTGGATTAAGGATAAATCAATTACATAATTATGTGTGACAAACGAATACACTAAATATAAGTGTATATTATGTGTAAGAAAATAAGAGGACATTCATACATATTCATATAACGAAATATTCAAGGAGTACAGGTTTATCCGAAAGAATCAAAATTGGGTTAAGAAGTTCCCTTGCAAAAATTCGACAGCCTAACGGCGTCACTTCAAAATTCTGAAAAAGAGTTGATGAGAGATAAAAAGGGTATCTCATCACATCGACATAAAATTTACATCAATAAGGATATAGAAGAACATATAACAACATAATAGTATGTTAATTAAAAGACATAACAAAATAAGTCTTTTAAAAAGAGGAGGGTGAATGGTTCCCTTACCGACTTGGGTTACTTTCGAAACGTACACCCAATTGAAGAAGTGTCATAAAATGAATATGTAAATAACCATAATAAAATTATATTACACAAAGAGTATAATAATGAGAAGTAAATAGACCACTCAAAGTAAAAGGTGGAAAATGTATCATAAATCTCACGGGACTAAAAGTGAGATGAAAAATCCCTTACGATAACTCGGCAGCCTAACGACGCCACTTAAAACTTCCAAAAATGGATTGATGAGATAAAATAGGGTCTCTCATCATATTAAAATAAAATTTACATCAAGAGGAATATAAAATAACACCCCCCATCATAACAAAGAGGAGATTAAAAGAAGTGACATAAAGGAGAGTACTTAAAAAGAAAGAGACATGTTATATCTCTTACGAAAATTTGGTAGCATAACGGCGCCACTCAAAACATCCAAAATGGATTGATGAGAGAAAATAGGGTCTCTCATCATATAAACATAAAAATTATAGTAGGATTAAAATAAAAGAACATCCCAATCATAAAAATTATGATCTAAAAAAGAATTACATAAAAAGTGTACTTAAAAAGAAAGAGAGGGGTAGGATCCCTTACCTCGTGTCCGACATGACTCGATCGTTCTTTAATCACCTTAATAATAAAATTTGGTCAATTTATAATATCATAAGGACCTAAATTAAAGATTATTATTCAGTTCATATCACATATTATAAGGCTATAATAATTGGTTAATAAAATGAGTTCATATCAGACGTTTTTGTCGTTGTTCGGTACATGAGTAAAAATCCAACTTGTTGGAAAAGAATTTTCCATGTAGTTATAGGTACATCATATCCAGAATAGTATTTATGTTTTAAATATCATATATATCCAGTATATATTAATTTTATACTATTCCATATATTTTGAGGTAAAAAATTAAAAGCACCGTTCATGGAGACGGTAGGCCGTACGTACGCATTACGCTACATTCATTTTTGTCATATTAATGGAATTAAAACCAATTGAGATATATATATATTATAATTATAGAATTATATCCATCATTTAGATATAATATATTACATATATATCCATTATATATATGTACTTATAATAGTTCATAAGATTTGGAGATATGTAATGAAATGTACCGTTCATGGAGACGGTAAGCCGTACACACGCATGAACACTACTTTCTTTCTTTTTGTATTAAATGGAATTAAATAATAATTATGTAAAAGTATATTATAATTACAGTAGGATATAATATGTAATACCATTAATTAAATCCTTTATACACCCCACATATGGCATTAACGAATCAAATCACTTTGAGGGTGCGGTAGTCCGCACTTCCTAAAATAAAGATATCGTGTTTACCCATAATGGAAACCATAAAGGTATTACATAAATGAAAAATACACAAGATTAAGTAAAACATAAAAATATTATATATAATATATAAATATAGTTACATCTTAATGGCCACCTTTGAAGGTGTTAAAATAATATTGAACAATCACTATTTCGTGAGGCAGTAATTCGCCATCCACAAAAACAGTATGTTCTTTAACCATTATACAGATGTGTGTGAAAGTTTAGCTCTAATCATTATAATAAATACATCCTAATATATTTAAGATACTGGTGTTGTTACAAAAATAATTAATAATAATATTTTAGGGGTTTGGAGAAGAAAAATAAAACAAAAGAACACAAGGGAAGACATTACCTTTAAATCGGGTAACTCTCTCGGATTTGAGCTCAAAGGCTTCCTTGGAAAGGATTATGCAAAAATTGAGGCATCAATGATGAATATAGGGATGTGAGGAGATGAAATGGGCAGGGGAGGCCGAGCCAAAGTCTTTAGAGGTGTGTGTAAGGTGGTAGAGGTGGGGGCCATTTATAAGAGGAGAGGAGGGGCACTCTTGGAAAGTTATAAAATATTACATTATTATAAAATTATTTTTGGATTTAAAAGGTCCCAAAAGGATATATTTATAGTATAAGGTGATAAGGTTAAGAAATCCACCCATCCAATAAGTTTGTGACAAGTTTAAGACTTATATTTCACCCTATCTTCTCATTTTATTTAAATCATTCAATTATGAGGTAATCAATGCATCATCACGGTGTCATAAATAAATTAATTTATTTAATATATAAAAATTATAAAAAAAATATCACGATGTATGAAATCTATTTATATTTATAATGAATATTTATATTCAAAAATATGACTTGTATAACCCCATATAAAAATTGTCTTAGTAAAACAACACATGTTTGTGACATTTTATTTTTAACTTTAAATAAAAAGTTATTTATGTCATTTTCCTAATAATGTGGCTCCATGGGGTCCCCAAGTTGACCCATGGATTGTCTTGGTCGGTCATGACACATCCAATGAGGGTAGGACATGTGTCTAGGTCATTTCACATTATTAAAACATTATTTGTACCTTAAATTACACTAATTATTATTAATCGCGATTAATAAAACTTAAATATTACTATTCACCAAAAATTATTTTAATCTCATTGAACCACATTTTACTTATTAATTAAAACCATGTATGTAAGATTTCTGAAAATCAAATCACAGAAGTGGACAAGTTTCATTTAAATGATAAAATCAGTTTCTTTAACTACCACTTAGTGGTTTCACTATTCATCAAAAATTGATGTTTTTCAGAAAAATACCAACAATTATCCCTAAGATATATTTGATATTCTGAATTAAAAAATGATGTCTATTTTACAAAATTCAAAACATATAAGTTGCATTAATTAATTTAATAATTAATTTCTTCTTTCAACACAAATAGCGTGTTTTTAAGAAACAATATCTATTAAAAGATTGACACTAGTTTAAGTCCAATTTCAAAGTGAAATTAATTCCAATGACCACTATTGGATAAAATGGTAAAAATATATTATAAGTGTACTTGAAAAACAATTCAAAATATAATCTAATCATATAAATAAATTAGATTAAAAAGTGGTTTTGTATTATAATACAACATTTTTCACTATTCAAAAAAAATGAACTTTATCGGAAAAAATACAAAAAATTTACACTAAGTAAATTTTGATGTAACGATTCTAATGAAGAATTTTATTTTGTCAAATATAACACATAAAATTGTCAAACAGTGGATCTAAAAGAGGTTCTCCATCAAAAGGTGGTTAATCTACCTTTTAAAGAATATTAAAATATTTACGCTTAAAATTGGATTCATTCACATTTTAAGACTCTAAAATTTGTTGGATAAAATTAAAAATATTTGACAAACATATATAATTATATTGTAGTTAGTTCTGTTCATTCCCACCATTACAATGGCTAGGTTCTAACTATCATTTAAAATAATACTATATTATTATTAGAGTGCAACGCAAGATTCCCAAGAAACTCGTTGTTGTGTATTGGGTACGCCAACGAGCATAGCATCCCCTTTAACGTAATATTAATATTTTATTCACAAATATAGATAAATATGAAAATTTCATATTCTTTATTTACCTGGGGTGTTACATTATCATTCCCTTTAAATTAACATTAAACGTGATCCATATTTAACAACACATTCAATATATAATTTACTCTTTATCCCTTTCAATAACATTATCCAAACCATCTCATGCCAATTCATTATAAACATTACTATTAAATTCTTACACCTCCTAGGTTACTAGAAGGGAACAACAACACAAAAAAATACAACATAATCACCACCCTAAAATACTTCCACACATCACCACCATCATAGCCACATGAACATCCTCATTACATGTGCCACATCACAATAATTTCATATATCATTTTCCACATGACAAAACTAAAATTCCTTATATTGTCACCCTATTCCCAAACAAAACACAAGACTTAATCCACACACAATAAAACCAGAAATTTCATAGACACACAAAATTCAATTATCATATTCCATATTTAAGAAGTTGGACTTGAACTATTCTACTTAATTTTTTAGGTAATAATACCACAATACATAGTTTTAACATTTAACCATGTTTTCATGGAATATATTGGAATAAAATTTTATTCAAGGTGGTATAAAAGAAACCAATCGTAATTAAATCCTCAACACATTTACATTAATCATTGTGACATATTTCAGAGTGTATTATTTACCCATGACATTGGTTTTAGATGGGTTATAGGAATCACCATGTTCCTAGGGGATTTTCATGAGTATTAAGTATAGGAGGGTATGAAAAATTAATTTCTTGAATGTAGATATAGAGGAGCTTGGTTTCCGCAAAAAGTATAGCCTTATAGGAGTAACAATGTGTCCCTCTAGGGGTAGTAGTTATTGTTTTAAAAAAAACATGTGTGGGTGCACGACCATGTGTGAACAATATAGTTTTGTAATTTCAGGATTTTTCAGGCCTTTTCCATTTAATGGGAAACAATTCAACATGTTTTTCTTGTCTGTTTTATATAGAGTTACCACCACACATCTGGTTCACTAAAGCAAAACTATGTGGAGAAACCATATAGGTGAAAGAATGTGTGACTTTATCTATTTTATCCTCCTTCCATAAATTTATTATTCTTCAAATTTATTACCCACCATCACATTCATCAGAGGTAGAACCTCCATTACTATCATTTCTAGGAACATTGAAAATTACTTTATCTAAAATCATATATTGGATCTGTTTGTGACTAAAAATAAAATATCAGTAAATACATCAATTCGATATTCACTTTTTTAATTAATATCCCTTTATGGAACTATAATTTCATGATATCCTTTCTACATTCTTTTCAATGTGATTATCTTGAACACAACTTTCTTATGATTTGGCTCGATTTAGTGGTCTATAATTGAAGATTGGGCACCTATTAAAACAATGTGTTTTGTGTCCAGTAATCTCATTGATATTTTGGTATGATTAATGGGTTTTATAGATATAATATATGTCAATTTTTCAATAAAGTCCAAAAATTAAATAAATACATTAGTATTGAATTTATTTAAAGATGAAATTGGATTCTTATGGGAATTACCAATCATCACTATAAGTGTTCATGCTAGGTATGGGCCTTGGACAAACATGGCCAGTTGGTATATGTGTGTCCATTAAATTTATATTAATTGGTTTTATTAAATGTATGAGTTTCATAGAAATGTGATAGACATGTCCTACATATTTTTTGAGGTTGGTAACGATGTTTGAGGCTACATGGTTCATAATGTTTGTCTATGATTGGGTTATATGGGTTATGTTAAGTAATATATTGAAGAGAAATTGTTATTAGTTTGAGGATTAGTGGTCATTAGGATGATGTATGGTGTATTGTTACATGACATGGGTTTGAAAAATGAGATTAATCTACACATCATTGGGGGATTGATGTTCCAAATATTAGTTCATAGGATTTTTGGTGATTACCACTCATCGCTTTTCAGTAGACATGTTGTTGGAGTGGTGTGAACAGAGATTCAACACCAATGTGGTGTTGTTGAACACTTTATATTGGAGAATAATTATGTTTATTATATCTATAAAATATGGTTATAATCAATATATTTATTTGGGATGATCACTATAGAAATCCATTTTTTATTTATAATACATCTGTAGTCGGTGATGAGATTTTCAGTTGGGGGATGATGCACACTGAGATTCATAATGTCATCGTGCCTCGATATTGAGGGGAAATATATCACCATTCCCCAAGACGTTGAATATTGAACGAATGATGATTATTATTAAGAGAAGTGATATCACTGAGCATCGAGGCATCATGCTTTGGACCAATTTTTATTTTCTTAGGTGATGTCTGTGGGAGAAGGTAATTTGTTAGGTGTTCCATTTGGATGTCAGTTTCATGATTTTTGGAATGAGTTTCAAGTGATTTTATGATATGTGGAAACCAATATTTACCCTAGTTTTCTATTCATATAATATATCGTGGGTTATATTCCAAGGATCATAGCTAATAAAATAATATATATGTAAAATGATGTTGTATTCTATATATATATATATAATTTCTGGAATGAGTTCAGAATTATATTAGGGATAGTAAATGGATGTGATTGATTTATTTTGGCTACTAAGGACATGGAAATGTGGTTATCAATTAAAGGTGCATGTCCAGACTTGTTTATTATGATCAAAAAACACCTACATAATCATGGATGTAAGATAATAACAAGTTTGTCATTCCCTACTAAAATTTATTCTCATGATTTATGTAGGACCCTAGAGAAACATATAAACATTATTTCATAAATATAATGTATTAGGATTTCCTCAAGAGATGGAAAATAGTGATAGCTTTGTGCAACACGCAATGAGTTTGATGGATTGTGGCTACGATGGTTCTTGCATTTATTAGAGTTTCAATTTTACTCAGTATATATATATACCAATGGTCAACCAGATGAAACATTATTTGTTTATTTGTATTTATGAATTGTAATGGTGTGTGTTTTCTATAAATGGTATGATTTTTTGCTTGTTGTTTTTAATTTTTTCTACTAATTATTATTCTTTCTCTGTATTTCATATATTTCATCCAATGAGTTAGATGCATTTCTCAAAAAGAAAATATCTAGATACCATTATTATGATTACCACCACAAGTAATAGTATCCCTATTATTACTTATCATACCCACACTAATAATTAAAATACTATGGAATATAGGTAATTATACCTACGACCAAGTGGGAAACTGGCCTATAGAACTGCCTATTGTGGCATCAGGGGCGTGGCACTTTAGGTGGCATAGTAGGAGTTTCATTAAAAAATTTATCAAATTTTTCCATGGTTGAAAGAATACTAGGATGTAGTCAAGACTTGGTATAGAGCCTATATTTATAATCCTGAGTCCCATGTGTGCGGGAAATAATAACATTCCATGGGTGTAAATTTGATGTTCTAGTTTTCTATTTTATAGTTGATATGATTCCAATTATAGTGTTTCACTTAGAAATGATAGTTATTTATTATTTGAAAAATAAAACCTTATATCTATAAAGAAATAGAGGTTTGGTTATGAATCATGATAGGTACTAAGGCGCATATAATGTGATTTAAATCTTATTATACATTGGTCTCCTAGATTACACATATAGGGGACGAGATACATAATGTGTAAAAAAATACAAACAATGTTTCATTCTTAACCACATTGTGTAAAATTCAACTAATACATACCACATATTTAGTTAAAATTAGATTAGTATGTGATGTTGTATTATTTTGATATATTGGTTTTACCCTACATTGAGTTGTATGGGATAAAAAAAGTGGGATAGCTATTTAAAGTGTCAACTATGAACATAAACAATGTTACACTCTATATCCTCTTTGGTGAAATTCTAATATTCTTCATGAAATTATACATGATAATTTATGAAATGAAGAGATGGAAAGGTACCCTGATGCTATATTATATCTGAATCCTAATTCCAATGTAGTTAGGAAGGGGGAAATGAGGCTAGATAATATTATAAAATTGTCAATGATTTGGTTTTGAGTGGGGCCTTGATGCTAGATTTCTTATGAAAAGGTGTGATAGAGTAGTTTAAGGGTAGTGAGATTGTTAGATTGTTACAGTTTAATGTATCAATAATAATTATATATATATATATATGATGTTATAATTTTTTGACTATAAAGAATAATAACCATCCTAAATTCACAAAGGTTGTCTCTGGTGGAGTATTAAGAGGGTAGTGATATGGTATTGCATGAGTGTAAATTTGATGAGTCACTTGAGATTCGGGATCCGGCCCTTGAGGGTTGGGATGATCATGTGGGACATGTACATTATCCATTTTATGATTAAAATCCCAAGAAGATAGAATATTTTCAAACATAGATTGTAGAGAGTCTTTGAGAGAGGATTGATTGATTTATATAGGGTATTGATAGTGGATCTCATGGAGTTAATCCATTTATAGAATAACTGACTCATGAATTCCAATTACTACATCCAAATTTATTTTAAGATAATGGTGGACCACATTCAATAGAGAACTAAATCGAGTCAGTATAAAACATCGTAGACTTTCTCGTGACACCCCTATCCCCGATAGAGAGGTTGGAGACATATATTCACTGAGGCCTAGTAAAGAATTGTTGGGATGCACATGCACACTACTGCAAAATAGGCATTTAACAGTTCATGTATAAGGGATTTTTTATCCTAATAGAAGCCCTAATATTGTATGAAATGGTTATGGATAATTTTTAACAACTGACATCCAAAGAACATATAATGGACCCCTTTAACTGTGGTAAAAATAACTGATAAAAAATGACTTTATAAGAAATTTTTATAACTAAAAATGGTTGATAATAAAATTTTATTTGTCATGCTATTACAGATCACATTTATTCTCAATTATTTTAGAGATATTAATCTCCCACATTAAATGATCTAAAAATATTTGATATAGGCCCCTCTGATAAAGGTTTTTATTTTCTCTTTCACCATCCACCATTTATCAGCGCTTCCATCCCCACCCCTTATCAGTACCTCCCAACCCATTTATCAGTGATTTTGATTTTCCCACTATCCCATGCACGGTGTTGTCTTCATTGAGTTTTGAACTATAGACATCACACATATACACCAATTCCATCTCCACTACTCTATACTATTTTTTTACATTTATGATATATCATATTATTTATATATAATTTATTACATTTTTATCCATATATTATTATATGTCTTTATATATATGCTTGTATATATATAAGTATAAATATATATATATAATTTTTAAAAATTATGATAGTATTTATTTGGAGATTGTTAAATATTGAAAAATATATTTTAAATCTAATTATGTTTAATTATTTATTTATAAAAAATAATTTTAATGACAGAATATATATAAATTTTTAGTTATTATTATATAATTGATTATAAATAATAGTACATTGTGAACAACAATTAAATTTCAAATCTATATAATCATTATGAATGTAATATCTATGAATAAATTTAGTCCCCACTAATAAAGGATCATAATACCCACAAAAATGAGGACACAAATCCCTCAAATGTTTAAAAATATGGTACCCCAAATAAAACACCAAATTTTGAGATCATTGGAGATATTTGGGGTTCATAAAACGTGGTGGAGGAATAAATCTGTCACTAGTTGTGTTGATCTCAATGTAGGATTGGATTTTATATGTGGTATGTTGTAAGTAGATAGTCATATCGAATGTTATAACTTATTGATGCTCGAGTTATGTTTTCAAGATAGTTTAGACCATTTATCAGTTTTTTGAATTTTTATCCTCAAATTTTAATTAAATGGCATTTACATAGTAATTATTTCAAAATTATTAATTATTCTTTATAAATTAAATTATAACCCAATTTATCTAAACACCTTATATATTATGTGTAAATCCAATTATAAATTACATAAAATATATTTTAAATATATATAACATATTTAAAATATATATATATATATATATATTAAATATTAATATAATATTTTAATGATATAATTTATTTAAATATACCCTTTATCATCACTTTTTTAAATGTGCTGTTAATGGAACTTTTTTTACTGATTTTTTACTGCATTTAATATGGTTATTTATGAGTACTTATTTAAAATCCATAATATTGGGTCACCATTAGCAACGATTTTTTAGTGCTGTTAAATACCCCAATTAATATTGCTGTAAAAATTATATTAATTACCTCATTTAACATTTTTTTAGAGTGTTGACATCGAGGATTTTTAGAAGTGCTTTTAACTTGTGTTGTTCAACTCAAATGCTGGAAAAACCCAATTTTGTAGTTGTGGTGTAGTTAGGAAAACATAATTGATTTTCATGGATGGTAGTGAAGTTATGGTTCACCAAGAATTTAATCCCAAAGATAATGTGGGTAGAATAGCTCCGTGAATTCATTAACATATCAAATATGGATACATTATTCATGTACTATTCAGATAACTGCATTGATCTATCATGTTTTCTCCAACCATAGTGGGTGATGACTTTTCTATGGGGAGTTACCTTGATGATAGTCTCTACAAAGTGATCATGGTTCGGGTGAACAAATTCATGATATAATCCATTTTAATGGTGGAAAACCAGGAACTAATAGCTAAGGGGAACAAATAAAAACCAATCTTATAAAAATTGGGTAACAATGTCATGAAAGTTGAGTGGTGATGCTTTAGGTCACCTGAAGCGAGGTGTAACATCCCAACATTTTCTAGTTATTTATCATGAATTGTTATTGGAACTATTTTCCATTTCTTTATGTACATATTGTTTGGGTTTATCCTTTTGGTGTCTTGTGTGAAATGATATAATCATCTATGAATGTGGGATTCGGAACAATCGGTGCATGATTTTCCCTAACAAACCACACAGCCAAGCAATCATGTGAATCCAAACAAAGGTGATTCTCATGAACATAGCCATGTTTTTAATTTCATTACCCCTATTATAAGTATATTTGTGACATGCTTGGTGAGTCACAATGTTAGGGTTCACGATTAGGGGATACTGTATACCCTAACCATGAAAATTTTTGTACACTATTTTAACCCCAGTAAGTTTTAAAAATAATTATTGAAAACCCTTATTATATCCCCAAATGAACTAGATCAACCCAAGAATATTTTATCTCTTTTTGAGTGGTTATAATAAAAATTACAATGGATCCTAACCACCATTCCCCATGATCTGATGATCGAATTCAAGATATATGCCTCTCTTGATAAGGGGTTATCATTCTGATTGTGTGTCAGAGTTCTCACATCATTCTCTTATCCAAAAAGGGATATTTTATACAAATATTGTAGATATAGACCATGGAATTAATGGATATAAATAATTTTATCTTGTATATAGTACTTCGATCCAGATCTTGTTCTTTGATGTGTTCTAGATCATTCTACCAAAAACAGGGATATATGTTTGTGGACATTATCAATAATCTTGAGGTCGACATACTTTTATTCAAGTATTAAAGTATATATTTAAATTAAATTTATGTAATTTTATAATTTCTATTATACATTTAGAAAATTAATTCCTTTAATTTCATTAATTTATTTGATTTATTAATTTATATTATAAATGTTGAATTGTAGTAAATAATTATTGAATTAATTAATGGAATATTGTGGCAGTGGATTTGATGGGACATTAAGATATCGATATGGAATTATGAAATTGGTGAAATAATTACTAGAATTTTGTATTGTGAAATGTTATTAATTAGTTTTTGAGATAATTAAATGGATATTGGGATTTTGTAATTGGTCACTAATTGTGATTCTGAATGAATTGAAATGTGAAATGTGAATTTTTCGTAAAAGTATTAGTGTTTGTTGATCATGATATATGTGACCTTTTTATTTGTGGGATTTATTGATTAATTATTTTAGTAGATGTAATGATTATTTAAAATACCTTATTGATAAAATAATATAAATGATTGGGATTTGTACAACTACATCAAAAACCCATGGAAATAAATTAGTGTGAAAAATAGACCACTACTTTGAAAGTACACTCTTGTGATTGTCTGATTAATTAGTGTCAGAACAAATATTATTCTTCAAAAAAACACTTGTTTGACTATTTTATAAATTAATGTGTGAAATGGTGAACTACATTAAAAACGAACTTGTGTGATTGTATGATAAATATGTTTTTGTCATTGTCTGTTATCTCAAATAAACACATGGTTCTGGAAATAGAGATATACTCCAAACTTTTTTTCATTGGTAAATGGTTCCACATTAATATAACATGAATTGAAATGCTATGGAAATTGATAAACAAATTAATTGTGATATGTGATATACCTTGAGGATAATTCATACATTTGTATATGCTAATGAAGGTATTGTGGATCATGTGTCCTTGTGAACAGATGGGTTTATGTGGTTAATTTATAGAATAATAAATGTGATAACATTTTTCTTATGAAATATAAATTATTCCTTATAAACATAAATACATTATTGATAATATGATGTTATTTTAGACAACATTAATATGGTAATATGGAGTTTTACTCACACGATACATGGGATTACTAATCTTCACCCAAATATACATCATGTTTGCATGACATGTTAAGGGAATGATCCCTATATTAGATGGATAATTTGGGATGGACCAATGATGAAGGAAATATGTGTGTTTTAGTACCCACATGGGTATTTTACTATATTTATTTAAATTGGGGTTTTCATAATAATAATTGACATTTATTTGGAATGTAATATCTTATAAACACTTTTAGATATTATTTTCTTCTGGTTATTGGATATATATTTTGAAATTAATTTTGATTTATATTATTTTTCTTATTTTATAAATATGGTATTGTCCCCTTATGATCGATATTAGACCCTCACTACCTTTTTGAATAATCTGGTGTGCGGGGAGTCAATCTTGAGGTCATGTGACCAACTGTAACGAGGCACCATTGTATGGTACTCAAGTCAAGATGTAACAATGTGGTTTCAAAGATGTTCTCTTTTATTTATTTTATTATTACTATTAGAGAATGGTATTCAAGAGAATAGGATGAATCAGAACATCATTAATAGATTTTTCATGGGAGTAGCTAAACCATGTAAGAGGTAAAAATACACGTACCATGTGTGGGATTTTTTTATTGAAGTGCATGGTTACTGTAGAATTTTATTTTACCTAGATTTATGCAATTTTTATTTTATGTGATTATTTTTTATGGTATTCTAATTTTTGTATCATGGAATGGAATGAAATAGAAGTATGATATCGAATAATAATTATAGGCACACATGAATATTTTGGGTGAAAAATAATTCTAGGAATCAATGGAAAAATATGTATTAAATGATGTTGAAATTGACATGTTTTTTATGTGTAATTGAAAAGAAAATGGTTCCTAATATTAAATATAATGTTGTAAAATTATGGAAAATTTTAGTAAATCACTGTCTAAAGGGAAAACTGAATAGAAAAATTGATTTTTCCTTTTGAAAACCATGACTTAGATATACGATGATTAAAATTAGTGATAGTACCTCAATTTTATCATATGGTGGGTTCTTGGTGAATTACTTATAATGTAATATTTTCAATACCTAATATAGGGATGTTATTATTGTTTTTTCCTAGTATATGAGATTAGAATTGTTGAGATATTAATCAATAATGATAATTGTTGAGGTAATTATAGAAGGTTATGGAATGAAACTATCCTTCATCTGTGGATCTAGAGGCGTCAATAGTGATGGGTGTTATAATTATAGAGAATTTCAGAGAATAACTTTCTCGAGTAATGCAGTTCATAGGGATAAAACGATGGCGGGGGTGTCAAAAGCATGTTTTATGTATATTGGGTGATCTATTAGTATCAACGACTAATGTATACAAAATTTGGTGGACCGGAGGTAGGAGTTGTCTGAATTATTTCAATAAATATGTTAATCACAACTAGGATGCTTCTGGTGATTAGAGAGTCAAAATAGATTAATAAATTTTTTTGGTAAAAAAATAGATGGGACATCTAGACTGTGGATGGGTAGAAAGACAACATGGAGTGAAAGGAATATTAGAATAAGTTATCATAGATCATATACCTAGAGACATTGCTACCTATGCGAGAATATGAGTTCATGAGGTTAAATCAAGGGATTATGACCATTATGGATTATGATGTTCACAATTTAGATTGGAATTAAAATTTTCAGTTATTGGAAGGAGATGAGGCTACATATGAAACATAGTTTTTGGATGTTCTTGTTAGTGAAATTATGTCCTCTATGAATATAATTAGGTTTATGAAATTTTCAGATGAGGTGAATCAATGTCTCATATTTATGTTGATGTTGGAGGGAGATTCTGGTTGAGACATGTGTTATCTGTAGTATTATCAATATATATTAATTCAAACATAATGGAGAGTCATTAAATTAATTTTTTCCAGAGAACGAGAAAAAAGTGAGGCTAGATAGAAGGGTCAATTACCTAGTACCATTATTAGGTGAACTACCATTAGTAACGTAGATCAGATCATTTACATAGAATGTTCCCTAGACATTCAGAGGAGTTCAAATATGGAAATAGGATGGGTCACAATTATAGTTTCTATTGGGAACAAAAATATATATTTACTTTTTGATAATCTAGATATAATCATATTCTGGGAAGGGGATATTTTAAGTCATATCAGCCTGGAGGATGGAGATCTATAGGATTTGGATGTATTGGTAGTAGACATGGTGGATCTATGAATGAGAACTTGTATCTGAAGAGTGTCATAGCTCAGGGGTCTGAAGCATCATTATATGTAAGATGGGAAGGGAAATTTCATATCATTTGGACTATATTAGTTGATAGTGAGGATGGATAATTGATAGTTATATGTTCTATTCTTGTAGCTTATACACATACTAGTTCTTTATATGATACTGGAAACATTCATTATTTTATATTGACCCAAATTTCTATTGGTTCTAACCAAGTTTCAGAGTTTCTAAGTTGGGTTATGATGATAAATACAATAGTGATTGTATGGTCTAGAATCTTCTATTTTTCAAGGGGTGTTCCCAAAATGTTGTGGACAATCATTTCATTTGAGATTGTGACATCTATGACTTGACATTCTTTGATCTAATTATGGGTATTGTTTATTTAGTATTATAATAGTCCCATAACAATTTATACAACATGGGGGGGGGTTTATTTCTCTAGAGGGTAGAAATTATGATCATCGAGGAGAGGTGGATATCCAGGATAGCCATGTGTGGTCAGTTCATCAATAACTAGAGGATATCATTGTCTAGGATTCTTGTTATTTGGTCTATAATACAGTTTTAATTCACGCTGTCTTTCCACATATATCATGAAAATTTATTGATGTATATCGTGAATAAATATTAGGTATTCCACCATTATGATGTGATTAATTTTCAATTGAGCTCATTTTGGGTTCTATTATAGTTTATATTCCCCTGTACATAATCACAGCAATATAGAATAGTTTTTTTTGGACTCTAAAAGATAATTTGATAGAGAAGGTGCTTGTCCATCTGGGCAGATATCCGAGGGGTTTTCTAGTCATATTTACTAAAAAGGATGATGTTACTCTAGGTTTATGTGTTGATTACCAGAAGATTAATCAGATGACTATGATGAAGTGATACACTCTTCCGTGTATCGATCATCTATTGGACCAGTTGATGGGAGATTATTTGTTATCCATGATTGAATTTAGATAAGTGTATAATCATTTGTTATTTCAGCATTCTGATATAATAAGGAATTATTTAAGATGTAGGTAATTCCTTTATGAATTCTTCCAGATATTTTTTGGGTTAAAAATGATCCACTTTTGTTTATGAGCTTAATGAACTGAAAATTCCATCCATATATGGATCTGTTTTTCATAGTTTTGTGGATTAATAATTGGATTAAATCCACTATCATGATAATCATTCTCAAAATCAAAAAATAATCAACAGTACACTAATATAGGATTATATATACACTATAATATCAAAGTTTCTATTTTAGATTCATTAGGAATATTTCATGTGTCACATCATCTTAGGGGAAGGTGTGTTAGTGGAAACCTAAAAGTTTAAGGCAATTGTATCATGTTAACCCCCCCAATATTTTATTCATATGTATATCACTGTGGGGTTAGTAGGATATTATCAGTGTTTCATTTTGTACATTACTATTATTAAGAATCTCATTCGTGATTGTACCAATAGGATATAATGTTTGAATGATCTATATTTTAGGGAAAATATTTATAGGATCAGATAAAGTGTTTTACAATACCACAAATCATGGTATAATTTGAGCTATGGGAGTAATATGCAATGTTCTGTGACACCTCTAGGATCGATGTTGAAGCTATGTTTACGCAGAGAGAGATTTTAGCAATATAGGATTATCTATAGTTGTGGCCGCTTGAATGGAACTACCCTACATAGGACCTCGAGTAAGTAGATGTAGTTTATGCCTTTATTTGTGGTGATATTATTTTCTATGTTACAAGTATACAATGTTTAATGACCCAAATTTACTAAATTATATATTATCATAGTGATATTTGAATCACCATATAACATCCCAGGTAAATGAAGAATAATTTATTTTCATATTTATAAATATTTGTGAATTAAATATTAATTTTACTTTAAAATGGTTTCTATGTTCGATAGCGTTCCCGATACACAACAATGGGTTTCTTTGAAATCTTATGTTTCACACTAATAATATAATATTAGTATTTTAAATTGTAGTTAACTCCTAGCCTTTGTATTTTCAGGAAGGAATTAAACTAACTACAATATGATTATACATGTTTGTTAAATGTATTTACATTTATCCAATAAAATGTTTGAGGCTTAAAATATGAATGAATCTAAGCATAATTTACATTAAAAGGCCATTTTACCAACATTTAATGGTGAACCATCTTTAAATATAGTTTTGGTCATTTTTATATGTTCTATTTGACCAAATTAAATCGTTTTTTATAATGGGGACATCAAAATTTATGTTGGGTAACTTTTTGGTATTTTTCTGATAATGTTCATTTTTTAATGAATAGTGAAAAATATTGTATTTTAATTCAAAAGTGGATTTTAATCTAATTTATTTATATGGTTTGATTATATTTTTAATTTGTTTTAAAGTTTAATTAGAATATATTTTTACCATTTAATCCAATTATTGTCATTGAAATTAATTTCACTTTGAAATTGTACATAAACAAGTATCAATCTTTTGATAGTTATTAGTTCTTAAAAACACACTAATTGTTTTACCAACAGAAATTAATTTTAAATTAATTAACGCAACTTTGATGATTTTAATTTGGTAAAATAGACATCATTTTTGAATTCGGAATGTCAAATATAGCTTATGCTGATATTTTGGAATTTTTCTTAAAAACATCAATTTTTGATGAATAGTGAAACCACTTAGTAGTAGTTAAAAAAAATAACCTTTTCATTTAAATGAAATTTTATTACTTATGTGAATTGTATTTAGAAAATCCGATATATATGGTTGTTATTAGTAAGTCAAATTTGGTTCATTATGATGAAAGTAATTTTTTTGAATAGTAACTTTTGACTTTTATTAACCACAGTTAAAGGTAAATAAGATAATTCATGGTCCAAATAATATTATAATAATTCAAAATTAACATAACACTTGTACTAACCTTATTTAATGAGTAATGGCAGAAAATGGGCATCCTTGGGTTTATTTATGGACCCCATGGATCCACTTATTAAATATAATGACACTTTAGATTAATTAATTTAATGTAAAGGCAAAATTGACATAAACAAAAATATTTTAGTAATTAATTGATATATGGTGTTATATAAGAAATAATTTTGACTATAAATATTAATTTTAAAGATAAAACGATTTCCTACATCATGATAATTTTTTTATAATTTTTAGACATCATATAAATTAAAATAATTATGACAAAATAATGAATCCGTATTTACCTCATTGATAAATGATTTAAATAAATATGATTATAATGATTAAAATATTATCCAAAACATGTCCAATTCTGATTGAATGATGTTATTTCGAATATGAGTCATATTATCATTGACTTTAATGATATTTTGACTTTTTTAAATAGAAGATATGTTTAAAATAAAATAATGTGTTCACACATTTTTAAAGAGACCCTCCCCCTTGTAAAAAGCAGTCACTTCTAATCAATTCCTCACACCTATCAAGACTTTAGGATCGTAAGAAATCTACCCAATTAAGCTCCCTACATCCCTATATTTCCTTTAGAAGCCTTAACTTAGGCATAAGTAACTTCAAGAAGTCCATTTGGTTAAAACCAAAGGGAGTTACCCAAATTAAAGGTAACAGTTTCTCTTAAATTGTTTTTTTATTTTACATCTCCAACCCCTATGCTCTTTTTATTCATTTATTTTGAAACAAAACCAGTATCCTCAGTCTACTAGTATGTTGTCATGAAAATTATTTGAACTACACTATCACACACCTCCATCTAATGGGTGAAGAACATAATGTTTCTTTGGATGACAAACTAACGCCTCACGAATCGATGATTGTTCGATTATCTTCTACCGCCTCTCATGGTGGCCATAATGATGGTACTATATTTATATATGATATATATTATGTTTATGTTTTCTTTATGCTTCTGTAATTTCCATTTATATAATTTCATTATGGTTTCCATTATGGGTAAATGCGATAATCTCATTAAAGGAAGTGCGGACTACCGCCCCCTCAAAGTGATATGACACGTTAGTGCCATATTTGGGACGTATAAAGGATGGAGTTAATGATATTATATATGATATTATATATGAAATTATAATATAATTATAATATACCTATGTATCATTATTTTTAATTCCATTAAAATAAGAAATATAAATGAAAGTACCCTTCATGCGTACTTATGGTTTACTGCCTCCATGAACGGTGCATTTCATTTCTTACCTCCAAATGAAATGTACTGTTATAAATATATATACTGGATATATATGATATATATGATATCTAAATAATGAATTTCATTCTAGATATAATGGACTATTGATCACATGGGAAACTTGTAATTATAAGGTGTTCATTTTAAAATCAAGTACCAAATATCGACAAAATAAACGTTATTAACATAAATGATTACATAATGTTTATAAAATGTTAATAAGTGATATAAAACGAATAATAAACTATAATAATGTTCTTAAAAAATTATAAATTACCATTAGTTTATTATTCATGATATTAAAGAACGAACGGGTCAAGTCGGACACAAGGTAAGGTACTTCGTCTCAATCTCCATTCATAGAGGCATATTTAGATTTACAAACGCCTTTATTTTATATGGTATATAAACCCCTTTGATTTATCATTCCATTCAAAGAGAATATTTTTCTATAAAGAGTTATACTAAATGAAAAAAAGGAATTTATTTTTACGTAAGCAGTGACAACGACCTTTCATCCACCAAGAGTATTATTTGATTTTTGGCTTCCTCAACAATTCATAATTTTTTTAAAAGGAAAAATAAATACCATATACACTTTTTAAGTATTTTGGTAATGAAAATTATTTTGAGAATGAATTTATTATTTCAATATCTTGTAATGATATTTTGTTATTGCAATGTAGAAATTTTATCTTTCCTTTATGCTTATGTTATGTGTTATGATCATGTTATGGTTCTTGGGCATTATTTATGTATATGGGTGGTTCTGTGAAAAACCTAGGGCGAGTGAGCCAGAGTTAGCTCTACAATGAATTGTGTAATGTGATGAAGGAAAATGTGAATGTTTCTCCGAAGAGATTTAGGGAATACACTATGATATGTATTCCAAAGTAAATCTCTATGTAGTTGTGATAGCTACAATGTAAGTATGATATGGATTCCACAAGTTACCTTTATGATTTTTGATTTCTTTGTGTTATTCATAAAATATTATGATTTCATAAGGTAAGTAAAAGAGTTCATGTTTTGTATGTATTTATGTATAAATGTTTTTATTCTTTGCTTTATAACCCCTACTGATATTTTTATGCTCATCCCATGTTTTGAATTGTTTTCACAGGACATAAAGATGAATAGGGAAAAGGATGGGATCAAGGAAAATTCATGCTGTCTAAAACATAAAACTATACATGACTCTTTTTTTTCAGGATTTTTTATTTTATGAAAAAATGGATACTAGATAGAAGTGTCTACTTTGTAATCTTTTGAGATGTAATAGTTATGTCCTAATTCTCTAAAACTCTAAACCTAAAAAGTTCCTCAATGTGAATTATTCATTTAATTCAATATTATGTAATTTTTATGCCCGAGTCCTTATAGTTGGTATCAGAGGTCGGTTTAGAAAACATAAGGAGTTATGGTTTTGTAAAATTAATTTCACTAAATCAATTTATGGTATGATTTAAAAGATATAGCATTTACAGATTACCATGTTTCTTCGCCTAAGGTGTTTCTATGTTCATATTGGTTTTTCGTTGAGGAAACTAAACATATTTCATGGGAAGGCATACCCAGGGAAATGACCTTCCAAATCAGCATCCTGAGATGTTCATAATCAGAATTGGACAGTTTAATTTAGTGATAGCTATGTTGACTCAGGTGATAAATGGTGGTTCTATTTATTGATTATATTTTTTTATTCTAAAAGTAACAAAATGCATGAATTCAATTTAAGGGTCATCTTGAAAACATTAATAGAAAAGAAACTTTATCAGAAATTCAGAAAGTGTGTGTTTTGGTTACAAAAAATCTTATTCCTTGGTCGCATTGTTTCAAACAATGGCATGACTCTTGATCCTGCTAAAAACAAAAGTTGTTGAAGAATGGACAAGACCTACAAATGTAACCGAGATCCGTATGTATCTTGGTTTGGAAGGTTATTACCAGAGTTCATTTTGAAAATTTTGAACGGTTATCTAGTCCAAGGACTAATTTATCCTGAAAAAGTGATAAGTTCATCTGGACAAAAGAATGTGATGACTATTTTCAGGAATTAAAAAGGAGATTTGTTAATGATACAGTTTTAGCACTGCCTTCCTGAAATGGTGTGTTTGTTATCTATAGTGATTCTTCGTTTAAAGGAATGGGTTGTGTCCTAATGAAGAATGATTTGGTAATTACTTATGCTTCATGTCAGTTGAAACCACATTAGTTAAATTACACTACACATGATTTGTAATTACCTGCAGTTCTTTTTGCTTAAAAAAATATGGAGGCATCATTTGTATGGAGAAAAATGTGAAATATATACCGACCACAAAAGATTAAAGTATATATTCACTTCTAAAGAATTAAAATGAGACAGGGGATATTGCTGGAATTAATCAATGATTACGATTTTCTGGTCCACTACCATCCGGGAAAAGAAAATAAAGTGGTAGATGCTTTGAGTCAAAAATGTAATGCTTTATTAACCATGTTACGTTTCGAACAAAATCGATACACTTTGGAATAGAAATTTTGGTGCAGAAAATTCTCCTATTTTGTCTCAAGTGTCAGTGAAATAATCTCAATCAGATAGAATAAAGAAAGCATAGAAAGAAGTGTGTGAGTTACCGAAAAAGGTAGAGCTGGTTTAGAAGGTTATGTTTTCTGAATTTTACATTGGTAATGATTGTGGTTTGAGGTTTGGGAAGAGATTATGTTTGCCTTGTGATTCATAGATGAAGAATGAGTTGTTATGTGAAACTCAAAGTTCTCCGTTTTCAGTTCATCCTAGAAGCACTAAGATGTACAGAGAAATCCATGAGTATTACTGGTGGGATGGAATGAAAAGAAATATTGCTGATTTTAATGTGAAGTATTTGACTTGTAAGTAGGTTAATGTAGTGTGGCATTTACTGAAAGGGATACATCAGCCTTTACCAGTGACAGAGTGGAAAGGGGAAAATATATCCATGGACAACATTGTCGTATTACCAAATACATATTGTGGTAATAATGAAATCTGGGTTATTGTTGATCGACTGACCAAATCTACTCATTTTCATCCTATTCAGGATACATTGTCCTAAGATCAGATTTCTCAACTGTATGTTAAAGAGATAGTCAGGTTGCATGGAGTTCCTCTTTCCATTGTATTTGTTCATGATCCCAGGTTTACTTATAACTTTTGTAAAGGCCTTCAGAATTCATTGTGTACTGAATTAAATTTTAGTATAGCATTTCATCCTCAATCAGATGGGAAATTAGAATGAATAATTCAGACATTGGAAGATATGTTACGTGCTTTCTTGATGGATTATCAGGGAAGTTCGGACCAATATCATTCTTTGGTTGAATTTTCATAAAATAATAGTTTTCATTCCAATATACAGATGGATCCATTTGGGGTATTATATGGAATGCATTTTCGAAATCCATCTTTTTGGGATGAATTTGGTGAAAGGAAACTGATAAGACCAGAATTGGTAAATGAGATGGTAGAGAAAGTTCAGTTTATTTAGAAGCACATGAGAACAACTTAAAGTAGATAGAAAAGTTATGCAGCTAACCAGAGGAAGGATATTTATTTTGAGGTAGGTGACCATGTCTTTCTCAATGTTTCCCCATGGAAAAGCATGACACGTTTTGGTAAGAAGGGAAAGTTGAGTCTGATGTTCATTGGACCTTATGAAATTGTAGATAAAGTTGGATCAGTTTCATATAAATTTTATTTACCTCTAATTTTATCCCAAGAACATACTGTTTTTTATGTTTCGATGTTGAGAAAGTATATTCTAGATCCATCTCATGTTTTGAGCCCAGTGGTAGTTCTGTTGGAAGAGAATATCTCCTATAAAGAACAACCAGTTCAGATTTTTGACCATATAGAGCAAGTGTTGCAGAATAAGGTAATTCACTAGGTAAAGGTATTTTGAAATAACCATATGTTTGAATAGGCAATATGGGAATCTCGAAATTCTATAAGGGAAAAATACCATCGCGTATTTGGATAAGGGAATAAAAATTTTGAGGACGCAATTTCTAAAATGGGGGAAGGATATAACATCTCAGGTAAATGAAGAATAATATATTTTCATTTTTTTTAATATTTTTGAATTAAATATTATTTTGAATTTAAAAGGGTTTCTATGTTCGATAGCATACCCGATATGCAACAACGGGTTTCTTTGAAATCTTAAGTTGCACACTAATAATATAATATTATTATTTTAAATTGTATTTAACTCCTAGACATTGTATTTGTGGGAATGACCAAAACTAACTACAATATGATTATACATGATTGTTAAATTTATTTACATTTATCCAATAAAAAGTTATAGGCTTAAAATATGAATAAATCTATGCATAATTTACCTTAAAAGGTTAATGTATCGCCTTTTAATGGAGAACCCTCATTAAATCTCGGTTTGTTTATTTTTATACATTATATTTGAATAAATGAAATCCTTATTTTTAATGGGGACAAACAAATTTACATTGGGTAATTTCTAGGTATTTTTCTGAAAAAGTTTATTTTTTAATTAATAGTTAAAAATATTGTATTTGAATTCAAAATTGACTTTTAATATAATTTATTTATATGGATAGATTATCTTTTTAATTAGTTTTAATGTTTAATTATAATATATTCTTCCTATTTAATCCAATGCTGGTCATTGGAATTAATTTCATTTTGAAATTGGACATAAACAAGTGTCAATCTTTTGATAGTTATTGTTTTTTAAAAGCACGTTAATTGTTTTAACAACAGGAATTAATTTTAAATTATTTAATTCCACTTAAATGTTTTTAATTTTGTAAAATAGACATCATTTTTGAATTTGGAATATCAAATATAGATTATTTAGAATTTTTTGTATTTTTCTTAAAAACATCAATTTTTGATGAATAGTGAAACCACTTAGTAGTAATTAAAAAAACCGACTTTTTCATTTAAATGAAAATTGAAAACTTATTTGAATTGAATTTTTAAAATCCTACATACATTTTTGTTATTAGTAAGTAAAATTTGGTTCAATAAGATAAAAATAAATTTTGGTGAATAGTAACTGATGACTTTTATTTACCATAGTTAAAGGTAAATAGGGTAATTCAGGGTAAAAAGAATATTATAATAATTTAAAATTACCTTAACACTTGTCCTCACCTTATTGGATGAGTAATAGACGACTATGGGAATCCTTGGGTTGATTTTGGACCCCATGGATCCAATTATGAAAGATAATTACACTTTTGATTAATTAATTTAATTTAAAGGAAAAATTGACATAAACAAAAATACTTTAGTAATAAATATTTATATGGTGTTATATAAGTAATATTTTTGACTATAAATATTAATTTGAAATATAAAAATATTTTCCTACATCATGGTAATTTTCTTATAATTTTTAGACATCAAATAAATTAAATTATTTATGACACAATAATGATGCAGTATTTACCTCGTTAATAAATGATTAAAATAAGTAACAATATAATGATTAAAATATTATCCAAAACATTTCTAATTATGATTAGATAATTTTATTTCGAATATTAGTCATCCTATATTCAACTTGAATTATTTTTAGAACTTTTGAAACAGAAGATATGTGTATAATAAAATAATGTTTTCACACTTTCCTAAAGAGCCCCCCCCCCTATAAAAATCCATCATTCTAACTAATTCCCACACCTCTAAATCCTTTAGGCTCGTCCAAACTTTTCTTAATGAAGCTACCTACATTCCACTCTTCCTCCTAGAAGCCTTACCTTATGCAGAAGGCACTTCAAGAAGTCCTTTTGGTTAAAACCAAAGGGATTTACCCAAATTAATGGTAACAGTTTCTCTTAAATTGTTTTCTATTATTTTAGTTCTCCAACACCTAAACTCTTTTTATTCATTTCTTTTTTAAGAAAAACAGTATCCTAAATATACTAGGATGTTTTTATGTGATGAATTATTACTACACTTACACACACCTCCATCTAATGGGTGATGAACATAATGTTTATGTGGATGGAAAACTAACGCCTCACGAAATGATGATTGTTCGATTATCTCCTACTGCCTTTCATGGTGTCCATTATGATGGAACTATATTTATATATGATATATATTATGTTTATATTTTTTTTATTCTTCTGTAATTTCCATTTATTTCATGACTTTATGATTTCCATTATGGGTAAACGCGATAATCTCATTAGAGGGAGTGCGGACTACCGCCCCCTCAAAGTGATATGACTCGTTAATGCCATATGTGGGACGTATAAAGGATAGAGTTAATGATATTATAAATGATATTATATATGAAATTATACTGGAATTATAATATACCTATGTATCATTATGTTTTAATTCCATTAAAATAAGAAATAGAAATGAAAGTAGCTTTCATGCGTACGTACGACTTACTGTTTCCATGAATGGTGTATTTCATTTATTACCCCCAAATGATATGTACTGTTATAAATATATATATATATATTTATACTGTATATATATTATATATATGATATCTAAATAATTAATGTCATTTTGGATATAATGGACTATTGATCACATTGACAACTTCTAATTATAATGTGTTCATTTTTAAATCAAGTACCAAATATCGAAAAAATGAATGATATTAACATAAATGATTACATAATGTTTATAAAATAGTAATAAGTGGTATATAATGAATAATAAACTTGAAAAAGATTCTTATGAAAGTGGAAATTTTCATTATTTTATTATTCATGATATTAAAGAACAAACGGGTCAAGTCCGACACTAGGTAAGGGACTTCGTCTCAATCTCCTTTCATTGAGGTATATTTAGTTTTATACACGGAATTATTTATATGGTGTATAAACCCCTTTTAATTTTCATTTCATTAAACAAGAATATTTTTATACGAAGCATTTTACTAAACGAAAAAAAGGAATATTTTTTACGTAAGCAATGACAACGACCTTTTCGCCACCATGAGTATTATTTGATATTTGGCTTCTCAACAAGCTGTAACATTTTTAAAAGGAAAAATAAATACCATATACTCTTTTTTACATATTTTGGTATTGAAAATCATTTTGATAATGGATTTATTATTTCAATATCTTGAAATGATATTTTGTTATTGTAATGTGGAAATGTTATCTTTCCTTTATTCTTATGTTATGTGTTATGATCATGTTATGGTTCTTAGGAATTATTAACATTTACGGGTGGTTCTGTGATAAACCTAGTTTGGGTGAGCCTAAGATAGCTCTCCAATGCATTGGGTAATGTGACAGAGGTATATGTAAATGTTTCTTCAAATAGATTTAGGTAATTTACTGTGATGGGTATTCCAAATTAACTACATATGTAGTTGTGATAGCTACAATGTAAGTATGATATGTATGCCACATGTTACCTTTATCAATTATGATTTCTATGTGTTATTCCTAACATCTTATGATTTCATGAGGTATGTAAAAGAATTAATGTTTTTTATGTATTTATGGATATATGTTTTCATTCATTGATTTATAACCCTTACTGAGAATTTTACGCTTATCCCATGTTTTGAAATGTTTTCATAGGAATTAAATATAAATACTGTCAAGGATGGGATCAAGGAAAAGTCATTCTGTCTAAAACTTGGAAGCAGACATGACACTATTTTTCAGGAGTTTTTTAATGAAAAAAATTGAAACTGTGTAGAACTATCTACATTGTAATATTTTGATAAATAATAGTTATGTCCTAATTCTCTAATACTCTAACCCTAAAAAGATCCACAATGTTAATTATTTATTTAATTCAATATTACGTAATTTTTACGGCTCGGTCCTTATACACTAGATGTCGTGGTTGGTTTAGTTTATAAAATATATTCATTTTATATCGTTATATATGGATATGATAGGAAATGGTGTTTCAAATGATTTATGAATGAAGACAATCATACATAGGATGCTTAGGAGTCTAGTTAGGAATGAAATATGATGACTTCACATGATTATATTCATGTGGTGCTTTATTAGAGATAGTAGAATATGATTCTCATATTATTTTATGGGGAAACTACACATTTTATATTGATGACATATAGAATGTATGAGTATATCGATTGTCTATCCATGAGGGAAATACTTTAAGGGGGAGTTACCATTCAGATGGACCATAACTAAGGATGATATAATATATGTCATTGATAGATTTGTGTTACCCATGATAATGCAGAGGATATGATGTGGGAATTTCATTCCATGAAATGGTTAGTGCATCCATGTGTGACCAAAATATATTGTTAAATACAATGATATCTTTCCATGTTAGGAATGAAAAAAAGACAATAGGGCTCATCATAGGATGCTACACCTGTCGACGCGTGAAGGAAGATAATCAATGACCAGTTAGTTTAGTATATTTCTTTCGGTCGAGAATTCATGTTGGATGATGTTATCATGGATATTATGTAAGGTATCACCATGATTCATTGAAGTAATAATCAAAATTTTGTGTTCTAGAATGAATGATTAATTATGTGGATTTATTTCATAAGTTGGAGACTTTATCAGTGAAACAGTTGGTGGATTTTTACAATTCGGAGATATTCTATCTATAAGGGGTGCCTTTGACTATAGATGCAGACCATTACTCACTCTATAATTCATGCTTCTAGCAAGGTATGCAGAAGGTGATTGGTACTTGGGTTATCGTTATTCAGGCATTAGATGATGAGACTGATGGAATGTTTGAACATAATATCATGTGATTGAGAAGATAAAATGATCATGGGTCCTATACTTTCTTGCATCATGGGAGAAGAACCTATCACTGATGAAGTTTTCATATGACAAAAGTGGTTTGGTAATTATACATGTATCATCATATGAGGCTCTCTTTGGTAGGAATTGCTGATCACCCCTATACTGGGTGGGGGATGGTGAATCAAATTAATTGGGAATGTGTACCATACAATATATTTTTGAACATAAATAGATAATTTTGAAGAATATATCTAAGAATAATACTAGGAAGATGTCATATGATGATAGATGTTGAAGAACTCTAGAGTTTAATATGGGTTATAAGGTTTTCCTTTGGGTGTCGCCAAGATTGGGTCACCATTAAATTTTGAGATAATGGAAGAGGGTAGCCAGGTTATTTGGACCATTTTTGGGTGTGGAGAGAATTGGGTTGCTGATGTTTAGATTGGATCTTCATCAAAGGAATAATCTTAATCATCATACCTTTCATGTGTCACATCTTTTTTGGTATCACCCTTACTCTTCTCATGTGATCAATGTAGATGATTTTGATCTTGGGACTAGTGTTTCATCTAAGGACTATCTAACTCATCTATTGGATCCTATTGATAATTTTTTGTTGGGAAAGGCATTACCAATAGATTGTGTGTTGTAACAACATGGTTGTGTTTAGGATGAAAATTGGGAGAGTTTAGTGGATATTATAGATTAGTGCCTCAATTATTTTGATTAGCATATTATATACCCATGACAGTATATCTTTTAGTTGATCAGTAATAAGGATGCAAGATTTTATGATTTAGATCATTTTTTGAGATTTATCGAGAATGTATTTAGGATTTCGATTTCCTTATTTTGAGTACATATTGATTTTTATTAACCTCACTGAGTTTTAGTATGAAATTGATAAAATTTTAATAATGAAGGGATGTTTATAGATGGTGCATTGTTTCCAAGAACCATTTTCCCGGCCTAGTAAATATTTAGAACCCAAATTGAGGGAATTCACATTTTGAGTTCACGGTTTAAATTTTTTTGAATTCCGTTAGAAGTAACAATGGGACACATCCAGATGAGGTGCATAATTAGGGAACTCAGTTATGGGAACCCATGTTCCCAGAGAATGATATCATGAATAAATGTTTTTAATCCACAAAATATGAATTAAATAATTTTCAAAAATACATTTTTATACCCAAAATATAATCCTCAACCCAAAAAAGTATTCTATCAATTTTTTAGGGGACTAGTTGAATTTGTAAGGCTCCTAAATTTCTTTCATGAAAATTTGATTTATGGAATGAATAAATGAATCTCTATCTATAAGGATTTATCATCTATATTTGTTTTCTAAATTCTTCCATATTTCATTCATTTTAATAATTGGTGATTTAAATAGTTATTTGGGATCTAGAAACAAATTATAATAGATATAATATATTTAATCTTGGATATTGTATTCAGACAATGATTATGTTCTTCGACATATTATCCATTATTCGGATTAAATTATATATTCCTATTTGAGTGGTTTATGAATGATAATGAGGTGGGTGTTTAATTATTCAATTACAAATGACTTTATTTCAATTATATTCGTGTAATTGTTGAGTTGATGTTATTCATTTAGAAATTAAATTCGTTTATATAGATGATGTTTATCTGGTAAACAAATTTTTATTTTCTTTTTGAGAGTTTTTAAATTTATTTATTAATTATATAATGTGATATTGTGAATGAAGAATTGATGGGATTTTGGTATTTTGAAACTAGATTTATTAATTTTGGAATAAATTAATGTCATTTTGGATTTTGAAATTGTACTAATTAATTCGTGAATTATTTCAGAAGATATTAGGATTATGTAATTGGTTAATTAATATAATTATAAAATAATTGAAAATGTAAATTATAAAATATTGGTAAAAGGATTAAGGTTGAGTATTTTTACCGGTGTGGTATTCATGATTGTGTGATCAATTGATAAATTTGTTTTATACGTAGACTGTTGATTTAAAATCCCATATTGATAAACTGATATATGTGTGTGGGACATGGACTACTACTTCAAAATACCATAGTTATAAATGAGTGTGGAACATTTACTACTACTTCAAAATCCCACTAGTATTATTTTTTGATAAATGGATGTTGGGCATGAAAATTTACATCAAAATCCCCTTTTGTGTCTATTTGATACATCTGCATTGTACATGGATTACTTCATAAAATTACCACTTGTATGATTGAATGATAATTCAGTTCTGGGTCACGAAATGATTCTTTAAAAACCCATGGGGTCCCTAACCGTGAAATATAAGTCCAAATAATTGTTATTGGACTATTTTTATAATTACATGTTATTTTAATTTATAGGAAACAACATTTGATATCCATTATTGTGTGATACATGATATCCTTTGTGCATTTTTTAGAATATGGAAAGGGATGTAGTAGTTATAATGAATTTGGCGTCCCCAAGAAACTAGGGGTTTATTTGGTTAGGTAATACAATAATATGTGTGATAATTATTTACATATGAATTATTATTATATCATTATAAAATTAATGTAATTTTTTTACTGTGTATTATTTTAGACTCCATCCATGCTGGACTACAGTGTTTTACTAACAAAGTAATCATTCATCCAAATTAGTACTCGAAAAGACAAACATGTTTTCATGATAGGGTGATTTCATGTTCCCTATGTTTTATGGATTACTTGGGATTGAGCATGGATGAGGGAACCATATGTGATTTAGGAACCTCTTTGGATTTTTAAATATCTTTATTAATTTTGGGTTATCTATAAATATTCATGACATTTATTTGGAATGAGATATATATTATTCTATTTTGGATATAGTATGTCATGTTTTGGTTATCATGTGGTACTGGTTTGGTTTCGTTATTGGTTATATTTATTATATTCATGTTTATTTATATTGTTCTGATACTTTTATAAAGACTTTATAATCTCCCCATGATTTATATCAAAACCACTTTTCTAGACAGTAGCCTCCATCGTATGGTTATGTATTCCTATGATCATGTGACCTACTAGATCATGGAACTATTTTACGACATTGTTTTTTGGACATTACTCTAAGATGTGATGAATATCAATAATTAGTATAGTCTACTATTATAGGAAGAGCCCCGTGACATGTTTCATAAAGAATTTAATTCTAGTATGGTAATCCATGGAAATATAGGAGCTAGTGTGATCTGGTTATGATGTTGTGTCAGTCATGCATATAGATGGGACATTTGTATAGGATCTCTAGGAACCATTCTGGAATAGAATAGATCATGATACCAGGGTTGAATCATAGTTATGTCGTCATATTGAAAGTGGTATATAGTGCTGGTACATAGGATTTATCTTGATGTACAGGTAGTTGAAGATACATTGGAACATAATTATTTGGTAAGTGGTTGACAACTTGTCCATCTTCATAGGTACACCAAGCTTCATGTTTTTGGGATTTAAGACATGTGCATGCAGTTGATCTTCCTGGTGCAGATTAGGTCATTCAGATAACTATAGATAGTGGTATTAAATGATTATAGAGATGATAGAGTTTCATTTTTTGTTTGTTATTATTCGATTTTGATGCATGAGTTGCATAATCATTACATTTTGTCTAAATAGGCACAAGTTAGTATCTTGGAATCAATTATGAATTTTTTATTTCTGTATGAGGTACCTTTGAATCATGTAATCAATAAGATTCATATTTTATATCAGGTGCATTGGACAAGGTTAACTTGTGAGAATCAAATTGATATAGGTTCAATATTAGGTGTGTAGGAATCGATATATTTATTGTAATACATATGAATATATGTTTTGGTATTATTTTTATCTAGTTTAATGAATCATGATCATCTAATACTGATGAGATACTAGCTATTGTGGGTGTCCTATATGGACCATAGAATTTTTGGAATCTAATGAGGTACGAGACATGATATTGTCAGATGTGACAAGTATGAGAGATAAGTACCTAATGAGGTATATTAATGATGATGTTTCATGGGGTTATATAGAGTCTAGGGATGGTTGGTGGATCATAAGGATATTTTTTTTTGTTTTAATGTGGTCTCGTAGGTAACTCCTACGGTGGGGTGTTCCTTGAGTGCAGTTTAACAATGAACTAGATAATCCAAGTATAACAGGGTGATATGAATGATATCTATAAATTTGTACCATCTATGTGTAATGACTTATATTATGAGAATGAGATATATTATGAAGGGGTTACATTAACGTCACAGGTTATTGAATGATTAAAAACCACAACATGTTCGATATTTTTTAGGATAATGCAATCATTTATCATGAACATTGAAACATAAAACATGGTTTTTAGATGATCCATGTCCCTAAACATATTTGGGTTTAATTTCTTGAAATGTGAATTTGGGTATTTGGGTGACATAAAAATGTGGAGGGGACACAAAAATAAGTTTTAGGGAAACAATGATCTAGGTTAATGAGTTGGATAATAGTGAATCCTTGCATTAGTAACCATGTGTCCATCCAGTGGCAGTGGACATGGGTTGAAAAATTAGATTGTTGGGAAGCATGAAAAAAAGATTCCACTTTTTTTAATAGATTTATTGGTATTGGATTGTTCATGGTTTAAGAAGCTGTGTGATGAGAATATCCCACTATGGTACTTGGATTTTCGGCACCATATGGTATGTACAAGGTTACCCAAACTGTTCAGCAAAACCACGTGGGTCATATAAAATGTTGAATTTAGTGATTTTTTCCTCCGTCCATAATATTTTTCTCCTTAACGTTTCTCATCCACCCATATACACTATATAGGAAAACCCTCCATTCATATACTATGCAGGCATTAGTACAATTCCTTCATTAAGACAAGCGACCATCTACTAATATGATATATGTGGTACATAGATTCCTCCATGATTTTGAATTAGTATCATGGGGTGAGTTCTATGTAGTCCATGTGTGTTATTTGGGATAAATCACAATTATTTAATTTAATTCTTATTAAATTGAATTAATGATCATATTAGATGACTATGTGTATTCTACATCTCCACTGTAATTTATATGGATTCTCAACAGGTCTGTATAAAACTTTGTATATAGGCTCTAAGTGTTTATTTAATTTAATTTAATTGTTTATATTGAATGCATAATTTAAATGGGAATGAGTCATTCTTGGCCATAGGATAGAGGTGAAGACTATTTTAATTGATGAGGTGACATGGTTTTTCAATGTTTTCTTTTCCAGGGTTATATTGGGAGATTTTTAAAAACATTTCGAGGTTACATGGTTGTTAGTTTGAGGCAATGTGGTCATCATTATGGGGGAATGTCATGTGTGACATGAGATAATGATGAACACTGAGATTTAATAACAGGTTCATAGTATCATATGATGCTAGATATTTTTTCTTAGGATGTTTTGTGATTGAAACTCAACATTAGATTGACGATGCACCATTGGGGTCATGTGAAGTCATATAGGAAACAAATAATATTGTGTTGACAACTTGGTATGGGTGGATTCCCAAAGAGAATATGAGGAATGTGGGATGGTGTTGAAAATATGATTTATTAGGGGTGATAATCATATAAAGCATGGTAGTTGGTGATGCGACATCAATTTATGGTGATAATACCATCAGATGGTGGATTATTCTTGCAAAGATATATAAGTCTATTGAGCGATGATATTGAGGAGACATATATTAAAATTAAATGGGATGTTGTCAGTTAAGTCATCATTGATTATTATTCAGAGGGAATATATTAATTTGAAATAGTTCATCTTTTTTTGGATTCAATGATGATTTACATGGATGATGTCAAATTGACTAGGGACATGGTTGGAAATATAGTTTGGATGATTGTTTCATGATTTTTGGTGAGTGTTTCATGTGATATTATTATTGGTGGATCCCATGAGTTCACGAGTTTTTCTATACGTAAAGGGGTTCCTGGCATGAAATTCCATTGATTCTAGCTGCTATAATTATATAAATATAGATAATTTTTATAATATATATATATATATATATATATATTGGGAATGTGTTAAGTCTCATTATAGTAATGGAAATTTTTTGTTATCCGTTCTTTATGGATGCTTATCACAAGAAAAGCGGTTAATTTATTACATTTTCAACTACTTTTATTATTATTGTGTAATTTTTTTTGTTTTTTATTGTCTACACTTTTTATTCCATAGAGATTTCTTAGTTATATTCAAATACTATTGATTATACTATCCATTTATTTAAAATGATTCTTCTATTGAGTTCTATAAACTTATTCATATATTATGTATATATAATGTTATTTTAATCATCAATAGATGTTATTTTCCCCTACTCTTACTTCTCTGTACATCAGTACTCGTTGGAAGCCTCTAGGGTATGAGGAGGTTCTCCAAAGGGAAATTGGTCAACCACTTAATATCACTGTTTAATGTGGTAACTGGTTCAATCAACTATAAGATAAGTCTAAATTCATTCCTAAAATAAAATGTTGACATGTTTTATATATATTTTCTCACATTTCTTGTACTTTTAACCCCTCATTATCCCTTTTCAAAGTTATCATACTATTAATATTTTTCTACCCACTAATGGTTAATAATGTTACTACAAAATTCAGAACAACCCATAAATAGACCGTGCTATATGTAATAAACACAAAATAATTTATCCGGTCAAATATATGATTTTTTTATAAAATAACTTAATAAAATATTATTTTCATAAAATAAATATAATTTTTTTAATTTTTTGTTGGTTTGAGATGAATAAAATCAAAGAAAAATTAATTTATATAAAATATAGGAAATCCTTTATATTATATCATTTGTTTCTATAAAATTTATATTCTTCATTTATTATTTCAAATTTTAATAACATTAATGATTTTAATATCAATTTAGCATTTTTATAATAATTCAATTGTTACGCATCATCATTGTGAAAGTAATTATGTATTTACTTATTCTCAAAAAAATAAAATAAATTACAATGATAACGTTAAAATATATATTCTAGAAAATTGTATTTTTTTAATAATCAAATCAAATTGGTATCCCTAGTAAAAAAATATTATAGTCAATAAAAATAATATGTTCCATTTTTTATTTTTATTAGACAAAATATTATAAATGTCATAATATCATCCAAATAGAAAAAAAAGATAGGTAATAAAATATGAGATTCTCATTGTGTAACAACCTGGGATTATGGGAAATATATATTTGTGGATTAATTTAATTTTTTTGATATTTTAAATTTCACACAAAACTAAATACGTATTTTGTCATAAAAAAGAACTAAGCATGGCTTGCACAATACACAATACTAAATATTTCTTATACTGAAATAATCATGTGTATTTTTATAAGGTACATAAAATAATTTGTTTTTCTTTTACTACAAATATAATATGCCCCTTTAATATGTTGTGTTACATGGGTGGTTGAGTTTCACTAAACTATTACATATAATTAATATTATAATTAAAATATTTTGGTAGTCACCATATAAATATCCGAATGGGAGTCACAAATGAGTTTAAATGAATTGTGAAATTATGATCTAATATTATTTATAATGTGAATCCTTTTTTACATTAGATTTAATTTAATATATGAACTATTTGAGAAGGAATTATATACCTACGAAAATTATTTTCACTGTATAAAAACTATTTTAACTCAAAAAATTAACCAATACACTTTTTTTAACGTTTTAAAAAAAATTTAAATGTTATATATTCAGTAAATAATTTTAATTCGCATAAAATAGTTTTTATATGTACAAGCTAACATAAAATCATAATTTAGGAAAAATGGAATTTTAAGGTAAAACTTCTACCTTTTAATGTATAAAAAAATTAAATCTGAATGTTGACACATTCATAATTATTATTTAATAAAATAAACATAATTTTTAGAATTTTAAAATCAATATTTACTATTGGATATTTTGTGATATTTTTTGGAGAATTTTAAATGTTTTTTGAAGAGTGAAAACATTAAGTTCTAATTCAATTATGTATTTCAACTATTCTATTTATATAGTTAAATTATATTTTATCTAAATTTTGTAGTTAAATAAAATAAATTTACCTTACATTAATCCAATTTATTTTATTTGAATCAATTTCTAATTTTATATTGGTTACAAAAATGTTCCAAACATTTGATAACTTCTTCTTTAAAAACCCACATTGTTGTCACGTCTATGAAATTATATTTAAATTGATTTCTTCCACATCAATTATTTGATATTTTAAAATTGGTTTCCATATTTGTATTTTAAAAAAATTATAATTTCTAATAATGGATATATAGTTATTATCAAAATTTATTGGTGAAGGATACTAAAAGAAATAACTATTATTAAGAGAAATTTCAACTTAACAAACGATAAAAACTAAATCATAAGGGTAAAATGACATAGAAACATATCCAAAATAAAATTTCATCCAATATTTCTAAACAATAATCCATTTTATAAAGTTATTAACATTATTTTGGCTATATAGAATTTAAAAAATATGGGCATCATTCCCTATTCAAGAATTTGTTGAGATGGTATGTCTGAGTATGATATACTATATAATACCAAATATAGGATTGAATATATAAGTATGAGATTATCATATACATGAGGGGGGGGATGAATTGTATACTTTAAAAAATACTTATGTAAATTTTTCATCACCAAAATTCAAAACACCTCTATGTTCTATTGACTTGCTTGATTCCGGAAAAGTGATTTTGGAAATGAAATTTAACAAATGATTACACCAATTAAGATTCTACCTTAAAGAATATAAGAAAAAACTAAATAATAGTACAAGTATGTAAGTATAAGAAAGTTATACTTTCCTCAAAAATAAAAAATCCACATTGGAGAATAATGTAGTAACACTACAAGTAAAATATATAACTATTTTTACCCAAAGATAAGGGTATCCAACAACCCTGGACAAGAGGTCACTTTATTTATACATTCAATAATGTCTGTATTACTCACACCAGGGTAAGCCCTAGATACGAAGATCTAAGACTATATTTCTATCCCCACAAGCCCACAACTATCAGGTAGTCAGCACCTCTATCTTCTGATCCCCGGAAGCCCTCGATTGTACACAACAACAATCAGAGTCGCATAAAGCAAGTCTGCATGAATCAATGTTTAAACAATCTATTCAAACATTCTGTACAATTATTGAGAGTTTATAAGAGCATGTATCTCTATAAATCACTTCAACAACATGTAATCAATGTTGTTAATGATTTTGTCAAGTGTCCTGATCCTTTCAAATCAGCTCCTATTTACAGGCTCAGCTCCAATGGTCGGCTCCCTCCTCCAACAGTCCTATTCTTCCTTGAATATCAGAGCGACCTGTACATGTGTCACTCAAACAACGGTTAGTTGTTAAATGAAGGCCCAACATCGTTTTATAATAGAATAAGTGAAAGCATAACTAAAAATGTTATTCAGAATGGAGAAAATGAAATTTTAGAATGAAAGTAAAAATTTGAAGACTAACCAGAAAATGAATTTGGAGTCTCTAATAAAGAGATATTTGGATTCTGTTTTGTAGAAGAATTCAGAGCCAAACATCATACAAGTTCATATCCATAATTCTTAATCATAATTCACAAATAGAATTCATAATGAGAATTCGTAATTAGAATTCGTCATCAAAATTCGTAATGAGAATTTGTAATCCGAAATCATCATCAAAATTCGTAATCAAAATTAATTATCAGAATTCAGAGTTAAAACATTATGTAAGTTCATAATCAAAATTTAGAGTTAAACATCATAAAAGTTCATAATTTGGAGTTAGAAATTTATGTAAGTTCGTAATCAAAATTCATAGTTGAACTTCATAAAAGTTCGTAATAAGGAATTAGGAGTAGAACTTTATAAAAGTTCGTAACAGGAATTCGGATCAGAAAATAGAATACTTCATATCTATGTATTATACGATTCCATGGTTTTAGATAAGAATCCAATTTTTATACTTATGAAAAATATTGATATGAACAATGAAAATAAGGTTGGGGTAAGTTTCCTTTGGGAAGGAAATTTTCTATATGGAAGTAAAACAGGGGTAAAAATAGAATTTCTTAAGGATAAGGTTTTTGTGATTTTCAAAACAAGAAGAAATGGAAAATTCATAAGGAAAACCTTATTGACTCAACAATCTGCCCCATTTTGGAAAGCACAAACATCCTTTAAAAAATAATCTAAGGTCTTAGAAAACGATTTTCAAGACATTGAAATAAAACATATCTCCCTTTGTTCATGGACAATGGTGAATACAACAAACTCCCCCTTAGGCTTTGGAACACTAAGGATAATATTCTATATTTATAGAATGGATATGGAATTCTTCATAATTAACACTCTCCTTAGATAAACTCCCCCTTACTTAGAGATACTTCTTCTATACATATAAATATTTTTCCTTCTCTTATTTAGAATTCTTTTTCCTTCTACCCATTTGTAGTTTTCATGAAAAATTGATGGAATGGAAAACAATATGGTAACTTAAATATTAGTACAAAATACCACACAAGACAAGAAACTATAGTTTTCATTAAAATTGAATGTATTTGAAAAAGGAAAAAATACATCCAAAGATCGGATTAGGTCTATATGTCTACATTTTCCTTGGGGATTAGCTTCTTTAGAATGGTTTTTACCTTTTTTCACTCTTTGTGGTCCTCTTCAGCTTTCTTTTCTAAGGAATTAATCCTGTCATCTTGAGCCTTCAGAGCCTCATACTGATCCTTAAGAACTTCGTCCTTCTTTAAAATATTCTATTCGATCTCAATCCAGAGATCCCTTTCCCCTTTCCATCTTTCAGCAACATAGTTAATCTTCCCATTCAGATCCTTCACATGTTGATTCCGAGTATTTTTTTCTAGGGTTATCTTTTCATTAAAACTATTTGTAAGATCCTTGATCTTGGAATCTTTGGTATCAAAAGCCTCTTTTACATCCTCATGAAATTCATCAAGTAGTTCCATATTTTGGATGACCTTATTTGACCAAGTGGTCATTTTCTTGTCGGACTTCCTGTGAGCTTCGTAGCCTATATGAAATGTTTTGAAATCTGATTCTATCTTTACACACTTTCCCATAACCATTGAAACCGAATCTATCTTCTGATTAAGAGTTTTTTGGAATATCTGGCATCTAGAATCTATGTTTGTAAATGTCGGAATGGATCCAACTATCTTCTTTATAGACTGCTCCACAAAATCATGACCAAGTGTAGATGACTGCGAATCCAAGACATGACTTGGTGAGAGTGGTTTTTAAATCTCAAAAATATTTCTTTTTTAAGTTCATTTGACTTCCTTCATCTTCACTGTATATTTTTTTTTTGAGAATCAACAACCACTTTCTTACCCTTATCAATATTCGGTATGACTTTCTCATCTGGAAATTTATGCTCGCTATCAGATAATTGAACAACTCTATCATCATCAAATTTTTCCGTATCTTCTCCTTCCGCAATAAAGTGATTTTCATAGCTTTCTTCGTCAGATAACACATTTACATCTTCTTTTTCTTCATTGTCTTCATCTTTATTTCCATCTTTCTCTTCTTCCTTTCCAGGAGTGACAAGCTTTGAGGAATCGGCCTCAGATGTTCGGAGTGGTAATTTCTCTGATGGATTTTCTATATATTTATATTCTTAAACTTGTTTAATCAGATCATCTAAATAACCACTTTCTTATTCTTCTTATTATTCTTCTTCTTCAACTTCTTCATCTTCCCCCTCTTCCACTTCCTCAACAAATTACTTCTATTTAGATTTTTCCAGAGTGAAGAAATTCTTCCCTAGAGTCTCAGGTAATGGCTGGACTAGGAATGTTTCTAGCACTGGAATATTCTAGGAAGCTACTTCTGTGGATTTCAAAAAAGTTTTCACAACTTCTGCCTCATACATTTTCTTCTTCGTCTTCTTCTCTTTTTCCTTCTTTTCAAGGTATTTAGTAGTATTCTCCATTAAATACTTAGCTTTAGTAGGGTCCAAGCCGAACTGTGGCTCCCCATCTTTCTTCTTTTCCTTATCTTCCCTCCATTTTACAACCACCTCATCTAGATACACTATCTGTATCTTCGGTTTGGGAGGTGAGGATTGGGCTACCATAGTCTTAGGGGTTTTATCTTCAACTTCCAATTCTTTCAACTTCTTTTTCTTGCCATCCTTCTTCGATTGCTTAGATTTTTCAATATTTCCGAATTAGATTCTACCTATTCCTCTAGGAGATCATAAAATTCTTATATCTCTTTAGAATAGGACATATTCATTCTTTTCAAGGTGTCATCACTAACAAGCATAACTTTGGGATTTTGAGACTTCGATTTGCATGAAATCATCAATGATTCAAGACACCAAACAATCAGATTTGAATGTAAGGCAGGATACACGATAATTTGGGCTCTTATATTTCCATTTTTGATGTTCTTAATTATTACAAGAACATGCCTCAAATACCATATTTTCCTTAGATTTACTAGGAAATATAAGAAATATATTTCACTCTTATGAGGGTATCTTTGTGACCCTTTCTTGGTACTAAAACACCTTGTACACATAGCTGTAGAATCTGGTTGTAAGAAGATATATGGTAAATTTTTTCTATCTTGACATCAGAATGTCTAAGACATTGTAATGGCTTGACCTTAACAACACTATCTTAAACATCCGAAAGTTTGTGGGAGCAAAATTCTGCCTCTCCTTTATATGATAATCCCACCAATATGGCTGCCTTGGTATAAGAATGTTTGTAGTTTTTTCCATAAGACTTGAATGAAAATATTTCTCTATCACCTTCCTAAAGAAGAAAACTAACTCATAAAACTCTATGAGTAAATCCGGATACACTATGTCTTGATCACCTAGCTTAGATATGTAGTCATATTCCCATCCATTAAACATGATATTCTTAGAAATGATAGAATCATATTTGAAAAATATCAGATGCACCAACCTTTCCCTGTATACTAGCCATTTTGAGATTGGATTCATGGTAGACATTTCTTGGGAATAAGATTCTACAGACATTCGGTCTGGAAGAACTTTGAGAGATTCAGAACAGGCTTAAGAAGGTTGGAAGAGCATAGAGATGCGAGAGCTTCGAAAAAATGATGTAGGACAACCATCGAGGTCCCCTTTATATAGGCGATAGAGGTGACATTTCAACTTCCAAAACCAATCTAATCGTAGAAAAACTCTCTGATCTGATCTGACGGTTGAAAACATACCTGCAAGGAAATATTGAATCCGATCTTTTGAGGTTTTAAGAAAAACATTTGGATTTAAGGAAAAACGAATCCGAAAAATTAAAATACAACAGAAAATACTAGAAATTAAAAATGATTACAAAAAAATAAGTAAATAAATCATACCTTTCAGATTGTCTAGGAAAATTATTCGTAATAGGTGATATTCTTATTGAAGAAAAATTGACTAAGAAAAAAAACTCACTACGAAAAACCTACTACGAAAAATAAATCACTACGAAAAACATAAGACCTATAAGTTTTATTGAAAAACATTGAGTACCAAAATTTGATTACGAATATTATGAGTATGAAAATTCCCATTACGAAAATTCTCATTACGAAAATTTCCATTATGAAAATTCGAAAAACATACTACAAAAATTTTCAAAAACTTTTGAAAACAGATGTACTCCCCCTATGCAAAATATTTTACTATTGTAAGGAGATTGGTTCAACAGAAAGTTAATGGAGGAAGATTAACATACGGTTATAATCCCTAACTTCTTTTTAATGTATTTAAATCTATCAATAGGTAACAAATTTGTGAAAATATGGAATGTTGATCTTGCGTTCCGATAAATTGAAGAATGATATATCCTTTTAGTGTGTGATCCCTAAGAAAGTGATGACTAATGTCTATATGATTTGCATGAGAGTGATGTGAAGGGTTTTTTACAAGGGAAATGGCACTCATGTTATCACACAAAATTTGAGTCTTAGTAAAACTCAATCCATAGTCTGTAAGTGTGTGTTGCATCCACAACACTTGAGCACAACAACATCCAGCTTCTACATATTCAGCTTCTGCAATGGAGAGTGCTACAGAATTTTGATTCATTCAAGACCAAGAAACTAATGAATCTCTTAAGAAATTAAAAGTTCTGTATGTACTCATTCTATCCATTCTACATCAACAAATTCATCATCGGACAAGATTTTTAAGACAAAATCATTTCTAGAAGTATAAGACAGTCCTAAATCCATGGTTCCCTTTAAATAGAGAAAAAATATTTTCAATGCCTTTTAATGAGATTCCTTAGGATAGGATTGGTATCTTGCACATAATCATACTGAAAACATTAAGTCTGGGCGACTAGCCATCATGTAAAGTAGACTTCCTATCATACCTTTAATATGGTTAATCTACTGGTTTCCCCGATTCATCCTGATCAATTGTGTTTGAGGTAACAATGGGAGTACTTATACTCTTAGTGTTGTCATGTCCATACTTTTTAAGAAGATATTTAATATAATTATTTTGAGACATATGGATTACTTCTGTTTTTTTGGAAATTTGAAATCCATGGAAAAATGCTAACTCACCCATCATACTCATTTAAAACTTATATTTCCTTAAATCCTAAAAGAAATCAGTTAATGATTGCTTAGTTGAACCAAATATAATGTAATAAACATAAATTTTAACAATAAAAACATTTTTCTTATCAATCTTTAAAAAATGGTTGGATCTGCATTTCCCTTGACATAGTTATTTTGAAGCAAAAATCATGTAAGTCTACCATAATAGGCTCGAGGGGCTTGTTTAAGTCCATACAAAGCTTTGGTACGTCTAAAAACATGATCAGGATGTTTTGTGTCTTCAAATCTAGGAGGTTGGTCAACAAAAACATCCTCTTGAACATAACCATTAAGAAAATCACATTTCACAACCATTTGAAAAAGTTTCAAATTGAAGAATGCTGCAAAGGCAAGTAAAATACAAATAGATTCATGTCTAGATACTGGAGCATAGGTTTCTTCATAGTCTATTCCTTCATGTTGATTATATCCTTTATCAACTAATATAGCTTTATTTATTACGATAATTCCATTTTCATCACACTTATTTTTGTAGTCACATTTAACTCTAATGAGAGAAGTTTCCTTAGGCCTTTCAACCAAGGTCCAGACATTATTCCTTTCGAATTAATTTAGTTCATCATTCATGGATTTTATCTAATCATCATCGCCTAAAACTTCATCAGTGATTTTTGTTTCTAATTGGGAAAGGAATGCTAGATGTTCTACTTAATTTCTTAAGGAAATTCTAGTCCTTACATGATGATTCACATCACCAATGATACCATCACTGGGATGATTTTTATGAAATGATTGGTTTGGGTTTTGTAAAACCTGTTCATCAACATAGGGTTGGAAATATTCAGGGTTAAATGTTTCAGAAGTATCTTCTTGAACATTTTCCTTATCAAAAGGATTTTATAAGAAATCTTGATAATCAATTTTTGAAAGCACATCCGATGATTTAGTTTGGGGTTGTTTAAAAACTAAGGGATTGGTTTCATCAAATTTGACATGTACTATCTCTTTAACAATGCAAGGGTTTTTGTAAAGAAACTCAAAAGCCATAGAAGTTATGGAGTTTCTTAAGAAAATTCCTTCATCATATTTCGGTGCGAATTTGTGTAAGTTATCTTTAGTATTCAGAATGAATACCTTGAAACCAAAAACATTAAAGATGGAAAGTATAGTTTTTCTACCATTCCATAACTCATAAAGAGTTTTATTAACAAAATGTCTAATTAAAAATAGATTTATAGTATAAGAAGCAGTACTTACAGCTTCCGAAAAAAATTGTTTGTCTACAAAATACTCGCTCAACATGGTTCTAGTTATCTCTTGAAGAATTATATTTCTTCTTTCAACAAAACCATTCTGTTGAGGTGTTCTGGGTACATAAAAGTTTTGAGTGATACCTTTTCTACTACAAAAGGTTTCAAAATCAGAATTTTGAAATTCTACTCCATGATCACTATGAATAGTTTTCAAAGGAAGGGTTTTCTCATTTTTGACATGGGCTCTAAATCTTATGAAAGAATAAAAATCATCAGACTTCATTGCAAGAAAATAGACCAATGTAAATCTAGTGTAATTTTCAACCACAAAAATATGTAATATTTTCCCCCAATGCTTCCAGTTTGTGTAGGACTAAAAAGATCCATATGTACTAGATGTAATGCATCAGTGGTTGAGACTTCTCCAACTGATTTAAAACATTATTTATGTTTCTTTCCATATTGAAAAGGGTCACAAACTATTGAATAATCAAATATATACTCTGGTAGATCCTTAATTAAACCTTTCTTAGAGAGTTTTCATATGTTCCTAAGGTTACAATGTCCGAGCCTTATATTCCACAACCAAGAATGATATTCTTTTGCGCTATGGCATAGTATGTCTTGGCTCTTAAGGTCTTCTATGTTTAGTGTGTAAACATTCTGTTTCCTATTGGAAAAAAGAATAAATTCTTCCTTGGAATTGTGTACTAAGCACTTATCATTCCTAAAATTCACAAGGTAGCCTTCATCACATAATTGAAAAATGCAGCTGAGGTTTTTCTTAAGACCCATTACAAATAAAACATTTAAAATCAATGTTTTTCCAAGAATAATGATGTTACCTATACCATTAATTTCTCCCTGAGCATTATCTCCAGAGGTTACTTTTCCTCCTTTCGTCTTGATAATCATTTCAAAATAGTTTTTTTACTAGTAATATATCAGGAACATTCACTCTCCATGTACCAAGTATTGTTTTTTGTACATTCCTTATTTTCATGAAAATAAGAAAATGATAGGTTTTCGGAATCCAGACAAGCTTTGAACTGGAAATTTCAGAAAGAAAAATTTTGGGTACCCACATCTTCTTAGAAATATAAGCCTTATGAAATCCTAAAGATTGGGTTTTGTTTAAGGAACAATTATTTTCCTAGTGAACACCACACTGAAATTTAGTTCAGAATGGGGCACTATAAGGAACATAGTAGTTGTTACTAAAAATTGGATTATAACTAGTATAACCCAAACTAGAAGTATTCTTTCGAGGTATGATTTGTGAATACATTTTATCAAAATTTTACTTTCCTAGTGTAAAATTTGTCAAAAACATCCTCAAGGAAAATATTTCAGATTTTAGTTTGATAACTAAGTTCTTGTATTCAAGAATATCTTATTTTCAGTTAGATCTAGGCTCGAAAACATTTTTCATAGAAATTACATTTTCTAGACCTTTAAAAAGTTTATTATTTTCAATACATACTTCCTCAAGATTTATTGAAATAATTTCAATATAAGTATTTTTTCTATCAAGATCTGTATAAATATCAGATATTTCCTTAATTAGAATAGTATTTCTAGAAGTTTCTTTATCATGTTTTTTCATGAGTTTGAATTCTCATTCTCGAGGAGTTTGGAAAACTTTGAAACATCTTTATAGGTAAGTAAAGTATTATCTTCATCATAAGAGGATTCATCATCCGAAGAATTATAATATTTACTATAATTATAATTAAATGAAACATTGGTCATTAATTCAGCATTGTGTACCTTAGCCATCAAGTAATGATTATCAATTGATATCCTGTATATTAGACCAAGATTCTTCTGTCTAGAATATTCATAATTCAATGATTCATCTGAAGAGTCTCCACCACTAGCACTCCAAGTGTCATTAGATTTCAACACTTTCTTTGCTTTTGACATGTAATACTCCATTCTGTTTCCCTCAGAATGCCTTTCCTTTCTTTATTTTCTCTTGAGCATAGGGAAATGAAGTCTTATGTGTCTAGCTCTCTTACATTCATAGCATGTAACTTCTGAATATCTCTTCTCCTTCTTTTTCATCTTCTTATATCTGGATTGAAGATCCTCTGTCTAGATATCTTGTTCATTATTCGAGCAAGACTTGCTAATTCATTTTATGAGGATTCATTTCCACTAGATTCAGAATGGATAACAAATTTCTTAGATATAGATCTGGTAACTCTTTTAGGAGTCTCGACATTCATATGATTGTAAGTAGTAGTAAAATCGGCACTTCTATTTCCATTCTTCTTCTTCACAATATCAACATCAATCTTTTTTCTAGTCTAATGCTGAAGAAGAGTTCCAAACACCTCATCAAGGGTAATCTAATTAACCATTATATTCTCACCAATTGCAATCTTTTTAGATTCCCACTCACTCGGTATGATATTGATAATCTTATCAACAAGAGCTTCATCATTTAATCTTTTTTCACCCATTGATTGTAAACTATTCACAATAGTCATGAATCTTTGTTTCACCTTGCATATGGGTTCACCATAAGGAAAACTAAAACCATGATATTCAGCTCTAATCATGGCTCTTCTTGTCTCAATTAATTTGGAAGTCCCAAAGTGAATAACTTCAAGTTTCATCCATATTCAATTTGCAGCATTACAAGATGAAATTTGGATTTATATATTTCTTGTGATTGAACAATATAAAGTATTGCGTACCTTATAATTTAATTGATATTCATTATTTTCTTGATTTGTAAATTAACTTACTTCTTTATCATGTATTTTTTATCCACCAGTAAGCATAACAAAATTTTCAACACTGGTGCTGATAATGAATGTCTTCATACGATCTCTCCAATATTAATAATCATTACCATCAAATATTGGTGGTCTGGTTGGATTTAGATTTTCTATGGAACCAACATGGATTCCTGTCATCTTTAAGAAATGAATTTCCACAAAAACTTGTTAGTAGAAAAAGTTTTAAACAAGGAAAAAAATTCTTAGCAAGAAAATATAGAGCAAAAGTATCTCTACGAAAAAGATAATCCGTACTATGAGTCCGAAAAAATAGATTCCAAAAAATATGAATCCGGAAAATCAATTCCTAATATTCAATTTTGAAGGATATAAGAAGAAGAAATTCTACTGAATCTAATCGTGAGATTAATTTAGAAATTACATTTTCCTCTGATACCAATTGTTGAGATGGTATGTCTGAGTATGATATACTCTATAATAACAAATGCAGGATCGAATATATAAGTATGAGATGCTCAAATACAAGAGGGTGGGGGTGAATTGTATTCTTTAAAAAATCCTTAAGGAAATTTTGAATAACCATAATTCACAACACCTCTAACTTCTATTGAATTGATTGATTTCGGAAAAGTGATTCTAGAAATGAAACTTAAAAAATGTTTGCACCAACTAATATTCTACCTTAAAGAATATAGAATCTAAAAAATTCAGAGTACAAGTAAGGAAGAATAAGAAAGTTATACTTTCCTAAACAATACAAAATGCACAGTGGAAAACAATGTAGTAACACTACAAGTAATAGACAATAACTCATTTAACTCCAAGAGAAGGGTATCCAACAACCCTGGATAAGAGGTCCCTTGATTTAAACATTCACGAATGTTTGTATTACCCACACCAGGGTAAGACATCGATACGAAGATCAGAGTATTTCTTGCTATCCCCAGAAGCCATAAACTATCAGGTAGTCGGCACCTATATCTTCCTATCCCCAGAAGCCCTCGATTGTACAGAGCAACAATTAGAGTTCCACGAAAAAAGTCTGCACGAAGCAACGTTTGAACAAGCTATTCAAACATTCTGCATGAAGCGTGGGAGTTTATAAGAGCCTCTCTCTCTAGAAATAACTTCAACAGCATGTAAGAACAGTTGTCAAAGATGTTGTCATGTGTCCTGATCTTTTCAATTAAACTCTTATTTATAGGCTCAGCTCCAACGGTCGGCTCCCTCCTCCAACAGTCGTATTCTTCCCTGAATTTTGGAGGGACCTATACATGTGTCACTCAAACAATGGATATTTGATAACTGAAGGAATGACATCCTTTTATAATAGAACAAGTGAGAGCATAACTAAAACTGATATTTGGAATGGAGAAAGTGAATGTTCGGAATGAAAGTAAAAATTCAGAGTCTATCCAGAAAATGAATTTGGAGTCTATAATAAAGAGATATTTGGATTCTGTTTTGCAGAAGAATTCGGAGTCGAACTTCATACAAGTTCGTATCCATAAATCATAATCATAATTCACAAACAGAATTCGTAATGAGAATTCGTAATCAGAATTCATCATTAGAATTCAGAGTTAAAACTTTATGTAAGTTCATAATCAAAATTCAAGGTTGAAATTCATAAAAGTTCAGAATTCAGACATAGATCTTTATGTAATTTCATAATAAAAATTCAGAGTTGAACTTCATAAAAGTTTGTAACAAGGAATTCGGAGTAGAACTTTATAAAAGTTCGTAACAAGAATTTCGATCGGAAAATTGAATACTTTATATCTAGGTATTATAATATTATGAGGTTTTAGATATGAATACGATTATTATACATAAGAAAAATATTGATATGAACAATAAAAATAAGGTAGGGGTAAATTTCCTATGGGAAGGAAATATTCCTTATTGAAGTAAAACAGGGGTAAAACAGATTTTCTTAAGGATATGGTGTTTGTGATTTTCAAAACAAGAAGAAATAGAAAATTCATAAGGAAAACCTAATTGACTAAACAGATTTAATAAAAATGGAACCCCCTCCATTATAAAAAAGAACTCTGCCATCCCAAATATTAACACTATAAAGAAATTATTTTCACCAAAATTTTTTTTTGATAAGATCAAAAAATTTATCCAATTACTATATAATCTTATATTTCAAAATAATTATATCCAAGTAATTTATTATATGCATACTAATAGGAGTTACACAAAGAATACGTAACACCCTTACTCACATTTCTTTGATTTATGTTCATTACCCACCCCTAAACTATTATTATTGAATTCTTATATAATATCCTCATTATCATAAGCATACTAAGATGTTTTATCTAGTTTATAAACTAAAAATTACACACACATCCATATAATGGGTATCAAACCCACAATTTTTGTGAACAATGAACTCCCACATCAAGAAACAATATTGATTGTTTTTTCCTTTACCACCTCTCGTAGTTCTGAATTATGATGAAAACCATACATTTTAAAATATATATTATATTTTTAATTTTTTATTCAAAATAAATTATTATATAATGCATACCATCATTCATTTACTTTTATAATAGGATAACATGGTTTTTAATGTGTGGACCAACCTGTCCCCAATACGATATTATTCATTAACACTCTAAATGTAATTAATTATTAAGTTTTTAGTGTAATTATATGATATGTATGATGTAATAATGATACTGGAATGAATATATATATATATATATCATTTACATTCTTTCAATACTAGAACAAAACATAAACAACGTTCATGTGTATGTCTGGCTGGCCGTCTCCATGAAGGATGTATCAAATTTCATATTTATATATATTATATATTATTATAAACACATAATTAATAAATATATATGAAATTTTTATCTTTATTCACATTAATTAAATTATTAAATCATGAGTTTTGTAAAATTATCAACAATAACAAGCCAAAACATATACGAAAAAACAAAATAGATATTACATTAAACATATCATTTACATGGTGTTTTTAATAAAAGGGTTATAAGTAACAATAAATAATATAATTTAGTATATAAATTAATAAATATATATGGAATATTTATAATAATATAATTTTAATTATATATGAGTTTTGAATGCCTATAAAGAATGTCCATACTTGAAGTATTGGAATTTAATCTTACTTTTTTAATTCAATGAGAAACATTCTGTATTCACTAGTAGATCATTATATATAGTGTATATAAAGACCAATGTAATATTAAATAATTAATTTACATTATTAAATGATATTAAAATATTTAATTCGTCTAATTAATTCATCAGTATCATAATTTTAATGTTACTTAAGTCGTAATGGGTTTTCCTGCATCACTTTTATTTTATTGAGACTTATGAATTATTAACAACTAATTTCTCTTTTGGGGTTTAGTTTCTACGAATGAATTTATTATATTACTACTATAATTGAATTTATTTTTATTTACATACCCAATTATTATATTTCTTTTTTAGGGATTATGCTTTAATAATTAACAAATTGAGAAAGTAATTTTGTATAAATTTTCCTTCTATGAGACTCATTACATATTATGCACCAATATTTTTCTATGTGGAATATAAACTTCATATTAACATGTTATATGATGAATATAATTATTTCAATGATATTATAAAATTCATGTATTTTTATTATTTTAAGTGTAGAATGATTACTTTTTACAAAAGTTGTAGTAGTTTATTATTACAATATCATCAACAATCATGAATTTTTTTTATGATTTAATTGATTAAATCATATGACCCATCTCCCAAGAAAAGTAATTACATTCACTCCCCTTTGGTTATACATGATTTTTTAGGTATTATTTCAATTTTACACTGTTTGTTAATTATTATAATTAATAAATATAATTTTCAAAAATACCATTTCATTTCTCATTTCTAAAATATCTATTTGCGATTTGAAAATTATATTATCTATTAAAATTAAAATGATTTTCTATTATCGTAAGATGTTAAATGATATTTATTACCATGTTTTACCTTTTTAAAAAACTATTTTAAAATGAATCTTCATGTCATTTTCTGATTAATACACATTTTTAAACATTGAATGTGAAAGGGGATTGTTCGGAAAGATTAGTCTTTCCTATCGTCATGATCGTTATTTCTATGATCCATCATAGTATGTTTTAATGGTCATTAATAAAGAAATATTTTCCAAATATTCAATAAATTTGATTAATATAAATTTATTTTCAAATAAAAGGGTTTTCAAAATGATTTTAGCATACTTTTTAGGTATTAAATGCATTCAAATTGAAAATTAATTCAAAATACTTCCAATTTTTCATTATTAAATTTGAAGGTATATTTCAATGAGAAATGATTTTAAAATATTATAAATAACCTATTATGTTTTTTCAAAGATATTTTAAAGTAGATTCATTTTCTAAATGGTTTATGTTTTAATATGAACATTCCATATAAGAAAAGATATTTTACTGATGAAATGTTTTAAATGTAATTATAAAACATTACTTATTGTAAGTGTAATTTTAAATGGTTTTAAAAAATTTATTTTGAAGAAATGTCTATTTTCCATATCATATTTATCATGTTATCAGTAGAAACTCTCCTCCATGTAAGATGGAAGGCTTTTATTAGTTTATTCTTTATTGTTGATATCATTCATGATTACAATTAATATTATTTCATGGCTAGTTTTTGGTTAGATGGAATGATTTTTATGACACTTATTCCTCTTCTATAGGTTATATGCTTTTGAACCCTGTATCTTTTCAAGGGACATGAATTTATGAAATTATTATGAATGCTATATATTTTCTATATGTAATGATATGTTAAAATATTGTGTTTGTCATTTCATGTCATGGGTTATGATATGATGTTTATGAAAACCATCACATTTTAGGGTCATAATATTACACATGTTTTATTATATTATGTCAGATTTATGTATGATTTTATTATTTCATGTGTGATATATATATCACTAAAATTAATTGGATAATGATTTATATATCATTATATAATTATGGGAAAAATGTCTATGGGCTTGAGTGAAAATGGGAAACATGTTCCTACTAATCCAAAATTTTAAAAAGTTGTGTCCAAATACAATATTGGAAGACTGGAAATCCCTGAACTCTTTGGGAATATAAGGAAGCCTAATCCGTAGTGGGGATATGAGGAAACCAGATCCACTATGGGATCATGGTGATCTCTGGTCCCTTATAAATAAAGGACTTCAATTGGGGATGGTGTTGTGTCCCACCTAGTATGGTTATCCCTCAGGGTGTTCCCATATATGTTTTTTGAATTTATTCTTGAAATGTATGGAATGATATTAAATTTATAGGTCTTTGTAACAAAATCTATGTCTTTTGACAATGATATGCTCAGATTGTTAATGTTCATGAATATCTTTTGATTCATGCCTCATTGAATTTCAATCATAATCACAGGTCTCATGTTTTTAATCATTGATATGTTGGGAGTGATTTTGAAATATTATGATCATATCCTCATACCATTATTTCCATGATATTATGAATTATTTATTTCATTTAACCTTACTTATCAATTAATCCCACCACATTCTAATGATTTTTCACCCAGTTTATGTAGAAAAGTATGAATTATCTATACTAAATGGGAGGGTCTTTGAGGGATATATTTTTGTTCTTTCCCCAAACATGAAATATTTGTTCCATGTTTATAAATGCACTCAAATATTACAATAATCAATAATATACTGTTTCAATGTGATTAATATTCATCCCCATGGATTTAATATCCATTTATGTCCTTCATTAGTCAATATAGTCATTATTAGAGGAATGATTTAGTGAAAATCATGAAACAATAGAGAGAAAACATTAGTGAGATCCCTTGGAATATTAGTAAGAATATTTCTTTTTATGTATATAAGGATAAATCTAATGTTGAGTTAATTAGTAGGAATTTTTATTGGACTTTTGGAAAAGGATAGGGACAGTGGCTTACTTAAAATACATCCCTTTAGAAATACTACAAGTTGATGTGGCACTCGGGTAGATACAGGTAGGGGTAACAACCTAAAAAAAATTGTGCTAAGCTTGAAACAATTGATAACTGGTGCACCTCAGTGTGCCTTGCTACAAACATGGTTTGGTAATATTTGGTTATATGATATTGGATTTCCCAAAAACGTTACAAACCATCATGAAGGATTTAAATAAAATATAAATATTAATAAACAAAGATAAAACTGAAAAATCTTTGATTAATTGGGTATGATTCATTAATTATACATATAATAAGTAAATTGTAAATAATATGTTGTTTCTACCCTAATAAGTTATTCACACCCTATTATTTCCTGTTTTAGACCATAGATGGATCAATAATGAATTTAGATAACACTGAATGATTCATATGTGGAAGGTATGGGAGTGATGAAGATCAATTTCCTATGTTTAAATATCATGATGATAATCAGGACGGTCCATGAGTATTAGTTAAACTAAAAATGATAAAGAAAGTATAAAATTCATGTCAAATGTTTGGGATGTTATTCTATTATTATTTACATGAATCATAGTAATCATAATTGGATTTTGTTTCATAAACCATATCACATTTTTTATATTTCATATTTTTGGAAAGGGTTATTAAGAGATAGGATGATGAATCATTTGTAATGTTTAAATAATAAATTTGGATGATTTATGTGAATATATATAGAAATAAAATAATATTGTCATATGATTATTGAATTATACATTTTCCCTTGTGGATTTGAAAAAATATTTTTAATGTTGTTGTTGAACTATAAAATGTATTTAATGGAATAAAGATATTTTTATTAAGGGAAGGTGACCCTTATTGTATCCATGATGTTATTAAAATTGTGTTTCTCATTGATAAATGATTTACTAATATGGATAATATATATTTGGTATAACTGATTACCCTATAACAAATTATTTATTTGTTGAAAAAGTGGTCTATGTAATATTAGATGTTGCTTAAAACATCCTAAAATCAAGGAATACATGCATTAACATTTTGAATAACGAACCATTCATATTTTACAAATTTAATTATTACAATTTTGGTTATTACCATGTTTCATGAAAATATATGATGATGGTTTTAAAATGATTGGAAAGTTAAAAAAATGATAAAATAGGTCATATAAGGGGGATCAATGTGAAGTTAATTTCATAACCTTCTATCTACTTTTTTGTATTTTAATCTATCATAAGGGTTATATGGTTAGGAATTTATGAAATATTGATGTTAAACATTAGATTATTTTTCTATTATTAATGTTATATATCCAAAAATGAGGATTTATTAATATTAGATAGCATTTTCTAACCACGTTGAGCTCATTTTCACACACTGATCTGTCAATTTTATGGTTTGTTTAGAATCATCATTTTGTCTTAGTTTTCTATATATTTCTAGGTTTTCAACGTATTATTTTTTGGTCTAGGGTTTCTTCGATCTTAATTATTAATCTTGGAAGTATTTGGTAGTATTTTCCCTTTTCTATTGGTAAAAGAAAGGTATGAGGATGAGGTGTCATGGAATTGAATTTTTCACAATCCTAGTGGCATCATTTGTGGGGTATGTTTGTTTGGGTAGTTTATATACTTGAGTTGGATGATATTAGTGGTGAAAATGGGTTTTTACGTTTAGAATTATATCCCCATATACAAGGAATATCTCTCCCCATAGAACCCCCCTGAGGAACCCAATGAAATTCAAGGAAAATGGGATGTTATGGTTTGGATGAATACGTTGCCCGATTTACCAAACCGTGCATCCAAACAATGTAGAGCCTTGATGTCATCAAAAAATGGCTTCTAATTCCAAATTTTCCCTCTACGATTAACCATAATGATCTGATTTTTCCCAATTTCCATCCATGAATCCATGGAAGTACTCCAAGCTCAATCAACCACCCTTGTAACTCAATTTTGATGTGGTTTATGGAGGTGGAACTTCATGATTACTCATGCAAGTGATTCCCTCTATAATTTCATTTATTATGATTAAAATTTATTCCCTTATTCTTGTATTTCCATTTATCCAGTATCTAGGTATTCTTTACTAAGTTTTTTTGAGTTTCTTTGCTAAATATTGAGGATTAAGTTTGGTTTTTACTACCTTGTGGTGGAGTCATGTGATATCATTTGGTGTAGTTTTATAATATATTCAAGTGATTTATTAACTGATGAAAGGGCATACAATATTAGTTTGGTATTATTTTAGTGTGTTTCGGAAATGGATGGGGGGGTTGAATGTTTTTTATTTGCAAACCTTGTTAAAAATCTTGAATGTGTTTCATGGAAATTGTAAATGGGTTATTGCATTAAAAAAAGTGTGAAAAGTATGTTTATGTTCAATTATGGTGGTTGTATGTTCTTAAAATTGGATTTTGAATGGGAATATTGTGATTTTTATGTCATTTATTTTGGGAACTTTTTATAAAATTTTAAATTATTTATAATTTTCTGAGAAAGGTGTGAGTCACATTTGTAGGCCAGTATTTGTGAGCATGATTCTAAAACGAATTAGAATGAAAATAGAGTATTTTATGACATGTGTGTGCGAATCATGGTTAGTGTAAGATTTTGAAATGTAATTTTAATATGTAAATTTCAATTGATAACATGTGGTACTAGATTTACCAAAAATAGGGAAACCTGGGTATCTACATGGGTAGACGTGTACTAGTATTATAGTTTTCTGGAGTTGTTTAGTACCTATTTCACAAATCATTTTTTAATATGAAAACACTAACTAAACTATGATGATGATTATGGGGACCTATAGGTTATGTGAATGTACGCTACTAGTGGCTCGTGCATGAGAATGATATTTTTAGGGTTACTTTTCACTGAGATATGATATACCTGGGGCCCATATCTAGCTAGTGCCTAAGGGTGTTCATGTTACTGGTTCTCATGGACTATATGTTAATCATATTTGGTAGACTGTGAGTTTGGTAGTAAATTCAGTTTCGTGAGAAATTTATTTTAATTTATTCATCATTTAGAAAACCCCCTAGAAATCTATTTTCTGTTAATGTCGCATCCTTTAGAAAATTGTTGCTACCATCTATTGTTTATCAAAACATTCTATATTTTAATCTTATATTGTTTATAACATTTTATATTTTGGTTATAATCCTATTGGTCTTAGGATAACACCCTACACACACACTTGGGTGCAAGTAGACATGGTAATATTTTTCACAGGTACGAACAAAGATTTTTGTGCCTGTGGTTCGGGTTATTAGCATCCATTTTTGTTCCGGTGTTGTGGAGAAGTATTGGGGATGATGGAACCATGAATTATGGAAGACATTGACTAGAATTTTAAGCTAATTTTGAGTTTTTTACCTCTTGGGACTTTCCTAAAACCATTTATTTCAGTTATGAATTTTAATAATGTGTTATTTCAATTAAATTCTCTCATCTAGTTTATTTAATGTTTTTGGTTCGTTAATGATTATAAATTCTTTTAAATCAATCCCAAATGATTATTTTTGACACCTGGGAACTTGTGAAATCACATGGTGATAGTGAAAATCCCTCATTTCTTTCCACGGACCGAATTGGGCATCATTTTTTATGGATAACATATCTGGTAAGTGACACAATGGTGTTAGAGGAGGTTCCCTCTTTTGGGTCTTGTTATTTTGTGGAAATAGTTGGGATAGACCAGAGTTAGGTTTTTTAGGACATGACATTCCAATTACAAGTATGGTTATTATCCAGAAAACTCTGTGATGGAATTTAGGTTCCAAGGGGATGTTGGATTTTGTTTTAGTTCTTTGGTTCTTGTGGTTCATTGAGAATTTGGGAGGGGATGAAAAGATATTTTGGGTAACAGATTTAGTGATCTCATTGGTCATTTCATACAATGAAAATCTGGAGATATCTCCCTAGAAAATCTATTTCATGATTAATTAATTAAAGAGTGGCCTCCAAAAATATGTCCATGTCCCCCACCGATACTCGTTTCCTCTCATATGTTCGTGTCTCACTTAGTTTTGGAATCATGTAATATTTGTTTTTAAAGGAAAATTGTCTTGTTTTTTTTGAAGATTCATCTTTTTGTTAATTTATTTTCTACTAAAGTGATTTTTTTTTTATTTATTTAAGGGTTTAAATGAGAATTTAGAAATTTTTTAACGACAAAATGTTTTGTTTACACGTCTGTTGAAATAATAAATTATGTTAATGGGGGTTTTAAAATTGCATTTCTAGTAGAATTTTTAAAACATTAAAAATTTAAATTAATTGAATTAAGTGTTTTATAATTTAGGTTCTTATTTTGAGGATGGATTTTGAATTTTTATGTATATATATTTTAATATGAACAATCATTTTATGGGGAACTTTTTTTAAAATGAGGATAAATTAGTTTTTAAATGAGTGTGTATGGGTAAAATAGAGTTTTTCATAAAGCCCATTTTTTTGAAATGGTTTGAAATGTTTTGAAACTATTGTGTTTGACTTTAAAAATTGATTTTTTATTTGAATGGTTTGTTATTTTTTAAAATTAATTGGATGATTTGAACTGGGTTTTTATTTGGTGGTTAGCGGTTTTGTGAAAAGGCTGTGTCAGATGAATATATTGATTTTGAAAATTGGAATGAATTTTTTTAACCATTTTTATTTTCATGAGAAACCACGTGAATGGATTTAAATGAGAATCTTGTTGGTTAATAGGATGGATGGATGATTGCTGCTATGGATATGAGGAGGGTGCCTGATAGGGCACTAAAAGATGCATGTGTGAGGCCCATGGGGTACCATTGTTGGATACACTAACCACTGACCCATTTATCTTCAATGATATGATATTAATGGAATAGTTTTTTTCAGGATAACCAGTTTGCATAGTGTGTCTTATGTGTTCTTTGAAATTATTTGGTGGTGCCTATTGAGATCAATAACTCCACTTTTTTGAACGATTTTTTCGGTTTTTTGTGTTTGTATGTTTGGTTGAAGTGTTGATTGGTATACCATTGTGAGAAATGTTTTGAGAGGCTCCTGTAGTTGATCTCCACATGTGTTTGGACCTAGTGTATGGTACATTTCTTCCAAAGGAGCTACTGGTTGGGTACATGGATTCTCTTTCTGGCTAATGTATGCCCCCATAATGAGTTAATGCACAGTTGAATATAGACCATGGTTGATTCACTATTGGCAGGACCTCCGGTTGATCAATGTATAGACTCTCTTCATGGGTTTTATGGTTGTGTCTGCCCATATTATTTTTTAGTTAAGTGTATTAATTCATGGTAGGAGTGTGGTATTAGAATATTTAAATAAAACTTGGTTCCTTTAGTTGCCAATTTTTCTTGAATAATCAGTGGGGAAGTTTGACACCATTGTGTCAATACATTTCTTGGAAGTTGTGAAGGGGAATTCTAGGGAGGAAGGTGAATAATATATGGGGTCCTCTATTAAAAATTATTCCTTGAAGGGAAATTGGTTTTTTGTAAGTTTCTTATAAGAATAAGATCATGTTGGGAAAATAGTGTAGAAAAATCAGGTTGTTCGAGGATTTTATGATTACTTATGATAATCATAGTCTACATTGATGTATGTTCAAGGTTAAACTACTTGTAATGACCCTATCAATTCCAAGGGTCATGTTTAGTATGGTATTTTTGTGGTATGTTTACTTTTTTTGGAAAAGTTGGATTTTGGAGAACCTTTCGAAATATTTTTCTTAAGGGAACAAATTATTATTATAGGAGAATTTTGAATTCCTTGTTCTATGATAAGATAACTTTCTTGTTTATTCCATTTACTATTTATTTTTTTGGGTGAACGTGGAGATTGATGGGAATCCCCCAAGTACTTATTTAGGTAGAGTATTTATGTTTGATCTAGTGATATTAGTGGGGTGTTATGATCATTATCTATAGACTACGGTGCAGGTGATGCTTAAAACACTAGGGCTCCATCCATAATTCTTAGTTGGAATATTTTCACACATTTTTAAAATATCTAGGGGTGTGAGGGATTTTCGTTCAACCACTATCATAGGTGTGGGATGTGGATACCATTCATGTATTAATGTGTTGGTTTCATTCTATGTAGTCTAGTGTGGTAAAATGGGATATGTGGGGTTGTTTTCTCTCTCATTCCCCCATTATTTAACCCTATGGGGTATAAATCTCATTATGGTATCCCATTTATTAGTTTCTTTACCAGGTCTTATGGGGTGATTTTCTTGTCGGTTTGTGCTAGTTGGTCAATGAGGTTAGTTCTTATGGTGGGGAGACCCCCCATGGGTATAATGTGTTGTCTGTTTGAATATGTCTATTTTGAGTCTATCCCTAATGGTGGGGTTCCCATTTAGGAATCCCCCTATTGGTTTCTAGGTTCTCTCATGAGAAAGGAAGTTTTCACTTTTAGTGGAGATTCTGGTGGGACCTCCCCATGATGGAATTCATGCGTAACAACCAGACTCTTTTGAAAAGGTACAGATCCCTAATTTTCATTGAAATCATTCCGTTGAGATTTTTTAATGTGTGTAACATCCTAAGGAAGGTACAGGGAGTTTCTGGGGTTGGTTCAGAGATGGGAGTTTGAGAAATGGGCTTACAAGCAGTGGCACACGGCCTGTGCACGGTCTGCGCATGGTTTGTGATAAACTGTGCGGCTGCAGACAAGGGAACCTGAAGGGGTGCTCGGCCATGCGGACCAGGCCGCATGGGTGTGCGGCTTTTGTCTATGAGGCATGTAGTTCCACATGGTTTGCGCATGGTTTGGGTAAACCGTGCGCCTAAACCGTGCGACCCTGTTCTGGGTGAAATTACCATTTTTCCCATAAATTCTAATTAAGGCTTAAGCCTTTTATTTCTTCCTTCCCGCAGACAAAACTAGAGGAGGATCCCTCCTTTGAGCCAAAACCCCCGCTCTCACTCTTTCTATTTTGTATTCTTCATCTATAATCCAAATCTTGAACCGATGGAAGCATTGGATCGCCCTTGGTAAGGCTTACCACACTTAAGCTTCATTCCTCGGTGAATCTTGGTATTCGTTTCACTATTTTGATGTAGGTTCATATGCCCTATTTTCATGGCATTGGATTGAAACTCAGATCCCTTCCAACCTACTGTGAATCTGAGGTCAATATCAAGCAAGCCTACGCCTACAGCTTTAAGGTAGGTGGTCACATGGTTTCCATTTTGGGTTTTTTCCTTTTTGAGTTATTATCATTGTGATGTGGTTTTTCATTCGCCAAACCCCTTATTTATATTGACTTCTTCATGTCTAAATGACCCATGTGGTTTGAAATTGATGAATCTAACCTTGTTAGGGTGTTTAGATGAGTTGTGGACCAGGAGAGGTCAACCATAGGTGATATTCCTTGAGTTTTGGCCCCTCTTCACCTTTGGACCTTAATGTTATGTCTTGAATGGGATTTTCCATGTTAGGAAAATGATATGGTTTTGTTAGAGGCTGGCTAGGATGAGATAGTGTGAACCCTTTAATGAATTTATATGTATGTTTTCCTTATAATATGATCGGGAAATTCCATGCTTTGGTAATGTTATATGATATAAGATGGATTGCCTTATATATTGTGACATGAATGGTTATGACATACTGTGTTGACATGCCTATGATAACCCATGTGTGGGTGGGTGGTATTCACACCTCGGGCTAGATAAATCTACATTTGTGGGCGGGAGGCATTCTTACCCCGTTCCAGATTAATTTCCGTGTGTGGGTAGGAGGCATTCTTACCCCGTGCCAGTTACAATGCTTGTGGACGAGAGGCATTCTTACCTCATGCCAGTGATTATTATTATATATGTTATAAGCATGTACAAGAGGCATGCTTACCTCGGGCCAGTGATAACCTATATCTATGTACTTGTACCCCTGGTGATTTTTCAGAATACCATCCATGAGCTGAAGTAGGTAGACCCTCCAGGTGTGCTTCCAGAACCAGAGCGGGAGGGTTGTTTATTTCTTTTCTTTTCTTACTTGCAGTTTACTACACACTTTTTATTTTGCGAATACGAATTTGGATTACACATAGACATCGTTGGTGGTGGCCTACTAAGACTTGTCTCACACCCTACCCAGGAGATCTCCTTAGCACCCCTATAGACATTACTGCTGCGGGTACTAGAAGGGGAAAGGGCCCTGTGTTAGGTTGTTGATATATATATATATGTTCTAGCTGGAGCTCTAGAGCAGAGGGCCGAGCATGGATAGAGATGCTAGTGGAGTACTTTTTCCCCTTTTTGTATTACTGTATAGCATGATTGCAAGCTATTTATACTGTGTTAGCATGCCATACATCCATTTTGTATTAGACACTGCCTATGTGGCTTTTGTATACCTATCATGGTTATTATTACATCCGTTATTCGGTTTTTATGTTCCCATTTTCTCCTATTTACCCTTGGTTGTTCTTCTGCTATTTTTATTTCTTTAATTCTATACTATTGTGTGCTCGGACATGGGGGTACATTCTTCCCCCTAACTTACCATTACACCCCCACTACTAGTCGGCAACCCCTGACGTATGGGGAGACGAGCCAGGGGTTATGTGGCCAACCGGGCCTATGGCTCAGGTTGAGGGGCAGCTGGGTCTGAGACATCACAAAGTGGTATTAGAGGTGTTTTCTTTATTTCTTACATTACTATTTAGTTATGATAGACTTGGAGACCGAGAATACATAGGGACGTATCCATGAGCCGTGCTTGGGCATCGCGAACCCATGTACATGGTATGGGCCATGTTTCCTATTTTATGTTGTTATTGATTTTTCTATTTACTATTGATACCGTTTTACTGTTGGGTTCTTCACATGTTTTTTGATGTTATTGAGATTTGAAAATTTGAAATTTAGATTTCAGGGTTCAACCTGATGAAATGAGGGTTCTTCATTAGAAAACGCATCACGATAGGCACAATATGATTAGGCCATGCATCTTTCCATTCCACGTTTAAATATTCAGTGAGAACTTCATGATGTTTATTTCCATGCCTGTTTACTATTTGTGCAGCTTTATTAACCCATATTGTTGATTTCGAATTGAGGAATGATGTGGTTTTAGTGGGTGTCACTATTTGGTTCATAAGGTGTATGGGCCCTTGTTGATCGGAAAATGACATTCCAACTAAACCAATCATTTACTTTAATGTAAATTCAAAAACATGATTAGCATAAGTAAATGAGAAATGACATCAAAGTGTGTGTCATCTTTCAGTTCATGAAGTGTGTGGTCCATTATGGGCTGGGAAATTCCATGTCACGGGATCATGATAAATCTGAATATTTGCAGTTTTTACTAAGAAATCATATAGGTGTGGATACGTGATCTCAGGGGTAGGAAGGCTTAGTACCTGTCCTATATTCTAGAGTTCATCATTTAATTTATTGGTGTCTTCTTTTGAGACATTCATTTGTCATTATATCACTATGCCTCTGAGACGTCCTCGAGTCACACACGCTGAGGGTGGCGACGTTCACGTTCTTGTGGTGGCGGGCCCTGAGCCACCAACTGATCTTCTTGTCGATCCACCCGTGGATCCTCTTGCTATTCCCGAGATGGGTGTCGATTCCTAGTAGCGTGATAGCTTCTTGCGTATGATGCAGAGTATGCAAGGTGGAGTGTGACATGCCCCGAGTATGGAAAAATTAACCTGTGATTTTCAGTCGCATCATCCTCCTACATTTACAGGAGATGGCGGACCACTTGCTGCGGAGTCCAAGTTGGAAGCTATTCTGACCACATTTGAGCACCTTGAGACACCTCTAGAGCGGAGGTTCATACTCGCAGCTTATATGCTCCGTGGATAAGCCAAGAGGTGGTAGGATTTCATCAACCATTCGGGACAAAAGGGAGATATGATATTGACTAATTTCCAGATCATCTTCTACAAATATTTATTTCCCCAGACATTGAGGGATGACAGAGCTAGAAAGTTTATGAATATGAAGCAAGGGACCATGACCGTCATGGAATATTCGTCCTGTTTCACTGAGTTACATCGTTTTTCTCCTGCACTAGTTGTTGATAATCTCACAGCTGCTACATGTTTTGAGGATGGGCTGTGTTACGCCATCCAGTCATCGGATGACATGTTTAGGTTGACGATCTTTTTAGATATTTTCAAACCTGCTTTGATCACATAGAGGAATTTGAGAGAATCAGACGGTTTTAACTAGGGCGGTTTGATACCTAATGGTTCTAGTGGATATGATTCTGGGAAGAAGTGGAGTTTTCAGGACTCTCGTTGTGTTAGTGGTGGTCAGACCATTTTCTCAGGTGGTACTCCTATCTATCACCAATGTGGGATGCCAAGACATTTGGAGGAGGCAATGTACATGAATTTAAGTGGATTGAAGAGGATGTGGTATATTGGTTCATCTCCACAGTTTCTGAAGGACATTTCCCCCAGGGCCTAGTGAGTAGGGATCTGTACCTACTCCTCAATCTGGTGCTGGGTCGGCCGGATCACGTCAGTCAGGCAGCTAGAATACCACCGGCCGATCAGGTCATGGCGGCAGTCGAGGCATATGAAATCAGGTGTATGATTCTCAGCACCAGTAGGGTGGGTCGACTTAGGGTAGTCAGGCTGTGAATCAGGGTCGTGGTACCGGCCAGTTGTATGCAGTTGATCCTATGCCACAAGAGCAGTATGTCTGCTCATCTATTTTACGAGGTACGATTCTAGTTGCCTCTAGGTTAGTATATACTTTGTTTGATACAGGCGCTTCACACTCTTTTATATCGGAGGTGATTATTGGATGTTTGGGCCTCGATGGTGAGTCATATCATGGCATGATCACGTTAGATAACCCATTAGGTATCCGTTCAGAGGTCATTCGTCATTTTTAGAATTTCCCCCTCGAGGTGGGCAGCAACCTTTTCGTGTGGAACCTATTTGTTCTAAATATGACCTGTTTTGATGTAATAGTCAGGATATACTGGTTAGTTCCCTATAGAGCCCGGATTGATTGCTATCGTTAGAGGGTGGCGTTTACATCACCCGAGGGTGACACGAATATTAATCAGGGAGAATGGGATCATTGTGCGACACAAGCAGGACCAGAAGACCGGATCTTAGGTTGTGTCATGGCATGGATTTCCAGTCTTTATCTCGATGACCAAGGGTTACAACCCTCTGTTTATCCATCTGTGGTGGATATTTTCTGTGATGTCTTTCCTGATGAAATCTATAGTCCGACTCTAGTGCGAGAGGTGGAATTTACTATTGATCTTATAGAAGGAGCAACACCAATGACCATTTCTCCTTATTGGATGGCACCTAAGGAACTTCTGGAGCTCAAGAGTCAGCTGGACGACCTGGAAGAAAAAGGATTTATACTTCCCAGTACTTCTCCATGGGGATCACCTGTTCATTTTTCCAAAAAGGAAGATGGTACCCCTTGTCTTTGCATGGATTATCTTAATTTAAATATGCTGACTATTATGAATCGGTATCCTTTACCTCAAATTGACAACCACTTCGATCAGCTCTGAGGATTTAAGGTGTTTTCAAAGATAGATTTGAGGTCGGGCTATCACCAGGTGCATGTTAGGACTTCGGACATACCTCACACAGAGTTCAGGAGTACATATGGTCTCTATGAGTACCTAGTCGCGCCGTTTGGGCTTACGAATGCACCTGTAGTGTTTATGGCTCTTATGAATATGATTTTTCACCCTTACCTTGATTATTTTGTGGTTGTATTTGTGGATGATATCCTAGTCTATTCACGCTTGAGACACAACCATGCAACCCAATTTGATATCATGATGATTACACTAAGAGAGAATCAACTTTATGCTATGCTCAGTAAATTCCACTTTTGGATAAATAAGTTTCACTTCTTGGGTCACATTATTTCTGATTCTGGAGTTTCAGTTGACCCTGAGAAGGTGAATGTTGTAATTTCTTGGGATTAGCCCAAGAACGTCTTTGATATCAGTAGTTTCTTGGCGCTTGTTGGATATTATAGGTGGTTCGTTTAGGAATTTTCATTCCTAGAAGAACCACTTATAGCTGTGACCAAATAGGGGTGAGATTCGATTGGTCAGAACCTTGTGATGTAGCTTTTCAGGAACTGAAGGGCAGAATAACTTCAGCACCGATACTGATCTTTCCAGATCCAAGAAGATATTATACGGTCTTTTCTGATGTTTCAGATGTCGGGCTTGGAGCAGTCTTGAAGCAGGACGAGCATGTCGTTGTGTATGGTTCTCATCATTTAAAGGCTCATGAACAGAATTATCCGACACACGACCTCGAGCTCGTAGCGCTTGTACATGCCTTACGCTGTTGGAGACACTATTTGTTTGGAGATCATCTTGTGGTATACACTGACCACAAATGCCTCAAATATATCTTCACTCCACAGGATGTAAATCGCAGGCAATGCAGGTGGGTCGAGTACCTGCAATCCTTTGATTTCAAACTGGCCTACACTCTTGGGAAAGTAACTTTAGTATCCGATGTGCTGAGTCAGAAAACTCAATCACAAGGGGTTCTAGAATCTAATGAGGATTGGAAGTTGATGTCCCACTTTTCGAAGATGCACGTTGAGGTTCAAGAGGGTTAGGGTCAAACTATTCTCTCATCCTTAGCGGTGATTTCTACTATTTTGGAACGGGTCAGGGCATGATAGTTATCAGACCCGGAAGGCCTTGTTTTACAAGATTGTGTCACTGATGATGCCTCTACCTATTGGACCGTGGACGAAGGCGATACTTTATTATTCCATGGGCGTGTATGGGTCCTAGCAGACATCAGAGAAGATCTGGTGAGGGATTTCCACGCCTCAACATGGGCAGTTCACCCAGGATCCCCCAAAATGTATCGTGATTTGAGACGACATAACTGGTGGCCTAACATGAAGCGGGAGATAGCCGGTTTTATCATGAGTTGTTACACTTGTCAGTAGGTGAAGGCATAACATCAGTTTCCGGCAGGACTTCTACAGACGTTGTACATTCCGGAGTGGAAATGGGATGATGTTTCTATGGACATTGTAACCAGTTTACCCAAGAAACCTCGTGGAAATGATGCAGTATGGGTTATCATCGACCGTCTGAAAAAGGTCTCACATTTCTTACCTGTATGAGAGACCTTCTTGGTTGATTAATTGGGAATACTGTATATCAACGATATAGTGTGACTTCATGGAGCGCCATGTTCTGTTGTTTGAGATAGAGATCCTCATTTTACATCGCGGTTCTGGCAGGGTTTACAGAAGGCATTGGGTACCCAGGTACTTTTGAGCATGACCAATCACCCGCAGACTGACAGACAGACTGAGTGGACAATACATGTACTAGTGTATATGTTACATGCATGTGTTCTCGATTTTGGAGGATCATGGGAGAAACACATTCCTCTTACCGAGTTCTATTATGAAAATTTCTTCCATGATACAATTGAGATGGCTCTCTATAAAGACTTATATGGTTGGCCTTGTCACTCACCTTTGTGCTGTCTTTAAGCAGGGGAGGAAGCTGTTCAAGGACAACATCTTGTGCAAGAGACTAGAGAGCAGATATAGATTATTTGGAAGCGTATGTAGACAAATCAGTCTAGACAATAGTCATATGCTAACACGCACTGCAACCTCTTGAGTTCGCGGTTAGGAATTGTGTCTTCTTGAAGGACTCGCCCAGATTGGGGAAAAGATGTATATGGATGTAGGGTAAGATTTCACCGAGGTTTGTAGGACCCTTTGAGTTGATGAAGAGGATCAGACCAGTTGCTTACCAGCTCTCACTTCCACTGAGATATCAGGCCATGAACGATGATTTTCATGTATCTCAGCTATGCCGGTACTTTTTAGATCCGACTCATGTTTTTCAGCCTGATGTGGTTGAACTCAATATAGATTCTTCCTTCGAGGAGTATCTGATGCAAATTGTTGACTAGAGCGCTAAGACACTCTGTGGAAGGTCTGTTCCTCTTGTACAGGTGTTATGGAAGCATAGCCAGGTACAGGATGAGAACTGGGAGCGAATGGCTGATATACGTTCTCAAGGGCCCGATCTCTTCATTGATGAAACATTAGTACCCTTGGAAGGCCAACTGGGGGACGATTTTCTTTAAGGAGGGGAGGTTGTAATGACCCTAATCATTGGAAAAGTTATGGAGAATTAGTTTTCTTTCAAATCATTCATTTGAGCTTGTTTAAAGTGTGTAACATCCTAAAAAAGGTCTGGCGAGTGTCCGGGGTTGGTTCGGAGCTGGGAGATCGAGAAATGGGATTACAGGCAGTGGTGAATGGCCTGCATATGGTCTGCATGCGGTTTGGGATAAACCGTGCGGCTATAGACAGGGGCACCTGTAGGGGCGCACAACCCTGTGGACCAGGCCGCACGGTCATGCGACTTTTTTCTAGGAGGCAGGGTGGTGCGCACGGTTTCCGCATGATTTGGGTAAATCGTGCACCTAAACCGTGTGACCCTGTTCTGGGTGAAATTACCATTTTCCCCTTAAATTATATTTAAGTCTTAATCCATTTCATTCTTCCTTCCCACGGACATAACCAGAGGAGGATCCCTCCTTCGAGACAAAAACCCCTCTCTCACTCTTTCTCTTGTGGATTCTTCATCCGAAATCCGAATCTTGATCCGACGGAAGCATTGGATCGCCCTTGATAAGTCTGACCACACCTAAGATTCCTTCCTCGGTAAATGTTAGTATTAATTTCACTATTTTGATGAAGGCTCATATTCCCTATTTTCATGGAATTGGACTGAAACTTAGATCTCTTCAAACCTATTGCGAATCTGAGGTTGATATCAAGTTATCCTACGCCTACAGCTTTAAGGTAGGTGGTCACATGGTTTACATTTTGGGTTTTCACCTTTTTTAGTTATTATCATTGTGCCGTGGTTTGTATTTTGCCAACCCCCTTATTTATATTGACTTCTTCAGGTCTAAATGACCCGGGTGGTATGAGATTGATGAATCTAACTTTGTTATGGAGTTTAGACGCGGTGTGGACTGAGAGTGGTCAACCATAGGTGATATTCCTTGATATTTGGCCCCTTTTCACCTTTAGACCTTAATGTTATGTCTTGAGTGGGATTTCCCATGTTAGTAAAATGAGATGGTTTGGTTAGAGGTTGGCTAGGATGAGATAACCTAAACCCTTTAATGAATTGAGATGTATGTTTTCCTTATAATGTGATTTGGAAATGCCATGCTTTGATAATGTGATATGATATAAGACGGATTGAATTATCAATTTTGACATGACTGGTTATGCCATACTGTGTTGACATGCTTGTGATAACCTATGTGTGGGCGGGAGGCATTCTTACCCTGGTCCAGATAAATCTCTTTGTGTGGGCGGGAGGCATTCTTACCCCATGCTAGATAAATATCCATGTGTGGGAGGGATTCATTCTTACCCCGTGCCACTTATACTTCTTGTGGATGAGAGGCATTCATACCCTGTGCCAGTGATGATTATTACATATGTGGGAAGCATGGAAGAGAGGCATGCTTACCTCTTGCCAATGATAACCTATATTAATGTACTTACACCCCTTCTTATTGTTCAGAATACCAGCCATGAGATGATGCAGGTAGAGCCACCATGTGTCATTACCGAAACTGAGCGGGAGGGGGGGTTGTTCATTTCTTTGCTTTACAAACATGCAGTTTACTACAATCAGTTTATTTTTTGGACACCTATTTGGATTACACGTAGACATCATTGTTGGTGGCCTACTGATACTTGTCTCACACCCTATCCAGGTAGACTCCTTGGAACCCATGTAGACTTTACTACTGCAGGTACTAGTAGGGGCAAGGGCCCTATGTCAGGTTTTTGATATATATATATATATGTTCTAGCTGGAGCTCCAGAGAAGCGGACCAAGCATGGCTAGAGATACTCATTGACTACTTTTGTTCTCTTTTTGTATAACTGTATAGCATGCATTATAGCTATTTCTACTGTATCATCATGCCATACATCCATTTTTATTAGACACTACCTATGTGGATTTTGTATACCTATCAGGGTTTTTTTTTACTTTTGTTGTTTGGTTTGTATGTTCCCCTTTTTCTAATGTTTTTCATTGGTTTTGCTTCATCTATTTTTATTACTTTGATGTTATACTACTGTGTGCTCTGACATGGGGGTACAGTCTCCCCACTAACTTACCATTACACCCCCACTGCTAGTCGGTTTCCCCTGGCCTATGGGGATATGAGTCAGGGGTTTTGTGTCCAATCGGGCTCGGGTTGAGTAGCTGACGGGTCCGGGACGTCACATAATGTTTAGACACATGCATTAGTTTGTTTTTATAGGGGGATGTTTTTTTGGGATTCCTTGTATCAGTAACATGGTTTTTTCCTTTTTTTGGTTTGTTTGTGGGTCGTCGTTTTCATAGCTATCTTACCACCAATATCATTGTTTGGAAAACAATGAATAATGTCATTCCCAACGGTTTTTCTCAAGTAAAGTGGGGGTATCTGTAGATACCCGAATCTTAACGTACATGGACAATAAATTAATTTTTCGGAATACATAGTACATAACAAAAAAACACACACAAGGACCGTAATAGTTTAGTGTCTTTGGAAACTCGGAATATAATCTTCTAATCATGGTGAAAGATTTTCAACATATCCCATAAAGATCTTCTTTTTTTACCTAAAACCTTTCTTTATATCCTGGGGAAAAGAAATCATAAAAGGGTGAGCTCAAATTCTCAGTAAGGGTGAACAAAAGAAATATCAATCACATCATATTTATAAGAACATAACATTTTGGAAATCTTAACCTGCAAAAGAGAGCATAATTTCATAACATGGGATAAATCATATTAGTGAAATGAAATCCCAATAATCATAACATAAAACATGAAACTTTTTGGCATACACACACAATCATAGATAATATTTTCTTATTAGTCAAGACTCATTGCCAATACTATCTTAGTGGACAAAGTCCCTTTCTGAACCGAGTCACCCTTGTTTCAGTCCTGTTTCACTGAACCGGTATAACCTACCATTCCAGCCATGTCTATCTCATGAGATATAAAATCTTTACCCAATTCATTGGAGGGAGATATAGGTCCCACCCATCTCATAATGATACCATTCTTATGTGTGCCACAAAATCATAAATCATACATCATTGCATAACCCATGTAATACAAATGGGAATCATAAACATACTGACATCATAAAACAATTCATATAAGATAAAGGAATTCATAAAAATAATTCCATCACAACATAATCAAATCAATGAAATAATATGGATAAAAACAGATCCCTTTATTATCTTATATGGAAATAATTTTGATAAAACTCTTGAACTCCATTCTTGAGGAAAATATACTTTCTTCTTCAAAAACATTTTTTCCTTTCCTAACATGTCATACAATTTTATACTAAAATAAGTTGATTAAAATAAACATGAAAACTTGTAAAGGAATCTTCTTATAAATAATGTTTTAAAAATCCATTCATGTCGTATAAGTTAAAACATTCTTCATACTTTTGTCAGAAAAGTCAAAAAGTACCTCATACGAAAAACGACAAAATATTCCTTTCATATCTTTTACTAAAAACTCCCCGAAGGGTAAAATTTGATTTAAAAAATTGTAGGTGGATGGAAATAAAATTACATATTTAAGAAACATGGATGTGGATGATAAAATACACCCCAGTAAATACTAAAGTATAAACAATCTCGGATAAAAATGAGATTGTGATATTTCCCTTACCTTAGGTCCAATTTGCTTCGTAAGTGTCCAAAACACCTGTATAATGATTTATATAATGTCATTGAATTATTACAGAATCATATTCATTGTTATTATATCATATATGGTTCACTTATGACATTATGTTACCTGTTCTTTTGTAAATTCATGTTAAAGTAGTGTTTTGGGTAAAATCGTCTCATTTGTCGTTCGTGTTTTAACTTGTAATTATTCATATGATTACTTAGATCATGATTAATTAATTCCAGAATATATAACATGATTTATATATAATATATATTCAGAATATACATATATATAATGGATCGATAAATGGAAAGAAATACAATGTTCATAGAGACGGCAGGCCGTACGTACGCATGAACGCTGTTTTCGTTTCCTTATTGAGTTGAATGGAATTAAGTACATGACATACATATATACATAAATCCAGTAGATTTATAATTTCATATATTTCATTATTATTTCTTATATATACTTTATAATCATTATTAAATGGTTAACATGGAGAATGAATCTCATCGCGTCGTGGAGACGGTTGTCCGTACGTACGCACGAGCGATGATATCGTTTCCATAATTACTGAATTGAATTCGAGTGGATGATACAATATATCAGAATCAATATGATGTTATAATAACTATGTATAGTTATTCTTTACACCATTATACCCATCCATGTAAGGTGCTGGTGGAAAATAGATTACACCACGGCGTGGAGACGGTATTCCGTACGTACGCATGCACGGTGATTTCTTTTTCCGTAGGATGGATAGATGGTGAAATAGGGTTGTTTCATACTTATAATAACATATAAATATATGAGTGATACTGATGTTATTACTTAATAATGAAACAACCTAATAAGAATAGGTGGAAGACGAAATAAAGATGAAAGAATCGGTAACGGACATTACCTCTTCTTTGAAGTGCTTCTTTGAGACCTCCTTTTCGGGCACTAAAATGGGTCTTTGAAGACGACCAGAACCTCTAGGATGTTTCTAGTGATGTTGATAAGAGAATTTGGAAGGGGTTGGCCGAGCATGAAGGCTCAAAGTTGTGTGATGAAGAGAGGGAGGAGGTTCCCTTTTATAAGGGAGTAGAGGATCACCTTTGGAATAACTAAAAATATTATTTTATTATAAAGTCAAGTTCGGTTTTAAATAGATCCAAATTGATTTATTTCGAGGCTAAGGTGGGTATGGGTCTAAAGACTCTCATCAAATAGGATTTAGACAAGTTTAGGTTATTATTTTAACCTTATCAATTAGATTTAACTCTAAGTTAAATAATTTAACTTTTACCGTGTCTTTTTGTTTTCTTACACTATATGGTTAATAATCTTACTATATCAAGACAAAGGAACCCCAAGTTTTTTATTATTAATATATATATAATCTTATATAAGTCATTTGGCTGAACCATAGATTTTTAGTAATAAAATAACAATTAATAATATAATATTTGTTTTAAAAACTAATTTATGTCAATTTTGACACTATTTGGTACATGATTTTTATGAAATTCATAACAGAATGATATGTTCGATCCAAGTTACTTAAATCAACAATAACATGTCATATTAACCAATAAAATTAGTGTAAGTCATAAAAAGTCTCAAATTACATTTATTTGGGCATTTATAACATCACTTATGTCAATATTTCATTAATAAGACAATTACTGCATCATCATTGTGTCATAATAAATGATAATTATTTAATTCCTAAAAATTCTAAATAAATTCCTATGATTTATATAATTGTATTAGATTTTCGGAGACTATTCATGTTCGAAGTTTCATGAAGTTTATCACTAGATTAAAATTATTATACTTATAAGATTTAAGAAAGTGACATGTTGTCACATTCTTTGGTTTTAATAATAATTTAATTATTTTCATTGAAAAAATTTATTTAAATGAATCTAATCCGACCCTTAGGTTATATGGGTCGACTTTTAGTCATCCAATAGGATTTTGACATTTGTTTGAGTAATTTTAAAATATTATATTTACCCTTAATTACCTGATTTACCTTTAACTATGGTAAATAAAATTTACCATAGTTACTATTCATAATTCCCAAAAATAAAAAGTGGCTTATTAACATAATTTTTATCCACTGATTCCAAATATGGAATCCATTTTTCCAAATTCAATACACAAAAGTTGCAGAAATTAAATTAAAATTAATCCTGTTGTCGAAAGAAAACAGGTTTTTCTTTAAAACATTGCAAAAGATTGAATTGATTTAACCTACGAATTCAAGGTAAAATCAATGCTAATAACATACATTATATTAAATGGTAAAAATATATTCTATTTATACATTAAAACCATTAAATATTATAATTTATCCACATAAGATATTACGATGAAAAAGTTGTATTTAATTAAAATATAGCGTGTTTTTACTATTCATTAAAATATGAAAGTTATCGGAAAAATATCAAAACATTATCTAAAGTAAATTTTTATATCCTGATTCAAAATAAGAATTTTATTTTGTTAAATTGAACTTATAAACATGTCAAAAACTATATTTAATGTGGGTGTGCCATCAAAAGGCGGCAAAACTGCATTTTTTGAAAAATACTTCTTTTACCCGAAAAATTTATTTTGTTCTTATACCATGTTCTAGAAATGTGTAAGATGAATAATAATGTTATAAAATTCAAAATTTAGTTAACACTATTCATAATGGCTAGTTCATAACAATATTATAATAATATATCGTTGTTTAGTAAAACCCAATATTGCGTACAACACACACTATCGAGGAAGGTCGCGATTGCGTGTAATGCAAGCCAAGTCAGGGTTGCATGTTGCGCAAGAATCCTTCGTTGTTTCATATAATAGAATCCAACCATATTTCATTTATACATTGAATATATATATATATATATACTCAATGTTTCGTAGAATAACTATTATCAAAATTGTGTGTAACACGATGCAAGAATAGTGTTGCGTATACTGCAAGCTAATACGGTGTTGCGTATAGCGCAAGGTAATCTTGGTGTAGCACAAGACATTAAAATAATATTTTTCATAAAATCTTAGGGTGTTACATTCTACCCCCCTTAAAATGAATTTCTCCCTCGAAATTCTTCGGGGTTATATATGGTTTACTACTCGAAATTTTGATTAATAGAAACCCACATTGTAAAAAGGAATACCAAAACATGGATTTTAAAAACTAAAGTATGAAATGTAACGGTTACCTAAATTAATTCATCACGGGGTTTCCATGTAGGAGAACATAGGTGAAAATATGGAAATGGATGAAAAATCTAACCATCAAGTTCTGATGGAGAGTGGTAGAGAACATGGCTATGAAAAAGCCAACAATCACAAAGTTATTGATTTTTGATGATCTAAGGTATCATCTGATTAATCAGATATAAGGGAACTAGGACAACATTTTTGGTTTTCAAGATCATTTCCCTATAGTTGATGAATTAAAAGAAATACTTTCAGGATTTTGGTACAATATCACTGTTGTTCGTGAATTGAACAATTTCCACTTCATCCTTTAAAGAAATGAAGTTGAATTTTTTATTCGTGATGTGTTAGCAGATCATGTGATAGAATGATGGGTCATTCCATCTCTTTCAAACAAAAGGTTAGAAAAAGTTATAAGTCCATATTATGGTTAGATTAATCGTATATTGTTCCAAAAATGAACTTATACTTCATATATCATAACTCTTAATAAAATAAAACTAGTTTATACTAACCAGGGACTTCCTGTAGGCCAGTGGTAGGCGATAAAGGCCAGTCGTACTTCAGTTGTGGGTTTGATTCCCACAGCCTTGTCCGACGCGATGGGCTGTCGCCCGTCCTACATGTTGTCCTTTTTCTAAAACTACATTACTATATCATCCCATCAATAATATCAAAAAAAGGTTCTATCCTTAAACAATACTAACTTATGTCCAACATAATCCATTTCAATCTTTAGACTTATCCAAAATACTTCGGTCCAAGCTCATAGTATAGAGAAAATGATCACGTGAATGCCATCATTTATCCCTCATATATCATGTTCGTCACATTCCAGTCATGTGAATACCATAATCATGTAATCTCTTGAAAAATGAATACCCATTGAATCTTAGTAAAAACATGAGTGTTGTCAAAAGTTAACGCTTTCCACATACCAAAAACCCAAAATTCTATATACTCAAACCATGATATAACTATTTCCTTATATCAGTCATGAGCTCATGAATACTATCAAACATTTAATTTTATCCTTATCCCTTCATTATGTGCATATCATCTACATTCCAAAAATATCTGAATAATCTTTCATGGATACTGGTACCATTAATCATACACTTTCAAAACTCAAGGAAAGACAACTATGTAACAATCCTTAGATGTCTCTTTATTCCATAGTACTATGAGATTACTTATACAACATTACACATGATAAACATGTAATCATTCCACTACATTCTAAAACCATTAACCGAGCTTCAACAATTATTTCATCTCACATATCATTTGTATTCTCTTCATCATCATCAACATAAATACTACCCATACGACCATATTGATTCTCTTCATGAGACTTTATCTTAGGGAATTGGTTTGCATAATTCCCGTACATTCCACATTTAAAACATTTAACCATTGTTGATGTCGTAGCAATACCATTATCCTCATCCCTGGTGTTAAATGAACCTTTTCCTTTGCCCTTACCGGCTTTGTGTCCTTTTTTTCCACACCCAAAGCATCTTCCAGTTCCTTTGAAACATTCTCCTTTATGCCTCTTCCGACATGATTTACATAGGGGAAATTGAACTTTCTTTCCACTATGATCATCATGAAACTCCATCTTTCTCCTATTAGCTGAGTCACGAAATTTACCAAATTTGCGTTTATTGATCATATTATGAGATTGCTGATTCGGCATAATAATGATGGTTGGACTTCCAAATCCCATTTCATTTGGTTTCTCATGAAGAATATCATTCCATTGTCCATAATATCCTCCATTATCGTGAATCATCTAGTTTCCAGCCATGTTCTAAAACCCAAACAGAATAGTGTTAGAGGAGAAAATCATAATAAAGGGGGAGTAACTTAAATATCTAACATCTTAGGATAAATTCTAAAATCGTTACCATAGTTCTAGGACTATATCCTATACGTATACTTATCCTTAGGGACATCCATGGGCATACCTTAGAAATGTATCTAGGGATCTCACTAACGTTCTCACATACTAGTTTCCAAAGGTTGAATAAACCTTTCCTCTGATACCAACTATAGAGACCCGAAGCTTAACGTACATGGACAATACATTACTTTTGCAGAATACATAGTACATAACAAAAACACACACACAAGGACCGTAATAGTTTAGTGTATTTGGAAACTCGAAATATAATCTTCTAATCGTGGTGAAAGATCTTCAACATATCCCATAAAGATCTTATTTTTTTACCTAAAACCTTTCTTTATATCCTGGGGAAAAAACATAAAAGGGTGAGCTCAAATACACAGTAAGGGTAAAAAAAAGAAATATCAATCACATCATTTTCATAAGAACATAACATTTTTGAAATCTTAACATGGAAAAGAGAGCATAATTTCATAACATGGGATAAATCATAGTAGTGAAATGAAATCCCAATAACCATAACTTAAAACATGATACTTTGTGGCATACACACACAATCATATAGAATCTTTTCTTATTAGTCAAGACTCATTTCCAAGACTATCTTAGCGGACAAAGTCCCTTTCTGAACCGAGTCACCCTCGTTTGAGTCTTGTTTCACTGAATCGGTATAACCTACCATTCAGCCATGTCTATCTCATGAGATATAAAATCTTTACCCAATGCATTGGTGGGAAATATAGGTCCCACCCATCTCATAATGATACCATTCTTATGTGTGCCACAAAATCATAAATCATACATCATTGCATAACCCATGTAATTCAAATGGGAATCTTAAACGTCATGACATCATAAAACAATTCATATAAGATAAAGGAATTCATAGAAATAATTCCATCACAACATAATCAAATCAATGTAATAATAGGGATAAAAACAGATCCCTTTATTATCTTAGATGGAATTAATTTTGATAAAACACTTGAACTCCATTCTTGAGGAAAATATCCTTTCTTCTTCAAAAACATTTTTTCCTTTCCTAACATGTCATACAATTTTAAACTAAAAGATGTTGATTAAAATAAACTTGAAAACTTGTAAAGTATGCTTCTTATAAATAACGTTTTAAAAATCCATTCATGCCGTATAAGTTAAAACATTTTTCGTACTTTTGTCGGAAAAGTCAAAAAGTACCTCGTACGAAAATTGAAAAAGGATTCCGTTCATATCTTTTACTAAAAACTCACCGAAGGGTAAAATTGGATTTAAACAATTGTAGGTGGATGGAAATAAAATTACATATTGAAGAAACATGGATGTGGATGATAAAATACACCCCAGTAAATACTAAAGTATAAACAATCTCGGATAAAAATGAGATTGTGATATTTCCATTACCTTAGGTACAATTTGCTTCGTAAGTGTCTGAAACTCCTGTATAATGATTAAAATAATGTCATTGACTTATTACTGAATCATATTCATTGTTATTATATCATATATGGTTCACTTATGACTTTATATTACCTGTTCTTTTGTAAATTCATGTTAAAGTAGCGTTTTGGGTAAAATCGTCTCATTTGTCGTTCGTGTTTTAACTTGTAATTATTCATATGATTACTTAGATCATGATTAATTAATTCCAGAATATAAAACATGATTTATATATAATATATATTCATAATATACATATATATACTGGATCGATAAATGGAATGAAATACACCGTTCATGGAGACGGTAGGCCGTACATACGCATGAACGCTGTTTTCGTTTCCTTATTGAGTTGAATGGAATTAAGTAGATGACATACATATATACATAAATCCAGTAGCTTTATAATGTCATATATTTCATTATTATTTCTTATATATATTATATAATCATTCTTAAATGGTTAACATGGAGAATGAATCTCATCGCGTCGTGGAGACGGTAGTCCGTACGTACGCACGAGCGATGATATCGTTTCCATAATTATTGAATTGAATACGAGTGGATGATACAATATATCAGAATAAATATGATCTTATAATAACTATTTTTAGTTATTCTTTACACCATTATACCCATCCATGTAAGGTGGTGGTGGAAAATAGATTACACCATGGCGTGGAGACCGTATTCCGTACGTACGCACGCGCGGTGATTTCTTTTTCTGTAGGATGGATATATGGTTAAAGAGTGTTGATTCATACTTATAATAACATATCAGAATATGAGTGATACTAATGTTATTACTTCTTAATGAAACAACCTAATAATAATAATTGGAAGATGAAATAAAGATGAAAGAATCGGTAACAGACATTACCTCTTCTTTGAAGTGCTTCTTTGAGACCTCCTTTTTGGGCACTAAAATGGGTCTTTGAAGAAGACCAGAACCTCTAGGATGTTTCTAAAGATGTTGAGAAGATAATTTGGGAGGTTTTGGCCGATCATGAAGGCTCAAAGTTGTGTGAGGAAGAGAGGGAGGAGGTTCCCTTTTATAAGGGAGGAGAGGGGCACCTTTGGAATAAATAAAAATATTATTTTATTATAAAGACATGTTCGGTTTTAAATAGCTCCAAATTGATTTATTTCGAGTATATGGTGGTTATGGGTCGAAATCCTCTCATCCAATATGATTTAGACAAGTTTAGGTTATTATTTTAGCCTTATCTATTAGATTTAACTCTAAGTTAAATAATTTAACTTTTACCGTGTCTTTTTGTTTTCTTACACTATATGGTTATTAATCTTACTATATCAAGACAAACGAACCAGAAGTTGTTTATTATTAATATATATATAATCTTATCTAAGTCATTTGGCCTAACCTTAGATTTTTAGGAATAAAATAATAATTAATAATATAATATTTGTTTTAAAAACTAATTTATGTCAATTTTGACACTATTTGGTACATGATTTTTATGAAATTTATAACAGAATTATACGTTCTAAAAAAGTTACTTAAATCAATAATAACATGTCATATTAACCTATAAAATTAGTTTAAGTCATAAAAAGTCTCAAATTACATTTATTTGGGCATTTATAACATCAATTATGTCAATATTTCATTAATAAGACAATTACTGCATCATCTTTGTGTCATAATAAATGATAATTATTTAATCCCTAAAAATTCTAAATAATTTCCTATGATGTAGATAATTGTATTATCTTTCTGGGGACTATTCATGTTTGAAGTTTCATGAAGTTTATCACTAGATTAAAATTATTATACATATAAGATTTAAGAAAGTGACATGTTGTCACATTCTTTGGTTTTAATAATAATTAAATTATTTTCATTGAAAAAATTCAATTAAATGAATATAATCCGACCCTTAGGTGATATGGGTCGACTTTTAGTCATAAAATAGGACTTTGACATTTTGTAGGGTAATTTTAAAATATTATATTTACCCTTAATTACCCGATTTACCTTTAACTATGGTAAATAAAATTTACCGTAGTTACTATTCATAATTTCCAAAAATAAAAAGTAGCTTATTAACATAATTTGTATCCACTGATTACAAATATGGAATCCATTTTTCCAAATTCAATACAAAAAAGTTGCAGAAATTAAATTAAAATTAATCCCGTTGTCGAAAGAAAATCGGGTTTTCTTTAAAACATTACAAAAGATTGAATTGATTTTACCTACGAATTCAAGGTAAAACCAATGCTAATGACATAAATTATATTAAATGGTAAAAATATATTCTATTTATACTTTAAAACAATTGAATATTATAATTTAACCACATAAGATATTACGATGAAAAAAGATGTTTTTAATTAAAATATAGCGTGTTTTTACTATTCATTAAAATATGAAAGTTATCGGAAAAATATCAAAACATTATCAAATGTAAATTTTTATATCCTGAATCAAAAGATGAATTTTATTCTGTCAAATTGAACTTATAAACATGTCAAAAACTAGATTTAAAGTGGGTGCGCCATCAAAAGGCGGTAAAACTGCATTTTTTGAAAAATACTTATTTTACCCGAAAAATTTATTTTGTTCTTATACCATGTTCTAGAAATGTGAAAGTTGAATAATAATGTTATAAAATTCACAATTTAGTTAACACTATTCATAACGGCTAGTTCATAACAATATTATAATAATATATCATTGTTTAGTAAAACCCAGTATTGCGTACAACACACACTATCGAGGAAGGTCGCGATTGCGTGTAATGCAAGCCAAGTCAGGGTTGCGTGTTGCGCAAGAATCCTTCGTTGTTTCTTATAACAGAATCCAACCATATTTCATTTATACATTGAATATATAAATATATAAATATATATATATACTCAATGTTGAATAGAATAACTATTATCAAAATTGTGTGTAACACGATCCAAGAATAGTGTTGCGTATATTGCAAGCTAATATGGTGTTGCGTATAGCGCAAGGTAATCTTGGTGTAGCACAAGACATTAAAAGAATATTTTTCATGAAATCTCGGGGAGATACAGTATCCTTGTTCGTGTCATTGTTATTTTTTGGAAAACTATTTTATCTAATTATGGTAGTTCTTAATGTGTTTTATTTTGGGATTTTATTTTATTATGTTAGACATTTTCTAGAAAGCGATGTAATTTTTCTTGGTGAGGGTACGCCTTCAAATGTTTGGTCAAATAGAGGTGTTTTGGACTTTTTAGGATTGGAGAAACATGGGAAGGGAGCCCATATTTGTGTAATAGTTGGGTTTTGTCTTAGCATCTAGAATTTATAATGATTTATGTTGGAGGAATGCTTTATGAGGGGGACAATTGATAGACCCAAATTTTTCAAATCCGTATTTTTAAAAAAAATATTATTTTGGATAAAGTTTTCTCTTTGTTTCCTGGTGATCTTGGTATTAATTTGGTGTCTTGGGTGTCCTTAATATTTATTATTAGTCTAGGATTTCATGGTTAGAATTAGTCCATTCATTTTTTTATTGCAACTCTATGAGGATTAGGTGTATAGTAATAGAACATGTAACACTCAAAGTGGCATCTTTTGTTGTGTATGTTTGTTGTGGTAGTTTATATCGTTGAGTTGTATGAGGTTTGGGGTAAAAAGGGTGTATTATTTTGGGAATTATTTACACTTACAGTCAGCAAATATATACCCCTTGAACCCCCTAGGGCCACATTGAATTTTGAATTTAATTTGAATGTTTTGGGTGGATAGAATAGGATTCACAATTTGGACACATAGTTTAATAAACCATGTAGTCGAACCGTGTAGATACTCCAAGTCATCAAATCATTATTTTTAATTCCATGTTTTCCCATCAATGATTAACTATAATTCGCCCATTTCATCCCCATTTTGTGCCTATTAGTGATGGATAGACTCTATGCTCAGTCAACCTCCCTTGTAACTCATTTTTTAGGTGGTTGTTGGTTGTGGATCTTGATGATTCATTATGTTAGTGATTACTTCTCTTGTTTCATTCATTGTACATTGGATTTCATCCCTTTTTCTGAATGTTACATTTTTCTTATAGATAAGGATTTGTACCTAGGGTTTGGATTTGAGTTTTTTGGATCAATCTTGTTTATTTAGGTTCTTTTCCACTTTATTATTGTGCGACAGTCGCACAATTGAGGTTTATCACAATGATTTGGGGTTATTGACATCATTAGTAGGTAATTCAATGTGTAAACATTCTTTGATGAGATAAAGTTTCTTTCTTCACATTTTTACCATGTTCTTTACCTAATATGTGTTGTGTGACACCCATTTTTCATAGAATTTATATAGAATTTGTTTTTAATGTTGAATTTTTTCTTTAACTTGTTTGTTTTTCATGTGTAACTCATGCGATATCTTTTGTGGTAATTTTATAAAATATAAAACCGATTTGTTCACCGTTTAATGTTATATAAATTATGTTTTGGTATTTTTATAGTGTTATATTGGCCTGTAAAGGTGTATTTTTAGTTGGTTTTATGTGAAAACCCTTCTTATACTTCTAGAATGTGTTTTATGAATATTTAAATGGGTTATTGAGTAACAAAAAGTTTTAAAAATGTGTTTTTATGCTGTTTTGTTGGGTTAATGTTCTTGATATTGGTTTTTTAAAGGGAATGTGGGGATTTTTGATTTCAATCATTTTGATAACATTTTTTAAATTATTGATATTATTTACAAAAATTTTAATAATGGTGCAAAGTCAAGTTTGTGGGTTGTTTTGTGTGAGTATAATGGTAAAATGAATTTAAATGTCAATGGAGTATTTCGTGACATGTGTATGGGATTACTTTTCTGTGTATGATGTAGAAATGAAATTTTCATATCTAACTTTTATTTAAAAACACTTGGAACTTGATTGAACCAAAAGAGGGAAACCCAAGTATCGATGTGGGAGGACATATAGTAGCATGATAAAGATTCATAGTGGTTTTATCCTTATTTCATGTAGAAATACTAATGATGAAATCACTAAAAAAAATGATTATGATGTTGGGGACAACTATGTTTTGGTAATGTTCCTTGCTAGTGGATCATTCATGAGAATGAAATTTTTTATTATTACATTTCAAGGAGATACAGGGAGCCTAGGGCCGACAGATAGCTAGTGCCTGGAGTTATTCCCATTACCAGTGCTCATTTTCAATATGATACTAAAAGTTGGTATACTATGTGTTTGGATTGAAAGTAAGTATCATGTTTATTTTATTTAAATGTGTTTATTCATTAAAATCACCCCAATGGAAAAAAAATCATTTATAGTTACATCCTTTAGAAAAAAAATTTCTAACCTTTCTTGTTTATGAAAACATTCAGGATTTTTATCTTATAATGTTTTTTACATGGAATATTTTGGGTTTCATTTGATTGGGATTAGGATCACACCCTACACACACTCTTTGGTGTATGTAGACTTGGTAATTTTTTTGCTGGTATGGGAAAATATTTTATTGCTGATTGTTCGATTTTATAGCTTATATTATTAGTGTATTGTTGTGGATAATGATTGGGGATGATCGTACATTGTTGTGTGGTGGCCCTTGTGTTGTGGGTTTCTTCTATATTTGAGTTTTGTCCCTCTTGGGATATTTCTAAATCCATGTATCTCAGTTCAGAATTTTATTAAAGGATTTTTTAGATTAAATATCTGATTTAGTTTTTTTTGTTTATAATGCATCTAAATTTAGATAAATCCTTTAAAAACACTTATTTATGATACATGAAAACTTACGCCAGCCCGTGGGGATTGGGAACACCCCTCTGTACATTCCAAGGACCGCGTTAGGTGTCAGTTTTGATGGAGAATAAACCAGGTTCATGAAATTGATGGTATCTCAAGACATATAAGATTCTATATCGGGGATCTCAATTTCTTTTACTACATCAGGAATGAAAAATTGTCATCTTTTTTGGGGAATTAGGCGATGTGGAAATTAGTCAAGACATGAATAATGGATGATTTTTTTGGACTCCTCATGAACTACTCATGTTTTAATGATCACAACTTTTATTCAACTTGGATAAATCTTGTAAATTATATAAAATCATATATATTATTGCTGAAGTGTTCTCATGCTTTAGGAAGATCCATTCAAGATCATAATTTATCTATATTTAGATTAATTACATTATAATATCCTTAATATACATTTATAATATATTCTACGAAAAATTATTAACTCTAACCCATTCTATGATCATAATTGGTTATGTCTGAATATAGTTATCTTGAAAAGTCTAAGACATCATATGTATGCCACAATTTATGCCTTTCAGGCACCGTGAAGTAGAAACAGTGAAACGAGACATCATAACCTTGAGACACCATGATCAAGCAGACACCGTGAACAAGACACCATGAAGAAGACACCGTGAATCAGACCTCATGAAACAAGTCATCGTAACCTTGAGACAATGTAACCTTGAGTCACCATGAACAACTAGACACCATGAACAAGACACTGTGAAGCAGAAACCAAGAAGAAGACATCGTGACCCCGAGACATAGTGACCAATCCAAACACCATATGAAGGAGACACTGTTTCCATGACATACTATGACACCGTTTGATCACATATATTTTTTCGTATTTATATATTATCTCTAAAGGTCAAATTTGATGATTTTAATGAACTAGCATATGTAATTTTTCATTGTAGACAGATCATCAGATAGTACAAGGTACGAGTTGTAGAATACATGCAATCTATCAGCCCCAACACCTGCACTCCAACATAAAAAAGTAATGTGGCCCAAAAACAAAATGAATGAAATACGCGTGAACAGTTTGAGGCAAAATTTGTAAATGAAGAAGAAACGAGTGACCATGTGCACTACAACAAAGAAGATACTTAGAGGAAAGAATAACCTCATGAAACTAGACACTACTAAGGAATACATGATGTATACTAGAATCCTGAGAAAATATTCACACTATCAAACCTCACAAAGAACCAAAGTTGAATTGCGACACTCAGTTTTCTAGATGAGGACTCGAGTTCTCCATATGCTTCATCTCAGAAGTCCAGAGCTGCATGGACTAACACATAGAGAATTTCTAAACCTATCTTAGTATTTTTGCTCTGTTATGTTTCTTCTATTAACCTTCGAGCAGAGTGTGTATCCATATCGCTACACACTCTTTCTCCCACATTAAGTTGAAGGATACAATATATCCTTACTTTAAAATTCTATTTCTCTTGTGTATACCCACTGATAAGTGTGGAAGTGGTCCCTGTGTGGCCTGGTAGTTTGTACCCATGAAGAACTATGGAAGAGGTCCATGTGTGTCCTAGACAGTCCTTCTTATAGTTGTTAATACCTATCTAGGGTGTGGATCAATGTTTATTTATATAAAATTCTTGGTGGCAGGTGATCACGAAGTGGAGTGGATTAGGTCTTGTCTTGAGACTGAACCACTTGTTTCATATCTATTGTGCAACTTAATTTAGTTTTCCTTATTTTATTTCTTTTCTATTTAACTGATAAATCTCTAAATTCACTTTTATAGTTAGTATTGGAAAAAAGATAAAACTATCTTGTCTTAGTAGAATAGATTCAAACGTAACTTTAATAATTGCTATTAAGATTACTGGGAATTAATCAATCTTATAAGAAGTTATTTCAATAGTCAAACTCTTATAACAGTATAACCATGATTTACTAGGCATTATTTAATTCTGGGGAAATCTTATAGAAATAATTTTTTCATTAAGGTTTTATAGTTACTCAATTCACCCCTCCCATCATGAGTAATCTACTCCGACCAACATTTTGTATGAAAGAATATTTATTATTACTCTATTTGTGCTTATTCAACTGTGATTGTAGTTGAACCTTAAAGATCTGTAAATTTCTGTAAATTCTAAATTTTTATCTCTTTTAAGGGAATTCTTTATTATGGATAATAGATTGGATGGTGCTGCAACAAACATACCACCATTCATTAATGGAACCAACTATTCCCAATGGAAAATCAAAATGAAAATGCACTTAGAGAGTATGAGCTTTGAAATTTCTTCATCCATTATAGAGGAATATAAGATTCCAAATAATGATAGAACCACATGGGATGAAACTACCAAAATTGCCTTCCATAAAAATTTCAATGCTATGAATGCTTTATACTTCTCCTTAGGAGATGAAGAGTTCAATAGAATTTTTTCTTGTAAAACTACCCCTGAAATTCGGGGTACCCTGTCTGTCTCACATGAAAGAAAATATAGTGTAAAATATTTGAGACTTAATACTTATACTATAAAATATGATAATTTTAAAAAGAAACTTGATGAGCCTATTTCAGACATGTATCTTTGTTTCAATGAGATTTCAACAAAATTATCTCACTTGGAAGAGAAGTCACTACCAAGCAACAAATCATGAATATCCTTAGATGTCTACCTGACCTATAGAGGGGAACCTCTATCTCTATTAGATAATAACGTGAAATCAACAAACTACCTGAAAATGAAATCATTGGGAAACAGTTGATGCTTGAGGAGGAGATGAAAGTCAACAAGGAGCAGGAAGATGAGCCTAAGAGGAAATCTGTTGCATTCAAGATCCCCACCCCTACGCACAATGGAAAATTGAAACTGGAATCTTTTGTCGAATGTTTCTATGATGAGAAATCATTATCCCATAGTGATAAGGAAATGTCTCAATTAGCTAGATGATTCATGAATTTTTACAAAATGAATTAATTTTTTTAGAAATAATAACATCAAGGGATAATATAACCAAAAAGGAAATTAGAAGGACTAGAAAATAAGCGAAATGATTGATGAAATTTTCTTCTCTGAGTGGAAGCACAGAGGACATATCAGGGATGACTGTAAAAATCTCAAGCATAAAAAGAAATATTAGGTCAAGAACATGAAGTATAAAAGGCAATGAAAGAAACATGGAGTGTGTCTGAGGATAGTTCAAGAGACTCAAAAACATCACATGATGAATAGGATGACAAAGCCAATATTTGTTTTATGAAAATCACATCTGAGATAACACTGGACTTAATTTTAAATAATTCATACTATTCTAGAGATGAGAGTGACTCTGAAAATATGACTAATGAAGAAATGATTGAATATTGTGATATGCTTGGAGAAACATGCAATGAAATAAAAGACACATATAAATAATTGGAGAAACATCATTCTCTCATTTTGACTATTAAATCTAAACTCAAAACTGAAAAAGATAAAAATGCTCAACCTCTCAATGAAAACAATGAATTAAAAATGTATAATGACCAATTGAAAAATTACCAATAAAAGTTTAGAAATGGGATGAATACCCTTACCCAAATTCTAGGAAAACAAATTGCCACAAAAAACAACAATGAAATTGGTTTTCATCCTGGAAAAAGAAATCTTGGTAGAACAAATTTTGTTTCAAAATCCAGGAAATAATGTTTTTCTCTATGTTCTGGACACAAATCAAAAAATTTAATTTATGATATATATTCTACTATTTCAAGTCTTTCTATACCAAATATAGTTTATTTTTCTAATACTATACTCAATTCTTATAGGAATCCAATGAGGCAAATATGGGTTCCCAAAGCACCCATTACTCATATATCTGGACCCAAACAAGTAAGGGTACCAAAATCTATTTTTGCTTAATATTTTTGTAGGAAAGCTCCTTAAAAAGTTCATGTAAAAGTCTATGGTAATTGGATAGTGGATGTTCAAGGAACATGGCCAGATACTACTCATAATTCAAGAATATAATCAAAATAGATAGAGGACATGTAACATTTGGTGACAATTCCAAAATAATGATTATTTTCCTTGACAAAATTAGTAACTCTATCTCAGTTTTAATTTCTAATGAACTATTTATTGATGGATTAAAATACAACTTCCTTAGTATCTCACAATTATGTGATGATAGATTTCATGTTAGATTTAAAAATGATGCTTGCAATGTCTTTAATTATAAAGATGAATTTGTGTTTTATACTTTAAGAAATGAAAATGATTACTTTATAATCATGGATTTTTTAGCTTCTCAAAAATATTCATGTTTAAGTGTATTTCATAAAGAGTCTTGGATCTAGAATATTAGACTAGGACACTATAACAATCACTCCCATTGAATGATAACTAGAAAAATGTTAGTTAGAGACATACCAAAACATGTTTTTTCAAATTAAAAAGTGTGTAATCCATGTCAAAAGTGAAGAAAACTCAATGTTTCCTTCAAACCCAAGAATGAAGTGTCAACATATCAACCTCTTGAACTGGTTCACATGGATTTGTTTGGACAATCTATAGTTTCTAGTTTAAATGGGAAGCACTATGTTTATATTCTTATAGATGACTTCTCTATATATACTTGGGCCTACATTATGGCTCACAAAAGTGATGTCTGCTCTTATTTTACCTAATATGCCAAGTATGTAGAAAATCATAGTGGACAAAGAATTAAATGATTAATAAGTGATCTTGACCGTGAGTTTGAGAATCAAAAGTTTGAATCCTTTTGCTGACAAAATAGTTATACTCACAATTTCTCTACCCCTAGAAAACCTCATCAAAATGGTGATATAGAAAGAAGAAATAGAACCCTGCAAGGGATTTCTAGAACAATGCGTAGTGAGTATGTCATTCCTATTTATTTTTTGGTTGAATTTGTCAATACATCATGCTACATAATAAATATAGTGTTGATCTGACCTATTCTTAAAAGGACTCCTTATGAGTAATAGATCAATAGAAACCCCAAGGTTATATACATCAATGTTTTTGGTTTTAAAGTCTACATCCTTAATACTAAAGAAAATAATGACAATTTTTCATTCAAAAGAGATGATGGTATCGTTTTAGGATATCCCTCATCTATTAAAGCCTATAGAGTGTTCAATAAAAGAACTAAATGGGTGTAAGAATCTGTCCAAGTCAAATTTGATGAAACAAATCAACATGAGCTTAAAAAGATTCTAGAGAACCTGGAAGATGATGTATCAAATATAAACTTCAATTAAAAATACACAAACAAGTCTGTGAAAGAATCTGTGAAAACATTCATCTCTAGAAAATCCTTAAAATCAATTAAAAATGAACCTAAATCAGTTGATGAACCTGAAATCACAAGCCCTTCATTTTATAGAGCAGTTAGAACTATTAATAACTATCTCTTATATGCTATTGTAGGAGACTTAGACCAAGGAACTTAAACTAGAGCTTCTCTTAGAAATAAGGTTGAACATCATGTCTTCTTGTCAAAAATTGAACCTAAAAACATTAATGATGCTATCAATGATTAATATTGGGTGATGACTATGTAAGAAGAACTTAATTAGTTTCAAAGGAAATATTTTTGGAAACTTGTTGAAAGGCCTAAGGACACAATCACAATAGGCCCTAAATGGGTGTTTATAAATATGGTATATGAAGCTGGTAACCTAGTTAGAAACAAGGCTCGATTAGTTATACAGGGCTATAGTCAAGAATAAGGAATTGACAATGAGTGGATTTTTTCACCAGTAGCTAGACTTGAAGCCATCAGAATCATGCTTTCCTAGGTTGTAAATATTAATTTCAAACTATATCAAATGGCTGTTAAGAGTGAATTCATAAAGGGGTATATTGGTGAGGATGTTTTTGTGCAACAACCCCACAGTTTTACAAACCCCCATTTTCCAAATCATATTTTTAAACTATCAAAAACATTATATGGTTTAAAGCAAACTCCAAGAGCATGGTATGATTTTTTGAGTACTTTTCTTATTTCAAAAGGTTTTACAAAATGAAATGTTGATCCTACCATTTTTATAAAACTAATATCTAATAATCTTTTATTTGTTCAAATATATTTAGATGATATTATTTTTGGGTCTTCAAAAAAAAATTTATATGTGGGTGTTTCTAAAATGATGAAAAATGAATTTGAAATGAGTTTACTGGGTGAACTGAAATTCTTTCTCAGATTACAAATCCTTTTAAATAATTATTCAATTATTCTAACTCAATGTAATTATAGTATAGATATTCGAAATTTTTTTGGATTGGATATCACTAGGTAGAAACACTCCCATGAGTACCACTTATAAGTTGCATCTTGATGAAGATGGAAAATCTGTTGATCAAACCACTTATAGTGGAATGATTGAAGGTTTAATCTACATAACTAATAGTCGTACTAACATTATGTTTAGTGTGTGTATTTGTGATCATTTTATGTAAAATCATAAGGAATCTAGTATAAATGCTCAAAAGAGAATTTTCAAATACCTTAAGCATACACCCAATTTAAGACTTTTCTATCCTAGAGGATAATAATTTAAATTAATGAGTTATTCTGATGCTGACTTCATTAGCTATAAGTTAGATAGAAAAATAACCTATAAAACATGTCACTTTTTAGGAAAGTCACTAGTATCATAGTGTAGTAAGAAACTAAATTCTTTTTCATTATCTACTGCAGAATCTTAATACATAGATACTGGAAGTTGTTTTGCGCAAATTATGTGGATTAAACACACATTACTAGATTATGGATATCAATTCATGAACGTACCTATAAACAATGACAACACAAGTTCTATTAACATATAAAAAAATATGGTTTCACATTCTAGGACAACACATACTGATGTAAGACATCACTTTTTGAGAGGTCATTATCGAAAAGGTGATATCACTTTGGAATTCATTGGTACTGAGTGTCAGCTTGATAAAATATTCACCAAACCAATAAATTATGAGAGAATAGACTACATCATACATGAATATATATGGATAAACCTCAAATAGATATCTTACTATTTCATGTCTTACTGGTCGATTTCTTAATATTTTATACTTTACTGTTTCATGATTACAGTTTTTCAGTTAGTATTTTGTGATTACTGTCTAACAGTTACTATCTCACTGTGAACTCTGTTTACTACCTTAGCGTAACACACAGTTATTGTCTCACCATAATAAACAAACATGGTCTCACCGTAAAAATTCATTATGATTTCTTTTTCGTAAAAACCGTATCGTGGTAATTATTCTTTTCTAATCATTACTTTCCTTCTCTTTTAAATTTACAACGTTTGGTATTCCTAAATGATAATATAAAAAAGTATCACTCGATTCTTCACTCAGGGCTTCTTCTATTCACTCTTTTGAATCCTTCTTCAACCCTAAAATACTTTTCTGTCTCTCAAATCGTTGGTGGATGCCCAGGATGAAACGCCCCTCATTGTCGATTCTAGAGAAGCATAGGGGAAAGAAGAAGAAGATTGCACATAAGCTATCACCCAAAGTACATTTACATCCAAATCTTGTAAACCATGTTGTTGTACCTGAGAAAGTGGATGACCCTAAATGGATTTTGTCATTTAAGTCTCTAGTGTTGAATGTTTTAGAACAACATGGATAATTAGTGTGGTTTTCTAGGGAAGGAAGACCTATCTACCCTATGTTAGGGGATTAGTTTAGTCAATATGTTCAGTTCTCCTTTGATACTGAGAACAGATATGTTTTGAGAAGCTGGATCAATGGGTAGAGATGCTCATTCTATTCAAGGTTATAGGTTTCATGCCTTAAGATACCATAGGAAGACATCTATGAGTATTATCAGATAAGACCTCCACCTTCAACCGAATTATTTGATCTGGAAGATGATTTGAAAGAATTAACTAGAAAAGTTACTAAGAAGAGTTCCATTTCTGTGGAATTACTTGGAGAATCAAGGCTTCTGTTCATGTTTATATAGAATCAGGTTAGATTAAGAAAACGTTATTTTGTTGTTTTGAGAAATCAAGATGTGTTTCTAATCCATCTTTTGAGAAATGGGCATAAGATCAACCTATAAAAGTATATCTTGCACAATATGTGTGATCTTATCAAAGCCATATCCAAGTAAACATCCCTATTTTACTCTTAGTATATCTCAGCCATGCTTCATGACATATATATGGTTGGACCTAATGAGTATGTAATTAAGGATTGTAAATTCTGCCTCTCCAAATCCACTATCAAGATAATGAAGATAAAGTTGAATCCTTCGAAAAAGGAATTGGTGGTAGACAATGATAGAATTCATGAAAAATACAATCTATTGGAACATCCCTCAAGACCAAGAAATATTTCTGATCCTTTTTTGGAACCAGATGATATTGTTGATTACTCTTCTAAAGAAGATGAAGAGGCTGATGTCCCTCCTAGAGAAACTGTTTCTATTGAGGAAGACAATAATACTATACCTCTTGTGGTAAGTGAAAGATACGTCCATGCACCCACAGTTGTTGTTTCTCTGGGATCTCAACACGAGGTTGAAAATTAATCTGTTTCCAAATAAACTGAAAATAATTCCATCGAAGAACCTATAGAGGAGGAGATACCCGGTATGCTGGGATCTAATCTTGAGAAACTCACAGTGGAACAACTTGTGCTAGAAATCATTCCTTTAGTTGAGTAAATGGTTTGAGCTGGATTTTTAGCTTGCTGGGAAGAAAATGGTTGAGAAACCAAGAGTTGTTTTTGTGGATTTAGATCAAAACCCTAAGCCTCTCATTCCTGAGAAGGACGCAACCATTGAGGGGGAGCAACCCCCAAATCTATAATCTATTTAATTACAAAATCCGGTTGATCTGAACTTTTTAGATACACAATAAAAGTTCCCCAGTTCCTATGATGTGGATGAATCTTAGCATGTCTCTCCAAAAGGCCATGACATTTCCCCTTTGTTCTAGTTGAAATCAGTCTACAATATAGCCCCTGCAAAGGAACATGAAACCGTATCGATACTTGTTCTAGAAACTTCATCAGACCAATCATTCTTGGTAAGTAAGGATGATCTAATGGAATTTGGTGCTTCCCTTTTGTATGATATTGAAAAAGTACCAAATTTTCAACCAGCTAGTGTGACAAAACTATGTGATAGAGATTCCAATTTATTAATGAAGAATGTTATTTGGTAATTTCAACCTAAAATGCTTCATGAGATTCAAGAAATTAGAGTTGAAAACAGGCTGCTCAGTGATGAATCGAAGACTCTGAGAAGTATGATCGATGAAATGCAGAATGAGATTCATTCCAGACCAAAGCTTGTTTCTCATTCTGTAGAACCTCTTGTTACTCAAACCCCATAGTATTATTTTTCTCAGATTCCTTCTTATTTAGCTTCCTTAGATGAAAAAGCCACTGAATGGAAGAAACAGACTGTGAATGAAATGAGAGATCTTTTTCTAAATCATAACAGACTCACTGCTATGTATACATGATGACTTCAAAAAGTGTTGAACCAACTATAATATCTCCCCACCGATGTCAATGGTTCTAGAGCCTCTGGTCAATCCTCTCAACCATCCTTAGAAAATGATCTGCTCAGAAAAGTGGTAAAATAAGAGCATCAGAATGCACTCAGTGGTTTTAATGCTTCTTCTCTCAATGAAGTTATCAAGAACAGTGACTGAGTTTTTGATCTTGTCTAAATCCACTCAAAAATTCAAAATCATGTTCAATAGGATTTTTCCAAGATAGTGGATTTCTACTTCCACATAATCCTCTCCAAGAAAAATATGACAAATCATTTCATGTATCTTGTAGAAAATATCATAATTCCTCCTGTGACTCATGCTTTCAAGACCCATGTCCAAAAGCTCACCGAGTTCACTCGATTGCTGGACAAGATTATAGATAACAAGGATGATTTTGAGAATTCCATGCAGTATGGTGGGGAGATCATTACGGATTTCATTAAACATTTAATTCCTTAACTTCATGTATAGATTACATCCATTGTTGCTCATGTTTATTCTATTATGAGACCTGGTTTAACTTCCATAACCTCTACCCTATCCTCCAATACTATTTCTTCCCACCAAGAACTGAGTCATATCAGGCCTGTGACCTTTGATAAACAACTACCTCGATCATCTACTACTCCTACTTTGATCCATATATTTTTGAAGGCCTATGTTTTCCCTCTCTATCTACCACCTCACTCCCTTATTCTACCTCTACTTCAGCTCCTATGGCATCCTCTTATTCTACTACAACTAAAGGAAAATAAAAGACTATTCTTTGAATAAGAACAGTGATTAATTTTTTTGATAGGAATGATATTTCTTATGTTTTGATCCATTCTATTTGTACTGGATCTTATTTTCTTTAATGACTTGTGCACTTTTCAGGCCTTCTCTTATTCTATTTTTTGATAATCCCAAAAGGTGGAGAAATCACAATTTGTTATCTCTACATATATAGTTGAATCAAATATACACTTAAAATTTACTTGATTTGTGATCATAAAAAAGGGTTAGATTGTTAGAATCCTTATGAACTACTCATGTTTTAATAATCACAAATCCTATTCAACTTGGTTAAATCATGTAAATTATATCAAATCATGTATATTATTTCTTAAGTGTTCTCATGCTTTTGGAAGAGCCATTCAAGATCATAATTTCTCTAAATTCAGTTTAACTAAATTATACAATCCTTGATTTAATCTTATAATATCTTCATTGACAAATGATTAATTCTAATCCATTCTATGATCATCATTGCATAATTCTCTATACAGTTGGTTGCACCCAAATTTACCCTATAGGTATGCGGTAGTTGTAGTACAGGTTGGGTTTGAATCCACAGGGACCAAAGAAGGAACCTAAAGACACTCTGATTTTGGAAGGATTTGGCTATGAAGTGGCCAACTATTCAGATTAAATTGATTTTAATAACTACTGATATAATTTAATAAAAAAAATAAAAAAACATAAAATTATTTATTCTAAAACAATTAATGCAGATGAGTTGATCCTAATTTGTTACTAGGGTTAGACTGGATGTATCTTTTTCCTAAAACGTTTCAGTTCACTAATTCAAGACATATGAACAAAATGATATAATTCCTCAACATCATTCACTAATTTAATCCTTACACAATTCCAAGTCTAATCACCAATGCACCTAGAGGATCAATTTAATGATCACGACAAGGAATTGGATCATACTAGCACTCGAAATGTGTCATTGTTAATGTTGGAGAAGATGAATAAGAAGAAAATCCTCAAATGGAAATCATAAATTAATGAAATTATTATAGAAATTATGATCATAAAATAACATCAAATCTACCCCATGCAACTCCCTAGGACCAACCCATAAAATTTTAGCCCTCCATTGATTCTATGATCTCAATGGAAGTGGAAAGTAGACTCATAGGGCCAAAATTGAAAAAGAAAAAACAAAAACAACTAAAATGATCACTCCACCATTGTGTGATAAATTCCACAAGATTTGGTGTGAATAAATTCACACCTTGAAACAACAGTATCAAAGTGATAAAAAGAAGAATATAAAAAGAGAAAATGAAGAACTTTTGTTAAGAACTAATGTGATTCAAACAATATACATGAGAATGAAGAACAATTACAACATCAAATGTACAACAAAACATTACAATGAAATAAAGCATCAAAGATCCGTCAGTCCTCCACCAAAACAAACTTAAATAGGAAATAAGGAATCCTTTGGTCGAGGTGCCCCTTCCCAAGTCTCTTTAATTAATTTTGGTGGGCCATGTAGGGTGGAAATTTAATGAATATGAGACTTTTCTTCCCTTGAAGTGGGATCCAGCATGCATCCATGAACAGAAGCGCTGAAATCACCTTCTAGAATACCGAATTGGAGTGGTCTATAGAATACTTAAATGACGCCCCAGATGTCCCATAATAGCCTTAAAACCACAGAATTAGCTTGTAACACCCGAGAATTTTATGAAAAATATATTTTTTTTTTCTGTTATATAAATCTTCAAAGGAATATTTCACTACATACAACACTATCTTGGCTTGCTTTACATGCATCTGCGGCCTTCCTCGATAGCTTGCGTCGTACGCAATACCGAGTTTCACTAAACAATGATATGCTATTGAAATATTATTAAAACTAGCCGTTGTGAATATTAATAACCACTTTTTGAAATTTTTTAAATTTTATTTTTCAAAATTTTCTTCATTTATGGATTCAGAATATTGAAATTAGCTTAGGGTGAAATTTTGGTACTTTTCGGATAACATTCATATTCTGATGAATAGTGAAAATTAATAAATTTTAATTAAAAACAACTTTTTTAATAGAAATAATTAATAGTGATAAATTAGTAATTTGAGTGGTTTTAAATTATATTTAGAATATATTTTTACAATTTAATACAATTTTATTTATTGGATGTAATTTCACATTTAAACCAGACATAAACAAGTGTCAATCTTTTGATAGTTATTATCTCTTAAAAACACACTATTTGTTTTGACGATAGGAATTAATTTTTTAAATTAGTAAATATAACTGAAATGTTTTGAATTTGGTAAAATAGACATCATTTTTGAATTCATAATATCAAAAATATCTTAGGCCCAATTTTTGGTATTTTTTCTGGAAACATTAATTTTTTTTTGATGAATAGTAAAACCACGAAGTGGTAGTTAAAAAAACTGAATTTTTCATAAAACATAATTTTACCACTTCTGTGAGTATAAATTCGAAAATCCGAGAGACACGGTTAATATCTAGGTCTAAAATGTGGTTCAATTAGATGAAAATAATTTTTGGTGAATAGTAACGTTTTACTTTTTTTATCACGGTTAAACATAAATAGGGTAATTAAGGGAGAAAGTTTTATTATTATTACCCTAAAACATGTCCTAATTCTATTGGATAAGTTTAATTCGACCAAAAACAACCTTAGGAAGAAAATATGACCATTTAGGCCCACTTGGATTAGATTAGTACATTTATTATCAATTTATTTAAAGAAGGGTTAAAATAGTTAAAATCAATGTTTAATAACTAAAGAATTTTTTATATGGGGTTATACATAAGATAAATTCGACTATAAATATTCATTAGAAAGACAAAGGGATTTAAAACATTATTTTAATTTATTTTTAATTTTTAGACTTAAAATAATTTAATTTATTTTTGATACAATAATGATGCAGTAATTATCTTATTAATGAAATATTGACATAATTGATGTTATAAATACCCAAATAAATGTAATTTGAGACTTTTTATGAATTCCAATAATTTTATATGTTAATATGACATGTTAGTATTGATTTAATAATTTTTTTTAGAACTAATCATTCTTTTATGATTTACACAAAAATCAATTACCAAATAGTGTCAAAATTGACATAAAATAGTTTTTAAAACATATATTATATTATTAATTGTTATTATATTCCAAAAAATCTAAGGATCGTCCAAGATACTTATATCATGATAGGTGTATCATTTAGGGACCACTTGGGGGTCACTTGGATGTATATGGAATGTTTATTAACTATATAATATTAAAATACAAAGTGACATGGTAAATGTCAATCTAATTAACTAAGAGTTAAAACTAAAAGATAAGGTTAATATAATGACCTAAACTTGTCTAAATTATATTGGATGAGATTATTTATACCCATCCCCACCTTGGAATCCAAATATATCAATTTTATTCTATTAAAAACCTAATTTGACTTTATAATAAAATAATATTCTTTGTTTTTCTAAAGGTGCCCCTCTCCTCCCTTATAAAAGGGCACCTCCTCCCTCTTTTCTTCACACCACTTTGAGCCTTCATGCTCGGCCAAACCCTTCCAAATTCTCTTCTAAACTTCTGTAGAAACATCCTGTAGGTCCTGGTCTTTTTCAAAGACCAATTTTAGTTCCCTAAGAGGAGGTCTCAAAGAGGCGCTTTAAAGAAGAGGTAATGTCCGTTACCGATTATTTCAACTTTATTTCCTCTTCCACATCTTATTAATTAGTTGTTTAATTATGAATTAATAACATCAGTATCACTCATATACTGATATGTTATTATAAGTATGAAAGAACCCTATTTCACCATTTATCCATCCTACGGAAAACAAAATCACCGCGCGTGCGTAAGTACGGAATACCGTCTCCATGCCGTGGTGTAATCTATTTTCCACCACCACCTTTATTGGATGGGTATAATGCTGTAAATAATGACTATATATTATTATTGTAAAGTGATATTGATTCTAAAATAGTATACATACACTCCAATACAATTCCACGATCATGGGAACGATATCATCGCTCGTGCGTAGGTACGGAATACCGTCTCCATGATGTGATGTGACTCGTTCTACATGATCTTCATTGCATAATGATTATATAAATGAATTTAATGAATTAATATGATATATATTACAAAAATACCCTTATGTAAATGAGGTATCTATAACCTAAAATGAAAAAATAAGAATTTATTTGGCAAAACACGCATAAGAACAAAAAGTAATAAACACCCGAATAACAAGTAGTAATGAAATATTACTAATAAGAAGGTAATAATATGACCATATATAATATCATAAAAATATGTATGACTCTGGAATAAGTCAATAACATTATTTAAATCATTATACAGGAGGTTCGGACACTTAGGAAGCAAATCGGACCTAAGGTAAGGGAAAATATCACAATCTCATATTATCCGAGATTGTTTATATGTTGGTATTTACTAGGGTTTATTTTTTCATCCACATAAATGTTTCCTCAATATGTAATATTGTTTACATCCAACTACAATTTTTTAAATCCAATTTTACCCTTCGGTTAGTTTTTAGTAAAGGATATGAAAGGAATCTTTTGTTGTTTTTCGTACGAAGTACATTTTGGCTTTTCCGAAAAAAGAACGAGAATAATGTTTTTTTAACTTATACAGCAAGAATGGATTTTTAAAAAAATATTTTCAAGAAGATTCCTTTACATGTTTTCATGTTTATTTTTAATCAAATTCTTTTAGTTTAAAATTGTATGACATGTGAAGAAAGGAAAATGTTTTTGAAGTAGAAAGGATATTTTCCTCCAGAATGGAGTTCAAGTGTTTTATCAAAATTATTTTCCATATAAGATAATATAGGGTTCTGTTTCTATACATATTATTACATGGATTTCATTATGTTGTGATGGAATTATTTTTATGAATTCCTTTATCTTATATGAATTGTTTTATGATGTCAGGTTGTTTAAGAATACCATTTTTATTACATGGGTTATGCAATGATGTATGATTTGTGATTTTGTGGCACACTTAATAATGGTATCATTCTGTGATGGGTGGGACCTATATCTCCCTCCAATGCATTGGGTAAATATTTTTTATCTCATGAGATAGACATGGATGGAACGACAGGTTAAACCGGTTCAGTGAAAAAGGACTGAAACGAGGAGTGAACTCGGTTTAGAAATGGACTTCATCCACTAAGATGGTCTTGGAAATGAGTTTTCACTAATAAGAAATGATTCTATATGATTATATGTTTATGACATAAAGTTTCATGTTTCATGTTATGATTATTGGGATTACATTTCACTACTATGATTTATCCGATGTTATGAAATTATGATCTCTTTTACAGGTTAAGATTTCCAAAAGTTATGTTCTTATATATATGATGTGATTGATATTTCTTTTGTTTATAAATACTGAGAATTTGAGCTCACCCTTTTGTGTGTTTTATTTCCCCAGGTTAGGAAGAAGATTATTAAGTAGGATATGCCAAAAGGGACTCTAGATATGATGAAATAAATGGGAGGCAAAGGAGATGTTTTATGAACTAGTTGATTATGTTTCCCAGTTTCTAAAGACTCTATACCTATACGGTCCTTTACTGGTTTTGTTATATGTTGTAATAGGTGTGCTTCAATTCTGATGTAATAACAATGTATGTAAAGTATGGGTCGTTATAGTTGGTATCAGAGGAAAGTTATAGTCAACATTTGGAAACTAGGATGTGAAAGCCTTAGTAAGAACCCTAAGGATAAGTCTAAGCATAGAACACAATCTTAGTGTTTTAGAAATGGCCATGAATAACCTATGATAAGACATTAAGTGTGAAATTTCATTCTTGATTATGTGGTTTTCCAATTATAATTAGTGTTGCTCACACTATTGTTCTCGGTTTTAGTCAATGGATGGAACCTGAAGGAACAATGTTAATGTAGAATGCGACGGGCAATGCAATGATTGTCTCCCTGAGCAACCAAACGTTACTGGAGCTAGAATGAAAAATCTTGTAGCCATGCTCACACAACTTTCTCAATCTATGAATCATGCAGGACATCCAAACGAGCAAAGGAACAAAATTCTATTGAGTCCATCATGAGGCAGCACCTACCCTCATTCAGCAGGTCTACTAATCCATTAGTTGCTGAACAATGGATTAGTAATACTGAAAATGTATTTTCAATTCTTTAATGTTCTGAACATGATAAAGTCATCCTAGTAGTGTATCCTTTAGAAGGAGATGCTGATCAATGGTGTAATATTTTTAAGAATACGAGGAAAAGGGACGAAATTGAGTCCATGGAATGAGATGAGTTCAAGAACTTATTTTTCAATAAGTACTTCCCTCGTATTCTCTGAACAAAGATGGAGAAAGAGTTTCTTGAACTGAAGCAAAAGGATAATGAATATGTTGGTACCAATGAAGAAAATTTTACAAGACTTGCAAGGTACACTTCTGGTATTATTATCCAACCTGAGAGTAAGATCGATCGATTCTTTAGTGGCTTAAAACAAAGTCTTCTACGGGCCTTAGCCATAAGGCACTTCAATAGCTATGAGGAAATCGTTCAATGTGCTCTCAATGATGAGATAGAGATTGGGTAACCCATCATTCATATGGGTTAGATATGAAGAGTAAAATGGAATTCAAAATAAAAATATAAAGATAACACTGAATAGAAGATGAGGTTTCCCTTATGCTCAAAGTGTGGAAAGAAACATGGAGGGAGATGTCTTAAAGGGACATGTAAATGTTTCAAATGTGGAAAGTAAGGTCATCGGGCATTTGAATGCCACAATGATGGGAATAAGATGTCTAATGATGCAAACAAAGGAAGGGATACACAGAATGAACCTACTACGCTTCAATGTTTCAAGTGCAAGGAGATGGGGTATTATGCCAATCAATTCCAAAATCCAAGGGTTGATGATGATGGTCGACATCAAAAAATTCTTAAGGCTAAAGATAATGGAATGTCACATGCAATTTCTATCAGCGATGTGGAGTATGATAACGATGTGGGGAAAGGTACACTTACCATCCACTCTAAAGTAGCAAATGTTTTATTTGATTCTAGATCCACACACTCTTTTATTTCCGTAGAATTTTCTAAGTGTATCACCATATTACCTCAACAATTAGATGTTGAGTTAGCTGTGAAAACCTCTAATGGCACAACAGTCACATCAAGAGTTTATAATTCTTCCCCGATTGAAGTTTGTGGGAAAGTTCTTCCCAAAAATCTTGTGATCCTTCCTATAGTGGAATTTTATTTGATTCTTGGCATGGATTGGCTTTCTTTATATGGATATCATATCAATTGCCAAAGAAGGAAAGTCACATTTTATATTCTAGATTAATCTATGATTTTCTATCGATGCAAGGATGAACATAACCTTCCAGTGGAAATTTCTTCCATATTATGGGTCTTGATTCCACTAAATGAATGTTATTTATCTCAAATGGGTGGTGAGAAACTCATGATTAGGAATATTCCTGTTGTATGGGAGTTTGATAATGTCTTTCCAGAGGAATTGTCGGGTCTTCCACCAAATCGTGAAGTTGAGTTTTCAATAGAACTCGTACCGGGTGCTTTGCCTATTTCAAAGACACCATATAGAATGACCCCAATTGAGTTTCAAGAATTTAAGAAGAAACTACTAGAGAATCTTGATAAAGTATTCATATGCCCTAGTGAGTCACCTTGGGGAGAACCTGTTCTGTTTGTTAAGAAGAAAGATAGATCAATGAGACTCTGCATTGATTATCGAGAACTTAACAAGATCACTATCAAGAACAAATATCCTCTCCCACACATTGATGACTTATTTGACCAACTACGAGGAGCTCAATACTTTTCCAAGATTGATCTTCATTCTGGGTATCATCAATTAAGGGTCAAAAGGGAGGATATACCAAACACGGCTTTCCGTACAAGGTATGGTCACTATGAATTTATAGTGATTCCATTTGGTCTTACTAATGACCCTGTTATCTTCATGGATCTGATGAATAGAGTCTTTGGAGACTATCTTGATTAGTTTGTGGTAGTCTTTATAGACGATATTCTTGTCTATTCATAGAGCAAGGTAGAACATGAAGATCACTTGAGAATTATATTGAAGACCTTGAGAAAGGAGATGATTTATGCCCAATTTACCAAGTGTGAATTTTGGATTCAAAATGTTTCATTCTTGGGTCACATAATCTCAAAAGAAGGGATATCGGTGGATCCAGCAAAAACAGAGATTATCAAAAGATGGTCGAGACCAACAAAAGTAACTGAGATCCGAAGTTTTCTTGGTTTGGATGGATATTATCGACGTTTTGTGAATGATTTTTCACAATTATCTAATCCACTCACCAGGTTGACTTGGAAAGGAGTGAATTTTGTTTTGACGGAGGAATGTGAGGATAATTTCAAGCAGTTGAAAAAAGTCTATCCAGTGCACCGATGCTCACACTGCCTTGTAGTGGAGAAAGGTTTTTGATCTACAGTGATGCATCAAAGAAGGTATTTGGGTGTGTTCTTATGCAAAATGATATGGTGATAGCTTATGCCTCACGACAGTTGAAAATCCATGAGAAAAATTACCCAACTCATGATTTGGATTTACCTGTGGTAATATTTGCATTAACGATTTGTAGGAATTATCTTTATGGAGAATGGTGTGATATTTATACTGATCATAAAAGATTAAAGTATATTTTCACACAAAAGGAGCTGAATATGAGCCAAAGAAGATGGTTGGAGCTGATTAAGGATTATGACTGCTCAATTCATTACCACCCTAGGAAAGCAAACAAGGTAGAAGATGCATTAAGTCGACAAGACCATTATATCTTATCCATGATGAGGATCCCAAAAGATCCAATATTTATGGATTTTCAAAGGATGGATCTTGTAATTTTAATTGAAGGGGAGAAATCTTATATTTCTCAAATGAATATTCAACCATCTATACATGTGATGATTCAAGAGGCACAGAAAGAAGATGTCGAGTTACAAAAGAAGGTGAGAAATGTTCCTAAATTAAACCTTGATTGTGATGTGATAATAATATTCAGGAATCGGGTTTGTGTTACTCCCATCCCCGAATTAAAGAAGCAGCTGCTGAATGAGGCTCATAATTCTTCATTCTCTATTCATCCTAGAAGCACAAATATGTATAGGGACCTGAACAAGTACTTCTGGTGGGATGGCATTAAAAGATATGTTGCTGAATATGTCTCTCGATGATTGGTTTGTCAGCAAGTTAAAGCTGAGAGACAGAAGTCTAAGGGGATGTTACAACCATTACCCATACCCGAATGGAAATTGGAAAACATCACTATGGAATTTTTCACAGGACTTCTTAAAACATCCAAAGGAAATAATGTTATCTGGGTCTTAGTTGATCGTCTTACAAAGTCTTCACACTTCATTGCTATTAGAGAGGATTTCTTTCTGGATCAGCTTACCAGGATATATATAAAGGAAGTGGTAAGATTCCATGGAGTAACACTTTCTATTATATCTGATCAGGATCCGAGATTTACATTGATGTTCTGGCGAAGTCTTCAGCATAGTATGGATACAGAGTTGAGTTTCATCCCTGCTTATCATCCTCAGACAGACGGTCATTCTGAGAGAACAATTCAAACTCTAGAAGATATATTGAGAGCTCGCTCTATGGATTTCAAAGGTGGTTGGGATAAACACCTACCTTTGGTTGAATTTTCTTATAATAATAGCTTTCACTCCAGTATTTAGCTGGCTCCTTATGAAGCTCTCTATGGAAAGAAATGCAAGACTCCAACTTGATGGGATGATGTTGGGGAATGAAAGCTATTAGGACCTAATCTTGTTGATGAGATGGCAGAAAAGGTCCGATCTATTCAACAATACATAAGAGCAGCTCAGAGTTGACAGAAAAGTTATGCCGACAACCGTAGAAAAGACGTAGAGTTTGATGTGGGTGATAAAGTGTTCTTATGAATATCTCCCTAGAAGAGGGTCATGAGATTTGGAGAGAAGGGGAAGTTTGGCCCTAGATATATCGGTCCTTTCAAAATACTGGATTGTGTTGGAAAGGTAGCTTACCGATTGGCACATCCACTTAATCTCTCTCATGTTCACGATGGGTTCCATGTATCTCTCCTGAGAAAGTACATACCTGATCCTTCACATGTACTCAGCTCAGAAGTTGTACCACTGGAGCAAGATCTTTCTTATAAAGAACAGCCAATAGAGATTCTGGATCGTAGCGAAATAGTCCTACGAAACAAGACCACTCGATTGGTGAATGTTTTATGGGGGAACCACCAATTATAAGAAGCTACATGGGAGCTTGAGGATATTATGAGTTGGTTGTATCCTCATCTTTTTGTTACAATGTGACGAATTTCGAAGGCGAAATTCATTTTAAGGGGTGTTGAATGTAACACCCGAGACTTTTATGAGAAATATTTTGTTTTCATGTTATATAAATCATAAATGGAATATTTCACTACACACAACACTATCTTGGCTTTCTTTACACGCAATCGCAGCCTTCTTCGATAGCTTGCGTCGTACGCAATACCGAGTTTCACTAAACAACGATATGCTATTAAAATATTATTAAAACTAGCTGTTATGAATAGTAATAACCACTTTTTGAAATATTGTGAATTTTATTTTTCAAAATGGACTTCATTTTTGTATTCGGAATATTGAAATTAGATTACGGTAAAATTTTGGTACTTTTCGGATAACTTTCATATTCTGATGAATAGTGAAAATTACTAAATTTTAATTAAAAACAACTTTTTTTAATCAAAATAATTAATAGTGATAAATTATGAATTTTAGTGTTTTTAAAGTATATTTAGAATATATTTTTACAATTTATTACAATTTTGTTCATTGGATGTAATTTCACATTTAAATTAGACATAAACATGTGTCAATCTTTTGATAGTTATTATGTCTTAGAAACACGCTATATGTTTTGACGACGGAAATTAATTTTTTTAAATTAGTTAATGTAACTGATATGTTTTGAATTTGGTAAAATAGACCTAATTTTCGAATTCATAATATCAAAAATATCTTAGGCCAAATTTTTGGTATTTTTCCTGGAAGCTTTCATTTTTTTGATGAATAGTGAAACCACTAAGTGGTAGTTAAAAAAACTGAATTTTTCATAAAACATAATTTTACCACTTATGTGAGTAGAATTTTGAAAATCCGAGAGACACAGTTAATATCAAGGACTAAAATGTGGTTCAATGATATGAAAATAATTTTTGGTGAATATTAACTTTTTACTTTTTTTAACCACGGTTAAAAGTAAATAGGGTAATTAAGGTTAAAAATGTTATTATTATTACCCTAACACATGTCCTAATTCTATTGGATAAGTTTAATTCGACCAAAAACAACCTTATAAATAAAATATGACAATTTAGGTCCACGTGGATTAGATTAGGACATTTATTATCAATTTATTTAAAGAAGGGTTAAAATAGATAAAATCCAATTTTAATAACTAATGAATTTTTAATATAGTGTTATAAATAAGATAAATTAGGATATAAATATTCATTATAAAGATAAAAAGATTTCCAACATAATTGTATTTTATTTTTAATTTTTAGACTTAAAATAATTTAATTCATTTATGATACAATAATGATGCATTAATTATCTTATTAATGAAATATTGACATAATGGATGTTATAAATACCCTAATAAATGTTATATGAGACTTTTTATGAATTACAATAATTTTCTATGTTAATATGAAATGTTTTTATTGATTTAATTAATTTTTTTCGAACTAATAATTCTGTTATGATTTTCACAAAAATCAATTACCAAATATTGTCAAAATTGACATAAAATAGTTTTTAAAACAAATATTTTATTATTATTTGTTATTATATTCATAAAAATCTACGGGCCGGCCATTAAACTTATATCATGATTGGTGTATCATTAATGGACCACTTGGGGGTCTCTTGGATGTATATGGTATGTTTATTAGCTATATAATATAAAAATACAAAGTGACACGGTAAATGTCAATCTAATTAACTAAGAGTTAAAACTAAATGATAAGGTTAATATAATGACCTAAACTTGTCTAAATTCTATTGGATGAGAGTATTTCGACCAATAACCACCTTATATTCTAAATATATCAATTTTTAGCTTTTAAAAACCGAATTTGACTTTATAATAAAATAATATTTTTAGTTATTCCAAAGGTTCCCCTCTCCTCCCTTATAAAAGGGAACATCCTCCCTCTTTTCCTCACACCACTTTGATCCTTCAAGATCGGCCAACCCCTACCTAAATCTATTATCCACTAACCTAGAAACATCTTGGAGGTCCTGGTCTTCTTCAAAGACCAGTTATAGTTCCCTAAGAGGATGTATTAAAGAGGCCCTTCAAAGAAGAGGTAATGTCCGGTACCGATTCTTTCAACTTTATTTATTCTTCCACTTCATCTTCTTTACCGACTCTTTCAAATTTATTTATTCTTCCACTACATCTTCTTTAGTTTTTTCATTATGAAGTAATAAAATAATTATCAATAATATAATGATATGTCATTAAAAGTATTAAACAACCCTATTTCACCATCTATCCATCCTACAGAAAACGAAATCACCGCGCGTGCGTACGTACGGAATACTGTCTCCACGTCGTGGTGTAATCTATTTTCCACCACCACCTTACTTGGATGGGTATAATGGTGTAAATAATGACTATATATGATTATTTTAAAGTGATATTGATTCTTAAATAGTATACAGACACTCCAATACAATTCCACGATCATGAGAATGATATCATCGCTAGTGCGTACATACAGAATACCGTCTCCATGATGTGATGCGACTCGTTCTACATGATCTTCATTGAATAATGATTATATAAATTAATTGAATGAATTGATATGATATATATTACACTAATAAAATTCTGGAAATGAGGTATCTATAACCTAAAATATAACAATTAGAATTTATTCGACAAAACACGCATAAGAACAAAAAGTAATAAACACCCGAATAACAAGTAGTAATGAAATATTACTAATATGAAGCTAAGAATATGACCATATATGATATCATAAAAATAAGTTTTATTCTGGAATAAGTCAATAACATTATTTAAAACATTATACAGGATTTTCTGACACTTACGAAGCAAATCGGACCCAAGGTAAGGGAAAATATCACAATCTCATTTTATCCGAGATTGTTTACACGTTGGTATTTACTGGGGTCTATTTTATCATCCACATCCATGTTTCCTCAATATGTAATATTGTTTCCATCCACCTACAATTTTGTAAATCCAATTTTACCCTTCGGTGATTTTTTATTAAAGGATATGAAAGGAATCTTTTGTCATTTTTCATACAAAGTACTTTTTGACTTTTCCGACAATATTACGAGAAGACTGTTTTTTAACTTATACGGCATGAATGGATTTTTAAAACATTATTTCCAAGAAGCTTCCTTTACATGTTTTCAATTTTATTTTTAATCAACTTCATTTAGTTTAAAATTTTATGACATGTTAATAAAGGAAAATGTTTTTGAAGTAGAAAGGATATTTTCCTCAAAAATGGAGTTCAAGTGTTTTATCAAAATTATTTTCCATCTAAGATAATATAGGGTTCTGTTTCTATCCCTATTATTACATTGATTTGATTATGTTGTGATGGAATTATTTTTATGAATTCCTTTATCTTATATGAATTGTTTTATTATTTCATGTTGTTTAAGAATCCCATTTGTATTACATGGGTTATGCAATGATGTGTGATTTATTATTTTGTGGCATACATAATAATGGTATCATTATGATATGGGTGGGACCTATATCTCCCTCCAATCCATTGGGTAATGATTTTATATCTCATGAGATAGACATGGCTGGAACGACAGGTTAAACCGGTTTAGTGAAAAACAGGACTGAAACGAGGAGTGAACTCGGTTCAGAAATGGACTTTGTCCACTAAGATAGTCTTGGCAATGAGTCTTGACTAATAAAAAATGATTCTATATAATTATGTGTGTATTCCACAAAGTTTCATGTTTTAAGTTATGATTATTGGGATTACATTTCACTACTATGATTTATCCCATGTTATGAAATAATGATTTATTTTGCAGGTTAAGATTTCCAAAAGTTATGTTCTTATGTATATGATGTGATTGATATTTCTTTTGTTTACCCTTACTGAGCATTTGAGATCACCCATTTGAATGTTTTATTTCCCCAGGTCAGGAAGAAGATTATTAAGTAGGATATGCCAAAAGGGACTCTAGATATGATGAAATAAATAAGAGGAAAAGTAGATTCTTTATGAACCAGTTGATTATGTTTCCCAGTTTCTAATAAATCTATACCTGTACGGTCCTTTCCTGGTTTTGTTATATGTTGTAATAAGTGTGCTTCAATTCCGAAGTAATAACAATTTATGTAAAGTATGGGTCGTTATATAGATCTTACCACTATTAAATTAAATGTTCCCCATGATGTCTTCTATATCTAGTTAAATTTTTAGACACTTTGGGCTTGAATCACGGCCACTACAGTAAGTTTATTGGGCTGTTGTCTAGTTCACTTCGTCCAGAATGTTTGTTGGTTCAAGGGCCTCTTTGGTGGTCTTCCAATTTGAATATTCAAGTGCTCCAAAATCATGAATTGTTCCTTAGAGCACGGGAGACCTAAAAATATAATATGAAATTAAAATTAAGACCATCTTGTGTTTTATGATATGTTCAAGAATATACCATGTAATAGTGCATTTTAAGAAAGAATTACAATCATAATGTGAAATAACATTCATAGAGTAAAATGCACAAAAAATGGTGTTTATGATAAATAAAGAACACGAATATTATATTAAAAACATTTAATATTAGACTATTCTAGTGTCTAATCAACAGTTATCTTGAATTGTCTATGACACTGTAAGTCTACCACTGGTTATGTCTTTCTAGCACCGTGAAGCAGACACTGTGAAACGAGACAATGTAAACACGAGATACCGTGAACAAGAAGACACTGTGAACAAGACACCGTGATGCAGACAACATGAATTATAAACTGTGAAATGAGACACCTTATCATTGAGACACTGCAACCTTTAGACACCGTGAACAAGCAGACACCATGAACAAGACACCGTGAAGCAGACACCATGAAGCAGACACTGTAACTGTGAGACACCGCAACTTCCAGACACTATGAATGATCTATACACCATGAGAAGGAGACACTGTTTCTATGACATAATGTGACACCTTTTCCGAATATATATTTTATCGTATTTCAATTTAATATCTAACGGTTCATATTTTAAAATTTTAATGCACTAACATAATTATTGTTTCTTTATAGACATATCATCGTAAAATATGAGGTATGAGGTGCAGAATACATGCAACCTATTGGCCCCAACACGTGCACTCTATGATAAAAGATTAATGCAGCCCAGAAACAAAATGCAGGATGCACGCGAGAATAGTGTGCGGCATGATTTTTGAAAGAATAACAAAATGGTGACAGTGTGTACTGCAACGAAGAAGATACTTAGAAGAAAGCATCACCTAATGCCACTAGACCTAGAATTCTAGGTTGAAGCTGGTTGTGAGACCGATCCCCCAAAAGAACCCTAGTTCTTCCCCGTGACGATGTCGGCCGCTGCGCCGGTCCCTCCACCATGGTTGGGGGAGGGACCATCGGCGTGCTTCAATGGAGTGGTATCTTCTTTTATTACATTTTCAAATCTGGATTTGCTTCCCTATTTCCCTCAAATAACACTCGGACTGAAAGTACCAGACTTTCTTGAAGGATTCCCTAACCTTTAGATTTCGACTACGAAGTTCTCGGAATCATCTAATCTTTTCAAGCATACCCTAGTTGCGAGATTTCACCAGCGACGACCCTCAGTGGATGCGTTCGATAGATTCATCTTCGGCACTTGGGATTTGAAGGACATGGCGACTTTGGGCCTTCTCAATAGCTGTCAAATTATGATACGCTTTGCATCAGAAGCAGACCTCATCATGGCCTGGGCAGGTGCTCCTCGCAGTTTTAATGGTCTCAGATACATGCTTCTTCGGTGGTCTTTCGATCATCATATGAAGCAGGATCCTCCATCTATGGCGACATGGGATAGTTTTCCTAACCTCCCCCTTCCCTTTCAAAATCCTGCTATGATACGCATGCTGGGAAATCATTTAGGTAGGTATTTGTGTTGGCATAGTAGAACAGATGCACTTTGTCACCCTATTATCCCCCGCGCATGTATTGAAATGGATGTGTCAAGAGAACCATTTGATTATGTGTGGATTACGGTGGGCGAGGAATAAAGATACAAACAACGTGTCGTCTATGAAACCTGGACGAACTTCTGTCCAGAATGCAAGCGATTGGGTCATTCGCTGGAACACTATCACAAGAGATCTCACTGCGGTTTGAGGAGGAACAAGGACAGGGGGAAGGCACTAGGGGTGCATGAGGAAGCAGAGATTCTGGGTCAGGCTCCGGCTGGTACAGTACCTCACAGAGTTGCTTTTATAGAAGCGTCTGGGATGAAATCGCGACCACACTCACCTGTGCAGAAGACACCGATGGCCCAGGGCATACCAGCGGTGGCATCAATTTTTAGTAATCTTAAATCGGATCTCGCAAGCACCCCTTTACACCAAATTGATAGAGTGAGGGTGGGAGAATCACTTAACCAGGAGGTATGAGTTTTGCAGGGACTTGGGAGTAACACTGCCACAGTCCAGATACTGGATGACAAGGAGAAGGCCCCTGTGGTGACACTTGCAATGGGTAGTGACCCTTCTCAGTTGCAGGGGACTATCATGGAGGTGCCTTTCCAGAGTAGTATTGGGGAAGCAGGGGGATCAGGCCATTGAAATATTCTAGGGGGTGCAGACTCTCCAACCCGGTCCCTAGTCATCTTGAGCAGGTCTGGACAGGATAGACCTGCAGGGGTTTCTCAACCAGATCTCAACGAGGGAAGGTCTACAGAGCAAGCCTCTTGTGACAACCATGATGTGAATTTAGAGGAAATGAATAAACAACACCAGGTCATGGCGCACTGACTCTTATTGACCAACCAGGTTGAGGCAGCTGGTCGAAGCATTGGTTTTACACCTAGAAGGGAGCTGCAATTGGTGGACGAGAGAAGGGGTCTGGGCTTGACTCGGAAATCAGTCCCCCTATGTAATAGATTTGATGGTTTAGTATAAAAGAATGTTATTTTGGAACACATTACACCAGGTCAGGAATATGAGGTTGGAATAGAGGAGTCTAATCTGTATGAACTGGACAATTTGGCTAAAGTGATCCCAATTCCAAAGAACAACATCGGTTTTAAAAAGAATAAGGTTAAGAAGGATTAATCATCGCTCCCCCACCTTTGGAGACCCACTCTTCGAAGAAGTTGCCGGTGTTACTGCTCAACGCGGTGGGGGATGATTCTCAGGTTTTAATCAAGGAGAACAACAATGAAATGGGAAGCTCTACTGAAAAGGTAAGGAACATAAAAGAACCTATCCTTTGCTCCGAGGAGGACATGGTAGAAGAATTTCTATATGTTGAAATCCCACAGGAAGAGGATGATATGATGGGAAGAGCTATAAGAGTGGAGGTCAACAACAAGCAGGCTAAGTGGATTGACATACAGGATTTGATCCTAATGAGAGTCTTCAATGATAGGAAAATCAGCAAAGAAGAATATATCTGTACATGGGATAAAATGGCGGACTGTATTGAAGAATTTATTGGAGAAGATCCTAATTCTTTTGTATGGATAATTAATTGGAATCTTTATAGGGAAGAAAGCAATAATAGGCTAAGGATATGTTTTGGTAACTTTTCCTTTTGTTATGAGGCATCTCCCCCGGACTGATTTGGTTTGACTCTCACTTTTCCTTTAAAGATGATTGGTGGGTTTTATTTTGGTTTGTCTGGGGTTAGGGTGCTAATGGTATCAAGAGATGGCCATCCTCATTCTGGATTTCCATGATGCCCTCGAGGGTGGATCCTTGGGTTCCATTCCATCGGTTGAAGGCTGGGTGAATTATTCTGGAATTTTCTAATGGGAGGATTTGGGTCAGTGTCGATGGTCAGGCCAGAGGACGCTCAAGGTAATCCTGGGTGTTTTTGATCATCTTCTATGATGTCCTTGTGACCTGGTTCATGGTTTCTTATGTATGGTCATTGTTTTTGGTGTTTGTATGTTTTGGTTAATGTGGATTTTTGGAATCATGTAGTGGGGTACCGGGAACCCATAAACCGGCTTTTGAAAAAGAAAAAAAATGTTTGTCCTGTAATGCAACTAGACACTACTGAGGAATACATGAAGCATACTGGAATCCCATGATCATCTTCACACTGTCAAACCTCATGACGAACACAATCTGATTCACGACACATTGTTTTCCAGACAAGGACTTGAGTTCTGCATCTGCTTCATATCAGAAGTCCAGAGCTGCAAAGACTAATACTCATAGAATTTTGAAACCTATTTAATACTGTTGCTCTATTGTGTATCTTTTATTAACTTTCGACCATAGTTTGTATATATATAAATACACTCTCAATCCCCCCACATTAAACTGATGGATACAAGATATCCTTACATAGAAATTCTATTACTCTAGTGTATACCCACTAATAAGTGTAGAAGAGGTACCTGTGTGTCCTTGTAGTTTGTAACCACAAAAAACAGTGGAAGAGGTCCTTGTGTGGCCTGGACAGTCCTACGTACTATTGTTAACCCTGATCTAGGGTGTGGATCAATGTTTTTTAAATAAACTTCTTGGTGGCAGGTAATCAAAATGTGGAGTGGATTAGGTCTTGGCATGAGACTGAACCACTTGTTTAATATCTGTTGTGCTACTTAATTTATTTTTCTCTATTTTATTAATTTTATATATAACATAGAAATCTCTAAATACACTTTGATAGTTAGTCTAGGAAAGAAGTTATAACTATCTTGTCATAGTAAAATATCTTCAAAAGTATCTTTAATAACTTATATTAAGATTACTGAGAATTAATCAATATTCTAAGAAGTTATTTGAACAGTAAAACTCTTATAACAGTATAACCTTGATTAATTGAACATTATTTAATTTTTGGGAAATCTTTTAGAAATATTTTTTACAGAAATTTTTTATAGTTACTCAATTCTCCCCTACCCTCTTCTGTAATCTACTCTAACCAACTGTTTTTTACTAATCAATTGGAATGAAATAAATAAAGTATATATTTTTGGAACATAATAATTAAAATTTAGGGAAAGGGTATTAAATTAAAATTTTCTTATATTATCACCATTTTGAATGATATTAATGACCTATTACATTCATCTTCACAGTATGTATTTTTAATTATATCATTCTATAAATCACCCAATTTCATTTGATCAGTTATATTTATCAATATCTCTGATTATTTACACTATTATTCCATTTCAGTGTTTCATTTTATCACCTATGTTCTTCTATGTGGAGGCATATTTGTCGTTTAATTTTTTTAACCATTGAGTTTCCAAATTTCCATTTTCCAAAGTATTTTCTAATATTTATTTTAATTATTTTGGTTTATTTGAATTAATATTTCTTGTATTAATTCATTGATAACATATAAAAATTCAAGAGGGAAAAAATTATTTTAAGGGTTGTATTATTTGACAGCATGAGAGATTGTGAAATATATTTTTTATAATTATTTTAGTCTTTTTTCCATTTCACACAACAATGAATATTGATTTTTATACAATGGAATTATGTTGCACTTGCATTATACACCACACCAAGTCAATCATGCACTTCAGGCAACACTTATATTTTATTGTGGTAAACGCACAACTGTTTTTCATTTTTATTAAACCAAATACTGGTACCATCAATATCTTTAATTTGAGACAAGTCTATGTTTCACCGCACTAAAATATACTGTTAATAATATAATTAAAAAACAATTATAGTTACTACCTTGCCGTTAGAATGAATGATAGGAATAAGAATGACTAAATTGTGAATATATGATCTAGATATATATATATATATAATGAACAATTTGGTTTTGAAATTTTTATAAATGAATTTATGAAGTAATTGAGAATGATGAATTTCATTTTTTATGAAAACTATATTCCTATTTAGAAACGAATTTTTATATTAATAAAATAAAACTAAATTTTTTTAATGATTACATTAAAATGTATATAATATATATTCAAAAATTATTTTATATAATCTTTATATATATTTCATATGTATAATAAAACAATATATCATATTTTAGGAATTATAATATATCTGTTTCTTAATGGTCTTTTTACCTTATTTTAATGTTGAAATAATTTTAGGTGAGATGTTTTAAATATTTATATTATTTATATAAAGAAATAAATACCTATTTTTTATGTTTAATATCATAATTTATTATGGGCTATTTTTTCAAATTTTTCAGAGAATATTCAATTTATTGATGAATAGTGAAAAACATTTAATTTTAATTCAATCCTACATTTTCATTTCATATTTTTATGTAGATAAAAAATATATTACATTGGTTTTAATATATATTTTGATAAATATTAGTTCATATAATAAAATTTAGTTTATTTTCATCAATTTTACATTGAAATGCGAAACAAATACATTTCAATCATTTTGACATAATTATAGTAAAACCTGACTTGTCATCCCTTCTATCAGATTTAAATTAATGTAGTTTCTACTACTGATGATATTAAAATTTGGGAATATGGATTAAAATAATAGAATCATAATAAAACAATTTTTATAATTATCTAAAAATATATTCGGAAATAAAATATTAGTGAAAGCAATTGAAATAAATTAAAGATGTTATGATATTAATAAACTTAATAATGGAAAAATTATGAAACAGAGGTGCTGAAATGAAAAATAACTTTTAAAAACATAAAATTATTGACATATTCCGAACCCATACACTATTTTTACTGATTTGGAACATTAATGGATCCACTTTAGTGGGATTAAATATTGGTGTAATTTTCAATTAAAAAATTTATAATAATGCCATACCTCCTTCAAAATAAAAAGGAACTCACCCATACCCCATATACTAAACTATAAATCTCTTTTTATCCACAAAAACCAACTCAAATAAGCTCAAAAAAATCATTCACTTCATAATATACTATTTTTTTGGGAATAAATCTATCTAAAAAAATTCATTTGGTGCAAACCAAGGGGAGTATCCCAAAGAAGAGGTTACATCATTCCACAAGCTACTTTGTTTTATTTTCATTCACCACCCACAAAATTATTCTTACTCTATTATTTTTTATTTCATTATATATATTAGAAAATTATATAAAATATACCTTCGTGAATTGAATTTTTTGAAAATTGGGAAACATCGTTTGTGGTTTTATAGACTACCGCCACCTCAAAACAATATAGTAATTATTTTTTGTAAATTAAACACAAAATATGACAATAATAATATTAAAAGCAATTTAAAATGATATAATTGATATTTTATATTAATTTATTAGATGTTTATATCATATCATACATATTTTTAATATAAATTTTTTTATTTAATTAATATATTTATATTTTTAAATTCAAATTAAATTAAAAATCTCACAATTTTCACTTATGATATTTTTTAACAAATGATAATTTATTAGTTGATTTAACATTACTAATAATCATATCATATTGCATGTTATTTCCGTATTTTAATAAATATCAAATAAATTCAATTAATTAATAAATTTTTCTTTTAAAATTACTATATATATACATAAATAAATAAAACTATTTACTAAGGTTATCGTTAAAATATAGGAATTTGTTTTTATAAATTGGGAATCATAAGATGAATAATTTTAATTAATTTAAATAATAAATCTATATTTAATTTATTTTTCATTGATAAATTATCTAGGATTTAAAAGAGATTAAAATAGATGAAATCAAAAATATTACAAAAAAAGAAACCTAGAATTTAAGAAAAAATGTATAAAATTTATTTTTATTGTATTTTGGGAGTATGGTTAGACCATAGGATATCTAAAACCATTTAATTTTAATTTTTATTATCAAATTGAGGTCTCATTGACCCCAAAATATTGAATTCTTTTATAATTTAGAAAAATAAGACTACCCCTCAAATATAAAAGAGAACTAACTCCACTCCCTTCATCAAAGCTTAAAACCACATTGGTTCATATGATACCTCCATAAATCTCTATTAAAATTCCACCTCACATTGAAAATAGTATTATTTTTTAAATAATTCCTTGAATTGAATGCTTTAGTTCATTGCTAACAACATACTCTAAGAAGATGTAATTTTTATTATCTATCATCATTATTTTACTTGTTTATCTACATAATGATTTTGTTTATTAAAATAGGAATATATAATATACTCAGTTTAATATATATATTTTAATTTTTATATAAAAATTTCATGACCTAATAAATCTCCACTTTCATAAACTGGGTTACAAGATCATCATTCATGTGTACGGAAAAGAAACACCTCATAAAATGATGTCATTCAATTTTCCATTACCACCTTTCAAGGATGGGTATAATAGTGTATATAAATAATATAGTGAATATTTATAACTTATTTATAGATGTTTTTTCACTATATAAAATAATTCATTTCAACTTAAATTCCGTAGGGGATGGAATAAAGATGATCGAGTGTACTGTAGACAACAACCTCAAGATGTGAAGCGATTCAACTATCACTAATTCTTCATATAGAATCTGATTGAGATAAATGTAATGAATATATGTGATATAAAGGAAATAAAAAATAAATAAATAAATATTTATCATTTTAAAAAGATAATATATATCATTATTTTCACTTCTTTTCCCTCACATATCACTGTTTTTGTAAATGTGGACAACTCCCTTAATGAAGTGATGTGACTCTCTTTTCTTCAACAAACCACAGGACTGATATATATGTATGTATATATATAATTATATAATATTTTTTAGATATTATATTACATTAATAATATTATGGTAAAAAAATATTTACATTCTTTCCATAATGATCATTAATGAATTGAAGTGTTACTCATGCATACATACAGTCTACTATCTCAAAAATAATAATATATTAAAAATTTTATAAGCATAATTAATGATTTTTTCTAAAAGAAAAATTCATTAAAACTATTGATAATTATTAAATGATTATTATTTTTTATTTGATATAATAATATGATATTTCCATGATCCAGATGGTTCATGACGAAACATGGAATATAAACCGAAGAAATTAACATCGTAAATAATGAAAATTATTCATGATTATGAAGGTAAAATGATAATATTTTATAAAATAATCATACATGACATTATTATTATTAATAAAAATATGGTATATTTTAATAACATTTCTATCCCCACTGTATTGGTTTGTAATTCAATTTTAACCAAATTGAAGAAAGATTTATGATATTTCATCTGAATTTATATTCCATTGAGAAATAAATGTTATTATTCACCAATTAAATATTATTGAGTGTATGGGATTCCCCATTGATATATAATATCACAATAAAATCATTATTCATGTTGTATTATTTTTCAATTTGAATCAATTCATCCAATAGGGTTTTAAATGAAAATTATGAATTTGTAAATGTTATTACAAAATCACACATCCTTTTGAGATTGTTAAAATTATCTTAAAACAATTATATTATTATGATAATTTTCATTATATATTAAATTCATGAAATATATATATATATATATATATATATTATTTTATGATAGATATAATTATTTTTTAAAATGTATATCATTTTTACATATGGAATATATTTTGAAAACTATTTTTTTAACTAGGTAAATATTGATAAAACTGTATCCTCTACACAATAAAGATATTTGATAGTAATGAATAATAATTTTGTAATTTAATCAATTTTTAAATTTATAAGGAATTATTTTTACATTCAGATATGGTTAGGGATTGATATAATATATCCCCTCGATGAATTGGTTGGAATCATGAGACAAATTATGATGTAAACAATAAACAAGATTTAATCTATAAAATTTAAACATTGTTATTAATTTTTTTCATTGTAGAAGTATAATTATTCCTGATATCATGATATATAAAAATTAATATTTTAATTCATTGTGATTTTAGTTATTAGTATCCTTAATATTTTAACAATTATATAGTATATAGATGCATTTTATTCATATTAAATCGATTAACTAAAAATATATTAATTTATTTACAATTCTATATTTAATATGCCTTATCAATTCATGTAGTCATGTATTATTTTTTGAGCAATGTATGAATATAGGCTCTACGATTTTGATGAAGTGAAATTACAGGACTATAAGGTAGGGTATTTTATATTTTTCCACTAAAATAGGTGGAAAATATCACTAAGCATGGTGTGATAGTAGGGGCATATCTCATTATTCATTCCATTATTTGAAAGACCAGCAAAAAGGAAGATGTAATCACAATAAATGAGTGTAATGATATAATTAATGATAGTGAGAATATAATCATAGTTTTCTCATTCTTATATCAACTAGTTTGAATGCTGCACCAAACCCATCCAAACATATAGTACAATGGTGGTGAAATCACACTAAAACAATTTTTATTATTCATTAATTATTAATGAATGATTCAATTATAAAAAACCAATACAGAGAATTTAATATCAATGTTATTTTTCACTTTATATTATTTATGAATATGAACACATTGATTGAGTTTTCATGGATTATGATAAATTTATTTAGTTTATTTCGATTTTTTTTATTTTCAAATAAATATGAGTATCATGTATGCATTTATATCTCTAAAACTAATAATGTGATTTATCTTAGGGGGTTGATTCCTTATATCGATGTCAATATAATAATGATTGTATTGGATCCAGTCTTTTAGGGTCATATTCATTATAATTGGTATCATAAGAGGTTTAGCAAATACCATTTTAGGTTGATTTAGAAAAATATTAGATTAGGTAACATAAAACTTTGAATACATAATTGATAAGTACTAAATAATAACCAAAATTATTTATAAGGTATAAATTCTTTTTTATTACATAGAAATGAATTCCTATGTGGATAATAAATTTGATTTTGTTCTATGATATACCTACCTAGGGTTAATAAATATAGAGAAGGGATGTTATAAATGATATTAGTATTACCTGGTACACAACATCATGCCTTACAATGCTCATAGTCTGACACTCAAGGGGGACATATTGGGGTAATTAATATTTTAATTACGAAACATTATGAAGGATTGTAAAATAATGATATTCCATAATGAACCAATATAATGAAAATAAGATAGAATATGAAAAAAATAATTTCAATAATTTATTTCAATATTTTTTTTGTTATATTAATTTTTTTATAATGATATGGTCAACTATAGTATATTCCATTGTTCAAAAATGGTGAATAGATGATGTATAAGGAACCAAATTAATTTAGTTGATCAAAAAATTAAAAATATTCATTTAATTTATTTTATCAAGTCAATATTTCAATAGTAAATAATCTTTGAAATATTCTAATAATTTAATTACTTAGTATCATGTGATTAATATATATATAATGGATTATTTATTTATTATTTCTTTAATTTAATGAATGATAAAAAAGATATATTGATAGATAAATATGTATAATGGGAAGAAGAAAATGAATGATTTAATTACATGTGATATGTGTAAAATTAATCACCTTTGAACATGACTAAAATGAAAAGGGTCTTTTTTAATCAGTAGAGAAAAAGGAATCTATTCTCATGACTGTAATAGAAATAAACAGTTTTTTAATGGTCAATGCCTCGACTGAATGTGAATTGGGAAATATGAAAATGAATCCCTCATGCGCAAAATGAATATACCACAAGAGAAGATAACTTTTCCTAGAAAAACCTATATTATTACTATATATGAATAGGAATCATTAATGATTCTATTAGTAGATGTACGAAAAATTAAATTTTAGTATATTATCACGATATCTTGGTTAAAAGAATTATGGCATGTATAAGGATTTTACTCTATTGATATTTTCAATATTGATTTTAAACATTATGTTGAAAGGTGATGATGACAAATAAAAATGATTCAATTTAATGATGATATTAATGGAAGACATGTGAGTTAGGGACTGATAACCCCTAATATATTCCTTTTTCCAAGATATTGAAGCTGAAAAAATGAAATAATTGATATAGATAAATTAAATTTGAAAGTACAGATTATCTAGGAACTGATTTATGACTTCTCTATTATCAGTTTAATTATATGTATTTGTGATTTTATATATTCATTAAAATTATGTTATACATCTAAAAAAATTGCTTTTCAAAATTAATAAATAACCATGAATGTTTTCAATTGTGATTTATGTTAATTTATGAAATATACTTATTTCAAAACAATAAATCACGAAGCTAATCACATGTTTTTAATGTGATAGTTATGATCTAATTCATATTGTATGGGTAATTAATGATATTTTCATTTTAAAAATTTACATACCTTCAATCTATATTTATGGTTTATAAAATTTTCTAGGGGCCATAATTTAAGCCATTTATGAAATTATTAGAGATGAAATTTTGATGAGGATTAAAGATTTATTTATTACAACATAACATCAGGATTTTTCATATTGTATATTGTGTGGTAAACATATTTGTTTTGGAAAATATTTTGAAATATACTGAAATAAGATTCACTCATTTATGGATCTTATGATCCATTTCGGGGTGAATGGGTTTTCTCATTCTCCAAGCCTTTCGAAAAAATGGATCATATGATCCATTAAAAGTGAATTTTTGAGATATCCAATAAAAAATTATTCCTAGATATTAATTTCATGTTGTATGGGTTGAATTGATAATTTATTTATGAATTATTATAATAATTTTTCTTTTTGAATTAAAAATTATTCATGTAAGTATACTTTATTAAATTCATTGTAAGTAAAATAATTCCTCATGTGTAGGAAATGTATTTAGAAGATAAAAATTTATCCTATTTCATTTTCATATGATTAATTTGATTATCTTTGAAATTGATGTATTTTTATGTGTTGAGATACATATCTTTATATTTATCATATAATTTCTTATGATCAGTGACCCCTATCACTACATATTCCTGTATATTCTTTTGTACTAGGTTTATGATTTCATTTCCCATTAATGTTCTCATACTTTAAAAATAGTTATTTTTTATTTTAAATTATTTAAATTCATCAATTTAATCCCATATGAATTGAAAAGTTTATTGACACTTTTATGACATCATATTATCAATAATTTAATTTTGAAATTTCAATCTCGGGGGAAGTGAGATCATGTTTAAATTATAAGTATAATTTTTTTAGAAGTTTGGATGATGTCACACCACAAAAATATAAAGGAACCATAATTTATTCAATAGTATATATGAAATGAAAAACCGAGCATAAAAGAGAATATAAAACTAGAATAATTTGAAATTTATTTATTTTATAAAAAAATTATATATTTTATAGCTTATGATACCCACAACAACATGTTTCTTGAACATTCTTCCATACATTCAAGACTGAGTTTCATCGAAAACAAATATACTATTAATAATATTATTTAATATTATATTTATCCACTGGATTTTAGACTAGAGGATATAAATATGATTAAATACAATTTAAAAATATTTATTTTATTCATGTTTATTAGTTATCTGTGTATTATATAATAAATAAGAATAATTAAAAATAAAAATTAAATTCATTCTAAAAAAATATAGTTATTTTTAAAAGATGGATTAGTCATTCCATTTAAAAATAATTAATTATATATTTTTTATTAATATTTTAAAACTTAATTGAAAAAAATAATTCTTCAAAATCATGATAGAAAAACATTCATTTGGTTAATTTATGGGAATTTTCTAAAATGATTCAGTTTTGTATTAATAGTGAAAAATATTGATGTGTAAATGAATAACTTATTTATTTTTATTAATTTATAATATTAAATTATATAATTAATTGGGATTAAAGTTTAAATATTTTTATTTTACATCCAATAATACAATTTTTTTCTTTTTTTATCCATTAAATGATTATCTTTGATATAAAATGATTTCTAATTTTTGAACATTTTCACAATTAAAATTCACTTTGCCATAACATCTACAAGATTAATATTAAATTAAATATTGCAACTTATATGAATTGAATTTTCAAAATTTGGATTATATATTTTTAATATAAATTATTAATAATTTATAAATAGGATAAATTAATTATTAAATAAAATTAACAATGAACGCATTAAAAATTATTTAATGTGGTGATGGTAAAAAATGGGTTTACCTATAGCTAAAATAATACAATAATGGTTAAAAATCATATAATTGGAAAAAAACCATGGGATACATATTTATATACCATTATGAACATCAGATCAACTTTTTAATTTGTTTTCACTCTAATCAAGGATGGATACCAGTATAATATATTATGTAAAGAGAAACACAAAAAGGAACTATTATTCCATTAAATATCAATAAATCATTTTGATAGGATAAATAAATTTTTTTGTTAAGTGGTAGAAATTTTTTTAAATGATAAATTAGTTTTTTTATGTATAACATTTATATTTAATTTATTTGGGGAATTTTTAATTTCATTTAATGCTTAACAAACACAAACACATAAATTTTGTATGTCATCATTAAATAAGATAAATGATACAAAAATAATAAATATCAATAAAATTGGAATAATCTTTTCATAAAATTAATTTTCATATGAATATATCACAATACATAATTTGAACAATATTTTTAATTCCTTCACTGTCTGTATATTTTTAAATTAAAATTAAATTAATAATATAAAAATTTAAAATAATGATATTTTATTAAATATTTTTGTGTTATTTAAATTATTATCCTTTACCAACTAATATATACATTTTAAGGAACCTAATATATTTTTCATTAATTGTTAAATTGTATTATTATAATGATTATATTTTCCCTTAAAAAATGTTAACTTGTTTAAGGTTTGAACATTCTTTTTCATGTACATTCACATATATTGAAATAAATATTCAAAATACATGTTATTTGTAATTGAAAAGTTCAGTTTCATATTTAAAATCATTATTGGAAAATTATCCAATTAATATAACATTAATTTATTCTTAAATAATAGACTACAACTTTTTAAAAAATTGTTAACATCTTGAATAACAATAATAGTAAAAAATAAGAAAAAATTAACGTTAAAGAAGATGGTATTTCAAATATGAGTAATATTTTGTGGTGTATATGTGGATTGAATATATCATCACTCTTATGCATTAGTAATAAATCATAGAGAATCATTAGGTAATATTCAACTTTATGTAGTGAAATCATTGTATATATTCATGGATGTCACTCCTCAACAATAATATAGAAAATTCTTATATCCATTATTCACATCCTCGTACAAATTAATTCTATCCTATACATATGAAAATTAATTTAAAACATCACAAAATTCATTCCTGTATCCTTAGATTTTAATTAAATTCTAGCATTATTGGATATAGTGCGAATATAAGGAGGACACTCCATGAAGATGAATTTTTATTTAGTGGGAATATTTATTTTAATTAATTATCCTTTATATCAATTTTTATTAAAAATTATGGTAAAATATTTTCGACTTATGAAATATATAAGGATCTATCTTATAAAAACATAATGTCCAAAAACCATATCCACCAGTATCAATGTTATTATGTAATTATATTTTATTTGTACGACAGAAAATCTCCTTGTGAAACGATGTAATTTGTTTTTCCATTTCCACATATCATGGTTTTGTATGATGATGTATATATATATACGATATTTATAAAAAATATATAAGAATAATTTATATATATAAATAATCACTTTTAGGGAATATGATAAATTATATATTGTGTATGATAGACTATCACCTCACAATGTATTGTGATTCATCTTTCACTAATGATTTACAAGAATTGTGATCAATATAATTGTAATGATTATATGCTATATAAATTCATGTATTATGATAATCATAAAATATTTATTATTTAGTTAAAATAATATATATATATTATTTTCATTCAATCCCCTTCACTCATTTAAAGTCGTTAACATCATGTATGTGCGTGTAGACTACAACCTTCATGAAGTGATGTGGCCCTAATTTTTTCACAACACAAAATTTATTTTATAAATAATAATATAATATGGTATATATTATTATATGATATTAATATATCTGTAAAATATAACTTACATCCCATAAAAATTATCATAGAAAAAATAATCATTTCTCATGTATAAGTATGGCCTACCATCTCCATGATCAAATCACACTATACTATTCGTAACGATCATTACTGATTGGTTTTAAATGGAAAATGTATTTAGAAAAAATATTTCATTATTATTAATGTGTATATGATATAAATATATAATTATCTGAAGAACTAGATCATTCATAATGAAACACTCCTGATAAATAAAGGGAATTAATAGTAAAAAAATGATAACATAATGAATGATTATTAATGAAAACATGATAAAATTTCATAAAAGGAAAATATATGTCATTATATATATTTTTATTTTTCTAGTACAATTTCGTACAAGGTATAAAAGAATAATAAAGTCTATTAATTCTCATTAAAAAAATTTATTGTGTTGGGTAAGGAATTACATCTTAATTTATTTACATTGACACATAACTATTAAAATGAACAAATTAACATTTCTATAGTGTATTTACTACCTCTTAGAAATATAATATCATTATTTATTCACACTTTATGGTATTTAATGTTTCACATTTAATCACTTCATCTAATGATATTTTAAATTAATATTAAAAATTGGTAGATGTTATTCTAAAATATCCACTTCATTTTTGATTGATTAATATACCTTGAATGAGTCACTTTTATTTGAAAAATTTACTATTGAAATTATATTTATATTATATTATATATATTATTGGTTTATTAGTATGATAATTTACCTAACCATATAAAATTAATAAATATAGTGTTTTATTTGAAAATGATTTGATTAATTGTGGAAGTATTTATATATGTTTATGACATACACATTTTTGATTGATTAAATATGTTTCTACTTATCATTTTTAAAACGTCATATGAATCATATTCATAGTTTGGGTTTAATGAGGCCTTATGTCCTGGAATATAATAATTTATAAATTCCATTATTATGATTTTTTTGTTAGTATCCATTCAATTTTCATAAGGATATTATCTCTATATGCCTTTAATTTTGTTTTTTTGGATATGTGTAATGAGATTCAGTTATTTCCTTCACAAATTGATTAATTTTTATCAATTTTTCTAATAATATGTAAATTTATAGTGTGTTTAATTATTTAACTTTTCATATTTATTCTCTAGTGTTTCTTCTTTATAGAACCCATACTTATCATTTTAGCTTACCCATATTCAACCAATGTTATGAAGATGAATCAATGGAATTATTTTTAAGGAAGTTGATAATTTTATTTTGTTATATAATATTTGTTATATTATATTCCCAATTTAAAATTGTAATTAGATATATATCTAGTTCAAAAAACTTCTAAATTATTTGGTTGTCATGAACCAACTCAATTCATCCCCAAAAGGTCACCCAAGTCATTCTGTGAAAAGGCCCAAAGGGCATTCGTGATCCCCACCGGATAGAATGAGTTACCATGAATAAAAAAATAATTGGGTATAAATATCCATAATTATACAACATAAAATAAAAAACAAATCCCAATAAAGCTGATTTGAAAAAAATCAACCAAACTCACAGTTAAAATTTTTCAAAATTTTAGTTATATCTAAACACAACAAAACAAGGCATACAACACGAAGGGAACAAAAAAATTCCCAAATAACCATGAAAAAATATGATAAACATACTCGTGACAATACCATTAAGGTCCATGACCAAAGGCACATGAAACACCTCCTCCCAAAACAATAGGCATTGCCTTAACCTGAAACAAGATGACATAAACGTCTGCATACACCAAATGGTGTATGCAGGGTGAGAACCAAAGAAAAATAGAATGACACATAGATAAATAATTAAATGAATTATACATTTAATTAAAATTAATCTTTCTTACTTAATAGTTAATAAAATTATTCGACAGTTTTAATGATAATAAAATTAAAGCCTAATAACATTGATGGAGTGAAACATAAAATATAAATCAGTTTCAAAGAATCAGATTTCAAATAAAAAAGTTTCAAAGATTTATAGTTTAATGATAATTTACTTTTTTTTAAATTTACCCACTAACCTACTGTCTGATGATTGTAAGTGAAAAATAATCCTTGATCACTTTTCATGGGATATACCATTAGGTAGTAGATAATAATTTGATACTAAGTACATCGTATCTCAGTGAAATATGTCGTTGGAACCAGAAACAACTACATTTTGGAGCATGATAACATTTTAGGGAACACAACCATAACCTAATGGTCCCCAATCAATCATCATTATTTATCTAGTGTTGTCATCATCAATCCTGCTAATTGAAACCTTGTTATAGAAACTTCTGAATCACTAGAATTCTAGTTCTAGTCCACCCTCCTAGATTCCCGGGATTACATTTTGTGATAAATCAAGATTCAAATTCAACATAACACAACACTTCCACTTTAAATCAACCAAACCAAGAATAGTAGATCACAATTCATCATTTCACACCAAAAACCCATTTTTTGTAACGTATTCATGCCAAAAAAAATTAATAATGAGCATCACACCTGTTAAATAATTTTATAAACCATTATTGAAATTTATAAAACAATTTATAGTAAACACCCCAATGAAATTACACTGAAGGAGAAATTGGTAACCTCTTTAATAATTAATTTGACATTAATTCTACATGAAACCACAATTTTCAGCATATTAATTTTTTACTTAATCAATTCCATGAATTATAAAATGTCAACAAGTGGAACATAAAATCATTAAAATGAATGATAATCAATTTTATATAAAACTGCCACATTAAATATTAAACATGTTCTCAATAATTTCAATTATCAATTTCACATCACAAAAATAATTTTATAAATTTTTTGAACAATTTATAAAGCATTAACAAATTTAGTAACAAATGATTTCACTAAAAACACACCTAGTTTAACATTAAAAACCACAGTAAAAATTAACCATGTAACATAATCATATTAGAACATGAAACTGACCACATATTTATTGTAATAAATAAATTACAATATTCAAAATCATTATAAAAATGATCAATAAGGGTTTAAACCTATAATGTACCCAATTATACATGTAATAATATATTTTCAAATCAAACACATGTTAAAAGTCATTAAGGACCATTTATGAATCACGTATATAATTCATAAAACTTTAAAAATTAGAAAAAAATTTATTTACATTCATAAATTAGTGGATAATAATGGATTCACCTAACTCAGACCATGAATCTTTTAGATAAGAGATATACCTCAACCGCACCCAAGCCATACCTCAACAACCCGCATCTAATCCTAATCACCAATAATGAACTTAATGGATCATGATCGAACCCCTAAAAATTAAAACTCTAACATATAGAAACTGAAACCTTAACAAAGGTAGGTAAAACCATACATTGTAATGGAACATACCCGTGATGGAGGGATAAGAGATGCAACAGGAGGAGAGTGGGGTTCCAGCTACATCACGTGAGGAGACTGGTGAGCCATAGGGGATGTGCACAATGAAGAGTAGGGTGCTTTAGGATGGTGGGTGATTGGAGGAAGATATCCTGAAGGAGGGTCATACATGTAAGAGATGGAGAGGATGGGTGGGGTGTGCCATAGTTAAGGGGACAGTTGTGGGCATGGATGAGGGTGGGGAGGTGAGAGGGATAAACAACCCCGAATAAAATTAAAACCCACTAAAATATAATAATAATTATAATTAAAATTATAAAAATTAATATTAACAATATTAACTATATTATTAAAATTATTAACACAAATAATAATACTAATACTAATATTCTCTTATAATATAATTATTTTTATTATTTAAAAAAAATCTTATAATTTTACATACTTATCTTATTTTATTTATTTACATGTTATTTCTCTATAATTATTTAATTTATTGTTTTATTTTAAATAAATTTTAACGCATTATTTTTATTTACTACCAGGAGACCGCACTCTCTCCCTACATAGCTCAAATGACCATACACAGACTATTTAGTGGCCTCTTCTCACTCATGAAGTGATTGAACAAGTACCTTGGATGACCGCACAACATCCACTAACTATGGGGTGTCCAAAAACCAGCATAAAACAATGAATGTTCTCCAAACTATAAAAAATGAATCCTTCATCAATCCTAAACATCGAAAATGTTATCCTAAAACCGCAAACACGTCACACCCAGTTCCCAAGAAGAAAATAGAAACTCGACCCTGGCTGGGTCCGAGGATAAAATAATAACCCATGTTTGAAAATTATCCCTATCATAAATGCTTTATTCTGCCAGAAACCCATAAAATGATTTCATAGAAAATAGAAATAGAACACCCTCATATTGTAAAGAGGATACTGACAGACAACACAAGAGATAAGCAGGATAACTATCAAGAATCGAAGTGATCATGAAAAATAGACTTTGGGAATCCAAAAAAAATCCCATCCATGTGCAGCCCACCCCCAAATGTGAAGACACTACCAGTTGGAAACCCAACGATAGAAACTATTACAACACACCATTATATATCCAAAGACAAAACACCACAATCATTCTCACGGAATGTCTCACATTATACCAAAACAAAATCATGTAACTGAACGAGGCAAACACAACCTTACCTCACAATACTGCGAGGATCACGCCGACCAAATAATTATTTTATAAATGTAGATTTAGGTAGATATCCCCAAACATGAATTCCAATCCCCAACCCAACCATATTGATTAATCCTAATTATATATATGTGGCGGCACGCGTAGTCTCCCCTCCAAATCAAAGAGGATAATAATGATTTAAATTTTTGAAAATTTTAGTGAGACCCACGATGGGTTTCCCGACCATAAAGACCATCTATCTAATAGAATTTAATTGGACGACACAGAAAGATCGACATAAGCTATCCTTGGTGCTTCCCACACAACCTAACACCCCACCCCATGGGAAGACTATTGGAACTCAACACCACATAGAATGCATCATGGATTTCTTAGAAAATAAACAAGGTCCTCATACCCTTCCATCCAATGGGACCTATTTGAAGAAAATTGAATCATAGAGAAAATTAACACACTTCATTTCCCATGCTGAATATAAACACTAGAATATGGTTTATTACAACTCTGGGTGTTCCTAACTACAAATTAGATTCACATAGAGACCTATCGCTAGAGCTCTTAATCATGAATAATATACTACCTCACGGTTATGAAATAAAAACCCCCAATAAAAACTTCTTCTTATTTGTGCCACAAGCAACTACACTATGATACAGCATTGTCTATATGCCCCAACACATTTGGTGAAATGCTTACTCCCATATGACACTTTCACAAATACGTGGCCTTAGAAGATTCATGTGCATCACTCCTTTCATATTAGAACTAGATTTTACACATTATAGAACCAACAAGATCCTACACTAGGATGAAACAAATGAGTTTCCCAAGATCCTTTCCATCTTTTCAAACACCAACAATCAATACAGTATTCACCGTTCCTCACAAGAATATCATTCATCACTCTCATATAGGACATTCAGGCACATTGATGTCAAAAAATTCCATTTACGACTCTGACAACATAATGAAGTATTCCTTAGTAATACATTATAATATTTTAATTTTTTCTTTATATTTAGTTACATTTTGCGCCACCATTTGTTTCAAACACATTAATTGTTTCTCCATATCTTCTTTCTGTTAATGAAGAACACATTTTTTCATTATGATGTCCTTAAAATGCATATATTCCCATATTTTTTCCATCCTAATCTTATGTGTTTTGAATAAACCTATACCATTTATAAATATATCATATATGATGATACTATTCCATGAAAATATATCTTCTTTCATTACTATCTAGTAAGTGAAATATTCCCTCTAAATATCTTATGCATTTCTCAAAAAATGATTTTTATTCTGATTAAAAAATGGATGTCAATAAAGCATAATGTGGATTAGAATTGTATCAGTGGATGGACGACCAGTAAGATAATCCATATGAGCATGGAGGTTTCTCATAACATGATTCTTATTCCATTATATGGTTATATATTGATTATTTTTACAAATATATCCATATACATCTTCATTATCTATCAATTGAGGGAAATCCATACATTCGGTATATACAATGATATGCATACCATTCTTTCTTAGAAGTGATATTTCAAAAAAAGGGATATAATATATTATTATATAATAATATCAAAAATAATTTATAATAAATAATGATTAGAAAACATATTATAAGATACAAATATTTTGAATAGATACTACGATGATAAAAAAACATGGATTCAGTTGGAATTTTTTATAATAACCAAAAAAATTTATATCTATCAAAATAGGATGTATATAAATTTATAATTAATCCTAGAAAATATTCTGAGAATTCTAGACTAGGTGAACAGAATGGCCCATTGTCATGTCCCCAATAATGATTGATTTAATCCCCTTATGCCTTTTTCCAGAGTTCATACCCCTAGGTATATCTATTCTAGGACCACATTTCATTGTAATATATAGACATGAATGTATTACTCATTTAAAATATAATCAATATCTTTACAATACATTAGTATTATGTCATACACATACACCTATCGTTAATGTTATTCAATGAGGGTAAATCCCTAGTTTATGTTTTTTCTAAATATACATTCCATTGTTTATATGAAACATACTCAGATACCATCTTTCAAACCCAAAAATCATTTATCACATAGGTAGTTATTTCTAGATTATTCTGGAAGTAAATAATAAATAAAATCCAAATAGACTGAATAATTTATTAGTTATTGTAATCAACATACATTAATGAAATTATCATTAGATTTAAAATAATATAACACAAAATAGTATTTTATTTTATTATATATTTCTTCCTTGGAGAATATACTTCAAATCACTTCTCAATGCCATCCTGGTATCCCATAAAAATTAAAACATAATTCATGGGTGAGATTAATTAATTTTGAAGGATATGAATCTAACTGAATAAATTAAGAATAAATAAAAATAATCTTTATTGAAATGTAAACACCTGAATAAAATTACATATAAAGATATCTTTAGGATAATCTATATATAAAAATTTATGATCAAATAAATCTATAAAAATAATAACATTATCATGAAACATATCCATTGATATTCTAAATAATTTAATTAGTAGACAGAAATAAATAACTAATATCATTATGATGTAATGCATAATATCATTCATATGAAGCATGATATCAAGCCCTTGCCTATGAAATATGTCAATTAATGGTTATAGACGTGGTAAAAAACCATTCAATTTTTTACCATGAGTTCTAATGATGCATGAAGTCATTTTGTGGGCCTTTTCCATCGCACACTCCATCCAATTAAACACTTATATGAATAGGACAAAAAAATAAATAACATAAACATTCATATTTAAATATATATATATGAAATGTTAATAATTACCCCAATAAATAAACATAATCAAAAAATATACATTGTAATATGGTGAATGATATCGAAATATAACATCATAGATGAATATGGTTATTCATATGAAATAAAATATATTATATGCTATCATAAGATAATATCCTTATTAATTAAAAGTATTCAACACATGTTTTTGAACAAGGTGAAATTTCATTAAAAATATCATTGAAAATATTTTAAATAAAATACTATATTCATATTAAAATAAATTATTTTCACAACTAGGAATTTGAAAATGAAAACATTTTAATAGAACTTAACAATTTATTCATGTAATGGAAACAATAGATAATATGAAAATCTTATTTTGAAAAAATATATTTATTATATATATAGATGTTATAATAAAAAATCATCTCAAATTTTATGATGAAACTGAAAAAATAACCCTTGGTTAGCAAATGGACACGAATAATCATTTTTTTAAGATTTATCAAATGTGTTATATGTGTAAAAACAAAAAAACAAAAATCATTATATTGTAAAAAATTGAAAATATTTTTCAAAAAATATGTATATGAGAGAAAAATAATTCATGGTGGAGATATAAACATAAAAAATCCATAATAGTGAGGAGATTGTGATATAATCCCTTAACATAGGTTCGACTTCCTTCATATTTGTTCAATACTCCTATATAACTATTATATATATATATATTATAAATATAATATATCACAATTATATTATTTATTATACCATATATAGTATTTAATCATCCATATATTAACACCACTTTTTTATATAACTGTTCAGTTTGATAATTGTTTTGATTTTTCATGTGTGTTTTTGTTGAATATTTTCTGTCCTTATATGCTTATCAAGGTTTCATCCTCTCTAATTGTTAATAATCATATAAAAATCATATATATTAATTAAATACATATATATTGTAATCAGTAAAATGTATAGAGGTAAAGATTATTTAGTATACTAATGGACAATATAGGTCTTACAAATAAATAAACACTATTTTCATTTTTCTATGGATATAATGAAATAATGTTATAAAATAACTATCCTTTTCATAATTAATATTTTGTAATACATATATATATATATATATAACACATATATATTAGTTACCTAATTATTATTATCCCCACAACATTTAAATATTTTATTATATTACTTCAAAACATAAATATCCATTATTATAATACGGAGATTGTAATGTTCTAGATTATTTGGATGAATATGTGCATAATACATAAATGTAAACTAAAAAAAATGTTGTATTTTATTACCCAAAGTGAGATCCCAAAAAAAAATTAGCTCCTATATATGAATATGATATCCTATATATTACATAAATAAATAGATATGGAATAATACATAGTATGCTAATAAGAATTATAGGGAAGCATAACATATAAGTTAATGTTATAACCTATGATCATTAATGGGATGGTAAATGAGTAATTAATGTAATGATTAAAAATATTATGGTATCATCTGATCATGGTATGATGTTAAATTGGAAACAATATAAAATTTCACATTAACATAAGTCATAGATAATTTGAAATCAACATTACAAGGTGGAAAAGGTCAAAAAATGAATTAGGTTAAATCCAAAATCCCTTATAAAAAATTTCATGATAATAAATTATTAATTTTTTTGGGAGGGTTATATAATTATGGTCCAACCTATCAAATTAATTTTATTTTCATTGATACTTATTCCATCTTAATATATCAAACCACATTCCATAAACATAATTTTTATCAATGGACAGAAATGATATTCATAACTATGACTCATCACTTAATAAAAAATGATAACATAATGAATTTGTTTTAGTGATGCACAAAATAAAAGTATTAACCTATATAAAGACATTTTAATAACCCATGTACCCAGGTGAGAGAATAAAATATATTTTAGAATTATTAGATAACATTAAATGGAGATAATGTTAGTTAGAGTGAGAATTGTCCTAACCATAATAAAAGGGTGTAGAAGAATGATACCATACATTGAGCCATATTTTTCATGTTAATAAATTATATCATTTAATAATGTATATTTTTAATTATTTACATTCATAATATCTTTGGCTTTTCTTATTATTCATTTTATTTTAATTTTTAACATTTCATACTCAATTAAATATCTAATTAATATAACATTGTGTATTTTAATTATAAATGGATAATATATCCAAAATGGAATGGTTATATTGGATCTGGTCAATGTGATTATTAATTAGTAATTTTTTAAATACTAACAATAATATAATTAGAATTTATATTATATAATTTTAATTTTTTTAACAAACAATGAAATGTGGTTATGAAAAATTAACTACATTATAATCATGGATACTATTTGACATTTGTATGATTGAATATAAATTTTATTATTTGATGATCATAATGGAATAAAGTGATGTGTTATTTTACTATTCCAATAATATCATTATATCCAAAATAAAATATTAATTCAGTAGATCCTATTACACATACCATCCTTTTGGTCAAGTAATAAAAATGACTCACTTTCCATTGTTAGGAAACTATGACCCATAAAAACTAATGAATTTATCATTTATTCAATGGATAAATATTAAAGAAATTAATTTATATTTTTATTTAATATAATTATGTATATTTAATTAATATAAAATATAAAAAATTAAATTAATCATTATTACATAACTATTAATTAATAATGTTAAAATCTATTTACAACGGTTCATGAGGTTGGATTTCTCTGAAAACATGTGGGGCATTATCATACTATCAACAGAAAATAATTTGAGAAGTTATATATGATATTATAATTTAGAAATTATAATTTTATAACAAAAATCTTATATATAGTTTTTAAATATATCATCATATCCATATATGTGAAGTGGGGAATCAAAATAAATGACTTTGGTTCGAGAGGCGGTGTTCTTTTGTACATACAACCATCTGTTTCTTTTACCATAAAAATGAAGAGGTAATGTTTGTATATAAATCCCAAGAATTAAAAATAATTATATTTATATATAATGTAGTGAATCTGTTATTTCATTATGGTATAATAATATTTGGATGATTTAGGGGACAAAAAAATTAATTTCTTATTTATAGAAGTTAACTCTTCATCAAACCACTCTATTAAGTTATCTCCCTTAGCCATCCTAGGATGGTCTTATTATAAAACATTTCTTCTATAATGAGAGGTGTATATTAACGGAGTACTTTTTGTATGATATTTATTAAAAAATTATTTGTGTGAAGGTGAGGAGAGGGGATTGTATTTTATATTCATGGGATAGGACATTGTTGGATAGTTTGAAATGATATAATAAAATAAATAAATTAATTAAGAATTAATGATATGAAAGTTAACATTTGAGTACCATAGAGGTGAAATGGCCTATATATTTCTATAAAATAGTAATATGAAACAATCTGAATCATTTTTTAAAATTTATCTTTTTATTTTAATAAGATGGTAATCCCATTTTTACTATAACTTGAGTAAACAATTTTTACTATATCTATAATTAATGAAGGTTAAACATTATTTTTACCATGTTTAACAATAAAAAATTTTAAATTTCAATATCTGGAATAAATTATAACAATATTTAACTAAAATAATTTGACGAATATAATTTAATAGTGTATCACATTTAGATTAAATACATTATTGAGAGAATAAAATTCAAAAAAGGATTTAATTTATTTAAACATAAACATATCTTATAATCCTGGTATTTCACATTTCTCCTAGAATAAATATTTTCTCGAAAAAATTTCAAATAAATGAATATTTTGAAAATGGTTGCTGTACTTCAGCAACATTCCATCTTTTGGTTAATTTGTTGTTTTCTCTAAAATGTTGTTTCACAATAACAAATTGACAAGGTGACTTGTCTTATTTTGTTTCATTATTCCTCTATAATAAAATATTTCAACTCGATTATACACACATGAATGGTCATTGTTCAACATTTCCTCTTCTTGATTCAGTGCATATGACGGTTCTGGTATGTACTTTCTCAAGAGGGGTAAAATGAAGAATTTATTTTATTGAGAGATGTTATGTGGTAGTGCTATTTGGTAGGTTATAACTACAATGAAATCAAGGATCTTAATTAATCCAATTTATCTAGGGGTATTCTCTATATTCCTCAAAAACCCGATGAAAATAATCCACACTGAAATATAGAGGGACAACTAATCAATTACCTCATACTCATAGTATCTTCAATGATTGTCTTTATTATATTTATATATAATTAATTTAGATATAAATTTACATTGAATGTATTAAACCATCATTTTAATATCATCGATATAGTCATTCCTGGTTTTCTTCCACTCTACAACATCAGCATATCATTTTGGATTAAGACAAAAATTTCCTGAATGATTTCTATATGGTTCATTTTTAATGATATAATGATAGGTTTTGTTAAATGATAACTCTGGTATGATATAGTGTAGCTCCCAACTATGTTGGAAATCTATTTAACGAGGCCTCAACGATTCATTTAGAGATTAGATGGTTCTCTCATACTGACCATCTAAATAATGGTGATATGAAGTACTGAGGCTATGTTCAGTATCCAAAAAATTAAAATTACTTACCCATAATCTTGAGTTAAACCCCAATTTGTTTTAGATATAATAGATAGTTTAAATCATTTATATCATTCCAATTCACTAATGTATATCATTTAATGTTTTTCAATAGTAAAATCAACATTGACCACATTCAAATTTGAAAACTTTTTAACGTCATTGACTAATACCCAAATGGTTTTATTGTCATTTGGTTTTCAAGTGTGTCATATGTTGAAATAAATGGTTATGTTTTTTCATTCCCATTATTTTATGGTAAATGGATTATTCATAGACATATACTTACATAATTCAAACATCAGAATCTTTCATACAAAGCATCAAGATACAAATTTTATAATTCCCCTATTCATCTTATCATGTATTGTGTTTTAATTTTTATATATATACATATATGTGATTCTAGATAAATTCATATGTTTTAATTAATTATCATAATCTATAATATCCCACTTTTTCTCTAGTTTTTATGTACACATATCCGGGAACAAATCATTATAACTCCATCATCAGTAATGTTTAACTCTTGAATAATCTCTACTTTTTTCTCTAGCACCTCATCATTTTTCTGATCATCCATTATCATTTATGTAATGTATGGTTGATAATTTATTTGATAAATTTTATATGAAACCCCTTTTAGTATTACCATATAAATCATTTTATCCTCTATTAATATTGGATCTATCTCAATTTTCTTTATTGATAAAATCATATGATCCTTTCTATATCGAACATATTCTACATTGTTTGATTTCTAGGGATACAAGTGGATTGAGGTATTAGATTCCATTATCAACACTAAGAATCATTGATGGCATTATTATGTTCCTCAAAAGTGAAAATATATTTGATACTTTTATGATCCATATATATTTCAAAGAAGTCCACAGAGAGATAATGTCTCCAGATCATGAATCCAATAATCACTACATCTATCTATAAATCATGTGATGAATAGTTCAACTAATAAAAATTCATCATACATGAGGAACATGATATTGAATTATCATTATACATTAGTATACATAATAAACCATTCATTGAAAGAAAAATTATACAAAAATATTTTACACAATACTGGGAAACGTAATTACTAGTGTTCTGATAATCTACATTACCAACTCCTTAAAGAACTATTTATATTCAACAGTCTAGATGCACATTTCTCCCATTTGAGTATAATTTTTTAAGTGTTTAAAATATAGATATGTATTTAAAATGTGATAATAATTATTAATATAACCCATTTGATAAATGGATATATTTTATTGATGCTATTCTAGTATACTCTTCAACCTCCTTTGTTATATAAGGTAAAAAAAATAACACTTTATTGGTGATAATATTCCCAAAATGTTATACTTATATCATCCCAAAAACTCATTTACATACAATTTCATACATCATCTTCTTTATCAATTACATTAGAATTCAATTCAAATGTTCCATGTCATCCTCCATGACTGTTGAGTATAGAAAATTTTTATCAATAATGTATTCCTAATATTTGTTGAGGTAATACATGAAGACTACATTGATTTTGTAAAAAATGATTTAATGGATAATTCATGTTTCCAAATGGAATCAATATTATATCATAGAGTCCATAACTTATTTAAAATGATTTTTTTGCAATTATTCCTCATTTTTCCTTAATTGGTTATATCATTACTAAATTTCCACCATCAAGAAATATGGATACCCACATAGATGAAAATTTAACCATTCCATGTAAGGGGATACATATTCATTATTGTATTCTTTTTGATCTCATGATGATCAATAAAATGATAAATAAACAATAATTAATCATGTTGAAGAGCACTTGTCCACCCATAGTGATCAACATGGTCATATAATCTCTTTATCTAGATTCTATTATAGTTTCATAATAGGCTCTTGAAGCAAAAAAATTTACATATATTCTATTATAGTTTCATAATAGGCTCTTGAAGCACAAAAAATTTACATAGAATATGGTGACTCAGATATTGTAATTCATCCATGTTTAATCTCAACATAAAATTCATCCTCATAGAATATGATGAATATTAGAAAACTCTTATAGAGATACATTGATACAATCAATAATAATGAGAATGTCTTCTAGAATAATCATTTCTATATTCTAAATCATTTTAGAATGACAGGTTTTAAAATGAAAAAATGTATACATGTTTTTTATATTGATACTGAAGAATAATCATACTATTCAGTGATATTTTATAGAATTTTACTGAAATTCTAAATTACAAGGGTGAATTATTTATAGTTAAATATTTTATTGTCTATATATTATGAATGTAAATATGTACTAATAATTTCATTGTATTATATTAAAGGATGAATCACAATGATCGATTAGATCTTTATCCAAAAAATAGGGATAGGTATAGATTTATATATTTCGGTAGAATAAATAAATAAATCTCCTTCTTCTTTGATAACACAAATTCAATTTTTGAGGTGGTTATTGATTAATGATATACACCATTAAATATATGAATAAATTAATGGAACCTTAATTAAAATGAAATTTTTTATTTTTGAGAGAATAACTAGTACGAATATCACACATAATTTTATAGATCCCCCTCCATAGTTGATATGTTACAAAACCTACCAATCTATTTATTCTATTGTGGTTTTCTGTCATTGGTTTTCATTAATAACCCATGGTATTGTTCATTGTTTTGTAAATTTTATAGTTACAGCCAATTACAGAATAGGAAATCAAGATGGGTGTTTGTTATATAATTTCATTCTTCTATCACATTGGTTTTACTTATCAAAAATCACAATCTAGGGGACATTAATTCAAACATCTAAATATCATCCAATGTCCTTTAATATATTTTTTCATATGCATGTTCTTATAATTTGGACAAGAGGGGTGTTTCACAACCATGAAACCTTCAAATTTCTACATTGTACACCCATATATAAACTATCTTTTCCTATTAATTACTGAATGAAATCCTAAAGACTAAATAATCTCTATCATAATTTTCCAGAAAAAAAAGAAAATCTCTATATATATCAACTTCCCAAATTTAAACTGTTTTTTGTAGACATTGAATTATTACACAAATGATGTAGCTGGAATTAAATTCAAGGAAGATGAACAAAAAATATAAATAATGTGAATGTGTTTTGATTTTTTCATAATGTCCCCCAACATATTGGTTATGATTTTGTGTGAGGATAATGATATCCATCTATATCTTATGCCTTGTTGAGTGATGAAAATATTTCTCAAAATAAATTTTAAACAATTTATTCTACAATTCCACTTTAATATCATCAACATGATTTAATTTTTTTTTTCAATGTACTCCAATGAATAACTTCTACTTATATATGATATAAAACTAATATTAGGTTCAAGCCTTAAAGAACATTTAATCTAGTGATTTATCATTGAATTCAACTCTTTAGATTCCAATTGATATTTTTTGTTCAGAGTTTTTGATTATTTGTACATAATTCATAAATATCATCCAAGAAGACTGAAAATTTGGTACAAATAAAAAATTATCCATTTATTAAATAATGAAATAGTTTATAACATGATTGAAAAAATTACATAAATAATTATCACAAAATTCAGTATGGCTTCTTATTTTCTCTTAACCATCCATGAACCATGTGAAAATAATTTTAAAAGACGGAATGATCACCAAGGATTAGTAAGGTAGATAAAAAGAATGAAATAATAATTAATATATGAATACATATAAAAACATGAAATAATATTGAAAAGATATAAGTATCCTCCATAATGTATCATATTCTAATTTACTGAAAATAATTGATTTTTGTAAAACATTGAAAACTTAAATAAAACCATAATCCTATCTTGGGGTAATTACATAAATATGATTTGTAACCTTTAGTGATTCAATATGATTTTAGCCCTCTTTTTTAACTCTTAATCTAACCCTCATGACTATCTTATGATGTCCCCTTCACATCATCCTTATTGTGTAACCATCACCGCCACATATCGAGTAACTATACATTTGACTTTCATCATAAACATACTGAATGAATCAGAGGTTGATATATATATCAAACCTTTAACATAAAAAATGAAAAATAACCATAGCATAATCATACAATATGAATATTTTTAAAACAACACATCATATGAATTTTTTAAATAAATATAAATTTCTTAGATGATTATTAAAGATGATTCACTTAAAAATATGATATAATAGAAGTGAGAGTTAATAAAATTCATGGAAAATGATTATACAGTATAAATCCTCATTATAAAAAAACTATTTCATAGTTAATCTTAGTTCAACATTATCTTTAATGTATACTTTTAACCCAAAGAATGGAAATGGGGTGTAGAATTCACATATCATGGGTTCATCTTACTATAAACATGTTCACAACTCATATATAATTGATTAAAGAGAGTCATAAATATATTATAGATCCATTTTAATATTTATAATTACTTATATAATATTTTTATATAATATTATTTCCAATTAATTAATAATATATTTTTATTTTCATTGTTTCTGGTGAAAATATATTATCATTTCCATGGTTGTTTCATTATAGATATTCTTGTCGAATTGAAAAAAAAATATCCAGAAGATGAATTAAATTTTTGCAACATGAGTTTTGATATTTAAATGATAGCATATATAACTTCTATCTAATATGATGATAAATCAATAGATAAAACATAAATGATAATGTTTTTTTAGATTTGGCAATTTTTATGATCATCCCAAACATATAGAATATTATTCATTATCATGTCTATATTTTGGATCAAGAATAATAAATAACTTATAATTTGTAAAATTAAATATCACATAACCATAATAATGGTTTTAAGACAATTCATGATGGTGGGTATGAGGTATGACTGTGTATCTTCCATGATGGCTGTAAATTGAGATTTCACGGATAATGTTGTCATTTTTAGAATAAAAATGAGTGGAAAATATATTGGATGGTGAAATTATCCATATCATGATTATCATTCCAGTGTACATAAGTTAATGTATATTTCATGTCAAATTTATTTGGGGAGGTGAATAGAGTATAATAAAAGAAAAATAATTAAGAAGAATATATATGAAAAAGAATGTTTATTTTTCCTCTTGAATTCTCCTCATTTAGGATATCATTAAGGACCTTGATTTTTTCCTTTTCATGACTCTAATAGTTATTGGAAATGGGGAAGGAGATTATTATGGTAATTTTGAATATGTTAAAAAATCTATTATTCATTTATTTTGGAGGTGAATAGGTGGTGAGGGGTGGTATATATAGTTGAGGATAATTTTGTTTTCTCAAGTTTATATAGAATAAATTAATAATTTAGTTTAGGAATATGAATAAAAATTATAATTAACACTTAATATATTAAAAATATGGAGGAGTGTTTGAGATTTTGGGATTACATGATCTTTACATTATATATGACTCAATTTTTCCTGAATTTGTTAAATACCAATATTTAGCATATTTCACTATTCATCAATAAAACTATTTTTTAGAAAAATCCAAAAATTTTATGGAAATAGTCTGGGGACCAAACCCTTTATTAAAAAAAGTAATATATAAATAGAAATACCTTTTTAAACGGGATGGTAGGGAACCCATTTTTAGACTGAATTCCCATATTCATACAACCGTTGATTTCAGAGGCCCAAGAGCCCATTTGTATAAATACCATTATAATAAACCCATGTAAAAACATGTCCTAAATGGAAATAAAATGTCCCAAATAACCTACACAACTTTATAAAATACCGTAATCTTCTAATGACACTAATTTCATTCAATCACTATCTCGAGCATCCATAAATGCGCGTGTGTGCCGTTGCATCCCACCCAAATAAAAACTAGAGTCGCAACCTCTCTTGGAAAACACTGTTGATGCTGATACTTTGAGCCACATTGAGATTCACCAACCAACACATATATCATCATAGTTTTGACCCTAGTTTCAACTAAATATGTTCGCTATACCTAGATCAAGCTATCGTTTCACAGATCAACATCTATCATACCATGCTTTCCATTACATCAGTCTACCATGGACAAATCCATGCAAAAATAATTAAATGATCCCCATTAGACTCCCCAACATCTCTTACCACTTAATACATCTATCTTCTTACTATTCCGACAGTCATGTTACTATTCCTATAGTATAAATTCATTAGTTTCTAAAAATATAAATTATTTCATTATAAATTTAAAATGAATTTACATATTTAATTAAAAAGTGAGTAAATTTTAATTTATAAATCTATCAGTAATTACATTAAACATAAATTATAGAAATTCCATCCGTGTAATTTTTATTCACTTATTAATCATGTGGTGTTATCTTTACATCATAGAATTATTATATTCCAAGGTTACTTCATCAAACATGTGGTTTTTAAAAAAAATCATAAACTGGTGAATTAACTTATATCAGAAAACATACTCTTTATAATCATAAATCTGATCATGTATCTATTTAAATGATATTTTCTATTCCATCTGATCAAATTTTAGGCTCAAAACATGAGATAAATTTGGAACTAACATTCTCATCATTGAATCATGATAAACATTGTGTATCTAACATAATTTATAATGATTATATACTTGTTATGAAACATTCACATCATTATCCATGATATTATAATGCCCAAAAAACCATGTAAATAACTTACATTTCTTAAGAAAAACACACAAAACATTTCCAAGTAGAGATTTTATGAAAAATATGACCACCTACCGTACAAAAAATTTCATTTTGACTTATATCTGTATATCTTATCCTACTTCTATAAGATTTCCTCATGTGTTTCTACAATACTATCTTTGAAAGTCATTTCCTCTACTAATTATGGTTTATCAACATCCTTTCGCCAACATCATCCCATAAACCTGGAGTTTGACAATAGTTAACATATAATCCCTAAAAGAGTTCCATATATATACTAGAATGAAAAGTGTTATTATAAAAAAAATACAAATAGATGATGATCCAAAATTTCCTTTTAATCCATTGAATAATAAGTAGGAATTACCTCTAGGGCCTAAATTGTACGTTTTGACTATACATCAGATTGAAAATGAAAGGATGTGATGATATTTTATTATGTTCCGAATGACTTTTGAAGGTATTTCTAAAAGATATATGTCAAACTAAGAATAAAATAAGAAATAATAGACAAAGGAACTCCATGTAACCTGAAAATCACTTTGAGGCATAGTCAAAGAACATGATAGACGTAATAGTATCTCAAATTGGAATGAAATGTGATTATTTTGTTACTCGGTCAATAATAAACAAAATCACATTTTTACCTCAAAAAATAATTGATAGTCCCAATAATATTCCATCGATATATTTTCCCATTTATACTCTGAACTATAAAAGGATGAAGAATCCCCTTTGGTAATGTTTTATTTACTTTATCCTATTAATAGGTAAAACATTTCATAGTAAAATCTGAAATATCAATTTTTATTCTATTTCACTAGAAGTAAACATGATAGTCTTTATACATATTTTTTCTTATAGGATGAAATGAAATTAGAGAACAATTAGAATCACTTAACATATCTTTCTTATACTTTGAATCACAATTAATAGATAATATCTGCCAAAATCTAAAAACACAATATTTATCAACATGACATTTTAGAAACATACCCTTTTGTCCAATTATAACTTTTTTATACGTCATTATCTTCTTTATAATCATAAGTAATTATATTTGATAGAGACAACTATACTGAATACTAAAAAAAATTGAGGAATTTATTACCCCAATAATGTCAACGCCAGAATTAATCAAATAGTAAATCAAGGTGTATTGTTCTAGATGTAACATGGTTAATGATTCGTGATGTTTTAGACACAATTTCTCTTCCACATTGTATGCTCTTCAAGGATGGAAATTGATCATGTAATGAAAATCTGTTATCTATTCAAGCAATATACTTTTCATCATTTTTTGATTCTTCTATGTTAATATATACTACAATATTTCAGTGTATGTATATATTTCACATTTGTCTTTGTATAAAATATTCCCCCATATTTTCATATTACAATCCAAAAATAATAATTCCAAATAATGTGTGGGATAATTTAATTCATTATGTTTACATTTTTATTAAGCATAGAAAATTAAATTATTATATAACAACTGAAAAAACTATATCCCTTCACAAAATATTCATTATTGATGAAAAAGTTACCATTTCTAGAAGGCATATAATAATGGGATAATTAGAAAATATCTCCATCAATTCTTGAAAACAAACATCACCTTCATCTATGAAAAATAATATAAACCATATTTATTATACGTTAGTTAACGGGCTAGATAACTGTGAAATGATTTTAACAAACCATTAGTAACAATCTACTAATCGATGTATGCTTCAAATCTGAATGATATTTTTAGTACATGGAAAATATTCAAAAACATTTTTTGAAGGGATAAACTATTATACTATCATTATTTACAAGGTTATCATCAAAATTCATCTCTTGATACCAAAAACCAAATTTCCTATATTTTCAATATAACTAATTTTCATTGAGAGTTTTCATTGAAATCCATATATTTTTCCATGTTCCTAATAAATTTTTTAAAATATTAATAATCATTAATAAATAAATTAAAAACCATATTCAAATAATCATGGAATAATCAATTTATTAGATCCATGAATATAGTATTATAATATTAAAAAACAAAAGGAATAACCAAAATATCATAATGATGATATCTAGTAGGAAAATGAATTTTTAGGATGTCATCCTCCTACACCATAAGCCAATGGTGTCTACATCTAAAGTCAATATTGGACAAAATCTAAGCTCCCTGGAGCTTATCAAACATGTCATTTATATGAGGAAATGAACTCTTATTTTAAATATTTTTATTATTCAAATATATATAATCAATGACAATAACCCTGGAACCATTATATTATTAATGAAAAAAATGACCACCCATGGTGAAGTGCTAGGATCAATGATACATTTATCAAGAAACTCATGAAAATAATTTTTCAAATGGTGATTATCTACCTGATACATATAGTAAGGGGTATTTAAGGTATGTTATCTTTAAGAACCATGTCAAAATTAACATCAAAATACCACTATGGTATAACACTAGTTATATAATTAGGTAATACATCAAGGTATTCATTTACCACTTTCACATCATTAATATGAAGAGTTTATTTTTAAAAAAAAATATGTGAAAGATAAATTTCATTCCTATATTTTTATAGTTTCTCAGAATCTTCACATGTAATCAATGGTATGGGTTAATTATTTTAATAAATTAATAAAAATTTTTAAAAAGAAATATTTTTATATATTATCAATATTAGAAAGATAAAAAAAATCTAATCCTTACAAAAAACAATAGAAAACCCTTCAAAGGAAAAAACAACAAGGTTTTCAAGTAATTTATTTCTATATACACCAATAAGAATATTATCATAATTCATCTTTTGCTAAAATATTTACCCATGGTGTCTTAACCTTATATTCATGTATCCTTTTTTGAGACGAAGTTTTCTATTGAATAGAACATTCCGCAGACATAAAGTATGTTTAGATACCATATCAGACAAGAAATTATAAAAATCAGTGAAAAAAAATAAATTACCTGATACCACATCATTGGATGGCTCAACATCTCCTAATGTAGTCACAAAAGATCTCACTGCGACTTTATTCTTATAATTTGATTACATTCCATCATTCATAAACTTATTTGGTTAGGTATTTTCATAATGACCCATCTGACCTCACTTAAAACAAATTATTGTTTTCTTATTGGTATTAATATTAATAACATTTTAATTATAATGTCATTAAATGTGTATATACATGCCACATCTAAAACATATTAGATATTTGTTATGAAATTCCCACATTTTATTTTTACAACACTTTTCAGAAAATCGGAAATAAGAATTTATTACCATCAGATTTATTTGTTTTATTCTTACAAATTTATTTATATCATTATCTTTTATTATACTTAATTTCCAAGTACAAAAGAATATCATTAAACATCATTTATACAATATCAATATATAAAATATTTTTCTCATAACATTTGAATTTACTAGAGGCCAATTCCATTAAATATCATGGCTCAAATTCAGGGGATAAATTGTTACTTTTTTTATCTTGATCATGATTATGATTTTTATTATTCCATACAAATAATGTGAATTTTGATTCATACAAGAACACTGAATATTTCTCATTATTTCAATTCAATGAATTACATTTAAATCCTAATTTGAACAACCTTGATAAAATAATTTTTAAGAAAGATATAATTATATTCATCACACTCCAAGGCATCAATAACATAACTATCTCTTATATTCTCAACTGTTGACCACTACCGGTTATATTAACCATCATAACGGTAAATAGAATGACTATTATTTTGATTATATATAAAAACCATTACATTTAATATATTTTAATTTTATTTAATCAAAACGTAGTCAACCATAGTGAGAATATATCCACTTAGAGTAAGTGGGTGTTTCCTTATATAATGATCCACTATCCTCGCGTTTTCATGGTTGTTCTGGTTGTCCTCATTAATGGATTCCAAAATAATTTACATCATGTTTTAGCTAATCTATTACAATCACAAACAAACCAGTTCAAATCCATACTATTTAGTGTTATGGATTCCAAAAGATATCATCCTCTTTATTCCATGTAACATAATCGTCTCTATTTCTTCATTGGAAAATCATTCTGAATAGACATATGTTAGATGAAAAAACATGGTAATATTCAAATTATATATCATATCAACATAAACATATAGTAACAATATTTTATTTTATTATATTAACGTGTTCCTACATATAATTTTATCTAATCCATAACCTACTACAAAATATAAGCACAATTAATTTATAATGAAATAATGTACTAAATTCTCTTATAATTCACATTTTTTACATTCCCAAATATCTCTAAAATTTATTGTTTTCTGAAATTAAGAAATAATTCATACATATCAATAAAAAAGAATTCAAATTTTTACAAATAATATAGTATCCATTACATCCATTATAAAAAAGTATAAAAAAACATGATAAAGTTTCATGAAAAATCATTAAAATATCCAACTTGGATTATTCTTTGGTTGTACCCATACATAAAAATTTTGAAAAACATTTAAAACATGGAATTAACTTAAAAGGTTGGTAAGGAACATAAAAAATTAATGAAACCATTAGCCTATCAATACATATAACCATGTGGAATCATGTTTACAAAGACATACTTCTATTCCAAAATATATCATATACTTTGTGAAGACTATAGATTCCATTAAACATAGAAAGCATAGATAAAACTATAAAGGTATATTGGAGAATTACATTATTTTGATATCTAACACTTATGGCTACTATACGATTTTTAATTCTTGTAGATATCATACAATGTAATCCTCATGGATAACATTTGATATCACCAAAATGGCTATATTATGGTCAATCCATCACAATCAGAGAAGGAGTAACCATACGTTCATCCTCAATCAAAAACATACCCAATAACACTTGACTAAAAATGTTCCAATTTCTTTTTTATAAATAATACATTTCAATAGGGATTTCAAATGAAATTCCCATGAAAATATCATATATTTGAAGGGATAATTATTGAAATTAACGTATTATACGAATAAAATATGAATACACATAATAATAAATTATATGAAAAAATTATTTTCACAAATATTATTAGTAAAACATATTGATGAAGAATAAGGTTAACCTAATGAATGAAAATTGGGTTTATAAGTCAATTAACTTGAGTACCTCTTATATTAAACAAATTCAAAACACCATTAAAATGGTTTAAAGGGTGTTATAAATATATTAGTGAACAATATTATCATTTATAATTATTTATATGATATTTTGATAAAACATATCAATTAATATATTAATAATATTTTATCATTATCACTGTTTCGAGTCCATTTATTTCATAGTCTCTATAGCTTGTTATTTTTGGTTTTTTTTCTCAAATCGATGAAAAACACCAAATTGGAATTATATGGTGTTAATGTTGTTCGATAATTTTAAAGGATACCTTATATAATTTTTTACATAAATGACGATGAACCATTAGATGAAACAATAAGAATAATGATTTAATTTATTTTTGTGGTCAAGATGATCATCACAAATTTATATCATTGTATTCAATATCATTTTTATATGTTTGTTTCAAAACACTAAATAACATAAAATATCTATTATAATATATTATTTAACGACAATAATTGTTTCATCACAATACTTCAAGAATATAATGTAATATAGAAGTGTACCACTTATAATGGTCGTTAATACACACATCATTAGTGATGTCCTAATTTTTAAAATAAAAGGTAGGGAAGAAAAGGATTAATGATATGTTTTTACACAAACATGACATTAATATAATTATATATAATATTCGGGGGTTTATATGAGACATGGACAGTGGGACCTGAAGATATTATAATAAATGACAAATAATAAAAATGAAAATAAAAGAAATTGAAAAATGAATTTACCTATTGAAATCTCCAACATGAGATCTTTCTTACGGCCCGTGGTTAGTTCATTTTGGTGATACAATTAGGCCATGGACGTGGGGAAGTATATTGGGAAGGGAATCGTTATGTAATTAAAAAAGATACAAGGATTTGAGGTGTGTGGGGAAAATGTGTTGAGGGTCCTTTTGAAAATGAAGGGGAGGTGGTATTTTATCATTATTTAAATAATTTTTTTGTTATTTTTTCTCATGACTATAAATAATTTGAGATTTATCACTAAATATATTAATATAAATAAGGTAAATTTTATTTTTTTACATACATCATCCATACAACATCTATGACTCAATAATTCGGGAATTATTTAAATAAAATAAATTATATTATTTCTCTATTTGAAAAAATATCAAATATTTTAGAAAAATACCAAAAAACACCCCAACCATTTATAGATTTGTATAAATAAAAAATAAAACAATTATTTATTTTTTATTCTATATACAAGATATTTAATTTTTAATTTAAATTATAATATATTCAAAATATACCAATTTTGAAATTCTATCTGATTTTCAACACTCTGAAAAATTAATTATGGTTTTATAAAATTATCATATAATCACATGGAAACAAAATATTTATTTATGAATATATTTTTTAAAAATATATTTTCTATTTAAAATTTATATTTCAATAAAATTGTAAATAAATATTTCTAATTTATAAAAATACCAAAAAATAATTTATCATTTTTAAAATATGTACACACTTAATGAAATATATAAATACATAAAAATTTCTATTATAAAGTAAATAAATTGTATTTATAGTTTAGTTTTAATTGTTATTATTCTAATTTAGAAATTAGTATTCATAATGATCATGTTACTATTCTAAATGTCATGTTACTATTCAATCAATATAAATTCAATAATTTATATAAATTTATATTATTAATTTATAAATTTATAATGAATTTAAATATTTAATTTGATAATGAATATTTATTAATTTGTATATGGGTTATTAAAACCGTTGTAACATCAAAATTCATAGAACATTGAAAGATAGATAATATCATTTCAATGGAGTTGAACGAATGTTACAAATTAATGGATAAGAATATACATAGAATGATGGAGAATTCATTGAATAATGGGTTTAATTACAACATTCCCTTTATTAGTGGTTTTTTGGAATTCATCACGATTCTCATTTTTTCTCAAAACATGAGTTAGTTATGATGGTTTTATATTCATGTGCATGACTATTACTTCCATCTTTTTAGGGAATATGTTTTAGGATGTTATCTAATTGACACTCGTTGTTCTTTTTTACTAGGAAACTCCAATTATTTTGAATTTTAGTATAATACAAGGATATATAGGGATGTAAATTTGTATAAAAATTAATCATATAAAGAGTAATATATGAAAATTAATTTCATAAACAATATTTTACATATATTTATTAACTTATGAAATTTAATGTTTCAAAAAAAGTTATAAATTATATATATTCGATTATAAATTATTATTTGAATTTTAGTTATTGTATTAACTATTAAAACATATTTTTTGAAATTACCAAGAATATTTCCATGGAGTGTCAAAATACATGTCTAGTAAGGCATATTGTCATGTACTATGTAATGCTTGAGACAATCATGTTTATACATTTTCAGTTTTATTAAACCTAGGTACATCTGTTATCTAACCAACATAATATATATTATATTTACAGACATTAAATTGATCATAATCTACTCTCACTATACATTACAATAATTATGTGATTTTATCAAAAATATAGGTTTATCCTTAAATGAATTCATAAACATATCCCTAGGGACCCACTAATGTTTTACCATCCAAGATTCTAATATAAAACTAAACTATTCTTATGATATAATCATTGGTGACCCAATCATTCTGAATAAATTATTACATCATTTATATACATAAAATATAAATATATTCCAAATGGAAACCGTAAAGGAATAGTGTATTTTAGGACTATGTTCATATTACACAAAGGGAAATAAAAATGACATCCTTATGCTATTACTTATCATGTTATTATAAAATAAATTTTATATCTAAAATATATGCGGTCTATCCTAGGTAATATATATAGAAGTCGAAATAAATAATTTCATTGTAATGGAAAAACCATGATAAAGAAGAATAACATGCGAGTTATAGTAACAAAATGATTTCATAAAAAAGATATATGAGTAATCACATGGAAAAATTACAAAAAATGAAATGTATAATTATATAATATCATCACATTAATTTGCAAATTTCATAAAACATGACATATGAATTAGTCAATGGTAAATTTAAGGAAAACTTCACATCATTTAGAGAGTCACATAAAGGATTAGGTTCAGTCCCTAATTCCATAATTGATTTTTCATGCGAATTAAACAATTAAATATAAATTTATGGGTTTTATAAATATTGGGGCACCCAGTAAATTCATTTTTAGTACATAAATATTTGTTTCATATAATTATATTGATGATATTTCATAAAAAAAATTTCTTATGTGATAAAATTGTTAGAATAATCGTTTATCATAATAAAATAAAATCAGATTTAAAAGAGAAATAATTTGAGTAATGGTCTTATGTAATGTATTTACAAATTATACGAATAATGAATAAGACTGTAATACATGTGATTATAATATATATAGAATTTTTAATAATTCTATAATATTAATGAGATGAAAAATGAGTAATTAATAAAATGTTCATAACATGATGAAAATGAATTGATTGAATGATCCATTACCTTAATCCTAAAATGTATCATGAATTAATTATCTCCATGAATAATATATGTATGTTAACTAGATACATGATTGTCAATATTTAACATTTCTTATCTGCTTTTTTATTTTATGTTATATTCAATTAAATAAAATATAATTTCACAGAAAATGTTTTTCTGAAAAATGGATAATATGTCCAAAATAATAGATGTATGATTTATAAGGCCATAAATATTATAAATATATCATATCATCAATGGTCACTGTTAAATAACTATATTATTCATAAATATATTATACTTTTAAATTTGTTGATGATTTATTATAATGGAAATGAGATACATTAAAATTGATGGGATTTTAGGCCATAGGTATGTATGATTATCGTTTTAATTTCTCCAAGATCATGGTGGAAAAAAGGAAAAGATATATTTATATTTCTATTATTATGATTATATAATAAATTTAATATTAATTATTTAAATTTTATTACACACTTCATCCATGTCACATAGTAATAAAAATGAATCATATCGCTTCTCTCTGGTTTTGTCACTTGTACGGAGGAATGACAATATAATTTGTTCAGTGGATGATAAGATATGTTAAAATAGGATATATTTATTTTAAATCGTCTTTAATAAATTAGTCACATCATTTGTTAGTCTGTTGTCCACAACACATAAAAATGACATTATTTTACTCTATATAAAATGGAATTTAATAATGCATACTTAATTTAATTATTCATAAATAAAATTAATTTTATAAATACCATACATATAATTCAAATAGATCATCATATATAATAGTGTGGAGTTGTACTGAGAAATGGATTAATTTATTTAAAGTTTTAGTATCCCACCGTACACATGATCAACAGTTTCATTTACCATATGAGGCTGGAAGAGAGGTGGTAGATTATTACAGTAACATAAAATAATTTATTTATATATATAATAATAATATTATTATCTTTATTTTTAATAATATTTGGTGTAGGAGGAATAATAAAGAAAATTAGACACTCGATTAAGTACATTAGATAGTTGTCAAAAAACTACATTATAGTTTCACAAAAAACACAATATCTTTGATTACATATAGAACCATGATTTATAGTATATTACGGTTACAATGTAGTTATGTGAAATATATTTTCATTAACAATGCTATTGCAACATTTGTAAAGGAGGGGAGTGTGATGGAATTTTATATGTTAAGGAGCACACGGAAAAAATGAAATAAAATAAATTCACCACCTTTTACAGATTATAAAAGAACCAAAATGTGACTTTTAAAAAACACAAAATATATAAAATAAAAATAATATCAATAATTAATAATTAGATATGTTTTTGGTCCTTTATAACCCTTATGTTTTTAGTTTAAGACATGATCAATTCATTTTTACCGTAACTATGGTAGATAATTTTTAATGATTGCATTATTAATTTTGGATAAATTATATTTATGCCTTACATGTACATATTAATTGTTCTTAATATATAGTTTGAGAATAAAATTCTCAAAATTAATCTCATAAAGTATGTATGTTTAAATTTAAAATTTACCCATTAAAAGGTAAAAACCCTCTCCCCAAAAGAAATTTTTTTAAAATTTTAAAAATAATTGATATTCAAATAAAATTAATTGTTGAAATTTTTATTAAATAATAATAATTTTAAAAAATTTTCTATTTAAAACTATATATATATAAAATTGTGATATAAATTTAATTAAGTTAAATGAAATATTTTATAAAAAATAGATATTTCATAGATCATTTTAAAATGAAACATTCCATAAATATTCAAAAAAATACTCTTACGAAAATTTTTCTCTATTTATTTTTAAAATTATATCCATATTTTAAATATATATATTAAATTTAGTAAAAAACCTATTTTAAATTTTTCACATATCATGACACATAAACATGTTATAAAATTACACTATTTGAGAAAAAACATTATTTTTCATGAAAAAAGTTCATATATTATATCCAACCACAAAATAAATGGTGAATTTATTTTTTACATGTGTGAACCATATATTATTTAATAATTTATATACTCTTTTTCATCCACTTCAATATAAAAACTTATTAAAAATTTCCATTTCTAAATAATAATTTTTTTCACAGTTTCAAGTTTCATTTAAACTCAAGAACTCATGCATCAAAATCTATCAATGAGAATAAATCTATTTTAAATTTTATTTATCCCAAAGGGTTAATGTGTTAAATTCACTAAATACAATTCATTATGTTATGTAAAATAAATTACACCACTATGCAAGGACCAACATCCATACATATGAAAGAGAGATGTTTTCGCCTTTCGTATAATGGAAGAATGATAGATCATGGTTGAACTATAATCATAATTACATATCAAAATATAAATGATAAATTTTTTATTATCATAGGATGGTTACAACACATTAATAGGAGGTAGAGGAATAAATAAACACAAATTAGGTGGTATGGATGACTACCTCTTCTTTATAGGACTCCATTTATATATCATCGTAAGATAGATAGGATTTTTATTTTGGAAGGTCTAAAACCTCAATAAAATGGATAATGATATTGATAAGAATTATGTTTTTTTTATTTTAGATAGAATTATTTTTTGTAAATATGTATGGTATATGGTTGTATATTTTAGTAGCGGCGAGTGTGTAAATCTGGAATTTAAAATTAATTAATTTATATGAATTACTTAGAATGTTAAATTAGTATAAAATTTAAAAATTTCAAATGTAATTTTATTATAAGTCAAAACACATTCATCCTATAAAATTTAAACACATATTTGATATTTTTTCACCATTATCTTTCTGTTTTATCTCTCCTTAACTATTCTAGTAGATTCCATACTACTAAATGATTCTACTATAAAAGGGTTTATAACGTTAATATAAAAATGTTCACCACCCCAAAATTTAAAAACATATTTTTAGTTACCTAGATAACATATATATGGTTTCATACAATATTTTTATTTATTTTAAATCATGATGTAAGGTATTATTTTGTTAAAATTCAAACAATTTATTTCTTTAAAGTATTATTTTAATTTTTAATTAATAACATCCAAAAAACTATCTACACCCGATCCAATGAATCCAAAAAAAATTATATGTCATATTTATCAATTTAAAATTTGTATTTAATTTTTGTAGTTAAATTTAATAATTTTATAGATTCTAATATCATAAATCATAATTTTCCATTTTTTAAATAATTACATCATTATTGTTGTGTAAGAATTTTTGTTAATCAATTCTTTACAAAACAAATTAATTAGCATGATGATATTAAGTAATATGAATTTCAGAAGAGAATTTATACACTAACATATCATCATGTTAATCCTATGATAAAATTTTTATTGTTATTAGAAATAAATTTCTTTTACTTTTTACATTTTATAACAAAAAATATTATATTGGTCACAATCTCATGAAAATTGAATAAAAGGTTAAATATCCAAATGTAGATTTTTATGGAAAAAATGGAAACATACAATAAGAAGGTATCATTAAATTAAGAGAAATAGAAACATACGAAATCTACAATGAAGATATATCACAAACTGATCATTATGTCGAGGGGGTAGTATCTTATCCTCCTCAAGAAAAGAATAATGAAAGTCACTAACAAAACTGGGAGCCTATTTCAACCTAGTTTCAAAAAATTCAATATATAACATATCCAAAACTAAAATTAGTGGCCCCAGACATCTATATCCCACCGAAAATACATTCATGAAAATTAATTCAATATGAACCTCATACAAATATGAGAAAACAACACATATATAGAATCAATCAATGACATAATTAATTAAATACGATGAGTTTATTCCATGAATGAAATAATATAACCTTAAAATAATTATGAACATGACCTTTTATGAATTATTTGGACATTCAGTAGTCTGCAAAAACATCCCAAATAAAAAAAGATATATTTGTCTCCGAATTAAAATTTCTACATTAGGGGAACAAGAAGACTCTATATAGCATCATTCATGGAACCATATAGTGGTGGGAAAATAAATTTATTTGAAGATCCTAAATAAAATAATGTTTAACAAATTGTTGTAGAGATTTTGATCATACCTTAAATTATATTTGGTGAATATAGTGATGCCACCACTAATTCAACCAACTGACCATCCCTATATATTATACATCTATTCTAATTGATACATATATGAACATGGATGGGTATGGATGCCTCAAATTGGAAAATATCTATAGTTAGTCTGAATTTTTCTCCATATCCTCTCTATAAATCCTATTTCTATTACCCCTATTTATAAAATAGACTTTTCGGAATTTTATGATGAGGCATTGAGTGTAACCATCAACAAAAAAATGATCTCCATAAAACAATGAGAAATAAATCTATCATTGTCTATGAACTCTATGGAAAAAAACACAGTAGAATAATTCACCAGGATGTTAATGGAAAATTCTAACATCTGAACATTGGAAAAGAAGATTTTGATATCGAATACCCTCTAATAGAATCCTATAAAGTCCCAGTTACTAGGACCTATATTGAAACCATTGTTCCTTAACGAACCATTCTTTTCACCTCTATTTGAAAAAAATATTCATGAGTCAACACACGAAATAAAATATTCATTATTTTGAAGCTCTAGATATATTGTTTACATAATGTATGTTCCTATGAATAATAAAGATGTACTGAGTGCATACTGACAACACTTCACCAGGACATATCATATGAAAAATTGATTATGTCCATGCATAGAAAATGATGAATCTGATCTCATTTTCCACCAAAGGAAATGCATCTATAATGATGTGAAGGAGTCTCCTACCTCATAACTCAATTAAATTATAAAAACATATTCTACACATTAAAAACATTAAATAATTTGACCCAAAATTCATGAGCCTCTATTCTCTCACAAAGATAAAATATTCACCATTGATATTTTGATCCCCATATCTAACAATATCTAATCGTTCCTTTTACCCAACCATGGCCCAAATCAAACTTGACGGGTAATCAAGGTCCTAAAAAATTCTATCTATATCTATATCAGAAACACTTCTATAATTATTCTATATTCTTTTACAATAAAAATAATTAAAATTCATCTTTCGAGGCTCATTTTTTTAAATAAGTTCAATCATATGTTGATCAAACTGACTTTCATATTGAACCACCGCAATCTTAATAACACACTAAGTTGACCAGGATCTATAAATAATATGGCAACAAGATATCATAATCTTGGTAGTATGTAATAATTTATAATTATTATTTTAATTTATATTAAATTCATTTAAACAACACAACTCAAACAAGATGAAAAGACATCCTTGATCCATACACCTCTCGATGGTCTCTAACATGAATGTTGGTCTATCAATATTGATATTTTTGTAGTCTAAAATACCTTACATCATATCAAATGGGTCCCCAAAAATTTCATACCCATCCATGTGTTTCCTGGATTATATCTCACATTAATATATATAGAGTAAATTTAATCCCAAACCCTTGATGTCTTAATTGTTCATATCACTAATTTCTGTACTATCTCTCATCATATCCATTTCAAATGACACTATCAATACCCCCTTCCACCAAAGATGACTCTCCTGATATGAAAACTACAGATGAGATATAAATACTCCTGAGTGATGCATCATGTAATCCTTATAATTGAGAGTATCATCGATGGTATAATAATCTCACATATGTGATGAATTACCTTCTACGATAATAGTCCTGAGAGATATGCTATTTCATACTCATTATACAACATGAAATTATATAATATTTAACAAAAAATACTCACAAAATTCATTATAAATGATAAATGTATAAATAAATGACTCTAAATATTTACCATATAGAAATGAAAAGTAATCAACACATAAAAATATACTAATACCATGATTTAAATATCTATCATTGTCCCTAAATTCTTAAATGAAACCTAAATTTATTTAATATATAAATATGGTGGGCATAAAACTATACTCATTTGGGTAGCCAAATTATCTTTTCGACATGTGAAAAGATCATACTAATGAACTAGTGGCCAAATAGTAGAACGAACGACACCTATATTGGACAACTGACCAATACCATCCCAACAATAACATTATATTTCAATAATACATCCATTTATAATAAGATAATAATAATATTGACATGGTTAACATGAACTGCATTCTCTATAATTTTACCCTTTGACACCCCAACTTATTGCTTCATTCTACTCCCAAATTGTTTGTATATCATCACATCCCATTACATAACTTTTGTAGATATCTATGAAATCACATCACATCACATCACAACCCATATTTCAAAAAGATGGTTCAACCCTTTATTTAATAAAAAAATATTAAGAAATTATGAACATGAATGAAATAAAACTTATTCCCTCATCAAACGACATTAAACCCCAACAATATTCCATTTAATAAAATCTAAAAACATTACGTCTCTCCCGTTGACACATTGGACTCCGTGACAATTCACATATCATAAATTATATTTTTTCTATTCTAAACTGTATAACATGAATCTCCAAATATAATAAAAGTGTGAATTTGGAGAAGTGTGTATCCATACATCGATCATCACTAAAATAATTTTTAGAGTACACAGTTGAACTTGTTGATTGTTGTAAAATGTTCCCTGAATGTGTGGGTTTAATAGATAACTCTAAAGTAAATAAAATTTATATATTATCATGGAATAGAATCTCCACAATTAGTATCACAACCAGATACCAACCTACTCATATTATTACAACCAAAACTCAAGAATAATAACATTTTACATGTAACCTCTAATTATACAATATCCTCGATCAGCAAACAACAAACAATTTATAATTCATCTTCAAGGTCAACATATTAAATTTTTCTAATTTCACCTAACCAAAAAATTACATTACCATAAAACATCATTTAATTATTCATCCATTTTATATATCTTTAATATTTAACAATTTTTACCATGAATGAAATATTTAATTTATTCCATATCGATTTCAATCACATTATTAAAACAACCCCCTATATTTTAATGTTTACATTCTCATTTAATTATAGTAATTCTATATAAACTATAATTTTATAGAAACACACACAAAATATCATGTAATCCTTTCCAAGACATATAATATACATCATCAAAATTATACATCCATATAAAGTTATACATTACCAAACCCTTACCAAAACCATTTTTATGTGTTCATCCTCATAAAAAACTCATATCATAATTTTCCCACCTCATAATTGATTATTAACCACTAATAAGATGCACATAGCACAAAAAATCATCTCACAACACCAAAACAATATATTTCATAGACACAAAAATTGTTATCACATATAATATCAAATAAATCAGGTATCATTTAATTCAAAATCATTATTTTATTATAGTCTCATTGAAGAATTTATTTTTATTGGCATAAAATTATTTAGGTTAATATATGTGATTAACAGTTTGTTCTATTTTATATTAAAATAATCACAGTTGAAGTGATAAGTAAAAAAATTAATTATTCATCATGAAAGTCTTACATTCTCCATGACAAGTTATAGTTCCCTAAAAATGAATAATCTAAATTTCAACATTATCAAAATGATGAAAAAATGTTATTCATTATACTTCTTATGTAAATTAAATGTTACATTCTAAAATAAATATTAGAATACGAAAAAGACCATTCCAAAAGATATATATTTGTAAAAAAATCCCACAGGATAAATCACTACTAGAAATGAATGGACCCCACATATAATGGATGATTCTGAGCCATTTTGAATAGTAGGAACAACTGTAACATCACCACTAAGTACCTTAAAAACGAATAAAACCTTAATGGGAATAAAAAAAAATATTGAATAAAAAACAGTCAGAAATTTTTTTTATATAAAAATCAACCTCTCAGACAAGAAAATAGAGGGAAAAATTGAAATGGAAGAGAAGAACCCACAAAAACTACAAATGATATATCATCCAATGTGATGGTTGAAAGAAATTGAAATGGTTCTGAAATTGATTATTTGGATGAACCATATTCACCTAGGAAACCATGCAAATATTGGAAAATTTATTTCCTCCCAAGATGATTAATGATTTTTTAAAACCATCATGGAAAATATAAGATCACGATAACACCCATAAGAAAATTTCATACTAATTTTAATAACTGAATACACTATGTAATGTATCCTATCAAATCCCCATTACACTATTATTCAATGAAGCTCTATGGTTTTTTTATATTGTTGAGTAGTCGATCTTATTAAATATAAATACAGATAATTAACTTCAATATACTTATCATGAAATGGTTCTTAAAAATAAAAAGCATCCAAAAAAATATTGGGACTCCACACTAAATCTATAACACATAAAAAAATAGTTTAAGAAGCCACATAAATACATAATTCTATCTCAATGTCATAGTTACCTCTAAAAATTTCCGTAAATAAATAAAAACTCATCTTGTGACTATATATTAAATCCAATAATTAGGTGATATAATCTCCATAAATTACGGTGATACACCAGGCCTTGTGTGATAGGTCTTCCTACAGCTAAATTATCCACTCCCTCTCCTATTCATACCCTCAATACCCAAATTGATACCCACTATACTCATTCAAATACAAAATTATTGATAATTAATGGATTAGATGTTTCTTGGATGTTTTAAATCATTGGCTATAGTTTTCATAACAAACCATGAGGTAATAATTTTTTATGGGTTGTGATGGACCATCATATAATGACTAGTCATTATATATATATATATATTAAAATAGACTTATTACTCAATAAAATTTTATGTATATAGAGAGAAAAATTACATATAAAATAAAAATCAATTATCAACTTTATTATATTGTGATTTGAGATTTAAATATATTTTCAAAAAATGTATATAACACACTAAAAAATGAATGAATATAACTAATTTATTGTTTATGGAAAAAAACATGCGCAAATCTAATGAATACAATTCATATAAATGATGATATGTTGGGAGAATAATTAATGATCTTTGCAGTTAGGGGATTACCTGAGTGGTAAGTCATCTTGTTATCCTACATCATGACTGGGTTTATATCAAGGTGATAGTGAATCTCTGTCTGAATTGTTATAGTACTATATGTGTACTTTGAGGCAATGTATCAATGTAGTAGTGAAGGTACTATAGTAGGTAATTTATTGGGGGTACTGTATCAAAAATAATTTTGATCTAGAAAAGGCTTTTGGGTAACTAGCCCATCGAGGCCATCAGGGGGCTAGGGATGGAAGAATGTGGTATAGTAGGTATGATGTATAAAGGTACATTGGGACATCTAATGGTGATCCCAATTACTATATATTGGGATTAATTGCCAATGGGCCTTCAGGACAATAATTTAATGTCTAATATAGCATCAGGTTTGGTGAGATATTCCTAATGGGGGATGTGACCTTCATTGTAGGACAACATGCATGTGGAGTGTGTTTGTTGGAATGTTACTGTACCGTGAATAAAATAATATATCATAAAAATACACTTATAAAGAGGGTGTGATAAAAATATTCCTCTCATCACCATCTCATACTATAATAGTTTCATCTCGGCATCCAAATTGATAAATTTGAAAGCATTTATTGGAAAAGATGAAAAAGAACTACATTCATTTTTGATATTGTGGGACATAAGAAATTTGGGAATGAAATTATCGAGGGAATGGTTGAAATTTTCATTACTCTTTAGTATAAAATCTGGTCCATTGAAAATAGATATATGATATAAACTGAAAATCATTGTTGGGGATGAGGGTTTGATAATGGAGGAAAAAAATCCATCCATTTATCTATTTTAATAGTGCAACAAGATTTTATATGATTGTATATCTATATCCAATGTACGTCATCTTCAATCAAATTCGTGATATCATCGATGATATGTCATGTTGAAAAGCACAATAACTAAATCATTATTTTCTAAATGGTATATTCAGCATATCCATTTTGAGGAAGTATATTCCATATCAATAAGACGTACGTAATTAATTGTTGTTATATATAAAAAAATTCTCTCTTAGGAATGGAAATTGTTAATGATCATCAACCATAGTTATAATGATATTATTAACTAGATTACCCATCTAGAATAATGGGAATCTAAATACCATAAGTATAAGGATATGACATGAGAATCAATAGAATACATGAAGTATAAGTAATATCACCATTATTCAACATGTTATATATAAAATATATTTTGGGAAAAGATTCCATAAATTGTGAATAATATATGTTCCTAATATTTTATCAATGCAATTTCCCCTCATAATATAAATTTCTTTCATATTTGGTAATATTAAACTATATAATGTACTCACACCACATGATATATCCCAATATTTACTGTTATATAATTTTATGTATTGCATTCTATGATATAATATTTATATAATAATTTAATCTGCTAAAATTTTGGAGATAAAATAAAATAAAATAAATTGGGGATCCCATATAATACTTTCAAATATGACTTTTTGAATAAAAATATGACAAATTAAATTGTAATCAGATCCTTAGTTATTTTAATTGTCACGACCCACCCTCGGGGTCTGTGCCGTGACTACCCCAAGCCCGCCTTCCATAGGCCAGGGGCTGGTGACTAGCACCAAGGTGTAAATCCCCGTAAAAAAGGGAAGGCATTGCCTTTGTAAAGTAAACAAACACCACAGAGTAAGCAAGAGGAAAGTAAACACTAAACAAAAGCAGAGTACAACTGAAAGTGCGGAAAAGTAAATGGGCTAGTATACAAACCCAAACTGAAAGTAAAGTACAACTCGAAAGGGAAAACATCAACTGAAAAGTAAAAGCCGCTACACCGAGTTGTCTACTGGAAATCCCACCTGAAGGGTGGGTACAGATAGCTCCACTGCTCCACGGGTCCCGCCGTCCACTCCGAGCACGTCCCACCCAGTGGTCCACCTCTGGGTATCGTCCCGCTCTGCAAGCCTCAGCCAAGATCAACGCTGTCCGTCGTCTGCAACCAACACAATGTAGTGCGGGCAAAGCCCGTGCAGGGGTGAGTATAAGCTACTCAGTAGGGACCCCGAGACCCCTGAAGGTCTCTCAAAATCCACAAAGGATAAACCACAAAGAAAGGTACAATCACGAAGTAACAACCGACACTGCTTAGGTATATGCCCATACATATACCTAAGTCATCAATTCAAATACGCTCCAACCTCCGAGCCCAAGTATAACTCAGTCCACACAGGAAAGTAAACGTATTCCACACAGCAAAGCAAAACGAAATCCACACAGGATAGCACAACACAATCCACACAGGAAAGTAATAGGATTCAGATCACACAGGATTTTCATTATCAAAAACGTAACTACTGAAGAGCCCCATCTCTGAAGTGTACAGTGTCCTGTCACGACTCTGAGATACTGCTCACTAACCTAAGACTGCTGAGGTACTCCTCCTTTCGAGTACCGCGGGTCTGCCGCCAACTACCGGGTGCTCCGTCCGCTGAGGGTCTGCTGCCAAATACCGGGCGCTCACCCAAATAGCCTACAGAGGTACTACTCCAGTCGAGTACCGCAGGTCTGCTGCCAACTACCAGGCGCTCTGTCCGCCGTGGGTCTGCCGCCAAATACCGGGCGCTCCGTCCACTGGGCTAGTCGACTCACTCCAAGTCGAGTCGGTCGAGCAGTCTTCAGGTCTCAGCCGGCTACACGGTCTCCGTACTCCGTACGCTCGTCTCCAGTATCGCGAGTCTGCCGCTACAACCAAGCGCACCACCTCTATCGAGTAAAACAGAAGATTCAGCTCACACAGGTATACATCTTCAGATGACGATAAAGATGATCACTGAACCATCTAAGTCGTCGGACCCACGAAGGATCGATAGGTACTAACCCCCGCAGTGACCTACACAGGATCTGACCCATACAGGATCGGGCCCACGCAGGACCTGTAGCACTGATCCACGTAGGATCGCTGAGTGCAGTAGTCGTCGCAGTCCACTGCGGATCTCTGCACAGTCGTCGCCGCAGTCCACTGAGGATCTCTGCATGGTCGTCGTCGGAGTCCACGGAGGATCTCTGCACAATCGTCGCTGTCGGAGAAGCAGTCGCAGCCAGCACTAGGGTTCCCGCACACAACAAACTCGTTCGGAGGGTCCGCTCCACGAGCCGAGAGGCTGATACATCAACTGTCACAAAGTCCAAAGTTGATGTATCCAAAACTTCCGTATCGTCAACAGTAACTCAACGCAACAGACGATGCGTCGATCGGACGCCTGGTCTGAGAGTTATTGGCATTTTCGTCCCCGGGGCCCAGTTGGTTTTTAAGGGAAAACCAACCGGACCGTACTCCACCTGTGTCCAAACCTCGGGCGGAGCATGCCAAAAGAACCGTCTCACTAAGAGGAACACAACAAAACTGACGGAACGTCAATCAGACGTCTGTAGCTCAAGATATGAGCGTTTCCGCTCCGAAGGCCCGGTTGGTTTCGTGAACGAACCAACCCGGCCGAACTCAAAGTGTTCCGAAACTTTGAGTGCGATATACCGAAACGACCGTCTTGATCCAAGGATCGCGTTTCCACATACGGTTTGTCATTCGGAGGTCCGTGGCTCAAGTTATGCCCAAAAGACCGAAACCGTCTCGAAAATGGGGGGTCCGGGTCCGGGCCGACCCGGACCGACCCTCACTGGGTCGGCCCGGACCGGGTCGACCCGACCCGTGTCCGACCCGACCCGACCCGGGTCCGACCCGACCCGGCCGGCCGGCAGCGTGGTGGTCTGGAGGCGCGGTAGCCTGGGGGCGCGGCGGCGCAGCGGCCTGGCGCCGCACGGAGGCAGCGCGGGGGGGGGGGGGGGGGGGGGGGGCAAGGCCCCCCGCTTCTTGGTTTGGCGGCACGACAATCAGTCGCGCCCCTGTTGTCAAACGCCCCCCCCCCCCCTCGTGGGGGCCCTGCTTGTTCGGAAAACGGGGGGGCCGCCTGCCCCCCTCAAGGAAACCGCCCCCCCCCCCCCCCAATTAAATGGGGGGGGGGCTTTAACCGCTGGCCGGGGGAATTAATTTCCCTCGGATTTTGACCATTCGGCCGGCCACTTGGACGGCCGGTTTTTCTCCAACGGGACCAGCGAACCGGTCCCCCTTCCGGCTTCCGTCGCCAGCGGCCTGGTGTGCCGCCGGTCTTTCCGTCTTGCCGCGGCCCGGAACCGGCCGCGGTGTTCGTCGTCCGGCGCGGTGCGACGGCACCGCGCCCCTCCGCCGCGCCTGTTGATATCCTTCGACGTGGCGCGACGGCGTCGCGTTCTTGATGATCCTTCCATGGTGCGGCGCGACGGCGCGGCGCAAAATAATCGTGCGATTATCTGCGTGGTGCGACGGCACCACGCCACCTTGTTTCTACCCGCAAGATATATCAACAAGAACGAAGGAGGGGGTTCGGCCGTGTTCATGCGGTCTGGCCCCCCTCACGTTAAACAATAACACATATTTATAATCCTCACGTTAGTCATGCTAGAACCACGAACAAGGATAAATAAATAAACAAATAACAACAACCCCTACCTTGAAAAATGATGTCGCACGTCGGTTATCGCGGAGAAAGGCATCGCGGTTTCGGACGTAGATTTCGTGGACGTCGGGGTTCGTCCGAGGAGAAAACGACGTCTCTTCACTTGTCGCTATGACAAAGAAGGGAGGTACGTTGTCGTTGGCGATGATCACCACGGTCGGCGACTTCTCCCTTGTCGAGGAGAAAGATGAAGACGGAAGAATTCGGGACGCCGAGTCTCGAAAGTCGTGGGATATATGTTCTTTGTCGGAGAAGAACCGTTCTTCACGTTCTTCGTCGAAGACGAAGAAGATCTTCAAGTCCCTCAACGATTCTCCCAATCCTTTCAAGTAACAAAGGAACTAACCCAAAAATAAATTAAGCATACACTTAATTTATTAACACAACCCAAACTTTGAAATTCAAGAGTTAGAATTTCAAAAACTCAAAATTAAACTCACTTATTAATTATACATGAGTTGTATAATTAATTAATAGTTAAGTTGACAAGCCTTTAAGAGGGAGAGAGGGGAGTTAGGGAATTTGAAAAGGTGGGGCTCGGGTGGGCCCCTCCTCACCTTAATCCTCTCTTATGTGGTTAAACCACCCAACTTCCAACAAAAGATTATAACCACATTAAAGATATAAAATAAATATTGTATAACAAATTTATTTTACTCTTCATTTCATCCAGAAAATTAAACATCTCCTCCTAGGAAAACGCAACTTCGGAAAAGGTCTCCTTAAGCGAATATCGGCGCTGCGAGTTCATCGGTGCCCTCAGATTTCAATTCCGAGCACCGGATCAAAAGTTAGGAAAACCCGCTCGTTCGTACACTGAACGTACCCGAGCCAAACTTCGGAAATTGATTCCGGGCACACCGGGCCTCAGAATCAGGTGCCGTCAGAAACCGCGCTCTTGTAAAATTCCAAAGAAAATTAAGAAAAAATTTCCCTTGAATTTTACGGGTCTTTACATTAACTTCACCAATAAAATTGTATTTTAACCTATGTGTAAAATATTTTATAATTATCTGGACAATTAATATATGGAAAATTTATATCATGATTAAATTAAATAAATATTTATAAAATTTATAAAATAAGTGTTATTATTCTTTTAGGAAGGAAATGATTCATTTTATATTTTAAAATATTTTTTTATTTAAAATAAATATAATTATCATCATATTTATTTATGAAATAATTTTATTAGTTATTATTATGATAAAATGGATTTAAGGGACCTTAAAATATTTTTTATGATGGCCTGAAAATTTATCATTTTAATATAATTGTAATCTTTTAACATGTGATATTTTAATTTAGAATTTGTTTATTCCCATATTTAGAGTATTAGTTTTAAAATAACGGAATTTTTATATTGATATTAAATGTAAAAAAATGTATATGTGATATTTATCAATACTTCTATAATAAAAAAAATTTATTTTGTAAAACATAAAAAAAATTATGTTTGACATTATAAGCTAAATAATGAATTTTTAAATCATGGATCAGGTAACCACCAACTAGTTCGAATCTAAATGAACCATTTACCCAATATATATATATATGAACATAAATATATATTGTTCTTACCCTTGAGTAAAATTAATAAAATAATAAATATAATATTCATGAACACACCTCTCATCCCCTTATAAAGGACACCCCTTTTCACCACATCCCACAAACCTTCTATTATTTATAAATTTCAAATATACTATGCTATTAAAATCTCACACCTCTACAGAATTGTTTCATATTTATTCTCTCACCAAAAGAATAAAAAAATGCCCTTATGGTATATTTTATGTTTTCACATTCAAATGTAACATTCAAAAAAACCTATTTTATTTTTTCTTATTCTTCCATATCATCCACTCCCTCATATAACATGTAAGAATATATATGATGTCATATATATTTTACAATTATTTTTTTAAGGATATATCTACTATACATCCTTTACCCTTATATTCTATATATAAAATGGAATAGTGTATTTGTTTTGTTAGTTCATCACCTATGTGGAATTGGGGGTTTTCATTTCCAATTGTTAATATTAATGCGGGTTATAAAATTATTTCTTTGATTTAATAAGATTATAATATGTATATTATATCAAAATTCTTGTTTTAATATATATGTATTGACATAATAATAATCAACTAAAACTGGTTCATTATGGATAGTAAAACCACCAGAATTAAATTACAATATAGTGTTATTTTTTTACTTTGTGAATATTCCCAAGAACATAACACATAAATGTATTTAATTATATTTCAATTTTTGTATTTCTTTTTACACCATTTCGAATTTACTTTTTATTTTAAGTCATTCTTTAAAAGAACATCAATATTTTCCTATAAGTGATCATGCATGGAACTATAAGATAAAATGATTTTGCAAGTACTAAATTATCCTTTATATACATGAAATAGTTGTAAATATTCATAAAATAGTTATCATAAATCCAATGTATGTTGATAAAATATAATGAAATTAAATGTTGTTTTATTTTATTATATTGAATAATTTGTTCAATTATAGAATGATTCTAGGACACATGGTAAGGTATATCATTGTACGACCCATATTATAGGAATTATTCCAATTATATATTCAAATCACATTATATTACACAAAAATGTTACAAAATGAATCTAAATTTTGGGAATATTTGACATAAATGTTTTTATACACTATTATCCCTCCATTTTATGGTGCAATAACTTCCTTATGTTCATTTTTATGTTACTTTCACGGAAAAAATGAATCCTAATAAAGGGAAACATTTTTTTCGACATATATTTTTATATAACACTCATTTTATTCAATTTATACAAATATTAATTTCCCTAAATAGTGGAATATATTATGCATAAACAATTAATTTTATATATTTCATAAATTTTGAATAAAATAAATATTTCTTCTCTAGTAGACTTTAACATATTACATAAAAAAGTAAATGAATGATTTTTTATAGGAAATTATCTACCATATTTATTGGTTTATTCCAAATTAACATGTTTTCTATGCATATGATAATATAGCAAATTATGGAAGCAGAAGATACTTAATTCCTTATTAAATTTAGTATTATTAAGAAATATCATTTTTAATGATATGAGGTAAGATATTTCAATTCATTTAAGTCCAAATTGAAAATTTTCATTAAGATTTATGATTGATATCCTTTGGCGGAACACATAATAAGGTAAATTTTAGGATGGTTGTACCTATTTTTTACTACAATTCATTGGTAATATCATTGTAGATGTTGGTGGTATGCATGGGAATATGGAAATAACATTATAAATGATAGAAATCAATCCACCATGTGATTTTATCATTGATATTAGACTTGAATTATGCTTATGTCATGTTTTATGTTGTTTCAAAATTCCTTTGTTTCCATGATATAATGATTATATTTTTATTATATTATTCATCCATATGAATAACCAGGATCCTTCTCATTAAATATAAAAAATTATTTCGTTTGAATCACATGTTATTCTTCATTATCATTTTTAGTCAGTTACTAGAATTTATAGGTCACATCATTTTATTATATATTACCATGGTTATCTTATATAATATTAGTTTATCAATGTGATTTTAAATCACATTATATAGATTAAAATAATGGATTATTTAGTTTCATTTATATTTATTCTGATCCTTGTTATCCAAAAACACTAATCCTGATGATATTCGTATTATTTTTATGTTAAAATCATTTAATGATATTATTACAAAGGCATCAGTCTCTAAAATGAATTGTATTTGAACAAAATTGACCATTATGCATGGTTAATTATATAAAGATTATTACAATAAAATAAAATTTAAGGACAAATATTGTCTAAAATAGTTGTATAAATACAACATATCATATGTTTATTGTTTATATAAAACATATCATGATATAACTATCAACACACGATGCATAAAAAATACTAAATTGCAAGTGATTATATATTGAGTACTCATATGATTTTCTCTTTGATTTTAATCTATATATATGTTATCTAAATGAAACAACAAAAAAAAATTAACATATGATGATATATAATATATATTCAAATAACAATAAATATTAGAAATCACAATTAATAATAATACCCAAACAAAAGGTTTTTATACTTAGATATTATGTTAACATCATATTTATTTGATAATTTAGTGTTGATATATTCATGATATACTTCGTTAATCATTCCCCTATAGACACATCCTATATTATATTATCTATCATATCTATATACACATATAATCATATAATAATACTGAACTGAAATTCTATTTATTATGAGATAAATTGATGTAAATAAATCCAATAATAATCAAGTATAAGTAAAAATTATATAAATATAATAATCATGAGGTAATATCATTTATAAAATAAATCAAATATGGAAATCATATGAAATAGTCATTTGGAATAATTTATAATCCTACACCATTTTATGGAATTGTACTACCACAAAATGATTATCATGAAAAGAAGTCATATACCATGGTAGAATAAAGTGTTGAAAAAATAAATGTCTTGGGTAATGATTAGCATTAATTTCTAAATTGAATAATAATATAAAATAAAACATATGTTTAGACTCAAATATGTTACTATTATCTGTTAATTAATAAAGATTCCCCCAAATATATTGCACATGGATATTCTCCCATTTATTATGTCTTTTGATTTCACTACATATATTCTTTTTACAATATTTTAGAGGCATATATTATTTTTAGAACCAAAATATAATTATTATAAATCTTGATGTATTTATGATTCATAAAATATCACAAGAACTCATTAAAATCCATAAATTAATATTACACAGAATGAAAATATATTAATAAATTATATGACATCATAACAAATGAAATTATTTATTTCTCAAGATTTGAGAAAATTTAGTCACATAAATGAAAATTTATAAAATAATATTATTGAGTGTTGTTGATAAATAATGATACTATATTTTATATATTTTAGAAATGCATTCGAAAATCATACCAAAATAATGGGATTTTTTTTATAAAAAAAGTAGATACATTGTCAAGTATATATATATATATATATTATATTAAAAAATATTTTATTATGTATTAAAAATAAATATAAATAACAATTTTTTAAAAAAAATTATTGATATTGTGATAAAAAATTTAAGTAAATTTAAATTTGTGAAAACCTAGAGGTGTTAATGAAATATTATATAAAAATATGAAGACACAATTTGTATACAATTTTTATAGCATTATATAACATACATCTACGGAGATAAATACAATTACCATTTGAAAATGTTTAAAAAAATATAATTTGTATTAAACATATTATATATTTTCATTAAAAATAATTATAATAATGATTTTCAATAAAATATAATATGGTATATTTTGTGAAATATTCAATGTGAAAATTAAAAATTAATCCATACATAGTAATAAAAATTATATTATAAAGAATAAAAAATTATATATTTATAAGAAAATTTAATTCCATAGAAAGTTTTAAAAATATAGTATATTTAAATCCAATTGGTGAATATATAAAATATATATATATATATATATATATTCATAGTTAATGTAGTAATAATGTAACTCAATTAATATATATTGAGTCAATAAGTCCCTCACCATAGATTTATAATCCCTCAAATATAATCTTTTATATTTTGATCATTGTGGAAGTAATGATTTTTCATGCCCGACATCAATTGTATCCATGATCAATGATTAATGTAGGATTTGGCATAATGTCGAACTTCATGATTATCAAAATTAAATCAACGAATATAAACAATAGATATCACGCTAAAACCAGAGAGAGGATCATAACATATTATTTGCAATTAGTTTAATTAAATAAATAATTACCTTGTAGAAATTATTTATTCATTGATTGATATTATGATTGATCAATGATGTACCATAATTATGTTATATGAATAAATAGAAGACCTCCTCTAATAGTCATTAACAGATGTTTAATAAATCATCAAACGTCGTTGTATGAATCTATGAGTGTTATAATAGAATATCATATCACATTAAATGTATTCCTTTGATCTCCATGAGAACAAAATCCATATAGTTATACATTATATCTCTTGACATGAGATTGGGAGATTGAGAATGACCTCTCTCCTTCCATTGAAGCATTCTTAGAGAACTGATCTCTTTAGGGCCTGAGAGGGTTCTTCTAATCTATTGTGCATTACCGAAAACAATTAATTTATCTCATGGAAATTTTTGTAATGGGGTTTATATAATGATATCGTAATTGTTCAATAAATTCACAGGTTCCCTTTATTATTTATTAAATCAATACAAAAACCCATATCAAAAAAATATTGTAATTATTTTATATCGATCTGATGAAAACATGTAAAGTAAATAAAATATTATTTAATCTAATAATATTAAATATCTATTATTTCTCACTAGTACATTAAACTGATTCTTCCATTAATCCACACTATTTATTATCCCATCAATAATGAAAACTTATTTAAATAGTCAACATCACTCCATTAGTCACAAATAAATAAATAAATATTATTTTCACTAGATATAAAATTAATATTAATTAAATATTCTACTCACATTATATTCGATTGAATAATTGGTGACGAAATGTATGTATTCAAGCGTGTATGAATAATTATTCAAATGTTTTTTTTGGAATAATATTTATTCATATTATAATAAAATAAATCATAGTATTTTATTTAACATAAATTATAGATTCTATTATTTTTTGGTCTTCTTGGCATACTTCTTAGGGGAATTTGGAGAAACATCAAACTGTCTGAGGTTATCATCTTGAAAAACTCCACAAATCAAATACAAAAATAAGATATATTGTTAATGAAATAATACATTATATTTACAGTTACTATGAAATATAATCCTATAATCACGATATCTCTAATCAAGTAGATTGTTTTCTTGTACCGTCAACCAATGTGCTCGATGAATCTTTCTATGAATTATTGGAAAATGAGAATGCCTATTGAATACCATGTAGAATGATTTGTTTATTGTATATCATTTACATCAATGGGAATGAGATATAAAAAAATTTTATACAACAAAATGAAATAATCGATTCCATCCTTATTCATAAATTCAATATTACTCTTGATTCACCCACCATATCCGACCGCACCCAAAGCATATCTCATCACATTTTTCATCAATAAATCAAATTACATAACTCATAATACCCATTAATAATAATGTTAATGTAAAAGGATCAATACACTATTCCTTATATATGAAAATATAGTGGAACATATAAATTTTTATTTCATACTTGTGAGTCTTATTCTCATAATATCATTCATGAGATACTACCAAGGGAACACATCATGTGATAGTGGCTCAATGATTTTTCAGTCTCCACCCCTGGTGTCTTGTTTCACTTATGTCCAAAAAATGATATCATCTGGCTATTGAATATATATTTAAGAATAGTGTCATATCACTAATGGTTTCTCATCATTGTGGGGAACATATTTGATCTTTTAGAATGATAACAGCACATAATTTATCATAAAATATTATATTACAAAGAAGAAAATTCATCATGTTATATGTTGACCAATAATATAAAAAACTATCTATACATGCTATGATATAATACATATAATTTGGATTATGGGAACCAACTCCCGGAGTCTACCACATTCACTATATTCAACTATCAACAACCATCAATCTATTATAACACAAATGATACACATGCCTCTATTCTGATAGAACATTGGTCTAGGGGTTAGCCAAATTCTATTCTATGGAACTTTTCTCATTTAAAATTCACCCCTATGATAATAATCACTCAATAGGTTATACATTCAGTGTATATTCATTGTCTGTTGGTGTGATTATTTTTTTTCAAGAGACAACTCATTAGTATTATCACAATAAAATGTTATATTGTTATTACTACTTGGTAAAAAATGATTCTCCTAGATAATGTTTCGTTTAGATATGGAATCCTTGAATGCATGAGAAGATAATATATACATGGAAACTATTGTAGAATCTGTGATAAATGGGTTCTTAGAACTCTTCAATATTACATCTCATCCATTAAGAGAATTTTTTTATTAAATGTGATTTTAGATCATTGTGATATATCTGGAGACAAGCATCAGTATAACCACAAATGAAAAGACCCTCATCTCTTCCATACACATGGAACATCTCTTTAGATTTTATCAGATACTTATGTATAGCATTATGAACAAACTAATTTTTACCTCTTGGATCAAAAAGATATCTTCCTACCATTATCAATAAATAGGTAACATCAAATAAAAATCATATAATAGATACATGATTTATCCTATTGATAAAGAATATATAATATTAATCATTTTATATTTATAATTTTGTGTCTAATGACACATTTTCATAGAATTATGTAATCCAATTTTAACTATAACAAATCCCCTGCAAGTTTTTTCAATGATTTAAATATATAGTATATGATCAACAAATGTAAATTTAATTAATCCATGTATCCACAAATATCTATCATGAATGACATTGATACATAGAATATAGGCTACATATCCTAATTTCATAATAGAGAAACAATTTTTTTAATCAGTCCTACCAGGCTGTAAGATTGGTATTTCATTTCAAATAAATAATATGTCACTAACCAATACCACTATAAAATTAAATTAATTTCCACAAATAATATTAAAAATGCATGTATCTCAGTCTTTATTAATGAACACAAATTCATTTATATCATCATCAAATTGAATGTTCAATGAAAAGGACTCATTCTTTAATCCAAAAATAGATCTGTGAAACCTAGAATATTTTTTTCATCTCCTGGAGTCAAAAACCCATCTAGTTATTCATATGTACATCTTAATAATGGATCCCTTTATGGAATAAGTTTTTGACATCCATCTGCAAAATCTCATAGTTATGGTATTATGCTATTTCAATTAGAATTATAGTAGATTTAAACATGGAAACTGGTGAAAAGTATTCATTGTAGTTAATTACTTGACAATTTTTAAAACCATTATCCACATGCCTTTATTATATAGTTATTTACATTCCCTTTCTAAATCGAGTTTTCTCTTTAATTTCCATTTGAACCAAACAATATTTACAACAGCTAGGACATCAACTAGATCACAAACATAGTTTTTATACATGGAATGAATTTTATAATCCAGAGCATAGGGCCATGATATATCTTCTGATCTCACTATTAACAGTTTTTTGGAAGAGGGATCAACTTATTTTACCAATAATGAGTCACCATATTATGTGAATAGCAAACCATATCTCACTAGTTCTCATTCCTATATTGTACTCCAATAAAGTACTTGTGTTTCATAAAATACTTATTCCAAGGGCACATGTGATACTAGTTCTTATAAAAACTCTTGTATATCATTAGCATCAAATTTTTAGACGTCATTATTTCTCTAACTTCTCTTTTTTATAATATTCTCCCATTAATGATGTTATTATTTAAAGTGATTTAATTTATTTTAAGAGTGTTTTAATATATATGATACATTTGTTTCCTTGGGATACCATATAATGATACACTTTGTTCCCCATTCGCAATATTGTTACCTATGTCGACTTGAATGATTCATCATAACCTTATAAATTTGTATGCAACAAAAGATGTTTATTTCAACAACATAACTTGAAAGAAATTGAATTTTCTACTTTATTTGGTACTCGGAATAATGTCAATGAATGAGTTCATAACTCATATAACCACAATGATAATGGAAGTGTTACATCATCCATTATCTACATTACCATGTCTAATAAGGCATCATTCTTCCATTCACTCACACCATTCCCATATGGTGTATAAGTTGAGGTAAGTTGTTATAGAATCCAAAACTCAAATAAGATTTTTTTAATGAATTGGTTATGATATTCAAAACCTAAATCTGATCACCAAATATTTTTCTTCATACCAATTTTATTTCTCACTTTATTCTCAAATTCATTGAATATTTTAAAGGAAACAGACATAATCCACATCATATAGAGATATCCATGTCACCTTGGGTCTTCTTAATAATTTATTAAGTAAAAGTTTCCTTCTTTTTATTCTACTATAATGTGAGAAAACAGATCATTGTGTACCTATCCATGAGGTTCGTTGAAAATTACACCATGTCCATGAAATGTTGGTTTTTTCATTTTCTATTTAAACAAACATGAAATCATTTTTGTGGTTTTTGAACATAAGGGTCTAAAATAAATATTGATAGCGAATTATCACATGTTTCGTTTTTACATGAATTATGTGCTGATGTTATAGATGGTTGTTATATGAGTTTTGTGGCCAATATTATTCATCAATTTTCAATACTTGATGTTGATAATTTAATACATTAAGACAATTATTTAAATTTTTTATACCATATAATATGGTTTCCTTTGTAAATGAAAAAAAATTATTTCCAAAATTGAAAATAAACACCTATAAATATTAAATGATAAGTAAATCATGTTCATGGTTATTTTAGTTAAATCAGAACAATATTTTCAAACAAAGATAAATCATATTGGCAATGGAGGGTTGTTGTCACCAATGACTAGAGAACCCATCCTCACACTATGGTATTCTCACAGATTGACCATTACTCAAGAAATATTTCATAATCCACATGGTTCCTTTATTTTTTTATCAATATGAGTTCCACAAGATATATATAATACCCAATTCGTATATATTGAAACAGAACACTAGATAATGGACATTTAATTGCTCCTCCTTTCATCTGGTAGATGTTTTTATTCCTTTGGACTAGCTATCCACATAAAAAACATCCCACCTTCATTTCATTTCCCATCGACTTGATCTTACTCTTCATGGGAGGATAGAGCTCAAGATCATTATAGTTATTATGATTCATCAAATCGAATTTCATTGTTTTCATTTAATTATTCAGAATAAAGACTACAGGTTTCTCATTTACCATATACATATCATCAAGATAATCATGGAAAAATGTTTTTAATATCTCCTCTCATTATTTTTCATATTTTAATTAATAATAATACTATAGAGGGTACTATAATGTGATGAATGTATGAGATAAATATGAAACTAAACTAAGTATTTAATCCCTAATATATCAAAGATTTCAATGAAGAAGATAGGTTTCACTATAGGAGGCCCAGTTAGTATAGAATCAACATTCATGGTGGTAAACACATCATTGTAGATCTCATATCTCTCTATTATCACTGTATCTCGATAGATTTTCAAAAGGTAAGGAATCAATCTATATGAATCAATATCTTCATGTTTCATTAAAATCTTGTTGTACAAGGATTAAACATGAATATTTGATCAAATTGGGAATTGTTTAATTTTTTCACAATGGTATTTAACATTTAATCATGTGCCTCGTGACCAGGACCACCCAAAAATGTTCATCCAACATGCCAAATTTCATTTTCTAGTGTAGAATAAAGTCTATGCTCTATTTCCACTTTGAGATACTTGTTCAGCTGAAAAGGGTTTCCTTATCTAGTATGGATCAAAGTGATATGTTTAATGGAATTATAATATTGATTATATAAATTATATTAATATTTATCAGTACATTATCAAATAAAACTAAAACAAAAAAATATATATTTTAATTATTAATTTAAGACTATTTTATCAAAACCAAATAGCCCTCGCCATTGACATTAAAATATCTTTTTTATGGACTTTGTGGTTTAATGATATATTTAACAATTCTCATAACACTATGTTTCATTGATCATGTAATTTTAATAGATTTATGACATCATTCCAAATTTCGAATCCATACACTCACAATCACATGATCCGTTGGGTGGAGTCCCAATCCTGAAATCCGTAAATTGTTTTTCGTTAATTGTTTCTTCTCAGATATACCATGTCCTAATTTTGAAGTCAATATTTAAAGTGAACTAATTTACGCCAACCCAAAAATTAAATTAAGAATTCCCTAATGATTTAAATAACCATAACAGTGGTTGGTGAATCACATTAAATAATGGTTCAGTTTTAATTGATGTAGTGCGAGGCTATAGAAACAGAATATATTTTATTGAGAGATTTTATCCTTTTAAGTGAAATTTCTAATTTTTATCTTCATTACATGAATTATAATACTATGTGTATTTAAATAAGTGATTAACCAGTTAGTAGACCACATTTAATCATAATTAAATTTATTTTAGATCTATGTCAAATAATTGTTAATATTTTTATATGTGATTGTGACAAAACATCCATAATGAAATAACTATGAAAACTGAATGAAATAAAATAATAATGGTTTATGATAATGAAATTTTAAAAATTTATTATTTTTTTCAAGTGGTTGATAAACATATCATTGACCTAAGGTAAAACAAATTAATCAAATTATGTTTCATTTTACAATTTCCTACATATCCACTTATGAATCTCTCATGGAAAATTTTCACATATGGTCCAAAAAGGAACCACCACCCCTACCTTGGAATCTATATCCATTAAATATTATTTTTCTCAGACACCAGTTAGTGGATAAGAATTAATATAAATGAAACCATGGGAACACATCCCCATACATAATATGAGGTGATAAGGCAAGCTATCCAAAATAAATTGTTTAATAATAAATTAAATTAATATAGTCACATGTAATGGATTGACCTATTCTCATGATCATTTTCATGCATGAAAAAATTGTGAATTAAAAAAACTAGAAATAAACTATTATTCATTCTTATTAAATATAAATGATTTTGAAATAAATTTATTTTCCTCTTTAATTAAAAAATTTATTTATAATAATTCTCATCTTAATTTCCTTTAGATACTTATCCATCATAATTTTGAATAATTATAATAAATTTATTTAAAATTAAATGTGTACATAAATATACATTGATGGAAAGTCAATGAATACCCATTTTATTGTACCCAATATGTATTATTCTCATACACTATTTACTCCTCTTTGATATGTCATAGATGAATTATCATGTAAATTCATGATGGGTAATACCAACATAATGATTACAAGAATTATTTGCTTTCATGGTCATAAGATATAATTCAACGCTCATAGAGTAACAACTATAATTTGTCTAATACATGATATGAATATAACATTAAACATATATTAATTAAACTTGTATATATTTAATAATATAACATGGTGTTTTATTTTAAACATAATGACCACATGAAAGAATATTTTGATATGGGTTACACAATATAATATATATATTTTAGTTTGGTGAAGATTTTTAGAAGTTCATGGAATCTACATGAGAGCTACATGGCATTAACCTCTCCCAATGCCTATTTGAGATAATTACTATGAATCATTTTATAATCAATGTCTCATAAAGTTAGTGAATATGTCTTGTATAATCGATTTTATGGTGTTTGGTATCCATGTTACATGTTTACTAGTCATGTAGTCTATGTATGGTAACACATTGTCCCTCTAGGACTCAAAGGTATAAAATGTCTTGTATGTGGGCTACATGGAATGCACTGGCTAATAATATGCTAGGATGGCCCAGTGAAAATATTTTGTATGAAATTAATCTACTATATTTCATAAATTCAAATAGTTTTAATTATCTTCTAAGTTATTTCAAGATGAATCGAACAGAATTACATTTCATGTATCTCTGGTTATAGGGTGTGTACTTCAGTGTTATACAGCGATAATACTGAACGCCTCAGGATGAGTTAATCGTTATAATTTTATTCATAAAATAAATTTTTTAATTAAATCTATTATAAATGAAGGAGGAAAAGGAATATATCTCATTTCATATTATCATAATCATTAAACTACAAAAGAAAATTAATTGAAAAATACAGATATGATTTATATTATGTGAATAATTTTAAATATTTAGGGGTCCTCTTCAATACCACTTATAGGTTTTGGTCCTAGTGGTATCATGTGATGGGTTATTCCCAACATTATTTTTTCCATGATCGATGATTAATCCATGTGTTTAAAAAACCATGAAGGTCATGATCAACATAATTTAATAAAATAATATTGGGAAGGGATTAAATGTTGGAATCAGATAGATGATCATGCCATATTATTTATAATAAATTTAATTATTTATAGATATATATTTTTGGAATTATTTCTACCATTATGAATATAAACATAGATCTTCAATGTTCCATTATTATGTTGTAGTAATTAAGTGCATATTCCCACTAGTTGTGATCCACAAGTCTTCCAAAAATCATAAAACGTCATTGTAGGAATCTAAGGTTCTTTCATGATAGATCATAAATCATGTATCATCCCCAACTAATATCTAGGAGAACATTTTCAAAAGAGTTCTCATTTATATCCATTGAAATGAGAGTGGGAGGGGGATGGATGTCGGTTTCCTTTACTAAGAGTGTTCTTGGAGATGTGATCTATGTAAGTCCGGGGTGGATTCTCTAAATACATATTCCACAAAAAAATAACAATAATTGGTTCAATTATAAAATAATATAATTGGTTTTTCATACTAATAGTGTTAAAATAAAAAAATTCACAACTTCCCTTTATTATTTTTTAGTCCCTAGAGAACCTAATGTCAAATTATAATTTTGATATGATTATTATATCTCGACACACATATAATATGATAATTAAATTAAATATTATTTAATAAAAATATAAATTCAATTTTTAATATTTATCAACTGACCATTAAACTCATTCTTCAATTAATCGAAAATATTTATCTGGACATAAAAATTAAATTTTAATTTATTAAATAATTATCATTGCCTTATTTTCTAATAAAGAAATAGATACTATATTCACGATATTGAAAATAAATATTTATTAAATACCCCACTCAAACTATATTCTCTCAAATACAAGGAAACTGAATAGGTGATATGTTAAATATATGAAAAATTATTAATCAATATTGAGAAATAATATTTACTCTACTTGTTAAATATTAAATAAAAATTTATTATTTATCTGTGATTTTGGATACCCTTATTATGTGATCTTGTTTTCCATTTTCTTAGTGGAATTAGGATAAGTAGCCTAATTTAAAATTTTATTGTGTAAAAACACACCAAAGAAACCATAGAGAAGGAAGTTAATTTTTTAATGACATGATAGCTCATGAATACACATATTAGGTAATATAATGCCTTTTTCACGATATCTCTAATGAAGCATGTGGTTTGTTGGTTCCATTAGCATTTGTGATCGATAACTCTTTCTTTGACATCTAAAAAATGATATTCCCTATTAAAACCCTTGGACAATGAGTTATTTTTTACATATGATTTCAATAAAATGGGTAAAAATATTGACATCCTTTAATGAAAACAAGGGATAATTTCTTTCTTAGATTATTCACTAATAGAAGATTTCTCGTGACACACCCAATGTATCCTACCTTGCCAAAATATTTTGTCATCACATTTTTCATCAATACATCATTTTACAATACTCAAAATACTAATTAATAATAATATGAATGACTATGGATTAGTGAACACATCCATAGATAGTAAAATCAAACAATACATATTGATTAGTAATTCTTAATGGTAGGTCGTGTTCTTATAATATCATACACTACATGTAACATATTAGGTAAATAAATAATATAACATTTTCATATTTATTAATATTTTTTAATTAAATAATAATTTTACCTTAAATGGGAATCATTTTATAATAGCGTACTCAACACGAAACAATATGTTTCTTTGAAATCTTACGTTTAACATAGCTTTGAGTTATACCGAAAAATAATAAAATAATATTATTATTTCAATTGGTAGTTAATTTATAGTTATTGTTTTGAAAATAATGAAAATATAAAACTAAATTATTATTAAACATGTTTTTTAATTGTATATAGATTTACCCAACAAATGTTAGTGGCCTAAATTAAGAATGAATCCAATTTTATGAATGATAAATCTAATATTTTTAAGAAGTTTGTTTTACCAGCTTTTGATGGTGAACCCATTTTAAATATTGATTTTTTAAATTAAATATTCTTAAATGGATAAATAAACTTCTTATTTATAATTGGGTTATAAAAATTTACTTTTGGTAAATTTTGGGTATTTTTCAGATAAAATTTACTTGTAATGAATAGGGAAAAATACTGCATTTTATGTCAAAACTGTCTGTTCATCTGATTTATTTATTTGTATATATTATTTTTTTTAATTGGGTTTATAGTTTAATTGGATTATATTATTATAATTTAATCCATTTTGGGTCATTTTATGAAATTTTAATATTAAATTCTACATAAACAAGTTTCAATCATTTGATAGTTATTATTTATTACAAACACACTTTTTTGGTTTTGACAAAAGAAATTAATTTTGAACTAATATTTTCAACTTCTGTGTTTTAAATATGTAAAAATGTAATCCATATTTGGAATAAGGTGGTCCAAATTAGGTAAATTGGAAAATATTATTTTTAGGCATTATTAATAGTATCTTTAGTAAATATTTTATTTACCATAGTTGAACGTAACATTTAGTAAATAAGGGTTAAAATTAATATTATAAAAATATTAATTTACCATAAAACGTGTCCAAACCCAATTTAATGACATTTGTACGACCATAGTCGGCCTAGGGACTATTTATGGACCCCATTTATCCACTTATAAGAGAAAAAGACATTTTGTAAAAATTAATTTAACATTTAGAAAAATGTAACATAAACATATATCTTTTAGTAAAAAAAAATTTTATATGGGGGTATATAAGTTATCATATTGACTATAAATACAATTATAAATATAAAAGTATTACCTAAAACATGGTATTTTGTTAATCATATTTAGACATCATGTAAAAAAATTACCTAAGTCACAATGTGGATGTAGAGATTTCTTATTAATGATAGATTTAAATAAATAAGAATATAAACATTAAAATAAATTTATTTTGAACTTTATTATGCCTTCCAAAAATTTTATAGAAAATTATGACTTTTTATATTTTAATTAATGTAATTATTTATATTTTATAATGTTTTAATGGAGATGTAAAAATTAATTATTTGAATAGTGTAAAAATTGTCAAAAATGAGTTTTTAAATCAATTTATATTTTATTAAATGATAAAGTGGTCCTAAAAATAAATGGTTCGGAAAAATTACATATATGATGTTCAAAATGTCATTAAAGATCCATTATAGGTCAATTATAATTTCTTATTAAAAATATTAACCATGTAGCATGAATACACAAGAAGACATGGTAAGAGTTAAATTAGTTAACTAAGGGTAAAACCATAATGATATGGTTAAATATGAATCCAAAACATCAATAAAACCTTTTGGTTGAGAGGATTTATAACAATAATCATCTTATATTATAAATTAATGCTTTTTTAACATTTTGAGAATAAATATAATTTTATAATACAATAATATTTCTATGCTTTCCTAAAAGGCCCATGCTCCCTCCTATAAAAGAACAAGAGCTCTAATACATTACAAACACCATAAATCCTCTTGTCCTGTCCTAAATATGATCCAATAAGCTCATAAAATCACCCTATTCTACATATTATCCATACATTGGGCAGAAGAAATTTCCATAATACCTTTTGCTTCAAACTGAAGAGAGTAACACGATTTAAAGGTAACATCTTTTCTCATGTTCTTTTCATTAATTTTATATATACAACCCCCTAAAATCAATTTATTCCATTATTTCCTAAAAAAATAGTATATTAAATATAATTGGATTTTTTATGATAAGTATTGAACTAAATTTCCACACACCTCTATTTAATGGATACGAACAAACTGTTTTAGTGGACGGTGAACTACTACCTCATGAAATAATGATTGTTTAATTATCTCCTACTACCACTCATGATTGGAATTATGATAGAACTGTATTTATATTTGATATATAATATATTTATATTGTATCTGTTATTATTTATTTCTCATTTATATCATTCTTTTATGGTTTCCATTATGGGTAACGCGATAATTTAATTTGAGGATATGCAGACTACCGACCCCTCAAAGTGACATGACTCATTCATTCCATACATGGAACATATAATGGAAGAGATAACAAAATAATATAAGATATTATACTACAATAATAATATAACTATGTATAATTTGGTCTTAATTTATTTTAAAAATGGAAAAAATGAAATTAAAGTAGTGTCCATGTGTACGTACGACATACCATCTCCATGAACGGTGCATTTCATTTTCATATATCCAAATAATATGTACTATTAAAAATAAATATATACTGGATATATATGATATAAATGATATCTAAATCAGTAATATCATTATGTATATAATGGAATTTTTACCACATGGACAATTTGTATTTATAACAAGTTCATTTTTGACTAATGTTCCGAACATCGAAAAAATGTCCAATATGAACTAAAATAATTTACTAATTGTTATATCAAGGAAATTTGTGATATATAATCTATAATTTACACTAATAAGTTTCATAATAATGTATAAATTAACTAAATTTTATTATTTAGGAACAACAAGAAACATACATTACAATTCGGACATGATGTAAGGGGTTCTCATATCACTTTTTATTTTCATGAGATTCATGCGATATTTGAAACTATTCCAATTTGTTTGGTATATGCAAAAACCATGACTATATAATTTCTGTAATATAAATTAAATTATGTGTATTTATATTTTCATTTTATGATCCTTCTTTCATGGGTTGTATGTTTCGTAAGTTATCAAATCGGTAAGGGAACCTTTCACCCTCCTTTATTAGCACAAGACTTCGTTTATGTTATGTACATTGATTTCCATTTAATTATGTTGGAATATATTATTATATATAATTACTTATGTATATTTTAATTTACATTTCATATGATTCTCTTTTTCTTTTATCAACTCATTTTCTTGATTTTTTATGTGACATCGTTAGACTATTGAACTTTTGTAAGGTAACTTCTTAACCCAATTTCAATTCATTGGGATAAAATTATACTTCTTTATTATGTCGTTCTACGAATATTTCTGAAAGAAATATTATTGTTTTAAATTTAATATCCACATATATTGTGTGTATTTATATTTGTCACATATAATTATGTTAATAATTTATCCATAATATAACCATAAAATCATTGTAAGGGGTATTTCTTCAATCTCCTTTCGTTGAGGCATACTTTGCTATATAAACGATGTTCTTTTATATGGTGTATAGACCTGTTTTAATTAAAAATACATAAAAAGGGAATAATTTTTATACAATATTTCTTAATAAGTAACAAAAATAATGTTTCTTTTTAACGTACACAATGACAACGGCCTTTCTACCACCATGAGAATTATTTGATATTTGGATTACTTAATAAATTATAATGTATTTAATATAAAAATAAATACAATATACACATTTTACATATTTTTTTATTGAAAATGTTTTTAAAAACATATTTATTTTTTCTATTTATAGAAATTATATACAATGATTGAAATGTGGAAATTTCAACTTTTCTTTATGCTTGTGATATGTGTTAGGATTATGTTATGGTTCTTTGGCATTGTTTACGTATATGGGTGGTTCTGTGTTAAATATATAGAGGGTGAGCCCGAGATAGCTCTCCAATGCATTGGGTAACATGATAGAGGTAAATGATAATTATTCTCTTAATATATTTAGGGAATACACATTGATACGTATTCCAATCATAACTCTATACGTAACAATGAAATCTATAATGTATGTTTGATTTGGATTCAACCGGTTACATTAATGATTTATTATTTCTATTCATTATTCTTAAATAATATGATTTCATGAGGTATTTTAAAAATCATATGTTTTGTGTGTTTTGATGGACTAAATACTTTATTCTTCATTTTGTAACCCTTGTTGATATTTTTATTCTCAACACATTTTTTTGAAATGATTTTCACTGGGTATAAAGCAGTGTACGAGAAAGAAAGAATTCCAAATATTCATATCAAGAAAAGAATTATTATTTTATTTTAAGAGTTTTTATTTAATGAAAAATTTGATGTTGAGTAGAAGTTTCTACATTGTAATATTTTGAGATATAATTTAATAGTTATGGACTACTTTTTTAAAACTCTAAACCTGAAAAGATCATCAATGTGAATTATTAGCTTATGTACAGATTATGTAATGTTTATATCAGGTGCCAGATAGTTGGTATCAGAGGTCAATTTAGATAAATTTAGAAGTTAGGGTGTTATTTAAGCATAAGTTACATAATTGGGAAGGATAGCATATTATAAAGAGTCATAGTCATTTTAGGGTTGATAAATTTTTATTGCATTTTTGGATAAAAAATTAAAGGTATTAGATAACCATTCGGGATAAAATATGAGATGGTTATGTTTGAGGAATTTAACTCATTTTTAGTAATACTATAAGATTATATAATTTAAAAAAACAACACACATACCTTGGGACCACCCATCACATTGAAACAAATCTTCAGGAATCGAACCCACAACCAATGTGTGATTGAAATTTATCTCCTACCACTGGACTACATGAATTATTTAGTTAGCATGACTAATTATTTTTAGTTAAATTATTTAATGATCAAGCATAAGTTTATTTTGGATCTTATTTTTTATAAAAATTATATCCTTTGTATAAGAAAGTGATTTGGTGATTAAGTGATAATGATTATTTTTAAAGACATTCTCTATTTTGGGAACACTATATTATTAAGTAAAATAGAATACTCTGGGATCTCATTTTTGGATTAATGGTTGAAATTTTATTTTGGAAAAATGTATTGTTTTATTTTGGATATTTCATGATTTAAGTTATTTGTGGAAATGAATAACCAATGATAGTTAATATGTGATTTGATTAATTACACTTCAGTATAAGATGTTATGTGTAGTCAATGTTATTTGGAGAGAAATTTAAAGATTTACTATGGAAGCCTATGTGGTTTAAATCTTCTATGTTTTGGAATTAAATATTAGTTTGGATTTATTTGGAGGATTTAAAAGACAATTGTATAATAAATGGTCTTGGGTGATATTTGGGTACTCATTGTTCAATTTTAGAGATTATGAGTAGTATTCCTTTTTATAAAAGATTATTCTTTTTAGGTATTATCTGATCTTGTAATAACCATTTTGGTTTTTGATAATGTCTAATGTCATGGGAAATATATTTTTCATCTTTTGTGGATTTTGTGATTCCCAAGAAGTTTATTCCCGCCTTTCAGGTGTTACCAAGTCATCTTGAATACTCATCGTTTAGAGAAAAGATGATTTTTTCTTAGAAACATATTAATGTATGAAACTATACTTGAAAAATAAGTATATTTCCATTTGTTCTTATTATATGTAGTAAAATAATTCCCAGACATTATGAAAGTGAACATAAAACAAAAAAAAAATTGCCGGTTTACTTCTACTACTGGGGAATCAAAAACTCGTTAACCCATGACCATTTTTGTGGTTTTCCTGTTGTTATCTTTCTTCAAATCATGTTTTCTACCTCTATTCATCAGAAAATGGCACTTAATTTTTCATCCATATCATTTTTTTACAAGGAATCATAGCATGGGTTTTCTTGGAAAAACTTTCTACTTATCATTATGTATTTTAAAATGATAGTTTTATTTACTATTTTTCCAATTAGGTACTTTTAATGATGTTATAGAGCCCAATTTTAAAAGTGAGAGAACACAATTCTCAAAAGGGGGGAAGGATGTAACATCGCAGGTAAATAAAGAATATGAAATTTTCATTATTATTAATATTCTTAAATTAAATATTAATTTTACATTAATGGGTATTCTATGTCCGATAGCGTACTCAACACGCAAAAATGTGTTATTTGAAATCTTACATTTGACACACCATTTAGTTATACTGAAAAATAATATAACAATATTATTATTTTAAATTGTTGATAATGAATAGTTATTTTATTTATGGGAATTAAAATATATAACAATAATAATATTACACATTTTTTCAAATGACCCTATATTTATCAAATAAATTTTACATGCTTAAAATAAGAACGAATTAAATTTTAAGAATGAAACACTCTAATATTTCTAAAAAGGTTGGTTTACCACCTTTTGATGGTGAAAAATTAGTAATTCATGTTTTTGTCAAATTTAAATGTATAATTAGGAAAAATAATCTCTTTATATAGAATATGGATATCAAAATTTACTTTGGGTATATTTTTTTTTTCTGATAATGATAATTTTTTAATGGATAATAAAAAATACAACATTTTACGTCAAAACTGCCATTAATATGATTTACTAATATGGTAATATTATCTTTTTAATAGAGTTAAAAGTTTAATAGGATTATATTTTTATCATTTAATCCAATTTTGGTCATTTGTTGTATTGTCACATTGAAAATGGACATAAAAAGTGTTAATCTTTTGATAGTTATTCTTTCTTAGAAACAGGATTTTTGGGTTTTGACAAAAAGAATTAATTTTAAATTAATTTTTGATATTTCTATGTTTTAAATTTTCAAAAATGGATTCCATATTTTAAATCAGTAGGTCTAATATTTTTATATAGGTATCTATTAATTTTGTATGTTATGAATAATATATTTAGTAAATATTTTATTTACCATTGTTAAAAGTCAAATATGGTAAATAAGGGTAAAAAAATAATATAATTACAATAAATTAACCTAAATCAGGTTGTAACCATATCGTATGACATAAAAACCATAGGAATACTTGGGTCAATTTTTGGATCACATGGAGCCACTTGTAAGTGAAAATGACATTTTATAAAAATAATGTTACTGTTATGAAAAATGTAACATAAACAAATATTTTTTAGTAAACCAATTTTTATATGGGGATATATAAGTTATAATTTAAACTATATATATTAATTATAAAGATAATAATATTTATTAAATCATCATATTTTATTTATAATATTTAGACATAAAATAATGAAATTTATATAAGATTCATTGGTGATGTAGTGATTACCATATTAATGAATGATTTAAATAAATGAGATTATAAATATTAAAATAAATTTATTTTCTAACTTTTATGCATCAAAAAATTTTATAGATAATTATGAATTATATATTTTAATAAATTTGTTTTTAGATTTTATCGTGTTTTAAGGAATTTTAAAAATACTTTATAATAATAGTAAAACAAATTGACATCAATGCGTTTTAAAATCAATTAATATTTTATTAAATGATAAAGTAATACTAAAAATATAATATTTTTAAAAATTACATATATGATGTATTAAATTTCATTAATGATCCATTTGGGGTCTATTATCATTTTATTTTAAATATATTAACCATATAGTATAAATATACAAGAATACATGGTAAGAGATAAATTAGTTAACTAAGGGTTAAAACTAAATGATATGGTTAAATTTGAAACCAAAACATGTCTAAAAACTATTTTTTGAGATTATTTATATTAATAGTAATCTTATATTCTAATTTAATGAGTTTTTTACCTGTTTAAATAGAAAATAATTTTATAATAAAATAATATTTCAAAGCCTTCCTAAAGTGCCTCTCATCCCTCTTATAAAAGGACACCACATCTAACCCATTACACACACCTCTAAATCCAAATGAATCGACAAAACTATTTCCCATTAATATACCTACTTTACTCTCTTCCACCTGGAAGCATTACATTGGTCAGAAGTAATTTCAATAAATCATTTTGATTCAAACCATAGGGAGTTACCCGATTTAAAGGTATCATCTTCTCTCAAGTTCTTTTCTTTTATTTTCCATATACAGCCCCTTAAACTCTATTTATTAAAATATTTTATAACAATTAATTTATATTAAATATATTAGGATTTTTTATGAGAATTATTCAATCTAAATTTCTGCACACCTCCATCCAATTAATACACACAAACTATTTCTGTGGACAGCGAACAACCGCCTCACAAAATAATGATTGTTCGATTATCTCTTAATGCCTCCAATGGTGTCCATTTTGATTGAATTTTATTTATATGTGATATATATTATATTTTTATTTTTTCTATAATTATTTTATTTTCATTTAAATCATATATTTATGGTTTCCATAATGGGTAAATAAAATAATTTCATTTGACGAAGTGCGGACTATAGCTCCCTCAATGTGATATGACTCATTCATTCCATACGTTGAATGAATAAAGGATGGAGTTAATGAAATTATATATGATATTATACTGGAATAATAATATACCAATGTACCATTTTGTTTTCATTCCGTTAAAAATGAAATAATTTAAATGAATGTACCGTTCATGCATACGTACGACTTTCTGTCTCCATGAACGGTGAATTTCATTTTAATTTATAAAAATGATATAAGCTATTATAAAAACATAGATATAGGATATATATGATATATATGATATCTAAATCATCAATATCATTCTGTATATAACGTAATTTTCACCATATGGGAAATTTTTAATTATAACATGTTCATTTTTTACTCAATTTCTAAACATCAACAAAATGTACGATACGAACTCGAATAATTCACAAATTGTAATATCAACGTAATAAGTGATATAAATGAAAAAATAAACCTGAAATGGTTCTTAAAAATTTATAAATTAACATATGTTTATTATTCACGATGAATATGAAATATATAAGACAAGTCAGACTTGATGTATGGGGTTTTCATCTAACATTTTATTTCCGTAAGATAAATTTTATATTTTCTACTATTTACATATGTGTGTTCAATGTAATTGAAATTATTGTATTATTTGTGTAATATAAATTAATTTATGTTTATTTACATCTTCATTGTATAATACTTCTTAAATGGGGTGCATGTTTCATAAGTTACCAAATTGGTAAGGGAACCATTCACCCTCTTCTTTTAGTCAGTGACATATTTATTTTTATGTATTTTAATTAACAATTTCTTATGATGTGATATGTTCTTATATATCCTTATTTTTGTACATTTTATGTCTATGTTTTGAGAGACCCTTTTTTCTTTCATTCACTTATTTTATGAATTTTTATGTGATGTTGTTAGGATGCCGAATTTTTGTAAAGGATCATCTTAACCAAACTTCTATTATTTGGGTTAAAATTATACATCTAGATTATGTCATGATATGAATATGTGTTAATTAAATATTATTTTTTATCACTTTATATCCACATATATTGGGTGTATTTTTGTTTTTTCACAAATAATTATTTCATTGATTTATCTTTAATCTATTTGAAAAATCCTTCAAACAGACTTTTTCACAATCTCATTTCATTGTGGCATACTTAGATTTATACACAACATTATATTATACACTATATAAATCCCCATTTCATTTTAATTTCATTCAAGGGGAATCATTTTTATATAATTAATTTTACTAAACGATAAAAATAATTTTTCTTTTTAATGTAAATTTTGACAACGACATTTCCGCTATTGTGAGAATTTTTAGATATTTGGCTTTCATAACGAGCCATAATATTTTTAAAAGAAAAATAAATAACATATATGGTTTTTATGTATTTTGGTATTGAAAATTGTTTTTAAAATGGATTGATTATGTCAATATATTGAAATTATTTATTCTGATTTCAATTTGGATATGTTATCTTTCCATTATTCTTTTGTTATGTGTTGTGATTAAGTTATAGTTCATTGGAGTTGTTCACATATATGGGTGGTTCCTTGGTAAACCTAGGGTGGGTGAGCATGAGATATCTCTTCAATTCTTTGGGTAACCTGACCGAGGTAACTGTTAATGTTTCTCCTAAGAGATATATGGAATATACTCTGATGGGTATTCCAAACATATCTCCCTATGAAGCTATGAAAGGTACAATGTAAGATTGATATGGATGACACCAGTTACCTTTATAATTTATGATCTCTATGTATTATTCAAAACTAATATTATTTCATGAGATATGTTAAAATATCAATTTGTTTTTGTTTATTGATGGACACATGATTTCATTATTTATTTTTTAATCCTTATTGATATTTTAATTGTCATCCCATGTTTTTAAAATGTTTTTCACAGGGTAAATTGAAAGGTAAGAGAAAGGAAGAATTCAATAATATTTGTATCATGAAATGAATTATTATTTTCATTTAAGAATTTTTATTTTATGAAAAAATGGATACTGAGGTGAGGTGTCTACTTTGTAATATTTTTAGATGTAATGTAATATATGTGGAATAATTATCTAAAAAACTAAACCTGAACAGATCCTTAATGTGAATTATTAACATTATTCACAATAACTTAATGCTTAAGGTTGAGGTTTTACACTACATATTACAAATATAAAACACCATTAGATGGTGGCTCAATGTCTTATGATTCTCCACCCCTGATAGTTTTCATAACTAGTGTCCCTTAAATGATATCATATTCTTGTATAAAAAATATATCATTATTATATCACTTATGAATTATAATCAGAGCGAGGGGGATGATATGACCCTTAAGCATGAAAACTACTATTAATAAATTATCAGATACTATGTTACATAGAATATGAATCATTATATGATAATTAGTTTGTTAATATTCAAAATGATTATTATATGCTATCCTGATGTACATTTAATTTGGTTATAAGAATCCTACTCCACCGAATGGATCAATATATATAAGTTCAAAATTCATTGATTAACACCATAACCAAATATATATAGATTTAATCAATATATCTGTTTCTACTAACCTATGGTTACAAAAATACAAAACAAATATTTTTATAACCCAATTAGAATTGTTATTTTTATAGATATATGCTTTATTTATATATTTTTCATTTATTACTAACCACTTATATTCAACTATTACACATATAGTAACATTTCAAATGATATACAGAAACGTACATGTTATTAATTCCTAATTGACCCAATTTTCTAAAATTATTTCTCATTTCATTATCAATATACCTATTACCATATTTTATGAATCTATCATTATAATGGATATGATATTGATATATTGGATAGATATATAGGGTACCAAGTTGTAATGACCTATCATATATCATGGAATAAATCGTTATCATTCACTGTAAATATTTCATATACACTTATTGAATGTGCCCTATGACCTAAGGTGGGTTCCAAGAGCATCAATGGATTTTTTGTTCAATATATATCCATGAATGGAAAAACCATTATAGTATGTTTGACTTAAACATGTTAATTAATAACTTTGTGGTGTAACCATTCAATTCTCATAGTGGCCTTTAGGATACCACAAGGTGGTCTAAAATCGAGTGAGCCTGGGAGCATGGCTGTAGGATTTTTCTCAGAAATATTTCTAAGAAAATTTTCACTGGGATTTTATAGTTATACCAATTGTTTGATCATACCATGCGACTTCCTACATGGGAATGTTCATTTCACAAGAATTTAAAATTTTTAGGCAAATCATGTGCATTTCCCATATGGGGTCCCTCTATAAGTAGTATAATTATGCATAGTTTGACAATGGATTGTCCAACCGTCTGGCCATTCTATGAACCCCTACCTCATTGAGGGAATTTAGGTGTTTTCCATCAAATTTTATTTTACATTAATTTCCCTTTTCATCAATTCTTCTCCATTGGATACCTTCTCTTTCTTCCTCCAATGGATATCTCCCCTACCAAACCAAGGGATCCTGAGTTCTCCACCACATAAACTGCAAATAAAATATTCTTAGATGAATTGGATTCCTATTACTATGAAATAAATTCCCTTTTCTTTAACTCTTTTCTTATTCATATCCCATGTTCTATTTTGGTGCATCCTCATATGTTACATTTTCAAGGTGTTGATTTGTTCTTTGTTTTTGTATGATCTACTTCAAATATTATGATGATTATTGATGAAGAGTCATTTAGAACCCTATATTAGCTAGTCTATTTTTGATTTCATCAAAGCCACATTATATATAATTCAGATATTAAAATTATGTTAATGAACCATTAAGAATTATTTTTGTAAGATGATAACTAATTTTGTTATAAAACCAAATTAAAAGAATTAACATGGATAACCATGGATTGACTATGGAGAGTTATATATTTATTTGAATGTGTCATATGTAAAATAAATGATTCATTAACGAATACCTTTAGGAAATTATGTTTGCATATTTTAATTTTGGATATTTTTATTACAATTGTTTCAGTATTTTCCTAAATATATATTACATAATTATGTTTATAAAAAAATGCACATAAAATACGACGTGCCTTATAACCAATAAATTGATCATACATAAATTCTAATTATTATTATTATGTTAATATCATGACATAAATGAAAGTTTTCTAGTCTTACATTATGTGTTTAAATTGATATAATCATGAAAATCATATTCATTTATATTAATTTATTCTTATAAATGACATTCTGGTATATGATAATATTGTTGATGTTTCTTTGAAACAACTAAAGATAAATTTTCAATATTATCAATTGGATGGTATAATTAACTATATTAAACATTATCAATAAACATGAAAAATGATTTATATCAATGGAATGATTTACAATATAACTATTATATAATACATTATTGAGGTATTGGTAAAAGTTATCCTTAAAAATAATGTTAAGTTGAGATAATATAGTGTTGTTTTACTTTTAATAAGTATGTTATATTGTTATAGGTATCCTTTGTATGGATATATGGTAATTATCCTATTTTTTATTTCCATTTTTTCTTCACCTATAATTTATGTTTCATCATGAGAATTTACATTCATGATTTATCTTGACCGCAGTAGGTTGGGATAAAATTACTCTCATTGACAAGATAACATTAGAGGGCGATCTATAAATATTTGCATACATTTTCTCATTTTTTGGTAACTTCTAATATCAATATTTGTGTATTCATATTATTTCTTAAATGTATAATGGTAAATTCTCAAACAATCTTGGTCCATCAAAATTTCAAAATATATTGTTTGTTGTGTTCAGGAGGAGGGGGGTGCAATAGTTTCTTGTTTCAAGAGTTTACCAAAAGAAATCTGGGTTTTCATAGTTTTTACTATTATGTATATTTTTTATGGTAATTAGTTATGTCCCATATTTAATGACTTATAGGCTATTTCAAAAGGCATTGATAATCCAAAATCCAGAATATTCCTTTGACCTTGAAACATATGGTCTTGGTTGTGATCTATCTTTAATGGCCTTTGAAACTGTTTCCCTATAGATTTATGATATGGGATTTCTAAAGTAGAATATTCCCATACATAGAATCCTTCCATTTTCTCATTGTTTGATTAAAACCTTTATTCCTAGAGGATTCATGTCCCTGTGTTGATGTAGACTATTCCATAATCATTTGGAGTCTCTCCTGCTTCTGAGACACCTATTTTTTGTCCAAGGAAGAATTTTTTTTCCTTCTGTTCCAGGTAGTTATTTCCATCGTCTCCCTCTAATTTTGTATCATGTGAGATTGGATTAATCATGTTCCTTAGTGAATATAATATGACATATATTTATGAAATATAATAAGATATAATAAATGAGTGGTTGTAGGTAAAGGATGATTATCACTTTATTTTATATTTTACCATTTATCCATGTTTTGAATTGTATGGGTTGTATTCTTCTGAAAATCATTTTTATTGGTGGTATCTATTTTCCCACATATATTCTTTTTTAATTATTTCTTTAAGAATTGTAATCTAGTTAATCACTTATATTCCGTAAATTATATGGATTCACCATGACCAAAATTATCATGTGATAACCCTGGTATCATCAAGTGGAATTAAATCATGACTGCAACAAAATCTGAATGAACCATACCTTGTTGGTGTGACTTTTTTTGTGTGTGTCATTCTATTATGCTCATGCCTATGTTGTTCTTGTGGTTTTGTTTCAGGGAATATGACTGTTAGTATGGTGTGGTATAGGTGGGGTAATGGAATATCGGGGTAAAAGGATGGTTGATAGTGGAATGGATGAACTTTTTATGTATTTGGATAGAATCTGGGTTGTGTTTGTGCATTGGGGTTGTAGGACTTGTTTGTGTCATGATCATGTATAAATTTGTGATGGATGTTGTGTTGTTATGTAAATGTTATTATAAGTGGGTTTGTGATGAGTTTTGGATGGATTTTACATTCTAGAAGGGAGAAAATGGAGGCATGACATTGAAGAATGCTGTTAGGGGTTTCAGTTAAATGGGATTGCACCGTACAACTACAAGATGGTTTTTTTCTATATTATTTCCATAATGAATTTTTTACATGTATTGGGGATTTTAGGTATAGTTACAGAGGGATTATTTAGAAGAATATTGTTGTAACCCTGTGTTGGACTTGGGGTTCGTGTTTCAAGACTTTCGTGAATTGGGTGTGGGTTATGATGTTACTTGTGGTATAATATGTTTGGTAGTTTACTGATTAGGGATGTAATGAATAAAATAATGAGTTAATAATAAATGCTGATAGGTTTTTAAATTAATTGGTTTGGGATATGTTTTGAGTAGTGGCTTGTAGTGAGGTATAATTTATTAAATGAAATGACACATTCAATCTTTTTTGTATTTCCATGTTAGATTGGAAGCAAGGACAATTTTGGTGGGGGATATTTGTTGTTTTTAAAACCCATACGTTAGGTGGAGTATTTGGAACATATATACATTTAGTTCCTTGTTATTTCTATATGCACCCCACACATTTTGACAATCATAGTCCAAGAACCCCCATTATTATGTGGGAGGGTGTCCATTCAAAACATCCCATTGAGATGATGGATGGACGGTTATTGGATCCTCACTTCTCCAACATCTGAGAAATGTTAGACCTAGACTTTTTAGGAAGGTTTTAATGTGGTTGTGAGTACCTGGTTTCTATAGGTGACTTGTGATTGATAGGTGTCTTTTCGACGAGTTGTTTAGTGATTCCTAGGTTTCTTCAGAATGGGGATGTGGTTTGTGACCCCTGTGTTTTTGGGATAGATTTTATGTGGTATGTGGACAATGCCTAGTTAGACAGGTTTTGATAGTGGTCCTTGTGGTAGAGAGTGGTAGAATCAGTGTGTTCCCTATTATGGATTAGCATTTAACTTGTAATAATTGGTGTGGGGTACCCAAATATCAATTTCCTTAAAAAATTTCATAACATTAATTATGTTATTTGTTGATAGTTCGTTGGTGAGTGTGGGGTGTCTAGTATACAATGTTGTGTGCTTTTGAGTTTCCATTGTTTTCTCAAAATATAATTTGTATGATTATTCAACTTGTTCACGAGTGAATTTGGATTGTCCCTAATGATTATACATGTATACTCACCATTATTATTTAATAATCATTTATGGTTTGATGGGAGATTACGAAAACCATTATGGATATTACTATATAAGATGTTTGGGATATTTGATGTGTCACTACTTATTTTTCTATTGGTTCTTACATATTATTTTTATTATATTTCAATATTTTTTACATTAATCATGCTACTAAGATAGATTTTTTTCCAATATATATATATATATATATTATGGAGTTTTTTAGGTTTATATATCTTATATTCCAATATTTTCCCTTAAAAAGTGTAATTCATACCATCTTGTGATAATGTTTACCTATAGTTGGTGCTAGTCGCCACCCCCGGGCCTATTGGTGGTAGGACTCAGGTAGGGGGGTCAATATTTATTCATCATCATGAATAATGAATATCTCAATATCATATTTTCCCTTATTTCATCTTGAAAAAGAATGTCCGTGGTGGAATGGTATCAGAGATATGTTGAGAGATATGATTGAGATTGGAGTTACACATAGTGGGGATTACATCAGTTTATAGGGAAATAGTGTTAGGTGATCTTGGTACGTGTTTTTTTCCTGGGATGATGGATTGGGACATATAATTTTTGTGCCCCCCATGATCCGATGAAAATATGATGAGCTTACAGAACATCAAAATGATGCTACAACAATTTCATGGGTAGATACCCGAAGTAAACTGCATGCATCATGAGGGATTTTGTTCATATTATTATTGTTATTTTTCATGAAATTAATATAAACAATTAGTTAAAATTAATCATAAATAAATTACATACTACTCGAGCATAGGAATTCCATGTTTACCTTTTAGCTATGGAAATTTGGCGTTGTCCATGGGTGGCTCTAGTAATGGAGATTTATCATGACAATATAGATGATCAGTGGAGGGTTGATCAAGATGAGGAGGACAACCAATGGAAAAATACGGGTTGTGATTTATAGTTGTAGAATCTAGGAATGTACGAAGGTAGAATTTTAGATACATAGATAGAGAGTTGTCTTGAGAAGATGGTGATTCCCTTCACCTTGATCGGGGCTCTAACAGAGTAATGGGTTCCCCATGATGTGTGCCAGATGAAGGAAGTAGTGCATCATTGGTGGATTCTTTACCTCAGAGAAAATAACGAGACTAATGTTTCATGGGGTGACATTGATAAGGAGTTTTGGGTTGAATTTATCCTATAGAAAATGATGGGTGAAATGTGATAGGAACTCATCCCCCTCCAGTAGGGGGTATTTTGGTATGGGAGTTTTGGATCATGTTCAAGGAACTCATTTTATTATCACCAAATCTATTTCAGGATGGATAGTCTTAGAGAACATGTTTACATGAGGTACTCCATCATTCCACCCATTATGCGGTTACTCCCTTCCCCTTACTAAAATATATAGTGGTTTAGAAAAAGGATGAAGAAGTGGAATGGATGAATTTCTGATGATGTATACTACAATAGGAGATCAAGGTGTGTTCATAAGGGAGGATGGATATTAGTATAATGTCTTTAGGATAAGGATATTAAATGTTTTTCTCGGTGGGGTGCCAAACCAAGCAGTTTCCGTTATGAAATTATGGTCCCCATCCATTTCCCGTATTCCAGGGTCCAAGGTGATTCTCTATTGGCGGTCACGGGAACCATTAGCGCTGGTGCCCAGTTCGAGCTCTGTATAGTTTTGGTGGTATCGTCAAATTCCTACTCAAGCTGTGGTTTCTAGCCCTAACTTTTCAGCAATAGATTCATAATTCACCTACTCCACTGAGGGGAGATACATCAAGTAGAGGTTGACCTCTGGTTATTCCATATGGACCTCATCCATGGTATCGTAGGGAGGTGGCCGACAGAATCTTAGAGGAAGATTTTGGTGAGGTCTGTTACACAATATAGTGGAAACAATTATTGTATGGCCATAGATCATCCGAGGTATGATTATTTTTTTACTATTCATTCTTATACTTTGATTGATATTGGAGATTCACACTCCTTAGTTTTAATCAGTTTGTCTTAAGACATAGAACGAGTCATATAGAGACATATTTTTTCCCTTGAGTTCAGTACACAAGTTGTAAGTCATACTATTTTGTTTTATGTTAATCAGGGATATATACTAATATTGTGGACACATCATTCCAGCACAGATCACTTCTTTCTACAGATGCATACATACAATGTCATCATTCGAATGAACTAGTTTTTTATGTACATTCCAGGATTGACTTTTTTTAGAGGAGAGTTTTGTTTCTTGAAATGGATGACCCTAATGTATCATTCATTGGAAATCATAGAATTTTTGTGGGTAGCTAGTGTGTGGAGTATCATCTTTCTGGGTTGACTAATCTATCAAGGGAATTGATGGATGCTGGGATTGTTAAGGTTTCCATAGTATTCAGGGAATTATTGGATTTTTACCCATAGATTTTGTGAATCCACCCCCTTGAATTGAAAATGAGTACATGATAGACATGTAGCCTAGTGGATGGATCCTTATCAGATGGATACTTCAGAGCCACTATATCTAAATATTCATATTGACTATCTACTGATTAATGGATTTATTAGAAAAAATTTGTCATTATCAGGGTGCTCCATCATAGATTTGAAATAAGACATATGGGGTTCTATGGATATGTATAGACTATTGAATGTTGATTTTGGTAATTTTCATGAACTATTTCCCTCTCTTGAGAATATATGATCTTTTCAACTAGATGAGGGTAGGAAGTTAGTTTTCTATTTTTTGTTTGTTGTGTGGGTATCACTAGGTGAGGGTGATGGAGGGGGACATCCAAAAGACTACATTCATTTGAAGGTATGGGAACATAATGTTTGTGGTTATGTCGTTCTATGTTACGAACACATCATTCATGTTCATGGGGATTATGAAATACATTTATCATGAGTTCTTAGACATAGATTCCATTGAGTTCATTGATGAAATCCTGGCCGACTCAAAGTCATAAGAGGAGCATACCGAGCTTTTCAGGACAGTACTAGAGGTCCTTCAAAACCACCATATCTAGGGAATGTTGTCCAAGCCCATGTTTTAGACTCGATATTTCTACAATCATTGACGTATGGTATCTCTTTAGGGTGTAACAGTGGACATGTTGATGTTCAAGGGAGTTTTTTATTGGAAATAACCCAATAATGTAGAATAGGATAATAATTTTATCGATCTATTAGGATAATATCAATAATTAGTACCTCATTTATCTTAAGTAGAAACTCCATGGATGAATATGACCAGAAAAGATATGTATTTTTTTTGTTGGGTGAGAAGTTCTAGGAAGAATTCGACTATCTGATGGGGAAGTTGGTAAATTCCCTAGTTTAGTGGTTTCCATAGCATGGGGAGATGTTCGTAGTGTTTTGTGATGCATCTCATGTTGGATTGGGGTGGGTTTGCTGATAAAAAAATGGTGTTCTTTAATGGGTCTAGAATTTTGTTCCCCCATAAACGTAACTATGTCACCCATGAGCTGAAGATACCAGTAGTTAGTTTTCCACTAAGGTTGTGAAGGTATTACCTCATTGGGGAGTGACGTGTGGTCTTCATAGATGAAAAAAATCGTGATACATATTTTATAAAAGAGTTCTAAACTATCGGAATTATTGGTTGAAAGATTTTCTATAGGATTACTATTTTTATATCTATTACACCTTATAATAGGGAATGTTTTGTATGATTCATTGAACAAGAAGATGAAGAGATATTTAGTTATAAAATATGTGAAATCTTGGAAGACAATTGAGGAGTTTTCCACCTTGCACATAGATGAAGGAATGGATGGTGAAAGTGGATGTCTATTTTAGATGATTTTGAATCCAAATCTGAGGTATAAGGTGGATGAATCATTGTTGGGAGAATCATAGGTAAAGGTTATGTCTGATCACATTTACTTGGGTGAGGCTCAATATGGATGGTAAAGTGATTGTCAGAATCAGATGGTGTTCCATGGGTTGATATTTATTCATGTTATGATGCATGAATGTGTTCCCTATGAGTTTCATATCTTACCATTTTCAACACACGTGAGGATTTCAAATATGGACCATTTGTTGAGGAAACATTTTTGGTGGCCTAAGATTAAGAGATTATTGGTGGATATTATATCAATGTTCTTGGTGTGCCGGGATATGAAGGCTGTGAAACATGTTCTCTGTGGTTTGTTGAAGTCATTAGATTTCACCTAGTAAAAGTGGAATGTAATATCAATGGATTTCATAACTGGATTACCGAGGTCATAGGGGGGATGCAATGAAATTTTGAAAATGGTGGTCATGCAGAAGAAATTGGATCACCGCTTAGTATGAAAGGATTCGTGCATAGTGGATGACTTAATATAGAGATATATAGATGAGGTGGTGAGGATAAATGGACATAATAGATCCATTGTCTCATATATGGATTCCAATTTTACGTCGTGAGTCCAGAGGGGATTGAAGCCTGACATTGGAACTCAGTTATGCCTCTACAGTTCTTTTCAACCATGGACATATTGGATGTTAGAGAGGACCACCCAGATAGTGGAGGGATGTTTTCTAGTATGCATATTATATCTTGGTGTGTCTTAGGTGTGACATTTTTCTTATGTAGAGTATTTTTACAATAATATCTATCAATATTACATAGGAATTGCTTTGTTTGAATCTTCACATAAGAGACCCTATCATTAATCATTGTGATGGAAAGAAGTTGGGGAAATTTTTATTCTTGGTCTGAAGATGATGTAGAGTAATACTAAGAATGAGAATATTTTATGTGAAAGTATAATGGTAGAAAATTCCTGACAGAAGTCATATGCCCATAGTAGGAGGATTCCCTTGGAGTATGATATTTGAGACCATGTTTTAAATATGTTTTACCCCTTATATTGGAAATATAGGATCGAAAGAGTATGCAATATTTCTCCCTATTTTATCAGAACCATCTCGGTGTTTTGAGGAGTTAGTGAAGTGGAATACTTGTTGGAATTCCAACTTCTATTGTGTATGATTCATGACGTCTTTCAGGTCTTCTATATTTTTGGGTATCTTAATGATGACTCCAATGTCATTGATTCTGGATAGTTGGAGTTTGAGGAGTCCACAACATTCGTGGAGCCTCCATTGGCGATCTATGATCTTCAAGAGAATGGGTTTCATAGAAATACAATTCCATTTGTTATTGTGTTGTGGAGTCACGGTGGTCTTGATGAGTCTACATGGTAAAGTGAGAACTATATGTGTGCTCAGTACACATAGTTGTATTGTGTTTTCATTATGATTTTCTTTCATATAATGCTAAAACATTTTTTTCTATGAGATTATTTGATTCTTTGTTTTCTAACATATGATAATTTACTAATATATGTGGAGGGAATGAAATGATAAAGATTCAAAACACGTTAATGTGGATCTGAATAAAACAGTGTGGATGAGTCATTGTCTTCCAAAGTAGTTTGTATCAGGATATTGGATAAATAATTCTCAGATTCATATGTTTTGGTAGTATGACTTTAGATGTTGGTGTGTTATGTATTGTAGTTATTTGGGTTGGGAAATCGTGGGGGTGTTCTGGAAGTGGAGGTTTCACTCTATCATTTGAAACAATATAGGGTGGTTTATCCAAAAGATGTTTGTTATAGGGTGGTGGTATAAACCCCTCCTTCATCTGGGTTTGGAATTGATATAAAAATTGAAATAATGTTCTTATAGGTATTTGATGTAATTTCACAGACTTTGGTGGTCCATTACAATGACAAAATCTAGTGTTTGGGTTGTTCTGGGAGAAATGGTGTCTCATTTCCATATTTTTCTAAAAAAAATTCAGTTATTCCATGATTTTTCAGTTATGTGTCATTTTGATGTCAAATGTATTAAGTTTCATATTTAATGAGTTTTGGTAGGTTGGAAATGGTATATTCCTTCTAAATGATGTAATCTTCCTTTAGACTCCTAAACCATTTGGTCTCGGTCGTGATCTGGCATTAATATCCTATGAAAATGTTTAACTGTGGATTTTCAATCTGGGATTTCTAAAACTAAATGTTCTCATCCTTTGAGGCCATACATTTTCCCTTGGTGCGCCGATTCAATTTCATCCCAGAGGAGTTGTGCACCTGTGTTGTAGTATTCTTGTCATTTCGCTACTAGTGTCTCACTTTTTTCTTTCACGACCACCTTCTTTGGAACAAGGAAGAATATTTGGTCACCTTTTATTCCATATAGGGATTTCCTTCATATATTCATTAATATTGTATAATGAAACGTGGGTATAGTCATGTACAATTGTGAAAACGTCTAGACCCATTTTTATGTTAGATAAAATCAAGTAATATATGAGGGGTTGGGATTATGAGGATGATGATATATTTTTTTATATGTTATCATTGATCTATGTTGGGAATTTTTATAGGTTGTGTTATTCTGAAAATCATGGCCATTAGTGGTATCTATTTGTGCACTTGTATGATTTATTAATAAAATTTGTATGTATTGGAATATGGTTAATCACATATATTTTGTTAATTATATGTATTCCCCATGATCAAACGTATTATGTGATCACCCATGTTTTATCATTTGGAATTAAATCACTACTCATGATAAATCTGGATGAATATTCCATTATTTTTGTGAATGTATGATGTCTATGGTTTTGTTCGACTCATGTATATGCTATTATTGTGGGGTTGTGGTTGGGAATATTGATTTTATAATGGGGTAGTACATGTAGAGTAATGGTATATTAGGATAATATGATTGGTAATGGTGTAATAGATGAACATGTGATGTTGCATGACTATATCTGCGAAGTGGTTTTTAAGCAGTGTTGTAGGACTCGTTTGTTTCATATCCATGTTTATGGGTGTTCTAGGCATGGTGTTTTTATGCAGTGGGGCTTCTGAGTGGGGTGGTGATGAAGTGTTTTGGGGGGTTTTATATATTAATAGAAGGACATGGTGACATGAATTTGATGAATTATACTAGTGGTGTTTATGAAAGGGGAGAGTGTAGTGGGAATAGAATGTGGTTGTTTTCTATTTTTTATTGAATGCTGTGTTATTCATGAAATGGGGCTTCCATGTATGTTTCGGGTGTCATGATTTTGAAGAACGATGTTGTAACCAAGATAGGGCCTTTGTCCCAGAGTTTCCAAACATTTGAGAAGTGGGTGTGGGTTATGATGATTCATATAGATTGTTGTGTTTGGGAGATGATCATTTTGGGATGTAATGAAGAAATAAATGATTTTATAAGACATGATGATTATTAGATAAAATTATTGGTGGTGGTATGATTATTCTTGTGGATTTTATGGATGTGACATTCATTTAATTGGATGTAACTGTCATCTGTTTTCATACGTGCATGTAGGATTTGCAGTAAGGGAATTTTTGTGTGTGGACAGGTTGTAGTTTTTGCAAACCCCATATGTTGGTAGGAGTGTTTGGTACTTCTTTATATACATGAATTTCCAGGTGATTTCTATACACACCCCACTAGTATTGAAAACTACATGTCAAACACACCCATTTTTATAAAGGAAGGTATCATTTCCCAACATCCTGATGGGAGGTTTAATGGATGGTTACTAGCTCTTTTCGGATCCCTCCTATAGGAATTTGTAGCACTGGACTCTACATGAAGGTTATGGTGTGGTTGTGAGGACCAGTTGTCTGTTGGTGAGGTCTGCTTTCGAGGTCTATTATGGTTGATTTGTGTGGTTTTTCCCAGGAGTCTTTGGGATTGGGTTGTGGTGTTTGGCCCATTTGTCTGTGGGCGAGATGTGATGTGGTATGTGGACCAGGTGTCTGTGGGAATGATGTGATATTGGTTCATGTGGAAGAGAGTTATAGCGTTAGGATTTTTTCTGTTAGGGATGAGAAGTTAACCAATGGTATGTGGTGTGGGGTATCCAAATATTCATTTGCTTAATAATTTACTTTACTTGACTTGCATTATTTTATGGGCATTCCTTGGAGAGGTGGGGTAGATAGTATACCTTGTTAGGTGCATTTGTGTTTCTACTATTTTCTTGTAGAGGAATCTGTATGCTTATCTAACTCTTGAATAAATGTCTTTAGTTTTTCTCTACTGAGTATAATATTATTCTCGTCCTACATATATAAAAACTGTTTTTAGGTTTCCTCAGAGATTACAAAAACCGTACATGACCTTACAAGCTCAGAATTTGCAGACCACTGTTGTGTCGCTTCCTCTTATTATTTTGGTTCATAAGCTGATGTATTATTATATTTAAATAAGTTACATATTATATATTCCCGTGGAATGGTTTTGGGTTCATATATAGATGTTTCAATGATTTTTTCTTGGTTATTACATCTTCTATCCACATATTTTTTTTTAATAAAAATGGTAATGCCCCCATCATGTGTGAATATTTACCAACCCTTAGTGTTAATCTCCACCCAAGGGAATATATAATGTGTGACTCATGGTGTCATTATATCTAAATCATCATAATGAAGGATGACGTAGACATGATTCTATCGAGTCCCTCATCTTTAAAAAGCCGGGTTTTGTAAAAAAAGATGAATGAGATAACAATGTTTCGTGCACCAAAATCTTGATGAAAATAATTTGATGGTTTCTATATTCTGTAAAAACTAAAATTCAAAATTAAAATAATATTCCATGGATAGGTGTCTAGTTGGCTTCTCACTTCTTCTGTTTCTAGAGTCAAATAATCAAAAGGGAAAGGAAATTATTTTGTATAATTAATTGGGCTAGTTTTTCTTAAAATGTCATTATCTTAAAGGTATGTAATCAATGTTCAAGGTGATGATATGAAATATTTTTTATTCATTATCTTATGGGACTGAAAAAATACATCATGCACTTGGGACATGGGAAATGGTAGTTACATTACTGTGTTGGGTTATATAGGAAGCTCGAAATAGTTAAATATAAGGGGGAGAAATATTAAATATTATCATTAATGATTTAATGCTATTGTTTTTTGAGAAGTTGAATGCCCTTATACCTATAAAATGTAACTCGGTTGCTATAAACAAAAAATTTCATATAGTAGTGATTGTTTTTGAAAGAATTTTCTTCGAGACCTAAGGCTTATGGGTCATGTGGAGGCACCCACATGATCGGATTAAGGTGAAATATGATGGAATCATTCATTAGGGATTCATGAAGTGTGGACTGTTGGTTCGAAATGAAATTTCTTCGAAGGTCCTCATATTAAATTCTAATAATGCTCTATGAAATTCCACATAATAGGTTGTTAAAACCTTGCATAGTGGCATCTCTCTTTGCTCGTCATACTATATTCATATTTCTTATATTAAAATATACTCCAATGTACTTCTATGTTTATTTTATGGAGATGATAATGTCCCATAGTTGTTGGTGTATTTCATTCCGATGTTATCATCTCTTATATGAAATTGCCTAGATATTTATCACTCTTGGAGGGAGTGGAACTTCATCAGGGACAAGATAGAAACAAAGTGTGGTCTATATGATAGTCTTATTATTTTTTGTAATAAATCAACTCTTCCAGAGGATTGTTACTTAATTTTTATTACTGATTTCCAGGGTCTTAAAAACAGTATACCCATTTTAATATAAAATATTGGAATGAAAATTAATTTGTGAGTGAGATAATATATTTCAATAAATATTTGGTTTAGAATATTTGATGTTCAAGGAAATTTTAGATCTCGATTTAATGAATGTTATAATCATTATGGTATAACCAACCTTAGTATAGCCTTTGTTGAAAAAACAATGAAATATGGTAAAATTATAGTAATATATTTTCAACAAATCATGTTTGAATTTAAGGTGATTGAATTATCAGCAAACAAGATAATTTAATAATATTTGAAATTAGAAAACGTAATTTTATTACGGATGTTTCTGTTACATATCCTATAATGCTTATCACAGATGTTAAAATTTATTATTTTTTTATTTTTTAATGCTTTAAGGTTCATTTTTAGTATTGGAATCCCTTAAAAATGAGAAAACTATCACAACTAATAACATAATGGGGGATGTGTGATGGATTATGGAAATATATGATTATTACAAAGGTGTTTTAATGTAATATGATTTAAAATATTGACATTGTAGATGTCCCAAAGACACATATTAAGAAAATTATTGTGTCACATGAAATATAAATTTATAAATTTTATAAAACTTAATAGTTTAATGTAATGATTAATTTAAATAAATATGAAACTTCAATTACAATATTATTGGGAATTTGTGAATTAATATTACATCATATTTTATAATTAGGGAAATAATAACTCACAACCATTAGAACAAGAAAAATAAAATGAAACTACAACTAATTAATATTATACTAACCTTCCATAATAGTTTCTCAATAGTATTATGTCATATATGTTTTCACAAACAACTGTATATAGAGTAATTTATAAAAAACCCATGTGGTGTGATTATTATATAATTTACATTCAAGGATTTTGAGATTTTATTCTATATGAAACATGATTTTAATACCTTAGTTTAATTCAATGTAATATTCGTAATCTTTTATGTCATTTATAAATTTCCTATAATTAATTTTAAAATTGAAAAATATAATTCAACAATATAAATAAACTAATGATTGTATAATTTTGATTGATTAATTATATATTACTAATGGAAATTTCCTGTGTATTATTAGCCAAATTATGGAGATAACTTTTCTTAAACAGGGAGAATATAAATCCTATATATCATAATATATTATATAAAAATTAAATTTCCTTTATAGATTACAATACCTGAAACATCGTGATTTAATGAAATCATGCCCCATATAGAAAAAATATAAATATTTACAAGTACAAAAAAATTCAATTTAATTACATTTAATAAATTAGTATTAAAATATTATAAAATACACATATATATACAATAAAATAAACATTAAATATAATTGTAAAATAAATTAGATTAGTAAAAATTACAATATATATATATATTTTTAGTAAAATATTTAAAAAAACCCCTTTTATTCTATAATGATTTTCATTTTAGAAAATATATGATTAATAATCGATTATTGTTAATAATAATACTTTTAACCAAAATATAGTTGGTAAATAATATTAAATAACAATAATATCAGTTAATATTTAGAAATTTCAATTTATGTATACTTTTTTTAATATATTTTTATTTTTTCAAAAAGATATTTTTTATGTTTTGGAATTTCAATTACATTAAAATTTTATCTATTTTTTCATTAATCATATATAATGTGAGTAAATTGAATTTATGGTATTTTCCCTAAAAATGATGATTTCAGTCGAAATATGATATATTTAAAAATAATAGATGTTCTGAGATTAAATAACTGTATATGAGTTACCTATAAGATTTAAAAAAACATAAATCAATAAAATATGAATTTTAGGAATAAAATTATTCATTTTGTAATACTCATTGAATACAGAGAAACATATGTAAAATATTTATATATACAATTAAAATACAACATTATTTTTTCTATATATTAATTATATAATAAATATTGAATGCGAAGATCCATTTTTTCATTCAATTTAATAATCATACGCTTTAATAAATAAATTATTAATAAATTCATTTCAATAAAATAATATACCATTTTAAATCATGTTTATAATAATCCCTTCAGTTTCATAGTTACTTTAGTGTGAAATAGAATTATATGACTTGAGTATTATAAAATACATAGTTTTTCTTCATAAAGTTACTCATACATATTTGTTATAAATACACAACTATAATGATATTTAAATAATTTATTTATAAAATTTTTAAAATATTTTTTTTATTATATATTTTTATTCATTAACCCATCCATTAAAAAAATCATCATTTCTTTGTTGTTAGAACTATATAAAAAAATAGAAATCATTTATTCATATTTGGTGTTAATTTATTATTTATTAATTTTTCTTGTATTTTTTTATATTTATGATATTAAACAATTATAATCATAATATAATATCATTTTTCTTATATTTTAATTATATTGTAACTAAACCTCATTATAATCCTTCATTAAATTATAGTTTGTTCATTTTTTATCCATTTATCTAACTAACTATAAAATATTATGAATATTTCTCATGAATGACTGTGAAAACATATTTTGTGGTTTAATATGATTTTAAGGAGTATAAAATTAATTTTTTTTTATTTTGTGAAATGATTAAATTTACATTGTACGCATTAATTAAGAAAACACATTTATTTTGTTCACAAAAAATATGTCATGTTCATCATAGATTTCATTTTCATGGTTATTAACAAAAATATATTAAATGAAAAACATATAAACATAAAAACTATTAAGAAATATATCCATGTTTCATAGATCATCTACTTGTTATAAGTGATAAAATTATAATAATAATATTTTTCCCTATTATAAAACTAGTAAAAATGAACAGAACTATATATTATTGATTTTAAAAAACACGTGATTTCATTTTGAGAAGGACTATTTATGATTTTTGGGAATTCATATGGATATTTCTAAATTAATGAAAATATTTTTTAAGATATCTATATTTTAGATATGGATGTTTATTGTACAGTTGAGTATTTCTAGATGAGGTGTAACTATTTTTCAAAAATTTCTGTTAATGTGACCTGTAATTTATTTAGTTCGATTTCTATAATTCATTTTTAATATTATATATATTAAATAAAAAATAATTAAAATAATATTATAATATGTTAAATTTTTAACTCACATTCGATTTTGAATGAAATTGTATCTAAGATGTATGGATTTTCAGGGTCTCATTTCTAATTCTCTGAGATAGAAAGATTTTTTGAAACGATGTTCGAATTTTATGTTTTTTTATATAGTATCCCTTAAATGTTATCATACCTTTTATTTATTTTGATTTGACATAAGAATAATTTTTTATATACATGTTTTATATGATTCAGATGCATCACTATTAAGGAAGATTATTTCCATCTCAATTAATATACAATGAGTTATGATCATTCTTATATCATATTTCATAAAAGGTTGTTAAATTCAACAAAATGAATCTATTCTGTTGTATTTAAACATTTTTTGGGATATAAATTACTAAAAAAGGAGAAAAATATTAAATTATATATCGCTTCTTGGGAAATATTCTGTTAAAAAAATTCTTTGAATCTCCCCAAATGAATTTGGATAATTTCAATTCAATATTAACTGAAAAATATTCTCATATGTCATTACGATTTGATATTTTATTCATAACATTATTGGATATTGTTCAACTATAATTTATTATAGTTGATTATCATGGGTAAATGTATTGGAATTATAATAATCATTCTTATTTGAATTATGATAATGTATTATTTTCTATAAATGTTATTAATCCTAATGGGTTAGGATAAGGTTAGAAATATGAATGAAATAAGGGAATTTATATTCATTATTTATGATTTTATTTTAATATGAGTTACTATTTCCAAAGATTATTTTGTATTATTTTTTTAATTTTATATTTTAGTGATAGCATTCGAGATTATCAAGTAACTAGTATATAACCATCTTATATAACTATTTGATGCATGAGCAGGTATCGTGAGAAAAAATGAATTTGTTTATGTGTATTCATATTCCCACAAGAGAATATTTTACTATAAAAAATCCTTAATAAACAGGGGTGTTGATTGCAATCTCAATGAAATGTAATGTGTCAAGGTGTAATACTGGGAGAATAGGTTATTGATGTCTATATCTATGATTTTAATATTTATGAGATAAATAAAATTAATATCAATATATTAAATTATTTTTATTGATATGAAATGACACTTGTTTTCAGTTGATTATAGATTCATAAATATGACATATTCATCAATCAATATTTATTTTATCTTTATGGAATTATTATTTCAGTAATATTATTTCATGTTTGAGCATTTAGACCAACACCTCAATATTCTATCCTCATCATCATGTTTTGAATAAAATTAGTTCATGTTTTTTAAGGATATATGTTTTGAATAATTGTTATAAAAATTTAAGGCAATTTCATGGAATAAATTGTTAATATTATAATAGGATAATTTTTTATTTGATACCAAAAATTGATATATCAGATAATTTTTATAAAAAATTCCATAAATATCTATACATTAAAAGATATATCATATGTATAAGATAAAATAAACATATAGATTTTATAATTAAGGATTCTTTTCTTTAGGATTTTATGTATAGTGAAAAAAGGTTATGTTATGAATATTTTTATGAAAACTAGGTAACAATGTGCAACTTCATGGTCTCACTAAACATGATGTTGAGGGAACTAAATTTTATTTAGCAAATATTAAATGCTATGATCACATCCTAAATTTCTTTCCATTATTTATAAATTGGGACTAAATTGTTAATGTAGATAGATCAAATATGGAAAATATTTAAATATTCATCTATAAAATAAAAATTTATTTATATAAATCAATTTTTGAATGATTAGGGTAATTGTTTTCGAATTTAACAGTCATAGATGAAGATTAATGTGTTAACAAATTGTGTTAAAAACCACCATATTCAATAATAATGCTTATTTTCATAATCTTTTCAAGAATAGTACAATTGTTGTAAAATATAATAATATGTAATACGTAGACATTAATTATCATTTACATAATAACATAACATTGATTATATATTTAGATGATTTTATGTATCAATCAGAAATATGTTTAATATCAATGACTTAGATGAGATACTGAAAACATATAAATAATATATTAATAATACAAAATTAATAAACAAAATTATAATAAATATTTGAATATATTTTCTATATACTAATACATTCACATAATTAATTTGATGATATAATATTATTATAATAAGCTATAGTGTATTGGGGATATTAATTTCCTGAAATAAATGTGTAATATATTATATTATATTATACACAAAAAACACATTGATAAACGATAAAAAAATTATTTCATTAATTAAAAATGTTACATTAGTAAAATACTAATCTTATCAAAAGTAAAAAATTTATAATTGTATAAAACCATATTACATAACAATTGAACTATAAAAATATAGATACACCCAATCTTGTAGAATCATCAATTCTTAAAACAACATTATAGAAAAATAAAAATTTATATTAATATAATCATAATTATAGAAAAAGAAAACATATAATGTTTAAGGGAATATAGTTTAATTATTGGAGAAGGAACAAAAAGTTATATTTAATTTTTAATATGATCGTTGTTAATGTAATGTCATTATTATCATAGTAACATTTACATCAGAAATATTAACATGACTATTGAGAATAGTACAATGGAAAAAATAATAGTTACTAAAACTAAAATTTATCAATTTTAATATAAATAATTTTTAAAATGATTTATATAATCAAATATAAATATTTTAATGTTTATAAATATATATCATGAAAATAACTCAGATAATATATTGGGACATTTTTAATGAACATAAATTTATAGTATTTTGAAAAAAAAAATTATAATAAAATTATAAAATTCTAATTATATAAATTTATTTCAATAATATTAAAATCATTTTTAAATATAGTTCATTAAAATTTTATATGTATTTCGTTCGATAATTTTTTGAAATAATTAAATATTTAGGATAAAATTAATAAAACATCACATAGAAGTTGTTATATTAAATTATATCATTCATGATATAATAATTAAATGATATTTTATTGTGATATATGTCATGCCAAAATATTTTTTTATATCTATGTAATTCAAGTAAAATTTACAATACTTTAAATCCAAAAAATAATTTCCCAAAATAAAAAGTCAAATGTGATCCCTTAAAATTAACTATTATATTTTAACACATTCATTTCTTATAGAAATTTTGAATTATAATTATAAATAGGGTTTAATTTCATAAAACAATTTTATTATTTGTATATATTAATTTTACATCATAATTTTCACTATCACATGATTTATTTTTGATTTAATATTTAATTATAAATATTCCCCACTCAATTAGTATAAACATCGCATCAATATCCTAATGTATAACCACCCCTATCACTAATAAAAATTGATATTTATTCTAAAATCATCTATATAAGTATTATTATATTATCTAGGTATGTTCTTGAGTGAACCAACTCAAAAAATCAGGCTAGATTTATTGTTATTCATGAGAATCTACACTATGTAAAGATTATGTTTCTATCAAATCATCCATGTTTTTATTCTTCACATTATTTTAAAAACAGCTTTAAAAAATAATATAAATTTAAATGTGATTATCCAACCTGTATTAATGATGTTATCATAATGTTAGTATCTTCTTTATGAAATATATTAATTTTAATCAATTCATTCCAACTCCAATGACAGTTTCCCAAAATTTTTTGCTTCATTACATATGAGTAAATTGCATATCCATTTATTATAAAAAAATATATGGTGTGTAAAAATAATTTTTTTTCTCTATATAAATGTATACATATAACTATATTTTATGATTCTAGAATTAATTATACTAATTTAAGGATGAACTCGGACAAAAAGAGTCATAACGAAACAAACTGAGAATCATTAATGAAAACATAATAAAAAAAACTCACATTTAATAATGAGTTCTATAAATTATAATCCCATAATAATTATTGAAAAATATTGTATAAAATGAACATTAATTGAATACTGAACAAAGATTTAATACTCATATGTTGGATATTTAAGAGGTGGAATGGAAAGAAAATACAACATGATTTATATTAATGTGATTTTTGAATAAAACTACTTTTCCATAGGTAATCCCTATTTGTAAACATTATAAATATGGATATTATTATAATATTCCCTATATAAAATATAATTGTCAACCATTTTTTAATGGGTATACTTGTTTCAACCTTGATTTATATGCTAAATAAATATATTTTTAGAAATGTATTTTTCATTCAATAAAAATATTTTAATAATATTGATTTGTTTCTTCTTTAGTGAAGAATTATGATTCTAATGAAAAATTTTATTACCAATTTTATATTCTAAGCCCTTGATTATTTAGAAAATACTTCTGTATGAAATATTTATGAATCCAATCCCTTAATATGGTTATTTCTTGTATACGATTGTGATATGTTCTATGTGGTATGCCATATTTTCTAAATATTACGACGTTGTAGGTATGATAGGAATTATATATCCCCTAATTGAATTAGTAAATGTGATGTATCTCATGAAATAATATGTTTTTATGAACAATCATTATTTATTATTCTTTTTCAATGTGATGACATTATAATTATTCACATATGTTATGTATGAACATGATTATATCTTTGATCACAATTATGTGTGGTATTTGATAAATATGAAATGATTTTTCATTTTTATGAATCCAATCAATAACTTCTATTATAATATACTTCCTTATTTATTATGATGATTCTATACTTATGATTATGATGATGATCACATTCTTATGATACGATCATGACGACAATGCTCATCTATAATATATTGATCCATCTCCCTTATTCATCCCATTGGTGGGTATTTATCTCAATACATTCATTAACATATATCCTCAACTAAATACATGTATATAAAATAATTTTATTTATTTTCCATTAAAGAAGATAATGGATTTTAATTATATTTATAGTTTTTACAAATAAGTGATTCACAAAACTATTTTTCCTATGATAGATAATCTGGTTATCCTTGAATATCAGACTATAATGTTTTATGTCATTAAAATGATGTAATAGTCATGTATTGAAATGTAGGTTATCTATTTTTTTATTAGAGGCATGGATTAGATAATTTTGGAAATTGGTTTTATGAAACATTTTTGGAATCCCTCTGGTTATGTCAATGTATATTTGAACACCCAATATTTTTAAAAATTGATATACATAGTGATCCAATAAGGTATGTGTTTGGTGTTGATTGGGTAAAATAAAAAAATTATTTATTAATTATTTGATAAAATATGTTTTTTAGAGATTCTAATTATTTGAAATCATTAGGAAGCATGCCGAACAAGGAAAACAACCCATCTGAGGAATAATGAAATGATTGTATGAATGACATCATAAATTCCATGGTAGGTGGAGTAATAAACATTATTTGAATGCTTAATGATATATCCAATGTTATTAATGATAACATCAATTATATAAACCATATTTATGTTCCTATGATTTATAATAATTATATTGAGTATTTTACGTGTCAATAACCAACCTAATTTTGTTAATATTCAATTCCACTTGTCATGAATCATTAAGTTAACTCAATGAATATTATCATTTCGATGACCCACATTACTAAGATGTTGCTGGTTAATATGCCCCTCTATAATTTTTAGGTTGAAGAATATAAATTCTATGAGTTGAAAAATAAAATGATTCCAAAATATTAAATAGAATAGATTGAGTGAGAAATGATTAATAAATTATATATTAACATGTATTTAATTCAAACACATCAAACAAAATTGGGAGATAATATATAGAATGAAAAAATAGTAAGGTTAATAGGTTGTGTTTTAGGATGAAAACATGACATGTATTTCAAGATAAACCTCATTTTTTGTTATATATAATTATGGATAAATAGATGTATTGATTAGTGGTTTAAAACCATTACATTTAAAGGCTATTACTATCATACACGCTATATGTTATGTAGAATAATTTCAATGTGCTATCAAAGAATAGATGGTGTATTGATATTGTAGTATTAGAGAAGTGTATTTGATGAGAAAAATGATGTTTAATTCTGGTCGAGAAAATTAAAAGGTTATAATAAGGATCCATCATCACATGTATAAAAACATGGGATGAAGGATTATAAAAATTTCCTCAATGAAATGGTAAAATGGTGAAAATATATTATATAATACCAATAATATCACTAATGAAAAACTGAAATTAAAATGATATCCAACATGATTTTGGAATTTAAAGAAACTCCTAGTGCACCACCCATGTTTTAGTTCCTAAAATATTGGTAGGAAGGGAACTGTGAAATTTTGTTCACTAATAAACTGGACCTCGAAGGATATCAGTGTCAGCAACCACCAAAATCATTAGAGGATGGAAAATAACATACATTTATTAGTAATAAAGTGAATAATGACAATAAAGTCATAAAATATATACTCCAATTCACTAAATAATAGAAAAATATATATTATTTTATTTTTTATTATTCATATAATATAGGTATTGTTTTTATAAATTTGGAACTAATTCCCTAAAAAATTGGTGATAATAAATCATTAAAAACACAAATTGGTTCAATACTTTCATCAAACTTGTTGGAATTGACTACTATAAGCATCTGAAGGATGGTATATCAAATTTATCTCTAATAAATATGTATGTTTAATTATATAATATTCAAAGATTGGATTAGATCTCATAAAATGGAGAAGACATCATTTATTGAGAAAATGAAATCACTTTTTATATTCTAAATCATCCAATCATTCACTAAAAATCAATGTAGGTACTAAAATCATTTTTTTAAAATCTTTTATCTGATTGGATGTAAATAACCTATGATGAAGTACAACATTCATAAATAATAATGTTATGGGACGGTATAAACCTAGAAGAAATTTCTATAATGAGGGAATCCATATATGTAATTTCAAAAAAGTTTCTTACACATCCCATAGATCACATGGTAGAGTTATCATTGGTATTTATCATATATCCACTCCTATAACTAAATTTAATAAAAAAATGGCCTTGATTGAAAATCAGGTGTTAAAGAAGTATATTAATTATAATTTGAAAAAATGGTTCATACGACCTTTTTCATCTCTTTAGGGTTCTCTTATTTCCATTCCAATAATAATTTTTGATTAATGTATTTTTTTATTACTGAGATCTTTACAAGATCACTACAATGAAAACATATCATCATCCTAGGTTTGATGAATTGTTCAATCAACAATGGGAATCACAGTACATATCGAAAGTTGATATACATTATATATATAATTATCTATTAGTGAAGAAGTATTATATTCTGAAGATAACCATCCCTAAATGTTACAATTTCTATGAGTTCAGTTGTGTCTCATTAGACTAACTAATTACACTACTATATTCCTGGGTTTTATTAATCGATTCATTATAGATTTCATAAAAAAATATTCACTAGTATTTATCAAAATTATTTTACATTAGAGAAATATAAAAGGGAACATAAAAAGGATTTATGCATTGTTCTCCTGAAATTATGGAAGGAAAAATGTTATTTTACATTAAAAAGGGTAAATTTTGGATACATAAAGTAAAATTACTGTGGAATTTGATTACATGTGGGGGATGTTTTGTGGAATGTTACATGAAAAACTAAATTTATTAATTGATATTGCATAATATTGAAATATAAATATGTATTTATCATATATTCACACGGTTGTATCTATATTTTGTGAGATATTTCTCATTATTTTCAAGCCTAAAAAAAGATAACCCAAAAGGGGTAATATAAATCATTATAGAAGAATGTGAGGAATGAATTATAGGAAAAACGAAGAGACTTGTCACTATAAAAAATAATACCACAAACATGCAGTGAATATTATTTTATATATTGACATTCCTTGACGATTAACATAGATTTTTTGTTCATGATTTCAGATAAAGTGATAGACTATAACTCATGAATGTTGTTGATAAAAGAGTAAAAATAACTAATGCATTATATAATATTATTTTCTATAATCATATTCTTGAAGAATTATATGATCTATAATGGGATGTGTGTCATATATAATGATCATAATTTTATAAAGAATGTATTCACATTGAATGTTATCATCATGACCAAGAAGATGGTTATAACTAATCAAGAATTGAGATTTATCTATTACATAACATCTCGAAATGAAAAACAAGTTATATGATGAACAAAGATGATTGTAAAATTCTAAATATTCCCTGATAGTGAATGGTAAAACTGTATGTTCATGTATATTCAATGAATGTATCATTAACACATAATAGTTTTCAATACATTGTAAATTTTCCAAATAATTTCCCATAAATCAATCTAAGATAAGACCACATAGGAATAATAATATGTTATATATCTGTAAATGATGGTTAATGTTGTAATTTATGGGATGTTACATGATTTTCACATCATTTAGGGTTGTGTCATTTGATTTAAAAGTACTATCTATGATCAGGCATCACCTAAGATAAATAATAATCCCCTGGATAATATATATAACTCTGCCTTCTCCATCTATCATGGATTTACCAGGATTTATTAGTATTCAGTAGAGAATATTTGGTTAGATGGCTTGAAGAAAACGAATTTGGTGTATTTGTCCTGACAATTTCAATTTTAGCAGATAAAATTAGACTTGTATATGGATATGTGGATGATGCATCCATTTCATATAGCCACATGGAATTGGGATAATTTCGTTATAAATAATGTTATTTATCTACCAAATACATATAATGGGTGATAAAAAATTTGGAATGTGGTGGATGGACTCAATATGATGTCCAAGTTCATTACTATTTTGGAATAATTTTCAATGGAAAATCTAAAATATAAATAAAGAAATTGGTTACACTCTATGTTGTACCACTTTACATAATTAATGATATTGACCAATTATTTGCATTAAATTTTTCAAGATGTACCAAATATTATTAGTATAGTAAATTGATTTTTATAATGGCCTATCAAATTAAAATACTTTTCAATAAAAATATACTATCTAGAAAATCTTGTAAATTATGAGATCATACTCAATATAATTTAATAGAGGATACTATAATCATCTTTGAATAGTAGAGTTATCATAAAACAATATCATAATGACATGAATTCAAATTAATATAAATAAACCTTTATATTGGAGGTGATATAGAACTCAAACATATTAAGATAAATATGGTAAAAACTACTTCAACATGATCCTGAAAAAGAGATTATATTGAAGTTACATGCCATCCAAAATCATATAAAATATTCTCAAAGTGATTAGAGGAGTAATTCTGACATCCAAAAATGGTACCTAGTTTTCAATATTGATGAAAATGTATTACTTAGAATATCTCTATGGATGAGTGGTAGGAGGTCTGGAAGGAAAGGTAAATTTATCCTTATATGAAATTGTCTCTTCAAGATCCTTGATCTCTTATGAGAAATGGTCGATCAACCAGCTCTACCACAAAATATGTCTCATGTTCATCATTTTTCCATGTTTGTGTCCTCAGGATGAATATATGTGAGTACTCTCATATGCTGAACAAGGATGTGGTATACCTATAGAATGACCTCTATTATAAAGATAATAATGTATTGGTCATGGACCACATAGAAAATGTTCTATGAAATAATAAAAATCACCATTTATTGTGTTATGGAGGAACAAGAAGTGGATAACGCAACATGGGAACTATAAGAAACAATAAAACATATGTTACATAACATATTATCATTAAAAAATATGTGTTGAAATTTTGTGGATGAAATTTATCATGCGTGAATAATATAATAGTCAAAATTTTATAAATGATATTTATTTTTCTAAATAAATGATTATAATACTATATTCTATTATAAACTTACATCACATAAAGAAACATGAAAACCCCAATTTCATTAAATAAAAAAATTACATTACTCATATATTTTGACCATTAAAATTACAATTAATACAATGAGTAATAGTGGGAAATAGAATAATAGAAAATGGTGAATATAAATCACCTGAATATTACATAATCATCCTTCCTCTAAAAATCATGATATAAATGAAATAAAATATTTTTAAACCAATAATCAAGATATATAATCGAAATTTTGAACATTTATAAAAAGTATGTTATTTAGTGGATGAAATAATTCTGATGTATTTATATGAGTTAATGTTTCAATTATAATAGTAATGTTTCCATTGAAATAATATCTCGACATTTTTGGAATATTAACCATACCAACGAGAATTGTTAGATGAAAATTGTGAATAGTTACTTATCATTTTCAATCATTCTATAATCACAAAAAAGATTCATAAAAAAATTATATATAATATATTAAGTATTAAATATTTTTTTTATTCTTATATAATTAATTATAACAAATTAAAATTGAACATGAACATAAAAATTTATATTGAATAAAAAAGAAGGTTTTATGAATACGCGATTTCAAAACAATTCATAGTTTACCAAAAATCATATAAATTACAATCCAATAATTATAAGGGTTAATTATTGTTATAAAATTAATTAAATCTATTTTTTATCTATTTTTTTATATTCCAATACTTATTATTCATAAGGTGGATATAAGATTAAATTAAGATGGATTTAATAATAGCGGGTCCATGATCTGAAAATATTTTATTTTGGTTACCATAGGTTTACATAATATTTCATATGGATATTCCACTAATATTTCATAAATATCATTTCAAAATACATGATTTTTTTGGGAATAAAAATGATTTGACAATGATATATAATAAAATTAAAATAATTCATGAAAATTAATTTTTCATTCAATATTTTCTCCACATCAGTTGTTTCTAATTCAGTAAAGAATGATTATTTATTTGAAAATTATTTTTTCCTTCTTTCAGTTCATAAACCCTTTCTTATTCAGATTTTTTTTAAAAAATCATATTTAATCCAATTCCATTCTATAGTTTATTTATTAAAAATGATTTGTGATATGGTTTTTGTAACACGCAAGACTATGGGAATATAAAGATGTGTTGTTATGGGAATAAACTATGATACCCGAATGCATTGGGTAATGTGATTTATCTCACTAGATAATATATTTTATTCATGAAAATTATTCTATATTTTTTAAAATTTTGATGTTATGATTATGCACATGTGTTACGCCTAAATATGATATTATCTTTGTTAAATAAAATGTGTGGTATTTTACCACTATGGCATGACGTTGCAATTTCATGCATCCCCACATTAAATTAGGTTATCTAATGTTTACCTCATTATTATGATTATGATCCTATTCAAATTATTATTATGATGATGATTTCCAAAACATATCATTATTATAATTATACTTGCCCTTGTTATATTGATCCATGTACCTTTTTAACCCCCTTACTCGTCTTCTAGCTCACATCATTCTATGATTTATATCTTTACATGACTACATGTAATAAAGATAACAAGAAATATTTTTAATGGGTAATGAATATGGATTTTAATAAATTTTATTCATTACTATATATAGGTGATAAATGATTCTAATTTTGTAATGATAGTAATCCTATTAGTCCATGAGTGTATAAAAATTATATTTTTTCATTAAAATTATATAATATTTATTTAAGAAGATGTATGGTTTCTATAGTTATTATTCAAAAATAAATTATTTTTTAAAAAAAAATATCTAATTAATATAATGGCATAAACAGTAGATTTTTTTGTGATGTTTAATTACACAATGAGAAATTAATTTTTACAACATTATATTTTATATATGTGTTGTATGCTAATATTATGAATCATAATAATTTGGGAGGGGACCAATATTTATAATATTTATATATATTTGTTAAATATATAATTTCTAACATGATTTTCTTGTAAAAAAATATGGAGATTATTGAGTCAATTCATTAATGAATTCTACATTGTAATTTTGTAAAAAAAAAATTCAATTCACATGATACTTTATAGTTGATATGTTATAAAATTTCATAGATAAAATAATATAAATTTATTTTCTGATCAAATGATTGTATAATCATATGTTCAAACTTCTAATATCTATATCATCGTAAATTCTATATAATTATTACAAATAATGGATAAATTTTTTTCTATATTTTTTAAGAAGTGAAATTTATGACTAATGATTTCATAGATTAATGTGGGAGATTCTTCTATCTCAATATTGTTATAATTTGATTGATTGTTATAGATATAGAATAGGGTTATATTTTCTCCTATATAAAACAATCATTCAATAGATACTCATTTCATCAATGTCATAGATATTCCATATCTTTGTTATTTTCATTATTTAAACATATAATGTGAATGTGATGACTCTTTTTACAATATAAATATTATTTATTATTTTATTTTCTCTCATATCATATGTATTCAATGAGATTATAAGGATATAAATCTATTGATTTAAAATATTAGTCAAAAAAAAATTCATTAGATGATATATTTCTCATCATCTAGTCTAGGAGGATCTTATGGATACAATATCATAATATTAATATCTAATTATTAGGATAAAGGATGCAAATTACATGTTTCAAATTATTAAATCAAATACAATTTTTTGTTTTGAAGTATAGTTCCATAGGATCTAGTTAATGATCCTACTTCCTCTTTGTGTAAAATTCAATGATCCTCATTTATTTAATTATGTATATCATTTAATATAATTTACACTTTGGACGATTGTAATTGTCATCTATAATGATATTATATATTTTTCATTCAGTTCTTGTTATAATTCTATTTTTTATCCATGTCATTTTTCATAAATTTGGAATTTGTTATTTCCACTGAATATATATCATCAAAACATTAATAGTTAAAAACCTATAACTTTTATACAAGTTATTATCTTTTGTTGTATAGTTATTTTTGAAACTATCCAGAAACTATAATACACTGATGTTATGAATCAATATAATAAATGAAACAAATGTATTTAATTGAATATATTTATAATTTAAATATGATCATTGTAACAATGGAATTGAATTGGAGGATTTAAATATAAGTAATAATATTATGATATTAAAACCGTAAGAAAATATTAATATGATAAAAATATAATTTCATAAAATATATCAGATGTATTCTTATACAATTAACGGTTCTAATTTCATAGAATAATTTACTTAATTCAAAATTATTTATAAAATTATTTTGAAATAGTTAAAAATAATAATAAAACCATTTTAAGAATAAATATTATTTTAATAAAATTTATAATGGATATTGATTATTATAATAACATTAATTTCAATCACGATAATAAATAGATATTAACAACATCGGTCTTACCAAATTAATCAAAATTTTTAATTGTTTTGATAAGGTAATTAATATTATAATCATAAAAATGATTTTATGAATAAAATATTATTTATCATTTTAAATAACATATTTTTCTAATGAATATACTTTTATAAAAAATGTATATTTTTAATTAGTATAAATTTATTTATTTTAGATAATTATAATAAAAATATTATTATAAATAACAATAATTATATTAACTAAAAAAAGCAATGATATAATATATATTCCAATGAAAGATTGTTTATGTAATTTAAAGATGTTTTTCTAATGAAACCTTATAATAAATGAAGAAGGATTTATTATGTAACATCCCAAGAATTTTAAGTAATTTTACTCCCTGAATAAATATGTTTTTTATTAAATTTTTTAGTATTGTATGAATATATTACATAGATTAACTAATAATTAATTAATTAATTAATGAGGCCTATTATATTTTTTTCAAATTATCCCATGAAAATGAAAAATATTAAAATTATAAAAAAACATAAAATAAGAAAACTGGAAAAGGAAGAAATGAATTATTAAAAATCAACTAAAATAATCATCCACCTGAATAACACAATATAAAATAAATTCATTACTAATAAACTAATCGCCATATTAAAAAATTAATGTACATAACCATGGGAGTAATTATATTGATGGTATCGTAAGAAATGGATAGGAATTTATTGTAGGTAATCTGACCACTAAAATAGTTGGATTGACAATTTGAATAGTAACTTGATTGTTGGAAAAAATATTAAACATAAAATAAGAAAATTTAAAATAAATTATATATATGAGTATTAAATTATAACTATATATAAGTTATAATTCCATAAAATAAATATCAATTTTATAAATAAAAGCATGATTTAATATAATCTAAATAACTCATACTTTTTAGTATAAATATTTTAAATTTATTATGATAGAAAAAAATTAAATAAAAGTTATTACAAATTTTAAATTCAGACATGAAAAATTTAAAATGGTGTATTTTTTTGTAATTAAAAAAATTAAATTTTTACCTGAATAATATAATTACCATTTCTCATATATGACATGTTATTTGAAAAACTTATGATGGTAAAATTTAATAATAAATTTTGAGTTTGGTTTTTCAGGCCAAATATTATATTATAATATAAAATATTCATTTCAATTAATTAATCCAAATTAATAAGCATAAAATATATTATCCAATGTCTATAGTCACAAATATTTCAATAAAATAAATATGTATCACTATGTATCCTTCTCTTTGACTAAAATAATAATTTTAAATTTTAAGGATCATTTATGACAAAAAATATTGTTATTTAATTCATATATATTTCATAATTTCATATACATTAGGAATTAATGGTTTACATTGATATAATATCTTATTCAGAACATTATCCAAAAAATGAAATTCCGCTCATGTATAAATTACCCCTCTACCCATTTTGAAAACACTCCTATATCACACAAGAAAAATTAAATATCCTCTAAAATACCCTCTAATAAGCACATTATAATTTCTAGGGACATTTGGGTGCAATATAACACCAACCATCAAAGGAATTCACTGATTCAGCAATCAAGAAACACTGAGAAGTGGTTTAGTTTTTATCCATTCAATCTCTCAATTTCAACATATATTCATCATTTTAACAATCACATTACAAGTGTAATTGAAATTAAGAATTATTTTATTTACTAAATTAAGGTTGTTATAATATTATAATTATTTAAAATATAACATATTTAAACTATATACTTCCCTTTACCCATTTATTATAATGTTCCATCAAGGGTTGGTTAACCACCCACAATGACATTGAAAAATCACAGTGCATCACTAACAATTTGGATAACTATAAAATATTAACTATTATATAAAATATACATGTACGTGATTTTTTATATTTTATATTTAATATTAGTAATTTATAAATAAAAATTATTCAAGATTATTAAGTTGGATAATGATGGGAAAATATTAATCAAAATAACTTATGAAAATGTTTCACATATAATGAATGAAATTAATTAATATAAACTAATTAAAATAATTGACAAATAGAAAAATATCCAAAATCACATATGACCCATTATTTATAGAAATATCATATTATTATTCAGCACACGTAAAAGTTACCAAATAAAGAATGTTTTAAAGAAAAAAAAATTCAGTACACCCACAATTCAATCCAATTACCAATTCTGTTAAATATTTTTAAAATTATATTTTACAATATTTTCATAACAATTTATTTGCCTCAAAACTATCCAGATAGTTTTTTATCAATGGGTGACTTTTATTCCCTCCCATTAATGAATTTATTTATTCAGCATTTTATATTATCTTACTACCATATTCATTTTATGAATGTCTCTAATCAATTGACAAATTATTATATTATGTATAATGAAACCCATACCTGATAAATATTCATAATAAAATATATATATATAACTTTATTATTCTAGGATTTAAATGTATGAAATAAAAATGTTATTTTCATTGATTAAAAAAAATTTAATTTCCATGTCATTAAGCCCTTATGTACTCAATGTTTTTATATTAAAAATCATTATTATTCGCTATATTTTTTATAAATTATTTATTAAGAAATTTTTTTCCATATAAATTATTAAATATTAAAGTATTATAGTTATAGAACAAAAATTAATTGTGTAAAGAATTAATCAAAAAATAATCCCATGTTTTATGATACCATGGTGAATAAACTTGTAAATAATGATATCTAAAACCATGGTTATATAACGTAATGATATGTAATTAACTGTCTTATTTTTAATGTTTACTCAAATTTTGATATTATGAGTCATGGGATTTTTATTTGTAAATATGTCAATCTTGTATGATCATTTTCTTTTTTACATGCCATTGTGTCGCATGATAAATATTTTCTTTATTTGTTCCAATGCTTGGATTTATGATCACCCATTTATTTTGATATATTTCCCCTCAATATGAAATGTTGTCATTGTAACATGAGATGATCCTATGAAGAACCAATTATTGTTTATTAATAAAAAAATTTAATTTTATTCATGCCTTATGTTCATTATTATCATTAAACTACACCTCAAAAATTCATCAATATTATTTTGTTTTCTACCGTTTAAAGAAAGATTTGTGTTTTAAAAAAATGTGGGTTTAAATTTTTTATTTCAAGTATCGTATTATATATTTTTATATAATTTATTTATAATTAATCTTTATGAATTTAATGGATAATTATAAATATAAAAGTAAATATATTAAATTTGGGGATTTATTAAGCTAGTTTTATCAATGAAATGAAATATATGCCTTTATAATATAGTGTAATTGCCTCTATAATTGTTGCTCAATTGTGTAATAACCCCAAAAAAGTGTTCATTCATATCTGAATCAATCATCACATAGCACAAAATAATGGTCCTTGTTGAAAACCTTGTTTGACACTCTCAGGGAAAATATTTTTCTAATTACAATATTTATATGATCCATGATATATGATATGTAGAAAATGAAATATATATTATATGTTATAAAAAGAATACTGGATAATATAATCATAGGTTATGACATAATATAACATTGTAATTACAAGATTCCTAAATGTAACATATTTCTAACTAGTGTTTTCTTATAGAAATGGTGTTAAATAGGGGAACCACATAAATGATTTATTAAAATAAAATATAATTAATACATAAATAATGTTATGGAAAATATAATGGTAAAATTCATGAGTTTGAAGAACCATAAATATCTTGTTATAAATAATACCATAACTTAATTAGAGTGGTAAAATTAACAACAATAGGAATAAAATGTAGTTGAGACATTCACTCATAAATGATCACCTTCAATTATTGGATCTATTGTTCCATTAATTTGCGTACAATTAATTTCATCTAAAGAAAATATAATTTATCTAATGAATCTTTTGTACCATAAAAGTGTACATGTGAATGTAATCCACATATAAGAAGATGTTGATTAGTGATGATAATCAATAAAAACCAGAAATTCAAAAGGGGGGATAATCATATAGACAAGGATGAGTTTAATAGAATATTAGGGGAGAATTACTTTCCACATATGATTCAAAAAATAAGATAATGAATTCATATTGATGATGAAGGTAGAAAATGATTAGGTTAGAAGCTGTTAAATAAAAATTCGATAACATACTAAATAAACAAATTAATTTTTTATTGATCTCAGGGGAATGTATTAATGTTTATTAATTGGGAAAATACCTAATCAATAGTTGAATTTTTTAAATCAAGACTATGAAATCTATTTGGATATATATAATATTTCATTAAAGATTGAATTTTTTTGCGTGAAAAAAGACAACTATATAGAATAAATGAAATTAATAGTGAAACAAAGACATATACATGGAATAATTTTGATCATTAAAGAGTAAGAATGTAAATTAAATTTCTAATAATCCTAAAATATTAGAAAAAATTAAGGAACAACATTCATGAGAGTATACTATTCTAAAAATTAATATGTTATTTCGTAGTATATAAGAACTTATATAATGAAATGATTCCTAGACATATAAATAAAAACATTGAAAATGAAGATGTTATAAGAACAAACTAATGTTCAATTACACCTGTTTGGATATATTGGTATCATTTTAAATATATATATCCAAATTAATGGAAAATAGAGGGAAACCATCATTTACCTCTACATATGCATATATGGAAATGTTTTTCATTAATAACCACAATTGATGAATGATATGTTCCAAAACAAGTGGTGGTAGGTATACTAACTATGCTATAAAATATACAGGGTAAATGTTTTGTAGTGATTCTAAACATTAAATTACATTTTTATAGTGTACAAATATTGAAAAAATCCAAAAACATAACTCTCAAATGTTGAGTAATCAATTACAACTCTTTGAGGAATTTTCCATGAAACAACATTTTACAAAACCTCAATTAATAATTTTAGAAATTGAAAAATATTGGAAAATATAGTTCTCATTACCATGGTGTAATTCAAAACACTACAAGGATGTATTGGTTGTCAACATATAATGATATCATCTTCTATATAATGAATAAAATATTATTCATTGTGAAAGGGAAACCAAGAGTTATATTCAACGTATATTTAAATAATCCGCTTCTTTTTATCGTAAAAACTCCAAATATTCATATTAATGAAGATGATATTATAAGAGGATGAATTAAAACAAATATAGTAATAAAAAATTCCCCGCTGCCCATGAGTACATAAATAAATTTAATTATGATTTTCTATGACCATCCCAAAAAATAGAGGTGGAGTTCCATATTTAATGAACACCTTGATCCAATATTATATCATAGTATAGTTATATAATAGAATAAGTGTATTTTAAATACTTAATGAAAAAACATGAAGATCATCTGAAGAAGCTATTTATTTAACAATGTGTCTCATGTGGGAGAAAATGATCTATTTTTAAATGACAATGATAGATAATTTTGTTTATGAATTGATTATAGAGAACATAATCAGGGAATAGTGTATAAAATGTATCAAAATTTATAGATTTATGCATTATTTGATCAACTTCATAGAGATAATTTAATCTCATAGGTTTTTCTTCAATTAGTGTAATATCAGTTAAGACAGAATGATAAAGATATCAAAATTTAATATCCAAAAATGATACATAAAATATATATTTTTACAAATAGTATATTGAATAATCTTCCTCACATATTTTGGTTTAAAAAATAATATATATAAATATTACATTAAAAAAATTATCTATTGATGATTTTATATTATACTAAAAATAATTCAAGGAGCATGAAAATCATATAAGGATAATATTAGAAAATATTATGAAGGAGATCCAGTAATTGGAATTAATAAAATTCTATTTTTTGTTACATTAAGCTACATTCTTAGGGGGGCATCGTGACTAGGGACGGGATAACCGTTTTTCTAGAAAATATAATGATCATTAAGGATTTTACCTATATTATTAATTTAATTAACATTCATTGATTATTTCACTAACTATAGAACATTATCATGTTTTTGAAATCATTTTCCTAACTTTATAACTATTACAAACATGTGATACCTAATGATAAAAGTTTTTCTAAATAAATCCATTTTAATAAAATTTTCTTAAATTGAAGAAGAGATTGTTTCATAAAACATTTTTCTCTTTAACCTCTAATGTTCATGTATTTTCATTCTATAGTTATCCCACTCTCAAAAGTCATGGATATGTCCTCATATACATAGGAAGTTCAATTTTTTATACATCGTGATAGTTGAATCCTCATGAAAATAAAATTCATTCCCACAACATTGATATATATGAATTCACCATTACATGTATGCATTATAATTATGGTTAAAATGTGAAATATACAAATACGCCCAATTGTAGAACTATATGTTATCATATATATTTCTCAACATGTGAAAGTGAAGGTTCTTTTATATTAAGATGGACTAGAATTTATTATTCAATACAATCATGGAATGTATAATAATGTAGATGAAACTCCTAGAATTAATGAAACTACTATTCAATTCATGTTTCATATTTTGAGAGTCCCAATCATATTGGATATACAAAGTATAGTTCATAAAATCATTATATATAGAATACATCATAAAATGATAAAATTATTTATATAAAATATATCTAGGATAAGATCATGGATCCACCAAGGGATGATCTAGATATTTGATGCATTATGGGTTACCATGTTTTATCATTTCTATTCATGATTCTTGTTTCAATTATAAATGTTTTCCAATAATTCAAAAACTATCTAAATTATGAATTTATTTTCTATTTGTAATATCACCCTAAAAACAGAAAGCGTCATTTAGAAACTTATGGACATTTTTACAGCCTCTATAATAGAATTCAGTGGTGAATGAATTCCAAATCTCCCATTAATTGTGTTATCATAAAAAAATGTTAACTCGTGAATATAAAAGGAACCTAAAGATGTTATATATAGGAAGTGATTTTTAACCATTAATTATACATATTAATTCCTATAATGATGAATAGATATACCAAATCTCATGCGAGATATGAAGAAAATTGTCAACATAAACTATAACACATGAGATTTTCTCGTAGTTGGAAGAAGATTAATGCTGAAAACATTTGATGGGTCAATAATTTTGAATTTTGATATAATGTTTTCCTCAAATACCACCATGAAATTTATTCATATATGTTGGAATAAGACAAAAAAATATCCACATTAACATAATCCCCTTTTATATCTTTGATCATTTATGATTAGTTACCCTTCGTCTAAATCATCATTCAAACATAGCTCATGTTAATAATGTGATCCACATATCAATTCTATGGATATATATATACGATCCATCATAGCTAACGAATATAAAGGTAGTTACACTGGATAGTTTTATTCTAATGATGTGTATTTGGTGAAGATAATGGACTATAGATATAATTTCTTATGAAAAAAGCAAACAGTCATTGTTAATGTGTGGTGGAAGAACAATAATTTTTTTAGAAAATTAGAACTTAAAGAACAAATGAAACATAAGTACCCACATCTATTCCTACAGAGAATATAGGATTATATATGGAGGATGAAATTTTAAAATGTGTATTAACATAATGGCCTATAATTTATTATTATTATTTTTTACTAATTAAATTTGGGCTATATAATATTATATAGTGTTATAAAAACACTTAATACATAGAAACTAATGAAACATTTTTTAATTAGTGAATAGCATAACATCAATTTCATAATGAACAAATGAAAATTAAAAACATTAAAATGGGATAGAAAATATAAATTTTAAATAGTGAAATTTTAAGATATATATCTTTCTAATGTAATTATATCATCTCCCCGAAGATAAATCTATAGAAAATATCCGAATTTTAGTATATGAATCATTATCTTCTAAAATGAAAATATAAAAACCTAGGAAAAATTATAATGAATATTTAATAAAATAATATATATGTTATTATAGGATCTAATCCAACCTTTTTATTATTAATAGGTCAGTACGAATTTAATCCTAACTATTGTAAACAGTAACCTCACTATATGGAATAAATACCAAAATGATGAAATAAATATTTCATATAAAAATGTTAAAATGCAATCTAATTTTTTCTATTAATAATAAAATATATATAAATATTATAAACCCATATATCTAATATAATGATTAAAAATATAATAATTCTTATAAATAATGATTATTTAAAATATTTTCATAAAAATATTAATTATTGTATTAGAATTTTAAATTACATTGTTTTGGTATATATATTTAAAAAAATGTATATATAATTTATAACAACCATGTAATAAAAAATACTTAGGTTATTGTTGTTTAATTTTATAAAACACATAAATTTTAAATGGAATGGTAAAAACAATTTTTAAAATACAACATATTTTATCACAGAATGATGACAAAATAATAAATCAATAAATGTATAACTGGATGATTCTGCCAAAATTAAATTTAATAAGATAAATGAATCCTTATAAAAATTAATAATAATTTAAAAACTGAAAAATTATTTTCCTACATCAAAATTCAAAATTCTTTCATTAAAAGAATTATTTTACTTTTTCACATCATTCAAATTGATTAAAATAATAAATTCCAATTAAAAGGCTTCTAAAAGACATAAAAACACGTTCTTTTAGTCAAAAAAAATTCACAATTTTATAAATTTTACTATTTTATGTTTTACCATAGAATTATAATTAATTCAATATTTTCCCCAAAACATTACCTACTCATCTAGTATATATAACTCATATTTATCCCATTGGATAGCCACTACTGCATTATATAAAAAAGCTAATGATCTTACCGAATCAATACCTTGATCACCATATAATAAATAGGGAAATAATCGAGTCAAAAAATTAAATAACCAATTTATTAATATAATAATGTTTTAAAAATAAATTTAGTTTTTTTAATATTTAAAAAAATATTATTTAAATATTAAATAAAAAATTAAATAGATTTTTAAACTATTTTATTACCTTTTTCATATGAATAATTTTAAAATTATAGATCTATAATTTCATAATATACTCTTTCTTATGTAATCAAATCTAAATAAATAGATGGTAAATTTTTTCATTTTTTGGAAAATATTATTTTTTTGGTAAATATGGAGAAACAATGATTTCTTTTAAAATTTCATTTACTTTCTATTAAGTACGTAATATGAAAGACACATTATGATTTAAAAACATTTTAATGAAAAATCAATAATATATACAAGTATTTAATTAATTTAATCAAAAATTAATCAACCTTATATTAGAGTATTTTGTAAGATTATTATTTGGGATAATAACGTGTTTCTGTGAAAGTTGTATTATTGTGAATAAGGTTTGTCGACATAAATTTAATAAAAAACCCCTAATGAGTAATTAGTTTATTTAAATTGATTACTTATATATAAATTAACCTTAATTTTAAATCAACCAATAAGTATTAGTAGTCATATAGATAATATAAAATCATGTTATTCCTGAAAACTACACAACATGGAAAAACTCTTTTTCACATTGTATGTTGCTTGTATTTTAAATTAATTTCTAGAAAATTTACATGTTATTAATGATAAAATTAATTACATGTTTCGAAACACCATAATTTAAATTCTTTAATAAGTTTATTATTATTTTTGACAATTATGATTTGTGGAATCAATAAAATTTAATTTATATGTTTATTGTAAAAATATTATTTTTTGTTGTTAAAAAAGATACGGGATAATATTTCATGGAAACATATAAAAATACCATTTTATTTTTATAAATTTACTATATTACATATTAAATTATTTAATTTCCAATATTTTAACCTTTTTTCTTTTTAAAAATGTTCCTACACATTAATATTATCAATAATTTAATATATCCCCCCTCTACCACTTATAAATGGAAACCCCCATATCCTATCATATTAACACCATCAATTCCCTTTAAATAAGAAACTAGCATGCCTAATGACTTATTTCAATCAACCCATAATACATATATACCTTATTTTCATCTTAAATAATGCATATGGTCAAATTTTTTCATATCTATGGAGTTTTTTCCGAAAAGCGGTATCAAGTTTAACAGAGAATTATTATTTTATATATTATTCTATATCATAAAATTTTCTAAAACTATGATTATTTAACAAATATAGTATCATATCTATTTTTGAAATTTACTATAATAATTAAATAACATAACCTCATCTCATATTCAATAAAATGGAAATGAATCCATAATACATTCGAATGGGTGAATAGCACCTTGCGAACTAATATGATTCTTTTTTCTTCATTTCTTCATATTTATTGTTATAATGAAAAATTTATACTATATATATAAAAATTACAATTTTTTTAACATTAAAAATCATCATCTCACATGTAAATTATTAATAAGCATTCCATGTGGTTTACAAAAACAATTTTCTATTGTAGAATGGACTAATACATTAATAAGTGATTTGGTTAATTTTTCACTAATTCTTTACATATTGGTACTAATGACAAATTTTTCATAATAAATAAGTTATACTTTTACCATAATTTTGATATTAATGAAATAATGAATATTATTATAATATAATACATTATTTCCATTCATTTCCACTCATGTAAAAATTATTATGTTATTTTTTTTCATGTGTGGACTACTGCCTTTACACAATGACGAAATAATTTAGTTTTCACCAAAATAAAACATATATGATATATATATATATATATGAATATTTAGTTCCATAATTTTATATTTTTTATATTATTATAACTATATAATGTAAAAATATTTAATTACCCAATTTTGATAATTATCATTGAAAAATGGAAGTGTTAGTCATGCAATCATATGGTCTTCCATCTACATGATTTAAATATAACTGATTTTTCATCACCATCATTAATTATCTGTCATAAAAGTATAGTTTATGTATTAAATTAATAATCATTTCATGGTTTTAATATAAGGCTCCAGCCTTACAACTTATTTAAAATTGAATTAAATGAATAATTCACATTGAGGATCTTTTCAGGTTTAGAGTTTTAGAGAATTAGGACATAACTATTACATCTCAAAAGATTATGAAGTAGTCTCTTCTACTAAATTTCCATAAAATAAAAACTCTTAAAAAAAACATGTCTAGTTTCGTGTTTTAGGTAGCATGACTTTCCCTTGATCCCATCCTTGACACTTTTTCATGCTAAGTCCTGTGAAAAACATTTCAAAAACTTGGGATGAGCATAAAAACTCAGTAATGGATACACAAAGAATAAAAACTGTTAGTTTATCAAAACAAAAAGTAAACCATGTATACTTTATCAAAGTAATACTTTTCACCTTTATGAATTAGTAAAAACTCTTCACTGAATAAAATATCATTACTTACCTTTTTGTAACCAAAGGATTACCATAAAACCCATATAAATAACACATAACATATATAAAGGTAACTTGGGACATAAACATACTTAAGTGGAATAACCATACGGTCGACTTCCACACATATCACTTAATGGAATAGCCATACGGCCAATTTCCATGCATACTTAATGGAATAGCCATACAACCAACTTCCATACCCAATGCATTGGAGGTTATAACGTAACCACCCGTCCTGGTATTCACGGCACCACCCATCATATGGTTTATCACGTAACCACCCGTTAAATGTCCAATTACCATAATAAAATCATAATACATAAAACAAATATAATGGAAAGAAAACATTTCCACACTTTGATTACAATATATCACTCAAATATATTAACATAACAAATCCATTATAAAAACCATTTTCAATACCAAAATACATAAAAGAGTATGTGGTATTTATTTCATTTTAAAAACAGCACGGCTTATTGAGGAATCCAGAGACTAAATAATACTCGCGGTGGCGGAAAAGGTCGTTGTCACTGCATACGTTAAAAGAAACATTATTTTTTTCGTTTAGTAAAATGCTTCGTATAAAAAGATTCTTTTTGTATAAAAGTAAAATTCAAATGGTTTTATACACCGTATAAATGAAAGTTGTGTATAAAATGAAATATGCCTCAATGAAAGGAGATTGAGACATAGTCCCATACAAAGACGGTATCCTTGGTTTAAGGATAAATCAATTACATAATTATGTGTGACAAACGAATACCCCAAATATAAGTGGATATTAAGTGTAAAACAATCAGAGGTAATTCACACATATTCGTAGAATGAAATATTCAAGGAGTACAAGTTTATCCCAAAGAATAAAATTTGGGCTAAGAAGTTCCCTTGCAAAAATTTGACAGCCTAACAGCGTCACTTCAAAATTTCCGAAAATGAGTTGATGAGAGATAAAAAGGGAATATCATCACATGAACATAAAATTTACATCAATTAGGATATAGAATAACATATCCCAACATAATATTATGTGAATTAAAAGTCATAACAAATGAAGTCTTTTAAAAAGAGGAGGGTGAAAGGTTCCCTTACCGACTTGGGTAACTTTCGAAAAGTACACCCCATTGAAGAAGTGTCATACAATGAATATGTAAATACCCATAAATGGAATTATATTAAAAAAGGAGTGTAATAGTGGGCAGTACATAAACCACTCAAAGGAAATTGTGGCAAATTTAGAATAAATCTCACGGGAATAAAAGTGAGATGAAAAATCTCTTACGAAAACTGGGCTGCCTAACGGCGCCACTTAAATCTTCCAAAATGGATTGATGAGGGAGAATATGGTCTCTCATTACATGAACATAAAAATTACAGTAAGATTAATATAAAATAACATACCAATAACAAGAAATATTATCATTAAAAGGAATGACATAAAAGAGTGTACTTAAAAAGAAAGAGTGGAGTAGGATCCCTTACCTCGGGTCCGACTTGACTCGATCGTTCTTTAACGTCCTTAAAATTGGGTAACTCCCTTTGGTGTGAGCTAAAAGGATTTCTTGAGAAGACTTCTGCCCAAAGTGAGGCCTCAAGAAGATAGAGAGGGATGTGGACAGACAAAATGGGAAGGGGTTGGCCGAGCCAAAGGCTTTGGGAGTGTGGGTAAGGAGGTAGAGTTGGGGGCCTTTTATAAGAGGAGAGGAGGGGCACTCTTGTAAAGTTACAAAATGTTACTTTATTTTCAAAATAGTTTCTGATTTTAAAGGTCCCACATTGATTTGTTTCGAGGATAAGGTGATAAGGGTTCTAAATCCACTAATCTAATAGGTTTTGGACATGTGTAGGTCTTAGATATTACATTATCTTTCCATTTTATTTAAATCGTTAAATAATGAGGTCATCGCTGCATCATCATGATGTCATAAATAATTTAATTTATTTAATGTCTAAAAATTATTAAAAAAAATACTATGATGTAGGAAATCCTTTTAGATTTCTAATGAATATTTATAGTCAAAACTCTGACTTGTATAACCCCATGTAAAAATTATTTTAGTAAAATAACTCATGTTTGTGTCATTTTTACTTTAACATTAAATAAAATGTTATTTATGTCATTTCACAACCAAATTGGCTCCATGGGGTCCCCAAGTTGACCCATGGATTTTCTTGGTCGGACATGACACATCCAATGAGGGTAGGACATGTGTCAAGCTCATCTCATATTATTAAAACATTATTTTTACCCTAAACTACACTAATTACCACTAATCGCGATTAAAAACTTAATAAGTTACTATTCACAAAAAAAATTATTTTTATCCCATTGAACCACATTTTACTTCTTAATGACAACCATGTATGCATGATTTTTTAAATTCTAAACACAGAAGTGGTAAAATTTTATTTAAACGAAAAATCAGTTTTTATAAGTACCACTTAGTGGTTTAACTATTCATAAAAAATTGAAGTTTTTCAGAAAAATCCCAAAAATTTACCCTAAGATATATTTGATATTCCGAATTCAAAAATGAAGTCCATTTTACAAAATTCACAACATATAAGTTGCATTAATTAATTTAATAATTAATTCCCGCAGTCAGAGCAAATAGCGTGTTTTTATGAAACAATAAGTATCAAAAGATTGACACAAGTTTAAGTCCGATTTCAAAGTGAAATTAATTACAACGACCACTATTGGATTTAATGGTAAAAATATTTTCTACTTTCACATTAAAACCAATTCAAAAGATAATCTAATCATATAATTAAATTAGATTAAAAAGAGGTTTTGAATTAAAATACAACATTTTACACTATTCATTAAAAATGAACTTTATCGGAAAGATACCAAAAATTTACACAAAGTAAATTTTGATGTCCCATTTCTATAGAAGAGTTTTATTTGGTCCAATAGAATGTATAAGAGTGAAAAAAACTATATCTAATGACAGTTCTCCATCAAAAGGAGATAAGTGAACCTTTAGTGAAAACTAGGACATATATGCCTAAAATTGAATTCTTTCCGTATTTTAAGACATTATATTTTATTGGATAAATGTAAAAACATTTAAAAACATATATAATCATATTTTAGTTATTTCTATCCATTATGTCCAATACAACGGCTACATGTTAACTTCCATTTAAAATAATATTATTTTATTGTTAGAGTGCAACGTAAGATTCCCAAGAAACTCGTTGTTGCGTGTTGGGTAGGCCATCGAGCATAGCGTCCCCTTTAAAGTCATATTAATATTTTATTCAGAAATATGGATAAATATGAAAATTTCATATTCTTTATTTACCTGGGGTGTTATATCCTTCCCCCCTTTTGGGAATTGCGTCCTCGCAATTTTAAAATTGGTCTTGGAAACATCCTTGAAAGTCCCACATCGGAACAAGAGGCGGTAAAACAATCACTTTAAAATAAAGAAAGATAAGTACAAAGGTCACCCGAGTTAACCCATACTAGGATACCAAGTATGAAAATATGGATATGGAGGAGAAAACAAAGGGTCATGTTCTGATGGAGAGTGATAGTAAACATGTCTAGGAGAAAGTTAACCACAAAAAAATCACAAACTTGTGATGGGTTAAACGGTATTTGATTACCCAGTAGGAAAAGTTAATAGACAACATTTTTGTTTTAAGTTACTTTTTATTGAGGAGTTTATTCATAAGGAAACATAATCACTTATCATGTTGACTTTCAACTTTTACTAGATTCCTTATTCAAAATCATATTTTTCTTCCAAAATACGAGTATTTAGGGAGACTTGTTCGCATTAAGAGTACTATAAACAACTTCTAGAGAATCAAATAATCAACAATAGAGAACTATATAATTCCCATGTCTTTAGACTGTAACCAAAACCAAAACCAAAAAGGTTAGTACATGATTAGATAATCCAAAAAAGGATAACCCTTTATAAAAAAAATCTATTCTTAATCTCCAAAATTTCTCCAACAAAACCCAAAGTTCAACGAAGACCATTCGATAAACAATTTTTCCATAAAATTCTTCAAAGTAAACCAAACTAAGATTGAAACCCAAATATTTGAAGGATTTAGTCACATAGTCTTCCAAGTTAAATCGTAACATTTATCTCCAAACAACATCAGTTGCTCCTAAAGTCTCGTATTGAAAAGTAATTAACCTAATCAGATATCCTCCATGATAGGTTAATCATTTTCATAAATAACCCAAAATCAACTTACTCTTAATTCATAAAATCATATAACTAAAAACAATCATTCAAACTAACTAGGGACTTCACGTAGTCCAGTGGTAGGCGATAAATACAAGCGCACTTTGGTTGTGGGTTCGATTCCCAAAGCTTTGTCCAACGTGACGGGTTGTCACACGGTCTGCGTGTTGTCCTTTTTCCAAAACTATATAATTCTCAAATCATTCCCCAAAAAGGGATAAAATCATCAAAAATAACCATAACATAATTTAACATCAATTTTATCTCATGCCTTTCACTTCGATCATAACATATAGTAACTTATAATTACCTCAAAAGTAAGGATCATATAAACTCTAATGGTTACCTTTATAATTATTACCTGAACTTCCACATCGATTGGTCATCTCATACATGATGCATTAAATATCATACCAAGGTTCAAGTGGTTGATCATGACTCCTTGATAGTTGGTTTAGAACAACCATGAGTTTCCTCATTGAATCCCCCATTTTATCTAGTATCTTAATCATAGAACCACCACATTTTCCTTCAAACCCGTTGTCTCTTTGGTGCCTGCTAGATCCATCCATTCACTAAAAACAGAAATGTCAGTGTGATTATATCAACAGAACCATCACGTACTAATGAGGAAGGTAATCACTAAGATATACTTACTCATTCACTTTATTTAAAACTAGGACTCTTTCTGAAATCCTAACCATTGTGGTAATGTCACTTATGCTTAAAGAATACCCTAACCTCTAAAGTTATCTAAACCTCCATTTGATACCAACTATAAGGCCCCAGCCTTAAACCTTACTTAAAATTGAATTAAATGAATAATTCACATTGAGGATCTTTTCAGGTTTAGAGTTTTAGAGAATTAGGACATAAGTATTACATCTCAAAAGATTACAAAGTAGTCTCTTCTACTAAATTTCCATAAAATAAAAACTCTTTAAAAGAAACATGTCTAGTTTCATGTTTTAGGTAGCATGACTTTCCCTTGATCCCATACTTGACCCTATTTCACGCTAAGTCCTGTGAAAAACATTTCAAAAACTTGGGATGAGCATAAAAACTCAGTAAGGGATACACAAAGAATAAAAACTGTTAGTTTATCAAAACAAAAAGTAAACCAAGTATACTTTATCAAAGTAATACTTTTCACCTTTATGAAGTAGTAAAAACTCTTCACTGAATGAAATATCATTACTTACCTTTTTGTAACCAAAGGATTACCATAAAACCCATATAAAGAACGCATAACATATATAAAGGTACCTTTGTACATAAACATACTTAAGTGGAATAACCATACGGTCGACTTCCACACATATCACTTAATGGAATATCCATACGGCCAATTTCCATACATACTTAATAGAATAGCCATACGGAAAACTTCCATACCCAATGCATTGGAGGTTATAATGTAACCACCCATCCTGGTATTCACGGCACCACCCGTCATATGGTTTATCACGTAACCACCATTTAAATGTCCATGTACCATAATAAAATCATAAGACATAAAACAAATATAATGGAAAGAAAACATTTCCAAACATTATCACAATATATCACTCAAATATATTAACATAACAAATCCATTATAAAAACCATTTTCAATACCAAAATACATAAAAGATTATGTGGTATTTATTTCATTTTAAAAACATCACGGCTTGTTGAGGAAGCCAAAGACTAAATAATAATCGCGACGGCGGAAAAGGTCATTGTCACCGCGTACGTTAAAAGAAACATTCTTTTTTTCATTTAGTAAAATGTTTCGTATAAAAATATCCCTTTTTTATAAAAGTAAAATTCAAATGGGTTTATACACCGTATAAAAGAAAGTTGTGTATAAAACGAAATATGCCTCAATGAAAGGAGATTGAGACGTAGTCCCATACAAAGATGGTATCCTTGGTTTATGGATAAATCAATTACATAATTATGTGTGACAAATGAATACAGCAAATATAAGTTGATATTATGTGTAAAACAATCAGAGGTTATTCAAACATATTCATATAATGACATATTCATGGAGTACAAGTTTATCCTAAAGAATCAAATTTGGGCTAAGAAGTTCCCTTGCAAAAATTTGACAGCCTAACAGCGTCACTTCAAAAATTCAGAAAATGAGTTGATGAGAGATAAAAAGGGAATATCATCACTTGAACATAAAATTTACATCAATCAGGATATAGAAGAACATATCCCAACATAGTAGTATGTGAATTAATAGACATAACAAATGAAGTCTTTTAAAAAGAGGAGGGTGAAAGGTTCCCTTACCGACTTGGGTAACTTTCGAAAAGTACACCCCATTGAAGAAGTGTCATACAATGAATATGTAAATACCCATAAATGGAATAATATTACAAAAGGAGTGTAATAGTGGGAAGTACATAAACCACTCAAAGTAAATTGTGGTAAATGTAGCATAAATCTCACGGGAATAAAAGTGAGATGAAAAATCTCTTACGAAAACTCGGCAGCCTAACGGCGCCACTTAAAACATCCAAAATGGATTGATGAGAGAGAATAGGGTCTCTCATCTAATGAACATAAAAATTACAGTAAGATTAATAAAAAATAACATCCCAATAATAAGAAATATTCTCTTTAAAAGGAATGACATAAATGATTATACTTAAAAAGAAAGAGTGGAGTAGGATCCCTTACCTCGGGTCCGACTTGACTCGATCGTTCTTTAACGTCCTTAAAATAGGGTAACTCCCTTTGGTTTGAGCTAAAAGGCTTCCTTGGGAAGACTTATGCCCAAATTGAGGCCTAAAGGAGTTAGAGAGGGATCTGGAGAGACAAAATGGGAAGGGGTTGGCCGAGCCAAAGGCATTGGGAGTGTGGGAAAGGAGGTAGAGGTGGGGGGCCTTTTATAAGAGGAGAGGAGGGGCACACTTGTAAAGTTACAAAATGTTAATTTATTTTCAAAATAGTTTCGGATTTTAATGGTCCTACATTGATGTGTTTCTAGTATAAGGTGATAAGGGTTCTAAATCCACTCATCCAATAGGTTTTGGACATGTGTAGGTCTTAGATATTACATTATCTTTCCATTTTATTTAAATCGTTAAATAATGAGGTCATCGCTGCATCATCATGATGTCATAAATAATTTAATTTATTTAATTTCTAAAAATTGAAAACAAATACTATGATGTAGGAAATTATTTTAGCTTTCTAATGAATATTTATAGTCAAACCTCTGACTTGTATAACCCCATGTAAAAATTGTTTTAGTAAAATAACTCATGTTTGTGTCATTTTTACATTAACATTAAATAAAAAGTTATTTATGTTATTTCCCAACCAAAGTGGCTCCATGGGGCCTCCAAGTTGACCCATGGCTTGTCTTGGTCGTACATGACACATCCAATGAGGGTAGGACATGTTTCAAGCTCATCTCATATTATTAAAACATTATTTTTACCCTAATCTACACTAATTACCACTAATCTCGATTAAAAACATAATAAGTTACTATTCACCAAAAAATTATTATTATCCCATTGAACCACATTTTACTTCTTAATGACAACCATGTATGTCGGATTTTTGAAATTAATAACACAGAAGTGGTAAAATTTCATTTAAACGAAAAATCAGTTTTTATAAGTACCACTTAGTGGTTTCACTATTCATCAAAAATTGAAGTTTTTTAGAAAAATCCCAAAAATTCACCCTAATCTATATTTGATATTCCGAAGTAAAAAATGAAGTCCATTTTACATAATTCACAAAATATAAGTTGCATTAATTAATTTAATAATTAATTCCCTCTGTCAGAGCAAATAGCGTGTTTTTATGAAACAATAAGTATCAAAATATTGACACTAGTTTTAGTCCGATATCAAAGCGAAATTAATTCCAACGACCACTATTGGATTTAATGGTAAATATATTTTCTAATTTCACTTTAATACCAATTCAAAAGATAATCTAATCATATAAATAAATTAGATTAAAAAGAGGTTTTGAATTAAAATACAACATTTTACACTATTCATTAAAAAAATGAACTTTATCGGAAAGATACCAAGAATTTACACAAAGTAAATTTTTATGTCCCAATTCTAAAGAAGAATTTTATTTCGTCCAATAGAATGTATAAGAGTTAAAAAAACTATATTTAATGATGGTTCACCATCAAAAGGCGATAAGTGAACCTTTAGTGAAAACTAGGACATATACGCCTAAAATTGAATTCTTTCCGTTTTTAAGCCTTTATCGTTTATTGGATAAATGTAAAAACATTTAAAAACATATATAATCATATTTTAGATATTTATATCCATTCCCGCCAATAAAAAGGCTATATGTTAACTGCCATTTAAAATAATATTATTTTATTATTAGAGTGCAACGTAAGATTCCCAAGAAACTCGTTGTTGCGTGTTGGGTACTCCATCGAGCATAGCGTCCCCTTTAAAGTCATATTAATATTTTCTTCACAAATATGGATAAATATGAAAATGTCATATTCTTTATTTACCTGGGGTGTTACGTCCTTCCCCCCTTTTGGGAATTGCGTCCTCACAATTTTAAAATTGGGGTTGGAAACATCCTTGAAAGTACCACATCGGAATAAGAGTCGGTAAAACAATCACTTTAAAATAAAGAAAGATAAGTACAATGGTCACCCGAGTTAACCCATACTAGGATTCCAAGTATGAAAATATGGATATGGAGGAGAAAACAAAGGGTCATGTTCTGATGGAGAGTGATAGTAAACATGTCTAGGAGAAAGTTAACCACAAGAAAATCACAAACTTGTGATGGGATAAACGGTATTCGATTTCCCAGTAGGAAAAGTTAATAGACAACATTTTTGTTTTAAGTTACTTTTTATTGAAGAATTTATTCATAAGGAAACATTATCACTTATCATGTTGACTTTCAACTTTTACTAGATTCCATAATCAAACTCTTATTTTTTTTTCCAAAAGACGAGTATTTAGGGAGACTTGTTCGCATTAAGAGTAATATAAACAACTTCTAGAGAATCACCTAATACACAATAGAGAACTATATACTTCCCATGTCTTTAGACTCTAACCAAAACCAAAACCAAAAAGGATAGTACATGATCAGATAATCCAGAAAAGGATAACCCTTTATAAAAAGAAAATCTATTCTTAATCTCCAAAATTTGTCCAAGAAAACCCAAAGTTCAACGAAGACCATTCGATAAACAATTTGTCCATAAAATTCTTCAAAGTAAACCAAACTAATATTGAAACCCAAATATTTGAAGGATTTAGTCACATAGTCTTCCAAGTTAAATCGTAACATTTATCTCCAAACAACATCATTTTCTCCTAAAGTCTCGTATTGAAAAGTAATTAACCTAATCACATATCCTCCATGATAGGTTAATCATTTTCATAAATAACTCAAAATCAACTTACTCTTAATTCATAAAATCATATAACTAAAAAGAATCAGTCAAACTAAACAGGGACTTCACGTAGTCCAGTGGTAGGTGATAAATACTAGTCGCACTTTGGTTGTGGGTTCGATTCCCAAAGCTTTGTCTGACGCGACGGGTTGTCACATAGTCTGTGTGTTGTCCTTTTTCCAAAACTATATAATTCTCAAATCATTCCCCAAAAATGAATAAAATCATCAAAAATAACCATAACATAATTTAACCTCAATTTTATCTCATGCCTTTCACTTCCATCATAACATATAGTAACCCATATTTACCTCAAAAGTAAGGATCATATAAACTCTAATGGTTACCTTTATAATTATTACCTGAAATTCCACATCGATTGGTTATCTCGTACATGATGCATTAAGTATCATACCGAGGTTCAAGTGGTTGATCATGGCTCCTTGATAGTTGGTTTAGAACAACCATGAGTTTCCTCATTCAATCCCCCATTTTATCTAGTATCTTAATCATAGAACCACCAAAGTCTCCTTCAAACCTGTTGTCTCTTTGGTTCCAGCTAGATCCATCCATTCACTAAAAACAGAATTGTCAGTGTGAGTATATCAACAGAACCATCATGTACTAATGAGGAAGGTAAACACTAAGATATACTTACTCATTCACTTTATTTAAAACTAGGACTCTTTCTGAAATCCGAACCATTATGGTAATGTCACTTATGCTTAAAGAAAACCCTAACCTCTAAAGTTATCTAAACCTCCCTTTGATACCATCTATAAGGCCCCAGCCTTAAACCTTACTTAAAATTGAATTAAATGAATAATTCCCATTGAGGATCTTTTCAGGGTTATAGTTTTAGAGAATTAGGACATAACTATTACATCTCAAAATATTACAAAGTAGTATCTTCTACTAAATTTCCATAAAATAAAAACTCTTAAAAAAACATGTCTAGTTTCATGTTTTAGGTAGCATGACTTTCCCTTGATCCCATCCATGACCCTATTTCACGCTAAGTCCTGTGAAAAACATTTCAAAAACTTGGGATGAGAATAAAAACTCAGTAAGGGATACACAAAGAATAAAAACTGTTAGTTTATCAAAATAAAAAGTAAACCATGTATACTTTATCAAAGTAATACTTTTCACCTTTATGAAGTAGTAAAAACTCTTCACTAAATAAAATATCATTACATACCTTTTTGTAACCAAAGGATTACCATAAAACCCATATAAAGAACACATAACATATATAAAGGTAACTTGGGACATAAACATAGAGGGATAACCATATGGTCGACTTCCACACATATCACTTAATGGAATAGTCATACGGCCAATTTCCATACATACTTAATGGAATAGCCATACGACCGACTTCCATACCCAATGCATTGGAGGTTATATCGTAACCACCCGTCCTGGTATTTAAGGCACCACCCGTCATATGGTTTATCACGTAACCACCCGTTAAATGTCAAAGTACCATAATAAAATCATAAGACATAAAACAAATATAATGGAAAGAAAACATTGCCACACTTTGATCACAATATATCACTCAAATATATTAACATAACAAATCCATTATAAAAACAATTTTCAATACCAAAATACATAAAAGAGTATGTGGTATTTATTTCATTTTAAAAACATCACGGCTTGTTGAGGAATCCAAAGACTAAATAATACTCACGGCAGCGGAAAAGGTCGTTGTCACCGCGTACGTTAAAAGAAAGATTCTTTTTTTTTTGTTTAGTAAAACGCTTCGTATAAAAATATTCCTTTTGTATAAAAGTAAAATTCAAATGGTTTTATACACCGTATAAAAGAAAGTTGTGTATAAAACGAAATATTCCTCAATGAAAGAAGATTGAGACGTAGTCCCATACAAAGACGATATCCTTGGTTTAAGGATAAATCAATTACATAATTATGTGTGACAAACGAATACACCAAATATAAGTGGATATTAAGTGTAAAAAAACCATAGGTTATTCACACATATTCATAGAACAACATATTCAAGGAGTATATGTTTATCCCAAAGAATCAAATTTGGGCTAAGAAGATCCCTTGCAAAAATTTGACAGCCTAACAGCATCACTTCAAAAATTCAGAAAATGAGTTGATGAGAGATAAAAAGGGAATCTCATCACTTGAACATAAAATTTACATCAATCAGGATATAGAAGAACATATCCCAACATAATAGTATGTGAATTAAAATACATAACAAACGAAGACTTTTTAAAAGAGGAGGGTGAAAGGTTCCCTTACCGACTTGGGTAACTTTCGAAAAGTACACCCCATTGAAGAAGTGTCATACAATGAATATGTAAATACCCATAAATGGAATTATATTACAAAAGGAGTGTAATAGTGGGTAATAAATAAACCACTCAAAGGAAATTGTGGAAAATGTAGCATAAATCTCACGGGAATAAAAGTGAGATGAAAAATCTCTTACAAAAAATTGGCAGCCTAACAGCGCCACTTAAAACTTCCAAAATGGATTGATGAGAGTGAATAGGGTCTCTCATCACATGAACATAATAATTACAGTAAGATTAATATAAAATAACATCCCAATAATAAGAAAGATTATCTTTAAAAGGAATGACATAAAAGAGTGTACTTAAAAAGAAAGAATGGAGTAGGATCCCTTACCTCGGGTCCGACTTGACTCGATCGTTCTTTAACGTCCTTAAAATCGGGTAACTCCCTTTGGTTTGAGCTAAAAGGATTCCTTGGGAAGACTTCTACCAAAATTAATGCCTCAAGGAGTTAGATAGGGATGTGTAGAGACAAAATGGCCAGGGGTGGGCCGAGCCAAAGGCTTTGGGAGTGTGGGTAAGGAGGTAGAGGTGGGGGCCTTTTATAAGAGGAGAGGAGGGGCACTCTTGTAATGTTACAAAATGTTACTTTATTTTCAAAATATTTTCGGATTTTAAAGGTCCCACATTGATGTGTATCAAGGATAAGGTGATAAGGGTTCGAAATCCACTCATCCAATAGGTTTTGGACATGTTTAGGTCTTAGATATTACATTATCTTTCCATTTTATTTAAATTGTTAAATAATGAGGTCATCACTGCATCATCATGATGTCATAAATAATTTAATTTATTTAATGTCTAAAAATTATTAAAAAAATACTATGATGTAGGGAATCTCGTTATCTTTCTAATGAATATTTATAGTCAAAACTCTGACTTGTATAACCCTATGTAAAAATTGTTTTAGTAAAATAACTCATGTTTGTGTCATTTTTACTTTAACATTAAATAAAAAGTTATTTATGTCATTTCCCAACCGAAGTGGCTCCATGGGGTCCCCAATTTTACCCATGGCTTGTCTTCGTCGGACATGACACATCCAATGATGGTAGGACATGTGTCAAGCTCATATCATATTATTAAAACATTATTTTTACCCTAAACTTCACTAATTACCACTAATCGCGATTAAAAACTTAATAAGTTACTATTCACCAAAAAAATAATTATTATCTCATTGAACAACATTTTACTTCTTAATGACAACCATGTATGTCGGATTTTTGAAATTCATAACACAGAAGTGGTAAAATTTCATTTAAACGAAAAATCTGTTTTTATAAGTACCACTTAGTGGTTTCACTATTCATCAAAAATTGAAGTTTTTTAGAAAAATCCCAAAAATTCACCCTAAGCTATATTTGATATTACGAATTCAAAAATGAAGTCCATTTTACAAAATTCACAACATATAAGTTGCATTAATTAATTTAAAAATTAATTCCCGATGTCAGAGCAAATAGCGTGTTTTTATGAAACAATAAGTATCAAAAGATTGACACTAGTTTAAGTCCGATTTCAAAGTGAAATTAATTCCAACGACCACTATTGGATTTAATGGTAAAAATATTTTCTAATTTCACTTTCAAACCAATTCAAAAGATAATCTAATCATATAAATAAATTAGATTAAAAAGAGGTTTTGAATTAAAATACAACATTTTACACTATTCATTAAAAATTGAACTTTATCGGAAAGATACCAAAAATTTACACAAAGTAAATTTTGATGTCCCAATTCTAAAGAAGAGTTTTATTTAGTCCAATAGAATGTATAAGAGTGAACAAAACTATATTTAATGACGGTTCGCCATCAAAAGGCGATAAGTGAACCTTTAGTGAAAACTAGGACATACACGCCTAAAATTGAATTCTTTCCATATTTTAAGCCTTTATCTTTTATTGGATAAATGTAAAAACATTTAAAAACATATATAATCATATTTTAGTTATTTCTATCCATTCCCGCCAATAAAACGGCTACATGTTAACTGCCATTTAAAATAATATTATTTTATTATTAGAGTGCAACGTAAGATTCCCAAGAAACTCGTTGTTGCGTGTTGGGTACGCCATCGAGCATAGCGTCCCCTTTAAATTCATATTAATATTTTATTCAAAAATATGGATAAATAGGAAAATGAAATATTATTTATTTACCTGGGGTGTTACATCCTTCCCCCCTTTTGGGAATTGCGTCCTCGCAGTTCTAAAATTGGGCTTGGAAACATCCTTGAAAGTCCCACATCGGAACAAGAGTCCGTAAAAAAATCACATTAAAATAAAGAAAGATAAGTACAAAGGTCACCCGAGTTAACCCATACTAGGATTGAATGTATGAAAATATGGATATGGAGGAGAAAACAAAGGGTCATGTTCTGATGGAGAGTGATAGTAAACATGTCTAGGAGAAAGTTAACCACAAGGAAATCACAAACTTGTGATGGGTTAAACGGTATTCGATTCCCCAGTAAGAAAAGTTAATAGACAACATTTTTGTTTTAAGTTACTTTTTATTGAGGAATTTATTCATAAGGAAAAACAATCACTTATCATGTTGACTTTCAACTTTTACTAGATTCCTTAATCAAACTCATATTTTTTTCCAAAAGACGAGTATTTAGGGAGACTTGTTCGCATTAAGAGTACTATAAACAACTTCTAGAGAATCACCTAATCCATAATAGAGAACTATATACTTCCCATGTCTTTAGACTCTAACCAAAACCAAAACCAAAATGGTTAGTACATGATCAGATAATCCAGAAAAGGATAACCCTTTATAAAAAGAAAATCTATTCTTAATCTCCAAAATTTTTCCAATAAAACCCAAAGTTAAACGAAGACCATTCGATAAACAATTTGTCCATAAAATTCTTCAAAGTAAACCAAACTAAGATTGAAACCCAAATATTTGAAGGATTTAGTCACATAGTCTTCCAAGTTAAATCGTAACATTTATCTCCAAACAACATCAGTTGCTCCTAAAGTGTCGTATTGAAAAGTAATTAACCTAATCACATATCCTCCATGATAGGTTAATCATTTTCATAAATAAACCAAAATCAACATACTCTTAATTCATAAAATCATATAACTAAAAAGAATCAGTCAAACTAACCAGGTAATTCACGTAGTCCAGTGGTAGGCGATAAATCAGTCGCACTTTGGTTGTGGGTTCGATTCCCAAAGCTTTGTCCGACGTGACGGGTTGTCACACGGTCTGCGTGTTGTCCTTTTTCCAAAAATATATAATTCTAAAATCATTCCCCAAAAAGGGATAAAATCATCAAAAATAACCATAACATAATTTAACCTCAATTTTATCTCATGCCTTTCACTTCCATCATAACATATAGTAACCCATAATTACCTCAAAATTAAGGATCATATAAACTCTAATGGTTACCTTTATAATTATTACCTGAACTTCCACATTGATTGGTCATCTCGTACATGATGCATTAAAGATCATACCAAGGTTGAAGTGGTTGATCATGACTCCTTGATAGTTGGTTCAGAACAACCATGTGTTTCCTCATTGAATCCCCCATTTTATCTAGTATCTTAATCATAGAACCACCATAGTTTCCTTCAAACCTGTTTTCTCTTTGGTGCCTACTAGATCCATCCATTCACTAAAAACATAAATTTCAGTGTGAGTATATCAACAGAACCATCATGTACTAATGAGGAAGGTAAACACTAAGATATACTTACTCATTCACATTATTTAAATCTAGGAATCTTTATGAAATCCTAACCATTATGGTAATGTCACTTATGCGTAAAGAATACCCTAACCTCTAAAGTTATCTAAACCTCCCTTTGATACCAACTATAAGGCCCCAGCCTTAAACCTTACATAAAATTGAATTAAATGAATAATTCAAATTGAGGATCCTTTCAGGTTTAGAGTTTTAGAGAATTAGGACATAACTATTACATCTCAAAAGATTAAAAAGTAGTCTCTTCTACTAAATTTCCATAAAATAAAAACTCTTAAAAAGAAACATGTCTAGTTTCATGTTTTAGGTAGCATGACTTTCCCTTGATCCCATCCTTGACCCTATTTCATGCTATGTCCAGTGAAAAACATTTCCAAAACTTGGGATGAGCATAAAAAATCAGTAAGGGATACACAAAGAATAAAAACTGTTAGTTTATTAAAACAAAAACTAAACCATGTATACTTTATCAAAGTAATACTTTTCACCTTTATGAAGTAGTAAAAACTCTTCACTGAATAACATATCATTACTTACCTTTTTGTAACAAAAGGACTACCATAAAACCCATATAAAGAACACATAACATATATAAAGGTAACATGGGACATAAACATACTTAAGTGGAATAACCATACGGTCAACTTCCACACATATCACTTAATGGAATAGCCATACGGCAAATTTCCATATATACTTAATGGAATAGCCATACGGCCGACTTCCATACCCAATGCATTGGAGGTTATAATGTAACCACCCATCCTGGTATTCACGGCACCACCCGTCATATGGTTTATCACGTAACCACCCGTTAAATGTCCAAGTACCATAATAAAATCATAAGACATAAGACAAATATAATGGAAAGAAAACATTTCAACACTTTGATCACAATATATCACTCAAATATATTAACATAACAAATCCATTATAAAAACCATTTTCAATACCAAAATACATAAAAGAGTATGTGGTATTTATTTCATTTTAAAAACATCACGGCTTGTTGAGGAAGAAAAAGACTAAATAATACTCGCGGCAGCAGAAAAGGTCGTTGTCACCGCGTACGTTAAAAAAACATTCTTTTTTTTCGTTTAGTAAAATGCTTCGTATAAAAAGATTCCTTTTGTATAAAAGTAAAATTAAAATTAGTTTATACACCGTATAAAAGAAAGTTGTGTATAAAACGAAATATGCCTCAATGAAAGGAGATTGAGACGTAGTCCCATACAAAGACGATATCCTTGGTTTAAGGATAAATCAATTACATAATTATGCGTGACAAACGAATACACCAAATATAAGTGGATATTAAGTGTAAAACAATCAGAGGTTATTCACACATATTCATAGAACGACATATTCAAGGAGTACAGGTTTATCCCAAAGAATCATATTTGGTCTAAGAAGATCCCTTGCAAAAATTTGACAGCCTAACAGCGTCATTTCAAAAATTCAGAAAATGAGTTGATGAGAGATAAAAAGAGAATCTCATCACTTGAACATAAAATTTAAATCAATCAGGATATAGAAGAACATATCCCAACATAATATTATGTGAATTAAAAGACATAACAAACGAAGTCTTTTAAAAAGAGGAGGGTGAAAGGTTCCCTTACCGACTTGGGTAACTTTCGAAAAGTACACCCCATTGAAGAAGTGTCATACAATGAATATGTAAATACTCATAAATGGAATTATATTACAAATGGAGTGTAATAGTGGGAAGTACATAAACCAATAAAAGTAAATTGTGGAAAATATAGCATAAATCTCACGGGAATAAAAGTGAGATGAAAAATCTCTTACGAAAACTCGGCAGCCTAACGGCGCCACTTAAAACTTCCAAAATGGATTGATGAGAGAGAATAGGGTCTCTCATCACATGAACATAAAAATTACAGTAAGATTAATATAAAATAACATCCCAATAACAAGAAAGATTAGCTTTAAAAGGAATGACATAAAAGAGTGTACTTAAAAAAGAAAGAGTGGAGTAGGATCCCTTACCTCGGGTCCGACTTGACTCGATCGTTCTTTAACGCCCTTAAAATCGGGTAACTCCCTTTGGTTTGAGCTAAAAGGCTTCCTTGGGAAGACTTCTGCCCAAAGTGAGGCCTCAAGGAGTTATAGAGGGATTTGGAGAGACAAAATGGGTAGGGGTTGGCCGAGCCAAATGTTTTGGGAGTGTGGGTAAGGAGGTAGAGGTGGGGGCCTTTTATAAGAGGAGAGGAGGGGCACTCTTGTAAAGTTACAAAAAGTTTATTTATTTTCAAAATAGTTTCGGATTTTAAAGAACCCACATTGATGTGTTTCGAGGATAAGTTGATACGGGTTCTAAATACACTCATCCAATAGGTTTTGGACATGTGTAGGTCTTAGATATGACATTATCTTTCCATTTTATTTAAATCGTTAAATAATGAGGTCATCGCTACATCATCATGATGTCATAAATAATTTAATTTATTTAATGTATAAAAATTATAAAAAAAATATGATGATGTTGGAAATATTTTTATCTATCTAATGAATATTTATAGTCAAAACTCTGACTTGTATAACCCCGTGTAAATTTTTTTTAGTAAAATAACTCATGTTTGTGTCATTTTTACATTAACATTAAATAAAAAGTTTTTTATGTCATTTCCCAACCGAAGTGGCTCCATGGGGTCCCCAAGTTGTCCCATGGCATGTATTGGTCGGACATGACACATACAATGAGGGTAGGACATGTTTCAAGCTCATCTCATATTATTAAAACAATATTTTTACCCTAAACTACACTAATTACCACTAATCGCGATTAAAAACTCAATAAGTTACTATTCACCAAAAAATTATTTTTATCCCATTGTACCACATTTTACTTCTTAATGAAAACCATGTATGTCGGATTTTTAAAATTCATAACACAGATGTGGTAAAATTTCATTTAAATGAAAAATTAGTTTTTATAAGTACCACTTAGTGGTTTCACTATTCGTCAAAAATTGAAGTTTTTCAGAAAAATCCCAAAAATTCACCCTAAGCTATATTTGATATTCCTAATTCAAAAATGAAGTAAATTTTACAAAATTCACAACATATAATTTTCATTAATTAATTTAATAATTAATTCCCGCTGTCAGAGAAAATAGCGTGTTTTTATGAAACAATAAGTATCAAAATATTGACACTAGTTTAAGTCCGATTTCAAAGTGAAATAAATTCCAATGACCACTATTGGATTTAATGGTAAAAATATTTTCTAATTTCACTTTAAAACCAATTCAAAAGATAATCTAATCATATAAATAAATTAGATTAAAAAGAGTTTTTGAATTAAAATACAACAGTTTACACTATTCATTAAAAATGAACTTTATCGGAAAGATACCAAAAATTTACACAAAGTAAATTTTGATGTCCCAATTCTAAAGAAGAGTTTTATTTGGTCCAATAGAATGTATAAGAGTGAACAAAACTATATTTAATGAAGGTTCTCCATCAAAAGGCGATAAGTGAATATTTAGTGAAAACTAGGACATATACGCCTAAAATTGAATTCTTTCTGTATTTTAAGCCTTTATCTTTTATTGGATAAATGTAAAAACATTTAAAAACATATATAATCATATTTTAGTTATTTCTATCCATTCCCGCCAATACAATGGCTACATGTTAACTGCCATTTAAAATAATATTATTTTATTATTAGAGTGCAACTTATGATTCCCAAGAAACTCATTATTGCGTGTTGGGTACGCCATCGAGAATAGCGTCCCCTTTAAATTCATATTAATAATTTATTCACAAATATGGATAAATATGAAAATTTCATATTCTTTATTTACCTGGGGTGTTACATCCTTCCCCCCTTTTGGAAATTGTGTCCTCGCAATTTTAAAATTGGGCTTGGAAACATCCTTCAAAGTCCCACATCGGAACAAGAGTCGGTAAAACAATCACATTAAAATAAAGAAAGATAAGTACAAAGGTCACCCGAGTTAGCCCATACTAGTATTCCAAGTATGAAAATATGGATATGGAGGAGAAAACAAAGGGTCATTTTCTGATGGAGAGTGATAGTAAACATGTCTAGGAGAAAGTTAACCACAAGAAAATCACAAACTTGTGATGGGTTAAACTGTATTCGATTCCCCAGTAGGAAAAGTTAATAGACAACATTTTTGTTTTAAGTTACTTTTTATTGAGGAATTTATTCATAAGGATACATAATAACTTATCATGTTGACTTTCAACTTTTACTAGATTCCTTAATCAAACTCATATTTTTTTCCAAAAGACGAGTATTTAGGGAGACTTGTTCGCATTAAGAGTACTATAAACAACTTCTAGAGAATCAACTAATCCACAATAGAGAACTATATACTTCCCATGTCTTTAGACTCTAACCAAAACCAAAACCAAAAAGGTTATTACATGATCAGATAATCCAGAAAAGGATAACCCTTTATAAAAAGAAAATCTATTCTTAATCTCAAAAATTTGTCCAACAAAACCCAAAGTTCAACGAAGACCATTAGATAAACAATTTGTCCATAAAATTCATCAAAGTAAACCAAACTAAGATTGAAACCCAAATATTTGAAGGATTTAGCCACATAGTCTTCCATGTTAAATCGTAACATTTATCTCCAAACAACATCAGTTGCTCCTAAAGTCTCGTATTGAAAAGTAATTAACCTAATCACATATCCTCCATGATAGGTTAATCATTTTCATAAATAACCCAAAATCAACTTACTATTAATTAATTAAATCATATAACTAAAAATAATCAGTCAAAATAAATAGGGACTTCACATAGTCCAGTGGTAGGTGATAAATACCATTCGCACTTTGGTTGTCGGTTCGATTCCCAAAGCTTTGTCCGACGCGACGGGTTGTCACACGGTCTGCGTGTTGTCCTTTTTCAAAAACTATATAATTCTCAAATCATTCCCCAAAAAGGGATAAAATCATCAAAAAATAACCATAACATAATTTAACCTCAATTTTATCTCATGCCTTTCACTTCCATCATAACTTATAGTAACCCATAATTACCTCAAAAGTAAGGATCATATAAACTCTAATGGTTACCATTATAATTATTACCTGAACTTCCACATCGATTGGTCATCTCATACATGATGCATTAAAGATCATACCAAGGTTCAAGTGGTTGATCATGACTCCTTGATAGTTGGTTTAGAACAACCATGAGTTTCCTCATTGAATCCCCCATTTTATCTAGTATCTTAATCATAGAACCACCACAGTTTCCTTCAAACCTGTTGTCTCTTTGGTGACTGCTAGATCCATCCATTCACTAAAAACAGAAATGTCAGTGTGAGTATATCAACAAAACCATCATGTATTAATGAGGAAGGTAAACACAAAGATATACTTACTCGTTCAATTTATTTAAAACAAGGACTCTTTCTGAAATCCCAACCATTATGGTAATGTCACTTATGCTTATAGAATACCCTAACCTCTAAAGTTAGCTAAACCTCCCTTTGATACCAACTATAAGGCCCTGCCTTAAACCTTACTTAAAATTGAATTAAATGAATAATTCACATTGAGGATCTTTTTAGGTTTAGAGTTTTAGAGAATTAGGACATAACTATTACATCTCAAAAGATTACAAAGTAGTCTCTTCTACTAAATTTCCATAAAATAAAAACTCTTAAAAAGAAACATGTCTAGTTTCATGTTTTAGGTAGCATGACTTTCCCTTGATCACATCCTTGACCCTATTTCACGCTATGCCCTGTGAAAAACATTTCAAAAACTTGGGATGAGCATAAAAACTCAGTAAGGGATACACAAAGAATAAAAACTGTTAGTTTATCAAAACAAAAAGTAAACCATGTATACTTTATCAAAGTAATACTTTTCACATTTATGAAGTAGTAAAAACTCTTCACTGAATAAAATATCATTACTTACCTTTTTGTAACCAAAGGATTACCATAAAACCCATATAAAGAACACATAACATATATAAACGTAACATGGGACATAAACATACATAAGTGGAATAACCATACGGTCGACTTCCACACATATCACTTAATGGAATATCCATACGGCCGACTTCCATACCCAATGCATTGGAGGTTATAATGTAACCACCCATCCTGGTATTCAAGGCACCACCCTTCATATGGTTTATCACGTAACCACCCGTTAAATGTCCAGGTACCATAATAAAACCATAAGACATAAAACAAATATATTGAAAGAAAACATTTCCACACTTTGATCACAATATATCACTCAAATATATTAACATAACAAATCCATTATAAAAACCATTTTCAATACCAAAATACATAAAAGATTATGTGGTATTTATTTCATATTAAAAACATCACGGCTTGTTGAGGATGCCAAAGACTAAATAATACTCGTGGCGGTTGAAAAGGTCGTTGTCACCGCGTACGTTAAAAGAAACATTCTTTTTTTCGTTTAGTAAAACGCTTCGTATAAAAAGATTACTTTTGTATAAAATTAAAATTCAAATGGTTTTATACACCGTATAAAAGAAAGTTGTGTATAAAACGAAATATTCCTCAATGAAAGGAGATTGAGACGTAGTCCCATACAAAGACGGTATCCTTGGTTTAAGGATAAATCAATTATATAATTATGTGTGACAAACGAATACACCAAATATAAGTGGATATTAAGTGTAAAACAATCAGAGGTTATTCACACATATTCATAGAACGACATATTCAAGGAGTACAATTTTATCCCAAAGAATCAAATTTGGGCTAAGAAATTCCCTTTCAAAAATTTGACAGCCTAACAGAGTCACTTAAAAAATTCAGAAAATGAGTTGATGAGAGATAAAAAGGGAATCTCATAACTTGAACATAAAATTTACATCAATCAGGATATAGAAGAACATATCCCAACATAATAGTATGTGAATTAAAAGACATAACAAACTAAGTCTTTTAAAAAGAGGAGGGTGAAAGGTTCCCTTACCGACTTGGGTAACTTTCGAAAAGTACACCCCATTGAAGAAGTGTCATACAATGAATATGTAAATACCCATAAATGGAATTATATTACAAAAGGATTGTAATAGTGGCCAGTACATAAACCACTCAAAAGAAATTGTGGAAAATGTAGCATAAATCTCACGGGAATAAAAGTGAGATGAAAAATCTTTTATGAAAACTCGGCAGCCTAACGGCACCACTTAAAACTTCCAAAATGGATTAATGAGAGAGAATAGGGTCTCCCATCACATGAACATAAAAATTACAGTATGATTAATATAAAATAAAATCCCAATAACAAGAAAGATTAGCTTTAAAAGGAATGACATAAAAGGGTGTACTTAAAAAGAAAGAGTGGAGTAGGATCCCTTACCTCGGGTCCGACTTGACTCGATCATTCTTTAACGTCCTTAAAATCGGGTAACACCCTTTGGTTTGTGCTAAAAGGCTTCCTTGGGAATACTTCTGCCCAAAGTGAGGCCTCAAGGAGTTCGAGACGGATGTGGAGAGACAAAATGGGCAGGGGTTGGCCGATCCGAAGGCTTTGGGAGTGTGGGTAAGGAGGTAGAGGTTGGGGCCTTTTATTAGAGGATAGGAGGGGCACTCTTGTAATGTTACAAAATGTTACTTTATTTTCAAAATATTTTCAGATTTTAAAGGTCCAACATTGATGTGTTTCGAGGATAAGGTGATAAGGGTTCGAAATCCACTCATCCAATAGGCTTTGGACATGTTTAGGTCTTAGATATTACATTATCTTTCCATTTTATTTAAATCGTTAAATAATGAGGTCATCGCTACATCATCATGATGTCATAAATAATTTAATTTATTTAATGAATAAAAATTATAAAAAAAACGATGATGTAGGAAATATTTTTATCTTTATAATGAATATTTATAGTCAAAACTATGTCTTGTATAACCCCATGTAAAAATTGTTTTAGTAAAATAACTCATGTTTGTGTCATTTTTACTTTAACATTAAATAAAAAGTTATTTATGTCACTTCCCAACCAAAGTGGCTCCATGGGGTCCCCAAGTTGACCCATGTCTTTTCTTGGTCGGACATTACACATCCAATGAGGGTAGGGCATGTGTCAATCTCATCTCATATTATTAAACCATTATTTTTTCCCTAAACTACACTAACTACCACTAATCACGATTAAAAACTTAATAAGTTACTATTCACCAAAAAATTATTATTATCCCGTTGAACCACATTTTACTTCTTAATGACAACCATGTATGACGGATTTTTGAAATTAATAACACAGAAGTGGTAAAATTTCATTTAAACGAAAAATTAGTTTTTATAAGTACCACTTAGTGGTTTTACTATTCATCAAAATTGAAGTTTTTCAGAAAAATCCCAAAAATTCACCCTAAGCTATATTTGATATTCCTAATTCAAAAATGAAGTCCATTTTACAAAATTCACAACATATAAGTTGCATTAATTAATTAAATAATTAGTTCCCGCTGTCAGAGCAAATAGCGTGTTTTTTTGAAACAATAAGTATCAAAAGATTGACACTAGTTTAAGTTTGATTTCAAAGTGAAATAAATTCTAACGACCACTATTGGATTTAATGGTAAAAATATTTTCTAATTTCACTTTAGAACCAATTCAAAAGATAATCTAATCATATAAATAAATTAGATTAAAATGTTGTTTTGAATTAAAATACAACATTTTACACTATTAATTAAAAAAATGAACTTTATCGGAAAGATACCAAAAATTTACACAAAGTAAATTTTGATGTCCCAATTCTAAAGAAGAGTTTTATTTGGTCCAATAGAATGTATAAGAGTGAACAAAACTATATTTAATGACGGTTCTCCATCAAAAGGCGATAAGTGAACCTTTAGTGAAAACTAGGACATATACGCCTATAATTGAATTCTTTCTGTATTTTAAGCCTTTATCTTTTATTGGATAAATGTAAAAACATTTAAAAACATATATAATCATATTTTAGTTATTTCTATCCATTCCCGCCAATACAATGGCTACATGTTAACTGCCATTTAAAATAATATTATTTTATTATTAGATGCAACTTAAGATTCCCAGGATACTCGTTGTTGCGTGTTGGGTACGCCATCTAGCGTAGTGTCCCCTTTAAATTCATATTAATATTTTATTCAAAAATATGGATAAATATGAAAATTTCATATTGTTTATTTACCTGGGGTGTTACATCCTTCCCCCCTTTTGGTAATTATGTCCTCGCAATTTTAAAATTGGGCTTGGAAACATCCTTGAAAATCCCACATCGGCACAAGAGTCGGTAAAACAATCACTTTAAAATAAAGAAAGATATGTACAAAGGTCACCCGAGTTAACCCATACTAGGATTCCAAGTATGAAAATATGGATATGGAGGAGAAAACAAAGGGTCATGTTCTGATGGAGAGTGATAGTAAACATGTCTAGGAGAAATTTAACCACAAGAAAATCACAAACTTGTGATGGGTTAAACGGTATTCGATTCCCTAGTAGGAAAAGTTAATAGACAACATTTTTGTTTTAAGTTAATTTTTATTGAGGAATTTATTCATAAGGAAACATAATCACTTATCATGTTGACTTTCAAATTTTACTAGATTCCTTAATCAAACTCATATTTTTTTCCATAAGACGAGTATTTAGGGAGACTTGTTCGCATTAAGTGTACTATAAACAACTTCTAGAGAATCACCTAATCCACAATAGAGAACTATATACTTCCCATGTCTTTAGACTCTAACCAAAACCAAAACCAAAAAGGTTAGTACATGATCAGATAATCCAGAAAAGGATAACCATTTATAAAAAGAAAATCTATTCTTAATCTCCCAAATTTGTCCAACAAAACCCAAAGTTCAATGAAGACCATTCGATAAAGAATTTTTCCATAAAATTCTTCAAAGTAAACCAAAATAAGATTGAAACCCAAATATTTGAATGATTTAGTCAGATAGTCTTCCAAGTTAAATCGTAACATTTATCTCCAAACAACATCAGTTGCTCCTAAAGTCTCGTATTGAAAAGTAATTAACCTAATCACATATCCTCCATGATAGGTTAATCATTTTCATAAATAACCCAAAATAAACTTACTCTTAATTCATAAAATCATATAACTAAAAAGAATCAGTCAAACTGACAAGGTACTTCACGTAGTCCGATGGTAGGCGATAAATACCAGTCGCACTTTGGTTGTGGGTTCGATTCCCAAAGCTTTGTCCCACGCAACGGGTTGTCACACGGTCTGCGTGTTGTCCTTTTTCCAAAACAATATAATTCTCAAATCATTCCCCAAAAAGGTAAAAAATGATCAAAAATAATGATAACATAATTTAACCTCAATTTTATCTCATGCCTTTCACTTCCATCATAACATATAGTAACTCATAATTACCTCAAAAGTAAGGATCATATAAACACTAATGGTTACCTTTATCATTATTACCTGAACATCCACATCGATTGGTCATATCGTACATGATGCATTAAAGATCATACCAAGGTTCAAGTGGTTGATCATTACTCCTTGATAGTTGGTTTAGAAAAACCACGAGTTTCCTCATTAAATCCCCCATTTTATATAGTATCTTAATCATAGAACCACCATAGTTTCCTTCAAACCTGTTGTCTCTTTGGTGCCTGCTAGATCCATCCATTCACTAAAAACAGAAATGTCAGTGTGAGTATATCAACAGAACCATCATGTACTAATGAGGAAGGTAAACACTAAGATATACTTACTCATTCACTTTATTTAAAACATGGACTCTTTCTGAAATCCTAACCATTATGGTATTGTCACTTATGCTTAAAGAATACCCTAACCTCTAAAGTTATCTGAACCTCCCTATGATACCAACTATAAGGCCCCATCCTTAAACCTTACTTAAAATTGAATTAAATGAATAACTCACATTGAGGATCTTTTCAGGTTTAGAGTTTTAGATAATTAGGACATAACTATTACATCTCAAAAGATTACAAAGTAGTCTCTTCTACTAAATTTCCATAAAATAAAAACTCTTAAAAACAAACATGTCTAGTTTCATGTTTTAGGTAGCATGACTTTCCCTTGATCCCATCGTTGACCCTATTTCACGATAAGTCCTGTGAAAAAAATTTCAAACACATGGGATGAGCATAAAAAATCCGTAAGGGATACACAAAGAATAAAAATTGTTAGTTTATCAAAACAAAAAGTAAACCATGTATACTTTATCAAAGTAATACTTTTCACCTTTATGATGTAGTAAAAACTCTTCACTGAATAAAATATCATTACTTACCTTTTTGTAACCAAAGGATTACCATAAAACCCATATAAAGAACACATAACATATATAAAGGTAACTTGGAACATAAACATACTTAAGTGGAATAACCATACGGTCGACTTCCACACATATCACTTAATGGAATAGCCATACGGCCAATTTCCATACATACTTAATGGAAAAGCCATACGGACGACTTCCATACCAAATGCATTGGAGGTTATAATGTTACCACCCGTCCTGGTATTCACAGCACCACCCGTCATATGGTTTATCACGTAACCACCCGTTAAATGTCCAAGTACCATAATGAAAGCATAAGACATAAAACAAATATAATGGAAAGAAAACATTTCCACACTTTGATCACAGTATATCACTCAAATATATTAACATAACAAATTCATTATAAAAACCATTTTCAATACCAAAATACATAAAATAGTATGTGGTATTTATTTCATTTTAAAAACATCATGGCTTTTTGAGGAAGCCAAAGCCTAAATAATACTCCCGGTGGCGGAAAAGGTCGTTGTCACCGCGTACGTTAAAAGAAACATTCTTTTTTTCGTTTAGTAAAACGCTTCGTATAAAAATATTCCTTTTGTATAAAAGTAAAATTCAAATGGGTTTGTACACCGTATAAAAGAAAGTTGTGTATAAAACGAAATATGCCTCAATGAAAGGAGATTGAGACGTAGTCCCATACAAAGACGACATCCTAGGTTTAAGGATAAATCAATTACATAATTATGTGTGACAAACGAATACAACAAATATAAGTGGATATTAAGTGTAAAACAATCAGAGGTTATTCACACTTATTCATAGAACGACATATTCAAGGAGTACAAGTTTATCCCAAATAATTATATTTGGGCTAAGATGTTCCCTTGCAAAAATTTGACAGCCTAACAGCGTCACTTCAAAAATTCAGAAAATGAGTTGATGAGAGATAAAAAGGGAATCTCATCACTTGAATATAAAATTTACATCAATCAGGATATAGAAGAACATATCCCAACATAATAGTATGTGAATTAAAAGACATAACAAATTAAGTCTTTTAAAAAGTGGAGGGTGAAAGGTTCCCTTACCGACTTGGGTATCTTTCGAAAAGTACACCCCATTGAAGAAATGTCATACAATGAATATGTAAATACCCATAACTGGAATTATATTACAAAAGGAGTGTAATAGTATGCAGTACATAAAACACCCAAAGGAAATTGTGTAAAATGTAGCATAAATCTCACGGGAATAAAAGTGAGATGAAAAATCTCTTACAAAAACTAAGCATCCTAACGGCGCCACTTAAAACATCCAAAATGGATTGATGAGAGAGAATAAGGTATCTAATCACATGAACATAAAAATTACAGTAAGATTAATATAAAATAACATCTCAATAACAAGAAATATTTGCTTTAAAAGGAATGGCATAAAAGAGTGTACTTAAAAACAATGAGTGGAGTAGGATCCCTTACCTCGGGTCCGACTTGACTCGATCGTTCTTTAACGTCCTTAAAATCGGGTAACTTCCTTTGGTTTGAGCTAAAAGGCTTCCATGGGAAGTCTTCTGCCCAATGTGAGGCCTCAAGGAGTTATAGAGGGATGTGGAGAGACAAAATGGGCAGGGGTTGGCCGAGCCAAAGGCTTTGGGAGTGTGGGTAAGGAGGTAGAGGTCGGGGCCTTTTATAAGAGGAGAGGAGGGACACTCTTGTAAAGTTACAAAATTTTACTTTATTTTCAAAATAGTTTCGAATTTTAAAGGTCCCACATTGATGTGTTTCGAGGATAAGGTGATAAGGGTTCGAAATACACTCATACAATAGGTTTTGGACATGTGTAGTTCTTAGATATTACATTATCCTTCCATTTTATTTAAATCGTTAAATAATGAGGTCATTGTTGCATCATCATGATGTCATAAATAATTTAATTTATTAAATGTCTAAAAATTATAAAAAAAATACTATGATGTAGGAAATCGTTTTAGCTTTCTAATGAATATTTATAGTCAAAACTCTGACTTTTATAACCCCATGTAAAAATTGTTTTAGTAAAATAACTCATGTTTGTGTCATTTTTACTTTAACATTAAATAAAAAGTTATTTATGTCATTTCCCAACAAAAGTGGCTCCATGGGGTCCCCAAGTTGACCCATGGCTTTTCTTGGTCGGACATGACACATCCAATGAGGGTAGGACATGTGTCAAGCTCATCTCATATTATTAAAACATTATTTTTACCCTAAACTACACTAATTACCACTAATCGCGATTAAAAACATAATAAGTTACTATTCACCAAAAAATTATTATTATCCCATTGAACCACATTTTACTTCTTACTGACAACCATGTATGTCGGATTTTTGAAATTCAAAACACAGAAGTGGTAAAATTTCATTTAAATGAAAAATCAGTTTTTTTTAAGTACCACTTAGTGGTTTCACTATTCATCAAAAATTGAAGTTTTTCAGAAAAATACCAAAACTTCACCCTAAGCTATATTTGATATTCCGAATTCAAAAATGAATTCCATTTTAAAAAATTCACAACATATAAGTTTCATTAATTAATTTAATAATTAATTCTTGTTGTCAGAAAAAATAGCGTGTTTTTATGAAACAATAAGTATCAAAAGATTGACACTAGTTTAAGTCCGATTTCAAAGTGAAATTAATTCCAACGACCACTATTTGATTTAATGGTAAAAATATTTTCTAATTTCACTTTAAAACCAATTCAAAAGATAATCTAATCATATAAATATATTAGATTAAAAAGAGGTTTGGAATTAAAATACAACATTTTACACTATTCATTAAAAAAATGAACTTTATCGGAAAGATACCAAAAATTTACACAAAGTAAATTTTGATGTCCCAATTATAAAGAAGAGTTTTATTTGGTCCAATAGAATGTATAAGAGTGAAAAAAACTATATTTAATGGCGGTTCGCCATCAAAAGGTGATAAGTGAACATTTAGTGAAAACGAGGACATATACGCCTAAAATTGAATTCTTTCCGTATTTTAAGCCTTTATCTTTTATTGGATAAATGTAAAAACATTTAAAAACATATATAATCATATTTTAGTTATTTCTATCCATTCCCTTCAATACAACGACTGCATGTTAACTGACATTAAAAATAATATTATTTTATTATTAGAGTGCAACGTAAGATTCCCAAGAAACTCGTTGTTGCGTGTTGGGTACGCCATCGAGCATAGTATCCCCTTTAAAGTCATATTAATATTTTATTCACAAATATGGATAAATATGAAAATTTCATATTCTTTATTTACCTGGGGTGTTACATTTAATGCTAGAAATATTTTGATAATGTCCCCATTTACTATAATCACCCTACTGATTTTATTTCCAGATTATACGACAACTATCACATATTTTAAAGAAAACATAGTTAATTACATAATATAGTATAACAAGGTAATTAGTTAAAAAAATTAATAAATAAATATAAAAGGGTTTCTTAATAATGTAAATAATTTATATATGTTTATTATTATGATAATAAATATGTACATGATGAGTTGAATTTAAGGTAAGGGACATCATCACAAAATAATTTCATTATGGAAAATTGTTTTATCTTTAAAAAATTTCTCTTGGGATTTTTATATAGATACATTGAATATTTATATAATTATGTTATCAACTATCAAGAAATATAATGTTTTTGTTAATGTTCTTTTATCATGGTTATTACGATTCCAATATTTCTATTGTGGAGGTTTATAATTAAAAAAACTATTTTAATGAATTCATTAAATAAAAATTCATCCATATAATTGTTATCAAAATTATTTTATAATTATAAAATTATGGCCATATAATTTTTATAATGTTAATTTTTCTATTTCTATAAATCTTATCAAAGCGATAGTTTTTTATGGAATGTTTGAATTTGTTACAAGGGTCAAAAGGAAAGCTTTATTTTCATATATATGGAAATAATGAATTTTCCCACACCATAACTATTATTTTATGTTCATATTTAATTCACATATTTCATGTTAAATTAAAAAAAACACATTTTCCAATATTATGGTAATTTTTTATAGAAATTTTTTTAAATATTATTGTTAATTTTAAATCTAAAAGTGTTCTTCATATATTTTATCAAGGAGGTTATGTTGATATGATACAATATTAAAATGTTTAATTCATTAAATTGTTATTATAAATATATTAAATGTTTTGTTGATCACTATTATAGATTTACGGTGATCCCAATATACATTACGCGATTGATGAAAATAATAAGCGTTGTATGAATTAGTCTTAGTTTATATGATGTGTGTTCCATGATAGTTCACCAATTCATTATGTAATGACTATATTATCCAAATTCATCATATTGTAGTATGCTTCAATAATTATTAAATTTTTTATTAGTTTTCTATGGATTTTTGGTTTTATATGATGATGTTCCATTGAACTCCCAAGAATATTCAATTTATAACAATTTGTTTTAAGGGAAATAAATTGGTTTTAAAAATTTAATATATTTATCATGTAAATAATGATATGATCCCATTTTTGGTGGAAGTGGTCTATTTTTAGAAAATAGGATTTCCTGAATATTATGTTTTTCACTCAAAATACGTTTTTCATCATTTTTCTCTTTAATATGATTATATTTATCATCGATTGAATATTTATAATCAATTGAATTAAATATGGGTATGGAAAAAGAGGATGTCCTGTTGAAAAAAATGATGATTTTTATTGATTATAAATCATTTTTTATTTTAATTTTTTTAAACTAATGGGAAAATAGATACTGTTCCAAAGTGTCTACTTTTGTTACATGATTTTTTAATATGTCAATAATGTTAAAATTATATATAAATTAAAAATTGAAAAGTTCCTAAAATATATGAGAATTAATTATTGAAATAAAACTAATTATTGATATATTTTTAAAGTTATGTCATTATATATGGTATTATTGTTATCTTTATATAATATTAGAATTTAGGGAAATTATATAATAACACATTTTAAATACAATATATTTTTGTTATGTTGAGATGATATAGAATTGGTACAATATAATGTTTCTTAAAGTAAAATAACTCTGTCTATAATGATTGTATATATTAGAAAAATTAAATATATAGTATGAAGGACATAAGTGGAAGATTTCCATCAAGATTAGCATCTCAAAATGGTTGGAGAAAATCAGTAATTTTGTTCAATGATGTCCTAGTTGAATTATGATATAAATGAAGGTGAAATCATTTTTTAGTAAAACATGAATTTATATAGAGAAACATACATATTTTACCATTTTATAAGTAATAACCCTCCATCATTTAGTGAAACCTTAAATTACAATTTTAGTCAGTGGATGGATCAATTCCATGGAGAAGAAATTTGATGTCAGGTGATATTTACAACATCAGAAGGGGAATTTTTCCATTTCTCGGTTTGAAGGTGAATTTTATAGATTATGGTATATAGTAAAAAATACTAGAGGCAAATAATATCATGATGAAAAGAAATTTTAAAATGATAACATTCATTTCATTGAGATAATTTATCCTATAGTTGTTCAAGATTTTATGCAAAAATAATAACTAGAATTTTGAAAAAATTATTAAACTTTTTTACCCATACATGATTTCCTATTGTAACAACCCAAACATTCATTAATATAAATCCCTCAATATATAATTAAATGTATCTTTATGTAAATTTTTTATATAAAATTTCAAAATATTTGGTTTTATGTTTTTGGATTTTAAAATACTATTAACAATTGTGAATGTTGCTAATATAGTCATTGAACAATGATCACATGCTTAGTATACATATAAATCTTTAAAAATCCAATTTAATCAGACAAAGAAATCTAGGGCCTCATCTAGTAGACATTCCCCATATGAAACCCATTTTTTATAGCTCGTAAAGGAGGTTTCATCTTTGGGCATTGCTCTTTACAAAGCCCAAGCTGAGCTTGAATATGTTAAGCTCGAGCGAAACCACATATGAGGGAAGTGGAAGTTTATATAGATTACCACCCGAGCAATGTTATCTGATCCACTCCAAGAGATAGTCACCATCACACACCTTACCCTCCAATATTATGTGAGTGTCATAAGGGGATATGTAACAAGACATTATCACTATGGTTATGTACATTATTTTTGTATATAATAATGAATAAACTTTCATTTTATTATTATAACATTGTAAATAGTTTTTAAAGAACAAATAGTGTTTTAGTTCATATTCAACTAAGAAATATATTTTTATGAATTAATGGAGTTTTTTATTAAATAATATTTTAATAAAATATTATTATTATTATTATTATTATAATTTTTATTAAATATAAATGATCGGATAATTTTATGATTGAAATTCTAATTTTTATTATGGTTCGAAAGCCATGTTTTTCAGAACACATGAATTATCGAGAAGTGTCATTTTTTATTTTAAAAGTAAAAATTAACATATATAGAATATTATTTAGATAAAATAAATATTATTTCTGAAACCAGGACTTCAAAAATAACCAATGGTGATTTTTTTGTAATTTTCGGAGACAGTAAAATGTTGGGGTAAAAATAAAATACCATTTAAATATTTAATTTGTTTTATGACATTATAATGTCCCAATAGTGTTTTAATAGAATACTATAAGCTTTATGTTTGTAAAATATTTGTTTTATAAATAAAATAATTTGATTTCGTTTTTGTTTAAATTAATTTACAAAGCATTAATGGACATTTCAAGACTTATTAAGAATATTGTATTTTTAAATTGTTTTTGCTTGGAAGTGTGACTCAACTCCACATAATCAACCCCATTATTTTTAGAAGTTTGGAATTTTTCCTTTTAAAATATTTTTTTTCCAATTCCCTTTTCCAAAAACCTTGGGAAAAAATCATGGGCTGGTTTGTGATTTGGATTAGTTTAATGTGAAGTTTCCCAAACATAAATAATATAGAATTTCCTCACATTTCCTATATAATCCCACCCAAGAACCCACTTCCTCCTCACTCAAAGCCTTTGGAGTTCATCCAACCTCTACCATTATCTCTCTATAATCCTCCCAAGGTGCCCCAAGCTCCCAATAAGCCTCTCTCAAGATCCTCTCAAGCTATTAGAAGCACACTTCCATTTAAGGGTTTTTTCTTCCTTTCTCATTTTTTCCAATATTCATTAAATAGTTATGCCCTTTTAATTTAAATTATAAATGATGGGGTAGGGTTTGGAACCTCTCCCATACTTCCATATTTATTTTTGGATAATGGGAGACACCATTCTCTCTCATTAAATGCCACCCATGTACATCTGTTACTATGCCGAAATTAAGAAAGGAATTCCTCTCTCCTCATTTACATTCAAGCAATTATTTTGTATCATAAATCTAAATTCCATTAAAATTTTTGGGACATGTATCTATATGAACCCCTTACATTCCATTCCATGTAAATATGATGACACACCCCTTTCTCTCTCATCAAATATTTTTATGAGTTTATATGTCACGCTGTCATGCTGCTGAAATTATACCACGCTTTTCCAAGCCAAAGTCATTGTGTACTGAATACCATTCCTATATCTTTATCAAGGGTATTCAAATTTTTTCACATTTACTTATTATTTTAATAGTTTCATGTATGTATTCCACATTCATTTATCGTGGAATAAATTACTATGTTTAACGATTCAGCATTTTATGATCCATGTTGCACACTTATGCATGAAATTATATGTTTAAGAAGGGTGTGCCTTTATAGCGCTCCAATGCATTGTGTAAAGTATAGTATCATGATACTTCATGTACAATGGGTTTTGAATAATTCTAATTAATTTGAAACAAGTTATTACTCGTGCTTCATGTGCAATGAGGGTTTACTCATGCTCCATGTGCATTGATCCTTGGCTCATGATAATTCCATGTTAAGTGTGGTTGCCACATTTCCATGTTATGATTATCATTCTTTATCATGCATTTATGTTTATGCTTCTATTGTTCTCTAATGATATTCCTATTTTCTAACATGTATTGTATTCTTCATGTTACTCCATTTTTATTCCCTTACTAGGCTTTATAGCTCACCCTTTTTTTCTGCATATCCTCAGGTTATCCTTCGCAATGCTTAGTATGAGGGAATGTTGTGGTCATGTAAAGGAAGTATTTAATAAATATGTCGTATTTCATGTTTTAAGTTGTTATGTAATGATCATAATCCCCAAATACACTAGACCTCCTGATTATCCATGTTGTATCAAGTAAATATTATGTAATAATTCAATTTTATGTTTGAAATAACGATCTGGGTTGTCATAGTTGGTATTAAAGAATAGGTTTATTTATTTTTGGTATTAGGAATAGAAACCCCTAGTAAAGCCTTAGAGAAAATACTAAGTATAATAAAAACATCATTATGTTTTGGTTAGTATTGAGTAAGTGGTTTATCAATAAAATACATCCCTATCTAGATACAGGCAGGTAGAGGCGGCTCTGGCACAGATGTATCCAATGGATAAAACCTGAAAACGCCGCTTTGAGATAGAATCGAACGAGAACTGGTGCACGACAACAGACCTTGATACACTCTTGGATATGACACTTCCGAGGTATATGCTTTGGTAAATTCAGAATCATATTATGTACCATTATAAAGGAACAAAAAAGTGCCCTAATAATATATGTTAGAAAGTAGAACATGGATAACATAGACTAAAGCCAATAGATTCATATGTTAAGTAAATAAGAGTTATTTATAAGTCATCGGTTTTTTTCTTGTATTTACTGTTATGTGTTACCCCTAAAATTCCTTTTATTTAAGCCAATGGCCGATAATAGGAGGACTCGGGCTAAGCACTGATGTGATGATCAATGTAAAGACTGTACTAATTAGATTCCCAATCAAATGGGAGAATGAATCGAAAACGTTTTCATGCTTCTCTCTTAGATAACTCATAATTTGAATAGAAACATTGGTCAAGATAAATGTTCAACCCCCTTAAGAAATAACAAGTCACTATCGAGTGTTTCATAAGATAAAGACCTCATACATTTAATGGATCATCTGATCCCTCAATCGCCGAACAATGGATCAACTCCATTGAAAGGATCTTCTCCATCCTTCAATGTTATGAATAAGAGAAGGTTCTCCTGGATGTTTATCATTTGGGGGGTGAAGCCTATCAATGGTGGGAATTAATCAAAAAATACAAAGCATGAGGAGAAAATCGAAGCGTTGGATTGGAAGGATTTTTGGAAGATGTTTTTTGATAAATATTTTCTGCACTCCCACTGGCTTAAGTTAGAAAGGAACTTCCTTGCCCTCAAGAAAAAAGATGACAAATTTTTTAGATCGTACGAGGAAAACATCACAAGGCTTCCACGATACTCTTATGGCTTTGACATTACCCACGAATGCAAGGTTAACCGCTTCTTTGGTGTGCTGAAACCTAGCCTGTGGAAAGCATGGTTGATCTGTGACATCAACAGTTATGAGGAAATTGTCTGATGTGCCCTTAATATCGAAATGGAGGTCAGATAAACTCAAGGGTATAATGAGGATATGAATCATAAGGTGGACATCAATGCTGGCGGTTCGATGGATATATCCAACAGTGCTGAGAAGATCCAGCACCCCACTTTCCAATGCTACGGAAAAAAAGACCCTCGAAATTTCATGAAGGGCACAAGAAAGTGCTTTAGGTGTTGAAGAGAAGGGAAATTGGCTGTTAACTGTCAGTAAGAAAGACATGCAGCTACGATAGAGGAGAGGAATGCTCTGTTCTAATGAGGATATGAATCATAAGGTGGACATCAATGCTGGCGGTTCGATGGATATATCCAACAGTGCTGAGAAGATCCAGCACCCCACTTTCCAATGCTACAGAAAAAAGGACCCTCGAAATTTCATGAAGGGCACAAGAAAGTGCTTTAGGTGTTGAAGAGAAGGGAAATTGGCTGTTAACTGTCAGTAAGAAAGACATGCGGCTACGATAGAGGAGAGGAATGCTCTGTTCTAACCCCAACGCATTATCCATTGCTAATACTGTAAATAACCATGACATCTTTCCAATTAGTGCCCTAAGCCAAGGGTTTTCCGAGGCAACCAATAATATCAAAGGAAACAAGTTAGAGATTTTTCCATCACTACTGCCAAAGTAAACCCCAACAATGAAGTGGTGAGAGGTATACTGGGTATTAATTCAAGAGTAGAGAACATCAATTTTGAATCAGGTTCTACAAATTATTTTATATCTCGAAAGGTTAGTAGAACAAACCCAGCACCACCACAAATCATGGAAGTGAAGATTTCGGTGAGTACAACAAATGGGGAAATCATTGCATCCCATGAATATAACACCTCCCCTATCATAATCTGTGGATTAAAATTCCAATAGAACCTCATTATACTCCCTATGGTGGAATTTGATGTAATTCTTTCTATGGATTAGCTTTCCTTATATAGAGCCAATAAAAATTTCCGTGAGAGGGAAATCACTCTCCATATGGAGAATCGGCCATCAATTAATTACAAGTGCAATGAGGAAGATGAATTTTCTTTAGCTAAATCATCTCAAGCATGGATATTACTAACCATGAGAACGTGTATCATGATCAAATGATTGAGTCTAAGGAGGAAACCGTCCTAGAAGACATGCCTATCATGAGGGAATTTGCTGATGTGTTTCCTGAGGAATTTCCTAGTCTTCCTCCTAGAAGAGATGTTGAATTCTCAATTGATCGTATACCTAAGGAGTTGTGAATATCCCAGACTCTATATATAATGGTTGTTGGGGAGCTTGAGGAGCTAAAGAAACAACTACAAGAGAATTCAGATAAAGGGTTTATACACCCAAGTGCTTCACAAAGGGGTACACCTGTCCTCTTCACCACGAAGAAGGATGGGTCAATGAGCCTTTACATTGATTATCGTGAACTCAAAAAAATCAAAATAAAGAACAAGTATCCTCTCCCACGAATTGATGACTTGTTTTATCAGATACATGGATCACAATACTTCTCCAAAGTAGATTTGCAGTCAGGATATTATCAAGTAAGGGTGATGAAGGAAGAAATCCCCAGGACTGCTTTTCATACAAGATACGGGCACTATGAATTCATAGTAATGACATTTGAACTCCCTAATTCACCATTAATATTCTTGGACATGATGAATTGAGTCTTTAGAGATTAGCTTGAAAAATTTGTGGTATTTTTTATAGATGATATTCCAATATACTCCAAAACCAAAGAGGATCATGAGGAGCATCTAAGAACTATACTAGAGACATTGCGGAAGGAGAAGATTCATGCCATGTATCACAAGTGTGAGTTCTAGTTAAAGGAGGTCTCATTCTTGGGCAATATCATCACAAGAAATGGGATATATGTGGATCCCTTCAAAACTGATGCAATTGAGGGATGTCTGAGGCCACCATCGATAACGGATATCCGTATCTTTTTTGGGTTAGATGGATATTATTGACAATTTGTGATAAATTTATAATGATTTTCCAACCCTCTTACCAAGATAAATTATAAGGGATTAAAGTTTTCATGTAGTGATGAATGCGAATAAAGAATCAAGGGGTTGAAAAGAAGGCTTATCATTGTACCCATGCTCACTTTACCCATATGTGGAGAACATTTTTTTGGTATTTGGTGATGATTCAAAGAAGGGATTGGGATCTGTGTTGATGAAAATTAACCAAGTCATTGCATATGCCTCAAGGGAACTGAAAGTTCATGAACAGAACTATCCAACAAATGTCCTCAATTTGGCTGTTGTGAACCTCCCTTTGAAAATTTTGGGGCCACTATCTCGTTGGTGAGAAATGATAGATATATACGGACCACAAAACCCTCAAATATATATTCACACAGAAAGAGTTGAACATGCGCTAACGAAGATGGTTAGAGCTTATCAAAGACTATGGCTACTCAATCCATTACCACCATGGGGAAGCGAACAAGTTGGAAGATTCCCTAAGTAGAAAGGACCCAGTAATTCTATAATTGGTGACAATTGAAAAGAATCTAATCTTATTAAATTTTATAAATATATAAATTGGAATCATAAATAATGGAACACCATCAATCCATTCACAAATAATTTCTTAACCATCACTTTTGGAAAGGATAAAGGATGCTCAAAAGGATGATGTTGGAATTCAGGAAAAATTGGAAGATATTGGAAAAGGTAAATACTCAAAGTTTAATGTTAATGAAGATGGAATTGTTAGATTTGGGAAAATATTATTTTTTTCATCATGTTTGAAGCTGAATAAAGAACTTTTGGATGATTCACATAGATCAAATTTCTCTATTCACCTATGAATCAGAACGATTTATCGATATCTCTGAAATTATAATTGGTGGGATAATATAATGAAGGATATCTCTGAATATACATAAAAGTTCTTGGTGTGTTAGAAAGTTAAGGAAGAGAGGCAGAAGTCTAAGGGGATGGTGCAACCATTGCCTATACAAGAATGGAAATGGGATGACATCACAATGGACTTTGTCATCGAACATCTGAAGACATCCAAAGGCAATAATGCAATTTGGGTTTTTATGGATCTTCATACAAATTTTTCACAATTCATTGCAATTGGGGAGGATTTCTCATTGGATCAACTGGCACGGATATATATCAGGGACGTGTAAGGCTGCATAAAGTACAACTATCTATTGTGTCCGATCGGGATCCAAGATTCCCCTTTATCTTTTGGAAGAGTCTTCAACATGCTCCAAATAATAAATTGAACTTCAATATGTCATATCATCCTCAAACTGAGGTCCAATCCGAGTTGACTATCCAAACACTTGAGGACATGTTGAGATCATGCTCAATGGACATTAAAAAAGGATGGGATCAACATCTTATTCTGGTTAAGTTCTCTTATAATAACAGTTTCCACATGAGCTTCCAAATGGCACCATATGAATCCCTTTATGGGAAAAGGTGGAAAACACTGACGTGTCGGGATGAGGTTTGTGAGCGTAAGGTGCTTGGACTAGAAACGGTTGAAGAAATGTTGGAGAAGGTAAAAACCATTCATCAGCATATCAAGGATTCCGAGAGTCGATAGAAGAGTTATAAAGGTTTCTGTTGAAGAGACATTGAGTTTAATGTTGGCCAAATGGTATTTCTATGAATAACTCCATGGGAGAAGGTCATGAGGTTTGGAATGAAAGGGAAGTTAAATCCAAGTTACATTTTCCCTTTAGAGATTCTTGATCCTGTCGGGGCTATGGCCTACCGACTAGCACTTCCACCTACCATGGAAAAAGTATATGATGTCTTTCATGTATCCCTCTTAGGGATGTACATACCAGATTCGTCTCATGTACTCTCTTCGTAGGTGGTACTGTTAGATGATGATATTTCTTATGAGGAGCAACCAGTGAAGATCATAGATCATATTGAAAAAGTTTTATGAAATAATACATTTCAAATTTTCAAGGTATTTTGGAGAAACGAAAAGATTGAAGAATCGACGTGGGAATTAGAGGAAGTGATGAAGCAGAGTAACCTGCATTTGTTTTAGTGTGGGAAAAGGAAATTTCGAGGGCGAAATTTCGTAAGGGGAGTAGATTGTATCGACCCAAACATTAATTAATAGAAATCCCTCTTGATGAAATTAAAGTTCTCTTTATGTAAATGTTTATATAAAATGTCAACATCTTTGGTTTTATGTTTTTGGATTTTAATATACTATTATAAATTGTGATTATTACTAATAAAGCTGTAGAACAGTGATCACATTATTAGTATAAATATAGGGATTTAACAAATCCAATTTACTTAGAGAAAGGAAGCGATGGCCTCATCCTGTAAACGTGACCCATACGAAGCCCATTTGTTAGAGCTCGGAAAGGAGGTTGCGTCTTTGGGATTCTCACATGACCAAGCCCAAGCTGTGCTTGAATATGTTAAGCTTGAGCGGAACTACATATGAGAGAAGTGTATGTTTATAGATATTACCACCCGAGCAATGTTATCCGAGCCACCCCAAGAGTCGGTCACCATCTCACTCCATACCCTTATGTCTTATGTGGGTGTTATAAGGGGTTTTGTAACAAGAAATTAGGATAATGGTTATGTACATTATTTTTTTATATAATAATTAATATACTTTCATTTTATTAGTGTTACCTTGTAAATATTTTTTTACGTATAAAAAGTATTTTTAATTTATATTCATCTAAGAAATCTATTTTGATGAACTAAAAGATTTTCGTATTAAATAATATTTTTAGAAAATATTATTAATATTATTAAATTAATTATTATTAAATATAAATTATCATATAAATTTATGAATTCAATTGTAATTTTTATTAAGGATCGAAAGCCATTTTTGTCAAAACCTTTGAATTTTTGACAAATGTCGTTATTTATTTTAAACGTGAAAAATAATATATTTAGAAAATTATTTATTTAAAATAAATATTACTTCTGGAAACAGGATGTCGAAATTATCCAATGGTGAATTTTTCTTAATTTTCTAAGATAGTCAAATTCTTGGATAAATTTAAATATCGTTAAAATATATAATGTGTTTTATGACATCATATATAATGTGTTTTATGACATCATAATGACCCAATAGGGATTTAATTAATTAATATAAAATTTATATTCGGACAATATATTTTTTATCATTAAAATAATGTGATTTTGGGTTTGTTTGACTTAATTTACAAAGCATTAATGGACTGTTCAATACTTATTAAACATCTTGTCTTTTAAAATTGTTTTCATGAGAGTGCCACTCACCTCCACATAAAAAACCCCATTATTTTATGAAGTTTGGACTTTGGCCTTATAAAATATTGGTTTCCATTTTTTATTTTCAAAAACCCATGGGCAAAAACCATGGTCTGGTTTGTGGGTTTTATTAGATTTATGTGATTGTTCCAAACCTAAATAATAATGAATTCCCTCTCCTTTCCTATATAAACCCACCCAAGCTCCCACTTCCTCCTCACTCAAAGCCTTTGGAGTTTGTCCAATCTCTTCCCTACACTCTCTATAATCCTGCCAAGGTGCCCCAAGTTCCTACGAAGCCTCTCTCAAGGCCCTCTCAAGCCTTTGGAAGCACACTTCCAAGTAAGGTTTTTTTTCATCCTTTCTCATTTTTGTCCAAAATGATATAAATTGTTATTCCCTTTTAATTTCAATTATAAATATTGGGGTATGGTTTCGCACCTCCCCCATACTACCTTATTTATGTTTGGATGATGCTAGACCCCTTTCTTTCTCCTTAAATGCCTCCCATGTACACCCGTTATGATGCCGATATTCCGAAAGGAATTCCTCTCTCCTCATTTAAATTCATGAAATTAGTTGAAATCATGAATCTAAATGCCATTACATTTTTGGGACATGTATCTATATAATCCCATTACTATCAATGTCATGTTAATATGATGAGACACCCATTTATCTCTCATCAACCATGTTTATGAGTTCTTATGTCACGCTATTATGCTACCGAAATTGAACCGCGCTATTCCAAGCCAAAGTCATTGTGTAGGGAATACCATGCCCATTTCCCTATCTAGGTTATTTACCTTTATGAAGATTTACATATTTTTTTAAGAGTTTCATGTATGTATTCGCCATTCATTTATCATGGAGTAAATTATTATTTTTAATGATTCAATGTTTTGTAATCTAGGTTGCACACCTATGCATGAAATGAAATGTTTAAGAAGGGTGTGCCCTTATAGCCCTTCAATACATTGGGTAAAGTATAGTATCATGATAGGTCATGTACAATGGGTGTTTACTCATTCTAATTCAAGTGAAACTAGGTTTTACTCGTGATTCATTTGCAATGAGGGTTTAATCATGCTCCATGTGCAATGAGCCTTGGCTCATACTAATTTTAATGTTAATTGTTGTTGTCATAATTCCTTGTTATGATTATCATGATTTATCATGCCTTTATGTTTATGCTTCTATTTCATTATAATTATATTACTATTTTCTAACATGTATTGTATTCCTCATGTTAATCCATGTTTATTTCTTTACTGGGCTTTATAGTTCACCCTTTTCTTAGGCATGTTCTTAGGTTATCCTTTGCAATGCTAAGTATGAGGAAATGTTGTTGTCATGTAATTGAAGTTTTCAATAAATCTGTTGTATTTCATGTTTTAAGTTGTTATGTAATGATACTGTGACCCAAAGTCACATGACTTCCAAATATTCCATGTTGTATCAAGTGAATTTAAATAATAAATCATGTTTATGTTTCTAATAAAGATCAGGGTTGTCATTACTATTTTGAAATATTATCTCGGTAAATACTATATTATGTCCAAAACATTGATAGTAAAACAAATTATATTACTCGTGATTTCATTTATGTATTTGAAGTGATTTGGTCCCCATAAAATTTAAAATATATGATTTTTATTTTTTTCAATAAAAGATGAGATGTTGTTTTTGTACACTTTCTTAGATTATGATGATGAATGTAAGAAGTGTTTAATTTTGAATTTATTGGTAAAAAAATTTAAATAACTATATAGGTATGCAATTGTTGTTCCCAAACTGGTATATATGTATACAAACTCACCCTAGAGAGTGTCTTAAAAAAATTAGGGTTGATTTAATGATATAGAATGTTTTTTCATTTGGAACATGATTGTAAGGAACTAAATCTTAAAGAATCCATGAATTGGTTAATCGATAAATATCTAATGGTGATTTGTATTAAATGAAATGAGTTGGGTAATTCTATTAATTTAATTCAGAATTTACTAAATCATGAAAAAAATATAAAAATAAAATTTATATGTGGGGGATGTACTTTCCTTTGAAACTTGTAATATATTTTCACGTATATTTAAAAGATCACATCATAGATCTATTGAATGTTTTTTGGTGAATAGCTTTGATTGGATAATTAAATAAACCATTATTTAAAATAAAAATTACATTTTTAAATCACAGGGACATTATTTTTATAATTTATTTATGAACTACTAATTTTGGAGTTTGAAATCATTTTAAATTCAGATTGTCTTTAATTTTCTCAATGAATGATATATATTGGATCCAAAGTTATTAAATTATATTATAAAATTCATATAACTCCATGATGATCATAAATTTAATAGATATAGAGGTAAATGTTACCTATATTATATGATTGAAAAGAAACAATCTATTATAATTAGTGACGACCTAGTAGTAAATAATTTTATCAATGTAAGATTTCATTTGTGTTACTAATTATTTATATGTTGTGTTTACTATTGAAGTAGTTCCCCATGTTAATATTTTCCTGAAACTCCACTATTTAATTAATCATGTTAAACATCGATAATTTAAAAATAGATTACTTGATTTCTAAGAAAATCATTTATTTGTCCAAAAACCTCATCATTGGGTGAAAATTTTATTTTAAAAACAAATACGATTCAGTGATAAATTTCCATAATTATAGCCCAATGAATAAAATCAATGTCATTAACATGTATACTACTACTTATAAGGAAAAATGTTTTGATCAAATCATGAGATATTATTATTTATTGAAGGTTGATATAAGGTAACTTAATTTCCTCTAAAGGTGAAGTTAGAAAAAAATTAAAAGGAATATTCTTATACTACAAATAAGAATTATTATTTTTTGGTTATTCCCAATTGTATGTGTAATCCATATGTTTTATTTATAGATATTATGAATATATTTATCCGTTAGTTATTTATAAGATTGTGCATGTTTTTATTAATGATATTTTATTTATTGTAAAATTTAATTTGATCATGAAAAATACTTAAGGATTTTATTACAATAATTAAGAGAATGTAAAAAATATTGAAAATTTAGTATATGTGAATTTTGGTTGGATATTTTTTCTTTAATTTGGAAATTTTCCTTAAATATCGAATACAATTAACCATAAAAAATAACTTTTTTAAAGAATGTATAAGGATAAAAATTTCAATAAGACACACAGATTTCTAGTTTTATTAGGTTGCTAATATCATATTGTTGATATATATGTTCAATTTTTAATCCCATTTATTATCATAAATACAAAATATTTAAATAAATCATACAAATTTATTATGATGATTATATTTATAAAATAAAATGATATGTTTTATTATGCATTATTGGACCTATCCAAAAAAGATGGGGAAACATTTATATTTAGTGGTTCTTCTATAGTGTACATGGATGTGTAAAGATAAATAATGATCAGGAGATTTCATATTTTCTATGTCAAAAGAAACTTCATGAGTTCAATAAATCCTCACTTGTATTATATTTGGATATTGTGATTTTCCATTAATGTTTTAGAGGAATAATATATATGAATTAATGTCTGAAATCTATATGATCATATAAATTTGATGATCATTTGCTCTAATAACAAATTGATAATTAGATAGTGATGATGGATGGTACTAATAAAAATTATTATTTCATGATTAATATTTATCTTAGAAATGAATACATTTTAGTTGATTACATGAGTCAGAAAAATGTTGCTACATTAACCATGTCATTTTTGATAAATGAAACCTTAATAAATTATTTGATGTCTTTTTTCATATAATTATTAAATTATAGACCATATAAAATTATTTTTTAGTTATCATTACATTCATCAATATGAGAATTCATTATTCATTGTCAAAGGAAGGGTTATGTTATACACAATTAGGTAAAATTTCGTATAGAAGTTATGTTTCAAGAATTTAATATTGTTATAGAGTATCCATCAATATGTAAAAGAAGAATATATGTGACTTTTTTATTTTCAATTGACGGGATATTTATTGAGTGATACTAAGTTTCCAACACGTTTCATTCATCTGATAATTATTAGAATGGGAATATATCTTCTAGTAGTATCTATAGTTTGTTGGAATGAAATGAGATATAGATGAACATAGTTTGAAATGATATGATTTTGAATATTTTATATGACATGTATTTTCAAAGTAGCCACCTAATTAGTTCTCTAATTTGATTCACCACAACACCCCAAGCAAGCCTCCTCAAACACCAGAGGCTACTAACTTGTAGTAGTGGTCTAAAGTAGATTTGTGAAGATACTATACCCCAATATCCTAGTGCGCAACATGGTGTAATTAAGAAAAAATCGTATGCACCAGGGAAACCACAATGATAAATAAACTAAAACTAAATGTGCAGTAATAAAATGAAACTAAATTAAAGACCTGAAAAAACATATCATACATAAGACCATGTGATCCCACTAGGTCGATCACACATACAAAATAAATATTGATATGTATATAAAAAATTCAATATTTCCATAAAACGTCCATAAAACATAATCGGTCTCTTGTGCCCTAATAATATTCTCTTGCATGATCAGCCCACTCCACATGATCATCTTACTCAACCATGAAACATGATTCTTTATATCGATCCATCATTAACTCATTCTCAACTTGAATGTAGACAGATGTTATATGCACACATGAAGGTTCACATATATGAGGTGAGATATAATTATCAATATGTCAACCTAATGGTGTACTCATAAACTGCTACCACATGTTTAAACCCATGAAAAATTATCATCCCATGTCATATTCAACTGAAAAAAAAACAATTGTAAACCACAGTTCTGAGATCTTGATCAATAATAGAATATTCTTCCAATGCTATAATTTCATTGAGCACATATTCATAATTGTGCATCTAAAAACACCTATTGGATCCATAACCACATAATCTGCTACCAAACAAAACAATAACATGAGCCTATAATATGATGATCATATCATCTAGGATAATATTAAATGTCATCGCATACCACATCCTCATGACCCAAAATTTTCCTATACCGGGAACCTTGACACATCTTTTCTATAAAATACAAAATTACTACCAGGACTAGACCCTTAGTCTGGTATCAAAATCATGTATCATAAAAAATAATCCAAGATCATATTTCCAAAAATAAAAAATAAATACAGACCGTTGGTGTTGATATTGATCATCAGTCCTATCAAGTACATCTTAATATACAATAGTAGTACCATGATCCTAAATCTATAAACTATATATACAATACATCACAATTGAAAAGAACGTCAATTTTTTCTAGCCAATATAGAAGGAGCTTTTATCTAACATACATTACCACATGGGAATAATTCATTACTTAATTCCTATGATTATACTCTAGGCATAATGTATAATATCAATGTTAATATCCTCATTCTCACACAATTTTATCAGTATACTTAATGTTCCTAGAACCTTATTCTTATTACCATAACATAACATGTGACCTCACAGACATTATACTCAATAGTATAAAAAAATGTGTCCAAAAACATGTCCCCGAACTAAAATCATGGATGCATCGCTTCAATCCTCCATCCATCTATATTGTATAATTTTAATTACCAAAACATCAGTCGATCACATTACAATCAAATTATGCTACCTGCATCTAGAGCCTCAATGTGACATCTAATACATAGTATACTAACAAAATTAACTACCACATGTCCATAAACATTAACCATAAACATTTGTAACGACACCTATAGATCAAATATCTATTCTATTAGATATCACATCAATTACCATTAAATAAGGCTATATAATGTAGCTACCAAACCATATAAATCAACCACATTGTCGTAATATTGGTCTCAAACAACGTGAAATGTAAAATAAAAATGATTTTCTATACATATTTTTATCTTAGAAACATCATAAACCCAATGGATCTTACATCATCATAGGTCCCAAGGAACACGCAAATTTGAACTAAATAATCACAGAACACCACGTTGAGCAGTCATTTCAATTGTTCCCATAAATGGTCCTCTACAGACACATTAAAAAACATACATCCCAATGTAGATCCTCATTACAAGAATTCAAATGTGGAATCCTCTCCATGGTCTGGTATAAACCATAGCATGTGTAAAAATCTATATCATAAGGAAAATCATCATGTAGACCTCAGTAGACTTAACATTTTGTGTGATCAGTAACATGACAACAAGCTGTTGAATAGAAAACCTATACCACATTGGATATCAAAACATCAATCCTTTGCTTCAAATGGTCAATGAGTTAGAAACCATTCCACCAAGGGAATCCTTATGGGTCCATAAAATTCATCTCAACACCATCACATCACTCAACCATACATATCATATTATTATTTCAACGTAGACCAACGGGTCAAATAACCCCATTCTATTTAATGAGGTATCTAAACATCAACTTCTCTAACACTGATACACTAAACCCAATATGTAGGGAAAACAATTATCATCCCATATATATTACTAAAATTGAATCAATTGGGATTCATCCATGAACTTCATGAAAAACAACATGGCATTCCTAGGCCCAATTAATCATAGAGCCCATAACTATAACCTAGGATAGACATCTACAAAACCAACTCATTAGTGGGTTCTAATTAAAATCATCATGGAATGCCTCCTTAAAATATTCATTTTTCCAAAACACCATCAAGAATAACCCTATATGTATAAAGGATCACTCCATTATGATCTACACAAATAAACACTCATAATGGAAAACTCACAAGTCTAATCACGACTACATGGACACAAAACAACAAAAACATCTAATCTATAAAATGTATGTGGCATTTACATTCATGTATATGGTGTGTGACTTAAAATCTCCACCAAGAAATGTACTTTTAGATGGCCAAAAAAACATGAAGACTACCTTTGTACCACAAAATGGATGGTACATAAATTATATGACATTTATTTTCCCAAAACCTTCTACTCATGTACATTTTCAATGGTCAGATACAGGGAAATGTACTAAAACAAGGATTGTATTTAAATTACAAGTGGTGTACTTATGAAAAATCATTCTTCCATGAATTGGAAGAACACAATTATTTTTTAAAATGGAGCACTCACCGTGTATTCAGGGATTTCCGATTGGAACACCCTACAATCCTCAAAAATATATATTTTTCCCCAAAATAATCATCGATAGACCACATATGGGGTCCTTAGCAGTCATAATAAGAATTAAAAATTAAAAAAACTACTCTGTTAGTACTAGAGAAAAAACAAAATGAACAGACTACCTCGTGGAATAAAAGAAATTGCATCAAATCCAAATATTCTCAAGAATGGTATTGGACCTTGATTATGTCCCGATATATGTCAGGGAAGACTTCTATAAACATCTTCAACACCTACCATTTATATTTGATGGCTACGTGTGTGATTGAGGTGTTATAGCCTATTCTGATGTGTGTACAAACCCAAAACTGGGGGTATAAAGACCCGCACTTGTTACATAAATAATCTTGAAGTAATTCAAGAAAACACTTCCTTTTAAATTTAGGATCTTTTCATGTTTAGAGATTTAGATAATTAATACAAAACATTCATAACATTACAAATTGTTACATAGTGGATACCATAAAATCATTTTCAATTTTCCTTAGAATATAAAACATTAAAACATAAATCAAGACTCCTTGACAATTCTTCAACATTTAACAAGTCCTCCATCCTTGTATTAATCATCCATTAACCTATGAAAAATCATTTAAAAACATGGTATGAGCACAAAATATCAGTAAGGTATTAAAAAGAAGGAAAAATCACATTAGTTCATGAATATGCATGACGTATGAAATCATTTTCAAAAGACATGCTTTCCACCCATAAATAAATACTTTGTGTAACATGATATTTACACAAGATCCACACAAACATAAATATAATCATAGAAGTATCTTGGGGTATTACATACATAATCTTGTAACCATCTTGGCTACCTTAATATTTGTAACCCTCATGGCTACCTTACTTTGTGTAACCATCACAGTTTCACATGGAGTAACCATACGGCAGACCTCCAACTTACTCATACCCAATGCATTGGAGGGAAATATAGGTCCCACCCTTCATCATAGATAATGCCCAATAACCAAAACATAATCATACAACATAAACAATAGCATAAAAACATTGCTTTTGAATCTTATAAAACTGAATTAAAAAAGAGGATTTTAGAAGAAAATTCCCTTATAAACATCATGTTCATGAAGTGAGACTTAATAGAGTGGATGGAATATGTATATACTCTGTAAATAAACATAATGGAACATAATATAAACAGAACCCATCACAAAAACAATTTAAATAGCACATAAATTATAAAGTAGAAGGTTAACCCATAGAATGGAAATCGGGTTAAGAATTCACTTACCGTAGGCTTGTCTTACTTAAAAATTGTTTAAAACTTCTGTATAATGGTTAAAAGAGTGTTATTATTATTTTTCAGAAACGTTTTCATGTTTATATCATCTTATACAGTCATTTCATAACCTCATTTCACCCCTTAATTGTTAGTATTTTGTTCCTTGCATTATTTTGGGTGAGTTCTTTTGTGATTTTCACGGTCGGTTCATGATGAATCGTTCTTGTTGATTGGAAGTGAGACTCCATAATTGGAATGGAGTTGTATTTACATATTTTCAGTACCATAATTTATACCATTTTTCACTTTGATGCTTTATATGATAATGATTTATAAGTTAAAACATTAATTATGTTCTTTTAGATCATTTAAGTGGTTCTTTGATAATAAAAACCTCATTTAGTCTTATAAATTAGAACCATGAGTAAAAAAAATTACAGAACCATATATGAGTTATAAAACATATATTATTACCTGGTTCAACCATATAAATGGTTTCATGACCAGACTTTAAAGAATTAATGGAATGTGAAATTACATCGTCCACGATGTCGGTAATTCGACACATCACGAACAATGTTTTTATTCCTTAAATAAGAGAGAGAGGAGAGGAATAATGATTTGTAATTTTCCATAAACATGAAAAAATCCAGAATATACATGATTCTGGAGATTTCATGCCTCTTGGATAATAGGGGGTGAAGAAATAATAGAAATAAATCATGAAATAAACAAAACATGTGAAATTTTATACTAAAATTCGGCAGCCTAACGACGTCTCTTAAAATTTCATAAAAACAAGATTGATGAGAGGAATTGAATATATCATCATTTATAAAAAATTTGGACATTAATGGGAAATATTTAATGATTTATCCCAACAAAAGACAAAGGTAAAGGAAGAGAATAACATAAAATGGAAGGAAATAATGAAAATGAAAGAGGATGTTTACCTCTTGATCTCTTCTCCTTGAGATCCTTCTTAAGGGCTTTGATTTTGGTCTATTGGTGAGACCAGAAGCTCTAGGACGTGAGAAAGAATATTGGGGAGGGAATTTTTCAGAAATTAGACAATTCTCAAGGCTTGAGAGGTGTGGGAGGAATAGGGAGTGAAGGGTGACTTCTATAGTGGAGGGGATAGGGGTTTCCTTAATATAAAATTGTTTAGTTTATTAATTTCACCTAAGACAATGAATAGTGAGACATGGATGACTAAGAATAGTAAATAAGACATGTGAGTTTGGGATTTGGGTGCTTACATCACTTGTGATGTCAGGAATAGTGGGTTTTAATTAAAATGTATTTATATGGTAAATTAATGTATTCTACTATTCACCAAAAATTCAAGTTTCTCAGAAAAATCCCAAATATTTACCCCAACCATTTTCTGACGTGTAGAATCCAAAAAATGAAGTCCATTTTTCAAAAATAATTTTCTAAATATTATTAATTTAATATTTAAATAAAATCATAATTTACATAAAAAAACAGTTTTAAGATTAAAACTGATTTTATAGTTCTTTCAAAAATTACGTAGGGTCTTATAAAATTATCTAAAAACTATTATACATTGATTCAATAATTTATGAATAATTTACAAGAAAAAAAACATTCTTTTAAATTAATTAATTAATTATAATTAATTATTTATGACTTATAAAATACCAAAAACGTTTACTAAGGTCAAATTGTCACTTTCTAAGATGTCTAAATTTTATTTTATTATTCATAGGTAATGTTCCTCTTATTTACTATTCATAACGGCCATATTACTATTCATAAGGGTAGGTTACTATTCATAAGGGTAGGTTAATATTCACCAAAAAACAAGTTTGTTTCATCAGACTCTAAATAACATACTGAACACAATTGTAGATAACAGTTTCTTGAAATTCAAAATAGAGAAGAAATAAAATTATGTTTAAAGGAAACTTATAAATATATACCATAAACAAAATTTCAAGCATTTTCAATTTATTTTTTAGAAAACCTTGGGATGTTGCATTATCCCCACCTTCTTGAAATTGTGTCCTAACATTTTTTATTTACTTATTAAACACCTGATGGTATTTTTCCCTCATAGCATTTTCAGAATCCCATATTGCTTCTTCAACCATGTGGTTTCTCCACAAAACCTTTACCTGGTGGATTACCTTATTCCGCAATGCCTATTCTCTTCAGTCAAAAATATGAATCGGTTTTTCTTCACAAGAAAGGTTCTCTACCAGCTGAACTACTTCAGGCCTCAAGACATGTGATGAATCTCGAACATACTTTCTCAACATCGAAACATGAAAAACATTATGTACCTGAAATAAGCTCGGAGTCAAAGCTACGCGGTATGCAACTGTTCCAACTTTATCCAAGATTTCAAAAGGACCGATGAACCGTGGACTTAGTTTCCCTTTCTTACCGAAACGCATCACAATTTTCCAAGGAGAGATTTTAAGGAAAACATGGTCACCTACCTCGAAAGAGAAGTCTTTCCTTCTATTATCTGCATAACTTTTCTGCCTACTCTGAGCTATCCTCATGTGTTGTTGGATCATCCTCACTTTCTCAGTCACTTCTTCTACTAATTTTGGCCCCATAAACTTTCTTTCACCGACTTCATCCCCAAACGCAGGAGTCCGACACCGCTTTCCATACAAGGCCTCAAAAGGTGCCATCTGAATACTGGAATGGAAACTGTTATTATAAGAAAACTCAACTAATGAAAGATTCTGATCCCAACTTCCCTGATAGTCCATTGAACAAGCTCGAAGCATATCCTCCAAAGTTTGAATCGTTCGTTCCGACTGCCCATCTGATTGAGGATGAAAAGCTGTACTGAAATTCAACTCTGTGCCCAAAGACTTCTGAAGGCCCTTCCAATATTTAGAAGTGAGCCTGGGATCTCGGTCAGACACAATGGAAAGAGGAACTCCATTTAACCTGAAAATCTCCTTGAGGTACAATCGAGAAAGCTGATCTAATGTCATTATATCTAGAATAGAAATAAAATGAGCAGACATTGTTATCCGATCAACAATAACCCATATTTCATTGTTACCTGGAGAAGTCTTTGGTAGCCCCACTACAAAATCCATGGATATATTCTCCCATTTCCATTTTGGCACTGGAAAAGGCTGAAGCATCCCCTTCGGTAACTTTTTCTCTGCTTTAACCTGCTGACATTCAAACATTTCATTGTAAAATCAGCAACATCTTTTTTCATCCCATTCCACCAATAATACTCTCGAAGGTCTCTGTACATCTTAGTACTTCCAGGATGAACATAAAATGGAGAACTGTGAGCTTCACACCACAATTAGTTCTTTAGATGGGAATCACAAGGCACACACAACCGTTTCCAAACATTAAAACACAATATTTATCAAGATTAAATTCTGAAAACTTACCAATTTTAACCAATTCTACCTTTTTCTGTAGCTCACGGTCTTCCCTCTGCGCTATCATACTTCTGTCTAACAACGAAGACTGCATTGAAACTTGAATCAAAACAGATATATTCCCTGCACCAACAACTTCTATGCCAAAGTTCATCAAATAATTAATCAAGGGATCATGTTCCAAATGTATCAAGGTTAATGATGCATGATTTTTCCAACTTAAGGCATCCGCTACTTTTTTGCTTTTCTAGGATGGTAGTTGATTGTGCAGTCATAATCCTTTATCAGTTCTAGCCATCTTCTCTGCCTCATGTTTAATTCCTTCTGAGTGAATATATACTTAAGACTTTTATGGTCAGTATATATTTGGAATTTGGTTCCATATAGATGATGCCTCCATAGTTTCAAAGAAAAAAACATATCTTCCAATTCAAATCATGTGTGGGATAATTTAGATCATGAGGTTTACATTGTCTCGAAGCATAGTCAATTACATGATCATTTTGCATCAAAACGCAACCAAGTCCCTTCAATGAAGCGTCACTGTAGATGACAAAATCACCATTCCATGAAGGTAAGGCCAAAACTGGAGCATTCACCAATCTCTTCTTTTGTTCCTGAAAACAAAAATCACATTCCTCTGTCCAAACAAATTTAACCCCTTTCTGTGTTAACTTAGTTATTGGGATAGATAACCATGAAAAGTTCTTAACAAACCGTCGGTAATAACTTGTTAATCCCAGAAAACTATGAATCTCTGTAACATTTGTGGGTCTTGGCCATTCATCAACTACATTTGTTTTGGCAGGATCAACTGTTATTCCATCCTTATTTACATTGTGCCCAAGAAAAGAAATCTGTTGCAACCAAAAATCACACTTGCTGAATTTTCCATATAGTTTCTTTTCTTTTATAGTTTGTAAAACAACCCTTAGATGTTTTTCATGCTCCTATTTATTTTTAGAAAAAACCATAATTTCATCAATAAATACAACCACAATCTTATCCAAGAACTCATGAAATACTCTATTCATAAGATTCATGAATACAGCAAGTGTATTAGTTAACCCAAATGGCATAACAACAAATTCATAATGCCCATATCTAGTACGAAAGGCTGTTTTCGGGATGTCATCCTCCTTCACCTTCAGCTGATGGTATCCGGATCTCAAGTCAATCTTGGAAAAGTACTGAGCTCCCTGGAGCTGATCAAACAATTCATCAATATGAGGCAAAGGATACTTGTTTTTAACAGTGATTTTATTCAAAGCTCTATATCAATGCAAAGTCTCATGGAACCATCTTTCTTTTTAAAAAACAAAACAAGGGCTCCCCATGGTGAAGTGATGGGACGAATGAAGCCCTTGACAAGAAAATTCTGTAACTGATTTTTCAATTCAAGAAGTTATATTGGAGCCATACAATATGGGGGTTTTGAAATTGGCTTAGCATCAGGAACTAAATCAATTGTGAATTCGACTTCTCGTTCAGGTATGACACTAGGTAACTCCTCAGGAAAAACATCAAGGTATTCATTTACCACTGGTACATCATTAATTTGAATAGTTACCTTGTTTTCAACAATATGATCAAGATAACTTTCACTTCCATCATTTAGTAGTTTCTCAGCATCCTTATATGTTATCAATTTCATGGGTTCATTATTGTATACAAACTGAAACTCTTTCTTAAAAACAACTTCTTTAGCTCTACAGTCAATCTTAGCATGATAATCAGAAATCCAGTTCATCCCCAGAATAACATCAAACTTGACTAAGGGTAAAACAACAAGTTTTTTAGGTAAAGTCTTTCCACATACCGCAATAGAAATATTCTTATAATTCCTCTTTTCTATAACATTTCCCCCTGGTGTTTTTACAACAAGTTCAGGTCTCATTTGTTGAGGTGATATTTCCAATCTACCATAAAATTTCTCAGAGATGAAGGAATGTGTAGACCCCGTATCAAACAAAACATTAGCAAAATCTGAGTGAACAAACAAAGTACCTGATACAAATTTTTGGATGTCCCAACATCTACTGACGTAGTCGCAAAAGATCTCACCACACCTTTCTGCTTGTAGTCTGGCTTCTTTGCATCATTTGGATCCCTCTTTGGACAGGCATTTTCATAGTGACCCATCTCACCACATTTAAAACACTTTACAGTTTGCTTATCAGGATTAGTCTTTGGATCATTTTAATTTCAGTCTCGGGCCATATGTCCAATCTTAACACATTTAAAACACTTCCCAGTTTTGATAAGACATTCCCCATGGTGCTTCTTTCAGCACTTTTCACAAACTGGAAACTGGATTTTCATACCATCAGATTTCTTTGGTTGATTCTTACCCATTTCATGCCAACAAGACCTCTTCTTCTCTTTGTTTCCAAAATGCATGTGATCATCAGAAAACTCCATCTCTACCCTCTCAGTACATCGGACAAGTTTCTCATAACTTTTGTATTCACGGGAAGCCAACGCCCTTCGATACCTTGGCTTCAATCCTGAGTAAAAGCGGTTGATTTTGCTATCGATATCCAGAATAAGATTTGGAGCATACCTCACCAGTCGGGTGAAATTTGCTTCATACACAGCCACTGAATCTTCCTCCTTTTGTTTTAATTCAAGGAATTGCTTCTCCATTCTAAGTCTCACCACCTTAGAAAAATATTTTTCAAGAAAAATACTTTTAAATTCATCCCACACTAAGTCATCAAAATCCTCTCTACCCCTGATATTCCTTACCATTGACCACCACTGATCAGCTTCCCCTTCAAAATGATAAATTTAAAGACTTACCTTTTGATTGTCTGAACATCCCATAACATCAAATATCTTTTCAATGGCTTTAATCCATCCTTCTGCTGCCACTGGGTCAGAGGATCCATTGAATGTTGGAGGATGTTGTCTCATAAAATGTTCCACCACAGCCATGTTCCGTTGGGGTACCTCTATTGGTTCTCTTGCATGGATGCCACAACCATTTATAGCCTGCGTTAGCTGAGCCATTACTATCACAAACTGCTCGGTTCGAATCCCTAACATTCCGGGCTGTAGATCAGGAAGGATGTCATTCTGTCGGTGCCTCTCCTCTTCAGCATCCATGTTCCTCCGTCGGACAACCATTATAAACAAACATTTCTTAGATAAAGGAACATGGTAATCTTTAAATGCTATAACAAATTAAACATAGAGTGAAAATTATTTATGGTATTCTATTAGAATCACCTTAACCCCTAAAGTTATATAAACCATCCTCTGATACCAACTATAAAGACCTTCACTTGTTACATACATAATCTAGAATTTATTCAAGAAAACAATTCCTTTTACATTGAGGATATTTTCAATTTTAGTGCTTTATAGAATTAATTCAAAACATTCATAACATTACACATTGTTACATAGTGGATACCATAAAATTAGTTTCCATTTTCCTCAGAATATAAAACATTAAAACTTAAATCAAGACTACTTGACAGTTCTTCAACATTTAACATGTCTTCCTTCCTTGTATTACTCATCCATTAACCTGTGAAAAATCATTTAAAAACTTTGGATGAGCACAAAAGCTCAGTAAGGTATGGAAAAGAAGGAAAAATCACATTAGTCCATGAATAAGCATGACGTATGAAAACATTTTCAAAAGTCATGCTTTCCACCCATAAATACGTACTTTTTGTAACATGAGATTTACACAAGATCCACACAAACATAAATATAATCAGAGAAGTATCTTGGGGCATTACTTACATAATCTTGTAACCATCTTGGCTACCTTAAAATTTGTAACCCTCACGACTACCTTACTTTGTGTAACCATCACAGTTACACTTGGAGTAACCATACAGCCGACCTCCAACTTACTCATAACCAATGCATTGGAGGGAAATATAGGTCCCACCCTTCATCATAGAAAATTCCCAATAACCAAAACATAATCATACAACATAAACAGTATCATAAAAACATTTCTTTTGAATATTATAAAACAGAATTTTAAAAGAGGATTTTAGAAGAAAAGTCCCTTATAAACATCATATTCTTGATGTGAGACTTAATAGAGTGGATGTAATATTTATATACTCTGTAAATAAACATAATGAAACATAATATAAACATAACCCATCACAAAAACAATTTAAATATCACATAAATTATAAAGTAGAAGGTTTACCCATAGAATGGAAATCGGGTTAAGAATTCCCTTACCTTAGGCTTGTCTTACTTCAAAATTATTTAAACCTCCTGTATAATAGTTAAAAGAGTGTTATTAGTATTTTACAAAAACATGATCATGTTTATAACATCTTATATGGTCATTTCATAACCTCATGTCACCCCTTAATTGTTAGTATTTTGTTCCTTGCATTATTTTGGGTGTGTTCTATTGTGATTTTCATGATCGGTTCATGATGAATCGTTCTTGTTGATTGGAAGTGAAAATCCAGAATTGGAATGGAGTTGTATTTAAATATTTTCAGTACCATAATTTATACCATTTATCACATTGATGCTTTATATGATAATGACTTATAAGTTAAAACATTAATTATGTTCTTTTAGATCATTTAAGTGGTTCTTTGATAATAACAACCTCATTTAGTCTTATAAATTAGAACCATGAGTAAAAAAAATAATTACAGAACCATATATGAGTTATAAAACATACATTATAACCTGGTTCAACCATATAAATATTTTCATGACCAGACTTGATAGAATTAATGGAAAGTGAAATTACATCGTCCACGATGTCGGTAATTCGACACATCACAGACAATGTTTTTATTCCTTAAATAAGTGAGAGATGAGAGGAATAATGATTTTTAATTTTCCATAAACATGAAAACATACTGAATATACATGATTCAGGAGATTTCATGACTCTTGGATAAGAGGGGGTGAAGAAAGAAGAGAAAGGAATGATGAAATAAAAAAACATGAGAAATTTCTTACGAAAATTCGGCAGCCTAACAGCGTCTCTTAAAATTTCATAAAAAAAAGATTGATGAGAGGAATGGAATATCTCATCATTTATACAAAATTTGGACAGTAAGGGGAAATATTTAATGAAATATCCCAACAAAAGACAAAGGGAAAGAAAGAGAATAACATAAAATGGAAGGAAAGAATGAAAATGAAAGAGGATGTTTACCTCTTGATCTCTTCTCCTTGAGATCCTACTTAAGGGCTTTGATTTTGGCCTTTTGGTGAGACCACAATCTCTAGGACGTGGGGAGGAATATTAGGGAGGGAATTTGGCAGAAATTAGACAATTCTCAAGGCATGAGAGGTGTGGGAGGAAGAGGGAGTGAAGGGTGACTTTTGTAGTGGAGGGGAGAGGGGTTTCCTTAACATAAAATTGTTTAGTTTATTAATTTCACCTAAGACAAGGAATAGTGAGTCTTGGATGACTAATAATATTAAATAAGACATGTGAGTTTGGGATTTGGGTGCTTACATCACTTGTGATGTCAGGAATAGTGGGTTTTAATTAAAATGTATTTATATGGTAAATTAATGTATTCTACTCTTCACCAAAAATTCATGTTTCTCAGAAAAATCACAAAACATTACCCCAACCATTTTTCGACGTATAGAATCCAAAAAATGAAGTCCATTTTTCAAAAATAATTTTCTAAATATTATTAATTTTATATTTAAATAAAATCATAATTTACTTAAAAAACAGTTTTTTAGATTAAAACTGATTTTATAGTTCTTTCAAAAATTACGTAGGGTCTTATAATGTTATCTAAAAACTATTATACCTTGATTAAATAATTTATTAATACATTACAAGAAAATAAATATTCTTTTAAATTAATTAATTAATTATAATTTTTTATTTTTGACTTATAAAATACCAAAAACGTTTACTAAGGTCAAATTGTCACTTTCTAAGATGTCTAAATTTTATTTTATTATTCATAGGTAATGTTCGTCTAATTTACTATTCATAAGGGTCATATTACTATTCATAAGGGTAGGTTACTATTCATAAAGGTAGGTTAATATTCACCAAAAAAACAAGTTTGTTTCATCAGACTCTAAATAACATATTGAACACAATTGTAGATGACAGTTTCTTGAAATTCAAAACAGAGAAGAAATAAAATTATGTTTAAAGGATACTTATAAATATATACCTTAAAGAAAATTTCAAGCATTTTCAATTTATTTTCTAAAAATCCTTGGGATGTTACAGGGGGAGTTTTTTTATTAATATAATTATTTATTAATTTATTTACTGAATTAAATAATTTACCATTTTAATAAATTTCTTGAGTCTCACAACTCTTATCTATTTTATATACCCCCGAGAAAAAACCACATTATAGACTCGACAACAGAGTACGAATCCCAATTTGACTCTCTATTCAAATGATATATCAACCTAAAAAACCAATACCTTTATATATATTTAATTAAATATGTAAAAATCTTCCAATACTAGAGATTCTAAGAAATCCACAAAATGTCTATCCTTGGGTAAACGGTCCATTCTAGGACCAACCGAGTGGTAAAAAAATTATTCAATTCAATCTCCCCAATGAAAATGATTATTTTACTACTCATGAAAATTAGATAAAAAAAGCTAAACATATAATCTAATTTAAAACCCCATAAGTACATAGGTCAATTTATCCTCCCCACCATAATCATTCTCTCCCTCAGTAATCTATAGTTTTATTCAAACCACTCAAAAAAACAAACCTTGGTCAAAAAATCAAATATTAACTCACTATGTTCTAGTAAGAGATTCCAACTAATAGAGATTATCATGTTATTCATCACATGACCTTTATGAGAGGGTGCCCAACACACCAAAATCCAATGCCACCACTTTCCACCTCTATCCCTTACTAGGAAATTCCATACCTACACTTGTACAACCCAATTTACCATATCATCAGTTCAATAATTTTATCAAATCGTAGTGTTTATTATCATTGAACTCTTCTCACTTCATGATATTATTTTCTAGTATTCATAACATTTTTTAATTCTACATAAAAAAACCCTAGAAGTCCATGAAGCCACTCTGTATAGTCCTTAAAACATCTTCTACACTCCACATAGATCTTTCACCTAACCATTCCTCAACTCTTACTCCCCGACATAAGAGTATCCTTATCATCGCCTAATAAGAAAAAAAATCCATGTGCCATTATGCAATAAAAACCAAAAAGTAGAGATGTAAATGACCATATCCCTCCCACTCGAGTGAAAAAACAGCTACTATTTTCCACTTTTTGTATATGAGAATAATACCAATGGTATTTCTCGATGTTTGATCCATCATCAGTACCTCACCCCTACAAAAACAATGGTGTGGTCCCACGATAAGACTTCTCATAAACCACTCCATTATAAAAACATAACAAATTCACCATATCATACAAATAAAACATCTATATTTCATGGAATAAATCATATTCTCTGTTAAGATACTAAGGATGATTTTATGATATTGGTCCTGATATTTTTAAAAATAAGTCTATACTAGGATACCATAAATTAAACTACCATTAATTATATAAATCTAGAAAACCAATGTTCATTCCCATTTAATTTACCCACCATGCCCACAATCCATGTTCAGACACAAACTTATCCTTGTTTTTTGGGTTAAGTGATTGATTGTTGGGTAGCTTGGGTTCTCGAATCTTGAGATACCTAAGAAGAAACATTCAAACACATACATTCTATGGATTTTGATTTCTTATCAATTTTAATTATTTTTTTATATTTTAAATGGGATGAAAATTTAATAAAGATATCTAGGGGAATTCATGTTATTTGAAAATGATTTGATCCTATGTTATCTCATAGGGTGGACTAGATGGAATAATTTTTTAAATATTTCAATTTATATAATTTTTGACGGGTTCATTGAATAATGTATAAATAAAATCATGGCATGATAGTTGAATACCTAGACAACTAATACCTATCATATATACACATGTGGGATTGTTATTATGTTCACTCTAAGGTAATGGTTCGTATTATAACATGAAGTGTTTGACCTTGAAATTTTACAAAGTCATTGAGGTATTATTATTGTCAACTCAAATTATATTTCCAAATAATTGAAAATACATTATTAGAGTGAGAAATAATATCCAAAATGGCTTATTTATAGTCCCTCCGAAAATACCATTGTTGGTTTATCCCTCTACTATTGTTATAATGTCAATTAAAGTATGATGTATAATAACCGAGGAATAAATGAAGAAATGTTAAACAATGAAATAAAGAATAATACACTCTTATTTGTGGGATTTCTCTCTTCGATGAGTGAATAAATCAACAAGATAATAGAATAGAATCAAAATTATAATAAAAAATTGAAAATGAATTAGTTAATTCAGATTCCAAGGTGATCTGATAATCCTATCATTTATGAAATTTGATTACAACATAAAAATGGATACATAAAATAAAAATGAAGACATACTCAAATCGAACATTTTTATTACAAAATTCACACAAAAATAGATCCATGGAGTCTCATTAGTAATGCCAAACCCCTAATTTTTTCATTGACAAGGGTAAGAAAAATGATTAGAAGACGTGGGTGAATATAAAATAATGCATTATTTCCATGAAAGCAGGAAGTCATTTTCTATATCTTTTTTGAAGTTATAGAAATGAATTTCTATTGATCATATAAAATGAGGTTATATAATAAAAAAATTTCTTTCATTAATTCATCAAAATTTTATACATATTTGATCCAAATTGGATCATCCATTTACTATTTATTCTTGAAATTGTTATATGGATTTCCAAGACATGAATTATTGAACAAAATTTAATGTTCAAAATTGGTCAGCATGAACTCCATCAAAATGATGAAATGTACATGAACCTAGTTGAGTTAAATGGTTCCCAATATTTCCATGAAATAATGATAAAATATCAAATTCATTATGATTGGATCATGGTCAATATAATAATTTTATTAGGTTTCTATCCAATTCACGGCACCCATAATTTTACTGGTTGAATGTACATAATTGAATTTTTCTATTGTCAATCTCAGAATGATACCAAAAGATTAATTGTTTCTAATGAAGTGGGAAACTTAATAATGAAATATGAAATTGAAATCAATAACATTTGGTGATTTAAAATGATTATCAAAATGTACCATGTATTAGTGCACTTCAATAATGAATTACATTAATGATGTTAAATAATTATCAAATTATAAAAATGACTAAAAATAATGTTTATGAATAATTAAGATTACAAAAATTATAATATGAAAAGTGTATATTAGCCTCATTCATTCGAAAATAAATCCATGTCTCACAATCATAACAATTATAATCCCAATTAGAATTTTATTCCAAACCCAATTACAGAATATGTTCACTCTTTTGATGTTTGATCCACAAAACATATGTTATATTGCTACACAAGAACTTCAATGTCCAATATAATAATATCACATTACCACTTATAAATATTATGCAACCCGAACACATTTGATACATGGATTCCAATGAGTCACGTATAAAAGAAACATTCCTCACATAACCTAACCACGAAAAGTGAGTACTGTATGTGCTCCCAAGAAAACTAAAGGCCACCATAATCCTCAAAAATGCACAACCATTATCTAACTAGGAACTAGAATTATATTGACCATCTCAAAACTAACTTAAATTATAATGAACTATCATACAAGGTCACCATACAAAAAACCAAAATGAAACCACCAATCTAAATCTCAATGAACAATTTCACCAATTTTTCAACAATTTCCAGATTCCAAGTCATCCATATGTTCCTTACATTAAGAAAAGTAACTCAAAACTCAACTAAACTCTTCTATAGGTCACACATGAATGTGAAACAAATCTCTCTCCCTACTCTGGTGTAATGTCATAAATTCAACAATGCCACCATCAAACCATGATGATCAAGTCATAATTCATGTTACTAGGTCTAACCACATAGTTCTATTACATCTTATAAAGTACACATCTTACAGGGCATCAACATGATCCCCTATCATCATCACATGACATTAGGAATCAAATATCCTTTTATATGGCCATTCCCAAAAAAGGTTTCATACCAACCAACGTCCCACATCATTGGAAACCATCCCCTTCACGAAATATTCACATTATATCTCTTCTTAGATGGCATGTACATATAAAAAACCTCAAAAAACCACCCATAAAGAGTACAATGATCATATACAATCACCGTATATAACCACTTTTGTCACTAAACTAACCATACATAAGAACCACACCAACATCCTCAATGAAGAATGTGTCACTATCGATACACATATGTACAAATAAAAATAAATCAACAAATTCACATACTAAAGTTCCTATAATAAGGGCTTCCAAAATTCCTATAAGGATGCATTGGAGGCTACATTCATTGGTAAAATATGAGCCAAAACCAAACTACATGCCACATTCCAAGGGGTTAAGATCCTAAAACCATTAATAAACCATTAATCCCAAACAAAATGTTCACATTCCATAGAGAAAATATGATAAATTCATAACATAAATAATATAGATAATCAATCTTGGTCCCTGGTTTCATAGACTTCATATAGAAGATGTATTTCGAACAGACCAGTACGGTATATATCATATGTTCTGAAAAATTACTCAATATCCTGTTTACCACCCCCAAATAGTTAAATAAAAGGAATGTATCTACTCTTATAAAACATTTTAACATCCCAGCCGAGTATACACAAAATCAGTGCTCCATGATTGTACCCCACAAGACCTCAACCATGCCTCCTCGTATGCTAGAGGATGATGACTAATAGTGGGGTTCGAATGTGGATATTTGAGCAGACTATAGCCCTATATCATAGTGAAATAATAGAAGTAAATATAAAAATTTATACACATTTTTTAAAGTGTATATATAAATAAACTAAAATTGAACATGCAAAAATAAAATAATATTTGAGTAAAGGGCCAAACATCCTTGTCATACATTCTTCAAGGATTTCCTACAGGTTCAATCAAACATACATAAAAAATAAATATACATTAATTACATTAGGCCCTATTACATACCCCACGACAAAACACATACCCAATTTTCGTTAATATGTAATCTTATCCATCTCAATCATATAAATCCACATGATGTTCTTACTCAATCATGGAACCTAGATCCTTGAGTCTCTTCATGGTTCTTCCATTCTCTACATGACTGAATATAAAAGGTATATATGTGCCCCATGATTCATGTATAGTGGGTGAGAAATCAATCTCAGTAGGCCTCCCCCATCGATGAACCAATATACATCTTCAATAAGGGAATACCCATGTATTATTCCCATTAGGATGACATATAACATAAAATACTATTACAATATCTTTTACCATAGTTCAGATACCCCAATTGTCTATACCTACATCGATAATTGATTTAATGTATCTGAACATGTCTCCATGGAAATGAATCCAAAATAACCTACTTGGTCTATATCCATGGAATAAAAAACCAAACTAAACAATAATAACAAATTATCCTATGATTGTACTCTCATTTGTGATACTAATCAATGTAATACCATACCACATCATCGTGACCCAACATTGTCTCATACATTACACCTCTACACATCTTCCCCTCTACTACAAATGTAAATCATGTCCAAGACCCAATGTATGACATCATTATCATGTATCATAAATAAAAAATCCTACTAGATTAGTCAAATACATAAACCATAAATCCAATGCATTAGTACTAAAAAAATCATTGGGCATATCAAATATATCTCATAACAAAAATGTAGTACCACGAACCATTTTCCATAAAATATATATACATAACATTAGTGGCGTATATAACATCAGTATTTCCCATCATAAGGAGATGGAGCATCAGTAAAACTAACCTATACAAATTGAATTCCAGCATTACCCAAGACTTTAGGTTTCACTTTAACAATAAAGTGTATTATTATTATTATCTTGATCCGTAGTGTAACACCTTCTCATTAGTATACCTAATATGTCGGGAACCTCAATTATAGAACTATACCACATAAACCTGATGTCAGATACATTATATTCAACATTATAAAACAACATTACCTATAAATTAGTACAACACTCCAACCATGGATGTCATAAAACATTCCATCATCCATCCAGATGGTATACCACTTATTCCATGTACACCTATCCAGATAATGAAAAACAATGTATATTAAAAAAACAAAACCCGAAGCCTCAAGTCTAGTAATATAAATCTTAAATATATATTATGATACATATGGATTATAATTCCAACTCTCTTAGTTATCAATGGTCATACCATTAAAAAACGTTTTAGAATGTTTCTAACCAATCATACCAAATACCCATATTATAATAATCTATGTCTAAACCTCCACGAACAATAACATTACAAGGTTTATCTATAGATACATCTTTCCCAACTATGTCGTAACCCCATATGCTAATACATCATCATGGGTCACAAGGAGACCCCATAAACTAAAAACATAAGAACACAACCACTTTTATTATTTTCCAATCAATCGGGAAAATACATGGTCATCAAAAACATCATCTGAAACCAACCCTAAAATAAGAATCCCTCCTTAGATCGTAAAAACTAGTGCTCAAGTTGTTCATTCCATGTAAACCCTATAAGAACCCAAAATCATGGGCCAATCCCTATCATAAGAAACTTCCTCAAGAATCCCTCAGTGGCATCATACCAATCCTTTATCAAAACCATGCCTTCATGTATGTCTAAAAAAACTCATGCCACACGGGATATATCAACAGCTCACCACTACATCTAATGATCAGATAACCAGAACCCATTCCACAATGGGCATATTCAAGGTTTCCTCAAACTCAACTAAACAATACAATTACACTCAAAAATTAAAACCATCCTATAATTTCCATCATTCTCAATGGCTACAGTGACCATAATCCACAAAATGTAGGACCTAAAGCATTAATATACAAACCTATATCCACAAGTCATGCTATGATGGAAAAAACATGATATCTATATGGACACCACTAAAATCCCATTATCTTGGATGCATCATGGAAGCTCAAGAAAAAACAATGGAATTCTCAATCCATATAAAAATCAATGCTCACAACTGTCACCCAGGTCTCCCAGCTCACAACCCACCAACATAAGGATTTTGATTCCAATACATAAGAAGATACTCATTCTAGACATCATTTATTGAAAACCCCGTCTAATTTATCTCTATAATTCAAAATGATCCCTCAATTATGATTCATATTTAAAAACACTTAGAAGGGACTGCTCATTAGACAAATTTTGACATAAACATAGTAAAAAACACAAACCCTTTATACTATAAAATGTACATGCGATGTACATTATCGTACATGGAGTGGAAAATAAACTCTCAATTATGCCATGTAAATTTACATGGGAAGAGAAACTTGGGTTTAACAGTTTTCATCTACATGATCTGTACACAAATTACATGGTGTTCACTTTCTAAAAATCATCTTCTCATTTACTTTTTCACATGTCCATGAACATGGCCATGTACTATTACATGAAATGTACTTAATTTAAATATATTTTAATTTATTAAGTTTTTTATTTACAAAATGGGAACATCACATGAAATTTTCTATTCGAACCACATTCCGTGTAGTTGTTGTTTCAAAATTGGATACCCCTCCAATCCCATTGAAACCCCAGTTTTCCCCCCAAAAGTGCATAAATCAACCACCATGGGGTCCTTATAAATAAAAATAAGGATTTATTACATGAAAAAGTAGTCTACATATAATGATGAATATAGTAAAAAACATTCCTACTTCATGACAGAAATGTTGATACTTCAGGTTCATATCCTCTCAACGAATTTGTTGCACCTCGATCTTTTCTGGATATATTCCATTGATGATGTCCAGTAGAGTCTACTCATCCTTCCATTTTGATCAAATGTTTCTGAACATGAGTGAGGAACCCTTCCATATTCTATTATGCATAGTAACACAATGATAGTGGAGGATAATCTCTTTTGAAAAATTTATTTACATGATTATTTTTTAATCAGTTAATTAATTGATCCTTTTTTTTTACCATTCTCGAGGCCTAGAACCCAAAGATATTTTATGCATATCCTAGGTAAAACACCAACTTCCAAAAACAACTATGGACACAAAATCTCAATTTGATGGTTCATTCAAAATAATCAACCACTTGAAACCGCAAAACTAATTTAATATTTTATTAATTAAATATTAAATATTTGAAAAAAAAATATAATTACTCTTAAATCATCAAAACTCATATCTTATGGTAAAATCCACATTCTGAGACCAAAAATGTTGTTATAAAAAAACAAAATGGCTAATATTGTTCATATATATAGTGATTAATAGACAATTTACCCTTCATGATAACCTAAGAACTAAACTTTATATTATAAAGAAAAATTATAAGGAAAAAGATTCATGACAAAAAAATTAAATCATTGATACAATTGGAGAAAAAATAATTAAATTATTTCCAATTATATAGTGGAAATGGGGGAATACATAAATGTTTTTTGTGGTTTTATTTTTAATGACATCATAAGCTTAAACTTCGATTTGTGTTATTATTGATCGATTAACTAAATCTGCGCACCCTGTTCGATATTTATTTCTATAAATTTGGAATAGATTTTAAACCACTAATAAAGAATATATAATGGTTAGATGGATATCATCTATCTGTTATTATAGACATCGATCTCAAGTTTTCATGATTTTTATTTAAAGGACAACAGAAATAATGGGTTACTAAATTACATTTTAGAGCATTTTTATGCCTCAATCTTATTGATGGAGTGCCTAAAAAATTTAAAAAAATATGATGTTATGATTAATTAATTATATATATATTACTAGTGAAATTGGGATCATAATGTTTATTTTATTGAGTTTTATTTTAAATAGGTTTTATTTGTAGATGAAAAATTGAATCTTTTGATTCAATACATGTAATGTCAAATTGAGTGAAATAAATTTGAGAAGAAGTTAGAGGATATATATAGGAAAAATGTTTATAGAGTAAATTAATAATAAGAAATAATTGATTCAGAAACATATAAGGAATATTTAAAATATGTTTAAAAATGTATCCAAATAGTTAGGGAAATGGTCAATATTTTGAGATAAGGGATTTTGTTTTTATTAAACAACTCCATAGACAAGTGTCTTGATTTTATTAAATTGGATTATGAAGTAAATATTTCATTAGACCAAATAAAATAAAAAATAAATATGAATTGATTTATTATTATGTGTCCTTTAATTTGATCTTATCACTAGTACACAATGTATATCATCTTTCATTAATAATAAATACATTCCAAATTCAAATCATGTTTGGAGACTTGATGTAGTTCAGTCAGTAGAATATCAATCATATAATGAATTATCATTTCTTATAATTGACATTGTAGTTTATGTGTTGTGGAATAAGGAGAAACAACATGTTATGGAATCCTAGAAAAAAATATTGTTTAAAAAGGAACACGAGAATATAAAAATTCTATTAGGGAATGATAACCAAACTTGTTTAATAAGTGAACAAAATTGATTGGAAACAAATTTTAAAAGGGGGGAGAATCATACCCCCTCGTTATGATAGAATAAATAGTCTGATGACTTTTTATATTAATTAGATAATTTTACTCATTTTAAAAATAGTATGTAATTTTCAGTCGAAAAGGAAATCATTTTCATTGAATTCTTTAACTATATGTTTTTATTTAATAATTAATTCCAAAATTACGGATTTTTATTTTGATAAATTAAATTTTTTCTATTAATTGTATAAAAAATAATAGAGGCTTATATATTGATATTTTTTAGAAAATATTGATTTTATTGATGAATATTGAAAAAAAAAATTCTTAATATATTTTATTTATTTTTAAATAATAATTTAAATTTAAATTCACTTTGAGATTTTTATATTAAATAATGTTAAAAAAATTTAATTATATTTAATCCACTAAATTACATTTTAATAATATTAATGGTTAATTTATTTATAAGATTATTATTGGGAATTAAATTAATTTTTTTCATAAATATATTTTAAAGTGTTTAATATTACTATTTATTAATTATTATGAAAACACATTAATGAGGAATAATATAAATTCAATATAATGATTATATATAAATAAATATTGACATAAGTCCATAAAATTATGATTATAATGAATATATTTTATATTAAATTAGGAAATTCTTAAAAAATAAACATCTTAATAAAAATTCATCACGCCTTGAGGTTTTATGTTAAACTAAATTCTTTCACATATACAGTTGATGTTGGTAAAATTTATTCCATATATAGAATCATACTAGTTATTAATAAAAAATGGGGTCAAATTTATTTTTCATCATAGTGAATTGGTAAAAATGTAAACATTTATCAGTATATTCAATGTAAAAACAATTTAATTGAGGGGTTAATGAAATAAGATATAGGCTAAGGTCACCAAGATTCATTTAAAAAAATTAGACATTATATTACCACATATAATATAATATTCGATAATTTCAGATTTAATTCACTGAGGAGTGGTGAAAATATTGGTACATGTTATTCATTTCAATAATTCAATGTTTTTTCTACCCTAACATATAATAGTTCTCCTAGTGTCCAATCCACTTCAAAAAAACATATACAATTGGATAAGAAAAATCTAGAAAAAATACCATACAAATATTCCTCACCATAACTTAACAGAATTATTTTTATTATAAATACAACCTATGGAATCTTTTTTCGATTTTCTAAAGAGGTTGTCTGATGTAGAGGTATCGTACTTAACTAATATTTTTTATTTTATTAATTATTTCACAACATTAAACTATTATTTCATTTTTATTATTTAATTACACTATTATATAAATTTTAATTATATTTTATTATGTTAATGGAATAACCAGAATAAATCTCTTATTCCATCACATAAGAAATGAAATCATTATTCATGTTTGTAGTAGAGTAAAATCTTATGAATATGTGTGATTCATCATTCTTAATAACATATCATGGATTTATATAATAATGGATTTAATTTATATATATTAAAATTTTAACATAATTATACGTATTTAAATTTTATCTTACATATACCATCCTACATCCCATTCCAGGAAGGGATTCAATAACAATGCTCATGTGTATGAAAGAGTGCCACCTAACAACATTATGTGTTTTTTCAAGAACTCTTTCCGTTTATCATAATAAGGATAAATTTAGTTAATATATGTGATATATATGAAATTATTAAATTATTCATTTCATTTTTACGAATTTTTTATGATAAAATATATTTGTCTTAATCAAAACTCCACACACTGAAAATTGATGATGTCATTCAATAGTACTTATGGAAAACATCCTCTATTATGAAATGTGATTATTTTTTTCATCAACACAAAAAATGTTATATACATATAAGTATATATAATGAAATAATATTTTATTTATAATATTTTGAATATTATGGAAATATAAAATATTATATACTATATTTACATAATGATTATGAAAAAATGGAAGTGTTACTCATGTTTAATACGACCAACAATTAACAAGATTTCAAAAAAGATCATTTCTAAGAAATTTGATTCATGAAAATTATTTAATTAATAACATATTTATAAAAAAATATTATTATGATTCGATTATTCATTATGGAATGATTATATATTGATATTATAGTGCATATTTAACCAACTAACCCAATTCTAACACATAATTTGAATCTCATCAAAACCATTGATGTAAACTTAATTTATTATATAGTCATATATGAAATGATATCAATATAAGTAATTGTAATAATAAAAATTAATATTTTTCAAATATTATTTTATTAAGATATTATTTTAATTAGGTAGATAAATAATGTATGTGACGAGTAAGAATCAATGTCTGGGACTTCGTATCAATTTCTTTTAGTTGTGAAATACTTTTATGTAATGCATATATATAAATTTATGAGGTCAATAGGATACCCCTTTTACCTATTATTTCATGAATTTAGACATTTTCATGATATTTAATTTTTTATTTTTATTCATTCATGGTGGTTATGAATCAATATTATCCAATTTGGTATGGTAATATTCATTCAAAATCATATTTCAATGTTTCTCTTCTAAATATTTAAATTCTTTTTCTAATTTTTTAAAATGAATTTATAAATATACAGAGTGGATATGAATTTTTATATAAGAAATTATTCTCTTTCTTATAATGGTTTTCATAATGGAATAACCTTATTGAATGTATTATATTCATTAAAATATACCAAAAGACTATTATATTTTAACTTATAAAATTAAAATCACATATTCATCCCCTAGGACCATTATTTTAAAAAAAATTCCACTAAAAAATTCTTCTTTTATTAAAAAATAGTTTCCCGTTTTTATGGAAATTTTGTATTGATATTATGTTTTTAATAGAAAATGCTACATTAATATCTAAAAGGGAATTCATAATATCCAAAAAGTGTTTTTAAGTGTTTTAGGATGATATATTGAAAGTCTAAAAGGTTTCATTCATGATATATTCTATATAAATTATTTAAATGTTGCAATTATCCCCATTATATCTCCTTATTTATCCCCATATAACACATATGATGGGCTCACCAAAATAATTCTTGTCAAGACCATTATTTTAAATACATTGGGTACACCATGATTTCCCTCAAAAGAATTTGGTAATGATTTTTTTCTCATGATAATTATTTTATATGTTGGATATATGGTTATTAATATTTTTAATGGGTTTTTATTGGGTTTTACATGGGTTTAACGTGAATATGTCCAATGGTACAAAAATGAATTATTTTTGAAAATATGTTTTCATAAAAAGAATTTGAATTTTAAAAGTGAAAATATTGATAGTTATAAAGTAAAATTGAATCCATTTTTGGTGGTATTGAGAATTTAATGAAATGGTTTTTTATAAATTTTCATGTTTTCACTGGAATAATGATTATCTCCATTTATTTCCCTTACTTATGTTTTTGTACTCATCCAATGTTTTGAAAAAGTTTTCCACTAGGTTTATGAATGTGGACACAAAAAGTGAAAGTAATTTTTAATTTAATGAAATTAAATTCCAAATTTAGTTATGTTTAGTTTTAAAATAAATACATTATAAGGAAATTGGATAATGATCATATGTTTTTTATTTGTTTTATAATATAGTTAAATATTTTTGTATAGACCATATTCTATAAAACTATATTCCTAAAAATATCCTCGAATATATGATAAATAATTATTTACAAAAAAAATATAGTTTACGCAATGTTTTATGAAAGGTTTATACATGAAAATCCACGAATCAGTGGAATTTAGTTTAATAGAGAAGAAGAACATAGATATGTTAGTTTGTTATTATCCAATATAATCCATCATTTTGGACATATATTCTTCTTTTAACAATTATATTCAAATAAAAATCATAAAATGTTAATTAGTATGTATGTATGAATTATATTAATGATATTATCATTTTTTTAATTTTTTATCTAATGAATAATTTAAATTAAATAATTAGGTTATCCAAATTATTGACAACGTAGTATCAATGATCTTTTGACCACACATGAGGTGTATTTCAAATGTCCATTTTCAAAACTATTATTTACATTTTTATCAATTTGTTTATAATATTCAATCGATATATATATATATATATATATATTTCTATTTTTTTGAGTTAATATTATTAATCAAAAATAGAAATTAAGAGTCCAAAAAAATCATATAGTGATGGAAATATTTAATGGAAAATAGTATTGTAAAAAATACATCATTAAAAAATATAAGTAATGAATATAATAAAATCCTTGTGAATGATATATATTGAAAATCTTAATATAATTACCTGCATGGTATATTATTTAATAACATATTTTTATTTTTAATGATGCATAAATGGGATGAAATAATGTTGTATTTATGTTAATGGATTCCAAAACATCTAATATTCCCTTCTTGTACCTCTTACATGGAATTACATCTAAATTAGTGATTAAAATATTCTAATACCCATTTTATTGTACCTAATACATCTGAATTCATTTTTATCATAAGTAGGCATCTGTCCCCCCCCCCCCATTATTAAATTTCCATAATCCACATTTCACTTTATCTTACTACCTAATCAATTTCATGAATTTCTATCTTTTACTTGGGAAATATTTATTTCATGATTACACAAACACCAATATAATCAATTGGAATTCATATATATGTAAATTTATCTTACTTATTCATGGATTTATTGGTATGAAATCCGCATCTCCTTTTCATGAGTGGTAGAGGATATAATGTTCATGTTTTTAAGAACTATTGTAGTAAATTTATATATAAGAAACATATTTTTTATTCTCCCAATAATATTAGTGAATGGATTTATTATTGATGATGTTCACCAATCAAATTAAGACATAAAAATAGTTTGCATAGATATCATTCCAATCCATTGGGTAATGAATTAATTGCATCAGTTGACATGTTATATGATTACTTGGGGAATAACATTGGTAAATATTATTTATGAATAATCACTCATAAACTATGGTAATGTGATTATGAATGTTTCAATTTTCTTTTATAAACAATATTACATGTGATCTTATTGATCATTCATATTTATATACATTATCATATTTTGATTAATCCATATTGATATGACTTTACATCCCGTGCAAAATATATCCATTATTTATACCCTTGATGTGATTTATCATATCCCATTAATTTTAATGTTTCCCCACAATATTTAATTATATAATAATAAATTATGTTGCAACATTGATGAACACATTATATAGAATTAGCATAATGTTCTATGCATTCATGTATTATGTTCAAAATTTAAATGATAATATAATTATTATAATTGAAATGATATATTTAATTTAAAATGGGGAGAGAGTTAAATATCAAAAAATGTGTAGAAAATTATGTGTGAGGTTCAAAATAGGAGAAAATTTTTATGAATATAGATTTAATAAATTAGAAGGGATATAAAAATAACTAAATATGAGATATATAATAAAACAGACGTAATAGAAAAAATAAAGTGAAAAAACTTAGTTTAAAAAGAATAAATACTGAAATGATTATAGGTTCAAATAATAATACAATATTATAATATTAAAAACAAAAAATCATGTATAATAATACTTATGACATTCTAATGCATAAAAATATAAGAACATTACTATATACACATAATATATATATTGAATAGAAAAAAAATAATTAGACACTTTCATGTTAAAACAAATTTCTAAACCCATATCAATCAATATGAGTGATACAATATTTCCATCCATGATTGATTAATTTTGATTCTTATTTATAAAATCTTTTTTCACCAATGAAAATACCCTAACTACACCTTCCTTCCCTATTTACATATGTCCAATAACTTTTCTCTATATTCAGAAATCAAGTAATTGAGTAATTTATTTATCTATTCATATTTAAATTAAATATATATAAACATATATGTATATATATTTGTATATTTAACAATTTATATATTTTTTCTATTTTTATATTTTACAATTTATGTAAGTATATTTGTACATCTTTCATCTAAATCTTATAAAATCAAGTATGAGATTTATTACTTATTTTTAAGGGATTAAATTTAATTAAAATCTACAAATATATTTTTCATATTAAATGGTATATAAATTTATATATATATATATCCTATTTATTAATGTATGATTTAAATGGGATTTTTTAGTTTTATTTTTCAAATTATTATTATGGATTAAAAAGGGTTTTATTTTGATTCCAATCCATCATTTTCTAATTATTTATATACCCAATGTTTTTGTTCTTGAAATATATAATTACTTCTAAACCTGTATGTTTTATTATGGTTTTGAAATTATTTTTAAATATATGATGTTTGAATCTACCATGATATATTTTTTTATATAAACTTCAACATATATATATTGTAGGGAAATGATAATTTAAATAATAAATATATGGTTTTAAATGAGTTGTTTTATTATTTTTCATTCTAATATAGATTCTATTTATAAATAAAATATCCAAGAGAGTAAATTTAATTGTATGGTTATCATTTTATGTGTATCATTTAAATACATATGATAATTTATATTATTTTGTGTGACATTTCTATATAAAGATATTATTTAATGTGCAAAAATTACTCTGTAGATATATACAATTCATTCCGGATTTAGGTCATGTAAGGACCCAACCATAAACATTACATAATATTGAGTAAATCGATGAAATCACAATGATGATCTTTTAAGGTTTAGATCTTTAGATAATTATTTGATAACTTATACATAACAACCTGAATATTAAATGTAGACAATAAAAATTACTCTCATATTTTTTCATAAAACAATAACTATTTAAAAAGAAACATGACGTTGTTTTTTGTTTTAACAGAAAAAGTTTTCCTTAATCACATTAATTGATCTATTCTTCATTATGTAATGTAAAAACATTTCAAATATTTGTTTGACCCTATAACGATCAGTAAGGGACACATAATTAATGAAACTTTTGGTATATCTAAAAATCTAATACATTAAAACATAGTCATAATGTAATAATTATTACCATTAAGAAGTAGAAAAAACACTTCACTGAATATAAGCTCATTACTTACCCTTTTTTACCAATATGTTACCATAAAACCCATAGAGTGAAACATATAAAAAATAATGGTAACATGGTACATAAACATACATAAATCGAATAACCATATGGTCTACTTCCACACATATAAATAAATGTAATATCCATATGGACTAATTCCATACCCAATGCATTGAAGGTTAAAACATAACTACATGTCCTTGGTTTATCAAGTAACCACGTGTCATTTGATTTATGATGTAACCACAAATCTCTTTTTATCTTGTAAACACCAATTGAAGCTTCATTTTCAAATTAATAATAAAAAACCTAAAGAAAGAATAAAGGAATGATAACATTCCCACATTGAAATCCCAAAAGATCATTTCTTAATATACCAACATTCAACCCATTTCCAAAACAATTTAAAACATTTAATAAATATAATTTATCATCAATGTGTCCCATACCACTTTACAAATTTGGAAAGAAATTATTAGTCTAATACATTTATTTCCATATAAAAATAATAATAAATTCATCTTTGAAAAGATGGACATGAAATAGAAGTTTTTAAAATAATAAATCTTTAAGGCATTAAAAACGACATTTTAGGGAATGATAAATTTTCCACTTGAGAATAACTTTATAAAAAATAGTTAATAAATAAAGATAAATGGAACCTTAAATATCTTTATAATATACTAATTAATGATATAAACAATCAAAAGGGTTATATATACACATTATAGTATAATAAAATTTCATTAAAACAAGATATGACTCAATGAAAGGTGAATGAGATGAAGTCCCATAAAAATATCATACCACTAGATTAAGGATAAATCAATGGAATAATAATGTGAGACAAATATAAATACACACAATATAAGTGGGTATTATATTTAACACAATAAGAGTTCATTCACACATATGAATTGCACATCATAATCAAGAATTATAAGATTAGCCCGATGAATTGAAATTAGGTTCATATGTTCCCTTACAAAAATTTTACAGCTTAACGTCATCACGTAAAAACTCCAAAAATGTGTCAAAAGGAGAGAAAAGGGCATATCGTCATTTTGAAATAAAATTTACAACAATAAAGATATTTAAGAATATATTCCAACCAATTAATATTGAAATTAAAATAAGTATTATAAAAGAACTCATTGACTGCAATAGAATGGTGAAAGGATCACATACCATTCATCTCATATGTCATGTGTGTTCGTTGTTCTTTATGAATAATAAACTGACATAAATATATACTTTCTTTATAACATTTTTAGGTTCATTATTCCTTTTAAATATTTTCTAAAAATTAAATAATTATTGAGATTATTATTGATGGAATATTCATTATCTTCAGAAAGATATTAACGATTTAAATATCATGTATATTTTGTATATATTTATTTATAACAGTTTATAACATTTGAAGATTATTATCTAAATGTATCATTCATGGAGATAGAATTTTGTACGTACGCCTGAATGATACTTTCATTTATTTGTCATATTAATGGAATGAAAACTAAATAATACATATTAATAATATAATACCATTATAATATAATATTTTATATATAAAACATAATTTCATTAACACCACCCGTTATACGTTTTACGTTTCGCATGAATGAGTCATATCAAATGAGGGGGGGGGGGGTAGTTTTCACTTCCTCAAATGAAATTGTCGTAATTAGACATTATAGAAAGCATAAAGAAATGTTGGGAATAAATTACAGAATATTATAGAAAATATAAATATATTATATATATATATCATATATAAATACAGGGCCATCATAATGGACACCATGAGATTTGTATAGGGAAAATCGATAATTCATCATTTCATGAGGGATTTGTTCACTGTACACAGAAATAGTATGTTTGTATCTATTAGATGGTTGTGTGTGTAAGCGTAGTTCAAATAATTCTCATAAAAACATACTAGTATATTTAATATAGTGGTATTTTTATGTAATCAATGAATAAAAATATAATAGATAATGGAAAAGGTAAGTAAAAAGATAGAACTCGAGAGAAGATGTTTCATCTAAATATATTAATTTCTATTGAATTGATTTTAATGGATTTTTGGAATTTCCTTATGCCCATTTTAATGCTTATAGAATGAATACAGGGATGTTGGGATCTTGTTTGGGTAGTTGTTGGACGATCAAAGAATCTTGATAGGTTTGACTAATAGGGCTGGTGTGACGCCCTTTTACAAGAGGGAGGAGGGGGGCTTTAGGAATGATATTATTTATTATTTATTAAAAAATTATTTTCTATTTCAAATGGTTCAAATGTATTTTATTTCAATGATATGATGTTTTTGGTCCCAAAATACGATATCCAATTTGATTTAGACAAGTATAGGTAAAAAATGTAACACTACTGTTTAGCATTAACCCTTAGTTAACTAATTTAACTATTTTAATATCTTCTTGTATATTTATAATATATGGTTAATATATTTTAAATTAAATGACAATATATCTTTAATTGTTTCATTAACGATATTTCCATCATTATATAAGTCATATTTCAGAATATTATTTTTGTAGGACTGTTATAACATTTAATAATATAGTATTTTATTTAAAAACTAATTTCTTCAATTTTTAACTATTCATATTAGGAGATTTTTTAAAAATCTATAACAACTTGATTCATTCGATAAAAGATTATTAATTCAAACATAAAAAGTCATAAACCTCCATAAAATTCGTGTATATAATAACATGATTTCAAATAAATTTATTTTAATATACATATACTCATTTATTTAAATCATTCATTAATTAGGTAATCACTACATAATTATTCTCTCATAAATATATTTAATTATATATATGTCTAAATATTAAAAATTAACAAAATCGGGTAGTAAATATTTCAATATTTTTAATTACAATTTATAGTCGAAGATATCACTTAAATAACCCCATAAAAGTTATTTAGTAAATGATAATTGATTATGTTATATTTTTATTTTATTTAAATTAATTCTAATAAAGTATCATTTTCATACCCAAGTGGATCCATGGGGTCCCACAATCTACCGAAGGGTTCCCATGGTAAGAAATTTCTATCCAAAGGGATTATGACATGGGTTAGGGTAGTTGAATATTTTTATAATATTAACATTTTTACCTTTATTCACTAGATTTTCCCTTTAATCATGGTAAATAAAAAAATTATTCATGTTAATATTCATAATGTATAAAAATAAAAGCTACATATTAAAACTATATGGACCCCTTGATTCAAAATATGAAATCCATTTTTTCCAAATTTTAAACACATAAGTTTCAATAGTTATTTTAAAATTAATTTTTGTTGTCAAAACTAAAATCAGGTTTTTAAGAAGTAATATATATATAACTATTGACATATGTTTATGTCAAATTTAAAATTTAAATTACATTAGAAGAGAAAAATGGATTAAATGATAAAAATATAACCGAATTAATCATTAAAACCAATTAGAAGTACAATTTACTAGATAAATAAATTATATGGAAATGTTGTTTTGACGAAAAATGTGGTATTTTTCACCATTTATTAAATAATGACCTTTATCTGAAAATTATCAAAAATTTATCCCATGTATATTTTTATGTTCCACTTCTAAATAATAAGTTTATTTTGTAAAATAAAATTATAAAGGTATAAAAAATATTTAAAAATGTTTTTCCATCAAAAGATGATAAAAAACTGTTAAAACAATAATAAAGTATTTTATAATTAAAATCTGATTCATTCTTATTTTAAGCCTCTAAAACATATTGGTTAAATTTAAGGTCATTTAATAATAATATTTTTGTTATTTCAATTTATTCCCACTAAGATAATACCTAGGCATTAACTACCATTTAAAATAATAATATTATTATATTATTTTTTCTGTATATCTCAAATTGGTGAACATTGTCTGATTTCAACGAAACTCGGTGATGTGTGTTCAGTACACAATTCGAAAAAGTTTCTTCTTTGAATAATATTAATAGATATGAAAATTTATTATTCTTTACATACTTGGGTCGTTACATCCTTCCCCCATTCATAAATTTTGTACCCACAATTTTTAAATTGGGATCAAAATTATCATTGAGAATCCCACATTGGTAGAAGAATCAATAAAAATATCACTTTTAAAAATATAAATATTCGTAAAAAGGTCACACAAGATTTCACGTAATAGGATTAAATGTAGAAAAACATGGATATGTAAGAGAAACTAACCATCATGTTATTGATGGGGAGTGATAGGAAACCTAATCTAGAAAAATTTAACTATCAGATAATCATAAAAATGTGACGGATTACCCAGTCATTGATTTCCCAATAGGAAAGTAAAAGAACAAGTTTTTGTTTTCTGTTTATTTTCAAAATGCCGATGAATTTATTTTATGAGATTTACTAATAACATAATCAAATATACATAATTTTCTTATAGTGTTTTATACTATAATAATCATATACCACAAACTCATATTTTTCTCGAAATAATTTGTACTCAAGATGACTTGGTCAGATATGATGCGCTATAATTATATACTCTAGAATCACATAAGCCATGAAATATGAAGTATATATTTCACTTATCTGTATTCATTAACCAAAAACAAAATGATTATTACAATAACATATAATTCCCAAAAGAAAAATCCTTTATACAACTGTTAATCTCCCAAATTCTAGAAAAAATACCCAATGTTCAACAATGACCATTCAATAAAAAGCTGTCCTTAAAATTCATCAAAATATTCCAAAAATTTGATTGAATCTAAAAAATGAGAAGTATTTGATCACATATTCTCCCACAAAAAAATCATCACATTTATCTCTAAATAAAATCAGACTATATTTGAGTCTAATTCGGAAAAGTAATTAACCTAATCACATATTCTCTATGATAGTTTAATAATTTCAATAAATTATCCAAATAACTATAAGTACACAATAAAAAAATTGATCCTTCCAAATTTTAATTCCACTATTAATCCACAAATTAAATCCCCAAGTGTTCTAATTATCTTAGGCATATAGTGTTCTCAAAAAAAGAGAATATCTTATAGAATAACTTTAACCACATAATAACCAAATCGTTTTCCATATTAAGGAAATACATTTGATAAAACACAAGCTCCCAAAATAAATTTATTTTTGATCCATAAAATCATTTAACTAAAAATATTTAGGCATACATACATGGGAATTCACACAGTCCAGTGATAGGTGATAAATCCCTGTCACACTTTGGTTGTGTGTTCCATTCTTGTAGCTTTGTACGACATGAAGAGTTGTGAGATGGTCTAATAACCAATTATTTCCTCAAATATTGGGATAATATAACACTAATGTGTTTTTATAAGTATATAAATAAACAAAAAGATAATTGTTCCTCAATTGAAATTTTTATATAGAAAACTTAAGGGTTACAAATAATAGAATTCATAAAATGTAATCCCATCATTAATACATTTAAACATATCTTCATCCATAGATCTAACAAAAGACCAAAATTCCTAAAATGTAGAAATCATAATAATCAAACATTCTTCCTGATCCTCTTTCCTTGTTTATATAACTTATTATTTTATATTTCATTACTACAAACAAAATCATGCATATTGTTCTAAGATTTAAATAATGTTAAAACATGATCTAGATATAATCCATAATATTCATAGGTCATTTTCGTTTTCCTCATCTTCAATTGGAATGACATTAGGTATTGGTAATCATATATTTGTTTAGTCCTACTAAACCCTTTCCCGAACCTTCTTCATAGGATATCTAATTTCATAATGACTATTCATGCCACATTTTAAACATTCCATTGATCCCCTAGAAAGAACATATATCCCTTTCCTGGATTAAACTGAACGCTTCCAATTTCCATGGAATGTTATTTCTCTTTAACCTTCATTACCACATCCATTACATTTTCTCATCCCTTAGAATCATTTTCCCAGGTTCTTATTCAAAAATACATGTCACATAGGTTTTTTAATTTTCACACCTTCATGACCATTACCTGAACATACAAATTGATTCATTTCTCCCATATATGATTCCTTAGAAAAATAACAAGGTTCAAGTGATCAATCCTGACTCCAGATAGTCGGTTAAGAATCACCACAAGAGTTCTCATCATGCTCCCATTTTATTCAGTTTCTTAATTTTAAAACCATCAATGTTTCCTTCTCATCCAATGTTACTTTGGTTCCTGCTAGGTCAATCCATTCTGTAAAACCAAAAAGGCAAGTGTGTGTGTATCCGTACAATCATTATTTACTATCTTTTGAGGTGGGTAAACACTAGGATATAATAATTCATTTTATCTTAAACTCATTCATTTTATCTAAAATAACTATGGATCTTTCTAATATGATAACTATTATGGTTATATTACTTATGCTTAAATAACACCCTTACCATTAATGTTATCTAAACCATCCTCTGATACCAACTATAAGGCACCATCCTTAATCAATACATAATATTGAGTAAATTTTATAATTATCATTTAGGATATTTTTAGGTACACTATTTTACATAACTAGGCCCTAACATATATATAATAACTTGAATATTACAAGTAGACAATTATACTCACTATCATTTTTTCATAAAATAATAAATATTTAATAATATAAATGACATTATTTATTTTTTAACTACATAACTTTTCCTTGATACCATCCTTGACTCTATTCATCTTTATTTCCTGTGAAAACTTTTCAAAACATGGGTTTAGCACATAAATATTAGTAAGGGATAAACAATGAATGAAATCTTTTAGTCCTGAAAAAACATGTAAACCATGGAATCGTTATTATAATGTAATACTTTTCACCTTAAAGAAGTAGCAAAAAAATATTCAATAAATATAAGCTCATTGCTTAAAACTTTTTTAACAAAAATATTATTACAATGATCATAGAAAGAAACATATAACATAAAATGTTAACTTATGAGAAAAAAATACTTAAATGGAATAACCATATGGTCAACATACACCAAAATCACAAAATGAAATAAACATATAAAAGACTTTCATAAAAATTTCATTATAGGTAATAACATAACCACCAGTCCTTAGATTATCACTGAACCACCCATCATTTTGATTATCAAGTAAGCACCCTTCATTGGTTTATCAGGTAAAATCCAATAAAATGCCCATGTATCATTTAATAATCATAACACATAAAACAAGCATAAAAGAGAAAATATCATTTTCACATAGTAATCACAATATAATGTTTTAACATATATCAATATTCAAACCATCTCCAAAACCATTTATAAAATTTAATAATGAGAATATGGAATCAATGGGTCCCATAAAAATATTAAAATTCATGAAATAAATTATAATTTTAAAAAATTCATGTCCATATAATTAATTTATTAAAAACCATTTTGAAATCATGGAAATTAAATATAAGATTTTAAAATAATAAATCAATAAATCATTAAAAATTATGTTTTAGTTAAAGAGATATTTACAACATGATAAATAATTGAATAAAAATAATTAAGAAATAAAATTAAATAGAACATTAAATATTATTAGAATATACTAATTAATGATATGTAGATTCAAAATTATTGTATATAAACATGATTGGATAACAAAAGTGTATGATAAAAAAAATGCCTCAATCCAAGTATATTAAGATGATGTCCCTTACAATGTTCGTATCATTAGATTAAGGATAATTCAATGAAATATTTATATGTGAAAAATAAAAAAACACCAAATATAAGTGGATATTATGTGTAAAAAATATGATCTCATTCATATGTATTCACAGCATGTCATAAACAAGAAGTGGAAGATTATCCCAATGAATGGAAATTTGGATAAGAAGTTCCCTTAAGAATTTTTGGCATACTAATGACGTCACTTAATAATTCAAAAAATGGGTTGAAGGTAGATAAAAGGGTTTCTCATAATTTTAACATACAATTTATAGTAATAAGGATATATGAGAACATATCCCAATATAATAAAATGAATATCAAAATGAATAGTATAAAATAAGTCTTTTACTAAAAGTTGAGGGTGAACGGTCCCCATACCTTTCGTCTGATTCGTCATGTATGTTCCTTATTCTTCCTGAATAATAAAAATAAGGTAATTTATACTTGATTAAAATAATTATTCATGGTTTTTATTTTTTGTATATGTTATAAAAATTCCATTGTTATATATGTTAATATTGGTCGTTTTTTCGATATTCGGTACTTCATTTAAAAAAGATCTTGTTTTGATTTAAATTGTACATGTGGTAAAAATTACATTATCTCCAGAATTATTTAAATGATTTAAATATCATATATATCATATATATATATATGTATTTATAATATTCCATAACATTTTGAGATAATTACTGAAATGTACCATTCATGGAGGTGGTTGGCCGTAGGTTTGCATGAACCGAACTTTCATTAATTTTTCATATTAAAAGAATGAAAAATAAATGATACATAGGTATATTATAATTAAATTATAATATAATATATTATATATGTTACATAATATCATTATCTCAATTCTATATATGTTCCATTTATTGAATGGTTGATTCATATCACTTTAAGGGGTGACATTCTGCACTTCCTTAAATCAAATTGTCATATTTACACATTAGGGAATGAAAAAAGGTATGTTTTAAATAAAAACAACAGAATAATAGAGAAATTATAAATATAATATGTGAATCCTATATAAGTGTAGTTCCATCATAACAGAGATCATGAGGTGTGGTATGGGAAAATCGATCAATCATTATTTCATGAGGCTGTAGTTCACCGTATATAGAAAAAGTATGTTCTTATTCATTAGATAGAGGTGTATGTATGTGTAGTTAGAATACTTTTCATCACAACATCATATTATATTGAGGATACATGTGTTGTTATTTGATCATATAATTTGAATATAATATGGAGTGGATAAGTAAAATAAAATAAATGATCATGAGAGTAGATGTTACCTCTAAATCTAGTAACTACTACTAACTTGAGCCTAAAGGCTTTCTTGAATTGCCCTTTTCCCAATTTAAGGATTGGAGGAGGAATATAGAGATGTTGATTGATTTTTTGGGATTAATTTTGATGATCCATGGGGCTTAAGATGTGTGATTAAATGGGTAGGGGTGATGCCTTTTTATAAGAGAGTGGATGGGATCATTTTGAAGGTTTTGAATTATTATATTAATAAAAAATCATTTTCAGTTTCCAATGGTCCCAATGTCATTAATTTAAAATATAATATATTATTCGGGTCTACAAAAAATTAAAAAATGTATTTGAGATAAGTGTAGTTAACAATTATAACCATATAATTTATCTTTAACCCTTATTTAACTAATTTAACTTTTTCTATGTATTCTTGTATATTCACAATATATGGTTAATATAGTTACTATTAAATTCCAATATAACCTAATGTCATTAATTAATGAAATTTGAAACATTATCAATGTTTTTTGGCTGCATATTACATTTTTAAGACTACTATATGATTTCATAAGTTAGTATTTGTTTTAAAGACTCATTTATATCAATTTTAAAAATATTAATATCATGTAATTATTTTGAATGACATAACAAATTGATTCTATTGAGAAAACATAATTAATTTAAAGATAAAAAATTACACTCACCCATAAAATTCCTAGATGGAATAAACAAATTTAAATTAAATTTATTATCATATTTATAATCTAATTTATTTAAGTTATTTAGTAATAATCTAATCACAACATCCTCATTATATCAAAATTATATTTATTTATTTGAGGTCTAAAAATAATAAATAAAATATCATGATGAAGGAAATATTTTTATATTCTAATTAATACTCATAATCTAAGATACCACTTAAATAACCCCATATATATTTTTTTATTAGAAGATACATGTTTATGTTATATTTATCTTCATATTAAATTAATTTTTAAAAATTTTCATTTTCACAAACAATATGATTCATGGGGTCCCAAAATCAATCCATGGATGCCCATTTTCAGAAATATAACACCGCAAACATTTTATGGTATGTTCCTCCTAAATAGTTTATATTCATTTGATAGAACATATTGCATGAATAATTAAGTATTTTTTGAAACAAAAAATTATAGGATAAAGTTATATGTTATCCATTAAACATAAATTTTCCACTTCTATGTTTTGAATTTCTAAAAATAGTCATCAATAGTTGTGATCAGTATGTCGTTTGGAGTCTGATAGAACCAACTTGAATTTTTTATGAATAGTAACATACCCTTATGAATTGTAATATGAATAATAAAATTACCGTTATAAATAGTAAATAATTATAATATTTTATTTTCTTTAGGTAATTAGATGATGACATGTTAAATAATTTTTCAATGTAATACAAAACTAATTTTACTATTAAATTTTCAATTTTTGAATTGACTTTTAATTTATTAAAAAATTATATATAAAATACCTAGAAAATAGTTTTCAAGAAATGGTGCTCATTTTTTAATTCTACACGTCGATAAATTGTTAAGGTTATTTTTTTGGATGTTTCAAAAAGACATGAATTATTTGTGAATAGTAAAAAACTATATATTTGGGTTTTCGGTAGATTAATGATATCATAATGATGTAATTATTAATATAATGGGCTGGTCTACTTGTGTACATTATATTAGGACATGAGGTGTCCCGAGTGGCTTAAACCATGGGAAAATACCATGGGCAATCCCATGGTTTTGCAAATACCACTAATGAGGTGTCCCTTTTAATTAATAAAAAAACTCTCTTAATTTCTATTAATACCAACTCACCCCTGTTGTTTTCTTTCATTAAAAACACAATATCCTCGATGATCTAAAGTTATTGACTCCCTAGGAGTCTTTCGAAGGTGTCTTCAAGCCCCCAAGGTCCCATCCTTTAGGATCTAGTAGTTACACTACATGGTAAGGGAATCCTTCATTCTATTCTTTTAGTCGAAACTTCCTTTAGGATATCTATTTAATTTTATATTATCATATGTTGGGGATTGATTTTATGTGTTATTTATACAGTTTTTATGATTTAATTATTATTAGATACCCTTTATCACAAATTATTTTATTTTATGAAATTTTAAGCGATGTTGTTAGGCTGTTGAATTTTCATAAGGGATCTCTCAACTTTTCTTTATTTTCAAGATCATATCTTTTGTTTTTTCTCCACAATTCCTATGTCCAAATGACCATGAAAAAAATCTAGTCTCATCTATATGCTAGAATTATATCATGTGAATCGAATAACCCTCCATAATACTCTTACTCCCCCTTTTTATTTTTATAAACGAAATCAACGTCCATGAGGCTCCAATTTATAATCTTTGTGGACGACGAAGTTTAGTTCATCATGGTCTCCTTCATTACTAGTCATGAAACCATTTTAATGGTTGAACCAGATAAGAATATATTTATTTCATCTCATTAATTTACTGGAATCCTTTAACACTCACAATATAAAATAATAATATAAAACAATTTCATTATGAACAAAACAACTATGTTAATATGAATATTTGTAATAAACATTAACTAATGAATAATCATCATGGTCTATGACCCAAAATCATTATAAGATCATTTATATCTCCTTAATTTCATTAATAACATATATTAACAATTATGTATGTTTGACCATATTTCAATTGAACTTCCATTCATGAAAGCATGTAAATGAATCATTGAAACCACGGAAGAAAATGCTTCTAAACCAATAAAATTGAACATCTTAAACACATTAAATTGGCCATTAATTAACATAATAAATGAGGTTCTGGAATTATTAAATAACAAATATAAATTTTATTATTCATGTCATTAAAACAAATGAAGAACACACTCGAGCAATAGGTAAGGGGCTTCTCATCTCACTATCATTTCTGTGTGATTTTCATTGTTCGACACTTATTTATTGTATGTGGTATATGTGTACTGAAATTTTATATAAAATAACATGATTATATTTATATTCATGTTATTCAATGATTAATTTGAGGGTTATTAGGTTCTATTCATATAGTTCGACCGATTACATTGTGTTAAGAGACATTGTCTCAACTACTACTTTGTGGTGACAAACATTGTTTGGTGCACCTAAAAATACTTATGTGGTGTACCTAATTCCCATTTGAGATCAGTTTTAATTTTAAATTATATTTATATTAAATATACATAAGCTCATATCATGGATATGTTTTTTTTCTAGACTGTATACCACTTTACATAAGGTGTGTATTTGGAAAGTTGTTTTAATTATGGAAATATTGATGAATCCATATACTCTAGTCTATACGAATATTGAAAAAGCATATTTCTTTAGTATTGAATAAATTTATAATGAATGAATTGGAAATGTAGTGGTGTGTGGGGCCTGCTATATCCCATATGTGCATCGGCATGTCTAATGAGACTAATTAGGTGGCGGAAAACCCTTCATGTTTCTTTCCAACATTAAGACTGGTTTCTACCCACAGAACTAAACGGTTTTTACATTATTATGGTGTCATCTTCTAGATACATGAATTCCAATTAATAATCATTCTCTTTATTCATTAACAGTTATTACTATCCATGAGGTTTAGACTATGAAAAAATATATGCATGCGGTTTCATTCTCTGTTTATTAATGGTGTGAGTTTTTCATTTATTCACCATGCCATTTTGATTATGTCAATTTTTTTGAATTTCAGTTATTATTGAACCATAATTACACCATTTGTAACCCTTAATGTGCATTTGAGCTCCCCTTTTCATTGTTTACCTTCATCATGTGATGATGAGGTGATCATTTATTGAGTTCTTGTGGTTGTAATTTTAATTTTTTGTTATGTATTGTATTTTTAACCCTTTCCAATGTAATTTATGTTACATATATGTATATATTTTCTTTAAGACTACTAAAATAATCATTACTTCGGGATTTTAATTTCTTCAAAAAATTACAAATATAACATGTAATGCCCCAGCTCTAGTCTAGTGGGGTCGGGGTGTTACAGTTTGTATCAATGGAATTTTAGAAGAAAAATTTTAAACTACAGTAGGAAATTTATAGTAGGGAACAAAGCCCTAAGACTATATTTGAGGATAAACATAAAATAATATCCTGGTATTTTGGAAAGGAATAGATTATGTGAGTCCTTCTAGAAAATAAATCCATGTCTTGATATGAGCATGTAGAGGTGGCTCTGGCATATAGGTACCTTGGAGTGAAATCTCCGACACGGTGTTTCAGGCCTAACCCGGGGTATCCTAGTACACAACAACGGGCCTTGATGCACTCATGGTTATGAAAATATCTAGGTATATGCTTCAGAAAAATCATATTTTCTTTACAAGCAATTATTATGGAGTTTAATGTAAATTTTTCATCAAAGATACCATGTTTATAAGATTAGATATGCACAGAGTTTCAAAATATGTTGAGTTATTTTATATTAATGAATCATAAAATAATATAGTGAATCCCATTATTTAGAATTGGCATCTAATAAAATAATCATAATCAATACTCGTGGGCAAGGTAGGGATCTCACTACTGAGCCAGTCAACACAGTCAATAATGGAGCCGATCAGATCATGACCATATTGGGAGAACATACTGAAGTTAGAAGGAATAATCATTCCACACCAGTGTTGGATCATTTCATGCGGTAGAAGCCCCCATATTTTAGCGGGACTACTAACCAAGTTATTGCTGAGCAATAGATCAAGTCCCTTGAAAAGATATTAATCGCATTAAGATGCAATGAAAATGAAAAGGTATCACTGGAAGTATATTTTCTCAAGGGAGATGCTGATCAATGGTGGTAATTGATTTAGAGTACCATGGAGGAAAAAGAAATAGAAGATATGTAATGGAGGAATTTTAAGGAAATATTCTTCGAAAAATATTACACTCATGGGCAACAAACTTAAATGAAAATGAAATTTCTTGGCTTAAAAGAAAGGGAAGAAGACAGTATTGTAGAGTATGAGGCTACATTCACAAGGCTGGCTAGGTATGTCGTAGATTACGTATGTGACTCGGCTAATATGATTGACCATTTCTATAATGGTATTAAGCCATTTCATATAAGGGCACTAGCTTCTCAATCATTTTCATTATATGATGAAATTGTATCATGTTCCATCAAAAGAGAGAAGGAATTTTCTAGATCAAGTATTTTCCATGGAAACCAAGATTAGAAGAGGTAATCTGATAATAATGGAAAATGAGAAGCACCAAAGAAGTGAAAGGGAACTAAGTTATTCCTTTAATGTGAGAATTGTGGAAAAAAATCATCTCGAGAAATACATGAAAGGAATGGGAGTCTGCTATAACTGTGGAGAAAAGGTTCATTCATCTAATGAATGTAAGGGGAAGAAATAATTCAATGATATCCAATGCAACAATTTAGAGAGATGGGACACTATACAACTGAGTTGCCTAAGATCAAAGGATACATGCCTTAGAAAAAGCCAAGTGAACAAGTGAGATCCTATGCGATTACAACTGCAGAGGTTGATGTTCCTAATGATTTGGTGGCATGTACTTTAATAGTTTCCTCAAAGATAGAAAAAACTATATTTGAATCTGGATCATCGAATTCATTTATATCTTGCCAGTTTTCCATGAAAATTGGATATTTACAATTTGATTTAATAAAGGAGTTTTCAGTCAAAACTCCATTGGGATGTATCATTGCAACCAAGGCTTGTTGACTAGAACCCTATAGTCACCAAAACATTCTTTAGTTTATAACCTTATCATCATATCATTGACTGAATTTGATATAATTCCCATTATGGATTGGCTTTCCAATTATGATGTGAAGATTTATTGTAAGATAAAGGAAGTTATAATTTTTTAAAATGGTGTAGAATCCCTTGTCATTAGGGTAGAAACATCACCACCTGATTCTTATCTGAAACCACCCATAGTAGCACTACTAAATGAAATACATGGAGAGGAAGATAAACCAATATCTATAGGTGAGGAATGAAATATTCAAATTGAAGATTTGTATATAGTGCATGTTTACATTGATGTATTTCAGAGGATTTACCTATACATCCTCTAGAGTGGGAAGTTGAGTTCTCTATTGATTTAATTCATGATGCAAGACCTATATCAATGACTCCCTATATAATTCCCATTGTGCAATTTGTAGAGCAAAAGAAACAACTAGAGGATTTGAGTGAAAAAGTATATATTTTAACAAGTGTTTCTCTATGGGGATCCCCTATCCTCTTTGTCAAGAAGATGAATTGATCCCCAAGGCTTTGCAATGATTACAGGGAAATGAATGCTATTAAAATAATGAATAAGTATCCTCTTCCCCCAGATTGATGTTTTATTTTATCCACTTCATGGATTTCAACACTTATAAAAGATTTACCTTCGATCCGGATATCATCAGTTTCATGTGAGGAAGGAAGATATTCCTAAGACGTTATTTCAAACCAAGTATAGGCCTTATAGGTTTATAATGATTCCTTTTCGACTGAAAAATACACCCTCTCTTTTCATGGATTTAATTAATAGATTTTTATGGTATATCTTGATAACTTTGTTGAGTTATTCATCTATGAAATCCTTGTATACTCCAAATGCTATGAAGTCCATGAGAATCACATTTAGGTTATTATACAAACTCTTAGATGCAATAAATTATAGGGGATGATTAAAAAGTGTGAATTCTGGTTTCAATTAGTTTCTTTTCAAGGAAATATTTTCTATAAGGATGGAATCATAGTTTATCCTGTGAATACAAAGGCAATTCATGATTGGACCATTCCAACAAACATAAATGAGGTATGCAATTTTATTGTCTTAGCAGGTTACTATAAACGTTTCATTCATAAATTTCTCCATCTGGATAACCCATTAACCAGCATCACACATAAAGGAGTTATGTTTTTTTGGACAAAATCATGTATGTAATGCATCAGAGAATTGAATAAAAGATTGGTTAATGATCCAATTTTGATTCTTCCATCTAGAAGTGATGGATTTGTAATACATAGAGATGCATCAAATAATTGTTTGGGTTCCATCCTTATGAAAAACGATAAATTTATTTCTCATGCATCAAGGCAGTTGAAGACCCATGATAAAAATAATCCAACTCATTATCATGATTTAGAAGTAGTAATCTTTCCTCTAAAATATAGAGACATTATCTCTACAAAGAAAGATGTCAGATTTATAAAGTCCGCATGAGTTTGAAATAAATTTTTTAAAAAATAACTCAACATGAGACAATGGTGATGGCTTTATTTACTCAATGATTATGATTGTTCAATACACTACCACCCAGGAAAGGCGAATAAGGTGGAAGATGCATTAAGAATGAAGCATCATAGACTTTTGACTCAAATGAGGATTGAGAGAGATCCTATATTTTGGGATCTACTAAATATGGATATGGAAATTGTTAATTAAGGGGAAACATATTTTCTCATTAAAATTATTGATAAACCATCTTTATTAGAGATGGTAAAAATATCTCAATCTGATGATGTGAATCTGCATATGAAAATTAATGTTGGAAAGGATGGGAGACTAGAAAACTTTGTGTATGAAGAAGGAGTTCTGAAATTTGGGAAGAGGTTATGTGTTCTACAAGTACCTAAGATAAAAAGGGAACTATTAGATGATGCTCATAGCTCAAATTTATATATACACCCAGGTAGCACAAATATGTATAGAGATATGAAGGAATATTTCTAGTGGGATAATATGAAGCAGGAAATTGCTAACTACATGTCAAGGTGTCTAGTTTTTCAACAAGTAATGGTATAGAGAAAACATCTCAAATGAGTTATGATACCATTACCTATTCCTATGTGGATATGGGATAACATTATGATGGATTTTATCACTGGAATATTGAGGAAACCTAAAAGGAACAATGAAATATGGGTAATTATTGATCGTCTCACAAAATGATCACATTTCCCTCCTATAAGAGAGTATTTACCACTTGAGTGCCTAGAAATACTATATATTAATGATGTAGTAAGACATAATATTGAAGCTCTATCAATTGTATCTAATCTAGATCCCCAATTTACATCAAAATTCTCAACAAGTCTCTAGAAGGCTTTGAATAATGAGCTTCGTATGACTACTACTTGTCACCCCCAAACCGACGGATAGTCTAAAAGAACTATTCAAACTCTAAAAGATATGCTGAGGTCATGCTCTCTTGACATCCAAGGTAATTGGGATCAAGACTTGCCTTTGGTGGAATTTTCATACAAAAATATTTTCCATTCTTGTATTGAAATGGCTCTATATGAAGCATTATATGGAAAGAGATTCCGAACTCCTAATTTTTGGCATGAAGTTGGTGAGAGGAAACTTATAGGCCTCGAACATATTGAAGAGACCAAAAAAAGGTGAAGGCAATAGCAGCCCATATTAAAGCATAAAAACGTAGGTAAAAGATTTATACTGACAATCGGAGGAAGGATTTGGAATTCCAAGTGGGAGATCATGTCTTTCTGAAAGTATCCTTATGGACGGGTGTCCAAAGGTTTGGTCAGAAAGGGAAACTGAGCCCCTGGTACATTAGACCATTTGAAATTCTGGAAAGAATCGATGTAGTAGCTAACCATTTGGAAATACCACCAAATCACTCCAGAGGTCATGATGTATTCCACATGTCATTTTAATGAAATACATGCTAGACCCAACACATGTACTCACATATAATGAAATCATCCTCGAACCTGATTTCTGATACTGTGAAAAGACTATAATTATTATTGACACAAGGGAGCAGGTATGGAGAAATCAGAAAAATCTTCTAGTAAAGGTTCTATAGAGAAATCAAAATATGGAGGAATAAACATGGGAACCATAGGATTTCATGTGTAAGAACCACCCAAATATTTTTGTGTGGGCTGTATACATACAATTTTGAGGGTGAAATTTCCGAAAAAGGGAATAATATAACACCCCAATCATATTATGGTATGTTGATCTTAAATAATTTATATTCATTAGATAACCCATATTACATGAAGCCCTATGTCTTTTAAGAAACAATACAATATATGATAAAGTTATATGTTATCCATTAAACATAAATTTTCCACTTCTATGTTTTGAATTTCGAAAAACCGTCATCTAGAGTTGTGACCATTAAGTTGTTTGGTGTCTGATAGATCCAACATGATTTTTTGATGAATAGTAACAAACACTTATGAATAGTAACATGAAAAATAAGGACACATATAAATAGTAAATAATGATACTATTTTATTTTCTTTAGGTAATATGATAATTAGAAGTTAATTAATTTTTCAGAGTAATACAAAACTAAATATAACATTAAATTTTTATTTTTTTGAATTAAAATTGATTATATTTAAAAAATAAATAAAAAATACCTATAGAATTATTTTCATAAAATTGAGTTCATTTTTTAATTCTACAAATCAATAAATAGTTAGGGTGAATTTTAGTGATTTTTCTAAAATACTTGAATTATTCTTGAATAGTGAAAAAAATAAAAAAATTGAGTTTTCAGTAGTTTAATGACATCATAATGATTTAATTATTATTATAATGGGATTTTTAGACTTGTGTAATGTATCATATGACATGAGGTGTTCCAAGTCGATAAAACCATGGGAAAATACCATGGTCAAGCCCATGGTTTTGCGAAAACCACTAACAAGGTGTCCCATTTTATTAATAAAAAACTCTCTCTTAATTTCTATAAATACAAACTCACCCCTTCGTTTTCTTTAATTCAACTCTATATATACTAGAATATCTGGTGGTATTGCCTCCCTAGGATCCCTCTCAAGGTGTCCTAAAGCCCCCAGGTCCCATCCTTCGCGATCTAGGAGTTACACTTCAAGGTAAGTGAATCCTTCATTCTCTTCATTTAGTCGACACTTCCTTTATGTTATCTATTTGATTTTTATATTATCATATGTTTGGGGTTCGATTTTATGTGCTCTTCTTAGATTTCAATATATTTCAATATTATGAGATTCCATTTTTATATCATCATTTTATTTTATGAAATTTTAATCGACGTCGTTAAGCTACCAAATTTTCTTAAGGGATCTCTCACCTTTTTTTCATGTTCGTCTCTTTCATTTTTCTATCCTCACCTCCTATATCCAAATTACCATGATAAACTTTAGAATAATATATATACTTTTATTATATCATTTTAATGTAATGACCATCATAAATATTCTTACTCCCCTATTTTATTTTTGTAAAAGAAATCAACGTCCATCTGGTTCCAAATTATAACCTTTGTGGACGACAGAGTTTTGTTCTTAACTTTCTCCTTTATTACTGGTCATGAGACCATTTTAATGGTTGAAAGGGATAATAATATATGTATTTAATTTCATTAATGTTCATTAATCCTTACAAAGTCATAATATAATATAATAATAAAAAACAATTTCATAATGAACAAAATAGCCAAGTTAATCTGAATATTTGTAATAAACAATTAACTAATGATTCATCATCATGGTATATAACCCAAAGTAATTATAATATCATTTATATTTCCTTAATTTCCTTAACAATATATACAAAAAAATTTGGATTTTTAACCACATTTCAAACGAACTTCCATTCATGAAATCATGAAAACGAATCATGGAAACCAAGGAAGAAAATGATTCAAAACCAATAAAATTGAACCACTTAAACACATTAAAAGGGACATGAATGAACCTAATAATGTTATAATTAATCAATTAATAGTATAGGAGCATCAAGAATTATTAATTAATAAATATAAATTTTATTATCGTGGTCATTAAATCAAAAGAAGAACACACTTGAGCCAAAGATAAGGGGTTTCTCATCTCCCTTTCATTTCTGTGAGATTTTCATTGTTCTCCACTTATTTATTCTATGTAGAATATGTGTACTTACATTTGATATATAATAACATGATTATCTTTATTTTCATGTTATTCAATGATCCATTTTAGGGTTATTTAGTTCTGGTCATATGGTTTGACCGATTACATTGTGGCAAGAGGCTTTGTCTCAAATATTATTTTTTTTGAAAAACTTTGTGTTGTGCATCTAATAATTTTTATGTGGTGTACCTACTACACTTTTGAGATCAATTTTAAATTAAAATTATATTTATATTAAAAATCCATAACCTCATATCATGGATATTTTTTTTGTCTAAACTATAAACCATTTTAAATATGGTGTTTAGTTGGAATGTTGTTATAATTATTGACATATTGATGAATATGTATACTCTACACTATATGGATATTGAAAATGAATAATTCCTGTGTATTGAATCAATGTATAAAGAATTATTTGGACATGAAGTAGATGGTGGGGCCCTCTATATCCCCTAAGTGCATTGGTAGGTCTCAAGAGACAAATTAGTCGGTGAAAAACCCTCCGTGTTTGTTTCAAAAAATTTTGACGGGTTTCAACCCACAGAACTAAACCGTTTTTAAAATATTATGGTATCATGTTCCTGATATAGGACTTCCAATTTATAAGAATTATCTTTATTCATTATCAGTTATTAATAACCATGAGGTTTTTACAATGACAAAATATATGGATGCAGTTTCATTCTCAGTTTATTAATGGCGGGAGTTTTTCATTTATTCACCATGCCATTTTGATTATATCAAATTGTATACAATTCAGTTATTATTGATTCATTATTATACTATTTGTATCCCTTATTGAGCATTTTAGCTCACCCATTTAATTTTATACCTTTAATAGGTGATGAAGAGGTAATGGTTTATTGAGTTCATGTGGTTTCAATTTTCAATTTTTGTTATGTATAGTATTTTGTAACCTTTTTCAATGTAATTTGTGTTACATCTATATATCTAGTTTTTTTCAAGACTACTAAACTGATTTTTCCTTCTAGATTTTCATTTATTCTAACCATGGAGATAAAACAAGTAATTTACTGGCTCCATCCTAGAGGGGTCAAGTTGTTATAGTAAATATATCATCCAAAATGATTATTACATGTGTTATGGTATATTAATATTATAATAATAATATTTTGATTACCTTTATTGGTCAAATTTTCTCTTTAACCATGTTAAATATAGTAATTACTGATGTTACTATTTATAATGTCTAAAAATAAGTGTTACATATTCACAAATTCTTTAACTTCTCATTCAAAATATGGAATCTATTTTTCCATATTCCAAACACATAATTAATAGTAATTAATTTAAAATTAATTTCTCTTGTCAAAACCCAAAAATGGATTTTTATGAAATAATAACTATCAAAAGATTAACTTGAGTTTGTTTCCAATTTCAATTTGAAATGACATCCAAGGAACAAAATTGCATTCAATTATAAAAAAATAAACCAATTACACAATAAAACCAATTAAAATTATGATCTAACTATATAAATAAATTTTTCAAAAATGCACTTTTGACTTCAAATTCGGTATTATTCACAATTTAATAAAAAACTAACTCTATCAGAAAGATATCAAAAAATTATCCAACATAAACTTTTATATTCCTATTCTAAATGAGAAGTTTATTTTCTAAAATATAACATAAAACGGTGTCAACAACTAGATTGTAAAAAGGTTCTCCATCAAAAGGTTGTAAAAAGATATTTTAAAAATATTACTGTATTTCAAGTATAAAATCATATTCATTATTATTTTAAGCCTCTAAATTTTATTAGATAAATTTAATGTAATTTAATAACCATATTGTATTTAGTTATTTATATTCACACAAACAAAGTGGATTGGAGTTAACAACCATTTAAGAGAATAATATTTTTTTTTATATAACTCAATGTTGTGTGCAACATATGATTTCAAATTAACCTGTCATTGCGTGTAGAGTATGATATCATATAAAGTGTCCTGTTTAATATAAAAATAATATATTATTCATAAATATTAATAGACATAATAAATTATTATTCTTGAAATACCTGAGTCATTACAGATATGGCCATAATAATTGTTATAATAAACATTCAACACATTTTTAATTAGATTTTAATTTAATTTATTATTTATTTCCATTTAAAACTATTCAATAAGGATTATTATTTATATGAATGAATATATTCTAAAACATGTTATAAAATATATCAAGAAAATTATTATGGCATTATATGGATTATGAGGTTATATTTTCTTCAAAAGAAAATAATTTTTCTATGTATTATTTCTGAAATGTTTTCGGTTACCATTTGGAATGGAAGTTCAATGAAATTGATTCTTAAAAAATTGAACTTATATAATCAATGTTATGTTATGTTATGGGGGAGTGAACTGATAACCATAAGGGGATATGGTCCCATATGAGTTATGAATCATGTCCATATGATTTTAATATGGTATACTGAGTATCATAAATGATGCATCCACTATTATTATTTACACTAGATAAATAAAAACTAACTTTTGATATATAATTATTATTGGTATATTTAATGGTTTTCTAAATTATATATTTTTAGATTCCAATGTCTATGAAAAACAACATTTAATTACATACATTTATTCAAATGAAATATATAAATGGTTATTATTTATGGTTTTAAAACCCCTTACAAGGAATATTTAATAATCATTCTATGTTTTTAATTAATATTTAATATGTTCAATAGAGTTCTTCGAAAGAATTAAATTACCCTGTGGATGTAGCCCATGTAGTGTATTTTTTTTATTTTTTTATTTTTTTAGTAAAGCTATGAAATAAATTTATGATTTATCTAATACATTAAAACCTATAGTGTTGAATGTTCCTAGTATGTAATAAATCTGGTGAATTTATTTGGTTTAATTTCTATTAACATAACATAACATTTATATTGGTCATTATAATTAATTTTTAAGGAACTTGATAGAAAACTATGTAGATTATATGTCTTCGTGTATAGAAGTTTTGAAATTTTAGTTTCATTTTTAATTATCATGAAGAAAAATTTTATATATTTTTTAAAAAAGAAGTAGATAGAATTGTGGCGGTGAAATTATATTAACTATATAGAATGTAACACCACAAGGAAATTAAATATTTATTTATTTTATTTGTTTAATATTTTTATTATAAATTAAAACTAATCAAGAAAAGTTTTAAAAAAAATATTTTACAAAATAAAAATATTCTTATTCAAGATTATAAAATACTAATTTGAATGAAATATTTTCATGTTTAATGAAATGCAATTTTTATGTTAAAATATATCCATTATTTCAAACAATGTTATATTTTTTTAATGTTTTGAATTTAATATTAATTTTCATGAAAGATTTTTTCATTAAAAATTATGAAAAATTAAAATTTTAAATGAGGTAGTAAATTATTTAAATGGTTATTTTAATATATTATATATATATATATATAATAATATAAACTGTTTTTGAAATTATATATATATAGTTATATAAAAAATAATTTACCTATATATATGAAGTTACATGTAATGTTATATATATATATATATATATATTCTTTTGTTGAAATAAAATTAGAAACAAACACACACACACACATATATATATATATATGTAAGATACATGATATGTATAAAAAGGATTATTTTACAACGCTTAAAAATGGTTATAAGTTTGTTAAAAAATGATAGAATAATTTTTAGAATTATAGGTTATGATTTTGATAAATCAAGATATAAATTATAATATAATAATATATTAACACAATAAATGATAATATAATGGTTATTATGGAAATGATAACATCACATGAAAAAATGGTTGTAGTTAAATATAGTAAAACATGAAAAAAGAAAAGCATATGTCTATAAGAGGATAAAATGTGTAAGACGATAGAGTGAATAAAATATAAGAGATAAAAAACAAATAATTGTGAGATAGAAAAATATAGAGAGACATGATTCGAAAAACGGAAAGAGTAACGACATTAAAAAAAGAAGTCTGATTGAAATGATTGTATGATAAAATAATAATTATATATAATAATATTAAAAACAAATAAGTATTGATGACTGTAAATATAATTGTATTGTTGCCTTTTTATGTCAATATGAAAATTACAAATGACAATTTTTATCATTTTCCATCTTGTTTATAAGTAAAAGATATTATTTCATGTGTAATAATTACTCATTGAATATATGAACTTCATTCATGATTTAATTTAATCCATCATATAATTTATAATATAAATTCCATTAATTTTTAAATAAATGTGTATTTAATTTATTATCCATTTTAATTTAAATCTAATAACAAATTATTGTAATTTATTAACATTAAATTTTCCATAAAAGGATATACAAAATATCAGGAAACTATCTATGAAATGAGATCAAGTATGAGAAGTTGTTTTCTACTAAAGTAAATATTTCACATATATAGTATTAATGAGATTTTTTGGGTTATTCTTGAGAAAGGAAGGTCCATAAAATTATATTCTAAAAATTGGCAGTAATATAAAAAATTTTATATTATATTATGGAGAGTTTACCCATAAAAGTATATGAAATTGTTCAATATAATTTATGACTAGTGTCCATAGAGTTATACTATGGTGTGCCCTGTATCATAAATGATCCATAAAAAATTATTTTTACTGGATAACTCACAAAATAAATTTCAAATATAATTATTTTTGATTAATTAATGGTTTTAAAAAATTTATATATTTAGATTCCAATGTTTTTAAAAATATACATTTATGAATATATATTTATTTAATTAAAATACATTAATTGTTATTTATATTAGTTATTAATACACATTAATAGCCATATTGAATTATCACAATATGTTTTTTTATTAATTTATATAGTTTCTATAGAATTAATTATGATGTATTTTACTGCTAGGAGTGAGGAAACTAAACAATTTTTAATTAAAAAAATTAAATATTTACAGTTTTATTATTTTTGAATTATATTTTTCGAAATATCTAAAACATCTAATGGAAAGGGAAATTGAAGATATTAAATGTTTTGTATTTTTTATTTTTATTTTATAAAAAAAATAAACATCATTTTTTTCTGTTGATCCTAGAAGCACTGGTTCTGGTCATTTAGGTAGAGATATTTGTATATATATAATTATGAACTCAATCACTTCTTTTGGAGGAATTACTAATAACTATTTAGAGAATATATCATTATTGTTCTTAATAATAGTTATGTAGTCAATAGATAATCAATAATTTGCCTCAATAATTTGAGTTAGATAAGCTTTATCAAAATATAATATTATCAACCTAATAGAATATTATTCCGAAGGAGATTAATACCCCTCTGGGTACATGTCGACATTTAAGGGAATACTTGGTATATAAAGTGCAATATCCCACTCATGGAACTTGATGTTTCCATTACATATCAAAAACCAACCCATGTATAATATGGGAAAAATATTCCCCGAAGGATGTGTTACATTTAATTATATGACTTTAAATAAATACACATTTACTAGTGATGTGTTATATACATGTGATGAAATAATTTATCAGTTTAAAAATATTTCTAATAAATCATACTCAATTATTTAGTACATGTTTGAATAGTTGTACAAGAATTTTACGATTTCAAATAATATGTAGGACTTCAATCTAATCGATTTTTAACTATTATAGAAAAAATAAACAACATTCTTAAAACCACATCATATTAAAATCATTCTCAGTAGTTGTGATAAGGTATTAAATTCTTTGATCTCATATATGTTGATGCTATTGCTATTGATTATCTTAAATAACCATATTCATAGTGTGTTGAATTTTCTAATGTGATTGTTCATTATAGCTGCACCACTAGACTACATGGAGTGTATTTATTAAAACCTTATCATGTTTTATCGCATTGTGATCTTATTAATCTTCTATAAAATTAATTTTTATTGATTTTAATAGATTAATTTAAAAAAATTACTATTTTATAGTTGGGATTTCATTCCATCTTTGGATTTATTCGTCGATCATCATTAATTATGATCACATTTTTCTTTTAGTCTCTAGTTATATGTGTACTTTTTCTCTTTCTCGATCCATAACATTGTGAATATATTCATTGGAAATGCTCATCGTATGCTCGAAGGGAGTTTAGAGGATTTTGGTTTCTATTAGCCAGAAAAATTGGAATTTCAAACCACATAATTGTATTATAACACATGATACACTACGTCACACTATTTATTTGATTTTTCATCACATGAATTTATTTTACCTGACATGAAGATGAGTTTTAATGTTTTAAATAATTTTGATATTGAAAAATAAAATAAATTGATTGGTGATGCATTTTCAACTTAAACAGAACCCTGTGTACTACATGCAGTGAAAGGGTACTAAATGTCATGTAATACCCCAACCCATAATTATTTTAAAAATTATTCTCATATGATCATTTATCTATTCAAGTTGTTTTTATTTTTCCTCAAATTCAGTAAAAAACCTAGGTCCCCTGAGTTGTCCTTCGATCTCCACTACTCCCTTCATGATCTATCTTTCACAATGATTGTCCTTTTGTAACAATTGATCGATTTGTGGTGAGTTTTCACCTCTTTATATTCTGTTTTATTTATTAATTCCCTTGGATTCGATGTCATCATATGATTTGGCTAATGTTTGATATTTGGGGAAAAGTTTCATAATTTTATTGTGCAGAATATGTTGATCAACATTTTTAGTGGTACATTTGTATCATTGGAGAATTATTCATCATTTTTCAGGGAAAATTTGACTTGAAAAGCTTCATTTAGGTAGGATTTACATTGTTTATCTTCAATTGTTCATCATATTGTAGGGATTTAATTTTATTAACCAGTTAACCTTTTTCATTTTAGGATAATAAAAGATAATAATCGGCTAAATGAAATAGAATTCATTGGGGGGGTTATTTTTGAGTGCCATTATAGTTTTTCTATTATGATAGTGATTTTGTGATTATACAGTCTGGATACCCCATTGAAAAATGTGGTTGTTTGTCAATTTTTTCCCCTAAATTAGATACATGTTTCTTGTTTCTTGTTGAACACATATATATAAAAATATGATAATCACATAAATATGGCTAATGAATGGAATCCCCATGATTTTGATTCTGTGATGACACCATTAAATAATGAAGTAGAATTTTATAAGTGTACTATTTTAAAGATATAAAAATGATTTATGTCATGGTATATGAATTGATGTGCAGAATGGATTTTGAATCCTGTGTGGGACGAATGAATTTTATGGGTCCATGTTCAGATATGTGAGTTTGAACTACATTGTGATGTTGTATTTATGTGTTCATGGTTAGGTGATGGGGTTATCCTCTGTGGTGTAATTGTTAAACATATAGATGATACATAAAACTGGATATGTAATGGAATCTTGGGTTTATAGATTTAACTATTTTGGATAAATTAACATGTGTTTCCCTATAGGGAAATAATTCAGTTGGTTGGTGATTTGTTTCTATTTTTTCAGTTGTGTGTTGCTCTTGGTAGTTTCTTGAATAATAGTAGAATAAATAAATAAATTATTGGATAATATATTTTGGAAATGTATTATGTTGGTTTGGTTAATGTAACGAATAAATTATTTATGAATAAATAATAGTAATAGTTAATTATCGTTGATGAAAATTAAAAGGAGGTTGTGGCATGATGTGTAGTGTTGTGCATTTCGATGTACCACCAATTTTGGTTGTATTATGAGATAGTTTTTTCTTGAATCCCAATTGTTGGGGTTGAGTGTTTGGTATCATATTTGTATATATTATATTTCCCTTGTTATTTATATATTATTTCCACGTAATTTGTGCACTATGTGATGGACACCCCCATCTTAATTGGAATGGTGTCTTTCCAAAACATCCCGGTGAAAGGATGGATGGATAGAATCAAACGCTTCTCTGATCCCTCACCAAGGAGGGGATCAATCATGATTATTTCGGTAGGTTGTGGTATGAGAGGCTCATGATTCTACAAGAAGGATGTATTTTCCCAGGTGTTTTCAGGATGAGATGTGTTGGGTTTTCTCAGTTTCCTTCTAGATGAGATGTGAGGTGATTTCTTGGGTGTCATTTGGATGAGATATTATTTTTGCGGCTAGGGTGTATACATGTAGGATTTACTATGGTTCAAATGGACATGGTCTATGAAGGTTATATGTTTTGTGGTAAAAGAGTCCTGGGTGTCTAGAGGTAGGATGAGATGTCTTTTGCTAGGAAGAGGTGTGTGGGTGGGCTGTAATGTGTTTTTTTGTGGCCTAAGTGTATACAGATGGTTTGTGATGCGGTCCTTTCAAAAAATGTGGGATCGTGAGTAGGTTATCAATTTTTAAAGACTGGCTAAACTAGTTTGAAGTGGTGTGTGGTATCCAAATCATTGATGTGATTATAGTAAAACAGTACCTAACTCACATTAGTTGGGGAGTGTTCCTTGTTGAGGATAATATGGGTAGTATACCTTGTTAGGTAATGTTTGGTTTTAAAATTTTCTCATGGGGAGATTAGTATGATTCCTTTTATGTATGAACAATGTGAATTGGTGTTCTTACTGAGAAAACATGTATGCTTAACAAACGTAAACAAAAAATCATTCAGGTTCCTCTTAGGAATATGTAGAATGTGTTGGCTGCGACTAGATCAGGATGTCAGATAGTTGGTGAGTCACTGAATTAGCATTCGTCTAAGTACCTTACGATGGAATTTTAATGTACATTTACTAGTTTTATTTTATCCTTGCGTATGGGACAGTTTTTGGATTTATTTTATATATTTCGTGGAGATATATTGTGTATTATTCATAATATACCCCAATCTTGAATATAAAAAGGGTTATTCATTTTATATTCTATTTCATGTATACTTGTGGTTCTAGTCACCAAACTAGGGCCAACAAGCGGTAATACACAGGGGTCATTTTCTCTCATTCATCATTTCCATCCCATAAGGGGAATATTTTCATGGAGGGTGTATTGATAGAATGGTGTCATAGGTGATGGTTGAATGATAAGAAGTAGTTTGGAGTTAGTAAGAGTGAGGATTTAATGGGATGTCAGGGAAACAACATAAAGTGATCTTGGTGTGTGAAATAGGATTGGGATGACCATCTAGGCCATGGTATTTTATCCCACCCCCTATGATCTGATTCATGGACTCTGAGAATACTGAATGTCCAAGTGAGGATACACTATTTGTTGTGTAGAGACCCTAGGAATGGTATATGTATCACAATAACTTGTGTATTTCATGAATTGTAATGATTTGTGATTTTTATAATGGGAATAAATTAAATATTTGAATTAAACCTTTTAAAATGATTCTATGGTTTCATAATACTCAGGATTATGAAGTATTTTTTTTGACATTTTCAGTTTTGCCTCCTCGTCTCTATCTGTGTGGGGATCAAACACCTGAGGTTCGGTATTCTTATCTAGTTTATCTGTTAAGGGGAGAACATGTGGAAGACGATGAGCAATGGTAGAGATGGATACACAATTTCCAGTGTCTGTCCTTGGGAAAATTAGTAGATATTGATGCAATCATGGAGACAGAGAGAATGCTCGAGGAGCTTGATGTCACCTTTTGTTTGATCAATGCCATGACAAAGTAATTGTTTCCTTTGGAAGTGAGTCATATGCGAGGAGTTTTTCATCATTGGTGAACTCTTTATTTGGGGGAGACAAAAGAAGATGATGTGATGTGTGTTGTCATTGATAATGAGTTCCGATTGATATTACAATAGTCAACCATAAAGTATAAGAAGTAGTAGGATCTAATCTCTATCTAGAAGGGATGAATGATGATATGGGTGATGAGGATCATGTTCAGTGATCTCTTGATTTCCCCGAAATCTATTTATGGATGGGGAGTCTTTTGAACTATATATAGATTATTTTCATCATCCCATTATCAAATACATTGTAACACCTATTAGATTACCGATGCAAATGGAGGATCATAATAAATTGGATGTGGTTAAAAGGATTCACTCATGAGGATGTAATCATAGATAAGGGATCCAATATAGTTATTCGAGATGCATTGTTGTTTGCAGTAGGTATCAAGACCCATGAATGTCATGGAAATGACTGATAGGGATTTTACCTCAATAGTTTCCCCTTGAACCATTTGGTCATAGTGCATTTCCAATGTACATGTGACTAATTTTTTTTCTTCTGTGGAATCCATATAAAACATTATAATCCTTGTCCCGTAGTCTAATGAGTTCATTATGGTGGAGGTGGAAATGTTCAATTCCATCCTCAGTAAAAGTTCCCTAGTTGGTTGTTTCTGTAGTAGGGACAACATGCACATACTCCACTGAGGGGAGTTTGTTCATGTATGGGAATAAATCAGGATGTTCATTATGGGACTCAACATGGGTATGTTGATGGATGTGGGCATTAGCAGAGGGGTAGTGGAGTTGGGAATGGTCAGTTGCACTAAATAGATACAACAGTTTCGGTAGGACCATAGATCATTAGTGGTATGATATATTTGTTTAGTACCCTGAGAATGGATTTCTATATTAGGATCTTCAAAATGATTTTTTAACCTGCTCTATCATAATTGGATGGAATATAAATTGAGAGTCTTATTATGCCCTTAGTTTTTATTACAATTCTAGGAATCCATAACAGCATGTCTTATAAGTGTTGATGATGTGGAATTATGATGAGAATTTATTAATCACATGGGGATCCCAAATTTAAACAGATTCAACCATAAAATTTTATTCATTCTATCAAATGGATGCATTTTATGCTTTCCGTTAACATCTAGTTCCATGGGAGAGTCTATTTTTTAAATATGGATAGTCGGCATGTAGTTTTCATTGGAGGGTGGGATTTTTAGGAGGGAAGAAAACGTATGGATCCCTTATCTCATATTTGAAAATTAATTTATTATAATTATAGGAAGATAAAATAGAATAAGTCACCACATTCAATGGGTAGTTCCTATATTATTTCCCAAAGAGTTTGTCACACTAACCGATCAATGTTAAGTTAAGTTTTTGATAGATATATATCTCAGTATTTTTCTATGGTGTATGTATCACTTTAAATAGAACAATCTGAGTTGTGAGGGGTGATTATATATATAGATGATTAGAGGGTGGAGGGTTTTATCTAGCCCAATGTTTCACTTAGGGAAGCTCCACTTTTGTTTGAAAGTTAGGAAGATGATGTTCTAATATTGTGCATTTACTACTAGATGTTGAATCTGGTGACGTTCAAGAACTGTTACCCTCTAATGAGGATATATGATGTTTTTGACATGATGAGAGGGGAATTTGGTTTTCTATGATCAATCACTTCCCTGGTAATAACTATATGTGGGTGAAAGAGGACGATATCTTGAATATTAATTTAAGATGTATTTATCATAACATCGTGCTTGTAGTGATGTTTTAAGGTGTTACGGACACACTATATTTGTTCATAGGGCTTATGAACACCATCTATCATAAGTTTGAAGACCTTTTCATATTCGTATACATTTTTAATATCCTAATCTACTCAATGTTAGAAAAAGGAGCATTTCCATCATCCCATCAATTTCTTTCAAGTTATTCAATGCCATCAGGTACATAGAAACTTTTTCAATTGTATGTTCTTCACAAGAAATTAAAACTTAAATGGGGCTGTGGTGTCTAAGTAGGGTGTTTTTTAACTTGAAAATGGTTTAATCAGTTTTTTATTGGGAAACACCCAATAATGTGGCCATTGTTTGCATTTTTTCCCCATAGGATACAACCAAGGATTTATAAATTAGTTATCATGAGTTTTACCTCCATTGAACCCTCAGAATAGAAAAGGAACAAATATTTATTTTATGAAGTGCATTAATCATTCAGTTACCTAGAGTGGAATTTTATTATTGCTCTAGTTATTCAGTTTCTAAAGGAAAGGTATATGTTTAATGTGTTTTATTATTATTCTCGTATGGGATTGGGACATCTCTTGAGGAATCAAAAAAACAATTATCTCTTATGGGTCCATTTAGTTGCATCGTCCTACGCATTTCTGTGAACCATTGATAAGGAGTAGGAATCAGTTTTGTTCACATTAAAGTTAATCCGACATTACCTCATTGGAGAGAACATTGTGGTCTTCATGAATCACAAGTGATTGCGGTGTATATTTTCATAGAGTAACATATATATGAGATAGTGGGGGTTGATTGAGTTTCATTCGAACTTTAATTTCTAGTTCTCGTACACATCAGGAAAGGGGAATATTGTGGCTAATTCATTGAGAAGGATGTTCTAGAAAGTGGTTTTTTGGGAGTCTTTGTCTCCTTGGAGAGTGATGGTGGAGATAATATTCTTAAACATAGATGTAAGAGTGAAAGGTGGTGGAGTTTATTTGATTTAGATGACAGTGGAGTCTTCTTTGACGGAGAATGTGTAGGAGTCTCGTAGGGGAGAATCCTAGGTATAGGTGTGGTGTGATTCTATTGGCCATGGAGATGCTCCGACGGAATGGTTGGAAAATGGTATGAACCATATTTTGATTCATGGAATGTTGTTTTTTCTAGTATCAGTGTGCGTTTGAGTGACTTTTGTATTTCAAAACTCACCTTTAGCAATACAACATAATGTTTATAAGATTTATCATGACTTGATGATGCGATATTTGGGGCTTAAGTTGAAATTGTTAGTGGTAATGTTCTTAGTTGTCCTGTAGGTGAATGATGAGCACCATTAACCTAGTGGTTTTTTGTAGCCCATATATTTTCCTAAGTGGAAATAGAATGAAATATAAATGGATTTCATCATTTTTTTACCTAGACCTCAGGTAGGATATAATTATATTTTGGTGATATTTTATATTTTCTTGAAATCTAACAACTTCTTTGTGACTATGAATTCAGGAATATTATATGACTTGTCTAGGATGTATGTGGACGTAGTGGTGCAATTTCACACAGTTACAAGGTCCATTGTTTTAGATTGGGACACAAAATTTAGGTCATGTTTCTTGAGGGGATTACATCATGCCTAGGTAACTGAGCTACACATCATCACTACATTCCAAAATCAAACCTATGGGAAGAAATATCAGACCATCCAGACATTCGAGGATATGTTTTGGGTTTGTGATTTGTACATTCTTGGATATTGGGTTCAACACCTGTCTTTGGTAGAGTTTCTTATAATAATCAATACCACACTTCAATAAGCATGACTCTATTTGAGGCAGTTTATTGATCATTGTGTATTTGACATTTTGTTTGATGTACGTTGGGGAGACATATGTTCTTGTTAAAATGTGGTGAAATACATGATAGATAATGTTTGGAATATTTCTTAGAAGATGAAAGAAGTGCATGAATGGTTTAATTCATATGTCAATCAAATGAATATGACCTTGTAGTTTGAGGATTTGAAATACGTGTTCTTGATTTTTTATTCTTGACATGTGTAGCGTTGGATAGGAAAAGGGAGTAATCATTCTTCTAGGTTCATTGGCCCATTTTTAGGTGTTGGAGTGAGTTGTTGTGCTGGTTCATTGTTTAGAATTTCAACGATGTATATTGACAATACATGATGTATTCTTGGTCGCATAACTCCATTAGTATCATCACAAATACCCTCATGTCATTGATTAGGAAAAGTTGTATATCAAGGTTGAATCGATGTTTGGGGAGCATCTTGTGGAGTTCCAAGATCATCTAGATAATGTGCTTATTGGAAAAACAATTTCATTGGGACATTGGTTTTGGAGGCATGGTTTATTGGAGGAGATTTATTGGGAGTGATATATGATGATTTGTACCCAGTACGCGAAGTTGATTTTAGGATTTCATTATTCTACTATGTTTTGAAAAAAAAATCAATAACCCTATATTATATAAGATTAGTTTATTTACCCTAGGTAGTGTTATGTTAGGTTTTTTGTGTGATAATTTCTTGCTGAGTGGGAAGAGGATGACCTGAATCAAACTCAAGATACATTATTTATGATATGATTTTACATGTTAAAGTGAGTTAGTTCTCCCAAGAGTGGATAATATAATGTCCTGGAGGATGGAATTCAATGATTTATATGTTCAGATATTGTTGTTGTTGTGATTAAGTGGTTTTTTGTGGTTTTTTCTCTTAACATGAAAAGATATGGTAGTAGATGTTAGAGGATGTGGTCTATATTTGGGGTTTTCCACAACTGCTTTTAGACAACATAGGGTGGTATTACATGGAATGTTATTTGTTTTTTATAGCATTGTTTATATGGTATAAAAATCCCAAAGAGGTATCGTATGGGGAGTTTGTTCAGACACCATCTTTTTTTAGTATTGGTTTTGTTCTATTGAGGGTCAGAATCATTTGAGTGGCATCTAATGTAATAATATGTGACTTCCTATTTTGTTACCATTCATTTTGGTCATTGTAATTTCTCATAGGAGACTCATAGGTTTTTTTGGAGCAGTTTGATTTCTGAAGTCTACAAAAATGACAATTTCATGTCATTTAACTGTATTACATGATGTGAAACTCTACATCTGGAATTACACTGTATATTTCAAAAAATTAATATATTTTATATTATTTGATGAAGAGTCTAATTTTGTGTAATATTTTGGGGATTAAAAATTAAAATTCATTGAGAGGAGACATATTATTTCTAGAACTAATCCCCATGTACTACATCATGTGAGGCATTATTACGCCTCACATAATACCTTGAACCAGTTTCTTTTAAATTCAATTTAGCTGATACTTCATCTATTAAAAATGTTTCTCTTTTTCCTATCCTTCTAGATGAAACCTATGTGACTGAAGAGTCCATCAGTCCCCAATCTTCCACCATTAATTTATCTATCTTAGTGGAATCATATTGAAAATTCAGGATTGATTCAGGGTGAGTTCCCCCTATTTCTCACCCATTTTCTCTTGTATTTCTATGAGATTCAATTTTGTAATATTAATTTCAGTGAGTTCAATTAATGGGTAGAATTTATATAATCATCTATTGCATAACTGGTTGATCAACATTTCATGCAGTGTGGTTATCGCTTCCAAGATTTATTCTTCAACCCATGGTGCATAGAAAAGTTAAAAATATTCTTCGAGGTATGATTTACTTATTCTATCACAAATCATACATCATGTGGAAAGGATTTTCTTTGATTCACCTATGTATCATTGTTTCTCTCGGCAAAACAATGAATAGAATTCATAAAATTTAATTTAATGGGATAGGGGGAATCATTTTTCATTCCATTATAATTCTTATATTATGATCATGGTATATTCTTTATATGCTACTAATTCCCCACTAAAAAATTGTTGTCATTTGTGGATTTCATTGTGCACTAAATGGGATTCGGTTTTTTGGTTCATGATGAACACTTATTTTGGAATATTGTTTGACCACATAAATATGGATAATTAATGGACACCCCCAAATTTTGTTTGTGTGATAACTTCCTTTAATAATGAATTAGAATTTAATAAGTGTCCCAATTGATAAATTTAAAATTGTTATTACATGTCCTATGAAGAGATGTTTAGATTATTTGTGGTAGCGTGCGAGGGAAAAATGAATGTGCACTTATTATGTTGTGATATGTGGGGTTTCACTAGTTTTTGATGTGAAATGTTAGAGAAAATGGTCATGTGTTGTGGGTTGGACTATGTGGTGGCATATATGAAATAATGGATTATACATCAACCATGGTTATGTATTGGAATCTCAGGTTGAGATATTTATTGATTGTGGAATGGATGGGATGTGTGGTGTAGAGGGTCTGTGATCAAGGTGTGATTTGATGTGTTGTTTTGTTTATTGTAATTTGATGTTCTCGATAGTATCCAAGATAATAGTGGAGTTAATGAATAAATAATCAGTTAATAATATTTTGGAACTGTCTTGAGTTTCATTGGATAATTTACTGAATAAATTATTTGTAAATAAATAAGGGTAATAGTAATTATGTAGGTTGGACGTTGAATGGTTTTAAGGGCTATATGTGTAGTGTTCTGTATTTAGAGGTTGAATGAAAGTTGGCAGTGTTGTGACCTGGTTGTTCTTTGATAACACAAAGGTTTGTCTTTAGTGTTTCGTATCAAATATGTATTTATTTTAACTCCGTTTTGATTTCCATAAGAACCCCAACCTAGATGATAAAAATTTTCTAACACCCCCATTATCATTGGAGAGGGTATTTTTACCAAACAACCTAGTTGTTGGATAGATAACCAGCCACCCACTCTTCCTTACACACTCTTTGAGGTGGTGATAGAACATGATTTTTCAGTTATGTTTTGGAATGTAAGGCTTAGGCATGTGAGGGTGGTTTGTGATTCCCTATATATTATTTGGATTATATCTTTTGTATATTACAATATTTTTTGGGATGAGAAGTGTTTTACTTTCCCAGGTTTCATTGGGATACTATATGGAATGTGAGGCCCATTTTTCTAGGGGTGGGATGCATAATGGTTTTGAGGCCCATGTGTATGTCAGTACGGTGTGGTTTGGTTTGTGAGGACCATGTGTTTGCGTGTGGTATGAGATGTTGTCTATGAATCTCTGGTGTTTACAGAGGGGTATGTGATGTGGTTTGTGATGCTTGAGTATATGGAGGTGGGTTGTGACATGGTTCTTCTAGAACTGTTGGGTGCCTATGGATGTCTTCCATTAGGTAAGAGTATCTAAAATAGTTGTATGTGGTGTGAGGATCAAAAATAATCAATGTAATTACTATACTACTTTACATGGCATGTGTTACATGGTGATCTTACCATTGTGATAATGGTATGGCTATTATACATTGATAGGTATTGTTTGGTTATGTTATTTTCCCGCATAGGCACTGGTATTCTTCCATTCAAATGATCAATAAATAAATTTTATTTCTTGATTATTATACATATATTATATCCCTACATATATAATTCATTATTAAAATATCTAGGAGGATTACATGGATCTTGATGGGTGTTAATAGCTCATGATTTATTACATATGTTGAGTCGATTCTCGTGTTTACTTTTGGGTACTTTACTTTGAAGTTTCAATGAACTTTCAAAATTTTTAATGCATCCATATGAGATGTTTTTTTATTTAATTTATAAATGTATTTTAATGTTTTGATGATTATCCAACATGTATCTAGATATTATGTCATGAAAATGGAAATTCCATCCATATTGTTTGACTTGTATACACCTGGTGATAGTCTCTAACCCTTGAACTACTAGCGGTGGGACTCAGAGTTCATTTTCTCTATTTCATTAGTTCCATCATTGTCCGGGTATGTTTAGAGGGAGGGGGTCAGGAATCTATGATACGACTATGAGTAAAAATTACATATCATTTCTATATGGGAAAAATAATACTTCTCTTAATAATTTACAATTTCATATCTAGAAAAATATTTTCTTATAAAAGAATATAATCCCCCAAAAAATGGTCCACTAAAAATTTAGTGTGAATAGACATGCCAAATGTGGAATGTGGAACCATATTAGAGTTTACCATATACACCCAGATAGATTAATCATTATTTTTTATTTCATATAAAGAAAGACCCTCTCAATTTTATAATCCATCAATATATGAATGTTTTTATTGAAAATTATGTTCAGAAATTCATCCCACTATGTGGAATCTAATTTCGTAGTTTGCTTCAAATTCTTGATCAGTGGCCACCAATGATCAGTTTCCTCTAACAGATTATTATAGAGATGTATGAGATTGTCTTATTTCATTTAATTAATTAAAATATATTATAATCACCAAATATATAAATATTTTTTTATCAATGATTATGTCATAAAAGCTACCGAATGTAAGAGTAATTTTTCACACAATGGACTAATCCAGGACATTTATTTCATAGTAACTGGAGAGAGTTATATATGATTCATGTTATTATTACAAAATTCTCCCATTTTCTATAATAATACAATGGTTTTATAAAAAAATACACCAATATATTTAGTCATCTCTTCAGGGTAATCATCTTATTCTTATAAAATTGGGTTTTTGAATAATAACCAATATTTCCATCCATTAATAAAATAAATGAAACACAATGATTATAATAGATTAATTTAAAATAAATATAAAAAAGTTTCATATAAACATTAATGTTTTTGATTTTATATGAAAAAATTATCCTAACTTATGAGTCTATAGGATTCACTATAAATAATCTATACTAATTTTTTTATTAGGTTTTCTAACAACCTATTCTATTCATTTCCATTATAACGGTTGTTATAGTGTTTTTTAATTTTCCATTTAAAATCATATTGGAGTGACATTCCTAGTGAGTATTAAGGAATTATTTTGGCAACCATGATCCTGAAATGTTAATCATATGTTTATCATTTCAATATGAACATTCAATTCGTTTATCTTGAAAATGATGAAACTTCATTAAAACCATGGACACTATAATTTGAAAAAAATTAATGATATTTTCCTTCCCAAAAACATTATCAAAATATATTTTTCTAATATATCTAATCTTAATCCTCAAAAATGACTCGTAATTGTTTTTGAAACAGTCCATAATGACCCAATTAGATGATTGAATATGTAAATATAAAATATAATATGTATACTGATGTAGATATCTAGTATCATTTGGAGACTAGGATCACGAAACATGAAAATTAGACTAAACCAAATGTCATTATTTTTTATAATGATATTATAAATCTAATTGTTATTTTTTAAAATCATAATATATCCCATTCAATATACAATTAAACAGGGTAATCTATAATTACTAAAAAGTGAATAAACATGATGATAGAAAATAGAATAAATTTCAATGAATTAACCTGATATCATAAGTGAATAAGTATTATGAATGAAAATACGGGATCATGTCAAATTTAATGTGTAGTTATATGATCACAAAAATATATGAATGGTGGAAAAATTTAAAATATCATATATGTATAGTTTGTTGATGACTGCAAGGAAAACAATCACACTATAGATGAAGTCTCATCATGGATTATGTGTACTCGATTATGTAATAATTTCCATATCATGACGTATAAAATTCACAAAATTCATTGAAGTGATAACTATGTTCACAATCAAAACATGTTAATAAAAAAATTTATCACATTGGGAAATTAAACCAAAGTCATATGAATTATAAAAAAAACAAAAAATAATCTTGGGTAACATTATTATATCTTATAATTTAGAATATTGAATAACTAATTGACTTTCTTGAAATAATGGTTTAAATTGTTATTGAAAATTTAATTATAATTAATGAATAATAGGGAATCAAAATTTTCTTCACATATAATGAAAACATATTAATAATGGGTAATTAATTTTTTCTATATTATTTTTATTTGGAATTTTATGAAAAAATGGTATTTAATCCTTAAAGAGGGTCGAGGCATAAAAATTTCCTTAAATTTGAAAATTACTTATCATAGTAAACAAGTATAATTTTATTTAAGAAAAAAAATTATTTATTATATTTCATCTAGAGGTACATGAAATAAGGTAATTAAAAAAGTAATTTCTCTTTAATATGTTATGCATGTCAAAATAAATTGATATATGAACTATTAAAATAGGGACATCCATTTGAAATAAAATTTAATTAAACTATATATATATGGTTGATATATATATATATAATATGTAATACTTATAAATTAATATATATAGAGTGTGTGGAATATTGAAAGAATTCGTAACATATTGGAAACATTATTGTTCAAAGATATCTCTTACCATACATGATAAATCCCAACGAGGATGTAGATAACAACATGAATAAAAATATTAATGTCATTTTAAAACTTAATTCAGCAATTTTTACATCTATATTTTATTTATTATATTAATATTATGTTTATATACAACCATTATAAGGAGATATAATCATTAATTCTACTATTCTAGGTGTAATTGTTTCATAGTTCAATGGTCAGATCTAAAGTGGGGAATTATTAAAGTTAATGTCGAAAGGGGAAGACTTAAAAATTGATGTAAAAATAAATTCAGGGCCTTTTTATAATAGACATGGTGCCAAATATCATTGTGTGTTCTGATATATGGATGATTAATTTAGTATAATCGTTTTAGTTGTACTATAGTTCTTCACAGTGGTTTTAGCTATAATCTTCAAAAAAAAATATTTAATTTAATAAAAACTAATAAAATATACAACCTGATATGATATATAACATATTCCTATTTTAATATAATATTACATATATTAAAACTATTAATTGATGTTTGGAAAAAATAATCATTTTTCAAGGAGTTGAATTAACAATATTGTAAACAATGAAAACATTTGAGAATGGAATGATAATATATTGAAAAATTTATCTTCTGTTAAATGAATAAAATTACAATATATAAATTGTAATATATTAATTTTTTGATTTATAATGTGATATGTTTGGTTGATGAAGAGTGTGAAAAATTAAAATCATTGATTGATAGTACTACCTTCTTATTTGGTTGACTCATCTTAGGATGGCCCATAAGGCACATAATATTGGTAAAATTTTAATGGCTCAAAAACATACATCGCAAATATTGCGATTACATTATTACATTGGCACTAGATACATTGAATCACATCCTAATTGAAAGAAAAGAATAGTCATCTTGGATGTCTATATAAATATATAAATTAAATATTATCTTTTAAATAATAAAATTCTAAACAATATTTTCATGGAGAATATTATATCTTCTTTAAATTTAGACCTATATTCCATTAAAAATCATTGTACCATTTCGAAGTAAAATATATGAATTGGGTAATAATATCTTATCAATAATGGTAAATATTTAGTAGTAGATAATAATCCATGGTTAATAGGGAATAATGTACATTATATAAAATTAATTAAATATTAATTAACCAAATAAGAAAAAAATAAACCATGAATATAAAAATTATTTAAATAATCTCTTTGAAATAAATTATATACATCATAGTTATGGAATTATTTTTCTTGAACATTTGAAACATAAATACGAGGATTTGTGATAAGAAATTAAAAACATACAATCAAGTAATTATTCCAAGACCTCATACTGAAATGGATAAATTAATTTCCAATAAACTAATATACTTTTACTAAGGAGACTTGCTTATTGAATTAAGGACTATGTAATTTAAATCCTCACCCCTCACACAAAAATTTCCATTCAATACTAATATAAATAAAAACACATCTTATTCATCATACTTTAAAATTAAATAGTTGTCCATAATTAATGAACTATTATTCTGAGTGGCAATATTATCCATAGTAAAACTAATAATAATAATTAATAAAAAAAATTTCATGGTATATTAATTCTATAAATATTGTAATGAATAATATTGAAAAATAAATGTAATCATATATGGGAATACATTAGAAATATCTCTAAAACATTTATTATGGAAAATAAAAAATTTCAATGTTCCATTAGTAATCCTAAAAACTCCCAGTTATTGACACCATAATTTCTGGAAATCTATTTATAATAAAAAAATAAGAGCATCAAAATATAGCGTGTTTATTAAGGATGTAAATTCAGTTTAGTAATTATAATATACAAAAACGTTACACTCACAATTATATTGAAATTTATAAAAAGTATAGCGATTAGAAAAAATAATTCCTTTTAGATATTTTTTCTTAAAATTAACTAATTTAAAAAATTATGGTAAAAAATATTAGGATAGTATAAAAAACATAAACATTTATTGAAAACAATAATATCTAATGAATTTTTTAAACTAAAGAGGTAAATAAATATGGAAATTTTTAAAAAATATTTCCTCAATCATTTGAAGAAAAAAATTTATGTAAATGAATATAATTCATTAAATGTTTAATATTATTTAGAGGATATGAAATTATATATTTATTAGTACAGAAATATAGAATATACCCCTCAATTGTAACACTGGAATAAACAATCTTGAATAATGTTTTGATTTTGGAATAAAATCATTCTACTATCATATCTTTTGAATAGAAACACACATGAATGATATAAAATCATTTAATTCTATGAATATTATTAATATAAATTTTATTATGACAAAAACTATCCATGGATATATATATACACCAGTAAAATTAATTAGTTATTAATATAAAGTGCATTTAAATAATTTAAAGTGAGGTAAGAAACTCATACATTATGTCTAATACATTTAATACATGATAAAAAATACAATATATTATAAAAATATTTATTATAAATCATTGATAAGAATATTAATAATATTTTTTAGACCATATATGATATAATAATAACTTTTAATCACTATTTTATTATTATATATTTATTAAAATAATCATCCCATTGGATTTCTATATCATTTTTCTTGTATGTTTTGGTTTACTAGATTTTTTCTATCAAAAATGAGCATCGCTCCAAAATCACTAAAATTTTAGTAACGATATAAAAATAATATATATTATTCTTATATATTTTTATCCTATTGCGTAATAGTTATATATACATATTATAAAATACTCCAGTCCTGGAGAAAATATGCCATACATATGAATGAATGTTATTTCCATTTTTTTAACAGATAGAAAAAATAATGGTAAATAATGATTAAAAATAATAGAATTCTTATAAAACATAAATATTATATATTTATTAAATTTTAATTTATTATTATACATGTTATACTTAAATGATAATTTAATCCTATCTCTTAAGGAAGGAGGGAGTAAATATGTACATACGAGTGAAATTATCATTTTCTTATGGGAATGGTGTTATAAATTTAGATGAAATATTATGAAAATATATTTATTGTTATTTAATAATTATCATATATAAACATTTAACTCATTATAATAACCATCAAGAAAATACGGTGGTTGAATATTACTTATACCACTATGTGTATATAGCAAGTCGTATGTACACATGTGTGGTATGTTCACTTTTATTTTGTTAAAGCATAAAACATATAATGGTTACTTAATTCATAATGAAATTTTGATATATTTTGTTAATTGAATTTATAATTTTTTGATCAATCCCTCTGATTCCGTTTACATAAATAAAAATGACATTTCATATGTTATAGTGATTACTATTTCTTTGGAATTAATGAATTAGATCTCCATTTAAGGGACATATGTTTGCCAATTGGGAAATAAATGAACCACTAAAATGTGGTTATGGATGTCATTAGGGAAACTTTTATGTGTATCATCGATCTAAATGATTGAAAAGATGTAAAAAAGTGGGGGGGGGGTACATTAAATTGATTAGGTGAGGGCACTTTTGGAATTTCCTAAATGATTAAATTATAATAAAGTAATTATCTTGAAAAATTAATCTTAAAGATCATATATTCTAATAAAATTAAAGATTTGGTTGTAATAAAATAAAAAACAATTAAATTTATTATTTTATGTGGTTAATTAATAATTATATTATTTATTTAACCACTACATACCATATTTTAACATCAACCATTATAACTACCATTTAGATCTAAAAGGATTATAATTTAACTTATATGGTAAATACAAAATCATAAATAGAAAAAGGATGGATGTTAGAACATATATTTTCATTTCATTATATAACATTGTTATTTTATTAATAAAAATATATATAATATTATTTTGATAAAATATCATTAATGTGATTTTAATAGTACTCTTTTAATTTGTATTTAAATGCATCATGAAAATTTATAAATAGAAATTAAATCCATTAAAAGAACCCAAAAATTTCATATATATCTAAAAAATTCATGGAAAAACTATTTCATTTATATTATAGCATTTTTAATATGTTTTAAATAATATGTATCATTTATATTGATTTAAAAAAACATTTTTTTCATTACAAAAGATTTTATCGTAATTATTTATTAACAAAATGTTTGAAATAAATTATAATAATTAGTATAAATTAATTATTTCTAAAATAAAAATTATTATTCATTCACAACATGATTTTGTCCCCATGTCAACTCATAACAGATATTTAAATCTACGTGTGTGTCAATTTGAATCATTATTTTATTTAAATGATATATCGGTAATTTTCCTTAAAACAGGTCCATTAAAAAAATAATTTCCAATTGCCATGTTATATGTATATAAATACCATCCTCCAGTAAGAATAATGATGACTGATTACAGACATAACACATATTTATAACAGATATTTACCTCAATTACCCTTAACTGAGGGGAAAATGTTAACCACGAATACTATTCACATTGTCCAAAAAATAAATGGGTTTATTTTAGCTATAGTGATACTCATAATTCCAAATATGGAATAATTTTTTCAAATTCAATGCCTATAATTAGAATAAATTAATTCAAATAATACATTCATAAAATGGGATGACAACCACTTCATAGGAAAATACGTTTTTATGAATAAAACATGGATGGGACACATCCCATTCATAGAATCATAATAAATGAATGTTAGAAATTATATTTAATACATAATATATACATTTCATTAATTTCATTCACTAATTTTGATTTTTTTTTGTTTTATAATATATAAATATTAATTGTATAAAAATATAATGATGAAAAATAATTATTTTTACACATAAAAATATTTGAATTAACCAAATAATAATATTGAAAATTAAATACAAATATTATAATTTGATATATTTTTTTTAAAAAAAACTACTATTAGTATACCCATGAAATTAAACAATTACTTAAAAATTAAATATCATTCCTTATTTCTGTAAAAATCAATAATTGCTTAAAATTATAAAAAGTTTATACTAAAATTTTAGTGAATAATATTTGAGAAGTTATATTATTTTAATAATTTTCAGAAAGATAAAAAAATAATATTTAAATATTCTAGCAAAATTTAAAAACTATAATATTTTTAAAATATAATTCTGAAGCTTAATATAATATATCTGGAATTTGAGTACCAATTATTAGTGAACTAATCAATTAATTTATATTTAATTGTTCCTTTATATATATATTTGTTTATTATATAAATTAAATTCATACTATCCAATTCAATGGTATGGAGATAACATGAATATAAAATTATATTATATTAAAATTATATCATGGATATTTTGGACTCAATGTATCATGTAATCTCGAATATCAAAGATTCTTAATTTATTTAATGATAAATAAATATAAAATCCCGTTAAGTTACATTCCACCATCATTAAATAATTTATTACCACACATAGTGTACTTGTTCTCATTAATTATGTGTTTTTCATTTGAAAATTCTCTATAGGAAAACCTTATGTAAAAAATTGATAATTAAACATCGACGTAACTAAGGGATATAGAAATTTGATGTTCACCAAATAACTAGGTTTTCAAAGATCGGAAGATCAGTGTGATGTGAATATATGGACATGGATTAGAAAAATAATTCCACATTATTAATAGAGACTAATTATGTTTGTGGTCTGGATAACATTTACCACCAAAAAACAATATATATTTGATGATTAAAAGGTCACTCATTCATCATAATGTAATTTAAATGTATATTTTTTTATTTGTTTTCCATTTTCAAAATGTCAATGTATTCATTTAAAATCAATATAAATCACTAATTAATGTTTTTTAATTTATTTCATTTCTTTTCATTATCAAAATCTTATTAACTAGTTATGGTTCCATATATAAACACATCATATCTTATAATCGTAAATGGTTATAGATTTTTTTCTCATGTCTGTATAACTTTTGTTAATCATTATTTCAATGAGTTATTATTTTTTACATCTTTAAATTTACCAAATTCAAAATGTTTACCACACAATATCCAATATGAGAAATCATACTTTACCTTCTAAAAATAATATCTAAATTTTTAATCATTTAGTTATTCAATTTTTAACCTTAGTCCATGTAACACCCCAGGTAAATAAATCATATGACATTTTTATATTTATCCATATTTGTGAATAAAATATTAATATTACTTTAAAGGGGACGCTATGCTTGATGGCATACCCCATACAAACAACGAGTTTCTTGGGAATCTTACGTTTCACTATAATAATAAAATAATATTATTTTAAATGGTAGTTAACGCCTAGCCATTTTAATAGCGGGAATGAACAGAACTAACTACAAAATGATTATATATGTTTGTCAAATATTTTTACTCATGACAATAAATGTTAGAGGATTAAAAATGTGAATGAATCCAATTTTAAGCGTAAACATTCTAATATTCTTTAAAAGGTCGATTAACCGCCTTTTGATGGTGAACCTATTTTAAATCCACTTTTTGAAACTTTTATGTGATATATTTGACAAAATAAAATTCCTATATAGAATCTGGACATCAAAATATACTTTGTGTAAATTTTAGGTATCTTTCCGATATTGATAATTTTTTAATGAATAGTGAAAAATGTTGTATTTTAATTCAATACCTCTTTTTAATCTAATTTATTTTTATGATTAGAGTATCTTTTGAATTTTTTTTAAAGTAAAATTATAATATATTTTTACCATTTAATCCAATAGTGGTCTTTGTAATGAATTTCACTTCGAAATCGGACTTAAACTAATTTCAATCTTTTGATACTTATTGATTCATAAAAACGCGTTATTTTCTCTAACAGCGGAAATTACTTATTAAAGTAATTAATGAAACCTATATGTTTTGAATTCTGTAAAATAGACTTCATTTTTGAATTCGGAATATCAAATATAGCATAGGATGATGTTTTGGTATTTTTCTGAAAACATCAATTTTTGATGAATAGTGAAACCACTAAGTGGTACTTAAAAAACTGATTTTTCGTTTAAATGAAAATTTACCACCTCTGTGTTTTGAATTTCAAAAATCCGACATACATGGTCTTAATTAAGATGTAAAATGTGGTTCAATGGGATTAAAATATTATTTTGGTGAATAGTAACTTTTATGTTTTTAATCGCGATTCGAGGTAATTAGTGTAGTTTAAGGTAAAAATAATGTTTTAATAATATGAGATGACCTTGAAACATGCCCTACCCTTATTTTATGTGTCATGGCAGACCATGGAAATCCATGGGTCAAATTGGGTACCGCATGGAGCCACTTTGGAAGGAAAATGACATTAATATCTTTTTATTTAATGTTAAAGTAAAAAATGTCACAAACATGAGTTGTTTTACTAAAACAATTTTTAAGTGTGGTTATACAAGTCATATGTTTGACTATAAATAGTCAGTTGAAATCTAAAAAGATTTCCTACATCATAGTATTGTTTTATAATTTTTAGACATTAAATAAATTAAATTATTTATGACATCATGATGATGCAGTGATTACCTCATTATTTAACGATTTAAATAAAATGAAAAGATAATGTAAAATATAAGTCCTACACTTGTCAAAACCCTATTTTATGGCTATATTTAGAACCCTTATCACCATATACTTGAATTATATCAATGTGGGACCTTTTAAATCCGAAAGGCATTTTAAAATAAAGTAACATTTCTTTACTTTCCAAGAGTGCCCCTCCTCTCCTCTTATAAAAGGCCCCCACCTCTACCACCATACACACACCTCTCAAGCCTTTGGCTCGGCCAACCCCTGCCCATTTCATCTCTCCACATCTCTCTCTTCATCATTGAAGCCTCACATTGGGCAGAATCCTTTCCAAGGAAGCCTTTGAGATTAAATCAAAGAGAGTTACCTGTTTTAAAGGTAGTGTTTTCTCTTGTCTTCTTATGTTTTATTTTGTTTCTCCAACCCCCTTAACAATTTTTATTATTTTCTTTTGTAACAACACCAGTATCTTCAATATACTAGTATGTTGGTATGTTAAGGATTCGAGCTACACTTACACACACCTTCGTCTAATGGTTGAAGAACATACTGTTTCTATGGTTGGCGATTTTCTGCCTCATGAAACGATGATTATTCAATATTCTTTTAACACCTTTAAAGGTGACCATTATTATGTCACTGTATTATATATATGATATATATGGTATTTATTTATAATATATGATTCTTTATTTTATATTTAAAACATACCTTTATTCGTTTCATGTTGTGCAAATGCAATAATTTCATATGAGGAAGTGTGGACTACCACCCCCTCAAGTGATGTGACTCGTACTTGCAACACATGGAATGTAAAAAGAATGAAATTAATGAACATTTTTGACCTATATAACATATATATTATACTGGAATTATAATATATATATATATAATTTATTTTTAATCCCATTAATATGACAAAAAATTGAAAGTAGCGTTCATGTGTATGTACGGCCTACCGTCTCCCTGAACGGTGCATTTCGTTTTTTATCTCCAAATAATATGGAATAGTATAAAATGAATATGTACTGGATATATATGATATTTTAATCATTAATAATATTCTGGAAATTATTTACTTATAACTACATGGGCAATCATTTTCAAACAAGTTAATTTTTTACTCATGTACCAAACATCGACAAAAACGTCTGATATGAACTAACATTATTAAACAATTATTATAACATTATAATATGTGATATGAACTGAATAATAATCTTTAAAGGAGTTATTTAGGAAATTATAAATTGACCAATGTTTATTATTAAGGAATATATAGAAACGAACAAGACAAGTCAGACATGAGGTAACGGATCCTACTCCTCTCTTTCTTTTTAAGTACACTCTTTTATGTCATTCATTTTAAGATCATATTTCTTGTGGTTGGGATGATCTTTTATATTAATATTACTGTAATTTTTATGTTCATATTATGAGAGACCCTATTCTCTCTCATAAATCCATTTTTGATGTTTTGAGTGGCGTCGTTAGGCTACCAAATTTTCGTAAGAGATATAACATCTCTCTTACTTTTTATGTACTCTCCTTTATGTTAATTTTTTTAAGCTCCTATTTGTTATGTTGGGGGATGTTCTTTTATATTACTCTTTCTTTAAACTTTATTTTAATATGATGAGAGACCCTATTTGATCTCATCAATCCATTTTTTTAAGTTTTAAGTGGCGCCGTTAGGCTGCCGAGTTTTCGTAAGAGATTTTTCATCTCACTTTTATTCCCGTGAGATTTATGCTACATTTGCCAAAATTTCCATTGAGTGGTGTATGTACTGCCCATTATTTTTCTCATTGTTTAATATAATTTCATTTATTAGTATTTACATCAATGTTGTATTGTCCATCTTTCACGGGGTGTATGTTTCGAAAGATACCCATGTCGGTAAGGGAACTTTTCACCCTCCTCTTTTTTAAAAGACTTCTTTTGTTATATGTTTTAATTCACATAATATTATGTTGGTATATGTTCTTATATACCCTTATTGATTTAAATTTTATGTCCATGTGATGAGATACCCTTTTTATCTCTCATCAACTCATTTTCTGAATTTTGGTAGTGACGTCGTTAGGCTGTCAAATTTTTGCAAAGGAACTTCTTAACCAAATTTTGATTCTTTGGGATAAGCTTGTACTCCTTGAATATGTCATTATATGAATATGTGTGAATAACCTCTGACTTTTTTTCACTTAATATCCACTTATATTTGGTGTATTAGTTTGTCACACATAATTATATAATTGATTTATCCTTAATCCAAGGATACCGTCTTTGTAAGGGACTTCATCTCAATCTCCATTCATTGCGGCATATTTTGTTTTATACACAGACTTCTTTTATACGGTTTATAAAACCCTTTGACTTTTACGTTTATCCCAAAGTAATCTTTTTTATATGAAGTGTTTTACTGAACGACAAAAGAGGATATGTTTTTGTTGTACGTATGCGGCGACAACAACTTCTCTGCCACCGTGACCATTATTTGAGTTTCGGCTTCCTATATAAGCCATACCTTCTTTTTAAACGAAAAAAATACCATGTTTTACTTTTCTTTTTTTTTGGTATTGAAAATGGTTTTCATAATGTTTTTATATCAATGTGTTGTATTGATATCTTGTGATTTAAATGTGGAAATGTAATGTTTCCTTTATGCATGTTTTATGTGATATGATTATGTTGTGGTTCTTGGTAATTATTATGAAGACGGGTGGTTCCGTGATAAACTAAGGGCGGGTGAGCCCGATATAGCTCTTCAATGCATTGGGTAACGCGAAGGGGTTAAACGTTAAGGTTTCTCCGAAGAGATTTAGTGAATATACTGTGATGGGTATTCCAAACCTAACTAAGAGGGTTACTCCCTATGTAAGAATGTTATGAATGCCTCAAGTTACCTTTATGTCTTATGATTTCTATGATTTATTCATGATTTTATGGGTTATGTTAAAGTGATTATGTTTTATGGGTAAAGTATGATTTCATTATTATGTATACACGTACTCATGTTTCCATTCCATATTTTTATATCCCTTACTGAGCTTTTTATGCTCATCCCAAGTTTCTGAAAAAAAATTCACATGTGAAGGGAAAGTTGTATGATATGATGATAGTGTCAATGAAATTGTCATGAAAGAATCCATGTTTTGTTTTAAATATGTTTCCGTTGATGGGAAAAATGAGTATTATCTTTTATGTAACCACTTTGTTTAAATGTGGAATGTAATTACTGATTTATGATATAATTCTCTAAAACTCTTAACCTGAAAAAATCCTCATTGCTAATTATTCATTTAATTCAATATTAAGGAAGGTTTAAGTTTGGGGCCTTATAGTTGGTATCATAGGTCGGTTTAGACAACTTTAGGGATTATGAGTTTTTGTTAGACACATGATTAGTCATTATATCTATTATTTCAGTTAAATACTTGTTTTACAACTTTTTTCCGGTCAAGTAAAGTCGGTTACGAATGGAAAGAGATGGATCCGAAATGATATTCCTATATCTTCCTAATGAAATGCTTGCAATAATTATTGCAAAGTCAAGTTTGGATGATTGTGAAACTTTTCCTAGCATACTACTCACTTGCAAGCAGTTGTTTGAGATATCAAACACCTCCACTATACCTCGTTATCATCATGGATCATGGGTTGTATTTAGACAAATACTATTTTCACAATATTCTCATATTTTCAAGAAAGGTAAATATTATCAAGGTATTTTCAAATATTTTACCTTATCACAAGAATTGGAATCATATTATGATTTTAAAAATGGTGCTGAAGAAGGAGACCCTTACGAAACCTATTTATATTTGCTTTTAAAATATATTCTCTCAGCACATATTTATTGTATATTAAAATGACCAATAATAGAAAGTTTCAACTCAAATTTTTTCCGACTATTTTATAGAAATCATGTTTTATCAGATGTTTTGGATTTATATGTCATACATGATTATTTTCCAAAACTATTTTTCTGTGAACACCCATATGACCCATGTTGTAAAAGGTGTATTTGGATGGAGGAAGCAAATGATTTTGAAGGATCTCTAAATCAGTGTTTTAATTCATGGGACTTCTACCTACGTGAGCAAGATGACGATTAAACTGAGTGGACGCCATGATCAAGGTATGATCTTATTCATTTTGTGAATCATTTTATTTTATCTTATGGTGGGGAAATAAGACTTCAAGAATTAAGATGTTGAGATCGTAATGAATTTGGATGAAAATGAGAGGTATAAAGAAACTATTGAAATTAAAACATGTTATGGTTATTTTTTGAGTTTTATAAAATGGAAAACCCGCAGACCGTGTGACAACCCGTCGCGTCGGACAAAGCTGCGGGAATCAAACCCACAAAAAAAGTGCAACAGGTATTTATTGCCTACCACTGGACTACGTCAAGTCCGTGGTCAGTTTGACTGATTCTTTTTAGTTAGATGATTTTTTAATTAATAGTAAGTTTATTTTGGCTTATCTATGGATATTTGTTAACCTATCATGGAGGATATGTGATTAGGTTAATTACTTTTCAATATGAGACTTTAAGAGCAACTGATGTTGTTTGGAGATAAATGTTACGATTTAACTTGGAAGAATATGTGACTAACTCCTTCAAATATGTGGGTTTCAATCTTAGTTTGGTTTACTTTGAAGATTTTTATGGGAAAATTTTTTATCAAACAGTCCTCGTTGAACTTTGGGTTTTGATTGGACAAATTTTGGAGATTAAGAATGGATTTTCTTTTTATAAAGGGATATCCTTTTTTGGATTATCTGATCTTGTACTAACCTTTTTAGTTTTGGTTTTAGTTAAATTATAAAGACATGGTAAGTATATATTTATCTCTTGTGGATTAGGTGATTCTATAGAAGTTGATTATAGTACTCTTAATGTGAACACGTCTTCCTAAATACTCGTCTTTTGGAGAAAATATGAGTTCGTGTAAGAAATCTAATAAAAGTTGAAAGTCAACATGATAAGTGATTCTGTTTCCTTATGAATAAATTCCTCAATAAAAAGAAACTTAAAACAAAAATTGTGTCTATTAACTTTTCCTACTGGGGAATCTAATACCATTTAACCCATCACAAGTTTGTGATTTTCTTGTGGTTATCTTTCTCCGAAAAATGTTTTCTATCACTCTTTATCAGAACGTGACCTTATGTTTTCTCCTCCATGTCCATGTTTTCCTACATGGAATCCAAGTATGGGTTAACATGGGTGACCTATGTACTTATCTATCTTTATTTTAATGTGATTGTTTTACCGAATCTTGTTCCGATGTGGGACTTTCAAGGATGTTTCCAAGCACAATTTTAAAATTTCGAGGACACAATTCCCAAAAGGGTGGAAGGATGTAACACCCCAGGTAAATAAAGAATATGAAATATTTATATTTATCCATATTTGTGAATAAAATATTAATATTACATTAAAGGGGACTCTATGCTCGATGGCGTACCCAATACGCAACAACGAGTTTCTTGGGAATCTTACGTTGCACTCTAATAATAAAATAATATTATTTTAAATGGTAGTTAACGCCTAGCCGTTTTAATGGTAGGAATGAATAGAACTAACTACAAAATTATTATATATGTTTTTCAAATATGTTTACTCATTACAATAAATGTTAGAGGATTAAAAATGCGAATGAATCCAATTTTAAGCGTAAACATTATAAAATTCATTAAAAGGTAGATTAACCGCCTTTTGATGGAGAACCTCTTTTAAATCCACTTTTTGACAATTTTATGTGTTATATTTGACAAAATAAAATTCCTATTTTGAATCGGGACATCAAAATACACTTTGTGTAAATTTTTGGTATCTTTCCGATAAAGTTAATTTTTTAATGAATAGTGAAAAATGTTGTATTTTTATTCAAAAAATCTATTTAATCTAATTTTTTATATTATTATATTATCTTTTGAATTTTTTTTAAAGTAAAATTAGAATATATTTTTACTATTTAATCCAATAGTGGTCGTTGGAGTTAATTTCACTTTGAAATTGGACTTAAACTAGTGTCAATCTTTTGATACTTATTGTTTCATAAAAACACGCTATTTTCTCTGATAGTGGGAATTAATTATTAAAATAATTTATTCAACTTATGTGTTTTGAATTTTGTAAAATATAATTCATTTTTGAATTCGGAATATCAAATATATCTTAGGGTGAAGTTTTGGTATTTTTCTGAAAAACTTCAATTTTTGACGAATAGTGACACCACTAAGTGGTACTTTAAAAATTGATTTTTTGTTTAAATGAAAATTTACCACCTCTGTGTTTTGAATTTCAAAAATCCAACATACATGGTTGTCATTAAGAAGTAAAATGTGGTTCAATGGGATTAAAATATTTTTTTTTGGTGAATAGTAACTTTTAAGTTTTTAATCGTGATTAGAGGTAATTAGTGTAGTTTAAGGTAGAAATAAAGATTTAATAATATGAGATGAGCATGAAACATGTCCTGCCCTTATTGGATGTGTCATGTCCGACCAAGGAAATCCATGGGTCAACTTGGGGACCCCATGGAGCCACTTTGGAAGGAAAATGAAATTAATATCTTTTTTTTAATGTTAAAGTAAAAATGTCGCAAACATGAGTTGTTTTACTAAAACAATTTTTAAGTGGGGTTATACAAGTCAGATGTTTGACTATAAATAGTCATTGGAAATATAAAAATATTTCATACATCATAGTATTTTTTTATAATTTTTAGACATTAAATAAATTAAATTATTTATGACATCATTATGATGCAGCGATTACCTCATTATTTATCGATTTAAATAAAATGAAAATAAAATGTAAAATCTATGACCTAAACTTCTCAAAAACCTATTGTATGGGTATATTTCGAACACATATCACCTTAAACTCGAATTATATCAATGTGGGACCTTTTAAATCCGAAAATCATTTTAAAATAAAGTAACATTTCTTTACTTTCCAAGAGTTCCCCTCCTCTCCTCTTATAAAAGGCCCCCAACTCTACCACCTTACACACACCTCTCAAGCCTTTGGATCGGCCAACCCCTGCCCATTTCATATCTCCACATATCTCTATTCATCATTGAAGCCTCACATTGGGCAGAATCCTTTCCAAGGTAGCCTTTGAGCTTAAATCAAAGAGAGTTACCCGTTTTAAACGTAGTGTTTTCTCTTGTGTTCTTATGTTTTATTTTGTTTCTCCAACCCACTAAACTCTTTTTATTCTTTTCTTTTGTAACAACAACAGTATCTTCAATATAATATGATGTTGTTATGTGAAGGATTCGAGCTACACTTACACACACCTTCGTCTAATGGTTAAAGAACATACTGTTTCTGTGGTTGGCGATTTTCTGCCTCACGAAATGATGATTGTTCAATATTATTTTAACACCATTAAAGGTGGCCATTATGATTTCACTGTATTTTATATATTATATATATGGTATTTATGTTTACTATATGCTTATTTATTTTATACTTAAAACATACCTTTATTCTTTCATGTTGTACAAATGCGGTAATTTCATATGAGGAAGTGTGGACTACCGCCCCCTAAAATGATGTGACTCGTGCATTAATTACATGGAATGTATAAAGAATGAAATTAATGAACATATGTGACCTATATAACATATATATTATACTGGAATTATAATATATATATATATCATTTATTTTTAATTCCATTAATATGAAAAAAAATGAAAGTAGCGTTCATGCGTACGTACGGCCTACCGTCTCCATGAATGGTGCTTTTCGTTTTTTATCTCCAAATGATATGGAATAGTATAAAATGAATATTCACTGGATATATAAGATATTTTAATAATTAATACTATTCTAGAAATTATTTACTTATAACTACATGGGCAATCATTTTTCAAACAAGTTCATTTTTGACTCATGTACCAAACATCGGCAAAAACGTCTGATATGAACTAACATTATTAAACAATTATTATAAAATTATAATATGTGATTTGAACTGAATAATAATATTTAAAGGTGGCCCTTAGGAAATTATAAATTGACCAATGTTTATTATTCAGGATTATAAAGAAACGTACAGGACAAGTCGGACTTGAGGTAAGGCATCCTACTCCTCTCTTTATTTTTAAGTACACTCATTTATGTCATTCCTTTTAATATCATATTTATTGTTATTGGGGAGATATTTTATATTACTATTACTGTAATTTTTATGTTCATATGATGAGATACCCTATTCTCTCTCATCAATCCATTTTGGATGTTTTGAGTGGCGCCGTTAGGCTGCTGAATTTTCATAAGAGATCTAACCTCTCTCTTTCTTTTTAAGTACTCTCCTTTATGTCACTTCTTTTAATCTCCTCTATGTTATGTTGGGGGATGTTCTTTTATATTAATATTTATGTAAACTCTATGTTAATATGATGATATACCCTATTCTATCTCATCAATCCATTTTTGTATGTTTTAAGTGGCGTCGTTAGGCTACCGAGTTTTCATAAGGGATTTTTCATCTCACTTTTATTCCCGTAAGATTTATGCTACATTTTCCACAATTTCCTTTGAGTGGTGAATGTACTTCCCATTATTTTACTCATTGTGTAATATACATTCATTTATGAGAATTTACATCAATGTTGTATTGTCCTTCTTTCACGGGGTGTGTGTTTTGAAAGATACCCATGTCGGTAAGGGAACCTTTCACCCTCATCTTTTTTAAAAGACTTCTTTTGTTATGTCTTTTAATTAACATAATATTATGTTGTAATATGTTATTATATATCCTTATTGATTTAAATTTTATTTCCAAGTGATGAGATACCCTTTTTATCTCTCATCAACACATTTTCTGAATTTTGGTAGTGACGTCGTTAGGCTGTCAAATTTTTCCCAGGAAACTTCTTAACCCAATTTTGATTCTTTGGGATAAGCTTGTACTCCTTTAATATTCCGTTCTATGAATATGTGTAAATAACCTCTGACTATTTTACACTTAATATCTACTTATATTTTGTGTATTAGTTTGTCGCACATACTTATGTAATTGATTTATCCTTAATACAAGGATACCATCATTGAAAGGGACTTCGTCTCAATCTCCATTCATTGAGGCATATTTTGTTTTATACAAAACCTTCGTTTATACGGTGTATAAACCCCTTTGAATTTTACGTTTAGCCAAAAGGAATCATTTTTATATGAAGAGTTTTACTAAATGACAAAAGAGGATATGTTTTTGTCTTATGTATGTGGCGACAACGACTTCTCCTCCGCCGTGACCATTATTTGAGTTTCGGCTTCCTCTACAAGCCATACCTTCTTTTTAAAAGAAAAATAAATACCATGTTTTACTTTTCTTTTATTTTGGTATTGAAAATTTTTTTCATAATTTTTTTATATCAATGTGTTGTCTTGATATCATGTGATTGAAAGGTGGAAATGTAATGGTTTCTTTATGCATGTTTTATGTGATACGATTATGTTGTGGTTCTTGGGAATTATTATGAAGACGGGTGGTTCTGAGATAAAATAAGGGAGGGTGAGCCTGATATATATCTCCAATGCATTGGGCAACGTGAAGGAATTAAACGTTAAGTTTTCTCCAAATAGATTTAGGGAATATACTGTGATGGGTATTCCAAATGTAACCGAGAGGGTTACTCCCTATGTAAGAATGTTATGAATGTGTCATGTTACCTTTATGTCTTATGATTTCTATGATTTATTCATGATTTTATGGGGTATGTTAAAGTTTTTATGTTTTATTCGTAATGTATGATTTCATTCTTATGTATACATGTACTCATGTTTCCTTTCCATATTTTTATATCCCTTATGGAGTTTTTTATGCTCATCCCATGTTTTTGAAATGTTTTTCACTGGTCAAGGGAAAAAGGTACATGATACGATGATAGTGTCAAGGAAGTGTCAGGAAAGAATCCATGATTTGTTTTAAATATGTTTCTATTGATGGGGAAAAATGTGTACTACCTTTTATGTAACCACTTTGTTTAAATGTGGAATGTAATTAATGATTTATGATATAATTCTCTAAAACTCTAAACCTGAAAAGATCCTCAATGTGAATTATTCATTTAATTCAATATTAAGTAAGGTTTAAGGCTGGGGCCTTATAGTCCACTTCCAAAATATTTATTATAAGTTTTAGTGTAAAAATATTGTATTTATGGTCACTCAATTTCCTAAATCATCAGATAATTAGTTTTATAAATAAAATATTTTATCCTCTGTATGATGAATCAAAAATAATATTAGATAGTCTATATTGTTTATTTATTTTTATGTATACTAATATCATAACATATTAACTACTATAATTGCTCAATATTAATATTAAAAGAGTATTTTGATCATGAAATTGTTTTCTCATATGGTTTTAAGTTATGTATTTATAAAATGTTTGGTTTATTCCCTAATTTTTCATTTCAACTCTCCCTTTTCTTGTATTTCCATGTCTTGAATTATAATGATGAGTTTTACTTATGATATTTTTTACAGGAGTCTATTGTGATTCAATTATAGAGAAATGTTCAATCATATTAGAATATATTATTATTATATTACTAATACTCAAATAAATTAAACTTCCAATACATTATATTTATTCACATTAGTGTGAAATAATTTATTAAAAATTTAAGTGTCATTAAATAATTTTATATTTATCATTTTTCAACACACATATTACTAAATCCAATGGTTAATGTATAATTTTTTTTATTAGAATAATAATGTGGGATGGTGATTTTATAGATTGAATTAGAGGATTTATTTTTATTTGAGATGGTTTATTAGTTATTCAAGAAAAGCTTGAGGATATTTTAGTTAGAACCAATTGTATTATTTTTTGGGAAATTGAATTTGAATAGAATATGATATTGTAATTTTTCTAATGATTTGAGTGTGTTCAAATCAGTGATATAGTATCCCAATATGAATAATAGAAAGTGGATGAAGTTGTGGAAACATTTACCTTGTTTAATTGACCCTTAAAATATAGGAGAGATTATAGACGATATGTTCAATATGGAAAATTATGAGTATTCCAATGAAATCATATATATTTAGACACTCCTTGGGGGGTACATTTTTATTAATATCATTATTATTAAAATCAATTATAATAGATTTTCTATATTATGAAATTTCATTATGGAATACGAGAAACTACAACCTAACATAACACAAATTTAACTTAGTGTTATTATGTATGTCTAAAATTTAATGAAATCATTTTCTTAATGGCTATTTTTTTTTGATTTTCCATATCATTATTTGATAATAGTTCGGTTATGGTTATAAATATCCAACAATACTATTATCAAATATTATAATTTGTAATGGTTGAAGCCTAAATCAGTCGATATAAACATGTTTTCAATTGATAATTTTGGTATTATAACAATTTCCATCCTAAATGGATGAGATATTAACTATGAAATATTTCTTTATGCCTAAATTTTATTAAAAAAATTATTATTAATTTTAACAAATCTTAATTTCCAAAATATTGATGTATATGATATATAATAATGAAATTTCATTTATTGAAGGTGATAAAGTTATGAATAATCATGTTTATACGTGTAATAAAATATGGATGTAGCCCCAAACTGAATTACATCAACGTTTAGGAAATTTATTATTGTGTGTAAGGATTTTCCTCAAATAATATAATTTTGGCATTTAGATAAATAATTTAGGTAATATATTTTATGTTATAAATATACTAACAAAAATATCATCTAAGAAATTGTGATTTAAATGAAGTGGGATTGAGAATGTAAAAAATATATTCCAAACCATTGTACTAATAGTAATAATTTTCACCAGTGACCTCTGAGTCCATGTTATAATCAGAAAACCTATGTGAAAATTATCACTAATGTATATCATGGTAATAAAGGTATAATTATTTTAGAAAAAAATTTCTTATTACATGTTGGAATTTGATTCAATGATCTATAATATTTGTAGTATACTTTCTAAGTGCACTAAATTTTGACCTAGATGAATATGAAAATAACGAAAAACTTATAGTTTTCTGATTATTTCATTAAAATTAGAATATTATAAAAAAAAATTTGATAGATGATATTTTATTATTTATTAAAATATTATATTATTATCTTTGGAAATTTATTATCTCTATCCACTTTTTATTATAATATTTTTACTGATTGGTTCACATTTCATAAATATCTATGGTAGTATGTCAATACAAGAATGAATATGAACACCCATTAGATGAAAATTATATAATTTATCTATCAATACTAATTAATTATAGACCATTGTATTAAATATGTGAAAAATTACAATTGGTGATAATACTATTTCAAATAAAGTTATATGTTTACAACAATTATGAAATGATTTTTCTAGATAAATTATATATTGTGCCTTTAATATTATAACACCCCTAACCAAACACCCACTTCTAATCTGGGGATAAACACAGCCTCATGTGTGCCTCACCGTATTCAAGAGGATTTTGAATAGTATTATATGTCTAATTCAATTATTGGGAAGGCTGTACCCTTTTTATAATTTCATTAAATAAATAATGGAGTCAATAAAAATTAAATAACCAACTTATGAATAATAGAATAAACATTATATGTGTGGGAAATAGAATAATCCATTAAAGGAAGTAACAATATGGAATAAAAGATATATAGATATTATATAACAATAGGATTCAAATAATGTGATAAAGAATGTAAATACAAGATGCAATAACACTATACTAAAACTCTATATTGAAATTCCTACAACCTTCGTCAAAAATATAAAACATTCGAACATAGTGACCTTGATCTTGACTAGATCTATAGTAATGGAATATAAAATAGATTCAAAATATCATAGTAAATTGTTATTATAAAATGTTTTATAACACCACAACACATTATCATTAGTTTATAAGTCTATTAGTCTATTCTATTTGCATATTCAAGGAAAACATAAACAAATTATATAGCATGAATACAAAATATCAATTTCCTTTGTGACTAAATACACAATTGCTAGAACTATTCCAGAAGGAATCATCCTATACCCATGGGGGTAAAATCCTAAATGGCAATCATACAACAATTACCCCTCACTATTGCCCCCAACCAGGTAGAAACATCCTTGATCAAGGATATTCATATGTTGGAATAACTCATTCCTAACACATATAAAAATAATAATGGACATATATTGCAACCACACAACAATGTTTGGTAGACAGATACAGATCATATGATTTATGATGAAAATATATGGACGAAAATAACATAATGTTAATAATATAATCATAAATATAGTCTATATATATTCAAAAAATAACATTTGATGCATAAACAACACATAAACACATATCTAGTGATTTGGTATGAAACCTATATTTATCACAAGAGTAATCACAGTAGAAAATAATTTGATAATGACCCTTATAAAAGATACAGTAATTTCAAGTAATTCCTTACTCAAACTAAAATTTCAATGTCAATTATAAATGATTGTATTTTGTATAAAACATGGATTGGAATATACTACATCCATGAAGAACTCCTGATGGAAATTATTATCAATGTTGCTGAATAGAAAATTTCAATGTTTGTTAAGGAATCCAAAAAATATCTCTATCGTATTATTCCAAAATAAAATAATATCATTTATGTAAAAATATAATTTTATATCCCAGATATTTATGAATAATATAAATTAATATTTCCTTACCATTCAAGATAAATAAATTGATATTAATAATATATATATAACTTATAATAATTCTTTATTAGTCATGATAATTCTATAATGAATAATCAATGAATAATTTATAATAATTATCTTCATATTTTATGATAATTATCTCCGAAAAAATTGGATATAGCAAAATCAGTAAAAACAAAATTTTCAAAAAATTTATACATTTATAATGTTTTCATTACATTTTAATTTTCATGTAATCTAATGATAAACAAACACAGATATTATAGTTATTTAGTAATTGGATTTTCCCCATAGATGAATAGTTTCTTCATGAAAAATGATTTGAAATGAAATTTTACATCATTATAAGGAACAAGAAATACTAATGAGATTCATGGAATTGTGTTAAAAGTCTTGTTTTTATACTCATAAAAATGAATGTGGCCTCCACCATAATAGTCCATAATATATATTCTAGTATTATGAAGAGTACAAAAAAGTATATATTGTTGGGATTTTCATTATATTTTGAGTAGTGGAAATAATTTTCAACTATCTAGTTCTGGAGAGACTCCTGTATGTGTTATAACATTGGGTGGAAGGGGTAATTTAAAAATTATTTCACCATTTATCTAAATATATCTCACTAATGTGAAAAGAAAATGTTTTTTATGTTTTTCTCTGATATGTATTTTCGGATTCACACACATATATCAAATAAAATACCACATTATTATATGAAGTCAATATATTGCATGAAAAATTAGGTGTCTAACATTCTTAGGGTGTCATGGAATGAACAATGGAAAGGAATATATTATTTTTTAGTATTTTTAAAATTGTGCATTGAGGCCATCAAAATACTGATCTATGATACTATCTTATTCTTCCTTCTTTTTTATTGGTTTTTCGAGTATCGTCATCATTATTAATATATTCTCATTTTGTTTTTGCTATTAATTTACATGATATATTTTATTTGGGACATGTATCATATTTTAAATCACTATATTATTAGTTTCTCAAACTATAATGTATGAGATAATTTATAAGGATATGATTCCACTAAAGTGATAAAATGTTAACATCCTTTATTATATAACCCTTTTTTAAAAATAATAATTTTTTAAAATTTAAAAAAAATTACATAATGATTTACCATTTGGTGTACATGAATTGTTTATAAAACTATGAAGGGTTTTTATTATTGAGCGGGGAACAATTAGAGACTCACATGTTCACATAATTGTAATATAATGTTTTTAGGTCATACATAAATGTAACACGAAGTATTACAGTGTTTTAGAAATGTAATTTTTTTAATATAGGTCACACAAGGGTATTCATATTTCTCATAAGTTTATATTTAACTAATACATTGAAATTAGGGTTTACATAAGGTTAATCTCTTGTTTAATGGTTTATGTTAATGTAGAATCCCTTTTCAAATGGTTAGATATGGGTAAATCATTTTTTCTATGTTCTCTATAAAGGAAATGGTTTTTTCCTTAGGGTACGCAATGATTATATATGATGCCAAAGTTTATATATATATATAATGATATGTAATTGTTTAAATAAATTACTGTAACTACATATTAAACTATGTTAGGGTATGTAAGGATTTGTACAACAGTAAATATATTTTTGTAATTTTTCATATAGGTTCATCTATGGGAACCCTAAATATTCATCTACTCACATGTGGTCAACAACTATTTATGTAAGTTTATAAAAGTGAGTGGGTAACAATATGTGAAAACTCTGTATGTTTATCTTGTTATTTATTTTTACCATGAAATGGTAAACTAGTCATCACATAAAAATTATTATTTCCATAAAATTTTCATGTAATGATATATTGGTTTTTCTTCTACATTTATATGATAAATATGGTCATGGCTAATGGGAGTTTTTTGGATTCAAATTAGGAAAAATGTAATGGGAACCTAATAATTGAAAAATTATTACCCTTACTCAAATGGAGTGAGATAAATAAGGATAAACAATATTAATAATTCATTATTAATGTTTTGGGAAATTAATATCAAAAAACCAATTTTCCTTTAATTTTTTTAATGAACATCCCTATAACACATTTTCAGTATTGTAATTGAACAAGTTTGTTGGAATTATATATATTGACTAGGTTATATATTATAATTATAATTGTACATTATTTTAAAAAATAATCATTAATGATTTATGTAATGGGTAAATTCTATTGAAATTTATGTTTTGGGGAATAATTTTTATGGTAACTTGAACACAAGGGTATTTCTATACAATTTATAAACCCTCTATTATATGCATTTATGATATATTATTGAGGCACTATAGAATATAAATTCATCCTTTATGATCATTTACTCTTCTTCAAAATAATTTTTTTATTCATATAGTTTATATTCTAGGAAGAACACTTACTACCCTCTATCATGAGTGTTGTTATATGATTTTGCAACATACATGAATTCTTTTTATGCATGATTTGAAATAATCATTCATCTGCTTGTATAAAAATTGAAAAACAAGTTTATCATTTGATAATATAAGTGAATGAAACATAAGAAATATATTCATAATTATATATCATTTAATATAGTGGTATAGAATATTTTACATTTTGAAATTAAAATTATTCATTAAGAAAAAAATGCTATGTACATAGTATGGATTAAATAGATAATTAGGAAATAAGGTGGGAGAGTGAATGTGTTATCACTCTTTAAATTTAAATTATTATCTAAACAAAATTGGTGTATTTCATGATATATGAAATGAAATTACCATATTATTCAAAATTAAACAAGATATAAATTCTAATATCATATTTGATATTTAATTGAGTTTGTAAATAAAATATTTTTATTCTGTTCTTCGAATCCTTATCGACCAGATTGAGTTAACAAACAAGTGGTTTTTTATCAATAATGAAACATGTCGTTTATAATAAAAAACCACTATATAAAAATTCCATTACATTAACACAATTTTTTTATTGATTATTTTTATGATTATTATTGTGCATGTATAGCCTTATGAGATATTGTGGGCTAATGGTTGATCAAATAAGATGTTTTTTTATTATGGATTTGACCAATTATTTGGTTCAATGAATATTTATTTTGTTATGATTATATTTTTTACATGAAAGGATGTAAAATTTATGAATTGCATAATGTATTGTAAGTGTTGTCTCCATATTTAACCAATGATTTTGTAATGGGGACTATATAGACATTCCCTTAATCAGATGTGTGAATTTTGTGATTGGAATGTATTTGTCTATAAATTTTTATAATTTTTTAATCCTTTTCTGGGTTTATACTTATGGGGAAATGTTTTAGGGTGTACGTTGTGATTTCATCTCTAATGTGTTCATGATGTTTCCATCAACATAGTTCTACATTAGAGAGAAATTTTCAACATATACCTATATTTTTTTCATTTTTATGTGATATATTATTTTTTACACTTATAAACTATTATTGAAAGTATAATAAAATTAAAAAGATTATATATTGTGATTATGGTTCATTGTATGTGTCTAACATAGTAATCTAATCAAACCTAGGACATTAATTTAAGAATCGGTGAAGGTTTCAGGCTGAGGGATCTAGTTTTGGGAAGGAGCTTTATGGTTAAGGGTTGAGTGTGTGGGTAAAATATGATGCATAAATTTTTAGATGTTTATTGAGTAGTACATCTTCTCTAATTTGTATATATTATTTTAATTTGATTCTTTGAATAATTTATATATTTAATGTTTTATTTGATTTGTGAAATATAATTACGACATAGGATAATATATTTTATTTTTTACATAGTAATTTTTAATTTAGTATTTATTAATTTTATATTTATTCACAATTGATTCATATTATATGGAATAACATTTTCTGTATGATATTATCTCCCCATTGAGAAATATTAACATTCGATGATAGTTAATATACATTATTATAGATGGATATGAATAAGAGGTGATATAGAACCCTATCAAAGAATCCATAATTCATGTTATAATGTTAGAATAAGAAATTATATACCCAATACAATTATCATTAATGTAACATAATTAAAATTATAATGATAGAATTCATTAAATTGTTGTGGATTGTAACACCGTTATATTATAGTATTAGTTAACCTTTTAGTGGGTATATTTTTAGCATTCACTACATTCTAAACTATATGAAATATAAATTTGTTGTATTTTTAAATAAATATACTAAATTAAATCATTATAATCTAAATTATAAATTAAAGGGATTAAATAGGATTAACCCAATGATTAAATTCCTCAAAAAAATGTCATCAACAAGAAAAACTATTTATTTTGAGTCTCATTTATATGAGCAAGGGAAGGAGGTAGCTTTACAAAATTTTTTCTCTAAAACAATACCCTTTCCATCTCTAAAAACTATGATATTTTAAACGATATAAGTTCATTCATGGGGTAATTTCCAAAAGAAAATCCTAGAAGAATAACCACACTTGATTAACACCAGTGTATATTTTATGGCCAGGTCTAACTTGGAGATATCTAGGTTTACTTTATATAAATTAAATTATTTAAATATTAAATTATTTATTTAATAAATTTTTTACATATCACATGTAATTTTTATATTTTAATTCATAACATTAATTGAAAATGAAATTAAATTTTTTAATACTAATCCATCGATAAAAATAAATAGTATAAAAAATGATTTGAGTGAAAATATATTAATTTATCAAAATATATTTTAATGATAGTCATTTATATTTGTATATAAATTGTTTAAAAATATAATACTAATATGAATAATATATATGTATTGGATTTTATTAGAAATAATAATAGGAAATGGTAAAATTTTAAATAGTTGTTAACCATTGAAAAATAAATCAATTGTATTTATATATTATATTTTTATGTTTGATTCTAAAATTTTATAATTTTAAATTAACATATTTAAATACATATTTTTATTTTTAAATTCAAATTTATATTGGGAATTTTGTTTTTTGATGTATTTATAAATATTCTATTTTTTAAAACATGTTAAAAATAATCTTTTCATCAAATTATTAATTATATGTTAAATTATTTTATTATAAAGTCATATAAAAATGTTAAATGTCCAAATAAATAAAACATGTATTTATGGTTTAATGTTATATATATTGAATATTAATGTAAAAATTGAAAATCTACGTTAAAATTTTAAAACTTTGATAACATTTTTCCCATATAAAAACAATATTCAGTCCTTTATTTTAACAAATAATTTTTTAATCATTTATTTGTTTCAATATTGAGTAAAATAAATATTAACGTTTTTTATAATGAAAAAATCTATGTAATTTAAATAATAATATTTTATATTTTTTACTTACCCATAAAATTAAATTTTGAGAATAGAATTTTTCAAAACATATCATTTTTTATTAGTTATTTGTATGAAAAAATTTATAAACCATATATATTTTATTTTATAATATGATTAAAATTTATCAATTAATCCACATATAATTATGGATTATAGAAAATTTTATTTTTCATTGAAATTATTTTTGGAGTTTAAAAACGTCATTTAAGGCTGTAAAAGTAAAAATATATAAGGGTTTTTAGTAATTTTTGATGACATTAAATAGTAAAAAATATAATTTTATAACTATGTGGGAGAGGGAAATATCTTAAACCCATATGAAAATTACTAACATTACAAATATTAATATTTTGAGCCTTTTATAGTGACATAAAATTATTGGGATTCAATGAGTAACTCTGGTATGTACATAATATTCACTAACAAATGGGCAGCACATCCAACAATTCCACAAACATTAATCAAGTGGAATATTATTTAGATAATATTAAAATTTATCCTCCTTTTATAGTCTATCATGATCATATTCAATCATATATATCAAATTTTTAATGAATCCATTTTCAATTAGACATTGAAGTGCAATCATAGGTTCTTGACATGGGAATTTCCCTTTCCATAGTCACTTATTTTTAATCTAAATCATAATTTTTGTTTCAAGATTCAATAATATAATGAAGTATGTTTTGTGAAAATAGTATAATTTTACTATATTTATTTATAAATGAAAATTTAATCCCTTCGATAATTTAATAATGAAATAACAACATTAATAGTCAGTGCGAGCTAACAACCATCTCCATGAAGCAATGTGGTTCATTTATCATCACTGAAATCAAATAATTTATATAATAAATAATTTTATTAATGAGAAAGTTAAATATATTGAAATATTAGTTAAAATTAACAATTTATCATGTATCTTTATTATATCACATTTTTTGAAAAATGGAATTATTAATTTTGTGTACACGGGGACTATTGACTCAACTAATGTTGAATTAAAATTGAAATACACATACCCCAAGGATTGATACCGAAGTATATTTAAGGATTTTATAGTATTTTTATGAAAACATTATTTATATGCTAATCTTATAAAAACATTTAATAACAACATGTCATTACATACTATTTCATTATGAAAAACTTTTGTTTTCGTCAGTTTTACCACCAACATAAAAGATGTTCTAATTTTTGTATAATGATTTATTAAGGAATGTAAAGTAATTTGAATATATTTTAAAATTAATATATTTATTATTTATTAAAAACACATAATATTTTTTAAATATTTTATATATTTATTAATATAAAAATATTCAATTATTAAAAAAGGAAGAAATTATTGCATAACAACTTTTTTTTCATGAACCATATCCATTTTATATAATATTGAATAAATATATAATCAAAATTGAATAATAATATTATTATATTATATTTCCATGATGAACATAGATGTAATACATTCAATTCCCCCTGCCACTATTATTCATTTATGAAAAAAAATTAATAAATCGAAACATCTGCTTGTAAAAATACTTATTAATTGGGTAACATGTATTTGATGTATGGATATAAATTATTTTTAATATAGGTTGTGTATTATAATAAATCATATAAATTATTCATTTTGACAGTTCTGATCATTTTATATGTGTGTTTGTCTCATTCAACTATGTATAATATAACAAAAGGGATTATTTTTCTCACATTTAATTTTATGATAACCAATTTATATTTTTTACAATGATTAAAATGTTTTGGTTGTTATATTATATAATAAATTTTATTTTTCTTATTAATTTAATTCATGGGGTTTTACAATTGATATAATTTACATTCAGTAAATGGATTTCAATGTAAATGATATTGAGTTTGTTATTGTTGGATTCCTATATTTGTAATTATATTAGAGATGTTTGATATTTCACATTATTTTCCATTATGTATAAATTATACATTAAAATATTATGTTCAATATAAATTAATATCTTCCATTCCAGGATATGTCAATAACTATCTTGTGGTATCCCTTTTATGTTATTATGATTCATAAATTAAAAATACATGAAGTGTTTTTGCATCTCAATTTTTTATTCAAGTTGTAATGGGTATTCAAAAGATATTTCCCTTTCATGATTTATGTACTATTAATTAATTTCATTAATGAAAATATTTTTATACTATAACATATTTTGATATAATATTCTTGTTATACCATATATAGGATTTAAATTTTAATTATAACAATTATGTAAGGTTTCCTTCTTATATAATCTTATTTTCTGTAATCACTGTGATTATTTACACGGGTATAAAAAGATCATTTTAATATATTTTCTTATGATACTATAATTACATTTCTCTATGTGGAATTAAAAATTTGAAATTGAAATCTTTATATTGAGGAACTAAATAGTGAAAAGTGTGTCATTATTCGGAAAAATTCCTATTCACATTAGTGAAGTATTCCCTTACATGTTCTTATTTTCAATTCGTGGATAGTTTATTCATGACATGTGGTCACCTTATTATTTTTTTTCTCATCTGATATTTATATTTAACTTTCCCACTGTTTGGAGGTATAATTTATTATCCATTTTTACAATGTGTGTTTCAATAGAGGAATTTTAATATTTTAAAATATATTTCCTTTAAAGATCAATTTTTTTACCTACTTACACAACATTTATTAAATATAAATATTTTATTATTTTATCATGGAACCATTATGAAAGATATTTTTTAAAATTAAATTCATTCCAATGCTTTTACATTACCTTTTATTGAACAATTTTATTCAATAACACTATAACCATCTTTAATTTATGATAATGTTAATTAATTTTCTCTAAAAACTATTTTATTCATTCTCATAAATTATATTTTTATATCAATATAGATTCATCTCATTTGAATATAGTTTTTCATGAATTAACAGAAAACTCTCAAATATTATTTTCCAGAATAAGCTCATTGAAATTTATTGTCACTATTATTCTTTCATAATCATCCACTACATTTTACTATGGGTTTTCATCAAATGTGTTTCCCTTATGAAAATATGACTTTTTGGTCTCTTAATTGAATACTATTCCGAAACATTTCATATATATATTTTTGGGTGATATTTTTGACTAAAATATATAAGATTTAGCTATATTCTATAAACAAAATTTTATTTATTATTATCATTGATTAGTATTTACCTATAATATTTTGTATCATAATTGGATAATAATTTATTTTCCATTGGTATATCATTCTATAATTATTGATGGAAATATGAATTGTTTCGTAATGCGGTTCTATTTAAAATAAACATGAAATCCATTTTATTCATATTGGTTATTCATGATATGAAAAATGATTTATTTTATATATCACACTGGAGTTTTTATAATGGGATGTTGGTTTCATATATCTCTATCAAATTCTTTGTTCATAAATTTAAAACTCAAGAGATCTTTATATGTGAGAAAAACTATGATTTATTCAAAGAATATGTAAAATCATCTGTCTCATAGATTGGATTTATTTTTTGGTATAGTTATGATTTCTCACATAAGAACTTATATTGTTGAATAACAAGTCTGTAATTTGAAATTTAAACAGAAGATAAATTAATAACATAATCATACTAAAAAAATATCCACATGAGATATGATATATAAAATTAAAAAATTTGTTAATTTCCTTATGTATGTTTTTGGAAATAATATAAATGATAAATGTGATGTATCGACGAATGAATCAAGGATACTCTGTAAAGGATAATAAAAAAAGTTAAGGAATAAACTATTGAAAAAATTAATTTCACTATTATATTGACATGAATCTATTATATTATTCTTTTATGTATAAATATACAATAATTATTATATTTATAAAATAAATTTGAGATATGCCTTTTTATATGGTGATCTTAAAGAATAATTATATATTAAAACCACTAATGGTTTTGTCTTGGACAATTATGGTATGATGTTATGAAGCCTAGTGGAATATTTGTCTTGATTAAAATAAATATATAATTTATTTTATTTTATATTGTAGGTACCATGTTATAAAGACTAGGGGAATATATATCATTATTGAATGAGGTCCATAAATTTGAGATAAGTCTTTGTATATGGTGATCATAGGTAATAATTATATATTAGAAACCCTAATGGTTTTGTCTTAGACAATTATGGTACCATGTTATGAAAATTAGGGGAATATTTTTCTTCATTGAAATAGGTCCATAATTTTAATATAAGCCTTTGTATAAGGTGATCTTGAGGAATAATTATATATTAAAACCCATATTGGTTTGGTCTTAGACAATTATGGTACCATGTTATGAAGACTAGGGGAATATTTGTCTTGATTGAAATAGGTCCATAAATCCATTCCTATGTCTCTACCATGAAACTATTATCACCTCATTTAGTAGACATTGTAAACTTAAAGGTCATTGCATCAGATCATTGGGGCCCTTAAACTCCAATGTCTCATCAGGTCTCTAGTGTTTACATCACTTACAAAACATGAATGACATTGTTTCCCTACCAACCCATAAAACCTCAGTTGTACCTAACTCAAAACTCCATCCTATCCCTCAACCAAACATTTGATACCACTCAATCACAACCCCCTCCCAACAAGGTGCACCCCTCCTGGCCGACACTGTGAGAAGGGAGATAATGACCGTTGAGTCCCGCCATTAGTAGTCCTCGGGTTGGCGACTAGCACCGAGGGTACAACAAACACATATATAGGTGGCATTACCCTCTAAGAGAACACATGCAGAAGAGAGAGATAATATAGACACCCAAAAAATCCAACTCGAATTCAAATATAATTGAAAACCCATGTGCACATAGGTAATGTCATGAAAAACTGTTAAAATTGGAAGGGGAAAACATCAAGTACCCAAAAGAAAGTAAAAATAACAGCAACCACAATCCCGAACAGCTCCTGGAACCCCAATCTAGTAAAAAACCAGCATGATCTCCAATCTGCTCCATGTGACCAGAAAAATATTTTATATATACATAGGGTGATTATAACTGTAATCTCAGTTGGATCCTCTATGGAGGCTCTCATTCAAAATTATAAAAATATTGCTAAAGCACAATGAACAACAATTGAACTAAGTCGTCACCTAAACATGTATACTATGTTCCCAACCTCACCATGGATTCTCTCACCAAGTAACACATACAATATAATATAATACAATAAATAATATCAAGGGTACCCTGCTACTACATCCCCACTGGTTTTTCACTTTTCCCCAATGTCACACGTCCTAAGAATCTCTCTCCAAAATGGCTTCCCCGCATACACCTTGGTGAAGCACCACAACATGAACCTCATGAAAAAAAACCACCACATCCACAAAAGAAGGATACCAGGTTGTTTCTAGGATCCACCACATCTTGTATAACGTGTATCATATGTCGGGTATTATAATTCAAGCCATTACAGCCCATACACTGAGTAAGGACCCTCACGCCATCATAGCTTATACAGGTTACACCTAATGTTGTCAATAGGATACTATATCCAGATTATATGTGTTTGAATAACCACAAGCCATTACAACCCTCTACACACATATATGGGGTAAACAAACCGTTTTGGCTACATGCACAAGTAACTACCAAGAGAAGAGAGTGGGGCCAAAGGGGGTAGTCTGCAATCCATCCTCCCACCAGAATGTTTTAAAAAACACACCCCATAGGGATCATAATCCTTAGGGTGTCAGTTTCGCTATCTGACAAGGTTGAAAAGAATATTGAAACAAAAAAAGTACAGAATATACTATATCTAACAACCACACTATGGGCATAACCTAGTCCTAGGCTAAACTATAGCTAATGTCTCTCGGCCTCCCGACATCCACTTTTTAGACTAGGTATCCTATAAGAACAGAAACATTTAAAGAGCTTTATTGTATTACGTCATTCAATTTTTATCTATTCTAATTTACATTAATTATTTAATTATACATTAATTCAAAATTAACAATTCCACAATAAATTTCATTAACATCACACCCAAAGTACACTATCCCTTTAAAATTGTATCCTCAACATTTTGCTCCGAAAAGCTCCAACCCCATGGGTTTACATCATTTATTCAATTATTTATTTACACGATTACTTTCCCATTTTCCCAAGAATTCTAGAAAACAACTCTATGCTACTGAACACAAAGGGGCTCAACACAGTGAGTAAATATCTACCCATCAAGCCTTTGCCGGCTATAGCAAGTGTGTAGATCCATCCTCCCTTGAGATGCTAGACACGAAAATCCCATGGAATTCCCTTGCACGTCTTTTCCCCTTTTGGATGAAGGGTATGAAATACCTGCTACCTTGAGAAGAGGGGAAAGTAAATCAGAAAACAAATCAAAGAATTTTCATGCATCCAAACAATCACATCCATCCCGTTCCATCATCTCTGGTGTCCTTTCTGACACCCACATGCATAAACTGATGCATCTCGCCACTCTAGGTGTCATCTGCTTCCTCAACGAATAGTCCTCCCTACCCAAACATATCACAAAAGCCATTCAGGATCACATCAAAACACAAGTTGCATGAAAAAAACATCATATAAATTGGGATCTTATCAATTAAACAATTAAAAAGTGTAACTTAGAACCCTATAAGGAATTAACTTTTATCAAAAAACCAGTTCTTTAATCCATCTTGGATTAACCAAGTTATTATTCAAAGGTTCCAAATAAGATAAAACTTAAAATTACGCTATCAAAAATAATTAAACATTCTTATTGAAACAATTGGATAAACATAAAATTAAAAGCAACGTTAATCAGATTCATTCACATTCCTATTTATTTCTAACCATGCGAATATCAATTAATTCAGGCATTACGGTCTTCACAAATTTAAATCATGAATGAAAAGATATACGATAAATAATTGAATTCACAGAATCTAAGAAAAAAAGAGGCAATAACATATGATCAATATCAATTTATTTATCTGGTTTGAATATTTATTATGTCAATTCCATTATGATCTAGATGGATAAACATGATAACCATAGAGTTACACAAAAATTAAGATAGAATCAATGAATCTCCATCCTCAAATAGTTCCTGGATTTTTATACGAGAACGATCCAGAAAACAATTTGTGATCTCCTCCCATGTGACAACTGTTTCCACCTAAGGATGCAAATACACCACAATAGTGGCCAACACCCAATAAAATCCCCTTAAGAACAAGGGTGTAAAAAATTCAATAAAAAGGGATAGGAGAAAGAATGAGGTGAACCCCAAATAATGAAGATATATCATACCATATATAGAACATTGATCAATATTTCTTTTTTGAATAAAAACAGAGCGGAAAAAATCCTATGAAGAATGTTTGATTGCACAACTCCCATAGGAAGGAATGCAATGTTTGAGCATCCCAAACCCAAGAAAAAAGAGGAACAACTAGGGAGGATGATATCTCATCCCTTTATGAGATATAACAAAGTCGTGGTTTTAGTTAAATTTGGGTTTCCATTAAAAGAAGATCGCATTGAACCACACAGTTTGACTATGTAATAACATCACGTGCCTTATTGAAATTAATATAGGAGTTATAGCCTTTGAATCATCCTTAGAGTTCTCAAAACAAGGATTTAAATGAATTTTACGTCAAAGAAAACATTAAAGGGGAGAAACTGAAGGAAGTTGGAATCACTATTCACAGACTCAATATTTGGAAAAGGAAATACACTGTTCATGAACCTTATTGTTGGAACCTCACTATTTATGAAACACTGTTCATGGACTCAAAATTTGGCAAATGAAAAATTTCACCGTTGGAACATCGCCGTTCTGAAAACACTATTCATGAAAACAGAATTTGGAAAAGGAAAATGGTCACCATTGGAACCTCACTATTCATGAAACACTGTCCATGAACTCAAAAATTGGAAACAGGAAAAAGGTCACTGTTGGAACCTCACCGTTCTAGAAACACTATTCATAAACTCAAGATTTGGAAAAGGAAAAAGGACACCATTGAAACCCCAATGTTCTGGAAACACTTTTCATGAATACAAGATTTGGCAATGGAAAAAAGGTCACCGTTGGAGCCAAACCTTTCTGGAAACACTGTTCATGGATTAAAAATTTGGCAATGGAAAAAGGTCACCATTGGAACCACACCATTGGAACCTTGCCATTGCACTATCCACAGAAGGTTGCCGATGACACTGTTCACCTAGGGCTACCGATGCACTGTTCACATAAGGTCACTGTAGCACTATTCACATAATGTTACTAATGACACAGTTCATAGAATGTCACCGATGACTCTGTCCACATAAGGTCACCGATGTCACTGTTCACATAAGGTCACAGTTTCACTATTCACATTAGGTTACCGATGACACTATTCACATAAGGTCACTGATGACACTATTAACATAAGGTCACCGATGTCACTATTCACATAAGGTCAAAATTTCACTTTTCATATAAGGTTACCAATGACACAGTTCATAAAAGGTCACCGATTACACTGTTAATATAAGGTCACTGATGTCACTTTTCACATAAATGGAAATTTGGAAAAAGTGTTAGGGATAAGTCACCTAGACCTCCTGAAACACAACATCCACCTCATTTTCACAAACGAATATACTAGAGAGTTCCATGAAATTACATCAAATTCATCTCAATACATTCTCATCCTCGAGAATTCAAAACCCACATAAAGGTAAAATGAATTGGGGTCCGAACAACCACCCATCGAGATACCTCTCAAAAGAGAGAAAGCCACAAGAAGAAACAAAAGAAATCGATATTATAAACGTGAAAGGTATAAAACCAGAAAGGCTACATCGATACATGAAATGATTTATACATCAAACGACTCTAAGTACTGAGCACGTATCTGTGAATCATGTTCTGAGGTACTCTCATCCATGCCACCATGTAACAACAAGACACAAACCAACGGGATTAAATGCATGTGCAACAACATCCCTTTGATGTATTTGATATCCATAGGTTGCTCCTCAATGGTCGCATCATCATCAATATCGATCTCTCCCCAATCGATGACATGAGAGTTATCATGAAGTTAATGATGCAGTTTTGATACATGGAAACACCATGTATCTGACTCATTTGTGGGGGAAGTTCTACTCAATACGCCAAAAATCCTACACGAGCTGACACCTCTAAAGGCCCAACAAACCGGGGAGAAATCTTACTCCCACAACCAATCCTTCGTTTCCCATGATGGGGAGTCACCTTCTGAAACATATGATCCTAAATATCAATCTCTAAATGTCCCCTCCTTTGATCTTCATATGATTTATGATGATCATAAGTTTGTCTTCATCCTATCACGAAACACCAGAAACATCTCTGTTTAATTCAACACTAGTTCGATTACATGAATTGTAGACTCAATAACCCCAGTCCAGCACAATGAAGAATGGAAATGTTTCAATACAAGGATTCAAATGGCACCATACCGATTATGGAGTGAAATCAATTATTCTAAGAGAACTCCATCCAGGGTAAGCACCCCATCAAAGAACAACCAAAATGAAGAACACAAGAGCGTAACATGTCTTCAAGAGTCTAGATAGTTCGTTCTGGGAGACCATCTGTTTGAGGATGAAATGCAGTGCTATGGAAAAGATGAAAACTAAAAACATGATGGATACCTCTCCACACCATAGATGAAAAGAGAGGATATCGATCAGAAATGATCATCCATGGGTCTCCATAAAGTCTCATGACCACCTCTAGATACTTCCTTGACAAAACATCCCTTGAGCTCAACTCATTGATTTCTATAAAAAGGGATGATTTTGTTAAATGGTCCACTACCACCCAAATTGCATCATGTCTTCCTTGAGATCAAGGTAAACCAGTAACAATGTCTCTTGAGATGACCTACCACTTCCACTGAATAAAATATAATAGTTGGATCATACCACCAAGAACAAGGTGTTTGATCTTCACCTTCTAGAAGACCAAACATTGAGACAGAAACTCTGCGCCCGCATGCTTTAGCTCATACAACCAAAAATGGTTCCTCAACACTTGGTACATCTTTTTCAAGATAGGATGCACCGCTAAGGGAGAACTATGGAACTATATGAGAACCATCTCACGCATCTTCAATGGAACAAATATTCTTCCATGATACAAAACACGATTTTTTTCATCCTAAGACCAACCATCAGGGGCCTCGCCATAAACAACGCAGTCTCTCTAGACCTCCACCTGTAGATCCCCCCAACTAGGACTCTTCCACCTTCTTCACAAGAGATGATTGCACTATCATCTAAAAAAACAACCTATTCCCCCAACATATCTAATATCAAGATGTAATGATGACATTTCTTCCATTACTCTCCATAATTCACCAGATTCATGCACTACATCACTACGTGACCTCTGACTCAATGTATCAGCAAAAACATTCACCTTTCTTGCTGTATATGATATTTCGATGTCATAATCATGTAAGAACCCCATTCACCGATGCTGTTGTAAATTCAAGTAATGTTGGGAGAAAACATACCTCGATCTCTTAAGATCGGTGAAAACTACAAAGCACTCACCAATGAGGTAATGTCTCCACCACATCAGATCACACACTACGGATGCTAAATCAAGATTGTGGGTGGCATAGATATGTTCATGGGGATGTAACTTCCAAGACCCATAATAAACAACTAAAATCTGTTTCATCTGAACACAACCTAACCCTAGATTCAAAGCATTGCAGAAAACATCAAACTGAAATACCTATGATGGATGAAAAAGAACTGTAGCACTGACTAACTTCCCATTTAGATACTCGAAAGCTGACGGACACTGATCAGTCCATCTGAACATCTGATCCTTCCTATTTGAAGTTTTCTATGGAGTCACAACTCAAGAAAAATCGGCTACAAACCTATTGTAGTAGCTTGCGAGAGCAATGAAACTTCACACCTCTGACATTATCTTGGGGGATTCCCAAGACACAACTGGTTCTATCTTCGATGGATCCACAGATACTCCCAGCTCGGACACAACATGCCCCACGAAACAGAATTATCGAGCACAAAAGTCACACTTTGACAACTTCCCAAATAGCATATGTTCAGGACGAACTCTCAAAATGGCGTGTAGATGATATGCATGCTCTTATTCATAAGTGGAGTACACAAGGATTTCATCGCTGAAAACTACTACGAACATGCCCAGGAACTCAGGGAACAAGTATTTCATCAATCCCATGAACATAGCTTGGTCATTTTTCATGTCGAACGACATTACAATGAACTCATAATGCCCATGACGACCACAGAAAGAAGTCATCAGGATATCCCCATCCATCACACTCATCTGATGATATCCTGTCCATAAATAGATATTTGAGAACAAACATCCACCCATAATTTTAACAAATAAATAATAAATCCATGAAAGATGATATTCATTCTTCACTGTTACTTTGTTTAAGTGACGATAATCGACACACAATCACAAATTGTCATCAGCCTTCATCATGAACAAAACTGGTGCACCCCACGGTGACAAAATTGGCCAAACAAAACCGCATTTTAACAGACCATAAAGCTATATACGTAGTTATCGTAACATTGAAGGGTCCATCCTATATAGAGACGTAGAGATAAGATACACTATTTTTGTAGCTTGATCCCTAACCTGATCTCTCATCAAGGGGGTAATGCTACAACCTCTTCTGGAAATACATCTGGGTACTCTTATACAACCATTTGAAATGGAAACTACTGATCCTCTAAAGAACTCAGCATCAACTCAATCATCATGGATGATAATGACAGAACACACCTATGACCCATCAGAGGATCTCACTTTCAAAAAAACACCACTGGCCATCCATCAACATCGTAGAAAATGACCTTCTTACTGAATAAATCCAAGATATCCTACATCGAATACAACCACTCCATGAAAAGGATTAAATCATATGGTTATATTCGTAAAAATAGGAAATCTCACCATGAGTGGTGATACCCAAACACTAGATCACAGTCTATATACAGTTCAAACAAGTTATCTCGACATCCAACTGGAATAGTAAACACCAAGGGCACTGGAATCCTCCCAACCTCAAGTCTCGATGAATGGACAAGGGTAGGGGATGTGAAGGAGTGTGTCACTCTTGAATCAAATAAGGCATACACCAAGGTATAAAACATGAAAATGGTACATAGAATGACATCTGGCTTGACTAGTGCTGGAACGCTAAAGCATGAAGCTAACCACGATCTCTCTGACCCAGATGAAAACCACCAGCACAGCCATGCTCTGATATCTGAGGATAGGGAGCATCACGAGGCTATCCTCTACCTCCCCTAACTACCCTCTGCTAACCTAAATCTGGAGCAACCAGCTGCTACTGCATCAACTAAAACTGCCTCAATGGAGGAACCTGGAGCTGAAAACATAGTGCATAATGACTGCTCTGAATGTTCGGGCACTCTCACTACTGATGACCTAGACCACAACTAGAAAAACATGAGCATGATCCATTGGAATATTCCTGAGAGTTGATTCCCCTGGAGAAATGAGACGATGAGTACAGAGACCTACCTCTGGCCGAACGAAAACTCTTCTACCCTGAAAGCCAAGTACCACATACCACAGCTCGGCTTCGTGAGAAATCATTAAAACTCCCATCTCATTATGATTTGGTTCTGGATAAAGTAATCTCGACAACCTCTTCCCTTTCAATAACCTCAAGATATGTCTTCAACATAATTTGGGTGACCTGGTGCTAGATCATGGGATGGAAATCCTCTTCAAAATTCCTTACCCTAGCCTCCTCATTTTGAAAATGGTCTGAATAATATCGTAAAATATTTTGAAATGGATTCCAAACTCTTGCACACTGGAGCACCCCTATCAAAGGGTAATAATATCCTGTCGACTGGATGCCTTTGCGGTCTAAGAAAGAAACTCAACTTTAAACATGTCTCAGAACTCTTCCAATGAGATCATTGACTCCTCACTATCCCCATGGAAAAAGAACTACCACTACCTCCCTACTCCACACAGCATCGTCACAAACATGAACACCTAATTCTCTTATCTAGAATGGATCGAACTAAAAGATATCTGGACCTCCTATAAATAGTCTTCCATGAATGCATCAAAAATAGAGCTCTCATACTTCTATATAGACTAGCGCTGAAACTCTCGGAGTGTCCTCTTCCAAGTGTCTTCATCATCAACCTCTACCCTATAGCGATCTATTGGTATATCCTGCTAGACATCTTCTCTACCATCCTAATGAGGATGTCAACCTTGATCTATACCTATAAAATAAAAAACCATTAGAGATCATAATCCTGTAAAATAGAAGTCTCAACATTAATTAATTAATTGTTTTCATTTAATCATTTTAGGTTCTCGTATCGCAAGTTCAACCCCTTCAAACATATTAACAAAGAAGAATGATGTTTGATCCTTTCTTAGGTATCCACCATTAAACTTGTATAACCTCGTTCAGTTTCCATTATAAACATAATGGTTGATGCATCAGATCATAGGGGGCCCCAAACCCTTATCTCTCAGCCAGTCTCAAGTGTTTACATCACAGTATAAACATGAATGACACCATGGGCCTACCAACCCATGCATCCTCACTTGTTCCTAGCACCAAACTCCATCTTATCCCTCAACTATACCTATGATACCACTCCATCATGACCCCGTCCCAACAAGGTTCACCCCTCTGTTGGATCGACATAATGAATGAGGATACTGTATATATTATCTAATGAAGCTCATTACACAAGAGGGGGGAGAATTTTATAAATTAAAAATTCATTAATAACTTTTAAAGTTGGTTAGAAACATTTCTATTATATAACAATGTTAGAAATGGTAAATTCAAAAATCCTCTAAGTTCTACAAACTTGCAAGATTCCAGAAAAGTGATTCTGAGAATGCAATTCTGGAAATATGAATTCAGAAATGAAACTTAACAAAAGTATTCAAAGATAAAGATTCTACCATAATGTTTACAGAATCATAATAACTCATAGTGTACAAATATAAGGAAGTATAAGATAGTTATACATTCCTCAACAATTAAAATGTAGTGGAAAACTTGAAACAAACCATGTAACAAGTAATAAATCTTTTAAAACAAAGATAAGGGTATCCAACATCATTGGATAAAGGTCCCTCTATTTATACATTCAAGAAATTCTATCTTAACCACACCAGGGTAAGCCCTTAATATGAATATTGGAGTATATATTTCTATCCCTAGAAGCCCTCAACTTCAAGGTAGTCAGCACCTCTGTCTTTCTCAGCAAGGAAGTACTCGACTTTATGGTAGTCAGAACCTATACTATCCTATCCCTAGAAGCCCTCAAATATACTCAGCAACATTCGGAGTCACACGAATCAATTCTGAAAAAGAAGTTCAGTACACACAAATCATGAGAGAATCTCTCTCTAGAAATCACTTCAGATCAAAAGTTGTCCAAAAGTCTTGAGCTCTTTAAAATGAGCTCATTTTTATAGGCACAGCTCCAATGGTCGGATCCCTCCTCCAATCGTCATATTTTTTCATTAATTTATGAGGTACCTATACATGTGTCACTCAAACAACAGATAGTTAGTAACTGAATACATGGCATCATTTCATAACAAAACAATGTGTAAGAAAAATATAGTTACATAACCAAAATAAAATATTCAGAATGTAAAAAAATAAAAGTTCGAAGTCTAACCAAATACACATTTATTGTCTATAATATAGGGATATTTGGATTCTATTTTTCAAGGAATTCAGAAACTAAAATCTATAGAATTATGGAGTCAGAATTTCAAGGAAATTCAAAATCTGAATTTTCAAGAATTCAGAACCTGAACATACAAAATTCATAGTTAGAATTCATGAGAATTTGAAGTCCAAACATACAATGTTCAGAGTCAAAATTCATGATATTTCAGAGTCATAACATAAAAGGTTCAGAGATAGAATTCATGAGAAATATGAGTCATAACATACAATGTTCGAAGTCTGAATTTATGAGAATTCAGAGTCAGAACATACAATGTTCGGAGTTATAATTCATTAGAATTCGGAGTCAGAACATCAATGTCTAGAGTCAGAATTCAGAGAACTCAGAGTCAGAACTCAGAAATGTTCGGAGTCTCAATTCAGAGTGCTCGAAACCTGAATTTCGATCTTGAAAGTATAATTCTCTGTATCTAAGTATTATTTGATTCTGAGGTTTTATATATGAAATAGAATTTTACACTTATAAAAAATATAAAGAATGAATACATCGTAAGGTAAAATTTCCCAGGGGAAGGAAATTTTAATTATGAAATTAAGGCATAAGGTAAAATGAAAATTTCCTTAAGATAAGGTGTTTGTGATTTTCAAAATAAGAAGGAATTTTAAATTCATAAGGAAATATTATTGACTCAAAAATCTCCCAAAACACGAAGGAATGGAAAATTCATAAGGAAAACCTTATTGACTCAACAATCCCCCCACTTTTGGAAGTCACAAACATATTTTCGAAAAAGAAAATTAAAACATCAGAAATATATTTCTAGACATTGAAAGTACAACATATCTCCCTTATCATATGGGAAAAGATGAATATTTCTAGATCCCCCTTAGGCTTTGAAACACTAAAGATTATATTATAGATTTTTGAAATGAGATTTTTCATTATCTTGAGTATATAAATATATGTAATGAAAACACCCCTTTAGATAAATTCACCTGAATTGTGGATATTTCTTCTTTACATAGTATTATTTTACCTCCCCCCCATTTTAATTTTCAAAATTAATTTAAGGGAATGGAAAAAAATTATCGTACCTAAAAGATTAGTACAACAAAACCAAAACAAATCGGGCAACCAAAACATCATTAGGATTGTTAAAATTTACACAAGGAAAATACAATAAATGATTGGTTTTGAACAAAATCATCCATTATTTTCCTTGGGAATCAACTTCGTGACTACGGTCTTCATCTTTTTGAGCTCTTTTTGGTCTTCCTCTACTCACTTATGAATCTGATCCTAATCCTATACTTTCTTTTCAAGATCATAAATTTTATCTAGCTGAGCCTTGATATATTCATCCTGAGCCTTCAAGGCTCCTTCTTGCTTTACTATCTTCCCTTCCATCTCTATACTCAGATCACTTTCTCTTTTCTGACTTTGAGCCACAGAATAGAACTTCCCATTCAGATATTTTACTTCTTGCTTCCGGGTATTCTATTACAGAGTAATCTTTTCCCTAAAAGACATGGTATGTTCTGTAAATTTACTATCATCAGAGTCAAAATAATCTTTGACACTGTCGTGAACTCATCAAGAATCCGCATATCATCAACAGTTTTTCTTGACCAGCTAGTTATCTTCTTGCTTGACCTTTTATGGGCTTCATGGTTGCTAAGGAAGGATTTAAGGTCTTTCTCCATCTTGACACACTGGTCCATTACCATGGACACTGAATCTGATTTCTAATTTAATGTGTGTTGAAGCATCTGGCATCTGGAATCAACACTAGGAAACATCAGAAATGTCTCTACATGCTTTTTCAAATACTGGACCACAAAATCATGTCCAAGTGAAGATGATTCCGAATCTGAGACTTTGTATGGTTAGGGCTCTTTCTCTAGCTCAACAAGATTCAACTTTGATGATCCACTTGCTTCCTTATTCTTCTTCACAACAGGTTTTCTATTTGTGTCAACAAATACATTTTTACACTTATCAATTCTCAAAATATATTCTTCATCCGGAGACTCATCTTCAATGTGAGAGAGCTGAACAATTCTATCTTCATTTATTTTCTCCTTCTCATATCATTCTTTAGCATCGTCTGGGTGTACGAAATGATGATTAGACCTTTCTTCTTCAGAGAGCTTATTCACTTCATCTTCAGCCTTGTCATATAAACCAAGAGTATAAATATTTGAAGATTTATCTTGAGAGGTTCAGATTAACAACTTCTCAGATGAGATTTCCTTATCATGAATGTCTTCCACATGCTTAATCAAATATTCTGTATCACCACTACTTTCAGCTTCTTCTTCTTCTTCCACAAAATTTTATACTTCTTTTTCCTCAACATGTTTTTCTTGGAATTTTTTTGAAGTGGGAATTTTTTTACGCAAAGTCTCAGGTAAAGGCTTTACCATGAAATATTCCCATACTAGAATGATCTATGATTCTTTCTCAGTATCCCTCAGAAGAGATTTCACTATCTCAGCATCACACATCTTCTTATTTTTCTTCTTTTATTTAGCTTCACTTCATAGATACTCAGTTGTCTTTTCCCTCAGAGATATTGCTTTAGCAGGGCCTAGTCCAAATATGGGCTCCCCTTCTTTCATGTTATTATTATCTTCCCTCCACATAGCTACAAACTCATCCAGATAAGACTTTTGCTACATAGGTTTTGGAGGTTCAGATTGAGCTTCTATAGCTTTTGGGGTTTTCTCTTCTTCATCCACTACCTTTAATTTTCTCTTATTTTCTGACTTTTGGGATGATTTAGCAAAATTTTCATTCTTCAGAACAACTTCAACTTTTTCCTCTGGTAGATCATAAAATTCTCCAGAGACTTTGGAAAATAGAATGTTCATCCTCTTCAAATTATCATCATGGACCAGCATGGCATTGCAATTTCAATGTTTTTAACTGTAAGGGATTTTATAATATTCTAGACACTGTACAATCAACATAGACAAAATGTCTGAGTACATGATAATCTGAGCCTTTAAATTTCCATTCAAAATATTCTCAACTGTAATGAGAATATTCTTAACCAAATTGAAATTCCTTCAATTCACCAGAAAAACAAGGATGTACATGTAATTTTTATTCATGGTGTCCTTATCACCTTTTCTAGGAATGACAAAACCTTAAACCCATAATTCATGGATCCGATTATTTGTATAGAGGTGATAAATATTTGGATTCTTGAAATCTATAAGATTGAGGCTCCCCATAGCTTTCACCTTCACAAAACTTCCTTTGACATCCGGAAACATGTTGGAAAAGAATTATGCGTCCCCATTATATGGAATACCAACTATGATGGCTTCCTTAGTATATTATAGAGCATAGGTTTTTCCAAAGCATTTGAACGAGAACTTTTCACTGCCTTCTTCCTTAATGAAACTGACTGATTCATAAAACATAGTATGAAAATCTAGATACACCAAATTTGGATCACCTGAAATCGATACAGAAACTCTTTCCCATCCATTCATCTTACAATTCATTGAAATTATAGAATCATACTTGTTGAAGAAGTTCAGATGCACCCGAATTTTTCTATACACCTGCCACTCCGAGATCGATTTGACAGTAGACATATCTTTTTGACTGGATTATTCTACAGACATTTAGACTTGAGAAAACTCTGATAAGTTCAGAACGGGCATAACTAGAGGGTCAGAACTTCAGTATACGATAACATGAGATAGATGTTGTAAAACCCTTCGATGGTCCATTATATAGGTGTTAGAGGTGACAATTCATCTTCCAAACTCAATCCAATGGCTGAAAATCCATCTGATCAGATTTGAAAATTGGTATGATAGTTGCAAGGAAATCTTTGTAGAATCTGATCTATTGAGTTTTTATAATAAAATAGTTCGGATTTTAGGAAAAGGGAATTCGAAAAATTTGAAATACAAAATGAAAATACCAACAAGTAAATGATGGTTAAAAAACATTAAAAGGAAACAAACCATTCGGATTGCAAAGATGATTATTCGTAGTGAGGAAAACTCTTCTTGAAGAACATTAAATTCACAAAATTTGATTACAAATTTTTTTAAAAAAAAATCACTACGAAAAAAACAACATTGCAAAAAAATTCACAATCTTCATTACGAAAAATTTGATAAATATGACTATGAAAATTTTCATTACGAAAAAATTGAAAAACATCATTATGGAAAAATTAAAAAAAACTAACAAGGAAATTTACTTCCCCAATGAAAAGGATTTTATAACTATAAGGAGATTGATTTCAAAAGGAAGTTAATAAAGAAGATTTCATCACATTTATGATTCCCACCTTACGTTTAATGTATTCAAATCTAACGGAGGGTAATGATTTTGAGAAAATATCAGCATGTTGATCTGGAATTATGATAAATTGAATTATATCTCCATTTAGTGTGTGATCCCTAAGTAAGTGATGCCTAATATCTATGTGTTTTACATGAGAGTGATGTGCAGGGTTTTTACATAGTGAAATGGAACTAGTATTATTACATAAAATTTTTGTTTTGGTAAAACACATTCCATAGTCAGTGACTATGTGTTGTATCCACAAATCTTGAGCACAACAACTTCCAGCAGCTACATATTCAGCTTTAGTAGTGGAAAGTGCTACTGAATGTTACATCTTGCATGACCAAGAAACTATTTAATCTCCTACAAAATGACAAGTTCCAGATGTACTTTTTATATCCATTCTACAGCCACTAAAGTCATCATCTGAAAATCTTTTTAGAATAAAACTATTTCAGAAATATAGAAGCATCCTAAATCCATGGTTCCCTTTAAGTAGTGAATTTTTTTTCACTTACATTAAATGAGATTCCTTATGATTGAATTGATATCTTGCACATAAGCATACATAGAGTATTATGTCTGTTCAAATAGCTATCATTTAAAGTAAACTTCCTATCATACCTCCAAAAGAAGTTTGATCTACTAGTTTCCCAACTTCATCAAGATCAAGTGTATTTGAGGTACTGATGGGAGTACATATAATTTTATTATTGTCGTATCTATAATTTTTAAAAAGATCTTTAATATAGTTGTGTTGGTATATATAGATTATTTTTGGTTTTTGCGAAATTTAAAAACCAAGGAAAAATGATAACTCACCAATCATACTCATTTCAATCTCATATTTCATTAGATCAACAAAGGAATCAGTAAAATATTGCAGAGTTGAACAAAATATAATGTCATCAACATATATTTGAACAATAAAAAAGTTTTTCTTATCATTATTTATAAAAATGGATGGATATGCATTTCCCATAAGGTAATTATTTTGAAGAAAAAATCTTATAAGCCTATCATACCATGCTCGAGGGGCTTTCAAAAGTACATAAAATGCTTTAGTATGTTTATAAACATGTTCAAGATGTTTTTTATCTTCAAAACCAAGAGTTTTTTCAAAAAAAAATTCCTCTTAAACATAACCATTTTGGAAAGCACATTTCACATCCATTTGAAAATGTTTGAAATTGAATAATGCTGCAAAGGCAAATAGAATATGAATAGATTCACGTCTAGACACTAGTGCATAGGTTTCTTCATAGTCTATTCCATCTTGATGATTATAGCCTTTAGCAACTAATATAGCATTATTTATTACTATGATTACATTTTCATCACACTTATTTTTGAAGACCCATTTGACTCAAATAACAGAATTTTCCTTAGGTCTTTCAACCATGGTCCAGACTTTATTCCATTGCAATTCATTTAACTCATCTTTCATAGCTTTTATCCAATCATCGTCACCTAAAGATTCATCTGTTTTTTTGTTCTAATTGGGAATGGAATGATGGATGTTCTATTTCATTCCATAAAGAACATATATTCCTTACAGATTTATTCACATCACCAATGATACTATCTCTGGGATGATTTTTTAGAAACAACTGATTTGGGTTTTGTAAAACTTGTTCATCAACATAGGCTTGAAATTCTTCCAGGGTAACTGTTTCAGAAACATTTTCAAAGGAATTTTCCATATCAGAAGGATGTTCTAACAAATTTTGATTATCAATTTTTTAAAACACATCCGAAGATGTAGGTTGGGGTTGTTTAAAAACAATTGGATCCATTTCATGAAATTTAACATGTACTATTTATTCAATATTACAAGTGTTTTTATTGAAAACACTATAGGCCTTAGAATTTTTGGAGTAGCCTAATATAATTCCATCATCAGATTTTGGTGTGAATATGTGTAAATTATATTTAGTATTCAAAATGAATACCTTTCCACCAAAAACCATGAAAAATGAAAGTATAGGTTTTTCTACCTTTTTATAACTCATAAGGAGATTTATTATGAAAAGTTCTAATAATAAAACGAATTATTGTATAACAAGAAGTACCTACAGATTCAACCCAAAAATGTTTGGCTATAGAATATTCACTCAAAATTGTTGTATTTGTCTCTAGAAGAATTCTATTTCTTATTTCAAAAAATCCATTTTTGAGGTGTTCTTGGTGCAGAGATATTATGAGTAATGCATTTTCTACTTCAAAAACTTTCAAAATAAGAATTATTAAATTCTCTTCTAAGGTAACTATGAATAGTTATCAAAGGAAGATTTTTCATATTTTAAACTTTGGATCTAAAACTATTTAAATAAGAAAAATCATCCGATTAATTTTCTAGATAATAGAACCACGTAAATCTAGTGTATTGATCAACTAAAACAAATACCTAATACTTGCCTCCAATTCATCCAGTTTGTGTTGGACCAAAAAGATCCATATATACTAACTCTAATTCATTAGTAATTAAGTCTTCACCAACTAATTTAAAACTTTATTTATGTTTCTTTCCATATTTACAAGGATCACAAACTTTTTAACAATCAAATCTAAGCTCTGGTAGATCCTGAACTAGTCATTTTTTAGAGAGTTTTCATAGGTTCCTATGGTTACAATGACCTAACCTTCTATGCCACAACCAAGAATTATCTTCCATTCCACTAAGGCAAGGAAGGTCATGGATTTTAAGGTCTTATATGTTTAGAGTGTAAACATTCTCTTTCCTATTGGAAGATATAATAAACTCTTCCTTTGAATTGTGTAATAAGAACTTTTCATTCATAAAATTCACAAGCTAACCTTCATCACAAAATTAACTTATCCTAATGATGTTGTGATTAAGACCCTTCATAAATAAAACATTTGACATCATTGATTTTCCAAGAAGAACAATGTAACCTATACCAAATATTTCATCCTGAGAATTATCTCTGATGTTATATTTTCTCCATTCTTCTTGATAATATTTTCAAAGTATTTTTCGTTACCAGTCATATGCCAAGAACATCCACAATGAATGTACCATGTATTGTTGTTGGTACTTTCATTATTTTCCTAAAAATAACAATGTGAGATTTTTAGAATCCAAAATTTCTTGGATCCGGAATCTTCAGAAAGCTAAATCTTAGGAATCTTCATTTTCTTAGAAAAATAGGCTTTATGAAATCCTAATGACTGGGTTTTGTTTAAGGAATAATTTTTTTCCTAGTGTCCACCACACTAACACTTAGTGCAGAAAAGAGCACTTTGAGGCACAAAATAAATGTTTCTAAAAATTGGTTTAGAACTAGTATAACCAAAACCAGAACTATTCCATAGAGGTTATATTTGAGAATACATTTTATCAAAATTTTCCTTACCTAAGGTAATGTTTGACAAAAACATCCTCCAAGAAAATATTTTGGATTTTAGTTTTCTAACCATGTTCTTGTCTTCTAAATGATTTTTTTGGAACTATATTTAGGCTCAAAAATATTTTTCATAGAAATTACTTTTTGTAGATCCTTAGAACGTTTATCCTTCTCATAATTTACTTCCTCAAGAAATTTTAAAATAATTTTTTAATCAAAAACATTCTTATCAAGGTCTTTATAGTGATATGATATTTCCATAGTAAGAATAGTAATTCTATGATTTTCTTTATCAAAATTTTTCTTAAGTTTTCAATTCTCATTCTCAAGGAGCATAGAAAACCAAGAAACACCATCATAGGTTGATAAAGTATTATCTTCATTAAAAGAAGATTCTTCACCAAAAGAGTTATAGTATTTACTATCAGTATAGATAACACTCATGGATACATTGGTTATAGATTCAGTATTGGGTACCTTAGCCATTAAACAATGGTTTTCAATAGGCAGTCTGGCTATTAAACCAAGATTTTTCTGTCCAAAAGAATATTAATCTGATGATTCAGCTGAGGAGTCTCCACAACTGGCACTCCAGGAGTGATTAGCTTTCAAAACATTCTTAGCTTTAACATTGCAGTTCTTATTTCTCTTTATCTTGTAATTCTTTTCCTTTCTTTATTTTATTTTATGTATTGGGAAATCATGTCTTATATATACCGCTATCTTGTATTCATAACATGTGACTTATCATTATTTATTATCTTTACATTCATTCTTATTGTATCTAGATAGAATGTTCATTTGTCCAACAATCTTGTTCATCCTTCGAGCAGGACTACCTAATTCATTCTCTAAGGATTCACATCCACTAGATTCATTCTGGATAACAACCTTCTTAGATTTAAGTCCTGTAACACTCTTAGGAGTCCTGGCTTTCATATGATTTGAAGTTGTAGTAAAATCAAAACCTCAATTTCCATTATTCTTCTTTACATTATCAACATCTCTCTTTATTCTAGTCTCATGTTTAAGAAGAGTTCCAAAAAGTTCATCTAGAGAAATCTGAATAACCTTTCAATTCTCATCAACCATTGTTCGCTTATATTCACACTCATTTGGCATGATGCCTATGATCTTGTCCACAAGTGCCTCATCATCTAATCAATTCTCACCCATGAATTGTAAACTATTAACAATAGTCATAAATCCTTGTTGCACCTTACATATGGGTTCTCTATAAGGAAAGAAAAAACCACGATATTCAGCGCTACGCATGGGTCTTCTAGTTTCTATAACTTTTGAAGTTCCAAGGTTTGTAACTTCAAGTTTCTTCCAAATACAATTTGAGGATTTACAAGATTAAATTTGGATATATATATATATATATATATATATATTTATTTATTTATAGTGATTTAAGAAAGAAATGTATTGTGTAACTCATAATTCAGTTGATATTCTTGATTTTCTTGAATTGTGAAAGTATTAACTTCCTTGTAAGGAATTTTATATCATCCAGTAATCATAACAAATTTATCTACTCCAGTATTGATAATTAATGTCTTCATGCGATCTCTCCAATTTTCGTAATCATTTCCATCAAAAATAGGTGTTCTTATAGGATTTAGTTTGTCAATAGACCCAACATTGATTCCTGCCATCTTAAAGAAGGACTCTTTCTACATAAAATTATTAGTAAAAAGAATTTAAAAACAAAGAAACTATTAATAATAACGGAAAAAATAGAACATGATTATCTCAAAAAAATATATGAATCCAAACATCATGAGTCCGAAAATATTATTCTGAAAAAGCAGAGAAGAAGGTTTCTCATCTGAATCAAATCATGAGAATATTTCATATTTAACCAAAACTCTGAAGCCAATTGATGAATTGGTTTTGGGTATAAGGTCACCTCCACTGATACCATTTTTTGGATCAAAATAATGAATGATGATACTATATGTTGTATCTAATGATGCTCAATACACAAGATGGGGGGTGAGTTGTATACGATAAAAATTACATAGGAACTTCTAAAGTTGGTTGGAATCCTTTCTATTGATAAAAAAGGTTAATCAAGGTAAATTTACAAATCCTTTAAGTTCTACAAACTTTCATGATTCCAGAAAAGTGATTCCGAGAATGCAATTCCAGAAATGTGAATCTGGAAATGAAAATTAAAAAAAGTTTACAATGATGAAGATTCTACTTTAATGCGTATAGAATTTTACTAAATCAGAGTATACAAATGTAAGGAAGTATAAGATAGTTATACATTCCTCAACAATAAAAATGCATCGGAAAACATTAAACAAACCAAGTAACAATTAATAACTCTTTTAACCCAAAGAGAAGGGTATCCAACAAACTTGGATAAAAGTTCCCTTGATTTATACTTTAAAGAAAGTCTGTCTTAGCCACACTAGGGTAAGCCCTCAATATGAATATTGGAGTCTGTCTTGTTATCCCTGCAAGACCTCAAAATCAATGTTTTCGGTACATGTACTAGCCCGAACCCACCTGGTCTATTACTTTTCTGAAACATGGATCCCCTGAAATGGTGGCACTGGTCACGGGGGCCCCAGTTACGGAGGCACCGTGATGGTGGAACCGGTGACGGTGTCACCATGAGGGTGCCACCGTGAAAGTGGAAGTTGTGATTGTGGCACCGTGAGGGTTCCATCATGACGGTGTCACCGTAAACTTACCCAAACGTGTGGTTTTTCCTCGGTGTCACACCCTTTCCCCATACCTTCCAGTTCTTCCCTCATTGCGTGTTTTTCCTCTATTTAAAAGAAATGGTTTGACACACAACTGTTATGCCACCACCCTAATGTGAATAATTAAATAATAATTTATCCCATCATGTGTAACCTACAAACCACATAAGAAACCACAATCTGACTTTGTAGCATTAAAATTTTCATATCCCTTAACAACAGGATCTCATATTTATATCACTCTAGAGTTTCTTCCTTCCCCTTCTTGGTAGGATTTCATACTTCTCTCTAGTGCACATGGACACCCTCCTTCTCGAGTCTTGTGGTGTGCCTATGCTGGAATATTTCTGCTCATCCTTGGATTCCCTAGAGTTCCACCCCTGCAAGTCGCGCATTCCCAGTTCTTGGCATGTAGAGAAGAACTTTGATCCTTGATCAACCAGGTAGGGATTTTCCTTCGTCTCTCCTTACTGTGTATCATGCGGGGTGGGTACACTACTGTTTATATAGGAATGGATGAAACCAAACCTTAACAAAGATAACAAATAGATGGTTAAAAAGGATGGGGTTCGTTTGACAATTCTTCTTTACTCTTTTATAATTTCTATATGTGGTGAACTTTATGGTCATATGCTCACTAAGAATCATGGCCGTTAGTGGTCTTTCCTTGAGCAATAATGAACCCTTGTCCTCTATGATGATTGTATGGATCCGACATGGGAATTTGGTTAATCACGTAAACTCGGACGATTAAATGAATTTCCAGTGAACAAAAATCCTCGTGTGATCACCCTGGTTAACCAAATAGAAAGAAGAAATCATAGTGAATGATGTACTTGAGTCTGGAAAGTTCCTTGCTCTATCTGGGTGGCATGTCTATTTGTTCTGCTCGATGCAGATGTGGTGAGGTAGATGGGGATGGGATTCAATGTTGTGGCACAGTTCTTGGTTGTGAATCTGTAGCTATGTGAGGATGTTTCAAGAGTCTTGGTTTTGTTCTTGTACATTGAGGGATCTCACTGATCCCTTTGTTGTTGTGACTTCACAACAGAACCGGGTGTGAATGCCTAAATTGTTGTTTGGCCTCTTATCTTTCTCTACATTGTGGTTATGATGGTTAGTTGCCCAGTAGTGTAGAATTTACCTAAATGGGATCACATGAACATGAAAAATAGAATGTTTTAAATGGGGAATTTTTTTTGGGAATGAGTTATGACTTGGTCGTGAGTGCTGCAATTTTATTTTATGAATAAATAGTAACAAGGGTGTTGTTCTAAGGTTGGATTTGGAAACCCTAGGTTGGGATGAGTGCTTTTTACCTATAAATTTATCTGTAGTTTTTATATTTCTTATTTCCACCCTGGCCAAGTTGTGCACTTAGTGCCAAACACCCCCATTTCATGGGGGAGGGTGTTTTTTCCAACACTTCTATGAGTGGATGGTTATTAGCTCCTTTTCTTATCCCTTCCAAGAATATCCCAAGACCCTTAAAGAAGGTTGTGATGGCCTGAGGTCCATTATAGCCCAAGATTCGTCAGGTAGGGTGGTTGTGGTAGTTGGCCCAGGTGTGTGTAGGCAGGTTGTTTCCCAAGAATCATCAGGATGAGGCCCAGGTGTCTTCTGTCATGACAGTAGTTGTTCTATCTTAGGTGTTTTTGGGCATGGTTATGTATAGTGATTGTGGCCTAGGGTTTTGTGGATGGGATGTGTGGTTGTGACCCAGTTGTTTGTAGGCGGGATGTGTGGTTGTGGCCCAGGTGTGTGTGGGCGGGGAGTGGCAGTGGGATTGGGGTGAGAATGGCGGGATTGGTTCGATGCGTAGGATGTCTTCAATAAACATTGGGAATGTGGCGCGGGGTACCCAAATATCGATGTTCTATTACTATACTTTACCTGAATTACGTTATTTGGGGAGTGTGCCTTGGTGAGGCATGGGTGGATAGTTTTCCTTGCTTGGTTCTTTGGTTATCTCTTTTTCCACAGGGCATTAGAATGCCTCCCCACTTGTGCACGATAGTCATTGGTTTTCCCTACAGAGTAAACTTGTATGCTCACCCTACGTATATAAAACTATTTTTAGGTTTCCAGGAGGAATTGAGGGATCGTGCGGGGCCGTACTAGCTCAGACGTTGGGAAAATTGAAGTTGCTGTTTTTTTTCCTTGGTACATTACCTTTGTAGTCTCCTTACACATTGTGGTATTTACATTGGTAACATGAATATGGGAATGGTTTTCTTATGGCTTTATTATTAACCCCAAGTTTTGGTGTTGTTGGTATTTAATATCTTATCTCCCAAACATAATAATGAAAAAGGGTAATGCCTTCCATATTGTGTGTGATTCTATACCCTTGGTTCTAGTCGCCAATCTGGGGTCAATTGATAGAAAGTCTCGAGGGTCATTATCTCTCCATCAACTTGAAGAAGGAATGGTCTGGAAATCCGTTGTCCCTTCACTCATCTTGGTGAAGGTGGGTCGTGACAGAATGGTCTCAGAGGTAGGAGGTTGAGAAATAGGATGGAGTCTGAGGTTAGGCATGGTGAGGATTTCATGGTATGGTAGGGCAACATTGTTGGGTGATCTTGGTACGTGGAATAGGCCAAGTAAGACCGGCTAGGACATGGGATTTTAGAGCCCCCCCCCCCCCCCCCCCCCCCCCGTGATCCGGTGCAAGGACTCTGGGCCTACCAAATGACCAAGTACGGCTACACTCATTGCAGGGTAGATACCCTAGGGAAGTTACTTGCATCATAATGACTTATGTTCTTATGTTTCATGGGAGTTTGGGGATTTAAAATGAATAAAGAGTATATGAAAATTTATGAACAATATTCTACACTACTTGGGCTAAGGTATTCCTTGTTTACCTTGCAGTTATGGAACCTAGGAGACGACCATGAGTAGTACGGGCGATCGAGGCCCATGAGTTTGACTTGGCTGATCGGTAGAGGGATGACCAAGAGGAGCAGGACGATCAGTGGAAGAGGACACTTCCTGCCTTTCAGCGGCAGACCCTCAGGAAGTACCAGGGTAGCATCTCAGACAAGGAGACAGAGAGGTGGCTAGAGGAGCTGGTGATAGATTAAATGTAACACACCCAGATTTTATGAGATATATTATTTTTAATTTCTTATATGCCTTCTATTATACATTACACCATGATTAGCTTGTACTATATGCAACATCGTATTATCTTGCATTATACGAAACACTATTCTTGGCGCGTTCTACACACAAATTCAAGTTCATTTTGTGGAAATTATTCTACGAAACATTAAGTATATATTTTGTTTAATCTATAAATGAAATAAGTTTTGATTATGTTATACGCAAAACCAAACAGAGCTTTCACTACATGTAAGCCTGACGTGGCTTGCATTACATGCAATCAAGACCTTCTTCAATAGTGTGTGTAGTACCCAATACCATGTTTCACTAAAAGAGATATTATTATAATATTATTATGAACTAGCTGTTATGAATAGTAATACCCATTTTTTTAAATTTTATAAACTTGTTCTTTCAAAATGGACTTCATTTTTGGATTCTGAATATCGAAATTAGCCTAGGGTTATTTCTTGTTATTTTTCTGAACACTTTCATTTTTTGATAAATAATGAAAACACTGGGATACTATTTAAAATCCCACTTTTTGTTTAAATAATTATTTATTTTATTTAAATTTATTTTAGGTCAAAATTGATACATAATACCAATATAAGTTCAATGTCATTCATTGGAGTCATTTTATAATAATTTTAGATATATAAAAATTTTATTGAAATTTTCACCGTCTTTTACCCACCTCCTAGGAGAATTTGAAAATTTACATAAAAATTAATTTTACCACTTTTGTGAGTGGAATTTAGAAAATCCTAGATACATGGTTAATATCAAAGGTTAATATGTGGTTTAGTAAGATAAAAATATTTTGTGGTGAATAGTAACTTTTTACTTTTCTTTACCACTGTTAAAAGGTAATAGGTTAATTAAGGGTAAAAATGATATTATCATTACCCTATCAGATGTCATAATTATATTGGATAAGTATATTTCGACCAATAAAAACCTTATGAATATAATATTATCATTTATGTCCACTGGGATTAGATTAGGACATTTATTATTATTTTATTTAAAGAAGAGTTAAAAGAGTTAAAATCAAAGTTTAATAACTAAGACATTTTTAATATATGGTTATACATATGATAAATTCTACTATAAATATTAATTAGATAGCTAAAAATATTTCCTATATAATGGAATTTTATTTATAATTTTTATAAATTAAATAATTTAATTTATATATGATACAATGATGATGTAGTAATTACCTTATTAACGAAATATTAACATAATTGATGTTATAAATACCCAAATAAATGTAATTTGAAACTTCTTATAAATTCCAATTATTTTTTATGTCAATATTACATGTTATTATTTATTTAATTATATTTTTCAAAACTAATCATTCTGTTATGTTATTCACAGAAATCAATTACCAAATAGTGTAAAAATCGACATAAAATTGTTTTTAAAACAAATATTTTATCATTAATTGCTATTCTATTCCTAAAAATATAAATTTTAGAAAAAGGACTTAGATAAGGCTATATATATTAATAATGAACCACTTGGGGTTAGTTTTTCTTATTATAGTATGTTTATTTACCATATCGTGTAAGAAAACAAGAAGCCACGTTAAATGATAAATAATTTAACTTAGAGTTTAATTTAAATGATAAGGTTAAAATAGTAACCTAAACATTTCTATAACGTATTGGTTGAGAGGATTTATAACCATACCAACTTTATCTTAGAAATAAGTCACTTTTAAGCCATTATAAACATAATATGAGGTTATTATAAAATAATATTTTACGTTTTTTCTAAAGTGCCCCTCTCCTCCATTATTAAAGGGAACCTCATCCCTCTTCTCTTCACAGAATTTTGAGCCTTCATGCTCAAAAAAAACCTTCCCATTTCCCTTATAAATTTACATATAAACATTATAGAGGTTATGGTCTCCTCAAAAGACCAACTCTAGTGCCATAATAGGAAGCTTAAAAGAGGTGCATCAAAGAAGAGGTAATCTCTTCTACCGGTTCATTCATGTTTCTTTATTCTTAAAATTATTTTTATTTATTTGTTTCATTATAACTTCATAACATCAGTATCAATAATATACTGGTATGATATTATAAATATGAAACAACCCTGTTTCACCTTCTATCCATCCTAGGGAAAATGAAATCACCGCACGTGCGTACGTACAGAATACCGTCTCCACACCATGGTGTAATATATTTTTCCAGCACCACCTTACTTGGATGGGTATAATGGTGTAAAGAATGACTATATATAGTTAATATAACATAATAAAAATTATGATATATTATATCATCCAATACAATTCAATTCAATAATTATGGGAACAATATCACCGCTCGTGCGTACGTACGGATTACTGTCTCCACGACGCGATGAGATTCATTCTCCATGTTCACCATTCAAGAATGATTATAAAGTATGTATATAATGAATAATAATTAAATATATGACTTGATAAAGATACTATATTTATTTATATATATATATATATGTCATATACTAACTTCAATTCAAGTCAATAAGGAAATGAAAATAGCGTTCATGCGTACGTACGACCTGCCGTATCCATTAATGATGTATTTCATTTCATTTATCTATCTATTATATAAATATATATATACTAAATTTATATGATTTATAAATCATGATTTAGGTTCTGGAAGTAATTAAATAATGATATAAGTAATAATAATATCAAGAACAACAAGTCCAAACACATATGATAAATAAAATGATTTTACCCAAAACTATGTTTTAACATTGAATTTACAATGGAAATAGTAATATAAAGTCATAAGTGAACCATATATGATATCATAAAAATGAATATGATTATTTAATAAGTCCATGAAATTATTTAAATCATTATACAAGACGTCTGGATACGTACGAAGCATATCAGACCTAAGGTATGGGATAACTTTTCTAATCTTGTTTTTATCTGAGATTGATTATTCGTAAGTATTTATTGGTGTTATATTTATCATACATGCCCCTGTTTTCTAAAAATGGTATCATGTAATTTTACAATCCATTTACCCATTTTTTACTTTACTACATTTTATGTAAGTAATCTTTCTTTTTTTTCGTTACGAGGTACTTTTTTGACTTTTCTGACAAAAGAACAAGAAGAATGATATTTTAACTTATACGACATGAACGGATTTTTACGGTTTCATACCATTTTATTTCAATGAAGCTTCATCTACATGATTTCATAACTATTTTTTAAAAAATAAATGTCTTTTAAATTTTCTTGGGATTTTGTGAAATGAAAATGATTTTGAAGAAGAAAAGATATTTTCATCAAGAATTCATTTCGAGTGTTTTATCAAAACCATTTCCCATCTAAGATGACATTATTTCATATGTGTAAGTTTCAACTATAATATCTCTATGATATACATGGTTTCACTTTTCTTATGATGAAATGATATCCATTTGTTTATATGTATTATGTTATGATGGGATGATGTTTATGAAACCTGTTTTATTCTTTGGGTTATGATGAATGATTTATGTTTATTTTGTGGCACACGTAAGAATGATTTCATTATGAGATGGGTGGGACCTATATCTCCCTCTAATGCATTGGGTAATGAACTATATCTCATGAGATAGACATGGCTGGAACGGTATGTTAATCCGGTTCAGTGATACAGGACTGGAACGAGGAGTGAACTCGATTTAGAAAGGTACTTTGTCCACTAAGATGGTCTTGGCAGCAATTCCTTGGCTACTATGGAAATAAAATCATGTCCTTAATGGTTTTCCACAATTACATATTTTATTCCCAAGATATTTTATCACGATTGATGTGACATTATGCTATATGCCTTTTGTACATCCATGTTTTATGTCATTGCTCAAGATTTTGATGTTTAAACATTATGTTCATGTTTTTAAGTTCAAATGTATATGGTTTGTTTTATTCTCTCCATGCTTACCCTTAATAAGCATTTGAGATCACCCTTTATATGTTTTCTTTTCCCAAGTATATAAAGAAATGTTTTATGTAAGAAAACAAAAGGGGAAGGTCTTTTTGGGAGATGTTGAAGATCTCTCACCATGATTAGAAGATTATGTTCTAAGTGTCCAAAGACACTAAACTATAACAATCTCTATGTGTTCGTTTTTATTATGTATTAAGTACACCGCAAAAGTAATGTAATGTTCATGTACGCCAAGATTTGGGTCTCTACAATTGGTTTCAGAGGAAAGGTTTTGTTAACCTTTGTAAACTAGGATGCAAAAACATTAGTGAGATCCCTAAAGATATTTCTAAGTTATCTCTAGGGATGTACCAAAGGATTAGTATAACTATAGGTTACATTCCTAGAGTTATGATGATGATCATGAATAACCTAGGATGACCCTAAGGTATCATGGATTAACGAATGTGTGATAAGTTAGACATCCCATAACTGAAATTTAATGATTATGTGGTTCCTAGTTATTTTAAATTTTTCTTACACTATGGTTTCTAGTTTTTGTCAATGGATGAAACAAGAAGGAATTCAGTTAATGTTGATTCCGATGGACAAATTGGTGACTGTGATCAAGAAAATCATGCAATTCCTAGAGAGAAAGATATTGTAATTATGCCGAATCAGTCATCACGATATATGATTAACAAGGTGAAATTTGGTGGTATTCCTAATTCATAAAATAAGAAGAAGATGAAATTTTATACATTTTCTCATGGAGAGGAACATAGTGGAAGGAAGTTGAAGCTTTATACGTATCAATAAAAAGGGAAGAAAAACCTTGAGGAATACCTAAAATGGAGGGGATGATGTTATTTTTGTGGAGAAATGGGTCATAGAGTGACATACTGTTGTGGAGTTCAATGTATTATTTTTGGAGAACATGAGCATTACCCATCTCAATTCCCTAACCTAGGAGGTTACCTCTAAATCAAGGAAGTACTTATTCCATGAAAATCATTGAAGATGATGGATTGAAGTGTTTATGTATTGGTATTCAAGAATAAAGTTGTTGACGTACTTTTATGGTATATTGGAATATTTTTTTATTAGTCTATTATAGTTTTCAATAATTTTATGGTACCGATAACCATGAAAATTGATTGAAATATTTTTGGGATGTAGATGATATGCGCATTCTGTAGGGATTAAGAGAACATGAAATTTTTGATAGTATTCATGAGCTCATGATTGATATAAGGACAAAGTGATATCATGGTTTTAGTATATAGAAAATTTGGGATTTTGGTATGTGGAAAGAGTAAAATTTTGAAAGCATTTGTCGTTCCACTAAGGTTCCATGAGTATTAATTTTTTAAGAGAATACATGTTAATGTTATTCACATGTTTGGAATGTGACCAACAAGATATATCGTATGATATATGGGGGATAAATGATGGTATCCACGTGCTTGTTATGTGACCATTCAAGTAATCATTTTCTTTATTCTATGACCTTGGACCAAAGTATTTTGGATAAACATAAATATTAGAATGAATTATGTTAGAAATAATATAGTATTTTTTAAGGCTATAAATTTTTTCGTTATTATTGCAGGAATTTTATAATAATGTTGTTTTAGAAAAAGGGACAACCTGCAGGACGGGAGACAACCCATCTCATCAGATAAGGCTGTGGGAATCGAACCGACAACCGAAGTGAGACATGCCTTTATCGTCTACCACTGGCCAACAGGAAGTTCCTGGTTAGTATAATTTTTTTTTTAATTTATTAAGTTGTATGATATATGAAGTATATGTCCATTTTTGGAACCATATATGATTAATCTCACTATAGATGGATTTATGTATATTTAATAACTTTTTCTAAACTTTTATTTGAGATAGATAGAATGCCCCACCATTCTATCACATGATCTTCTAACACTTCACGAATGAAAAATTCCACTTCATTTTTTTAAGAGATGAAGTGGAAATTGTTCAAGGCACGAACAACGGTGGGAGTGTACTAAAATCAAGTAAGTATTTCTTTTAATTCAACAATTTTTTAACATTTGGGAAATGATCTTGAAAACAAAAAATAATGTCCTAGTGTCCTTATATATGATGAATCAGATGGTACCTTAAATCATCACAAATTTATGGCTTTGTGATTGTTGGATTTTTCATAGCCATGTCCTCTACCACTCTCCATGAGAACATGATGGTAAGATTTTTCTTCCATATCCAGATTTCTACCTATGTTCTCCTATGTGGAAACCCAGTGATGTGTTAATCTAGGTAACCACTACATTTCTTACTTTACTTTTGATATTTTAGTTTAATTATTCCTTTTACGATGTGGGTTTCTGCAAATGAAACTTTCAAGTAGTAAACGATTTATAACCCCGACGAATTTAGAGGGTGAAATTCATTTTAAGGGGGGTAGAATGTAACACCCCGAGATTTTATGAAAAATATTATTTTTAATTTCATTGATGTCTTCTATTATACACTACACCACGATTTGCTTATACTATGGGCTACACCGTATTATATTACAGTATACACAGCACTCTTCTTGGCTCATGATACACACAAATTCAAGTTCGTTTTGTGGAAATTAGTCTACACAACATTAAGTATAGATTTTTTTAATGTAAAAATGAAATAAGTTTTGACTATGTTATATGAAACACCAAACATATCTTTCACTACACGCATCCCAGACTTGTCATGCATTACATGCAATCAAGACCTTCCTCGATAGCATGTGTAGTACGCAATACTGAGTTTTACTGAACGAGATATTTTTATAATATTATTATGAACTAGCTGTTATGAATAGTAATAAGCACTTTTTGAAAATTTATAAATTTTATATTTCAAAATGGACTTCATTTCTGGATTTGGAATTTCAAAATTAGCCTATGATGAATTTTTGGTATTTTTTTGAAAACATTCATTTTTTGATGAATATTGAAAACACTAGGTTACTATTTAAAAACCAATTTTTTTTAAAATAATTATTTATTTTATTTAAATTTATTTTAGGTCAAAATCTATAAATAATACCTATATAAGTTCAATATAATTCATTGGATACATTTTATAATAATTTTATATATATAAAAATTTTATTGAACTTTTCTCCATCTTTTACCCACCTCCTAGGTGAATTTGAACATTTACATAAATCTTAATTTTACCACTTATATGAGTAGAATTTAGAAAATCTGATAGACACGGTTAAAATCAAGGAGTAAAATGTGGTTCAATAGGATAAATATAATTTTTGTTGAGTAGTAACTTTTTACTTTTATTTACCATGGTTAAAAGTAAATAGGGTAATTAAGGGTAAAAATGATAGTATTATTACCCTAACACATGTCCTAATTATATTGGATTAGTATAATTCAACCAAAAACAACCTTATGAGTATAATTTTATCATTTAGGTCCACATGTATTAGATTAGGACATTTATTATTATTTTATCTAAAGAAAAGTTAAAAGAGTTAACATAAAAGTTTAATAAATAAAACATTTTTAATATAGGGTTATACATAGGATAAATTTTACTATAAATATTTATTAGATAGATAAAAAGATTTCATAGATAATTTTATTTTATTTATAATTTTTAGACATTAAATAATTTAATTTATTTATGACATAATGATGATGCGGTAATTACCTTATTAATAAAATGTTAACATAATGGATGTTATAAATACCCAAATAAATGAAATTTGAGACTTTTTATAAATTAAAATACTTTTTTAGGTTAATATGACATGTTATTATTGATTTAATTAACTATTTTATAACTAATCATGCTATTATGAGTTTCACAAAAATCAATTACCAAAAACTGTCAAAATTGACATAAAATAGTTCTTAAAAAAATATTATATTATTAATTTCTATTCTATTCCTAACAATATAAGTTTCAGCCAAATGACTTAGATACATTTATATATACTAATAATGAGGCACTTGGGGTTCTTTTGACTTGTTATATTAATTTTATTAACCATATAGTGTAAGTAAACAAGAAGACATTGTAAAAGTTAAATTATTTATCTTAGACTTAATTCTAAATGAAAAGGTTAAAATAGTAACCTAAACATGACTAAAACCTATTGGTTGAAATTATTTCTACCCATACTTACTTTATCATATAAGTAAATCACTTTTAGACCATTATTAGTCGAATATGACTTTATTATAAAATAATATTTTACGTTTTCCCTAAAGTGCCCCTCTCCTCACTTATAAAAGGGCATCTCCTCCCACTTATCTTCACACAATTTTGAGCCTTCATGCTCATACAACCCCTGAAAATTTCCCTTATCAACATCCCTAAAAAAATTATAGAGGTTATGGTCTCCTAAAAAGGCCAACTCTAGTGCCTTAAGAGGAATCTTAAAAGAGGTGCGTCGAAGAAGTGGTAATCTCTACCACCGATTCTTTCATGTTTATTTCTTCTTCAAAATATTTTTCTTTATTTTTTCATAATGATGTAATAAAATAAGTATCAATAATATAATGATATGTTATTATAAATATGAAACAACCCCATTTAACCTTCTATCCATCCTACGGAAAATGAAATTACCGCGTGTGCGTACGTATAAAATACCATCTCCACGACGAGGTGTAATATGTTTTTCCACCAACACCATACATGGATGGGTATAATGGTGTAAAGAATAACTATATATAGTTATTATAACATCATACTGATTCTAAGAAATCATATCATCCACTCCAATTCAATTCAATAATTATGGGAATGATATCATCACTCATGCGTACGTACGGATTACCGTCTCCACGATGCATTGATATTCATTCTCTATGTTAACTATTGAAGAATGATTATAAAGTATATATATAATGAATAATAATGGAATATATGACATGATAAAGCTATTGGATTCATGCGTACGTACGCCCTACCATCTCCATGAATGGTGAATTTCTTTTTCATTTATCTATCTATTATATATATATATACTGAATATATATGATATATAAATCATGATTTAAATTCTGGAAGTAATTAAATAATTATATATGTAATAATAATATCACGAACAACAAGTCCAAACACGTATGATAAATAAAAAGATTTTGCCCAAAACTCTTCTTTAACATGAATTTACACAGGAACGGGTAGTATAAAGTCATAAGTGAAACATATATGATATCATAACAATGGATATGATTCTATAATAAGTCAATGACATTATTTAAATCATTATAAATGAGGTTCGGATACGTATGAAGCATATGGGACCTATGGTAAGGGATAACTTTTCCAATATCATTTTTATCTGAGATTTCTTATTCGTAAGTATTTACTAGTGTTATATTTATCATCCATGTACCTATTTTATAAGAATGTTTTTATGTTTTTTTAAAGTCATTTTTACTCATTTTTGACTTTTACTACATGTCATGTAAGGAATCTTTCTTTTTTTACGTTACAAGGTACTTTTTTGAGATTTCTTGCAAAAGTACGAGGAGAATGTTTTTTTAACTTATACATAATGAAAGGATTTTTATGGTTTCATAACGAATTATTTCAATTAAGCTTCATCTACAATAATGCATGACTATTTTCAGCAAAATCCTTTTCTTAAAAAATTACTTGGCATTTTGTGAAAAGAAAATGATTTTGATGAAGAAATGATATTTCCATCAAGAATTCATTTCAAGTGTTTTATCAAAACCATATTCCATCTAAGATGACATTATTTCATATATGTATGTTTCAAGTATAATGTCTCTATGATTTACATGGTTTCACTTTTCTTATGATGAAATGATATCCATTTGTTTTATATGGATTATGTTATGAGGGGATGATGTTTATGAAACCCATTTTATTCATTGGGATATGATGAATGATATATGTTTATGTTGTGGAACACGTAAGAATGATTTCATTATGAGAAGGGTGGAACCTATATATCCCCCCAAGTCATTGGGTAAAAATTTATATCTCATGATATTGAAATGGATGGAACGGTAAGTTAATCCAGTTCAGTGATATAGGACTGAAACGAGGAGTGAACTCGATTCCGAAAGGGACTTTGTCCACTAAGATGGTCTTGGCGGCAATGCCTTGACTACTATGGAAATAATATCATGTGATTAATGGTTTTCCACAATTACATGTTTTATTCCCATGCTATTTTATCATGATTGATGTTCCATTATTATCTATGCCTTATGTACTTCCATGTTTTATGTCGTTGATCAAGATTTTAATGTCTAAACATTATGTTAATTTTTTTAAGTTCACATTTATATGGTTTGTTTTATTCTCTCTATGCTTAAACATACTGAGCTTTTGAGCTCACCCTTTATATGTTTTCTTTTCAATATGATATAAAGAAATGTTTTAGGTAAGAAAACCAAAGGGGGAGATCTTTATGTGAGATGTTGAATATCATTCACCAGGATTAGAATATTGTGTTATATGTTTCCAAAGACCCTAAACTATTAAGATCTTTGAGTGTTGGTTTTTTTTTAGGTATTAAGTATTCCACAAATGCAATGTAATGTCCATGTACGCCATGATTTGGGTCTCTACATTTCATCTTGATCCGGGCTTAGATAGAGTACTGGGTTCCTCTGGCAGTAATTTAGATGCATAGAGTAGCGCGTCAGGGGTGGACGCTTTTTCGTGGGGAGAAGAGGGAGGCTGAGGTTACGTGGGATGACTTGGAGAAGGAGTTCCTGTGGGAATTACTCCCTTCCATGATGAAGGATTGGAAGAGGAAGGAACTACTCTCCCTCTAGTATCGGAGTATGTCAGTGAGAGAGTTGGAGATAATGTTCAAGCATCTCCTTCTCTTTGCTCCCGACCTCTTTCCGGATGAGGAGTCTCGGGTGAGGCATTTGGAGGAGGCACTTCGACCTTATCTCCAGTATGGTGTTACTCCCTTCACCATAATGATGTACTTGGAGGTCCAGAAGAAGGCTGAAGTGGTGTAAAGGATGCACATTCTGGGAGGTGTATCAATATAGGGAATCCATTTGGGCTCATCGAAGGGGAAAGCCGTTAGCAGCAGGCTTCTAGCATCAGGGCCTTCTAGGTTTTGACCAGCAGGTAGCAGGCCTTAGCAGTTCCATTTTCGATCTCTAGGCCCTTGCCCTTTCTTTTCAAGACCAAGGCCGAGATTCTTTTTCTGTGGAAGCCATGGGCACCTTCGGAATCAGTGCTCGGAAAGAGTACAATACAGAGAGGGTGGGCGTGTTTAGTGCCCACCTCAACAGCATCAGTTTCTAGCTAGTCCCTTTCAGTAGTAGTATCAGGGGGCAGTAAGCTCCCAATCCTCCGAGGGCAGGCATTGTATGAGGAGGCCGGCCTTAGGAAGATCCTCAAGGACCTCAACCATTTCATGTTCGAGGAGGTGGCCGACATCTGAGGGGTAGAGGAACTGGGAATGGGATGTTGCGCGCCGCAAAGGCAGTCCCAGTAGGGCCAGAAGTCGTTTGTGTTATGATCATCTTCTTTAGTACTCTAGCCTATGCCTTGTTCAATACATGAGCTTCGAAAGTCTTTTTTGCACCCAGTCTGGCCCATTCCATGGGTTTAAACGCTAAGAGACTTCCAATGACCCTGGTGCTGAGTACACCAGTCGGAGGTCAGACTGACTTGTCTTATGTTTGTCGAGGTTCTAAACTGATGTTATGGCAACAACAGCCTATCAGGGATCTTCTAATTTTTCAGATACACCCATATGATGTCATCCTAGACATCAAATGGTTGTTCCTTGTGTGTTCAATCATTGAATGCTTCCGAGGAAGGGTCGCACTATTAGATTTGGGCAGCTGACGTGTAACATTCATTGGCGAGTATGGTTGCCAGAAAAGAAGCATTCGAGAGGATCTCATCCTTTCCTTGTTATCTGAACTATCAGTGGAGTCGGTGGATGTAGTAATGGTGGATGTCCTAGGGATCGTCAGTGAGTTTATAGACATCTTCCTTGAGGAGGAGGGGACTCTACCCCCTTGACGTGATGTTGAGTTCGGGATAGACTTGAAACCTGGTGCCCATCCGATTTCGATGTCTCCCTAGTGGATTGAACTTTTCATGTTATGGGATCGGCGAATTCAGATTGATATTCTAATGAAGAAGGTATTTGTTTAACCAAATGCATCCCCATGGGGTGCTCCAGTCTTATTCGCGAAGAAGGCATATTGTGGTCTCAGACTGTACATAGACTACCGGAGACTGAACCAGGTAACGGTCAAGAACTGTTACCCTCTCCTGTGGATAGATGACCTTTTTGACCAGTTAATAGAGGAAGGGTGGTTCTCCAAGAGTGACCTACAGTCAGGATATCACCTACTGAGGGTGAAGGAGGGTGACATCTTGAAAACTGCCTTCAGGTGCAGATATGGGCACATTGAGTTTGTAGTCATGTCGTTCGGCATTACGAATGCTCCATCTCTGTACATGGGAATCATGAACTCCGTCTTCTAGGAATACCTAGATCGGTTCATAGTATTGTTTATTGATGAAATCCGGATCTACTCAAGATCAGAGGAGGATCATGCTGAGCACCTAAGAATGGTTTTCAAGGACCTCTGACAGCACCAACTCTATGCGAAGTTGTCCAAGTGAAAGTTCTGGATGCGATAAGTGCACTTCCTTGGGCATGTGGTGTCTGATCAGGAAATATTGATAGACCCATTGAAGGTCGAGGCAGTTGTTTCTTGGGCATCACCCAAGAACGTGGCAGAGGTTCATAGTTTCCTTGGACTGGTAGGTTACTACTGGAGGTTCGTACCCAACTTCCCCCCAGTTACAGCACCTTTGACTGCTTTGACAAAGAAGGATCAGGCCTTCAAGTGGAATGGGTAGTGCCAGGGAGCCTTCATCTATTTGAAGGATAAGTTGGTAAGTTCCCAAGTTCTAAGGTTTCCGGAAGAAGGTGCATTATATGAGGTGTTCTGTTATGGTTCAAGAAAATGCATCGGGTGTGTACTGATGCAATGACAAGGGGTAACCTATTATGGGTCTAGAAAGTTTCGTCCCCATGAGCATAATTATTCCAACCATGATTTGGATCATGCGGCGGTCGTGTTCGCACTAAAGTTATGGCGGCACTACCTCATCAGGGGGTGCTTTGTGGTCTTCATGGATCACAAAAGCATGAAGTATATCTTCTCCCAATGGGACCTGAACTCACGATAGTGAAGTTGGATGGAGTCCCTTTAGGACTCGGACTTTGAGATTTCTTACACCTCAAGAAAAATGGGTTGTGGTGGATGATGCCTTGAGCAGGAAGTCTTAAAAGGATGTGGTTCGAGAATCGGCAGATGTTTGGAAGGTGATAGAGGAGTTGACTGCCCTGCACCTGGATGTGAGGATGGATGGCGGTAGAGGTTGCCTATATCAGATGACAGTGCAGTCTTCTCTGCTATGCCAGGTGGAGGAGTCTCATTGTGGAGACATATAGAGTGATGTGATGTGTGACCGGGTTAACCAAGGCCATGCTCTAGAAGGGAGGACATAGGATGGTCGGAATCAGATGATTTTCTGATGGAAGTTGTTTCTTCCAGAGGCGATTAATGCGAGGGTTCTCAGTGAGTTACACAACTCACCCCTAGCAGTGCACCCGGGAGTTTCCAAAATGTACTGGGGCTTGAGGGGTCAGTTCTAGTGGCCCGAGTTAAACCGGGTGGTGGTATAGTTTGTGGCCAGGTGCCAAGTGTGTCAATAGGTGAAGGCTGAACACCGTGTTCTAGGTGCCATGTTGTAGCCTTTATATGTCCCTGAGTGGAAGTGGGATGACATCTCGATGGATTTAATCACAGGGATACCCAAGGTTCAAGGAGGCTGCGACGCTATCTGGGTAGTGGTGGACCGTTTGATTAAATTGGCTGAATTTCTGGAATTCAAGGAGTCAGGAGTAGTAAATGCCTTAGCACGGAGGTACGTGGATGAGGTGGTGCGGTTGCAGGTATTTCTGAGGTACATAGCCTTGGACAGGGATGCACGATTTACCTCATGTGTCTGGGGAGAATTACAGCAGACTTTTGGCACCGAGCTACGTCTTAGCACTACGTTCCATCCCCATATTGTAATGGCCCGAACCTCTCTAGTCGATTCCTTTGTCAAAAAGAAGGTCAAGAAGTGTTCTGGAGGGTAAAATGGACTTTTTCTCCACTTTCCTGAATTTTGTAAGTACACGTCGTGTAGTGTGAGTACACGTCGTGTACCACCTTGCTGGGTATACCACGTGTTGAAGGTCGTGTCCTTGCCGTGTGAAATAAATGTGTACACGCCGTGTATCCAATACTAGACACCGTGTAGTCCCTCCCCGCGTACGCATTACCGTGTGTTGAACAGTAAACGACTGTGTGTCGTGTTGAAGGTCTTTTCCTTGCTATGTGAAATAAATGAGTACATTCCGTGTAGTCCATCCCCGCGTACGCGTTACTGTGTGTTGACCAGTCAACGACCGTGTGTTTTGTTGGAGTCATGTCCTTGCCGTGTGAAATAAATGGGTACATGCGTGTACCCAATACTACACGCCGTGTTGTCCCTCCACGCGTATGTGTTACCCTCAAGCCGTGTGTTGACCAGTCAACGTTTGTGCAGCTGTGTTGGAATCCACATGGTGACCATGTGAAATGGCCGAGTACACGCCGTGTACCATAAAGTACACGCCGTGTACATTTTCTTTTCTCACCTCTAAAAGGAGGGGTCCGCTCCTCCTTTTCAACTCACCCCTCTCCTCCCCATTCCTCTGAGCATACCTCTCCCAAGAGACTTGAAGGCTCCTTTTATTCCATAACTTCTTCATCTGAGCACCGATTTACGATCTGTCAGCGGCCACGGGATAGTAAAAACGAGGCAGAACTGAGCTTGGATCTGTTGTCTTTCCTTCGGCCTTTCCTTTCCAACTTCCACCCACGGAGGTTTTTTCGGGACTCGACCGAAGTGATGGACACTGATAGAAATCTTCTAATGTTGATCCGGGGGATCGTTGTGATCAGAACCTGTTGAGTTACGGATCTTACCATCTTCTCTCTAAATTGTGCATCATGCGGGGTGGGTGTCCTCTTGTTTACGTGAAACACTTTTGAACCGGTTTAATGAAGATAATAATTGGCTTATATAACGAGGTTGGGAAGTTTGTTATTACTATTATATTAATTTCATATCCTGTGATATTATGTTGTGAATTGAATAGGCTTAGGCCTACTGAAAATAACGGTCATTGGGGGCCTTTTCTTGCAAAATTAAATGTTTCCATTTCTTTCTAGACTGTTTTTGTGAATGGATCTTTGTTGAATGTGGAATTTGCTTAATCATGTAAAGTTGGATGATTTAAAATTTTGGAACCCTTGTGTGATTAACCCAGTTGAACAAATGTAATAATGAATATATGGCTGCTGGTTAGGGTTTGTTTATGTGAAGGGGGTTTTTTTGGGTTTTTGTGGATCGAGTGAGCAGCGGGGCTGCAGTTGGCTTGGTTGTGGGTTGGTGAGAATGCTATGTTGGTGATGGGAAGCAGGGCTGTGATAAATGGTATTAAAGGGATAATGATGTATGGGTTTCGGTATGTTTGTGGTTATGGTGGATGGCAGTAGGGCTGCAGGGATTGGCTTGAATTTGAACTAACTATGGGTTGTGAATAATAAATAAAAAGTGGAAGAGTTAATGAATGGTGGGTCATGGTAATGGAATGAGATTAATAATCAATGGGGTTGGTTGGGTACGAAGAAGGACTTGGTTTTGTTGCTTGTGTTTTTCCAACATGATTTGTGGATGGCAGGGATATGTTTTACGAATAATTGATGTGGTTGGTTGTGGGTAGTTGCACAGTAGTTAAAGAACTCATAAACTAATTCTGCTGAAACATGAAAACCTAAATGGGGTTGGGGTTGTTTATTGTATGTATGCTTTGTAGTAGCAGTGCTGAGGCACGTGCTCTGTTCTCTATTTAAAAGCCAATGGTTGGGCTGAGTATTTGGTATATATATATATCTGTATGTTTTATGTTTTATCACACCCCACCCATGTTGAGCACTTAGTGCCGAACACTCCCATTTCACGGAAGAGGGTGTTTTCCCCTTAGTTACTGCATCCTTCCTGCTCCTTCTTCCCTAGGATGTGATGGCTTGAGGCGACCTTACACCTAAGACCCTTCAGGTAGGTTTCGATTGTGGTGGTTTTAGCCCAAGACTCTTCAGACAGGTTTTACTTTTTCCCAAGAATCTTCGGGATGAGGCCTAGGTGTGTGCGGGTGGGATACATAGTGGTGATGCCCAGGTGTGTGTGGGCGGGATATGTGGTGGTGAGGCCCAGGTGTGTGCGGGCGGGATACGTGGTGGTGAGGCCGAGGTGTGTGTGGGTGGGATACGTGGTGGTGAGGCCCAGGTGTGTGCAGGAGGGATATGTGGTTGTGAGTCCCAGGTGTGTACGGGCGGGAAGAGTGTGGCAGCGTCAGGACGTTCACCATTAGGAAGAGAAGTTAACTAATGGGAAATGGTGCGGGGTACCCAATAATATTGTTCTTATATACTACTACTACCTGTTGTGATTGTTTTTTTGGTGAGTGTGGCCGGTGAGGTTGGGTGGATAGATTTCCTTGCTAGGTTTCTTTTGTTGTTCTCACAGGACATTAGGATGTCTCCCCACTTGTGCACAAGAGCTTTAGGTTTCCCTTCTGATTAAACTTGAATGCTCAACCTACGTTTACTTTCATGTTTCCAGGAGGACTACCAGGGTCGTGCGGGACCCTATTAGTCGGACAGTTTGAGTTTTTGCAGTTGTTATACTCCTGTTTTCTTTTGGTATTGTACTTTGAGCTTTCTTGTACTTGTACCTTGTTATAAAATTGTTTAAACATGCATGTGGGATTGGTTTGGGTTTATTTATATACACTTGTTCTTTTACTTTTTAGTGGTTGACTTTTCCTATTTCCCGATATTAAAATAATAAAAAGGGTAATGCCTCCCATATTTGTGAGGACTCATACCCTTGGTGCTAGTTGCCTCCCCGGGGCCTATTGGAGGCAAGAATCGGGGGTCATTATCTCCCTTTCATCATTGACAGCTCAGGAGGGGCATCTTTGGAGGGAGGGGGTCGTGAAAGAATGGTATCAGAGCTGATGGTTGAGAGAGAGGATGGATTCTAGAGTTAGGCACAGTGAGGATTGTATGGGATGGTAGGGAAACCGTGTTGGTTAATCTTGGTGCGTGACATAGGCCAGGGAAGACCGGATAGGACACGGGATTTTAGGGACCCCCTTGATCTGATGCAAGGACTCTGAGCCTACCGAACAACTAGGTGAGACTACATTGATTGCAGGTTACAAACCCTAGGGAAGGTACATGCATCATCATGATTGTGTTTTAGTTGATTTGGGTGTTCTGGGAAAGAAATTGAAATAAAATGATAAAATAAAACCATGAGAAATTTTCTTACTACTTGAGATTAGGCGATCTTTGTTTACCGTACAACTATGTCACATGGACGTCATCCCCAGGTGGCTCAGAAGGTCAAGGCCTAGCATATTTAGGTGGTCGATTAGTTTAGGATTGACCGAGATGAGGACGATAGCCAGTGGCAGAGGACCCTCCATTCTTTCCATCGACAGACCCTCAAGAATTAAGAGGGTAGTACTTCGGATACAGAGACAGAGGGGTGGATTGAGGATCTAGGGATCACATTTACCTTGATTCGTGCTCCGAGAAAGTACTGGGTTCCCCTAGTAGTTAGTCAGCTAAAAGTTGTGACACGAAAATGGTGGGCGCTCTACCTCAGAGAGGGGATAAAGGCAGAGGTTCCATGGGCTGACATTGAGAAGGAATTCCGAGAGGAATTCCTTTCTTCAATGATCAAGCTAGAGAAGCTGCAGGAGTTACTCTCCCTTCAGCATGAGAGTATGTCAATACGAGAGTTGGGGATCAAGTTCAAGGATCTCATGCACTTTTCTTCGGATCTCTTTCCAGATGAGGAGTCTCGGGCAAGACATCTGGAGGAGGCGCTTCGTCTTTCGTTCCATTATGATGTCACCCCCCTTCACCCTTCCGACATACTTGGAAGTACAGAAGAAGGAATAGGTTGTATAGAGGATGCACTCACAGGGAGGTGCATCACGTGGGGGTATCCAGCAATGTTCATCCAAGGGGAAGGTAGTCAGCATCAGGTCTCCTGCAATGGGACCTTCTAGGTTCATGCCATTGGGGAGCATGCCCCAAGAGTTCCAGTTCAGATTTTCAGGACCTCGTCCCTTTTTCACTAGCCCAGGACCGACGTGTTTTTCTTGTAGAGGTTTCGGGCACATTGAGAGTCGGTGCCCGACCCGAGCTCAGTACGGTGGAGGTGGGAAGGTTCAGCGACCACCTCAGCAGCACTAGTTGCCGGCGATGCGCTTCCAGCAGCAGAGGGACCATGCTCCTCTGAGGTCAGACTATGCGGGAGGAGGCTGACCTCAGGGTGCTACTCAGGGACCTCAACCAGGGCGTGGTTGGGGAGGTGGATGACATCAGAGAGGCATAGGAGATGTGTGTGGATAGTTTCACGGAGTAGAGTTGATAGCTCCGGCAGGACCAAAGGTGGTGCGAGGTACGATTTGTTTGTTCAGCACTCTCGTTTTTTCTTTGTTTGATTCTGGAGCTTCACACTCCTTTGTTTGCACCTGGACTAGCCCATTCTTTAGGAATAGATGTAGAGAGACTTTCTATACCACTGGTGTTGAGTACACTAGTTGGAGGCCAGACCAGCATATCTTGTGTTTTCTGGGGATATGGGCTGACATTGGGACCACATCGATCTAGTGGAGACCTTCTTCTGTTACAGATGCAGCCATACGATGTCATCCTAGGCATCGACTTGTTGTTTTCTGTTAGTTCCATTATCAACTGCTTTTGGAGAAGAGTCGTGTTATCTGACGTGTATGGGCATCGTGTAGCATTTGTTGGCAAGAGGAGCTATCATGTGGGAAGCTGGCATGTGGAGCCTCTCCTTTCCTTGTTATGCGGTCTATTAGTGGTTCCAACTTGAACTGAGATGATGGATGTCCCAGAGGTTGTTGGGGAGTTCCTAGATGTTTTTCATAAGAAGTTTGTGACTCAACCCCCCCCCCCCCCCAACGTGACGTTGAGTTCAGGATAGACTTACAGCCTGGTGCCCATCCGATTTCAATGGACCCTTATCGGATGGAACCTTCGAAGTTGCATATGTTGTGGATTCAGATCGATGATCTGATGCAGAAGGCTTTTGTTCGACCCAGTGTATCGCCATGGGGTGCTCCAGTTTTGTTTGTGAAGAAGGCAGATGGTGGTCTCAGGCTATGCATAGACTATTGGAGGTTGAAGCAGGTAACGTTCAAGAACAGTTACCCCCTTCCAAGGATAGAGGATCTCTTCAACCAACTGAGGGGAGCCTGTTGGTTTTCCAAGATTGATCTACGATCTGGATATCATCACTTGAGGGTAAAGGATAGTAACATCTCGAAGGCAGATTTTAGGTGCAGGTATGGGCACTTCGAGTTTTTAGTGATTCCGTTTGGTGTTACGAATGAACTGGCCGTGTTCATGGGAATTATGAATTTTGTCTTCCGAGATTTTCTGGACCGGTTCGTCGTTGTGTTTATCGATGACATCCTAATCTACTCAAGATCAGAGGAAGAGCACATTGAGAATCTCAGGGAAGTCTTGTAAGTCCTTCGACACCACCAGCTTTATGGGAAATTGTCGAAATGTAAGTTCTTGACACAAGAAGTATACTTCCTTGGGCACGTAGTGTCTCAGCATGGAGTATCGATTGACCCATCGAAGGTGGAGGCAATCGTTTCCTGGGCGGCACCCAAGATCGTGGTAGAAGTTCGTAGTTTCTTATGGTTGGAAGTTCACTATCGGAGGTTCTTTTCGCACTTCTCTCGAGTTTCTACTCCATTGAAATATTTCACTAGGAAGAACTAGGTCTTCCTATGGAGCGATCAGTGCCAGAAGGCTTTCGACTACCTGAATGAGAAGTTGGTCGGTGCTCCCATACTCAGGTTCCCCGAGGAAGGGTTGTTGTGTGAGGTGTTTTGTGATGCATTTGGCCATGGTCTGGGGTGTGTAGTGATGCAGAAGAAGGGAGTGATCTGTTATGCGTCTAGGCAGTTAGTCCCTCACGAGCGTAACTATGACACCCATGACCTAGAGCTTGAAGCAGTAGTGTTCATACTGAAGTTGTGGCGACATTACCTCCTTGAGGAGCACTTTGTGGTCTTGTCAGATCACAAGAGCCTAAGTTATATCTTCTCCCAGTGTGACTTAAACCTGCGGCAGCGGAGATGGGTCGAGTTTCTCCAAGACTATGACTTCGAGATCTCTTACACTGAAGGTAAGGGCACGTTGTGGCTAATGCCTTGAGCAAGAAGTCTCATAAGGAAGTGGTTCAAGAATCCACTGATTCTTGGAAAGTGATGGGAGAGTTGGCCTCCTTACACTTGGATGCGAGGGTATAAGGTGTTAGAGTCTGTTTGTTTTAGATGACGGTGTATTCCTCCTTGTTTCAGCAAGTGGAAGAGTCTCAGTGGGGGTACTCTGAGGTAGAAGTGATATGGGGTCGTGTCGATCAGGGAAATGCTCCAGAAGGATGGTCAGAAGATAGCCGACATCAGATGATTTTCCATGGAAGGTTGTTTGTTTCAGAGGCGATGCGTGGGGAGTTCTCTGTGAGTTCCATATCTCAGCCTTGGAGGTACATCCAGGGGTTTTAAAAATGTACTGAGGCCTGAGGGAACAGTTTTGGTGGCCCAGGATGAAACGGGTAGTGGCGGAGTGTGTGGATAAATGCCTACTGTGTCAGCAAGTGAAGGCTGAACACCATGTTCCCAGTGGTTTGTTGCATCCTTTAGATGTCCCCGAGTGGAAGTGGGATGAAATCTCAATGGACTTCGTCACAGGACTACCCAGAGATCAGGGTGGTTATGATTCTATCTGGGTAGTGTTGGATCGACTAACGAAATAAGCTCACTTCTTATCAATTAATGAGTTGGGCCCAGTGAGTACCTTAGCACAAAGGTATGTAGATGAGGTGGTGCATTTTCATGGAGTTCCGAAGACTATCATCTCAGATCGGGATACTCGGTTTACCTCAAGAGTCTAGAGGGGGTTACAGCAAGCTTTTGGCACCCAGCTATGCCTGAGCACTGATTTCCACCCCCACACCGATGGTCAGACAGAGCGGACTATCCGAACATTGGAGGACATGATTCGAGCATGTGTTCTAGATTCCGGAGGATCATGGGTACAACCCTTGCCTTTATTAGGTTTTAATTACAAAAATAGCTTCCACTCCACTATCGGAATGGAACCATTTGAGGATTTGTATGGAAGACCATGTCGTTCACCCATTTGTTGGGCAGAGGATGGTGAGACAGGTGCTCTTGGGCCAGAGGTAGTGCAGAGCACCACAGAGAAATTCCAACTTGTACCTGAGAGGATGAAAGAGGCTAAGGACCGACAGAAGTCTTATTATGATCGTCAAATGAGGCCCTTGGAGTTAGAGGTGGGAGATCATGTGTTCTTGAAGGTTTCCCCTTGACGGGGGTAGGGGAGGTTTGAGAAGGGGATTATTCTCTCCCTTAGGTTCATCGGACCTTTCAAGGTGTTGAGGTGATTCGACGAGGTGGCATATTAGCTGGCCATGCCACCTCATTTGGAGAAGGTTCATGACATCTTCCACTTCTCCCATCTACGTCGATACTTGCACGATGACTCTCACGTTATCGACTATGGAGAGTTCGATATGGGAGACAAAGAGACCTTCGAAGAATGGCCAGTTATAATCTTGGATCGTAAGGAGAAGGTGCTCTGTGGATGAACCATTCCATTGGTTCCTGTGTTGTGGAGGCATGGAGGCCTCGAGGGGAGCACTTGGGAGCGGGAGGCCCAGATGCACGCTCAGTACCCAGAGTTGTTTTTACTTGTGTTTTTCCTTGTTCTTATGAGCATTGTTTTGATGTTATACTATGTTCCTTTGTTATATAGAATTCTTGGCTTGTCGGTTGTGAGACCTTTAGTTTCCTTGTTCTCTGGAAGTGTGTAGCATGTCCGGATGTGTGGGGAAATGGAAAAAAACCTGATCCTTAATCGAGATGCATTAATGAGGATTCCATTGAACCCGTTCAGGTGAGTCTGTGCCAACTAAAGCAGATAATATCTTGACATAAGAGAAGGAATTTCCCCAAACCACATGTTCGGGTAGTGTGTTGGTTGTTTGGTGTTAGGGGTAGTGCAAGTTGGAACATCCTAATATATGGAAGTGGGAAGGCTGAATCCTTAATCGAGACGCATTAATGCAGATGCGATTGAATCCATGCAGGTGAGTTAGTTCCGCCTAAAGTGGATAATATCTCGACATAGGAGAGGGAATTCCTAACACCTATGATTAGGGTTGTTGGTTGGGTTCCTGTTATAACGAGAACCCTAAGAGGTATCCTGTTGGGTTCCTCTAGGTTGGTTTTTGAATTCTCGGGGACTATAATGTTTTAAAAGGTATCTGATGTAATGTCCCGGACCTCTCCGGCCCATTTCTTTGTCAAAAAGAAGGTCACGAATTGTTATGGAGGGTAAAATGGACTTTTTACACACTTTCCAGAATTTTGCAAGTACACGACGTGTAATGTGATTTCACGCCGTGTACCACCTTGCCAGGTATACCCTGTGTTGAAGGTTGTGTCCTTACCATGTGAAATAAATTAGTACATGCCGTGTATCCAATACTACACGCCATGTAGTCCCTCCCCGCGTACGTGTTACCGTGTGTTGACCAGTCAATGGTCGTGTGCCATGTTGAAGGATGTGTCTTTACCGTGTGAAATAAATGAGTACACACTGTGTATCCAATACTACACGCCATGTAGTCCCTCCCTGTGTACGCATTACCATGTGTTGACCAATCAACGGTCGTGTACTGTGTTGGAGCCGTGTCCTTGCCATGTGAGATAAATGGGTACACGCCATGTACCCAATACTACACGCCGTGTAGTCCCTCCCAGCGTATGTGTTACCCTCAAGTCATGTGTTGATCGATCAACGGCCGCGGAGCCGTGTTGGAAGACCCGTGGTGACCGTGTGAAATGGTTGAGTACACGCCGTGTACCATAAAGTACACACCGTGTACTTTTTCTTTTCTCGCCTATAAAATAAGGGTTCCCCTCCTCCTTTTCAACTCACCTCTCTCCTCACCATTCCTCTGAGCACAGCTCTTCCAAGAGACTCAGAGGCTCCTTTTCTTCGATAACTTCTTCGTCCGAGCTCCGATTTATGATCCGTCAGTGGCCACGAGATCATAACAACGAGTTGGAACTGAGCTTGATCCGTTGTCTTTCTTTAGGCCTTTCCTTTCCAACATCAACCCGAGGAGGTTTTGCCGAGACTCGACAGAAGTGACGGATGCCGACAGACGTCTTCTAAAGTTGATCCGATGGAGCGTTGTGATCAGAACCTGTTGAGGTAGGGATCTTTCCTTCGTCTCTCTAAATTGTGAATCATGTGGGGTGGGTGTCCTCTTATTTACATGAAACACTTTTGAACTGGTTTAATGAAGATAATATATGGCTTATAAAATAGGGTTGGGAAGTTTGTGATTACTGTTACATTACTTTTATGTCCTGTGATATTATGTTGTGAATTGAATAGGCTTAGGCCTACTAAAAATCACCGTCGTTGGGGGCCTTTGCTTGCGCAATTAATTTTTTCCCTATCTTTCTAGACCATTTTTTGTGAATGGAACATTGTTGAATGTGTAATTTGGATAATCACGTAAAGTTGGATGATTTAAAATTTTGGAACCCTTGTGTGATCACCCTAGTTGAACCAATGGAATAATGAACATGTGGGTGCTGGTTAGGGTTTGTTTATGTGAAGGCGGTGTTTTGTGGGTTTTTGTGGATAGGGTGAGCAGCGGGGCTGTAGTAGGCTTGGTTGTGGGTTGGTGTGAATGTTATGTTGGTGATGGGTAGTGGGTCTGCGATAAATGGTATTAAAGGGATAATGGTGTACGAGTTTCAGTATGGTTGTGGTTATGGTGGATGGAAGTATGGCTGCAGGGATGGGCTTGAATGTGAACGAACTATGGGTTGTGAATAATAAATAAAAAGTTGAAGAGTAAATCAATGGTGGGTCATGGTAACAGAACGAGATTAATAATCAATGGGGTTGGTTGGTTAATAAGAAGGACTTGGTTGTGTTTCTTGTGTTTTCATAACTTTATTTGTGGATGGTAGGGATATGTTTTACGTAAAATCGATGTGGTTGGTTGTGGATAGTTTCCCAATAGTTAATGAACTAATAAACTAATTCTGCTAAAACGTGAAAACCTAAATGGGGTTGGGGTTGTTTATTATATGCATGCTTCGTAGTAGCAGTGCCGAGGCACGTGCTCAGTTCACTATTTAGAAGACATAGGTTGGGCTGAGTATTTAGTGTATATATATATATATATATATATCTTTTATGTTTTATCGCACCCCACCAATGTTGAGCACTTAGTGTCGAACACTACCATTTCATGGGAGAGGATGTTTCTCCCCTTAGTTACTAGCTTCTTACTACTCCTTCTTTCCTAGGCTGTGATGGCTTGAGGTGACCTTACACCTAAGACCCTTCATGTAGGTTTAATTTGGGGTGGTTTTAGACCAAGACTCTTCGGGAAGGTTTTACTCTTTCCCAAGAATCTTCGGGATGAGGCCCGGGTGTGTGCGGGTGGGATACGTGGGGGTGAGGCCCAGGTGTGTGCGAGTGGGATACATGGTGGTGAGGCCCAGGTGTTTTCGGGCGGGATACGTGGTGGTGAGGCCCAGGTGTGTGCGGTCAGGATACGAGGTTGTGAGGCCCATGTGTGTATGGGCGGGAAGAGTGTGGAAGCATCAGGACGTTCATCGTTAGGAAGAGCAGCTAACTAATGGGAAATGGTGCGGGGTACCCAATTATCTTGATCTTATATACTACTACTACCTGTTGTGATTGTGTTTTTGGTGAGTGTGGCTGGTGAGTTTGGGTGGATAGATTTCCTTTCTAGGTTTCTTCTGTTGTTCTCACGAGACATTAGGATGTCTCCCAAATTTTGCACAAGATCATTAGGTTTCCTTACTGATTATAATTGTATTCTCACCCTAAATTTACTTTTAGGTTTCCAGGAGGACTACCAGGGCCGTACGGGACCCTAGTAGTTGGACAGTTTGAGTTGTTGCAGTTTTTGTACTCTTGTTTTCTTTGGGTATTGTACTTTGAGCTTTCTTGTACTTGTACCTTGTTATCAAATTGTTCAAACATGCATGTGGGATTGGCTTTGGTTTATTTCTAGACACTTGTTATTTTCCTTTTTGGTGGTTGACTTGTCCTATTTTCCGATCTTAAAATAATAAAAAGGGTAATGCCTCCCATATTTGTGAAAACTCATACCCTTGGTGCTAGTCGCCACCCGGGGCCTACTAAAGGCGGGACTCGGGGGTCATTATCTCACTTCATCATTTCCAGATCAAGAGGGGCATCTTTGGTGGGAGGGGGTTGTGACACAGATAGACGGACAGACAGAGCGCACCATACAGACATTAGAGGATATGCTACGATCATGTATTCTAGATTTTGGGGGATTGTGGGTTAGACACTTTCCTCTGGTAGATTTTTCCTACAATAATTTCTATCACTCTTCCATTGTCATGGCTCCATTCGAAGCCTTGTATGGAAGGCCATGTCGCTCACTCATGTGCTTGACCAAGGTTAGGGAAATAGGTGTTCTTGGCCCAGAGGTGGTGCAAAGAATTATGGAGAAGATTCAAATTATACGGGGGAGGATGAAGGCGGCTCCGGGCCGACACAAGTCATATGCCGATAATAGGAGGACACCCTTGGATTTCGAGGTCTGGGACCATGTATTCTTGATGGTCTCCCCTAGACATTGACCATAGAGGTTTGGCAGGGGGAGTAAGCTTTCTCCAAGGTTCATCAGACCGTTTGAATTGTTGCGGTGGGTCAGAGAAGTTGCTTATCAACTAGAGATACCACCTCCACTACTGAGAGTACATGACGTCATTCATGTGTCACAACTCTGACGGTATCTACACTACAATTCACACGTCCTCGGCTGGGAAAATCTTGACATCAAGGCCTACGTGACGTTTGCAGAAATGCCTGTCGAAATCGAGAATAGTATGAAGAAGGTGCTCTGTGGATGGACCATTCCTTTTGGTTGAGTGTTATGGAGGCATGGCGGGCTAGAAGAAAGTACCTAGGAAAGGGAGATGCAGATGCGTTCCCAGAACCCTGAGCTGTTTTGAGTTTTATTCTATTTTGATTGTACTTGTTGTGTTGGAACGCTTTACTTTGTTCAATATGGAACGTGTAGTTTTCTTTATTCTGTGGAGGTGTTTGAAGAGTCCTAACTATGGGGAGGAGAGGACCTGACCCCTAATCAAGACGAATTAAGGTGGATGCGATTAAACCCTTGTGGGTGAGTCAGTGCCACCCAAAGCGGATAGTATCTCGACATGGAGGAATATACTCTCTAAACCATATTACTTGATAGTTTGACCTTCGAATGTTTTTTGCCTACTCGAGGGAAACGTGTTCCTAGATGTCGATAAGGTTCACTCTTGAAAGGTATATTTCGGGGTGGTTGTTCGGAAACCTTCTTTTCGTCGGGTCTAGTTTTGATCCTCGAGGGTGAGAATAGTTGAGAGGTATTTGATGTAATGTCCTGGACCCACATTGTCCATTACATTTCCAAAAAAGGCCCCACCGATATGGTGGCACCAATCATAGGGGCATCAGTCATGGTGGCATTGTGACAGATGCACACTGGTCATGGTGGCACAGTGGCGGTCGCACACCGGTCACGGTGGCACCATGATGGTGGAACTGGTGATGGATGCATCATAAGGGTGACACCGTGACGGTGGTATTATACTGTGCATAGACTACCGGAGACTGAACTAGGTAACGATCAAGAACCATTACCCTCTCCCGAGGATAGATGACCTTTTCAACCAGTTAAAATGGGCAGGGTGGATCTCCATGATTGAACTGCGGTCTGGATATCACCAGGTGAGGGTGAAGGAGGGTGACATCACAAAGACTGCCTTCAGGTGAAGATATGGGCACTTTGAGTTTGTGGTCATTCTGTTCCTCATTATGAACGCTCCAGCTGTATACATGGGGCCCATGAACTCTATCTTCCGAGAATACCTGGATTGTTTCGTAGTCGTGTTTATAGACGACATCCTGATCTACTCAAGATCAGAGGCGGATCACGCTGAGAACCTGAGAATTGTTTTGGAGGACCTCTGACTACACCAACTCTATGGGAAGTTGTCCAATTTCATGTTCTGGATGCGAGAAGTGCACTTCCTTGGGAACGTGGTGTCTGGGAAGGAAATAGTGTTATACCCATAGATGGTTGAGTCGGTTGTTTCTTGGGCATCATCCAAGAACATGGAAGAGGTTCGTAGTTTACTTGGACTAGAAGGTTACTACCGGAGGTTCATTCCCAACTTCTCCTGAGTTGCAGCACCTTTGACCTCTTTGACCAAGAAGGACCAGGCCTTCGTGTGGAATGGGCAGTGGTAGGTAGCCATCAAATATCTATAGGATAAGTTGGTAAGTGCCCCAGTGTTGAGGTTGCCAGAAGAAGGGGCGGCATATGAGGTGTTCTCTGATGATTTAGGAAAGGGCCTCGAGTGTGTTCTGATGAAATGAAAAGGGGTGATCTCTTATGGTTCTAGACAGTTACATCCCCAAGAGAGTAATTGTGCCACCCACGATCTGGAGCTTGCGGTGGTCGTGTTCACACTAAATTTGTGGTGGCATTACCTCGCCAGGGAGCGCTTCGTGGTCTTCACGAATCACAAAATCTTGAAGTATATCTTCTCCCAGCGGGACCTGAACTCATGGAAGCGATGGTGGATGGAGTTTCTTTAGGACTATGACTTTGATATTTCCTAGACCTTAGGAAAAGGGAATGTGGTGGTTGATTCCTTGAGAAGTAAGTCTAAGAAAGATGCAGTTCGAGTATCGTCAGAATCATGGAAGGTGATAGTGGAGTTGACTACCTTGCAACTGGATGCGAGGATGGAAGATGGTAGAGGTTGCCTATATCAAATGACAATGCATTATTCACTACTGCAGCAGGTGGAGGAGTCTCATTGGGGAGACATTGATAGTGAAGTGATGCGTGACCGGGTTAACCAAGGCGATGCTCCATAAGGGAGGACATATGATGCTCAGAATCAGATGCTTTTCCGAGGGAAGTTGTTTGTTCCAAATGCGATGCATGAGAGGGTTCTCGGTGATCTCCACAACTCACTCCATGCAGTGCACCCTGGAGTTTCAAAAATTTTCTGGGTCTTGAGGGGTTAGTTCTGGTGGCCCGGGGTAAAGCAGGTAGTGGGGGAGTTCGTGGCCAGGTGCCTAGTGTGTCGGCAGGTGAAGGCTGAACACCATGTTCTAGGAGGCTTGTTGCAGCCTTTAGACATCCTTGAGTGGAAGTGTGATTACATATAGATGGATTTCATCATAGGGATGCCCAAGGTTCAAGGAGGATGTGACGCTATCTGGGTAGTGGTGGACCGTTTGATGAAATCAGCTCAGTTTCTGGAAATCAAGGAGTCGGGTGAAGTGGATGCCATTGAACGAAGATACGTGGATGAGGTGGTAAAGTTTCATGGATTTCCGATGTCCATTGTCTCGAATAGGGATGCAAGGTTTACAACACGAGTCTGGGGAGGATTAAAGCATTCTTTTGGCCCCGAGCTACGTCTTAGCACTGCTTTCCATCCCCAGAAAGACAGACAGATAGAGTGCACCATCCATACAATGGAGGATATGCTATGAGCATGTATTCGGGATTTTGGGAGATCATGATTGTGACAGATTACTCTGTTATTGTTTTCCTACAATAATAGATATCATATACAATTGGCATGGCTCTATTCGAAGCTTTGTATGAGAAGGCTATGTCGCTCACCCGTGTGCTGGAACGAGGTTGGGAAAACAGATTTTCGTGGCCCTGAGGTGGTGGAAATCACGACGTAGAAGATTAAACTTATATGGGAGAGGATGAAGTCGGATCTGGGCCGGTAGAAGTCATATTCCGATAATAGGAGGAGACCGTTGGAGTTCGAAGTCGGGGACCATGTATTCTTGATGGTCTCCCCTCGGCGTGGACAACAGAGGTTCAGTAGGGGGAGTAAGCTTTCTCCAAAGTTCATCAGACCCTTCGAATTGTTGTGGTGGGTTAGAGAAGTGACTTATCAACTAGAGCTATCACCACCGCTACTGAGAATAGACGACGTCTTCCATGTGTCACAACTCTGACGGTATCTACATGATTATTCACACGTCCTTAACTCGGAAAAGCTGGACATCGATACAGACGTGATGTTTTCAGAAATGCCTATCAGAATCGAGGATAGTAAGGATAAGGTGATCCATGGATGGACCATTTCTTTGGTTCATGTGTTATGGAGGCATGGCGGGCTCGAGGAAAGTACATGGGAACGGGAGACGCAGATGCACGCCCAGTACCCAGATCTGTTTTGAGTTTTGATCTGTTTTGTTTGTACTTGTTGTGAAGGAAAAATGTACTATGTTAAATATGAAACGTGCAGTTTTCCTTATTCTCTGGATGTGTGTGAAGATTTCTTACTATGGGTAGGGGAGGACCAGATCCCTAATCAAGACGCATTAAGGTGTACGCGATTAAACCCGTGCGGGCGAGTCAGTGGCACCTAAAGCCGATAGTATCTCGACATGGAGGAAGAAAATCCCTAACCCATATGACTAGACAGTTTGACCTTTGAATGTAGCCTGGTTACTCAAGGGAATGGTTTTCCTAGATGTCGATATGGTTCACTCATGAGAGGTATCTTTCAAGGAGGTTTTTTGGAAACCATATTTTCTTCATGTCTAGTTTTGATTATCAAGGTCGAGAATAGATTGAGAGGTATCTGATGTAATGGCCCAGACCCACCTTATCTATTACATTGCCAAAACCATGCTCCACCAAAATGGTGGCACTAGTCACGGAGGCACCTGTCCTGGTGGAACTATGATGGACGCACACGGGTCACGGTGGCACTGTGACGGTCGCACACCGATCACGGTGGCACCGTGACGGTGGAAACGTGAGGGTGACACCGTGATGGTGGCACCGTGAGGGTGGAACCGTGAGGGTGGCACCGTGAGGGTGGTACAATGACAGTGGCACCCTGAGGGTGGCACCGTGACGGTGGCATTGTGTCCTCACCAAGCAGTCTTCGTTCTTTATCCTGTTTCTGACTTTTTCTGCTCCTACAACTTATCTTTTAGCATAAAGATGATTTAATTCCCCCTTTCAAAGCCATTTAGAGCCCAAAATAATATCTAAAATCCCCCAAAAGTCAGGCAAACCTTAAACTCACCAAAACGTTTGGTTTTTCCTCAGTTTCATTCCCTTTCTCCATTCCTTTTGGTTCCGCCCCATTGTGCATTTTTCCTACGTTTAAAAGAAACTGTTTAACACACAACCGTTATGCCACCACCCCAATGGGAATAATTATATAAGAATTAATCCCATCATGTGTAACTTCCCAACTGCATAGAACACCATGATCCGACATTAAAGAATTAAAATTTTCATATCCCGTAACAACATGATCTCATCATTATATCATGCTGAAGATTCTTCCTTCCCCTTCTTGGTAGGATTTCTTCCTTCTCCCTGGTGCACTTGGAAACCCCCCTTCCCAAGGCCTGTGATGCGCCTATGTTGGAGTTTTTCTGCTCATCCCTGGTGTCCTCGGAGTTCCTCCCCTGCAAGTCACACATCCCCAGTTCATGGAATGTGGAGAAGAACTTCGATTACTGATCAACCAAGTAGGTATTTTCCTTCGTCTCTCCTTTCTGAGTATCATGAGCTGTGGGTATGCTACTGTTTCAATGGGAATGGATAACACCAAACCCTAACAAAGATAATTAACTGACTGTTAAAAATTATGGGGTGAGTTTGACAATTCTGCAGTACTCTATTATAATTTCTATATGTTGTGCAATGTATGGGATTATGCTCACTAAAAATCATTGACGTTGGTGGTCTTTCCTTGTGCACTAATGAACCCTTATTCTATATGATGATTGTATAGCTCCAACATGTGAATTTGGTTAATCATGCATACTCATCTGATTTAATGAATGTTCAGTGAACAAAAATCCTCGTTTGATCACCCCAGTTAACCAAACAGAAAGAAGAAAACATAGTGAATGATGTACTTGAGTCTGTAAACTTCCTTGCTTTGTCTTGGTGGCATGTATGTTTGTTCTGCTCGATACTGATGGGGTGACATAGATGAGGATGGGATTCTCTATTGTGGAACAGTTGTTTGTTTTGAATTTGTAGCTGTGTGGGGCTGTATCTCGAGGCTTTGTTTGGTTCCAGTACTTTGAGGGATCTCACTGATCCCTTTGTTGTTGTGACTTCACAAGAGAACCAATAGTGAATTCCTAAATTGCATTTTGGATGTTTCTATTTCTCTGGCATGTGGTTATGCCAATTAGTTGCCCAGTAGTGTAGAATTTACCAAAATGGGATCACATGAACATGAAAACAATAATGGTATAAATAGTTAATTGGTTTTGGTAATGAGTTGTGACTTGGCCATGAGTGATGTGCTTTTTATTTATGAATGAATAGTAACATGGGTGTTGTGATTAGGATTACATTGGAAACCCTAGGTTGGGGTGAGTTCTTGTTACCTGTACATATATATGTAGTTTTGGTATTTCTTATTCGTGCCCCACCCATGTTGAGAACTTAGTGCCGAACACCCCCATTTCATGGGGGAGGATGTTTTTCCCATCACTCCTATGAGTGGCTGGTTATTAGCAACTTTTTTCTCCATTTCTTGAATAAACCAAGACTCTTTATGCTGGTTGTGATGGCCTATGGTCCACCATAGCACAAGATTCTTCGGCCAGGGTTGTTGTGGTAGTTGGCCCAGGTGTCTGCGGGTAGGTTGTTTGCCAAGAATCCTCGGGATGATGCCCAGGTGTCTTCGGGAGCGTCAGTAGTTACTCTGGACCAGATATTTCCATGCGTGGTTATGTATAGTGATTTTTGACCAGTTGTTTGTGGGAGGGATGTGTGGCTGTGGCCCAGGTGTTTGTGGGCGGGATGTGTGGTTGTGGCTAATGTGTGTGCGGGTGGGGAGTGGCAGTGGGACTGCGATGAGAATGGTGGGATTGGTTTGATGCGTAGGATGTCTTCATTAACCAATGGGAAAGTGGCACGGGTTACCAAAATTTCAATGTGCTATTCATATACTTTAATTGACTTGTGTTATTTGGAGAGTGTTCCTTGGTGAGTCTTGGGTGGATAGTTCTCCTTTCTAGGTGCTTTGGTGATCTCTTTTTCCATGGGGAATTAGAATGTCTCCCCACTTGTGCAAGAGAGTCTTTGGTTTTCCCAACTGAGTATACTTTTCTGCTCACCCTACATTTATAAAACTTTTTTCAGGTTTTAAGTAGGACATTAGGGATCGTGTGGTTCTATACTAGCTCAGACATTGGGACAGTTTCAGTTGATTTTTTTCATTTCTTTGGTACTTTTACTTGGTCTTCTCCTTGCACATTGTTGTATTTACTTTTGTAACATGAGTATGGGAATGGTTTTCTTTTGGATTTACTCTTACCCCCTAGTTTGTGTGTTGTTGGATTTACTATCTTATCTCTCTATCCTAATAAAGAAAAAGGGTAATGCCTTCTATATTATGTGTCATTCTATACCATTGATGCTATTCACCACTCCGGGATCTATTGAAGGCGGGTCTCAGGGGTCATTATCTCCCCTTCAACTTGAAGAGGGAAGGTTCTGTCAATCTGCTACCCCTTCCCTCATCTTGGTGAAGGTGGGTCGTCACAACACCTCTGTCTTTGTCAACAAGGAAGTCCTCGATCTTTAACGTAATGAACAACTCTATGTTCCTATCCCCATAAGCCTTCGATTGTACTGAGAAACATTTAGAGTTGTAGGAAGAAATTATGAACAACAAGTTCAGTACGCACAAAGCATGAGAGTATCTCTCTCTAGAAATCACTTCAGATCAAAATTATCTAAAAGTATTGATCTTTGTCAAATGTGCTCATATTTATAGGCACATATCCAATAGTATGCTCGCTCCACTAATGGTCATATTTTTCCTTGAAATTCTATGAAACCTATACACATGTCACTCAAACAACATTTTTTTAGTAACTGAATGAACTGAATCATTTTATAAAAAAACCAAGTGTAAGAAAAAATATAGTTACATAACCAAAATCAAATATTAGGAATGTAAGAAAATAAAAGTTCAGAGTATAACCAAAAACACATTCAGTGTCTATAATAAGTGGACATTTGGATTCTATTTTCAAGGAATTCGGATTCTGAATTCTATAGAATTCCGAAGGCTGAATTTCTAGGAAATTCAGAATCTAGATTCACAAAAATTTGGAACATGAACTTTCAATGTTTGGAGTCATAATTCATGAGAATTCGAAGTTAGAACTTACAATTTTGGAGTCAGAATTCATGGGAATTCAGAGTCAGAAATTATAAAGACCGGAGTGTGAATTCATGAGAATTTGGAGACAGAACATATAATGTTCGGAGTTAGAATTCATTAGAATTGGGAATCAGAAATTTCAATGTTCGGATTCAGAATTCAGAGAACTCGGAGTCAAAACTCAGAAAAGTTTGGAGTCTTAATTTAGAGAACTTGGAGCCTAAATTCGGATCCTGAAAACAGAATTCTTTAATCTAAGTGTTATATGATTTTGAGGTTTTAGATATGAAACATAATTTTACACTAAGACAAAATAAGAACAATGAAAACATGGTAAGGATAAATTTCTTAGGGTAGGAAATTTTCCTTATGAAAGAATGTCATAGGGTAAAATGAAATTTTCTTTTAGATAAGGAGTTTTTGGTTTTCAAATGAAGAAGGAATGGTAAATTCATAAAGAAATCTTATTGACTCAACAATCTCCCCAAACATGAAGGAATGGAAAATTCATAAAGAAAACATTATTGACTCAACACCCAATTGGGACAGAAATGTGATATGGGATATAATGAATCCTGAATCCTGCCTCCAGTAGGCCCCATTTTGGCGACTAGCACCAATGGTATAGTAAACACAGAGATTAGAAGCATTACCCTCTAAGATGACACATGCAGAATAGAGATATAAGATAGAAACTAACCAAATCCATCTACATATGAAATATAAATGAAAACACATGTGAAAATATGTAATTTCATGCAAAAATACTACCACTGGAAGGGGAAAACTGCATGTACAATAAAGAATGTAAAAACAACAGCATCTAAAAGCCCAAACAGCTACTGCAACCCCAATCTTGTACCAACCATCCTGATCTACCACCTACTCAAAGTGACCTCATATCCAGTTTATATATACAAATGGTAAGCATAATAGTATACTTAGTAGGATTTTCCCTGGATCCTCTCTTTCAAATGTAAAGAAAGCATGATAATGCACAGTGAACAACAAGTGAAATAACTCATCACCTCAATATATATACTAGGTTCCTAGTCTCACCATGGCTACGCTCACCAAGTCATTAATAAAATAGAATATAATATGATTTATAATATCAATGGTACCCCACTACTACTTGCCCATAGGTTGTCCGCTTTTCCCCAACGTCGCATGTCCTAAGCATCTCTCTCCAAAAGGCTTTCCCACAGACACCTAGGCGAAGCCCCACAACATGCATCTCGTGCAACAAAACCACCACATCCACACAAAAAAGTAACCACGTAGTTTTAGGGAGAGAACATATCTCGTATAACATGTATTATACATCTGGTATTATACCTCAAGCCATTACAACCCATACATTAGGGTAGGATCCCCAAGCCATCACAGCCTATACACATTACACATATAGTAGTCCATAAGATACAATATCTAGAATATATGTGTGTGAATAACCAAAATACATTACAACCCTCTACACACATATATGGGGAAAGATAACTATTGTACCTACCAGCACAAGTAACTACAAAGAGAAGATAGCGGGGCCAAAGGGGGTAGTCAGCCATCCATCCTCACACCAGAAAGTTGGGGTAAACACCCCTAGGGATCCGAATCCCCGAGGTGTCAGTTTTCCTAATTGACATGGTGGAGTTGCGTATAGAACCACAAAAAGTAAAAAATATTATATATCTCACAACCAATCTATGGCCAAAACCTATACATAGACTCAACTGTTGCTAACATCAGCTGGACTATCGGTTGTAACATCTATGACTAGGTATCCTATAAGCACCCAACCATTTAAAGATCATTATTGCCTTACATCATTCCCTTTTTATCAGCTCAAATTTATGATAATTGATTCCCAAAAAATAAGTCACAATTAACAATTCCAGATTAAATATAATTAACATCACACCCAATGTCCACTGTCCCTTTAAAATTGTAACCTCAACATTTTGTTCCAGCAAGCTCCAACCCCCTGGGTTAATATCATTTATTCAATTATTTATTTATAGAAATAAATTCATACAATCCTAGGAATTCTAGAAAAATATTATATGCCACTAATCCCAAGGGGTATCAACATGGTGAGTAGATAACTACTCTTTGAGTCATCACCACATATAGAATGATCATAGATCCATCCTCCCTTGAGAAGCTAGACACATGAATCTTGTGGAATACCCTGTGCATCATTGAATTTTTATGAAGAAGGGTAAGAAAGACCAGATTCCATGAGCAGTTAGGGAAGTAATGAATATAACCAATCAACGAAACAGGAAGCATCCAATCATTCACATGCAACCCATTTCATCATCCCTAGTGTCCTCTGTGACACCCACATGCATAAACTAATGCATATCGCCACTCTAGGCATCATCTACTTCCACAACCAATAGGCCCCCCTGCCCCCACATATCACAACAGCCATCTGGGCTCACATCAATACATAAGAAGCAGGAAAACAAACATCATATAAATTGTTTCATGTCCCTTAAATAGGCAAATAGGGTAACTCAGAACCCTACAAGGAATTATTTTTTATCAATCAACGAGTTATTTATTCCATCTTAGATTAACCAATTTTTTATTCGTAGGTTCCAAATACGGGAAAACATAAAATTAATCTATAAAAAACAATTAAACATTCTTACTGCACCAATTTGATTAACATAAAATTAAAACAACATCAATCAGATTCATTCACATGCCTCTTTATCATTAACCAAGAGAATATCAATTAATTCCGTCCTTACAGTATTTACAAATTTCCATCATGAATGAGAAGATATACAATCAAGATTTGATGTCACACAATCTAGAAAAACAAAAGGCAATAACATACAATCAATATCAATTTATTTATCTAGTTCGAATATTTATTATGTCAATTCCATTGTGATCTAGTGGGATAAAACAAGCTAACAATAATGTTACACACAAATGAAGAGAGAAGCAACGAATCTTCAACCTCAAACAGTTTCTAGTTCATTATACAATAATGAGCCAGAAAACGATTTATGATCTCCTCCCATGTGACAACTGTATCCACCCAAGGATGAAGAGACACCCCCACATCATCCAACACCCAAGAAAATCCCATTAAAAACATGGGGGTAAAAAATTCAATACAAAGGACTAAGAGAAAGAAGGAGGTGAACCTAAAATAATGAAGACAGTTTATACCATATATCAAAGATTAATCGATATGGCTTAGTTGCATTAAAATAGAGTGGAACAAATATAAGGTGGAATATTTTATTTCACAACTCCTACAAGACAGAATGGTATTTTTGAGCATCTCACACTAGAGAACAAGGAGTAAGAACTAGGGAGGAAGATATCCAGTCACATTAGAAGAGTTAACAGAGTAGTGGTTTAATATACTTCTGGGTTTTCCATTAAAATTGAATCACATTAAACAACACAGTTTGACTAATAAAAACATCCCGAGAATTAGTAGAAATTAATATAGGACTTATGGCCTTTGAATCATCCTTAATGTCCTTAAAACAAGGTACTAAATGAATTTTATGTCAAAGGAAATGTTAAATTGGAGGAACTATAGGAAGCATGAAACACTATTCACAAACTCAATATTTGGAAAAGGAATAACACTGTTCATGAACCTCACCATTGGAACCTCAGAATTCTGGAAACACTATTCATGAACCTCACCATTGGAACCTCACCGTTGGAACCTCAAAATTCATGATACACTGTTCATGAACTCAAAATTTTTAATTGTAAAAAGGTCACCGTTGGAACCTCACTGTTCTAGGTACATTGTTCATGAGCTCAAAATTTTGAAAAGGAATAAAGGTCATCGTTGGAACCTCACTGTTGGAACCTCACCATTCTGAAAACACTATTTATGAACACAAAATTTGGAAAAGTAAAAAGGTCACCGTTGAAACCTCACCATTCTGGAAACACTATTCATGAACTCAAAATTCGGAAATGTAAAAAAGGTCACCATTGGAAGCACACCATTTTGGACAAACTATTCATGAACTCAAAAATTGGAAAAGGAAAATGGTCACCATTGTAACCTCACCGTTGGATCCTCACCATTGCACTATACACAATGGTTACTAATGGCATTGTTCACCTAGGGCTACCAATGCAATGTTCACCTAAGGTCACAATTGAACTGTTCACATAATGTTACTAATGACACTGTTCACAGAAGGTCACTAATTACATAGTTTCTATACGGTCACTAATGTCACTGTTCACATAAGGTCAACATTTCACTGTTCTCATAAGGTTGCCGATGACACTTTTCACTGATGGTCAAAGATGAAACTATTAACATAAGGTCACCGATGGCACTATTCACATAAATGGAAATTTGGAAAAGTGTTGGGGATAAATCCCCTTGACCTCCCAAAACACCTCACAGACCTAATTTTTACAAAGGAATGGACCCGAGAAGACATTGCCTTTAAAATTATTGTACAATGTTATAAATAATAGGGGAATATTGGTCTTAATTAAAATGGGTCCATAAATCCTTGTATTCTATATTGTAGGGTTATTTAGGGTATTTAATGTTTATATATGGTAATGTTGGAAATATTTTGATGTGATAAAAATTTATAAATGTACAATTCTAGTATTTGTGTATTTGGATGGAATCATATTTCACGGTGATAATGAATTTCGTTTAAATGATTTTTTAAGGTATATGAATATAAATTTTGGGATGTTTAATCATGGTAAATTTTCATAATATCTGAGATTTCATATTGATAAAAATTAAAATTTGATATTTCTATAATAGGAATACTATGGTAGGGAATTACCAAAAATGATTGAAATAAAACTTCATAATAGTGTCTCAAATCCCATTTTTATTGGTACCAAATTATCAAAGGATGACGATATATGTATTTTTAACCAAAATTACTTCATTAAAACCATTGAAATTAATATTTTATCTAATTTCATTTAGGATAGAAATAAATTCTTGAGTAAATATCACTTCAAGATCATAGAGTAAACATAAAGAGGCTCACATGATGGATTTTAAAATAATTTTGATATATCAAAATTAATCTATGAACAATGGGATTCTATACAAGAAGAGTTTAGATTTAGAACTGTTGGGTGTTACATATACTGATTGGGAAGGAGATTATATGTATAAGTGATAAAATTATTGTAGAAAATAATTTCTTTTGGAAATCGGTATCAGTTAATAATAATTGGTAGAATATTGTAACATAGATAATGAATGAGGATAAATATATTTCCGCTATATATTCATGTACACAATTTTTTTTGAGGAAACATATATTTCATGATTTGAAAACTGAGACTGAAGACCACTTGAAATATCTATTGATAATAAATATTCAATTGGGTAATCCAAAAATATAGTAAAACATTATATTCCCAATAATATTGATATAATATATTATTTTACAAAAACCTGATTGCATCTAAAGATATCAATCTACAATACATTTCTAAAAAATATAATGTTGCTAATATTCTTATGAAGGAAAATTGAAGAAAGAGATCTGTAGAGTTATAGTTGAGATTTCATCTGCAACATTTACCTATCATTTAAAAACTATTATGTGGTAAATCCTTATACCCAATTATTGTTTTTTTTTGTGCCATTGAGTAGGGAATGTAATGTGATTTGTTGTTCATATTGAATTTAATTTCATTTAATGATGTCGAAATTGATTGAATCTTTTAAAGGTAGAGCCTTAACGATGATTAATTAATCATGTTATACAACAATATATCATTATAAATTGTATGTATTAAAGGTTATTTCAGGATTGATAATATTATAATACAATGGGGTAATTATTATTCGGTGCCTAGATTTTATAATATGTTAGATAGTGTGTCTATAGAATCTTGTAGTTAATGACCTAATAAATCATAATTTGAGACATTTTGATCGTTAGTTCAGTCATCTGGATATTTAAGATAATACATATATACAATTGCTTATATCATTATTGTTTTATATATTAGGAAAATCAATTTAGACATTGAGGTAATGAACTAAAGTGTCTTTACAAATTATAATGTTGTATCACAATTTATTTTAAAAACAAATATATGAGTATCATGAGAATAAATATGAAATGGTAATAACCCACATACACCTTTACTTTTATTTTCAATTTTAGTTTACATATGGAACACAAATACTGATATTTATGACTATGGATACTTAAAATAAATAAATAGGAAATTATTTTCCCTATGTGTTTCATTTTTTCTTCGTTTTCTTTCGATATATGTTTACTGAGTTTGGATGACGTTGTGATACCTATAGAATAAATATGGATTTATCTAATTTCATTACATTTCATGATTTCTAAAAATAAGTCTATGGATTCTGAACTGATATTTTATTTTTGAAGAAATGTGCTAATGTGTTTCTACAATGTTTACTACATGTGAAGACTGTGATAAGAATGGGTTTCATTGTAGGAGATCATTCTATGGTTATTTTAGGTGTTTTATTCACATAGTTAATTATATTTTTGGGGTATAAAATTTATATCCAACCAAACCATACACCAAATCAAGAACTCAACCTTATATTGAGGTCCATGGATTTTTCCCTATTGGGATATAATTTTAGAGAGACCTCATGTAGGATAAAGAGTGGGTGGGATGGGTATAAACCCATAGGGTATTTCTTATTTAAAAGGGACTCATATTATAATTTAGGACTCTGATAAATTCATAAATTTCTCACACCTTGGAGACATGTTTAGATTGGTCCATAATACCATAGGGCCAAATCCTTAGTGTGTGTGAAGTGATATCGTTGAAGATACCATGTAGCTAGATTAAATGAGTATTGATAACCAATTATCTAATATAGGAGTGATTTTTTTTTAAATACATTTATGTTGGATATCTGTACACATATACCATTTTTAAAACATTTAAGTCAAACGTACATATCATTTCAATATGACCTAATAAACTTCTTAAATATGAACAATCAAATAGTTGTGTATGTCCATTATTCATCATACTATATAAGAAACCCATCATGATTGAATTATTTTAGGCTAAGAAATAAAAAATGAGGTTGATCTCCATGGGATATTTACCAATCATGCTTGTATTCTAAAAGATAGATAATTATGATTTTTCCCACGAAAAAAACCTTCACAATGTTATTTTTTGTACAAGGGTTTTGTACAATGAGAAATTTTAAATTCAATGCAGAATTCCTTGAAAAACCTATTTTATTCTTTAGGAATGGTATAAATACCTCGATTAGTTACATGGTCAATCCCATATGTGAAAGAACAATATATTTCATAAATAGAATGCAATTTATGGAAGATTATTTTCAGACAATGAGTTCACTAATTCTTGTTTTTCTATAGAATAATGATATGAAAAAAAATTCATATTATAAAAACGATTTTTTAGATGAATAATAATATATTAAAATGAATAAAATCATATATTAGAAGTTGTATGAATGAAAATTATTCTATGAGAAATTAAAAAACAAATATGATAAATGATGGTTTGTGGATGAATAAATGACAATTCAAAAGCTGAATTATAGAGAATATATTTTTCATACACCATAATGTATTCATATATTTCATTCTAGTTTTACAATTGAAATTACTATAAAAAAATTATATCCTACAATTAATAAAAAAGCATATACATAGAGGATTTTTGTATACCGAGTTATTATGTGGGGATTTTCAAATGTGAACCCCAAAATTTTATAGATTTATAAGTGGTTATTTTTGTTTGGTATAAAACAATAGGTATACATTAGATTATTTATATGAATAACTGATAAATATATCTAATAAAATTCATACTATTGTTATATAATGAGTTTTTACACTAGGTAATTTAATTAAGTTATTATTTCATAATATGTTGTGAGGTGGATTTAGTAACCTAACACTTGAAATTGCATATTGGATGTCATGAGACCACTACGTAAGCATGATTATAATGAATCAAAATCTGAAGGATTGACGTTTTTAGTATTATTGGTAAAACATATATTCAAGAGTATTTTGTTACAAAATAATTCACTAATTAAAAAATAATTATTTTTTCATTCGCGGTTAACTCAATTAAATATTTTATATATTTTTAGGCATTAATTAGTACACTTCATTGAATCATGTTGAATGAAACAAAATAAGTGTAAGCTTAAATTAATTAGTATAGAATTTTTGAGAAAGGAATAATTGAATCAATGAGAATATTTAATATGGAATGTTAAATAACTAAGAAGATGTTCCATGTAATCAATAACTAATAAGCTAGTTATTAAATATTATGACAATTAAAAAACAAATAAAATATATTAAATTATTAATATAATAATGAAAATAATCCATATAGATTTTCACACTAAAAATGTTATGTATAATATATGATAAATAATAATGAAGGTAATTCTGTAATATGGGATGTCATGTCTCAGGATTATGAAATTTGATAATGTTAAGATCTATAATCAAGACATTTTAAAACAATCATTATAAACCTATATATTTTCCCTAACTAATTTTTCTCATGAAAACATTTTGATGAATCAAGGGGCTATGTAATGTCTATGCCCCACCCGTCATTGCTTGTCCTAGTAATTCTTAATAAAAATTAATCAATATAATTGATACAAAATTGTCCTTATCAAGTATATGTATTCAGTAATGTATAAGGATTTATCATTATTTACTATAATATATAAAATAACTAACAAAGAATTAATTTTATGTAAAAATGTTATATTGTATTGGAAATTACCATATCCATTATAAATGACATGGATAATTAAGGGAAATTTTATGTCTAGGGGTAAAAAGAAGACTTATATTTCTAGTTGACAAACAAATTAGTCATGGATGTTAATGTAAATATTATAAAGCTCTAAATTAATCATAATCCAGCTAGATAAATAATTATAATTGTATCGATATAATAAATCCAATGAATAGTTAATATAATTTTATTAATGGTTGATGAATGAAAATATTTTTGAAATATCATTTCAAACAGTCATGGGGAAAATATCCTTTTTATTATTAATTTTTTATGAAAATCATAAAATGTAAAAATCACTTTTATGGAAATTTTATATAAAACATATCTTTTTAAACATGCAATGGAAGAGTCAAATAAACGACCCCTAGTGTTAATGTACATTCCATTCGAGGTAAAAATATCCCTTCTTTTATAAGGTAAAAATTATAGAAGAAATCCTTGTTTTTAAAGTGATTTACTAATCATATTAAAACATTTGTAAATGAAATAAAGTGTTAAAAAATAAATCAAAATATCAATTTTAAGTTGTTAAATAAATTTTCAAAACCATTTCAAAAAAATTATTTCAAGACAAAAATGTGATCTATAAAAAAATAGTGCAATGATGTTTGGTTTTCTTAAAAACATTTTCAAAAACATTTTGAGTACCATAGAGTAGAAAATAATTTCTATTACATGAAAATTGTAATGAATAAACCAATTAGAAAAAAAATTAATGTTTATATTAATAAATTATCCCCAAATTACCATTAATTTAAATTCATGTGTAAATAATCCCAAAAAATGATATTTTGAAGTTAATATTTGAAATGACTATAATTTTTTTGTTATAATTATTAAATTATTAGATTTTCCTTGAAAATTTCAAATCCAGAAAAGAAAATGTTTAAATAAATCATTATGTAATAAAAATATATTAATCGCATATTCATCATCTATAAATGGAAATGATGAAATTATATAACATAATGAAAATTAACTAGGTTATGAAATTTTTTACCACTTCTTAACTTTGTATTATTATACCATCGAAGAAATTATTCAAATTGATAATAAAAATACAATGAATATTAAATAATTAATGACATAATATATAATAATGATATGAATATATAAACATCCAATAATGTGTGAGTGGTTAATATGTAATTTATACCACATATGAAAAAAGTGTGATGAAAATACCTTACCCTACATTTTTATTTTGAGTGAAAATCATTTAAATTAATATATATTGGTCTTTAAAACATACAAAAATTATAAAAAAAATAATAATCATATTTATTTTATCATTTATGATGTTATTATAACATCTTATTTCCATTATGTAAATAACATTTCATTGTTTTCTCTATTTCATGTCCTAATTGTCATGTATTTCTATTATATTTTGACATGTTACATGTTTTTAGAATGAATTAGATCATGGTTTCATCATCTATCGAATATAATAAATTATTTGAAAATAATATTCATTAATTATATATGTATTAATAATAATACCTAATATTTGGAGATATGAAATGAAATTCATTGTTCACATTGACAATAGGTTGTACACATGCCAGAATACTAAATAATTTTTTTTAGAGTATTTAAAAAATTAATATTAAATGATATATATGTATATAATCATTTCTGCAATCATATTTATTTAATATATCTCACATATGTTTATTAAAATCATTATTTATACAATCCATGTATAGTGTGACCAATCACATCACTTTGAGAAGGTTGTCATCAACACTTCCACAAATAATGTTACTGTATTTCCCACAAAATTTAGCAAATAAAGGTATTTTAAATATAAATTTACATATGAATAATGAATATGTAAATTTTTTATACATAATGTATAAACACACTTTACATCACAATTATCTACCATTAGAGTTCGTAATGGAAACATAAATAATCATCATTTCACAAGGATGTAGTCCCTTGTACACACGAATAATTGTTTGATACCCATTAGATGGTTGTTCATGTAAGTGTCGATATAAACCATAAAATAAAAATTCATAATTATGTTGAAGATACTGAGGTTATTTAATAATCCTTTAACAGTATGATTGGAATAGTTTTGAAAAAAACATATAATGAATGTTATCGTTGAAGAATGTTATATTTTTTCGGGTAACTCTTTTTTGTATATACGAAATGATATAATTTGGGAGATTTTTTCCAATTTTTAGGCTTCTAGTAATAGTATTAGGATCTTTATAGTTTATTTTACAAGAGTTTTGGAGAGTCAAATGGGTTTAGAGAAGGGAATTACTATGATGGGTGAGTGTATTTTTTATAGTAGAGGATGTGATGCCTTCCAGTATATTTTTTAAAAGGGAATTCCAAAAATGTTCTTAATATATTATGTCACTAAAATAATGACAGAGTTATATAAAAGGTATTATATTATATATATATATATGAATATAAATTTTATTTTGGGAAAATTTTGATGTAATTTCGACACTTATATTCATTTTTTATTCCCTAGTTAAATTATATCTTCTCTTATTCGATGTAATTATATTTACATACATTAACTAATATATTTGTTCAAAAAATAAGTGGAATTCATTATAAATTATAAACTATGAATATTACAAAAAGGAATAAATTTTTTATAATTACAAACACATAACTGACAAAAACTAGCATAAATTTATTCCCATATATGGGATGATAAAATGATTTTTTAAAGTAAAAAAGTAAAAAAGATATAATATTTAAAAATTATAATGGATTTATTTTAAAATATGTTCTGCCTATAGAAGTTGGAGAAATTATATTTTGCACAGTATTTTGTTTCATGCATAAAATTTGATTTATTATTATCTGATCCTTATAAAATAAATTTGGTGAATATTATAAATAAATTTATTTAATATATAATATATATATTCTATTAATATAATTCAAATTACTTTTTTAATTTAATTTATCATGATAAGACACTATTGTGAGCATAACAACATTTTTTTATGTGGGGTTTTAAATGAATTTCTATTTAATTGGTATCAAATGAATTCATTTTATATTTGATAAACTATAAATATTTTAATTTATATTATAATATTAATAAAAAATAATTTTACATCATGGTTATTTTTTTAAAATTATTTATTAATGTTAACACTATTCAGAAAAACATAGTCTTACATGTAATGCAAGCTTTCAAAGCATATCATTGTTCGGATTTACGAAATATAACCATGTATTGTGTCCATTTCAATATATATAATGAATTTAAATTAATTATAATACTAATTATATTATACTATCTTGTGATATTATATTCCATTGTTACATTTTTTTCTCTGTGTCATTCACACTATGAAATACAATGTTCTGACACTAGAATTTTGGGGCATTAAATTATCCCAAATTTAATTAAATTATGTCCTCATAATTTTAATTTGATGTAAATTATTAATTGATATATATATATAATTAAATATGTATATAATTTTTAAATCCCAAATAATTTTATGGTATATTATACTATCCTATATAAAATATTGATCAAAAATTACGAATGTCACATGGACAATCATATAATTAGGTCTTCGAGTAGGAGAACATTATAGCAATGTTGGGATATTGATTCAAGGGAAAATTGTAAATATTTTAAGGTAGTGATGGGGGATATCAATCCCAAAAAATTGAATTATTAGTCTAATGTTGGGGGCCTAAAAGCAGGAAATCTATTGTGATTGAAAATACCATGGTTTTAAGGAATATTAAGTTATTAGAACAACATTTCAAAGGATCGTTTTTATAATTTCGACTAATCATTTTGTAAACAAATAATTTACAATCATTAAATCGTTCAATGTCATCTGAAAACATTATCCTTTGGTAATTTCTTTGATAAAATTATAATTAATTCATTACACTAAGAAAAATATTTCCTAGAATGAACCCCTTATTTAAAAAATAAAATTTCTTTTAATCTATTTAATACCCATAAAACAAGTCTTCAAATTTTTCTCAGAAAATTTTTCCAAAACAATTATGGTAAATTCATTAATTAAAATACAAAAAAAAGTGATAAAAGTATTTAATTTATAACATTGGTTAATTATATTGTAGAGTGAAATGAAATGAGACATTAACTATAACATCACATAGTCCCATAGTAGGTGTGAGAACATTATCATCCGTTGATTCTTGGGTTGAATCCCCCACCACATTTTATCATATAATTAGATTTCACTATAAATACACATTTTCCTATTTATTGAACAATATTTTTATAATATCCATAATATATATTTGGTAAAACCATGAAGGTTAATAATTTATAATTTTATCTCTATGGGTTTCAATAAAACACAATATTTTTTCCAAACACTATTAATCAATTTTTCTACTATTATAATGTAAATAGTTATAATAATAGAAATAAAGTCTATTAATACCCATAAAAACATGTATATAGTTTATAATTGCATTATTCCTCAAATAAAATTTTTTATAGAACAAATACATTCAATAATTTTTTTCCAAATTTCCTTTTAATCTTGGTAGAATCTAAATATATAAAACCTAAAAGTTATGTTTTGTAATTATAACATATGATAAACCTCAGCCTCATAATCACAGGATGGTTTACATAACTCTCATATTAATGAAGACATATGTTCTAATAATATTAAATCAATCCATAGATATTTCCTGATTCGTATAACATCAATTATATTGAAAAAATTACTTCTACAATTTAATTCTATAATCCATGAAAATATTTTAACCATTTTTATCAAAATCAGTAATTATTGGTCTAAGGGATAACCTAGTAATATATTTCTTATTATATTTTCAAATCATTCATAATTCATTTTATTGAAAATGTGAATTATCGTTAGAATATTTCCCCATGTGTGCCAAACCAGGTGCGTTGTAAGTCCTATTCTCCTGTACCAGGTTATACTCATGTACAAGAGGACATACATTTTCATAGTATTCATTTAAATTAAAATATAAAATAGAATTACATCAACTTGCAGTATCCTGATAAGTATATATTTTTAAAATTACCAAAAATTGATCTTTTCACCAAAACATTAGGATGTTATTCTATATTTATCCTCAAATTATGATTTAGGGTAACGTTCTATACTATATGTTATAATATATCTATTTCAAAAAGTATCTAATAAACTCCATCTAGATTAAAAATTAGTGACCCAATCCACAAAATCTAGGTCTTTATGCCATGCTAAAATTACATTGGAATGATTATAATTATTCTATTCCACAATGATAGAAGTGTTTAGTAGTCTTGGTAAACTATATATATAAACGAATCCTGAACTGAAAATGAAAATGATAATTACATCATCTATTTTTTTAAGAGGATAATATTATTCAATCTATGATATCCTTGAATATATCTCTTATTAAATATCTCTAAAACTTGTGGAATGAAACAAAATATGGGTGATATAAATTGCTCAGTTTGTGTCATGTATAGAAGAAGAAATAATGATTAAATGAGAATACAAAATATTACACTGTAAATTAATGGGAACACATTCCATGTAATCAATATCTAATAAGGAAGTTACTAAATAATATGTATTGGTAATTATCTAAAAACATATTACATTTAATCAATAAAATGATAATTAAAAGAATCCATAGACTATTTCATAGTTAAAATATCATGGATAAAAAATATGGAATCAAAATTAGGGTAATGCATAATTATTGTACATCATGTATCAAGGTCACGAAATACTCTACTATCAATATATATCCTCATTAATGTTTAAAAATAGATAAAAAACTATTTATTTTTCAAAACTAATTTACCTCATGTGAACATATGGGTGAATCTAGGTTCTATATAATGTTTTGATGCCACACATATATGAATGTCTAATGAATTCCTCATATATTATATATTATTTAATTGATAAAAATATAACATATAAAATATCAGTATTTAATAACGATTATGGACATATCAATATTTTCCAAATATAAAACAATCACTATTAATGTAATCACTATTTGTAGAAATGATATAGAGTTTAGGTAATAAAAAAATCCATGATAAATGATATGGATAAATATAGGAACTTATGTAAGACACGGAAATTTAAAGGAAATTATTTTCATAATTTCTTTGGGATTTTAGAAGAACGCAGTTTCTGACGTCACCTGATTCTGAGGCCCGGTGTGCCTGGAATCATTTTCCAAAGTTTAGCTCGGGTACGTTCAGTGAACGAATGAACGTGTTTTTCTAACTCTTGAACCGGTGCTCAGAATCGAAATCTGAGGGCGTCGATGAAACCATAGCGCCGGTAATTGCTTAGGAACACCTTTCTTGGAGTTGCATTTGCTCGAGTGTGGTACTTAAAATTTTGGGTTAAGTAAAAGAATAAAATAAAATGGTGCAACCAATTTTATTTTATTTAAGGTAGCTAAACCTAAGCTAAGTTGTTGGGGTGGGACCCACTATATCCTACTCGACTAGGTAGGATATTTGTGGGGTGGGGCCCACACAATCCCCACCTTTTCACTTCCTCAACCCCCACTTTTAATTAGGTAACGCACCCATACACCCCTTAAATTGAGAGTCAACTCGTACATTTAACATAATGTTTAAAAACCTCATTAATTTGGGTGGTTTAAACTTCTCAATTGATTCAATTAATTAATTTATTCAAAATTTGAATTTCAAAATGTTTGGCTTGTGTGTTAATAAAATAAGACAAGTATTATTTTATTAAGGGTTTCATTGTGCATGAGGGATTGGGAGAAATTGCTCTAAGTCTTGAAGTTCTTCTTCCTCGACGAAGAAGGCGAAGAACACCGACCTCCGACGACGGACGACGGTGAGAGACGGCTTCCTCGGAGATCAACGACCCGACGTGCATTTCTTCATTCCTTCTTCCCGCATCAAAGGAAGGGAGACATCGTTCCTCCTCGGACGATCTCTGTCAATGTGTGAGGAACCTTCTTCCACGATGCCTTCTTCTGCGACGAGCCTTCGTTCAACAAACGCTCGAGGTAGGGGATTATTTTCTTTTTGTTTCTGAATACTTTCTTCGTAGTTTATCTTCCTTTTTGAGCCACCTGGTATCCCAATAAAAGGAGGAGGTCAGACCACACGAACATGACCGACCCTCCTTCCCCCTTGATTGTTGATTTTTTTGCGGCATTAACAAGGCAGCGTAGTGCCGGTGCACCACGCGGAAAATAATAAAGATTGGGTGAAAAAGTGTGGCACCGTCGCGCCGCACCGTTGAAGTCGAATAAGCTGTGGCACCGTCACGCTGTTCCGGATAACCTGGAAGAGATCGTGGCCGGAGCGGTGCCGCGGAGGAGGGACGCGGCGCCGTTGCGCTGTGTCGAACGGACCAAGGTCGCGACCTTTGGCCGCGGCGGAGCAGAGAGCGGCGGCCGGCTTCCGCCGCCGGCGCGGGAGCAAGAGGGTGGGACCGCGGGGTCCCACGGTAGCATCAAGGTGGGAAATCCGGGTCGGCCGGTCACCGAGATTTTCGGGGGTCGTAAACCCCGGCTGACCGACAGGAGCGGCCCCCCATATGGGGGGTCGCAGTTACATGAACAGGCGGGGGGTAGCGTGCCCCCCAAACCCCTTCTACTCGACAGTTACTACTGAGCCACCTCACCATGCTGGCCAGGACGAGCGCGCCAGACCGGGCCAGGTCGGGCCGCGCTGGCTGGGTGAGGCCGTGCCCAAGCGGGCTAGACCCAGACCCGGGATGGGTCGACCCGGTTCGGGCCGACCCAGGGCGTATCAGGTCGGGTCGGACCGGGCCCGAACCCCATATTCGCAGACCTCTTACGGTCTTTTGCCCATATCTTGGGATACTGACCTCCGATCGATGCACCATCAGCTGCAATGCGATTCTTGGATCGAGACAGTCGTTTAGGTATATTACACTCAAGGTTTTGGAGAACTTTGAGTACAGACGGGTTGGTTCGGATACGAAACCAACCGGGCCCTTGGAATGGAAAAGCTGATAGCCTAGAGACCAGATGTCCATTTGACGAACCGTCAGCAGCGTTGGTGATCATGTTGAGAAATGGTCCCTCTGAGTATACCCTATGAGAGTTCCGGGTACAGCTGAGATGTGATCGTGTTGGTTCGTACACGAAACCAACCGGGCCCCTGGGACGAAAAGGCTATTAACTCACAGACCGGGTGTCCGATTGACACGCTGTATGTTGCATTGAGACCCCTAAGACGAGGAGATCCTTTGAGATACTACTTCATGGGACTTGTGATACTTGGAGTATCGACCAGTAGCTCGTGGAGTGGACCCTCCCGGAGACGAGCAAGTAGAGGGAAGAGACCGAGTAGCTAACTGAGACTTGATTACTGCTAATCGATCAACTCAGAGTGATTCGGATAGCCCAGTGGGGTGCGCTTGGTTTTAGCGGTAGACCCACGGTGGAGGTGCGCTTGGTTGTAGCGGCAGACCTGTGGTACTCGACAGAAGGAGTACCTCTATAGGCTATGAGGGGGAGCACTTGGTTGTAGTGGCAGACCCATGGTGGGATGCGCTTGGTTGAAGTGGAAGGCCCATAGTACTCGATAGGTGGAGTACTTCAGCAGTCCATGGTTTGTGGGATGCACTTGGTTGTAGCGGTAGGCCCACTGTACTCAACAGAGGAGAAGTTCTCCAGCAGCTGTGGTTTTGTTATAGTAAATAAAATCCTCGTTTGAGCTGAGTCTATGACCTATTTTTTTACCTCATGATTGAGATGGGTCACTTGATAACTTAGTTATATGTATGGGAATATATCTAAGTATAGGTTATTCGTTGATTTCATAACCTTTGTGTTTCTTCATGATTGGGATGGGTTACTGATGACTTAGGTATAAGTATAGGCTTATACCTAAGTAAGATTTACCTGTTGAGTTTCTGATTTGTGGTTATCCGTGTTGGATTTATAGAGACCTTGAGGGTCTCGAGGTCCCTACTGAGTATCGTTATACTCACCCCTACACGGTATATGCCTGCACCTCGTTGGGTTAGATGCAGACGACGGACAGCGCTAGCGGAGGCCGAGCGTTCGAGGACTGGACGGTACCCGGAGGTGGATCTCACGATGAGTCGGTACCCGGAGGAGACAGACGGACGGACGATCAGACGTGGAGTGTTGAGGATGGCATCTATACCTACCCTTCTGGTAGGATCCGTGGTGGACGATCAAGGAGCTATGTGTCTTCTTCCAGCTATTTGTATTTTCTGTTGTACTTTTGTTCTATTGTAGTGGTACTTTCAGTTGGGTTTGTATTCTAGCCCATTTATTATTCAGCACTTCTTTTTTACTTAGTGTTTTACTTCCTCTTGTACTCTGTGGTGTTTGATTACTTTATAAAGGCAACGCCTTCCCAGTTATCGGGAATTACGCCTTTGGTGCTAGTCGCCAGCCCCTGGCCTATGGAAGGCGGGCTTGGGGTAGTCACGGCACAGGACCCAAGGACGAGTTTTGACAAATTGGTATCAGAGAAGTTCGGTTCTACCACAGAACTTATAACTCTGATATTTTCTTTTCTGTGAAGAAATAGTGCTAAGGGTAGCAAGTGTGGTTTTCAGTTCAGGGAGTCCAGTGTTGGTGCGGGTGGCCGACGTATCCATACACCAGGACCCTGATAACTGAATTATGACTTTGTACACGAAAACACTGATTGCGTGTGTGTTTTCAAATGTTTTCCCTTAAAATTAATCTCAAACCAGGTAAGCTCACCAGGTATAAATAATTTGACTATGTCATGTTTGTTTCTTTCAGGATGCCTCCCTGCGGACGACCATCTAGAGCCCAGAGAGTTGTATGTACTGATAGCCTGCCAAGCGATGTGGCCTCAGTATAGGGCCCTATCCCAATTGAGGCACTAGCGGAGGCATCATCGGTACTACTACCCATTGTGCCACCGATGCCACCAGCTCCAGCAGTAGAGGGTGCACGTCGCTTGAGTGCACTGCACGAGCTCCAGCACCAGAGGCCACCCACGTTCAGGGGAGAGATGTACCCACATGCGGCTGAGGATTAGATGGAGGCTGTGGTGGGAGTCTTCAGGCTAGTGGGTACGCCAGAAGACATCATGGTGATCCTTGCTGCCATCCTTCTTCAGGCAGCAGCAGGTAGATGGCGGAGCCTAATTCTCCAGATGCATGACGAGGCGACACTTCTGTGGGTAGACTTCGAGAGCCTGTTCTGGGCAGAGTTTGTACCCACCACCCTTCGAGCGGTGCGTATTCAGGAGATACTGCATCTATAGTAGGGTAGCATGACAATGGTGCAGTACTCAGCGAGGTTCATAGACCTCTCGTGGTACTCCACAGATATGGTACAAGACCCATTCTTCAGGGCTGGAACCTTCGAGCAAGGGCTCAGGCGAGAGATTAGAGATTTTTTTTGTTTCTCACAGCATCCCGACGTAGACATAGGTGTTTGAGAGAGCCCTCTTAGTGGAGAGTTTCCATGATGAGCAGTCTCCAATAGCAAGACTCACCCCTAGCCGACATGTGGTAGAGTCTTCTACAGCGGACAGTAGACAGATGACGCAAAGGTCCAAGAGGACCTGACCTACAGGTGGTCAACCGCATGACACATGATCATGTGTGCGAGGAACCCGGGGTGGAGAGAGACTTACAAGGAGAGGACAGTGTTACTCATGTGGTGGGGTTGGTCACATGGCTCGTGACTCTCCAACCTTCCATACAGATGATCAGCAGATAAACGAAGGACCACCCAGGCAGAGGCAGAGGTTCGATTGAGGCGGACCGCAAGGAGAAAGAGACTGTGGCAGGGGAGCTGGCCGTGTAGCTGGAGGTGGAAGACGCTTCGAGGAGTTGCCACCACCACCACCAGGAGGTCAACCCCGACCGCAGGGAATGGGAGGACAGGGGAGAGCTCAGCTTCAGGAAGCTGAGGCCTACGATCATGGAGCTCTGGGAGCAGATGGACAGGAGCGGGACTAGCTCCTAATATGGAGACATTTTTTCATGTTGCTTTTGGCTTTGTGGATGTTTGATTATAGATGATTTGTGTCTTTGTACTTTGAGCTACAGTAATAAAAGACACCTTTCTTTATGGCATTTACTTTCCTATCCTCTCTTTTTTTGTTACTAAGAGGTTCCGGTTTAAAAACCATTGACTTAACTCTCACTTCTGAGGTACCTACTCTAGGAGACCCAGTGACCACAGACTGATGCCGATAGTGTGACTCAACCCTTTGAGGCGAGAGTAATGGTTGGATCTTTTGGTAGTAGCGTCAAGGCCATACAATGTCATCCTTGGTATGTATTTGTATCATCCATGTCAGGATTGACTGTATTAGGAAAAGAACATGGTTCATCCTGGGGATGAGACCGGATTTATCTTATCGGCAAAGAAGGAATCATGGCAGCTCTTGTGGGACCAATGATGGTTCAGGCCACGTTAGAGAAGGTCCAGGTCATCTTGGAGTGGATGAGGACAGCTCAGAGCCGACAGAAGTCTTATACTGCCATGAGGTGGAGACCACTAGAGTTCGAGGATGACGACCACGTTTTCCTACAGGTCTTACCTCGACAAGAGTTAAGGTGTTTCGGCCAGGGTGGCATTTTTTCTCCATGCTTCATTGGAACCTTCTAGGTCCTCAACAGGGTAGGTGAGGTGGTTTACCGCTTGACCCATCCACCTCAATTGCACTGGGTACACGACGTCTTCCACGTTTCTCAGCTGAGGAGATACAAGCATGACCCGACGCATGTCATCGACAATGGGGGGGTGGACTTTGCCGATGGGGTGACTTTCACAGAGGTTCTAGTGGGGAACGAGGATCGACAGGAGCTGATCTTTCGAGGAAAGTAGATTCCTTGGATGCGCTTTCACTAGCAGTACGAGAACCTCTAGGTGAGCACATGGGAGCGGAAGTCTCAGATGCGTGCTCCGTATCGCTTTCGTATTCCTAGTTTGTGTAAATGCTTTACAGGGACGTAAAGACCAGAGGTGGGAGTAATGTAAAGACCCGGAAATTTCAAGGAAATATTTTTATTAATTTATTTTGGATTTTACAAGAACACAGTTTCTGACATCACCAGATTCCGAGGCCCAGTTTCCTCGGAATCATTTTACAAAGTTTAGGTATGGTACGTTCAGTGAACGAACGAGCGGCTTTTTCTAACTATGACAACCCTGGTTTTTATTACAACTTAAGCATGCTTTATTACATAAAACATCACTTGATACAACAAAGAAGATCGAGAGGTTTAGTGTCTTTGGGGCTTAGGATCATTACATAAAAACTTTAAACTTGAAATACAACATCTTTATTGAAAACTTCCTTTACATGACCACTACATTCCTTTGTACTTAGCATTGCATGGGACAACCTGAGGACACGCATAAGAAAAGGGTGAGCTATAAAGCCCAGTAAAGGAGTAAACAATGAGTAACATGAGGAGTGAAATACATGTTAGGCAATAGGCATATCAATAGATCATAATAGAAACATGAACATAAAGGCATGATAAAGCATGATAATCATAACATGGAAATGTGGCAACAACACTTAACATTGAATTAGCATGAGCCAAGGCTCATTGCACATGGAGCATGAGTAAACCCTCATTGCACTTAAAGCACGAATAAACCCTCATTTCACTTGAATTAGCATGAGTCAACACTCATTTCACATGAAGTATCATGATACTATACTTTACCCAATGCATTGAAGCGCTATAAAGGGCGCACCCTTCTTAAACATTTCATTTCATGCATAAGTGTGCCACATGGATCATAAAACATGGATTCATAAAACATAATCATTTATTCCACGATAAAGGAAAGTGGAATTCATACATGAAACTTTATAATCAATATGTAAATGTTCATAAAGGTGAATACCCTTGATGGAGAAATGGGAATGGTATTCACTACACAAAGACATTGGCTTAGAAAATCGGTGCGATTTCGGCAGCGTAACGGTGTGACATAAGAATTCATAAAAAAGGTTGATGAGAGAGAAAGGGGTTCCTCATCATATTTACATGTAATGGAAAGTAAGGAGATCATATATATACATGTCCCAACAATAGAAATGGAATTTAGATTCATGATACAAAAGTGTTGCTTGAATGTAAAAGAAGAGAGAGAAGTTCCTTTCGGAATTTCGGCATAGTAACTGGTGTACATGGGAGGCATTTAATGAGAGAGAAAAGGTTCTCCAATCATTCAAAAAATAAGAGGACAGTATGGGGGAGGTGCGAAACCATACCCCAACATTCATAATTGAAATAAAAAGGGCAATACAACTTAAAGAAAATTGACAAAAAATGAGAAAGGAAGAAAACCCCTTACTTGGAAGTGTGCTTCCAAAGGCTAGAGAGAGGCTTGTGAGAGGATTCTTGGGAGCTTGGGGCACCTTGAGAGGATTATATAGAGAGTAGGGAAGAGGTTGGACGAACTTCAAGGGCTTTGAGTGAGGAGGAAGTGGGAGCTTGGGTGGGTTTATATAGGAAAGGTGAGAGAATTCTTTATTATTTAGGTTTGGGACCCCTTATATTAAAATAATCCAAACCACAAACCATACCATGGTATTTGCCCATGGTTTCTGGAAAAGGAAAGAGGAAAAAAATATTTTACATGTCCAAGGTCCGAACGTATTAAAAAATTAGGGTTGCTTATGTGGAGGTGAGTCACACTCCCATGGAAATTAATTTAAAAAGGCAAAGTGTTGAATAAGTCTTGAGGGCTCCATTAATGCTTTGAAAAGTGAGTCAAACAAACCCAAAACCTCATTATTTTAATGATAAAACATATATTGGCCGAACATAAGGATTATGGTATTTTATTACATCACCATTGGGTCATTATGATGTCATAAAACACATTATATATTTAAATGGTATTTAATTTTTACCCAAAAATTTGACTGTCTCAGAAAATTATGAAAAATTCACCGTTGGATAATTTCGACGTCCTGATTCCAAAAATAATATTTATTTTATCTAAATAATCTTCTAAATATGTGAATTTTCACTTTTAAAATTAAAACCGACATTTATAAAAAATTCACGGGTTTTGACAGAAATGGATTTCAAACCTTAATAAAAATTTTAATTGCCTTCATTAAATTATAAGATAATTTATATTTAATAAAATTAATTTAATATTAATAACAATATTTTATTAAAATATTATTTAATTCAAAAATACTTTAATTTAATAAAATATAATTTTTAATTAAATAATAACTAAAAACACCATTTGTACTTTAAAAACTAATTACAATGTATCAAAAAAATTATATTCATTATTATATACAAAAAAATAATGTACATGAACATGGTGCTACTTATTTGTTACATAACCCCTTAAAATAGCCGCATAAGACCTAAGGGTAAGGTGTGCGATGGTGACAGACTCTTGGGGTTGTTTGGATAACATCGCTCGAGTGGTAATCTCTATCAACTTCCATTTTTCCCGTAGACGATCACGTTCGAGCTTGACTTGATGAAGCTCAGCTTGGGCTTGGTCAAGGGCAAAGCCCAAAGACGCCACTTCTTTTCTGAGCTCCGACAAATGGGCTTCGTAATGGGCAATTCTACTAGATGAGGCCATCGCTTCCTTTGTCTGACTAGAAAATTGGTTTGTTAAAGCCTTATATTTAAACTACCCAAATAATCACTGTTCAACGGCTATAAAAGTAACGGTCACAAATCTTAAAGTAAAACTAAAAAAGTTGATATCTTATAAAAACATTTTTCATAAAGAAACATTTAACTGGATCAAGAGGGATTTTCCATTAATGAAATTTTGGGTCGTTACAACATTCCCCCCTTAAGAAATTTCGCCCTCGAAATTTTCCTTTTCCCACACTAAAACAAATGTGGGAAACTTCTCCGACTCCCATGTTGCTTCTTAAAACTTGTGGTTTCTCTACAACACCTTGACGAGGGGCATTGTCTTATTTCGTAGAAATTTTTCTCTACGATCTAAGATTTTCACTGGTTGCTCCTCATAAGAAAGATCGTCTTCTAATTGTACCACCTCGGAAGAGAGTACATGTGAAGGGTCTAGTATGTACTTCCTTATGAGGGATACATGGAAGACATCATGCACCTTGGCCACAGTAGGTGGAAGTGCTAGTCGATAGGCCACAACCCCAACACGATCAAGAATCTCGAATGGGCCGATGTACCTTGGACTTAACTTCCCTTTCTTTCCAAACCTCATGACCTTCTTCCACAGAGAAATGCATAAAAACACCATGTCTCCGACTTTAAACTCAACGTCTCGTCGACGATTATCTGCATAACTCTTCTGTCGACTTTGGACTGCCTTGATATGCTGCTGAATGGTTTTCACCTTCTCCACCATTTCTTCGACCATTTCTGGTCCAAGCAGCTTACGTTCACCGACCTCATCCCAACATGCCGGTGTTCTACACGTTTTCCCATACAGGGCTTCATATGGTGCCATTTGGATGCTCAAGTGGAAACTATTATTATAAGAGAACTCAACTAGAGGAAGATGTTGATCCCATCCTCCTTTAAAGTCCATTGAGCATGCTCTCAACATATCCTTAAGTGTTTGGATAGTCCGTTCGGATTGGCCATCATTTTGAGGATGATCGGCCGTACTGAAGTTCAGTTCAGTATTCAGAGCATGTTGAAGACTCTTCCAAAACTTAGAGGTGAATCTTGGATCTCGGTCAGACACAATAGATAGTGGTACTCCATGAAACCGTACCACTTCCCTGATATATATCCGTTCCAGTTGATCCAAAGAGAAATCCTCTCGAATAGAAATAAAGTGTGCAGTCTTTGAAAGACGATCCACAACAACCCAGATTGCATTGTTGCCTATGGATGTCCTTGGAAGTCCAGTGATGAAGTCCATGGTGATGTTCTCCCATTTCCATTCTGGTATGGGCAATGGTTGCATCATCCCCTTAGACTTCTGTCTCTCTGCCTTCACATGCTGACACACCAGGTACTTTGATGTATACTCAGCGATCTCCTTCTTCATATTATCCCACCAAAAGTTTTCTCGGAGATCTCGATACATCTTTGTGCTCCCTGGGTGAATAGAGAAATTTGAACTATGTGCATCATCCAAAAGTTCCTTCTTCAGCTCCGAAATTGATGGGACACATAGTCTTTTCCCAAACCGCACAATTCCTTCTTCATTAACATTAAACTCTGAGGATTTTCCCTTTTTGATAGCTTCCACTTTTTCTTGGATTCTCGCATCATCCTTTTGAGCATCCTTTAACCTTTCCAAAAGAGATGGTTGAGCAATCATTTGTGAAAGGATTGATGATGTTCCCTTCTTTATGATTCCCACGTCCATATTCATCAAGTCTAAGAAGATTGGATCCTTCTCAATTCTCATCATTGATAGAATTGCTGGATCCTTTCTACATAGGGCATCCGCCACCTTGTTCGCCTTCCCAGGGTGGTAATGTATTGAACAGTCATAATCCTTGATGAGCTCTATCCATCTTCTTTGGCGCATATTAAGCTCTTTCTGTGTGAATATATATTTAAGACTGTTGTGGTCAGTATATATCTCACATTTCTCTCCATATAGATAACACCGCCAGATTTTCAAGGCAAAGATCACCGCCACCAACTCCAGATCATGCGTTGGATAGTTTCGCTCATGGATTTTCAACTGCCTCGAGGCATAGGATATCACTTTATCATTCTGCATCAGCACATATCCTAAGCCCTTCTTCGAAGCATCACTGAATACCACAAAAATCTCCCCACTTGTGGGAAAAGTGAGCACGGGTGCAGTGATAAGCCTCCTTTTCAACTCCTTGAAGCTTTCTTCGCATTCATCACTCCAAGAAAACATTACTCCCTTTCGAGTTATCTTGGTAATAGGGTTGGAAAATCGTGAGAAATTTCTCACAAATCGTCGATAATATCCAGCTAACCCCAAGAAGCTACGGATATCAGTTACCGATGTTGGCATCGGCCATCCCTCAATTGCATCTGTTTTGGAGGGGTCCACAGATATCTCATTGCTTGTGATGATATGAACCAAGAATGAGACTTCCTTCAACCAGAACTCACACTTGCTGTACTTGGCATAGAGCTTCTCCTTGCACAAAGTCTCCAGTACAGTTCTTAAATGCTCCTCATGGTCCTCCTTGGTTTTGGAGTATATTAGAATATCATCTATAAAGACTACCACAAATTTGTCTAGGTAATCTCTAAAGACTCTATTCATCAAGTCCATGAATATTTATAGAGCATTGGTGAGTCCGAATGGCATTACTATGAATTCATAGTGCTCGTACCTTGTACGAAAAGCAGTCTTGGGGATATCTTCCTTCTTCACCCTTACTTGATAATATCCCGACCGCAAGTCGACCTTGGAGAAGTATTGTGCTCCACGCAGCTAATCAAACAAGTCATCGATTCTTGGGAGAGGATACTTGTTCTTTATCGTGATTTTGTTAAGTTCAAGATAATTGATGCAAAGCCGCATTGACCCATCCTTCTTCTTGACGAAGAGGACTGGTGCACCCCATGGTGATGCACTTGGGCGTATAAACCCTTTATCCAGATTCTCATGTAGTTGTTTCTTCAGCTCTTCAAGCTCAATAACAGCCATTCTATATGGAGTCTTGGATATTGGTAGCGCCCCAGGTATAAGTTCAATTGAGAACTCAACATCTCTTCTTGGAGGAAGACCAGGAAGTTCCTCGGGAAATACTTCAGCGAATTCCCTCACAATAGGCATTTCTTCAAGGGTGGTTTCTTCCTTGGACTCAATCATCTGAGCCAGATATGCGTGCTCATAAGGCAGTAATATCCATGCTTGAGATGATGGAGCTAAAGGAGATTCATCTTCCTCCTGACACTTGTAAAGAATCGGGGGGTCGATTCTCCATATGGAGTGTGATTTCCCTCTCCCGACAATTTATGTTGGCTCTATATAAGGAAAGCCAATCCATGCCAAGAATTGCATCAAATTCCACCAAAGGGAGTATGACGAGGTTCGCTGGGAAATTCAATCCACATATTATAACAGGGGAGGACTTATACTCATGGGATGCAATGATTGCCTCATTTTCCGTACTCACCTACATCTTTACTTCCATGATTTGTGGTGGTGCAGGGATTATTCTACTAAACTTTTGAGATATAAAAGAATGCGTAGAACCTGAATCAAAATGTACGTTCGCTATTCTTGAATGAATAACTAGTGTACCTGTCACCACTTCGTTGTCGGGGTTCACTTCGGCCGAAGTGATGGCAAAAGCTCTTCCTTGATATCTTGGAGGTTGTTGATTGCCTCCGATAACCCTTGGATTAGGGCACTAATTCACAAAATGACCCGGTTCTTTGCATTTGAAGCATTGAACAACGTGTTGAGGTTCGAACGGAGCGTTCCTCTCCTCGGTCGCAGCCGCGGGTCCTTCTTGCTGACAGTTAACACCTAGGTGTCCTTCTCTTCCACACTTGAAGCATTTTCTTGTCCCCCTAAGGCAATTTACAGGGTGCTTCTTTCCACACTTTTGGCAAGTGGGGTGCTGGAATTTCTTAGCGCCGTTGGATTTATCCATCGGACCACTAGCATTGAAGTCCACCTTCTGCTTCTTGTCCCCATGATACCCCTGTGATTCTCCGATCTCCATTTCAACCTTGAGGGCACATCAGACAATTTCCTCATAGCTGTCGAAGTCAGGGATCGCTAATGCTTTCCACAAGCTAGGCTTCAGCCCACCAAAGAAGCGATCAACCTTGAATTTGGGGGTAACGACAAAGCCGGAAGCGTATCGTGCAAGCCTTGTGAAGTTTGCCTCGTACACTCCCACATATTCCTCATCTTTCTGCTTGAGGGAAAGGAAGTCCCTTTCCATCTTAAGACGGAGGGTGCGTGGAAAATATTTATCGAAAAACATCATCCGGAATACCTTCCATTCCAAAGCCTCGATCTCCTCCTCAGGCTTCGTATTTTTGATCAACGTCCACCATTGATCAGATTCAACCTCCATACGATAATCCTCCAGGAGAACCTTCTCTTTTTCAGAGCATTGGAGGATGGAGAATATCTTCTCAATGGAGTTGATCCATTGTTCAGCGATCGTGGGATCAGATGATCCACTAAAAGTAGGAGGCCTTTGTCTCATGAAGCTTTAAATAGCGACTTGTTCTTTCTTAGGGGGGGTTGAACGTTCCACTTGACCAGTGTTTCTATTCAAAACTTGAGTTAGCTGAGAGAGAAGCGTGACAAAGTTCGCGATTCCCGCTCCCATTGGATTGGGCATCTCATAAGTACAATCATCACACTGATCTTCACAACGGTTGTTAGCCCGAGTTCTCCTATTACCGGTCGTTGGCTGGAATAAAAGAAAGTTAGGGGTAATGCATAAAGGTTAATCCAAAGACAAAAGTTGATGACTTATAAATAAACTTTAATCTCTTTAACTCATGAGTATATAGGATTCAATCCAGGATTTTCATGATCTTCCTTCTAACATATATTCTTAGGGGAATTTTTTTTAATAAGGGTTCATACTAAGATTGTAAATTTATCAAAACATATCCCCCAGGAGTGTCGTAACCAAGAGTGAAGCAAGGCCCGTTGTCGTGCACCAGTTCCCGTTCGAGTCTAGCTCAAAGCGTTGTTTTCGGGTTTTACCCCTAGGATACATCTGTGCCAGAGCCGCCTCTACCTGCTCGTATCCAGACAGGGATGTATTTGTTTGATAAACCACTTACTTAGTATTTACCAAAACATAGGGATGTTTTTATTATGCTTAGTATTGTATCTAAGGCTTTACTAGGGTTTCCTAATCCCGAAAATAACTAAACCTATCCTCTGATACCAACTATGACAACCCTGCTTTTTATTACAACTTAAGCATGCTTTATTACATAAAACTTCACTTGATACAACAAAGAAGATCGGGAGGTTTAGTGTCTTTGGGGCTTAGGATCATTACATAAAAACTTTAAACTTGAAATACAACATCTTTATTGAAAACTTTCTTTACATGACCACTACATTCCTTCGTACTTAGCATTGCATGGGATAACCTGAGGACATGCATAAGAAAAGGGTGAGCTATAAAGCCCAGTAAAGGAGTAAACATTGAATAACATGAGGAGTGAAATACATGTTAGGCAATAGGCATATCAATAGAGCATAATAGAAACATGAACATAAAAGCATGATAAAGCATGATAATCAAAACATGGAAATGTGGCAACAACACTTAACATTGAATTAGCATGAGCCAAGGCTCATTGCACATGGAGCATGAGTAAACCCTCATTGCACTTGAAGCATGAGTAAACCCTCGTTGCACTTGAATTAGCATGAGTCAACACTCATTGCACATGACGTATCATGAAACTATACTTTACCCAATGCATTGGAGCGCTATAAAGGGCGCACCCTTCTTAAACATTTTATTTCATGCATAAGTGTGCCACATGGATCATAAAACATGGATTCATAAAACATAATCATTTCTTCCACGATAAAGGAAAGTGGAATTCATACATGAAACTTTATAATCAATATGTAAATGTGCATAAAGGTAAATACCCTTGATGGAGAAATGGGCATGGTATTCACTACACAAAGACATTGGCTTAGAAAATCGGTGCGATTTCGGCAGCGTAACGGCGTGTCATAAGAATTCATAAAAAGGTTGATGAGAGAGAAAGGGGTTCCTCATCATATTTACATGTAATGGACAGTAAGGAGATCATATATATACATGTCCCAACAATAGAAATGGAATTTAGATTCATGATACAAAAGTATTGCTTGAATGTAAAAGAAGAGAGAGAAGTTCCTTTCGGAATTTCGGCATAGTAACGGGTGTACATGGGAGGCATTTAATGAGGGAGAAAAGGTTCTCCAATCATTCAAACAATAAGAGGACAGTATGGGGGAGGTGAGAAACCATACCCCAACATTCATAATTGAAATAAAAAGAGCAATACAACTTAAAGAAAATTGACAAAAAATGAGAAAGGAAGAAAACCCCTTACTTGGAAGTGTGCTTCCAAAGGCTAGAGAGAGGCTTCTTGGGAGCTTGGGGAACCTTGAGAGGATTTTAGAGAGAGTAGTGCAGAGGTTGGACGAACTTAAAGGGATTTTAGTGAGGAGGAAGTGGGAGCTTGGGTGGGTTTATATAGGAAAGGTGAGATAATTCTTTATTATTTAGGTTTGGGACCCCTTATATTAAAATAATCCAAACCACAAACCATACCATGGTATTTGCCCATGGTTTCTGGAAAAGGAAAGAGGAAAACAATATTTTACAAGTCCAAGGTCCGAACTTATTAAAAAATTAGGGTTGCTTATGTGGAGGTGAGTCACACTCCCATGGCAATTAATTTAAAAAGGCAAAGTGTTGAATAAGTCTTGAGGGCTCCATTAATGCTTTGAAAAGTGATTCAAACAAACCCAAAACCTCATTATTTTAATGCTAAAACATATATTGGCCGAACATAAGGATTATGGTATTTTATTACATCACCATTGGGTCATTATGATGTCATAAAACACATTATATATTTAAATGGTATTTAATTTTTACCCAAAAATTTGACTGTCTCAGAAAATTATGAAAAATTCACCATTGGATAATTTCGACGTCCTGATTCCAAAAATAATATTTATTTTATCTAAATAATTTTCTAAATATGTGAATTTTCACTTTTAAAATAAAAACCGACATTTATAAAAAATTCACGGGTTTTGACAGAAATGGCTTTCAAACCTTAATAAAAAATTTAATTGCATTCATAAAATTATAAGATCATTTATATTAAATAAAAATTAATTTAATATTAATAATAATATTTTATTAAAATATTATTTAATTCAAAAATCCTTTAATTTAATAAAATATAATTCTTAATTAAATAATAACTAAAAACACCATTTGTACTTTAAAAACTAATTACAATGTATCAAAAAAATTATATTCATTATTATATACAAAAAAATAATGTACATGAACATGGTGCTACTTATTTGTTACATAACCCCTTAAAATAGCCACATAAGACCTAAGGGTAAGGTGTGCGATGGTGACAGACTCTTGGGGTTGCTCGGATTACATCGCTCGAGTGGTAATCTCTATCAACTTCCATTTCTCCCGTAGACGATCACGTTCGAGCTTGACTTGATGAAGCTCAACTTGGGCTTGGTCAAGGGCAAATCCCAAAGACGCCACCTCTTTTCCGAGCTCCGACAAATGGGCTTCGTAAGGGGAAATTCTACTGGATGAGGCCATCACTTCCTTTGTCTGAGTAGAAAATTGGTTCGTTAAAGCCTTATATTTAAACTACCCAGATGATCACTGTTCAACAGCTATAAAAGTAACGGTCACAAATATAGAGACCCGTATCTTGACGTACATGGACATTACGTTACATTAGCGGAATACTTAGTACATAACAAAAACACACACACAAGGACCGTAATAGTTTAGTGTCTTTGGAAACTCGGAGTATAATCTTCTAATCGTGGGGAAAGATCTTCAACATCTCCCATAAAGATCTTCCTTTTTTTTACCTAAAACCTTTCTTTATATCCTGGGGAAAAGAAAACATAAAAGAGTGAGCTCAAATGCTCAGTAAGGGTAAACAAAGGAAATATCAATCACATAATTTTCATAAGAACATAACATTTTTGGAAATCTTAACCTGCAAAAGAGAGCATAATTCCATAACATGGGATAAATCATAGTAGTGAAATGAAATCATAACTTAAAACATTACTCATTGTGGCATACACACATAATCATAGAGAATCATTTCTTGTTAGTCAAGACTCATTTCCAACACTATCTTAGTGGACAAAGTCCCTTTCTGAATCGAGTAATCCTCGTTTCAGTCCTGTTTCACTGAACCGGTATAACCTACCATTCCAGCCATGTCTATCTCATGAGATATGAAATCTTTACCCAATGCATTGGAGGGAGATATAGGTCCCACCCATCTCTTAATGAATCCTTTCTTATGTGTGCCACAAAATCATAAATCATACATCATTGCATAACCCATGTAATAAAAATGGGATTCTTAAACAACATGACATCATAAAACCATTCATATAAGATAAAGGAATTCATAAACATAATTCCATCACAACATAGTCAAATCAATGTAAAAATATGGATAGAAACAGAACCCTTTATTATCTTATATGGAAAATAATTTTGATAAAAAACTTGAATTGAATTCTTGAGGAAAATATCCTTTCTTCTTCAAAATCAATTTCTTTTCTCAAAACATCATGCAATTTTAAAAGAAAGAGATTTTATTAAAAATAGTCATGAAATATTTTGGAGGAAGGTTCATGAAAATAAGGCTTTATAAAACCGTAAAAATTCGTTCGTGCCGTATAAGTTAAAAAAATATTCTTCGTACTTTTGTCGGAAAAGTCAAAAAGTTCCTCGTACGGAAAAACGACAAAAGATTCCTTTCATATTCTTTACTAAAAACTCACCTAAGGGTAAAATTGGATTTAAACTATTGCAAGTGGATGGAAACAATATTACATATTGAGGGAACATGGATGTGGATGATAAAATACACCCCAGTAAATACTTACGAATAAACAATCTCGAATAAAAATGAGATTGTGATATTTTCCCTTACCTTAGGTCCGACTTGCTTTGTAAGTGTCCGAACCTCCTGTATAATGATTTAAATCATGTTATTGACTTATTACAGAATCATATTCATTGTTATGATATCATATATGGTTCACTTATGACATTATATTACCCGTCCTTTTGTAAATTCCATGTTAAAGAAGCGTTTTGGGTAAAATCGTTTTATTTATCGTAGGTGTTTTGACTTGTTGTTCTTGACATCATTATTACTTATATCATGATTTACTTACTTCCAGAATATAAAATATGATTTATATATCATATATATTCAGTATATATATATATATAATAGGTAGATAAATAAAATGAAAAACACCGTTCATGGAGACGGTAGTCCGTACGTACGCATGAACGCTGTTTTACTTTCCTTATTGTCTTGAAATGGAAGTAAGTAGATGACATACATATATATATAAATAAATCCAGTAGCTTTATAATGTCATATATTTCATTATTATTTCTTATATATACTTTATAATCATTCTTAAATGGTTAACATGGAGAATGAATCTCATCGCGTCGTGGAGACGGTAGTCCGTACGTACGCACGAGCGATGATATCATTTCTATTGAATTGAATTGGAGTGAATTATACAATATATCAGAATCAATATGATGTTGTAATAACTATGTATAGTTATTCTTTACACCATTATACCCATCCATGTAAGGTGGTGGTGGAAAATAGATTACACCACGGCGTGGAGACGGTATTCCGTACGTACGCACGCGCAGTGATTTCTTTTTCCGTAGGATGGATAGATGGTGAAATAGGTTTGTTTCATACTTATAATAACATATCAGTATATGAGTGATACTGATGTTATTACTTCATAATGAAACAACCTAAGAAGAAGAAGTGGAAGAAGAAATAAAGATGAAAGAATTGGTAACGGTAATTACCTCTTCTTTGAAGTGCCTCTTTGAAACCTCCTCTTAGGGCACTAGAATTGGTCTTTGAGGAAGACCAGAACCTCTAGGATGTTGCTAGGGAAGTGGAGAAGAGATTTTGGCAGGGGTTGGCCGAGCTTGAGTGCTCAAATTGGTGTGAGGAGGAGGGGGAGGAGGTGTCCTTTTATAGGGGAGGAGAGGGGCACCTTAGAAATATCTCAAAATATTATTTTATATTAAAGTCAAAATCGGTTTATAATGGTTCCAAAGGGTCTTATTTCGAAGATAAAGTGGGGATGGGTCTAAATCCTATAAACCAGTAGAATTTAGACAAGTTTAGTATATTATTTTAACCTTATCAATTAGATTTAACTCTAAGTTAAATAATTTAACTTTTACCATGTCTTTTTGTTTTCTTTCACTATATGGTTAATAAACTTACTATAACATGCCAAACGAACCCCAAATTGTTTATTATTAATATATATATCCTTATCTAAGTCATTAGGCCGAACCTTAGATTTTTAAGAATAAAATAACAATTAATAATATAATATTTGATTTAAAAACTATTTTGTGTCAATTTTGACACTAATTGATATATGATTTTTGTGAGAGTCATAACAGAATTAAATGTTCGAACCAAGTTAATTAAATCAACATTAATATATCATAGTAACCTATAAAATTAGTGGAATTCATAAAAAATCTCAAATTACATTTATTTTGGTGTTTATAACATCAATTATGTCAATATTTTATTAATAAGATAATTACTGCATCATCGTTGTGTCATAAATAAATTAACTTATTTTATGTCTAAAAATTACAAATAAAATATCATCATGTAGGAAATAATTTTAGCTTTCTAATGAATATTTACAATCGAATTTATCTTATGTATAACCCCATATTAAAAATGATTTACTTATTAAACTTTGATTTTAACTATTTTAACCCTTCTTTAAATAAATTAATATTAAATGTCCAAATCTAATCCAAGTGGGCCTAAATGGTCATATTTTATTCCTAAGTTTGTTTTTGGTCGAATTAAACTTTTCCAATAGAATTAGGACATGTGTTAGGGTAATATTAATATCATATTTACCCTTAGTTACCTTATTTACTATTAACCGTGGTAAAAAAAGTAAAATGTTATTATTCACCAAAAAATTATTTTCATCTCATTGAACTACATTTTAGTCCTTGATATTAACCGTGTCTCTCGGATTTTCGAAATTCCATTCACAGAAGCGGTAAAATTAAGTTTTATGCAAAATTCAGTTTTTAACCTACCACTTAGTAGTTTCACTATTCATCAAAAATTGATGTTTTTCAGAACAATGCCAAAATTTCATCCCAAGCTATATTTCATATTCCGAATTCAAAAATGAAGTCTATTTTACCAAATTCATAACATAAAAGTTGCATTAATTAATTTTATAATTAAATCCCGCTGTTAAAACAAATAGCGTGTTTTTAAGAAACAATATCTATCAAAAGATTGACACTTGTTTATGTCTAGTTTAAATGTGAAACTACATCCAATGACCAAAATTGTATTAAATTGTAAAAATATATTCTAAATATACTTTAAAACCACTCAAATTAATGATTTATCACTATTAATTATTTCGATTAAAAAAAGTTGTTTTTAATTATAATTTAGTAATTTTCACTATTCATCAGAATATGAAAGTTATCCGAAAAGTACCAAAATTTCACCTTAGGCTAAATTCGATACTCCGAATCCAAAAATAAAGTTCATTTTGAAAAATAAGATTTACTGGATTTCAAAAAGTGGTTATTACTATTCATAACGGCTAGTTTTAATAATATTTTTATAGCATATCGTTGTTTAGTGAAACTCGGTATTGCGTACTACACACGCTATCGAGGAAGGTCGCGATTGCGTGTAATGCAAGGCAAGTCAAGGATGTGTGTTGTGCAAGCTCCTTTTGGTGTAGCGTACAACACAAGACATTAATAAAATTAAAAAGAATATTTTTTTATAAAATCTTGGGCTGTTACATTCTACCCCCCTTAAAATGAATTTCGCCCTCGAAATTCGTCGGGGTTATAAATGGTTTACTATTTGAAAGTTTCTTTAATAGAAACCCACATCGTAAAAGGGAATACCAAAACTTGGCTTTAAAAACTAAAGTATGAAATGTAACGATTACCCAAATAAACTAATCACTGGGTTTCCGCATAGGTTAAAATATGGATATGGAAGAGAAATATAACCATCATGTTCTGATGGAGAGTGGTAGAGAACATGGCTATGGAAAATCTAGCAATCACAAAGCCATAAATTTGTGATGATCTAGGGTACCATCTGATTCATCGGATATAAGGGCACTAGGACAACATTTTTGGTTTTCAAGATCATTTCCCTAAAGTTGAAAATTTGAATTAGAATAAATACTTAATTTATTTTGGTACAATCTCACTGTTGTTCGTGCCTTGAACAATTTCCACTTCATATCTTAAATAAATGAAGTTGAATTTGTTATTCGTGAAGTGTTAGCAGATCATGTGATAGAATGACGGGTCATTCCATCTGTCTCAAAAGGTTAGAAAAATTTATATACATAAGTCGATCTATAGTGGGATTAATCATATATGGTTCCTAAAATGGACTTATACTTCATATATCATACTGCTTAATATAATAAAACTAGTTTCTACTAAACAGGGACTTCCTGTAGGTCAGTGGTAGGCGATAAAGGCCAGTCGCACTTCGGTTGTGGGTTCGATTCCTACAGCCTTGTCCGAAGCGATGGGCTGTCACCCGTCCCGCAGGTTGTCCTTTTTCTAAAACTATGTTACTATAACATCCCATCAATAATATCGAAAATCTTCTATCCTTAAACAATACTAACTTATGTCCAACATAATCCAGTATAATCTTTAGGCTTATACATAATACTGCAGTCCACTTTCATAATATAGTGACAACGATTACCAGAGATTTAATACTGTCGTTGATCCCCACATATCATAAGATATGTCTTGTTGGTCACATTCCAAACACTCAAAGTCCTTAATCGTGTATTCTCTTGAATACCTTAGTGAAAACATGAGTGCAGTTAAAAGTTAACACTTTCCACATACCAAAATCCTCAAAATTCTATATACTCAAACCATGATATCACTTAGTCCTTATATCAATCATGAGCTCATGAATACTGTTAAACATTTCATTTTCTCATTTTCCCTTCATTATGCGCATATCATCTTATTTCCAAAAATATCTCAATCACTTTGAATACCACATTAGACCAATACATAAATATTCCAATACACCATAAAAGTACCTCAACAACATTATTCTTTAATACCAATACATAAACACTTCAGTCCATCCACATCAATGACTGTCCTGGAAGAAGTCCTTCCTTCATTTAGAAGTATCTTTTTAGTTCAGGGCATTGAGTTGGGTAATGCCCATGTTCTCCACAAATAAGACATTGAACTCCATAACAATCTGTCACTCTATGACCCTTTTCTCCACACAGATAACATCGGTCCCTCCATTTTAGGTATTCCTCAAGGTTCTTCTTCCCTTATTTAGAAATCTCAATCTTCCTTTCTTTATGCTCCTCAACATGCGAACATGCATAATAGTTTATCTTCCTCTTCTTTGATGAATTAGTCATACCACTAAATTTCACCTTGTTAATCATATATCGCGATGACTAATTCGGCATAATCACAATATCTTTATCTTTAGGCATTACACAATTTTGTTGCTCATAGTCACCAATTTGTCCATTGGATTCAATGTTAACCGAATTCCTTCTGGTTCCCTCCATTAACTAAAACACAAAAAGAATTTTGTGAGAGGCGAAATCATGCTAGGGAAGACAATATAGTAAAGGGGGATCACCCTCAATATCTAACATCTTAGGTTAAATTCTAAGATCATTACCGTAGTTATAGGACTATATCCTATACGTATACTTATCCTTAGGGACATCCCTAGACATACCTTAGAAATATCTCTAGGGATCTCACTAACGTTTTCGCATCCTAGTTTCCAAAGGTTGACTAAACCTTTCCTCTGATACCAACTATAGAGACCCGTATCTTGACGTACATGGACATTACGTTACATTAGCGGAATACTTAGTACATAACAAAAACACACACACAAGGACCGTAATAGTTTAGTGTCTTTGGAAACTCGGAGTATAATCTTCTAATCGTGGGGAAAGATCTTCAACATCTCCCATAAAGATCTTCCTTTTTTTACCTAAAACCTTTCTTTATATCCTGGGGAAAAGAAAACATAAAAGAGTGAGCTCAAATGCTCAGTAAGGGTAAACAAAGGAAATATCAATCACATAATTTTCATAAGAACATAACATTTTTGGAAATCTTAACCTGCAAAAGAGAGCATAATTCCATAACATGGGATAAATCATAGTAGTGAAATGAAATCATAAATTAAAACATTACTCATTGTGGCATACACACATAATCATAGAGAATCATTTCTTGTTAGTCAAGACTCATTGCCAAGACTATCTTAGTGGACAAAGTCCCTTTCTGAATCGAGTAATCCTCGTTTCAGTCCTGTTTCACTGAACCGGTATAACCTACCATTCCAGCCATGTATATCTCATGAGATATGAAATCTTTACCCAATGCATTGGAGGGAGATATAGGTCCCACCCATCTCTTAATGAATCCTTTCTTATGTGTGCCACAAAATCATAAATCATACATCATTGCATAACCCATGTAATAAAAATGGGATTCTTAAACAACATGACATCATAAAACCATTCATATAAGATAAAGGAATTCATAAACATAATTCCATCACAACATAGTCAAATCAATGTAAAAATATGGATAGAAACAGAACCCTTTATTATCTTATATGGAAAATAATTTTGATAAAAAACTTGAATTGAATTCTTGAGGAAAATATCCTTTCTTCTTCAAAATCAATTTCTTTTCTCAAAACATCATGCAATTTTAAAAGAAAGATATTTTATTAAAAATAGTCATGAAATATTTTGGAGGAAGGTTCATGAAAATAAGGCTTTATAAAACCGTAAAAATTCGTTCGTGCCGTATAAGTTAAAAAAACATTCTTCGTACTTTTGTCGGAAAAGTCAAAAAGTTCCTCGTACGGAAAAACGACAAAAGATTCCTTTCATATTCTTTACTAAAAACTCACCTAAGGGTAAAATTGGATTTAAACTATTGCAAGTGGATGGAAACAATATTACATATTGAGGGAACATGGATGTGGATGATAAAATACACCCCAGTAAATACTTACGAATAAACAATCTCGAATAAAAATGAGATTGTGATATTTTCCCTTACCTAAGGTCCGACTTGCTTTGTAAGTGTCCGAACCTCCTGTATAATGATTTAAATCATGTTATTGACTTATTACAGAATCATATTCATTGTTATGATATCATATATGGTTCACTTATGACATTATATTACCCGTCCTTTTGTAAATTCCATGTTAAAGAAGCGTTTTGGGTAAAATCGTTTTATTTATCGTAGGTGTTTTGACTTGTTGTTCTTGACATCATTATTACTTATATCATGATTTACTTACTTCCAGAATATAAAATATGATTTATATATCATATATATTCAGTATATATATATATATAATAGGTAGATAAATAAAATGAAAAACACCGTTCATGGAGACGGTAGTCCGTACGTACGCATGAACGCTGTTTTACTTTCCTTATTGTCTTGAAATGGAAGTAAGTAGATGACATACATATATATATAAATAAATCCAGTAGCTTTATAATGTCATATATTTCATTATTATTTCTTATATATACTTTATAATCATTCTTAAATGGTTAACATGGAGAATGAATCTCATCGCGTCGTGGAGACGGTAGTCCGTACGTACGCACGAGCGATGATATCATTTCTATTGAATTGAATTGGAGTGAATTATACAATATATCAGAATCAATATGATGTTGTAATAACTATGTATAGTTATTCTTTACACCATTATACCCATCCATGTAAGGTGGTGGTGGAAAATAGATTACACCACGGCGTGGAGACGGTATTCCGTACGTACGCACGCGCAGTGATTTCTTTTTCCGTAGGATGGATAGATGGTGAAATAGGTTTGTTTCATACTTATAATAACATATCAGTATATGAGTGATACTGATGTTATTACTTCATAATGAAACAACCTAAGAAGAAGAAGTGGAAGAAGAAATAAAGATGAAAGAATTGGTAACGGTAATTACCTCTTCTTTGAAGTGCCTCTTTGAAACCTCCTCTTAGGGCACTAGAATTGGTCTTTGAGGAAGACCAGAACCTCTAGGATGTTTCTAGGGAAGTGGAGAAGAGATTTTGGCAGGGGTTGGCCGAGCTTGAGTGCTCAAATTGGTGTGAGGAGGAGGGGGAGGAGGTGTCCTTTTATAGGGGAGGAGAGGGGCACCTTAGAAATATCTCAAAATATTATTTTATATTAAAGTCAAAATCGGTTTATAATGGTTCCAAAGGGTCTTATTTCGAAGATAAAGTGGGGATGGGTCTAAATCCTATAAACCAATAGAATTTAGACAAGTTTAGTATATTATTTTAACCTTATCAATTAGATTTAACTCTAAGTTAAATAATTTAACTTTTACCATGTCTTTTTTGTTTTCTTTCACTATATGGTTAATAAACTTACTATAACATGCCAAACGAACCCCAAATTGTTTATTATTAATATATATATCCTTATCTAAGTCATTTGGCCGAACCTTAGATTTTTAAGAATAAAATAACAATTAATAATATAATATTTTATTTAAAAACTATTTTGTGTCAATTTTGACACTAATTGATATATGATTTTTGTGAGAGTCATAACAGAATTAAATGTTCGAAACAAGTTAATTAAATCAACATTAATATATCATAGTAACCTATAAAATTAGTGGAATTCATAAAAAATCTCAAATTACATTTATTTTGGTGTTTATAACATCAATTATGTCAATATTTCATTAATAAGATAATTACTGCATCATCGTTGTGTCATAAATAAATTAACTTATTTTATGTCTAAAAATTACAAATAAAATATCATCATGTAGGAAATATTTTTAGCTTTCTAATGAATATTTACAATCGAATTTATCTTATGTATAACCCCATATTAAAAATGATTTACTTATTAAACTTTGATTTTAACTATTTTAACCCTTCTTTAAATAAATTAATATTAAATGTCCAAATCTAATCCAAGTGGGCCTAAATGGTCATATTTTATTCCTAAGTTTGTTTTTGGTCGAATTAAACTTGTCCAATAGAATTAGGACATGTGTTAGGGTAATATTAATATCATATTTACCCTTAGTTACCTTATTTACTATTAACCGTGGTAAAAAAAGTAAAAAGTTATTATTCACCAAAAAATTATTTTCATCTCATTGAACCACATTTTAGTCCTTGATATTAACCGTGTCTCTCGGATTTTCGAAATTCCATTCACAGAAGCGGTAAAATTAAGTTTTATGCAAAATTCAGTTTTTAACCTACCACTTAGTAGTTTCACTATTCATCAAAAATTGATGTTTTTCAGAACAATGCCAAAATTTCATCCCAAGCTATATTTCATATTCCGAATTCAAAAATGAAGTCTATTTTACCAAATTCATAACATAAAAGTTGCATTAATTAATTTTATAATTAAATCCCGCTGTTAAAACAAATAGCGTGTTTTTAAGAAACAATATCTATCAAAAGATTGACACTTGTTTATGTCTAGTTTAAATGTGAAACTACATCCAATGACCAAAATTGTATTAAATTGTAAAAATATATTCTAAATATACTTTAAAACCACTCAAATTAATTATTTATCACTATTAATTATTTCGATTAAAAAAAGTTGTTTTTAATTATAATTTAGTAATTTTCACTATTCATCAGAATATGAAAGTTATCCGAAAAGTACCAAAATTTCACCTTAGGCTAAATTCGATACTCCGAATCCAAAAATAAAGTTCATTTTGAAAAATAAGATTTACTGGATTTCAAAAAGTGGTTATTACTATTCATAACGGCTAGTTTTAATAATATTTTTATAGCATATCGTTGTTTAGTGAAACTCGGTATTGCGTACTACACACGCTATCGAGGAAGGTCGTGATTGCGTGTAATGCAAGGCAAGTCAAGGATGTGTGTTGTGCAAGCTCCTTTTGGTGTAGCGTACAACACAAGACATTAATAAAATTAAAAAGAATATTTTTTTATAAAATCTTGGGCTGTTACAACAAATCTTAAAGTAAAACTAAAAAAGTTGATATCTTATAAAACAATTTTTCATAAAGAAACCTTTAACTGGATCAAGAGGGATTTTCCATTAATGAAATTTTGGGTCGTTACACTAACTCTTGAACTGGTGCTCGGAATCAAAATCTGAGGGCACCGATGAAACCACAACACCGGTAATTGAATAGGAACACCTTTCCTGGAGTTGCGTTTTCTCGGGTGTGGTACTTAAAATTTTTGGTTATGTAAAAGAATAAAATAAAATGGAGCAGCCAATTTAATTTTATTTAAGGTAGATAAATCTATGAAAAGTGGTTGGTGTGGGACCCACTATATCCTACTCGACTACGTAGGATATTTGTAGGGGTAGGGCCCACATGATCCCCACCTTTTCACTTCATCAAGCCCCACTTTTAATTACGTAACGCACCCGCACCCCCCTTAAATTGAGGGTCATCTCTTAGGATTAATTTAATGTTTAAAAGACTCATTAATTTGGGCGGTTTAAACTTATCAATTAATTCAATTAATTGATTGATTCAAAATTTTATTTTCCAAATGTTTGGCTTGTGTGTTAATAAATTAAGACAAGTCTTATTTTATTAAGGGGTTCGTTGTGCATGAGGGCTTGGGAGAAATTGCTCTAAGTCTTGAAGTTCTTCTTCCTCAATGAATAACGCGAAGAACGCCAAACTCCGACGACGGATGATGGTGAGAGACGACTTCCTCAGAGATCGACGACCCGACACGCATTTCTTCGTTCCTTCCTCCCGCGTCAAAGGAAGGGGGACACCGTTCCTCCTCGGACGATCTCCGTCAACGTGTGTGGAACCTTCTTCCGCGACGCCTTCTTCCACGACGTTCAGTTCCGTGACGAGCCTTCGTTCAACAAACACTCCAGGTAGGGGATTATTTTCTTTTTGTTCCTGAATACTTTCTTCGCTTTTTATCATTCTTTTTGAGCCGCCTGGTATCAGAATAACGGGAGGATGTCGGACTGCATGAACACGGACGAACCTCCTTCCCCCTTGATTGTTGATTTTTTTGCGGCATGAACAAGGCAGTGCGGTGCCGGTGCACTGCGCGGAAAATAATAAAGATTAGTCGAAGAAGCGCGGTGCCGCCGCGCCGCGCCATTGAAGTCGAAAAGGCCGTGGCGCTGTCGTACCGCGTCGGAGAACCTGGAAGAGACCGCGGTCAGAGCGGGCCGCGGTGGAGGGACGCGGCGCCGTAGCGCCGCGCCCGACAGACCAAGGCCGCGGCCTTTGCTCACGGCGGAGCTAAGAGCGGTAGTCGGCTTCTGACCGCCGGCGCCGGAGCGGGAGGCCGGGACTGCAGGGTCCCGCGGCAGCAGCACTGCAGGCTAGCCGGGCCGGCCGGTCATCGAGAAATCTGTGGGTCGTAACCCCTGGCTGGCTGACAGGTGTGGCCCCCCACATGGGGCCCACGGTTAAACGAACAGGCGGGGGACAGCGCCCCCCCCCCCCCCCCCGCACCCCTTCCGCTCGTCCGTTACGGCCAAGATGCCTAGCCACGCTGGCCAGGATGAGTGCGCCTTGCCGGGCCGGGCCGCGCAGGCCGAGCCGAGCCGCGCCAGCCGGGCCAGGCCGCGCCCAAGCGGGCCAGACCCAGACCCGGGTTGGGTCGACCCGGTTCGTCCCGACCCAGGGGGTATCGGGCCAGGTCGGACCAGGACCGAACCCCCTAATCACAGACCTCTTACGGTATTTTTCCCATATCATGGGTTGGGGACCTCTGATCGACACACCGTCAGCTATGATGGGATCATTGAATCGAGACGGTCGTTTTGGTATATTATGCTCAAGGTTTCGGAGAAATTTGAGTACTGTCGGGTTGGTTCGGATACAAAACCAACTAAGCCCATGGAACGGAAAATGTTTTAGGTATTGGCTGGGCCAAAACAATTTGGAGTTGTGAATTTAAGAAAAGGGGAAGTAACATTTTATAAGAGATGTGAGGGGAACTTTAGAAAGTATTAGAAATATTAATTTATTATAAAATAATTTCCAGTTTATAATATCAAAAAATGAATATATTTTACGTTTATGGTGGGTATGGGACGAAATATTCTAAAATAATAGGTTTTAGACAAGTTTAGGTCACCTTATTAACCCAATCTTTTAGATTTATCACGTAGTTAAATAGTTTAACATTTACCATGTCTTCTAATATTTTTTATAATGCATGGTTAATAGACTTACAATAAAATTCCAAAAGAACACTAAATATTTAAATTAATGACATATCTATCCTTATCTATGTTCTTTGGCTGAATCATAGATTTTTAGTAATATTATATCATTTAATAAAATATTATTTTTTTAAACACATTTCGTTCAATTTGGAAACTATTTTGTATTTGTTTTTTGTGAAAGTAAAAAAACATGATTACTTGTAAAAAATTCATTTTAATCATCCCCATGATGTCATATTAACCTATAAAATTCCTCCATGGCATAGAAAGTTTCAATGTACATTTATTCTAATATTTATAATATCAATTATTTTTATCCTTCATTAATAAGGTTATTAATGCATCATCATTGTGTCTAAAATAAATTTAACTATATATTGTATAAAAATTATAAATAAAATTCCATTATTTATGAAACATTGGTATATTTCTAATAAATATTTATAGATGAATTTATGTTATGTATAACTGTATAAAAAATGATTTAGATATCGGAATTTGAATTTAACACATTTAACTCTTCTTTAAATAAAATTTAATGAATTTCCTAATCAAAACCATGTGAATAAAAAAGGAAAATATTTTTGACCTAAGGTTTATTTTGGACTAAAAACACATTTCCAATTGAATTAGGACATGTTTTTGTGCAATTATAAAATTATTTTTAACTTTAATAACCCTATTTACTTTAAACCGCACAAATTAAAAATCAAAGTTACTATTCACAAAAAAATTATTTTAATCCTATTGAACCCCATATTAATTACTGATGAAACTCATGTCTATATGATTTATGAAATTCTATTCACAGATGTAGTAAAATTATGCTTTATTCCAATTTTTTATTCTACCTAGAAGGTGGGTACAAGACGTTAAAATTTTCAATGAAATTTTATATATCTAATCATATAATAAAATGACATCAATTAGTTACATTGGATTTATATAGGCATTATGAAACTATTTTAAAAATAATTTTTTTTAAAAAAATAATTATTTTAATAAAAAATCAGTTTTAAAACATAATGCATTGTTGTTAACTATTCATCAAAAATTGAATGTTTTCAAAAAATAAAAAAAAAATAAACCTAAGATAATTTTGATATTATGAATCCAAAAATTAAATCCAATTTTAAAATGTTGTTATTACTAATAATAAATGATTTTTAAATTCCTAGTTCAATTTATCATGGTGTACTATAACTCAATGTTTCGTACAACACAACTATTTTATTATTCAAAGAGAATCATTCCGTTGAAGCTTCTGGTGTTACATTCATCCCACAATAAAATAATTTCATCGTCAAATATTCTAGAAAATTTCTTCATAAAAAATATTCGGGTGGCTCATCATCAAATATTCCTCAGGTTCCCACATTTCCTCTTCCATTTTATGGTTTCTCCAGATATCATTTACCAGATGAGTTGTCTGGTTTATCAACATAATATGATAATCCTAGATCATTAAATGAAATTCATTATGGATGGGGTTATATGTAATTATTACAAGTTTTAAAATTTGTTAAATGTTATACATGATATATATATATATATATTATAAAATTCACCAAAAATTGACGTTCATTATGATTAATTCAAATAATTCTAAAAACCCACTCATAAAAACATTAATTTTTAATAAATACCTTAATGGAAATTCATGATGTTACTCAATTATATTATATACTATAGCTAAGTTAACAATTATGTCTCAATGTACATTATAAATGGACATATGTTGATGTTTCATATTAAATTGTTTTCAATTCTATAAAAAACAATTAAAAATTCCCAAAAATATTGAAGATAAATAACATTATAATAATAAATCGATATAAATAACTAATTTTTCATAAAAAATAAATCATAATGAAATTTATTAACTTTTACACTATAGAACAATAGTATGAATTTTTATTCATATGACGTACAAAACTCATAGAGAATAATTGGTAATTACTTTCCAATAAATCAATGAGAAAAATTCATTTTGAAAAAAATTAAATCTTGATTTATATTTATGATTAGTTTAGAATGATAGTCATTTAAAATGTCCAAAACATTGTGTGATAATTATTCAAAAGGATTGAGACCCCTTGACATAAAATAATGTTTAAAATTTTACAATATAAAATATCACTAAATTACATGACATTAGCACCCAAATAAAAAATAAAAAACCATTACACAAGATTATATGTACAAGTAAAAAAATTTATATATACAAAAAAATAAAAAAAAAATGGATAATTCATAAAAACACATACACAAATTTTAAATTTATTAGTATCAAAAATAACAAATCACTGACTAAGATGACACCAACATATCCCAATTCATTTCTAAGATAAATAAATAATTATAATAAGAAAAATTAAATCTTTCACAATAAAACAATATTGTACATGATTTAAAGAATCACATAGGTACATCCATGTGTCTGTAGAAATTTAATCACTTAGATATCAGTTTATTTCAAAATGACATATTAAGATTATTTTCATAGAATTTAATTCCATAGGGAAAAAATTAATTTAAATAAAATTTAATATTTTATAACCATTTATTGTTTTATTGTGTTTTTTCAATGAGGATAATGATAATTATAATGCATTTAATAAGGTATTTGATAGAAATATTGAAATAACTCATCACACCTTTAACTATGCAGTGAAGTTCATTGGAATAATGTCAATATATTTAGTTCCATACATTATGAACATGAATTAATAAATATTTTTTTGAATAAATATTTCATTATTAATCACATTTAAAATGATGTCATATCAGTGGATAGTAGTATTGATTAAATAAAATAGTAAAATTGAAAGATGTAAATTTGAGTTGCTTCCAACATTTTATGAATATTATATTATTTTTAAACATCATATTATCCAAAAGAATATAATGTGTATATTGTAATCAAGATTCAGATTATATTTTTCAAACATATATACTATAATTAATGTTGTTTATTTATTCATTCTCTATATTATAGTTATGAATATAATATAGTTTTTGTAACATGGAGTGATGTTTTTATTTTAAAAATAATAACATGAGTAAGATGATTATTTTTTGATTAATTTATTATAGACTGTTTATTTTTATATGGAACAATCCATTTGATTATAATAAATGAAATATATAGTTTGAATTACATTAGAGTTGGTTATTATTGATAAAAATGAGTTAAAAGCTAAAACATGATCTTTTAATCATTGAAATCACTCTAAAAATGATTGAAGTAAATTTAAATTATTCAAACTAATTTTTTATGTTTTAAAATTCATTATAGTAATTATTAGATATCATTATGGTTTTGAAAATGTTGGGATCTCACTTTTTGTATTATATTATTCTTTTAATAAAGGATATAAATATTCAAATTCACTAATCTATAAGATTCATCTCAGAGATTCACTGATTAGATTTCCAAAAAAATAACAACATACCTCAAATCAAATTCATATTTATAAAATAAGAACATTGGCATAAATTGTATGAATATGGAAAATTATTTGAATCCCACAAAATGTGTTAGAGTAATTTTTCTAATTCACAAAATTAACCTTATATATTGATCCAAATATATTGAATAGTGTATGAATATTTATATTCTATTTTAATTTATATATTATAATAACATAGTAGTTATAAATTAATACTAACATGGGGATTCAAATGTAAATTAAATTTCACAATTTTTCATGATACATAAATATAAATTATTCTTTATGTAAAAGTATACCTATTGGAAAATTTAATTCAAAGTAATATATTGTATAATATAAATTCAAATGATATGTTATAAAATGTTTTTCAATTCATAAAATCATAAGAATTACAGTTTTTACTATTCCCTCAATTTATAAGAATTATTTTTTAATTATTAAGACATTATTAGCTATGATCCCTAAATATTTAAAGGAGTGGTGTTTTATGGATTTGTAAAAACTATCATACACTAATTGTTCAGATTATAAATAAATAATAGAGGATATTTATATTCATTGATTTATTTCTATGTTTTTTTTGAAAATATTAAAAAAAATTGTTGTTGTTTAAGAATTCGGCTGATATATTCACATATCACTATCATGTTAGGGAAGTTTAAATTAGTACAGAATTGGGATAATGATCTTTGTCATGTCATGGATTGAGATTCAATAACTATAACATGAATATATATTTACTATGATAAATCGATAGGGAAGTCTTAATACAAAAAAAATTCACTATATGGTTTCATGTACGAATTAAAATTAAATCATGCTATTATTACAAGAATAGAATGAAAAGATAAAATAACAATAGATTTTTAAGGATATGTATTGTCATTAAATGAGTATTATTGACAAAAATATAATTGAAATTAAAAATATAAGAACTACATTTTTAATAATAAAAAATAAAAGCAGAATCAATTAGAACATGTGAGAGATTATATATATAACAATGAGAATAATATAATAGTATGAAAAATATTCAATCTTATTTTCCTTGATTGTTGTCAATGATTTAGTTATATAGTGAATAAATTTTTATGCCTATTGGATAATTTTTTATGATAGAATGTAAAAAAATAATTAATATTTTATCCCTATATATTAAATAAAATTTTATAAATAGGAATACCAAAAATATTTTTTCTACATATCCATCTAGATGAAGAACATGTTTGATAAAATTCCTTATGATTTTCCAAAATCATGACTACATAGGCCTATAATATCTTAATATAGTATGGTTAGACACCACCCTATGATTATGGTTTTACAAACACATTGATATTATTAAAAATTAATGTTTGAGATGAAATATATTCATTCAAGTGGTGACATTGGACATCAATTCCAATTTTATTCTATATGAGAATACAAAAAAAAAATTTATAATGATATGCATGGTTAGTTTATATGAAATAAATTATTAAATACTTCATTTCAATGAATCTAATTGCATCCAAGATTAGGGTCCATGTTTATACCAATTACCATTATTTTTCTTCATAAATAAAGGTGAGTGTCATGTGATTTGGATAGAAAACCACAATAAATTGGTGGTACATCAACATTTTTTAAAAAATACCCCATAATCAAATCCGAGTGTGACATGTCTTTTTTATACTGTTATAATTCCTTACATGAAAACTAAAATTGATTATAGAAAAGTAGATTGATATCCACCCTCAAAATATTTATTCATGTAATTAAGGGGAGTGGTTTTTAATATTGATAAAGCTAATGCAATGATTCACAAACCTCTAGTTACATTTTATATACAATGATTTATGAATAATTAGTATTACATATTAATTATAACTCTAAATGAATTCAAAATAATCAATATATTTGATGTTGTATTTGTGATATATTCTATTGGATTTATGAATTGATAATTTAATGTATACTGTTAGTTACATTCTATAGAAACTGGGGAAGATATATATTCAATTCCATTGGCGATCAACAAAATATTTGAAAAAAAATTAAGAAAGGAACCATCTAAAAAATATTAAATAAATTACAAAATAATAATTAAATTATATCAAATTATATTTCACCCTATTATATTTTTTATAACTTATCTCCATTAGAAATATGTGGTGAGAAAGAATATATATAATGAAAATATGATGGGAAAATATTTTATTCCAAATATATTACTCATGAAGATAGGTTTGTAATGGAATATGATGAATTAGGATATGAATAAAATTTTAGATGTTTTACTTTAATTAGTAAGTTTTTTGATATAAATGTGATTTTAGATGCGTGTAATGGTATCGATAATATGATAATGGTATGAGTTCTAACTTGTGAAGTGATCTCTAAATTGGCATCATCCAAAATTTCTATTAATTATTATATTAAAAAAACATGACACATATTTATGAATGTGTGGGACAGTAAAATGTAATAGAATCAATATGCGATGAGTATGAATAAAGAAAAGTACCATGAATTATAAAATCAATCAATATATTGGATTCTCAATTACGTATCGAAGCCATCATGATCAATGAATTTGATCATTCCTATAAAATAATGAATCAAATTTATAATGAAAATGTTGAAAATCATATAAATGATTATGAAGACATGTTATAGTTGATTTTGTATGAGAATAATTATTAAAATATAATTTTCATGAATTGGAGACAATACATGAAAATATATATGTGATATAATATTTGTACTCAGAAATTTTTTTGGAGGTGTTTCTTCGATACATAATTTGAAATAGGGTATCAATGAAAACCTACCAAAAATATGTGGTAAAAAATTGCATGGTATCATATAATAATAATAATATTCAATCGTCAATGTAAACAATTGTATAAAATGTAAATACTAATTATGATTTATGTTGTGGATTTATTCATAATTTATCCTTAAAAACCCTATATATACATATATAGGTGATTAAAAATTATGAGTAACCCAACACTTTTTGAATGGTTGTAGAATGTATTTTAAAATTTTCAATTCAAAATAATCCCAACTAGGGGAGAAGTAACCATAAAAATTATATTGTGTAATGTTTGGAAAAAATGATGTTTAAATGGGATGGGAAATGTTTATAGGATATTTCTAGTTCTATAGAAGGATTGATGGAATGAATTTGAATATTTGGAATAATATTTCCACACATGTATGAAAATGGAAGAATATTTTAATTTGATAAATAATATGAAAAAGGAAGGCCCACTAATGCAATTTAAGAATTTATTTATCTATAAAGGTTTATAAGGTTTAAAAATGAAATGTTATTTTTAATCAATTTAATTTTTCTTTAGATGTTTTCTTTTTGAATCATCAATTTATATTCCACGAGTAATCATTTTAAGCCAATGTCTTAATGAATATATATATATATATATATATATAATGAAATATAATTTATCATTCTATGATAAATTATATGAGTTATTCAATTTAACCAAAACCCATTATGTAAATATTGATTTCCATTCCATGTAGATGGAGTTTCTTACAATGATGAATAAGATAAAAAACCAGTAGTCATTTCAATCAATCATTGATGATTAATGTTTTTGAAGACATTTTGAAAGAAATTCTGAATAAATGCACAAGTAGAACATGATGATAATTTTATGGAAAAAATTTTTATGAATTCCGCATGGGTAATACAGGAAATATGAACTTGTCTATAAGGAATTACTAATAATTTATACAACCTATATTAAAATGGAATTAATGATTGAAAGTGAATATAATATTGAAATAAAAAATTATTCTGTATGTAAATATAAATAAACAATCATGAAGAATTCTCTAAATATCCTATCTAAGGTTAATTAATTTATAAGGTTATATCATGATGTTTATATTTAAATTGATTTTTAACGTAAATACAATAACTATACGAGATGTTGAAAAGGTAAAAATGAATTACCAATAGAGTCATATTTTTTAATATATGACGTTATTTGAATTCCACACACGGAAAACATTGAGGGATATAGGGTATCCATGTTTCAAATAGAGACTACAGTTAGGATAAAAAAATGTATTCCTAATGGGATATAATAAATAAAACTTTAAAAGTATTGGAGTATATTATATGATAAGGAATAGTTAATCTTTTTTTTCTCTCACTATGATGTATATGTGTTCTTTCTTATTCTCACACGTAGTCATTTTATTTGTATTTTAATGGTTTTGATGTGATCCTTGATTATAATGGAGTGTTAAACACACCTCAAACTAAAAATGAAATTGTAGGAATGATAGTGGAATATATCATAAAATAATCCATCATTTTTAATATGGAATATTATTCATGATAACTTGATAAACAAAAATGATTAGAAAATAAAATTTAACCATGGGGTGGTTAAAATATTTATTACTATCTATTAATTACTATACAGGGAAATTATTGAATTAAAAAACTATGTCATGAAGAGATTTCATTGAAGTGGAATGAATTTTTAGTATCTAATCCTAGTTAATACACGAAATAATTCATATATTAACTATGAGATGTAGATTTATTGATGAAATGAAATAATGATAATGTTTTTTGGAAAAAAATTCCTTGTAGTATTTATTTGAACGGTTTTAATCAAAATGATATGAAGAATGTATAAAATTATTTTAACATATTACATTTTAGTAATTTTAAAAAAAATTATCATTAGACTAAAAACATTTCAACAACCACTCTAAATAAAATATCGTGTTTGTATGTTATTCTATTAAATCTTATATGACATTGTATTATAACTTAGAGCCATTTATTATACCCCATGGTTTGATCATATGTATGTTTAGTTTCCTAATTTATTGTATAATTCATTAACTAAACTAATACTAACAAATATGAATATTCAATGTATATAATATAAAAAACATGACATTTAATGTAAGTGAAAACATTTATTTTTAAAAAAAAAATCCATGGGTGGTATTTCATTAAACTACATTTTATTTTTTATAATTGTTTAATATGATATTGAATCTTATATTATTGTTCAAAATAGTTTTTGGTAAAAACTACAAGGAATGAATTCGTACATCTATCCAAATGGGGTGATGTTCCTAAAAACAGTTTTGTTATATGTAGAACAATAAATTGGTAATAAAGAAACATCATGTTTTCTTGATGATATCATCCCTCATTATTAATAAAAAAAATAATGATATATCATTATATATTGTTATATATCCATTACCAAGGAAATTTTTTAATGAATTATTGTTGAGTTTCTTCTTCCACTAAACGAAAAATTATATTATTTTTTATTGTTAATAAATAAGGAAAATTATATTTGGATGATACATCACAAATATTTTTTGGCCCATATAAATAGTTTTCCATTATATTTGATTATAGTGGGTTTTAATTATAAAAAATCATGTCATATATTAAAATTTATCTTACGTCATGTTATATCCCAAATTATTTTAAATCGTTATCTTGAAAATCAGATCATTTCAATCTTATAACTATTTACGTGTGTTTCAGTCTAATCAATATTATAACTGATTATCAATGTGTTTATTGGCATTACCACACATCAATATTTTGGAAATGAAAGATAGCAATAACATCTAAAATTATCTAAGAATGTGTCATTGACATTGATAGATAGATGACACCAACCGACATAAGGCTCACCGACAGAAAGTTCCAACAAGAATATATTATATGTATGTGAAGCTGACACTGTTCAAAGGAATCACTGTTTCACATGACACTGACAGAAAGATGACTTATAGTTATACATGACACCGACAGATGGACAACTCATTGTTTCATATGAATCATCTATATAGATTACCTACCATTAGTCCGTGTGACCAATCATTGCATGATGCTACTGATGAAAGGACTCACTATCAGTTCCACTGTCTCACTGATAGATCAATTGTCTCACCGAAAGAAGAGAAGACTCACTGATGATACATGTAACTGATGTAACTAGTCAATGAGGTATGTTATGTCTTATAGAATGAAATAATTATACTGACATATTGAAACAACAATAAAAAAAATACACATATTAGAGGAGACACTGATAGAAGGAGACACCGATAGAAGGAGGCACCGACGGAAGGAGACAAATAAAGATGAGTAACTAATAGAATTTTTAAATATTAATTTATTTATATTATTTTGGAAGGTAATATTTGTGTCATTTATGTATAATGATAAATTGAATAATCTTATGTTGGACCTTTAGAAGAAATTACATGGTACTACAAGCTAATGCATGTGGAATGTACGTTCTCTTTGTTAGACCTCTAAAATAAGATGTATTTTTAAAAGATATAATATAGAGAGATGAAAAAAAGCTGTGTGGTGCATGATTGTGAGATATACTAAATAAAATATGAAATTCTCATGCAACCAATGTGATCTCAAGAACATAAGAACGCACGAGGCTATCTGAACTGAGCTGAACATTGAATTGGTACATTATTTCTGCATATCAAAGGAGGAGAATAATATACATGTAGAATCATACATGTACCTAGAATCCATACTACGACACTATGTCTTTTTTCTACATTCAGGAAAAGACAAAAACCTCTAATCCACTTCATCAAACGAGTCCAGAGCTACACCACATAAAAATCAGATCCTTTTAAACATAAGTCCACATATTTAGTTTTGTTTTGTTCACATAGTAGAATTCCAATGTAGTGTCCGTATTTGTCAATAACAATCGCACCAAATACAGTGAATAACTAGATGATACATGATATCTGAAATCTCTCACTCTATTTATATATTTTTATCCCATGTTGAAATATGGAATAGGTTGTGTATGAATTTTTTTCCGTTTTCCCCTAGAAGAACCTTGGAAGAGTTCAAGGGTGACCTTGATAGCCCAGTGTGCTGTGGTGAAACTCGACCCCGAGTGTGGATAAAAATGTTTATTAATTTTATCCTCCTGGTAGAAGGTGACCACCATGTTGAGTGTATTATGTCTCTTCTTGAGACTAAATGTCTTGGTTTATTTCTACATTGTATTAACATTTTTTGTTTTACACGGTTTTACCTCTTATTTCATAAAACTAAATTTAAATCATATATTTCGTCTTAGAAAGTGTTTATAACAGTATTTACAAATTATATTAGTTTTAAAATATGTATTAATTATCAAATATATACTAAAAATAACTAACCGATCATTTGAGAAATTAATTGATTAGTCATTCTCTTATAAATTAACTAATTCTGAATATATTAATTGAATTCATAATATAAGGGGATATTCACATAATAGTTTGTATTATTGAATTTTATAGATACTCAATAACCCCCCCCCCCTTGAGTACTCTACTGCAAACAACATTTGGTATTTTAGGTTTTAGGAATATTCATTTTCCAATGAATATTTAATCTTTTTCAGTTGTGATTTTAGTTGTATTTAAAAGATCTTAAAATTTGTATCAATAATAAATTTATATCTCATTAAAATCATTCTCTAAATTTTTTTATCAACAATATACTAGAAGGTACTGCTACTAACATACCTCCATACATTAATGGAACAAATTATTCCTAATGGAAAATTAAAATGATAATACACATAGAAATTATGGGTTTTGAAATGTATTCATCAATTATAGATGACTATAAGAGTCCTTATACTTATTTGACTAATTAATATTACCCAACTAACTCTACTTATAACAATAATTTAAAATCCATAAATGCCTTATATTATTATTTAGGTGATGAAGAATTTATCAGAATTTCTTCATGTAAAATAGCCCATGAAATTTGGTATACTTTTGTTTTTTCACATTGTTGAATTTCTATATTTTAGGAAATGATACATAATACATTTTCAAAGGACCATTGTTTTTTCAGACTTCAGTTTTGGGCATAAATTTGAATATTTTATTTGGATGCTTTTAAAGGGGTAAAATGGTGTTTTCCCCAAGCAGATGGTCTCAGATAATTTTTTGGCCACATTATTTGTCTTGTAATCTAGTTTTTACACTAGGTAATGTGTTTGGTAGAAATCTGAGTAGTTCAAGAAATTTTAGAATTATTAATATTTAATATTATTAAAAAAATATTAATTTATTCACATAGGTTCATTCGGTGATAACTTTTAAATAGAGAATCATTTTGAGATTTTCTTTCCATCATTGAGTACAGAATGGATATTGTATTGTATACATGGAATAAACTCGAGCCGGGTGTGTGGGTCGGCTCGTGCACCTTTTTCTTTTCGTTCCATTTCATATTTTTATCTTTTCCTTCTTCTTCTCTCCTTCTCCTCCTAGCATGAACCTCGTGTGTCCTGCTCTATGGACATGTTCTATGAGGGGAATGGGATATGTATAAATAGTGTGAGAGGGAAGGGATGTTTTTTAACGTTGTGAAGACCACAAAATGCTAATTCGGCATTCGACATCCATAAAGGGTGACATCCAACAAAGCTTAAATGGTTATGCACGATGGTAGGCCAGTTTACATTTTCACTATAAATCCCTTTTCAACATTTCGTTTTTAGTTTTTGAATCTTGTTATGCTTTCTTGTGGCCTCTTAATTCTATATCTATTGTATCTGGGGAGATAACGTGGGTTTCATACGATCCAAGAGATTTCCCATTAGGAATCCTTGGTTACACGACACATGTTCTAGGGGAACACATTGTTTGTTCACCACATTTGGGGAAGAAGAAGTTTTCTTAAGTACCCAATTTGTTATTTACGTACTTGTCATGTGGTGGCATGGACATGTTCCAAATAGTGTGTGAAATAAACTAGGTTTTTGGTTTTTAAACTGTACACATCATGTACATTCAAGTACAAACCGTGTACATTTACAAAGGCAGACCATATGTGTTTTGGCCATGTATAAGTACATAGCTAGGGGTGGATAAGAGTACACTCCATGTACATAGATGTAAATGCACTATACTTCATCCATCTTAATATTTTGGTGTGTTTTGTTCTCTGTATGTCATAATTGGGCGTACATTTCGTTCATTCTAAGTGGTTTTTCCATGTAAATCGCAGTGGTGGAATCTTATGGTCATTTTGTAGTCATCTAAATGTTGTTTTTGGTTTCCTATCTATATGGATGGGTTCATCCTCCAGTTATCGAGTTTAGTTTTTGCTTGAAAGTGAATCATGGTATGGGTGATAGGATGGGTGTTTAGACCTAACAATTTGGGTCCATTGAAATGAGATGAGTAGTGAGTTATCTCTAATAACCTATGATTTTGAGGATGTTCCACTTGTGGGACATTCCCTTATGGTGTACGAGACCATGAGTCTATATTCTTCTAATCATCCATGGATGGATGTGGTTTCTTATGTGCTAACCTATGGATTACCTTCTAGGATATATCTCATGTTTTCCTTTAAATGGATACTTATTATAGGATGCATCTATTTTCTTCATTCGAGTATCCCATATATGATTCCTCCCTTACTCTTACCTAAGGATCCCTTGTAGGATGCCTTCATTCGTGTTTACCTGGAGGATCCTGAGTACGATGCCTATTTGTGCTTGACATTAGGGACCCAATGGGTGCCTTTTGATTATCCAACCCCTATTTTTATGTCGATATTGGGTATATATGGTGTTCAAGAGTCCCTTAGATCATGTGTCAATACAGTAATTCCATGGGGCTATAGATTTTGTTCGTGGTTTGGAGTTTGGGCCACCCTCCCTCATTTGTTTCTATCTGACCTGGTTTTTCTGATGCATCATTGTTTACCAGAAGAGCTTCATGGTTGGTGGCTATTAAGACTGACACGAGTTGTATTCCTTGTTTATTGGGATGCGTGGATGTTCTCTCTTGTGATTCATCTTCTAATACATGTTATTTATAGAATTTTACTGGTACCCAGAATAATTATCCGGGAAATGAATTTTGAGCCTCGATATATATATATATATTGTGGTATATATTTTATTGGGAAATCTAGAGGTGCTTCATAGTATTTGGCTGTTTAGCCTTCCATGTCAACTTTACACCCTGATTGATTCAAGGGCTCCCATTGTAAGAATTCCATGGACATGCTTAGTGGGATGTTGAATGTAAATAAGAAATGGTTGAATCCTAGATGTAGTTGAGGGATTCCAAGAATGGGTTCATTGGATTGATATTTTTATACCCTATGTGATACATGGATCCAGTTGAGGGATTCCAAGGACTGGCTCAATGGGTGATAGACTTAGGTATATTGAGTGATACATGGATCTAGTTGAAAGATTCTTTAAATGGTCTTAGTGGGCTGAATACTCCTATGCCTTTAGAGATAAACGGATTCCCATATAAGAGTTCCTTGGATGGGCCAATAGGATTGATGTGTTAGAGTCATAATTATTACACTCTACCAGATTAGTTATGAGACAGGTTGGGATGGTCGGACATTGTATTCTGAGTCTCTGTTGAATTCATGGATTTTTCATCCATATTTTATAACCAGTGACCTTTTGTATGATTTATCATTGGTATAAGGTTCCCTTATTTACAAGATTGACCGTTGGAATACAATATCCTTATTCAGTGATTTGAGGTGAGTATAGGTGAACCCAATTGTAGGACGAGCATCCCCCTTTGGTGACGTAGTATGATCAGATATATAATTATGGAATTGGTTGAAGGAGATTCATATTGGTGGGATTATGGAATCAGAGATTTACTTAATGATACATAGCTTTAGTGTCATGACATCTAGCTTAATGACCTCGCACATGATGTCTAATAGATTATAATTACAAACACAAGGATCGACTATTGTAGTTGTTTCATATTGATTGATACTCATACAAATGAATAATTATATTTATGTATGTATGTATAGGTATGGGACTACACAAGTTTTCATATATTTATATGTACATCCATGGTGGAACTGTTCCATTTGATGGGAATTATAGACCCTGGTATTGAATGTGGTTTCACGTTTAGTTTACTTTTTTGTGTGTTCAATCTAGGATGAGAAAATATTTGTTTCATGCACTTTTAGTAGCACAATTATAGGTTTCTTGTCAGGGTGGACTAATGAGATTATTTCTCACCCATAAATGTGAACCTCAATGTATGTGTAGACCTTATAGATGTTTTTTAGGTTGAACATGAGTTTCATGTTGGATAGGGCTAGGAACAGTGTTTCATGATCAAGTGGAGTTACACAAGTTGTTCTACCGGTCGGGCTAATGCAGTTCGAAAGTGTCTAGGGATCAGGTACGTGGGTTTTCTCAAAGTTAGTAGTTGAGCCATTTACTTTTACTTTTAGTATATTTTGTACATGTATCAATATGGTAGTTTTAGTGGGTGAACAATGTTTAATTTTATTTCATTTATGTTTGGGATATTACAACATTTTACTATTAATGATTGTTCTATTTCACTAGTTTATTGCTTTCGTACTCTATTTACATTCATCTATGTATGATTATTAATTATTTCCTGTATTTTCCTACTCTGGTATGAGGGAATATTCTCCAAACTATCACACCCTTGTTCCACGCTACAAGTGGGCATCTTCTGGAGTACGAGGAAAAGCACTTGAGGCCTTGTGGAAAACTGGCTCAGAGCACTAGTTTAGTGGATTCAATGTCAGGACATCACAATGTGGAACTAGAGGAGTCTCTATTCCCAGAATTTACTATTTGGAATATGGTAGATAGGAGTAATAGGAATGCTTTGAACCTGTAATGGATATAGGAATGGTGCATCGAGAACACTTGTTCTAGTAGGAAGTCGTGGTTAACAGAGTTTGGTATTCCTATTATGCTTTTGTGATGTTGCAGTTGTATAACATTTTCACATTGAGAGACAAACATTTAGTGTGGATATTTTTATTTACTATGGATATTTTGCACTAGGAAATTGGTATAATTCCATTGATAGGTTTTGAATCTTATCCCGCAAAGGTAACATGCATCTCATGAATCATACAAGGCATGTATGATTCACATAATTTAGGTATAATAGTGTGTTTTTTATAGACTAATGATAACTTTGGGATTACAAAAACATACTTTTTACTCTAATTGTAGGTTATGTGGATCTATGTTGAAGCATTTTTTAGTGGATGATGAAAAAATCCTCCTGCACCTATAGTTCAGTTACCCTAGTTGGTCAATATGGCATGTGATGCCTTTATACTTAACCTCTTTTTGGGTGTAGCTTATATGATCTGTGGTTATCTCGTCAAATTGTTTATTATAATGATGATAAATACCATGGATTTTTTTAGATGGACATACTTGGGGTATTTCTGTATATGGATACCCGATGTGTTTCAGTTAATTTTTTCTCACTTGTTTTCATGACCTCTAAGGAGTAGTTCTTTTTAAGGATGTTGAGATAGGATTAGGTCCATCATAGGATGTGTTTTTCAACTTTAAATATTGTTGTTCATTTTAACCATAACATTATTTGGAGAGTTTTTTAGATATTTTGCGCTACGTGGTTGGGCTATTTGACCCTTATGTGAGGATTGTTATATAATTCTTGGCGGGGTTCCTATATACCCTTATTTTAGACCTGTACCCTTTTCAATCAATGTCTGTTCTATTCTAAAAGAACATTTTTTAGAGAGGTTGGCCTATGTTTTCCAATGAATTTTTTGGGGTGATTTTTTTTATTCTCGTTTTTTTTATCAAAGAATGATAGGTGCTCAATTTTAGGTTATATTCATGTTGATACCTTCATCTTTTGTCCAAGGAACCTAGGGTGCTTCTTTTTTTATACTGGCTTTGACGAGCATTCCAGTTCAAGTTCATGGCCTGGTTGACCAGTGTTTTCTATATTGATAATGTAGTAAGACTTTGGGTAGATTCTCGTTACTGAAATGATGTCTTGTGCACATGTTAGGTAGTAATGATACACAATTTTTTGATGGTATCATTTTATTCTAAATAGTTGAGTGGTTGGGTGTGATCTGAGGACCGACATAACAAGACATTCTATGGTCTTGGATACAAGATGTTAGATTGAAATGTCCCTCTGTGGTAGAGGTGTCATTGTAAAATTTTGGTATACCATGATATGGTTGACCCCTTCCAGAATCCTGGTTAGGTTTTTACAAGATGGTGAGCATGTCTTGGAGTGAGCAAGACAATCTTTTTTGTAGAATCTTGGCATACTCTTTTTAGAGACAATAATGTGTTATATAGATTTATCTTGATTATGCTGAGAGAGATTCGACCCTACATTGTTCTCATTTCTTCTTTATTATTGTTCTTACCTATTGAGAAGGTAACCCACACTCGTTTCCCTATAGGAGCTATGTAAGGAAACCCATTTGGTGGGGAGGGAACCATTGTCTATTTTAGGATGGTTTTCTTTATTTAGTTTAATCATCGGTGTATTCAGAGATCTTTTATGCTCATATTTTTCTTTTAATATGATGTAAGGGATATTCCTATAGTGGTGAGTACTATATCAGTTGCAGTTAAATGCCTTCTGTATAGAAGCAAGTTATTAATGTTATATGACTGGTTGTTGGACAGACTAGATAACTTGGTTTTGCATATACTCAGGATATGAGCATGGATTCTTGTGGTTTCACCAGGATTCATGAGGATGAGATGTTTAATGTAGGGGTGTTTTTAAGAAACTGTGTTTTTAGACATCATTTTTGAGTAAAAATTTTATTTTTTTCATTGGATGATTCATATGTGATAAAATAGCATTTCTCATAGTAGATGATCATGTATAATTTTTCCGGACACTTTGTTAGTCCTAGATTATGGTGTTTACCCTAAGACATGATCTTAGTGGAAATACGTGTTGCTAAAATATTTATAGAATAATAAAAATTTAAAATTATTAAATTAAAAATAAATTTATTCACATAGGTTTTCTCAAAAATAACATTTAAATGGAGAATTGGATTGATATTTAGTCTCCATTTTCGACTTTGAAATAGGGATTTTATCCAAGGAGAGGCATAAACTCGAGTTTAGAATAGTTGCCGGCCTGAGAACAATTTTATTTTCATATCATTCATTATTTTAATTCCTTTCCTTCTTCTCTCATCCTCCCCCTCTCACACTCCTCCTTTGTGAACCACCATGACCGTGTCCTATGAGAGATATTGTATATGTAGAAAGAGTGAGAGATGTATGTGTCGTATGGTACCATTGCAAAGCCCTTGACGTGATAATTTTTAGTATGGAATCCATGAATAGTGACATCAAAAAAATCATTTTGAGTTTCTGCATCAAGGTAGGCCGATTTATGTTTTCCCCATAGATCCCCGTTAAATAGGGTTTTTATGTTTGTAAAGAATTTTTATGCTTTTGGGGACCTATTATGTGCAGATTTATCATTTTGGTGGCGAAAATGGGGGTTTCAGGTGATCCAAGGGATTTCCCATCCGGAAACCCAGGTTATATGGTGTGTGTTTCAGGGTAAAAAATCAAGTGTTCTTCTCGTTTGTGGATGAAGAAGTTTTCTTAACAAAACCTTTTGTACTATGAGTAAACATCGCATGGTATCATGGTCATGTGTCAAGCTTTGTGACAAAGAACTTGGGTTTTTAGTTTTTAAATAATACACATCATGTACATTGAAGCACACATCATGTGCTTTTGCATAGCTAGTCCCCATGTGTTCTGGCCATGTAAATTTACATATCCAGGTGATGGATAAACGAACATGCCATGTACTCTGAATTACATACCATGTACTTTTTCCAACATAGTAGTTTGGGATATTTTGTGCCCTTGAAGTAAATATTGGGCCAATTATTATTCCATTCTGATATTTTTTCTATGTAGATTAAAATGGTGGAATCCTAATGTCATTTAAAGGCCATCTAAAAAGTGTTTATAGGGTTTATATCTAAATGGAGAGATACATTATCCAGTTATCGAGCTATGTTGTCACTTGAGAGTGATATGTGGTGTGGATTAAATGTTGGGGGTTCGGACCAACATAGTTGAGACCATTGATCTGAGATGGGCTATAAGCTATATCACATTACCTATGATTTTTAGTATTTTCCACTTCTGAGACATTCCCTTCAGGCCTATGAGGATGTGAGATCGGATGCTTCCAATTATTCACTGAGGGATATCGTTGCTTTTGTGCTATCCCAAGGAGTCCCTTGTGGGATCTATATCATGTTTTTCTTTTCATAGAATACCTATTATAGGATTCTTCTATTTTTCTTCATTTGAGGATACTTTATAGGATTCTTCCAGAACTCTTTACTAAAGTTATTGTGTAAGATGCCTTCTCTCATGATTACATAGAGAATCCCTAGTTGGATGCCTCTTTGTTCAAGACTTGAGGAACCCAACAAGTGCACGTTGTTTGATTTAACATGATTTTTATGTCAGTCAAGAGTTGCGATGGTGTCCATGTGTCACCTAGATCCCATGGTGAACTTGTAATCCAATGGGTTTATGGATATAGTGTTGGGTTGTGTGTTTGGTACACCCTCACTCCTTTGTTTATATCTAACTTTGTTTTGCTGATACTGTCATGTATACCAAAGGATCTTTCCTAGATGGTGGCTATTTAGCCTGATGTGGGGAATCTTTCTTGTTTTTTGGAATTCCAAGACCTGCCCTCTTGGGATACAACTTTAGAGCCATATTATTTCAGATATTTTACTAGTAGCCAAATGAATTACCTAGGACTTGGCTATTGATAATGAATATATATATATATATATTGTGTTATGTATTTTTTGGGATCTCTATAGGTGCTTCCTAGTATTCGGTTGTTGATCCTTACATATTTACTTTATGCACTGAGTGATATAGGGACTAGCATTGTAGGAATGCTCTGGATGAGCACTGTGGGATGTTGAATGTAAATAAACCTCGAATGAATCATTGATCTAGTTGAGGGATGCCATCAATGGGATCATTGGTCTGATATATTTATACCACTAGTGATACATTGATCCGGTTGAGGTATTACATGGATGGGCTTAATGGGTGATAGACTTATATACCCTGAGTGATACATGGATCTAGTTGAGGGATGCCATGAATGAGCTCAGTGGGTAGATGACTCCTATGCCTTGAGTGATATTGGATTTCATGTGTATTAATTCATTGGACAAGCTCATAGGATGTATGTTATAGGATTGGAATGGTTATGTTCTTGCAAATCAGTTACGAGATAGGTTAGAATAATCAAAAATTATGTTCCAATTCTCAATTGTATTCATGGGATGTTGTTCCATGTTTATCGACCAATAACCTTTTACATTACTTACAATCGGTATGTGATATCCTTCATTATAGTATTTACCTTCAGAATATGGTATCATTATTTGGTGAATGGAGGTGTGTATGGGTGAACCCAGGAGTAGGATGGGTATCCCCCTACGGTGGCGTAGCTTACATAACGATATAATACCAGCATTGTCCAAAGCAGGTACCTGTCTATGGGATTATAGACCCATAGATTGAAATAATGATACATGGCATGAGTGGCACGATGTCTAGCTCAATTCCCTTGCACATGATGTCTTGGTTATCAGGATCACATACCCATGGATTGACTGTTGTTGTGATTTCATGTAATTTGATTCACATTGTCACCAACCAACCCGGGTCGACCCTGAATCGATCACCCGAGCCGGTCCGCGACATGACCCGAGAGGTGTTCCCGATCATCCCGGGCTGGCGACAAGCACCAGGGCATCAATAGAGGACAAGTGGGAACGATTTCTCCCAGTAGAAATAAATAAATAAACAAATCAGTGGAAGGAAAATAAATGACACGAAAAAGGAAGAACGACAAACAAAAACACACTGACCTCATCTCGACCAAAAACTCTTGCGACTCCGAGAGTTGCTCACTAGACCAAAACCAACTCTTGCCCACGGCGAGCAAGCTCGAGCCAACCTGCAACAAAACTAAAAACAGGAAAACACTATAGGCGTGAGTATTAAAACTCAGTAGGCATGCCTAACGAACTATTCCCAATGCAGTACTTTTAAATGAAGAATTTACCAATTACAGGTTTGAACTAAATATACAAAAATATTGGTTTTCACACACACGCACTTCCATTTATAAAAAAATTATTAGTACATTTCCTTTTTAATTTAAAAACAAGTATAATGTTTGAAAGGAATAAGTATATTTCATTTTTAAAACATTTTTCTACGAACAATTTATAAATCTTGACTTTAGTTATTAACCAAAAGGAAAACCACACATAGCACACATAACACACAACACATACCAAGGGCAATGAAAAAAGTGGCGCACATAGGCCAGCAACCAAACATGACCTCTCAATAATCCTCCACACACAAATACACAATAATGGAAACATGGGTCGAACCTAGGAGATCGTGAACAATCCAGAACATACTATACATCTGACTTATCCTGAAGGCATGCCCTAACTCGATGATGTCATAACGCCCTAACGCCCGGCATAGCCCTGCATGGCCTAACCGAGGGGCCCAATCCCCATAGCAGCAATAACTCAGTATTCCCCTGCTATGGGTCCACTAGCCAGTGCGTAATCTAAACTAGTGCAGCAATCATTCTCAGAAGATTCACTCACTATGTCAGGTTCTCATGTCAACACAATCAATATAAAGGGGTGTGTCCACAATGTAAATCAATTAGTCACGATGATCAAAAATCACATACAGCTCACGAAATGAACGCACACCAAAGATCACTCCAGAATGGGTTTTCCAAAATAATCTATTTTATTAAAGTGCCAAAAATGCCTTCACTAATTTTTAAGCATAACCTCATTTTAGAGAAAATTCAAAACACTTATTCCGATGAAATCATTTATCTTTAAAACCAAGAGCACATTTGAAATTCTGTGAATTATGTTTAAAGGAAAAATGAGCATTCTTTTAATACAGGGTGTTCGCTAATCAAGAAAATGTTTCAGTTGTTCGGTATAAAATAAACGGCTCTTTTCGCACCAAATAATTGTATAAAAATTAATTATATCGTATTACTTCCAATTTATTAAAATTAATAAATCATCAAGAAATTAATAAATTCTAAATCTAAAGGTAAGTGCAGTGGGGGACCTACCTCAACTCGTAGTTCCGTTACGAAGAAGACGCGGCGCGTCTCACACTCGCGCACAAGTACGCACAAGGCGACGACTACAGTACCGTGGAAATACATCGCCGATGTGCTGCAACACCCAAAAAAAATAAATAAAAACACAAACTCATAATAACAAAAAAAGAAGCAGCACAAATGTTACCTCAGCGCGGGGACGACCTTGACCAACAGGGTCACATGAAAGGATAAATGGTCGGGCGCGGTGCTACGGTTCACTGGAAAGGTCACTGACGCCATCAACGGCGGCGCAAAGACTCGGGCAGTTGAAGACAGACCTAGTCGAAATAGCTGGGGGTTGCGATGCATCGCCCGATGATCGAGGGACGGTAAAGGGGTCATGAGACGGTCCGAAGGCAGCGACGCGCACTAGAAAGGAGGATCGCAGGTCAAGAGAATGTGCATGTCGCACAGATGGGGGCTGGCCAGATAGCAGGTGATAAGCGGGGCGCGCCCGAGGGTGCGCAAGCAAGGGGGAGTCGACCGCGAGGCTGGTGAGGGGCCTGTCCAGCAGGGAGGGCACACGGCGGTATGAGGCGGGGCGCATGACACAGTGCAGGGCAGGCCGAGGGGTGAGAATTAGTCGTATGGAGGCTCGACCAGAGTTGTGCGCACACCGGGAAGAAGGGGGTGTCTGTACTGGAGACTAGGCATGCCGGCAGGGGGGAGAAGCCAGAGAAGGGCTGTTGCAAGGGGGGTCACCAGACTGGGCACAACTGGGAGAAGTTTGTGCCGCACGAAGAGAAGAGGGAGGGGGTCCTGCAGGAGGCGCGGCTGGAGGGGAGCACTGGGTCGCGTCTGGGAGTGGCTGAAGGAGGGGCACCGGCTACTGGTTGTGCTCTGGTGCAGAAGTTGGGTGCGTCGGAGGCCGAACAGCCTGCCATGCAGGGGTGCACCGGCGGAAGAGGTGCTGCTGCACGTGCGTGAGGAGAATAAGGGGGGGGGGGGTGCGAACAGGAATCCAGATCTGGAGGGTGGCTGGGACGCGGAGTGGTCAGCGGCGCTAGGAAGAAGGGATGCAGCTGCAGGTAGCGCGTAGGAGGAGGGAGGCCGGTGGGAGAAGGAGAGGGCACCGTGCAGCGGTGCAGTGCGGCGGACAGGAGGAATTGTTGTGTGCGGGAGCAGGAGTGGGTACCGTGCGACGGTGCAGTGCGGAGTGGTGCGAGGGGGCGCTACTGGAGCACTGAAGCTAGGGGGCATCGCACTAAGGCTGGCGGTGCGTGGGGAGCCGGAAGGGAGCTAGCTGGTTTGGCGGAAGGAGTAGGCGAGGTAGGGTGTGAGGGAGCTGAAGAAGGCATGGGCCGCTGTGGCTGGGGAACGAACCAGGTGGGAGGGAGCCGCACAGGAGGCAGAACAGCAAGGAGTCGCGGCTGCTATGAGAAGAAGTAGAGGAGGATGAAAAAAAAGAAGAAGAATAAGGAAAGCGTGGGGGACAGCCGCGTGGAATAAAAAAAAGAAAAAGAAGAATATATAAAAAGAAATAATAAAATAAAAGTACAAGTAAATAAATAAGAAAATAATAATATTATTATTATTAATAATGATAATCATAATAATAATAATAATAATAACATTAATTTTAAAAAAAATAATTAAAATTATTAAACATAACCACAATAAATAAATAAATAAAAATCATATTCGTTTAATTTTTTTTTCTGAAGACCGGCGGACAGTGTCGCTGCATGGCGCGAAGCCGTGCTGGGTTTCCGAAATGTGCTCCATCCATGCGCTCCACGACGTCAATTCAAAAAAACGCATTTTCGATAAAACATAAAAACTGTTTTTCGGTGTTCAATCTGAACCTCGACAGAAATTTTTATAACCAAGAAAATAATAAAATAAAATAGAAATTACGGAAAGGTCGGGGCGTGATAATTCTCCCCACCATAATGCTTCCCTTCCCCGAGAAGCCACAATAAGACCTAGACAGAAGAAGAAACTTTGTAAGTGTCACTCACCCCCAAAAGTATTAGCGCCTCCAGTTGACCGATCAACACAAACAGTAAACTCTCATAACGTGCAACTATCCTGAAAAAAAGAACAATTTTAAACTCCACCAAAACGAAACCCGAAATGAAACTCTAATACTGACACGGGGAGGCCGAAACAGAATCCCCACCATAAGAGACAATCCAACTGAATTCAATGAGACCCGCGATGGGTCTCTCCACCATAAGGACTGACGAGGCTAACCGAGCTTGAAGATCTTCCACATAGTACAAAAACCCCACACCACAAGGGGGATAAAGGAAGGGCCCTACGGGTAGAGCATCGAACCTACCATCAATGTCACTCCAATGATGTCACACCCTCAGAAGAACACAAACCATACCACACTAAGGATGAAGATTAAACCAAGGCCCTTCTTCACCGCTGGAGTTCACCTGACTACGCGCCAGCTTCTCTCCGGGACCTATGGCTGGAGCTCTGATGATTGAAGCATCTCCTTCCTCGCAGTCAGGCTTCAAACATTCCCAATAATAACACACGAACAAGAATTTTACCAAAAACACATCCATTAGAAAAAAGGTTTCAAAGAGGTTCATCCACAACCATTCTTACAACTGAAAGAAAAGAAAAACCACAAAACGGTACAGGTGACGACTACTACATCCAAGAAACACTATAAAGAGAAAACCCCAAAATGATCTCCAAACACCATCCTACTCCTACGGACGGGCTGGGGTGACCTTCAACGAGCCAGGTATGGCTTTAGAGCACTTCTTGAAAACACCTCGACAGAACCATTATAAGTGGCCCAGACATCCATAGGTGTGGCAGGGTTTCGGAGCATTCGGGCACATCAGCCTCTTGTGCCCCCGCTTACCACACTGGTGACAGATCAAGGCGTTGTGTTGTGACGAAGACGACTGAAGGTCTGAAAGCCTCTTGATTCCTCTACTAGTTCCACCACCATCATGTCGCTTCCCATTATTATCATCGCTATCTTCTGCACCGCATCCCAATGCCGGAGGAGGATTTGTCACCTCATGTCCTCCTGCTAACTCAGCTTCGACGAGGAAAGCATGTATCACCACATCAGGGAAAGTGATCACGTTGAATTCTCCCACCTTCAACTGCAGCTCAGGACATAATCCAACCTCAAAATGCTGAGATTTCACGAGATCATTTCCTACATACCCCAGTTCATACCGAGCTAGGTCCAGGAAACGAAGAAAGAATTCCAACACCGATCTGACACCTTGCTGGAGACCGCACAACTCCATCCTCTTCCTAACCTTTGACACTTCAGAGAAGTACTGTTGAATGAATGACGACTTGAAGAACTCCCAAGTGAGATCTTTCTGATGTTTATTTCGAGACACGGACTTCCACCATTTCCAGGTTGGACCATCAAGCATAAAGGTAGCCAACTTCACCTTTAACAACTTAGACAACCCAATGATACTGAAATTCCACTCAATCTTTCGTAACCACTCCTCTACCTCAAGAGGATCTATCTTCCCATAAAAGAGGGGAGGGTTCAACTTCCAAAACTCGAGGACGTAGTCCTTGGGATGATCAACTGGAAGATTTTCTAAGGATGCACCACCTGAAGCTGCACCTTGGGCATCCATCGAACCTTCGTGGGGTGAAAACACTAAGGAACAAGAAAACAAAAAGATGGGTTAAACATGGTCATTGTCATTTCAAATACCAAAATAACACTTTTCAGAATGATTTTTTTTTCAGAAATAAGGAAAATCCAGACGATTCACTAGAGGGAAACTAGTGATGATGGGTGACTCGACCATATGGTTGGCGGCCATATGCCAGTCACACCACTATCACTGAGAGCATTCTAGGGTAAAGTCTTCAGCTCCACATGGCTTGCTAGACCATGTGAGCTCACGGAGGTCACTTTCCCAACTCTCATTTCATTTCCCAATACCAAACAAACCATAAGAATCAAAAGACATCGACAACCCAAACATCCCATGGTAACCCGAGGTTTGGAACAAGCAAGGTTTCTTGACGTCCTTCTCATCCGTATGCCTCAAGTCTCGATAACCATACACCTTCTACCATGAAAACCCCAGATAGAAATGGGCGCTCTAAAAACAAGGTCCGATTAGGAGCCGACCTGCTCTAATACCATTTTGTCACGAATCAACCTGGGTCGACCCTGAACTGATCAATCGAGCCAGTCCGCGACATGACCCGAGAGGCATTCCCGATCCTCCCGGGCTGGCGACAAGCGCCAGGACATCAATAGAGGACAAGTGGGAACGATTTCGTATAGTAGAAATAAATAAATAAACAAAGCAGCGAAAGGAAAATAAATGAAAAATAAGGAAGAATGACCAATAAAAACACACTGAACTCGTCTCGACCAAAAACTCTTGCGACTCCGAGAGTTTCTCACTAGACCACAACCAACTCTTGCCCACGACGAGCAAGCTCGAGCCAACATGCAACAAAACTAAGAACAGGAAAACACTATAGGCGTGATTATTAAAACTCAGTAGGTGTGCCCAACGAACTATTCCCAATGCACTACTTTTAAATGAAGAATTTACCAATTACAGGTTTGAACTAAATATACAAAAATATTGGTTTTCACACACACGTACTCCCATTTCTAAAACAATTATTAGTCCATTTCCTTTTTTAATTTAAAAACAAGTCTAATGTTTGAATGGAATAAGAACATTTCATTTTTAAATCATTTTCCTACGTACAATTTATAAATATAGACTTCAGTTATTAACCAAACGGAAAACCACACATAGCACACATAGCACACAACGCATACCAAGGGCAATGGGAAAAGTGGCGCACATAGGCCAGCAACCGAACTTGACCTTTCGATCGTCCAACACACACAAATACACAATAATGGAAACATGGGTCGAACCTAGGAGATCGTGAACAATCCAGAATGTACTATACATCTGACTCATCCTGAAGGCATGCCCTAACTCGATGATGTCATAACGCCCTAATGCCCGGCATAGCCCTGCATGGCCTAACCGAGGGGCCCAATCCCCATAGCAGCAATAACTCAGTATTCCCCTGCTATGAGGCCACTAGCCTTTGCGTAATCTAAACTAGTGTAGTAATCGTTCTCCGAAGATTCACTCACTATGTCAGGTTCCCATGTCAACACAATCAATAAAAAGGGGTGCGTCCACTATGTAAATCAATCAGTCATGATGATCAAAAATCACATACAGCTCACGAAATCAACGCACACCAAAGATCACCCCAGAATGGGTTTTCCAAAATAATCTATTTTATTAAAGTGCCAAATGGGCCTACACTAATTTTTATGCAAAACCTCATTTTCGAGACAAACTCAAAACACTTATTCCAAAGATATCATTTATCTTTAAAACCAGAAGCACATTTGAAATTCTGTAAGTTAGGTTTAAAGGCCAAATGGGCATTCTTTTAATACTGGGTGTCCGCTCATCATGAAAATGTTTCAATTGTTCGGTATAAAATAAACGGCTCTTTTCGCACCAAATAATTGTATACAAATTAATTATATCGTATTACTTCCAATTTATTAAAATTAATAAATCATCATGAAATTAATAAATTCTAAATCTAAAGGTATGTGCGGTGGGGGACCTACCTCAACTCGCAGTTCCATTACGATGACGACGCGACACGTCTCACACTCGCGCACAAGTACGCGCAAGGCGACGACTATAGTACCATGGAAATACGTCGCTGATGTGCTGCAACACCCACAAAAAATAAATAAAAACACAAACTCATAATAACCAACAAAGAAGCAGCACAAATGATACCTCGGTGCGGGGCTGGCCTTGACCAACAGGGTCACACGAAATTATAAATGGTCGGGCGCGGTGCTGCGGTTCACTGGAAAGGTCACCGACACCATCAACAGCGGCGCAAAGACTCGGGCAGCTGATGATAGACCTGGTCGAAATAGCTGGGGGGGGGGGGTTGCGATGCATTGCCCGATGATCTAGGGATGGTAAAGGGGTCGTGCGACGGTCAGAAGGCATCGACGCGCACTGGAAAGGAGGATCGCAGGTCAGGAGAACGTGCACGTCACACCGATGGGGGCAGGCCAGATAACAGGTGAGAAGTGGGGTGCGCCAGAGGTGCTCAAGCAAGGGGGAGTCAGCTGCGAGGCTGGTGAGGGGCCTGGCCAGCAGGGAGGGCACGCGGCGGTATGAGTCTGGGCGCGCGACACGGTGTAGGGCAGGCCGAGGGGTGAGCATGAGCCGGACGGCGGCTCGACCAGAGTTGTGCGCACACCGGGCAGAAGGGGGGGTCTGGACTGGAAACTAGGCACGCCGGCAGGGGGGAGCAGCTGGAGACGGGCTGTTGCAAGGGGGGTCACTAGACTGGGCGCAACCGGTAGAAGTTCGTACCGCACGAAGAGAAGAGGGAGGGGGTCCTACAGGAGGCGCGGCTGGAGGGGAGCGCTGGGTCGCGTCTGGGAGTGGCTGAAGGAGGGGCACAGACTACTGGTTGTGCTCTGGTGCAGAAGGTGGGTGCGTCGGAGGCCGAATAGCCTGCCATGCAGGGGCGCACTTGTGGAAGAGGTGCTGCTGCTGGTGCGTGAGGAGAATAAGGGGGGGTGAGAGCAGGAATCCAGATCTGGAGGGTGGCTGGGACGCGGAGTGGTCAGCGGCGCTGGGAAGAAGGGTTGTGGCTGTAGGTACCGCGTAGGAGGAGGGAGGCCGGTGGGAGCAGGAGGGGGCACCGTGCAACGGTGCAGTGCGGCGGACATGAGGAACTGTTGTGTGCGGGAGCAGGAGTGGGTACCGTGCGGTGGTGCAGTGTGGAGGGGTGTGAGGGGCGCTGCTAGAGCACTGAAGCCAGGGGGCGTCGCACAAAGGCTGGCGGTGCGTGGGGAGCCGGCAGGGAGCCGGCTGGTTTGGCGGAAGGAGTATGCGAGGCAGGGTGTGAGGGAGCCGAAGAAGGTAGGGGCCGCTATGGCTGGGGAACGAACCAGGTAGGAGGGAGCCGCACATGAGGCGGAACAGCAAGGAGGCGCGGCTGCTACGGGAAGAAGTAGGGGAGGAGGAAAAAAAGAAGAAGAGGAAGGAAAGCGTGGGGGACAACCACGTGGAATAAAAAAAAGAAAAAGAAGAATATATAAAAAGAAAGAATAAAATAAAAGTATAAGTAAATAAATAAGAAAATAATATTATTATTAATATTAATAATGATAATAATAATAATAATAATAACATTAATTATAAGAAAAATAATTAAAATTATTAACCATAACCACAATAAATAAATAAATAAATAAAAATAAAATCTTATTCGTTTAATTTTTTTCTGAAGACCGGCGGACAGTGCCGCTGCATGGCGCGAAGCCGTGCTGGGTTTCTGAAATGCGCTCCACCCGTGCGCTCCACAACGTCAATTCAAAAACATGCATTTTCGATAAAACATACAAACTGTTGTTCGGTGTTCAATCCGAACCTCGACAGAAATTTTTAAAACCAAGAAAATAATAAAATAAAATAGAAATTACAGAAAGGTCGGGGCGTGAAAAATGTGACAACTGGGTCCCAGTGACAGCACAACCACCCCGCCTAAACATGGCCATCAGGTCCTAGCCCACCAGGTACCACCAGTTGCCCCGCAGACACGTGGGGCCCACCCCAGGGTCCACCCACATGCCTGAACGGGTCATCTGACTAATGATTGTTCCCACAGGCCAACACATGTCCTTTCTAGTGTGCTTTGTCCTCAGTCACACACACCCTGAGAAACTTCCCAGAAGGCCACTCATCCTGATCACTACTCCAGGCCAAGCACGCTTAACTGTAGAGTTCTAATCAGACAGGCTCTCGAAAAGGAAGGTTCACCTTCTTGACATGAGTCATATCATTTAGTCATTTAACCATGTATAATTTGGGGATGTTACAATCACCCCCTCTTTAGAGAAAAATGCCCTCGTTGTGGGCCCTACATCTCAACCCAGGCAGGGCCCTACATCTCATCCTAGGTAGTGCACCGTACTTAAAGCTGGGTTCCTCCTCTGATACCAAATGTGACAACTGGGTCCCAGTGACAGCACAACCACCCCGCCTAAACATGGCTGTCGGGTCCTGGCCCACCAGGTACCACCAGTTGCCCCGCAAACACGTGGGGCCCACCCTAGGGTCCACCCACATTTCTGAACGGGTCATTTGACTAATGATTGTTCCCACATTCCAACACATGTCCTTTCCAGTGTGTTGTGTCCTCACTCACACACATCCTGGGAAACTTCCCAGAAGATCACCCATCCCGATCACTACTCCAGGCCAAGCACGCTTAACTGTGGAGTTCTAATCAGACAGGCTCCCAAAAACGAAGGTGCACCTTATTGACATGAGTCATATCATTTAGTCATTTAACCCTGTATCATTTCGGGATGTTACACACATACCAATGAATATTAATATTTATGAATATGTGTATAGGTATGGGACTAGAGATGTATACATATATAAATATGGACATCAATAGTGGCACTTGTCTAGTTGACAAGGAATATAGACCCATTATTCCACTATGGTTACATGCTTGGTTAACATATTTTTGATGTGTTCAAGATAAGTTGACCAAATTTTTGTTGAATACACTTTTAGCAGTATAGTTATAGGTTTCTGTTGGGGTGGCCAACTGAGATTATTTCTCATCCCTGCACGTACAATATAGTTTAGGTATATAGATTATATCTTTTTTTAAGTTTGAACACGTGTTACATGGTTGATTGGGCTTGGGCTAGTGTTTCATGATAGTGCAGCACTACTCCTATTGATCACGATGGTCCAGTTCAAATGTGTTACAGATCTCGTACATGGGTTGGATCATAGGTATTAGTTGCGCCCTATAATTCTACATTCAATATGTTTTGTACTTTTATCATGTGTGGTGTGCCTAGTCGGTGACCATTATTGTATTGTATTACATAGGTGCTCGGAAGTCTATAGCATTTTACTATTACAACACATTGTATTTCAGTTTCTTATTTCTTCTAAACTATGTTTACATTTCACTGGTTTAGTGGCATCCATGACAGGACAATACATATATACTATTAAATATGATAATATAATGACAAAACCAGATGAGTTTATTTGTTACATGTTTCATAGATTTAACGAAATTGTAAAAACTATGATCTCTCTAGGAATAGAAGTTACTAGAAAAGAACAAATTAAAATGATTTTCTTATGCTTAATTGATATATAGAGAGGAGCTTTTGTATCAATTAGTGAATCGTGTGAAATTAACAAATTAAATATGCAATAACTCATTTGAAAAATGATTATGTATGAGGATGGGTTTAAATCAAAAATAATAATAGTATGAAACCAGTATAAAATATATAGATATAAAGACTACTACCTATAAGAATAAGGATAAAATGAAGGTGCTGGACTCTTTTCAAAGCACCAGAAATGATGACTCAACATCAAATAGTGATGAAGATATGGATCAACTAGCCAGATGATTCATGAAATTCTACATGAAGACTATGTTATCTTGGATGCCCAATTACAAAGGATGATATGATAATTAGGGAAACTTGAAGGGGGACAGGAAATGAAACGACAAATCAGAGGAGAATTTTTGATATTAATGCAAGAGGAGAAGATATTTCTAAGATGACTGTCAAAAATTAAAATAAATAATAATGTATGAAAACAATGATAAGAAGTATAATAATGCTATAAAGGTAACCAATAGTGCCTCTGATGATAGCTCCGTTGAATTAACATCATCTCATTATGTGAAAAATGTCATGGAAAATATGTGCTTTATGAAAAACCCATCTGTGGTAACCTATGAATTACCTGCATAAGATTCTTATTATTCTGAAAATGAAGGTGATCCTGAAAATATGACTTGTGATTTATTATTTGAATAATGTAACATGTTGGAAAAGACATTTAATGAACTAAAAGATAGATATAAATCATTATAGAAACAATGTACTCATATTGTAACTATTATTTCTGGACATACAACTGAAAAGGATGACAATGCTTAACTACTCATGGAAAACTATAAATTAAAAATGATTAATGAGAAATTGAGGAAAGATCTAGAAAATTTTACCAATGGTAAAGATACTTATTACAACCATGCTCTTTACTAGTCACATAAACATGATTTATTACATAAAATAATCAATTGATACAATATGTATGATTGAGATGTCTACTGTATTTGGATATTGGGAAAATTACATAACAACTTCAAACATAAAACACAACAACTTTATTGAAAACTTCTTTTACATGACCACACACATTCCATCATACTTAGCATTGAATGGGATAACATGGAGAAATTGTTATGTAATGGATGAGATATAAATCCCAGTAATGGAGTAAACAAGGCATAAAATGTAGAATAAAATAAATGTTAGGAAATAGGCATATTAATGGAGAAAAAGAGAATCATGAAAATAAATTCATGGTATATCATGATTATCATAACATGGAAAAGTGGAATCAACATTTAACATGATATTATTATGAGCCAAGTCTCATTGGACATTGAGAATTAGTACACAAACACTTCACTTGAATTAGAAAGGTAAAACCCTCATTTCACTTGATGTATCATGATAACGATGTTATTACATTATAATGAAACAACTAAATAAGAGGAAGTATAAGAAGAAAGAAACTTGAAAGAGTCGGTAGAAAAGATTACATCTTCCTCAACGCACGTCCTTTAAACTTCTTCTTAGGGAACTGGAGTTGGTCTTTTGAAAAGAATAGAACCTCTATGATATAAATAGATAGGTTTGAGAAGATTAATTGGTAGGGGTTGGCCGAGCTTCAAGGCTCTAAAGGGTGTGAAGAGAAGAGGGAAGGGGTTCACTTTTTATAAGGGAGGATAGGGGCACCTTTGGTAACACTAGAAATAGTAATTTATAATAAATTCAACATCACTTAAGAACCTCCAAAAATGACTCAAATCTAAATATTATATGATATAGGGTTGTAATCTCATCAACCAATAAAATTTAGACATGTGGGGAATTTATATTAAACATTATCAACTTGATTTATCTTTATTTAATCTGTTTAATTTTATTTTTGGTAATAAGATTCTAATTTTTAAATTGTTATAAATAATTACTTATGTGTTGTGAATTGTCTATAATTGGATAATTTATGACATTTCAGACCATATAAATTTTAATTTATAAATTTTAAATATTTTTGTGATTTTTAAACAATTTTATATTAGGTTATTTTTATAAAATAAAAATTGTGTCAATTTTGACACTATTCATTTATTTTAATTTAAATAAAATCCACACAGAAGATATGTTTGAACTAAATGTTTTAATAGATTTATAACATGTCATATTTATCTAGAAAATAGTATATCACATTAAATAGTTCATATAATATTTATTTTAATATCATTATAACCATTTATTTTATATTTCAATCAATAAAATAATTTCAACATCACTATTGTGACACCTTAATTGATAATTATTTAATCCCATAAAATTATATAAAAATTTACATGATTTAGATAATTTTATTATATTTCTGGATCCTATTTATGTTCTAAGTTTCATGAAGTTTATCACTAAATTAAAATTATTATACTTATAAGATTTAAGAGAGTGACATGTTGTCACTTTCTTTGGTTTCAATAATAATTAAATTCTTTTCATGGTCAAAAGTCCATAAAATGAATTTATTCCGACCATTAGATGTTGAGGGTCGACTTTGAGTCACCCAATAGAATTTTGGCATGTGTTAGGGAAAATTTATAATCTTAGTTTTACCCTTAATTACCCGATTTACCTTTAATTGCGGTAAATAAAAATTACCATAGTTACTATTAATAATATCAAAAAAAATGTTACATATTAACATAATTTGGTCCTAGTGAATTCAAATATGGAATCCATTTTTCAAAATTAAAAACACAAAAGTTTCAGTAATTAATTTTAAATTAATCCCGTTTTTAAGAAAATGGGTTTTAAAAGTTAAAACATTGCAAAAGATTGAAATTTTTTTACCTATGAATTCAATGTAAAATAAATAGTAATGACATAGATTATTATAAATGGTAAAAACATTAAATATTATAATTTAAGGATATAAATTATTGTGATGAAAAAAAAGATGTTTTTAATTAAAATATAGCATGTTTTAACTATTCATTAAAATATGAAAGTTATCAGAATAATATGAAAATTTAATCCAAAGTAAAATTTTATATCCTGATTCCAAAGAAAATTTTTATTTTGAAAAATTTAACTTATAAACCTGTCAAAAACTAGATTTAATGTGGGTGATCCATCAAAAGGCGGCAAAACTGCATTTTTTTTAAAAATGCTTAGTTTACCAAAAAAATATTTCATTCTCATACCATGTTCTAGAAAATATGTAAGATGAATAATAATGTCATAACGTTAAAAATTTAGTTAATACTATTCATAATGGCTTGTTCATAATAATATTATAACCATATATCGTTGTTTAGTGAAACCTGGTATTGTGTAATACACTCGTTACCGAGGAAGGTCGCGATTGCGTGTAATGCAAGCCAAGAAAAGTGATGTATATACTTAAAGCTAATAAAGTGTTGCATATAGTACAGGCTAAACTTGGTGTAGCGTACAACACAAGACATTAATTAAATTATAAAAAATAATATTTCTCATAAAATCTCGTGGTGTTACATTCTACCCCCATTAAAATGGATTTCTCCCTCAAAATTCGTTGGGGTTATAAATGGATTACTACATGAAAGTTTCTTTCATATAAACCCACATCATAAAACGGAATAGTAAAACATAATTTTAAAAAGTGGAGTATGAAACATAATTATTACCCAAATTAACTCATCACTTGGTTTCCACATAAGAGAACATAGGTGAAAATATGGATATGGAAGAGAAATCTATCCATCAATGTCTGGTGGAGAGTGGTAGAGAACATGGCTATGAAAAATTCAACAATAACAAAGTCATAAATTTGTGATTATCTAATGTACCATTTGATTCATCATATATGAGGACACTAGGACAACATTTGTGGTTTTCAAGATCATTTCCTTAAAGTTGAACAATTTGAATTAGAATAAATACTTACATTATTTCGGTACAATCTCACCGTTGTTCGTGCCCTGAACAATTTCCACTTCATCTATTAAAGAAATGAATATGAATTTGAAATTCTTGAAGTGTTAGTAGATCGTGTGATAGAATGATGGTTCATTCCATCTGTCTCAAACAAAAGGGTAGAAAAAGTTATCAAATATACATAAGTCCATCTATGGTGAGGTTAATCGTATATGATTCCAAAAATGGAGTTATACTTCATCTATCATACTACTTAATAAAATAAAACTAGTTTATACTAAACATGGACTTCTTATAGGCCAATGGTAGGTGATAAAGGCATGTCTCACTTCAGTTGTGTGTTCGATTCCTACATCCTCGTCTAATGCGATGGGATGTCGCTCGTTTTGTAGGTTGTCACTTTTCTTAAACTACTCTATTATAAAATTTTATCAATAATATCGAAAAAATTTATATCCTTATACAATACAAACTTATGATCAAAATAATCCATTCCAGTCTTTAGGCTTATCCAAAATATTTCTTTCCAAACTCATAGTATAAAGAGAATGATTACTAAATAGGTCATATAACAAGCACGTGAATACCATCATTTATCTATCATATATCACAAGATATATCTTGTTGATCACATTCCATACATGTGAATACCTTAATCTTGTATTCTCTTGAAAAATTAATACCCATTTAACCTTAGTGAAAACATCAATGTTGTCAATATTTAACTCCTTCCACATACCAAAATCCCAAAAATCTATATACTCAAACCATGATATAACATTGTCCTTATACTCGTCATGTGCTCATTAATACTATCAAACATCTCATTATCTCCTTATCCTTTAATTATGAACATATAATCTACCTTCCAAAAATATTTTAATAACCTTTCATGGTTACCGGTACCATTTATCATATACTTTCAAAAACTCAAGTAAATACAACAGTGTAACAATCCTTAGATTTTTCTTTATTTCATAATACCATACATTATTCTTGATAAACATACAATCATTCCACTACCTTCTTAAACCACTGACTGATCTTCATCATTTCTTTCATCTAATATATCATTTGTAGTCTCTTCATCATCATCAACATAAATACTACTCATACGACTATGCCGATTCTCTTCATGAAATTTTCCCTTAGAGCATTCGTTTGCAAAATGCCCATACATTCCACATTTAAAACATTTAACCATAGTTGATGTATTAGAAATAACATTATCCTTGTCCATGGTGTTAAATTATCCTTTTCCTTTACAATTATTGATTTGTGTCATTCTTTTCCACACCCAAAGCATCTTCCAGTTCTTTTGAAACATTCTCCCTGATGCCTCTTACCACATGATTTACATGATGCAAATTGGACTTTCTGTCCTCTATGATTATCATGAAACTCCATATTTCTCTTATTAGATGGGCCAGAAAACTTACCAAAGTTGATATTATTGATCATATAATGAGATTTATGATTATAAATAATAGCAATGTTTGGATTCCAAATCTCATTTAATTTGGTTTCTCATGAAGAATATAATTCCATTGTCCATAATATCCTCCATTATCATGAATCTTATTATTTCCAGCCATTTTCTAAAACCCAAAAAGAATAGTGTGAGTGGAAAAAAACATGCTAGGAAAACAGCATAATAAAGGGGGAGTACCATCAATATCTGACATATAGGTTTAATTCTAAGATTATTATTGTAAATCTAGGACTATAACCTATACTTGTATGTATCCTTTGGGAAATCCCTAGACATACCTTAGAAATATCTTCTAGGGATCTCATTAAAGTTTTCACTTCCTAGTTTCCAAATTTTAACTAAACCTTTCCTCTAATAAAAACTGTAGAGACCCACAACTTGGCATACATGGACATTACATTACTTTTTCAGAATACTTAATACATAATAAAAGCTGACACTCAAGGACCATAATTGTTTAGTGTCTTTGGAAACTTGGAACATAATCTTCTAATCATGGTGAAAGATCTTAAACATCTCCCATAAAGATAATCCCCTTTTTTTCATACCTAAATTCTTTCTTTATATCGTAGGGAAAAGAAAACATATAAAGGGTGAGCTCAAATTCTCAGTAAGGGTATGCATGGTGAAAATAAAACAAACCATATGCATTTGAACTTAATAACATGAACATAATGTTTAAACATCAAAATCATGAGCAATGACATAAATCATATCAGTACATAAGGAATAGATCATAATGGAAAATCCTTAAAAATAAAATAGCATTGGAATAAATCATGTAATTGTATCAAACCATTAAGCACATGATATGATTTCCATACTATCCAAGGTATTACATCCAAGACCATCTTAGTGGACAAAGTCCCTTTCTGAATCGAGTTCACTCCTCGTTCCAGTCCTGTAACACTAAACTGGATTAACTTACCATTCCAGCCATGTCTATCTCATGAGATATAAATCTTTACCCAATGCACTGGACGGAGATACATGTCCCATCCATCTCATAATGAAATCATTCTTACTTGTGCCACAATATAAACATAAATCATTCATCATAACCCAAAGAATAAAATGGGTTTCATAAATATCATCCCATCATAACATAATCCATATAAAATAATTGGATATCATTTCATCATAAGAAAAGTGAAACCATGTAAATCATAGAGACATTATACTTGAAACATACACATAAGAAATAATTTCATCTTATATGGAAAATGGTTTTGATAAAACACTTGAAATGAATTCTTGAGGAAGATATCCTTTCTTCTTCAAAATCATTTTCTTTTCACAAAATGAAATGAAATTTTAAAAGAAAAATATTTTGTTGAAAATATTCATGAAATATTGTAGAGTAATCTTCATGAATATAAGGCGTTATAAAACCATAAAAATCAGTTCATGCCATATAATTTAAAAAACATTACTCTTGTACTTTTAACAGAAAAGTCAAAAATGTACCACGTTTGGTAAAAAAAGAAAGATTACATACCTACCATGTAGTAAAGGTGAAAATGGGTATAAAGGACTTTAATCATTAATGATACAATTTTAGAAATTAGGGACATGGATGACAAATATAACCCCAGTAAATACTTACGAATAAACATTCTCGAATAAAAATGAGATTGGAAAAGTTATCTGTTACCTTATGTCTGATATGCTTCGTATATATCCGATCCTCCAGAATAATGATATAAATAATTTCATTGACTTATTTAAGAATAATATTAATTGTTATGATATCATATATAGGTCACTTATGATTATATATTACCGGTTATTTTGTAAATTTCATGTTAAAGTAGCATTTTGGGTAAAATCATTCCATTTATTGTACGTGTTTCGACTTGTTGTTCTTTATATTATTACATATACCCTGATTTACTTAATTATAGAATGTGAAACATGATTTATATATAATATATATAATATATATTCATCATATAATTATATATGACAGATCGATAAATGGAATGAAATACACAGTTCATGGAGACAATATGCCATACGTATGCAAGAACGCTATTTTTGTTTCCTTATTAAATTTAATAGATGTAAGTAAATAACATATACATAAATACTGTATCATTAATATGTAATATATTTAATTATTACTTATTATATATACTTTATTATCATTCATGAATTGTTAGCATGGAAAATGAATCTCATCGCATCGTGGAGACGGTAATCCGTATGTATGCACCAGCGAAGATATCATTCCCATATTTGTTGAATGAAATTGTAGTGGATGATATAACATATTAGAATCATTATGACGTTATAATAATCATATATAGTTATTCTTTACACAATTATATCCATCCATGTATGGTGGTCGTGGAAAAAAGATTACACCACAGTGTGGAGACGGTATTCCGTACGTACATACGCGCGGTGATTTCATTTTCCGTAGGATGGATAGAAGATGAAAGAGGGTTGTTTCATATATATAATAACATATCAGTATATAATTAATACTTATGTTATTAATTTATAATGAAACAAATAATGAAGAGAAAGTAAAAGAAGAAAGAAACTTGAATGAGTCGGTAGAAGAGATTACCTCTTCCCCGACACACCTCCTTTAAACTTCTTCTCAGGGCACTAGAGTTGGTCCTTTGAGAATACCAGAACCTCTATGATATAACTAGAGAGGTTTATAAGAGTAATTGGTAGGTTTTGGAAGGTATTAAAGGAAAAAAAGGGTGTGAAGAGAAGTGGGAAGTGGTGCCCTTTCTATAAGGGAGGAGAGGGGCACCTTTGGTAATATAAGAAATATTAATTTATAATAAATTGAAACTCACTTAAGATCCTCCATAAATGACTGAAATCCTAATATTAGATGATATATGGTTGTTATATATTCATATAATAAAATTTAGACATGTTGGTAATTTATTTTAAACACTATCAAGTTGATTTATCTTTATTTAATCTATGTAATTTTATTTTTGGTAATAATATTCGAATTTTTATATTGTTATAAATAATTACTTATGTGTTGTTAATTATCCACAATTGGATAATTTATGACATTTTAGACCATATAAATTTTAATATATAAATTTTAAATATTTTTGTGATTTTTAAACATTTTTATATTATGTTATTTTTATAAAATTACAATTCTGTCAATTTTGACACTATTCATTTATTTGAATTTAAATAAAATCCACATAGAAGATATGATCGAAATAAAAACGTTAATAGATTTATAACATGTCATATTTGTCTTCAAAATTAGTGGATCACATTAAATAGTTCATATAATATTTAGTTTAATATATTTAAAACCATTTATTTATATATTTCAATCAGTAAAATAATTTCAACATCACTATTGTGTCACCTTTAATGATAATTATTTAATCCATAAAAATTCTAAATAAATTCACATGATGTATATAATTTTATTATATTTCTTAATACTATTCATGTTAGATTTTTCGTGAAGTTTATCACAAAATTAAAATTATTATACTTATAAGATTTAAGAGAGTGACATGTGGTCACTTTCTTTGGTTTTAATAATAATTAAATTATTCTCATGGTCAAAGGTCTATAAATAAATTTATTCCAACCGTTAGGTGATAAGAGTCTTCTTTGAGTCATCCAATATAATTTTCTAGGTTTTACGGAAAACTTATAATCTTATTTTTACCCTTAATTACCCGATTTACCTTTAACTGCAGTAAATAAAAATTACCGTAGTTACTATTCATAATATCAAAAAAAATTAAAAGTAACCTATTAACATAATTTGGACCCATTTAATTAAAATATGGAATCCATTTTTTAAAAATTCAAAGCACATAAGTTTTATTAATTAATTTAAAATTAATCATGTTGCTAAGAAAACGGGTTTTAAAAGTTAAAACATTGCCAAAGATGGAAATGTTTTTACCTATAAATTCAGTTTAAAATTAATAATAATGACATAAATTATATTAAATGGTAAAACCATTAAATATTATAATTTAACAATATAAATTATTGCGATGAAAAAAGATGTTTTTAATTAAAATATATCTTGTTTTTACTATTCATTAAAATATGAATGTTATCAGAATAATATGAAAATTTTATCCAAAGTAAACGTTTATATCCTGATTCTAAAGAATAATTTTATTTTTTCAAATTAATCTTATAAACATGTGAAAAACTAGATTTAAAGTGGGTGCACCATCGAAAGGTGGAAAAACTGAATTTTTTGAAAAATACTTATTTTACAAAAAAAATATTTTGTTCTCATACCATGTTCTAGATAACATGTAAGATGAATAATAATTTTATAAAATTCAAAATGTATTTAATAATATTCATAACGGCTAGTTCATAATAATATTATAACCACATATCGTTGTTTAGTGAAACTCGGTATTGCGTACTACACACGTTATCGAGGAAGGTCACAATTGCGTGTAATGCAAGCCAAGAATAGTGTTGTGTAAACTTCAAGAAAATATAGTGTTGTGTATAGTAAAAGCTAATCTTGGAGTAGAGTACAACACAAGATAAAAATGTTATTAAAAGAATAATTTTTCTCATAAAATTTTGGGGTGTTACATTTTTTGAAGAAACACTAAATACCACAAAAAGTTCTCCACTTTTTGGTAATGTGATCATGGGTGCAGTGATAAGCCTCCTACTAAATTATTTGTAGATCTCTTGTCATTCATAAATCCAACAAAAATTTACTCCCTTTTTAGTAAGCATGTTTATAGGGTTAGATAATGATGACAAATTTTTCCAAAATATGTGATAATATCCAGCTAAACCCAGGAGGATACAAATATTTGTCACCGATGTAGGCTTTGTCCCTACCACCATTAAGGATTTCATAGAGGGAACCACATATATCTCATTTCTTGTGATGATAAGTTCAATTAATGAGACCTCCTTCAACAATAGCTCAAATTTTTTGTACTTTTAATAGAGCATCACCTATCTCATGGTCTCTAGTAATGTGCATAGATGATACTTATTTTCCTCCATTGTTTTGGAGTATATTAGAATATCGTCTATAAATAATACTACAAATTTATTGAGGTAATACCTAATGAATCTATTCATCTATTCCATGAATATTTATAGTGTATTAGTGTGTCCAAAAGGTATTAAAATGAATTCATAGTTCATGTACCTTATATGAATGTAGTCTTGGGAATATTCACCTTCTTCACCCTTACTTGATAATATACTGATTGAAAATCCACCTTGTAGAAGTATTGTGCTCACACTATTGATCGAACAGGTCATCAATTCATTTAAGAGGATACTTGTTCTTTATCGTGATTTTTTAAGCTCACAATAATGTATTCAAAGGCGCTTTGACCCATTTATCTTTATAACGAAGAGGACTGGTGCACCCCAAGGTGAAGCACTTGGGTGTATAAACCATTTATCAAGATTCTCCTATAATTATTTCATCAGCTATCAATATCCACAACATCCATTCTATATGTTGTCTTAGATATTGGAAAAATCCCAATTATATGGTCAATTGAGAATTCAACAAGTCTTCTATGAGGAAGACTAAAAATCTCCTCAAGAAACACTTTAATGAATTCCCTAACAATAGGATGTCATCCAAGATGGTTGATTCCTTAGACTCAATCATTTAAGCTAGTTATGCATACTGATAGGGAAGTAATATCCATGCTTGAGGTGATGGTGCTATGGAAGACTCATCCTTCACATTTAAATTGTATAGAATCGGGGGTCCATTCTCCATATGGAGTGTGATTTCCCTCTCAAGGAAATTTATGTTGGCTCAATATAAGGAATTCCAATCCATGCCCTAAATTGCATCAAATTCCACCTGTGGAAGTATGATGAAGTTAGTTAGAAAGATCAATCCACAAATTGTGATAGGGGGTGAGTTATATTCATGGGTTGCAATGATAGTCCAATTTTTCATTTCACCAACATCTTTACTTCCATGATTTTTGGTGATTTTGGTACTGTTCTACTAAATAATCGGGATATAAAATAATGCATAAAACAATAATCAAATTGTATGTTCACTATTCTTGAATTAATATCTATTTTATGTATCAACACTTTGTTGTTGGAGTTCACTTCAGTGGTATTGATTCCAAAAGATCACCCTTACTGCCTTGGAGTTTGTTGGTGGCCACTGAAAACCCTATTCTTAGGGAAATGGTTTGAAAAGTTCTCTAGTTCCTTATAGTTGATGATATGAAAAATGTGTTGAGGGTCTAAAGGAGAATTCCTCTCCTCTTTCACAACTATGGTTTTTTCATGTTAGTAGTTAATTTTTGGTCCCCTTCTCTTCCACACCTAAAGCATTTCCTCATCACATTTAGGAAATTTTCAGGGTGCTTCATTCCTCACATTTGACACTTGGGGTGATGGATTTTCCTATCACTATTGGATTTATCAATCAGACCACCAGAATTAAAGTCCACCTTACAATTATTATCCCGATGATACACATGATATTTTTTGATATCCATTTCGACTTTGAGGGCTTATCGGATAATTTCCTAATAGAAAACGCTGTCCTAGATCACCACGGATTTCTATAGCCTAGGTTTTATCCGACCAATGAAGTGGTCAACATTGAATTCAGGGGTAATGACAAAGTCAATGGTGTATCATGAAATACATGTAAATTTTTACTCATATGCATCGATGGATTCATTGTCTTTTTTCTTGAGGGCATGGAAGTCCCTTTAAATCTTAAGTCGGAGGGTTCACAACAAATATTTATTGAAATTTTTTTGGAAATATTTCAATTCCAAATCCTTGATCTCTTCCTCAGGATTCGTATTTTTGATTGATGTCAACCATTGATCAGCTTCACCAACCATAGGATAAGAATCCATAAGAACCTTCTCTTGTTCAGATATTTGAAGGATGGATAAGTTCATTTCAATAAAGTCGATCTATTGTTCGGTAATTGAGGGATCAAATTATCCATTAAAAGTATGAGGCCTTTGTCTCAAGAATCAATCGATTGCATCTTGTTCTTAGTAGGGAGTTTTTATGGATTCTCATGATACATTCTTCTAATAAAAAATTTATACAACTGAGAAAGTATCATGACAATGTTTGTGATTCCCTCTCCCATCAGATGGGGCATATCATTAGAATTTCCATCACATTGATCTTCACATCGGTTTTTATCCTGAGTCCTCTTATTATCATCCATTTGAAATAATAATGGAATGTTAGGGAAACACATAAAGGGTAATCCAAAATCAATAAATGGATGACATATAAATTACATTTATTTTCTTATCATATGAATTTTATATTCTTTAATCTATGTTATCCATAGTCTAATTCCAAATATATTTTCTTATGGGTAACAGTTATTCAATTATTTATAGTTCATTATACAATTATAAATTTACAAAAGTATATCCCCAGGGAGTGTCGTAACATAGAGTGCAATAAGACCTATTGTTGTAGACCAGTTCCCATTTGAGTCTAGCACAAAATGGTGTTTTTGGGTTTTATCCCTAGATACATATGTGCCAAAACCACCTCTAGCTGGTCATATCCAAACAAGGATTTATTTTCATTATAAACTAATTACGCAATACTAAAAAAAATGTCGGTATGTTTTTATTATACTAAGTATTATCCCTACGGATTTCACTAGGGTTTTCTAATCCTAATCCCAAAAATAACTCAACCTATACTCTGATACCAAATATAAAAACTCTGCTCTTTATTTCACAATTCATCATGATTTATTACACAAACACTTAAATTGATTCGACATAAAATATCGAGATTTATAGTGTCTTTAGAGCTTAGGAATAGTTCATAAAATCTTAAATCATAAAATTAAATAACATTATTGAAAACATATTTGTCAACACCACATACAATCCTTCATACTTTTAATTTCATGGGATATCATATGGACATGCAAAATAAATGGGTGATCTATAAAGCACAGTAAGGGAGTAAACATGGAATAACATGAAAAATAAAATACATTTTAGGAAATTGGAATATAAATGTATCATAATAGAAACATGAACATAATGGAATGTAATATCTTGATTATCAAAACATGGAAATGTGGTATCAACATATAAAATGATATTATCCTGAGGTAAGGCTCATTGCACATGGAGAATGACTAAACCCTCATTTCACTTGAAGAAGAATGATTAAACCCTAATTTACATTACCCATCATGATACTAATATTTACCCAATGTAGTGGAGCACTATCAGGATGCACCATTCTAAGTCATTTCACTTCATGCATAAGTGTTCAACATGAATCATATAACAAGGATTCATTAAGAAACATCATTTATTCCACAAAAAATGAATGTTGAATTCATACATTAAACTCTATAATGAATAAGTAAATTTTCATAATGGAGAATACCCTTGATAGAGAAATGGGAATGGTATTCACCACACAATGACTTCGTCTTGTAAAATCACGGTGCAATTTTGAAAGCATAACAGCGTGACATAAGAATTCATAAAAATGGTTTTTGATAGATAATGGGTTTTATCATAATATGTACATTAAATTTAATGTAATTTGGTCATATATAAACATGTCCCAACACATGTAATGAAATTTTGATTCATAATACCAATCAATTTATTGAATGTAATTGAGGATAGATAATTTCCTTAAGGAATTTCGACATGGTAATGGGGGATCATTGGAGGCATTAAAGATAGATAAATGGGTCCTTATTCATTAAAACATAATGATAGATGTTTTTGGGAGGTGAAAAATCATACCCCAACATTTTTAACTTAAAAAATTGGTATAACAACAGAGAGAAATTCAGACCAAAATGAGTAAGGAAGAAATCCCTTACTTAGAAATGTCATCTCAAAAGCTTGGGAAGGGATTGAGCAAGAATATTGGTAGTTTGTGGTTCCTTGGTGGGATTCTAGAGAGAGGAGGTCAGATTATGGTAGGGGTTAATAGGATTTTAGTGAAGTGTAGGTGGGAGCATCTCTGTTTTTATATAGGAAAAGAGAGGGAATTCATTATTATCTTGGTTTTGGGCACCACACATTCAACAAATAAAAACCATGATCCAACCCATGGTTTTTTCACATGGTTTTTTTCAAAGGTGATTTGAAAACATTATTTTATAATTACAATGTCCTAACATATTAAAAAATTAGTTTTTCATATGTGTAGGAGAGTCAAAATCTCAAGGAAATCATTTTAAAAAGATAAAATGTTTTATAAGCCTTGCAGGGTCCACTAATGCTTCGTAAAATAAATCAAAAAAACATAAAAACGAATTATTTTAATTGTAAAACATATATTATTTGAAAATCCAATTTATAATATTTTATTAGAACACCATTAGATCATTATGATGTCATAAAAGACCTTATAAAATTAAATAGTATTGAATTTTTACCCAAAAATCCATCTTTCTCGGAAAATTATGAAAAATTCATCATTGTATAATTTCAAATTTCTGAATCCAAAAATAATTTTAATTTTATCTATATAATATTCTATATGGAATCATTTTTAAATTTACAATAAAAACATGCATTTTCCGAAATTCATGTGTTTTGACAAAAACAGCTTTCAATCCTTAATAAAAATTTCAATTGTATTCCCCTAAATTATAAGATCGTTTATATATAACAAAAATTAATTTGTTAATAATATTTTATTAAAATATATTTTATTCAAAAATCCATTAATTCATCAAAATATATTTATTAATTGAATATTAACTAAAAAACTATTTGTATATTAAAACTATTTAGAATGTAACAATAATAAAATGAATGTATATTATTAATTTTATAAATATATAATGCACATAATCATAGTGCGGGGGTATTTTTATATAATTCCATATCAGACCCATGTAAGACCAAAGGGTAAGGTGTGCAATTATGACTGACTCCTGGGGTGGCTTAGAAAACATCGATCAGGTGGTAATATCTATCAACATCCACATCCCCATTTGAAGTTCCATTAGAGCTTCACATTTTGATGCTCATATTTGGATTGGTCTATAGGGAATCCTAGTGATGCCACCTCCTTTATGAGCTCTGACAAATGGGCTTCGTATGGAGAAATTCTACTTGATGAGGTCATCATTTCCTTTGTCTGAGTATACTGGATTTGTTAATTCCCTATATTTATACTAATCCTGTGGTAAACGTTCAATGGCTATATTCGCAATAGTAAAAAATCTTAATTTTATTTAAAATCCAATATTAATAAAACTAATAAAGTGAATTTGTCTTATATAACCATTTTACATAAAATGAAATTTAATTGGATCAAGATGAATTTCCATAAATAAAATTTGGGTTATTATAATACTCTTACTCAAATTATTGGTAAACAGATAGCTCCTAAGTACACTTTTGGTTTTGGATATCATCATGGATAGGGTAACATATCTAAAACACATTTTGTAACTGAATCTAAAAATTATTTTCTTCCACCTAAAAATCAATAATCATTGGTTAGTACCAGTTCATAAAAATACATTACTCCCTCTAGTTTTTCTATACTAAAGAGTGTCTATTCTTTCTATGTGTTATATAATGATTATAATAATCCAATTTGGAAAATGTGGCTACCTAAAACATTGAACACTACTGTCAGTAGACCCAAACAAGCCTGGGTTACAATATCTGGTTTTGTTTGATTATTCTGTAAGAAAGCTTTTGAAGATCTCTTGCAAGAGTTAATGGTACTTGGATAGTGGTAGGTCATGAAATTTGGAAAAAAAATTATTTAAGATTCGACAACCAAATTAGTTTTGATGGTGGATATGTCACCTTCGGTGACAATGTTAATGAAATAAATAATTGTCTTAGGCTATATTGGTAACTCTTACTCAGTTTTAATTTCTAAAGTACTTTTTGTTGATGGATTAATGGATAATAAAATTACCATTTCACAATTATGTGATGATGGATATCATGTTAAATTTTAAAAAAAATTATTTCAATGTTTTCAACTCAAAAAATGAATGTTTTTTTTTCAGAAATGAAAATTTTTATTCTATTTATATAGGTTCCTTAGTTTTTAAAAACGTTTTAAGTTTATGTAACATTCACAATGAGTTTGGATTTGGCATATGTAATCGTGACACTATAATTTATAATCTCTTAGAAATCGTAATAAAAATTGACTAGTCAAGGATCTTCCCAAACAAGAGTTTCAAATTGAAAATGTATAGAATCATTATAAAAAGGTAAAAAACACAAGATATCATTGAAATCAAAGAAAGATGTTTCAACTTCTCAACATTTAGAGTTGGTTCACTGGGATTTGTTTGGAAAGTCTTGAATTTCATGTATAAATGGTTAGAACAAGGTTGATAATCTTTTATATGACTATTCTATGTATACATGGACATATTTCTTATCTCACAAATGTAAAGAATGTACTTACTTCAACGATTATGATAAAACAGTGGAAAATCTATGTGGACGTATAATTAAATCCTTACCCTGTGATCATGGATGTGAGTTTGAAAATAAAGAATTTTTATCATTTTTATCACAAAATGGAAAAATTCATAAATTTTATTCCCCTAGTACACCTCAAAGGAATGTATTTGTAGAAACTAAGAATAAAAAATTAAATGATATAGCTCACAAAATGCTTAATGAATATAATTTACCTGTTTACTATTGGGGCCAGGCAGTGAATACAGCTTGATACATAATTAGCAGTCTGAATTATAAATATCATCAATAATAATCCTTATGAGTAGTGGGAAAATAGGGAATCCAAATTTAGTTATTTAAATGTTTTTGTTTGTAAATACTTGTTTTTAATAAAAAGTTAAATCTTTAAAAATTCACAACCAAGAGTGATTAAGGAATCTTCCTAAGTTACTCGACCACTATTAATTCCTATAGTCTTTAATAGAAGAACCATGTACGTGGAAGAAAATGGGAAAATATTATTTTATGAAACATATCCACGTGAACCTAAGACCTATATAGGTAACATTGAAGATGATATGTCAGAAATGGACATAAATTCAAAATCATCTAATCCCCTTGTCAAGAAATCTGTTAAATAAAACAACTCTAGAAATTTCTCAGAATCTGAACTTGATGAACACAAACCTATAGATGTATCTAAAGATACAAGAACATACATTTGTGTTCTAACTACAACTCTCTAGAACCATACTTTAGATGTTTTAGTTGTATACTTAGATAAAAAGACACAAAATAGAGCTTCTCTTGGAAACCAGGTTGAAATCAAGCATTATTGTCACTACATGAACCTACAAACATCGATGATATAGTTAAGTATATTTTTTTGGGATATTTCTATTCAAGAATAACTTAACAAATTTTAAATAAATAATGTTTAGAAACCTGTGCATAGACACAAGGGATCCTTGACCATAGGTACATACTTTGTTTTTAGGAACAAAGTAGATGAATATTTTAGTTTATTTAGAAATAACGCTATATTGGTTATACAAGGTTATAGTCAAGAAGATGGAATTGAAATTGAAGAAACCTTTTCACCTATTTCTATGCATGAAGCCATTATAATCATCCATTCTTATTCTCCATATCATAATTTCAATCCTTATCAAATGGTTGTTAAAATTGAATTCATAAATGGTTATAGAGTTGAAGATTTTTTTGATAAACAACAAATGGTTTTAAAAAACCTCCTTTCAAAAAAAAGTTTTAAAATTAACAGAATATTTATACAGTTTAAAATAACATCAATGAGATTATTATGATATATTATGTAGTTTTCATATTTCCAATGTTGTTACATGAGGAATTGTTGACCCTACAATTTTAATAAAACGAATTTTTATATATTTTTTAGTTGTTCAAATCTATGTTGATGATATTATTGGTGGATCATCAATAAATAATTATTTTAATGGTTTTTAAATGATAAAGCAAAATTAATTTGAAATGAGTTTTATGGGTGAACTAAAATTCATTATTGGATTTCATAATTTTCATAATAAAGACGGTATTATTCTAAATCAAGGTAAATTCATAAAATATATTTTAAAATTATTTGTATTTTATTGAATTTAAATTAGTGACACTCCAATGAGTACTACTGTTTGTTTGATCATGATGAATATGTAAAATTTATTTATCAAACAACATACATAGGAATTATTGTATGTGTTATCTACATGATAGCTAATATGCTAGATATAATGTTTACTATGTGTAAGTTTTCCCATTTTCAAGTCAATCGCAAATAATCTCATTTAAATGATGTTAAAATAATCATAAAATACCTCAAACATACAATCAATTTATGTTTGTTTTACCCCAATGAAAAATCGTTGGATATAGTGAGTTATTCGGATGCTGACATTAGTGGATTCATGTTAGTTAGAATATGCACCTCCGGGACATGTCTCTTTTTCGGAAACTCATTGGTTTCATGGTGTAGTATGAAACATAATAATGTTGAATTATCTACTACCAAAGATGAGTACATAGATGATGGTAGATTTTGTGATTACATTTTGTTGATGAATCACACTATTCTATACTATGGATCTCAATTTATACATGTACCAATAAAATGTGACAATTCAAATGCTATTAACATTTCTATGAACCCAGTTTCACATTCTAGAAAAAAACATTTTGATGTCAGAAAACAATTTTTCAGATATCATTATTAAATGTGTGAGATCACATTAGAATTTATTAGCACTATATATCAACATGCTTAAATATTAAGTAATCCATTGATCTATAAAAGAGTGAATTACATTAGACATGAGTTAGTAATGATCATTCAGTAAGACCCTGTTTTTCCCAATTCATTGATCCTTTTTTTGTAAGTAGTCATTTTTTCCAAACACTTTTGTCGGTTGGCACCACCCATCATGTGTTGGAATTTGATGACGGTATCATTTATACCCCACATTACAACATTCCAAAAGCAGGTGGAATTCATCTCTTATTCAAAGATGTTCTCTCCTTGATTGAAATGGGATGATTGGATTTTGGTTTCTCCTTCCGTGGATTCCTCCTCAAATGACGTCGCCTAGTTAGAGTCTCCTATATAGATTGAAGATATTGTTCTTGAATCCCTTCCTAGTGCTATATCATTCTAGACACAAGTTAGTTACATTCATTCTATCAGGACATTCCAAATATGGTCATGTCGAGGAATCAACCTTTTGTTAGGGGAGTAGTCATGTTGGGCGTGACTGCCATGTCTTGTCACTGAAACACTATGGAATTTGAATTTCTTTCCGTTATGAAAGGGATTTCTGATAGCTTATAAGCTCGAGGAATCCCACAATGATCGCGGGGAATTATATTCCATATGCATGTATCTGAGGGTTTCCTCAGCTTTCTATGCTTAAAATAAGATATTCCATGAATTTAATGTCTAGAAAAGGCAGATTGAACAAATCAGAACACTGATGGGAGTGGATCATATGGGAGCATCCCTTAGAGGGAGAACTAGGTAATTTAAAGGATGAGTTGATAAAAACATCTAAATAAGATGGATCAATGGATAATTTGGTCCTTATAAAGGTGACACCAAGTGTTATCATTGATGGGATTGACCCAAATTGAGGTTTCCTACATTCCATGTATGGAAAATAGGGATACAAATCCACATAGATTAAAGGGGTAATGAATACGGGTGTAAACAGAGTACAACAACTCAGAGACATGCTGAGGCTTATGCATAGATAATGTCCAAAATGATAATGGGATAAGAAATGATCGGGATGAAGTATGGAATTGGTGTTGAGGATTATAATCATGTAGAACCGGTGTGTGGGTGATGGTTATGGTCTTGAACCTCAAGTAGGTATCCTATGTATCCCTGTGCTAGGGAATCAAAGTCCACGTATTTCTGGAATGGGGTGATGAGTCACCCGAGGAGGAGGATCATGAGAATGGATGCGTTGTAGGGACTTGAATGAAATATAACCAATAGTTTAGGGCATGATCTTTATGAGCCACAAAGGCTCATGCGAGAGACCAGAATGGGACATGAGTGGTGGGCTTGAAACTCTGGGATGCTTCCTACGTACTTTTCTGAAGAAAGGAGAAGATAAAAGTCTACAATGTTCAAGAGTGGGGAATATAATTGGGTTGTACACAAAGGATAGGGACCCAAGTGGGTGGATTTAAACAACTCAAAGAGGCTGATCTGGGTGATGTTACCCAAAAGGGATGATGTCACATCAGGGGGGTTCATCCATTGGAGGGAGTTCATGAGTTTACCTGTGGTTGGGATTTATCCAGATAGGGGCATCCAAATTACCCATAAGGGATTAAAACCCATGTAGTTCCAAAGGGGAATACAATTTAATGTCATGTGGGAAGAAGACAAACTGATGGTGATGTGGTCGGGACAGACGGGTGGTGATGGACAATAGGGCTTAAACCTCCGAGAGGCTTTGTACGTACCTTACATTAGAGACATATGACAAATTCCATGTAGTTATGAAATGGTAGGAATGAAACTTAAACATGGATAATAGTTAGTAGAGAATTTCATGGTTGATGCTTACTCTAATCCCACCGGAGTCATGATCGATGAGAGAGACAATATGTAGCACTTTCCATGAAAATAGAGTTGTGAAAGGTGCATCATCTATGACTGGAGTGGGGCTTATGTGTGTTTAGCAGCCTAGGGAGATATGTGTGGGAAATTAATCCAGTATGGAGGCCCAATGGATATGAATCTCAAAGGGAGAGGGATGGGGTAATGATGGACCATGTGTCAGTCTTTCCTCTTGTCTTTTAACACCGATGAAGACAGGTGGAGCAAGGATGCTACCTACCACATGAAATAATATGGGCTTACACAGTGATGGTTTCCCTTCCCCGCGCCGAGATTCCACTACAACAAATATGGTCTCATTACATGATAGGAAAACCCCAATCCATTGGAGGTCAGTTGGCATGGAAAATGTCTGAGATGGGCACCCTATGTATATTACACAGGTTGAGGAAACATATTAACATCATATGACGAGGATGATAATTCTTGATAGATTAACATCCGGAATCTCGGACGATTTAAGTTCACTATAAACCCATGTGTCTTACATAACGGATACAAACCCATCCATATGGAAGGGACGACATCAGCAACGCCATGGTGAGGTGGTGTTATGGAGTGATCCATTGAGGGGATCACGTTAGTGTAGATATGCGAAGAAGTATTAGTTGTTAGCGTGGATATGCAAAGAAGTATTAGTCGTTACTGTGCATATGAGAATATGCATGAAGCTAAGAAACACAACACGAATCACCTCCCAAGTGACATTAATATCAATTCGTACAACCCTGGTGGGTAGTAGAAGAGAATGGTGGGCATGATAGGGGTGTTTGCACATAATAAGTGCCTGAATATGGTGACTGGGAATGAAAAATTGAAGACATTCTTAAGGGTGCACACAAAGAGGGAGGAATGCATGTAAAAGGAGGGTGATTTCATGCAATAGGAACACATATGGAACTTTTGTGTATAATAGGAGTCAAGTGCACATTAAAATATAGGGTTGCGTCGAAAAAGGATTCTATCACACAATTGGAGGAATTTTTCATGAAAATTAAATAATAATAAATGAACTGGGAGGGGGTCAAGCCCTAGTGGTTCCACCTGAAGAAGGATCCCTAGGAGACATATCATGTAGAATCATGTACTTTTTTACCAACTCGTTCGTACGAAAAGGATGAATAACACACACATGAGACGGTTCATATTCTTTATCCTACATAAGTAAGCGGGTGCACATCTATTTATAGGAAATCAACGAAAGAAAGGGGGTGCATAATTCGGCCGACATAAAAAATGTACTTGCCATTCAGCCGAGAGTGACTTTTCCACGCCTATGTGAAAAAATCATCCGGGTCATGTCCCTTTTTTTGAAATTTCACAATTTTATGTCCACCCCTTGGATTATACACATAGGCTTTCGACCCATCTCTGGAAGGTTCACTAGGTAAAAATATGCCATTGGTTTTCCCCATAATGTCTATCTGAGCCCATTGAATGATTTCAGCGCCTACAAATTCCCCACCTCAGAATCATAACTACACGGGGGTGTGGGGGTGTGAAGGTCGAATTCCAAGGGAAAAATTGAGATTCATAGCTACATTGAAGAGGGTGTGCAGAAAATGATCCATATGGTTTGTAATTTCATTCACTCGTGCAAAATACCTAATCCAAGCCTATAAATACCTCGGTGTCCAATTGACCATAAACTATTACACATATGATATGTCTACTTCTCTGATGTGCATAAATCAGGTTGGATTTTGTGTGGAATTCATTATGTTTTGTAAAAAGATTGTCAAATTTGGATGTTATTTTTCATGCACATACCATTGTCTATACAGATTTCTAGTTTATTCACACAGCCACATGGTTGAAACTGAACATTTCGAAAAAAACTAGTTGCTAATTAGGGTGAAATTTGGCAAGAATCTATTCATTTTAATTGGGTGTTTATAAAGATTACAAAATCTTTGGTTTATGGTGCAAGGAATGATGTATCCGATAAAAAATATGTCTTCAATATGTTGACCCAAGCCTATAAAGATTATGTGCTATGTGAAAACCTACCTATATAGGAATTTGGTATTTTATAGGATGTACTAGTGACATGATTTGAAATTGATACAATGGAATCTAGGGTGACATGTGTGGATGATATTCCGCGATAAAATATTACTAACAATGGCCATCCTGAGAGAAAAACCTGGGACACGGACATTTATGTCCTGAATACAATGACAAGAACCATCTCTCGAAGCAAGACGATTTCCAAGGATTCTCCATCCCATTATGCATGTACCTTCCGATAGAGAGTCACTAATGAGACTAAGGGAATGTTGTAGGATTGGTTCAGGACGTTTGGAGGAAATTTCCCAAGTGAGTGGGTGGGGTGTATTGGGTACGATAATCAGGTGATCCATTCGGAGCAGAACAGCCGCACATTAGGCTATTCGAGGTAGTTAGGACGTCCCAATTAAATTTTTTCTTCCATCAATATCATGGTCAAGAGTTGTTTAGCTTGTGGTCCTCGGATACTAACACCTTCTATCTCAATCATAGGGAGGTTGGATTTAGTCTTTGGGACATTCATTGCATCGGGGGTATCCCTTTGTAAATACATCAGTTTGATGATTATTTACCTATAGATAATATCTTGGAGGACATGTTGTGGACTCCCATCCTAACATGGAATTTAATGCACCTGGCCAAGGAGATGTTGGGGGGTCAAGGAAATTTTCATTGATATTTCTTATGAAATGTGTTTTATCCTAGTTCTAAATAAACACCAATATATCAAGATGTTGGGGTGGGGAAAAATGTGTCCAACTGTGGAACATTGGAGCAAGAGTGGTTCATTTTATAGGATCATGGAAATGGGGGAATATCAATCCTAGAAATTTCAAGTGGATGATAGTTGAGACCTGAACGTCGAAAATTCAATATTTCATGCAATGTTCTAGTGTGTGTGGCAACATCCAGTTAGAGATACTAGTATAAGATTCCTCCTAACAACATTTATTATGGTCTGCATCATGGGATCCAATTAGAGGTTAAGCCTGGGGGTTCTTCTGTTGGCCTTGCAATACTCCTTTCTGGGGTGTATTTTGAGAGGAGGCACACCGAGGAAGATCAGTGGCCCTATCCAAATATTTCATGGTTGGGTCGCTGCTCACTGTTGTAGTTACATTTATTCAAACTCCATTCATCCCCTAGGTAATGGTTTCCAACCCACTTTGTTAAATATTGAGGGGATATCCCCATTAATGATTAATAAAGAGGGGGTAAGGATCAAGATCTGTAATCATGCAAACATTAAATTCAGTATTTTCCCGACCACAACTTTTTATATAGTAGATGACCGGTGAGGAAATGTGGAATAAAGATATTATTTTCAATTAATCGGAGTTGGGGTGCTTGTGGCCCGATTTTATGGGATGATTCTTTGGGAGCCCAATGTGCCTTCAAGGATTTCCAAGTAGATTGGATGAAACCATCAGATACCTAAGAAACGTGTATAATGTTCTATGGGTAGAGAATCAATCCTTAGTTCTTTGTCAAATTTGGCTGATGTTCACAACATACTACTGTGGTGAGGTAATTACCTTTCCCCCACTATAGTTTATACCTTCCACTCAAGAATGTACGATGTACATTGGATGGCATCATATCCTGAGGGAATCTTGTGGAAGTCAGTTTGGTAACTCAAGGTGGCCAGTGTAGAACCTGGATGGAAAGAGTGAAAACATGGTGCCATTAGGGAGGATACGTCGGGAACAAGCTGGGATGTTGGGTTAGTGCAGGCCGAGACATCGGTGGTGGGGGGGTCATATCGTACAGCATACCCCCACCATCTGATCGGGAGTGGGGCTCGTGAACAATCCCATGGAGCATCTATGTATCATCCTAGGAACCAAATAAGGTATATTATTCATCTTTATGAGGATGAAATATTACCTACATTTTGGCCATCAGGGTTAACCATCCGATAGTGAATAAGACCAAAAATACATTTGAAAAAGTTCGTGTGATACGGGATCCACCTGCCAGAAATTGGCGTCATTCAGATTGATGAAAAGGTAGACATTCATCATCGACAGATATATTTTATGGACATGGATGTATATTAATTTCAATGGGGGAGGAGTGAGGAACCACATGTCCTGGTGAATGTGATGCTCAGCCAGAAGCATGGTCCAAAAAAATTGCCATCTGATGATGATGACCGTGATGATAACATAAAAGAAATAGAATCAGAAGATGAATAAGAAGAAGAAGGAATACGGGAATCCAAGGAGGAGCTTAGAGTTTAAGGGTCACAGGGAATGTCCCATCGAGGGAGTCCATGGACTGGCGGTGAGATAAAAGGATCTAGCATGAAAATGGATGAGAAACTCTAGGAATGCCTCAATTCATATCATAACTATTCCACTATTCATCATCCTTAATCAGTAATCGATCATTTATCCTATTTAGACAGATATTTGGGATTTCTGTAAAGAAACTCCACTAGTGGGGGTAATGGTTCACAAAGAGGACAAGGTGGTGAGACAACCATGGAATGAACATGTGGGGGGATAAAAACCATTATCAAATTAATAAGTGTTGAAGGATCTCCTCCAATGGTAGCTCCTATAGTGACTAAAATGATAGAGGTCGACGTGCTGAGCTCTTGTTAGTTTCATTTCATAGATACTCGTAATTTCCATCAGAGAGATTGATATATTAGGGCATTCACTATTGGTGTAATAATAATGATATTTGAGGCTTGGAAGGTTTCTGAATCCTGAAAATCTACAGAGAATGCGCTGGTGACCGTACCAAGCCACTCAAAACTTGCTTCTCAAACTGATCCGGTCTCGGCACCCTGCGAGCAAAGGGTCTTGTCCACAACTGAAGACACTAATAGGGTGGGGTTTGATGGTGGAAGGGACAAAATAACCAAAATTAAGATTATTTATGATGTTCTCCCACATATAGGAGAGCCTCAGCCTTAGGTAGGAATGCTAGAGTAAGACCTTGCCGCTGATATTTTGGCTGCTTTCCTGAAATATTGGCCCACAGACCCTGAGTACATATATGATTCAAATCCTGAAGAAGCTGAGGAGAGCCGTATAACATGGTGTAAGGGGTTGAAGTGTATCAGGAACTTCCTCAAACTACCAATAGCTGAATGGGTTCCCCAAATGGGATCATTGTGCACCTGGTGGTGCCCTCTCTGTGTTGGAAGGGTGGACACTCATCATCAGCACATGGTGATGTGCGATTATATGGCTGAGATGGTGCTGGAGAGAACCCAAATTTTCACTATCGACCTGTTCCAATACTGATCTGTGAACATGAAAAGGTTCCTTGAGGCTGAACGAGATGTTTGGCATCTTAGAGAGCAGTGAAATGAACTATCCATATTCATCACAAACCAATCCTATATTATCGAATGGTTGAAATCCCATCTGGTCGAATCCCAAGAGCATGGAACACCAAAAAATACAGAAAATATATGTGTTTCAAGCTATGTGGTAGTGAGTGAAGATCAATGCTAAAGAGATCTTCTCCATAACTACTAACGAAGAAAGGGATCTCACGGAGTGGGAAATAGTTCGAGAAGCTTAATGTTAGAAGATGACATCACTTTAGATGTCCATCTATGGGTCCGATCTATATGTTGTGTGTTTTGAATGAACATATAATAATTTATCCTTTTTTTATTATCTCAAACTTCATGCATGGACTTATTATCTTCTTGCTTGTTTATTTTAATTAATACAACTCAGTCCTAACTAAAAAGTATCAAACAATCCATCCCTAAGCCTGCATGGGTCATACCCAATTTGTGAAATAATGGGTGACTACATAATTATTGCCTATGTGAATGATATTGATGGCTAATCATTAGAATTACTAGGTTTTGAACAACCCATAGTGTTTCTGAGCCAATGGTAGGGTTATTACTATAGAATATGTTTTTATAAATAGTCACAACGCTTTCCCATAATGTTATATGGAACATGAGTGGGATGGCGCCAATGGTGTTAAAGTCTATTCGAACAATGGGGAATGGATGAAAAGAACCATGATGCCTTGTATTCAGAACAAAATGATAGTGACATGATGATGAGGGTAATTAATTTCCATATTGGAAACATAGTACCCATGCCGTGTTTGCCTAGAATGGTGACAAAAAATGGGGGTCATCCACAAATCGCATTCGAAAATATGAGGCCTAAATCCATTTTTTTTCTATTATCATCATTAGACATTGGCCCATGATTCTAGGAGAACCAAAATGCGGAGCATCCATGTCGTTTTGGGAGTCCTTTCAGATATAGAAGATGATGAAGATCTGAAAAAAGGGTAACGTGAAGCGTCATGTGGAATGACAGACAATTCGGATGAAGTTCAATGATCATGGAATTACACCTCTAGGAAAAAAGAACATTGGGTAGGAATACTTGTTTGAATCGAGTTCAATCCCACATCTAGATAGGGCCTCTCTGGAACGAACCTAAAATGTCCTTAGTTTTACATCATTGAGATGGGTATGAGGTAGTAATAGTGATAATATCGACAGAGGGTGAATATGGTTTTGTTGTTGAAAACCTAACATTAGTGAGGAAAAAAGAGTCTATACCACACCAAGATTTCCCCAGTGAAATCATAGTTTGGATTCCCAAGGAAGATAAATTAAGGGATGGAAAAAATGTAAAAATGTCTGGGCATCACTACATATCCCCTATGATGGGGAATCAAGCCATACATAGTTATATAGCGGCATGAATTTTAACATCATGAGGTTAAAACAAAAAAGGTATTATATTAAGGTCATAGGGACTAGAACCAAATAGGGGGTTGTGAATCCAAACATTTTGGTGTTACCATGTTATAACTAGTAAGATTACATGATCCATGATTAGTGAATGAAAGGAGTGATGTCGGTATTTTCTGTTACTTAAGAGTTCACAGTAACAGAAAATTTCATGTCTGATGGGATAATATTAACCTACCGGCATCCCCATCTGACACACATAAGTTTTATGGGGGGATTAATAGGACTGAGAAGCATGATTTGTTACACCAGACACTGGAAATCATATGAGGTGATGATAATGATGGTGGTTAACTATTGACCATATTCGAAACACAACATCCATATTGTGTATAATATCATATAGTTTTGACCGAGGTATAAATAATAAATTGTGGGTCGACCCCTGACCAAATTCAATATACATGACCTATATCAGATATTATTTAGAATCTTCTGAGAAATTGGCCCTTGGTTGAAGGTTAGCCTTAATGGCATGGGGCTTAACCGTCTTGTGGACCTTTTGGGTGTTAATGTTGATGGGGTGCCCGAAAATGTGATTTTCAATGATTAAATAACTACATAGGGAATTAATGACTTATGGTAATGACATTGACAAAAGGATGATGTCCCAAAGGGAATTCATATAGAGAAGTAAGGCATACATGACGTGAATGAGGACAAAAGAATTCGACATCACACCACACACTCTGAGAATATAGAATAGGCCAAGGGGGCCTTAAAAGGTTGAGGGAAATGGGGCTCGACCTAATATTGAATTATCAAACATTACTACGCATCCCATATGGGTGGGAATCAACCCGCACATATCTCTAGATGTTCCATGTAGTTTAAAGTCATGCAATGAGTACAAGAAGGAAAGGGGAAATCCAAGTGGTTGTGGGGTACATGGTGTGGCTATTACAAACCTGAAGTGGATAAGAAAAATATAATTCCTCACAAAAAACCACGTAATCTCATAAAAATTATTGCTATGAGGTTGAATGAATATAATGATTAATTTGTAGAGGATTGGAAATGGCCTAATGATAATATTTTTTGGTGTTACTATGTATACCACAAGGATGGGAATCATTCCCCATGTAGTTTTGAATATTCCATGAAGTTTAACGTCATGTGGTAAGTACGCTTGTATCTTCATTTAAGGTCATAGAGATCAGACCGACTGAGTGATTCTTCCACATTGGTGTAATTGTTTTCCAAATCCCTATTCCCATGTGAGCCATGCTCAGTATGGAAAAAATAGAAAAAAAATATCTTCAAAATACATGAATAAAAATGTAAGGGAAAATGGCACAGAGTCAAGGATGACCCCAATATGTTGATGTGTTCACATAAAATGCAAATGCGATCGTAGGGATAAAACCAACTGTGTCAAACTTCCACTTCGACTTGGTGAAGTGGGAAGGGATACAAATTATCAGACAAATATTTAGGTCATATTGGGGGTGGAATAATGATAAAGGATATATGTTTACCATACTCAAAGTGTAGCATCCATAATGTCTGACCGGAAATGGGAACAATTGATTGATGGTTGACCACTGAACGAATTTGAAAGGAGATATTTGTGTCAGATTGTTGTCTGAAATCCTCCAGGACATTGAACTAAAATGGTAGGTGAACCAAAATTCCAAGCATCAATACCATTTATGAGTAATTTTATAAGTGAAGGATGATATAAACCCAAATGAAGTTACACATAAAGAAGGAATATGTAATTGAAGACATGTCCATGCAAAATCCAAAAGAATCATCCATAAACCATAGCACATATGATTACATTTGTAAAACAAAACAGTGGTAGAGTGGTGCAGTTAACATTGGATGACTCTCTAAGTGAAGTGGATTAATGTGGGATAAATAGGTTGATGTACACATGGTTAGACCCAAATAAAAAATGGCTGGGCATTCCAATGTATCTCATAAATATTGGAATCAATCTAGACATAGTTCTAAAATGCCATGTAGATTAACATAATGCGGTAATGATGGAAAATGAAGAAGAAATTCCACTAAGGGGGTATGAAATGCAGTATAAACATGACTTGAGTGAGGAAAAAATATGTCTAGTGGCACTTTGTACTGTTAGTAGAGGCCTCAGGACAGAAAGCCAAAGGGTGGATAAGCATTGGGTTGGACCTTGAAACTAAATTTCTTGGCATTCCTACTTATCCTGTAAGGGAAGTAATCAATCCATATGTTTTTATTGAATGTCGTTTATTTTATAGACATGTGGTAAGTATGTAAAGCGTGGCTCTAAGGGTAATTTGTATGTCACGATGAATCAAAACCACCATGAATAAAGACAAAATAAGTCCATAACAAACCATGCCGGACCCTAATGATGAAAAGTTCAAGGGACCTGGGGCTGGACTCGAGGCAGAATTATTAGGCATTCCTACATATCCCATAAGTTTTTGAATCATGACACACATAGTTATTAAGAACCATGTATTTTAACATCAATTTGTAAAGATAGTAAAGGATGGTTACTAAAGGTTTGCATGATGCGTATAATATAAACCCGACGTGAATGAGGACTTAGTTGGTCTCATTCCAAACCATGGAATCCCGGATAGATTGGGGCAGAGGTTGCGAACAAACAAAATTATTAATTTGAACAGCTTGTGACTGGAATCGAAGATAAAATTCTTGAGAATTTTTACGTATACCATATGAATGGTAATCAAGGAACATGTAGTTCTTCAGTCATAGTGGATGTCTGGACCTTGCACGGGAAAAGGAGACATTAGATGTATCTTGTTTCTTCTTATCTCTCCTATTTTTTTATTTGAAGAAACAAACCCAGATAATGAGTCCAGATGTTACTGTATAAATCAAGCTATTTGTTTCCAATGACAAAATAGAATGGTGAATGTCTAATTCCAGGTGTGATGATCTCTCCCGATAGGAAACTATAATACAGTGTCTTTTATTCATCATGCAGCCAGTATGGAAGTGTCGTAGTTTATGTTCTTATCACAGGAACAACCCACACATTTTAACATTATGTTGGAAGGACGCAAGGATTTGGATTCATGTGGGGCTGCAAATCATAGTTTAATGTCATATGGTGTGGATGAGAGAGGGATCTTAATAAAGGGTCACTGATCTCAGATCTCCATGCAGTTTAAAGTCATGAAAGATGAAATATATCATAGTTATAATGACATAGAACACGATCCATGTGCATGGGCCGAAGGGGCCAAAATGGTACAGAGACCTGGGGTTGGACCTGCAAATGACATGTCCTTTTATTCCTACATTTCTCATATGTAAGGGAATCAAGACATATGTTGTTCGAGAGGTTCCATGTTGTTTAACATCATGCAGTTAGAATAATGGTAAAAATGGGAAGATGTTGTACATTTGGGAGGCACATAGGTTGGTTTCTGAAAACTCTACATGAGTGTGGAAAAAATTGTCCATACCACACCGTGTGTTCCTGACTGATGCCCTAAACCATGTGACCGAAAATTAGAAAATTTGGGGCTCGACCCACAAACATAGTGTTAGAGCATTCCAATGTATCCCATGAGGATGGGAATCATGACATATGTAGTTATTATGTTTCGCAATGATAGATTAGATCATTTGTTATGGTCTTTGATCCCAGACCATTTGGGTAGTGTACTACATATAGTTTTACATCATGTTGGATGAGTGCTCAGTGGCCTTACAACCTTCATCCCAGAAAATACTCACAATTTAACATCATGAAATGAGGAAGAGTGTGTACTATTTAGTGAATAACTATTTGAAGAATTTATCATTAGTGGGAGGGGTAATATTCTCACCATTCATGGTGACCATAAAATATACACCATTGGGGTAAACATTATGGATGATATAAGGCCCCTATTATTTGGTCTCCAGCATTAGGGGCTTCCAACCGGGTATCATTGGCATTCTGAGAGACAATAATATTTCATCTTGAAGGAATGATCATAGAAAAACATTCGTGTTGAATGATCTAGTTATCCTATTCTGATGCCTCTCTATATTATGTAATCCACGCAATCAGTTCTCATCAAGGGCCTCCAACGAAGCCAAACGGATTTCTGCTACTCAATCTGGTGTATGCTGATCATTTAAGGTTGTGAGAAGAGATGGAAATAGAATATTAATGGGAAAGTCCACCTTTGATCAATATACTAGATATTATGGGGTCACAAGGTAGGAATTAAGAGTCTTCTAGTAACCCATAGTGCATTGCGGAGTTTGTCCGGCCAAAATTTCTTATTCTGAACAACCATTTTCTGCTATGGTTTGAGAGGGTTTTGTGGGATTCCTTTATCTGAAAATTTACTTGCGCATGATAGTGAGAGGTTTGGTTTCAATGGATATTATAATTGGCATATAATTTCTTTAGTTCGGCTACCCAAAATATTTTGTCTTTGTCGGTGATGACAATGTGAGGGAATCCAAACTGAAGGTTGATATTGGGGCTCATGAAATAAATGATTGAAATGGACTTGACTCCCTTGAGAGGAATTCCCTCTATCCACATGGAAACGAAATCCGTATCTGTCAAGATGAACATACATTGGCAGGCTGTCTCCAGTGAATATGGTCCGAGAACATCATATCCCCATACTGTAAAGAGCCAATAATATCTGGTAGTTTGAAGAGGCTCTAGAGGTCGATGCGTGAAATTGGTATGTATCTGACACATGTGGAACTTCATAGAGAAATTAATATAGTCATGAATCATGGTGGGCTAGAATTAGCCCAGTCTTCAGATTTTTTTAGTGATCTTTGGGCTATCCTGATGATCTTTGTGTGAACCTTCACGAACATCCCACATAACCTAGGAGATCACATTTAATTTAGTACAATGAAGAAGAACCCCATAAAACCCATTTTTATAGAGGATATTTATGAGGATGAGACTTCTCTAGATGCTGAATTACACTTCACAATGACGGATCCACTCACAGATCATCTCTTCAGGGAGAATTCAACATTGGAGATACTCAAGAAAGGGACTTGTCCAATTAGGGGACTCTTTTGCTGCGGCAGGGGGGCAGATAATGTAGGTGTTGATGAACCAACTATGATATGACCTACAAACTGGCTATAGTCCTCGTCTAGATTGAAAAAAGAGACAACCCTCCAATGTGACACATGAATAGTTAGATCATCCTTGTTAGGTTTGGCAAGGGATGCAGTGAGATTGGATGAGGAATCAACTTTTCCATTCTCTGACCGGGGAATATGCGTATCTTTTGAAGGAGTATAGAATTTATCAATCATAGGATGGATGTGTTCTAAAATTGTAAATTTTTTGTATTCCTAACACCATAGTCACTATTGATCTTCTTGATGACCAACTCTGAGTCCCCCTTCACATGTGTGTGGGGAACATCAATCACAAGATCCACCTTGAGGACAGTGATGAGGGCCTGATACACATACTCATTTTTAGTATATCCTTCTGAAAAAATAATGAATATGGAAAGACATATTTTGAGGATTTAGTAAGGAGAGTCTCTTGGACTACCCTATTGAGCATGTGGTCATTCAACCATCTTCCAATTGGGCTTTTTGAGACGCTATCAAGATGCATCAGCCAACATAGTACGGTTTGATCGGCTGAATGGATGGATTTGTCTAGGAAGTCTAAATACATGGTCTACACTATAAGATTTAGGTGTGTGGAAAGAAATTCATCCAGCACCTGACCCGTGATAGCCTTTTATGGGATAATCCAAATGTCAAACTACTGAATGATGATTTACCACTTCGATAGGTGGCCTGTCAACATGGGTCTATTTAGTATATACCGCAATAGATCCACATTGGACTCCAATTGTATCTCTTGGTGCTACTAGTAATTTCACAGCTTCTATACCATGAATGCCAGTGCATGGTAGAACATCTCCATAGAGGTATATTTGTTATTTGTTTCGAGTAGCATGATGATGAGATAGTATAGACTATTATTTGTCCCTTCATAATTCTTTTGGGTATGTATGTTGATAATAGGTTGTTCCATAGTGGTTACTTAAAACATAAATTGCTTCTTAGGGATGAGTGGCATTGATCGTACCACGATTCACTATTTTATTCCACACTTACACTGCTGTTTTAAACTAGTTTTGTAATGAATATTCCAAATATAATAATAAATGTAACATTATGTTTGAATCATTTAATTAATGTTAATAAACATTATAATGGTAAATGTTACTTGTTTTTATTATTTCAATGTTGGTGGAGGTGATTTTGAGGGCCCTTGATGAAGTGGAAGAAAAATGGGCCAAAATTGCATGGATCCATGGACATCTGTCCACTATTTTGGTTAGTACACGAAATCCATGCATCCAAATGGGCTGAAAGTTTTTAGTCCTGTCCCAAACTGAATTATATATATTTCATATTAAGGAACACAATCCTGCTTCGGCTTCTATGGGGGCCATTCGGACTGATCTGTCCAAGCCACCGAATTTGGACCATGTCAAATGTGGTGTTCTGTATTTTATCAATATCTTGAGCTGTAGTTTTCCAAATGGTGAAAAAAGTTAGGTGGAGACATTCATAAGGTAGGGCTATAACTTTTATATTTTCTACAAAGTAGGATAAGGATGTCTGAAATCCTAAACGCGTGGTACAAGTGGATTGATGAAATCTGTGTGCCAAAAACCACCTTCCAATTTTCTTATAAAATGACACCTTCGGCTCCCCATTTGTAAGTTCGGCCAGGAGGCAAAGTGTTGCCATTTTCGAGTACCCAAGGAGTCTTCTCAACATCCCTAGAAGTTCTGGAGGCTATGGGAAGTTCTACTTCAACATATTCTTCTTCTTCGACTTCCATGGGTTTCTAAACCCCTTTTGATCACCCGGGGAGGAACGTGATGTAAATCCCAAGTTCATGTTGTAATATTTGAATGATTTTTTTAATTCTAGGTTTTTGTGTTGTTTTTCATCATCTTCTATTCTTATTTTATTGATTTATGCACTGGTATGTCATTCTAAACTCATATGATCATGTTTGGGGGTACGCATTATGTGATGTTTCACACACCGTTCACCACTTTCTTTTCCCCCTTCCAATTGCGGTGTTTGTGTGGTTAATATTTGTCAATTTAACTCACTTGATCACTATCAAGGTCATGAAAATTTATTTCATGGTTATACAATTAAATAACATAGAAATATGTATAGCACATCGAATTCTTCATGTGTTGCCTTGGTGAGTTTCGGTTATGATGTCGAGCACAAATCACTGAATCATTGGCGGTGTCCGGTGAATCATTATGTGTTTTCGACTGAACTCTACGAGGTATCCTAGTATAAACTCAGTAACATTATGGTTCTAGGTGTTATAAACCACGGATTTAATGATCATAACACCATATCATGATGCGATGAAGGACGAGCATCATGAGACTTCCCCGGGTTGATCACATTTAATCAATCTTGTTCATTTCTACTTTGTTTTATCGCTCTCAATTCCAATTTTCATCATTAATCATAAAACCCCAAAGTTTTAGAAAACCTAATTCACCTTCTACATCCATAATCAAAACCCACTATTTAAATTAATGGTCTAAGTCTCCATCGAGAGACGACCTAGGGTTGCTGCTATACTGCAGAAATTCTAGTAAAAACCCAACCTCTAATTTGACGCGCTCGACAATGCGATAAAATTTTGGCTCCATTTCTGAGGAGCCAATATAATTTAGTTTCTTTATTTCCTTTTATTTATTTATTTTAATTCTTAATTATTACTCCTTTAAATACCCCACCCCCATTTGATTGTTTTTATTTTGGGGTTTTTCTTTATTTTTGGTTGTTTTTAGTGTGTTTGTTCTCTCTCTATCTCTCTTATCCATATCCCTATCTATAATTCTGTATTATAATAATATATTATATTTTTACCCTTCTTAAGTGATTTCATCCATATTCAAAAAAAAACAAACTTCACATGTTATATGCATGACCCGATCTGGTAATGAAACACTACTTGAATTTGACCCTGAAATTGAAAATTTACTTCACACACAAATCAAGTCATCTAGAAAAGGTCAATAAAGTAACACTAAATAACCCCATTTGTAACCTCAAGTGTTCTTAAACCAATCAATAATTGAACCAAATCAAACCCCAGAGATCATGGCTGAAAATAACCGAACATTAAAAGAACTGACCACCCCGGATGTGGAGTACCAACCTACATACATCAAATATCCTGAGGAAGTGGCCAACTTTAAGCTGAGATCAGGTCTCATCCACCTCCTTCCAAAATTCCAGGGACTTCCCATAGAGGTCCCTCACAAACATCTAAAATATTTTCACATAGTGTGCTCCTCCATGAAACCCCAAAATGTGTTAGAGGACATCATTAAGTTTAGGGCCTTCCCTTTCTCCCTTGATGGTGTAGCCAAATATTGGATATACTATTTGACTACCACAATTGGGGGTTAGAATGAACTTAAAAGACTCTTTCTAGATATGTTCATCCCTGCCTCCTGAACTGTGTCAATTAGGAATGAAATCTGTGGAATTAGGAAATCAAAAGGAGAGAACCTTTATGAATATTGGGAGAGATTCAAAAGACATTTATCAAGCTTCCCCCACAACCAGATTAGTGAAAAACTATTAATCCAATAGTTCTATGAGGGACTTATCCCCATGGATCGTGGAATTATTGATGCTGCAGCTGGTGGTTCCCTAGTTGACAAAGCTCATTCTTCCGCTCGTAACTTAATAGCCAACATGGCTCAAAATGCACAACAATTTGGTACACGAGCTATTGCACCAACCCAAGGAGATAATGATGTAAGTCATTGGCCCTAGAACAAAAGGTATATAATAAACTTGATGAGATTAATACCCTTCTAAGGAAATTAGCTCAAGCACAAGGTAACTCACACTCTACTTCTATTCCATTACATTGTGGTATTTGTACTGATAACACTCATTTTTCTGACCAGTTCCCACAACTTCAGTATTCATCTGAGTCTTGTGCTATAGTGTTCCCTGGGCGTCCATTCCAACAAGCACCACCATTCAAGCATGAACCATTCAGGCCAAATCCAATCCTCGGGTGGCAAGCACAACCACAATACTGAAAAGGGAGAAACTCAAGATACCCCAAGCAGAATTGGTATCAACAAGGACATGGTATGAAACCTTATTATCCTTAAACTTCTCAAAACAACCATCCCCCTCCCAAATCCGAAACAAGCCTTGAGGACATGGTGAAAAAAATGGAAACCCAGAACCACCAGTTCCAACAGACCACAGAATCAGCAATTCAAGACCTGCGAACTCAAGTGGGACAATTGGAAAATACCATCGATGAGCTTAAGATGCAAGGGTTTAGACAACTACAAAGGTAATGTATGTGCAATTACACTTCTTAGTGGTAAAGAAGCTTTCCTTCTACTGATTCGATGAAACAGGTATGTCCCCCTCTTTAAAACACTCCTTCCCAACCCCCAAAAATTCTATGTAATGAAAAATAAAATAAAAAGGGAAATAAAATCATCATTTATGATTCAAATGAACAATTAATTCCTCTTCCTTTCCCACAAAAACTATCTAAATATGAGAAAAATTATGATAATGATATTGATAATGAGATAATGGATACATTTAAAAAAGTTCAAGTTAATATTCTTTTATTAGATGCAGTCAAGAAAATTCCCCATTATACCAAATTTCTTAAAGAACATTGCACCCATAGATGAAGGCTGAAGGGGAATGAGAGAGTCAACTGGGTATGAATATCTCAGCCTTGATTCAACGAATAATTACAACCAAATGCATGGATCCAGGCACATTCAAGATACCATTTACTATAGGGGAGATCTTTTTTTCTGATGCTATTATAGATTTAGGTGCTTCTATTAATGTAATGCCTCACTCCGTGTATACTTCTTTGCAGGTTGGAGAGCATCAACCAATAGGTATTGTTGTGCAACATGACAACCGAAGCACAACACACCCATCCAGAGTGGTCGAGGATGTCCTTGTAAAAGATAAGAATCCCATCTTTCCTACAGACGTTTACATTCTTGAGATGTAAGATACCTGATCCCAAGGACATGCCCCTCTCATACATGGGAGTCCATTCCTCAAAACAACAAAGATGATCCTCAATGTTCACAATTGTACGTTGTCCGTGGAGTTTGGTGGAGAAAAGGTATGTTTTAACATCTTTGAGGCTATGAAACACCTCGTTGTAGAGCACTCCACTATTCATGTCTATTCGATGGAAGAGCTCTCAAAGGATGCACACATACACAATTCTCTCCTCAACCCAAACTTTGATTCATTTTTTTATTCACCCTTGGATGATTTGAGTTTTGGTTATTCTTTTGAATGTTGTGTGGGTTCAGAAAGATGTAATTTGTGTGCTCTAATTGATGAGTGTGTTTATTCTGAGGTACCCATGACTATCAATGATTCTATAAATCTCATTTCAATAGATTCTCTTTCCTTTGAGAATAAACATGTGCAGATTGATAGTTTCATGGACCTCAATCCCCCTAAATCCACTCCCTCAATACAAAAACCCCCGATGTTGGAATTAAAACCACTTCAATCAAACTTAAAATATGCCTATCATGAGGGTATTGACCAATTTCCTGTTATTATTGCCAATAACCTCTCCCCACAATAGGAATCGAAACTGCTCAAACCTTTGATAGAGTGTAAAAAGGCAATAGGATAGACATTGGCTGATATTCCCGAGATTATCCCACCTATTTTTATGCACCATATACTTTTGGATGATGAGGCTAAACCCGTAATACAATCTCAACGCCGGTTGAATCTCGCTCTCCTTGAAGTGGTAAAATTGGAAGTCAGTAAATTACTTGCTGAAGGGATCATTTATCCTATAACTGACAATAAATGGGTTAGCCCAATGCAAATTGTGCATAAAAATAGGAATAACAGTTGTGTCAAATGAAAGTAATGAATTGGTTTCAATGCGTGTGCCAAACAGTTTTCGAGTCTGTATTGACTACCGTCGACTAAATCAAGCCAAGCAAAAGGACCACATTCTTTTACCTTTCATTGACCAAATGTTTGAAAGATTGGCTGGTAAGTCTCATTATTGTTTCCTTTATGGCTATTCGGGTTATTTAAAAATCCATATAGCCCTTGAGGATCAAGAAAAGACAACATTTACCTGTCCAGTTGGCACATTTTCATACAGAAGGATGCCACTCGGTCTATATAATTCTCCTGGTACTTTTCAGAAATATATGTTGAGTACTTTTTCATAGTACCTTGAGAGTTTTATGGAAGTCTTTATGGATGATTTCACAGTTTATGGTTCTTCTTTTGATAATTTTTTGGAACACCTAGGTTCTGTCCTCCGCCGCTGCATTGAAAAAGATCTTGTTTTAAATTATGAGAAACGACATTTTATGGTTGAGCGGGGGATAGTTCTCCGGAATGTCATTTCAAATAAGGGAATTAAAGTTGATAAATCTAAAATTTAATTAATTTCAACCCTTACATATCCAAAATGTGTTCGTGAGGTGCGATCTGTCTTGGGTCATGCTGCTTTTTACCGCCGATTCATTAAAGACTTTAGTAAGATTACACCTCCGTTGTCTCGGTTATTACAAAAGGATTCTGAGTTTGTGTTTGATAAAAATTGTGAGGATGAAATCAATTCACTAAAAAAGAGTCTCACATCACCTCCCATAATCCAACCACTAAGGTGGGATCTCCCCTTCAATCTTATGTGTGATTCTTCTAACTTTGCAGTTGGGGAAGTTTTATCACAAAGGGTTGAAAAAGCTCCTCATGTAATTATGTATGTCTCGCGTACCCTTGACCCTGCCCAGGTAAACTACACAACCACAGAAAAAGAACTCCTTTATATTGTGTTTTCCATGGAAAAATTCCCTTCATATCTTCTTGTGTCAAAAGTGATTGTGTTTTCTGATCATGCTGCACTTTGGTTCCTCTTAAAGACACCTAAAGCCAAACCCCTCCTCATTTGGTGGATGCTCCTCCTCCATGAGTTTGTCCTTGAGATTAGAGATAAGAGAGGGGTGGAGAATGTGTTAGCTGACCACATTAGTAGGATTTCCCCACCATTGGACCATCATGTTTACTCACCCCTACCCATTGGGGAATTCTTCCCTCATGAAAACCTTTGTGATGTTGTGGACCTTACCCCCTAGTATGTTGACATTGTGAATTTTCTAGCAACATCTAGGGTCCCCACTGATTTTAGCACTTCACAATCCCAGAGACTTAAACAAGATGCTCGATGGTACATTTGGGATGACCCATATTTTTGGATAATTTGTAGTGACCAAGTTGTTCGTCGGTGTGTCCCTGACCATGAGTTCACCTCTATTTTGACCTTCTACCACACCTTGAAATGTGGGGGCCACTTTGGCTCTCAACGTATAGCTCTAAAGGTCCTTGACTCAAGATTATATTGGCCAAAATTTTATAGAGATTCCCATAGGTTTTGTAAATCATGTACACTATGTCAATTCATAGGGAATATCTCTAAGAGGAATGAAATGCCCAAACAGCCCATGTTATTCTGTGAAATATTCTATGCATGGGGAATTTACTTCAAGGGGCCTTTTCCAAATTCATTTGGCTTTGTGTACATCTCATTGGATATTGACTATGTATCTAAATAGGTGGAAGCAAAGGCCACCAAGACCGATGACTCTCGAGTGGTTGTTGATTTTGTGAGGTCCCAGATTTTCAGTAGGTTTGGTCTACCAAGATTCATCATTAGTGATCATGGTTCACATTTTTTCAATCGTAACATGAAAAACTTGCTCCATAATTATGGGGTTGTTCAGAAAGTCTCCACTACATATCATCCCCAAACAAACAGACAAGAAGAAATTTCAAATCGAGAAGTTAAGCGAATCTTGGAGAAAAGGGTACAACCAAATAGGAATGATTGGAGTTTGTGCTTGGATGATGAAATTTGGGCGTACCGTACTTCTTTTAAAACACTGATTGGAATTTCACCATATAAGATTGTGTTTGGAAAATATTTTCACCTCCTAGTGGAGGTAGAACACCATGCATATTGGGATATTAAACAATGTAATATGAACCTTTCAGATGAAGGTGAACAAAGGAAGCTGCAGATTCAAGAGTTGGATGAAATTTGACGTGATGCATATGAAAACTCCCAAATCTATAAATAGAATAAAAAGTCTATTCATGATTGTATCATTCACCAGCGGAAGTTTTATATTGGTGAGAAGTACCTCATGTACAATTCTAGGATTAAGCTCCACCCAGGTATGCTTCGTTCCCGATGGCTCGGTCTTTATACTGTTACTAATGTTTATCCTTTTGGTGAAATACAGGTTTTCATGAGCAGAGTGGATGAATTCTTACCCTCAATGGGCAGCGACTTAAACACATCTATGTGGATTTTATGAAGAATCTAGTGGAGGAAATCTACCTTCTCGACGCATCATACCAATAAAACACACCAGGTTTTATCCTTCCTTCTCACATTCTCAATTATTTCAGTGAGGACACTGCATACTCTAGGTGTGGGGGTGGATACATTCTAGGGTTAGTTAGGAATTTTCATTGTTTTCTCTTTTTGTTTTCTCTTTTTGGCCTTCTTTATGGTATATTCATTTTTCCCCATCAACAATTTCAACGTTCCATGATTTGGCGGCCATAAAGTGGGGAATGTAAAAATAACATAATGAAGGCTAAAAAGAATTTGTGTATGAGTTTACCATTAAGGGGTGATTTCTTTGGTGAATTGGTTTTATGTCAATGATATAAATGGTTGTATCACTGTGAAACATTTGAGATGATTGATTCCCCTTGTGTGAGTAGTTTTTGGAAAACTGTGTCACTAATATCTCAATATATTTTTGCACCAAACCAAAATGTGTGATGATTTCGTACTTAATATAAGGTAAATATATGTTGGGTTAAAAATTTTCAGCTTGAAATGATATTTCCATTTGTTCTTTCCTTATCAGATCTATTTCATTACTGTACCAGATTGACCTATGCGTGTGTACCTAATGTCTGACTGTTGTACGCCCTCAAAAAAATTTGGTTGTGTCTTGGGCAGGTCAGGAACCACTCCTCCTCAACCTTTTATCTTGTTATAACTATTGCAATTAGTGTCGTGAGGAGGTCAAACAAGGGTTGAGATATGAGTGTGAGATTTTTTCCAAATGCAACATCAAAAAAAATATAATAAATGAGGGGAGTGATGAAATGTGAAACCTATGGGGATCTCTAGGTCGAGATCTTATGGTTTGACTTTTGGGAATGCTTAAATGAGTGGGTCTTGAAATATGATTGCAAATGATGTAGGGCAGGTTCGGTGAAAAATCATTTAAAGCTGAATAATGTTAAAATAACCTATATTTATTTGATAGAAAGTGAAAATAATAGCACGGAATGGTTTTCACACACACACAGGGAGAGTTTGTGTAATGGCTGACCTTAAAATTCCTTTCTCATGTTTGAGTCATAAATCTCTTTGAATTTTATTTTGATATGATTTATGAGACATCTTCTTCCATTTTCACTAGTAGGAACTCCTTGGTGTGTTTCGTGCATCGATCAGATTACATTGGTGAATTAAAATTTCCTGAAATGATAAATCTTCATGATGTTGGAAATATTTATATATGAAATATTTTATTGGGATATGTGACTTTGCCCAGGACTGAAAATGATTAGGTGTGGGGGTGTGATCGTACCACGATTCACTGTTTTAATCCACCCTTACACTGTTGTTTTAAACATCTTTTGTAATGAATATTCCAAATATAATAATAAATTTAACATTATGTTTTAATCATTTAATTAATTTTAATCAACATTGTAATGGTAAATGTTACTTTTTTTATTATTTCAATGTAGGTGGAGGTGACTTTGAGGGCCCTTAATGAAGTGGAAGAAAAATGGGCCAAAATTTCATGGATCCATGGATATATGTCCACTGTTTTGCATAGTAAACGAAATATGTGCATCCCAATGGGATGATATTTTGTGGTCCGTTCCAAAATATAATAATCTACATTTCATATTAAGGAACCCAATCCTTATTTGGCTACTATGGGTCCCATTCGAACTGATCTGTCCAAGACACCGAATTTGGACCAAGTCAAATGCGGTGTTCTGTATTTTATCAATATCTTGATATTTAGTTGTCCAAATGGTTCAAGCATTCGGTGGTGACATTAAAGTGGTAGGTCTACAAATTTTATATTTTCTCTAAATCGAGATAAGGCTGTATGAGGGCCTAAATGCATGGTACAAGTGGATTGATGAAATCTGTGTGCCAAAAACCACCTTCCAATTTTCCTATAAAATGAATCCTTGGGCTCCCCATTTGTAAGTTAGGCCAGGAGGAAAGGTGCGTCCATTTTGGAGTCCTCAAGGAGTCTTATCAACATCCCTACAAGTTTTGGATGCTATGGGAAGTGCTACTTCATCATCATCTTCTTCTTCCTCTTCCATGGGTTTCTACACCCCTTATGATCACCCAGGGAGGAACGTGATGTAAATCCCAAGCTTCATGTTGTAATATTTGAATGATCTTTTGAATTCCAGGTTTTTTTGTTGTTTTTCATCATCTTCTATTCTTATTTTATTGTGTTATGTACTGGTATGTCATTCTCAACTCATATGATCATGTTTGGGGGTACCCATTCATGTGATGTTTCACACACCGTTCACCACTTTCTTTTCCCCCTTCCAATTGCGATGTTTGTGTGGTTCATATTGGTCAATTTAACTCACATGATCACTATCAAGGTCATGCACATTTATTTCAAGGTATCACAATTAAATAACATAGAAGTCTGAATAGAACATCTAATTATTCATGTGTTGCCTTGGTGAGTTTCAGTTATGATGTCGAACACAAATCACCCAATCATCAGTGGTGTCCGGTGAATCATTATGTGTTTTCGACTGATCCTTAGGAGGTATCATAGTATAAAATCAGTAACATTATGGTTCTAGGTGTTACAATCTAGGTACTAAAAGATCATAACCCCATATCATGAAGCTATGAAGGATGAGCATCCCGAAGCTTCCCCGGGTTTATCACGTTTAACCAATCTTGTTCATTTCTACATTGTTTGGTCGCTTTGATTTCCTATTTTCATCATTAATCATAAAACCCCCAGGTTTTACAAAAAATAATTCCCCTTCTACTTCCATAATCAAAACCCTCTTTTTAAATTAATGGTCTAAGGCTTCGTCTAGAGACGACCTATGGTTCCTGCTATACTACAGAAATTCTAGTAAAAACTTAACCTCTAATTTGACGCGCTCGACAACGCGATTATGCATCAGAACCGAATGATGGGGAACGTATATTTTTATTTCCACAAATGAGATCTATAATTCCGTATCCCAATAATAGAATGTTCCTTTATTTATGTGTTGGGAAACAATATTACACTTCCTGACCCAATTCGCATTGAATCAAGGTATGTATGGTATGTAGCCCTGAAAACCTGATGTCTCTTAGAGGATTCATGTAGGGGACATCTGACTGATGGCTTTGATATTCTCTGGGTTGACCTCGATGCCTCTATATCTGAAAATAAAGCAGAAAAAATTTCCATATGTATCCCCGAAATCACACTTCAATGGGTTCATCTTCAAATGGCAGGAGTTGTATAAGCTGAACAGTTTATCGAGATCAGCGATATTGGCTTGGAGTTGGTAGGATTTGACCACCAAATATTACACAAAGCATTCTACTAATTGAATTAGGATTGGATTAAATATTCGGTGCATGGAACATTGATTGGTGGAACCTTAATTTTTCAGACGGAAAGGCATTATATGATAATAATAGTTACCTTATGGTTCCATAAATATTTTGGACTCTTCTTATTCAGGGAAAAATCAGATCTGATTTTATTTGGAATAACAATTAATTAAAGAGAGATCTTGGAATTCAGAAGTAACGTCATTTAGCAGCTCTCCTGTCTAAAGGGGGATGTCATCCATCAGACAGTGTAGGTTGAGAACCTAAAAGTTGTTCCAAACCCTGATCTATCAGTTCATCTTTTTGATAGGCACAATGTTTGCTATCCACTTTTGTTACTGGACATACTTGATAATGTTTTCATTAATGTACTTATCAGTTTCTTCCTCGACCATGAAACCAAGGGAATGGTGAATCATTCTTGGAGGTTTTTTGACCTTGCAATGATTTTTTGGGAGACTGAGATAGTGGATTGTGACCTGAGGATCTATCCTTGGCTTCTAAGACTAACTCCAATAAAATAAAACATGATGATTTTTCATAAAATATATATAATATTGTTTTTCATCAATTGACATGGCTGCATTGATCAATGTTTGTTTTGGATCTAAATCAATATTGAGATTCACATATACCTACTCATCGACGATGGTGGATATGCCTTCTTCAAAAGTAGGCAGGGATACTTCCAAATCATTGTCATCATACACATTGCAGGCATCATTTTCAGGAGCGATTCTTCTGAGTTAACAGGCCTTTTGGATAATTGGTACTGGGCTATGTGGCCATGGAATCATCATCGGGATAATATGGCGCCACTGAGACTATGACATAAATGTTGTTGAACTAATTCTGTCAATCCTTTTATACAAGGGGACATGCTTGATAATATCAAAGAAGTAATGTTGCATCGGCCTGAGTTAGTTCAATCCTTCTCATCGGAATAAACAATTATGTTGTATCACTATTTCAATGGGGAGTAAAAACTAAAATTTCACTAGGGTAGGGCCTCTGAAATCACTAGAGACAGATTTATGTTGTAGTATGTGGTGATCATCCAAAATCCCCAAAAAATGTGAATGTTATTTCTACTCCTTCTAGAAATGACAAATCATTCCCCATATCATGGTTCATGGCCTCTAATAGGTGGATTGAAAAAATGTTGGAATCATCTAGTTTTGTCTACAGGTCAATTGCTGCCATAACATGTTCAACCTCATTATCCAGAATCTACTTCGACTTTCTCTTATAATATTCAACATCCAAAAAGTGGGCACCAAAGGAGGGGATTGGATAAGCTTCACAATGGAGTATTCCCACTCCACCTTTGGGGGATTACATGAGCCACTTATGATATGAGGATTGAGCTATCGCAAGCAGGTGGAGCCAGTGTATTTCCATCAGTACGTGGTTGATAGTGTCCTATAAAACAACCTTATACATAGTTCTAGAAACTAAAACACCAAACTATGTCTTTAGATGGATCATTATGAGAGGGGACATTTTTTATGGTCATACCCTCAGATATATATGTCTGAAGGACTAATGTATTATTTAGATAGTCCTAGAACATGAAGAATCTAGGTCAGGATGAGATTGATACTAGAACCTATGTCTGTGATAAAATGACTGATTTACACGCCATTAAACTTGACTATTTTATACAATGGAATGTTGTACCAATGGATGGGAGCTACCTAATAATTTACTAAAAATGATATAATGGCATGGAATTCTGCATGTCTGTACACCTTGTCATGAAAGGATTTTAAATCCACCACATCTATTTCAAACTGGATGAGATTATCAAAGCCTTTAAAAGGTAATCACAGATTTCTTCTGACATGTGAAGGGCTTCAACGATTGAGATCAATGAAGGATAACTAGAAAGAAGCTTGAGTATATCATACTTCCGTGATAGATGAATGTATCTTCCACCAGGAGGTTTCTCCATGATAGGAGATATGACATGTATTGTGGTAGGTCATACTCTTGGGTCCTGCCTGGTGTTAGGATTATCTCACTGCTCAGTAGTTGGACTACACAAATAATCAATGAAAAAAGGTCCAGATGACTAAGGTCTTCCAATAGCTGATCATGATGGATAATAGTTTGGTCACAGTGGCTCTCTCTGATATTACAATACATATGGCGTTAGAGGCAAATCTGACAAGTTTGGATGGGAGGATTTCCCATGTTGAGCTTGGTGTTGGTCCAATTGTCTGACCTCAGTGGCATGCCCAAAATTTCTAGAAGCGCAGACCATGGCATTCTAATGATTAACATATCCATGATTGTGTCGGTGTTGGCATTGACTGAGGGTATTAAAAGGATTTTCCTGACATTCTCCATTTTCATGAACCAAATAAAGATTTCCCATCTATACGGTGTTTACTGATGCATAATACTGATCATCACATAAAGAATCCTCCACTGTCCAGAGGATTCAAGGGGTGATTCCAATTTCTAGGGGCATGAAACAGTCAAGTGTACGGGACGATGGTGGCATTAGGGGGGGATATTTTGTTTCCCTCACATCATCGATGCTTACCTTCCATGGATGATGAATCATAATACATTGATGTATAAGTATTATCTTGATGTGACATGGTGTCCTCAACGGGATCAAGATGATTCTAAGGGGCACGAATAATATCATGCATGTGATAGAATACATGTTATGTCATTTGGTAGTAATAATTCTGGGACCCACATGTAGAAACATGTTTCCACCCACCATAACTGTCACTGTCAGGCCTTAGAGACACACATGAAACTTATTCCGGGGCTGGACCTAGTTTGACTATGTTATTATTGACTTAGACCTAGTTCCATTCCTTAAACAAGTAACACTACATGAGGGTAGGTCCAAGGAACCTATATTAAGTGATATAGTTGGGGAAATCTATGATATCAGCTTCTTCAGGTCTCCTGAAATATGAAAACCGCATGATTCCTTTCTTTAAGGCACGTCAGATGTATCTGGGAACCTGATCCTCATTGAATGAGTAGGTTTGGTTTCTTCTATTAGGAAAGGGGGATTTGAGAGTTAGACCCTATCAAGGATGTGGATACATATGTGTAGAAGGGTCCTAATTGTATCACCAACTCGGAGGTGGTACATTATGTGGTGGTGCTTGCCGATTTTACAGTAGAAGATTTTTGGATAGAGGTTGAAATTGAGCCTGATTTTGAGGTGGTGGTCCCCAACGAGGCTTTGGGGTTGGTATGGTGGATGACAATTACAACTTTCATGTATCTTATATGTGTCCAAAAATAATGGATCTTCTTGTAGGGGTTGCGTGAGTCAAAGGATGTCCCATTTTACTTGGTCCATGTGTTCTTCTAGACTTTACACCTCGTCAGAGATGTCCCAGAACCCACCCGAGTAATTTTGTGTAATAAAAGAAGGGAACATTTTAGTATTAAATGTCCCTAAACATGTTGTCAGCAGATGTTCCTGATTCAGTGGCATATCATGAGAGTATTTGAGACCCTTCCACCTGTAAAAGAAGTCTCTAACTCTTTCATACGGCCTCTACCTGGCTTTGATAGGTCTAATATATCTGTCTTCCAAGTGGATGAACATAACTAGTATAGAAATTTCCTATGAAGATCCTCCAAATCATATATAGACTCAATGGGTATCTAGTAGTACAAGACAAACACAGGCCCTTCTATTGTCTGTACATAGCCCCAGAGTTTCGTGGCTTCTTGTTGTAATGGTATTTCCAGCATGGGACCACACAATTAAATAAAGTGGGAAATGTGTTGTAGTGCATCAACAGTACCATTAAAACCTGAAAATGTGGGATTCATGAATCTTGGTTGTGTATACATCTCATCCATCTATGCTAAATGTTAATTGCCATCAGGCAGGATCCCCACCGGTCGGGTTTCAAGAGCCTCAAGGTGAGCGTTGAGGGTGGTCATCAGATCATCTTGGTTGGGATTTATCTCTTAATGAGGGTCCCTTGACACCACTTCATCGGAAGGTTCTTCAAAATTTTAAAAGGCCCCTTCATCTTGTGGAACAACTATTGGAAAAACCCGAGGATCCACTGGAAGGACAACATGAGGAAAACCGGGAAATATACAACAGTGCTGGGTCCAGGGAAAAATTCTAGTGCATTTCTGGTGGATTAGGTGGGACATATCATGGTCACTATCCATAAACATTTACCTCCACCCTGTATAAATAGAAAAGGTTATCAATGTCGATAGAAGGCAACTCACTGGGGGGAAGTTGTGTTTTCCCCTAGTGTCCTGGTCGAGGGTCATCATTATTTAGTCATCTTTTCGTGGCCCATTAGGCAAAGAGCTAGTCAACCAAATTTTCCTGCTCCACAAGATGCTCACACAAGGTATCATTTTCTAGGTCTTCTCCATCTTTGGAACTAAGCTAGATAGATTATATGGTTTAATGACCCAAACATGTTCTTTACCTTTACCAGGTTCTCGTGAGAGTTGAAACGACTCAAAAGGTGTAGTACGGATGAGTAGCTACATTAGGTGGATGTTATTGATGTATTTTGGGTAAGTCAGGTGTTGTGATAACCCATTACACTGGTCATCTTCTTCAAACCTTGATTCGGTGCCCCCTTCTGTAAATATCTCAGGGACATCCATTTTTTTCTTAGCGATGGCTAGAGTCATATCATTGATGCTTCCGAGTAAACCAGGTTTGGGAATGATAGGGCTTAAATGAAGGGTGACATAATGCCCCCAACCATAGGTCTAGATGTATGGGGATGCCTCCCTAATAACTATGTGGAGCACAGTAAATCTTTAAATGCATCATTGTTGTAGCTCTCGATAATTATCGGGTGACATAGTGTGTCGATTTGCAGGAAGCGTGGCTAACAAAAAAAGGTGAAACTACTGGCCAATATCATCAAATTTTTTCTGACCCATGGAATATGTCAACCATTGATGAAGGATGTGAGTTTTCATCATATCAATGGTTTTATTGAATCACAGGATCTTGTCATGTGTAAGGGTTGTTGGGACATTGATTTTTTCCACTCCTATTGAACAAAACATCACTGGTAATAGGTATATAGAGATGAAGTCCCAGTGACTTCTAAGATCCAAATCTATATCAAGCCCTTTATTTCCCCATTCATCATCTCAAGGTGGTTGAGGGACTGACAACGACATAGTCATGGACTGTCATGGTGTTGAGCTGGTTGGTGGAGAATATGGTGCATGAGCTGAAAAAACGAAACATATCGAGTTGTCTCTCATGTATCGAACTATATGGTCCACCACATCCATGTAGGAAGGTATTTTTATTGTTTCTTCATGTTCTTGGGATACAATGGTTATTCATGGATTTGATATGGGCATGGGGTCTAGAGGTCCCTAGAATAATTCAATGGGATGTTGTGTTGAAGCAGAGTACGATCTGTGTATTGATAGAAAATATTACAATGTGAGATCCTTGATAGGGGTAAAATAATCTTCCTCATAGATGTACCTATGGAGGTATTTATGGATTTGGTTAACTTACCTTTCAGGGAGGAAGAATTGAATTCACTGGTTCCCTTTCCCAATACCTGACAAAGAGGTGTGGAGTAAGGGTTCCATCATCAAATCACATTCTACTTTTGAATCTATGAAGGAAATATGTTTTTTTATCTAAATATTCTCATGGTTATTTCTCTAGTAGAGACGACCTAAACTTATGCCCCATGGTGGATCTTCATAGCAGGGTTGAGATTCAACACAGGGAGGAACTCCATGTGAGTTGATGTTGGAGCTGGGAGGACTCTATCTTGGGAAAACTGGGGTGCTAGAAGCACCGAGAAAATATTGAATGGGAAAAGTGGAGGACCTCCGTGGTATGAATTTATGGTATGAGAAGGGCCTTTATATTAACTGGTTGTGGTATCAATGTCATGAGGATGATATTCACTTCGATAATGTTAGACGCTGGAAAAACCTCTACATTCAATGATGCAGGGAGGGCCACCACTTCTGTGATTGCTGGCTGGGGGAGTACCTTGAGGACATCAATAAGCACAATGGGAGGACCACTAGGCTATTGAATTTCTGGATGGGGGAACCCTTACACCGAGAATGTAATAAGTGATGATAACTTCCATACTGGAGGACAAATTCACCTGTAAGAACCTTGGGTCGGGTGTCAATAAGGCAAAGAGAACTGCTGCTTGAGCTGATAATGGGTGCATGGGGAGTTAGTTCACTCTTTTTGATGGTGGTATAGGTAGGGCTACCCTTTTAAATGTCACTATCACAGGTGTTCACATGACAATATCCAATTTACCCAACAACCGAGATACCCAATAAATTCAGTTCATTAGGTTACTGGTACCTCAGACTTGGCCAACCCTAAAACTGCTTGTGCTCTGTAAGATTGAGGTGACCTTACATAATAGTGAGATGGGGTTGATGGTTCAATCCAATAATGTCTTGCGCCACTGATGCTATGCAATTGGGTACCCCTGATGGTGGTACTCTTGAACATTCACCCGACATTGATGTCGAGTTAGCTGAACAAGGAAAAGACGTGTATGGGTGTAGGATACCTGCACTTCGGTCTGCTGGACCAGCTAGCAACGTTGACATGGCTGGGTGGAAGCCATCCTTTGCAATCCCCTGATAGAAGTCAATGTTGAAATCCCTTGAACCTAGTACACTTTTTCAGAGTTAGGGAGGAAGTCATTGGAGCACTCTAGGGAGAGGATCCAAAAGATGTTGGAAATATGTGTTGGGATGAGTTCCTCGTTGTGCAGCCCTTGGGTGTAGCAGTGTTTGTAGAACACTGAGGCCTCCATGTCATGATGGTCCATTTCCCTTATAGGGATGATCCCATCTTATTCATATCGAAGACCAACTATTCTAATCTCACACCATTAAATAAAGTTTGTGGGTGAGATGGGGCATGGGTGCCCAACTGCTGTGGGAGACATCATAGAGGTGACGAATCCGTGCAGGATTGCCGCATTCACATAGCCCATGCCCCAACTTTTGTCAGCGGGAGGTGATCATTGTCTTGATACTATAGATTGAGTCCGGGAATACATTGATATTCAGACATTTGTACAGATGTTAGTAAAATGATGTCCATTTCTCAGGCATTGTTCAGTCATCCATGGTTGGATGGAAAGATCCACACAGACTACATCATGGTTTGGAATTCCCCATGATTATCTTCCCCAAACATTGGTGGGTTTCAAAATAGGTCCACTATTTTATGGGTTGGACCTGGAGCCAGATAACAGGATATTGTGACATGCATATCTAGTAATTCCCCAAACATTACTAATTACCAAGCTAAGGGGTATAATTCATGCTAGGTCCACTATTTATGATTCTAAATCATTCACCGGGGCCCAACTCCCTTCGTGTGATGATTCATGATGACAGTCACATTTGTACCCCGCATTGCTACTTTCCAAAGGCCGTAAACATTCGTCTCTTATTCCGGGACATCTCTCCTTGATCAGAACGGGATATTGGGATGTTGTTCAATCCTTCCATGTATTCCTTCTAGGAATTCATCACTTAGTAATAGTCTCCCTTATTGATTTAATATTTTGTCTGAAAATCCCTTCCTGATTCCATATCATTGTGGATGTCGATTAATTATAGTACATTTGTCAAGACATTCCCAAGAGGGTCAAGTCAGCCTTGCAACCTTCTGTTAGGGGAGTAGTCACTTCGATCATCACTAGATTGTCTTGTCACGGAAGCACGAGTGAATCTGAATTTATTTTCCTTAAGATAGGTAATCCTGAGGGTGATGCATATTTAGGCATCCCATATTGATCACAGGGTATAATATTCCATAGGAATTTCTCTAAGGCTTTCATCATCTTTCCATGCATAACATATGAAGTCCCTCATGTTTAACATCTACTATAAAAGGATCGGACTGATCAGAATTCTTAGGGGAGTGGATCTGATGTGTGTGTCCCTAAGAGGGACCACCTAGGTAAAATACTAGTTGAGGGGATCAAAACATCTAATGAAAATATATCTAGGGATGATGGTTCTCTATACAGGGGGCTCATTGTTTTATCAATGGATTGGATTGAACCTCATGGAGGTTTCCTACATGCCATGTATGAACAACATGGATCAAACCCCATGCAATTTAATGGTTTAATGAATCGGGGTGTACATAGAGGAAAAAAACACTGAGAGGTGATTTGTCTTACACATGGATAACGACCCATATTCTAGAATGAGAATAAATGAAGAAGATGGGGTATAGAAGAATTATTGAGGATGGTAATGGGATGGAACCAATGTGTAGGTGATATTAATGGGAATGAACCTCAATGAGGTCTCCTACATATCCCCAGGATTGATCATCAAATTCCACGTAGTAATAGAATGGGGCGATGAGTCACCTGAGGAGGTGGCTTGTGAGAATGGATGCATGATTGGGAACCAAAATAAATAGAACCAATTGGATGGGTAAAGATCTTCCCTAGACATAAAGGCTTAAGGGATAGAACATGATGGGACATGGGTGATGAGATTGAACCTAAGGTAACCTTCCTATATACCTTACTCAGGAAAGGAAAAAATCAATGACCACGTAGTTTGGGAGTGGGGCATAGAATCAAGCTGTACACAAAGGACAATGACCCATGTGGATGGATCAAAACAACACAGGGAGGAAAATCATTGTGTGGTGTCCCAAAAGGGAAGATGTCACACCTATGGGGTGCATCCCTATAGCATCCCATCTTTTTATTACGTAAACATTCATTACATTACACAAAACTGAGGATCATTAAGGTTTAGTGTCTTGGAAACAAGGAACATAATACATGAAAACAACATAAAGAATTATTATTAATCACTTGAAAGGCTTCTCCTTAAGTTCATCCTAGGTTCGTTACTACATCTCATAACCTGAGGACATACATAAAAAGAAAGGGTGAGCAGAAGGCCCAGTAACGGAAACTAGGGAAACATTTTACATGTGAACTTGAGATACTTAAATAAGGAAATGAAAAGAACGTTAAGGCATGAGAAAGAAATTATGAGATACATAAAAAAAATCACATTTTTCATAACTTGATGATGTGGATACAACATTTAATATTGACAGTCATTTCATTTCACCAAGGTCCATCCCCATGGTTTCATTAAAAATTACCAAGTTTACTCACCAAGGTATCAGTCTAAAAAGTCATCTCTAGAGATTAAGTCTTTACTCAATGCATTGGAGCGCTATCTGGGCGCACCCATGACATGTCTTTATTATCATGTGATCCACATATATCATCATCAATCATTTCATAAAAAACCCATATAGCATAAAATAAATGGGTTTCATTTCATAATCATAACGTTTTAAAAACTGCTTTAAAGACATGATCCTTATGTCACATTAAACCCACGGAAAAGGGAAAGTTTGTTTCAAGTATGTAAATCCCAGAATTTATAATAGAAAATTTTGATATATATGTGAATAACCCTGTAGAAATAAGAGCTTTGAGTATTAACTTAATAACATAAAATAATTTTGAGATAAAGAGGGAGGCATTTTGAGACAAAAACTATGTAGCATAACGTCTACGATACATGGTTTTAGAAAACATTGAAAAGAGAGGGGATATGGGTAACCCACTCAAAATGTAACATAAAACAGTAGGGGAACAGAATATATAGTATTTTAGAACATGGTAATGAAATTTTAATGATAAACCATATGAAACGATGAACTTGAAAGGAAGACAGAAATAAGATTTCTCTTATGAGAATTCGGCAGCCTAACGACGTCACTTAAAACATCCAAAAATGGATTGATGAGATCAAATAGGGTCTCTCATAATATGAAAATAAATGATCAGTATGATATATATAGAGATCATACCCCAAAATAATAAAAAGGAACTTGAATGACTTGACATGAAAATAGATCTTGAAAAGGATAAGGGTGAAAGAACCCCTTAGAAATTCGGCAGCCTAACAACGCCACTTAAACTTCAACAAAAATGAATTGATGAGATAAAATAGGGTCTCTCATCATATGAACATAAAATATCAGTATGATATATTAATAAATCATAACCTAACATAAAAAAAATAACTTGAAAGACCTGACATGAAAATAGATCTTGAAAACGAGAAGGGTGAAAGAATCCCTTAAAAATTCGGCAGCATAACGGCGTCACTTAAACTTCAACAAAAATGAATTGAAAAGATCAAATAGGGTCTCTAAACATATGAACATGAAAGTTCAGTATGATATATATAGATATCATACCCCAACATAATAAAAAGTAACTTTCAAGACTTGTCATGGAATTATAACTTTGAAAAAAGGAGAAAGGTGAAAGAACCACCTAAAAATTCGGCAGCCTAACGACGCCACTTAAAACATCAAAATACTGAATTGAAGAGATCAAATGGGGTCTCTCATCATATGATAATAAAAGATCAGTATGATAGATATAGAGATCATACCCCAACATAATAAAAAGGAACTTGAAAGATTTGACAAGAAAATAGAACTTGAAAACGAGAATGGTGAAAGAATCTCTTAAACATTCGGCAGCCTAACGGCGCCACTTAAACATTCATAAAATGAATCGATGAGAGAAATAAGGGGTCTCTCATAATATAAACATGAAAAGGGCATTATTATTAATATATAATAACATCCTCCAACATAATAACATGGAGCATAAAAGAAATGACATTAAAGAGATTACTTGAAAAGAAAGAGAGGTCAGATCCCTTACCTTAAAACGTAACTCTTAAAACTCAAAGGTTTGGACCTTGAGGGCTTGGGGGCACCTTGGGAGGACTCCTTGGGAGGTAAGGAGACCAGAATTTCGTTGCGGATGGTTTTGGAGTCGAAAAGATGAGAGCAGGGCTTGGTATTTATAGGGAAAGTGAGGGGACAAGGCATTAATGGCCAAGGGACACCTCAAAAGTAGTTTTCTCAAAAGCATGGGCCCTCCCATGGTACTTCCCATAGAGTTAGGCCACATGGGGATCCAAACACAATACTTCATCCTCTTTAGTCGACCATCTGTTAAAATATCTCATGACATCATCATGACATGGTTATGATGTCATTAAACATACCGAAACCCTAAAACTGTATTTTTACTATTCACTGAAAATTCAACTTTCTCAGAAAAATCCCAAAATTTTACCTTAACCAAATATCAATGCTCTTATTTCAAAAATTAACTATATTTTATAAAAATAATTTTCTAAATTTTTTTAATTCATTTTTTAAATAAACATACTATTCACCGAAAATTCATTTTTTTGAGAAAAATCCCCAAAAATTACCTTAACATAATATCGATGCTCTGAGTTCAAAAATGAAATCCATTTTATAAAAATAATTTTCTAAATATTTTTAATTTAATTTTTAATTAAAAAACACTATTCACCCGAAAAAACTAATACTTGAATAAAAATTTATGAAACTGTTATTTACCCATTTTATTTAATATCATTACTTAATCTTGGTGTCTAAATTATATTAAAACTTTCTTTGAGTGAATTTACTAATCCATTTGGTCACATTACTAATCCTAAGAGTAAAATCACTATTCATAATTTACTATTCATCGAAAATCAAGTTGATCTTATTAGACTCGAAATTTCGTACTGAACATAATTGTAGAAGACCATTTTTCGAAAATCATTACACATTTTTATTTATTTAAGGTTTACATAAACATTTTTAAAATAAACTTTTTCTCTAAAAATAATAAAAAATATGCATACTATATTTATCAGGACATTTGAAAATTCATAAACTTAATCATAAGAAGAAAACCCAATATTTATTTACAATAAAGGATTACACAAGGCAGTTATGGTCTCCTTACATATCCCCTTATCACACCATCATAGGGCCTAAGTGTAAGGCGTGCTAAGGTGAGAGAATCCGAGGGAGGCTCGGCCAACATCGCACGAGTAGTAATTTCTATCAGTTTGAACTTCTCATGATGGCGATCCCGTTCTAGCTTCACATGATGAAGTTCATCTTGGGTTTGGTCTAGAGCAAAGCCCAGTGATGCTAACTACTTCCCAAGTTCTGTTAGATGGGCTTCGATCGGTCCACGACTACTGGGTGGGGCCATCGAATCTTCTTTCTATATTAATTAACCACGATTGCTTATATTTAGAGACAATAGTAAAACCGTTTAGTTTCCAGCGGTCATATTGACCAATGGTCAAATAACAATCAAAACCCAATAGTCTCATTTTAATTATACTCATGTTATCAAATGAAATATCTTTTTTGAGTATAAAAATAAAATAAAATAACACATAAAATTTGGAAACAAGATTTATTTAAAATTCCGGGTCGTTACAATCTTCCCCCCTTAAGAAATTGCATCCTCGCAATTTTTAAAATTGAGTTTTAAAATTTCCTTGAAAGTACCACATCAGAAAAGGAGTCAGTAAAACTATTACTTTAAAAGAAAGAAAGGGAAGTACAAAGGTCACCCAAGTTAACCCACACTAGGATTCCATGTAGGAAAACATAGACATGGAGGAGAAAACAAAGGGTCAAGTTCTGAGGGAGAGTGATAGAGAACATGATTAGAAGAAAGTTAACAATAATAAAATCCCAAAATTATGATGTCTGTAAACGGTCTTTGATTACCTAGTAGGAAACGTAAACCAATAACATTTTTGTTTTACGTTTCTTTTCATAATTTTGAGGAATTCATTTACTACATAGAAGAAAAAAATAAGAAAATATACCTACCTTCAAGTAGAGTTTCATCCTTTAATAAGTCCCTACCAACACTAATCTTTTCTCCAAATGATAAGAATTCAAAAACACTTGGTCTCATAAAAAGCACAAGAATAATCTTTTAGAGAATCACATATTCTATAAAAGATTAACTATCTATTTCTTCTATCTTTAAACATTATACAAAAAACCAGAAAGGTTAATGTAAAACAACTCTTCAAAAAGAAATAATCCCATAGGAATGAAAACTACTTTTAAATCTTCAAAGTTCCATGGTACTACCCAAAGTTTATCATAGACCATTCCATAAATAACGGTCCTTAAAATTCCTCAAAATAAACCAAACTAAGATTGAAACCCAAATACAAGAAGGATTTGATAACATAGTCTTCCAAAATAAACATCATTGTTCATCTCCAAACAACATCAACCACTCCTAACATCTTATCACAAAATTAGATAACCTAAACATATTTTACTCAAGATAGGTTAATCATTCCCATAAGTAACCTAAATTAATATAAGTCCACCTTAAATTCATCGATTCTTCAAAATATAAGTCAACCTTACTCCTCAATGAAAATACCGTAGTAATCTATTTACCTCGATCATATAGGGTCCCTAAAATAGTGAACGTCTTCCAAAATAATAATCATCTTTTAATCCCCTAATCATCCCTGTCATATTAATATGACAATCGTCACATTTCCTATCACATTGGTTGTTGGGACATGTTTTTCCATTTCCCCGCGTTAACTAAGAAGAGGAAGCATATTTAGAGGCTTAAGTACTTAGCCAATAATCATGAAAAGGAACTGAAAGCATATAAGGATAACTTGTAGAAGAAAAGTATACCCTAACTTGTGATCCCCTAGGTTCCCAGCTAGGTTATCCATGATCATATATTTTTATGTGAATATTTAATTATTTTATCGTTGTTCCTTTAACAATGGTTCACACTAAGCTTATGAATTTAGCAAAGCATATCCCTCAGGAGTGTCGTAACCACGAGTGCAGCAAGGCCCGTTGTCGTGTACCAGTTCCCGTTCGAGTCTAGTTCAAAGTGGTGTTTTCGGGTTTTACCCCTTTGTACATCTGTGCCAGAGCCACCTCTACCTGCTTGTATCCAGACCGGGATGTATTTTCTTGGCAACCCCTTACTCAATACTCACCAAAATACAAGGAATATTTCCTATATTTAAACTTTTCTATAGGGTTATTCCTAGAGTTTTTAAATCTTAATTTACACAGATAACTAAACTATCCTTTGATACCAACTATAGCATCCCGTCTATTTATAACATAAACTTTCATTACATTACAAAAAACTGAGGATCTTTAAGGATTAGTGTCTTGGAAACAAGGAACATAATACATGAAAACAATATAAAGAATTCTTCATAATAACTTGAAAGGATTCTCCTTAAATTCAACCTAGGTTTATTACTGTATCTCATAACCTGGGGACATGCATCAAAAGAAAGGGTGAGCAGAAGGCCCAGTAAGGGAAACCATAGAAACATTTTACATGTGAACTTGAGATACTTCAATAAGGACATGAAAAGAACATTAAGGCATGAGAATGAAATCATGAGATAAATCATAAAAATAACATTTATCATAACTTGAATATGTGGCTGCAACATTTAATATTGACAATAATTTCGTTTCACCAAGGTCCATCCCCAAGGTGTCCTAAAAAAATACCAAGGTTATTCACCAAGGTATCAGTATAAAAAGTCATCTCTAGAGATTAAGTCTTTACCCAATGCATTGGAGTGCTATCTGGGTGCACCATTGACATGTATTTATTATCATTTTATCCACATATATCATCATCAATCATTTCATAAACAACCCATATAGCATAAAATAAATGGGTTTCATTTCATAATCATAACGTTTTAAAACTGCTTTAAAGACATGATCTTTATGTCACTTTAAACCAACGGAAAAGGGATAGCGGGTTTCATGCATGTAAATCCCAGAATTTAAAATAGAACATTTTTATATATATGTTAATACCCCTATATAAATAAGAGCTTTTAGTATTCACTTAATAACATAAAATAATTTTGAGATAAAGATGGAGGCATTTTGAGACGAAAACTATGTAGCATAACGTCTACGATACATGGTTTTAGAAAACATTGAAAAGAGAGGGGATATGGGTAACCGACTCAAAAATGTTACATAGAATAGAAGGGGAATAGAATATATAGTATTTCAGAACATGGTAATAAAATTTTAATGATATACCATATGAAACGAAGAACTTGACAGGAAGACAAAAATAAGATTTCTCTTATGAGAATTCGGCTGCCTAACGACGTCACTTAAAACTTCCAAAAATGGATTGATGAGATCAAATAGGGTCTATCATCATATGAACATAAATGATCAGTATGATAGATATAGAGATCATACCCCAACATAATAAAAAGGAATGTGAAAGACTTGACATGAATGTAGATCTTGAAAAGGAGAAGGGTGAAAGAACCCCTTAGAAATTTGGCAGCCTAACGACGCCACTTAAACTTCAACAAAAATGAATTGATGAGATCAAATAGGGTCTCTCATCATATGAACGTAAAATATCAGTATGATAGATTTAGAGATGATACCCCAACATAATAAAAATAACTTGAATGACTTGACATGAAAATAGATCTTGAAAACGAGAGGGGTGAAAGAATCCCTTAAAAATTCGCCAGCCTAACAGCGTCACTTAAACTTCAACAAAAATGAATTGACAAGATCGAATAGGGTCTCTCAACATATGAAAATGAAAGTTCAGTAAAATAGATATAGATATCATACCCCAACATAAAAAAAGAACTTTCAAGACTTGACATGGAATTATAACTTTGAAAAAAGGAGAAATGTGAAAGAACCACTTAAACATTCGGCAGCCTAACGGCGCCAGTTAAAACATCAAAATACTGAATTGAAGAGATCAAATGGGGTCTCTCGTCATATTATCATAAAATATCAGTGTGATAGATATATATATAATACCCCAACATAATATAAATGAACTTGAAAGACTTGACAAGAAAATAGAACTGGAAAACGAGAATGGTGAAAGAATCTCTTAAAAATTCGGTAGCCTAACGGCGCCACTTAAACATTCTTAAATTGAATCGATGAGAGAAATAAGGGGTCTATAATCATATGAACATGAAAAGGGAAGTAATATGAATATATAAGAACATCATCCAACATAATAACATGGAGCATAAAAGAAATGACATAAAAGAGATTACTTGAAAAGAAAGAGAGGTCGGATCCCTTACCCTAAAACATAACTCTTAAAACTCAAAGGTTTGGACTTTGAGGGCTTGGGGGAACCTTGGGAGGACTCCTTGGGAGGTAAGGAGACCATAACTTCGTTTAGGATGGTTTTGGAGTCGAAATTATTAGAGGAGGTCTTGGTATTTATAGGGAAAGTGAGGGGACAAGGCATTAATGGCCAAGGGACACCCCAAAAGTGGTTTTCTCAAAAGCATGGGCCCTCCCATGGTACTTCCCATAGAGTTAGGCCACATGGGTACCCCCACACAATAATTCATCCTCTCTAGTCGACCATCCCTTGAAATATCTCATGACATCATCATGACACGGTTATGATGTCATTAAACATACCGAAACCCTAAAACTATATTTTTACTATTCACTGAAAATTCAACTTTCACAGAAAAATCCCAAAATTTTACATTAACCAAATATCAATGCGCTTATTTCAAAAATTAACTCTATTTTATAAAAATATTTTTATAAATATTTTTAATTCATTTTTTAAATAAACATACTATTCACCGAAAATTCATTTTTTTAGAAAAATCCCCAAAAATTACCTTAACATAATATCGATGCTCTGAGTTCAAAAATGAAATCCATTTTATAAAAACATTTTTATAAATATTTTTAAATTAATTTTTAATTAAAAAACAATATATTCACCCGAAAAAACTTATACTTGAATAATAATTTATGAAACTGTTATTTACCCATTTTATTGAACATCATTACTTAATCTAGGTGTCTAAATTATATTAAAACTTTCTTTGAGTGAATTTAGTAATCCATTTGGTCACATTACTAATCCTAATCGTAAAATCACTATTCATAATTTACTATTCATAAAAAATCATGTTGATCTTATTAGACTCGAAATTTCGTACTGAACATAATTGTAGAAGACCATTTTTTGAAAATCATTACACATTTTTATTTATTTAAGGATTACATAAACAATTTTAAAATATCATTTCTCTAAAATTCATCAAAAATATGCATACTATATTTATCTGGACATTTGAAAATTCATAAAATTCATCATAAGAAGAAATCCCAATTTTTATTTACAACAAAGGATTACACAAGGCAGTTACGGTCTCCTTACATAGCTCTTTATCACACCAGCATAGGACCTAAGTGTAAGGTGTGCTAAGGTGAGAGAATCCGAGGGAGGCTCAGCCAACATCGCACGAGTAGTAATTTCTATCAGTTTGAACTTCTCGCGAAGGCGATCCCGTTCTAGCTTCACACGATGAATTTCAGCTTGGGTTTGGTCTAGAGAAAAGCCCAGTGGTGCTACCTCCTTCTCAAGTTTTATTATATGGGCTTCGATCGGTCTAAGACTACTGGATGAGGCCATCAAATCTTCTTTCTATATTAATTAACCAAGATTGCTTGTACTTAGAGACAATAGTCAAAACGTTTAGTATCCAGCGGTCATATTGACCAATGGTCAAATAATAGTCAAATCCCACCAGTATCATTTTAATTATACTCATGTTAACAAATGAAACATCTTTGTTGAGTATAAAAATAAAATAAAATAACACATAAAATTAGGAAACAAGATTTATTTAAAATTTCAGGTTGTTACAATCCCTATGAGGGAGAAATAGTGTTTACCGGTTTCTGGGATTGAACATTAAAGAGGCTAACTATATACACAGAAGGGATAAAATCTCAGGTAGTTCGAATATGGCCTACGGTTTAATGTCATGTGGGACGAATATGAACATATGGTGAAGTGGTCGAGATATATGGGTGTTGATGGACAGTGGGTCATGAAACGTAGGGAGGCTTCCTACGTACCTTGCATTTGAGGAAGAGATCAAAGTTCAAATCATTTTAAAATGGGAGGCATAAGGCTTACGCATGGTTAGCGGCCTGTATAGGATGTAATGGTTGTTGCTTCCTCTAATCCCATGCGAGTCCTTCTCGATATGACAAACAAGAGGTTGAAATAGACCGGATGATCGTGTTGAAAAGTGTCATCATCGTGGAATGAAATGGTGAATTTTTCATGGTAGTGTCCAAGGGAGATGGATAGTCTTATATACTCTAGGATGGACGACCGATGTCGATATATCCCCAAGGGAGAGAGAAAAAGTGAATGAAGGTCCATGTGCCCGTCTCTCCTCTGTTCATTACACACTGAAATGTTAAGAGGACCATGGATTTTACCACCAACAAGAAATTCTAGGGGCTTACACAAAAAATTATTCATTTCCCCTTAGAAAGATTCCACTCAAGAAAAGAGGATCTCATTCCATGTGAGAAAAATCAGACTCCTATGGAGGCCCGTGGGAATGAAAAATTTTCGTGAAGGGGAACCCTGTGTATATTGCATGCGGCATGACAACAGTTTAATGTGCGGGCTAAGGATGAGTGTAGAGACCCGAAGCCTTGACGTACATGGACATTACATTACATTTGCGGAACACTTAGTACATAACAAAAACACACACTAAAGGATCGTAATAGTTTAGTGTCTTTGGAAACTCGGAACGTAATCTTCTAATCGTGGTGAAAGTTCTTCAATATCTCCCATAAAGGTCATCCCTTTTTTTTACCTAAAAACTTTCTTTATATCCTGGGGAAAAGAAAACATAAAAGGGTGAGCTCAAATGCTCAGTAAGGGTAAACAAAAGAAATATCAATCACATCATATATATAAGAACATAGCTTTTGGAAATCTTAACCTGCAAAAAAAAAACTTATAATATCATAACATGGGATAAATCATAGAAGTGAAATGTAATCCCAATAATCATAACTTAAAACATGAAACTTTGTGGCATACACACATAATCATAGAGAATCATTTCTTGTTAGTCAAGACTCAATGCCAAGACTATCTTAGTGGACAAAGTCCCTTTCTGAATCGAGTAACCCTCGTTTCAGTCCTGTTTTACTGAACCGGTATAACCTACCATTTCAGCCATGTCTATCTCATGAGATATAAAATCATTACCCAATGCATTGGAGGGAGATATAGGTCCCACCCATCTTATAATGAATCCTTTCTTATGTGTGCCACATAATCATAAAACATACATCATCGCATAAAACATGTAACAAAAATGGGATTCTTGAAACATCATGACATCGTAAATCAATTCATATAAGATAATGGAATTCATAAAAATAATTCCATCACAACATGATCAAATCAATGTAATAATAGGGATAAAAACAGAACCCTTTATTATCTTAGATGGAAAATAATTTTGATAAAACACTTGAACTTCATTCTTGAGGAAAATATCCTTTCTTCTTCAAAAACATTTTTCCTTTCATAACATGTCATACAACTTTAAAATAAAAGAAGTTGATTAAAAATAAACTTGAAAACTTGTAAAGGAAGTTTCTTGGAAATAATGTTTTAAAAATCCATTCATGCCGTATAAGTTAAAAAAAAACATTCTTCGTACTTTTGTCGGAAAAGTCAAAAAGTACCTCGTATGACAAAAGATTCCTTTCATAGATATTACTAAAAACTCACCGAAGGGTAAAAATGGATTTAAACAATTGTAGGTGGATGGAAATAATATTACATATTGATGAAACATGGATGTGGATGATAAAATACACCCCAGTAAATACCAAAGTATAAACAATCTCGGATAAAAATGAGATTGTGATATTTTCCCTTACCTTAGGTCCGATTTGCTTCGTATGTGTCCGAACCTCCTGTATAATGATTTAAATAATGTCATTGACTTATTACAGAATCATATTCATTGTTATGATATCATATATGGTTCACTTATGACTTTATATTACCCGTTCTTTTGTAAATTCCATGTTAAAGAAGCGTTTTGGGTAAAATCGTTTTATTTATCGTAGGTGTTTTGACTTGTTGTTCTTGACATTATTATTACTTATATCATGATTTACTTACTTCTAGAATATAAAATATGATTTATATATCATATATATTCAGTATAAATAATATATAGATAAATGAAATGAAAAACACCGTTCATGGAGACGGTAGTCCGTACGTACGCATGAACGCTGTTTTTCCTCTCCTTATTGTCTTGAATGGAAGTAAGTAGATGACATACATATATATATATATATATATACATAAATCCAGTAGCTTTATAATGTCATATATTTCATTATTATTTCTTATATATACTTTATAATCATTCTTAAATGGTTAACATGGAGAATGAATCTCATCGCGTCGTGGAGACGGTAGTCCGTACGTACGCACGAGCGATGATATCATTTCCATAAATATTGAACTGAATTGGAGTGGATTATAAAATATATCAGAATCAATATGATGTTGTAATAACTATGTATAGTTATTCTTTACACCATTATACCCATCCATGTAAGGTGGTGGTGGAAAATAGATTACATCACGGCGTGGAGACGGTATTCCGTACGTACGCACGCGCGGTGATTTCTTTATCCGTAGGATGGATAGATGGTGAAATAGGGTTGTTTCATACTTATAATAACATATCAGTATATGATTGATACTGATGTTATTACTTCATAATGAAACAACCTAAGAAGAAGAAGTGGAAGAAGAAATAAAGATGAAAGAATTGGTAACGGTAATTACCTCTTCTTTGAAGCGCCTCTTTGAGACCTCCTCTTAGGGCACTAGAGTTGGTCTTTGAGGAAGACCAGAACCTCTAGGATGTTTCTAGGGAAGTGGAGAAGGGATTTTGGCAGGGGTTGGCCGAGCTTGAGTGCTCAAATTGGTGTGAGGAGGAGGGGGAGGAGGTGTCCTTTTATAAGGGAGGAGAGGGGCACCTTAGGAATATCTCAAAATATTATTTTATATTAAAGTCAAAATCGGTTTATAATGGTTCCAAAGGGTCTTATTTCAAAGATAAGGTGGGGAGGGGTCGAAATCCTATCAACCAATAGAATTTAGACAAGTTTAGGATATTATTTTAACCTTATCAATTAGATTTAACTCTAAGTTAAATAATTTAACTTTTACCATGTCTTTTTGTTTTCTTTCACTATATGGTTAATACACTTACTATAACATGCCAAACGAACCCCAAATTGTTTATTATTAATATATATATCCTTATCTAAGTCATTTGGCCGAACCTTATATTTTTAGGAATACAATAACAATTAATAATATAATATTTGATTTAAAAACTATTTTGTGTCAATTTTGACACTATTTGATATATGATTTTTGTGAAAGTCATAACAGAATTAAATGTTCGAACCAAGTTGATTAAATGAACATTAATATATCATAGTAACCTAGAAAATTAGTGGAATTCATAAAAAATATCAAATTACATTTATTTTGGTGTTTATAACATCAATTATGTCAATATTTCATTAATAAGATAATTACTGCATCATCATTGTGTCATAAATAAATTAAAAATTTGATGTCTAAAAATTACAAATAAAATACCATCATGTAGGAAATCTTTTTAGATTTCTAATGAATATTTACAATTGAATTTATCTTATGTATAACCCCATATTAAAAATGATTTACTTATTAAACTTTGATTTTAACTATTTTAACCTTTCTTTAAATAAATTAATAATAAATGTCCTAATCTAATCCAAGTGGGCCTAAATGGTCATATTTTATTCCTAAGTTTGTTTTTGGTCGAATTACACTTGTCCAATAGAATTAGGACATGTGTTAGGGTAATAGTAATATCATATTTACCCTTAGTTACCCTATTTACTATTAACCGCGGTAAAAAGGTAAAAAGTTACTATTCACCAAAAAATTATTTTCATCTCATTGAACCACATTTTAGTCCTTGATATTAACCGTGTCTCTCGGATTTTCGAAATTCCATTCACAGAAGTGGTAAAATTAAGTTTTATGAAAAAATTCAGTTTTTTAACCTACCACTTAGTAGTTTCACTATTCATCAAAAATTGATGTTTTTCAGAACAATGCCAAAATTTCATCCTAAGCTATATTTTATATTCCGAATTCAAAAATAAAGTCTATTTTACCAAATTCATAACATAGATGTTTCATTAATTATTTTTATAATTAAATCCCGCTGTTAAAACAAATAGCGTGTTTTTAAGAAACAATATCTATCAAAAGATTGACACTTGATTATGTCTGGTTTAAATGTGGAATTACAACCAATGACCAACATTGTATTAAATTGTAAAAATATATTCTAAATATACTTTAAAAACACTCAAATTAATAATTTATCACTATTAATTATTTCGATTAAAAAAGTTGTTTTTAATTATAATTTAGTAATTTTCACTATTCATCAGAATATGAAAGTTATCCGAAAAGTACCAAAATTTCACCTTAGGCTAAATTCGATACTCCGAATCCAAAAATGAAGTTCATTTTGAAAAATAAGATTTACAGAATTTTAAAAAGTGGTTATTACTATTCATAACGGCTAGTTTTAATAATATTTTAATAGCACATCGTTGTTTAGTGAAACTCGGTATTGCGTATTACACACGCTATCGAGGAAGGTCGCGATTGCGTGTAATGCAAGGAAAGTCAAGGATGCGTGTTGTGCAAGCTCCTTTTGGTGTAGCGTACAACACAAGACATTAATAAAATTAAAAAGAATATTTTTTTATAAAATCTTGGGCTGTTACATTCTACCCCCCTTAAAATGAATTTCGCCCTCGAAATTCGTCGGGGTTATAAATGGTTTACTATTCGAAAGTTTCTTTAATAGAAACCCACATCGTAAAAAGGAATGTCAAAACCAATCTTTAAAAACAAAAGTATGAAACGTAACGGTTACCCAAATAAACTAATCATTGGGTTTCCACATAGGTGAAAATATGGATATGGAAGAGAAATCTAATCATCATGTTCTGATGGAGAGTGGTAGAGAACATGGCTATGGAAAAGCCAGTAATCACAAATCCATAGATTTGTGATGATATAAGGTACCATCTGATTCATCAGGTATAAGATCACTAGGACATCATTTTTGGTTTTCAAGATCATTTCCCTAAAGTTGAAAATTTGAATTAGAATAAATACTTTCTTTATTTTGGTACAATCTCACTATTGTTCATGCCATGAACAATTTCCACTTCATCTCTTAAATAAATGAAGTTGAATTTGTTATTTGTGAGGTGTTAGCAGATCATGTGATAGAATGAAGGGTCATTTCATCTATCTCAAACAAAAGGTTAGCAAAAATTATATACATAAGTCGATCTATAGTGAGATTAATCATATATGGTTCCTAAAATGGACTTATTTTTCATATATCATACTGCTTAATATAATAAAACTAGTTTATACTAAACAGGGACTTCCTGTAGGCCAGTGGTAGGCGATAAAGGCCAGTCGCACTTCGGTTGTGGGTTCGATTCCCACAGCCTTGTCCGAAGCGATGGGCTGTCGCCCGTCCTGTAGGTTGTCCTTTTTTCTAAAACTACATTACTATAACATCCCATCAATAATATCGAAAAAAACTTCAATCCTTAAACAATACTAACTTATGTCCAACATAATCCATTCCAATTCTTTAGGCTTATCCATAATACTGCAGTCTACTCTCATAACATAGTGAAAATGATTACCAGAGATTTAACACCATCGTCGATCCCCATATATCATAAGATATGTTTTGTTGGTCACATTCCAAACATTCAAAGTCCTTAATCATGTATTCTATTGAATACCTTAGTGAAAACATGAATGCTGTTAAAATCTAACACTTTCCACATACCAGAATCCTCAAAATTCTATATACTCAAACCATGATATCACTTAGTCCTTATATCAATCATGAGCTCATGAATACAATCAAACATCTCATTGTCTTCTTATCCTTTCATTATGAACTTATCATCTACTTTCCAAAAGTATCTGAATAACCTTTCATGGTTACTGGTACCATTCATCATACACTTAAAGAAAGACAACAGTGTAACAATCCTTAGATGTCTCTTTATTCCATGAGATTACTTATACAACACTACACATGATAAACATGAAATCATTCCACTACATTCTTAGACCATTGACCGAGCTTCAACATTTCTTTCATCTCACATATCATTTGTAGTTTCTTCATCATCGTCAACATAAATACTTCCCATACGACCATACTGATTCTCTTCATGAGACTTTCCCTTAGGGCATTGGTTTGCATAATGCCCGTACATTCCACATTTAAAGCATTTTACCATTGTTGATGTCGTAGCAATACCATTATCCTCATCCATGGTGTTAATTGAACCTTTTCCTTTGCACTTACTTGCTTTGTGTCCTTCTTTTCCACACCCAAAGCATCTTCTAGTTCCTTTGAAACATTCTCCTTGATGCCTCTTCCCACATGATTTACATAGGGGAAATTGAACTTTCTTTCCTCTATGATCTTCATGAAACTCCATCTTTCTCTTATTAGCCGAGTCAGGAAACTTACCAAAATTTACTTTATTGATCATATTATGAGATTGTTGATTAGGAATAATAATGATGTTTGGACTTCCAAATCCCATTTCATTTGGTTGCTCATGAAGAATATCATTCCATTGTCCATCATATCCTCCATTATCGTGAATCATCTTGTTTCCAGCCACTTTCTAAAACCCAAAAAGAATAGTGCGAGAGGCAAAAATCATGCTAGGGAAAACAACATAACAAAGGGGGAGTATCCTCAATATCTAACTTCTTAGGTTAAATTCTAAGATCGTTACCATAGTTCTAGGACTATATCTTATACGTATACTTATCCTTAGGGACATCCCTAGACATACGTTAGAAATATCTCTAGGGATCTCACTAAAGTTCTCGCATCCTAGTTTCCAAAGGTTGACTAAACCTTTCCTCTGATACCAACTGTAGAGACCCGAAGCCTTGACGTACATGGACATTACATTACATTTGCGGAATACTTAGTACATAACAAAAACACACACTAAAGGATCGTAATATTTTAGTGTCTTTGGAAACTCGGAACGTAATCTTCTAATCGTGGTGAAAGTTCTTCAATATCTCCCATAAAGGTCATCCCTTTTTTTTACCTAAAAACTTTCTTTATATCCTGGGGAAAAGAAAACATAAAAGGGTGAGCTCAAATGCTCAGTAAGGGTAAACAAAAGAAATATCAATCACATCATATATATAAGAACATAGCTTTTGGAAATCTTAACCTGCAAAAAAAAACTTATAATATCATAACATGGGATAAATCATAGAAGTGAAATGTAATCCCAATAATCATAACTTAAAACATGAAACTTTGTGGCATACACACATAATCATAGAGAATCATTTCTTGTTAGTCAAGACTCAATGCCAAAACTATCTTAGTGGACAAAGTCCCTTTTTGAATCGAGTAACCCTCGTTTCAGTCCTGTTTTACTGAACCGGTATAACCTACCATTTCAGCCATGTCTATCTCATGAGATATAAAATCATTACCCAATGCATTGGAGGGAGATATAGGTCCCACCCATCTTATAATGAATCCTTTCTTATGTGTTCCACATAATCATAAAACATACATCATCGCATAAAACATGTAACAAAAATGGGATTCTTGAAACATCATGACATCGTAAATCAATTCATATAAGATAATGGAATTCATAAAAATAATTCCATCACAACATGATCAAATCAATGTAATAATAGGGATAAAAACAGAACCCTTTATTATCTTAGATGGAAAATAATTTTGATAAAACACTTGAACTTCATTCTTGAGGAAAATATCCTTTCTTCTTCAAAAACATTTTTCCTTTCATAACATGTCATACAACTTTAAAATAAAAGAAGTTGATTAAAAATAAACTTGAAAACTTGTAAAGGAAGTTTCTTGGAAATAATGTTTTAAAAATCCATTCATGCCGTATAAGTTAAAAAAAACATTCTTCGTACTTTTGTCGGAAAAGTCAAAAAGTACCTCGTATGACAAAAGATTCCTTTCATAGATATTACTAAAAACTCACCTAAGGGTAAAAATGGATTTAAACAATTGTAGGTGGATGGAAATAATATTACATATTGATGAAACATGGATGTGGATGATAAAATACACCCCAGTAAATACCAAAGTATAAACAATCTCGGATAAAAATGAGATTGTGATATTTTCCCTTACCTTAGGTCCGATTTGATTCGTATGTGTCCGAACCTCCTGTATAATGATTTAAATAATGTCATTGACTTATTAAAGAATCATATTCATTGTTATGATATCATATATGGTTCACTTATGACTTTATATTACCCGTTCTTTTGTAAATTCCATGTTAAAGAAGCGTTTTGGGTAAAATCGTTTTATTTATCGCAGCTGTTTTGACTTGTTGTTCTGGACATTATTATTACTTATATCATGATTTACTTACTTCTAGAATATAAAATATGATTTATATATCATATATATTCAGTATAAATAATAGATAGATAAATGAAATGAAAAACACCGTTCATGGAGACGGTAGTCCGTACGTACGCATGAACGCTGTTTTTCCTCTCCTTATTGTCTTGAATGGAAGTAAGTAGATGACATACATATATATATATATATATACATAAATCCAGTAGCTTTATAATGTCATATATTTCATTATTATTTCTTATATATACTTTATAATCATTCTTAAATGGTTAACATGGAGAATGAATCTCAGCGCGTCGTGGAGACGGTAGTCCGTACGTACGCACGGGCGATGATATCATTTCCATAAATATTGAACTGAATTGGAGTGGATTATAAAATATATCAGAATCAATATGATGTTGTAATAACTATGTATAGTTATTCTTTACACCATTATACCCATCCATGTAAGGTGGTGGTGGAAAATAGATTACACCACGGCGTGGAGACGGTATTCCGTACGTACGCACGCGCGGTGATTTCTTTATCCGTAGGATGGATAGATGGTGAAATAGGGTTGTTTCATACTTATAATAACATATCAGTATATGATTGATACTGATGTTATTACTTCATAATGAAACAACCTAAGAAGAAGAAGTGGAAGAAGAAATAAAGATGAAAGAATTGGTAACGGTAATTACCTCTTCTTTGAAGCGCCTCTTTGAGACCTCCTCTTAGGGCACTAGAGTTGGTCTTTGAGGAAGACCAGAACCTCTAGGATGTTTCTAGGGAAGTGGAGAAGAGATTTTGGCAGGGGTTGGCCGAGCTTGAGTGCTCAAATTGGTGTGAGGAGGAGGGGGAGGAGGTGTCCTTTTATAAGGGAGGAGAGGGGCACCTTAGGAATATCTCAAAATATTATTTTATATTAAAGTCAAAATCGGTTTATAATGGTTCCAAAGGGTCTTATTTCGAAGATAAGGTGGGGAGGGGTCTAAATCCTATCAACCAATAGAATTTAGACAAGTTTAGGATATTATTTTAACCTTATCAATTAGATTTAACTCTAAGTTAAATAATTTAACTTTTACCATGTCTTTTTGTTTTCTTTCACTATATGGTTAATACACTTACTATAACATGCCAAACGAACCCCAAATTGTTTATTATTAATATATATATCCTTATCTAAGTCATTTGGCCGAAACTTAGATTTTTAGGAATACAATAACAATTAATAATATAATATTTGATTTAAAAACTATTTTGTGTCAATTTTGACACTATTTGATATATGATTTTTGTGAAAGTCATAACAGAATTAAATGTTCGAACCAAGTTGATTAAATGAACATTAATATATCGTAGTAACCTAGAAAATTAGTGGAATTCATAAAAAATATCAAATTACATTTATTTTGGTGTTTATAACATCAATTATGTCAATATTTCATTAATAAGATAATTACTGCATCATCGTTGTGTCATAAATAAATTAAAAATTTGATGTCTAAAAATTACAAATAAAGTACCATCATGTAGGAAATCGTTTTAGATTTCTAATGAATATTTACAATTGAATTTATCTTATGTATAACCCCATATTAAAAATGATTTACTTATTAAACTTTGATTTTAACTATTTTAACCTTTCTTTAAATAAATTAATAATAAATGTCCTAATCTAATCCAAGTGGGCCTAAATGGTCATATTTTATTCCTAAGTTTGTTTTTGGTCGAATTACACTTGTCCAATAGACTTAGGACAGGTGTTAGGGTAATAGTAATATCATATTTACCCTTAGTTACCCTATTTACTATTAACCGCGGTAAAAAAGGTAAAAAGTTACTATTCACCAAAAAATTATTTTCATCTCATTGAACCACATTTTAGTCCTTGATATTAACCGTGTCTCTCGGATTTTCGAAATTCCATTCACAGAAGCGGTAAAATTAAGTTTTATGAAAAAATTCAGTTTTTTAACCTACCACTTAGTAGTTTCACTATTCATCAAAAATTGATGTTTTTCAGAACAATGCCAAAATTTCATCCTAAGCTATATTTTATATTCCGAATTCAAAAATAAAGTCTATTTTACCAAATTCATAACATAGAAGTTTCATTAATTATTTTTATAATTAAATCCCGCTGTTAAAACAAATAGCGTGTTTTTAAGAAACAATATCTATCAAAAGATTGACACTTGATTATGTCTGGTTTAAATGTGGAATTACAACCAATGACCAACATTGTATTAAATTGTAAAAATATATTCTAAATATACTTTAAAAACACTCAAATTAATAATTTATCACTATTAATTATTTCGATTAAAAAAGTTGTTTTTAATTATAATTTAGTAATTTTCACTATTCATCAGAATATGAAAGTTATCCGAAAAGTACCAAAATTTCACCTTAGGCTAAATTCGATACTCCGAATCCAAAAATGAAGTTCATTTTGAAAAATAAGATTTACAGAATTTTAAAAAGTGGTTATTACTATTCATAACGGCTAGTTTTAATAATATTTTAATAGCACATCGTTGTTTAGTGAAACTCGGTATTGCGTATTACACACGCTATCGAGGAAGGTCGCGATTGCGTGTAATGCAAGGAAAGTCAAGGATGCGTGTTGTGCAAGCTCCTTTTGGTGTAGCGTACAACACAAGACATTAATAAAATTAAAAAGAATATTTTTTTATAAAATCTTGGGCTGTTACAATGAGAATGTTTGGTAGTTTAACATCATGTATCTTGGATGATGTGGGTTCAATCTTCACCCCTAGGACATACATAACTCATACCCACCCACCCATGGGGAAGGGAATGTGTCAGCAATGCCGTGGTGAGGCAGTGTTATAGAGTGATCTATTTAGGGGATCACGTTAGCATGGCTATGAAATGAATCAGTGTTCATTAGCATGCCTATTCAAATAAGAATGAGGCTAAGTAAGGAAACATGAATCACTATCCATGGGACCTTGAAATCACTTCGTACTAACCTGGAGGGTCATACCGGAGAAGGGTGTGTATGATTGGTGTGTTTCAAATATGAAACACCATATAATGGTGTCTGAGAAAGCGACATTGTAGACATTCTTATGGGAGCACACATGGAGGTAGGATTGTGCTCCAAAGGCGGTTTTTTGCATGCAACAAGAGAGTAGATTATAAATGTTGCGTGAAATAGGATACTTGTGCATGTAATATGATTGGGTTATAATGATAAAGGATGCTTGTGTTCCATTGGAGGAGTTTTTCACACAAATGGATTCACAATAAAGGATATGGTTGGGGGTCAATAACTAGTTGTCCTACCCAATGATGGACTTCAGGGAGACCTTTAATAGAAAATCCTAAAACTGAATGCCATCTTTTGAACGTATAAGGGATGTATTACATGCCTGGGAGACGGTTCGAACACATCAGCCAACATAAGTGAGGGGTACTGCTTCAATTTATTGGTGGTCAGCAAAAATAGGGTGCATGGAATTTAGCCGTCATGAAAAACCATACCCATCAGTCAGCCACATTAGAATTTTCCACAACCACATGAAAAATTCCCCATGGTTTCACCCGTTTCCATGAAATGGGGAATTTTTAGACACACCACTTGGATTTTACGCATACCGTTTTGACCCATCCCAAGATGGTTCACTGAGTCAAAATATGGCTTTGGTTTTCCCGATAATGCATGTCTGAGGCCTTTAGTGAATTTCAACACCTACAGTCAAACTGACATCATTGTCATAAAAACACCCTTGTCATAATGAAAATGTTATCCTATGAACACAATTGCCATAATGGCACTGTTATAATGAAAACATCTTTTTCGCACACAACACAATTGTAATGGCAACGATATTTTCAGGCCGACACCATTAGTGTCATACAATGTATATCATTCCAACACTGATGACTCATTACTTTTATACATATTTTGTTTTTATCAAAATTACATTGTTTCATTAATTAAAGTGAACCTATATCATGATTTCTAGATTGTGTAATTTAAATATCCATAAATGATATATATTATTATCGATCAACTCTACTCATTTACCTCAATTGTCTCTATCTCTATATCACCACTCTCTTTATTTAAACTCGCCATTCAAATTCTGATATCCCGAATGAACTGATTTGAATGGAATGTGTGAAGTAAGATATTGAAAAGGCTGAGTCTCATGTGTCTTAGAAACAGAAAGGTGAGTTGACCAAACCATCAACACCTTTAAATCCTGGCCTGGGAAAACATTTTGTAACATCCGAGAATGAAGTACAGTTGGAATTTCTCTTATAGATCTTGTATTTTTAAATTACGGTGCTTCAATATCATGGATGGATTGATTGGTTCACAAACAATGATAGAGATTTATACTCGATGCTGGTACATGGATTTTTCCTAAATAAGGAACTTTTTCTGGAAGGATGTAATGTAGCTTGGGTCAAGTTGACAGTAAAAGGTAAAATCATATTTTTTTAATGAAGACATTGGGATGAATGTCTTAAGGTACCACATGAGGGAGTGTTTTAAAATTACTAGGGTAGTTCTCCACCTAAATGTTAATAAATTTGTTTTGAGACTGCTTGGAAAAATGTTATTGGAAATGAGGAACATAGGTGGCCCATTGGCTCAGAATTAAACAGTGAGTGGAAAATTAAATTAAATTTTATTCAGAACAATAGTTTTCTGAGAAAAGGTGACCTTTTCTTCTATAATTTATAAGAATGTATACATGGTTTATTTTCTACAGAATTTAGTTAAATGGAATCTGTTAAAATATATAATGCATATCATAAATGAGATGATAAAACCTGGTTGTAATTAAAATTATCTTTTCTCTTCCAAAATTATTTCAATAATTCCTAATGAGAAAGGTTGTGTAAGTGATTTTTATTACATTGTAGATAGGTAATGTATTTTAATTTTATTAATATATGACATTTTTAAGTGATTTCTCGTTAACTAGAACCCAAGGAGAAAGTAACGTGTTGGTGATGAAGGTAGAATGTATGAGAAGTCCAATCCTATAGATCCCCCAGTTCGAAAAGGGATCTAGTGGATCCTGACCTTTGTCAAGATGAACATGTAATTTATTCTTAATTTTAAGAGGAGGAGCCTTCTACTATTGTCAGAGTTGTTGGATCACTAGTTGATGATAAAAGTGACCGATCCACTAATAGAAAACCCAAAAGTGTTTCTATTGGACCTCTAAATCCACCTCTGGACATACCTTATCATGAACCTGTTCTCCAATATACTGGGTACAACAAAACAAAAGTTCAAGGAAGTATAGAATATGTTGGCAAATATAGTGATAGAGATGATTAATAAGAAGCAGGTTGTGGTGAATGTGGTTCAGAACCATATAAGTAAGAAGATGATGGGCAGGTTGATTATGAATTTGGAAATGAAAATAATGAAGATGGAGATAATTAAGAATGTAGTGATAATAAAAATATTAAGGAATTTGATCATCCTGATGAAAATAAAAATGATTTTAGTATGGATGTTGATCAGGATAATGATGGTGCAAATGTATAGGGTTTTTTGGAGATGAAATTGTATCTCTAAATGAACATGTTTCTCATGTTTTATATTCTATAAAAATATATCTATATAAAGAGAAGAAACCTAGATAGGATGCATTTAATGAGGGGGAGAAATCAGTGATGAAGGATGATACTTAAGGGGATTATCAAGGTCAAGTAACTAATGTTGATCAAGGGAATGAAATTCGAATAGTAAGGATTCATACTCTTACTTGTCTAGATTCTGATATTTTGGATGAATGGGTGAGGGATCCTAGTTGTGTGGTATTGGGATTGGATTATGATGACTCTGATGATGAAGTCAATGCAATTAATTCAAAGGAACCAGGGGTTGAGACCTCTACAAGTGACTATGTTACTAAGGCCGATTTAGAAAAATTCATGCAAGACTTATGTTGTTCCATAATACATTCAAAACAATATAAAATGAGATATGAGATTGATGAATCCATTAGATAGAATACCGATCCAACTGAAAATTTGAACATTATTTTTTCCATGGTTGATAGTGTAAAGAATGATTGAGCTTCTAGTTCTAATACTTCCTCAACCTATGTTTCTCAAGATGATACCGCTTTGGTTTCCAAGATGGTATTTCAATAAATTCATCCAAATTTAGTAAAAACTGCAGAAACTATTGTGACATGAAACACCATTCATAGGAATGAAATGAAGAACATAACCACTGGAAGCAATTCCTTGACCATAGAGTACATAAATACGATGGGGGGTGTCATGGAAGGACTTGAAAATAATTTTAATCACATTAAATCTCTCGAGTTTTCCAAGCTATAAATATATGTTAAGGAACATAAATTCTCTCCTCTTGCTTCAACCTCTACTAAAATTGTTTTGTCGTCCATATTTGAGGATCATACTACTGTTAGTTTAGTTTCGAAAGAATATTTATAAGCATTAATTGCATGTATGGTCATGGTTGAGGTCACATCAGATAAAGTTCATGACCATGTAATGTATTATACAAGGAGTGCTTCACACACTTATGAATAGCTGACCAAAAACATTAATTAGTTTTTCTCCAAACACATCACAATGAATCAAATGAATCGTTGGTTTATGTATTTGGAAATAAATATTACGCTTCCTCTAGTTTCAAAGCCTTTTAAGGTATAAGGACCCGGACTTAAACATTACATAATATTGAATTAAATTATTAATTCTTATTGTGGATTTTTTACGGTTTAGAGTTTTGGAGAATTAAGACATAACTATTACATATCAAAAGATTACAATATGGACACTTCTACATAGTTTCCATTTTTTCATAAAATATAACTCTTAAAAAAAGAGTCATGTTTAGTTCCATGTTTTAGACAGCATGACTTTTCCTTGATCCCATCCATGACCCTATTCATCTTTATGTCCTCTGAAAAAATTTCATAACTAGGGATGAGCATACAAACTTTAGAAAGGGTTATCAAAAAAATAAAGAAAAAAAGTGTTCATAAATACATAAAAAACATAAAATCTTTTACTTACCTCATGAAAACAAAATATTTATGAATAACACATAGAAATCATAAATCATAAAGCTGTCGTGTGGAATACATAACATACATAAAATGTATCTATCACAACTACATAGGGAGTTACTTTGGAATACCCATCATATTATATTACCTTAATCTCATAGGAGAAACATTCACATTTACCTCCTCCACGTTACCCAATGCATTGGAGATCTATCTCGGGCTCACCTGCCCTAGGTTTATCACAGAACCACCCGTATACATAAATAATGCCCATCAACCATAACATGATCATTCCACCTAACATACTCATAAATGTAACAACCCGAGATTTTATAAGATACATTCTTTTTAATTTCATTAATATCTTCTATTGTATGACACACCAAGATTATCTCGCACTATACGCAACACTGTATTAGCTTGCAGTATACGCAATCGCGACCTTCCTCGATAGCGTGTCTTGTACGCAATACCGGGTTTTACTAAACAACGATATATTATTATAATATTGTTATGAACTCGCCGTTATGAATAGTTTTAACTAAAAATTTGAATTTTATAACATTATTATTCATCTTACACATTTCTAGAACATGGTATAAGAACAAAATAAATTTTTCGGGTAAAATAAGTATTTTTAAAAAAATGCAGTTTTGCCACCTTTTGATGGCGCACCCACTTTAAATATAGTTTTTGACATGTTTATAAGTTCAATTTGACAAAATAAAATTCTTCTATTGAATCAGGATATAAAAAATTACATTAGATAAAGTTTTTATATTTTTCCGATAACTTTCATATTTTAATGAATAGTAAAAACACGATATATTTTAATTAAAAACAACTTTTTTCATCATTATATCTTTTGTGGTTAAATTATAATATTGAATGGTTTTAAAGTATAAATAGAATATATTTTTACTATTTAATATAATGTATGTCATTAGCATTGATTTTACCTTGAATTCGTAGGTTAAATCAATTCAATCTTTTGCAATGTTTTAAAGAAAAACCCGTTTTCTTTCAACAACAGGATTAATTTTAATTTAATTTCTGCATATTTTGTGTATTTAATTTGGAAAAAAGTATTCTATATTTGGAATCAGTGGGTCCAAATTATGTTAATAAGCTAATTTTTATTTTTGGGCATTGTGAATAGTAACTACGGTAAATGTTATTTAATATAGTTAAAGGTAAATCGGGTAATTAAGGGTAAATATAAGATTATAAAATTACCCTAACACTTGGGAAAATCCTATTGGATGGATAAAAGTATACCCATATAACCTAAGGGTCGGATTAGATTCATTTTATGGTCTTTTTTCCATGAAAATAATTTAATTATTATTAAAACCAAAGAATTTTACAACATGTCACTTTCTTAAATATTATCAGTATAATAATTTTAATTTAGTGATAAACTTCATGAAACTTCGAACATGAATAGTATCCAGAAATCTAATACAATTATCTACATCATAGGAATTTATTTAGAATTTTTAGGGATTAAATAATTATCATTTATTATGACACAAAGATGATGCAGTAATTGTCTTATTAATGAAATATTGACATAATTGATGTTATAAATGCCCAAATAAATGTAATTTGAGACTTTTTATGACTTAAATTAATTTTCTAGGTTACTATGACATGTTATTGTTGATATAAGTAACTTGGTTCGAACTTATCATTCTGTTATAAATTTCATAAAAATCATGTACCAAATAGTGTCAAAATTGACATAAATTAGTTTTTAAAAAAAATATTATATTATTAATTGTTATTTAATTCGTAAAAATCTAAGGTTCAGAAAAATGACTTAGATAAGGATAGATATATTAATAATAAACAACTTGGGTTCGTTTGGCTTGTTATGGTAAGTTTATTAACCATGTAGTGTAAGAAAACAAAAAGACACGGTAACAGTTAAATTATTTAACTTAGAGTTAAATCTAATTGATAAGGTTAAAATGATAACCTAAACCTGACTAAATCCTATTGGATGAGAGGATTTCGACCCATACCCACTTTATCTTCGAAATAAGACCCTTTGGAACCATTATAAACCGAATTTTACCTTAATATGAAATAATATTTTGAGATTTTCCTAAGGTGCCCCTCTCCTCCCTTATAAAAGGGCACCTCCTCCCTCTCCTCCTCACACAAATTTGAGAATTCAAGCTCGAACAAACCTTGCCAAAATCTCTTCTCCACTTCCCTAGTATCATCATAGAGGTCTTGGTCTTCTTCAAAGACCATCCTTAGTTCTTTAAGTGGAGGTTAAGTGAAGTCGTGTCAAAAAGAGGTAATATCCATTACCGATCTTTTTCAATTTCATTCTTCTTCAAATTATTCTTCTTTAGGTGTTTCATGATAAAGTAATAACATATGTATTTATTATATACTGATATGTTATTATAAATATTAAACAACTCTAATTAACCTTCTATCCATCCTATGGAAAAAAGAAATCACCGCGTGTGCGTACGTACGGAATACCGTCTCCACGCCGTGGTGTAATCTATTTTCCACCACCACTTTACTTGGATGGGTATAATGGTGTAAATAATGACTATATATGACTATTATAATGCGATATTTATTCTGAAATAGTATACATACACTCCAATATAGTCCCATGATCATACAAACGATATCATTGCTCGTACGTACGTACGGACTACCATCTCCACGACGCGATGAGATTCATTCTCCACTTTAACCATTCATGAATGATTATAAAGTATATATAATAAGTAATCATAAAATATATAACATAATAATTATACTTTATTTATGTGTATAAATATTTATGTCATCTACTTAATTCCATTCAACTCAATAAGGAAACGAAAACAGCATTCATGCGTACGTCCGACCTACCGTCTCCATTAACGGTGTATTTCTTTCCATTTACTGATATATTATATATATGTATATTCTGAATATATATTATATATAAATCATGTTTTATATTCTGTAATTAAGTAATCATGATCTAAGTAATCATATGAATAATTACAAGTCAAAACACGGAAGACAAATGGAACAATTTTACCCAAAACGCTCTTTAACATGGAATTTACAAAATAACAGGTAATATAAAGTCATAAGTGAACCATATATGATATAATAACAATGAATATGATTCTGTAATAATTCAATAACATTATTTAAATCATTATATAGGAGGTTCGGACACTTACGAAGCAAATCGGACCTAACATAAGTGAAATATCACAATCTCATTTTTATTCGAGATTGTTTATGCTTTAGTATTTATTAGGGTGTATTTTATCATCCACATCCATGTTTCCTCAATATGTAATATTATTTCCATCCAAATACAATTTTTTAAATACAATTTTACCCTTCAGCGAGATTTTAGTAAAGGATATGAAAGGAATCTTTTGTTGTTTTTCGTACGAGGTACTTTTTGACTTTTCCGACAAAAGTACGAAGAATGTTTTTTTAACTTATACGACATGAATGGATTTTTAAAACATTATTTCCAAGAATCTTCCATTACAAGTTTTCAAGTTTATTTTTAATCAACTTCTTTTAGTTTATAATTGTACGACATGTTAAGAAAGGAAAAGTTTTTTTGAAGCAGAAAGGATATTTTCCTCAGGAATGGAGCTCAAGTGTTTTATTAAAATTATTTTCCATCTAAGATAATAAAGGGTTATATTTTAATCCCTATTGATTTGATTATGTTGTGATGGAATTATATTTTTATGAATTCCTTTATCTTATATGAATTGTTTTAATATGTCACGATGTTTAAGATTCCCATTTTTATTACATGGGTTATGCAATGATGTATGATTTATGATTTTGTGGCACACATAAGAATGGTATCATTATGAGATGGGTGGGACCTATATCTCCCTCCAATGCATTGGTTAAAGATTTTATATATCACGAGATAGACATGGCTAGAACGGTAGGTTATACCGGTTCAGTGAAATAGGACTGAAACGAGGGTGACTCGGTTTAGAAATGGACTTTGTCCATTAAGATAGTCTTGGCAATGAGTCTTGACTAATAAGATATGATTCTTTATGATTATGTGTGTATGCCACAAAGATTCATGTTTTAAGTTATGATTATTGAGATTTCATTTCACTACTATGATTTATCCCATGTTATGAAATTATGCTCTCTTTTGCAGGATAAGATTTCCAAAATGTTATGTTCTTATGAATATGATGTGATTGATATTTATTTTGTTTACCCTTACTGAGCATTTGATCTCACCCTTTTATGTTTTCTTTTCCCCAGGATATAAAGAAAGATTTTAGGTAAAAAAAGGAAGATCTTTATGGGAGATGTTGAATATCTTTCACCACGATTAGAAGATTATATTTTGAGTTTCCAAAGACACTAAACTATTACGATCCTTGTGTGTGTGTTTTTGTTATGTATTAAGTATTCCGCAAAAGTAATGTAATGTTCATGTACGTCAGGCTTCGGGTCTCTATAGTTGGTATCAAAGGAAAGGTTTAGTAAACTATTGGAAACTAGGATGCGAAAATGTTAGTGAGATCCCTAGAGATATTTCTAAGGTATGTCTAGGGATGTCCCTAAGGTTAAGTATACGTATAGGTTATAATACTAGAATTACGCTAACGATCATAGAATTAAACCTAAGATGTTAGATATTGATGGTACTCCCCCTTTATTATGTCGTTTTCCCTATCATGATTTTTGCCTCTCACACTATTATTTTTGGGTTTTAGACGATGGCTGGAACCCGAAGAAACCGTGCTGATCAATGCAATGGACAATGTAATGATTGTCCTCTTGAACAAACAAATATTATGGGAGATGGAGTGAAAAATATTATTGCTATACTTACACAAACTATGAATCAATCTGGGCTTCCAAATGAGCAGAGAAGGGAACAATATTCTATTGAGTCCTTCATGAGGCAACGTCCACCTTATTTCAGTGGGTCTTCCGACCCACTTGTTGCTGAACAATGGATCAGTACCACTGAAAAGATATTTTCAGTTCTTCAATGTTCTGAACATGATATTGTTATCTTAGAAGTATATTGTTTGGAAGGTGAAGCTGATCAATGGTTGAATCTTATCAAGAATACGAGGCCAAGAGATGAAATTGAGTCCATGGAATGTGATGAGTTCAAGAACTTGTTTTTTCAGAAAGTATTTCCCTTGTATTCTTTGAACAAAGATGGAAAATGAGTTTCATGAGCTGAAGCAGAAGGATGATGAATCTGTTGGTATATACGAAGTGAATTTTACAAGACTTGCAAGGTATGCATCTGGCATTATCATCCAAACTGAAAGTAAAGTTTATTGATTTTTCAGTGGCTTAAAACCAAGTCTTCGAAGGGATTAGCTATAAGAGACATCAGTAGCTATGATGAAATTGTGTGTTGTGCTATCAAGGTAGAAATAGAAGTTGGTGTTACATATCCATCTCATGGTTTTGACAAGAAATGAAAGATGGAGTTCAAGGATAAATCTCAGAATAATGGTGAAAAGAAGATGAATGTTTCCTTATGCACAAAGTGTGGAAAGAAGCATGGTGTAGATTTTCTTAAAGGGACTAGAAAATGTTTTAAGTGTTGAAAAGAAGGTCATCGAGTAGCTGAGTGTCAAAGTAATGGAAAAAGGGTTTCTAATGATGTGAATAAAGCAAAGACTGCAGAGAACGCACCACCAACACTTCAATTCTTCAAGTGCAAGGAAATGGGGCATTATGCTAATAAATGCCATAATCCAAGGGTTAGTGATGATCGACATGAACAACCGCTTAAGGAAAAGGAAAAAGGGAAGTCACATGCGATCACTATTGGTGATGTTGAATATGAAAACGATGTGGTGGAATGATTAAGTGTTTATGTAATGGGATTCCAAAATAATGTTGTATCATGAAGTATTGGAATATTTATGTATTGGTCTAATGTGGTATTCAATGTGATTGAGATATTTTTGGAAATAAGATGATATGTGAATAATGAAGGGAAAATGAGAAAATGAAATGTTTAACAGTATTCATGATCTCATGATTGATATAAAGACTAATTGATATCATGGTTTGAGTATATAGAATTTTGAGGATTTTGGTATGTGGAAAGTGCTAACTTTTAACTGCATTCATGTTTTCACTAAGGTTCAATGGGTATTAATTCTTCAAGAGAATACATGATTAAGGTATTAACATGTTTGTAATTTGACCAACAAGATATATCTTATGATATATGGGGATAAATTATGGCATTCACGTGATTGTTATGTGACATTTCAAGTAATCATTTTCTTTATACTATGAGCTTGGACCGAAGTATTTTAGATAAGCCTAATGATTGGAATGGATTATGTTGGACATAAGTTAGTATTTTTCGATATTATTGATGGGATGTTATAGTAATATAGTTTTAGAAAAATGACAACCTGCAGGACGGGCGACAGCCCATCGCGTCGGACAAGGCTGTGGGAATCAAACCCACAACCGAAGTGCGACTGGCCTTTATCGCCTACAACTGGCCTACAAGAAGTCCCTGTTTAGTAGAAACTAGTTTTATTATATTAAGCAGTATGATATATGAAGTATAAGTAAATTTTAGGAACTATATATCATTAATCTCAGTATAGATGGACTTATGTATTTTTTGATAACTTTTCTAACCTTTTGTTTGAGACAGATGGAATGACCCATCATTCTATCACATGATCTGCTAACACATCATGAATGACAAATTCAACTTCATTTCTTTAACAGATGAAGTGGAAATTGTCCAAAGAATGACAAACGGTGAGACTATACCAAAATCACGAAAGTATTTCTTCTAATTCCAATTTCATCAACTTTAGGGAAATGATCTTGAAAACCAAAAATGTTGTCCTAGTGCTCTTATATCTGATGAATCAGATAGTACCTTAGATCGTCACAAATTTATGGCTTTGTTCTCAACCACTCTCCATCAGAACATGATGGATAGATTTCTCTTCCATATCCATATTTTCACCTATGTGGAAACCCTGTGATTAGTTTATTTGGGTAACAGTTATGTTTCATACTTTTGTTTTTAAAGATTGGTTTTGGTATTCCATTTTATGATGTGGTTTTCTATTAAAGAAACTTTCGAATAGTAAACCATTTATAACCCCGAAGAATTTCGAGGGAGAAATTCATTTTAAGGGGGGTAGAATGTAACAAACTGGAATTTTATAAGATACATTATTTTTAACTTCATTCATATCTTCTATTGTACGACACACCAATATTATCTCGCGCTATACGCAACACTGTATTATCTTGCAGTATATGCAATCACGACCTTCCTCGATAGCGTGTCTTGTACGCAATACCGGGTTTTACTAAACAACGATATATTATTATAATATTGTTATGAACTAGCTGTTATGAATAGTGTTAACTAAATTTTGAATTTTATATCATTATTATTCATCTTACACATTTCTAGAACATGGTATAAGAACAAAATAATTTTTTCGGGTAAAATAAGTATTTTTAAAAAAATGCAGTTTTGCCACCATTTGATGGCGCACCCACTTTAAATCTAGTTTTTGACATGTTTATGAGTTCAATTTGAAAAAATAAAATTCTTATTTTGAATCAGGATATAAAAATTTACATTAGATAAAGTTTTGATATTTTTCCGATAACTTTCATATTTTAATGAATAGTAAAAACACGCTATATTTTAATTAAAAACAACTTTTTTCATCATAATATCTTATGTGGTTAAATTATAATATTGAATCGTTTTAAAGTGTAAATAGAATATATTTTTACAATTTAATATAATTTATTTCATTAGCGTTGATTTTACATTGAATTCGTAGGTTAAATCAATTCAATCTTTTGCAATGTTTTAAAGAAAAACCCGTTTTCTTTCGACAACGAGATTAATTTTAATTTAATTTATGCATCTTTTGTGTATTGAATTTGGAAAAATGGATTCCATATTTGTAATCAGTGGGTCCAAATAATGTTAATAAGCTACTTTTTATTTTTGGGCATTGTGAATAGTAACTACGGTAAATTTTATTTAATATAGTTAAAGGTAAATCGGGTAATTAAGGGTAAATATAAGATTATAAAATTACCCTAAAACTTGTGAAAATCATATTTGATGGATAAAGGTATACCCATATAACCTAAGGGTCAGATTAGATTCATTTTATGGACTTCTGTCCATGAAAATAATTTAATTATTATTAAAACCAAAGAATGTGACAATATGTCACTTTCTTAAATATTATAAGTATAATAATTTTAATTTAGTGATAAAATTCATGAAACTTCAAACATGAATAGTCTACAGAAATATAATAAAAATATATACATCATAGGAATTTATTTATAATTTTTAGGGATTAAATAATTATCATTTATTATGACACAAAGATGATGCAGTAATTGTCTTATTAATGAAATATTGACATAATTGATGTTATAAATACCCAAATTAATGTAATTTGAGACTTTTTATGACTTAAATTAATTTTCTAGGTTACTATGACATGTTATTGTTGATATAAGTAACTTGGTTTGAACTTATCATTATGTTATAAATTTCATAAAAATCATGTACCAAATAGTGTCAAAATTGACATAAATTAGTTTTTTTTTAAATATTATATTATTAATTGTTATTTAATTCCTAAAAATCTACGGTTCAGACAAATAACTTAGATAAGGATATATATTAATAATAAACAACTTGGGGTTCTTTTGGCTTGTTATGGTATGTTTATTAACCATATAGTGTAAGAAAACAAAAAGACACGGTAAAAGTTAAATTATTTAACATAAAGTTAAATCTAATTGATAAGGTTAAAATAATAACCTAAACTTGTCTAAATCCTATTGGATGAGAGGATTTAGACCCATCCCTACTTTATCTTAGAAATAATACCCTTTGGAACCATTATAAACCGATGTTTACCATAATATAAAATAATATTTTGAGATTTTCCTAAGGTGCCCCTCTCCTCCCTTATAAAAGGGCACCTCCTCTCTCTCCTCCTCACACCAATTTGAGCATTCAAGCTCGGATAAACCTTGCCAAAATCTCTTCTCCACTTCCCTAGTATCATCATAGAGGTCCCGGTCTTCTTCAATGACCATCCTTAGTTCTTTAAGTGGAGGTTAAGTGAAGGCGCGTCAAAAAGAGGTAATATCCATTACCGATCTTTTTCAATTTCTTTCTTCTTCAACATCTTCTTCATTAGTTGTTTCATTATAAAGTAATAACATAAGTATTTATTATATACTGATATGTTATTATAAATATGAAAGAACTCTAATTAACCTTCTATCCATCCTACGGAAAAAGGAAATCACCACGCGTGCGTACATACGGAATACTGTCTCCACACCGTGGTGTAATCTATTTTCCCCAACCACGTTACTTGGATGGGTATAATGGTGTAAATAATGACTATATATGACTATTATAAAGTGATATTGATTCTGAAATAGTATACATACACTCCAATACAGTCCCACGATCATGAGAACGATATCATCGCTCGTACGTACGTACGGACTACCGTCTCCACGACGCGATGAGATTCATTCTCCACTTTAACCATTCATGAATGATTATAAAGTATATATAATAAGTAATCATAAAATATATAACATAATAATGATACTGTATTTATGTGTATATATATTTATGTCATCTACTTAATTCCATTCAACTCAATAAGGAAACGAAAACAGCGTTCATGCGTACGTACGGCCTACCGTCTCCATGAACAGTGTATTTCTTTCCATTTACTGATCTATTATATAAATGTATATTCTGAATATATATTATATATAAATCATGTTTTATATTCTGGAATTAATTAATCATGATCTAAGTAATCATATGAATAATTACAAGTCAAAACACGGATGACAAATGAAACAATTTTACCCAAAACGCTCTTTAACATGGAATTTACAAAATAATGGGTAATATAAAGTCATAAGTGAACCATATATGATTTAATAAAAATGAATATTATTCTTTAATAAGTCAATAACATTATTTAAATCAATATACAGGAGGTTCGGACACTTACGAAGCAAATCAGACCTAAGGTAATGGAAATATCACAATCTCATTTTTATTCGAGATTGTTTATGCTTTAGTATTTACTAGGGTGTATTTTATCATCCAAATCCATGTTTCCTCAATATGTAATATTATTTACATCCACCTACAATTTTTTAAATCCAATTTTACACTTCGGTGAGTTTTTAGTAAAGGATATGAAAGGAATCGTTTGTCGTTTTTCGTACGAGGTACTTTTTGACTTTTCCGACAAAAGTACGAAGAATGTTTTTTTAACTTATACGGCATGAATGGATTTTTATAAAATTATTTCCAATAATCTTCCATTACAAGTTTTCAAGTTTATTTTTAATCAACTTCTTTTAGTTTATAATTGTACAACATGTTTATAAAGGAAAAGTGTTTTTGAAGGAGAAAGGATATTTTCCTCAAGAATGGAGTTCAAGTGTTTTATCAAAATTATTTTCCATCATAGATAATAAAAATTTATACTTTTATCCCAATTGATTTGATTATGTTGTGATGTAATTATATTTTTATGAATTCCTTTATCTTATATGAATTGTTTTATGACGTCACGATGTTTAATATTCCCATTTTTATTACATGGGTTATACAATGATGTATGATTTATGATTTTGTGGCACACATAAGAATGGTATCATTATGAGATGGGTGGGACCTATATCTCCCTCCAATGCATTGGTTAATGATTTTATATCTCATGAGATAGACATGGCTGGAATGGTATGTTATTCCGGTTCAGTGAAATAGGACTGAAACGAGGGTGACTCGGTTCAGAAATGGACTTTGTCCACTAAGATAGTCTTGGAAATGAGTCTTGACTAATAAGATATGATTCTCTATGATTATGTGTGTATGCCACAAAGTTTCATGTTTTAAGTTATGATTATTGAGATTTCATTTCACTACTATGATTTATCCCATGTTATGAAATTATTCTCTCTTTTGCAGGATAAGATTTCCAAAATGTTATGTTCTTATGAATATGATGTGATTGATATTTATTTTGATTACCCTTACTGTGAATTTGAGCTCATCCTTTTATGTTTTCTTTTCCCCAGGATATAAAGAAAGGTTTTAGGTAAAAAAAAGGAAGATCTTTATGGGAGATGTTGAAGATATTTCACCACTATTAGAAGATTATATTTTGTGTTTCCAAAGACACTAAACTATTACGATCCTTGTGTGTGTGTTTTTTTATGTATTAAGTATTCCGAAAAATTATGTAATGTTCATGTACGTCAGGCTTCGGGTCTCTACAATAAAAGAAAAGATAACATGTCCACGTTGAAATAAAAAAATATCATTTCAACATACTGAAATAATAAATCCATTCCCAAAATCATTTTCAATACCAAAATACGTAAAATGAGTATATTGTATTTGTTTTTCCTTTTAAATAACATTACAACATGTTAAGTAAGACAAATATAAAATAATACTCTCAGTGGTGGAAAGGTCATTTTCATGGCTTACGTTAAAAAACATTCTGCTTTTTGTCTTTTAGTAAAACTCTTTGTAGAAAAATATTCCCTTTGAATGAAATAAAAAAGTTAAATGTGTTTATACATCTTCTAAAATAAAATCGTGTGTTAGAACAAAATATGTTTCAATGAAAGGAGATTGAGATGAAGTGCCTTACCTCGTGTCCGACTTGACTTGATCGTTCTTTTATCTCCTGAATAACAAACTAAAGCTAATTTATACATTCTTAAGAACCTTTTTCAAGTTTATAATTCCATTTATATCACTTATTACCATGTTATAAACATGATGTAATCATTGAAGATAATAATGGTCATTTTGTCGATATTTGGTACTTGAATAAAAAACGAACACCTTATATTTACAAATTTCCCATGTGGTCAATAGACCATTATATCCAGAATTAAATTCATTATTTAGATATCATATATATCATATATATCCAATATATATATATTTATAACATTACATATAATTTGGAGTTAATAAATGAAATGCACCGTAATGGAGACGGTAAGTTTTACGTACGGATTAACGCTACATTCATTTCTATTTATTATTTTAAAACATAATTATACATAGGTATATTATAATTCCAGTATAATTTCATATATAATATCATATATAATATCATTAACTCCATCCTTTATACATCCCACATATGGCATTAATGAGTCATATCACTTTGAGGGGGTGGCAGTCTGCACCTCCTCAAATGAAATTATCATGTTTACACATAATCGAAACCATAAAGTTATGATTTAAAAAAATACAGAAGCATAACGAGAAAATAAACATAATATATATCATATATAAATACAATTGCATCTTAATGGCCACCATGAGAGACGGTTGGAGATATTTGAACATTCATCGTTTTGCGAGGCGTTAGTTTTCCGTCCACATAAACATTATGTTCTTCACCCATTTGATGGAGGTGTGTTTAAGTTTAGTTAGAATACATATCAAAAAAAACATCATAATATATTTAGGATATGGTTTTTGTTATAAAATAAAGTAATAAAACGAGCTTAGTGGTAGGAGAAGTAAAATAAAATAAAAAAAAATTAAGAGAAACTATTATCTTTAATTTGGGTAACTCCCTTTGGTTTGAACCAAAGGACTTATTGAAATACACTCTGCCTAAGTTAAGGATTATAGGAGGAGGATAAGGATGTAGGGAGCCTAATTGGGCAGAGTTTGGATGACCAAAATGCTTGAGAGGGGTGATAAATTGTTCAGAAGTGGTCTCCATTTATAAGGGAGAGGAGGGGCTCTTTAGGAAGTTGTGAAAACATTATTTTATTACAAAAATATCTTCGGTTTAAAAATGTAAAAAAATCATTAAAGTCGAAGATAAGATGAATAATATTTTAAATAAAATCACCAAATCAGTATTTGTCATTTTTTGGATAATATATAAATCATTATTATAATATTTATTTAAATCATTTATTAATGAGGTAAATACTGTGTCATTATTGTGTCATAAATGATTTTAATTATTTGATGTCTAAAAATTATAAATAAAAAAAATGATTTAGGAAATCATTTTTGATTTCCAATGAAATTTTATGGTCAATAATATTACTTATATAACACCATATAAAAAATAATTTACTAAAAGTGGTTTGTTTATGTCATTTTTGCCTTTACATTGAAATAATTAATCTAAAGTGTAATTTTGTTTCATAAGTGGCTCCATGGGGTCCCAAAATAGACCCAAAGATGCCCATGGTAGGCCATTACTCATTAAATAAGTTTAGGACAAGTTTTAAGGTAATTTTGACTTATTATTATATTCTTTATACCTCGAATTACTCTATTTATCAATAACCACGGTAAATAAAAGTCAAAAGTTACTAATCACCAAATATTATTTTCGTCTTATTGAACAACATTTTACTTCTTGATAACAACCATGTTTTTTAGATTTTTTAAATTCAATTCATAGAAGTGGTAAAATATCATTTAAATGAAAAGTCAGTTCTTTTAATTATTACTAATTGATTTCACTGTTCATCATAATTTGAAGTTTTTCAGATAAATACCAAAAATTATGCTTCAACAATATTTGGTATTCCAAAATAAAAAATTATTTATATTTTTTCAAATTCATAACATAGCAGTGGAATTAATTAATTTTAAAATTAATTCCCGTTATCAAAACAAATAGTGTTTGTAAGAAACAATAACTATCAAAAGATTGATACTTGATTATGTCCAATTTCAAAGTGAAATTAATTCCAATGACCAACATTGGATGAAATGGTAAAATATATTTTAATTAAACTTTAAAACCAATTAAAAAGATAATATAACTATATAAATAAATTATATTAAAACACAGTTGTGAATTAAAATACAATATTTTCACTATTCATTAAAAATGAACTTTATCAGAAAAATACCAAAAAAATCACCCAAAGAAAAATTTGATGTCCCCATTCTGAATAAGGATTTCATATGGTCAATTTGAATTTATGAAAGTGACCAAAAATATATTTAAATAGGGTTCTCCATTAAAAGGTGGTAAATCGACCATTTAATGTAAATTATGCTTAAAATTAGATTCATTCACATTTTAAGCCTCTAACAATTATTGGATAAATGTAAATACATTTAACAAACATGTATAATAATATTGTTGTTAGTTTTGTTCATTATCGGTAATACAAAGACTAAGAGTTTACAACCATTTAAAATAATATTATATTATTAGTGCGCAACGTAAGATTTCAAAGAAACCCATTGTTGCGTATCTGGTACGCTATCGAACATAGAAACCCAATAAAAGTAAAATTAATATTTAATTCACAAATATTAATAAATATAAAATATGTATTATACTTTATTTACCTGGGTTGTTACATCCTTCCCCCCTTTTGAAAATTGTATCCTCACAATTTTACTTATCAAAATAAGTGGGGGTATTTATCCCTCATAGCATTTTAACATTCCCACGTTGGATCTTAAACCATATGGTTTTTCCATAGAAACATTACCTGGTGATTTACTTTATTCCGCAACACTGGCTCTCTATGGTCAGGAATCAGGACTGGTTGTTCCTCATAAGAATGATTCTCTACCAACTGAACAACCTCTGGGCTCAAAACATGAGATGGAACTGGCATATACATTCTCAACATCGAAACATGAAAACAATTGTGTACCTGGGACAATAATGGAGGTAAATCTATTCTGTATGCAACTGATCCAACATTCTCTATAATTTCATTAGGTCCACTGAACCTCGGACTCAACATTCCCTTCTTACCAAAATGCATCACACTTTTCCATGGAGAAACCTTGAAATGACATGATCACCTACCTCAAAAGAAATATCCTTCATCGAGTTATATGCATAACGTTTCTGTCTTCTCTGAGCTATTCTCATGTGCTTTTAAATCAACTGAACTTTCTCTTCCATATCTTCAACCAATTCTGTTCCCATCAACATCCTTTCACCTACTTCATCCCAAAAAGCTGGAGTTCGACAATGGATTCCGTATAATGTCTCAAATGGATCCATCTGTATACTGGAATGAAAATTGTTATTATATTAAAATTCAACCAAATAAATATGATGGTCCCAACTTCCCTGATAATCCATCGAGAAAGCACGTAACATATCCTCCAATTTCTAAATTGTTCGTTCTGATTTCCCATCAGATTGAGGATGAAAAGTTGTACTAAAATTTAATTCAGTACCCAACGACTTCTGAAGACCTTCCAAAAGTTAGAAGTAAACCTGGGTTCACTATCAAATATAATGGAGAGGGGAGCTCCATACAACCTGAATATCTCTTTAACATACAATCGAGAAAGTTGATCTAGAGACAATGTATCCCAGATAGAAAGGAAATGAGCATATTTAGTCGATTGATCAACAATAACCCAGATTTCATTATTACCTTGAGATGTCTTTGATAATCCCAAAACGAAGTCCATGGATATATTTTCCCATTTCCAATATAGCACCAGTAAAGTCTAAAGAATCCTTTTCGGTAACTTCCACTCTGCTTTAACATGCTGACAAGTCAAACACTTCACAGTAAAATCAGAAATATCTCTTTTCATTCTATCCCACCAGTAATACTTCCGAAGATCTCTATACATCTTAGTACTACTAGGATGAACTGAAAACGGGGAACTATGATCTTCACATAAAAACTCATTCTTCAACTGTGAATCACAAGGCACACATAATCTCTTCCCAACCCACAAAACACAATCATTGTCAATGTTAAATTCAGAAAACTTACCCTTGTGGACCAACTCTACCTCTTTCTGCAACTCACTATCTTCTTTCTGCACTTTCTTTATTTTGTCTGATAGTGATAATTTCACTGACGCCTGAAACAAAACAGAAGAATTTTCTACACCAAAAATTTCTATTCCAATGTTTATCAACTAAAAAACCAAAGTATCTTGTTCAAAATGTAACATAGTTAGTGATGCATTACTTTTTAGACTAAAATAATAATCCACTTTATTTTATTTTCCTATATGGTAATGGATCGTGAAATCATAATCCTTGATTAATTCCAACCATCCCCTCCATCTCATGTTCAAATATTTCTGAGTGAATATATACATAAAACTTTTGTGAACAGTATATATGTCACATTTTACTCCATACAAATGATGCCTCCAAATTTTTAAAGAAAAAACTTCAGAAGCTAATTTCAAATCATGTGTAGGGTAATTTAACTCATGTGGTTTCAGCTGACATGAAGCATATGCAATTACCTAATCATTCTACATTAGGACACAAACAAGGTCTTTCTACGAGGCATCATTGTAGATAATAAAATCATCATTTTTGGATGGTAGTGCTAAAAATAGAGAATTCACCAATCTCATTTTCAATTCTTGAAAACAATCATCACATTTATTTGTCCATATGAAAATAAAACCATTTCGAGTTAACTTAGTTATTGGACTAGATAACTGTGAAAAATTCTCAAAAACCTTGGGTAATAACCTACCAAACCAAGAAATCTATAGATCTCAGTTATATTTGTGAGTCTTGGACATTCATCAACAACTTTTGTTTTAGCAGTATGAACTGTTATGCTATTTTTTGAAACAATTTGACCAAGGAAAGAAATTTTTCGTTGCCAAAACTCACACTTTCTGAATTTCCAATAAAGTTTCCTTTTATTTATGGTTTCCAAGATGACCCTTAAATGAATTTCATGCTTCTATTTACTTTTAGAATAAACCAATATATCATCAACGAACACAACCAAAAACTTATCCAAGATCTCATGGAAAATTCTATTCATAAGATCCATGAATACAACAGGTGCATTGGTTAAACCAAAAGGGATAACTAAAAATTCATAATGACCAAATCTAGTACGAAACGTGGTCTTTGGAACATCTGGTTCCTTTATATTCAACTGATAGTACCCCAATCACAAGTCATTCTTAGAAAAATACTGAGCTCCCTAGGGCTGATCAAACAGATAATCGATATGAGGAAAATGATACATATTCTTAACAGAGATGTTATTCAATGCTCTATAATCAATGCAAAGTCTCATTGAATCATAATTATTTTCAATAATCAAGATAGGTGAACACCATGGTGATGTTCTAGTTCGATCGAAACCCATATCTAATAACTCCAACAATTGATTCATTAAATCTAAATGTTCAATTTGAGCAATTTGATAAGGGGTTTTTGAAATTGGATTAGCATCAGGAACTAAGTCAATAGGAAATTCAACTTCCTGATCAAGTATAATACAAGGACACTCATCATAAAAACATAAAGATACTCATTTACCACTGAAACATCATTAATTTGAATAGGTCATTTATTTTCAACAATTTGTGCAAAGTAAAATTCATTTCCATCATTTACTAGTTTCTCAGCTTCCCGATATGTTATCAAAAGAAAGGGTTCATTCTTGTACACAAACTGTAAATATTTCAGAAAAGAAACCTCTTTAGCTATGAATTCAATCTTAGCATGATATATAGAAATCCAATCCATCCCCAAAATAACATCAAACTCTACTAGAGGTAAAAAATTAGGTTTTCATGTAGATTCATTCCGCACACAAGAACAGTAATGTTCTTATGTTTTTTTTCAACATTTCTTCCAGGTGTTTTAATGGTATGTTCTGTATTCATATCTTGAGATGTAATTCTTAATTTAATATAAATCTTCTCAGAAATGAAAGAGTTTGTAGACCCTGAATCAAACAACACATTGGAATAATCTATATAAATAAACAGTGTACCTGATATAACCTCATTTGATGGCCCAACATCTGCTGATGTAGTTGTAAAGGATTTCACCACCTCTTTCTGCTTGTAGTCTGGTTTCTTTCCTTCGATTGAGTTCAATGTTGGACTCTAATTTTCATAATGACCCATTTCATTGCACATAAAACAATTTTCTGAATATCAATTAGAGTTTGTCTTACCATTACCCTGATCTTTTTCAGTGAAATTACGAGCCTTATGTCCAATTTTACCATATTGGTAGTAGTAACCAGAATTCAAAAGACATTCCCCAGCATGCATTTTCCCACAATTTTCAAAAACTGAAAACATATGTTTCTTACCGCCATTCATTTTTTATGAGTTATTCCCTTTTTACTACAACCTGGACCTCTTATTCTGTTGTTTGTCAACGAACACTTGATCATCGAAATACTCAATTTCTACCTTCTCTGCACATCGAACATGTTTTTCATAACTTTTGAACTCATGAGAGGATAATTCTATTAGATAAATTCTCTTTAATCTAGAGTAAAAAACAGTTTATTTTACTATAATTATCTCATATGAAATTTGGAGCATACCATGCCAGTTGAGTGAATTTTTCTTCATAAGCAGCCACTGAGTCATCCTCCTGCCTCAATTCGTGGAATTGTTTTTCCATCCTAAGATGAACCACCATTGGAAAATATTTTTCAAGAAACATACCTTTGAATTCATCCCAATTGAGAGCATAAATATCCTCATTATCCCTAATATTATTCACCTTTGACCTTCAATAATCAGATTCACCTTCAAAATAGTAAACAACAAGACTAACCTTTTGATGTTCTGAACAACCCAGGACAAGAAAAATCTTCTCTGGTGCATTAATCCACCCTCCAACTAGCACAGGGTCAGATGAACCTCTGAGTGATAGGGGATGTTTCGTCATGAAATGATCCACTACTGACATGTTCCTATGCAGTTGATCTAATTGATCTCGTGCATGGATACCACCGCCATTTATAGCCTGATTCAACTATTCCATCACTGCAAAAAACTGTTCAGTTCTGATTCTGACCATCTCTAGTTGCTTATTTGGAAGGTTGTCTTCCTCCTGATGTCATCCCAACATAGTTTCCATGTTTCATTTATGTAAAACCATTTTGAACACAGAAATTTCTTAGGCAAAGCAACATGGTAATCTATAAATGTTATATCATTTCAATATTCCCATAAATTAATTCATGGAAATTTATTTAACAATTCCCTAACTCCTAATATTATCTAAACCAACCTCTAATACCTACTATAAGGACCCATCCTTAAATGTTACATAATATTGAATTAAATGAAAATTCACATTAAGGATCTTTTCAGATTTAGAGTTTTAGAGAAATAGGACATAACTATCACATCTTAAAAGATTACAAAGTTGAAACTTCTACACAGTTTCCATTTTTTTCATAAAATAAAAACTATTGAAAAAAAGAGTCATGTCTAGTTCCTTGTTTTAGATAACATGATGTTTCCTTGATCTCACCCTTGACCATATTCATCTTTATGTCCTGTTAACACATTTCAAAACTTGGGATGAGAATAAAAATCCCAAAAAGGGTTATAAAACAAATAAATAAAATATTTTTTCATAAATAAAAACAAAACATAAACTCTTTTACATACCTCATGAAAACATTAGATTTATGAATAACGCATAGAAATCATAAATCATAAAGGTAACTTGTGGAATATATAAAATATTTACAATTTATCTATCACAGCTACATAGGGAGTTACTTTGGAATACCCATCAAAGTATATTCCCTAAATATCTTAGGAGAAACATCACATTTACCTCTGTCATGTTACCCAATGCATTGGAGAGCTATCTCGGGCTCACTCACCCTAGGTTTATCACTGAACCACCTTTATAAATAAATAATTCCCATGAACCATAATATGATCATAACACATAACATAAGAATAAAGGAATGATAACATTTCCACATTGTAATAAAAATTATCATTTCAATGTATTGAAATAATAAATCCATTATCAAAATCATTTTCAATACCAAAATATGTAAAAAGTGTATATGGTATTTATTTTTCCTCTTAAAAAACATTTAGTCTTGTTACGGAAGTCAAAGATCAAATAATACTTGGGACGGTGGAAAGGTCGTTGTCACCGCTTTCATTAAAAAAACATTCTGTTTTTTTCGTTTAGTAAAACCCATTGTAGAAAAACATTCCCTTTGAATGAAATGAAAATTTCCAAGGTTTTTATACAGAGTATAAAATAAATTTGTGTATTTGAACAAAAAATGCCTCAATGAATGGAGAATGAGGCAAAGTCTATTACCTCATGCCCGAATTGACTCGATCGTTGTTAAATATCCGAAATAATAAACTGATGTTAATTTATACATGATTAAGAACCTTTTTAAAGTTTATAATTCCTTTTATATCACTTATTACCATGTTATAATCATCATGTAATCATTTAAGTTAATTATGGTCGGCTTTTTGATATTTGGTACTTGAGTCAAAAATGAACACCTTATATTTACAAGTTGTCCATGTTGTCAATTTTCTATTATATCTAGAATAAAATTAATTATTTAGATATCATATATATCATATATATCTAGTATATATATATAATAATAACAGTATGTATCATTTGGAGGTAAGAAATGAAATGCACCATTCATGGAGACGGTAAGCTATACGTACGCATGAACACAACTTACATTTCTATTTCTTATTTTAAAGCATAATGATACATAGGTATATTATAATTCCAGTATAATTTCATATATAATATCATATATAATATCATTACCTATATCTTTTAAATGTCCCACATATGGCATTAACGAGTCTCATCAGTTTGAGGGGGCAGTAGTCCGCACTTCCTCAAATGAAATTATAGTTTTTACACATAATGGAAAACATAAAGGTATGCTATAAAAAAATACATAAGAATAAATAAAATATAAACATAATATATATCAAATATAAATACAGTTCCATCTTAATGTCCACGATGAGAGGCGGTTGGATATATTTGAACAATCGTCGTTTCGTGAGACGTTAGTTTCCCATAAACAGAAACATTATGTTTTTCATTGATTAGATGGAGGTGTGTGTGAGTGTAGTTCGAATCGTTCTCATATAAACATAATAGTATATTGAGGATATTGGTTTTGTGATAAAAGAAAGTAATAAAAAGTCTTTAGGGGTTGGAGAAGTAAAATAAAAGAAAACAATTTAAGAGAAACTGTTACCTTTAATTTTGGTAACTCCGTTGGGTTTGAACAAAAGGATTTCTTGAAGTGCCTTCTGCCTAAGGTAAAGGTTCTAGGAGGAGGATAGAGATGTAGGGAGAATAATTGGTCATAGTATTGACAAGAAAAAAGGCTTGAGAGGTTCGAGAAATTGGTTATAAGTGGACTCCTTTTAGATGGGAGAGGAGGGGCTCTTTAGGAATGTGTGAAAACATTATTTTATTATAAATATATTTTATGATTCAAAAGGTCAAAAAATTATCAATTTCAAATATAAGATGACTCATATTAGAAATAAAATCATCCAATCATAATTGGACATGTTTTTGTATAATATTTTAATCATTATAATCTATTTATTTAAATCATTTATTAACGAGGTAAATACTACATCATTGTTGTGCGATAAATAATTTAGATTATTTTATGTCTAAAATATATAACAAATTACCATGATGTTGGATATCTTTTTATCTTTCCAATGAATATTTATAGTAAAAAATATTACTTATATAACACCATATAAAAATTAATTTACTAAAATATTTTTGTTTTTGTCATTTTTGCCTTTACATTAAATTAATTAATCTAAAGTGTCATTTGCATTAATAAGTGGATCCATGGGGTCCCAAAATAGACCCAAAGAATCCCATTTTTGGCCATTAATCATCCACTATTGTTATGACAAGTGTTAAGGTAATTTTAATTATTATAATATTATTTTTACCTCAACTTACACTAGTTACCTTTAACCGTGGTAAATAAATGTCAAAAGTTACTATTCACCAAAAATTACTATCATCTTATTGAACCACATTTTATTTCCTGATAACATCAATGTTTTTCAGATATTATAAATTTAATTTAAAAAGCGGGAAATTTTCATTTAAATTAAAAGGTCATCATTTTTTACTACAAATAAGTGATTTCACTATTCATCAAAAATTGATGTTTTTCAGAAAAATACCAAAAATTCAGCCTAATCTATATTTGATATTTCGAAATCAAAAATGATAAATATTTTTCCAAATTCAAAACATAGAAGTGGAATTAATTAATTTTAAGAATAATTCCCATTATCAAGGAAAATAGCGTATTTTTAGAAACAATAACTGTCAAAAGATTGATTCTTGTTTATGTCCAATTTCGAAGTGAAATTAGGTCCAATGACAAAAATTGGATTAAATGGTAAAAATTTATTTTTATTAAACATTAAAACCAACTAAAATGATAACCTAACTGCATAAATAAATTAAATTAAAATGCAACTTTGAATTAAAATACAGTATTTTCACTATTCATTAAAAATTGAACTTTATCAGAAATATTCGAATGAAATTAACTAATGTAAAATTTGATGTCCCATTTCAAAAGAAGGATTTTATTTGGCCAATAAGAATGTATTAAAGTAACTAAAACTATATTTAAATAGGGTTCGCCTATAAAAGGTGGTAAATCGACCTTCTAATGTAAAGTATGCTTAAAATTAGATTCATTCAAATTATAAGCCTCTAACTTTTATTGGGAAAATGTAAATACATTTAACAAACATGTATAATCATATTGTTGTTATTTTTGTTCATTCTCGCTAATAAAATTGCTAGGAGTTTACTACCATTTAAAATAATTTTATATTATTAGTGTGCAATGTAACATTTCAAAAAAACCGTATGTTGTGTATCAGGTACGCTATCGAACATAGAAACCCTTTTAAAGTAAAATTAATATTTAATTCACAAATATTAATAAATATGAAATATGTCTTATTCTTTATTTACCTAGGATGTTAAATAAGGATTACATTTAGAAGATGGGAGAATTCACTCCCTTATTGGACATGTTTATAGAATACAAAAAGTGTTTTTTTAAAGGAAATGAAATATGTTGGGGAAGTCAGTGAAGATTTAATCAAGCTATTAAAACCATATCTCGACATCCTAAATGAATCCGTTGTGGTGCCTCCTACTGCACTAATTAGCCATACGAGTTTAATGTTTTTTCAACCTCAGATGTCTGTTTCTCATGATTTATCTCATATCAGACCTATCATTATAGATTCTTTTCGACCATGACTTCATTCTCATCACATAACTACCACATATTCAATATTTCATAAAGCAGTGCCTTAATATCCTCGTAAAATCTATTCAGTCCCTCCTTTTTCTTAGACTAACCCCCGAATGAACAGTCCATTGATCTTTCTGATAATGGGAAGGAACCCCTTGACCCTACATTTTAATGTAGAGTTCTCTTTTTTTATAGGGTTGAGTTCTCAAACTTTTTCTAATTCAGTTTTCATTGCTTATGAATTCTATTTCCCTATTTTTAGTTTTCCACCTACCACTTTTTACTAATCCTAAACTAGGGATGATTCTATTACGCATTATTATAATGTGGAGAACATTATTAAGAATTATTATGAGATTAAGAATTGTTATGTTTTTATAAATTATTATCTCTAATAAAATATTTTAATATTATCCCTTATACAATAATTTATCATTGTTGGACCAACTAATTGGATTTGTCACTTTAATCATTATCTAATTGTACATAATAATGAAATGATTTTTGATCATCAAAAAGCGAGAGATTTTTGTACCATAGATAATATTGGACAATATCTACCAATATAATTTATTTAATTATAGAAAATCATGTCTCGTATTACATATATCTTACCTCAAGCCAGATCCTAATTTATTTCAAATCATTATCTTGAATATTATATCATTTCGACCATATAACTATTTATGTGTTTTAAGTCTAAACAAGAATAGAACTTATTATCTATGTGTTTATGGAATTTTACACTCTCTGATATTACTCAATTTTTAGAGAGATAGAATATCTATAATTGTATATGTTTGAGCCACTGACACCGAGAGATAGATGACACCGACAGATATACGACTCACGGACATACATTTCAAACAAGAATTTATTCTAAATATGTGAAGATGAAACCATTGAAATGACTCACCATTTCACCTGATACCAATATATAGATGAATCATCATTTCATATGACACCGACAAAAAGACGACTCATTGTTGCATATGAATCACTGATGCCGATGACCTACATTTAATTCAAGTGAACTACCGTTGTATGATTCTACTGATGCAAGGACTCACTGTCAATCAAATGGGCACAATGATAGATCAGATGACTAACTGATTGAATAAAACTCTCACCGTTGAAATATGTCCCTGATTTAATGAGTCACTAACGAATGAAAAGTCTCATAGAATGGCATACAGATATTGAAGGATTTCCATACTTACATAAGGAGACACCAATAGAAGGAGACATAGATAGAAGGAGACATCGATAATAGGAGACACCAACACAAGGAGACACTGACAGGTGATTCACTATTAGAATATTTTATTATTCATTTATTAATATTATTCCTAATGAACATATTAGAGTCATTTACTAATAATGACATATTTAATAATCATTTGTAAAACCTTTAGTAGATAATATGAGGTACGATGAGCCGATGCATGTGCAATGTTCATGTTATTTATCTTCCCTAGAGAATAATATATATTTCACAAAGTGATAATATAGAGAGATAAAAAAAGACATGTGCTGAATCCCTGTGAGAGATACTAAAGATAATCTGAAACTCTCATGAAACCACTGTGAACTCAAGAAAAGAAGAACACATGAGGTAATATCACCTGAGATGAACATATAATTGGAAAATAATTTCTTCATATCAAATATGGAGAAGAATGTATCTATAGAACCATATATGTTCCTAGAAGCCAGAATACGACACTCGGTTTTTGTGCCAACATCCATAAGAAGAATGAAACACAAATCCATTTCATAAACGAGTCTAGAGCTAGACTGCATAACACACAGAGCCCTCTAAACCTATCCCCATATCTTTAGTTATGTTGTGTTCATTTAGTGAATTTTTTTAGCAATGTTTGTTTCTATCTATTACACACACTGACACCCATGCATAACAATAGTATTCATGATATCCTCAATATCTCATTGTATTTATCTATTTATATCCCAAATAGAACGGTATAAGAGGTCGTGTGTGACATGTATGTTGTTTTTTCCATGATGAACTTTTGTAGATGTCAGGGGTTCCCTTCACATCCATGTGTGCACTTGTGAACCTCGATCTAGGGTGTGGATCAAACTATATATTAATTTAAACATCATGGTGATTGGTAATCACCAAATAGAGATGATTAAGTCTCTTCTTGAGACTGATCCTCTTATTTTATTTCATTTTTTTAATTTTTTGTTTTTCTATGTTTTATCTAATTTTTCATAAATCTTAACTTCACTCTGATAGTTAGTCTTAGAATATGTTAATTACAGTATTGACTTATTATATTCATTTAAAAAGCTACAGTAATTATCAAATTTATTCATATGAGAGATAGACAATATTTTGAGAAATTAATAGAATAGTTATTATCTTATAAATTCACTACTGGATAACATGGAAATTGAATTTTGATTATTGGGGGAGATTCAAATACTACTTTTTGAATAGAAATATTTATAAATACTCAATTAAACACCTCTTGAGTACTATATTCTAACCAAAAAGAATGAATATTTTATGAATACTTATCATATATAATTGTTTTTATACAATCATTCATTCATTTAGTTTGATAAAATATTTAGATATCACTAATGGTCCCTATAGTATTTTTTTTATTTTATATCATCATGAGAAATAGAATAATATTTCTAAAAGAAAAGACTTCTATTGTGTGATATGTAGATCGATATCATTGATTTCATTGAAATATTATAGTAAATATACACATAGACTAACACAATGAAATTATGTCCATTCTAAAAAGGGAGATTTTATGAATTGTAAACACTATGATAATGATTAATATTGATTTCATGTTATTCCAAACTAATAGTTATATATTTGATTAAATTTAGGATAATTGGGGAATCTTTGTGATGATTTGATGATGTTTATTGGTATATTTAATAGTTATGTAATCATAAATTAATTTTTTGAAATTGATAAAGTAACATATAAGTAAAATTCTTCTTTGATCATCATTTACATAATTTCCAGAAAATAGACAATGTCCATTGAATAAAACATTCAACTAAAACTATATAACATTGATTTGAGGAATAAGAATTATTGAATGATCAATATGCTCCTTAAATGTGTATCTGGAACATTTTTCATGTGTTAAAATATCTCTATGAGAATAACATGTTAATTGATAATGTATGGAAATAAATGTGATTAAGTATATCGTATTAATAAGTGTCATGTAAAGTGAATATAAAAAAAAATTAAAGGTGGTATGTATAAATATAATTTAAAGTTTTTTAATTATATGAAAATTTAAATATTGATGTATAAAAAATGTCTTTTAGTTTTTCAAATCTGAGAAGATGAATAATTTATGTAACATAATTCATGATGATTGCTCTAAAGATGTTGTGAGTTAAAAAAATTAACAAACATGATGACACATTGTTTTTCATCAATGTTACCAATATAATTGATGTCTAATTAGTCTATCATTTTGTTATGGATCCACGAATAATAAAATAATTAGGTTTCTATGATGTTGGAGCTGTTTAGATGTGATGAAATTCTTTGAGTATTAAGAAGAAAATTATTCCTTTACTATAATTAGATATGTTTCCACCACAAGATGAGAATTCCAAACTGTTGTGAGTGATGAAAAATACCTAATAAGAGATATTAAAATCGTCATTTCATGACATGAATGATATTATAACTATTGAATTTATATTATAATATGTTTCCTTTCATAACTAAAGATTTTATGACTCTTCTATGTGGATATATAAAAATTTTGCATCATAAGAGATGACATTATACTATAAATGTTTAACGTAATGTTTTCATACATGAATTATAATTGAAAGTATTATGTAATTATGGATTTAGAGAGATGTGAAAATAGTGAGTAAAACATGGTGGTTAATGATTGGTTTTAAAGGAGTTTAAAATTTAATTATTTAATGGGGTTATAATTGAAAAAAATAAGGATTTTCATATTAAATATTCGAAATCCAGATTTTTGGTTAATGTGTGTGAATATAAAAGTATAAGAATGCGGAAAATATAATTCTATAAAAATAATTTATTATTAATTTCATGATATGTGTATTTTTTTGATAATATAATGAGTATAGTTATATCTATAGGTGATAATTTGTATCAAGAGATAATGGCCCAAATTTGATGTTATAATTTTTTTCAATATAAAATTAAAAAATTGAATAAGAGATGAATAACATCCTTAAATATTTTATATATTATTCAGGCTAGAGAAGATGAATAAGTGATATAGTATATAGTAGTGTAATAACATAATGGTTGATGAATACAACATCAATATATTATATGGTTTTAGATAGATCCATGATTTTTATTTGAGTAAATACTAGATATTGCTAAACATTAAATAAGGAGGAAAAATATATTCTTTTTGAAGAGTGTCCAAAACCTCTAATGGTAATTTTATATGAATTTAGTAGGCTAAATATATTATTTTTTAAACATAGTCCTAGTTTATATTACATCATAAAATCTGTATGATAGTGAATATAATTTATGTGTTAAATGAAAGGAAAATATTTTTATGGGTATAGTTTTCCCAAATCATTTTGTTTCTAATAAAATTATTGTTTTTAAATTCGATAGAAATATCCATACACTAGTTTAATATCCCTATTTATTTTTATTAGATTGAGAATGTGGGAGGATGATACTAGACCTTAAGCGACATCCCCAATATGTAAATGGATAGTAATAAAATCCTTTTGGTTTCAATATATGTGGGGGATAATTTACCCTTTACGAATAAAACAAATGATCCAATAAAACCAAACCAATGAAACCACTATATGTTGTATGGAAAAAAATAAGGAATCTCGACAAATTATATTATATATAACACATAATTGTTTTCTAAAATGGATTCCAAACTAAAATCAATGTAAATTGTGGATTATAGACAATAAAACTCCACAATGACTATAAGACTCCATGCTCTACAATCTCCATGCTCCATCATCACAAAAAAACCCATGTATCCTGAAGTACTGCTAAAGACGTGTGATATTTTTTATTTTCCCATGTACCAGTAGTTGAAATATATGAAATCACCAACGGCCCAATAAATGAGTGTGTACAAAAACAAGATTGGTTTTCCCCCATCGACTCCCCTACTCAAGCCATTAGGAAAAAAGAGTTAGAAAAAATTACATATAAATTAATATTAAACAATTTTAGAAAACAGTTTATAAATAAATATAAAACAGTTTTAATAAAATTTCTTATTCAATATATTCAAGTGTTATCTCTAAAATTTTCCATCAAAATTTATTTTCATGAATTGAACCCAACAATGTTTTGAATCCATTTCAAAAGTTCCCTTTAGAATAACCACTATATTCCACAGATCCAATAATGAATTCATTGTTATGATATATCTATAATTATGAGAGGTATCTCATCGATATATCATGTCTTCACAAGGTAATAATTTTCCTTGTTCTATTACACTATCGGCACTGAGAACAATGTCATATTTAAACCATCCTCATAAATGCAATATGAACTCACTCACAAGTATTCCCAAAAACTATTCAATCATTCCACAAGGAAAAACCGATTCAATAAAACTATATTTTTTTGTAAAACCATTATCGATCAAAAAAAATAAAAAATAAATCAATTTTATATATTAAAATCAATATATTAAAATAATGATACTAATATTTATTTCAAAACTATTCAATAAAATTTCATAATTTCACCAAAAACAATAAACAATCAATAAAGATGATTTTTATCGTGCTTTGAACCTATATTTCACAATAAATGTCAAGAAAATAAATATATTTTATATAAATATGATAAATTATAGAAAGTTGATTCATGTTTGATGCCACCCTCCTTGAGAGTTTTTTCAAAAATGATAAACATATGTTGAATGTTAATGAAAACAAGTTAAATCTCCCCCAACCCACCTTAGATCTCTTCCCCTATCATCATAAGAAAAAAATATCAATTTTCCACCAATATCCTTATATCGTCCCATATCGAGCATATATCTATGTTACCGATACGAGGGTAATTGTAGATATATGAAAAATATAAAGAATGATGAAGAATGAACTCTTACCATGAGGAATCATGTTCTAATCTAAATTTGAGACTTCATACCACCTCTGGATCAATGGGAGAACCTTCATTGACATTTGGGGAATAAAAATCCGGATATAGGTCCACATAAGAGGGAAACATGTATCTTAATGGAACAAATGTGTATGTTCTACTTTTTTAGGATATAACATTGTCCCTATGCACTATTTTGTCACGTGGTCTGAAAAACCATGCACTAACCATGGGTTTACCACTTCATTCGTGGATGTCCCTAGAATAGTCACCTCACATGGTATCAATAACTATGCGCCAACAATTATAAAACTTGTACCTCAAATCACCAATGTTTTTTTTAAATGCATATGGTTTCTTCTATATTGTCTCATGGTTTTAAAAAACTGTATACAGCCCGTGCACCTTACCATTATCCCCAAAACTAGATTTAACATTATCCAAACTCTTCCAAAAATTACCCATAAATTTATATACCTAATATACTAAATAAAAGTATTTTTACTATAACCTAGTGGTCCTATATTCTATCATCCTTTAGATTTTCCATTAATGGAAATTGGAAAACCACTTGTCTCATGATAGAGTTCATTCCCTTGGCATTTCTTATCCTTCTTGTGTTCACTAGTATCTTTATGTACATGACCATATTAACAAAATATCGATACTAAATGGAGACTTTTTCCATGTAGGACATTCACATTATTATCCAAAATCCACACTAGGATATGTACCAAATAAGAATTTGAATATATGTTAATGTGATCCCATATGATCACATGGTCAGTGTGAGGTTGATAGATCTTCAATTGTGATACATGGAACACATTATGTACTATATTGAATCCTGATGGAAATGAAAAGTAATATTCCGCCTATCCAACCCATACTAGCATCTCAAAAGGACCAATGAATCAAAGAGATAAGTTTCCATGGTTTCCCAAAATGGTAATAACCAAGCCATGGAGAACACTTTAATAACACATGATCACTCACCAAAAAGGAATACGTTCTTTTATTATTATCTGTAAAAGATTTCGGATGACCTAGATCCGTCTCCATTCATTTCCTGACCAACTAAATCTTCTCTATTATTTCATGGGCAAGGCTCAGTGTAGTCTCACCTACATCTATCCAACAAAGTGGAGATAAAAATGACACCCATACACCGATTCAAAATGAGCTATATGTATCGAGGACAAATATCTTTTTTATAAGATTACTCCACCAATGGAATATTATCTCTACTTGACCCACTAAAATCCAACACACAAGCCCACAAGATGTCTTCCAATTCCCGTATCATCTGTTCTGATTTCCTATCCATCTATGGTTGATACTCTATAATCATTATCAAATCAGTCCTACTAAATTTCTATACCTATTTCTAGAAACAAGACATGAACCTCAGATCTTATTCTAATACATTCGAAATTGGTATGCCATTTATCTTTACCACATCTCAGATATAGATTTTCGATAGATCCCTACTATATTATTTTCATAAATTGGGATAAAATGAGACGACATGGTTAAACTATCCATTATCCCACATATGGAACTGTATTTAAAAATTGTTCTTGGGAGGCATGTGAGAAAATCCATCATTATATTCTCCCATTTCCTCAATGGGATGGGTAGATACTACAACATACCTATAGGTTTCTGATTCTCTTCCTTAACATACTGACTAATTAAGAACATTTAAACAAACTCATCCACCATTTATTTCACATTGTTCCCTCAAAATTTTTCTTTCAAAACTATATACATATTCTATATTATCAGATGATTACCACATCTATAATGGGGTTAAGATTGAAAATGTTTTTCCTAAGCTATCATAGGTACAATAATTCAATTTATAAACCATAATACAAAACTCACTTATAGTTTCCATCCATTAATGGTCTCCCAACCATTGTTTTTTTAAACTATTACTAGGAATTATGACTCATATATTGGTTCATCAATGACCATCTTTACCAATTTAAGAACTATGTAAAATGGAAGGAAAATCGCACCATCACCTTGGTCTTCACATTCCACATTCATGTCATCAAAAACCAACATCAACTATCAATATCTTGAATATTATTTTTACAATTGAGCATATGAATTCATGAATAATGCACCTGCCACTAAATTTCATTTTACTTAATTATACATCAAGTCAGATTCAATAAAATAGATATAATCTATCAATATTATTTTAAATAGAATCAAATACTATTATGATAAAATATTTTTCTAGATATTTAGATCATTGAACACAATAAATTTCTCACCAATGACACAATGGCACCATATCTTCAATACTCGGACAATAGAAACTAAGTCCAAATCATGTGTTGTGTAATTATTATCAAGGAATCTTGCCTTCCTTAATACACAAGAAACAACATGGAATCATTTCTTGAGAACCCAAACCAAACAAGATCAAAATTAATCAAAATACACCACATAATGCTTTTATAATTCTGAGAAAATAAACACTGGGTTGATGTAAGATGAAATACCATCTTTAGAATGATTTCTCTAAGTCCTATGTCCATTGAAATTGAATGTTATACTTTTTCAATCATGTCATTGGTGATTATAATCCTGTGATGTCCTGAAACAACCATTGACAAAAACCAGGAAGAAAAATAAATCATTATAAGTCAATCATGTTCTTCTTCATTTTCCATTAGTTAAAAGATAATTTCATCTTTGGATCCACTAAAACACATCTTTGATAGATTACATAGACATGAATTCACACCAATTGTATCCAAAAATAACACTTTGATAATTTTTCATAAAAATAATGGTCTATTAAGATTTCCAAAAAAAGTTTAAATGTGTTGTTAATGATCATCCGTTATCATTGAATACACCCGTATGTCATCCATAAACACCATATAAAAATAATCCAACAATTGAGGGAAAAAAATTCATAAATTCCATTATGAATTCTAGTGAATTGGTATGACCGAAAGAAAATACGACATATTCAAAATGTCTATATCTAATTATGAATGATTTTTTCATAATATCCTCATTCTGAACTCATAATTAGTGATATCATGATCACATGAAAATTTTATAGAACCATTTGGTCCCCTCAATTGATCAAACGGATAATTATGCATGTATGTGGATACCCATTCTTTATAATATATCGGTTAAGCATAAGTTAATCAATAGAAACCCATAGTGTTCCATATCCATTCCTTACAAACATAAATATTGATTCCAAAATAGTTGTTCTTGGTATAATTAAACACATTATTTATAGCTCTTATAATTTCACTTTAATCTCCCTTAATTATATTGATGAAATACTATAATATGGAAAAGAAATTGGACTGGTCCCTTTATGGATACCTATAACAACTGTGATTATTATTACACAAATAAACATGGTTTATTAAATAATATTTTCAATTGATACAACATATAATATTGAGAGGACTAGTGTATTTGGAGCATAGAAACATTACATAACAACATTAAACATTAAACTCAACATCATTATTGAAAACTTCTTTTACATGACATACACATTCCTTCGTACATTACATTGGATGGGATAACCTGAAGACATGCATATGAAAGTCTGAGCTATAAATCATGGTATTGGAGTAAAAAATTATAACATGAATTATACAATACATTCTAGGATTTAGGAATATCAATTGATACTAAGATAAACATGAACAGAAAGGCATGATATAGCATGATTATCATAACATAGAAATGTGGCAACAACAATTAACATGATATTAGCATGAGCCATGGCTCATTGCACATGGAGCATGAGTACACCCACATTTTACAAGAAATATCATGAGTATACCCTCATTTAATTTGAAGTATCATGATACTAATCTTTACCCAATGCATGGGAGCGCTATCAGGGCACACCCTTCTTAATCGTTTCATTTAATGCAGAAGTGTGCCACATGGATCATTCAACATGGAGTCATTCAAAAAAATTATTTCTTCCATAATAAATTAATGTATAATACCTACATAAAAATATATAATCAATATGTAAATATTAAAAATTGTGAATAGCCATGATATATAAATTTGAATAGTATTCACTACCTAATTAATTTTTCATTTAAAATTCTGGTACAATTTTAGCATCATAAAAACATCACATAAGAATTCATAAAAATGGTTGATTAGAGAGAAAGGGTTGTCTCATTATATGTACATGAAGTGGACAGTAAGTAGGTTATAAAGATACATGTTACAACATATTTAATTTAATTAAGATTCATAATACTAAATAAGTTTTTTTAATGTAAATGGTAAGAGAGATATTCCTTACGGAATTTCGTCATGTTAATAGGTTTACAAGGGTGGGATTAATTAGAGATAAAGAGTCTATGATAAATAAAACATATATAGGGAAGTATGGGGGAGGTTTTAAATCATAACCCAACTTTTATAATTGAAAACAAAATGTTATAACAACATAATGAAATTTGGACAAAAATTTGAAGGGATGAAATCCCAAACTTGGAAGTGTGATCCCAAAGGTTTTGAAGGGGCCCAAGAGATGCTTATTGGGAGATTGGGGTGCCTTGGATGGGCACTATATAATTTAGGGTAGATTTTAATAGGGCTCAAATGTATTTTTTCGGATGACGATGTGTGATCATATGTGGGTTTATATAGGAAAAGATAGAGAATTTATTATTATTTTGGTTTTGGGTAGCATACATTAAACTACTAAAAACAATACACCATGCCATTGTTTTTTCCCAGGTTATTTCTAATGGTTAGTAGAATGAATTATTGTTTAATTTCAATCACCAAACATATTAAAATATTATTATTTCTAATGAGGAGGTGATTCACACCCTCATGGAAGTCAATTTAAAAAGATAAAATGTTTTATAATCCTTGGAGGGTCCACTAATGATTTGTGAAATAAATATAACAAACAAAAAATAAAATTATTTTAATGGTAAAAATTAATGGGTCGAACATTCTTTTTATAGTATTTTATTACATCAATATTGGGTCATTACGATGTCCAAAAACACATTATATATTAAAATGGTATTTAATTTTTACACAAAAATTTAACTGACGTATAAAATTATGAAAATTTAACAATCGGATAATTTATAAATCCTAATTAAAAAAATAATATTTATTTTATCTATGTAATTTTCTAATTATGTTAATTTTTACATAATAAAATAAAAATAGACATTTATCAAATATTCATTGGTTTTGAAAAAAAACAGCATTCAAACATTAATAAAAATTACAATTGTATTCCCCTAAATTATACAATTATTTATATTTAATAAAATGAAACTTATTAATAATATTTTATTAAAATAATATTTTATTCTAAAATCCATTAATTCATCAAAATATATTTCTTAATTAAATATTAACTAAAAATACAATTTATTCTTTAAAAACTATTTACAAAGTAATAATAATATATGAATTTATATACATCATTATATACAAAAAAATGCACAAAATCATATATCTAGGTTCTTGTTACATAACCACTAATAAAACCTGCATAATACCTAAGGGTAAGGTGTGCATGGTGATAGACTCTTTTGGTGGTTCAGATAACATCGCCCCTATGGTAATCTCTATCAAACTATACTAATCTCGTAGGTGGTTTCACTCTATATTAACATATTGAAGTTCAATATGGGATTGGTCAATATCTAAGCCCAGTGACGTTACCTCTATTCCGATCTCTAAGAAATGGGTTTTATATTGGGGAATTCTACTGGATGGGGCCATCACTTCCATTGTCTTAGTAAATTAGATTCCGTAATGCCCTATATTTATACTAATCATGTGGTCACATTTCAAAAACATAATTAGAAATGGTAACAATACTAAAAATTATTTTAAAATACAAAAACAAAAAACCAAGGAAGGGAATATTTTATATAACCATTTTATAAACTAAGACATTTAATTAGTTAAAGAGGAATATTCATTAATAAAAGTTCGGGCCATTAAAATCTTCACCCCATACGAAATTTCTCCATCAAAATTTTCGTTTCCCAGACTAAAATAGATTTGGGTAACTCTACATCATCACTACTTCTGGTTCTTACATCACCTCTTCAATCATCAGGTTTCTCCACAACTCCTAGATGCAAGGCATTTTCTTCTTTTGTATAACTTTTTCCTTACGATATATGATCTCAACCCGCTTCTATACATAGGATATGTCATTATCTAATGGTACAACCTATGGATTGAGTACATGTGATGGATGAGGTATGAAATTCCACAAGAGTGATACATGGAATAAATCATGTAAATGATATAGGTTCAACGAGAGTGCAAGTTGATCAGTCACTACTCCAATGTGGTCAAGGATCTCAAAAGGGATGATACTCCATGGAGTAAGCAGTCACTTATTCCAAAATCACATTACTCTCTTCCATAGTGATATGCAGAGGAATACCATGTCACCGATATCAAACTCTAGGTCTCATCAATGATAATCAGCATAGCACTTTTTCAACTCTGAGAAACTGTAATGTGATCATGGATAAACTTACCCTTCTCTACCATTTATTCAACCATTTCTGGACTTCAGAGTTTTCCCTACCCAAATTCATCCCAATTTGTCAGTGTTCATCAGCTCATCTCATAAAGTGGTTTATAAGGAAATATTTGGATGCTTGAGTGGAAACAATTATTGTATTAGAACTAAACAAGAGGATGAAGTTGATAAAATTCTACCTTGAAGTCCATTGAGCATGATCTCAACATGTCCTAGTGTGTTTGGATAGTCCGCTCAGATTGTCCATCAGTTTGATGATGACAAGTCGTAATAAAATTCATCTTAGTATCCAGAGCATGTTGAAGTCTTTTCCAAAACATCATGGAGAATCTTGGATCTCGATCAGATACAATCGAAAGTGGTACTTCATGAATCCTTACCACTTATCTGATATAAATCCATTCTAGTTTATCAAATGATAAATCTTCTCGAATTGCAATGAAGTGTGAAATTATTGTATGAAAATCCAAAAAATCCCAAATAACATTGTTTCCCACGGATGTCTTCGGAAGTCCACTAACAATGTCCATGTTGATGTTTCTTCCAATACTTTCAAGATATGGTTTACGGTTGCATAATCCCCTCAGATATTTTTCTCTCAACATTCACATTCTAACATACCAGGTGATTTGATGTATAATCATCCATCTCCTTCTTCATGTTATCCCTACAATGATTATCTCAGAGATCTCGAAACATATTTTTGTTTTGTCTGTGAATGGAAAAATTCAATCTTTGTGCATCATCCAAAAGTTCATTATTTATCTCTAGATTTTATGGAACACATAGTATTGTTCCAAATATCAAAATTCCTTCTTCATTAACATTGAACTATGAGGATTTCCGTTTTAGGATAGTTTCCACATTCTTCTGAACTCCATCATCATCATTATGAGTATCCTTTAATCATTCCAAATGAAGCGGTTGAGAAATCATTTGTGAAAAGATTGATGGTTTTCCCTTATTTATGAATCTATGGTCCATCTCCAACAAATCTAAGAATATTGGATCCTTTTCAATTCTCATCAATTATAGAATTACTGGGTCCTTTCTACTTAGGGAATCCGACACCTTGTTTACATTCCTAGGTTTTGTAATGGATTGAGGAGTCATAGACTTTGATCAGCTCTAACCATATTCATTGGTGCATAATAAACTCATTTTGTATGAATATATACTTGAGACTTTTTTGATCCATGTATATATAAATCTCCTCTCCAAAGAGGAATTTTTTTCAAATTTTCAACGTGAAGATTACCATAACCAATTGCAGATCATGTGTTGGATATTTTTTTCATAAAAGTTCAGTTTCCGTGGAGAATTAGAAATAAAATTACCAATTACCATCAACACCAAACCTAGAGAATTCATTTAATCCTAAATAAATACCCTAAAATGTTCTCCACTTTTCGGTAATGCGAGAATGAGTGCAGTGATAAGCTTCCTTTTCAACTCCTTGAAGTTATCTCTACATTCATCACTCCATGAAAACATTCCTGCCATACGTGTTATCTTGGCAAGAGGGATGGGAAATCATGATAGATTTCTCACAAATCAGTGTTTATATTCATCTAACCCCATGAAGCTACATATATCTGTTATCAATGTTGGACTTAACCACCCCTCTATTGTAGTTGTCATGGAGGTATCCATAGATATCACATTTCTTGTGATGATATGACCAAATAATGATACCTCATTCAACTAGAACTCATACCTGATTGAATTTTCAAAGATCTTATCCTTTTGCAAGGCCTCAGGTATAATTATTAGATTCTCTTCATGCACTTCCTTGGTTTTGTAGTATATTAGAATATCATCTATAAATACAACAAAAAATTTGTCGAGGTAATCCCTAAATACATTCTTAATCATACCCGTGAGGAGTTTAGGAGCATTAGTGAGTCCGAATAGAATTACTAAAAATTAATTGTGCTAGTACATTGTACAAAAAGAAGTCATGGAGATATCATCCTTCTTCACCCTTGGTAATATCCCGACTACAAACCCACATTTGAAAAGTATTCTGCTCCACATAGGTGATCGAATATGTCATCAATTTTTGGAAGAGGATAATTGTAATTTATCATGATTTTTTTGAGCTCACAATGACCAATGAAAATGTTCATTGCCCCATCCTTCTTGTTGACAAAGAGTACTGGTTCACACCAAGGAGAAGCACTTGGTTATATAAAAAATTAATCTTGATTTTCCTATAGTTGTTTATTTGGCTCCTCAAGCTACACAACATCCATTCTAAATGGAGTATTAAATATTGTAAATTCCCTCATGAATAAGGTGAATTTAAAATTCAACATCTCTTCTAGGGGGAAGACCAATCAATTCCTCGGGAAACACTTCAACAAATTCCCTCATAATATGTCTGTCTTCAAGGAATGTTTCTTCCATAAAATCAATCATCTGATCAAGTTATATGTGATCATAGGGTAGTAATATCCACAATAGAGATGACAGTGCTTAGTAATATTCTTTCTCCTCCATGCACTGGTAATGAATTGGGGTTGATTCTCCATATGAAGAGTGATTTCCCTCTCATGACAATTAATGTTCGATCTATATAAGGAGAGACAATCCATGACAAGAATTGTATCAAATTCCATTAAAGAGTTTTATGGAATGGTTTTCTGGGAATTTCAATCAATAAATTCTGATCGAGGATGAGTTATATTCATTGGTTGAAATAATTTTTTAATTTTTCTGTTCTCATCGATATCTTTTCTTCCCGGATTTGTGGTGGTGTTTGGATTTTTCAATTAATCATTCAGGATATAAAATAATGCGTAAAACCGAAATAAAAAATTATTCTCACAATTATAAAATGAATAACTAGAGCACATGTCACCACTATGTTTTTGGGGTTCACTTCAGTGGTATTGATGGAAAAATATCACCATTTATGCCTCAGAGGTTATTGGTTTTATCTAAAAACCCATGACATAGAGAAATACTTTTCAATGTTCCCTGGATCATTGTAGTAGAACTAATGAAAAATGAATTGAGGGTTTAATGGAGTGTTCCTATCCTCTGTCATATCCACGTATTTTTATTCTCTGTAGTTAATGGACTTGTACTCTTCTCTTCAACACAAAAAACATTTTCTCATCCCTTTCAGACAATCTCCGTGGTGCTTTTTTCCACACCATTGGAAATTGGGGTTCTGGATTTTCTTACCAGCATTGGATTTATCCATCAGATTCCAATAATTAATGTCCACCTTAAACTTCTTATCCCCATGATACCCCATATATTTTTTATCTCTATTTTGACTTTGAGGGTACATTGTACAGTTTTACTCATTGCTATCGAAGTCATGGATCACCAGGGCTTTCCATAGGATAGGTTTTAGCCCACCAAAGTAGCAGTCAACCTTTCTTTTGGCGGTAATGTCTATTCCAGATGCATATCATGTAAGCCTTGTGTTTTATTCCTCATATTCTCAGGCGTATTTGTCGTCCTTTTTCTCTAGGAAAATTAATTTCTTTCCATCTTATGTCGGAGGGTTCACAAAAAATATTTATAGAAAGAAATTTTCTAAAAATACTTCCATTACAATGAATCAATCTCTTCCTCATGATTCATTTTTTTGATCGATGTCCATTATTGATCATCTTCAGCCTCTATACGATAACTAGCCAGATGAAAAAAATCTTTTTTCAGAACATTGAAGGATGAATAAGATCATTTCAATTGTTTTGATCCATTGTTCGGAAATTGAGGGTACTCATGATCCATTAATAGTAGGAGGCCTTTGCCTCATGAATATCACTATTGAAAATTGCTCATTCTTTAGAAGGGATGAATGTTCCACTTGACCCATGATTCAATTCGAAACATGGGTCAACTGACAGAGTATCATGGAAATGTTTGTGATTCCCTCTCCCACAGGATTGGGCATCTCATTTGAACAGTCATCAAATTGTTCATCGCATAGGTTGTAATCCCAAGTCCTTATATTACAAGTCATTGTATAAAATAAAAGGAACATTAGGGGTAACACCTAGTGGGTAATCCATAGACCAAAAAAAGATTACTTATAAATTACTTTAATTTCAATAACTTATTAATTTATAGGATTCAATCTATGTTATCTATGATCTACATCCGACTATATATTCTAGAGGAAAATGTTTCTTTTAATTCCATTAAAAATGGTTCATACTAAGCTTACGAATTAACCAATTCATATCCCCTAGATGATTCATATCCAATAGTGAAGCAAGGAATATTGTCGTGCACCAGTTCCTATTTGAGTCCAGATCAACGTGGTGTTTTCGGGCTTCATCCCAAGATACAATTGTTCCAGAGATGACTATACCTGCTTATATCTTGAGAGGGTTGTATATTCATGATTAACCACATACTGAACAATAAAAAAACATTATGGTTGTTGTTATTATACATAATCTTATCCCTTAGTATTTTAGTAGGAGTTTCTAATCCTTATCCCAAAAATAACTAAACTTATCCTCTGAAACCAACTATAATAACAGAAATTGAAAAAAAAGTTAATGGATTTGAAAAAAACAGCTTTCATCCCATAATAAAAATTACTATATTATTCCACTAAATTTTATGATCATTTAAATTTATTAAATATTTTTTTAATCACATTTTATTCAATTAATATTTAATTAAAAAAAATATAATTTATCAAAATATATTTGTAAATTCAATATTAACTTAAAATACTATTTGTTCTTTAAAAAATATTTACAAAATATTGATAATAAAATGATTAATGTTTATTATTATATACAAAATAATGCACATAATTTTAGTGCTAGGGTATTTTTACCTAACCCTTATAACACCCACATACTTTCTAAGGGTAAGATGTGTGATGGTGAAAATCTCTTGCGGTTTCTCGAATAACATCTCTCAGTTGGTAATATCTATCAACATCCACTTCTCCTATTGGTAGCTTCATTCAATCATAACATGTTGATGTTGGGACTGGGATTAGATAAAATCTTTTCCCAGTGACTCTAACTCCTTTTCGAGCTCTGAAAAATGGGCTTCATATGAAGTAATTATAATGGATGAGTCCATTACTTCCTTTTTCTGAGTAAATTGGATTTGTTAAATCCCTATATTTATTATAATAATGTGGTCATTGTTCAACAACTATATTAGCAATGATATCAAATATAAACAGTATTTTAAAATCCAAAAACATAAAACTGTGGAACTGCATTTATTATAAAACCATTTTACATACTATGAAATTTAATCAGATCAAGATAAATTTTCATTAATTAATGTTTTGTTCAATACAATAAATATCATAAAATCAACCTCCCTTATAGGTGATAACCCTGATATGTTCTTGTGAAAATCATTGGGTAATTGATCCATGACGATGTGATATTTTTTATACTCAATATCTACCATAAATGCCAAATTTAACACCACCACAGATAATACATCTTTCCCAATAATTGTTCCAACAAATCCATTCCATCTATCATTACAACCCATTCTCTTTAAAGAGATGCTCAGTGTCACCCATGGTCATGAAACTGACATTTATTGTATAATAGTGGATGAAAGATTTGTACAATGTCAACCCATCCATGCCTAGTAATAAGTCATAGATATTCATCTAGAACACTGATAAATACCATTTTAGAAAAACATTATCAACAGTTATAAAACATTACTTACTAATTAATTATTGACATACTATTTGACCATTAATAGTTTGATTTTTGTCACATAAGGCATCAGCTCATGTTTTAAACATATAAATTCAATAACACGAGATGAAATCAAGGAATGTGATTCTTCATTATCAAAAAACATGCATAAGGTTATAATTGAAATGATTTGTATCTCTCATCATAGATTTTCTTTATAGGTCATCTCCTATCATTTTATCAACTTAATATAATTTCATTGTCACTACACTTTTATATTTTTTGACTCACTGATATTTCCATTGCTGAGGAGTCATGGAATTTATAGTATAACCATGGATTGCACTGTTTTGTTGATGATATTGATTTTATTATTCTCTCCCCATCAAAGCATATGACATGTGTGACACCATAGATGTGACTCAATAACCTGGCTTTGGCTATGTCATTATAGATTTAGATGTCTCATATCGTTTAAATTATTGAATTATCTTGGTGTTTATGTACACTCTCACTTCATGGGGTCAAAGGAATAACCTTGGAAACATCTTGTTTGGATCTTTGTCCACAGAAGATGTTTCACATATCCAATAGTTTGATTATGATTTAAAATACCACCAAAGAAGTATGTGTCCATCTTGTACATTCTCCCAACATTAATTCTCCCACCATTTCCCATAGGTATCATGATAATTCCACCTCCCATACATCCTATGATGTCCGACTATTCAATTGTCTCTCCATTCTCCAACCCTATAATCTCTGTAATATAGTGCACAACAATTCTCCAATGAATCTCTTGTATCAAACCCAATTCAAGTATGTGTTCCATTAAGGACAGACACGCAACTACCACATGTGTATAATGGACTATATTCATTAATTTAATCACATACTCGGTGAAAAATAGTTTTTTTCTTCTGTATAATGAATTTTGTCGTTCTCTGAATCTTCTACATATGAGGATAGAATGGTTCGATAAACAATTCCAAAAAATCCAACCAACCAAGGAATTGACCCACTTTAGGCAATACCTATAGATCCCACCACTGGTGTTAAATATACTCTAGCATATCTATTTATATATTGACATTCATATCCACTGTTGTGCCAATGAAATAAATGATATGATTCATCCACTTCATCCATAACTATGCCTATTCATGTTCATAAAAACCCCCAATGATAGGATTATTATATTTATTTAATTTAATGGAATTATCTTCTTACATACTCACAGAATACATCATCTCATGTTTCAAAAATAATATGTCAACATCAAAAATCAAAACATTCCTTTAATAAAAATCAAACTTTTCACTTTCAACTATTAATAAAAAACAACTTGGTATTAATTTTTTTTTTTAAATACATTAATATTTTTTTTAATTCGTTCATTTGAAAATAATTTCAAGAATTTTTAAAATATAACTTGTTGCACAAAATCATATATCATTACTCAGAATGAAATATAAAATCCTAGTGGAAATCCATTTATCTAATGTTTGTCATCTTCATCACATTGGTTAAGCCCATGATAGTGAAATTTCAAAATTTTATGGGTATCAACAAAAAACATATCTAGAAAACACCATATTAACATTATGTACATCAAGACAATGTTACCTATTTAATTTTAGTCACTACATTTCATGTCCTAAAAATTCTTCTCCTTTTTATGATCATTATCAAACGAATTTACAATATTTATTTCAACTCCAAGATCAAGAAAATAGAAGACATGTTGTTATATAAAGAAGGCAAAAGATGACACTAATTGTCTCAAATAGAAATTTGATTAAACAATACTGATACCATTTTTGACATCCCTCCTCTCCTCACTGGTCTGATAAGGTGGGAGAATTCTATTAGGCCTTAAGTGAAATTGACATGCCTCTAAATACTGGAAATCAATTTTGAAGGCTTTCAATGCTTGTGGGAGACATTTTTTCCTTTATGAATAAAACAACAAATCCACTAACAAAATAAAAAACAAACCAATATATTATTGATGATATATATAATTAAACTCAACAAATTATTTTATATCAAACCCATAAAAGTGTTATAAAATAGTTTCCTAACAAAAATCAATGTAAAAATCAATAGAAAACTATTAAAACACCAAAATTTCCTCAAGACACCATGTGCTACAACTTCAATTCTCCAGCATCATCAATATCTCATGTACTATGAAGTACTACTAAATACGTGTGATGTGTTAACTTTACCCAGGTCCCTTTAGATAACATCTACAGAAGAATTGTGGTTCCAAAGCATTGGTGAGTACTAAAAGCATGTCGGTCTTCCCAATGACTTCCATAGTCATGTAAAGAATATTTTGAAATATTTATATTAACAATTTATTTTAAACAATGTTACATAATAGTTTATAACTAAACATGGACATGTAATAAATTTTAACTCATTTCAATTAAGTTATATCTCATCAATTTTCCATTAAAATATATTTTTCAAAAAAAAAACCAACAATGCTTTGAGTCAATATCTAAAATTACCTTTTGAATAACCCTTCCATTCCACATATCCAACCATGCATGCTTCTTAATTATAGTTATATACTAATGAGAGGTCTTTCAATAATATTCCATGATGTCACAATATAATTATTTTTCATTTGATGGTTATCCTATGTAACTGAGAAAAATTATATATATCAACTAACCCTCATAAATTCAATATAAACACACACACAAGTATGACAAAAAACTATTCCAGTTTTCATCAATAAAAACAAATTTAAATAAAACAATATATTTATTCAGATTCATTCTTGAAGAAATTATTTTATAAATTCAATACAGGAAAATTTTAAGACCAATATTTTAAAATCTATAATCTTATTCACTTTTCAGAAAAATTTACATAAAATTCAAAATATCACCACAAATCAAAAGTAATCACTAAAGAATAAATAAATCATGAATTTCACAATTATTTAAAAATAAATATTAATCAAATAAATCAGTTTTAAATTGATGAAATAAATAATATACTGAGCAGTCAAAATTGATGCTACCAACCTCATGTGTTTGGGGGAAAATGATAAATGGATGAAAAACACCAATGTAACCTGTTTAAATCTCCACGAACCCACCATACATATCTTACCCTATCAAAATAATGATGAAATTCATTAATATTTACCATCCATAAAATTATATCTACCCAATTTTGGTATAGATATATGAAACCAAGAAGTGGGGACATTGAGGTATTTGAAAAACATCAAGAACGATGAGGAACGAACACATTTCATGAGGAATCAGCTTCTAATCACAATGTGAAGACGTCAGATCACATGTTGATCAACAGCGGAACCATAAATGAAGTTTGGGGAAGAGAAATATATAGTTAGGGATTATTACAAGGGAAAATAATTAATATAAAAATAAATGCATTTGATTCAATTTTTTTAGGATTTAACATTGACATGTGCACGATTTTTTCACACAATTAGAAAAACTATGTACTAGCTGTGCGTTAGCCAATAACGTAAGGATTAACCTCACAATTTCCACAATCATGGTCTCTATAATCATTTTCTATCCATTCCTAATCTATTAACTCAAAGTACCCAAAAAAATTCAATGTACATGTCTTCTTCTATAATGTCGTGTGGTTTTTAGAAACCATGCACAACTCGTGTGCCTTCCATTTAACATAAAAAACATACACAATGTTCCCCAAACTCATCATAATATCACCAATTTAAATTATATTTTTAAAATCATAAATAATGGGATACATTCCAAAAAAATGTGGATTCTACAACTAGTAAAATTATCTTCTATCTTGGAGGTGAACCTCATTATCAAATTATAGACCACCATGTTTAGTGAATAATATTATCATTTAATGAATGAAAACTAAATAAATAGTTGGTAAACTAATATAATGAAAAAAATATTATCCATGGTTTGTGGGAGGGAATTTTTTCAATTTGGAATATTTCAACCATAATGATTCACCACTATTGTCACTGTATTTCACATCCAATGTATTATTAATAGACAAAAGGTTTGGAAACTATGTACAACATTTTGAAAAACAAATTTCATGAATCCCGTGTAAATTTAAAAGGGGAATAATAAATAAATTGAATAGGGGAGACTCATTCACATCATAATATTTTAGGGGAAATTTAGGTTCTATTATCCACAAATAATACATTAAATAATTTTTATTACAAAAGGATATTTTAATAGCTCTCAATAAATTCTCCATAGATACTAATAATTTTTACTGAAATACATTATAACGTAGGTGTTAGTCATGTTTTCCACTAGGTATGTCTACTAGAAAACTATTAGTATGTATAAGACATTGGTGAACTTATGATACTAACATTTCATGATGTTTTATATAATAAAAACACAAAATACTATAATAATTTTTTATACCACATAATAATCTTTAAAACAAAAACAATAATACCTTAAATGAAAAAATTTGTCCAAATCATATAATTAGTTGTTAATATATTTAAATGAAAACTGTATACTAATTCTAATGTCGAATATATAACTATACCTAATGTATAATATCCAAAAAAATATTTATATTCATGATAATTCACTTGGAAAAGAATGATAAAATATTCCCACTAGGATTTGAATAATATTGTGAAATACAAGGTTACAACTTATCAATTAATATTCTAAATCAATAAACACAATTCTTCAACATGATTATCAACATCAATATCTTCCCCCAAATTAAAAAAAAAAACAAAAATGAGGTCATAATGATTAATCCCCAATAAAATTTTTAAACCCTTATCCTATTGTAAATTTATGTTATACAAATCCCATATGTTTACAAATTTATCATAAAATTATAACACGATATCCCCTAAAGAGAATTATGAATCATTATTAAAGAAGCGACTAAAATACCCAACACTCTGAGGGATCTTCACACATTTAAAATTATCTTGTATTAACAAATTATTTTGCAACAACATTCTCAATTTTCTCCATAATATGTTATTATTTTCAATCTTATAGATGAAAACTAATAAATTTTAAAAATATATAAAATTCCAATTTCCAAAACACAATAAAAAAATATTATTTATGGAAGTTACTCTTTTTTGAAAATCATTATTCTATAAAAACAATTCTTTCCCATTTACAACAAGAAAAACAATTTCCAAATAATTTATTGATAAGGGAACCTTTGTATGGGTGTTATCAAATCATTAACATTTTTATAACTTAAATCCACAGGGGGTTATTATTTTAAATTTATAAACTAATTCAACAAAAAATATCTTCAATTATAACAAATATTATATTAATTTAAATATAACATGATTAATAGAATAATTGGAATTTGTTTTACAATTCATTATAAAAAAAGAAACAAAAAAATATTTTGAATATAAAAAATGATAATATTATAGGAATAAATTAATTTCCAAATAAATTAATTTTAATTATAATATTGAGAAATCATATATAATATTGAAAAAATATATTAAATCATCACTAATGTACTAAATAGATATAAATTTTATAAGCTTCATGATAGTCATTAGGTGATAAAATATCTATATTTAGATAACATTTATAACATATTGTAAGAAAAATTGTTTACATTTGAAGACATTATGATTTGTTCATATCCATAAATATGTTGTAATGACATTAAAACTTGTACAGTGAACAATACCTAACATGAAACTTGAAAATATGATTCATGGACTTATATAATAATTAGATCCTAGTCATTCCACATACCCACCTTCAATAACTTTCATTGTTCAGGCTAATATTCCTGATGATAATACAAAATTCATTCTAATGGTTACACGAAGGAAACAAAATCATCCCTTGGGAACTTAGGATTACACATGTAAATATTTCATTGAAACATATATATAATGAGAAACTTATTTCATAAACCCTTCCATCAAATATATTACTCATAATTCAGGATCCCAAATAAAATAAAATTTAAAACAGGATACCAAATGTATTGTCCATAACCTAAGGAACCTAAATCATATCATTAATACCCATATATAATTATCTAATCATCTATAAATGGTTACTAAAACTAAAATATTGGTTTACCATTGTTTATTACTTTATAAAATTTTTTATTTATGAAATACATGTACTACATATAACATTTTAATTAATAGTCTATAAGATGAATCCCAAAAAAAACAATCAATGAACTATGGAATAAGATATTAAATAAGGATTAATTAAAACAATAAGTATCTATGTAAATAAAAATAATTTAGTAAAATATTTTTTTTAAAATAATAATAAAACAGAATAGATGTTTATGAAAAATGGAAAATATTATAGAAAATACCAAATAAATGTTTAGGAATGTGCCACATAAAACCACCATCCATCAAACCAATATCACAAAATATTTAAGTGTAACTGATCCAAAAAAATGTTTAAATAAAAATTATCCAAAATATTTCTATAAATAAGAAGAACTCATTGATGTTCGATATATTAACACATGTTGTTTTCTGTCGAAAAGTGTTTCCCAGTAAGAAGTGATCATATACATACATATTTTTTTCATCAATTATGTCTTTTAGCTCAATAATAAAGAAAACAAGTTTAATATATCACATCAAAAATAATTTACTTATAATTAATATAATAGAACTTTTTCAACACTCAATAATCATATTGCGGTAACATTAGGAAATATGATACTACAAGTTGAAATAATTAATGTATAGTGAAACTCCATATACCTTGATGATATATACATTCAATTACATCTTTGAGTAATACAAATTGAATATGAGATATCATGTATTTTTAATCAATTATTACCATCTCAATGAATAACAACATTCAGGGTCCAAAACCAATCTTGTGGACATAAGACAGAGTATATAAGAGTCAAAAATCGGGTGACCCATATCATGGAAAGTGGGAATGGCAATATGGTTGTTCATGTGTACAAAATTCCATTTAACAATCTATATTATTAGAAAACATAATGGAAAAAATATCACTGGATAAATATATACATCCATCATCATGAATGGTCATAATTTTTCAATGTAGTATTTTAGATTATTAATAAAATTATTATATTCCAACTTAAATTTTTGATCTCATATATAAGAAAAATTATATTGAATTTAGAACTATTATTATGTAGAACATGAAAAATTATAAAATGAGGCCTAACATAATGGAATAAAATTTATACCATATTATACACCTATTTTTAAATAATCATTGAATAAATAATATTTTACACATAAAATAACAACTATGATGAGTTATCATGGTCACCCAAATTTGGAATCATGCATTATTTAAAATATATATCCCTTATCTTGTATAAATAAATTAATTCAAGTCAATGTGATCATACTACATAAATTTCAAGTGTATAATAAAGTAAATAAAAACATATAACTATAAGTATGTTTTTATTCTATGTATAATAATTTAGGGATTGACCATGTGATAATACCTTTATGGAAGGTGTAATAGTATTTTTCACTAATTATTCCTTTCAAATAAAAAATTAATAAATAATATTATAGCTTTGGGTGGTAATATATTTTGATTTTTATTGTAATATTTGTAGTAAAATAATTACTTTTATGAAATATTTTTAATGATACTTTGTTTATAAGTTATTATAAATGATATTAAAATTATGATTGTAATAATGAAAATAGGGTTTTATGGGGGTTTATAATCAATCAATAAACTATATTTTTTCCCTATAATGTAGTTGTGACCCCATATGTTATTACCAAACTCTATATTTTCTTAAAAGTATACATAAATAAAAACATAAAATTATTACATCATTAATAATAATAAAAATAATAATTTTAATTATAAATATCTTCACATAAAATCCTTAACCAAACCAGTACTCCTAATCAATTCATTATAGTAACAAATAAATATGGAACGTTAATGAAATGGAATTAATTATGGTTCTTGTGGTGAATAATGGTCATAGAATATATAATATATTAATTACATGAGATTATTATAATTAAAAAACTGTAATGGAATCCTGTAAGATTCATCCTATATGTTTACTTGAAATCTAACTACAGGCCTGTAATGATATTACATTTTGGATCCATTAATTTAATATTATCCTTGATAACTTATGACACTTAAAACATATAAATCACACAACACTGAACTAAAATGTGATGTGAGATTATATATGATTATTAGAACAATGAAACTAATATTGTATAAAATGAAATTTATAAATTCATTTTATCATATTTAAATTTTAAATACATATTAATCGATGAGATTTTTTTCTCAAAAAAGGATTTTTATATTTTATTATGTAATTTAAAATTTAAAAATGAATTCTAAATTTTTTCAATATTAATGTAATAATATATAATATTTAAAAATATGAACATCATTCATAAAAATCATTTAATTAGTTACTTATATGATATAATATTAATAAACACGTAATGTTCAAAAGGATATTTAAAACAAATTTTTCCTTTATTGTATATACATATAAAATATAAATGTATAAGTATAATTTTTTTTAAAATATATCTTTTTTATTTTAAATCATAAATATGAAAATTTTAATTTGGTGAGAATTATATATTTATCAGCAATTAGTGATTTATATAAATAGTGAATGATTAATTTTTTTCTATAATTGTAATTTACTTCCATATTAATATATTATATTGACAGAATAGATTCTGAAAAGATATTAAATGACTAAATATTTATTGATGGATTAAGCTTCTATATATTGTAATATTATTTTGAACTTAGGTATCCTATTTTAAACAATTCACAAAATATTTAAAATTTCATTATAAATTAAATCTACTTTTTGGTTTTTTCTTTTAAATATGAATTTTACGTGTAATATCTAGTTATGGATTACATTGGAACCCAAATATACCAAATTTGTTTTATAAAAACCTAATTAACATCATGAAATGTTAATACAAATTAGAAAATTATACTACTTATTTTTATGGTAAAAAATAAAATTATGTATATAAATTTATATTATATGATAATATTAAAAATAAAATTCATATACATTCAAAATGTTTATTTATTTAATCAATATCAAATTTTAGAAAATAAAAAATAATTCTATGTAAAAAGATCATTTTAATTTATATGTATAAAATAATAATTTCCATTATTAAAGTTAATTACAGTGATAATGATAAAAAAACTTATTTTGAAAGAATAATTTTATTATATTTATTTTATATTTATTTAAATGAAAAAGACGCAATCTAAAAAATTATTTTAATATATTTTATAATCCTATATATGAATATACTATGTCTCATTGTATGATTAATAAAAATGAAATTTTATTATAAATAAAAAATGTTGAATTATTTACATCTAGAATAGAAGTTTTATAAATCTTAAATGTTTTAATCTAAAATTAAATATTATAATATTTCTAATTTGAACTATACCATGTGGGGTCCAAAAATAAGATAAATGAAACTAAATTTTTTCATGTGTTAGATTATATTTTTAATCAAATATAATCAACTTAGTATAGATATTTTACCCTGATAATAACAAAAAAATGTAAATAACAAATATCGTGTCGTGAAAGGAATCAAAATATTAAAAAATGACGAAAATCTGTTTCTATGGATTTAATAGTTCTAGATTACCCTAAACTATACTATGAATCTTATGAGGATCCATTGACACTTTAATTATATAATTCCACTCTCAAGAAATTATCGATTTTCACCAAGGTTACATTTATCTTCACATATATTTGGGGATACATCCAACCATTCAAACAACATACATTCCATCATATTTCAAATTGATACTCAATAATATTACTTCTCTATTAATCCTACCAATATTTACAAATATTATGATATCAAACAACATTTAAATATATATTCTTTTCCAATTAAAGATTCAGTAGAATTTTCATTGTCCCAAATTGTTTATTATTTAATCAATCTATTTTTCATCTTAATCTTAATCATCCAATCTATCCAAAACAAAATTAATATAATTACTTCATTATCATTGTCATTTTTAATTTTAATTATATTATAATAACATCCAATATCTTTTCTTTCCCAACCACTTAGTAAATTAACAAAATTAATTGTGCATTGTGTGGACTAAACCCACATCAAAGTTACAAAATTCATTTTTGATAAAGATTTTATTTCATTATAAAAAATGATTAAAATATATTTCACAAAATTATTAATATAAAAATATTCTAATTATTCTAATATTGTAATGATATTATACACTACCATTACAATAATATCACTTAAAGATATATTGTGTTCTTATTTTGGGTTAATTTGATAACCTAATTAAAAAATAATATAAAAATATGTCGTAGATAAATAGAAGAACATAAATAAAATGATTATTGTTGTATTATATGAAAAAATTTATTTTTATGGGGCTAGATAAAAAATAGTAATTATTTTTCTTTTTATTCAAATACTACTTTTTATCATTATAATTGGATGTATACGCTAACATTGACTTAATTCTCAAAAAAGGGACTACTTATAAATAATTTTTAACATCCCATAAGTAAAAACAAATATCTTTTTTCATAATAGTTTTTTCATTTATAACCCACTTACACCTCCATATTACCAAGAGGATTCCAATATGCAGTGGGGATCTATAATAATATTATTGGAGACTATACCCCAAGTTAGGTTTCAGAATAAATAACATTATTACCATATATAATGTGTAATATAATATGACCAGTCAAAAAAATGATAATTTAAAAATAAATTTAAAATATTTTGTAACATGGTAATATACATAGAGTCACATATGAATGATTTTTCTGATATTTAATTAACATATAATGAAAAAATAATTTAAATAATAAAAACTAAAACAAATTTATTATAGGTTCCACTATTCACCATGATCCACACCACATACTATAATTATAATCCCATAAAATCAAATATAGCTCGATAATTCATTACTTGTTGACAACCAAAAATAAACTAGTAATATATGAGTTCATCATGTGTATCCAAGATCAATTGGAGTGAAGTAGTGTGATAGAAAAACCTTTGTAGAAAACCACCATATGGGTGCCATATATCCTCAAAAATGTAGTTATATAACAATGTTATATACATAGAATAAATACATAAATATTTAATAAATAAATATAATAAACTAAAAAACATAATTTTGTTTTTTGATGAAATTTATTTTTTCATGGCATGGGAACCAGTCCAACTAATAAAAAATCAGTGGGGGCCTAGTCATACAAATTAACCAATACCTAGAATGATTCCATCTCTCTATGACCTCAATGGAACCCACCTATCTCAAAATCTATTAGGGTGTCTTTAAGAGTGATTTTATAATCACAAAACTCCAAATAACTACCTCAAGTCTCCCTGGTATAAAGATAAAATTATTGTATTTTTCTCTTCAATAAAATATTCCCATATATATGAAATACCATCAGAAAACTCCTAGATGTATCTGTCCATAATAATATATAATACATTCCATATATTATTTGATTCCCCTTCCATTATAACACAAAACTCTCCTATGGTTATTTTATGATATAGTTATCACAATCCTCATCTATGATAACATTTTCTACTATTTATAACAAAACAGTAAATAACCACTATTTTAGGTTTTTTGAAAAAAATAATGAAATACTTTAGTGGTGTTTTCCCATTCATTACAATTTCCACCTCCAAGGCATATACCTATATTAATCATCTACCTAAAACATTGTGGTTTCTGAATCCATATCAAATCCTATCAGTGGGTTTATAGCACATAAAATCATAATATAAATAATTAAAAATCCATTCTTGACATAAAATAAATATGATAAAATACATTGATATTTAAACCCTCTCATATTGGTTGGTGTGAAATCATGGTACCTACAGTATTCCCCTAAATCAATGTTGTTATGATAAAACCTTACAAGGGACCCAAATCCCACTACATAAATAGTATCTACTATAACAATGTTATATTCCATGTTCCAAAAAATGTCTATTTGTGAATTGAACACATAAGACTTCTAGGTTTATCTATACATGATAATAAACATAGTGTGGTGCTTCAAATACCTTCCTGAAGTGTCCATGGTCCAGTAGGTCCCATCCTCAAATACCCCTTATATCTATAATACATATTTTACATCAAAAAATCCATGAAATATCTATAGAGGAAGGTACATTCTATCAATATAGGTTCCATTGATCCTAATGGCTTTGTGATGTCATAATGGGAATCTATTTGTATATAAAGGTTAATTAATAAAAATGGAACCATGAATGGAGCACTATGCTTCTTGTTCACAACTGCCTGACTAGTCCCTTGGCATGATCTACATCACACTGAATATAAGTAGACACCTTAATAATGTTCAAATACTTTTATAGCAATATACTATGATAACATTGAATTTAATATAATTTTATTATATCAATTACCTATATTGAATTAAATCATACAACTTACATAATCATAAAAAATACTTAAATCTATATAGATACTACATGATCCCCCTACTTCATTAGATTATTTTTAACATATTTTTAAAATCCTAAAAACTATTTACTAGACTCTCTAAGGACACATTTATTCATCTGGCCATCATCAATCCATATAAGGCCCTAACATATATCAAATGTGTCTCAATAATTTATTGTGACTACATTATAAAAATGTGTACCATTATAATTGTAATTTCATTCTCCCTTCATGTTTATAAAATACAAAAATCACCCATGACAGCCATGAAATGTTAGTGATATGATAAAAATATCCATTGAAGGTCCCCTAATTTCCACATACATCAAATAAATCTAAAACAAAAACATTTAATAATATTTACATCAGTTCATAAATTTTATGTTAATGTAAAATAAATAAAAAATATGTGATGTGACATTCCATCATTGAAATGATGAGATAAATCAAGAGGATATAATGATGGGAATAAGATATGAAAAAACCCTATTTTAAACATGAAAACCTATATTTTTAAGGAAAATTTACCACCTTTTAATGGAAAACTCATTTTAAATACTATTTTGACTCTATAATGAATATAATTTGATAAAATAAGAATTATTATAGATATAATAATGTGAAAATTATCCTATGGTTATTTTTGGGAATTGTTTTGTAAAACATCATCATTTTATGAATAATGAAAATACCATATTTAAGGTAAAAACTGACTTTTTGTTTAAATAATTACTAAAGTTAAATTATATATTTTTTTATGAAGTAAAATTCGTTGAATAATACATATATTAATTTAATTTAATTTTACAAAATAAATTTGATATAAAAGTTGATTATGAAAACTCACCAATGTTTTGAATATTTTTCTACTGAAACCAATTAAGCCATTTGTCTGCACGATTATCATTAATATTAATTTTCCCACTTCTATGATTTTAATTTTATAAAAAAAAATAAATAAACCATTGTAATCCAAATTCTATTTTGAGTTTAATATGATCAACTTATTTTTTTGACCAAAATGAAAACTGAATGTAATTGAATTTAATTATACTGATTTAGGAGTAATTGGACTTAAAAATGGACCAAACCCTATATCTGGGGGTCCAGATTATCTTGAAAAATTCCCAACACCCATTTATTATCCACAATTCTTCCATTTACCTTCCATTATATAGTTTTTTTGGATTGGTATGACTTTTTTATGTAACAACATGTGTACACCTAACATGTTTCTAAAAATTCCAAGTGAGCCTTCTTCATTTCTTATAAAAGGCCACCCCTCCCCCCTTAATCACACCTCTCAAGACACATTAGATCATCAAAAACCCACCTTGTAGTATTAAAAAATACCTCCCATCATTATATAATCCTCCCCTTGGGAAAAAATAAATGCATGGAAACTGTCGGTTCACACCAAATAAAGATACTCAATTAAGGGGTAATATATTCCCTCAATATTTTAAGATTCATTTACCTTATACAACCCCTAAAATTTTCTTATTCATTTAATTTATAACTAAAACAGTGTCCTCAATATTCTAAGATTTTTTTCTGAAATTTTTGTGACCTAAAATTAGAATCACCTACATCTAATTGGTATGAACATATTTTTTCTATGTACGGATAACTACTACCTCACGAAACTATGATTGTTCAATTATCCTTTACTACATGTCATTGTTAAAATTGAAATAGAAACCCTATTTATATATCTTATATATTATATTTATTATGTATTTATAATTAATTAAATATTTTATAATACATACATTTAATACCTTCCATTTTATGATAATACGATAACATCGTTTGAGGAAGTGTGGACTATCACACCCTCGAAGAGATGTGATTCATTAGCACGACCCATGGAATGTATAAATGATGGTTATAATTAAACATATGTTAAATAAAAACATATATATGGTATTCATTACATAATTACCTTTTTATAAATTTCATATATAACATATTATTTATTACGATATGATCATGATCTATGTAGCATGATCATAATCCATGTTACATTCCATACTCTATGTAGCATGATCATAATCCATGTTACATTCCATATATTCATTACGATATGATCATGATCTTATCGGAGGTTGACTCTAGAATTCATTTAGATAATATTTTTTAATTTTTTTTGATATTTTTTTGGTTATAAAAAAGGATGTGTTTGGGTGAATATTTAGAAAAATAAAAGGAATGAATGTTGTGCACGGTTGGTGCATGATTATAAAAAACTGTCTTCCCAAACCCAAAAAACTGTAAGAAAAACAAGGTAGTTGGGGTTGGAATGAAAGGAGAATGGTTTTTAAATCCATGATCCCTAAATAAATAAACACTTCACCCCTAAATAACATGTTCTTAGCCGGCACCTGGTATGGGAAAACAATGAACCACTAGATAAGAAATCATGTTTGAATTTTTAATGTGGCCCAAAATTTAGTTTTTAATTCCTCAAAAACCCTAAACAATTATACATTTTGGCCTAAATTAAAACTTAAGAGATCATTCACATTTTTTAGTATTCCATTGGGAATTAAAGGCTATAAATCCTCTATTTTGTGCAATTCAAAAATTAGACATAAGATCTTCTCCACTCCAGTTATGCGGATCTTACCCTATAACATTCCAATTCATCCCCATTCCCTCCCTTATTCGATTGATGGGATGAAATCTTATATTTCCCTAATTCTAGATCTATATTTTTTGGAACATTTATATTATCATCTAGATCAACATTTTTAATAAGATAAAATTTTTCTTAAATTATTATTTTTCTTTTTTGAGAGTAGGATCCAGATCCACAATGTTGTGCTGCTCAAATTATGGGTTTTCCATTGGATAATAATTCATCAACAAATATAGTTAGGGGTTTTTAATTAAAATCACACTGTCGTGATCTTGATTTATTATGTGAATGATGTTGAATTTATAATGTTTTTTACAAATTGATATTCCTAAATTAAATGAATTCTTGTGGTCAATTAATTAATGTGATATTTTGGGGGTTGGTTCAATAATTTAATTGTTGGTTTGAGATAATTAAATGGGTAATTCATTATCAAAATATATAATTTTATTTTGGGGGATATTTAAATTTTTTATTACATATCAGAATAATTAATAATTAAATAGAAATAATTAATTTTCATATTAAATATTGAAATGTAGGACTGTAATTAAATGAATAATTTTAGAACAAATTATTGGCCTTTATATATTTAATTAATTTCTGAACTGATAAAATTATGGGATAATAAATTAATTAATAAATAAATTAATAGTTTTAATGTGATCTGTTAATCATTGGGTTAACTAATGAAAAGGCATATGATTATTTAATCATTATGATAATTAATGGAATTGGGTTGATTAATCAATGGTAAAAATAATTAATGTAAATTTATGTGATTCATGAATTAATAAATCAATTAGTGGATTGTTTTTTTATGATGTCTGCATGGAGTAGACAATTGGATAACTTGGGTGTGAGTGAGAAATTGTTAATAAAGTCCGTGATAGCATGTTCGGATGGATGATTTGAGACTATTGGGGAGTATTGTGAGAGATTCCATTTTTTCTTCTAAGGGACTATGAGTTATATTGGAGTTTTTAAAGGGAATGATCATGAGAGCTTCCCAATTTTAATAGAATGTAATTATGATTCATATTGTTTTACTCAAATTATACCATTGATGATAGAACATTAGGTTCACATTTGTCATACTGAATTGATTTTAATTTTTTATGTGTTAAATTGTACATAAATTATGATATTGAATAGTAAATATTTCTTTTATATATATTATATATCTCGGGGATAGTTCAAACTCCATCATTATCCAATTATGGTGTTTATGTTTGTGTAATCCTTGAGAACATAATGGTTATGTGGTTAAATATATCATAATTAATAATTTGATAATATAATTACATAATAATTTTAATTAATTACTTATACAATTGCATAAATTTTTTATTGAATATATTTAATTTAGATATTATTGGTTGGTACTAACTATTTTGTACTCACAAACTACTTGGTCAACCTGATCTGTACCTATATAGAAAATATTTTTTTCAGGACAGGTTAAGGGAAAATGCCTAGTGTTTGATGGCAGATTTTGGGATGGAACATGGATGATGGAAACAGACATGGTTCAAGACATTCTTGGGAGTCATTGGTGTCATTATTTTCAATTTTTACTTTATACACTCGATATATATATTATCATGGGATGTTTTCTTCTTTAGTTTTATGTCGCATTTTAGACATTAATTATCATGAAAATTTGAATCTATTATGTTTATATACTATTCTTCTATTTTTTATTAGTTTCTATGGTGTATTACTATGATAAAAGATTATATTTTCACCCCATGATTGACTTATGAGACAATAAATTCTAGTCAAAAACAACTGGAATATGTTGAGGTTTTAATGGGCCATCTAATCGACTTTCTCTGGGCACCGGTTTGTGGCCCCCGGTAGGGAGATTTCAAAGTCGTATTAGAGGAATATTTATTTTCTACTTCCATTGTGTTACTATATAAGAAATTTAGACATGATAATTTGATTGTATAGGCCTTTTACATGAGCATGTGCATGGGATTTGTAAACCCATGTATGGGGGAAAATAAAATTACTCAAGGTGGAATTATTATTGATGTTTTTATATCTACAATTGAATATTATTTCTCCTTGGGTGAATCACTTCTTTTGTAGTGTAGAAATTATTTTTGTGATTTTATGATAATTATTTCATGGAACAAAATGTAAAAAGAGTTGGTAGAATAAGGGGACATAATTCTTATATAAATGATCACTACACCATATCTATATGGTAGCTGCGGTTATACTAGATGAGGTTGTAGACAAAATCACTGTGTGGGATGGGGATATACTGCACCATATATGTCTGGTATCAAGAGTTATATGGGATGAGGTGGTAGAATTAGTAGACAAAGTACATATATAACTGATCACCCATATCAGCAGAGTAGTTAATCATAGGGGAGTCAGATGATATCACATAGAACATGGGTAAGACATTTACATGTAGTGAAGCCTACACATATGGATAGAGATATTGGTCCATCGATAGTGAGAGCTACAATTCCAATATATTCTACATTATCTAGTTCTTTATTTGATATTGTTTCCATTAATTCCTTCATATATTAAAAAAAATATTGATCCTATAGGAGGAGTTTTAGAGCGAGGTATTGATTATAGACACAGCTTTAGGATTATAGTATAGAGACTTCTGTCTATGAAATGGGTGTCCCACTAAGATTAGGGATTATTGTTTTCTATGGGATATATATATTCTTGACATGACATTCTTCAATCTAATTATCAGTATGGACTAGATAGCAATATATAGATACAAAATTTCTTTTTAACAGATGAGAGTAAGCTTCATGACTCTTATGTGTGAAAAATATTATCACTATGCCGAGTGGGATTTCAAAGAATTCAGTTTATGGAAAACTACTAAAAACTATGAAATCTCATAGCCTAGTTTTAAATAATAGTGATCCATTACATATGATTAAATAATGATAAATTTTCCCTAGTATTTAAATAACATCAGGATGTGTTTCATGGTGATTTCTCTTGGATAAAAATTGATTGAGATGACAAATTAACTATTAAGATCATATTAGGAGTTAATACATTTTGTATTGAACTATACATAATGGAACCAAATGAAATTATTGAGATCAAGAATTGGATGGAGGAGTTGGATGATAACTTATTTATTTTTCTGATTACTTCGCCTTTGGGATCACCTATATTGTTTGAAAAGAAGTATTTGAAGAGTCTGTTCTTATGTATCAATTAATTAATGTTAAAAAGATGGAAGAAAAGAATCAGTGTCATATTCCATGTATCAATTATCTGTTCATTTATTTCCAAGTATCTTGTGTTTTCATGGTGATTTATTGGAGTTCTAGGTAACCTAAGATTAGATTTCAGTCATCATATATACCGAGGGATTCTTTTAGAATTACATATGGCCTATATGAGTTTTTCGTAATTCCATTTGAGTTGATGAAGACACCTGAAGTATTTATGGCCTTGATGACCATAATCATCCTCCCATACAAGGATCATCTTGTTGTTTTATACATTAATTACATCATGGTCTACACCAAGACTCATGACAATCAGGACCAACATCTTGAAATCATCCCCATTATACTAAGGGAGAATTCTCTATACACAAACATATTTATGTGATGTTTTTTGGATCGATTAGGTAAACATCCTTGGATACATCATCTCGGAGAAAGTTGTGTATGAAAAACAAATGATATGTTCAGTAAGTAGCTTCGTGAGAGAATCCCATGAACATATTTGATATTTATAGCATTTTAGGGATAACTATATATTATTTCAGATTAATACATGACTTTTACATTTTTAATAATGTAACACCATGAGATTTTATGAGAAATATTTTGTAATGTATTATTATATACGCAACACCAAAGGAATCCTTCATTACACACAATAGTGTCTTGGATTGTGTTATACGCAATCGCGACCTTCCTTGATAGTGTGTGTAGTACGCAATATCAGGTTCCACTAAACAACGAAATATTGTTATAATATTATTATGGACAAGCCGTTATGAATAGTATTAACTACATTTTGATCTTTATAACATTATTATTCATCTTAAACATTTTCTAAAACAGGGTATGAGAACAAAATAAATTTTTTGGGTAAAATATGTATTTTTAAAAAAATGCAGTTTTGCTACGTTTTGATGGAACACCTACTTTAAATCTAGTTTCTGACATGTTTATAAGTTCAATTTGAAAAAATAAAATTCATACCTAGAATAAGGATATAAAAATTCACTTTGGATAAAATTTTCATATTATTCTGATGACTTTCATATTTTAATAAATAGTAAAACAAGCTATATTTTAATTAAAAACAGCTTTTTTCATCGCAATAATTTATATGGTTAAATTAAAATATTGGATGTTTTTTAAGTATAATTATAATATATTTTTACCATTTAATATAATTTATGTCATTACCATTAATTTTATATTGAATTCATAGGAAAAAACATTTCAATCTTTGGCAATGTTTTAACTTTTAAAACTTGTTTTCTTAACAACGAGATTAATTTTGATTTAATTATTGAAACTTCTGTGTTTTGAGTTTTTAAAAATTGAATCCATATTTGAATTAAGTGGGTCAAAATTATTTTAATAGGTTAATTTTATTTTTTTGATATTATGAATAGTAACTACGGTAATTTTTATTTACTGTAGTTAAAGGTAAATCATGTAATTAAGTGTAAAAATATGATTATAAAATTACCCTAACACCATCCAAAATTCTATTGGATGACTAAAAGTCCACCCATATCACCTAAGAGTCAGAATAGACTAATTTTATGGACTTTTGACCATGAAAATAATTTATTTATTTTTAAAACCAAATAAAGTGACAACATGTCACTCTTTTAAGTCTTATAAGTATAATAATTTTAATTTAGTGATAAACTTTATGAAACATCGAACATGAATAGTATCCAAAAATCTAATAAAAATATATACATCATTTAAATTTATTTATAATTTTTAAAGATTAAATAATTATCATTAAATGTGACACAATAGTGATGTTGAAATTATTTTATTGATTGATATATCAATTAATTTTTTTAAAAAAATTATTAAAATAAATATAATATATAGTATTCAATATGTTCCACTAATTTTAAAGATAAATATGACACATTATGAATCTATTATAACTTTTAGTTAGAACATATATTCTCTGTGGATTTTATTTAATTTCAAATAAATTAATAGTGTCAAAATTCACATTATTTTTATTTTATAAAAATAATATAATATTAAATTGATTAAAAATCACAAAAATATTTAAAAAATATAAATTAAAATTTATATGGTCTATAATTTCATAAATTATCCAATTATGGACAATTCAAAACTCATAGAAAATTATTTAAAACAATTTAAAATTTAGAATCTTATTATCGCACGTAAAATAAAATAGATTAAATAAGGATAAATCAAGTTGATAATGTTTAAAATAAATTCCCAACATCTATAAATTTTATTTCCTGATTCTATTACAACCCTATCTCATATAAGATTAATATTTGAGTAATTTGTGAAGTTATTAAGTGGGTTTTGAATTTATTATAAATTAATATTTTTTAGGATTCCAAAGGTTCCCCTCTCCTCCCTTAAAAAAGGGCACCTCATCCCTCTTCTGTTTAAAAAACTTTTTGCCTTCAAGCTCGGATAACCCCTACCCATTACTCTTATCAACATCCCTAGTAATATTATGGAGGTTCTGGTGTTCTCAAAAGTCCAACTCGGGTCCCTTAAGAGGAAGTTTAAAGGAGGCACGTCGAGGAAGAGGTAATCTCTTTACCGATTCTTTCAAGTTTCTTCCTTCTTATACTTACTATTATTAAGTTTTTTCATTATAATGTAATAACATAAGTATAAATCATATACTTATATGTTATTATGAATATGAAACAACCCTATTTCATCTTCTATACATCCTATGGAAAACGAAATCACCGTACGCGCGTACATACAGAATACCGTCTCCACGTCGTGGTGTAATCTGTTTTCCACCACCACCTTACTTGGTTGGGTATAATGGTTTAAATAAATAACTATATATGATTATTTTAAAGTTATATTGATTCTGAAATATTATACATACACTTCAATACAATTCCACGATCATGGGAATGATATCATCACTCGGGCGTACGTACGGCCTACCGTATCCTCGATGTGATGCAACTTGTTCGACACGATCTTAATTGAATAATGATTATATAAATGAATTGAAAGAATAAATATGATATATATTATACTAAAACCATTCTGTAATTTATATATCTATAACCTAAAAATAAGGATAAGAATTTATTCGACAAAACACACAAAATAACATAAAGCAGTGAACACCCGAATAACGAATAACAATGAAATATTACCAATAAGAATATAATAGTATAACAATATATGAGATCATAACAATGAATATTATTCTGTAATAATTCAATGAAATTATTTAAATCATTATGAAGGAGGTTCCGATACGTACGAAGAATATTTGACATAAGGTAAGGGAAAATCTCGCAATCTCAATTTTTATCTGAGATTGTTTATAGTTTAGTATTTACTAGGGCATATTTAACATCCAAATCCATGTTTCCTCAATATGTAATATTATTTATATCATCCTACAACTGTTTAAATCCAATTTTACCAATTGGTGAATTTTTAGTAAATGATATGGAATGAATCTTTTGGCATTTTCTGTACGAGATACTTTTTTACTCTTCTAGCCAAAGTATGAGAAGAATGTTTATTTAACTTATACGGAATGAATGGATTTTTATGATTTCATAGAACATTATTTCCATGAAGCTTGATTTCCATGCTTTAAATTTTATTTTTAATTAAATTCTTTTAGTTTAAAATTGAAGAACATGTTAAAAAAGGAAAAAAGTTTTTGAAGTAGAAAGGATATTTTCCTCAAGAATGGATTTCAAGTGTTTTATCAAAATTATTTTCCATATCAGATAATATAGGGTTATGTTTGAATCCCTATTTTTAAATTTATTTGATTATGTTATGATGGAATTATTTTTATTGAGTCCTTTTATCTTATATGGTTTATGTTATGATGGCATGATGTTTAAGAATCCAATTTTTATTACATGGGATTATGCTATATGATTTATGATTTTGTGGAACACATAATAATGGTTTCATTATGAGATGGGTGGGACATATATCTCCCTCCAATATAATGGGTAATGATTTTTATCTCATGATATAGACATGGCTGGAACAAAATGTTAATTCGGATCAGTGATATAGGACTGGAACGAGGAGTGAACTCGGTTTAAAAATGGACTTTGTTTACTATGATAGTCTTCGAAATGAGTCTTGACTAATAAGAAAATATTTTCTATGATTATGTGTGTATTCCACAATGTTTCATGTTTTATGTTATGATTATTGGGATTCCATTTCACTACTATGATTTATCCCATGTTATGATATTATGATCTCTTTTACAGGTTATGATTTTCAAAATGCTATGTTCTTATGAATATGATATGATTGATATTTCCTTTTATTACCCTTACTGAGCATTTGAGCTCACCCTTTTGTATGTTTTATTTTCCCCAGGTCAGGAAGAAGTGTATTAAGTAGGATATTCAAAAAGGGACTCTAGATATGATGAAATAAATGGGAGACAATGTAGATGCTTTATGAACTATTTGTTTATGTTTCCCAGTTTCTAAAGACATTATACCTATACGGTTCTATAATGGTTTTGTTATATGTTGTAATAATTATGCTTCGATTCTGAGGTAATAACAATGTATCTAAAGTATGGGTCATTATAGTTGGTATTAGAGGAATGGTATATCAACCATTAGAAACTAGGATGTGAAAGCATTAGTAAGAACACTGAGGATATGTCTAATCATAGAACACAATATTGGTGTTTATTGAAATGTCCATGAATAAACTATGATAAGACATTATGTATGAAATTTTATTCTTTATTATGTGGTTTTCTTATTATGATTAGTGTTTCTCACACTATGCATATTGGTTGTATTCAATGGAAGGAACCTGAAGGACCCCTGTTAATGCTGAATGCGATGGGAATGCAATGATTGCCTTCCTGAGGAACCAAACTTTATGGGATCTAGAATGCAAAATCTTATATCCATGCTCACACAACTTTCTCAAGCTATGAATCATGCAGTACTTCCAAATGAGAAAAGGGAGGAGCAACATTCTGTTGAATCCTTCATGAGGCAGCGTCAAACCTCATTTAGCGGGTCTACTGATCCATTAGTGGCTGAACAATGGATCAGTACCAATGAAAAGATATTTTCAATTCATCAATGTTTTGAACATGATAAAGTCATCTTATCAGTATATCGTTTGGAAGGTTAAGCTGATCAATGGTGGAATCTTATCAAGATTACACAGCAAAGAGCCTAAATTGAGTCCATGGAATGGGATGAGTTCAAGAACATAATTTTCAATAAGTACATCCCTCGTATTCTTCGAACAAATATGGGTAAGGAGTTTTTTGAACTAAAGAAAAAGGATGATGAATCTGTTGGTACCTACGAAGCAAATTTTACAAGAATTTCAAGGTATGCTTTCAGAATTATTATCCAACCATAGAGTAAGATCGATCGATTCTTTAGTTTCTTAAAACCATGTCTTCGATGGGCGTTATCCATAAAGGGCTTCAAAAGCTATAAGGAAATTGATCTATGTGATCTCAAGGTTGAGATGAAGATTGGAGTAACCCATCAGTCATATGGGTTTGATTAGAAGAGGAAAAAGGAATTCAAAGGTAAATATGAAGACCACACTGAAAAGAAGATGATATTTCCCTTATTCTCAATGTTTGGAAAGAAACATGGAGGGAATTGTCTTAAAGGGACACGTAAATGTCTCAAATGCGGTAAATAAGGTCATCAGACATTTGAATGCCACAATGATGGGAAAAAGATGCTTAGTGATATGAACAAATAAAAATATTCACATAATGCACCTTTTACACATCAGAGTTACATGGGAAAGGAAATGGTGCATTATTCTAATCAATGCCCTAATCCAAGGGTTGTTGATGATGATCGATGTCAACAAACTCTTAAGTCCAAAGACAAAGGAAAGTCACATGCAATTTCTATCGATGATGTGGAGTATGATAACAATGTAGTGAAAGGTACATTTACCATCCACTCTAAAGTAAAAAATGTTTTATTTGTTTCTTGATCCACCCACTCTTTTATTTCTACAGAATTTTCCAAGGGTATCACCATACTACCTCAAAAATTAGCTGTTGAGTTAGCCGTGACAACTCCTAATGGCACAACGATTGCATCAAAAGTTTATAATTCTACTCCAATTGTCGTTTGTGGGAAGGTGCTTCCTGGAAATATTTTGATCCTTCCTATAGTGGAATTTGATGTGTTTCATGGCATGGATTGGCTTTCCTTATATGGAGTTCACATCGAATTCCAAACAAGGGAAGTCACATTTCATATTCTGGATCAATCTATAATCATCTATCGATGCAAGGATGAATATAACCTACCAGTGGAAATTTCTTCAATCTTATGGGTCCTGATTCCAATAAATGAATTTTATTTATCTCAAATTGGTGGAGAGAAACTCATGATTAAGAATATGACCATTTTACGGGATTTTGATTATGCCTTTCTAGAGGAATTTCCAAGTCTTCCACCAAATCTTAAAGTTGATTTTTTCAATAGAACTCATATCGGGTTCTATGCCCATTTCAAAGACACCATATAGAATGGCCCCAATTGAGTTGCAAGAATTGAAGAATCTACTCCAAGAGAATCTTGATAAGGGATTAAGATTCCCTAGTGCATCACCTTGGGTAGCACCTATTCTTTTTGTTAAGAAGAAAGATAGATCAAAGGGTCTCTTCATTGATTATCGATATCTTAACAAGATCACTATCAAGAAAAAATATCCTCTCCTGTGCATTGATGACTTATTTGACCAACTACGTGGAGCTCAATACTTTTCAAGATCGATCTTCATTCTGGGTATCATCAATTAAGGGTCAAGAAGGAGGATATACCAAAGACGGATTTCCGTACAAGGTATGAACGCTATTAATTTATAGTGATTCCATTTGGTCTTACTAATTCCCCTTCTATCTTCATGGATCTAATGATTAGAGTCTTTAGAGACCATCTTGATCAGTTTGTGGTAGTCTTTATAGAAGATATTCTTGTATATTCAAAGAGAAAGGAAGAACATGAAGAACACTTAATAATTTTATTGAATACTCTGAGAAAGGATATTCTTTATGCCAAATTTAAAAATTGTGAATTTTGGTTTCAAAATGTTTCATTTTTTGGGTCACATAATCTCAAAAGAGGGGTTATCTGTGGTTCCAGCAAAAATAGAGGTTATCGAAAGATGGTCGAAACCAAAAATAGTAATTGAGATCTGAAATTTTCTTGGTTTGTCTTGATATTATCGATGTATTATGAAATATTTTTCATGATTATCTAATTAAATCACTAGGTTAACTCGAAAAAGATTTATGTTTGTGTGGACGGAGGAGTGTGAAGATAATTTCAAGGAGTTAAAAAGAAGGTTATCAAGTGCACCTCTGCTCACACTGCATTGTAGTGGAGAAAGGTTTGTGATCTATAGAGATGCATCCAAGAAGGTATTGGGGTGTGTTCTCATGAAAAATGATATGGTGATAGCTTACGCCTCACAAAAGTTGAAAATCAATGAGAAAAATTACCCAACTCATGATTTTGAGTTTTCTGCGGTAGTCTATGCATGAAATATTTGGATGCATTATCTTTATATTGAAAGGTGTGATATTTATACTGATCATAAAAGTTTAAAGTATATTTTCACACAAAAGGATCTGAATATGCGTCAGAGAAGATTGTTGGAGATGATTAAGGATTACGACTGCTCTTTTAATTATCACCCTGGGAAAGAAAACAAGGTGGCAGATGGAATAAGTCAACAAGACCATGCTACCTTATCCATGATGAGGATCAAAAAAGATCCAATATTTATGGATTTACAAAGGATAGCTCTTGGAATTATAATAGAAGGGGAAAATATTATCTTTCTCAAATGAATGTTCAACCATCAATACATGTGAATATTAAAGAGGCACATGATGAAGATGTAGAGTTACAAAAGAAGGTGATAAATGTTCCTGAATTCCACATTGATTGTGATGAAATAATAGGTTTAGGAATCAGGTTTGTGTTCCTCCCATCCCAAAATTAAAGAAGGAAATATTGGATGAAGCTCATAGTTCTTCAATCTCTATTCACCTTGGATGCACGAAGATGTATAGGGACCTGATGGAGTACTTCTGGTGGGATGGCATTAAAAGTGTTGTTGCTGAATATATCTCTCGATGCTTAGTTTGTCAGCAAGTTAAAGGTGAGAGACAAAATTCTAAGGGGAAGTTACAACCATTACCCATACCAAAATGGAAATGGGAAAACATCACTATGGACTTTGTCACTAGACTTCCTAAAAAATCCAAAGTAAATAATGCTATCTGGGTTGTAGATGATCATCTTACGATGTCGGCATACTTCATTTCTATTAGAGAAGATTTCTATCTTGATCAGATTGCCAGGATATATGTGAAGGAAGTGGTAAAATTTCATGGAGTACCATTTTACATGATATCTGATCAGGATCTAAGGTTTACCTTGAAGTTTTGTCAAAGTCTTCAGCATACTCTAGATACAGAGTTGAGTTTCAGCACTACTTATCATCCTCAGACATACGGCCAGTCTAAGAGGACAATTCAAACTCTCGAAGACATGTTGAGAGCTTGCTCTATGGATTTAAAAGGTGGTTTGAATCAACACCTACCTTTGGTGGGATTTTCTTATAATAATATCTTTCACTCCAGAATTCAGATGCCTCCTTATGAAGCTCTCAAGGGAATGAAATGCGGAACTCCAACTTTCTGGGATGATGTTGGGGAATGAAAGCTTTTAGGACCTAATCTTGTTGATGAGATGGAAGAAAGGTAAGATCTATTAAACAACACATGAGAGCAGCTCAGAGTCGACAAAAATGTTATGCTGATAACCGAAGAAAATGCCTAGAGTTTGAAGTGGGTGATAAAGTGTTCTTATGAATATCTCCCTAGAAGAGAGTAATGAGATTTGGAAAGAAGGAAAAGCTAATCCCTATGTATATCGGTCCTTTTGAAAAACTGGATCGATTTGGGAAGGTAGCTTACCAATTGGAACTTTAACCGAATATCCCTCATGTTCTTGATGTATTCCATGTATCTCAACTGAGAAAGTACATACCTTATCCTTCACATGTAGTAATCTCAGAAGTTATGCCGCTAGAGAAATATCATTCAAATTAAGAACAGCCGATAGAGATTCTAGATCGTAGAAAAAAAGTTCTACGAAACAAGACCGCTCGCTTGTTTATTGTTTTATAGAGGAACCACCAAATAGAAGAAGCTACATGGGAACATGTGGATATGATGGGGGAGAGGTATCCTAATCTGTTCCTTATGAAGTGACGAATTTCGTGGGCGAAATTATTTTTATTGGGGGTAGAATGTAACACCCTGAGATTTTATGAGAAATATTTTTTTATGTATTATGTTATATGAAACACCAAAAGAATCTTTCATTACACACAACACTAGCTTGGATTTCATTACACGCAATCACGACCTTCATCGATAGTGTGTGTAGTACGCAATATGAGGTTTCAATAAATAACGATATATTGTTATAATATTATTATGGACTAACTATTATGAACAGTATTAACTAAATTTTGAATTTTATATCATTATTATTTATCTTACACATTTTCTAGAACATGGTTTGAGAATAAAATTAATTTTTCAGGTAAAATAATTATTTATAAAAAAATGCAGTTTTGCTGCCTTTTAATGGCACACACACTTTAAATCTAGTTTTTACATGATTATAAGTTAAATTTGGAAAAATAAAATTCTTCCTTGGAATAAGGATATAAAAAATTACTTTGGATAAATTTTTCATTTTATTCTGAAAACTTTCATTTTGTAATGAATAGTAAAAACACACTATATTTTAATTAAAAACAACTTTTTTCAGCGCAATAATTTATATGGTTAAATTACAATATTGAATGGTTTTAAATTATAAATATAATATATTTTTACCATTTAATATAATTTATGTCATCGAAATTAATTTTACATTGAATTCATAAGTAAAAACATTTCAATCTTTGGAAAGGTTTTATCTTTTAAAACTCGTTTTCTTAGCAACATGAATAATTTTAAATTAATTACTGCAACATATATGTTTTGAATTTTTAAAAATTGATTCCATATTTGAATTCAGTTGGTCCAAATTATTTTAATAGGTTACTTTTATGTTTTTGATATTATGAATAGTAACTACGAAAATTTTTATTTACTGCAGTTAAAGGTAAATCGGGTAATTAAGGACAAAAATAAGATTATAAAATTACCCTAACACCTTCCAAAATTCTATTGGATGACTAAAGTCAACCCATATCACCTAAGGGTCGTAATAGAGTCATTGAATGGACTTTTGACTACGAAAATAATTTAATTATTCTTAAAACCAAAGAAAGTGACAACATGTCACTCTCTTAAATCATATAATTATAATAATTTTATTTTTGTGAAAAAATTTATGAACCCTAAAACATGAATAGTCTCCAGAAAGATAATAAAATTATATACATCATGTGAATTTAGTTATAATTTTTTTGGATTAAATAATTATCATTAAAGGTGACACAATAGTGATGTTGAAATTATTTTATTGATTGAAATATCAAATAAATGGTTTTAAAAACATTAAAATTAATATAATATGAACTATTTAATGTGTGACAATAATATTATAGATAAATATGAAATTTTATTAATCTATTAAATTTTTTAGTTCTAACATATATTCTATGTGGATTTTATTTAAATTCAAAAAAATGAATAGTGTCAAAATTGACACTAATGTTATTTTAAATAAATAACATATTATAATTGTCTAAAAATCAAAAAAATATTTAAAAATTTTAAATTAAAATTTATATGGTCTAAAATGTCATAAATTATCCAATTGTGGACAATTCACAACACATTAGCAATTATTTATAACAATTTAAAATTTAAAATATTGTTACCACAAATAAAATTAAATAGATTAAATAAGCATAAATCAAGTTGATAATGTTTAAAATAAATTCCCAACATTTCTAAATTTTATTTTATGATGATATAAAAACTCCATCAAGTTTAATATTCTGATTTGAGTCATTTTTGTAGTTTTTATGTGGGGTTGGAATTTATTATAAATTAATATTTTTGAGGTTTCCAAAGATGCCACTCTCCTCCCTTATAAAAGGGGACCTCCTCCCTCTCCTCTTTACTAAAAATTGACCCTTCAAGCTCGGCCAACCCCTGACCATTATGCTTTTAAACTTCCCTAGTAATATTATGGAGGTTCTCGTCTTCTAAAAAGACCAACTCTAGTCCCTTAAGAGGAATTTTAAAGGAGGCGCGTCGTGAAAGAGGTAATCTCTTCTACCGATTCATTCAAGTTTCATCATTCTTATACGTCATCTTATTTAGTTTTTTCATTATAAAGTAATAATATAATTATCACTCATATAATTATATGTTATTATAAATATTTATAAACCCTATTTCATCATCTATCCATCCTACGGAAAACAAAATCACCGCACGTGCGAACGTGCAGAATATTGTCTCCACGCTGTTGTGTAATCTGTTTTCCACCACCACCTTACATGGATGTGTATAATGGTGTCAATAAATAACTATATATGATTATTTTAAAGTTATATTGATTCTGAAAAATTATACATAAACTTCAATACAATTCCACGATCATGGGAATGATATCATCACTCGTGCGTACGTACGACCTCCCGTCACCACGATGTGATGCGACTCGTTCGACATGATCTTCATTGAAAAATTATTATATAAATTAATTTAATGAACAAATATGATATATATTATACTATAAACATTCGTTAAATGATATAGATATAACCTAATAATAATAATAATTTATTTGACAGAACATGCATAAGAACATAAAGTAGTGAACAACCGAATAACGAGTAACAATGAAATATTACCAATAAGAAGATAAGAATATGACCATATATGCTACCATAAAAATGAATATGATTCTTTAATAAGTCAATTACATTATTTAAATCATTATACTGGATTTTTGGATACGTACAAATCATATCAGACCTAAGGTAAGGGAAAATCTCGCAATCACAATTTTTATCCGAGATTGTTTATACTTCTGTATTTACTGGGGAATATATATCATCCACATCCATGTTTCCTCAATATGTAATATTATTTCTATCATCCTCAAATTTTTTCAATCCAATTTAACCTATTGGTTAATTTTTAGTAAAATATATGAATAGAATCTTTTGTCGTTTTCAGTACCAGATATTTTTTGACTTCTCTGGCCAAAGTATGAGAAGAATGTTTTTTTAACTTATACAACATGAATTGATTTTTATGATTTCATAGAACATTATTTCCATAAATCTTATTTTACAATCTTTCAAGTTCATTTTTATTTAACTTCTTTTAGAATAAAATTGTATGACATTTTAATAAAGGAAATTTGTTTTTGAAGTAGAAAGAATGTTTTCCTCAAGAATACAGTTCAAGTGTGTTATCAAAATTATTTTCCTTATAAGATAATACAGGGCTCTGTTTCTATCCCTAATTTTACATTTATTTGATTATGTTATGATGGAATTACTTTTATGAAGACATTTTATCTTATATGGTTCATGTTATGATTTCATGATGTTTAAGAATCCGATTTTTATTACATGGGATTGTGCTATATGATTTATGATTTTGGGGAACACATAAGAATGGTTTTCATTATGAGATGGGTGGGACCTATATCTCCCTATAATGCATTGGGTAACGATTTATATCTCATGATATAGACATGGCTGGAACGGAAAGTTAATTCAGTTCAGTGATATAGGACTGGATTGAGGAGTGAACTCGGTTCATAAATGGACTTTTTCCACTATGATAGTATTGGAAATGAGTCTTGACTAATAAGAAATGATTTTCTATGATTATGTGTGTGTTCCAAAAAGTCTCATCTTTTATGTTATGATTTTTGGGATTCCATTTCACTAATATGATTTATCCCATTCTATGATATTATGATCTCTTTTGCAGGTAATGATTTTCAATTTTTTGTTCTTATGAATATGATATGACTGATATTTACTTTGTTTACCCTTACTGAGCATTTGAGCTCACCCTTTTGTATGTTTTATTTTCCCCAGGTTAGGAAGAAGGTTATTAAGAAGGATATTCCAAAAGGGACTCTAAATATTATTAAATAAATAGGAGACAATGTAGATGCTTTATGAACCAGTTGATTATGTTTCCTAGTTTCTTAAGACACTATACCTATATGGTCCTATTATGGTTTGTTCTATGTTGTAATAAGTATGCTTCAATTCTAAGGTAATAAAAATGTATGTAAATAATGGGTCATTATAAATAACCACATTTTTGGTTGAACAATAAGGGCATAAAGCTTTATAGGTTATAAGCATGTGAGAACACCTTCCAGTAGCAGAAAATCATTCGAAATCGAACATAATATTGATCATATATGATCCCAGTGAGGAGTATATTGTATATTGTGAAGCTAATGGGATTTTAATGAGAGTATTGTTGATATATGGGGGTCGAGTTATGGAATCTAGGTCTCATTAGTTAAGGTAAAATCAATGGAACCACCCTACAGACATCATCGAGTTGGAAAATATGGTGTATACATTGATGTGATGATAGAATTATCTATTGGGAGATATTTTTACTATGTTTACCGATCACATGATCTTGAAGTATATCTTTTCCAGTTAAATTTGAATATCTAGAAGTGGATATGTGTAGACTAATTTAAGTCATTACTTTTTGATATTCCATATACACATGGTAAGGGATATAGTATGGGTCACAATTTAAGAATGATAACTAAGACTCATAGAGTCCAGTACTCTTATTTTGAGTTGAATATGATGACCATGCTGGATGAGATTCATGTGGTGGTTCAGGAGTGTTAGGAGTAGCTGAGTCTCGTATCAATTTATGTTGATTCAAATTGATAAATTGAGATCGGGAATAGGATGTATAGGAATAAATTGTGTTTGACATTGAGGGAAATCCTTATTTTTGGTGAGAAACCTTTAGATTGGATTATAGATGTGGATGAGATCATCTATGTTATAAACTGATGTTTTTCTCCTTAAGAGAATGTGAGATGATCTCATGTGGGAATTATATTCCTTCATGTGGGTGGTATATCCTGATGTAACCAAAATGAACCATGACCTACAACAACGGTTTTTGTGGAACAAGATAAAGAATGAGATATAAGGGTTTGTGAAATAGTGATACAATATTCAGAAGTTGAATGTTGAGCATCAAGACTTGGAGGTTTGGTGCAGCTGTTTCCCACTCCAAAATATGAATGTGATGACGTGTCAACGAATTTCATGGTGGGTATCCCGAATATTCCTAGGAATAATTAAACTATCATGGATATTGTGGATCATGTTATAAATCTGTAACATCTCATACCTATTCATCAGAAAATCACAGTAGAGATGTTGTGAGAACTATATGTTCTGGAGATAATATATATGCTTGTGGTGCCACATACTATAATTTTATATCACGATTCCTTCATTACTTCATGATTCAAATACGGATTGGGGAAATTGTTTGATAAATTTTTTTTAGTATGGATTTTTACCCACAGATAGTTGGGAATAAGGATAATACTATACTGGTGCTTTAGGATATGATATGGGCAGGTGTTCAAGACAATAGTGGGTCTTGGAACAAGAACATTGAGTCAGTGGAGTTTTCCTATATTAATATTTATCAGATAATTATATAGATGGATCCATAAATGGATATTTATGGATAGTTTTGTAGATCACCGAAATTATGGATTTAGGTAGATGAATTTGAATTGTTGGGTCATAGTCCCCGGTAGGAGTCCTCCTTTCATATACATCTAATTCAGAAGTGTATGATTATTGATCAAAGTAGATAAAATTCATATTCTGATATATATCAACAACCCCTATATTTTACATAGGTTGGTCATTTATTATATTGGGTTTAACTATGTATGGTTCACCAAAGGATATAGTCATTTGTATAGTTATCAAAAAGGTTTTTTGGACCGGTTCTGGTTATGGAGGGAATTTGGCTTCTGGCATACCTATTTAAACACCCACATAAATACAGTTTATTCCATGACACTTTACATGTAACAAAACAACGATTTTATCACCTGAATCATTTTCATGTGATCAGTGTAGATGATGTTGAGATATTGTTTCTTGATCCATGTGAGTATAATTCTATTAGTGTGTTGGATCACAATGAAAATGTGTTACAAGGATGGGTTGTGCTGATAGATTGTATATAGTTGAAACTTAAAACTATGCTAGAGGATACATTGTAAAGGAAAGAAGATACAACTTCTCTATGGCTTCATATAGTTGGATCATAATCATAAAGATTCATTGGAGTGATCCTTAAGGAGAATATGTCATTATTTTGGGAGATTATAAGATCTTGAACATTTCTTGAGATGACTCGGGCTTGTTTTTCGGTAATCATTTTATATGGTCCTAACCTTAAACATAACATAATATTTATTTTAGTCAATATTTAACTTGAGTTTACATTTATGATCTTTTAATATTTATATTTCTAGAGAATGATGGCATCATTAATATATAACATCCCTTAAACATTCAACAGAATACTACCAAAATAGTATCCATTTTTTTAAATTATAAATATTTTATAATAAAACATGTTTTCTTTTATTCATAAAAATATTCATTTCTTATTCCATTCTTTTAACTATTCTTATACACTAGCAAAAACTTTTTAGAAACATGGTATGAGTACAAACATATTAGTAATAGATATAATATAACGATTCAAACTGTTATTCCATAAATATTTTCAACTCAAGAAATCATTTTAAAAAATTCATTATTTTCACCCATAAAAAATACAACATGAGATCAAAATATTCCCAAAAATACTTCCTAGAAATTATAAATCATATATGTAATGTATGTAACATATATCAAACATACATTAATACATTCACAAATATATTAGGATTACCATCACAGTTTCGTTTTAAATAACCATCATTGTATATTTTCTTAATCTCAATGAGGAACCATGATATTTATTTCTATATCATTACCAAATGCATCAGACAGATGTCATGGGCTCAGCCACCACATATTATCCAAGAACCACCCATTTACATAACAAATTTTCAATTACCAAAACATAGTCACAACATATAAAAATAATTACTGAATGGAAAATAACATATCCACAATTCAATTACATTATATCATTTTGTGATATCGAGATAATACATACCCTTTCAATTATATTTAAATCAAAAATACATGAAATGGGAATGTGGTATTTATTTTCAATTTAGAAAAAATTATTGTATAGGATTTAAAATATGAAATAACAGTTAATATGGAATCGAAGTCATTGGAGCCATATATGTAAAAAACATTAATTTGGACATTTTTATGGAATGTAAAAAACTCCATATAAAATGATTACATTAAAAAATAATGAAATTAAAGATATAAATAAATATTAGGATAATAAAAATTTATATCACATATGTGATTTTGATGACATTATCAAGGAGAAATTTATCCCAACGAATGGAAGTTGGGTGAAGAAATTCCCATACATCGAGTCTAAGTTGTCTTGAAGGTTATTTATCTTCTGGAATAATAAACAAAGAATAATTTAATCATAAATTTAAAGTATTTTAGAGTTTATTGTTAATATTATGTAAATTATTACAATTCTATATCAATCACATCATTATTTATGTTAATGTCTGATATTTTGTCAATATTTGTTACATGAGTAGAAAATGAACATGATATGATATTAATAGTCAATGTGGTTAAAAGACCATTATATCTAGTATATAAAACATGATATAAATCTATTTTATATTAATTTTATATTTACTTATAATAGTTATTTATGAAAAATTAAAATCATTGTTCAAGGAGACGGTGGTTGTAAGTACATATGAATGTTATTTTCGTGTTTCATGTCCTATTGAAAATGTATAATTATATGAAATCAATATAAATATGTATAAATTAAAAATAAAATTAAAGTATCATTAATATTTCATATATATAATATATGTTTACTAAATAAATCATTACTATGTTCCATTTTATGTGTGAAAAAATTACAACATATTGAGGACTCGGTACTCCACACATCCAAAAACAATGTTATCATTTAAAAAAATATGAAATGAAAAAATGTTTGTTTATTATAAATTTTCCTGAATTAAATATTTTATAAAAATTTAATTAATATTAAATTTGACAAATAGTTTTAAGACCAACCATGTAATTGGTAATGGGAAGGGAACTAGAAAATTATTCACAGAGGTGACTAACGGGCATAACATTGAAATAAATTTGTTTGTTTGTATACGTGGGGGTGAGAAATGAAATGGATATGATATATTCCATTATAAAAATAAAAATATAGTATTTACATGATTATTTAGTTATATTGAATTGATTTATGAATTAGGTGAGGAGAAATTTACAAATGAAATAAAATTAAGAGAGGTACACTAGGAAAAGTACTTATTGAATATCCCATATTTTAAAGACCCTTGAGGATGATGTATCTGAACTTTTAGGGATTCTATTATCTCTTGTATGTGTGGATAGTGATTTGGGGAGGTTTGGATCGATATTTGATGGTATTCAATGATATTTGTGTCAAGATAGGGGAGGATGGTGGAATTTATAATTGAATATTGGTGGGTTTGAATGATTAATTTAGAGATTATTTTATAGTAAAAGCAAACCATATAGATGTGGTATTAAATTATACAACTTTTAATTGCAATTAATGTTCTGAATTATGGTAATGGTCAATCTAGACCTCAAAAAACTTTTAAATTTTTAATTTTTTAGGTAATTATGCTTAAATAATTTAATATTAGCCCTTCTCGAAATTTTACTTTTACTATAGAAAATAATATTACTCCTAGGTAAAAAATTTTATTCATAAAAATAAAATTTAACTTAGACCATAATTTAGAACATAAAATTCACAATATAGAATAATTTTGACCACATTTATTTCATATATTTTTGAAAAATTTGATTTACTATTATTTCTATGGAGAAAACTAAAATGTTGGGTTTTAATGTGAAACGTTCAAAAAGATAAGAATGCATTTATATCTAATTTAATTTTAAAATTTATTACACAGATAATAATTTGAATAAATTATAAAAATCTAAACATACTTTAAGAACAATTAAAATGATAATCTAAAACATTTAAATATATTAGATGAAAAAGAAATATTGAATTTAAATTCAGTTTTTCACTATTAATTTAAATATTAATACATCCATAAAAAAATAACCAAACTAAATACTGATATCCTTTATTCTAGAAAATGTTATTTTTTCAGTAAAACATTAAATTTTTTATCAACTATATTTAAAATGGTTTCTCTTCCAAAATGTGGTCAAACATTCCCTTTTATAATACTAGAGGATTTATGCCTAAAATATGATTTATTCTTATTTTAGGTGCATAAAATTTATTTGAATGAAGTAAAAAAATGAATAAAAATGTGTAAAAATTATATAGTTAGTTATTTTAATTCCATACAATAATATGGTAAAGAGATAAATACCATCTAAAATAATAATATTAGTAATATATTATTTTTTGTATAACATAGTGATCTGTCCAGCATATGATTTCAAAGAAACCCATTTTTGTGTCTTAGGTACTCTATCATTCTTAGTATCAATATTAAAGTAAAAAAAATATCTATTTCATAAATATTAAATGTAATGTAAATATATTATTCTATGTTTACCTAGGATGTTACATCATCCCCCCTTTGGAAAATTACATCATCGAAATTTTATTTGACTATAAAATAAGTTGGGGTATTTCTCCCTCAATAAATTTTTAGATTCCCAGGTTGCCTCTTCAACTATTAGTTTTTGTAATAAAAACATAACCCATTGTATGAATATATTTCACAACACTTTCTCGCTATGATCTGGAATTTGGACTAGATTATACTCATAAGAGTGATTATTTTTCCACTGACCTATTTATGGACTCATAGGATGACATAAATCTAGCATATACATTCAAAACATCAAAACCAAAAGTTGATTGTATAAATTGGATAAACTATGAAGTAAAACCACTATGTAGGAAACATATCCAACATTCTCTAGGATTGAATTAGGTTCTAATGAATCATTGACTCAATGTCTTCTTATTTTAAAAACAAATCACACATTTCCATAGAGCAGTTTTGAGAGAAGGACATGATCACCTACCTCATAATAAAAACCCTTCCTCAGGTTATTCGCATAAATTTTCATCCAAATATGAGTTGTTTACATATTATTATGTATCAACTAAACTTTTTATTCCTTCACTTCAACCATTTCTCATCCCATCAAATTCATATAAGATACATCATCCCAAAAAAACTATATTTCAACACCGAATTCCATATATTTCCTCCAATAGATAAATCTTTATTGTGGAATTAAAATTTCTATTATAGGAGAAATCGACAAAAGAAATTTGTTGATTAAAACATCCTTGATTATCTAATGAAAATGCACGTAGAATATCCTCCAATGTATGGATTTTTTTCTGTCTTCCCATATTTTTGTTGATGAAAATATATAATAAAATTTAATTCTGTTCCCATTGAAATCTGAAGGCCTTTCCAATATTTAGTTCTGAACCTGGGATCATGATCCAATATAATGGATATAGGTAGACCATGAAACCTGACTATATCATTACTATCCAACTAAGGAAGGTGATCTATAGATATTGTTTCTCTAAAAAGAATAAAATCATAATATTTTGACAATCAATCAAAAAGAACCCGGATAACATTTTTATGTTGAGATGTCTTTTGTAATACCACTTGAAATCCATGGATATATTTTATCATATACAGTCTGAAACTAGAAAAAGGATAAAGCATCCACATAGAAAATTTTCATTATTATCTAACCAAATGAAAATTCATAAACTTTACAGTAAATTCATCAATATTTCTTTTTATTCCACTCCACTAATAAAACTCATGATTATCTCTGTAAATCATATTAATGTCATGATGACACAAAAAATGGAGAACTATACACTTCACAAAACAACTCGTTCTTCAAATGTGGATCAAAAGGCACATATAGCCTCTTCCCCAATCACAAAACACAATACTTATCATTATAAATTCAGGTAACTTACCCTTCAAGACCAATTATATTTTTTAAGCTTATCACTTTCTTCCTTATGCACTTGTTTAATTATTTCTGATAAAGAAACTTACAATAAATCCAAAAAAAGAGAGGACATTCATGACCCAACAACTTCAAAGACAAAATTAATCATATCACTAACCAATTAATCCTATAAAAAAATTAACATGATTTCTATTGCGAAACTATTTTGACATAATGAATCAGCCACACTATTTTAATTTTTTCCAGTGTTTTGAATCTTGTAATCATAATAATATATTAATTCATGAAATATCGTCTGTCTCATGATTAATTCATTATGAGTGAATATATTTAAATTCTTGAAAACAATCATCAGATTGTTATATATATATAATCATAACACCATTTTAAGTTAAAATATTCAATGGAATAGTTAACCACAAAATTTATTCAACAAACCTCAAATAATAGCCATCAAAACCTTGATAGTAATGAATTTAATTTATACTTGTGGGTCTCCGCATTCATCAACAAATTTAATTTTACAATGATTATAAAATATGTCATATTTAGAAATAACATGAACATGGAATGAAATTTTGTTTAAACAAAAATCAAACATTATAAATTTCTCTTATATTTTCTTTTTGTTGATTATTTTAAAGATAGCCCTAAGTGGAATTTGAAGATCCTAATATCTTCAATAATTTATCAAAATGTGATCAATATAGACAACATAATTCTAATCCAATAACTCATAGAATATTCCATTCATAATATTCATGAATATAGTAGGTGCATTAGTTAAACCAAACAACATGACTACAAAATCAGAATTCCCATATCTAGTATGGAATGCTTTCTTATGGACATCTGCATATTTATCTTTCAACTGAATTTACTCTGACCTCATGTCGACATTAAGAATGTTTTTTTCTCCCTTGATATGATAAAATAAATCATTGATATGGTGAAAAGGAAAATTCTTCACAATGATGTTTTTCACATATATATTATCAATGAAATGTCATATTGAACCATCATTATTTTTATCAAACAATATAGGAGAAGAAATTCAAAAACACGTCATTGGTTTCCATATGGTTTGTATTAAGATTTAATTTATAGTATCCCAACCATTTGTTACTACTTATATATAGTATAGTATAAGTGTAAGGTCTATCCCATGAAGAGAATTATTTCTCTATATAGGAACACTAGATTGAGTTTCTTAGGTAAGAGTCCTTTCAATTTGGGATAGTGTTTTAGAGAGTATTAATTCTTTGAGTGGATGTAAATTCAAATATTTAATGAGGGGTTGAGATCAATTTTGTGTATCTAGAGATAGTAATACCAAATTTCTAATCATTGTAGGGTCCGAAGACTTAGGCTTCCAAGAAAATGACAGTTTGTAATTGACTTTGGTCAAGTAACATAGTTCTACCTAGGAAGTACTATTCAGTGATTGGGAGATACTAATAGACTTTGTGCATTTTGTTTTGGGTTATTTGAAAGAATATATCATATAGTAGTGATCATATCGTAGTATAAAATAATCCGGATTTTTACATCCATTTGAATATCCATGGTCAGAAACGCTCACATGAATTCAGTAGACATCAATTATTTATCCTAATTACTAATCAAATAGGGTTTCCAAAACTATATTTAAGGATTTATTACGGGGGAATATATATATACTCTTTATCCCTCTCACTAATATGTTTAGCTACTCATAATGGGATGATATTTAATTATATAAATAAAGAAATTATTTCCTAACATGGTATATAAATTTTAAAGGGAACTGTTCATAATTAAGAATTGGGTTGTATTTTCTAGAAATAAAAATAACTATTCAATTTTGATTTTTTGAATGACGAATCACAAAATTAATTGAATGATTACATGTAATATAAAGAGGAAATGAATCTGAATTGTGTTCATTGGTAAGAGAATTTGAACATTAGAAAATTAATCAATTGTATGTTGAATGTTTTGAATAAAATATGATCCCTTCTACTGAAATGAAAAAAATGAAATAAATAAATAAATATTTGGTTGGAGATATTGAAAGGGTGAATTAATTTGAATTGGATGAAAAAAAAGAGAAATCTCAATCTGGAATGTCCGTAAAATACACTATTGAGATGCTGCTTATATAAGTAAATTTGTTCACAACATATACTAAAAGAACACCTCATGTACCCATAAGCCCAGTAGATCTTCATGGTTTTTGATTCTCCCACGTGCCTCTTATGTATCATTGCCGATTAACGAAGATTAAATTTTTACATATCATGTAAAAAGGATTCACGACATGTACTGGATAAAATTTCTCATGTAAATACATTGACTGACGATATGTTGTGTGTCATGGAATTATGACATGTACAAGATGATTCCTATACTAACATTGTTTCTTTGTTCAAAACTTGAATGATGACTTTTAACTTGTCATGACCTCCATACTAAATGATGTTTAATGCCATGTGAGGATGCAGAATAAGTTAATTATTCACTTTTTATACATTTCAGTGGTTGAATCATGTGAAGCATAATTCCTGTGTGATCGAGCATATACCAAAGAAATTATAGAATAATGAAATGAAAATTAAAAAGTGAATGATAGGAAAATGTATATATGTATTCAGCTTATAAACTCCCCCAAAAACATGAACAATTAATTTTCATGAATAAAAAATGTATCAATAATGAACTCAAGAAGAGAGAAGCCTTTTTTAAAACATGAAATAATCATCAAGTAGAGGAAAATAAAACAAGCATAAGAGAAAAAAGTTATTCCCTCTAATGCACCCTACATATAAAATATTTCATGAATTATAGAATAGTTCATTAAAATAATTTATAATCTTTTAAATAATATTTTTCACTGTTCCTTGAATTCTATTACCATTAGTATTTTTACTCTCAATTAATTTTCTATCATACCTCATGGTAATATTAAATTGGAGAAATGATCATACCCTAAGTACATTTTTTTATTAATAAGCATTCATTTGTTCAATCATATACACCTAGTAATGATAAGTGACAATTTAATATAGAGTGATTCAACAGTTAGGTTTAAATTACTCTAAGGCTATAGGTAGGTTTGTAAAAACATAAACTCTTGCATTAAAATTAGGGTACGCTCTGATGCATAATAAATGAATGACAGGATAAGAGTAATATATTTCATCATTCCAACTAATCAAGTCCATATTCTAGAAGCTCTATTTGGGTCTATATATAACAAGTAAAAAATGAGTATTCTATTCTATTCATTTTTCTTATGAATTTATATTTTCCAAATTTCATGTTTAGGATAGACCTCTCATACATCCCCTGTCATGAATCGATCCATCATGGGATTCATTGGTCAGGAAATTGTGATTTTTTACCTTCCCAATACACAACCATTATTAGTTTTTTTTCATTCTTCTGATATTTTAAAGGGAATTGTATAAATGTTATATTCTATAATGTAGTTGGGAATCACAACCCAAATGTAAGATGTGTATAAAACAATCACTGAAATTAGAATAAACTCATGCTATCTAAATTCCACTCCCACACTTGTTCAACAATAATTCAGGAATAATGATGGGATCAATGTAAGAAGTAAAAATTGGTCTCGAATAGCTTCATCCTGTAATATCATTCACGGAAACATTAGGATAAATTATGGAATTATCTTTGTTGGGTCTCAGATAAAATGGCTAATATAGATCTCCTAAATCATGTTAATTTTTTTCTTGTCAGCAATCACTTCGATACTATCTCAATGTATGTTATGATAGTTTAACATGCCCAAGGTATCTAAAAAATATATTCAAATAATGGAATTTGTAATCAAAGGATTTTAAAAGACACAAGTAATGAGAATAATATAGGAATTGACGATTACAATGGGCATACAACTACGCAATTGTTCAATTAGTCATAATTTTTAAAAAAATGAATTTGAATCCAAATTATAAACTAAAAAATCATTCTAAAATTCGAAACATAGGATAAGAGTAATTTTTGTCAATTTTTATCATAAAGTGTTCTCTTATTTACATGGGATTAATGTTATTCATGTTTAATGTATGCTTTAAATTTTGAAAATGTCTCAGAGACAGGTGAGAACAAATAAAAATTTGACTGCATAATAAATGAAATATTTAGAACCCCACCCCACACAAACATAGAAATTGATAGTGTCTGTATTACCTATGAAATTTTTTAGTGAGATGGATATAAATTAAATTTTAATGAAAGTGAAATTTAATATTTGATAATATTTAATGTATCTAATCAAGTGCTCCAAAAATAATTTGTGTTCCAGGATGGAATATTTCTATCATGATGCTTTGTCTGGGATCTAAAAAATGTGATATATAGAAAAACCTATACTAGATAAAAAATTAGTTCATATAAAAATAATTTTTATAGAACAATAATAGGGCAATGTATAGAATAAAAATCTGAATTAAATATTTTATATTGAATTCAAAATTTTTAAATGTTTACAATGTAGTTAAATTAGAGACTAAAAAAGAAGTTTGAAATTTAATAAATGATGAAAGCTATATATATATATATACGTTCAATAATGGGTTTCATCCCATAAATCCCTAACTCAGCATCATCATACATTGGGATGAAAATTTATATACTGAAGTGGTCCAATCATATAAATTCCTATTTTTCCATTGGTATCTACTTTTTTCTATGTATTTCAGGTCTTCTGTAACGACTCTAAAATTTGAATAATATTTTGATTCCAAAAAATTTATGTCATACTATGTCATAATCAATAAAAAATTTAAGTATAAATGAAATGTGACATTTGGTTTTTGACCATTATATGACCATTGGTCAAAATGGCCATTTGGAAACAATAATAATATTTGACATAAGAATTGTTGTTTAAAATATAAATAATAATGGATATTTAATGTATAAAAAAAGATTCAATGGCCTCATCGAGTAAACTTGAACCATACGCATCCCATATGTCGGGGCTTGGGAAGGAGGTATCATCACTGGGCTTTTCTCTGTTCCAAGCCGAATCCGAGCATCAAAATGTTAATCTTAAATATAATAGCCTTTGTTATAATTTTGAGTTGATATAAAAAAAACTAGGGCAATGTTTTCCAAGCCAACAAAAGATTCTATCCCATTGCACACCTTTCTCTTAGGTCATATGCATGTGTTATAATGTTCTATATATGGAGTCTTTAGTTAATTTGTTTAATCCTTCTATATAAATAATTTTTTTGTTGCATATTATTCTAAAACGTTTTAATTTCAACTGTAAAAATAAATATATGATGAATATTTACATTTTTCATATTACTGATAAATATTGAAAAAATGGTATTTTAAAATATTTTTTATATTTTAAATATATAATAACATGATATTATTTTCAAAAAACAAACATATATGATTGTGGTAAGTAATAAATTTTGAGTCTGATAAGATCATGTGATTTTTTTGGTTAAATAGTGAATTATTAATAGTAATATTACCCTTATGAATATTAATATGTCCAATGGGATAATAACCTCACTAAAGTATTTATATTTATAATTTGGGCAACTTGAATGGTAATATGATATAATAGCATATGTAAATAATTGTTTTGGAAATTTTTAGTTGTGTGTTAGTTTTTTTCAGGTTAATAAAGAATTCACTTAAAAATAAATATATCATATTTAGAATATTATTTTCATAAAATGGGGTTCATTTTTGAATCCAGAGCGTTTATTTTAGGTTATAATGAATTTTTTATATTTTTAATAAAAATTTTTTCACTGAATAGTAATAATATATTATTTGAGTTTTCATTGTGTTTTATGATATCATAATGATGTAATTTTTAGTTTTCAAATCAGGTCATCTCATTTTGATAAAATTATTATATTATCATTCCCAAGTGGCCAAAGAAATGAGCAAATACCATGGGAAAGCCCATGATTTGGAAAATACCACTACTGAGGTGTCCCTTGGAAATTAATAAAACATTCATACACCTTTGATATATTTATATACCAACCCATTCTTTCATTGCATTCATTGAAAATACCTCCTAAAAAATCTATAGTCTAATTACTTCCCAAGGTTCCCTCAATTGCCGATTGTCCCAACCTTTGAGTTTTTATGTTACTATTCAAGGTATTGAAGCCTTTCCTCGTCCTCTTCTTTTAGGATGTCTTTTATGTTATGTAATTCATATTACATTTTTTTAGGCTTGATTATGTTATTCTATATCCTTGTTGTAGTAAATTTTATGTCCAAATGATGAGGGGCCGTTTTCACTTTCTTCAACTCATTTTCGGTATTTCTATGTTACTCTATTAGCCTGTTCAATTTTCATAATGGAATTCTCAACGTCTCTTTTTCTATTTATGTACTATTTTTGGGGTATTTCATAGAAGAATTCATACAAGTTAATTATTTTCATTTTATTCTTCCCATATAATATATAATTAGTCTTTTATGAATGGGTGACCCATGTCCCCTCTCTTTTTAATGGTTTTCTAAAACCATTTTGCATAGCTGTTAGGCTTTTGGTCTCAAAATCTCTCTCTTTTTTCACAAGAAATTCTCTTATATTATTTTTTGGAATTCCCAATCCAATATCATTTTTATGGGTTATTCAATATGACAAAAACATTATTAATTTTATTTTGGATTTTTTTCATTCATAAAACCCTCATTTCCTTTCCCTGGGTTATAATAGACATAATGATCATGTTTTAAGCACTTATTAAAATGTTGTGATCCTGATGTGAAACAAAATTCATTTATTACTTTTTTGTTATTCTCGAAATGTTTGATTATTATATATGTGTATATCATAATAATAAATACATATTAAGGGTACTCCCTGATATCAATCTAAATCATTTTGTAAAAAATTAATCTCTAGTGATGACATGTTTTTATGATACCTTGGTGAATAACATTGGTAATGTTTTTGCCACTATGGGAATGGAACATGGTGATATGTTTATTAATTACTAAATTAATTGTTTTAGCCATATTTTCAAGTTATTATTAATGTTATTTTTATTATGATGTTCCTCTCTTATGATTTTCCATGATTTTTCGTATTTTATCAAGTTCTTATTGATATCACATGTAAAATTATTCTCCGGTCCAGCCTTACTGGGCCTTATTCTCAACCTTTCTGTTGATGTTTTTCCCCATGTTATGTGATATAGTAATTGAAGATAAGATGAACCTATGATGAATCATTAACAGTGGATTAAAAGAATGTTTTTAAATTCAAATTTTATACACTTTTTTCTAATATAATTGACATTAATGATCCTCTTTTAATAAAATGTAATGAATCATTATGTAATAAAATGGTAGAGTTCCATAGTTGGTGTCAAATTAAAGTATAGTTATTTATGAAATTAGGATATGATAATCTCATGAATAACCCTATAAAACGTTTAAATATAAAAATCTTCCTAGTATTTTGGTGAAATATTATGTAAGTGGTTTTCAAAAAAAATAGATCCTTGTATTAATACGAACATGTGGGTGTTTCTACGACAAAAATTTGTCTAGGGGTAAATCCCAAAAACACAACATTGAGCTAGACTCGAATGAGAATTGGTGCATGATAGTAAGCCTTGTCACACTCCTGATTTTAAACTCTATGGGGATATTATAGTTTAATGACAAAGTTTTTATTAATCATTAGGATAGATTTATAGTGAAATATAATATCTGTTAAAGAATAATATGATTAACAATGATTTTTTAAGACATAAAAATCATTAATAGTTAAACTAATTTTAAACTAAATTAGATTATCACTAATGTTTTTTTCATTTATATAATGTAGGGAAATAGGATGAACTATGAAAATGGGGACCACAATAGACCATGCACTAATGACACTCTGTTGGATTATGGGATGGAGACATTTATGCGAATGGCGAACAAAATGACTCAAGTTATGGGAAATAATGGGAATGAAGATGAGATGATAATTTCTCCATTAAGGGAACAACCTTATATTTAGTACTCTATAAATCAACAACAACCAATTTTCAGTATATATACGGACCCTTTTGATTGCAGAAAAATGGATCAGATCTATTAAATGTATCTATAATTTGATCCACTATCCATAACCAAAAAAGGTCACCCTAGTTGTTCATTGCTTAGAGGGAAAAGGTTATCAGTTGTGGGAACTAATTAAAAACATGATACGATGTGTGGGGGTTGAAGATACAATGTTTTAAGTGTTTATAGGGATATATTTGAATATGTAGTTCTCTTGTTCGAAGAGAAAAAAATGGGAAAGGAGTTTTACAACTACTGAATAAGGATAATGAATCTATTGGAAGCTACGAGTTGAACATCACAACACATTTTCATTACACATCATTATTTTTCATGTATCCTAATGGTAAGGTAGATAGATTATTTATTTGTTTAAGAACTCATCTATAGTGGAATATATCCAACTGAGACTATGATATGTATGAGGAGATCTTGCAGAGTGCTATGATAGTTAAACTAGAGTTTGGTTACCTTAATTGTTCTCATAAGTAAAAATACAAGAAGTTATCAAATGATCCATTCATAGAGAAGTGAAATGATCATGGAAGAGGATGAAAGATAGTAAAATTTACCATTTGTAACAAATTCTGGATAAAGCATTTGGGGAAGATGCTTCTCAGAAGTAGGAAGTGCTAAAACACAAGATGATATGGCCATATCATGTGGAATTGTCATAGTGAGGTGAAGCCACACCATCCCAAAACTAAATAAAAGATAAATATGGATCATTACCTATAATAAGTCCAATAATTCTATTGTTTATTGATTGGCCAATTTTCAAATCAATGTATAAATATGATGGTAGTAGAGGGGAATCACTATTAGCCTTAGAAAAGGCCAATGGGAACAAGTTCATGCTTTTTCTATCAAAAAAGATGATGTTTATCTCCAAATGATGTGGTGGAAAGTACACTTTTTGTTCTCTAAAAGATATCAAGTAATTTTTTTGATATGGTTTATACACATTCTTTCATATCCTCTAGGTATTCAAAGAATTTCGAATCAACCCCTGAATTAATAAATGTAGGGTTATCATTCAAGACCCATAGGGGTATTATCCAATTATCAACAGCATATTGAAACTATATTAAAAACATTATTGAGGAAAACCATATCAAAAAATATTTTATTCATTCAAATGTTGGAATTCAGCATTATACTAGGGATGTATTGGATCTCAAATTATAATGATACAATCTAATGCAAATGCAAAGAAATATCAGTACTCATGAATGGGAAACTATCAGTTATCTTACAAGGAGGGACTTCTCGGCTTGATCACATTCTAGAAGCACCACATATGGCCTAAAATATAGATTTAATCGGTGATGAATAAAAAGGAAATTATAGTATAAGAAAATAGAATTTCCCCATCATATAGGAATACATTTACCTTTTTCTTGAGGATTTACCCAGACTTCTCCTAGAATAACATGTTGTTTTATCTATTAATCTGATACCTAGATCTCATCTGACATGTAAAACCCTGTATAGGTTGGAAAATGTGGATCAATTGGAATTACATAATTAACTACAAGTCCTTTTGGAGAATGGGTTTATCCAACAGGGCGTGTCTCCAAAGGGATCACATATTCTCTTTGTGAAGAAGAAGGATAGATAAATGCGCCAATGCATTAATTATAGAGAAATGAACAGGATAAAACTAATGAAAAATACCCTATTCCAAGAATTGATGACTTATTTGACTAACATCATAGGGCTTAATACTTCTTCAAGATTGAACATTGATAGTGTTATCATTAATTGAGGGTAAATAAAAAAGTAATTCCATTAATTTCCTTCCGATCAATATATGGGAATTATGATATTGTTGTTATTTCCTCAGAACTAATTAATAAACCTTATATTTTTACATATTTTATGAATAGTATCATTAAGGAATATATTGATAATGTTTTGGTACTTTTTATTGATGATATAATAAAATATTCCAAAAGTTTATAGGAGCTTGAAGATCATATAAGGGTTATAATATAGACACTAAGGAAGGAGTGGTTATTAGGAATGTCTAGAAAGTTTGAGTTTTGGTTACATAATGTTTAATTTATGGGGAACATTTCTAATATCCTAGATCATCATTTCAGGTATGGTCATGATTTCGTGTGTTTTGAGGGAAAAGGAAGATTTTGGATAATTCATAATTACGCACCGTGTACTTATGAGTACACATCATGTACTGGATGTGTGATGGCCAAGTACATGGCCATATTAGGTTACTTGGAGACCACCTAAAGTAAGAGAAATATAAGTAAAATACATGGAATGTACATTAAATGAACATGTCATGTACATTTCATATTATTTTTTAAATCATATTAAGGTTGCGTCTAATTTCCAGAAACCCCTTCTCCTAACCACTTCTCTTCCAAGAGTGATGGGAATCACCGAATCTTCATTGAGACCCTGATCCATCATCTGTTCTCCAAATCAAACAACTTTGGTTTTGTTGGAATACCTTTTCGATGTTCTTCCTTCTTCTAGAGCCTCTCTTCCAAGTTCCTCTTCATTCGTGAGATATGAGTGGTTGAGAATTTTTTATGTTTCTTTAGATATACAATGATCTATGTCAAATCAAATGTTGTGATTCAACTATATTGATCGTAAGGTTTCAATATAGGTGGTTTTTGAGTTTTCGTAGTTGTCTTCATATTATATGTTCCAATTGTGGTGAATACCCTTGTTTTGGGAATTTCGTTTCTTGAAATTTTAACCCTATTGATGAATGTATCAGTTTGTTTTCTTGGGTAAGGGTTTTGATTATAATTTTGGTTGATTAACTTTCTTATAGTGGTGTTTCCCATATTCTATTAATATTGGGTGTTTTGTCTTGAACTGCCTGTTAGGCTATTTTTTCTTTCAATGACATGTACTGTTAGGATAGAGTTGATATTATATGAAATGATTGTGATATTCATTGTAGTTTTTTATCCATGTATAATTTTAGATTTACATGGGATGATGGATATCATTTTTGAACAGTTGTATTACACAAGGATGTGAGAACCTATTGTAGTTAGACCATATTTGGAATTGGCATTGAGGGATTCTGAATAGCGTTTGTTAATCTTTTCACTTTGTGAGACCATAGAGGGGATTGAAAGTGAGTTCTCCCAAAGAGTTTCAATAGTATACTGTTATGAGACCACAATGGGGAATTGATGTTGAGTGCATCCTCATAGAATCTATAGTTTATCGTTAAATGACCATAGGAGGAATTAACAGTTAGTGCTTTCTCAATGAGTCTTTTCATGAATTTGACCAAAGGGGTTAGACTGTGTGAGATTTCCCAGAGGGTCATTAAATCATTTTTTATTTAAATTATATGTTAAACTAGAGTGGTTAGACAATGAGAAAATTATGAGAGGGTATCTTGTGTAAGTTTGGACTAATAATTTATAAATTTAAATGAATTTATTATGAAAATTTAGGATTGTTTAAATTTTAGTACATCCTTTTTTATGAAATCATTTTCAATATTACATGTCATAAATATATATTCACTGACATTTAGGAACAGAATTTTTGGTAGTTTACTACTATGATTCGTCTCACACACTGTTTGGGTCAGGATTTTGGGCTGAAACATATATTATTGTTGTAGGTATAGATAAGGTAAAGCACCCTTCTACATCGGTTTCCTGATTGTTGGGTAGTTGGAGATAATGGAAAAAACCTATGGCTTGTGATGTTGTGTAAGTTTCTTTTTTTTCATTTTTACATTGTTTTAGTACTCTATTAATAGATTTGTGACTTTTAAGGCTACATTACTAGATCTATGTGACATGCATCACTTATATATGTTCTCTAGATATTTATTTAATTTCACTCATCAATTGTACACTTATTATATGGTATTGCTGCTTCCACCGCTTTTATCTATTTCTCTCCTTTTTTTACTCGACCAATCAGGGCGTTGTATACCCACAATCACACCCAAGGCCATTTTTTTTAGTCGGTAGCCTCTAGAATTCAGGGAATTGTGCTTGACGCTATCATACCAACTGGGATATGGGCACCTTTGGGCGACACCCAAAACCGAGATGTTATAAAGTTGTCTCAGAGGGATATTTTTTTCATCTACAATGACTAATTGTATGGAGCCTATAGACACGGATTGGAAGAAATATGTAGTTGGTAATAATATGTTCACGGGAGTAGCTAACCCATGTATAAGGAAAAGATAATATTCAATGATTATTGAAATTTTATGGGTTTTCAATTATTGCAGTTTTATTGATTTCACCATTGCATTATTCACTTGTTTTTTGTAGTTTTCATTAATATTAATTATGTACTATTTCTATTGAAACCCAATGAGATGAGGGTATGCCATTTCATTCATTATTTATGCACTCTATAGAGATCACATGTCATGCATTCTTTTCATTCCATTTAGGATGCATTACCAATTGAATGTTTTTGTGATAGATTAGGTTCAAGATATGCAGGATGTTGTTATAAATGCCTTGATATAATATTTTCTATTTGAAATGATATTGCTTATATTTAATGTTTCTTTTGTTTTAGTGTCAATAATTGTTCCCTAAGGTGTTATGGGCCCCATGGATCTGAATTTGGTGGATCATGTGATTAATTACACTATTATACTATGATAAGTCATGAATATGATTCCAACCATTAATTCACGGGGTGAATGGGCCCCCACTGATTGGAATTGTCCAATTTAATGTTTGTTCTGGAGATTTATTTGGTTTCGAAGTAGTTTGTGCGTCTTATTATCTAGAAACCCCAGAATTAATTATGGGTAATGATTAATACACGCCATGTTACCTTCTATTTGGGAAGAAATTCTTTTCTTATGTAAACGGTGTGTACTATATATTCACGTTGTGTATTTTTTCACCATGTGACTGATTATGTGGGAAGACACACAAGGTTTGGTTTTTTATGGAGGAACATGCTGCGTACTGGACATACATATCCTTTTATAGTGACCACATATTTGATTGTGTGACTAACGACACAGATGGGTAAAACTCAGGTAGTACATGTCGTGTTTATCTTCAACATGATGGGTTGAGTCCACCATGTTACTAATGACATGGGTTGGTGAAATCCTTCTAGTACATGATGATTATATCATGAAAATGCTGTGTATTTTTCTTCTTAGATAACTGTCAGTTATAGTAATGTAGAAGAACTCATGTAGGGGAAAATATTCGAGTACATTCTGCGTATGGTGGGTCACATGAAAAATGTTGGAAGAAGTACCAGCCCATGAAAAGGAATATGGGAACACGTCATGTAGGGGACATACATGCCATGTATCCATGTTTTAAAAAAAAAATTAGTTTTTTTATCCTATTACTTCCATTCACTTCTATGTTTCATTCGCTGCTTATACTGATTTGAGAAGTTCTCTTGACCGAGCGGAGTCATGCCACCAAGGCGTCCTCTAGTTGTACGCTAGATATAGGGAAACGATCTGACACCAGGCGTGGTGGATCATGGACTACCAGAAGATACTCCTTCCACGCATGTCTTGGTACAATCCGTCATTCCAGATTCAGGTGCAGATGCATAGTTCTATGAAACCTTCATGAGGTTTATAAAGTCCTTCCAGGGAGCAACGTATCATGTCCTGTTTATGGTAGAGATGACATGAGTTTTTTAGCAGTAGCATCCTCCCAACTTCTCATGGGATGGAGGACCTCAGGCTGCAGACTCAGGGTTAGAATCCATGTTGAGTATATTCAATCATCTTGAGATTCCTCCTGTTAGTAGTTTGACACTCGCTACATATATACTTAGGGATTCCTCCAAGAGATGGTGGGACATGATATCAGAGGTGGGAATCCAATAGGTTATGGCTTGGGATTAGTTCCAGCATACCTTCTAGGAAAATTTTTCCTGGAGACATTGAGGGTCGAATGAGCCTGAGAGTTCATGAGTTTGGAGAAATGTTTACTCTCAGTCATAGATTATTCTTCTCGCATCACATGGTCATGGTGCATGTCAGTAATTTTCACTAGAGCAGACCTAGCTGGAGCAAGATCCAAGAAACACTACCATTAGAGGTATGATTTTGGTGGCCTTAGTTTTAGATTCTTCTCTTTTCAACGTTGGGGCATCCCATTGTTTCATATCTATTGTTGTTGTGGAGGGACATGGGATCTGTGTCCTTGCTTCTGAGGATGTTAAGACACTCAACACTATGTTGTGTCTTAAGAAGTCCATTTTACGTTAGTGCAAGGATTTCCCACTTGAGGTTAGTGGTTTCCACCTCTTATGGGACCATTATAGCATAGAGATTATGGGAAATTGCGTCATTATAAGAATGATATCATTAGTTACCATCTAGGATGTTGTTAATTTATATCACCGTATAATGAGTTTTAATTCATCAGAGGATATATCATCTCAATATATGGTCGAATGTGATGTTCAAGAGAGTATTTGGGGACTCTATCATCATGGGTAGGGAGGAGTTACATCCTATATTTCTAGTTTGTATCTGGATGACCACGGGACTTCACATATGGACTTTCCTCCAGGGGTGGATCATTTCAGGGATGTATTTACAATGAACATATCAAGGCTTCCTCTAGAGGGAGAGGTAAACTTTTATATTGGTCTTTTTCCAAGAGTGGAACCGTTGTCCATTCCTCATTATAGGATGGTTGCACCAGAGTTACAGTACCTCAAGAATCTATTAGAGGAGTTTTAGGAAAAGGGTGGAATCCTACCCAGTACATCTCCTTCAGGTTCTCCTATCATTGTTACAAAGAAGATGGATAGTATACTCAAACATGGGGTGGATTATTAGATGTTGAAACGGTTGACAGTCAAGAATAGACATCCCTTGTCCAATATTAATGACATCTTTGATCAGCTATGTGGATCCCGGGTGTTCTCAACGACTGAATTGAGGTCTTTTTATCATAATTTTTGTGTTATACCATCAAATATACCTCTTAATACCATTCAAATATTGTATGGTCTATATGAGTAGGTGTCCATTTCAATCAGTCTCAGGAACGCTGCTACAGTTTTTATGTAACTGATCAACCGTGTTATCCATCCATACATGGACTCCAGTGTAGGTGTTTTCGTGGATGAAATCTTTGTGTAATCTCACACTCGACATGACCACGATACCCATCTTGAATATTTATTGAGTACAATGAGATATAATCAGTTATATAAAAATCTCTCAAAATAACACTTTTGAATGGACCAAATTCACTTCTTGTGTCATGTTATCTCAGTGACTGGAGTATCATCAGACAACGAGAAAGTGACAACCATAGTTTCATATGATAAGAAAAAAACATATTTGAGGTATAGAGATTTCTAGGACTGGTTGGTTACTACATACAATTTATACATGAAATATCATTCTTAGTAGTGCCACAGATAGTCTTTACTAGGAAGGGTGCGAAGTACCTATGGAAGGATACCTGTGAATTGGCCTTTCGAGAGCTGAATGGGAGGTTGAAATTAGAACTGATACTAGTTTTTCCATATTTAGGAATGTGATATTCTATTTATAGTGACACATCAGGTATCAGGTTGGGAGATGTTATTATGTGGGGGAATGAGTTGTTGCGTACGGGTCTCATCAGTTGAGGTCACGTGAGAGGAATTATCTGACACATGATCTTGATTTGGATGAAGTTGTTCATGCCTTGAGCTATTGGAGACATTACCTTTTGGGAGAGCATTTTGTGGTGTACACTACCCACAAAAGTATCAAGTTTATCTTCTCCCTGCGTGACCAGAATTTGAGATAGTTAAGGTTGTTTGAGTACATTATGTCTTTTTAATTTGAGATTGCCTACCCTCATGGGAAAGGCAACTTAGTGGCTGATGAGTTGAGTAGAAGGACTCAGATACATGCAGTTTAGGAGGCCAGTAAGAGTGGAAGCTTATTGCTTTGTTTTCTGAGATTCTTTTGGAGGTGCACGAGAGATTGGGGAATATATTTCTTTCTTATGTAGTATTTACCTCTACTCTTGTTGATCAAATGCGAATGAAGAAGCTATATGATTCTAAAGCACAGTTCTACATAAGCGTGTGTCATGAGAGGACCCTATTATTAAATGGACCGTAGGAGAAGATGGGGTCTTTCATTTTCCGGGGTGTGTGTGGGTTTCAATAGACATAAACGAAGACCTTATGTGGAATTTTCATTCCCTAGATTTTGAAATTTAATCTAGTGTTACCTTTACGCATCGAGATATACACTATTAGTATAGGAGGCCCCATATGAAGAGGGATGTTCCACGTTTTTATGAGGATTTCCACTAGAAATATGGTGAAGGAAGAGCATCAATGACCAAATGGACTTCAGAAGCATTTACACATTCTTGAGTGGAAGTGGAATGATGTTGCGCGGGACTTCGTGAGAGATTTACCGAGGTCTCCTCGAGGGAATGATGCAGTTTGAATTATCATTGACAGAATTACAAAGGATTCACATTTATTACCAATAAAGTAGACATTCAGTGTTGATGGAATGTGATGGTTTTAAATATGGGATATTGTACCTTTTTCATGCGGTTTAGCACCCCATAATTTAGGATAGGTACACTTGTTTAACTTCTCAGGTCTTGAAGGAAATATAGAGGGATTTGTGTACACATGTACTTCTGACTACATCATACCATCCCCAAATAGATGGCCAGTCTGAGAATACGATTATGGTGCTGGAGGACATGCTTCGTGTAAGCATTCAAGATTTTGGAGGTTCTTGGGGGAAGCACATACCTCTGGTGGTTTTTTCTACAATATTAGTCAATAGGAAAGTATTCATATGGCACCTTATGAGGCCTTGTACGATAGGCCATGCCGATCACCCCTATGTTGGCTGGAGGAGGGAGAGGCAGCATTAATGGGAACTCTTGTGGTCTCAGTTACCACATAGTAGGAGGAGTTTATTTGAAAGAGGTTTACTACTGCATAGTAATGAAACATGTCATATGATGATTATCAGAGACAACCTTTGGAATTCGAGGTTTGAGGTCGGGTTTTCCTATATATCACACCGAGGTAGGGACAAATGTGGATTAAGAGAGAAGGTAATTATTCACTAATATACATTGGTCTATTTGAGTATTTGGGGAGAGTCGGGTCAATTAACTATCGAATGAAGATACCTCAGAGGAATCTGGATATGCATGAAGTCTTCCATGTTTCTCAGTTGTGGCATTACTGTTAATACTCATCTCATTTTTTTCAACATGACGAGGTTTAGATGGATGTGGATACACCATTCGAGGAGAATGAAATCAAGATTTTTGATCACAGTGTGAAGGTTATACGTGGTTGGTATGTTCCTCTAATATGGTTATTGTCGATGCATGAGTGAGTACAATATGAGACTTGGTAGAGGGTGGCCGATGGGCAATCACAATGGTCATATCTATTCAATGATTATTCTTCTTCACCACCTTGTTTGGGGAATTCAGGAATGGATTTATTTAAGCAGGGAAGTTTGTAAGAACCTAGAACATCATTTCATGTATGGATATTGATATTGGTTCTTTTGAGTGGAAAGGGGAAATTTTTAAAAATTCATATGTACATGTCGTGCACATAAGAGTACATGCCATGTACAAAGGAGTAAATGCCCTGAACTCGGTTTCCACAGATAGTTGTGTACAGGCCGTGTAACGGCCAAGTACAATGCCATGTGAGGTGACCTATAGAACGCCTAATGTTATATAAAATTAATGAAAGTACATGGTGTGTATATTAAATGAACATGCCCTTTTCTTTTTTTTATTTTTTAAATCTGAATGCGGTCACGTCTAATTACTAAAACCCCTTCTTCTATCGCCATCTCGTCCAGGAGCGACGAGAATCACCGAATATTCTCTGACTCCCCTGATCCATCATCTATTCACTGATTCAAACACTATTGTTTCATTGCAATCATCTCGGTATGTTATTCTTTCTTCTAGAGCCTCTCCCTCAGGTTCATCTTCTTTCGATAGATATTCATGGTTGAGCATTTTTGACATTTTTCTAAATCTACTAGGTTCTACGTCGAATCAATGCCTAATATTCAATAATATCAATTGTAAAACATCAAGGTAGTTGGTTTGATCCACTCTAAAGTTGTCTTTGAATTATATGAGGAAAAAGTGTCGAATACCCTAGTATATGGTTCTGTGTGTCTTGAAATTGTAACCTTGTTGATGCCATATTTTGTTTTCTTTCATATGTAACGGTTTTTTTATAAATAAGTTTTACTACCTTGATTATGGATTTTTTTTTCATGTTCATTTGACATTGGATGTTTTCTCTAGAACTGCATGTTAGGCAGTTTTTTTTTTCATTCCTAGTGTTGTTAGGGTAGAGTTGATATTATAGGACATGATTGTGATATGAATTGAAGTTTTTTAGCCATGTAGTACTCAATATTTACATTGGATGATTGATATCCTTTGTGCATGATTTTATTATGCAGGGCTGTGAGAACATTGTGTAGTTATACAATAGGGGAAATTTACATTGAGGGATTCCCCATGGTGTATGTTATAATTTTCACGTGGTGATAGAAAATGGGATATTTATGGTGAGTTCTCCATCAGAGTGTTTATAGTATACTGTTACAAGAACACAAGGGGGTGGTGAAATTAACATTGAGTACTTCTTTAAAGAGTCTATAGTTTATCATTAAAATACCACATATGGATTTGATGGTGAGTGCTTCCTCAAACATTCTTTTTTCATGTGACCAATGGGGTTAGACTCTGTGAGATTTCACTGTGGGATGTCAAATTATTATTTATTTAAATGATAAGTTGAACCAGAGGGGTTACACTAGGATGAAATTCCTTGAGGGATTCTTGTGAATGTTGGGATTAGTAATTAATAAATGTAAATTAATATACTATGAAATTGTATGATTGTTTACTTTTTTATAATTCCATGTTTATGACATCATTTAATATATTCCCTGTTATATATATATTCACTGATAGTTTGGACCAATTAATTTTTTGGGGGATAATAAGATTTATCTCACACCCAATTTGGGTCATGATTTCGGCCCCAAAAAGATTACATCATTGTAGGATCAGATAAGGGAATGCTCCCTTCTACTTTTGGTACATGACTGATGTGGAGGTGGAGAGAATTGGACCGTGCAGAGGCTTGCGATGCTGATAGAGTTTATTTGAGTACATTTTACAATGGTTTATTACTATAGTTAATGTAATGTTACTTTTTTGGATTCTTTCCTTGATATATTTGACATGAATCACTTATATATGTTCTCTAGTTGTTTATTTACTTTCATTATTCCGTTGTTTACTTATTGAACGATATTTCTCCTTCGACCACTATTATCTTTTTGTATCTGCTATGTTACTATGAAATGGGGTAATAGTTTCTCCACTATCACTCCCATGTCCCTCACTGCTAAGAGGAAAACTCTATCATTTTGGGAAATTCTCTTTGGGCCATCTGACTAACCGGCCACATGGAACCTTTGGGCAGCAACTAAAACTGGGATGTTACAACATTGTAATCAATTAAGGATTCACAGTTGACCCTAAAAAGTCTAATGTTGTAGAAGAGTTTCATCATCCAAACACAATAACTATGATTTTTATTTTCCATTGATTAGATGTATATTATATAATGTTTATGAAAAAACTTTTCCTGACTTACAATTACACAAACCAACGTTATCTTGATTTTTTTTTTCAGTTAATTAAGACAAAGGTGTGTGAGGATTGTCTCCAAGAGATAAAGAAGATATTTATTACTACACCCATTTTAACTCTACCCTTACATAGAGAATTTGTGTTTTTTAGTTATTCATCTCTAAAAGAGATTATTTTCATCCTCATAAAAAATGAAAAGGTGATTTCTTATGCATATCATAATTTGGAGTTTCATGAGAAGTAGTATCCTACGGATGATCTAGAGATGGTTGCATTTGTTTTTTATCTAATGATATAGAGGCAGTATATTTATGGGGAGAAGTGTGATATATACACATACCATCTGTGATTGAAGTATATTTTCACACAAAAGTAATTCAGGAAGAGATAGTGGATATGGTTAGAACTTATTATTGACTATGATTTTGTTATTCATTATCATCATCCTGGAAGTGAAAACAATGTCGTGGATGAATTATTTAGGAATGATCTAGTTATACTATCCATGATGAGGAATCAGAAGGATCTCTAAATCCCAGATAGAGTGAAAATAGAAATGGAAATTATAAGGGACAGGACATCATCAACACTATCCACAATGATTTTTTAATAGTCATTACTACTAAAGATTAGTTAGTTTTAGAATGATGGTTCATTGTAAGAAAATATGTTTTTCGGTTGTGAAGGATGTGATGTTTCTTGAGATAAATATTGATCAACACAGAGTAATGAAGTTTCGAACAAGACTATGTGTTCTATATATTCCATAAATAAATAAGGGGCTCATGGTTGAATCTCATTGATAAATTTCTCAATACATGCTTGAATATTGAAATGGTATAGAGACCTTCGTGATAAATATTGGTTGGATAACATGAATATGGAGATTTATAACTACACAATAAGGATCCTAATATGTCTGCAATTGATGGAAGAGTGATGAATTCCTAATTGGGTTTTACAACCGCTACCCATACTTTCATCGAGGTGGGGGAATATCACAATGGTCATTTCCACGGGTCTCCTGCTAACATTCAAAGGGAACAATATGATATGGGTTATAGTTTATCTTCTCACCAAGACATCACAATTTATCTATATTCAAGAATATTCCTATTTTTACAAAATTTCCATGATTTTTATGAAGGAAGTTGTAATCCTTCATGGAGTTTCACTTTTTATCATATCTAATCATTATCCAAGTTCCATGTAATGTCTCGGATCTAGGTGTCGACCAAAGGTGACCTGAACCCGGCTGGTCACATAACCTCAAGCACATTTTACCAAATGAATGAGGTCACCGACTAGAAGTTAGGGCCAAGGTCTGATATTGTGGAAACTATTCCCTAACTGGAGGATTATACATAGTGGAATAAAAAATAGTAAAAAGTAATGAAAAAAGTAATACCATACAACAATGTAAAAAGTGGAAGACCAATAGTGTAAACAACTACAGTATATATATATATATATATTAATATATATATAATGATGCATGCCTCATGTATTTAGTAATGAATCCAAACAATTAATAATGATGTAAATAAAACACCAAAACCAATATAAAGAAAACAATGAACTACATTAGCAACACAAGCCTCATCATGGTTCCATGCTCTCCAACACCAACAACAATCCAGTACCTGAAGAAGAAGGGGGGTTTCTGTTATCTATACATGCAACCATATAATGTTCTAGGACTAAAATCATGACCCAATCACGTTGTGAGATAAATCCTAGTATACATTCAACTATATATTTTTACATAACTTTCAGGGAATATATATATATAGAAAGAAATATGAAAAATGATGAAATAAATGAGGATGTACTCAAAAGTAACAAATCCAATAGTTTCCAATTACGTTAAATTGAATTTATCAATTATTCACTCCATTGAATAATTTAACATGTGGATCTAGAACATTGTTGGTTTCTAATTATATAATATTAAAAATAGACATCTCAAAAGACCATCTAGACAATCAAGTAAGACTGAGTCCAATATTTGGATTTGGTTTGGCAGACTCATCAGAATCAACAAATATTCAAAATCACCCCTCTCGGAAATATCTCACAGTTTAAACCCTCTACTCTAATATATAATAAATTCAATAACTAAAGACCCTCTAGGAATGTTCTCAATGTCTAACCCCTTTGTTCCAACATAGAAATAATCATTTATAAATGACTTCCTAGGTATCTCTCGTAGTAAAAAAACCTTTCATTTCTTAATAATAATACAACATAATGAAAACATAGCATCACTCGAAGCCAATTCCCTAAGGTACAATATTCATTTAATAATGACCCTCTTGGTAGATCTCATAGTCTAAACCCTATGGTCAATGGCCACCTGACAACTCTCATAGTCAATACGTCTAGTACAACATAACAACAACTCATCGATAAAATTCCCTACCACAAAAAAGTCTACAAGGTAAATTTCGTTTTATCATACTTTATAGTGTGAATCACATGCATATATAATAAAGATTAACTCTAACATAGAAACATGAGGCATGGAAAACGAATCATCCCTATGAGGAATTCTTGACCAAATGGACATAATCAAACAAACATGGGAACACACCAATAACCAAGGTATAAAACCATATGTGTAATCAATATCCCCTTTCTCAATGAAGCACACCATAACAGGTCATAAATTGCGTTAAATTCTAAAACCCACAATACAATAAGTAGGGGTATTCAGAACTTTTAGCTCATATAACGCGAACACAACCAATGAAATCCACAAACCACATACCATGAGGTTCTCCAATTAGCAACCTTGAACATTATTCCATGAATCCACCTAGAACAAAATAGATGTACATGAAAGAAAAAGTAGTTCAACCTTGGATAACTCAAGATAGAGGGGAAAATAGTAAGAGATGATATAGGGGAAGAGATAACTCATTGGTGGGAATGCAATTCCCTCAACGATGTCTCAATCATATATCAGATGGAGGAACAAGAGGAGCTCAATGATCATTGTCTGCACGCATCTATATTGTACAAAGCATGTGGAGAATAATTTTTTTATGGACGTGAGACATAATCCCACAACATTATTAACAAAAAAGTATATGACATATTCATTTAATGTACACACCATGACTATCCTCAACCGGCCCCCATTTTAGGGCGTCTTCTAGGCCACCCAAACAACCATGTATTCAGACATTACACAGCCAGTACATGGCAACACGTAGAAATTGGGTGAGTGTAATCAAAATTACACGATATGTAATTATAAATTTTTCACATTTCCTTTTTTTAACAACTGGAAGAAATTATCCTTATATGATTATTATATCTGGGTTCTTACAAACTTCCCCTCTTAAGGAAATTCATCCCCCGATTTCACTTCTATGGGTGGTGAAGAAGAAACATCAATCAACAATGGCCACAAAGCTCGTATGTATGAATCCCTCTCCCATGACTTTCCATGTTCTCATCCATTCAACCATGGCCACAATACTAGTGGAACAAACAGTCCATGTAGAAACATTGTGCTGTGATCCACAATCTAAATAGGGTCCTCTTCAAAGTAGTCATCCAACTTAAACTCAACTTCCTCGGGTTAAAAAATTTGATATGGGTCTGAAAAGTAACGTTGTAGGTGAGAAACATGACTGACTTCATGCATTTCATGATACCTATGAGAAAAATACAATTTATAGGTATCCATGCTCACTCTTTTCAAAATCTTAAATGACTTGATGTATATTGGTGAAAGCTTCCACTGTCTTCTAATCTGCCTATGTCTTATCCTTAGTGTGACACGTAAGAAAACCTGTTCTCCGACATCAAACTCAAGAGGTCATCTCTGTAGATCAACATAAGATTTAGGGTGATAATATGTAGTAGCCATACTCTTTCGAATCAAATCCACCTACTCACTGGTATTTTGGGAAAGATGAGGTCCCAAAATATCTTCATCTCCTACTTCCAGCCAACATGAGGGTGATTAGAAAGACCTACCATAAAAATACTTATAAGGATTTATCTGAATATTTTCCTAAAAACTATTATTTTAGGAGAGACCGACTAGGGGTATGTATCTCTCCCAAGAGCGCCCCAAAATAAGGACTCTTTCTTAAATTAGTTCATCTAATACCATAATTGTGCATTTGGACTAGCCATCGGTCTGGAGATGGTAAGCTGTAAAATGAAGTACTTCTATAACCAATGCCCAATGTAGTCCCTACCAGACAAAATAATTAAACTAGTCACCGCTGTTTAAATCAGTAGAGTGCAAATCCCCATGAAAACCTACAATATCTTAGATGTAGAACACTCCATGATCATCAACATTGAAGGACTCCTTGATCGGAAGGATATGTGAAACCTTCGTGAGTATGTTAAAAATAACCAAAACTATATCATTCCCTCAAGGAGACCTCGGTAATTTTGTTAGGAAATCTTTCGCAACACCATTCCACTTCCACTCGGTAATGGGTGACTACTTTAAAAGTGTTGTTGGTAACTAATTCTCTTCCATTACATACTGTTAGGAGGAACATGTCATAAAAAATCCGGAAACATCACTCTTCATACCTTGCCACCAAATATTGATTGTGTAGATCTCGATACATCTTTGTGACACAGTGATGAACTTCAAAAATTGAAGAATGAATATCTCATATCAGCTCCTCACATTTATCTACTAACAACCATACACATACCTTGAAATAAAAGATCTAATCGTCACCAACAGTCCACCCAGGATAGGGTCTTCTCCTAACACACATTCATGTAGTAATAGGCCTTCAAGACATGATTTATGCCTCATTCCCACTCAGTCCCGAAGAGTAGAGTTAACAACAATAGAATAAATAAACGTATGACCATGTATAACATTCCATCCAATTGTATCTTATAAAACATAGAAATATTCTACCATTCACTACTGGCCTCTTGAACTGCACATATCTGATTCGTCCTGCTCAACACTTCACCTACTTTGTTGCCTTTCCTAGGAGGGTAGACAAGATCAAATTCAAATGACTGAAGTTACTCAACCCAACTTCACAATATCAAATCCAGATCATGTTGCGTAAAGATATAATTGAGACATATTTATTCAGTGAATACCACAAAATGCTATCCCAATTGATAGTTTCACCAAAAACATAACGCATGCACAACTACAGCTTACTCATCATTTTGCATTAGGTAATTCCTCTCAATGACCAAAACTACCAAGACTTGTATGAAATAACTCCTTCCCCCAACATAAGCACTACCCCAACCCAATGTCAAACACATCACAGTAAACAGTGAAACTCTTGCCCGACTCCATAAATAACAGTATCAGTGTGGAAGGAAATATACTTTTCACCTTTTTAAAGGATGAATCATTGGATTTTTTCCACAAGTACCTTTCACCTACATAGTCAGGCCTTTCAGTGGAGCTGCTAATCATGAATAGTTTGGTATAATATTCCTATAGTAACCATCCATCCCCAAAAAATACTAGACATCAATGAAAATTTTCATCTTCTACCATGAAACTACTACTCTCACTTTATCTAGGACGACTGATACTACTGTCACTAATATAACATGACCCATGAAGTAAATTGGGTCTATCCATAAGAGTCATTTTGAGAGGATAACATATAACTAATGCTCCATCATTGTACCCAACATGATCTCATGTTGGGTGGCATTTTCTTGTTGATAGTGAGTGTACACCAAGATATCATCCACAAAATATACAACAATGAATCCATGTAAGGATGGGACACTCAATTCATCAGTGTTATGAAAACTCTCATCACATTCGTGAGATGAACAGAATAAAAAAATAAACATATAGACCATACCTATTCTGAAAGGTTTTAAGTGGTATATCTGATGTCCTATCACACAACTGATGATAAATGGTATCAAGTAAATCATAGATAACACTTGGGATTCTCGAAGTTGATCAAATAGATCATCAATAGTTAGCATAGGATAACAGTTATTATCTGTCAACGGGTTAAAAATTCAATAATCCACAAAACATTTGAGGGTAACATCCGCCTTCCTCACAAAAAGAATTGGAAAACCTCAAGGAGATGTACTATGTCAGATGAAACCTTTCACATGCAACTCCTCTAACTACTTATTTTTCTCCTGTATCTTTTTTGTAGCCATCCTATGTAGAGGAATGGACATCAATGCCTCTCCTGGCACAATATCAATAGAGAAATCTATCTCTCACTCGAGAGGTAAACTTGAAAAGATATATGGAAATATTTCACTAAAATGATCCATCATTGAAGGGAAGTCTAACTGTGATGTCCCAGGGTCATCTAGATATAAACAAGAAATATGGGTTGTAATTCCCCCAAACATATGATTCTCTGGTCCAGCTCTTCTCTCCTAGACATCCCATTCAACCTTTTATAGAAAAGGCCCACCATCAGGTGATGTGAAACTCACACTGTGGCGATAGTAGTTAACAAAGGCATGAATGGAGACTAACCTATCCATTATGAGAATGACATTGAAGTGGGTCATCTCTAAGTCAGGGAGGTTCCACAGGAAGTGATATCAAAAAACCTCAAGAGGGAACTCCTTCAACTAATATGCACAAGTCATCCTAGTCCCCAATAGATTTTCTATCATCATAACATCCTTAGAAGTAATGATACAGAGCCTGATGATCTTCACAATGGAAACATATATAAATCTATGGGAGTATCCTATATCAAAAATAATAATAGCTAAAACTGAGGAATCTAGATTCATAACTCTAACCGTAGAGGTTCTAGGATCCATCTCATGTTAGGCCTTCTCTACTTCGAATGTCTAATATGTACCATGGTCCTACGACCTTGTGTGACTACCCTGAGCTGATCCACCCTGCTGTTGCTGAAAAATGACTGCTTGATGACCATGACCACAACCAACTCCTCGACCTGAACATCCTGATGAACTCTAGTTCAATAGATGATCATAAACTTATTGTCCTAATCCTTAACATGGAGTGATAGTAGACCACCTATCGCTCACTTCTAGTGAGATCCCCTGCCAAAATGCTTAAGATGGCCCATATTTCTACATGATCGGAACATGAGTGGTTCCTTCAGGAAATGTGGTCTTATATGACCACTATTACTTCACCAGTATCATACCACCTAGCTACCTGAAGTAACATCATGTAAAATATCTTTGTGGTGCTTCCTGCTATCAGTAGAAGGAGTACCAGCCATGGATACTAACTTCCCTAGATCAAAGATCCCAACTCCATCAGATAATGGTAGGTAATCAGCTCTTGGTTCAATATAGTTGTCATCATAGTCATCCTTATGATATTCACCTATGATAAGATGTCATACGTGACACCCTCCTCATTATCCAATCCAAAGATAACTCGTCCCCTCCAAAAATAGGTGTGAAGCGCTGAAATTATGTGGAATGAGATCAATAAGCCTTCACCTAAAGAGAGCACTACTCTAAATGAGAAAACTCTTAAGCTCGATCATCCCTCATTGTATCTGGGTAGAAGTCATCATATAAGGTAATCTAAACCTCTTCCAATATCATATCTATATGAATTCCCACATGTTAGATAACATCCACTCTCTCTTGGAAGAATCATATAGCATGTGTGCAGCAAGCATAACCCTCCACTCTAGAGGCATCTTCAGATGCTCAAAGATTGAAAGCATGGCCTTCAACCATGACTATGCGGGTTACTTACTCCCAGTTACAACATATTACCAAATACCTATCCTTCCTATATGTTTCTATAGGCTACAAATAGTAAGACAATGTAGAAAAATATTTTCTTTGAGGCCACTTCATAATATCCCTAATACTGGTGCCGAACAAAGGTTCCTTGAACCTAGTTGTAACATAACCTCACATGCATTTCCCGAAATGATAGAAACTTCCATAAAGCAACAAGGGCCATGGTACGATAATTGGGAAACTATTCCTTCATTGGAAAATTATACACAGTGAAATAAAAAATGACAAACCAAAATATAAGCAGTAAAACCATATGACATAGTATGTAGAGGAAGATTGATAGTATTAACAACTGGAGAATATATATAATTATTGATACATGTTACAAGAATCTAGGAAATCATACAAACAAGTCACAATGATGTAAATTAAACACTAAATCCAATGTATAAAAAACATTACAGACCAATAGCATTGTAAGGCATTGCATGGTCCCATGCTCTCTAACTCTAACAACAATCAGGTTCCTAAGGTATATTGGAGCTTTCCTTTATCTATACCTATAAACATAAAATCTATTTGGGTCCAAAAGCATGACCAAAATATAGTGTGAGAAAAATACTAGTAGGAAATCAGCAAACGATATGTGTTTAACAGTCATTGAATATATATAAATATAAGGCAATATAAAAAATGAAGCAATAAACTAGGAAGTACACAAAAGTAAACAATCCAATAGTTATATAATTTCATTAATTTAAACTTATTAATTATTCAGTACATTGAATAATTTACACTCAATATCTATCATATGATCTTTAACGCCTTGTATAATAATAAAAAACAGACATCTCAAAAAGAAATCTAAAAAATCAAGAAAAACCAAGTAAAGATTCAAATTTTCATTGGAAAACACATCACAATCAACATAAATTCGAAAGAATCCATCATATAAAGATATCACTATCTATCCCCTATGGTATTAAATATCAAAAATTCATTAAAAAACAACCCTATGGGGATGCTCTCATAGTCTAAACTCTGTGGTAACACATGGCACTAATCTTTTACAGAAGACCATGTGAGTAGCTCTCACAGTCAATTCCCCTAGGTTTTCATAGCTACAATATAATATAACGACCACCTATATGATATTACACTCAATTACATATGGTCCAACATTCAATTAATAATGAACCTCTGGGTAGCTATCACAATCTATCCCCTCTGGTCGATGACCAGTCAACATTTTTCCTAGTCAATACAACTAGGTCAATATAAAAACAATTCATATTTAAATGACCCTAAAAAAATGTGTGACCACAAAGTTTAGACTGTGAGAGCATCCCCATAGGGTTGTTATTTAATGAATTTATGATATTTAATACCATAGGGAATAGAATTTCTCTATGTCCTATCACCCCCAAAAAGATGGTATATATGGAAGAACTATTCAATAAATCGAGGATATGGTGAGAACATTCTCAGTGGAATATAAGGGAGGATGGGATCAACATGTCCCATTAGATGAGTTCTCTTACAACAACAACATCTTCTTGATCATTCAAATGGAAAATTACAAATATCTCTATCGGATATGATTTATAAATCCAACATGCTGAGATGAAGCTCGAGAGAGAATGACTTTTTGGCCTAAACATGTGCAATAGATTACAGAAATAGTTCAGTCCATCCAACAAAATAATAAGAATACTCAGAGTCGACAAAAGTGCTAAACTAGTATACGTAGAAGAGTCATGGAATTTAATGTTGGTGACAAATTCATTCTTCTAATTTCACCTTATAAGTTATTCATGATGTTTGGGAAGAAAGGTAATCACTTCCATATGTACATTGGCCTTTATGAAATCCATGGTCATGTAAGAGAAGTGTCTTATCATCTTCTACATACTCATAATATAGCAAAATTCTTGGATGACTTCTATGTATACCTCTTCAAGAAGTACATACCAAAAAATTCATTTATACTAAATCTAGATGTGGTAAAAACAGAACATGACCTCTCTTATGAAGATTAGTAGGTGGAGATCTTGGATCATAGTGAGATTATTATACACAACAAGACTACCCACCTTGTTAATGTGTTGTGGAGGAATAAAAATATGAAGAAGCCATGTGGTAACTAGAAGATTCTATGAGGAATAAGTACCCAAACCATTTTTATTCCTTTTTGTATGAATTGATATGGTAGGTACGAAATTTCTTAAGGGGGATGAATGTAATGACCCAAACATTGGAATAATTTTTCATTTCTAAAAAATGATCGTCTTACTATTCCATAACCAATAAAAAATATAAGTATAAATGAAATGTGACTACTAGGTTTTGACTGTTATATGAACATTGGTTAATTTGATTGTAGGGAAACAATAATATGATTTGAAATTATAATTTTTGTTTAAAATATAAATAATAATGGACAATTAAATCAAAAGTAAGAGTCGATGGTCTGATCCAGTCGACTCGGGCCATATGGAGCCCATCTGTAGGATATTCGGAAAGAGGTATCATAATTGTGCATTTATCTGGATGAAGCCCAAGAATTGCTTCAATAGGTTAAGAATGAACATAATCGCCTTCAGGAGAAGTCCAAGGAGATATGAAATCACTATTCATGCAATTTTGACTGAGCCGCCCAAGATTATATCACAATTGAATACATTACTCAGAGGTCATATACTGGTGTTATAAGAGTCTATGTGACGAGTCCTTTGTTACATTGTGATATCCTATTGTATAAATAAAATTTTTATTTCATATTATGGTAAAATTATTCAAATTCAAATGTCAAAATATATATATGTTGAATTTTTAGAGGTATCATATTATTGATGAATATTAAAAAATAGTATTTTATACTATTTTTTGTAAATATTAAAAATAATAATGAGAAATGATATTCAAAAAAAGGTCTTCTATGGTTGTGTAAAGTAAGAAATTTAGTGACTAATATCATCAACTTATTTTTTTGGTGAATAATAAATTATGAATAGTTATTTACCCTAATGAATAGTAATTTGACCAATGTAATTGTAACAACACTTAAGTATAAATAAAATTTAGGCATCTTGTAGAGTATTATGATATAATTTCCCATGAAAATAACTATTTTAGAAATTAATCGTAATGTATAATGTTTTTTGGGTTAATAGTGATTTTACTTAAAAATTAAAAATGTTATATTTAAAAATTTATTTTCTTAAAAATGAATTCATTTTTGAATTCAGTGGATCAATTTTATGTTAGGTTGAATTTATAATATTTTTTTAAAATTTTTGTTTTTCAGTTAATAGTAAAAAATAGTGTTTTTGAGTTTTCGGTCAATTTTATGAAATCATAATGATGTAATTGGTAATGTATAATTTTGGTAGAATATTTTGAATAAATATATTATTTGATGTGTCCCAAGTGGGAAAAACCATGTGCAAATAACATGGGAAAGACCATGGTTTTTTAAATACCATTAATGTGGTGTCCCTTTAAAATTAATACAATATTCCCTCAATTTTCTATAAATAACAACCCATTCCTTCATTAAATTCGTTCAAAATTCGTCCTCAAATAATATATGGTCTTTTTACCTCCCATGGAGTCATACCAAGGATCCCTCAAGCCCCCAAATGCCCAACCATCATGTTTTTGATGTTACCCTTCAAGGTAAGGGATCCTTTCACCCTCCTCTTTTAGTCAACAATTATTTATTGTTTTATATTTTAGCTACAATTTAATTATTTTGGGGTAGGTTCTTCTATATAAATACTTATTTCAATTTTATGTAAAAATTATGAGTGTCAATTTTTTCTCTCATCAATTTATTTTTTTTACTTTTTAAGTGGTGCTGTTAGGCAACCAAATTTTGGTAAAGGAATTCTCAATGACACTTTTTCTATGGATGTTCTCTTATATGTAGTATGTATTAAAAGATTTCATACCATGTTATTATTTAAATTTTATTATATTACTATAATATATTATGAATATTTTTTTTAAATTTTTGACCACTTTACCATCTCTTCTTAATTTTATTAAAACCATGTTGCAAAGTCGTTGTGCTGTTGAATTTTCTTCTAAAATTCTATCTCTTTTTCTAATGAAAAACTATTATTTTATTTATGTGAATACACAAACCTATTTAAATTATATGTGGTATTAATTAATAATTAAAATTATTTTTTATGGTTGTGCCCATATATAACTCAAATTAATTGGGTGATGAAATTAATCTTTACAGATGACATGTTTTACGATAACCTACTGAATAACTGTGGTAATGTTTATGTAACCATGGGGATGGGCCATGGTGATATTATTATGAATGTCTAAATTATATTTTATAGCTATATTTTTATGTTATGATTATTGTTTTTATGATGCTTTTCTTTTTACATTGTCCTTGCCTTTATTTATTTTATCATGTTATTATGACATCATAAGTAAAGATATTCCCTTGTCAAACCTTAATCATCGTTATACACACCCTTTCCTTATATGTATGTCCCCAGGTTATGAGATGAAGTAAATGAGACTAGTATGAAACTATGATTAATACTTATAAGTTTATTAGAGGTATGTATTATGATTTCATGTATTATGTACCTTTTTTCCAAGACACTATACTTTAATGATCCACTGTTAGTAAAATGTAATGAAATTTTATGTAATAAAATGGAGGGATTCCATATCTATAGGTTGATTTGATGGGTTTATTCAATATGGTGAAGTTAAATGAGAATGAATAAAATTGAGAAGTAAATAGATCACAATTCTATGAAGCTATTTTTTGAAAGGATTTCCAATGAATGGTCATGAATTTGATGTATGATGTCTATGATGTGCTGGAGTACCAGTTCTTTCAAAACAGATTGTGGTACCCGAAAACTGAGAAACATAGACGACTCATAATATTTAAGGATTGATATGTAACCAATTAAATAAATGAAAATCAATTCAAAATTTAATGCGATAATAAATGCCCATATATATATAAATAATCAGTAGAAAAAGATGTTATAAACAAATGATAAGATAAATTACAAACCATATCAAAAAATATTCCAAAAATAATTTAATGAAATAAATTTAATGATCAAGTGTTAGGTACAATGGCCTCCTCTAGTAATATCCATCCATTAGGTGGTGACAAATGATTTCTATAAGGGTCATCATTTTCAGCAGCAATAGGAGTTGGTGGAGTGGTGGTTACAATGGATGTTGTGGTTATGGAGGTAGGTAAATTGGATCAGAGGGTGGTGGAGAGGTCCTAATTTATAATGAGTCTATTGGTCTTGCAGCTGGATCCATAAATGTTACATCTATATTGGAGTTAATTCTCTCCCCATTGCACCACCAGGCCTACTCGGCCATGTACTCTTGGTAGGTAGAGGGGTTAGTGAGGTCTGGTGGAATGTCAGGGCGGACAACAGGGGGTGGGGTAATTATGTTAGATGAGGGGCCCAATGGGGTTGGTGTGTGGTGGTGTCGTAAATTTCATGGGATAAATTATCTGGATATGAATGTGATTGGAGATATGGGTTGATGAGGTTGATGCATAGGTGGGGGAAGAATGGGTGGTATATGTGATGGGGGTAGAGTGTAACTGAATGGGATGAACTACCACTACAGAAGGTGGTGGCTCCTATGGTGATGCCTCCAAGACACTGAGTGACAAAAAATAAGAATAATCCTTTATCACTAACGTTTTATTCATGTCCATCATCATAATATTGATAAGCTTGATGGTCCCTAAGGAGGTGAGGTCCAGTGATGCATTGAACACATACTTGGGCCTATTTAAACGAGTAATGAATGATCATCCATAAACATACAACACTTCCAAAGTCACTAGATCATGTAGTACTAGACATACTGTGTAGCCATGTGGATGGATGGTCCACCCATGGATTCTTTGAAAATCATCATATCCACCTGGCTAACACAACCATGAGACTCAAATAGGGAAAACAATCTATGTATCAGCCTTTGTGCAGGATAAGTTGTTTGGACCTCACAGCTGAGTAGAAATTATGATGCGAGGGTCATGGGTGGACTATGGGTCAAGGGAAATTAAGTTACACAACATTAGTGAAGTTCAAAAGGTGGATGAAACAGAAGTGTAGGATAAATGATTTAAGTGATGAAGTCTTCTACATAAATATCCAGGTCAAGATAAAACTCTACAAAATAAATCGTTGGAGACCATCTGTTGAGACATAACCAAATATAAATCAATAGATATCTCAATGGTGTATAAATATTCAAGTAAAAACTCCCATATGGACTCCTCATAGACAATTAGAATTCAATAAATCTGCAACATCACCATAATGTCAATGAAAACATCATGGATATTCATATGGGCCAGGATGGGCATATCAGAACTCTTTCTTGGACGAAAGGGATGTGCCTCCAACTTTTGGAGATATTCCCGGTGTTTTATGAAATTATAAAAAAGAATAGGGGGAAGATGGATGTAACCGTCACTGGATGTGGAGGTTGAGGTGGACTACTCCAGAGGAGTAGGTGCTGCGCAGGTTGCATGTTGTGTAGAACGTTTGGTTGGAGCAGCAAGGGGGAACATGGATGTCATCTGTTCATTTGAGTTTTATGATGAGGAGTGTCATGTGGAGAAGGAAGGGGTATGGGGACTCTTGATATGAGCCATGAAGGCATGGAGTGTGTATTGGTTTATGGAGAGAGAGAGGATATGTGGTTTTTGGTGGTGTGTGACGGTAATGAGAGGGGAAGGAACACATGTGTGAATGCCAAGGGAGGAGAGGGAGGTGTGAGCTTGCTGGGTTTGTGAGAGAAGAAGGGAGGTATTGGGAGAAGTGGGGTTGAGGGTATGAGGAAAACATTATAGTATGTGGGAGATATGTGTTTGGTAGGGTTGTGTAGTCCGTGAGCCTAGGATTCAAGTCCTGCATATTTAAAAAACAGACTTGATACAATACATGATGTGTACGGGTGGGTCACATTGAATACTAATGATTTTAAATATATTTTTAAAACAAGGGTTCAAGTCTTGAACCACTGGTATACAATGTGTACTGAAATTTTTTATTCCATATACTACTCACTACTTTCCATTAGCTATTGAGATACCAGAGACTCTCTTAAGGATTATCTTAATCTATCCTAGACTATGATTTCCTACCTGGGGCTTCCTCCAAGTTAGTACATCCTTTTTTGCTGGGATCATGAATCCATTAAAACTTATGTGGATTTAATGTTGATTAATTAGACTTCTAGGAAGGGTTATTAAAAAATAATTATCCTTTGAATGTTCACATTAAATGTAAGTCCACCTTCCGTCTAGATTTCTCTGGTGCCATTAGGAAAGATATGATTGACATCGAATTTTCCTAACCATCGAGACTTCATCTTACCATAGCATATTTTCAATATCACGTTTAATAACACAACCATATTCCTAGGTATAATGGTAATCATTTCAGTATGATGATCATGATATTTCTTCATATTTTCATTATAGATTCTTTCATTTTTAAATGAATCTCTTCGAATCACTTACAAATCGGTCAATAGAGGAAATCTATCTTCTCCAATTGTCTCAAAATCCATGTTTAACTTATTGATCCCCCAAAATTATTGATTCTCTAACTCAACTAGTAGATGAAATTGTTTCCCATAAATAATTCAAAATGTTGTGGTTCTTATGGGTGTTTTCTAAGCAGTTCTCTACCCATATTACATCCTCTATTTTAAGGATCTAATCACTTGGTTTGGTATTCAATGACTTTTGAAAATTTTCATTACCTCCATGTTTGATAGTTTAACATCCCCACATTTTTTAGGGAGGTAGAGAGTTCCCATATTGAATCTGATTCCATACAATTCTAGAATTCTTCCTACATATCGGTTTGTGAAGAATGTTTAACAATAACTAATGATTAATCATAAAAATCCAAATCATTAATAAATAATATTCTATATAAATTTCATGACACCATTATCAATTTATAGTGAAGTATCTTTATCTTCAAATAATTTTGAAACATATTCAAAAACAACCAAAATGTAGTGTTTCCCATGTGACATGGGAAATGGTTGCATGAATTCTATTCCCCATTTGTTTAAGATTCAGACTTACATGATGGGATTTTCTAAAATCCATTTCTTTTCCCAATATTATCGATCATATGTCATCTTTTAAATATTTTTATGAATCCTCTAACGTCTTGTTGTAATGTGGGCTAGAAAAATTCACATTCTTGTATTTTGGATACTATATTCTGGGGTCCATGATGTTTTCCAGTTTGAAATGTTTAACACATATCAATCACATTTTTGGCTTCCACATTAGGGATGCATATTATTAATACTCATAAGCACAATTCATGAACAATAGAGGCTCATACTAGTAATAATACATGGAATCATATAAAAATATTTTTCTCAATTGGTAAGAGAGGTCTTGATGTAGAAATACTATGGCAAGGAAATTATAAATATATGAGAACCATAGTTGTAACTTGACACTAAAAAGTGTTTCCTCTGAAAAATCCACATCTATGTCAGCCTCCCTGTCTTCCATGATGATGGGTAGGGGAAATCTAGAGAGTTGATCCTCAATCACATTCCCTGTCTATTTTCTTCACTGGATCATGAAATCAAATTTCTATAGAATTAGGATCCAACATATCATCCTAGGATTTGAATCCCTTTTGATCATCATGTACATAAGGGCCCAATGAATAGAGTATACAATTACATTGGATAAAACCAGATATGAAAGAAATTTATCAATGGTATGTACAATGTCTCAATGATCTTTTTCTCTTGTCATTTAGTTGACATGATTGGAACTTAGCATGTTTCATTAATAATAAATGGGAAAAAATATGTTTCTACTACATTTTATTAACACATCACCTACATCAATGTCACTGACATCACACATTTACTCATATTCATTATACCAATTGGGTGAAATAATTACTGGTGATTCTATTAGACTACAATTCTATGTTTTGATTGATTTACGGTAGTATTCAATGAATTAAAAACATAAATATTTTGGCAATAGATGTGTCAAGGGATGGGAAAAATATTAAAAAACCATAACAAATCAGTGGTAAAATATTTCATGCCCCAGAAAACATATGATACCCTTGATAGTTTTGTGTTTTGGAAGAACGTTGATGACTTTGATCTTTGCAGGTTTAGCTGTGAGGGCTTCTTTTTAAATTTTATATCAGAGGAAATTTTAATATTTTTTATTCAGACATCAATTAATATCCCATAGACTAATAAGTAATTCAAAAAGGTTTCAAGAAAATATTCAGTAATGTTATGGAAAATTTGTATCATGTATTTTTGAAAAATTACTGGTGAATTGGAAATTCTGAATGACATTCTCATATATGAAAATGTACCCAAAGGTCTTGTGAAAGTGGTATTTGGTAAATCAGTGGGGGGACTAATTTTTTTTATGAATATACATCCAAGAAACAATATATTTCATTCCCATAAGGTTATTTAAGAATATGTCCCATGAATGGTAAGGGGAAATTGAATTTTATGGTTTTTGAATTCTAGAATCGATAATCGATGCGGACACTCCATCCAGTGATTTTTCCTTTTGAAATCCATCATTTTTGATTACTTATATATTTTGTTAATCCTCTACTCATAAGGAAAACATGTAGTGCGATTAACCATTTAATAAATTATATTTGTAAAATGAGTCATATATCCTTGAGATTGAAAACATTCTTTTTTATGGATTCTATCATCGGGGGTGTGAGCATCCATTGAGGATGTGGTTTCATTTTTTACTATTTTCATGAAGTATTATATCAATAGATTAAGAATTGTTGAATCCATTGATGTATTACAATCATCAAAAAAATTGATTTCTTATGCATTTTCAAAACATAAAAAATTTCTCTTTTATTTCTAATAATAATTGAAAATTGATAACTACTAGAAAATAGGATCACACTCCAAAATATGAGTAATATAATGTAGTAGGTAGTGGTATATATTCTAATTAGGGTATCTAAATGATGGAGGACGTGAAGGGAGCAATGGTTTATTTTTGAGTGGTTCATCGAATCTTACATAGTTCGATTTGTATTCTTATTCCATCTATGATATTGAATATTATTTTCTACTACAATGTCCATGTACTCTTTACTTTTGTTGGTGAGATCGATGGCATTACAATCCACAAAATTTTCAGATTGTTTGGATGCATTTATTAGGTTGAACACCACCCATTATTATTCAACTCTGATTATCATTTTTCATTGATTTATGTTTACCAAATCCTTTCCTATTTATAGGAATGACCATCCAACAATGATAGAGACATAACCTTTTTCATTGAAGTATATGTATTGGATGTTTGTTGAAATGATTAATTTTACAAATTTATCAACAATATCTACAATAATTCTTCTATGGTACATTCCTAATTGGTTGGTAGGTTGCGGTGATATGGTACTATTTTGAGTTCTTGGATTTCAAGCATGTGGAAAACACTCATCAGAACAAAATTGATGATTTCTACAAGATCAAACATGACTCATCCAAATATGCATTCTCTAATGGAACAAGTAATGGAAAACATCTTGGATATATAATTTTTATGGTAATTTTATGTTGTAAAAAAATAGTATTCCTCATTTAAGGCAAATAATATAAGATCATATATTACCCTTTTTTGGAATTAATATCTATGAAAAATTTCACATAAACTATAATATATGAAATGGATTCTGTAAATGGTATGTTGATGTGCAGTTTCTTGAACATCTCCCTGAATTTCTTTTATTATTCCATAGGTCAACCTTGTACTGTTCTCTACAAGAAGGGAAAAGGTGTCTTATATGTAGTTGGGGAAACAAAAAAAAATATTACTTTATATACTCATGCACATGGTTTGTTTGAGCTAGTAATTCTACTTGAGGGGTGACAAATATAGTCTTATCTAATTCTTTTTCTTCTTCTAGTTTCTTCTCATGCTCTTTTTTTCCTTTCATCTTTAATTCTTGGTTGTTGGAAGTCCAAAAAATTACCTCTTTTCACAAATACTACATTTTCATTCTCTATTTGGTATATCGTAGTGTTACCATGTAAAGTACAATGTATTATTTTTAGATAGGGACTTTGATATTTAAAAAATTAAATATCATGATTCCTTAATGCAGATAGTTTGGTTTGAATTTTTGTTTCGTGAGTTTTTATTCATTGATAATATTTTGTCAAAAAAAACATTTGCATGAGTTTTTCTAGGTAACATGGAAGAGGGGGAGGTGGTTGTTGATATTTTTTCATGGATAGTTGGAATTGTTGTTGTGGTCTTGGTTAGAAGGATTATTGTTTCACTTGATGCTGAGGTCTCAGAACGTGGTTCAAAAGAGGATACCCTAGTGTTTCTTGATTTCAAAATTTTCCATGACCATGTCATGTTTGAATGTAGCGTTAACTACTCTGAGATTTCTATTGATCATGTATTTTATGGTAATATTTTAAATAATACTGAAATGGCTAGATCTATTTATTTTAATTAACATAATTGTAATAAATATATTCTTCATTTACTACCTTACAATATTGGTAAATGTATGATCTAATATACATCTTGCAAGATTAAATTTCCATTATAGGGGTAGGTGGTGGTTGAGTTTGAGGTTGTGTTGCTGGAATTTGTAATTATTTCTTCTTCTTTTTGAGCACATCTAATTTCAATGCTAATATTTAACTATCCTCAATCCAATTAATTTAATGATGAGGTTGTCCGTGTTAAATTTTCCACTTGATGGCATTGTGTGACACATCATCGACAATTGGTCATCTGAATTCATGGGTCTTAAACATCAATCTTACATTACAATAATCATTGACTAATGTTTTTGCTGCTGGCTAGATTCATGGATAATATTTCCACAACTAAATCAATGTATCTAGGACATGATGTGGAAATATTCCCAATACCTCATTGAATTAGACCTTTATTTTCATGCAGATTCTATATCAGATTGAGAAATGTTTTGGATATCATTCCAGAGCATCCTAGTCCTTATTTATGGAAATTAATTGTCCAAAAATATCTTGTCTACATTTCCCCAAGATGTGATCAACTTAAAAGATTGGATATTGAGAACTTTTTTAGTTTGATCTCTTAATAAGAATGGGACGACATGTATTCTAAGGGAATCTAGAATGACACCTTGGTTTTGAAAGGTGTCGCATACTTATAGGATGTAATCAATGTAACCAGGTGGGTATTCTCTATGGAGGCCACCGAATTTTCCAATTTTCTATATTATGTGATTGATTACAAGATTGATATAAAAATTTTGAGCTTTAATGGTTGGGTTCATAATGCTTTGTGTGCCACTATGGACTGATGGAAAGCCATAATCAATGGTTATCTTTTCAAGATGCGTCGTATGATCTATTGGAATTTTTTGATGAGGGGTTGGTGGGTTGGGAAATTCTTGATGTTGTTTCCCAGCCATTGCAGACCGGTGATGTGAAAAAAGATACCATTCGATATCAGGGTCAATGTTTAGAGGTCCATCCAATGCAATGTTTCTTGATAATATCAAGGGACTGTGGTACAGACATTACTTTTTAAATATGGGGATATGAAGGTTTCATTGATAAAAAAATAATGTGCGTGAGGGAAAGATAATCTTAAGTCAGGTTATATAGTTCCTTAAAAAGCATGAAATTTCCACTCAGTAACTATATTATAATTTGATGTTCTCGAACACATCATTGGGTTTTTATGGGTTGTAGTCCTATTGAATTTATTATATCCAAAACATTACATACTAATTAAAAATATTATAGAATTTTATTTGGGTCAGTTCCATGAAGTTAAATCATTCTATAAAGAGGATCATAGGACTGAGACCCTTATGTAGGAGTCCATTCCAATTGGCTTGGTGGTTGGGACTGTAAAAATTATATTTATTGGAGTGACCAAAAATATTTTATGAGGGTTCATCATCAATTTTTCATATCTATATAAAGGATAACATTAATTCTAATCATGGAAGGCTCCCAAGACATGTGCTATGAATAAAATGGTAATCGCTAGTTGAAAATGGTCATGTCACCTAGTGCTACATAGTAAATGACCATTACATGATCAGGAGATATTAATTAATTATGTTCATTAAATTTTTCTTATTTGGAAAAAAGAATCATATTCTAGTGATTGCGGCATTTTCTACATTAATCAGGATATTGTCATCCATTTGATTCTGATTTGGTCGAGGACGTTCGTACGAATTGGGTATACCTTGTGTATTTATCATAATTAATAATTTATTAGGGCATCAAAATTTCTATTTAAGGATTGATAATATATTCATATTTATATGCAGTTTATCCCAACCCCTAAAAGTATTAGTTACTCATATATGTTGGATACACAATTAAATAAATAATGAAATTAATTCTTGATATCATATTTAAATTGTAATAGGAACAATTCATAACTATACAATGGGATAGAATTACAAAAAATAGAAATAATCATTAAATGAATGTTTTATGAATGATAAATCACAACATTAATGAATTTGATTCCTGAAATAGACAGGGGAAATGAATATTATTCATGTTCATTGGTAAGAGACGTTGAATATCGAAAAATTATGCAATAGGAATTTGATGGCGTTGAATGAAATACAATCGATGGACCATGAATTGAAATAAAATGTAAAAAATAGAAAAATATTGGTTTTGAGAGATATAAATGATGAAGGAACCCAAGTGGTCTGAAAAACAAACAGAAATCTCATCCTAGAATTTCATTCAAATGCCCCACCAAGATTCTTCTTATAACGTTGAATGTGGTCACGATGTGTACTTGATGTACACATCATGTACCATTAATATGGGTAGATCTATGTGGTTTTTATATTTCCTTATTGCCTCATGTGTATCGGTCCCGATTTATGAGGTTTCACTGCATACACTTCATATACATAAGATTAAAGATATGTTCTAAAAATAATTTCCCATGTAATGAAATTTAATGAAGTCACCTGATGTGTTAGTGACTCATGACATGTACTGGATTATTTCCTTACTAACTTAGTGTCTTGTTTTGCAGCTTGGCTGATGACTTTTTACACAATGTGAACTCTTACTACACAATGTGTAATGTCAATTCATGATGATTAATAGGTGAATTCTAAAATTTTTCTTCATTTCATCCATTGAATCCTATGAATTGTCACTCCTAACAAATTGATCATATTCTAATCAGATTGTCGAATCAATCAACAAAAATCAATAAGTAAATGATAGGAAAATTTATATATGTATTCTACATATCTGGAGCACCCCATTGTGATGTGAAAAGTTGAATGAAATCATTATCAAATAACTTTGTCAATTTCATTTCCAACACAATATTTTAAATCTGAGCCATAATGTAATGGGATTTTAAAATTATCTTAGAATATGGGAGTATGTCAGTAGTAAATTCAACATCCCGATTATGTATAATTCAAGGAATATAATCAGAAAAAACACCAGGATACTCATTTACCAATGGCACATCATTAACATGATTAGTTTCTTTTTTCAAGAACATGTGAATGATAACATTCATTTGTATATTTTAATAGATTCTCAACTTACTAATAATTTTCCTATGGTGAATGTTCATTTTTTATAAAAAAATATATTTCTTTCTGAATTAAAACTTCATTAAAATAATGTATATGATATAATGGTAAATAGAAAGTCAATCCATACCAAGAATAATTTCAAACACTACTAGAGAAAAAACAATATGGTTTGTAAGTAAATTCATTCCACATATAATGATAGGATGATTCTTTTAATTTTATCCCTTAAATAGTTCCCCCAATTGTTTTTACCATATGTTCTAGATTCATTTAATGAGATTGAATTTCTAATTTTGTAGAAAATTTCTTACAAACAAAAGAATTTGTAGACCCTAAATCAAACATCACATTATATAATATGAGAAATCAAAAAATGTTCCTGATAACACATCATATAATGGACCCAAATCAACATAATTATTTGAAAAATATTTCTCCATAAATTTCTTTTTATATTATGTATGAATCGCTTCATTTGTGTCCTTCATTAAACACTCATTTTCATAATGAACTATCTAATTTCAAATGAAACATTTCACAAACTGTAAATTAGATTTTTTTTATTAATACAAATATATTTTTTAGTTTAGTCTCGATCATTATTCCCCATTTTACCACATCGAAAGAACATACCAGAAATACGAATATATTTTCCAATATGTTTTTTACACAAATTTCACAAGTAGTAATCAGAATTGTCTTACCATAATACTTTTTTGATGAATTATTCCCTTTGACCTACCTCATTGACATCCTAATATAATATTTCAAAAAGAAAACATGATCATAAGAAAACTCTACTTCCTCATCCTATGCATATTGAATATGTTTTTTGTAACATTGAAAATCATTACAAGAAATTCACATTGATACATTAGATATAATCCAGATTAAAAATGATTGATTTTACTATCAAGATCTAGGACGATATTTAAAGAATACCATTCTAGTCGAGGGAATTTTTCATCTTATGTAGCCATTTATTCGTCCACTAAACTAAATTTTGAGATTTTTTCCCATCCTAATTCTAATTTCAATAGAAAAACATTTCTCAAAAAAACTTATTTTTGAATTCATCTCAATAAAGATCATCAATGTCATCATTATCCCAATTATTATTAATCAACGACCACCACTGATCGACTTAATATTGAAAACAGTAAACATCTTGACTAACCTATAGAATTTCTAAACGCCTCTTACATCAAAAATAACTTCAAGTCCATTAATCCACTGGTCAGCTAGCACAAGGAAATATGATTCGATGAATGGTATATTATTTTTCCTAATGAAATTAAACACAACTAATGTGTTCTTATGGGATTTATCAGTCTTATATTTTACATAGAGACCCCCAAAATTGAAATCCTGATTCAACTATGACATCACTACAACAAACTATTCAGTTCCAAATCCGACCATCTTATGTTTCTTATTTGGAATCATGATTTCCTCAGGATATCTTCCTAGCACTACTACCCTATTTCATCCAATGAAAAAAATTATGAATAAACAAATTATAGATGAAGAGAAATTTTAATAATAAAATGTTATGTAACTTTAGTCTGACTATAAAGTAGAAAATTCTTATTGATATTCTATTAATAATATCTTAACCCCTAATGTTTTCTAAACCGTCCTTTTATAAAAACTCTATGGCACCAACAATAAATATTATAGAATCATGATTTTATTCAAGAATGCACATTATTTTTTGATGTGTAAATTTTTATGATTATATTTTTTTGATAATTTGGCTATCATTTATACACAATTTCCCATAATCATATCAGATGATACAACAAAACAGTATATATATTTTTCAATATATAAATTTGTTAAAATAATAACTTATTTATTTTCATCATAAAAATTATATTGATTTCATAATTTATCTTACCCATACTTATAAACTATGTAAATTGTTTTAAAACAATGTATCAGAACAAAAATATCAGTATAGGATATTAAATAATGAATTAAACCACCAGTGTATTAACATTTTATACTAAAGAAAACAATAAAAAAATCAAATATTTCCCCCTAAAAACATACATCATAAAATAATATGTTTCTTTATAATACCTAGTAGAAATCATAAATCACAAAGGTAACATGTGGCATCCATATTATACTTAAATTTTAGATTTCACAGCTATATAGGTTTTATCCTTCATGGTTACATTTTGAATGGCCATCAAAATATATTCCATAAATCTAATTAAGAAGGATAACTGTTTAACTCCATATAATTACCCAATGCTTTTGAGTGATATAAAGAGCTGACCCACAGTCATTTTATCATAGAAACAACCATATATATAAGAAATTTCTAAGAACTAAAACATTATCAGGACCCATAAGTCTTCCATAAAGGAAAAATAACATTTCCACAATTCAATTACAAGATATCATTTCAATATAGAGACATAATCAATCCATTATTAAAATCATTTTCAATAAATAAATCTGATTACAAAATATGTTAATTATATTCCAATTAAAAATATTATTTCTTTTAGTGGAAGAGAAATCTCAAATAAGGGTCACGGGGGTAAAGAATTTGTTATCGCTATATACGTAAAAATAATTGATTTTATAGTGTTGTATATAAAGTAAAACACAACATATAAAAAGATTATATTAAAAAAAACTAAATAAATTCAATATATAAATTAAATATAAGATATTAAAAATTCATTTCACACATATGTGATAAATTACATATTATAATGTTGAAATTTAACCCAAAGAGTTGAAATTGGGATAAAAATTTCAATTACCTCGAATCTGACTCGTCTTGTATATTATTTATGTTCTTGAATAGTAAACATAGGATAATTTTTATTTTATTTTGAATATTATTATATTTTATAATTAATTTTATATAACTTCTTTCCATGTTATAACAATTACATTGTTATTTATTTTCATGTCGGATGTTTTGTCGATATTTGGTACATAAGTCAAAAATGAACATGGTTTGATGTCGATAGTCAATGTGGTCACATATTAATTATCTACTATATATAAAACATGATATAAATAAACAATATATTCATTAGTTCGTTATTTATAATAACCATTTAAGAAAAACTAAAAACACAATAAATGATGATTGTACGTCATACGTATGAGCGAACACCATTTTCATTTTCATATCGTATTAACAGATATAAATTAAATTTAAAGTTTATAAATATGTATAAATATATAATATCATTATAGTATCATTAATATGTAATTTATATCAAATATTTTTACTATACCAAACCTTAATACATTCCATGTGATGTGTTAAGGGAAAATATCATTTTGAGGTGGTGGTAATCCACACATCCCCAAACAATGTTATCTTATAAATAAATAAATGAATCATAAAGGTGTGTTTAATAAAATATTTCCTGAATTTTAAATTGGTTATAATATACATAATAAAATATTATTTAACCAGAAAAATTATTTTAGGACATTGCAAGAAGGTTTAAATGGAAATGGAATAAAAACATTATTCAGGGAGGTGATTAACAGGAATAACAGGGACAAAAATTTCGTTAGATTGAATAAGAGGGCATGAGAAATGAAATGGAAATGAGTTGTTTTATTATAAAAATAAAAATATATTATTTAAATGATTATAACTTTTTTATGAATTTATGGATGAAGAAGGTGAGTAGAAAGTAGAAAAAGAAATGAAATAAAGAGAGTTACTTTATGGAAATTACCTCTTCAATACCCCCTCCTCGAAACACCATTGTGGAGCATGAATTAGCTCTGTTGGTTAAAACAATGAAAAATTGGACATGGGGAGAGTGATGAGGAGGTTTTTTGGTATATATTAATGTAGATAAAAGAATTTTAGAGTAAAAACAGCATTGTGGAGAGGTGGTATTTATTCATGATGAGATGAGAGTTAAATTGATGAATTTACCTATTATTTTATATTAAAAGAAAACGGTATTGAAAAGGAATTAATTTACACAAATTTTACAGGTAATTAATGTTTTGAATACTATTTTGGGTCAATCCTCACATATGACTTCCATTAAATGTTGTATTATTCATGTATGATAATATTTTAACATTTAATTTTTACCATTGTCTGATTTTTACTTTTACTAAGGTAAATAATATTTTTACCAAGGTAAATTTTTTATACGTAAAAATGTAATTGACTGTGAAACCTAATTTTGAATTTATGATTCCAAAATTGGATTCAATTTTATCTAATTCAATTCACATAATATTGTTATTTTCATTTAAATCTATTCCACGAACAAAACAAAAAGATTTTTTAAAAATTGAAACTTTGAAAATATGGAAATATTTTTATATCTAATTTCAATTTAAATATTATTACAATAAAAAATGGATTAAATAATAAAAACAGAATATATATTTACCTTAAATCCATTAAAATATATAATATAAATATTAAAATAAATTGGATGAAAAATACTTTTTCAAATAAGTTTCATTATTTTTCACTATTAATATAAAAATTTATGTTATTAGAAAATTAAAATAATATTTATCCAAAATAAATTATGATATTCGTCTAAAAAAGAATAATTTTAATTTTTAAAATAAAACATATAATTGTTTCAATAACTTTATTTAAAAAAATTTCTCTATCAAAATGATGCAAATCCATCTTTAAAAAAATATTTGAGCTATTATGCCTAAAATTAAGTTTATTCATATTTTAGGTATATAAAAATTATAGGAAGAAATTAGAAACAACTAATAAATATTTTTAAACATTATATTCTTAGTTAATTAAATAACAAAAATACTATGGCTTGGAAATGAAAAACATTTTAAATAATAATAATAGTCATTTATTATTTTTCCGATATAACCTAGTTTTGAATATAACAAAATATTTCAAAAAAACCCATATAGTCAACATTAAGGAAAAATTAATATATAATTAATAAATATAAATAGTACATGCAATTAAATATTATATAATCAAAAGGGATGTAAGACATTTTTCATTATTTTAGTACTAATTGTTTAGCTTATAACTTGTTGTGTGTTTTGGTGAAATTATAGAACTGTTGAAGGAAGGATGGTTGTGCATTGTTGGCACATGGTAAGAAGAAACCATTAGCCCAATGCAAATAAACTATCCATACATATATAGTTTTGGTTCATAGATTTGGCATATATAATGTTAAAAATTTCTCTCTTAATAGTGAATATGTCAACCCCTAAAATAACAAGTGAATGGTTTTGTCACGATTAGGAAAAACCATTTTCCCCTATCTAAGAAACTTTTTATGATTTTTAACATGGACTATTTTTTTTAATTCCCATGAACCCTTGAACCTTACATATTTCGACCCCCATTCGACTCTAAAATTCATTTCATATTTTTTGAGCTCTATAGAGGGATTTCTAGATAATATTACCTTTATTCATCATGATTTGAATCACGTACTAAAGATCATCTCCATTATCAGTATGTGAATCATATCAAAATGAATTCCAAGTAATCCTCCATCATTATCTTATTTTTTCATGAGATGAAATATTTTTTGTGATAGATTTTAAAATTTAATTATTGAATATAGATCTAGAATTTAGGATCTATATTTTGAATTAAGTTATCATGTTTTCTTTTGTATTGATTTAGGATTATGAGATTCTAATCTAGATCTATGTCATCATGATGCTCAAATTTATGATATTTCTATTGTGAAATCATGCTTCAAATAATTTATGTAGGTGTAATATATCACAAATCTCATAGTCATTATCATTATTTATTACATGTAATATGTAAAATATCTAAATTTTCATAGCAATTAAAATTTATAAAATATATTAATTTATTTGTCATTTAAATAATGGGGAAATTATTTGTTTGGTCGAATAATTTAATTTTTTTATTGATATAATAAATTTGTGAATCAATTATATAATTATTTAATTTTTATTATTGGAAATATTTAATTCTTTTGTACCATTTTTGAATAATGAAATCTAAAATGTGAATAACTAATTTGTGAGATGATTATTGGATGTTAAGAGAGTTATTTAATAATAAATAGTAGAATATATTATTTAGATTTATATTGTTAATTAATGATTTAACTGATAAAAATATGAGATATGAAAATTAATTATTGAGTTAATAAAATGGATTAGATTTTGTAATTAAATTTTTTGTTAATTAATGGAAGGGGGTGTGATTAATTAATATATGGGTTAATTATTGGAATTGAGTTGATTAATATATTTTATAATTAAATAATGGACATTGAATTTATTAATTAATTTATATCTTATACAATTTAAGGATTTATGATCTTATTTTTAAGGAATAACATGTTGGTTATCCTGGGTGTGATAAAGAAATTGTTGAAGAGCATGAGATCCTGTTGAGAAGCAGCACATGAGAATATTTAGATTGATTGTGTGATGTTGTTGACATGATGACGGTCATAGAATAATTTTTTTTAAATTGGACCATGATAGCTCTTGATCTTTCTCAAAGTGAATTAATGTGAGAGATTCCAGCTTTTCCTAGATTTAAATTCTGCATTATTTGGTTTATTCACATTAGACTCTTGAGTATAGAGCCTTAGTTTAACATTACTCATCTATGATTGATTTACATATATTATATATTGTATCTGATTTAAATTTTGATATTGAAAAGTAATATGGGATTTTGATTTGTGGTATCCATTTGGGATAGTTTAGACTTCAGCACAAGACGAGAAATGTAACAATTTTCAGGTGATCTCCGGAACCTAGGAGTTCATGGCGTTAAATGGAGAATATTTAATAATTTGGTAAAATATTTAAGTAATAAATTTAGTTATTTATTTATATAACTATATTATTTTATTATTGGCAGGGTTTTTAGATATAATTGGTTATGTCCTACAATGTTGCACTGACACCCTATTTGGGCTTCCGGATCAGTACCTAAATATAATACATTGTTGTAGGACATGTTAATGGAAAGGACCCATGTTATATGGTTGATTTGTTGATGGATCTTGGTTGAGGGAACCGATGTGGTTTATGAACTGCTTAGGTTTCGTCCATGGGTTTATTTTAGGTTTTAATTTTAGTCACTTTACACATAGATTAACATGGAAAAATTTCTACTTTATTTGGATATTGTATTTCCTATATCGATAATCATAAGATATTGTTATTTTTGTGGTTATATATTATTCATATAATTTTTTTATTTACATCAGTGTATTACTCTAATAATAGAGGGTATCGTCTCCACATGATCGACTTATCATATCCTCATTGTGTGTATATTAACAATGGCATATAGGGGAATGTAGTTGAGGTCATGGGACTGGCCTACTCGGGGAACTCATGTGTGAAACCAACATCGGGACATTACAATACGCCACTACATTAGGATAACATTCTAGAAGATAGAACACATTCATATTTAATGTAGATCTAACCTAAAAATGTTAAATATATAATACTCTTTAAAATCAATCTCTAGGAACATTACATATTTTCCCAAAAGTATACATTTCCCTCTGAAATCACCATATTTCTATAATCATTACCAATTCTGTTAATAAACTGATAATGTTTATTCAAAATAATATAAAACTTGGGACCTGAATACTTCTTCCCGTAAATTATTTTTCTCCATGAAATGACACTATATGTGAGAATAATTCAACATGTTATCCATATGACATTCAATCAAACATGTGTGACTTTTCTATAAACATAATAGAACCTCCTATTCATTAGTCACTAAATAAAAAATACGCGTTCTTACAACCACAATTATGTAGAAACCACGAGTGTAACGATCATGAGGGTTATGCACATATAAAATTAGGAATCAAGATAGAAAATCCTAAGTCATATCAATATGGTCACTATGGTTTCCCTCATAATACATACAAAGTCTCACTAGCAGGACATAACTCATGGGACTTTATGTGCTATAACATTTTCTATCATCTAATGACATCATATGTGGATAAATATCCATAAAATAGTTATTTATAAAAATGTATGAGACTTTGTAGAACCATTAATGTTTGGAACATCTCTTTAAAAATAAAAACAACAAAATACGGACTATAAATGTATTTGAATCAAACATGACTAGGTTGACTCATGAAGTAAAATCAATTTAAACATGCTTAGAGTCAAAATTTTATACATAGAATCTTTCCCATAAATCAATATTTATATGTCCATTATGTAATAATTTCAAAAATAATGTGTATTAAGAATTTTAATAATCAAATTATTTTAAATATCAAATACCAAAAATAGAAATCACAATCCCCTAATTGAATGGAATTATTATTAGATGAAGTATAAATAACAAAAATCATAATATCTATAAATTTATCTATCAAATTACAATTTACTAGACATCGTATCATAAAATTGTAACAATAAAATCAAAATATCTACGGAACAAAATATGATAATCCCAAAATCGATAAAAACTTGTCAGTGTTCGGACTAGTGGTGACTACAATACCATAGGTGCTCATCCTCATTGTCTATATTAGGCTGACTAGTAATTGGGATTATATATTGTATAATAGATAAAATATTCCAATATTTTAGAGATAATAATAGAAGAATAAATAGCTATGTATTGTGAAAAATAGGAAAATCTCATTGTATATAGGATAAATTAAAAATCAAAAAATAAATGGGAAGTTATGAAAACAATAATCTAAGAAATATTGATGATAGAAACTATTACATATATAAATTAAAAATAAATGTAAATGTGAGTGTTTTAGAATCTTTTGTATGGTACCAATACACTACCTAAGCCACACAACATACAAAACCCCATATACCATTGGAATTGGTCATGCATGGTCACCCAATCAAATGATTTAGACTACCGTGAACCTTTCATGTGTAAGGGATAATCATATCTGCATGTGAAAGGACAGACTGTACAGTGTGTGAATACAATACCCAATAGTTCACTAGCAACATGGTATATTATATAACTGGTTATGATGTTATATGTGAATGTGTCAGGATAATAATATATAAATAAGTTCTGAAATAATAATCCCCCGACAACACATAGATTATCATGAATCAAAAATGTGTCTGAACACATCAAGGGGACCAATTAAACCATCATCACCTCACTGTGGAACCACTTTATTCCCTAAATAATTTTATGTATATTTATCATCATGTCTATGATCATGATTATACATAACAACATTGGTTAATTGTATGGTGGTTTTGATAATTCTTTTATGTTCATTAATTTAAATATTACTATCCTAGGAATCCATGGTATATAAATAATATTACCGACCACCCTATGGATAGATTTCTCAAATGAGGAAAAAACTCATAAGTTTTATAATTCCAGGTAATAGTCTTATAAATATAAATTGTAGTGTTCTATGACATCTTTGACTCAATATTTATGATATACCCAATAATAGTAACATATAAATTCCATATAGGTGTTTTATCATTCAATTTTCATGCTCCTCCTCTAAGGATAGTGTTCTTAAAGAATAATAACTCGTATATGAATGATTACCTATATGGAGTGATCTATATATGTATATATGTATGTAATTTTACCATTAACAGAGCTTATTCAATGGTTAAAAATTATATCCCCCATAGTTCTATGATAGATAGAAAAAACACCAAATGGGTGGTACCCCCTCTTAACAATAAAGGGGGAAAATATAATTTTTAAATCAAAACCTCACCAACTATAATTTAGTAAAATTTTATTCTATATCAACCACTTTACTACTCATAAGGATATCCGAGAACACACAACAACACATAATCCTCAATACATGATGAAAATAAAGCATTATAGGAATCCCATCAATCTTAATTCTATTATAGATAATGGTTTAGAATGAATCTCATCCACCATTTTGCGAAATAATTTTAATTTTAAATGTTATCACCAATAAAAAATGTGATGTTATATTTGTAAGTAAAATTTAATAATAAATAATCTCTATAAAATTAAATATCATTTTTTTATAAAATTAGTCATCTGATGAATGCATTTTTATTATTCATTATGTTAGGTTCATGAATAAAATGAATTATGAACTATATAAGGGGTTATTGTCTCAAATTGTAAATCCATATGATTTTTTTTATCAAACCCCATTTATTTTTATTTTGAATGGATTATCTAATAAAATTAAACTTTTCTCTTATGATCCTAAAATATATCATGATATTTAATTTTCAATTTGAAATCTAATCCTCTAATTAATTACATTGGAATCATTATTAGGAAATAAGGGATTTCCATGTAAACTTTTCCCTACTAAAGACATATTTTACTATTACACCACGTTTTCTATGGATTGATTGATCTATGAACACATATTCACTATCATGATCCTTTGATGTTTCCTGATATTGAATTTTTTATTTAAAATTATCAATATCAATATTGCTTTATTTGAAATTTATTATTATAATAGGGGAATGTTGACTTAATTTTCACTCCCTTAAGAATCACATATTATATAACCCCATATTATATTTATATTATTTTAAATAATTATAATTTCAATTTTTTCTTAATTATTGAATCATAATTAATGGAATATAATGATTAATTATAAATCAAATTAATCAACCATGTTTTAATTTAATGTTACTATTGGCATATTCATTTAATTTAGTCCATTTCAAATACATTGTGTTATATTTGTTCTTACATGAATTTAATTTTCATGAATTCATTGATCAGAAAATTAATAGAATTTTTATTTTATTTCATATTTTTGTCTGTTTGAATTACTTTTCATTATCAATTACAACTTACAGGGTTAAATATTTTCTAAAATAAAATTTAAATGTCTGAATGAAGAACAACCATTATTTACAATTAATCTATAGTTATATGTCAACATTTTTCTTCTTTTCCATGTTATCCGATGATTTTATGAATATAATATGTATTATATTGTATTATTAAAACAATTATTATTAAATGATTCCAATTTGGATATACAATACTTTTATATTAACGAGAACTTTCAAACATATGTATATCAAAATATAAAAAATTTATTTCATCTATTGATAATCATATAGTTTATCTTCAACCTCATTCATATATTAAGAGTAAATAAAAAGATTAATGGAGTCTATAATGAACCAAACCATTAATTAATGAAAATTCCTTTGGAATAAGTAAATACTTAATTATGAAATATAATTATTGAATCCACATGCACTATATTAGATATTTTTTATCAACACAACTGTTGCAATAAATTAAATTTTGGAATCTAATATATTTATCATATATATTTTGTACAATAAACATTATTATTGTTATATATTATGTTTTATGACATGTTATAATCTACATTGTATAGATGAAATGACATCCTCTTGATGTATAATCATACCCTTTGAATTCCATTGTCAAAATATCTGATGGAGATGAAAACACATGGATTTTCCCTAGAAAAATAATATAATGAGAATCAACAACTAGTGAATCTACGAAACCATGTATCATATATGGTCATGTTTATAAAGATAATGTAAAAAAAATTGTTTATCCACCCCATGAAATGAGCACAACAAAACACAATAATTTTTTTCAAAATACTTGTTTTGTTTGGTGTTATATAACATAACCCATTTAATATTACTTTATAAAATATCATTATAATTAAATGATTATTATAATTATAACTTTTATTTACTAGCCTTCCATTTATTATAATATTTGTTTGACTAACAATTTATTTACAGTCATTAATTAAAATATTTTTTTTAAATTATATAGTTTTAATTAAGAAACTCTTTATATGAATTAACTAATTAAATAAATAAATGATGGTTTAATATATTTATATGTTATAATAATAAATACTAAAATTTGAAATAAAATATTATTTAATTAATTTTAGTTTAATTTTTATAATGTCAAAAAATATTTAAATATCTTAAAAGAATGTATTTCCATGTAAATAATTTTTTTACAATTTTAATTTTAAATTCTTTATATTTAGAATACTTGTGATGCAAAAATAAATATTTTATTTAAAATTATCACATAAAAACTATTAAATGATGAATATTCCAAAATTTTCTATGGTAGTCAGTTTTTTTGTAAAATATAAAAACAATATAAATATAAAGAATATATTATGAGATCATAATAGTCGAAAACGGATGTCATATATTTTATAAAATTCATCAGAAAAAATATATTTTTATATATAAAATTAATTGTTTTCAGTATCTCTTTTATAAGATTTATATAACTAATTTAATTCTCTAATTACTATATTTTATTTTATGTTATGAAAATAAATTATTTATAATAATAAATCATTTATTCATCGCAAATAATATTAATTTATTATTTTGGTGTATGGACATATTATGTAATCTATTACAAAAATATATATTATTAATGAAGTCATTATTTTGATATATTAAATATGTGACTCCCCAACCCTAGTTAGCCAAAGTCGATGCATTATTACTTAATATTGGCGTCATCACAAAAGATCATGTCTCGAAAGACCGATTAGTTTAATAGCCTTGGAAACACTAGATATATTCATAAGTATTACATTACGTCATAAAGTAAAAAAAAACTACAACAACATATTGTCTTCATATCCACTCACGCATTCCCTGCAGGTCATTCATAAAATACATCTTCATATCCTAGAGAAATTAAAATATTGAAAGTGGTGAGCTCCGATGCTCACTAAGGATAACAATATAGTGGAAACTTTCATAAATAAACATAAACATTTATGACAATGTATAACTAAAACAAAATCCTTAAAAACATGAACTTCAGCATAATATGGAAAAGATAAAATGAAATAATGCTGTTTAACAATTCACATGGATATTTTACTAGTCAAATAATCACATGAAATATCAATAACCTCTTTCATAATGATGGAATGCATAATTCCAGACTATCATAACCACATAGTCAAGGCCTTATGCCAAGACAACAAATAAGATTTTGTCAAAGCCTAGTTCCAATACACTAGTTTTTGTCATGAGTCCTACCAATGCATCGAGGAGCTATAGTAGGCTCCTCCCGTCACTTATTAAGTCCAATTCATTCCTCATACGAACAAGTTTAAACATAACATAAACATTCGTATTAAAACATGCATAAGAAATGTCAATACTTTCTCCATAAACCATGAATGGTATAAAAATAACACATCCACAGTCAAACATATCACAAAACCTTCAATAAAACATGGATGTTTTGTATCATATTAAATCAACTTCAAAAAAGCTTAAAATCCATCAAATAATGTTGACATAGATGAAATCAAAACTATTTGTGAGAAATATATCTTTTTTATTCAAATCATTTAAAAGTCACATAATTATAAAATGAAACATTTACATTGAAAATATCGTTATAATCTTCTATGGGAATCTTTGACGATTTCATAATGGTGTAATATAGCCGCACCTGCCGTATAAGTTAAGAAAGACATTATTACTTTAATTTTGTCGAAAAGGTTAAAAAGGATCGTGTTTGGAAAATGACAGACAGATTACTTTATAAAAATCTTATAAAAAGTCAAAAAAGGGTATAAATGACTTTAATCCAGTGTATATAAAATATTAAGAATGTTTTGAAATATATTTTTAAGAAACATGGATGTGGATGATAAAGAGGTCCCAGTAGATAATTACGTATAAACAGCCTCGGATACTGAAGAGATTGTGAAATAAACCCTTAACATGTAATTTTCCTTTGTTGAGGGTAGGTTAAGCTCCTGTATAATGGTTAAATAATTGTTATTAAATAATTCAAGAATCATTTACATTAATATGATATCATATATGATCTTTTAACATTTCTTTTTTAATAATGTCTTATTATTATAATCATTTTGGGTGTTAACTTACTCATTTAATTTTATATGTTTTGTTACATAGGTCATGTTTGTTATGGATAGGTTTTATCTTATTAATATACATAATTATATCATGTCCTTAAACATTATATTTTATCATCAAATGAGAATTAGAATTTCATTTTTAATATGAGGAATGAATTTCATCGCGTTCGTGGAGACGGTAGTACGTACGTACGCACGAGCGACAATATCATTCTTTTGATATTAAAATAATATATAATTGGATGGTATATCATATATACAGTATCATTATAAGGTTATATTTATTATTTACATCAATTAAACATCATTATCATACCCATCCAAATAATAATGTTTTGAATAACAATTACACCATGACGTGGAGACGGTAAGCCGTACGTACGCACGTATGGTGAAATGTCATTCAAAGGATGGATAGAATACTGAATATGGTTGTACAATATTTATAATAAAATCACAGTATATAGAAGATTCTAGAGTTATTATTTTATAATGGAAGTAACAAAGAAAGAAGAAGTTGAAGAAGAAAGGAACTTGAAAGAGGGTGGTGAAAACATTACCTCTTTTTCAGGTTCTTCCTTTTGATTAGATCAAAAGGACTCCTTAGGATGAATTTCTGATTAAATTAAGGCCTCTAGGATGAATTGAGGGAAGTTGAGAGAATATTTGGTCAGGGTTTGACCGAGAAACAAGGCTTTGAAGGTGTGAATTAGTGAGAAGGGGGAGTGCTATTTTATAAGAGGGGTGAGGGGAACCTTAGGAAATGCTAGAAATATTAATTTATAATAAATTAATATTTGGTTTCTAATGGATCCAAAGTGGATTATTTAATGTTTATGGTTTGGATAGGTCGAAAACCAATCAACAAATAAGTTTTAGACAGGTTTGGGTCACTATATTAACTTTATCATTTTGATTTAACTCTTAGTTAAATAGTTTGACATTTACCATGTCTCTTTGTATTTATATATTAAATTGTTAATAAACTTACTATAAACTTCCAAGAGACCCAAATTGGTCCATTAAAAATACACCTATAATTATATAAGTCCTCTGGACGATCCTTATATTTTTATTAATTGAATATCAATTAATAATATAATATTTTTCTAAAAACTCCTTTACGTCAATTTGGACACATTTTAATAATTGATTTCTGTTAATGTCTTAAAAACATTATTATTTCAAACCAAATTAAGTTAAGAAATAATATCATGTCATATTTAGCAATTAAATTTTTAGATTTCATCAAAACTTTCAAATTATATTTATTTTAACATTTATAATACTAATTATATGATTCTTTCATTGATAAGGAAAATACTACTTCATTATTGTGTCAAAAATAAATTTTATCATTGAATGTCTAAAAATTATAAATAAAATACCATTATGTAGGAAGTATTTTTTACCTTTATAATGAATATTTATAGTCAAAAATATAACATATATAACCCTGTGTAATAAATATTTTTCTAAAAGATATATGCTTATGTCATTTTTGTATTTACTTTAACTTAATTAATATAAAGTATCATTATCACTTACAAGTGGATCCATGGGGTCCAGAAATCGATGAAAAGATGCCCATGGTCTGACATGTATCAACAAATAGGGTTTGAACACGTTTTAGGGTAATTTATTATTATTATAATATTATTTTTCTACCCTTATTTACTGGATTTACCCTTTAACCATGGTAAATAAAATATTTACCGAAGTAATTATTCAAAATGCCTAAAAATAAAAGTTACCTATTTAAACAATTTGGAACTCCTGATTCTAAATGTGGAATCCATTTTTCTAAATTCAAAACACAGAAGTGGCAGAAATTAATTTAAAATTAGTTGCCGCTGTCAAAAGAAAAAACGTGTTTTTAAGAAATAATAACTATCAAAAGATTGACTCTTGTATATGTCACGTTTAAATGTGAAATTATGTCCAATGTCCAACATTGTATTAAATGGTAAAAATATATTCTAAATATACTATAAAACCACTCATATTCATAATTTATCACTTTTAATTATTTCGATTAAAAAAGTTTTTTTAATTAAAATTTAGTAATTTTCACTATTCATCAAAATATGAAAGTTATCCGAAATATACCAAAAATTCACCCTAAGATAATTTTGATATTTCTAATTCAAAAATTAAGTCCATTTTGAAAGATAAAATGTACAAAATCTCAAAAGGTTGGAATTACTATTCATAACGACTAGTTTGAATGGTTGGGGTGTGTGTTAGAACTCGAAGTTGCATACGACACATGCTACTATATTATTCAAAGAGAAGTGTACCGTAGAAGCTTGGGGTGTTAAAAAATAATTGTTAAAAAAATTATAATATAAAATATAATTTTATTTACATAATAATTATATGAATATGAATTAAATTAAATTTATTTATGTCCATATTAATTTTAATTAGTCTTAGAATTTTTTTAATACCATAAAAAATATTTTATTAGTAAACAGTGTTATATTTTTTTAATTTCAAATAAATTATAATAGAAAATTTATATTTTTAAAATATATATTATACTTGTAATTAGAACGTTGAAATTTTTAAAAGCTAAATTTCAAAATTTTTTAAATAGGCTACTTTTTGTAATAATTTAAATTCATTATAAAGATATAGTCTATATTTTGAAATATTAATAAAATTAAAGTTTTATAACAATTTTTATAAAATTCATCAACAAAAATACTAATTTCTAATTAAAATAAAGTAATTTTTATATTATTTTATTAATTTAATAATCTATTAACTAACGCTCCAATACCTATATCATATCTAATATTATTGAAAAGATTATTTATAATAATATCACAAACCCGACGACCAAAATGCAATTATATTAATATTTTTTGTTCATTCCCATATCATATAATAAAATTCACTATTATTTGGTAAATAAATGTCCATAACTCATGTTAATCATGGTTTTTCAAATTATTTTATTGTATAATGTCTAAAATCAATTGATTTATATAAATAAATTAATCCATTTTATTTGATATAAATACCCACCGAACCTCTCACTCAATATAACCTAATACCTATTTACTATGAATTTTATATCTATATACCCCTATAATTATCCAAAAGGTTTTCCTATGATCATAAGACCGATCTCCCATGTGTTTAGAATGCATTATCATGGCGAGTGATTCTCTCATACTCTGATTTATTTAATCAATTTATTAATATTAAGACATTTGATTTGAAGTTTATAATATTGTAATTTCTTTTGTACAGAACACATTATCTATACCTATGATTTACATGTAATTAGGGATCACATTTCACTCTCACCAAGAAATTCAATGAATATTTTTATACCTTCATTATACAGGATAAATAATCATAAATTAGTCTATGCTAAATTTTTTTATGGGGATACCCATCCCCATTTCCACTGAAGGGTACTGAAATAGTTTTACATGTAATGAATTAATTTGGAATTTATTTTATGAGGAAAAAAATCATTAATCATTGGATATAAATTGTGAATGATTTTCATATCTTGTATGATATATCTGGAACACATGCGACTGAATGTGATATGAAATTAATAGGTAAACCAAAATTTATATATCCTTACAATTAATTGAGTATTGTTAAAATGAAATTATTTTTTTTTTTTTTTTTATATATTATCCTAATAAATGTTTTTTATGATGAATTTCGGGTTCTTCTAGACTTACTCCGATAATATCATGCTTATTTATTTTAAAATTCCCATGTTGTATTCTTTTTACCAATATATATCATGCATTTAATTTTATTTATATATAATCACTTTTAAATCACCATTATATAAACCTTGAACAACCTAACTTACTTTCATTATTTAATAAATTCCCAAAAATGGTTTTAATCTAACCCTATTCTTATGTACATACATATGTAATCCCTTAGTGTTTTAGAAGATTGCAAGAATTTTATTGAACTTTATTGGACTTATAAAAATTAAAATAATTCCCCCATATCATATTATTATGTTATGATATAAATTACCCAAAGAAACTATAGTTTTTATCTATAATGATTCATTTATATGCGTCATTATATATTAAGTCACAGAAAAAATCATATAAAATATATGGATTTTAAATTATCGATTTTGTGAGAATTCATGTTTTTTTATTAGCATTAGAAAAAATTATTGAAATGTATATATTTATAAGACAAATAAAATAAATAATTAACAAAAGTATGGTAATTTATAGATAATGTGGTTTATAAAAAAATAATATTCTAGTTACTAGAAGTGTGTTTGGATTTGGAACACTTGTACCTAGGGGAAATGACAGTGAAGAACAAGCATTGGGTATCTACTCGATCACAAAATAGTGCATAAAAAGGGATTGGTTCATAAATAGTTTCGACCTCTTAAGGGATATGTTGTACTAAATTAAATATATATTTTTGACTATTTTTATATGAACAAAAATTATAAATAAATTTATTCTTCATAAATTGAAAATCGATAACATGGGTTTAAATAATGAAACTCATAGGATTAGGAATATCATTATTTAATGATATATACCTTCTATGTTCATAATTACACAATTACATTATTATTAGATTCATAATTTTCCTCCATAATTTTGCAAATATTTTACTCATTAGCATGAAATTTGACAAACTATGTAAATAATACATGTGATGGGAAATATAATGACTATCAAAATATGATAACCAACCCCGCATGAGTCTTAGTCAATAGATTGATGGAAATAAATATTCAATTAATATATATTCTTAACAGAAACATGAATTTTGTTTAAAAATAAAACCCCCCTTGGAAATGGAATTTTTTACTTACATCCTTTATGAATAAAAGGAATTTTATTTTAAGTTCTTCTTTTGATCATATTATTATATAAAAATGGATCTAATCTATTGAAAAATAATCTTCATAAATTAATGATATTTTTAATGGATTATTTTTTTGGCCATTTATCATATGGTGGGAAAATGATAAAAATATAACATGATGACTTGAAAATTGAATCCTGATGAAGTGGTCAAATCTAAATAGTAGAAGGAATATTTGAAGACTCCTTTAAAAAATTATCACTGAGAGATATATATTTTTAAATTCGAAAACTGGGTAATTTTTAGGAATTGTTTGTATGATTATCCTATATTTTAGTTTAATGAAATATGCTAGCTACGATGTTATTATAGTTTATATATACCATTGAATGTGGGGAGTGATTTAAAAAGTAAATAATGATTCTATTCAACGAACATGTGATCACTTTACCTGCCAGTGGGGAAGGATTTCAATTCTAAAAGGATTATTGCAACAAGGAATTCTATTTTTTTACTTATGAGATATTATAATGTGATAGCCAATGTAATGAAAAAATTAATTACATATATAAATAAATATAAAACACATGATATGTACTTTATGAAGTGATCAAATCATTGTAGATTTTGTGAGAATATCACAGATGAGAGAGGTAGTTCATATATGTGGATCATAAAATAATATATAATATATTCAAAATATATATACAACATATGCACCAACAATTGTTGTCCAAGAAGGTCATGTATTGTGATTAATCAATACATTACCATCATAGGATTGTGAAAAATGTGGAATATTATATATGTATAACTCATCCCACAACTCAATAAATGATGAAAATTTAACATGATAAAATCGATATGAAAATGATAACGATTTACAAAAAAATTAAAAATTGATTTCAAATATTTTATAATCAAATATATCCTCAAGCCTTCATTATCCTTTGGATCATGGAGGCCCAAAAATATTTTTTTCTTCTAAAGATAATGGAAGTGAATATTATCATATTCAATATTCTCAATGATGGACTTATAAGGATTTCAAACTATATATGTGTTACATAAAAGATAGAAATAAAGATGATTGATCTAAATAATATGATCATATAATCCTCATCTATTAAAATAAAATAAAATAAAATATTAATAGATATATAATGATAAACATATATTGGGATGGCATGAAGAGGTAGATTTGAGAATGTGTACCTTGATTCTTAGAATTTCATCATGTCATGGTGTCTTGATAGAAGTGTAAGGTTGTGATGAAACAATTACCCGTACATGTTTTGAAAGAGTAAAACATAAAAAGGGATTTACTCATAGAGATAATGATGTCATATAATGAAAAGAACTACATTGGTGTTGTAACGCCCTTAAATTTTATGAGATATTTTATTTTTTATTTCTTTAATGTCTTATATTATACAATACACCAAGATTATCTTGTATTATATGCAACACCGTATTAGCTTGCAGTATACGCAACACTATTCTTGGCTCGTGTTACACACAAATTTGAGTTCATTTTGTGGAAATTATTCTACGCGACATTAAATATAGATTTTGTTTAATGTATAAATGAAATAAGTTTTGATTATGTTATATGCCACACCAAAAGGAGATTTCACTACACACAGTCCTGACTTGGCTTGAATTACATGCAATCAAGACCTTCCTCTATAGCATGTGTAGTACGCAATATTGTGTTTCACTAAACAAGATATTATTATAATATTATTATGAACTAGCCGTTATGAATAGTAATACCCACTTTTTAAAATTTTAGAAATTTTATCTTTCAAATTGGACTTATTTTTTTGGATTCGTAATATCAAAATTAGCCTAGGGTGAATTTTTGGTATTTTTCTGAAAACCGTTATTTTTTGATGAATAGTGAAAACACTGGGTTACTATTTAAAACCCGTCTTTTTATTTAAATAATTATTTATTTTATTTAAATTTATTTTAGTTCAAAATTAAGAAATAATACCTCTATAAGTTCAATGTAAATCATTGGAGTCATTTTATAATAATTTTAGATATATAAAAATTTTATTGAACTTTTCACCATCTTTTACCCATCTCGTAGGAGAATTTGAGGATTTACATAAAACATAATTTTACCGCTTCTGTGAGTGGAATTTCGAAAATCCGAGAGACACGGTAAATATCAAAAAGTAAAATGTGGTTCTATTAGATAAAAATAATTTTTGGTGAATAGTTACTTTTAACTTTTATTTAACATAATTAAAATTAAATAGGGTTATTAAGGGTAAAATTGATATTATTATTACCCTAAAAATGTCCTAATTCTATTGGATAAGAATAAATCGACCAAAAACAACCATATGAATATAATATTACCATTTAGGTCCACTTGGATTAGATTAGGACATTTATTATTATTTAATTTAAAGAATAGTAAAAAGAGTAAAAATCAAAGGTTAATAACTAAAACATTTTTAATATGGGGTTATACATAAGATAAATTCAACTATGAATATTAATTATACATATAAAAAGATTTCCTACATAATTTTATTTTATTTATGAGTTTTATAAGTTAACTAATTTAATTTATTTATGACACAATGATGACGCAGTATTTACCTTATTAATGAAATATTAACATAATTGATGTTATAAATACCCAAATAAATGTCATTTGAGACTATAACTAAATTCCAATTAATTTTTAGGTTAATATTACATTTTATTATTTATTTTATTAATTATTTTAGATCTAATTGTGCAGTTATGATTTTCTCAAAAATCAATTACCAAATAGTGTCAAAATGGGCATAAAATAGTTTTTAAAACAAATAATACATTATTAATTTCTATTCAATTATTATAAATATATGGTTTGAAAAAATGACTAAGATAAGGTTATATATATTAATAATGAACCTCTTGGGGTTATTTTGTCTTGTTATTGTAAGTTTATTTACTATATAGTGTAATAAAACAAGAAGACACAGTAAAGGTTAAATTATTTAACATAGAGTAAAATCTAAATGATAAGGTTAAAATGGTATCCTAAACTTGTCTAAAACCTATTTGTTGAGATTATTTAGACCCATCCTCACTTTATCTTCTAAATAAGTCACCTTGGAGCCATTATAAACCGAATATGGCTTCATTATAAAATAATATTTTAAGTTTTTCTTAAAGTGCCCCTCTCCTCCCTTATAAAAGGGCACCTCCTCCCTCTTCTATTCACACAATATTTAGCCTTCAAGCTCGGCCAACCCTTCCCATTTCCCTTCTCAACATCCCTAGAAACATTATATAGTTTCTGGTATCCTTAAAATTCCAACTCAATTGCCTTAAGAGGAAGCTTAAAAGAGGTGCGTTGAAGAAGAGGTAATCTCTTCTACCAATTAATTCAAGTTTCTTTCTTATTAAACTTATTTTTATTTAGTTGTTTCATTATAAAGTAATAAAATAAGTTTCAATAATATACAAATATTTTATTACAAATATGAAACAACCCCATTTCACCTTCTATCCATCCTACGAAAAATTAAATCATCACGTGTGCATATGTACGGAATATTGTCTCCATGTCATGGTGTAATCTGTTTTTCCACCACCACCATACTTGTATTGGTATAATGGAGTAAGGAATAACTATATATAGTTATTATTACATCATACTCATTCTGAGTTTTTATACCATACACTCCAATTCAATTTAATAATTATGGGAATGAAATCATCGCTCGTGCGTACGTACAGATTACCGTCTCCACGATGCGATGAGATTAATTTTCCATGTTAACCATTCAAGAATGATTATAAAGTATATATATAATGAAAAATAGTTAAATATATGAAATTAAAATGATACTGGATTTATGTATATATATATATATATTTCATCTACTTACTTCCATTCAAGTCAATAAGGAATGGAAAATAGCGTTCATGCGTACATACGGCCTACTGTCTCCATGAACGATGTATTCCATTTCATTTATCAATCTATTATATATATATATACTGAATATATATAATATATAAATCATGATTTACATTCTGGATGTAATTATATCATGATATAAGTAATAATAATATCAAGAACAATATGTCCAAACACATACGATAAATAAAACAATTTTACAAAAAACGTTGCTTTAACATGGAATTTACAAAAGAACGAGTAATATAAAGTCACAAGTGAACCATATATGATATCATAACAATTAATAAGATTCCTTAATAAGTTAATAACATTATTTAAATAATAATAAATGAGGTTTTTGATATGTACGAAGCATATCAGACATAATGTAAGGGATAATTATTCCAATCTCGTTCTTATCCGAGAATGTTTAATCGATAGTATTTAATGGGGTTATTGTTATCATCCATGTACATGTTTTATAAAACTGTTTTTATATATTTTGAAAGTCCTTTTTACCCATTTTTGACTTTTACCTCATGGTATTAAAGGAATATTTTGTTTGTTTACCATACGAGAAACTTTTTGACATTTCCGATAAAAGTATGAGGAGAATGTTTTTTTAACTTATACGGCATGAATAGATTTTTACGGTTTAATAAATAATTATTTCAATGAAGCTTCCAATACAATATTTCAAGGCTATTTTCAAAAAAAAAACTTTTTCTTTTAAATTTTCTTGGAATTTTGTGAAAAGAATATGATTTTGAAGAATAAAGGATATTTTCATCATGAATTCATTTCAAGTGTTTTATCAAAACCATTTTCCATCTAAGATGACATTATTTAATATGTGTTTATTTCATGTATAATGTCTCTATGATTTACATGGTTTTACTTTTCTTTTGATTAAATGATATCAATTTGTTTTATATGGATTATGTTATGATGTGATGATGTTTATGAAACCCATTTTATTCTTTGGGTTATGATGAATGATATATGTTTAGATTGTGGAAGACATATGAATGATTTCATTATGAGATGGGTGGGACCTATATCTCCCTCCAATGCATTGGGTAATGATTAATATCTCATGAGATAGACATGGATTGAATGGTAAGTTAATCTAGTTTAGTGATACAGGACTGGAATGAGGAGTGAACTCGATTTAGAAAGGGAATTCGTCCACTAAGATGGTCTTGGCAGCGATTTCATGGCTATTATAGAAATAATATCACGTGCTTAATGGTTTTCCACAATTACTTGTTTTATTCCCAGGCTATTTTATCATGATTTATGTTCCATTATGATCTGTGTCTTATGTACTTCCATGTTTTATGTCATTGCTCAATATTTTGATGTTTAAACATTATGTTCATGTTTTTAAATTCAAATGTTTATGGTTTTTTTTATTCTCTCCATTCTTACCCTTACTGGGCATTTGAGCTCACCCTTTATATGTTTTCTTTCCCCCAAGATATAAACAAAGGTTTTAGGTAAGAAAACAAAAAGGGATGATCTTTATGGGAGATGTTGAAGATCTTTCACCATGATTAGACGATTATGTTCCGTGTTTCCAAAGACACTAAACTATTATGATCCTTGAGTGTTGGTTTTTGTTATGTATTAAGTATTCCTCAAAAGTAATGTAATGTCTATGTACGCCAATAATTGGGTCTCTAAATTTGGTATCCGATGAATGGTTTAGTTTACCTTTGGAAACTAGAATGCGAAAAATTTAGTGAGATCCCTAGAGATATTTATAAGGTATTTCTAGGGATGTCCCTAAGGTTTAGTATAACTATAGTTTACAGTCCTATAGTTATTTTGACGATCAGGAATTACCTAGGGAGAACTATAGGTATCATGGATTAAAGAATGTGTTATAAGTTATACATCACATAAGTGACTTTTAATGATTATGTGGTTCCCCATTATTTTAAATGTTTCTTACACTATGGTTTCTGGTTTTAGTCAATAGAGGAAATGAGAAGGAATTCAGTTAACATTGATTCTTATTGACAAATTGGTGACTGTGATCAACAAAGTTGTGTAATTCTTAGAGAGAAATATATTGTGATTACACTGAATCAGTCATCACGATATATGATTAACAAGGTGAACTTCTGTGGTATTCTTATGTCATCAAATAAGAGGAAGATGAACTTTTATACATGTTCTCATGGAGAAGAACATAGAGGATGGAAGATGAAGCTTTCTACATATCAAGAAGAAGGGAATAAGAACATTGAGGAATACCTCAAATGGAGTGGAAGATGTTATTTGTGTGGAGAAATGATTCATAGAGTGACAGACTGTTATGGAGTTCATTGTATTATTTGTGGAGAACATGGGAATTACCAAACTCAATTCCCTAACCTAAGAGGCTACTTCTAAATCAAGTAAGGTCTTATTCCATGAAAATCATTGAAGAGAATGGAGTGAAGTGTTTATGTATTGGTATTAAAGAATAATGTTGTTGAGGTACTTTTATGGTATATTGGAATAATTTTGTATTAGTCTATTATGGTTTTCAATAATTTTATGGTACCGATAACCATGAAAAGTGATTGAAATATTTTGGGAATGTAGATGATATGCGCATAATGAAGGGATAAGGAGAAGATGAAATTTTTTATAGTATTCATGGGCTCATGACTGATATAAGGACAAAGTGATATCATGGTTTCAGTATATTAAAATTTTGGGATTTTGGTATGTGGAAAGAGTGAACTTTTGACAGCATTCTTTTTCTCAATAAGGTTCAATGGGTATTCAATTTTCAAGAGAATACATGATTGAGGTATTCACAAGTTTGTAATTTGACCAACAAGATATATTGTATGATATATGGGGGATAAATGATGGTATTCACGTGCTTGTTATGTGACCTTTCAAGTAATCGTTTTCTTTATACTATAATCTTAGACCAAGGTATTTTGCATAAGCCTAAAGATTGGAATGAATTAAGTTAAAAATAAGATAGTATTGTTTAAGGCTAGAACTTTTTTCGATAATATTGCAGGAATGTTATAATAATGTAGTTTTAGAAAAAGGGACAACCTGCAATATGGGCGAAACCCCATCGCGTTAGACAAAGCTGTGGGAATCGAACACACAACCGAAGTGCGATAGGTTTTTATCGCCTACCACTGGAAAACAGGATGTCCATGGTTAGTAGAAAATAGTTTTAATTTATTATGTCGTATGATATATGACATATAAGTCCATTTTAGGAACCATATACGATTAATCTCACTATATATAGACTTATTTATATTTAATAACTTTTTCTATCCTTTTATTTGAGATAGATAGAATGACCCACCATTATATCACATGATCTTATAACACTTCACAAATGACAAATTCAACTTCATTTCTTTAATAGAAGAAGTGAAAATTGTTGAAGGCACGAACAACGTTGAGATTGTACCAAAATCAAGTTAGTATTTCTTTTAATTCAACTATTCTTCAACTTTAGGGAAATGATCCTGAAAACCAAAAATGATGTCCTAGTGTCCTTATATACGATGAATCAGATGGTACCTTAAATCAACACAAATTTATGGCATTGTGATTGTTGGATTCTTCATAGCCATGTCCTCTACCACTCTCCATTAGAACTTCATGGTTAGATTTTTCTTCCATATCCATATTTCCACCTATGTTCTATTATGTTGAAACCCAGTGATGAGTTATTATGGGTAACTATTACATTTCTTACTTTACTTTTAAAAATTAAGTTTTAGTATTCCTTTTAAGATGTGGGTTTCTACGAATTAAACTTTCATGTAGTAAACCATTTATAACCCCGACGAATTTCGAGGGTGAAATTAATTTTAAGGGGGGTAGAATGTAACACTACGAGATTTTATGAGATATATTATTTTTAATTTATTTGATGTCTTCTATTATAAACTACACCAATATTAGCTTGTACTATACGCAACACCGTATTAGCTTGCAGTATACACAACACTATTCTTGGCTCGTGTTACACACAAATTCAAGATCATTTTGTAGAAATTATTCTACACAACATTAAGTATAGATTTTTTTAATTTTTAAATGAAATAAGTTTTGATTATGTAATATGCAACCAAAAATGGAGCTTTTACTACACACAACCCTGACTTGGCTTGCATTACACGCAATCAAGACCTTCCTCGATAGCGTGTGTAGTACGCAATACCGAGTTTCACTAAACGAGATATTATTATAATATTATTATGAACTATCCATTATAAATAGTAATACCCACATTTTGAATTTTTTTAAATATTATCTTTCAAAATGGACTTCATTTTTGGATTTTTAATATCGCAATTATCCTAGGGTGAATTTTTGGTATTTTTCTAAAAACATTCATTTTTTTATGAATATTGAAAACACTGGGTTACTATTTAAAAAAAATACTTTTTATTTAAATAATTATTTATTTTATTTAAATTTATTTTAGTTAGAAATTGATACATAATACCTATATAAGTTCAATATAATTCATTGGAGTTATTTTCTAATAATTTAAGATATATAAAAATTTTATTGAACTTTTCACCGACTTTTAACCACCTCCTAGGAGAATTTGAGAATTTACATAAAACATATTTTTACAGCTTCTGTGAGTGGAATTTCAATAATCCAAGTGACACGGTTAATATCAAGGAGTAAAATGTGGCTCAATAAGATAAAAATATTTTTTTGGTGAATAGTAACGTTTTACTTTTATTTACCACAGTTAAAAGTAAATAGAGTAATTAAGGGTAAAAATGATATTATTATTACCCTAACACATGTCCTAATTATATTGGATATGTATAATTAGATAAAAAAAACCTTATTAATATAATATTCTCATTTAGGTCCACTTGGATTAGATTATGACATTTATTATGATTTTATTTAAAGAAGAGTTAAAAGAGTTAAAATCAAAGTTTAATAACTAAAACATTTTTAATATAGGGTTATACATAAGATAAATTCGACTATAAATATTCATTAGACATATAAAAATCTTTTCTACATAATGGTATTTTATTTATAATATTTAGACATTAAATAATTTAATTTATTTATTACACAATGATGATGAAATAATTACCTTATTAATGAAATATTAACATAATTGATGTTATAAATTCCCAAATTAATGAAATTTAAAACTTTTTATAAATTACAATTATTTTTTTGGTTAATATGACAAGTTACTATTGATTTATTTAACTTTTTTTTAACTAATCATGCTATTATAATTTTCACAAAAATCAATTACCAAAAAGTGTCAAAATTGACATAAAATAGTTTTTAAAACAAATATTATATTATTAATTTCTATTCTATTTCAAAAAATATAATAATCATCCAAATGACTTAGATAAGGTTATATATATTAATAATGAACCACTTGGGGTTCTTTGGGCTTGTTATAGTAAGTTTATTAACCATATAGTGTAAGAAAACAAGACGACACGGTAAAAGTTAATTTATTTAACTTAGAGTTAAATCTAAATGATAAGGTAAAAATAGTAACCTAAAGTTGTATAAAACCTATTAGATGAGAGGATTTCGACCCATACCAACTGTAGATTCTAAATAATTCACTTTGGATCCATTATAAACCGAATAATACTTTATTATAAAATTATATTTTGTGTTTTTTCTAAAGTGCCCCTCTCCTCCCTTATAAAAGGGAACCTCCTCCCTCTTCTCGTAACACAATTTTTTGCCTTCAAGAACTGCCAATCCTGGACCATTTAACTTATAAACTTCCCTATAAACATTATAGAGGTTCTGGTCTCCTCAAAAAACCAACTGTAGTTCCTTAATAGGAAGCTTAAAAGAGGTGCGTCGAAGAAGAGGTAATCTCTTCTACCGATTCTTTCAAGTTTCTTTCTTATTCAAATTCTTTTTCTTTAGTTGTTTCATTATAAAGTAATAAAATAAGTATCAATAATATACTGATATGTTATTATAAATATTAAACAACCCCATTTAACCTTCAATCCATCCTACGGAAAATGAAATCACCGCACGTGCGTTCGTACGGAATATCGTCTCCACGCCGTGGTGTAATCTGTTTTTCCACCACCACCTTACTTCGATTGGTATAATGGTGTAAATAATACCTATATATAGTTATTATAATATCATACTGATTCTGATATATTATATCAACCACTCCAATTCAATTCAGCAATTATGGGAATGATATCATCGCTTGTGCGTACGTACGGATTACCGTCTCCACGACGCGATGCGATTCGTTCTACAAGTTAACCACTCAAGAATGATTATAAAGTACATATATAATAAATAATAATTCAATATATCACATGATAAAGCTACTGGATTTATATATATATATATATATATATATATATATATTTCCTCTACTTACTTCCATTCAAGTCAATAAGTAATGGAAAACAACATTCATGCGTTTGTACTGCCTACTGTCTCCATGAACGGTGTATTTCATTTCATTTATCTATATTATATATATATATATATATACTGAATATATATTATATATATATCATGATTTAAATTCTTGAAGTAATTAAATCATGATATAAGTAATAATAATTACCAGAACAACAAGTCCAGACACGTACGATAAACAAAATGATTTTACCCAAAACACTGCTTTAAGATAGAATTTAAAAAAGAAATTGTAATATAAAGACATAAGTGAACCATATATGATATCATAACAATGAATATTATTCTATAACAAATCAATGACATTATTTAAATAATTATACCGGAGTTTCGAATACGTACGAAACATATCGGACCTAAGGAAAGGGATAATTATTCCAATCTTGTTCTTATCTGAGATTGTTTATTCGTAAGTATTTACTGGGGTTATTGTTATCATCCATGTCCATGTTTTATAATGTTGTTTTTATGTATGTTTAAATTCCTTTTTACACATTTTCGACTTTTACCGCATGTTATGAAAGGAATATTTCGTTTGTTTACCATACAAGATACTTTTTGACTTTTCTGATAAATGTAGGGGGAGAATGTTTTTTTTAACTTATACGACATGAACAGATTTTTAGGGTTTCATAACGAATTATTTCAATGAATACCCCTATACAATATTTCAAAACTATTTTCAAAAAAATAATTTTCTTTTAAATTTTCCTGTCATTTTGTGAAAAGAAAATAATTTTGAAGAAGAAATGATATTTTCATCAATAATTCATTTCAAGTGTTTTATCAAAACCATTTTCCATCTAATATGACATCATTTCATATGTGTATGTTTCACGTATAATTTCTATATTATTTACATGGTTTCACTTTTCTTATGATGAAATGATACCCATTTATTTTATATGGATTATGTTATGATGGGATGATGTTTATGAAATCCATTTTATTATTTGGGTTAAGATGAATGATTTATGTTTATGTTGTGGAACACGTAAGAATGATTTCATTATGAGATTTATGGAACCTATATCTCTTTCCAGTTCAATCAGTAATGATTTATATATCATGAGATAGACATTGCTGGAACTCTATTTTAATCAGGTTCAGTGATACAGGACAAGAACGAGGAGTGAACTCGATTCAGAAAGGGACTTTGTCCACTAAGATCATCTGGGCAACAATCCCTTGGCTACTATGAAAATCATATCATGTTCTTAATGGTTTGACACAATTACATGTTTTATTCCCATGCTATTTTATCATGATTTATGTTCCATTATGATCTATGACTTATGTACTTCCATGTCTTATGTCATTGCTCGAGATTTTGATGTTTAAACATTATGTTAATGTTTTTAAGTTCAAATGTATATGGTTTGTTTTATTCTCTCTATGCTTACCCTTACTGAGCATTTGAGCTCACCCTTTATATGTATTATTTTCCCCCGTATATAAAGAAAGGTATTAGGTATGAAAACAAAAGGGTAAGAGCTTTATGGTAGATGTTGAAGATCATTTACCATGATTAGAAGATTATGTTCTGAGTTTCCAAAGACACTAAACTATTACGCTCCTTGAGTGTTGGTTTTTGTTATGTATTAAGTATACCACAAAAGTAATTTAATTTCCATGTACACCAAGATTTGGGTCTCTACAGGTGTGGTAGTCGATCAACTTGAATACACGGTTCATTTCATTTTTGTTAGGGAATGTTTCTCTCTCATCCACTAGACATGATATATATAAGGCATGTGAGAAGCCTGAGAGGGGAATAATTTTCATTGTATGTGATAGATATTTTAGATTTATCATGTATTTATATGGAATAATTTGTATTAATTGGATATAGAGTTGAGAATTAGTTCTTTTTATCAACCATATAGGGATATAAAATATTAAATAATCATTGAAACTATTGAAGATATGTTGACTTCATGTTCAATCTAATTAAAAGTATTTTGGGATGAACACCTCCAATGGTGGTGTTCTCATATATTATAAATTATAATTATATGATTCAAAAGGAACTGTATGATCATCCATATGACAAGATGTATCAAATTCAAACATTTTGGGATGTTGTTTGAAAGTGTAATATTAGGGAACATGATCTATCCATGAGATAATAGAAAGGATTAATCCATTCAACGTCAAATAAAATCCCAAATATTTTGAATGATATGTTTTTTGATAATTTTTTATATGAAATGGATATTAGGGATAAATTTGTTTCTTGGAATATCCATACGGAAGAAAGTAACGACATATGGGAATACAAGAATGTCGAGTACATGATACTTCACTCCCAATGGGATCTGTGATTGCATCCGAGCAATGAACATTGAAATAGAACTCCAACCTGATATATAATATATGAATGTTTTCATATAAATATCACTATGATTGTGCAAATAGTATACCCCATACATGTAGAAAATTAATGGGTGGTACTGTTTAATAATTTCCTCATATCTGTGGTGAAGCCTTTGAATGTATTATATAATTTATACAATTATAGATGAAAATAGATGAAAAACATCATATCAATGTTATTCGGTGGACCTTAATTATTGAAGAAAAACATGGGAACAATATCAAGAGATTGAACCTGAAAACCCTCATCTTGGTAAGTGTATTCAATGAAATTTCCTATAGAAATTTTTGATGGGGAATATTTTAATTAATTGAACATTTATAAATTTTATTACCTTGGAACAGAATAAATTAAATATTATGTTATATTGTTACAATAAATACAAAAACTCAAATTGTTATATTGGAATCATGTATATTATATTATTTTAATGACTGATCATAATACTAATATTTCATAATATATTTTGTTTATATTGATCATTAACATTGAAAAATGTTATGGTTTATAATGAATTTCTATTTACATGGATGGATGAGGTGATGGCATCTACCAGTATGATCGTACAGTATTAATACCATCAATAAAAGAATATGAGGTATAGATATTTTCCATTTACTATTCCCAGGAAATTATTCAACCACTAATTTTTGAGTGAATGAATTTATAGGAGAAGATAATTCCTAATGAAATCATGGGAAACATATTTTTTCTTTGAACCACCAAAGAAAAAAACACCACCCCACACCTTATCCTTAAGTAATACAATTGGTAAAAAGGTTTATATATAAATACCTTATCTGTATGAATGTTAATATAGTACTATAAATAAATAAATGAATTATTTTACCACATTCTACAATAATTTAATAAATTTTTAGGATGTTTTGTTTAAAAAATAAAATACAAATATTTTGGAAACAAAATTAACAAAAAGAATAATATTTTTAAAATATACAAATTGTAAATATAAAATGTTGAATTAGTCGTATTTTTTATGATAATTGAAATTTTTGGTAACTATTGAATAAAACATAATTATATTGTATCTATTAGGGGATTATAATTTAGATAATATGATGTAATAAATTATATAAAATGAATCGAGAAATAAAATATACATGTAATCTTTAAAAATATCATTTTATAATTTTTTTTGATTAAATATATAATACATTAATTAATAATACAAAACCAATGTCATATAATATGGAATTTAAATCAATTCATTATAAACATGATTAAATTTTAACATTACAAAGGTTATTATTTAAATATTTTATATTCATATACATTTCACATATTTAAAACTTCAACTAATTTGGATTAAAACTTTTAAATAACCATTTTGATAGTCTATGTTATTAATAATTTTATCATATTGAGTCTTAAACTATTTATAAATTTATAATGAAATATCATATATTTAGAAAAAAAATTCAGCCCAACCATCCACTATTATTAACTTAAAACCCATTAAGAATTAATTTTATATCCCTATCAATATATAAATCCCGTCCAATGTGATTAAAATATCTAAATATTATCCTCTAAATATTTTAGTATCCCCATATCATGTTAAGGGACTCTCTCATACTTTTATTTAATCAACTAACATATTTTTATAATTCAATTTGAAATCCAGTTGATCATTTTATGAAGTGAAATTTCATATTAAATGTTCTAATTAAATTTTTCCCATGAAATTTGAGATCATATTTCACTCCCATTAAATCCTTCCATGATTCATTATGTAAACTCATTATGCTTTTTAAATCATCTTATATGTTTTCATTATTTTCCATTTTTTATTAATCACCCATATTAATTTATACTCATGTTTACCATAATATATAGTACATCACCCATGGTTTTTGGAAATCTATGTATATAAAACACAAACCTTAGTAATTTTATTATAACAGATGAATGATTTTATTATTGTTTATGATTTATAAGGCACCCGAATGAATGTACATGAGAATATGTTTATGTGTTTCCCAAAATTATACTGACCTACAATGAATTGGGTAGGGTTTTTATCTTAGAAGAGTCAATATATGGTAAAAGGGAGAATGCCCCAAGCACACCATGTTATGATTAATCGGTGGATAACCATGAATTATGCATATATTTTCATATTTTATGTTGTCTCCACATTCCATTGTTTCAATGATGTTATTAAATTATATCATGATATAATGTTAATGTATAAGATTATCTACCATTTTATAACATCTGAATATATATATTTTAAAAAATTTATTATCTTCCTCAATTTATTATTTTATTATTCACTTAATATTCATCAATAATCATAGATTTCTTGTATACATCTTGAGGTTATTATATATAGTTGTTGACAAGATATGTATTTTTAATTGTATGGTGTAGGATAATTAAATAATGTTTTTATATCCCTATTTATTTTTGTTATTTTATTTACTGAATTACATATAAAAAATAGGTTATTTGTTATTTTTGGATTTTAAAATGTGTAACATTGATTATTGAATCATTTCATAATGATTATAGAATATATTTGTTTTCATATATATTGTTTTGTTTATTATTTACTATTTAATGGTTTAAACTATTTACAAATCACCCATTTGAATTCAAATAAACGACATTACTCAAAAATTTATCATTTTACCACTTTATTGAAATTTTCGAATATAATTTACCTCATAATGATTTCTACGGGAACAATCATTTATTACATGTTTTCGTTATATATGAATAGATCCCTCTAAGATATCATGGGTTTAAAATAAAAATAATTTTCTAATAGGTTTCTAAATTATTTATTATAGTTTTTTTAAAAAAATTCTGATTCTATTTCATAATTCAAAAGATCGTTTTATTAATATTGAATATGTTTTTTATCTATATAATTCTGTGATGATACATATTATGTATGACCAAAGACATTATTAAAATTATAACATCCAACTTAATTTAAGTTATTTATTACCAAAATTTATTGGATATCAAATAAAAGTCCTATAAAAACATATTTTTATTCTATTTATTAATGGTTATAAACATAATTTTTCATCCAATCTATCACCTTTATGAAAACCATGTTTTCCAAAACATTAACTAATTATTTTTCATCCAGATGAAACACATCAGTCTATTAGACAATAAATTTTATTAATAATGAACTATATATGTAAATTTTATAAATACCATTTCATTTGTCATAATTAAATGGTTGTTACATAATAATTTAATTGATTTCATTGGATACCAATTTATTTTCTTTTGGAAATAAGGATATAATTATTGATGTATTTATAAATGATTAATTATTTTTTGTACATTTTCAAAAATATATGACTCGTATATTTATTCCTTAGACTCATTTGTATATGTTGAGTTATTAATTTATTGTTCCTATTATATATATGGATGAATAATGTATTCAGTAATATATTTACACCCAATGACTTGATTAATGTTTTATATTACATGATATAGTGTTCTGTGATGCATTATATATATGATCTAGAACAAAGGGTGGTCCATCGTTGATATTTTCAGCAAATAATGGTTGATCATTCCTGGATATAATGAAAAAATAATTATGATCTTTGTTTTATATTCTCACAAACTAACTCATGGGTATTATTTAATATTATCATTAATTAGAAGGTGATCGTTTTTTTATATGATAAAATACTAAATCATGTGGTATATTTGATATCCCAGTATAAATAAAGATGTTCATTCTTATATATTATCTTCATAAGGGTGATCGTTCTTGGATATTATCAAAAACTAAATCATGGGTAATAATTAATTTTACCGCAATATAATGGGTAATACTTATTTGAAATTATCTCATCCTAAATTATGGACCTTCATAGATATTATCATAATATTATTACACACTATGAGTATGTTTTATTAAATGTTTTATTCTTATTCTTATGAATATATGATTCTCTCAAGGATAATCTAAACTGAATCTTTTTTTGACACACTCTTGATATACATATTATATAATGATATTTCATATCACATGACACATATTTTTTGAAATATTATTTGATGGATATTATTTTCATATATCACATGATTAAACCCATATTTTAATTTTATGCTCACATAAGTTATCTAATAGTTTAGGCTTATATTTACCTTTATTGAGTGTGTTATCTTACCCCATTCATGTGATTTAATTTCAAAATTTTATAATTTTATGTATTATATATGATTAATATATAATTGTATTATTTTTTGTAATTTAAATTATATGTTGAATACAAGTTTTTTGTTTATAATTTTATTATATAGTCCTAAAAATGTAATTAAATAAAAAGAGATGAATTTTTAATAAATTTACCATAATAAATCTATAAAAATCTAAATAAAAAATATCAATGAAATTAATTCCATGTAATCATTTTTCTCTGCCATGTAATTACGACCACTAGCTCTATAGGATGTTATAATTGTTATTATTGAAGGGTTTCAATGACATTTTATATTATGACATTTATAGTTAGGGATAACATAATAGTAAGAATTGCAATCAATGGTTGATAAGTTATGGTTAAACGTAATTTAAAAGTAATTCATATACCTGTAGTTATTTTAGATATATTTAAATACTTTATATATTATAAATATGAATACTTTATATTTCAAACAGAAAATTCAATTTATGGGTTTTCATTAATTATTATTTTTTGATATATTTATTATATTATTATCCTCGTAATGACATATATCATTTCATACTTCAAATTGATGCATGATCATGATTAAATAACCATATTATTAATGACCCAATAATGTTTTTTTTCATTGTTAAATTAATATTAACTTATTTCATAAAAATATATCTTTCTACACACCTCATTCGATAGTCCAATGGGATATTATAAGACTAATACACATTATATTTAATCAGAAGTTATTTATGATGTTATTATGATGATAACAATTTATGGTAGAGAAAATTATAGAAAAATGATATTGGAAAACGATGTTTTTAACAAAGATAAGTCATTTATTTAATTTAATGTATCATATGTTTAATATATTTGTGTCATGTAGAATACATATTCAAATTTAATATTTTATATTCGTATTATGGATAATATCACAACCATTATGGTGGTGTTATTTTTTTAAAATATTTCCACAAAAATGATAAGGATAAAGGTATGTATCATGAAAACATGATGTCTTAAAACTAAATAAGGAGGTATACATAAATTTTTGAGAATATTAATATATTCATGTTATGATAAAAAAGTTTTTTTTGAAGTCTATCATAACTTATTGTTGATGATATGTTAATAATAATTAATACTTGATACTCATAATATGATTCATTAATGAGTTATATTTATCGATGATATTCGATTACATTATAAATGTTATGAGGTTAGTGTAGAATATATGAGGATATATCATAATTTTTTTTAATTTAATTGTTTGGAAACAAAAATTATAATGTGTTAATAAACATGAAAATGTACTTTTTGATGGTTATTTAATTGGGAAAACATTTATAGAACCTTAGGATATGGTCATGGATATCTCATCAGTTTTATATATACTTGATGATGATGTAATTAAGGAATGGTTTGTTTTTATAAAATTGAGTTAAACAATATAGGTATCTTTAATGTTAATAAATTATTTAAAAAAAGGTGAGACATGATTTTTTTGAGGTGTTTTTATCATTTTGTAATTATGATATATATACTAGTTTTGAACATAGGAACAAATTTTGAATACAAATTTAAATGGTATTGATATAGATAATTATATGTGGAAAATAAAATCTCAGTGTTGTTAAATAGATTTGATATTCACGTTGTTTTGTGAATTGTATGTAATAGAGAATATATTATTGTGATATATATAAAATTTGGAATATTATTTAATGTATCATTAATATTTTATATGGATGAAAAAGAAATATAGTATCACTAAATTGATTAATGAATATATCATATTAGAATATATCATATTAAATGATACATAATTTATGAATACCATCATCGACATTCATGGTTGAGTAAAAATTGAAATTATGAGGTTGAAATTTATTTAATGGACACATAATGTAAGGACCAATGATTTTAGATCCTTTAAATTTTAATTTTAATTTTAAATTTTTGTTTCACACAACATAGAACACAAATAAAACTGAACTAAAACAAAAAATAAAAATTTAGATAATTTTATGTATAGAAAAATATATAAAAAATTAATAGATAGAAATAAAATTAATATTATTTTATATATATGGTAAATAAATAATATTGAGAAGGAATTTTTTTGATCAATTAAAATTTTAATTATACTCATTCATTTACCATAATAAAATAAATTCACTTTTCATAATATATTATATAAATATAAATGATATTTTTAATTTCTAAATAATTTTGTAAAAATATTATTGATTACATATTTGTATGAAATAAAATTAACCAGCACATAATGTCCAAAAACGCATTTTTCTATAAAAAAGTTTATAATTTTTATATTTATATCTCAATAAAAAAATATAAATTTTATGGAAATAATTTTTTTTAAAAATAATAATTAATTTTATGTATGATCCTAAACATTACTTCTTGATAATTATTTTTCTTAAATATAAATTATTTATTATTAAATTGATAAATATAACATTTTTACAGAAATTATAAATTTCTAAAAATTAGCTGAATCTGAGTAGGGAATAAATTTTTTTAAAAAAATTAATTTTTTTTATTGATTCATAAAAACAATATCATTTAATATACTATTTTTAACATATAAAAAATATGAAAAAAATTAACAACATAATTGGAATTTTATACTTATTTATAAACTGTTTTTAGCCCACTTATTATTTTTAAAATTAAAAAAAAAATTGTTATGGATTTATTTCTATTATATGTAGATATTTTATTTAATTTACTTATTTATATCATGAATGCATATATAAATGAAAGATATGTAGTATAATTTATTTTTTGGTTTAAAATCGTATTCTTCTAGAAAAGATGATTACTCTAATATCAATGATATATTTTTTAAAAATTAGCAATTTATTTTTTAAAAATAATATCAAAATTTAGTTAAAAAAAATTCATATTTTTAAGTAATTTATATTTCATTAGTATTTATAAAATAATTATTACTACTTTTTAATGAAACTATTTCTATAATGATATAATTGTAAATAGTGAAAAAATGTTTTCCTTAAAATTGTGTACTTTTTTTTAAATCAAATAAAATAACTCCTCCTCATATGTGAATATATTATAAGTTTCTTATCAAATATATAAATATATTATAATAACATAAATTTGTAATTAATTCTAAATTAAATAAAAAACTAATAATATTGAATGGAATTTTTATAAACAAAATTATTTTCCAATTATATAAATCATTTTTTTATAATTAAAAATTAAATTATTTATATATTGAAATAATTTATATATGTATTAATTTGGTGTTCAACCTATTAATATTTTTTAAAATAAAATACCAAATTTTTGAATAAATATAATCAAATAAGGTAGAAACATGTTTTCAAGGTAAAATCCAAAATGAAAAATTAAAAAATGTAGTTAGTTATGGGAATTAAATATGTTAAAATCATGGTCTACAATTAGTAGATGATGTTGTTTCCCACATATATCATACCATGCTATATTATTTTATTATTTGAGAATAGTTTACAACAGAATATTTGTAATCCATGATATGATAATAATTTGTTTTTAAAAAAGAATGCACCACTTCACTTACAACAAGTAGGAACATGAACAGGCTCATGCCACACATATTCGATTTAATTTCATCAAGAAAAACTGAAATAATTATAATCCATCAACAAATTAAAAATTATATAATTTGATAGTCCTAATTAGTAATCTTATACCCTTTATTTCCAATAAAATTTCCTGAAATATTTCAAATTCCCTACTTTATTATTATTTAGTCCTTATCTTTTTATTCTTTATCATTATAATTTAAAATTATAATCACAGATATAATATAATTATCATAGTACCATTAGTATACATTCCCATAGTTATATTAATGGTACAATAATTATTTATTCCATCCAAACCACATAGTAAAATAGAAGACCATAAACTTTATGTTTTAAAGAATATTATATCCATCAAGTAATGATTTTATCTATTCATATAAAATTAGTCATATTCTAAAAAAACAGATTATTAGTTAGCAATATAAAATATATCCAGTATCATTATTCTTATTTCATCGAAATATTACATTCCACTTTAACATTACACATCCAATTATATATATCATGTTCTTCTTTGGGAATTCATTAACCACATACATGATTAATTATATAATGATTAGTCAGAGATGAATATAGGAACATAAATACAATTTTTAACAGTTATTAAGAATATATTTTTTTTTAATTTTTATGAAATGGTTATAGTAAATATTTAAAATATTATTAACATATCATATTTGAAAACTAATATTTCTAAAATAATATGAAACTTATTCAATTTTCAAGAAATCATAATAAAAAAATAATTTATAAATAAACATAATATGATAATAACGTGAACATATTAAAGGAAATATAAAAGAATAATAAGCCTAATATGGTATATTGTAAAAATTATATTATGGTGAAGGAATAGAGGAACATGACTACAAGAAATAATGAACAATTTTTACGGGTGTTGAATCAAATGTTCATCCAATGAAAAATATTTCTAATTATAAAATATATTTCCAATGGTAAGGGGTTTATAGTAAACCTATAATATTCTGTTTTTAATTTACTCTCTTTTTCGTGATAATTTTTTTTTCACATGAAATCATATTAATCATGGTGTTTTTTTCAAATGTCTCTAATGTAGAAAGGGAATATAAGGGAAAATATTCAATCCTTGATAAATGTTTCTACTTTTACAAATAATTTAATTTTTACTGGTTTCTAAAATACAACTAAAATATTTTTTTCATGGTATTATATTTTTTAAATGAAATTTAATTTTTCTTCTTAAATCCAATAAATAAATTGGGTTTTATATTTATTTTTTATAACATCATCAGGATTTCTTGTCATAATTGTAAATTCCATGATATATACATATAATTACACACCACAATTTATTTAAATCTATTTATAAACTATGAATGTAATATCTATTTCAACCATCCTATAAGTTTTAATGGTATTTAATATATCTCCATAATACAAAACATAATTACTTTTAATTTATGAATTATATTTACTTTACCATCTATATAAATGTTCCATCAGTTAACTAGTTGTGGTGATCTAAGTTCAAACTTAAAGAATTTATTTGGCCTATATGTTGGACAATTGTACACACTATATAGACATGATGTTGATGAAAATAAGGTCTCCCATTTATTGAATAATAATTTCATCCACTTATCTTACATAAATAGTGAATTACTATCATCCATAATAATGAAAATGATACCCAGGAATCAACCATTAATGATGGATGAAAATGGGAATAAAACAATACCATAAATACTATCTACTTATATAATAAATTTTCCTTGAATATAATTAATTTAGAAAATATCAAACCGAGAAATAATTAAATAATTATAATGAATCTTATTTAAAAATATACATTGAGAGCATATAGAACTTGTTTCATTATATAACACTCTCTAAAATATAGTTCTTATCAATTAAACAAGTATTTCACGTGAATAATTTAGATTCATAACAAAAAAAATAAATTATTTGAAATACTCTCTCATAAGACCATGAACTTCCTGAAATGTGGCCTATGAGAAATGTCATATCAATTTAATGGGTTGATTTATTACATTTGACCAAATTTCTTTACATGATTATAGTTTCAATATAAGATCATATAATTAATTTTATTCCCATAAATATTTGTATTTTACATATAAACATTCACAATGACAATGAAAAGAATCAACTTTTATATACTATGATTAATTTTCTCCACAATATACATTGTGGTTCTTTAATTTGTATTCAAATACCCAGATTCAAACTATATTTTTTCCAAATTTTATATTCTGTTAAACATACTAATGATAATACCTATTCATTTTGTGTCAAAAAAATTCCAATATAACATATGAAACCACAAAAGTTATCCCTATTTTTAGTACTTCAAGAAGTAATCATAATTTTTAATTATATTTCTCTCAAAAGGCTCTAAGACATGTTTTATATAATTACAAATCATATAAAATATATATTAATATGATCCATTTAAAAGAAAACAAAATTTAAGAATATAATTTTCATTTGATATTTAGTGACACCTAGTCCACATGTCTTAGCATTAGTAATAAAACCTCATATTCTATTATTCTAATTCCAGAAAACATTATCTAGTTTTTTCCATCATCTATTCATGGTATCTAAATTACAATATATATTTTAAATGAAGAAATATATTAATTATCATTTCCATTAACACGAGTTAGATCTACTAAGAAACATTTTATTATCCAAACTTTTTGTGTCTTTATTCCCGTTTTTATTGATATATTGTGATATATATATTTATAATTCTATATAATTTATAAATTTTTATCATTATTAAATCCCAAAATAACATATTTCAATCTCATTAATTACTTTTTATCTATATTATACTCGATTCTAGAGTTCCATGTATTTTTATTTTAACTATGGATTTATAAATACTTTTTATAACAAGATATCTATTGATTAATATTCAATTTTACCATTACACAATCTATAATACATTTTAAATTCAAATACAATATCTCAATCCATAATGTACTAATCATTTTATGTTATTATCTTGTTTTTTCTTGTAACTGCATGAAACTTTTATTCCAACATGAAGGCATCATATATTCTATGTCTAAATAACCATGAATCTTTCCTGAACATTAGGAATGAGATTTTCCAAATTTGAGGGGTCACTATAAAAATAAATTACTTTTTCACATCATCACTATACAATTTATTACAAGTGATATAAATGTGTTTTTCTTAGGGAGAGGGTATTCTAACCTTATTTATGTTCAACAACATTAGAATAGAACCTTTCATTTGAATGTTATAATATGTCCTCCCCAGAATGAATGTTTAATAACAAAAAACTATGCTTATCATTTCAATTTCTTCAATGATCATCGTTGATAGTATAATTTTGTTTAATTATTCCATTATACAATCAATTTAAATTAAAATATTCCATTCATATATAGTTTTCAAAGATGTAAAATTTCATCAATTTTCCAAATCTCATTCTGTATTTTCATGTTTTCGATTTTTGGGTCAATATTTATGACATTATATTTATGCATTTTATTCTTCTATGATATAATATATTAGTATTAGGTATATCAATTCATATCTCATTGAATTTTACTGTAACCATAGTAATGATATCATAACCCTTATTTAGTTAATTATAAATTATTATAAAAATAATAATAAATTAATATAATAAATATTTCAGAAACAAGGTGTCATCATTCATTAAGATATTGTATACTAAAATTACCTATGTTTGCATTGGGTTGATCACTCAAAGAATGTTTTATTTTCAAACACATTATTAATTATAATTTTTTTTAAAATTGGCTATATATTTATTCACTATAAGTATATTAATTCTAGGATTGATTTTATTTAAATGAAACTATATAAAAATTACCTTTCCCATGTATATTCCACCTTATTTTTGGGTAATATAATAGAAAATTATATATCCATCATATATGGATAGACATGTAGGACCAAAAACAATTAAGAGACATAGTAAAATTTATTTTGAAAAAACAATTGAGTGTTGAAAGAGAATGTGTCTAATATATTCATTATATTCATATCTGTTACATGTAATCATAACAATATTATGATTTAGATAGAAGAAAAGAAATACTGCTTTTCATATTGAATTCCTAAAAAGGGAGAGTTGTGATATATGATAATATATATCCCCAAATACCATCCTATTTTATATAGATTATTCGAATAAATGTTTAAGAGGAAAATACTTGTCAATAACTTTATATGGAACATAAAATATATTCCATTTTATGTAGGAATTAAAAATACATATGATAATTTTAGATCTTCTTCCTTTTCCTTGTATATATTTGTTCAGGTGATCTATAAAAAAATCCTAAATAAAACCCATCTTGGTTCTCAAAACCTCTTTATATACAAAAAATTCAATATCAAATCCTTATAATTATTTCTACTATTTTTAGTTATTTATCTTCTTATATCCAAAAGAAAAAATCATGGAATATGATTCTATTTAATTCACCGTGTATTTGGCAATCCAATGGCTATTCAAGGGTATAAATCTGACAAAAAAGAAAAAAAATAAATTACCTAACATTCCAATTTATTATATTGGGAATTTAATATACGATTTGTATTTATATTTCCTATGGCCATACATGATTACCTTCCCTATATATAGTCATGTAATAAAATTATTTCACTGTTGATCTGATTATTTTATGAAAATGATTATACATATCCATAAACATTTAATATTAATATTTATTTACATAGTTTGATTTTATATAATTATAATTTATATATATTATAAATAATTTTAATTTAAGGATATTCAAAATCTATCAGGAATAGAAGGAATAAAAGATAATTTAGTAAATTAGAAGTATCATCCACAATATGGTGACTCGTTTCATTTAGAAATGGTAGGGGGATAGTATAAAATAAATATGAATAGTGTTACACTAAGTAAATTATTCTCTTTAAAAACTGTATAATTAATTTTTCTAAATAATGATAATATTGACGGAGTTCAACTAACATTATGGGATCATAAATTTCATTATGATTCTACTATTCTACCAATGTTATCACATATGTCATTTTTTTATTCATATTCTTCTCCAAGTTTCCATTGCTCTATAAATTATTCCTATAATGTGGTTGGTTATTGAAAGAGAAAATATATAAATAACAATTATTTTACATTATCATTATTTCAATTAAATATATTCATAATATAACTAAATATTTCATATGTCAAATTAAAACAAAAATATCATTGATATATTTTATATGTAAAATTTATTAGAATTCATGATAATATCTAATAGAATTTAAAGAATAAATATAAATGCACTTAAATAATATATTATAGGAATACTACCAATTAAAAATAAAAATACCATATAAATAATATCATTATCATTTTAGATTTTCATTAAGATAATTACCATATTTTTTACAAATTAAATAAGGAATATAAATATAAATATTATACTCATGATAAGGGAGAAATAAATTATGATGATTAATGATTTTACGAATATATGTATGAAAACATACTAAAAATAAATCTGAATATATATATATATAATTATGTTAATTTGGAATATTATAATATAATATGAAGTCATTATCTTAAATAAATTTTGATAAAATATTTCATAAAATAGAATTTTTTTTATTAAATACTATATCTTTTAATTTAAATAAATTATATTGATAAATAATAAACTAAAAATCTAATTTTAACATTTTTAATATAATGAAATATATCTAAATAGATAGTTTATTAGTAAGTGAATTTATATATTATTTTGATGACATAATATTTAAAATAGACACACAAGTATATGAATTTTATATATTATATGTTATAATTTTTATTTTTATTTTCATATAAAAACAGAATTTTAAGAAGATGAATGGGAATAAAAATTTGGAATTATTAGAAAGAAAATTGGTATGTGGTGTAATCTAATTTTTTAGGTAAAATATAAATATCCATGGATAGAAATACCATCAATATAAAATAGGGTAAAATGAGGAATTGAACCATGATTTGAATATTTAGAAATTATATAAAAAAGATTAAATTTTACAAATCCGGTATTAGGATTGAATGTCATACCTAAATTCCTATGAAAAATTTAATCACCATAGTCACCAAAATCTGATTTGACTCTATCTATACACTATACCTAAATATAATTTCTATAATGGCCCGGACCTCTCCAGACAATTACTTCATAAAAATTGGATGTGGTCAAACATGACGAATGTTATAATAATAAATTTTTATAATAATAATTAATAATGGTGGCGTGAAAATATTTGGTGTTAATTAGATTAAATGGTTTTAATTTAATCATTGTGAAATAAAAGAAATAAAATAGACTGTATTTAATTCAATGAGGGGAGGTGCATGGTTTCTTTTTTAATTATTTAAATTTTAATAAACAATAAATTATCTATGTAATGGGCATGTAATGGGAGGCTACTCGGCGTTGACATAATTGTGGTCGGACATGGTCAATGAAGAGAACGTCAAAAATAATAATTATTATTATTAATAATTGGTGACGAGTTAATAAATTTTAATTGGTGATTTTTTATTATTATCATACTAAATAATAATGATAATGTTGACACAAATATGTTTGTGAATGGAAAATAAAATAAAATGGGATTAAATTAGATCATTAATGATGGGTGTTATTATTATTAATTTTAATAACAATAAAGTTGAAGAGAGAAAAATCTTGGGGCGTGTTGGGCATGGAATGAGGAAGGGGAGGCGCCACTTTTGGTGGAGTGAGGGGATTATGGAAGAAAGAATTAGATTGGAGAGAGAAATAGTTTAGATGAAATAAAGATTTAAAATTTAAAGCAATAAAATAAATAAGTTAAAAGAGGAGTAAATCATGGGGCTAATGCAGACCAATTTGAGAAATCTTGTGCATGGGATTTGGAATTGAAGAAATAAATGGTTAAATAAAATAATAAAAATATATTAATGTAATTATTAATTTTGTTGGGAAAACTGTGTTTCGTCCATAACATCTTCGTACGACCTCGGTTTTACGAACTTTTAGTGGTAGTGTGACCCTAACTTCGAGACAAAATTTATGAGTCCAATATTGGATGTCTTTTTTGGGTTTTGGATCGAGTACTCGAAATGCTCTTGAATTAATATATTTAATATTATTATTAAATATTCGACCCGCCGTAACTCCTGTGTGCGATGTCTGATTGACCTACCGTCAGTGGTGATGTGATCTGGTCATTAATACAGTCGATTCAAGTATAATGTTGGATATTAAATTATTGTTTGTGGATCAGGTCCACAAGACAGCCAATAATTATAATATCATCATTATTATGGGATCTTGTATCCAACGTATCTCTCTCATACGGTATCAGATTGATGAACCGTCAGCGGTAACATAACCCTGAAATTATGAAGGTCATTTTAAGATCAATTATGAATACATTTTTATTACTCATGTCTTAGGTCAATAAAACACCTATTATTAATTGATGTTATTATTATCATTAAACGCCTGGAAACCGCATGACGTGTCGTTTGTTGACCAGTCAAACAATGTAACTATTTTACGGTCACTTCATGGATTCATTAATACATGCTGTATACCAATTTACCTTTTTCATTTCATATATAAGAGAGGGTCACGTGTTATTTACGGACCCGTTTGCTTCTCTGCATGGCGACAATCCCGAATCACCCAGAACCCTTCCTCCAATCTTCTTCATCCGGAGACCGATCGTCGATCTGTCAGTGGATGTGGGATCATGTCGACGAGGAGAACATCGTGCACCTAGTTCATTTCCCTCTTCTTCAACTTCCTCTACACAATTTCCTATTGAGGAGATTGCTGATATTTGACAAGAACGACACTCTTCGACGAACGTCATCTTAATGGTATGTTCTACCCTGTTCTTATTCCTTCCTCAATATCCTCTTTCTTTTCTTCCTTTCCATGCTATGAAAAGTGACACCTTAAACCTTAATGGAGTCTCTCTTGGTTGTTAGTGCGGTTGTGCCGCAGCGACCATTGGAGGACGTAGTCATCGGGTGGAGTGATCAAAATCCTTGTGCTGGTTTTTCTCGAATAAGGACATCAATACCTGTTCAAGTAGGGATCTTACCTTCGTCTCTCTCTATTTTGTGCATCACGAGGGGTGGGTATCCTCTTGTTTTCGTGAGATATGGTTGAACCAATAAATAAAGATAATAACTAGTTAAAGAACTGGTTTGGGGAAGTTTTGTTGATATTTTTGTTTCATTTCCATCAATTCTTATCATTTGATTATGTTGTGAATTGAATAGGCTTATTCCTATTGAAAATCACCGTCGTTGGGGGCCTTTTCTTGCGCAATTAAATGTTCCCCTATTTTTCTATATTGCTTTGTGGATGGAATTTCATAGAATGTGTAAATTGGTTAATCATGTAAAGTTGGATGATTAAATGAATACCTAAAACCCTTGTATGATCACCCTGGTTAAACTAAATGAAAGAATGAATTTGTTGGTGCTGGTTGGGGTTTAATTATGTGAAGGGGTGTTTCGTGGGTTGTTGTTGAACGGGTGATCAGTGGGGCTGCGGCTGGCTTGGTTGTGGGTTGGCATGTATGATATGGTTGTGATGGGTAGTAGAACTATGGTAAAATGTGTCAAAGGGATGATGATGTGGTACGGTTATTGTTTCCGATGTGTTGTGGTTATGGTGGTTGGCTATAGGGTTGCAGGGATGGGTTGTGAATATGAATAAAATTGGAAGAGTTAACTAATGAATTGTGAGGCATGGTAGTTGATTAAATACGAAAAATCAATGGAATTGATTGGCTGATAAAAAAAATGGTATTGTGTTTCTTGTGTTTTATCTAACATTATTTGTGTTTGGAAGGGATATGTTTTTCGAAAGATTGATCTGGTTTGGTTGTTGTTAATTTCTCCGTTGTTAAGGAACTGATAAACTAAAACTGTTGAAACCTGAAAAGCTTAATGGGGTTTGGGGCTGTTTATTGTGTGCATACATTCGAGGTAGTACTGACGAGGCATGTGCTTAGATCTTTTGTGTAAAAGCCTTAGGATGGGCTGAGTGGTTGATATAATTATAAAAATCTATCCTTTTTATGTTTCTTTACACACCCCACTGATGTTGATAACTATATTCCGATCACCCGTGGGATAGTCGGGTGAGATTCTCAAACATCTAAAGGATGGCTGGTTACTGCTCTTCCATGTGCTCCCTCTTCCAGGTTCTATATCCCAAGATCCTTCGGGAAGGATACAATAGATGTTTCCCATGATTCTTCTGGATGAGGCTGTGATATGTTCCCAGGTGTCTTCGGGATGAGATGTAATGTAATTCATAGGTGTCTTTGGTATGAGATGTGGTTATAGCTGAGGATTGAGTGCTGAAGGGATATTATGAGCTTTGTATGGCCATGATGCGACACTAGCTCAAGAAGAGGGGGAAGCATCAGAGATTTAGGCATGAGGGCTTGAGAAGTATTCAGTGGGATGGTGGTTCGGGGAACCAATACATTGATAATATTACAATAATACTCTATTGACTTGCAATATTTGGTGAGTTTGGCTTGTAAGGATGGGTAGATAGATTCCTTGCTAGGATTTGGTTCCTTCTATTTTCTCACGGGGCATTAGGATGTCTCCCCACCTGTTCACGAGAGCATTAGGTTTTCCTACTGAGTATACTTGTATTCTCACCCTACGTTTACTTTCAAAATTTCAGGAGGACTTCAGGGACCGTGCAGGACCTTGCTAGTTGGGCATTGGTGTTTTGCTGGTTGCAGTTTTTGATTTCTTTTTTTGTATCGTACTTTGGATAATTTCTTCTAATTTTATTTTTGTTTCAGTATTGTATAAAACATGGATATGGGTTTGGTTTTGGATTTATTTTCATTTACTTGTTCCTTTTTATTTTTGTGTTTGACTCATCCTATTTCCCGATCTTAAATAATAAAAAGGGTAATGCCCCCCATATTTGTGAAAACTCATACCCTTGGTGCTAGTCGCCACTCCGGGGCCTACTGGGGGCAGGACTCATGGGTCATTATCTCCCATTCACCATTTTTAGCACAGGAGGGCATCTTTGGTGGTAGGGGGGTCGTGAAAGAATGCTATCAGAGCTTATGGTTGAGATATATGATGGAGTTTGGAGTTAGGCACCGTGAGGATTTCATGAGATGGTAGGGTAACAGTGCTGGATGATTTTGGTGTGTGACCTAGGCCATGGAAGACCAGCTAGGATATGAGATTGTAGGGCCCCCCATGATTCGATGCAATGACTCTGAGCTTACCGAACAACCTAGTAAGACTACAGTAATTGCGGGGTAGAGAACATAGGAAAGGTACATGCATCATCATGATTTGTGTTTTACATGATTTGGGTGTTCTCGGAAAGAAATAAAAATAAAGTGATAAAATGAAACCTTGAGAAAGTTTCCCTGTTACTTAGGCTTAGGAATTCTTTGTTTACCGTAAAGCTATGGCACCTGGATGTCAATAGAGAGGCAGAGGCATGGGACGCGGACAGTTGCACACAATAGAAGAAGCAACCCTAACAATGCCAAAGATTGAGAGAGATGTTTTTGGTTTTACTTAAATGATCATGTTCATGTTTTGTTCAAATTTAGGAGCATCACACTCCTTTGTTGAAACTCAATCTCTCCCATGCTTTGGGACTGGACCTTGTATTTTTTTTATAAGCCTATAATGATAAGTTGTTTCCCTCTTTCCATTAATTGTGTGTGAAGAGTCCTAACATGTGGGTAGTGGAGGACCTGATCCCAAATCAAGAAGAATTAATTTGGATGTGATTAAACCCTTGCAGGCGAGTCAGTGCCACATAAAGCAGATAATATCATGACATGGGGGAAGGAATTCCTTCACACATATAGTTAGGGTAGTGGTTGGATTCCTGTTATGAAGAGAGCCCTGAGAGGTATCTTGCAGGGTGATTTTTTGGACCGTTCCCCTTTTTATGGGTTGGTTTTTAATTCTCTAGGATGAGAATGTTTTGAGAGGTATCTAATGTAATGGCCTGGACCTCTCCAGACCATTACTTTGTAATGATTGGATATGGTCAAACACGACACGTGTTATAATAATAATTTTTGATAATAGTAATTGATAATGGTGGCGTGAAAATATTTGGTGTTTCTAAGAACCCAGTTTTTGCTGATAAACACTTTGGAATATTCTTGATGTTGTTCCAGAGCAGCGCCTTTAGACGGCTTGCGATTCCGAGCCCCGGTGTGGCTGGAATTAAATTTTCAGTGTGTTCAAACTGGAAATGCCAAATAAATGGGGTAACTCCTGAATGGTGATCCGGATCAGAGATCCGAGTGTATGGATGGGTCTGGAATGGGGTTTTACCCTAGGAACGACATAAAGCATGTCGGCGTGGGATGTTTGGACCCCTCGACCACTTCTGGAACATTAAATGGATTATTTAATTAATTAATATATTCATTTAATGTTGAAACACAAGTATATCTTAAATGGTGGCTCGTATTGGATGACTGAGGGCACCGTTGAGTTCAGAGTGTGCTATTTACCCTAGGAGGGGTGTATGTTTTGCGGGCACGACCCATCTGTGAAAAATGGCCCCAGGGGTGTTTTCATAATTTGGCGACCTCAGGCGCCATGTTTAATAACTTTTGAACGGGGTCTCAGATTAAAATTCAGAGACCGCCGTTTCACTCAGAGTGTGGTGTTTTCCCTAGGGGAGGCTTAACCTCGACCCTATCAGATGTTTCAGATTTGGGTTAAATTTGGGGGTTATTAATTAATTTTCTTTTTAAACCAACCCCCCCCCCCTCTTTCCCTTCTCCTCTGCACCCCCTGGAAGAAAGAACAGACCAAGGATCTTCCCTATACCTCTCCTCCATCTCCGATGAGGCGGCACCGATGAGGCAGCTCTGGTAGTCCTTCCGAGAAGCGTCGGGCGAAGCCCAACAAGGTAGGAGGTTTTTGTTGCGTTTTTATTCCCGAACCCCCTGTGAATCCAAATATTTGCATCGAATTGTTGTTTGATCCTCGAAAAAATCCAATGATCGTGTAGTAAATTTTATGAGCTTTCCATCGCATCTTTCAGAATCGAAATCCAAGTTACGAGGATGCCGCAGCGGTCCGATGAAGTTTATGGGAATTTTGGGAGGTCTGGGGGTTTTTCGGCGGTTCGGTGAGCCCTGGCGCGGCGGCAGCTCGGTTCAAGGGTGCAGGTGGCGTGGCGGACCTGGGTGCAGGCGGCGGGGGCTCCTCCGCAGGCGGCGGGCTTCGGTGTCAGCTGGGGCTTGCGGACGACGAGCGGCGATAGGCAGGGCGCTCCGCGGTGGAGCAAAGACCGGGGTCACGCTGTGCGACCCTACGGCTGGACCGAGATCCGCGTGATGTGGGTCTCCGCATGGAAAGTGGACCAGCCATGTCGGCTGGTCGAGGGAGGAGGCGCTCACGCGGTGTGCAGGAGAGGGCGCCTCGCGGGAGGTGGCAGGCCATAGTGCGGCGGTCCGGGGGTCCCACCGAGCCGGCCCAGGTTGATGGGCTGCGGTCCCAGCGGGCCGGCCGAGCGGGCCGGTGATAGAGTTAATATTTTCATTATTATTTATATGTTTTTCAATGATTTAATCCCACCTAATTATTCAATGTGAGTGTATTTGCATCATTTATGTGTTTTTTGTGTATTTTGGGCTTAAATGTGAAAATGGGGTAATTCTGTAAAATTGTCAGTTTTATATAGCTTGTGTTTTTCGGTCATAACTTTTATAATATGGATCCAATTTAAGTGAATCTTTTTTTTATGATTCCTATACTTATGATCTTGAAATGTTCCTTCTGGACCAAGACCCAATTCGAAACCCAATGGTGCAGAAAATTAAATCATGTTGAGAAATCAGTTTGGAAGGCAGAATGGACCCCACTTCATTAAATATGCAGTATCTCCTTCAGCCGACCTTAGAATGAGGTTATTCCAGATGGTGTCGCCAGAGGACTTCCAAAGGACGTCTCACATTAAATTTCATAAAATATTGAGCTCATTAATGCATCCTTTTGGCACGTCCAAATGGAGTGGGTGAAACAGTGTTTGGCGGCCAGAAAATTAATGGTCATTGATTCGGCCATATCTTTCTTTAAACCTGTCCAATGACTCTCCAATTTTAAGGGTCGATAGAAAACTTCATTTCCAACATTCTATAAGAAGGGACCTTAGTGTGTTTCTTCCAGCGTGTGGGAGGAACAGAGGAAAACTTTTGGAAGACAGATTCTGGAGGATCAAATTTCTGTTCTTTCTTTTCTCTCTTTTGTTCTTCTTAGTTTTGTAATGAATTCTTCTTTACCCTTAGTCACAATTACCCTTACCATGGTGGGATAAACTTCTGTGTGATTGGGGAAGGAGAGGTTTTCCATATTGTATTTCATGAGTTCCTTTTATTAATGTTTTAAAATCCTATTTTCTCTTCTGCGAATCTGTTTCAATTTCTTATAACAGTTTTTATTATCATGTACGATTGTATCTGATTTTAGATTCTATTGTTCATTTATATTTGGTAAATGATCAATATCTCCCTCCACTAGGTTCTGGTTTATAAACAATGGAATAGACCAGGATTTAGTGGTGTAGTACTCGGTGATCACTGGTACGTGTGTGAGGAGTAGTGAATGTTCTTGATTACATGGGATAAAGAAGACCTGATTGAGAATTGCCTAAGATAATTGGGGATATTTTCTACAACTCTATTACACAATGGAAGGAGAGTAGACCAACCTAAGATTTTATTAAGGTTTATTCTCACATTTTTTTGACCAAGGGAGTGAGAAGAAACGATTGTGGATTCTCACTCTTAACGATTTAGCAGAGGAGAATTGGGTAAAATGAACAATGATAGAATTACAACTGGAAAACTGACCCTAACCTGATCACCATTTCATATCACTGATTTAGATCACATCATTTGTCAATTTGTTTCAAAACTTTTACTTTATTACTTTACTTTATTTAGTATCTTTCTTATATTTTCTAAATCAAACAATTTCTAAAAACAAACTCACTTCTTTCTATTTTAAGGTAACGGCTTAATTGTTGTGCACTCCTCTCTAGAGACAACCTAGGTAATCCACTCTACTGCATTTTAACTTAGGTAATCTTTGTTTTTTCCACACCCCACGACAGGCACGTGTCAAAACTTGGCACCGTTGCCGGGGAGGCAGTGCCGCAATCTAATTATTAATACTTGACATTTTTTCAAAAAAAAAGTTAAAAAAATATTTTTACATGATATTTTCAAATGATTATTTCTTTAATTCATGTATCAAATACCCACATTTATAACAAGTTGATGAGGCTGGTTATGATCTAGTACAGATGCAAGAACTTAAAAATGACATTGCAAAACTAGAGAACAAAGTAGAACTTGCATTTGAATATGTCCGTGCAATGATGGGAAAACCAGAACCTATGAATGAACCCGAGGAGGAAAAGAAGGAAGAATTACCTATTGAGCTACATGTGGGAGAGAATAAAGATCTAGATAAATTATGGAATGATTGTGAATAACTACTTGATCCACATATTCCTTACAAAGAAGAAGATCCAGAACCAATAAAGGAAGACACCACCAAAGCTATGGAAGAAAAGATGGAGGAGCCTGACTATCTACCTCTATCTTGTGAAATTCAACTACAAGAGAAACCTCATACTGAAGAAGCAATTGAATTCAAGCTACATAAGGGAGATAATCTTTTTGTTAACTATTTTCATTCTGATTATATAGAATCTGAATTGAGTATCACTTTCCCTTTCATGAAATTTTCAGGTTTGGACAACAAATGTGTTGCCTTGGTGAATGAGGAAAAAGAAGAAGATACACCTGAAGAAGAACATACAAAGCTCCCTGAACTACATTAATGCTTATTGGAAGGAGTTCAAGATGAGATACAAGTGGACTTTCTTGAGGAAAAATAGACACAAGATAATTACTTTGGAAGGGAAGAGCTTGATATTTATTCATCATGCTTTAATTTTATTCAAATTGAATTACTCTATAATTATCCCTTTGAATATTCTTTTGATGCAGCATGCCTTGAGGAACCACTGGAAAATCAAGAAGAAGTTGTGAAATTGGAAACCAATAAAGAGGAGGACTCAGTATTTATCCTAAACCCACCATACAAGATTCATATCATTTTTATGGGGGTGTATTTGGTGTACCATATCCATGTAGTCCTCAATAGAAAGGAAGAAGTTCAAGATAGAAAGAAGAAGTTCTTGTGGTTCATATTAAAGAAACTTCACCCACCATCGGATTGGGGATAACCAACTGAAACTGCCCATCTGGAGGCAGTCAAAACCCAGGGCCCACTTGGGGGATTAAACCAAGATCTATTCATCTATTCTAATTCTATTTATATTTTCTTTACTTTCAATAAATTTATTGTGTTTTATTATCTAGCTTTGTTTGTAGGTTTTTATATGCGTAGCACTTAGGATCTTAACTCAACATTGCATTACCAATAAGTTAGGTCGTACCTCTCCTTTATATTTTCATGATTGTTGTGATTCAATTTCCAATATTCTTACATGTTAAATACATTTGAATGCATTGTGGACACTGCATCATTTAAGTGTGGGGGAGGGAACCTTTGTAGTGTAGGATTTTTATGTGTTGTTTGTTTTCCTATTTGTTTAAAAAAAACATGTGTGTGTTTAAAATTTTGTGTGCTTATTTTTAAATTTTTGTGTGTTTTTGAAACTTTTGAGCTGAAATGATTATCATTGATATTTTTGAAACCCATATCCATGAGTGAAATATTTTATTCCTTGAAACTAAGCTTAAATGAATGCTGAAAATGACATTGTTTCATGTTCAATTATTTGGGAATTTCATGAAAAATACTCTATTTTTTGAATCCCATGCCACATATCACTGTCTTTATATTTGAAATCACATTCCCGCGAGGCTTCTAAACCTATTATTTTTATATTCTTTACATTCACCTCACTTTTTGAGAGAACCAAATCATGCTTGATTTAACCAGAATTTGATTTATTCCTGTCAAAACTTGAGGGTTTGAGGTACTTGTGTTTTAAATGATTGAGGCATTTATTTGGTTTGAAAGCCCCCTTTTCAAGATAATCCCTTTCATAATGGCCTACCTTGAACATTTAGTCCTTGTAGCCCATAGAAGCCATGAAAATCTTGTTAGTTTAGCCACATTACAAGCCAATATTCCCAATCCAACCTGCTCTTGAAGTGAAATTGCATGATCTATTTGAACATAAGTGTGGGGGAAGATGTCTTGTATTGTACTACCTTATTTGGGGATACTTTGGGTGAAAAAAAAATGTTTAAAATATGTTATTTCTGTAAAAAAATCATTCTGCTGAAAGCTGTGCCTTTTCTGGAGCTTTCATGATGAGAGAAGCTGTGCCTTTCTGGAGCTTCTAATGTAAAAAGGAAGATGTGCCTTTTCTGGAGCTTTCAAGAAATATTATATTTGAGAATATATAAATGTTTGCTTCTGAAATGATGAACTATGGGAACATTCCTTGATATTCCATGGAGAAGGAGTTTATTTTCTACTAATGGGAGTGAAGAGAAGACCATACTTTTGTGAAAATTAGAGTAATGCAATTTTGCTTCAAAAAGAGCCAAGCCCTCTTCATTCAGTCTCAGAATTTTCACATATAAATCCTACCAACCTAAAGCCACAGAACAACCTTAACAAGTGCTCATGATAATCATATGTCTTTGACTCACATCGGGTGGAGATGTAGGAATTTATCAAGCCTATGGTGACCCTTGTATGAGTTTGGATGAGAAAGAAATTGCTAAAAAATTGAGATTTGTGTAATGAGAGATAATCAAAGTTAGGTAAGTGTTTTGTGTTCATGGGAGGAGAAATGAAGAGTAAATTTATTGAATGATCCTAACTTAAGAATATAAAATAATAGAGTTTGAGGGGGAATGATATATTTTGTTTCTTGTTTTCAAATTAGTGGATCTCATGAATATGTGTTTTGAATTTACTTTGAATTTATTTTGATTCTAACTTGTCCAGGAGACCAAGTGATAAGTGTGGGGGAATTGATAGAGTTAATATTTTCATTAATATTTATATGTTTTTTAATGATTTAATCCCACCTAATTATTCAATGTGAGTGTATTTGCATCATTTATGTGTTTTTGGTGTATTTTGGGCTTAAATGTGAAAATGGGGTAATTCTGTAAAATTGTCAGTTTTATATAGCTTCTGTTTTTCGGTCATACCTTTTATAATATGGGTCCAATTGAAGTGAATATTATTTTTAGGATTCCTATGCTTGTGGTCTTAAAATGTCCCTTCTGGACCAAGACCCAATTCGAAACCCAATGGTGCAGAAAATTAAATCAAGTTGAGAAATCAGTTTGGAAGGCAGAATGGACCCCACTTCATTAAATATGAAATATTTCCTTCATCCGACCTTAGAATGAGGTGATTCCAGCTGGTGTCGACAGAGGACTTCCAAAGGACGGCTCACATTAAATTTCATAAATTATTGAGCTCATTAATGCATCCTTTTGGCACGTCCAAATGGAGTGGGTGAAACAGTGTTTGGCGGCCAGAAAAGTAATGGTCATTGATTCAGACATATCTTTCTTTACACCAGTCCAATGACTCTCCAGTTTTAAGGGTCGATAGAAGCCTTCATTTCCAACATTCTATAAGAAGGGACCTCAGTGAGTTTCAGCCGGAGTGTGGGTGGAACAGAGGAAATCTTTTTGAAGACAGATTCTGGAGGATCAAATTTCTGTTCTTTCTTTTCTCTCTTTTGTTCTTCTTAGTTTTGTAATGAATTCTTCTTTACCCTTAGTCACAATTACCCTTACCATGGTGGGGTAATCTTCTGTGTGATTGGGGAAGGAGAGGTTTTCCATATTGTATTTCATGAGTTCCTTCTAATAATGTTTTAAAATCCTATTTTCTCTTCTGCGAATCTGTTTCAATTTCTTATAACAGTTTTTATTATCATGTACGATTGTATCTGATTTTAGATTATGTTGTTCATTTATATTTGGTCAATGATCAATATCTCCCTCCACTAGGTTCTGGTTTATAAACAATTGAATAGACCAGGATTTAGTGGTGTAGTACTCGGTGATCACCGGTACGTGTGTGAGGCGTAGTGAATGTTCTTGATTACTTGGGATAAAGAAGACCCGATTGGGAATTGCCTAAGATAATTGGGGGTATTTTCTACAACTCTATTACACATTGGAAGGAGAGTAGACCAACCTAAGATTTTAGTAAGGTTTATTCTCACATTTTTTTGACCAAGGGAGTGAGAAGAAACGATTGTGGATTCTCACTCTTAACGATTTAGCAGAGGAGAATTGGGTAAAATGAACAATGATAGAATTACAACTGGAAAACTGACCCCAACCTGATCACCATTTCATATCACTGATTTAGATCACATCATTTGTCAATTTGTTTCAAAACTTTTACTTAATTACTTTAATTTATTTAGTTTCTTTCTTGTATTTTCTAAATCAAACAATTTCTAAAGACAACCTCACTTCTTTCTATTTTAAGGTGACAGCTTAATTGTTGTGCACTCCTCTCTGGAGACAACCTAGGTAATCTACTTTACTGCATTTTAACTTAGGTAATATTTGTTTTTGCCACACCCCACGATAGGCACGTGTCATCCGGCCAGAGCGGGGCGGACCGGCCAGACCGGTTCGGTCCGGCCCAGGGGTAAACCCCCCTTAAAAAAATGGAAGCCCATAACTTTTGCTACGGGCATCTGTTTTGTACTCCGTCTGCGGCGTCTTGGACATGACGTCGAGGCGGAAACTTTGAGGTGGTTCTGGGAGTTTTAACTTCCATGATGAGGGGCTCGAAGTCATGACACGTGCGTAAAGAAGCTAAGCGGGCTTCCCAGGAATTCATGTTTTGGATGGCATGGGTGCGTCCGATGTTCGTTTTAAGCGCCGTCAGTGGCGTTGGGACCCTGGAAATGAGGCAGAGCATTCCAGGGTGGTTTCAGGCATTGAGGCCGAAGTTGAGGTGTGGGCCCTATGGCCCGTCTTTTGAGCTGCATGCGGCGTTTCACGACTTTTTTATCGGATGTCCGTTCAGGGCGTGCGAGCAGTCGTTTCTGGATGTTTATTAGAGGGGATGGAAAAGGTGCGATGCGCCCAATTTCTTTTGAGACCAAGGCTCAGGATCACGGGACTCCGATCAGGCATGAGGCGGTGTTGGTGGCTTTTCTATCGGATATTCGTTTGAGGCGAGTAAGTAGTCTATCTAGCATGTTTTTCCTCAAGGATTACAATGGTTTGATCTGTTGAGGCGAGAAAAGCATCTTATGTGATCTTATTAAATGTGCAAATGTGAGGGTGCCCTGGGGGAGGATCATCTACTGAGTTTGTAGCAGACCCTTGGCATGTTATCGTGTGCGCTCTCATGTGAGTAAAGTAATGCTTGAATAGATGTGGTTGGTCATGCCCCAGTCGTTGAGGCGGAAAGTTAGAGATGTTACGTCCCGCCTTCGCGTTGACGTTGGGTGTTATGTGCATGATAGCCCTTGGGATGAAAATGAGGTATACTCGGCGAGTATATGGGAGCGCTTGGAAGTATGTGTGGTTTTTACCTGAGACTGTTTGTGTGCTTGGTTGGGGTTTGAATTTGGTCCACACGTCGTGTGGGCCCCATGTTCGTGTCGTGTTCTACATTGCATACCTTTGATCTCGCGTGACGTAGAGGGTCACTCCGTTCTCATTTGTTGACCAGCAGGGTTGAGTCTTTCCCCCGGCTCTGTTCTAGTTGGTTTAGATTAGAAGGTTAGTGTGGTTTCCATTGGTCTTGTTCCGAAATTAGGTGGTTGCACGATACCCACTGCGTGATCGGTTGGCTAGTGTTGTACCATCTAGTAGAGATAGCTAGAGCGGTTCTGGTATTACCCTCCAGTGGGGCTGGGCAGTGGGTTACCCATAGAATTCTCTAGTTTTACCCTCTAGTAGAGACTAGGCAGTGGGTCACTCGATGACTCTTGAGGGTTTACCCTCCAGCAGGGTTGGGCAGTTGGTCACCCATCATGTTTTAGGTCTACCCTCCAGCAGGGCTGGGTAGTGGGTTGCATGTCGGCTTGTTCAGGGTTTACCCTCTAGAAAAGACTAGGCAGTGGGTCACCTGACGAATCTTGAGGGACTACCCTCTAGCCGGGCTTGGCAGTGGGTCTCTCATCGTCTTATTCCAGGTTTACCCTCCAGCAGGGCTGGGCAGTGGGTCACCCGTCGACTTCTTCCAGGTTTACCCTCCAGCAAGGCTGGGCAGTGGGTCACCTGATGAATTATTCCAGGTTTACTTTCTAGTAGGGCTGGGCACTGGTTCTACGGATGATGTATTATGGTTTACCCTCCAGTAGAGTTGGGCAGTGGGTTACCCGATATCATATTATGAATTACCCTCCAGCAGGGCTGGGCAGTGGGACACATGTTGGCATTCTAGGCTCAGTCCTTTCTACAAGGCTTGTCTGTTGCTTTCCTCCGTGATTACCAGAGCAGGACCCTTGGTTGTACGGATCAGTGATGGAACAACCTTGTCTTTGAGGAGACCTCTCGACTGCGGGTCAGTGACATGGTGTGGTTTGATGTTCCCCCAGAACTCTCATGTGCGTGGGGCACTTTCCCCACTGAGATGCGTCCTTGCGACATGACCTAAAACTGTGCGTGCTAGTCAGTGTCGCCCAAAGCTGATAGTGTCTAGGTGCGGTGAATTGAGACCCTTGACTTGCAGTTCGGGGCAGACGTGCGGGATGCTAGGCATCAATGGATTTTTCTTCTGAAATTTTTGGCTACTCATTTTCTTGGGCTGAGCTACGGGATGGAGATCCCCTTACGACATTGTTTGGGCTTCTTGATTGAGCCTAAGGATATGTATATACCTTGTTCTAGTACCCACTTCTTGGGTTTGGTTGCTCTCCTTCCAGGAGAGGCGAATACGCGTGGGGTATTCCACATGCTTTCTGTGTCTAGCTTCTCGTGGTTGGACAAGTCTACTCTCCTTCTATAAGTAGCGAAGACTCGACGGGAAGTTCATCTTCTCACCTTTTCCAGCTCGTTGTGCCTGGACGAGTCTAAATTCTTTCCTCTTGTTTGGTTGAGATGGACTCATTGTTTTAATCATTTACTTTCCCATGTTCAATCTACTGCTCACCCATCGGTACCTCCTTTGTTGCTCCCTCGAGCCTTCGGGGTATCCTACTGAGTATTTTTATACTCACCCCTGCTTGGGCTTTACCCGCACTTGGTGTTCCCTTTCAGACGACAAACATGTTGGTCATGACTTCAGTGGAGAATAGGAGTTTGGGAGACTGGACTGCGTGCGGTGGTCATAGTTGGGTTCCAGGTGGGGGACCCTTCCAGCTATTTTCCTTTTTTTAGTTGTTTTCGGGTTGTGCCACTTTTCTGGTTGGGCGCGTGTTTTTTCCATTTTCTTTTTTAGTTACTTTCAACACTTTCATTGTACTTGTAGAGGTCGATGCACTTTGTGGTTTATATATAGAAGTTTCTCTATTTCTTTACTTGAATTTTCATTTACTCTGCACTTTTGCATTGAGTGTACTGCGTGTGTGTGTATAGGTACTTAGGAAAAGGCCTCCCTGTGTTGTTGTGCCTTCGGTGATAGTCACCAGCCCCTGGCCTATGGAGGCGGGCATGGGGTAGTTGCGGCTCGAGCACGGGGTAGGGTCAAGTCGTGAAAAAGTGGTATCAAAGGTGGTTAATTACTTGGGGTGTTGTGCGGACGTCCCTAAAAATGAATTGGTTGGGATTTAGGGCAACAGTGTTAACATGTCTCAAGAACGGCTCTCAGGCAAGGGAGTCCAGTGATGGTGTGGCGGCCGACGTATCAATTCACCATGACCTTGATAAACCGCTTGTCGACTCGACAAGCTGAGACACTTGTTGCAGGGAAAAATTAGTTTTTGCGTCACATAGGATTGAGACTTTGACCATCCTTCTTGAGTTAGCTCCCCATCGTTGATATTAATATATTCATATATACTCATCTGACCGCGACACTCCTTGATAATATTCAGGATGTACCCACGAAGACAGCCAGCCATGATACCAGCTTTGGTGCGTGATGACGAACCTGTGAGCTACGAGGCCACAGTATAGGACCTATCATGCCAGCCCCTTTCTCTAGGTGGGCCTGTAGCAGCACCCCCACCTATTGAGCAGCAGACCATTTCAGCAGAGCAGGCTGAGCTTGAGCGCAGGTTGAGTGATCATTGTGAGTTCCACCTGCAGAGACCACTGAGGTTCAGTGGTGAGACAGACCCTCAGGAAGCAGAGGCTTGGCTCGAGGTTGTGGTATTCCTTTTTAGGCTTGTGAATACACCAAAAAATCAGAGAGTGTCTTTGGCAGTCACCCTTTTTCATGGAGCAGCTTGGCGTTGGTGGTGTCTGGTGACTCATCTTCTTAACGAGTCGTCGCTTTCGTGCGGCGACATCCAGTTTTTGTTCCGTGAGGTGTTTTTCCCCTCCTATCTGTGCTCCGTTCGGATTCAGGAGCTCCTGCAGTTTCAGCAGCGAGGGATGACAGTGGCCGAGTATGCGGCTAGTTTTACAGACCGTGCACGCTTTTACCTGTACATTGTCTATGACCACAACATCCGAGCGCGAAATTTTGAGCAGGGTCTCCGCCGAGAGATTCGTGCTTTCATAGTACCCTTGGGCATTTCATCATATGTCGGGGAGCTAGAGCAGGCGCTAGCAACCGAGAGATTCCTGTCACATTCTGGATTTGGTGGTGGCAACATGCACGTTGGAGTCGAGCCGTCTGTCGCAACTAGAGGGCATCAGCAGGAAGAATCACCACGCAGGTGGCTTTCTGAAAACCGGACTCAGGGGCATGGTCGTACACCACAATGGTGCCGGAGGGAACCCGTGCAGCCCGAAAAGAGTCGGTACTTTTCTTGTGATGGGCGAGGTCACCTGGCACGAGACTGCCCAACCAGGCATGCAGAGAGCTTCGGGCAGGTAGCGGGTGCACCTCCACAATAGAGGAAGCGCCATGATTAGAGTAGCGCCCAGAGAGGTGGTACTAGCAGAGGAGCGGGAGGAGCTGGTAGTGGGGGACAAATTTACGAGGACTTCTCGTCACCACTAGGCAGTCCATGTCAGGCTCAGGGAGATAACACTTGGGACCACAGACAACCGCGAGCATTGGAGGTCTACGATACTGCAGAGCATGAGGTGATGAGATGTACGCTCTACGACTCTTCTACTTTTTGCGGTAGAATTGTTAGACTCTATGTGTGAAAATATTTTCTTCCTACTCCTTGCATGAGGTGTTACCAGGGTGGCGCGGGGCATCGGTGTAACCCTGTGTTGGTATGATAAAAGGCATGACACCTTTTCCTTTAGTCGATGGTGTCGACTCCATCGCTTTCCGAGCGTGTAAGAGAGTCTTGGTTGCGAGACATCGACTGTGAAATCTTGCGTGACCAGATATCCTTGGGGGATTCACCATATGAATATTATGAAGGAGGTAATCACCTGGAATTATTCTAGGTGAGGTCGGTGATTCCAGTCACGACATGCGACGTAGAGGTCTGGTCGGGGAGGTGAGCTACCCCCGAGAGCCATCATTCTATTTGGGACCGTGAAAAGGGATGGAGAGGTTACCTACCGCCTTGCCCTAACCCCAAAGGCTTGTTTGGTTGCATGGTGTCTCCCACGTGACTCACCCGAGAAGCGGTGTGCGTGGTCCTATGCACAACATCGGAAATGGTAGAATTCTTGTGAATGGATCAGTCCTTTGGTATGTGTGCGGTGGCGCAGAGCTGTGCATGAGTTCTTCTGGGTACGGAGGAGTCGTGAGCGGGCTGAGTACCCTGAGTTTTTCCCTGGTTTTGCTTTTCGGTGAAGAAAATATTGAAGGAGGTAATGATTTAAGAACCTAGTTTTTGTTGTGAAACACTTTGGATTATTTTTGATGTTATTCCAGAGTAGCACCTTCAGACGGCGTTCGATTCTGAGCCCCGGTGTGGCTGGAATTAAATTTTCAGTGTGTTCACACAGGAAACGCCAAATAGATGAAATAACTCCTGAATTGTGATCTGGATCAGAGATTCGTGTGTACAGATGTGTCCGGAATGGGGTTTTTACCCTAGGAACGTCATAAAGCGTGTCGGCGCGGGACATTTGGACCCCTCGCCCACTTTTGGAACGTTAAACAGATAAATTAATTAATTAATTTATTCTTTTAATGTTTAAACGCAAGTATCTCTTAAACGGTGGGTCGGATTGGAAAACCGAGGGCACCGTTGAGTTAGGAGTGTGCTGTTTACCCTAGTAGGGGTCTAAGTTTTGCGGGTGCGACCCGTCTGTGAAAAATGGCCCCAGGGGGGTTTTCATAATTTGGCGGTCTCAGATGCTAGGTTTAATAACTTTTGAACAGGGTCTCAGATTATAATTCTGAGACCTCTGTTGTGCTAATTGGGTGGTTTTTACCCTATGATAGGCTTAACCTCGACCCCATCGGATGTTTCAGGCGCGGGTTAAATTTGCGGGTTTTTAATTAATTTTCTTTTTAAACCAACACTCCCCCTTACCTTCTGCTTTGCAACCCCTGGCGGAAGAAAAACACCAAGGAGATTCCCCCTCCCTCTCCTCCATTGCCGGTGAGGCGGCTCCGGTGAGGTAGCTCCGGCGGTCCGTCCATGAAGCGTTGGGAAAAGCCCAACATGGTAGGAGGTTTTTGTTGCGTTTTATTCCCAAACCCCATTTGAACCCATCTTTTAGCATCTAATTGTTTTTTAATCCTCAAACAAAGCCCATGATTTTGTATTACATTTTATGAGCTTTCCATCACTTCTTTCGGAATCCAAATCCGAGTTACGAGGAGGCCGCAACGGTTTGGTGAAGTTTACAGGAATGTAGAGAGGTCTGGGGGTTTTACAGCGGTTTGACGAGCCCTGGTGCGGCGGCGACTCGGTTCCAGGGTGCTGGCGGCGCGACGGACCGGGGTGCAGGATGCGGGGGATTCTCGGTAGGCAGCGGGCATCGGTGTCGATCGGGGCTCACGGACGGCCAGCAGCGCCAGGCGAGGCACTCCGCGGCGAAGCGAAGATAGGGGTTGCGCTGTGCGACCCCGCGGCTGGATAGAGACTCGCGTGACGCTGGTCTCTGCGTGGAAAGTCGACCGACCATGTCGGCAGGTCTTTGGAGGAGGCACCCATGTGGTGCGTGGGCGAGGATGCCACAAGGGATGCGGCGGGCTGCTGTGCGGCTGTCTGCGGGTCCGGCGGGGCCAGCTCAGGCGGCTGGACCGCAATCCCAGCGGGCTGACCAGAGCGGGCCGACCTAGGGGTAAACCCTCCTTAAAAACATGGACACCCGTACCTTTTGCTACGGGAGTCCGTTTTACACATCGTCTACGGAGGCACAGACATGATGCCGAGGCGGAGTCTTTGAGGTTGTTCCAACAGTTTTAACATCCGAGATAAGGGGCTCGGGGGCACAACACCTGCGTAAAGAAGCTATGGGGGCTTCCCGGTAATTCTTGTTTTGGACGGTGTGGACGCGTCCGACGTCCATTTTAAGCGCTGTCAGTGGTGTTGGGACTCTGGAACCGATGTGGATATTTCCAGGGTGGTTTCAGGTGCTGAGGCCGAAGTTGAGGCACGGGCCCCACAACCCGTCTTTTGAGCTGCGTGCAGCGTTTCATGACTTTTTCATTGGACGTCCGTTCATGGCGTGTGAGCAGTCGTTTCTGGATGTTCTCCCGAGGGGATTTCAATGGTGCAATCCGCCTGCTCTATTTCGGCACGATGGGGCAGGGCCCACGAGAGCCGTTTGGGCGTCGACGATGATTTTCCATCTCTATCACCGGGCGACCATTTTGGACAAGTGAATAGTCCACCTTGGATGATTTTTGTAAATGATCACAACGGTGTGATCTGTTCTTTGTGTTTCAGGACCATGATGCAGGTCCCACATAGCACCGCTCGTGTGCGGTGCGCCGGAATGCATCTTATTCTTCGGATATCCGTTGCGCTCAAGTGAGTAGTCCTTTTAATGTGTTTTCCAGAGGGTATCGCAATGGTGCGATGCGCTCGACTGTTTTCGGGGTCGGGGATCAGGATCACGGGACGTCGATCGGGCGTGAGGCGGTGTTGGTGGATTTTCCATCGGATATCCATTTGAGGCGAGCGTGTAGTCTATCTTGCATGTTTTTCCTCAAGGATTACAACGGTGTGATCTGTTTAGGCGAGAGGAGCTTCTTATGTTATCTTATTGAATGTTGAAATGTGAGGGTGCCCCAGGGGTGGATCTTCTACTGAGTGTGTAGAGAACCCTTGAAGTGTGATCGTGTTCACTCTCATGTGAGTGAATTAATGTTTGAATATATGTTGTTGGCGTGCCCCAGTCATTGTTTCTACAAGTTGGAAATGTTACGTCACGCCGTCGCATTGACATTGGGTGTCGTGTGCACGATAGCCCTTGGGATGAAAATGAGGTATACTCAGGGAGTATATGAGAGTGCTTGGAGGTACGTGTGGTTTCTACCTGAGACTGTTTGTATGCTTGGTTGGGGTTTGACTTAGGGCCACACGTTGTGTGGGCCCCATGTGCTTGTCGTGTTCTGCTTTGCATACCTTTGACCTCTCGCGACGTAGAGTGTCTCTCAGATCTCTTTTATTGACCAGCGGCATTGATTTTTCCCCCGGATCTATGGTCGATGGTTTAGATCAGCTGGGTTGTGTGGTTTCCCTTGGTCTTGTTCTGGAGTCAGGTGGTTGCGCGATACCCACTCCGTGTTCGGTTGGCTAGTGTTGTATCATCCAGAAGAGATGGCCAAAGCGGTTCTGGGTTTACCCTCCAGTGGGGCTAGGTAGTGGGTTACCCATCGACTTATCGGGGCTTACCCTATAGTAGAGACTAGGCAGTGGGTCACCCGATGACTCTTGAGGGTTTACCCTCCAGCAGGGCTGGGCAGTGGGTCGCCCGTCATGTTTCAGGTCTACCCTCCAGCAGGGCTGGGTAGTGGGTCGCCTATCGACTTGTTCAGGGTTTACGCTCTAGCAGAGACTAGGGAGTGGGTCACCCGACGAATCTTGAGGGTCTACCCTCCAGTAGGGCTGGGTAGTGGGTCGCACATCATCTTGTTCCGGGTTTACCCTCGAGCAGGCCTGGGCAGTGGTTCACCCATCGACTTCTACCAGGTTTACCCTCCAACAAGGATGGACAATGGGTCACCTGATGACTTATTCCAGGTTTACCCTCCAGAGGGGCTGGGAAGTGGGTTGCCTGATGATGTATTATGCTTTACCCTCTAGTAGAGCTGGGCAGTGGGTCACTCGATTTCATATTATGAATTACCCTCCAGCAGGGCTAGGCAGTGGGACACCTGTTGGCATTCTAGGCTCAGTCCGTTCTACTAGGCTAGTCTGTGACTTTCCAACATGATTATCGGAGAGGGACCCTTGGTTGTACGGGTCAATGATGGAACGAACTTGTCTCTTAGGAGACCTCTCGACTGTGGGGAAGTGACATGGTGTGGTTTGACGTTCCCCTATAACTCTCATGTGAGAGGGGCAGTTTCCACACCGAGACGCGTCCTTGCGACGCGACCTAAAACAGTGTGGGCGAGTCAGTTCCGCCTAAAGCGGATAGTTTCGAGGTGCGGTGAATTGAGCCCCTTGACTTGCGGTTTGGGGAAGACGTGCGGGAAGCTGGGCATAGATGGAGTTTACTTCTGGGACTGTTGGCTACTCATTTTCTTGGGTTAAGCTACGGGATGGAGATCCCCTTATGATGTTGTTCGGGCTTCTTGATTGAGCATAAGGATATGTATATAACTTGTTCCAGTACCCACTTCTTGGGTTTTGTTACACTCCTTCCAGGAGAGGCGAAGACGCGTGGTGTATGCCACGTGCTTTCCGTGTCTAGATTCTCGTGGTTGGACAAGTATACTCTCCAACTATAGGTAGCAAAGACTCGATGGGAAGTTCATCTTCTCACTGTTTCCAGCTCCTTGTGCCTGGACGATTCTACCGTATTTCCTCTTGTTGGGTTGAGCTTTACTCCTTGTAGTACTCCTTTACTTTCCCTTGTTCGATCTACTGCTCACCCTTTGGTACCACCTTTCTTTCTCCCTCGAGCCTTCGGGGTATCATACTGAGTATTTTTAAACTCACCCCTGCTTGGGCTTTTCCCGCACTTGGTGTGCCCTTGCAGACGATGGACAGGTTGGTCGTGACTTCAGCGGAGCATAAGAGTTCGGGAGCTTGGACCTCGTTCGGTGGTCATAGTCGGGTTCTAGGTGGGGGACCCTTCCAGCTCTTTTCCTTTTTTTACCTGTTGCCGGGTTGTGGATCTTTTCTAGATGGGCGCATTTTTTGCCCCTTTTCTTTTTCAGTTACATTCATCAATTTCTTTGAACTTGTAGAGGTCGATGCACTTTGTGGTTTATATATAGCAGTTTCCCTTTTTCATTACTTGTCTTTTATTTTACTCTGCAATTTTTCATTGAGTGTGGTGTGTGTGTGTGTGTGTGTATAGGTACTTAAGTAAAGGTGTCCCCGAGTTGTTGTCTCTTCGGTGCTAGTCGCCATCCTCTATCCTATGGAGGTAGGCTTTGGGTAGTTGCGGCTCATGCCCTGGTAGGGTCGGGTCGTGACCGTGTTAATTATATTAAATGGTTTTAATTTAATCATTGTGAAATAAAAAAAAATAAAATTGAATGTATTTAATTCAATGAGGGGAGGTTCATGGTTTCTTTTTGATTTATTTAAATTTTAATAAATAATAAATTATCTGTGTAATTAGCATGTAATGGGAGGCTGCCCAGCGTTGACGTAATGGTGGTCCGACATGGTCAACGTAGATAACATCAATAATAATAATAATAATTAATAATAATTAGTGAAGTGTTAATAAATTTTAATTTGTTATTTGTTATTATTATCATACTAAATGATAATGATAATGGTGACACAAATATGTTTGTGATTGGTAAATAAAATAAAATGGGGTTAAATTATATCATTAATGATGGGTGTTATTATTATTAATTTTATTAATAATAAGCTGAAGTGAAAAGGATGGTGGGGCGTGTTGGGCATGGAATGAGGAAGGGGAGGCTCCACTTTTGGTGGAGAAAGAGGATTATGGAAGAAAGAATTAGATTGGAGAGATAAACGGTTTAAATAAAATAAATATTTAAAATTTAAAGCAATAAAATAAATAAGTTAAAAAGAGGAGTCAATAATGGGGCTAATGCACTCCAATTTGAGAAATATTGTGTGTGGGATTTGGAATTGAAGAAAAAAATGGTTAAATAAAATAATAATAATATAATAATGTAATTATTAATTTTGTTGGGAAAACCATGTTTCGTCCATAACTTCTTCGTGTGACCTCAATTTTATGAACCATCAGTGGTAGTGAGACCCTGACTTAGAGACAGAATTTATGAATCCAATATTGGATTTATTTTTCAGGTTTTCAGATCGGGTACCAGAAACACTCGTGAATTAATAGATTTAACATTATTATTAAATCGTCGACCCACCGTAACTCCTGTGTGCGATGTCTGATTGACTTGCCGTCAGTGGCGATGTGATCCTATCATTAATATGGTCGATTAAAGTCTAATGATGAATATTAAATTATGGGTCATGGATCGGGTCCATGAGACACCCAATAATAATAATATCATTATTATTACGGGATCTTATATCCAACGTATCTCCCTCATACGGTATCAGATTGACGAACCGTCAACGGAATCGTAACCTAAAAATTATGACGGTCATTTTAAGACCAATTATGAATACCTTTTTATGACTCATGTATCGGGTCAATAAAACACCTATTATTAAGTGAAGTAAATATTATCATTAAATGCATGGAAACCGCGTGACGTGCCATGTGTTGACCAGTCAAATAGCGTAACAGTTGTACGGTCACATTGTGTATTAATTAATACATGCTGCATACCTTTTTACCTTTTCGTTTCCTATATAAGATAGGGTGACATGTTATTTATAGACCCCTCTTCTTCTCTGCACGCCGACGCTCCCGGATGACCCAGAATCCTTCCTTATATCTTCTTCTTCCGGACTCTGATCGTCGATCTGTCGGTGGCTGCGGGATCGTGTCGACGAGGTGAACATCGTGCACCTCGTTCCTTTCCCTCTTCTTCGACTTCCTCTTCGTAGTTTCCTACTGAGGAGATTGCTGATATTTGACGGGAACAACGCCCTTTGAAGAACGTCATCTTAATGGTATGTTATAACCCGTTCTTATTTCTTCCTTGATCTCCTCTTTCTATTACTTCTTGCCATGCTATGACAAGTGAAACCTTAAACCTTAATAGAGTCTCTCTTAGTTGTTAGTGCGGTTGTTCCACAGCATCCATGGGAGGACGTAGTCCTCGGGAGGAGTGATCGAAATCCTTGTGCTCGTTATTCTCGCAGAAGGATATCAAAACCTATTCAAGTCGGGAACTTACCTTCGTCTCTCTCTCTCTTTTCCATCATGCGGGGTGGGTATCCTCTTTTTTTCATTTGATATAGTTGAACCAGTAAATAAAGATAATAACTATTTAAACAAAGGGTTTGGGGAAGATTTGTTGATATTGTTGTTTCATTTCCATCAATTTTTATCCTTTGATTATGTTGTAAATTGAATAGGATTTTTCCTATTGAAAATCACGGTCGTTGGGGGCCTTTTATTGAGAAATTAAATGTTTCCATGTTTTTCTATTTTGTTTTGTGGATGGAATTTCATGGAATGTGGAAATTGGTTAGTCATGTAACGTGGAAGATTAAATGAATACCTGGAACCCTTGTATGATCACCCCAGTTAAACTAAATGAAAGAAGGAATTTGTGGGTGATGGTTGGGGTTTAATTATGTGAAGGGGTGTTTTGTGGGTTGTTGTGGAATGGGTGAGCATTGGGGCTGCGGTTGGCTGAGTTGTGGGTTGGCGTGTATGATATGGTTGTGATGGGTAGCAGAGCTGCGGTAAAAGGTATCAAAGGGATGATGATGTGGTACAAGTATTATTTCCGATGTGTTTTGGTTATGGTGGTCAGCAGTAGGGTTGTAGGGATGGGCTGTGCATATGAATAAAAGTGGAATTGTTAACTAATGAATTGTGGGGCATGGTAGTTGATTAAATACGGAAAATCAATGGAATTGATTGGATGATAAAAGAAAATGGTATTGCGTTGCATGTGTTTTCTCAATCTTTATTTGTGGTTGGCTGGGATATGTTTTATGAATTATTGATCTGGTTTGGTTTTTATTAGTTTCTTGGTTTTTAAGGAACATATAAACTAAAACTGTTGAAAGATGAAAAGCTTAATGGGGTTTGGGGCTGTTTATTGTGTGTATACTTTCGAGGTAGTAGTGCCGAGGCATGTGCTCAGATATTTTGTGTAGAAGACTTAGGATGGGCTGAGTGGTTGATATAATTATATAAATCTATACTTTTATGCTTCTATACACACCCCACCCATTTGAGCACCATGTGATGAATACCCATGGGACGGGAGGGTGAGATTATCAAACATCTAAAGGATGGCTTGTTACTGCTCTTGCATGTGCTCCCTCTTCAGGGTTCTATAGCCCAAGATCCTTTGGGCAGGTTACGACAGATATTTCCAAGAGTATTCGGGATGAGGATGTGATATGTTCCCAGGTGTCTTCGGGATGAGATGTGATGTGGTTCCCGGGTGTCTTCGGGATGATATGTGGTTATGGACATGGATTGACTGCCGGCAGGATACTATGAGCTTCGTATGGCCAGGTTGCGGCACTAGCTCAGGAAGAGGGGGAAGCATCAGAGCGTTAGGTGTGAGGGCTTGAGAAGTATTCAGTGGGAAGGTGGTGCGGGGTACCCATAAATTGATAATATTACATTAATACTCTATTGACATGCAATATTTGGTGAGTGTGGCTTGTAAGGTTGGGTGGATATATTTCTTTCTAGGATTTGGTTCCTTCTATTTTCTCATGGGGCATTAGGATGTCTCCCGACCTGTGCATGAGAGATTTCGATTTTCCTATTGAGTTTACTTGTATTATCACCCAATGTTTACTTTTATGTTTTGAGGAGGACTTTAGGGACCGTTCGGGACCTTGCTAGTTGGGCGTTGTTGTTTTGCTAGTTGCATTTTTTTCATTCTTTTTTGGTATTGTACATTGGAGATTTTCTGGTACTTGTAATTTTGTTTCAGTATTGTATAAAACATGCATATGGGTTTGGTTTTGGGTTTATTTTCATTTACTTGTTCCTTTTTCTTTTGGTGTTTGACTCATCCTATTTCCCGAACATAAATAATAAAAAGGGTAATGCCCCCGATATTTGTGAAAACTCAAAACCAGTGTGTTAGTCGCCACTCCGGGGCCTACTGGGAGCGGGACTCGGGGGTCATTATCTCCCTTTCACCACTGCCAGCTCAGGAATGGTATCTTTGGTGGGAGGGGATCGTGATAATTTCATATTAAATTTCCCACATTTTCACATATATAATGAGTTATACAATAAACCTTACAAAAAACTATATTCCATCAAATTTACCTTAAATAATATCTCTTTTTCTCTGTCCATATTCCTTTAATTATTTTATATTAGGAGGAGATTCGGTTGGAGGATTTAACACCAGACTGAGGAGTTTGAGAAGATTCAATCAACAGATCTCCAACCATTGGTCCTAGATTGAAGTTGGTGCGTAGATAAGAACATTCAGAAGCATAAGTGATCCATGTACAATTCCTTTCTTAATTATCAGAAAATGTGTACAATTTATGATTTTGAAGTGTTAGTTCTATTTCTAGGGGTTCCATGTAGGTGGGGAATCCCTCCTTCATTATAATTTTGCAAGGTAGTTTTTTTCATGAACCTATGTGCTAGTAACCTAGTTGGTGTGACCCTGTGTGCAGATTTCTATGTATGAACATCCTTGAATGTCTATTTCTATTTCGTCATTGATGGACTCATCTAAATTTTGTAATGACTATGGAAGCGGTGATCGGTACAGTTTATTCTTTTCGGTTTGGAGTTGTGTTGATATGGTCCCTTGTGGTATGTCATTAATTTGTGTGGGATTCTCCAATTTTATCCCATTTTGGGTATCTTATATAGGTCTATGACGGTTAGTTATACTATTTGGTCCTTATGGTGGGGAGACACACTGCTGGTCGCACTTAAATTCACTTAGAATGAATTAAATTTATCTCATTCTTTATAGTGGTGAGTTGATGCGAGCTTCCTAGTGTTAGGGATCTTGTCAAGGTTTTGATGTTTACAGCTCAATGGGTGGACTTTTTTGGAGATTCCTCATTTCATGTCACATCCATGGGTAAATTACGAGATTGTAAAATCCCAAGGGTTTCGATGAATAGAGGTTATGAGAGTATTGATTGGGATGTGGTTGATAATGTTTTTGATTCCATGAAAATGTTGTTTGTTTCATTTGGTGATATAAGGGGTGTTTTGACTCAATAGGATGGATTGAACTTTTTGAATGTTCCCCTTCATTTGATTAATCAACACGATATGTGTAAACTCTTGGGTGTCTGTTTCTCATACCAAGGATTCTATTTTATCCTCACAAGTCAAACATGTAAACCACTTTTTTTACTAGAAGTGATCATGTCATCTTTTCATTTGTCATTCACTCAAGAACCCCCTTGTGTTGAAATGGATTACAAGTTAATTTTATTTAGTGAACCTTGGAATGAATTTTTGGGGGTTTAAAGCATTATAGTTTTTGATAATTATCATAACAAAAATATTGAAATATTTTTTATTTAATATTTTATCTAGCATAGATATTATTTGATGAGGTTTTTAATGAGCCCTGTATAGTTTTTTTTGTAGATAAATTATCATTTTTCTCATTATAATGTATAGCACCTGGTGAAGGCACATTAAAATCCATGTCGGTTCACCGGTTCACCTTGTAGGCTGCTCTGTGTTTGAATTTTATTATTATTATTAAGTAATTAAGTAATGCGAATAATGATAAAGTTAGAACAAAATGATATAAGAAATATAAAATTACATAAATAATGTTTTAATAATAATAATGTTTAAAAATGATATTATTATTCTTTTTATTACAATTTTATTATCGTTAATAAAATTAATATTATAATTAAGTCTATTGGATTGGATTTTTTTTTGGATTTTTTAACTTTATTTTTCCTTTATTATTTTATTTTATTTCTTTTTATTAATTTCCACTCTTCATCTTTTACTCTCCCATCCCCTAATAAGGTTACTGATTCTACTCCCCTTGTGGTGTTACAATGTAACCCATTTTACCCTCCAAGCTAGAACCTCCCCTTGCTCCACCAACCTTCATTTAGTATTCCCTTCAACAACCATACAAACACTGACCGCCATCCCATGTTCCACCCCACCCACGAGCACACAACCCTAGAGCCACCCCGACCTCCAATGTGGAGCCCCCCCCCAAATTTCATTCTAGCACAACTACCCTCTAACACCCCACATCTCTCTCAATCAACCTCTCTAACCCTGATCATAAGTGGGTTCTATTGTAGTGGGTTGTTTATTCCATTTGGATGGGTTTCTGGTAAGGTATTCATGTTATGTTAGGGTATATTTTGATATATTTGGGTAAAATTATTGAATTATGGTCTAATTGAGTTGGTTTTTGGTCGGATTGACATGAGACAGATGTTTCACCATTAATTTTTTGGATTTTTTGACACCGAGGTAGGTTGTTCAACATATAAATATTGTTTGGTGAAATAATTTTCTTCTTTATATAATTTAAAAAATTTGTTAATTAATTTTCATGGATATAATTTAGTTTTTCATAATGTTTAGTATTCATATTATTAATTTAGTATTATGTTCATATGATATCAGTAATATTTTCAAAAACCATATACAAAGTCAATTTCGAGTGTTTAATTTAATTATGCAGTGAGTTAATTAATCTATTCAAGTTGTGTTATTTTTATTTTTATTTAGTTTTGTTGTGTGTTTGGTGATAAAAGAGTTTTTTATGTGTGTTTACTGGGTAAATCCCAGAAATTTTTTCTTCATTTATCTTATAAACCTTCTTTAATGGTTTACTAAATTATATGAGCATTTAAAAGGATCATTATAAATGGTGACTAATTTTTATCAAGCTGTTTAAGTAGTCCATGTCACATTAAAAAATTGTAAGGGATTACCTATGGTGTTTAAATATGATTTGGGTGTGTATATAAGGACACTGATATGTGTAGTGATTGTTTTGATGGATTGTGTGAATGTGACATACCTTTTGAAACCATTTAGTATTATCAGACACTTTTTTTGTTGAATCGTGTTTTGATCATTGTGGTGTGGACTTGAGTCATCGACAGCAAAGTCATACATGTATATACAATGGTATGCATATATATATATATATATGTATCCTCCTTGTACGTATCCCCTAGTGGTGCTGGGAATATGTACATTGGGTATAAGGGTATATATATGTGTTTGTAAAAATGTATAAGTGTGTAGCTGATGAAGTCACGAGATACCTTCGTCAAAAGATACATGTTTGGGGTAATATCCCTATTCATAGAACAATTATTTAAAATATATGATAATATTATTTATTTAAACATATTTTTATATTTATATGGTATTTTCATGCTATTTGGTCTATTTTGATTGATAGAATCATTGTTTTCTGTGTTTTACATAATTTATATAATCTCTAGAAAAAGTTTTTCATATAAAAACATGTTTCTTAATTTTTTGAAAATAGTTGCTTCTTTATAATGATCAATTTATCATTAATGTTAAATATTAAAAAATGTATTCCTTATTGGTTTTAATTTTTAGTGATTATTCACAATGGAATTCCTTTATTTAAACATATTTTCTAGCATCTATTTAAATGTGTGTTGCCATGGTTGTGAAAAGGTAATTTTAAATGAATTTTGTAACTTCAAGCTATTGATAAAAAGTATTTTTAAATTATTGAAATTCCTTGTAATGAAATGAGGCTCTTTTGGATCTTTGATAGTGGTTTTAAAAATTAGAAAGCACTCTTGAGACATACCCCCTAGTTTGGGAAATTTTATGGATGTGTAAACTTGTGATTTTTGATATGTGATTAGTGTTGAGGCTTATACATTGTGTGACATGAAAGATGGTGAATACACAAAATGAGGGAGAGTGGTGATGATATGTTGAATGTGTTTTGGATAAAAGAAAATGTTATGATCATTTATGTTCCCATTATAAAACCACACAACCATTTGAAATAGAGAATATGGGTAACCCCTGGTATCTTGCTTGGTAGAGTTGGACTAGTACGATAAATGATTCAGAAGTGGTTCATCTTGGTTTCATCTAGATGGATTTACTATTATAACATAAATGAAGCGATATAATAATTGGATATCACTGGGTTATGGGTGTGGTCCCTGGTTGTGTTTGATGCACGAGAATGCAGTTGGTCATGGTTTTTATAAGACATTTCACTGAGGTACATGGATCCTAGGTTCCTAGCTTTCATTTTACCAATAGTGATTGACCACGATTCTCATTTATAACACAATATTTATGAAATGATTTTCTTTTTTGTTTCAGTGAAATTGTTTCCCCTTTATATTGATACATGATTTTAATTTAATCTATTTTCCGTTTATTGTAATGTTGATAAATTATTGGTACTACACTAAATATACAGTGGAATAAAAATGCTTTCCTAAAAAAAGTAATCTTTGGAGTTCATTTTGAATGGAATGAAATATTTATTTTAATATGTCTTATAATCAGACTAGTATGATTGAGTATCAATTTAAGTGAATTTTCATATGACGTATTGGATTTTTTAAATTCCTACAGAGTATCTCGATGTATAGGCTTACTATATATTCCAGTTTCAGGTTTCCATTGTTTGGATATCCCATGGAGCAAGTGTGAGTTTTATATTCCATGTTGATCCAAATAGTAACATGAGGTATTTTTTGATTTTTATTATATTTTTATTCCTGTATCAAATTTATTTAGTGTATATTCCTTTAATTTTCATTATTTTCATTAAAAAATAATTACCAACTTCTTTATTATGATTCCTGACACTAGTTTCCATCCTGTTGGGATCAGGAATGCCCTTCGGGCCATGACTCTGATCGGGTAAAACATTGGTTTGGATCGAAAACCAACTTCGTCCGTGACCTTAATGTCCAAAAATGTAGATGAGTTGATTAACATGGAAATTTCACATTGATTTTTTGGTGGTCCTACAAAATTCTCAATCAATATTTTATATTCATGAAGAGTTTATACTTTTGTAATGAAAGATGGAAACAACATGAAATTTTTTAAATTGGAATAAAATAAAATAATAAGAAAAAAATATGAAATCACATGAATGAGGATGGTTAGAATTTGAAATTATAGTGGATGAATAATTATCTAAATAAAATATTTTTATATATCCGTAGTCAATATAAAACCTCACATTTCCCACACAACTCAATTCATGTTATTGAACCTAGTGTTGCATCGAATCCTCTTCGACACACCATTACCTATCTACTTTATATGGTGTAAAATTACACATTATAAAAAAATTTATCCATATAAAGTTCATGAAATAAGAACACATGGTGAATACAATATCATTTCTAGAGGAACACATTTTAGGGTACGCAAAATAGGAGACTAAGACTTATAATCCAACACTCTGAAAACTAAAGCCTACGTTAACGATTATAATTATTAATTAGTAATTTAATATTTGTGATATGGGAACTGAGGATATATCCTTTTGGGACTATGAGACAAGTAAATTATCAATAACCATGTTTGTGAGAGATCATATTATCGAACATAAGTGAAATGGATGGATCAAAAAATTAATATAAATTTTTTGTTTGAAATAAAAATGAATCCCACAGTATTCGGTAAATTGAGAAAACAAACAATCCTTAATTAGGATAATAATTTATATCATAGACATATCATTATTCATATAATGTTTTCAATTGAACTCCATAACCATATGTTATTTTCATTTTTTGATTCGGATTTGGTCCATTTTAGTAGATTCCAAGAGTTTCCAGATATATATACATTATTTTCCCACAATTTTGATAACATAAAAATATATAGTACCCATATTTAATGTTTATGATCCACATAGAAATATTTATTGATATGTTATATGTATTTCCATTTATAATTAATTAGGTTATTATTTTCATAATATGGTTTAAATCATAAAGGCTTCATGAAAACAATTGGGATTAAGGACTCTCTTGATGATTGATTTACTATAGAATTATGGAATATCTCATACACGTTACAAAATATCGCTCCCATCATGGTCCCTCCATTATATCCATAAAGATATAATGTGATATTCTATATTGGTTCAACCATTGAGAAACCATATACCGCTATACCTAACCATTTATTTTAATATTCATCATGGAAACCATTTTATGTTGACAATTAGTTTTACGACCCATCCCTATGGGACCCATATCGTGAATACCCCTAAGCCCGCCTCTGAAACTATATGAGTTAGAGACTATCCCTGAGATTTCATGTCCCAAAAATGAGGGTAATTTTCAAATTTACTTACACACACACACACATGAATATCAATACCAAAATAATGAAATGTATGAAAACAAAGTAATAAAAATGTATACTACTAGGATAAAAAAATTAGAGTAACATAGTATGAAAAATGGAATGTAAATATGGATAGAATACAAGCCCACCAAAAGAAAAGTCTACAAATGTTAATGAACCAGTTCCTAATACTCATCTATAGAAAACCCTACCAAATGGGTAGGAGTAGTAAAGATGTATTAAGCCATAAGAGAAAAAATTTCCTACATGATCATCCTAGGAAACACATGTTCCTGGTCCACCTAGGACTCCGTCAGATCATCGATTATCTGTACAAGACATGAAACGTTCGGGAAAATACTGGGCATGGATGAGTAAAACAATATTATATAGGATACCTAGAGACCAAAAAGGTAACAAAACTATGAAATACTTGAATTCCACCACAATTTAAACACATGAAGTACGCCACATAGGAATGAAATGATGTATAATCACAATGGTCAGCTCATGTAATAATAAGTCTAACGCATGGAGAGTAGGATTCACAACTCTTTTCCACAGATCAATTAGACTGCATAGAACTATATGTATCATCGATATGTGGTTCATCAGTGGGAATAGATAATTAATAGAACATATAGCTTCATTGGTGCATGGAGCATCAACGACAAACTATATATAGGTGGTTCTCAGAGCAACGATGCACTCCATAGTGTCGATAATGCATAGAGCATTGATGGTGCACATATTTTTGATGGTGTATGGAAAATATATGGTGCATAGAGCATAAATGGAACACATAGCATCAATTTTTCAAACGTTCCCAAAGTTATATAGTTACCATGATAACATTCTCGCCGAATTTACAAGGGCACAACCAACCACCTGATTCTAGTTGTAGTGAGCTTGTTCTAGGAGATCCAACTCATCAAGACATTAGTTCTTAAACTAACTTCCAAAAAATCTCAGTTAGAGTATCTCAAAAGGAACATATCGTAAAAAGGTCCCCAACAAAGCAAACAAACGGTTTGAAAGACATGGCCAATTTAGTAAAAAGGGTTTGATCCAGTCTGGGCCCAACCCTACCATGTTAGTATGGGCCGCAATGTTTATCCCTTCGAGCCACCATATCGGCCCACATATCTATCATATCATGTGTTATGTTGGATGGATCTGCTCAACGAAATGTGTCCCACCGAGGGCTCATTCCCCTTGTCCACGCGGTCACCTGATAGTGTGTCTAGTCAGCTCCCCCAGTCAATGCATTGTCAGACCAAGTTTCACATGGATGTCCTTCCTGCAATGTTCCATGTCACCTTCATGGATTCCTCCCACGTTCCCCATCAATTATGTGTTCCCCGTTAGTGTTGATGATTCATACCGATACACATCTCCCTTGTGGCCCCACTGGTCCCCGTTCTTTCTACGGTCGCAGCCTCCTACCACGATAGTGGTTTCCTCTGATGTTATATCGCCTGGAACGCATCTGTCGACCTCCATCAGCAACCCCGCTGATGGCTCTTTCATACCTCTCCCCCACTGTTCCAGTGCCAATTTTTCCACTAGCCTCCCACCTTGTGGTCTTGCTGTCTCGATCTCTTCATGATCTGGTCGAAACTGGTGCTCCTTTGTGTCGTCTTTCACTTCCACCAACTTGCACCACCATGGGATCAAATCAACAATTCATAGGTCATTGCACATTATATCGAAGGTTCAATAATCCTCTGATTATTATTATAATGGAATGACAAATGAGGGACAAGAAACTCATGATATTAAGGAATAGAGACAAATCACACGTACAACCAAATTGATTGATCATGTTCATCTTCATGTCATCCTTGATCTGTTCATGTTGGAAGGTTTTACAAAGAAGAATCAACCAATATTCAAAAAGATTTATCATCCCCTTAATCCCTATAAAAATTATCCATCCCAAATGAAAAATCAAACTACAGATCAATCTATCTATGGGTTGGTCTGTGTTCATTTATGAATCTACAAAGGGTAATGAAATCAAAATGAAATATAAACCCTACCTTGGTGTTGGATCAGATTTTGACTAAGAATAGGGTTCTGTGTCATTGTATATCTATGATCCACTATCATCCGTCATCATTTCTCGAAGAGGTTTTTGTCTCCTTCCCTAGGAGGGGTTTCGAAGGTTATAGTGGTAACCCTAGTTTCTAGAAAATATGTACTAATTAATATATATCAAAGCAACATCAAATAAAATATTTTTATTAAAATATTATAATGATTATTACGTCGAATTTCTAATATTTACATTCAATCCCTGTTAGTCGATGTTAGGCCTTGCCTATGGTATTTTCAGTTCCCTAAACTCAATAGTTCCTTCATATTTATGATCTAGTCAAGGATTTAAAATTTATTCAAATTTAATGTAAAAAATGTGTGCATGCTTTATTAAAATATTACATTGTTCACCATATCATTCCAGGTACATTGAGCCTCATAATCTCATGTCATCGTAGTGTCTAGTCTCAAAATTTTACCATTTCATTTAAAAAAATATAACCATAGAAAATATAATTATATAAATTCTCCCTACCATAGGGATTTACATCCAAGAAAACCAATAAAGGGCTACTAAAAAAATAAAAGGGGACTAATCATAAATCGAAAAATTCCTCTCCCAGGTGCTCTCTGGGAGATTACCTTATTACCACTGAATGCGCACTAGAGAAATTGACCATCCAAAAAGTATATTCACTTTTAGATCATTGATCTCCAATATGTAATCCAAAAAAACTACACAATTGTAAATGTCTAGATCTCCCCAGTTAATGAAATGTGGTGGATCATGCAAAAATCACCTCAGTTATATCATTTGGAAGTCATAATACACCTGGTGAAACTGCAAGGGTAGGTATAGGAGGAATTCCACCTTGATAACACTACTATGAATTTGAAAAGTGGTGATGTGTCTCATAGATAACATGTAACCCCAGCCAAATCTCTAAAAAACCTATCGAGGTGAGACCCAATAGAATACATGGTCTTTTTCATTAGTCCCCAAAGGCTTATTCCATCGATTAGCACATGACTTCTAAAATCTATTTGTAGTTGTCATCAACTCCAAGATGGCCTTCACATTCTCTATATTTTCATGGACCAACTCTAATACCATGAATGTTGAAATTCATGGGTATTTTAGCAAAATGGAGACCCACAGTTTCACCCGTACAAGGGCTTGAATTAATCCATAATGATGGTGGAGTGGTAGCTAATATTGTACGTGAATTCCACCAGAGATAAGTGATCCACCTAATAATATATCTAGGGATGTAACACTATGCTCAAGAACAACTGCGTCCCAAATAGTTTAAATAATCCCTTCAAAAACCAATATGTAACAAACAAATTTTTACCTAATACTATCATTGATTTGAATCCAGGGAGTCAAATTATCTCATAAAAATAGAGTCATCCCAAGATCTCTACATAGATCTTGTCACGGATATGTGGGATTTTTTATTACTTTATGTATCATTCAATGATAAACTAGATGTAATCGTGTACCCTAGACATGTGTGGTAAACCCATCATAAATTCCATCGATATCCCATCTGACATCTACAATGGCACATCAAGTGGTTTGGTCAATCCAACTATAACATGGTCCCCAACCATCACATGATAGAAACTAAGGCATTGGGAAACGAAATCCGGTATTCTCCTGATGGGGTAAAAACCAGTTATTTTAGGTAATATTATCCACCTCTATCCACAATTTATATCTGTATCATGGAAAACATCAATAATTCCTCACTTAGTAATTTCATGTTTGATCTATTGCTTTGAGCTTCTTCCACTACGTTTCCCTACCCAAGAGTATACACAATCTCAAAGACATAGTGTGGGAAGAAATATAACTGTCATCTTTTCCTCAAGATCAGATCCTTATAATATAAGATATAATTGAGACTCTTACTATTAGAGTAGATGGAAATCCACTCTCCAATCATGTAGTGTCACAACATATTCAATGAGAATACTAATATGGCATGATCAAGATCCAGGGTCACATAGTTCTTATCATGCTGCCAAAACTGAAAAGATTCATATGAAATCAACGTCATCCCATAAATCATGACACATCCATATCTAGCCTCTGATTCAACATAGAACACCACATAATCAACAACCTCCTCTGATAATATCAAGATATGGGAAATTAACAATCAATGCCTTGGCTCCTGAAACACTACTAACACTTTTCTGTCCACACGAAAGGCCTCCCATTCTATGTCAAGGCCATATTTTGTGTGACTACTCTATAATAGTTAGATAAAACCCTCTGATAGGACCCATGAAATCACTCCTTCAATCTTCTTTAGATCTTATATAAATGTAGCCTCTAAAATGGCATGTATAGTGACACTAATTTTCTTAAATTATATTTAGATAATTTTAATGATAAACATCATGAAAAAAATACACCATGAGCATCAAATGGTATAGCTTCATGGGTAAACAAAGACCATACATAACATTTACAATATAAAACAAAAACAATTATTTAATTACTTATTCTCTAGTATTTTATTGACCCTTGTGTAATCCATAGTAAATTTAATCACCTAATGATATACATCAAAAAGGGGTGATCTAAAATCCCAAGATTAGGATATATAAGAACAAGAAGAAATATAATAGGTGTTGATTAAAGTCATAACATTATCATCATAATCATGATAGGAAGGATTATATAATAGCATGGAATTTGGCATTTCATAAAAATGAAACATCATGCCATGGTGGTCGACTACCCCCGCATAGTTTCGAACAAATCTAGTATCATATTTATGCATATCTCACATTAGTCATGAGGTTCTTCACATTACCCAATTCATTTGAGATATTTATAATTCTAGTCTCACTCGTCACATCATAACATTTACTATATAATTCTGGAAGAACCTGTCACATCATAACATTTAAATTATCAGGAATTAGACATATATAAAATATCAATCCTGGTCAAAAAATAAACCATGGAAAAGAATTAGTTACAATTAATAAATCAAAAATTCATCATATTTGGGTTACCAAATGAATGAGTGAATAACATACATGAACCTAAAACATTAGTAAAGACAATATAAATAAGTAAAATGTGTGGTTTTTTTTGAAAGAATAGTTCTTTTGGAAGATAATATGTGTGTCATAATGTCATGTATAAAACATGTATATCTCAGAATAGAAAAGATAACGAGGATGAAATAATGTTTAACAAATAACCAAACTGAAAATGGAGTGAAAGATTGAATCACCATATTAAGATAGCGGGGTTCAAGAATTCCCCTTACACTATGTCCAATCTTTTCATTCAAATTAATGTCATGTATATTCACATTTGTTTTATTAATTAACACTTAATGATCCTTTTATAATTGTAATTTATTCATTATGATTTTTTATGATCTTTTATAGGCCTTTTGTGTGGTATATTTTTTATGTTCATTGTTTGGGAGTGTTCTTTTTCTTATAATTCATTAATGGTTCACTAGTTCAAGTGAATCGATGTTCATGTAGAACATTGATAAATATCTAAAATTGATATTACATGGTATTAATGATCAAATTAATATTTAAATGGTATTATAATGAATTTTTATATATACCATGTGGGTGAATAATTAGATAAAATGCAATGATTTTCATTTTAGATTGATTTTGGTAGTTTTTTTGATCACAACAAACAAGTGTTTTTATTAATTAGTATTATATATAACAGTTGTTTCCAGAAAATAAAATGGGTCAAAAATTTATTATTACAATCTGTTTGAAACAATTTAAATTTTTAATTAATAGCCTTGAAGGATCTAATCAAAAATGAAGGTGCATCGCCCACGAGGATGGTAAATCGACACATCAAGGGAAATGATATCATTTAAAAAAATAAACGAAATAGAGGGTAAATTATAATGAATAATCATCCACAAACATGATATGATACCGACATATCATTCATACTAGAGTTATCTTGACATTTGAATTATAGAATAAGATGATAAGAGAACAAAATAAATGAAATTTGAAATGATATTTAAAGAAATGAGAGGAATTACCTCTTGAAAATATCATCCTTTAGAGCCTCTATAGGGGAGTGATTTTGAACATTTTATTATACCATGAGAATCTGGACATGGTTGGTGCTTTGGAAGAGATTTTAGTAGAATTTTGATTTTTCACAAGGCTTGAGAGTTTTGGGAAAATGAGGTTGTGATTAGTGTTATTTTTAGTGGAGGGGAGAGGGGTTTTCTCAATATTATAATCATCAATTTATTAGTTCTCTAGATGTCACAAAATAATGATTAATGCATAAATAAATAATTTAATGCAGACATTATAGTTCCTACTAATGGCCATTTATATAATCCATTAATTAAGAATGATTCCAAATTTAATTAATTTATAATAATTTGTAAATTATTGAATTTCACTATTCAATAAAAATTAATTTATTTCAGAAAAATCCCAAAAAATCAACCAATAAATATTCCAATGTTTCGAATCCAAAAATGAACTATATTTTATGAAAATAATTTTCTAACTTGGTTTAATTTAAATTTTTATTAAAACAATACAAATTTTCAAATTAATACTGCATTTCTATGTCAGTGAAAAGTTAATTAAGGGGTCATAAAATAATAATATAATTGTAAGACATCAAAACACAATATTACAAATACATTTTATGAAAATATATTTTCTATTTACTTATAAAATATTTCATTAAATATTTATGCAATAAAAATACCAACACTATTATATAGTTATATCATATTGTCAATTATAGGATGCATAAACTGTATTTATACTATCATTGATAATATTATAATTTAGAACGATGATTTACTATTCATAAGGGTCACAATAATATTTATAAGGGTTAAATTTTTATTCATAAAGGTATATTACTAATTACCAAATCTTATGTTAGTCTTATCAGACTCCAGACATCATACTAATCACAACCATGTATGTTGGATTTTCAAAATTTAAATCCCTGAAGTGGAAAATTATTTTTAAAGGCCTCATAGAATATAGTATTTCATTTTATCTTGTTCTGCAATTTTTTCCATAATTTTATTTTATGTGATTATATTATATATCATTACTACAGGAAGGGATAAATTTCATTGATAAAAGTTTGGGTCCTTACATTCTTCAACCCAATTGAAATTTCACCCTCAATGTTTAGTTTTACAAAAATAGGTGACATTACTTATCCTTGATCACATCCTATGGTTCCCAAGTTGTTTCTTCAATCATATGATTCTTCCACAACACATTGTGAAGATGGGTTTTCTTGTTCTATGGGACCTCACCTCTCTAGTCCAGAATAATTACTGGATGCTCTTTATAAGAGAGATCATTTTGTAACTGTACCACCTCTATGTTCACCAAATGTGAGGAATCCAGTAAGTACATCCTCCGGAGTTATGTAAAACATGTCATGATTATGATCCATATTTGCTCGAAATTCATGCTGATATTACATGGCTCATATGTGGTAAAGGATCTCAAATGGGCCAATGTACCAAGAGATTATCTTCCCATTATTTACCAACCGCATGAACATCTTCTATATTGATTTTCAAAGGAAATAATTACATCCATTGACAAAATCCATGTCCCTTTGAGAGTTTTCTACAAAGCTCTTTTGCTGAATTTTAGCAGATTTGATATGTTATTTGAAGGCTTGACCCTTTTTCATCATCTCTTGTGCATGATTAGGACCATGTATCATTATTTATCTAACTTCATCCAAAATTTTTGGATTTCTACATCATATTACATACAGATCTTCATATAGATACATATGAATACTCAACTGGAGGATATTGTTGTATACCAAATCAACCAATGGTAGCTGATAATACAACCCAACCATCAATTATAGTGATTATGCACTTAGTATATCTTCAAGAATCTAAATATTCCTCTCATATTTGACATCATTTTAGGGGTGATAGTTCATGATAAATTCAATTCATTACACAATGAATTTTGAATAATCATCTAGAATTTTCATGTGGACCTGAGATCATGATCATAAGAAATCAAGAGTAGAACCCCATGAAGTATCACCACCTCCTTCATATATATATGTTCATGTTTTTAAAGTGATATATCTTCCCAAAAAGAGTTAATGTGAGTAGTATTGGTGAGTCTCTCCACCACAACCCATATCACATTATATCTATTGGATTTATTTTAGAGACCGATGACAAAGTCCATAGTGACATTCTCCCATTTACATATGGGTAAATGTAATGGATGCATCATCCCTTTTTACTTATGTCACTATGATTTAGGTGGTTGACATATCAATCACCATGAGATATACATAGGAATATCCTTCTTTATGTTGTCCAAACAGAAGTGTTCTCAAAGATCAGGGTACATCTTGGTGTTACTATAATGGATTGAGAATGTTTAGTTTGGTGAAATATAAAATAGCTCTTTCTTTATACCTGGTGATAAAGGCACACAAATCCGTGTTCCATAACGAATCACACCATCATCATTGATAAATAATTCTTGTAGCTTCCCTTTATTTACAATATTCAACATATTTTTTATCTCAATATCATCCCTTTTGGCATAATTAATCTTATCTTGGATCTATGGTTGGGAAATAGTTTGGTAATGGAAGTATGTATTCCTTTCAATTATGATATCCAAATTCATTATTTTTATATCCAAGAACATGTTTTATTTCTCAATTCACACCATAGATAGTGTTTCAGGTTCTTTTTTATGAAAAAAATAAGTTAAATTGTTTTCCATTTTTGATTGATAGTGAATATAGAAATTATAGGCTTCAATTATCATTGAACATCTCCCTTGATGCCTTTCAATCAATTTTTTGTTGAATATATATAATTTATTATATTCTGATTGGTATATATGTCATACATCCCACCACAGAGGTAATCCCACCAAATTTTCAATTCAATAATCATAGATGTTAGCTCAAGATCATGCGTATGGTATTTCAACTCAATGATCTTCAATTTCTGTGAGGTGTAGGCTATCAAATTATTAATTTTCAGGATTAGACAACCCAATAATTTCCTCAAATAATCACCATATATCACAAAACATTATCCATATTTCATTAATGTTAGTAGGTGTGCACTGATCTATTTTCTTATTATCTCCTTGAAGAATTACTCACATTCTTTTCATATGACATACATTACTCATTTTCTTGTTAAAATAGTTACAAGGATTCACAATCATGATAAATTTCTCACAAAACATTAGTAGTACCCTTCTAAGACAAAAAAAACTACAGATTTATATAACACTATTTGGTTTATTCCTTTCCTAGATCAACATTGTTTTTGAAGGGTCCACATAAATTCACTCACTTGTGATCACATCTCCTAAGAATGTTTCTTTTTTCATGAAAAAGAAATACTATCTTTACATGGTGTACGACATATCGTTTCTCAATATAACAAAGATGTGACATAGATGTTCCTCATGTTTTTACTTACTATTGGAGTTGATGAGAATGTCATCAATAAACACTACAATACATTTTAATTCTTAAAGGCACTATTAATCAAATCCATATGGATTATAGGGGAATTAGTAAATCTAAAGAGCATCACAAAAAACTCATAGTTCCCATAAATTATACAGAATCCATGTTTTTAGATATCAATCTTCTTCATCTTTAACTGATGGCATTCAGAATGAAGATCCACCATTGGGAAAAATAGATCTCCTCAAAATTGATTAATGAACTCATCCATCTTTTAAATATTACACATTATTCTTTATTTTGGCCTTGTTGAGATCTCAATAAACAATACAAAACTGCATTGTTCTATCATTAATCCTCACAAAGAGAACTTGCACACCCCAGGGTGATGCACTATGGAATAAGAACACTATGTGCTAATTCTCTTGCCACTGCTTCTTTAATTCCTTCAGTTTCATTGCATCTATTCTATCAGGACATTGTGAGATATTAGTATCAATAGGTATGAGTTGTTAGGAAAACTGAATCTCACAATATGGGGGTATTCTGGGTAACCCTTCATGAAATACATCTCCATATTTTCTGATGATAGTCATTTTTTAAGGATTACACTTTATTTTAACTCAACCATTTAAGTGATGTTTGATTCTTCATAGGGAATGAACACCCACACCATTGCAGAATTTTACATTAGAGATTCATGATCTTCCTTGAATTTTTATAGAATCATGAAATGGTTTGGAATATGAAAAGATATTCCCATTTATTGAAAGATTATTTGTTATCTATATAAAAAGTTACATTCCATTCCTGTTATAGCATCAACTTTTAGGATGGTATGTATCATGATAATCTGTAGAAGAACGTACCACATACAAAAATAGGAGAAGAGTCTAGAACATGGGTTTCAATGGCTACACCACTAGGTGTTTTTACAACTATTCTAACTTTACGGTATTGTGGATTAGATTAAATAGTTATAACAAAATTGTGGGATATAATGGAATTTTTATGGATTCATTTTACTAATACAATTTTATATTAGCGATGGAATAATCCTTCCCATGTTCCTTTGTATTTGGTGGTTTCTTTTTCTGATTACCTTTGAGGACATTAGGTTTAGTGAACTAGAATACATATCGTCATTTCTCAATACTATTATAGCATTGTACCATTGGTAGTTCCCTCCATTCCTACACCACATTATCATAACTTTTCATTTATTATCTACACCATTGTGTTTGGTGTCATTATCCCCACACATGATGCCTTTCCATATTCCTTTGATGCAGTTCACATGATTCAGTACCCATCATTTTAATATATGGGTGGAAGTGTTGTATTTCCTCCTTTCTCATTAGATCATCCTGCATGAAACTACATCATTAATTTCTTATCATCATGGGCATGTGACTATTACAAAAACTTTATCTCAACTTTTAGTGCACATAAAAAATCTTCTTCATGACTTCCAAAGTCTCTAATTTTAGGGTTCCTTCGAAGGTGTAGTTTTAATCCACTAATGAATCTATCAATTTAACAAACATTATTGATTAAAAATCACAATGTGTACCTTTTCGTCCATGTAAAATTATAATCTTAGGATGTGACAGAATCTCCATCATTTTTCAATATCTATATCAATTCCTTCTTAATCTTTATATAGAGGGTTCTTGGGAAATACATTTTAAGAAGCCTTATCTTAATGTATTCCCACACCATTTCTTCAACATCAATTTTCAAATTGTTATTATAATCAAATGAAACCATTGGTCGACCTCTATATAGAGACGAAAAATGGATATAGTCACCTTCTCAATCATAAAATTGTAAATCATTGAAAATATATTCCTTATTGATTTGATGCACAGTTCATCAACATGTTTATCAGAAGTCCACTAATCATCAGTGGCCATTGGTGTATAAAACACTCGACATAGAGTTTCTCACTCTTATATAAAGGATAACGTTAAACATTATTTAGTTAATTATTTATTATCTGATACCATTTGGTAATTATATCTATAATGTTTTTAACTCCACCAACCAAATAATTGGTGTTGAAATTCGGTCAGTCGCCCAATTATCCATTCTATTGGTTAGTGGCCTAGTATTTCAGGGTTCCATTCTTTTTATAAAATAGAAAATTTTATAAGAAAACCTATGTAAACAAGTAATAAACAAATAATTAATTCATTCCCAATATTAACAATAAAAACACATCTTATGGGATCTCGACTTTTATAAAATTATATATGTACTTACATATACATATTCTCACAAAATGGATTTTCACAATGGTTTTCTAATCCTAATTATAAAAATAATTAATATTTTCCTCTAATATAAACTATTTTCAACCGTACTTTTCTATATTATTTTTATAGCATTTAAGTGGTAAAAAAATCAAAACAGTACACCATGAGGATCTAATGGGTTGGTGTATTGGTACTATAAAGAACATACATAACACTTACAACATAAAACATAATCATTTATTTAATTCCTTATTCTTTAGCATCTTATTGTTCATTATGTACTCATTAGTACATGTAGTCACCTGAGGATGTGGAAAAAATGGGTAATATAAATACATAGTAAGAGTATAGAAAATAACGTGAAGCAATATAACATTAGGTGAGAAGAGTCACAACATCATTATCATAATCATGATTGGAAGCATTAGATAACAGGATGGAATGTGGAAATGCAGAAAAATGAAACATCATGTATTTGTGGTCTACATCCACACATTGTTGTATGAAAATGTAACATCATGTTCATTCATATCTCACTTTAATCATGGGGTTATTCACATTAACCAATTCATTAGAGATGTATATAAATCTTGGTGCACCCAACACATCATAGAATTTACATTGTGTTATATAATTTTTGGTGCAGCATCCACATAATAACATATATATTACAATAAATTCCTCATAGAACAAATAAAAATTGTGTATGTAAAAAAACCTATTGAAAGGAATGATTTAAAATTCATAAATATTTTTTTAATAATGACTGGGTTCCCCAAATAATTTGGGAATAACATTGTTTATCATCAAACATTAGTGAAGGCAATATCGATAAGTAAAAGTTGTTGTTTTAAGATGAGTTTTTCTGGAAAACAATGTGTGTGTCATAAAAACATGTAGGAAATATTTATATCCCATAAAAGGTAATATAATTGTTAATATATAAATTTAATGGAATAACCATACATAAAATGTATTGAACGACAGATAAACCAAAGAAATGGGGTTGGGTTCAAGAATTCCCATAATCTTATGTCCAAACGCATTCCTCACATTAATATCATGTATAATCCCATTATATTCATAAACTGACAAATATAGACAATTTTATCTATGGAATTTATTATGTATGGTTTTTTTATGTTCTTATATGGGGCTTGGGACGAGTAATAATATTTAAATTCATTGTTCAAGTGTGTTATTTTTCTTCATTTTCATGAATGTTTCACTTGTACATGTGAATGGAAGTTATTATAGAACATTAATTAAAATAAACATTTTATGTTACATGATATTGATGATATAGAAGGATTTTAAATGATCTTATAATAAATTTGGTTATATATCATGTGGATGAATCATTATGTAAAATTTAAGGATGATCGTTTTAGGTTAATCTTGGGGGTCTTTGGATCAAAACTTTGTTTTGTTATTATTTTATCTTATAGTATTATGTAAAAATGATGTTTCTAGAAAATTAAAGGGGTCAAAGAATAAATATTACAATATTTTTGAAACCATGTAATGGTTTCACTAATAGCATTTAATTAGTCTAATAAAACTATTTTTCATCACCTACGATGATGATAAATTGACACATCACAGGCAATGATTTTTTTTGAAAATTAGAGAGAGAGATTGAGAGGAAATATTATCATGAAAATTCATCTGTTATAATTATATAATATCATTATATAAATTATACTAGAGTTATAATGAAATTTTTATAATAAAATTTGAGGATAATATAATAATAGAAATAAAATTTGAAATGATATTGAATGAAAATAATGATTGAAAAGACCTCATGAATATATATTCATTGAGTAACACTTTAGGGGAGAGTTATTGTTATTTGAAGGAGAACAAGGGGTGTTGTACAATTTAGAGTATCTTTGGAAGATATTTTAGTGTAATTTATAGTGGACACAAGGATTTATGGGTGTAAGGAAAGGTTGTCTGTAGGGTTGTATTTATAGTGGTGGGGAGAGGGGTTTTCTCAATATTATAATCATTATTTTATTATTTATTCACAATCTGAGCACTAGGGATGAATACATGACTAAATATATAAAATAGAGCATATGAGTTGTAACCAATGACCATATACATCATCAAAGACTTATGAATGATGTATAAATTCATTTAATTAGTACATTTCACAAATTATAGAATATCACTATTCTCCAAATATTGATGTATTTCATAAAAATTCCAAAATTTAACCATAATCATTTATTGACTTATATAACAGAAAATTTAACTACATTCTATGGGAAAAAAATTCTAAATAGGAGTAACTTTTTTTAATTAAAATAAAAAATAATATTAAAGCTTCTTTTTTACACTTTGAATATTTAAATAAGGAATCGTAAAATTATCAAATATTCATAATGATTTATAATATATGGTTATGAATACATTTTATGAAAATAAATCATCTACTAATTTATAACATTACTCATTAATTATTCAATACATATAAAACTACCAAAACTATAATGTGATTATATCATATTTTCACTTATTGGCTGGAAAATTTTATTTTATACTATCATTTGAAAGGTTCGTATTCACTAGGCAGATTTACTATTCATATAGGTATTATTACAATTATGTAGGGTACCATTAGTATTCAAATGGGTATTTCAGTAGTCACCAACAATTAATTTTTTCCAATCAGACCACAAATATCGTAGATATTGCGGATGTGTTTGACATATTTTCAAAATTCAGATCATATAATTTGAAGAATTATTATTAAAGGTCGCATCGAATATATTAGTTTTTTTAATTACGAATTGGAATTTTTTATGTGATTATATTATAAAAAATTACTACATGAAGGAAAAATTTTAATTGATAAATCTTTTTTTGGTTACAAAATGTCCTAGTAAGGGGACATCCGGAATCCTAAACTGACACTTCAAGTGCATCCTGAAAAGATGGTTCTCTAAGTGTGTTTCTAGGAATATCCTCATGTGTATAAAGTTATCCTCCTCAAGCTCCACATTCAGTAGTTTGTCGTCAATGAATACCATGATGTACCATTATATATAAGGCTAGAAGATCCAATTCATGAGTCATATGAACACCGCTAGGGATTTTTCCATACAAAACAACATCACTATGTACTTATTTTGGTCGTATTGACATTTGAAGGTTGTTTATGAGACGTCCTCAACCCTTACATGAATGTGGTGATATCCAAATTTATATTCTTTCTAAAAGAACCATCTTTCTACCTTATGCTAATTGGGGAATCCATCAATCCCTTGAAGTGGATAATTATTCATCATGGTCACTTGGTTCAGGAGACAAATGTAAACAAATGACCTATATCTCTCATATTCCTTTTTGGAAAACGAAAAATATGTGTCCCTCGGTGATACACTAGGTCTCATGAATACCCTTTTCATCAATTCCCCTACATTTACCTTCATCTCAAGAAGCTCTTCAGGAGCCATTTAATATGTAGATGTAGATCTTGGATCCTTATGAGGGTACATATCAATGTAGAAGAGTAACTACCTATAGGGAGGTAATCCAGATACATCATCAGAAAAGACAGCCCCATACACCTCCACCATGGTAGAAAACTGATTATTCATCTCATCTACTTTGTCGAGGGCCAGCCTAGCCAACTAATGTGTTTTTGGTTGCACCAGCTTATGTATAATTCCATTATATGTTTCATTTGTTACCTTTTTCCATCAAAGGAAACTGTTATCCCATCTATAGGGACACACCACACATATTTCATAGAATCTTCAATCAAGACATGATCTATTGATAACCATTCCTCACCGAGAATAACATTGTATGGCATCAACCTTTCCACCAAGGGATCCCAACCCAAACTCTCACCCCCTAGATTAAGGTCACACTATCGCACGAGTGTGTGATCATCGAATCTCCCCCCATATGAGACTCTATGCTTCTGGATCGATCCAACTGTTCCATTGGAATATTCCAGTCTCAAATAATAGTCATGGAATTAAAATACTGGTTGTTATTTATGTGAATAAAAACAATAACAAGGGTTTAAAATATATAGTTAATACCTCTAATAATATCTTGTTAACCTGAGATGTAATCATCCATCGCTTGAAGTTGGTATCATCCCTTTCCACCATCTCTCTAATCCAACGGTGGACCACTTGGGGAATTGGTGGTAGTACCTCGAACCTCCACCCACCTAATGTTTCCCATCCAGATCCTTTCCACATCCACTTCTTTATATACTATCATGTCCCTATCTTCACCTCTACAATGTAATTCCTTCGATCATATACTAATTGGTCGTACGACAAGTTCATCAATCACTATAATGATGTCCATAACCAGCGAAAAAGTAACTATTTATGTTAATCAATTAACATACTATTCTATTGGAACCTCGTACTATTGTCCCCATACCCTGAGGTTCTCCCCTAAACTTTCCGGTCTACTAGTATAAAAACATCAGTTATTGTCCACTTTCTATTGATGATTCACCTACCTAACACCCACTGGTAGCTCCCACTACCGGTATCAGCACCACCATAAATCTATATAGTAGAAGAAATCTATCCAATACCCTATAATTTTTTATAATGATATGGGATATCATGGATTCCCTATTTTCCGGGTGTGGTCCCTTCTCGAAGGACCGTTCCATAAATATTATGTACCACAAAATATCCCTAAAAGAGAGGGAATGGTCTATATATCTTGCGGAATAATCATTTAATGTCTACATACCCTTCTATAAATATAGTACCTCCTATATATTCAAGGAGATTAACAAATATAAAAAGAACTAATCCATTATGAGTCACTCAAATACTATCCATGTGTGTGTATTCTCCTCATTTGCCTGGATCACTAACCTCCACCATATCCCTGCTGATCTCTGAAAAGGGCTTGCTGCTATAACATCCATATAGTTAGAAGGATTCCTCCAAATGATGAAGACACCTGAAATCACTGCCAGCCACTCCCCAGGTACCAGGGGATCTATCTCTCCATAATACCTTAGAGTTCACATTCTCTAGATCTCATGAAATACACTCATCTTGGGTGCACTAACTCCCGGTAACATTGTTTGTATCTGATACTCTCAGGGTGGTGGTATCAATGGTTCTCCACACGGGGGTGATATCTCTAGCACATCTCATAAATAATAGTGCCTCATTTCTAAGATTATTGTTGGTTGTGCCCAAATTTACCAAAGTTTTAAGTGTCAAGAGGTCACTTGCAGTGTAGCTTGGGTTGTCGAATCCTTAGAGACCTAAGAAGAACCTTTAGACACACAATATAAAGAGATGGATTTTTGGCTATGAAGTGGCCAACTTGGGTTTTTTTAGATGAGTTTTAAAAGAGCACTAAGATATATGTGAATTAAATTTATGAGAAATGAGTAGATCCTAGTTTATTGGTTGGGGTGGATTGGATGAATTCATTTTTTTTACGATTTCAATTTCATTAACTCAAGAAGGATTCATGAAATGAATTCAAACTAACCTCATCAATTACTGATTAAAAACCTTCACAAAGACATTCTAATAATCCATACACTTGTAGGATAATTTTCATGAGCACTCCAAGGTAAAGGATCTACTTAGCACATAAAAGTGGGGCGAATAAATTCAATAAGGAAGAGGAAGAGATAAACTCATTTAACGAAAGAAACTCAAATAATTGAAATTAATAACATTTAGATAGTGAGAAATAAAATCCAATCCATACCTTTTCTAATCCCTTGGATCAAATCATAAAAGATCTATCCCTCCATTGATAACATGTTCTCAACAGAAGCGGGAACTAGACTTACGAGGGTGGAATTGAAGAAGTAAAATAAACAACAACAACAAAAACACGATCACTCGACCTTGTGTGAACAAAATCACAAGGCATGGTGTGAATAAATTCACACCTTGAGGCAATGGTATCAATGTAATAATATTATGAACAAAACAAGAGAAGAAGAATAAATTTTATTAAAAACTAAGGTTATTCGAACAACTTAAATGGGAAGGAAAAATGCTACAAATACAATTTGGCATAATAACATTACAATAAAAAAAGACCCAAGAACCCTAAATCCTCCACCACTACATCCTTAAATAGGAAAAGATAAAGCCTTAGCTGAGCCCCAAACATCCCATGTTACTTTAATTAATTGTGTTGGGGAAAGGTGGGTAAAACATTAATGTAGAGAGACTTTTCTACTTCTTGCCCCGAATTTGCAGCCAGCTTGCATCCACTGGAAAGACACGCAGAAAGGACCTTCTAGAAGGCCGAATTTGAGTGGGCCCTAGAAGGCTTAACTGAATCCCCATATGTCTGATAAAATAATAAAAAATTTCTGCCCATAATAATAATCCTTTCGAGAGATATGATATAAATAGGGGGTTGTTTTTCTGTGCTGCAGAATCTGGACCCGAATTAAATCTTCATCTTGTGCCGCCTTAATTACCACAATTTATGTCGAATTAGCACTTTCTCCAGAAGTATTATTTGTTCCTATATATGTCTTCTAGCCTCCCATTAATTTGGGTCTTCATTGGGCCTGTATTGTTGGCCCCACATTCCTATTAGTGGGATGATATCCAATATGCCTTCTCCAGAATTGTTTCCTTCTCCAAAAATCACCATCATCCATTATGAATCCTCCATTGATCACTGAATGAAAAATGTTTATATTTAAGTTTATAACCATTTCCAAAAATATAAAATAAAATTATGGATAATTACATTCTTTAAAATCAGATGAAACATTGGGCCTAAATAGGTGCATATTAGGCATGATGTTTACAAATGATTAGAATGGATGTTCAAAATTAAAATCCACTAACTCAGGCCCATAAGATCAAAAATGAACATTTAATACCCTTAAAATTTAATAAAAATATGTTTTTTTATTGCCTAATCACACCCCCAACTTGACTTTTTCTAGTCCCGAGCAAAATATATCTCACAAAAATGAAATTCGAATGACCTTTTCCAAAAACATTTTAATACAAATTTCTCACCCACAGATATCATACCAAACAATTATGAAACCCATCAAAATCATTTAAAACAAGATATTTACATAGAAATATCTCAAGACCAAACCCATTCCTTTGTTCAATTTCATCGCCATATTTCATCCAAATTCAATTAAGCATGATGAAGTGTTGTGTATCACAATAGACATGGGGGTTCATATTCATTCGAGGGAGAAAAGGTGGAAGCGCAAGGAGAAATCAAATTCTAATAATTAGATGAGTACTCATTTATTTATTTTATTTGTTTTTCTTTGGATTTTTTTTGGAATTTTTTTTGCAGTTTTTCATGGTAATTGAAATTGGACTCAATCGATTCAACCCATGTAACAAGACTCTGCCGATGACTCCCATGCTCAATGACCTTGGGGAACCAACTGAAGCTCACATACTCGGGAATCATCTCGAGTTAACTCAATCAAAAACAAATTCAGATTACCACAAATAGAGATATAATGCACAACTCTAGGCCATAAAAATATTGAATCACGATCCCCAAGTGATGAAAGCCACACATTAGGTCAATTCATTGCACTACGCGCAATTTAATTTTTTTGAATACTCATGTTAAAATTAAAATGATCTCCAATCCTATTCTATTTATTATGGGTCCACAAGAACTCAAAATAAAACCCCACAATCTATAGTACGTGCATTGTGTTTTTTTAAATAATTGGATGAAAATATAAACGGTGAAAACCCACATTAGACAACCGAAATTTCCAATATCTATGCACATGAACATAAACTTGCATTAAAATCATAATCAAGGCAAGAAAAATTATTTGATATCCAATTTCAGAGTTTGGAATGTGTGTTATCATGTTCAAGGTTGATGAAATTTATCCTTATACACATTTTCATCTCCCCCCCAACTTAGAATAACATTGTCCTCAGTGTTTAAAGAATTGAATCATAGAAGGGGTAGGATAGAAGTTCAACGAAGTCATTGAAAATGAAAATTATGGAATGAATTCAGCTGGTGGTTGATGTTGAAAATGCATTCCCATATCTCCCTTCAGTTCTAGTTTGTCTCTCAATGGCTTGGATGATTGTGACCAGCTTTTCCCAATGACCTATGACATGCCTTTAATTTTTTTTAATATAAATATTTTTTTGTATTTTTTTAACCTAAAAAAACATAAAAATAAAATAAACTGATGATACGTTGTCTTCTCTATATTTTATGTGTAAGTTATTACTTTCAGATCACACCGTGTGAAACGGATGAATACGGTGCTCCACTTTCATACCCATCCTTACTCATAAAAAAAGAACAGGTCAACAATCTTTTTTTTAAATACCTACAAAAACATAAAATAAAATAAATTAAACTGATGATACATTGTCTTCTTTATATTTTCTAGGTAAGGTATTACTCAGGGATCACACCACGTGACACGGATGAATACAGTGCTCCCCTTTCATACCCATCCTTACTCATAAAAGAAGAACCTGTCAATTGTCTATATTTTTTAAAAAAAATTAAAAAAATGAAGAAGAAGGAAAAAAAGACGATTCATAATGATTAGAAACATGAAAACCATGGGTTTCCTCCCATGCAGTGCTTTTTTTTAACATTGTTTGCCTTCCTAGGATCCTAAATCTATCCATTTTTTCCAGGTTCATAGGTTGGCTCTATTAACTAAACCACTATTTCATGTTTGTTTAATGATTCAATGAATGGTTTTAACCTATGACCATTGACCTTAAAAATGTTACCACTTGTGGGATCCTGAATCTCTACTGCCCCATGGGGGTAGACATGATGCACTATGAATGGAGCTGACCATCTAGACCTTATAATTCCCGGGTGTAAATGATTTTTTGAACTATACAAGAGCACAAGTTTTCACAGTTCAAATTTTTTGACTTTGAAATTCCTGGATTGGTAGGCTTGAACTCTAGCTTTATGTATCCTTGAATTGTCAAAAGCCTCCATCCTAAGTTCCTCATGTTCATTAAGATCTTGTTTCCTCTTTTCTTCGGCTAAAGAAATGTCAAAATTCATTTTTTTGATTGCCCAAAATTCCTTATGCTCAATTTCAACAGGTAAATGGCATGATTTTCCATAAACCAGCCTAAATGGTGACATTCCTAGGATGGTTTTTAATGTTTTACGATATTACCAAAGAGCATCCAAGAGTTTCTCAGCCCAATCATTCCTATTGGGGTTGGCAGTTTTTTCATGAATTTGCTTAATCTCCCTATTTGCTAACTCAGCTTGACCATTGGTTTGAGGATGGTACGCAGTAAAAATGTTTTGAGAAATTCCTTACTTAGAAATGAGTGAAGAGAATAGGCGATTACAGAAATGGGTTCCTTGATCACAGATTATAGCCTTAGGAATTCCAAATCGAGAAATTACAATCTCTTTCAGAAATCAGATCACAACATGATGGTCATTGTACGTGGTGGGAATGGCTTCAACCCATTTTCAGACATAATCAACAGCTAAGAGGATGTAGATGTATCCCTTATAGTTTGGAAAAGGGTCCCATGAAATCAATTCCCCAACAATCAAATATTTCAACGACCAGAATGGGAGTGAGGGGCATTTGATTCCTTTTGGAAATGGATCCTAATTGGTGACACTGAGGAAAACTTTTATAGAATTGGAAGGAATACTTATTGAGGTTCGGCCAGTAGAAACCAATTTGGAGGACCTTTGAAGCGGTTTTCCTTGTAGAAAAGTGGCCTCCACATGCCTCTCCATGGCAAAATTTTAGAATGGACTCTTTCTCAGACTCGGGAACACATCTACTGATGATTTGATCAGGGCAGAACATGAAGAGGTAAGGATCATCAAACACATAGTGTTTGACATCAGAAAGGAATTTCATCTTAGCATGGGTCCCCATGAATTTTGGAATGTCACTAGTCACAAAATGGTTTTCTATGTCATCATACCAAGGGCAATCACTCACTGAATAGAGGTGCTCATTGGGAAATGAATCAGACACAGAGAGGTGGTGTGATTTGTCTTTGAATTCCATCCTAGAGAGGTGATCAGATACAACATTTTCAACACCCTTTTTATCCTTAATGGTTAAATCAAACTCTTAAATAAGAAGGTCACGCCTAATCAATCTATCCTTCGAATCTTGTTTTTCGAAAAGGTATTTTAGGGCTGAATGGTCAGTGAAGACAATGATGGGTGATCCTAGAGATAAGACCTGAATTTCTCCATGGGAAAGACAACAGAAAGAAACTCATTCTCAGTGGTGGTGTAGTTTATTTGTGCATCATTTAATGACTTTCTTGCATAATCAATTACACATGGAGTTTTATCACACCATTGTCCTAAGACTTCTCCTACATCGAAGTCACTTGCACCACACATGAGCTCGAAAGGAAGTTTCCAATTTGGAGATTGCATGATAGGAGGAGATATAAGAGTTGAATTTAGTGTAGAGAATGATTCCTCACAGATTCTTGTCCATAAAAATGGATCATCTTTTACCAATAGAGGACAAAGTGGTCGAGAAATAGAGCTTAAGTTCCTAATGAACCTTTTTATAAAAACCAGCATGTCCTAAGAAGGAACTCACTTCCTTAACAGTTTTAGGAGAAGGATGGTGACGAATGATGTCAGCCATAGCTTTATCAACTTTAATCCCTCTACCAGATACTAGATGACCTAGAACATGTCCTTCCCTTACTATGAAATGTATTTTTCCCGACTTTAATATGATATTCTTATCCTCGCACCTCGAAAAAACTTTTCAACATTTAGAAGGAATCCCTCAAAAGTATCTTCAAAGATGGAGAAATCGTCCATGAAGACCTCTAAACAATCCCCCACCATGTCCGAGAAGATTCCCATCATGCACCGCTGTAAGGTACCAAGGGTATTACATAATCCAAAGGGCACGTGCTTGATGGAAAAAGTGCCGAATGAACAAGTGAATGTTGTTTATCCTTGATCCTCTAAGGAGAATTCTATTTGATTATACCCTGAGAATCCATCTAGGAAGCAGTAGAATTGATGACCTCCCACTTTCGTGAGGACTTGTTCAATAAAGGGTAAGGGGAAATGGCCTTTCTTGGTACAAGGGTTTAGTTTCCTATAGTCAATACATACTCTCCATCCACTACTGACCCTTGTTGGAAGCATCTCTCCATCCTTATTGGTTATTACTGTGATTCCAGCCTTCTTTGGAACCACATGGATTGGGCTAACCAACTCACTCTTAGCTATAGGATAGATGATATCAGCTTTTAACAATTTCAAAAGTTATTTTCTCACTACTTCCATGAGATTAGGATTGAGTCACCGCTAAGGTTGATGACATGGCTTTGAATCGGATTCTTGAACAATTCTATGAGTCCCGATAAGTGGGCCAATCCCAGAAATATCAGATAGGGTCCATCCAATGGATTTCTTGTGTCTCCTAAGGACATCTAGAAGCATCCTCTCATGATTCTCTTCAAGAGATGAATAAATGACAACAGGAAAGGAATGATTGTCCCCTAATAACGCATACTTGAGTGATGAAGGTAAAACCGTAAATTCAAAATTAGAGTGGTTATCAATTTCTAAAAAAAAGATGAGACTTTATATTGAACTCAGTTTCTTTGTTCAGATTTCTTGACAAAATTGGTTCCTTGTAAAAAGAATTTTCATCCACTAAATTATATAGAGTAGTTTCATGAATGGGTATGGACTCGATGTTATTGATTTAACTCATGGTATCATTGATTAGTGATTCTAAAAAATAATCAATAGAACTATATGAAAGAGATTCACGCCAAGGAGACAAATTTCCCTCATGTGAACAAAGAAAATCAATCTCTTCTTGACTTAAACATCCTTCAGTAATTCCTTGATGTTCCTTGATTTCACTATCGACACAACCTATCCAATTAACCTCATGGATCTCTTCATCATCACCAATTTGAGAGTTTTCATTGTACATGTTCAAGTCTAGACTCATGCTTCCAAATGTGATGGTCATGTTCCCATTTTAGACTCGGATAACAGAGTTGATTGTTGCAAGGAAGGGACGAACAATGATGATTGGGGTTTTATCCCTTGGAACTAAGCTTTGGTGATTGTCTGGAATAATGAAGTCAGTTGGGTAAATGAAATTTCTAACTTTCACCAAAACATTCGTTAAGATCCCCTTTGGAACTCGAATACTATGATCAGCAAGATGATGAGTGATAGATTTGGGTTGGATTTTATTGAGCCCTAACTGACAATACATATCATAAGGAATGAGGTTCACACTGGATCCTAGATCACACAAGGCTTTGAAAACTTTTTTCTCTCCTAGTACAAAATTTATGTAAGGGCATCCTGGGACTTTCATCTTTGGAGGAAGGGTTCCTTGGATTGTTGTGCTAACATTTGCTACCAGAAGGACTTGGTTCTTATGTGAGAATTCCCATTTAAACGTACAAAGATCATTAAGGTATTTTGAGTATGAAGGAATTGTTTGAATGTCATCGAGTAGTGGAATGTTCAACTTTACTTGTAAGAATATTTCTCTCAATGTTTCACTCAATTCAGGCTTGGTTTTCCCCCTCATGCATTGAGGAAATGGGGCAGGTTGTGGGGTTGTTTTTTGAAGGGTTGTTTCATTGACAATTTTATCATGTTTTTCAGTTTGATCATGTGTTTCATTTGAATTTTCATTAGTGTTTGAATCCTCAGATGGTTTTTCAACTATTGGTTCAGGTTTCTCAATTGATTTCCCACTTCTCAAAACTATCACAACCTTTAGTTGTTCATGAGTTGTTTGAGTGAAACTTGTCTCTCCCTGTGATGATTGTTGTGAAATGTCCTGTGTGGGCATGGGTGCCTTTCTAGTTTTTATGGTTTGACGTTCTTGTTTAAGGGAAGAGACTTCTGAGTTTATCCTTTCCATTTGTTTGCATATTTGTTCAAGGATTGGGAGAGGGATAGATTGGGAAGGGGCTTATGTTGGTTGGGTAATCCCAAGGGGATACTTTGGTTGTTGGATGGGTTGTTGGTATTGGACTAGAGGATATTGGTATTGGACTGGTTCTGGTTGTAATTGGTTATGGTTTTGAAAATTTTGTGTAGGGTAGTGGTTTGGTCCTTGTGGTTGGCTAGGTTGTTGGTTATCTTTCCATCAGAAGCATGGGTGGTCATTATACCTTGGGTTGAATGTGTTTGGGTATTGGGTCGTTTGAAAGATTAGGGAATTGACTTCATTAGGTGGTCCTCCTAAAAGAACATCCTTGATGGATGGAATGGTTTGGAAGTTTTCTGATTTGTGGTCATGTTTGTCACAGATTGTGCAAACAGGGTCTACAGTTTGGATTTCATGGATTTTCCTATGGTCTATCTCTTCATCCTTCCAAGAGAGTGCTCAAAGTTTCTCCCTAAGGCTTTCCTCTTCTCTAAGTGTATGCATTCCATAAATTCTTTTAGGCTTTTAAGAATAAGGTGATGTTCCCCATGTTTGGTTTTGTTCAGCAACGATTTTGAGATACTCATAAGCATCATTTGGGGATTTGTTTTTAAAGGTCCCATTACACATCATGTCAATGAATTGTTTGTTCCCCGGGCCCAAACCTTCATAGAAAAATCTCACTTGTTCAGGAATAGAAAAACCATGGTGTGGAACCATGTTTAGGGTGTCTTTGAACCTCTCCCTTGTTTCATAAAATGAATCTCCCTCTTTTTCAAAAAAGTTTTGGATGCTCTTTTTTAGTGCAATGGTTTTGTGATGGGGGAATTAGTTTTTGTAAAATTCTCATTGCAGTTGATTCCAAGTGTGGATTGATGAAGGTATCAGATTATTTAACAAGTTCTTTGCTCGATCCTTAAGTGAGAAAGGAAAGAGCCTCATCTTAGCTGACTCAATTTGATGTGGTGAGCACATGGTTTCAACAATGTCATTGAACTCCTTGACATGAAGGTAAGGCATTTATGACTCCATCCCATGGAAGGTTTGTAGGTGGTTTAGGACATGAGGTTTAAATACATAGTGGGAGTCTCCTAGGTCATCATGCCTAATTCGAGAGGGTGCATTGGTCCAGGTAGGTGTAAGGTAGTCATTCATGGTTTGGTCAACTACATTCCCCAAATTTGGGGCTGCCTCATTTGGATTTCCATTTTGGTTCCCACCCGGGTTTATGAGTTGGTTTCTTTTAAAAACCCCCATTAAAATTGACTCAATCATTAACTCTAGGGTATTAGTAATATTATGATCCAATGGTGTACTTGACTCCCATATCCTATGACTTTCCATCCTAACTAGCCTGTTTGAGTTATCAAGGGTGTATGCGGACATGCGCCAAAAGAAAAAAAAGTGAGAAAGTGAAATGATAAGAGATATTGGGTGAGAATAGAAGAATGGGGGTGAGTAAAGAAGGTTTTGGTCTATGGAACTTACTTGGTCCCTAGAAATGACGCAAAAATTTGGTTGCGCCCAAATTTACCCATGTTTTAAGGGTCAAGTGGTCGCTTGCAGTGTAGCTTGGGTTGTCGAATACTTACAGATCTAAGAAGAACCTTTAGACACACAATATAAAGAGATGGATTTTTTGGCTACGAAATGGCCAACTTGGGTTTTTTTAGATGAGTTTTAAATTATAACTATGATCTATGTGAATTCAATTTATGATAAATGAGTTGATCCAGGGTTATTGCTCGCGGTCGATTGGATGAATTCCTTTTTTTTACGATTTTAATTTCATTAACTCAAGAAGGATTCATGAAATGAATTCAAACTACCCTCGTCACTTACTAATTAAACAACTTCACAAAAACATTCTAATAATCTATACACTTGTAGGATCATTTTCATGAGCACCCAAGGTAAAGGATCTACTTAGTAATAAAAGTGGGGCGGATAAATTCAATAAAGAAGAGGAAGAGAGAAACTCATTTAATGAAAGAAACTAAAATAAAAGAAATTAATAACATTTAGAGAGTGAGAAATAACATCCAATCCAGCACCTTTATACTCCCTTCGATCAACTCATAAAATATCTAGCCCTCCATTGATAACATGTTCTCAACAGAAGCAGGAAGTAGACTTACGAGGGTGGAATTGAAGAAGTAAAATAAAAAAAAAACAAAAACATGATCACTCCACCATTGTGTGAACAAAATCACAAGGTTTGGTGTGAATAAATTCACACCTTGAGGCAGCGGTATCATGGTGATAAGATGACGAACAAAACAAGAGAATAATAAGAACTTTATTAAAAACTATGGTGATTTGAACAACTTACATGGGATGGAAAAATGTTACAAAGACAAATTGGCATAATAACATTACAATCAAAACAAAGCTCCAGGATACCTAAATCCTCCACCACTACTGCCTTAAATAGTAAAAAATTAATCCTTGGCCGAGCCCCAAACATCCAATGTGCCTTTAATTAATTGTGTTGGAGAAAGGTGGGTGGAACATTAATGTAGAGAGACTTTTCCACTTGTTGCCCCGAAGTTGCAGCCAGCCTGCATCCACCGGAAAGACCCGCCTAAATAACCCTCTAGAAGGCCACATTTGGGTAGGGAATAGAAGATGTAAATGAAGCCACGGATGTCCCCTAACATCCTGTAAGTGTCCCGTCCAAAATAATAATCCATTAGATAGATATAATATAAATAGTGGGATGTTTTTTTGTGCCGCAGAATCTGGCCCGGAATTAAATCTTCATCATGGGCCGCCTTAATCACCACCATTTAGGACGGATTATCACTTTCTCCAGTAGGAGTATTTGTTCCTCTATATGTCTTCTAGCCTCCCATGAATTTTGGTCTTCATTAGGGATGTATTGTTGTACTCACATTTCCATCAGTGGGATGATATTCCATCTACCTTCTCCAGAATTGTTTACTTTCTTCGCCAAAAATCCCCATAATCATTTATGAATCCTCCATTTATCCTTGAATGAAAAATGTTCATATTTAAGTTTATATCCATTTCCAAAAATAGAAAATTAAAATATGGATAATTACATTCTTTAAAATCCGATGAAACATTGGGTCTAAATTGGTGCATATTAGGCATGATGTGCACGAATGATGAGAATGGATGTTCGAAATTAAAATCCACTAACTTAGGCCCATAATATCAAAAATGAACACTTAATACCATTAAAATGTTATCAAAATATGTGTTTTTATTGTCAAATCAATTGTCATCATGATCATGTATCAGAATATTTTATTGTTGGCTGTGAGAATGTATCCTAAAATAGATCATGTTGTACCACATTCCATAGACTATACCTCATGAGATGACACTAACCCAATAAGTACATGATAACACAATAAAAATCCAATAAGATGAATGTTCTGTTTATTCTCTACACAGAATATTTTCATTTGTTGATTCAAAAATAATAATTCAGCGTCCTGGTGTATGGATACGTCAGATGATGCACCATCAATGGATTCCCTAGTCTGAAAGTTGATCTCCAAACTCCTAACATTGATTCCCAAAACCAATAAAAATATTCTTTGTTCATTTGGTATACATAACCTACTTTGATAAAACTCTATCACAAACCATACAATAGGTGTTTGTTTTGTTACTACCCCCATGCCCGCCTCTGATAGCGTTAGGGATAGAGACTTGCACCAAGTTGGAATATCCAACAAATGGTAGGAATTTCCCAATGTACATGTACACATACAGGTGTCTCCCTGCCCAAAATACTAAAATTTAAAAAACAAATAATTAACGAGAATGCATACAACTATGATACCTAGTTCATAGTATAAAATTTGAAATACTAAAATTAAAACAAGGCCAGAATACAATACTAGAAAATGTATTGTCTATCAAAGAGAATATTAGAGTCTTTGAAACTTATCCAGAGAGAACCCTATGTAAATGGTATCTGTAGGATAGATATATGAAGCTGTATGAGTTCAAATCACCTATGTAATCACTATAGGAACCACGTGGTCATATTTTTCCAATGACTTTATCAAAACATAAATTGTATCCACAAGACATGAAACATGCTGGAAAAAACCCATCCATGGATGAGTAAAACAATACACAGTAGGACAACCAAAAACCACATGGATATACAACTTTGAAATAAATGAAGTGTATAATAGAGGAATCACATTTTGTACACCACAATGATAACAAATAATTTATATTCAATATGGCCATCTCAATCATTTATTCCTGTGAAGAACAAAGGGATGGAATTCAAGTTGTTGTCCACATATCATTTACTCTCCATAACACTATAATTTTCAATGGAACATGAAGTGTAACAGAGAACAGAGTGTCAATGGATCACAGATCGTCAATGTCCAATGGAGTGTCAATGGTGAACTACACGTTAGTGGCACCCATAGTGGTGATATAACATGCAACATCGATGGAACCCAGAGCATCAATGGTGCATGGAGCATCTATGGAACACAAAGCATTGATTCCACAATGAGAATCAATAGCACACAAATCGTCGATGGAGTACGTATCATCGATGGAACACGAAGTTTCAATGGTCAATACATTCCCCAAGCCACATAGTCACCAAGAACACATAGTCACCATGAATAAATAGTCACAATAAGGCCCATGATTCTGTATATAGAAAACATGTTTTAGTAGAACCAACAACACATGAAATTAGGTCATAAACCAACTTATTAAAAACATCTCAATAGAGATTCTCAAAAGGATCATCTCTTATAGGGGATAGAACACCACAAATGGATTATCAAATATAGACATTGTGTGAATTAAATTTCAAATTTATAGAAAAAGACTCTGACTAGGTTCATGTCCAACCCAAACAAGTACAACTAACCCGAACAACCCAGGTTCACCCAACCCAGCCTAACCAGGTGGATCTAGACCAATTGGATTCTTGCACACGCGATTTAGCATGATAGACCATCAGAGTGGCCATGTTCTCCATCCCGACTCATGTTTCACGATCTGGATCAACTATAATGAATGACGACCACCCTATCAATACCCCCTAGTCCAAACTATTGGGTGACTACGTGGCAAGCCAGTTGCCCCAATGAACATAACACCTTATTTCATTTCATGTTGCCATTTACCATTCTGCGTACATGGCCTCAACCATCTGTGATCCCCATCAACACTTCAGCCTATTGCCGAGGTGACCCCACTATGCCTCATCCATTATTCTTCCACTACAACCTTCTTCAATGACCCATGGTCTCCACCTACAAACTCCACCCCTATGGTCCTCCTTTGACCCGAGACTGCATGGACTGTGTCTTGTAACCACCATCAGTTTTCCTGATGGCAGACCATTCTAGACACATCACCTCGACCGACCACCCCTTCCAGGCTAGTGACACCTCAATTGTCGCCCTCCATGCCAGTGGACTTGCCCTTCCTCACTTGTCCTAATTTTCTCAGAGAAGGGACATTTGGGCGTCGCCTTGCTGTTCCACTGCCTTGCACCGCCGCGAGGTCGAATCCCCTGTTCTCGGATCATTGTTCACATATATAAGGTACAGTGATATAATAATAATTATTAAATATTAATAAATAATGATAAAAGAGAAGCATAGGATATTCATGGAAATAGGAAAAGTACATGAACACCCAAATGGATGGATTTTGGCCTTGTTTGTGTTGGCCTTGATCAGTTCTTGTTAGAAGATATAACGATGCATAATCAATCGATACTTACAAATATTTATCATCCTATTAATGCCTATAACAATTATGAATCACATAATAATTGTTGAATATCATATCAACCTAGTGGTGGGATAGACCGTGTTCATTATTAAATCTAAGAAGGGGAAGGAAATCACAAAGATATCGACACCCAATATCGGTTTTAGATCAGTTGTTGGAAAAGAATAGGATTCAATGTCATCATCAAACCTTATTACTCCGACATTTGTCTTCAATCATTGGAAATGATTTTATATCCATTACATAGAAAACTTTACAAGGTAATGGTGAAAACCCTGACATCAAGACAATAACTCTTAATTAAATGGAAACAATGTTGCGTCAAAAAAATATTTACATAAAAATAATTTATTGACGGTTTCGTCTGATTTATAACATTCAAAGTTGACCCATTCAGGTCAATTTTAAGTCATTCCAAAGGTAATTATGTTGTTTTGAAAGCAATGGTGTGTTAAAATTTCGAATTTGGGAACCTGTTTAAATGTTATTCCAATTTCAATGTGAAACCTCCAACACACTTTATTAATAAATTAATATTTTTCATCGTATCATTCCAAGAACATTGGGCCTCAGAATCACACAACTTCTTAGTGGCTGGTCTCAGAATTTTCACAATTAAGATTTATAAATAAAACTATGGAATATGAGTCAGTATATTTATATTGCACTCACGGATACCCTTAAATAGTTGGATAGTGGTGGAGATTTTGTATAACCACTACATTATTATTGAATATATTAATCTACTCATTCAAAATTCTTCAATATAATGTGTTACATTTACAAATATCATGATTCTCACTAAATAGAATTCTTAATTGGTGGTGGGAATCTTTTCATTGTTGCTGGGATAAATTCTACCATTTCATGACAATAGAAATAAAACATTCATCCTTATACAATTCATTGAATTACAGGTATGTCATATAATCATGTAATATGAATCATATACTTTGGCTAGATGAATGAAACTTAATCCAATAATTATTAACTGTTCATAGACTGTGCTCCATGTAAAATGTTATATTAGAGACAAAATGAAAATTAAGAGTTTATGTCTATGGATTACACCTATAAAAATGAAAAATATATAATCATTCTACATAAGTATATAAAATATTTTATAGATTTATTCATATAATAAAAAAAACAATGTATGAATTCAATGTTAAATTAAAAAAATTAATAAAGATTAAAACTGATTTTTTTGCCTTTTTTATTTAAAGAAATAATTACTAAATATATTAATCAATTAAGGGTAATGGGTTTAAATTTTGTTAATTGTTACGTTATAATTTTAAAAAGTCAAATATTTAATATTAGTCATCTCTCATATCTTCCTCCAAACCACACATTTAACCTTTATCATTCATAATAAATAGAAATAATTCAAGTAATTAAAAATAGATCACAACCTTATTTATAATACACACACATTAAATGATGTAAGAAAATATTTCTTCAATTCATTGAAATTTTGGGCCTCAGATATGAATTAATTTCACTACCTCATGTGAATTGAAGTATTATTATTTATTTCAAATGTGAAACAAAATATATATTAGTTGAATTAAGACATTATAATGAGGTAGTGTCTTTTATCATATAATCCTAATTTCCATAAACCAATGTTGTTAATTCCAAGTCGATAATATAACTGAAATTATATTCATATATGTAAATTTTCAATTATTTATTTCTTTATATCATTCCCCTAAAGTAATTAGTCCTTTTAAATAATTTTCCCAAAAAATATGTTTGAAGATATCATTTTTAATATATAGAGGGGTTCTGTTAATCCTTGAGATGATTAATAATCATATATGATCATCATTGATGGATCTTAATTACTTATTTTTTTCATACAATAAGAAATTTTATAACTATTTTTTCAATTTTCATAATTAGGTGATTAATTTCCTAAAGGATATATAACATTGGTTTTAGTTCAATAAAATAACTTCATGAACACATGATCGCAACAAATCCTAAAGAACGTGTTTATTATGCAGTGAAATATTGTCTATTTATGAGTGGAAATATATACTAAATAAAAACTATATGCTCATATCCTCCTCTAATAACTACAATAAGTGTACATTAAAATGAAATTCCCATTTTGAAACTATAGTCAGTGTAACCATATGCAGATGTACTATCTCCCCAACATACCATACTCTATATTACACTATTGTGAATGAATAGCTTATATACACTAAATGTGTTCAATAATCACCTATATAGTTTCATTATAAAAATTCATCATTCAGATATTTCCATCAAGTTTTATGGTCCCATCATCCAATATTCATTAAATTAAGGGAGACAAAATTAGTAATCATCCAGGTCAATTATACTCATCTTTTACATCATGACAATTGTATAATTATGTCTCGAATCCTTATATCTCTTTTTTCATGCTAAAACACCAAATATATTGATGTAGTTCATGGTAAATTTTTGTCCTCCCTCAAGGAACCATCCAATTTGAGGCATGATATTCCACAATCAACTCTTCTTTCATATACATATGGACAAAAACCATAATAACTATGTAGATATTCTAATCCAAATCAATGTTTTAATCAGAAGGCTTCTCCCCATAATTATGGATTACTTAGAGGGGGTATTCAACACATGTGAAAGAATGAAATTATCATCAATTAGTGAATAAAAGGATAAAGTAAATGATATATTAAAATTTAAAAAATATCAAATAATTAATTAATATGATAATTATTTCATGTATTTTAATTCCATTCTTTATCAATATCCTTTTTAGATTACCTGAAAAATTAGTGAAAAAGAAATTATATCACTTCATGAGACAATAATATGTTGTGCACATGAGCGATGTTATGGTATCCCCCCAAAATAGAATTTAATATGGTATTTATGATATAACAATAAGAAGAGTATAAATGAGTTGAAAATATAATATATATATATATATATTAAATAGATAATTATTTTAGGATGTTAAAAGAAAAGATGAATGAAGAATTACATCTGATCACATGGTGGTAGACCTATTTACCCAGGATGGATAGTTTCATTTAGAATTTGAAATAAATTATGTTTTCTTTATGATATAAAAATAATATAATATCATATATGTATATGGTATGTATAGGTCCAATTAGACCATCATAATTTAAAAAAACAACAATACATTGGCAGAATAAATAAATCACAATGTTTGACTATGCATGATTCATAATCTTCATAAAACATCATCATGATAGCACTGAAATCCTCTATCGTACGACTTCATTATAAAAATAGAATATCTAAGTAATGTGTAATAATGAAGTGATGGTATTTGGTATGTTCATTTCTAATCCAATATCATATGAATTTCTGATGATTAGATGATAGTGTTGGATTTGCATATGTAAGGTGAAATGAAAACATGTAATATAGATGTGTATATTTCCTTAAAATAATTTCTCATTATGGGTTATTATAATTAATTAATATTTAGAAACATTAATCACTTTACAATAGATTAAGAAATATGTGTTTTTAATCCCAACAAAAAGTTTATAATAATAATCACTTAAAATAATACTAAAATTTAAATAATATAAATACATATAATTATTATATATTAATATTACTTGAAATTTAATTTACTACAAGATCGTACAATAAAATTAAGATTATTTTTTGAAAGAATATTGTTTTAAAAAATAGTTATTTCTCAATATCCCTTGAAAAAATAAATATTTTCCCAAATTCCCCAAAATTACACCACTGAATTAATTTTTATAAGATTTTTTAGAAAATAATTTTTTTTTTTCAAATAATGATTCAAAGTAATTTAAAATATAAATTATAATATTTTTTCAAAAAAACCATGAAATTTAATTATGAAGAAACGTATTTATAAAAATTAAAGTAATTTACTAAAATTTGGTATAATACCTAATAATTATTTATGGGTAAATTTTTATTGAGTTTTAAAGATATATATTTTAAAAATTATTTAATATTATTCAAAATATCATACTAAACAACTATGTTATTACAAAATTATATATCATGGATCATTTAAGCTCGTTATTGTGTGTCAAATAAGCTCTTGAACATAATGTTTTAAATTTAAAATTTTATTGTGTTATTGGAAAACCTAAGGATATATATATATTAATAGATATATGATATAAATAAATATAAAATAATAATAAAATAATAACATGTTGAATGTAGTAAATTTAAATCAAGAGGCATATTAATGTGACATAAAATAGAATTAATCATTAACATGAACATTTAAGCAGGATGTTAGATTATTATAACAAGGATTCATTCAATAGTGGAAGGAACAAAAACCATGGCATCATAAGAGGTAGATAAGGATAATCACCAAGACATAAAAACACAATGTGTATCATTTAATCATAGGTTTAGAATACATGATATCATATTAAAATAATTTACTGAATGCATTGGAAGGATACATAATATTGGGCCAACCCAACAAAGACAAATTATATACATAGATAATTTTTGAACATAAATCATACTACATAATGAATTCTATAGTCACTTTTAATCCCATTATTAAGGTGGGAAGGATTCGTAAAAGAAATTAACCATTCAAATAAGTATATGTATATATAGAGAGATATATTTGAGTTGATATGGGTATTAATATTAACTAATCAATTTCATTTAATGGAATATCATATGATATTATATAAAGCATAAAATGGGTATATATACATTCATTATCATTTTTTCTATGACTAAATGTGGATTTTCGTCCTAATGAAATCATAAGGATAGTAATTGGGAAGTGTAAAAACAAATCCCAACAAGAAAAACTGGAAATCAAATGGCACAATATAATGAATTCTCTTGAAAAATTAGTAGACTGAGAGGACCCCATACCTTAGGAGGGTCCTTATCAATTATATGAAAGAGCTTTCAAAGGGATTAGGAACACATTTTTATTTATATATAGGGAAAAACTATGCATAAATTCATGATCATAGTGTATTGCGTGATCATTAAATTGAGGACTATAGGTTATTTTTAGAAAATAAAGGAGGAAATTCCTAAATAATTTCAAAACAAAGGTTTTGGATTTTAAAATATCAAATAATCAATTTCAAAACCATTAGATTATTTTTCCCATGAATTTATGAGAATAGTTGTGTTTTTTAAATTTTTACCTTTCCAAATAACTAATATCCACCAAATAATAACCTTGGAGATATGGAGGCCAGTCATCATCATAATGAAAAAAATTAAAACCATTAAAATATTAAATAGTTATCGTGAATTCATTAATGTTTTAAAAAATTAATCATATAATATCAAAAAATTATCTTAATTGAAAAACATAGTTACATTAGTGTCTGAATTTTATTGAATTTGTTATGAATCTTTTTTAATTTTATGTTGTCATCATATAAACCATCTATTTATGCCTTATTTTATTTTTTATAAAATGTTCAAATATTTTTAGAAAATTGGGAATAATTGAAAATGGGTTGATTTCAACAGGATAATTTCAACAACCCTTTTTATGATTACTGACTATTCATTAAATTTTTTAATATTTAATTTTTAATTCAAAATCTACATATATGGAAAAATATGTGTTTTTTTATTATAAATGTATTAATACCAATATAAAAAATAATATATTTTTTGATAATTAAATAAATATTATATATTGATAATATATTACTAATATATGTTTTTATAAAAATGTAAAAAACATCAAAAGTGTTATAATTAATATCAAAATTCTTTGAAAATACAATTTTTTTCATAATTTAAAAAACTAATTATTAACGATATAATTATTTAATATTTTTTAATGTAATTATAAAAATAAAAAATTTAATTTTTATTTTATTACAGATAAAAATATGAAAATTAATACTATTATGGATGAGATACATAATCCCATAAAACACCAGTATATTCCATAATGAAATGGTGTTTGATGCTGAAAATTTATTGTGGTGTATTAGAAGACATAGTTTGGGATTTGATCGCTATAAGAATAATATTATCTCATAAATGGATTATATAATTTTTATATTTTTAAATTACTTCTTTGGATTTTTCATGGGGAAAAACCATTCATTCAATCTTCCATGAATTATCATATTAATGTGAATTAGATGGTGTTATACTACATGCCTATCACAAAAAATCAATATTATATGGTAGTTACATTTATTTTAAACCATAATATATAATAATAATAAATTTCACTGCATAATATCAATATTGTTAATAATTCATATTATTAATGATCCATTAAATCTAAAATGATATAACTTATAATAGTCTAAGAAAAACAAATTTCTAGAATGTTTTTTTATCATCATTTCACTATAAGGTATTTATTAATTTTTAAAATATAAATTCATTTTTAAATTTTCTTTTTGTTACATTTATCCACCACTTAATAAATTATCCACTATAAATTTGTTTTCAGACACTAAAAAAGAAGGGAATATTTCTATTTCAACACATCAACTTGTTCCCGTGATTTTTTTTCGTACTTATGGTCCTATAAAAGTATATAAACACGGTTAGTATTCATATTTGTAGAACATTGTCTCTATGTTCTTCGTTAATAACTACCTGCTAATCATACATAACAACATTCCATAACGGTACCATATCTTTATTTAGAATATGTTGGAGGATTCATATATAATTCCTCAATATGGATAAATTGAACCTGTCATGTACATTAGATTGGTTTGAATGTATTGGTAGTTGATAGGACATATCATTAATGCAATCAAGGATCCGGAAGGGGATGATGTATCATGGACAATGATTTCTCATCCTTCTGTACCTTATAACAGTATTCCATAAAATTAAATTAATAATCTATTCATCAATAACCTAAAACGATCGGTAACATTGATGATTTTTTTTCTATAGCCTTTCTATTGGATTAATATATATTTTATATGGATGTTAAGGGTTTAAAGATTTTATTCAATATATTCAATAGTATAATGTCATATCAGCTTCTTCTTACTAAATTTATCTTATCATGTCACATTCTGAAACATCTTACCATTAAAATACTCAAAATATTCTACTACAATGTTATAATGTATATATTTTTTATATGAGAACTCCAATAGTGAATAGTTAGATCCCATTATCCTTGTAAATTCATTGAACATAATCACATCAAAACCGATTTTGAATGGTTCTCTCATACCTACCATCCATCTGAGGGTGATATGTACTGTTAAATCATAATTTATTATCCAATTATTGGTGATGTATTTTCCAAGAACTCATGCTGAATTTATAATATTTATAAGATAAAATTGGAACTGTAACTCCATACAGCCCTTTAACATCAATTATATATATGTGTGTGTGAGTGTGTGTGTGTGTGTGATTTCCATACCTGGGTTCCAAAAATCGGTTCCTGAATATGGTCTTTCACATAACATCAGACTCACCATCCTATATTATATAGGCTTTTAAATTAACCTGAGGGAATGATATATCGATCATTTAGAGACTATACAATTTCCCCTCATTGAATATACACCATAAAAAAATAAAACAAGAACAGAATAAAATTTAATCATAACCAACAGCCTCCAATATCAACTGATGGCCAAAAATGAAAATAAAATATAAAATCCAAAGTAGAAAATATTTCTCAATAATGAATGTTTCAAATGTCTAAGATGAAAAAAAAAGAATCTAATTAAACCACCCCCAAATTGGTAATGAATAATTTATACTTCCCTCATCTTTTATTCATCCCCAATCATCCATCTAACACAAGACATTTTCACATTACCTATCTGGAATGTATAAATTCAATTCAGGTACCGATCATGAATCTCATGTAGTGTGTTAGTAAATCTCAATAGGACACCATGAACGGTGTCTAAAAAATATCAAGATAATATAAAGTGTGTGAAGTTGTATAAAAAATAATTATAATTCATATATAAACATTTATCATAATATCAATAATTCCTTATTTGACCACATAAACCCTCGGGTTCTTGCAGACACCGACACCTCAATATAGTCTTCGACTTTTACAAGACCCCAATGTAATTATGAGGGACATCATAAATCTAAATTCCATTATTACCATTATTAAATATAGACAGAAAAGACCATTTTACCATTCACTCATTATAAAATAGAACGAAAATATTTAAATCCATCGATTCACAACTAGATAATCATGTGACCATACATACCTTACACTTTAGAATTACCAGGTTATCATTACATAATTGAAAACTAAATGAGCATGTTCCAATTAATACCATACATATTATAATTACCATGTTCCCATAATTCAATTCACATATATATTACCATGTTACCATTCATACATTGCAAATTATATTGAACATATTATCATTATTTCATTCACAAAAAAATAACCATATTACCATTTATACAAATAATAAATTCTATAGTTATCTATCCGTAAAAATCATTTACTAAAAAAAATACCTAAACACAAAAACCCACTTAATTAATTACTCAAATAATTTAATACATCAATCCTGCTAATAAATTCATCAATTAATTTATTTGCATCCACATACTTCAAATCCAATAATTAATTCCATGATAAATTATCTCACCCTCAAATATCAATATACCAAAATTAGTCCATCAATTATTTATCACAATTCAGAAAACACAATACTAATTTATTAATTCTACAATTAATTATATCACTCTTCAATTATCAAAAACCCAAATTTCATATCTCATAGACTAATTCATTAACTAATATAATTATTTACTCATGAAATAAATTTTTCAATATCTAATAGAAATTCTATAGTTACATTCAATAACATAAATAACGGATTTTTCATTTGAATGGTAGACCGCATAACTCCAAATATATAATAGAATTTAACAAATTGAAATACCTGGTTGATGTAAGATGGAAGAAACAACAGTGTTAGAAGTGATCTGGAACAAAACCTTGGAACACCATTAATGCCCAAAAAAATTGTTAATGGTTCCACCACTTCATCAGATGATGGAGAAAATAAATGTAACTAATGAAAAATATGGATTACTGGGTATACATAACCAATATGAAATGATCGTATATAAATTAATTTCACCAAATCCACCTTGAATCACCCTAGTGTTGCAGGGTAAAGGCTGCCAGAAGGGATACAACAGTTGTCATTAAGCCAAATTTTCTTTTAGACAATCCATACATCTTTTAAAAATACTCATCTTACCAAGAACTCATGGAATACATAACAAGATATATATAGAAAAAGTTTTTATCATACAATCTACCAACCTTATAACAACTCATCCTCATGATGTACCCCCAAGCATCTCTATGTCACTAAGGTAAAATTATTGTTATGTTAATACCCCATTTCCTCATCCACCTCACATATTTCCTCTTGGACACACCCATGACTCCATAATACTCAAATTATTGACATCGTCTTCCCTAATAACAACTTATCTCAAGGATCCAACATATGTATCAAATTATCTACGAAAGAATCAATAATTTCATTCTCAATATCATCCACATCAATCAAATGATCAGGGTTGGGGTGATACAATAAAATTTGTGATATATAGAAAATGACATCCACGGAACTATATCATTATGAAAGTTCCAATTGGTATCCACCGAGGTCAATTATATCTATAAAAAAATGGTATAATGTTCCAGGGTTCTAGCTTTTACTGTCTCTATAACATGAAATTATACAATAACTGTGATACCCAAAGAAATACATGGTCATCCTCATTAAAAGCTAGAGTTCATAAAAGTCTAGAACAATATGAATTATATATAATTTAAAACATTTCAATAAATTTATAAATAACTTGTACCATATCTAATGTATCCTTCATGATACTCAGTCTGTACAACTCAGACCCTCGTAATTAGATCCAATATTTGGGTTCTCCGTACAACATACCATAAATATCCTTATATGGTGTCATCTAAATAGTATTCTGATATCCGTTGTTATAAAAAAAATCCCCTAGTGCAATGTGATTCTCCAAAACCCCATGGATGTCATGAACACATGCTCAAAACATATCCAAAAGAACATGTATATTATTTAGTGACATCTTGACAATTTGTGGGTGGAAATATATACTAAATAAACACTATATAATTATCTCCTCCTCTAATAACTACTATAAGTGTAAATTAAAACTAAATTCCCAATTTAAAACTATAGTTAGTGTAACCATATGCAGATGTACTATCTCCCCAACATACCATACTATATACTACACTATTGAGAATGTCTAGCATATATACAGTAAATTTGATAACATTGAAATGTGTTCTATAATATCTTAAATAGTTTCATTCTATAATGGAGTCATTGGGATATTCCCCTTAAATTTTATGGTCACATCATCCAACATCCATTCAATAAAGGGAGGAAAATATACAAATTCTCCAGGTCAGTTATACTCATCTTTCACATCATGACAATTGTAGAATTTTGTCACGAATCCTTATATCTCTTCTTTCATGTTCGGACACAAAATCTATTTATCTAGTTCGTGGTAAATGTTTTTCTGACCTCAATGCACCATCCGCGTTGAGGCATGATAATCCACAATCAACTCTTCTTGCATGTACATATGCACAAAAACCAAAATACCTATAGATATATTCTCATCTTGATCAATGTTTTAATCATAAGGTTTCTCCCCATCATTATGGATTTCACAGAGGGGGTTCTCAACACATGTGAAAGATTGAAATTATCATCTATTACTGAATAAAAGGATTAAAGTAAATGATAAATTAAAATTTTAAAAATATAAAATATCTAATTAATAAGATAATTATTTCAGGTATTTCCATTCTATTCATTATCATTATCTTTATTAGATTACTTAAAAAAATTAGTGAAAAATATATTATATCGCTTCATGAGACAATAATATGTTGTGCACACGAGCGATGTTATCGTAACCCCCCCCCCCCCACAGAATGGAATTTAATATGGTATTTGTGATATAACAAGAAAAAGAGAATATTTTGTTGAAAATATAATATATATATCTTAAAAAGATAACTATTTTAGGATGTTAAAAGAAGTGATGAATGCCTAATTATATCTGATCACATGGTGGTAGACCCATGTACAAAGGATGGATTGTTTCATTTTTAATTTCATTGAAATTATTTTTTATTTACCATATAAAAATAATATAATATCATATATGTATATGGTATGTATAGGTCCAATTAGACTATCCTAATTTAAAAAAACAATAATAAAGTTATAGAATAAATAAAATGAAATGTTTCACTAAGAATGATTCATAATATTTATAAAAAATCATCATGTGAGCCCTGATATCATCCATCGGACAACTTCATTATGAAAATATGGTATCTAATTAATGTGTAATAATGAATGGAAGGTAATTGGGATGTTCGTTTCTAATCCAAATTCCTTTGAATTTGTGATATTTAGATGATCGTGTTTTCTTTCCATATGTGAGGTGAAATGAAAACATTTAATATAGATATGTATATTGGCTTAAAATAATTTCTCATTATTGGTTATTATAATTAATTAATATTGATAATCATTAATCACTTTACTAGAATTTAGAAATATGCATTTCATGGGATGGATTTTTTAAACCTTATTTCTTCTTCACCTATAACATGATTTCAATGTTTTCGTTTGGTGTATGAATAGTACTACTTTACATCAATGATATGAAATAATTCATTAAACTAGTATAAAATAGATTTTTTTACTATCCTTAAAAGAATATCTATTTATCCAATTAGTACATCCTTGTTATATACTCTCTCATCACTGGGGATGGAGTAAAATATTCCTTTTAATCAATGCCATGTAGATTTCTATCATTTGTTATCACCTATAAACCTTTTCCTAGTTAATTTATTCTCGTAGTTTTCTTATAAATTTCAGTTGATGTTTTGGAAAATAGGATGTATATTGACTTTATCAATCTAGTATTAAATTATAATGGTAGGTTTCCCATAAAAGTAATTTTGAGCTAATTTCCCTACATTTCCGAACCTAATGAATTTTATTTTTTTCTTTTAGGATATTCATGGATCCAACACAAATCACCTATGAAAAGAGTGATGTTCTTCATTCATTCACCCTTGATATAATTTTTTCCCTAAATGAGAATTAAATATATATTTTATCACATTATATCCAGACATGTGAGATATTGGATATTAAATTATCAGCATTTGAACATTTTGGGAACATAATTATATATCCACCTATAGATCAATTTATTTTATATTGATTTAGTTTAATCGAATAATAATTTATCTAAAAATTTTTATATAATTTATATTCATATAAGATAATGGTTAAACCCTAGGGTGCATGTTTTGGGTATATTTATTCAGACAACCAAATAGTTTTTTCATTCTAATTATTGAAGCTATTGAAATACCTCCCCATTTTATGTCATTGTGTGAGGGGAAAATTTTATTCAAATAACATTTTCCTTAATTGTCTACAATCTTATAAAATGGTTTCATAACCTAGATATATATATTATATAAATTTCAACCCTTGACCAAGCTATTCTTCAATAAAAAAAATCTAACAAAACCATCCAATTATAAGATAACTAAATAATGTTGAAAATCATTTTTATTGATTTAGTCAATTTTTTCATTATTAATGGTCTATAAGTTATAATTAATGTAACATGCCTTTTTATTAAATTAGTGAAAATTGAAAGAATATCTTTTATAGGATTATGTGGTTTTTACCAACAAATCAAGTTTCAATTTATAAAATTGGGTTTTAAAAAAATATCATCATGATTTTCCAGATTACATTTACTATCGGGTTCTCATTTAATTGGGATGTTAAAGATTTTCCCTCCAAATAGCCACTAACAATATTTCCAATACTTCTTGAAATTACTAATATAAAAGAAAAATATTGGACGATAATTTTAAATTATTAAACACATAAAAGGTAGAAAAAGTTATTACTTCCATATAGTCACTCATGTCATGATCTTTCCCATCGTTTCATAATTCCATTCCATGTTGGATTTGGAGCAGTGAAAATAATTATATTTGGGTATGTGGGTTGACATTCGAGGGGTATTTTACATTTTATTGCATGAGGAATTTTTTTGGTGTATCTGTTTACCAACTATTTTCCCTAACCAAGAATGGTTATCTTCTATGCCTCTCCAATTCGATATTGGAGTTGTGTCACTATGATGTTTTTGGATGTGGGTTGAAGACCATTAATAATCTTATCATGACCAGAGGGATGATGGTTTCATGTTTTTTGAATCTACGATGATAGATTATGTCTATTTTTTTTACTTTATCAATTTCAATGATGTTGTTTATATTAATAGTTATATTGATTATTCATAGAGTGTTCTTCGATGTGGGAATACGAGTTATGAAAACATGATGAGGATGATGAAGGTCTGCAAATGGTTATGATGACTAGTTAGTGTATGGATGATGACAATGGTCAAGGGTCTTTCAGTATCAATTATTGATGTTTTGGTGGTGTTTATTGGTGGATTATCACTATCTTTGTGTGATAATGGTGATAAATACGTGGTCTGATGTCATGGGAGCTACTCGAGGAGGCTCGTCGTTATATGATCTGTGTGCTGTGGCATCCTTGGGGTGGTGTGATAATGGTTTTTGGGTTTTTTAATTATGAATCAAAGATAATATTTCCATAAATCTATTTTTGAATTTTGAATTTTTTTTAATCACATTTTTTGATTTGTTAATAGTCAACCAAAAATGTGATTTTAAAATAATAATAAAATATAATTTTCAATTTATTTGATAACTAAAAAAGTCATAAATTACATAGCCTAGGATTTTTTATTTTTCAATCTATTTTATACAATATATATTTCTAAAAATAAAACGTTATTTGATTTTCCAAATATAATAGTATGGATAGAGATTATTAATTTACAATGCATATAACTCAAGAGGGTAAAGAAAGATAATAAGAAAACATTTATTCATTCCCTAGTTGACAATATTTAAAAATCTCAATACACCCCATTGGGGTTTCATACCCTTGGTACTGATATTCTTGATTCACAACTACATGTGGTATCCTGAGAGATATTTATATCCTTATAAACCATTTCATGAATAAATTACCAAAAATTTGGTAATTTTTCAATAATAAATCTTATCTATAAGGCATTTACTAGGGGTTTCTAACAATACTTTTAAAAAGTAACAATATTTTCTAGTAATAAAAAATATGCCATCCAATAATTTATTTCACCATAATTAATGAATTATTATATAAGGATATTCATAATAATATCCCAAGAAATAATGATTCGTAGTGCATTTTATAAATTAGGTACATTATAAAAAAATATTGGTGATACAACTATGTTACTTAAATATCAATTAATATTATCAGAAAAACTATTTCACTTCTAATATTACTCGGGATAATATTTTTAGGTAAATTAGAATGTGGGGATCTATAAATCTGTATATGTGATTAAACATGTAATATCATAATAAAAAATAAATTTTAGAAAATAAACATATCATGGTGACATAAATGTGATAGAATCATAAAAATGATCATTGGATCATGATGTGAGATAATTATATAAAGGAAAAAAATGACATTATAAAAACATGTAATTGCTAACCATTGATATGTTACAATATAATTTCATTTATATAAGATCCCTTAAATAAATCATGTTATATACTGATACAAAATACATGAAATTCATTGGAAGGATATATAATTTCATACATAATCCTCAAATTTGTATCCAGTAAATTTATAAAAGAGACAGACAAATTAAAAAACCTATAGAAAATAGTCATCAATTTTAATCAAGACTATTAAGATGTGTTGGTTAGATACCTGGAATACCAAATAAATGTATTATTTTTATACCATGGTGAATACATATAATAGTAAATAGTTATGGTTATTCACTATAAAATATTATGGCATTGAAATTAATATGATAATATGGTCCACAATGTTCTTTTAAATAATATAAATGGAAGGGTTCAATGAAATATAATGAGGTCTCCAATAAAGTGTAAATAATAATAAAACTAAGAGGGATATATATAAACAAATTTAAAATGATAAAATTTGAATAAAAACACACCAAATATATAAGGTTCTTTCATAAATGATAGAAATGATTTAGAAATGGACCTTTTTCTAAAATGAACCATTATCTTATGATCGTGGGAATAAGATGGTTGGAAACTATGAAGGTAAATGTATATAATTTTTCTGATTAATAGGTTTTTAGTAATGTCGAATGTGATGATGGATTGGTATTTAGGTAAAATGATCGTGTAAATATTTATTGAATTATAAAGGCATCTTTGGAACTCTATATGATAAAATAATCTATCACAACTCATATTCTGGGGCTCATTCCATGACTACCCAAAGAACACCTCCCGTAGGCTTGGAGATAGATACTAGCACCAAGTAGGCATATCCGAAAAAATGGTAGGTAGTTTTTTATGTACTAGTTCACACACACAAATCCATGAAATATATGCTGGAATGCGAAAACACTATAAAAACACGAGGTATGACAATAATGAACTGAAGGTAAACAGGGGCAGAATACAAGGAAAAAAAATAAAATTGAAAAGTATATGTAAATGGAAATCAACGGTAGGAAACCCTACCTAATGGTTGGGTACAAAAATAGTTTTCTGAAGCTGCAAGAGTACACCTCATCCATCAAGTCACTCTATGCACCATCTACCCCTAGTACACCAAGGACCATGTCAAAGAGTTAACCATTTTTTAAAGAATTGACACTTTCAATAAAAACATGTGAAAGGGTTAGTAAAACAATATTCATTAAGGAACACCAAAACACCATGTAAAAGTCCACAAATGGAACACTATTAAAAAGATACATTCACCTGATCATATTTAAATTTCATGAACACATACAAAAAGAACATCCTAATATGCTATAATGGATTCTAATACTCAATGTCACAACCAATATAATCTATATGGTCTCTCTCGTAGGAAGCTCGATCCGAGAGCTCTCACACTTCTATCCATCTGATTGTATGATCTTAGAACTAGTGTACTAAAATTATCTAATACAAACCTTGTCCTTATATTTCAAAAAAATTCCATGAGATGTTTGGTATTGCTAAGAAAAGGAGTCTAAATATCACATAAAATACTTGTTTACATGACTCTTCTCAAGACACACTCATTCCATGCGAACTCACTACTCAGGAAATGATGTCTTCAAAGACCCTCTGATAGAGTTCCCACTAATTTGGGTCCCACCCAATGAGAATACAATGAGTACCTTCCAAAGAACATTGGTTAGGTCATGTGATGATGGAAGGAATATGATCTTGATACACCGATATAGGTTCATATGCTTAAGTATTAGTTGGGGACTCCTAGCCCTACTTAAAACATAATAATATATTGGGGATAGGTGATCGCATAAATATTGATCACACATCTTCCACAAAACCAATCCAAGGTACCTTGGAGAGTAGTGAGTATCGACCATGCCTCATAGTGCGATACATGCTCTTTCCAGATGAGTCACTATTGATTTCATGTTTTGACAACCCACATCAGTACATGGTTCATCCTCTATGATTTGAACATGATCATGCATCTAACATTCATAAGAAAGGCAAAGGGTGTAATCTCAATCTATATTATCAACCTCTATGACATGATCATTATTCAGTATCAATCACACACGAGAAATTCAAAGAGAACTCTACCACCCCTTAAAGATAATTCACAAAACCCACAAAGACATCACAAAATGACCTCTTAATCACAAGGATCCCAACACTAAATACAACACATTAAATAGATGATCCATTTGAAAGATATTACTATTTTTTTAAATAGTCGATCTGGGAATGGGTCAGGTACGACTCAACCAGGACTGACAAGGGTCTTCCAAACAGGCCCGTTAGTCCAGATGGAAAACCAGAACTATCCCAAATGGGCCAATGGTGTGGCCCATTCTATCCATCTTGGCATGCTAAGACAGCCCACTCACATCATTGGGAAGAGGTAGGTTTCGCTGCCACCTGGGTCAAGTGGTCCACCGACTGTGTGGCTTCCATCTAGCCAAGCCCACTCACACAGAACCCTCCTTTCAAGACAGCTAATCGACCGTGTGTGACCAAAGAAAGTGTTTTATTATCTATTAAAATTGTTGGGCTTCCATGTCCAGCTAACCCCACATCTTCCACCATGGGCTTCTACCTCCACTGATGCAGACAACCACCCCCACTCCATCGGAACACGACCATCGCTAACACTTATTTCTAGTGCTGATGTAGTTGTGGCCAATTCTGTAGGCCACTAGTTTAACTCCATGCTATGATTTTCAATCTGAAAGCTACTTCATAATCCTTGGGATTCCACTTTCAGTGTTGTGGGCATAGATCTAGGCCACATTCCCTCTGAAGGAATGGTAATTCGAACACATATATCATTCAAACCACATTGATAAATCTGACATCGTCTTCATCTCACCTACTTCATACTGATTTAATCCTCGATCTGTGATATTGGATCATTGTTTTAAAATAGGGGGTGCAATGATATATCGATAATGAATTGTTGAGGCATGCACCATACGAAGAATGCATGCGATGAACAAACAATGGGGGAGAAAATAACGAACCAATAACGAGGAAAATACCTCGATCATTGTTTGTGAAAAACAATGTATCTTTTCAATTATAACATTAATCATAAACCAAAATAATAATATTAATCTCACATTACCACCTAAATAGGTATAACCCATCCCTCAACATCGGCTGATCTACATGCTAATATTTTTATTGATTGGTCTGCGTTCATCATAGAATTTTAAGAATGGGGGATAGTATAACATCACACAACACCCTACCCAGAATCCAGATCTGTCGATGTTGGGTTACGATTGTCATTAGTGATCCATCGTGAGTGTTCACAATCTATCATCTTGTCAATCCTCAATCCTCATTCCTTGGTCCTCATCTTGATTACATTTGTAATTTTCCATTGATTGGAAAACACCAAGCCTATTCTCTAGTTCTCATACAGATGAATCTTTAATATAATAATGTGTCACCCCAATTGTTAAGGAATAAATCCATGTTTTGGCATTAAATGAATTTTAGCATTAAACACATTTCATCATTACATGAATTTCAGCGTTACATGTGTTTCAGCATTACCAAGTCTCTATGTTGTAGCGACGCTGAGTCACAGCATCATAGAACTATAATTCCATTTCATAAGGTCAAAATGAAATTAAATGTAAATTTTTATGTTTATTTTATTCTCCATGAAAACAAAAAAAAATTATCATCCACAACTAACCAACAGATATCGATGTTTGGCCCCACCAATGTATAACACCACATTATAAACTCAATGGTGGTCTCATATTTAAAATCCGAGTAACCATTCATGAGTTATTGTGATTATAAATTAAGATAACTTCATTTAATTAATGTATTTATGGTTATTTCCTTTTCAGGTTTTCTCATTGAAGACCCGTGCTGACTAAAGTTATGTGTCATGTAAGGAAACCCCACTATTATGAATAAAAAGGAGACCTATGATTATTTATTTGAGAAAATATTTAGATTTTATTCCAAAATTTCATGAAATCCACTTATCTATTCTATTAAAAAAATATTTTTCATTGAACCATTTTGGGAACACCAGGGCTTTGAATCGCACGTCGTCTCAGCGCCTAATATCATAATTCTCTTAGATTTTTTTTAAAATTAAAACCCAAAATATAAAATCATTACATTCTCCTCACCCTATGGACATGCTTACCCTAAAGATAACCAATGGAAACCGAAAAAAATTTGGGAATGAGCATGAACACGAACCCCAATTCCAATGTTCTCTTCTAGATATTATCATGCTTCCATCAGGCATGCACTAAATGAATAATGTTCTCACAGAGGGTCCTCTCTTACTGATCCAAGATCTCCTTGACCGGGGTGGAATGTAATCATCTTGATGACGTTGTGTCCCTTGGACGTATGTGGTAATCATTAATGCAGTCTATCGATATACTTTCTCACTCCATTCCTAGAATCACATGGAAGAAAAGAGAATATACTGAAAAGAATAGAGTCTCGAAATAGTGACTTAAAAAACCATGAAACTAATTAAAACAATCAAACACCTTTTATATCAAAAGGTAAGCTTAGATTAACCCATTTCATCATCCCTCGTGTCCTCTTTGACAGCCATATGTGCATCCTGCGGCATCTCACCACTCTAGGCATCCACTGATACTATTGTGTGTCCTATGAATGGAACAAAAAGATCCCCAACAATAAAATATCTATTATGGGAAATCCCCATGGAATACTGAGCACATAAAGTATCACCAACGGAATCACCAAGTCATGTCTCACAAACTCTCGATACAAGAGGAGTGGTAACAACAACTGACTTGTAATCTGAATAATATCTATCCATGAACGATAACTATAATGAGGAGAACTTCTTAATTTCCTCATTCAGTCACTACAAACCTGATCTCTTACTGAGAGGATATACTACCTCATTTTCCTGACCAGTATTGTAGACTCACTCCATGGCATAGTCCTGGAGGATCTATACACAACACCACCGTTACATGTTCAATAACTAATAAGAGAAGATATACATCATATTCTTGTGGAATAAGTAGATGATAAATAACCATGCTATCAGGTAGTGTTTTCACATCTTCAATGTGAAGATTTCCATTTCTTACCCATGATATTGGGTATTGTAGTTCAACCTCTGTGGTCATAAATAGCCAAACCATAGGAGATCTCTGCTTTCCTCTTCATAAAGAAGATACAACGTTTGGACCCTAATGCATCACAGAATAGTACATACTCGACTTCCTCCTCTATAATATTCTAGATTATGGGGATAATAAAACCATGGTTCATACAAATCCAACATAACCTAAAACGTCGGGTCTCACTAATCCCTTCCTCTATAAGGCCACCAACTGCATTCCCACATTGTGAAACTCTGTGCAAGCAAATCGATATGTTGAAGATAATATCGATATCATCATGTGGTATAAAAAATGATGAAGATATATCTATTAGGGTAATTAATCATGGATAATCCTTTGGGAATAATTCCTTGTAAACTTCAACTACATCTGGAAACATGAAAACCTCATAACATCTACTACTTTGATGGTAATGATAGTTGACTCAACATTCATTTTCTAAATCTTCGTATGTGTGAGTTCATCTTATGTTTCCTAGGATTCCTTTTCATCCATCCAAGGAAAACCACATTTCATCTCTGTGGAAAAAACACAACCTTTTTCCTAAAACAATCAATCTGAGCATAGACTATCAAAAAAAATCTATTCAATGAATTACATTGTATGTCCTTGATGCTGCCACCAAGAGGATCCATTCTAAACTCTCACGTCAAGGGTTAGATCACCTTGTCTTAATATATTTTATTATCGAGTCCTCCCATGGTATCTCCAGACATAGGTTCAATTCCCTATTTTAATCAGAAACTCAAGGTCTTGAACACAATTCATGACAAGGAATTTGTGATTAGCACAAGTGTCTATCAACACGACTTCTAAGAATAGACATAGGCTATACCACAAATCATACATGGAGCCCATGGTTCATATACTGTGACTTTATGTAGATGCACCTTCCCCTTTCCTCTAACTCCTAGAGCCCAGTGTGGACCACATGGGGGTGGTGGTGGTTTTATGTTGAAATCTATACAACCTTATGTTGTTCTCCCAGATTTTATTCCAAAGATTCCTCCTCTAAATTCCCATATATTCATATCATTGTTTATGCCTCTATGGCCCACACACCATTTCACTTCAGTAGTATGATATATTGAAATATTTATAGTTATATCTCCCCTACCATCTCATGAAATGAATCGCCTCTATTGAGGTTGACTGGACACCCATTTAGAGACTAGGGTTATAGATCCCTTATTATGGGTCCTCCGATCAGAACGTCTCACACTTATATGTCTCAAATACTAAGGTCATCTTCCCATTCGTGAGGACTCTACCCATTCTTTACCGCTGCTAACATACAATGCATGTATCCGGTCAGACAAGTGACATTCAACAATAATGGTTTTATCTTGCACCCAAGAAAATGTATGAATTCATCGTGGAATAACAATGTCTCATACGGCCCAAAAAATCCATCTCATTGGTATGAACCCTGACTCACAAGTCGCTTATCATATTCATTAAGTACCAAGAATGACCAGTATTCCTTTATAAATACACAGATATGACATGCCGTCCTACCAGAGCTGTAGATGATCTTCGGAACACAGTTTCCAAAGCATCTAAGATGAAAATTCCTCTGAAAAAGATTTTAAAACACTTCCCACTAAAGTTTCACCTCAAAGTAAGATGGGATAATACAAAACCCCCCATCTCCCTAATGAGCCATGTTGAGGTCTTGCCTCCAAACCCCAATTTGAAATCCCGGTACCCTAATAGGATGGAAAACTTAGTCACCGTCATATGAAAGTACTCAGCCGCATGTGATTCAGGCTTTCCTCAGAACATGATGGGTCTCTGTTTACTGAAACCCTTGTACTACGCTTCGCTCGAACATCTCATCCTCGTGTAAAATGATTACCATGTGCTACTCCACATGGGGTGGTATAACAAGAACAACAGTATAAGGTTGTATATTTGTTACAAATCTCATTACTGATCTTGTCACCATGTGGATAATCCTTATGGTCACATGGTGGAATCATGGAAAGATGTCTTTGTGGAAAAATCTTTGAAACAAAACTAGATGTTCCACCATCAGTATAGTATACATCATTTTTTTACTCAAGGACATAGAAAACCAAAACCAATCATATATGATGCATGTGCTATTGTTTTTTATCTATCAAGTTGAAAAGTAGAATTTTGGGTCCTTGTGAATGGATAGGTCAGCCGCCACACCAACATGGGAATCCCTGGCATGAAATCTGATATCAAAAAAAATAATACTATTTCATCAAACCAAACTCATAGAATCTAGATTCATTAGTTAGTTATGAACTCCTCTGATTCTTCTCTATGACTACCCATCCTATGGGTCCCATTCCATGACTACATTAATCCAACCTCCCCTAGGTAGGGGCTGGTGACTTGCACCAAGTGTGAATATCCCAACAAATGGAAGGCAATTGACTAATTTCTTATACAAATGCCCACAACTCCATGCACCATATTCTAGAAAGTGAAAACACTATGTAAAAACCCACAAGGTACGATGGTTGAAAATATAAGGTAGAAATGGCCAGAACACAAGCTCATCAAAATAAATGTAAACGTACAAGTCTCTGGAACTCTTCGGCATAAAACCATTCTAGAATGGTAGGTATAGATGCATCTGTCTAAAGCCGCAGAAGCACACCTCATATGTTAGGTCAATCTAAGAACCACATAGCCCTAGTCGACCAAAGGATCTATCAATGTGTCGATCATCTACATAAGTCCTGGACTATACGGTCAGAGCCCGTGAAATGGTGAGTAAATCAATAATCATAAGGGTACCCTGAAAAAAAAAATTCCACAAAGGAAACACCACTATGAATATATAATCATCTCAACATAGGTATATTCCTATAAAAAATTTAACAAAAACATTCTTGTATAGTTGTAAAGGATTCGAAAAATAATGTTCTCATCCACTACTAGCCACATTGTCTCGTATGTAGCGTGCATGATCCAAGAGATCTAACTCCTCAAGCATAATGAGAGTAATCACATAGAACTATTATACCAAATATTATACTAGATATATATGGTCTGGATTTGTCATGGTGTTTCCCTAAGACGTCAGATCATGTTAAGATAATGAGACTTGTTATAAGTACCAATCATTGGCGACATGTTTCAACTCAAAGAACACTCATTATAGGAGATGTCACTCCTCAAGATGATAATTCATCATAGACCCTTCCAATAATGTCTTGATAATTTGGTTCCCTTCCAAAGAGAAAACACTGAGAAATACCTGATGAAAACTGGTACATTCATGTCACAAAGAAAATAATCTTATCATGATACACATAGGGGTTCCAAGGGCCAGTCCTCACTAGGGGGCCCATAACCCTACTGGGAACAATATCTGAGATAAGGGATAAAAGCCCAAAATAATATTGTTCACACCTTCTCCACCAATCATATCAATGATACCTCGGATTGAAGTAAGGATAGACTAAGCCTTTCTATGAGATACATGTTCCAGCCCACTGAGCCACTATCGGATCCGGGCTGAGGTGACCACTTCTGAATAAAGTTCATCCTCTATGATAGGAATGAGATCAAGCATTAAACCTTCATATGAACGTCCAAGGGTACAATTTCAATATCTATTATCACCCTCTATGATAGAATTATGGTCCATCATCGATCCCTTATAGGAAAGGCGAAGAAAATGATACAATACCTTTCTAGTCCGACTAAAGTCCCTCTACGAAATATCGAAATGTCTTTTTCATTTTATCTGTCCCAACAATGTAGATGGTTCATAGAACAAACTCTCTCTTTGAAGGATACATATATTTTTTAAAAAAAAATATTATCTGTGTCTAGGATGGGTCTGAAACAACCCAAACTGACTTGGTCCGGCTTATAAGGTTAAGTTGGGCCTATCCTATTAAGATCGACCTAAACTAGCCCAGTCGGCCTACCCCACATTGATCGTCTAGCTTGGCCACTAGAGCCAGCCCACGGTGTTGTCATGGCATCCCCATCTATCTAGCCCTGCTCGTTGAGTGGGTCAGCTCGCTTCCATGCGATTTGGTTAGTTCTGTATCGTCCTGGGTCACACAGTCTTCCAACCCCTTGTCAACTGTCCTACCAAGTCATCTCACACGAAACCCTCTGTTCCCCTATACGGCATGGATTCCTGAGACTAGTCGACACAGGTTCCACTGTGGGAATCTACAATGGGATCCATGGGTGATCATCCTCCTCCACGTTCCTCCACCAGCTGTTGTAGGTTCTAGCGCATTGGTGGCCCCTTCCACAGTCCAAAATATTTTCTATGGTGCCCTGATTTTTTCTCTGAAAGCAGATATGAGATCTTCAGGTTTCCAACTTTTCTATTTTTGGATCTGATCAATGCTATGATTCACCTCATTGTGATGTATTTTTAATGGAGTCATATTCCACACCCCTTTAATCTATTCTTCATTTCCATAATCTCACACAATTTTTTCCATACAAATCAATGATCTGTGATGTCAGATCATTGCAACAAGAATCTGGTGCACAAGGATCGATCGATTAAGAATTGTTGGGTAACGAACCAAACGAATAAGGCCAGTGATGAACGAATAATATAGGGAGAATATAATGAAACAATAAGAGGGAAAATCCTTGATAATTTTTCTTTGGGATCAGGGTTTCTTGAAATTAGAATAATGAACATAAACCACTAACAAATTCAGTATTAATACCCCATGACCCCAAAAACATGTAAAACCCACCAGACAAAAACAAATGATCTAAAGGAAAATATATTTGTGGATTAGTAAAAATTATTCATAGAATATCATGAACATGGGTAAAATTAAATCAAAACCACACACACAACACATGTTTTGGATCGGTCAAATTCGTGGATTGATCATCATTGGAGATCCATCAAGAGTAGTCATGATTTGTCTTCTAGTAAATCATATACCCTCAATCCTTGTCTCATCATATTTCATCGCTTGAAAATGAGGTGAAATCATCAGGGATCTTCACCAGATCTCATAGGGAAGGATGATTTATCTAATAATGTATCCAATCCAATAGTTAAATAAGAAAAATGTTTTCCAACATTATACTCATTTTACCATTACACATGTTTCATCATTATCACATTGCTGCATTACTGGATCTCTGACATGATGTGTCACATCACAACTATTCCATTTCATTACATCGAAAAAATAAAATAATCTTTTTCTGATTCATTTGTTCTCTATTAATGTGTCCAAAAAATTATCATTCACAGCCGACCCATGTTGATTGATGACAAGCCTTGCCTAAGTAAAACGACACATTATAAACTCAATGTTGGTCCCATATTTCCAATATATATATATATTTATGAGTTATTAGTATTTTAAAATATGATAATATAATTTAATTATATCATTTGTGGTAAAATCATTTTTCTGTTTCTCATTAAAGACCTGCATTGACAAAAGTTAAGTCATTCCAAAGTTAATCCCACCATTTTGAATGCAAAGGTGACCTTGGATTTCTAATAAGGGAACCCATTTAGATTTTATTCAAATATTTTAGGAAAAACATTTATGAGTTCTATAAAAATATTAATCGTTTTTGTCAAACTATTCATAGAATACCGATCCTCAGAATCACATGTCATCTTAGCGCCTGGTCTAGGAATTTTCTGAGAAATATTTAAAGAATAGAACCGGGAAAATAAAAGTCATTAAAAAATCCAACCCACAAACATTCCAATGGATTAACCCATTAAGAATTCTAATGATTATTTTTTAAAAATATTTCAATAGTATATAAATATAAATCAATAATATAATATCCTTATTTATGTTTACAGATTTTTGTTTTTAATGAAATAATATGAAGAAATTTAAATATAATATTATTTAGAGAGGTTTTATTATGTGTTAATAAAATTAATCATATGACATAAAACATGATATTTTTATGGGTAATCATAATATTTTTTTGCATACTCATTATAATATATATTAAATCAATTATATAATTTTAGGATTTAATAGTAAATACTATATATTTATACCTTGATTAATTTATTGAAAATAAAATAAATTGTTGATTATTATTAAAAAAAGTAACTACTATAATATTTATATTTGATAATTTAAAAACTAATATATATATATTAATTGGATTATATAAAAATATTTTAATTATTAATTAAAAATCTAAATCCACATTTAATAAAAAATTTGGAGGATTTAAAATGATAATAATTTTTTGAACCATTGAAAAATTATTTTATCATATATATTGAAATTAATAATATATAATAATAATATTTTCTTAAAATAAATTTATTTAAAAAATATTTGAATTAAAAAAATTGTGTCTAGATTGAAAATATATATTCCCCAAGACATAATTATAGTTTAACAATATAAAAATATATTTTTAACAAAATTATTAATAAATTATTTATAAATTGATAGTAACACATATATACATTATAATTAATTTCATTTAACTAGAAATATAAATATTATTATGGTTTGGGTATTTATATGTTCTCCCATGATAAGGTGTATGGTGCTGACACATTCAGGTGGTGCTTCAAATGAACATTGTTTTGGTCGTGATCTTAATAAGCTTTTCTGTTTTATATAAATAGTTGTGATCATGACATAACTATTTAACAATTAAATGGGAATAGACATGTGGAAATCCTAATGATTTGGTATCACTATAATGCACCAACAAATATGATTTAAATAGAATGATTGTCCTATGTGAGACCATTTCTTCTTTCAAAAATCTCAATTGTATTACTCATAACCTCTAATATATACAAATCATAAATTTCATGGAATAAGGGTTGTATTATCTTTGGTTAGCATGGTTAAAACTATTTCAAATCTAGTATAATATAACATATAATACTAAAATATAAAAAATTTATTGAATGAGTATTCAAAATCTACATTACTTATAAATTCATTTATTCATTTGTATTTGTAAAATCAATAAAAAATGTATTATTTATTATGTGTATACTATGTAATGGGTGGGACCAAAATCATATATCCATCCTATTTAATTTATTAATACATATATATAATGAAATTACATGTCATAGATTTTGGTGAATAAATAGTATACTATAGGACTCTTTCCACTACAAGATGATTTCCTTGGTATTTATCCTTAACAAAATGAATAATTTTATATTGTTCTATAAATTCCACATTCGTGTGACTTCTTTATTTTTTCATGGATCATGATTAAGGAATCATTTATGGAAACTCATTATTCTCAAGAATTATATCATTTGATAATATGAACATTTTAGCCCTTTATTAATGATATATTCATTATTATTTATTATGATCATATATCATGTCGGTCCACCATGACTTTGTTCTAATACAGAAAAGTTTATATTATTATCGATTATTATCTTTAATAGAAATCTATTATGTTTATCCTTCACTGGAATTTGATAAAAAAATTTCTTTTAATTCATTTCCACTAGTTATAATGTGGAATATTAATTATTATATGTTTCATTTGGTATAATGTTATTGGGAATATTTTTTACATGATTTAGATTATTTCTTTATTGATGATTATATACATATTTTAACATAAATTAAACCATAGTTTTTTTATAAGATTTAATTTTAGATTTAATGGATATATATATAAAATGTATACATTTACTTATATCCTGTTTTTTTGATGCCTTAGATTGCTTCAGATTGGGGTATAGATATATATTTGTATTAGACTATGAATTATATAATTATATAACATAATATGTATTCTAAAAATCAATGGTAATTTGTGATGAACAAAAAAAATCTTAAATATATATAATGATGTATTGATTTAAAAAACAATTATACATTTTCCATACCATATGACATCATTCCCGGATTATTATTTCAAGATAGAAATGCATAACTTTTTTGTTTTTTAATTTTTTGGAACTACGATTAATCATCATAATAGACTGTGTGATATATTGTGAATCAAATATCCAATTATGAATCCTTATACTATGGGATCTATACTAATGCTTTTCATGGTAATGAAATGTAAATTATAAATATATATGTATAATAAATGAAATTAGTAAATAAAAAAAATAAAAAAAATAATGAGAATGTCTGCATTGATTCCCTTATTTTCATATGACCACATAATATAGCATTTATTTCAACACACATGTTTCTAATAATTGGATAGATAAAATATATAATATTTCATCATTTTACAGGTTTTCTAAACCTGAAATGATTTTTTATCTACCTATCTTTTTTATGGTGACACTGATGTGATATTTAAAGTAATTATGAATAATATGTTGAAGGAAGAAATCGTATCCATGTAACATGAAAAGTTTAACAATGTTTTGTTTGACATATTAATTCATAAAACTATTCAAAAAATAATAATAATTGAATGAATTAATTTATATAATTTTTTTAATACATTATTAAGAAATATGGAAACATAAAAACAATTGAAATGTTGACATATATTTTTATTTTTGGACACGAATTTAAAATTGTTAATTTTATTATTGGCTTAATAACAAGTCTCTAAAAGTAATTCATTATAAGTTGGTATCTATAATAAAATTATGTTACACTAGATAAAGTTGGAAATGAATATAAGAGGCTCTAATATTTCAGAATGTTATAGATTAAAGTAGATTACAATATATATTATGAGGAATATCAACTGATTGAAGTATAGTGGAATAAAAATTAATCTTTCAAGATGCTGATAATTTTGAAGAAACATTATTGGAATTTCCCTATGGAATTGGAATTTTTTTATAGTATCAATGATAATGACATCAAGAAGATGATTTATGATTTTATATATTGAGTATTAACACTACAATTGGAGAATATAATGCTCTTCCAAATATAATACCCACATATTTATTCTTTATTGGTAAGGGGTATAAACATAATTCAAACTAATTCATCATTCCTAGGGTTAGTATAGTAAATAGAGTTTTATATCCACTAAAGAAGAGGGGTTATGGGAATGAAAAATCAATAAAAATATATTGTTCATATGAAAACCTATACGTGAAAAGATGACTAATCATCCATTATATTGATGTTAATAACTAATTAGATTGTAATAGTGCATTCTTCTACAAATTGAGGTTTTTTATATTAGAATAAAATCTACAAAAAAGAAAATAAATATTTTATAATTGATCAAAAAAAATTCTCTTTATTTTTCTAGCATTTTTTGTTGAAAAATATTAATGGGGTTGTTTTTTTGGAATATTAAATTGTTTTAAAATTTATGTCGTTGGTATTTTTGTTCAAAATTACGTATCCAGTCAATAAAAATATTAGATCATTCCGTGGTCAATAAATTATTTCTATGTTTTATATGGTTATGGATAGACTTAATGAAAATAATTTAATTAGTATGAATCATTATATGGAGTTTCACAAGTGTGAAACATTCATGTACCCTTTCAGAATTTTGGTTATCATGGGGAGTGATGATAAACCATTCTATATTCAACCCATTGTATGAATGAAAATCGTGTTTTTTATATTTTACATTTATACATGAAATAGAATAATATTGTAATATATGATATTATAAAGTACCCAATATTGTATTGAAATTTTCAGTCATCATGGGAAACATATTATGTGTGTTTATAAACATGGGGGAACTAAAATGAGAATGGGATAACATGTTGGGGACCAAGAAATGTAATTTGTGACGATTCACTTGAAATTGAACTTTGATATAAAAGATAAACATTATTTGAAAATAGAGAATACCATAGTGGTGAATCAATTGATAGACTATAGAAGAGAACTATAATGTTATGAAAATAAAATGGGTGTATTATGGTTGATATCATTTGTTCTATCAGAAAATATGAGAAATATGTTTTTCATAATGCAGAGACATTATTGAAGTTATAAATATCCAACCTAAGATGTTATTAATTATTTTTAAATCATTATTATAGTCTAATAGATTAAAAATTTGAATTTGGTAAATTTAAGGTTTTAAAATGGGAATATCTATCTATGGGATGATTTGGAAAGCAGATATCCATAGAAAAAATGAGGCTAATGGAAGACGCAGTTAAAAATGTCTTTCAAATCTTAGATGTTGAATACATATATATTATTGAAGGATAGAGTCATGGAAACATGTGTTCCATTAGTTCTATTTCTATATAGATGATATACACTAAATTACTTCAAATAAATATCACATTTTATGGATATATTTCACACACCATTGGTTAAATATTAGGTATAACAAATCATGAGGTTATGAGTGTTCCTTGGTAGAGGAGATTTGTGTGCTTCCAAATCATTCATTGTTTTTAATAGTTAGATATGTGAGCCCCAAAAAATATTTCAACGTTCAATCAAAGTGTTTTCATTATTTCTAGTGAAAAAAATGATTACCTGAATGGTCCTTGAATATAACCTGAAGTATTGGAACCAATTAATACAACATATTTCATTTATTTAATTATTCTCTTTAGAGTGTATGAAAAGGAGATAATATTATGTTAATTTCATTTTATTTAAAATGATCTTAAATAATTTATCATAATAGAAACTCATGATTCCCATCCCCCAATATCATATGGTATATTTATTAATTATTTACTAAAATAGTACTTTTTTGGGATATATAAATGTAGTGATTTAAATATGTCGAAATCAGGAAGGTGATTTCCAACAATAAGAAATTTTAGATAATTGAAAATCATAATTTTATGTTATTGGATAGTTACTTGAAACACCATTTCTAATAATTGGGAATCAATTTTTATTTTTTATAATATAAATTTGTTTTATGTTACATTGAAAAATTGATCGTTATTATTTAATGACTATAATAAAATTGTTTTGGATGAAAATAATAATAGTTTATTTTTATGTCTATTAGAAAATATCATTTATAGAAATTTAATGTTTTGGGAATGAAAAATTTTTTTGTTAAAAAATTTATATTTATCATTGGTGGAGATTTAATGCTTTGTGAGGAGAATTTTAAAAAATATAGAATAAATATTCTAATTATTGGATGTTTCCAAATGGTATTTTAAATTCATCCTTAAATCAACAAAATACTCTTGACTAAATAGGTTATCTCTTGGTGTGGATCATAATGATACGATGAATGTGAAAAACATAATGTGGGGAATACCTCAAATGTTCAATGAAAATTTCATCATTCTAGTTGGAAATTTCTACAAAGTTATATCCTTATTAATAATCTATATAACTATAGATACAAAAGATATTAGGGATGTGAAAAAATATTATTGGATGTAAAAGAATTAACATAAGGTCGACTTTAAATATACTATAACACCCATAGTGAATATTGAAGTAGAATAATAATAAATAGATGAGATGATGTTATTTCTCCCCTATAGGCATATAATAGGGAATATAACGTTTGAATTCATTATTACAATTCTTGATTCAATTTCCTAAATGTTGGACATCATGAAAAATATATGTATTATGAAATTTCAAATGGTTTAGGGGGAAGATATGTAACACCCCAGGTAAATAAAGAGTATGAAGTTTTCACATTTATCCATATTTGTGAATAAAATATTAATATAACTTTAAATGGGATGCTATGCTCGATGGCGTACCCAACATGCAACAATAAGTTCCTTGGGAATCTTACATTGCACTCTAATAATAAAATAATATTATTTTAAATGGTAGTTAACACAAAGCCGATGTATTGGCGGGAATGAATAGAAATAACTAAAATACTATTATATATGTTTTTTAAATGTTTTTACTTTTATCCAATAAATTTTAGATTCTTAAAATACAAATGAATCCAATCTTAAGCATTGAATACACTGGTATTTTTAAAAGATTGTTTACTACCTTTTGATGGAAACCCATTTTTAAATAAAAAATTTGACAATTTTATAAGATCTATTTTTTCAAAATAAACATATTATTTATGATTGGGACATTGAAATTTACCTTGGGTTAATTTTTTTATTTTTCTGACAATGATCATTTTTCAATGAATAGTGAAAAATACTGCATTTTACATCAAAATTGCTTTTTCATATAATTTAATTATATGATTATATTATCTTTTTAATTTGTTTTAAAGTGTAATTAGAATATATTTTTACCATTTAATACAATTATGGTCATTGGGATTAATTTCACTTTGGAATTGGGCATAAACAAGTGCCAAACTTTTCATGAATATTGTTTCAAAAAAAACCCGCTATTTGTTTTGACAACAGGAATTATTTTTAAATTAATTATTGCAATTTATGTGTTTGGAATTTGGTAAAATGGATTACATATTTGGAATCAGAAGGTCCAAATTATGTAATTAAGACTCTTTTATTTTTGAACATTATGAATACTAACGACGGTAATTATCATTAATTATCTTGATTAATGAGTAATCAGGTAGTTAAAGATAATAAAATAATATCATAATAATAAAAAAACCACAACGTGTGTCCTAAGGCTACTGGTTGTCTCATGGCCGACCATGGGATTCCTTGTGCCAAACTTGGGGCCCCCATGGAATTACTTTTGTGAGAAAGTGACTTTTTATCTTTTTTAAAAAAAATGTAAAATGTAACAAAGAATGTATCACCTGAGTAAAATATTTTTAATTTTGTCTACATAAATTATCTTTTGGACTATAAATATTCATTGGAAAGATAAAAAGGGTTTCTACAGCATAGTATTTTTTTTAATTTTTGGACATTAAATAAATTAAATTATTTATGACATCATGATGATGGAGCGATGACCTCATTATTTAACGATTTAAATAAAATGGAATGATAATGTAAAATCTAAGACCTAAATATGTCAAAAACCTATTGTATGGGTGGATTTCAAACCCTTATCACCTTTTCCTCGAAAAAAATCAATGTGGGACCATTAAAATCCGAAACTCATTCTAATATAAAGTAACATTTCTTTAAATTCCAAGAGTGCCCCTCTTCTCCTCTTATAAAAGGCCCCCACCTCTACCAGCTTACCCACACTTCCAAAGCCTTTGGCTCGGCCAACCCCGCCCCATTTTTCCTCTCCACATTCCTCTCTAACTCTTTGAAGCCTCACATTGGGCAGAAGTCTTCCCAAGGAATTCTTTGAGCTCAAATCAAAAGGAGTTACTCAATTTAAAGGTAGTGTCTTTTCTTGTGTTCTTATGTTTTATTTTTGCTTCTCAATCCCTCTAAACTCTTTTTATTCATATATTTTGTAAAAAATACAGTATCGCAAATATACGAGGATTTTTTTATAAGAAGTATTCGAGCTACACTTACACACACCTACATCTAATGGTTAAAGAAAATACTGTTTCAGTGGATGGCGAATTTCTGCCTCACGAAACGATGATTGTTAAATATTCTTCTAACACCTTCAAAAGTGGCCATTAAGATGACACTATATTTATATATGATATATAATATGTTTTTGTTTTACTTAAGCTTATTTATTTTTCATTTATGGCATACCTTTATGGTTTATATTATGGGGAAACGCGATATCTTCATATAAGGAAGTGCGGACTACCGCCCCCTCAAAGTGATTTGATTCGTTAATACCATATGTGGTAAAAATAAAGGATATATTTAAAGATAATATATATGATAACATACTGGAATTAAAATTCTATTATGTATCATTAGGTTTTAATTCTATTAAATATGAAATAGAAATGGAAGTAGCGTTCATGCGTACGTACGGCTTACTGTCTCCATGAACGGTACATTTCATTTCTTATCTCAAAATGTTATGTACTATTATAAGTACATATATATAATGGATATATATGTAATATATTACATCTAAATTATGGATATCATTCTGTAATTATAAGATATATATATATATATATCATTCATTTTTTTTAATTCCATTAATATGACAAAAAAATTTAAAGTAGCGTTCATGCGTACGTACGGCCTACCGTCTCCATGAACGGTGCTTTTAATTTTTATCTCCAAATGCTATGGGATAGTATAAAATATATATATATAATGTATATATATGATATGTAAAACATAAATACTATTCTAGATATGATGTACCTATAACTACATGGAAAATTATTTTCCAACAAGTTCAATTTTTGACTCATGTACCAAACATCGAGAAAAACGTCTGATATGAAATCATATTACTAACCAATTATTTTAACATTAAAATATGTGATATAAACTAAATAATAATCTTTATAATATTTCCTTAAGCAATTATAAATTTACCAATGTTTATTATTCAGGAATATTAATAAACGAACAAGACAAGTTGGACTTGAGGTAAGGGATCAGACTCCTCTCTTTCTTTTTAAGTACACTCTTTTATGTCATTCCTTTTAAGCTCATATTTCTTATGATTGGGATGTTATTTTATATTTCTCCTACTTTAATTATTATGTTCATATGATGAGAGACCCAATTTCCTCTCATCAATCCATTTTGGATGTTTTGAGTGGCGCCGTTAGGCTGCCGAATTTTCGTAAGAGATCTAACCTCTCTCTTTCTATTTAAGTACTCTCCTTTATTTTACTTATTTTAAGCTCCTATTTGTTATGATGGGTGATGTTATTTTATATTAATATTGCTTTAAATTTTATTATAATATGATTAGAGACCCTATTTGATCTCATCAATCCATTTTTGGAAGTTTTAAGTGGCGCCGTTAGGCTGCCGAGTTTTCGTAAGGGATTTTTCATCTCACTTTTATTCCCGTGGGATTTATGCTACATTTACAACCATTTCCTTTGAGTGGTTTATGTACTGCCCATTATTTTACTCATTGTGTAATATACTTTCATTTATGAGTATTTACATCAATGTTGTATTGTCTTTCTTCACGGGGTGTATGTTTCGAAAGATACCCAAGTCGGTAAGGGAACCTTTCACCCTCCTCTTTTTAAAAGACTTCTTTAGTTATGTCTTTTAATTCAGATAATATTATGTTGGAATATGTTCTTATATATCCTTATTGATGTAAATTTTATGTACAAGTGATGAGATACCCTTTTTATCTCTCATCAACTCTTTTTCTGAATTTTGAAGTGACGCCGTTAGGATGTCGAATTTTTACAAGGGAACTTCTTAACCCAATTTTGATTCATTGGGATAAACATGTACACCTTGAATATGACATTCTATGAATATGTGTGAATGTAATCTGATTGTTTTACACTTAATATCCACTTATATTTGGTGTATTCGTTTGTAACACATAATTATATAATTGATTTATCCTTAATCCAAGGATACCGTCTTTGTATGGGACTTCCTCTCAATCTACTTTCATTGAAGAATATTTTGTTTTATACAAAACCTTATTTTATACGGTGTATAAACCCCTTTGAATTTTATGTTTATCCAAAAGGATTCTTTTTTATATGAAGCGTTTTACTAAACGACAAAAGGGGATGTTTTTGTCGTACGTATGCGGCGACAACGACATCTCCGCCACCATGACCATTATTTGAGTTTCGGCTTCCTCTACAAGCCATACCATTTTTTAAAAAAGATAAATAAATACCATGTTTTACTTTTCTTTTATTTTAGTATTGAAAATGGTTTTCATAATGTTTTTATATCAATGTGTTGTATTGATATCTTGTGATTGAAATGTGGAAATGTTATGTTTCCTTTTTGCATGTTTTATGTGATACGATTATGTTGAGGTTCTTGGGAATTATTATGAAGACGGGTGGTTCCGTGATAAACTAAGGGTGGGTGAGCCCGATATAGATCTCCAAAGCATTGGGTAACGCGAAGGAGTGAAACATTAAGGTTTCTCCGAAGAGATTTAGGGAATATACTGTGGTGGGTATTCCAAACGTAACCAAGAGGGTTACACCCTACGTAAGAATGTTATGAATGCCTCAAGTTACCTTTTATGTCTTATGATTTCTATGATTTATTCATGATTTTATGAGGTATGTTAAAGTGATTATGTTTTATGGGTAAAGTATGATTTCATTCTTAGGTATACAAGTACTCATGTTTCCTTTCCATATTTTTATATCCCTTACTGAGCTTTTTATGCTCATCCCAGGTTTTTGAAATGTTTTTCACAGGTCAAGGGAAGGGTACATGATATGATGATAGTGTCAAGGAATTGTCAAGAAAGAATCCATGTTTTATTTTAAATATGTTTCCATTGATGGAAAAAATGAATAATATCTTTTATGTAACCACTTTGTTTAAATGTGGAATGTAATGCAAGTTTTATGATCTAATTCTCTAAAACTCTAAAACTGAAAAGATCCTCAATGTGTAATCTTCTAATAACTCAAGATTAAGTAAGGTTTAATGTTGGGGCCTTATAGTTGGTATCAGAGGTCGGTTTAGATAACTTTAGAGGTTAGGGTATTCTCTAAGCACAAGTGACATTACCACAATGGTTAGGATTTCAGAAAGAGTCCTAGTTTTAGATAAAGTGAATGAGTAATTATATCGTAGTTTTTACCTTCCTAATTAGTACATGATGGTTTTGTTGATATACTCACACTGACATTTCTGTTTTTAGTGAATGGATGGATCTAGCAGGCACCAAAGAGACAACAGGTTTGAAGGAAACTGTGGTGGTTCTCTGATTAAGATACTAGATAAAATGGGGGATTCAATGAGGAAAATCGTGGTTGTTCTAAACGAACTATCAAGGAGTCATGATCAACCACTTGAACCTTGGTATGATCTGTAATGCATCATGTACGAGACGACGAATCTATGTGGATGTTCAGGTAATAATTATAAAGGTAGCCATTAGAGTTTAGATGATCCTCACTTTCGAGGTAATTATGGGTTATTATATGTTATGATGAAAAATGAAAGGCATGAGATAAACATGAGGTTAAATATGTTATGATCATTTTTGAAGATTTTATCTCATTTTGGGGAATTTTTTAAGAATTATATAGTTTTGGAAAAAGTGCAACACATAGACCGTCTGACATCCCGTCGCGCCGGACAAAGCTATGGGAATCGAACCCACAACCAAAGTGAAACTAGTATTTATCGCCTACCACTATACTACGTGAAGTCACTGGTTAGTATGACTTATTCATTTTAGTTAGGTGACTTTATGAATTAAGAGTAAGTTTATTTTGGGTTATTTATGAAAATGATTAACCTATCATGGAGGATATGTGATTTGGTTAATTACATTTCAATACGAGACTTTAGGAGCAACTGATATTGTTTGGAGATAAATGTTACGATTTAACTTGGAAGAATATGTGACTAAATCCTTCAAATATTTGGGTTTCAATATTATTTTTGTTTACATTGAATAATTTTATGGACAAATTGTTTATCCAATGGTCCTCGTTGAACTCTTGGGTTTTTTGGGAAAATTTTGGAGATTAAGAATAGATTTTCTTTTTATAAAGGGTTATCCTTTTCTGGATTATTTGATCTTGTACTAACCTTTTTTGTTTTGGTTTTTGTTAAGGTCTAAAGATATGGGAAGTGTATAGTTCTATTTTTTGGATTAGGTGATTCTCTAGAAGTTGATTATAGTACTCTTAATTTGAACAAGTCCTCCTAAATACTCGTCTTTTGGAGAAAATATGAGTTTGATTAAGGAATCTAGAAAAAGTTGAAAGTATACATGACAAGTAAGTATGTTTCATAATGACTAAGTTAAGCTCAAAAATAAATTCATCAATGAAAATTAACTTAAAACAAAAACGTTGTCTGTTAAATTTTCCTACTGGGGAATCGAATATCCTTTAACCCATCACAAGTTTGTGATTTTCTTATGGTTAACTTTCTCCTAGACATGTTTACTATCACTCTCTATCAGACCATGACCCTTTGTTTTTTCCTCCATGTCCATATATTCATACTTGGAATCCTAGTATGGGTTAACTCGGGTGACCTTTGTACTTATCTTTCTTTATTTTAAAGTGATTGTTTTACTGACTCTTGTTCCGATGTGGGATTTTCAATGAAGTTTCCAAGCCCAATTTTAAAAATGTGAGGACACAATTCCCAAAAGGGGGGAAGGATGTAACACCCCAAGTAAATAAAGAGTATGACATTTTCACATTTATCCATATTTGTGAATAAAATATTAATATAACTTTAAAGGGGACTCTATGCTCGATGGCGTACCCAACATGCAACAACAAGTTCCTTGGGAATCTTACGTTCCACTCTAATAATAAAATAATATTATTTTAAATGGTAGTTAACACAAAGCCATTGTATTGGCAGGAATGAATAGAAATTTCTAAAATAATATTATATATTTTTGTTAAATGTTTTTACTTTTATCCAATAAATTTTAGAGGCTTAAAATACAAATGAATCCAATCTTAAGCATTGAATACACTAGTATTTTTAAAAGATTGTTTTACTTCCATTTCATGGAAAACCATTTTTAAATCAAACTTTTGACAATTTTATAAGGTATATTTTTCAAAATAAAAAAATTATTTATGATTGGGACATTGAAATTTACCTTGGGTTAATTTTTGGTATTTTTCTGACAATGTTCATTTTTCAATGAATAGTGACAAATAATGTATTTTACATCCAAACTGCTTTTTCATATAATTTAATTATATGGTTATATTATCTTTTTAATTTGTTTTAAGGTTTAATTAGAATATATTTTTACCATGTAATACAATTATGGTCATTGGGATTAATTTAAATTTGGAATTGGGCATAAACAAGTGCCAAACTTTTCATGAATATTGTTTAAAAAAAACCAGCTATTTGTTTTGACAACAGGAATTATTTTTAAATTAATTATTGAAATTTATGTTTTTGGAATTTGTTAAAATGGATTACATATTTGGAATAAGAAGGTTCAAATTATGTAATTAAGACTCTTTTATTTTTGAACATTATGAATAGTAACGATGGTAATTATCTTTAATTATCTTGATTAATGAGTAATCAGGTAGTTAAAGATAATAAAATAATATCATAATAATAAAAAAATGACAAAATAAATGTGTCCTAAGGCTACTGGTAGTCTCATGGCCGACCATGGAATGCCTTGTGCCAAACATGGGGGCCCCATGGAATCACTTTTGTGAGAAAGTTACTTTTTATCTTTTTTTAAAGAATGCTAAATGTAACAAAGAATGTATCACCTGAGTAAAATATTTTTAATTTTGTCTACATAAATTATATTTTGGAATATAAATAGTCATTGGAAAGATAAAAATATTTTCTACATCATTGTAGTTTTTTATAATTTTTATACATTAAATAAATTAAATTATTTTTGACATCATGATGATACAGCGATGACATCATTATTTAAAGATTTAAATAAAATGGAATGATATTGTAAAATATAAGACCTACACAAGTCCAAAACCTATTGGATGGGTGGATTTAGAACCCTTATCACATTATCCTCGAAACACATCATTTTGGGACCATTAAAATCCGAAACTCATTCTAATATAAATTAACATTTATTTACTTTCCAAGAGTGCCCCTCCTCTCCTCTTATAAAAGCCCCCACCTATACCACCTTACCCACAATTACAAAGTCTTTCGCTTGGCCAACCCCTACCCAGTTTTCCTCTCCACATCCCTCTATAACTCCTTGAAGCCTCAATTTGTGAAGAAGTATTCACAAGAAAGCCTTTGAGCTCAAATCAAAAGGAGTTACCCAATTTAAAGGTAGTGTCTTCTCTTGTGTTCTTATGTTTTATTTTGCTTCTCCAACCCCCAAAACTCTTTTTATTAATTTATTTTGTAACAAATACAGTATCTTAAATCTAATAGTATGTTTTTATCAGAAGGATTCGAGCTACACTTACACACACTACATCTAATGGTTAAATAACATATTGTTTCTGTGGATGGTGAATTTATGCCTCACGAAACGATGATTGTTCAACATTCTTATAACACCTTCAAAGGTGGCCATTAAGATGGAACTATATTTATATATGATATATAATATTTTTATGTTTTACTTAAGCTTCGTTATTTTTCATTTATGGCATACCTTTATGTTTTCGATTATGGGTAAACGCGATATCTTCATTTAAAGAAGTGCGGACTACCGCCACCTCAAAGTGATTTGATTTGTTAATACCATATGTGGTACGTATAAAGGATATATTTAATGATATTATATATTATACCATACTGGAATTAAGATTATATTATGTATCATTATGTTTTAATTCCATTAAATATGAAATAGAAATGGAAGTAGCGTTCATGCGTACGTACGGCTTACCGTCTCCATGAACGGTACATTTCATTTCTTATCTCAAAATGTTATGTAATATTATATGTACATATATATAATGGATATATATGTAATATATTACATCTAAATTATGGATATCATTCTGTAATTATAATATATATATATATCTTTCAATTTGATTTAATTCCATTAATATGACAAAAAAAATTAAAGTAGCGTTCATGCATACGTACGGCATACCGTCTCCATGAACGGTGCTTTAAATTTTTATCTCCAAATGATATGGAATAGTATAAAATGGATATATAATGGATATATATTATATTTAAAACATAAATACTATTCTAGATATTATGTACCTATAACTACATGGAAAATTATTTTCCAACAAGTTCAATTTTTGACTTATGTACCAAACATCGACAAAAACGTCTGATATGAACTCATATTATTAACCAATTATTATAAAATTAAAATATGTGACATAAACTGAATAATAATATTTATAGAAGTTTCATAAGAAATTATAAATTGACCAAAGTTTATTATTCAGGAATATAAAGGAACGAACAAGACAAGTTGGACTTGAGGTAAGGGATCCTACTCCTCTCTTTTTTTAATTACACTCTTTTATGTCATTCATTTTAAGCTCATATTTCTTATGATTGGGATGTTATTTTATATTAATCCTAATTTAATTCTTATGTTTATATGATGAGAGACCCAATTTCCTCTCATCAATCCATTTTGGAAATTTTGAGTGGTGTCGTTAGGCTGCTGAATTTTCATAAGAGATCTAACCTCTCTCCTTCTTTTTAAGTACTATCCTTTATGTTACTTCTTTTAAGATCCTATTTTTATGATGGGGGATGTTCTTTTATATTCCTCATTCTATAAATTTTAATGTAATATGATGAGAGACCCTATTTGGTCTCATCAATCCATTTTTGGAAGTTTTATGTGGCGACGTTAGGCTGCCGAGTTTTCGTAAGAGATTTTTCATCTCACTTTTATTCCCGTGGGATTTATGCTACATTTGCTGCAATTTACTTTGAGTGGTGTATGTACTGCCCATTATTTTACTCATTGTGTAATATACTTTAATTTATGAGTATTTACATCAATGTTGTATTGTCTTTCTTTCACGGGGTGTATGTTTCGAAAGATACCCAAGTCGGTAAGGGAACCTTTCACCCTAATATTTTTAAAAGACTTCATTTGTTATGTCTTTTAATTCACATACTATTATGTTGGGATATGTTCTTCTTTATCCTTATTGATGTAAATTTTATGTCCATGTGATGAGATACCCTTTTTATCTCTCATCAACTCTTTTCCTGAATTTTGAAGTGACGTCGTTAGGCTGTCAAATTTTTGTAAGGGAACTTCTTAACCCAATTTTCATTCATTGGGATAAACTTGTACTCCATGAATATGTCATTATATGAATATTTGTGAATGTACTATGATTTTTTTACACTTAATATCCACTTATATTTGGTGTATTCTTTTGTCAAACATAATTATGTAATTGATTTATCCTTAATCCAAGGATACCGTCTTTGTATGGGACTTCGTCTCAATCTCCTTTCATTGAGGCATATTTTGTTTTATACAAAACCTTCTTTTATATGGTGTATAAACCCCTTTTACTTTTATGTTTATCCAAAAGGAATATTTTTTATACGAAGCGTTTTACTAAACGAAAAATGGAAATGTTTTTGTCATACGTATGCGGCGACAACAACTTCTACGCCGCCGTGACCATAATTTGAGTTTTGGCTTCCTCTACAAGCCATACCTTTTTATAAAAAAGAAAAATAAATACCATGTTTTAATTTTCTTTTATTTTAGTATTGAAGATGTTTTTCAAAATGTTTTTATATCAATGTGTTGTATTGATATATTGTGATTGAAATGTGGAAATGTCATGTTTCCTTTATGCATGTTTTATGTGATACGATTATGTTGAGGTTCTTGGGAATTATTATGAAGACGGGTGGTTCCATGATAAAATAAGGGCGGGTGAGCTCGATATAGCTCTCAAATGCATTGGGTAACGTGAAAGAGTGAAACGTTAAGGTTTCTCCGTAGAGATTTAGGGAATATACTGTGGTGGGTATTCTAAACGTAACCAAGAGGGTTACTCCATACGTAAGAATGTTATGAATGCCTAAAGTTACCTTTTATGTCTTCTTATTTCTTTCATTTATTCATGATTTTATGAGGTATGTTAAAGTTCTTATGTTTTATGTGTAAAGTATGATTCCATTCTTATGTATACATGTAATCATGTTTCCTTTCCATATTTTTATATCCGTTACTGAGCTTTTTATGCTCATCCAAAGTTTTTGAAATTTTTTTCACAGGTCAAGGTAAGGGTACATGATATGATGATAATGTCAAGGAAGTTTCAAGAAAGAATCCATGTTTTATTTTAAATATGTTTCCGTTGATGGGAAAAAGGAATACTATCTTTTATGTAACCACTTTGTTTAAATGTGGAATGTAATGCAAGTTTTATGATCTAATTCTCTAAAACTCTAAACCTGAAAAGATCCTCAATGTGTAATCTTGTAATAACTCAAGATTAATTAAGGTTTAAGGATGGGGCCTTATAAGATATGTTGATCAATAATTTTTTTAATATGTAATTTTCCCTCACATGGATATAAAATTTCTAATAAATGTGATATTGAATACGTCCAATATTTTAAGGCTCTCAGTGACGAAAATCACATTTATTTTTCTAATTATTAAAATATATATTCTAAAAAAACCATTATGACCTAGATTATCAATAGGATTAAATCAACATTCCTCTTGTAGATAATTATATATAGAGGATATAAACAATAAGTTTCCATTTTTAGGACTGTAAACACCATTTATAATTACATGTGGATTATTTTTGTAATTATAATAAGAAATTCAAGGTCCTACGTCTAGAAATATTTGAAAATAATTTAATTTAATTGTTTTTAAACTCAAATAATTAGAGAATTATTGAATGATTTATGATCTATCTAAATTATTGAATGTAAAATCTAGGAATATTGATGATATAAATTTATAATTCATGAAATTGGAACATAAGTGTGGTGATTAAGAGCTGATTCTCATACAATATTGGACACCATATATGTCAATTATCGTTTATGTTGGGAAATTTGGATATTTATAGGTGTAATTGATGAAGGAATGTATTTCCATTTGACTAGTATAAAGCATTACTCAAGAAGAATAAATATTTTCTATGGTAAAATGGAATTATGAAGACAATAGTGGTTCTAGATAAATATATACCTTAATCACAATAAAGACTATATGATCTTCAAATAACGCAAAAAAAAAATTTGCAGTTGTATATGATAATTGGAGGATAATAAGAAAAAAAATTGTCAAATTATAGGACAAATAGTACATGCATATCAAATTTTTACGAGATATATATTTATAAATATATTCATATAAACATAGAAGATGTATTTCTATTTATTCATATTCCTTTTATAGATAATATTAATTTTCTATGGATTTAATTCACATAACAGTGTATTTTTCATCATGAGTAAGACAAATATTTCTCAGACAAACATAGAATGTTGTAAAATGAAAATTTTAATATAAATTTAACCTACACAATGTTGAAAAATGATCGTTAGTATTTAATGATGAAAATTTTCAGTTATATAACGATGAAAATAAATTTCATCCATCATCTATAGATGGTTTAGTTATTCTTTTAGGATGGAAGATAATGTTGTATAAATTCCCTTTTTTGGGATGAAAGTTGATGTATGATGTAAATGTATGACAATAAATACTACTTAAAAATGGTATTGAAATTCCACAAAAAATTATTGGAAAATATAATAATATATATTAGATTAAGAGTGATATAAAAGGATAAATATGTTCCTAATGCCTCATGATATTCTTTCAAGAAGGATATTCTTATTTTAATGATCCATAAAAAATAGGAATTCATCATGAAATTTATGTACCATATATGTTGATGCAATAGTTATTTTACACTCAAATCCATGGAAGGAAAAGGAACTACATAATTGTTATTTATAATTAATGTTTAATCAAATAGATTAAGCTAATACCTCACAAATATGATGTTTTTATGTGTATGAAATTCTATAATAGTATATTTCAAAATGTTACTGATATAAAAATCATATATTTAAATTCCACGAATGAATGAAATTTATAATCATATTTGTAGATGAATATCTACGAATTCACCGAATATAGATATAAAATTTCATAGTTAGAACTCCAAAACTTAATAGAGTCTTTGAATGATGTAATAGAACAATAAGAAATATGGTTCATAATATGATAATTTATAATGTAATATTAGAGAAACACAGTAATGGATTAGGTAAATCAGTAGAATATATCTCAAAAATATATTAACTATTTTCTATTAATTATAAAACTATAAACCATAACCCATTATATAAATAATCCCATACTTAAATAATTTTTGTGATTAGAAGAAGGAAAATAATTCTAAATAATGAAATAAATATAAAATTTGGTGATCATGGTAATATATTAGAATTTATTTTATTTTCATAAAATATATGATCATAATGGATATTTATTAATGATATTGGAACCATGATTAAATGTAATTATGTTGTTATAATTAAATTTCTTATATGAAAATGAAACATTCATAAAAATCAAATTTTAGGGTGCTTTTTTCAAATGAAAGCAATAAAATTGATATAGTTGAGTTATATTATTAAGTTTTATTATGAAAATTGATATTAATGGGATGTAAATTAACATTATAATATCTATTTTTATGTAAATTAATATCCTAGAATAATAGGATCAAGTTAGTTATTAGTCCTATTTGAAATTATTAAAAATATTTTTTCAGAGATCAACAATCACAAATTCAATTTAAATGATAAAAAATTTGTATAGGGACTCAATCAAATATCTAGTGGAACTAAAATAATATATAAAATATACTGGGGAATAATGAATGGATATATATAAAAATTATAATATTTTATCGATATAAAATAATAGGCAAGGGGAATCATTTTGAGGAAACCTGATAATAATATAAGTAGAAAAATTGGTATTTTGGAACAATTGATTGGATATTAAAATTATTCTATGTCAAATAATGAGTTTCAATAAATTTTTACTTCTATCTTTATGATACTGATCTGGATATAACATTATAAATAATTGTATGACATGAAGCAATAATATTATACATTGAATGTGTGGTTATGAAGGGATTTTGGGTAAACAAAATGGACATAAAATACGATTTTCATAATGGGTTATTTAATGAGGAAGTAAACAATGATATACTGGATAGATTTCTCCAAGTTATTTTTATATTAAATAATTTATTTGATGAAATAGTTTCAAGGGATATTGAAATCCCCAAGATAATGTTTGTCAAGATTGGACAAATACATGAAGAATCTTGTATTAAAAATAGTTGGGTTTGATCTCAACAACTATGTCATGTTCCAAAATGAAAAAATTATTATGGTTAATTTATATGTTGATGGTTGTATATTTTGTTGGTCAGATGACATATAATGAAGGATATATTCATAACTTATGAAGATTTATTATGATTTTTCTCTTAAAGATCAAATTTTTTCATGGCTTATATGATATTAAATGAAATTATATTATCATCATAATTACAATTAAAAATTCCTAGGAATATCTATTTAATATATATATGGAATATAAAAGGAATATAAAAACAATAGACATGTACGGAAAAAATATTATCATAATATGAAAAGAAAATGATTTTGATGATACACTTTGTAGGCCAAAATGTTATAGTATACTTTACATGATTGTTACTCAACATCACATTCCACATTACACATATAAATTATCATGACTTGATATTTTTTTAAAAACAATAAACATGATGAATTTAAATATTATATATTTATATATGAATTATTTGGTTTAACATAGTATATTTTACTATATAAATTCCCATCAGTAGTCATTATGATTTTATAATGTTGAATGGTAAGGTCCGGGTGTGAACTAAAAATTATCATATGGTTTTATAATTGATATTGGGAGTTACATCATTTAATGTAATAAATAATTAAATGATTCTATATATTTAACCTTTATACTAGATTTCTATATAGTTGACACTTTTGTATGACCAAAATTTATTTTTATGAAACAATGTCATTAAGATGTTGTAATTGAAGCCATATCTCCCATTATAATCTTTTTTGAAAACTCATGAGCAATGAAACATAGAAAAGTATCAATTAATCATGTATATTAAATGAAATAAATGAATAATTATCACCTCATCATGAAACATATTTGGAAATTTTGGGGAGAATAAGAGTATGTTTCAACACATGAGAAAGTGGATGATATTATGAAATATACAATACCCATGGTCGAAGATCTTATGTTCATGGTTTGTGACCAATATAATATTTACTTCCAAATGATATTATAATTAAAAAACATAATGGTGTGTTATTTGATTTGGGATTAGTGAATAAATGCTTCAATATTTATATAAGAACTTAATTATATGTTTTATTTGGAGTGTTTTATCTATGGTGTGATTGGGATTTTTTAATATCTAAACACATACATTTATAAAAACCCCTCTCTTTTATTACACACATGAACATGATATATTACATAAAAAATATAGAAGGTATAGAGATAATGTTTATATGGAGATTAAGAACATTACAAAACAACATAAAACATAAAACAAAATATCTTTATTGATTACTTCTATTCCATGACCACAACATTCCATCATACATATCATTGTATCGGATAAACTAAGGACATGAATACGAAATGTGTGAGCTATAAATATTAGTAAGAGAATAAAAAATGCATAAAATTAAAATTACAATACATGTTAGGAAATATTCATATCATTGGAGAATAAAAGAAACATGAACATAAAGGCATGATATATCAGGATTATCATAACATAGAAATGTGAAAACAACATTTATCCTGATATTAGAAGGATTCAAGGCCCATTTCACATGGAGAATGAGTAAACCATTATTTCAATTGAAATAAATTGATTAAACTATCATTTCACAAGAAATATCAAGATACTAATCTTTACCCAATGAATTGGAGCGCTATCCGGGCACACCTTTCTAAATCATTAAATTTCGTGCATAAGTGTTCCACATAGATCATTCAACATGGATTCATTATAAATTGTGAATTATTCATGATAAAAAAATGTGAAATTAATAAATTAAGATCTATAATCATTAATTTAATGTGCATAATGGTTAATACCATTGATAACTAAATGATAATGTAATTCACTACACAATGACTTTGAATTTGAAAATCACGGAGCAATTTTAGCAGCATAACAATATGACATAAAAATTCGTAAAAAATGGTTGATGAAAGATAAATGTATGTATCAACACATTTAAATGAAATTGACATTAACGGTGTCTTTAATTTTCATTTCCCAATATAATTTATGGAATTTAGATTCATAATAAAAACAATTGCATGAATGTAAATGGGGAGAGAGAAATCCTTTACGAAATTTCAGCATGGTAACATGTGCACATGGGAGGAATTAATGTGAGAAAAAGGGTGTCTCTCATTATTAAAAAATGAATATGGTAATATGGGGGAGGTTAGAAATCATACCCCAGCATTATTAATTGATATAAAAAGTGTATAACAACCTAAAGAATCTTGGACAAAAATGAGAGAGGAATTAATCTCTTAGTATACTTAAGCATGGTAACGAGTGTAAATGGGAAAAATTAATAAGAGAGAAAGGGGTATATCATCATTATAACATAAATAATGAACTATTATGGTGGTGCTAAATCATTTCGTAAAATTTATAATTGAAAATAAAAGGACATAACAATATTATGAGACTCGATTAAAAAGGGAATAGAAAAATTCCTTAGGAAATATTTTCATGGTAACTAGTGTACATGTAAGGCAATAATGAGAGGGAAATATGTATCTCATCATTCCAAAATAAAGAAGTGTGTATGGGGAGGTGTTAATTGATACCCCAAAATTATAAATTGAAAATAAAATGGCATTACAATACAATAAAAATTGTTCCAGAATGAGAGAGGAAATACCTTATGAAATTTCGGCAAGGTAACAGGTGTACAAGGAGGGAACTAATGAAAGTGAAATTGGTATCTAATCATTAAACAATAATTAGGGATATATGGAGGATGGTATAAATCATACCCCAATATTTTTATTTGAAAATACAATGGAATTACAACATAAATAAAATTGGAAAAAATGAGAAAGGATGAAATCCATTACTTGGACGCATGATCTCAGTTTCATAGATGAGGCTCAAGAGATGCTTCTTGGGTGCTTGGGAACCTTTGGAGGATTATATAGAGTGTATGGAATAATTTGGTAGATATAAAAATACTTTGGGTGAAGAGGAAGTGTGAGCAGGGGTGGGTTTATATATTAAAAGGGAGGGAATTCATTATTATTTAGCTTTTGGATCGTACTCATTAAACTACTCCAAACAAAAAACAATCCATTTGTTTTTCTTGATCGATTTTTTCAAATAGGAGTGTAAAAAATTATTTTCTTATGTAATATAGACTAAATTATTAAAATATTAGGATTTATTTTATGGAGGTGAGTTACAATGTTAAGGAAATAAATTTAGAATGATAAAATGTTTTATTAGTCTTGGAGGATTCTACTAAGGATTTTTAAAATAAATAAAAAACCTCAAATAAAATTAATTTAATACTAAATGATATATTGGACTACCATGTCATTAATAATATTTTATAACATCACTATTGGGACATTATGATGTCATAAACCACATATATATTTAAACTGTATTTTATTTTTTCCCAAAAATTTGACTATCTCTGAAGATTATGAAAAAATTACTATTGGATAATTTTAATGTCCTTATTAAAAAATAATTTGTCATTTTATCTAAATAATTTTCTAACGAATTGAGTTTTATTTTAAAATTAAAAATTACCTTTATCGAAAATTCATGGGTTTTTACAGAAATTTCTTTAAAACTGTAATAGAAATCACAATTGTATTTATAATAGACATACAGTTATTCATATTTAATAAAAAAATCTAGTTACAATATTTTAATATAATATTATTTATTTCAAAAATATATCAAATCATCAAAATAAATTTATTAATTAATAAAAATGATATTTTTGATTAAAAAACTATTTACAAAGTAACATTAATAAAAGGAATGTATATTCTATATACAAAAATAATCTAGACAATACTAGTACTAGGGTATCATTACATATACCCTTATAACTCCCAAATAAGACCAAAGGGTATGGTTTTTGATGATTATATTCTCTTGGGGTGGCTCAGATAATATTTCTTAGGTGGTAACATATATCAACATCAACTTCTCACGTAGGTGACTCCATTAAAGCTTAACATGTTGAATCTCAGCTTAGGATTGGTGAAGATAAAATCCCAAAGATGTAACCTCATTTATGTGCTCTCACAAATGGATTTTGTACCCAACAATTCAGCTTTATGAGGTCATCACATCCTTTGTCTGAGTGAATTTGATTTGTTAAATCCCAATATTTATACCAATCATTTGATCACTATACAATGACTATATTACCAATGGTAAAAATTCATAATGGTATTTTAATATAAAAAACATAAAACCAGTAATTTTCATATGATATATAACCATTTTACAAAAAAAACATTAAATTATATCATGATGAATTGTCATTGATAAAAGTTCAGCTCGTTACAATATTCCCCCCTTAAGAAATTTCACCCATGAAATTTTCTTTTTACAACACTAAAATAGATAAGGGTATCTATGCTTCATCACTTACCCCATTCCCACTATTCTTCTTCAAAATATACGTTTTTTCAAATCACTTTCATGAGGGGCATTGTCGGATTTCGTAAAAAAATTTCCCTACGATCTATGATCTTTACTAGCTTCTCTTTTTAGGAGAGGTCATTCTCAAATGGTTCCACCTATGGATTGTGTACCTGCGATGGGTAAGGTATGAACATCCTCAAGAGTTATACATGGAATACATAATGTACTTGAGATACTTTCAGTTGAAGTGCTAGTTGTTAGGCCCATGATCTAATGCGATCAATGATCCCAATAGTGATGATGTACTTTGGACTATGTTTTTCATTATTCGAAATCTCATAACTCTATTTGACAGTGATATGTGAAGGATTGACATATCTCTAACATCAAACTCTAGGTCTCATTTGATGATTATCAGCATAAATATTTCGTCAACACTGTGTAGAATTAATGTGCTGTTTGATTGTCTTAACCTTATACATCATTTCATCGACCATCTCTAGACCTTGGAGTTTTCTCTCAGCAACTCCATCCCAAAATGTTCGTGTATAGCACAGATTTCCATAAGGGCTTCATAAAGAGACATTTGGATACATGAGTGTAAACTGTTATTGGATAAGAACTCAACCAAAAGAGGATGTTGATCCCATCCCCTTTGATTTCCATTTAGCACGCTATCAAAATGTCTTTATGTTTTTGGAAAGTCCACTTAGATTGGACATCATTTTGAGGATGATAAGTTGTAGTGATGTTTAGCTTAGTATCCAGAGCATGTTGAAGACTCTTTCAAAACATAGAGTTTAATCATGGATCTCGATCGGATAAAATTTTTAGTGGTACCACATACACCTTTACCACTTTCCTAATATATATTTGTGTTAGTTTATCCAAATAGAAATCCTCCCAAATTGAAATGAACTATGCAGTCTTCATAAGATGATCCAAAACAACCCATATATCATTTTGTTACTTTATATGTCTTCAGAATTACGGTAAAAGTGTCCATGGTGTTGTTATCAAATTTCTATTCTGGTATGTGTAATGGTTTTATCATCCTCTTAGACTTCTTACTCTCATCCTTCACTTGCTGACATGCCAGACACACTGATGCAGTCTTATTGATCTTCCTCTTCATGTTATCCGATAAATAATTCTCTTGAAGATCTCGAAACAAAATTGGGTTTCCTGGGTTAATGGAAAAATTAGATATATGTTTATCATCAAAATGTTACTTCTTTAACTCAGGATTCGATGGAACACATAGTCATGGCCCAAATCTCAAAATTCCTTCTTTATTGACATTGAACTCCTAGGATTTTTATTTATTGATAGTTTCTACCATCTTCAAAATTCTCACATCAAATTTTTGAGCATCATTTAGACTTTAAATAATGAAATTTGAGCAATCATTTGTTAAATGATTAATGATGTTTCCTTCTTAATGATTACCATGTCCATAATCATCAAATTTAAAAAAATTGGATCTTTTTTAATTCTCATCAATTAATGAATCGATGGGTCCTTTCTTCTTAGAGCATCTGCAACATATTTCATGTTCCAATGGTGGTAATGGATTGAGCAGTCATATTATTTTATCATCTCTAACTATCATCATGGGCACATATTGAACTCTTTCTGTGAGAATAAATACTTGAGGATTTTGTGGTCCGTATATATTTCACACTTTTCCAAAAATACTAATTACACCAAATTTTTAAAGAGAAGATCACTGCATCCTACTCCAGATCATGTGTTGGATAGTTTTTATAGTTAAAAATCCATTTACTTGAAGTGTTAGCAAAGGATTTGTTAATCTTCTTTAACACACAACCCATTCCCGTCATCAACACATCTCTAAATACCAAAAATTTTCTCCGCATGTGGGTAATGTGAGCAAGAGTGAAGTGATAAGCCTCTTTTCCAACCCCTTAAATCTCTATTAGAATTTATCACTCTATAAAAACATGACACCCTTCCAAGATATATTGGTATGAAGGTTTTACAATCGCGAGAAATTTCTCACAAATCATCAATAATATCCGACTAACCTCAAGAAGCTACGGATATCTTTCACCGATGTTTTCCTTATCCATCCCTATATTGCATCTATTGTGGAGGGATCCATATATATCCCATTACATTTGATGATATAACCCATGAATGATACCTCCTTCAACCAGAACACTCACATGGTGTACTTTTCATAGAGCTTCTACTTTCGCGGGGTCTCTAATACTGTACTTAGATTCCCCTCAAGCTCCCCCTTGTTTTTGGATTATATTAGAATATAATATATAATGACTACCACAAATTTTCCTAGGTAATCTATAAAGACTCTATCATCATCTCCATGAGTATTTCTAGAGTATTAATGAGTCTAAAATGCATTTCTATGAAGTCATAGTTCCTTTACATTGTACGTAGACTAGTATTGGTGATATCCTCTTTCATCGCCCTTACATGGTAATATCACAACCAAAAATACACCATTGAAAAGTATTGTGCTTCACATAGCTAATAGAAGAAGTAAAAAAGACATGGAAAGGATTCCTGTTCATTAACGTTATTTTTTTGAGCCCATGATAATCAATGAAATGGTGCGTTGACCCATCCTTCATCTTGACAAAGAGGACTGGTTCACCCCAAGGTGAATCATTTGGGAGTATAAACCCATTATCCATATTGACCTATAGTTTTTTCTTCAGCTCCTCAAGATCCACTACAACCATTCAATATGGAGTCTTTGATATTGGAAACACCCCAATTATAAGATCAATTGATAATTCAACATCTCTTCTAAGTGGAAGGCCAGGAAATTCTTTGGGAAACACTTCAGCGAATTCCCTCAAAGTAGCCATGTCTTCAAGGATGGTTTTGTTCTTAGACTCAATAATCTGATCCAGATACACATGACCATAGGGAAGTAATATTCATAATTGAGATAATGGGGCTAATGAATATTCATCTTCATCCTTTCACATGTATAAAATCAGGGTTCGATTCTCCACATGGAGAGTGATTTACCTCTCATGGAAATTTATGTTCGGTATATATAGGGAAATAAAATCCATTCTATGAATTTCATCAAATTTTACTATAGGGAGTATGATGAGGCTTTTTGGAATGTTCAGTACACATATTATGATTGTGGAGGAGTTATATTCATGGGATGCAATGATGGCCACATTTTCCGTACTAAATGATATCACTGCTTCCATGATTTTTGGTGGGGGTGGGATAATTGTAATGAACATTCTGGATATTAATGAATTTGATGAACTATAATAAAAAATTATTTTATTTATTAATGAATAAATAAATAGTGTACCTTCCACCACTTCATTGTTAGGGTTTAGGTCAGTGGTAGTGATGGAAAAGGCTATCCCTTGCTGCCTTGGTAGTTGTTGGTTTTCTTTAAAACCCCTTGTCATGGGCACTAGTTTTCAAGGTGCCCAATTGCATTTCAGTTGAAACAGTGAACAACACGATGAGTATCAAATGGACCATTCCTTTCCTCTGTCGTAGACGTTGGTTTTTTTCCCTACAGTTAACAGCTATGTGACCTTCTCTTCCACATCACAAGAATTTCATCATCCCCTTCAGGAAATTTCCATGGGGATTTCTTCAGCACCTTTGGAAAGTGGGGTGGTGTATTTTCATAGCACCGTTGGATTAATCCAACAGAATTCCAGAATTGAAATCCACCTTATGCTACTTATCCCCATAATATCTCTGTGATTCTCTGATCTCCAGTTTGACCTCGGGGGACATCGTATAATTTCATCATAAAAATCAAAGTCACAGATCGCTTGGTATTTCTTTAGGCTAGGATTCATCCCACCAATGAAGTAGTCAAGCTTGCATTCTGGGGTAATGGCATAGCTAGAGTTGTATTGTTCATCCCTTGTAAACTTTTCCTCATACACTTCGATGGATTCGTCTTCTATTTACTTAAAATAAAGGATGTCCTTTTCCTTCTTAAGTCGAAGGCTTCATGAAAAAGTACTAAAAAATATATTCCAAAAATCCATCCATTCCAACACCTAGATCTCATACTCATGAATCATATTTTGAATCAATGTCCACCATTGACAAACTTCACCCTCTATATGATAAGAATCCATATAAACCATCTCTTTTCGGAACATTGAAGGATGGAGATGATATTTTCAATGGATTTGATCCATTGTTCGGAAATTGAGGGGTGAGATGATCCGTTATACGTAGGAGGCCTATTTCTTATGAATCTCTTGATTGTGACTTTTTCATTCATGTGGGAGGGGGTGAACAAATTTTTTGACCCTTTTTTGTAATCATAATTTGAGTTAACCAAGATAGTATGATGAAAAAGTTCTTGATTCTCACTCCAATTGGATTGGGCATCCCATTAAAATAATCATCACATAGATCTTCTTATTGGTTTTTAGCTCGAGTCCTCCTATTACTGTATATTGGCTGGAATAAATGGTATGTTTCGGGTAACACATAAAGGGTAATGCAAGGACAAGAAAAAATGACTTATACATAAAGGTATTTCTTTATCATATGAATATGTAGGCTTCAATATATCTAATACATGATCTAATTCCCAACATATTTTCTTATGGGACTTTTATTAATCCTATAACAATGGTTCATACTATGCCTTGGAATTTACCAAAGAATATTCCCTGAGAGTGTTGTAACCAAGAGTGCAGAAAGTCCCGTTGTCATGTATTAGGATACCTCGAGCCAAGCCCAATAATCCTTATCAGTGTTTTAAATCCTAGGTACATCAGTGCCAGATCCACCTATATCTGATCATATCCATACATGGATGTATTTTCATGATGAACAACATTATCAATACCCACCAAAATATAGGGATCGTATTATTATACTTAGACTTATCCCTAAGGCTTTATCAATGGTTTTGTAATCCTAATCCCAAAAAAAAACTAAACATATCCTATGATACCAATGATAACCATACTTCTCTTTATTTACAAAATTAAACATGATTTATTACATAAAACCATCACTTGATACAACATAGAAGATTGAGAGGTCTAGCGTCTATGGAGATTTGGAACCATAATTAACAACATAAAACATAAAACAAAACATATCTATTGAATAAATTCTTAACATAACCACAATAATCCCTCATACATATTATTTAATAGGATAACCTGAGAAAATTCATAAGTAAAGGGTGAGCTATAAAGTCCATAATTCGAGTAAATAATCCATAACATGAAGAGTAATATACATGATAGGAAATAGGATTATCAATGAATAATAATAGAAGCATGATTCTAACGGAATGATATAGAATGATTATCATAACATGGAAATTTGGAAACAACATTTAAAATTATATTAGCATGATCCATGGCCCATTGCCCATGGGGCATGTGTAAACCCTCAATGCATGTGAATTAGCAAAAGAAAAATCAAGTTTCACTTGACATATCATGATACAATTATTTAGAAATTTCATTAGAACGCTATCTGGGAAATCTCTTCTTAGTCATCGCATTTCATGCGTAAGTGTGCCACATAGATCATACAACATGGAATAATTAAACACTGTTATTTATTCCATGATAATGGACTTTGGAATTCATATATGAAACTCTAAAATAAGTAAGTTAATGTACATAAAGGTGAATACTAATTACAATGTTCACCCGGAAAGTGGTGAAGTTTGTTTGGGCCTAGAATGTTAGGCATCGTTTGAGGAGCTGAAGAGGCTGTTGAATACCACCCCCAATTTTTTCACGGGATGGAAAGGGGTATGTGGTGTATTGTGAGGCTGCAGGTATGAATCTTTGGTTTGTATGTATGCAGGTTGATCATGTGGGGGCATATGGATTTCGCTAACTCTGACAACATGAATTGAATTACCTGACCCATTAATTTGAGTTAGCAGTTGTGATTCATTCTTTGAAGACATGGTGTCACAACCTCATTGGGGAGAAGTTTTTGGTCTACTCTAATCAAAAGGTCATGGCATATATATTCTAGCAGAAGGACCTCAACTTGTGGAAGTGTCATTGGATCATGTACTTGTAGTGGTTCAAGAATGAAAATGTATATACCCTAGAAAAGGGTAATATGGTTTCCGAAACCTTGAATATAATAGTTCCAATTCAGGCCTTGAAGAAGTCCAGTGATGATTTTAATCTGATGGAAAAATTTGTCCAGATACATGTGGAGACTAAGGACAACATTTGGGTTGTTTTCTTAGAGAGTGTTTAGTTGAGTCCCCTTATATAGGAGTTGATTTAGTGGGAACCTCCTATTGATGAGATTTTTTAGCGGATGAAGCAGGTTTATCATGGTGGGGAGACATCCTCTGACTGGTCATTGTCCTCCAAGGGAATCATGTCCATAAAGGGCCATTCAATAGTTCCATTATCCTTACATATGGTGGTGATGTAAAATATCCACAAATCTCAGTGGGATGTCCATCTTGGTTCTACCAAGATGTATTATGATGTCCATCAGTAGTTTTGGTGGCTCTGTATGAGACGAGACATGGCAGAATTTAGGTCGGGATTCTACACCTACAATCAGGTGAAAATACAGCATCAAAGGCCATCCAGTTTTCTCCAGCCATTACCCATTCCTACTGAAACAGGGGATGAGGTTTCCATGGAATTCATTTTTGGCTTGACTCGTACACCACAGGGAAATAATTCTATTTGGGTGGTGATTGATCATCTGACCTAATCATCCCACTTCATTCTGATCAAAGATTCAACTAAATTGGATGTGTTGGACCGTTTATATATTCAGGAGGTGCTAAGGCTCCATGGTTTTCCATCAATATTTATCTATGATAAAGAACCCATTTTCACATCATTGTTTTGGGATGTATGTTAGAAGGCATTGGGATCCCAGATTAAGACAAGCACGACATTCCATCATCAAACGGATGGTTAGAGATAGAAGGCTTATTATATTTTGGAGGACATGCTTCGTGCTAGTGTTAAGGACATCGGAGGTTCCTAAGATTTCCATTTGGGATTGATTGAGTTTTATTATTATAATAGTTACCAATCATTGATTTGAATGGATCCTTTTTAGGTGCTATATGGTCGGCCTTGTCGGCTCCCACTATGTTGTGTTGTGGTAGGTGAGACCCCACAGTAGGGGTTGTGTCTGGTAGAGGAGATGTCTGAAATAGTCAAGTTGATCAGGAAACACTTATTGAATGCTCAGAGTCTATAGAATTACTATTCTAACTAGAGGCGTTGAGACCTATAGTTTTTTGTGTGTGAGATGGAATTCTTGAAAGTCTCCCCTCATCCAGACCATCTTCGATTGGGAAAGTAAGCGATGCCAACGTCGTGGTACATTAGACCATTTGAGATCACCGAGAATATTGGAAAGGTGGTATACTAGATTGCCATACCTTCAAAGTTGAAATCCATTCTTGAATTCTTCTATAGCTCCAAATTTCCTAAATACAACCCGGATCAATCCAATGTACTGAATTGGGAGGTGTTTGATATAGTGCCTGATTTATCGGTTTTTGAGAGGCCGATGTGAATATGGGACTTCCAAGAAAAGATGCTTCAAGGAAACTGTTTTCATCATTTTCGAGTTCTCATACATTATGGGAATGGAAAAATGTGAAATGGGTGTATATTTCATTGGTCAAGGAAGAGAACTCTTTCCAGTTTTTCGATTTAGCATCATGTTGACTTTTTGGGACGGAATGTTTTCATGGTGGGGAGAATTATCACACCGATTTCCTTTATTTAAGGTAATTTTTTATCTTATATTATTACACTAACAATCCCACCTATGTGTCCCCTATTCCCTACATGAATCTGAATATGTGTGGAAAAATTTTGAGCAGCCAAAATGGGGCACACATTTGGGGTGCACGATTTCCTAAACTGTGCATGCAAACAATGTGGCCTTTTCTAGATCATTAAAATTTTTGTTAAATTCCATTGTTCCCTACCTAGTTTTATCCAAATTTTCCCTTTTATCTTCCCCCATTCAATCCTAACATCCATGTAAGTCTTGAAAACACCTAAAATTGTCCTTGTAACTCCATTTTGAAGGGTAATTTTGTGGAGAAACATCAAACATACTACAGTAAGTGAAACACTTCCTTAGTTCCTTCTTTTTAACATGGGGGTTTATCCCCTACTTTGGACATTAAATATATCTAGCATGGTGGGATTCAAAACTAGGTTTTGATCCTGAATTTCTTGGTCCATTATTCTATTTTTAGGCTTGATCTATGTCCCTCATGGTGTAGCAGTGTTCCAATTAAATTTTCATACAAATATTCATGTGTTTTGATAATTTTGGAAGGATATTCCATGGGTAATAAATTCTCAACGAGATAGGTTTTCTGAATTTCTTTTTTTAGTACACTTTTCCTTCATTATAATTGTGATGAAGTATGGTTTTGGTGACATTTTTTTTGTAGAAAATGATTTTTAGGTAAATACATTTGTGTTAAATTATGTTTTTTACATGTATATTTTATGTTATGCCAATTGGGGTTTGTTTTTAACTCATGTAATGGGTTTATAAAAATATTTTTAATGATGAAAATTATGTTTTTGTGATTTTGGGTAAGCAAATGGTGTTCAATGGGGTTTTTAAGGGATTTTGTGTGCAAAGCATTGTGGAATTTTGTGAAGTTGTTTTTATTGAAATTCTAAAGGATTTATTGAGTTGTGTATATAGTGAAAAGCATGTGTATATATTATTTTTATATGATTATAGCAAGAACTGATATGTTTATTTTATAATGGATTTTGGTATAATGTGTAAGTGGTTTGATCACAAAGGGGGATGCCCAGGTATCTTGGAGGGAATATATATACTAGTATGTTTGTGAACTGGATGCGTTTTGACAGTATTTCCCTGAGAAAAATTGATAACATCAAAATTTAAAAATCTATATTTATGATGAATGGGGGAAAATAGGTTATGGGTATGTTCCTTACTAGTGGATAGTGCATGAGAACTGATTTTTCTATTGTTACTTTATACCGATGTAAAAGTTACAAAGGGACTGAGACTAACTAGTTCCTAGGGGTGTTCCCTAGATTGGTGCTCATTTAATCTTCTGTATTTATATTTTTCATATTATGGTTTTGGCTATAAAATAAAATTTAATATATTTTTTAAATAAATTTTCTCACTCATGGAATATTCCATTGGAAAACTGTATACATTTAAATGTTTCCTTCATTTGAAATTATTTCCAAAAATTTCTAAATATCAAAACTGTCATGATTATTATCTTGTATTGTTTCCCTTATTTAATTTCTTGGTGGTATCTTATTGGTCATAGTCTCACACCCTCTTTAAAACACTTTGGTGTATGTAGAACTGGTCATGTTTTACAGAGGTAAAATAATGGATTTATATGATCGCGGTTCAGGTTGTTATTTGCCTATCATGGTGTGACGTTGTTGATATGGCTTGTGGGTGATGACCCCTTGTCATGTGGAGTCGTTGGGGTTGTATTTATACTATTTTTATTTGTACATGGACCAATTGTTATATGTTTTAACCTATGTATTATATTCTAGTTTTTTTTTTAAATCGTGTTTGGTATGAATTTTCATATTTGATTTATCGATTTGTTTTGATGTTTTATGTTTCCATATTCAGGTAAATTGTTCTCAAACAAAAATACTTGATACCCTGGAACTTGATTAATCCTATGGGGATAGGGAACCCCTTTTGGGCCTAGATGAAGGACGAGTTTTGTCCTGGTTATGTTGGTGACCTAATTTAGTTTGTGACAATTTCTATTTACTGTTATGACAAGATTCTATGATCTCATATAGTGAGAATGTTTGGAGGAATACTTCCATTTAAACTGTATGTATAAGTCCATTAATCAAATGATCATTCATACCCTAAAAATTGGGTACATTCATGTAATTCACGTTCTTTTTTCTATGTTTTATTTCTAAATGTGGTGATAAAATAGATTTTCTAATAAAATTTTAAAACCTAATCTATTATATTAAAAATGTTCACAAACACATAATAAATTGAAAAAATGTTGCATAAGAAATATCATAATCCTAAACATGGATTTTTTAGTGACATAACTATTTCAAACTATTCACAGTGTATTGTAATGAAAATGGATATTTTTTTAGAAAGACTCCCAATAATTTAAAATCAATAGTATAGTAAGGCTCATTTTCTTTCACAATGATATGGTTTGGTCAAGGCCAATTCACCCATTAGGTAGTTATCATGCCACGAGTCCTCCTTCCATGAAAAATATCCATGTGTAGTATCATGAAATGGATGTATATTTTTTTTAAAACACCTCTTATATTCCAAATAAAACATTATGATGTTCATATATAATACCCCTCAATTGGTATCATTGGTTCATGTTATCTAATATATTTATTCATAAATCTAGATTCCAAGATCTCCATTAATGTTCCTTAGATAACAACTGTAACTGTATTAACCCAATTATAATGGATAAGGTTCCATCTTCATTATGAATTCATATATGAAAAGAGTAAAATCTTAATAAACCTATATATTTTGTATTTTTTGAAAATTATATATATACATGATACCCATTTTACATAGGGATAAAAAAACATTGTAAATAAAATGAATACATGTGGGAAGCCTTGAACACATTCTATGAATTCTTCTTCATGTAAAGGAAAATGGACAAAAATTGGATGCAATAAAATTATTATTAGTGTATATGTATAGTGGAATCTTTTATAAATCAATTAACATTATCAAGATGGAATGTTAAATAACTTAACAAACAATAAATTTAATCAATAATATATGAATAAAATTCATTCATAGATAATATACTTGTGAAAATATCATGGATAATAATAACTAAAATTTTATTAATGATAATTATTAATTATTGAAAATAATATCATAGGAACATGATAGCTCTAACATCACGATCATTCATCAAACATATTTAAAACTAATGGGTAAAAACTAATATGATTTGGCCAATACATTGTCACGTAAAACATGTTGAAATATTTACAATATATCTATAATTATTACCCACTAAAATAATAATGTCATAGTAATTCCATGAAAAAAAATTGTTGATTTAGTTTAGGATCCAATATTCCAATAAACAAATATTCATATTGTGTAGAAGTTTCAGATTAATCAATATTTTCCATGTTAATCAAATAAAATTACAGTTTAACCCCTGTCAAAATAATGGTATACTATTTAGGAAATAATAAGATATGTCATAAAATAATAAGGTTATTTATGAGAGATATAATTTTCAATTGAAAATTATCACATGAAATTGAAAGTCACATGATAAATTCATCAAACATGAAAAATGATAGACTGTACGACAACATTTACCACTTGGTAATTTTAATTAAAAATACCATTGGACCCAATAATTAAAATTGAATAGAAACAAAATCCTGAAATATGAATTAATAATGATATTACATTTCATGGGGAACATATATATGAAATATATAGAAATTTGGATCATAAAATTACAATATGCCTCAACGAAAGGGAAATGAGATGAAGACACATACCCCTTGCTTCGCTATGGATGATCAATTACTAATATACTATAAAGCCATTTCAACGTTATTATTAATATATTATTAAACTATATTAAAATATATAATAATATTAATGAAAATTTTATAAGATATTACCAAAAATTCTCTAATAATAATTTTTTATTTTCATTTTTCCGGGAGGTAATTGTGTAGTATTCTTGTACCATTTTATAATGAATGTCCTTTTCCATGTGAATATAAAATATTTCAATCACAAATAGTATAATAGTAATTAAATAATTATATTGTTAAAAAATAATTTATAATTTTATGACCTATCATGAATGTTTCTACTTATGAATTATATATTTTATGATTGTAGAGAGGGTGGGTTGCTTGTATACAGGGATACTATTTCCAGTGTGTAGTGATAGTTATAAGAAATAAAATAAGTAATATTTTTTACTTCAATGATTTTCAAAATATAAAAAATAGCATGTTATTTCATTAAATATATAATATATATCATCAATGTCTTGTGGTTATAATAATAGAGTCACATCACCTCATGAGGGTGATAGTATACACACACATGAACAATGTTATCCTCATAATGTGAGAGAAAAGATATGTAAGAAAATTTTATATATTATCATTAAAAAATTATAAATTTTAAAATAATCTAATAATTTCGTAATTTATATCACATAATTAATTAAATTTATTTTTTTAACATCTATATAAATGGTTTTTGAAATATGGATCACATTTCTTTTCGAGGAAGTTATTTATCATACATGAAATCTTTCTTTTCTTATCTTCTACTAAATGGAATGATTGATTTTATATAATTTTTATAATTAATCAACATGAATTTTATCTTATTAATATTATATATTTACTTTAGATCCATCATCAAACACAACCATGAGTGGTGGATATTTAGAAATGAATAACATTGGATCACTATGCAATGATACAGTATTTAAATGAATCACGATTTCAGAACCCATTTGATGGATGTTGTAATGGCTGTTGGACATGAAATTATAATAAATATTTCTCATTAAATTTATGGATCATATTTTATTATATAATAATTATTTAATAATAATTGATGGTGGTTGAGGAATAAATTGTAAACTAGAATTGAAAAACATTACATCTTAATCATGTAAACACTATATGTTGTCACTAAAATCAATCATGAGGTGGATTTATGACTTCAAAAGGAATCCAGAATGAGAGGATATAATTTGGGGAGTTAATTATGTAGGTTTGGGTTGATCTAAATGTATTTATTTGTCTTACGCCATGATATGAGGTAGTTCACTACTTTAATTTGAGAGGAGTGGAATTATTCTCAATACCATAATATATTCAATAATGGGAGGTAATTCTCAACACATGTGGATAAAAAATTGTATAATATTAGAGTGAAAGGATTATATAATAAAGAAAAACATACACCACATAAGAAGTATATATTTTGAACATGTTAATCAATATCCATTATATTTAAACCATTTTTACCAATTTTATTTCCATCTTGAAAATTAGTTTTCCTGAACAAGGTAATTATGTATTTATTCCTAAAAAATATTCCATATTATAAAATTTGGAATTACTTATTATATATATTATAATAAATATATAAAATATAAATACTTCTCTTGTTAAAAATTAATCATACCAGAATGACATATATCATGAAAAACTATTCTTATAAAATTAATTATGGCAATGAATTAGTATTTTTTCATTATTAATTTTTGAAAAAAATATATTAAACTTATTAAAATACAAATATAATGTTTCTTTAAAATATTTAATACTTTTTTACAAATTGATTCCACATAAGTTTCAACAAGTACAACAAAATTCTTCTTTTAAACACGACGATGATGCATGTTTTGAAAGAGAAAATGCATAAATGTTCACTCAATATTTATATAAAAATTCCTTTTAAAATGATATAAATAACCTAAATTTAATTAATAAATATATATATTTGTACTAATCTTATAGTAAAACTTTATAAAATTATCTTTATATATATTATTATCAAAATGGATTTTTAAAATTAAAATTAAGTATTTTTTATTATTCACCGAATAATGAATAGTTTAGGAAACAAATTACACATAAGATAATTCCGAAATAAGGATATAAAAAATTAATTTCTTTAAAAAAAACTTATATATATTGTCAAATACACTTTCCAATTATGTTCAGGTAATGCAACAAAACCACCATACATTAAAATATAGTATTTTTCATAAAACTATTTTTTCAAATCAAATTATTCTTTTATAGTTTAAATTGAATAGATTAAAATAATTACTTTTTTTAAAAATATAATATCCAAAATTTAGTTATTATTATCCATACCTATAATTTTAATCAGTAATTTGTTACAATGTTACTATTCATTTAATGTTCAGGTTGCTTGTTCTAGAAGCTATTAAAAAAATATTAATCAAATCAAATTTTTGGATGTTACATACCACCATAAAAAGTCAATTTAGAATATATAATAAAATTAACAACAAAATATTAATATATACTGATAACTAAAAATAATTAAATATAAAATATAAAATAATGGTATTAACTAATAAATTTTTGGACACGAAAATGGATAAGTATTAATATAATAGAAAAATTCATTGTGGCATGGCTTGATATAGATAAGTGTAATAGAAAATAATGGCTTTTATGTATAACAACATTACATGGTATAAACTTCTTATTATTAACCTAATTTCGCATATAATTACTTATATTATATCCTATTTAAATTTTTTTAATAATAAACATTTTATGTTTGTGATTAATATTTATATATAATATTATTTCTATCATGATATATTATTATTTTATTATAAATTTACCAATGTGTACTGAATTGTGTGATTATGAGTTAGTGATGCAAGAGAGAATATGGATTCTAGATGGATAAGGAGGAGATTGTTTTTAAAAAAATGATTGGTTTCAAATGTGGATTATTACATTGTCATTGATCATTAATTTGTATTGGTATTCTATGGGTTTTTTTAATAGATGGGTATAGTGTCTGGGTCCCCTCATGTAAGAATCGATTGAGTACTTTTTCTAAAGTATCAATGTAATGATTAAAATTTCATGGATTAATTGAGCCGAGAAATGTAATAACTATAATATAAAAAAATTCTTTTTAATGGGATACCGAGAACATTGTAAAATTCCATTGGGTACCTGGTATGATAATTAAATTTTCAAATAATGAAATAAAATTGTAATTTTTTTTTCCAATAACCATTTCTTGTAAATAAATTTTTGGATTCTAAGTATTCCATTTTCTAGATGTTCAAATTTCTATCCCCACATTTAATATACATTGATGGGATATTCTGAATTATTTCTATGCTGTGTTGAGATTTATTTGACAACGGTATCATCCACAATTATAAATCCTCTCTTTGTTAGCTTATTTATTTGATATATATAATGTTATTTTTTAAAATCACATTTTTTGTGATATATGAAAAATAATATGGTATTACATTACGTGTATGTGAGAGGATTAAAATGTAATATGATAACCCATGGTTTAAAATATTTTTTTATTAATATTAATTTATCAATGATTTTGTAATTTAATTTGACATATATAGTAAAATTTATATTTATGATTATACAATAATTTATTAAATTTTTTCACTAAATGACCATGAATAATATGCGATTGGTATTCCGCACAACAAATCAGCTTTCAACCACTGGATAAAACATATTTTTTATAATGATTTTATGCTATATATGATTTATTATTAAATTTAAATATAAAATATATTAGATATTTGATTAAATATTATGTGAGAGGATATGATATGAGATTCACTATGGATCCTGATAAATGGATTTTTCTAACACATATCATGGTGTGGTAACTCAAAAACAACATTATATTACACTTTAAAACAAAAAATATGTGATGTGAATAGTTTTCCTTACATGTAAATGTATATTGTTTCAGGTATATGATATTCATTATTTAATTAGGTGGTTTCCATAATTGGAAATTCATTATAATATTATTAATTTCATACATTTCAAATTCATAATAGAAATTTTGAATGTTCACATAATTTTTCATTTTAAGGAATGTAATTATGTATTATATTAAAAACAAGTATTATGAATCTCTATTATTTTATTATTAAACTCAAAAATATATAACTCCTTTGGAGTTTTTATTTTTTAATCCTATTTTAAATTCCATTATGAAATTATAATTTTTAAGGACAAATTTTCTTATATGTTGAAAATCATTTTTTTACATTATGAGATATGATTTTTGAATGATATGAATCCCCTTTTTCAATAAATGTGTTTTTATGATATGATGAATTATTAATTAATTATGAACAAATATTTATGTATGTTAATTTTTTTGGTTCTATGTCACAATATAATATATTCCTTATATAAATATATCTCATAATATTTTGATATGTGGACATGGTTGTTTTTATGACATTATAATGCCTAAAACTAATTTTTTTCTCATAACATATTGTGTGTGAATGATTATGTTTTATTAGAATCTTATTATTACACATGGTTATGTTTTTTCTTTATTTGTAGAATATTAAATTTTCTCATATTATTCTCTCATAACGCTTTAATATTGTAATAATATTCTATTCCTTAATATAATAATTCAGAATATTTAATATCTATTTAATAGTTTTATATTGCAGTATCTTGATATATAATTCCCCCTTATCTCTTATAATTTCCAAATGTGATACACTAATCTCTTATTCAGATACTACTCCACCATCTGCATTTTATCACATGATTGTAAACTAACATTATTATTCATTTAATATTATTTACTTACAGAACTATTAATTCACACCCAATTTTGTATATTTACTTTACTAAGGTTATGAATATGATTATAAAATATGATATATATATATATAATGTATTTTTATATTGTTTGATTATTGTGAATTTTTCAAAATAATTGTAATATATATTTCTCCTATATCAGATTATCAAATACAATAGACAATTGGTTCTATAGAATGATAGATTATTTTTGGCATATAATATTTAACATATTGAAATTAAGTAAAATAGTTATATTTAGATTGAATTTAAATTAATATTATAATAAAAAATTTGTTATTTTTTTGACTGATGTAGTTATTTTAAATTATTATAATGATATAAGAGTTATAAAAACTATATGGATTAGTTAATGAATATGATAACAACCTGTAGTTTTTTTAATGTAATGTTTTTTTTGGTTTCCCTTAAATTTTATCCATATATATGTAAAATAAATATTAAATATATTATCTTATGTAGATTCACATATGGGTAATAACCTTGAAATGGAATATAATGTATTATCTCAGTCTTTACATAATGCATAATCAACAGGCCTCTCTGGAAACCTATTTTGAAAAATCAATGGTATATTCATTTGGGGTCTATATAAATATTATGAAAAAATATGAAATATTTAAGTAAATGTCTATGAGATTTTTAGAAAACCAAATAATACATTACATTCCACTAACATAGAATGAATCATAGGAATTTTTATTATATGTTACAAATGACAATTATTATTTATTCCTATAATGATTATAGATTTAAATTTTAATATTATTATGTATTTTCATATTTGTAATTACCTTATTTATGTAATTGATAGATCATGGTGAAACCATTGTAACAATGAATACGAATACCAATATTTTTTTCTTTTACATAAAACCGTATGAGATTCTATTTGTAATTTAAATCATTTTCAAAAATCTCAACCAACTAATACAAGATCTAAATTATGAGACATATCTTTGTAACCTCCTACATACCCCATGGAATGAGAATATTTAAAATTATTATTTCTTGTAACACCGTATATCCCAATTATATTGATCTTCCAGCCAACTTATCTCCATGTAATATATCAATGAAATGGAAATGAAATATTTTATATGTCGAAATCATTAAAATAAGATGTTTGTTATGTTTTACTTATTAAATGATGAGTATTATTAATGGTGGACTGTCATAGATAACATAATTAAAAATAGGTTTTTTGTTCAATGGAATTAGTTGAATTTAAGAAAATATTTTTACCAAGTAATTTTATTGAACTATATTAATGAATTTAGAGATATAATTAATTTTTTAAAACTAATGGTGGAAGACTTCATTAGAAACATTGAATAAAACATCATGATGATTTCAGGGTATTCCTACATTTTTATCATTTACAGTATGTGTAATTTTTTTTTTCAATTTTTGTATTATTGAAAAAAAATTGAACACCATTATCTATAAGATAATTTCGAATCAACATTGTAATATTTCAATGTCCCCATATAGTGTAGATGGACATCATTGGACTGTAACTATTCAAGGGTGGTAAAATCAAAAATGATTATTATAGAATATATAATTAAAATCCACATTGGGGAAGTAAATTCCAATATAATTTATATAATAACAATGTGGGGATGAACCTAGATAAATTTCTCATGGGATCATTAGGATTTTTAAATATGTAAATTTTGGAAATGAAGACCATATTTATTTATGTAATTCTGATTGGTCTATTAACACAAGAATATATTAAAATTAAATAACTAATTATTGAACCATGCATTAATTCTCCAAATATAATGTGTTGGAGAATTATTCAAATCAATTCCCTAGTCTCAGGAATAATAATGTTAATTGAAATCAACAACCACCCATTTCATGGGACAAAAGATGATAATTAGTAATCATTACTACTCATGTGGACCATGATAATTAATAGATGAGAGGTACACTCATTCACCACTCTAGATTTACAAATTTCAGAATTTATTATTCTTTGGTCACATAATTTAATATCATAAAAGATTCTAATATATTATAGTTCACCCATTAATTCTTTTGAAATTTATTTATCTATAAGAACAACATCATTACTGAAGATCAAATCTATGGTATAAGTCTTAATTGAACAAAATGTATATACTAACACAAATTTCAAATAATATTTCTCTTGCCCTAATTTAATTTCATAAAATAGTATAAATTAATTTTGACTTCATGACATATATAACATATAAATGGTTTGGATAGTGAATATAATTTCATATACTAAAATTTCGAGTTATAACGTATAGATCCACATTCCTACTGTATTAGGGTTTGTTCATACACCAAATTCATGACATTGAAACATTCATTAATAAGTGACATTAATTGATATAATCTTCTGTATATTTCAATATTTTGAGCATTAAATCTTTAAATAGTAACAAAACATGAAGATTGGTAGGTTTTTTGTTATTTTTTGCGTTAATAACCAAATAATAATATTTTTAGATACATTATTATCATCTCTCCCTATTATTACAATAGTAGATAACATTTTCGACACTCCATTCAATGACCCACCAATTCTCAATGGTATGAGAGTACAAGAAGTCTTTACTAAGACTTATGCCACGTCCCCAAAATGCCAAAGGCTGGAAATAAATTCTGGAGGGCTTCAAATACCATAGGGGGAAGATTTACCCTTTTCGAAATAAATTAATAAACCAAATAAAACATATCCCAATAATTCAATAAATGATGGATGAACAAAAGAATGACAACTAACAAACATAATATATCTGAAAACCACATCAAAGTGTTCAAAATTAGAGGAACAAACATGCTTCAATGTAAACATCCAATAAAAAACGAAATACTCTCAAGAGACCACAAGATTCTATGATCTACAAGATCCAATATCCACAATCCCTGAACAACCCATGTATCAGAAGGAAGGGCTAAAAATGTGTGAAACATTACCTTTCCCCTTGTCTCGAATGACGGAATCTGAAAAAGGAAAAAAAATATCCTAAGAAGGGGTGAGTATAAAAATCTATATGTTTTCCCCAATGAAAACCCATCCTCATTCTAGTAGGATAGAATGGTTACCACATTATATAAAACAATCTATATAAAACAATTTACCAAAACAGTTTGTTACAAATATAAAAATGTTTGAAAACCAATAATATCCAAGTTTAACAAAGGTAAAGATACTAATTTTCAGAAATTTATTTTATATATAATAACTAACAAATTATTAAAAAAAATTATGATTATAATTTTTGAATAACCTGTTTTAGATCGCAACATAACCACGCATGCATGTTTCGTTCGACAGTTCCATACTCAAGAGTGGTCTCTTGTCTAATAACATTGTGTCCCAATGACACCAGTCCCTGATTCGAGGTCACATACCATATACACCAATGGTTGGTGTCCCTTATTAAGGGACCATTATTAATGAAATCACACCAACACCATTTATGAAAAATGATTCCATAACCAAAATAATCCACTTTAATAAAACTGAACTATTATTGAAAACAAAAGAACAACCACTTTCAAAGAAACATTTTTTTTCAATAAAACATTCCATTTTATTGAAAAAATATAATCCATGTCAGATTCCATCATTCAAGAATAATAACCTTTTTAAAATCCGAATGTTAAAAAAGAACTAAAGCACTCATTCCAAATCCCCACTTTTATAGAATTCACAACCATCACTCAAGAAGGTTACCAACAAGTGTTCAACAACAATGTCACAATCAATTCAGTGCAATACATTAAATTTGAATTTATGACAATTAGTTATACTTTGATATCATTGGTCAAACTAGTCATGAAAAATCACACACAATGCATCATTAGTATCCACTTAGACAAATAATACATTATTTCATGAAGACATTATTTGGTGGTTTTTATGATATAACAACTTATATCTATTCAGGATCTATTAAAACACATTTTTCAGAAATCACATAGAAGATAAATTTTACCAATTATATCTCAAAATCACAATTTTATAGTTTTTCACACACACGGTGATCCCAACAGATTTCCAACACGGTTTCCAAGTGTTTCTAATTGTCATAACATATCTTTGAATACCCCAAGGTTTCATCAATAAACTAAAAAATAGAAGAGTCGAAATATCAATGGAATATCTTATTCAACAAAATCCATGAAGACCACAGGTGCATTCGTCCAACTGAAATTCATGACAACATATTCATAGTGTCCATATCTTCTTCTGAAATTTATCTTTGAAATATCATCCTTCTAGACTCCCTATTGTTGATATCATGACTGAAATTCAATCATAGAGAAACTATGTGATCCACATAATTGATCGAACAGATCATCAAAGTGTGGAAGTGGATATATGTTTTTTATCTTAACATGTTTAAGCTTACGATAATAAACTCATAGCTGAATAGTTTCATCATCAATCATCATGAACAAAACTAGTGTTGACCATAGAAAAGTACTTGGATGAGTGAATTCCTTGCTTTCATATTCTTCCAATAGCTCATTCAATTCAAATTACTCTATTGCTGTCATCCTATAAGACAAAAGAGAAATAGTACTGGTCATTTTATGGAGATCAATCTTAAACTCCACATCCCTTATTGATTGTAACCCTATGAATTTTTTGGGAATGAAATTTGGAAAATTATCCACAAATTCTGAAAAATTATTTTCCTTAATCTCTTTCATTGATTCCAATTTAAATGCTACCAAAAAGTAAGATATTTTTCCATCTATCTTTGCCATCAAGCTCTGTTCACATTTCTTTACCGTCCTCTATCCTCTAAAAGGATGCTTGATTTAATCATTGTACTGAAAATAATTTTTATCCTATAAATGTTTATTTGAGACATGAACGTTTTCAACCAATCCTTACTCAGTATTTTATCACATAAATTCATTTAAAACACTATGATGTCCCATTTTATCTCATCTCCATCAATAGATATATTTATTTATTTAAACACAATGCCTTGTCATTCTCTTTCCTCAATATGATTTTAGATTTTTAAAACAGTAGGCATAATTTCCAACATTAATGATAGTAAATCAAGAGTATGACAATAATTGAATGAATTTGATTCACTAGTATCAAATATCATTTGAAAAAGGGTAGAAATACAAATAATTGTACCGCTCAACATAGATAGTCAAGCCTGATCATCAAAAATCACCTTCTCATCTCCATACAATTGATTCATTGTTGCACTATTTTACTTGTTTCCTTTCTGATATTTTCTTGGTTGAGGAGTCATGGTATTTATAGAATCATCATTGGTTTATTTTATCTACTAATTAAACATATTCTCTTCTGCACTCCCTGTCATAGCATAAAATGCTTGTGATTCTTGAGAAGTGTTTTGAGCACCAGGCCTTGGAACACTACAATAATAGCACTGAATATGCCTCATCAATTTGTAGTTATGACAAGATCTAGGTTGTTCCATACACTCTCCCATTATGTGGTCAAGTGAACCTCTTTGAAAACAACCCGATTTTCTCTCGGGAAATTGGGGAAGGTTCACTGATCTAGCAATCAGATTCTTAGTTCCTCTACTTCCTTGGAAAACGTGGTACCTTTATGCTTGATTCCGGTATTTTATTTCCCACCATTCTGGAAGATAGCATCATACCTCCTCCCATAGATCTTGATATATAATGATCAGCCATAGGGGCTATGTTCACCATCTGTGTATAATCTGTAATATAGAGCACTGATATTTTCAATGGAATCCCTTACCTTAGAAACAATTCAACGGTGTATGCCTTCAAGGATGCACTTTCCACAAATTCTTTTTAAAATTTCACTAAATTCATAAATTTGGGCTAGATATTCGTGAAAAAGACACTATCCTACTCTGGAATAATGATGTCTATTGTTTCTTGATTTTTAAAGTATGATGGATATAATTTTTTATTAAACATTTCCTCAAAATTATCCCATGTATGGACTTCATCCAATTTATCCTACACCACTAAATCCTACCATTGACTTGAAATATCCAAAAGCATATAAGTCGCTAACATGACCTTTATCTCTACCTATGTGCTGATGAACTAGAATATTCAATTCATCCTACTAAGCCACACCTCCTCCTTCTCAGTTTCAAAATCAACCCAAATTTTTGGTCGATTCTGCTTCATGAAGTTGATGGTATGATCCACATGCCTTGGTTCATTCCTCTAATTCCCCATATTTATATCTTAAATATCATGAACAAAACTCTGAACCAACTCTTGGTTCACCCAATTTTCATGTGAAACCACATTCTTCGTAACTTCATCGGGTTGGTTTCAACATGCCTACCTGGTGCCATTTTATAAAACAATAAAAACATTGTCATTCTCACTCTTTATTAACAATGCATTAGAATTTAAAATTCTATCATATAAGCTACCACAAATTTTTTTCCAAAAACAACTTTTCCATGTTCTACTATTTCTGAAAACATTCATTTTTATTTTTGAAAAATAAACCATTTTAAAAATACCATAATCATATACATCATCAAAACCATTCATTTGAAAGGAAATTTCATAATTTTTTGAAAAAAGAAAAAATAATACAACATTAATCATTAATCGAAATTATTTATGCATTCTTAGAGGGATGTGATTATTATAAAACGCATGTAATGATCATATCATTGTCTAAAACCATGAAAATAAGGTTTCAAAATTCTAAAGGTTTCTCCAAACACTTATGTAACCATCTCCCTAAAAACATGATGTTCAACATAAAACTATTAGCTACATCCTTTTATAATAATAATTTCATGTTCATACAATCCTACTCCTTTCTCTAATTACCTCCCCAGGAATATACTAGAAATTTTTCCAAATCAAAGACAAAGTAAAATTATTACTACTTTTTATGAATGGACCAAACATGATGATAACATTTATACCAACATGGAATGAACAGACGGATTCCATTTGTATGGACATGCCAATTCTCATTGGATTGAGAGTACACTGAGTATTTATTCCGCATTAACCGACATCCCCAAGATATCAAAGGTGGAAATAATTTCCAGAAGGTTTCAAATACAAGTGGGGGACGATTTATCGTTTTTTTAAATAAACCAATAAAATAAGAAATCATAACCAAACCATTCACTAAATGATTCATGAACAAAATAAAGACAACTAAAAAAATCATGTAACTCAAAACCACATCAATGTTTTCAATAGAGTATGATCAAAAAATTATCAATGTAAACATATAATAAACAAATAATGACTCTAATGAGACCACAATAATCCATTATCAACAATCCCCATGCTCCACAATCACCGAACAATATAAGCATCATGAGGTAGTGCTAAAACGTGTGAAACATTACTTTTTACCTTATCTGGAATGATGTCATCTAAATAATCTTCAAATATCCAATGAAGGGGTGAGTGTAAAACTAAGTAGGATTTCTCCAATGACATCCCTACTCATGCCCCTATGATACAATTGTTTGGAAATTATAAAAAATGGTTTTTAAAAATAATCCAATACAGTTTTTAACAAATATAGAAATGTTTGAAAATCAATTATAACCATTTGTATCAAAGTAAAATGAAACAAATTTTCTGAAGCAAATTTTATAGAAAATAACTAATCAAATCGTAAAAACAAATTCTGATTATCATTTTGTTATACCCATTCCATTTTTCACAACACACCTAAAAATTCATGCATTGTTAAATAATTACATACTCATGAGAGGTCTCTTGTCCATAAACATTGAGTCCCACTGAGACCCACCCCCGATCATTGTTCACATACATTGTAACCCAATGGTACTTGTCCCTTATTAAGGTCTCAGTAGGTATAAACTCACACAAACACCATTTCGGAAAAATATTTCCATTACTATAATAAACCACTTCAACAAAACATAAATTTTAATGGCAACCAAATAACAAAAAAAATCAAAAAAACATTTCATTTCAATATTATTTTCCATATTATTGAGACAACTAATCAAATTAATGTACAACATTCTATAAAAATACCCTTTTTAAATTCAATATTTTAAAACCAATAACTAATGAACCCAATCAAAAACCTCGATTTTCTAGATATCACAACCACCACTCAATAAGGTTTCCAAAAAGTTTTGAACAACCATGTTACAATAAATTCAACACAATACCTTAAATTTTAATTCATTCCAATCTGTTCATCTAAGTGGAATAAAGATTGAAGCCTAAAACCATGAAGGCTTTGATGAAACCCAACAAAGGATGAAGAACTGACACAACAACCTGATTGATTCTTCTATAAATGGACTTGGATCCCTTCTTATATCAACAAATTTTCCAACACTCAACTTATTAGAAAAATATATTTGATAAACCCATAACATGCAAAGATCATAGAAACAAGTGTATAGTTGAAGTATATATAATGGAAAGCATTCTCTGAGAGACGTACCGCATGAGAAATGCAGATCCAAAGCCTATAAGATAAATTCATAAGAATGAGTGCCTTTTAAAATCTCCTAGGGAGAGTCTAGGGTCAAGAGGAAGGATGTATGAAAATATTTGACCAAGAGGAACAACCCAATGTGTGCCATTAATCTAGGCGTGATCCGACTCATGACATGTACCCCCTGGTCACGACATGAAGTCTACGTCAGATATGTATGATGAGAAACTCTTCACATCAAGATAAAAAATAATATTTAAACATTACACAACATGTAGCTCAGGTAAACGACATGTAGAAGCTCATGATATGACCCCTACTTCATGACATGAATCTGTCCCCATGTAGACGGCGTGTACTTCAGGTACATGGAAGTACATCATGTACATGACCTGAAACTTATAGAAAACACTAGACAATTTATTTTAATGATTTTGAATAAAAAAGGAAATCATAAATGGTGGAAAAAAATTTCGATCAAGGTAAAAAGATTTCAAAACCCATGAACTGGTGAAACTACACCTCATGTCTTACAGTCATCACCATAAAGTGGGGATTTGATTCATAAAAAAATTTCAGTTCAATTGCATAGTAAAAAAACATATCAACAACTCACCAATGACTAGATCATATCAATATGTTGAATCATGAATAGGGAGAAATAATTACATTAAAAATTACATGTTGAAAAATATTATTCACATGTTATGATATATGGACGAGTAATAATAAATATTCTAAAATATTCCCTGGTATAATGTATATAATTTTGATATATAAAATATGAAATAAGTAATATTTTAATTGTATTATCTGATAAAAATATGAAATAATAATAACTATGTGTAACAATATATTTTTTTAACTTACTAACCCCATTGGGTCCATGGTCAATATTTGGAACAAAACTAATCTAATTTGAGAACATCATAAATATTATAAAAATAGAATTTATCATTAGGTTAATGGTAAATTTTATGAACCTAGAAATTCTAAATGATGTTCATCCTCTATATTTGGAAGCTATATAACCCAAATTATGATCACCATCAATATTTTAAACCCATATAATCTTCCTTTGGTTATTACCTTATCTTATGAAACAAACTATCTCACATAAAGTTCAGAGACCACATTTTTATTTCCTGATATATAAAAAATTATCCCATAAATATGAGGTATATTTAAAATACATCAAATAAATCATTCAAATATATTTATCCCATCTAATGAAATCATCCATCACATAATAAATAACCCATAGAATCTAAATTTTTTCCGTAACATTTCTACATGGTATCAAAAAAATTGTCCTAAAAATGAAAAGGATTGAATCTTATAATTAAACAACCACCAAATGTAATTATATATGAACATATAGAGACTTATTGTTTAGGCATAGTTTCAACGTAAATAAATAAATTATAGATAATATTTAAATAATGAAAAATTGTAAAATATTTTATAGTATAATTTATTATCATTTTTCTAAATGATAATGGTATGGTGACCTTAAAATTTAATATCTGGACATTTTAATTGAAAACCATTTAAATAATATAAATCAATATTATTTATTTTAAATATACAGATATTTGATGATGAAAATGTGTATTTCTAATTTTAATATTATATTTATAAATTAATATCAAATATTTTTTCCTTTAAATTGATATTAATTTTTCCAACATGGTGGATTGAACTTTTTTAATAATTGTTATCACAAAAATAAATATTTATTAAAATACCATTAAAATGGGATAAGGTATTTCTTATGACAATGTGGTGTGGATGAGAAAATATTTAATATATAAAGCATGGAGAACAATTTTAAGGTTTCTATATACCATTAATGAAATTACTCATATTATAAATATTATGCAAAAAATTTAAATGATTTTAAGGGAAATATGATGGTCACATGAGTATGAACATGTTTAAAAAAATATAATTATAATTTTTAAAAAATAATTAATTTTTGAGATAGATATAAAATATTTGTAATATAGATGAGTTAATTTCATAAAAAAAATTATTTGAATTTTAATTATCTTCATAGAGAAATAATAATTGATGTAATTTTTTACCTATATATATAAAAGAGTTGATATTTGATGAAATATAAAATAGACATATTTATCAAGAATAAAAGAATTATTCTCTATCATAAAATTTCAACTAAATGAAAGGAAATTATAGTTAACCCAATTTCTTATAAATATCATAATTCTATATTTAAATAGATAATTATAAATGTGTTTAATGAATAGATATATATATACATGTCACCCAAAAATACATAATAATATATAATAAAATTCAATATCCAAGAGTTATATATGTATATAAAATATGTTAAATTAGATAAATCATAACTCTATAATCATGAAATACTTTTCCATAAACCCCTATAACATCTTATCATTTAAAAATAATAACATATTTAGGATTCAAAATAAGATATATCTTTAAAAATGTTTTATTTAATGAATTTTTTTAAAAGTGTAATCTACATCTAATATATATTCCACAAAAAGGAAATAAGTATTGAATAAACAATATATCTCAATGATAAAAAATTCTAATGAAAATATCATAAATTAAATCCTTCTTATACAAATGATGTATAATGAAATTTAAAAAAATTTAAATATTGTATCTAAGATTATTATTAATAAATTAATCAAATTATAATATTCATTTATTATAATTTATTTATCATAGATTGATTCCATGTATTTTATTTTCATAATAACGTGTTTTACGATTTGATTATGTGTTTAGTAATAGTTTAATATTCATGGGGTTTATATTTATTTATAGATTTAGAGTACATCACTCAGAAATCATTCTAGTTTATATAATTTGTTTTTTTACATTTAATAATTCTTCAATATATTCTTTTAATTTGTTTTTTAATAATGATACATGGGGATAATGTTGGTGATGAACAAGTTATAATAATTTATTGAAACTAATGTTTTTGAACTAAGATAATATTTTTATTATTGATATAACATTTCCTAAAAAATAAAAAAAAGTATGATTTATTTAAAATTAAATATATAATAAATTGTTATTATCATCCATGAAATATGTTTATACCAAATTTTTTTATTGGTGGTTTAACATAAACTAAAAATAATCTAAAATCAATATTTTAATTTGTCTGATATGGTGATTCTGTGGGAATAAATTCATTTTTGCGGAGGATTTATGATAATAATTATATATTTATAATTTATTGAATAATGATTTAATAAATTTTATAAAAAACATTGACTATATTTTAAAAAATAATGCAACACATACATTGATGTGTTAGCCTTCCTGTATACATTGGTGACCAATTAGATTTATATTGCTCTGGAAAGTAATAAAGAATGGTGTATAATTTATTTTTATTGATAATTTTATTTGTATCATCATTTAAAATTTTTTCTATCATTATTTTTATGTGATGATAAAATTTATGCACTCCTTTCATGGAGACTGTTTTCTGTACACACTCTTTGATAACATGATTATTTTTAAATTTTTTTTACAAAAGGTAGAAAAAATATACCCTAGTAGTATAATATCAAAATTGTATATTATTTTTACTATTTAATTATTTATTTCAATTTTAAATTAGTGTTTATGGGGTAATATATGGTAAAAATAAATTGATATCATTTGAGAGGATTACCACTATATTTTGATGTTCTCCCTAGGATGCCACCTTTTAGTGTTGTATCTTGAACAAATAGTTTGAATAAGTATTTTATAGCATGGGGAGATATTAAAGAAGATATGTCTTATGATTTATCTATTTTTTCGATGGAGATATTGGATGTATGTGAACTTCCTTTATAAGTGATAAAAATGTAATTTTTTAAATACCCAATAATTTTTTCAATGATATCAATTGAAAATATTGAATAATTTGTTTTTCAATAATTGCATGAAACTATTTATGGATTAATGGGAGAAAAATGATAGATAATTTTTTTGGGTATATTAAGATATACTAATCTTCTAAATATAGTTTTTTACATTATATTGAGATTTAAAATATTTTACCAATTTATTTTTACTCTCTTCCGATTTTTATATTTACATATGTAACACAATTTTTTAAAAATACATTAAAATGTTAATAAAATATAATGTGAAATTTCATAAAAATATTTTATGTTATTAAATTATATTAAATATAAATGAGATATTATTCAATTTATATATTTTAAAATATTATATTTAAAATAAATATTTTATTTTTTATGAACCTGGTTTATAAAAAAATGATGTTCAACAATTATTATTATTAATCTTATATATTGTTGATTACAAATAGGAAAACCATTAATATAACTATGATTATTTGTAATATATTATTGTAATGAATTTTAAGAATATTTTATTACACAATATTTTTTTAAAATTAAAAAAATTTAATAGAATAACTCATATAGATTTATCTAAATATTATTATCCATATAAATTACAATCATCCTCATAATCATATATTTAGTAATAATAATTAGATTTGTCATATTTAATAATTTTAATACTTTGATATAATAATATTGTACTATTTTTTGTATTTAATTTGAATTAGTAATTGAAACTAATATTTAATATAATTTAATATAAATAATTTATTTGTATTGTATTAATTTTTTCCCAATGAAATATTAATTGTTTATATAAATACAAAATATAACTTTTAACTTAATTAATTTTCATTAAAAATAAATATTTTATATAAAAAAATTTATCAAAAGTTTAACTAATTCATATAATATGAAATATTCAAAAATAATATAGAATTATTAGAAAATGTATTACATAAATATTTATATAATAATTTTTTTGATAAAACTCAAATATTCTAGAATGGCTAATAAAAACATTATTAATTAGAAAATAATTATCACTTCAAAAAATGAATGTATGATATTTTTATTTTTATATTTTTAAATTTAAATACATTACATATTGGAAAATTATTTTTATGGAAGAATAGGATATTAAAACATTAAGTGATATTCATCAAAATTTATAATCATTTTTATTTGAATAAAATATTTTCATTTATTTTGTGGTTTTAATTTTTTTATCAGTATTAATCATGTAATATTTTCCATGTTGTTTTACATATGAGGATCATGTTGAATAATCTCTTACAAATAGTAGATTTATTTAAAGGAATTATTGACATTAAAATAATACATCTTTACATTCCCCCAAAATATATTTATTCTTGACCAATTAAATTATCACTATCTAATTAAAAAGTTAATTGTTTAAGGTTATAAATAGGGTTCACCCATAATGGTGTCCCAAGACGATTGGTCACAAGACCTCAAGTTTTCCCCAGGTAACCTAGAGGTATTTGACTAGAAGGAAGGGTAAAATATCGATAAGGGGATAATATAGAATATTTATACAAGTAATAAAACATGAAAATAAATAAATATAACAAAGTGATATAATATTAATAAAAAAACAATATCACAAGATGGATAAAATATGAAATATAATAACAATAATCACTATTAGATATTCCATGACAAATTATGTTCAATGTGTTAATATGATTAACCAAGAATGAATTTGGACACAAACAACTCCTAAGTGGTCCTGAATCAATTCTCGTTCCATTATCCATGTATTATCCCATGTCATCTATCTAACACAAAAAATTTTACATTATCATTTACTACAAACACATTTTCTATTTTGGTACTGATCAAGAATCCCATGTATGGTGTGATTACATCTTTTTAGGCCCCCACTAGTGGAATCTAAAATTATATCCAGTCAATAATAGTGCATTAATGTGTAAAAATAATAGAAGAGAATAAATAAAGTAAACATAATAAATTTATTCAATTAATCTTTTTTTAAAAATATTATCCCTCCAGGTTTCCAAAGTCACCCTTTATATCATTAACTACATAATCCTATGTTTGAGTATGAATAATATCACAAGATCAATGTAACACACCATGCTTCCACGGTATGTTTCCCTTGGAATAATGTAGTGGCTTGTGTTGCACGAAACTTAGAGTATTAACACACACGACCAATCGAACAATTCATTATGAATATTAATACCAACTTTTTTAAATTTAAAAAAATTCATTTTTAAATATGGATTTCATTTTCAAAATAAGAATATCTAAATTATCTTATATTGAATTTTTTATATTTTTTAAAACACATTCAATTTTTTATGAATACTGAAAAACACTGCATTAATGTTTAAAAATGAATTTTTAATTAATTAGTTAGTTATTATATTTTAATTTATTTTTTCACAAAATAGATACATAATACATATATATGTTAAATGTAATTCATTGGATTCATTTTATAATAAGTTTAGATATATAAAATTTTATTGAACTTTTTACCAACTTTTTCAAACATTCATGGAGCATTTAAAATTCAGAATAAAACATAATTTTACAGCTTCTGTGATTATATTTTAACAAAACCTGAGAGACATGGTTGATATCATTAAGTATAATGTGGTTCAATTAGATGAAATTTTTTTTTTTGAATAGTAAATTTTGAATTTTATTTACAACGGTTAAAAGTAAATAGGGTAGTTAAGGGTAAAAATAATATTATAATGACCCTAACACCTGTCCTAATTCTATTGGATCAGTGTAATTTGACCAAAACAATCCTTTTCAATAAAATATTTTCTTTTTGATCCACATTGATATGATTAGGACATTTAGTATTATTTTATTTAAAGAAGAGTAAAAAGAGTTAAATTCAATGATTAATAACTAATCCATTTTTAATATTGGGTTATACACAATATAAATTCAAATAAAAAACTCATTATAAAAAAAAATATTCCCTATATAATGATATTTTATTTATAATTTTTAGACATTAAATTATTTAATTTATTTATGACACAATGATGATACAATAATTACCTTATTAATGAAATATTAAAATAATTGATATTATAAATATACAAAAAAACATAAATTGAGACATATTATGAATTCCAATAATTTTCACAGTTAATATGACATTTTGGGGTTTATTAAATAAATTTTATGTTAAGTGATATGGTTTTTATGGCTTTCAATAATATTAAATACTAAATAGTGTCAAAATTGACATAATTGAGTTTTAAAAAAATACTACATTATAAATTGATATAATATTACTAAAAATCTAAAAATAGGCCATAAGAAATTGATAAAGATATATATATCAATAATTAACCACTTGGGGTTTGTTTGGAAGTTATAGTATGTTTATTAACCATATTATATAAGAAATACAAAGAGACATGGTAAATGTCAAACTATTTAACTAAGAGTTAAATCTTGAAGATAATGTTAATATGGTTACCTAAACCTATCTAAAACATATTGGTTGAGATATTTTGTACCCATACCATCCTAATCATTGAGACAAATCATTTTGGAGCCATTTGAAACCAGAATTGTTTTTATTATAAAATAATATTTCATGATTTTCCTAAAGTGACCCTCCCCTCACTTATAAATGGTTATTTCCCTCCTCTTAATTTTTCACCTACAAAACCATTTGGCTCAGCCAAACCCTACGAAAATACCATCCTAGTTTACATAAAATCAACCTAGTGTCTTAAATTTGTTCAGAAATCCAACATACGGATCCCTTTTGATCAACTCAAATGGAAACACCCGAAGAAGAGGTAATAATTTCACCACCCCTTTCAAGTTCTTTTCTTCTTCAACATCCTCGTACATTTATATTTACATAAAAAAATATTAACTCCAATAACTTCAATATACTCTGATGTTATTATAAATATGTTACAACCATATTATTTATTCAATCCATCCTATAAATGACAATGTCACTATATGTGCATACGTACGGCTTATAATTTTCATGTCATGGTATAGTTTGTTATTCAAACACTTTATTATTTGGATGGGTATAATAATGAGTATAACTATGGTAAATAATAAATATAACACATCAATGATTCTTTATATATGGTATACCATATAATTACATACTATTTCACAATAATTATAATGATATCATCGCTCATGCGTACATATGGATTACCCTCTCAACGAACGCGATGAGATTCGTACTCAATCAAAATAATTCAAGATTATTTTTTATTTTATAATTAAAAATATTGTTTATTAACATAATATCATTATCTATATGAATAAAATACATCCTATACATATCAAACATGGCTTAGGTAACCATGCATATAAAGGAAAACGAATCAGTTAACAATTGAAACGATGATACTATTGAAATATTTTTAACAATCAAATATTAAAGGATCATAAATGATAACATATTTATGTATATAGTTCTTGAATAATTTAATAATAATGTTTTATCTATTAAAACTTATGTTAACATACCATCGACTAAGGAAATGTACAAGGTAGTGGATAATTTCACTCTCTCTTAATTTTCTGAGGTTGTTTTTACGTAAGTGTCTACTAGGACCGCTTTGTCATCCAAATACGCGTTTCTTAAAAATTAATTTCAAAAAAAATTTAAAATTTAATACAATATTGGTTAAATTCATTAAAACCCCTGTATGAATTCTTTTTAAAATGGTTTTAAATGAATCATTCCTTCCTTTTCCAAAAATGGTACGTTATAACATTTTCGACAAATTAAGGTAATAATTTTTTTAACTTATATGGTAGGTGCATATAATTTCTGCCATTATATCATCATTGAATCTTACATTAAATCTTATACGAATATTTTCAAAATAAATGTTTTCTTTTATAATTATACGACTTTTAAATTATTTTAAAATATAATGATATATTTCTCTAAAAAAGTATCGATTTCATGTATGTCAACATCTTTTGATAGATATTAAGATTTTTTGAAGTTGATTTATTATGAAACAAATATCCCATATTGAATTGAAATTTTTGGGATATGTTTGACTGTGGATGTGTAATTTTGACACCATCCAAGGTTTCTGGATAAAGTGTTTACATATCATTTGCTAGTTTTAATACTAATACTTATGCTATGTTTAAACCTTTTCATATGAGGAATGCATTGAACATAGTAAGTGATGGGTGGAGCCCACTATAGCTCCTCGATGCATTAGTAGGTCTCTTGAGACAAACTATTTTTTTTGGCATAATCCCTTTAAAAAATCTTATATGTAGTCTTGGCACAAGGCCATGATTATGTAGTTATGAAGTCTAGAATTATGCATTCCATCATTATGAAATTGATTATTGATGTTACATGTGATTGTTCGAATGGTAAAATAACCATGTGAATAAGTAAATGGAATTATATGATTTATTTTTTTTCCATATTATGATGAATTTTATGTTTAAAAGGCTTTTGTTTTATTCTTATACATTACCTTAAATTTTTGTGCTTATTTAAGAAAGTTTCTACTATATTGTTATCCTCACTGAGCATCTGAGCTCACCCCTTTCTATGTCTTATTTTTTCCAGGATAAGAATATGTATATTATGAATGACATTAAGGGATAGTCTAAGAGATATGAATGTTGTCAATGAAGACAATTTTTTCATTATTTTTTCATTTCATAATGTAATGTAAACCTTATGAATGAATCTAGTACTTCCACGGATACTAAATTGATTGTTATTTTGGGATTTGATGCCTTGTGAACATGAAAATGTTATGTAATAAAGCACTGACTTTGGGTAAATGGGGTTAGGGAATTACAGTTGCTATCAAATGATATTTACTATAAACATTGGAAACTAGATTTAAATAAACTCAAATTAGAGCACATAACACTATATAGACTTTGAGGATTAATATATAAGAACATATTAGAATATTTTTAATGTAGATTTTTTGTGTATTTTCCATGAAATACATCCATGTCTGGATACATGTAGTTATTGGCAGCTCTATCACAGATGTACCTAGGTGTGAAAACTCTGACAAGGAGTTTAGGGATTGACCCGGGGTATCCTGGTACACAAAAATGGGTCCTTCTGCACACTTGGTTATGACACTCCCAGGGGATATGTTTAGGATAATTCACATTCTCATTACAAACCATTATGAAGGATTTATGAGTATATACCTCCTCAAAGATAACACGTTAATGAATATGGATTATATCAATAAACTAATATATTTATGTTATGTGTTATACATGTTTGGAATTATGTAATGCGATTCATAAACTAATCTAGTATGTAAGTTTTTTGAAATGGAACGTAGTGGAGGGAATGGAAACCGTATCAAAAAACATAATACATGTAGGTATTTCCCTCCAAATGATAATAATTATAGTGGATCTGGTTATAAAACCAGTTTTGATCTGCTTATCACCATACTATGACAACTCAATCAGTTTATGAATAATAACCTTACCCATATAAAGCACCCTCATCCACAACGCGAAAGATCAATGTAATACCGCTTCATGAGGAAATTTCCACCAAAATTAAATGGGAGTACAAATAAATTGGTAGCAGAGAAATGGATATGTTCCTTCGAAAAAAATATTTCATGATTTAGGGAGTAGTGAAAGGGAAAAATATTTCTTGGATGTTTATCACCTCATGGGAGATGCAGATCAATGGTGGTCATTAATTCAAAACACAAAAGAAGATGAACAAGTATCAAACATGGAATGGAGGGAGTATAAGGAGAATTTATTAGAAAAATACTTTCCTCGTTACCATTAAGCGGATATAGAAATACAATTTCTGAGTCTAAGGCAAAAGGAAGATGAGAATGTCGCAAAGTATGAGGCTAACATGACAAGGATAACAAGGCATGAAGAAGATTTTATACATAACCCAAGGAGTAATATTGATCAATTATTTGATGGGTTAAATCCATTTCATCATTGATCATTAATCTCACAATCATTCACATCATACGAAGATATTGTCTCTTGTGCTATCAAGATATAAAATGGATTCTCTATGTGTTACAACTTTAAAGAAAATCAAGAGATGAAGATAATTGTTAAACCCTCTGTAAATGAAAATAAGGGGAAGGAGGGAAAAGTTTAATATCCATCCAGCATTAAATGTTGGATGAAACACTCTGGTACTTTCCTGAAGGGAATGTGAGTCTGTTACAATTGTGGTGAACAAGGCAACCAATATCGTCATTGCAATGGAAAGAAAGAGGCTATCAATGTTGAATTTTACAATTGTAGATAAAAGGTGTATTATGAAAATGATTGTCCTAAGCACCAAGTGGAATTACCTCAGAAAAGTATAAGGGAGAAAGGCCAAGCTTATGAGATAACTATAGCTAAGGTTGAACCTCCAAAAGTCATGGTGGCAGGTAATTTAATGGTTTCCACAGGATTATCCAATTCCTTATTTGATTCTAGATCATTGCATTTTTTCATATCTTCCCATTTTTCTAATAAAATTATATATTTTCAATTTGACTTAACAAGGGAGTTGTCAGTCAAAACTCCTAAGGGATGTATCAACGTGAGCTTGTTTTGTGAATCAGTTTCCATTATGCCATATAAATAATCATTTTCCGATAATCACCTCATCATACCCATGATTGAATATTATATAATCCTCAAAATATATTGGATTTTAGACCATGGTGAAAATACTTATTTTTAGAAGTAGGTGAAAAATTTCAAGGATGATAAGGAGTACCTTATTTGTAAAAGGAAATTTCACCACATAATTCTAATCTAGATCAACCTTCAGTAGATCTACTAATTTCAATTATTGGGGAGGAAGACAATGAAAAAATTAAGGAAGAGGAATAAAATGTTTGAATAGAGGATATACCTATTATGCCAGAATATGTTGATGTGTTTCGAGAGGATTTACCTAGACATCCTCCAGAATGTGAAATTGAGTTTTCCATTCCATTAATTCCTTGTTCAAGGCCCATATCGAAGACCCCTTATTTAATAGCCACATTAAAATAAGTGTAACTAAGGAAAAAAATAATTGAATTGAGTAATAAGGGATTTATTCTCCCTAGTGCTTCTCAATGAGGAGCCCTTGTCCTTTTTGATATGAATAAAGATAGATGTATGAGGTTGTGCGTTTACTATAAAGAGATCAATGCTATAAAATTATAGAACAATTATCCCCTACTTCACATTGATGATTTATTTTACTCACTTCGTGGAGCTCAATATCTTTCAAAGATTTTCCTTCAATTTGGATATCATCAGTTATGTGTGAAGAAGGATGACATTCCAATAAACTGCATTTCGAACTAGGTAAGAGCAATACGAGTTTACAGTAATGCCGTTCTAATTGACAAATACATCCTCTATCTTCATGGATATAACAAATGTAGTTTTCAAGGAATATCTTGATGACTTTGTAGTGGTATTTATTGATGATATCTTTGCATACTCAAAAAGCTACAAAGATCATGAAAATCACATTCGCACTATTATTACAACCATTAGAAGAAATTAATTATATGGTTATTTTAGCAAGTGTGAATTTTGGATTCAAGAGATTTCATTTCTTGACCATATTGTCTCAAAGTATGGAATCATTTTTGATACTTCAATGACCATAGAAATCAAAAAATGGCCAACACTGATGAGAATAACTGAGTTATGTAGTTTTATTGGTTTAGCAAGTTATTATTGATGTTTCATCCCGAATTGTCCCCAGATGGATAACCCATTAACCAAGCACACACATAAAAGGGATCAATTTATTTGTATAAAAGAGTGTGAAGAATGTTTTGAACATATGATTAAAATATTTGTCAACGCTCTTATCTTGACTCTCCCATCAGGGAACGAAGGGTATCTTTTTTATAGTGATGTTTCAATGAAAGGACATGCTTGATTCCTTATGTAGAAATACAGATTTATCACTTATTCATCATGAAATCTAAAAATTAATGGCCATAACTATCCAACTCATGATCTTGACTTAGAAGATGCAATCTTTTCCCTGAATATATGGAGACACTATATCTAAGGAGAAAAATTTGAGATTTATACTAATCAGAAGAGTTTGAAGATTACTTTCTCTCAAAATATACTCAACATGAGTCAAATGAGATGGGTTGAACTACTCATGGATTATGATTGCACAATACACTACAACCCAGGGAAGGAAAATAAAGTGGCGGATTCATTAAGCAGAAAGGATCACGGTGTTTTGAACAGGATGAGAGTTGAAAGAAATCCTATTTTCATTGATCTAGTAATGATTGATATGGGAATAAACATTGATGGTGACACATTAATAGTTTTTCAAATAGTTTCTAAACCATATTTACTAGAACGGAAATAAAGTTCTTAGGCCAATGGCGAGGAGTTTCAAAAAAAGATTAATGCTATGAATGTTGGGAGATTGAGTGACTTTATATATAAAGATGGAATTTTGAAATTTGTGATGTGTCGTTGTGTTACTAATACACAAGATATAATATTGGAATTTTTGGATGATTCTCATAGCTCCAATTTTTCTATACACCCAGAGAGAACCGAGATGTATATTGATTTTAAGGAACATTTTTCATGGGACAACATGAAGAGGGAGATTGAAGATTTTGTTTCATAATGTATGGTTAGTCAATAAGTTAATTCTGGAAGGCAACAGCTTAGAGGAGTCATCAAAGCTCTTCCCATACCTATGTAAAAATGGGATAATATTACGATGGGCTTTGTTATGCTCCTAAAAACTTCTCCTAGAAGGAATGATGCAATATGTGTCATTGTTGATCGTCTTACCCAGTCAGCATATTTTCTTGTTATAAGATATGATTTACCACTTGAACATCTAGCAAGAATAATTTTTAATTAATTTGTAAGACTCCATGGTGTACCCATATCAATTGATTCTGAGCACGATCCCCATTTTACATCATGATTTTGGAATTGTCTTCTGAAGGCCAAGGATACTGAAATTCATTTGAGCACGACCTACCACCCTCAACCTAATAAAAAATCAGAAACGACTATTGAAACCATAGATGATATGTTTATATCTTGCTAACATGACTTTCAGGGTATGTGGGATCAATATTTTACTCTGGTATATTTTTTCTATAATAATAGATTCCAATCATGTATTAAGATGCCACCATAAGAAGCGTTATATGGGAAGAGATGTCGCACACCAACTTGTTGGAATGATGTTGGTGAATGAAAACTTGTAGGCCCAGAACATGTTGAGGAAAAAATGGAAAAGGTGATGATTATCCAAACCCACATTAATGCATCCCAAAGTTGTCAAAATAGATATGCCGATAACTGAAGGAAGTATTTGGAATTTCCAGTAGGAGACCATGTCTTCTTGAAGGTATCTCCATGGAAGGGTTTTATTTTTTTCTGTACGAAGGGTAAATTGACTCCCAGGTATATCAGATCTTTCGAAATTCTAGAATAAATTGGAGTTGTAGGTTATAGTTTGGCAATGCCTCCACGTCTCTCCAATGTTCATGATGTGTTCTACATATCACTATTGAGAAAATACATGCCTGGCCCAATGAATGTACTCACCTATGAAGAATTAGAAATGGAACTCAATCGTTATTATTGTGATGATCCAATCTGAATTCTTGATACTATAGAACATGTGTTGTGAAACCAGATGACTCATCTAATGAAAGTTCAACGGGGAAATCATAAGATAAAAGTGAAAACATGGGAACCCGAGGAACATATGATAAAGAACCACCCAAATATTTATATGCTGTAATATTCTAGAAATTTAGACGATGAAATTATTTTATGGTGGGGTGAATGTTACACCCCAAGCTTCCATGGTACTTTTCTCTTTGAATAATGCAGTAGCTTGCATTATACGCAACATGGAGTTTTAACACACCATGACCAATCGAACTAGACATTATGAATAGTAATGATCACCTTTTGAAATTTTATAAATTATATTTTCAACATGGACTTAATTTTTGAATTCATAATATCAAAATTAGCTTTGGGTGAATTATTGGTATTTTTCTGGATATATTCAATTTTTTATAAATTGTGAAAAATACTGCATTATTTTTTTAAACTGAATTTTTATGTAATTAATTAGTCATTTTATTTTTATTTGTTTTACGTAAAAATAGATACATAATACCTATATATGTTCAATTTAATTCATTATATTCATTTTATAATAATTTTAGATATATAAAACTTTATTGAACTTTTTAGAGTATTTTACCGACCTTCTATAAGCATTTAAATTTTTTTATGAAACATAAGTTTACAACATCTATGAGTTGAATTTCAAAACACTGAGAGACACTATTGACATAAGTAAGTAAAATTATGTTTAATAAGATGAAAATAATTTTTTTTAATAGTACCTTTTGACTTTTATTTACAACGATTAAAAGTAAATATAGTACTTAAAGGCAAAAATGATATTATAATTACCCTAACACATGTATTAATTCTACTGGATAAGTTTAATTTGAAAAAAAACAGCCATAGTAATAAAATATTATCCTATTGGCCCACAAGGGTAAGATTAGGATATTTATTATTATTTTATTTAATGAAGAGTTAAAAAAGATAAATTCAATGTTTAATAACTAAACCATTTTTAATATAGTGATATACACAATATAAATTAGACTATAAATATTCAATACAAAGATAAAATTATTTACTAAATAATTTTATTTTATTTATAATTTTTAGAAATTATATAATTTAATTCATTTATGTCACAAATAATGATGTAGTAATTACTTTATTAATCAAATATTAACATAATTGATATTATAAATATCCAAATAAATGTAAATTGAGACTTCTAATGAATTCCTCTAATTTTATAGTTCAATATGACATGTTAGGGTTGATTAAATATATTTTATTTGAAGTGATAACGTTTTTATTCCTTTCAACAATGCCAAATACTAAATAGTGTCCAAATTATCATAATTCTATTTTTTTTAAAATACAATATTATTAATTGATATATTATTCCTAAAAATATAAGGATATTCCAATGGACTTAGATCATTTTAGATTTATCAATAATTACCCACATGGGGTTCCCTTGTAAGTATATTATATGTTTATTTAACCAAATAATATAAAAATACAAAGAGACCTGGTAAATGTAAAACTATTTAACTTAGAGTTAAATCTAAATGATAAGGTTAATATAGTGACATAAACCAACATAAAACAAATGTCTGAAAGGTTTTAGACCCATCCCCACCTTATCCTAGAAATAAATCATTTTTTAGCCATTAGAATCTGAAATATATTTTATTATAAAATAGTATTTTTAGCATTTCTTAAAATGACCCCCACCTCTCTTATAAAGGGGTACTTCCCCTTCTCTTAAATTCACACTTTCATAGCCATTTGGATCCGCCAAAACATGACCAAAAACCATTAAAACATCACTCACATCAACTTAGATACCTTAATTTGAGAAAAAATCCAACCTATGGATCTATTTTGATCATCTCAATAGGAAACACCCGAAGAAGAGCTAAAAATATCACCATCCTATTTCAAGTTATTTTGTTCTTCCATTTCCACTTTATTTATTCTTTTGATATAAAAATAATAACTCCATACATATTTTGGTGTTATTATAATTGTTGTACAACCATATTCATTATTCTATCCATCCTATAAATGATAATTTTACCATACGTGCGTACGTACGGCTTACCATCTCCACGTCGTGGTGTTGTCTGTTATTCAAACACTTCATTATTTGGATTGGAATAATAATTAGTATAACTAATTTTAATAATAAATATAACATGTTAATGATTCTTTATATTTTATATATCATCCAATTAATTATTATTTCACCCTCAATAAAATGATATTTTCCCTCATCCGTACGTTCAGATTACCATCTCCACAAACGTGAGGAGATTCTTTCCCCATCAAAATCATTCAATAATAATTTTCATTTTATGATTAAAAATAATGTTTATGAACATAATATAATTATTTATATGTATAAAATAATTCCTATAAATAATTAACAAGGATTACGTAACCAAGCATATAAAGGAAAATGAATCAATTAGCACCTGAAACGATGATACTACTGAAATATTATTTACAAATAAATATTAATGGATCACATATGATATCATATTTATGTATATAGATAATTTATAATTTGGTAAAAATGTTTTATATATTATAAAAGAGTTCAAAATAACATGGTCTAATGAAAATTAAAAGGTAAGGGTTAATTTCACTATCACTTTATTATCCGAGGATGTTTTTATGTAAGTGTGCACTGTGACCTCTTTATCATCCACATCTGTGTTTCATAAACAATATTTGAAAAAAAAATTCTAATTAATAGACTATGGGTTAATGTCATTTATACCCTTCATTACTTTTTTATAAAATGGCTTGAATGTAATCTTTCCGTGATTTTCCAAACAAGGTATATTATGAACTTTTCGACAAAATAAGGTAAGAATGTTTTTTTAACTTATACGGCAGGTGCGTCTATTTTCTGTCATTATAACATCGTCGAAGCTTCCCATACAAGCCTATAAAAATATTTTCAAAATAATTTTTTTCTTTTATAATTATATTACTCAAAAAGGATTTCAAAACTGAAAGAGATATTTCACTAAAAAAGTATTTATTTCATCTATGTCAACATTTTTTATTGTTTTTAAGCTTGATTGAAATTTATTTATTATGATACAAATATTCTATATTATATTGAAGGATTTTTTATATGTTTGAATGTTGATGTTTTTTTATTACACCATTCATGGTTTATGGATATAGAAATGAAATTTTTTTATGCTAGTTTTTATACCAATGTTAATGCTATGTTTAAACCTTTTCATATGAGTAATGAATTGGACATAGGAAGTGACGGGTGGATGAAGCTATAGCTCCTAGATGAATCGGTTGGTCTCAGGAGATAAACTAGTTTCTTGTAATATGGCTTTGGAAAAATCTTATTTGAATTCTGGGAACATGGACTTGACTATGTGGTTATGAAGTTTGGCATTATGCATTCCATCATTATGAAATTGTCTATTAATATTAAATGTGATTATTAGAATAGTAGAATATGCATGTGAATAAGTAAATGGAATTATTTGATTTATTTTTCCATATTGTGATGAAGTTTAAGTGTAAAAGGGTTCTATTATAATCTTATACATTTCCTTAAATGTTTATGATTATTTATGAAAGGTTTTGCTATATTGTTATCCTTACTAAGAATCTGAGCTCACCCCTTTCTATGTTTTATTTTTCTTAGAATGTGAAGAAGTATATTATGACTGACCTGCAAGGATAGTCTATGAGATATGAATGTGGTCAATGGAGACAATGTTTTTGATTTTATCATTTTATAATGTAATGTAAAACTTATTAATGTATCTAGTACTTCCAAGGATTATAAATTGAATAGTATTTTGGGATTTGATCCCCTCTGAACATGCCGATGTTATTTAATAAAGCACCGTCCCTGGGTAACTAGGTTCGGGGCATTACAATCAATTCACAATTAATTTCATTTAACCTTATATCAATTACAATTTGAACTATCATACAATTCCAACTCATGGGAATATAACATCATCTATAACAACATGTGGGTATTTGAAGCCTTTTTCCCTTTCCCACACCTCAATAATAATAATGTACTTATTATGAAAAAATATAAGCCTTATACCCATTCATCAAAATGGTATTTTAATGCAGTAGACCATGTTCCACTCAGGATTACTAGTCTATCACTATGGGCTTTTAATTCAGTAGACCTTGTCTTGCACACATATATCACATGTATCATAATTTCAAAAGAATCAGGTTAAATCCACATTAACCATGTTATCACCATAAATAACATGATAATTCATTTCAATTATCAAAAAAGGTTTTGAAAATACATTAATGACATGAAAATAATATGACCCATCACTATTATTCTATTTATCGACATTATATCAAATATACCATTAACCCATTCTGGTTAAGACATTCACCACATGTTTTACATAGATAATTAATTCATAAAATGTTAATTTACCCATAAAAACAACATATTAATTAAAAAATTATAATAATCAGTTAATAAATAAATTCAAAAATTATAACAATCCCTTACTTCATTAAATAAATAATTAATCCAATTCCACAATTCAAGATATTAATTTAATTGATTAATCATTTAATTAACTAAATATAAGGATCCCAATATACCATTAAATAAATAAAAAATTAATTATGACATACTAATTTACCAATTACAAAAATAATTTAAATGATTAATTTTGTAACCCCATTAAAAAATCACCTATATAATTCATTCATTAATTAATTAACAGAATTAATTAATTTCAATGAATGAAATTCGATTTTTAATTGTTTAATTTATATTCGAAAATTAAATACATGTAATTGAAATCAAAACATTATAGTTTGAATAAATGACCACCTTCCTCATATTGATGTTGATCGATTAAAAAACAAAAATTTCCCAAATTGAAATGGATAGGTCAAACCCACAACGAAGAACTAAATCATGATCCAAATCCTAGAAATATGGAAAATCATATCATGATCCATAAAAAATATATCGATGTAAAATAAATAATGTGTGAAACAATCAATAAAATTAAGTGAGAATAATATGAGTATGACCACAAACAAATCCGGATATTAGAATATTACCGGGAGTGGTTCAGATCATTATTCTTGGCATCGAATCATCGAGAATGGAGTTCTTGATCTCTATAAATTCATCTGTGATAGTTCAAAATATCAGTGTAATCATTTAGCTTCAAGATATGGTCGATTTAGGGTTATTACCATGGGATAGAGTGTTAAAAATAAAATTTTTGGGTAATTTAAGACCATACACACAAATTATTTGGCAATGAAACACGGTCTCCCATATAGTGTAACTTAACTCTACACTTCATCATGGGGCTGGGGGTGCATAGTTACTACTAGTTTAACATATGAGTTAAAAAACTATTATTTGAACTTGTTAATACTCTTTGTTTTGGTTCACATGGTTTTCACAGCTGTGAACATAGTTTGTGAAATATATGATCCAACAATCCACTATACCTCTTCAATCCAGTTTTCCCTAATTTTCATCCAAACGAACCCAAAGTAGAACCCAAAAATGTTATTACAATAACTTGTTAAAGTATTAGTGACCTAGGAATTAAATAAATGTATATTACATCATTTTAGATGAATATTACTCACATTAACAAAATGATAGAGGATCAAAATAGATTAGTTCCTTTGGAAAATTGGAATACATTCCACTATATTTGTGAAAGATGTTTAAAATATTATTTACACATCATCACTATTGTTAATAATACATAATATATTTATTCATAACCCATGAAAAGGAATAATAAGATGTGGATGAGCTCAAAATCTCATCAATGGTATATAAAGGAAATACAAAATCATTACAGGAACATAAGGGTATCCAAAATTGATCAAAACATTAGAATATTATATCCTTCATTAAAATATCATAATCATGATACATTTAATAAATATTTTTATATCAAAATAAGTGAAATCATTCGATAATAATGGACATGATCCATATGAGAATATGGGAGGCATAATCCATAGATTTTGTTGATGGCACATAAACATGTGTCATAATTACCTATAAATCCATATGAACAACTATAAATTAAATGTGAACTTCATGGGAACTACATCTATATTGAATGATACCCCTCCTACCCTAGTCCGAAACATTTACTTATATGGTATCAGGTTTTGCCATCTCTTGATAGTGGATCAGGTTTCTCCATCTTCCCATAGTGGATCTGGATTCCAAATACTCCGTAGTGAATCAATCCCAAAATCTTGATTCCCATAATTTTATAATGGGATATTAATATGTAACCACAGAATTTGAGGGAAAAATTGGAAGAACCCATGAAATAATAAAATCATATTTTCATGTTCCACAAGTTAATAAAACATTCTTTATATCATGACCGATAAGAGGATATATGTATCACTAATATCATACCATAACCCATGATATGAAATGTGTATCATAAAACTATCATCATATCATTACATATGGAAAGTAGATAAGTCCCATAATCACTTGATCAAATCATAATTCATTATTTAAAGTGAATTACAAAATCATATAATTTATAGAAAGCAAAGGAGTTTCATGAACATAATTTGATCAAAATTGAAACCAATAAAGAAAAAATTTGAATGTTATTCTTGTATCATAAGATTATAAAATCATATATGATTATGATGAATTTCATCGTAGATGTAGATATATATTTAATAACCACTAGAAACATATCTTAATTAAAATAGGCTTCCATTTAAAATCCATTTTTTGAAACAATTTCAAAATACATTTATTTTATAGAATGATTTACAATTTCATTTAAAACATTTATTGAGGAAAATAACACTACAAAAATGAAAAAAAACATACTAAAAATTATTTTTAAAACCATAATGTATTAAAAAATCCTTGAAATTATATAATTGAAAAATGAAAATATTTCACGATCTTTTTTATTTTCAAAAATATAGAAAAATAATAAATAATACTTGAATAATTTTTTTAATATCTTTTTTCTTTAAATATACATTCAAAACCTACAATGAAAGGCTAAAAGTATTTTGAGAAACATTTTCTGAAAAAATTGATTTTTAAAAATATATAGAAATATTGAAATCATTTTTATTAATTTTTTTGAAATTATCCTTTTGAAAACTTTTTATGGAATATTTGAACATCATTCAAAACAAATTGTTGATGTAAAAAATTTCTAAAAATAGTTTTTATTAAAAATACATTCCCATAAAAAACATTTAAATTAAATAAATTTTAATACTAGTAGAAAAAATATCATTTAAATTTCCATGGAAACATACAAATTATGTATTAGAAAAAATACATTAAGGACAATAGGTAATTCTATACATGTCGAGCATTCCTTTTTCACATTAAAAGATTAGAAAGTATCCTTTTTAAGAAAACAGGAAGAAAATTATTATTAAAATAGTTTCTTTTTAGTGTAAATTTTGTTTCAGAATATGCATTAAAATTCATAGGATAATAGCAAGACAATTTTAAATTAATATTTCTAAAACACAGTTACAAATGAACACTTATTTTCATATGAAATGATAAATAAAGTTATATTTTTATGAAAATCGATATTATTTATCATGAAAAAGGTTTATATTAAATACATAAATATGAAATTAATATGACATGGATGAATAGGGAATGATAATTTTATTGTGTTTTCTTTAGTGATTAATCATTATATTTCATTAATTGAATCATAATAATAAACATTCCTAATAAATGATGATATTGTAACAATAAATTTTTACCACATTTGTAAAATAAAATCATAATCCATTTGAAATAATAAAATTACATTAAGCCTAAAATATCATTAAATTATCGAGATTCAGGATATAACATGTAAATAAATAGTATATAACCCCCAACGAAATAATTAGAAGCAAAAAAATAGTGTTTATCATAAAGAATGAAAATTATAAACAATATTTTTATAGATTTGGAATATATTGAACCATAATCCCATTGAAATAAATCTCATCAAATGGTTTTTAAATAAAAAAATATGTATATTAATCGTTGAATAAATTCATGTGACATATATTCCAAACCAAATGGTAAATAGTAGGGATGATTTCAAAAGGATCATAGAAATAAAAGTGATATGAGGAAACACTTACTACTTCAAAAACATTAGAATAAGGATCATCATAAAATAATATAATAAGCCAAATATTTTTAGGTTATTAAATTAATGATATTAATATTAATTTGGTATTATATACACCAAAGAATGATGTTTTTTCTGATTATGAAAATTACATCAAAAAAATTAAAAATGCAGTGAAATTCGATTAAATTATGTCAGGACTTTCTTCAAAAACAATCAAAACCATTTATAATACAAAAAAGTATATTATGAATCTACCAATGAAAAATTTTATTATATATAATACCATTTATATTTCTAATAATCTCTAATATATATATATATATATATATTAAATGGTAAACAATGATCATAGAGATGGTAGGTTATACGTACACATAAAGATTGTTTTGGTTTTATTAGTGTGTTGAAAGAATATATTTAATAATATATATATATATATATTAAAGTATAATTAATATTTAATATATATCATATAAGATCACTAAACCCATATTTAATACATTTCATTTTGATTGTGAAGGAATCAAGTCATTTTGCGGAGGGTGTAGTCCACCCATCCACCAATGATGTTATTTTATTTACATTAAATGAAAATCATGAAGATATGTTTTAAAGTATAAAATAATTATAAATAAATAAATCATAAAAATCATACATATTAATATATAATAAAAAAACTATGTTTCCATCATAGTTACCATCTTTGTTAGGCAGTAACGAAAAATCAACAACGTCGTTTCATGATGTGTTAGTTCATTGTACCCAATAAAAGTATGTTCGTTACCCTTTACATGGATGTGTGTGTAAGTGTTGTTCAAAAAACTATAATAACAACATATATGTTTTTTAATGATTCTATTAATATTATACTATCTTGTAATAAGAATAATTTATTCTGTGTAGAGTGAAAATATAACAAATGACCCTGAGGAATGTTTTTAACCTTTCTTTGCCTAACACCCTCAGGTTTTCACCAAAGGTCTTACCTATATAGATTTTCTCAAATGGTATAGTTCTACAATAAATGGACAAAAATTTTGAGATTTGGGGATTAGTTTTTGTGAGATACAGTGGTATTTGGAAGTATGAATAAATTTATTGTGCGGGTCCCTTTTTATAGTGGAGGAGGAGTGACATTATTGTAAAAAATTTAAAATAGAATTCCAACCACATTTTTTCAAGGAAAAATAGATCCGATATAGGTAAAACATTTTATGAATTGGAGCATAGGGTATATATATGATCATTAAATGTATTTTTTACAATTTTTAGGCCATTTTGATAATTATTTTTAAGGTTCATTTGATTTATAAGATAATTATATTTGTTCATCACATTAATTTATTTTAATCCCAGTCACCAGCATTTTTTCAATGAAATTTCATTGAACATTTTATAAATTATAAATTTTTATTGTTCAAAATATAGAATCCATTTTACCATATGATTTTCAAATTAGTGTCATTCATTTATTCAAATTCAACCTCGAAGGTGGGATGTGAATGTGTGGTTTTGATGTGAAAATTTCAAAATATTAGAAATGTTTATATATAAAAATTCAATGCATAATTCAATCCAATAACCTATATTGGAGAAATTTATATAAAATTTATCAATTTATTTTTTATAACCAAACTAATATTTTATTTATCCAAATAAATTAATTTGATGAAAATGTAGTTTATATTTGTAATTTAGTATTTTCTCTATTAATGAGAATGTAAATAACATTGAAAAATAACAAAAAATCACACAATATAAATATTGATATCCCTTTCAAAAATATTTTATCAAATATTATTTAAAATGGTTTCATCATTAAAAGGAAGTAATGTTTTCATTAAGAAGAATACATATTTTTATTCAAAAAAATTTATTTTTAATAATGTTATGACTATAAAATATATTTTATGGTTATCGGAAAGATTGGTTGAATGTGTAATATATAAATTTAATTTAAAAGAACAATCAAAATAATATTGTTTATCTTTTTAGGAGAAAATTGTTTTTGAATAGAGATAAATAATTTTCATAAAAGGGTAATTTCGTTTATTAAAATAGTTCATATATTCACTTATACTAATGGATAACTAAATAATTGTTTTTATTAAATTTTAAAAAAATTATTTTAAAAAATTATTTAATATTATTTGTAAAGTCAATTATAATTGATAAGTGGTAACTATATTAATATTAATAGTATCTATTTGTTTTGTAAAATATAAAATTGTATATAACAAATGATATCAAATGGAGTCAATATTTTTTTGTAGTATAAGTAGAGAAAATTTCTACGTGTATCACATGTTAATCTAAAATTTATATATAGTTAATGATTGAATTGTTGTTGTATATAACACAAACTACACTTAGTTCATTATTATTAAGAAATATATATTCAGTGTTTCATGATGAATAATATGTCCAATATTAAAATAATTTGAAATAAAATTAACAAAATATATGGTTGTTACATTCTAAACCCCTAACATTTAATGTCACCCAATCAATTCAACTTTGTTATCAGTTGCCTAATACATGATTATTTATATCTTATAAAGAGTCATCATAAAATAAATAATAAAATATGAATTAAAATTTGATACATATAATCATAATGGTTACCCAACGTAACACATAACTATGATTCCATTTTGGAGATCATATATGGGATGAGAAGTCATTGACATGGAATATAAAATTGGCTATCATATTTTGATGGATATTGATGAAGAACATGGTTTGGATAATGTTAATCATCACATAATCATAACCCAATGGGGATTTAAAAAGGACATTGATATCATAAAAAATATTTATACAAGGAAAAAAATTACTTCATTTGCCTTTTCCCTAAATATGATGAAATTTCATTAGAATATATATTTACATTATTTTAGAGAATGCTCACCCATTGCTGTCACTTGATCAAATTTCCACATCATCTCTTATTCCAAGAATAAAACCTCTAGAAATTGATGGTCCATCCTCTCTATCAAAGAGTTTTGAAAAAATGAATGAAACTATCATATCCCTCTTTTATATCACATAATCTGAGCCACTATAATTGTACCACTCAGTTTATATGGGCGTAATTTCCCAAAATGATTATTCCACTACATCATCCTATATAGCTAGTATAACTCTTCCTATAAGACTGATACTGTGTAAGAGATCCCCTTCCAATAATATAATTTTTCACAAATGATCTATCATTACTTTTCTGTCCTCCAATCCTCTAAAACCTCTATAAATATCTCATCCAACTGAATGATTATCCCACTAACCATTATTAGAAACAATGCCTATGAAATTGGAATGACATATCATAGTGGTGACAAGTCAGTTGAGTAATTTATGATCACTATTTTATTTTAAGTAAAGATAATTTATATATGAACAATTATCAGTTGAAATGTTTAATTTTGGAATTTTGTAAATTCTATTGGAGGTTATAAATGTATTATTACTATTTTGGGATCATTTAAAGATGGAAAAATATATTAAGGTATAAAAAGTCATGAAACATGGTGTGTGAAAATAGTGTGGTACAAGCTACATGGACTAGAAGGTCGTATGATATATGGGAAGAGAGTAGGAAGAACTCACACAGTTAGAAAAAACCATATGATATGAGACACATGTCAGTGTGGGAATTTATTCTATTTAGATAGAGGTTAATTTCATGTTTTATGCATTTTTATACGAACTGTATGAGAATCCTTGTGGTGTGTCCATTTCCTATAGCTAACTATACATTGTTGGTTCACATTTGGGACAACTGTGTGGCTCAATGTTCTTACCCGATATTTCAAATGAAACTACTATTTTACAAAAAACAATATCTTATTTCTAAACCTAATATTCTAAAATCTCTAACACAACAACATAGAATCTTTGGGATCTCTCTTGTGAGTCTAATATTGTATTTTCTATGGAATATCAGTCCAAACATCAATTCATGAACCATTTACCTCATTATATTTTCATATATTAGCTATCAATTACATTCTAACCATTATTTTTTGGTATCAGATGTTCTATTTAGGATATAGTTCAGTTTCCCTAATAATATATTTTACAGAAATTATTTTATTTTTATCAAATAATATTAGAATTGGGAGATGATAAAAGATGAGATACCTTCTAAAAAATATCTTAGGATGTGTTTACTTTTCACGTCGGTTTTGGTGGGTTTTTAGTATCATTTTTTTCAACTACTGGAATTTCTGAACCATCCACAAAACATAATAATTAATTGAAATAATATTCATGTAACATGTTAGGGAGGTCATCAGATTCTATGAAACTTATTGGTGGTTGGTACTAATATCAATGGTCTCCCATTGGGTATATAATTTCTACTTCTAATACATAATTCTTATTGAAACACACAGTGATTGTGTTTTAAATATTTCCTAATTAGAGAAATCCCATATACAATAAAATTTAGTTGAATTATTTTTTTAGAACATGTGTTTTTGATTTTTCCAATGTGATTATATGTACACATATTTAATTGATTAAATTGATTAAATGGTTTTTTTTCTATTGAGTGGTTCTACTCATTATTTTTCTTTAATGTAAATTTTTCATAATTATAGGGTTTACAAATGTAATGAATGGTAATAGATTAGATTAATGGATGAAATTAGAGTTAATTGAAATTGTAGTGGATTGCATGGTTTTTATACCAAGGAAATTGATTCAATTTTGATGACTTATATGATGATACTTGGACCCTGATGTGGTTGTAGTCACCATGGATTATGTTTATTTAATTATTCATGATTATGTGGGATCCCGGGGGCATTATTACACCTTTATTGTAATTATTTCATCTCAAAATTGATATAATTTGGTGTCAAGATCAATGGAACAAAATTTAATCCTAACCAACTTAAAATCAAGATGCTCATTACAATCTATGGGGATATATTGGTCATCTACAAATTGGATCTAACCCTTCTTAGTCTGACACATTCAATATTTGGAACTATTATAGCACATTTTTCTATATGAGGTTATATAGAATGGTCATGGATCTGATTACTCGTATTTTTATAAGTAATGTAAGTGGTTGACATGATATGTATGGATGTAAGGTGAAGTCGTGTTGATTATTTCCATTTTTTGTAAGATCCTTGTCATTGTATATGACTCTGGATTTTAGGGAACCATGCATGGATACATAATATCCCATTGTTGTTATATATGTTCCATGGAGACATTCTTTCATATTTCTTACCAGCATCTCATTCACAATGTTTTGATTATTATATTTCACATCCTTAAATTGTATTGATCATTGGGTGGTTAACTATTGGGAATGTATCTTACATCATTTTTTTGGAAAACATAGGGTACTCGAGAAGCCATCATGGATTATAGTAGTGAGTACGACATGATATTAATGTCAAATGCTTGAATTTTTTCCATTCTTAGTAGGATTGCATCACAAGATAGAGTAGATTCTCATGATTCTATATATAGATATCACATTTTATTCATTACTTTAGTTATTTTATTGTATTGTACTATTGTGTAAATAATTTTGGTAGTTTATAGAAACATGTATCATTAATATATTAAATAAGACAATTATTGCATTATTGCAATTTATTCATAATATTATCTATTGTACTCTTATTATACTACTTCTACTACATATCAATTATTGTATATTCTGTTTATCTACACTTATTTTTTGAAGTAATAATATACCTACTAAAACAAATAGTCCTTCACTATTAATTTGATTCCTTCAGAATTTGGGGTTATGTGGTTGAGGCCATGTGGCCAACAGGGCAACATACACCTTTTAGTGTCATCCGGATCTATGATGCTACAAAGTTTAATCAAAGAAGGATTTTTTTCATGTTCTCATTATTATATTGTGAAAATAAGAAGTGATATGTATGAATCAATGTCTTCTAATGAGCTACAGATGACAGTATATATCTACCACACATGAAAAATCCAAATTACCTTAAATTAAATATCTATATTCTATATTTTTTCAATAACAGTTGATTTGATTCTATCTTTGGGAGAAATAATTGAACTGTGATGATATTATTGATATGATTTCGGGTTCAATTGTGTTTCAACCTGATGAGAAGAGGGTATTCCATCTTCTAAATAATTTTATGAACTTTGTATAAATCACATCCCATTCATTATGTCATGCTATATATGATGTGTCACATATTTTCAAGAAGTTGTGATAGGTAATATGATAGTTATAACTCGTTTTGTGATAAATTTCATGTAGTGGACATAAAATCTGATGATAATTTTCTATTCATTAGGAGTAAGGGACCCTATGTACTAGGATATGATATACCTTTTGATAAAACCTTTTAAAATGAAATGTAAAATAATTATTAATTTCATGGGAAAATTTTGACGATCAATAGGGAACATGACCTAAACCTATCATCTGTGTTGGATATAGGTAGTGTCCCTAGTTCCATTTGTGGGTGTTCTTTTTATAGTACTTGATTGAGGAGTACGAGTTGTGGTTTGACATTCTTTAAGAGGTTTTGGACATATTCAACTATTTTATGCTATGAACATGTTACATTTCATTACGGATGAGTTTTATTCTTTTTGAAGAGTTATAACACCCTGAAAAAAAATAGTATTATAAAATTATGAAGGAGTGTATGATACCCAAGAGGCGAATGACCATCAAATACATATAGATCCTTCTTTAGTTCTAGTAGCAAAACCATCTATTATTATGAACACATGTGGTTAAGAAAATTTCCGAGAGGGGTTCTATTGATTCATATAGACATAAAACGGATTCGAACAACCTACCATGTATATGTATGTGATGACTGGTGTGTTCTAGTAATAGGATTATACCACATTTTCATTAGATGGTGGTCCAAATTCTATAATGATATCGAATGTGAAAATGATTTCAATTTTTTAGAATGTAGAGAATCATTTTTAGAGGAGAATGATGCTCAAAACATATATTCTATGTGGGGAGGTAAAGCACTGCTGGGATGTCATAATCAAGGATGGAAATCTATTATACATGGTTTTGGATATTTTACAAACTAGGTTCTATCACTACTATTTCCCCTAGTTCTATTGGAAGATCATGTTAGAGATCTCATGATTGTGGAGTATGTCCTATTGAATGTTAAAGAGTAATCCACCTGATTTATAGAGAAATGACATGTTTCAACGATGTGCACAACTAAATAGTTCTCGAGTGAGAGAAACATTGAGGAAGGTATCAGACATGTCATTCAATCATAGGTAAAATCATAAAATTTAGCACTATTATTGATATTTTCAATCATGGGATGATTATAGAGAAGATTCTAAAAGAATTTGAGGCTGAATTGTGAAAAATAAATTTCTCACAATGAATCATATCAACATAAATGGGTTTGAAGAGTTGTTTTGAGGATTCCTATGAGAAGGGTAACAGTCTTGTTGAGGGTACTGGATGCTTGGTTTTCTATCATCGGTGTGACAGATGGGGCCACCTGGGAAATTAGAACAATAATGAACCAATCAATGGAAAATCTTATGACTGGATATAGCATGTGAAATGTTTATTCGGGACCCTCCCTATAAATGTTAGTGTTATGTGGTTACTTTTAACAGTATGTTCGGGAATGGGTTTCCTAATTTAATATCATGTAGATAGTTTGGGAATTATAATACAAACAGGTAAATGAATTGGTTGTCATGTTTGAGGCATCCAAAGATAATTTACTTTGAAACATTGTAGTTGGCCTACTTAGGGAAGTGTGGTTCTTTCATAGGGTCATGGATCATGCCATATCATTTATGTATAGTATTCCCATTAAGGAGAAGGGTGTTAGACCATCTATGGTGATATTTAGGATCATATAATCCTATAATATTTAACCTACACTATTTTTTAAAGGTAAATCACATAGCTCCACATATTCTCTTATAATGAATATACATTGCATCATTATATTATATTCTGAGAGAGATATTATTCATGAAACTCTGTTATGAATAATAATGGATTATATATACTAGATAAAAGACTTTCCCATTTTTCTTGTTTGGTTTCACTTTGTCTAGAATCATTGTTCCCTAGAGTTGACTGTGTAATATCTCATACTGATGATAGAAATATGTAACTTATCAATATTATGTTGACTATTATCACATTAGGAATAATTTAACATAACTAGAGGGTGAACATTAATTTTACAAGGGTGGATGGGACGTCTAAGTGAGACCTAATGGACCGCAGCATCATGGGATATGTTAGGGGAAATATTATATATATAGTTTGTATTTTTATTAACAGGGAAAACGTATATAATTATTCCCTTAATGTTTGATCATTTTTGGGATGTTTTTCTAGATGAATTATCTACTTTACCAACTGAGATAAGGGTATAGTGATCCGTTGGGATAATTCAAACAGATTCACGAGATTCCATTAATCCTTATTGTAACGATACATTGAAGTTTCACATATAGATGTATCAGATTCACTTCCTCAGAGACATTATATTAGATAGAGGATTTTATGATTACATAGATAAGGTGAGAGATTTTGTTTCCTTAGTGGAGACAAAGAACTCCTTTTAAGTATGATGTTTCGGGGGGAAAGATGGAATTTACATGTGTTTCATTCAAGACATTTCAAGAATAGTATCATTTCACATAGAATTTAAAAATAAAGGAATGAATCTCTTATGTATATATAGACATGATAGAGCCTTCAGGGAGCGGACTGTAATTCTTACTTTATGGTTAACAATAATTTTTCCAAAACTGTAACGAAGATAAATTTTTAAATGTGATTCATCATTTATCTTGAGAGGAGATATTAATATAAAGCTTTATACAATCATATAATGTTGGTCTGAGATATTGAGAACAAATTAGAGGAATTACCTGAAACAAAATATCATGTGAGGTACAATTTTTCATAAAGTTCCCTCTTAGAGACATTTCTTTTTGGAGGGTGTTTCACAGTGTAGGCAGACCACATAAGATTCAAGTACATATTTACATAGTGTTATCAAAAGATGAGGCGTGAAAGGTGGATTTATACCTATAAAATTTAAAATATGTGACATCCTATAGTCATGGTAAAGGAAATGTGGTGGTGGATGCACTGAGTAGGGGGACTCAGACAAAGTAATTGTTATAGTCTAGTATCAAGTGGCAATGCATGGATTTGTTTGTTAAAATTAACATGGAGGTGGATGATACATGGTGTAAGAATATTATATCACCCTTAGATGTATCCAATACCCTTATTTATACATTTATGATGAGGATGATATCGAACTCAAAATTCCTAGTCCTACAAGAATGTGTGGCAGGTGAGGATCCTCCATTAGGTTAGACCATACATGTTGATGAAATTATATGTGTACATGATCATATATGTCTATCAGTAGATATTATTGGGAATATTTTCCTGACCCATACTAGAGGGTCATGTGATGTGACTTCCAAAAATCCTATATCCAATAGATAAGGGATGGTGGATAGTACTGAGTAGGCACATCCCACAAATGGGTGGCATTTACCCATATACTAGTACACACAAATAAATCTACAAGCCAAAAATTTCCTAAATATAAAAACAAAAATTAGAACATGAATGATAACAACTAAATGCCAATGACAGTACAATAATGAATGTACTGGAAGATAAAAATGGCCTGAAGAAAAGTCCACCAAACCAATGGTGTCTGTAGCCACAAGATCCAAAAACACATCCACAACAACCCCTACCAGATCGAACATAGAGGATATAGTGTTGGGACTTTCTTATGAAAATATTTCCAAACACACCTCATCATTAAGGGTCTCACAAGGTTTCTCCTAGTCCTTTTCATCATGGATCTCCATAGAAATATCTCTCATCTTTACATGACATGACTTGTTCCAGAAATGATCTTGCATGGGTGAGTAAAAAAATACTCAGTATGACTTCCCAAAGCCACAAAGGAATGTCACCAAGGTGATCCGACATAGAATACCACAATGGTAATATACCACTATGATTATAACACACATTATACAACAACAGAAAATATACCATGAATAAGATACCACAAACTATACCATGATGAAAATATAGTCAGCACATTTAGGTTTATGTTTATAATACAAAAAATATGACTATTGAGAATATTATATAAGACAAAGAGTTCAGAAAAAATAAAAATTCTTAGTAAGACACATATTCACATTATGATACATAGTATAAATAAGAAACACATTCTCTATAAGACACACAGTACCTATAAGTCGTTAGGTTTCATGGTCACAACTAACCACACGATTCCGCTCATAGTATAATCATTTAGATAGAATCCGCACCTCATCCCATTAGGTCATTTCCAAGCTTCTATAAAGATGCACATATGATTTATCAAACGGAGTATTTCGTTATAAGGGCCCAAACTCCATAGACTTCTCTTCAAATAGTTCCATAGTTTGGTAGTCATGGATGTCTGATGAAAACCACTCCATAGATCGATATTTGTTCTGAGTCTGGCTCGAATTTGACCTGGCCCGCAAGCATCCTGACCATCTAGTCAACCTAACCTAGTATAGTCGAATAGACTTGGTTCATCATGGCCCAGTTCGGGCCAGCCCCCTCGGCTATCTTCCACACCCCACTGGGCTGCCTGGACTGGCCTAATGGAGAATGTTCTGGTCTGTCCCATGTGGCCTGCGTGGACCGTGTTTCCCTTGTAGCATGTCTGAACAACTATCATAAAAAACCCATTTGAACCATTATGATGCTCTACCATGGTGAAATCTGTATATCATGGTTACATCACATGGCCAGCTAATATGTCCCATGGATGGCTAACTCTGATCCAATGTGGACTAGCCGCCGAGTCCACACACCGCCACAGTAGTGTGTGATGCCTTTCCAACATGACCACCACTCTTTGTTTCTGCCATCAACAGTCAAAAGCGCTGAAACACCATTGGCCCCTTCCATGGGCCACCTCTCCTCCTTCAGAGCTCCAAAATCTACAACAATCAGAGATTTGGTTTTCTTTAGTCCCAATCTACACAGATGTGGTGTCTGTTGACGCTTTGTCTTCAAAATGGGTTGTCTCATAATATTTATGGACACCCTTCAAGTCATCTTACTGCCAAAAGGTTCTAATGGAAAAGAATGAAAATAATTGGTGACATAAAAGAAGGAATATTTTCTATGAATTAACCATGGCCTCGTTCATTTTAGTCTCGATTTGTTCTTTTTAGAGTAAATAAACAGATAGGAAGAAATAATCTCCCGCTATGTACCCCACATTTTATATCCATTCAGCAATGATCAAACGGTCGGTCAACAAATTTGTTCGTTGATCCAAATTCATAAATAAAACAATGAATAGATAGACAAAAAATATCAAAATTATTTGCATAGAGTTTTGATGATCATTGATGAATATCGATGTTGTTTTGTTGTCGTTCGTCATTCCTTGATCAATCGATTATGAGGTTGTGCCGATCCTTCACTATTCTAAAATATTTTCTATACATGTTCTTATACACTTCTCATTGTAATTACATGTAAATTGTGAAAATAGGAAATTTCCTAAAAAAGGGAAAATAAAATGAAAATGTTTCTACATCAAAAAAAATAATTTTATTAAAATATTTTCATTCTTTTCACGCCATGTAACAACTTCTTCATAGTTGACCTACACCGACCAATGTAAAGTTGTATCTATAATAAAAACACTCTTATGAGTTCAAAAGTGCCCTCATAATTCTCAATTAATGACCCATTTAATAGTTATAGAAATTTTTCCAGAAAATTATTCATGCATGGTATTAAAATTTAATATTTTTCAAAAAATTGTTTCATGCACATTGGACATCGGAATCCCCTGTTGTCTTAGAGCCTACTCTTGAAAATAATCATAATAATATCTAAAAGTATTAAAATTTAAAATAAGAGTCATTAAATTTTCCTTAGAATGTAGATATACATCCCTGGATGCAAAAAAATGGATACTCAAACAAAAGAGATTATAGAGCACGGATCTGAAACTCTACCTTCAATGTTCTGTCCTAGAGATTCCCATGCTTCCACTAAATCAGCACTAGAGGAATACATCTCCCATGAAGGATAATATACCATCTATCCTCAACCATTATCATGTACTCACAAATGCCAATGCATTGTTGATGTGCAGTTCACCACATTCATTGACGTCAGATGGGTCATGCACATACCTCATCAGATATCACTTGTGGAAGATGTCGTGAACCTTCTCTAACTCTAGAGGTATATCCAAGTGTTTCTCCACCTCACCAACACTATATATTATCATTAAATGTTTTATTATCCTCAGATAAATATTTCAATCTGGGAAGAAACATTGAAATCCACGCCAATGGGATACCCAAAGGAACACGTGGTCTCCTTACTCAAACTCCAACTCCCTCCATCATCAGTCAGCCTAAGACTTCTAATGTATCTAAGAACACACCATCCACTCTTGGGTGATCTTTTTCATTTTATGTGGTTTCTTGCACCACCTCCAGGGCCATTACTGCTAACTCTCATGGGTTTGTCTCGCAATGCAGTAACTGTTAGGGTTTCCACTACAATTCCTCAAATATTTCCATATCGATGATGGAATAATATCTATTTCTTTGTGGGTGAAACATGGTTTTCAAGAATAACTGAGTCCCAAATTATTCCTTCAATCCCTTCCACACTAGGGATTCGATGCAATCAACATGATCTAATAATAACATCAATTTAACTCCATTGATTTGATCTTTCTACTAGACATAGAGTTGTTCCAATCTATCTTCTAAACTCTACTCTTGAATAGCTAGGATGTTGGGTGACTTGTTGGGTGATACAATGATCACCTAGATTTTATCATTTACCCTAAATATAGATAGTAATATTTCCATTATTTACATGAATATTCCATTCCACATCCATTCTGGTACCTCAAAGAACTACGTCATACCACCTGGAACCTACTGCTTGGCCTTCACCAGCTAACAGGTGAGTCATTGAGAAAAAAACTATCTATCTCCCTTAGTCATTCTAGGGAAAAATAACTAACATTTTTGGTATGGGTAATTTTTCATAATAGAAGGATTTACCACCAAAGGTGATTTATTGAACTCCCCAAAACATGCCTCATGTAACTCCACTAATAATACAATACATTATCTGAAATGAATGATGTTCTCCCTAATATTAAAATATCCATCCGGGTCATGACTTGTGGATATCTGATCACATATATTCTCATAGTTGTAATACACAAAATTTTCAACCCTAACTTATTTTATGAGTGTAGGGGTGACAACCATTGAATGGAGATAATATGATCCATCTCCATCCAAAAAGGGTGTCTACAATGAGACCAACTTTATCGATGGCTCATCCATCAACTACAAAATGCATATACTATTGAGAGATTCTTCAACCAAGTTCCACATTAAATGGGAATAAAAAATATCAATGTCAGAATCATGGAGAATCAATAGACATCGCATATCTCTCATGTTTATATCCTTCTGAGAGAATATATACTAGATTCTTGTGTTATCAGATAAATTGACAAATTTATCCACATGAGTTAGTGTAGCCACATCATCATTATGAGGACTAACATTGTTATCTCAAGATCACGTGTCTTGTAGTAATACCAATATTTTCTCAACATGAATGAAACATCGTGAATCACTACATTCCCCTACATGTGTAAAAAATAATCCCAATTCCAGATTCATCACAGAACAATATTTACTCAACAATATCCTCTAAGAATAGCACAATTAGAGGGATCATCAATAGATTCCTAAAATATGGAAAACTCTCCTACCAGTTATCCATCCATATGAAAGGATTTTCCTTTTATATATATTCTTTTGATTGTTCTTCCACTCGGGAGAAATATGTAACACTACTTTTATAGTACCCATCAAAACCATGAATTCTCCACACCTCAGTAACACTCTTTGGTGGCACCCAAAAATTTACCACATCAATAATAATAGGATCCACTACTACAAGACCCATTTAAATGGCATGTCGATGAAAATGAGATTTCTGAATCTAGAACTGATACATTTATATCTTCATGTAATTATAGTGCTCTAGATGTGTGCCCATGACTAATTTCAAGTGTCTTGTTCCTCATTCTCAGACACCGAGTACACTAGGATGTCACCAAAGAAGATCACCCTGACCTAGTCTAAATAAGGATGAAATATCCTATTCATGAGTCCCATGAACACTAATGGGAATTTTCTCACACAAAACATAATAAAAAATTACTAAATGTTGTAGTATTGGCATCCTATTGTCATCTTCAGTATATCCTAATGTTGTAATTTATACTATGGTCAAGTCGATCTATGTTCATTCATTGAGAACCACTGTGACCATTTCAAATAATCTAAGAGGTCATAAATCCTTTTTATTGGATACTTATTCTTCAGTTTCACATAGGTCAAGAATTGTATGTCCAGACATAACCTCATGCTCGTGTATTCCATCATGGAAAAAAACATTGATGCAAATGAGGGTAAAACACAAGGCCTCACTGATCCCTACCTTTTTATATCATCCATTATAATCTGCAACTCACAAATCCTTATCAGATCAATATGATATGAAATATGTATATTTCACTGTCATCTTATGGTATAGATCAATTCCTATGTTAACCTCCTTACAAGGAGGTAATTATGTAACATACTAAGAGAAGATTTCCTACTAATCCTCCACCACTTTAGGGAACTGAGAATCATATCATCCACTGATCCAAGTAATAATTATTACACCTTAACTAACATGAGGTTTATATGGAGCCCTGGACTACTGATCCTAGGTACTGACATTGTCCCATAATGTGTCTTACTCACTTGGGTCCCCATGATTATTATTATCTATCGTCTGATGAGGACTCGGCTACCTCGTGTATATTGGTATCATACAATGTTGGTGTCTTCTCTTCTAGAAATATATACCCTAGTATGAATAGCTCAATTACCGTAGTATAATTATGAAGGAAAATGGGTATCATGGAAGACATGATCTCTTAGTGAAAGCCCATATTGAAGGTCTAAGCCCGTATGAATAGTTCTCACACCATATCCATTGAGTAGCGTGAATGATCGGTAAACCTATTTGAATACACCACCATAGTCAGACAACACTTTTACATATACAGATGATCTTGAATTCATACTAATCTCAATTTATCCATAAAATAATTCATATATGAATTTGACATACCATCATCTATTAAACGATTATACTAATAAAACATTAATAACAATGAAATATTTATGGATCATATATGATTTCATATTTATCTATACATTTCATATATAAATTAATAAAAATGTTTTAACTATTTTACAGGAGGATGACATACCATCGTCTAAGTAAAAGTACAGGGTAATGTCTAATTTCACAATCTCTTTATTATCTGAGGATGTTTTTACATAAGTGTCTACTGGGACCTATTTTTCATCCACATCTGTGTTTATGAAATATATATTTCAAAACATTTTTACTATATAATAGACTTTGGGTTAAATTCATTTATACCCTTATATTAAATTTTTATAAAATGGTTTTAAAAGAATTATTCTGTCCATTTCAAAACAAGGTAATAATGACCTTTTTGACAAATTAAGGTCAGAATTTTATTTTTAACTTATATGAAAGGTGGTTATATTTTATTTCGTTATACCATTGTCAAATATTCCCATATATGCTTATAATAATATTTTAAAAATTAATGTTTTCTTTTATAATTATATGTCTTTTAAATGATTTCAAAATAGAAAGAGATATTTCACTACAAAAGTATTGATTTCATCTATGTAAGCTTCTATTAATGGATTTTAGGCTTGTTTGAAATTGATATATTATGATACAAATCATCTATATTTTATTGAAGGTTATTTTATATGTCAGATTGTGGATGTGTTATTTTTACACCATTCATGGTCTATGTATATGTTACTGAACTTTTTTATGCTGGTTTTAGTAAGAATTTTTGTGTTATATTTAAACCTGTTCGTATGAGGAATGCATTGGACTTAGTAAGTGATGGGTAGAGCCCGGTATAGCTCCGCGGTTCAATGGTAGGTATCATGAGATGAACTATTGTCTTGACATAAGGCCATTGAATAATATTATTTGTAGTCTTGGAACAAGGTCCTGACTATGTGGTTATGAAGTCTGGCATTATGATTTACATCATTCTAAAATAGGATATTGATATAAAATGTGATTAATCGACTAGTAGAATAACCATGTGAATATGTAAATGGAATTATTTGATTTATTTTTTCCATATTATGATAATGTTTATGGGTAAAAGTCTTTTGTTTTTGTATTATACATTGCATTAAATGTTTATGACTATTTATGAATGTTTACACTATATTGTTATCCTTACTAAGAATTTGAGCTCACACCTTTCTATGTTTTATTTTTCCCAGGATGTGATGAATTGTATTATTACTTAACTCCTACGATAGTCTAATGGATATGAATGTGGTCAATGGAGACAATGATGTAGTTTTTTTTCATTTTATAATGTAATGTAAAATTTATGAATGTATCTAGTACTTCCAAAGCTACTAAACTGATCAGTCATTTGGGATTTTATCACTTGTGAACACACCAATGTTATTAATAATGCACTGGATCTGGGTAACTGGGGTCGGGGAGTTACAATAAATTAACAATTTATTTCAATTAACAGTATATTAAATCAAATTTGAAATATCACACAATTCCATATCATTGGAATATAACACCTTCTATAACACTATGTTGGTATTTGAATCCTTTTTCCATTTCCCACACCTCAATAATCATAATGAACATTATATAAAAAATTCAAAGCCCTGTACCCATTCATCACAATGGTATTTTTATGCAGTGGACCATGTATGACTCGTGATTATAAGGTTATCACTATGGGATTTTGATGTAGTATACCATGTCTTGCACACATATGTCACATGTATCACAATATCAAAATAACCATGGTAAATCCACATTAACCATGTTATCACCATTTATATCATGATATTTCATTTCAATTATCAAAAAAGATTATCAAAATACATTAATAACATGAAAATAATTTGGAACATCATTATTATTCCTTTTATCAAAATTTTATAATATTTAACATTAACCCATTATAGTTATTACATTCACCACATATTTCCTATAGTCAATTAATTCATAAAAATATTAATTTTCCAATAAAAAATATTATTAATTATACAAAAATAATATTCAGTTAATCAATAAATTCAAAAATAATAACAATCTATTACTTCATGAGATAATTAATTAATCCATTCCACAATTAAACATATTCCATTAATCGATTCACCATTTAATTAAATAAATATTAGGATCCCAATATCCCATAAATTAAATAATTTATTAATTATGACATACTAATTTAACCATTAGAAAAATCTTTTAAATGACCAATTCAGTAAACCCATTATCAAATCAACAATATAATTAATTAATTAATTAATTAACAGAATTAATTAATTTTAATGAATGAAATTCAATTTATTACTGTTCAATTTATATTAAAAAATTATATACATGTAATTGAAATCAAAACATTCGGGATTGTATAAATGAATACCGTCCTCATATTGATGATGATTGATCAACAAACAGAAATTCCCCAAATTGAAATGGATAGGTAAAACCCACAACGAAGAATGATATCATGTACCAAATAAAAGAAATATGGGAAATCATATCATGATCCATAAAAAATATTGATATCTAATAAATAAATTTATAAAATCGTTAAATGTAAGTGAAAATAATATGAGGATGACCAGTAACCAATCGGGATATGAGAATATTACCAGGAGAAGTGCAGATCATTATTCTGGTCATTTAATCATCAATAACGGAGTTTGTTATCTCTATGAATTCGTTTGTGAGCCTCCAAAATATTAGTGTAATAATTTAGCCTCATGATATAGTCAATTTGGTGTTATTATCATGGGATAATGTGTTAAAAATAAAATTTTGAGGTTATTTAAGAACATACACATAGATTCTTTGGCAATGACACAAGGTCTCCAATATATTGTTTCATAACTCTACACCTCATCGTAGTGCTGGGGGTGTATATTTTCTCCTAGTAAAACATAAGAGTTGAATAAATATTATCCAAACTTTTTAATACTGTATGTTTTGGTTCACATTGCTTTCTGGGATGGGCACACAGTTTTTGAATTCAATGATCCAACAATGCATTGTACCTATTCCATCCAATTTTCCCTAATTTTCATCCAAACAACCACAAAATACAACCCCAAAATGTTATTACAATATCATCTAAAAGTAATAGTGACCTAGGAATGACATAAATATATATTACATCATTTTAGATTAATATTCATCATAATAAAAAAATAACAGAGTATTGAAATAAATTAGTTCCTTTGTAAATTGGAATCCATTCCTCTATGTTTTTGAAAGATATTAAAAATATTCATTAAACATCATCACTATTGTTAATACTACACAATATATTTATTCATAACCCATGAAAATGAATAATAAGATATGGATGAGCTGAAATTCTCTTTAATGGTATATAAAGGAAATACAAAAGCATATCATGAAATAAATGTATAAAAAAATGAGCAAAACTTTCAAATATGATACGCTTCATAAAAATATCATAATCATGATAAATTTAATAAACATTGGTAGATCAAAAGAAGTAAAATCATATGATAGTCATGAATGTGAACCATATGAGCATATTAGAGGCACATGCCACAGAATTTGTGGATGGCACATGAATATGTGTCATCATTACCAGTAATTCAATATGAACAACAATAAATTAAATGTGAACATCATAGGAACTACACCTACATGGAATGAAACACCTACTACCCTAGTCTCAATCTTTTACATATAAGGTATCAGGTTTCCATATCTTCTGATAGTGGATCGGGTATCCCCATCTTCCCATAGTGGATCTGGTTTCCAAATAATCCTTAGTAAATCAATCCCCTCAACATGACTCCCATAATTATCTAATGGGATATAAATATTTAACCAATGAATTTGAGGGAAATATCAGTAAAACCCATATAATAATAAAATCATATTTTAATGTGCCACAAGTTAATAAAACATTCTTTATATAATGACCCATAAAACGATAGGGGTATCACAAATGTCATACCATAACCCATGAAATGAAATGTGTATCATAATAATTTCATCACATCAATATATATGTAAATGAGATAAGTCTCATAATCATTTGATCAAATCATAACTCATTATATAAACTGTATTTCAAAATCATATAATTTATGGAATGGAAACGAGTTTCATAAACATAATTCAATCAAAATAGAAACCAATAAAGAAAAAAATATGAATGGTGTTGTTGGATCATAATATCAGTAAATGATATAATATTATAATGAATTTCTTTATAGATTTAGAAATACATTTTTATGAACACTAGAAACATTTCTTAGGTAATATAGGTATCTATTTAAAATCCATTTTATGAAACAACTAAAAAATAAATTTATTCTCTAGAATGATTTACAATTTAATTTAAAACAATTATTGAAGAAAATAATTTTTAAAAAATGAAAAAAAAAATTATTTTTAAAACCATACTGCATTAAAAAATCCTCGAAATCATATAATTGAAACATGAAAATAATTAGAAAATTTTTTATAATAAAAAACTTTCAAAAATAATTAATAATGTATGAAAAAGTATTTAAAATCTTTATCATTGAATATATGTTAAATGCTTACAATGATGGCCTAAAATTATATGAATAACATTTCCAGAAAATTGGATTTCTATACATATATAGAATATTGAAATAATTTTTATTTATTTTTTTAAAAATAACTAATTGAAAACATGATAAGGAAGCATTGAACATCAATCAAAACACATTGTAGATATAAAACATTTCTGAAAAAATTTCTCATTGAAAAAAACATTCCACTAAAAACCAATTTAAATTAAATATATTTTAATAGTAGTAGAAAATTTTTACATCAAACTTACCTAGGAATCATACAAATAAATATTCTATAAAATTACAATAAGGACAAATAGGATGTCATTACATGTCGATCATTCCTTTTCCTATTTAAAATAATTGAAAATATCCTCGATAAGAAAACAAGAAGATGATTACTCCTAAACTGGTTTCTTTTTAGTGTAAAATTTGTTTAGAAATATCAATTAAAATTCATATGATAGTATTATGAAAATTTTAAATTAATATTAAGAAAACAAAGTTACAAAAGAACACAGATTTTCATATGAAGTGATAAATAAAGTTATATTTTTAGTAAAAACAATATTATTTATCATACACAAGTTTTATATTAATAAAATTAATATGAAATTAATATGACAAGGATATGCAGAGAAGTACAATTTTAATGTGTTTTCTAGAGAGATTAATCATTATATTTCATTAATTGAATCAAAATAATAAACATTCATGACAAACGATGATATTGTAAAAATTAAATGCTACCACTTTTTTAAAACTGAATCATAATCCATTTGAAATAATTAAATTAAATTTAGCCTAAAATTTCATTAAAATAACTAGATTTTCCATGTATCATGTAAATAAGTTTTATATATCCCCCAGAAAAATACATAGAATCATAACATGGTATTTATCAATAATAATGAAAACTAGAAAAATTTATTTTATAAATTTGGAATATATTGAACCATAATAGAATTGAAATAAATCTAATCAAATTTATTTTTAAATAAAATAATTTATATTAATCATTGAATAAATTCATTGACCGTTATTCAAAAAAAAATTAAAATTCGACCTGATGATGCCACAAGTCTCATAGAAATAAAACTAATACGAGGAAACACTTACTACTTAAGAAACATTGGAATGAAGATCATCATAAATGAATAAAATAAATCAAATATTTTTATATTATTAAATTTATGATATAAAATTTCATCTGGTTGTATGTACACACAGAAATGATGTTTTTTCTGATTATGAAAATCATGTCACAAAAATAAAAAGTGTTGTGATATTCCATTACCCTATGTCATGATTTTCATCAAAAACAATCAAAACCATTTATAATAAATAAATGTTTATTATTAATCTACCAATGAAATTTTTTTGTTATATATAATACAATTTATATTTCTAAGGAATGGTTTTATGATAAATGGAGGGGATATTTTGAGATTTGTGACGTATGTTTTTTGAGATACAATGGAATTTGGAATTATGAATAAATTGGGTGGGTGGGTCCCTTTTTATAGCCGATGATGAGTGAAATTATTGTTAAAATTTTAAAATAGAATACCAAACACAAATTTTCAATGAAAAATATATCCGATATAAGTATCAAAATTAGAGGAATTGGAGTATAGGGATTATATATGATCATTAAATTTATTTTTTACAATTTTTCGGCCATTTTCATAGTTAATATTAATTACTAGTCCATTTCTAAGATAATTTTTTTAATAACTTTAATTTATTTTAATCACAGTCACTAGTGTTTTTTTCTATGAAAACAAGTTGATCATTTTATATATTAAAAATTATTATTATTCAAAATATAGAATCCATTTTACCGTATTATTTTCAAATTAGTGTAATTCATTAATTCAAATTCAATCTCGATGATGGGATGTTAAACTGTGTTTTTAATGAGATAATTTTGAAATGATTAAAATGTTTATATATAAAAATTCAATGTAATATTGAATCCAATAACATATATTGGTGTAATTTATATAAAATTTAACATTTTATTTTTTATAACCGAACAAAAATATTATTTATCCAAATAAATTAATTTGATGAAAATGTAGTTTATATTTAAAATTTAGTGTTCTCTCTATTAATGTGAAAATAAATAACTTATAAAAATACCGAAAAATCACCCAAATTAAATATAGATATCCCTTTACAAAAAATAATTTTTTTTCATATACTAATAATAAAATTTTGAAAAATATTATTTAAAATGGGTTCTACATTAAAAGAAAGTAAAATTATCATTAAGAATAATACATCTATTTTATTCAAAAAAGTTTATTTTTAATTATATAATACCTATAAAATATATTTTATGGGTATATTAAATATTGGTTGAATTTGTAATATTGAAATTTAATTTAAAAGAACAATCAAAATAATACTATTTATGTTTTTGAGAGAAAATTGTGTTTGAAAATAGAAAAATAATTTTCATGGAAGGGTAATTTCGTTTATTAAAATAGTTCATAAATTAACATAAACTAATTGATAACTAAATATTTAATTTTATTTAAATTTTATATACATATTTTATAAATTTATTTAATAATATTCATAATGTCTATTCTAATTGATATGTGGTAACTATAATAATATTAATAGTATCTTTTATTTTTGTAATACATGACATTATAGGTAACAAATGATATTAAACAGACTCATAATTTTTTGTAGTACAAGAAAAGAAAAGTGCTACATGTCTCACATGTTAATATAACAATTTTATATAGTGAATTATTGAATTGGTGTTGTATATAACACAAACTACACATAGTTCATTGTTATAAAAAAATCTATAATCGGTGTTTTATGAGACATAATATGTCAAAATATTAAAATAACTTTAAATAAAATTAACCAAATATATGGTTGTAACATTTTACACCCCAAATATTAAATGTCACCTTAGCAATTCATCTTTGTTATCAGATGCCTAATACATGATTATTTATTTCATATAAAAACACATCATAAAATCAACATTAAAAAATTATTTAATATGTGATACATATAATCATAATGGTTACCCAATGTAAAACATAACTAGGATTCCATTATAGAGATTATAAGTGAAATGAGTTGTCATCTACATAGAAGATAAATTTGACTATCAAATTATATTGGATTTTGATAAAGAACGTGTTAAGGATAATGTTAATCATCATAATCCAATAACCTAATGGGGCTTGAAAAAGGTCATTGATATGCTAAAAAATATTTATACAAAGAAACAAAATTTCTTCATGAGACTTTTCCCTTAATATGATGAATTTTTATTAGAATATATAGTTACATTATTTTAGGAAATGCTCACCCATTGTTGTCTCTTGATCAAATTCCTGCATCATCTCTTATTACAAAAATTGTACCTCAAGAAATAGATGGTCCAACCTCTCTATCCACCAGTGTTGAAAAAATGAATGAAACTATAATATCCCTTTTCCCTTTGACATAATATGATTCCCTATAATTGTGCCACTCAGTTTATATGGGTGTAATTTCCCGAAACAACTATCCCACTACCTCATCCTAAACTGTAGTACCCCCAGTTTGAGGTATGTGGCCTTTGGATATTCTTTTTTATGTGTTTAAAGTGAATGGGATGAGTTGGAATGAGTATGGGACAATTTTTAATGGTTTTGAATGAGTTTGTAGGCTTCACATATGGAAAACGGTTTGAGCATGGTTAGGGGAAACCATTCGGATGCTCCTGGAAACCGTGCATGGGGAGACAGTGGGCTTTTCATAGCCTGTGCAAGGATTTCCAAACCGTTCAAGGAAACCATGCGGATCCTTTCTCTTGAGTCTGTAGCACGTTCACAGTTAGCACACGGTTTTTCAAGCCGCGCGGGCTAACCGTGCGGCCACATAAAATCTGTTTTTAAAACCCAAGTTCACTCGAAATTGCCTCATTCCTCCCCAAATCCTCTCCCACTCATGTCTCACTTTGGATTTTGGGTCCTCATAGGTTGAAGGAAATCTTCCACTGATTCTTGAAGTGATTCAAAAGGGTTTTTGGTGGTTCAAAGGTGTATTCTTATGGGTAAGTCACTCCTCTTGGTTTTCTTGTGGGTTCCTCTAGATCCACATCTCCTTCATTCTTGGTTCTCTAGATCTACACTTGTTGTGTGTAGTTCTAGGTTTTTGGTAGCCTTGTTTGATTATTTTAATGCTTTTGATGGTTAGGGAAGGGTATCTAGATAGGTTTTGGTGGTGGTCTCGCCAGATTTTATTTTCGGTTGCTTGTGGGTCAAGTTATCTGGAACCCTAAAAGTATGTGGCTTCTCTCTCGACTCCACTTGGTTAGAACTAGTGGTTCATTGTTACAATTAATTTTTTGTGCTGAAAAATTAATTGTGATTTGTTGTGTGAAATAGGTTGGAAATCCCTTTGATGATTTTTTGGGGATTTTAGGGAAAAAGGGGTTTTATGGTAAAAGGCTCTTATTGTGGATGTTAAAATAGTGATTTTAAAATGGGTTGTTAGGATTGATTTTGGAAAATAGATAATGAAAAATGATTTTCAATAATGATTTTGTTTATATTGAAATGTGGTTTGTCCTGGAAAATAGTTTTCAATAAATGGATGATTTATTGAAGTAGATATGTATGCAATAAAATTGGTTGATTACATGTTTTTTGTGAAATTGGTGGGTTATATGCTTGGATGTGATTGGTTGAACTATTGTGTGGAAGTGGGCGAGAAGTCCCACTATAAAAGATGATGGATAGCATCTGGATGAACCACCATATGGGTAGTGTTCGGGATGTACCGCTACTTGTGGGTAGTGGTCGGAAAGTACCACTAGGTGTGAATGGTTGAACGGGTTGGACGGAATCTCCACCGTTTGGTTGTTTTGGTTTGTTTGTTGTGCATTGCTTTGCATGTTGGAAATTGTTGTGCTAGTGTGTGAATGAGGAAATGGCTTGCGGAATGTTTGGTTGGCTTCCCCTCTGTTGCTTAGTTTGGGTGAGATGGCTTAGTAAGGGTATGATGGCTTATGGTAATGGTTACACTTGTGATTATTTTATATTAATTGTTTTATATAAATGTGCTAAATGTTTTATGCTAGTGGCATGTGTAGGGATGTTATTTGGGAAAATCCTACTGAGTTTTCATACTAACCCCCTGCTTTGGCCCATTGGTGTCTTTGCAGATGTTTTGTACCGTGATGTGGGTAAAGGTAAGGCATCATCCTCCTTTAGTGGTGCACTATGATGTCTTGGTAGAGCTTAGAGTATGGAGCTTAGTGTAGAGATGTCGTGGTATCATGGCACGTCGTGCTTTGTTTTTTGGTCTTACACTTAGTATTCTGATATTATGTTTTTTTTAGATTTGGGTTGTGTGGTGGAATAATTTGGTTGTCTTTTGGGAATTCATGTTGGAATGTTTTACTGACATGCATCATATAGTGGTTCTTAATGGATGGTTTTGTTGGTTTTGTCTTAAGGGAAAATCATTCCCAAATTTTATCTTAAAGCCCTCAGAATTTATTGCCAACCTTGGGATTCATGGGAACGTCTATTATGGCCAAAAATCCCTCACCGCCTGCTCAAGACAATGAGGTAGGTGTGGGGTATTACAAGTGGTATCAGTTTGTTCGATCCTTAGCTTTCAAGTGAGAGCAGTTGTTCAGTCACTTTTGATCCTTGGTTTTATAATTGACATTAGTTTGGCTATATTCCTTTAGTTGGTATGGTAGTAAGGCATTGAAATGATAGAACATGGAATGTATAGTATTAAAGGACATGGCTATCCCTCTTATGGTGAAATTCGTGTTACCAGGGAGTTGGTTACATAAGTGTTTTGGAGACACTTATGGCATTGTAAATCTCATTGTCGTGGGTGTAGCCAAAAAGATCTACATGGAATATAAGGTAGAAATGAACTCCCTCAAGGATGCATATTTCATTGGTGTATAATTTTTTATGGTGTGATATTAATGTGTGAAATTGCAATTTAAGTAAATTGGTATTTTAAAAAGCTTCGGTTTTCAAAATGGTGAAACATGGAAAATGTGAACTTGTGGAAAGCCTTGTGTGATAGTGTTGTGTAATGTGATTAGAAATGGGAATTCTTGATGTCTGTAGAAGTGAGACTAAAGGTTGTTTTTTTTCGGTTGATAGAAATGGCACCGGGTAGGCATCGTAGAGACTGACCGAAGGAGGCTGCTGAGAATGTGGTAGCACCTGAGCCTCAGGTGAACCAGTAGCTAGCACAAATTATAGTGCAGGCATTCTAGGATATGGAAAGTGGAAATAAAATGGATGAACCAAGGCATGTGGATCACGCAGTTCAGTTTCAAAAGCAAAATCCACCCATCTTTAGGGGTGATTCCAAGCCAGAGAGGGAAGAATCATTGTTGAATAGAATGAACAAGATTTTCGAGTTCATGGGAAAACCGGTATAGTTAAAAGTGATGTTGGCCATGTATATGTTGGCGGATCTTGCCCTTCAGTGGTGGCAGTTGGTAGTCCTAGTGGGGACGGACCAGGGTGTGACATGGGAAGGCTTTGAGAAATTTTTTAGTAATCAATTCTACCTGAATATGTTCAGAATACAATGTATGACTGATTTCTTCAGTTTGAAGCAAGAGCTTATGTCTGTGACGGAGTATACAGCTATGTTTATGAACATAGTGAGGTTTTCACCCGAGGTGGTGGGTATAATATAGTTGAATTAATGAAATTCATTTAATGATAGAAATGTTGTGTATAGATTATTACACAAAGATGGTGAATATAGCCTTGGTGGCTAAGCAGGATCTGTTGGGTGCTCTGGGCGGAGGAAGCATGGTGGTATCCATGTGGAATAGTGGGAACTCTAACACTGGGTTCAAGTAGAGGAGGGGCACTAATTCCTAGGGCGAGAGTATGGAACATATACCGTTGAAAGGATTGGTGAGTCTTCCTCTGAAGCCCTAATGAAAACCAGGATGTTTTCAGTGTGGTTCGACGATCCACATCAAGCGAGATTGTATGACAAAACCTCAAGCATGTCATAACTATAAGAAGATGGGGCATCTGCAGTGTTATTGTTGGAATGCCTGAGGTTGGGTGCGTGTGATACTTATTAGCGATCACATACGTCATATGCATCGATGGGATGGGGACAGAATCACACCCTTCTTCTGTAGAGTAATGTGGGTCACAGTGATTCTTGGAATACAACAACGCCTCAGCAGGGCAATAAAGAGTAGAGTGTGGAAAACAAATAGGTGTTTGGAGCTGAGCAGGTTCTGGTGGATGATTTTTCGAGACCATCCACGGTGCAAGGTAATATTCTTTTAAATTTTACCTTGATGCATGTGCTATTTGATACGGGTTCTTCACACTCTTTTATTGTTTCACTGTGTTTGATTAGCTGGGTTTAAGGGTAGAAATGATTCCATCGGTTTTAAAACTTCAAACTCCTCTAGGTCGAAGAGAGTGTCGTGCCTTCTTGTGTAGATCATGGTGAATCATTATGGGCGAGGGTGAGCTAATGTGGAATTTCTCATTGCTTGAGATGGATGGGTATGACGTAATCATGTGAATGGATTGACTGGTGGCTTTTAAGGCCCATAATGACTGCGATGAGTGAACTATGGATTTACGACACATGATGGTGATAGAAATCTCCTTAAATAAGAGGGGTATGAAAGTCAAGGTGCAAAGGGTTTTTGGCACCAGTAGTAGGAATGTTATCATATCATTTGGTGGTGTTGTCATTGGAATCGGTAATGGGTGTTGAGAAGAGTCTTCTTCCTGAGCATGAGAAGCACATGGAGACAATGCTAGGGTTCTTTAGTGATCATCGGTTGTATTCCAAAATGTCAAAGTGTGACTTTTGGATACTGGAAGTTAGTTTTCCTGGCCATGTGATTTCTAAAAGGGGTGTTTCAGTGGATCCAGAAAGGATGGAGGTTGATATCTTGTGGAAACCACCAAATAATGTGTTTGAGATATGGAGTTTCCTCTCTCTAGTTGGGTATTATCAGTGTTTTGTTTGTGATTTATCATGTTTGGCTTCACCGATGATAGCTTTGACATGAAATAATGTTCCATTCCAATGGAATAAACAATGTTATTTGTGTTTAGAAGAGCTAAAGGGTCACATTACATCAACACCAATATTTGGTTTGCTGGATCCATGAAAAGGGTATGTGGTGTATTGTAATGCATCAGGATCAGTGTTTGGGTGAGTTCTCATGCAAGGGAATCATGTGGTGGCATATGGCTCATTCCAGTTGATATTGCATGAAAATAACTACCCAACTCATGATTTTGAATTGGCAGGAGGGCTGTGTGCTTTGAAACTGTGGCGTCATTATCTCTTCGGTGAGAAATTCACGATATATATAGATCATAAGATCCTGAAGCACATTTTCTCACAAAGTGATTTGAACATGTCCCAGAGGAGATGGATGGAATATCTCCAGATGTTTGATTTTGACTTCATGTACACACCAGGTAATGGAAATTTGGTGGCAGATGCATTAAGATGAAAATCATATGCTCAGATGGTAAAACATTCATCGGACCTTTGGGAGTTGATGTCGGTTATAGCCAATATGCGGTTGGAATTTTAGAACCTTGGTGATAGTGAATTCTTCATTCTGGTTTTGTTGATTCCTGACATGGTTGGCTCGGTTATAGAAGCACAGATATCTAATTCTGATTGTGTGAACATGGGGTTGAGACTCAATGGTGGGCAGACCATTGAGGGATGGAAACTGAATAGAGATTCAGTTTTCTGTTTTCAAAATGAGATAGTTGTACCAGTTGATTTTCAAGAGGATCTTCTCAGGCAGTATCATCATTATAGGTGGGTTGTTCGTCCTGGAATTTATGAAATGTATAAATCATTGAGAGCAATGTTCTGGTGCGCTGGTATGAAAAAAAGAGTGTCTGAGTTTGTTTCGAGATGCTGGACTTGTCAGCATATCAAAGAAGAGCATCAAAGGCCATAAAGAATGTGGCAGTGTTTACCAATACCTGTTCGGAAGTGGGAGAAAATAACAATGGACTTTGTCATAGGTCTCCCAAGAATGGTTAGAAAGAATGATTCCATTTCAGTGATAGTGGATCAGCTAACGAATTTGGATCATTTCATTACAATTTGTGCATGTCATACGGTAGAGAATATGTCCAAAATCTATATCCGGGATGTGGTAAAGAGGCATGGTGTTCCAGTTTTGATTGTATCCGATAGAGATCTGAGGGTTACATGTTGTTTCTAGATATCCTTACAGCTAGACATTGGAACTACATTGACCATGTGTACGGTGTATCACCCTAAGACGGATAGGCAATCTGATAGGACGATACAAACTCTGGAGGATATGTTGTGTGCTTGTGTTATGTATTTTTCTGGCTCATGGGAGGAACACTTCTCGTTGGTTGAGTTCTCGTACAATAACAGTTATCAGGAATCCATACTTATGGATCCATTTGAGGCGTTGTATGGGCAGTCATGTTGTTCTCCACTATGTTGGGTGGAAACAGGTGAGTCCCTGATGGATGGACGGAGCCTTGTCCAGGAGACTACGGGGAAGATCAAGTTGATCAGGAAGAGAATGGAAACGGCTCAGAGTCTATAGAAATTGTATGTGGATCATCTTCAATGGCCGTTGTAGTTCGAGGTGATTCATCAAGTTTTCTTGAGGATCTCTACTAGGTTGGGACATCATTGGTTTGTGATGTAGGGAGAGTTATCAATGAGGTATATTGGACATTTTAGAATATTGAATTGGTTGGTGTGGCGTCTTATCATTTGTATTTTCCACCTAGGTTTAGTTCGGTGTACAATGTGTTCTAGGTGTCGTAGTTGAAAAAGTACATGCCAGATCCTAACCATGGGATTCGATGGGATCATATTGAAATAGAACCAGATGCTTCGTTGGTTCACGTGCCAGTGCAGGTTGTGGATAGGCAAGAGAATGTTTGGCATGGTTAAAGCATTAGTTTATATGCTTTTTGTGGAAGCATGGTAATAATAAAGAGGAGAGTTGGGAGCGGGAGAATTATATGGTCAAGTACTGGCCCGAGCTCTTTCGTCAAATGGTGGGTTCACTACATTCTGAGGATGTAAAGTGCAATGGTGGGGATAATGTAGTACCCTCAGTTTTAGGTATATTGCCTTTGGTTATGAATTTTAATGTGTTTAAAGTTCATGGGATGAGTTGGGAAGAGTTATGGATAGTTTGTAATGGTTTTGAATGAGTTGGGAGGCTTTGCATTGGGTGCACGGTTTGAGCACGGTAAGGGGAAATCGTGCGAATTCTCTAGGAAACCGTGTAGGGGGAGACAACAGGGTTTGCATGGCCTGTGTATTGTTTTCCAAACCGTGTGAGGAAACCGAGCAGACCCTTTATATTTAGGATATAGCATGCTCATGGTTAGCGCACGGTTTTCCAAACCATGCGGGCTAACCATGCGGCCACATAAAATATGGTTTTAAAACATGAGCTCACTTGGGATTGCCTCATTCCTCTAGAAATCCACTCCCACTCGATTCTCACTCAGGATTTTGGGTTCTCAGATGTTGAAGGTGATCTTAAAATGATTCTTGAAGCGATTCAAATAGGTTTCGTGGTAGTTCGAATGTCGTTTCTCTTAGGTAGGTCTCTCCTCTTGGTTTTCTTGTGGGTTACCCTATATCAACCTCTCCCTATTTCTTGGGTTTCTATATCTACACATGTTGTTTCTATATCTAGGGCTGTGGTTTCCTTGGATGATGATTTTAAGGATTGTGATGGTTATGGATGGGGATCTAGAGAGGTTTCGGTGGCGCGTTCGTCGGATTTGAGGTTCAGTTGCTTGTGGGTCGAGTTTTCCGGAACCCAAAATGTAGGTGGCTTCACTCTCGACTCCACATGGATATGACTACTGGTTATTTGTTAAAATTATTTTATTGTTCTGAAAAAATAATTGTGATTTGTTGTGAGAAATTGGTTGGAAATTCCTTGGGTGATGTTTTGGGTATTTTTGGGAAAAGGGGGTTTTATGGGGATAGGTTCTTGTTGTGGATTTTAAAATAGATATTTTAAAATGGGTTGTTGATATTGATTTGGGAATATGGTTGTGAAAAATGGTTTTTGATAAATATTTTGTTTTTATTGAATTGTGGTTTGGCATGGAAAATGGTTTTCAATAAATGGATAATTTATTAAAGTGGATTTATATGCAATGGAATTGGTTGATTTCATGTTGTTGTGTCATTGGTGGGTTGTATTCTTGGTTGTGATAGGTTGAACTGTTGTGTGGATGTGGGCGAGAAGCCCCACTATAAAAGGAAATAGATAGTGGTCAGAAGAACCACCATATGGGTAGTTGTCGGGAAGTACCAATAGTTGTGGGTAGTGGTCGGAAAGTAACACTATGTGTGAATGGTTGAATGGGTTTGACTGAAGCCCCGCCGTTTGGTTGTTTTGTTGTGCATTGCTTTTCAAGTTGGAAATTGTTGTGCTAGTGTGTGTGAATGATGAAATGGTTTGTGGCATTTTTTGTTGGATTCCCCATGGTTGAATAGTTTTTGTGAGATGGCTTGGTAAGGGTTTTATGGCATATGGTAATGTTTTCACTTGTGATTATCTTATATAAATTGTTTTATTTAATTTTCTAACAGTTTTATCCTAGTGGCGTGTGTAGGGAAGTAATTTGGGGAAATCCTACTGTGTTTTAGTACTCACCCTCGACTTTGGCACGTTGGTGTCTTTGCATATTTTGTGTACCATGACGTGGGCAAAGGTAAGGCATCACCCTGCTTTAGTGGTGCATTGTGATGTCATGGTGGAGATTGGTTCTTGGAGTTTGTTATAGAGCTCTGGTGGTATGATAGAACGCAGTTCTTTCTTTGTTGGTCTTACGCGTAGTACTTTGATATTGTGTTGTTTGGTTTTGATTTGGGTTGTATGGTATAAGAATTTGGTTGCCTTTTGGGAATTCATGTAGGAATGTTTTATTGACATGTATCATATAGTGGTGTTTAATAGATGGTTTGGATGGTTTTTCCTTAAGGGAAAATCGTTCCCCTATTTGATCTTGAAGCCTTCGGCATTTATTTCCAGCCATTGGATTTTTGGGAACGTCACATAAAGACATGTATCCCTCACCGCCTCCTCAAGCCAATGAGGTATGGGCGGGGTGTTACATAAATGGCCAGGATAACTCTATCTACTAGACTGGTACTGTGTAGGATATCCCCTTCCAAATCTATAATATCTCACAGATGATCTATCATTAATTTTCTATCCTCCATTCCTCTAAAACCACTATAAATATCTCGTCCAACCTAATGATCTTCCCTCATCCCATTGTTAGGTACAATGCCTACGAAAGTGGAATGATCTATCACAGTGGTGACAAGTCACTCGAGTAATTTACGATCCTTGTTTTACATTAAGTAAACAAAATTTATATTAGAACAATTATCATTTGAAATGTTTAATTTTAAAATTTTTTGAATTATCTAGGAGGTTATAAAGGTATTATTTCTATTTAGGGGTCATTTAATGATGGAAATAATATTACGGAATAAAAAGGAATACTTCATTGTTTTTGAATATAGTGTGGGACATGCTACATGGAATGACAGATCATTTGATATGTGGGAAGGGAGTAGGAAGAACTCACACTTTAGGAAAACACATATGATATGAGACACATATCTATGTGGGAATTTATTCCATTTTGGTTGAGGGGAATTTCATGTTTTGTTCATAGTTATAAAAACTATGCGAAGAAACCATGTGGTGTGTCCCATTCCTATAGTTTATTATGCATTGTTGGTGTATAGTTGGGACAACCATGTGTCCCAAAGTTCTTACCCGATATTTCAAATGAAACTACAATTTTACCAACAACAAAATCTTTTTTCTAACCCTAACAATCTAAATTGTCTAACACAACAACATAGAAACTTTTAGATCCCTCTTGTGAGTCTAATATTGTATTTTATATGGAATATCAGTCCAAACATAAATTTATTAACCATTTTCCTCATTATATTTTCATATATCAACTATCAATTACATTTTATCCATTATTTTTTGGTTTGGTCTTAGATGTTATATTTATGATAATGTTCATTTTCCCTTATAATATTTTCTCCATCCAATTTTTTATTTTTACACAATCTTAAAAGAATTAGGAGATGATAAAAGATGAGATATCCTATTAAAAATATCATAGGTGGTGTTTACTTTTCACATTTGTTTTGATGGGATTTTATTATAGTTCTCTTCCAAATAATGGTCATTTAGAACCTGCCACGAAACATAATTATTAATTGAAATGAATTCCATGTAACATGTTAGGGATGGATTCAGATTCTCTACAACTCATTGAAGGTTGGTACTCATATCAAAGGCCTCCCATGGGGTATGCAATGTTTACTTCTAATACATACTTCTTATCGAAACACCTAGTGGGTGTGATTTAAATATTTCCTAGTTAAAGAAATCACATTTCAATTAAATTGAGTTGAATTGATATGTTAGAAGATGTGTTTCATATATTTCACATGTTCTGACATGTACACATATTGAATTTATTAAATTGATTAATTTTTTTTTATTGAGTGATTCTACTTATTAGTTTCCTTGAATGTGAATTTTTTATAATTACTGGGTATACTAATGTAATAAATAGTAATTTATTGGATTGATGGATGAAATGATAGGTAATTGAAATCGTAGTGGATCACATGGTTTTTATACCATGGAAATTGAATCAATTTAGATGCATTATATGATACTCCTTGGATCATGATGTTTTTGGGGTCACCATGGATTATGATTATTTAATTATTATTGATTATGTGGGATCACTTGGGAATTGTTACCCCTTTTATGTAAATTTTTTTCCTCAAAATTGATATAAATTGGTGTCATGATCCATAGACCCCAATTTAATACTAACCATGTTAAAATAAGGATGCTCATTGCACTAGATGGGGATTTATTGGTCGTCTACACATTGGATTTAACCTTTCATGGTCTGACACATTCAATATATGGAACAACTGTGGTACAGTTTTCTATACGCGGTTATATAGAATGGTCATGGATATGATTGCTCGTATTTTTAAAATTAATGGAAGTGGTTTTCCTGATATGTTTGGAGGTTTGGTGAAGTTATTCTGATTATTTCCATTTTTTGTAAGTTCATTGTCATTGGATATGACTCTTGATTTGTAGGGAACCAAGTATGGGTTTACAATAACACTGTTTTGATAGATATGTTCCATAGACACATTATTTCATATTTCTTACTAGATTTACATTCACAATGTTTTTATTATTATATTTCACTTCAATAAATTGCATTGATCATTGGGTGGTTACCTATTGGGAATGTATCTTACACCATGTTTTTTAAAACATAGGGTATGTGAGAATCCATCATTGATTATTGTAGTGACAATTGAATTCTCTTAATGTCAAATTCTTGAATTTCTTCCATTCATATTGGGATTGTATCATAGGATAAAGTTGAGGCACGTGATGCGATCTAGAGATATCACTTATTGTATTTTCGGTACTTTAGTTATTTTATTATATTGTATTATTTTGTAAATAATTTTGTTAAATTTTAGAAATATTTATCATCAATATATTAAATAAGACAATTATTGAATTATTGTTATTTATTTATGATATTATCTATTTGATTCTTGTTATACTACTTCTACTACAGATCAATTATTGTATATTCTATTTATCTACACTCATTTTATGAGGTAATAGTCTCCCAAGTGAAACACATAGTCCTTCACTGTTATTTTTCTTCTTTCAGAATTTGTGATGATGTGGTTGAGGCCATGTGGCCAATGGGGCAACATGCACCTTTTCGTGGTATCCATATCAATGATGCTTCAAAGATTAATCAAAGGAGTATTTTTTTCAAGTTTTCATTATTATTATGTTATAATTGAAAGGGATAACTTAGAACACATGTGTTTTAATGAGATATAGATAAGAGTATCTAGTTACCACACATGAAAAATCCAAATTACTTTGAATGAAATTTCTATTTTCAATATTTTTTCTATACATTTGATTTGATTCTATCATTGGGAGACGAAATTGAATTGCGATGTGGTTATTGATATGATTTTGGATTCAATTGTGTTTCAACTCGATGAGACGAGGGTATTCCATATTCAAAATAATTTTATGAATTTGGATGAAATCACATTACATGCATTATGTCATGATATATAAGATGTGTCACATATATTCATGAAGTTGTGATAAGTAATATGATAGTTATACCTGATTTTGTGATAGAATTTTATATAGTGGACAGAAAATCTGATGTCAATTTTCCATTCATTAGAAGTAATGTACAATATGTATTGGGATGTGACAGAAATTATGATTCAACCTTTTAATATGATATGTGAAATAATTATTAATTTCAGTGGATGATTTAGATGATAAACAAGGAACATTACCTAAAACTATCCTTTGTGTGGGATAGAGGTAGTGTCCATATTTTCATTGGTGGGTGTTATTTTTTATAGTACTAGATTGGGGATTATGAGGTGTGGTTTGACATTCTTTCTAAGGTTTTGGACCTATCATACTATTTTAATCTATGAAAATGTTATTTTTCTTTAAGGAGGAGTTTCTTTCTTTGTGTAGAGGCATAATACTATGAAAACAAATATTCTTACTACATGATGAAGGAGAGAACCATACCCCATAGGTGGTTGACCATCGAATACATAAGGAATCCTCCTTTAGTTTTAGTTGCAACACCATCTATTATTATGATTACATGTGGTTACGCTCATTTCCATGATGGGTTCTATTGCTTCATACAAGAATTAAAGGGATCTGATCAACATACCTTGTATATGTATGTGATGAAGTGTGTGTTCCAGTAATAGGATCATACCACATTTTTATAGGATGGTGGTCCATATTCTAAAAAGATATCGATTGTGGAAATTCTTTCAATTTTATAGAATATACTGGATCCTTTTGAGAGGAGACTTATTCTCAAAACATTTACTCTTTGTGGGGTGGAAAAGCACTGATGGTATGTCATAAACAATGAAGGAAATCTGTGATACATGGTTTTGGAAATTTCCAAACTAGGTTCTATAACTATTATTACCCCTAGTTCTATTGGAATATAATGTTAGTGATCTCATTCTTGTGTAGTATGACCTGATGAATGTTACTGATTAATCGGAATGATCTATAGAGAAATGAGATTTTTCACCGATGTACACTGCTAAACAGTTATCGAGTGAGAGAAACATCGAGGAAGGTATCTAACACGTCCTTCGATGTTAGGTCAAAATGTTAAAATTGACGACTATTACTAATATTTTCAATCGTGGTATTATTATAGAGAATATACTAAAGGAATTTGAGGCCGAATTGTGAAAACTAATGGTCTCACTATGGATTAGATCAACATATTTGGGTTGGATGTGCTATTTTGAGGATTCTAATGAGAAGATTAACAGTCATGTTGTGGGTACTGGAAGCTCAGTTTTCTGACATCGGTGTGAAAGATAGGGCCACATGAGAAATTAGAATGATCATGAACCTATCAAGGGAAAACCTGTTATAGGATGGGGCATGTGAAATGTTTTGTTGTGACCCTCCCTCTAAAAGTGACTGTTATGTGGTTAGCTCTGACACTATGTTCTGGAATGGGTTTCTTAATAATATGTCATGTAGAGAGTTGGGGAAGTGTAATTCAATCAGGGAAATGAAGTGGTTGCAATGTTTGATGCATCCAAACACCATTTACATAGAAACAATTGAGTGGGCCGACTCAAGGATGTGTGGTTGTGTCATAGGGTCAAGGATCATGGCACATCATTTTTGTTTAGTATTCCCACTAAGCAGAAGGGTGTTAAACCATCTATGGTGATATGTAGGATCATAGTAGCCTATACTATTTAATATACACTATTTGTTGAAGGTAAATCACATTGTTCCATATAATCCCCAGTAATGAAAATACATTGCATCTTTATATTATCTTATGAGAGAGTTATAATTATTGAAATACTTTTATGAATAATAATGGATTATGTATAGTAGATAAATGAGTTCCCCATTGTTCTTGTTGGGTTTCACTTTATCTTGAATCGTTGTTCCCTAGAGTTGACTGGATTGGATGTCATACTAATGATAGAAAAGATGGTATTTTATCAAGATTATGTTGACTATTATCACATGATGAAAATTTTAACAAATGCTGAGGGTGAACATTAATTTTCGAAGGGGGAATGGGATGTATATGTGAGAACTCATGGACAACAACATCGTGGGATATGTTTGGTAACATCCCATATATGTAGTTCGTATTTGTAATAACTGGGACTACGTATAGAATTATTCCCTTTAATGGATGATCATTTCTCGTATGTTTTTCTAGATGAATTATCTAGTTTACCAACTGAGATAGAGGTGGAGTTATCTATTGGGATAGTTCAAAAATATTTACCAAAATCCAGTACTCCTTATTGTATCTATATAATTAAGATTCATGATCTTAGTAGGATGAATGTGGATATGGAGGAAAAGTTGTTTATTTGACCCAATACTTCTATCTATGGTTTTATGGTCCCTTTGAAAATAAGATGATTTGTATAGATTATTGTAAATTGATCTAAATGACCTTTATGGATTGATATTCAACTCTACCGATAGATGACAAGTTTGATCACCATCTGGGAGATCGCATGTTCTTGAAAAATGATATAAGTGTAAGATATCACCTGGTACATGTTTGGCCTATAAAAAAACCTCATACAACATATCACAATACGTATGGCCAATATTTCTGTCTAGTTATGTTGTTTAGTCATATGATCATGCTAGTGGATTTCCAAGAACTGATGAACCATGTGCTCTATATATATCTAGATACATTTTTTTTGGGTTTCATGGATGCTATATTGCTGTATTCTACTATCCAACATGAATATTACAAACATCATGATATCATTTTGGATACAATAAGAGTGCTTCAATTATATGAAAATATTTGAAAGTGTCACATATAGATGTATCATATTCACTTCCATAGTGACATTAACATAGAGAAAGGATTATATGTTAACATAGATAAGGTTAGAGCTTTTGTTTCCTTAGAGAATAAAAATAACTCCTTTGTGGTATGATGTTTCATGGGGAAATTTGGATTCTACATGTGTTTTATTGCAAACATTTCAACAATTGTATCATTTCATACAGTCTTGAATAATAATGGATTGAATGACTTATGTTTATATTGATATGATACGGCCTTTAGGGAGATTATTGTGATTACTATTTTAGAGTCAACACTAATTTTTCCAAAGCGTTACACCAGTAATATTTTTAAATGAGTTTCATCTTGTATCTGGAGAGGTGATTTTATTTTGAAGGGTGATAAAATCATGGAATATGGGTCTCATATATTGTGACCCAATGATAAGAATTACCTGAAACAAAATATCATGTCTTCTAAAAATTTTCACACTGTTCCATGTTAGAGATATTACTTTTTAGAGGGAATGTCATAGTGTATGCAGACCACATAAGATTCAAGTACATATTTACACAGTGTGATCAAATGTCAATGAATCAAAGGTGGCTTTATTACCTATAGTTTTTAAAATTTGAGACAACCAATTGTCCTGGTAAATTAAATGTTGTGGCTGATGCACTGAGTAGGGGGACTCAGATAAAGGCAATGTAGAAGTCGAGTAGCGAGTGGTAGTGCATGGCTTTGTTTGTTAAAATTAACATGGAGGTGTTGGATACAAGGTTGAATAATATTCTATCACCCTTAGATGTTACCAATACCCATATTTATTTATTTTAGATGAGGTAGATATCGAACTCAGAACACCTATTCATATAGGAATGTGTTCTCGGTGAGGATCCTCCATTAGGTTGGACGATATGTGATGATGAAATTATATGTGTACATGTTCATGTTTGTGTATCAATATACATGACTGGGAAGATTTTCATGACCCATCCTAGAGGGTCTGGTGATGTGACTACCCCAATCCTATATCCAATAAAAAAAAGGATGGTGGATAGAACTGAGTAGGATTATCCCACAAATGGGTAGCATTAACCTAAGTACTAGTACACAAAAATACATATCCCTGCCACAAATTCTTAAATATAAAAACACAAATTAAACCATGCAAGATAAAAACTAAATCCCAATAAGAGTACAATAATGAATGTACTGAAAGATAAAAATGGACAGAATAAAAGTCCACCAAAACAATAGTGTCTGTAGCCACAAGAATTAAAAACACATCAATAGAAACCACTACCCGATAGAACATGACGGATATAGTGTTTAGACTGTCTTATGAGAAGATTTATGAACACACATAAACATTTCTAATCTCAAAATGTGCCTCCTAGTATTGTTCATTGTGGAACTCCACAGAAAGATCTGTCATCATCATATGGCATGAATTGTTCTAGAAATCCACTTGCATGGGTGAGTAAAACAATACTCAGTATGACACCCTAAAGCCACAAATGAATGTCACAATGATGATGCAACATAGAATATCAAAATGTTAATATAACACAATGATTATAACACACAATATACCACAACAAAAAATATACCATGAAGAAGATACCACACACTATACCTCGATGAAAATATAGTCATCTCACATAGGTTTATGTTGATAATACAATAAATAAGATTGTCGAGCTTATTATATAAGACACAGAGTTCATATTAGAAAAAAAAAGTCTTAGTAAGACACATATTCACATTATGAGACATAGTATAAATAAGAAACCCAATCCTTATAAGACACACACTACCTATAATTCATTATATTTCATGGTCACAACAAGACACGCGATTTAGCTAATAAGATAAACATTTTGAGAGAATCCACACCTCAACCCATTAGTTCATTTACAAACATCCACAAAGACACAAATAGGATTTATCAAAAGGAAATTTTCTTCATAAGGGCTCAAACTCCATGCACTTCTTGTCAAACAGATGCATGGTTTGATCATTGTAGATGTTTGAAGAAAACCTGTCCAAAGACCTTGATCTGTTCTGGGTCTGACTCGAATCTGACCCGGCCTGCCAAGCATCATGACCAACTAGTCCACATGACCTGGTCTAGTTGAACAAACATGGTTTTTCATGGCCTGGTTCGGGCCAGACCTCTGGCCCATCTGCCCCACCCCACAGGATAGCTTGTTCTGGCCAACTGGAGAATGTTCTGGTCTGGCCCACGTGGCCAAAGTGGCCCATGTTTCACACATATCCTGTCTGAACCATAGTCATAAAAACCCATTTGAACCATGAAGATGCCCCTCCACAGTGACATATGTGTCTCGTGGTCACTGCACATGGCTAGCTGATATGTCCCATTGCTGGCTAATTCTGATCCAATGCGTCCTGAACGCTGAGTCCACACCCCTCCACGGTAGTGTGTGATGCTTTGTGCACACGACCATCACTTTTTGTTTCCTCCGCCACTAGTCGAGAGTGAAGAAACACCATTGGGCCCTTACATGGGCTTCCTCTCCTCCTCTAGTGCTCAAAAATCTGCAACAATCATTGATTTGGGTTTCTTCAGTCTTGATCTACATAGTTTTAGTCCATGTTGACATATTGTCTCCAATATTGGCTGCCTGGCCATATTCAAAGACTCCTTTCAAGTCATGTCACTACCTCATTGGTCTAATGGAAAAGATTTAAAAGAATGGGGGATATAAAAGAATGTGATTTCCGTAAGAATGAACTATGGCCTTGTTCATTTTGTCCTCGATTTGTTCTTATTAGAAGAAATAAACGAAGAGGAAAAAATAATCTCCCTCTATGTACCCCGCATTGTATATCCATCCTGCAATGTTCAAACCGAGGGTCAACCTACTTGTGAGTTGAACCAAATTCATTAATAAAACCATGAATAGATAGTCTAAAAATACAAAAACTCTTTTCATTGAGTTTTGATTATCATTGACAAATATCGATGTTGTGTTTTCGTCGTTTTTCAATCCTTTATCGTTCGATTCTACGGTTGTGTCAATCCTTCATAGTTCACCAATTTTTTTCTATATATGTACGTGTTCACGTATCATGGGAATTCCATGTAAATTGTGATAATATGAAATTTTCTAAAAAGGTCCAATTAAAATGGAAATGTTTCTACATAAAATAAAATAATATTATTAAAATATTTTCATTCTTATGACGTTATGTAACAAATTTTTCATAGTTGACCTACCAACCAATCTTATGTTGTATCTTGGATAAATCCACTATTATGAGTTCAATGGTGCCCTAATAATTCTCAATTTAGAACCCATTTAATATGTATTTAAATTTCACAGGAATATTGTGCATTCATGCTATTAATGTTTAATATTTATCAAAAAAAAATTCCAAGCACATTGGACCTCAGAATCGTATGTTTCTTTAGATCCTAGTCTCGAAATCAATTTTTATAATATCTAGAATTATTAAAATGTTAAATAAGAGTCATTAAATTTTACCGATATTGTATATATACATTCCTATAAGAAAAAAATGGCTACTAAAACCAAATAGGGTATACAATACAGATATGATCCTCAACCTTCCATGTTATCAATAGTAGATTCCCATGCTTCCACCAAATGCAGACTAGAGGAATCAAACATCCAATAAGGATCCACTCCTATCGATCCTCGATCTTCAACATGTACTTGAAAATTTCAATGCATTGTTGGTGTGCAGTTTACCATAGTCATTGACTTATGATGGGTCAGGCACATACCTCTTCAGCTATCACATATGGAAGACATCATGAACCTTATCTAACATTAGTGGTATACCCAACTATTACTCCACCTCGAAAACTCTATATATTATCAATAAATATTTGATGAACCTCATAGAAATCATTCCATCTGGAAAAAATATTTGAAATCAATGTCTAGGTGATACCCAAAAGAAAACATGGTCTCCTTCCTAAAACTCCAACTCCCTCCATCGTCTGTTAACCTATGACTTATGATGGATCTAAGCACACGCCATCCACTCCTAGATTATCATCAACTTCTATGTAGTTTTATTCACCATCTCCAGGGCCATTAGTGCTATCTCTGGTATGTCTGTATTTCTATGCGGTGACCTTCAGGGTTTTCTCATACAATGCCTTGAATGTTTCCATATCGATGATGGAATAATATATATCTGTTTGAGGATGAAATGTGGTGTTCATGTGTAATTGAGTCCCAAATTCTTCCGGAAATCCCTTCCAAAATTGGGATTTGAATTAATCAACACGATCTAATATTATCATCATTGTAACTCCATTGATTCGATCTATATACTTCATGCAGAGTTGTTCCAAACTATCTACTAAACTCTACTCTTGAATTTCTAGTATGTTGGATGACTTTTTGAGTCAGACAATGATCACATAGATAGTATCATGTCCCCTGAATATACATATTAATCTAGCCTTTATTTCCATCAATATTCCATCACACGTCCATTTTGGCACCTCAAGGGGCTATGTTGTACCAACTAGAACCTACTGCATGGCCTTTACCTGTTAACAAGTGAGTAATTGAGAAAAAAACTCTTTAACTCCCTTATTCATTCTAGGGCTCCATATCTAACATTGGTGGTATGGGTACATTTTCGTAATAGAAGGATTTACCAACAATGTGGATTTATGGAACTCCCCAAAAACCTCAACATGTAACTCCACTTATAACTCCACTTTTACAACAACACATCATCTGAAATAAATGATGTGCTCCCCGATATTCAAAAATCCATCAGGGGAATTCCCGATGGATATCTGATCACATCTATTATCATAGTCTGTATACACAATATTTTTAACCCTAATTTATTTTATGAGTGCAGGGGTGACAATCATTGAATGGAGATAAGATGATCCATCTCCATCCACATAGGATATATGCACTGAGACCAACTTTATCGATCACTCACTCATCAACTACAAAATGGATCTCCTATTGATAGAATCTTCGACCAAGTTTTCTATAAAATGAGAATAAAAAAATATCAATGTCATAATCATGGAAAATCTATACACATCACTACTCTCTCATGTATGTGTCCTTCTAAGATAATATATTCTAGAGACTTTTCTTATCAGATAAAATGATAAATTGATCCCCACGAGGTAGTGTTGCCACATCATCAATGTGAAGAATACCATTGCTAACTCAATATCACGGTTCATGTATTCATAATAATAAGTTTCCAACTTGCATGAAACATAGTTAATCAATGTGTTACCTTACATGAGGAAACAATAAGCTCGATCCCTGATTCATTACAGAACAATATTTACTCAACACTATTTTGTAAGAATATTGTGATTAGAGGGCTCGTCATTCTATTCCTCAACTATAGAAAACACTCCTTCCAGTTATCCATCCATATGAAATTATTTTCCTTTCATATCAATTATTTTTATGGTTCTTCCACTATGGAGAATTATATAACAATCCATTGATAGTACCCAACAAAACCAAGATAAATCCACACCTTAGTAACACGCTAGGGTGTCACCTAAGAATTTACTGTCTCAATCATAATAGGATCCACTACTAATACACCCATTTAAATGAAATGTCCATGGAAATGGGACATCTGAGTCTAGAAATAATACTTTGACATCTTCCTTTAATGATAGTTCTCTATAAGTGTTCCTAGGACCATTGTCATGAGTCGTGTGTGCTAATTCTCACACACCGAGTACACTAGGATGTCATCAATGAAGATCACCGTGACCTAGTCTAAATAAGGATGAAATATATTATTCATGAGTCCCATGAATACTTATGGAGAATCCATCATAAAGAACATAATAAAAATGTACTAATAGTGTAAGTATTGACATCTTATTGTCGTCTTCAGTATATCCTCATGTGATAATTGATACTATCTCTAAGTAGATATAAGTTCAAACATTGTGAAACAATGTGACCATTTAAAGTAATCTAAGAGGTGTTGAATCCTCTATATTGGATACATATTCTTCATAGTCACATAGTTCAATAACTGTAAGCCCACAAATAACCTCATTCTTTTGTCTTCCTTAATGGAAAATAAAGTTGAGGCTACCGAGGGTAGAACACAAAGCATCACGAATCCCTACCTTTTTATGTCATCCCATAAAATCCTCATCTCATAAATCGTTATTGGATCTATATGATATGAATGTTGTAGATATCAGTGTCATCCTATGGTATAGATCAATGTGTATGTTTACCACCCTATGAGGAGGTAATTAGGGAACATCCTAATGGAAGATGTCCTCCAACTCCTCTACAACTGCAGGAAACAGATGAATCATATCATCCATTAATCAAAGTAATAAATATTGTCCCTCACCTAATGTCAGGTTTATCGTGAGCCCTGCACTACTGATCATATGTCCTCGCATCATCCCCAAATGTTTCTTACTCACTTGGGTCCCCATGAATTTCATTACATAACTTTTGATGAGGTCTCAGCTACCACGTGCATATTGGTAGCTCACACTATCAGTGTCTTCACTTCAAGAAATACCTCTACTAGTATGGATTTCTCAATTACCCTAGCATAATTATGAATGAAAAGGGGTATCATGGAAGCCATTGTCTCTTGGATAAAGCTCTGATTCAATGTTGAAGCCTTGATGAATGGGCCTTGTACCATATCCGTTGAGTAGCGCGATAGGTCGGCAAACCTATTTGAATACTCCACCACAATTAGACATCCATTCTACATATAAAGATTCTCTTGTAAACATACTAATATCAATGTATCCATATATATATATCATATCTGAAGTTAAAATACCATCGTCTTTTTAATGATGATACTATCGGAATATTATTAAAAAAGAAATATTAATGGTTTTTATATGATATCTTATTAAAGTATATAGTTCATGTATAATTTAATAACAATGTTTTAGCTATTATACAAGATGTTTACATACCATCGTCTAAGGAAAAGTACATGGTAAGGGTAAATTTTACAATTTCTTTATTATCTGAGGATGTTTTTACATAAGTGTATACTGGGACATCTTTATCATCCTCATCCATGTTTCTTAAAAATATATTTCAAGACATTGTTACTATTTAATAGATAGTGTGTTAAATTCATTTATACCCTTTTCTGACTTTTTAATAAATTTCTTTTAAAGGAATCTTTCCATCCATTTCCAAACAAGATACTTTATGACCTTTTCAAAAAATTAATGTAAGAAGGTTATTTTTAACTCATATGACAGGTGGGGATATTTTATACCATTATAACATCGTCGAAGATTCTCATACATTCTTATAAGAATATTTTCAAAATTAATGTTTTATTTTATAATTATATTAATTTTAAATGATTTCAAAATATAAAAAGATTTTTCAATATAAAATTATCGATTTCATCTATTCCAACATAATTGGATGGATTTTAAACTTGTTTGAAATTTATTTTTTATGATACAAATCTTCAATGTTGTATTGATGAGTTTTTTATGTGTTTGACAATGGATGTGTTCTTTTTACAGCATTCATGGTTTATGAATAAAGTATTGACATTTTGTATTCATGTTTTAGTACAAATTTAAATGTTAAGTTTAATCCTTTTCATATGAGGAATGCATTGGACATAGTAAGTGATGGGTGGAGTCCTCTATAGCTTCTCGATGCATCAGTCGGTCTCATGAGACATACTAGTGTATTCGCACAAGGCCTTAGAAAAATATTATTTGTAGTCTTGGAAAAAAGGCCTTGAATATCTGGTTATAAAGTCTTCCATTATGCATTTCATCATTATGAAATTGGATATTGATATTACATGTGTTTATCTGACTAGTAAAAGAACCTTTTAAAAAAGTAAATGGAATTATTTGATTTATTTTTTCCATATTATGATGATGTTTAAGTGTAAAAGTCTTTTGTTTTAGTCTTAAACATTGGCTTAAATGTTTATGATTATTTATTAATCTTTCTGTTATATTGTTATCCTTACTATGAACCTAATCTCACCCCTTTCTATGATTTATTTTTCCAAGGATTCGAAGAAGTATATTATGACTAACCTGCAGGGATTGTCAAAGGAATATTAATGTGGTCAATGGAGACAATGTTGTATTTTATCATTTTATAATGTAATGTAAAACTTATGAATGTATATAGTACTTCCAAGGCTACCAAACTGATCAGTCTTTCGGGATTAGATCCCTTGTAAACATGCCAATGTTATTTAATAATTCACCGACTTTGGGTAACTGGGGTCGGTGCTTTACAATCAATTCACAATTAATTTCATTTAACATTATATCGAATCTAATATAAACTATCGTAGAATTCCTACTCAGGGGAATATAACATCATCTATAACACCATGTGGGTATTTTAATCTTTTTCTCCTTACCAAATCTCAATAATCATAATGTACTTTTTATGGAAAATTCTAATCCCTATACCCATTCATCACATTGGTATTTTGATGCAGTAGACCATGTACCACTCATGATTATCAGTTTGTCACTCTGGGTTTTGATTGAGTACACTAGGTCTTGCACACATTTATCACACGTATCACAATATCAAAAGAATCATGTAAAATCCACATTAACCATGTTATCACCATTAGTATCATGATATTTCATTTCTATTATAAAAAAGATTTTGGAAATAGATTAATAATATAAAAATAATATGATACGTCACTATTATTCCATTTATCAACATTTTATCAAATATACCATTAACCCATTATGGTTATGACATTCAAAACATGATTCCCATAGTCAATTAATACATAGAAATATTAATTTACCAATAAATACAACTAATTAATTAAACAAAAATAATATTCAGTTGATCAATAAATTAAAAAATTATAACAATCCACTGCTTAATTAAATAAATAATTAATTCGATTCAACAATTCATGATATTTAATTAATTGATTCACCATTTAATTAACTAAATATAAGGATCCCAATATCCCATTAAATAAATAACATACAAATTATAAAATAATAATTTACCAATTACAAAAATCTGTTAAATAACCAATTTAGTAACCCCATTATCAAATAAACTATATAATTAATTCATTAAATAATTAACAGAATTAATTAATTTCAAATAATGAAATTAAATTTATAATTGTTCAATTTATATTATAAAATTAAATACATGTAATTTAAAACAAAACATTAGAGTTTGAATAAATTATCACCTTTCTCATATTGATGATGATCGATCAACAAACAAAAATTCCATAAATTGAAATGGATAGGTTAAACCCACAACAATGAATGATATCTTGTTCCAAATCCTAGAAATATGGAAAATCATATAATGATCCATAAAAATAATATCGATATCTAATAGATAAAGTGTAAAATCATTAAAAGTAATTGAGAATAATATTAGGATTACCAGAAACCAATCCGGATATGAGAATATTACCGGGAGTGGTAGGGATATTTATTCTAGTAATCAAATCAATAAGATTGGAGTTAGTTATCTCTATGAATTCATCTTTTAGCATCCAAAATATTAGTGTAATAATTTAGCTTCATGATATGGGCGATTTGGTTTTATTACAATGGGATAGAGTGTTAAAATAAAATTTTCAGGTAATTTAAGACCATAAACATTGATTCTTTGGAAATAACACACGGTCTCCCATATAGTGTAAGTTAACTCTACGCCTCATCCTGGGTATTGGGTGCATAGTTACTCCTAGTAAAACATATTCCTTGAAAATAATTATTTAAAATTGTTAATAATCTCTATTTTGGTTCACATGGTATTCTGGGCTGGGTACACAGTTTGTGAAATCTATGATCCAACAATTCATTGTACCTCTTCCATCCAATTTTCCTTAATTTTCATCCAAATGACCCCACAGTTGAACCCAAAAATGTTATTACAATAACATTTAAAAGTAATAGTGACATAGGAATGCCATAAATGTATATTAATTTATTTTAGATGAATATTCATCCCATTAATAAAATGATAGAGGGTCGAAATAGATTATTTCCTTTGAAAAAATGGAATACATTCTTCTAGATTTGTGAAAGATATTAAAAATAATCTATAGACATCATCACTATTGTTAATACTACATATTATATATATTCATAACCCATGAAAAGGAATAATAAGATATGGATGAGCTCAAATTCTCATTAATGGTATATAAAGGAAATACAAAAGCATATCATGAATATAACTGTATATGGAAATAATCAAAACAATAGAATATGATACCCTTCATAAAACAATCATAATCATGATACATTGACTAATTATTTGTAGATCAAAAGAAGTGAAATCATATGATAATCATGGACATGAACTATATGAGCATATTAGAGGCACAAGCCATAAATTTTGTGGATATCACATAAGCATGTGCCATCATTACATATATATCAAGATGAAAAACTATAATTTAAATGTGAACTTCATGGGAACTACATATGCATGGAATTATACACCTCTTTCCCATGCCTTAATCATTTACTTATAAGGTATCGGGTTTCCCTGTCATCTATTAGTGGATCGGGTTTCCTCATCTCACCATAGTGGATCTGGTTTCCAAATATTCCCTAGTAAATCAATCCCATCAACTTTGTTTCCATAATTATATAATCGGATATAAATATATAACCACAGAATTTGAGGGACATATTGGTAAAACCCATCAAATAATAAAATCATATTTTCTTGGGACACATGTTAATAAAACATTCTTTATATCATGACCTATAAAAGGATAAGGGTATCACCAATATCATAACATAATCCTTGAAATTAAATGTGTATCGTAAACAATTCATCATATAACTACAAATGGAATAGAGATAAGTATGAGAATCGTTTGATCAAATCAAAACTCATTAAATAATGTGGATTTAAAAATCATAAAATTTTGGTAATGGAAATGAGTTTCATAAAAATAATTCTATCAAAACTGATACCAATATGGAAAAAATATGAATGGTATTCTTAGAAAAAAAGATTAGTCAATCATATACTATTAAACTTAATTTCGTCATGAATTTAGAATTATATTTAATGACCACTAGAAACATTTAATAAGTGAAATAGGATTCCATTTAAAATCCTTTTTATAAAAAAATTTCAAAATACTTTTATTATATTAAATGATTTATAATTTCATTATAAAAAATTATGGAGGAAAATAACATTTCAAACATAAAAAAAATATTAAAAAACATTATTTTATAAACCATAATGTTTTAAAAGATCCATGAAATCATATAATTGAAAAATGAAAATATTTTAAAACTGTGTTGTATTAAAGATCCTAGAAAAATAATAAATAATGCTTGAATAAAATTTTAAAATCTCTTTACATGAATATAATTTTAAAACCAACAATGAAGGCCTTAAATTATTTTGAGAATCGTTTTAAAAAAAATGGATTTTTAAACATATATATAAATATTTCAATCATTTAAATTAATTTTTTTTAGAAATAAAGTTTTGAAAACATTTTGAGGAAGCATTGAACATCATTAAAAACACACTGTAGACATAAAACATTTCTGATATTTTTTTCATTTAAATAAAATTCCCATAAAAACAATTTAAATAAAATAAATTTTAATAATAGTAAGAAAAATTTCATTAATATTTCCTTCGAAACATACAAGTGAATAATTATGAAAATTATAGTAAGGACAACAAGGAAGTCTATACATGTTGAGCATTCCTTTTTTACATTAAATGATCAGAAAAGGTCATGGATAAGAAAACAAGAATAATAGTACTCTTAAAATTGTTTATTTTTAATGTAAAGTTTGTTTAAAAATATCCATTAATATTCATAGGATAATAGTAAGAAAATTTGAAATTATTATTTAGAAAACACAGTTACAAAAGAACACTGATTTTCATATGAAATGATAAAGATAATCTTATTTTTATGAAAAACTATATTATTTATTGTAAATAAGTTTTATATTAAAAACATTAATATGAAATTAATATAACATGGATACATAGATAAGGATAAATTTAAGGTGTTTTTGGAGGGATTATTCATTATATTTCATTAATAGAATCATAATAACAAACATTCATTATAAATGATGGTATTGTAACAATAAACGGTTACCAATTTTTTCAAACTAAATCAAAATCCATTTGAAATAACAAAATTGAATTAAGCCTAAAATTTAATTAAAACAACTAGATTCTTTATATAACATGTAAATAAGTAGTATATAAACCCCAATGAAATACTTAGGACCACAAGATGGTGTTTATATCAAAGAATTAAAATTATAAAAAATTATTTTATAGATTTGTAATATATTGGACCATAATCCCATTGAAATAAATCTCATCAAATGGATTTTGAAATCAAAAAAATAAGTATATTAACCATTTAATAAATTCATGTGACATATATTAAAATGAAATGGAAATTATTCGTGATGATGTCACAAGTCTTATAGAAATAAAAGTGATACGAGGAAACAATTACTACTAAAAACATTAGAATAAGGATCATCATAAAAGAATAAAATAAATAAAATATTTTTATATTATTAAATTAATGATATAAAATCTCATTGGGTAGTATATTAACACAATAATGACATTTGTTCGGATTATGAAAATTACATCATGAAAATAAAAAGTGATGTGAAATTCTATTATCCTGTGTTAGGACTTTCTTCAAAAACATTCTAAACCATTTATAAAAAATAAAAGATTATTGTTCATCTACAAATGAAAATTTATATTATATCAAATACCATTTATATTTCTAATAATCTCTAAAATAAATATATATATGAAATTGTAAACATTGTTCATAGAGATGGTAGGTCATACGTACACATAAAGATTATTTTGGTTTTATTAGCATCTTGAAAGATGGTATTTAATAATATATATATATTAAAGTATAAATAATATTTAATAAATATCTTATAATATCACTAAACCAATACTTAATACATTTCTTTTTGATTGTTAACAAATCACTTCACTTTGAGGAGGGTGTTGTCCACCCGTCCACCAATGAAGTTATTTTATTTACACAAAATGGAAATCATGAAGACATGTTTTAAATTATGAAATAATAAAAATAAAGAAATCATATATATCATAAATATTTAAATATAATAAAAAATTACTTTTCCCTTATAACTCCCAACATGGGTTGGCAGTAAATAAAAATCAACAATGTCGTTTCATGATGTGGTAGTTCATTGTACACAAGAACAGTATGTTCGTTACCCTGTATATGGATGTGTGTGTAAGTATTGTTCAAAAAATTATAATAACAACATATATGTTTTGTAATGATTATATATATTTTATACAATCTCGTAAAAATAATAATTTATGTTGTGTAGAGTGAAAATATAACAAAAGATCATGAGGATTGTTTTTAACTTTTATTTTGGTAACACCCTCAGATTTTCACCAAAGGGCTTACCAATATGTGTTATCTCAAAAGGGATGGTTCTATGATAAAGGGAGGTTATTTTTGTGATTTTTTGAGTAGTTTTTTGATATACAATGGTATTTGGAAGTATAAATAAATTATCTAGGTGGTTCCCCTTTTATAGTTACAGAGGAGTGACATTATAGTTTAAATTTTAAAATAGAATTCCATCCACATTTTTCCAATAAAAAATATATCGGATATAGGTATCCAAATTATAGTAATTACAGTATAGTGTTTATATATGATCATTAAATAAATTTTTTACAAATATTAGGTCATTTTGATCATTAATTTTAGGGTTTATTCCATTTCTAAGATAATTTTTTTTGTTAATCACTTTAATTTATTTTAATCACAGTCAGTAGCATTATTGCTATGAAAACTAGTTGAACAGTTTATAAATTATACATTATTATTATTGAAAAAACTAAATACATTTTACCATATTATTTTCAAATTAGTGTAATACATTAATTCAAATTAAATCTCATAGATGGGATGTAAAAGTGTGGTTTTAAAATGAAAATTTCAAAATGTTATAAATGATTATATATAAATATTCAACGTAAAATTGAATTCAAAAACCTATATTGGTGTAATTTATTTAAAAATTATAAATTTATTTTTATAACCAAACTACAATATTATTATCCTAAAAAGTTAATTTCATGAAAATATAGTTTATATTTAAAATTTAGTGTTTTCTCTATTATTGATAAAGTAATCCCCACAGAAAAATCACAAAAAAATGCCCAAATTAAATATTGATATACGTTTTTGAAAAATGAATTTTTCTATCAAATAAAAATTAAAAAAAATTCAAAAATAATATTTAAAATGGGATTGTTATTAAAAGGATGTAAAATTTTTGTTGAGAATAATATATATTTTTATTCAAAAAAGTTTATTTTTAATTATATTATTTCTATAAAATATATTTTATGGGTATCCAAAATATTGGATGAATGTGTAAATTAGAAATTTAATTTTGAAGAACAATAAAAATAATATTGGTTTTGTTTTTGAGAAAAAATTTTGTTTGAACATAGAAAAATAATTTTCATTGAAGGGTAATTTCGTTTATTAAAATAGTTCATTAATTCACTTATACTAATTGATAACTAAATAATTAATTTAATTTAAATTTTAAAAAAATTATTTTAAAAATTTATATAATAATATTCATAAAGTCAATTCCAATTGATAGGTAGTAACTATATTAATATTAATAGTATCTTTAAGTTATGTAAAACATGAAATTGCAGGTAACAAATGATATCAAACATACTCACATTTTTTTTGTAGTACAAGCCAAGAAAAGTTTTATGTGTCCCCCATGTTAATCTAAGTATTTTATATAGTGAATGATTGAATTGGTGTTGTATATAACAGAAACTACACTAAGATCATTATTATAAAAAAATATGTATTCAGTGTTTCATGAAACATAATATGTCATAGTATTAAAATAATTTGAAATAATATTAACAAAATCTTGGGTTGTTACATTCTACATCGGTGAAATTTAATGTCACCCAAACAATTAAACATTGTTTTCAGATTCCAAATACATGATTATTCATTTCTTATAAATTCACATCCTAAAATCAATAATAAAATTACATTAAAATTTGATACATATTATCATAACGAATACCCAATGTAACAAATAAATAGGATTCCATTTTGGAGATCATATGTGGGATGACACATCATTAACATGGAAAATAAATTTGACTATCAAATTATTAAGGATAGTGATAAAGAACACGGTTATGATAATGTTAACCATCACAAACTCATAACCTAATGGGGCTTGAATAATTTCATTGGTATCATAATAAATATTGATATAAGGGACAAAAATTACTTCATGAGCCTTTTCCATAAATATGATGAATTTTCATTAGAATGTATACTTACATTGTTTTAGGTAATGCTCTCCCATTGTTGTCTCTGGATATAATTTCTACATTATCTCTTATTTCAAAAATAGTACCTCTAGCAATAGATGTTCCAGCCTATCTATCAACAAGTGTCCGAAAAATGAATGAAACTATCATATCCCTCTTCTCTCTAACATAATCTGTGTCCCTAGAATTGTACCACTTATTTTATATGGGTGGAATTTCCCAAAACAACTATTCCATTTTCTCATTCTAAACGGCTATTAGAACTCTAGCTACAAGACTGATATTGTTTTAGTGATCCCCTTCTAATAATACAATTTTTCACAGATGATCTATCATTAATTATCTGTCCTCCAATCGTCTAAAATATCTGTAAATATCTCATCCAACCAAATGACAGTCATTATACCAATTGTTATGGACAATGCCTAAGAATTAGTAATGACCTATAATAGTTGTGACACGTCACCTAAGTAATGTAAGATCCTTGTTTTATTTTAATTAATGATAATTTATATATGAAAAATTATGAGTTGAAATGATTAAATTTGGAAATTTGGGGATTATATTGGAGGTTATAAATGTGTTATTTCTATTTTTGTATCATTTAAATATTGTAAAATATATTAGTATTTAAAAATTCATGTCATATGGATAGTTAAAATAGTATGAGATATGCTAAATGGACTGACAAACCGTATGATATGTGGGAAGAGAGTAAGAAGAACTCACACATTGGAAAAAAACCGTGTGATATGAGACACATGCCATGGTGAAAATTTATTCCATTTTGACAGAGGGTAATTTTATTTGTGCATTGTTCAACAAAATATGTGAGAAACCATGTGGTATGTCCCTTTCTTATAGATAATTAATCATTGTTGGTGCACAGTTGGGACAACCATGTCACCCAATGTTCTGACCTGATAATTCAAATGAAACTAAAATTTTACCAATAATAATATCTTATTTCTAACCCGAATATTCTAAATTCTCTAACACAACATATAAGTTTTGTGAACCATAATGTGAGTCAAATATTATATTTTCTATGTAATACCAATAGGAACAAAAATTCATTAACCATTTTCCTCATTATATTTTCATATATCAGTTATCAATTACATTTTAGCCACTGCATTTTGGTTTGGTATCATATTTTTTATTTAGGATAAAGTTTAGTTTCCATAATAATATGTTCTCCATAAAATTTATTATTGTTACCCAATATTAGTAGAATTAGGAGATGATAAAAGATGAGATATTATATAATAAAATATCTTAGGTGGTGTTTATCGTTCACATTTGTTTTGGTTGTTTTTTAATATTGTTTTTTTCATCTAATGGTCTTTCTAAACCGTTGAAGAAACATAATTATTAATTGAAATAAATTCCACGTAACATGTTAGGTAGGTACTCAGATTATCTACAACTGATTGGAGTTTGGTACTCATATCAATGGTCTCCCAAGGGGTAAGTAATGTTTACTTCTAATTCATATTTATTATTGAAACACCTAGTGTTTTTTTAAATATTTCATAGTTAGAGAATTTCCATTTAAAATTAAATTTAGTTTAACTGTTTTGTTAGGATATTTGTTTCTTATTTTTCCCATGTGATGACATGTACACATATTAAATTTATTAAATTGATTAAATGGTTTTTGTTGATTGAAGGATTTTACACATCAGTTTCCTTGAATGTGAATTTTTTTAAATTATTGGGTATACAAATGTTATGAATTTTAATGGTTTAGATTGATCGCTGAAATGAGAGGTAATTGAAATCATAGTGGATTACATGGTTTTTATACAAAGGAAATTGATTAAATTTAGATTCCTTATATGATACTATTTGGATCCTGATGTGGTTGTGGTCACCATGGATTAATATTATTTAAATATTATTGATTCTGTGGGATCCCTTGGGAATTGTTACCCCTTCTATGTAATTTTTTCATCTCAAAATTGATATAATTTTGAGTCATGATACATGGACCCCAATTTAATCCAAAAATAATAATAACATCAAGATGTTCATTTCACTTTATGGGGATTAATTGGTCATCTACACATTGTATCAAACACTTCATTGTCTGACACATTCAATATATGGAATAACTATGGTACATTTTTTTATATGCAGTTATATATAATGGTCATGGATCTGAATGCTCATATTTTTATAAGTAATGGAAGTTGTAGAAATAATATGTCTGGATGTATGCTAAGGTCATGTTGATTATTTCCATTTTTTGTAAGTTACTTGTCATTGGATATGGCTCAAGATTTGTATGGAACCATGTATGGATATACAATATCAAATTGAGGTTATTTATATCACATAGACACATTCTTTCATATTTCTTACCAACTTCACATTGATAATGTTTTGATTACTATATTTCACAGCCTTAAAATTGTATTGATCATTTGATGGTTACCTAATTGGAATGTATCTTAAACAATGTTCTAAATAAACATAGGGTACTCGAGAAGCCATCAGGAATTATAATTTTGACAATGACATGTTATAAATGTCATATTATTGAATTTGTTCCATAATTAGTAAGATTATATCAAAAGATAGAGTTGAGACTCATGATTCTATCTAGAGAAATCACTTTTTTGTATTTTCGGTACATTATTTTTTTTATTGTATTGTACTATTGTGTAAAGAATTTAGGTAGTGTTTGGAAACATGTATCATAAATATATTAAATAAGAAAATTATCGCATTATTTTTATTAATTTATGATATTATCTATAGTATTTTAGTTATACAACATCTACAACATATCGATTGTTGTATATTTTGTTTATATACACTCATGTTATGATGTAATAGACTCCCCAGTGAAACACATAGTCCATCACTGTTAGTTTGCTTCCTTCGGAATTTGAGGTGATGTGGTTGAGGCCATGTGGCCAACGGGGCAACAAGCACCTCTTAGTGGCTTCCAGATCTATGATTCTACAATGTTTAATCAAACGATGATTTTTCCATGTTTTCTTTATTATTTTGGGATAATCGAAATGGTTAAGTAGGAATCCATGTTTTCTAATGATCTATAGATGATACTAGCTAGAAACAACATAGAGAAAATCTATATTACCATGAATGAAATTTCTATTTTCAATATGTTTTCTATTACAGTTGATTTTTTTCTATCTTTGGGAGACAAAATTGAATTGTGAGGTCATTATTGATATGGTTTTGGGTTCAATTGTGATTCAACCCGATGATACAAGGGTATTCCATCTTCTGAATCATTTTAATAACATGGTTGAAATAACATGCCATGCATTATGTCATGCTATATAAGATGTGTCACATATTTTCAAGCAGTTGTGATAGGTAATATGAAAGTTATACCTGGTTTTTTGATTGAATTTCATATAGTGGACATAAAATCTGATGTCAATTTTCCATTCATTGGGAGTAAGGGAAATTACGTATTGGGATGTGATAGACCTTACGATAAATCATTTTAAAATGAAATGTGAAATAATTATTAATTTTAAGAGAAAAATTAGATGATAAATATGGAACATGACATAAACCTATCATTTTTGTGGGATAGAGGTAGTGTCCCCGTTATAATTTGTGGGAGTTCTTGTTAGAGTACTATATTGAAGAGTATGAGATGTCATGTGACATTCGTTCAGTGTTTTTTTTCATATAATACTATTTTATTTATGAACATTATATTTTTTATTACGGAGGAGTTTCATTCTTATTGTAGAAGCATAAGACCATGAAACCCAATACTATTATTAAATGATAAAGGAGAGTACCATTCCCGGAGATGGTTAACCATGAAATACATATGGATCCTCCTTTACTTCTAGTTGCAACACCATCTATAATTATGAACACATGTGGTTGGGAACATTTCAACGAGGGGTTCTATTGCTTCATGCAGACACTAAAGGGATCTAATAACCCTACCTTGTATATGTATGTGATGACATGTGTGTTCCAATAATAGGATCATACCACAATTTCATTGGATGTTGGTCAAAATTATACAATGATATGGATTGTGAAAATGCATTCAATTTTAGAGAATATAGAGAAACATTTTGCGATGAGACTAAATTTAAAACATATATTCTTTGGGGGAGTAAAAGAGCTAGTGGGATGTCATAAGCAAGGATGGAAATCTGTGAAACATGGATTTTTCTAATTTCCAAAGTAGGTTTTATCACAACTATTACCCTTAGTTCTATTGGAAGATCATGTTAGTGATCTCATGCTTGTGGAGTATTTCTTTATGAATGTTATAGATTAATTAGCATGATCTATAGTGAAATGAAAATTTTCACTTATGTACACTACTAAACAGTTATCGAGTGAGAGACATCGAGGAAGGTATCTGACATGTCATTCAATATTCGGTCAAAATGTCATAATTGACCATTATTACTGATATTTTCAATCATGGGATAATTATAGAGAAGATAATATAGGAATATGAGGCCGAATTGTGAAAAATAATGGTCTCACAATAGATCATATCGACATAAATGGGTTGGAAGAGCTATTTTGAGGCTTCTGATGAGAAGAGTAATAGAAATGTTGTGTTTACTGGAGGCTCAGTTTTCTATTATCGGTGTGAAATATGGGGCCACATGAGAAATCAGTTTGATCATGAAACTTTCAAGGGAAAATATTTAGACAGGATGGGTGAGGTGAAATGTATTGTTGGGACCCTCCCTCTAAAAGTGAGTGTTATGCGGTTAGCACTAACACTATGTTCTAGAAGGGGTTTCATAATTTTATGTCATGTAGAGAGTTGGGGATGTTTAATTAAATCATGGAAATGAAGTGGTTGTCATGTTTGAGGCATCCAAACACCATTTACATTGAAACATTATAGAGGGCCTACTCAGGGAAGTGTGGTTATGTCATAGATTCATGGATCGTGCCATATCATTTCTGTATAGTATTCCCACTATGGATATTGGTGTTAGACCATCCATGGTGATATATTGGATCATAGTATCCTATTATATTTAATCTCCACTATTGGATAAAGGTAAATCACATAGTTCAATATATGAACCAATAATGAAAATACATTGCATCGTTATATTATCTTCTGAGAGGGTTATAAATCTTGAAACACTGTTATGAATAAGAATGGATTATGTACACTATATGAAGGAGTTCCCCATTGTTATTGTTGGGTTTCACATTTTCTAGAATCATTGTTCCCTAGAGTTTACTGGGTTGGTTGTCATAATAATCATTGAAAAGATGTTATCATATCAAGATTTTGTTGACTATTATCACCTGATAAAAATTTAACATAACCAGAGGGTGAAAATTAATTTTAAAATGGTGAATGGTATGTTTATGTGAGACATTATAGACTACAACATCATGGGATATGTTAAGAAGCATCCCATATATGTAGTTTGTGTATGTATTTAATGGGATAGTATATAGAAGTTTTACCTTTAGTTGTTGATCATTTTTAGGATATTTTTCTAGATGAATTATCTATTTTACCAACTGAGATAGAGGTAGAGTTGTCAATTGGGATATTTCATAGAGATTCACCAGAATCTATTACTCTTTATTGTATCAATAAAATAAAGATTCAATATCGTTATAGTATGAAATTTGATATGGAGGAAAATTGGTTTATTTGACCAAATACATCTATATATGGTATTCTGGTACTTTTTTGAAAGATGAGAATACTTCCCCATTGATTTGTATTGATTATCGTTAATTGAACCAAATTACCATTATGGATTGATATTCAAATCTACCAATATATGACAAGTATGATCATCTTCTTGGAGCATGCATGTTCTTGAAAAATGATTGAAGGGTAGGATATCACATGGTACATGTTCGACAAAAATAAAATCTCATACAACATATCATAGAATGTATTGCCTATATTTCTATCTATTTATGACGTTTAGTCTTAATAACATGCTAGTGGATTTCATGGAACTTATGATACATGTGCTCTATATTTATTTAGATACATTTGGGGTGGTTTTCATGGATGATATATTGTTGTACTCTCCTAAAAAACATGACTATGCCAAACATCATGCTCTCATTTTGGATACAATAAGAGGGCCTCAATTATATTCAAATATTACATAGTTTCACATATATATGTATCAGATTCACTTATTTAGTGACATTATATTAGAGAAAGGTTTATAAGTTTACCTAGATAAGGTAAGAACTTTAGTTTCTTCGTGAGGATAAATAACTCCTTTGATGTATGATGTTTCATGGGGAAAGTCGGATTTTACATGTGTTTCATTCATGATTTTCAGAAATATTATCATTTCATATAAGCATCAATAATAATGGTTTGAATCTATTATGTTTATATTGATATGATACGGCATTCTGGGAGCTGATTTTGATTATTATTTTAGTGTCAACATTAATTTTTTTGAAGACTTACATAAGATAAATTTTTAAATGTGATTCATTTGGTATTTAGAGAGGTGATTTTATTTTCAAGGGTGAGAAAATCAGGGAATATGGGTCTCAGATATTGAGACCTGATGAGAGGAATTACCGGAAACAAAATATCATGTTGGCTACAATTTTCCACACAGTTCCCTATTTGAGACATTACTTTTTGGAGGGTATTTCATAGTGTACGCATACCACATAACATTCATGTACATATTTACATAGTGTGATAAAAATATAAGGCATCAATGGTGGGTTAAACACATATACTATTTAAAATTTGAGACATCCAACAGTCCTGGTAAATGAAATGTTGTGGCTGATGCACAGAGTATTGGGACTGAGATAAAGGCAGTGTAGTAGTCCCGTAGTGACTGGAAGTGCATGGATTTGTCTGTTAGAATTAACATGGAGGTGTATGATACATGGTGGATTAATATGGTATCACCCATAGATGTTACCAATGAAATTATTTTTATATTTAGGATGGGGAAGCTATCGAACTCAAAATTCCATGTCTGTCAAGAATGTGTGCCAGGTGAGGAACCTCCATTAGGTTGGACCATATGGGATGATGAAATTCTATGTGTACATATTCATGTATGTGTATAATTAGACATGATTGAGAAGATTATCATGAACCATCTCAGAGGGTACCGTGATATGACTACCCCAATCCTATAACATATAGATAAGGGATGGTGGATAGTATCAGGTTGGCATATCCCACAAATGGGTGGCATTTACAAAAGTACTAGTATACAAAAAATACATCTTCATGCCACAAATTCTTAAATATAAAAACACAAATTAAAAAATTCATGATAACCACTAAATCCCAACAAGACTACAATATGAATGTACTGAAATATAAAAACGTCCAAATTACACATCCACCAAAAAAACATTCTATAGCCACAAAATCTACAAAATCATTCACAAGAACCCTTACTTGATTGAACATGAAGGATATAGTGTTGGGACTGTCTACAGATAATATTCCCAATCACAAATCAACATTAATGGTCTCACAAGGTCCTGCCTAGTCCTGTTCAACATGGAACTCCATAGAATTATTTCTCGTATTCACAGGACATGACATATTCTAGAAATTCTCTTGAATGGGGGAGTAAAACAATACTCAGTATGACACCGGAATGCCACAAAGGAAATTCACAATGATGATATCACATAGAATACCTCAATTATAATATACCACGATGATGATAACACACAATATACAATAATAGAAAATATACCATGAAGAAGATACCACACACTATACCACGATGGAAATATAGTCATCATACATAGGTTTATGATGATAATACAAAAAAATTATTATCAAGCATATTATATAAGACACATAGTCCTGATAATAAAAAATTTCTTAGTAAGACACATCTTCACATTATGATACATAGTATAAATAAGAAACATAGTCTCTATAAGTCACACAGTACCTATAGGTCATTATGTTTCATGGTCACAACAAGCCAAACGATTCCGCTAATAGTATACTCATTTAGACAGAATCAACACCTCAACCCATTAGGTCATTTCAATTATCTACAAAGATTCACATATGATTTATCAAAAGGACGTTTTCTTCATAAGGACCAAACTCCATAGACTTCTCGTCATATTGGTGAACAATTTGATATTTATGGATGTTTGAAGAATACTGGTCCATATATCTAGATATATTCTAGGCCTGACTTCAATTTGACTCGGCCCACTATGTGTCCTGACCATCCTATCAATTCGACTGAGTGTAGTCAAACAGACTTGGTTTACCATGGCCTGGTTCGGGCCTGCCCGTTGGGCCATCTTCCCCACCCCACTGGACGGCCTGGACTGGCCCACATGAGAACTATAAAGAACCTGAAATTTCAAAGAATTTTTTTTCTTATTTTCTTTGGAATATTGCAAGTGCGCGGTATCTTAAGGCACCTGATTCTAATACCCGGTGTGCCCAGAATCAATTTACGAAGTTTAGCTTGGGTACGTTCAGTGAATGAACAAGCGGGTTTTTCTAACATTTGAACTGGTTCTTGAAATCGAAATCTGAGGGTACCGATGAAGCCGCAGCGCTTATAATTGCTTAGAAACACCTTTTCTGGAGTTGCGTTTTCTTGGGTGTGGTTATAAAAAAAGGGTTCACTAATGAATAAAAATAAAATTTGTGCAACAATTTTTATTTTCTATTCTAAGTAGTTTAAATCTAAGCATGGTGGTTGGAGTGGGACCCACTATATCCAAACTCCACTAGGTAGGATATTAGTGAGGTGGGTCCCACATGATCCCTACCCCTTCAAATCCCTTAAAAACCTCTGTCGTGCAATTAATTGAGTAACACACCCACACCCCTTTTAAATGCCAAGTCAACTCTCGCAATTAATTGGTCAACGCATGTTAATTGATTGTGATATTTTGAATTTGGAAAGGGTTCACATAAGTAATAAAATAAGGGAATCCTTATTTTAATGTTGTTTTTTTATTGTGCGAGTGGTTTTGGAAGAGGAGAACTGTAGTCTTGAAGAACGTTCTTCCTCGTTGAAGAACGCGAAGAATGACGAAGAATGCCAGCCTCCAATGAAGGACGACGAAGAACGCTGATTCCTCGGAGATCGACGAAATGACGCTGTGTACCGCAATGCCGACGATCCCCTTCTCCGTGACGCCGTTTACTATGACGCCGATGACGCTTACGAAGCATTGTTCAGTGACGCCATCTTCCGCAACGACCTTTTCCCGCAATGAACCTCATTTGACGAATTCATCATGCTAGGGGTTGTTTTTTATCGTGAATTATTCATTGTCGTCCATTTTCCTTTCCTTGAGCCACCTGTTACCGTTATAAAGAGATGAGGTCAGACCGCACAAACACGTCCGACCCTCCTCCCCCTTTGATGTTGCACTTTTCGCGGCACAAACAAGGTAGCACGGTGCAATGGGAACGCGTGGAAGGAAGAGGAACGGGCGAAGAAACGCGGCGTCGTCGCGCCGCGCTGTTGAGGCCGAACAAAGCCACGGCCGAAGTCGGGCCGCGGCGAAGGAACGCGGCACCGTCACACTGTACCAGATAACCAAGAAGAGGTCGCGATCGGAGCGGGGTAGCGGTGGTGGGGCGCGGTGCCTTCGTGCCGTGCCGGTCGGACCAAGGTCAGGGCCTTTGGCCGTGGCAGAGTAGGAGAGGGAGGTCGGAGCCGCTGGCCACCGGTGCATAGGGGGCGAGACCAGCTGGTCCCGCGGTGACTCACAGGCCGGTCAAACCGGTCGGTTTCTGAGAATCCTGAGGGTCGTAACCCTCAGCTGGCAAAGGAGCGTCCCGCACATGGGGTCGCAGTTTCAATCCAGGGGAACCCCCCCCCCCCCTTCCGCAACCACTCGGCCAGCGCTGAGCTGGCCATGCAGGCAGCGCCCGCGCCAGGCCAACCGGTTTCCCAGGTGGGACCAGCCGCACCAGGCCGCGCCGCGCCTACTGGGCCGGGCCGTGCCCACCTGGCTGAGCCGCGCCCTAATTTTTAGGACCCGGACCCGTTTCGGGACGACCTAGTTCGGGCCAACTCAGGGGGTCTTGGGTCGGGTCGGTACGGGCCCAAAACCCCCTATTTACGGATTGTTTCGGTCAAATGACCATATCTTGGGATACCGACCTCTGATCGACGCACCGTCAGTAGTGATTTGATCCTTGGATCGAGGCGGTCATTTCGGTATATTACACTCAAGGTTTTGGAGAACTTTGGGTATGGCCAGGTTGGTTCGAACACGAAACCAACTGGGCCCTCGGAGCGGAAACGCCTATAACTTTAGCTCCGGACGTCTGATTGATGTGCCGTCGACTCTGTTGGATTAGTCTTATTGAGAAAATCCTTTTGGCTTACTCCGCTCGAGGTTTGGACACAATTGGAGTATGTACGGGTTGGATTGTACCCGAAATCCAACCGGGACCCTAGAACGGAAAAACTAATAACTCTCAGACTGGACGACCGTTTGACGAATTGTCAGCAGCGTTGGTAATCACGTTGAGAAAAAATTCCCCTGAGTATACCCCATGTGAGTTCAGGGTATAGTTGAGATACGTTCGGGTTGGTTCGTACACAAAACCAACCGGGCCCTTGGGATGAAAAGGCTAATAACTCACAGACTGGGCATCCAATTGATGCGCCTTCTATTGCGTTGAGACCCCTATGATGATGCGGTCCTTTGAGATACTTCATCATGATACTTTGTGATACATGGAGTATCATCTTGTAGCTCGTGGATCGAACCCTCCCAGAGACGAGCGTACGGAGTACGGAGACCTTGTAGCTGGCTGAGACCTGTTGACTGTTTGTCCGATTTGATTCGGAGTGACTTGCATAGCCCAGTGGGGAGCACTAATTTGTGATGTGGAAGACCCATGACGAAGGAGCACTACTTTGTGAGGTGGAAGACCCGCGGTACTAGACAGGAGGAGTACCTCTATTGGCTTTGAGGGGGAGCACTAATGTGTGAGGTGGAAGACCCATGGCAGAGGAGCACTACATTGTGAGGTGGTAAACCTGCGGTACTCAACAAAAGGAGTACCTCAGCAGTCTTAGGTTAGTGAGCAGTACCTCGGAGTCGTGACAGGATCACTGTACTCATCAGAGACGGAGCTCCTCAGCAGTTACGGTTTCGATAATGAAAATCCTTGTTTGAGCTGAGTCTATGACATTTGTTTTTTCCTCATGATTGAGATGAGTTACTTGATAACTTACGTATATGTATGGGCTTATACCTATGTATGGGTTATCTAATGTGAACTTTATTTGTGTTTATCCTTATTGAATTTTGTGAGACCTTGAGGGTCTCGGGGTCCCTACTGAGTATCGTATACTCACCCCTTCACGGGTTATGCCTGAACCTCGTTGTGTTGGTTGCAGACGATGGACATCACTGATCGTGGTTGAGGCTTGTAGAGCTGGAGGGTACCTGGAGGTGGATCCCATGACGAGTCAGTACCCAGAGGTGGATCCCATGATGAGTCGGTACCCGGAGGACACGGACGGACATGGAGTGCTGAGGAGGACATCTGTACCTACCCTTTAGGTAGGAACCCGGAGGACGATCCAGGAGCTTCTTGTTAGCTTTCAGTTGTTGTCCTTTGAGTTGTACTTTACTTTCAGTTTTAGCTGTACTTTTCTTTTGGTATTGTATTTCCGGCCCCTTGTACTTTCATCACGTTTGTTATACTGCTTTACTTAGTGTAGCTTCTTCTTGTACTATTTTTGTGTGAATTTTCATTTCATAAAGGCAATGCCTTCCCTTTTACTAGGATTTACGCCTTTGGTTATAGTCGCCAACCCCTGGCCTATAGAAGGAGGTCTTGGGGTAGTCACAGCACGGGCCCCGAGGACGGGTCGTGACAAATTGGTATCAAAGGGGTTAGTTCTACTGCAAAACATATAACTCTGATATTTCTTTTCTATGAAGAAATAGTGGTAAGAGTACGGAGTGGGGTATTCAGTTCAGGGAGTCCAGTGATGGTGTGGGCGGCCGACGTATCCATACACCAGGACCATAACTACTGATTTCTGACTCAGTGCACGAAAACCCTAATTGAGTGTGTGTTTTCAAAGGTTTTCCCCTTAAAACAGCTCAAACCAGGTCAGCTCACCAGGTATAATCGTTTGACCATGTCACATCTGTTTCTTTCAAGATTCCTTTCCACGGACGATCAGCTAGAGCCCCAAGAGATGTACGTACTGACAGCCTGCCAAGCGACAAGGCTTTGGTACATGGCCCTCTTACAGTTGAGGCACCAGCGGAGGCACCGGCGGTACTACAATATGTTAGGCCACCGATGCCACCATCCCTAGAAGCAGGCGATGCACGCCGCTTGAGCGCGCTACATGAGTTCCAGCGCCAGAGGCCACCCAGGTTCCGGGGAGAGACAGACGCACAGGCGGCTGAGGATTGGCTGGGGGCTGTGATGAGAGTCTACAGGATAGTGGGTACACCAGCGGACTTCATGGTGATCTTTGCTACCAGCCTCCTTCAGGAAGCAGCAGGCAGATGGTGGAGCCGGATCCTCCAGTTTTGAGATGAGATGAGTCTACGAAGCAGCAGACATGGAGGTAGATCTAGGAGAGCAGCATGAGGTGGTGTACATTAAAACATGCTACAACCACCCGCCTTAGTTTTCCCCGCCATGCTAAGGGATCTGGTGGGAAAGGAAAGAGTGTGGCTTCTTACGGTCAAGAAGTGTGACCCAATGGCTCTAAAAATGATTCAAGGGACAGTCTGTGTCCACTACTAGCTGCCGTAGTAACAGACGTTGATATGAATCATTCCTTCCTTCCACGAATCTTTTCCTAGACCTAGAGTTTCTGGTAAGCCATAGACTTGACCCTCACATATGCAGATACATTGTGAGGAGACTCGATAATCACATTTATGCCGACAGTGTGGTGTGACCCTTGAGGTGAGAGTTTCGGTTGGAATCTCTTGGTGGCAGTGTCGAGGCCTTACGACGTTGGTCTCGATATGGACTGGATTCACAGTTAATGCTCAGATTGACTGTATTAGGCAAAAAGGTTGTGGTCTAACAACAATGTCGAGATGGGATTTCCTTGGTCGGAGAAAAGAAAACCCCAGGAAGCACAGGACAAACTCATGCATAAGAGAGTTTGGCAGATCACTCTTGGGTCAACCAACCGTACCCTCGTGGTAGAAGGAGTTTTAGGTTTCAGTTCTATTCAGGAAATGGAGGCCTCTAGAGTTCGAGGATGGAGATCACGTCCTTATACGGGTCTCACCTCGACGAGGTTTACGGAGATGTGGCTGAGGAGACAAGTTATCTCTGAGGTTCAATGGACCTTTCTAGGTCCTTAGCTAGGTAGGCGAGGTGGTTTACCCCTTGAACATTACACCTCAGTTGCACCATGTGCATGATGTCATCCACATATCTCAGCTGAGGAGATACGTGCATGATCCTTCACACATCATTGACCTCAGGAAGTAGGACGTCGATGGAAGGGCGACATTCACGGAGGTTCCAGTGGGGAATGAGGATCGACAGGAGAAGATCCTACATAAAAGGTCAATTCCTCGGGTGCGCTTTCATTGGCAGTACAGGAACCTCCAGGTGAGCACATGGGAGCGGAAGGCTCAGATGCGTGCTCAGTACCACTTTTATTTCCCTAGTTTGTGTTATAGATTTACAGGGACGTAAATCCCTGAGGTGGGAGTAATGTAAAGACCCGGAAATTTCATGAAATTCTTTTTCTTGTTTTCTTTGGAATTTTGGGACTGCGTGGTTTCTTACGGCATCTGATTCCGAGGCCCAGTGTGCCTAGAATCAATTTCTGAAGTTTCGCTTCGGTACATTCAGTGAACGAACGAGCGTGTTTTTCTATCTTTTGAACCGGTGCTCGGAATCAAAATCTGAGGGTACCAATTAAACCGCAGAACCGGTAATTGCTTAGGAAAAACTTTTCTAGAGTTTTGTTTTCTCAGATGTGCTTATAAAAAAAGGGTTAACAAATGAATAAAAATAAAATTTGTGCAACAATTTTTATTTTCTATTCTATGTAGTTTAACCTAAGCATGGTGGTTGGAGTGGAAAACACTATATCCTAACTCCACTAGGTAGGATATTAGTGAGTTGGGGCCCACACGAGCCCTACCCCTTCAAATCCCATAAAAACCTCCCTGGTGAAATTAATTGAGTAACACACCCGCACCCCTTTTAAATGCCAAGTCAACTCTCGCAATTAATTAGTCAACGCACGTTAATTGATTGTGATATTTTGAATTTTGAAAGGGTTGGCATAAGTAATAAAATAAGGGAAACCTTATTTTATTATTGTTTTTTTGTTGTGCGAGAAGTTTTGGAAGAGGGGAACTCTAGTCTTGAAGAACGTTCTTCGTTATTGATGAACACGAAGAACGACGAAGAATGCCAGCCTCCGACGAAGGATGACGAAGAACACTAATTCCTCGGAGATTGACGACGTGACATCGTGTACCACGACAGTGACGATCCCCTTCTCTGCAACCCCGTTTACCGCGATGCAGACGACGCTTACGGAGCATCGTTCCATGATGTCGTCTTCCGTGACGACCTGTTCCCGCAACAAACCTCGTTCGACGACTACATCGAGGTAGGGGTTTTTTTTGCTCATGAATTATTCCTTGTCGTCCATTGTTTTTTCCTTGAGCCGCCAGTTATCGTTATAATGGGAGGATGTCGTACCGCACAAACATGACCGACCATCCTCCCCCTTTGATGTTGTACTTGTCGCGACACGAACAAGGTAGCGTGGTGCAACGGGACTTCACGGAAGTAAGTGGAACGGCCGATGAAGCGCGACACTGTCGCACCGGGCTGTTGAGGACAAACAAAGCCGCGGCCAGAGTCGGGCCGCGGCAAAGCGGCATGGCACTGTCGTGCCGCGCCGGAGAACCACGAAGAGGCTGCAACCGGAGCGGAGCTGCGGAGGAGCAGCGCAGCGCCGACGCGCCACAATGGTCGGACCAAGGCCGCGACCTTTGACCTCTGCGGAGCAGGAGAGGGCGGCCGGAGCCGCCGACCACCGGTGCACAGGGGGCGGGACCGGCTGGTCCCGCGGTGACTCACCAGCTGGTTTTCGAGATGCCCGAGGGTCGTAACCCCCGACTCGCAAAGAAGCAGCACCAACTTGGGTTCGTGGTTTCAATCAAGGGGGGAATCCCCCCCCCCTTTCCGCAACGGCTCGGCCAGCGCCGAGCTGGCCATGCGGGCCGCGCCCGTGCCAGGCCAACCAACTGCCCAGGTCGGACCTGCTGCACCGGGCCGCGCCGTGCCTCCTGGGCTGCACCGCGCCCACCGGGCTGGGCCGTGCCCTAATGGGCCAGACCTGGACCCAGTTCGGGTCGACCCGGTTCGGGCCGACCTAGGGGGTCTTGGGTCGGGTCGGTTCGGGCCCAAAACCCCCTATTTACGGACAGTTTCGTTCAAACGCACATATCTTTGGCTACGGACCTCCGATCGATGCAACGTCAGTTAAGATGCGATCCTTGGATCGAGATGGTAGTTTTGGTATATTACAATCAAGGTTTTGGAGAACTTTGTGTATGGCCGAGTTTGTTCGAACACGAAACCAACTGGGCCCTCGGAGCGGAAATGCCTATAACTTGAGCTCAGGACGTCCGATTGACGTGCCGTCGACTTTGTTGGATTTATCTGAGTGAGACGGACCTTTTGTCTTACTCTACTCAAGGTTTGAATGCAGTTGGAGTATGTATGGGTTGTATTGTACCCGAAATCCAACCGGGCCCCTATAACAGAAAAGCTAATAACTCTCAGACCGGACGTCCGTTTGACGAACCATCTGCGGCATTGGTAATCACGTTGAGAAACGATTCCCTTGAGTATACCCCATTTTAGTTTGGGGTACAGTTGAGATATGGTCGTGTTGGTTCGTACATGAAACCAACTGTGTCCCTAGGACCAAAAGGCTAATAACTCACAGACCGGGTGTCCGAGTGACGCGCCTTCTGTTGCGTTGAGACCGCTATGACGAGGCGGTCCTTTGAGATACTTCTTCGTGAGACTTTGTGATATGTGGAGTATCGGCTGGTAGCTCATGGAGCGGACCCTCCCGGAGACGAGCTTACGGAGTACAGAGACCGTGTAGCTGGCTGAGACCTGATGACTACTTGTCCCATTCGATTCAGAGTTACTTGCATAGCCTAGTGGGGAGAACTACTTTGTGAGGTGGAAGACCCATTGCGGAGGAGCACTACTTTGTGAGGTGGTAGACCCGCGGTACTCGACAGGAGGAGTACCTCTGTGGGATATGAGTGGGAGAACTTCTTTGTGAGGTGGCAAACCCATGGCGGAGGAGCACTTCTTTGTGAGGTGGCAGACCCGCGGTACTCGACAGGAGGAGTACCTCAGCAATCTTAGGTTAGTGAGTAGTAAATCAGAGTCGTGACAAGATCACTGTTCTCATTAGATACGGAGACCTTCTGCAGTTACGGATTCGATAATGAAAATCATGGTTTGATCTGAGTCAATGACCTTTGTGTTTTCCTCATGATTGAGATGAGTTGCTTGATAACTTACGTATAAGTATGGGTTATACCTAAGTATGGGTTATCTGTTGAGAACATTCTTTGTGTTTATCCTTGTTGAATTTAGTGAGACCTTGAGGGTCTTGGGGTCCCTACTGAGTATCGTATACTCACCCCTGCACGGGCTATGCCTGCACCTCGTTGTGTTGGTTGCAGAAGATAGAAATCACTGATCGTGGTTGAGTCTTGTAGAGATGGATGGTACCTGGAGGAGGATCCGATGATGATTCTGTACCCGGAGGTGAATCCCACGATGAGTCGGTACCCGGAGGAGACGGACGGACATGGAGTGCTGAGAAGGACATCTGTACCTACACTTCAGGTAGGAACCCGGAGGACGATCCAGGAGCTGCTTGTCACCTTTAAGTTTTTTTCCTTTAAGTTGTAATTTACATTCAGTTATAGTTGTACTTTTCTTTTCGGATTGTATTTCCGGCCCCTTGTACTTTCAGTACGTTTGTTATATTGCTTTACATAGTGTAGCTTATGCTTGTACTCTGTTTGTGTGTATTTTCATTTTGTAAAGTAAATGCCTTCCCCTTTACTGGGATTTATGCCTTTGGTGCTAGTCGCCAGCCCCTGGCCTATGGAAGGCGGGCTTGGGGTAGTCACGGCACGGGCCCCGAGGACTGGTCGTGACAAGAACGTCCTAGTCTGGCCCATGTGGCATGTGTGTCCCATGTTTCCCAATTAGCTAGTCTAAATCACTATCATAAACAACCCATTTTAACCAAGATGATGCCCCACCTTGGTGACATTTATGTCTCGTGTTCTCTACACATGGCTAGTTGATATGTCCCACAACTGGCTAACGATGTTCCAATGCGACCTGGCCGCAGAGTCTACACACTTCCACAATAATGTGTGAAGCCTTGTCCACATGACCACCAGTCATTGTGTCCACCGGCACTGGTTGACAGTGAAAAGACACCATTTTCCCCTTCCATGGGCCTCCTCACCTCCTCCAGTGCTCCAAAATCTGAAACAATCATATATTTGGTTTTCTTTAGTCCCTATCTACACAGATGTGGTTTTCATTGAGGCATTGTATCCAATATGGGTTGTGTGATCATATTCAGGGACTCCCTGCAACTCAGGTCACTACCTCATGGGTCTGATGGAAATTAATAAAAATAATGGGTGATATAATAGAACGTGAATTACCTAATAATGAACCATGTCCTTAATCGTTTTGTCCTTGATTTTTTCTTATTAGTGGAAATAATGAAGAAGAAATCATAATCTCCCGTTATGTACACCGCATTTTACATCCATCCTGTAATAATAAAACTGCAGTCACCCTATTTGTGAATTGACACAAATTCATCTATAAAACGATGAATAGATAGACCATAAATAAAAAAATTCTTTCCATTGAGTTGTGATGATCATTGATGAATATCTATGTTGTGTTGTTGTCATTCGTCAATCCTTGATCGGTTGATTCTGAGGCTGTGTCGATCCCTCACTGTTCCCCAATTTTTTTCTATACATGTACTTATTCACTTTTCATGAGAATTACATATAAATTTTGATAATATTAAATTTCCTAAAAGGCCCAATTACAATGAAAATATTTCTACATCAAATAAAATAATTAGATTAAAATATTTTCATTCTTATGACGCCATGTAGAAGCTTTTTCATAGTTGACCTGCACCGACCAATGTTAAGTTTTAGCTTGATAAAACCACTATTATGAGTTCAAAGGTTCCCTCATATTTCTCAATTCATAACCCATTTAATAGTTATTGAAATATCTCAAGAACATTGTGCATGCATTCTATTAAATGTTTAATATTTTTCAAACAATTTTTCCATGTACATTGGACCTTGGAATCGCATGTTTCCTTAGATCCTAGTCTCGAAATCAATCATTATAATATCTAAACTTTTTACAATGTAAAATACATGACATTAAAATTTCACAACAATGTAAATATACACCCCTAGAATCAAAAAAATCGCTACTCAAACAAAAGAGGGAATACAACTTGGATCTAAACCTCCACCTTCCTTCTTCTCTACTGGAGATTCTCATGCTTCCTCCAAATCTGCACTAGAGGAATCAAACTCCCATGAAGAATCCTCTACTATCAATCCCCAATATTCATCAAGTTCCCACAAATTTCAATTCATTATTGATGTGCTGTTCACCACAGTCATTGACGCCTGATGGTTCATGCACATATCTCCTCAGCTATCACAAGTGGAAGACGTTATGAACCTTCTCTAGGCACAAGAGGTATAGCCATGTGTTACTCCACCTCACCAACACTATATATTATCATTAAATGTTTGATAAAACTCATAGAAATCATTCCATCTGGGAAAAATCTTTGAAATCCATGTCGAGGTGATACCCAAATGAACACATGGTCTCTTTCCTCAAACTCCTACTCCCTCCATCATCAGTCAGTCAAAGACTTATGATGGATCTGAGCACACAACATCCACTCTTGGATGATCATCACCTTATTTTTATTTTAATGTAAAATATCGAGGGCCATTAGTTCTAACTCTCCTAGGTCCATCTTACAATGTAGTGACCTTCAAGGTATCATGTACAATGCCTTGAAGGTTTCCATATAAATGATGGAATAATACCTATCAGTTTGTGGGTGAAACATGGTGTTCAACCGTAACTGGTTCCCAAATTCCTCTTTCAATCCCTTACACAATAGGGATATGAAGAAATAAACATTATCTAATATTATATTATATGTAAATCCACTGATTCAATCTTTCTACTTGATGTAGAGTTTTTCCAAGCTATCTACTAAACTCTAATCCTGAATTTGTAGGATGTTGGACGACTTGTTGATTCAGACAATGATAACCTAGATGGTATCTTGTCCCCTGAATATACATATTAATCTAGCCATTATTTCCATCAATATTCCATCCACCATCCATTATGGTACCTCAAGGGGCTATGTCATACCAACTGGAACCTACTGCTTGGCCTTCACATGCTAATAAGTGAGTCATTGAGAAACAGAATCTTGAAACTCCCTTACTCATTCTAGGGAACCAAATATAACATTGGTGGTTTGGGTACATTTTTATAATGGAAGGATTTACATCTATAAGGAATTTATAGAACTCCCCAAAAACATACTCTTGTAACACCTCTTTTACTACAATACAACATCTAAAATGAATTATGTGCTCCCCGATATTCAAATATCCATCAGGAGCATGCCTTGTTGATATATGATAACATATATTCACATAGTCTGTATACAAAATATTTTCAACCATAACACATTGTAATATTGAATGGGTGACAACCATTGAATGGAGATAAGATAATCCTTCTCCATCCACAAATGATATCTTCCATGAGACTAACTTTATCAATGCCTCATTTATCAACTACAAAATGGATCTCTTATTGAGAGAATATTCCACCAAGTTCCCCTTAAAATGAGAATAAAAAATATCATTGTCAGAATCATGGAGAATCTAAAGAGATCACATCTCTCTTATGTTTATATCCTTATGAGAGAATATATAACAGATAAATTAGTTATCAGAAAAAATGATAAATTGATCCCCATGAGGTTGTGTCGCCACATCATCGTTGTAAAGACTTCCATTGCTAACTCAAGATCATGGGTCATTTAGTCATACTAATATATTCTAAACTTGCACAAAACACAGTCAATCACTTATTTACCTTACATGAGGAAAAAATAAGCATGATTCTTGATTCATCACAGAACAATATTTACTCAACACTATGCTCTAGTAATGTCACGATTAGAGGGCTTGTAAATATATTCCTCAACTATTGAAAACTCTCCGTCCAGTTATCCATCTATATGAAAGGATTTACCTTTAACATCAATTCTATTGATGGTTCTTCCACTCTGGAGATGTCTATAACAATCATTTGATAGTACCCAACCAAACTACAGAAACTCCACACCTCGGTAACAGTCTTTGGTGGCACCCTAAAATTTACCACCTCAATCATAATAGGATCCACTCGTACTACACCTATTTAAATGACATGTCCATGAAATTGGGACATCTGAATCTAGAACTAATACTTTGATATCTAGCCTTAATCATAGTGCTTTGGAAGTGTTCCCATGATCATTGTCAAGTGTCTTGTGTGCTAATTCTTATACACCAACTACACTATGATTTAATCAATCAATATCACCATGACCTTGTCTACATACGGATGAAATATCATATTAATGAGTCCATTGAATAGTTATGGGGATTTTTTCAGACAAAACATAATTAAAAAGTATTAATAGTGTTAGTATTGACTTCTGATTGTCATGTTCAAAATATCCTCATCTCGTAATTGATACTATTTATTTGTAGATCTATGTTCAGTATTTGATAACCAATGTAATAATTTCAAATAATTTAAGAGGTCATCAATCCTTTTTGTTGCATACATATTCATCACAGTCACATGGTTCAAGAACTATAAGTCCACAGATCACTTCAAACTCCTCTCTTCCTTCATGGAAAACAAAATTCAGGCTACTAAGGGTAGAACACAAGGCCTCAAGAATCCATACCATTTTATGTCATCCAATAAAATATTCATCCCACAAATCCTTATTAGATTCATATGATATGAAATATGTATATATCAGTGTCATCCTAGGGTATATATCAATATGTAAGTCTACCTATCTATGAGGAGGTAATTAGGGAACATCCTAAGAGAAGAAGTCATACTACTCCTCCACCACTGCAGGAAACTGAGGAATCCTATCATCCACTGATCTACGTAAAAATTATTGTCTCTCACCTAGCATGAGGTTTATCAGGATCCCTGCACTCTTGATCTTGTGTCCTGGAATCGTCCCCTTATGTGCCTTACTTTCTTGGTTCCCCATGAATGTAATTAACTTACTACAACTAATGTCTCAGCTACCTCGCCCATATTGGTAGATCACACCGTCTTTGTTTTCTCTTCTATAAATATCACCACTAGTATGTATCATTAAATTACCCAATCCTAATTGTGAATTAATAGGGGTATCATGGAAGCCATGAACTCTTGGATAAAGCCCTGATTGAAGGTCTATGACCTGAAGAAATGGCATCGTACCATATCCATTGAGTAGCGCAAAACATTGGTAAACCAATTTGAATAATCCACCACACACAAACATCCCATCTACATATAAAAGTGATCTTATATGCATACTAATCTCAATGAACCCATAAATAATTGATATCTGAAGTGAAGTTAGATGTTTTTACAAGGGAGAGTAATCTCATCATGGGTCTGGGTCGCTAAAATATATCATCATCCTGTAGATCCATTAAAAATACTTGCTACAGTGAATGATATCTATTTAGAAGGAATCCTTATAAGGAAAAAGTCCAAACTAACCACCACTAGAAAATGTTCAATTGTTTGGGCTTCAGGATCACATCAAAACCTTGGTGGTCATTTTCTATGAACATGTTGTGACATGGTTAGTTTTCGTGCATCCATAGTAGGTAGTAATTGTTTTAGCTGCTACTTGATAGGTGGTGGTATAGCTGGTACACCCCAAGATGTAGATATTTCTGGTAAAGTCCCCATTACTGATACCATTTTTTAATGTGGATAATCAACGTTACCATATAATGGAAACATGGTTGGTTGAATGCGTGGGTGCATCCGAAAACAAAATAAGATTTACCTTAGTTAGTAGAGTGTACTTAGTGAGATCGATTAAGAAGAATTTGATAACATGAATAATTCATATATGATTCATGTACCATTAGTTTCCCTAAAACATGTGGTTTGAGGTACCAAGTCGAAACTTAGGTTTATAGATTCATTTTTTATGGATACATCGGCCGCTGCACCATCACTGGATTACTTATATTGAAATTCTAAAATGAAACACATATCATTGTTTCCCCAAACCATTCTCATAGATAGCCACTCATAAAGGTGAACATGCCTCAATTGAAATCACTCGGTGTGGACCCATACTAGAGGGGCCCATCCATGAATACCCCAATAACACCACCAATTGTCCAAGAGTTAGTGACTAGCACTGAGTAGGAATATTGCATAAATTGGAGAAATTTACCTATGTACGTGTATGAATGCACACATCTTCATGAAAAAAATGATGAAAAGTAAAAACTCTAGTAAAATAGTGCTTGATCACCATTAAATTTAGTATATAGTACAATATTGAATGTACTATAAGGTAAAAAGTGACATAATACATGAACACAAAATGAAATAATTATGTATCCACATGTTTCTAAAACTCATCCATTGAAAACCCTACCTGATCCTGTCTGAGGGTAACGATGTTGGAACTATCGTTTCAAATGATGTAGAAACACACTTCATCCTATCCAGTATCAGAAGGCACTACCTAGTCCTTGTCTTATTAGAACTCCATCGAAAGGTCTCTCATATCCATAAGTCCTGACACGTGCAGATAAATCCCATGTAGTGGTGAGTAAAACAATACTAAATATGACACCCTAAAACAGCAAATGAATATAAAAATGAATATCCAACATATAATAACAATATGGAAATATACAATGAAAAAGATTACACAATGACTACCTCTTACAAAAATATAACATGATGAAGATACCACAATATATACCATAAAAGAAAATATAGTCATCTCACACATGAATATGTTTATATTACTCATAAAATCTTATCTAAAATATTTCATAAGACACATTTTCTCGATAAGACATATAGTCCCATAAAGGAACAAATTCTTGATAAGAGACACAAACAATATATGACGCACAATATCTACAAGTTATGATGTCTTGTGGTCACAACCAACCACATGATTCAATTTATAAAATGCTCATTCCAGGAGAACCCACTCTTCAAGACATTAGGTCATCTTCAAACATCCACAAATACAAACATATGATATCTAAAAAGGACATTATCAACATAGAAGTCCCATTTTCATAGATGGATCATCAAACAGATGCATGTTTTTAATGTTGTGGACCTTTGTAGAAAAAAAGTTTGCAGACCCAGATCTGATCTGGTTATGACCATGATTTGATCTAGGATCAGCCTAGATTTGATCTGGGGACAACCCATATCCACCTTTTCCCACCAGTTGACCCAACCCGACCTGATCCAGCTTTCTTGGGTTGCATGGCCAGTATAGTCTCTATGGGCCCTCCTATCCCACACACCATCTCCACAACATACTGACACTACACCGTGGTGAACGCCGCATCCCAAGTCCCACTACTGCAACTCTCATGTAGTTTGGTTTCCATATCTATATAGATCCACCAAATATCTCACACCACCTATCACACATGGCTAGCACTATCATGATGGTTGTCCCATTCGCATGAAACTTCTCCTCCTCCAGTGCTCCAAAATATTCGATGATCATAAATCGGGGTTTCTCATCCTTGAATGTAGATCCATTTCCATAGGGTCCAATGGAAATTAAAAAACCCCATGAATGGGAGAGATAAAAGAACAAGATCACTTAAATAATTAATATTGGCCTTATTCTGGTCAACCTCTATTCATTATCATTAGAGGAAAGAAATGATGATGAAAAATTAATTTCCCACAATGAACAGCATAGTTTTTATCCATCTTGTAACAATTGAACCATGGGTACATCTATTTGATGATTGAAAAATTTTAATCCTAAAAACCAAGAATGAAGAAGAATGAAGAATCAAACACCATATATCAACTTGGAAGGATCATTTATTATGATTTATGTGGTGTATCATCTTTCATTGAAACTTAATATGATGATTCTGAAGTTGTATTGATCTGTCGTCATTCACCAAAAATTTTCCCAAGAGGTCATTCCCCGCTTTATTTTGGAATTATAGGGTTATGATGATAATCTTGAATTTTTTGAATAATATCAATTAAAAAGAATATTTTTTATGTCGAATAAAATATTTTTATTAAACTTTTTTATTCTAGTTTTGTCTTGCAAGAACATTTTCACCATTGAACCACACTAACTAATGTTTAGTCGAGCCTATAGTAAAAATATATTTGTAGTTCAAAAATGATAATAGAATTCAGATATGGACATCTGGTTGTGTGTTATTTTTCAAATTCAATAAAACCAAGTGTATAAGCAATTAAAAGCCTAATATTTTTTAGACAATTGATCTGGGCACAACGGACCTTAGAATAGAATGTTTCCCCTAAACCTTTTCTAAAAATCATTACATATAACATATAAAAAAACTAATTATAAAAAAAGACTTTATAAATAAAATGTGATACACTCAAACATCATAGAGGGAAGTGTACCCAACCATCACAATGATATTTCATTATTTACATCTCCAAAACAGAAATTTCGTTATAAAAATATATATTGCTAGTTTTTTAGTATCTGATCAACCTGTAAGTAAGTGACCTCGGAAAACCACTGAACATATATTATTTTATAGTAGTTACCCATCCCTGAGTTGATATGGGTTGACATTGCAATGGATTTAGTAATAGACTTATGATTTCTACTTGAGGCAATGATGATGAATTGGACATTGTTGACAGTCTCATGAAGGTTAAAAAATTATTCTCATCATGTAATTTTTCAGTTTTGATGAGATTAGGTTATTATACATCTTTGATATTGAATAATTTCATGGTGTCACACAAACTATTACATTATATAGTAATGTGTGGATTATGTAGTGGTTCTAAAAATGGTTATATAAGGAATTGGTTATATAGGTTATTCTAATAATAGTAGACCGCCCCTAAAATGATTTCCAGTATGACAAAAAATTCATGTCCATGAGGACATTTTCCAGGTTATTTTTCCTGGATATCAAAGGGTTCATGGAAGAGGCATTTAACCCATGTTGATGTTTCCTACAATAGTTTCATTCAGGATACTATAATGGTGGCACAATATGATGAATTTTATAGTTTCCCATGCCAATAACCCCTTTGATGGTTAATTTTTGGAGAGGTAGTTATGTTAAGACCTCAACTTCTCATGAGACCACAATGAATGTTCCGTTGGATTAGAAAGAGACAACTACTATATAGTCCCATCCAAAATCAATCACCAAATGCTACAGATGTACTTTAGATTTCATTGTGGGTGGACATGTTTTCTAGTGTGTGTCACTAATGATAGGACTTTGGTGGAACTAGATTCATGTTAATCTTTAACCATGATATGTGGTTGCATTTGATATTGTTAAGATACACGGTCATATGAATTATCGGTAGAAGTTACCTTAGATGTAATGATCTGTGAATAATGACCTCCATGTTTCTCATTTTCACCACTATCATTCATACCCATTTGAATTTCTTCCCGATGAGTTTTATTTACATGTAGGAATGTCCTTTGAGAATCATCTAATTCAAATTGTGGATTGTAGCATGAAGGCCCTCTAAGTCTAGTCGGTTATTTTAATATGAGTGCTATTGATGAACGAATGAGTATAGAAAATTTATTAGGTGGGGGAGGTAAATGTTTTATACCTATGGATCAATTTATATATAGAAATTCTTAACCAACTTTGAGGAGGCAGCGCAGGGATGAATTGATTTATAGGGGGAATTTTGTAAAGACATGGTTGTTCTTTCTGGTACATATCATTTAAATTCAATCAATTCTAATTTTAAATGATTATTTTTAGAATTTTTTAATTCTCTTTGAGTTCATAACGGTAATGGGGGTTTTCAATTATGGTGCGATGTTTGAAAGAAATATTTTGGGATGAAAATTGCCCGAAATTTTTTTGGTGAAAACCATGTGGGGTAGGGAGTTTGTTCATAAATACTATGCGATACATGGGAAGAGTGAAGTGGGGGCTCGCACTCTCAAGAAAAAATGTGAAATTTTATGTTTCCGTCCAAGAATGAATTTCTTCAATTTTACTGTGGATAATTCCATTAATTTCACATGTTTAGAAAAATTATGCAATGAATCAATGTGGTGTGACCCTTCACTACAACAATGCATGTACGAATGGAACACATTTGGAAAACCATGATGTCAAACCATTAGACACTATATTTTGGGTGTTATTACAATTTTACACAACATTAAATATTATTTATTACTATAACTTCATATATAATCCCCTGTAAAACAAACTGGAGATTCTGATATCCCTATTTGTAAAATAATCACATATTTTCTACAAAATCACCCTCCTGACTCAGATTTACCAATAGTTTTCACATTGGATCTACATCAGTGAGTTATCAATGAATATTTATCCATTCTTTATTTTTCTTGGTAACATATGAAAAATTTATGAGGAAGATAATTTTGCATATTAAAATTTTCTTCATTCATCATTATATTTTATCTTGATATGATTAGATTAAACATATTATAGTAGATTATCTATCCTATAAAAACCTATGGTAGGTGTTCTACAAATTTCCAAATGGTTTTGGTTATTTATTATGCATGTTTCCTTTTTTCATCCCACCATATGTTCCATAACGACAAAAAATGGAATTGTTTAATTGGATTTAATGTATTAGAACATTTTATGGATAACCATTATTACATTTTGACATGTTGGATGTTGTTTCCCATATCAAAGGTCATCCATAGGGTGTTCCATGTTAAATTGCTAAACATATTTCTTATTGATACAACAAATGATTATGTATTAAATTTTTTCTTGTAATATGAACCCCAATAATAATTTAATTTATTTGAATTTTTAGTTTTGTAGATATGTCACCTCATTTTTTCAAGTGATTGAATGTATTCCGTTTTAATTTAATAAATGGTGTAAGTGGATTGGGTTAAATGATATGGTATACTAGTTGGTTTCTAAAATTTAATTGAGTATAATTATTGGGTATACTAACTGTATGTAGGGTAAATGAATTGATTGATTACAAAAATGAGATTTATTTGATATTGTATTGGAAACATTTGTTCATATACCATGGGTTTCAATTACATTTAGACGCATTAGAAGATACCATGATGTTCATGATGTTGTCCATGATTACATGGATATTGTTTTCTCCCTGGGTCTTGATTTTATGGGATTCCTTAAGTTATTCTACACATACGATAAGGATATATTTATATTGTAATGGATTTCATTGGGTAAAATTATCCTTGGATAATAATTGAAGACTAATATATATACTTTTGGTACTTGACAAGGATGACATGGTATTACACACCTTAGATGTATCCCTTACTGGAGAGACATGTTGATTGTAAAAGATGGATGTGGTAAATTTTGATATTCATGGATGTAAGTTGTAGTTATGGAGGTTATGACTCCTTAGGTTATACGGAATACTAGTGGTTGACATGATATGTATGGATGTATGGATAGTTCATGCTGGTTATACTCATTTTTTTTATATTCCTTATCATATGAGCTGATGATTGTTTTAGTCGGATCCAGGTATCGCTATACTATATTAGTTTCTTATTATAGTTGTCCCATGATAGAATTACTTTCATATTTATTACATCCCTTACATTCACACTATTAAGCTTATTAGTATGTGGCCAAGAATTATAATGATCCTTGGGTGGTTAACTAATGGGATTGTATCCCACACCCATCTCCTGTCGACATTTGTTATACAAAAATACATCCTAGATGCATATAGGTACAGGGGAAAGTACCCATAGATCAATGGTTGATTTTGTTCTATGATTATGTGAATTTGTGAATGAGACTATGATATGTTTCATGATGCTATTAAGACATATCACTTTTGGAACTTTTGGTATTTTAGGAATTGTATTGTATTTTACCATTGTTTAAATATTTTTTTCTTCATTGTAGAGACATGTTTCATTATAACTGTATAAGAGACCCTTACCGGATTATTGTTATATATTTGTTTTATTATATATTGTCTGAAAGCTATATTGTATCTTTTATTTATATGTTATAGTATATTGTTTTGTGCAACACACTATTATTGAGTTCATAATCTCCCCATAGACACGCCTAGTCCCTCTTTGCTGGTTATCATGATCTAGTGTTTGGAGATATGATCTTGATTCCATCTTGAATATTGGGACAATTTATTAGAATTTGATTATAGGACATTAAATCTTACATCCAATGTGATTGACCCTTTCCCCTAGTCACTTTTATTGATATCACCCTAGCTTGAATTCTTATAAAGATGCTTCCTTATAATAGGATATGTATCCCATGATCATCGAGTAAAATACACCTTTCAACCCATGGAATCATCATTCAGTTTCCTATAAAATATGAGAGAAAGATCCTCCACGTTATAAAACACCTCAAGCCTAATGATATTACCTTGAGACATAATATTAAATTTAATTAATCTTATAAATGCCTTTCCAAAGCTATATCATCACCTCCTAGAACTTGAAATATTTGATATGAGTTTGTAAATCAACCAGCATAATCAATGACAGACATACTCCCCATAGTCAGTCATATCAACTTAGCTACTCTCTCATGTCTCAATTTCTCTGAAAAAAAGATCTCTACTGACTTCCCAAAAAATTCATTGCATACAAGGCCCCCATCTCTACAAGTTCAAGATTTAATATCCCAAAAAGAGATTTTATGATCCCCATAATATGTAAAATTCAAAAATGAATCTATTCTTAGGATGTGTATCCAAATGATCAATTATATTCGGGATGGACTTAGTATATAACTAAACTACTTCAGGTACACAATTTCCAATGATTCTTTTATGGTGTTTTAGATGAACGTACCATATCAGATTACATGTAATCCTCAAAAATGGGTTCTAGTTGGTCATAATGGCCCGAAGGCCTTCATTTTTTTTTATTTTGATAATCCACCTTTCAATGGGTAAGGTGGAACCCTTACAAGGCCTGAAGTCTTAGAGACAATTACATGACCTGGACCTCATAGACGGTATCACCCAGACAAGACAACTTGGAACTGCTCGTCCCCAGCATATGTCATGATATCAACACTCCACTTTCACAGGGCTGGTCAGCTAGTTGTCCATTGTAAAGCTGCACAGACCTGGTACCGATGGCATAGCCATACCCTCTCATTCTTCAAAATTCAGTTATCGATTCTCTAGTGGATGCACCTACCCTGAATCCTCATCTAAAGCCTTATTCCTTCTAGTCAAACTGGTACATCTGAAATCTTGTGTTCTGAAGGCCTTGGGGTGGCCATAAGGCCTTACGGTGGCCCAAAGGCCTTGAGAATCAACTAGCCCGAAGGCCTTGGGTGGCCCAAAATCGTTTCAGGACCCGAGGCCCAAATCGGTGGCCCAAAGGTCCAATCGGAGGCCAAAAGGCCCAAATTAATTGGGGCGAGAAAAGTACTCATGCAATTTCTATCCATCACATAAAATTAGAAGTATTAGTTCACCATGTTACACTGCTGGTTGATCATTACCATCAAAAACCTAGGTTCATCCTATCAAACATAATATTCTTGGTGGAATATATCTAAAATGAAAAATAGATGTCTTAGGACACATATTACAATATTTAAATAAGTATAGGGTTTCACATTATTTCATAACGAGTCATTCCCCCTAACCTCGAATCACAGTTAAAACCATGGACTTAAAATTACCATTTACTTGCCTACATCTAAGTCATCGCTAAAACTGGTTCATTAGAAACCCTTTTATTCACATCATTCATTATTTTACAATTTAATAATCATATTTGTTAACTCCCCATCTCAATTACACATGTAAAGAAATGCAGATCAATTTCAAAGGCATCCCCACAACCAATTTTCCTAAATATACTATGAATGATACAAGTCAAAGAAATAATCCTATGTTCCTTCAATGATACAAGTATACATAAATCTCATCACATTCTAATCCATGAGTCAATCATAGAAAATATTAACAACATTATTCAAATGACACCGCAAGTGCACCACCCTTGGTGAAATTAGGTAGAATTGTAACAACACACATCTATAATGGTATATCCCACCCCAGGTACATAGTGATTACATGTTATATTGGTTATCTTATCCCAAGAACTACCTCATGTACAAGGCCATTCTCTTTCCAGTACATTTTCTACATTTTCCAAAAACTTATTATAAAATGAACAAAATAAAAACTGGCCTATAATAATGAATTTTAATGTCCCGACATGGGTACTACATCTTGATGCCCTGAGCTAGTTGGTCACATTATCTCATGCATGATTCATCATATTCTAGATTATACTGACTGGTAGAGAGTTTTAAATTCCAATCATGGGGATACTATACCATATTTATCATGGTAATCATCAAATGGGAATGAACAAAAAATAATCTATTATAAGCATAACCAAACTGGTAGCCCAATGATAACCAAAATGGGATATATAATATAAAAAACAGTTTATATGAAACAAAAAAGTATGTTCCTATTTTCAATATAAAAATCCTAAAATAAATAGATACACTATCAAATCAGATGAGTTCATGAACCACATTTAGTTCTCACTTCAATGATTCATGCAATCACATTCATCTTAAAAAGGTACTTTTCCTCTATACAATGCAATAAATGTGAGGTCTATTAAAGTAGTGATTATGAAGCCCAAGTACGTTGTGATTATATCATAGTATTCCACCACCAATAATATCTTAAAAACATCTAGTCAATAATATGGTATAAAATTATATAAATAATAAAAATAGAAATATAGTAAAATTTTTAAAATTACTCAATTAAAGTTAATTTTATTACATAAACTATTAGGTTCTAGAGGACATGCGAAAAATCAATACCTTCCTCAGCATATTCTTAAGCATGAATCATATTATGCAATAAATTGAAAATTTATTTCATTTCATGTTATATCATACCCGAATTGATCCATTTTCCAATGGAATCTCATTGGTGTAGAATGTCATTTCTAACACCTGTGGGTATTTCGAGAATTTCTCCCAATCCCACACCTCAATAATAAATATGGCCTTATGAAGCAGAATTCCATGTAGAATAATAATCTACCACTATTATATTTCGATGAAACTAACTGTGTCCATCATTGGTTTATCATTTTTTTCAATATTGGCTTGTGATGCAGCAAACCATGTTCCACAAACATATATCACATTTGTTAGAATGTCAAATAAAAAAGGTTAATCAATATTAACCATATTATACCAATTGAAATAATTATATGGAATTTAAATAATAAATTCATATCATATAACCATCTGCAATCCAATGAAAACAATATGACAAATCACAAATATGCTATTTCAAAATATTTATTCAAATATCCCATAAACCGATTGATGTTAATCTAATGACCACATGTTTCATGTAGTCAAATAATTCATGATCATTTTAATTTCATAATTTCAAAAAAAAAATTATTTAACCAAATAACCATTAAATTAATCAATCAATTATACAATAACATAAATTAATTAATTAATTCAACAATTAAAAAATATAATTCTGCAGTTTCATATATTCGATTAATTGATTCAATATTTAATTAAATATATTACACAATCCAAATATCAATTTAATTGATTCACCAATTGATTAATACACATTATATAACTAATTACCACAATCCATTAATTCAATAATACATTTACCCCATTATCCAATCAATTCCACAATTAATTAATTAATTAATCAAATTAATTAATTTCAATTTGAGAAATCAAATTTCAATAAGTTCAATGGTAAATATAAAATTGCATAATTTTATGTTAAATGAAGACTTATGGATATGGATAATAGACCACATATATCAAATTATTGTTATTTTATCAACTGAAAGAAATTAGACAAATGGGAACTAAATGGTAATCCCCATGATGAATAATGAGATCATAAATCAAAAACTATAAAAAAGATCAAATAGATCATGATAAATAAAACCAAGATCAATAAATAATTCTAAAATTAAAATGATCACATTAATAGGTTGGTAAATAGTATGATATGGGAGGGAATCCAATTGGGATAAGTGACTCAAACTGGCAGAGGTGAATATCTTTGAAATGGGATTCAAATTATCATTAATAGAGTATGGGTGCCTTAGGATTTTTTTAGTAGAATCCATGAAATTATAGGAATTGATTACTGTCAACCTAGGGAATATTTGGGGTTATTAATAGTTGTTTAATAATTTAATGTCAAATTTTTATGTTATTTAAAACTCATTCCATGGTTTCCTAGGAAGGGGTAAATTATTTTCTAAACCATAGACCCTAATTATGGTCCTCTTCTAGGGGGAATAGATTCTACAAGGAGGGAACACTATTTCGAAAACTGTGTGACACTCATGTGAATACCCATTTATTAGGTTCGCATTGATTATTGGGATGGGCAAAAGCTTTTCAAGAACCTTGTACAGACCGTGTCTTCTCCAATTATTTCTAATTTTCTCTAATTTTCACTCATACAAACCAGGTAAATCCTAAACTAGTTTTATCAAATGATGGAAAATATAGTTCTTCTAAACATGATCTAGACATCTCCATGTATGGTGAGGATTATAGAGATGGTGTATATGTGACGTAAATTACTCTTGACGTGCCATTAAAAGAGATATAAATCTATTTTTCATTGGTATCATTTTGATATTTTTTATAAAAATATATATAACAATAATATTTTATATATAAATTGAATTAATTTTATGATTTTCAGGATTCATTTAATATTGAAATATTAAATTCAAAATATTTATTATATTATCTAATAAAATTAAAATGAATGATATTTTTATTTGGAAAATTGAATATCAAGACTTTTTCTTTAATTAATACTTCATTCATCCTAGGAGAATTATGTTTCACTTATAATATAATTAGATCAAGTTATATATCTATAATTTTTAACATGGTTCGAACATTGTTATTTTTTTATTAGATTATAATAATACACTATATAAATATTATGACATTATATTATAGTTAAATCCTTCATAATGATTCCTAAATAGTACATTTTTAACAAATTAATAACTCTCATGAGTATCTACCTAGGTGTCCTATATTTGGTTAACATATCATGCACTAAGTAAAGATTGAGTTGATACTTTAATTTCATTTTTCAAGGAGATCACCCATTAGTGCATCTCTTTCACAACTATATCTAATTTCTATTATGTATACTATTATTTAATTGTAAATAACCCCTCAAATTATTACATTCTAAAAACATAATTATATGATAAGAAAATATTCCTTTTTCTTGTTTTTTTATTAAATATTCATCATAGAAATAACTAATTTTACATAAAAATTTATAAAAAAATAACTAATCCATTCTTTGATAGAAATTTATGTTTCATATAAACTCACTATAAACTATAGTTCTAAAATAAACAACCATGAATACCATCATTGTAAACCATATAAATTTACTCAATATAAATACACATATATTTTAATTATTTAATCATTACAACACACTATTTTGAAACAATTCAAATAATTGAAGTTTTCGTTCATAGAGGATCAACTACATATGTAACATGTTTTATGAGCTTTTATAATATATCTCCATAATTAAACCACAATTTAATTCTTCCTAATCACTTTTTATGTTGTACTCATCCTTATAACCTTGTCAATGAAATCATATTAATGTGGCGAGATATAACATATTTTATTGGTTAAACATTAAATATGTAATCATATAAAAGATCATAAGATGTTTTTAAAAGATGATTTATAGAGAAATATATTATAAAAATTAACATGGAATATTTAGAGATTAAAATATTTAATGGTATAAAGACTTGTATTTTAAAATAGAACAACATATATCATCATAAAGTTTTTCGGAATATAGATAGATTAAACACAATATAGGGATTACATTCGTAAGAATATAATACATAATATTTTCTTAGGAATAGGTATAGGCAAACATAAAATTTTAATACATTGAAAAAAACATTCCGACTTCTCCAAATCATGTAATCATATTTAATTCACATGAGTTTCATATTAAATCATGTGATCCAACCTAATATATATCCTAAATACATTGAATAATTAATATACCTAAATATATTCAGCTTTAGGTTTAATATTATAAACCCTAATATAACATAAGGGGTCAATGATCAATCTTATGAACCTATATTATCCACATAAATATTTTTTCACTCTTATTAACCTTTTGTAACTCCACATCATTCTAAAATTTTAAACATTTAGTACCCACTATTTCAGGTTAATGACAATTTATAATTGTTTTATATAAAATGTGGGGGTTAATATTTGAGATGTTTATAGTATATTTGAAATTTTTATATGTATTTTTAGGATGTTCACATTTTGATAAAAATTATTTGAAAATGTTTATCAACTTTATGAAAATATGATTGGGAAATAGTGGGCCCTGAGATGGTGCATAGATAAAAAAATTATTTTTCAAAACCATGTGGCTTCTCTTGATAAATTTCATAATGATGGATAGTGAGGTATAACATAGATTATTAATGGTTATCCAAACTAATAAATACAACCTTGTTATGTTTTTTTGTTTGTAGTGGATCATCAAAATTTTCCTAACTGTACATCCTATCTCTGCATCATGAAAATTTAGATTGGGAATTTATGGTTCTAATCGAAATTACCCCTAAGACACATGTTTTTACCCAAAGAATATCATAACATAAATTATTATTTCGTAAAAGGTTGTATATACCAATCCATTCAATCTGGGAGAGATTCATCGTAAAATCAAGTTGTGTTGGTGATGGATTATATGGTAGTTGATATTTCATCGTCAGATTCATTAGTTTTATTCCTATTCTAATTTGTAGAATTGTGGATTTATTCTGTTGGTGATAAAATCACCCATTTAATTTCAATAATGATGAGTTTTGATAACATTTATTTCAAGAAACTAGATATATGAACATTTTGTGGAGTTTTAGGTCTATTTATTTATGTTTATGTTATTGAGGGGTTGGTGGAATGACACATGACTCTAAAATATTATAAAATTATATTTCATTTTCAAAATAAATCAATTTATATAATTTAATAGTGAAATTTGTGTGCGATTATTTATGGAAAAGCATTACTGTTATGGTTTTGTGAAATGGTGGGAATTCATTTTATTTGTTTTCAATACATTTGTTTAGTGATTTTAAAATGATGGTATTAACTTTAACATTTTTTATGCATGTAATTTTATTATTGAATTTTATATAATAAAATATTTTTTTTATTAAAATCTATATGCATTATTTGGAATTGCTTTTAATATACTTGGTTTTCATGAGTATATTTTCATAGACATGATCCTATGGAAGGTACTTGTTCTATTATGGAAAATAGTAATGGATAACATGATACAACATGGTATAATAATATAATAAAATATGTGATTATTTTTATACATTTATAATTTATTTATAATAGTTTTTCAATTTTGAAACCCATGACCATTTTTATTCCACTAAAAAATCGGAATTTGACATGGAGGTAATATGAATGGATTTAAAAGTGTAAAATAACGTGTTTATGAATTTTAAATTTCATATATTATGTTTTCATGAATTACTAATTTCTCATAATATTTTTAATAATTCATTTAATTACTAAAGGGTAAAAATTATCCAAGCATTGTACATCCTCCAACTACGGGAACCACTCCCCCAAAACATCCCAAGGGGACAACAATTCATGAATCGCATGAGAGGGCCCACCAAGGAAAATAGTGCATAGGGGAATTGGGACCATTCATATGGGCCATATGGATTAAATAATTGGTTCACGGATAGATATTGTAATGTTTATAGTTGAGAAGGAATAAACATCTTGTGGTGGTTTGATGAAAGGTTTAGTAGGTCAGGGAAGACTGTAGTAGTGAAGGTCATCCTCCCGAACCTCTTTGACAATGATACCCACTCAATCTACATAAATAATTTTATGATAATTCCTTATGAACCCACATTTTTTTGTGGGACAATAACATATTCATGCTCTTTCGTGGCGGCTCCATTCTATGCATCATCATTCTCTTTTTCCTCACCCTATCACCTGCTTCATTCATTCCAGCGATCTTGATGTTGTTGTTCTCTACTATAGAGTTAGGTACCACTACTACCACAACACTCCTATGTTAATATCACCTAAGGAATCCACCTTAAAAATAACTCTGACACATCCATCACCACTCATCCTTGGCGTCTTTTCTTCTCGGTGTCATCAAACCACCATATATCAACCACCGCACCACTATGGATTCCCCCACCATGCCACAACTCACATATTCCCCTTTGGATGAACCCAATTCCATTACATTGATGCTATCTCAAACTATTTTGAATCTTGTAGTGATGAAGGAGGTGTTAGAAATTGTTGGTTCTAAACTAACCCTCAAGAGAATTCCATGGATGCAACAACATTTTCTCTATCATAGCCCCACTTCCCTTCTCCCATATAGGATTCCAAATCCTGGTCCAATGTGACTGATGCATGTCGCCTTCCATTTGAAAATTCATTCAATGTGGTATCATTGTTCACTACATATCCTTATTGGGATTTTTATCCCCTATATCTCATCCCAAGAATTATGTTTTCTATGAGGATTTGGAGTAAATCTCCTATCAATGTGCCGATACAATAGGGAAACTGCCGATTTGAAGGATATCTTGGCACTAAGAAAGGCTATTCAACCTAAATAGCTGAGATGTTTAATGCATCTCACTACTCTATATTTTTTTATTTATTTCATTTATATTAGATTTAGTTTTAAATTATAATTCAAAATAATTATTTAGATAAATAAATTATTCAATGAATTTAAAAAAAATTATACTTCCATCCAACTACTTATTTTACTTCGATATTCCATACCTTTTATTATTGTTACAGTTATTGGTATTATTAATTATATTATTATTATTGTTGACTAGATCACTGAAAATTAAAATTTTGTTATTTCAAACAATTTCAATGATAATCTAGTATATCATGTGTTCGAATACAAAATGAATTAATAGATCGATTGAAGTATAATTAATGTCTACTAGAATTAATTTCCTGAAACAATTTCTATGAGATTGCGGTTATATACAAGTTTGGTTCATCCAATATTAGACATTCAAACTCAATGGATAGCTTTTCCTATGACTGGATGCACTCCTCATGGATGATATTCATATGGTTGAATACCCCAACAAGAATCATGTCATGATTGTTGATCCAGGTGAATTTATTCTCACTGTGAGGAACCCTCAGTGACCTCAACATCATTTTAGCAGCTTCATATTTAGTAGCATTGAGTAACTGATCTTATTCAACCACATCTTCTTCCAAAATCAAAATCAATTCAAATGAATTTCTAGACACACTACCTAACATATGTTGGAAGGTGGCCTCATTTTCTATTTTTTATGAATTAAATTTCATTGTAGATCGTGTCTCAATCAGAGGTGGTAATAAGGAGAAATCTTTCCTCTCTTTCTGAATACCCTAGTAACTGTTGTTTCAATTCGATCACACCACACTTGTAGAATAATAACAACAATTATCACAATACTCATTATTGTAGATATAAACTATACCCTTGGAAGTCATTATAAATTATATCAATTTTTGATATTTTAGGAAAATTCAATTTTTTCTATTTAATTATTTTCATTCATTCCATTTATATAAATTTATTTTTCTCTCTATATTTTCCCTACACTATTATAATCCTACTCATTTATTCTATCACCCCATTCATTTTAAAATGTTTTCATTATTTTTTTTCATATTTTATTTCACCGTACATTCATCGATCATTCCCCCAACTGACATCTTAATCTCATAAATGAAATGTTGGTGTAGATTATTTTCAAGGGGAGAGATCTATGTGTATGTGAATTTTCATTAATGTTTTTTGATCTTATTTTTTGTTGTATTAGAATTCATATTAAGGTTAATATATCTGATGAGATTACATACCACAAATGATATGGAACTCAAACAATTTCAATTATTTTTTAATCTATTTTTCACCACAATGGATTAACAGTTTATATGAAATAGTTAATATAATAAATTGATGAAACAACATTGAGAGAGGTTGGTGTTGGATGATGGAACACCCTAGAAAAAGGTGTGTCAAAATACTTGATTATAGGATGCTATAGAGTTATTATTTCATAGACTCTTAAAATATTCCCAACATCTAAAACAATAATTAAAATGAAAACATGAGATTTAGATTTTGGATTATCAAGAAACTGTCAAACATATACAGGATAATAATGATTGAATCCAAGGATGATCCCATAATTGTGTTATTTATTTCCCTAAATCATTATATTTTTATATAAATGGTTGTATAAATTATAATTTCTATCTAAAATGTCATTTATCAAAAACAAAAAAAATTATGATCAGTTATTTTTTTAATAAAATTATAAATAAATTGATATTTAAGGATATTAATATAAATTAATTGAAAAACAGGGAATATCCATTAGTGAGAGGAACCTGGTCTACCTCTATTATTCATTTGGAAATGTATTTGTCTTTTTTACATACCTTTTGATAGGAATGATTCATAACTAGCATCATTCCTGGGTGGATAATAATATTATCACTTACTTTTTCAAAATCTGGAGTGTATATTATTTTTACAGGTATTAAAAATTAATAAGAAATATTATTTACACATGATGAATATAAATTATTTTATCACATGTACATGAACCAATATCTGAATCCCATATTCAACAGTAGATATTTTTTCCTTAGAGCCAAATTTATTAAGACAAATAATTCATAGTCCTCCTCAAATAGATCAAAGATACTTGTGAGAAACTACTTGTTGAAGGATTGGCTAGGAAATTGAATAAAATTATCAAATTATTACCATAATTTTATAAAGATGAGGATATTTAAAAATAAAATTTCTCCTTGATTCCTCTCAAAAACATTGAAGAAGTTCCAAAATTGTAATTTATGGAAGATGTAGATAAACACAAACTCAAATATTAAATTCATGATATGAATGATATAATGAATAATTATCATGCCATTACAAATTCGACAATTTAGCAGATCAATGAATCCCTTGAGATACCAGAACTAGAATGAAATTATGATCCTCTTGTCATTCCTGATTTTTTTTTGAAGACATCCATAATGACGAGGAATATCACGAGGTGCCTTGACCACTGAACCATTTGTAAAACCATATCCAAGTGAACTATGATGAGTAATAAATGTCTGATGATCTACATGTGTGATATACGTAAGGATATGATGAATTAGAAGATGAATGTGATGAACTATTAGATCTCCTAATACATAACAAAGAAGAAGATACAATACCTATGAATGATGACACCACCCATGTGGTGGATTGTTTTGTAAAAATGGATGAGTATGACTGGATTCCACCATCAACTAAAAATATACAGAAGGATCTACTCCCCACTGAATAATATATTTCAGATCAACAAGCTATGGGATTTTATATTTGCTCAAACACTATTTTATTTGATTTTTTTTCATTCTAAATTTTGCATCACTCCATACTTTTTTATTATATAGGATCAAGTAACATTTTTTATGACATAGAGATGGATGATGAAACTGAAAATTCACCTTGTAAAGAAAACAATAGTGCCCCGAATTACAATGAACATTCATTTGAGGAGTCCTAATAGGATATAAAGGTATCTAATCCTGAGGAAAACCAAAATGGCCCTAGTCATATTATGACCTATGATAAGACAACCTGGAAAGAGAATTATGAAGCCTAAAAAGTAGATAAAAAATGAAGAGGGTGATCAATAATTCATCAGACCCAATCCATTAATGATATACCTATTTTTGAATTGGGAGGATCTGTTATACTCTACCCATGAATCATTTATCATCAATTATGATTATGTATATGATTCTAAAAGAATTTTTTTGGGGTTCTAATCATAAAACCTTCATCCACCATCTGACATGGTATAGAAACTGTTACTTTTCTCTATAGGTAGTAAACATTATTTCCCCATTTGGGGAATTATACCAATGTTTATCTTTTTCTACTTGTTTTGTGGGGATTATATTGACATTTCAATCTCTCGTGAAGTATCAGAACATGCATCCCAATAAACTTTTATCTTTTTGAGATTAAATTATATGATACATTTTCATAATAGACTAATCATCAATTATTTGTTCATAATTGTAGATGGATGACTCCACCATTATAAATAAAGGACTAATATACTTGGTAAAGGGATTTCAGATATGATTTATTATCTTTTAAAATCTTTACTTTATTTAAAAAACAATTCCTAAAAAATAAATTGATATTCCTTGCCCACACATTAATTGTTGATTTACATAAATAAAATAGGAGATATGATCATCATAATAATCATGTGAAAACCTGGTATAGATTATATTTTTAATGATATTGAGTTAGTAAAATATATAATTTTATTATTAATGTGAATCATGTATATTTAAATAAGGACACTTGATTTGAAAAAAATATGTTTATTAATTAAAATTAAATTTCCAAACCATTTTTTCATGATTTTTTCATTTAAGTTCATGGGAAATGATTTTTATTATTAACCATTAAATTAGTGATTATAAATTATCATATTTCTAATCATGGAATAATTTCTAGACTAGGAAATTCTTATTATTTGTTGATCATTTTTTCGAGTGATCTCGGTAATTGTTGATAAACAAAACGAGAATATCGACTTCTAAACCCTATGTTTATGAAAAAACACATTCATAATTATGGAGGAATGTTTTTAAGAATAATTTAACCTTAAAATATCACATTAAAATAAATCCTTATTTAAGATAATATATGGCATTAATGAAAATCTCTAGAATATTCCATATATCAAGCAATATTTATCCATTCCAACAATTGCTTTAGTATTTGTATTCTATTATTAAATACGATGTGTGTGGTAGATTAAATTATTGTATAAGAGATGCAATAAATTTTATGGAAATATTTTGGGGTCTATTATTGTGTTAATAATGTATGGTTGTTGTCTAATTCATGATACATCATTATTTTCCCATATAAAATAAAATAGGTAAAATGAAAAAAAATAACCAAAAAATTGATAGAATTTTGATTTGTATTTTAAAAATAAATAAATGAAATTTAATGGCACTATACTTGTTATCATATATTTTTATGTTATGGATATGAGAATTAGTCTATATTTAACATTGAAAAATAAAAAAATGAAAAGGTTCTTTCAAAAAGAAAGAAAATAAAAAAATAAAAAAATATCAATAGGGTTCCTAAATCATTCATTAGAATTAAATTCATCATGATATTTTCATTGAGTTTTGGGGATGATGGGAGTGTTTATCAATTTAAGGGGAAAATATCATTAAAATTTTACTTCTAATATCATACATTGCACAATAATGTTAAATATCATCCTGGTGGATTAATTTCCAAACTATCATATCCTATAAACATTTATACTTGGAATAATTTTGACATTTATTACTAATATTTGGGATTTAATGTGACTATTTTATTTAGAATAAATAAAAAGTTTTTCATTTACAATCTTATGGATAAGGAGCATGTTTTCATTATATAAGCCTAAATACTTGAATTTTATCCTGAGAGATGAGTGAAAACATTATAAAGTTGGATAAATATTGATTTCAAATGTTTAATAACTATAAATAATGATAACTAATGAATGATATGAAATCATTCAGTCAAAGTAAAAAAGGAAAAAAAATTAAATTCTTGATTGATTAAATTATAAAATATTGGGAAAATTATTTGATATTTTATGTGAAATATTATTTTCTATTCTGAAATTTATTATCATTTAACTTTTTTTACCTCAAAATTATATTATTGATTTCAAAGGTTCCATATATTAGTCCTTTTTAGATATATTCTTCATGAAATTTTGGCTTCATATATGGATTCATATGACAGAAAAAATTAAATGCATAATTTTTTTCTATTTTAAATGATTTCTATTTGTTTTTCAATGTTAAAACCCTTGATTTTAAATGTCTTAAAAACATATGAAAATGAAGTGGATGAAATTAATATGGATTAAAATGAATAAAGTGATGTGTTTGTAAATTTAAAATTTCCATTATGAATGTTTTCATGAATTATATAATAGTTTTAAATTTTTTCACTAACTCGTTTAATGATTTTTTATTGGTAAAATTATCATTGAATTTGCCATATTAAACCAATGGGAAACACACTACATAGCCATGAAAATGGGATATATAGTAGTGATGTTGACGTGAGGGCTGACCTAAGTTGGTGGTGCAATCATGGGAATCAGGTAAGTGCATTGGGTCCTTGAGGATTAAATCATCAGGCCAAGTATAACTAATGCACAACAAATGCTGGTGCATGAGGAGACTATATTCACTATGGCTAGGATAGGTTCATTGGGATAGGTGGACCATATTGGAAAGGGGAATCCACCAACACCATTCAAACATCACTCATCCACTTATTCTACATTGAACATTATATAATGTGTCATTCCTCTCCAATATTTATATTTAGTATGTGAGCACATAAATGCTCTAACATGACTAGCATTGTTTCCACACCATGTAGCTTGTTTCTTTCACTCCAGTGCCCCTAAAGTCATTGGATTCCTCGGGAGATATTACCAATTCCTCTACCACTTCAATCTATTTCTCTTTTACCCTGATGAAACAGCTGAGGATGGGCACCCCGACACTACCTTCACCACACATCTGCTGCAGATTTTCCACTTTGAGTGACCATACAACCACATATCCACCAAAAAACCATCGTGGCTGCCACTTATAAATTTTACATTTCCATCACTAACTTTATAACCTTTAGAATATCCACATATCATATCTTGGAATCCACCTCTAGATATATCTATAGTAGAAGGTATGAAAGAGGGGCTAAAATTGATAGTACTCCACTACCCCAACATAGAACTCCATGGCATCTGTTAAGCCTTAACCACCATTTCCCCACATCCCTTAATCTATTGAGGCCACCACGTTCGGAGACCCCATGGCTCATAAAGTCTTATTTCCAAAAATGGATTCATTCCATATGGGAACATTGTTCACATCAGGTCCTATGGAGGATGCAAATCCCCCTTATCTCACCCCATGTTTCAAAGTAGCTTTATAGATATGATGGTGTATCCCTCTCTCCCTATTAAAATATAATAAGGAAAATTTATCATTTAAAATGAAAAATCAATACTATGGGATGTAATTCCTCCAAAATAACAGAGTTACTTCCAGACTCTATGTGTTCTTCATTTTCATTAAAAAATTTTATTTAATTAATTTATTTTTGTCTTCATTTTAATGTATTATTTAAAATATTAATTTAATTAATTCAATTTGGTAATTAATTTAAATAAAAAAAATTATCTTTTCATCCAAATTATTCATCAACTTCTTTGTTCTTGTATTATTAATGACAATAATAATATTACTATTAAAATTATAAAATTCATATTTTTAATTTTCATTTTTTGTTTTCATAATATTTTTTAGAAATTATTGTCAATATTTAATTATCATCAAAAAATTAATTATTTTAATAATTATGATTTTAACACTTTTCATAAAGTATATATATTTTCAATATTTTATTTTCATTTATTAATTCAATTTCTAATTTCTTCATTTATTTCATCTATTTTTTCTATCTCTATTTTATCCCAATCCTATTTTTATTAAAAAAAATTCATATCCCATGTTTATTTTTTAAAATTAATATTTCATTTATTTTATTTTGCAGTATTTATTTTTCCCATCTTAACACATTCAACAAATTGATCTATTACAGTAATAAATGAGAGGCAGACTCTAAAGATTGTCCCTAGGGGAGTTCATGTTGTTCATGAATTTGGATTAAAGATTGTTTTAGGTTTTTTGTACTTTTCTGTAGTATGTGAGGTGAAGATAATGTCCATGATGAGCTAACTACCAACTAAGTACATACAACTGAAACCATTCCTATTATTTTATTAAAATCATTTTTCCTTCACCCTATTGGTTAACACATCATATGATGGTGTTGATATATTCATTATATGTAAAAACATTGATAGATATGTGTCCTGGATGATGTAACATCATAGACCAAGGTATTTCATTATCCTTGATTCTAAGAGGATGTGAAATTTAGAATTATTAGGTTCTCAAAAAATATTCCATAATTTATAAATTAATAATAGTAATTCAGTCATTATATTTCATGTTATGATTATCAATCCAAAATCAATCATAAAAAGGATAATAATTATTTAATCACATGATGAACCAAAAACCATGTCCTTTTTACATACTTAATTCAGTTTCGATTTTCATGGAATTATAATTTATAATTTCGATATTAATTTTGATACACTAAACATTCAAAAAAATGATTTCTTCTATTTTCATAAATATAAATACTAAAAAAGGGAGGCAGAGATGATGAAATTTAAAAGTATTATGTGAACAAACATCAAATATCATCAAGTGAGGTGACACTATTCAACCGTTGTACAACATTATGAATAATATTTTTCGTTTTCCATTCCCTATGACAAGAATTCATCATTGATTGATGATAGCTCAATAATTAGTATGGAACTATCAACTCAATGTTCATGTGTGGAGGTTTGTTTGTGTGGTACATGTATTCCTATTGAAATTCAGAAATATCTAAATTGCACCTTTGGTTATTTTCTTCGATGAAAAATGTGGTTTGGTTTACAAATTTCGTTTTGATATAAAAACATGAAAATATTTATAAACAGTTTTATATAAGTTTCTTACCATGTTATATCCAAGTGGAGTGATATTGGAAGTAAATGGGGGAAATATTTCTGTGTTTTAAACTCACCATGTGTTTGGTAACAATAGTGAATTTATATAAGATTTATACTGAGACAGGGGTAAAATAATGGGATCTCAATTCTATTATGATGCATCATTAATCTAATGGTATGTCTTGTGGATTTATATAATAGAGAATGTTGGATTCTTTAGGTTGTTGTCTTCCTTATCCTTGATTCATGTTGGTTTTGGTTTTCACATTTTACACTAGCATAGTTTTTGTAGTTTCTATTTGTATTGTTTTTTAGAACCCATGCATCATATATTTTTTATTGCGGCCTTATCATTTGTTTTTTTAGATTTACCTTTGAAGATAAAATATTCTCAACTGTTTTACCAATCCCTTTTATGTTATATCTAATATTTGGTGTTTTTGGGATACCAAATGAGGCCTAGAATCACACCTATCAATTATTAATTTAATTAGTAGGGGCTTGATGTTGTAAATGATATAAATATTTTCAAGTCCATTATTGATTTTAAGAAGTATTGATTCATTTTTTTCATTGGTGTTCCAAAATAATTCATGTTTATCCCTAAATTTTGTTGGTTATAGGGAGATTGGAATGATATAAATTAAAATATAGTGTATATAATTTCATAGAAAACTTATTTACATATAAAATCAATATACATTTGAGTAGGAATACATGGGTGTCTAAAAAAACTTCTAGGATTTGTAGGCTCTTCATCATGGGTTTTCAAATGATAATAAGATGACATTCCCTGATTGAATTATATCCCACATAGAGTAAATAATTAATTTTTAATCATTATTTATGATTTTAGGAAGAACCTATGATTTTTAAAAAAATTTGGTAATGGTTTTATTTTCAAAATGCATGGTTCATTTTTCAATAGTGGGTTGAAAATAGAAATATATTAATATTGGACTGAATTGTTGTTAAATGTGTGATGTAATAAATTTCAAATAACTGTGATTTTTGTTTCTAGAATGTGAGACTCAGAGTTATTTTTAATGTAGAAAATGAAACTTTATTGGTGTTGTAGGTTAAGAAATGAAGAGGCTACTGAGAATGTGGTTGAACCAATCACGCAGGAGAACCAATGGTCGGTTCATAGTATTATCCAAGATTTTCAAGGATATAGAGAGAAGAAATATAAGAGAAAACCAAGGCAAGTTGATCATTCAATTCTGTTCTAAAATTATAATACACTCATCATTTTGGGTTATTTAGAGCTGTATAATGTGTAAATGTGGATTAATAGCATGAATCAAATCATTGATTTCATAGGAAAACTACATGAGCTCAAAGATAAGATGGAAATGTAAATTACATATGACATGTCACCTAGACATTCTATTACATTTTCCTATGTTTACGATATCACAAATTGTGGTTTATTATGTAGGATATTCTAATGACATACATCTGGAGTATATGTAGGGATTATTAATATCTAGTTATGCATTCTGGTCTTATAAATTCACCAAATTTTTAATGAATTAATGAATTGGATTTTTCTATGACATCTTTATTATATTGAGGTGTTGGTTGTGGTTGGAATTTTTATGTATTATACGAAATATTGTGAGCTTGAGAAACACATTTTGATAGTTTTTGGTATATTTAATGATAATTATATATATAAAAAACATTCAATGATTCATTTTTGATAAAAAACATATGTTTCCATGGACATGTCTTCATTAAAAATCTTTATTTAAAAAAATAGAAAATATATAAGCTATAATATATTAGAATTCACAAAATATTTTCTTTTGGATATTTAGTTTTTGAGTCCTGGTTGATTATTATTGATGTTTATTAAATACATTTCATGAATATATTCACCAATAGAATATTTGAAAATATAAAGTATTCTATTCCAATGGAATGATGAATGGAGTAAAGAATATTATTGACATATTTTTTTCCTCATTTAAACCCTAATATTTGTATTTATATAATTCATCCATGTCAATTTGGTTTGTTCTGATGATTCAATATCATTGTTATCATGCGTTCTTACACAAATAGATCATGTTTTTTCTTATGTCTTATAAAATTTATTATTGCATTGGAAGAACTACCCTCCGCTAAATTTAATATTATCTATCAAGGTACATAGTTTGAGGGAATGGAATTATTACCTCATAAGTGATAAATATATAGTGATTATAGATCATAACAACTTGAAATAATTTTTTACACAGTGATATTTTTATATGTGACAAAGAATATGGTTGGAGTATCATAAAATGTTCAACATGTTGTTAATATATAAACTGGGTAATTATTAATTTTATGTGGATTCATCAATTTTATATTAATATAGTTAGATCGTGAAACAAGACTCACATAAATGGGTGATGTTGTCGATGATAATAGACTTTCACATGGATTGGAATGAAATATGTAATATAGTAATTTTGTATCAGTTTTCGTTTTTAAATGATTTGGTTTAGTGTGTTAAAGAGGAACATACATACGGTTCTCAATGAGTTGTTTTGACGTCGAAAACTAAATGGTGGATATACCATCGAGGGATTGAATAATTATATAGTACAACCATTTTTCTATCATCATCATATGGTCATACATATTTCATTCTAGGAATAGTAAATTCATCCTCACCAAAATTCGATATAGCACATTCATAAAGGAATAAAAATTATTTAAAAGGAAATAAATAAAAAATTCTAGATATATCATAATGAAATAAATGTGGTTGATTTTTTATGTTATTCATATCCTATCAATGGGTTTAGGAATCGGTCAAAAATAAATATTTTTTTTGTAGTCTTCATTGATTCACATGATGAAATGGGGAAAATAGAAAATTGATTTTTTTAATAGTTCTATCATGGATGATACTGAAACACAATGACATATGGGTGATTGTGCATCAGCATAGATATTCAGTCTATTTCATCACTATTTGTAAATAAAATATGGTTCTACACGTGTTAGAATTCAATATCCTCTAACTGATAAAAATGCTCATTTTACTTATTCTCATGGTATCCTAATGAGATATGTGGTTTGTGTCTCAATTTTAAGGAACCAATATAGAAGTCCCTTGTGACTCAGTTGACTATTATCATTATTTATCTCCTCAAACAGATGAAAAAAATAATATTTCTATCCAATTGGTGGAGGATATCATTAGATATTTTGAAATGTAACTCGATGGGTTATGAGAGGATCAAATGCCATTATTAGAATTATTGAACAACTTTATTAATCAAACCATAATACATATGTATAATTTTTATGATTTATATATTAATCCTTGTTGATGTCGAATTTTTTTTGGCTACAAATAGGTGATAATTCACAAGTTATACCAAAACATGTTCAAATGATAAAAAATAATATTCAATTAATTTGAAAAAAATGGAAGAGTTCTATAGTAATTAAAATTATATTCTTGTAATCAACAATAGTAATTTAATCCAAATGTAATACCCTAATGCAAGTTATCCAGAGTCGGTGCATTATTACATAACATTCACATGATCACCAGGAAATCATGTCTCTAAAGACCAATCAATTTAGTATTATTGGAAACAAGATTCATACATAACATAAAGTTTACAACTTGAAAAGAAATAAAACTCGAATTTAATCTATTAGAAACATCCAAGCCTCCTTGATCATGCCTGAATATCTGACATAACTAACTTCTAAATATCCTAGGAAAATGAATCATAAGATAGGGGTGAGATGAAACGCTTAGTAAGGGTAAGCAATATAGAAGAAGATTACATAAGTATTAATCATGGTGAATAATTGAAACCACAATCTATTACCAAAAATAAACATTAATACTTTTATGGAAGAAATATTAGATGAGTAAATATTGCCATAATAAAACATAATCTTGGGTATTATACTAGTCGAATGATTACATGAACAATTAATTTTATTTTCATAATGAGAGAAGTATAATGCCGAACATTCTGAAACATTTTGTCAAGGCCTCAACCAAGATGTCTAAAAATGATTAAGGCATCGGCCAAAACCTTATATCAAATTGGGAAATTCCTTGACCAATTCCATGTGTAGTTGACTCATGAGACCTACCGATGTATCAAGGAGCTATATTGGGCTCCACCCATCACTTACTATGTCAAATACATTCATCCTATGAAAAGGTCGAAATATAACATAAACATGCGCATCAAAACTAGAATATGAAATGTCAATAATTCAACCATAAACCATGAATAGTATAAACATAGAACATCCATAGTCAAACATATAAAAAAACCTTCAATACAAAATGGAAGATTATTATCATAATAAATTAACTTAAATTAAACATAAAATCCATCAAAGGATGTGGACAAAGATGAAATCAAAACATTTTTTAGGGAAATATCTTTTTCTATTTTGAAATCATTTAGGAAAAAATTTATTTTGAAAATATTCATATAAGCTTTTATGGGAATCTTCGATGATGTTATAATGGTGGAAAATAGTTGCACCCACCGTATAAGTTAAAAAACATTCTTAACTTAAATTTGTCGAAAATGTCAAAAAGTACCTTGTTGGGAACACGATGGAAAGTTTTCTTTCAAAAAATTTTACAAAAAGCAAAATAAGGGAATAAATGAAATTAACACATAGTATAGTAAATAGTAAAAATGTTTTGGAATAATTTTTTAAGAAACATTCATGTGGATGATAAAGAGGTCCAAGTAGATACTTACGTTAAAAAAATCTTAGATAATTAAGAGATTGTGAAATTAACACTTAATTTGTACTTTTCTTTTGTCGAGGGTAGGTTAAACTCCTGTATAATGTTGAAATAATTGTTATTAAATTATAAAATAATCATATAAATTAATATGATATCATATATAATCTTTTAATATTGCTTTGTTAATAATATCTTAGTATTATCGTCATTCTGGGTGTTAACTGATTTGTTTTCCTTGATATTATTTGTAATGTAAGTAACATTTTTTAAGGATAGGATGTATATTATTCATATTCAGAATGATATTAACTCCCTAAACACTATTTTTAATGATGTAATGTATATTATTCTTGAATGGATACGATGAGGAATGAATCTCATCGCGTTCATGGAGACGGAAATCTGTATGTACGCACGAGCTACAATATCATTATTTTGATATAAAAATAAGATATAATTTTATGTTATATCATATATACTGAATCATTATCATGTTATATTTATTATTTACATCATGTACACATCATTATTATACATATCCAAATAATAATGTATTGAATAACAATTACATCACGACGTGGAGATGGTAAGCCGTATGTACGCACACATGGTGACATGTCATTCAATGGATGGATAGAATAATTAATATGGTTGTAACATATTAATAATAACATCAAAATACATAGAAGATACTGGATTTATTATTTTAGAATGGAAATAACTGTGAAACAGGAAGTGGAAGAAGAAAGGAACTTGAAAGAGGTGATGAAATATTTACATCTTTTTCGGGATCTTTCTTTTTATTTGACCAATATGGCTCTTTATTTTGGCTTTCTACTAAAGGAAGGCTTCTAGGATGAAGGGAGTGTTTTTATAGGGTACTGGGGAAGGTTTTTCTTGAGCCAAATGGCTTTTATGGTGTGAATTAGAGAGAAGGGGAAGTTCCATTTTATAAGAGGGGTGAGGGACACGATATGAAAAGCTAGAAATATTATTTTATAATAAAATAATTGTCAGTTTCTAATGGCTCAAAAATGAATTATTTAAAGGATAAAATGGGTATTCGTCTAAAAACACTCAACCAATATGTTTTGGACCGGTTTGGGTAACCATATTAACTTTCATGTTTAAATACAACTCTTAATTAAATAGCTTGACATTTACCATGTCTCTCAATATTTTAATATTATATGGTTAATTAACTTACAATGAACATCCATGAGAACCTAATGTGGTTCATAAATGATACACCTATCATTATATAATTCATTTGGCTAATCCATGGATTATTAAAAATATTATATAAATTAATAATATAGTATTTTTTTTAAAAATTCTTTTATGTAAATTTTGACACTATTTAAAAATTGGTTTCTGTTAAAGTCCAAAAAACGTTATTAATTCAAAATAAATTCATTTAATCAATAATAACATGTAATATTAACTTATAAAATTCGTGGATGTCATGAAAATATTCAAATTATATTTATTGTAACATTTATAATACCATTTTGTTGATTCCTTCATTAATAAAGAAAATACTACATCATTGTTGTGTCATAAATAAATTTAATTATATAATGTATAAAAATTATAAATAAATTACAATTATATAGGAAATATTTTTATATTTCTAATGACTATTTATAGTCAAAAATATTACATATATAACCCTATGTAAACATTGATTTACTAAAAGATATATGTCGTTGTCATCTTTGTATTTACATTAACTTAATTAATATAAAGTGTCATTATCACTTACGCATTCCTCCATGGGGTCCCCAAATCGACCCAAGGATGCCCATGGTTGGAAATTTATCAACCAATAGGGTTAGGAAACGTTTTAGGGTAATTTAATATTATTATAATATTATTTTTGACCCTTATTTACAGGATTTACCCTTTAACAATTGTAAATAATATATTTACCAAAGAAATTATTCAAAATTTCTAAAAATAAAAGTCACCTATTTAAAAAAATTGAATCCCATGATTCTAAATATGGAATCCATTTTTCTAAATTCAAAACTCAGAAGTGGATGAAAATAATTTTAAATTTATTCCCGTTGTTAAAATAAAAAGAATGTTTTTAAGAAATAATAACTATCAAAAGATTGATACTTTCTTATGTTCACTTTAAATGTGAAATTATGTCTAATGACCAGAATTGTATTAAATGGTAAAAATACAATCAAATTACTCTTAAAAACCACTCAATAGTATAACTTAGCACTATAAATTATTTTTATTCAAAAAGTTGTTTTTAAGTAAAAATTAGTATTTTTCACTATTAATCAAAAAATGAATGTTTTCAGAAAAATACCAAAAATTCACCCTAATGTAATTTCGATATTTCAAATTTAAAAATGACGACCATTTTGAATGAAAAAATTTATAAAATTTCATTAAATGTGAATTACTATTCATAACGGCTACATTGATTGGTCGCAGTGTGTTAGAATCTCGTAGTTGCGTATAATGCAAATTGTTGCATTATTCAAAGGGATACATACCATGGAAGCTTGGGGTGATAAACCAGCGGTGAGTGATTTTGTGTTCTAAATGGTCAAACTTCTTCATGTGAATCCTATTTTTTGTATAAAGGCCGTGTTATCTACTGGATGTGTTGTATTGTTTGAGGTATTGTAACTGACTGGTGAGGTGTAATACAAGTTTTATTTTACAAAATGGATTAGTTCATTACAATATGTTAATTTTCTATATAAAATTAACATTTATCATAATAATCCTATGAATATTGTTTTAATGGGTCATGATGTCTTAGAGTAAGATGTTACAGTGGTTCACATGGTAGTATGGACTATGGATAGATAGTAAAATGTCTTTTGATGAAGAATATTACTTCTATTGTATGCTTTATGGTAGGATGGTTATATTTAGAAATAACCATAGTATCATTAAATAGAAATGGTGGGGAAATTCCCAAGAAAAAAATTAGTGATAACACATGTTTCAAAATTCTATTTATGAAAAGTATAATGGTGGAGAGAATTTGTCACCCAGATTTGAGGTACTTGATTTTTATTAACTTATATTATGTATATATATTATTTGGTTATTATTCATGATTTCTTGTTTATATTTAACTTGTTTTTTAGGCCACTAAAGACTTTCACTGTTTCATCGCAGTATGTAGAAACTGGGAAACCCCTCTAGGATACTATTCGAGTTAAACAATGGGAACATTGTAGTTTCACCATTAAGCACATGATTTAGAAAAAACCCTACATATTCATAGGATAATATTTGAAGTGATGGGAATTGGATTATATAATTACTATTTTATGGTTTTCCAAACCATTTTGTCTATCATTGTATGGTCGGTGTAGGAGAAATTTCTTCTCCACTGGTACTACACAATTTTCTTATCAATTTTCAGTATTCATGCACTATGAATAGGTAAATTTTAATTTTATGTAACTAATATGATTTACACGTTAATAATAAATTTCCCCAAAAAAGGAAATAACATGATTTATTTATCCCCCTATTTATTTGGAGACCATTCCAATCTAGTAGGGAGTGATTACTAGGAGAATCTAGATATTCCTAATGATAGCTTTTTTTGTATGTTTTCATTCATGATTAATTTCCTTGGATTTCATCTTATCTAATCTCTTAAAAAATTGATATATTTCGTTGGGGAAAAATAAACACTATTTTAGGTCAATAATGTTAACATATAATAATTTTTAAAATAGATTAAAGGTTATATGGATGTTTCTTGTAGTTTCAAGAATCTTTTATGATCGTTTGATGTGTTTTTTGTTTTATCCATTGATTGAGGGGTAGTTTGATTAAATATGATGTCATATTTATTAGAGAAATATGTATGTGTTTCAAATTGATTGAATTTATTGAAATATTTTTTGAAATTGATGTGTGATTAATGATTGAAAGCCTTGTTTGTGATGGTTTTGGGAAATGGTGGAATTGTTTTTGTGTCGAAAATTTAATTAGTTCATGATTATAAAATTATAGTTTTAAAATAAATGATTTCTTATGTGAGTAATATGGTTGTTGATTTATTTTCTGTAAACCCATTGTTTTATTTAAACTGATTGGAATTATTTATAATGTGATTTTACAAACATCATTGGTATGATTTTGTTTCCATCTATCTGACCCTATAGAAGGGGTGTGTTCTATTGTGGAAAATAATAATTGATTCTTTTTGACGAAATAGTGTATTGGTTAGAGACGTATCATGTTAATGGAATTATCTACCATGACTAAACCCAGTGGGGATTGAACTATAGCTACCCTATGCCCGCCTCCAAAGGCCAATTGCTAGAAACAAGTTCCAAAATCAATATCTAATATTCGAGGTCGTTTCCTAATGTACATGTATGCAAACAAAATACCATATCCATTAATATGGGAGGATGAATGATAATAAGATATTCAACATCTAGAGAATAAACCATTCAACTATAATTAGTGAAATATTATGAAAATTGAATTTGAAAATTTTGGATAAATACACACCCAAAATAGAAAGATTCCCCAACATTACAAAACTAAAATTGTAAATGCTAAGTGTTTCTATTGTATATAATATATTATCCATCCACCGTTCATGGAACATCCAGTATAGAATAACTAATATCCTTTGTAATCACCAATGAATAGTCCATCATCTTTATAAGACCTGAAACTTGTGGGAAATTCCATTGCAGTAGTGACTATATACAGACCGAGTAGAGTTCACTTAAACATGAAGGGTAAACAATAAGAGAAATGATAAAAATAGAAATATCAACCCATATAAGTACAATAAGAAAATCCAAAATAATGAATATATATAATCTACAATGATTGATAAATTCAATCACCATGTCATAGAACAACCTATGAAAATGGGATTCTATTAGTTCTAACCGGTTCACCTACAAAACACATCATATCAAGTACTTAATGAATGAGACATCCATATAAATTTATTTCTAAACATTATTCAGCATAGACGTCAATCTAGAATCAGATGGTAGAGGACCAATTCTCATTTACAATAATATGGTTCCACTCAATTTATAAAGTACCCACTCACTAATCAAATATGATGGTTCCAAAATGATTTTTATATTACACATTCTATGATATTGTTAGAGGGTTAAACTCTAGTGGTATATAGAGGATGCATTCATTGATTTGGAAGGAGTTTTAACCTTTGACGGTTGAGGTACTATTCCCTGACTCTGTGGTGGGTTTCCTCGGATATAAAGATATAGGACTCATGCCATGTCCTAGTAGGACTGTGATACTCTATTAGTAGATAGAGGACTAATCCACTAAAATAATTGTATTTTTATGCATTAAATATCTAATAGAGGAACCATTATATTACAAATATATGGGATCCACTAAAATGGATATTTATAATGGAACCATGTTTTCTCCTTGTATGAGGGTTCCAAACTTAATACTTCAGTGAACATACCTCATCACTATCATCTTTGATAATGAGATTAATATGTTTAACACTTGAAACATATTAATAAATAACTCAAAAGTAAAAATGTTTGACACCATATAATTATATATTTAAAAAAATCATGATATGCTACTTATAAGAAAAAAAGTGAGTCTAAATGAAGGAGTTATGATAGTTTCAAATTTTTATCAAAATAGTATGTAAAAGATGTGTATGGGGACCCACATGTTGTGTGTTATCACCTAAATTAATTTCCAATATCTATCACATGAACATGACTCACTTACCATTTAATCCCAAAAAAACATTTAATTGGATTAGAATATGTTCCTCAACCCCCTGAGGTCTAATCAGCATTCCAATATTTGGCTATGTACCTAAGCTTTGTACTCTTGTCATGTCCATGTACACTTGATGTGTTCTTGGAAATTAGTTTTCTTGTGTACTCTATGAGTACATGATGGGTCTCCAGCACTAGTTCACACCACATGTGGTTGTCCATCAATGCGTGTTATATCCAACTCACCCAGAAACCCTAGTCGTTGATGAAGGGGGCCTACATGCTATGTGTTCATATAACTACATGAATTATAGTCATGGTTTTACTAATATTCACGATCCCCTCTATGAAATATAATTTTTTTCATTCAATAATGACATAGTCTATAAAAATTGAAGAGAATGTAATCTATTCATCAGGTCTATCCCTTTAGGGGATGAAAATATTATTCTACAGATCCATAATGGATCATTATACACACCGCACAACTATTAACATATAAAGTTATTGTTGGATCCCAGATCCATGGGTATAATCAACCATATCCTGAAACCCATCAAAATATATCTCCAAATCATCTATAATTTTACCGCCAAAGAATCTACACCTTATCATGGATTTTGATTGAGATAGGTGACACCAGACAATAGTCAAATCATAACATCATTCTATAATGATGAGTAACCCAAAAAAAATTGTCAAAAAGAACATAAATAGGGTTCAACCAATCAATAAATACGAATTGTTTCCCAAATAATTTTAATTGGGGATATCTCGGCTGAGAAATATGGAAAACACAGATAAATATAATAAATAAATTAAATATGAAACATGGGTCATTGCAAAGGATAAATTTTGATGCATAACAAAAGAATAATAATGATAATCTTCACTCAAGTAATTATATTTGAATAAAAACACATATGAAGAGTCATTTATAAAGATAGTATTTTTTGTTGATCAAGAATGTTACAACCATTGAATGTGGATGATTTGATTCATTTTATGTATCTTGGATTTCTTAGTTATAGTTGATAATCATTTATTGATCTCAATATACACATAAATAATGTGAAATTATCCATTCGATGATCCCATGTTTATGTGACTAGCCATATTGATTTTATATAAAATAATATTTATAATGTTTTAATATTAGTTCATTAAATAAAAATAATTAATATACATTATTTATTTTAATTAAATGAATCTACTATTAGAAGCATGATCTAAACACACCGAACCAACCAAAAATAGGTTACTCCAATCATAGACATCATGTTCTAGATTCCATCAGGGTATCATTTTTTTGATCCGAGTCTCTATTAAATATATATCACATTTTTACTAAAATTTACATGTACATAATATAAAATATCATTAATTTTTTAATTAAAAATAATTATGGTCCCAATGAGACTTCAAATCACTTAACATCTCAATTACATTGTTTAAAAATATGTCTCTATATTTTTCATAGTCATACAAGTAAAAAAAGTCTATACATTATTCCATCCTTCAAAAAAAATTTCCATGAAGAAAATTAAATAGTCATGATGATTACCCCATATTTGGAACTCCATCTCATAGTATATATCCACCATGCTCATATTCATCCAAAATTAAATTACAAATTGTATGGTATGTACAGAAATGATATTTTTATGTTGATCTCTGATATCCAATGGGTGATCATTAATAGTTAATCAATTTTTAATGTACATTACTCCCCAATAAATGACATGTGTTGATTCATGGGAATATCCCATCAGATGAAACACATGGATGAAAATTTTCACCCACACTAATTATTGTGGTAGAGAGTGGTGGTAGTAAAAAATTCAATCCCTCTGCAAGAACTAGAAGGAAATGATGATCCATAATGATATATTTCCCCCCAGACTGAATATATGCAATGCTCTTCATGAGGAGACTATAAGGAAAACATTTTATCATGATAGAAATTACATGTGTATTTATATTCAATATTCAAATGATTTTTGACTACTCTTGGATATCCATATCTAGATATGAATCACATGGACCACTTTAATTGTTTCATGTTCCATATCTTATCAAATAAGATATTCCTTATAGATATCATTCTAGTATAACGGTGAACTATAAGGTATCCCATGAACAGACTGAAAAACATCTTGCTAGTATTATATTGTTAGATATTATTTTATGGAATCCGTATAAAGGTAAAATGATCCTCCCAGTTCTCGAAAATTTGTGACATGAAAATCAAATAACTTATCTTCCAATAAAATAATAGTGAATTAAGTATTCCCATCCGTTTGGGGGTGAAATGTTGTAATCATATTTATATGATTCCAAAGAACCCCATGAATTAATTTTGACTATGTTTATGTCAAATTTTCATCATGGTAAAAAGGTAATAGTTGAAGAATCCCCAATAATATTAATGGTCTACCATATATAAAACTTCCCCAAAATATCAACTAAACTCACTCCCTATTAAATGGAAGATATATAACATCATTAGTCAATAAACTATCATTTTTATGGAGTCATGGACTCTTTTTTTATATAAATGACTTATCATGAATTTGAATAATATATAATCCAATTCACACTTCTTAATCACAAGATCATACAACAAACATTGTTGAATCCTTGTGCTTAAAATTCGGATAATGATTGTCGAGACAACAAGAGATAAACTCCACCATGGTCCTCCACATGAAAACCCACCAAAATGTCAACTAATTGTCTCTTTTCATATTTACCTCATTGAAATTTACATAAAATGTGTATATATTAATGTCTATCATCACCACCTCCTTGAGTATGATTATTCCCATCGTCCATCCATTGAAACAGGTGATATGACTTCATTCTTTTGAAAATCCATATTGTGAATCTCATAAGAATATATTCCAATGTAACAATAAACAGTTTATTTCTCCCAACGTGTATCCTCTCACATGATGGGGGAGATTAGGAGTCAACACCATCGTTTGAGGATAAACACCAACCTCTGTCTCAACTATGATAAGCTTTAAGTAATCCACTGCTCAAATTCCATATACACCAAGTGATCCTGAGACCTCATTCTATGGGATTTTTTAAAATTTTGAACATATTTGGAGAAAGGATATTAACGAATGAATAACATTAGTTTCTAAAATTACTAAGTCAACAGTTGAATAACCAATTATCAAATCATTGATAATATCGAGAGCTACATAGTCATATGTGTTTATTTCAGGTTGTATGCCACACCCATGAGTTTCAACTCTGTAATAATGATGTGGGTCAACATGTGGAGGTGGAGAGGTAGTTCATAAGGTCTCCATTCCACTAAACCGTTGATTCTATGAGCTCCACCTTTACCACATTTATAAATACCTCATTGTGGACTACCCGGACATCATTTGCTAGATATATGAAGGTGTTACATCTTTCATATTGTTCCATCCTCTATTTATTTACCTCCTCGGTACATTATTTCTAGAAATGGTGTTCCATATGACCTCTCCCATCACATTCATTACACCACCCCACACTAAGACTCATTGGTATAAAATACAAACCATGTGATGTATGACCATGTGCCCGAGTCCGGTCCTGGGATGAAATTCGACAATAATATTTTTATTAACTGGTGAAAGCTAGCTTCCACATAAGAAATTTCCCTATAACACCCACATCAATATCTTGAATCCTAGAATTCCTCTGATAATATTCTCTACATCAATATTTACCACTCCAATACTCTAAATTATGTGGGTATGGATTGGGTTACAACACTACAACTGATGCATTTATAGAGACTCTACTAAAAAATATATTCCCATAACTTGTTATATCAATCATGTTTAGTTAGTATCTTAAAATGTCCATAAACCTCAAAATATACATAGAAACCATCATCCATCCATGGTGTAACTCTAGAATAACCTTATTCCAAACTGAGCACATGTTCAATTATTAGTATTCGTCATGAAATAGATTAAGAAAGTCATATGATGTTTTTTCACACTCATCAAGAATCAGAGAAACTAGACTCCACTATATCCCAATTTTTTATGGAAAAATATTTGCAACCAGTGATACCATAGTATACGGAAGATTTTGGATAGGAAAAAAACATGACACTTGAATCTATCCAATCCCCGGTTTCTTATGGTTATGGTTTACATTAGAACTTCATCATTCTAAAACATTAGAACTCATGGAGTACACTAATAATATGCTTCCCCTAATCTAGCAGTTTATGTATTATTTACTACTAGATAGGTGGGGAGGTTTCTACTTACCAACATAGAGGGGGAATCTAATGAGATGGTCCTTGAACTATGTCTTCATCACACATTGGATCATAGTCATTATTTTGAATTGGTAACATAGATAGATTTATTTTATGAGGCATCCCTGAAATTTAATCATGATGTATAATTTTCATCTGATCATATATATATATATATATATATATATATATATGCAGAGATTAATAAAAAAGGAAATTTAAATAATTAATCCAATATGATGAATTTACCATTTATCCAATATACGAAGGTCTTTGTATTCAATGTCTAAAAGATGGTAGTCAAAGTCATGATGTTTAGATATGAAGTATTCCAAAAAAAATAGTTTATGTCCCCTGAGAGACACACCCAACACACATTGAAACTATTCAACTAAATCTCAATCTAACTCTCATAAGGGGAAAATACAAATTCCAACTAGTGGAATGAAATAATCTGGTACCAATCAGTCATGACCTTATCCAATGGTTCTCACGCTACTACTACCACAATCCAACCCCCATAGTCCATGTGAAGGAAATAAGAGATGAAAATAATATATAATATGGGATTTCATATCGTAATGTATCTCTACACACACAACCATCATAATAAATATGTTTAGAGGAATAAAAATAATATATACAACCTATATATAAAAAACAATGAGTATTAAGCCTCTAGATATTAAAAAAATATAAAAATGTATTATAAATACAGTAATGGGAAAAATATATTCATTATTAGAAATATGTCCCAAACTAAAAAACTAGAAAACTAAATGATAAGAGAGAACATCTCCAAATTTACATGCTTTGACCACTGTTCATAGTCAATGGTACAAAGGTATACCTATGATAATCTATAAAGATCATCGGCCCAAGAATAATTTACATAAGAAAAATAACCTATGAGAAAATCCTATGAATGTGTGAGTATATATTAACTTAGAACGTTCCCTTAAATGATAAAGGGAAGAGATATAAGTGAAATTTTATGGATCATTCTTTTATTAAGAACATCATGAACCGTTTGAGGTAGGGGATTTGTTCCATCACTATTCTATTACTATAAATGTAGTGGTTTCATGTATTAGAACACTATATCACAATTGAATTTACATAATCAATATTTTAACATGATAAATAAATTGACATCGATAGTATATTATTTCCACTTGTTTTTCAAGATAGTGTGATATATATGATTTTGTTTTTATCTTTTCATTCTTGATGGAAATTGGTAATGAACATAATGATGGAATTTATTGATAATTGTTCGGCTAATGATAAAAAGGCTATAAATGAATCTCTATGTTGATGTTTTAATTTGATGTTAATAAAATTTATGATGTAATCATGTTTAATCAATTTATTATAGCTTAAATTTTTGTCTTCATGATGTTAGAACCTATTAATAATAAATTGGATAATTCAAGATGGATTAAATAACAAGTTGTCTGATAAAAGATAATTACTAGTACTGTTCTGAGTTACCCTCTTTCTTGTTTAAGGGCCAAGAGTCCAATTGATATGATGTTTGTTTTCCGATTTCTTGTGTTGTGATGTGAGCATGGATGGATGTTGTGATATGTGGGGCATTGAGGAAAATTTTTCATTGTAGTAGATGATGCCTAGAGTTGCGAGATCCATCAGTTTATGCTTGTGGGTGTCTGGGAGGACACCAGCGATGATGGAACAAGTTGAATGTGAATGTTGGGATGCTTTATGATTCTTGTTGGTTGTTTATCATCATTTCATTCTCCACTGGTCAAGGGTGTTAGTTTCTTTACCATACTTTAAAAAGGGGTGAAGACTCGTGAGGTATGCAACGCAATTTCTGTGTTTAGCTTCCTGAGGGAGGATGGGTCTATGCTCATGCTATAGGCGGCAAAGACTTGATGGGCTATTCATCTTCTCACAGTGTTTACCCCCTTTTTTTAGTAACACAAATTGTTTTTCTATAATTCCTGGGAATATGTGAATGTAATAAATGTTGGTAATAAATGATTGAATAAATGATGGGAACATGTGTGGTTGGAGCTTGCTGGGATTCAATGTTTAGGTTGCAATTTAAATAAACAATGGACTTTGAGTGGGGTTCTAATGAGATACAATGTGTAAAATTTTAATGGTTTATAAATTGATAATGAATTTATTAAAGTAAAGTGAAACTAATGAAAATCTAATGATGTAATGTATTAAATCTCTTTAAATGGTTGTGTTCATATAGGATACCTTCTCTTAGAAGAGGTAGTATAATGTCTGAGAGACGTTATCTTTAGTTGAGTCTAAGACTAGGTTATTCCCATTTTATTGTTGTGATATAGTGTATATTATTTTATTTTGGTGTTTCTATACACTACTCCACCTCGTAAATAAGTGAAACTTCCACCCTAGGGAACGTGAGCCCTAGGGGGTGTTTTCCACCACATTCTAATGGGAGAATGGATGGATGACTACCCCCTTTAACCTCACTCTCTTATCATGGTAGTTACTTGTGATGGTAGGCCCATTGATTATTTTTCCCCATATATTTTTGTAGAGGATTTTAATGGTTTATGGTTAATCATAAAAATATATTCTGGATATAGTTTCCTATGTAATAATATAGGTGTAACATGTATGGGAAGTGATGTCTTGAGGATTCTTACTCAGTGTCTGGGATCTAATGGCTTGAGGTATAATTTCCAGTGTATGATACACATTTTGAGATTTTTGGTGGCTCTCAGACACAACCATGTTACTTTTCTTATGTAGACTTGGTGGTTTTGTTGCATGAGGTGCATGTTGTGGTTCTTTTTCTAGGTGTCTGTGGGAAAGATTTTTTGGTGAGTGATTCTCAGGATGTGCAATGTTTGGGAAAATTAGAAAACCAGTTGGGAAGTATTAGTGAGGTACCATTTTTATTCATTATTATATTATATACTCACTCATGTATGCATTAAATTGTGATAGTAGACATGGTGAGGCTAGGAACATAGTGTTCCTATTTATGTGAAGAGTTAGATTCACTAGTTGTTCACTAGTCTTTTGCATGCTTTGTTTACATTTTCACGAGAAGATCTGGGGCGGATCCAATTGAGTATTCTGTTATACTCATCATATGCATATTTTTTTTCAGGTCACATGGAGTTGGCGAGAGATCTAATTGGGTTCTACTCGCTTGGTGTTGTAGGATCACTTCAGGTCTATGGTTGATGATGTTTATACATTACATTGGTACTTCTAGTTTTCCTTGTCGTAGTAGTTTTCATGAAAATACATATATGTACTTGGGATTTATTTTATATTGATTCTTGAGTTGGATTTTTTTGGATTCAATCTTATCTCTTTTTTTCACATGTGTACTTTTAGAGGGTAATGCCTCCCATTTCTATGATTACAATACCCTTGGTGCTTGCCACAAACTCGTGGCCTACTAGAGACAGGACTCGGGGGTCATTAAATCCCTTATCACATTTCCATCCTAGTAGGGGTACACCTTATTGGGATGGGGTTGTAATAGAGTGGTATCAGATGTATTGTTGATGAATATGATAGAGTTTGGTGTTATGCATAGGTGAGGTTGCATAGGATGGTAAGGAAACAATGTCAGTAAAGTTTAGAAAGTGATGTAATCACTAGAGACTGGCTGAGACATAATATTTTTGGGCCCCCTTTTATCTGATGCATGAAACATTATGATTATAATTGATACTAAACGAGGTGATACAAGTTGTAGGGTAGATACCTAGGAAAGGATCATGAATCATTCTTCATTATACCTATGTTTGAATGGGTAGACATAGGGATAGGTAACCCTAAAATGAATAAAATAAAAAAAATTAATTAATGTTGAGTCTTACATATTCCATGTTTATTTTCTCTAATTGTTTTTTTATTTTACAAGTATGGCTCCAAGTCGATGTCCTCATCAAGATCACATAGATGATGGCCACTAGGTTGTTCCAGCATATCGTTGTAGGGTAGAGGCTGACGATGACAACACGTGGATGAGGACACTCCGATAATGTAAGAACCAAAGTCTACAGAAGAAAAAGAGATATGTTTCAAATGAAGTGAAAGAACATTGGTCGAAGTAGGTCGATATCTACAATTTTTTGATCTGTGCTCATAAAAAGCACTGGGTGACCTTGGTTGTGACGATACTGCATGGAGTAGTGAGGTAGTGGTGGTTCTTGTTCCTCGGGGATCGTTAGGAGTCACTGATCTCAAGGGAAGAATTATTATAAAATTTTAGAGTATAGTTTCTTTCTTCGACCGTGAAGGCATCCAGTCACCATGAGCTTCTTTCCCTTTGACAAGTTATCTATAGTTTTCAAGAGTTTTTAATATGTTTTAGGAACCTTTTATGTCATGCTTCAAACCTATTTCAAGATGAGGAGGCTAGGGGGAGGCATTTTGAGGAGGCATTACATCTAGATATCAAGCTCCATGTCACTCCATTTATGCTGATGGCATAACATGAGGTGATGGCACGGTAAAAGGTTGTTGAGTTGTCATTGGGTAGAACCATATCATCATGAAAGGGTAGTCTCCATGATTCCTCATGAATTGAGCTGTGGTCTGGGGTTCCTAGTTTTACGGGAAGAAGTTTTTCCATTCGGTGGGGGGTAGTTCTCAGCCCTTAGAATCTTGTATCACCAGGGGTAGCAGCTCTCAGGCCTATTTCGAGGGATCATGTTCTTGATTTTCTTGCGGTGTTCGAGGTCATCAACAATGAGAGTGCCCGAAAATTCTAAGCATTCATTCTACACCAGCTGTTCCAATATAGGTTCCCTTGTTGAGGCTACTCCAGCCAAGGTAGTAGCATCAGGTAGCACCAGCATTTTGTAAGCAGAGGGTAGATGGGACAGGTGGAGAACAGCCACGTGATGTTCCTCATCCTCAGAGAGAAGAGCCTAACCATGGTGTAATTCTACATCAGGGTCATAATGTCCATGAAGAAGGTTGTGATCAGCTTCGTGCTTTACCATTTTTAGCTCCAAGCATGCCAGACATCATTCGATGTTCCCTTTTCTTGTTTTTACCTTATTGTATGCCTCGTTTGATTCAAGAGTGAAACAATCCTTCATATCACCTACCCTTGTGCATGCTTTGGGACTGGAGGTCGGTAGGCTTCTAGTACCCTTGGCGTTGACTACGCCTGTTGGAGTACGAGCTGATTTCTTTGAAGTATGTAGAGATTGTGATCTAGTGCTGGTGCAGCACCACTCTTGGGGAGACATCCTATGATTACAGATAAAACCATATTATGTCATCCTCAACATGGATTGGTTGTATTATGTGAAGTCAATAGTGTATTTCTTTAGGAGGCAGGTTGTGTTCATCGATATTGATGGAGAACCAATGGTGTTTCTTATAGATCAAGACACTCAGATAGGTTAAAGTCATGTTTCATCCTTATCCTCCATGATGGATGAGCTAATGCTGAGTTCTTTAGAGGTTTAGTAGTTGGTGTTTCTGAGTGTAGTAAAAGTGTACACTGATGTCTTTCTATAAGAGGTTTTAGAATTACCTCCTTGATGAGAGATCATGTTTGGGATTGATCTATAACCAAAAGTTTCTCTTATCATTATTTTCCCTTATAGGATGGCCCTTTATGAGTTAAGAGAGCTAAATATAAATATTGATGGTCTGTTACAGTGCAGTTTTGTTCCTCTGAGTGTGTCAAACTAGGGTGCACCAATTTTGTTCATGAAGAAGAATGAAGGTAATTTGCGGTTGTGTATCAGTTATCGTCATATATAAAAGTGATAGTGAAAAATCCTTATCCTCTTTTTTGGATTGATGATTTATTCGATCAACTGAAGGGTGCAAGTAGGTTATCAAAAGTTGACTTGTGGTCTGGATATCATCAAATGCATTTGAAGGATTAGGATATCCTGAGGACTTAATTATGTGGTCGTCATTGGAATTATGTGTTCATTATAATTCCATTAGGTGTGATAAATTATCCAGCTATGTTCATGGTATTGATGAATGTGGTGTTCTTTGAGTTCTGATATATTTTTGTGGTGCTTTTCATTGATGAAATCCTTATGTACTCCATCTCCAAGGAGGATCATGCAGTGCATCTGCACATAGTTTTGAAAGTACTTTGTCAGCATTATCTATTTGGGAAGTTGATGAAGTGTGATTGTTGGGATCAAGAAGTTTTTTTCTTGTGGCATGTTGTGTCCCAAAAGGGAGTAGCAGTGATACATTGAATATATATGCAGTTGTGTCTTAGAAATCCCCATAGACAGTGGCAGAGGTGTGATATTTCCTTGGTCGTGAAGGCTACTACAGGAGGTTCGTAGCCAATTTATCTTGGGTTGCAACTCTTGTGACAACATTTACAAGGAATGATCTTGCATTCATGTGGACCAGTAAGTTATCGAGTATCTGGAGGAGAATTTAGTATGTTATCTAGATCAATATCTTCCAATAGAGGGAGTTTAGTTTGATGTTTTCGGTTATTCTTCGAATCTAGGGCTAGGTTATGTTCTGATGAAGCATAGATCAGTTTTTTTCTCATGGGTATCTGCACTTGCATCCCCATGAACATACATATTCCACCCATTATCTTGAATTGAATGTCGTGGTGTTTTCTTTAATGTTCTAGAGACATTAGCTCATTGGTGCGCACTTTGTGATTTTCTCTGATTATAAGAGCATGATGTATGTTATCTCCCCACATGACATAAATGCGAGACCACATCAGTGGATGTAGTTCACATAATAATATGACATAGAAATATCATATAACCCTATAATGAGAAATGTTGTAAATTATGCGTTGAGACGGATGCCACTTATTGATTTAGTACATGAATCTGGTGATTCCTTGAGAGTTATGGAAGAGTTTTTGGCATTACATCTCAATATGTGTAATGTTGGGGGGAAGAGGTTGTCTTTTTCATATGATGGTGTAGTCATCTCTAGTGAAGTTGGTGGAAGAGTCTCTATTGGGGGATATTGAGGTGAAGGTATGGAGAGACCGAGTTATTTGCAGTGAGGCCCCTGATGGTTGGTCTGAGGATGAACAACACGGAGTGTTGTATCATGGAATGATTTATGTCCTTTGGATATTTGTTATACAGTTATTAGAGGGTTAAATAGTTTACTTTCGTAGTTCATCAATGCATGAAAAATATGTACCGAGCCTTGATGAGTCCGTTTTGGTGGCCTATGATGAATCGTGCAGTTGTGGAGTTTGTGACTCGAAGTTTGGTCTGCCCAAAGTTCAAGGATAAGCACTGTGTCCTCGATAGTTTTCTGCAGCCATTTGATATTCCTCAATGAAAGTGGGAGGACATATCAATGGAATTCTTTTCAGTTTTACCTCTATATCCTCGGGGTCATGACAATATTGTGGTGGTAGTGTATTGTTTTACAAAATTATCCCACTTCATAGCGATCAAGGAGTCATAATTAGTGGACATTTTGTCGAGAAATTATCTGGAGGATGTGGTGAGACTTCATGGAGTCCCAAGGATAGTCATTTCTGATTGAGATCCTTGTTTTACCTCTAGGGTGTAGAGAGTTCTCCCAACTTTTTCTGTTCTCAAATTTTTCTTAACACTTCTTTTCATCTGCAACTAGATAGTCAGACAGAGCGAACCATCCAGACTCATGAAGACATGTTTCCATCATGTGTCATGGATTTAAGAGGTTCATGGATGAGGCACTTAGACTTGGTAGAGTTCGCTTATAATAATATTTTTCACCACACAATTAGTAGGATTCCATTTGAAGCCTCGTATGGATACCTTTCCGTTCACTATTGAGCTGGACTGGGGTCGAAGAGTTAGTTATTCATCGAACGAACTAGTGAAGAATACAACAGAGAAAGATTAGGTTATTCATGAGAGGATGTAGACAATGAAAGATCATTAAAAATCATATATCAGTCAAAGGATAAGACCTTTGGAGTTTGATTTTGGGGATCACGTGATTCTGAAGGTGACTTCTTGTCATGGACAATGATGTTTTGGTCGTGGGAGTAGGCTTTCTCCCTGGTTTTTTGGGACTTTCGAGCTGTTGGCTCATTTTGGAGTCATGTCATATTATGTAGCACTTCACCCTCAGATTATACTGATACATAATGTTTTTCATGTGTCATAGATTCATCATTATTTTCGCGATGACTCACACATCATTGATTGGGGATATATCATAGTTGATGATGATGTCACCTTCGAGGAGCATCCGGTGGATATCCAACGATGCAACGAGAAGGTGTTGTGAATGCATGTTGTCCCCTTGGTCCATTACTTGTGGTGATACAATAGAATGAGGTAGAGTGCATGTGAACGTGAGTCACATATATATGATCAGTTCCATGAGTTACTTGATTTTTACACTTTTCATGATTAAAAAAATGTTCTCTTTGTTGTTGTAGTCTATTCGTGTTTATAAGTTCGATTTCTTTGGTTTCTTCTTGTGGGTTGATATCTTTTGATATGTATCATGATGGGTGGTTGTTAGGACCCATTTTAGTTTCCCTTTAGGTGGGGTTGGGATTGGTGAGGTCAAGAATGTTTTGATAGGTCTATGTTATAATTAATCGGACCTAATTAGTACATTACCTTGCTAAAATCTGGTGGTTGATATGTTCAGGGTGGTTATGGGGACCCATCCTCAACACTCCCGAATTTCTTATTCTGTGAATAGTGTTTTTAGAATGGTGGGGAATCAAATGCAGCCTCTATTTCCATTTTCAAATTTCTAGTTCTATGAATAGTGTTTCTAGAATGGTGAAGTTCCAATGGTAGCCTCTTTCCTTTTCTAAATTTCTACTTCATGAATAGTGTTTCCAGAATGGTGACGTTCCAACGGTAGCCTCTATTTCCTTTTCCAAATTTCGAGTTGAGGAACAGTGTTTCCAAAACAATGAGGATCCAATAGTAGCCTCTATTTCCCATTTCCAAATTTTTTGTTTGCAGAACAATATTTCCAACATCCTACAGTTTTCCCCGTTGACGATTCCTTTGATGTAAAATTCATTTAATGCCTCGTTTTAAGGACTCTTAGGCCGACTCAAAATCCATAAATCATATATTATTTTTTATAAGGCACAGGATGCTTTTACTTGGATAAACATCATGGTTTAATGCGATCATATTTTAATGGAAAATCCAGTGTATCTTAAACTGCTGCTCCCATAAATCTTCTAAAGGGTTTATATATCTTCCTCCTTTGTTCTTCCTCTTGTACTAGGGTGTGAGATGCTCAAACCTTTATTTCCTACCAGTTGGAGTTGTGAAGTCGAAAATTCCTACATGGATTGATTCCCCTCTATTTTCTTCAACCAACCAGTATTGATCTATCATCATAAGTAATGTTGTCATCTAAGACGCAACGGTGCCCTCATATTTTTAATTCGGACATCCTTTTGGATGCTTCCACAACTGTGCCCAAGTCCTGATTTACTTAAATTAAAAAAAGTTTAAACAACCATTCTGGGATCACCAAGCCTCAAAATGATGTTCCGTCTCCGCAGTTGGTCTCCTAATAATTCCATATAATATTTAAAAAATAATACATGGAAAATCTGAGACATTAAAAACCCTATAGGATGTCAAGGAAACTTTTTTCCATAATACATGTTGTAAGGTTTTGAAATTGACGAAAATTGTGAATATCTGAAATTAGACTTAGAGAGTAAAATTATAATTTCCATATTATTAAAGGATTCATTATTTGGAATCACAATAATCCAAACCATTCGACAACCATATGGATACCCATTTTGTAGAAGGAACAATATGAATGGATTACAGGGATAAACTACCATGTTCGGTAATTCGTGCGGTAAACGTGTGATAGGATCTATCCAATACTGATCCCATATCAGACAAATTCCTATGATAGATGCACCTTTAACTTAATCACTCACTAATGATGTGATTCACACATTTTTGATAATTTTAATATCCTTTTGTGTCCCCCATTACCTATGACACTCTAAAACCACACTAAGACACATAAAAACCAATTAATCACACAAAAAAGGAGGTTTAATGAATATTTAAACAATGATCTACCTTCATGAAAATAATTTATCCTACAACCTCCCCATGTTATAATAACTCATCATCAACACATACATAGAAATCCTAAAAAGCCTTCAATTCCAATGGTCAAACATTAGGGTCATCCTAAAAAAACCATTTTTTTCAATTCTTCCTCCAGGACATGTCCATTCCATCACAACACATGAACCTAATGAATAGTCCTACCTAATGTGATTATTTACACCATAATTCTACAATAGAAACATAAAATTCTCAATGTCACATCAACTCTAACCCCTTAAGATACATCATAAACAAATAGAAATGGACCATATAATAACATTGATCCATCACACAGACATATATCAATAAGTAATTTCATTTCCCATCCATTTCCAACCAGAAAACCTCTGTCCAATTATCTCCACTACTCAAGGTCAAAAAACATCATTCCATCACATCTAGTTTCCATGATTCTAACTATAACCCTTATATAGTGTCATATATGAGATAAATAGATTACAACTACATTGCTTCCATACATTGGCCCGAAAATGGCGGTCCAATTCCTAATCACCATTTCCAAACATCTGATGTGCACCCAAGAAAAAGCATCATCTCAATGAACTCAACCAGTAAAATGTCGAACCAACTCCTGACACTAACATTGATTGAATATGATGGCTACAACTTTATTCCATTAAACACATTGGATCACTCACATCATCAATTTATCACACACCCACATAGGTAGTATGATACATAATCTTAATATCTCTTCCACTTTGAATAAGGTTTCCAACAGAACCTCAAATCGACCATTACAACATAACCAACATGGTTTCCAAACTCACTGTGCCCAATCCACCAAATAAGATTCCTACGAAAATTGTTTCTAACTGCATCGTCTAGATCGACAAGATTATTCCAACTTCTTCAGTACATACAAAAATTAAATAAATCATGGTTCTTCCTCAAATATCATTCTTGCTTCTCGAGCATAGTGAACATCCAATCATTAAATAGTGGTAGACTACAGCCCACCATATCCAATCCTTCTTAACTAAATAAGTCTATCTGTCCTGACCAACTCATTCCATTAGGGAACAATATCAATGGTTTGTATGTATTCATCTACATTGGAATGATGAATAAATTCTTAATGATTTTCATGTAATTTGTTTTCACACCTACTAGAGTCCATCCACACCCACCAGTGAATCATTAAAACCATATAATCTGTTTCTATGAACCCACTATGTAGACATAAAGCACTGACAATAATATAGCATCCCGCCTTTTTATCAAATAAACTTTCATTTACATTTTACAAAATCGAGGATCTTTAAGGTTTAGTGTCTTGGAAACCAGGAACTTAAAACATGAAACAACAAAAAAAACATTCTTCTTAAACACTTGAAAGGCTTCTCCTTATGTTCATCCTAGGTTCATTTTTGCATCTCAGAACCTGGGGACATACATCAAAGGAAAGGGTGAGCAGAAGGCCCAGTAAGGAAAACAAGAGAAACATTTTACATGTGATCTTGAGATACTTCAATAAGGTCATGAAAAGAACTTTAAGGCATGAGAAATAAATCATGAGATATATCATAATAAAAGTAACTTTTTTCATAACTTGAAGATGTGGCTGCAACATTTAATATTGACAATCGTTTCGTTTCACCAAGGTCCATCCCCAAGGTGTCGTTAAAAATTACCATGGTTATTCACCAAGGCGTCGTTAAAATGGTCATCTCTAGAGATTAAGCCTTTACCCAATGCATTGGAGCGCTATCAGGGCACACCCTTAAATTTGCCTTTATCATCATGTGAGCCACATATATCATCATCAAAAATTTCATAAATAACCCATATAGCATAAAATAAATGGGTTTCATTTCATAATCATAATGTTTTAAAAACTGCTTTAAAGACATGATCTTTACGTTACTTTAAACCCACGAAAAGGGGAAATTGGGTCTCATGTATGTAAATCCCAGAATTTAAAATAGAACATTTTGGTATATATGTGAATACCCCTTTAGAAGAAAGAGCTTTGAGTATTCACTAAATAATATAAAAGATCTTTAGAAAAATAGAGAGACATTTTGAGACGTAAATTCTGCAGCATAACAGCAATGTTACGAGGTTTTAGAAGACATTAAAAAGAGAGGGAAAATGGGTCAAACATTAATAAATGACCCATAAAATAGTGGATGTACAGAATAAGAAGGATACATGATCATGGTAATGAAATTTCAAGGACATACCATTTGAAATGAAAAACATGGAAGGAAGACAAAAATTAGATTTCTCTTATGAAAGTTCGGCAGCCTAACGGCGTTACTTACACTTCAACAAAAATGATTTGAAAAGATCAAATAGGGTCTCTCACCATGTGAACATAAGAGTTCAGTATGATAGATATAGAGATAATTCCCCAAAATAATTAAAAATTAACTTGAAAGACTTGAAATGAAAGTAGAACTTTGAAAAGAATGAGAAGGGTGAAAGAATCCCCTAAAAAATTCGGCAGCCTAACGGCGCCACTTAAAACATCAAAATACCGAATTGAATAGATAAAATGTTGTCTCTCATCATATGAACATAAGAGTCTAGTACGATAGATATATAGATCATACCCTAACATAACAAAAAGGAACTTGAACGAATTGACATGAAAGTATAACTTCAAAATGAGAAGGGTGAAGAACCACTTAAAAATTCGGCAACCTAACGGCGCCACTTAAAACTTCAAAATACTGAATTGAAGAGATCAAATGGGGTCTCTAATCATATGATCATAAAATATCAGTATGATAAATTTAGAGATCATTCCCCAACATAATAAAAAGAAACTTGAAATACTTTACATGAAAATAGATCTTGAAAAATGAGAAGGGAGAAAGAATCCGTTACAAAAATTTCGGCAGCCTAACAGCGCCACTTAAAACATCATAAAACGAAATAATGAGACTAAGAGGGGATCTCTCATTATGTGAACATAAAAAGGGACGTAATAGGAGTATAAAAGAACATCCTCTAACATAAGAACATTTAGCATAAAAGGAATGACATAAAAGAGATTACTTGAAATGAAATAGAGAGGTCGGATCCCTTACCATAAAATGTAACTCTTAAACCTCAAAGTATGGGACCTTTGGGGCTTGGGGAACCTTGGGAGGACTCCTTGGGAGGTAATGAGACCATAACTTCGTTGGGGGAGAGTTGGGAGTGAAAACTAAAGGAGGGAAGGGTGGGTATTTATAGGGAAAGTGAGGGGACAAGGCATTAATGGCCAAGGGAAACCTCACTAGTGGTTTTGGCAAAACCATGGGCTTGCCCATAGTATTGGCCACTTGGGACACCTAATACCTTATCTTACTATTCATAATTCGACCATATTGAATATATACTTAATACATCATTTAATGATGTCATTAAACACCCCTAACTTAAAAACTATATTTTCACTATTCATCAAAAATTCAACTTTCTCAGAATAATCCCAAAATTTCACCTTAACCAAATATCGATGCTCTAAATACATTTATGAACTCCATTTTATAAAAATAATTTTCTAAATAATTTTAATTTAAATTTTAAATAAAAACACTATTCATCGAAAATTCTTTTTTTTCAGAAAAATCCCCAAAAATTACCATAACATAATATCGATGCTCTGAGTTCAAAAATAAAGTCATTTTTATAAAAATAATTTTCTAAATATTTTTAATTAAATTTTTAATTAAAAAACACTATTCACCCAAAAAAACTAATATTTGAATAATAATTTATGAAACTGTTATTTAACCATTTTATTGAATCACATTACTTAATCAAGGTGCCTACATTATTTTAAAACTTTCTTTAAGTGAGATTACTAATCCATTTGGTCATATTACTAATCCTAATCATAAAATCACTATTCATAATTTACTATTCATCAAAAATCAAGTTGACCTTATTAGACTCCAAATTTTGTACTGAACACAATTGTAGAAGACCATTTTTTGAAAATCATTACACATTTTTAATTATTTAAGGTTTACATAAACATTTTTAAAATATTCTTTTTTCTAAAATTCATCAAAAATACAAATACTATATTTATCCGGTCATTTGAAAATTCATAAACTTCATCATAAGAAGAAATCCCAATTTTTATTTGAAACAAAGGATTACACAAGGTAGTTACGGTCTCCTTACATAGCCTCTTATCACACCAGCATAGGACCTAAGTGTAAGGTGTGCTAACGTGAGAGAGTCCGAGGGAGGCTCGGCCAACATTGCCCGAGTAGTAATTTCAATCAGTTTGAACTTCTCACGAAGGCGATTCCGTTCTAGCTTCACACGATGAAGTTCGGCTTGGGTTTGGTCCAGAGCAAAGCCCAATGGTGCTAACTCCTTCCCAAGTTCTGTTAGATGGGATTCGATCGGTCCAAGACTACTAGGTGAGGCCATCGAATCTTCTTTCTATAATAATTAACCAAGATTACTTGTATTTAGAGACAATAATCAAAACATTTTGTTCACAGCGGTCATATTGACCGATGGTCATATAACAGTCAGAACCCAATGGTCTCATTTTAATTATAATTATGTTTATCAAATAAAACATTTTTGTTGAGTATAAAAATAAAATAAAATAACACATGAAATTATGAAACAAGATTTATTCAAAATTTCGGGCTATTAAAATCTTCCCCCTTTAAGAAATTGCGTCCTCGCAATTTTAAAAAATTGGGTTTTGAAATTTCATTGAAAGTTCCACATCAGAAAAAGAGTCAGTGACACCATTACTTTAAATGAAAGAAAAGGAAGTACAAAGGCCACCCGAGTTTACTCATACTAGGATTCCATGTAGGAAACATGGACATGGAGGAGAAAACAAAGGGTCGCTTCCTAAAGGAGAGTGATAGAAAACATGATTAGGAGGATGTTAACCACTAGAAAATCCCAAAATTATGATGTGTGCAAGTGGTCTTTGATTACATAGTAGGAAACATAAACCAACAACGTTTTTGTTTTACGTTCCTTTTCATAACTTTGAGGAATTCATTTACAACATAGAACAAAAACATAAGGAAATATATCTACCTTCATGTAGAGTTTCATCCTTTAATAAGTTTCTACCCAAAACTAATATTTTCTCTAAACTATGATCATTCAAAACTACTTGGTCTCATCAAAACACAAGAATCATCTTCTAGAGAATCACATAATCCATAAAAGATTAACTATCTATTTCTTTTATCTTTAAACATTATCCCAAAAACCGAAAGGGTAAGGTAAAACAACTCTTCAAAAAAAAGAAAGAATCCCATAGGAATGGAAACTAATTTTAAATCTTCAAAGTTCCATGGTACTACCCAAAGTTCATCCTAGTCCATTCCATAAATAACGGTCCTTATAATTCCTCAAAATAAACCAAACTAAGATTGAAACCCAAATACAAGAAGGATTTGATAACATAGTCTTCCAAAACTTCATTGTTCATCTCCAAACAACATCAACCACTCCTAACATCTTATAACAAAAGTATCTAACCTAAACATATTTAACCCAAGATAGGTTATTCATTCCCATAAGTAACCTAAATTTCTATAATTCCACCTTAAATTCATCAATTCTTCAAATATAATTCAACCTTAGTCCTCAATGATAATACCGTTGTAATCTATTTACCTCAATCATATAGGGTCCCCAAAATAGTGAAAGTCTTCCAAAATAAAAATAATATTTTAATCCCCTAATCATCTCTGTCATATTAGTACGGTAATCGTAGCATTTCCTATCACATTGGTTGTTGAGAAATGCTCTTACATTTCCCGAAATTAACTAAGAAAAGAAACTTTAATTAGGGGCTTAAATACTTAGCCAAGAATCATGAAAAGAAACTTAAAGCATATAAGGATAACTTGTAGTTGAAAAGTATACCCTAACTTGTGATCCCCTAGGTTCCCATCTAGGTTATACATGATCATATATTCTTATGTGAATATTCATTTTATTTTATCTTTGTTCCTTTAATAATGGTTCATACTAAGCTTATGAATTTACCAAAGCATATCCCCCGGGAGTATCGTAACCAAGAGTGCAGCAAGGCCCGTTGTCATGTACCAGTTCCCAATCGAGTCTAGCTCAAAGCGGTGTTTTCGGGTTTTACCCCTATGTACATCTGTTCCAGAGCCACCTCTACCTGCTCGTATCCAGACAAGGATGTATTTTCTTGGCAACCCCTTACGAAATACTCACCAAAATACCAAGAAGATTTCCTATATTTTAACTTTTCTATAGGCTTCTTCCTAAAGTTTTCATATCCTAATTTCCACAAATAACTAAACCATCCTTTGATACCAACTATATCATCCCGCCTTTTTATCACATAAACTTTCAATTACATTTTACAAAATCGAGGATCTTTAAGGTTTAGTTTCTTGGAAACCAGGAACTTAAAACATGAAAAAAAACATTCTTCTTAAACACTTGAAAGGATTCTCCTTATGTTCGTCCTAGGTTCATTTCTGCATCTCAGAACCTGGGGACATACATCAAAGGAAAGGGTGAGCAGAAGGCCCCGTAAGGAAAACAAGAGAAACATTTTACATGTGAACTTGAGATACTTCAATAAGGTCATGAAAAGAACTTTAAGGCATGAGAAATAAATCATGAGATATATCATAATTAAAGTAGCATTATTCATAACTTGAAGATGTGGCTGCAACATTTAATATTGACAATCGTTTCGTTTCACCAAGGTCCATCCCCAAGGTGTCGTTAAAAATTACCATGGTTATTCACCAAGGCGTCGTTAAAATGGTCATCTCTAGAGATTAAGTCTTTACCCAATGCATTGGAGCGCTATCAGGGCGCACCCTTAAATTTACCTTTATCATCATGTGAGCCACATATATCATCATAGAACATTTCATAAATAACCCATATAGCATAAAATAAATGGGTTTCATTTCATAATCATAACGTTTTAAAAACTGCTTTATAGACATGATCTTTACGTTACTTTAAACCCACGAAAAGGGGAAAGTGGGTCTCATGTATGTAAATCCCAGAATTTAAAATAGAACATTTTGGTATATATGTGAATACCCCTTTAGAAGAAAGAGATTTGATTATTCACTAAATAATATAAAAGAACTTTAGAAAAAAAGAGAGACATTTTGAGACGGAAATTCTGCAGCATAACGGCAATGTTACGAGGTTTTAGAAGTCATTAAAAAGAGAGGGAAAATGGGTCAAACATTAATAAATGACCCATAAAACAGTGGATGGACAGAATAAGAAGGATACATGATCATTTTAATGAAATTTCAAGGACATACCATTTGAAATGAAAAACATGGAAGGAAGACAAAAATTAGATTTCTCTTATGAAAGTTCGGCAGCCTAACAACATTACTTAAACTTCAAAAAAAATGATTTGAAAAGATCAAATAGGGTCTCTCATCATGTTAAAATAAGCGTTCAGTATGATAGATATAGAGATAATTCCCCAACATAATTAAAAAGGAACTTGAAAGACTTGACATGAATGTAGAACTTTGAAAAGAATGAGAAGGGTGAAAGAATCCCCTAAAAAATTCGGCAGCCTAACGGTGCCACTTAAAACATCAAAATGCCGAATTGAATAGATCAAATGGTGTCTATAATCATATGAACATAATAGTCCAGTATGATAGATATAGAGATCATACCCCAACATAACAAAAAGAAACTTGAACGAATTGACATGAAAGTAGAACTTCAAAACGAGAAGGGTGAAGAACCACTTAAAAATTCGGCAGCCTAACGGCGCCACTTAAAACATCAAAATACTGAATTGACGAGATCAAATGGGGTCTCTCATCATATTATCATATAAGATCAGTATGATAAATTTAGAAATCATTCCCCAACATAATAAAAATTAACTTGAAATACATTACATGAAAATAGATCTTGAAAAATGAGAAGGGAGAAAGAATCTGTTACAAAAATTTCAGCAGCCTAACAGCGCCACATAAAACATCATAAAACGAAATAATGAGACTAAGAGGGGATCTCTCATTATGTGAACATAAAAAGGGAAGTAATAGGAGTATAAAAGAACATCCTCCAACATAAGAACATTTAGCATAAAAGGAATGACATAAAAGAGATTACTTGAAATGAAAGAGAGAGGTCGGATCCCTTACCTTAAAATGTAACTCTTAAACCTCAAAGGATGGGACCTTGAGGGCTTGGGGGCACTTTTGGAGGACTCCTTGAGGGGTAATGACACCATAACTTCGTTGGGGGAGAGTTGGGAGTGAAAACTAAAGGAGGAAAGGGAGGGTATTTATAGGTAAAGTGAGGGGACCAGGCATTAATGGCCAAGGGACACCTCACTAGTGGTTTTGGCAAAACCATGGGCTTGCCCATGGTATTTGCCCATGGTATTGGCCACTTGGGACACCTCATACCTTATCTTACTATTCATAATTCGACCATATTGAATATATACTTAATACATCATTTAATGATGTCATTAAACACCTGTAACTTAAAAACTATATTTTCACTATTCATCAAAAATTCAACTTTCTCAGAATAATCCCAAAATTTCACCTTAACCAAATATAGATGCTCTAAATACATTTATGAACTCCATTTTATAAAAATAAATTTCTAAATAATTTTAATTTAATTTTTAAATAAAAACAATATTCATCGAAAATTCGTTTTTTTTCAGAAAAATCCCCAAAAATTACCATAACATAATATCGATGCTCTGAGTTCAAAAATAAAGTCATTTTTATAAAAATAATTTTCTAAATATTTTTAATTAAATTTTTAATTAAAAAACACTATTCACCCGAAAAAAACTAATACTTGAATAATAATTTATGAAACCGTTATTTAACCATTTTATTGAATCACATTACTTAATCAAGGTGCCTACATTATTTTAAAACTTTCTTTAAGTGAGATTACTAATCCATTTGGTCATATTACTAATCCTAATCATAAAATCACTATTCATAATTTACTATTCATCAAAAATCAAGTTGATCTTATTAGACTCCAAATTTTGTACTGAACATAATTGTAGAAGACCATTTTTTGAAAATCATTACAAATTTTTAATTATTTAAGGTTTACATAAACTTTTTAAAATATCCTTTTTCTAAAATTCATCAAAAATATGCATACTATATTTATCCGGTCATTTGAAAATTCATAAACTTCATCATAAGAAGAAATCCCAATTTTTATTTAAAATAAAGGATTACACAAGGTAGTTACGGTCTCCTTACATAGCCTCTTATCACACCAGCATAGGACCTAAGTGTAAGGTGTGCTAAGGTGAGAGAGTCTGAGGGAGGCTCGACCAACATTGCCCGAGTAGTAATTTCAATCAGTTTGAAATTCTCACGAAGGCGATTCCGTTCTAGCTTCACACGATGAAGTTCGGCTTGGGTTTGGTCCAGAGCAAAGCCCAATGGTGCTACATCCTTCCCAAGTTCTGTTAGATGGGCTTCAATCGGTCCAAGACTACTAGGTGAGGCCATCGAATCTTCTTTCTATAATAATTAACCAAGATTACTTGTATTTAGAGACAATAATCAAAACATTTTGTTCACAGCGGTCATATTGACCGATGGTCATATAACAGTCAGAACCCAATGGTCTCATTTTAATTATAATCATGTTTATCAAATAAAACATTTTTTTTGAGTATAAAAATAAAATAAAATAACACATGAAATTAGGAAACAAGATTTATTCAAAATTTCGGGCCGTTACAAATAATTTCTCAAATGTATCACTCAAATCACATCGTAAACCGTCCTGATATATAATTCATATCTCAAATCATTATACAATTACATCTAAGGTACAACTACCACACAAAGGATTGGAAAAATTTCTATACAATATTATAATGGACATCTAGATTTTACAATATTCACTACATAGTATCCTCTACTCATTCATGACTATCATACCACTCCCCACCTTAGGTGTGTTGTTCTAAACCATTCCCTGAAGACATATAATACATTGTGTATCAAAAAACAATCACAAGATGATACTCAACACTAGACATGACTATCCTACTTTTCATGGAACAACATAGAAAACAAAAAATTCTACCTATAACAGAGTTTTTATATTAAAAACCATTGGATTTGTCAAAAAATAGTCCATCTTGAGGACCTCTCTCACAACCAGTTGATGGTGTTATCCTAACCAAAAAACACTACATGTGCTTCTCCAAGAGAGTAAACATTGTGGTGTACAATATCCACCCAAAGACACATTCGTGACACTAGGTGTAATTCTATATCCTTATCAACTCACTAAGGAGAGTTTCAAGGAATTAGTGATGATCATTATTATATTAAATAAGGACAATTTGTTTTTAATAGACAACTCTACAAAACACTCATCACTGATGTCTCCACACACTAGAGTAAAAACATAACATGTCTCAAGTATCAAACTTCCCTACCCACTAATGTTTCATCTACACTTAAACACCACAACTTGTGTTAGATCTGCGACAAAAACATGTAGAGACATCACAACCCACTGAAAAACATACAGAACTCAATATTCCCCATGAGACTAAAACATTACCCCCACTGAATATCTTACAGAATGACCCTGTTGACTCCCACATGAACACAATGACCACCACAATGATCCACAACCCAACTTCCTTGTGTATAAAAATCTCTTGAAACATTTATCAGAAAGAATAATTATATACATTTAACCCAAGCCAAAAGTTCATCCATCCCAAATGACATCATGTATTTCCAAATAATTCTCACATTTAGGACTCCTTAAAACATTATATTTTACACTCATTCATACGACTACAAACTAAACTTATCACTTGGTCAGATGGATTGTAAATCACCAAAGGTAGGCCTAGGGAATTCTCACTCATTTAATCATGACACTTGGTCTATAATCATTATTGGACTTCAGTAAATATAATAATTTCTATCCAAAAGGACATCCATTAATAAATTCATGGAAAACCCCATGACAACCGTAACTCCCGAGCCCCACTACAATATCCGAACTGTTCACTCATTCTTCTATCACTCGAATCAAATTTTTCACAAAATCAACATCTATTAAACATAAAATGACCTAAAACTAGATTAAAATTCCCAAAATAAACTTTCTTCATCCTAAAGCATACATTGCCTAAAACTGTAATAACTATAATATACTTTTGAGGGAGAAACAAATTAATAACCATGTCCTTTTACCATCTTTGACTAAACAAGCCTCACATCGATTTTCCCATGAAATAAGCCACTCGTGATTTGCATATTAAGGAATGCCTCACAATTGACCGTCCTTCCTTAATTATACACTTAATTTTCACAAATAATAAACCCTAAAAACCAGTTGAGTCAAAAATTCAAAACCATTAACTATACTGAATATCCCTCAAGGGTATAACTGAAATAGGAAACACTATTTTCATTCCACTTCTAATATATAAAACTGTATTCATGCATCTAACAGACCAAATATCACTAATAATCGATATGAGTTATCGTATATTTAGTCATTGGAGATAAAAAGGTACCAACCCCCTATTATGGTGTCACATCAAGAAAATGCCACAAGCCCTCTCTCTACACCACACACATCAATCCTCGAACAACTCAATGATCGGGGTCAGAACTCCTACCCCCATTATACAACATGATTCATATAATTACACTACCATATATTTACTTTATACCTCACCAAGAGAATACCCACAGACATACATAGAATCCATGAGATAGGCATCCTCTTCGAGGTTCTATGACACAAATTCGATGATGACAACACATATGAGTTACTGTATCCATTTTATAAGATGAAAACTCATAACCTATGGTCATAAACCTATCGAGGGAAAAACATGGAATCTATTTTATCATAAGTAAATACCCGAAAAATCTTCAACACACATAATTAATTTCTCAAACTAGGTCACTCTTGCTACCCAACCTCCAATACACAGGGTCCAATAACAAAAATTGGGATACACATATAAAATATTCCTACTTTTTCAATCAAATCACATATCCCTTATTAAATAAATTATCCCATTTGATGCCTTGAGTTATATTTTTCAATACAATAAATTTTCCAAACAAGAATGATTTAGATATTCAAAATCCATTTTTTAAAAATCAAATCAAATATATAAACTTGATTCAAATTAATATTACAATAAACATAATTTATGAAAATTTCAATTGAAAAGAAATAGAAGAAAATTTACCAGAAAGAAATTGCATTACCAGATCTTATGTCCCAAGGTAATAACAATCCTATGCAATATAAGAATGTCAAACCAATCATGTATTCCTAGAAGGATGCCTTAACACTCACTCCCAATCATGCCATATCATGAAAATATATAAAACACTTAAATTGATAATATCACTTCCAATTACACCACTCAAGGTTTTAGTAACTATCAATCCTAAATGAAAGAATTTGGACATTATTCCCAACCCCAAGACCATGGATTTTCCCTCATATGTGTTGACGAATGAACCCTAGAATGAGCTTATAAGTAGGACGTGGAAGTATCCATGTCTCTAATATAACATTCCCTAAATAGTAAGAAATAGTACCATCTCAAATACCCCTTTATAACATCCATGACCCAGTGGCCACATTATCATGTTCCCCTTAACAAGTCATCACATGACCTCATGCATGCTTCCCTATATGCCATAGGATGCCGGAAAATAGTGATGGTCTATAAGTAAACAATGGAGAGACTATAACTGAATATTAGTTAAATTTCCTAGAATATGTATTTTAAAGAGTTATAATATCCATCAGGAATAAATAAATTGACAACATAAAATAAATTCCAACATCTATACAAGTAACAGATGATTTAAAAACAATATGACTTTGCAATATATTATAAATTCATGAAAATTAACAAAAAAACATAACTACCAAATGGTTATTTACTCATACCCAAGTCCCAACCCATTTTTGACCTCACATTCTCCATCTTGACATACCATGAAAAAACACACATCGTTTCTATATATTGAACCTATACTATAAATCATGTAGCATCTTCTCTGGCACCCACGTGCTAGCACGGCCCGAGCAATGTAATTATACAACTTTTTAGTCCACCACCAATAGTGTATAAATAATCAACTAATCATATAAATAGTATATGAATATAAATAAATACAATATGTATGTAAGGAAACAAGGACACCATTTAAGTGATTACCTAATATTGCCTATATATACTAATATCTCTAGGGTCAGCCAAACAAAAAAGTATCTTAGGTATCACTAAGAATTCAATACAAGAAAAAGGGGGTAACATAAAATTTTAACCAAAATGGGATTTCAATAATCACAAATCCTCATTAACTCTTAAGATAAAATATTCACTTAATATATTTTCATCATTATTTAAATTTAAAATCTTCTGTAATCACTTTAAATAAATTAATCATCATCACATATTCCATGGGTGAGCATTTACATATGTTACACTATAGACTAATATGTTCAACTATGAAGAATAAGGTAGTAAGTCAAGTTACATATTTCAATATTTATGAACCTATAAATAATACACCACTCATACTATAGATCCCCATTCTAGGATGTCTCATCAAATGCATCATTAAGGGTAATAGAGCGTCAATCCCCTTCTCTCTCACATGAATTATAGATGTGTGGTTTATATCCTTAGACTAACCCACCCCATGGATGTATATCCTAAATTCTAGTACCCTGAAATAAAAATCCATGTTGACATTTTTATTTATTCATGTTACCTATATACTATATCTCAACTACACAAACCCAATTCCCATAACCATTATAATTCTCATTTTATATAACTCATAAATCATCTTTTTTCTTTAACCCATTAATTTTTCCCATTCTCTTGGTATAGAAAATTTAACCCAATCCCCTTATTAATACCTTATCACAATTATTATAATCACCAATTAACATTCCATAACCCATGTGGGGATTTAATGTACAACTCATAAGAAATTGGAAACAATCATCTTATTCCAATTAACACTTTTTCAAATCATACCCAACATTCCAATATTTAATGTCATCAACTAATCATTGTTACCATTTAGATCATTTCGTAATCATGATATAATTACATCATATTTATTATGGTTTTATATCACTAGCCCTCATTTCCAATTAATTACAATGGTCCCCACAAAACATATTTAATAAAAATAATTGAGTTATAATTGATTTAAATAAATAAAAGAAATCTTCCTGAAGCCATATTTTAAAACAAAATATTACCCATGGAAAACTAAACAATTACACAAGGATTTGATTTACAATTTCATCCCAAATGTAGACATTATGTATTTTTACAATAATGGGGACACAACCAATTTCACATAATTATTTGAAATAAATAAATAATTCCACCATATTTTTTTTTGTCGACATCAATTTTCAAAACCATATAAACATTAAAAAATCCATTTTCAGAAAACAAATATATACAATGGTAAAATCACCAAAACACGTTATAAATACTATTTCAATACATTTGATGAATTTAATAAATAAAATATAAAATCGATCCAATAGACCTATTAGAGCTATCCAAATTCCCAATTTATCTTTACTACCCATCTTCTATCATAATCCACCTATATCATGGTATAAAATTATTATTCACTGTTTATAATTGTTCGACTTAACCCATGGGTAGAGCTAAGTTTGGTATCACTCACCAGCAGACCCAAGGGTGTATGTAAAGGTTTTAACCCCACAAACTATGAAACAAAATTCTTTTAATAATAAATTTATAAGTAATTATATAGCAACGGAATTTGATATAACAACATCCACATAATAATCATCATGACTATTGGAAATGCATAATGACCACCTACCTGATTCTCAAAGACAATAACTAGCTTAATAGAATCCATTAATTCAAAATAAATCTCCCTTCAAATCCCTAACATATAATACCATAGAAATTTTTTTGGTTTTTTGGATTCAAAATAATTGGTGAGATTCTATAGGCCCTAATATCGAAAATAGAGATAAAAGGAGTGTTTGGCTACCCCAGATCATTGATTCACACTCAATGGCCCACCAAATTCAAATAAATTTATAGAAATACACCTCATGGATGTATTGGTGGGTTTTTTAATCATCCAAGATAAACGAGTATAAAAAGGTTATGAAATAATGAAATAAAAAATTTGATCGGATGGGGAAACAATATTTTCAATCATTTTAAAGGTAGTGTGGTTTGGCTGCAACTTTTTCCAAACCATGTGTAAAAAATATTGATCCCTTTTTCCTAGAGGTTCAACGCCCCATAGTTTCTATTGATCACCCATACATTTTGGAAAAATATGTGGTAATTGTAAAATATACTCTATCCCAAAGGGTGACCATGCTGCAAAATTTCTTAGACATGTTGTACAGTTTACTCTATCTATGCACCAACCATGTGATTAACCATGATTATCAAAAAATTTCCTCCATTCATCTCTCATAACCCATGGTACCCCGCCAAAACCTATCATACACCCACTAACCACTTCATCACATGTAAAAATCATGTTAAACCAAAATTTAAACAAGGGAATACCATCTTGAAATGTCATGATATTACAGATGTTATAATCCATGTTATAACGAGTTATTCATTTTTATAAGATTATTGTCATTTCATGTGATATATTTCATATTAAATGAACATGGTTGTGGTCTAAGATGATCCCTATTATACTATTGTCATGTTTTTTTACATGGATCGTTATGTAGTCGGGGACTTTAGGAATGTGTTTTCAATTGGGTAGACCAAGAGTATCTATGGATTCTACTCTAACTAAATCGTATAAGGTAGTCCAAAAAACATATAGGTGGGAAAAATATTCAATTCAACATATATGTACACATGAACATTCTAGTGATCCTTTATTTGTCCATTGGTAACACTATATTACTGTTGTGTTGTGTTGGAAATAGTTTACTATGGGGACTTTGGTTAAATATTTCACCCTGACCACATATAAATTATGTTTCATAACTCCAATTTAATAGTGATCTTCATCTGTTATTTTATCTTTTCCTCCCAATATGATATAAATTCATGGTGGTATGGATTTAAGAATAATGGATTGTAAAATAAAGGTAACAAGCATAATTCTTTATAAATCTTTTTCTTCATCGTCCTTTAGTAGTTTATACTATTTCCATTCATCATGGATTATTCTTTTTGGATGTATAATCATTTTTGGTTCTATGGTGTCTCGATACTTGTTTAATTTTATATAAAATGATCATCATTTTAACTTTTTTATCTTTATAATGACCTCAATTAGTTATGTTGATGAAAATACAACTAGTCCATGATGTAATTATTTTAGAATGTGACACAATTTTTTTATAAATCTTATATTATCTAATAAATTAAAATTATTTGATGCGATTAATTTAAAAATATCTTAAATAAATAATTTTTTATGATCTAACATGTCAATGTTTTTCTTCATGCAACACTGACATTGATTGATTTACATTATACAATGATATTTTTCAAAAAAAAATTATTATATTAATTATTTATACAGGATATGGATAAAATATCAATTAAAAATAGTAATATGAATAGTATTAAGAATTTTTATGTTATTATCTAAAATTATTTATATAAATAAATCATATTTATAATAAGACATATTTTTTTATTAATTTCTTTCCAAGATTGAAAATATTATTTTCTAGGAAAAAATAAATTTAGGTTATTATTGCGACCAATAGTAAATTTATTTTTAGGAACTTTTAAAAAATAAATGTGAAAAATTAAACATAATTTTTTTATTCAGAAAGTCAAAATTATCATAGGATAATTTTTTCTTTTCATTCTAGCAAACATAATTTTTTGATGAATAGTTAAAAATATTAAATTTATATAAAAATTCTCGTTCATCATATTTCTTTGTATTTATAAATTCTATTTGAATTTTTTTTAAAGTGTAATTAGATTAAATTTACATCAAATAAAAATATTTAGTTAATTGGGACTGATATAACAAATAATTTGATATAAAAATATCCCAAACATTTATTCTTTTTTTTTCTAATAAAATTAGTTGTGACACATTTAAAGGATTAATTTAAAATTGTATTAATTTATGAAAAAACAATGATTTGAATATGAAAAAAGGATTCCATATTTGGAATCATAAAATTTATATATTCTAACATGTTCAAACAAAATTTAAAATATACATATTATTGAATGAGTTTTTAACTAATTAAATCCATTAAGTGAAAAATTTCATTAAAAATGACTACTCATTTGAATTAATTCCAAAAATGGCCAAGAATATTTTTGAAATGCCATATTGTTTTCCTATATAGAAAATAGTGTACCATTTCTAGTATTTTTCAGAGTATTAGAGCCATATTTCATGGGAATAAAGATGGTGGGATTGCCTTTTAAAACAATTACACAAAGGTCACTCCAAATCCAGTATTGAGATAAACTCACTTATCCCACATATTCACACTTATCAATCCCATATTCACCCAAAATACAATCATATAATCTTTAAAAATACCTCACATCATCATATATTTCACATCAATAGCATAAATCCATCAAATGTATAATTATTTTGAAAACAAAAAGTATTTACCCAATTAATATGTAACATTTTTCCTCATGCACATTTTGTTTATGTTCATTAAACACCCACACAAACCCTTATCAGTAAATGATTATATAATAAAATACTTATACAAAATGTAGTAAGATGTTATTATTAAATGGTTTTGACATAAAATTAAAAAATACCAACTACTTTGTAACAAAATTATATTTCTTATGTACAATGATCAACCACCACACAAACTGATGTTGTCAATTTTTCCATTACCACCACACATTGTTGGAAATTATCAGGGTAGATTTATTTTATATGATATATATGATACATATGATTTATTAATTTTTTTGTAAATAATATATAACATATATATTCATAGTTTCCATTTTGTATAAATACTTTAATTTAGTTTTGGGGTGTGTGGGCTACCACCTCCTAAAATTGATTTGATTTGTTCACAGACATCAGGTATTGAATTAATTATGGATTTATTCAAAATATATTACATTAATATTTAATTAGAGTTATTATATATTTAAATATATTACATTAACTTCCATTCATTCAATATGACAAAAAATGGACACGATGATCATGCGTTCCTACGACCTGTCGTTTCTATGAATATAGTACCTAATTGCATATTTACATCATTAATTATTATTAAAAATAAATATATAATGAATTTATATGAAATTGTTATCATATTATACATTTATTATGTTATGATATAGTATGTGGACCAGAAATAAAAAAATCACATGCAAGAAATGCAGTTATAACCTAAAACGTGACCATAGAATGGAATTATTAATAAATTATTAATATAATTTAAGATATGGTATTGGATATAAGAATTATTTTCTATATAATATGTTAGAAAAATTATGTAATATACCTAAGGTTTTAATGATCATGAATAGTGTTAATACATAATTTAAGGTGATTTATAGCCATGCTTTTGTTGTTGTGAATTTTATTCCATATAAACTAATAGTTTATTTTGTGTGGTGTATATACATACCATGAAAATATTATATGATTATTTTCCAAATATTTATTGGAATTCACATATCCATTTTATGATCTCTCTTTTATGGGTTCTATGTTTCACATGTGGCCAAACCGATAAAGTAGTTTCGTCTCAATTTTCCTGACATGAGACACATAACATGATTATAAACATACTATGTTTTGAAAAATAATAATAAATGTTTTTAAAGATGTTAATCTAAGATATTTTTCATTGAAAATGAATTTAATATTGTTTTATTGTTTCTGTGCTTCATTATATGTTTTCAAAGAAATTTTCAAAATAATATTTCAAAGATGATTTATGTTTTAAAAATAATTTTTCAATGAAGAAATGATATTTTATTGAGTATTTTTTAATACGATATTCCAAAAAAACTTCTAATATAACATCTATTAGGGTTACTAACTCCTTTATTGGAAAATTATCTAAATCATCCATTCATATTATTTCTCATAATGGTTTATGATTTGTAGGAATGATTTTTACAGAACACATTTCTCAATAACATGTTAAACTTATATAATACCAACTTCACTTCAATAGTTATAATTTATTAAATGATTATGAACCCTTTATTTTTATATATGTTAATATATTTTCAAATTTTTATTGACACCATTTCATTTCATTGAATATGATATGATTTTTTATTAATTATTTGTATATATATGTATGAGTTAATTATGACATAGTCAGGACATATATCATCTCCAATGTATAGGGTAAAACATTATATATTTTGAGTTAATGATGGGAATCATTTTTTTGGGATCTATCCTTTATTTTAAATGGATAAAGATGATCCACAATTTGGTGATGTTGAATCTCGACCCCTTACATGAAATGGACTGTGATTGTAATGGGGGTTTGTCCCAACAATTTGGTACAGTACCCAAGAAGATCCAAAAATAGATTTGGGAATAATCCTTCAAATATAGAGAATGATATCTGATATTTCTGTATCTACCACAATTTCATGTCTTATTCCACTTTTATAATATCATGTATTATGAGATTTATTCCATTTTGATTCATGTCTAATTGACTACTAATATTTTTTTGATTCATTTTTATGATCATTTATTTGTAGGGTATGATCTGTTGATGTTATAATCATATTCTTATAACCTTGTGATAGGGTTTCATTTAATAACCATATAAACATGTATTATTACTCATGCCTTTGTTTTTTCCATATATTATGAAGATATGTATTATATTTCATAGAATGATATTATTAAAGAAAAACACACTGAGAAATAATGTTGGTCACATGTTTACCTATTATTATGATTCCATGATTCCAAGGGAAAAAATCTAATATAGTATTTTGGAATCTATTTGTGTAATATATTATGTATTACACAAAAATAATGTAATAATAATGAATGAGAAGATAGTGTCTCTATTAATGGAACCCTTTAAAATGTGTTGTCATCCTTTGGAATCTTGGATGAAAATACCATAGTGATTACCATAATTTCTTAACTAATGAAAATAAATTGTATAGGAAAATGTCATAGAATTTGGTAAAATATATTTTGATTGGTTTCATAGAATTGCATACTGTTCTGGGTACTATAGGTGGATGTGTCTCTAGAAAAAATGTATATAGGGGAAACAACCTAAAAAAATATTGTTCTATACATGATTGGGAACTACTTCTTGACCATAGTTATCTTCGACCACCAGGCTTGAAACACCCTGGTGATATGCTTGGGGAATTTAAAACACTTCATAAACCATAATAAGGGATTTAAATATGAGTTGGGTATGAATAGAAAATGATAAGAGTATACTATCTTAGATTAATGAAGGTATAATAATTTATTCATATTTAATGTGAATTTTCATTATTATGTAGGTACCCACTCTGATAAATAATTACTACTCTATGAATTTTGGTTCTACTCATTGGCTGGAACATGAAGGGACCATATTAATGGTGAATGTGACTAAAAATGAAACAATTATACTCCTTGGAAACTAGATGATATGGGATCTATAGTAAAAAATCTCAATGTTATGCTCACCCAAATATATTAATATATGATTCATTATGGACTATAAAATGATCAATGGATCGAACTATAATTTTTTGATTCATTCATGGGGATACATCAACCATCATTCAGTAAGTCTTCTAATACAATTGAGGTTGAATTACAGATAATTACCACTAAGAAGTTATTTTCCATCCTCCATGGTTCATTCAGTGAAAACATAATTGTAGTTATTTATCATTTAAAATTTGAAAAGGACTAATGGTGGACTCTAATAAAGAATACAATGATTAATTCTGAAATTTATTACATGGATTTGGAGGAGTTGAAGAAAATATTCCCTAATATGTACAATCCTATTGTTCTTATTATGAGTATTGAAAATGAGTTCATTGTGTAGATCAAAATTGATGGTGAATCCCTCAATACCTATGAGGGTATTTGAAAAACTAATGTGAGGTACGGTTCTGGTATTATAATCCAAATATAAAGTAAATTTGACGGATTCTTTTGTTTATTAATGTCATGAGTCTGTAAGGCATTATCCATAATAGACATTTGTATATATTACGAAATTTTTTATTCAGTAAACATTTTTGAAAATGTGGCTAGATATATATATCAATAGAATGTATTTATATATCAAGGAAGAAGGAGTACAAGGAAAAATATAAAAACCATGATCATATGAAGATTAGACTTCCATTATGTTCTTTGTCTAGAAATAAGGATGGTGTAAATTTACATATGACGTCTAATAAATTATTTATTTGTTTAAGGAATGTCCATATAAACATTGCTTTACAAATTGATGGAAATAATTTGGTTGTTGACACAAATATAGGTAAGGATTCATAGAATGAACCTCCCAGACTTCAGTTCTCCAAGTGTTTGGAGGAAAGCCATTGTGCTACTTTTTTTCCATACCTGGGGGTTATTGATCATTTTTAGTGTTAGAAACCTCATATATCAAATTATTTATTGAAATATCATGCGATAACTTTTTCTTATGATGGGTGTGATAATGATGTTGTGAAAGGTACATTTACCATCTACTCTACAATTCCTAAAGTATAATTTGATTCTAGATATGACCACTATTTAAATTTCATTATACTCACAAGGCATCCCTAATTAATACCATACAAATAACAAAATAAATATCATAAATATACCAATATTTTTTTTATTTGATTTTTACCTACATATACACACACTTCAATATAATTGGTAATGAGATTATTGCTCTTGTGTAAGGAGAAATACTAACTCATGAAACAATTTTATTCTTTTTTCCATTACAACCTCTAATGGATGATAATTTTAATGTAAACTATAAATTAATAATATATATATGTTATTAATTATGTAATTATTCATATTAAATAATTATATAACACATACATTATTAATTTCCATTTTTTATTCGATAATATCATTTACGGATGTGTGGACTACTACCTACTCATAGAGATGTGATTTGTTCAGACACAACATGGAATGTATTATGTATGGGTTTGGTAAGAATATAAGATATATATGACATTTAATTATATTGGAAATATTATATATAATTATATATTAAAATATATTTCATTTATTCTATTTTTTCAATATGCTATGAATATAGAATCTTTGTTCAAGTATACATACGGTCTATAGTCTCCGTGAATGGTGTATTTAATTTTCTATTTATATCATTCATATATTATTATAAACACATATATACTAAATATATATGATATTAATATCATGTTTCACATAATGTAAATCATAATATTTTATGAGAACCAATTATATGAAAAATTATTGCACATGATAAAACCAACACGGTTATTATAAAAAAAGAAAAGATAACATGGAATTGTTAATAAATAGTTAATATAATGTTTTTTTAGGTATTAGATATTAGATTGGCATTATATTATATATTTATAAAAAACAAATATTTATTATAACTTTTTTTATCAAGAATGATGAGTGTCAAGATATAAGGTATGAGGATTTCTATTTTCAATTTTATTTGTAAGAATTATATGCCTTACACGCCCATTTTTTTTGGGGTGTACATAATACCCCTGAATATATTATATTAACATTAAACACAAATTAATGGTCATTTTTTTATTAATTTTATTATTTATATTTAACTGGGTTTATGTTTTAGTTTTTACATTTTCATTAAAGATGTTTTTTCTAAATTTCCCTTCTTTTAAAACACATATGAATTTAAACAAATCCATGTTTTAAAATATGTTATAAAAAATTTTAATAAAGAGGATATTTAAATATAATATTTAAGGAATATGTTTTGATAAAATTAGCATTTCCATGATTCTTGTATATGTATTCAATTTAATTTTAGTGATTTTTATTTTGAGACTATTTTTGGATTTACACATAATTTTTCAAATATTAAAGAAATTTTCCATAAAATTTATTGTTATAAAAGTTAAAAATTATTTTAGATAAAATATTACATCCATTATTATTATTTATGTCTTTATATGGAAATTATACAATGGTTCAATTTGTATTTTTTCACCATATTGTTTTAGTTGTTCTTGAATGATTTTTATGTAACGTGTTTCTGTTCAAAGTGTTATATGATTATAAATCCCACATCAATCAATGTGTTGTGATTGATTATAGTATTATGAGACTTATATATTTTCACATATTAATATATTATAATATGTTTATGAATCCTATTTCATTTCAAAAGTAATGGTATGGTTTTTTATGATTTTTATGAAACATGTATGTATGATTTAATTGTTTGATGGGTGGGAACTATATCCCCACCCAATTCATATGTAAAGATTTATATACCATGAGATAAATATGGGATACATATAGATGAGTCTAATCCAATATATAATATGGGGACACTTGATCCATTATGGGATTATGGGAAAACATGATTTCATTCTAGTATAAAACTGCAATTGGGGATGGGGGTTTTTCCCTCCTTTGAGGCATATTCCCCATTAAGATCTATCATATGTTTTGGAAATGTATCATGACTTATAGTGAATGATATCACCTTTATGTATTCTAAATTTCCATTTTTTATTCCTACGTTATTCTATAAAGCCTTATTATTTTTATTCTTTTTTTATTCATGTATAATGAACTTCTAATATTTTTCACATGATTCACTATTATGATATTTGATGTTCAGGGTATGATCTTCTAATGTTATGATCATGTTTTCATACCATTATGGTCATATTTTTTCCTGTGTATATTCTAGTTTACCCTTTATGATTATAAAATCCCATCACTTCTTAGGTTTTCTTTCCCCAAGATATGATGTTTCTTCTTATATATTACATTTCTAAGAAGGGTTCTAGTAATAGTATAAAAATATTGTGATAATACACCTCACTTATGCACCACTCATTATGTTTCTATGTTTCAAATGATAATAAACTAATACACTCATCCAGATTCTATTTTTTTAATTTATCTATGATTCCATAAAATAATTTTTAAGGATAATGTATGCCAATCTAGGGTCATTTAAGAGAATATTTATGTAACTGGTATATATTGGCAGAGGATGTCCTTTGATGAATTAAATGATTTTTAATAATAGTTATTTATGGATTGTATCCTACTGATTTCTTTTATAGTGTTTTTGAGTATTTTTCATTAATATATTTTGATATAAATGATTTCATTTTGGTATTTTTTATGCAATATGGTTAGGAGTGCTCTATGAGGGGCTTGGAAGATATTTGACGACAATACATATATCGAATTATTCTTGGTAGAATTCATCAAAATGTTATTAAATTTTAATAATTTTCTAATGATTTTGATGGAATTTTTCTTATAAAAATGTTCAAAAGAATTTCACCAACCATCCATGGGTTCTTGGTCATGTTTCAAGATATTCACACTCATCAGGTCAATATAAACATGTTCCATTATCCAATATTTTATTAGATTCATTTTTTCATTTAAATAATTATAATTTATCGATAATTAATTAATATGTATTTACATAGCATGTGTTAGAACATCATGGTGACCGATGAAGGTCAAATGATCTTGGAAGGAGGCATAAAAACAAACTTGGTTTTTATTTTTTATTTGAATATATTTTTTAGGTTGTCCTTTTTAGTCTATGAAATGATATATCTAATTCTTTATTATATAGTGGTTTAAGTATTTCCATCTGATGTAAACCCCCATAATTTCAAAATATTGTTTATAAATGAATAAAATTTAATATTTTGTAATGAAATAATGACCCAATTGATTATATATTTAATGAATAAATTAACTAAATAATTTTTGAAGGTCTATAATTGTCCCTTGTTCACTAGCTTCATTTTGGCCTCTAATAGATGACAATTGTAAAAAAATGAGTTCTATTGTTTACATTTGTGATAGTTTGTCGCTATAAGACCTGTTTTTATTTTATGGGGATGCTTTAGTATCCTATTAGACTATGATATGTATTTTAATAAAATAATTTTTTGTATGTAAATTTTGAGACCTTTTATGATGTATTTAACTCTTTTTCTTTAATGTATAGGGAAGTAGAACAAGTTGGTATATTCATGGCATGTGTTCTCATGTGTATCATATTAGTCTTATATATATATTTTGGAAATATAATATTTATTATTCATTATGTAATTTCATGTTTGATGTTGATCGCATGTAATTGAATATTTTAACTAAAAAATCAAGATGGAATAATATGTTATTTATTAATATTCATTTACCAAAATTGTGTATTTACATATTCCCTTGAGGATTTTCATTTGTAGTTTAGAAAGATATACCAACAATAAAAGGATATACCTAATTGGGACTATGCGAAAGACATGTAATGATGATGAGGATATTCTTGATGATGTGGGAAGATCACAGAGTCATTTAATCTATAATAATTGAAGTGAAATTAGGGTGATATTGTCCCTATTTCATGAGCCATCAAGTATAAATTAAATGATATTTTTGAGTCCTAGCCTTTGATTGTTACATGGTTTTATGTTCTATAATCCTATTTTGTGACATATATATATTGTGACTACCTTTTATCCTAAAAATAATCGATGAATTGAGTATTTTTTTAGAATAAATTATTGTACATGTGGTGATATTTGGATCAGTTAGCAATTATACCCATTATCCCTACAGTATAGTGATAGTTATGGTATTACATTGGTTTGATGCACTATGGAAATCATTAAAATAATTGAAATATGGTTGGTTGTGGTTTACTTTTTATTAGTAATTAGGTGTTATTATTGTAAAAAAAATTATAATAAATATTATTTTAATCATATTAGCATACACAAGTAATCATCATTTACTGGTTAAGTACAGGGTAGAATTCGGGATTCCCAATTGTTTTGTACACACACCCTAATTCGGCGGCCATGGCCCCTGCATTCATAATTATCGATCAGTATTTGTAGGTAATGGTTGGGTTGAGGATCAGGATTAGTAATTTAGTGAGATATATCATTTTGATTATAGATATTGGGGAGATATTTATTTTTCATGGGTAATGATAATCATTATAAATTTTTCAGATTTTATTTTTATATGGTATCATCAAGATAGTTGATCTGTGTCAAATTTTTCGGTATAAACATTCAGGTTCATTTTCAAAACAGTCATTATTTAAATAATTTTTTGATTACTAGTTTCCTTATACTCAAACAATATACAATTAAATGTTATTTATATTTTATTTTGTTCTCTTGTTGAGGGTATAATTTTATTATGATTAAACCATTGATTCTAACTAGTAGCCTATATAATAATGGGAGTTGTGGTTGGGGTTATGCGACTCTACATATTTATCACCATTATTTAGATAGGGGTGTTTCAAAATGATATCTATGATATTTTATTTTTCATTAAATTGACATTTGGTAGATAAGTGAATATGGAATGGGGACTAAAGTATTATACATGTGATCTAAAAATAATAATCTCTCAAGGGATGTATAGGGATGTATAAGTACCGGGATATGATTTAAATATTCTTCTTATTTTCTATTTTGAGTATATGATGTCATATTTTCTGACAAACATGTATTTTTATTATGTAATTTCAAATGGATTTGATTATTTTATGTATCAGAAATAGTAAATTGATATGTCATATTCATCCTCATTGATTCAAAGGAAATATGTTATACTTTTTTGTAATTATACTATTGGTGTAAGACTCAACAAATTTATTTTTAAAAAGATTTCTTTTCATAAATGGTATGTTGTTGACATACTACTCAATTGAAAACCAATGTGTATCTATCTAGGATAAAAGTTCATGTGATTTTTTCGTGGGGAGTAGTTCGTACAAGATGATGATAAAGACAAAAATAAAGATGATGATAGAATCCATATATGCGTAGATGAGTTTTTATACCTTGTTAGGTAATTTTCATATTTTATTTGAGTTAATGGTGAATATTATTTTGAGTAACTGTTTGATGGTTTAGTTTATTTAATATTTCAAACATATGCTCCTTGGTGTTATTGATATGGATCAAAATGTAATATCATTATATTGATCATTCTGTATAGGGACTGTTGGCATGGTTATTACTATTGTGTAGTAATCATAGAGTGTCAATATATTTGTTCATAATTGAGATTTTATGATTTATTAACCCTAGTGATAACTCGTTATTAATTTTTTTAATGAAATTTTCTACATTAAAATGATTCACTAGTTAGTAGTAAGAATTTATATCATGTTGTGTAATGTTGACCTAGGTGAGGATAGTCATTTTTATTATAGAGTTATTTTTATTTCATAGGTATGGTTTGTTTATGGAAATTCATTATTCATGGTAATGACCATTTGAAAATAAGAGATATGCATTGAAAATTAACCATTAATTTTTGGATATAGGGAACCCTTTTTGTTATTCCAATGATAAAAAGCTTGTTTTTAGAGAGGAAATATTTTTGTAGAAAATGAGGTAAATACTAGAAGATTACCTGGAAATTAGTTTTCAAGGAGATCGTCATTGAAATATGAGAAAAGAACTTATGTGTTTAGATGTAATAGGGTCAGATCATGGGGGTATTCTATGTCACAATAACTTACAATCATTTGAGTATCGATTTATATGAATATAAAGGATTGTACCTAAAATAATATAAATGATATAAAAAATATTGAATTAATTTGGTTTATCTTTTTACTTTTTTAGATAAATATGAGGTTTGTGTGTCTAGACATTGTGTTTAATCACTACTGGAGAAATCAAAATATTTTTGAATAAATAGTGTTTTTATCAAGAATTTTTAGAATGCATTGATGTGTGATAAATTTTTCAATGGTTCATTTTTAAGTCATATAGATCGATTAAGATGGAAGGTATGCTGACTATTGAAAATATTTCATTTTTTATATCTGAACCTTGATGAAGTTTTGGAAGCAGAGACCTAATGAATTTGTTTTAGGGTTACACATGATTATATATAACAAATAATTTTGCATGAATATCATTTTTTGTTATTGAAACAACATTTATAGGAATTTAAATGAATATTTTGATGTATATGATGTCAGAAATGTATTAGGGTGTCTTTTAATAGTAAACTATAGTTTCTCAGCTATGAAGGTGATGTTGTTTTGTAATAACGCATCGATTAGGGGATAATTAAAATATTTTTCTAAATTCATAATCCAGAAATGGGCTACTATGTGATGATATTATTTTTATTAATGGATATTATAATTTGAGATTCACTATGTCAAATCATATTTGTTATAGTTCATGTTTCATCTCTTCGAAATTGGTTATGAATTAAAGATCATAGTTAATATTTATCTACGATATTGAAATACTCATGGTACACCTATATTGATATATATTTCTAGTTGATGATAGGGATACAGTAATGGAAGGGATAATTGAAGATGTTATGAAATAATTATGTTATTGTGGGAAGGGTCATGGTTCTATTTATGAATAACCAATGGATGATCAAGGTTACACCTGAAGTCCCAATTCTGTTTGAAAATAGGGAATATAGTTCTACAGTGAATGCATGATTTACAATTTATATGTATTATTGTGTGGAAAAGGATGTATATTAGATAATATTGAGTGGTGGTTGGTTCATTAGTGCATTGCGTCATGAATGATAGCCTTCAGGATGGTGGAAGTTGTTGGTGAACAAATAATGAAATTTCAAGCAATGTATGAGCAGTCTTTAATAATGAATTAAGATCACTTTTTTTCATTCCAGTGACAATTGATCATGATTAATATATTAAAATAGTTTCTATTGTTTAGTTTTTTACCATTCTGGAATTCCATTGGAATTTTGTAGACCACTGTTTCTATGTAAATCTATATTTTGTGGTTTTGAACCACATTGATCGTGTCATATTTGGTATGATAGATTATTTTTTATTAATATAGTTCCTCAATCTAATTCATGGTTTTTTAGGTAATTATATATGAGTATGACTATTTTTTTCAAATTAGAATCATGAATAATATTTTGATATTGAATCATAACACGTTTTTTTCTATTTGACATAACATGATAAAACTGAAACTCACCAAACATATCATTATTTAGTTAGATTATTATTATTTATTCAAATTAACATGGTGTGGGATAATGTCACGACCCGTCCTCGGGGCCCGTGTCGTGACTACCCCAAGCCCGCCTTCCATAGGCCAGGGGCTGGCGACTAGCACCAAGGCGTAAAATCCCAGTAAACAGGGAAGGCATTGCCTTTATAAGTAACAACCACACAGAGTCAGCAAGCGGAAAGTAAAGTGCAGAAAAGTAAAGGGGGCCGGAATACAAGCCCAACTGTAAAGTACAACTGAAAAGTAAAGTACAGCAACTGAAGAAAAGACGGTGGCCTTGTGACGTCCACTGGTAATCCCACCTGAAGGGTGGGTACAGATAGCCTCCAGGCTCCTCGGGTCCCACGTCCGCTCCGAGCACGTCCCGCCCAGTAGTCCACCTCCAGGTACAGTCCTGCTCCACGCCCCAACCGAGATCAGCGCTGTCCGTCGTCTGCAACAAACACAACAAGGTGCGGGCATAGCCTGTGCAGGGGTGAGTACAACTACTCAGTAAGGACCCCGAGACCCCCGAAGGTCTCCCGAAATCCACAAAGGATATAGCACAAAAGAAAGATGCAATCACGAAGTAACATCTGACTCGACTTAGGTATATGCCCATACATATACCTAAGTCCCCAATTCTAGCTCTGCTCACGAGCTCAAGAACAACTCAATCCACAAAGGAAAGCAAGACTCAAATCCACAAGGATAGTAAACAGTAAAATCCACATAGGATAGTTCAACACAATCCACAAAGGAGAGTAACATACGATTCAGCTCAACCAGGTATACTTTTTCAGATGACGTCAAAGATGATCACTGATCCATCTAAGTCATCGGACCCACGAAGGATCGATAGGTACTAACCCCCGCAAAATACCCACGTAGGATCGGGCTCACACAGAACCTGTAGGCAGTGGCTCACACAGAACCGGTAGTAAGGACCCACGTAGGATCGGGCTCACACAGAACCTGTAGCACTGATCCACGTAGGATCGCTGAGTGCAGTAGTCGACGCAGTCCACTGAGGATCTCTGCACAGTCGTCGCCGCAGTCCACGAAGGATCTCTGCTCTGTCGTCGTCGCAGTCCACTGAGGATCTCTGCTCTGCCGTCGTCGCAGTCCACGGAGGATCTCTGCTCTGTCGTCGAAGTCACAGCCAGCGCTAGGGTTCCCGCACATAGCGAGCTCGTTTAGGAGGGTCCGCTCCACGAGCCGAGAGGCTGATACATCAACTGACACGTAGTCCGAAGTTGATGTATCCAAAAGTTCCGTATCGACAACAGGATCTCAACGCAACAGACGGCGCGTCAATCGGACGCCCGGTCTGAGAGTTATTGGCATTTTCGTCCCAGGGGCCCGGTTGGTTTTTAGGGCAAAACCAACCCGACCGTACTCCGCCTGTATCCGATCCTCGGGCGGAGTATGCCAAAAGTTCCGTCTCACTTAGAGGAAACTACCACAGCTGACGGTACGTCGTTCGGACGTCCGTAGCTCAAGTTATGAGCGTTTCCGCTCCGAGGGCCCGGTTGGTTTCGTGTACGAACCAACCCGGCCGAACCCAAAGTCTTCCGAAACCTTGAGAATAATATACCGAAACGACCGTCTCGATCCAAGGATCGCGTAGCCGCTGACGGTTCGTCAATCGGAGGTCCCAGGCCCAAGATATGGGCGAAAGACCGAAGAGGTCCCGAAACGGGGGTTCTGGGCCCGGGGCGACCCGGCCCGAACCCCCCCCCCCCCCCCCCCTGAGTCGGCCGCACCGGGTCGGCCCGAACCGGGTCGGCCCGACCCGGCCCGACCCGGCGAGGCCGGGTCCGGTCCGGCCTGGGCGCGGCCCGGCCGACCGGACCGGCCGGCTCGGCTTCGGCCGACCGGACCGGCCGGCTCGGCTTCGGCCGAGCGGCCGAAGGAGGGCGCCGCGGTCCTGACCCACGGCTCAAGCGAAACGCGGCCCCGCGGGGGGCCGCCTGTCACGCGGACGCGGCCGGGCCGCCGCGTCCGTCCCCGGTTCCGCGCGGCCGCCGCCGCCGCGGCTTCCGCCGCGGCGGATCTTTTCCACGGCGGCGCGCCGGGCGCCGCCGCCTCCGGTCGCCGGCGCCGCCTTGCCGGCGACCCGCGCCGCCGCCGCCTTCCGCGGGCCGCCGGAGTTGCTCCGGTGGCCCGTTTTGCCTCCCGCCTGCGCCGTTGCTCCTCCCAGGGGCCGATCTTCACTGCGGGATCAACAGATCGCCCCTGCCGCGCGGTTCGTCGTCGTCCGCCATATCTGCACAACAAAAGAGATCGGCGGAGGGTTGCCGGGTCTTGTTCGTTAGACCCGCACCCTCCGCGTTAGTCATAAACCACGGGAGGAATAATCAACAACAATTTTAAATAAATTAAAATTGTCGGAGATCATGTTCTTCACTTTTAAGGAATAAACACGGGGAAAAAGATAATATAATCCAACATCCCTTACCTCGCAGCTGTCGTTGCCGAACGAGGGATCGTCGCGGGATTGCTCGTCGCGGAAGAAGGGGGGATCGTTGTGTCGTCGCGGTATCCGGCGTCGCGTCGCCAATCTCCGGATCAAGAACAAACGGATTTAATTAATTAAATCCGTTGCCATGAAATTAAAAAGGGAGAATTAACGATCCGGATCTTACCTTAGTTGCCGAACGAGGATCGGCTGCGGAAGAAGAGGCGTCGCCGAAGAACGTCGCGGGTAAAGCTCGTCGACGTCGCAGATCTCGGTGTGCGTCGTCGAATTTCGGTCGCCGACGTTCTTCGCGTTCTTCGCGTTCTTCGCGTTCTTCGCGTTCTTCGCGGGGAGGGTGGAGAAACAAGATCCTCTCAAATCCTTTCAAAGGATTTTTATGTTGGTCTTATTTTATAAACATGCCAACACACGAAACCGGTTAAGAAACGATCCATCAATTCGAAAGAAACGACCCATTTAATTCACGGAAGAAACATTCCATTTAATTCACGAAATAAACTGCCCAATTAAATGGTCTGTTAAGAATTAAAGAAAACGCGTCGGTTGACTTTTCAGTTACTTTGACGGGTTTTCACAGGTGCGTTACTTAACGAAAGAAACGGCGGGGCTCGTGCGGGCCCCACCTCACAAATATCCTACCAAGGGGGTAGGATATTTCCGGATAGCATCCTATCTAGTTCAACTCAGTTCAAGCCGTCTTTAAGTGGCTTCAAGTGGCTTCCAAGCAGCTTAAGTGAAATAGAATAAAGTTGTCGCACAAACTTTATTTTATTTCTGACTTAAAGCCGCAAAATTTAAAAACCACGTCTGAGCAAACGCAACTCCGGAAGAGGCGTTTCTAAGCAAATACCGGCGCCGCGATTTCATCGGTGCCCTCAGAATTCGATTCCGGGCACCGGTTCAAAAGATAGAAAAACCCGCTCGTCCGTTCACTGAACGTACCCGAGCCAAACTTCAGAAATTGATTCCGGGCACACCGGGCCTCGGAATCAGGTGTCGTATGAAGCTGCGCTCTTGTAAAATTCCAAAGAAAATTAAGAAAAAAATTTCCTTGAAATTTGCGGGTCTTTACATTACTCCCACCTCAGGGCTTTACGTCCCCGTAAAGATACATCAAAAAATAGGGGAACAAATGGGGGTACCGAGCACGCATCTGAGCCTCCCGCTCCCAAGTGCTCTCCTGGAGGTTCTCGTGCTGCCATCTGACGCGCACAAGAGGAATCGACCGCCCACGTAGGACCCGCTCCTGTCGATCCTCGATCTCCACTGGGACCTCCGCAAAAGTCGCCCCATCGTCCACGTCCAGCTCCCCAAAGTCGATGATGTGCGTCGGGTCGTGCACGTATCTCCTCAGCTGAGACACGTGGAAGACGTCGTGCACCCGGTGCAACTGAGGTGGTAGAGCCAGGCGATATGCCACCTCTCCTATCCTGCTGAGGACCTGGAAAGGCCCGATGAAGCGTGGAGACAACTTGCCACCTCGGCCAAATCTCCGTAAACCACGTCGAGGTGAGACACGCAAAAAGACGTGGTTGCCATCCTCGAACTCTAGTGGCCTCCGCCTCCTGTCAGCATATGACTTCTGCCGGCTCTGAGCTATCCTCATCCTCTCCTGGATGATCTGGACCTTCTCTGTCGTGGCTCGGACCATCTCTGGTCCCACGAGTGCTGACTCCCCAGGGTCTGTCCAGCACAACGGTGATCTGCAGGGTCTGCCGTACAACGCCTCGTATGGTGCCATCCCGATGGTGGAGTGGTAGCTGTTGTTGTACGCGAACTCCACCAAGGGTAGGTGGTCCTCCCAGCTGTGACCAAAGTCGAGAACACATGCACGGACCATGTCCTCGAGTGTCTGTATGGTCCTCTCCGTCTGACCATCCGTCTGAGGGTGGAAGGCTGTGCTCAGATGGAGCCGCGTCCCGAACGCCTCCTGCAACCCCTTCCAAAGCCGGGAAGTGAAACGAGCATCTCGATCGGAGACGATAGACGATGGCACACCGTGAAGCCGTACGATCTCTTGGACGTAAAGACGTCCCAAGCTCTCCACTGAGCCCTGCTCTCTGATGGGTAAGAAGTGTGCCGACTTGGTGAGTCGGTCGACAATCACCCAAATGGAGTCGTGACCTCTGGAAGTGCGTGGAAGTCCAGTCACGAAGTCCATAGATATGTCATCTCACTTCCACTCCGGGACCTCCAAGGGCTGTACCAAGCCTGCTGGTACCTGATGCTCTGCCTTCACCGGCTGGCAGGTGAGGCATCGTGAAACGAACTCTGCCACAGTTTTCTTCATGCCCGGCCACCAGTGCTGTCGCCTGAGATCCTGGTACATCTTCGCCACTCCAGGATGTACCGCCAAGGGAGATGTGTGAAACTCTCTCAGCACCTCCTCTCGCAAAGCGAGTGGTACGAAGGTACGTCCTCTGAAAAGGATGTCGTGCTCTGCTCCAAGGGAGAAGCCATCAGGCGCCTGACCTGAGGATATCAGTGCACGCCGGGTCTCACAGTCAGCATCCTCACGCTGAGCCTCTCTGACCCGCTGTAGAAGTGGAGGAGAGACTGTGAGAGACTGAAGAAAGGCTGCTCCGTCTCTATCCACAAAGGATATCTATAAGGAGGCTAGCTGCTCCGTCGCCTCCTCAAGTAGCTGAATGCCCGTCCTCCTGCTGAGGGCATCGGCTACCACGTTCCCCTCCCAGGAGTATAGACTATCTCAAAGTCATAGTCCTGGAGGAACTCAAGCCATCTCCGCTGTCTTAGGTTCAGGTCCTTCTGAGAGAAGATATACCTGAGACTCTGGTGGTCAGAAAAGACTGTGAAGCGCTCGCCCATCAGATAGTGCCGCCAAGTCTTCAGAGCGAAGACCACTACTGCTAACTCCAGGTCATGAGTGGCGTAGTTCTGCTCATGCGGCCTCAACTGACGTGATCCGTAGGCGATCACGGCCCGCTCCTGCATCAGGACGCACCCGAGTCCAGTCCCTGATGCGTCGCAGTAAACTACGTATCCAACTCCCTCCTCAGGCAACCTCAAGATAGGTGCGCTGGTCAACCACTGCCTCAGCTCCTGGAAGCTCTGCTGACATCTGTCTGACCACACGAAGGGTTTCCCCTTCTTCGTCAACGCTGAGAGTGGTGCCGCAACTCTGGAGAAGTCTGGCACGAATCTCCGATAGTATCCGGCTAGGCCCAAGAATCTCTGCACCTCTGTCACGCTCTTGGGTGGCTCCCAAGCTAGCACTGCCTCGATCTTCGCGGGATCCACTGCAACTCCCGCCTCAGAGATGGCGTGACCCAAGAAATGGACCTCACGTAACCAGAACTGGCACTTTGAGAGATTTCCATAAAGCTGGTGCTCTCGGAGTGTGTCCAGCACAACTCGCATGTGGTAGGCATGCTCTTCTTCAGTCGTCGAGTATACCAAAATGTCGTCAATGAAGACCACGACAAATCGGTCGAGGTATGGCTGGAAGATCCTGTTCATGAGGCTCATGAACACTGCTGGAGAATTGGTTACGCCGAACGGCATAACCAAGAACTCATAATGGCCATACCGACACCTGAAGGCCGTCTTCTGCACGTCCTCGTCTCGAAATCTAAGCTGATGATAGCCTGACTGGAGGTCTATCTTTGAGAACCACCGCGCTCCCTTGAGCTGATCGAAGAGGTCATCAATCTGTGGCAGCGGATACTTGTTCCTCACTGTCACCTGGTTCAGGCGACGATAGTCGACACATAGTCGCAAGCTCCCGTCCGCCTTCTTGGCGAACAAAATCGGGGAAGCCCAGGGTGAAACACTAGTTCGGATAAACCCCTTGCTCTGCATGTCCTCCAACTGTACCCGCAGCTCCCGAAGCTCGGCGGGGGCCATCTGATATGCTGGAGTAGATATCGGGGCTGCCCCGGGGTACAAGTCGATGTAAAAGTCTACCTCTCTACGAGGAGGTAGCCCTGGAACGTCGTCGGGAAAGACGTCCACGTACTGGTCCACCACTGCAGGAAAAGCTGGACTCCGCACGTCCACTGCTCCTAGGATGAGGCTAGCCAACTGATGAGAGATGGGCCGCACTCTCCTCCGCGGAAGTCCATCCTGTGCTGCAAAGGTTCCCTTCTCGCCGGTGAAGGTAAACCTACTCCCGTCGGTGCGAACACATCGCACCTTGCGCCTAAAACAGTCGATCTGGGCATGAACCGTGGATAGCCAATCCATGCCCAAGATGACGTCGTAAGGCCTCGACGCCGCTACAAGGAGATCCCAGCCGAAGCTCTCGCCTCCTAGAGTAAGCTCACACTGCTGGCACCAGTGCGTAATCGTCGAGTCTGCTCCCGTAGGAGTCTCTAGCCGTAAGGATCGAGCCAACGGCTCAGTCGGAATCTCCGAGCTCCGAACAAGGGCAGAGGCTATGAAAGAGTGACTCGCTCCTGTGTCTATAAGTACTACAGCAAGGGTGGAATAGACACAGATCGTACCTCGAATCATCTCTGTCAAGTCGGGGTCGTAGGCCTCCACTGCCTGGAGCTGGGCCTGTCCCTGCCCGCCAGCTCCCTGTGGTCGAGGTGGCCCTCCTGGTGGTGGTGGGGGTAGAGCCTGGAAGCGTCGCCCACCACCCGCTGCTCGGCCAGCTCCTCTGCCTCGTCCGCCTCCTCCCTGCGGACCGCCACGGTCGACCCTCTGCCTCTGCCTGGGTGGCCCCTCCACCGTCTGCTGCTCCTCTGATCGGCGAGTCGGGCAGTCACGAGCCATGTGACCCTGCCCGCCGCAGGAGTAGCACAGCCTGCCTCTCGGAAGGCTGGCACTCCGCTGTGTGCCCCGCACCGCTGAGCCGGTGTCCTGAGGCCGTCTGCGTGGGGGTCTGGTCTGCCTGGACCCGAGTGTCATCCGTCGGCTACCTACTGCCGAAGACTCAGCTACCTGCCGCCCTGCGCTACGTCTCGCCGCTGAAGAAGGCTCTGCCAGGATGCTCTCGATCAGGAGGGCTCGCTCCAGCACTCCCGCCTGGGTCGGAATGCTGAGGGAGATCAGCGACGCCCGAATCTCCTGTCGCAAGCCCTGCTCGAAGGTCTGGGCCCGGAAGAAGGGGTCTCGTACCATGTCGGTCGAGTAGCGAGATAGGTCAGTGAACCTCGCCGCGTACTGAGCGACCTTCATGCTGCCCTGGCGCAGCTGGAGAAGCTCCTGGATGCGCACCGCTCGGAGGGTGGCCGGGACGAACTCAGAGAGGAAGAGGCTCTCGAAGTCCGCCCAGAGCAAGGATGCCTCATCGTGAACCTGGAGCATCAGGCTCCACCATCGTCCTGTCGCCGCCTGCAGGAGGCTCGCCGCGAGAATCACCATGAGATCCGCTGGTGTCCTCACTAGACTAAAGATCCGTACCACCGCCTCTAGCCAGTCCTCGGCGGCCTGGGGGTCCGCCTCACCGTGAAACCTGGGCGGTCGCTGGCTCTGAAACTCATGCAGTGCCCTGAGGCGACGTGCATCGTCAGCGTCTGGTACTGGCAGCATCGGTGGCTCGGCGGGTAAAGCTACCGCCGGTGCCACTGCTGGCAAAGGGCCCTGCACCGAGGCCTCGTCGCTCGGTGGGCTGCCATCGCGCCCTACACTCGGAACCCTAGCTGGCTGTCGTCGCGGGGCCATCCTGAAAAGGAGAACAAGAGCACCACAGTCAGAACAGTATACCTGGTGAGCTGGCACAAGTAATCACAAGGAAAACTTGAGACTTTCATGAAGCAGATCAGTATACCCGGTGAGCTGACACAAGTAATCACAAAGAAGACTTGAAACACACACGCAATCAATGTTTTCATGCATTAAGTCGGAAATCAGGAGTCAGGGTCCTGGTGTACGGATACGTCGGCCGCCGCACCAACACTGGGCTCCCTGAACTGATAACCACACTCAATACACTAAACACTATTGCTTCATATAGAAAGAAAGGACGATCAGAGTCTGCGGTAGAACCGACCGCCTCTGATACCAATTTGTCACGACCCGTCCTCGGGGCCCGTGCCGTGACTACCCCAAGCCCGCCTTCCATAGGCCAGGGGCTGGCGACTAGCACCAAGGCGTAAAATCCCAGTAAACAGGGAAGGAATTGCCTTTATAAGTAACAACCACACAGAGTCAGCAAGCGGAAAGTAAAGTGCAGAAAAGTAAAGGGGGCCGGAATACAAGCCCAACTGTAAAGTACAACTGAAAAGTAAAGTACAGCAACTGAAGAAAAGACGGCGACCTCGTGTCGTCCACTGGTAATCCCACCTGAAGGGTGGGTACAGATAGCCTCCGGGCTCCTCGGGTCCCACGTCCGCTCTGAGCACGTCCCGCCCAGTAGTCCACCTCCAGGTACCGTCCTGCTCCACGCCCCAACCGAGATCAGCGTTGTCCGTCGTCTGCAACCAACACAACAAGGTGCGGGCATAGCCCGTGCAGGGGTGAGTACAACTACTCAGTAAGGACCCCGAGACCCCCGAAGGTCTCCCGAAATCCACAAAGGATATAACACAAAAGAAAGATGAAATCACGAAGTAACATCTGACTCGACTTAGGTATATGCCCATACATATACCTAAGTCCCCAATTCTAGCTCTGCTCATGAGCTCAAGAACAACTCAATCCACAAAGGAAAGCAAGACTCAAATCCACAAGGAGAGTAAACAGTAAAATCCACATAGGATAGTTCAACACAATCCACAAAGGAGAGTAACATACGATTCAGCTCAACCAGGTATACTTTTTCAGATGACGTCAAAGATGATCACTGATCCATCTAAGTCGTCGGACCCACGAAGGATCGATAGGTACTAACCCCCGTAAAAGACCCACGTAGGATCGGGCTCACACAGAACCTGTAGGCAGTGGCTCACACAGAACCGGTAGTAAGGACCCACGTAGGATCAGGCTCACACAGAACCTGTAGCACTGATCCACGTAGGATCGCTGAGTGCAGTAGTCGACGCAGTCCACTGAGGATCTCTGCACAGTCGTCGCCGCAGTCTACGAAGGATCTCTGCTCTGTCGTCGTCGCAGTCCAATGAGGATCTCTGCTCTGCCGTCGTCGCAGTCCACGGAGGATCTCTGCTCTGTCGTCGAAGTCACAGCCAGCGCTAGGGTTCCCGCACATAGCGAGCTCGTTTAGGAGGGTCCGCTCCACGAGCCGAGAGGCTGATACATCAACTGACACGTAGTCCGAAGTTGATGTATCCAAAAGTTCCGTATCGACAACAGGATCTCAACGCAACAGACGGCGCGTCAATCAGACGCCCGGTCTGAGAGTTATTGGCATTTTCGTCCTAGGGGCCCGGTTGGTTTTTAGGGCAAAACCAACCCGACCGTACTCCGCCTGTATCCGATCCTCGGGCGGAGTATGCCAAAAGTTCCGTCTCACTTAGAGGAAACTACCACAGCTGACCGTACGTCGTTCGGACGTCCGTAGCTCAAGTTATGAGCGTTTCCGCTCCGAGGGCCCGGTTGGTTTCGTGTACGAACCAACCCGGCCGAACACAAAGTCTCTTGAAACCTTGAGTATAATATACCGAAACGACCGTCTCGATCCAAGGATCGCGTAGCCGCTGACGGTTCGTCAATCGGAGGTCCCAGGCCCAAGATATGGGCGAAAGACCGAAGAGGGCCCAAAACGGGGGTTCTGGGCCCGGGGCGACCCGGCCCGAACCCCCCCTGGGTCGGCCGAACCGGGTCGGACCGAACCGGGTTGGCCTGACCCGGCCCGACCCGGCTAGGCCGGGTCCGGTCCGGCCTGGGCGCGGCCCGGCCGACCGGACCGGCCGGCTCGGCTTCGGCCGAGCGGCCGAAGGAGGGCGCCGCGGGCTTGACCCGCGGCTCAAGCGAAACGCGGCCCCGCGGGGGGCCGCCTGTCACGCGGACGCGGCCGGGCCGCCGCGTCCGTCCCCGGTTCCGCGCTGCCGCGGAACCGGCCGCCGCCGCCGCGGCTTCAGCCGCGGCGGATCTTCTCCACGACGGCGCGTCGGGCGCCGCCGCCTCCGGTCGCCGGCGCCGCCTTGCCGGCGACCCGCGCCGCCGCCGCCTTCCGCGGGCCGCCGGAGTTGCTCTGGTGGCCCGTTTTGCCTCCCGTCTGCGCCCTTGCTCCTCCCGGGGGCCGATCTTCACTGCGGGATCAACAGATCGCCCCTGCCGCGCGGTTCGTCGTCGTCCGCCATATCCGCACAACAAAAGAGATCGGCGGAGGGTTGCCGGGTCTTGTTCGTTAGACCCGCACCCTCCGCGTTAGTCATAAACCACGGGAGGAATAATCAACAACAATTTTAAATAAATTAAAATTGTCGGAGATCATGTTCTTCACTTTTAAGGAATAAACACGGGGAAAAAGATAATATAATCCAACATCCCTTACCTCGCAGCTGTCGTTGCCGAACGAGGGATCGTCGCGGAAGAAGGGGGGATCGTTGTGTCGTCGCGGTATCCGGCATCGCGTCGCCAATCTCCGGATCAAGAACAAACGGATTTAATTAATTAAATCCGTTGCCATGAAATTAAAAAGGGAGAATTAACGATCCGGTTCTTACCTTAGTTGCCGAACGAGGATCGGCTGCGGAAGAAGAGGCGTCGCCGAAGAACGTCGCGGGTAAAGCTCGTCGACGTCGCAGATCTCGGTGTGCGTCGTCGAATTTCGGTCGCCGGTGTTCTTCGCGTTCTTCACGTTCTTCGCGTTCTTCGCGTTCTTCGCGGGGAGGGTGGAGAAACAAGATCCTCTCAAATCCTTTCAAAGGATTTTTAGGTTGGTCTTATTTTATAAACATGCCAACACACGAAACCGGTTAAGAAACGATCCATCAATTCGAAAGAAACGACCCATTTAATTCACGAAAGAAACAGTCCATTTAATTCACGAAATAAACCGCCCAATTAAATGGTCTATTAAGAATTAAAGAAAACGCGTCGGTTGACTTTTCAGTTACTTTGACGGGTTTTCACAGGTGCGTTACTTAACGAAAGAAACGGCGGGGCTCGTGCGGGCCCCACCTCAAAAATATCCTACCAAGGGGGTAGGATATTTCCGGATAGCATCCTATCCAGTTCAACTCAGTTCAAGCCGTCTTTAAGTGGCTTCAAGTGGCTTCCAAGCAGCTTAAGTGAAATAGAATAAAGTTGTCGCACAAACTTTATTTTATTTCTGACTTAATGCCGCAAAATTTAAAAACCACGTCTGAGCAAACGCAACTCCGGAAGAGGCGTTTCGAAGAAAATACCGGCGCTGCGATTTCATCGGTGCCCTCAGAATTCGATTCCGGGCACCGGTTCAAAAGATAGAAAAACCCGCTCGTCCGTTCACTGAACGTACCCGAGCCAAACTTCGGAAATTGATTCCGGGCACACCGGGCCTCGGAATCAGGTGCCGTCTGAAGCTGCGCTCTTTTAAAATTCCAAAGAAAATTAAGAAAAAAATTTCCTTGAAATTTGCGGGTCTTTACAGATAAGGTATTTTATTCATGAATAATATTTTTATGAGTTATTAATATGTTGTGTTAGAAAAATATGGTGATCATATTCTTGAAGATCTGATATCAATGAGATTGCAGCACGACTTATAATTTAAATTATTAGATCCACAGTTGACGATATTGATGGATGATCAAGAATTAGGATGGTTATAAGGCATGGTATTTTTATTTTGGAATGTAATTAACATAATTTATTATGGAAAATTATCATGGAAATTTTTTTAGAATTTTTACTATCAATCTATATAATATTGACAATGATAAATATTTTGGTGGGGGAGAATTTAATTACCTTCATCTTTATGGGTGATGAATTTCTAGGCGCGACTTTAACTAATAAACTAGTGGATGGATAGTTTTGTGATCTGGGATTTTAATTTTTATATTTTCCCGTTTTAAATAAAAATGGGGTCTTAGAGAGGTAGAATTATGCTTGGTGGGGGACAAGAGGCTCAATTATTCAATGTACGAGGCATATAACATCCAGTGGTGGTGCTTCTAACCCATGATAAATGGTCACCCCAACCAAATGTTGGTGGTTTCATATGTTTACTCAATACCCAATTGGGTGAAATATCTATCTATTGTATCCTATTGGACTACATAATAGGTTTTACTAGGAATAACATTTTAATAGTTCTTGTAGACATATTATGTACAAAGAAGACTTCAGAATTATAGGGATTGGTTGACATTTCTATGAAGAATTTAGAAATATCTGAATCATATCACTAATTGAGGAGTTAAAATTAATGTGTAATATATTTATGTGAGATCTATTTTGGAATCCAAAAAATATTCTTAACTCTTCATCGGTATTTCCCACATTCATCCACATGTCGTGAGGGCCATTGTGTTATTCATCATGGATGATTGTCTTTGTATGTCATAGATGTATTGATTCTACAATTAAATAGTTATACTATAATTAAACATAAAATGATCCTATTTATAATAATTTTATCTCCCTAATGACTATCAATAGATATTTTAATGATAATTGTAAAACCTTATGCTTTTAGAATAGAAAACAATGTTCGATAGTGTATTCACCATGAAATAGTGTGTATAATTGAACCGAAAATATATAACTATTATAATATATCCATTATATTTTTCAGTATGAGTTTTATAAACTAAATTATGAAATGTATATATAAATTTCCTACTAAATATAAATTATTGGGAATTTATATGTTCATAATCAATCATTTTTTTATAATTTTATATTATTCAAGGAAAAAATATTTTCTATGAAAATGGTTTTTAGTAATTTTCATGGAATGTATATTATACTAATTCTATTTTCAAATTTTTTAAAATATATTTTATAAAATGAACATAATTATTATGCTTTAATATAAAATTTTACATTAGGATACATTTTTTGAATTGTTTTTGATGAATAGTAAAAAAATACAGATTTTTCAAAATATCCATTTTAGTTTCAATAAAATATAAAATTTAAGGGAATAATTATATTTTTTAAAATTATTTCATGTAACACAAGTACTATTTTGTAATATTTTATTTAATTAGTTACTTCAAAATGTATTCATATTGAATTTTATTATATGGTTCTCATTTTGTTTAAAAATGGTATTTTTATGGAAAATGATATAAAGCAAATGATGCTTCACCAGTTTAATATATTCAATCATAAACTAATGTGGATGGAATAACATAAAATTTTAATATTTTATATCAATAAATAATATACATATTTATATATAAACATTAGTTATTTTAATTGTAAAAACAATTTCTTCTGAAAATTATACTTTTTGAAAACCTATATTTTCATCACAAATAGGGGTTTAATATTTATTTAAAATATTATAAATTTTTAATAGATTGTGATTAAATGAATTAAATAGTTTAAATCAGAGTAATTTATATTTTTAAATATGTTAATAATGTAATTTATTAATAATAAATACATAAAATTTTTAAACATATTTACTGTGGTGCAGGTGAAAACAGTTTAACAAGCTGTAAACTAATAAGAAAGGGTTAAAATTTACATAAAAAAATATATAATACAAATTTTTTGGAAACAAATGGAATCATTTTGATATACTGAGATGTTATTATATTAATTTTACAACCATTTTGGGTTTCTTAATTCATACCCAAATCACATCAAAACATCCAAAACCTCATCATATATTCCATTGGTTGGTGAACTACACTTTCTAGGAAGAAAATAGGTTAAATATTAAAGCTTTTTTCCTATAAGTTGTTAAATTACTAACTATATAAGTATTTTTTTTATTAATTATTGAACCAAAATAAAATAGTATTAATATAGCCTCATAAGATAACCAAAATATTTCCTATATACTAAAATGTTATTATATTAATGGTATAAACTAAATCAAAATAATATTCCATAAAATGGGATATGAAAGAATAAATATTGTGTATGACTCTATACAATCATATAAAACATTTTTTTAGTTTTCCACCACTTCCTATCAAGAAATTTTTTAATGGGGGATTTAATGTATATATATGATAGTTGTAAGATATTTTTACCTATTGTGTTATTATATCATTTATATCATCTAAAATTGAATATTCTGGTTTATATAACAACATCTCTCATATATATAGAAGAATACCACATTATGAAGGGATTATGTTCATTTTTAACTAATACATTACATGGATAGTTATAAGAAAAATTATAAATATTCTGTTTGAAATAAATTAAATCATAATTATATTTACTTGATATTTCTCATTATTACTAGATAATATATAAATTTATTTCGTACATTGAAATATGATTGTATCATGTGATTACATTTATACTACCCCCTCTACGTAGGGATGTGATTATTTTTGACATTTCCATAAGATAATAGGGCTATAATTTATTATATATAATGTATTAATATGTTTTTAATAATATTAATATAATTATTTTGTAGTTAAATATTACAAACCTTAATTACATATTATTAATTGAAAATTGAAAACATTACCTATTTATATGTAAAACCTAAAATCTACATGATTTTAATGTAATTAATTTTTTAAAACACTTTTCATGATCAGTTTTAAGATATTAATTTGTAAATAATTATGATAACTATTTCATACTAATTAATCTGTATATTTTAAAATAATTACATCTTTGAACATGATCAACACAAATATTTCATAATAAAAATGGGAAATGAACATCCTCAAGAAACCCATATTATAATTCAATTATAAAAAATTTGATTATGATTTTAAAAAGAAATTAAATAGCTGATTTTAGATTATGGATTCAATCATGAAAATTTTTCATATGAAATTAATTAAATAATTCAGTCTTGTTATACAGGGTTTAAAGGATATATAAAGAAATTATTGACTTGAGTTAAGGTTTTTTATGTATCACTTTTACATAATTGATACATATTAAATATAAAAATACAAACTTTTTATGGATTATTTATTAACAATGAGTTTAATTTTGTTATTGTATTATTGAAAATTATTTTAATATTAAATTCTATATGTAGTCATCTATTTCAATGGATTTGAAAAAAATTGTTCCAAATATGTATTTGATTTCATCTCAACTAATATTCATTGAGGAATATTTAATTTTTACACCCATAGTTTTATATGTAGTGTATTTAATTTTAATTTTACATATAATAACATGAACCCTTTATACGTAATATTATTTTATGTTTCAAATTAAATTAATTTTTTCAAGGGGTTTCACCCTAATATTACCAAGTAGTGATGAGTTACAAAACATTAATTAATGTTTTAAAGGGGTTTGTTACAGAAAATCTCTCCATTAATTATCTCTCTCTTCAGTAATACAAACTTTATAAGTGTTAATAATTGTAAATTCAATTCATTAGTAAATATGTTTATGTATGGATCATATATAATTAATTTGGTGTGTATAAATCAATTTTTAAATTTTATATAATGTATGTTATTATTATAATGATATATAATATTTCAATTATAGAAATGTAATATAAATGCTTATAGCTCTGTATTTAAAAGTGTCCTTCTCGGTATGTAATAGTTGGTATTGGAGTAAAAATTTCAACAATGTTTTATATTTTTATGTTTCTATTTGATGATATATTATGATCTATGGTTAGCATCATTATTATCTATTATTAATTACGACCATATATTCAACCTCTTAGATGGTACTTTTTTGTTTTATGAGATTATATCTTCATGTGATTAGTGAAAATTTAGAAATGAAAATTTTATGATAATGTATATCTAAATTTTTTTTCAAACATTTATTATGAAACATAATTTTATAGAAAAAATGATTTTGTTATTTATAACCATTTTTTTTATATTATCATGTATATTGGGCAAATAATTGGAATATATGATTTATATTAAATATTACCAATAAATATAAATTTTATATGTTGACAAAGGGTTGAATTATAATTTAATTTTTTTTGACATTTATGGTACTCTAATGATGATCTGTATAAGGTAATATTTTAGGTAAATAAAAACACTAATATTGTTATTATTAGTGATTGATTTAGTTTTAACATTGTGTATTACTAATGAATTTTGGAATGTAATGAAATATTTAATCATTTTATGGTTTAAATTTCTTGGGAATAATATTAACATGTGATAACCATTATTGTTTTTGTTAATGATCATATGTATTGGGTATATAATTATTTTACCATTCATGGTTACATGGACCATTAAATGTTAATATTAGTTCATCTTCATTTTTTTAAAAATATATATCATGAATACTCATTGTTTTTATTTAATGAATAAATTGTTGAAGAAATTGATAAAATTATGAAATAATAAATATGGAGTAAATATATTTCATTGTTATCAAATTACAAATGGGAATGTTACTCTTAAATAGTGATAAAATGATGTAGTAACATCATTTTGACCAATTACCATCATTTTTTATTAAACCAATGTCCTTTTTTCACACCATTTTGATTTATGGTATTGTTGTTCTAAACATTATATTTACCATTAAAATTATAATGATAGAAAATCATTGTCTCACCGTATCATTATTTTGGATTTTGTTTTTTCTTCTAGGAAGAAATATTCATTCCCACTGAATTTTCCTAGTCTTGAAACATAGTATGCACTATTCCTCATACCCTTCATTGTTATCATTCTCCTTCAATATTTGGATGGTATATTAACACTTCTTACAATGAAGATAAAAAAATGTATTTTCAAATACCAAAACATTTATTTACATTATAAAGTGAAAATTTTGACAATTCATCCTTCTAATGGGTTTTTGTACTTAACAACAACAGTTTTTAATAATGTTAAGTATGTTCCATAGAATTTTCTATAATCCACAATTAGCTTGAATGACCTATAAATTATATAACCATTGTAACATTACAAATTTATTTTTAGGTATCAATGGTATATCTTATTTGTGATACATATATGTTAATTAATGTCACAATAAATATTAAAATTTCTAAATATTTTTGAAATTTTTATTCATTTTTTAGTATTGTAATGTTTTATTCAAAAATATATTGTCATCATTAAATTATTTATTTATTATTGTGAAATTTATTTTATATAATTTATAAATGTATTAGAAATTTTTTCAATAAAATGGGATTAATATTTTAGATTTAAATAATTAAAATTAAATTGGGTAAAATCTCGAGTTTGTTTCATAAAATAATGAATTTTTGGTTAATAGAAAATAATACACATATATCAACAAATATAATTTCATTTCAAAAAAATAAGAAATTTGAAAGTATAATTAAATTTAAAATTTAATTAAAATTGAAAATTTAATAATTAGTCTTATATAATATACTTAATTATTTTTATATTAAAAAAATATTGTATTTTAGTTAAGGTTTTTTGTCAATTTAAAATCATGAATTTTCTGGGAAAAAAATAAAAAGTGAAATATTATTGTTTTTATGTAATTACTATAAAATGAGGAAAATTTTAAATTAAATTTTTAGATAATATATTAATAAATAATTATTAATATTCAGAAAATATTTATTATTAGTCATAGAGTTAATATAAAGTAATCTATTCTTCCAAAATACAAAAATCGGAATCAATTTTTAAATGTGACTACATGATAATTTTATAATTATATTTTTTCACTTCTAATTATTGAAATTAATAAAACGGATTACATATTTTTAATTTGTAAATTTTATCCCCATAACTAATCATTTTTACATACTATTATTAATAGTGAAAAGTTTAAAATTTAATTATCATGTTTAAATTTAAAACTAATATATCTGGGGTTAAATAACAAGGATATGAATAAAAATTAACTAAATACTTATTTGAAATATATTTTATGGAAATATTTAGACATTTTAATGTCTAATTATCATAAATTGTCATTATTTTATACTTTTCTACTCTAAATGACATTGTTAGAACTTTTAATTTAAAAAATACAACTCTTTAAATCACCTCACTAATAAATTGGAACCACATAACATATCGTATTAATACCATAAAATAATTTTTATTTATAAAATAAATTCCCCAATAAAATTAAGAAATCAATATACTAAATTTATAATCATTTTTGGGTCATAAATCCATTCTATAAACACATTATATATATTCCAAAATATGTGGTCATTGTAGCTATAAAATTCTAATCAATGGGTTTTTCTCTAAATTTCTTTTCCATCAACCCATAACGATTAATTAACAATGAAAATTTGATAACCAAAATATATATGAAATTGTTATATGTTATTATATTAATATATTAATCCTATTCAATATTCTCTACCATGAAATCAGATGTAGAAAAATAATTCATGTGCACAGAAGATCGACACATTACAATCCAATGTTGACCGTTTTCCATTAACATCTCTAATGGATTAGTGTATGGATGTAATATATATATATATTATATTTTTAATATATATATATATATGTGTGTAATATATAACTTATAAATTCCTACTTTCCATTCTCTTTTGGACATGATAACGTCAAATTTGTGTATAATGGATGTAAAAAATGTTAATTTTAATTAATATATGTGTTATAAATGAAATTAGTGGTTTATAAATAAATATTTATTATTTTTAAAATAATACATAACACTTTCCTTCTTATAATATTTTTTGTAAATATAACTGATTAATATATATTTTTATTATTTCATTATTATTATTCTGAAAATGTTGAAACAATGGCCTCCATAACCACTATCAACACACTAATGTCATTTGGAAACATGTAATCAAACATCCTCAACACTCATAACATTGACATAAAAATGATGTATTTGAATATGTCCTCAATATAAAATTTAATAAATTATTTATGTTTAATTTTTTAATACTTTATAATTTTCTTATGAAACCATATAAATTAATTTATAATGATTGTATATGAGTTAAATGACATAAAAGGATATTATTGACTTGAGGAATTGGTTTTATCGTCCTGGTTTTACTTTAGTGAGAAAAATGACTTATTTTCCTCTTATTATTGTTGTGGTTTTTATATAGTAACCATGAATGTATTTTATGATTAATTTGAATAAATTATTTTTATTAACAAATCAAAATTTTTCCAATATTAACTTTTGTTTTACCAAGAGAATAGAAAAGCTATAAAGGATTTCATATCAAGTTTTTTAATTAAGGATTATATTATTATCATAAACATAATTTAATTTATATTGTTTATGTACTAACAATTATATATGTAATAAAATGAATCCTTAACAAATGTTGATATTTTATCTTTCTATTAGATTTATTTTATACATGGGGAATGAATTGAATGTTATTAATTATTAATGATTTTCATAACTCAAATTACTTCACTCAGGTTATAAATAGTTATCATCGACTACATTATGATATTATTACATATGAATTTATCTCTGCCTTATTTTATTTTGTATTTATACATTATGTTATTAATTAACATTAATTAAATGTAATATTTATATTTATTAACTCTCAAATACATTATATGATTTATGTCAGGGTTATTCATCCTAAAACTTTATCCATGGGTTATTTTTTTATCATATCCACATATATTATTTATGATGTTAAAATAATTAACTTTTGACATGATATATCATGTCAGTTGTAATGTCCATGATATTTAATGATTAATTTAATGTCATTCATTAATAGGGCATTCTACTTAAGATTTACCAACGATGAATATAATTAATGTTACAATATCCATTAATTTAGGTTTTTTTATATTCATGATTATAATAGAGTAAATAATTTGAAACGATATCATTGAACCATGTTAATTTTTTTCACATACTGTTATTTATGTTGTTCGGTATTTTAATTTCCACTTACTCACTCCATGAATTATGATTCATTAGGATAAATAATTTTATGTGATAAATTTTTTTGATTTTACCATTTAGATTATGTATCATTCGATTATATGACAATGGTTTCTGTATTTGATTCCAATTTGATATTTTATGAAAATAAATAATTTCATATGTACATTTTGTGTCATATTTTACTTCCATTTTAATACTTTTAAAAAGGAAAATTCATAACATTTACCTAATAATTTCTTTATTTTGCCAATTTTAATGATCTATATAGACGAATGTTTAATTTTTCCCCTTATAGCATGAACATATTTATGAAATTTCAATTATTCTCTATGAAGTTTATTGTATTTTGTATCATTACTTATTCATTGAAATTAATTTTATAAAAAAAATTAAATTTCAAAATTTTTAAATTATTTATCAAAATGATAATTTTATATTTTTCAATTTTTTTTAAATACATTTTAATGGTATTTAATTTTATCAATATCTATAACCCTTGATTTCATAGATGATAAATTAAGGATATTAAGTAACGATACTATCCTTATACTTTCTATAAAAGAATTTCAATTTTTTAAATATATATTTAGTGGATCCAGATTCTATTTAAATTGGATAATCTTATTTCAATGAAATTATTATAAAACTTTTTTCATTTCCACAAGTGAATTATATTTGTGTGGATTGTTATTGAACCCATTTATTTTTCTAAGGGGTAATCTTTTTTCAATGATATTTTAATGGAAATAATTTCATTTCCATGGTTTACTAATGTTTAAATACTTTTTCAGATAGCCCATTTCATTTCCAGGGTTTAATAATTTTCAAAAATGAATAATTTATATTTATATAAGTTTATAATGAAAAGATTATGTATATAATTTATTAATAATATGGTTCTTGAAAATATTTTGTGATATTTGTTTGATCATTTATAAGCCAATAATGTTTGGATAAATTATTAAGTAAGGATGGTTTTTTCTATGATAGTCAAAGGAGTAGTGGTTCCATAATAATCCAAGGATTGGTTGATCCAAAATATCCCTCAATTACATTTTTAATGTCTTTGTTCTCTAGAAAAGTATAAATGGAATCATTCGTATGGTTATTCCTATTTTAATAGTATTATAAGAGTTCCATAATGATAGCATTATATGATACTAACATGATTTATCTAGATTTCAATGGAATTATAATATTTCATTTGATCATGATTATTATAACATGAATCAGGATTATTTATCACTATGACTATTTCCATTGTTAATGCCATATTTTCAATGTTCATGTTTGATGATTCACGTATGTATGGTAATGAATTTTCATGTGTTATACTCATTATATTTTTTATGTAATCATGAACTTATTCTCTTAATATGCCAAATGATTAAATTCAGTTGTTTATTTATATGTTTACCCTTACTAAGAACATAAAGTCACAGTTTGTTTTTTAATTTTCTCAATGATGTATATAATGAAGTTTAAAGAATTGCCTATTAAAGGGTGTTCTTATGTATTATGATGATTACATAATATAAAATGTGAAAATATTTGTTATGTGGGATATAGTATCATATAAATACTGGGGTATTATTTATGTTAATGCAATTTATGATTCTATTCAAATATAAACTAATGAAGTACATTCTAATTAATGTTTTATAGTTTTAACATTTTCTGTTGTATAACATCGATGGGAAAATTGTGTCACCCTAAATTGTCTCAAACACTAAAATGGATTGTTAAAGTATTTTTCACCATTTCTAGGAGTGTGGGTTCTAAAAAATTATGACAATTCCAAAGTCTCATATCAAAATATTTTTAGAGAAATGAATATTTATAGTGGAATGGATATTGGAAGTCCGTAGATGACAAACATATTCAGTTGATGTGTGTTTAATAAAATATATGTCTACTAGGGATATATAATTTCTATTTTGTATGAATTTATTTTTACCATCTATTGAAACATGAAATTGAGTTGGGGGATTTATATGAAACATGTATTGAAGTTTGACTGGTGTGGTGGGAACATATTTAGATGATATTGTATCTACGATATATCATATGGTCTAATTCATATAATTATTAAATTTTAATTATATTATAGTACCCCTTTTTTATTTTTACAAGTATAATATTTCATCCCTTAAAATGATAAAAATGTGTTAAAAATCATAGATTAGTGTCTGGACATGATTTCAACTAGTAGTTGAAACAAGATAAGTCAATTTCATCATAATATAACCACACATTGTTATATGTTTATTTCAATAATCATTTTAAATTATAATTTATATATAATTATTTAATTTTAAGTTCTCATGAGATAATTAAAACCTAGTGGAAATTAAAAGTGAATAAATCTTCATGGATATACATAGACATATATTTTATCCATTCTCGTAATTTGGAGATGTATGTTTCTACCTTTGATGGATCCTTGTGCTCTACCCATTTGGTAATATGTATAGTTTATTATAATGCGGTTTGATATATGAAGCCATGTGATAATGGACTAAAAAGAAAATATCTATTACAAAATGCATATTATGGTTTACTAATTTTGAGAAATAATATCATAACTAATGAAAGTAATCATGAAAAATATAATAAAATAAGTGTCTTGGGCCACAAAATATAGATATACACTAGCGTCATGTCAAATTTCGATGTTTTTTGTTGGAAAAATGATTGATTTGGGTCACATGTTTCCATATGTGAAACCGTGAGACAATATTTGATGTATTGATTATACTATAGTGAATATGTATCATGTGACACTATGATTAATTTATTACTCGCATGTATGTGTGAATGTATCATGTGGGATGATGCATGATGTACTGATCACATAAGGGTGATAGAGAAGATATTAATCCAATGTTTGACGTGTTTATTAGATGTGTGTGAGTGTGTCTGTATCTATTAGGACTCATATATGATTATTTATATAATGAGTTTTCATTTGAGCTGGTAATATCATATTTGAAGATGATCAAAATAATTTTTTTTGTGGCTTCTACAAACTAATGATAACATACAATGTTCATCATATATATGATCTCACATTTTTTTGTTATTATTACTCTTATTTTGGAATTTAGTTGGAACATGGGATTAAATAAAATTCATGAAATTAGATCGCAATGAGAGATTTTGAAGATGATTCCACCATAGACCCTTGTTGTTAGTTCGTGTACAATGGTCTATTGGTAGTTCTAACTAATATCAAGTGTAAATAGGAATAAATAATTATTCAGTTCTTGGTGTTACAACACAAGGTTTAATGATATATTCACGTAGAATGACTTAAAATATTACAATATATATGGTGGTAAATGAGGTTATATAGTTAATTTTGAATACACATCCACCTCAATAAGGGAAACGATGTTTCTGTTAATATTAGTGGTAATAATCATTAAACATTTTTAGTGATGAGTGTTGAGAAATTCCCATTACTCTTGGATTTTCAAATTATTTATATATAATTGTTATGACATGGGGATAAATACAGTCATTCCAAGAAGGTATATCAAACAACCATTCATTTAATTATTATTGAATCAAAAAATTTTGAAATTGAGTTGTATAAAATGTATGATAACATTACATAGATCAGGAACGGTAATGACCAAGATATGGTGGTCATAAATAGACTATTATTCACATCCGAACAAAAACTAATGAATGAAATTTTTGATAATTTAGATAGATCGTTGTTATCAATTATTTTAATAAGTAAATAATTTACACTCATCTAATAATTAATTTATGTGCAATTACATAATTTTGTGGAATTTTGAACATTTTTATCAGTGCATAGTATTCTAGAAATTAATGCTGAATGATATAAAACAATAAATATGATTAAAAAATTACCCACGCTAGTACGAGAATTTTAAAAAAACCCATGTATTTTTATTTAGTGTTATATTCTAAAGGGGATAATTCCATAGTTTCATTTGGGTCTAAGTTAATATTGTTAAGAGGTTAATGCATTTTATTAATTTATAAATATTACACTTTTGACCAAATCATTTATATATATATAAAATAAGTGGTCCATCAATTTGAATTACCTCTATTTTTTATATCACATTGAGAAATGAGATTTTTAGTGGGGTTATAAAAAATCTTTTTTCATTATCATGAAAAAGATATTATCCTTTACCATTTTTTCACCCACACAATGTGTGACTATTTGAAAAGAATATTAAAACTGTTGAGAATTTTTTGAAATAATATTAATTATAAATCAATGTATATATTGATTAACACCTCCACACAGTAGAATTAAAAAAATTCTATTATATATTTTAGATTTCACCAAATTTGGATATTATTGTCAAGAGATGTATGAACCCATATTTCATTGCATACATTTGATAGTGGAATCTAATAGGACCTTGAATTTTTCCGTGAAATTATGATTTATATTCAAACTATTACATGGATCATGAAATTTGTTAAAATTTTGTATAAGTGTCATATTTATAATTATCATTCGGTTCGTGTCTAAAATGTTAATAAAAATATTTTCATTTATATTGATCCTTTAATATAGATTATGATATTTGAGATGAAATGGAAGCTACCCTTGGTATATTAGTCCTTCCAAATTCAGTTATAAATGTTTCCATATAGATTAACGTTTATCCTCCCCTCAAGAACACTCCCAAATATTAGATGTGTTATATATTTTAATTTTGAGTATTTACATATAATACTATTAAAAAACTACCAAACTAAAAATTCATGCATATGGTACTTGACCTCTTATATTATGAAGAATCATTAGAGGTCATGGATATAATTCATAAACAAATTTGGAGAGAAATCAAATTTATTTAAAATTCAATTGTTTAAATGTGAGTTTCTGCAAACTATATAGTAACCTAAGGGTGTAATAATAAATAAATATAAAAAATTATATTAATCATTATAAAAAATTTAGATGATGAAATTATATTGAAGGTTATAGAATGAATATAAACATTATCTTATTTAATATTCTTCCATAATAAAAATTATGTGTCAATTAGCTTGTTTTACCAAGATTTTCGAATCAAAATTACTGACAAAACCTATTGTTGAAAAAATATATTTTGGAAAATAGATGGTGAATTGGTATATATAAATTGATTTATTAAAATTATGGTATAATTTATATTGAAAAATAATTATCAATTTTAATAAAAATAAACTTATAAAATTCAAATAATATGACTAAAAAACTAATATTATAATTTTATTGTTAAAAAAGTATTTCATTATAAAAATAATTTTATTTTTATTTTTTTATTTTAATAAAAAAAATTATTAATATTATATTATGATATGATGAATATACCAGGAAAGTCTGAACCAGGCATAAACCTGGTCCCGCAAATTTATTAAAAGAAAAGTTCAGAAAAAAGCCGGTTTAAGGGGTATCCGGTTCCCGAAGACCGCGAATTCAAATTTCAAAAACTAAACATCATCATCACCCCTCAACTCGATTCACGTGCCTGCCTCGAAGCGGACGCCCATCGCATCGGCGTCAGATCCATCCGCCTCCCATCATCACAGCGTCGGAATGCCAATCTCGCCGTCGTCACACCGAGGTCAACTCCAGTTCAGATCACCGGCGTGCCCATCCCAGAGCCCGTCGTCGCCGAAGTAACACCATCCTCCCCTCCTCCATCCTCAATGAGACCGCATCCCTCAACCACCAGCTCAGAAACTTGTTGGAAACACCATTTCACCAGAAAACAGCCACATTCATAAACCAAAACCCATCCATTTTCATCCGTGAAACCAAAAAACGCTTGCAAAGCAGATTGCGAGAGGGTGAACATCACCAGCAAACCAGAAATCACTCAAAAGAGAAAATCAAAACGAACCAAAAAACCCTAAAACGAGAACCCCGCCACCACCGACTAGATCGACCGCATCAGTCGCAACAGAGCCCCCCTCACTCACCTGAGAAGAGTCGGAGCCCCCAAAACACCGACGCATGAGTGTAGACCTCAAACGCTAAGAAACACCCTAGAGGATGACAGCGAGCTGCATAGAACAGAGCCAAAGGCGCTCCGGAGAGTGTGCCGTCGATGGAGACCGGTCTTACACCTGCAGATCTGAACCCGAAACCACCGCCGTCCTTAGTGCATCTCCACAGCCAGCGAGGTACCACGAAACGCAAGCCAGTAGCAGGAGACCTCCACCAGCCCACCGAGATCGAGAAGGAGCGTCGCGCCCTCCGCCGCGGAGGAGCCTGTGGCGGCGAGAGGGAAACCTAGAGAGAGAGACCCTTATGGGCGCATAGGTGAATATGATGAATATATTATCACTATTTTCTTTATATATTGATAATAATTAACAAGAAAAATAATTTTTTTAAAATCCATTTTCTATTAAGTAATAATTATTGTATAATTAATTTTTTCCATTGAAATGAAAATAACTAGATTCTGGATGTTTATTTTTGAAATAAAATGAACTCATTTGGATTCATCATAAAAATTATATCATTTAAGAATTTTTTCCTTAAAGGGGTTGATTTATTATTCAATATTAAATATTAATTTTTTTAAAAATACCAAGAATATTATGTCATTATATGGATATATGATTAGTATAATATTTATGAAAGATTATACATAACCAAAAATTTAGTTTATAAATGAAAGAATGGAATTATAAATATTAAATTTAAATTGAAAAAAATCATATTCCCAAAAATAATAAATATTTTTCTCTAAAAAAAGTTCAATTTCATTATATATTTTTATTTTTAGAATTATTGTTACTGTCATTTTAGAAATAATAAATTTAAAATAGATTTTTTTATGTGTCATTACAATATAAAAATGATTTACAAAGGTACTTTTTGTTTGCAGGAGTTAAAATAAACTACATAGGTACACATAATTATGATAGTATAAATGAAAATTGTAAAAATTGTTAAATATAAGGGGTATAAGATTTCAAACACATTCAAAATGTATCTATCTAAATTTTTAATGGATTTATCTACCTTATATTAGGATGACCTTCATTATTATCAACATTGGAAGCATTATCATTTTTCAGAAATAATTATTCCTTATTGTATGAAAATATATTGACAAAAATATAATTCTATTTAAATAAATATTTTACATCCCAAAACCTCAAAAAAATCTATATTATAAATTTTTATTATTCCCTCACTATTAATAATTTCCATCCCAATTTTTTCACTTTAATTATCACATGATTTTTTAATATGTTATCCCAAACTTATTCATATTCAATAATTTTTTCAATTAGAGATCAACTTGTTCTATGAAAGTATATTACCCTCAATAAAAATTCATCCATTTATTCTAATTAAACATATCCATAAATCTATTTTATCAATTATAATTTCAATTAATCTTTATTTTAGGCATACTAAATTTTGGAATATATATATATATATATCTAAAATTTATTATATACATTATCCTTATACATAGAAAATCTGTTTTTTAATGTACCATGAATAGTAATACATAATTTAATAAATGTTTATATTTATTGTGAAGTAATTTTTAATACCAAGGGATTGAAAATGGAAAATTTATTTGATATAGTATAGAAAAAAAACCATTAGCAATTTAATAATATTATTATATAAAAATTATCATTATAACCATTACATGTAATTAAAAAGAGTGAAAATGAGTATCTATATTATGAATATATAAAAAATGGTCACACTCAATAAATTTTATTAAGGTAATTATGTGTTAATAGGAAATTAATTTATTCTTTATTTAATATTATGATTTGATTTATGGAAATTGAGTAAAATTTTTCATTAACAGAAAACATTATATAATTATTATTTAATAAAAATTAAAAATCGACACTTTCATTTTTTAATACATATAATAATTTCCATTAGTATTAAATATTTTTATATAGATAAAAAAGTTTATTTGGAATATGAATAATTTATTTTCATTGTTATATATTTATGAATTTTACTGATTAAATAAATATATAAATTTTTTATCTAATACCTACATAGTGCATGTGAAAGAAGAAGAATTATATAGAAAATGTAACACCCCGCCACTACCTCATTGGCTTGAGGAGGCAGTGAGGGTTATATGGCCTTAATCGACGTTCCCAGGGCATGAAAGGCTGTCAATAAATGTCGAGAGCTCCGAGAATAGATTGGGTAACAATTGACCCTTAAGACCAAACCAACCAAACCATCCACTAACAACCAAGTTGTTCCACAATGCAAACCAAACCCAGAAAAACTACACATGTCCACAACACATTAGTGTACAAAGTGGAAACTAAATATCCAAACACCAACAAGCCATGACACCACCACAGCTCCACACCAAGCTCCAAGCTCCAGGCTCCACCATGACATCACAATGCCCCAATAAAGGAGGGAGATGTCTTACATTTGCCCACGTCACGGTACACAACATCTGCAAAGAGACCAACATGCCAAAGTAGGGGGTGAGTACAAAAACTCTGTAGGTTTTCCCCAAATGACATCCTTACACACTCCACTAGGATATCACCGTTCGAAAAATTATATAAAATAGTTTATATAAAATAATCACAAGTGCTACCATTACCATAAGCCAACCACACCCTTACCAATCCATTTCACCCAAAACAAACCACCAAGGGAAAGCCAACCAAATATGTCACAAGCCCTTTCATCATTTACACATTAGAATGAGAATTTCCAACTTTCGAAGCAATGCACAACAAACAACCAAAATAAGCAAACGATGGCACTTCCGTCCAACCCGTTCACCCATTCACAATTAGTGGCACTTCTCATCCACTTATACTTTGATGGAGGCCCTTTAGACCACTATCCATCCCCCATCACTATATTGTTACTTGTAACACCCCAAGATTTCATTGTGTGTTATTTCTTCAAAATAATTCAGTAACTTGCACTCCACGCAACACCGAGTTCAAGCGCACCATGACTTACCAAACAAGCCGTTCAAAAGATTTTATGAATACTATTAACTAAATTTTAAACTTTATATAATCCTTATAATTTTATAATCCATATTATGAGTATCTTAGACATAATGTAAGAACAAATTCCTTTTTTCTGATAAAAGAAGTATTTTTCAAAAATGCACTTTTACCAACATTTACCCTTTTTGAATCCAATATTTTAAACTTTTATATATTCAATTTGACTAAATAAATTTATTCTCTAGAATGGGGACATAAATAAATTTACAATGTCAAACCCCAAACTTCTACGGTACGCTTCTCTTTGAATAATGTGATGGTGTGTGTTGTACGCAACATCGAGTTCTAACACACCACAACCAATCAAACTAGCCGTTCTGAATAGTAATACCTAAATTTTGAAATTATATATATTTTATATTCCAAAATGGACTTCATTTTTGGATTCGGAATATTGAAATTATCCTAAGTTGACTTTTTGGTATTTTTCTGAGAACATCAAATTTTTATGAATAGTGAAAAATACTTAAAAATGACTTTTTTAATAAAAATAATATATAGTGATAAATTATACTACTGAGTGGTTTTAAAGTATAATTAGAATATATTTTTACTATTTTATACAATGGTGTTCATTAGTATTAATTTCACTTTAAATTGGACATAAACAATTGTCAATCTTTTGATATATATTGTTTCTTAAAAAAACGCTATTTGTGTGACAGTGGGAATTAATTATAAAAGTAATTGATTCAACTTATATGTTTGGAATTTTTTAAAATAGACATCATTGTTTCCGACGCTTTCGCCGGGGCGCGCGCCCGTCCGTCCGTGGAGGAGGACGCGCGACGCTTTGTTGCCCCGCATTCCCGCTTTCCAAAGGCGGGCGGCATTCGCTCTTTATTCAGGGACGTCTGCTCCTTAATCGAAACGGGATGATGGGATGTCGGTTCTTCCTTCTGTGGATTCCTCCTCAGAACTCGTCACCTAGTCCGGGTCTCCCTCATAGATTTAATACGTAGTTCTTGAAACTATTCCCAGTGCCATGTTTCCATGGACGCCGGTAAATTACACTGCTTCTGTCGGGACATTCCAAGGGGTCCGGTCAGGGAAACAACCTTCAGTCGGAGGAGTAGTCACGTTGAGGCATCAGTAGCGTGTCTGGATGCTGGGGAACCTGGAATGTCTGTCTGTTATCCCTGGTCACAGGGCTTCTTGAGGGTGTGGAAGCCCGAGGCATCTCACATCGAGCGCGGGGAATTATATGTCATAGACACATATCTAAGGTTTTCCTCAGCTTCCCGTGTTTGACACAGGGTATGTCGCGAGTTTAACGTCTAGCGGAGATGGATCAACCCAACCAGATCATTAGCTAGGATTGATCGGATTGAGGGATCCTCCTTGAAGGGATGTCGATACCGGGGCCAGCCCATGGGCGGCTCTGAAGAAGAGCGTACCGACATGGTTTCACCGGGATAAGATGGTCCGGGTGAGAATCAGGGTGGGTGATAGGTTGATGAATGGAACAGAGGGGGAGTGAAATGGGACCATCGCAGGGGCGATGGTGAAGTTAGGCTTGAACCTTGAAGAGGCTTCCAACATATCCCCGTGGCAGGAAATGGGACCATCGCAGCGTGCCAGCCTTCTTTTTCGTTCCTTCCTTTCGTGCCATATTATTTTGGCGCCAACAAATTCCCCCCCTCAGACTTGGAGCCGTGGAGGGCGAAGGGTCGAAGTCTAAGGGAAAATCGCCAAAATTGTCAGTGGTTCACGATGCGGCTTCGCGAAGGGTGCCTGCGGTGCTGACTGGGGCCACAGATCCGGACGTGCCGCGATGCTCCGCGCGGGTGAGGCGCGACGCGATGCTCCGGGGTCGCCGCCTATAAATAGGGGGGTCGACCTATTTTTTCTTCATGTTCCTTCCTTGTCTTTTTGTGCTCTCGACTTCGCGATGCTCCGCGTACTCCACGATAGCACTCTGCGAATCGAGCTTCGCGGCGAACCGCGGGTCTCCGACTCCGCGTCCGCGCCAAGCGAACCTCTGCTTGTCGGCGTTGGCCAGACTTCGCAGCTTGGTCTCGCGACCGATCTTCACGATCCGGCTTCGCGATTCAGCTTCGCAGTCGAGCTTCGCGATCCAGCCGAAAAAATTCTTTTCTGAGGGCCAGAGTTAAAATGGCCCATCAAGAGGCTGTATTGGGGGTGCTTGCAGATGCTGCTCGTCGAGATGAGATGGCCAACTGTCCAGGCTTGGGGGAGATGATCCGGAGCCACTCGGACCACACTTCTTTGACAGATCTGCTCTCAGATGGTCAGAATGATTATCCGCAGTGCAAGAAACTACCGTTGTATGGCTTCGGCCTGAGGGATGATGTATTTATCCCTGAGGCGAATAGGGATGAACCAGCTTGCTGGTTCAGGAGCACACCGTGCCAGCACCAATGGTTCAGGGCGGCCGATGGTCAAGCGCGGGAGGACTTCACACCCGTTACCACTAACTGTCTCTACAACCATGTGAACGACATTGACGGGAATCCACAGCAGCCGGAGACTTCCCCTCCCCTCTACCGTACCATGCTGAAGGCGGCTTTGCAGGATTCGAAGAAGGGATGGTCCGATGAGTGGGACCTGCGCCAGGGCGGTAACTTTACTGATGAATGGGCCTGGGCCTACTGGGTAGGCACCTCATGCAAGGAGTTTGGGGCCGAGCTAAGGAGAGTGGGGTTGTATGAGGCAGCATGGGCCTCCCAATTCCACATTTACCAACCAAAGCAACTGATGCCGGAGCTGCTGAGTAGATGGTCATCTAGGACCAACACTTTTCACTTGAATCACGGGGAGGTGGGAATCAACCTGTGGGATGTACACCAGATTTATGGGGTCCTGATCCTGGGGGCCATGTATGACGAATTCCTCCCCGTCGTCAGCACGTGGGGGGATATGGAGCAAATGTCGCGACTGGCGTCGGCGCTGATGGCACTTGTCCCTGGAGAGGACAAGGAGGCAGTGTGGGACGTCCACTTCAGGAGGTGGTTCAAATGCTTCCGGAATTTCCCATAGAATCGAGAGTTCCCTCCGAGGCCTCGAACTTGTCCAAGGACAGCCCAACGGGGCAAGGGGCACTCGTATTGGCGGGTCTTGGAGGACAGCCAATGGAAGACTTGGGGTTTCATTGTCAGCACTGAACAACAGCCGATAGTCAGGCTGGCGGTGTTCATCGCGGATCTCACCTGTGGTTGGATCCTACCAGTGAGAGATACAAGCATGGGGGTACGGCCCAGCTCGTTTATCATGGCGACGATGTTGGCCATGGGGTAGCAGATCAACTTGGGGATCCCGATGCTCACCAAACTCTACAGAATGTTGCGGCATATTAGCGAGGGAAAGAAGCCCCCAAGGATATGCGGGCCCTTCCACCTCCTGTATGGGTGGATCGCATCGCATATCAGTGGGATTTATGAGTATCCAAACCCCATTTCGCCGCCGGGATCGAACTTCCGCCCCTCTATCCTGAACGCGGCCGGGAGCTTCCCTTTCAAGCTGGACATTCTGATGGTGTTGAATAGGGTGTGGAGGGCGGATGAGTTTAACTTCCACCCCTTCCCATTGCCGACGGGGATGCATACTGATGACGGACGGGGAACAGAAGAACATCGGGCTTACCTCCTGGCCTTCCGAGGTGGATTTTTGGTGGCACGAATAAATCGTGAGCCGCTCTATGAACCGTACACCCCGCATCGGTTTACGAGGCAGTTCTGGTGCCTCCAGCGGTTGACCCCACAGGTCTACTGGGAGGTGAGTCCCGAGGAGCACCCGTGTGTAATGAGGTAGTTGTGGCTCATGTTCACACGGGAAGATGGAAAGATGCGGATTTCATTGCCTCCATCCACCGCCGCCTTCGTATTGGTGAAGGAGTACGCCATCATTTGGGAGGCTGCCTACCCAGGGGAGATGCTGAAGCAACCAACTATCTGGGTCGGTGACGGTGGGCCTCCTCTATCTCGAGGTCGGGGTCGGAGGGAAGCTAGGGCCGCTCGCAGTAGCGGGGATTCCATGGCGGCGAGACCCGCATCGGCCGAGGGTATGGCAGCAGCGGTGGATCCGGTGATTCCGGAAGAGCAGGGTCATCCGGAGGGGCGACCACCGAGGGGATTTCGTAGGATATCCACTCAGGCTCCGGGGAAGTGCCTGCGTCATATTGACATGGAAGAGGATGTCATCTTCCCCGAAGCATGGTACATTTGGGATGTCAACTGACAATTCCTCAGCCCACCCGAGATATGGGCCTACCTGAATCACCTCAGGATGGAATTACCGGGCATAGGCCCAGTTCGGGATGGATTCATGGTGTCTCCTGCAAAGGCGGAACAGTACCTGGAAGAGCTGGAGGAGTACGTCCACTCCAGTGGTGTCCCTCGTCCAATGACAGACCAGGTGAGGGTACTGTTGAATCAGACGGTCCCCCCACAGTTATCGGCTTTCGATCTGAGGGAGTGCTTCCCTTTGCCGGAAGAATCAGAGGACTCCCCTCGGGAGGATGAGGCTGGAGGAGGGAGCCCGTTGGAGGAGGGAGAGGTCGGAGACCGAGGCTCAGAATCTGATGATTCCGCGGAGGCTCTCGAGGTATTATTCCGAACTTCTTTCCTTACGATATGTTCTTGGGTCACTGTGGACTTCTCACTAATGTTTGAGCCATGCAGGAGGAACTTGTTCGCATGCCTCGTTCTCACTCCTTGGCGGGTGATGATGCAGGACCGTTAGAACCCGTGCCTATGGTTGCGTCCAGTTCCGCGTATGGTGGGACCAGAGCGCCCGAGGTGGCTCCTCCAGAATCTCCAGACCTTCCTACAGTATACGGAGGGCCTCGCCTCGGGGTCCGGTTAGTACCGGCTCAAGAGAAGCACTAGGAGGTCGATCTTCGTAAGTCTCCTCTACCGGTCTCCTCGTTGTCACATGTAGACCATGCCAACTAACGTTTGTCCCTCTCTGTCGTACAGTTCTTCGACTGGCATGGGCCGCTGCGGCAAGACTGGTCGGGATGTCTGGTGGTGTCCCACCTAGGGGCATGCCGGTGATGGTGGTGATAGTCCCCCCATCTCCTCAAGCTGCGACGCACATCATCATTGGCGGGACCACCAGCAGGGCCGTACCCGAAGTCATTGAGGTGGACTCTGAGGAAGAGGATCAACCGGTCGGTCCCAGTCTTGTCGTTCCTACTTCAGCGCCAGGTGTCGTACTGGATTCAACACCGAATGTTGATCCTGCCGAGGATTTCTTGCAGGCGTATCCCGCGTACGAGCCTGCCAATCGCGCAGACTGGGACAAGACGACCTCCGACGAGAAAGACAGCAGCATAGTCCACCGCCGGTCGTGGAAGCTGATCACACGCTTTATCAAGGACACTCCCCAAGCTCAATGGCTGGCCTAAATGGATAGACTTCGCTCGCGGTTGCGCGAACTATGTTCTGGGGGAGTGGATGCCCAACGTCCTCACGCACTCATCCGAGATCTTATGGCTGAGACGATCCGGGAGCATGATCGCGGGCTCAGCGTGAGCTGGCTGCGGAGGAAAGCGACCAGTATCAAGAAGCTCCAGGAGGCTGAAGGCAAGGTTCAACAGATGCAGACCCGAGAAGACGAGCTTTCAGCCTCTCTTGATGAACAAACTGAGCTGGTCTCATGGTTGAAGGCCCAGCTGGCAGAGGCAGAAGAGCATATGAGGTAGACCTCTGGAGAGATGGCTGTCGTTCAAGCTGGCGTAGAGAGGGCCAAAGACAGTACTGACGAACTGCGCCTCGCCGCTGCTGAGGAGGAGCGGGAGCTAATTCAGCGGAAGCAAGCCTTGGATGCCACAAGTCAACGGGTGGCAGAGCTGCAATGCTCTCTTGACGGGGTGAACCCGTCCATGAGGGAAGTTAACCCCAGAGTATTGTAACAAACCCATAAACCTTTCATTAGTACATTCGTGCTTCAAAATATTTTTCTTTGTTTTGAATTTCGTAGCGCGCACGATTTCCACTGTTGAATTGCCTTGTTACATCCCTACAATGTTTGCGGGACGTTCGGTGACAATTCCCCAAGCCCACGTGGGTTGAGCCCGATGTCCGGGATTTGGATTACCAGTCTGGATTTCTGAAATGTGGGAGAGGCTTGATGGGGGAAGGAACTTTCAGGATGACCGAATTACCGTTCCCTCAGCGTGCTCTTGTGAACGAACGGGGCAACGCTAGGGGCACTGAAATCGGTCCAGACAGATGAAAATGGGAAGCGTGAATTACGATACCCAAGATTCGGAACACTGTGGGGATGGCGTGACAATAAGGGACAACCGTTAAACTTGGAGGAGAAGTGGTACCCTTAGTGCGTTAGCCTGTAATGGGGACAACAAATAAAGGTCGACCGTTGACCATGTTCGAAACACGGGACCATGTCACAAATGTTGTTGATAAATCCTTCGGGATGTTGGCCCCTCACAGTTGGAGGACCATAGGTCAATAATCCATACTGTTAGGGGGTCCTTCCAGATATGAACCGTCTTCCAGAACGTTCGCCCAGGACGGTAGGTGAGCCGATGCGGCATGAGACCAGGCCGTTAGGGGGTCCCGTGAGACATGAAAGGGGACGAGGGTCCGAATAAGGGGCATGCAAAGCGTGGAATATGGAGTGATGGTCTGTCCGAACAGAATCCAACACATAGGTAGTTACACCACCTTGGTGGGAGTACGCCAGATGGGCGCATCGGTTTGATCATGGATCATTCCTTCATTCAGACAGGGCCTCTCTAGCGAGGGGATCTGTCACTTCCCAATGGGATCTTGGGGCATCCTGAACTCGTTCAAGGTAGAACCGCATTTTAATGTCATGCGTTGAGGACACATAGACTCCTGTAGTTTAACTTCATACGATAGGACGTGGAATAAAAGGGAAGGAAGGGTGTGGCGCGGTAGATATGAAACCAACGTGAATGAGGACATGGAGTCCAAATCATACCACACACCCCTGGAAGAAACTCTTCAGGTCGAGGGACCAAGAGCGAGGATTGGGCAGGGCCCGAAGCAGAGTGGCCGGGCATTCCTACGTACCCCATGAGGATGGGAATCAAGCCATACGTAGTTTTGGAAGGGCAGTTTAACGTCATGCGGGACGAGGAGCAGCCTGACCGTGTTGGTACACATCCCGCTAAAACTACTAAGCCCACGTGAGTCGTGCTTGGTGTGGGAAACAAGCAGTGGTGGTGGGAATTTCCCGACACAGAAAGGGGCAGGTTAGGGAAATGGGATGCTCGGTGAATACCGGCCCAGTGACACTAACACGATCATTTAGCGCACCTAGATGCGCGAAGAGAAAGATCCGAGTATGATGGAATTCCACTTGAACATGGGGAAGTGGAAATGTGTGAATCATGGTGCTCGAGATTCAGATCATGATGATGGCGACATGACGACGGAGGATAACTGCTGACCGTATTCGCAACACAGCATCCTGTAGCGTTAGCCTAGAATGGGGACAGACAAATGAGCATCGACCGCTGACCGTATTCACAACGTGGGATTTTATCGATTTGTTGTCAAATGTCTGTAGGGACGTTGGCCCGAAACGATTGAGGGGCCCTTAGGTTCAGCATTCATGGAGAGCCCTTAAGCCTAGTATCCATGTCGTCCGAGGGTCCTTTTGGATGTGGGAGAGGATGAGGATCCAAATAGCGAGCTCACGAAGCTTGGTCGTGGGACGAAGGGAATGTCCGTATGAAAGTCCCACACTTCGGGTTCTTTGTCGAAAAACATCTGAATATGACAACGAAATGTATTAGAGAGAGGGAGCAGATTCCTTTCCCTTGGGGAGATCTTAGTTTAGGGTTGTAGAATTCAGACCATGGATGGGAAGAGACATAAGAGGCACATGGTGGAGTAACTCAAACACCTGGCACGAATGGAAATAGGGGGTGTGTACGGTGCGCTGAACAACCTGACGCGAATGAGGACGTATTCCCATATCATGCCGCCCGACCCCCTTAAGAGAGGTTTTTTGGTCAAGGGACCGAAAGAGAAAGTTAGGGTGGGCCCGCGGGGTAGTGCCCGGGCGCCCCTACGTATCTCATAGGGATGATAATCAAGCCTTACGTAGTTCATGATGGACCTTAGACCATAAATGGGTAAAGGGAGAAGGGGACACATGGCCTCAAAACCCGACGTGAAGGAGGACCTAAGCCCTACTTACCATGCATTCTATGGGGAAATGCTCATGTAGAGGGACCGAACACAAAGGTTAGGCTGGGCCTTCGGGGAAGTGCCCGGGCGCTCCTACGTATCTCATAAGGATGAGAATCAATCCATACGTAGTTCTGGAAGGTGACATGGTAGGATACCAGTGTCAGGGGGAAAGGGGAGTGCGGGTGTGGCCCTTGCACTAAAAGAAGCGGAATTTGATGTATCTCTTGTTTGTTCTTTAAGGTGAATGGTTTTTTTTGTGAAGCGACAGGCCTAGAATAGTAGGCCGCGATGTCACCACAAGGATCAAGCCGTGATGGGCGTTGAAAAATGGCATGGCACGTGGCCAATACCCAACGTGATGTCCTTTACAACGAGGTCACCACAATGCAGTGCCGTTTTTCATCATGCGGCCAGGACGATAATGTCACAGTTTAGGGTCGTATGATAGGACCAAGCATGCATTTTATCGTCATGCAGCGCAGACGTAGAAGAGACGATGCTAGGCAGGAAATGTGCACAATGTTATAAAACACAATTAATGGAGAAATGATCCCACATCAAACTGTACGCCATTCGGAGATGGAAACCTTAGGCCAAGGGGCCTATATAGAGGTAAGAGGTGAAACCGGGGGAGAGACTGGCTCCCTAAATGGGATGTACCCGAAGACAGGGCGTCTGGGAGGTCCTACATATCCCATGAGGATGGGAATCAAGCCACACGTAGTTCTGAATGGATCTTAGTTTATGGTCTTAGAGCTCGGACCATGGGAGCCCCGAAGGACACCATATTGCAGCTTTGTCCCCCTGACATGCAAAGGTGCACTGAGGGATAGCGCCAAAAGTTTCGAGATTCCACCTGGACATGATGGGGTGAAAAATGATGTGAATCATGCAACCAACATTTGAGGACTGAAGGGGCTGGCGTGACAACAGAGGATTACTGCTGACCATGTTCGCAACACAGCATCTTGTCGCGTTAGGCTGAAATGGGGAAAAAACAAATGAGCATCGACCGCTGGCCATATTCGCAACGCGTGATTTTATCGATTTGTTGTCCAAAACGCTCGGGGGCGTTGGCCCGTAACAGTAGGAGAACCCTTGAGCGTAGTATCCAGGCCGTTCTTGGGGGTCCCTCCAGGTGCGAAAGATTATGGAAGCCCGAATGTAGGGGAGCACGAAGCTTGACAAGTGGAAGGAACTTGATCAAGTTGAATCTGACACTCTTGTTCCTAGACCAGAGTACTCTTAACACATGGGTGAACCATTGCAAGGGGTCAAGAGACTCAACTTTAGGGTAACCAAGAGATGGCGGGTTCCCGGGGAAAGGGGGCATGGTGCCCAAAACCTTGTATCATACCTACATACCCCCCTCTTGGAGAGGGATAGACCAAGTGGCCTAGGTGACCGGGAGATCAGGAGATCACTAAGAAGTGGGGCTGGACCCGAATCCTAGACATTCAGGTGGTCCTACGTATCCCATGAGGATGGGAATCAAGCCACACGTAGTTCTGAAGGGTGCCTTTTAATGTCATGCAGGACAACGAATAAGAGGGCTAACTCTCAAAACGGGGTGCGTGTGGTGCAGCTATTGCAAACCCGACGTGAATGAGGACGTAGTCCTACACTACGCCACGCGGTCCCGTGGTCGGGGTCCCAATGGCAGGACCCGAGAGGCGAATTACCTGAACTCAAGCTGGACCCAGAGACAAGGGGTATTGGCATCCCTACGTATCCTATCAAGAAAGGAATCAAGATGAACGTATTTCCAGATGAAAATCGTAGTTTATGGTCTTAGAGTTCGGACCGTGGAGGGTGACAACTCCCCGAGTAAGCGCAGGTGTCAACCCAATCCCTAAGACCACGTGAGATAAACTCGGTGTGGGAAAAAGGGGGGAAGATCCTTATCACAATACTTGGGGCATCCATCAAAGGGGAGTCGGCAGAGAGTTCTGAAGGACACCTTTGATGCAGCTTGTTCCCCCAACGTGCAGACGTGCACGGAGGAAAAGTACCAAGAGTCCTGAGACTCTACTTGGACATGATGAAGTGATGAAGGGTGTGAATCGTGTACCCGACATTTTGGGCTTAATGGGTTGGCGTGGAGATAGAGGAAAAACTGTTAACCATGGTGGAAACACAGCATCCAAATCGCGTTAGCCTGAGGTGGGAACAACAAACGAGCATCGACCGCTGACCATATTCACAACGCGGGATTTTATCGATTTGCTGTTCGAAACCCTCATGGGCGTTGGCCCGTAACGGTAGGAGAGCCCTTGGGTGTAGTATCCAGGCCGTCCTTGGGGGTCCCTCTGGGCGTGAAGGATGCTGAAAACCCTGATGCAGGGATACTCAAAGCCTGGAAAGCGGGTGCGGACGTGTCCGAGTAGAGCTTGGCGTTCCAGGTAATAAACTAGAGTACTCTTAAGCACATTGGTGAACCACCGAAAAGGGATTGATGAAACAACTCAGTAGGTGGAGGTACATGGCGTGGTCATTACGAGACCGACGTGAATGAGGACATAATCCCACACCACACCATATAATCCTCTCATGGAGGAAGGATAGGCCAAGGGACCAAGATGGGATGAAGATTCCCGAGAGATGGGGCTGGACCCGAATCCTGGACATTTAGGTTGTCCTATGTATCCCATGTGGATGGGAATCAAGCCACCCATAGTTATCCAAATGTAGTTTAACGTCATACGATACGAGAAGGGGAGTAATATACCCTTAAACAAGGTAGGTAGACGGTATGGCGAAGAAGCCAACGTGAATGAGGACGTAGTCCCACACCACACCATACACTCCTATAAGAGAAGACCTGGGTCGTGGCCCAGAAAGTCCAAGGGGCCTGATGGTGGCCAGGAAGGCCTGACCTGCATGTAGTTTAACTTCATGCAATGAGGACGAGGGTCGGGACCCGAGGAGGCCAAGGGGCCTGAGGCTAGGCCTCGTAAGGGGAGGCGTACGGCATGGTACATGATCCCGACGTGTATGAGGACGTAGTCCCACACTGCGCCGTACACTCCAGGTAAGAAGTTGGGCGAAGGGTCCCGGGAAGGCCAGGGGGCCTAAGGTCAGGGATCGGTCAGGAAGGCCTGACGGGTCTGCAGTTTAACGTCTTACATGAGGACGGGGGTCGGGGACCCGAGGAGGCCAAGGGGCCTGTGGCTGGGCCTCATAAGGGGAGGCGTACGGAATGGTACATGATCCCGACGTGTATGAGGCCTACAACACACCGTACACCGCTATGATAGATCGGGGCCATGGGCCCGATCGCTAGCACCACCCGGGGGGAATTTTGTCACCTCGGGATGGGGCAGAATGAATCACTGGACTCGATATTTGGGACATCTCGGGGTGGACCCGATGATCCAGGACACTGTTGACCATGTTCGGAACACATCGTTCCTATGGTGACCCATTATGGGAGCAACAAATGAGCGTCGACCGCTGACGAAATTCGCAACGCGGGACTTGTATCAGCTTGTTGCTTGAAAACCCTCGGGGGCATTGGCCCGTATCGGTAGGAGAGCCCTTGGGCGTAGTATCCAGGCCATTCTTGGGGGTCCCTCTGGGTGTGAAACAAATGATGGAATCTCAGTCAAGGAGTGGGTGAAGCGTAGCTGTATCTGTCCACGAAAGAGGAAAAAATCTCAAGGGGGGATGTGCATCCGGGTCGAGGCTTGCTCGATGTGAGTCGGGGCAAAAGTGTGCACCCTGCTATGTCTTGACCCGAGGGGCAGAGTTTGGCTTTTGGGATGGGAAACAGATGAAATATTTGGGCGTTCCTACGTATCTCATGAGGATGAGAATCAAGCCATACGTAGTTCTTGAAATGCCATACAGTTTAGCGTCATGCGGTGAGGACGTGGGAGGATAGAAGAACGGGAGCGGGCACATGGTGCGACCCTTACAATCTTTGTGCGAGCGGGGTTTCATGAGAGGGTCCAATAAAGCCTAATCCCTGCTACACAAAGACCCTCCAAGAAAACTATTCTCAGGGGGAACAGTGGAAGAGAAAAGCTTGGGGTTGGGCTCAAGACGAGGCGTCCGAGCGTTCCTACGTATCCCATAAAGATGAGAATCAAGCCACACGTAGTTTTTGACATGCAGTTTAACGTCATGAGGGACGATGAAGAAGCATCTCATTTGGGGACATGTATGGTACGACGAGTAATCCGACGTGAATGAGGACGTAGTCCTACTCCATACCGTACAATCCCGCAAGAGGGTAGATCGGGGAAAACTAGGGTGCCTGGGGCCGGACCGCGGTCAGGGAGACCTGACCAGCTTGTGGTTTAATGCCACATTGTGAAGGAGGGGGCCAGGGGGCCCGAGGAGGCCAAGGGACCTGAGGCTGAGCCTCGGTCAAGAAGGCCTGACTGGCTTGCAGTTTAACGTCTTTTAGTAAGGACGGGGGTCGGGGACCCGAGGAGGCCAAGGGGCCTAAGGTCAGGCATCGGTCAGGAAGGCCTGACTGGCTTACAATTTAACGTCTTGCAGTAAGGACGGGGGGTCGGGGACCCAAGCAGGCCAAGGGGCCTGAGGCTGAGCCTCAATCAGGAAGGCCTGACTAGCTTGCAGTTTAACGTCTTGTAGTAAGGATGGGGATGCAGTTTAAGGTCGTGCGGGACCATCTTGCAGTTTAGAGTCGTGCAGGACTTTACAGTTTAGAGTCATGTTGGACCATAATGTGAAGGTTAAGGTCATGCGGGACCGTTTCATAGTTTATCGTCTTGCAGGACGAAGATGCATTTTAAGGTCGTGCGGGACCATAATGCAGTTTAGGGTCGTGCTGGACCCTTTTTTCCCTAGGCAAAGTATCCCTTGAGGAATTTGGCATTGGTGGGAGGGGTTATACGCTCTCCATCTGTGGTCACCAATGAGTATGCTCCATTGGGGTAAACCTTATGGATGATATAGGGCCCTTCCCATTTGGGTTCTAATTTGGGTGGTTTCCAACCAGGAATCATTGGCGCTCGAAGGGCCAGTACCAGGTCGCCCTATAGAAAAGAGCGGAGAAGAACCTTCTTGTCAAAGGACCACGCTATCTTGTCCTGATGCCTTTCCAGATTGTGCAGGGCACGAAGCCGGTTCTCGTCCAGTGCTTCTAATTCATCTAGACGGATCTCGGCTACCTCATCTGTTGTCTGGTGGTCATAAACTGCAGTGCGTAACGACGACAGCTGGATCTCAATGGGTAGGATGGCCTCAGCTCCATACACCAGGGAATATGGAGTCACCTGGGTAGAGTTGCGAGTCGTCGCCCGGTAAGCCCAGAGGGCGTTGGGGAGCTTGTCCGGCCAACTTTTCTTGTTCTGACCAACCATCTTCTGCAGAATGTTAGAGAGGGTCTTGTTGAACGCCTCGATCTGTCCATTCGCCTGCGCGTGGTAGCGGGAGGTATGGTTCGACCGGATGTCGTACTTGGCGTACAATTTCTTCAATTCAGCTACTCAGAAGATGGTGCCGTTATCGGTGAGGACGGTGTGAGGTACCCCAAACCGGTTGATAATGTTGGAGCTCACAAAGGCAACGATGGAACAGGCCTTGACCTCTTTTAGCGGAACTGCCTCTGCCCACTTGGAGAAGAAATCTGTAACCATCAGGATGAAACTACACTGGTGGGCTGTTTCCGGTGGATACGGTCCCACTACATCAAGTCCCCATACCTCAAATGGCCAAGAGTAATTGGTGGGGTGGAGGGGCTCTAGCGGCCGATGCAAGAAGTTGGCGTGTACTTGGCACGCGTGGCATCTCTTGGCATATCCAATACAATCGTGGATCATAGAGGGCCAAAAGTACCCCAACCTCCGGATTTGATGGGACAGCTTCGGCCCAACTTGATGGGCGCCACAGGAACCAGTGTGAACCTCTTGAATAACTTTAGGTATCTCCCCTCCTTGGATGCAACGGAGGAGGACACCATCGAAACTCCACTTATAAAGGATCTATTCAAGACTGGGGCCGCTCTGGAGGGTAAATTGCAGCGCGCGGCGTCGCATACGCTCGCGCTCGGCCCGATCGTCCGGGAGCTGACCATTTTGGAGATACTCAACAAAAGGTGCTCTCTAGTCGGGAGTGGCTTCAACCACTGCATCTGACGAACCTGGGACCCCTGACGTGGAGGGTCCGGTGGTGAGATGACTTACCCGCAGGCCATCATTGTCCTCTTGGGTGACAGGGGCAATGACTCTCCGGTGGGCTAGATGTATGATCAAATCATCTTGCACGGGTTCTGCGAGCGACGCGTCTAAGCCAGCCAGGGCGTCCGCTTGGCCGTTCTGCGACCGTGGGACATGGGTAACCTCTGGTCGAGAAGAAAACTGGGCCATTAGGCGGAGGGTGTACTCCAGCAATGGTGCGAGCTCCGGCTTCCTGACGACGTAGTCTCCATTAACCTGTTTGATTACCAGCTCGGAATCCCCCTTCACATGTAGATGGGGCACAAGGATCTCAAGGGCCAACTCGAGGATGGTGATGAGACCTTGGTACTCTGCCTCGTTGTTCGTACAGCCTTCTAACAACAGGAATGAGTATGGAAGGACGGCTTGCGCAGGCGTAATGAAGACAATACCTAGGCCTACTCTGTTGAGCTTGGGATCGTTGAGCCTCCTACTAGTGGGGCTCCGGGAGGCACCGTCGAAATGCATTTGCCAACACGGGACAACATGATCGACTGAGAGGATCGTCTCATCAAGGAAATCCAGGTCCAGGGACTGATCCGCAGAGGTTGGATGGGCAACTAAAAAGTCTGCCAACGCCTATCCCTTAATGGCCTTATGAGGTATGAATCTGATATCGAATTGCTGGAGAATCACTGCCCACTGTGCTAGTCAGCCAGTCAGCATAGGGCGGTTCAGGATGTACTTCAGTGGGTCTACCCGGGAGACCAATTGCACCACATGGTGTTGCAGGTAATATCGCAACTTCTGCACGGCAAAAACGAGTGCAAGGAAACTCTTTTCGATAGGGGAGTATATGACCTCCGTATCGAGAAGCATGCGGATGAGATAGTAGAGACTGTTCTCAATACCCTCGTTATTCTTCTGGGCGAGCAGCGCACCGGGGGATCTCTCCAGGGCGGTCACATAAAGGACCAACAGCTTTCCGGAGACGGGTGGCATCAAGACCGGAGGTTGGATCAGATACTGCTTGATTTCCTCGAAGGCGGTCCGACACTCCTCATCCCATTCATAGGCGGCGCCCTCCTTCATGAGCTGGGAAAAGGGCTTACACTTTCCGGCCAGATTGGCGATGAATCAGCTTATATAGGCTAAGTGACCTTGAAGGCCTCGAAGCTCCCGAATGTTACTTGGGGGAGGCATTTGGTTGATGATCTTGATCTTCTCTGGGTCAATCTTGATACCTCGGTATCTGACAACAAAACCCAAAAACTTCCCAGAGGTGACCCCGAAGGCACACTTCAGTGGGTTCATCTTCAGGTGACAGGAACGGAGGAAATTGAACACTTTCTCAAGGTATTTGAGATGGTACTGGCACTGACATGATTTGACTACGAGGTCATCCACATATCATTCCACCAATGTACCGAGAATTGTCTTGAATATGCGATGCATGGCCCTTTGATAAGTGGCACCTACATTTTTCAACCCGAATTGCATAACCTGGTAGCAAAAGGTACCTTGGGGAGCTCTGAAGGCAGTGGAATCCTCGTCTTCGAGGGCCATCCGGATCTGGTTATACCCGGAATACCAATCCATGAAAGAGAGGGCTTGGAACCCGGCCGTGGCATCAATCAACAACTCCATCACAGGGAGTGGAAAGTCATCCTTTGGGCAGTGGCGATTAACATCGCGAAAGTCGATGCAGACTCTGATCTGCCCATTCTTCTTCCTGACTGGCACAATGTTGGCAAGCCAGTTGGGGTACTGGACCTCCTTGATGAAGTTGGCTTTGATTAGCTTGTCAACTTCGGCCTCAAACATAGCACCATGAGAAGGGTGCATCTTCCTAGGAGGCTGCTTAAACCCACGATGTTTTGCCGGGAGGCCCAAACGGTGAACGGCTACCCGGGGATCTAGCCCTGGAATCTCTTTGTAACTCCAAGAAAACACATCACGGTGTTGTTTGAAGAAGTCTACGTACTGCTTCCGTTCCCCGAGGGACATGGCTGCGCTGATCAATGTGGGCTTCGGATCTTCCTCGCTACCAAGGTTCACCTGTACCAGTTCATCAACTGTGGTAGAGACGCCTTCTTCGAAGGCGGGGGAGTATCCTCTAAGTCTTCCTCCCCACCCGTGGGGAGACTTCCCGCGACGGAAGATACTTCTGAGCTATCAAAACCCAAGGGGCAGCTGGTGCCGGCCTGGGCAGTAGCGGCCATCTCATCGGGAGACTCACTCGCCATTGAGACCATAGCGACGAAGGCAGTCGACCCTATCCCATCCGGCCTTCGGCCTAAAGGGACACATTTGATGATATCAAAGCAGTGGTGACGTGTCGGCCTGAGTCGGTTAATTCTAGCCCAGCGGAGGAGACACGTATGGTGCACGGTCATCATCATAAGCTTGACGTCCTGGTATCGTACAGGGGTAGGAGGTTCCGGGATCACCTGAGCCTGGTTGATGTAGGAGTACGAGGTGATTTTCCGTCGTCGCTTGGACACGGGAACATGCCTTCCTTGCGTACCTGAAATAACAAAACATTGCCCTATGTCGGGGTCGTGGCCTCCAACCGGTGGATCGGGAGGATGTAGGCATCATCCATGCTTGCCCAGGGATCACTTGTGACCGGGGCGGGTTCATCCTCGCTCACCAGGATTTGCTTGTCCTTACTTTTGTAATAACCCGCATCCAGATAGCGGGCCTCACAAGAAGCGAAAGGGGACGCGTCTCCTTGGAGTACGCCTACTCGACCGTTAAGCGAGTACTTGAGGCACTGTTGATATGATGAAGGGACCGCTGCATGCAGATGGAGCCATGGCCTACCCATCAATGCGTTGTAGGCGGTGTCCTGAGAGACAACCATGAACTCGGTGCTGGAAATTAAGCCACCGAACTGAGTCTTCAGGTGGATCTTGCAGACTTGGGTTTGCTCTGTCTTGTTGTACCCCTGGATCCTGAGGTCAGAGGGAGTTAAATCACCTTCAGACAGACCCAGCTTTCGCAACATCCGAGTCTGAATTAGATTGATTCTGGAACCCGTGTCGACGAGGCAGCGGCGGACTTCCATGCCATTGAAGTGGCCAGTGATGTACAACGGGCGAATATGCCCCTGTATAGGAGGGTCCTCATCTTCACCGGAGAACGAGATAACCTCCTGACATTCGGAGTTTTCAATTGTCTCGGTATGTAAGGCTTCTGCAGCTGCTACCTCCGTCTCAAACTGGAGGGGGCTCCTTAGGACCTCGGCAAGTGCCTCGCGCATTTCGGATGACAGGAGGAGGGCCTCAAGGATGGAAAGCCTCGCCGGAATGCCGGACAGGTGCTTCAGGACATCATACTTTCGTTCCAAACGCGAACCTCTGCTTATAGGGGGTCGTTCGGCATTTGGAGGCATAGCAGGTCCTGCTAGTTGAACCGGCAATCGACTATTACTGGGTACATCTTGATGCCTACTAGTAGAATCCTGGAGAGTAGTCACCGGACTAGGATCGGACAGTGGAGGCTGGCCTGTAGCTGGTCAAGACTGACTGTGATATGAATGAGGCAACTCCCCCCGACCTAGTAGCACGAACGATGGTGGAGGAAGAGCCGAGGGCGTTAGATGGGGTTGCGCATGCTGAGATCTGCACTGAGCCTGCTGCCTGGTCTCAGTAGCGTTCATAGCTGGGCCAAAAGTGCCTGCTGACGTACCTCGATGACCGGCGTGGTTACGATTCCGCTGACGTTGACGTCGGCTGGAAACATTGGGGAGGTCTTCCTGGCGTTCCCCCTTGTCGGGGGTCATATAGGGATTTACCAGCTCCACGGTGTTAACCGAAGCGTACCTCTAGCTGTCGCTGGAAGACTCATCCACCGCAGGGCGGATTCTGGGAGGAATCCCCATTTCAGGGGGCATAAAGTCGCCGAGAGTGCGGGATGACGACGGCACCGGCGGTGCGCGTTGCTTCTTCTTGCGTCGCCACTGCTTGCCCTTTTGGGAAGAGGCCGACTGTGAAGACGACGCGGAGGCACCAGCTACTTCTTCTGAAGGTTCTGACTGCTTCAGGCATGCCCGGATGATACCATGGGCATAGACGATGGTTTTTCGAGGCATCTAGTCATCGTATTTCTGGGATCTGCGGTTGGGGACCTGCTGCCACTCGCCTTCACTCTCGCTGCCGATCTCTGATCCTGCAAGGACACCTGCCACTTGCGCTGGTGCTGGGCCCAACTTGACTATGTTGTTGTTGACCTGGTCTTGAAGCCTGTATTTAAACACATAGAATTGCTTGAGGGTGTGCCCCAGGATCCGATGATAAGGGCAGTAGTTGGGTTGATTGTTGAGATTCTCCTTTTCCGGCCTTCTGCACTCAGGAAGACGCACAATCCCTTGCTCTAGGGAACTTTGGAAGTAGCCAGGGACCTGATTTTTGTTGAACGAATAATTCTGGTACCTTCTTTCCGGATAGGGGGCCCTGGGGGCCTGGCCCTGATGAGGGGCCGGAGGGGCCTACCGAGGAGGCGGCGCCTGATTGTCTCGCCTAGGTGGCGGTGGCGCGTTGCGTGGGGGAACCTGTCGGTTCTGAGGCGGCCGCTGCTGGGCAGGAGCCTGTGCTTGAGGTGGAGGACCTCTGCGGGGTTGCGGGGGTGGTGCCGCCGGCAGTAACTCCAACTGCCTCGGGGCTTGTATTTGGGCCACCACGGTGGGTTCAGCCCTGGCGGTCCTCCTGGCCGGGATCATAGGGGGCAACAAACGTTCCTGACTGGCCTGTTGCAGGGCTTCCTCAAGGAGTTGAGCCTTATCCGAGAAATCTTTGAACCCTCCAGGGTAGTTCTGGGTAATCAGGGAGGGTACCAGCTCTGTCTTGACGTTCCCCACACACATCGTCAGTAGTTTCTCCTGAGTCAGTGACATATCGAGGGAATACGTAAGTCCCTTCTACCGGGCTATGAAATCTGCAACCCGCTCATCAGGCCTTTTCTGGCACTTGAAGAGGTCTGCAATGCTGGTCTTCCACGTGGTGGAGCGGAACTGGTATAAGAACTGTAGGCGAAGATCCTCCCAACAGGTCACCGATCCGATAGGGAGATGGCTGTACCAGACGAATGTCGTACCTTCCAATGTTTGTACGAAACATCGGAGTTTGGCGACTTCTTGCTGAGCCGGGGTCCCCAACATGGGGCCACACCTAGAAGAAAAATGAGTCAAGTGCTGTGGCGGGTCCCCTGTCCCGTTAAAAGGCGATAAAGTGGGGTTCCCAAAACCCGGAGGTGCATGCATATCATCCACCCACGCGGGATAAGGCTTGCCATCCGGTGGGACCGCCACATGCCGCGTTTCCAATGCTTCAAGGTGGACTGTGAGCGCCATGATAAGATCATCCGGGTGGGGGTCCCTGTCTTGATGGGGATCCCTAACCACAAGTGCATTTCCAGGTTCTTCAACATGGTAGACGGCCTCGGACGCTCGTGGGTCAACTGGATGGACGACCCGCGGGGCGACTGGGGGAACCCGGACTGGATTCTTCAGATTGCCCCGTCGCTCGGGGGGATTTGGCGAGACGTATTGCACCCTCTTGCCATACGTTACGGCTTCTGCCCTGTCTGCGGTAGTAGCATGATCAGGGTGGGCCGGAGGCATCTCACCGGGGCGAATTGTTCCTGCCCCTGCTGCCCCGGCCTGGGATTACCATAGTCGGATCGTCGCTCTGTGGCACGTTCGGCCAAGAGTTCGTCAACCAGCCTCTTCTGCTCAGCAAGCAGCTGGCGTAACATAGCCTTTTCGGGATCTTCGTCCGTTTTCTGCACAGTGGCGGATGGGTCAGAGTGCTTGACTATTCCGACGTGCTCCTTACCCTTTCCAGTGTTTCGACTGAGTACCAGCGACTCGGTGGGTACGGGGAGGCCTAGCAGGTTCCTCTGCTGACGGGTAACTCTCCCTGATGGGTCCAGCAGTGGCGGTACGCCCTCGGGGGGTAAATCTCCGTTGAGGAATTCAAGCTCATCTACCTTGTCCATGACGTCAGCCATGTGGACTGCGATCCCTCTCGAGGGCATGTCCTCGATTTCGCATAGCGAATCGGGCTGCCGTCAGATAGGGTCGAAGAGGAGAGCGGCATAGTGTCCCCAACCACGGACTTGCACGTGGGGGGTGGCTTCCCTGAAGATTTTTTGGAGTGCTTTAAAAATCTGAATGCATTTTCATTGAAGGGCACTCTGGTGGCCTGGCGACTCAGGGTGCTGGGCCACAAGGAGTACGGCCGCATCGACCAGGTGGCACTGCTCGCCGATTTCTTCGAAGTGCTCTCGACTTCTGGGATACACCACCCGTTCGTAAAGAAGGCGGAAGTGTGTCTCCCATAGGGTTCGACAAAAGCACCCCACTTCTTCAGGGGTAAGAGACTCCGGCACGCGAAAATTCAGCACCGCCGTCGGCCAGAACTTTTCAAGTAATCTGTCGCGAGGATACTCTAGAAGCTCCTGGGCTCGGACTCAGGGTCTGGCCCCGTGTTGCCCCACTCATCAACCGGGGGCGGCTGAGGGATAGGTAGCGGTACCGAGGCGGACCTCTGAGATAGTTAGCTCGGCGGTGGAGAATACGGCGAACGAGCTGACTGGCCGCCGAATTCCGGGCCTTCCTCCGAAGAGTGAGGTGACCTGGCCATGATGTCACGATACGACGGGATGATAATCACATCTTCCGGAATGGGAGCCACGGCTACCAGCGATAGGTCGTGTCGTCACTCTACCATCGTTGGCCTCCAAAATAACTCTTCGTGATCTCTGGTAGAGGTAGAGGGCGCTCTTGGTGACAAAGGCGGTGATTGCGCGGTCGAGACCTGCGGAATTCCCAAGATATCTTCCTCTTGGATGTACCTGCGGAGGGAGATGGGAATCTAGTGGACCTCAAATTCTGGGAGAATGAGGCTAACGTGTCTGGTTCCCTCCCCAGTCCTTGATACGGAGGAGCGGGGAGAAGGTTCCATCGCTGAATCGCATTCCGCTTCCGATTCGGAGAAGTGGGCATGTCTGATCTCCACCTGGGCCTTCCTAGGCTTCTTCTTGTTGCGGCGACGACCCGCTATCCTGCCCCGGGGTGGCTCTTCAGGACAGGGTTGACCCCTATCAGGCAGCCTCGGGGCGGCGCTGGCTCCGTGGCGGAGAGGGCCTCCACTCGAGATAGCCGGGGTGCGAGGGGCACCGGGGAAAATGTCGAAGGGTACATGGGGAGGACCTCCATGAACATCACCCATATAGGCGGATCCCCTGTTGGAACCGGCCGGAGCATGGGGAGGACCTCCATGGCCGATACAAGTGGAGAGAGGCTGACCATCACTCCTCGATTTGGTGGGGCGAGGAGGACCTTCGCCGGTTGCAGAGAGGGCGTAGGGAGGGCCCCCATGTTGGAGAAGGACCGGATAGACGGTGCCTTCAGGTTGGCGGTCGGGGGCAGGAGGATGGACTCCATACCCTGTATAACAGGCACAAGAAATGTTTCCGCGCTCAGCGTCACTGCTGCGGGGGAGGTGTTCCTTCGGGATGGGGGTAGCACGAGGCATGCCTCCATGATGAACTTCGGAGCGGGGAAGGCCCACGCTCTGTGGAGCAGTGGTATGGGGAGGACCTCCGTACAGGGTGACATTACCGCGGGTTAGTTCGCGGCAATCACCACTTGGGCCTGCCACCGTGAGAGTAAACCCAGCCTGCCCGTGGGGTGGTTGGGGCCTCGATCCCGGTGGGGTGAAGGAGTTCCCCTACTCAGTGTATGCCAGGGATTCACGATGCACGTCGGCGGTGGATCGGGCCACTGTAGCTGTCGACGTTGACGCGCCTGGGCGAGCGTCCTCAGCCCGGGCCCGGCGCTGACGTCGGGTCAGGCGAGCTGGCACAGGTGGTGCAGGGACGTGGCCTGCCTGCTCTTCCTGCGGGGCCGGACGGCGGCGCTGACGCGGCCGGGCGGGAGCTCTCGCCTGGAGCCCTTGGTTAGGGACCCTGAGCGGGCTGAGCCGGACGGCGCCCGCCTCTTCAGCGTAAGGCGAGGAGTCGTCAAGGCGTTCCGGAGACAGACTCCCGAAACGGTTGAATGTTGGGGTGGGGAGCAGGGGCTCCCTGTGCGGCCTGTTATAGGGCGGCGTTGACGGCAGGGCCTGGAGGCCTCCAGGTCTAGGCGGGCCATATCCCGAGTTGGGATAACCCCTTCTTCCTCGTACCTACGCACGAGGTTGTTGATCACCCTTCGCTAGATGACCTCTGATGGGGAAATGGGACGTGGACGCCCCGTATTCCGTGATGTGGCGGCCGTCGTGGCGGTAGCGGCGCTACGTGGGGTGGTCGTGGCAGTGTTGCTCCTACCCCTGCATGGGCGATGAGCAGATGGTGATCGCGTCTCTGTAACAGTAACCTGATTCCTGAGAAACGAAGGGATCAACTCATCAGTATTGAGAGGAAAAGGATTGACAGCCAGTGCCCCAGCGTCCTTCCATTCTCCACGTCTGTAAGAAGGATCCATGCCAACACACTGCAGAACGGAGTGCTCCACGTTCTACTGCCCCGACTTCTAGTGAGTTTCACGACAGGCCCGCTATTTTCTTGGCAGGACCGGGCGGCGGATATCTGGATCCGGTGACACTTCAATCTACTGGTGTCTCGAACGCTACTAATCCCCATGTTGAGGAGAATAATTTCACGTCGAGTTCACCATTTTTGTTTCCTACGCTTTCGCCGGGGCACGCGCCCGTCCGTCCATGGAGGAGGACGCGCGGCGCTTTGTTGCCCTGCATTCCCGCTTTCCAAAGGCGGGCAGCATTTGCTCCTTATTTAGGGACGTCTGCTCCTTGATTGAAACAAGATGATGGGATGTCAGTTCTTCCTCCTATGGATTCCTCCTCAGAACTCGTCACCTAGTCCACGTCTCCCTCATAGATTTAATACGTAGTTCGTGAAACTCTTACCAGTGCCATGTTTCCATGGACGTCGGTTAATTACACTGCTTCTGTCGGGACATTCCAAGGGGTTCGGTCAGGGCAGCAACCTTCAGTCGGGGGAGTAGTCACGTTGAGGCATCAGTAGAGTGTCTGGATGCTGGGGAACCTGGCATGTCTGTCTTTTATCCCTGGTCATAGGGATTCTCGAGGGCATGGAAGCCCGAGGCATCCCACATCGAGCGCGGGGAATTATATGTCATAGACACATATCTGAGGTTTTCCTCAGCTTCCCGTGTTTAACACAGGGTATGTCACGAGTTTAACGTCTAGCGGAGACAGATCAACCCAACCAGAGCATTAGCTAGGACAGTTCGGATTGAGGGATCCTCCTTGAAGGGATGTCGATACCGGGGCCAGGCCATGGGCGGCTATGAAGAAGAGCGTACCGACATGGTTTCACCAGGATAAGACGGTCCGGGTGAGAATCGGGGTGGATGATAGGTTGATGAATGGAACAGAGGGGGAGTGAAATGGGACCATCGCAGGGGCGATGGTGAAGTTGGGCTTGAACCTTGAAGAGGCATCCGACGTATCCCCGTGGCAGTGAATCAATGTCGGCGTAGTTCGGGATGGTGCCGGTAAACCGACGTGAATGTGGACCTTGGTCTGATGGGCATCGTCACCGTACCGACGTGAGGGTGGACCTTGGTCCAATGAGTATCATCAGCGTACCGACGTGAATGTAGACACGTGGATCCACTGGTAGTGGGCATGAACCTTGGGGAGGTTTCCTACGTACCATGCCTTGGCATGAATCAAAGTCCTCGTAGTTCAAAGGATTGATGGAATACAGTTTAACGTCATGCGGGACGGTAGTGAACCCTGAAGTGAATAAACGACGGGCGGTGGGTGTCGGCGAGCCGATGCAAATGAGGGACCTTGGTCCGATGGGAGATGGGCTTGAACCTCTGGGAGGATTCCTACGTACCATGCCATGACACGAATCAATGTCCTCGTAGTTCGCTGAAAATTGGGGGGGGGGGGCTTGGCACACCGACAAGAAGACGGTTTGGGCCAATGTTTGTTGGGCTTGAACCTCAGGGAGGCTTCCTACGTACCGTTTCTTGACATGGATCAAAGTCCTCGTAGTTCGGATTGGGAAATGCAGTTTAACGTCATGCTGGACGTAGGTGGAACACGATGTGAATTGGATGATGGGTGGGCTTGAACCTTGTGGAGGCTTCCTACGTACCATGCCTTGACATGGATCAAAGACCTCGTAGTTCAAATGGTGCTTTGTCGGCGAACCGACGTGAAAGTGGACCTTGGTCCAATGGGTGGTGGGCTTGAACCTTTGGAAGGCTTCCTACGTACCATGCCTTGACATGGATCAAAGACCTCGTAGTTCAGGTGGAAATGGGTGTGCAGTTTAATGTCATGCGGGACAAAAGGAGGCATGCAGTTTAACGTCATGCTGGACAAGGGTGAAACTCGACGTGAATGAATGGCCGAGCAATGTGTGGCTTGAGCCTCATAGAGGCTTCCTACGTACCATGCCTTGACATGGATCAAAGTACTCGTAGTTCACTATGGGATGGGTCGCAATGGCTTGCCATTGGGCCAGAATGCAGTTTAACGTCATGCTGGACGGGAATGAGACCCGACATGAATAGATGACGGGTGGGCTTGAACCTCATAGAGGCTTCCTACGTACCATGCCTTGACATGGATCAAAGTCCTCGTAGTTCGCTAAGGATTGGGGATCAGGGTCGGTGCTCGCTCTAAGCCCACGTGAGTCATGCTCGGTGTGAGAAACAAGAGGTTGCAAGGACCTCACGATCACGTCGCGAAGGATGCGTCTGTGAGAAGAAAAGAGGGGCTTACGCGTTAGGTGGCCCATGGTGATGTGACTTACTCTAGGATGGTGGCCCAGTCACAGTTTAACGTCATGTGTTGAGGACGTGGTGCTTGGCAGTTTAACGTCCTGCAGCTCAGACGAGGTGGGTTCACTCCACACCCCTAGGACTTACATAACCGGTACCCTCTAGTCCTTGGGGAAGGGAAGGTACCAGTAAGGCCATGGTAAAGGGGGGTTGTGGAACGAATCATCGAGGGGTCCACGTTAGCATGGCTATGCGAAGAAGAAATAGCAGTTAGCGTGCCTATGCGAAGAAGCATTAGGCGAAGCAATGCTATGGGTGGTATTCTCCATGGGACTTTGAAATCGCATCGTGCAAACCTGGAGGGTCGCATAGGAAGAGGAATCTCTAAGAAAAGGAGCGTTCTTCGCGAAGTGGAGTGCCTTGGCCTTAGCATGGGGCATAGGTGTGAGTGAAAGGTGCTTCGCGAAGTGGAACCGTGTTCGCGGAGCACTGCCTCGCGAAGAAGGGGTGCCTCGCGAAGCAGGGTCCTGCGAAGCAGTGTTCTTCGTGATGTGTAGCGATCCTGCCTTAGCATAGGGATCACTAGCATGGGATGGGTGTTTTGCGAATCATAAATGCTCCGCGGCTGCCCGGGTTCCGTTGGGAATCCCCTTCCTTCGCGAATGCCCTTGAGCTTCGCGAAGGGCATCCCTCTCGGAAGAGGGGCTCAAAACGAGACAATGCAAAGGAGTCTCGCGAAGTAGAAGTACCTCGCGGAGCTCATGATTCCCGGGGCAAAGCGTGCTTCGCGATTCGGGAGAGGAGAAGCCGAAAGGTCGAATTGTCCATTTTCTGGGACTTAGGGGGAGTCCAGTATTTATAGGCAAGGGGATCCGCGAAGCAGAACTCGCGGGCCGCCTCTGGTGCTTCGCGGCGCGCTCGCGAACGTCAACGCCGTCCGCGGAGGGTACCGTCTCTGGAGCTTCGCGGCGGCTCGCGAACGTCAAATGCGTTCGCGGAGCATTACAGCCTCTGGAGCTTCGCGGCGGCTCGCGAACATCAAATGCATTTGCGGAGGATTACCGCCTCTGGAGCTTCGCGAGGCCACAAGGATCGGGATTCTTCGCGTCGGTCCTTCGCGGCGGTGCTTCGCAGCGGTGCTTCGCGGCGGTGCTTCGCGAGGCAGTGTGCCAGCCTTCTTTTTCGTTCCTTCCTCTCGTGCCATATTATATTGGAGCCAAAAATCAATTTTTAATTCAGAATTTCAATTATAGCTTAGGGTGAAATTTTGGCATTGTTCTGAAAAACCTCAATTTTTGATGAATAGTGAAACTACTAAGTGGTAGTTAAAAAACTGAATTTTTTATACAACATAATTTTACCGCTTCTTGGATTGGAATTTCGAAAATCCGAGAGACACGGTTAATATCAAGGAGTAAAATGTGGTTCAATGAGATGAAAATAATTTTTGGTGAATAGTAACTTTTTACTTTTATTTACCACGGTTAAAAGTAAATAGGGTAATTAAGGGTAAAAATGATATTAATATTACCCTAACACATGTCCTAATTCTATAGGACAAGTGTATATCAACCAAAAACAACCTTAGAAATAAAATATTATCATTTAGGTCCACTTGGATTAGATTAGGACATTTATTATTATTTAATTCAAAGAAGAGTTTAAAGTGTTAAAATCAATGTTTATTTACTAAAACATTTTTAATATAGGGTTATTCATAAGATAAATTAGATTGTAAAAATTCATTAGAAAGATAAAACAATTTTCTACATAATGATATTTTATTTATAATTTTTAGACCTTAAATAATTTAATTAATTTATGACACAATGATGATGCAGTAATTACCTATTTAATGAAAAATTAGAATAATTGATATTATAAATACGCAAATAAATTTAATATGAGACTTTCTATGAATTAAAATAATTTTATAGGTTAATATGACATGTTAGTATTGATTTAAGTAACTTTATTCGAAGTAATAGTTCTGTTATGATTTTTTTACAAAAATCAATTATTGAATAGTGTCAAAATTGACATAAAAGGGTTTTTAAAACAAATATTATATTATCAATTGATATTAAATTCCTAAAAATCAATGGTTCGGCCAAGAGACTTATATCATGATAGTTTTATCATTAATGGACCACTAGGGGGTCTCTTGGATGTATATAGTAAATTTATTAACCATATAATATAAAAATACAAAGAGACATTGTAAAAGTGAAACTAATTAACTAAGAGTTAATACTTAAAGTTAATGTTAATATAATGACCCAAACCTATCTAAAATATACTGGTTGAGCGGCTTTCGAACCATCCCCACCTTAAAATTTAAATAATCCACTTTTGAGACATTATAAACCGAATATGAATTTATTATAAAATAATATTTCTAGTTTTTCCAAAGGTGCCCCTCACCCCTCTTATAAAAGGTCACTCTCCCTTCTCACTAACTCACACCTTCAAAGCCTTTTGGCTCGTCCAAACTCTACCCAAATACTCTCTCAACTTTGCTTACTTCATCCTCGAGGCCTTCCTTTAGTCAGAAAGCCATCCTAAGAGCCCTTTTGATCAAATCAAAAGGACGAACCCGAATAAGAGGTAATGATATCACTACCCTTTTTCCAAGTTCCATTCTTCTTCCACTTATTCATTCTTTGTTATTACCATTATAAAATAATAACTCCAGTATCTTATATATACTATGATGTTATTATAAATATGGGGCAACCATATTCAGTATTCTATCCATCCTTTGAATAACATGTCACCATACATTCGTACGTACGGTTTACCGTCTCCACGTCGTGGTGTAATTGTTATTCAATAAATTATTATTTGGATGGGTATAATATTGATGTGTAATTAATGTGAATAATAAATATAACATGATAAGTATTCTGTATATATGATATACCATCCAATTATATTTTATTTTAATATCAAAAGAATGATATTGTCGCTCGTGTGTACGTACGGACTACCGTTTCCACTAACGCAATAAAATTTATTCTCCATCGTATCCATTCATGTCTAATTATCATTTGATGATTAATAATAATATCTATGGACTTGATACCATTCTATATTTTATTAAGATAAAACCTATCCATGACAAACATGACTTACGTAACAAAACATATAAAAGAAAACGAGTAAGTTAACACCCAAAACAACGATAATACTAAGATATTATTAACAAATCAATGTTAAAGGATCATATATGATATCATATTAATGTATATCATTCATGTATAATTTAATAAAAATTATTTCACCATTATATAGGAGGTTAACCTACCCCCAACCAAGGAAAAGTACAAGGTAAGGGTTTATTTCACAATCTCTTCACTATCCGAGGTTGTTTATACGTAATAATCTACTGGGATCTCTTTATAATCCACATCCAAGTTTCTTGAAAGTGTATTTCAAAACATTATTACTATTTTACAGAATATGGGTTAAATTAATTTATATCCTTGTTTGACTTTTTATAAGATGTTTATAAATGAATCTTTCAGTCGTATTCCAAACAAGGTCATTTTTATCCTTTTCGACAGAATTAATGTAAGAATGTTTTTTTAACTTATACGGCGGGTGCGGCTATTTTCCGCCATTATAAAACATTCAAAGCTTCCCTTACACGATTATAAGTATATTTTCAAATTAAATGTTTTACATTAAAATTATGTGACTTTTAATTGATTTCAAAATTAATATTTTAAGAATTTATGAAAGTTACTCTTTATCAAAATCAAAATTTTATATGTTTTAAAGATTTATCTTTCTAAATATTTTTAATTAATGTCCATGTTTTCAAAATGATTTTATGGATTTATTTATATGGACATGTATGTTTTGAAATGATAATTCTTTTCAAAAGTTTCAAAGTGGTATGGGACACTTTGATTAAAAAATCTCTTTTAAATTTAATTTCTTTATAAATGTGTGACTTTTAAATGATTTTACAAAAAGGATATTTCTCTCAAAAAATATTACTCATCATTTTCATCTATGTCAACATCCGTTGATATATTTTAAGATCATTTGATGTTGATTTATTATAAAAAAACTTCCATTGAAGGTTTTGTGATATTTTTGACTGTGGATGTGTTATTTTTATACCATTCATGGTCTATGGTGAAAGTATGGACATTTCGTATGCTAGTTTTAATACGAATGTTTATGTTATGTTTAAATCTGTTCATATGAGGAATGCATTGGACTTAATAAGTGACGGTTGGAGCCCTCTATAGCTCCTCGATGCATTGGTAGGTCTCATGAGACAAACTAGTGTTTTGGCACAAGGCCTTGACAAAATATTATTTGTAGTCTTGGCACGAGGCCTTGGCTATGTGGTTATGATAGTCTGTCATTATGAATTCAATCATTATGAAAGTTGTTATTGACATTGCATGTGATTATTAGATTAGTAGAATATCCATGTGAATAAGTAAATGGAAATTATATCATTTTATTTTTTCCATGCTATGTTGATGTTCAAGTTTAAAAGGCTTTTGTTTTATTTATACATTGCCGTAAAAGTTTATGCTTATTTTTGAAAATTTCCACTGTATGGCTTACCCTTATGGAGCGTTTGAGCTCACCCTTTTCTAAGTTTTATTTTTCCAAGGATTCCATGAACTATATTGTGATTGATATGTAGGGTTAAGACAGGGGAATAATAGCATTCATAAAGGATTATTTATGTTGTTTTGTATATTATAAAGTGTAATGTAACATTCATGTATCTAATCTATTTTCCAAGACTGTTAAACTGATCAGTCCTTTGGGACTTGATTTTGTGTAATCATGGCAATGTATTAAAATAATGCACCGACTCTTGTTCACTGGGGTCAGGGCATTACAATTGATATCAAAGGAAGTTTAGCAATAACCTTGGAAACTAGATTTAGATAAACTCTGATTAGATCACATATCCCTAAGATAGACTTCGAGGATTAGTATAGAAGAACTTCCTATAATTTTGGTATTGTAGAGATTTTGTGAGTTTTTCGAGCAATACATCCCTGTCTGGATACGACCAGGTAGAGGGAGCTCTGGCACAGATGTTCCTAGGGGTAAAACCCGAAAACACCACTTTGAGCTAGACTCGAACGGGAAGTGGTGCACGACAACGGGCCTTGCTGCACTCTTGGTTACGACACTCCTGGGGGATATTCTTAGGATAATTCTCATTTTCTTTAAAAACCATTATGAAGAGCTCATGAGTATATACTTACTCAAAGAAAACATTTTTAGGATTATGGATTATATCCATAAACTGTTCAATTTCTGTTAGGTATTTTACAAGGTTGGAATTATTCATTTCAATTCATAAACTGACCGAGTGTATGCTATTATATAGAAATGGTGCCCAGTAGAAGAAATGTGAACTCCAGTAATACGTATGATCCAAAGAGTAAGAAGGATTGTATCTTTCATGGTATTAAGCCATCATTTAGATGGGAAATAGTCTCCCACTTATTATCATCATATGAAGAAATACTATCATGCGTGGATAAGATAACTAAAGAGTATACTGAGTCTTATTGCTTTGAATGGAAGAAATAGAAGAAAAGGATGGAAGATAGAAAGATGGATAAAGGGAAGAGGGAAAAGAAGAATTTCCCCATAAGTGATAACTGTGGGAAGAAACACCCTGGAACTTGCCTGAGAGGAATGAGAGTTTATTATATGTGTGTAGGAAAAAGGGCACCAAGTACGTGACTACAAGGGTAATAAAATGGTTTCAAATGTACAATGCTTCATTTGCAAGGAGTGTGGACACTACGCGAACCTATCATCAGAGTATTCCACAAATGATGTTATTGGATCACAATAGAGTTATGATACTACCACAGATGAAGAGGAATTATTAGATTTCTTATGTTGATTATGTCATTTGACTGTTGCATCAGCAGTGTATTTGTTATAATAATTATAGAGTATATAAGGATTGTACTACCATACTATTTCATTGAGGATTTTAGATTTTATAGTACTAAGAAAAGTGACTCTACAACAAGTTAAATTTTTTGGAAATTAAATGGTTGAAGGAAAGATAAACCTTAATATGGTCCTAATATTGAGTTACTTATTTTGGAATAAGATATGGTTGATTTGGGTAAATTATATTGGATATTCTTGACTTCCTTGAAACCGATTAAAGATTTGTATATTACATAATTTTTGGAGTTTACAACATTTTTGGATGGATGAATTATATCGAGCATTCTATATGGAATAAGGGAGCATGAATGTAATCAATAAGGATTATGGTAATTCAGGATGTTTTAGTGTTTTAAAATAATACATGATGAAGTTATTCATATGCTATTACGGGGTACAAAGGATCTAAATTATGTTTACCTTCCTTATAAATGTTGGAATGTGAGTTTGGACAGAATTATTTTGGATAATTCTAGTTTGAGATTAATTTTGGATTTCCATAAAAGGACAACCCGGAGGTCGGGCGGAAACCTGTCGCGACCGGCAAGGCTGTGAGACTTGAACCCGCAACCGAAGGGCGGCAAGGGTGTATCACCTACCACTGGCCCACGAGATGTCCTGGATTAAATAATGTAGTTTTTTTTAAAGATTTGGTATATGAATTATAAATTCGTTTTTTTAAACCCTATACAAATAGTATAAATAGAATTTTTTTTTACGTTCTATTGTCTTTTAGAGTAAAAGAAGAGTTTGTGGTAGAAATTAGTTAAAAGATAGAACTCAACTTGTCAAGAATATATATCTTCTTCTCTTATTATAATGAAGAAATTAATTCTTATACTTTATTTAAGGAATAATAAATGTGTTATCCTAATACCCTATGTTTTGTTGAACTGATGGTATTTCAAATCATCATAGATAGATGAATATAAGGACCTCAATTTTACACATGTTTGTGATTGATGACCTCAATCAATACCTATAAATATTTACGTTTTTCCTCCAATTATATGTCTCTAATTTCCACCAATGTTCTCCTAATCGAGATTATAATTTGGTGGTGACCCTTTCATTTCTCTTTTCCTCATAATAAGACTAAATTTTAGTAACCCAATTTCCGATGTGGGTTTTCCCACAAAATATTTTCTACTTTCAACCTTTTATTATAGTTGAAAATTTTCAAATTGCGAGGACAGAATTTATTGAAGGAGGGGAGAATGTAACACCCCAAGATTTCATAGTGTGTTATTTCTTCAAAATAATTCAATAACTTTCACTACACGCAGCACCGAGTTCAAGCGCACTATGACTTACCAAACAAGCCGTTCAAAAGAGGTTATTAATAGTATTAACTAAATTTTAAACATTATATAATCCTTATAATTTTAGAATCCATATTATGAGTTTCTTAGACATAATATAAGAACAAATTCTTTTTTTTCAGATAAAAGAAGTATTTTTGAAAAATGCACTTTTACCAACATTAACCCTTTTTAAATCCAATATTTTAAACATTTATATATTGAATTTGACTAAATAAATTTATATTCTATAATGGGGACATAAAAAAATTTACAATGTAACACCCCAAGCTTCTACGGTACGCTTCTCTTTGAATAATGTGATAGCGTGTGTTGTACGCAACATCGAGTTCTAACACACCACAACCAATCAAACTAGCCGTTATGAATAGTAATACCTACATTATGAAATTATATATATTATATATTTCAAAATGGACTTCATTTTTGGATTCTGAATATCGAAATTATCCTAAGTTGAATTTTGGGTATTTTTCTGAGATCTTCCTTTTTTTATGAATAGTGAAAAATACTTAAAAACAACTTTTTTAATCAAAATAACATATAGTGATAAATTATACTATTGAGTGGTTTAGAAGTATAATTAGAAAATATTTTTACCATTTTATCTAATGGTGTTCATTAGAATTAATTTCACTTAGAAATTGGACATAAACAATTGTCAATCTTTTGATATATATTGTTTCTTAAAAACACGCTATTTGTTGTGACAGAGGAAATTAATTATAAAATTAATTGATTCAACTTATATGTTTGGAATTTTTTAAAATAAACATCATTTTTTAATTCGGAATATCAATTATAGATTAGGGTGAAATTTTGGAATTGTTTTGAAAAACATCAATTTTTGATGAATAGTGAAACTACTAAGTGGTTGTTAAAAAAATGAATTTTTCATAAAACATAATTTTACTACTTCTGTGATTGGAATTTAGAAAATCCAAGAGACACGGTTAATATCAAGGAGTAAAATGTGGTTCAATGAGATTAAAATAATTTTCGGTGAATAGTAACTTTTTACTTTTATTTACCACGGTTAAAAGTAAATAGGGTAATTAAGGGTAAAAATGATATTAATAGTACCCTAAAACATGTCCTAATTATATTGAACAAGTTTATATCGACCAAAAACAACCTTAGAAATAAAATATTATCATTTAGGTCCAGTTGGATTAGATTAGGACATTTATTATTATTTAATTCAAAGAAGTGTTAAAAGAGTTAAAATCAATGTTTATTTACTATTACATTTTTAATATAGGGTTATACATATAATAAATTCGATTGTAAATATTCATTAGAAAGATAAAAATATTTCCTACATAATTATATTTTATTTATAATTTTTAGACATTAAATAATTTAATTTATTTATGACACAATGATGATGCAGTAATTACCTAATTAATGAAAAATAATAATAATTGATATTATAAATACCCAAATTAACATAATTTTAGACATTTTATGAATTAAAATAATTTTCTAGGTTAATATTACTTTTTAGGATTGATTGAATTAACCTTTTTTGAAGTAATAATTCTGTTATGATTTTTTTTAAAAAAATCAATTATTGAATAGTGTCAAAATTGACATAAAAGAGTTTTTAAAAAATATATTATATTATCAATTGATATTAAATTCCTAAAAATCAATGGTTCGGCCAAGAAACATATATCATGATAGGTTATCTATAATGGACCACTTGGGGGTCTCTTGGATGTATATAGTAATTTTATTAACCATATAATATAAAGATACAAATAGACATTGTAAAAGTGAAACTAATTAACTAAGAGTTAATACTTAACGTTAAGGTTAATATAATGACCCAAAACTGTTTAAATTATATTGGTTGAGTGGGTTTAGAACCATACCCACCTTAAAATTTAAATAATCCACTTTGGAGCCATTAGAAACCGAATATTAATTTATTATAAAATATTATTTCTAGCTTTTCCAAAGGTGCCCCTCACCCCTCTTATAAAAGGGCAAACTCCCTTCTCATTAACTCACACCTTCAAAGCCTTTTGGCTCGGCCAAAATCTACCCAAATACTCTCTCAACTTCCCTCACTTCATCCTAGAGGCCTTCCTTTAGTCAGAAAGACAACCTATGATCCCTTTTGATCAAATCAAAAGGAATAACCCGAAGAAGAGGTAATGATTTAACCACCCTTTTTCCACGTTCCTTACTTCATCCACTTCTTCCTTCTTTGTTATTACCATTATAAAATAATAACTACATTATCTTATATATAATGTGATGTTATTATAAATATGGGACAACCATATTCATTATTCTATCCATCCTTTGAATAACATGTCACCATACATGCATACGTACGGCTTACCGTCTCCACGTCGTGGTGTAATTGTTATTCAATAAATTATTATTTGGATGGGTATAATAATGATGTGTAATTCATGTAAATAATAAATATAACATGATAATTATTCTTTATATATGATATACTATCCAATTATATATTATTTTAATATCAAAAGAATGATATCGTCGCTCTTGTGTACGTACGGACTACCGTCTCCACAAACGCGATGAGATTCATTCTCCATCGTATCCATTATTGTATAATTCTCATTTGATGATTAATAATAATATATAAGGACATGATATCATTCTGGATATAATTAACATACAACCTATCCATGACAAACACGACTTACGTAACAAAACATATAAAAGCAAATGAGTATGTTAACACCCGAAACAACGATAATACTAAGATATTATTAACAAATCAATGTTAAAAGATCATATATGATATCATATTAATGTATATGATTATTGTATAATTTAATAAAGATTATTTCACCATTATACAGGATTTTAACCTACCCCCAAACAAGGAAAATTACATGTTATGGGTTTATTTTACAATCTCTTCATTATCTGAGGTTGTTTATACGTAATAATCTACTGGGATCTCTTTATCATCCACATCCATGTTTCTTGAAAGTGTATTTCAAAACATTCTTAATATTTTACAGAATATGGGTTAAAGTCATTTATACCCTTTTTTGACTTTTTATAAGATGTTTATAAAGGAATATTTCTGTCGTTTTCCAAACCAGGTCCTTTTTAACCTTTTCGACAGAATTAAGGTAAGAATGTTTTTTTAACTTATACGGAGGGTGCGGATGTTTTCCGCCGTTATAAAATTTTGAAAGCTTCCCTTACAAGATTATAAGGATATTTTCAAAGTAAATGTTTTATTTTATAATTATATGACTTTTAAATGATTTCAAAATGAATATTTTAAGAATTTCTGAAAGGCACTCTTTATCAAAATCAAAATTTTATATGTTTTAAAGATATATCTTTCTAAATATTTTTAATTAATGTCCATGTTTTCAAAATGATTTTATGTATTTATTTATATGGACATGTATGTTTTGAAATGATAATTCTTTTCAAAAGTTTCAAAGTGCTATGGGACACTTTGATTCAAAAATCTCTTTTAAAATTAATTCCTTTATAAATGTGTGACTTTTAAATGATTTTACAAAAAGGATATTCCTCTCAAAAAATTTTACTCATCATTTTCATCTATGTCAACATACTTTGATAGATTTTAAGCTCATTTGATGTTGATTTATTATAAAAACTTCCATTTAAGGTTTTGTGATATGTTTGACTGTGGATGTGTTATTTTTATACCATTCATGGTTTATGGTGAAAGTATTGACATTTCGTATGCTAGTTTTAATACGAATTTTTATGTTATGTTTAAACCTGTTCATATGAGGAATGCATTGGACTTAATAAGTGACAGGTGGAGCCTGTTATAGCTCCTCGATGCATCGGTAGATCTCATGAGACAAACTAGTGTCTTGGCACAAGGCCTTGACAAAATATTATTTGTGGTCTTAGCACGAGGCTTTGGCTATGTGGTTATGATATTCTGGCATTATGCATTCCATCATTATGAAAGTGGTTATTGACATTGCATGTTATTATTATATTAGTAGAATATCCATGTGAATAAGTAAATGTAAATTATTTCATTATATTTTTCCATGCTATGTTGATGTTCAAGTTTAAAAGGATTTTGTTTAATTTATACATTGACCTAAAAGTTTATGCTTATTTTTTAAAATTTCCACTGTATTGCTTACCCTTACGGAGCGTTTGAGCTTATCCTTTTCTATGTATTATTTTTCCCAGGAGTCCAAGAACTATATTGTGATTGATATGCAGGGTTAAGACATGGGAATAATGGCATTAATAAAGGATTATTTATGTTGTTTTGTATGTTTTGATGTGTAATGTAACATTCATGTATGTAATCTATTTTCCAAGACTGCTAAACTAATCGGTTATTTAGGACTTGATTCTTTGTAATCATGCCAATGAATTAAAATAATGCACCGACTCTGGGTCACTGGGGTCGGGGCGTTATAGTTGGTATCAGAGGAAGTTTAGTAATAACCTTGGAAACTAGATTTAGATAAACTCTGATTAGAGCACATAACCATAAGATAGACTTTGAGAATTATTATAGAAGAACTTCCTAGAATTTTGGCATTGCACAGATTTTGTGAATTTTCCAAGAAATACATCCCTATCTGGATACGAGTAGGTAGAGGCGGCTCTAGCACAGATGTACCTAGGGGTAAAACCTGAAAACACCGCTTTGAGCTAGACTCGAATGGGAACGGGTGCACAACAACGGGCCTTGCTGCACTCTTGGTTACGAAACTCCTAGGGGATATGCTTAGGATAATTCTCATTTTCATTACAAACAATTATGAAGGGCTCATGAGTATATACTTTGTAACGACCTGATATTTTGAATAAATCTTGTTTCCTAATTTTGTGTGTTGTTTTATTTTATTTTATTTTTATACTCAACAAAAATGCTTCATTTGATAACATGAGTATAATTAAAATGAGATCACTGGGTATTGATAATTATATGACCACTAGTCAGTATGACGGCTGTAAACTAAATGTTTCGATTATTATCTCTAAATACAAGTAATCTTGGTTAATTAATATAGAAAGAAGATTTGATGTCCTCACCCAGTAGTGTTGGACCGATCGAAGCCCATCTAACAGAACTTGGGAAGGAGGTAGCACCACTGGGCTTTGCTCTGGACCAAACCCAAGCTGAACTTCATCATGTGAAGCTAGAACGGGATCTCCTTCGCGAGAAGTTCAAACTGATAGAAATTACTACTCGTTCGATGTTGGCCGAGCCTCCCTCAGATTCTCTCATCTTAGAACACCTTACACTTAGGTCCTATGCTGGTGTGATATGGGGCTATGTAAGGAGACCGGAACAGCCTTGTGTAATCCTTTGTTTTAAATAAAAAATTGGGATTTCTTCTTATGATGACGTTTATGAATTTTCAAATGTCCGGATAAATATAGTATGCATATTTTTTGTGAATTTTAGAGAAAGGATATTTAAAAAAAATGTTTATGTAAACCTTAAATAATTAAAAATGTGTACTGATTTTCAAAAAATGTTCTTCTACAATTATGTTCAGTACGAAATTTAGAGTCTAATAAGATCAACTTGATTTTTGATTAATAGTTAATTATGAATAGTAATTTTTTGATTAGGATAAGTAATGTGTCCAAATGGATTAGTAACCTCACTTAAAGAAATTATTAATATAATCTAGGCACCTTGATTAAGTAATGTGATTCAATAAAATGGTTAAATAACGGTTTCATAAATTATTATTCATGTATTAGTTTTTTCATGTGAATAGTGTTTTTTAATTAATAATTAATATAAAAATATTTAGAAATTTTTTTTGAAAAATGGATTTCATTTTTGATCTCAGAGCAACGATATTATAATAAGGTAAATTTTGGGGTTTTTTCTGAAAAAAATGAATTTTTGGTGAATAGTGTATTTATTTTAAAAAATAAATTAAAAATATTTAAAAATATATTTTTATAAAATGGAGTTCATTTTTGAAATCAGAGCATTTATATTTGGTTAAGGTGAAATTTTGTGATTTTTCTGAGAAAGATGAATTTTTCAGTGAATAGTAAAAATGCAGTTTTAGGGTTTCGGTATGTTTAATGACATCATAACTGTGTCATGATGATTTCATGAGATCTTTTAAGGGTTGGACGGCCAAAGGTGATGAATTATTGTATTTGGGGCCCAATGTGGCCTAACTCCATGGTAAATTCCATGGGAGAGCACATGGTTTTGAGAAAAGCACTTGTGAGGTGTCCCTTGGCCATTAATGCCTTGTCCCCTCACATTCCCTAGAAATACCGACAGTTTCCTCCTTTAGTTTTTACTCCCAACTATCCCCCAATTATTTTCTGGTCTCCTTACCTCCCAAGGAATCCTCGCAAGGTGCCCCCAATCCCTCAAGGTACAAACCTTTGAGTTTTAATAGTTAAGTTTTAAGGTAAGGGATCTGACCTCTCTCTTTCTTTTCAAGTAATCTCTTTTATGTCATTTCTTTTATACTCCATATTCTTATGTTGGAGTATGTTCTTATATATTCATATTACTTCCCTTTTCATGTTCACATGATGAGAGAACCCCTCTTTCTCTCATAAATTCGTTTTATGAATGTTTAAGTGACGTCGTTAGGCTGCCAAATTTTTAAGGGGATTCTTTTACCCTTCACATTCATTACACAATTCTACTTTCATGCCAATTCTTTCAAGTTCTTTTTTTATTATGTTGGGGTATGATATCTATATCTATCATAATTAACTCTTATTTTAACATTATTAGAGACCCTATTTTATCTTTTCAAATCATTTTTTTGAAGTTTAAGTGACGTCGTTAGGCTACCGAAGTTTCATAAGAGAAATCTAATTTTTGTCTTCCTTCCATGTTTTTCATTTCAAATGGTATGTCATTAAAATTTCATTACAATGTTCATATATCCTTCTTATTATGTCCCTATACTGTTTTATGGGTCATTTATTAATGTTTGACCCATGTCCCCTCTTTTTTCAATGTTTTCTAAAACCCCAAACCATAGCCGTTATGCTGCAGAATTTTCGTCTCAAAATGCCTCTCTCTTTTATCAAAATTATTTTATGTCATAAAGTGAATACTCAAAGATATTATTTCTACATGGGTTTTCACATATATATCAAAATTTACTATTTTAAATTCTGGGATTGACATACATGAGACCCGCTTTCCCTTTCCGTTGGTTTAAAGTGACATTAAGATCATGTCTTTGAAGCAGTTTTTAAAACGTTATGATTATGAAATGAAACCCATTTATTTTATGATATATGGGTTATTTAAGAAATTTTTGATGATGATATATGTTGATAACATGATAATAAAGGAAAATTTAAGGGTGCGCCCTGATAGCATTCCAATACATTGGGTAATGATGTAACCACTAGATATTACAATTTTCACGATATCTTGGTGAATAACCTTGGTAATTTTCAAATTATACATTGGGGATGGAACTTGGTGATATGTTCATGATTGTATATGTTAAATTATGTAGCCACATCTTCAAGTTATGAAAAATGTTATTTTTATTATGAAATGCCTCATGATTTCTTTCTCATGCCTTAAAGTTCTTTTCATGACCTTATTGAAGTATCCCAAGTTCACATGTAAAATGTTTCTCTTGTTTCCATTACTGGGCCTTCTGCTCACCCTTTCATTTGATATATGTACCTAGGTTATGAGATGAAATAATAAACCTAGGATGAACATAAGGAGAAGCCTTTGAAGTGTTTAAGAAGAATGTTTTTTTTTGTTTCATGTATTAAGTTCCTGGTTTCCAAGACACTAAACCTTAAAGTTCCTCCGTTTTGTATAATGTAATGAAAGATTATGTGACAAAAAATGTGGGATGCTATAGTTGGTATCAAAGGATGGTTTAGTTATTTGTGGAAATTAGGATATGAAATCTCTAGGAAGAACCCCATAGAAAAGTTTAAATATAGTAAATCTTCTTGGTATTTTAGTGAGTATTGAGTAAGGGGTTTCCAAGCAAATACATCCCTGTCTAGATACGAGCTTGTAGAGGTGGCTCTGGCACAGATGTACATAGGGGTAAAACCCAAAAACACTGCTTTGAGCTAGACTCGAACGGGAACTGGTACACGACAACGGGCCTTGTAACGCCCCGACCCCAGTTACCCAGAGTCGTTGCATTAATACATAACATTGGCATGATCACAAGAAAGATCAAATCTCGAAAGACCGATTGGTTTAGTAGCCTTGGAAACACTAGATATATTCATAAGTTTTACATTATATCATAAAATGAAAAACTACTACAACAACATAATGTTTCCACAGTCCACACTATAATCCCCTCATAATATCCCTGCAGGTCATTCATAACTTACATCTTCACATCCTGGGAAAAATAAAACATAGAAAAGGGGTGAGCTCAAATGCCCAGTAAGGATAACAATATAGCGGAACATTCAAAAATAAGCATAAACATTTAAGGCAATGAATTACTAAAACAAAAGCCTTTTAAACTTGAACTTCAACATAGTATGGCAAAAGTAAAATAAAATAATTCCATTTACTTGTTCACATGGATATTCTACTAATCGAATAATCACATGCAAAATCAATAACAACTTTCATAATGTTGGAATGCATAATGCTAAACTTTAATTAGTTTTCAAGGCCTCGTCCCAAGACCTTGGGGCTAACTGTAACCGGAACCCAACCCGGAGTGCCTCTAATAACCGGACACCAACCCGGAGTGCCTCTAATAACCGGACACCAACCCGGAGTGCCTCTAATAACCGGACACCAACCCGGAGGGCTTACTTTTACCAGTCCCGAACCTGGAGGGCTTACTTTTACCAGTCCCCAACCTGGAGGGCTTACTTTTACCAGTCCCCAACCTGGAGGGCTTACTTTAACCAGTCCCCAACCTGGAACATACTTGTCCAACACATTCATATGAAGTAAAGATTGAAATATAACATAAACATTCTTATTGGAACTAGCATACGAAATGTCAATACTTTCACCATAAACTATGAATGGTATAAAAATAGCACATCCACAGTCAAACATATCACAAAACCTTCAAAACAATATAGAAGTTTTGTATCATAATAAATCAACTTCAAATAATCTTAAAACCCATCAAAGGATGTTGACATAGATGAAATCAAAATTCTTTTTAAAGAAATATCTCCTTTTATTTTGAAATCATTTAAGATCCATATAAAATCAAACATTTTCTTTGAAAATAATCTTATAAGATTTTAAGGGAAGCTTTGACGATTTTATAATGGCGGAAAATAACCGCACCCGCCGTATAAGTTAAAAAAACATTCTTATCTTAATTCTGTCGAAAAGGTTAAAAAGCACCTTGTTTGGAAAACGACGGAAAGATTCCCTTATAAACCTCTTATAAAAAGTCAAACAAGGGTATAAATGACTTTAACCCATATTCTTTTAAATATTAAAAATGTTTTGAAATACATTTTGAAGAAACATGGATGGGGATGATAACGAGATCCCAGTAGATTATTACGTATAAACAACCTCGGATAATGAAGAGATTGTGAAATAACCCTTACCAGTTTGGTAACTTATGAAACATACATCCCATGAAAGAGGTATCATACAATGAATATGTAAGTACACATAAATTAGAGTGTATTACACAAAGAATATAATTATGGGCAGTACATACACCACACAAAAGGTAATGGTGGCAATATGGCATGAATCTCATGAGAATAAGGAGTGAGATGAAAACCCCTTACCACGTTAATCAACTGAGTCGTATGGCCAAAAGTTAATAACCACCAAATGATTTACAGAATAACATGAATATAAATAGAATCATGATAATATATATCAAATTGAAGTACACAATACACCACTTTCAATAATTTAGTGGCGAACAATGGAAATCTCACGGAATTGAATGTGAGATAAGAAAATCCCTTACCTTGTACTTTTCCTTGGTTGGGGTAGGTTAACCTCCTGTATAATGGTGAAATAATTGTTATTAAATTATAAAAGAATCATATATATTAATATGATATCATATATGATATTTTAATATTGATTTGATAATAATATCTTAGTATTATCGTTGTTTCGGGTGTTAACTTACTTGTTTTCTTTTGTATGTTTTGTTACGTAAGACATGTTTGTAAAGGATAGGTTGTATATTATTCAAATCCAGAATGGTATCAAGTCCTTAAACATCATTTTTAAATCATCAAATGATAATTATACTTGAATGGATACGATGGAGGATGAATCTCATCGCGTTCGTGGAGACGGTAGTTCGTACGTACGCACGAACGCAACTACCATTTAATTTTTATTTTAAAAGAATTGAATCCAAATGATACTTAGGTATATTAATATTACAGTATAATATAATATTTTATATATGTTACTTTAGTTTCATTAACACCATCCTTTATACGTTCCATGTGTGGTATGAACGAGTCATATCATTTTAAGGGGGCGGTAGTCCGCACTTCCTCAAATGAAATTATCGTATGTATATACAACATGAAACGAATAATTGTATGAAATAAAATGGAATTACAGAAGCTTATATATAAAATATATACCATTAATATCATATTTAATTACAGTGCCATCCTAATGGCCACCATGAGAGGCGGTAAGATGTATTTGAACAATCATCGTTTCGTGAGGCGTTAGTTTGCCATCCACAGAAACATTATGTTCATCATCCATTAGATGGAGTTGTGTGAATGTGTAGTTTGAATCCTTCTTATAACAACATCCTAGTATATTTTGGATACTGGTGTTGTTACAAAAGAAAGGAAATAAAAATAGTTTGGGGGTTGGAGAAGCAAAATAAATGAAAATAATTTAAGAGAAATCGTTACCTTTAATTTAGGTAACTCACTTTGGTTGGAACCAAAGGACTTCTTGAAATGCATTCTGCCTAAGGGGAAGCTTCAAGGAGGAGTAGAGGGATGTGGGGAGCTTATTTGGGCAGAGTTTGGACGAGCCAAGTGGCTTGAGAGGTGTGAGGAATGAGTAGAAGTGGTCTCCTTTTATAAGGGAGAGGAGGGGCTCTTTAGGAAAGAGTGAAAGTATTACTTTATAATATAATTATATTCGGTTTATAATGGTCCAAAAATCATTGAGTTCGAAGATAAGATGACTCATATTCTAAATAACATCAACCAATAAGAATTGGACAGGTTTTAGATAATAGTTTAATCATTATAATCTTATTTATTTAAATGATTTATTAATGAGGTAAACATTGCATCATTATTGTGTCATTAATAATTTAAATTATTTGATGTCTAAAAATTATAAATAAAATATCATTATGTAGGAAATCTTTTTAGCTTTCTAATGAATATTTATAATCGAAAATCCAACATGTATAACCCTATGTAATAATTGTTCTTTTAAAAGATGTAAGCTTATGCCATTTTTGTATTCATTTTAACTTAATTAAAATAAAGTGTCATTATCACTTACAAGTGGATCAATGGGGTCCCAAAATTGACCCAAAGATGCCCATGGTCGACCATGTATCAACCAATAGGGGTAAGACACGTTTTAGGGTAATTTAGTATTATTATAATATTATTTTTTAACCCTTATTTACCGGATTTACCCTTAACCATGGTAAATAAAATATTTACCGCAGTAATTATTCAAAATGTCTAAAAATAAAAGTTACCTATTTACACAATTTGAACATCCTGATTCCAAATATGGAATCCATTTTTCGAAATTCAAAACACAGAATTGGCAGAAATTAATTTAAAATTAATTCCCGCTGTCAAAACAAAAAGCGTGTTTTTAAGAGATAATAACTATCAAAAGATTGACATTTGTTTATGTTCGGTTTAATTGTAAAATTATGTCCAATGACCAAAATTATATTAAATGGTAAAAATATATTCTAAATATACTTTAAAACCACTCAAATTCATAATTTATCACTATTAATTATTTTGATTAAAAAAGTTGTTTTTAATTAAAATTTAGTAATTTTCACTATTCATCAAAATATGAAAGTTATCCGAAAAGTACCAAAATTTCAACTTAGGATAAATTCGATATTCCGAATCCAAAAATGAAGTCCATTTTAAAATATAAAATATATATAATTTCAAAATTTAGGTATTACTATTCATAACGACTAGTTTGATTGGTTGTGGCGTGTGTTAAAACTCAAGGTTGCGTACAACACACGCTACTATTTTATTCAAAGGAAAGCGTACCGTGGAAGCTTGGGATGTTTCATTTTAAATTTTTTTGATGTCCCAATTTATTCAGATAGTTTAAAATATTTTATTTAAAAAGGTTTCACTATTAAAGCTGATAAAAGTGCAATACTGAAAATGAATCTGTTCTTGCATTATGACTAAGAAACTCATAATAGGGATTCAAAAATTATAAGGATTATATAAAGTTTAAAATTTAGTTAATACTATTCATAACCTTTTTTGAACGGCTTGTTTGGTAAGTCATGGTGCGCTTGAACTCGGTGTTGCGTGTAGTGCAAGTTATTGAATTATTTTGAAGAAATAACACACTATGAAACCTTGGGGTGTTACATTCTCCCCTCCTTCAATAAATTGCGTCCTCGCAATTTGAAATTGTTCTTAGAAAATAAAAGGTTGAAAATAGAAAATATATTTGTGGGAAAACCCACATTGGAAATTGGTTTACTAAAATTTAGTCTTAATATAAGGAAAAGAGAAATGAAAGGGTCACCACCAAATTATGATCTCGATTAGGAGAATATTGGTGGCAATTAGAGACATATAATTGGAGGGAAAACGTAAATATTTATAGGTAGTGGTTGAGGTCATCAATCACAAACAAGTATAAAATTGAGGTCCTTAAATTCATCAGTCTATGATGATTTGAAATACCATCGGTTCAACAAAACATAGGGTATTAGGATAACACATTTTTGACGTTTCAAAATATCATAGTTGAAATCCCACATCGAAAAATGAATTAATGAGGCCTCTATTTAAAATAAAGAGTGGAAAGTAGGAAGATTACCGAAAATAACACATACTAGGGTTCCATGTAGGAAAATATGGATATGGAAGAGAAATCTAACCATCAATTATTTGATGGAGAGTGGTAGAGAACATGGCTATGAAAAGGCCAACAATCCCAAAGCCATGAATTAGTGATGATTTAAGGTACCATCTAGGACAACATTTTTGTTCTAAGTTCCTTTTATTAATGTTGAGGAATATATTTATGAGATTGGCTAAGATCATAAGGAGATATACTTACTTTATAATTAGAGTTTTATCCATTAATAAATTTCTACCACAAACTCATCTTTCACTCTAAAAGATAATAGAATGTAATTTTTTTATTTATACTATTCGTACAGGGTTCCAAAATAAATGAATTTATAATTCATCTACCAGATCTTTAAAAAAAACAACATTATTTAATCCAGGACATCTCGTGGGCCAGTGGTAGGTGATACACCCTTGTCTCCCTTCGGTTGCGGGTTCAAGTCTCGCAGCCTTCCCGGACGCGACGGGTTTCCGCCTGACCTCTGGGTTGTCCTTTTATGGTAATCCAAAATAATCCAAACTAGAACTATCCAAAATACTTCTGTCCAAACTCGCAGTCCAACATTTATAAGGAAGGTAAACATAATATAGATCCTTTTTACCCCGTAATAGCATATGAATACCTTCATCTTGTATTCTTTTAATAAATTGATACATCTTGAATTACCATATTCCTTATTGATTACATTCATGCTCCCCTATTCCATATAGAATGCTGGATATACTTCATCAATCCAAAAATGTTTTAAACCCCAAAAAATGATGGAATATACAAATCATTAATCAGTTTCAAGGTAGTCAAGAATATCCAACATAATTTATCCAAATCAATCATGTATTATTCTAAAATCACTAACTCGGTATCAGAACCATATTATGGTTTATCTTTCTCTCAACCATATATTTTCCAAAAATTTATCCTGCTATTGAGTCACTTTTCTTTGTTCCACACAATCTCAAGTCCTTAATGAAATAGTACTGTAGTACAATCCTTATATACTCCATAATTATTATAACAAGTACATTGTTGATACAACAGTCAATTGACATAATCAACATAAGAACTCTAATCATTCCTCTTCATCTGTGGTAGTATCATAACTTAATTATTATCCAATAGCATCATTTGCGGCATAGTCTGATGACTGGGGCATAGGTTCGTGTAGTGTCCAAACTCCTTGCAAATGAAGCATTGTACATTTGAAACCATTTTCTTACCCTTGCAGTCATGTACTTTGTGCCCTTTTCCTCCACACTTATAACAAACTCCCATTCCTTTCAAGCAAGTTCCAGGGTGTTTCTTCCCACAGTTACCACATATGGGAAAATTCTTCTTTTCCCTCTTCCCTTTATCCATTTTTCTCTCTTCCATCATTTTCTTCTCTTGCTTCCCTTCAAAGCCATAGGACTCAGTAAACTCTTTACTTATCTTATCAACACATGATATTATTTCTTCATATGATGATAATACATGGGAGACTATTTCTCTTATCAATTCTAGCTTAAGACCAGGAAAGATATGATCCTTCCTTCTCTTTGGATCATGTGCATTTCTGGAGTTCTCATTCCTTCTACTGGGCTCCATTTCTAAACAATGGCATAAACTAGATCAGTTTATGAATCAAAATACATAATCCCATACTTATAAAACACTTAACATAAATTGAACTATTTATGGATATAATCCATAATCATAAAAATGTTTCCTTTGAGGAAGTATATACTCATAAACCCTTCATAATGATTTGTAAGAAAATGAGAGTTATCCTAAGCATATCCCCCGGGAGTGTCGTAACCAAGAGTGCAGCAAGGCCCGTTGTCGTGCACCAGTTCCCGTTCGAGTCTAGCTCAAAGCGGTGTTTTCAGGTTTTACCCCTAGGTACATCTGTGCCAGAGCCGCCTCTACCTGCTCGTATCCAGACAGGGATGTATTGCTCGGAAAACTCACAAAATCTCTACAATACCAAAATTCTAGGAAGTTCTTCTATACTAATCCTCAAAGTTCATCTTAGGTATACGTGCTCTAATCAGAGTTTATCTAAATCTAGCTTCCAAGGTTTGTACTAAACTTCCTCTGATACCAACTGTAACGCCCCGACCCCAGTTACCCAGAGTCGTTGCATTATTACATAACATTGGCATGATCACAAGAATGATCAAATCTCGAAAGACCGATTGGTTTAGTAGCCTTGGAAACACTAGATATATTCATAAGTTTTACATTATATCATAAAATAAAAAACTACTACAACAACATAATGTTTCCACAGTCCACACTATAATCCCCTCATAATATCCCTGCAGGTCATTCAGAACTTACATCTTCACATCCTGGGAAAAATAAAACATAGAAAAGGGGTGAGCTCAAATGCCCAGTAAGGATAACAATATAGCGGAACATTCAAAAATAAGCATAAACATTTAAGGCAATGAATTACTAAAACAAAATCCTTTTAAACTTGAACTTCAACATATTATGGCAAAAGTAAAATGAAATAATGCCATTTACTTGTTCACATGGATATTCTACTAATCGAATAATCACATGCAAAATCAACAACCACTTTCATAATGTTGGAATGCATAATGCTAAACATTAATTAATTTTCAAGGCCTCGTCCCAAGACCTTGGGGCTAACTGTAACTGGAACCCAACCCGGAGTGCCTCTAATAACCGGACACCAACCCGGAGTGCCTCTAATAACCGGACACCAACCCGGAGTGCCTCTAATAACCGTACACCAACCTGGAGGGCTTACTTTTACCAGTCCCTAACCTGGAGGGCTTACTTTTACCAGTCCCCAACCTGGAGGGCTTACTTTTACCAGTCCCCAACCTGGAGGGCTTACTTTAACCAGTCCCTAACCTGGAACATACTTGTCCAACACATTCATATGAAGTAAAGATTGAAATATAACATAAACATTCTTATTGGAACTAGCATACGAAATGTCAATACTTTCACCATAAACTATGAATGATATAAAAATAGCACATCCACAGTCAAATATATCACAAAACCTTCAAAACAATATAGAAGTTTTGTATCATAATAAATCAACTTCAAATAATCTTAAAACCCATCAAAGGATGTTGACATAGATGAAATCAAAATTCTTTTTAAAGAAATATCTCCTTTTATTTTGAAATCATTTAAGATCCATATAAAATCAAACATTTTCTTTGAAAATAATCTTATAAGCTTTTAAGGGAAGCTTTGACGATTTTATAATGGCGGAAAATAACCGCACCCGCCGTATAAGTTAAAAAAACATTCTTATCTTAATTCTGTCGAAAAGGTTAAAAAGCACCTTGTTTGGAAAACGACGGAAAGATTCCCTTATAAACCTCTTATAAAAAGTCAAACAAGGGTATAAATGACTTTAACCCATATTCTTTTAAATATTAAAAATGTTTTGAAATACATTTTTAAGAAACATGGATGTGGATGATAACGAGATCCCAATAGATTATTACGTATAAACAACCTCAGATAATGAAGAGATTGTGAAATAACCCTTACCAGTTTGGTAACTTATGAAACATACAACCCATGAAAGAGGTATCATACAATGAATATGTAAGTACACATAAATTAGAGTGTATTACACAAATAATATAATTATGGGCAGTACATACACCACACAAAAGGTAATGGTGGCAATATGGCATGAATCTCATGAGAATAAGGAGTGAGATGAAAACCCCTTACCACGTTAATCAACTGAGTCGTATGGCCAAAAGTTAATAACCACCAAATGATTTACAGAATAACATGAATATAAATAGAATCATGATAATATATATCAAATGGCAGTACACAATACACCACTTTCAATAATTTAGTGGCGAACAATGGAAATCTCACGGAATTGAAAGTGAGATTAGAAAATCCCTTACCTTGTACTTTTCCTTGGTTGGGGTAGGTTAACCTCCTGTATAATGGTGAAATAATTGTTATTAAATTATACAAGAATCATATATATTAATATGAAATCATATATGATCTTTTAATATTGATTTGATAATAATATCTTAGTATTATCGTTGTTTCGGGTGTTAACTTACTTGTTTTCTTTTGTATGTTTTGTTACGTAAGACATGTTTGTAAAGGATAGGTTGTATATTATTCAAATCCAGAATGGTATCAAGTCCTTAAACATCATTTTTAAATCATAAAATGATAATTATACTTGAATGGATACGATGGAGGATGAATCTCATCGCGTTCGTGGAGACGGTAGTTCGTACGTACGCACGAACGCAACTTCCATTTAATTTTTATTTTAAAATAATTGAATCCAAATGATACTTAGGTATATTAATATTACAGTATAATATAATATTTTATATATGTTACTTTAGTTTCATTAACACCATCCTTTATACGTTCCATGTGTGGTATGAACGAGTCATATCATTTTAAGGGGGCGGTAGTCCGCACTTCCTCAAATGAAATTACCGTATGTATATACAACATGAAACGAATAATTGTATGAAATAAAATGGAATTACAGAAGCTTATATATAAAATATATATCATTAATATCATATTTAATTACAGTTCCATCCTAATGGCCACCATGAGAGGCGGTAAGATGTTTTTGAACAATCATCGTTTCGTGAGGCGTTAGTTTGCCATCCACAGAAACATTATGTTCATCATCCATTAGATGGAGTTGTGTGAATGTGCAGTTTGAATCCTTCTTATAACAACATCCTAGTATATTGTGGATACTTGTGTTGTTACAAAATAAAGGAAATAAAAATAGTTTGGGGGTTGGAGAAGCAAAATAAATGAAAATAATTTAAGAGAAATCGTTACCTTTAATTTAGGTAACTCACTTTGGTTGGAACCAAAGGACTTCTTGAAATGCATTCTGCCTAAGGGGAAGCTTCAAAGAGGAGGAGAGGGATGTGGGGAGCTTAGTTGGGCAGAGTTTGGACGAGCCAAGTGGCTTGAGAGGTGTGAGGAATGAGTAGAAGTGGTCTCCTTTTATAAGGGAGAGGAGGGGCTCTTTAGGAAAGAGTGAAAGTATTACTTTATAATATAATTATATTCGGTTTATAATGGTCCAAAAATCATTGAGGTCGAAGATAAGATGACTCCTATTCTAAATAACATCAAACAATAAGAATTGGACAGGTTTTAGATAATATTTTAATCATTATAATCTTATTTATTTAAATGATTTATTAATGAGGTAAACATTGCATCATTATTGTGTCATTAATAATTTAAATTATTTGATGTCTAAAAATTATAAATAAAATATAATTATGTAGGAAATCTTTTTAGCTTTCTAATGAATATTTATAATCGAAAATCCAACATGTATAACCCTATGTAAAAATTGTTCTTTTAAAAGATGTAAGCTTATACCATTTTTGTATTCATTTTAACTTAATTAAAATAATGTGTCATTATCACTTACAAGTGGATCAATGGGGTCCCAAAATTGACCCAAAGATGCCCATGGTCGACCATGTATCAACCAATAGGGTTAAGACACGTTTTAGGGTAATTTAGTATTATTATAATATTATTTTTAACCCTTATTTACCGGATTTACCCTTAACCATGGTAAATAAAATATTTACCGCAATAATTATTCAAAATGTCTAAAAATAAAAGTTAACTATTTAAACAATTTGAACATCCTGATTCCAAATATGGAATCCATTTTTCTAAATTCAAAACACAGAATTGGCAGAAATTAATTTAAAATTAATTCCCGCTGTCAAAACAAAAAGCGTGTTTTTAAGAGATAATAACTATCAAAAGATTGACATTTGTTTATGTTCGGTTTAATTGTAAAATTATGTCCAATGACCAAAATTATATTAAATGGTAAAAATATATTCTAAATATACTTTAAAACCACTCAAATACATAATTTATCACTATTAATTATTTTGATTAAAAAAGTTGTTTTTAATTAAAATTTAGTAATTTTCACTATTCATCAAAATATGAAAGTTATCCGAAAAGTACCAAAATTTCACCTTAGGCTAAATTCGATATTCCGAATCCAAAAATGAAGTCCATTTTAAAATATAAAATATATATAATTTCAAAATTTAGGTATTACTATTCATAACGGCTAGTTTGATTGGTTGTGGCGTGTGTTAAAACTCAAGGTTGCGTACAACACACGCTACTATTTTATTCAAAGGAAAGCGTACCGTGGAAGCTTGGGATGTTTCATTTTAAATTTTTTTGATGTCCCAATTTATTCAGATAGTTTAAAATATTTTATTTAAAAAGGTTTCACTATTAAAGTTGATAAAAGTGCAATACTGAAAATGAATCTGTTCTTGCATTATGACTAAGAAACTCATAATAGGGATTCTAAAATTATAAGGATTATATAAAGTTTAAAATTTAGTTAATACTATTCATAACCTTTTTTGAACGGCTTGTTTGGTAAGTCATGGTGCGCTTGAACTCGGTGTTGCGTGTAGTGCAAGTTATTGAATTATTTTGAAGAAATAACACACTATGAAACCTTGGGGTGTTACAGGCCTTGCTGCACCTTTGGTTACGACACTCCCGAGGGATATTCTTTGGTAAATTCATAAGCTTAGTATGAACCATTATTAGAGGAACAAAGATAAAATAAATATTCACATAATAATATATGATCATGGATAACCTAGATGGGATCCTAAGGGATTGGATGTTAGGGTACACTTTTCTTCTACAAGTTATCCTTATATGCTTTATGTTCTTTTTCATGATTATTGGAAAAGTACTTAAGCCCTTACTTATACTTTCTCTTCTTAGTTAATGGTGGAAAATGGAAAAACATGTCCCAACAACCAATGTGATTGGAAATGCGTTGATTTTCGTACTAATATGACAGGGATGATTAGGGGATTAAAAGATGATTATTATTTTGGAAGACATTCACTATTTTAGGGACCCTATATGATCGAGGTAAATATATTACTATGGTCTTTTCATTGAGGAGTAAGGTTGACTTATATTTTGAAGAATAGATGAATTTAAGGTGGACTTATAGTAATTTAGGTTACTTATGGGAATTATTAACCTATCTTTAGTAAAATATGTTTAGGTTATCTACTTTTGTTATAAGTTGTTTGGAGTGGTTGATGTTGTTTGGAGATGAACAATGATGTTTATTTTGAAAGACTATGTTTTCAAATCCTTCTTGTATTTGGGATTCAATCATAGTTTGGTTGATTTTGAGGAATTTTAAGGGCCGTTATTTATGGAATGGTCTATGATGAACTTTGGGTAGTACCAAGGAACTTTGATGATTTAAAATTAGTTTACATTCCTATGGGATTATTTCTTTTTGAATAGTTGTTTTACCTTAACCTTTCTGTTTTTTGGGATAATGTTTAAAGATAGAAGAAATAGATAGTTACTCTTTTTTGGATTATGTGATTCTCTAGAATATGATTCTTGTGCTTTTGATGAGACCAAGTGTTTTTTTATTCTCATCATTTGGAGAAAAGATTAGATTTGGTAGAGACTTATTAAAGGATGAAACTCTACTTGAAGGTAGGTATATTTTCTTATGTTTTTGTTCTATGTAGTAAATGAATTCCTCAAAATTATGAAAAGGAACGTAAAACAAAAATGTTGTTGGTTTACATTTCCTACTAGGTAATCAAAGACCGTTTACACACATCATAAGTTTGGGATTTTCTCAAGGTTAACTTTCTCCTAATCATGTTTTCTATCACTCTCCCTTAGAACGTGACCCTTGGTTTTTTCCTCCATGTCCATGTTTTCCTACATGGGATCCTAGTATGGGTTAACTCGGGTGACCTTTGTACTTCCCTTTCTTTCTTTTAAAGTAATTGTTTTACTGACTCCTTTTCCAATGTGGGACTTTCAATAAAATTTCAAAACCCAATTCTAAAAATTGCGAGGACACAATTTCTTAAAGGGGGAAGATTGTAATGACCCGAAATTTTGAATAAATATTGTTTCCTAATTTTGTGTGTTGTTTTATTTTATTTTATTTTTATACTCAACAAAAATGTTTCATTTGATAACATGAGTATAATTAAAATGAGACAGTTGGGTTTTGACTGTTATGTGACCATTGGTCAATATGACTGCTGTAAACTAAATGTTTCAATTATTGTCTCTAAATACAAGTAATCTTGGTTAATTAATATAGAAAGAAGATTTGATGGCCTCACCCATTAGTCTTGGTCCGATCGAAGCCCATCTAACAGAACATGGTAAGGAGGAAGCACCACTAGGCTTTGCTCTGGACCAAACCCAAGCTGAACTTCATCATGTGAAGCTAGAACGGATTCACCTTCGCGAGATGTTCAAACTGATAGAAATTACTACTCGTGCGACGTTGGCCGAGCCTCCCTTGGATTCTCTCACCTAAGTACACCTTACACATAGGTCCTATGCTGGTGTGATATGGGGCTATGTAAGGAGACAGTAACTGCCTTGTGTAATCCTTTGTTTTAAATAAAAAAATTGGGGTTTCTTCTTATGATAATGTTTATGAATTTTCAAATGTCCGGATAAATATAGTATGCATATTTCTGGTGAATTTTAGAGAAATAATATTTTAAAAAAATGTTTATGTAAACCTTAAATAATTAAAAACGTGTAATGATTTTTAAAAAATGTTCTTCTACAATTCTGTTCAGTACGAAATTTAGAGTATAATAAGATCAACATGATTTTTGATGAATAGTAAATTATGAATAGTGATTTTTTGATTAGGATTAGTATTGTGTCCAAATGGATTATTAATCTCACTTAACGAAAGTATTAATATAATCTAGGCACCTTGATTAAGTAATCTGATTCAATAAAATGGTTAAATAACGGTTTCATAAATTATTATTCAAGTATTAGTTTTTTGGGTGATTAGTGTTTTTTTAGTTAAAAATAAAATTAAAAATATTTATAAAATCATTTTTATATAATGGATTTCATTTTTAAACTCAGAGCATTGATATTATGTTAAGGTAAATTTTGGGGTTTTTTCTGAAAAAAATGAATTTTCAGTGAATAGTGTATTTATTTGAAAAAATAAATTAATAATATTTAGAAAATTATTTTTATAAAATGGAGTTCATTTTTGAAATCAGAGCATTGATATTTGGTTAAGGTGAAATTTTGGGATTTTTCTGAGAAAGATGAATTTTTCAGTGAATAGTAAAAATGCAGTTTTAGGGTTTCTGTAAGTTTAAGGAAATCATAAATGTGTCATGATGATGTAATGAGATATTTTAAAGGTTGGCCGGACAAAGGTGATGAAGTATTGTATTGGGGGCCCCATGTGGCCTAACTCCATGGTAAATGCCATGGGAGAGCACATGGTTTTGAGAAAAGCACTTGTGACGTGTCCCTTGGCCATTAATGTCTTGTCCCCTCACTTTCCCTATAAATACCCACCCTTTCCTCCTTTATTTTTCACTCCCAACTCTCCCCCAACGATTTTCTGATCTCTTTACCTCCCAAGGAGTCCTCCCTACGTGCCCCAAGCCCTCAAGGTCCAAACCTTTGAGTTTTAAGAGTTACGTTTTAAGGTAAGGGATCCGACCTCTCTCTTTCTTTTCAAGGAATCTCTTTTATGTCATTTCTTTTATACTCCATGTTCTTATGTTGGAGGATGTTCTTCTATATTCATATTACTTCCATTTTCATTTTCACATGATGAGAGACACCCTATTTACCTCATCAATTTGTTTTAAGAATGTTTAAGTGACACCGTTAGGCTGCCGAATTTTTAAGGGGATTCTTTCACCCTTCTCACTCTTTCCAAAATTCTACTTTCATGTCAAGTCTTTCAAGTTATTTTTTTATTATGTTGGGGTATTATATATATATATATAATAATTAACTCTTATTTCCACATGATGAGATACCCTATTTTATCTTTTCAAATCATTTTGTTGAAGTTTAAGTGACGTCGTTAGGGTGCCGAATTTTCATAAGAGAAATCTAATTTTTGTCTTCCTTCCATGTTTTTCATTTCAAATGGTATGTCCTTCAAATTTCATTACCATGTTCATATATCCTTCTTATTCTGTCCCTCTACTATTTTATGGGTCATATATGAATGTTTTTCCCATGTCCCATCTCCTTTCAATGTTTTCTAAAACCCCGAAACATAGCCGTTATGCTGCAGAATATTCGTCTCAAAATGCCTCTCTCTTTTCTCAAAATTATTTTATGTTATAAAGTGAATACTCAAAGATATTATTTCTACAAGTTTTTTCACATATATATCAAAATTTTCTATTTTAAATTCTGGGATTTACATACATGAGACCCGCTTTCCCTTTCCGTGGGTTTAAAGTGACATTAAGATCATGTCTTTAAAGCAGTTTTTAAAACGTTATGATTATGAAATGAAACCCATTTATTTTATGATATATGGGTTATTTATGAAATTTTTAATGATTATATATGTTTCTCACATGATAATAAAGGAAAATTTTAGGGTGCGCCCTGATAGCGCTCCAATGCATTGGGTAATGACGTAACAACTAGACATTACAATTTTTACGATATCTTGGTGAATAACCTTGGTAATTTTCAAATGACACCCTGGGGATGGACCTTCGTGATATGTTCATGATTTTCTATGTTAAATGATGTAGCCACATCTTCAAGTTAGGAAAAATTTTATTTTTATTATGAAATGCCTCATGATTTATTTCTCATGCCTTAAAGTTCTTTTCATGACCTTATTGAAGTATCTCAAGTTCACATGTAAAATGTTTCTCTTGTTTCCCTTACTAGGCCTTCTGCTCACCCTTTCTTTTGATGTATGTCCCCAGGTTATGAGATGAAGTAATGAACCTAGGATGAATATAAAGAGAAGAAGAATGTTTTTTCTTCATGTATTAAGTTTATGGTTTCCAAGACACTAAACCTTAAAGATCCTCAGTTTTGTATAATGTAATGAATGTTTATGTGACAAAAAGGCGGGATGCTATACACTTACTCAAAGAAAACATTTTTATGATTATGGATTATATCCATAAACTGTTCAATTTGCGTTAGGTATTTTACAAGTTTGGAATTATTCATTGAAATTCATAAACTAACCTAGTTTATGATATTATATAGAAATGGTGCCCAGTAGAAGAAATGTGAACTTCAGTAATACGTATGATCCAAAGAGTAAGAAGGATCGTATCATTAATGGTATTAAGCCATCATTTAGAAGGTAAATATTCTCGCACTTATTATCATCATATGAATAAATAGTATCATGTGTGGATAAGATAACTAAAGAGTTTACTAAGTCATATGGCTTTGAAGGGAAGCAAAAGAAGAAAAGGATAGAAGAGAGAAAGATGGATAAAGGGTAGAGGGAAAAGAAGAATTTCACCATAAGTGATAACTATGGGATGAAACACCCTAGATCTGGCCAGAAAGGAATGGGAGTTTGTTATATGTGTGTAGGAAAAAGGGCAACAAGTACGTGACTGCAAGTGTAAGAAAATGGTTTCAAATGTACAATGCTTCATTTGCAAGGAGTGTGGACACTACGTGAACCTATCATCAGACTATTCCACAAATGATGCTATTGGATAACAATCAAGTTATGATACTACCAAAGATGAAGAGTAATGATTAGATTTCTTATGTTGATTATGTCATTTGAGTGTTGTATCAACAATGTAATTGTTATAATAATTATGGAGGATATAAGGATTATGCTGCCATAATATTTCATTGAGGATTTGAGATTTTATGGTACTAAGAAAAGTGACTCTACAGAAAGTTAAACTTTTTATAAATTACATGGTTGAAGGAAAGATAAACATTAATATGGTCCTAATATTGAGGTACTTATTTTGGAATAAGATATGGTTGATTTGGGTAAATTATATTGGATATTCTTGCCTGCCTTGAAACTGATTAAATATTTGTATATTCCATAATTGTTGGAGTTTACAACATTTTTGGATGGATGAAGTATATTCAGCATTCTATATGGAATAATGGAGCATGAATGTAATCAATAAGGACTATGGTAATTCAGGATGCTTCAGTGTTTTAAAAGAATACATGATGAATGTATTCATAAGCTATTACGGGGTAAAAAGGATCGATATTATGTTTACCTTCCTTATAAATGTTGGACTGTGAGTTTGGATAGAAGTATTTAGGATAATTCTAGTTTGAGATTAATTTTGGATTTCCATAAAAGGACAACCCGGAGGTCGGGCGGCAACCCGTCACGACCAGCAAGGCCGCGAGACATGAACCCACAACCGAAGGGCGACAAGGGTGTATCACATACCACTGGCCCACAAGATTTCCTGGATTAAATAATGTCATTTTTTTAAAAGATCTGGTAGATGAATTATAAATTCATTTTTTTAACCCTATATGAATTGTATAAATAGAATTTTATTTACGTTCTCTTATCTTTTAGAGTGAAAGATGAGTTTGTGGTAGAAATTAGTTAAAGGATAGAAATATACTTGTCAAGAATATATTTCTTCTTCTCTTATTCTATGAAGAAATTAATTATTATACTTTATTTAAGTAATCCTAAATGTGTTATCCTAATACCCTATGTTTTGTTGAACCGATGGTATTTCAAATCATCATAGATTGATGAATATAAGGACCTCAATTTTACACATGTTTGTGATTGATGACGTCAATCACTACCAATAAATATTTACGTTTTTCATCAAATTATATGTATCTAATTTCCACCAATGTTCTCCTAATCAAGGTCATAATTTGGTGGTGACCCTTCCATTTCTCTTTTCCTCATAATAAGACTAAATTTTAGTAACCCAATTTCTGATGTGGGTTTTCCCACAAAGATATTTTCTATTTTCAACCTTGTATTTTCGAAGAAAAATTTCAAATTTCGAGGATGCAATTTATTGAAGGAGGGGAGAATGTAACACCCCAAGATTTCATAGTGTTTTATTTCATCAAAATAATTCAATAACTCGCACTACACGCAACACCGAGTTCAAGCGCACCATGACTTACCAAAAAAGACATTCAAAAGAGGTTATGAAGAGTATTAACTAAATTTCAAACTTTATATAATCCTAATAATTTTAGAATCCATATTATGAGTTTCTTAGACATAATGTAAGAACAAATTCATTTTTTCAGATAAATGAAGTATTTTTCAAAAATGCAATTTTACAAACATTAACCCTTTTTAAATCCAATATTTTAAACTTTTATATATTTAATTTGACTAAATAAATTTATTCTCTAGAATGGGGACATAAAAAAATTACAATGTAACACCCCAAGCTTCTACGGTACGCTTCTATTTGAATAATGTCATAGCGTGTGTTGTACGCAACATCGAGTTCTAACACACCACAACCAATCAAACTAGCCGTTATGAATAGTAATAACTACTTTATGAAATTATATATATTTTATATTTCAAAATGGACTTCATTTTTGGATTCAGAATATCAAAATTATCCTATGTTGAATTTTTGGTATTTTTATGAGAACTTCCAATTTTTATGAATAGTGAAAAATACTTAAAAACAAGTTTTTTAATCAAAACCATATATAGTGATAAATTATACTATTTAGTGTTTTTAAAGTATAATTAGAATATATTTTTACCATTTTATCCAATGGTGTTAATTACAATTAATTTCACTTTGAAATTGGACATAAGCAATTGTCAATCTTTTGATATATATTGTTTCTTAAAAATACGCAATTTGTTGTGACAATGGGAATTAATTATAAAATTAATTGATGCAACATATATGTTTGGAATTTTTTAAAATAGACATCATTTTTGAATTCAGAATATCAATTATAGCTTAGGGTGAAATTTTGGAATTGTTCTGAAAAACTTCAATTTTTGATGAATAGTGAAACTACTAAGTGGTAGTTAAAAAACTGAATTTTTCATAAAACGTTATTTTTCCGCTTCTGTGATTGGAATTTCGAAAATCCGAGAGACACAGTTAATATCAAGGAGTTAAATTTGGTTCAATGAGATGAAAATAATTTTCGGTGAATAGTAACTTTTTACTTTTATTTACCACGGTTAAAAGTAAATAGGGTAATTAAGGGTAAACATGACATTAATATTACCCTAACACATGTCCTAATTCTATTGGACAAGTGTATGTCGACCAAAAACAACCTTATGAATAAAATATTATCATTTAGGTCCACTTGGATTAGATTAGGACATTTATTATTATTTAATTGAAAGAAGAGTTAAAAGACATAAAATCAATAATTATTTACTAAAACATTTTTAATATATGGTCATACATAAGATAAATTAGATTGTAAATATTAATTAGAAAGATAAAACTATTTCATACATAATGATATTTTATTTATAATTTTTAGACATTAAATAATTTAATTTATTTATGACACAATCATGATGCAGTAATTATCTAATTAATGAAAAATTAGAATAATTGATATTATAAATACCCAAATAAATATAATTTGAGACTTTTTATGAATTACAATAATTTTCTAGGTAAATATGACATGTTATGATTGATTTAATTAACTTTTTTCTAATTAATAATTCTGTTGTGATTTTTTTACAAAAATCAATTATTGAATAATGTCAAAATTGACATAAAATATTTTTTAAAACAAATATTATATTATCAATTGATGTTAAATTCCTAAAAATCTATGGTTCTGCCAAGAGACTTATATCATGATAGGTGTATCATTAATGAACCACATGGGGGTATCTTCAATGTATATAGTAATTTTATTAACCATATAATATAAAAATACAAAGAGACAATGTAAAAGTGAAACTAATTAACTAAGAGTTAATACTTACAGTTGAGGTTAATATAATGACCCAAACCTATATAAATTCTATTGGTTGAGTGGTTTTCAACCCATCCCCACCTTAACCTTTAAATAATCCACTTTGGAGCCATTAGAAACCGAATATGAATTTATTATAAAATAATATTTCTAGATTTTCCAAAGGTGCCCCTCTCCCCTCTTATAAAAGGGCACTATCCCTTCTCATTAAGTCACACCTTCAAAGCCTTTTGGCTTAGCCAAACTCTTCCCAAATACTCTCTAAACTTCCCTCCATTTATCCTAGAGGCCTTAGTTTAGTCATAAAGCCAACCTATGTGCCCTTTTGATCAAATCAAAAGGAAGAATCCGAAGATGAGGTAATGATTTCACCACCCTTTTTCCAAGTTCCTTTCTTCTTCCACTTCTTCCTTATTTGTTATTACAATTATAAAATAATAACTCCAGTATCTTATATTTATTTTTATGTTATTATAAATATGGGACAACCATATTCATTATTCTATCCATCCTTTGAATAACATGTCACCATACGTGCGTACGTACGGCTTACCGTCTCCACGTCGTGGTGTAATTGTTATTCAATAAATTATTATTTGGATGGGTATAATAATGAGATGTAATTCATGTAAATAATAAATATAACATGATAATGATTCTGTATATATGATATAAAATCCAATTATATATTATTTTAATATCAAAAGAATGATATTGTCGCTCGTGTGTACGTACAGACTACTGTCTCCACGAACGCGATGAGATTCATTCTCCATCGTATCCATTCAAGTCTAATTCTCATTTGATGATTAATAATAATGTCTAAGGACTTGATATCATTTTGTATATGATTAATATACAAAATATCCATTAAAAACACTACTTAGGTAACAAAACATATAAAATAAAACGAGTAATTTAACACCCGAAACAACGATAATACTAAGATATTATTAACATATCAATGTTAAAAGATCAAATATGATTTAATATTAATGTATATGATTCTTGTATTATTTAATAACAATTATTTCACCATTATACAGGATGTTAACCTACCCCCAACCAAGTAAAACTACAAGGTAAGGGTTTATTTCACAATCTCTTCATTATCCGAGGTTGTTTATACGTAATAATCTACTGGGATCTCTTTATCATCCACATCCATGTTTCATGAAAGTGTATTTCAAAACATTCTTAATATTTTATAGAATATGGGTTAAAGTCATTTATACCCTTGTTTGACTTTTTATAAGATTTTTATAAAGGAATATTTCTGTCATTTTCCGAACAAGGTCCTTTTTACCCTTTCGACAGAATTAAGGTAAGAATGTTTTTTTTACTTATACGGTGGGTGCGGCTATTTTCCACCACTATAAGATTTTAAAAGCTTCTATTACAAGATTATAAAGATATTTTCAAAGTAAATGTTTTATTTTATAATTATGTGACATTTAAATGATTTAAAAATGAATATTTTAAAAAATTCTTGAAAGGTACTCTTTATCAAAGTCAAAATTTTATATGTTTTAAAGATTTATCTTTCTAAATCTTTTTAATTAATGTCCATGTTTTCAAAATGATTTTATGGATTTATTTATATGGACATTTATGTTTTGAAATTATAATTATTTTCAAAAGTTTCAAAGTGGTATGGTACACTTTGATTCAAAAATCTATTTTAAAATTAATTCCTTTATAAATGTGTGACTTTTAAATGATTTTACAAAAAGGATATTTCTCTCAAATATTTTTACACATAATTTTCATCTATGTCAACATCCTTTTATGGATTTTAAGCTCATTTTAAGTTGATTTATTATAAAAAAATTCCATTGAAGTTATTTTGATATGCTTTACTGTGGATGTGTTATTTTTATACCATTCATGGTTTGTGGTGAATGTATTGACATTTCGTATTCTGGTTTTAATACGAATGTTTATGTTATGTTTAAAATTTTTAATATGAGGAATGCATTGGACTTAATAAGTGACGGGTGGAGCCCGCTATAGCTCCTCGACGCATCGGTAGGTCTCATGAGACAAACTAGTGTCTTGGCACAAGGCCTTGAGAAAATTTTATTTGTAGTATTGGCATGAGGCCTTGGCTATGTGGTTATGATAGTCTGGAATTATGCATTCCATCATTATTAAAGTGGTTATTGACATTGCATGTGATTATTCAATTAGTAGAATATCCATGTGAATAAGTAAATGGAAATTATTTCATTTTATTTTTTTCATGATATGTTTATGTTCAAGTTTAAAAGGCTTTTGTTTTAGTTACACATTTCCATAAAAGTTTATGATTATTTTTTAAAATTTCCGCTGTATTTCATACCCTTACGGAGCGTTTGAGCTCACCCTTTTCTATGTTTTATTTTTCCCAGGATTCCAAGAACTATATTTTGATTGATATGCAGGGTTATGACAAGGGAATAATGGCATTCATAAAGGATTATTTATTTTGTTTTGTATGTTATGATGTGTAATGTAACATTCATGTATGTAGTCTATTTTCCAAGACTGCTAAACTGATCAGTCCATTGGGACTTGATTCTTTGTAATCATGCCAATGTATTAAAATAATGCACCGACTCTGGGTCACTGGGGTCGGGGCATTACATTACTTCCTGCCCACTTCCACACAATATTTCAAACTATCACTACCAATCATACAACCCACCAAGGTCACAACATCATGCAATAAACCAATTCCATTTCATATCAATCCACTTCAATAAATCACCCATTTATTGAAAAACATTTTTCATGCCAAATAACATTTCAATAAAAAAACCCCCTTTATTGAAAACCCTTTCCATCAATCATATTCACAAATCAACCATATCATCCCATTTTAAAATATTCATTTTAATATCCATAAAAATATCATTTCACCATAAAACACCCTTTTTCACAAAAATCCCCAAAACATCACCCAATGGATTTTCCACCAATTTCGAACATCAAAAAAAATTAATTTCAAGCACAAAAAATTAATTGTAACAAGGAACCACTAGGTCTAACCAAGTGGAGTCGAGAGAGAATCCACCTACCTCTAGGGTTTTTGAGAAATTGACCCACGAACAACCACGCCTCAAATCCGGAAAACGCACCACCGAAACTCCACTAGATCCTTTTCCCTAACATCCACAAGCCTTAATATTAGCATACAAGGAAAAACCAACCCAATATCTACACACAAAAAGTTTATATCTAGAAAACTAAGAAATATAGGGATGTAGATCTAGATTAAAACACAAGAGAATCAAGAGGAGAGACTTACCCGGAAACAATCACCTTCAAACCATATTGAATCCTCTTAAAAACCCTTCCAAAATGAGTGGGAGAGCACCCATAACCCCTGAGAACCCAAAATACCGAGTGAGGCTCGAGTGGGAGGAAGAGAGGAGTGAAATGAGGAAATCCAGAGTGAGCCTGAGTTTTAAAACCCTAACTTTAAGTGGTCACACGGTCAACCTGCACAGTTTGGAAAACCGTGCGCTAACCGTGCGCACGCCACTGCCTCGAGAGCCAGGGTCCACACGGTTTCCTCGCACGGTTTAGAAAACCATGCGCAGGCCATGCAGAGCCTACTGTCTCCCACTACATAGTTTCTTGGAGAATACACATGGTTTACACTACCCATGCTCAAACCGTGCACCCCCTTAAAAGCCTCCAGACTCATCCAAAACCATTCCAAACTCTCCCAACCTCTTCCCAACTCATTCCATGCACTTTAAACACATGAAATTCATAAACAAAGGCTACATACCTCAAAACCGGGGTGCTACATTCTCCACCACCATTGGACTTTCCATCCTCGGAAATTAGTGAACCCGCCCTTTGCAGAAAGAGCTTGGGCCACTGCTCGATCGTCTCTTTCTCCCGCTCCCAAGTCTCCTCTTAAATATAACCATGTTGCCACAAAACCTGAACTAAACTGATTCTTTTACCATGCAAGACATTCTCTTTCCTATCCAAAACCCACACGGGCACGTGCACCAATGAAGCATCCGGTTCTAGCTCAACAAGAACCCATCGAATCACATGGTCACGATCTAGATGATACTTTTTCAACTGTGACACATGAAACACATTGTGCACCGCACTGAACTGTGATGGCAGAGCCAAATGATAAGCCACCTCACCAACGCACTCCAGAATCTCAAAAGGCCCAATATACCTCAGAGATAACTTTCCCTACTTCCCAAACTGATGATGTCCCAACCTAGGAGAGATCCTCAAGAACACATGATCACTCACCTCGAATGACAACGATTGTCAACGATGATCCGCATACGATTTCTGATGACCTTGAGTCTTCTCCATTCTCTTCTTTATCCACTTGATATTCTTCATAGTCTTCTGGACAAGGCTCGGTCCAACCATCTAGGACTCACCCGTTTCCACCCAACATAGTGGAGAATGACACGACTGCCCATACAATGCTTCAAGCGAAGCCATCTGTATGGATGACTAATAACTATTATTGTATGAGAACTCAACCAATGACAAGTTCTCCCCCCACGAGCCACCAAAATCCATAACACAAGCCTGCAACATATCCTCCAGAGTTTGTATCGTCCTCTCAGATTGACCATCCGTCTGAGGGTGATAGGACGTACTCATAGTCAGCTACGTCCCAAGGGCTTGCTGCATGGATTTCTAGAAATGAGATGTAAACCTCAGATCTCTATCTGATACGATCAAAACTGGAACACCATGCCTCTTTACCACTTCCTGGATATAGATTTTGGACAGATCCTCCACCATATGAGATTCACGAATCGGGATGAAATGGGCCGAATTCGTTAGCCGATCCACTATCACCCAAATGGTATCGTGCTTCTTGACCGTTCTTGGAAGACCTATGACAAAATCCATCACTATATTCTCCCACTTCTAAACAAGGATTGGTAAAGACTACAACATTCTTGATGGCATGTGATACTCTGCCTTGACCTACTGACAAGTCAAGCATCTTGAAACAAACTCACCCACACTTCTTTTCATACCAGCCCACCAGAACTGTGCTTTCAACGCTTTATACATCTTCTAGATTCCAGGATGAACAACCCACCTGGAATGATGATACACCCTGAGAAGATCCTCCAGACAAGCAACTGGTATAACCATTCGATTTTGAAAACACAAAACTGAATCTCTATTCAGTTTCCAACCCTCAATGATCTCCCTACCATTGAGTCTCGACCCCATGGTCACACACACAGAATCAAATATATGTGCCTCTCTAACCAGGCCAACCATGTCAAGAATCAACAAAACTTGAATGAAGACCACTCTATCGCCCTGGTCCTCACATTACAACCGTATATCATCTATAACCGACATCAACTACCACTGATCTGATGCCTATTTTACCACCTGAGAATATGACTTTCTTCTTAATGCATCCCCCACCGAATTTCCCTTACCTGGTGTGTACATTAAGTCAAAATCAAACATATGGAGATATTCCATCCATCTCCTTTGCCTCAAGTTAAAATATCTTTGTGAGAAAATGTGCTTCAAGATCTTATGATCTATATATACTATGAATTTCTCATTGAAGTGATAATGACACCACACTTTCAAAGCATGGACAATATCTGCCAACTCCAAATCATGACTTGGGTAGTTCTTCTCATGCACTCTTAACTACTGTGAGCCATACACAACCACATGATTCTCCTTCATGAGAACGCAGCCCAACCCTGATCCCGATGCATCACAATACACCACATACCCTCTTCCTGGTTCTAGAAAAACCAAGATTGGTGCTGATGTAAGACGACCCTTTAGCTCTTCAAAACACTACTGACACTGTTCAATCCACTGGAATGGAACATTCTTTCTTTTCAATACTGTCATCGGCGAATCCAAATGTGAAAAATCAGGAACAAAACACCGATAATACCCATATAGACCAAGGAAACTCCATATCTCAAACACATTCTTTAGAATTTTCCATGAGACAACAGCCTCTACCTTTTCCAGATCCACTAAAACACCCCTTTCAGAAATCAATTGGCCAAGAAAATGAACTTCCCGTATCCAAAAGACACACTTTGACAATTTGGCATAGAACTGATGATCCCTCAAGATCCCCATCACTTTCGCCAAGTGCTTCTCATGATCCAACCTTATCGTTGAATACACCAGAATATCATCCAAAAACACTACCAAAAATGAATCCAAACATCTCTGAAATATATGATTCATCAATGACATAAACACCATTGGCACATTCGTTAGACCAAAGGGCATAACCACATATTCATAATGGCAATATTCTGAAAGCTGTTTTAGGAATATCCTCCTTCCTCACCCGCAATTGATGATATCCAAACCTCATGTCGATCTTGGAGAACCACTGGGCTCCCCTCAACTGGTCGAAAAAATAATCAATTCATGGAAGTGGATATCTATTATTTATCGTGACTTGGTTAAGTCTAAGATAATTAGCCCATAGCCTCAAAGTTCCATACACCTTTTTCACAAACAACACTGATGCTGCCCACGGAGATGTGCTAGGCTAGATAAACCTTTTTCATTCTAACTCTTCCAATTGGACTTTCAGTTCCTGAAATTCAGCTGGTTCCATCCGATAATATGGAAGTGAGATAGGGCTGGTCCCCAGAATGTGATCAATCGTAAACTCCACTTCTCATAGAGGGGGTAACCCAGAGAATTCTTCAGAAAAAACATCCATGAACTAAACCACCACTGCTAGAGGAACACTCTTCTCAACACCCTCTACCCATTCCAATGAAAACACCGCCAACTGATATGATAAAGTACCCCCTGCTGGTTCCAACAAACCTGTTTCACCATGCCTTTAATGTTTCTCTCCTCTAAAAGGATGTCTAACTCCATCGTGTGTCATAAAAGACACTGTTTGTGCATCACAATCGATGTGGGCCTTAAAAGCCACCAGCCAATCCATTCCTAGGATTACATCATACACGTCCATCTCAAGCATTGAGAAATTACACACTATCTCAACTAATCCCACAATGATACAACATTCCCTACATAAAAAGGCTCAACACTCTCTTCGACCTAGAGGAGTTTGAAGTTTCAAAACTGAGGGCATCATTTCTACCCTTAAACCCAGCAAATCAACCACACAAACAGCAGTAAAAGAGTGTGAAGCACCTGTATCAAACAACACATGCATCCAGGTAGAATTTAAAGGAATAAGACCACACACCGTTGATGGTCCCGACTGATCATCCACCATAACCTGCTCAGCTCCGAACACATGTTTTCTTTCTAGACTATTCTATTTATTACATTGTTGAGGATTCGTGGTATTCCGAGAATCACCATGACCCACTTTACTCTACTGACGAGGGGTGTGCTGCTATTCCCATCCCGTCGAAGCATACGATGTATGCAATCCCTAAGGATTGTCATGCACACCTGATCTTGTAGAATTCTGACAATAACGCTTCATATTCCCCATCTACTTACAATTAAGACATGCTTGAGGTTGTGTCGTACAATCCCACTTAATGTGGCTCATGGAACCACATTGAAAACATCTCGGCTTTCTCTGGGGCATCGGAGGAAGATTTACTGATCCTGCCGTCAGATTATTTAAATGATTCTCACCCTGGGAATAAGTGTCCATCCTTCACTTGAACCCAGTTTTAGAGTTCCCACTATTCGCCATGGGTACCACCATGCTTCCTCCGCTCGGAGATCCCAATAGATCCCGCTCAGCCACCGAGGATCTATTCACCATCTCTGTGTAATCATCTATACACAGCACTGATATCTTTGAATGGATTTATTTCCTTAACCCCGCCTCAAAGATTCTTTCCTTCAACGACATGCTACCCACCACCATGCGTGAAAACCATACTATGTTCATAAACTTAGCTACATACTCCATCACAGAAATAAGCTCTTTCTTCAAACTGAAGAAATCAGTCGTACGCTGAATTCTGAATGTATGTGGGTAGATTTTTTTGTTAAAAAAATTCTTCAAAGCCTTCCCACATCATACCCTAGTCAATCCCCTCTTGGACCACCAACTCCCAACACTGAAGGGAAATATCTTCCAACATATGTGTGGCCAACTTCACTTGCATCTCTACCGGCATTCCCAAGAACTCAATGATCTTGTTCATTCTATTCAACCATGCCTCTACCCTCTCTGGCTCTGAATCACCACTGAAGATGGGTGGATTCTTCTTTCGAAATTGAACTGCATGATCCACATGCCTTGGTTCATCCATTTTATTTCCACTTCCCATAGCTTGGAAATCTTGCACTATACTTTTCACTAGTTACTAGTTCACCTGAGGCTCCGGTGCAACCACATTCTCAGTAGCCTCCTCTGGTTGGTCTCTACGATGCCTACCTTGTGCCATTTCTATAAACATAAAACAAACAACCATGAGTCTCACTTCTATAGACATCACGAAATCCCATTTGAAATCACATTACACCACAATTTCACAACAAGGCTTTCCACCAGTTCACATTTTTCCACATGTGCCATGGTTCACCATTTTGAAATCCAAACCATTTTCAAAATACCAATTTATTCACATTACAATTGCATTACATCATAAATCATTATACCGCAATGAAATTTTCATCCTAGAGGGAAGTAATTTCTACCATGCATGTCATGCTCATCTCATAGGCTACACCCACGACAATGAGATATCCAATGCCTATAAGTTTCTTCAAAACACTTATGTACCCAACTCCCTGGTAACTTGAATTTTAGCATAAAAGGGTTAGCTACGTCCTTTTATGATATACATTTGAAGTTCCGACATTCCCACGCCATGATACCATCCTGACTCAAGAAATGTACCACAACGAATGTGAACACCAAATTCGAGAATCAACTCCAAAGGACCGAACAAACTGATACCACCTGTAACACCCCTCCCCTACCTCATTGTCTTGAGGAGGTGGTGAGAGCTACTTGGCCTTAAGCGACATTCCCAGGGTGCCAATGGCTGGACATAATATAAGGCCCCAACCTTAAACCTTACTTAATATTGAATTAAATGAATAATTTACATTGAGGATCTGTTCAGTTTTAGAGTTTTAGAGAATTAGGACATAACTATTAAATCTCAAAAGATTACAAAGTAGAAACTTCTACTAATTTTCCATAAAATAAAAAACTCGTAAAAAGAAACATGTCTAGTTCCATGTTTTAGATAGCATGACTTTTCCTTGATCCCATCCTTGACCCTATTCCACATTAAGTCATGTGAAAAACATTTCGAAAACATGGGGTGAGCATAAAAATCTCAGTAAGGGATACACAAAGAATAAAAACTGTTAGTTTTTCAAAACAACAAGTAAACCATGTATACTTTATCAAATTAATAATTTCCACCTTTATGAAGTATTAAAAAAACTCTTCAATTAATAAAAGATCATTACTTACCCTTTTGTAACCAAAAGATTACCATAAAACCCACATAAAGAACACATAACATAAAAAGGTAACTTGTGACATAAACATACTTAAATGGAATAACCATACGGTCGACTTCCATACATAATTAATAAAATAGCCATACAGCCGACTTCCATACCCAATGCATTGGTTTTTATAACTTAACCACCTGTCCTGGTATTTACAACACTACACGTCATATGGTTTATCACGTAACCACCCATCAAATGTCCAAGTACCATTATAAAATCATAAAACAAATATAATGGAAAGAAAACATTTCCACACATTGATCACAATATATCACATAAATATAGTGACATAAAAAATCAATTATAAAAACCATTTTTAATACCAAAATACATAAAATAGTATATGGTATTTATTTCATTTTAAAAACATCACGGCTTGTTGTGGAAGCCAATGACCAAATAATACACGCGGCGGCAGAAAAGGTCGTTGTCACCGCATACGTTAAAAGAAACATTCATTTTTGTCATTTTGTAAAAAGAATCGTAGAAAAAGACTCCTTTTGTATAAAATTAAAATTCATAGGGGTTTATACACCGTATAAAAGAAAGTTGTGTATAAAACGAAATATGCCTCAATGAATGAAGATTGTGACGAAGTCCCATACCTCGTGTCTGACGTGACTCGATTGCTCTTTAATCTCGTGATAATAAACTAAAGTTAATTTCTACTTTCTTAAGAACCCTTTTTAAGTTTATTATTCCTTTTATATAACTTATTTCCATGTTATAAACGTTATGTAATCATTTAATTTAATAAAGTTCATTTTGTCGATATTTGGTACTTAAGTCAAAAATGGAATTCTTACAATTACATGTTGTTTATGTGGTCAATGGTTCATTATATCCAGAATGATATTCATGATTTTTATATCATATATATTCAGAATATACATTTATTTATAATAGTGCATAACATTTACAGGTAAGAAACGAAATGCACTGTTCATAGAGACGGTAAGTCGTACGTACGCATGAACGCTACTTTCATTTCTATGTCATATTAATGGAATTAAAACTAAATTAGAGGTATGTATATTTTAATTCCATAATTATATTCAACATTTATATGTAACATAAATCATATATAATAACTTTAAATCCATTCTTTATACGTCTCACATATGGCATTAACGAATCAAATCACTTTGAGGGGGCGGTAGTCCGCACTTCCTAAAATGAAATTATCATGTTTACCCACAATGGAAACCATAATGGTATGCCACAAATGAAAAATAAAGAAGCATAAGGAAAACATAAACAGAATATATAACATATATAAATAGTGTGACATCTTAATGGCCACAATTAAAGGTGTTAAAAGAAGATTGAACAATCGTCATTTCGTGAGGCAGAAATTCACCAAACAAAGAAACATTATGTTCTTTAACCATTAGACGGAGGTGTGTGTAGGTGTAGCTCGAATCCTTCTTATAAAAACATCCGAGTATATTTAAGATACTTGTTTTGTTACAAAATAAAGTAATAAAAAGATTTTTGAGGGTTGTAGAAGCAAAAAAAAAAAAAAATAACAAAATAGAAAACACTACCTTTAAAACGGGTAACTCTTTTCGATTTGAGCTCAAAGGCTTCCTTGGGAAGACTTATGCCCAAAGTGAGGCTTCTAAGAGTGAGAGAGGGATGTGGAGAGACAAAATGGGTAGAGCGTGGCTGAACCAAAGGCTTGAGAGGTGTGGGTAAGGTGGTAGAGGTGGGGGCCTTTTATAAAAGTAGAGGAGGGGCACTCTTTGAAAGTTATAAAAGGTTACTTTATCATAAAATGATTTTCGGATTTAAAAGGTCCCAAAATTATATATTTCTAGGATAAGGTGATAGGAGTTCAAAATATACTCATCCAATAGGTTTTTGGCATGTGCAGGTCTTAGATTTTACATTATCATTTCATTTTGTTTAAATCGTTAAATAATGAGGTAATCGTTGCATCATCATGATGTCATAAATAATTTAATTTATTTAATGTCTAAAAATTATAAAACAAATATAATGATTTAGGAAATAGTTTTAGATTTCTAATGAATATTTATAGTCAAAAATATGACTTTTATAACCCCACATAAAATTTTTTTTAGTAAAACAACTCATGTTTGTGACATTTTTACTTTAACATTAAATAAAAAGATATTAATATCATTTTCCTTCCAATGTGGGTCCATGGGGTCCCCATGTTTACTCATTGATTGTCTTGGTCTGCCCTGACACATCCAATAAGGTTAGAACATGTTTCAAGTTCATTTCATATTATTAAAACATTATTCTTACCTTAAATTACACCAATTATCTCTAATCGCGATTAAAAACATAAAAGTTACTATTCACCAAAAAATTATTTTAATCCCATTGAACCACATTTTACTTCTTAATGAAAACCATGTATGTCGGATTTTTGAAATTCAAAACACAGAGGTGGTAAAATTTCATTTAAATGAAAAAATCAGTTTTTTAAGTACCACTTAGTGGTTTCACTATTCATCAAAAATTGAGCTTTTTTTAGAAAAATACCAAAAATTCACCCTAATAAATAATTGATATTTCGAATTCAAAAATTATGTATATTTTAAAAAATTCAAAACATATAAGTTGCATTAATTAATTTAATAATTAATTCCCACTGTCAGAGCAAATAGCGTGTTTTTATGAAACAATAAGTATCAAAATATTGACACTAGTTTAAGTCCAATTTCAAAGTGAAATTAATTCCAAAAACCACTATTGGATTAAGTGGTAAAATTATATTCTAATTCAACCCTAAAACCAATTCAAAAGATAATCTAATCATATAAATAAATTAGATTAAAAAGAGGTTTTGAATTAAAATACAACATTTTTCACTATTCATTAAAAAATGAACTTTATCGGAAAAATACCAAAAATTTACAGATAGTAAATTTTGATGTCCCGATTATAAAGAAGAGTTTTATTTGGTCCAAGGGAATGTATAAGATTGACCAAAACTATATTTAATAACGGTTTTCCATCAAAAGGGGATAAGTGGACCTTTAGTGAAAATTAGAGTATATATTCCTAAAATTGAATTCTTTTCTTATTTTAAGCCTTTATCTTTTATTGGATAAATATAAAAACATTTAAAAAACATATATAATCATATTTTAGTTATTTCTATTAATTACCACCAATACAACGGCTACGTGTTAACTACCATTTTAAAAAATATTATTTTATTACTAGTGTGCACCGTAAGATTTCAATGAAACTATTTGTTGCGTATCGGGTACACTATCGAACAAAGCAACCCCTTTAAAGTAAAATAAATATTTAATTCGTAAATGTTAATAAATATGAAAAATCTTTATTCTTTATTTACCTAGGATGTTACATCCTTCCCTCCTTTTGGAAATTGCGTCCTCACAATTTTATTCACTTATCAAAATAAGTGGGGGTATTTATCCCTTATAGCATTTTCAGATTCCCGCGTTGCCTCTTCAACCATATGGTTTTTCCACAAAACCTTTACCTGGTGAATTACCTTGTTTCGCAACACATTCCCTCTTCGGTCAAAAATCTAGACTAGTTGTTCTTCAGAAGAGAAATTCTCTTCCAACTGAACTACCTCTGGGCTCAAAACATGAGATGGATCTAGCATATAATTTCTCAATATCAAAACATGAAAAACATTGTGTACCTGAGATAAAATCGGAGGTAATGCCACTCTGTATGCAACTGATACAACTTTCTCTAGAATTTTGTATGGTCCATCGAACCGTGGACTCAACTTTACTTTCTTACCAAATCGCATCATAATTTTCCATGGAGAAACCTTGAGAAAAACATGATCACCTACCTCGAAAGATAGATCCTTCCTCCGGTTATCTGCATAACTTTTCTATCTACTCTGAGTTGTTATCATGTGTTTCTGAATCAACTGAACTTTTTCTACCATCTCTTCTACCAATTCTGGTCCCATAAGCTTCCATTCACCTACTCTATCCCAAAAAGATAGAGTTTGACACCGCTTCCAATATAATGACTCAAATGGTTACATCTTTATACTAGAATGAAAATAGTTATTATATGAAAACTCAACCAAAGAAAGATGTTGGTCCCAACTTCCCTGATAATCCATAGATCAAGATCGTAGCATATCCTCCAAGGTCTGAATTGTTCGTTCTGACTGCCCATCTGATTGCGGATGAAAAGACGTACTAAAATTTAATTCAGTACCCAATGACTTCTGAAGGCCTTTCCAAAAGATAGAAGTAAACCTGGGATCACGATCAGACACAATGGATAGGGGAACTCCATGAAACCTGAATATCTCTTTAAGATACAGTAGATAAAGTTGATCTAGAGAGAAAGTATCTCGAATAGGAAGGAAATTAGCAGATTTAGTCAAGTGATCAACAATAACACAGATTTCATTATTACCTCAAGATGTCCTTCGTAATCCCACAACAAAGTCCATAGATATATTTTCCCATTTCCACTCTGTCACTGGTAAAAGATGAAGAATCCCTTTCGGTAACTTCTGCTCTGCTTTAACCTACCGACAAGTCAAACACTTCACAGTAAAATCAGCAATATCTCTTTTCATTCCATCCCACCAGTAATACTCCCGCAGATCTCTGTACATATTAGTACTTCCAGGATGAACTGAAAACGGGGAACTATGAGCCTCGCATAACAAATCATTCTTCAACTGTGAATCACTAGGCAGACATAATCCCTTCCCAAACCTCAAAACACAATCATTATCAATGTTAAATTCAGGCAACTTACCCTTCTGAACTAGCTCTACCTTTTTCTGCAACTCGTTGTCTTGCTTCTGTGCTTTCTTAATTCTGTCTGATAGAGAAGATTTCACCGATACCTGAAACAAAACATAAGGACTTCCTGCACAAACAACTTCTATGCCAATGTTCATCAAATCCTTAACCAAAGGATTACGTTCCAAACACAGTATTTTTAACGAAGCTTTACTTTTTCGACTCAAAGCATCAGCCACTTTATTTGCCTTTCCCAGATGGTAATGAATTGTACAATCATAATCTTTGATTAATTATAGCCATCTCCTCTATCTCATGTTAAATTCTTTTTGAGTAAATATATACTTTAAACATTTTTGATATGTATATATTTCAAACTTTACTCCATATAAATGATGCCTCAAAATTTTTACAGCAAAAATAACAACAGCTAATTCCAAGTCATGTGTAGGATAATTTACTTCATGAGTTTTCAACTGTCGTGAAGCATAATCAATTACCCAATCATTATGCATAAGGACACAACCAATTCCATTCAATGAAGCATAACTGTAGATAACAAACTCACCATTCCTGGAAGGTAGTTCCAAAACTACAGCATTCACCAATCTTCTTTTCAGTTCCAAAAAACAATCATCACATTCTTTTGTCCAGATAAACATAACACCCTTCTGAGTTAGCTTAGTCATTGGACTAGATAACCGTGAAAAATTTCTAATAATCCTTCGTTAATAGCCTACCAAACCAAGGGAGCTACGAATCTCAGTTACATTTGTGGGTCTTGGCCATTCTTCCACAACCATTGTTTTTGTAGGATCAACAGTTATCCCATATTTAGAAACAATATGACCAAGGAAAGAAATTGGTTGCAATCAAAACTCACATTTGCTGAATTTTCGATACAGATTCTTTTCATTTAAGGTTTTAAAGATAACCCTTAAATGAATTTCATGCTCCTCATTACTTTTAGAAAACACCACAATATCATCAATAAACACAACCAACATTTTTCACCTGAGTCAACTGAGCCATCACTGCAACAAAATGTTTAGTTCTAATTCTGACCATATCAGGATACTGATTTGGAAGGTCATTCTACTATGTATGCCTTCCAAGAAAAGCTGTTATGTTTCCTCTATGAAAAATCATTCTTAACACAGAAATATCTTAGGAGAATCAACATGGAAATATTTAAATGCTATATCATTCCAATTTGACCATAAAAAAATATTTTTGGATAATCATTTAATATAATTTTAACTCCTAAAGTTATCTAAACCGACCTATGATACCAACTATAAGGCCCCGACCTTAAACCTTACTTAATATTGAAGTAAATGAATAATTCACATTGAGGATCATTTCAGGTTTAGAGTTTTGGAGAATTAGGACATAACTATTACATCTCAAAAGATTACAAAGTAGACACTTCTACTAAGTTTCCATGAAATAAAAAACTCTTAAAAAGAAACATGTCTAGTTCCATGTTTTAGATAGCATGATGTTTACTTGATCCCATCCTTGACCCTATTCCACATTATGTCCAGTGAAAAATATTTCAAAAACTTGGGCTGAGCATAAAAAGCACGGTAAGGGATACACAAAGAATAAAAACTGTTAGTTTTTTAAAACAACAAGTAAACCATGTATACTTTATCAAAGTAATTATTTTCACTTTTATGAAGTAGTAAAAAAAACTCTTCAATGAATAAAAGATCATTACTTACCCTTTTGTAACCAAAAGATTACCATAAAACCCATATAAAGAACACATAACATAAAAAGGTAACTTGGGACATAAACATACTTAAATGGAATAACCATACGGTCGACTTCCATACATACTTAATGGAATATCCATACAGAAGAATTCCATACCCAATGCATTGGTTGTTATAACATAACCACCCGTCCTGGTATTCACGGCTCCACCCGTCATATGGTTTATCACGTAACCACCCATCAAATGTCCAAGTACCATTATAAAATCATAAAACAAATATAATGGAAAGAAAACATTTCCACACATTGATCACAATATATAACTTAAATATATTGACATAAAAAATGCATTATAAAACCCATTTTTAATTCCAAAATACATAAAATAGAATATGCTATTTATTTCATTTTAAAAACATCATGGCTTGTTAAGGAACCCAAAGGCCAAATAATACTCGCGGCGGCGGAAAAGGTCATTGTCACCACATATGTTAAAAGAAACATTCCTTTTTGTTGTTTTGTAAAATGCTTCGTATAAAAATATTCCTTTTGTATAAAATTAAAATTCAAAGGGGTATATACACCATATAAAAGAAAGTTGTTTATAAAATGAAATATTCCTCAATGAAAGGAGATTGAGATGAAGTCCCTTACCTCGTGTCCGACGTGACTCGATTGCTCTTTAATCTCATGAATAATAAACTAAAGTTAATTTCTACTTGCTTAAGAACCTTTTTTAAGTTTATTATTCCTTTTATATAACTTATTTCCATGTTATAAATGTTATGTAATCATTTAATTTAATAAAGTTCATTTTGTCGATATTTGGTACTTAAGTCAAAAATGGACTTCTTAAAATCACATGTTGTTTATGTGGTCAAAGGTTCATTATATACAAAATGGTATTCATGATTTGGATATCATATATGTCATATATATCCAGCATATAATTTTATTTATAATAGTACATAACATTTAGAGGTAAGAAACGAAATGCACCGTTCATGGAGACGGTAAGCCGTACGTACGCATGAACGCTACTTTCATTTCTATGTCATATTAATGGAATTAAAACTAAATGAGAGGTATGAATATTTTAATTACAGAATTATATTCATCATTTAGATGTAACATAAATCATATATAATAACTTTAAATCCATCCTTTATACGTCCCACATATGGAATTAATGAATCAAATCACTTTGAGGGGGCGGTAGTCCGCACTTCCTAAAATGAAATTATCGTGTTTACCCACAGTGGAAACCATAAAGGTATGCAACAAATGAAAATTACAGAAGCATAAGGAAAACATAAACATAATATATAACATATATAAATATAGTGACATCTTAATGGACACCATTAAAGGTGTTAAAAGAAGATTGAACAATCATCATTTCGTGAGGCAGAAATTTTCCAAACATAGAAACAGTATGTTCTTTAACCATATACGGAGTTGTGTGTAGGTGTAGCTCGAATCCTTTTTATAAAAACATCCTAGTATATTTAATATACTGGTTTTTTACAATATAAAGTAATAAAAATAGTTTATATGGTTGGAGAAGCAAAAAACAAAACAAAAGAACACAAGAGAAAACACTACCTTTAAAACTGGTAACTCTTTTTGATTTGAGCTCAAAGGATTCTTTGGGAAGAATTCTTCCCAAAGTGATGCTTCTAAGAGTGAGAGAGGGATGTGGAGAGAAAAAATGGGCAGAGCGTGGCCGAACCAAAGGCTTGAGAGGTGTGGGTATGGTGGTAGAGGTGGGGGCCTTTTATAAGAGTAGAGGAGGGGCACTCTTGGAAAGTTATAAAAGGTTACTTTATCATAAAATACTTTTCAGATTTAAAAGGTCCCAAAATTATATATTTAGAGTATAAGGTGATAGGAGTTCTAAATATACTCATCCAATAGGTTTCTGACATGTGTAGGTATTAGATTTTACATTATATTTTCATTTTATTTAAATCGTTAAATAATGAGGTAATCGCTGCATCATCATGATGTCGTAAATAATTTACTTTATTTAATGTCTAAAAATTATAAAAAAAATATAATGATGTAGTAAATCTTTCTAGATTTCTAATGAATATTTATTGTCAAAAATATGACTCGTATAACCCCACTTAAAAATTGTTTTAGTAAAACAACTTATGTTTGTGACATTTTTACTTTAACATTAAATAAAAAGATATTAATGTCATTTTCCTTCCAAAGAGGCTCCATGGGGTCCCCAAGTTGACCCATGGATTTTATTGGTCGGCCATGACACATCCAATAAGGGTAGGGCATGTTTCAAGTTCATTTCTTATTATTAAAACATTATTCTTACCTTAAATTACATTAATTACCTTTAATCGCGATTAAAAACATAAAAGTTAATATTCACAAAAAAATTATTTTAATCCCATTGAACCACATTTTACATCTTAATGACAAACATGTATGTAGGATTTTTGAAATTCAAAACACAGTGGTGGTAAAATTTCATTTAAACGAAGAAATCTGTTTTTTAAGTACCACTTAGTGGTTTCACTATTCATCAAAAATTGAAGTTTTTCAGAAAAATAACAAAAATTAATCCTAAGATATATTTGATATTTCGAATTCAAAAATTATTTATATTTTAAAAAATTAAAAACATATATGTTGCATTAATTAATTTATTAATTAATTCCCGCTGTCAGAGCAAATAGTGTGTTTTTATGAAACAATAAATATCAAAATATTGACAATAGTTTAAGTCCAATTTCAAAGTGAAATTAATTCCAACAACCACTATTGGATTAAATGGTAAAAATATATTCTAATTAATCTCTAAAACCAATTTAAAAGATACTCTAATAATATAAATAAATTAGATTAAAAAAAGGTTTTGAATTAAAATACACCATTTTTCACTATTCATTAAAAAAATGAACTTTATCGGAAAAATACCAAAAATTTACACAAAGTAAATTTTGATGTCCCGATTATAAAGAAGAGTTTTATTTGGTCCAAAAGAAAGTATAATAGTGACCAAAACTATATTTAATGACGGTTTTCCATCAAAAGGGGATAAGTGGGCCTTTAGTGAAAATTAGAGTATATATGCATAAAATTGAATTATTTTCTTATTTTAAGCCTTTATATTTTTTCGGATAAATATAAAAAAATTTAAAAAACATATATAATCATATTTTAGTTATTTTTATTCATTCTTTCCAATACAATGGCTAGGTGTTAACTACCATTTAAAAAAATAGTATTTTATTACTAGTGCGCAACGTAAGATTTCAATGAAACTCTTTGTTGCGTATCGGGTACACTATAGAACATAGAAACCTATTTACAGTTAAATTGATATTTAATTTTTAAATATTACTAAATATGAAAATGATTTATTCTTTATTTACCTGGGATGTTACAAATAAATGCCGAGGGCACCGAGAATAGATTGGGGAACTATTTTCCATTAAGACAGAACCAACCAAACCATCCACTAAAAACCAAGTTGTTCCACAATGAAAACCAAACCCAACACAACTAGACATGTCCACAACACATCAGAGTACAAATCGGAAACTAAACATCCAAACACCAATAATCCATGACACCACCACAGCTCCACACCAAGCTCCAAGCTCAAGACTCCACCATGACATCACAATGCTCCATTGTAGGAGGGAGATGCCTTACCTTTTCCCACGTCATGGTACACAACATCTGCAAAGACACCAACGTTCCAAAGTAGTGGGTGAGTACTAAAACATAGTAGGTTTTCCCCAAATGACATCCCTATACACACCACTAGGATAAAACCATTAGCACATTTATATAAAATTGTTTATATAAAATAATCACAAGTGGAACCATTACCATAATCCAACCACACCCTTACCAAACCATTTCACCAAAACCAAACCACCAAGGGAAAGCCAACCAAAAATGTCACAAGACATTTCATCATTTACACATTACCACGACAATTTCAAACTTTCAAAGCAATGCACAGAAAACAACCAAAGCAACCAAACGGTGGAGCTTCTGTCCAATCTGTTCACCCATTCACAATTAGTGTCACTTGTCATCCACTTATACTTTGATGGTGGCCCTTTCGTCCACTATCCATCCCCCTTCATTATAGTGGTACTGCCCACCCACTTACACATAATATTTCAAACTATCACAACTATGCATACAACCCACCAAGGTCACAACATCATGCGGTCAACCAATTCCATTTTATGTCAATCCACTTCAATAAATCACCCATTTAATGAAAACCATTTTTCATGACAAACAAAATTTCAATAAAACAAAAAATTTATTGAAAAACCTTTCCATCAATCATTTTCACAAATCAACCATATCATCCCATTTTAAAATCTTCATTTTAAAATCCACAAGCATATCATTTCACCATAAAACACCCTTTGTCCCAAAAATACCCAAAACATCACCCAATGGATTTTCAACCAATTTTGCACATCAAAGCACAATTAATTTGAAGCAAAAAAAATTAATTGTAACAAGGAACCACTAGTTCTAACCATGTGGAGTCGAGAGAGAAGCCACATACCATTAGGGTTCCCGAGAAATCGACCCACAAACAACTGCGCCTCAAATCCGGCAAACACACCACCGAAACCTCTCTAGATCCTTTTCCCTTACACCCAAAAGCCTTAATATTAACATCCAAGGAAAACCCAACACTAGATCTACACACAACAAGTGTAGATATAGAAAACCAAGAAAGAGAGGGATGTATATCTAGAGGAAAACAAAAGAGATTCAAGAGGAGAGACTTACCCGGAAGCAATCACCATAAAACCACCTTGAATCATCTTCAAAACCCTTCCAAAATGAGGGGGAGAGCACCCTTAACCCATGAGAACCCAAAATCCAGAGTGAGGATCGAGTGCAAGGAATAGAGGAGTGAAATGAGGCAATCCCGAGTGATCCTGGTTTTTAAAACCCTAACTTTAAGTGGCCGCACGGTTAGCCCGCATGGTTTGGAAAATCGTGCGCTAATTGTGCGCACGCCACTGCCTTAAGAGCCAGGGTCCGCACGGTTTCCTCGCACGGTTTGGAAAACCGTACGTAGGCCGTGTGGTGCCTACTGTCCCCCCTGCACGGTTTCCTGGAGCATACGCATGGTTTACAGTAACCCTGCTCAAACCATGCACCCCTTTAAAAGCCTCCAAACTCATCTAAAACCATTGCAAACTCTCCCAACCTCTTACCAACTCATTCCATGCACTTTAAACACATAAAAATGCATTAACAAAGGCTACATACCTCAAACCGGGGGGTGCTACAATAAATGATTTGGAAAAAATTAATATAATATTTTCTTACAATGTTTATCCTCCCAGAGTGTTTCATTAATATTTAACTTATTAGTGAGGTGTAAAAATATTATATTACATTAAAATTAATTTTTAAATCTGTTTTAAAATAAAATTATTGAATTATAGATGAAATTCAATTACAAATATTTATTTTTATATATTTTTTATTTAATGATCTATAATTAATAAAAAAAATTATCATTTCCTATATGGATGGAATAAGACATTGAATATCAATCATTGTCCACGAATGGGTCCCCTTTCTTTTAATTTTATATTTATTGAACCCTAAAATTAAAAAAAACATTATTATCACAAGAATAATAAAAAATATTAATGTGATATTAAAACTAATTGATATGGATTAAAAAAAATACCTTAAATTTTCAGTAATTAATTCAATGATGTCAAATTATAATTACCTTATTAATAAAACATATCATGATTTTTTCACTTTAACATGAAAATTAATGCATATTAATTTTTTATTATTATAAATTCCATGGGTACCCCAATCCTCTATTATATGAAGATACAACATATCCACTCTTACACGCACATCGTATGCAATGAATATATTAAAGGATCATCTTGATCAACACACATATTTTCATCTTCAATTCATAATAGTTTTCAACTGAAAAAAAATTTCATCTAGGATGTCTTATGGTGTATGTAAATGGTTGTTCATTAAATAGGATATAACCATATTAGTCCTGAATTTTCATATTACTTATTATTATTCCTCCCATAATTAAATGCCAAATATTTAAATAGAATAAATTAATAATTTACAATATACTGAGATGTTATTATTTTTATAGAATATCCTTATTTATCTCATTTCCAATTACAACCATAATAAAACCCATGTTTGTATGTATGCATAGACTACTATATCATGAACCAATGAATTTTTAATCGCATATCTCCTTTCATTGCAAGTAAATATAATGGAATAAATATATTTATATTATTTTGATGAAATAATAATTATTATATAAAATAAAATTTATTATCTATTTTCCATGAATTACAATTGTAAAAAATTGATTTGAGGCACGTCTATATGTATAGAATCCAATATCTACAAAATTATGTATTTATATTTTAAAAAATATCTAAAATGTATGGTAATGAGGATAAATTTAGTGATTTTATTTTATGTTTATAATATTATAAATATTCTTGAAATAGAATTATAAATTTTATTTTATTAGATTTTAACCAACAAAATATATGACACCAATTATACATTTGTATGGACTACAACTACACAAGCTAAGGTATTTTGTTATCCAAACCAAATGAGATAGATGGAAAAAAATTATTATATATATATAATTTATAATTATTTTATCATAAATAATTTTTAATTGAAGGAGAAATTAAACTATTTACCATGATCATCCCATAATCATCATTCTGAAATTTTGAACTAAATGTCCTCAAAACACCCCATGTGGAATTAAACGATTAAGAAATTAATAAATTTCATTAATTTCAATGTTATAATGATAAAGTAATGATCCAAAAATATATTACCAAATATTTTAGAAATTAATATAATTTGATTATATAGGATTCAAACAACATATATCGCATGATTGGAATTGATTTATGATATTTCTTAAATAAATTGCATTTCATTTGACTATTATTCCACATCATTGACTACATTAATAACTAATAATGTGTAAAATTAACTATGATCAAATTATTATTTATTTTTAATTTTTATGTGTTTTCAAATTTTATAAACAGACTCTCCTCAAGGATTAGTTCAGAATTATGTTATATATTTCTTAATGGGTTATTATTCAATAAGTTGTTTCATAGAGACATGATTCGTATTTTGAGCCCATATTTTTTATAAATATTATATGTTTCTTATTGATATATTATAACATGAATTAATATTTTTTCTTGAATTTTAAATTTCTTCTTAATATATCATCATCATTTGATATTTTTTGAACTGTTATAAAAGATGCAATGGTTTTCATGGTCTTCGAAAATATATATTGATTCATAATTAATTTTTCTTCTTATATATTATTATTTTTTTGTAGACAATTATAGATAAATTAATATTAACATATAAATTTTTTTATCATTGTATATATAGATCAATTTTTTATTCTTTCATTTAATGGAATATTATTTCAATGTTATAATGTGATAACCACATTAAATTACTATCAAATAATATTTTTTGGATTTGATTATGTTCATTGTTATTTTTGAGAAAATTATTTCAAAATAAAATTGTTTACACAATTTATATACAAATCCTATAATTATTTCTATGGATTTCATTATTTTATTAAAATTTTATATAATTTGTGCATAAGAGGATCCAAATAGGGGGACATGTATAAAAGCATGACTCATTTCACTTTTGGGATGTGAATGTCTTCTCTTAATTATCCTAGAAATATTAAATGATTTAAATAATGTTCTTTTTTATTTACAATAGATTTTTTTATCCATTCCAAAAATATTTTTATTTATTTTTATTAGACTCAATGTAATATATATTTTTCCAAAATTGTGTAATTAATTGATTAATCAAATGTGTCAAATGTGACTTTATTTTAACATTTTATAAAGGAATGTCTTTTCCAAAATTAATGACTAATAATTTCTGTAATTTTTCCATGAATGATTCAAGGGTTATTTTCATGTAAAACCCTTGACTCAATATTATTATAATTTTAATCAAATAAACATATCAAATTAAATGGATAGTTTCCTTTATTTTAATGAAATATCATAAATAATATATCTATCTATTTTTTATTTATAAAAATATTATTTATTTTATTCCTATTTTTCAATTACTTTATGTTCCCATGATTCCATATTTACTAATTTTCATTGTGAATTTTTATTGATTTAAATATGATTTCATTGAAACTATTACTTTTCAATATAATAAAAAATATTAAATAGGCTGATTTTTGTATTGATTTGTTTTAAGTGGATTAATATTAATGTTTTATAACTCTAGTTAACATATAAATTTTCATGGATGATTTATTCTTTGTTTAATTGTAATCATAATATGTCTAATTATCATATAATTAATTTATATTTTCTAATTTTTTATTCCAAGAACATGTGTGTCAATCATATCCCTAAAATTAATTTTTTATTATAACATAGATAAATGATTAAAAGCTACTACAGTGAGATTAAATAGTTAATTGATTATGAATTACTCTTATATAATAATGGATTATATCATCTATCTTTTTATCTAATGATATTTTTTAATTATCATGTTTTATGATTCCATATGGAATGATTTATTTTCAAATATTCATATTAAAATATTGAATTATTCCAATATTTTTTGGGTTTCCTTTTATCAAGGATTATATTCACATGTCTCATAATTATTATAAAATATAAATATAGTCCATGTAAAATATTATATACCATTTAAAAATATTTATGATCAATGTTTGGAGGTGTTTTTATTCTCTTTTGTCATTCCCATGCACTTTTAAAATGTTCTCATCCTATTTTTATAATCAGGTACTCAATGAAAATAACAAATTTTTAATTCTATGTTTAAACTTTCTATGAAATAAATGTCATCCTTATTATTTTATTTTCTTTAAGATTTAATGAAATAATATATTCCGGGAATGTATATTAGTGTTTCATGTTGGAGATAATTATGAAATAATATAGAATTAGAAAATCTAGGTTCGGTAAGAATTAAATTCTCATATAATGGTTTGGTTAATGTTTTTATTAGTTTATCTCGTTTAACTAAAATAAAAACAATTATAATGTCTTTATAAATTTAAGGGGTTGGATATTTATTTTAATTTTTTATGTTTTCGATGTAAAATATTATTTCCTGTTTATCATTTTCCATGAAATTAATAATGTGATTTTTATTCTATCATTGAATTTGGGAATGTGGGTTCATGAATGATATAAAATCGAATGATAAATTCTTGTAATGAATATTTAATATATAAAAAACACACACTATATATAAAAGGGATGGTCAGTGTTATTGGGAAAAGGTTACATCCCAAAAACAAATTATGTAAATAAATTCCATGTTCCTTAGGAACATTTTGGTGTCTATAAGATAAATAAACAAAAACAATAGAAGAATAAATAGTGAACCACTATAAAATTACTGAATTGAAAATAAAACTCATCATACAAAAATTATATACATAAAAGAGAATAATATGTCACTAATAGACAAACTCTTATGAAAATTATAATAATTAGAAAACATAATGAAAAAAAGTGACATCAAACAAGAAATTCACAACATGCATCCTTATCCAAAACTCTATGTCAAGATACGGTATCAATAAGAATAATATTTGAATATATACACCATGTTATTACCCATGTCTCCATAGATCATATCTGTAAATGAAAAATGGTTCCCATATATGGGGTAAATATAAACACATCATGATTTTTAAATGTCATCACAACTCCTGACAAACTGGAAAAAAGTATCCCTATTATAAAAAACATTTAAAAACTGTTAAAAAGTTCATATCAAAGCAAAAAAACATCTATAAAATGAATTAAAAACACAATATAAAACACTTCTCAAATTCATTTGGAATTCTAATTCCATGATTCCAGACATCCATATACCCACATGTGCATGCCCTAGTAATAGTTCTATACTCATGATAGGTGTCCCATTGATCTATCATTTCTTCAAAATTAATCCATCACCACATTCCCCAATGGCACATGACACTTCCAAAATTTCACGTTGAATGAAAATAATCAAAACAAAATCCATTTAGAATAAAACTGATTCCATTCCAATTAATTTATTTAACATCATTCAATAAAAAATTTGAATATAAATTTTTCATTACTCAATAAAATATATAATTTTATATTCATCAATTCAAATTTATCATTCAGGAAAATTTTCAACAAAAAAATAGACATTACACAATTTCTCAAAACCATAACTGAAGTGTTATAAAAAAGGATCACTGACTAATTTCTTAATCATTTAATGAAAATAAAAAATTCAAGACAACAAATTTACTTATAATCAAGTGGAATCGACCAACCTCACAAAATAAACAGAAATCAGTGAAAGATATTACAATCCTCTTGAATGAAAAAAAGAATAGATATATCAAGAATGACAAAAAGAATAGATATATCAAGAATGGCCAATAGTGGAAACATTCCAAAAAATAAATCTATAATACGCTTTAAATCATGTAAATAAATATTCTATATTGAATGGGGTATCCTATAAAAATGGAAGGAAATGGAATCCGAGTTAACGATGTATAAATATAATACCTAGGATTAATTAGATAATATATAATTATATCCACTAATTTTTTATGACCAACTTTGAAACTCATTTTTAGGAAGCACTGTTTTTAAAATGATAACCAAACATGTGGTCCTACTAGAATTAAACAACCACTCTTATGGATGTATCACACGGTTATAAAACCATGCACCGATCATCAATTTCCCACTATTTATTCCTTCACAATTCCTCTTCAGAATTCACATGGTTTTGATAAGATTTGTTCCTATAGTGCAGCAACCCAATGAACATTATATTCAAATGCATGGTTTCTGGGAGGTGTGGAACGGTTTCTAAAAATTATTCTTAAACCATGATCCATAATAATATTTTCTGAAGATTGTAATAACCTATCCGAATCTCCACAACTATTACCAAATATTTATACATAAAAAATATTTCACTAAATATGAATGCACTTGAAACATGGGTGATATAGTCTACCCACCATTGGACATTCCATCCCTATATTGTAAAACACCTAATTTTTAAGGGAATATTTAATTCCATTGAACCATCATTTCCTACATAGAGTTAAAAATTTAACCCTGAATTTGACTAGTTTTCAATAAATCTCTTAAAATACCAATTTATTCCAAAATTATACAATATATTTCCAATCCATAATAGGTAGCAATACATGAATTGATAGAGAATATGGATATAGTTAAAAAGTAACACATTAAATATAATGGTCATGAACATATTGATACTCAATCAACTAACATTCATGAAACCTGTTGTTCATATTACTGAACCATGGTGGCAATAACAACCAATATTATACCCCGCCAACTCATTCATGTTTCTTAGACAGTCCAATTTATCAATGCTATATAATTCCCTATATAAAAAAGTTCTTATTACATGCATTGGAAATATTATAAATAACACAAGACCACCAACCTCAAGAGAAAATGATTAGTGATAATGATCCACATACGATTTTCAATGACCATGATCAGTATCTATTCACTTTTTGATCAACTAAATCATATCAATTACAACATTCACAAGACTCATTACAATTAATGAAGTCCAGAATATTTTAAGAATTAAAGTAGATATTGATAGGTATAGTATTCATATTCTTCAAAATCTTCCACATTAATTTTATCTTAATAATTTTTATCGTATGATTACACAAATTATAGTATGTTCTCAAAATATGATCAAGTAAAATACATCACAAAAGAACTATGGATTTAGACTATTGTTTGGAATTTTCCGTCATATTTTTGAACCATTTTATGATGTTATTTCATAATCATAGTAATCTACATCCAAAGGGATTTCTTTAACTCCATGAATCATTATATCTTCTAGGATATAGATTTTGACATGAAATATACTATATAAAATATATGATTACTGATAATGTGTGAAACATATGTGAGAATGTCCAAAATTACACAATTAAATTTATTCACTATATATCTATAGAATACTTGTATGAAATCCATGGATACATGTTCCCACATTAGGACAGGATATGGTAAAGACTACAACAATCTCGGTAGACATTGATTCTCCTCAATTCACTGCTAACAGGATTGGAATCCAGGTTCATAATCTGCTAAAAATCCTTTCATTCCAACCCACAAAACATGTTCATTCATCAAATTAAACATTTCCTAAATCAAAGGGTGAACAACCCATCTCGAATTGTGGTAGAAACTATGATGTATTTTCAAACATGAACAACGTGAGAACATCCATTATCTAAACCATTAAATTGAACTCCCATATAGATTCAATAACTTAATGTATCTCCCCACCCTTATATTTTTCATTCATGATAACATATGAATTATCAAATATATTATCCAATTACACATTTCCATCTAAATTAGCAACAGATGATATAATGAATAAAAATTCTACATAACCAAGATTCATAAAAAAAAGATACACGAATTCTATGACCAACATCATTTTCAATTGATTAAATTCTATTTTAATAAACTTATTACATAACTCTCTTATACATGAATATTCCACATAATTTATATTCAGATATGTATAAATAATTTTATTAAAATAAATTTGAATGTATTGTTATAATCACTATTTCCTTCTATTCAAATTTAAATTTCATAAATTATGTCTATATCCATTATAATATATAAATAACCTATGTTTATCACACAAAATATAATGATTATAGTTATTAAATACATGGACTATGAAATATATTTCATTTCCTTTATTAGGTAGTTATTTTTATTAATCAGTTATATCCATGATCCGTAATTATCAACATGATATCCCAATAAGAGAGAACATCCCAATCAAGATCCTAATGAATTACAATAGACTACATAACCCTATAGAATATATTGAAACATAAGGATTTGTGCCAATATAAGTATAACTATATGTTTTGTAATATATTTATGAAAATCATCATTCAATTTGAAATGATATATTGTCAATGTCAATTCTTTCATCTATGATTCCAGATATGAAAAAATCATGTAATAATCTTGTGTAGCATGATTTGATGCTGAGAAAACATTGTATGTCAAAGATTTTATTTTTATTTTTATAATATATTTTATATTTTATCTTTGACATATTTTTAGATTAAATTTTTCATAAATGTATTGTCCTTTGAAATATACCTCTGGTATCATGAAATACCACTTTGATAATAAGGAATAAAGACGATTCTCCCACAAATATACACCAATTCTATATCGATGTGTTTCTTGTGACCCTCCATTATCCATGAATACACTAGTATATCATCGAAACACACAACCATAATGAAATCTAGATATATTTGAAATATCAAATTCATAAATTCTATAATGATGACAGCTTCATTTAAATGAAACAATTCATAACCTTAAACTCAAAATATTATTTTCTTATTCTAAATGATATCACGAGAATACCAACATTCTTAACATGTTGTCTATAAAATCCTAAAAGAAAAATAATTTTAGAGAACCATTGGTATCTCCTAATTTGATCAAAAAATATAAAGTAAATGAATGTGGGGAACCATTATTTATCATAACACTATTAATATTATGATATTATACATATATCCTTAGTGTTCTTCCCACTTACATAATAGAGATAAATGGTTCTATACACAATGCTTTAAATATTCAAATGAACCCTTTTTAATTCCATCTCATTTATCCAATCCATTATTTCCCTCATTTGTGATTTTCATATCAGAAAATATGGATGCTAAATTGGGAATGTCCCCCATATGTGATCAATCATAAACTCAAAAAATCTTTTCGATGGAAACCAGGTGTAAATTTCAAGGGAAAAAACAACGCAACCATCTAATATGGTAGGAAAATATTATTTACCCATCTCAAATGTTGATCCCAGATAATATTATTTCAAAATGAATTAGATATTTTGAAACACTAGAACCAAGAATAATTTTATGCTTTCATAAACTACCTAATATTATTGATGGAGAAGTCTATCAAAACATAATTATTTGATACATGTTATCAATAATAATAGTCACTATATGAATAAATTTTTTCTATCCCACACCATCCAAGAATATTATCATAATCATCCATCTCTGGAACAGATAAGTCTTATGCCAACTCAGTCACAAGGATTTTCATTGATCACACTTCCTATTTAAATTCCCCAAACAACCACTCTCCTAAATGAGTTTAGAGATTAAATATATAGGAAATCGTATCAACATGTATACCCATATTATAATGAAAATGTGAAGAAATATAAAAATAGTAATCCCATGTATCAAAAAAAACATTCATAAGTGTTGAATTAAACATAATCGTACATATCAATATCGAATGTGCTGGTTGATCTTTCATGATCACATTTTTAGTTACATAAAAATTATTACTCTTTGATCCATATTACTATTTTTATATTTCTCTTATCAAGGAATCATGATGTTCATTCAATTTCCATGTCCCTTCTAGTTATACGGATTAGTTCAATTCATCAGCACTCATCCCTTCAATGGATATGATGTTTTAGAAGAATGAAAAGAAACTATTGTATAAAAAAAGGCATAATTTAGATAATAATGTTGATAATTAAAGATATGGTTTCAATAATAACATCATTTAGATGGTGTTGTACAATATCTCTTTATATTATCAAAATAATTGCACGGAAAACATCAGTTGAAACTAATCGATCAAAGAGGAAAGATGACTGATCACAAGGAATTATTCTATTATATAACACCAATTTGAGAATAAGTTCCCCCTTGTATTGTTCCTATAATTTGATTTCGAAAATGTTCCCATAAGAATAAACATGGTTCATCTAATCATATTTCATGTGATCACCCTTTATTCAACCATATCTCTATTGAAAATATCTATATAATCTCTTATAAAAATCATGAAAATTATTAATTAGACATCTAGATCCAACCTAATAAAAACAATGCGTTCTTTCATTGATGTAAATATTGTAAATTCAAATTATAATATGAATAAATTCATAAATTTATCCAATAAAGAGTTAATAAGTAATTTTATTACATCAAAATGAATTATGTCACTCTGTTATAAATCATTAATGTGTGTTAATAAAATTCTTGTGAAAATATTCCTCAAAATACTCACATGATATGCCTTGGTCCAATTTACCCTAAAATAATAATTCCCACCACTAGAATAAAAAATAATCTACTATATAATTTTACATCTTCACATTCAGATCCAATGTTTAGCTAATTACATCCCAACGAAATTAGTGAATTAATTTATTCTATTAAGCTATAATTATTCTTTTCCCAACATGGAAACCCCCCTAAATAATGGGTGGATTTATATTCACGAATTGAACTAAATTATTTAGTTTTCATTATCGATCTTTCTAATTTCTCTATTCCATGGTATTATAACCTGAGAAATATACAGTGATCCAAATCATGCTTCATCCAATGCTCAGGCATAAAAATATTTTCAACATCTATATTGGGTTGTGTTTTATCACATATACTATGTAAAATTATCTATAACTTGGAAACTCAATTTCATTTTTACTCATTAAAAACTGAATACACATCAATTTCAATACTCATATTAACACATTCCACAACATAACATCCCAATATTCATCCATCATCAATATTTTTACCTATTTTGAAAACTAGACAACCATGATTTTTAAATGAATCATTTTATAATTTAAAATATTAATAATATTATTGTGATTCATAATAAATTTTACTAAAATTGAATAATAAAATGTTACTAATTACATTTGAATTGAATGAATCTCAGGAAAAATTCATCATCTAATCCATGAATATAGATTTTAAATACTCGCCTAGAAGATTCTAAAAAACTCATGAACCCAGGAGCCCTAGTAACATTATGTTCGGAATAAAATGTTCTGTAACACCATCTTATTCTCTAATATTCATGTTATGATAATCTTGACGCCTACTAGAATACCAATAGAAATACTAAAACTATTTAATATTGAATTATATAAAACATTGATACAATTTATTAAATTTTTTCCTTCACATATTGGTTTGATAATTATTGTTTAGTGTTACAAGGAATTAGCTAAATCCCCATGACACTAAAGGTATAAGATTAATTTAATGGTTCTCATGGAATTGTTGGAGATGGATTTTCCTTTTAATTGTTATAAAACCAATCATGAGCTCTATAAAATATCAATCATATATAATATTCATGAATATATAATAAAACTGATCATAAAAAAGTACGTATCCATATTATATTATAAGTGGAAATCGAAAAAAAATAATGGACATGAAACGAAAGACCATATAAAATTAATGAAAAATATGTGACATCAAACCAAATACTAATGACATACTCTATGATGCATCTCTATATAATTCCTTAGCCATAAACATTACAAAATCTGGTTTTACGTAAAGAATTAACATTAAAAATCATTTCACGTTTTAGATATTTAAAGAATTAGACCATTATTACTACATATCTCCCCATAATCATAATAGAAAATACTATAAATCAATATATATTTTCCATCAAACAAAACCCTTTTATATTTAAAATATCCTTTCATTTCTTGATAAAAATATAAACATTTTCTTCATTTCCCTTACTAATCCTTTTACCTTTTGAAAACATTTCAAAAATTAGGGATGCCCATAAAAAAGAGTACGGGATAAAATAAGGAAAAAAATTAGTACATCTATAGTTAGGTACCCATGAATTCATATGAATCATGAAAAATTACTACCAATCATAAATCATAAATCCAACTTGCAGCATCCATTTCATACATACATTTTAGAATTCACTGCTACATAGGTAGTATCCTTCATGGTTACGTTTGGAATACCAATCATAATGTATTACCTAAATCTCTTAGGAGAAACCTTATTGTTTAACGATATCACATTAACCAATGAATTGGAGAGATATTATGGAATCTCCCTCCATTTTTTTATAATGGAACCACTCATATATATAAATAATTCCCATGAACCATAACAGAATCATAACACATAAAATATTCGTAATGGAAAAAAAATTTCTACATTTTAATAACAAGAGATCATTTCAAGATATTTTTATAATAAATCAATTCAAAAGCTCATTTTCAATAAAAAAATATCTTAAAAGGTAATATTTATTTAATTTTCTTTTTTAAAATATTACATCTTGTAGTGGAATTGTAATTCAAAATAATGGTCATGGCAGTAGAAAGGTCGTTGTCGCCGTGTACGTTAAAAAATACTTCGTTTTTCATTTCATAAAAAGATTTGTTGATAAGGTATCAATTTTTTTTAATTATATAAATTATTACTATGTCATTGAAATTAAATTGTTATTTATGTTCAAATCAGGCATTTTAATGATTTTATGTACTTTAGTTTAAAATGAACAATGGTTTGATGTCACGAGTCCACATGGTCATAAGTACATCATATCAAGAATTGTATTCATGAAATAATAATCACATGTATATATTAATCATACTTTTAAATCAATCTTTTAATTAGGATTATGAAAATGAAAACGTTATATTTCTGGAGAAGGTAGGCCATATGTATGCATGAGTAACATTTTCATTATTGATTGATCATTATGGAAATAAAGTAATTATTAGTTTACCTATATAGAATTATTATAATATTTTTATCATAATAATTATCATTTAAATATAATTATATATCTCATACAGGTGATGGGGTGAATAAAAATGATTCACATCATTTCGTGGAGGTGATAGTTCACACGCACATGCGAAAGATAATATTGTTTTTAAGTGCATGGATATTAAGAACATAATTGAAATAGTATTATTTTACAATGTTAAGTATTCAACTAATATCACATATTAATATCAAGTATATCATTATAACTAATCCTGATAGACTGTAATGGAAAATCAGCTACACAGGTTCGTGGGGGTGAAAATTCCCAAGTATGAACGAACGATTCATCTCATACCCATATGATGGAAGTATATATTAGGTGAAGATATTAACATAATAAAAAATTAATATATTTAGGATATTGTAATTATTATAACATCATGTTGGGAGAAATCATACATGATGTGTAAAATGAAATACAATTGAAATACCTAATGAAAATTATACATCTTCTTCTATTGATAACCCTTGATAAACAACTTAACCCCTCAAAAAGGGTATTCATCCCAAACTAAGGCCTCAAAAACGTGGGTATAGTTTATAGGACTGGTTTTGTGAAGACCATGAATGATAAAAACGGATTTGTGTATGTTATTATTATATATGTGATGGTACCTTTTTATAGGATAGGGGAGGGGAATCCTTAGAATTATTAAAATATACAAATAATAAAAATTATTTATTTATTCCAAATGGCACCAACATGAGATAAGTAAAAGATAATATGAGGATAGTTCTAAATCATCTCATTCAGTAATTTTTTTACATGTAATTATTTTATTTTAAATCTTATATTTTCGGTTAACATTTAATTACTATCATTTAATCTATTTATTTTAACAACATATTAATTATTAACAAGATATTTAGTTTACTTATATGAAAAAAATTCACATAATTGATTATATAATTAAATTTTTGACCTTTCTATACTCACATTATTTTATTAAAATATTTTTTGGATTTTTTAATAATTTAATAAATTATTATTTCTATAAAACATTAAATATATAAATTTCTACAAAAATAATTTCAATAAATTGTTATAAAAACAAAAAAATAGATAAAATTTAAACAATGAATTTAATAGTATTATGTCATGAAATATTTACATAGAAAAAACATGGATGGAATAAATTATTTCACATAATATTTATTTTTGTTTTCATAATATCATTTATTCGATATTTATAATAATAAAACAAATATTGAATCATATATTTGTAAATATTTATGGTCATTATTATATATATATAATGTTATAAATAAATTCACATTATTTTAATAATTTAATTATATTTATAGATATTATTTATGAGTATATTTATTATGTCTGTCACTACATTAAAATAACTATAGTTATAAGAGATAAGAGAGTGTCATGTTGGTACTTTCTTTTGTTTTAATAATATTTATATGAATTCCATAGAAAAAGGTCGATTAAATTATCAAAATTTTATCTTTGGTTTATAGGGGTCTACATTTATTTATAATATTGTATTTTGGTATGTGTTAGTGAAATTTTATTTTCCATATCATATTATTCGTTACCACAATTTACACAATTTTTCATTAATCGTGGTAAATAAAAATCACAAAAGGTACGATTAATATTTTCCAAAAATATGAGGGAACGTTTTACATAATTTGGACCATTGAATTTTAAATATGGAAAATATTTTTATGAATTCAAAACACAGAAGTGTTGTAATTTATCTAAAATTAATTTTCTTTGTCAAAAATATAAAACTCGTTTTTTAAAAGTAAAAACCATCATAAAATTGACATATGTTTATATCAAAATTGAAGGTGAAATTAACTCAAATGAAAAACAATATATTAAATGATATAAACTTATTTTAGATACACTTTAACACCACTAAAATGGATAAAAAAATATAGAAAATTATATGAAATAGAAGCTTTGAATTAAAATGAAATATTTTTCACTATTCATTAAAATATTAATTACATCAGAAAAATACAAATATTTACACCAAGGTAAATTTTTATGTCCCACATACACATAAGAATATTATTTCTAGAAATTTGACATATTAATGTCAAAAAAATCTATATTAAAAAAATGGTTCACCATTAAGAGGTGGAAGAACTACCTTTTAAATATATTATATTATTTTATGCTTAATATTTTATTTAGTCTAAGATTATGTGTCTAAAATTTATTTGATGACAGTAAGAAAAAAAGTGTAATCATAATGTAGTTAGATCTATTCAATCCCTCCAATTAAATAGAATGGTGTTAATGACCATTTAAATCAACAATATTAACAATGTACTATTTTTTGTTACAACATAGTTTTGGGTGAAACATATGATTTCATAGAAAAATGTTGTTGTGTGTCGGGTACACTATCAGGAAATGAGTATTTATTTATGTAAAAGTATTATCTTATTGATAAAAATTAATAGATATAAAAAATATTTATTCTATAAATACCTGGGATGTTACATCCATCCTCCCTTTTGGAAATTTCTTTCCCACTATTTTATTTACTTATCAAATAGGTGGAAGAATATATCCCTCATAGAATATCCAAATTTACATGTTTCCCCTTCAACCATATGGTTTACTCATTTTACCATAACAGAATGTATCACCTTATTCAGAAACACTTTCTCTCAATTTTGAATAATTTGGGCTGGTTGTTCCCCATTAGAATGATTTTCTTTGAACTGAACTACTTTAGGACTCAAAATATGGGATGGATCCAACAAATAATTTCTCAACATTGAAACATGAAATAAAATGTGTACTTATGATATAATTGGAGGTAAATCCACTTTATAAGAAATTAGCCCAACTTTTTCCATGATTTCATATGGTCTAATGAACCATAGACTTGGCTTTCCCTTCTTATAAAAACATGTCACACTTCTCAATGGTGAATCATTGAAAAATAAATCATCACCTACATCAAAATAATGATCATCCCTCTTGTAATCTGTATAACAATTCTTCTTTTTATGAGCTATCCTCATGTTTGTTTGAATCAACTACACTTTTTTATCATCTCTTCTACAAATTATAGTCCCAGAAACTTCCTTTAACATAAATCACCCAAAACATAGATCTTAACACAACTTTCCATATAATGCCTCAATTAGATCCATATGTATATTGGAATGAAAATTGTAGTTATATGATAACTCAACCAAATAACAATATTGATATTAACTTCCTTAGTAATCTATTGTATAAGAACATAGAATATCCTTCAAATTATGAATTATTTTTAATTAATACTCTTCAAATTGAATATTAAAAGATACACTGAAAATTAATTTGGTCTCCAATGACTCTTGAAGGCCTTTAAAACGCTAGAAATGAACCAAAGATCAAAATAATATACAACTAATGGAGGAAATCCATGTAACCTAAATATCAATTTACAATATAAGTAAAAATGATGATATAGGGAAAATGTATCTCAAATAGGTAGATAATGAGAAGATTCAGTCAATTGATAAGCAATAAAACAGATCATATTGTCAACTAATTATGTTTGTGACAATGCCACTATAAAATCCATAGATATATCTCCCCATTACCACCCCAATATTTGAAAATCCTGAAGCATCTGTAAGATGTTGTGTCCTAGAATAAACTGGTTTTACTTTGATTACATTGATATTTAATTTATTATTACATATTGTTCATTGTTCTTCATGACTATGATGTAATATTTACATGGACTATTTATTTCATTGATAAGTTCATGGGAGTTCCCTGCTATGATAAGAACCTTGAAATGCTATAACAATATTCTTAAATACAGTTTTGTGGTTGGATGACAAGCTATGATGGGCACATAACATGCAAACGGTCAGGTGAGAGTACTCATAAGTATATGAGACCTCTTCTCTTGATCATTTCACTTGGTAATCTCTAAGATATGAGATTATTATAACTAACCCGCTCTTAGTAATTGTGCATGTTTTGGGGTCATTGGATATTTATATCTGCGAGCATGTGTAATGATCCTTTGACTTTATGATTATTATTTATATATTTAATTACTTACGCACTTTGATTTATTGATGAAAACTATCACATAGACAGTTGGCAGGAAGTAGGGTATGTTGGGGGCATCCTAAGTGGCATGTTATTAATGGATAAGTCAATGAAGGATTTTTCCCTTACATTTGTGGAATTTGATATTTCATCCATTTTATTGAAATTTAACTATCATGTGATATTCCATGGCCATGGTGTAACGAAGAGTTTATTTTATGTAGTTAAGGAACGAAATATCAAGAATAAGTGTAGATGACAGAATCATGAAACAAGTTTTGATGAGATATTGCGACAAAAACATTTTATTACATAGTGAGCATTCATATGTTGATGTCATTTTTGTGACATTACATGTTTTCTCTTGGGTGCATTGACCCATTGTTAGACAGTACTCTTGGACTTTATGAATGCCCACCAAATCCCAACGAGAAATAATCCTTGTGGGTCACACACTAATTGTTTTGGGTGGTCTCAGTTAAATTCAATTTGAATTTAATTAATTAAATAAATATTATTCTCAAGACTGTGAAATAATTTTATTCAAGTTACAATGATCGCATAAATTGAAAAAAATATATTTATTGATTTTATTGAAAATTTAATAAATATTTATTTACTAGTTTAAAAAAATATTTAAGAGACTAAATTATGTATTTATTTATTCAGGTCTTCAATAAATAGAAGTGGAGTTATAATGGGAAAATGTCGGTATGTTTGTAAAATAATTATTTTCAAGATGGAAAATTATTATTTAACTAGTTGGCATAACTTAAAATAACGTTGCTATTATTTTATAATGCAGAATTTTATTTATAATTCTGTTTTGAACATGTTCACGCACTATAAATAAGGAAGAGGTATTATTATTAAATGCATGGGTTTTATCTAAGTAAATTAATATATTTAATTTTTTCTATGAAATTTAATATAGTTACTAAAATTCCATGTATATAAATAATAATGTACGCCTATTGTGCCAAACAGCACACCACATGCCTAGTGAATGGAGAATTGTTGAGCCAAACAATTTCTCTATCGAATCCTCTTCTCTCTCCTCTCAATAATGAGAGATGTTCTTCAAGGATTAAGAACAAGTGATCAATAACAACAGACACAATACACTCACTTCGCTGCACTGACACCTAAGGAATGAGCAGTTTTAATTGAAGGCCAACAGAGCACGTGTGGATCACCGCAAGAGAGATTCCTATTTGGATCCTTACAAGTGTAGTGAGATAATTTAGAAGGGTCATTCCAAATGATCAACATCATAAAAAAAGAAAAATAACAATGATAGATGTATTAATTTTCATTATAAATTAAATTAAATTATTTATAAACATGATGTGAAAGATCTTATGTAAGGTTTCAGGCCTCTTTCTTATTTATCTAAATATTTGATTATATTCTGTGAAGACTATCATTCATTATTGTATTGATCCCAAAATAATCATTGATTAATGTAAATATCATTTTTGGGTACCGTCCCAACCACGCTTTCGCTGTGCTCAGAACCTTTAAGTGGTATCAGAGGGTTTATTTTATAGTTTAAAATTATTTAAATCTTTCTTTGATGAATTACACATTTAATAATTTAGTTATTTCAATTCAAGTAAATCGTTCTGCAAATATGAATCTCATTATTTTTTCCTCCACTTTCATTTCTATTTCACAATATAGAAACAATATTTTCTTTTAATTATGATTTAAATAATATAGACGGTCTAATCCGGAGGTTCCAAAGCATCCTAGTCGTACAACACCAGAACACACTGTGTGCATTCGGTTGTACATGCCGTGTATTCAAGATTCAATGAATTGGACCAGTCAGCCAAACCAAGTCGTGTGTTGGACACTTTCTAAGAAATCAATGACTCTATGTGTTGACCAAGAATAGGTGGCATGCGTTTTCCAGATTACCCATCGTGGGGCCCAATGGACATGACCTGGAGTCTCTTTGGTATAGGTTTAGACTGTGTACCCCGTACACGTCGAGCCTAGCTAGAGACTGTTTAACGAGGAACTACACAATGTGTGACCCACTGGACACACCGTGTACTGTGAATATTTCAAAAGTATACTCACACATTTTTTCCTATGTGTGTACTTCGGATAGATGTAGAAAAATAATTCGCACCGTGTAGTTTGAACTACACGTCGTATATTCATGAAAATTACACAAAATTACTAAAATTTATTATTATATTATAAAAACCCTTGGTACATGTACCATCGTGAGAGCATAAATCTTAAGCACAACATGTGATAGTTGTTATATATATGTGTGTTTAATTTAACATATACATAATGGTCATTTCTACTCATTGGGTAGTTATGAATTGGAATTCACTAGGTTGACTTCATGGTCCACGTTACGTAGAAAGATAATTTTAAATGAATTTATTTTTTTAAGATTATGATGGATGAGAATCCCAAGGAAATTTAGAAAAGTTATTAATATAAAAGGATTGATTAATTAAAGATGATAATTAATTTATTCGAGCGTGATTTATCTTAATTAAGAACAATTAAAGAATTTATTTCAATATTTATTTATGCATTAATATCCTTGAATTTATGGATGATCATGATCTAGATAATGACCTTTGTATGAGGATGGTAACTTTTAAATTTTTTGAATTAAATTTGATGGCTTGTGAGCCTTCTCCTCATTAATATATAGTGCATACATGAACATGGATTCATTTATGTGAAACCCCTTTTTAACCCTCACCTACATGTGAGTAAAAAAGGCATATTTAATGGATGGAACTCCCATGCTTGTGGAGGTGGTTCTAGTCTGAGGGAAAACAAAACCAATCCCAGGTGATACAGAGGTGGATAGGTTGAATCTGTAACCACGAAACCAAAAGGTCAAGGGGTTTCTCTCCTAGGTCAGGTTTAGTGTATCAACCTCTATATAAACTAACCATTTTAAATCGTAATGATCATAACATTTACTTTATTTTATTTTTGTCAGCTGCATGGTTTATCATTATGGATATGTTGTCATGATCACATAATTAATGAATTAAACAAGAATGCAAGATGAAACTAAAATAATCTAGACATAGGTAGAAATATTATCAAGACATGGTTAATCACATAAGTTCCGCTTAATATTAAAAAGTATGTGATAATGATAATAATAAATTCATGCATAAGAGATAAAAAATCCCTCAAATAAAATATTAATTCAGAACAAGACTTCTGTTAATTTATTAAGGGAAAAACTCAATATAAATATGTGTTTGACTAACCCTTGTTGGAAAAATTACTTTTATACAAGAAGTGAATATGAATGGTTTCAGGTTGACATAACCATATTACATTAATAGATGTATCCCTTTCTAGACTTGGAGTTATATTGGAGGCAAGAGTTGAGGAAATCAAAAGACATGATTTCAGGATTGGGGTGTCCACTCAACATATCAAGGAGTTTCAAGCATGCGGCAGGCAAAGACATGTCTACCTAAAGACCTTCTAATAGCTTGAACAACCCCTGTTGGGGTTATGCAGTGGAGAAGATGGATCCTTTTCATAAAATTTCATAAAAACTGCACATTTTGAGTGCAATGGTGAGGGATATTGGGACGTGATCAAATAGTTGTAGACTTAATAATTTTTTTTATTTCGTATGAAATGTAATAATGAAAGTACTGAGGACTTTCTCATTTAATTGTAGAATAGAAATTAAAAACACTTCAAACGCACTATCCCTACAATCAATTCTAGATATAGACAACATCCTCATTGTTTTTAACTTCCAGGAATAGTTTAGAGGCCTTCGGGTTATCCTACACCATGAATGGAATTATTATGTACTGGATTCACCATTACCTGATCCCCCTTCCCAAGAGGTGAGTGATGAAGATTCCCTAGTCTATGAGAAACATATGAACAACAAGGATGACGTTCAATGATAGATTCTATCATCAATGTCTAGTGATCTCATGAGGTCTCATGAAAATATGGATGCTTATAGCATGCTAAAGCACCTTAATGGTATTTACCAGGATAGATCAAGACATTAAAGGTTTGAGATATCTAAGGCACTCATTAAGAGTAATCTTGGAGAAGGTTCCCTGGGTAGGACTCATGTTGTCAAACTTATTAGCTACATTGAGCTCCTGAAGGTTCTAGGGTTTAAGATCCCTGAAGAACTGCGCACTGATCTTATTCACGCATCACTCCCTCAGTGATTCTCTATCTTTTTTGTCAATTTCAATATGAAAAACATTGAGATGTCTCTATATGATATTTTTATCATCATTCTCCATGTGGACAAAGATATGAATCCTGAAAATCCTTTTTTCCATATGGTGAATAAGAGGAAAGGGAAGGTGAAGTGAATTAAGCCCAAAGCTTCTTCATGACCTTCTATGATTAGTAAGATCAAAGGGGAGGCAAGAAGACATGTGGTTTTTTTGTTTCACATGTGTCAAGAAGGGCCACTGGAAGAAGAACTTCACCCAACATAAGAATCAAGGGGATGATTCAAGTGTGTTTGTTATCGAATGCAATCTATTTGTTTCTACCAATTCGGTATTAAATACAACATGTGGTGCTGAAATATGTATCCAAATATTGAAACCACATATATTCAAAAATGTTTATTTAGGGGAGGTAGATCAATGAGTTTCCAATGAAGACAGACTTTCTACGGTTGCTATTGGGGGATACCTCCTCACATTTCCAATTGGGATGATCTTCTTATTAAAGGGATGTTATTATGTGCCTTCTCTTACTAAAACCGTTATTTTTTATCTAGACTAGTTATAGATGGATTTTTTTTACTTTTTTGGAAATCAATGTTTCTTCTTTTACAAATATAACATTTTTTATGGTTGAGAACACTTATACAATGGGAATTACTTGTTGGATTACACACACCCAGTAATGGAAATCGATAACAAAAATACTTCACATGACTCATACCACCCCCAACGTTGGCATCCCCAACTAGGTCATGTATATGAGAAAAGATTGACAGTGTTACATCAAGATGGATATTTAGATTCTTTCGATCTAAAAACACTTGTCATATTTCATGCAAGATTAAAAGGAAAAATGGCCAAATTCCCATTTAATGGTAAAGGTGAAAGGGATAAAGAACTTCTTGAATTGGATCATACCGATGTGTGAGGAACATTTCTAGTTGAAGAAAGGGGCGGGTACTCTTTCTTCATATCTTTTACTAATGATTTTAGTAGATATAGATATATCTACTTAATGAGGTATAAGTCAGATTCATTTGATAATATCGAAGAATACAATAATGAAGTTGAGAACCAGCTTGGTATGAAGATTAAAAAACTCAACTAAAACTGATGTGGAGAATATCTTAATCCAGACATCATTGATTACTTATGGGAGATTGGGATCATATCCCAACTGACTCTTCCAAACACGCCCTAGTGGAATGGGTTTAGTGAAAGGAGAAACTTCACTCTGTTGAACATAGTGAGATCAATGAGGAGTCATGCGAGTCTTACATTATCCTTTTGGGGATATTTGTTACAAACAAAGGCAAACATACTAAAAAAAGTACTAACTATATTTATAAATGGTATTATGTACACGTTCTGGAGTGGAAGAAAATCCATGCTATCGAATTTACATGTTTGGGGTAGGGAAGCGTTTGTTAAGGCCCATTCAGGTAACAAGTTCATACCCCGAGGAACAAGTGTTCCATTATAGGATACCCCAAGTAAAAATAGGGATATTACCTATACAACCCCTTAAAAAAAATAGGTTATTATGGAATGAAATTTCATATTTCATGAGAGGGAGAATATCTCCAAAATAGATAGTTGGATATTGATAGACTTCGATGAGGTTGAGGCTCAATGTACACAATAGTTGGTACATGAACAGATTTCACAAAGCCCCATGGAGGAAGAATCTATTCCAGAAACACAAGTAGTGTGTAAGAGTACAAGAGAGGTGAGAGAACCAGAATTTTATGGTTTTCTAGTTACTGAGGCTGTTAACTCCTTATTAGTTTATTATATTGATCCTCTAACTGATAGGGAAGTACTATGTAGAACAAATGCTTCCATTTTTCACGAAGCCATGAATTTTGAAATGGATTCGATGTACCAAAACCCATAATGGATTTTGGTAGATCCTCATGTTAATGTAATTAATGTTGGTTGCAAATGGGTATTCAAGAAAAAATATACATGGAAGGAAAATTCAATACCTATAAGAAACGACTGGTTTTAAAATGTTGTAAAAACGTCTATGAATTGAATATGAGGAAACCTTATCACCAGTTGCAATGATGATATCCATTATAATTCTACTTTCCATTCCATATTACCATGACTATGAGATTTGGAAAATGGATGTCAAAATAGAAATCTATAACAAGAACCTTTATGAAGATATCTACATGGCACAACCTGAAGGGTTTGTGATTCCAAAGGATGCCAATAAGGTATGCAAGTTTCAGAAATCAATTTATGGATTAAACAAAGCATACAGGTCATGAAAAAATCATTTTGATGAAGCCATAAAATAATTTGGTTTTATCATCAATTAATGGGAGACTTGGGTCTACAAATGGTTTAGTGGGAGTGTAGTCATTTTCCTAACAGCATATGTTCTTGACATATTACTTATTTGAAATGAGAAACCAATCTTACAGTCTGTTAAGGAATAGTTTAATCAACGCTTTCCCCTAAAATACATGAGAAGGGCACCGTATATTCGTTGTATCAATATACATCATGATAGATGCAAGAGATTGATGGGCCTATGTCAATTTAAATACATTGATAAGATACTAAATAGATTCAATATGGAACAATACAAGAAGGGATTATTTCGAGCATCACATGGAATTCATATTTCCAAGAAAATGTGTCCTTAGACACATGGGAAAAGAAAGATAATGGAAAAGACTCCATACACATCATCTATTAGGTCAGTCATGTATGTCATGCTATGTACTAGGCTGGAAGTCACCGACACTTTCAGTGCGGTATGTAAATATAAAGATTCCCCAGGTGACTTCCATTAGATGAAAGTATTAACTATCCTAACGTATCTGAGGCATACTAAGGATATGTTCCATTCTTATAGAGGATATGAAGAACTAGTCATTATAGGATGTACATATGCTATTTTACAAACGAATCAAGAAATCATGAAGTCAAAAACGGGATACATCTTCACATTGAATGGAGGTACGGTGAGTTGGAAGAGCTCAAAGAAGAGTTTGGTCGCCGATTATACAACAGAGTCTGAGTATATCATAGCTTCTGAGGAAACTAAATAAAAAGTTTGGTCACAAAGTTTCATCTATGATCTAGTTGTGATACCTTGTAGTAAAGATCCCATTAGACTGTACTGTGATAATACTACAACGGTGTCTCTCCCAAAATAGACAAGGTCACATCAGCCGACGAAGAACATACTTCGAATCTATCATCACTTGTTGGATTTTTCTCAGAGAGGTGAAGTTGCGGTGAGTATTATTTTCATGGAAGGAAATGTGGTGGACCCATTGACTAAAGAATTGACTGAGAGAAAACATAATCATCATGTGAGGTCTAGAAAACAGGATGTCGTAGGGAGTTGGCTCTAGTTCAAGTGGGAGTATGTAAGATTTTGTGTCATAGAACCTACTAGTTTTACTTTGATTACATATATATTTAATTTATTATTACGTATTGTTCATTATTATGCATGACTATGATGTAATAATGACCTATAGTATTTTTTGCACTGATAATGTCATGGCAGTTCCCTGCTATAATGATAAACTTGAAAGGATAAAAAAATATTCTTAAATATTGTTATATGGTTGGATGACATGATATGATGGGACAAATAACATGCAGACTGACATGTGTGAGTACTTGAAAGTATATCAGACTTCATTTCATGAAGTTCTCACTTGGTAATCATCAAGATAGAAGATTATTGGAGCAGACCTGCTAGTAGGAATTCTGCATGTTTTGGTGTCATCAGATATTTAAATCTGCGAGCATGTGTAATAATCTGTAGACTTTAAGATTATCATCAGTTTTTTTCATGACTTATAAACATTGATTTACTGAATAAAATAGTCACACAGAGAGTTTTCGGGAAGAAGGGTACGTTGGGTGCATCACAAGTGGCATGTTATTAATGGATAAGTTGAGGAAGGATTTGATCCCTCCATTTTTGGAAGTTGATATATAATCCCATTGATTGAAATAGAACTTTCGCGTGAAATTACATGGACTTGGTGTAACAGTGATTTTATTTTAGGTAGTCAATGAATGACATACAATTATTAAAAGTTAATGACACAATAATGAAACCATCTTGAGGAGGTATTGCAACAAAGGTATTATATTTCATAGTGAGCATTCATATGTGAATGTCGTTGTAGTGACATTAAGTTATTTCTATTGGGTTCCATGACACGTTTCTAGATAGTACTCTTGGAATTTAGGCAAGCCCGACTATTTCCAATGAAAAAGAATCCTAGAGGGTCACACACTAAGTGTTTTTGGTGGTCTTAGTTAGATTCTATTTGAATTTAATTAATGAAATATATATTATTCTCATGACCGGGGAATAATTTTACTCAATTTACAATGATCACATAAATTAAATTAAATATGTTTATTTTTTTTTTGAATATTTAATAAATATTTATTTACTAGTTTGTAAATAAAATATTTATTTGAGAATAAATTATTTATTTATTTATTCAGTTTCTCAATAAATAGAGGTGGAGACTGAGCGGACCAAGTTCAGTCCACTAGTGAAATATCTATTTGCAAGATGATAAATAATTATTTAACTAGTTGGCACAAATTAAAACCAACACTGCTATTATTTTATGATGTGGAATTTTATTTATAATTCCATTTTGCACAAGTTGGCGCACCATAAATAATGACGCGGTATTATTATTAAATGCATGTGTTTTCCCTAAGATCATGAATGTATTTAATTATTTATACGATAATTATAATTCTAATTGAAATTAAATGTTTATAAATAGGAAAGTACACCTATTAGGCTATACATCACACCACACGCCTAGTGAATGGAGAATTGATGATCCAAACAATTTCCCCCTTGATTCCTCTTCTCTTCCCTCCAAATAATGAGTGACGTTCTTCAAGGAAAAAGAACAAGCTATCATGATCAACCGACACAAGACACTCGGTTCTCTGCACTAGCACTTGTAGAAGGCGTGATGTCAATCAGAGACCATCAGAGCACGTGTGGATCACCCTTAGAGGGATTTTAGCTTGGATCCTTACAAGCGCAATGAGATAATCTGGAGGGGTCAATTTAGATGATAAAATTCATCAACAAAGAAAAATTCCACTGATACAAGTATTATTTTTCATTATGACATTAATTAAATTAATTATAATCATGATGTGCAAGATCATGTCACACATTTCAGGCCTCATTCTCCTTTATATAAATCATTTATTATAATCCATGGAGACCGAAGATCATTGTCGTATTGATCCCGGAATAATCATTGGTTGTGGTAAAAATCAAAGTTGGATACCATCCCAACAAGGGTTCTACTATGCCCAGAACCTTCAGCGTCCCATTTGATAATATCATCAATGCTTTAACCCATTCAAAAGTAAAACACAAAATATTAAATTCAGTAATATCACTTTTCATTCAATCCCACCAGTAATACCCCTAATGATCTCTGTACATCATAGTGATACTCAGATGAACTATAAATCGATAACTATGAGCTTCAGATAAAAACTATTTCTTCAACTGTGAATGATAAGGCACATATAATCAATTAAAATAATTTAAAACACAATATTTATCAATTTAAAATTCTAGTAACTTACCCTTATAAGCGAACTTTAGGTTATCCTAATAATCACTATCTTCCTTCTGTACTAACTAAATTTGTTCTTATAGAAATGATTTCATAGTAACCTGAAACAAAAAAGATATATTTCCTGGACCAACAACATCCATTCTAAATTTCATAAAATAGTTAATCAAAGGGTCATGTTCTAGATGTTACATGATTAATTTAACATTACATTTCTGACTCAAATAAAAATCCACTTTGTTTGCTTTTACAGGATGGTAATGAAATGTGAAATCACAATCCTTGATTAATTACATCCATCTTCTCTATCTCATGTTCAATTATTTCTAGGAAATTATATACATAAAATTTTATGTTTAGTGTATATTTTACATATTACTCTATACTAATTATTCCATTAAATTTCTAATGAAGAAACTATATAAGATAAATCCATATCATGTTTAGGGAAATTAAACTCATGAGTTTTCAACTGATGAAATGAAAAACTAATTACATACCCATTATGCACTAAAAATCATCCAACACCAATCAACAAAGAATTATTTTAGATATAAAATTCACCATTACTAGATGGTAGTACTAAAACTGAATAATGAAAAAAATTTCTTTTCAATTCATGAAAACAATTGTTAGATTTGTTTTCTAAGAAAAACATAACACCTTTTCTATTAAACTTAGTCAATGCGATATATAATTCAGAAAACAATTAATAAACCCTATGGTAATAAAATCATAGACCATGAAAAATATAAATCTCGATTATATTTTTATGTCATTTCCCATTCTTCAAAAATCAATTTTTTTATTCAATTGATATGATATCTTTAGAATCAATTTGACTAGAGAATGATATTTGTGATAACTATAACTCATAGTTGTTAAATTTACCATATAGTTTATCTTCTTTTATGGTTTTCTAGAAAAACCTTAAATAAAATTTCGGTTGTATTTTATTTTTTGAAAATACCAAAATATCACAAATAAAAACTACCAAATTCTTATCAAAGAACTCATGGAAAATTATATTAAACAGATCCTTGAATGTTGTAGGTGCATTAGTTAATAAAATTGACATCACTTAAAATTCATAATGGATATATCTTGAATGAAACTCTATCATTTGAAGGATATATTCCTTTAAATTTTTATGATTGAACCCAAAACTCATCTCAACCATTGAAAATTTTGCTCCCATGAGATGATCAAACAAATCATCAATACGAGGATAATGATACATGTTCATAATAGTGATGTTATTCAAGGATCTGTAAACAATGTAATGTCTCATGGATCCTTATTTATTTTTACCAAACAAGATAGGAGAACCCTTTATATTTGTTCTATATCATATGAAACCATTATCTAGTGACTCCTTTAATTTTTTATTTAACACTAAATGTTCAATTTGATCCATTTGATAAGGTTGTTTTGAAATCAAATTAGCATTAGGAACCAAGGAAATTGTAAATTCATCTTCCTGATTAGCGATAATACCATGAAAATCATTAATAAAAACATCAATACGATCATTTAAAAATGGAATAAAATTAATTTGAATTGATAGTTTATTTTCAACAATATGTGAAAGTTGACATTAATTTCCATATTTTACTAGTTTCTCAGCATCCTGATATTCTTTCAATGGTAAGGGTTTATTCTGGTACACAAACTAAATGTATTCCTAAATAGAAATATTTTTAAGCTCTATAGTAATTCATATCATTGAAAATAGAAATCCTTTACTTACCTAGATTAACACAAAACCCTATTACTAAAGGAGAAAAAATAAGGTTTTGAGGTATATACTTTCCATATACAAGGAAAAGTATATTATTATAATTTCTTTTTTCCTCAACATTTTCCCCAACTATTTTTACCTTATATTATGGATTAATTTCCTAAGATGGAATTTGAAATTGAAGATTTAATTTCTCAAAAAGGATTGAATGTGTTGGACCAGAATCAAACACATTTCCATAATATTAATAATCAAATAATGTACCAGATACAACTTTATTATATGGCCCAACATCAACTAATGTAGTTGAAAAGGGGATCACCACAAATTTTTACATATGCTCTTAATTCATCCCATAATTCTAATTCATCATCAAGCACTCATTCACTTAATGACAGATCTCATCAAATTTAAAGAATTTTCTTTACTATATATCATATTTCGTCTTAAAATTATCATTTTAGGCAGTTACCAGAAATATGTCCCATTTTACCACATCAGAAGAATATACCGGAATTAAAAATCCATTCCCCAGTTTGTTTTTACATCAATTGTCACAAATTATACATAATTTTTTACCATCATTCATATTAGATGAATTTTTCCTTTCAGCAGCTATCTTTGCCGCTTATTATTCTTATTTTCAAATAACACATGATCACCAAAAAACTCTATTTCCACCTTCAATACACATTGAAAAAGTTTTTCATAACTTTTGAACTATCAGGAACCGAATGACCATTAATACATTGGATTTAATCCAATGTAAAAATTATTTATTTTACTATGAGGATACTGTATGATATTTGGGGAATAATTTTCATGTCGAGTGAATTTTTTTTATAAGCAACCAATGAGTCATCCTATGGCCTCAAATCAAAAAATTATTTTTCTATCCTAAGTCAAAATTATATAAGAAAATATATATCATGAAAAATTAATTTTAATTAATCCCAATCATGAGAATAAATATCCTCACTATCACTAATATTCATAATCATCGACCACCATAGATCCTTTTCAATTTCAAAATGGTAAACAGATAGAAAAATTGTCTTGTTTTTTGAACAACCCATAACATAGAAAATATTATCTAAAGAATTAATCAACTATTTATCTAGAACAGGGTCACATAATCCGCTAAATGATGGAATATATTGAAACATTATATGATACACTATAAATATGTTCCTCTGTGGTTGATCTGGATGATATAATGAATGGATACAAACACCATGAAATGCCTAAGTCATCTGTGACATCACTGGAATAGACTGTTTAATTCCAATTCCAACCATCTCAGGATGAGGATTTGGAATGTTTTTTTAATTTTGATATTTTTATAGAACATATTCCCTATATCCTTTATGGAAAACCATTTTGAATAGACATATCTTAGATGAAGAAACATGGTAATCATAAAGATGATATAAATAATTTATCATTTCAATTTTACCATAATATAAAAATAATTTATGGATATTCAATTAAAAATAATTTAACAATTATTTTTTTATAAACTAACCTCTGATACCAAAATCAAGGCAAAAACCTAAATCACTACAAAATCATGATTTATTTGAAAAATTCACAGTGATGATATTTTCCAAAATAGTGTTTTAGAGAATTAAGACATTTCTAATACATATCATCCCACAATAACACAAAAGGATAATATCAAAATAGTATCCATTTTTTCAGACAAAGGAATCCATTTTATAAATAATTTTTCTTCCTAAAAAATTCATCTTGAATTATTCTTTTATCTTACTCATCCTTATATCCTGTGAGAACTTTTTATAAACTAGGGATAAAAATAAAAACATTATATGCGATAAAATATATAAAGAGAACATTAGTCTATGAATATTTATAAATCAATGAATTTATTAAAATAATGAAAACATAATAGTAATTATAAATCAGGATACTAACATGTGACATCCATATCATTCATAGAATGTAGTTTTCACAGCTACATATGGAGTAACCTTCATGGTTACATTTGGAGAACCCATCAAAGTATATTCCCTAAATCTTTTTGGTAAATCCTTATTGTTTAACTATGTCTCATTAGCCAATGGATTTGTGAGATATGATGGGATCTCCCACCATAATTTTATCACATAACCACCCATAAACAATAAAAATGCATGAGAACTATAAACAATTCATAACACATAAAACATTCCTAAAGGAAACAAAATATTTTCACATTTATATCATAAAAGATCATTTAAATATACTTATATAATCAATCTATTATAAAATCCATTTTTATTGCTAAGATACCAAAAAAGGGAATATGGTATTTATATTTATTTTTCAAAATATTAAGGCTCCTAGGGGAATCCAAAAACCCAACAATGGTTATGGTTGGTGAAAGTTTATTTTCACCATGTACGTTAAAAACAATCCTTTTCTCAATTAGTAAAATGATTCATAGAAAAATAACTATTTTGTAAACCATTAATGTCACAACCCGTCCACGGGGCCCATGTTGTGACTACCCCAAGCCAGCCTTTCATAGGCCAGGGGCTGGCAACTAGCACCAAAGGCGTAAATCCCGATAAAAGGGAATGAATTTCCTTTATATAAAAAACAAACACCATAGAGTACACAAGCTGAAGTAAACACTAAGTAAACTGAGTACAAAAGTAAGTTCTGGAATGTAAATGGGCTAGTATACAAACCCAACTGAAATTATAGTACAACTGAGAAAAGAAAGTTCAACAGTTGAAAAGTAGAGCAACAACCACCAAGACGTCCTCCAGAACTCCCACATGAAGGGTGAGTACAGATAGTCTCGTCGGTTCCTCGAGTCCGGCCGTCCACTCTGTGTACGTCCTGCCTGATAGTCCACCTTTGGGTACCGTCCCGCTCCACAAGCCTCAACCACGATCAGTGTTTTCCGTCATCTGAAACCAACACAACGTAGTGCAGGCATAGCCCGTGCAGGGGTGAGTATACGATACTTAGTAGGTGTAATAACCCAAAGTTTCATTAATGGAAAATACCTCTTGATCCAGTTAATTGTCTCTTTATAAAAAAAATGTTTTTATAAGATGTCAACTTCTTGGTTTTATGATAAGAGTTGTGACTGTTACTTTTATAGCCGTTTAAGAGTGATCACATGATTATTATAAATATAAGGCTTTAACGAACCCAATTTTTACTCAGACAAAGGAATCGATGGCCTCATACAGTAGAATTTCCCCATACAAAGCTCATTTGTCGGATCTCGGAAAAGAGGTGGCATCCCTGGGCTTCACCCTTGACCAACCCCAAGCCGAGATTCATTATTTCAAGCTCTAACGTGACCTTCTATGGGAAAAGTGGAAGTTGATTGAAATTACCACTCGAGAGATGCTATCCGAGCCACCCCAAGAGTCTGTCACCATCGCACACCTTACCCTTAGATCTTATGCAGCTGTTTTAAGGGGTTATGTAACAAATAAGTAGTACTATGTTCATGTACATTATTTTTGTATATAATAATGATTATAATTTCTAGTCATTTTTGATACATTGTAAATAGTTTTTAAAGTACAAATGGTGTTTTTAGTTATTATTTAATTATGAAATCTATTTAATTAAATTAAGGTACTTTTGAATTAAATAATATTCTAATAAAATAATAATAATATTAAATTAATTTTTATTAAATATAAATGATCTTATAATTTAATGAATGCAATTAAAATTTTATATTAAGGTTTGAAAGCCATTTCTGTCAAAATCCGTGAATTTTCGATAAATGTTGGTTTTTATTTTAAAGGTGAAAATTAACTTATTTAGAAATTTTTTTAGATAAAATAAATTTCATTTCCGGAATCAGGACGTCGAAATTATCCAATGGTGAATTTTTCATAATTTTCTGAGATAGTAAAATTTTTGGGTAAAAATTAAATACCATTTAAATGTAAATGTGTTTTATGACATCATAATGACACAATGGTGATTTAATAAAATACCATAATCCTTATGGTCGGCCAATATATGCTTTACCATTAAAATATAGTAATTATGGGTTTGTTTGACTTATTTTTCAAAGCATTAATGGACCCCTCAAGACTTATTCAACACTTTGCCTTTTTAAATTAATTTCCATGGGAGTGTGACTCACCTCCACATAAGAAACCTTATTATTTTAAGAGGTTCGGACTTTGGCCTTATAAAATAATTTTTTCCTCTTCCCTTTTCCAAAAATAATGGGCAAAAACCATGGGATGGTTTTTGGTTTGGATTAATTTAATGTAAGGGGACCCAAACCTAAATAATAAAGAATTCCCTCACCTTTCCTATATAAACCCACCCAAGCTCCCACTTCCTCCTCACTAAAATCCATTGGAGTTCGTCCAACCTCTGCTATACTCTCTCTATAATACTCTCAAGGTTCCCCAAGCTCCCAAGAATCCGCTCACAAGCCTCTCTCTGGCCTTTGGAATCACACTTCCAAGTAAGGGTTTTTTCTTCCTTTCTCATTTTTTCCCAATTTTCTTTAAGTTGTATTTCCCTTTTAATTTCAATTAGGAATTTTGGGGTATGGTTTTGCACCTACCCCATACTTCCCTCTTAATGTTTGAATGATGGGAGACCCTTTCTCTCTCATTTAATGCCTCCCATGTACACCCGTTACTATGCCGAAATTCCGAAAGGAACATCTCTGTCTTCTTTTACATTCAAGCAATACTTTTGTATCATGAATCTAAATTCCATTTCAATTTTTGGTACATGTATCTATATGACCTAATTACTGTACATTACAATTAAATATTGTGAGGAACCCCTTTCTCTCTCATCAACCTTTTTTATGAATTCTTATGTCACGCCATTACGCTGCAGAAATCACACCGATTTTCTAAGCCAATGTCATTGTGTAGTGAATACCATGCCAATTTATCCACCAAGGGTATTAACCATCATGCACATTTACTTATTGATTGTAAAGTTTCATTATGAATTCCACATTCCTTTATCATGGAATAAATGATATGTTTTATGAATCCATGTTTTATGATCCATGTGGCACACTTATGCATGAAATGAAATGTTTAAGAAGGGTGCACCCTTATAGCGCTCCAATGAATTGGGTAAAGTGTAGTATCATGATATGTCATGTTCAATGAGTGTTGACTCATGCTAATTCAAGTGCAACTAGGGTTTACTTGTGCTTCATGTGCAATGAGGGTTTACTCATGCTCCATGTGCAATGATCCTTGGCTCATGCTAATTCAATGTTAAGTGTTGTTGCCACATTTCCATGTTATGATTATCATGCTTTATCATGCCTTTATGTTCATGTTTATTTTATGCTATATTGATATTCCTATTGTCTAACATGTATTTTACTCCTCATTTTATTCCATGTGTACTCCCTTAATGGTCTTTATAGCTCACCCTTTTCTTATGCATGTCCTCAGGTTATCCCATGCAATGCTAAGTACGAGGGAATGTAGTGGTCATGTCAAGGATGTTTTCAATAAACATGTTGTATTTCATGTTTTAAGTTTTTATTTAATTATCCTAATCCCCAAAAACACTAAACCTCTCAATCTTCTTTGTTGTATCAAGTAGTGTTTTATGTAATAATGAATGTTTAAGTTGTAATAAAAAGCAGGGTTGTCATAGTTGGTATCAGAGGGTAGGTTTAGTTATTTTTGGGATTAGGAAAACCCTAGTAAAGCCTTAGATACAAGAATAAGTATAATAAAAACATCCCTAAGTTTTGGTAAATACTAAGTAAGTGGTTTATCAAACAAATACATCCCTGTCTGGATACGAGCAGGTAGAGGCGGCTCTGGCCCAGATGTATCCTAGGGGTAAAAACCGAAAACACCGCTTTGAGCTAGACTCAAACAGGAACTGGTGCACGACAACGGGCCTTGCTGCATTCTTTGTTATGACACTCCTGGTGGATATTTTTTGATAAATCCCCAATATTATTATGAACCCTTATTAATGGAAAAATTCCCCTAAGAATATATGATAGAAAGTAGATCATGAAAAGCCTAGATTGAATCCTATAGACTCATGAGTTAAGGAAATAAAAGTTTATTTATAATTCATCAACTTTTGTCTTTGGATTACCCTTTATGTGTTACCCCTAACGTTCCTTTTATTCCAGCCAATGGCCGGTAAGAGGAGGACTCGGGCTAAGAACCGTTGTGAAGATCAGTGTGGTGACTGTACTAATGAGATTCCAAATCCAATAGGAGCGGGAATCGCGAACTTTGTCACTCTTCTCTCTTAGATAACTCAAGTTTTGAATAGAAACACGGGTCAAGAAGAACGTTCAACCCCCTCTAAGAAGGAAGAAGTCACTATCGAGAGATTCATGATACAAAGGCCTCCTAATTTTAGTGGATCATTCGATCCCATGATCGCTGAACAATGGATCAACTCCATTGAAATGATCTTCTCCATCCTCCAATGTTCTGAACAAGAGATGGTTCTCCTGGCTGCTTATCGTATGGAGTGTGAATCTGATCAATGGTGGACGTTGATCAAAAATACTAAGCCTGAGGAGGAGATTGAGGCTTTAGAATGAAAGTAATTCCGGAAGATGTTTTTTGATAAATATTTTCCGCGCACCCTCCAGCTTAAGATGGAAAGGGACTTAATTTCCCTCAATAAAAAAGATGAAGAATCTATTGGAGCGTACGAGGAAAACTTCACAAGGCTTGCATGATACGATTCTAGCTTTATCTTTACCCCGAATTCAAGGTTGACCACTTCTTTGGTGGGATGAATCCATGCTTGTGGAAAGCATTAGTAATCCGTGACTTAGACAGCTTTGAGGAAATTGTCCGATGTGCCCTCAAGGTCGAAATGGAGATCGAAGAATCACAAGTGTATCATGGGGATAAGAAGTGTAAGGTGGACTTCAATGCTGGTGGTCCGATGGATAAATCCAACGGCGCTAAGAAGTTCCAGAACCCCACTTTCCAAAAGTGCGGAAAAAAGCACCCTAGAAATTCCCTTAAGGGGACGAGAAAATGCTTCAGGTGTGGAAGAGAAGGGCACCTACCTGTTAACTGTCGACAAAGGTGGACCCGAGGTTGCGACAGAGGAGAGGAACGCTCCGTTAGAACCTCAAAACATTGTTAAATTCTATAAATACAAAGAACCGGGTCATTTTTCAAATCAGTGCCTTAATCAAAGGGTTTTTGGAGGCAACCAACAACCTCCAAGACAGCAAGGAAGAGATTTTGCGATCACTTCTGCCGAAGTGAACCCCGAAAATGAAGTGGTGATAGGTACGCTAGTTATTCATTCAAGAATAGTGAACATACTTTTTTATTTAGGTTCTACTCATTCTTTTATATCTCAAATGTTTAGTAGAAGAATCCCAGAACCACCACAAATCATGGAAGTAAAGATGTCGGTGAGTACGTAAAATGGGGCAATCATTGCATCCCATGAATATAAGTCCTCCCCTGTTATAATATGTGGATTGAATTTCCCGGCGATCCTCATCATACTCCCTCTGGTGGAATTTGATGCAATTCTTGGCATGGATTGGCTTTCCTAATATAGAGCCAATATAAATTGCCAGGAGAGGGAAATCACACTCCATATGGAGAATAGACCCCCGATTCATTACAAGTGTCAGGAGGAAGATGAATCTCCTTTCGCTCCATCATCTCCAGCATGGTTATTACTGAATTATGAGCACGCATATCTGGCTCAGATGATTGAGTCCAAGGAAGAAACCATCCTTGAAGAATTGTCTACTGTGAGGGAATTCCCTGAAGTGTTTCCTGAGGAACTGCCTTGTCTTCCTCCAAGAAGAGATGTTGAGTTCTCAATTGAACTTATACCAAGTTGCTACCAATATCCAAGACTCCATATAGAATGGCTGTTGTAGAGCTTGAAGAGCTGAAGAAACAACTACAGGAGAATCTGGATAAAGGGTTTATACGCCCAAGTGCTTCACCATGGGATGCACCAGTCCTCTTCGTCAAGAAGAAGGATGGATCAATGCAGCTTTGCATCGATTATCATGAACTTAACAAAATCACGATAAAGAACAAGTATCCTCTCCCAAGAATCGATGTCTTGTTTGATCAGCTGCGTGGAGCACAATACTTCTTCAAGGTGGACTTGCGGTCGGGATATTATCAAGTAAGGGTGAAGAAGGAAGATGTCCCCAAGACTGCTTTTCGTACAAGATATGGGCACTATGAATTCATAGTAATGCCTTTCAGACTCACCAATTCTCCAGAAATATTCATGGACATGATGAATAGAGTTTTTAGAGATTACCTTGACAAATCTGTGGTAGTCTTTATAGATGATATTCTAATATACTCCAAAACCAAGGAGGACCATGGGGAGCATTTAAGAACTGTACTGGAGACTTTGCGCATGGAGAAGCTCTATGAAAAGTACAGAAATTCTGAGTTCTGGTTGAAGAGTTCTCATTCTTGGGCCATATCATCACAAGCAATGGGATATCTGTGGATCCCTCCAAAACAGATGCAATTGAGGGATAGACGAGGCCAACATCGGTAACCGATATCCGTAGCTTATTGGGGTTAGCTGGATATTATCGACGATTTTTGAGAAATTTCTCACGATTGTCCAACCCTCTTACAAATCTATCTCGAAAGGGAGTAATGTTTGATTGGAGTGATGAATTTGAAGAAAGTTTCAAGGAGTTGAAAAGGAGGCTTATCACTGAACCTGTGCTCATTTTACCCACAAGTGGGGAGATTTTTGTGGTATTCAGTGATGATTCGAAGAAGGGCTTACGATGTGTGCTTATGCAGAATGATAAAGTTATATTCTATGCCCCAAGTTAGTTGAAAATCCATGAGAAAAACTATCAAACACATGATCTGGAGTTGGCGGTGGTGATATTTGCATTGAAAATCTGGAAGCATTATCTCTATGGAGAGAAATTTGAGATATATACTGAACACAAGAGTCTTAAATATATATTCACACATAAAGATCTTAATATGCGCCAGAGAAGATGGATAGAGATAATCAAGGATTATGACTGTTCAATACATTACCACCCTGGAAAAGTGAACAAGGTGGCAGATTTCCTAAGTAGAAAGGATCCAATGATTCTATCAATGATGAGAATTGAGAAGGATCAAATCTGGTTAGACTTGATGAAGACGGATGTGGGGATCATATAGAAGGGAACATAATCAATCCTTTCACAAATTATTGCTCAAACATCTCTTTTGGAAAGGTTAAAGGATGCTCAAAAGGATGGTGTGGGAATTCAAGAAAAAGAGGAAGCTATAAAAAAGGGGAAATCCTCAGAGTTTAATGTTAATGAAGATGGAATTGTGCAGTTTGGGAAAAGACTATGTGTTCCATCAAGTCCGGAGATGAAGAAGGAACTTTTGGATGATGCACATAGTTCAAATTTCTCTATTCACCCAGGGAGCACAAAGATGTATCGAGATCTCTAAGAAAACTTTTGGTGGGATAATATGAAGAAGGAGATCGCCGAATATACATCAAAGTGCATGGTGTGTCAGCAAGTGAAGGCAGAGAGGCAGAAGTCTAAGGGGATGATGCAACCATTGCCCATACCAGAATGGAAATTGGAGAACATCACCATGGACTTTGTCACCGGACTTCCAAGGACATCCAAAGGCAACAATGCAATCTGGGTTGTTGTGGATCGTCTTACAAAGACTGCACACTTCATTGTTATTCGAGAGTATTTATCTTTGGATCAACTGGCACAGATATATATCAGGGAAGTGGTAAGGTTGCATGGAGTACAACTATCTATTGTGTCTGACCGAGATCCAAGATTCACCTCTATGTTTTGGAAGAGTCTTCAACATGCTCCGAATACTGAACTGAACATTAGTACGGCCTATCATCCTCAAAATGAGGGCCAATCCGAGCGGACTATCCAAACACTTGAGGACATGTTGAGATCATGCTCAATGGACTTTAAAGGAGGATGGGATCAACATCTTCCTCTGGTTGAGTTCTCTTATAATAACAGTTTCCACTCAAGCATCCAAATGGCACCATATGAATCCCTTTATGGGAAAAGGTGCAGAACACCGGCATGTTGGGATGAGGTCAGTGAACGTAAGATGCTTGGACTAGAAATGGTCGAAGAAATGTTGGAGAAGGTGAAAACCATTCAGCAGCAAATCAAGGCATCCCAGAGTCGACAGAAGAGTTATGCAGATAATCGTCGACGAGACCTTGAGTTTAAAGTTGGAGACATGGTGTTTCTACGCATATCTCCATAGAAGAAGGTCATGAGGTTTGGAAAGAAAGGGAAGTTAAGTCCAAGGTACATCGGCCCCTTGGAGATTCTTGATTGTGTTGGGGTTGTGGCCTATCGACTAGCACTTCCACCTACTATGGAAAAGGTGCATGATGTCTTTCATGTATCCCTCTTAAGGAAGTACATACCGGACAATTCACATGTACTCTCTTCTAAGGTGGTACAATTGGAAGATGATATTTATTATGAGGAGCAACCAGTGAAGATCTTAGATCGTAGAGAAAAAGTTCTACGAAATAAGACAATGCCCCTCGTCAAGGTGTTGTGGAGAAACCACCAGTTTGAAGAAGCGACTTGGGAGTCGGAGGATACGATGAAGATGAGTTACCAAAATTTGTTTTAGTGTGGGAAAAAGAAAATTTCGAGGGCGAAATTTCTTAAGGGGGGAATATTGTAACGACCCAAAGTTTCATTGATGGAAAATCCCTCTTGATCCAGTTAATTGTCTCTTTATAAAAAAATGTTTTTATAAGATGTCAACTTCTTTGGTTTTATGATTAGAGTTGTGACCATTACTTTTATAGTCGTTGAACAGTGATCACATGATTAGTATAAATATAAGGCTTTAACGAACCCAATTTTTACTCAGACAAAGGAAGAGATGGCCTCATCCAGTAGAATTGCCCCATATGAAGCTCATTTGTCAGATCTCGGAAAAGAGGTGGCATCCCTGGGCTTCGCCATTGACCAAGCCCAAGCTGAGATTCATTAGGTCAATCTCGAACATGACTTTCTATAGGAAAAGTGGATGTTTATTGAAATTACCACTCGAGCGATGCTATCCGAGCCACCCCAAGAGTCTGTCACCATCGCACACCTTACCCTTAGGTCTTATGCAGCTATTTTAAGAGGTTATGTAACAAATACGTAGTACTTTGTTCATGTACATTATTTTTGTATATAATAATTAATATAATTTCAAGTCATTTTTGATACATTGTAAATTGTTTTTAAAGTACAAAGGGTGTTTTTAGTTATTATTTAATTAAGAAATCTATTTTATTAAATTAAGGGACTTTTGAATTAAATAATATTATAATAAAATAATATTATTATTAAATTAATTTTTATTAAATATAAATGATGTTATAATTTTATTAATGCAATTAAAATTTTATATTAAGGTTTGAAAGCCATTTCTGTCAAAAACCGTGAATTTTCGATAAATGTTGGTTTTTATTTTACAAGTTAAAATTAACATATTTAGAATTTTTTATAGATAAAATAAATGTCATTTCGGGAATTAGGACATCAAAATTTTCCAACGGTGAATTTTTCATAATTTTCTGAGATAGTCAAATTTTTGGGTAAAAATTAAATACTGTTTAAATATAAATGTGTTTTATGACATAATAATGACCCAATGGTGATGTAATAAAATACCATAATCCTTATGTTTGGGCAATATATATTTTACCATTCAAATATAGTAATTTTGGGTTTGTTTGACTTATTTTTCAACGCATTAATGGAACCCTCAAGACTTATTCAACACTTTTCCTTTTTAAATTAATTTCCATGGGAGTGTGACTCACCTCCACATAAGAAAACATATTATTTTAAGAAGTTCGGACTTTGGCCATATAAAATAATTTTTTCCTCTTCCCTTTTCCAAAAACCATGGGATGGTTTGTGGTTTGGATTAATTTAATGTAAGGGGACCCAAACCTAAATAATAAAGAATTCCTCACCTTTCCTATATAAACCCACCCAAGCTCCCACTTACTCCTCACTAAAATCCCTTTTAGTTAGTAAAACCTCTACCCTAATCTCTCTAGAATCCTCCCAAGGTGCCCCAAGCTCCCAAGAAGCCTCTCACAAGCCTCTCTCTAGCCTTTGGAAGCACACTTCCAAGTAAGGGTTTTTTCTTCCTTTCTGATTTTTTGTCAATTTTCTTTAAGTTGTATTTCCCTTTTAATTTCAATTAGGAATGTTGGGGTATGGTTTCGCACCTCCCCCATACTGCCCTCTTATTTTTTTAATGATGGTATACCCCTTTTCTCTCTCATTTAATGCCTCCCATGTACACCCGTTACTATGCCGAAATTCCAAAAGGAACTTCTCTCTTTTCTTTTACATTCAAGAAATACTTTTGTATCATGAATCTAAATTCCATTTCAATTGTTGGGACATGTATCTATATGACCTCCCTACTGTCCATTACATGTAAATATGATGAGGAACCCATTTCTCTCTCATCAACCTTTTTTATGAATTCTTATGTCACGCTGTTACGCTGCCGAAATCACACCGATTTTCTAAGCCAATGTCATTGTGTAGTGAATACCATGCCCATTTCTCCATCAAGGGTATTCAACTTTATGCACATTTACTTATTTTTTGTAAAGTTTCATTTATGAATTCCATATTCCTTTATCGTGGAAGAAATTATTATGTTTTATGAATCCATGTTTTATGGTCCATGTGGCACACTTATGCATGAAATGAAATGTTTAAGAAGGGTGTGCCCTTATAGCGCTCCAATGCATTGGGTAAAGTATAGTATCATGATACATCATGTTCAATGAGTGTTGACTCATGCCAATTCAAGTGCAACGAGGGTTTACTTGTGCTTCATGTGCAATGAGTGTTTACTCATTCTCCATGTGCAATGAGCCTTGGCTCATGCTAATTCAATGTTAAGTGTTGTTGCCACATTTCCATGTTATGATTATCATGATTTATCATGCCTTTATTTTCATGTTTCTTTTATGCTCTATTGATAAGCCGATTTCCTAACATGTATTTTACTCCTCATGTTATTCCATGTGTACTCCCTTACTGGGCTTTATAGCTCACCCTTTTCTTATGCATGTCCTCAGGTTATCCCATGCAATGCTAAGTACGAGGGAATGTAGTGGTCATGTAAAGGATGTTTTCAATAATGATGTTTTATTTCATGTTTTAAGTTTTTATGTAATGATACTAATCCCCAAAGACACTAAACCTCTCGATCTACTTTGTTGTATCAAGTGATGTTTTATGTAATAAATCATGTTTAAGTTGTAATAAAAAGTAGGGTTGTCATAGTAGGGACCCCAAGACTCCCGAAGGTCACCCAAGATCCACGAAGGATAATCCACAAAAGAAAGATAAAATCACGAAGTATCAACCAACTCTACTTAGGTATATGCCCAGATATATACCTAAGTCATCAATACTAGTTCATCTCCAACTTATGAGCCCAAGTTTAACCCAGTCCACATAGGAAAGTACAACCCAATCCACACAGGATAGCAAGTCAATCATATCGAAGACAATGATTGAAAATCAAGACTCAGCTTACACAGGTATACTAATCATGAAGAGGGGTGAAGATGATTAGATGTGGCCTCTGAATCGTCTTTACTACCGAACCCACATAGGATCCATCTACAGAAGTCGTTGTTGCCGAACCCATGTAGGATCCAATTATAGTAACCATCTCTACCGAACCCACGTAAGATCCATGTATAGTCGTCATTGCTACCGAACCCACAGAGGATCCATGTATATTCTTACTCGCTGCCGAACCCAAGTAGGATCCAAGTACAGTCGCCATCGTCGTCGCAGTCGCAGCTTGCTTTAGGGTTCTCGGACACAACACCCTCGATTCCGGGAGGGTCCACTCCATGAGCCAAGGGTTCGATACATAAACTATCACAAATTCCAAAGTTTATGTATCAAAAAGTTCTGTCTCGTTAATAGGAAGTCAACGCGACAGACAGTGCATCAATCGGATGCCCGGTCTGAGAGTTATTGGCTTTTTTCGTCCTAGGGGCCCTGTTGATTTCTGTACTAAAACCAACCTGACTGTAATCCAGATGCATCCAAACCTCAAGAGGAGTAATCCAAAAGAACCTCCTCACTAATATAAATTCAATGTGACCGAAATCACATCATTCGTACGTCCGATCGTTATGTTATAGGCGTTTCTTCTCCAAGGGCCCGATTGGTTTCTGGTTCGAACCAACCCGTATGTACTGAAACTTTACCAAACGATTGAGTGTAATATACAGAAACAAACATCTCGATCCAAGTCTCCCAACATAACTGACGGTGCATCGATCAGAGGTCAGTATCCCATGATATAGAGTTTTGAACGATTTTTTCCGAAATTAGGGGTTTCGGGCCCGGTCTGACCCGGCCCGATCCCGCCTGGGTCGGCCCAAGCTGGGTCGACCCGAACCAGTTCTGGGTTCGGCCCATTTTGGCACGGCCTAAGCCAGCTGCTGTGGCCCAGCTCAGAGGCTGGTCGTGGCTCGGCTCTTGGCTGAGTGGGGTGCGAAGCGGGGGGGGGGGGCTGCCCACATGATTTATGAAACAGTCGGCCTTTGTAACCCCGGGACCCTTCAGGTCTCGCCTCCAGGTGGCGCCGGTGGATGGCTCAGCCGACCGCCCCTTCGGAAAACGGCTGCAGCCTTAGGCCACAGCTTCTGTCCGACTGACATAGCATGACGGCGCATCACCCCTCCCCCGTGGCCCACCCCGGCTGCAGTACCTTAGGGCTCTGGCACGACGCGACGGTGCCACGCCCCTCCGCCACAGCCTGGTTCTGGCCGCGGTCTCCTTTGGTCTCACCGGCGTGGCACGATGTCGTGGCGCTCTCCCGTCGCGGCCCGGTCCAGTCGCGATTCTCATCGTCCCTGCGCGGTGCAACAGCACCGCGTCGCCTCCGTTTCAATCCATAATGAAGATCAACAATAAAAGGGGAGGAGGATCAGTCGTGTTTGTGTGGTCCGATCTCCTCCCATTATATCGTTAACAAGCGGCCAATCATTAAAAAATGAAGATTGATAAATAATACTTGAACAAAAAATTAACCCTTACCTCTACACAAGTTGTCGAACGATGAGAGTCACGGAAAACGGTGTCACGGGGTGAGGTTCTGTAAACGTCGACGGAGAGCGTCCGAGGAGGAAGCGGTGTCTCCCTTGCTTTGTCGCGGAGAGAATATTATATGGCCTAATGTCGTTGGTGAGTTTCTGTGTCTGTGCCTGCTCCTTTGACATGGAGGATGAAGAGGATGGAAGAAACCGGGTTTCCGAGTCAATGATCCTTGATTAAGTGTTGTCGTTCTTCGTTGAGGATAAAGTTCTTCAAGAGAAAAGAGCTACCCCCAAATTCTCACTCAACAAGCCAACACAATTAAAAAAATACTCCTCTTATTTTATTATTTCAAGCCATGCAATTCAAATTAAAAAAATCGAAATTGAATTAACTTAATTAATTACACCATGAGTTGTCTAATTAATTAAGTGATAAGTTGGCATTATTAATGTGGAAAAGGATAATCCACATAATTAAAAACAAGGAAGGTTTAAAGGAAGTTTAAGGGGTTATGGGGGATTTGAAAAGATAGGGGCTCTTGTGGGAACCACCTCACCTTTATCTTCTCAAGAGTAGTTAGTAGCTAGTGGGTCCCACCACAACTCTCACACTTAGGATATAATCACTTAGTAAAAGAAATAAAATTGTAACAAAATTTTATTTTTACTTTTCATTTAATCCACATTTATTTATAACTCCCCCCAAGAAAACGCACCTTAGGTAAGGGTCATATTAAGCAAATACCGGCGCTATGGTTCCATCAGTGCCCTCGGATTTTAATTCCAAGCACCGGTTAAAAAGATATAAAAACCCGTTCATTCGTTAACTGAATGTACCCGACCTAAACTTCATAAATTGGTTCCGGGCACACCAGGCCTCAGAATCAGGTGCCGTCAGAAACTGTGTACTCATAAAATCCCAAAGAATTTAAGAAACAAATTCCATGAAATTTACCGGTCTTTACATTTGAAATAAATTAATAGTCAAAGTGGTTTATTATACACTATATAAAAGGAAGTGGTGTATGAAAACTTATCCCTTAATAAAAGGAGATTGAGACCGAGTCCCTGACCATATGTCTCACATGTAACCTACAATCATTAAATTACAGAATAATAATATTTTTTAATTTATACTTTCATGATTTCATTTATCAGCTTTATTATCCCTTTTATATCACTTATTTCTGTGTAATAAAAATAAAATAATTATTTTTGTTCAAAACGGACATTTATCGATATTCGGTGTTTATGTAAAAAATGGACATTGTTGTGATGTCACTTGTAAATGTTTTCATAATTTCTTCATCACCATAAAAGTATTCCTGACATAATAATATATTTTATTCATTAACTATACTTTTTAATTAAAACCATTAATTATGGTTTGGAACACTAAACAATGTTATATTCATAGAGATGTTAGGTCGTATGTACAAATGAGTAACACTTTCATTTTTCATTGAACATTGTGGATATAAGTTCATTATTATATTAACATTACCAAATTATCATAATAATAATAATATAATAACAATAATTTATATATAATTATATATATCATAAAATTGATGTGAATAATAAAAATGATTCGCAACGCTTCATGGAGGTGACAGTTCGTACATACGTACGAACGACATTATTGTTTTTATGTGCATGGTAGGAAAAAAAATATTTAAATATAATTCATTGAAAATGATAAATATTTCACTAATAACACATATGAATATTAATACCATCATTAAAACTGATCATGATTGAATATAAAGGAAAATAAACTAAATCGGTTCGTGGTGATGATAATTAACACCTACACATGAAGAATTAATTACATTCTCATTTGAAGAAAGTAGAGATGAATTTTTGTTTTGATATTTACATAATAACATTTAAATATATTGGATATACATTATTTATTATGTCATAATGGTTTTATGATACTTGAAGAACATAGAATAATAATAAATATGAAATATTAAATGAAAATGATACCTCTTCATCGTTTGATCACCCTTGAAAACACCTTAACAATAAAATAAGGTCAGTATTCATACAATATATCCTCAAGGACGTGTGGAGTAATTCTAGTACTAGGTATGGGTATATCTTTAATGATAAATGGATTTTATGTGTGATTATTAGAGAAGGGAGGGATCATTTTATAGGAGAGGGGAGGGTCACACTATAATTATAAAAATATTAAATCAACAAAATTTGATTGTTTCTTCCAAATGAAACAAACATTAGACATGTAAAATATAATATGTGGATAGGTCAAAATAATATTGTACAATAAGTTTCATACATGTAATGGTTTTATTTAGACCTCTATCTTTTTTGGGTCACCATCAATTATCCTTTTTAAATTTTATTTATGATAACAACATTTTAATTATTAAAAGGCTATAAATTTTACTTATATGGGGTCAAATTCTGATAATTTTTTACAAAATGAACTTTTGGAAATCATCATAGTCACTTTTTTATTTTAAATAAATAATAGGATTATTAAATACATTTATAAATTACTATTTTTATAAAACATCAATTAAGTAAATTTTTACACTAATAATTTCATTAAATATACATAAAATCCAAATATAAATATCACTTCTTCAAAAAATTGAATAGTGTTACAAAATTTATAATTGAAAATAAAAAATAGTGAATGGAATAAATTACTTCATAAATATTTTTTATAATATTTATAATATCATTTATTTGATATTTATCTTCATAAAATAATTATTGAATCAATGCTGTGTAAATAATTATTTTAATTATTTAATCTCTAAAAATTATAAATAAATTCACGTGATAGAGATAATTTTATTTTCCTTATGATGAAAATTTATTTTCCTAGTTTCATCATGTTAATCAATACATTTAAATTATTATACTTATTCGAGATAAGAGAGTGATATGTTATCACCTTCTTTTGTTTTAAAAATAATTATATCACTTTCATAGACAAAAGTAGATTAAATGAATAACTTTTGATAAATAGATGAAACAAGCAAACTTTTATTCATTCAATAGGATATTTTTTAGGTGTTAGGGTAATTTTGATTTTAATATCATATTGTTTAACACATTAATTTCACCGAATTTTCATTACATGTGGAAAAACGTTACCACTGATACTATTCATAATGTGAAAAGGGGGACTTATTTACATAATTTCGAAAAATTGATTGAAACTATAGAAACCATATTTCTTAATTAAAAACAGACAATTTACAGTGATTAATTTAAAATTAATTAACATTTTAAAAATTAGAAATAAGGGTTTTTTAAACTAAAAACCATCAATAGATGGACATTTGTTTATATCAACTATCGATGAAAAATTACATGAAATGTACAAAACTATATTAAATAATTAAATTTAATTCAATTTATCAATATATCCAACTAAATGTATAACATTTCAATCTAGAAAAATTAGATGAAAATGATGTTTTGAATTAAAATGCAGTATTTTTTAATATTCATTAAAATATGAGTTTCTTAAGAATAATTCCAAACTTTCAACAAAAGTAATTTATGATGTTTGGAATATAGAGAAGTAGATTATTTTGTACAATGAAAAACATATAAGTGACAAAAAATATATTTAAAAAAAATCTCCATCAAAATTTGATAAACTACCTTTTAAAAATATATGAGTATTTTATGCTTAAAAAAGTATTTACTTTTATTATTAGCCTCTAAAATTTATTTGATGAGTGTAAAAATATTTAACAAACCATTGTAAAAATAATATAGATATTTGTATCGTTAACACAAATACAATGGTGAGGCGTTAACTACCTTTTAAATTAATAATACTAATAGTGTATATTTTTTTGGTATAACTCAGTTTTGTGTGTAATGTAAGATTTCAGAGAAACCCTATTGTTACATGTAAAGTAAGATATTGAAAAAACGTCCCATTTTATGTAAAATAAAAATATATTTCATAAATATTAAGAGATATGAAAAATTATAATTCTATTAATACCTGGGATGTTACACTCTATATATAATTATATGTTATCCTTTACTATCTCCTTGGAAATGAGATACATTAACATACTCGTGTCTCTATCTATGTCATCTTGAAATTAAAAATAATGACCAAGAATGGGTAGATTATAAACTCAATAGTATTTACCAAAATACATCTCATCTCAAGAATATTGCACAAAAAATTTCATAACAAATATATAAAACAGTCTATACCATCAGAAATATTTTATTTAAATAGGAATTTAAATTTAATGAAATTAAATAAAAACAATCCATTGAAACACATATCAATTAGATTTAGAAAACCCCAAAAGGTATTCCACACATACTAGAATCCACACATTAATTCCCAAGTTACAAATCTATAATCATGAATGGTATCTCATCGATCGATGTATTCATCACAAGGAATCCAATGCCAGGCTTCCCAATTACACACTCACACTTGACATGGTTTAATCAAAGGAAAATGAATACACACCAACCATATATTCCAAAATTAATGTAATATTATTTCAAATAAATAATTTCATTCATTAATAAATTTCAAAAACCATTTTCCATGAATCAAAAAAATTCCAAATGAATACAATCAAATTTCTCAATTATCTTTCATGAATTATTTTGATATACTATCTAAATTCACAACTTCTGAAAACAATCTCTAATATGTTATATAAAAAGGTTTAGTTAATATAATCATAATATTATATATATACATAAAACTAATTTCATGCTAAATAATGGGGTTCAAATCATGTGGAGTTGAAATAGAATCCACGAACCACACAAACCTGGGCATTTATGAAGAATGAAAATATGATATTCTATATTGATGCATGGATATCCAATCCTTCTTTGTATCCAAACATAAAACATAAAAATTCACATAAACATACAGGTATCTATCCACAAAAAATTATATCTAATATTTTTTGAATGATTAGAAGGATAACTATAAGTTGAATTTCCAAAATAGAGCCTTAGTGTATAATATAGATACATTAAATGTATTAGTTAAATTACAACATTGTCCATGTTAATAAAATATCACCTCCATGGATTGTGGAGGGGGGATTCTAAATTATTATTGTATTAGGGGACACTCAATTCTTAAATGTTATAAATAAAAATATATTGACTAATTTGATGGGGGTAACTATATTCTTTAGGGTCATGATTGATGGTTTGAAAAAACATGCATCAACAATGCATTGTTATTGAATTAAAGCAAACCCTGTCGGCGTTGGATCTAATGGTTAAACAATCATTGTACCATTATTATTTTTTACTCTATTTCAAGGTTCATATTTTATCCTATAAATCCACAAATTCTGGAGAATATATTATATAACTGTATAGCTTCATAGTTTACATTGTTTTCAATTCCCCCATTTTCTAATGGCGTTGGATGATTTATACTAAGTGTTCTCATATCAAGCACCTCCAGATAGTCCTATAAATTGATTTAAATACACTTCTATCATCCTAAAACATAACCCAATAATTATTTATTCATGAAATACATAAATAAATTTTCATGAATAAGAAATCAGGATTTTAACACAATGAATAAATTTGATATTTTCCACATTATTTGAATATTAAAAGATAAATATGTATATACTTTATTTATTCTCCAGGGAAGGTGAAATTGTTATAAATGTGAATATCTGGACTACCTCTCCCATGCTTTGACATATTTAATTTTTTATCATCACCATGCATCAGTAATTTTAATAATGTATTACATGTTCTAAAATGACAAATAAAATTTTTTATTGATATAGTTATTTTATATTATCATTTAACTCCTTATTAATATATAATCATTTTTTGTTAAAAATATCTGAAAATTTGATATACAATAATTTTTTCAAAATGTATTTGGACAAAAACATTGATATAATTAAATTAATACATTAATAATTATTATATAGATAATATTTTATTACCATAGGTAATATATGAATTATGAAAATGGATTAGAATAATAAGAATCATTATTATCATTTTGATCCATACCAAACAAAATATTGAGAATAACAAACAGTTATAAAAGGAAACCATTATTAACAGATACATATATCATTATTTATTAAATAAATAATGGAATTGGGTAATACATATGATTATGGTAATTAAATTAGTTTTTGATATTATTATGATTTTTATACAAGATGAATTGTATCCTTCATAATAGGGAGGATAAATGGAATATGGGGTTCATTAATAAACATATTTGATTTAGTAATAAATATTTCACTATTATTATGGATATAATATATATATTTCATATAAAATAAAATTTATTTATGTTTACCTTTAAATTTCTTTATTTATAACAATTTTTAAATGAAATAATTTTTTTTCAAAATTTATTTATACATCAAAGTTGATGATGTTATGAATAATCCACATTCTCAAAAAAATTTCTATTTCACTTCTATTATATATTCAATTTTCTAAAAATTATTCAAATTTCTCATTATAATATTAGATTTTTTAATATTTATAGGGATATTAAAACTAATATTTACCACTTTTTCAAATGGTATATTTATATATCTTTTTAAATTTTGGGTTTCAATAATAATATATCTTATTATCGACAACCTTCATTTTTTCAACTCATGATTGTATCATTTTATAATCCAATGACTATTTTTGTCATAAGTATTTATTATCTTCATGGTTAAATTAATATTATTTATTTTTAATTTTTTTAATATATCATCATCACATAAAATTAATATTCTACTAATGAATTTTTATTTTATAAAAACGTTTTGAAATGTTTTATAATTTAACTCCATCACAAAATTTCAAATAAATTGTCATATTTAAGTAAAAAATATATCAATTATATTGAATTATTTTATATTAATATCCATCTAAATTAATTTATAAAAAAAAATCATTTTTTGGTTATTTTTTGTATCATCCATTGTACTTTTAATATCACGTAATTTAATACCATTTGAAAATTATCTGACACCCAATGTAATTTTATTTTATTTCATGATATAATGAATAATCAGTATCAAATGACACGTGAATATAATTATTTTTTATGGGTAAGTTCCTATATCTCTATCCAATTTTATGTTTATGGATATATATATACATATATATCACTAGATATGGATGTATTGGAATTATTGTGAATACTCCCATTATAATGAGTTGACAGGATGAGTTTATTTAAAAGAATATTTAATTAGTAAGATTGCTCTATTCAAAAATATTTTCATTACCCATGCTTCTGTTTATACAACATTTCTATGATATTTCTAATTAATAGGTAATTATCATATCATTATATATATTTTATGTATACTTTTTAATCCACTTAATAATATTGATTCCACAATGATGATAATTATTCATTCTTGTGTTGTTATATAATGATCGAGAGTTCTCAATAATTTTTTATGATTTATAGTTATAATGATATTACATTTACATTATATATTTCTCCACTATCCATGACTTCATTTAAGATTACTCAAAAAATATTCTGTTTCATTTATAATTTTACCTTTACATAGAATTTGAGACCACCCCTTTCGCATACTTATATTAGAATAATTACGTAGATCGATATGCCTTTTCAGAATTGTAGAAAATGGTTTATAATACATAAAAACGTATAAATTGTGAAATTTATTTCAAAACCATTTTGTTATATTGTTAATAAAAAAATATGTAAAAAATATTTTTCATTGAATTGTGTGACAATTTGTGAGATTTAATGGTTATCTTATAGATGTGTTTTAATATAATGATATGTTAAATTGAAATGACTCACCAACCAATGATTCATTTATAGAACCAGTATATTTTAATGAGTTATAACCATAGTGGGGTTGAGTTAAATGTTTTATAATTTATATCAAAATAACATTTACCACATGTTAGAATAAATTTTAAATTAGTGCTCCTTTATCTATTTTTGCAGTAATGCAATAAAGGAGAACAAATTTACATGTATGGCCTATAAATGATATAATGATATCCCTATGTGTGGTATTATTCCTCTTGGATCACACTGACCAATATAATAATCAGGTTATTACCTAACAACCAATATATCCATGAAGCTCCTTAATTTATTTATCCCAACTAGACTTGATGCATCCTACAAACAATTTAATCCATATGTTTAATATGAATTTCCTAAAATACCTAGTGATGATTATTCAATGAAACATACATACACCATGTTGTTTAGGATAATAAATTATTCTACTTAATCTTTACCCAAAATATTAAAAAAAGTTTGAATTTACCTTTTATATTTCACAGGATAATGGTTTTTAATTAAAATTTAACATGACACATGCTGTTAATTCCTGCAATATTCTTTCACATTTTCATTTCTTTAACATTGAAAATTAATTTAAACATAAATATTTTTCACATATCAACGAAATTTTATTATCAACATCTTACAATAATACTCATTAAAATAAAAACACAACATATATGTTTTCCCATAAAATCTCTCACTATTCACTAAATTTAGAAATGAATTTTTAATTTCAATTTTAAAATCATATTCAACAATATTATCCTAGAGAATGACTTTCAATTAATTTTCAAAGATAATTTTAATTTATAGTTAATATTTGTTTATATAACCACTAAAACTATATAATAAATCCTTGTAATTAATCTACATGAACAACCATGATGGAAGAATTCATGTCCTAGAATCCCATGTTTCATTGTATCATAGTTGTACCAAACCATAATTTTTCAATTTTAATGATCATATTATTCTATAACGGAATATATTCTTGTATAGGTCTAAATTTATTGCTCAATTCAAAATTAAACACAATATGATGATCTATTTAAATGCTTTCATTTTTAATTGATGTTTACATATCATCATGGATGTTACTATAATCAATATATCAATTTTTAAACTAATAATTCTCAATTTCCAATAATATATATATAATTTAAATATAAATTTATCAAAGTGTATATGTAAAGAAATATGTTTATTTTGGAACATATTCCGAGAAAAAAATATTTCTGATGTGTCCAAAAATCCATTATCTAAATAATAATGTCATTTTATATGTTTGATGTGACGTATTTGACAAAATCATTTTTTTGTGTAAAGGTATATTGATTTGTTAACATTCTATTGATAATTTTTTATATTTCGTCAAATAATGATTAAAAATACAACATAAATTCTTCATATGGTAGGGTTATATTAATATTTCATTCTCTTAAAGGGGTGGAATTTATTTCTAGTGATTTATCAAAAGAATTATTTTTTTGATTTATGAGAAATTTAAATGTGTATTTTTTTTAAAAAATAAGGATTTTTTTTATCATGAGAAGTCATGGTAAAATTAATTTCTAACACTTTTAGAATATTTATTTATTATTTTTATTAATAATTTTTATTCTATAATATAACAATTATTTTTTCAAAAAAAAATCATTACTGAATGTATTCATTTTTTTAGGTATGGTAAAAAAAATATGATTTTATTAATAAAATTTCATCTCATAAAATCATAAAAAGTCACAAAAAAAATAATTTTTTAGGTAATATTAGTCTAATAATATGGTAATCAATAAAATTTATTTCATTTTATTTTATTTCATATTGAATAATGGTATCAAAAATTCTTTTATTATGAGATTTTTCTCTTTGTAAACCCACTATTTCATCAAATCTATGGGTATATTATGAAAATGAATTACAGTAGTTAATGAATGTAATGTTGTTAAATGGATTCCTTATTTGCAAATGTAATAATTTATATTACCTAATAATTTCTATATTATTTTTACTATTTTGAATATTTAATGTAATAATAATTAATCACCACATTTTAGGTAAAAAATAATTTTCATGAGGGTTAATCAAAAAATATATGGTTTAAAATGACATATTTCGTTTTCTAAAACAAATTGGATTGAAATATATAGTCCTTATCACCCCAAGGGTCTATAATTATAATTTTTTTAGGATTTAATATCAATAAAATTATTATTTATTTGATTATTTTGAAAAATTCCATCTTTGTCCTCTCTCCCACATACCCATATACTCTCATCCTCACGCGTAAAATGAAATTTTGAAAAGTAAATACCAGAAAAAAATTAATTCCACACTCTCCTCCCAACATCATAGTGAATTTTTTTATCTAATATAAATCCTAGGATATCTTATAGTACAAAACTAAAGTGGTTATCTTTAGAAGAGGTAAAGTTTATAAAATATATATTTTTTTATTTTTGTTTCTTCCTCCCCCTTATATATTTGTTCAGCATTGATAATATAATAATATTAGAATATAAAATATAATGATATGTTATTATATTTCTTGAATATCATATTTTAGTATTCTCTGCCTTAAATGATAAACTTAATTATTTATAGTGTGTATGATGAACTACCGGATATCGAACTGATGTAACTCATTTTCAACAAACACATCTCAAGGTCGGATATCATGATTGATTTAAAACTAATATATATAGATTATAAAACTGTTATAATTATGAAGTTATAATTTTAGATATAAAACATTATAATATATTACTTTAATCAATATTTTTGTCATACGTATTTATTATCATCAAGGATACATTAATAAGATTTATTTTTAATTTTGTTAATATATCTTCATCTCATCAACATAATATTCTACTAATGAATTTATATTTTATCAAAAAGTTGTGAAAATTTTTATAAAGGAACTCCATCATTAATTTGTAATTTAATTATCATATTTAAGACAAAAATATAATAATTCTATTGAATTATATTTTATTAATATCTATCTAAAATAATTTATAAAATAATAATTTTTTGTTGGTTATTTTTTTAACAATCATTTTAATTTTTATAAAACATAATATACTACCATTTGAATATGATCTGACACCCAATGTAATTTTATTTGATTTCATTATAAAATGATTAATCAATATCGAATGACACATTTATAATTATTTCTTATGGGTAAGTTCCTATATATCTATCCATGGTTATTTTTTTCAATATATATATATATCAATATATATGGATATATTGGAATTATTTTCATTTCTCCCATTATAATGAGTTCACAAGATGGGTTTATTAAAAATAAAATTGAATCAGTAAGATTGTGCAATTCAAAAATATTTTCATTACCCATGCTTCTGTTTATTTAACATTTCTATGATATTTCAAATTAATAGTTTATTATCATATCATTATATATATTTTATATGTACTTCTTATTCCACTTCATAATATTGATTCTATAATGATGATAATTATTCATTCATGAGTTGTTAGATAATGATCAAGCGTTCTCAATCATGTTTTATGATTTCCAGTTATAATCTTATTACATTTACATTATATATTTCTCCATTATCCATGACTTAAATTAGGATTACTTAAAAAATATTATGTTTCATTTGTATTTTTACCTTTATATAGAATTTGAGACCACCCCTTTCGCATACTTACATTCAAATAATTATGAAGAATGATATGTATTATGAGAATTGTAGAAAAGTTATTATTAAACAAAAAAAGTATAAATTATGAAATTTAGTTCAAAATCATTTTATTATATGGTTAATAAAAAAAGTATGTAAAAATATTTTGCATTGAATTATGTGACTGTTTGTGAGATTTAATGGTTATCTTATAGGTGTCTTTTAATATAATGATATGTTAAATTGAAATGGCTCACCACCCAATTATTAATTAATAGAACTACTATATATTAAATATTTATAAACAATGTGTGTTATATTTATATTGTTTATAATGAATATGAAAATAACCTTTACCACATTTTAGAATAAAATTTAGGTTTATAGAACCTTTATCAATTTTCACACTAACGTAATGATGGAGATCTAATTTACATGAATTTCCTATAAATGATATAATGATTTCCCTTTGTGTTATATTATTCCTCTTAGATACCACTGCCCAATATAATAATCAGGTGAGTACATGGAAACCAATATATCTCGGAATCTCATTAATTATTTTATCCCAACTAGACTAGATGCATCCTACAAACAATTGAATCCAACTATTTAATATGATTTTCTTAAAAATCCTAGTGATGATTTTTCAATGAAATATTCATCCACTATGTTTTTCAGGATAATAAATTATTCCACTTCATCGTTACCAAAAATTTTAAAAACACATTGAAATTTTCCTATTACATTTCACTAGATAATGGTTTTTAATAAAAACTTACCATTACTCTTGCAGATAATACCTCAAATATTCTTCCACATTTTAATTTCATTAAAAATGGATATTCATTTAAACATCTATGTTTTTCACATATCAACAACATTTTATTATTTATATCTTACACTAATACTATTTCAAATAAAAACACAACATATTTTTTCACATAAAATATATCGTTATTCAATAAAATTAGAAATGAATCATAATTTCAAATTCAAAATCATATTCAGTAATATTATCCTACAGAATGACTTTCAATTAATTTTCATAGATAAATCCTAATTTATAGTTACTATTTGATTATATAAAAACTAAAACTATATAATAAATACTTGTAATTATTTATATATGAACAACCATGATGAAAACTTTAATGTCCCAGAATCCCATGTTTCATTGTATAATAGTTGTACAAAACATTAATTTTTTAATTTTAATGACATATTTTACTATAATGGAATATATTCTTGTATAGGTCTCCAAATTTTGGTCAATTCAATATTAAACACAACCTAAGGAACTATTTAAATGTTTTCTTTTTATTTGATGTTTACATATCATCATAGAAGTTATTATAAACATTATATCAGTTTTTGAAGTTGTAATTATCAATATTCAATAATATATATATATATAATTTAAATATCAATTTATCAAAGGGTAAATGTATAGAAATATGTTTGTTTTGGAACATATTTGAAGAAAAAAAATATTTTTGATGTGTCCAAAATTCCATTATTTAAATAATAATTTAATATTATATGTTTGATGTAACATTTTTGACTTCATCCTTTTTTTTTGAGTAAAGGTATATCGATTTTTTAACGTTCCCTTAATATTTTTTTATATTTCGTTAAATGATGATTAAAAATACTTCATAAATTGTTCACATGGTAGGGTTCTGTTAATATTTCAATCTCTAAAAGGGGTATAATATATTTATATTGATTTATCCAAACAATGATTTTTTTTTGATTTATGGGAAATTTAAATGTGTGAATTTTTTAAAAAATGTGTATTAATCTTATCATGAGAAGTCATGATAAAATAAATTTATGACACTTTTAGAATATATATTTTAAATTTTTATAATTATTTTTTATTCTAAATAATTATAATTATCTTTGTAAAAAGTTTTCATTATGAATATTCTAATTTTTTTGGTATGGTGAAAAATTATGATTTTATTAAAAACATTTGCCTCATTAATTCATAAAATGTTATAAATAAAATATTAATTTTTAATTATTATTAGTCTAATTATATTGTAATAAATAATATTTATTTTATTTCAATTTAGTTAATATTGAATAATGGTATTGAAAATTCTATTATAATGAGAATTTTCTCTTTGGAAAGTCGTTATTTCATCACTGCTATGTGTATATTTTGAAAAAGGATAACACCAATTATTTGAAATTAATGCTATAAAATGGATCCCATATTTGGAAATTGATTAATTTATATTACCCAATAATTTTAATTTTATTTTTACCATTGTGAATATTTAATTTAGTAATAATTAATCACCATATTTAAGGTAAAAAATAATTTAAATGAGGGTAATCTAAGAAAATATTGTTTAAAATAACCGATTTCCAATTCTAAAACACATTGGATGGAAATATATCATCCTTATCACCCCCAATGGTCAATAATTACAAATTTTGGAGGATTTGTTATCAATAATATTCTTATTTATTTGATTATTTTCAAAAATTCCATCATTATATTGTCTCCACCATACCCATCAACTTCCATCCTCACACATAAAATGAAATTTTGAGAAGTAAATACTAGAAAAATATTAATTCCATACTATCATTCAAACATTAGAGAGAAATTTTTTATCCGATATATATTCTAGGATGTCTTTTAGTAAAAAAAACTAAAGTGGTTATTGTAAAAAGTGGTAATGTCATAAAATATATTTTTTATTTTTTTATTCTCCCTCCTCATATTTTTATTCAACCTTGATAATATAATTACATGAGAATATACCATATAATGATATATAATTATTTTTCTATAATATCATATTTTTGTATCCTCTACCTTCAAACAGAAAACTTAATCATTAATAGTGTGTATGATAGACTACCGGATTGTGAAAAGATATAACTCATTTTCCACAAACATATGTCATGGTCGGATATCATGATTGATATAAAACTAATATATGTAAATTATGATACTATTATACTTATGATATTATAATTTCAAATACACAATATAATAGTAATTTACTTTAAAAACTGATAATGCAACCAATCCGTATGGTGAACTACCAACACACGTAGTGATGCTATTAACACTTCTTATACAAATTAAAATGATGTTAATAAGGATATATTTAATGAATATATGTGATAAATATAAAATAATATATACTCATTATAATTAATATTTCATGATCTTATATAACATTTCACCCCTCAATAGAATGATATTATCTCTCATTCGTACATATTCCCTACCATATACATGAACTGATTAGATTTATTTTAAAAACATAACATTTATTTATGATTATAAAATTATACAAAATGTTTAAATATGAAATTTATAACATTATTATAATTATATATATGAAAATTTTAAATCATATGTATATGAAACAGATATTTCAAGATAAAACATACATGTATAGAAAATGAAGTTAAAAACCAATAAAATGAAAATAATTAAATATTATTTACCAATACGTGTCAAATGTTATAGTTTGATAATAAATAAAATTAAAAATATGATTATGTTTGTTTGGTAAATTAATAAAATTATTATAACAATTATATTTGATGTTAATAAATGTTCGATAAAATAAAGTAAAAATTAATTGATTTCGACTCAATTTCAAGTCATATTTGTTAATAAACTATTAATATCATTTATATAGTAAATAAGTGACCAAATTTATGAATTAATATCAAATACATAATCATTTATAATTATTAATGTATCTATTAAATTTTATTATTCAAGGGATTAAAATATAAATGTTACTAAAGTGGTAATTATTATCATAAAATCTCTCATATGTATGTGATCATTTTCATTCACATTAAACAATAACTTTTTTTATCATTATTAATTAAAAATTATATTTCAATTAAAAATAAATATTACTCTATAGTTGTTATCACAATAAACATAATGTATTCCTTATTTACATATGGTTTTTACAATGAAAGATACAATATCAACTAGGAAAAAATTGAGAAATCTATATCCATTAGTATCTATGGATATTAATTTATCTGAAAAAGAGATTGATGAATTAAATAATTTATTCAACATATGTGTAATTCTTTTTACATTATATTATGTGTGAGGAATAGTAATAGACACTACCTTGATGCATTGGCAAGTATCTTGAGAAAAAGTCCATTAGCCATATTAGAGGGTTTATTACCTATAGTTTATACTTTCATGTGAAAGGTATTGAGAGTATAGTTATCATGAATCACGAGATCATGAAAAATAAAATAATTAACAATTAACATCATTGAGAATTCTAGTATTATTATTATCCAATATATCTTCATGTTGATGTTATCATAGAATTAAATTCATTATAAGTTTATTATGTAAATTGAATGTCTTTTCAGTTATTATCCTTGTTATATTAAATATGCCTCATCCAATTATTATAGTCATTTTATTGACTAAATGTAACATGAGGTCATTTATATAATTTTCAATATAAATTAATTAATTAGTATTAATGAAATATACAATATATATAACCCTTAACATCTATTTTTGACCAACATTATCTTGTTCTATATTCCTAGGATATGAAGATGATATCATTGAAAAAATTGCAACGATGTAGGTCATTTTCCTTTTCCAATATTGATATATTTATTTTCAATTAAAAAATTTGTAACATTTATATATTATTATCATAAATAACACTAAAATATTATGTCCTTTGGGATGTATCATCTTGTATCATGTATTAATGTAATGTAGTGGAAACTGAATCGGGATTACCGGAGTCATGGTTGTTACAATTATCATCATACATTTTTCAACGAAACCATGTATTCAAGATTAAGGAAAACATAAATTCGGGGATATATCCAAATTATATACATTGGAAATATTTATATAATGACATAATAATGTTATTTTAAGGTTTAAAATTATTTGTTTCTCCAAGAAATACATCCATGATTTGATATGACATTTAGATGTGGTCAGCATAGTGGTACATAAGTATAATAACCAAATAAAAGGAACACCTTAAATGACTTGTGAATTACCTAGAATTTTAAAGAAAACATTAATAAAACCATATTGTAACAAGAATTAGTTATAGATATTGGATAATACAATGTTTCATTAAATCCCATTATTTATTATCTGAAAACAATTATATACCTATAGAAACCATGTTTAATATTCTGTATTTAATAATGCATAAATTTTTATGTTTATTTTTACTAATACACATATCATATTATTATTTAGTACAACATACAAATTAAAATTTTATAAGATAATCTAGTATATTTTATCTTTAATAAATGGATCATGTTTCAAGGAAAGGTATCAATACTCATGTCTTTGTAATGAATTCCTTAATATTCAAGAAAATAAAAATGTTATTGGAAATTATAAGATCATGGGTACATTATGGAATCAAAATCATGTTATAATTTATTACAATTATAAAATTGATACCCAAATTTTTCAATGCATGAGTTTCCTATGTTGAATCACTTTATTCTACATAAACACGCATCAATTTGAGGGACTAATAAACCAAATCAAGATTATAAATTGAATACGTATCTTGATAATATATATATTGACTTGGGATGTATTAAAAATAAAAGGGATACTATTTTAATGTGTTTTATTAAAGGAGATGATGAAAAATAGGGGGTTATGACCCATAATACTATGTGATAATTGAAAATATAATAAATGAAATTGAGTTATATTAAGGATTAATTCATTAAAAAAATTTACCAATAGAGGAATAAAATAAAATGAAGGGTAAGATCCTTAGCGGAAATGAAATGGAATAATAATGTTTATTTTGAGACTGAGGATACCATTACAAAGAATCCATGTTCTAGTAAATATTATTTAGGAAAAATAGAATTAAAGATCAAATATTTATTCTACGGTATAAATCCATGTCTCTCAATGAATAATCTCCCAAAAAAATGTTATATGATGAAATAGATTTTCTAGAAATAAAAATTCTATAGTTTAGTAGATCCTATATAGTCATAGAGAATCAGGTAAATATGATTTCAACTGGGAAAAACAGGAAAATATAATCTATGAAAGTATTATAATACAGTGATGGAATTTCCATATTGTTAAAAATACATAAAGATTCATCATAATAAATGCTTTAGAGGTAATTCATTTTATTATACGTGTAGAGATAAGGTTAGTTTGTATAAGGAATGAAAATTTTATATTATGAAAAATCATATATTATGGGTCTTAAATATTGTTACATAGAGAAAAACACAAACTAATTCAGCATGCATCAAAATAATATACCATAAAAGATAAAATAGAGAGATGTTTCAAAATTATGTGATCACTATAACATAAGTGGATGTACACAATGATTTAATGGAAGGTACGTCCATCCTAAAAATAAATTTATAAAATTTATTATTTGATTTTCGATCATCACGTTTTTACACATCATCCATGATTCTTAATAAATGTATGTAGTTATTTAGAAATAAATGAAGGGAATTATGAGTCAAAACAACCTACAGTAAGTATCAATGAGATAATAATTTTTTAGGAAGTCCCAAATATGAAAAATATACAAGATTAATTTTATGAATTTATTACCATACATTTGGTTCACTCTTATGTAATCATTTATATGGAATGAATTTAAAAAATATGATAAAAATTTTAATTTTCAATAAAAATTTAATTATTTTTCATTATGAATACGAAGATTTATATATTGTTGTGAATAGAAATCACAATCAATTTCAATTCTATATCCTCCACCAGTAGATTTCCTAATAGATATTCATGGGGATGATGTGATAAAAATTATTGACAATTCAATAATGAAATTTTGTATATACATATTTTAATGAAATACATGGTAGTATTTCTGAAGGAATTACCAAAACATCCATCAATGAATGAGGTTTATTTTTCTATTGAATTAATTCATGATAAAATAATAAGAATATACACTCCTTATAGAATGGATTCTATGTAATAGTGTATTTGAGGAAAAAACATATTGAGTTTCATGAGAATGTATTTAATCATACATGGCTTTCACTATCGGGATACCCTCTTATATTAATTATGAATAAATATAGAACCATAAATTTGTGAATTTATTATATGAAAATAAATAAAATTACAATAAAAAGTGTCATCTCCCTCCCATTGAAGAATTATTCAACCAAATTCATTGAGATAAATATTTTTCAAGTATTGGGATTCCTCTGAATTATCATCAATTTTGTAGTAATTAATTAATAAATTTTGAAACCATCATTCTGAGAAAGGTATGGATGTTATGAGTTTAATTAAATTCCAATTTTCAGGATTAATGTACCATATGTTTTTATGGGACAAATCAATAGTGTAATAGAGGTATATATTGATTTTTTTTTGTTTTCATTCCTGATATATTACTGTATTCTATGTGCTATAATGATATTCAGAATTAGTTACAGATAATTCATTAGTATCATTAAAGAAATGGGTAATATGATAAATTTTGTAAGTTTGATTTTTTCAAAAAGAAATACACATTCATAGATTTTCTATCCATGGAAGGAATAATTGTTGATACAATGATGTAAATTGTAGTTAGAGAGTGGCATAAACTAATGAATATAAAAATTATACAAGGTTTTATTGGTTTTATATGTTACTATTGGATATTTTGATTAAAATTATATTCCATTGGATAACCCATTAATAATTATTTAACCAAAATGAGTTTAGTAATTTGGAAAATGGAATGTATTGAAATTTTTGATATATAATGAGGTGTTAGGTCAATGATATGATATTGAATCTACTATCTATTTATGGTGTGTTTATGAATTATAGTGATGATTCGAATAAAAGACCATGTTTTCACAATTAAAATGATAATTTAATTGCATATGCATAATTGTAGTTGAAGACATATGTACTAAACTATCATAACCATGATCTTATGATTGAATATATAATATAGTCATTAATGATATTTGGAAATTTTCACTATGGTGAAATATTTGATAAATACTAAGTTCAAAACACCCTAAAATTTGAACTTTAATTGTGAATTGATCAATATGATAATATATGATGGATCATACTACTCTTGTAATTTTATTTCATGATACACTAACACTTTGGAGATGAAGATAAGGTAGAATATTAATTGAGTTAGATATATCATGGATTAATGACCCCAGATGAGGATTGAGAGGGTTAAAATGTTCATTATTATAATAAGTATGGATATTTTGACATATTATAGAATTTATATAAATACCCACTATTAAAATTATTGAGAAAAAATAATTACAGAAAAAGATAAATATATTTCCGTATGATAATCAAAATATTTAGATGAAAATTTATGATTTGAATGACTGGAAATTCAAAGACATCATTTTTGAAGATGTTGTTATTAATTATAGATAGATACTATGTGTAACCTAAAAATGAGATATTTAATTATTTAATGATATAATTATATTAAATTTATCTTTTAAATGATGTAGATTAACGATGTATTGGTAATTGATAGATGATTCATGGTGGGATGACATGATTTGTAAAATTACTTATTATTTGTCTAGAATAATGTTTTTTAACAATAAAAATGATGTAAGGTATAGTCCAAGAGGATTCAAGAATCATATTCATACTCTTATAGTTAAATTGGATTAAATTATAATGTAATTATCAAAATAATACGTAGGAATCCTCGAATGAATGATGAAATAGAGGCTATTGTTTATGCTAACCAAATATGCACATTTTCTAATTATAAAATATGATTTGCCACATGAATTTAAAATTAGGTTCTATATTAATGATGTTATAAATCATTTTGGGGAACCACAATAGAGTATTTGTAAAAATTATCCTTATATTACATAAAATTATTGAAGAGTTTTTATAATGATATTAATAATTAGCTTTATTTAAACACCTCATACCATCCTCAAACTAAAAGACCACCAAAATATACTATTAACGAATTGGAAGACACATTAAGGTCAAGCTATGTGAGGGATCATTATTTACATTTGGTATATTTTTAATATAATAATACATTCCTTTCTTGTATTAATATTGTGTCTCGTAAATCATTTTATAAATTTAGATTTTTTAATTTATCTTGTCATGGAGAAGTTGGTGAATATAATATTTTTGGACTAGAACGTGTTGAATATACAACAAAAATGTATAAACTATTGAGTAACATATTGAATTATCTCAATGAAGGTAAATTATTTGAGTTGGCAATCGAATGAATGATTTCAAATTCAAAGTGGGAGATAATTTTTTATTTGGATTATATCCATTGAATGGTGTCATATGGTTTGGTAAGAATTTTAAAATGATCCCTATACTGATTAGAACAATTGGAATCTTGGAATATGTTTGATATATTTTTTACTTTTTGTAAATACCACTAATCTCTCAAAACAACATGACGTGTTGAATATATCATTGTTAAGGATGGTCATTCTAGGACCAACCCATGTTCTCACAAAATATAAATTGAATATGAACATGATGTATCTTAATGTTATGATCCTATCCAAATTATTGACAATATATATCATGTATTGTGGAATAATATTAAATGATTTTTTATTTTATATCTACTAAATCAATCATTAGAGGATGTAATGTGGGAACTAGAATATATTTTGTAGAATTACATTCATTACCATTTATAAACTAATCTACATTAAATTATGTGGACTAAATACATTAGGGGTATGAATTTAAAATGCCTTTATTTTAGAATTTTTTTCATTTCAAAAAAATTTATGTCATCTGATATGTTGTGATGCAAGAAAGAATTGGATTAAATGAAATGTAATCTATATTAAAATATAATTTAAACATCAACATTGCAACTATTTTTATAGGTAGTATGGTATGAATATGTCGTAATAATTTTTGAATAATAATTGTTCATAAATTTTCATTGGTTAATCGTAAATAAAAATATAAATATTTTGAAATGAATATTAATATTTTCCAAAAACAATCCAGGGAACAAGTTTTACTCAATTGGTTCAAACATTTGAAAAAATAATTTTATAATAATTCTAGAATTTTATTTCATAAAAAGAACATAATTTTTTAAATAAGGATATACACATTATCACTGGTGGAATTTTTTAGATTTATATTAAATGTTTGATATTTCACTGAATAATGACATATACTAATTGTTATTTAAATCTTCAATTTCAATTAATAAATTTACAATGATAAACTTTATTTTTAAATTATTTAATATTTTTATATGAAAAAATAAATATTTATAAATAAAATTTATATTATTGGAATTAATTTTATAAAAAATTTATAAAAGATATCCTCATTAAATATGAAAATTTTCTCTTTGAAAACCCACATATTAATAACTTCCCTTGGTATAATTTTGAATATGAAATGCCCAATTTTTTGAGTTGAACATTAAACAAATATTATATATATTAAATATTAATAATATATTCTATATAATATGGTGAATTTTTTTTTCATTATCCATTGTAAATTAATTATAAATTAATTATTGTGGTTAAGGTACAAATATATTTAAATTGGGTTTGAACTAAAAATATTGGGTAAAAATAACCTAAACAATTTTTTGAAAAACATTTTATTGATATATTTCATCCTTATAAAATTTATGGGTATTGAATTTCCATATTTTAAGGATTTTTCATTATTAAAACATGGGTGGGATTAAATATGTTGAAATGATACATGTCTTTCCCCTCCCATAGTTATAACAAGCCACCCCTCTCCTCCGCATGTCACACTTCCATGGAAATTTGTTTCTGAAAATCCCGTAAAATGGAATACTTACTACAATATTAACATCCTAGAGATGTGTTATTAACAAAACACCATACACATATGTATTTTTTGAAAAACATTATAGTTCATATGAAGAAGAGGTAGTGTTCTTTATTGATTTTTAATATGATTTATTTGTCAACATAATTAAATTTTTAATCAATATTGATAAATTAATAAGAATTTTATCCCCTATATAACTAGATTTTTTTTGTTGATTTTTAATCCTATTTTTACATATCCTTCCATTATATTTGATAATAAATCAGGTATCATATTTTTGATGGGTTAGTACATCACAAACCAATATAACTTATTTTCCATCAACACCTACCATGGTAGGATATAATTATAGATTTTAAATTTATATATTGAATATATGATATAAATATTTATATAGATTATAATATCACATATAAATTATTACATTCCATTATTTTTAAAATTTGAGAACATCACTCACGTTTATGGTGGAATGCAACCTCGTGAAGAGATTCGATTCATATAGTGGATATGCTTTACATTGAAGGTAATACAGAAATATTTATTCATTATATGTGAAATATATAAAATAATATAATTTTGGGTTAATTAATTTTTTATGCACTTTATTTCCAAATAACCCATTAAAGAAATTACATTGTCACATGTGTGTATATACATCCTAGCATCTCTATGAAGTTATGTTATTAAATATCCATACAGATATTTTAATAATTATTATATCAGTTTATCTAATGATAAAATATTATATTATTAACTTTATAATTATTATTATTATTATGTTATTATATCCTATGTACAAGAACCATTAATTTAATGACAAGAAACACATATTAAAAAAAGGAAATTATCACAAGGAATAAATAATATAATAATATAACATTAAAAAAATAGTGGAGAAATTATATAAGACGATAACATAGGACATAAAAAAACTTATTATATTTCGAATAAAAATTTATAACAATATAAAAACAAATATATTTGAGGATAAAATATCTTTCAACAAAAAGCATGCATGAGGAAAGAAACTTTACCTCATCTTCAATCCCAATTTATTAATTATGATTAATTTTTCATTTCCTTTTTATTCTTCAAGGGTTAATTTTTTTTATTTTTATCAATTAGGGATTTATTTTTATAAAATCAATTTTTCATTCATGCTATTTCACTCTCTCTTGAAACAATCACATTCATATTATCATTATTCAATAAAAATTACATTTATCATAAATATACCAAATCATATATGAATTATATTTTTTTTTCATAAACCATATAACATTTCGACATATAGATTTCAATTTGAATATTATTTTATTAACATGGGAATATATATATATATATATATATATATTTCCTTTTAATAAAATGGAATCATATGATTAGGAATGTAATTTCTTGAATAAAATATATTTTTTGATAAAATATTAATTCCTTATACATATAAATGTTTTCCAATGTAGTTATAGGGAGTCCCATTACATATCGACATTTCTTATTAGACTAACAAGTTTTCATAATTAAAATGATTTTATATATAGTTTTAAACTATCATTTGAGTTGTATTTATAATAGATAAATTTTGATTCATGAGATCAATACATCAAATAATTATGTATATAAATATTATATATTTTATTTATAATTAATATCAATGACAATTTCACATCTATAATATCAGTAGGTGAAATTAATTATCTATTTATTGATTAAATGGTTTTTCTTTTTTGGTTTTTCCCATTACATATTTCTTAGTCACCTAAAAGTTATGAAAGTCAATCTATTAATTAATTGTATTTTTGTCAGATATTTACCTTTTCATGTCTAATATTACTTTTAAATTTATGAAATATTTCTGTGTGTGTATCCTTTACCATGTATTTGGTATCATCACTATAATATTTTCATTCCCCATGATACAAATATTGATATTTCAATGTGTTTCCTAGATGAAGATCACTTTCATTTTTTATTTATTATCATTCATTTGAAATTCAAAATTGTAAAATGGAAAAAATTTATGCATCTAGTTATTCTTGGATAATAATATATTTGCTGCTTTGGGAAATTATTTCTTGTGTCTATTGAAATATAAAATTATTGACACCGAATATCATTTAGTGGTGTCGAGGTTGGTACATCATTTTTTTACATGGTTCAACAATTAAATATAATTCTTATACCAATATATTATAAAATCGAATCATTTATTTCAACCATTTATCTGAATTAGTAATAGTGTTATGGGATTCCAAAATCCAATTATGTTTTTTCATTTAATTCATAGTATTTTTTTCCAATATTTTTTTTAATCTTCACTTTTGTCCAATGATTTCAGTGATTTTGAATTTCCATGCCATATTCAAGAGCGATCAAACAAACACACTCTTATAAGGTGTATGAATATAATTGGAATAAATTTTTTTCCTGTTTAATGTATTTTTTTCAGTTCAATCAATGAAATCTTAAATCTATACCATTATATGGTGAATGGATGCATGGTTATTCCCCATAAGATCATAATGTTATTTTTCACATCCACTAAAGGATAATAATCAACCAATAATGAATTTCATCCATGATGAGATATGATGTAGGTGGTTATAAAGGTGGATAGGATTGAATAAATCATTGTTTTAAAACGTTCCTAATGGTAGACCATAATGTCCTAAAAAATAACAAATACATACCTTGTATCCAAGAATGAATAATTTTTTTGAAAATTAGGATTTTAAATCACTTGTGGTTTTGGTAATAAAAATATCATATGATATTTTTTTAATGACTTATTATCAATTATCATATTTAAGAATCAATTCATATTAGAATACAATATAACAATATTACGTGGAGGATAAAAATTCTATTTACTAGAAGGGACACATTGTGTGGATGAATAGTGATGGTTCTGTTGAGAAATGTGGGTATATTCCAAGGACCCCATGTGAATGTAAATTCTATGTGAATATATATACACGTTCTAAATAGACATATGATTGTTGAAGTCATTTCTAGTGGAAGAGTCACCTAGTTATCCTAGAGGATTAACACACCATGTATCATAATATAAACATTATGCACTCATTTCAAAAAAATAGAACCTGATTATCACATTCAATAGAACAAATTTTTTGTGGCTTTAGAATCTTATCATGTGTAGTTATCACCGGAGGACATGAAGGTCAAATTAATATTCTCATAAAAAATTTGACATGTGGTTTTTAAAGTGATAAACATTATTCAATGACTCTTATTTGATCCCAATGATCATATTTGATCATAAAAGATATGTTTCGTTCAATACTCTACTAATGAATCAATGTATATGTACCCAATTATATTTATAAAGGATGTTAAATTAATCCAAACAACAACCTAAGGAACACATCATTTTTCAACATAGCAGAACTACATATTTTATGAACCCTACTGAATTGTGGGTACTCCATTAAAGATTATTTCTCTATCAATGGTGGAATATAGTATTATTATGAAAGTCATCCACAATATTATTGATGATGATCTGTGCAGTGTTGGGAAAAGATAAACTAAAATTAGTGGTTTTAGATGACACTTCATTTTTTATCATCATCATAATATGGAGACCCACTTTATCTCTTTGATTCTATTTTCTTTAGTGGACCTCTAGTATTTGGTTTTCTATACCTTATTACATATCAGATGAGATAACTATTTCTTTATTCTATTACCTCCATCTCTATTTTTTGGGCATCAAATTGTGTATGAAAGTACTCTTCATAGAATGAGATATTCCCACACTTGTCATGTTTTATTCACATGATTGGTATATTAATCTTGGACATAGTGGATGTTTTTGAAAAAACAAAGCGGTACATAGTGGTCCTAATGATAATTGGTGGATGACCTTAAAGAGTGTGATACCTGGCCTGCATAGTTATCCTCTTTCATAATATTTTTAATGTTGGGACCTCATTTATAGTTTATTATGTATTGTCAGATTTTTTCCATTTTTATTAAACATATTTACAATGATATATTTCATAGTGGTATCTACATTCAACGATGATGCATTAGATGGTTATTTAATTTATTATATCTCTATATTTATTAATGGATCTGATTTCCTTCAAGATTTCATTTACATTAATTTATGATATCACATTTCAATTTTATTCCTACATGTAACATTTATCTAGTACCAATATTATTTTTTTGGGAATGTATTTTCATGCATGGATTAAATATTTCCATATAGGGTCCCTACTAGGTCATCTCATTATTGAGTTTTTCCAATGGTTTTTTATTTATATGGTTTATAATGTTGATCATTGTTGATACGATTGGATTAGGATATTTGTTTTATGAATGTTTGATTGTCTAATGTTTTGAAATCATTCTACCGATTCCATTGATTGTACCACGAATGATGTACCCATACACCATGAATCTTACAATCTTCTTTTCAACTCAAAATGTCAAGAAATTTGTTAAAGGGAAAATTATTGTATATGTTTCATATATGATTGGGTATTATAACATTCATTTCCATTATGAGTCTTCCAAAAAATTATTCACACATAAAAATGTTATGGATGGTTAACATTCATGATACCTTCATGATGACATAATATTTGAAAACTATTAATTGATCAAAAAGGAGAGTGTTTGGGTAAGGAGGCCTCAATTTATATACTTTTTCATGAAGATTTTTCAATATTTTGGCATAGTGTTATGATTCAAAATTATGATAATCATATGGAAAAACTCCAGTGATTTAGGAAGATGATCACCTATTTGATAGTCAACTAATATCTCATGCGAGTGAAGAAGACTATTTGTACAATTATAGAACATTACATGGAATCCAGTGAAAGTTACCTATTTGGATTCATGCAGTTCTGGACCCTATTCCATTATAATATTTTATCATGAAATAGATTAGAGTTTTACATCATCTTCTAACCCCACCCATGAAGATTAATGTTCATCAAACCATCCTTCTTCTTGGAAGAACAAGGTAATAGTGTGGGGTGGTCAATCAATAACATGATGATAATACAATATCAAAGTCATACATCCATTACTTGTTACAAATTTAGTATTACCCTTTATTCATATTACTATAATGGACCTAAGAGTGTTCTGTTATAAATTAGGTTATTATGTTATTTCATGAGTACAACTCATGGTTTACTGACCAAATGGGCTAATCTCATCAGATGGTGAGGGATGGTTACTTCTCAGAATGTATGATTGAGAAGGTCCATTAAAGGGAAATGTATGATATCATGGGGTCCTTATATATTCCCTCATAGTATGGAGTACAAGAGTGGGTTTTTTGATGATAAAATACTAGAATATTGATGTAATAACAATGGAGAAAACAATAGTCTTAGTATGGTGGGGCCCTTGTTGAAGATATCATTAGTGACTCAACCTACGATAAATACATCATCCCAAAATAATACACATAAGTATGTGGATTTTGTTTTTTGTGATGGATCATATTATCCTGATGTTTTGAAATTCCATGAATGTTATAATTGTGATTACATAGATCATGATTTATTCACTCTATAATATATTGATATAAAATAGGTTGTGTATGGATAGCTACATCAAATATATTTTCAAGATTTGGGATCACCCATTAGTTTTTAAGAGGTGAATAATTGTAATATTTTTTCATGGTGTCACATGATATTCGTGGTAGAATAATCCATGATAGAATACTCATTGAATACCTTGATGTTGAAAGGGTTGTCAAATACCATAACTAGGGATTATCAAATGGAATTTTTGGATCTGACTAATGTCTTGAATTATTTTATTACACTAATGCTACCTTATAAATGGATTGAAGTTGTGCTTTCTTATGATGACATGATATTTGGGATCAAGTGTGTTTTTATTCTAAGTAATGAAATGATCTCTCATGGATCATGGGAGTTGGAAACAAATGGTAATAATTATGAGGACCAATACATAGTGTTATTATCTGTAGTCTTCACATAGATGATGTGTGTGAACTATCTCATGATTGTGTGTTTTGTTGTTTACTAATACAATAAGAGTCTCAAATAAATATTAACACAAATAGATATGATACATAGATGGATTATATTTTTTTCATATGATAATGAAATCAATATAGTGTATTCTACGCATAAGGGACATGTGTTGGAAGATTATGTTATCAGGAAATACCCTTCACTTTTGGTGGATGGGGAAATATAATATTATTCTTCATTGTAGTTGGCCCTAGTGTAGGAGATGGATTAAAAGAATCATTAGTTGATGGTAGTATATTCACCGCCAATTAAATATTTTCTATGTTCTTACTTTGTATTTTTTGATGATAATGGTTTACAGGACCTAATATCATCATGAAAAATATGAGATGGATTTTATGAAGTATGGGAGTTTTTTATCCATGTTCATGGAAGTATTTTAGTTTTTTTTCATACTATATTTCATGGTGTTGATGTAGTTCATTCACCCTTATTATTTGGGCATATTTTTTTGGTGATGAAATAAAAACAACATTGGTGGATGTTATGGATGGATTGATTGAGGATGAAAATTTCTATTATTTTCTCTTGATACCACACATGTTAGTAGGTAATGGTTGAAACATAGGTTACATATGGAATTACTAAATACCTATAGATTATAGAATTTAATTGGGATATAATATTGATGAATATTTCGATAGGTAATACAAGGAAAATATGTATTCCATGATAATATCCCTGTTATTGGTGACTGTCCCACTATGATAACACACATTCTTACCACAATGGAGAAATTATCTATTAATAGGTTTTTAATATTATGTGTGAAGTATTTCAAACCACATGTTGGTTTAACCATAAAAATAATATCTGATTGTGATATTTGTACATGTATTAGTAGTGGAGGGTTTTACATAATGATTTTGGGTCCATCATATTGATGAGGAATGCTATTTAACCCATATAGAATGAAAACAGTGGGGACCTTCTAGAATTTCTATAATATATTGGGTTCCTATTTTTATTATTTTAGTTACATTTAATATGATACATTTCCATTAGTTTATTCATATTTTAAAAATAAATAGTACTTTGTTTTTATTAATCCCCGTTTAGGGGACAAATAATCGAGACTATGTTGTTCACCATTGTGATACCCTATGGTTGGAATGTCATCTCTTATTATTCCAGAACAGGTGCATACAATGATATAGAAGGTCTAGGTCATCATTGAGAATATGTGAACATATCAAAGTAGATTTAAATATTTAATAGAATAATGTCAAATTACTATAGAGTTTATAAGGGAGACAGTTTTCTCAAAAGAGTTTCTATATGATTAGGATTTTATTAGTTGGTCCATGGAAGAAATTTATCACCGAGGTTCATCTATCTATACAAAAAATCATTATGAATATTCTTTAAAAGATTTCATGTGAAAATGGGATCTATATTTGAAATGATACTCATTCTAACATCAAGAATATGAACTAATTTTATCACATAATAAATCACAACCTAAACTGAAGGTATCCCAATATCAAAATTATCTTAGATAAGATCATAAAATCCATTAGATAATATAAATTCTCAATGATTCATGGAAGTGCATATTGTTCCATGAACTTTATATTGTTCAGTCATTGTTAAACCAAAGACATGAGGAATGTCCCAACATCCTTCATGGAAATTTTAATGAAAGAAAACTAATGAAAAGTAATCTATATTATGAGAACATTAGACTGTAGATAATTAAACTAGTCCTTCTTCCCTCTAAGCCCCACTGATTCAATTCTATAAGGAGGATTAAAAATTAGCTCTTATACCAACACTAACTCATTTTTTAACTTGATCTATTTCATGGGAGGAAACCCTTAGAAATCATTACGAAACAAAACCATAAATAGGTCTACGACAATAGTAAATGAATTATGTTTCATTCCAGCATAATATAGAGAAAAAAAATTATTTAAACAATGAGAAAACCTAATATATGATGAATTGGACCTTCATGGGGAGAATAGGATCCCACTCTTCCTTGTGAGAATTTTTTCATGCATTTGGATGTAAAAATAAAAATGTTATATATAGAAAGTTGATATGAGTTTGTTATATAACTAACCAATAAATAATAAAAAGATAATTGACTAAGTGACTTACAACATGAATGGTTCCCAAAGGAATTTTTAACTAAAAATATCTAGAGAAATTACCTTACAAATTTTTATATTCTCTTATCACACATTCAATGGTGTGTTTATATTTAAAACACTATTCATGGTTTCCTCATAAAAATCAAAACCATTTAATAAAATATATGATTAAAATTAATGCAATTTTACTGTAAAAAATCATATAAATGGAATGTAATTCAAGAATCATTTCACTAATAATAGATGATCTAATGTCCAAAATTTCATTAGTAGTTTTTGTAACATGTAACATATAAATACTTATAATATAGAGACCCACTCTATGAAATTTATTCATATATTATATATTTTAATGTAACACTTAAATGATAATACAAAAAAAATATGAATGATTCTATTGGTTTTGTTCTCTTAAAAAACAATGCGAAATAAAAACATGTACATAAGAGAGAATTTTTAACACCCTTTTGGTTCATCAAGACCAAAATACTTCTTATACACATCATAAATAATACATATTCTCATTAAATGTGGAAGTAACCATGAAATTGGGTTGTCTCATTTTCTTAGTAATAGTAAAAAATGGAGTCAAATTGGAATAAACATGACCTTATGGGTATGATAACATGAATGTAACATTTGAAGATCGTACACCGCATGTCAATGAAAATAAACATGAACCATATCAGAATTATATTATGGTAATAGGACATGAATCATATGTAAAAGATTAACATAATCCACAATATCATAAAATAGGAAGAAAAAAAGGATTTTACAAAAAACATATTGATAAAAAAAGAATTTCTATCCTACCTACCAACCCCATGGTAAAATGGAATGCATTGGATAATCAACTGTATAAGTTCTTAGGGCATGTAATTTACTCACATGTGACCTCTTGTGTCATGCTTTGTATGTCCTCTAATGTACCACCTTGTTTCGGTCATGAGATGTCCTCCCATGTAACATATTGATTAGGGATTGAGATGTCCTCCCATGTAACCATTGAACTCAGAAGACATTTATCTTTCCCCAATAAATTTATATGATATATCTGTCTCATAAATTGCATAATAACATCATTCATACATGTTACATAGTATAAAACATTCTTAATTTCCTAACGAAAAAAATATATAGTTTTTTAAGAATCATATCATAACCCAAGAAATGAAATCGGTATCATTAACATTTCATATCACCATAAAACACTAAAAGGGATTTTTTATATAGTCAAATTGTGAAACTATAACCAAATAAAATAAGCGTGTTTCAAAATCACAAGATTCATGGAGGAGAAATGAGTATCATAATCAGTTTTCCATCAAAACATAAACTATAAAAAAATGTATATTACTTAATAATTTAGATAATTTACTATATAAGCATTAATAACATCATCATATGATATCTTATCTGGAAAATAACTAGGTTAGATATTTTAAAAAAAATTCCTTAGGAATATAAACTTTATTCTTTGAAAAAAATCCATTTAAAACATTGAAAAAATTTTTTGAGAAACATTTTCAAGAGAAAAAACGTAAAAGATTATAATGAATGTTATGAAAGTGTCTTTGCAGAAATTTTCATTAGAAATATATAATTGTGTCTTAAAAACTTGTTGAAAAACTTTTTAACTTGAAATATGACAATATAGCTTGAAAACGTTCTGATAAATATTATCCCTGAAAACAGATAAACTGAGCATGAAAAAGTTATTAAAATTATTCTCCTTGAAAATATATAAAAATAGAATCCAAACATTCTGAAAACCATTTCATTGAAAATAACATCCAATCTTATAAATGAGTATTGAAATCATATAGAAAATGTTTTTTTCCTTGAAAACATATAAATAATGATTGAAAACATTTTGAAAACAATTTTTTATAAAAGCTTATTAAATAAGATTTATTTTATTAAAAAAATTTAAGATGATACTTTTAAAAAAACTATTTTATAAAATTATTTATTTAAATATAAAAAGGAAGATTCCTTGAAATGAAATTTGTAAAATCCATACATGTTGTGTGAGGTATGAATAACATTAATTTTATATAATAATGGTTAGAAAAATGCCTTATTCGAAAAGTAAAAAGCCTATTCCATTTAAAAAATTTGTAAAATAAAAAATTGACAAATATATTTTAAATATTACAAGTGAATATCAAAATAATCTTGGAAAACCTTTTTATAAAACAAGGTATTGAATGAATAAAGATATATAATCGATGATAGGGTAATGATGTGATTTCTTAAAAGTAGTTTCTTAACTATCTTATGTAACAATGAGTAATTTTTTTAATAGATGAATATATAATGAATTATTATATTATAAGAAAATTCATTATTTTTCATGAAATATAGAATATAATTTTCTATAAATAAAAGAATAATCATAATCAATATCAATAAACAATATGTTTGTTTGAATTAACATCTTATCACTTGGTATCATTGAATCTATCTCCCCATGATAGAAAGTTATTTTACCTGAAGAATAAAATATATATAATGTATGGAGACTAATGACATAACATTTCAAATTCATTATATATAACATATATAAAAATATTGGTGTATAACATGGTATGTGACTCAAATAAGGAAAATTGAGATGAAATTACTTTCTCATTTTATTGACTTTTGAAACATAAATTCAATGAAATAAATATGATTGAACAGATATGTAAATAAATATAAATTTTTGAATAAGAAATCTATAATACATTAATGTGTTGTATATGCACCACAGAAGATAAAATAGTGGGGAAATGAAATTTCTCTCGATGATATAAAAAATGAGACGAAATCCCCATTCAATGTTTCTTTTCTCTCATTGTAATTGTTCAAAATTATTGTATAATAAATATAAAATTATTCAAAATATAGCATAAAACCATATTCTTATATATATTACCAGATATGTTTTCCTTTTGAATTTATATTACCCACTTGTTAATAATTCCTTGTTAATATTACGTATCTGGTAATATTCAGCATATGTTTATTATAATAATCTATCAAATATACATATATGGAATGAAATACAATTTTCATATACAAGGTAATCCATATATAAATATAAATATTGATTCTATTTTTTTGTCATGTTGAAATAATGAATGTGCATTAAATTTATGTATATATATGTATATATGAAATTATTCCATATTAATTATTATATCATATATGTTCACTAAACTCATTCTTTATTCATTCTATATAGTGTGCGAATGAATAACATATCTTTGAGGGGGTGGTAGTTCACACTTCCTCAAAAAAAATTGTCACATTTAAATCAAATGGAAAGTAAAATTATAAGCATTGTGAAAGAAATATATAAGTCTAATGACATGATAAATATAATACATGACTTATATAAATATAATTTCGATCATAATTTACAGAATGGGGGTTAGTAATGAAAAAAAGAACAAACATTGTTTAAGAAGGTGGTAGTTCATTGTAAACAAAGACAATATAGACGTTAATGATTAAAAGGTTGTTCATATAAGTATAGTTTGAAACCTTTTAATAAGAACATCCTAGTATATTGAAGAAATTGTTATTAAAAAAACATGTAAAAAAGCGGATATGGGTATGTGGAGAATGAATATAAATGAAATGACTTTGAGAGAAGGCATTACCTCTTAATCAGGAAACTCATTTTGGTTGGTGTCAAAAGGTTTACTGAAATTTCATTCATCTAATTTGGATTCTTCTTGGAGGAAGGGAGGGATTTATTATATTATATTTGGTATATGTCAGATGAACCAATGTTCTTGTAGATGTTTGATGGATAGGGATAGATGGATGCCTTTTATAGGGAATTGAAAGGACACAATTGGATGTTTGAAAATAAGTAATGTTTACACACGTTTTAACCCCAAAAAAATCATAAAAGACCATACAATATCAAAAATTTAATGAGAATGTCCAATTAATTGACATCCAATGGGTGTTGGGATAGTGTCTATGACGTTTTGGGTCATAAATTTAATATTTGGTACATTGTTGACATTATTTTTTGTTAATATTTGTAATTAATTTTAATCGCTATCAAAAATTTATTTTGTTAAAAAGATAACCATATTATAAATTATAAATTATGATTATTACAAATAGTAAATCCATTTTTCCATATTATATTCACATAAATGAAAGATATTATTTTAAAATAATCCTTCTGATAGAATGAAACTATGAGTTTTTAATGTTAAAACATCCAAACATTTGGTAAGTTTCTATACACAATTTCAAAGTAAAATAGATTCCAATTACCTAAATTAGATTAAGTAATAAAATTAATATAAAATTATACATTACATAAAAATTAAAATATAATTTATCCATATAAATTAAATAGAGGAAAAAGCAGTTTTGAATAAAAATTCATTATTTTTAACTATTTATTAAAAAGTGAAACATTATAGAGAAAATGTATTATTATCATAATACATTTTTGATTATTTTCCATAAAATATTATGTTTATATTGACATGTTAAATCTATAAAATTTCCATAACTATATTTAAAATGGGTTCACTATTAAAAGGCAATAAAACTACTATTATTAAAATATATGTTTTCAATAATAATTTTTTTATTATCTCGTATCTATACAATTTATTCTACAATTATAAAAAATATATTTTTTTAATATATAAAATATAATTATAATTAATATATTTCACAATTAGTAATTAATTAATCATATTAACATAAATTATCATTTTCACAAAAAAAAAAATAAACTTATAAAATCAGTCCAATTTTATTTTGTTTTCTATATTATTTTCTAATTAATATCTAACTAGTTAATTCCACTCTATAATTATATAAGTTGGTTAATGTTTTAATATTCATATTAATATCAATGTTATGTCCAATTATATAATAATAATTTTATAATGCCTTATTTTACAACAACACATGGTGTTGCAGGTTATACAAGCCATCAGGTATGGTCAGTCTAGTGAGTAATGTAATCTAAAATCAATGTTCCATGTATAGAAAGATAAAAATTATTATGATTTTACTGTATGATTACCATGTTGTTTCATATAGAAGATTCCATAAATATTTCATTAATATGAAATATAGAATATTTACTATTGTCTGAAATAAATAATATCAAAATGATTAAATTATTTTTAAGAATATTAATTCACAAATTATCATAGTGTTATATTAATCCCCCTGAAAATGTCTTTCTCTGTTTAATTTTAATGGGATATCAATGTTTTAAAACTTATATGATCATTTCATAGAATCCCACATCGTAAAACTGAATCATAAATGTTAATTTACAATGGGAATGTTTGAAACACAATGATTACCCATTATATCATATATCTAGGGATCCACATAAAATAACATAAGTGTTTGTACAAAAATGGTCTTATAGGAAAAGAAAAAATATTAATAGAGAGTTATTGCGTTTATTAGTATAAAACATTTGAATGATTAATGATATTTTCAGGGACTCATTGTAATAAATCAATGATAACTTAAAATTCCATCAATACAATAAATTTTAATGTATAAACACAACATATTTTTTGATCATTATCATATATTTGAGTAATTATTTAATTAACAATCTTTTTAAGGAAATATACATACATTATATATTTTTTTAAAAATATTCATTCATCGGTTGTGATTTTAACTATTTCTAATTCTTACATTACTTCATGAAATGGATGTCTAGCAATTAACATTGATTATTATATCACTAAAAAAAGATATATAAATCATTAAGTCCCATTAATGAAATAAAATAATAAAAAATTTCCATTACATTTATTTAATACAAATTTTTTAATTACATTAATATTTAAACATAAAAAAACAACAATATTGTACAATAATAAATATTATTCATCAAAAAAATTATACATTAATCGGGACATCATATAGCCTAGTGGTAGAAATGAAACCAATATATTATATCTGTAATGGATTCAATACTTTCGACCTTGTTAAACATGATTAGTTGTTACCCACAATAAATGGTATCATTTTCTAAAACAACACTAATATAATTTCAAAAATTAATAATATAGACATCAAATAAATATGGTTAATAACTAAATGGATTTTTTAGGATTTTTTCAGTAAAAATTCAATATATAAATACTTCCAACGAATAATAATTTTGTCTATTATTCAATTTTTATCCTTCAAACCATTCAAAAATCCAATTCTCCATTTTGTTCATAAATAAGCTCTTATCTTGTCCCAAATTAATTTTGACTATAATTTTCGCTCTATACTTTTACTAATAGAATAATAAATGTGATTTTATTATTTTAGAAACCATATATGGAGGAGAATCACAAGAAATCTTACCAAAGGATGAATTATAAGGTTTTAATAGGAATTATTCATATAAAATTAGACATAAAAGTCCATGGATGGTAGGATAAGTATTTCATAAATATCTTGGAAGACATCATCCACAATCATTTGCATAAGATTTCCCTTTGTCCTTTGTATATAAAAGTTTTTGTTTCCTATCATTAAGATTGTTCCATGTATTTGGTTAATAGTCCTCATAATGGCCAAACTCCATTTAATTTAAACTTTGAAGTGTGGTAAGTGAATTATGTAGGTGTTTATCAATATTTGAATAATTATCTAATTTACTCCTCTTAAATCAACATTCATAAACTCAATGACCATAACATAAACACATAAAATTGTTATTAGTCACCTTAATTCTATTATATCTATGAATATTACCACTAACTATGAATAAGGGAAGGATCATATTGTTTTTTCCATAGATGTTAGACTTTCATTTGAACTTCATCTTTCATTTGTTATCAAATGCATGAGATTGATACATATATAAAACCTCCAATTTTACCATTGTATCACATCTAACTCTTTATATATTTCTATTAAAGTCACTTATAGCAATGTCCCATTGTATAATATGTTTCAAATGCCCCACGAATCAATTGATTTTTTTGGTTGAATGATAATACCCAAAGAGTACCTCATAGACCATGTATAATTTTCTACACAATAATGAACAAATTTATCATCCTTCTAATTATGGTCAAGTAATTCCAAACCCATAATCTTAGAAAGAATTCAAGGAAATTACTATTAAAAAAATGGTAATTAAACTCAAACTAAACAAAAGAGTCAATTTCATCTTGCTACCTGGTATTATTGATTAGTTTCAACAAATCATATTATTTAACAAAAAATCAATAAAAATACATAATGACCTTATCACCTGCCAAAAATTGGATAATAGAAATTATCCATTCAGTTTTACTGATCCATTTTTCATCCACAAGTGGATCATAAGTCCTGTTTATTGAATGTAGATGTTTCCTCAAAAACGAATCAATATAATTTTTTTCCTCCTTCTCTCATTTGGGAGTCCATCATGGTTCATAGACTGTGAAATTTTTCTGAGTATAGAAACTATTAACATAATTTCTACCCCCTTATAATTTTTTATCTCATATGCTCAGTAAGAGTAAACCAGTGTGATATATAGGAATAAACATTAAAATAGGGGTGTGATAACGTGATTATAACATAATAATATCATATCATTTATATTAATTATAATAATAATGAAAGATTATGCAATACATATTAGTTCGCAAGACACGAATCATCCGGAAATAATGAACATAATACAAGAAATCATAGAATAAGAAGAATGTATGGAATTGTAGAATACACATAATGATTGAAAATATTATTTCGAAGTTAACTACAATGAAATTAGTAACATTTTTGGCTTGGGATAATCACCTATGTACCTACTCTGGGATTCAAATTTCATCATGTTTACCCTCTTGTTTTGGGATTGCGATGTCCCTCCATGTACCCTTTTTTTGAGAATGGGATGTTCTACCATTTATAATCTTGTTTGGGGATGGGTTGTCAACATGTGTACCCTATGAGATCCTAAAACATTTATCATTTCCAAATTCATTGGTGGGAAATATATTTACCACCTATATCATAATAGTTTATTTCATAATTTTTTTACGAAATAAAACATTCATAATATCATGATCCATAAATATTGGATGGTTTTATAATTATAAAATCCTTACCCATGAAATAAATAGATATCATTAACAACTAATCAAATCATAAAATAAAAAAATATATAGTATTCATAATCACTTCCTTAGTGCATACGATGTGAAACGATGCGTTTTTCAAAATTATAAAACATAGAGAAGAGAGGTGGATTTTGTTATCATATTTCCATCAATACATATTCCATTATACAATGAATATTAGTAAAAGCGTTATATAATTTCATATAATTGTATGAGTAACCTCAAAATATATCATCTTACATGGAAAATAACATCCAAAGATATTATGGAAAATTTTATTAGAAAAAATATCATTTATTCATTGAAAATATATTATGAGAGCTTGAATACTTTTCGATAAAAACATTCCTTTCAAATTTATATAAAGATATTGAAAATGTTTCAAAAAAATTCATTGAAAACATAAAATAGGGTCATGAAAATGTTTTAAGAACACTTTTAATTAAAATAACATGAAAACCTCTAAATGTGACTTTAAATAAATTTGAAAACATTTTTTTTAAATAAATATAAAAGAATCATGAAAACGTTTTCAAAAAATATTCTTTGAAATGATATAAATGAAGAATGAAAAATTAATGAAACCATTTTATTGAAAATTCCATTAAAAAAATATCTTATAAATTAACCATTTAAACAAGGAATGAAACCATCAAATAAATGAGGATGGGTAAAGTTGTATAGGTCATACATGGTAATAAGAACATTTATTTTTCATGGTAATATGTTAGAAAAATGCATTTTAAGAATGTGAAAAGATGATTCCATAGAGAAAATTGGTAAAACAATAGAAAAAAATTTAATTTCATAATTATAGGATGATTGTACAGTAATCATAAAGACACTATTTAAAAATCATGGTTTTGATGGATTGCCAATTTCTGACAAAACAGAGGGTATTTTTAGGCTTTATAAAATAATCTTTCATAAAAAATAAAGTAAAATGTATAGAAAAATGGAACCAATACATTAATATATCCTGAAAAAATATAGAAAAATTAATATATTGACTATTATAGAAATATGGATCATAATATTTCATCATTGGAATAATAACCATAAACAATCTATATAAATTTTGACATTCTTTAAATAAACATCATATCACTAAATAACATTGAATCTAACTCATAATGTAAGAAAATGAAATTAATTTAGGCTTAAAATATAATTAATGTTATGATATTCATGATATAAAATTTCAAATAATGTATATACCCCATATATTAAAATATATGTTCATAACATGACATGTGTTTTAAAGAATGAAAATTAGGACATAATTACTTTTATGATGAGGTGTATATTGAAATAAAAATCACATGAAAGAAATATATTAAAATGGATATGTAAATAACCTAATTAATAATAATAATATGAATAGTGGAATACATTCATGGGATTTATATACATCATGCAATAATAATTTGTGGTGAACCAGGCATGTATGTAATGGATATAAAAAGTGAGATAAAATCACCTAATCTTATGTCTTTACTATCATCATTATTCATAAGACCTCCTATATAATAAATATAAATTTATTTTTCATATATCAACAAACCATATTCTGAAATGTAAAACAACATATCATTTTATTATGTCATTATTTTACCGACTTGTTAGCAATGGCATGTTAAGGTAACGCTTTGGGTAATATTCACTTTCCTTTTCTCTTGTGTCTTATTTTTTTATACATTTCATTGTTATAATTATATAATTATTTCCAGAATGTAATCCATAATATTAATATAATTTATATCCATTATATATGTAATATAAAATTCTATATAATATAAATGTATGAAATGGAAGATAGTGTTCATTGAGACTTTAAGATGTACGTTTATCTAAATTATCCACAGGATTATTAAAAAAATATTTTTTATGAATATATAACACATGAAATTTTTTAATATCGTTATCTATTAGTAGTTAACTAGACATAATAATATAAATCTAATTTTTCAAATAAAAATAGCATTTTCTAAAAATAGTCCCTTTATGTTAATTTTTCTCTATACTCTAATCTAAATTATTAATATCAATTGAGTTGAACTATATATATCCTTATGTTATTTTATCATGTAATTTAAAATTCAATGGATATGTTATGTCCCATTGAAAAATAATATTTTAATAATGAATTATTTTTTCTATAACAATTTGTCTTGTACGTTATACAAGAAATTGTGTAAAGAATGTCTTACTTGCACTATAAGCAATCATCAATGTTCCATATAGAGAAAAATAAAATTTATGTTGCATGTAGTGGATGATTGAATTTATGTTGTGTGTAACTCATGGAATACATAGTGATTTTATATAAAATAAACAATTATCTTAATTGGGTGAGATGAATAATATTAAAAAGGTTAAATTTATATGATAAATAATATTTCAAAAAACATTGGTGTTTTACTTTTACATTGGGATCTATCCTCAGTTCCATGAGATATGCCATTTTAATACAACTATCATTAATTCACAGGGTACCAGGTATGTTATACAAACTATAGATACCAATGTATATCCATCTACATACCTACCGAGGATTATATTAATCATTCATAGACTCTAGTACTTTTTATGATCCCTTACCGCATATCTAATATTATATTCCGCAATAAATCCTCATAATGCTTCCCAAAATTTCACAATAATTACAATCTAGAGTAGTGTACAAACAAAGAGTCCATTTTTTACCCAAATTTTACACTAATATCACTACAATGGAACCAGATATTATTATGGATTCCCACTACCCAGATTTCTTGGATTACTAATTCCATGGTGAAAACAGTTGCAGCGATGATTATTTCAACTATTAGAGGAGTTAATAGTTTTACATACTAAAAAGGAAAACCATTTCTCAAGGAATCTATTATATACCATTCCATGATGAGTTCAAGATTCCTTACATTTTCAAAAATATTCAGAATGAACATGTTCACCTCCTCCCGACCTCATACCAAAGAGCATCCAGACAAAATCCCAACTCGTATATCTCTTCATCTTCCAAATATGGTGTAATCCCATTGAATTTGATAAAACATTCAACATTTTTCTTACAAACATACATTCATCAGTAATTTTTAAGAAATCATTTTCCAACCAATCCAAAAAAAGAATGAAATATAAATGGCTCTTAACCATCATCAATATATCTACCACGGTAACTTTTCATGCTTCCCTGCCTTCTAGAGAATTCCCCAACAATGCTTTGCTAGTCCATAAAGAATATTTATTCGAACAGTAATCCTCATATCTGTGAGTTTTTCAAGATGGTTAAATATCATAATCAATGAATCAATTAAGAACTCATCAGGCAGAAGGGCCTCTATCCCTAGTAAAGGTGGGATGATGCTCATGTTTTTAACACTATTTTCAACATTAGCCCCGATGGAACTATGTGAATAGTCTTTCATTCCATGTATATCAAGACCCTCATTAATATGTCATGAATATTAATATCCATGTAATCCTAAATATCTATAGGGTGTTATGATTTACCTGTGTTAGGCATGTGTTGATTTCCACTCTCTTGATTCGGAACTCGAAGACAGTGGAGGTTATTGTTTTCACTATGAAAAACACACTCCATAGAGCATTGGATATCTAAATTGAACCCTCAATGGGTGAAAAAATAAAATCACTCCTTGCCTCTATAAAAACATCATTCAAGAGTGTTATCATTGCATAATTGTTCATATATAGCATTTATCTGGTATAATATATATCTGTTATTATGGTTTTATATGATGGTTTATATCACATGAAAAAGTAATATGTTCTTAATTTGAACATTTCATGCCTATATATATCAACCATTCTTAATTATGAAGCAAGAATTCACATATCACACCATACTAGGCCTCTATTACTAATCCAAAGAACTTATAAATTTATAAAATGATAAATTCATACAACTTGGGAATTACACAGGGTTAAATAACATATAATCTAACACTAACACATCATATGCTGAAATTCACCCATGAGAACTAAGATTTTTACACCACGTAGTTTAGCTACTACCATGTACATGATAATTAAAAAATCTCAAAACATCTTATTCCCCTTAGTATATTTCAAAAATAATTATGAAATAAAAATGGAAACATGAACCCCTGATAGAACATTGTAACATCTTCGAATTCACTACTATCTCATTTTTTGAGAAAATGTTTTTATATGAAATCAATCACGCATCAATGTAAATCATATAATTTTGACTAGTATCAGAGGGATGATAAGTATTGTGGGGAGACTACACACATAGGTTACAGTGTTAAAAAAGTCATAAAACCCCTAATAAAATTAATAATACTAAAAATAGTATAATTCCGATACACAAAAATAAAATACAACGAATACCCAACAATAAAATCCAATTGAATAATAAATTTAATAACAATGGAATAAATTACCACTATTATATAATGTAACTATTTTTCTTGTAAAAGGTAATAATAAATTAATGACTATTATAATAAAAAATTACTCAAATTTTTCAATTCAATAACCCCATTTGATTCTAATTTACAAACACCTTCCCAACATGAAATTAAATCATCAATAGAAATTAATGTCTACCATATATAAAACAATGTCCATATAATCTACTCAGCGTACTAAACAAAAACCCGAATCAGGTGTGAATATAACTCAGTTGGTCTACACCAACATGTCGATGATAACTAGTCTGATAAAATTTTATTCAATACTAATATAAATACATGTAATAACTAATTAAACAATTTAATTAATTAATCATCAACATTATTCGTCACTATTCCATAATGTCTTTAAATTGGTATCACATGTATGAAAACAATAAAAATATAAATGTTATATAACATAACATGCCTCTATACCATGATGCAATGTCTCTGGTCATTCCTTAGAATCAATCCAACCGTAAATTTATAACTACAATATATATCACCAAAATCTGGATCAACCCCGTTATAAGAGCATCTTGATTTTAATGAGGTCCAAGCCCAAAATATATTAATTTCATCATGTTTTACTAGTCCTATCATGATATATATTAATTTTATCTTGTTTCACTCTTCCAGGATACCTATAAAGTCATTTTTACTTATAAAAAAGTGTCATAGAACACTATATATTCATTTTAGAAAGTAGACATTAAAAAATCCTGATATATAATTATTACAACATGTGTCACTAGGAATATCCTACATTATAATAATTTCATTATGGTTATCGTGGTAAATGCCCTATATATGAATTATAAAATTTAATCACAAAACAAGTAATAGCAACAATAATATCCCAATATAACAGTATATATCAAATTAGATAATTTTATTGGTTTTATATGTTACTATTGGATATTTTGATTAAAATTATCTTCCATTGGATAACCCATTAATAATTATTTAACCAAAATGAGTTTAGTAATTTGTAAAATGGAATGTCTTGAAAATTTTGATATATGATGAGGTGTTAGGTCAATGATATGATATTGAATCTATTATCAATTTATGGTGTGTTTATGAATTATAGTGATGATTCGAATAAAAGACCATGTTTTCACAATGAAAATGATAATTTAATTGCATATGCATAATTGTAGTTGAATACATATGTATTAAACTATCATAACCATGATCTTATGATTGAATATATAATATATTCATTGACGATATTTGGAAATTTACACTATGGTGAAATATTTGATAAATACTAGGTTCAAAACACCATAAAATTTGAACATTAATTATGAATTGATCAATATGATAATATATGATGGATCATACTACTCTTGTACTTTTTTTTCATGATACACTAACACTTTGGAGATGAAGATAAGGTAGAATATTCATTAAGTTAGATATATCATGGATTAATGACCCCAGATGAGGATTGAGAGGGATAAAATGTTCATTATTATAATAAGTATGGATATTTTGACATATTATAGAATTTATATAAATACCCACTATTAAAATTATTGAGAAAAAATAATTACAAAAAAAGATAAATATATTTTCGTATGATAATCAAAATATTCAGAAGAAAATTTAAGATTTGAATGACTGGAAATTCAAAGACATAATTTGTGAAGATGTTGTTATTAATTATAGATAGATACTATGTGTAACCTAAAAATGAGATATTTAATTATTTAATTATATAATTATATTAAATTTATCTTTTAAATGATTTAGATTAACGATGTATTGGTAATTGATATATGATTCTTGGTGGGATGACATGATTTGTAAAATTACTTATTATTTGTCTAGAATAATGTTTTTTAACAATCAAAATGATGTAAGGTAGAGTCCAAGAGGATTCAAGAATCATATTCATACTCTTATAGTTAAATTGGATTTAATTATAATGTAATTATCAAAACAATACGTAGGAATCCTCGAATGATTGATGAAATAGAGGCTATTGTTTATGCTAACCAAATATGCACATTTTCTAATTATAAAATATGATTTGCCACATGAATTTAAAATTAGGTTCTATATTCATGATGTTATAAATCATTTTTGGGAACCACAGTACAGTATTTGTAAAAATTATCCTTATATTACATAAAATTATTGAAGAGTTTTTATAATGATATTAATAATTAGCTTTATTTAAACACCTCATACCATCCTCAAACTGAAAGACCACCAAAATATACTATTAACGAATTGGAAGACACATTAAGGTCAAGCCATGTGAGGGATCATTATTTACATTTGGTATATTTTTAATATAATAATACATTCCTTTCTTGTATTAATATTGTGTCTCGTAAATCGTTTTATAAATTTAGATTTTTTAATTTATCTTGTCATGGAGAAGTTGGTGAATATAATATTTTTGGACTAGAACGTGTTGAATATACAACAAAAATGTATAAACTGTTGAGTACCATATGGAATTATCTCAATGAAGGTAAATTATTTGAGTTGACAATCGAATGAATGATTTCAAATTCAAAGTGGGAGATAATTTTTTATTTGGATTATATCCATGGAATGGTGTCATATGGTTTGCTAAGAATGTTAAAATGATCCCTATACTCATTAGAACAATTGGAATCTTGGAATATGTTTGATATATTTTTTACTTTTTGTAAATACCACTAATCTCTCAAAACTACATGACGTGTTGAATATATCATTGTTAAGGATGGTCATTATAGGACCAACCCATGTTCTCACAAAATATAAATTGAATATGAACATGATGTATCTTAATGTTATGATCCTATTCAAATTATTGACAATATATATCATGTATTGTGGAATAATATTACATGATTTTTTATTTTATATCTACTAAATCAATCATTAGAGGATGTATTGTGGGAACTAGAATATATTATGTAGAATTACATTCATTACCATTTATAAACTAATCTACATTAAATTATGTGGATTAAATACATTAGGGGTATGAATTTCAAATGCCTTTATTTTAGAATTTTTTTCATTTCAAAGAAATTTATATCATCTGATATGTTGTGATGCAAGAAAGAATTGGATTAAATGAAATGTAATATATATTAAAATATAATTTAAACATCAACATTGCAACTATTTTTATAGGTAGTATGGTATGAATATGTCGTAATAATTTTTGAATAATAATTGTTCATAAATTTTCATTGGTTAATCGTAAATAAAAATATAAATATTTTGAAATGAATGTTATTATTTTCCAAAAAAAATCCAGGGAACAAGTTTTACTCAATTGGTTCAAACATTTGAAAAAATAATTTTATAATAATTCTAGAATTTTATTTCATAAAAAGAACATAATTTTTTAAATCAGGATATACACATTATCACTGGTGGAATTTTTGAGATTTATATTAAATGTTTGATATTTCACTGAATAATGACATATACTAATTGTTATTTAAATCTGCAATTTGAATTAATAAATTTACAATGATAAACTTTATTTTTAAATTATTTAATATTTTTATATGAAAAAATAAATATTTATAAATAAAATTTATATTATTGGAATTAATTTTATAAAAAAATTTATAAAAGATATCCTCATTAAATATGAAAATTTTCTCTTTGAAAACCCACATATTAATAGCTTCCCTTAGTATAATTTTGAATAAGATATGCCCAATTTTTTGAATTGAAAATTAAACAAATATTATATATATTAAATATTAATAATATATTCTATATAATATGGTGAATTTTTTTTTCATTATCCATTGTAAATTAATTATAAATTATTTATGTTGGTTAAGGTACAAATATATTTAAATTGGGTTTGAACTAAAAATATTGGGTAAAAATAACCTAAACAATTTTTTGAAAAACTTTTTATTGATATATTTCATCCTTATAAAATCTATGGGTATTTAATTTCCATATTTTAAGGATTTTTCATTATTAAAACATGGGTGGGATTAAATATGTTGAAATGATACATGTCTGTCCCCTCCCATAGTTATAACAAGCCACCCCTCTCCTCCACATGTCACACTTCCAAGGAAATTTGTTTATGAAAATCCCGTAAAATGGAATCCTTACTACAATATTAACATCCTAGAGATGTGTTATTAACAAAACACCATACACATATGTATTTTTTGAAAAACATTATAGTTCATATGAAGAAGAGGTAGTGTTCTTTAATGATTTTTAATATGATTTATTTGTCAACATAATTAAATTTTTAATCAATATTGATAAATTAATATTAATTTTATCCCCTATATAACTAGATTTTTTTTGTTAATTTTGAAACCTATTTTTACATATCCTTCCATTATATTTGATAATAAATCAGGTATCATATTTTTGATGGGTTAGTACATCACAAACCAATATAACTTATTTTCCATCAACACCTACCATGGTAGGATATAATTATAGATTTTATATTTATATATTGAATATATGATATAAATATTTATATAGATTATAATATCACATATAAATTATTACATTCCATTATTTTTAAAATATGACAACATCACTCATGTTTATGGTGGAATGCAACCTCATGAAGAGATTCGATTCATATAGTGGATATGCTTTACATTGAAGTTAATAAAGAAATATTTATTCATTATATGTGAAATATATAAAATAATATAATTTTGGGGTAATTAATTTGTTATGCAGTTCATTTCCAAATAACTCATTAAAGAAATTACATTGTCACACGTGTGTATATACATCCTAGCATCTCTATGAAGTTCTGTTATTAAATATCCATACAGATATTTTAATAATTATTATATAAGTTTATCTAATGATAAAATATTATATTATTAACTTTATAATAATTATTAATATTATGTTATTATATCCTATGTACAAGAACCATTAATTTAATGACAAGAAACACATATTAAAAAAAGGCAATTATCACAAGGAATAAATAATATAATAATATAACATTAACAAAATAGTGGAAAAATTATATAAGATGATAACATAGGACATAAAAAAAATTATTATATTTCGAATAAAAATTTATAACAATATAAAAAATATATATTTGAGGATAAAATATCTTTCAACTAAAAGTATGCATGAGGAAAGAAACTTTACCTCATCTTCAATGCCAATTTATTAATTATGATTAATTTTTCATTTCCTTTTTATTCTTCAAGGGTTAAATTTTTTTATTTTTATCAATTAGGGATTTATTTTTATACAATCAATTTTTCATTCATGATATTTAACTCTCTCTTGAAACAATCACATTCATATTATCATTATTCAAAAAAATTACATTTATCATAAATATACCAAATCATATATGAATTATATTTTTTTTCATAAACCATATAACATTTTGACATATAGATTTCAATTTGAATATTATTTTATTAACATGGGAATATATATATATATATAAACTTATTTCCTTTTAATAAAATGGAATCATATTATTAGGAATGTTATTTCTTGAATAAAATATATTTTTTGATAAAATATTAATTCCTTATACATATAAATGTTTTCCAATGTAGTTATAGGGAGTCCCTTTACCTATAGACATTTCTTATTAGACTAACAAGTTTTAATAATTAAAATGATTTTATATATAGTTTTAAACTATCATTTGAGTTGTATTTATAATAGATAAATTTTGATTCATGAGATCAATACATCAAATAATTATGTATATAAATATTATATATTTTATTTATAATTAATATCCATGACAATTTCACATCTATAATATCAGTAGGTGAAATTAATTATCTATTTATTGATTAAATGGTTTTTCTTTTTTGGTTTTTCCCATTAGATATTTCTTAGTCACCTAAAAGTTATGAAAGTCAATCTATTAATTAATTGTATTTTTGTCAGCTATTTACCTTTTCATGTCTAATATTACTTTTAAATTTATGAAATATTTCTATGTGTGTATCCTTTACTATGTATTTGGTATCATCCCTATAATATTTTCATTCCCCATGATAAAAATATTGATATTTCACTGTGTTTCCTAGATGAAGATCATTTTCATTTTTTTTATTATCATTCATTTGAAATTCCAATTGTAAAGTGGAAAAAATTTATGCATCCAGTTATTCTTGGATAATAATATATTTGCTGCTTTGGGAAATTATTTCTTGTGTCTATTGAAATAAAAAATTATTGACACCGAATATCATTTAGTGGGGTTGAGGTTGGTACATCATTTTTTACATGGTTCAACAGTTAAATATAATTCTTATACCAATATATTATAAAATCGAATCATTTATTTCAACCATTTATCTGAATTAGTAATAGTGTTATGGGATTCCAAAATCCAATTATGTTTTTCATTTAATTCATCGTATTTTTTCCCAACAGTTTTTTTATTCTTCTCTTTTGTCCAATGATTTCAGTGATTTTGAATTTCCATGCCATATTCAAGAGCGATCAAACAAACACACTCTTATAAGGTGAATGAATATAATTGGAATAAATTTTTTTCCTGTTTAATGTATTTTTTTTCAGTTCAATCAATGGAATCTTAAATCTATACCATTATATGGTGAATGGATGCATAGTTATTCCCCATAAGATCATAATGTTATTTTTCACATCCACTAAAGGATAAGAATCAACCAATAATGAATTTAATCCAAGATTATATATGATGTAGGTGGTTATAAAGGTGGATAGTATTGAATAAATCATTGTTTTAAAACTTTCCTAATGGTAGACCATAATGTCCTAAAAAATAACAAATACATACCTTATATCCTGGAAGAATAATTTTTTTGAAAATTAGGATTTTAAATCACTTGTGGTTTTGGTAATAAAAATATCATATGATATGTTTTAATGACTTATTATCAATTATGATATTTAAGAATCAATTCTTATTAGAATACAATATAAGAATATTACGTGGAGGATAAAAATTCTATTTACCAGAAGGGACACATTGTTTGGATGAATAGTGATGGTTCTGTTGAGAAATAAGGGTATATTCCAAGGACCCCATGTGAATGTAAATTCTATGTGAATATATATACATGTTCTAAATAGACATATGATTGTTGAAGTCATTTATAGTGGAAGAGTCACCTAGTTATCCTAGAGGATTCACACACCATGTATCATAATATAAACATTATGCACTCATTTCAAAAAAATAGAACCTGATTATCACATTCAATAGAACAAATTTTTTGTGGCTTTAGAATCTTATCTTGTGTAGTTATCACCGGAGGACATGAAGGTCAAATTAATATTCTCATAAAAAATTTGACATGTGATTTTTAAAGTGATAAACATTATTCAATGACTCTTATTTGATCCCAATGATCATATTTGATCATAAAAGATATGTTTCGTTCAATACTCTAATAATGAAGCAATGTATATGTACCCAATTATATTTATAAGGTATGTTAAATTAATCCACCCAACAACCTAAGGAACACATCAATTTTCAACATAGCAGAACTACATCTTTTATGAACCCTAATGAATTGTGGGTCCTCCACTAAAGATTATTTCTCTATCAATGGTGGAATATAGTATTATTATGAAAGTCATCCACAATATTATTGATGATGATCTGTGTAGTGTTGGGAAAAGATAAACTAAATTTAGTTGTTTTAGATGACACTTCATTTTTTATCATCATCATAATATGGAGACCCACTTTATCTCTTTGATTCTATTTTCTTTAGTGGACCTCTAGTATTTGGTTTTCTATACCTTATTACATATCAGATGAGATAACTATTTCTTTATTCTATTACCTCCATCTCTATTTTTTGGGCATCAAATTGTGTATGAAAGTACTCTTCATAGAATGAGATATTCCCACACTTGTCATGTTTTATTCACATGATTGGTATATTAATCTTGGACACAGTGGATGTTTTTTAAAAAACAAAGCCGTACATAGTGGTCCTAATGATCATTGGTGGATGACCTTAAAGAGTGTGATACCTGGCCTGCATAGTTATCCTCTTTCATAAAATTTTTAATGTTGGGTCCTCATTTATAGTTTATTATGTATTGTCAGATTTTTTCCATTTTTATTAAACATATTTACAATGATATATTTCATAGTGGTATCTACATTCAACAATGATGCATTAGATGGTTATTTCATTTATTATATCTCTATATTTATTAATGGATCTGATTTCCTTCAAGATTTCATTTACATTAATTTATGATCTCACATTTAAATTTTATTCCTACATGTAACATTTATCTAGTACCAATATTATTTTTTTGGGAATGTATTTTCATGCAAGGATTAAATATTTCCATATAGGGTCCCTACTAGGTCATCTCATTATTGAGTTTTTCCAATGGTTTTTTATTTATATGGTTTATAATGCTAATCATTGTTGATATGATTGGATTAGGATATTTGTTTTATGAATGTTTGATTGTCTAATGTTTTGAAATCATTCTACCGATTCCATTGATTGTACCACGAATGATGTACCCATACACCATGAATCTTACAGTCTTCTTTTCAACTCAAAATGTCAAGAAATTTGTTAAAGGGAAAATTATTGTATATGTTTCATATAGGATTGGGTATTATAACATTCATTTCCATTATGAGTCTTCAAAAAAATTATTCACACATAAAAATGTTTTGGCTGGTTAACATTCATGATACCTTCATGATGACATAATATTTGAAAACTATTAATTGATCAAAAAGGAGAGTGTTTGGGTAAGGAGGCCTCAATTTATATACTTTTTCATGAAGATTTTTCAATATTTTGGCATAGTGTTATGATTCAAAATTATGATAATCATATGGAAAAAATCCAGTGATTTAGGAAGATGATCACCTATTTGATAGTCAACTAATATCTCATGCGAGTGAAGAAGACTATTTGTACAATCATAGAACATTACATGGAATCCAGTGAAGGTTACCTATTTGGATTCATGCTGTTATGGACCCTATTCCATTATAATATTTTATCATGAAATAGATTAGAGTTTTACATCATATTCTAACCCAACCCATGAAGATTAATGTTCATCAAACCATCCTACTTCTTGGAAGATCAAGGTAATAGTGTGGGGTGGTCAATCAATAACATGATGATAATACAATATCAAGGTCATACATCCATTAGTTGTTACAAAATTAGTATTACCCTTTATTCATATTATTATAATGGACCTAAGAGTGTTCTGTTATAAATTAGGTTATTATGTTATTTCATGAGTACAACTCATGGTTTACGGACCACATGGGCTAATCTCTTCAGATGGTGAGGGATGGTTACTTCTCAGAATGTATGATTGAGAATGTCCATTGAAGAGAAATGTATGATATCATGTGGTCCTTATATATTCCCTCATAGTATGGAGTACAAGAGTGGGTTTTTTGATGATAAAATCCTAGAATATGTATGTAATAACGATGGAGAAAACAATAGTCTTAGTATGGTTGGGCCCTTGTTGAAGATATCATTAGTGACTCAACCTACGATAAATACGTCATCCAAAAATAATACACATAAGTATGTGGCTTTTGTTTTTTGTGATGGATCATATTATCCTGATGTTTTGAAATTCCATGAATGTTATAATTATGATTACATAGATCATGATTTATTCACACTATAATATATTGATATAAAATAGGTTGTGTATGGATAGCTACATCAAATATATTTTCAAGATTTGGGATCACCCATTAGTTTTTAAGAGGTGAGTAATTGTAATATTTTTTCATGGTGTCACCTGATATTCGTGGTAGAATAATCCATGATAGAATACTCATTGAATACCTTGATGTTGAAAGGGTTGTCAAATACCATAACTAGGGATTATCAAATGGAATTTTGGGATCCAACTAATGTCTTGAATTATTTTATTACACTAATGCTACCATATAAATGGATTGAAGTTGTGCTTTCTTATGATGACATGATATTTGGGATCAAGTGTGTTTTTATTCTAAGTAATTAAATGATCTCTCATGGATCATGGGAGTTGGAAACAAATGGTAATAATTATGAGGACCAATACATAGTGTTATTATCTGTAGTCTTCACATAGATGATGTGTGTGAACTATCTCATGATTGTGTTTTTTGTTGTTTACTAATACAATAAGAGTCTCAAATAAATATTAACACAAATAGATATGATACATAGATGGATTATATTTTTTTCATATGATAATGAAATCAATATAGTGTATTCTACACATAAGGGACATGTGTTGGAAGATTATGTTATCAGGAAATACCCTTCACTTTTGGTGGATGGGGAAATATAATATTATTCTTCATTGTAGTTGGCCCTAGTGTAGGAGATGGATTAAAAGAATCATTAGTTGATGGTAGTATATTAACCACCAATTAAATATTTTCTATGTTCTTACTTTGTATTTTTTGATGATAATGGTCTACAAGACCTAATATCATCATGAAAAATATGAGATGGATTTTATGAAGTATGGGAGTTTTTTTATCCATGTTCATGGAAGTATTTTAGTTTTTTTTCATACTATATGGCATGGTGTTGATGTAGTTCATTCACCCTTATTATTTGGGCATATTGTTTTGGTGATGAAATATAAACAACATTGGTGGATGTTATGGATGGATTGATTGAGGATGAAAATTTCTATTATTTTCTCTTGATACCACACATGTTAGTAGGTAATGGTTGAAACATAGGTTACATGTGGAATTAATAAATACCTAGAGATTATAGAATTTAATTGGGATATAATATTGATAAATATTTCGATAGGTAATACAAGGAAAATATGTATTCCATGATAATATCCCAGTTATTGGTGACTGTCCCACTATGATAACACACATTCTTACCACAATGGAGAAATTATCTATTAATAGATTTTTAATATTTTGTGTGAAGTATTTCAAACAACATGTTGGGTTAACCATAAAAATAATATCTGATTGTGATATTTATACATGTATTAGTAGTGGAGGGTTTTACATAATGATTTTGGGTCCATCATATTGATGAGGAATTCTATTTAACCCATATAGAATGAAAACAGTGGGGACCTTCCATAATTTCTACAATATATTGGGTTCCTATTTTTATTATTTTAGTTACATTTAATATGATACATTTCCATTAGTTTATTCATATTTTAAAAATAAATAGAACTCTGTTTTTATTAATCCCCCTTTAGGGGACAAATAATCGAGACCATGTTGTTCACCATTGTGATACCCTATGGTTGGAATGTCATCTCTTATTATTCCAGAACAGGTGCATACAATGATATAGAAGGTCTAGGTCATCCTTGAGAATATGTGAACATATCAAAGTTGATTTAAATATTTAATAGAATAATTTCAAATTACTATAGAGTTTATAAGGGAGACAGTTTTCTCAAAAGAGTTTCTATAAGATTAGGATTTTATTAGTTGGTCCATGGAAGAAATTTATCACCGAGGTTCATCTATCTATACAAAAAATCATTGTGAATATTCTTTAAAAGATTTCATGTGAAAATGGGATCTATATTTTAAATGATACTCATTCTAACATCAAGAATATGAACTAATTTTATCACATAATAAATCACAACCTCAACTGAAGGTATCCCAATATCAAAATTATCTTAGATAAGATCATAAAATCCATTAGATAATATAAATTCTCAATGATTCATGGAAGTGCATATTGTTCCATGAACTTTATATTGTTCAGTAATTGTTAAACCAAAGACATGAGGAATGTCCCAACATCCTTTATGGAAATTTGAATGAAAGAAAACTAATGAAAAGTAGTCTATATTATGAGAACATTAGACTGTAGATCATTAAACTAGTCCTTCTTCTCTCGAAGCCCCACTGACTCAATTCTATAAGGAGGATTAAAAATTAGCTCTTATACCAACACTAACTCATTTTTTAACTTGATCTATTTCATGGGAGGAAACCCTTAGAAATCATTACGAAACAAAACCATAAATAGGTCTACGACAATAGTAAATGAATTATGTTTCATTCCAGCATAATATAGAGAAAAAAAATTATTTAAACAATGAGAAAACCTAATCTATGATGAATTGGACCCTCATGGGGAGAATAGGATCCCACTCTTCCTTGTGAGAATTTTTTCATGCATTTGGATGTAAAAATAAAACTGTTATATATAGAAAGTTGATATGAGTTTCTTATATAACTAACCAATAAATAATAAAAAGATAATTCACTACGTGACTTACAACATGAATGGTTCCCAAAGGAATTTTTAACTAACAATATCTAGAGAAATTACCTTTCAAATTTTTATATTCTCTTATCACACATTCAATGGTGTGTTTATATTTAAAACACTATCCATGGTTTCCTCATAAAAATCAAAACCATTTACTAAAATATATGATTAAAATTAATGCAATTCTACTGTAAAAAAATCATACAAATGGAATGTAATTCAAGAATCATTTCACTAATAATTGATTATCTAATGTCCAAAATTTCATTAGTAGTTTTTGTAACATGTAACATATAAATACTTATAATATAGAGACCCACTCTATGAAATTTATTCATATATTATATATTTTAATGTAACACTTAAATGATAATACAAAAAAAATATGAATGATTCTATTGGTTTTGTTCTCTTGAAAAACAATGAGAAATAAAAACATGTACATAAGAGAGAATTTTTAACTCCCTTTTGGTTCATCAAGACTAAAATACTTCTTATACTCATCATAAATAATACATATTCTCATTAAATGTGGAAGTAACCATGAAATTGGGTTATCTCATTTTCTTAGTAAGAGTATAAAACGGAGTCAAATTGGAATAAACATGACCATATGGGTATGATAACATGACTGTAACATTTCAAGATCGTACACCGCATGTCAATGAACATAATCATGAACCATATCAGAATTATATTATGGTAATAGGACATGAATCATATGTAAAAGATTAACATAATCCAAAATATCATAACATAGGAATAAAAAAAAGGATTTTACAAAAAACATATTGATAAAAAAAAGAATTTCTAGCCTACCTACCAACCCCATGGTAAAATGGAATGCATTGGATAATCAACTGTATAAGTTCTTAGGGCAGGTGATTTACTCACATGTGACCTCTTGTGTCATGATTTGTATGTCCTCTAATGTACCCCCTTGTTTCGGTCATGAGATGTCCTACCATGTAACATATTGACTAGGGATTGAGATGTCCTCCCATGTAACCATTGAACTCAGAAGACATTTATCTTTCCCCAATAAATTCATATGATATATCTGTCTCATACATTGTATAATAACATCATTCATACATGTTACATAGTATAAAACATTCTTAATTTCCTAACGAAAAAAATATATAGTTTTTTTAAGAATCATATCATAACCCAAGAAATGAAATCGGTATCATTAACATTTCATATCACCATAAAACACTAAAATGGATTTTTTATATAGTCAAATTGTGAAACTATAACCAAATAAAATAAGCCTGTTTCAAAATCACAAGATTCATGGAGGAGAAATGAGTTTCATAATCAGTTGTCCATCAAAACATAAACTATTCAAAAATGTATATTACTTAATAATTTAGATAATTTACTAAATAAGCATTAATAACATCATCATATGATATCTTATCTAGAAAATAACTAGGTTAGATATTTTAAAAAAAATTCCTTAGGGATATAAACTTTATTCTTTGAAAAAAAAATCCATTTGAAACATTGAAAAACATTTTTGAGAAACATTTTCAAGAGAAAAACGTAAAAGATTATAATGAATGTTATGAAAGTGACTTTGCAGAAATTTTCATTAGAAATATATAATTGTGTCTTAAAAACTTTTTGAAAAACTTTTTAACTTGAAATATGTCAATATAGCTTGAAAACGATCTGAAAAATATTATCCCTGAAAACAGATAAACTGAGTATGAAAAAGTAATTAAAATTATTCTCCTTGAAAATATATAAAAATGGAATCCAAACATTCTGAAAACCATTTCATTGAAAATAACATGAAATATTATAAATGAGTATTGAAATCATATAGAATTTTTTTCCCTTGAAAACATATAAATAATGATTGAAAACATTTTGAAAACAATTTTTTATAAAAGCTTATTAAATAAGATTTATTTTATTAAAAAAATTTAATATGATACTTTTAAAAAAACTATTTTATAGAATTATTTATTTAAATATAAAATGGAAGATTCCTTGAAATGAAATTTGTAAAATCCATACATGTTGAGTGAGGTATGAATAACATTAATTTTATATAATAATGTTTAGAAAAATGCCTTATTCGAAAAGTGAAAAGCCTATTCCATTTAAAAAATTGGTAAAATAAAAAATTGACCAATTTATTTTAAATATTACAAGTGAATATCAAAATAATCTTGGAAAACCTTTTTATAAAACATGGTATTGAATGAATAAAGATATCCAATCGATGATAGGGTAATGATGTGATTTCTTAAAAATAGTTTCTTAACTATCTTATGTAACAATGAGTAATTTTTTTAATAGATGAATATATAAGGAATTATTATATTATAAGAAAATTAATTATTTTTCATGAAATATAGATTATAATTTTCCATAAATAAAAGAATAATAATAATCAATATCAATAAAAAATATGTTTGTTTGAATTAACATCTTATCACTTGGTATCATTGAATCAATCTCCCCATGATAGAAAGTTATTTTACATGAAGAATAAAATATATATAATGTATGGAGACTAATTACATAACATTTCAAATTCATTATATATCACATATATAAAAATATTTGTGTATAACATGGTATGTGACTTAAAGAAGGAAAATTGAGATGAAATCACATTCTCATTTTATTGACTTCTGAAACATAAATTCAATGAAATAAATATGATTGAACAGATATGTAAATAAATATAAATTTTTGAATAAGAAATCTATAATACATTAATGTGTTGTATATGCACCACAGAAGATAAAATAGTGGGGAAATGAAATTTCTCTCGATGATATAAAAAATGAGACGAAATCCCCATACAATGTTTCTTTTCTCTCATCGTAATTGTTCAAAATTCTTGTATAATAAATATAAAATTATTCAAAATATAGCATAAAACCATATTCTTATATATATTACCAGATATGTTTTTCCTTTGAATTTATATTACCCACTTGTTAATAATTCCTTGTTAATATTACGTATCTGGTAATATTCATCATATGTTTATTATAATAATCTATCAAATATACATATATGGAATGAAATACAATTTTCATATACAAGGTAATCCATATATACATATAAATATTGTTTCTATTTTTTTTGTCATGTTGAAATAATGAATGTGCATTAAATTTATGTATATATCTGTATATATGTAATTATTCCATATTAATTATTATATCATATATGTTCACTAAACTCATTATTTATTCATTCTATATAGTGTGCGAATGAATAACATATCTTTGAGGGGGTGGTAGTTCACACTTCCTCAAAAAAATTGTCGCATTTAAATCAAATGGAAAGTAAAATTATAAGCATTGTGAAAGAAATATAAAAGTCTAATGACATGATAAATATAATATATGAATTATATAAATATAATTTCGATCATAATTTACAGAATGGGGGTTAGTAATGAAAAAAAAGAACAAACATTGTTTAAGAAGGTGGTAGTTCATTGTAAACAAAGACAATATGGACGTTAATGATTAAAAGGTTGTTCATATAAGTATAGTTTGAAACCTTTTCATAAGAACATCCTAGTATATTGAAGACATTGTTATTAAAAAAATCATGTAAAAAAGCGGATATGGGTATGTGGAGAATGAATATAAATGAAATGACTTTGAGAGAAGGCATTACCTCTTAATCAGGAAACTCATTTTGGTTGGTGTCAAAAGGCTTACTGAAATTTCATTCATATAATTTGGATTCTTCTTGGAGGAAGGGAGGGATTCATTATATTATATTTGGTATATGTCAGATGAACCAATGTTCTTTTAGATGTTTGATGGATAGGGATAGATGGTTGCCTTTTATAGGGAATTGAAAGGACACACTTGGATATTTGAAAATAAGTAATGTTTACGCACGTTTTTACCCCAAAAAAATCATAAAAGACCATAAAATATCAAAAATTTAATGAGAATGTCCAATTAATTGACATCCAATGGGTGTTGGGATAGTGTCTATGACGTTTTGGGTCATAAATTTAATATTTGGTACATTGTTGACTTTATTTTTTGTTAATCTTTGTAATTAATTTTAATCGCTATCAAAAATTTATTTTGTTAAAAAGATAACCATATTATAAATTAAAAATTATGATTATTACAAATATTAAATCCATTTTTCCATATTATATTCACATAAATGAATGAAATTATTTTAAAATAATCCTTCTGATAGAATGAAACTATGAGTTTTTAATGTTAAAACATCCAAACATTTGGTAAGTTTCTATACACAATTTCAATGTAAAATAGATTCCAATTACCTAAATTAGATTAAGTAATAAAATTAATATAAAATTATACATTACATAAAAATTAAAATATAATTTATCCATATAAATTAAATAGAGGAAAAAGCAGTTTTGAATAAAAATTCATTATTTTTAACTATTTATTAAAAAATGAAACATTATAGAGAAAATATATTATTATCATAATACATTTTTGATTATTTTCCATAAAATATTATGTTTATATTGACATGTTAAATCTATAAAATTTCCATAACTGTATTTAAAATGGGTTCACTATTAAAAGGCAATAAAACTACTATTATTAAAATATATGTTTTCAATAATAATTTTTTTATTATCTCGTATCTATACAATTTATTCTACAATTATAAAAAATATATTTTTTTAATATATAAAATATTAATATAATTAATATATTTCACAATTAGTAATTAATTAATCACATTAACATAAATTATCATTTTCACAAAAAAAATAAACTTATAAAATCAGTCCAATTTTATTTATTTGTTTTATATATTATTTTCTAATTAATAGCTAACTAGTTAATTCCACTCTTTAATTACATAAGTTGGTTAATGTTTTGATATTCATATTAATATCAATGTTATGTCCAATTATATAATAATAATTTTATAATGCCTTATTTTACAACAACACATGGTGTTGCAGGTTATACAAGCCATCAAGTATGGTCAGTCTAGTGAGTAATGTAATCTAAAATCAATGTTCCATGTATAGAAAGATAAAAATTATTATGATTTTACTGTATGATTACCATGTTGTTGCATATAGAAGATTCCATAAATATTTCATTAATATGAAATATAGAATATTTACTATTGTCTGAAATAAACAATATCAAAATGATTAAATTATTTTTAAGAATATTAATTCACAAATTATCATAGTGTTATATTAATCCCCCTGAAAATTTCTTTCTCTGTTTAATTTTTTATGGGATATCAATGTTTTAAAACTTATATGATCATTTCATAGAATCCCACATCGTAAAACTGAATCATAAATGTTAATTTACAATGGGAATGTTTGAAACACAATGATTACCCATTATATCGTATATCTAGGGATCCACATAAAATAACATAAGTGTTTGTACAAAAATGGTCTTATAGGAAAAGAAAAAATATTAATACAGAGTTATTGCATTTATCAGTATAAAACATTTGAATGATTAATGAAATTTTCAGGGACTCATAGTAATAAATCAATGATAACTTAAAATTCCATCAATACAATAAATTTTAATGTATAAACACAACATATTTTTTGATCATTATCATATATTTGAGTAATTATTTAATTAACAATCTTTTTAAGGAAATATACATACATTATATATTTTTATAAAAATATTCATTCATCGGTTGTGATTTTAACTATTTCTAATTCTTACATTACTTCATGAAATGGATGTCTAGCAATTAACATTGATTATTATATCACTAAAAAAAGATATATAAATCATTAAGTCCCATTAATGAAATAAAATAATAAAAAATTTCCATTACATTTATTTAATACAAATTTTGTAATTCCATTAATATTTAAACATAAAGAAACAACAATATTGTACAATAATAAATATTATTCATCAAAAAAATTATACATTAATCGGGACATCATATGGCCTAGTGGTAGAAATGAAACCCATATATTATATCTGTAATGGATTCAAGACTTTCGACGTTGTAAAACATGATTAGTTGTTACCCACAATAAATGGTATCATTTTCTAAAACAACACTAATATAATTTCAAAAATTAATAATATAGACATCAAATAAATATGGTTAATAACTAAATGGATTTTTTAGGATTTTTTCAGTAAAAATTCATTATATAAATACTTCCAATGAATAATAATTTTGTATATTATTCAATTTTTATCCTTCAAACCATTCAAAAATCCAATTCTCCATTTTGTTCATGAATAAGCTCTTATCTTGTCCCAAATTATTTTTCACTATAATTGTCGCTCTATACTTTTACTATTAGAATAATAAAATTTATTTTATTATTTTAGAAACCATATATGGAAGGAGAATCACAAGAAATATTACCAAAGGATGAAGTATAAGGTTTTAATAGGAATTATTCTTATAAAATTAGACATAAAAGTCCATGGATGGTAGGATAAGTATTTCATAAATATCTTGGAAGACATCATCCACAATCATTTGCATAAGATTTCCCTTTGTCCTTTGTATATAAAAGTTTTTGTTTCCTATCATTAACATTGTTCCATGTATTTGGTTAATAGTCCGCATAATGGCCAAACTCCATTTAATTTAAACATTGAAGTGTGGTAAGTGCATTATGTAGGTATTTGTCAATATTTGAATAATTATCTAATTTAATCCTCTTAAATCAACATTCATAAACTCAATGACCATAACATAAACACATAAAATTGTTATTAGTTACCTTAATACTATTATATCTATGAATATTACCACTAACTATGAATAAGGGAAGGATCATATTGTTTTTTCCATAGACGTTAGACTTTCATTTGAACTTCATCTTTCATTTGTTATCAAATCCATGAGATTGATACATAGATAAAACCCCCAATTTTACCATTTTATCACATCTAACTCTTTATATATTTCTATTAAAGTAACTTATAGCAATGTCCCATTGTATAATATGTTTCAGATGCCCCACAAATCAATTGATTTTTTTTGTGTTGAATGATAATACCCAAAGAGTACCTCATAGACCATGTATAATTTTCTACACAATAATGAACAAATTTATCATCCTTCTAATTATGGTCAAGTAATTCCAAACCCATAATATTAGAAAGAATTCAAGGAAATTAATATTAAAAATTGGTAATTAATCTCAAGCTAAACAAAAGAGTCAATTTCATCTTACTACCAGGTATTCTTGATTAGTTTCAACAAATCATATTATTTAACAAAAAATCAATAAAAATACATAATGACCTTATCACCTGCCAAAAATTGGATAATAGAAATTATCCATTCAGTTTTACTGATCCATTTTTCATCCACAAGTGGATCATAAGTCCTGTTTATTGAATGTAGATGTTTCCTCATAAATGAATCAATAGAATTTTTTTCCTCCTTCTCTCATTTGGGAGTCCATCATGGTTCATAGACTATGAAATTTTGCTGAGTATAGAAACTATAAACATAATTTCTACCCCCTTATAATTTTTTATCTCATATGCTTAGTAAGAGTAAACCAGTGTGATATATAGGAATAAACATTAAAATAGGGGTGTGGTAACGTGATTATAACATAATAATATCATATCATTTATATTAATGATAATAATAATGAAATATTATGCAATACATATTTGTTCGCAAGACACGAATCATCCGGAAATAATGAACATAATACAAGAAATCATAGAATAAGAAGAATGTATGGAATTGTAGAATACACATAATGATTGAAAATATTATTTCGAAGTTAACCACAATGAAATTAGTAACATTTTTGGATTGGGATAATCACCTATGTTCCTACTTTGGGATTGTAATTTCATCATGTTTACCCTCTTGTTTTGGGATTGCGATGTCCCTCCATGTACTCTTTTTTTGAGAATGGGATGTTCTACCATTTATAATCTTGTTTGGGGATGGGTTGTCCACATGTGTACCCTATGAGATCCTAAAACATTTATCATTCCCTAATTCATTGGTGGGAAATATATTTACCACCTATATCATAATAGTTTATTTCATAAAGTTTTTACGAAATAAAACATTCATAATATCATGAGCCATAAATATTGAATGGTTTTATAATTATAAAATCCTTACCCATGAAATAAATAGATATCATTAACAACTAATCAAATCATAAAATAAAAAAAATATATAGTATTCATAATCACCTCCTTAGTGCATACGATGTGAAACGATGCATTTTTCAAAATTATAAAACATAGAGAAGAGAGGTGGATTTCGTTATCATATTTCCATCAATACATAAACCATTATACAATGAATATTAGTAGAAGAATTCTATAATTTCATATAATGGTATGAGTAACCTCAAAATATATCATCTTACATGTAAAATAACATCCAAAGATATTATGGAAAATTTTATTAGAAAAAATATCATTTATTCATTGAAAATATATTATGAGAGCTTGAATACTTTTCGATAAAAACAATCCTTTCAAATTTATATAATGATATTGAAAATGTTTCAAAAAAATTCATTGAAAACATAAAATAGGGTCATGAAAATGTTTTATGAACACTTTTAATTAAAATAACATGAAAACCTATAAACATGACTTTAAATAAATTTGAAAACATTTTTTTTAAATAAATATAAAAGAATCATGAAAACGTTTTCAAAAAATATTCTTTGAAATGATATAAATGAAGAATGAAAAAATAATGAAACCATTTCATTGAAAATTCCATTAAAAAATATCTTATAAATTAACCATTTAAACAAGGAATGAAAGCATCAAATAAATGAGGATGGGTAAAGTTGTATAGGTCATACATGGTAATAAGAAAATTTATTTTTCATGGTAATATGTCAGAAAAATGCATTTTAAGAATGTGAAATGACGATTCCATAGAGAAAATTGGTAAAACAATAAGAAAAAATTTAATTTCATAATTATAGGATGATTGTACAGTAATCATAAAGACACTATTTAAAAATCATGGTTTTGATGGATTGCCAATTTCTGACCAAACAGAGGGTTTTTTAGGCTTTATAAAATAATCTTTCATAAAAAATAAAGTAAAATGTATAGAAAAATGGAACCAATACATGAATATATCCTGAAAAAATATAGAAAAATTAATATATTGACTATTATAGAAATATGGATCATAATATTTCATCATTGGAATAATAACCATAAACAATCTATATAAATTTTGACATTCTTTAAATAAACATCATATCACTAAATAACATTGAATCTAACTATTAATGTAAGAAAATGAAATTAATTTAGGCTTAAAATATAATTAATGTTATGATATTCATGATATAAAATTTCTAATAATGTATATACCCCATATATTAAAATATATGTTCATAACATGACATGTGTTTTAAAGAATGAAAATTAGGACATAATTACTTTTATGATGAGGTGTATTTTGAAATAAAAATCACATGAAAGAAATATAGTAAAATGGATATGTAAATAACCTAAATAATAATAATAATATGAATAGTAGAATACATTCATGGGATTTATATACATCATGCAATAATAATTTGTGGTGAACCAGGCATGTATGTAATGGATATAAAAAGTGAGATAAAATCACCTAATCTTATGTCTTTACTATCATCATTATTCATAAGACCTCCTATATAATAAATATAAATTTATTATTCATATATCAACAAACCATATTCTGAAATGTAAAACAACATATCATTTTATTATGTCATTATTTTACCCACTGGTTAGCAATGGCATGTTAAGGTAATGCTTTGGGTAATATTCACTTTCCTTTTCTCTTGTGTCTTATTTTTTTATACATTTCATTGTTATAATTATATAATTATTTCCAGAATGTAATCCATAATATTAATATAATTTATATCCATTATATATGTAATATAAAATTCTATATAATATAAATGTGTGAAATGGAAGAAAGTGTTCATTGAGACTTTAAGATGTACGTTTATCTAAATTATCCACTGGATTATTATAAAAATATTTTTTATGAATATATAACACATGAAATTTTTTAATATCGATATCTATTAGTAGTTAACTAATCATAATAATATAAATCTAAATTTTCAAATAAAAATAGCATTTTATAAAAATAGTCCCTTTATGTTAATTTTTCTCTATACTCTAATCTAAATTATTAATAACAATTGAGTTGAACTATATATATCCTTATGTTATTTTATCATGTGATTTAAAATTCAATGGATATGTTATGTCCCATTGAAAAATAATATTTTAATAATGAATTATTTTTTCTATAACAATTTGTCTTGTACGTTATACAAGCAATTGTGTAAAGAATGTCTTACTTGCACTGTAAGTTATCATCAATGTTCCATATAGAGAAAAATAAAATTTCTGTTGCATGTAGTGGATGATTGAATCTATGTTGTGTGTAACTCATGGAATACATAGTGATTTTATATAAAATAAACAATTATCTTTATTGGGTGAGATGAATAATATTAAAAAGGTTAAATTTATATGATAAATAATAATTCAAAAAACATTGGTGTTTTACATTTACATTGGGATCTATCCTCAGTTCCATGAGATATGCCATTTTAATACAACTATCATTAATTCACAGGGTACCAGGTATGTTATACAAACTATAGATACCAATGGATATCCATCTACATACCTACCGAGGATGATATTAATCATTCATAGACTCTAGTACTTTTTATGATCCCTTACCGCATATCTAATATTATATTCCCCAATATATCCTCATAATTTTTCCCAAATTTTCACAATAATTACAATCTAGAGTAGTGTACAAACAAAGAGGCCATTTTTACCCAAATTTTACACTAAGATCACTACAATGGAACCAGATATTATTATGGATTCCCACTACCCAATTTTCTTGGATTACTAATTCCATTGTGAAAACAGTTGCAGCGATGATTATTTCATCTATTAGAGGAGTAAATAGTTTTACATACTAAAAAGGAAAACCAATTCTCAAGTAATCTATTATATACCATTCCATGATGAGTTCAAGATTCCTTACAATTTCAAAAATATTCAGAATGAACATGTTCACCTCCTCCCGACCTCATACCAAAGAGCATCCAGACAAAATATCAACTCGTATATCTCTTCATCATCCAAATATGGTGTAATCCCATTGAAGTTGATAAAACATTCAACATTTTTCTTACAAACATACATTCATCAGTAATTTTTACGAAATCATTGTCCAACCAATACAAAAAAAGAATGAAATATAAATGGCTCTTAACCATCATCAATATATCTACCACGGTAACTTTTCATGCTTCCCTGCCTTCTAGATAATTTCCCAACAATGCTTTTCTAGTCCACAAAGAATATATATTCCAACAGTAATCCTCATATCTGTGAGTTTTTCAAGATGGTTAAATATCATAATCAATGAATCAATTAAGAACTCATCAGGCAGAAGGGCCTCTATCCCTAGTAAAGGTGGGATGATGCTCATGTTTTTAACACTATTTTCAACATTAGCCCCGATGGAACTATGTGAATAGTCTTTCATTCCATGTATATCAAGACCCTCATTAATATGTCATGAATATTAATATCCATGCAATCTTAAAGATCTATAGGGTGTTATGGTTTACCTGTGTTAGGCATGTGTTTATTTCCACTCTCTTGATTCGAAACTCGAAGATAGTGGAGGTTATTGTTTTCTCTATGAAAAACACACTCCATAGAGCATTGGCTATCTAAATTTAACCCTCAATGGTTGAAAAAATAAAATCACTCCTTGTCTCTCTAAGAAAATCATTCAAGAGTGTTATCATTGCATAATTGTTCATATATAGCATTTATCTGGTATAATATATATCTGTTATTATGGTTTTATATGATGGTTTATATCACATGAAAAAGTAATATGTTGTCAATTTGAACATTGCATGCCTATATATATCAACCATTCTTAATTATGAAGCAAGAATTCACATATCACACCATACTATGCCTCTATTACTAATCAAATTAACTTATAAATTTATAAAATGATAAATTCATACTACTTGGGAATTACACAGGGTTAAATAACATATAATCTAACACTAACACATCATATGCTGAAATTCACGCATGAGAACTAAGATTTTTACACCACGTAGTTTAGCTACTACCATGTACATGATAATTACGAAATCTCAAAACATCTTATTCCCCTTAGTATATTTTAAAAATAATTATGAAATAAAAATGGAAACATGAACCCCTGATAGAACATTGTAACATCTTCGAATTCACTACTATCTCATTTTTCGAGAAAATGTTTTTATATGAAATCAATCACACATCAATGTAAATCATATAATTTTGACTAGTATCAGAGGGATGATAAGTATTGTGGGGAGACTACACACATAGGTTACAGTGTTAAAAAAGTCATAAAACCCCTAATAAAATTAATAATACTAAAAATAGTATAATTCAGATACACAAAAATAAAATACAACGAATACCCAACAATAAAATCCAATTGAATAATAAATTTAATAACAATGGAATAAATTACCACTATTCTAGAATGTAACTATTTTTCTTGTAAAAGGTAATAATAAATTAATGACTATTATAATAACAAATTACTCAAATTTTTCAATTCAATAACCACATTTGATTCTAATTTACGAACTCCTTCCCAACATGAAATTAAATCATCAATAGAAATGTATGTTTACCATGTATAAAACAATGTCCATATAATCTACTCAGCGTACTGAACAAAAACCCGAATCAGGTGTGAATATAACTCAGTTGGTCTACACCAACATGTCGATGATAACTAGTCTGATAAAATTTTATTCAATACTAATATAAATACATGTAATAACTAATTAAACAATTTATTTAATTAATCATCAACATTCTTCGTCACTATTCCATAATGTCTTTAAATTGGTATCACATGTATGAAAACAATAAAAATATAAATGTTATATAACATAACATGCCTCTATACCATGATGCAATGTCTCTGATCATTCCTTAGAATCAATCCAACCGTAAAATTATAACTACAATATATATCACCAAAATCTGGATTAACCCCGTTATAAGAGCATATTGATTTTAATGAGGTCCAAGCCCAAAATATATTAATTTCATCATGTTTTACTAGTCCTATCATGATATATATGAATTTTATCTTGTTTCACTCTTCCAGGATACCTATAAAGTCATTTTTTCTTATAAAAACGTGTCATAGAACACTATATATTCATTTTAGAAAGTAGACATTAAATATCCTGATATATAATTATTACAACATGTTTCACTAGGAATATCCAACATTATAATAATTTCATTATGGTTATCGTGGTAAATGCCCGATATATGAATTATAAAATTTAATCACAAAACAAGTAATAGCAATAATAATATCCCAATATAACAGTATATATCAAATTAGATAATTTTGAAAATTACCGTTTATATTTTAATTAAAAATTTCACATATCAATTCTTCATAATTAATAATATTATAGTTCTCTATATAATTTCATTTAATGGTCAATTAATATCTAGAAATTATCCACAATCCATGTAATTATATAAGAAAATTAACTGATTATGAAATTACTTTCTATTCAGGGGTTCTCTCACATGACCAAAATAGAAGCCATATCAATGAAAAATTTGATCCAGCGGGAAACCGAGGAATCAATAAAATCTTTATTTAAATTTATACTACACCTGAGTTTTTTGCGCAATTAAATAATTGGATATAGACTTCAATTATCAAACCATAGTGTAAATATTTAGACACCATACTTGTAACTTAGAATCAAAAAATTCTTATAAAAACAAAATTCCATTAGGATGAAGGTCAAAATGAAAACATTAAGGATCCCAGATAAAAAATTATAGTGTCCAAAAGAAAAATCACACAAGGTAAAATTATTTCACTCCAACATCTCAAGAAACATGGTATAAAATGGAAAACAGAACCAAAACCACTATAATGATTGATAAAAAAGAATGGTATATAGAAGTGATGTTTTCACTCCAATATCCAAATGAATATTCCCTAGAGTCTAGAAGAGAATTATCTACATGAGTTATAAATAAAATTAAAACACATGTGACCAATTAAAACTGAATGTCATGAAATTACACAAAATTTAATATAGTTTAATTCCATGTAATTATTTTCATTGGTATTTGATAGAGAATCATTAACCATGGAAAAATAATATCATATCTCAAACAATAAATGACATGTAATCCATTTTCATTATCTGTAAATGTTTTGAAATTGTTTTTTACCCATTCCCATTAAAATACATGATTTACCCCTTTATGTATTCTTATATTACAATGAACTCATTGTAACAAAAAACACATTTACCCATACTAGATTAATTCAAATAGGAATTAATGGATGGAAATTAATTAATTTTGAAGAACAATGTCTCATTAGCATCAAATAGTATGTGACCACTATGGCTCAAATGATGTACGCAATGAGGGACACACCTAAAAATGAGGGATATTATAGAGGAGACACTTTAAGAATTATTCCCGTTACATTTGATAGGGTGAGTGGAATACTAAATACCCATATATATTATCATAGTACCTAGTTGAAATTGAATAATTATAGGATAAGATCATGCATGGCATGAACATTCATCTTGACTGACTTCTTTAGAGGCATTAGATCATAAATTTTACCTCTTAGGAATGTGATAACCTAGTGTGAGCTCAGAAAAACCATCAATTTTTTATAGATTTTGTTTTTATGAGAATCCTAGAATCGTGGATTTTTTTTTATTTCATAGGACAAAAGAACTAATAAATTTTATATATTATGATATTTAAGTGATTTTTTTTGAAAATTTTCATAATGATGAATTTTCTCATTGATCCTTATGTCGATGGGGAATTCTAAGACTGTAGTTGTTTCAATACCATAAAATATCCCCAAGGAATGATACCGAGTGGGTTTCTATTTTTTTTTCATCGATGTATGTTCTTGGTGGGTATATTAGATAAATAAATAAATATATTTAATTTACTTATTTAATGGGAAAATAATATTGTTCATTTTTTATGGATTATTATGGAAAAAGTACAAAATAAGTATCATAACCCTAGGAATTTATAGTGGTGGAGGAGTGGTTCATTGATATAAAAATCATATGAATGTGGTTAGATGATAATGATAAAACTGAATTGTAAGACATATAATGATCAAAATGTGATAATAACCTTCATCAATAAAAGATGATTTTTTCCCCATCGATCAACCCATTCCTGGTGAAAGTGGAATTATTTTTTTCAATTTTATCCATTGGTACTAATTGATAATAAAATATTATATATATACTTTGATTTTGGGGATTTTTTTTGTGACCATGATTTTAAATAGTATTTATGAAAAAATATTTTATAACATATATGCAATTTATCTCATAATTTTATTTAAAATATATAATCTTTGTATGGGATGGCTCTTCCCAGCAATGGTTTCTGTTTTGTCTTATTTCCATTCACCCAATCCTTCTCTATGTTCTCCATCATTAAAGCATGAGTCCAGTGAATTGACAATGTGAGGTTGAAATTGAGTGTGATAAAACCATAAACCTCATTGAGAATGTGATAATGATGTTGGAATTTTGATTATTGATGACAATTATTTTTTAAAAGGAATTATTTCTAAGTAATCATGGATTTGGACCCCTAGAGTAGATAGTATAAATGATTACATCCACATGGAAGATCATAGTTTTTTCGTGCCACTGATTTATAGGTATTGATTATTATAGGATTTCCACATAATTATTGAAATGATAAAGTGATTTAAAACGGCTATCAAGAGGGAAGAAATTATTTTTATTCTATTTGAGTGAAGGATGTATTTTCATTATTTAAAAAATATGACTACATGATATTTATACTAGATGAACATATGCTTTTTATTCCAGGTTCTAATGGAAGATAGTGCTTTTTTAGAGTAAAATATCTTACACAATGTGGAAGCTTTGACAAACTATTTTTTACTTCCTAGGAAGCCATGCCATGTTTAAATTTCACTCAACCATGTACTATATTGTAAATAAATAATGTTTACCTATAGGGACACATAATTTGGTTGAATGTGGATAATTGATATTTGTGTTGAGGGTACACACTCAAAAACCAATGTGATGATATAATCAATGTCACTATAACATTTGAATATTTTATGAAATATATTCATTCAATTTAATTTTAATTCCACAATATAATTCATTGCACATAATAATGAATTTATCATTCATCATATGAAACACAATTTTAACCATTCATTGCAAACAACACTGAGTCCCTTTTTGACTTATATTACACGATCCCTGTATTACTAAACAATAATATAATATTGATATTATTTTTTAAAAATATATTTATAACCATTTTATTGGAATAGTGGCAATGAATATGATTTAAAAAATAATTATAATATATATTACACATTTTTATTAAATAAATTCATTTTTTAGCAATTAAATAAATTTTTAATAATGGAAAATTCATTATAATGTATATTTGTTTTGAAAAACTATTCTTAGGTCTGGAATAATTTTTTTATTTTAGTAAATGAAATTAATCACTATTAATGAAATATATTAATGAAATTAATATTTTTTAAGTTAAATAAATGGTTTACATTTCATCCAAAATGTTTTATAGAATGAAGAGAAGAATAAAAAATGTTTCAGACATAAAAAAATGATATTCTTAAAGCAATTTTTCCAACCGTTTTAGGGTGAACATATTATAAATATAATTTTTCAAACATTAAATTATTTAATTGAAAATATTTTCTTCTTTTTTTAAATTGGAAAATAAAACATATCAGAGGGTGATTTTATGGCATTTTTATGAGGACATTAAAATTATGATAAATAGGGAATAGAATTGAATTTTAATTTAAAATTTAATTTTCATATAATGTATTTTCTATTTTATGTTATAATTATATTTTTATTAAATTTATTTTTATATAAAATCTTTATTATTTAATAAATTTTTTGAAATTTTATTAATTTTCATAGTGATTTTAGCAAAAAAAAAAATTATTAAACATTGAACATTGTCTCTTTAAAGACCTGCTATGTCATTCCATAATCAAGACTAATTATTATTTTATTTCATATAATTTTATAATTGGAATTTTGAAAAATAGTTTTGCTTCATGGAATTATCTTAATTAATAAGGTTAATTAATTTCAACATAATTTTTGAACAAAAACATTATCGAATGTAAATAAATATAATTGAAGTGATTATAGTCAAATTAAGTTTACCTATTAGTTAAACATCAATATTTAGGTTAAAAATGAAAATTAAACATGTAAAAAATCCATTTTATTGAATTTATATTACTATATATCAACATCTATGAAATTTGGATAATTATTGTGGAAATCATATATTGGAGGCCTCTAAATTGTGTTTACAAATTTTTTTTTCAACTGAATTCCTCTCCCCTTCCTCTATAAAATGAAATCCCCTATATAACATCTTGAATCTTATAAATCCCCCTTAGATCCTTAATACCATGAAACAATTAAATAACATCATCTAACCACTCAAACTATTGTCTTATATTTTTGATGAAATTTTTTATGGATGTCCTTTTTTGTAAAAAAATAGTTACTAAAAAGTGGGAACATTCTTAAACAATCAATATTTTTTTATTTGTTTCTCTACCCCTTAATTTTTTTACACTATTGATAAATTATAAAAATATAATGTTATATACAATTATATGTTTTCTTGATATGTTTTTTTCTACACCTACACAAACATCCATCAAATTTGTATAAAACATATCATTAATGTGTACACTGAACTATCACCTCGTGAATCAATGTCATTCATTATCCATTACAAATATCATGGATGTAAATTATAATGGACAAAAAAATTTAAAATTATATATATGATATTTATTTTTTCTTTGTACTTTTTTATTTAAAAAATTATTACATACCTTCATGCTTTTCATTTTCTGTAAATAATATAACATTGCTTCAGTACGTGTGGCTAAATGACTCTCCAATGTGATTTGAAACGTTCAAAACAACTGTTTAATTTATTAAATATGGTTCAAAATAAAAATATGAGACATAATATCAAATATATTATATTCATTAAATAATTAAATATATTTAAATATAATATTTTATATTCTTTATTACCATATCATAAAAAATGTGATAACATCATTTTTGGGTGTGTGGACCACCGCCTCCTCGACACGATGTGATTCTTTTTACATCAAAATAATTAAATATATAATTATATTTTTTAAATAATAGGTTATTTATGATATAATAATAATTCTAGAATAATATTTGTTACTTTCCTTATTTCAATTATAATAATTTAAAAAATTGGGAACGTTAGTCATGTGTACGTACAACCTACAGTCTCCAGGATTTTAACATTTGATCATTTTTCATAACCATAATTAATAATATATTTTAAACTAATAAGTGATGTATAAGTATTATAATTATTTAAATATTCTTTTTATGAATATTTTTTAAATAATTACCTCATTGACCATAGGCGACCTATCAAGGTAATTTTTTATACATAAGCTGAATATGGTCAAATCATCTAACATGAACATTATTTATTTAGCAGTTGCATGTACCTAGTTTAATAGTGAAAGAAGAAATAATAATACTTGGAAAATGTTTTTATTCAGGTAAATAATTAACATTAGTTTATTATTCAAGAAGATACAAATCATGGGTGAAAATTTAGACTCATGGTGAGGGGTTTCATCTCAACTTACATTCTACTGAATCTTACTAGTCAGTATGAACCTAGTTACCTTTATATAGTGCATATACTGACCTATGATTTATTATATCACAAATTTAATTTATTTCAAGATATTAAAATTATATATTAATTTTATTCATTTATTTATCTCATGATTCAAATGATACTGAATTAGAAAGGGATTCATGTCTCTCTTTAACATTCGTGAGGCATATGTCACAGTCTCTGTATAATTGATTTTATGTAACTATTTACTATGTTGATGTATTTTATAAATGGTTGTTTTGTAATTCTTATTATATAAACATTTTATATGATTATAATTACTATTGGGGTTTCTACTTCGTATGTTACTATAATTATAATGGGATTTTTAATATCACTTTTATTTTTGCAAGATTTATTATTTATTCCCTAATTTTTTTGAGTATCTACATCACAAGAATGTATTTTATAATTATTATCCTAAAATATATTGAGATTTATATGTAAATATTAGTCTCTCTCTATCATTGGGATTATGGTTTTTATGTACGTAAATTATTAATGATCTTATGTCGTAATTTTCATTCATTGAGGATTTGTTTATATTATTATCCTATATTAATTTATGATATGTATATACATATCATTTTATATGATATATCATGAATATCCATATTTTCCTAGGAATATAAGTTTCATTTAATTTTATACCATTATAAGGATTATGATCCAAATGTTTCAATGTGTTATGGAATTCATTAGATTTTATATGGATTAATTTGTTCATGAATATTTTTTGATGAACTATTAAAGGATTATTCTTTTATCAATGTCATAAATTCTTGTTGATACATATTATCCACATGGGATATTTTTTACTTATACAAAAATAATTAATTTTTTATGGATTATTATTTTTCATTGATATTATTATTAAACACTTTTCCTTTACCTAGATTGGTAATTTCACAAAGATATTGCTGTGAAATTAGTTTTTTTCTACAGGTTGATTATCCTTTAAAGAGATTTCCTCGAAAACTGTGTCTTTTCCATTAGTTGATTAGGTCTGACTGATATTTTTCTAAACCCCATTTCTATTCCATGCGTAATAACCTTTCAATGGGATTTTAGTATATCTAGTTTCCATTTCGAGGTTCAATCTAGTTATAAAATTAATTAAGGGTGATTTAATGAGATTTCACTAAATTTTTATGTATTAATTTCATGGATATATTAAATGATGGGAATAACTATATAGTTAAAAGTTCTTCCAATTATATCTTATATGATGAATGCATATATATATCTCTCTCATTCATTGGTTACTATATAGATGGAAGTCAATCATATTTTTTATTCTTATCACAATGGTTATCTAAGGGTTCTATAAGGGTTCAATGAGATGAAGTTTCGTGATATCAGTATGATCTCATTATATATTATATGGATTTATAATTCTTATAAAGAATGATATTTTTATCATATGGATCATGATTATTGATTCTTGTTACTAATTCATTTATCATGTTTTAATATTTAATTCTCTAGGTAATAATAGGTTTGAGTTATTTTCATATTCACTCATTCACATTTCTAATGTTATCACACCCAAATGAACTCTTAGGATCATCGCTAATGGTTAATTTTGAAAAATTACGTTTACTCTTATTTAGAATCTTATCTCACCCTATTTATGTTTCTTTAAACCAAGTTCATAAGAATTGTGTTATATGATTTAGGTCTATTAAAAATTTTATAATGATGATGACGATGACATAATGGGAAATAAAAAAAGATGGGTAAATTGGAGATGTTGTTTAACATTAAAAACCAAATATTTGAGATTAAAAGTTTATGTTATTTATCTGTGTAAGAGATTTTAATAAATCAATATAACAATAAACTTAAATGATCGCCTATAATTTATGTGATCCTAGTTTTCCAATTCATGTTGTGTGGTATTTTTTGTAAAAACATTACTCATAATTATCTTTACGATAGGTGAAAATATGAGTTCATGGATTTGAACATAGTATATGGGTGTAAAAATCCTAGTATATTATAGTCACCAAATGAACTTTCCATGTGGTGACACATTTAATTCCAATCCATGTATAGGGTTGGACATTCAAACTGTCCTAGTGGATTCATACGTTGGGCGACCCTATAAAACTGCCTTTTAAATTTTCAACATATTTTATGACTTTCATATCCCATATATCAAGAGATGGAATTGGTACATTGTGTAAACTATCAATAGATGTTAGCTATTTGGTACATGATTATGGAAATATTTTTTTCACAAAAAAATAGAATTATTTTTTGTGGGTTAATAATTCCTACTATGATGCTTAGTCATTTCCATTGATCATGTTTGATCATATTAGATATGCCTAGGACAATAATATCCTAACACATTATGGGTAATTTTTCCAATACCCCTAATATATTAATATTAATAACTAAAAAATTATATATAAGGAAATGATCCTATATCTATGGAGTGATAATTTCCCATTTTTGAGCAATAATGGGTAGAGAGTCCTCCAAAATGTATAGTTACTCCATAAATAGTGGATCATAGTCTTCTATTGAAATCCCCCCACATTAATTATGGTTATTTGTCATGTTATTATGTGAATTGGAAAAATCAAATTGTGTGTTGTTGTATGAATCCTCATTCATAGCATGATTTCATGATCACGATCCCCTTCAACAATTTTAATGTTTTTATTTCCATTCATATCTGATGTTGGGTTTTCGTTTACATATATTTTATTAGGTGAGTTATATTTTAATTCACTATATTTTATTATTCTGGGTTTTTTGGGATATCCTACGATGAATTTATACACTCACAAATACATGGGATATTCCAACACATGTCTTGTTTTTTGAAAATTACATGAATATTAGTTGATTCAATTGATGACCTGATACCAAAGAATAATAGCTGGAGTTGGAGGTACTCAATTTATTCTGTTGTTGGACAAGACGATTATGATTAAATCCCCTTTAAATTGACATATTTTATTGTAAAATATTTTTTATTACCTCAATTATTGTGGATTGAGTATATTTACCCTTTATATAGTTCTTGTTTCATTACGTCACATTTATTATTTTCTGGAGGTTGTGGCATGAATTTTTTATTCTCTATTTAGATCAATATTATATCATAACTCTTATATTTTTCATATATTCTGTTGTGTGTAGTAATTTACAAACATTATGAGGGGGACTAAAATTTCAATGTTATGTCTACTCAAAACTTTTCAGCAAACTCCATCCTATTTGATAAGCACATGGGGAATCACACATGGGTTACATTAAACCCACGTAGAGAACCAGTTGGATATGTAGTGGAATGTAAATAATGTATAGAAACAATATTCAAAGTGTTTCATCAATAATATATATCACCATGGATGGAAACTCCAATAGTAATAAACCATTTGTCCTCATCATATATTACTAAATATAAAAATGTATACCTAATCTTATCCCACATCCCCTTAAATCCATATTTTGTACCATAATCCTATTCACATCAATGAAAAATGAGGATTTTTGCATTTTGTGAAATGAGTTTATTTTAGTTAACATTTATATCTAATAGATACTATATATATATAAAATAAATCTACCTATGACATTGTATGATATGGCAGAAATCCAATTAATATCGTGATTATAAAGGATCGCCATCGTTTATTTGATCATATTTTGATATATCTGATAAAATTATAATTCTTTTGTATACATGTACTGAGTTTTTCATAAAAATAATTTCATTTTTTTCATAAGATACTTCTCCTCATAATAATATTAGATCTCCCTCTCAGGGCACTAAAATGTAAAGAAAGTCTCAAATAAATCCGCCAATTTTCAGTTCAAATAACTTGTTTATCTCCATAAAAAACATCTAACACATTCATTAGTAAATTCCTAAAATATTACCATCTCTATATAAAAAATTACATGTGATAAATATTTTTTAAATTTTATATTTCAATGAAAATCTTCCCAACCATTTTTTAAATTATACTTCTTCTAAAAGGTATCCATCTTAGAATACAAATTTATTGGGGGTAGTTTTACTGCATATAATAGAATTTATAATCATAGTACACAATTCGTATCTTATCCAAAATGAATAAAAATGGGGTATGGATAAAGCCCTCATCATAGAAATCATTATTAACAAAATAATAATTTTAATCCATCTAGATTATTTATAATTAATTATTTTTATCATTAATATAAATATTATAATGGTTTTAATATTAATAAACTGAGAAAATGTAGTATAAATGTACACTCATTTATAATGAGAATATCATTAACACACATGTATTTCTGTAATTACCACAAATTCACCATTTTAAATAAATTTGATAAGGAAAAACAACTTTTTATGAAACACAATTTTGGTATTATAGTTTGGGAAATAATTCCCATGTAATATTTTTATCAATTTTATGAAATTAATCTGTTATAGGACAAACCCACTCTCAATAAATCAATACATGATAAGCATTTTTGGCTTCCACATTCATGATTAATGAAATAATGATATATTATTATAGGAGTTATGTATATTTATAACTAAATCCAATGATTTATTATTATTATTTGGACGTAAACATGCCTTCTCTTACATGAATGAAATGGTCATGAATTATAATCATCGCATTAATATACTAAATAATATTTCTTAACCACCACATCCTCAATAAATTTTTCTTTTTAGAAAATTCATAATTTTTCATATAGAATCATCAGCAACATCATTTTTTCAAAATACTACAATATAATAAAAATAAATCATTGCATTTTCCAATATATTGAAATCAATATTATAAAAACTAATCTAATAGATATTATGCTACATTGGTATCTCCTTCCACCCTTAGGATAAGATAAAAATTTCATAATTTTCCCTGACTAATATTTAATGAAATATTATACATTTATTTTGAGGATACCTTAAATAGTAAATAACCTAGCATATTCTACACAATGAAATTTATTACAATAAATCAAATATGGGGATATAATTGAATTTTCCATCTGAAAATATAGGTTTTAAGTCTTAACCATTAATCTAATATATTCCTTCAAAACATATCAATATGTATCATGATTAAAAAACATTGTATGTGCAATCCTCACCAAAAAACTGTTCATCATTCATTCACATTATTTTGTAGATGTTATTATCGGGTAGTGATTTTAGGTATGATTGCATAATTATCTATATGAGATTGAAATAGAACATTTTAAAATCAATGACTTTATATGCTTGAATCATCTTGAGAGATAATCACCATTATACATATCAGTTTATCAAGATAATTTATATAATGAAGATACATCATAATTGTTGTTAATATAAATTACACATAATATGAATGAGGTCATCAATAAAATTATAGTTGTACTTGTTATCATTTTTAAAAATCATCCTCATAGGTTGAAACTCTATTAAATAAATGATCAATAATTTTTTTGTTGGTAGAATCTTCAAATATTTGAGTAAAAATTTAACAATATTAATATATTTTCCTTTTGGGGAAATCTAATATATATATCAACTTATCTATATAACATTACCAGAATTGTCTTTTAATTATATAATATTATTTTTATTTTGGAAAATATATTCATTCGTATTATTACATAATTGGTCTCCTATTTCATTAATTTAAAACATGATTTTCTAGCATCACCCACATGGAATTGATTACCCAAAATTATCATTCCCCTTTAATTCACTTGTTCTTATTTGAGATTCATAACCACAAACACATTAATTATAAAAACGAATTTATTTTATCCATAATAAATATATAAAAATATAAAGAAATTCGATTCATTAAAACAAAATAAAAATTGTTGTTTGATTTTATATTTTTTTTTCTAGTAATTGTAGAACATATTTTTTTACATTATGTGGACCATCATTGGAATATAAAAAAAATTAAAGTTTTTAATGCGGATTTAAAATTTCAAATACATTTTTAGATGTGATGAACATCCATTATACATTATCTATAGAATCTAATTAATTTATTCATAATGTGAATCTTAAACAAAATGATATTTTTAAATATCATTATCATCAATCTCTATATATATTTTTCCCCTGGTGGAATTCAATAATGGTAATAAATCATTTACCTAGATCACCTGGTAGACCATATCATTACCTAAAATCATCTAATGGTAAATATTTTTTCTAAATCATTAAAATAATTAATTATGACACTTTTTGAATCTATATACATTAGGCAGGCAGACCCCCTCATGTTTTGAATCATAATAAAACATGATTCATCTAGATGATAAAAATTAATCTAACAAATATTTTCTATATTCAGAAATGTTTTTATTACTAATAATATCACTATATATTATTTCAATTGTAAAATAAAAATATTTCCAAATATTGGTCTCTTATTTTCCACCTAATATTGATTATCCGTCTTGACACCGTCTTAACGACATGAAATTTAATGAATTATTGGCATGTAGTTCTTAATTTATGATTTTCTGTTACCATATTTAAATAAACCAATACTATCATATATTTAACATATATTTAAAATTCCATAATTTCCATAATGATGATACTCATTTTTAACAGCCCATGCCTCCTCATTGGCTTGAGATGGTGGTGTAATGTTACATGGATTTAAGAGACAACACCAAGGTGCCAAAGGTTTGAAATAATTTCAATGGGATTAAATACAATTGGGGTTAGATTTTAGCTATGATAAATAAATCAAACAAACCAAACCCACCATAATGAAATAACCAATAAATTATTTAAGAATAAATTTTATGAAAATTCAATGTAATACAATTGATATCAAGACCAAAGAACCACAATGTACTATAGTAGAAGACTACCAATCATAAATATATAAAGAAGAATACATAACCAACAATACTGAATGACTCCAAAGACATAACTCAAATTCTCCAAACATGCACAATGATACAACTCCACAAAACAACTCTAGTGTCATTGAACAAGTATATCCAAATTATAAATATTGAAAATAGATATACACTATATAAATGGAATTTGGTGGAAGATACATTATGATGGAATTCATATTCTTAGTTGAAAAAAGAGGATTCATTTCAATGTTAGTTAATATCATTCATAGCCAAAATGATCATGGAGTTTGATGATTGAAGTGAATTTGATGTTTTCGTTCGAGTATTAATCATTCCATATTTGGATGATACAGTAAAATTGGAACATTCATCAAATCCAGAATGCATTTATATGAGGAACAAACTCAATAGTGGGGAGATCATTGAGGGATGAAAACTATATTAGATTTTATTTCCGTAGTTACAAAATAATATTTCAGTACCTTTGAATTTTAAAGGGTTTTAATTTCATTTTCTATGGGAATTAGTCTGAATAATATTTATATATAATTTATACATCATGTTAATTCTTTACAAGTCTTGTAATGTTTGGATTATTTTAATATTCAGCTAAGGAGATGGGTTTTTTTGGATAACCGATTTCAAAAATTACACAATGTATAAATATATTACACATCATGTTATTCAAACACATGTAGTTTTAATGTGTCACATGTGGGTGAATTATATTTTATCCCACATACATATATCTCCTATAACTCATATGTCACAATCCAAGAGATTTGTTAGAGCCAATCACTGTCTCGGATTCCTCTTATGGGTGATAAACCCTTTATTATTTGTTCTTGGATCAACTTTTCCCTCTCTCACTTTTTTTCAATAGAAGTTGTGGTAACGTATCATGAACATGTTTATTTTTTGGAACTTATATTTATTATTTTTATTATAGGATCCTTCTTGATATCATTGACATCTTCTATATCATGGTAATATTTTGGATGAAATGACTGAATAGAATTAAAACAATTTTGGTCTAAACTATAATCCTATTAAAATATAATTGTCATGAAACATAAATTTCATAACCCCAGAAACATATAATTTTCCAATAACATTGATACATTGTATTTAATTTTTCCATGGATTCTGATTGCATCCAAATGGTTTTTGATCTAGCATGTGGATTTTTTTTCAATTGGGTGAATCATTGAACACAAATTAATTGTTTAATGGATTAAATTAGTTTATCATGACATGAATTTTCCATAATTTTCTAATATATATTCTCCTATTCATTTAATTATTTTTGAGACAACAATCAGATTTATTATTTTGAAAAATGGATATATGAAATTTTTAATTGAAAGATTAGGTGAAATTTTCATAAATAACCTTTTGGCAATAGTATGTGATAATGTCATATACTTGTTGTTATGAAATTTGTTGTGATTACATTTGGTAATGCTAATATATGGAATTGGACCCCAAAATCATGATGAAATAATATTATAATAGGATATTCTCAAGGAATCATGATGAATATCTTATAATGTAGGTTATTCATAGTTTATATTCAGAAATTCATATATTGATGGCTTGGAATAGTGACACAAGATGAAATCCTACGAGATTCAATTTTTAATGAATAGTTAAAAATACAAATTTTAATTCTAATTTTCTTTTACATCTAATTCATTTAAAAGTTTAAATTATATTTTATATTTCTTTTAAATTTTAATTATATAATAGTTTTATAAATTAAAAAATGTAGGTCATTGGAATATATTTCACATTGAAATTGGTTATAAAAAATAGAATTTTTTTTATGAATTTATATTAAAAATATGTTGTGTGTCTCATCTGCATGGTTATTATATAAATAATATCTTCTAGTTTAATTATTTGAATTTTAAAAAATGGATTCCATATTAAATATCCTAATAATTTTTTATTTATAAAAAGTTAAAATTTTTTGTTTGACAAAAATATTAGTGATAGTGATTAAAATTAATTACCATGATTAAGAGAAAATTACATTGGAAATGTACTAATCCTTAAATTTAAGACACAAAACTACCTCAAAACATGAAAAATCCCATTTTATGGTCGTTAAATGGACAACAGTCATCCATTATAAGTATTATATGGTTTGTTTAGACTTTATTTATGTTAAAAAATTGAAACACTTAACTTGTTTTAAAAAAAATCCATTGTTTTCAATTTCCCTTCCATTTAAAATAATGCCACATCCCCAACATTCCAACATTTCTCTCTTAATCCTTACATTTAGAGGAACGAAATCCAAATATCCCTTTTGAAAAACACTAAAAAACGTTACCCTATTAATATGTAATGTTTTCTCTCAAGATTTGTTCAATTATTTTTTTTATCCACTCCATGAAATATTATTATTCCATTCTTGTATATCAAGACTGGTACCATTAATATACTATAATATGTTTATGATATGGGTTTTACCTAAACATACTCACAGTTCAATCTAATGGGTAACGAACATATGGTTTATTTTTATGGTAAACTACAACATCACTAAACAATGATTGTTCATTTTTATTTTAACATCTCTAATGGTGAATATTTTGATGGTAAATCTATCTATGTTTTTAATATATTATATTTATTATGACTTTATGCTTCTTAATTCATTTTAAAACATATATCTTATTGATCTTTCAATTTGGAATTCACACACTACAATGAATGTACTTAGAATAGTATAGTGAAATTATATAATATATATTATATAATACTACTACTGTAATAATTATATATATAAATATATATATATATATTTCGTGTAAATTAAATCTCTCGATAGTATAATTAACACATAAACAACATTCAAGCATGAATAAAAGGTGTATTTTTTTAAAAATGTACTTTTATCACTTTTGATGGAGAACACATTTTAAATATAGTTTTTTATGCTATTATATGTAATATTTGAAAAAATAAACATTATCATTAGAATAGGTACATATGACTTTACATTGGGTGAAATTTTGGTAATTTTAGGATAAAATTCATATTTTAATTAATAGTGAAAAATACTACATTTTGGTTCAAAATTACATTCATGTATAATTTATTTTTATTGTTATATAATACATTTAATTTGTTGGAAGGTATATTAAAATAATTTTTTATAACTTAATCCATTAATGTTAATTGGTATCAATTTCAAATTGATGTTGGATATACAAACTATGAGATCATTGGAACATTTTATATAAAATTATATTTTTATTGATCTGTTAATAGTATTAGTGTTACAAATAATTTTATCACTTATGTAAATTGAATTTTCAAAAAAGGACATACATGATTTTAATAAGTATAATTTTTTTTTCTAATAGGATCTAAATAATTTTTTATAATTGTAACATTAAAATATTATTTTCCACAGTTAAGGGTAAATAGAGTAATTAATAGAAAATTAGTATTATAATACAAAATAATTACCATAACACTTGTCCTAATTTTATTTTATGAGTTATTATAGACTATGTACAAACTTGGGAAAAAATTGTGACCATTGGAATCCACTAGTGTGTGATTAGGACATTTATAACATTTAATTTAAAGTAATAAAAATATGTCTTTAATATGTCTCTTATTACTAATACAATATTAATAAGGGGTGATGTAATCAATACATTTGACTATTAATAATAATTACAAAGCTAGAAATATTTCCCAAAACATGGAAAATGTTTTTAATATTTATATTTTAAATAATCAAAATTAATTTGGTCTCAAATTTGATGTTGTAATAGATTTATTAAATAAATAATCAAAAACTTTTTTTAATAACATTTAAATGAATATAATTTCAAATATTGGATTCCATAAATTAATTTTATAGATTAATATCACATGTTTATATTGAGTTAGTTTATTTTTATTTTTATGTATTCACGTTCTAATGAAATCTTAAAAAAAGTAAAGTATGAATAGTGTTAAAATTTAAAAATTTGATAACATAAAATTTAAATTATTCCAATATATGATATAAAATTTATATGAATATATTATTCAGAAAATGAGTTTAGATACCTATATAAATTTAATTAATGGCTCATTCATTGGTTTTTTGGAATTTTTGGAAATTATATTAACTCTGAAGGTATAAATTTCTTAACCAAATGGTAAGAGTTAAAAGTTGATAAAAAGATAAGGACTAACCAAATACATAAACATGTGTAATTTTAATTGGATGATTATTTTTCAACCCAAAATCATCATATATTCTAATTAAATATGTTTTGGACCATTTATAATTGAAATATAATTTATATTAATTGAATGCATCTAATAATTATAATGGAGGTCCACCACTCTCATATAAATTGGAACCCATTCCACTCTATCACTCATACTACCAAAAAAAATTTTAAATTAAATTATCTACCAAAACCCTTTACAAGAATATTTCAACTCATACTTGAGGGCTTATTTACGGTATAACACCCTTTTTAGATGGGTTATGGTGTTTTTTAAAAGAGATCAACTAACGAAAAGTAATATTTTTCTTTATGTATTTTATTTTCCTTTTTCTTCCACTTGCATAAAATATCCTTCAACCATGATGAAATAATAAATCTGGTATTATCATTATAATTAGATTTTATTTATTTAATATCATCAGATAAATTTATATCTAATTCTATTAAATAGGAATGGAATTAATCATTTGTGTGTATGTGTGAACTTTCACCTCCTCGAATCGATATAATTCTTTTCTATAACTATATCTCAGGAGTTTTTTAAATATATAATTATTGAAAATATATTTGGTTCATGAAATTTTGATCATTTTATTATAATAATATATCAATCGTGTTCTACTTCCCATTCTTATATAAACGATAACGTCGATCGTGAATACATGTGAACTATCACATCTATGAAGCGACGTGAAACATTTTTATTAATTACATCAATTTTATGATATATATATATTTATATTTAAATAATTAATAAGTTATTAATAATTTTTTATCATTATTTATATATAAAATAATACATAACATGTTTCTATAACGATCATTTTAAAAATGGAAAACGTTACTCAAGAATACCTACGATATACCATATCCATGATTATGACACTATTCATTTTTCATATCCAAACATAATGGTTTGATTTAATTGTATAATTTATTTATAAATATTATAATAATGTAATGAATATTTTTTTGGAGATTATGGAATTATTACCTCATGGACTATTGATAACCTACCTAGTCCATTTTCGACTAGAGTACAAAATATCAAAGAAATGTCTGACATGAATTTAAAAAATTATGTAATTATTATTACATGATAATAAGTGATATAGAATGAATAATAATCCTGAAAATGGTTTAATTTTTTATTTATTTTGGAGTAATAGGGATTATATATGACGAATTTAACTCAAGGTAATGGACTTCGTCTCAATCTCCTTTTAGTAAGGCATATCATGTTGTTATGTACAATTATTATCCTATAAGGTGTATATATAACCCTTTTTACATGTTATATCATGAAATAGTATATTACCTTGATAAATAATGTTTTTTCTTATGGTAACCTTAATTTTTTTATTTACGTTTATCACAAGTTGTATGGGACTCTTTAACTAAAACATCATTTAAAATCTTTTATTGATTTATTATTCAAAAACCATTTATTTCATGTCGATGTGTTCAAAATGGTTTTTATAAATTTATTTATTTTGGAATTAATGTGTTAAAAAGGTAATTTCCTTTTAAAACTTCAGGGTGGTATATGACACATTTATTTAAAAAACTCTATTAAAAATTTCAAATGGATATTTAAATTCATTCAATATTTTAATATATTTAAATAATTTTATGATATTAAAAATGAAATTATTTTACTTAAATTTTGATAATTGTAATCTTTTATGTGATATTATAACATAATTGTACTAGTAAATCTGATGTGTGGTTACTTGATAATCCAAAGACGGTCGATTATGTGATAAAGAAAAGATGAGTGGTTTCATGATAAACTAATGATGGGTGGTTATGTTATAAAATTCAATGCACTGGGTATAGAAGACTTTTGTATTGTCATTCTATTTATATGAGTGATATGTCTAGCACTGAACATCATGGTTATTTAATTTATGAATGATTATGCATGAATTTAGCTTTATATGTTATATGTGACCTTAATTGTGTTTCATGGTAATCTTTTGATTAGAAATTTGGAATGCAATGAGCATATATTCAATAAAATGAATTTACTACTTCATAAAGGTCAAAAATATTATGTTATGATAATGTATTAATTATCTACATGTTTTTGAGAGACTAATAGTTTTTCTGTTATTTTATATCACTCACTGAGATTTTTTTTCTCTTCCTATGTTTTGAAAATAATTTCCCAAGATTTAAAAAATAATAGAGTAATGGATTGGATCAAGGAAAAGTTATGATATTTAAACATGAAATGAAGCCATATTTATTGTTAAAATATTTTCATTTATATTAAAATATATTATGAGTATATGTGTATAATTTGTAATATTTATGTTTCTATATATGATTTATAGCCTCATTACCTAAATATATAAACATTAAATTATTCTCAATGTGATATAATGTCAAATTTTTGTCATAACTCATGTTTATGTATTGTTTAAGATCGAGGTCTTAGAGTTGATATCGTAGGATGGATTAGAAAAATTTAACGATTATGATGTTTTCATAATAGTTAATGATTTCATAATGGGTTTTATAACTTAAAGTTTGACTTTAAGTTAAGTCTCTCAGAAACACCATATGAGTATTTATGTTTTTAATATTAGGGTGAGTAAGGGTATTTTTCAATTCATTCACCATTTATAAAATTATGTCTTATTAGTTTTAGGGATACAAAATGTGAGGTATGAAATGACTTTGGAGTTTAAAACATTTTATCGTCATTTTTTATGTCTTTATACTTATTTCTGAACATTATATTAATTATTTAGTTTTGAAAAAAGAAAATCCTATATATGGGTGACAACCCATCACAACCAGAAATGTCATGGGAATCAGACCCCAAACTGAAGGGAAACAAGAGAATATGACCTACAACAATCATACGTGATGTTCATGGTTAGTAAGAATATCTAATTTTGGTTATTTGTGTTTATTACATAATAATAATTTGATTTTGGGAACCAATGTTTTATCAAATGGATATTCATAGTTTTGGAAATTGATTTGGTGATTAAATTATAATGGTTTTTTTGGAAGATGTCAACCTTTTTGGGATCTTTATAGGATCAATGTAAATATACTACTGGGGAATTTTATTTCATTTGTTATGTGTTATTTATATTCTGGAATAAAATATGATTTTAATTGTGGAATTATGGGAATTAGGCTATTTGTCGAAATGATTATCCAATCATAAAGAATATTTGAATAGGTTAATTAATTTTTAGTGTGATGCTTTAAGAGTGGTCATTGTTATGTGGAGATAAATGTTATACATTCTCTTATAAGGAAACATGATAAAATCATTATGTATTGTGGATTTAAATACTAGTCTCCATTATTTTGAGGAATTTTAAGAATAGTTACTGTAACAGCCCGAGATTTTATGAAAAATATTCTTTTTATTTCACTAATGTCTTGTGTTGTACAATACACCAAAAGGAGCTTGCACAACACACATCCTTGACTTGCCTTGCATTACACGCAATCACGACCTTCCTCGATAGCGTGTGTAGTACGCAATAATGAGTTTCACTAAACAACGATATGCTATTAAAACATTATTAAAACTAGCCATTATGAATAGTAATAAACACTTTTTGAAATTTTGTAAATTTTATTTTTCAAAATGGATTTCATTTTTGGATTCGGAGTATCGAATTTAGCCTAAGGTGAAATTTTGGTACTTTTCGGATAACTTTCATATTCTGATGAATAGTGAAAATTACTAAATTATAATTAAAAACAACTTTTTTAGTCGAAATAATTAATAGTGATAAATTATTAATTTGAGTGGTTTTAAAGTATATTTAGAATATATTTTTACAATTTAATACAATGTTGGTCATTGGTTGTAATTTCACATTTAAACCAGACATAATCTAGTGTCAATCTTTTGATATATATTGTTTCTTAAAAACACGCTATTTGTTTTAACAGCGGGATTTAATTATAAAATGAATTAATGCAACTTTTATGTTATGAATTTGGTAAAATAGACTTCATTTTTGAATTCGGAATATGAAATATAGCTTGGGATGAAATTTTGGCATTGTTCTGAAAAACATCAATTTTTGATGAATAGTGAAACTGCTAAGTGGTAGGTTAAAAACTGAATTTTGCATAAAACATAATTTTACCGCTTCTGTGAATGGAATTTCGAAAATCCGAGAGACACGGTTAATATCAAGGACTAAAATGTGGTTCAATGAGATGAAAATAATTTTTTGGTGAATAGTAACTTTTTACTTTTTTTACCACGGTTAATAGTAAATAGGGTAACTAAGGGTAAATATGATATTAATATTACCCTAACACATGTCCTAATTCTATTGGACAAGTGTAATTCGACCAAAATCAAACTTAGGAATAAAATATGACCATTTAGGCCCACTTGGATTAGATTAGGACATTTATTATTAATTTATTTAAAGAAGGGTTAAAACAGTTAAAATCAATGTTTAATAAGTAAATCATTTTTAATATGGGGTTATACATAAGATAAATTAGACTATAAATATTCATTAGAAAGCTAAAAAGATTTCCTACATGATGGTATTTTATTTGTAATTTTTAGACATCAAATAATATAATTTATGTATGACACAAAAATGATGCAGTAATTATCTGATTAATGAAATATTGACATAATTGATAATATAAATACCAAAATAAATGTAATTTAAGACTTTTTATGAATTCCACTAATTTTCTAGGTTACTATGATATATTAATGTTGATTTAATCAACTTGGTTCGAACATTTAATTCTTTTATGACTTTCACAAAAATCATATATCAAATAGTGTCAAAATTGACACAAAATAGTTTTTAAATCAAATATTATATTATTAATTGTTATTGTATTCCTAAAAATCTAAGGTTCGGCCAAATGACTTAGATAAGGATATATATATTAATAATAAATAATGTGGGGTTCGTTTGGCATGTTATAGTAAGTGTATTAACCATATAGTGAAAGAAAACAAAAAGACATGGTAAAAGTTAAATTATTTAACATAGAGTTAAATCTAATTGATAAGGTTAAAATAATATCCTAAACTTGTCTAAATTCTATTGGTTGATAGGATTTCGACCCATACCCACTTTAGCTTCTAAATAAGACCCTTTGGAACCATTATAAACCGATTTTGACTTTAATATAAAATAATATTTTGAGATATTCCTAAGGTGCCCCTCTCCTCCCCTATAAAAGGACACCTCATACCCCTCCTCCTCACACCAATTTGAGCACTCAAGCTCGGCCAACCCCTGACAAAATATCTTCTCCACTTCCCTAGAAACATCCTAGAGGTTCTGGTCTTCCTCAAAGACCAATTCTAATGCCCTAAGAGGAGGTCTCAAAGAGGCACTTCAAAGAAGAGGTAATTACCGTTACCAATTCTTTCATCTTTATTTCTTCTTCCACTTCTTCTTCTTAGGTTGTTTCATTATGATGTAATAACATCATTATCACTCATATACTGATATGTTATTATAAGTATGAAACAACCCTATTTCACCATCTATCCATCCTACGGAAAAAGAAATCACCGCGCGTGCGTACGTACGGAATACCGTCTCCACGCCGTGGTGTAATCTATTTTCCACCACCACCTTACATGGATGGGTATAATGGTGTAAAGAATAACTATACATAGTTATTACAACATCATATTAATTCTGATATATTGTATAATCCACTCCAATTCAATTCAATATTTATAGAAATGATATCATCGCTCGTGCGTACGTACGGACTACCGTCTCCACGACGCGATGAGATTCATTCTCCATGTTAACCATTTAAGAATGATTATAATGTATATATAAGAAATAATAATGAAATATATGACATTATAAAGCTACTGGATTTATGTATATATATACATATGTATGTCATCAACTTACTTCCATTTCAAGACAATAAGAAAAGGAAAACAGCGTTCATGCGTACGTACGGACTACCGTCTCCATGAACGGTGTTTTTCATTTTATTTATCTACCTATTATATATATATATATATACTGAATATATATATAAATCATATTTTATATTCTGGAAGTAAGTAAATCATGATATAAGTAATAATGATGTCAAGAACAACAAGTCAAAACACCTATGATAAATGAAACGATTTTACCCAAAACGCTTCTTTAACATGGAATTTACAAAAGAACGGGTAATATAATGTCATAAGTGAACCATATATGATATCATAACAATGAATATGATTCTGTAATAAGTCAATGACATTATTTAAATCATTATACAGGAGGTTCGGACACATACGAAGAAAATTGGACCTAAGGTAAGGGAAATATCACAATCTCATTTTTATCCGAGATTGTTTATTCGTAAGTATTTACTGGGGTGTATTTTATCATCCACATCCATGTTTCATCAATATGTAATATTATTTCAATCCTTCTACAATATTTTATATCCAATTTTACCCTTCAGTAAGTTTTTTGTAAAAGATATGAAAGGAATATTTTGTCGTTTTTCGTATGAGGTACATTATGACTTTTCCGACAAAAGTACGAAGAATGTTTTTTTTAACTTATACGGCATGAATGGATTTTTAAAACATTATGTCCAAGAAACTTCCTTTACAAGTTTACAAGTTTATTTTTAATCAACTTCTTTTATTTTAAAGTTGTATGACATGTTATGAAAGGAAAAAATGTTTTTGAAGAAGAAAGGATATTTTCCTCAAGAATGGAGTTCAAGTGTTTTATCAAAATTATTTTCCATATAAGATAATAAAGGGTTCTGTTTTTATCCCTATTATTACATGGATTTGATTATGTTGTGATGGAAACATTTTTATGAATTCCTTTATCTTATATGAATTGTTTTATGATGTCATGTTGTTTAAGAATCCCATTTTTATTACATGGGTTATGCGATGATGTATGATTTATGATTATGTGGCACACATAAGAAAGGATTCATTATAAGATGGGTGGGACCTATATCTCCCTCCAATGCATTGGGTAAAGATTTTATATCTCATGAGATAGACATGGCTGGAACGGAAGGTTATTTCGGTTCAGTGATACAGGACTGAAACGAGGAGTGAACTCGGTTCAGAAAGGGACTTTGTCCACTAAGATAGTCTTGGCAATGAGTCATGACTAACAAGAAATGATTTTCCATGATTATGTGTGCATGCCACAAAGTTTCAAGTTTCATGTTATGATTATGGGGATCTCATTTTCACTTCTATGATTTATCCCTTGTTATGATATTATGAGCTCTTTTGCAGGTTAAGATTTCCAAAAGCTATGTTCTTATGTATATGATGTGATTGATATTTCTGTTGTTTACCCTTACTGAGCATTTGAGCTCACCCTTTTATGTTTTCTTTTCCCCAGGATATAAAGAATGCTTTTTAGGTAAAAAAAAGAAGATCTTTATGGGAGATATTGAAGATCTTTCACCACGATTAGAAGATTACGTTCCGAGTTTCCAAAGACACTAAACTATTACGATCCTTGTGTGTGTGTTTTTGTTATGTACTAAGTATTCCGCAAAAGTAATGTAATTTCCATGTACGTCAGGCTTCGGGTCTCTACAGTTGGTATCAGAGGAAAGGTTTAGTCAACCTTTGGAAACTAGGATGCGAAAACGTTAGTGAGATCCCTAGAGATATTTCTAAGGTATGTCTAGGGATGCCCCTAAGGATAAGTATACGTATAGGATATAGTTCTAGAACTATGGTAACGATATTAGATTAAACCAAAGATGATAGATATTTAAGTTACTCCCCCTTTATTACGATTTTTGCATCTAACACTATTCTGTTTGGGTTTTAGAAAATGGTTGGAAACAAGATGATTCACAATAATGGAGGATATGATGGACAATGGAATGATATTCTTCATGAGCAACCAAATGAAATGGGATTTGGATGTCCAAACATCATTATTATGCCGAATCAGCAATCTCACAACATGATCAATAAAGTAAAATTTGGTAAGTTTCCTGACTCGGCTAATAAGAGAAAGATGGAGTTCCATGATGATCATAGAGGAAAGAAAGTTCAATTTCCCCTATGTAAATCATGTGGGAAGAGGCATCAAGGAGAATGTTTCAAGGGAACTGGAAGATGCTTTGGGTGTGGAAAAGAAGGACACAAAGCAAGTAAGTGCAAAGGAAAAGGGTCGGTTAACACCATGGATGAGGATAATGGTATTGCTACGACATCAAAAATGGTTAAGTGTTTTAAATGTGGAATGTATGGGCATTATGCAAACAAATGCCCTAAGGGAAAGACTCATGAAGAGAATCAGTATGGTCATATGGGTAGTATTTATGTGGATGATGATGAAGAGACTACAAATGATATGTGAGATGAAAGAATTTTTGAAGCTCGGTCAATGGTTTGAGAATGTAGTGGAATGATTACATGTTTATCATGTGTAATGTTGTACTATGGAATAAAGAGACATCTGAGGATTGTTACACTGTTGTCTTTCCTTGAGTTATGAAAGTGTATGATTAATGGTACCACTATCCATGAAAGGTTATTCAGATATTTTTGGAATGTAGATGATATGCGCATAATGAAGGGATAAGGAGAAAATTAAATGTTTGATAGTATTCATGAGCTCATGATTGATATAAGGACTAAGTGATATCATGGTTTGAGTATATAGAATTTTGAGGATTTTGGTATGTGGAAAGTGTTAACTTTTAACTGCACTCATGTTTTCACTAAGGTATTCAAGAGAATACACGATTAAGGACTTTGAATGTTTGGAATGTGACCAACAAGACATATCTTATGATATTCGGGGATCAACGACAGTATTAAATCTCTGGTAATCGTTGTCACTATATTATGAGAGTGGACTGCAGTATTATAAGCCTAAAGATTAGACTGGATTATGTTGGACATAAGTTAGTATTGTTTAAGGATAGAAGATTTTCGATATTATTGATGGGATGTTATAGTAACGTAGTTTTAGAAAAAGGGACAACCTGCAGGACGGGCGACAGCCCATCGCTTCGGACAAGGCTGTAGGAATCGAACCCACAACCGAAGTGCGACTGGCCTTTATCGCCTACCACTGACCTACAGGAAGTCCCTGTTTAGTAGAAACTAGTTTTATTATATTAAGCAGTATGATATATGAAGTATAAGTCCATTTTAGGAACTATATATGATTAATCTCACTATAGAATGACTTATCTATATTTAATAACTTTTGCTTACCTTTTGTTTGAGACAGATGGAATGACCCGTCATTCTATCACATGATCTGCTAACACTTCACGAATAAAAAATTCAACTTCATTTATTTAAGAGATGAAGTGGAAATTGTTCAAGGCACGAACAACAGTGATATTGTATCAAAATAAAGTAAGTATTTATTCTAATTCAAATTTTCAACTTTAGGGAAATGATCTTGAAAACCAAAAATGTTGTCCTAGTGATCTTATACCTGATGAATCAGATGGTACCTTAGATCATCACAAATTTATGGATTTGTGATTACTGGATTTTCCATAGCCATGTTCTCTACCACTCTCCATCAGAACATGATGGTTATATTTTTCTTCCATATCCATATTTTTACCTATGTGGAAACCCAACGATTAGTTTATTTGGGTAATCGTTACATTTCATACTTTAGTTTTTAAAGCCATGTTTTGGTATTCCTTTTTACGATGTGGGTTTCTATTAAAGAAACTTTCGAATAGAAAGCCATTTATAACCTCGACGAATTTCGAGGGCGAAATTCATTTTAAGGGGGGTAGAATGTAACAGCCCAATATTTTATGAAAAATATTCTTTTTATTTCACTAATGTCTTGTGTTGTACAATACACCAAAAGGAGCTTGCACAACACACAACCTTGACTTGCCTTGCATTACACGCAATCACGACCTTCCTCGATAGCGTGTGTAGTACGCAATAACGAGTTTCACTAAACAACGATATGCTATTAAAACATTATTAAAACTAGCCATTATGAATAGTAATAAACACTTTTTGAAATTTTGTAAATTTTATTTTTGAAAATGGATTTCATTTTTGGATTCGGAGTATCGAATTTAGCCTAAGGTGAAATTTTGGTACTTTTCGGATAACTTTCATATTCTGATGAATAGTGAAAATTACTAAATTATAATTAAAAACAACTTTTTTAGTCGAAATAATTAATAGTGATAAATTATTAATTTGAGTGGTTTTAAAGTATATTTAGAATATATTTTTACAATTTAATACAATGTTGGTCATTGGTTGTAATTTCACATTTAAACCAGACATAATCTAGTGTCAATCTTTTGATATATATTGTTTCTTAAAAACACGCTATTTGTTTTAACAGCGGGATTTAATTATAAAATTAATTAATGCAACTTTTATGTTATGAATTTGGTAAAATAGACTTCATTTTTGAATTCGGAATATGAAATATAGCTTGGGATGAAATTTTGGCATTGTTCTGAAAAACATCAATTTTTGATGAATAGTGAAACTACTAAGTGGTAGGTTAAAAACTGAATTTTGCATAAAACTTAATTTTACCGCTTCTGTGAATGGAATTTCGAAAATCCGAGAGACACGGTTAATATCAAGGACTAAAATGTGGTTCAATGAGATGAAAATAATTTTTTGGTGAATAGTAACTTTTTACTTTTTTTACCACGGTTAATAGTAAATAGGGTAACTAAGGGTAAATATGATATTAATATTACCCTAACACATGTCCTAATTCTATTGGACAAGTGTAATTCGACCAAAAACAAACTTAGGAATAAAATATGACCATTTAGGCCCACTTGGATTAGATTAGGACATTTATTATTAATTTATTTAAAGAAGGGTTAAAATAGTTAAAATCAATGTTTAATAAGTAAATCATTTTTAATATGGGGTTATACATAAGATAAATTAGACTATAAATATTCATTAGAAAGCTAAAAAGATTTCCTACATTATGGTATTTTATTTGTAATTTTTAGACATCAAATAATATAATTTATGTATGACACAAAAATGATGCAGTAATTATCTGATTAATGAAATATTGACATAATTGATAATATAAATACCAAAATAAATGTAATTTAAGACTTTTTATGAATTCCACTAATTTTCTAGGTTACTATGATATATTAATGTTGATTTAATCAACTTGGTTCGAACATTTAATTCTGTTATGACTTTCACAAAAATCATATATCAAATAGTGTCAAAATTGACACAAAATAGTTTTTAAATCAAATATTATATTATTAATTGTTATTGTATTCCTAAAAATCTAAGGTTCGGCCAAATGACTTAGATAAGGATATATATATTAATAATAAATAATGTGGGGTTCGTTTGGCATGTTATAGTAAGTGTATTAACCATATAGTGAAAGAAAACAAAAAGACATGGTAAAAGTTAAATTATTTAACTTAGAGTTAAATCTAATTGATAAGGTTAAAATAATATCCTAAACTTGTCTAAATTCTATTGGTTGATAGGATTTCGACCCATACCCACTTTAGCTTCTAAATAAGACCCTTTGGAACCATTATAAACCGATTTTGACTTTAATATAAAATAATATTTTGAGATATTCCTAAGGTGCCCCTCTCCTCCCCTATAAAAGGACACCTCCTACCCCTCCTCCTCACACCAATTTGAGCACTCAAGCTCGGCCAACCCCTGACAAAATCTCTTCTCCACTTCCCTAGAAACATCCTAGAGGTTCTGGTCTTCCTCAAAGACCAATTCTAATGCCCTAAGAGGAGGTCTCAAAGAGGCACTTCAAAGAAGAGGTAATTACCGTTACCAATTCTTTCATCTTTATTTCTTCTTCCACTTCTTCTTCTTAGGTTGTTTCATTATGAAGTAATAACATCATTATCACTCATATACTGATATGTTATTATAAGTATGAAACAACCCTATTTCACCATCTATCCATCCTACGGAAAAAGAAATCACCGCGCGTGCGTACGTACGGAATACCGTCTCCACGCCGTGGTGTAATCTATTTTCCACCACCACCTTACATGGATGGGTATAATGGTGTAAAGAATAACTATACATAGTTATTACAACATCATATTAATTCTGATATATTGTATAATCCACTCCAATTCAATTCAATATTTATAGAAATGATATCATCACTCGTGCGTACGTACGGACTACCGTCTCCACGACGCGATGAGATTCATTCTCCATGTTAACCATTTAAGAATGATTATAATGTATATATAAGAAATAATAATGAAATATATGACATTATAAAGATACTGGATTTATGTATATATATACATATGTATGTCATCAACTTACTTCCATTTCAAGACAATAAGAAAAGGAAAACAGCGTTCATGCGTACGTACGGACTACCGTCTCCATGAACGGTGTTTTTCATTTTATTTATCTACCTATTATATATATATATATACTGAATATATATATAAATCATATTTTATATTCTGGAAGTAAGTAAATCATGATATATGTAATAATGATGTCAAGAACAACAAGTCAAAACACCTATGATAAATGAAACGATTTTACCCAAAACGCTTCTTTAACATGGAATTTACAAAAGAACGGGTAATATAATGTCATAAGTGAACCATATATGATATCATAACAATGAATATGATTCTTTAATAAGTCAATGACATTATTTAAATCATTATACAGGAGGTTCGGACACATACGAAGCAAATTGGACCTAAGGTAAGGGAAATATCACAATCTCATTTTTATCCGAGATTGTTTATTCGTAAGTATTTACTGGGGTGTATTTTATCATCCACATCCATGTTTCATCAATATGTAATATTATTTCAATCCTTCTACAATATTTTATATCCAATTTTACCCTTCAGTAAGTTTTTTGTAAAAGATATGAAAGGAATATTTTGTCGTTTTTCGTATGAGATACTTTATGACTTTTCCGACAAAAGTACGAAGAATGTTTTTTTTAACTTATACGGCATGAATGGATTTTTAAAACATTATGTCCAAGAAACTTCCTTTACAAGTTTACAAGTTTATTTTTAATCAACTTCTTTTATTTTAAAGTTGTATGACATGTTATGAAAGGAAAAAATGTTTTTGAAGAAGAAAGGATATTTTCCTCAAGAATGGAGTTCAAGTGTTTTATCAAAATTATTTTCCATATAAGATAATAAAGGGTTCTGTTTTTATCCCTATTATTACATGGATTTGATTATGTTGTGATGGAAACATTTTTATGAATTCCTTTATCTTATATGAATTGTTTTATGATGTCATGTTGTTTAAGAATCCCATTTTTATTACATGGGTTATGCGATGATGTATGATTTATGATTATGTGGCACACATAAGAAAGGATTCATTATAAGATGGGTGGGACCTATATCTCCCTCCAATGCATTGGGTAAAGATTTTATATCTCATGAGATAGACATGGCTGGAACGGAAGGTTATTTCGGTTCAGTGATACAGGACTGAAACGAGGAGTGAACTCGGTTCAGAAAGGGACTTTGTCCACTAAGATAGTCTTGGCAATGAGTCATGACTAACAAGAAATGATTTTCCATGATTATGTGTGCATGCCACAAAGTTTCAAGTTTCATGTTATGATTATGGGGATCTCATTTTCACTTCTATGATTTATCCCTTGTTATGATATTATGAGCTCTTTTGCAGGTTAAGATTTCCAAAAGCTATGTTCTTATGTATATGATGTGATTCATATTTCTGTTGTTTACCCTTACTGAGCATTTGAGCTCACCCTTTTATGTTTTCTTTTCCCCAGGATATAAAGAATGCTTTTTAGGTAAAAAAAAAGAAGATCTTTATGGGAGATATTGAAGATCATTCACCACGATTAGAAGATTACGTTCCGAGTTTCCAAAGACACTAAACTATTACGATCCTTGTGTGTGTGTTTTTGTTATGTACTAAGTATTCCGCAAAAGTAATGTAATTTCCATGTACGTCAGGCTTCGGGTCTCTACAGTTGGTATCAGAGGAAAGGTTTAGTCAACCTTTGGAAACTAGGATGCGAAAACGTTAGTGAGATCCCTAGAGATATTTCTAAGGTATGTCTAGGGATGCCCCTAAGGATAAGTATACGTATAGGGTATAGTTCTAGAACTATGGTAACGATATTAGATTAAACCAAAGATGATAGATATTTAAGTTACTCCCCCTTTATTACGATTTTTGCATCTAACACTATTCTGTTTGGGTTTTAGAAAATGGCTGGAAACAAGATGATTCACAATAATGGAGGATATGATGGACAATGGAATGATATTCTTCATGAGCAACCAAATGAAATGGGATTTGGATGTCCAAACATCATTATTATGCCGAATCAGCAATCTCACAACATGATCAATAAAGTAAAATTTGGTAAGTTTCCTGACTCGGCTAATAAGAGAAAGATGGAGTTCCATGATGATCATAGAGGAAAGAAAGTTCAATTTCCCCTATGTAAATCATGTGGGAAGAGGCATCAAGGAAAATGTTTCAAGGGAACTGGAAGATGCTTTGGGTGTGGAAAAGAAGGACACAAAGCAAGTAAGTGCAAAGGAAAAGGGTCGGTTAACACCATGGATGAGGATAATGGTATTGCTACGACATCAAAAATGGTTAAGTGTTTTAAATGTGGAATGTATGGGCATTATGCAAACAAATGCCCTAAGGGAAAGACTCATGAAGAGAATCAGTATGGTCATATGGGTAGTATTTATGTGGATGATGATGAAGAGACTACAAATGATATGTGAGATGAAAGAATTTTTGAAGCTCGGTCAATGGTTTGAGAATGTAGTGGAATGATTACATGTTTATCATGTGTAATGTTGTACTATGGAATAAAGAGACATCTGAGGATTGTTACACTGTTGTCTTTCCTTGAGTTATGAAAGTGTATGATTAATGGTACCACTATCCATGAAAGGTTATTCAGATATTTTTGGAATGTAGATGATATGCGCATAATGAAGGGATAAGGAGAAAATTAAATGTTTGATAGTATTCATGAGCTCATGATTGATATAAGGACTAAGTGATATCATGGTTTGAGTATATAGAATTTTGAGGATTTTGGTATGTGGAAAGTGTTAACTTTTAACTGCACTCATGTTTTCACTAAGGTATTCAAGAGAATACACGATTAAGGACTTTGAATGTTTGGAATGTGACCAACAAGACATATCTTATGATATGCGGGGATCAACGACAGTATTAAATCTCTGGTAATCGTTGTCACTATATTATGAGAGTGGACTGCAGTATTATAAGCCTAAAGATTAGACTGGATTATGTTGGACATAAGTTAGTATTGTTTAAGGATAGAAGATTTTCGATATTATTGATGGGATGTTATAGTAACGTAGTTTTAGAAAAAGGGACAACCTGCAGGACGGGCGACAGCCCATCGCTTCGGACAAGGCTGTAGGAATCGAACCCACAACCGAAGTGCGACTGGCCTTTATCGCCTACCACTGACCTACAGGAAGTCCCTGTTTAGTAGAAACTAGTTTTATTATATTAAGCAGTATGATATATGAAGTATAAGTCCATTTTAGGAACTATATATGATTAATCTCACTATAGAATGACTTATCTATATTTAATAACTTTTGCTTACCTTTTGTTTGAGACAGATGGAATGACCCGTCATTCTATCACATGATCTGCTAACACTTCACGAATAACAAATTCAACTTCATTTATTTAAGAGATGAAGTGGAAATTGTTCAAGGCACGAACAACAGTGATATTGTATCAAAATAAAGTAAGTATTTATTCTAATTCAAATTTTCAACTTTAGGGAAATGATCTTGAAAACCAAAAATGTTGTCCTAGTGATCTTATACCTGATGAATCAGATGGTACCTTAGATCATCACAAATTTATGGATTTGTGATTACTGGATTTTCCATAGCCATGTTCTCTACCACTCTCCATCAGAACATGATGGTTAGATTTTTCTTCCATATCCATATTTTTACCTATGTGGAAACCCAACGATTAGTTTATTTGGGTAATCGTTACATTTCATACTTTAGTTTTTAAAGCCATGTTTTGGTATTCCTTTTTACGATGTGGGTTTCTATTAAAGAAACTTTCGAATAGAAAACCATTTATAACCTCGACGAATTTCGAGGGCGAAATTCATTTTAAGGGGGGTAGAATGTAACAGCCCAAGATTTTATGAAAAATATTCTTTTTATTTCACTAATGTCTTGTGTTGTACAATACACCAAAAGGAGCTTGCACAACACACAACCTTGACTTGCCTTTCATTACACGCAATCACGACCTTCCTCGATAGCGTGTGTAGTACGCAATAACGAGTTTCACTAAACAACGATATGCTATTAAAACATTATTAAAACTAGCCATTATGAATAGTAATAAACACTTTTTGAAATTTTGTAAATTTTATTTTTGAAAATGGATTTCATTTTTGGATTCGGAGTATCGAATTTAGCCTAAGGTGAAATTTTGGTACTTTTCGGATAACTTTCATATTCTGATGAATAGTGAAAATTACTAAATAATAATTAAAAACAACTTTTTTAGTCGAAATAATTAATAGTGATAAATTATTAATTTGAGTGGTTTTAAAGTATATTTAGAATATATTTTTACAATTTAATACAATGTTGGTCATTGGTTGTAATTTCACATTTAAACCAGACATAATCTAGTGTCAATCTTTTGATATATATTGTTTCTTAAAAACACGCTATTTGTTTTAACAGCGGGATTTAATTATAAAATTAATTAATGCAACTTTTATGTTATGAATTTGGTAAAATAGACTTCATTTTTGAATTCGGAATATGAAATATAGCTTGGGATGAAATTTTGGCATTGTTCTGAAAAACATCAATTTTTGATGAATAGTGAAACTACTAAGTGGTAGGTTAAAAACTGAATTTTGCATAAAACTTAATTTTACCGCTTCTGTGAATGGAATTTCGAAAATCCGAGAGACACGGTTAATATCAAGGACTAAAATGTGGTTCAATGAGATGAAAATAATTTTTTGGTGAATAGTAACTTTTTACTTTTTTTACCACGGTTAATAGTAAATAGGGTAACTAAGGGTAAATATGATATTAATATTACCCTAACACATGTCCTAATTCTATTGGACAAGTGTAATTCGACCAAAAACAAACTTAGGAATAAAATATGACCATTTAGGCCCACTTGGATTAGATTAGGACATTTATTATTAATTTATTTAAAGAAGGGTTAAAATAGTTAAAATCAATGTTTAATAAGTAAATCATTTTTAATATGGGGTTATACATAAGATAAATTAGACTATAAATATTCATTAGAAAGCTAAAAAGCTTTCCTACATGATGGTATTTTATTTGTAATTTTTAGACATCAAATAATATAATTTATGTATGACACAAAAATGATGCAGTAATTATCTGATTAATGAAATATTGACATAATTGATAATATAAATACCAAAATAAATGTAATTTAAGACTTTTTATGAATTCCACTAATTTTCTAGGTTACTATTATATATTAATGTTGATTTAATCAACTTGGTTCGAACATTTAATTCTGTTATGACTTTCACAAAAATCATATATCAAATAGTGTCAAAATTGACACAAAATAGTTTTTAAATCAAATATTATATTATTAATTGTTATTGTATTCCTAAAAATCTAAGGTTCGGCCAAATGACTTAGATAAGGATATATATATTAATAATAAATAATGTGGGGTTCGTTTGGCATGTTATAGTAAGTGTATTAACCATATAGTGAAAGAAAACAAAAAGACATGGTAAAAGTTAAATTATTTAACTTAGAGTTAAATCTAATTGATAAGGTTAAAATAATATCCTAAACTTGTCTAAATTCTATTGGTTGATAGGATTTCGACCCATACCCACTTTAGCTTCTAAATAAGACCCTTTGGAACCATTATAAACCGATTTTGACTTTAATATAAAATAATATTTTGAGATATTCCTAAGGTGCCCCTCTCCTCCCCTATAAAAGGACACCTCCTACCCCTCCTCCTCACACCAATTTGAGCACTCAAGCTCGGCCAACCCCTGACAAAATCTCTTCTCCACTTCCCTAGAAACATCCTAGAGGTTCTGGTCTTCCTCAAAGACCAATTCTAATGCCCTAAGAGGAGGTCTCAAAGAGGCACTTCAAAGAAGAGGTAATTACCGTTACCAATTCTTTCATCTTTATTTCTTCTTCCACTTCTTCTTCTTAGGTTGTTTCATTATGAAGTAATAACATCATTATCACTCATATACTGATATGTTATTATAAGTATGAAACAACCCTATTTCACCATCTATCCATCCTACGGAAAAAGAAATCACCGCGCGTGCGTACGTACGGAATACCGTCTCCACGCCGTGGTGTAATCTATTTTCCACCACCACCTTACATGGATGGGTATAATGGTGTAAAGAATAACTATACATAGTTATTACAACATCATATTAATTCTGATATATTGTATAATCCACTCCAATTCAATTCAATATTTATAGAAATGATATCATCGCTCGTGCGTACGTACGGACTACCGTCTCCACGACGCGATGAGATTCATTCTCCATGTTAACCATTTAAGAATGATTATAATGTATATATAAGAAATAATAATGAAATATATGACATTATAAAGCTACTGGATTTATGTATATATATACATATGTATGTCATCAACTTACTTCCATTTCAAGACAATAAGAAAAGGAAAACAGCGTTCATGCGTACGTACGGACTACCGTCTCCATGAACGGTGTTTTTCATTTTATTTATCTACCTATTATATATATATATATACTGAATATATATATAAATCATATTTTATATTCTGGAAGTAAGTAAATCATGATATAAGTAATAATGATGTCAAGAACAACAAGTCAAAACACCTATGATAAATGAAACGATTTTACCCAAAACGCTTCTTTAACATGGAATTTACAAAAGAACGGGTAATATAATGTCATAAGTGAACCATATATGATATCATAACAATGAATATGATTCTTTAATAAGTCAATGACATTATTTAAATCATTATACAGGAGGTTCGGACACATACGAAGCAAATTGGACCTAAGGTAAGGGAAATATCACAATCTCATTTTTATCCGAGATTGTTTATTCGTAAGTATTTACTGGGGTGTATTTTATCATCCACATCCATGTTTCATCAATATGTAATATTATTTCAATCCTTCTACAATATTTTATATCCAATTTTACCCTTCAGTAAGTTTTTTGTAAAAGATATGAAAGGAATATTTTGTCTTTTTTCGTATGAGATACTTTATGACTTTTCCGACAAAAGTACGAAGAATGTTTTTTTTAACTTATACAACATGAATGGATTTTTAAAACATTATGTCCAAGAAACTTCCTTTACAAGTTTACAAGTTTATTTTTAATCAACTTCTTTTATTTTAAAGTTGTATGACATGTTATGAAAGGAAAAAATGTTTTTGAAGAAGAAAGGATATTTTCCTCAAGAATGGAGTTCAAGTGTTTTATCAAAATTATTTTCCATATAAGATAATAAAGGGTTCTGTTTTTATCCCTATTATTACATGGATTTGATTATGTTGTGATGGAAACATTTTTATGAATTCCTTTATCTTATATGAATTGTTTTATGATGTCATGTTGTTTAAGAATCCCATTTTTATTACATGGGTTATGCGATGATGTATGATTTATGATTATGTGGCACACATAAGAAAGGATTCATTATAAGATGGGTGGGACCTATATCTCCCTCCAATGCATTGGGTAAAGATTTTATATCTCATGAGATAGACATGGCTGGAACGGAAGGTTATTTCGGTTCAGTGATACAGGACTGAAACGAGGAGTGAACTCGGTTCAGAAAGGGACTTTGTCCACTAAGATAGTCTTGGCAATGAGTCATGACTAACAAGAAATGATTTTCCATGATTATGTGTGCATGCCACAAAGTTTCAAGTTTCATGTTATGATTATGGGGATCTCATTTTCACTTCTATGATTTATCCCTTGTTATGATATTATGAGCTCTTTTGCAGGTTAAGATTTCCAAAAGCTATGTTCTTATGTATATGATGTGATTGATATTTCTGTTGTTTACCCTTACTGAGCATTTGAGCTCACCCTTTTATGTTTTCTTTTCCCCAGGATATAAAGAATGCTTTTTTGGTAAAAAAAAAGAAGATCTTTATGGGAGATATTGAAGATCATTCACCACGATTAGAAGATTACGTTCCGAGTTTCCAAAGACACTAAACTATTACGATCCTTTTGTGTGTGTTTTTGTTATGTACTAAGTATTCCGCAAAAGTAATGTAATTTCCATGTACGTTAGGCTTCGGGTCTCTACAGTTGGTATCAGAGGAAAGGTTTAGTCAACCTTTGGAAACTAGGATGCGAAAACGTTAGTGAGATCCCTAGAGATATTTCTAAGGTATGTCTAGGGATGCCCCTAAGGATAAGTATACGTATAGGATATAGTTCTAGAACTATGGTAACGATATTAGATTAAACCAAAGATGATAGATATTTAAGTTACTCCCCCTTTATTACGATTTTTGCATCTAACACTATTCTGTTTGGGTTTTAGAAAATGGCTGGAAACAAGATGATTCACAATAATGGAGGATATGATGGACAATGGAATGATATTCTTCATGAGCAACCAAATGAAATGGGATTTGGATGTCCAAACATCATTATTATGCCGAATCAGCAATCTCACAACATGATCAATAAAGTAAAATTTGGTAAGTTTCCTGACTCGGCTAATAAGAGAAAGATGGAGTTCCATGATGATCATAGAGGAAAGAAAGTTCAATTTCCCCTATGTAAATCATGTGGGAAGAGGCATCAAGGAAAATGTTTCAAGGGAACTGGAAGATGCTTTGGGTGTGGAAAAGAAGGACACAAAGCAAGTAATTGCAAAGGAAAAGGGTCGGTTAACACCATGGATGAGGATAATGGTATTGCTACGACATCAAAAATGGTTAAGTGTTTTAAATGTGGAATGTATGGGCATTATGCAAACAAATGCCCTAAGGGAAAGACTCATGAAGAGAATCAGTATGGTCATATGGGTAGTATTTATGTGGATGATGATGAAGAGACTACAAATGATATGTGAGATGAAAGAATTTTTGAAGCTCGGTCAATGGTTTGAGAATGTAGTGGAATGATTACATGTTTATCATGTGTAATGTTGTACTATGGAATAAAGAGACATCTGAGGATTGTTACACTGTTGTCTTTCCTTGAGTTATGAAAGTGTATGATTAATGGTACCACTATCCATGAAAGGTTATTCAGATATTTTTGGAATGTAGATGATATGCGCATAATGAAGGGATAAGGAGAAAATTAAATGTTTGATAGTATTCATGAGCTCATGATTGATATAAGGACTAAGTGATATCATGGTTTGAGTATATAGAATTTTGAGGATTTTGGTATGTGGAAAGTGTTAACTTTTAACTGCACTCATGTTTTCACTAAGGTATTCAAGAGAATACACGATTAAGGACTTTGAATGTTTGGAATGTGACCAACAAGACATATCTTATGATATGCGGGGATCAACGACAGTATTAAATCTCTGGTAATCGTTGTCACTATATTATGAGAGTGGACTGCAGTATTATAAGCCTAAAGATTAGACTGGATTATGTTGGACATAAGTTAGTATTGTTTAAGGATAGAAGATTTTCGATATTATTGATGGGATGTTATAGTAACGTAGTTTTAGAAAAAGGGACAACCTGCAGGACGGGCGACAGCCCATCGCTTCGGACAAGGCTGTAGGAATCGAACCCACAACCGAAGTGCGACTGGCCTTTATCGCCTACCACTGACCTACAGGAAGTCCCTGTTTAGTAGAAACTAGTTTTATTATATTAAGCAGTATGATATATGAAGTATAAGTCCATTTTAGGAACTATATATGATTAATCTCACTATAGAATGACTTATCTATATTTAATAACTTTTGCTTACCTTTTGTTTGAGACAGATGGAATGACCCGTCATTCTATCACATGATCTGCTAACACTTCACGAATAACAAATTCAACTTCATTTATTTAAGAGATGAAGTGGAAATTGTTCAAGGCACGAACAACAGTGATATTGTATCAAAATAAAGTAAGTATTTATTCTAATTCAAATTTTCAACTTTAGGGAAATGATCTTGAAAACCAAAAATGTTGTCCTAGTGATCTTATACCTGATGAATCAGATGGTACCTTAGATCATCACAAATTTATGGATTTGTGATTACTGGATTTTCCATAGCCATGTTCTCTACCACTCTCCATCAGAACATGATGGTTAGATTTTTCTTCCATATCCATATTTTTACCTATGTGGAAACCCAACGATTAGTTTATTTGGGTAATCGTTACATTTCATACTTTAGTTTTTAAAGCCATGTTTTGGTATTCCTTTTTACGATGTGGGTTTCTATTAAAGAAACTTTCGAATAGAAAACCATTTATAACCTCGACGAATTTCGAGGGCGAAATTCATTTTAAGGGGGGTAGAATGTAACAGCCCAAGATTTTATGAAAAATATTCTTTTTATTTCACTAATGTCTTGTGTTGTACAATACACCAAAAGGAGCTTGCACAACACACAACCTTGACTTGCCTTGCATTACACGCAATCACGACCTTCCTCGATAGCGTGTGTAGTACGCAATAACGAGTTTCACTAAACAACGATATGCTATTAAAACATTATTAAAACTAGCCATTATGAATAGTAATAAACACTTTTTGAAATTTTGTAAATTTTATTTTTCAAAATGGATTTCATTTTTGGATTCGGAGTATCGAATTTAGCCTAAGGTGAAATTTTGGTACTTTTCGGATAACTTTCATATTCTGATGAATAGTGAAAATTACTAAATTATAATTAAAAACAACTTTTTTAGTCGAAATAATTAATAGTGATAAATTATTAATTTGAGTGGTTTTAAAGTATATTTAGAATATATTTTTACAATTTAATACAATGTTGGTCATTGGTTGTAATTTCACATTTAAACCAGACATAATCTAGTGTCAATCTTTTGATATATATTGTTTCTTAAAAACACGCTATTTGTTTTAACAGCGGGATTTAATTATAAAATTAATTAATGCAACTTTTATGTTATGAATTTGGTAAAATAGACTTCATTTTTGAATTCGGAATATGAAATATAGCTTGGGATGAAATTTTGGCATTGTTCTGAAAAACATCAATTTTTGATGAATAGTGAAACTACTAAGTGGTAGGTTAAAAACTGAATTTTGCATAAAACTTAATTTTACCGCTTCTGTGAATGGAATTTCGAAAATCCGAGAGACACGGTTAATATCAAGGACTAAAATGTGGTTCAATGAGATGAAAATAATTTTTTGGTGAATAGTAACTTTTTACTTTTTTTACCACGGTTAATAGTAAATAGGGTAACTAAGGGTAAATATGATATTAATATTACCCTAACACATGTCCTAATTCTATTGGACAAGTGTAATTCGACCAAAAACAAACTTAGGAATAAAATATGACCATTTAGGCCCACTTGGATTAGATTAGGACATTTATTATTAATTTATTTAAAGAAGGGTTAAAATAGTTAAAATCAATGTTTAATAAGTAAATCATTTTTAATATGGGGTTATACATAAGATAAATTAGACTATAAATATTCATTAGAAAGCTAAAAAGCTTTCCTACATGATGGTATTTTATTTGTAATTTTTAGACATCAAATAATATAATTTATGTATGACACAAAAATGATGCAGTAATTATCTGATTAATGAAATATTGACATAATTGATAATATAAATACCAAAATAAATGTAATTTAAGACTTTTTATGAATTCCACTAATTTTCTAGGTTACTATTATATATTAATGTTGATTTAATCAACTTGGTTCGAACATTTAATTCTGTTATGACTTTCACAAAAATCATATATCAAATAGTGTCAAAATTGACACAAAATAGTTTTTAAATCAAATATTATATTATTAATTGTTATTGTATTCCTAAAAATCTAAGGTTCGGCCAAATGACTTAGATAAGGATATATATATTAATAATAAATAATGTGGGGTTCGTTTGGCATGTTATAGTAAGTGTATTAACCATATAGTGAAAGAAAACAAAAAGACATGGTAAAAGTTAAATTATTTAACTTAGAGTTAAATCTAATTGATAAGGTTAAAATAATATCCTAAACTTGTCTAAATTCTATTGGTTGATAGGATTTCGACCCATACCCACTTTAGCTTCTAAATAAGACCCTTTGGAACCATTATAAACCGATTTTGACTTTAATATAAAATAATATTTTGAGATATTCCTAAGGTGCCCCTCTCCTCCCCTATAAAAGGACACCTCCTACCCCTCCTCCTCACACCAATTTGAGCACTCAAGCTCGGCCAACCCCTGACAAAATCTCTTCTCCACTTCCCTAGAAACATCCTAGAGGTTCTGGTCTTCCTCAAAGACCAATTCTAATGCCCTAAGAGGAGGTCTCAAAGAGGCACTTCAAAGAAGAGGTAATTACCGTTACCAATTCTTTCATCTTTATTTCTTCTTCCACTTCTTCTTCTTAGGTTGTTTCATTATGAAGTAATAACATCATTATCACTCATATACTGATATGTTATTATAAGTATGAAACAACCCTATTTCACCATCTATCCATCCTACGGAAAAAGAAATCACCGCGCGTGCGTACGTACGGAATACCGTCTCCACGCCGTGGTGTAATCTATTTTCCACCACCACCTTACATGGATGGGTATAATGGTGTAAAGAATAACTATACATAGTTATTACAACATCATATTAATTCTGATATATTGTATAATCCACTCCAATTCAATTCAATATTTATAGAAATGATATCATCGCTCGTGCGTACGTACGGACTACCGTCTCCACGACGCGATGAGATTCATTCTCCATGTTAACCATTTAAGAATGATTATAATGTATATATAAGAAATAATAATGAAATATATGACATTATAAAGATACTGGATTTATGTATATATATACATATGTATGTCATCAACTTACTTCCATTTCAAGACAATAAGAAAAGGAAAACAGCGTTCATGCGTACGTACGGACTACCGTCTCCATGAACGGTGTTTTTCATTTTATTTATCTACCTATTATATATATATATATACTGAATATATATATAAATCATATTTTATATTCTGGAAGTAAGTAAATCATGATATAAGTAATAATGATGTCAAGAACAACAAGTCAAAACACCTATGATAAATGAAACGATTTTACCCAAAACGCTTCTTTAACATGGAATTTACAAAAGAACGGGTAATATAATGTCATAAGTGAACCATATATGATATCATAACAATGAATATGATTCTTTAATAAGTCAATGACATTATTTAAATCATTATACAGGAGGTTCGGACACATACGAAGCAAATTGGACCTAAGGTAAGGGAAATATCACAATCTCATTTTTATCCGAGATTGTTTATTCGTAAGTATTTACTGGGGTGTATTTTATCATCCACATCCATGTTTCATCAATATGTAATATTATTTCAATCCTTCTACAATATTTTATATCCAATTTTACCCTTCAGTAAGTTTTTTGTAAAAGATATGAAAGGAATATTTTGTCTTTTTCGTATGAGATACTTTATGACTTTTCCGACAAAAGTACGAAGAATGTTTTTTTTAACTTATACGGCATGAATGGATTTTTAAAACATTATGTCCAAGAAACTTCCTTTACAAGTTTACAAGTTTATTTTTAATCAACTTCTTTTATTTTAAAGTTGTATGACATGTTATGAAAGGAAAAAATGTTTTTGAAGAAGAAAGGATATTTTCCTCAAGAATGGAGTTCAAGTGTTTTATCAAAATTATTTTCCATATAAGATAATAAAGGGTTCTGTTTTTATCCCTATTATTACATGGATTTGATTATGTTGTCATGGAAACATTTTTATGAATTCCTTTATCTTATATGAATTGTTTTATGATGTCATGTTGTTTAAGAATCCCATTTTTATTACATGGGTTATGCGATGATGTATGATTTATGATTATGTGGCACACATAAGAAAGGATTCATTATAAGATGGGTGGGACCTATATCTCCCTCCAATGCATTGGGTAAAGATTTTATATCTCATGAGATAGACATGGCTGGAACGGAAGGTTATTTCGGTTCAGTGATACAGGACTGAAACGAGGAGTGAACTCGGTTCAGAAAGGGACTTTGTCCACTAAGATAGTCTTGGCAATGAGTCATGACTAACAAGAAATGATTTTCCATGATTATGTGTGCATGCCACAAAGTTTCAAGTTTCATGTTATGATTATGGGGATCTCATTTTCACTTCTATGATTTATCCCTTGTTATGATATTATGAGCTCTTTTGCAGGTTAAGATTTCCAAAAGCTATGTTCTTATGTATATGATGTGATTGATATTTCTGTTGTTTACCCTTACTGAGCATTTGAGCTCACCCTTTTATGTTTTCTTTTCCCCAGGATATAAAGAATGCTTTTTAGGTAAAAAAAAAGAAGATCTTTATGGGAGATATTGAAGATCTTTCACCACGATTAGAAGATTACGTTCCGAGTTTCCAAAGACACTAAACTATTACGATCCTTATGTGTGTGTTTTTGTTATGTACTAAGTATTCCGCAAAAGTAATGTAATTTCCATGTACGTCAGGCTTCGGGTCTCTACAGTTACTTATTAAGTGTTATATGTTAATCTTTTGAGGTCGTTGTTGACTTTTTGAAATTAGTGTATTTTTTATCATATAATAGTTTATTCACTTTTGAGAATTAACATAACTTATAAAAAACATTTTATTTATTGATAATAATTCACATTTGGATAAATCTATAGTTAATATTTTTTGTATTGTGTGATACTTAATAAGTTGATTCTTGTTTTTCAGGCATGAAAAATTCAACATGAATACTCATCGTTTACAAAAACAGAGGACATTCAGGTGGAATTTTATTAGTTTATAAAACCAAAATTTTCATGTATTTATTTTTTCATTTTTGTCTAATTCTATGTTGTAAAAAATTTCCACAACTTGATGAAAATTAATTCCAACAAAAAATTATCTATTTACATTTTTTACAATAAAATTAAATTCTATTTAAAAATCATAATTTTAAAGATTTCTCATTCTTAACTTTCTCCTAATTATGTTTTCTATCACTCTCCATTAAAACTTGATTGTTTGTTTTCACTTCCATTACCATGTTTTTATTCATGGAAGCTGAGTATGTGTTATCATTGGATACCTTTTTACTCAAAATTAATTCATATAATGTGGATGTTTTTATAAAACATTTTCTGATGTGGTATTGCAATAAATGTATTTCAAAAAGTAAAACCTTAGTTACCATACCAAAATATAAAATTATGAGGATGTAATTTCCAAAAGATGGGAAGCATACAACATCCCAAGTAATTATTGAGGAATATATTTTCATATTGATTAATATTTATCAAATAGATATTGATTTTACTTTTGAGTGCATTTTTTTCTGATATCATACATAACACACAACAATGTGTTTTATTTAAATCTTACGTTGAACACACGACTGAGTTATAACAAAAAATATTATATTATTAATGTTATTATATTATATTTTATAAAACAACTAGTTTATGCATTACTGGGAATGTTCTTTACTATCTATATTTTGTTTACACATTAATATATAATTAATTATTTGGTGAACAATTAATTATAAAGGAATGTAAAACAATTTTTAAAATAGAAGGGGTAGTTTTTCTAAAACCAATTTAAATGTGAAAAACTATTTTTATACTAATAAATGATCAATTCACACTTGTTGGGTTATATTAGTGAATATATATATATATATAATATGTTGAACTTAATTTTGGAAATTCATATTATGTGTTTTATTGATATTATATATGAATAAAATCATTCTTATGGCTAAATTGAGTGAATTTTTTAAAATGAAATTTTATGGCCTTTTAATTAAGAACCCATATTATGTCTAGTTATTTACACATTTTAATGTTATATTTTATAAAATGAACATATTAATTTAAATATGTACATCTAAATTAACATTTGATGAATCTTTTGTATTTTTTCGGATAAAATTCATATGTTAATGAATAGAAAAAAATATTGCATTTTATATTAAAAATATTTATTTATCTAATTTATTTATATAGTTAAATTATAATTCAAATTAATTTGTGTGTATAATAATATAATGTTTTTATCATTTAATCCAAATATAAATATTGGAATCAATTTCACAATGAAATTTGATAAAAGACTATGTGAACTTTTAAAAGTTTTACCTAAAACATGTTTTCTCGATCCGTCATGTAGATTATTATTAATCATAATTTCACTAAATATTTGAATTGAATTTAAAAAAAATAGTTTGTTTTTATCAGTATGGAATATGTTCTCTAGTATGATGAAAATATTTTTCTGTTAATAGTGTCTTTAGTATTTTATTTACCATGTTTAATGGTAACTAGGGTAATAAATGGACAAATTAGTATTATAATATTATAAAATTAACCTAATATATTTAATAATCATATTTTATGAGTAATTATCTACCATGACCATCCATGAGAAGATCATGTGACCTTTATATGCCACTTGGTAGTGATTATGACATTTATAAAATTTAATTTAATGTAAAGGAAAATAAGTCATAAATATTTCTCTTCAAATTCAAAACACTTTATATATGGTTATGTAACTAAAATATTATACAATGAATATTACATATAAATATTAAAAGATTATATATATCATTTTAATTTTAATTTAATATGTATTAATCGAATAATAAAATTTAATTATGACACACATATGATTTAGTAATAGATTTTGTAATGAAATAATAAAATAAATGATATTAATAATATTAAAATAAATATAATTTTAAATATTTTACTATATACACTAAGTTTATGGAATAATATTACATGATATAATTTCTTAAATGTATTTTTTTTTTTGAAGGAATCATGTTTTTATGGAATCATTAAAAAATTCAAGTATGAATATTATGAAAATTGGAATAATTCATTAAATAAAATATAAATTGTTTCATTAAAAAAAATATATAACTTATAAAAAGTTAAAATTCATCCAAAAAGATTATACTACTATACCAGTCACATTAATTACTTGTTCATTGTTCTTTTGTTATGTTTTTGTAATTATTTATCTACCTTAGTGTAAACTGTTTAATAAAATTTATGATTTCAATGGGGTTAAAAAAAGATAAAGATTAAAAAATAAATAAAAATGTATAATATTAATTTAATGATAATTATTAGACCCATAATCATCCTATATTATATTTAAATATGTTTTTTGCCATTTTTAAAAGATATCGAATTTATAATAATTTAATACTTTTAATAATTCAAAGTCTGGTTGTCCCCACTCTTATCAAAATAAAATCTTTACTCTCTATTACTGAAACTACCCAAAATATTTGGTTTGACCATTATCTTACCAAAAATCTTTGTAAAATATATCCACACATTATTTAAGTCTCATTTTATGTATAACACCCACCTAATAGGCCTTATAGTTTTCTGCAAAGATGATAAATCGAGGAAGATGTATCATTTCCTTACATATTTTTTGTTTATTTCTTCTTCTATATCATTAAAATCAAGTTCCAAAATGATGGGATATTAACTCTAGTATAATAAATATAATTTCATGTTATTATGTTAATATAAACACGTATATCCATCTCCACATCCATTAAATGGGAATGGAATTAATTGTTTGTGTATACGTGTAAACTATCATCCCCACGAACCGATATAATTCGTTCTCCATAACCATCTCTCATGAGTGGTTATAAATATAGAGTTAAGGATAATATATTATATTCATTAAATTATAATAATTATTTGATTTTAATATATCAATTATATTTTTACATTCCAAGTGAATCAAAATGATAACACCGTTCAAGCGTACATGTGAACTATCACCTCAATGAAGCAACATGGCTTGTTTTTTTTCCTTACATCAATTTTATGATAAATATAACTATATTTAAATGATTTATTTGATATTAATACTATTAATATAATTAATTAATTATAAAATAATACTTAAAATTTTTCTCTAATGATCAATGAAAAATGGAAACCATTACTCATGCATACATATGACTTGTTGTCTCCTTGATTATAACATTATTCATTTTTTATAAATATAATTAATGGTTTTATTACAAGGAATAATTTCTGTATAAATTATATAGTAATTACATGAGTATTAATATATATTTGATAGATATATTACCTCCTAAAATATTGATATCCAATCATGTTCATTTGTAGACTCGATTATCGAAAATCGAAAAAACATCCGACATAAACTTCAATAATTATGTATTTTTTATAACAGGAAAATATGTGATATAAAATCAATAATAAAAATGAAAAATATTTTTAATCAATTATAATTTTATTGAGTTTTATTATTCAATAAAAATAAGGAACATACGAGAATAATTGAACTCAATGTAAAAGACTTCTTCTCAATCTCCTTTAATTGATGCATATCATGATGTTATAAACCACTATTATAATTTATGGTGAATATTCCTTTATTTAATCATGTTATTTTATTATATATTTTATTATCATGATAATATATTTATTTATTTATGTTCTTCCTTAATTATTTTTATTCAAGTGTTTATCAAGTGGAGATGGAAACATTCACAAAAACTTTGTTTTAAAATATTTTAATGATTTATTCTGATAAAACCATCTCTTTAATTTCCATGTTTTCAAAATAGTTTTTATGAATTTATTTATATTGTTTTTTTAAAAAAAAATGATAATTTATTATTGTATTTTCATGGTGGAAGAGTACACATTGATTCCAAATACTCTTTATAAAATTTTTTAAATGGTTTCGGAAATGGATTGAATATTTCAATATCATGAAATGATTTTTTCTGATTGAAAATGAAATTTTAATACTCAAATGTTGAAATTTGTTGTCTTTTATGTGTAATAATAATATAATGTTACTAGTACACTTGAAGGGAGGTTACATGATAATCCTATGATGGGTGGTTATGTGACAAACCAAAGATAGTTGGTCCCGTTATACACTAGATATCAGTGCTAAAGTTGTGAGATCTAATGAATTGGGTATGGAGTCTACCGTATGGTTATTCCTTTTGAAAGAGTGAAATGTATTGTTGTAGACTGTATGGTTATTCCATTTATGTATGATTTTGTATGATGTTTCAAAAATATGTTATATAGTGCTTTCTATGGGTTATAAGGTTATAAATTGATTACAAAAAATGGTAAGCAATGAGATCATATGATGTGAAGTGTATTAAATACTAGTTTATGGTGAAAAATATTACATTATGATAATGTATTCAAAGTTTACATGTTTTTTCAAGACTACTAATTCATCCTTCTTTAGTTATATATTACTGAACTTTTTATGCTAATCATATGTTTCAAATTTTTTCACGGGATTTAAATATGAATAGAGTTAACGATAAGATAATGTTAAAGTTATGATGATTAAATATGAAATGAATCCATGTTTATATATAAATTTTTTTACTTTTATTAAAAAATGTATAGTGATTCAAAGTGTCTACTTTGCAAAATGTATGTTTTTAGGAATGAGTTCTTGTTTAATTTTATAAATATTTAAACATGAAAAGATCCTCAATGTGAAATAATGTCAAATTGTTGAGTTAACTCAAGATTATATAATGTTTATGGTAATTAACTTATAAGATGAGTATTTTTTGAGATTTGTAAAGCAACATGAGTATGTGGACACCACAATTTACTCATTTTTTAGATACATTAACTACTTCCCCTAGACCACCATCATTATTTCATGAAAGATTCATTGTAAAAGAGGTCATTAAAGCCCTTATAGGAGTGTCCCCCAACATAATCCACTATATATAATCATTTATCACAACATATGGGTATTTGTGGATTTATTTATAATGATAGAATAACCTTTCAATCCCCAGATTACTCAATGGGGAGAAATACACCATCAATGATTTCCATCAAGTTTAATTAATAATTTCTCCCTTTAGTACTCGTAATTATTTGTGGATGGTGGAGTTATAAGATTCGGTGATTGTTGTTCAGGGATCTGAATTCCCTTCAACCATAGACAATGAAAACAATAAGGAATATTAGATGTTTTAGGTCCACTACTCACACAACTAGAGTTGGTAATGGATCATGAATTCCAAAACCCCCAAACATAAAAGATATAGAAATTGGGTTATTATACCCTGTGGTTGTATCCCTATCTACATCATATCACAATTCAATTAGTACCCATTGGGGTATCATATTCTAAAAATCGTAGAAATAAATAAATAAAATTCAATCATTCTAATCACACTCTAGGATCACACAAATTTTCTCATATAAGTCTGCCCCATACTAACCGTATATCAATCCATGAACTTACATAGGTCCCCAGGCCATCAAATTAGTCATATCCACACAAATATACCATCATATGTTCATACTCATTTTAAAATTATTAATTTAAAAATATATATTATATTGTAAAATTATATAATCCTATCAAAAAATATAAAAATAACAGAATTAAATTAGATAATTATTGTAAAAAATGCAATGGTATATATATAGGGTGTGGATATAAATACTTATACATTATTAATCAGCACACAAAAATACTCACAAAATAGTTACAATAATTCCATAAAAGGTAACTTCTTTTTAATTAAACCAATTTATAGAAAATGACATGTAATCTTCCGGACAGTAGTTATATAATTCATGCCCTTTTTACCCAATCCCTTGTAAGTCCAAAAAAATGAATAAAAAATTAGTTGATAACATATTTTATTTATCTGAACCAGACCATTGGGTCTGATCTATGGAGTCACATTACTCATGGGTGTCTCACCAAAATGAATGTTAAGTAGAATAGTAGTGATGTTATGAACACTATCAATGGAAATATAATACAGACATTATCATTTAATTTTTAGAATAATTAAAATATAACAATAGAAAAACAATTTGAATAATATTTGGTTTTCTAAATATTATATTAAACAAATTAAATATATATAAAAATATTGCCTCAAAATGAGTGAAGTCAAACACGAGTATGAGGTGGACAGACAAGTATATAAAACATAGGAGTCTTCCAAAGTCCAAACTAATTCATTTAATAGATAAATGGTCTAAAAAACTTGTATCATAAATTGACCTCTTTCTATTTCATATATAACAAAATATGTAGTCTTCATGAACACTAATATTCAGGTATAATGTTGGACTAATAGAACCCACGAAGACATGGCTGTGGAATTTTTAAAAATTAACATGAAAACAAGGGGTTTATAAATATAATAATAAATGAAAAGTGAAACATAAAAATCACATTTCATGAACCCATGTTCTATCCAAGGATCCTATAGCCCAAACTATACCTGTTTAACCTTCAAGATGGATATAATTCCAATATATCTGATGTAATAATGTACTATACATTACATTAATAATCATACTACAATGAATCATGTAATAAATCAAATAGAAAACCACTATCCATCATTTGAGTCATGTAATCGGAATGTGTAGTGAATTGAGTGATCATTCTACATAACATCCACAGGTCCCAGAGTAAAGATGACACCTTTTATAATTTAGTTATCTAGATAACTACATAATTTGTAACATGAATCATTGTATATGGACCCAATTCTCATATATGAAATCTCCAATATTTAATGTCATTCCAACTGCACAAATAAGATATAACCATATCATGATAGTAAAACTAGTCTTAAAACCATTAAAATATACCTCTATTTTCATGAAAACATGTAGAATAGGGTAGAGAATACACTAACTGGAATAATTTAACATCATGAACAATTAGTAGATACTTTTTATACATGATGTCTTATTCAAATAAGAATAAAAAGTTTCATCTATAATCATATAAAATGTATCATAAATATATATCTTGGGATTTTCAAACAATTACATAGATCATTTCAATAAACAACACCATTAATGTAAATGTAAGAATCCATAAAATAATATGTCTACTTATAATGGATAAAAATGTTAAGGAGTTTCATACCTCAATGATTCAATTTCAAACTCAAGGATCCATCTGGGTGTCATATCTTAAACTATATATTCACAAAATAATCATATGATAAATAATATTCAAGAATTAATAAAACTGGTTTCACATATATCAAATGTCTTTCTATGGAAAGAAACACGGATGAAAAAGAAATAAGAAAGCATCATAAATAAATATACATAGCTATTAATAATGATTATATATGATATCGGTCAATCGAAGAATGAGATATTATTCTTGGATAGAGATAGCTATATTTGTATCCAAGGAAATATAGTCCATATGTAATTGAAAAAATGAAATCCTCAATAAGTGAGTTAAAGGATAATTGTATAATTATTATTCTACAAGACATAAGTAATCATTTCTAATTCATTACAACATTATATTATAATAAATTACTTTTAATTTGGGAAAATTAATCCAGTGTAAAATTTCCACTGATGACCTACATAAAATTATCCTAATACACGTGATCTAGTGAATATGTTAGGAGGAAATATATATTAAAAAAATAATTTGAATGAACCGAAAAACAAAGGATACAACTTCATCAATATGGTTCATACAATTAATAACCCAAATTTCATGGGATTTATATATAATTTAAATGTATGTCAAATATATATTACCCGATTGACTAATATGAAACTAAAATGATAGAATAATTCATAAAATCCTCAACTTTAATGACAACCAATACTTAATTTACATTAAAATGATCTTTGAAGGAATGATTCATTGAATTATTACATTTTATGAATGATTAAAATGACACTAAATAAATCACAACCGAGAAAATCCCATAGTGGTTCTTGATCACCTAGAAAAATATTGAACCCACATGGGTGCAGATCATATGTCATTCTTGTTTTCCGTTCACCATACCCACCCAAATGGGAATGAGGGGGGGGGGGTACTGAGGTTATTGGTCTTATATACTTTTACTAAACACCAGTACATTCCCAATACTTTTCATAGAAATTTATATAGTTGATTTTATATTTAGATAAAACCATTTACACATATGAATTACATAATTCCATGGTGTTTCTAGTTTTCATTATAAAACCCAAAGAACAGATAACTATATATGAAAAATCATTTTAAACCACAATGGATTTTATCCCAACATGGATAAACTCTATAAAATCATTGTTGAATAATGGAATAAATTCATCCTATAAATGGGAATGTGTTCAGATATATTAAAAATTTGTTTTCAAAAATAAACAATGATATATTTCACATTGGTCTAATAATATATATAAATACTATGATGTGATATAAAATGAAGATATCATAAATAAAATCATTATATCTCATTAGAATTATTAAAAAAACCATTAAAACATCAATGAAATTTATTATATGTTTATAAATAGTACATCATGGTTGATATGAGGTTTTCATCTCCATTAATGATGAAATTAGTGGTAAAAATATATTACATGGAATGGAAACCACAATAAAGCCCCATATATAGTGTGTAAAATATATTCTATTATGTTTATAAAAATTTTAAACAATCCTATAATAATAGGAAATTAAATTATATTTTTATATCATCATGTGATAACTAGTCCACTAGGGCATCTAACACAACATCCATCCACAAATTCTATGGAAATATTTTTTATTTAACATTCATATTCCAAGGAAAGGAATGATTTTTTCATAATATGTAATTATTTTAGGAAATATATTATATCAAATAGATTGGAGTATGGTGTACCATTTACCAAGTCACACAAATTGAAAATGTGTTCATGAATGACATAACACTTACCAATATCAATTTAGCTATGAAAATAGGGATCCTAAAATTCATCTATTATATTTTAATAACTTCATAATTATGAATATTATAGAATGTGTAACATGAGACCCCAAACTATGATGATTCAATAATAATTCTTCCATCTAATAATCTGTACCACATCTACACACAAGGATTCAATACATATCACACCCCTAACTATTCAAAGATACAAAATTTTCCAATAATATGAGAGGCACGTGATGATTACTAGTAGTTCCCTTACCTAATATATCACTATTATATTCAATAAGAAAAGTTGAAACATTGAGTTACCTAATAAACAGAATCAACTAAGTTTAACAGTATAACCAGTCTTTATTACTGACAATCCCAACTATATATCCGCTTCATAAGGGTTTATTACGGATTCACAATTACAAAATCCCTTTACACAAAATCCCTAGTTGTTCACATTATATAAAACCACTACTCAATGGATTACCGTAATTAGATTGCTTTCTCTAATGCAATTTTTGATCTTTATATAGCCTTAAATATTTGTTTTCATATAAATTATAAATTATTATAATGTCTTTTATAACATTATATTATTAATATAATAATGTTAACTAAATAGAATTTATACACAACATATAGACACATGTTAAATGGATAATAATTACTAATATTAAAATTCATACCCCATTAGATATGTGATTGAAATTGTAATATCAGTCATCCCCATTATTAAAATACCATTTAAAAAAATCATAAAATATAATAAATTAACAAAATAATATTTAATTAAATTTATAATATATTTCAAAGTTGTATATTAATTTAATGTTAAATATATTTGTTTCCCCAACAAAAAAAATGATTTTTACAAGATTATAAGTGGATGATAAATTCCCTTTTAATGATGATAAGTGGAGAAATAAAATTCCCTCTTTCCCCTAAATTACACCCAATTTCCATAAAACATAAATTAGGTATGTAAATTACCACTTATAAATTAGTGAAAAATCATGGGTTTGAAATTTTTATTTAGTTTCCTAGAAATTAAATATTTTAAATTCCTAAATCATTGTCATGATTAATAATTCTTTAATAAAACTGACACAAATCATTTAATATAACATATATAAATTAAGAGATATTTGTAGATTAAGGAGATACATAGAGGATTAAAAAAATTCATAAACCATACGGGATAATATGTATAAATATTCCCTATATAGGGGTATTGAAGGTGGAAATTTATTGTGGACATATTTTTATAAATTTTCTTCAAAAAATATTCTAATTTTATCAAAACAATAATTGATAACCATCAATGTATGGTTGTAAACCATATTGTTAGTAATTGATAATATCATCTACCGAGTACCCATTTGACAATACTATGTGTTATCTGAATTCCAAGACACTATGTATGGATTCATTGTAAACATATTTTATATATAGGATAATGTGTTACATGGATATTTTATTAGGTACCTAGTTACCTTTTACCAAGTACCAAGTGGACACCTAGTTCTATTGATAAGAAATATGGAATAATAATAAATTTTCATTTCATATACTACCTCCTAATAAAATTATTCCCAAAAAATAATAATATAAATTTAACATTGTTCTTTTGAAACATAATATAATAAATCAATGGAAAGATCTAATATATTATGACCTAACAAAATCTCAATTACCCACAACAATCACAAAGCATTAAGTATGTAGTTCATTAAAAAATTCTCACAAAATTGAATCATTTACAAGAAAATTTCCCTTGAATATACATGTATTCTCAATTAATTACTAATATTATGATTCAACCAAACCATATTTGAGTGATGATTTGGTCTGATTATAATAATTTTATTCACATTCAATGAAATTATATTTTTTCAAAAACTACATTATTTGATATATTATATACGTCATCTACCGACAAGATGATATACCATTACTAAATTATATCTCCATATATTAAATTTCACGCAAAAAACGATATTAAGTTGTCCATCACACAGATTGTCGTTGAAAATTTTGTCTTTTAGTTATTATTGTGTCACATAAAATCCTTGGAAATGTTTTTTTCATCCTCTATGAAATCACAAAAACCCATATATAGATACACATTTGATTAGTCATAAAGTATAAATCAATATTCTACTCATCAAATTTTAATTTAGTTTTCCTAATGTCATGTTGTACTTCCCGAGTACCTATCATTTCTAAAAAATTAATCAATTAAAATATGTCATTTGAAATCGACTATGAATCTATCATCACACATGCCACTCTACCAATATGTTATCTAATTATTCTGACCCATGAATTTACGGAATATACAAATGTATTTTTTATAATTACACCACAGTAATAAGTGCATCACATTAGATAACCATGTCACCAATTTTATATTAATCAATAATTGATGTGCTGATGTCTCTATAGAGTAATCTTCCTTATGTTATTACCATATCTATAATGTTGTCAAATTTTACATGATTATCCTGTTACCATTTAAATGGATTATCACAAAGTATTTATACTCCTCATAACATGACATTTTCAAATAATGAGATATGAACTACTGATATATAATAAAATGATTCTTTGAATTACCCTCATCATATATTTTTTACCATTTAGTCAAAATTGTTACATTAAAGACTCTCATGTCAGTAGTATTATGTCACATTGTACTCATTGAATAATATTTGACTTATCTCACAATAATATATCCATTATCCAACTATTCTAATGAATTACATGTGGAACTCGGCACATCCCATGGGACGGTTTTACAATGATAATATAATACTTCGTCACACTGTAATTTTTATCTTCAATTATCAATTCTATATTGGTGTTACCTTTCTAATTAGATTAATTAATTTACTCTTTTATCTAATGAACAAAAATATTATTCCCCTCCAACTGAACAACACATCCAACCATATATTGAACATTAAAAATCATAAATATATGTTTTTATCATAGTATGAATAATCTAGGATTTATCAGAAAAAATATTTCAGCCATAATATCACTCATTTATTGTGAATTTCATAATATTATAATAGTTCCAATTAAAATTTTCCAATTATAGTTTAACTAAGAAAATATACAATGATAGATTTAGTTATCTTCATAATAAATTCACTATTTGATCATTTAATTATAATATCCCATCGCTGAAAATTTACTATCATCATCATAAGGACACTTTGACTCATCCTTTTGTCAACATAATATTACCCATTTGTGGAACAATTTTTAATCAGGTTACACAATCCAAATCATTTTAAAATAATTTCTATCAACACACAAATCTAAAAATGTATTCATTATTGTATAATATAATTAAGACTATAAATTTGAATATTCATCATTTGATCCTATACCACCGAATACTCGTGATAAACCCTAAATAATATACCAATTCCCCTACCTAAATAGTTAATAAAACATTATTTCTTTACTAGTATATTCAATATTTATAATAAATCTTTTACAATGGTTACCAAAAATAAAAAAAACATTATATAAATTTAATAATCAACTTACTTTATATAATTAAAATTTATGTCCCCATATCTTATTGTGAATTATAATCTATGATTTATATATCACTATCCTTATAAAAAATTAATTTTATCATAACCACCTAATGGTATCTTCAAAATAAACAACCAATTATTTTCACAATTTCATACCCAAGATGTGATTATCACCTGATAAACGTGACTTATTAAATATGAAATCAAACTAACCATATGGAATCATTTTCAATTATATCCACATTGAATAAATATATCCAAAAAATAACATATAACAAAAAAAATATACATTTCATTTAATTAATCCACATCCAGTTTGATTGTAATATCATCTTACATTTTTTGTAGGTATTCCCTTGACCTCATCATGGGTTTACCCTCTTTTGAGAATGGGGGGAAACCTATAATGTTGAATTCAACAATTTATTTGACTTTTTCTATGAATTGGTCGTTTTTTCGTGTGATAGAATGATTTTACAACACGTAATAAGTGTGATAACTATGTCATGAAGGGAAATATAATGATTTGAACTGGTAAAAATTTGGAATATTGAATACATGTTTTTTAAGGTTTAAATTTGGGATTTTTAATCTGAGCTGATGGTTTTTTCAACCTATGTTTGACTAGGAAATTCCACATCTTGCCTATGGGTTACACATTCTGAATCAACCATTGCCAAATTTTGAATCAATTTTATGGAATATATTCTCAATAATTTCATTATAGAGTCTATCACTCCTGAATAGAGTCTAAGTCTTTGATATTTTCATTGATTCTTTTATTTTAGGATCAACTATTTCAACATAAAATCACTATTAAGATCACTATGGATATCTATAGGTGAGTAACCATTGTGATTCATGGTTGATTTTTATCATGGTAGAGCCTTAGGGTTGTGTTTTTAAATCCTCTGGCTTTATGTTGGTATTTTTTTCTCATTTTTGTTTGTTGTGTGATCTCATTATAGAGGCATTTTCTTCTGTTGGTTATGATGTGGTGGGAATCTGTCTTTGAGTTTTGTGGGTTTCCTCCCTTCTTAGGACTTCATGTAACCTATATTGAGTCAATAATGATGTGGAGTTGATCATATATACTTTTTTTACATTTTTGGGTTTCGTTGATTTGGGATTCCATTATAGCAATGTGCGAACCAACATTTGAGGTTGGGGGTTCAGTCTCTAGCCTACATCGATGATCCTCGATGTCTGTCTTTATAAATTAATTTTCATATTGAAATTAACATGAATTAATTTTGTTTGTTTTGAATGGGGTTTTAAAGAAAAATGGTTTTCCCTAGTAATTAATTATAGGAGAAAAAAATGGGTGTTTTCAAACCATTAAAATGGAATTTGTGAAGTTCTACTGAAATGGTTTTTATATCATAGAAATGAATTCTAAGAAAGATAACATGAGTTACCTTGAGTACTCAAGTGAATGTATTATCTTGGGGTCATTGACCATTGTTTTTTGATAATCAAGGATGTTTGTCTTCGGTATTTCCTCTTTTTCATGGGATAATTGTTCTAGGGGACTGATATTAACATTTTGAGTGGATTACTCTAGGGATAATCCTCTTCTTTATAGTCTTGTGTTCTATGATCATATTTTTTCACTTGATTATTGTGGTACGAGTACTATACTACATAGAACTATTGTATTCTTTTATTATGTGATACCAATGATTTTTTTTCTTGGTGTTCTTAGTTATCCTTGATATGAATGTTTATGTTTATTTAAAATGATATGGAAAATAGTTCATTGAAATTAATATACATGTTTGATTATAATTTTGGAAAAAATAAAATGGTTACCATGTTTTCCTAAAAAATTTATTACTTATTATCATGTAATTTTTTTAATTAAAATGATAAAAAATGAATTTTATATAGAGACATCATATGTAAAACCTGGGTAGGATCCTACTGAGATTGTTAGCTCAAACACTAAAAACCTCTTCTATGATGCGTAGATCATTGTTTGTATTCTATATAAAGGATATGTAAGGTGTTGCATTGAGGTATTGAGGTTAATATTTACTTGGTGGGCATCTTGTGGTGTGATTTCGAGTGTCTGTCCAACCCATCATTTGGCTTAGATATGTGGTTTAGATCATATTGTTGGTAGTCTTATCATGGAGTTTTTTATACATTCGTTGGGGTATGATTATGGTGTTTCCTTATAGTTATGTAATATATATTTTTTATTTTTCCACTATCTCTTTCTTGGATTATATTTTTATGAAATTATGGTTGTTTAAGACATGAAATTTTTTTCCTTTTGTTGTGTTGTTTGACTCCCAAGTACTAGCATTCATCACATGGGGATCGTGAATGCCTTTATGGTATGTGACAAGATGAGTATATTGTCAGGTTTGACTGAAACCTGGGTCAGTTCATCACATTTGAGAATTAAATAGTAGTTTTGTCCTCAAGATTCCATGTTTTGGGACATCTGTTTGATTTGGGATATGATTTTTGGGACATGAGAGTTATTTTGTGATAAGTTCATGGACATATATTATTCGTACAGGACTCAAATTTCCATGGAATGATGGTATGTGTGTCTATAATATTTTTTTTATTTTAAAATTATCATTTTATTCTTATCAGTTCATTAGTTTGAAATGAGAATTTTTACATTGTCTAATGATTCTGTTGTTTCAGTGTGTAGTAGTATGGCTCTGAGTAATCTTATACACGTTCCATATGATTGTACAGATGATGCACCTCATGGTAACCCACATATAGATCATAATCTCATTGAGACTCTCATACACGATGTTCATGGTATTGATCAAGGTATACAACATATTTAGAACATGGTGGTTGACGTATAACCATGAGTTTGAGGGGATATCAATCGATTACTAGATTTATTATGTGAGAAACCAACATAATATAAAGGAATGAAATATACTCAATAGGTGGAGGACTAGTTGGACATGATCGATAAAATCATCGACTTATAAGAGACACTTGAGAATATCTAGGTAATTTATATAGAATTCAAACAAAAGGGATTTGGAAAGAAATTTTTTGATTTTATGGACCAAGAATATATACACATAGACTTGAATTTGAATCCTTTCAAAGAAATATTCTTTCATCACTTTTTTCAGAGTCAAAAATTCTAGAGAATCCCCTAAAGTACCTATCATTTTATTAGGGAGATAATTCAGTGTTAGTGTAAACTAATCATTTTGTTCATCTTTTCTTTCCTTCTTTCACATGGTAAAGAATGAACTCCTAATGGAGTCAATGTACATGTAGGGTTTGTGACCAGATATTAGATCACATGTTTTTATGATGTAGAATTCTACCTTCGCAAAGACTGTAGATATAGTTATTATGGAGGAAATAGATATGGCATGAGAGGTTGTATTTTACATCTCTTCACCTCCATTGGATTGTAGCTTCTATAGCATGCATGGGAAGAAGAACAAGTGGCAATATCATTATAGGTGTAATGAATATAGGTCTCAATAGTAGGCCTTCACATTATAAAATTTTACATTGGGTAACCTTCCCTTAACTTGTTATCAGTGGTGCAAGGGAAGATACAATGGATGTTCTTATCAAGTGACTGTGATGATGTTAAATAGTTGTGGAAGTGTTGGTCATCTACATCACTTCTTTCATTATATTATTACACTTTGTTAGGATCTGTATTTTTTAGATCCAATGGAAATAGTGTTACAGTCAGAATAATCAAAGACTACAGGGCTCCAACCACATTCCTCAGAATGGTAGAATTTATAATCAGTAGATGAGTGTCCAATGGAAGTAAATTCTGGTCCAGTAACGGTGAGAGGTACATTACATATTGAATATTTAGTATAAATAATTTTTCTATACTAGTTCCTCCCACTCATATATATATACATGTTTTGTTTGTATTCTTAAAAATCCATCATAACTTATTTGCATTACAATGGAGTTAGTGACAACTCTTGGCAAGTGGAAAGATAATGGTTTTTGGTGTTCTTTTTTGTTGATGATAGTAGATATACAGTTGTTCTATGTTTTTATCATTTCTGAAATAGATATATATTACTTCATTAGTTGTATGTATTGGATTTTTTATCATTGAGTTGAGTTTGAATGTTATGATCATTGGGTTTCATTTATTGTTTCTGATGGGATATCTTGTATATCATAGGGGGCGTGGGACACGAGTTCTGCCATGAAAGAAATTCTAGAACTATGATCAAGAGTTTTGTGGTTTCTATTTTGGTTGATCCCTATGACATCTCTCATTTCTTTTATTTTCCCATTGTTGTTTGTGACATTCCAGACATTTTCGTAGATAATATTTCTAGTCTTCCTCAAGAAAGAGAGAGAGTGTGTGTGTGTGGTTGAGGTTACTATTGATATTGTGCCAGGAACAAACCCAATATCGACACCTTCTTTTTATATTAAACTTGAAGAGCTTAAAAATAACAACATTTACTTTAAAATAATATAAGAAATTTTTTTCATTCAACCTAGAGTTTCACCATGGTCAGACCTACTGTTCTTTCAATGAAAGTTGACGGTTCACTTTGATTGTGTGTGTAATATCAGAAGTTGAACAAGGTAATGGTTTAGAAAATTTATCCATTACCTCATTCTGATAAAATTTGTGATAATTTAATTTGGCTAATGTGGTTTTCGATAATAAATATTCAATCACGTTATCATCAACTAAGTGTTTTGGAGTCTAATATACCAAAGACAACCTTTAGGATCTAGTATTTCCAATATGAATATCTATTGATACCTTTTTGTCTAACCAATTCTCCATCAATTTTAATGGATTTTATGAATCCATTATTCCACCGACATCTATAAAAAAATTTAGTGTTCGTGGATGATATTACAGATTATTCAAAATTAGATAGTTATCAAGGGAACCATCTCATTTTCATTCTGGGAATTTTGAGAACACTATATTTTAATGGAAAGAATTCAAAATATTGTTTCTATTTTTCAAGAAGTGAAGGAATTAAGGCTCAAAATTTTTGAGCATGTATTATTAGTTGACCAATATAAGGTAAAAGATAATTTTTCATGGAAAAAACCAAAAAAATTTGTTTCAATTTAGAGCTTCCATGGTCTTGATGGATACTACGACAGAATGTTAAGGACTTCTCTAATATGGGATCACGTTTGAATTATCTTACCAGGATGGTGGGGAAATTAACATTGGATATGATGTATTGGAAATATTTTGATGAATTTAGATGTCATCTGAAATCATCATATATTTTCATCTTACCTGATACTGATAAGGGGTACATGGTGTTTTTTGAATGATCAGGTTTGGTTTTGGGATGCATTATTATATAGGAAAACCATGTGATATCTTATGAATCCTTTTAGCTTAGACCATATGAGAAGAATAACCCAATCAGTATTTAGAGCTTTCTTTAGTAATGATTTCACTTAAGTGTTGGTGACACTCAATTTTTGGAAAGAATATCACTGTCTTATATGTTCAAAAGATTATCAGTTATATATTTTCTAATAATCTCATGAATCATGGGAAAAGGTGATGGGTATAATACATCCATGTGTTTTAATTCTATATCTCATACATCAGTGAAATGTGTAATTTAGGATTAGATAATCTTAGTAGGATATTTCCATTATACGTTGTTTTGTAATCGAAGGAAGAGTGAAACCTAATATGGATTTTTTTTGTCAGATTCACCTAGATGCACAATATGGTGTTTTAAGCATGGTTTTGTCTAGTATTAAATTATCATCATCTCTATTGGAGTCTACCATGGAGAGTTAGTAAAGCATTATGAGTTTCAGATGACATAATAAAGCCTTTATGGTAGAGAGAACATTACGGGTTGGTCTCTTTCATCAGATGGTATTCATAACTTTGGGAAAATGATTTTCATTTTAGCATCTTTGATGAGTTTGGTCTTGTTTTATTATCACAACTTTTCATTGGTTGTATATATAGGAAAACAATTGATGTGGTAATTATTCCATGAAATACAATAGATTCCTATGGTGATTTAAAATTAAATAATGTTATGAATTAAATTATTTTTTGGATGTAAATTGAAAATAAATGTCGATCGGAGAGGAATCATATACTTGAGATGAAATCATCCTACCATTGTGGGTATGCATTACTGATTCCAAATCTTATAATTTTCTGTGTAATAGTAATACATATATAAAATAATTTAGATAAGAATGAGTGTGTAGATCCATTATCAAATAAGACAATAACAGTTCTATAGTGCATGATATGTGTAACTTTCATCACATAATTATTGCTCCCCTCGTCAAAAACAATGATCACATGATATTTAACCTTGTCCCTTAGTTTTAGATGTTGATGAATAAAATCATCATTACTAAAACTTGTATACTTCCACTCATTAATACAAACCCCATACTCTATACACTTGATCCTTTTAAGTGTGCGATGTGCATTTTATATAACTTTTCATATATTTTCAACAATGGACAAATTTTCCTATATATATAGGAATGAATTGCCTAATGGCCTTCCCATACACACAAAAAAAATTATTTTTCCCCATTAGAAAATTTCATCATTAATTCTTTCCACACATGGAGTATAATTTATGTGCCATCTACATCACTTAAGGGTTTTTTATATTATTTTCAACAACACCTTTATTTTCTTGTTAAAAGGATGATATTGTTATGTAAATCCTATCTCAATTTAATACATTACTACATGATAAAAATATATTCATAGATAATAGTTTTTCTACCTATAATTAATCGATTGAATAACCTATCAAATTTACATTCAGGTTGGATGATAATTCTAGAAGTGTACGTAACAATGCATGTGAAATTAGCATCATAGCTACTGATATATTCATCACCATTTTTCTTAACACAAGGAAATTATTTTCCATATTCATATGAGGAACACATGAAAATTACATATTAAATATTATATTCTTGAACTCATCTCAAACATTTAATTAAATTAAATAATTATTTCACATATTTTTAATTAGACTTAATCACTTGTATTATTTAATATCAAACCATTAAATACAAATAATGAATTTATCATGTTACAAACACTGGAGAACATAGAATATATTTTCAGTGGTATTAATCCACTATTCTAGAAAAGAGGATTAGAAGAACATCTAAAATATTATTTGTTTTCCCTTAAAAAGGTCTAAATAAAATGTTGTTCCACCCATTTATTATTTGGAATATCATTCTAACTCATAGCTTTTGAATGTTTTCTGATCATAAGTAGATGGTTTTCCATTACATCCCCAATTGAATTCAAATACTCAAGATAAAAATATTTTCACACTACATCATAATAATAATTAATGTTGTTCATTCAGGTTCTATCCATTCACAAATAAAATATCCTAGATTAATAAACAGTATTAATTTTGGGGAACCACATAACCACATATACAATTTGTAATTTATTAACCATCTATAAAATTTAATACCCTATGATTATACTTGGTCTTTCAAAAATTTATTATTTTTAAATCCATCCAGAAGGTTCATAAAGTGCTTCTCAATTTCCCAAATAATATCCCCTAGTAGTGTCAAAGTAAATGCACGGTAAGGCCCATTTTAATTTACCTAGTTACACACTAATCAAGCACAAAATAGTTTTTCAGAGTCATGAATCATGGGTATACATATTCTAGAACCACATCAACATGTAGTATCAAGATAAGGGTTTGTTTACAAGAAATAACTAATTCAATCCTTTATTAGAATTCCATGAAATTTTTCTATAATTTTATTATCATTATATATATTTATAGAGGTTTCCTTGGAGACGTTCTATATTTTTTGTAATTCATGATAACAAGGGATAATTAAAATTTTTCTCTAATAAAAACTATATATATCTTTACTTTTCTTAAATTATCATTAAATTTTTTTGTGGAATACTAAAATTATTTCCCAAATGAATGTCCAATGACAATATTAGTCTAGTACCTTTGGAAACAAGGAATCAATAAAAAATTTACATAATTGAGATATGTTATCTCACTCTAGGATCCCCATCATTATCCCCTTCTTAGACATATCAAACATAATACATGTCTTTATAACATTTTTAATTTAATCATAAAAAAGTGATTTAAGATGATTATTAATGATAAACAAGAGAGATATGGCAGAATAGCATGAGCATTAGGGTATGAGAAAATTATCAAGACCATAAAAGAACATACCCATAATATCAATGATTATAATCATGAATCGTGGAACATTGATATGTAGTCGATAATATACAAATATCACAGGTGTCATGAGAATATGAATATTAATTTAAAATCATTATTTTGACATACAAATAATTTCATGAATACAGATAACAAAACATTCATAATAGGTTTGGCTATGATTCAATACAATTGTACACATAATCATTGAAAATTGTTATTCTGGGCTACCTACCACGACCTTCATAACATTTTAGGCATGGGATAATTATTTCTGGTCCTAATTCGGGATCCAGAGAAAACCCCATGTACCATGTCATTTTTTGGAATGGGGTACAACCCATATACCCTATAACATTTAGTCCCAGGATACAACCTGTGTACCTACATAATTTTATGCTCATGGAACAACCTGAGTATCATATTGTGTTCTAGATTGTGGTATAGCCTTTTTAACTATTGTTCTCATATACTTTTAATCATTACCAAATTAATTTGAGGGATATTTTGGTCCCAAAAAACTCATTATGAAATAATACTTTAATGTTAAGAAATAATAATAAACGATCATATCATAACCAATTAAATGATATGGGTGTCATAAACATTTAATCATGCAATATCATGTAAAAAAATACATCTTTCACCATAATTTTATCCATAAAACCCCATGAAAATAAGTGTGGTTCATAAGAATATGATGGTGAAAGAGAAACACATTTCATAAATTCATTCCATAAAAACATAATATATTCATGGGAATAATATTAATTGAACAAATGATTATTTCCCATTATTAAATTAGTGACCCCAGTAGATACCATATTGGATGGAATTTAATTTTGAATGATCATTTTTAAAACAATTTTTATATAAAATAACCTTTATTCTTTTAAAGAAATATTTAAAAAATCCCTTTTTGATAAAATTATTTTTTAAAAAATACAATATAATATTAAAAAATTCAATAAACCATTTTCCTTGAAATAAAATTTGAGATGCCTGAAAATAGTTTGGAAATATTTTTGTTGCAAATGATGATTTAATTTTTCTTGGAAAGTATTTCCTTAAAAATACCTATAATATTTTAATGAAATCATTGAAACAAGAATATATTTTTGAAATTATTTTTCATTTAAAATATTCTGATTATATGTTTTTATTTCTCAAAAAAAATGTTTTTTATTTTTCACGAAATGTGTTTCAAATATGGAAAATTTATGAAAAATTACATTATAAATTTGGTAAATTATTAAACCTAAATACAATGATAGTTATATCATTAAATGGTTATGTAAAGTCCCATAAATTTAAGGATATCAATAATATAATGTATTTTCTGATTTTATAAACACCACTTAGAAGAGATTCGTGTTGAATATAGTGTAAATCTTATAGAAAAAAAAGTGAGATAAGATTCACCATCCAAATTTATTGACTATTGTCATACTACTTAAATCCTCATATATAATAAATATATGTTATTAATCATATATCACATAACCACAATCTACTATATAATTCAATATATGGCATTATATTACACTTTAATTAACACTTCCATGTTAATGTTATGTTTCGGGTAATAAATTTTTTGTTTTGCAATGTCTTCTCGATTTATTATGTTATTTCCACAAACATATATCTTGATTTAAATAATGTAATACCTAATATAAATATAAAATACATTCATTATATATTAATTTCTAATAATATATTAATGATATAAATAGGAAATGAAATACATTGTTCGTGGAGATAGTAGGTTATATATACACATTATCATTGTGTCTATTTAATTATCGTATTGAATAAAAAAATTAACATAATTATATGTATATAATTATATATAATAATTATATCATAATTATTATGTCATTATTATCAATTAAATTTACCTAAATAATCTTAAATACATTCCATGTAGAGTTTGAAGGAATGGCATTTCATTACAGAGGCAGAAGTCCATACTTCCCCAAACTTAATTATCATATTTACATAAAGTGGAAAGCATGAATGTGTGTCTTAAATAATAAATAAAAAATTATAAAAACATCATATTTATATTATATATCATATAAAATTATATTTTACATATGATCATCATCCATGATATGTGTTAAAGGAATAACGAACAACATCATTTTATTAGGTGATAGTTCACCAAACACAAAAAGTGCATCTCTATTACCCATTAAATGGAAGTGAATGTAAGTTCAGGTAGAACACTTGGAATAAAGAAATGTCAAAATATTTATGATATTTATTCTATTATCTATTCATCTTATACAAATATTTTTTTTAGTGGTGAAAAAAAAGTTGAATTGATCCTGAGTATTTATGTTTCATATAATATTGGAAACTCCTTTTGGGTTGCACTAAAGGGAATCAATTTTTATATTTCTACCTAATTTTTGGGTTAAAAGTTGAAGGTAGGGGTATTGGGGAGTTAATTTGGAATAGATATTTTAAAACTATTTTTTGAGAGGTGTGAAGAAGTGTGAGAGGTGCTGGTATTTTATAAGGGACTAAAGGGGATACACATGGCATTTTTGAAAAAAACATTAGTGTGACCACTTTTCAACAAAAAAAAACATTAAAACATAACCAATAGAAACAATATAATGTTAATGGAATATATATATTGATGAAAGGTGTTTTGGTATAGTGGATATGTCATTTTGGCCCTTATGTTTACTATTTAGACCCTCATTAAGCTAAATTTTACCTTAATCATTTTTATTGATTTTAATCACATTCACTTATAGTTTTTGTTTAAACTGATTTTGATCATAATATAATATCATAAATATAAATAATACAACCCTTTATGTCGATTTTTCAAAATTATATTTCTAGAAACAAAAGAAATATGTTAAATGCTATTTAAGAGAAGTTTAAAAAAGCATTTTTCTAATGCAAGAATTTTCAAAACGCCATAAGAATTCAATATCAAATAAAATATAACAAATAATCCAAGGAACTACATATAATTACTAAATCTATAATTAAACTATTTAAACATAAAAAAAATTGAAATACTATTTCAATATATTATTTAATAAATTAAATTTCATTATTGATTAAATATTCAGTTTTTCTTCAATATTAACACAAAAGTGATGTTTCATAGAAAAAACCCAAAAATTAACCTTAAACAATTGGGATATTATAATTATGAAATGTGAAATATTTGACATTATTCGATGAATAAAACTATAATCTCATAAAATGTTATGATATAATGTACTATAAATCCTAATTAGGATCCAAATACAAGCCCACCCAAAACTAGAATATAATGTCTGACCCAAAACATTCTATCATAACTATGCGCATCCTTCTCATAGTCAATTATAGGCTATATATAGAGGTTCAATATCAATATAATACATGACATGTGTGGTTAGTTCCCGTGATGGGATTATAATATAAATACAAATCAAAACACCATGAATACACTAAGAATTAAGAATCAATAGTAGTTAGATAATGATCAGATCGGCTAGACATAACATGACACGTAAAACAAAACAGAAATCAATATATATAATAGAATTTGTGTCTCAATGGTCACAATTACTTATAGACATAGATACACAATGAGGATTTAAGGTAATGATCATCTGGTAGAAATCACTCCATATTCCATTCCATCATTAATGGAACTCATCTTATTGAATACAATTTTTGTGTATCGACACAAAGAATCATATAGTAAATACATTGGAAAACCCATATATACACACACACACTATCCGAATAATATGAAATTGGAAATATCAAATCTTAATAAATAGGATAAGTATTAAATGAGAATATATCACAAGGGGTGTATAAAACCCTATTATAATCTTTTGTCTCGATAAGGGTTCAACCACTGAGTAAATATGAGTAACACCAATTCCAAAAATACATATCTAATAAAACACATTATAAATTATGATCTATATGGGATTAATATATGTATTCATTCTCCTTGATAAAAAGGAATCTGATGATGAAAATTGAGAGACCTCACTTCTAAAAAAGGAATCACCCATAGTGTATTGATCATAATAAAGAAACAGAGTGGTTACCCTCTAGGATTTGAATTTTTTACCACACCAAAACCTAATAGTAATGCACAGATGGAACAAGGTAAATAGATATGAGTATAAGGAATCTCACACGAGGTCCCAAAATGACTGAGCTGAGAAGAAATTTGAATCCAACCATTCCTCAACAGTTCCACAAAGTATGTCGCAAGGGGTATACAACATGTCTCACTAAACCTATAAGTACAAATTACTCACACTCATACCACATGTACCTTTAATAAACAAAAAGATATTCCATTGGTACAATATACGTGTATGTAAATTCTATTACTTGGTGTGTGCTTCTCCCAATGGGCATTGGCATCCAACGTACATGACATGTATCCCGCCACACACCGTGTATTGGGAGACCCCCTATAGTGAGTGTGTACTCCCTATACATGGTGATACAAAATATATGATGTACATCATGTGTGGAATGGATGACATTGTGTGTGACACAACCAAATTATGGGTAATGTACTCCCACTACATACTAATATATATTCAATGTGACACATGGTGAGTGACTTGGAACAAACATCCCATCAATATTCATAGCCTCCTAGGAATTTAATATTGGTAAACATTGAGCTAGATTATTAACAGTCAATTAGTGTGTGACATGGTTCCATGATATATGATAATTATCTATATATCATAACCCTAGAATAACATATAAGGGACCATATTGCATGTGTTTAGAGGACTAAACGCCATATAGAATGAATTTAGAACTAATATCAGATCGTCTTCATGTTTTTTCAACCATACCTACAGCCTCTAATCCATCCAAAAATAATTCGATTAATACACCATACATATTTCAAAAGGGTTTTAGTGATATCGTTCTTCATATTAGGCTAGAATATGATTGTTCCCACCATATCTAGTACTCTTGGACACCTGTTTTCATCCCTCTTACTATCGTACACCAACACCTCCATTTTGATCATACGATCTACCAATGGATCAACTACCAATTAAATTAAATAAAACCATGATGTTGAATAATATCCAAAACTAGTGGATTAAATCTATTAGCCTGAATATAAAATGCGTAAAAAAAATTTCACTGAGTAATCGTCAAATTGTAGTCCAATGTAAATTCCAATGACGAAAGCACATAGAATGGAGAGAGAAAACAAAAAAATTATGATTAGGAATGTACCACAATTTTTTTGGTTCCCTAGATCCTTTTTCATTAGAAATAATAAAAAATGTCCACCTATAAACAACCAATAAAAATTATCCACCAAATCATAGATAACCAAAGCTATAACTTCAAAACAATTGATCAAAAAATCAATTGTATAGTCATTTGATAAATTATAATCATGTGATAATAAAAATTGTGATAATAAAAAAATAAAAAAAATTATCAGGTTAGTTTTTTCTCTTAAAAAAGATGAATGATGACACATTATTTTTCAAGATGATATCCATAGAAGGTATGGGTACGGGATCCTCGATTTGGTCAAAATATGATTTCATATTAAATTGATCCTTACATTCCTCCTATCCAACAACTCCATTCAATCTCTATAATAGGTGGTTAACCATATCTATTAGTAAAAACTTAGACATTACAATTAAGAACTCCTTTTTATATGTTGTGTATTTGATCTGAGCATAATCCAACTTCTTGGGGATGGATCTATAATATTGTGGTTCGAATCAATTATTTATGAGATAGATAATCTGATATATTTTGTTAATGAATAAAAAGTTATCTCAAATGGGTATTCTAACAATGGGGTTATTGTTGTAATTGGGGTAATAAACCTTTTCTTTAGATAATTAAATTCTACCTTTTATTCCTCATTAAAATAATAATAAAATTTCTTTTTATGTAATCTTCTAGGAGGAATAAAAATACTAGTAAAAAACATGATGAATATAATAAAGAATCCTATATTTCCTGTGAAATATGTAGCATATCTAAAAAGGGATAAAAATATGATTTTATTACTTCAACCTGAAAATTATATATTATAACTCCATTTTGGGTAATAATGCTTCCTAATAGTAGTTTGTTATCAAACGTGAATTGATACATTTCAAAAAAAAATTATTATTTTAAATACATGATTTCATGTTCATTTCAATATATCCTGTGGAATTTGTAAATGAATTTCAAAAAACAAATGTGAGTAATACATTCATCTAATAAATCATCAATATAATATGAAAATAAGTTATCAGACACCATTGATATAAAAATTTGGAATTTTACAACAAAAATTGAATAATTTTATAGGTAAAGGATTAATATATACTTGTGATGGTTGTAAACTATTTTTTTTCTAGATAAATAGATTCCATTAATATAAAAATATATTCCATCTAAAAACAATAATGTTTTACTTACACTCTCTTCTACAGATATTTTTTAATTGAGGGAATTACATTGTGTAATTTTCTGGTTACATGGTTTAGATTTCTATAAAAAATACCCAGCGTAAATATATTTTGATATGTAATGAAAATCAATTAATTATAGTTATTAATCATAATTGTAAATATGTCTTTCATCAGAACCACATGGATTAAGGTTCCCATTCGGAATTATAATATTTTTATATGATATATGTTAATGAAAAAAAATAATAGACAGTGATTTTAATAGCTTTATCTTGGTGGTATTTAGCATTTAGTAGGTCTGAAAATTATTTATGGGGTCCCCATTTTATATGATTATGTGTGTCATAATTATAGGGTTAATTTTATGGAATAATCTGAAAGACTACAATATGTATTAGATACAACGTTTCTGAAGGTCATTTATTTTGTTTTTTGCGACATTGATAGGATATTAAAAATGATTACATTTAATTTTAATTATTTAGTGATTTAAAAATATTTGAAATCACATAGAAGATATTTTAATTATAAGATAATGGGTAATTCATGATATGAGATTGAATTTTACCTCTACATATCCATGTCATGAGTCTCATGAATATATGAATCCATAGTATATTAATTTCCATTTCATAATTCATCAATGAAATTGAATGATATATCCTTTATGAATGTGACATAATAATTTCAATATTTTTGGTTTCCACCCATTATAAGGAATATTAAATAGGAAATTGATATTATAATTTTTTGAAACAATAGAAGATACATATATATTTAATTTGATTGATACCTTATTAATGGAAAATTAAATTGCATGAATGATATTGTTATGGTTTTTTCCTAAATTAAATAATTTTTAATTCCGTCATGGTACATCATTTATCTATTATATGGTTTATTTCAGTCACATTGATGTCTTTCAAGGATGTTTATTGTAATTTACAACCAAAAAGAATTGTTGAATTGAAAAATTCATTGACACTCTACATAATAAACTCAAAGATGTTGGCAGAAAGTATTATTCCAATAACACATTCATGAGAATCATATAAGACCCCCACATAAAAAATGAATGATCACTTTTACTATTGGAATGAAATTATTTTTAAAATAGAGTATAGAATATGAAATAATGAATAAATACCTTTATGTAAAAAATATGGTTTGCAAAAAACATCAACTAGTAAATCATAATCATTTAAATATATTATATTGTATGAATTATAAAATCTACATATATCAGGATACATTTTATGAAATGATAAGTGGGTTAATGAAGATATGTATTACCCTATGATTACTCAATAATTCCCATCAAATACATTAATTTAGGTGCATTGCATAGTGATTAATTTTTCCTACAGTATAATTTTTCATATTTCATAAAAAGGGAGGGATATTGAAATCATTTTATAGAAAAGGATTCTTGTATCTCTATTTTATGATTCTATTATTATAGAATTATTTATTTAGTAAAAAATAAATGTAATGGACATTTAATATATATCTTCTCAATCTATTTCCTTTGGAAATATTTTTCAGCTATTCTCTTCATATAAAATTTCCGCATCTCAACTTTAACTTATTCATATCATTAATGGATATTTATTTGACAAAATTTAAAATTTTCAACCCTTCAATGTTCATCTATATTTTACACCTTACTGAATTTATAGGGATAAAAACCCATGACACTTATTTTATAAATTATGTATACAGTATATCATGGATCCATTCCAATTTTTCACTAATAGTTCCCTTTATTTTTTGATAGTATGCCCGTAAAACATTAGAAATAGTATCCAAGCATATAAATATTATATTATATACCCACAATATCAGACTATATGTTTTCATTCATTAATTATTATGAACTATTTTAGGGATAATCATATTTATTTTTATGAAGTGGTGATGGATGTTACAAATTATGCTTTTATTGTTTTGTTATCAGGGGTTTATTTTGGTATAGATATGAAAAAAAGGTCTTCCATATTTTTGGGGCTTGCATACTTATGTTATGCATTGTTTTATCTTTCCATGGATGATTTCAATAGAATTTTCATGTATTAAAGGACATATAAAAAATTATATTCCATTTTCCTCAAAAAACATATTAGTATAACTATTGGGATATGTAAAAAACACAATTTTTTTGGTGGGCCCTATGGTTCATGAACAATAATGAAATCAATTTATATAACTAAATCTTTTTACATTAGTTTGACTTAATGAGAATTTGATGAACTATGAGTTCTAAACTCATAAATTTTTAATGTTATTGTAATTCATCTTCAATGTATAGATTATTTGTGATATATTCATAGTAAAAATCATAGATTTCATTAGAGGAATTGAATAAATTATCATCATATTATTGTATAAAATATGTTTATATTGTTTTATACGTTTACTTGTGTAATTAATACTACAAAATTATTTTCATCTATATGATTACTAGGGAAACCTGTACAGGTATTCTAGAAAATTTATAATATGTATATACTGTGTCTCTGGATCTATGTCTGATAAAAAAGAGCTTCTCCATTACCTTTTTTATAGTAATTGTTTGAATAATTAATTTTATTAATGAAATATTACGGTCATCCAAATCTTGGATCTATCCAGGTTATAAGCTATATGTCCACCAATTTTTCATCTCCATATAGAGAAAAGGTTAATGAAATCCACTTGACTTGATCATTATATACTTATTTTAATTTTGATCATAGACATAGAAAGCAGACTTTTTTTGTTAAATTTTTTTTCCTCATCTCCTATAATAAAATTAAATTTACGTAGTGATGTAATAATTGTATCACATAATTAAATATTTCCTCCAATTTAATCATAAGTAATTTAATATTTTTATTTAAAAATTTGGATGTCAAAAAGGTACTCAATCATACGGTTTGAGTATATTTCCATCATTTTTTCTCATAGTGAATAAAATAAGTATCTCTTGAGTCCTATAGATTATTTAATTAAAAATTATTATATATATTTGGGTTCTTTAAGTATTGTTATATTTTTCTTTCATGAAGAAAATGAAATAATTCTTAATTATAGGTCATATTCGGGATAATGAAATTTTAGATTGGCCATGGATTCCTTAAAATGGATCCATTTTTTTCACTCACTCCTATAATTGTGTGTGTATAATAATACATTATTTATATAATGGATTTATTAATATTACTAACATCAGTCATATCCATGTTTTATTTATAGATACTACCTAACATATATTCAAAAAATTTAAGATTTTTAATTAATGAACTATATATTGATGAATCAAGAAATTATATACCAATGTTATCGTAAAATTATCATTTTATACATAGATTACCATTTATAACATTATAAAATAGTTTTATAATTTTAATAACATTCAAATATTTATTTATTTGACAAAATGTTTCACAATTTTTTCCCATTTTATAGAATCAATATTTTTTATTGTTGGTGACAATAGTCCTATCTACTTCCCTATATTGGGAAATTGTTTAGCCTCTATGTGAAATCTACAATGAATCTTTGTTAATTTACCATGGCTATTCCAAACCAAGTATTTGTATTCACAAGTTATCATGTTAGATCAAATAATGTTCATCATGTTCTTAGTAATCAATTAAAAAAATTCACCACATTCTATTCTAAACAATCAGTGTGGTTTAAATAAAATTAGAGTGTCCAAATAATTTTATAATCAATGAAATATTTATTAATCATATTTAATCAAATAAAAAATAATATTCAAAATAATTTATGAAACATAATATTGAAATCCATTCAAAATTAAAATATATCAATGAAAACAAATCATGATCATGATATGAATCATAAATTATGAATCTATCCCCAACCTTTCTTAATAATTCTATATATATAAACCTCTATTAATGAATTAAAAATGTTGTTGTGAGGTATATCTAGAAAAAAACTAAAAATATATATGAACGGTGCCTAAATACAATTAATGAGAATGTTGATCCACTAGAAATGCCTTTTTTATGTCATTCTTAATTGTAGATCCCTCTTTATCCCCAATTTTTCATCTCTCCCAGCACAATATCATTCCCCTTTAACTCACAAGAAAATAATATAAGTTTACATTATTTTGAAATATACCTATTAGAACTACCAAAATAAATTCATATATATTAATTAATTCTGATTAATATTGTATAAAATGACAAAAAAAATTTATAAACTTATTTTACCTCATTTATCACATACAAGGCTTCTATGAATTTGTATCCTTATGACCCCCACTACTATGGGTAAACACCTTGGATCTTGAATTTGTTAATTTAAATTTATAAAATCCTATTCATTGTAGATAGAAACCCTATTACATAGCCTCCATCTATATTGTATTCCACATCAAATAACTTCTTAGATAAGGCATATCCATCTACAACATGAATGTACATATTTCATCCTCAGAAACTCTTTAGTTCAATTTGGGTACCAATATGGATTTTCATCTTATTTTCCCTCTTCATCCATTTAATCATTGGTGAAACACATATACATCACTGAAACCACTTCATCATCAATTATTCCTCATGTTCATCCAAGATTCCATGAGGGAATTTTGTGCAGTGGTTCTTGATACTTATGTGGATCCAAGATTTAATTTTTTCCTAATGTAAATAATATGAAATAAAAATGGTTGCAATGATGTAAAAAACAATTATATATAAAAACCGATAAGAAAAAATATGATACCATCAAAGATAGTTGACATGAAGCTTGTATAAAAATAAATTAATGTTAAAAAACTAATAAGGATACCCATTTGAATCCCGTGAAAACTTAGGACCTCCCTTATACCCCCACATAATTTACGTGGTACACATGAAGTGAATATGAAAACAATAAGATACACTTATGTAGGGCCTTAAACCCACATACGCACATATGGAGTATTTTAAAACTTTACATTATCCCTAGAACATTCATATGGTTATGGAAAACATCAAAAATTATCTTTTCACATATAGGAATAAATATATTTATTCAATTATAAATTTTAAATATTTTTTTAAACTGAAATAAAATATTGGTAAATTTTTTAAAAAAAAATATTTTTTCAAAATCAATGATGTTTTAAATGAAAAATTACATCATTTCATATTTAAAAATTGTGTGCTGACTATGAAGCCTTCATCCCCAAACATACCCACAATAGTTCCATTTTGGAATGGATATATGATATAGTTTGTAAATAATAAATATATACAAATGTTGTAATAATTCTTCACACCATCATCTAAACCAGATTATTTGGTTCCACTATGAATAGTTAATTCATTTCCAAGGTATCCATTACAGAACTATTGAATCATCTAATCATATGACACAAGTACTATAAAAATTATTATAGCTATAATTCCCTATTAGTCATCAAATTTACATGGAATCTACAGAGAATCATCATATCCATATTCAATACATAGGACCATTCTCACTATTTTCACAAGTCATGGGAATTCTTCTTCTATAGGAAAACCATGTAATGATTATCCTCATATTTTTAGCACCATAAAAAATACTTCTAGTGGAATAATAGAATACATAACATAGAATAAAATGAAAATAATGTAAAATCATCTCATCATGTGAAATTGGTACTAACACACAATACAAGAGACCATCTTCAATCAATATTAATTAGATACAAGAATAAAATGGTTAATTAGTATTATTAATCTGTGTCAGGGGAATCAAAGAGACCCACATGAGATCATTATCAATATATATCAACATTTACCTAATAAAAATTATAATAAAAATGTAAATTATATATATAATATTCCAAAATAATAAGGAAATTTCAACCAAATTATTGTCAATATTTAATGGATTTTCACAAGTTACATATCCCAAATCACTTTAACATAAAAATATACATTTCATTCCTTGAACTCCATGAATAGATTTCAGATTGAATAAATATTTTTATATAACATGAAAAATGGAAGAAAAGTACAAGGGAAAAAAATTTGTTAAAATATTAATACTAGAAATTTTTTAATATGATCCGTGATGAAGGATATACAATGTAATGTTATTTTATGGTCATAAGACTAAACATCAGTAAGATAACAACACTATTACATTCTACCCTAACATGGAAACTCAAACATGTTATTAATAAACAAATATTGTTTGTTCATCTTTCAAAATAATGACATAATATCATATAATCCCTAATAATATCATTCTATTATGAACTAAAATTCATATAGAAAATTAAGCCACACAAGAAGACTCACTCATGATAATCACTAAATGAATAAAATATGGAATCCAAATTTAAATGTTTTGAATGATACCCAACTATTAAACATGAAGGAGAAATATGATGAATTTATATTTTTATATTTATTTATGTATGTTTATCTATAAAATACCCTTAAAATTATGGATATTTTCCTTAATTTGAATGAAATATTATTATAGGCTTTCAAATAAAATAAGAAAATTTATAACATATTAAAGACTGATTTAAGAAAATATAATTATAATATATTATATTTTCCTATTTACATTGGCGTAGGTCCAAAAAGAAATGATGAATTGAATATAGTAGTTTAAATATTAATGTGGTAGAAACAATATCCATCATAGTCTAAACATTACAATGGTGGATAATTGGCCTATAGAAAAATAATTGTCCCTGATGTCTAAAAACTGTTGATTTTCCCATTTTCCATTCACCATGAAATCCAAAATGGTAGTGGTGGGTCCATAGATATCAAGTTTGATGTTGACGTTTACCAAACAGAAATAGTTTTTATGATGTTTTAATGCCATTTCAATTATGAAGTCTTACATTAGAAAAAAAGTTCTCACCATGGATTTAATTACACTATAGTGTTTCTTATTTTGACCAAAACAGTAACCAAAAAATTATCTTCCAAAATAATCTAACATTTTTTATGACATTTCCCTAAATTTTTCAATTAAATAAATTAGTGTAGATGAAGAAAAATAATTATTCACATAAATGATATAAAATTTAGGATATATGATAATCCCCAATCAAACACAAAAGTTATATAAGATGAATCTATAATATTATATCTATAAATGATCAATACACCAATCTTAATGGTCTGATTAACACTCCTGAAATTCCTCCATGATATATCCATGAATTTATAAGGGTCACATGAGTGCCACTATATTCCCTCTAACAACATTCTTTCTCTTGTATAAAATTTTCACGTGGTTCTCTATATATGTGACCGAGGATATAATTCAATATCATTATTGTCTATAACATGGGAATTATTAGGTAAGTAAATCTTGGGAAGAGAAATAAGAATGATACTTTTCCTTAATTAGTAGTGACAAGAAATATAAAAATTAAAAGATTATATCCATATATTATCGATAAATTTAAATTATCCAATAAATCATGGAACCATATTTTATTTCTTCTAATGACATCATTTCCCCTACCATGGAGCCTCTCTCTATAAAATATTTTCTCCATAAAAAACAATTAAAATCCTCATATGGTCATTATATGTTTCTATAATTCTTAGTTTGTGACCAAGTATCTATAAATTAGCTGAAATCTATTAGAGGTTTCCATTATGAAATAGGCCTTAAAACTTCTACCTCAATAAAATTTTATAAAAAATTAATTGAATGGTATGGATTGAAATAGTGATCCTCATAAGTATCAACTTGAATAGGAGCATTGTAACTATTTTTTATTCAAACTAAACTGGGGATAATTCATCACCACACACTCAAATGTAGTATAGTGATACTCCTAAAAGTATATCCTCCAATATACATATCTTCTACTACATGTATATATCTATCTATAGGTGGTGTGATATGCTAAATCCCAAATGGGTCTGTATGGGAATTTACACAACCCGAAAAATAAATACAAAGAAGGGAGAATATTTAATATACAAGTCTCATGAAAAAATGATAAAATCATAATACCACATGGATATAAAAATTCACATTATATATAGTTATTTATTCTATTGGATCAATAAGAAATAATATTATCTAATTAAATTAATTAAAATATCAATGATTTTTTCATATAATATAATGGAAAAGAGTAACCCCATAATAGATTCCATATTCCCTTCCGCCTACAACCACAATGTTGTAGGATGTGTCTATAGAGGGCCACTAGTTCATTGTTTCTCTACATTGATCATATGATATGCAAGAAACTAGGAATTTGAAACTAAAATTCCAATCTCATCCTTGACTACCAAAATTGCAACCTAGCATTGAAGTATGTCATTGATTCTCACTTATGTGTCACAAAAATTGATGTAATGAAGTATATCATAAACTATTACATAAAATCAATATGGATAAAGACTCTACCATAAATAATTATCATACTTTCACAAACCAGTGAGAACATTGGTATCCAGTCACTACAATTAAGATGGTTCGGCATCACAGCATAATATTTGGTAGTAAATTTTTAGACCATTACCTATTCTACTAAAGAATACGTGGACACAAAATATTTAAACATCATCCATCCTTTATCCATAGAGTAATCCCACCACCCACTATCTAAAAATCCCATTAGACACCATGGTTATTTTTATTTTCATTCACTAGGATAATATGATACATATTTCATACGACTAAGATCATTAACATTCACAATAATATTTCAAAGTGCATATATCAACTCAATTATAAATGTCTACATGTACTCTACCATGCACATGTACCTCATAATATGGTCATAGTATATGAATATATATCATGTTATGTTTTCATTAATATGGATGAAAAACCTCTTATCGAAGTGTTTGTTTCACAAATTCTTCAAAAAGTTGAAAATGAGTTCCATTTCTATGTAATGTGTAGGTTTTTCCACTCATTGGATCTGATGTTTCATGAACCAAAATATATTAATCAAAACTTATACATAAAAACATTTACCAAAAAAAATCCTTATAAATCAAAATGAAAAAAATAGTTAAACCCCATCATATAAAATATCAACATGTCATTTATAGTCTATTTCTAGATAATCTTAGTATAAAACACTCTAAATTAGTCATATCACTGAAATATTTATCCCCTCTTTGATATAAGAGTCATAAGATATGATAAAACATAGTTGCATTTGATAATGTTTTTTAAATAACATACTAAACCAATATTTACCCTTATCTCAATAAAAATTTCAATGTTGATTCCATCATATCACTATATACTTCATATCTAGGTAAATAAATATTATGGCTGCTAAACCCATATGCTTGAGGAATTTTATATCCAATATCAAAAATATAAAATTCAACACCTTGGTATAAAACCTATTTCCCTAAAACATAATCAACTATAAATAAACATAGTATGGAGTTACTCTTAGATTGATGAATTAATAATGAAAAAATTAACAAACACCATAATGAACGAGTCAATACATAGGTAGAATATATTATTGTAAAATATATATTTCATAACCAGAATATTTTTGTTTATATAAGTAATCACAATTAACAATTGAATCTTATATATTCTCTGAAATACCTTATTTTGGATGGAATCATCATTAAATAATATCTTTTTATAGTTGTATTGGAGATAATTCTTGTGTATTTACTAGGTTCCTCACCACTGATCAATGATATCAATAATTTAGGAAGTGGAATATCAATTTTTCAAAATCACATGGTTCAACATCATAAAATATACACAATTTTTATGTCTATAATTCACCTTATTTATCAACATTATATTTTCAGAAAATAGAAATGTATTTGGAATAGGTAATCCCTTCTACTAATATTCTATGAGAGGTACATTGATCCCCTACAACATAGATAGAGACATTTAATTCTCATGAATAAAAACATTTTATAAACTGTCACAAGATAAATTACTATATAATATCCTCAATATTTTCATTGTTCATGGAAATAGTCTTGGAACACTTCTTTATATATACCCACCACTAGTGAACAAATTAAGGCATCTTACACTAATATATCTAAAAAGGGAAAATAATTCAATATAAGATGGTATCATTCAATAAAGAATAATACTTGTACCAAACATATGTACTTATGTTAACCATTACAGGGTCATAAATAATTTCTCTCACCTGGGACATATAAATGATACATATAATAGATAGAAATCAATGTTATATTTGAAGTATGTCAATATTTCCATTCCAAGAATCATTGTGATGATCACCATCTATAGATTCTAAGAGTTCAACAAGATTTCATTACTAAAAACAACTTTTGTAAACTCTGTGAATCACTAATGATAGTCCACATTAATTTACAATTGGGTATCATGTGAATGATACATAAAAAATTGTAATTATTATTATTTATAATAATTACAATTTTATAAAGTATAAAAATTTGATGCAAAAATATAAAAAACTGTGAATAAAATGTTGAAGTGATCAATACCATATCTTAAATGGTATAAGGTTATACACCACCAACAATTAGAGTGTAATACATTGTCTGGAATAATCCTATTTCATTTTAGTAACAATATATATGATATTCATAAATAAAATAATTTAATTTTTGAATGCATTATATTTATCTCTATAAATAGATCTGTAGTTATATAAATGTGTATCCCATGAACCTATATGGAAACTAGACATCATAGACATGGATCAACACTATTACAGATTTAGAAACCTTCAACACTATTGAATCTGGGTAAAAGGATCTTTATTGACCATAAACAAATAAATAAACTTCTCGTAATTGAATCACAGTGGTAATCCAAATGTGGGATATAAATAATATGAACTCTATTCCACCATATAAGCACAACCCTATATTATTACCATGATTATATTATTATATATATTTTAGAGGGATCTAAAAATAAATATAAGAGGTCTGCCTATCTAAATAATGAATTGTGGAAGAAGAACATTTTCTTCATTATCTTATATCCCCTTCAAGAAATTCAAGACCATAAATGAAACAAAGATTTATGTTTGTAAATTGAAAATCCCAACCTATGACCAGATGTTGGGATAATGAATGGTCTTGAACACCCTAGTATTTTGAGGATCATTTTGTTCAATGAGATTTGAGACATCCCAAGTAAACATAGAATACGTCCTTTTCATATCTATTAATATTTATGAATTTGATTTTAATTTTACTTATGAGTTGATTATATTTCCTATAGAACACCTGATATGAAACAAATGAGTTTATCCAAAATATAATGTCTCACACAAGACAAAGTTATGCAGAAAAATAATATATAAATAATCATCTTATTTAAAATAGTATTTAACATCTATCTATTGTATTAATGGGATGAACAAAAATAAATATATTATGTATACACATGTATATATAATTTATTATTTGTTGAAAAAATAACTATAAATGAATGTAAAACCCTACTTAAAAATGAAGGTTATGTTTTTTCTGGAAAAAAATTTAAATGTGCACAAGTGTGTCTGGTACCAATAAATGACCATATAATGTTTTTTGGATTATAGTAATGAATATATATTTATAAAATATTTATCCTAATTTTTTATTTTATCATTCTATGTTTTTTATAAATTATATTAGAACAAAATCAATTATATGGATAAAAGGAGTATTTTTCTAAAAATGATCTTTTACCACCTTTTGATGGAGTAATTGTCACACCTGGACTCCGCACTATGGAAATGACATTTAATTTTATTCGTATTCTATAATTTTTTGGCATTAAATTTGTTATGTCGAGATTCGTGATGGACTCGACTTGAGTTTTGTGTTGCTGATAAATGTTTGTATTGACTTAGCAATGCCTGATACTTTATTTTAATTATTCGGGGTCTCGTTTTTAAATTTGTAGTTTAAACTGGTTTATATATATATACACACTTGGGTTATTATACGGCACGCGGCATTGTGCATGACCGTGCATAGTGTCCATCCTTGGTAAGAAAATGTTTTTGAATTAAATATTTTAGTTTTTAAGAGTGTGGCTAGGCGAGCGACCGCGTACGTGACCGTGTGTGTTGTCTAACATTAATAAATAATATAATATTATTTTTTTTGTTATTAATTAGGAATTTGTTTATTCTTTCAAATTTCTTTTATTTCTTTTATTTCATTTCAATAAATTTTATTTATTTTTATTTAATTTTAATTATTTTTTTCTTTTCCTTCTCCCTCACTCACCCCTCTCCCACACCACACAATTATTTCCCCCCTCACCTTCCTGGATTGCATCATCCTTTTTTCCCTAACCCTAGCCGCACCCTCCCCCATCTCCTTGCCTCACCGTCGTGCCTCCCTCCTCAGGTGGGCGGATCCCACGCCACCCTTCTGCCTTGCACCACCAGCTGCCACCGGCCTCCCTCTCCCGTGACAGCCTTCCCAGTGTCGGCCTCCTTCTTCCTCGACGTGGTTTGCTGACATCCGCTTTCGCTCCCGTATGACCCCTCTTGTCCAGCCTCCTCCTGCGCAGCCTATTCTTGTGCCGCCTCCCTCCTCCCTTACAGCTCACCTCGTGTCACCCCCGAAACTCAGCTCACACCACCCGGACTGCGCTGCCCTCCCTTCTGATCGGATTTTCTAGTGTGGTGCACCTCCGACATCCTTACTCCATGGTTAGACTCTCTCAACCCTTATCCCTGGTGCGTTCCTCTTCATTTGATTGTTTTCTTCCGTTGGTAAATTGTGCGCTTAAGGTTTTAGGTTCTGGTTGGTCCGTTTTTTATGAAATTGTGACGTTAATTTGTTTTTAGGTTCTAATTATGTCGATTGAGGTGCGGTTGGAATACAATGGATTTTTTACATCAAATTGGTGAAGTTGGATTACACCGAGGTAGGTGGTTCCTCATAAAATTATAATTTGATAAATTGTATTGTGAATTTAATTGATTTATCATTTTACTTGTTAGTTTTCATGCTATGAATCCTATTTTTTTTGAGTTTTAATGTGTATTAGTTAGTAGTATACATTTATCATATAATTGTGTTTTATTTGAAAAACCCAAGTCAAGATTCTTATCTCTATTTTATAAAATGTATTGTTTGTTTATCAAAGTGTGCAAAGGATTCAATTGGTGTTTTGTTGTTGCATCTTGGTGAGTTTGGTTTTAAAAATGATGATTTGAATGTTTTTCTTTTGGTTTGAACCCTTGATGTGTTATTTTGAAATGTTTTGTAGACTGTTCAAGTGATTAAGTTGGTTTATTAAATTATATGTGTAGTTCGTTGGGTAGCGCATGTTGAGGAATCCTACATGTACATGCATAGGGTAAGGCATGTACATATATATTCCCTCTTTGCACATATTCCCTCATGGATCAGGGAATATGTTCAATGCAGCTAGGGGTGTATATATATATAGGTATAAATGCATGTGCGTGTGTGCGCCAAGTGTCGGTTAGAGTGGCCAACGACAAATAACGATATGTTTGAGGTAGGTCCTCTATGCCTATGCCTTTAATTTGAGATTCATAATTGCCTTCTTGTTTTAAAAATTTGTTTTACATTTACGCTATATACACATGCTGTGAAATGAGGTTACGGTTTCTAGAAATGATTATGCCTTTGCTTTGGAAACTTCATTTTTAATGATATCGGTCTTAACTGACATTTCTTAAAAAAAATTATTTCCTAAAGTGGTTTTGAATTGGAAATGTGTATTTCCAAAGGTGTTTGGCCTTTTGGCCAGTTAATTGTACAAAGTATTCCCTTTATGTAATAAATCCCATTTGGAACCTTAAGAATGTTTTATGGAAAAGAAAAACCACTTTTTAGGCACTCCCCCTTGGTTTTAGAAAATGATTTTATGTTGAAAGTGTTAAGATGTGTCTAACGTTGAAGTTTATGCATTGTGTGACGTGAAAGAAGGGGAATGCACTTAAGGGGGAAGAACAATGGTGAGAGGTTGAATGAGATTTTGATAAAGAAAATTTTATGTTCATATATGTTTGCATGATAAAGAAAAACTCACCATCACTTGAAATAGAGCACAATGGGAAACCCATGTATCTAGGTGGGTGAACAGGACTAGTACGCTAGATGATATGACAGGGGTTCGTCCCGGTTTTTCTGGCAGGATTGACGCAACAACAGTAACTAAACATATGAATTCTGAGGGTCGTGGTCTTCTAAGACACGTTTTCTGAGGGCCGCGGTCTCCTAAGACACGTTTTTCTGAGGGTCGTGGTCTTCTAAGACACGTTTCACCGAGGTACAAGGTCTCTAGGTTCCCACTTGTTCTACTTACCTATAGGGATTACCCATAGTGCTCATTTGTGACATGCTGCTTGTGATGTAACATTCTTTTCAGTTGTTTCATACATGGTGTCTTGTTTGTAAAAATCACATTTTATTCCAAACTAGTTTCTTTTCATTTTTAAATGTTAATGCATGCTTGGAACCTATTTTGAAGATGTAGTAAGAGTGAAATGCTTTATTTGAATATGAAACCTCATTACTTGAATTTGAAAAGAAGGGAAAACATTATTTTATTATATCATATTTTCAAACTGGAAAAGTTGGATTTCTTATTAAAGGCGGAGGCATAGGGCGTGGTTATACTTTGGCTTTCCTACTAAGCATCTCGGTGCTCACGCCTACTTTACTTTTTAGTTTCACGTTTCAGTCTTGGGTCGCTTTTGGGATCGAGTGTGTTTGTCGTACCGTGGTGATCCACAGGGTCACCTGAGGTATGTCACGTTTCATTTTTTATTCCTTTTTCTGCTGCCACGTTGTTGAATTTTTTTTCCTTTATTTACTTGCTTGTTTAGTTTATGTTTATTTATCTTGTCATGGGATAAACCATTCCAAACTAGTTTGTTTTGATGCCCGGCACTAGTTTCCAGCCCGTGGGGATCAGGAATGCCCTTCAGGCCATGTCGCAGACCGGGTCGGGCACTGGGTGGGATGACGACCCAGCCTCTTTCGTGAAAAAAAAGGTATCAGAGGAGGCCCTCGTTATTTGGGGTGTCATGTAGCTTGGTGATTAGGTGTGTCGGGACTCGAGAGGTATGTGCGGGAAGGACATCTTGAACCCTTTCCCTTCCCGAGACTCATGTTTCCAGGGGTAGTTCGGGATTTGAATTTTCTTCTTTGGATTGGCATGTGTGGATGAGGAATGACCAAGGAAGTGAGCTAGTGTTACACGGAAGATTTGCATGGAGTAGTGACCCATGTATATCCCAAGCGCATGGTTCAAGATGCTTCCTGTGGTTGATGCTCGCTTGGAGCATGGACTGCAAAGCCATGTTACCGGGTTGGTATAACCACTTGTCCCTTATTTTTGGATGTTTTAATGTGAGTTATGTTTAACCTTCATTTTGGTTGGTGTGAGTACATCTCAAAAATGAAAATGGATTTTTGTGAAGGTGGTTTCAAATGTGAATGTTGTGTTAGAGTGGAAAAGTGGTTTTGAAATGGAAATTGTTTTCTTTTAACAAATGTGTGGTTTTAAAAGGGAAATGGTAGGTGTTTTGGAAGTTGTTTTGGAATCTCAGAAACACTTTTTGGAATGTGAATTGTAAAATTTTTTGGAAATTGGAAATGTATTGCTTTGATGAAAAGTTACTTTTTTCAAATTGGTTGGGAATTTGTGATTTATGTTGAATAATCTGTTTTGAAAATGAGAAGTGTCTTGAATTGACCCTTGGTATTCATATGAGTGATCACACACATTGAGGTGTGCATGTGGAAAGTGGAGAAATTGGGGATGTGAGTGGATGAGTGCTTGAGCTAGCACATGGATATGTATGTGTGTGACTTCATGGAATACCAATGCTGGATATTGAAGTTGTTTTGTTTGCTGAAAAAAATGGTTTTCAAAAAGGGTTTTTCAAATGTTTTGAAAAGTGAGTGAGAAATATTTTAGCATTCCCTTTCTGTGTTGTGTATTCTTTTTCTTGAGTTCTTGTTTTTGACATATTGAATTGTGGTTGGAATAGAGATTTGAATTTGAGCTTTCGTTCATGATTGAGGTGTGGAATTTTGATTTATGATGAGTTTTGATTCGAATTTGTGCTTCTTGTTTTTGAGTATGCTGCCCAGAAAAGTCCCAGATCTTTCTAGTGAGCCTCTTCTAGTTGTTGGATCTACCTAGACCCTTAGCGGGGTGGTGGAATTGAATTCTTTTCAGTCATTTTCTAGATTTTATGGCGATCATGATCTATTGAAGGTAGAGAACTAGATTGGTGAAGTCGTTGGTGTTTTCAGGTTACTGGGAACTCCTAAATCTAAGAGAGTCTATGTTGGTTCAGGTCTATTTGAAGGTACAACATGGGATTGGTGGAGGAGATAATCCCAGTGTCGTTGCATGATGGTATGTCTTGGAAGGTGTTTAGGACCACTCTCATTTGATGGTTTATATTTGTGGAAGAAAATGTGATGGAAGCGACAAGGCTCGTGAGTGTCCAGCAATGCCAACGAATAGTGAAGGCCTACATTGGGAATCTCAAGAAGTTGGTTCACTTTTCTCCAAATATAATGTCGCAGAATCAGTTATAGTTTCTCGTGTGTGGGGTCTTCGTCTATTGTTCAAGGACTGGTTCCCTTTGGTGTTTGGGATGGTTCCCCATTGTGTGAGAGCGAGCCGGAAGAACCCATCTCAGACAAGTTTTCTCATCAATTCCATCTTCTATCAGTCATGCCACTCTCTTTTCCGCTTCTTTTGTGGCCGGTTTGGGAACTTTAATTCGCCTCATAATCATCCATTATAGACTTGCTGTCAGTGTGGCTGTTTGGGAAACTTAGTGAGGTTCTACTAGCGGTAACGTCAGAAAGAGTCTCGACTAACAGATGTTAGCTCCTGACTCTGGGGCAGTAGATGCTTCAAGACTTCAGAGCTCCAGCCACATGTCTCAGAGTGAAGCCTTTCACACAGTCAGGAATCGTTGGGTGTGGGTCACAGTTGTCTAACTTTTGTCTCTAGTGATAAAATAGGGACGGTTTAAATTTCTCGGTTCAAGATTCCTCATCTTTGAAGGTTCTGTTTTTCTGTAAGAGGCGCAAAGGTCTCTTTTTCTCGTTATAGTCTTTGTTCATTGAATACCCCATTGTGGTGGTAAAAAGGAATGGTGATCTTGTTTTCCTGTAATTCCAGTAGTTGCGCCTCCTCAAATGTGACCCGTTTTGTTTTAGTACATGCTCGTTTTGGAGATTCTCATCTCTTGTTGAAATGATGAGTCATGGTTAAGTTCGTTATTTGGTAGAATTCTTCTGTAGGTTTTCTCATGTCACAGTGGTTTCTAGTTTGGGTTGGATGTTCTCATGTCGGTTTATACTGGTTGGTTTAAGTTAGTCGGTTCTTAAATGGTGGAGAGACTCACCATGAATCTTTTCGTGCCTTTTTCAAGGTTTGGTATGTGTGGTGGTTCCCTCTTTGATCAAGTTTTCAGTTCCAGAGTTAGTTCATGTTAAGAGTCTCAATGTCGGTTGTGCTAGTAGGGTTCTTGTGGTGGGGAGAACCCTCCTATTTTCTTGATGGTTCTTCTCTTCTCAGTTTCCCTTAGAGTTGGTCGGGTGTGACTGATGGAGTGAAAAGGCATACCAAGTTTGGATTTTGTTGGCCTCGTTCAATTTCAAACTCGATTTTGATTCCTCGTTTGGTTGGGTGAGTTTCTGGGGGAAGAAAGTGTCATGGTGGGGAGAATTGTCACACCCGGACTCCGCACTATGGCAATAACTTTTAATTTTATTCTTATTCTATAATTTTTATTTGGCATTAAATTTGTTATGTCGAGATGCGTGATGGACTCGACTTGAGTTTTGTGTTGCTGATAAATGTGTGTATTGACTTAGCAAAGCCTGATACTTTATTTTAATTATTTTGGGTCTCATATTTAAATCTTTGGTTTGAACCGGTTTATATATATATATACACTTGGGGTATTATACGGCATGCGGCTGTGTGCGTGACCGTGCGTAGTGTCCATCCTTTGTAAGAAAATGTTTTTGAATTAAATTTGTTAGTTTTTAAGAGTGTGGCTAGGGGAGCGACTGCGTACGCGACCGTGTGTGGTGTCTAACATTAATAAATAATATAATATTATTTTGATGTTATTAATTAGGAATTCGTTTATTCTTTCAAATTTCTTTTATTTCTTTTATTTCATTTTATAAATTTTAATAAATTTTATTTCATTTTAATTCTTTTTTTTCTTTTCCTTCTCCCTCACTCACCCCTCTCCCACGCTGCACAATTCTTTTCCCCCTCCCCTTCCTGGATCGGCTCATCCTTTTTTCCCCTAACCCTAGCCTCACCCTCCCCCATCTCCTTGCCTCACCATCGTGCCTCCCTCCTCAGACGGGTGGATCCTGCGCCACCCTTCTACCTCGCACCACCGGCTGCCACCGGCCTCCCTCTCCCGTGACAGCCTTCCCAGTGTCGACCTCCTTCTTCCCCATCGTGGTTTGATGAAACCCACCTTCACTCTTGCACGACCCCTCTTTCCTGGACTCCTCCTACGCAGCCTGTTCTTGCGTCGCCTCCCTCCTCCCTTCCGTCTCACCTCACGCCGCCCCCGCAACTCACCTCGCACCACCCAGACTGCGCTGCCCTCCCTTCCGATCGGATTTTTCAGTGTGGTGCACCTCCGACATCCTTACTCCTTGTTTGGACTCTCTCAACCCTTATCCCTGGTGTGTTCCTCTTCATTTGATTGTTTTCATCCGTTGGTAAATTGTGCGCTTTGGGTTTTAGGTTGTGGTTGGTCGGTTTTTTATGCAATTTTGACGTTACTTTTTTTTGTTTCTAATTGTGTCGATTGAGGTGAGGTTGGCGTGCAATGGATTTTCCACATCAAATTGGTGATGTTGGCTTACACCGAGGTAGGTGGTTCCTCATAAAATTGTTATTTGATAAATTGTTTTGTGAATTTAATTGATTTATCATTTTACTTTTTAGTTTTCATGCTGTGAATCCTATTTTGTTTGAGTTTTAATGTGTATTAGTTAGTAGTGTACATTTATGATATAAGTTTTTTTTATTTGAGAAACCCATGTCAAGCTTCTTATCTCTATTTTATAAAATGTATTGTTGGTTTATCAAAGTGTGTAAAGCATGCAGTTGGTGTTTTGGTGTTTCATCATGGTGCGTTTGGTTTTAAAAATTATGTTTTGAATGTTTTTCTTTTGGTGCGAACCCTTGATGTGTTATTTTGAAATGTTCTGTAGAATTTTCATGTGATTAACTTGGTTTATTAAATTATATGTGTAGTGTGTTCGGCCGCGCGTGTCGAGGAATCCCACATGTACATGCATAGGGTAAGGCATGTACATATATATGCCCTCTTTGCACAAATTCTCTCATGGAACAGGGAATATGTGAAATGCATATAGGGGTGTATATATATATATGTATAAATGCATGTGCGTGTGTGTGGAAAGTGTCAGTTCGAGTGGCCAACGACAAATAACGACATGTTTGAGGTAATTTCTCTATGCCAACGCTTTAATTTGAGATTCATAATTGCCTGCTTGTTTTAAAAATATGTTTTACATTTACGCTATATACACATGCTGTGAAATCAGGTTACGGTTGCTAGAAATGATGATGCCTTTTCTTTGGAAATTGAAATGCATTTTTAATGATATCGGTCCTAAGTGACATTTCTTAAAAAAATTGTTTTCTTAAAGTGGTTTTGAATTGGTAATGTGTATTTCGAAAGGTGTTTGGTCTTTTGTCCAGTTAATTGTAAAAATTATTCCCTTTATGTAATAAATCCGGTTTGGAACCTTAAGAATGTTTTATGGAAAAGAAAAACCTCTCTTGAGGCATGCCCCCTTGGTTTTAGAAAATGATTTGTATATTGAAAGTGTTAATATGTGCCTAACGTTGAATTTTATGCATTTTGTGACATGAAATATGGGGAATACGCTTAAGGAGGAAGAACAATGGTGAGTTGATGAATGAGATTTTGATAAATAAAATTTTATGTTCATATATGTTTTCATGATAAAGAAAAACTCACCATCACTTGAAATAGAGCACAATGGGAAACCCGGGTATCTAGGTGGGTGACCAGGACTAGTACGCTAGATGATACGGCAGGGGTTCGTCCCGGTTTGTCTAGCAGGATTAACGCAACAACACTAACTAAACATATTAATTTTGAGGGTCGTGGTCTTCTAAGCCACGTTTTCTGAGGGTCGTGGTCTTCTAAGACAAGTTTTTCTGAGGGTCGTGGTCTTCTAAGCCACGTTTCACCGAGGTATGAGGTCTCCAGGTTCCCACTTGTCCTAGCTACCTATAGGGATTACCCATAGTGCTCATTTGTGACATGCTTCTTGTGATGTAACTTTCTTTTCAGTTGTTTCATACCTGGTGTCTTGTTTGTAAAAATCACATTTTATTCCAAACTGGTTTCTTTTCATTTTGGAATGTTAATTCATGCTTGGAACCTATTTTGAATATGTAGTAAGAGTGAAATGCTTTATTTGAAAATGCAAACATATTACTTGAATTTGAAAATAAGGGAAAACATTATTTTATTATATCTTATTTTCAAACTAGCATAGTTGGATTTCTTAATAAAGGCAGAGGCATAGGACGTGGTTATACTTTGGCTTTCCTATTGAGAATCTCGGTGCTCATGCCTACTTTACATTTCAGTTGCCCGTTTTAGTCTTGGATCGCTTTTGGGAGCGAGTGTGGTTTTCCTACCGTGGTGATCCACAGGGTCACCTGAGGTATGTCACATTTCTTTGTTTATTCCTTTTTCTCCTGCCACGTTGTTCAGTTTGTTTTCCTTTATTTACCTGCTTGTTCAGTTAATGTTTATTTATCTTTTCATGGGCCAAACCGTTCCCAACTGGTTTGTTTTGATGCCCGGCACTATTTTCCAGCTCGTGGGGGATCGGGAACGCCCTTTGGGCCATGTCGCGGAACGGGTCGGGTGCTGGGTCGGATGACAACCCGGTCTGGTTCGTGACAGTAAAATTTTTAAATCTAGTATTTTGAAACATTTATATATTATATTTGAACAAATAAAAATCCAATTTTTAATGGGTAAATTATAATTTATACTGGATGAAATTATATCATTTTTAGGATTAAATTCATATTTTAATGAATAGTGAAAAATACTGCATTTTAGTTCAAAATTACATTCCAATCAATTGTATTTATATAGTTAGATTATAGTTTTAATTGGTTTGAATAAAAAATTAAATTATTTTTTATAACTTAATCAAATTAATGTCATTGAAATCAATTTCACATTGAAATTAAATATAAAAACTATGTGCAATTTTGAACATTATACTAAAAAAATATTATTTTATTGATCCATCAATGAGATTAGTGAGAAAACTAATTTTATCAATTTTGAGAATTGAATTTTAAAAAAATTACTTAAAATATTTTAATGAGTAAAAAGAATTTTGTTTAATAATATCCAAATAATTTTTATTGAATAGTAAATTTTTATATTATTTATTGTGGTTAATGGTAAATAAGTAAATTAATTGTAAAATTAGAATTATAATACTATAAAATTACCATATCACTTGTACTAGTTTTTTCGGATGAGTTATTATCGAAAATTAGATTCTTTGGACTTCAATTGTGAAGTTATAAATCTAGTGGTGTGTGATTATGACATTTATAACATTTAATATAATGTAAAGAAGAATATATCTTTAATATGTATTTTATTACTAAAACAAATTTAATACAGGGTGAGTAAATCAATATCTTATACTATAAATATTACTTATAAAGAAAAAATTACTTACAATAAAATTATTGTTTTTTAAGATTAAAGTAAATATAATTAATTATGACATAAATATGATACACTAATAGATGTTTTAAGGAATGAATACAATAAACGATATTATTAATGTTAAAATAATTATTATTTTATAATTTTGATTCCATCAATGATTTTTATTGTTTAATATGACTTGTCATTATTGAGTTAGTGTATTTTTTTGAAGGATTCCAATTGTTATGACTTTTATAAAGAGGTAATGTATAAATAGTGTCAATATTTTGATAATTACTAACATAAAAAATAAATTATTTCCTTATATGATAAAAAATTCTAATAATATAATATTTAGAAAAATAGTTGAGATAACTCTACAAATGTAATTAATGAATCATTCATTGTTCGTTTGGAATGTTTTGGTAATTTTATTAACTCTCAATGAGTAAATTACTTAATAAAATGGTAAGAGACAAAAGTGGTAAAAACCAAAATATGTGGATTAACTAAATAAATAGACATGTATAATTTTAATTAGATGATTTTTATTTGACCCAAAAAGATCATATATTACGATTAAATCTGTTTGGGAACTTTTGAAATCAAAATTTAATTTTTATTAATTAATTACATCTAATAATTTTATGGGAGGACCTCCCCTCTCATATAAAAAATAACACATTACTATCTATCACTAATACTACCAAAACCATTTGAAAAGTCCATTATTAATTAAAAACCTTCCTAGAATAATTTTCCAAATTATTAAGGACTTACTTATGGAAAAACACCCTCCGTAGAGGTGTAAAGGTGTTCTTTAAAAGTGATCAACTGAGGAATAATTATTCTTTTCATTAAGTATTTCTATTTTATATTTTCCTCCACACCCTTCAAAAAATTTTCATCAATGATGAAGTAATAACTTCAGTATCATGAATATAGTTATATTTTTTTATTTTAATACCATAACCTAAATCAATATCTACTTCCACTAAATTGGAATGGAATTAATTGTTTGTGTGTATATGTGAACAATCACCCAAAAAACCAACATAATTCGTTTCCCATAACCATATCTGATGAGTGGTTATAAATATTGAATTAATGTTAATATTTGATGTTCAGTAAATTTTAATAATCATATGATTACAATATATCATCACATTATTACATTTCATATTCAGAAAAATTCTGTTGTCTTTCGTGCGTATATGTGAACTATCACCTGATTATTTCAACATACCATATTTGTATTCATTTAATCCACATTAGGATATATATAAGTATATTTAAATTATTAATATGTTATAATAACTGTATTTATAATTATGGAAATATAAAAAAAACTTAACTTCAATCCATTACGATCATTGAAAAATGGTAATGTTGTTCATGCATACACACGACTTACAATCTTCGTCATTATAGAATTATTTATTTTTCATAACCAAACATAATGGTTTTATTTACTAGAATAATTTAACTATAATTGTGATTATAATTTCATGAATATTATCTTGGATATGATAGACTTATGATTTCATGGACTAGTGATATGCGACCATGTTCATTTTCGACTAGATTACCAAATATCGACAAACCGTCAGACAGGAACTAAAGTAATTGTGTAATTATTTTTACATGATAATAATTTATATATAATGATTAAAATATTCAAAAAATTTCATTAGAATGTTTAAATTTACCAATATTTATTATTTAGGAAGAACATGGATCATATGTGATGAATCGAACTCAATTTAAGTGACATCGCCTCAATCTCCAATCATTGTGGGATATTAGGATGCCTTGAAGCATTTTTATCCTATAAGGTGTTTACACAACCTTTTTTACATGTTATATAATTTTATAATATATTCCCTTGATAATTAACGTTTTGATCAATTTCATTCCTCAATTTTATTTATTCAAGTGTTTCCCAAGGGCCAGGGGACTCTTTAACTAAAACATAGTTTTTAATATTTTAATGATTCATTATTCTAAAATCTTATACTTCATGTTCATGTTTTAAATTTTTTTTATGAATTTAATTATATGGAAATTTATGTGTTAAAATGGTAATTTCCTTAATCATTTATAAGGTGGTATGGGAACCATTGATTCAAATGTCACATTATTAAATGTTTTAAGTGGTTTTGGAAAGATATCGAATACTTCAATATCTCTTAATGATTTACTATGATTGAAAATAAAAAATTTATGAAATTATTGTAATTTAAATGATATATGTTTTATGATAAAATAATATAACATTGAGATTTTATGGGTGGTTATGTGATAAACCAATTATGATTGGTTTTTGATAAACCAAAGATTGGTGGTTCTCTGATAAAAAAAGCAAGAGTGGTTATGTTATAGCCTCCAATTCATTGGGTATGGAAGTTGGTTGTATGGTTATTCCATTCGTATGAGTGATATGTCTGGAATTCCACCCCAATGTTATTCTATTTATGTATGATTATGTCCAAATTTAGAATTATTTTTTATATGTGTCTATCATTGGGGTCCAAGGTAATATTTTGATTACAAAAATGGTAACTAATGAGAATAAATTCAATTAAAATATATTTACTACTTCATAAAGGTTAAAATTATTACTTTAGGATAATTTAGTAATTTTTTACATGTTTTTTGAAACACTATTAGTTTTTTTTTTGTATCCCTTACTGAACATTCTATTCCTAACCCAAGTATTGAAATGTTTGACAATATTTAAATAATATTGCAGTCATATATGGGATCATGGAAAATTTGTTGTCTTTAAACATGAAATGAAACCATGTTTATTTTTAAAAGTTTTTATTTAATGATAAAATTTATATCTAGTAAAAGCAACTATATTGTAATATTTATGTTGTTATATATGAGTTATGGCCTAATTCTATAAATCTAAAAACTTGAAACAATTTTCAATGTGATATGAAGAAAAACTATTGACATAAATCAAGATTAAGTATTGTTTATGGTTGTGGTCTTAGAGTTAGTAATAGAGGATGATTTAAACAAATTTTGAGATTAAGATGTTTTCTTAATAGTTAGGGAAATCATCATGGGATTATAATTTTAATGATGATCATATGTTAAATCTATTAGAAACACCATTTGAGGATTTTTTTTTTGAAATATTTAGGTGACTAATGGTATTTTTTGAGACATTTACCCTTGATGAAATTAAGTATTATTAGTTTTTGTGATAAATAATGTGAGGTATGGAATGATATTTGTTTTTAAACAACGTTATGTTTTTTATGTCATTATAATAATTAATAAATTTATAAGAATTATATAGTATTCAAAATGGAAAACCCAAAGGATGGGTGAAAACCCCTTGCATCCAAGAATTCTATAGGAGTCAAACCCAAAAGTAATGGGTGAAAAGTGTGCATCACCTACCACTAGAATATGTAACATTTATGGTTAGTATGAGTTTTCAATTTTACATAAATGAGTTTATTTATTAATAATAAGGTCATTTTTGGAACCTATGTTTTATCAAATTGATATTTTAGTTTTTGTAAAATTATTTGGGTATTAACAGACTAATGTTGTTTTGGAAGATGTTCACTATTTTGTACCCTTTATATGATCATCATAAATATAATATTATAAAATTACATTTGAGAAGTTATTTTTAATTTATATTTCTTGAATAATATGTTATATTAATTGTTTAATTATGGTAAATAGGTTTTATTTGGAAATTATTAACCTATCATGATGAATATGTGATTAGGTAAATTAGTTTCTATTATAATGATTTATGAGTCGTCAGTGTTATTTGGAGATAAATTATAAGAATTATCATGGATGGATATGTGATCATATCCTTGTGAATATTTTTTATCAACCATATTTTGGATTATTTTGTGTAATTTGAAGGATAGTTATTTGTATAATGGTCTTTGTTAATCTTATGGAGTCAATGTTGAATTTTAGAAATTAATGTTATTGTTTAATATAATGGTTTATTCAATTTAGGGATTTAACATATCTTATACCAACCATATTTTAGTTGGTTAATATTTCAATATAGTATAAATAGATAGTTAATAATTCTTGTATAATGTTATTCTCTATATGTAGATTCTAGTGTTTTAGGTAAAAAATATTCTATGTGAATACTCATCATTTACAAAAATTATGTGTTTGTGGTGCAATTCTATTATCTGATGAATCCTTACTTATCATGTATGTATTATCCCTTAGGTTATTGTTCTATGTAGTAAAATAATTCCAATTCAGGATTAAAATTATTTACAACAAAAACATTATCAGTTTACTTTTCTTACAATGAAATCAATGATTGTTTAACAAATGACAATTTTATGGTTTTCTGATTTTTAACTTTCTCATAATCATGTTTAATATCACTCTCATTTAGAACATGGTGGTTAATTTTCTCTTTCATAACCATGTGTTAATACATGGTAAACTAGTATGTGTTATCTTGGGTGACCATTGTACATCACATTATTTCATTTAAATTTGATGTTTTGTTAATCCATTTTGCAATGTGGGATTGCGATAAATGTAGTTAGAAAAGTAAAAACGTAGTTATCAAGTCCAAATTAAAATTTATGAGGATAGATTATCCAAAAGGGGAGATGGATGTAACATACCATTTAATTATAGAATAAAAATGTTTCATAGTGATTAGTATTTATGAATTATTTATTAATTTTCTTTAATGGCGATGTTTTTACTAATAGCATGCCCGACAGGCAATAATGGGTTTCTTTAAAATCAAACATTGCACATAATACTATGTTATTGTAACAACCCAGAAATTTCAAATAGTACTTATATTTTAATCAAATATTTATTTTTAAATATTTTTAATAAAGATATTTTTTTCTATCAAGAATATTTTGTCAAAAAACTTTTTTTTATTCCAGATTATAAATTATTAATTTTGATAAAATAGTAATTTCATTAAATAAATTTTTTCTATAATATGTTAAAATAATTTCATTATATAAATGTATGATTTAATATTTTATGTTTTAAATATAATATTATAAATAATATTTTTTTTAACAAGTTATTAATTAATTTAAATGTGAATCATGACATAAATATAATCTAAAATATATATATTTTTATAACATTTATTTCTAATACAATTTTTATGAAAACTATTAATAATTTTGAGTGAAGACATTACATATATATATATATATATGAATTTATATTATTTTTTTCATTATAAAATTTTAAAATTATTAATTTTATATGAACATAAAAAACATATTTAAACTAATAAAAAATGATGACAAATTGTGAAATGTTTTAATAATAAATATATGACTTGAAAATATAAATTAAATATTTTATAAATATATATAGTTATTTTATATATAAATATGTGATTTAATATATATATATATATATGTGTGGGTGTGTGTGTGTTTTATAGAAATACATAATTATCATTTTGATTATCTTAATATCTATATATATATAAGATTTATTTTATTATTTGTGACTTGATTTATTTTTTTAAAGAAAAAAATCATTTTTCATTGAATTATTTACAAAAAACGAATCTATATATATATAACACAACTTTTATAAATTAATTTAATAAATAGGAATGTAAGAAAAATATAAAACATAAAAAATTCATTTAAATGTTAATATAATGATTTTTTAATATAATAAAAGATCATAATATAATTATTGTAATGATAAAATGGGTTGATAAATAAGATAATATAAAATTGATATAATTACATGAAAAAGCCAAAAGTCTAAACATGGGATGTTTGGAAGCTAAAATAGAAAAAGTATTATGAATAAAAAATAATGTAATAATCAACGTAGATAAAAAAAATGATAAGGATATATGTATAAATGAATCTGGATGGTGTTATGACGTTATTGAATAAAATAAATGAATAAAAGGATTTCAAACACAATAATAATGAATGAAAAAAATATATTTAAGAAATCCTTGTTTTTCTGTAAATATATTTTTAAAATATTTTAAAATCTATTATTTATTTGTATTGTCAAATTTAAAAAATTTAAATGTCTATAATTATTTTATTATAATAAATGCAAATTATATACATGTGTTTAAAAAAATTATGATTTTAGTTATTTAAAAAAAACTTATATATTTTTATATATTAAAAAGATAAATATATATATATATATAAAAGAATTTATATAATAAAAAAGTTTCATGTGTTTATAAAAAGATATTTTATGAATTAAAATATGTTCAAATGGTAAAAAAAATTTAATAAAATGATTTAAAAATTTAATAAAATATTTTAATATTAACAATGATGATTTATTTAATAATGATAAGTTAAGACTCAAAAAATGGGATAAACCACAAAATACAGGGAGTTAAAAAACTAAATTGAATACAAAAAACACTAAATACAAAATGGACTAAAAGGGGATGGTTCCAGCATGCTAAAAAACTATGATTTTCTAAAAATATTATGACACCAATTTTTATATAAACATACGAGACTCATATAAAACCCTTCCCCCATGAATGGAAGACCTAAGGAAAATGAATCATTTGGTTCATGTTCTTTGAGCATGGAGCAGTTGTCTTCCCTGTTCGGTTTTTTAGTGCCATGTAAGGGATTTATTATCAACTATATTTTTTAAGGGAATTTTATTACATTCATTTGATTTTGAAAACATATATGTATATTAGGTATATATATGAATATATTTGTGTAAAAAAATATCTTCCTAGTATTATTTACACAAAAGATATGTCTACTTGTTTTAAATAAATTTTACCTAAAAAGCATAGTTACAAAGGTTTGATTTTTATTATCTATTATGTAATTCTAGACAAGGAAATTTATGTTTACATATAAGTATGTATAAACACACATTTGTAGTCCAATATTTTTAGTATTGTTTTTATTAACATGATATGGGTTCTTTTGAATTGGTAATATTTTTAAGAACTTATGTTTATTTGAAATTATCATGAGATTCAATGTTTGTTATATAATCATATATAAGTATATATATATATATATAATGGTATTTACACACACACACACATATATATATATTCATTTAGATATATCCAATATATTTTTTTAACCCTTCCAATTTATTTGAATTTTATGGTATTTGATAACATCTAAATTGATTCTTAATGTTTTTAAAATCGAATAAACACTTTGATTTCATAAATTACATGGGACACATCTTATCAATTTATGTGGAAATATGGAAAAAGTTATTATTTCATTCTCATACATGTATCTCTATCATCTGCCAAGTCATGCATGGTTATGTGTGGCCGTAACCAAGTTCATTCATGTCATTAAAAATATTACGTAACCATTCATGCATTTATAACATGTTTCTAGCAATTATGGTTATTAATTTATAAATGTTTTTCAATCAGGGGAATCTCTGTAAGTTATTTAGATACTTGTGTTAAAATATATCGATGACACTCTTTTATTGGATTTTTATACTATGTAATAATTTTTTTAATGTTTTCGGACAATGATGGGGAGGTTAGTTACATGGAAATTGTTTTCTCAAAATTTTGACATTGGTGAAATAGTGGATGTTGTGAGGAGTGAACCTGTAAGTCTAAGAAATGGCCGATGTACTTAGGTACCAATTTTAGACATGTAATGTAATGTACTATTAATGACCCATAAAAAATTAATATTTTCTGAAGAGAATTTCCAAATTCTTTTTAAGTATAATTATTTTGTATTGTACAATTTTTTATACATATATATATATATTCAAGTGTTGTGAAAATATAAATTATGATATATATAATTATTTTCAAGTAATGTTTCCAAAACAATTTAATTTTTTTAAAACCCTTTTATAAGTAATTGTATTCTCATCCTACATTTTGTAATCATTTTTTCAGGTTGAGAATACTTTCTTCACTGATACTTTGTTGGGGAAGCAACATAGTGAAGAATCATTGTTTTATATTTTATTTATTTTTCTCAAAATGTATGTCTTGTATCTAATTATCCTGAACCTAAAATTGTAAAAGGTATTTTTTTGTATTTAATTTTCTGTATTTATTCATGTTTCTTTTATAAAAATATTACTCATCATTTGTATGGGGAAAACAAGGTTTTGGGTTCTGGTCTTTATACATGGTTTTGTTCATAAGTTGATTCCTTGGAAAAAAGGCAAAAGAAAAAATATTATTAAAATAAAGATTACAATAGTCTAAAAAATGAGATCATATTAAAATCTTCTTTATGAAAGGAAATAAGAGTAGTGGGAAGTTCTTTAAACTAGGTAATTCTTTTATTAACTCTCATGTTAGCTAGACCATTTTCAACTATGTTTACTTCTCGATAAACATGTGTGATGATACGGTTAATATCGATAAGTGAATGGGAGAATTCAAAAAATAGGTAGTAATCTGCCAAGAAAGGTGAATTATACCATTCCAATTCGCTTCAACTATTTTCATAGACACACTTTTGATCCAATGTTTATTCGACCCAATGAAATTTGAAAAGGAAATTCCATGTGTCGAACTTAGCATCTCAACTTCAATAGAGGTTGAAATACCCCATTTACCAATGAAGCATCCATCTATCTGATTGAGGTGACTCATGAAAAAATCACCCCACACAATAGTTCCCAGATTTCCATTGGATGCACAATCAATATTGATCTTGATCCATCCAGGTAAGGGGGCCCTCAAGACCACCTCCACTGTGTGATGCGCTGACAGAAAATTTATTTAATCTATATACACCTTAGGATCCCAAAGTTATGTGCATTTTTATTGAAATGACCTATTAGAATTGATGAAGCTTCATGTATGGAAATGAGGATCGTCATCAAACATGAATTTTGATTAAATGAGTAATTGTTATGAATAATAGCATTTCGATCATACCAGATCACATGGTGGAGCCCAGCAACTGCGTCATGGAAGTGATTCTTGATTTGCTGAGATCCCTACATTTATGTACATTTTTTATGTTGAAATTTCATAGAGTCATGAATCAACCATCTTCAGTGAAAAGTGACAACAATATAGTTCCATAGTGCATAAGAAGTAAAAAAGGAGAGGAAGAGTATTTTTGTATCTTCTCTATGTTGATTACATATTTTTCACTTAGAGATGAGTTGGATAGAAAATTATTGAAGTAAAATGTCACGGGGCACTCTATTGTGATCAAGACTCCATATGAGGTTGAATCTTGAAGGTTTTATCCATGTTTTGTGGAAATGTTTTCACAAACTATAGTAACATTTTGAGTTTCATAAATAATACATGTATAACGGTTTTGAGTTAAGAATACCATTTTGAGCTGGTTCCCATGATATGAAATCATTAGTATGAGTGAAATAGTAGTTTTCAATGATGTTTAGAATAGTATCAGGAAGTTTATCATGTTGAGATCTTAAAATGTATCTGATAGGATTTTTGGTATTATTTGGTGTTTTATAATGAGGTATCATAGAAATTAAATGCATTTCAGTTGAGTTATCTGAAAAAAATTTCATGGTTTATTCTTTGGAGTCCATCCATCTAGAATTATTCATATTATTTGTGAAGGAGTATTTCATGGATGTCCATATTAGTGAATGAATGTAGTTCAAATTTACCGTTTATATTTTGTTAAGAAACCTATTTTTGAGAAAGTTAATAGATTTTAATTTATTATTAAAAAAATTCCACGTCATTCATGCTTGAAGGGATTCATTAAATTATTTGATATTTTTTATACCAATAACACCATTTTCAATGGTCTTGTAACAAGGTGACCAAAGAAAAATTACATGTTTTATATCCAGAATTCTACCAGTCTGAATGAATTTCGTTATGGTGGTGCTAATTATTTTAATGAGGAAAATGGACATATATATACAATCTTGGAATAAACCATCTTAGGTACAATGGTAAATTTATCAAGGCTAGTCCTACCTACTACAGAGAGAGATTTACCTTTCCAAGAAGTTAGCTATTTAGAACATGGTCAATGATAGTTACAGTGTGACAAGATTTAGGTCTACCCAATAAATTGGGAACACTAATATATGTGAAAGGGTGCATACCTTCTTTCAGACCTAGGTGACTGATAATGTTACATTTTTTTCTAGGAGGTAAATTCATCCCAAAGACGGTGGAAGATTTGATCCAACTAATAGTTTGGCAAGAAACCTCTTCATATTGTGACAGTGCATTTGTGGAGTTAAGAGTGTTTCTCCCCCCCCAACAAATAAAATTATTATTTCATCATCATAAATGATATTAGTAGGATCATTCATGTTCCTCTTGAAATATATGGGCTTTAGTTTGTTCCGGTCCACTAGATGGATCATCAGATGACTGAGGTAGTCTTCTAATATCGAGAAGTGAATGGAAGATAGGGGTAAACCTTCCTAAAACCATTGTTGAACATCAAATATCCCATAGGTTATTTGATTATCAAAGATGGAGATATATGCTGAGTTGAATAGGTTTCTAATTTGAGTGATAATAAGGTGTTAAAATCATAACCTTGAACGTCTGTGAAGATAATACTCTAGTCCATGATGCCAAAAGCTTTTCTGATGTCAATTTAAATAGCTATGTTTCCTCCCGTATTAGTTTTATTCATATTATTGAAACACTCATTAGAAAGGAAAATACTGTCTTTAATGGATCTTCCCTTTGTAAAACCAAATTTGATCCAGGAGACAATTTTTCAGCGATTTTTGAAATCCTATTAGCATTGATTTTTAATGAGTTTAAATAGAGTGTTGAAAAAAAATATCTCAAAATAGATGAATCGGATAGGTGTTATACAATTTCAGGATCAAGGAGAGTAACTAGGCGTTTAGAACGTGAAAGAGAACACCATCGGTGAATATGTTTTCTATAGGTTTACAAATGTCAATCAGAATCACATCCCAATATTGTTTGGTGAAACCATTGTTCAATCCATTAAGACCCAGAGCACTATCAGGATTCAGACTAAAGATAGTTTCTATGATTTCATGATCCAAAAAATTATTTAGAAAGAAAGATTTGTCCTCATCATTCATCACTAGAGGAATGACCTCAGGTGGGAGGTCTATATTTATATCAGGACCATTGAAAATGTTTTCATAGTATGAGAAAATAAGATGATCGATGTTATTATTATTGTCAATGAGCATGTCCCCATCCACTAAATGGGTTAACGACCAATATTACATCATGATTCAGTGAAGTGAATTGTAAAATATTGTATTTCTATCACTGTATGTTAACCATTTAGCTTAAAACGTTTTTTTCTTATATTTTCATTGAATGTGAATGTGTAGTTATGTTTGACCATAATTTTTAGTTCTACAGTAGGGTCGCTGTTGATGTCATAGGTGGTGTTTTTGTTTTGATGATCATTGAGATCATTCTCCAGAATCATGATTTCATTAATAATTTTTTTGCCTTTAGAGCTGCACATATTTTTTATTGTTTGTTTTTGAAGTTTTAATTTGAGATTACAATGAAGGAAATCATTATTACGAGACATTGAGGACCAAAAGTATTATATGATATGAGAGAACTTGTCATCAAAGAACCATGAATTGTTTAATATAAAAGTAGTAATGGGTTTCATATCTTTGTTGGAGACACTAACCAGGATGGGGTGATGACCAGAGTTAAGCATATAAAGAGTATCATTGGAGATAGTGTCTCATTTATACAAAGAAGGGAAATTCGTGAAGGCTTTATCTAGATTGAACACAACTACTTTTTTGTAGTGTCTTATGTACCAAGTTAATTTTCCACATGTGAGATTTATTTCTATGAGATTATTGACAACTATTGAGGATTTAAATTCTCTCATGGAAATAGAAGCGTGAGTGGGTCCAATTTTCTCGCTTGAGTTGAGAGTGGAATTAAAATCACCCCTAATAAACGGTGCTGCATTAATATTGGTGCCAAGATAATAGAGATAATTACAAAGAGTTCTTCATTCTTGGTATCTATTTTTATTATAAAATATGATAATAAAATATGTGTCTCATCTATATTAATATTGAAAGTAAAAAAATCAGATCAGATATATTGTAAACACTAATATTTCCTAAAGAAGGGTGCGAAAAAATCAATAATGATTCTGAATTGAGGTTATTAGTGATTTTACCAGTAAAAACATAATAATCTGACATAAATAAGAGTAATTAAAAATATAATTAATTTTTGGATCTGCAATAGAATATAATAAAGGATTATGAGTGTCAACCATTCTCTTTAACATAATTAAGGTTTCAGAGTTAGCAATCCCTAGAAAAATCCAAAAAAGGATTTTCATTAAAATCTAGTATTAGAGTTAGATCCCCCTTATTCGTTTTTCAAGAGCCTTTATTTCTTGTGACTTCTAAACTATTGAGTATCATAGGTGTGTTACCATTTATTAATGGATATTATGGTGTTCTTAATTGAATGTTCATATATTAGATCACATGTAGAAGACTCTGTATATTTCATAGAACACAACAAAAAATCATTGGAATTATCATTAAAAACAGAGACACCAGACTTTATAGTGCAGTCCTCACTATCTAAAGGTAGAGAGATATTTGTACATGGGTTCTGTGTAGTATCTATGTGCTCTTTTTTGTATTTTTTTCAAGAGCCGGAAAACACTGCATTTTCTCCATAGAAACATTCATAACATGCATGGTCTTAGGTTCCTCTATCGATATTGTGGTACCATGTTTAAACAGTTTGGGTGCCATGATATCTGTATTATAGGGCTTATATAGTGTCTCAGCGTACCAAGAATATAAGAGGATTAATAATAGTATTAATGTGAGTTAGGATTGAAAAAACAAGTTCATCATCTTTCATTTTGATTTCATTCTTTACCCCTAGTTAAGAGCCTTTGTTTGCAGGTGGTATTATTGAATCCTTAAAGATTGGCATTGTAGGTTTCATATTAATGAACATCATAGAAAAGGTATTATAACTTCTGACAGTATGTTGAGACAAATCGGAAAAGGCATTTGTACTTGCAGAAATGATTGTTCTTGAATAAATTTCCATCTCAACCCTAGGTTTTTTTTTTAATCTGCATAGTGAAACTACTAATGTTATCTCTTTGGTTAGAACATATACTGTGGATATAGTTCCATTCAAAATATTAACGTATTTTAATTTTTTTGACAGTTTCCATCAATTTATTAGTAGTTGACTATGATGTGTCCTGATTTTCATTCTAGGTAGTAATTAGTTTCTCAGTTATAGAAATGTGTCCAGTGGAATCATGTGTTTTTAAGAAAATAACAAATGAGAATTTACTGTGGGGTGAGAATCAAAATAATCTGTTCTATTTCTGGATTAATTCAGTAACTCTGGAATATTTGTTGCATTTACAATATGTGGATTATGGATCTGTAGAGACCCGAAGCCTTGACGTACATGGACATTACATTACATTTGCGGAATACTTAGTACATAACAAAAACACACACTAAAGGATCGTAATAGTTTAGTGTCTTTGGAAACTCGGAACGTAATCTTCTAATCGTGGTGAAAGTTCTTCAATATCTCCCATAAAGGTCATCCCTTTTTTTACCTAAAAACTTTCTTTATATCCTGGGGAAAAGAAAACATAAAAGGGTGAGCTCAAATGCTCAGTAAGGGTAAACAAAAGAAATGTCAATCACATCATATATATAAGAACATAGCTTTTGGAAATCTTAACCTGCAAAAAAAAACTTATAATATCATAACATGGGATAAATCATAGAAGTGAAATGTAATCCCAATAATCATAACTTAAAACATGAAACTTTGTGGCATACACACATAATCATAGAGAATCATTTCTTGTTAGTCAAGACTCAATGCCAAGACTATCTTAGGGGACAAAGTCCCTTTCTGAATCGAGTAACCCTCGTTTCAGTCCTGTTTCACTGAACTGGTATAACCTACCATTTAAGCCATGTCTATCTCATGAGATATAAAATCATTACCCAATGCATTGGAGGGAGATATAGGTCCCACCCATCTTATAATGAATCCTTTCTTATGTGTGCCACATAATCATAAATCTTACATCATCACATAACCCATGTAATAAAAATGGGATTCTTAAACAACATGACATCATAAAACAATTCATATAAGATAAAGGAATTCATAAAAATAATTCCATCACAACATGATCAAATCAATTTAATAATAGGGATAAAAACAGAACCCTTTATTATCTTAGATGGAAAATAATTTTGATAAAACACTTGAACTCCATTCTTGAGGAAAATATCCTTTCTTCTTCAAAAACATTTTTCCTTTCATAACATGTCATAAAACTTTAAAAAAAATTGATTAAAAATAAACTTGAAAACTTGTAAAGGAAGCTTCTTGGAAATAATGTTTTAAAAATCCATTCATTCCGTATAAGTTAAAAAAACATTCTTCGTACTTTTGTCGGAAAAGTCAAAAAGTACCTCGTACGAAAAACGAAAAAAGATTCCTTTCATATCCTTTACTAAAACTCATCAAAGGGTAAAATTGGATTTAAACAATTGTAGGTGGATGGAAATAATATTACATATTGAGGAAACATGGATGTGGATAATAAAATACACCCCAGTAAATTTCAAAGTATAAACAATCTCGGATAAAAATGAGATTGTGATATTTCCCTTACCTTAGGTCCGATTTGCTTCGTATGTGTCCGAACCTCCTCTATAATGATTTAAATAATGTCATTGACTTATTACAGAATCATATTCATTGTTATGATATCATATATGGTTCACTTATGACTTTATATTACCCGTTCTTTTGTAAATTCCATGTTAAAGAAGCGTTTTGGGTAAAATCGTTTTATTTATCGTAGGTGTTTTGACTTGTTGTTCTTGACATTATTATTACTTATATCATGATTTACTTACTTCTAGAATATAAAATATGATTTATATATCATATATATTCAGTATAAATAATAGATAGATAAATGAAATGAAAAACACCGTTCATGGAGACGGTAGTCCGTACGTACGCATGAACGCTGTTTTTCCTCTCCTTATTGTCTTGAATGGAAGTAAGTAGATGACATACATATATATATATATATATACATAAATCCAGTAGCTTTATAATGTCATATATTTCATTATTATTTCTTATATATACTTTATAATCATTCTTAAATGGTTAACATGGAGAACGAATCTCATCGCGTCGTGGAGACGGTAGTCCGTACGTACGCACGAGCGATGATATCATTTCCATAAATATTGAACTGAATTGGAGTGGATTATAAAATATATCAGAATCAATATGATGTTGTAATAACTATGTGTAGTTATTCTTTACACCATTATACCCATCCATGTAAGGTGGTGGTGGAAAATAGATTACACCACGGCGTGGAGACGGTATTCCGTACGTACGCACGCGCGGTGATTTCTTTATCCGTAGGATGGATAGATGGTGAAATAGGGTTGTTTCATACTTATAATAACATATCAGTATATGATTGATACTGATGTTATTACTTCATAATGAAACAACCTAAGAAGAAGAAGTGGAAGAAGAAATAAAGATGAAAGAATTGGTAACGGTAATTACCTCTTCTTTGAAGCGCCTCTTTGAGACCTCCTCTTAGGGCACTAGAGTTGGTCTTTGAGGAAGACCAGAACCTCTAGGATGTTGCTAGGGAAGTGGAGAAGGGATTTTGGCAGGGGTTGGCCGAGCTTGAGTGCTCAAATTGGTGTGAGGAGGAGGGGGAGGAGGTGTCCTTTTATAAGGGAGGAGAGGGGCACCTTAGGAATATCTCAAAATATTATTTTATATTAAAGTCAAAATCGGTTTATAATGGTTCCAAAGGGTCTTATTTCGAAGATAAGGTGGGGAGGGGTCGAAATCCTATCAACCAATAGAATTTAGACAAGTTTAGGATATTATTTTAACCTTATCAATTAGATTTAACTCTAAGTTAAATAATTTAACTTTTACCATGTCTTTTTGTTTTCTTTCACTATATGGTTAATACACTTACTATAACATGCCAAAAGAACCCCAAATTGTTTATTATTAATATATATATCCTTATCTAAGTCATTTGGTCGAACCTTAGATTTTTAGGAATACAATAACAATTAATAATATAATATTTGATTTAAAAACTATTTTGTGTCAATTTTGACACTATTTGATATATGATTTTTGTGAAAGTCATAACAGAATTAAATGTTCGAACCAAGTTGATTAAATGAACATTAATATATCTTAGTAACCTAGAAAATTAGTGGAATTCATAAAAAATATCAAATTACATTTATTTTGGTGTTTATAACATCAATTATGTCAATATTTCATTAATAAGATAATTACTGCATCATCGTTGTGTCATAAATAAATTAAAAATTTGATGTCTAAAAATTACAAATAAAATACCATCATGTAGGAAATCTTTTTAGATTTCTAATGAATATTTACAATTGAATTTATCTTATGTATAACCCCATATTAAAAATGATTTACTTATTAAACTTTGATTTTAACTATTTTAACCTTTCTTTAAATAAATTAATAATAAATGTCCTAATCTAATCCAAGTGGGCCTAAATGGTCATATTTTATTCCTAAGTTTGTTTTTGGTCGAATTACACTTGTCCAATAGAATTAGGACATGTGTTAGGGTAATAGTAATATCATATTTACCCTTAGTTACCCTATTTACTATTAACCGCGGTAAAAAAGGTAAAAAGTTACTATTCACCAAAAAATTATTTTCATCTCATTGAACCACATTTTAGTCCTTGATATTAACCGTGTCTCTCGGATTTTCGAAATTCCATTCACAGAAGCGGTAAAATTAAGTTTTATGAAAAAATTCAGTTTTTTAACCTACCACTTAGTAGTTTCACTATTCATCAAAAATTGATGTTTTTCAGAACAATGCCAAAATTTCATCCTAAGCTATATTTTATATTCCGAATTCAAAAATAAAGTCTATTTTACCAAATTCATAACATAGAAGTTTCATTAATTATTTTTATAATTAAATCCCGCTGTTAAAACAAATAGCGTGTTTTTAAGAAACAATATCTATCAAAAGATTGACACTTGATTATGTCTGGTTTAAATGTGGAATTACAACCAATGACCAACATTGTATTAAATTGTAAAAATATATTCTAAATATACTTTAAAAACACTCAAATTAATAATTTATCACTATTAATTATTTCGATTAAAAAAGTTGTTTTTAATTATAATTTAGTAATTTTCACTATTCATCAGAATATGAAAGTTATCCGAAAAGTACCAAAATTTCACCTTAGGCTAAATTCGATACTCCGAATCCAAAAATGAAGTTCATTTTGAAAAATAAGATTTACAGAATTTTAAAAAGTGGTTATTACTATTCATAACGGCTAGTTTTAATAATATTTTAATAGCACATCGTTGTTTAGTGAAACTCGGTATTGCGTATTACACACGCTATCGAGGAAGGTCGCGATTGCGTGTAATGCAAGGAAAGTCAAGGATGCGTGTTGTGCAAGCTCCTTTTGGTGTAGCGTACAACACAAGACATTAATAAAATTAAAAAGAATATTTTTTTATAAAATCTTGGGCTGTTACATTCTACCCCCCTTAAAATGAATTTCGCCCTCGAAATTCGTCGGGGTTATAAATGGTTTACTATTCGAAAGTTTCTTTAATAGAAACCCACATCGTAAAAAGGAATGTCAAAACCAATCTTTAAAAACAAAAGTATGAAACGTAACGGTTACCCAAATAAACTAATCATTGGGTTTCCACATAGGTGAAAATATGGATATGGAAGAGAAATCTAATCATCATGTTCTGATGGAGAGTGGTAGAGAACATGGCTATGGAAAAGCCAGTAATCACAAATCCATAGATTTGTGATGATATAAGGTACCATCTGATTCATCATGTATAAGATCACTAGGACATCATTTTTGGTTTTCAAGATCATTTCCCTAAAGTTGAAAATTTGAATTAGAATAAATACTTTCTTTATTTTGGTACAATCTCACTATTGTTCATGCCTTGAACAATTTCCACTTCATCTCTTAAATAAATGAAGTTGAATTTGTTATTCGTGAGGTGTTAGCAGATCATGTGATAGAATGAAGGGTCATTTCATCTATCTCAAACAAAAGGTTAGAAAAAATTATATACATAAGTCGATCTATAGTGAGATTAATCATATATGGTTCCTAAAATGGACTTATTTTTCATATATCATACTGCTTAATATAATAAAACTAGTTTCTACTAAACAGGGACTTCCTGTAGGCCAGTGGTAGGCGATAAAGGCCAGTCGCACTTCGGTTGTGGGTTCGATTCCCACAGCCTTGTCCGAAGCGATGGGCTGTCGCCCGTCCTGCAGGTTGTCCTTTTTTCTAAAACTACATTACTATAACATCCCATCAATAATATCGAAAAAAACTTCAATCCTTAAACAATACTAACTTATGTCCAACATAATCCATTCCAATTCTTTAGGCTTATCCATAATACTGCAGTCTACTCTCATAACATAGTGAAAATGATTACCAGAGATTTAACACCATCGTCGATCCCCATATATCATAAGATATGTTTTGTTGGTCACATTTCAAACATTCAAAGTCCTTAATCATGTATTCTATTGAATACCTTAGTGAAAACATGAATGCAGTTAAAATCTAACACTTTCCACATACCAGAATCCTCAAAATTCTATATACTCAAACCATGATATCACTTAGTCCTTATATCAATCATGAGCTCATGAATACAATCAAACATCTCATTGTCTTCTTATCCTTTCATTATGCACTTATCATCTACTTTCCAAAAGTATCTGAATAACCTTTCATGGTTACTGGTACCATTCATCATACACTTAAAGAAAGACAACAGTGTAACAATCCTTAGATGTCTCTTTATTCCATGAGATTACTTATACAACACTACACATGATAAACATGAAATCATTCCACTACATTCTTAGACCATTGACCGAGCTTCAACATTTATTTCATCTCACATATCATTTGTAGTTTCTTCTTCATCGTCAACATAAATACTTCCCATACGACCATACTGATTCTCTTCATGAGACTTTCCCTTAGGGCATTGGTTTGCATAATGCCCGTACATTCCACATTTAAAGCATTTTACCATTGTTGATGTCGTAGCAATACCATTATCCTCATCCATGGTGTTAATTGAACCTTTTCCTTTGCACTTACTTGCTTTGTGTCCTTCTTTTCCACACCCAAAGCATCTTCTAGTTCCTTTGAAACATTCTCCTTCATGCCTCTTCCCACATGATTTACATAGGGGAAATTGAACTTTCTTTCCTCTATGATCTTCATGAAACTCCATCTTTCTCTTATTAGCCGAGTCAGGAAACTTACCAAAATTTACTTTATTGATCATATTATGAGATTGTTGATTAGGCATAATAATGATGTTTGGACTTCCAAATCCCATTTCATTTGGTTGCTCATGAAGAATATCATTCCATTGTCCATCATATCCTCCATTATCGTGAATCATCTTGTTTCCAGCCACTTTCTAAAACCCAAAAAGAATAGTGTGAGAGGAAAAAATCATGCTAGGGAAAACAACATAACAAAGGGGGAGTATCCTCAATATCTAACTTCTTAGGTTAAATTCTAAGATTGTTACCATAGTTCTAGGACTATATCTTATACGTATACTTATCCTTAGGGACATCCCTAGACATACGTTAGAAATATCTCTAGGGATCTCACTAAAGTTCTCGCATCCTAGTTTCCAAAGGTTGACTAAACCTTTCCTCTGATACCAACTGTAGAGACCCGAAGCCTTGACGTACATGGACATTACATTACATTTGCGGAATACTTAGTACATAACAAAAACACACACTAAAGGATCGTAATAGTTTAGTGTCTTTGGAAACTCGGAACGTAATCTTCTAATCATGGTGAAAGTTCTTCAATATCTCCCATAAAGGTCATCCCTTTTTTTTACCTAAAAACTTTCTTTATATCCTGGGGAAAAGAAAACATAAAAGGGTGAGCTCAAATGCTCAGTAAGGGTAAACAAAAGAAATATCAATCACATCATATATATAAGAACATAGCTTTTGGAAATCTTAACCTGCAAAAAAAAACTTATAATATCATAACATGGGATAAATCATAGAAGTGAAATGTAATCCCAATAATCATAACTTAAAACATGAAACTTTGTGGCATACACACATAATCATAGAGAATCATTTCTTGTTAGTCAAGACTCAATGCCAAGACTATCTTAGTGGACAAAGTCCCTTTCTGAATCGAGTAACCCTCGTTTCAGTCCTGTTTCACTGAACTGGTATAACCTACCATTTCAGCCATGTCTATCTCATGAGATATAAAATCATTACCCAATGCATTGGAGGGAGATATAGGTCCCACCCATCTTATAATGAATCCTTTATTATGTGTGCCACATAATCATAAATCTTACATCATCACATAACCCATGTAATAAAAATGGGATTCTTAAACAACATGACATCATAAAACAATTCATATAAGATAAAGGAATTCATAAAAATAATTCCATCACAACATGATCAAATCAATTTAATAATAGGGATAAAAACAGAACCCTTTATTATCTTAGATGGAAAATAATTTTGATAAAACACTTGAACTCCATTCTTGAGGAAAATATCCTTTCTTCTTCAAAAACATTTTTCCTTTCATAACATGTCATAAAACTTTAAAAAAAATTGATTAAAAATAAACTTGAAAACTTGTAAAGGAAGCTTCTTGGAAATAATGTTTTAAAAATCCATTCATTCCGTATAAGTTAAAAAAACATTCTTCGTACTTTTGTCGGAAAAGTCAAAAAGTACCTCGTACGAAAAACGAAAAAAGATTCCTTTCATATCCTTTACTAAAACTCATCAAAGGGTAAAATTGGATTTAAACAATTGTAGGTGGATGGAAATAATATTACATATTGAGGAAACATGGATGTGGATAATAAAATACACCCCAGTAAATTTCAAAGTATAAACAATCTCGGATAAAAATGAGATTGTGATATTTCCCTTACCTTAGGTCCGATTTGCTTCGTATGTGTCCGAACCTCCTGTATAATGATTTAAATAATGTCATTGACTTATTACAGAATCATATTCATTGTTATGATATCATATATGGTTCACTTATGACTTTATATTACCCGTTCTTTTGTAAATTCCATGTTAAAGAAGCGTTTTGGGTAAAATCGTTTTATTTATCGTAGGTGTTTTGACTTGTTGTTCTTGACATTATTATTACTTATATCATGATTTACTTACTTCTAGAATATAAAATATGATTTATATATCATATATATTCAGTATAAATAATAGATAGATAAATGAAATGAAAAACACCGTTCATGGAGACGGTAGTCCGTACGTACGCATGAACGATGTTTTTCCTCTCCTTATTGTCTTGAATGGAAGTAAGTAGATGACATACATATATATATATATATATACATAAATCCAGTATCTTTATAATGTCATATATTTCATTATTATTTCTTATATATACTTTATAATCATTCTTAAATGGTTAACATGGAGAATGAATCTCATCGCGTCGTGGAGACGGTAGTCCGTACGTACGCACGAGCGATGATATCATTTCCATAAATATTGAACTGAATTGGAGTGGATTATAAAATATATCAGAATCAATATGATGTTGTAATAACTATGTGTAGTTATTCTTTACACCATTATACCCATCCATGTAAGGTGGTGGTGGAAAATAGATTACACCACGGCGTGGAGACGGTATTCCGTACGTACGCACGCGCGGTGATTTCTTTATCCGTAGGATGGATAGATGGTGAAATAGGGTTGTTTCATACTTATAATAACATATCAGTATATGATTGATACTGATGTTATTACTTCATAATGAAACAACCTAAGAAGAAGAAGTGGAAGAAGAAATAAAGATGAAAGAATTGGTAACAGTAATTACCTCTTCTTTGAAGCGTCTCTTTGAGACCTCCTCTTAGGGCACTAGAGTTGGTCTTTGAGGAAGACCAGAACCTCTAGGATGTTGCTAGGGAAGTGGAGAAGGGATTTTGGCAGGGGTTGGCCGAGCTTGAGTGCTCAAATTGGTGTGAGGAGGAGGGGGAGGAGGTGTCCTTTTATAAGGGAGGAGAGGGGCACCTTAGGAATATCTCAAAATATTATTTTATATTAAAGTCAAAATCGGTTTATAATGGTTCCAAAGGGTCTTATTTCGAAGATAAGGTGGGGAGGGGTCGAAATCCTATCAACCAATAGAATTTAGACAAGTTTAGGATATTATTTTAACCTTATCAATTAGATTTAACTCTAAGTTAAATAATTTAACTTTTACCATGTCTTTTTGTTTTCTTTCACTATATGGTTAATACACTTACTATAACATGCCAAACGAACCCCAAATTGTTTATTATTAATATATATATATCCTTATCTAAGTCATTTGGCCGAACCTTAGATTTTTAGGAATACAATAACAATTAATAATATAATATTTGATTTAAAAACTATTTTGTGTCAATTTTGACACTATTTGATATATGATTTTTGTGAAAGTCATAACAGAATTAAATGTTCGAACCAAGTTGATTAAATGAACATTAATATATCGTAGTAACCTAGAAAATTAGTGGAATTCATAAAAAATATCAAATTACATTTATTTTGGTGTTTATAACATCAATTATGTCAATATTTCATTAATAAGATAATTACTGCATCATCGTTGTGTCATAAATAAATTAAAAATTTGATGTCTAAAAATTACAAATAAAATACCATCATGTAGGAAATCTTTTTAGATTTCTAATGAATATTTACAATTGAATTTATCTTATGTATAACCCCATATTAAAAATGATTTACTTATTAAACTTTGATTTTAACTATTTTAACCTTTCTTTAAATAAATTAATAATAAAAGTCCTAATCTAATCCAAGTGGGCCTAAATGGTCATATTTTATTCCTAAGTTTGTTTTTGGTCGAATTACACTTGTCCAATAGAATTAGGACATGTGTTAGGGTAATAGTAATATCATATTTACCCTTAGTTACCCTATTTACTATTAACCGCGGTAAAAAAGGTAAAAAGTTACTATTCACCAAAAAATTATTTTCATCTCATTGAACCACATTTTAGTCCTTGATATTAACCATGTCTCTCGGATTTTCGAAATTCCATTCACAGAAGCGGTAAAATTAAGTTTTATGAAAAAATTCAGTTTTTTAACCTACCACTTAGTAGTTTCACTATTCATCAAAAATTGATGTTTTTCAGAACAATGCCAAAATTTCATCCTAAGCTATATTTTATATTCCGAATTCAAAAATAAAGTCTATTTTACCAAATTCATAACATAGAAGTTTCATTAATTATTTTTATAATTAAATCCAGCTGTTAAAACAAATAGCGTGTTTTTAAGAAACAATATCTATCAAAAGATTTACACTTGATTATGTCTGGTTTAAATGTGGAATTACAACCAATGACCAACATTGTATTAAATTGTAAAAATATATTCTAAATATACTTTAAAAACACTCAAATTAATAATTTATCACTATTAATTATTTCGATTAAAAAAGTTGTTTTTAATTATAATTTAGTAATTTTCACTATTCATCAGAATATGAAAGTTATCCGAAAAGTACCAAAATTTCACCTTAGGCTAAATTCGATACTCCGAATCCAAAAATGAAGTTCATTTTGAAAAATAAGATTTACAGAATTTTAAAAAGTGGTTATTACTATTCATAACGGCTAGTTTTAATAATATTTTAATAGCACATCGTTGTTTAGTGAAACTCGGTATTGCGTATTACACACGCTATCGAGGAAGGTCGCGATTGCGTGTAATGCAAGGAAAGTCAAGGATGCGTGTTGTGCAAGCTCCTTTTGGTGTAGCGTACAACACAAGACATTAATAAAATTAAAAAGAATATTTTTTTATAAAATCTTGGGCTGTTACATTCTACCCCCATTAAAATGAATTTCGCCCTCGAAATTCGTCGGGGTTATAAATGGTTTACTATTCGAAAGTTTCTTTAATAGAAACCCACATCGTAAAAAGGAATGTCAAAACCAATCTTTAAAAACAAAAGTATGAAACGTAACGGTTACCCAAATAAACTAATCATTGGGTTTCCACATAGGTGAAAATATGGATATGGAAGAGAAATCTAATCATCATGTTCTGATGGAGAGTGGTAGAGAACATGGCTATGGAAAAGCCAGTAATCACAAATCCATAGATTTGTGATGATATAAGGTACCATCTGATTCATCAGGTATAAGATCACTAGGACATCATTTTTGGTTTTCAAGATCATTTCCCTAAAGTTGAAAATTTGAATTAGAATAAATACTTTCTTTATTTTGGTACAATCTCACTATTGTTCATGCCTTGAACAATTTCCACTTCATCTCTTAAATAAATGAAGTTGAATTTGTTATTCGTGAGGTGTTAGCAGATCATGTGATAGAATGAAGGGTCATTTCATCTATCTCAAACAAAAGGTTAGCAAAAATTATATACATAAGTCGATCTATAGTGAGATTAATCATATATGGTTCCTAAAATGGACTTATTTTTCATATATCATACTGCTTAATATAATAAAACTAGTTTCTACTAAACAGGGACTTCCTGTAGGCCAGTGGTAGGCGATAAAGGCCAGTCGCACTTCGGTTGTGGGTTCGATTCCCACAGCCTTGTCCGAAGCGATGGGCTGTCGCTCGTCCTGCAAGTTGTCCTTTTTTCTAAAACTACATTACTATAACATCCCATCAATAATATCGAAAAAAACTTCAATCCTTAAACAATACTAACTTATGTCCAACATAATCCATTCCAATTCTTTAGGCTTATCCATAATACTGCAGTCTACTCTCATAACATAGTGAAAATGATTACCAGAGATTTAACACCATCGTCGATCCCCATATATCATAAGATATGTTTTGTTGGTCACATTCCAAACATTCAAAGTCCTTAATCATGTATTCTATTGAATACCTTAGTGAAAACATGAATGCAGTTAAAATCTAACACTTTCCACATACCAGAATCCTCAAAATTCTATATACTCAAACCATGATATCACTTAGTCCTTATATCAATCATGAGCTCATGAATACAATCAAACATCTCATTGTCTTCTTATCCTTTCATTATGCACTTATCATCTACTTTCCAAAAGTATCTGAATAACCTTTCATGGTTACTGGTACCATTCATCATACACTTAAAGAAAGACAACAGTGTAACAATCCTTAGATGTCTCTTTATTCCATGAGATTACTTATACAACACTACACATGATAAACATGAAATCATTCCACTACATTCTTAGACCATTGACCGAGCTTAAACATTTCTTTCATCTCACATATCATTTGTAGTTTCTTCTTCATCGTCAACATAAATACTTCCCATACGACCATACTGATTCTCTTCATGAGACTTTCCCTTAGGGCATTGGTTTGCATAATGCCCGTACATTCCACATTTAAAGCATTTTACCATTGTTGATGTCGTAGCAATACCATTATCCTCATCCATGGTGTTAATTGAACCTTTTCCTTTGCACTTACTTGCTTTGTGTCCTTCTTTTCCACACCCAAAGCATCTTCTAGTTCCTTTGAAACATTCTCCTTGATGCCTCTTCCCACATGATTTACATAGGGGAAATTGAACTTTCTTTCCTCTATGATCTTCATGAAACTCCATCTTTCTCTTATTAGCCGAGTCAGGAAACTTACCAAAATTTACTTTATTGATCATATTGTGAGATTGTTGATTAGGCATAATAATGATGTTTGGACTTCCAAATCCCATTTCATTTGGTTGCTCATGAAGAATTTCATTCCATTGTCCATCATATCCTCCATTATCGTGAATCATCTTGTTTCCAGCCACTTTCTAAAACCCAAAAAGAATAGTGTGAGAGGCAAAAATCATGCTAGGGAAAACAACATAACAAAGAGGGAGTATCCTCAATATCTAACTTCTTAGGTTAAATTCTAAGATCGTTACCATAGTTCTAGGACTATATCTTATACGTATACTTATCCTTAGGGACATCCCTAGACATACGTTAGAAATATCTCTAGGGATCTCACTAAAGTTCTCGCATCCTAGTTTCCAAAGGTTGACTAAACCTTTCCTCTGATACCAACTGTAGAGACCCGAAGCCTTGACGTACATGGACATTACATTACATTTGCGGAATACTTAGTACATAACAAAAACACACACTAAAGGATCGTAATAGTTTAGTGTCTTTGGAAACTCGGAACGTAATCTTCTAATCGTGGTGAAAGTTCTTCAATATCTCCCATAAAGGTCATCCCTTTTTTCTACCTAAAAACTTTCTTTATATCCTGGGGAAAAGAAAACATAAAAGGGTGAGCTCAAATGCTCAGTAAGGGTAAACAAAAGAAATATCAATCACATCATATATATAAGAACATAGCTTTTGGAAATCTTAACCTGCAAAAAAAACTTATAATATCATAACATGGGATAAATCATAGAAGTGAAATGTAATCCCAATAATCATAACTTAAAACATGAAACTTTGTGGCATACACACATAATCATAGAGAATCATTTCTTGTTAGTCAAGACTCAATGCCAAGACTATCTTAGTGGACAAAGTCCCTTTCTGAATCGAGTAACCCTCGTTTCAGTCCTGTTTCACTGAACCGGTATAACCTACCATTTCAGCCATGTCTATCTCATGAGATATAAAATCATTACCCAATGCATTGGAGGGAGATATAGGTCCCACCCATCTTATAATGAATCCTTTCTTATGTGTGCCACATAATCATAAATCTTACATCATCACATAACCCATGTAATAAAAATGGGATTCTTAAACAACATGACATCATAAAACAATTCATATAAGATAAAGGAATTCATAAAAATAATTCCATCACAACATGATCATATCAATTTAATAATAGGGATAAAAACAGAACCCTTTATTATCTTAGATGGAAAATAATTTTGATAAAACACTTGAACTCCATTCTTGAGGAAAATATCCTTTCTTCTTCAAAAACATTTTTCCTTTCATAACATGTCATAAAACTTTAAAAAAAATTGATTAAAAATAAACTTGAAAACTTGTAAAGGAAGCTTCTTGGAAATAATGTTTTAAAAATCCATTCATTCCGTATAAGTTAAAAAAACATTCTTCGTACTTTTGTCGGAAAAGTCAAAAAGTACCTCGTACGAAAAACGAAAAAAGATTCCTTTCATATCCTTTACTAAAACTCATCAAAGGGTAAAATTGGATTTAAACAATTGTAGGTGGATGGAAATAATATTACATATTGAGGAAACATGGATGTGGATAATAAAATACACCCCAGTAAATTTCAAAGTATAAACAATCTCGGATAAAAATGAGATTGTGATATTTCCCTTACCTTAGGTCCGATTTGCTTCGTATGTGTCCGAACCTCCTGTATAATGATTTAAATAATGTCATTGACTTATTACAGAATCATATTCATTGTTATGATATCATATATGGTTCACTTATGACTTTATATTACCCGTTCTTTTGTAAATTCCATGTTAAAGAAGCGTTTTGGGTAAAATCGTTTTATTTATCGTAGGTGTTTTGACTTGTTGTTCTTGACATTATTATTACTTATATCATGATTTACTTACTTCTAGAATATAAAATATGATTTATATATCATATATATTCAGTATAAATAATAGATAGATAAATGAAATGAAAAACACCGTTCATGGAGACGGTAGTCCGTACGTACGCATGAACGATGTTTTTCCTCTCCTTATTGTCTTGAATGGAAGTAAGTAGATGACATACATATATATATATATATATATATACATAAATCCAGTAGCTTTATAATGTCATATATTTCATTATTATTTCTTATATATACTTTATAATCATTCTTAAATGGTTAACATGGAGAATGAATCTCATCGCGTCGTGGAGACGGTAGTCCGTACGTACGCACGAGCGATGATATCATTTCCATAAATATTGAACTGAATTGGAGTGGATTATAAAATATATCAGAATCAATATGATGTTGTAATAACTATGTATAGTTATTCTTTACACCATTATACCCATCCATGTAAGGTGGTGGTGGAAAATAGATTACACCACGGCGTGGAGACGGTATTCCGTACGTACGCACGCGCGGTGATTTCTTTATCCGTAGGATGGATAGATGGTGAAATAGGGTTGTTTCATACTTATAATAACATATCAGTATATGATTGATACTGATGTTATTACTTCATAATGAAACAACCTAAGAAGAAGAAGTGGAAGAAGAAATAAAGATGAAAGAATTGGTAACGGTAATTACCTCTTCTTTGAAGCGCCTCTTTGAGACCTCCTCTTAGGGCACTAGAGTTGGTCTTTGAGGAAGACCAGAACCTATAGGATGTTTCTAGGGAAGTGGAGAAGGGATTTTGGCAGGGGTTGGCCGAGCTTGAGTGCTCAAATTGGTGTGAGGAGGAGGGGGAGGAGGTGTCCTTTTATAAGGGAGGAGAGGGGCACCTTAGGAATATCTCAAAATATTATTTTATATTAAAGTCAAAATCGGTTTATAATGGTTCCAAAGGGTCTTATTTCGAAGATAAGGTGGGGAGGGGTCGAAATCCTATCAACCAATAGAATTTAGACAAGTTTAGGATATTATTTTAACCTTATCAATTAGATTTAACTCTAAGTTAAATAATTTAACTTTTACCATGTCTTTTTGTTTTCTTTCACTATATGGTTAATACACTTACTATAACATGCCAAACGAACCCCAAATTGTTTATTATTAATATATATATATCCTTATCTAAGTCATTTGGCCGAACCTTAGATTTTTAGGAATACAATAACAATTAATAATATAATATTTGATTTAAAAACTATTTTGTGTCAATTTTGACACTATTTGATATATGATTTTTGTGAAAGTCATAACAGAATTAAATGTTCGAACCAAGTTGATTAAATGAACATTAATATATCGTAGTAACCTAGAAAATTAGTGGAATTCATAAAAAATATCAAATTACATTTATTTTGGTGTTTATAACATCAATTATGTCAATATTTCATTAATAAGATAATTACTGCATCATCGTTGTGTCATAAATAAATTAAAAATTTGATGTCTAAAAATTACAAATAAAATACCATCATGTAGGAAATCTTTTTAGATTTCTAATGAATATTTACAATTGAATTTATCTTATGTATAACCCCATATTAAAAATTATTTACTTATTAAACTTTGATTTTAACTATTTTAACCTTTCTTTAAATAAATTAATAATAAATGTCCTAATCTAATCCAAGTGGGCCTAAATGGTCATATTTTATTCCTAAGTTTGTTTTTGGTCGAATTACACTTGTCCAATAGAATTAGGACATGTGTTAGGGTAATAGTAATATCATATTTACCCTTAGTTACCGTATTTACTATTAACCGCGGTAAAAAAGGTAAAAAGTTACTATTCACCAAAAAATTATTTTCATCTCATTGAACCACATTTTAGTCCTTGATATTAACCGTGTCTCTCGGATTTTCGAAATTCCATTCACAGAAGCGGTAAAATTAAGTTTTATGAAAAAATTCAGTTTTTTAACCTACCACTTAGTAGTTTCACTATTCATCAAAAATTGATGTTTTTCAGAACAATGCCAAAATTTCATCCTAAGCTATATTTTATATTCCGAATTCAAAAATAAAGTCTATTTTACCAAATTCATAACATAGAAGTTTCATTAATTATTTTTATAATTAAATCCCGCTGTTAAAACAAATAGCGTGTTTTTAAGAAACAATATCTATCAAAAGATTGACACTTGATTATGTCTGGTTTAAATGTGGAATTACAACCAATGACCAACATTGTATTAAATTGTAAAAATATATTCTAAATATACTTTAAAAACACTCAAATTAATAATTTATCACTATTAATTATTTCGATTAAAAAAGTTGTTTTTAATTATAATTTAGTAATTTTCACTATTCATCAGAATATGAAAGTTATCCGAAAAGTACCAAAATTTCACCTTAGGCTAAATTCGATACTCCGAATCCAAAAATGAAGTTCATTTTGAAAAATAAGATTTACAGAATTTTAAAAAGTGGTTATTACTATTCATAACGGCTAGTTTTAATAATATTTTAATAGCACATCGTTGTTTAGTGAAACTCGGTATTGCGTATTACACACGCTATCGAGGAAGGTCGCGATTGGGTGTAATGCAAGGAAAGTCAAGGATGCGTGTTGTGCAAGCTCCTTTTGGTGTAGCGTACAACACAAGACATTAATAAAATTAAAAAGAATATTTTTTTATAAAATCTTGGGCTGTTACAGGATCTGTCTAGTACCCGAATCTGGGGTGTGATTCACCAAAGTTTGAACTAAAAGTATCTCAGGGAAATAATAATTATGTAAGGTTATAGTACATGTGTTGCAATTATTTCAATTTAATTGATCAGGTGAATAATCCCTCTTACTTATGTTATAATCTACATCATGAATAAGGATAGAACTTGAGGTCTGACCAGATTATTCTATCTCATTTCATATACATACAGTGTATAAAACAATATTTTCTTGTTCTTACAAGATGGTTTGGTATTTAATTGTGTTCTCTTCCTCTTCAGAAACACCTTCCCAGTTAAACAAAAGGTTCCCCCTATGTGTGTTAAACTGTGTTTTTTGACCCAGATTTCATTTTTTAGGAGGTTTAAATATCTCTATCATGGGAGATTTACATTTTTTATTTCTCCTAGATTTATTCTAATCATTCCCAATTTTTTGGATTATTTTCTTTCTAATCACCCTACAATTAGATATTGTGTGACCAATAATCGTACAAAGGTCAGATAAGGGAGGTTTCAATTCATATTAATTTCGATTTTCTGTTTTTTATTCATTCGCAGTGAAGTTGATTGTATTAGGGATCTCTGAATCTATTTTATTGTCCAAATAAATCTAGAAAAAAATCCCTATGATTTCCTTTAAGGTTCTATGCTCTATTTTCAAGGGAGTCTATATTCATGAAACAATTTCATTTAGAATTTTTGGTTTTCAAACTTACCAATTAACACCAGGAAGTTTAATAAAAACTTGTGCCATTATATTTCTATATTTGTGAATATTGAAAGAAGAGTCCCAGTCAGAAATTATTAGTAATTCTAGCTTTAGATTATGATTTCTAGACATTGAGACTTTCTCTAAGATGTCTTTTTTATTTTAGCATTATGTGAAGGTACCCATTTTCTATTAGAATACGTTTCCACTTTAATGAAATCCATAAATGAGAAATATGCATATACAATTCAGAAAGAGGCCCATGATGATCACCTTTAAGGTAGGAGATGAAGACCACGACAAAAATTTATCATATTCGTGTGTGTTATTGAGGAAAATTTGGATCATTTTCCTCCAAGAACCCACCATAATCAAGTCTCTGGAAAATATGAGGCTTCATCGTAATTTATGTTCATAAATCAATACTATTCAGTGCATCCAGAAATGATATCTCGTGAAATATACCATAGAAAGGTCATTTGTGAGTATTTTCTTCAGTGGCATCATCTTTATGGACTTCCGTGACAGAATCGTGGAAATAATCTATCTTCTTCTTTAGAGGAGGCGCAAAATGGTGGGATTCAAACCTATCAAGCATCAAGAAATCCACCATGTTTGTGAGATCAAGGTATTCAGCTGAAGTGGCCCGTATCGCTCGAGGGTTCTAGAAAGAGAAGGTCTCTCGTATATCTAATGTCCTCTTCTTTCAGGTCTTTATAATTGGTATCAAAGGAACAGTTTGGATAATTTTCAAAAATTAAAAATCTTTGTTAAATTATTTTCCAATTTTATACAAATGAATTTCCAGGACAAAATTCATTTGAAGGGGGGAAATGTAACACCCAGATAATTAAGACTTTTTTTGTAACTATATAATTTTTTGAAATCAAAAATAGTTTTTATTCAATGTTACAAAATATTACTTTTCATGAAATATATTTTTCATATAATAAAGGTGTATTAATAAAATAAAATATATTATTTATTTAAAATTATGATTTAATATTTGATGTTTTGATTATATTATGATAAATAGTATTTTTTTTAATGTGTTATTAATATATTTAAATGTCTAAATTAACATAATTAAAATATGAAAGTGGTAATTTTTTACAAAATTTAAGGGTAAACGATTGTTTATGAAAACTATTATTATTTTTATGTTACGAAATTTACTAAATATATAAATTTATATTATATTTTGTCTTGAAATTTTTTAAAATTATTATTTATATATAAATAAAAAATTAATAGATTTAAAAAATTATTTGTGTATTGATTTGTTTTTTTAAGAAAAAAATGTTCTGCATCGAATTATTTTTAAAAAAGAAAAAATATATATAATGTTACTTTTTTAAACCAATATAATAAATAGTATTGTAATAAAATGATAAATCATAAACATATGGGTGAAAGGTTAATATAATTATTTTTTAATATATAAAAAAATATGATAATATTATAGTGGTAATGATAATATGGGTTGACAAATAAGATAATATAAAATTGTAAGAATTGTATGACAAACCCAAAAGTCCAAAGGTGGTGTGTTGGGATGCTAAAATAGATAAATTAGTATCAATAAAAAAGGAGTGATAATTATTGTAAACCAAAACATACTATGAATAAATATATAAAAAATGGGGATGGTGACTTGACCTGATTGAATAAAAAATGAATAAAAATATTTAAATATAATAATAATGAATGAAAAAATATATTTAAGAAATTATTTTATTTTGTTAAAATATTTTATAAAAATTTTAAAATATAATATATATTCGTATTATAAAATGTATAAATTATAAATGTGTATAATTATTTTAATATAAAGAATGAAAATTATATACATGTGTTTAAAAACAATTATGATTTTAGTTACATATAAAAAAATAATTATAGATTTCAATATATTAAAAAAACTATATATATATTAGTGAATTTAAATAATATAAAGTGTTCCATCTGTTTTAAAAAAAATGATATTTTATGAATTTAAAAAATTAAAATTGGTCAAAAAGAAGTGAACAAAATGATTTAAAAAATAAGAAAAAAAATATAATATTAACAATGATTATTTATTTAATAAAGATAAGTTAATACTCCAAAGTGGGGAAAACATGACATACATGGAGATAATAAAACATAATTGAATACAAAAAAAACATAAGACAAAATGGAATAAAAGGGGAGGGGTCCAATATACTAAAAAAATAATCATCTCTAAGAAGCTTACGACACCTTTTTTAGATAGACATACGAGACTCATACAGAAACCTTACTGCGTGAATAGAAGAACTTAGAAAAATGAATCCTTTGTTTGATGTTCTTCTAATAGACAGGAGTTGTCTCCCCTCTTTGGTTTTACAATGCGATGTAAGTGATTTATTATAAATTATATTTTTAATGGAATTTAAATACATTAATTTGATATTGAAAACATATATTTATAATATATATATATACATATATACATATATATATATATACCTATATGTATTTATATATTTTTTTTAAAATATATCTTCTCGTTCTGAGTTACACAAAATATAAGTCTCCTTGTTTTAAATAAATTTTCCTTCAAACTCATAGTTTCAAGGGAATTTTTTTATTATCTTTTTTGGAATTCTAAACAATGAAATGTATGTTTATATTTACATATCTATATACTCACATATATAGTGTAAAATTTTTAGTATTTTTTTATAAACATGATATGGGTTCTTTTGAAATGAACAATATTTTTATGAACCTATGTTTATTTGAAAATATCATGAGTTTCAATGTTTTTTATTTAATAATATATAAGTATATATTATGGTATTTATATATACACACACATATATATTTATTCATTTAGTTTTAAAAAGCATATTTTTAGTTAACAATTTTTCATTTATTTGAATGTTAAGGTATTTGATAACCTCTAAATTGATGCTTAATGTTTTTTAAATCCAATAAACACATTTATTTCATAAATAACATTGGAAAAAACTTATCATTCTATGTGAAACTATGGAACAAGTTATAATTAAATGTGCATACTTGAATCTTCATTATCTTCCATGTCATGCATGGATATGTATGGTCGTCACATAGTTTATTCATGTCATTTTTTTCATTGTGTAACCATGCATGCATTTAACCTGTGTTTTCAGTAATTATAGTTCTTAATTAATTAATGATTTTTTGAAGTATGGGATTATCAATAAGATATTGTGATCCTTATGTTAAAATAAGTCAAGGGAACTATTGTAAAGAAAGTTTATACTATGTAAGAACTTTTGAAATGTTTTTCGACAAAGATGGGAAAGTTAGGTTCATGGAAAATGTTTCTAAACAATTTTACACTAGTAAAATGGTTGATGTTGTAGGTAGTAAACCCATAAGTCTACGAAATGAATCTTGTCCTTAGAAATTGGTTTTAGATATGCACTTTGAAGTACTATTAATGACCCATTGAAGAATTAATATTTGAAAAATATAATTCTGAATGGCATTTTATGTATAATTATCTCCTGTTATACTATTTTCTTATATATATATATATATATTCAATGTGTTGAAAATATAATTTATGTTACTTATAATAATTTTCAAGGAATATTTCAAAAATAATTTATTTTTTTTAAAAAACCTTTACTGGGAATTTTATGTTTACCCAATATTTTATAATCACTTTTTTCAGGTTCAGCATACTTGCAGCGTTGATACTTCATTGTGGAAGCAACACAATGATGAATCATTGTTTTATATTTAAATATATATTTTCAATATGAATGTGATGTTTCTAATTTTCTAGAAATTAAATTGGTAAATATTCCTCTATTTTATAAAATATTTTGTATTTATTCATGTTTTTATGATAAAAAAGTACACATCATTAGTAAGGGGAAAACTCGGGTTTTAGGTTCAGGTCTTTATAGTTACAACGAAGAATAATTTATTATTATTATTATTTTAATTAGAAGAAAATACCAAGTCATAGTATTAGGGGGAATGAATAGAACTAACTATATTAAGTTTACACATTAATATATTATTAGTTATTTTGTTAATAATTAATTATAAATAAATGGAAACCCCTTTTTAAAATAGAAGGGGATGTTTTTTTGTAAAACAAATTAAATGTACACAAGTGTGAGCTATGACAATAAATGATCAAATCACAATTTCTATTACTATATTAATGAATATATATATGTATAATTTATTGATCATAATGTTTGATATTAACCTTATGTGTTTTCAATACATTATATAATAACAAAATCAATTTTACATCTGAAATAATTATTTTTTAAAACATGAATTTTTACCATCTTTTAAGAGAAATTCCATTTTAAATCTAGTTTTTGACACTTTTATAATTTATATTTTTAAAATAAACATATTATTTTAAATTAGGATATCAAAATTTACTTTGGATTTAATTTTATTATTTTTTGTAAAAAATTAATATTTTAATTAATAGTGAAAAATACTACATTTTAGTTCAAAAATAAATATTCATCTCCTTTATTTATAGATTTAAATTATAATATTAATTTTCTTGAAATTATAATTAAATTTTTTATTTATTTATTTCAATGGAGGTCATTTGAATCATTGTCACATTGAAATTGAATATAGATACTATATAATCATTTTAATGTTTCACATATCGATCCATCAACAAGTTTATTATTAAACCTAATTTTTCTTCTTCTATGAATTTAATTATCAAAAACAGACATACATGGTTGTAATTAGTAAGAAAAATGTGTTCCAATAAGGTCAAAATAATGTTTTTGTGAATAATATTAGTATTTTCTTATTTAACATGGTTATTGGTAAAAAGGGCAATTAAAAGTAAAATTATTATTTTAATATTATATAATTTCCATAAAATATTTCATAATATTATTTTATAAGTTATTACAAACCATGAAAATCCTTGTGTTGTACATGTGACCTTTGGATTCCACTTTGGTGTGATTTTTACATTTATAACATTTAATTTAATGTAAAACAAAATATGTCTTAAATATATCTCTTTTTACTATATCAATTTTAATATATAGTTATGTAACTAATATAACTTACTATAAATAGTCCTTAGAAATCAAAAAATATTACCTAAATCATGGGAATTTATATATAATTTTTATAAATTAAATAATTAAACCTAAGTATGACACAAAGAAGATTTAGTCGTAGATTTATTAAAGAAATTATCAAATAAATGATATTTTATATTAATTTTATGGATAAAGATGAAATATTAGGATTTAGTTAATGTAGTTTTTGTGAAGTAATGATGTTTTAATGGATTTCTTAGAAAACACATGTATTAATAGTGTCAAAATTGATAGACTTCAATACTTAAATTTTAAATTATTTCATTATATTAAATAAATTTAGATAAATATTGGATTCATAAAATAATTATATAAAACAATAACAATGAAATTAATGACTAGTTCATTAGTATTTTGGTATATTTTAGTAATTATTTTTACTCTCAAATTTTAAATTACATAATAAAATGTATGATTTATGTGGGGTTGAAATAAGATACGAATTTAAAAAGTACATAAACATTTAAAAAATTTATTGGATAATGATTATTCATCCCATAATCATCCAATATTATAAATAAATTTTTATTGGGAAATATGGAATATTAATATAATTTATACACACATTATTGTGGACATATATTATGTAGAGCACCCACCTTAGAGATGTTATGATGTTCATCAATGTTGATCAATTGAGGAAGAGGTATCATTTTCCTTAGGTATTAATATTTTATTTCTCCATCAAATTCCTTTAAATCTTCTCCAAAAATGATGAAATACTAAATCCAATATAATAAATATAATTTCATGTTCTTATGATAATATATCCAACTAAGTACTTCTCCTCTTCCATTAAATGGGAATGGAATTAATCTTTTATATGTATATGTGAACAATCACCTCTATGAAATGATATAATTAGTTCTCCATAACTATCTCACAATTGTTGGTAAAAATAAGGAATTAATGGAAATATTTTATATTAATTATATATTATCCATAATATGATAACAATATATCAATCACGATCATGCTTTCCATGCTCATAAAATTGATAATGTCATTCGTGTGGATGTGTGAACTATTACCTCCACAAAGCAATGTGGCACATTTTTTCTTTATTAATTCTATTCTGTGATAAATATAAGTATATTTAAATGATTTATATGATATTAGTAATTTTATGATCATTCATGATAGAAAAAACAATACTTAATGACATTCCATAATGATCAATGAAAAATGGAAAATGTTACTCATGCATTCAAAGGGAATACCGTCTCCATGATTATAAAGTTATTCATTTTTCATAACCAAAATTAATGGTTTTATTTTAAGGTTTATTTTTTGTTGAAATATTATAAAAATAATAGGACATTTATACTATTATTGATGTAAGTATGACCACATACACTATTCAGATCCAACCATGTGCATTTTTAACTCGAGTATTGAATATCAAAAAAACAACTAACATGAACTTAAATAATTATGTAGTTATTATAACATGATAATATGTGATATAAAACAAATAATAAACCTGAAAAATATTTTTGATCAAGAATAAATTTACATAATTTTATTATATAGTAAGTACATGGATCATATGTGATGAATCGAACTCAAGGTAAAGGAATTCATCTCAGTATTCTTTCATTGAGGAATATCTTGATGTAATGAAACATTATTATTCTATAATGTGAGTATACAAATTTTTTACAATTCATATAAACAAATATTATATTCTCATGTTAATTAATGTATTGTTTCGATGTTATTCATTAATTATTTTTATTCAAGTCTTTATCAAGTGGAAACAAACTCTTTCACTAAAAAATTGGTTTATAATATTATAAAGATTTATTATTATAAAATCATATATTTAATGTCCATTTTTTCAAAATGTTTTTATTTATTTATTTATATTGAAATGATTTTTTAAAATGAAAATTTCATTTAAACTTTTCAAGGTGGTATGGAACAATTTGATTCAAAAGTCTCTTTATATAATGTTTGAAATGGTTTGGGAAATGGATTGAATATTTCAATATATTGAAATGATTCATTGTGATTGAAAATGAAATTTTATGAGTAAATGTCGATAATTTCAATCACTTATTTGTTATGATTATATAATTTTACACAAACATTTGATAGGAGGTTACGTGATAAACCTAAGATGGGTGGTAATGTGATAAACCAAATATGGATGGTCCCGTGATAAACCAAAGACATGTGGTTATGTTATAACCACTAATGAATTGGGTACGGAAATATTCAATATGCATATTCAATGTGTTTAAGTTATATGTGTTGTAGTGGACCATATGGTTATTCCATTTATTTATTATTATGTCTGATGTTACCTTAATTTGTTATATGTTTCTTTATATGGGTATTATGTTAATCTTTTTATTACAAAATATTTAATCAATGTGATTATATGATGTGAAGTGTCTTTACTAATACATTAAGGTGAAACATATTAAATTATTATAATTTATTCATTATTTACATGATTTTTCAATAATAAAAGTGTTTCCTACTTTGTGTATCCCTTATTGGGGTTTTTATGATCATAATAAGTTTTGAAATATTTGTCATTGGATTTAAAGAAGAATAGAGTCACTAATGGGATCAAAAAAATTCTTGAAGTTTAAACGTGAATTGAAACGATGTTTCTTTTGAAATATTTTATTTTTATGAATAAAATGGATAGCGTTTTGAAGAGACTACTTTGTAATATTAATGTTGTTATGTATGGGTTATTGACTAATTATCTAAATATCTAATCTTGAAAATATCCTCAATGTGAAATAAAGTCTAATAGTTGTCTTAAATCAATATTATGTAATATTTATAGATAGGGACTTATAATATGAGTAATGTGTATGATATTAGTTAAGAGACCAGTGTATGTGGACACCATAATTTAATCAAGCTATATATCCATGAAATACTTCCCTTAGACAACCATCACCTTGTATAGAAATATTCATTGTAAAACAGTTCATTTAAGGCATTATAGGAGTGTCCCCATACATCTTTTGCCATATATAATCATTTCCCACTACCTATGGGTATTCATTGTAAAATTAATAATGATATCTTCATCTTACTATTAACGTGTGACTCAATGAGGTGGAATACACCATGAATGATTTCCATCTAGTTATCAGTATATATCAGCCCTCTGGTAAACTAAATTCTTAGTGGATGGTGGAGTTATATGATTCAGTTATTATAGTCTATGGACCTAAATTCCCTTCTACCATAGGCAATAAAATGATGAATGTGTAAAGACCTAGAAATTTCAAAGGAATTTTTTTCCATAATTTTCATTCGGATTTTACAAGAACGCAGTTTGTAACGGCGCCTGATTCGGAGGCTCGGTGTGCCCGGAATCATTTTTTAATGTTTCGCTTGGGTACATTCAGTGAAAGACCGAGCGAGTTTTTCTATCTTTTGAACCGGTGCTCGGAATTCAAATCTGAGGGCGCTGATGGATCCATAGCACCGGTAATTGCTTAAAAATACCTTTTCCAGAGTTGTGTTTTCTCGGGAAGAGTTGTTTAGTTTTGTGGATAAATACTTCTAAGAAATAAAATGTGTGCAGCTAATTTTATTTATTTAAAGTGGTTAAATCCTAAGGATGGAGGTTGGGTGAACCTAACTACCTATGTGAGGTTAAATGTGAGGTGGGGCCCACATGAACCCCACCCTTTCACATTCCTTAAACCTCCTCTAACTCCCCCATTAAGTGGGTGACCTCTCATCTTCCCTAATTCTCTCCAACCCCCCCTTTGACACCCCTTAATTTATTGTACCAAGTCCATAATTCAATTTATTGAATTGAGTTTTTTTAAAGAATTTAAACTCTTGGCATGACTTAATAAAATAAGTGAAGATTATTTTATTATTGGGTTAGTTTTGTGGTGTTAAGGTTTGGGAGAGAATACTCATAAGCTAGAGGAAACATATCTTCTTTGTTGGAGAACGTGAAGAACGTCAAAACCCCGACGAAGAATGTCATCACCACAAGGAGTGATCGTCATGCCTTTATTCTCCTCTCCATAGCCGGTGTGAGATGCTGCTCCACCTCGGACGATCTCCGTCAAGCGCATACGGAGTTTTACCTCGCGACGCCGTTTCCACAACGCTCTCCGATCGTCAATCGTTGTTGAGGTAGGGGCTAAAATATATGTTCATGAATATTCTAGAGTTCTTCGTAATCATAGCTGCTTGCTATCGATTAACGAGAGGGGGCCGGACCGCACAAAAACGGCCGAACCTCCTCCCTTAATTCTCTTGTTGACCTTGTTGGGGTTTTGGAACAGAGATGGCGCGGTGTCGTCGCACCGCACGGGATCATGCGGCAAGAATGCATGGCACCGTCACGCTGCGCCATTGAAGTCGAACAAGGTCATGATGCAGTCATGCCACGCCGAAGAATCACGAAAACACTACGGCCGGAGTGGGGCCGCAGTGGAGGGGCACGGCGCCGTCGCGCCACGCTAGTCGTACCAAGGCCGCGGCCTGAGGTCGTGGCCGAGCAGGGGGACGGGACCGCGCCTGTCCAATTGCAGCAGCAGCCGGCCGGCCGGAGCAGGCCGGCCGATCAGGGGAGAAACTGGGAGTTCGTAACCCCCATCTGGAAGGGAGGATCCCCCCCCCCCAATGTAGGGGCTGCGTTTAATTGAACAGGGGGCAGCGCCCCCCCCCCCCCCCCAATGTCCCCCCAGCTCGGTCACGCGGAGCTGCCCAGCGGACCGCGCCAGGCCGGGCCATGCCATGCTAGCCGGGTCGTGCCACGCCCAAGAAGGCCAGACCCGGACCCGGTTCAGGTCGACCCGGTTCGGGCCGACCCAGGGGGCCTCGGGTCGGGTTGGTCTAGATCCGAAACCCCCATTTTCAGACCTCTTCCGGTCTTTTGCACATAACATGGGCTACAGACCTCCGATCGATGCACCGTCAGCTGTGATGCGTTCCTTGGATCGAGGCGGTCATTTCCATATATTACAATCAAATTTTCTGAGAATTTGGGTATGGCCGGGTTGGATCGAACGCGAAACCAACCGGGCCCTCGGAGCGGAAACACTTATAACTTGAGCTCCGGAAATTTGATAGACGTGTTGTCGAATTTTTTGGATTCCTCTTGTTGAGACAGAACTTTTGGCATACTTCGCCTGTGTAAAGACCCGTAAAATTCAAGGGAAATTTTTTCTTAATTTTCTTTAGAATTTTACAAGAGCGCGGTTTCTGACGGCACCTGATTCCGAGGCCCGGAGTGCCCGGAATTAATTTCCGAAGTTTGGCTCGGGTACGTTCAGTGAACGAACGAGCGGGAATTCCTAACATTTGATCCGGTGCTCGGAATTGAAATCCGAGGGCACCGATGAACTCGCAGCGCCGATATTCGCTTAAAGAGACCTTTTCGGGAGTTACGTTTGTTGTGGGTTGAAAGTTAGTTTTAGGGGTTTTTAGTTTGAGTTAAATAAAATTGTGTAGAACAATTTTTATTTTTAACTTGTTAAAACCTATCAAAGGAGGTTGGGAGTGGGACCCACACCCACTTAACCTCCCTTGGGAGGATTAAGTGTGGTGGGGCCCACACGAGCCCCTAAACCTTTCAAATTCTCCCAACTCCCTTAACGCCTCATTTAATGGCTTAAGTTACTTAATTAATTATGGGAGTTAAACCTTTTTGAATTTCAAACTTTTGAAATTCTTGTGTTTTTTTGTAATAATAAAATAAGATGTTATCTTATTTTATTATGGGTTGTTTGTTTGTCTCCTTGAGAGCTTTTGGAGAGCTTCTTCTTCATCTTCAAGCTCTGACGAAGAACGAAGAACGCTCAAACTCCGACGAAGAACGACGCCTCTCTTCTTCGTCCTCAGTGTAAACAAGAGGGAACGCCGCTTCCTCCTCGGACCTTCTTCGTCGGCATACGAAGATTCGCCAACGACGTATCTCTTCGGGCATATCTCTTCGTCAACGGATTTGACGAACGACGACCACGACGCCCGACCTCCGCGACGCCGTCTTCCGCGGAACGTAGACGAATCTTCGAATCATAAACCCGAGGTAGGGGTTGTTGATTCATTATTTATTTATTCCATTTCTTGAACGTGGATCTCGCATGTCAAACTTGAGGCTTGAATGTTTAAGTTGAGTTATTTATTTAATGTGAGGGGGGCCGGACCGCATGAACACGGCCGAACCCCCCTCCATCGTTCATGTTGATTATTCTTGTGTGAGGAAGCAAGTGGCGTGGTGCCGTCGTACCACGCGGATGATCGTGCAAATATTTTACGCGGCGCCGTCGCGCTACGTCGAGGAAGAATCTTCAAGAACGCGACGTCGTCGCGCCGCGTTGAAAAGAATCATGGCACGGCGAAAGGGGCGCGGTGCCGTCGCACCACGCCGGACGACGAACACCGCGGCCGGTTCCGGGCCGCGGCGGGACGAGGAGACCGCGGCCGGATCCGGGCCGCGGCGGGATGTGAAGACCGGTGGCCGGGCCGCCGGCGTCGGAAGTCGAAGGCGGGACCGGAATTTCCAGTCCCGTTGGTAAAAACCGGCCGGCCAGCTGGCCGGCCGGATGACATAAAACCGGGGGATTAAATCCCCCGGCCGGTTCAACAAAACCCCCCTCTTAATGAGGGGGGCGGTTCCTTGAAGGAGGGGGGCAGCCGGCCCCCCGGTTGCGCTCCAGCAGGCCCCCCACGTGAGGGGGGCCGTTTGTTACTTAGGCGCGGCACAAAGGCCGCGCCACCTTGAAGAAGCGGGGGCTGAGCCCCCCGCGTGCCGCCCTCGTGCGGCGCCAGGTACCCGCCGCCGCGGCCCACCGCCGCCGCCGCTGCCGCGCCGCCACCGCGCCACCCAGGGTGGGGTCGGGCCGGGTCGGCCCGGACCCGGACCCCCCCGTTTCGAACCAGAATCGGTTTTTGGCCCGTAACTTGAGCCTCGGACCTCCGATCGACGAACCGTCAGCGGCAACGCGATCCTTGGATCGAGACGGTCGTTTAGGTATATCGCACTCAAGGTTTCGGATTACTTTGAGTTCGGCCGGGTTGGTTCGTTCACGAAACCAATCGGGCCTTCGGAGCGGAAACGCTCATATCTTGAGCTACGAATGTCCGATTGACGCGCCGTCAGTCGCGTTGTGTTCCTCTTAGTGAGACGGATCTTTTGGCATACTCCGCCCGAGGTTTGGAGGCAGGTGGAGTACGGTCGGGTTGGTTTTGCCTTAAAAACCAACCGGGCCCCGGAGACGAAAATGCCAATAACTCTCAGACCGGGCGTCCGATCGACGCGCCGTCTGTTGCGTTGAGTTCCTGTTGACGATACGGAACTTTTGGATACATCAACTTCGGTCTTCGTGACAGTTGATGTATCAGCCTCTTGGCTCGTGGAGCGGACCCTCCGAACGAGCTTGCTGTGTGCGGGAACCCTATTGCTGGCTGCGACTGTTCTACTGCTACGACTGCTACTGTGACTGCGACAACGACAGTACAGAGATCCTGTGTGGATTCGACGACGACAGTACAGAGATCCTGTGTGGATTCGACAACGACGACTACAACACTCAGCGATCCTTCGTGGATCAGTGCTACAGGTCCTGTGTGGGCCCGATCCTGTGTGGGTCCTTGCGCTCAGTGGTTCTGTGTGAGCCAGCGCCTACAGGTTCTGTGTGAGCCCGATCCTGTGTGGGTCTTTGCGGGGGTTAGTTACCTATCGATCCTTCGTGGGTCCGACGACTTAGATGGATCAGTGATCATCTTTATCGTCCTTGAAGAAGTATACCTGTGTGAGCTGAATCCTGTTGCTTTCCAGTGTGGATTATGTTGTGCAATCCTGCGTGGATTATGTTTTGCTTTCCTATGTGGAATACGTATACTTTCCTGCGTGGACTGAGTTGTACTTGGGCTCGGAGGTTGGAGCGTAATTTAATTGATGACTTAGGTATATGTATGGGCATATACCTAAGCAGAGTCGGTTGTTACGTCGTGAATATACTTTTTTTCGTGGTTTATCCTTTGTGGATTTGAGAGACCTTCAGGGGTCTCGGGGTCCCTACTGAGTATCTTATACTCACCCCTGCACGGGCTTCGCCCGCACTACGTTGTGTTGGTTGCAGACGACGGACAGCGTTGACCTTAGCTGAGGCTTGTAGAGCGGGACGGTACCCGGAGGTGGACCACTGGGCGGGACGTGCACGGAGCGGACGGCGGACTCGTGGAGCAGAGGAGCTATCTGTACCCACCCTTCAGGTGGGATTTCCAGTGGACAGCTCGGAGTAGCGGCTTTTTACTTTAATTTGCTGTTTTCCCTTTCGAGTTGTACTTTACTTTCAGTTTGGGTTTGTATACTGGCCCATTTACTTTTCCGCACTTTCAGTTGTACTCTGCTTTGTTTAGTGTTTACTTTCCGCTTGCTTACTCTGTGGTGTTTGTTACTTTTCAAAGGCAATGCCTTCCCTTTTTACTGGGATTTACGCCTTGGTGCTAGTCGCCAGCCCCTGGCCTATGAAAGGCGGGCTTGGAGTAGTCACGGCACGGACCCCGAGGGCGGGTCGTGACAAATTGGTATCAGAGGAGTTCGGTTCTACCGCGAACTCTGATCTTTTCTATGTGAAGCAATAATGATTAGCGTATTGAGTGTGGTTATCAGTCCAGGGAGTCCAGTGTTGGTGCGGCGGCCGACGTATCCGTACACCAGGACCCTGACTTCTGATTTCCGACTTAATGCACGAAAACATTGATTGCGTGTGTGTTTCAAAGTTTTCTTTGTGATTACTTATATCAGCTCACCAGGTATACTGTTCTAACCGTGGTGCACCTGTTTTCTTTTCAGGATGGCCCCACGACGGCAGCTAGCTAGGGTTCCGAGAGTCGAGCGAGACGACAGCCCACCGAGCGACGAGGCCTCGGTGCAGGGCCCTTTTTCAGTAGTGGCACCGGCGGTAGCTTTACCCGCCGAGCCCCCGATGCTTCCAGCAGCAGCCGCTGACGATGCACGTCGCCTCAGTGCACTGCATGAGTTTCAGCGCCAGCGACCGCCCAGGTTTCGTGGGGAGACGGATCCCCAGGCAGCAGAGGACTGGCTGGAGGCAGTGGTTCGAGTGTTTAGGCTAGTGAGGACACCAGCAGACCTCATGGTGATCCTCGCTGCGAGCCTACTACATGCAGCAGCAGGACGATGGTGGAGCCTGATGCTCCAGGTGCACGATGAGGCATCCCTACTTTGGACGGACTTTGAGAGCCTCTTCCGCTCGGAGTTCGTCCCAGCCACCCTTCGTGCGGTGCGTATTCAGGAGCTTCTACAGCTGCGGCAGGGCAGCATGACGGTCGCACAGTACTCGGCGAGATTCACCGATCTCTCACGCTACTCGACCGACATGGTACGGGACCCATTCCTCTGGGCCCGGACCTTCGAGCAGGGTTTGAGACACGAGATCAGGGCATCGCTGATCTCCCTCAGCATACCGACTCAGACAGGAGTACTGGAGCGGGCCCTTCTGATCGAGAGCTTCCTTGCTGAGTCTACACCAGCACAGCGACCCACCGCAGGGCGGCACGTGGCAGAGTCATCTGCAGCAGGCAGTCGACGGATGACTCAGGGGTCCAGACAGACGAGACCTTCGGGCAGACGATCTCAGGGCACTGGCTCAGCAGTGCGGGGCACACAGCGCGGAGCCAGTCTTACGAGAGGAAGACAGTGCTACTCGTGCGGCGGGCAGGGCCACATGGCTCGTGACTGCCCGACCCGTCGTGCCGAGGAGCAGCAGACAGTTGATGGACCACCGAGGCAGAGGCAGAGGATCGACCGTGGCGGTCCGCAGGGAGGAGGCGGACGAGGCAGAGGAGCTGGACGAGCAGCTGGGGGTGGTCGACGCTTTGAGGCTCTACCACCACCACCACCAGGAGGTCCACCCCGACCACAGGGAGCTGGCGGGCAGCGACAGGCACAGCTCCAGGCAGCAGAGGCCGATGACCACGGCGCACCTGAGATGATTCGAGGTACTATTTGTGTCTATTCCACCCTTGTTGCAGTTCTTATAGACACAGGAGCGAGTCATTCTTTCATAGCCGCTGCCCTTGTTCGGAGCTCGGAGATTCCGACAGAGCCGTTGGTGTAGAGACCCGAAGTCTAACGTACATGAACATTACATTACTTTTGCGGAATACTTAATACATAACAAAAATATACACACAAGGATCGTAATAGTTTAGTGTCTTTGGAAACTCGGAACGTAATCTTCTAATCGTGGTGAAAGATCTTCAATATCTCCCATAAAGATCTTCCCCTTTTTTTTACCTAAAACCTTTCTTTATATCCTGGGGAAAAGAAAACATAAAAGGGTGAGCTCAAATGCTCAGTAAGGGTATACAAAAGAAAAATCAATTACATCATATTCATAAGAACATAACTTTTGGAAATCTTAACCTGCAAAAGAGAGCATAATTTCATAACATGGGATAAATCATAGTAGTGAAATGAAATCCCAATAATCATAACTTAAAACATGAAACTTTGTGGCATACACACATAATCATGGAAAATCATTTCTTGTTAGTCATGACTCATTGCCAAGACTATCTTAGTGGACAAAGTCCCTTTCTGAATCGAGTAATCCTCGTTTCAGTCCTGTTTCACTGAACCGGTATAACCTACCATTCCAGCCATGTCTATCTCATGAGATATGAAATCTTTACCCAATGCATTGGAGGGAGATATAGGTCCCACCCATCTTATAATGAATCCTTTCTTATGTGTGCCACATAATCATAAAACATACATCATCGCATAACATATGTAACAAAAATGGGATTCTTGAAACATCATTACATCATAAAATCATATAAGGCAAATGACTTCATAAAAATAATTCCCTCACAACATAATCAAATCAATGTAATTAAAGGGATAAAAACATAACCCTTTATTATCTTAGATGGAAAATAATTTTGATAAAACACTTGAACTCCATTCTTGAGGAAAATATCCTTTCTTTTTCAAAAACACTTTTCTTTTCTTAACATGTCATACAATTATAAACTAAAATAAGTTGATTAAAAATAAACTTGAAAACTTGTAAAGGAAGCTTCTTGGAAATAATGTTTTAAAAATCCATTCATGCCGTATAAGTTAAAAAAAACATTCTTCGTACTTTTGTCGGAAAAGTCAAAAAGTACCTCGTACGACAAAAGATTCCTTTCATACATATTACTAAAAACTCACCGAAGGGTAAAAATGGTTTTAAACAATTGTAGGTGGATGGAAATAATATTACATTTTGATGAAACATGGATGTGGATGATAAAATACACCCCAGTAAATACTTACGAATAAACAATCTCGGATAAAAATGAGATTGTGATATTTCCCTTACCTTAGGTCCGACTTTCTTTGTAAGTGTCCGAACCTCCTATATAATGATTTAAATCATGTTATTGACTTATTACAGAATCATATTCATTGTTATGATATCATATATGGTTCACTTATGACATTATATTACCCGTTATTTTGTAAATTCCATGTTAAAGAAGCGTTTTGGGTAAAATCGTTTCATTTATCGTAGGTGTTTTGACTTGTTGTTCTTGACATCATTATTACTTATATCATGATTTACATACTTCCAGAATATAAAATATGATTTATATATCATATATATTCAGTATATATATATATATAATAGGTAGAGAAATAAAATGAAAAACACCGTTCATGGAGACGGTAGTCCGTACGTACGCATGAACGCTGTTTTCCTTTCCTTATTGTCTTGAAATGGAAGTAAGTAGATGACATACATATGTATATATACATAAATCCAGTAGCTTTATAATGTCATATATTTCATTATTATTTCTTATATATACATTATAATCATTCTTAAATGGTTAACATGGAGAATGAATCTCATCGCGTCGTGGAGACGGTGTTCCGTACGTACGCACGAGCGATGATATCATTTCTATAAATATTGAATTGAATTGAAGTGTATTATACAATATATCAGAATCAATATGATGTTGTAATAACTATGTATAGTTATTCTTTACACCATTATACACATCCATGTAAGGTGGTGGTGGAAAATAGATTACACCACGGCGTGGAGACGGTATTCCGTACGTACGCACGCGCGGTGATTTCTTTTTCCGTAGGATGGATAGATGGTGAAATAGGGTTGTTTCATACTTATAATAACATATCAGTATATGAGTGATACTTATGTTATTACTTCATAATGAAACAACCTAAGAAGAAGAAGTGGAAGAAGAAATAAAGATGAAAGAATTGGTAACGGTAATTACCTCTTCTTTGAAGTGCCTCTTTGAGACCTCCTCTTAGGGAACTAAAATTGGTCTTTGAGGAAGACCAGAACCTCTAGGATGTTGCTAGGGAAGTGGAGAGGATAAATTGGCAGGGTTTGGCCGAGATTGAGTGCTCAAATTGGTGTGAGGAGGAGGGGGAGGAGGTGTCCTTTTATAGGGGAGGAGAGGGGCACCTTAGGAATTCTTAAAAATATTAATTTATAATAAATCTAACCCCACATAAAAACCTCCAAAAATGACTCATATTCGAAGCTTAGATGAGATAGGGTTGTAATCTCATCAACCAATCAAATTTAGACATGTTTGGATCTTATTTTAAACCTTATCAATTAGATTTAACTCTAAGTTAAATAATTTGACTTTTACTGTGTCTTTTTGTTTTCTTTCACTATATGGTTAATAAACTTACTATAACATGCCAAACGAACCCCAAATTGTTTATTATTAATATCTATATCCTTATCTAAGTCATTTTCCCGAACCTTAGATTTTTAGGAATAAAATAACAATTAATAATATAATATTTGATTTAAAAACTATTTTGTGTCAATTTTGACACTATTTGATATATAATTTTTGAGAAAGTCATAACAGAATTATATGTTCTAACCAAGTTGATTAAATCAACACTAATATATCATAGTAACCTAGAAAATTAGTGGAATTCATAAAAAGTCTTAAATTTCATTTATTTTGGTATTTATATTATCAATTATGTCAATATTTCATTAATAAGATAATTACTGCATCATTTTTGTGTCATAAATAAATTATATTATTTGATGTCTAAAAATTACAAATAAAATACCATCATGTAGGAAATCTTTTTAGCTTTCTAATGAATATTTATAGTCGAATTTATCTTATGTATAACCCTATATTAAAAATGATTTACTTATTAAACTTTGATTTTAACTATTTTAACCATTCTTTAAATAAATTAATAATAAATGTCCTAGTCTAATCCAAGTGGGCCTAAATGGTCATATTTTATTCCTAAGTTTGTTTTTGGTCGAATTACACTTGTCCAATAGAATTAGGACATGTGTTAGGGTAATATTAATATCATATTTACCCTTAGTTACCTTATTTACTATTAACCGTGGTAAAAAAAAGTAAAAAGTTACTATTCACCAAAAAATTATTTTCATCTCATTGAACCACATTTTAGTCCTTGATATTAACCGTGTCTCTCGGATTTTAGAAATTCTATTCACAGAAGCGGTAAAATTAAGTTTTATGCAAAATTCAGTTTTTAACCTACCACTTAGTAGTTTCACTATTCATCAAAAATTGATGTTTTTCAGAACAATGCCAAAATTTCATCCCAAGCTATATTTCATATTCCAAATTCAAAAATGAAGTCTATTTTACCAAATTCATAACATAAAAGTTGCATTAATTAATTTTATAATTAAATCCCGCTGTTAAAACAAATAGCGTGTTTTTAAGAAACAATATCTATCAAAAGATTGACACTTGTTTATGTCTAGTTTAAATGTGAAACTACATCCAATGACCAACATTGTATAAAATTGTAAAAATATATTCTAAATATACTTTAAAACCACTCAAATTAATGATTTATCACTATTAATTATTTCGATTAAAAAAGTTGTTTTTAATTATAATTTAGTAATTTTCACTATTCATCAGAATATGAAAGTTATCCGAAAAGTACCAAAATTTCACCTTAGGCTAAATTCGATACTCCGAATCCAAAAATAAATTTCATTTTGAAAAATAAGATTTACTGGATTTCAAAAAGTGGTTATTACTATTCATAACGGCTAGTTTTAATAATATTTTTATAGCATATCGTTGTTTAGTGAAACTCGGTATTGCGTACTACACACGCTATCGAGGAAGGTCGCGATTGCGTGTAATGCAAGTCAAGTCAAGGATGTGTGTTGTGCAAGCTCCTTTTGGTGTAGCGTACAACACAAGACATTATTAAAATTAAAAAGAATATTTTTTTATAAAATCTTGGGCTGTTACATTCTACCCCCCCTTAAAATGAATTTCGCCCTCGAAATTCGTCGGGGTTATAAATGGTTTACTATTTGAAAGTTTCTTTAATAGAAACCCACATCGTAAAAGGGAATACCAAAACTTGGCTTTAAAAACTAAAGTATGAAATGTAACGATTACCCAAATAAACTAATCACTGGGTTTCCACATAGGTGAAAATATGGATATGGAAGAGAAATCTAACCATCATGTTCTGATGGAGAGTGGTAGAGAACATGGCTATGGAAAATCCAGTAATCACAAATCCATAAATTTGTGACGATCTAAGGTACCATCTGATTCATCAGGTATAAGATCACTAGGACAAAATTTTTGGTTTTCAAGATCATTTCCCTAAAGTTGAAAATTTGAATTAGAATAAATACTTACATTATTTTGATACAATATCACTGTTGTTCGTGCCTTGAACAATTTCCACTTCATCTCTTAAATAAATGAAGTTGAATTTGTTATTCGTGAAGTGTTAGCAGATCATGTGATAGAATGACGGGTCATTCCATCTGTCTCAAACAAAAGGTAAGCAAAAGTTATTAAATATACATAAGTCATTCTATAGTGAGATTAATCATATATAGTTCCTAAAATGGACTTATACTTCATATATAATACTGCTTAATATAATAAAACTAGTTTCTACTAAACAGGGACTTCCTGTAGGCCAGTGGTAGGCTATAAAGGCCAGTCGCACTTTGGTTGTGGGTTCGATTCCTACAGCCTTGTCCGAAGCGATGGGTTGTCGCCCGTCCTGTAGGTTGTCCCTTTTTCTAAAACTACGTTACTATAACATCCCATCAATAATATCGAAAATCTTCTATCCTTAAACAATACTAACTTATGTCCAACATAATCCATTCTAATCTTTAGGCTTATACATAATACTGCAGTCCACTCTCATAATATAGTGACATCGATTACCAGAGATTTAATACCATCGTTGATCCCCATATATCATAAGATATATCTTGTTGGTCACATTCCAAACATTCAAAGGCCTTAATCTTGTACTCTCTTGAATACCAATTGAACCATAGTGAAAACTTGAATGCAGTTAAAAGTTAACACTTTTCACATACCGAAATCCTCAAAATTCTATATACTCAAACCATGATATCACTTAGTCCTTATATCAATCATGAGCTCATGAATACTGTCAAACATTTGATTTTCTCCTTATCCCTTCATTATGGGCATATTATCTACTTTCCAAAATATTTTAATCACTTTTCATGGTTACCGATACCTTAAAATTATTGAAGACCACACTAGACCAATACATAAATATTTCAATACACCATAAAAGTACCTCAAAAACATTATTCTTGAATACCAATACATATACATTTCAGTCCATACACTTCAATGATTGTCCTGGAAGAAGTCCTTCCTTGATTTAGAAGTATCTTTTTAGGTCAGGGCATTGAGTTGGGTAATGCCCATGTTCTCCACAAATAAGACATTGAACTCCATAACAGTCTGTCACTCTATGACCCTTTTCTCCACACAGATAACATCGGTCCCTCCATTTGAGGTATTCCTCAAGGTTCTTCTTCCCTTCTTTAGAAATCTCAATCTTCCTTTCTTTATGCTCCTCAACATGCGAACATGCATAATAGTTTATCTTCCTCTTCTTTGATGAATTAGTCATACCACTATATTTCACCTTGTTAATCATATATCGCGATGACTGATTCAGCATAATCAGAATATCTTTATCTCTAGGCATCACACAATTTTGTTGCTCATAGTCACCAATTTGTCCATTGGATTCAATGTTAACCAAATTCCTTCTGGTTCCCTCCATTAACTAAAACACAAAAATAATTTTGTGAGAGGAGAAATCATGCTAGGGAAGACAACATAGTAAAGGGGGAGCACCCTCAATATCTAACATCTTAGGTTAAATTATAAGATCGTTACCGTAGTTCTAGGACAATATCCTATACGTATACTTATCCTTAGGGGCATCCCTAGACATACCTTAGAAATATCTCTAGGGATCTCACTAACGTTTTCGCATCCTAGTTTCCAAAGGTTGACTAAACCTTTCCTCTGATACCAAATGTAGAGACCCGAAGTCTAACGTACATGAAAATTACATTACTTTTGCGGAATACTTAATACATAACAAAAATATACACACAAGGATCGTAATAGTTTAGTGTCTTTGGAAACTCGGAACGTAATCTTCTAATCGTGGTGAAAGATCTTCAATATCTCCCATAAGGATCTTCCCCTTTTTTTTACCTAAAACCTTTCTTTATATCCTGGGGAAAAGAAAACATAAAAGGGTGAGCTCAAATGCTCAGTAAGGGTATACAAAAGAAAAATCAATTACATCATATTCATAAGAACATAACTTTTGGAAATCTTAACCTACAAAAGAGAGCATAATTTCATAACATGGGATAAATCATAGTAGTGAAATGAAATCCCAATAATCATAACTTAAAACATGAAACTTTGTGGCATACACACATAATCATGGAAAATCATTTCTTGTTAGTCATGACTCATTGCCAAGACTATCTTAGTGGACAAAGTCCCTTTCTGAATCGAGTAATCCTCGTTTCAGTCCTGTTTCACTGAACCGGTATAACCTACCATTCCAGCCATGTCTATCTCATGAGATATGAAATCTTTACCCAATGCATTGGAGGGAGATATAGGTCCCACCCATCTTATAATGAATCCTTTCTTATGTGTGCCACATAATCATAAAACATACATCATCGCATAACATATGTAACAAAAATGGGATTCTTGAAACATCATTACATCATAAAATCATATAAGGCAAATGACTTCATAAAAATAATTCCCTCACAACATAATCAAATCAATGTAATTAAAGGGATAAAAACATAACCCTTTATTATCTTAGATGGAAAATAATTTTGATAAAACACTTGAACTCCATTCTTGAGGAAAATATCCTTTCTTTTTCAAAAACACTTTTCTTTTCTTAACATGTCATACAATTATAAACTAAAAGAAGTTGATTAAAAATAAACTTGAAAACTTGTAAAGGAAGCTTCTTGGAAATAATGTTTTAAAAATCCATTCATGCCGTATAAGTTAAAAAAAACATTCTTCGTACTTTTGTCGGAAAAGTCAAAAAGTACCTCGTACGACAAAAGATTCCTTTCATACATATTACTAAAAACTCACCGAAGGGTAAAAATGGTTTTAAACAATTGTAGGTGGATGGAAATAATATTACATTTTGATGAAACATGGATGTGGATGATAAAATACACCCCAGTAAATACTTACGAATAAACAATCTCGGATAAAAATGAGATTGTGATATTTCCCTTACCTTAGGTCCGACTTTCTTTGTAAGTGTCCGAACCTCCTGTATAATGATTTAAATCATGTTATTGACTTATTACAGAATCATATTCATTGTTATGATATCATATATGGTTCACTTATGACATTATATTACCCGTTATTTTGTAAATTCCATGTTAAAGAAGCGTTTTGGGTAAAATCGTTTCATTTATCGTAGGTGTTTTGACTTGTTGTTCTTGACATCATTATTACTTATATCATGATTTACATACTTCCAGAATATAAAATATGATTTATATATCATATATATTCAGTATATATATATATATAATAGGTAGATAAATAAAATGAAAAACACCGTTCATGGAGACGGTAGTCCGTACGTACGCATGAACGCTGTTTTCCTTTCCTTATTGTCTTGAAATGGAAGTAAGTATATGACATACATATGTATATATACATAAATCCAGTAGCTTTATAATGTCATATATTTCATTATTATTTCTTATATATACATTATAATCATTCTTAAATGGTTAACATGGAGAATGAATCTCATCGCGTCGTGGAGACGGTATTCCGTACGTACGCACGAGCGATGATATCATTTCTATAAATATTGAATTGAATTAAAGTGTATTATACAATATATCAGAATCAATATGATGTTGTAATAACTATGTATAGTTATTCTTTACACCATTATACACATCCATGTAAGGTGGTGGTGGAAAATAGATTACACCACGGCGTGGAGACGGTATTCCGTACGTACGCACGCGCGGTGATTTCTTTTTCCGTAGGATGGATAGATGGTGAAATAGGGTTGTTTCATACTTATAATAACATATCAGTATATGAGTGATACTGATGTTATTACTTCATAATGAAACAACCTAAGAAGAAGAAGTGGAAGAAGAAATAAAGATGAAAGAATTGGTAACGGTAATTACCTCTTCTTTGAAGTGCCTCTTTGAGACCTCCTCTTAGGGAACTAAAATTGGTCTTTGAGGAAGACCAGAACCTCTAGGATGTTTCTAGGGAAGTGTAGAGGATAAATTGGCCGGGGTTGGCCGAGCTTGAGTGCTCAAATTGGTGTGAGGAGGAGGGGGAGGAGGTGTCCTTTTATAGGGGAGGAGAGGGGCACCTTAGGAATTCTTAAAAATATTAATTTATAATAAATCTAACCCCACATAAAAACCTCCAAAAATGACTCATATTCGAAGCTTAGATGAGATAGGGTTGTAATCTCATCAACCAATCAAATTTAGACATGTTTGGATCTTATTTTAAACCTTATCAATTAGATTTAACTCTAAGTTAAATAATTTGACTTTTACCGTGTCTTTTTGTTTTCTTTCACTATATGGTTAATAAACTTACTATAACATGCCAAACGAACCCCAAATTGTTTATTATTAATATCTATATCCTTATCTAAGTCATTTTCCCGAACCTTAGATTTTTAGGAATAAAATAACAATTAATAATATAATATTTGATTTAAAAACTATTTTGTGTCAATTTTGACACTATTTGATATATGATTTTTGAGAAAGTCATAACAGAATTATATTTTCTAACCAAGTTGATTAAATCAACACTAATATATCATAGTAACCTAGAAAATTAGTGGAATTCATAAAAAGTCTTAAATTTCATTTATTTTGGTATTTATATTATCAATTATGTCAATATTTCATTAATAAGATAATTACTGCATCATTTTTGTGTCATAAATAAATTATATTATTTGATGTCTAAAAATTACAAATAAAATACCATCATGTAGGAAATCTTTTTAGCTTTCTAATGAATATTTATAGTCGAATTTATCTTATGTATAACCCTATATTAAAAATGATTTACTTATTAAACTTTGATTTTAACTATTTTAACCCTTCTTTAAATAAATTAATAATAAATGTCCTAGTCTAATCCAAGTGGGCCTAAATGGTCATATTTTATTCCTAAGTTTGTTTTTGGTCGAATTACACTTGTCCAATAGAATTAGGACATGTGTTAGGGTAATATTAATATCATATTTACCCTTAGTTACCTTATTTACTATTAACCGTGGTAAAAAAAAGTAAAAAGTTACTATTCACCAAAAAATTATTTTCATCTCATTGAACCACATTTTAGTCCTTGATATTAACCGTGTCTCTCGGATTTTAGAAATTCTATTCACAGAAGCGGTAAAATTAAGTTTTATGCAAAATTCAGTTTTTAATCTACCACTTAGTAGTTTCACTATTCATCAAAAATTGATGTTTTTCAGAACAATGCCAAAATTTCATCCCAAGCTATATTTCATATTCCAAATTCAAAAATGAAGTCTATTTTACCAAATTCATAACATAAAAGTTGCATTAATTAATTTTATAATTAAATCCCGCTGTTAAAACAAATAGCGTGTTTTTAAGAAACAATATCTATCAAAAGATTGACACTTGTTTATGTCTAGTTTAAATGTGAAACTACATCCAATGACCAACATTGTATAAAATTGTAAAAATATATTCTAAATATACTTTAAAACCACTCAAATTAATGATTTATCACTATTAATTATTTCGATTAAAAAAGTTGTTTTTAATTATAATTTAGTAATTTTCACTATTCATCAGAATATGAAAGTTATCCGAAAAGTACCAAAATTTCACCTTAGGCTAAATTCGATACTCCGAATCCAAAAATAAATTTCATTTTGAAAAATAAGATTTACTGGATTTCAAAAAGTGGTTATTACTATTCATAACGGCTAGTTTTAATAATATTTTTATAGCATATCGTTGTTTAGTGAAACTCGGTATTGCGTACTACACACGCTATCGAGGAAGGTCGCGATTGCGTGTAATGCAAGTCAATTCAAGGATGTGTGTTGTGCAAGCTCCTTTTGGTGTAGCGTACAACACAAGACATTATTAAAATTAAAAAGAATATTTTTTTATAAAATCTTGGGCTGTTACAGTTGGCTCGATCCTTACGGCTAGAGACTCCTACGGGAGCAGACTCGACGATTACGCACTGGTGCCGGCAGTGTGAGATTACTCTAGGAGGCGAGAGCTTCGGCTGGGATCTTCTTGTAGCAGCGTCGAGGCCTTACGACGTCATCTTGGGCATGGATTGGCTATCTACGGTCCATGCACAGATTGACTGTTTTAGGCGCAAGGTGCGATGTGTACGCACCGACGGGAGCAGGTTCACCTTCACCGGCGAGAAGGGAGCCTTAGCAGCACAGGATGGACTTCCGCGGAGGAGAGGATAGCCCATCACTCATCAGTTGGCTAGCCTTATCCTTGGAGCAGTTGACGTGCGGAGTCCTGGTTTTCCTGCAGTGGTGGATCAGTTTGCGGACGTTTTTCCCGACGATGTTCCAGGGCTACCTCCTCGCAGAGAGGTAGACTTTTATCTTGACTTATACCCCGGGACAGCCCCGATATCCACTCCAGCATATCGGATGGCCCCCGCCGAGCTTCGAGAGCTACGGGTACAGTTGGAGGACTTGCAGGGCAAGGGGTTCATCCGACCCAGTGTTTCACCTTGGGCTTCCCCGATATTGTTCGCCAAGAAGGCGGACGAGAGCTTGCGACTTTGTGTTGACTATCGTCGCCTGAACCAGGTGACAGTGAGGAACAAGTATCCGCTACCGAGGATTGATGACCTCTTTGATCAGCTCAAGGGAGCACGGTGGTTCTCGAAGATAGACCTCAGGTCAGGCTATCATCAGCTCAGAGTCAGAGACGAAGATGTGCAGAAGACGGCCTTCAGATGTCGGTATGGCCACTATGAGTTCTTGGTTATGCCTTTAGGTGTAACCAATGCCCCAGCAGTGTTCATGGCTCTCATGAACATGATCTTTCAGCCATACCTCGATCGGTTTGTCGTGGTCTTCATCGACGACATTCTGATTTACTCTACGACAGAGGAGGAGCACGCCTATCACTTGCGTGTTGTTCTGGACACACTCCGAGAGCACCAGCTTTATGGTAAGCTCTCGAAGTGCCAGTTATGGATACGTGAGGTCCACTTTTTGGGACACGTTATCTCTGAGGTTCGGAGTTTCTTGGGACTAGCTGGATACTATCGGAGATTTGTGCCGAACTTCTCCAGAGTTGCGGCATCACTCACAGCTTTGACGAAGAAGGGGAAACCCTTCGTGTGGTCAGACAGATGTCAGCAGAGCTTCCAGGAGCTGAGACAGAGATTGACTAGCGCACCTATCTTGAGGTTTCCTGAGGAGGGAGTAGGGTACGTAGTCTACTGCGATGCATCAGGGACCGGACTCGGATGTGTTCTGATGCAGGAGCGGGCAGTGATCACCTATGGATCACGACAGTTGAGGCCGCAAGAGCAGAACTACGCTACCCATGACCTGGAGTTAGCAGCAGTGGTCTTCGCTCTGAAGACATGGCGACACTATCTGATGGGCGAGCGCTTTACAGTCTTTTCCGATCATCAGAGTCTCAGGTATATCTTCTCGCAGACGGACCTGAACCTGAGACAGCGACGATGGCTCGAGTTCCTCCAGGACTATGACTTTGAGATAGTCTATACTCTTGGGAAGGGGAACGTAGTAGCCGATGCCCTCAGCAGGAGGACGGGCATTCAGCTACTTGAGGAGGCAACGGAGCAGCTAGCCTCTTTGCAGATATCCTTCGTGGATTGAGATGGAGCGGCCTTTCTTCAGTCTCTCACAGTCACTCCTCCACTACTGCAGCGAGTCAGGGAGGCACAGCATGGGGACGCTGACTGTGAGACACGGCGTGCACAGATATCCTCGGGACAGGCACCTGATGGTTTCTCCCTTGGAGTAGAGCACGACATCCTTTTCAGAGGACGTACCATGGTACCATTAGCTTTGCGAGAGGAAGTGCTGAGAGAGTTTCACACTTCTCCTTTGGCGGTACATCCTGGAGTGGCGAAGATGTACCAGGACCTCAGACGACAGCACTGGTGGCCAGGCATGAAGAAGGCTGTAGCAGAGTTCGTTTCTCGATGCCTCACCTGTCAGTAGGTGAAGGCAGAGCATCAGGTACCAGCAGGCTTGGTACAACCCTTGGAGGTTCCGGAGTGGAAGTGGGACGGCATATCTATGGACTTCGTGACTGGACTTCCACGCACTTCCAGAGGTCACGACTCCATCTGGGTGATTGTTGACCGACTCACCATGTCGGCACACTTCTTACCCATTAGAGAGCAGGGCTCAGTGGAGAGCTTCGGACGTCTCTACGTTCAGGAGATTGTGCGGCTCCACGGCGTGCCATCATCTATCGTTTCCGATCGAGATGCCCGCTTTACTTCCCGGCTTTGGAAGGAGTTACAGGAGGTGTTCGGTACACAGCTACGTCTTAGCACAGCTTTTCACCCTCAGACGGATGGTCAGACGGAGAGGACCATTCAGACTCTCGAGGACATGCTCCGCGCATGTGTCCTCGACTTTGGTCGTAGCTGGGAGGACCACCTACCCTTGGTGGAGTTCGCGTACAACAACAGCTACCACTCCACCATCGGGATGGCACCGTACGAGGCGTTGTACGGCCGACCATGTAGATCTCCTTTGTGCTGGACAGACCCTGGGGAGTCAGCACTGGTGGGACCGGAGATGGTCCAGGCCACGACAGAGAAGGTCCAGGTCATCCAGGAGCGGATGAGGACAGCTCAGAGCCGGCAGAAGTCATACGCTGACAGGAGGCGGAGGCCACTGGAGTTCGAGGATGGCGACAACGTCTTCTTGCGGGTCTCACCTCGACGTGGTATTCGGAGATTTGGCCGAGGCGGCAAGTTATCTCCGCGCTTCATCGGACCTTTCCAGATTCTCAGCAGGATTGGTGAGGTGGCTTATCGCCTAGCTCTACCACCTCAGTTGCACCGGGTGCACGACGTCTTCCACGTATCTCAGCTGAGGAGATACGTGCACGACCCGACGCACATCATTGATCATGGGGAACTTGACGTTGATGATGGGGCGACTTTTACGGAGGTCCCGGTGGAGATAGAGGATCGACAGGAGCGGGTCCTGCGTGGGCGATCGATTCCTCTTGTGCGCATCAGATGGCAGCACGGGAATCTCCAGGAGAGCACATGGGAGCGGGAGGCTCAAATGCATGCTCAGTACCCTCATTTTTTTCCCTAGTTTTGATGTATCTTTACGGGGAAGTAAAGCCCTGAGGTGGGAGTAATGTAAAGACCCGTAAAATTCAAGGGAAATTTTTTCTTAATTTTCTTTAGAATTTTACAAGAGCGCGGTTTCTGACGGCACCTGATTCCGAGGCCCGGAGTGCCCGGAATTAATTTCCGAAGTTTGGCTCGGGTACGTTCAGTGAACGAACGAGCGGGAATTCCTAACTTTTGATCCGGTGCTCGGAATTGAAATCTGAGGGCACCGATGAACTCGCAGCGCCGATATTCGCTTAAAGAGACCTTTTCGGGAGTTGCGTTTGTTGCGGGTTGAAAGTTAGTTTTAGGGGTTTTTAGTTTGAGTTAAATAAAATTGTGTAGAACAATTTTTATTTTTAACTTGTTAAAACCTATCAAAGGAGGTTGGGAGTGGGACCCACACTCACTTAACCTCCCTTGGGAGGATTAAGTGTGGTGGGGCCCACACGAGCCCCTAAACCTTTCAAATTCTCCCAACTCCCTTAACGCCTCATTTAATGGCTTAAGTTACATAATTAATTATGGGAGTTAAACCTTTTTGAATTTCAAACTTTTGAAATTCTTGTGTTTTTTTGTAATAATAAAATAAGATGTTATCTTATTTTATTATGGGTTGTTTGTTTGTCTCCTTGAGAGATTTTGGAGAGCTTCTTCTTCATCTTCAAGCTCTGACGAAGAACGAAGAACGCTCAAACTCCGACGAAGAACGACGCCTCTCTTCTTCGTCCTCGGTGTAAACAAGAGTGAACGCCGCTTCCTCCTCGGACCTTCTTCTTCGGCATACGAAGATTCGCCAACGACGTATCTCTTCGGGCATATCTCTTCGTCAACGGATTTGACGAACGACGACCGCGACGCCCGACCTCCGCGACGCCGTCTTCCGCGGAACGTAGACGAATCTTCGAATCTTAAACCCGAGGTAGGGGTTGTTGATTCATTATTTATTTATTCCATTTCTTGAACGTGGATCTCGCATGTCAAACTTGAGGCTTGAATGTTTAAGTTGAGTTATTTATTTAACGTGAGGGGGGCCGGACCGCATGAACACGGCCGAACCCCCCTCCATCGTTCATGTTGATTATTCTTGCGTGAGGAAGCAAGTGGCGTGGTGCCGTCGTACCACGCGGATGATCGTGCAAATATTTTACGCGGCGCCGTCGCGCTACGTCGAGGAAGAATCTTCAAGAACGCGACGCCGTCGCGCCGCGTTGAAAAGAATCATGGCACGGCGAAAGGGGCGCGGTGCCGTCGCACCCCGCCGGACGACGAACACCGCGGCCGGTTCCGGGCCGCGGCGGGACGAGGATACCGCGGCCGGATCCGGGCCGCGGCGGGATGTGAAGACCGGCGGCCGGGCCGCCGGCGTCGGAAGTCGAAGGCGGGACCGGAATTTCCGGTCCCGTTGGTAAAAACCGGCCGGCCAGCTGGCCGGCCGGATGACATAAAACCGGGGGATTAAATCCCCCGGCCGGTTCAACAAAACCCCCCTCTTAATGAGGGGGGCGGTTCCTTGAAGGAGGGGGGCAGCCGGCCCCCCGGTTGCGCTCCAGCAGGCCCCCCACGTGAGGGGGGCCGTTTGTTACTTAGGCGCGGCACAAAGGCCGCGCCACCTTGAAGAAGCGGGGGCTGAGCCCCCCGCGTGCCACCCTCGTGCGGCGCCAGGCGCCCGCCGCCGCGGCCCGCCGCCGCCGCCGCCGCCGCCCAGGGGGGGGGGGGGGTCGGGCCGGGTCGGCCCGGACCCGGACCCCCCCGTTTCGAACCAGAATCGGTTTTTGGCCCGTAACATGAGCCTCAGACCTCCGATCGACGAACCGTCAGCGGCAACGCGATCCTTGGATCGAGACGGTCGTTTCGGTATATCGCACTCAAGGTTTCGGATTACTTTGAGTTCGGCCGGGTTGGTTCGTTCACGAAACCAACCGGGCCTTCGGAGCGGAAACGCTCATATCTTGAGCTACGAACGTCCGATTGACGCGCCGTCAGTCGCGTTGTGTTCCTCTTAGTGAGACGGATCTTTTGGCATACTCCGCCCGAGGTTTGGACGCAGGTGGAGTACGGTCGGGCTGGTTTTGCCTTAAAAACCAACTGGGCCCCGAGGACGAAAATGCCAATAACTCTCAGACCGGGCGTCCGATCGACGCACCGTCTGTTGCGTTGAGTTCCTGTTGACGATACGGAACTTTTGGATACATCAACTTCGGTCTTCGTGACAGTTGATGTATCAGCCTCTCGGCTCGTGGAGCGGACCCTCCGAACGAGCTTGCTGTGTGCGGGAACCCTATTGCTGGTTGCGACTGTTCTACTGCTACGACTGCTACTATGACTGCGACGACGACAGTACATAGATCCTGTGTGGATTCGACGACGACAGTACAGAGATCCTGTGTGGATTCGACGACGACGACTACAGCACTCAGCGATCCTTCGTGGATCAGTGCTACAGGTCCTGTGTGGGCCCGATCCTGTGTGGGTCCTTGCGCTCAGCGGTTCTGTGTGAGCCAGCGCCTACAGGTTCTGTGTGAGCCCGATCCTGTGTGGGTCTTTTCGGGGGTTAGTTACCTATCGATCCTTCGTGGGTCCGACGACTTAGATGGATCAGTGATCATCTTTATCGTCCTTGAAGAAGTATACCTGTGTGAGCTGAATCCTATTGCTTTCCTGTGTGGATTATGTTGTGCAATCCTGCGTGGATTATGTTTTGCTTTCCTATGTGGAATACGTATACTTTCCTGCGTGGACTGAGTTGTACTTGGGCTCGGAGGTTGGAGCGTAATTTAATTGATGACTTAGGTATATGTATGGGCATATACCTAAGCAGAGTCGGTTGTTACTTCGTGAATATACTTTTCTTCGTGGTTTATCCTTTGTGGATTTGAGAGACCTTCAGGGGTCTCGGGGTCCCTACTGAGTAGCTTATACTCACCCCTGCACGGGCTTCGCCCGCACTACGTTGTGTTGGTTGCAGACGACGGACAGCGTTGACCTTAGCTGAGGCTTGTAGAGCGGGACGGTACCCGGAGGTGGACCACTGGGCGGGACGTGCACGGAGCGGACGGCGGACTCGTGGAGCAGAGGAGCTATCTGTACCAACCCTTCAGGTGGGATTTCCAGTGGACAGCTCGGAGTAGCGGCTTTTTACTTTTCAGTTGCTGTTTTCCCTTTCGAGTTGTACTTTACTTTCAGTATGGGTTTGTATACTGGCCCATTTACTTTTCCGCACTTTCAGTTGTACTCTGCTTTGTTTAGTGTTTACTTTCCGCTTGCTTACTCTGTGGTGTTTGTTACTTTTCAAAGGCAATGCCTTCCCTTTTTACTGGGATTTACGCCTTGGTGCTAGTCTCCAGCCCCTGGCCTATGGAAGGCGGGCTTGGGGTAGTCACGGCACGGACCCCGAGGGCGGGTCGTGACAGCCTGAGGTTTGGACGCAGTTGGATAGTGGTCGGGTTGGATTGAACCCGAAATCTAACCGGGCCCCTGGAACGGAAACGCTGATAACATTCAGACCGGACGTACGTTTGATGAACCGTCAAAGGCATTGGTGATCACGTTGACAAACGGCCCCCATTAGTACACCCTATGTGAGTTCGGGGTACGGTTGAGATATGGCCGGGTTGGTTCGCACACGAATCCAACAGGGAACCTAGGATGAAAAGGATAATAACTCACAGACCAGGCGTCCGATTGACGCGCCTTCTATTGCGTTGAGACCCCTATGATGGGGCGTTCCTTTGAGATAATTCATTGTGGGACCATGTGATACATGGAGTACCGACCAGTAGCCCGTGGAGCAGACCCTCTCGGAGACGAGCGTACGGAGTATGGAGACCGTGTAGCTGGCTGAGACCTGACGACTGCTTGACCGATTCGACTTGGAGTGAGTCGACTAGCCCAGTGGACGGAGTACTACTTTGTTTGGGTGCAGAACCATGGCGGACGGAGCACTACTGAGTTTGGGTGTAGACCCGCGGTACACATCCGGAGAGTACCTCTACAGGCTATTCGGGGGGATTCACTATTGTGTTTGGGTGGAAGACCCTGGCGGGAATCACTATTATGTTTGGGTGGCTGAACCACGGTACTCGACAGGAGGAGTACCTCAGCAGTCTTAGGTTAGTGAGAAGTACCTCGGAGTCATGACAGGATCACTGTACTCTCCAGAGACGGGGCTCTTCATCAGTTACGGTTTCGATAAAGAAAATCCTGGATTGAGCTGAGTCTTTGACCTTTGTGTTTACCTCATGATTGAGATGGGTCACTTGATCACTTATGTATATGTATGGGAATATACTTAGGTAGTTTTTATCCGTTTATTTCATAACCTTTGTGTTTCCTCATGATTGAGATGGGTTAATTGATAACATAGGTATAAGTATGGGCTTATACCTAAGTAAGGGTTATCTGTTGAGTTCCTTCTTTGTGGTTATCCTTGTTGGATTTAGTGAGACCTTGAGGGTCTTTGAGTCCCTACTGAGTATCATATACTCACCCCTGCATGGGCTATGCACACACTTCGTTGTGTTGGTTTCAGATGTCGGGTAACGTTGACAGAGGCCGAGTGTTCGAGGACTGGATGGTACCCGGAGGTGGACCTCATGAAAAGTCAGTATCTGGAGGAGGCCTTCATGATGAGACGACACTTGGAGGAGGTTGACGGGAGAGAGCGTTGTGGAGGCTATCTGTACCTACCCTTTAGGTAGGATCCGTGGTGGACGATCCAGGAGTTACGCTATTTGTACCTACCCTTCAGGTAGGATCTGAGGAGGACGACCCAGGAGCTTCTTCCATTCTTCTAGTTGTTTGTCTTTTTCTGTTGTACTTTTGTTCAGTTGTAGCTGTACTTTGGATTGGTTTTGTATTCTGGCCCATTTACTTTTCAGAACATCCTTTTGTATTTAGTGTATTACTTCTTCTTTTACTATGTGGTGTTTTGTTTGCTTTTATAAAGTCAATGCTTTCCTAGTTATCGGGAATTTCGCATTTAGTGCTAGTCACCAGCCCCAGGCCTATCGAAGGCGGGCTTGGGGTAGTCACGGCACGGGCCCTGAGGACGGGTCATGACAAATTGGGATCAAAGGAGTCGGTTCTACTGTAGAATATATAACTCTGATATTTTCTTTTTGTGAAGCGATAGTGTTAAGAGTACCGAGTGTGGTTTTCAGTTTAGGGAGTCCAGTTTTGGTGCGGGTGGCCGAAGTATCCATACACTAGGACCCTGACAACTAATTTCCGACTTTGTGCATGAAAACACTAATTGTGTGTGTGTTTCCAGATGTTTTTAAAAGTCAGCTCAAACTAGGTCATCTCACCATGTATAATCATTAGACTATGTCACGTTGTTTCTTTCAGGATGCCTTTCCATGGAAGACCAGCTAGATCCCAGAGTTATGTTCGTACTGACAGCCTGCTGAGTGACGAGGCATCGGTACAAGGCCCTCATACAGTAGAGGCACCAGCAGAGGCACCAGCGGTACTACCATACGTTGGGCCACCGATGCCACCAGCCCCAGAAGTAGGCGATGCACGCTGCTTGAGCACGCTGCACGTGTTCCAGCGCCAGAGACCACCCAGGTTCTAGGGAGAGACGGACCCGCAGGCAGTTGAGGATTGGGTGGAGGCTATGGTGAGAGTCTTCAGGCAAGTGGGGACGCCAGCAGACTTCATGGTGATCTTTGCTGCCAGCCTCCTTCAGGAGTCAGCAGGAAGGTGGTAGAGCCACTTGTTCATGTTTTGAAACGAGATGACCTTAACCTGGGGAGACTTCGAGACCTTCTTTAGGGTGGAGTTTGTGCCAGTAGCTCTACACCCTGCGCGTGTACATGAGCTGCTGCCTTTGCTGTAGGATTTTCGATCATTAGTCGACTCATCTGTGGGTAGTAGACAGATGATGCAAAGGTCCAAGAGAACCAGATCCAGTCGTACGAGGAGTAGGAAGTGTTATGAATGCAGAAGGAAGGTTCACCTAGGACATGACTATTCGAACCCTCGCACAGTTGATCCGCAGGCTTTGGAGGAGCCACCAAGACAGAAGCAGCGGCGGGAGCTTGAGCAACAGCCGAGTAGTGGACAAGGCGGTAGATCTCTGGAAGTAGGTGGATAGGAGCATAACTAGTGGATATGTCCCTTGTACTTCTAGTTCCATGGTGTTGTTTTATTGTGGTATTTGTACTGTGAGATTCAATAATAAAAAGACACTTATCTTCGTGATGTTTACTTTCATTTCCTTTTTTTGGTTGATACAAAGAGGTCCCGGTTAAAACTGTTGACATGACCATCACTATCAAGATTTCTACTGGAGGAGACCTAGTGACCTCACACTGATGCCGACAGTGTGACTCGATCCTTGGAGGCGAGAGTGGCAGTTGGATCTCATGGTAGTAACGTCGAGGCCTTACGATGTCATCCATGGCATAAATAGATCATTCATATTATGATTGACTGTATTAGGCAATGGGCGTGGTTCATCCAGGGGATGAGACCGAGTTTCTCTTTTCGGAAAAGGAGAAATCGGAGCAACTCTTACAGATCGCAGGTAATGACGGTGCAGATCATCCAGGAGCGGATGAAGACTACACAGTGCAGTAATAAATAGGAAACTGATGCCAGTCTTAGAGACTCGGGTGTGTTAAATGTTTCAAAAAGAAGAAGCTTTAAGGAGAGGTCAGTTTGCGAAGCAGGAGACGTAGAGGTAGATCTTGGAGAGAAGCATGAGCTGGTGTACAATTTAACATGCTACAACCACCCACCATAGGTTTTTCTGCCAGGCTCAGGGAGCAGGAGATAATGGGAAGAGTACAGCTCCATGCGGTCAAGGAGTGTGACCCAATGGCTCTAAAAATGATTCAAGGGACAGTCTGTGTCCACTACTAGCTATCGTAGTAACAGACATCAATATGATTCATTCTTTCCCTTCACAAATCATGTCCCAGACCTAGAGTTTCCTGTAAGCCGTAGACTTGACCCTCATGTCTAAAGATACCTTGGTAGAAGACTTGATAATCACACTTACACCGATAGTGTGGTCAGACCCTCGAGGCGAGAGTTTTCGTTGGAATCTCTTGGTGGCAGTGTCGAGTCCTTATGACGTTGGTTTGAGTATGGACTGGGCAATCATAGTTCACACACAAATTGACGGTATTAGGCAAAAAGGTTTTGGTTTAACTACGATGTCGGAATGAGTTTTCCATGGTCAGTGAAAAGGAAACCCCAGGAAGCATAGGATAAACTCATGCATAGGAGGGTGTGGCTGATCACTCTTGAGTCGGTTAACCTTACCCTTGTGGAAGTAGGAGTTTTGAGTTTCAGTTCTAACAGGAATTTGAGACCTCTAGAGTTTGAGGATGACGATCACGTCCTTATACGGGTCTCACCTAGACGAGGTTTACGGAGATGTGGCTGAGGCGACAAGTTATATCTGAGGTTCAACAGACTTTTCTAGGTCCTTAGCAGGGTAGGCGAGGTGGTTTACCGCTTGACCCATCCACCTTAGTTAAACCAGGTGCACGACGACTTACATGTATCACGACTGAGGAGATACGAGAATGACCCTTCACATATCATCGACCATGAGGAGCTGGACGTTGGCGATGGGGTGACTTTTGTGGGGTTCGAGTAGAGTTTGAGGATCGACAGGAGCAGGTCCTACAAGGACGGTCGATTCCCCTTGTGTGCTTTCGTAGGCAGTACGGGAACCTCCAGGTGAGAACATGGGAGCAGAATGCTCACATGCGTGCTCGGTACCGCCTTTGTATCCCTAGTTTGTGTTAAAGCTATATGGGGACGTAAATCCCTGAGGTGGGAGTAATTTAAAGGCCCAGAAATTTCAAGTGAAATATTTTTTCTTAATTTTCATTGGGATTTTACAAGAACGCGGTTTCTGATGGCACCTGATTCCGAGGCCTGGTGTGTGGGGAATCATTTTCCAAAGTTTAGCTCGGGTACGTTCAGTGAACGAACGAGTGGGTTTTTTTATCTTTTGAACTCGTGCTCGGAATTGAAATCTGAGGGCACTGATGGAACAGCATCGCTGATAATTTCTTAAAAAGACCTTTTCTAGAGTTGCGTTTGCTCGGGAAGAGTTTATTATTTTTATGGATAAAGACTTCCGAGAAATAAAATGTGTGAAACTAATTTTATTTTTTTAAATTGGTTAAATCCTAAGGATGGAGGTTGGGTGAACCTAAATACCTAAGTGAGGTTAAATGTGAGGTGGGGCCCACACGAACCCCACCCCTTCACATTCCTTAAACCTCCTCTAACTCCCCCATTAAGTGGGTGACCTATCATCTTCCATAACTCTCTCCACCCCCCCCCCCTTTGACAACCCTTAATTTAATGTGCCATGTCCGTAATTCAATTTATTGAATTGAGTTTTTTTAAAATTTTAAACTCTTGTCATGACTTAATAAAATAAGTGGAGATTATTTTATTATTTGGGTAGTTTTTTGGTGTTATGGTTTGGGAGAGAATACTCAAAAGCTAGAGGAAACTTTATCTTCCTCGTTGGAGAACGTGAAGAACGTAAAGACCCCGATGAAGAATACCGTCAACACAAAGAGTGATCATCGTGCCTTTCTTCTCCTCTCCGCAGCCGGTGTGAGACACTGCTCCACCACGGACGATCTCTGTCAAGAGAATACGGAGTTTTACCTCGTGACGCCATTTCCACGATGCTCTTTGATCATCAACCGTTGTTGAGGTAGGGGTTGAAATATATGTTCATGAATATTCAATCATTCTTCGTAATCTTATCTGCTTGCTATATACTAATGGGAGGGGGCTATACTGAACAAACAAGGCCAACCCTCCTCCCTTAATTCTATTGTTGACCTTGTTGTGGTTTTGGAATGGAGATGGCGCGGTGTCGTCGCACCACGCAAGATCATGCAGCAAGGATGCGCGGCACATTCATGCCGCGCCATTGAAGTCGAACAAGGTCATGGCGCCATCACGCTATGCCGTAAAATCATGAAAAAACCATAGCTAGAGAGGCGCCGCGGCGAAGGGGCACGGCGCCATCGCTTCTTGCCGGTCGGACCAAGGCCACGGCCTTAGGCCGCGGCGGAGCAGGGAGCGGCGGGCGGCTTCCGGACGCCGGCGACGGAGCAGGGGGAAGGGACCGTTCCGGTCCCGTGGCGGCAGGAGCCGGCCGGCCGGTGTAGGCCGGCCAGTCAGGGGAGAAACCGGGGGTTCGTAACCCCCGGCTGGAAGGGAGGAGCGACCTCCCCACGTGGGGGTCGCATTTAACTGAACAGGGGGGCAGCGCCCCCCCCCCCCCCCCCCCCCCGTCCGCCCAGCGCGGTCACGCCGAGCCGGCCAGCGGACCATGGCAGGCGGGGCCGGGCCGGGCCACGCCCAAGCAAGCCGCACCCGGACCCGGTTCGGGTTGACCCGGTTCGGGCCGACCCAGGGGGTCTTGGGCCGGGTCGGTCCGGGCCCGAAACCCCCATTTTCAGACCTCTTCTTGTCTTTCGCCCATAACTTGGGATACGGACCTCCGATCGATGCACCATCATCTACGCTGCAATCCTTGGATCGAGACGGTCGTTTAGGTATATTACACTCAAAGTTTCAGAGAACTTTGGGTTCGGCCGGGTTGGTTCGAACACGAAACCAACCGGGCCCTCAGAGAGGAAACACATATAACTTGAGCTCTAGACGTCCGATAGACGTGCCGTCGACTTTGTTGGATTCCTCTAATTGAGAAAAAACTTTTGGCATACTTCTCCTTAGGTTTGGACGCAGTTTGATAGTGGTCGGGTTGGATTGAACCCGAAATTCAACCGGGGCCCTGGAACGAAAAAGCTGATAACTTTCAGACCGGACGTCCATTTGACAAACCGTCAGCGGTGTTGGTGATCACATTGATGAACGGTCCCAATGAGTATACCCAATGTGTGTTTCGGGTACAGTTGAGATACGTTCGGGTTGGTTTGCACACAAAACCAACTGGGCCCCTGGGACGAAAATGCTAATAACTCACAGACCGGGTGTCCGATTGACGCGCTGTCTATTGCGTTGAGACCCCTAGAACGAGGCGGTACTTTGAGATACTTCTTCATGAGACCTTGTTATACTTGGAGTATCGACCAGTATCTCATGGAGAGGACCCTCCCGAAGACGATCGTATAGAGTACGGAGACCGTGTAGCTGACTGAGACCTGACGACTGCTTGACTGACTCAACTTGGAATGAGTCGACTAGCCTAGTGGACGGAGAAATACTTTGTTTGGGTGAAGACCCATGGCGGACGGAGCACTACTGAGTTTGGGTGTAGACCCTCGGTACTCATTTGGAGAGTACCTCTTCAGGCTATTAGGATTGATGCACTACTGTTTTTGGGTGGAAGACCCTAGTGGGAAGCACTACTATGTTTGGGTGGCTGACCCGCGGTACTCGACAGGAGGAGTACCTTAGTAGTCTTAGGTTATTGAGCAGTACCTCGGAGTCATGACAGGATCATTGTACTCTCCAGATATGGGGCTCTTCAGTAGTTACGGTTTTGATAAAGAAAATCATAGTTTGAGCTGAGTCTTTGACCTTTACCTCATGATTGAGATGGGTCACTTGATCACATAGGTATATGTATGGGCATATACCTAGGTAGTGGTTATCCGTTGATTTCATAACCTTTGTGTTTCCTCATGATTGAGATGGGTTACTTGATAACTTAGGTATAAGTATGGGCTTATACCTAAGTAAGGGTTATCTATTGAGATCCTTATTTGTGGTTATCATTGCTGGATTTAGTGAGTCCTTGAGGGTCTTGGGTTCCCTACTGAGTATCGTATACTCACCCCTGCACTGGCTATTCCCGCACTTCGTTGTGTTGTATGCAGATGTCAGATAGCGCTGACAGAGGCCGAGTGTTCGAGTATTGGACGGTACGTGGAGGTGGACCTCATGACGAGTCAGTATCCAGAGGTGGACTTCACGATGAGACGACACTCGGAGGAGGTTGACGGGAGAGAGAATTGTGGAGGCTATCTGTACCTACCATTCAGGTAGGATCCGTGGTGGACGATCCAGGAGATGCGCTATCTGTACCTACCCTTCTGGTAGGATCCGAGAAGGACGACCCATGAGCTTCTTCCATTCTTCCAGCTGTTTGTCTTTTTCTGTTGTACTTTTTTTTAGTTGTAGTTGTACTTTTGATTGGGTTTGTATTCTATCCCATTTACTTTTCAGCACTTCCTTTTGTATTTAGTGTATTACTTCCTCTTGTACTCTGTAGTGTTTTTTTTACTTTTATAAAGGCAATACCTTCCTAGTTATCAGGAATTTCACCTTTGGTGCTAGTCCCCAGCCCCTGGCCTATGGAAGGCGGGCTTGGGGTAGTCACGGCACAGGCCCCGAGGACGGTTCGTGACAGAATGAATATTTGATGTGGTAGGTCCACTACCCACATAACTGCATATTGTAATTGAGCATGAATTCATACACCCTCATCCATAAAATTGGAAGAAATTGGGTTATTTTTTATTGTGTTTGTATCCCAATATGCATCATCTCACAATTCCATTAGTACTAATTGGGGTTTCATGTTCTAATATTTACAGAAAAAAATTAGTAAAATTAAGTCATTTAAATCACTCTTTGGGATCACACACAATATCTCATATGATTCTACATATATTGAATGGTATATCCCTCCATGAACATACTATGGTCAACAAGCCATATCTTTAGCCATATTCCCTTAAGTATATAATCATATGTTCATACACATTTTATAATTATTAATTTCAATAGGTATTTAATATTTTCAAATAATATAAGCAAATCAAAAATATATATATAAATAAAAGAATTAAATTAAAAAATTAGTGTACAAAAAATAATGATGTATATATAGAATGCATACATACATATGTATTCAATATGAATTAACAAAAACAATCCCCAAAAAATAGTGACAATAATTCAAAAAAAGTTAACTCTGATGTACGTTAATATTTTTATAGATAAGAACCTATAAACTACCATAGCATAGTCATACAATGCCTATCAATTTTTCACCCAATCCCATGATAGTCCAAAAAACCAATAAAAATAATTTGATTGGATATTTTTATTATGTGACCAAGACTATTGGGACTCGTCTATGGAGTCACATGACCTCATGTGTGCCCCTCGATAAGGAAGTGAATACATACTATTGGGGATTCTATGAACTCTATTAATGGGTATATTATACCCTCATTATCATATTATTTCCAAAATAAGTAATATATAACAATTTAATAACAATTTGAATAAAATTTGGTTGAATAAATTTTAAATTAAACACATGAAATATAAAAAAAATATACTACCTCAAAATTTGTGATGTCAAAGAAGAGAATACATTCAATAGATATGTAAATAAAACAGACGAATATTCCTTAGTCTAAACTAATTTGTTTAATAGATCAATGACCTATGTAAAATTTATCAAAAATAGACTTAATAATTTTTCATAGATCACTTAATATGTAGTCTTCAGTAACAATTATATTCATGTATAATGTTTGAGCAATAAAACCAAAAAATCTTGGCTAATGATTTTTTAAAAAAATAACTTGATTTTTTTTTTTGGAAAATATATTAATAAATTAAAAGTGAAACATAATCTATCAGATTCCAATAACCCATGTTCTAACCATGAATTAAAGATCCCCAACTATACATGCTTCAGCTTCAGGCTGGATTGAATACCCTTATATATGATGTAATCATTAATTATACATTATGATAATAATCATACTACATATAATCAAGTGATCCAATTAATAAAAACAAACTCTCCATCATGCCAATCATGTAATCATTTTTCATAATGAATTGTGTTATTAGTCTACATAACATCCACTAGTCCCATATTAAAGATGATACCCTTCATAAATTTTTTGTCCATAGAATTATAGAACTTCAACAAGGTATCTTCACATTCTTACCAATGATCATGTCTAAAATCGTTATTATTAGATGTCATTCCAACTCCACTGATAAGGGATAACCATCTAATGAGAGTCCCTATTTTCTGAAAACCATTAAAATGCCTCTAAATTCTTAAAACAACTTAGAATAGGAAGTATCATACAATGAAAGTCATAATATAGCATCATGATCAATTAGTATATACATAAAATACATGATCTCAAAGTCAAATAACAATAAAAATTTACATCTATACTCATGTCAAAAGTATCACGAATACATCTCATGGTATTTTTAAACACCAAAATTTACCATATCAATCATAATCACCATGAATATTAACATATGAATCATAAAAAGAATATTTTTACAAAAAAATGAAGAATATTTTAAGGAGATTCCTACCTCAATGATTTTATGTCAATGTCAATGATCAATAGAGGTGTCCTCTCTTATACTATATTCTCACAATATACATATGAAGAATAATTTAAAATAACTACTAGAAAATGTTGCACATATAAAAAATTTGTCTCTAGAGAAAGAAACATGGATGATGTAGGTAGATGGAAGAACCAGAAATACCTAGAGACAACTACTAATAATGATTATATAAGATATCAGTAAATCATAGATGAAGCTATAATTCTTGGATAGAGTCTTGAATATTTGTATCCAACAGAATGTTTTTGATATTTAATATAAAAAAAATCCAATCCTCAATAAGTCAATTGGAAGGATAATTCTAGAATTATGCTTCTAAGAAACATAATTAATCATTTCAAAAAGCATATTAAATTTAATACTTTATCAAAAAATATTAATGTAGAAAAATTAATCCAGTCAAGAAGATCCACAATTGAACTACAATGAATCATCCTAATACAAAGAAATAGTGAAAAGGTAATGTAAAAATATATATTAAACTAAAAATTTTAAATAATAGAACAAAAACGTATATAGCTTCATTACGATGGTTCATACGAAGCCTAACCAAATATCTCATGGAATTTATCTGGAATTAAAAATTTAGATAAATATGTGTTACATGAATGATTAATATGCCATGAAAATTATAAAATAATGCATTAAAACCTCACATTTAATCAACATAAATTCCTAATTTACAATACTAATGATCTGAGAAGGAATGATTCATTGAATTATAACATTTCAATAATTATAACAATAAAAATGCATACATCACAGCCTAGTAAATCCCTTATTGGTTATTGATCCGCTTAAAAAAAATTTAATTCATATGGGTGTAGATCGTAAGACATTATTTTTTCTGTTCACCGCGCAAACCCAGATGGGAATTATCGGGGGGTGTACATAGGTTGTTTCTCATATACCCTTTTACTGAACTCCAATAATTTCCCAATACTTAAAAAAATTCCAGAGTTTATTTTATATTAATAAAAAAATATTAACAAATATTACTTACATAATTCTATGGTATTTCTTGTTTTTTCTATGAAAAACAAAAGAAGACATATCTATTCATGAAAAATAATTTTAAACCTCACATGCCTATATCCAAACATAGAACAACTTAAAAAAATCAATGTTGATGAATGGAATATGTTCATAATATAAATGGAAAAATGTTTTGGGATCTTAAAATGTTGTTTTCACAAATATACAATGATATATTTCACATTTGACTAATAAAATATATATATATATATATTATGAAGTTACATGAAAGAAATATATCATAAATAAAAACATTATCTATCATTAGCATTAGATCCAAACTCTTTTAAAAACGTCCACCAAATGTATTGTATATTTTTAAATAGTACATCATGGTTGATATGAGGACTTCATGTCCATTAATGATTAAATTAGTGGTGAAATTAAAGACATGAAATGAAACCAAAAATAAGGACTCCTATATGATGAGTAATATATAATAAATTATGTTTTAAAAAAATAAAATAATTCTATAATAATAGTAAAATAAGTTATATTTTGGTACGAAAACGTGATAACTAGGCCACTAAGGCATCTAACAAAAAATCCATCAACAAATTCCATTGACATAAATTTAGTCTATTATTGATATTCAAAGTAGAAGGATTATTTTTCTATATTTAGTAATTATTTCATGAAATATATTATGTGAAATATATTTATTTAAGGTGTACCATTTACATAGTCTCACAAATTGAAAATATGTTAACGAATGTTATAGCACTTACCAAAAGGTATTTTTCTATATAAATTTGGATCCTGTAATTCATCTATGATCTTTTAATTACATCATTGTTATTAATATCTAAGAAAGAGTTACATGAGACCTAAATCTATAATGATTCCATAAAGATTCATCCATCTAAAAATTAATACATAATATCTTCATTGGGATTAACAAAATATTCCACCACACACAATTCAATGTAAAACGATTTACAGTACCAAGAGACCCATATGAGGATTAATATAAGTTCCCTTAATTAATATATCATTTTATATTCCATAAGAATATTTCAAACAATAATTTACCTAATAAAATAAATCAACTATGTCAAACAGAATAATCATTCTATACTATAGAGAATCCAAACTACATAGCCCCTTCATAAGTTTTTAGGGTTCATTCCCTATTACAAAATCCCAATACACAAAATCACTAATTACTCACATTATCTAAAACAACTACTCAAGGCAATACATTCCTTTGAGTCCTTTCACCCATGTAATTTTGGATCATCATAGGGCCTTCAATATATGTTTTCTTAAATATTATGAATTAGGATTCTATAATGTATAACATGATATTAATGAAAAACTCATGTGAACTCAAGAGCATGTATACACAAAATATAGTCACTTTATAAAGGAATAATCATCCATGATATTAAAATTCATTCACCATTATATATGTGAGCATAATTGTAATTTCAATCATAACTATAATTAAAATCCCATTTGAAAAATCTAAAAACATTATAAAATTTAAAATATTTTTTAATTGTATTTATAATATATTTAAATGTGGTATATTATTTGGAATTTAAATCAAATTTTTTCTAAAACCGAAACATATAATGATTTTTACAAGCTAGTACTAGATGATTCATTCCCTTTTAATGAGTATATGTGAAATAAATTATATTTCCTATTTACAATAAATTTTCCCCAATTTCAATAAGTAATAAATTAGTAAGGTATATTACCTCGTACATGTCAGTGAAAAATCATGGGTTTATCAATGTTTTTTAGTTTCCTGAATAATAATTAATTTGGAAGCCTCTATCATAGTAATGTTTCATAATTACTTCATAAAACTCACACAATTCAATGAATACCACCTAAATAAATTAGGATAGATTTTTTGGTTGAGGATATAAGTAGATGATGAAATAAATATCATAATCCATAATGTAATATATGTATAACCATCCCCAATATACAGGGATTATAGTTGGAGTTTTACTATGGATATATTTTTTAAAATTCTTCTCCAAAAAGATTATAATTTTATGAAAACTGAAGTCGATAACCATCAATATGTGGTTGTTAACCATATTTTAAGTAATTGATAAAATCATCTACCGAGTACCCAATTTACTATACTATGTGTTATTCGAATCCCAATTCACTATGTATAAATTCATCCTCTATATCTTTTTTATCTAGGGAATAGAGTTAGTTTTATATTTTATTAAGTATATAGTTACCATGAACCATGTACAATGTGGACATATAATTCTAATGATAGGAAATAGATAAACCTGATATTTTTTCATTTCATATACTACCTCCTAAAAAAATTATTCCTAATAAAAAATAATTTAAATATAAAATTGTTCATTCAAAATGTAATCCAATTAATCAAAATAAAAGATCTCACATATTCTAACCCAACAAGTCTCAATTAACCACAATAATTAAAGACCTATATAGATGTAGGTCATTAAAAATAAACAAAAAATTGATTGTTTTAATACAAAACTAGCCTTGAATATACCTATATTCTCAATTAATTACTAATATTATGATTCCACTAAACAATTATTGAATGATGATTTGACGTGATTCTAATAATCTTATTCCCAATCAAAGAAATTATTTTTTTTCCATAACCACTTCATTTGATCTATTATAAACCTCATCCACCCACAAGATTCTATACCATGACTAAATTATATCTCCATATATTAAATTTCATGTTCTAAATGATAATAAGTCATCCATTACATTGACTATCTTCGATATTTGAATCTTTTAGTTATTATTGTATCATATAAATTTTATAATAAATGGTTTCTTCAACCAATATAAAATCATGAAAACCCATATATAGTTACCCATATGATTAATCATATAATATGATTCTATATTCCACTCAACACTGTTTAATTTTTGATTTCTAATTTCATACAATAATTCTTGAGTTCCTATCATTTCTAAAATACAAGTCAATCAAAATCTCTCCTTTCAATTCTACCATGAATCTATCATCAACCATTATACTCTACCAATATGTTCTCTAATTTTCTTGACCCATGAAAATACATAATATAAAGATGTATTTATTATAATTACACCCCAATAAAAAGTTCATTACATTATTCAAACATTTCATCCATTTTCTATTACCCAAATATTGATGTGCTAATTTATCTTTTGAGTAATCTTTGTTATAGTATTACCCTATCATTAATGTTTTAAAAATACACATGATTAATTTGTTTCAATTTTTTATTTTTTTTCAAAAACATGTCAAACATAAAAAAACATGATATTTTCAAATAATGAGATATGATCTATAGATATATAGTATAATGATTCTTTGAATATCTCCCATCATATTTTTTTGACCATTTAGTCACCATTGTTACAATAAAGACTATCATGTCCATGGGAAGTTGTCACAGTGTACACATTGAATAATATTAAACTTATCACAAAATATTATATCCCTTAACCAAATATTACATGAAATTACAAGTGAAACTCAACATACCCCATGGGAGGGTACTGAAATGATAAAATAAAATTTCATGTCACCCTTAATGATATATTAAATTATTAGTTACATCATGGAGTTACCTCGCTAACTAGATTAATTTATTTCCACTTCAATCCATTCAACAAAACTATCATTCCCCTATAGACTTAACTCATCCAACCAACATATTGAACATTCTAAAAAAAAATATATGCTTTATAATTCATAGAATTATATAGGATTTATCTAAAAAATATATTATATATGTACTCTCTCTCATTTATATGGAATATTGTAATATTATAATAGTTATCATTAATATGATCGTTTAATAGTTTCACTAAAAAATTTCCATTACAAGATTTAATTTCCTTCATAATAAATTCATTGTTTGATTATGTAATTATAGACTCGCATCTCTAAAAAATAACTATCCTTATAGCCATGACACTATGACTCGTCCATTTTTTCAATATAATATTTTCCATTTGTAGAATAATATCTAATCATGTCATGTTATCCTAATCATTTGAATAAAAAATTAACAACATTAATTATAATAATAATATATAACAATATGCAGCATCCCATCTTCATAAAAAATGTTAACTTATATGCTTAAACTATAATACAATATATACACCATATAATAATTCCATTTGTGTGAACACATTATTCTAAAAAACTATTCATTAATATATAATATAATGTAGAAATAACTATGAAAAATCCTCATTTTTCCTATACCACTGAGCACCAATGATAAAGGCTAAATAATCTTCCAATCAACATCCCATCATTTATTAATAAAACTTATTCCCTTACTAGTATATTCAATATTTACCATACATCTTTCACAGTGTTGAGGATAATAAAAATCACATAATATAAATTTATTCATCAACTACATATATATTTTGGAAATGGGTGTAACCATACATTATTGTTACTTATACTATATGATTAATATATCATTATCATTATAAAACACTTTATTATATCTTAACCACCTGATGTTCTATTCCTAATAAACAACCTCTTATTTTCTAAATTCAATACCCAATACATGCATATCCCATGATAAACATGACATATTAAATATTAAATCAACCCTATCATATGGAATCATTTCAATTATATCCACATTAAAAAAAATTATCAAAACTATAGAATATAACAACAACAATATAAATTTCATTTAATTAATCATCATCAAATTTGATTGTAAAATCATGGGATTGTTTTATCATGTACTCCCTTTATCACATCATGTGTTTCCCCTTCCTTTTATAATGGGAGGATAACTATAACTGTGAATTCAATGATTTGACTGAATTTCACAATTAACCGATAATTTTGGCATACAATAGATTTATTTCACACCATGTAATAATTGAAGGAACAACCTCATGAAAGTAATGATAACAATGTTATTTATTAGACATTGAGAATTGTGATTAAATCTTGGGTATGGTTTAATGATGGATTTATATGAGGTGAAGAGGTTTTCAATGTATTCTTGGCATTTAAATTTCATGTTGTTCGTAGGGGTATCACATTGTGAATCATCTTGCACCTAGTTTTAAATCACACATTTGGCAGTTTTGTTTGGTTCATTCATTCTAGAATCTTTTACTCTAAAATAGAAAATATTCCTAGGAGATTTTAAAATATTACATTCATTCACGATCAACCATTTGAACATAAAATCATGATTACGATCATGGTTCATATCTTTATGTGAGTAACCTTTATGTTTCATTAATTACTTTGATTTTTGGGGTGACTTAGGGTTGCATTATCAGATTGTTTGTTTTTTCATTGGTACTTATTCATGGATTGAAATCAACCTATTGGATGATCTCATTCTAGAGGCATTTTTTACTATTGGTTGTGGTGTGGTAAGATCTCATCTTTGAGGTTTGTGGTTTTCCTCTCTTATACTCAACGTGTGACATCAAAATTGAATCAATCTTGATGTGGATTTGATTCTAGGATCTACATTGACATTTTTGGGTTTTATTATTATTTTTTCTACTATAGGAATGTGTCAACTGAGTTTTGAGGTATGTGGTTCTGTCTCTAGAAAACAATGATGAACATGTATGATTGGGTTTATAAACAGTTTTTTATAATGAAATTGACATTATTGTTTTGTGTGAGTTGAAAAGTCAGGTTAAATGAAAAATTATTTTCCATAGTTTTTGATAAATTGGTAGAAAATATGTGTTTTCTAATCATTGATATGGAATTTAAGAAAAGTTTTTAAAAGTTTTTCATAAAATAGAAATGAGTTGTGAAAATGATCATACTGGTTACCTTGGGTACTTAGGTGGAAGGATTAGCTTCGGGCCATCATCCATTGTTTTGTGATTATCAAGGCGGTTTATCTTGGGTATTTCATTTGTTTCCTGGGTAAATTGTTCTAGTGGACTGATATTGTCATTTGGTGGGGTTTAGTGATGGGATATTCCCTAGATTCTAATGAATGTGTTCTATGATCATATTTCTACACATGGTTATAATGGTATGAGTAGTGTGTGTCCTTGACCTATAGTATTCCTCGGCGTCCTGATACTTTTGATTTAGTTTTTAATTTATTTTATTTCATAGCTTACCATGATATTCTTGTTTATTCATGTAGAAAATGATATGGAAAAAGTACATTGAAATTTATATACATATTTTTTAAAAATTTTGGAATAATAGAAATGTTTACCATGTTTTTTATAAAAATTCTTTACTTCTTATCTTGTCCTGTTTTTAATTAAAATTAGAATACATGTATTTTTATATAGAGACGTGATACAGAACACCTTGTAGGGATTATATGGAGCTTGTTATCTCACACCATGTGCATCTCTTTGATTGTGTGTAGACCATTGTCAAAATTCCGGTGAAGGTAAAAGCAATGTGCCACGGTGAGGTTGTGAGGTTCGGTTTAGCTGGTTAGGTAGCTGCGGGTGAGATTGTGGGAGTCTGTCCAAGATATCATTTGGATTAGATATGTATTTATGAGTCAATTTTTGGTGGATTTTCCATGTTTTTTTGTTACCTTTATATATTTATACATCTTATTTTTTCCTTATAGTTATTTCATATATATATTTTAGTCTTGTACAATTTTTGTCTATCTTCATATATGTATTGACTGTGGTTGTTCATGATGGGTGAAATTGTTTACTATGTTGTGCTTTTCGATTCCCTTGTTCTTATTGCTAGCACATGTGGAATGAGAATGACTTTTTGGTATATGATACAATAGGGCTTATGCCAGGGTTGAGGGAAACCCTAGTTTATTCATCAAATTTTAGTATCATAGGGTTGGTCTAAACTCAAGAGTCCACATTTTGGGACATTTTTTAAAATGAATATAAAATTTTTGGGATGTGAGATGTATGTTTCAATAAGTGCCTGGCTATCTATTAGTGTAACCATATTCTTATTTAAATCGAATATTTGGATGTGTGTCACTAGAATTATTTTTTGTTTTAAAAATCACAGTTTCTCTTTATGAGTTTCCTAGTTTTATCTGTGATTTGTTATATTGTCAGATCATTCATGTTTTTTGGTGTGCAACAGTATAGCACTGAGAATTCTTCCACGATTTCCTTTGGATAGTGTGGCTGATTCTCCTCATGGTAACCCACCTATAGATCATAATATCATCGAGACTATCTTACATGATGACTTTGATGTTGATAAATGTATACCACATGTTTAGAATGCACTGTTTGAGTTAAAACCATGAGCTTGAGGAGAGGCCAATTTATCACTGGATTTGATACGTGAGAGGCCACCATTCTTTAAATGAATAATAGAACCTCAAGAGGCATAGTATTGGATGGAAATCAGAGATCAAATCTTCGAATGCATGGAGACACATGAGAATATCAGGGTGATGTTTATAACAATCACACATGGGAGATCTGGCATGTAGTGTTGGGATTTTATTGTCCATAAAGATATTCACATTGACTGGGATTGGAAGTACATCAAACCCATGTTATTTTATTTGTTTTTTATATTGTCTATTATGTTGGATAATTCTATGTAGATCCTATCATTCAATAAGGGATAGAATTCTGTGTCAATGTACACCAACAATTTTGTTGATCATCTATATTTTTCATTATCATGGTAAATATTGAACTACTAAACGAACCAATCTACATGAAGGTTTTGTGATTAAATAATAGTTCTTATGTGTATATTCTGAATTGTTCTACTAATGACAATATGGTCGATAGAGATATGATAGTTAAAATGAATATATTAGGTGTTGTCGTATTTTTTTACATCTTCTCCTTCATTGGGTGGAAGCTTCAATAGCCCGAATGGGAAGAAGATGAAACAAATATATCATCACAAAAGTACTATAAATGGGTCTTAGCAGTGGGCCTCTACTTTTTAATATATTACTATTGGTAACATTACTATGATGTTTCTTTACTTTTTTAAGGGAGGATACACCATACGTTCTTGCCTTATTCTCATTAATATGTGAAATAGATGTGGATGTGTTGGTCATATACATCACTTCCATCAGGATATGACAACACCTCATTATGTTCGGGATTCCTTAGATCCAGAGGCTACAACTTTATAGTTATAATCTTCAAAACCTATGGGGCTCCAGCCACATGCATCAGAAGTGAAAACTTTACATGTACTAGATGAGTGTCCAATGGAATTCAATGTTTTCCCACAATAATTAGAAGAATTATCCTTATTGAATCTTATGTATAAATAGATATTTATGATACTCGTTCCACCCCCTCATTTATATCAAAATGTTTTGTTTATATTCATATACATCCAACATAACTTATGAACATGAAAATGGAGTTAGGGACACCTTTTGGAATGGTGAAGGAGAATGGTTTTGGAGTTCTTCATTGTTGATGATAGTCGATACAGAGTTGGCCTGGGATTTTTTCATTCTTGGTCTAGATTTGTTTGACTTCATCATCAGTATGGATTAACATGACCCATATAGAGTTGTGGTTGATTTTTATCATCAGTGTGTTTCATTTTTTGTTGTAAATGATAAGTCTCATATGTTTCAAGGGAAGTGGGACCCAAGGTCTTTCGTCCCGGACCAACTCGCCCAGAGCACAAGATTTTGTTGATTGTTGTTGTGTGTGAGCCCGATGATGTCTCTCCCATTTTTGATTTTCCTGTTGTTGTTTGAGACATTCTTTACATTTTTTCAGAGAATTTTTCTTGTCTTCCACTAGAGAGAGATGTGTATTTTACAATTGATATTGTCCCAGACACAAACCTATATTGATACATTCATACCGAATAGAACTAGAGGAGTTGTAAAATATCCTGATTGGGACAAACAATCTATTAAATAATGGTGTCATTCACCCCTAGTGTTTGACATTTTTTAATGCTAGTTATATTTTCCATGAAAAGAGATTATTCCCATCAATTGTGTTTGGACTATCAGAATTGTTACCCATTAATGGTTAATAACAAATATCCTTTATCTTGTGTGAATTATTTATTTGATAAGTTAAATGATGGAAAGTGGTTTTCAATTATCAGCCCTCAGTCGGGTTTTCATCAACTCAGGGTACATAAGACTTTTATACCAAGGACAGCCTTTCAGAGCAAGTATGGCCAATATGAATATCTTGTGATACCTATTTTTCTGAAAAATGATACTACAATTTTTAAGGATTTAATGAATCATATATTCCACCAATATCCAGAATTTTGTTTCAGTGTTCCTAGATGATATTATGTTTATTCAAAATTATATTTTGATCTTGAGCCTCATACGAGTTTGGTTTTGGGAATTTTGAGAAGTCACTGTTTGAATGGAAAGAATTCATAATTTAGTTTCTAATTTTCAAGAAGTGATGTTATTAAGAAATAGATTTTTTGAGAATGGATTATAGATTGATCCAGATATGGTAATATGAAATTTTTGTGGAAGGAATCACAAAATTTCATTGAAATCAAGAGCTTCCTGGGACATGATATGTACTATGATGATATGTTAAGTTATTCTCTAATATATAATAACCTTTGAATTAATTTTCTATGAAGTTGGTAAAATTCTCTAGGTATACGAAGTATAAAACTTATATTGATGAATTGAAATGTATTTTGACATAGGTTCATATTCTTATTTTTCCTTATCTCGGTAAGGGTTACATAGAGTTTTTTGATGCATTAAGTTATGGTTTGAGATTCATTGTTTTGTTGGATGACCATGTGATATCTTATGAATCTCGTTATATTTGACCACTTGGGAAGAATTACTGAGTCGTTATATAGAGATTTCTATATTAATACATTCACATTAGTGTTGGAGACACTATATATTTGTAGAAATGTTCCCTACCTTATCTAATCATAATATTTTTAGTTATATCATTTCTCATCAGGCATGAATTTAAGGAAAAAGTAATCGGTAAAATACATCCCGAAATTTGACATTGATATCTCCTACAATCCATGAAATGTTAATGTTTTTGACTATTTTTTTAACAAGAATTTACCATCACATGCTATTTTGTAATCGATAGAAGTGAGGAACCTTATGAGAATTTTCTCTCTATTGCACCAAGATTCTAAGGAGGTGGTTTTAGGCATGGTTCTGGCCAATTTTTAGTTGTCGTCATCTCTCATGGAGTCTACCATGTAGATTAAGCAGAAGGATGATGGGTTTCAGATGAATCAAGAAAGCCTTTATATTAGGGAGACCAATATGTGTAGGTCTATTTCATCAGATGCTATTCTTTACATTATGGAAAAAAATTTCATCCTAGCATCTGCAAGGAGTTCAGTCCTATTTAATTGTCACATAATTTTGTGGGGTGACCATCTTGGAACTATGAAGATGTATTATGATGTGGGTCAGAGATTCTGGTGTCCGGGTATGAAGTGTGACATCATAGTGTTTGTGTACCACTATTACACCTACCAATGGATAAATGAAGGGCACTTGAAACCATCTAGGTTTATTTAGACACATATATTGAGAGTTTGGAAATAGAAAGAGGAATATATAAATTCATTAGTTTGATTCCAATAAATACCCCAATGGAAGAATGCAATCATGGTGGTAGTTGATCGGTTAACAATGTTTTCTCATTTTCATTCTGATAAAAGATACCACTATAAATGAAGAACTAGTATGATTCATGTGAATGTTATTTTGATGTTTCAACGGATTCCTTCTATAGTTGTTTTGGATTGGTATCCATGGATTACTTATTTTTTAAAGAGTTGTCTTCATGTGGAAAAGGAATCTTATGTCATGTTGATCACATCTTACCATCAAGAGATATATGGTAAAATAGAGTGGATAATTCATATCGTGGAAGATATATTTTGTGCATGTTCCTTATATTTCATAAGATCATGGTATAGTCATCTTGGACTGATGGAGTTTTTTATAACAACAGTCATTAGTCATTAATCTAAATATATCATTTTGAGTCATCTTATGGTGTCCCATGTAGATCACCTATTTTTTTGGATGACGTGGGTGATGTATCTTTAGTTGTAACATATTTTTTTCATGAAAATTAAAAAAATATTCAGGAAGTATGTTGATGATTGGTTACAGTTCATTGTTTTTAGAAATCGTACGTGGATCAGTGAAATTGACCATTGGAGTTTTCCATAGATTCTTGTGTTTTAATGAATGTTTTTATGAATTTGGGTCATTTTTGGATTGGAAAATAGGGAACATTTTCTCTGATATATGTTGGACTATTTTTAGATCAACTAATCCCCCAGACATGTTTCATATCATTTTTCATTAATAATTCATTTGAAAAACATTCATGATGTTTTCCATGTAGAGACCCCAAAACTCAGGGTGACTCATGAGACATGATATACCTAGCATTTCATTACAACATTTACAAAAATTATATCATGTCCCATGACTACAGAAGACCGTGAGGCTCAGGATTCTGGGAAACCAGCTGCTCTGATAAACTTCATCAGTACATTCCATGCCTGAAAAATTTTAAACAAAACGTAGGGTGAGCAAAAATGCCCAGTAAGGGGGTTTAAAAACATTTTAAGAAAATCCTTTCTCAAATAAGACCTTTTTGAAGAAAATAAAACACTTTGATAAAACTAAAACATTATATTTTCTTAAAACATGTGGTCCATTTTTTTTTTGAAAACCACTTGCACAAAGAAACACGTACTTGAAATGAGCTTTAATATAAACATGATCAGAGTGCGCAATATAAGAAGAATAAATAATGCATAATGCTAAAAACAAAGTTACTTTACTTCTAAAAGAATTCTATGACTAAGCAGGGAAGACATGCATATCATGGATCATGAGTAAAATGCAGATCATCTAACAGTTTACCATATGAAAACAGTTCTTGTTGCATAAAGTAAATTTTCATGATCTTGGGGGCTTTCAACTAGGGGTTGTCCTGTTAGTTGAACTAACCCCTGGTTAACCTTTATCATTACATGCAGAGGGGATGCATAATACTGGACTTTGTCAAGACCTCGCGTCATGACCTTAAAACATAACTTTAGTACGGGTCAAGGCCAAACGCCAATCCCGTTTCCCATGGTAGCACGAGCCAAGGCTATTCGCCAAGACCGTTGCACATGATAGCACGAGCCAAGGCTATTCGCCAAGACCGTTGCACATGACGTCTCATGAGACTCTTGCTTTACCCAATGCATTGGAGCGCTGTATAATTCCGGGCACACCCGTCATAAACATTTAAGTCCTATACATCCCTCACATATCTTAACATGGTCATTCATTCATAGGGTTTCATATATTCTTAATCAAAACTCCTTTTTTTTACATACATGTTCATGAATTGAGGGGGAATCATATCGTAGATGTAAAAAGAACTAGGCTTTTGGCTTCAGATCAAACATTGATGCAAATAAACTAAATCAACTTACTCTTGCACATGCAAAAATAATTGGAACACTGAACATAACGGATTCTCATGTAAAATTTCATCATGTTCATTAAATAAAACCATAAATTCATAGTTCATCTCTTTAAACATGCAAAACGCATTCTTTACACGGATAAATTTCATTGAGGGTACATAATGTTTTAGGTTAAGCCGGTCCACCGGTGCAATACACATGTTGGCTTAGCATCCATTAAAATTATTAGAATCTTATGTGTCTATAATTATATATACATATAACCAAGTCCTGATAATAATTAATTGAAAAAAAAAGGTTTTGGAAACTGAAATTTTGAAAACACATTCACATGGAAACATATAAATGTTTAAGGGAGGTTCACGCCACACATGTTTACAAAAAGTGCATGAATTGTCAAAACGCAGATAAATGGGATTTTTAGTTGAAAAAAACAATTTTTATATAAAACTTATCCTTAAACTCCATCATGTATACACACATATATATACATAATTTCTTTGTGTTATTCTTGAAATAATAATCATTAGGGAACAAAATAATAATAATAATAATAATAATAATAATTCTAATAAATCAATAAATTTTAAAACAAGTAATCAAGATCATCCCTTCTATTTGCACATAGATGTACATATACATTTATATATTCACATGTACATATATATCTATATGCTCCATATACTTGTAAAATCTTACAGGTTTATAAAAAAAATACCCAAACACTCCATTTCTCATACGGAAAAGTAAAGCTAGGGTTATTAACATGTACAAGAAATGTGTACATGTGCATGTAACGTCTTATATATGCATGAATACATAGATATTTATACACAAAGATTATATGGGAAAATTCAACCATTAATAACAAAATAAAACAAACCCCATAAACATCCTTTATCCCGAGTTGAAATCCTGGAAAAAGGAGGACACAAAAAGGAACGGGTTCTTGATGCCTTATATGGATTTAAACACACACACATGAAATATATATGACCGAAACAGATGAAACATTAAACGCAAAATGGAGATCTCCCTTCCTCGGTTCGGTTATATGAAGGGAAAAGCGGTGTGAAACGGTTCAAGAGGTCTTTTATATATATATATATATATCCATACATATTTATATAAAAAGTGTATACACATTTGTATAACTAATGAAAAAGAAGGGAAACGACACAAAAGCGTTTACTCCGGTCTTGGGACTCCACACATAAGGGATAAAAAAACGATTCTCAAAGCCATGCATACAGGTGTTAACAAAGTGTATGTACATATAGGTTTATATATAAACATATATATGAATATGTATATTCCGAAGCTAAAAAAAAGGAAGCAACGCTTGTCCCTTACCTCCGTTCGACTCACAAAACAGGAGAGGTGAAAACAGGTATAAAGGACTTCTTTACGGCCTTGCGTACATATATATGTATTTATATAAACATATACATATATAAACCATATATAAAAAGGATGCGTCGAATTGAAGAAGATCATAATAAACAACGGATTTCCCTTACCTTAGCTCGACGAGAAGGAGGAGAGATGACGGAGCAGCGAAGCCGAGCCGGTGGTCGGAGAGATCAAGAAGCTCGGAGCAAAGAAGTCACCCTGCTTCGGTGCAACAAAATCACCCTTCTTTGGAGAAACCAGGGTTTAAAAAAAATACAAAGACCCACTTGATATCCGAGGGAGGCCGAGCATTAAAGAGGCGGCACCGAATTTGTGGAAGGAGAAGAGAGGGGATGACTAATGTCGGCTCGGGCGGAGGAAACAAAGGCCAAACCCGCCTGGTTCAGCGGCGCGACGAGGGAGAAGAAAATAGCAGCGCGAGGGAGATGTGAAAAAAAATGAACGGTCAGGATTAAAAGCAGCTGGATCAGATGGCCAGGGTTCGCCGCGAGTTGAAAAAAAACGCGGTTTGGTTTTAACGTTTTAACATAAAACAAATATATGTAAATATATAAATATTTTCAACGTTTTCACCAAATAAAAAATGTTGTTTTATTAATTCATTAAACCTATTATAAAATCATTAATTCAACCTTATTAATAAACTAATATTATCCTTAGTCAAGGGTCATTAAAACACCTATACATTAAACTATTAAACCCCTATTTAAAACATAAATTATATTTTTTTTATTTTCCTCTATTTCCTTTATCAAAACATATAAATACACCTATATAAATTTTATACATACAATAAATAAATAAAAAGTGAATTCATGTATAACAAAATACATACTTAAGATTTCATAAATCATAAACTAAAAAATTACATTCGGATTATTTTGAAAAGAAAAAAGAAAAAAGTGTTTAATATTAATAAGTTTATATCTAAATACGTAGAATGTCAAAATTAAAGTAACAAAATTATTAGATTTTAATCAGAACATAAGTGTGTAGTTTTATTTATTTATTATTATTATATAAAGAAAATCATAAATTAATTTTGCAAATGGGTAAATATACATCATTAAAAATTTTATGAGAAGCTAACCGTAAATATAATTTATAAAAATATTAGTTTTATTGATAATTTTATAACAATTTAACTTTAATCAAATTTTATGCTAATAAACCAAAACCATATATATATATATAAAATTACAACTATATATATATAAACGAAAATACATATCACTTATCAAATTTTTCAAAACCATACTTAATAAGTCTTAACACATCGACAAAAACTGAATTTAAACATTATCTGGATAACGGTTAAAAACAAAACATTGGATACGTTGGGAAAACAACGGTCAAAAATATAGCTGTTTGAGGTCCAACGGTCATATTAAGGTGCTTATAAAAAGAAAGGTTTGGTCTCGGGTGTTCCTTACCCCAAGTGACCGAAGGAGAAAGGAAGATGGTTCGCGTGATCCCCTTGGTGCTGAGCACGGTCGCAGTGGCTTCAGCAATCCTTATGTTCCTTATGATGGATGCTCGAAACCCCTACCGCATTCTCGGGCTCTTAGTAGTTTTAAGCAGTCTTCCCATTATTGTAATCGGGTTCTTAGTTGGGATATTTGGTTAGTGAGCTTTTCTTGTAACCCGAAAAATGTAAGACCCTTCAGTGTTGAGTTCATAAATAAAAGTTGCGTGTTTTTATATTTTACATTCTGATTGTTTTAGAGAGATAAATTCGAAAGCACAAAATTCCCAAATTCATTTAAGAGGTTTGAAGACATCGGGGTGTTACATTACCTCCCCTTCAAAGAATTGTGTCCCCGCAATTCTATCATAAAAAAAAAGAGAAACTGAAACTCCAAACGTAAAACTCTACCGAAACAGTGGATCTGGCTCAGTTAACGGGACACCAATGTTGGCACACAGCTCTTCAGTTTCCCTAGTCCAGATGCACCTCGAACAGTGCTCCTTGAACTCCTGGTCGTGTGTACTGCACATGGGCTTCTAAAGGGAGGCTCGTGCGATGCAAAGCTCGGATATGTCTGAGTAGATAAACTCTTTGATAACTCTTCTGGCCATATCCTGCTCGAGGTAGTCGAGAGGGATGATGCGGTTGTGGAGACTGATGTTCAAGACTTGGAACATATAAGCTACACTGAGCTAGCCATCCTGGGCGGCCACGAGGAAACATGCTCTGGCAAAAAAATTCTGTGCCAGAGTGAAACATTGGAACATGTCCTCAAAGTACATTCCCCTTCGCCTATAGCAGGGGAGTTGAGCAGCAGCGATGAGCTGAAAGACGCGATTATTCTCTCGACATAGCTGAAGAATCTCTGGACCGTTTGCTAAATTGAGCAAACGCTGGCAGGACCCTCGTAGGTGGAGAAATGATGGGTAATCCACCATGCATGCCTTGATCAAGATAACTTCTACTAGCTCATCGGGTAGGGATGAGAAGTTTGTCTGTCCAGCCATCTGAAAACAAACATCGAGGGGAAACTCTTAACAACATAGATAGGTTGAATACATAAAAAGAATCAAGAAACTTCCATTTATGAAAAATTTTACACGGAAAAGTCTGAGTTCACAAGACGTACGCCACAAGGAGTGGAAAAACTTCCTAACTCTTCAAACCACACACAGGATGAACATACAGAACTAAACTCATGGGAACATTTATAACGCCTCCTGAGTTTAGCATGAGGGGTGTGGAGTTGGGAAACATCGGTGTACACTTCTTGCCTAAGAGACACACGGGTGGACTCATTTTCCAACGCTCCGAAGTCCATTAACTGGCCCCATAAGCCATAGTGCAGGACCTGGCACAGATAAGCCGCTCGGAGGTCTCCGGCAGCAGCAAATTCTTGAAAAGGGTTATCTAGCATTGTGGCAAATTCCTCACCAGTTGTAAACACTCAGAAGAGTCCTTCGTGATACCTTCCCCGACGTGCATAAGAGGGAAACTGGGTCATCATCATTATGAGATAATCCATCCCCATTCCCCGGTGGAGACTAAGCACCCTAGATGAGTTTGACACATCGTACAAGTGCTTACACGTCATGCGAATTTGGGCATAATTCAGGAAGTTTTCACGGCTGGCTAGAGATATAATGTTCTCTAGAGCCTTAGTGGGGAGTGACAAAAGGTCGGTAGGTACATCAGCCATCTGAAAGTTATAACATTCTTACTTAGTTAGTCTTAGCAATATATTTATATCACCTGGTTTTCCAGAGTTGCTTGAACCTATCCTCGTATACCAACTGTAGAGACCCCAAAACACAGGGTGACTCATGAGACATGATATATCTAGCATTTCATTACAACATTTACAAAAATTATATCATGTCCCATGACTACCGAAGACCGTGAGGCTCAGGATTCTGGGAAACCAGTTGCTCTGATAAACTTCATCAGTACATTCCATGCCTGAAAAATTTTAAACAAAACGTAGGGTGAGAAAAAATGCCCAGTAATGGGTTTTAAAAACATTTTAAGAAAATCCATTCTCAAAGAAGACCTTTTTGAAGAAAATAAAACACTTTGATAAAACTAAAACATTATCTTTTCTTAAAACATGTGGTCCATTTTTCTTTGAAAACCACTTGCACAAAGAAACACGTACTTGAAATGATCTTTAATATAAACATGATTAGAGTGCGCAATATAAGAAGAATAAATAATGCATAATGATAAAAACAAAGTTACTTTACTTCTAAAAGAATTCTATGACTAAGCAGGGAAGACATGCATATCATGGATCATGAGTAAAATGCAGATCATATAATAGTTTACCATATGAAAACAGTTCTTGTTGCATAAAGTACATTTTCATGATCTTGGGGGCTTTCAACTAGGGGTTGTTCTGTTAGTTGAACTAACCTCTTGTTAACCATTATCATTACATGCAGAGGGGATGCATAATACTGGACTTTGTCAAGACCTCACGTCATGACCTTAAAACATAACTTTAGTACGGGTCAAGGCCAAACGCCAATCCCGTTTCCCATGGTAGCACGAGCCAAGGCTATTCGCCAAGACCGTTGCACATGATAGCACGAGCCAAGGCTATTCACCAAGACTGTTGCACATGACGTCTCATGAGACTCTCGCTTTACCCAATGCATTGGAGCGCTGTATAATTCCGGGCGCACCCGTCATAAAAATTTAAGTCCTATACATCCCTCACATATCTTGACATGGTCATTCATTCATAGGGTTTCATATATTCTTAATCAGAACTCCTTTTTTTTACATACATGTTCATGACTTGAGGGGGAATCATATCGTTGATGTAAAAAGAACTAGGCTTTTGGCTTCAGATCAAACATTGATGCAAATAAACTAAATCAACTTACTCTTGCACATGCAAAAATAATTGGAACACTGAACATAACAGATTATCATGTAAAATTTCATCATGTTCATTAAATAAAACCATAAATTCATAGTTCATCTCTTTAAACATTCAAAACACATTCTTTACACGGATAAATTTCATTGAGGGTACATAAAGTTTTAGGTTAAGCCAGACCACCGGTGCAATACACATGTTGGTTTAGCATCCATTAAAATTATTAGAATCTTATGTGTCTATAATTATATATATATATAACCAAGTCCTGATAATAATTAATTGAAAAAAAAAGGTTTTGGAAACTGAAATTTTGAAAACACATTCACTTGGAAACATATAAATGCTTAAGGGAGGTTCACGCCACACATGTTTACAAAAAGTGCATGAATTGTCAAAACGCTGATAAATGGGATTTTTAGTTGAAAAAAACAATTTTTATATAAAACTTATCCTTAAACTCCATAATGTATACACACATATATATACATAATTTCTTTGTGTTACTCTTGAAATAATAATCATTAGGTAACAAAAAAAATAATAATAATAATAATTCTAATAAATCAATAAATTTTAAAACAAGTAATCAAGATCATCCCTTCTATTTTCACATAGATGTACATATACATTTATATATTCACATGTACATATATATCTATATGCTCTATATACTTGTAAAATCTTACAGGTTTATGAAAAAAATACCCAAACTCTCCATTTCTCATACGGCAAAGTAATGCTAGGGTTATTAACATGTACAAGAAATGTGTACATGTGCATGTAACGTCTTATATATGCATGAATACATAGATATTTATACACAAAGATTATATGGGAAAATGCAACCGTTAATAACAAAATAAAACAAACCCCATAAACATCCTTTATCCCGAGTTGAAATCCTAGAAAAAGGAGGACACAAAAAGGAATGGGTTCTTGATGCCTTATATGGATTTAAACAAACACACATGAAATATATATGACCGAAACAGATGAAACATTAAACGCAAAATGGAGATCTCCCTTCCTCGGTTCGGTTATAGGAAGGGAAAAGGGGTGTGAAACGGTTCAAGAGGTCTTGTATATATATATATATATATATATATATCGATACATATTTATATAAAAAGTGTATACACATTTGTATAACTAATGAAAAAGAAGGGAAACGACACAAAAGCGTTTCCTTTACTCTGGTCTTGGGACTCCACACAGAAGGGATAAAAAAATGATTCTCAAAGCCATGCATACAGGTGTTAACAAAGTGTATGTACATATAGGTTTATATATAAACATATATATGAATATGTATATTCCGAAGCTAAAAAAAGGAAGCAACGCTTGTCCCTTACCTCCGTTCGACTCACAAAACAGGAGAGGTGAAAACAGGTATAAAGGACTTCTTTACGGCCTTGCGTACATATATATGTATTTATATAAACATATACATATATAAACCGTAAATAAAAAGGATGTGTCGAGTTGAAGAAGATCATAATAAACAACGGATTTCCCTTACCTTAGCTCGACGAGGAGGATGAGAGATGACGGAGCAGCGAAGCCGAGCCGGTGGTCGGAGAGGTCAAGAAGCTCGGAGCAAAGAAGTCACCCTGCTTCGGTGCAACCAAATCACCCTGCTTTGGAGAAACCAGGGTTTAAAAAAAATACAAATACCCACTTGATATCCGAGGGAGGCCGAGCATTAAAGAGGCGGCGCCGACGTTGTGGAAGAAGAAGAGAGGGGATGACTAATGTCGGCTCGGGCGGAGGAAACGAAGGCCGAACCCGCCTGGTTCAGTGGCGCGACGAGGGAGAAGAAAACAGCAGCGCAAGGGAGATGTGAAAAAAAACGAACGGCCAGGATTAAAAGAAGCTGGATCAGATGCCCAGGGTTTGCCGTGGGTTGAAACAAAACGCGGTTTCGTTTTAACGTTTTAAAATAAAACAAATATATGTAAATATATAAATATTTTCAACGTTTTCACCAAATAAAAACTGTTGTTTATTTAATTCATTAAACCTATTATAAAATCAGTAATTCAACCTTATTAATAAACTAATATTATCCTTAGTCAAGGGTCATTAAAACACCTATACATTAAACTATTAAACCCCTATTTAAAACATAAATTATATTTTTCTTTATTTTCCACTTTTCCTTTATCAAAACATATAAATACACCTTTATAAATTTTATACATACAATAAATAAAAAAAGTGAATTCATGTATAAAAAAATACATACTTATGATTTCATAAATCATAAACTAAAAAATTAAATTCGGATTATTTTGAAACAAAAAGAAAAAAGTGTTTAATATTAATAAGTTTATATCTAAATACGTAGAATGTCAAAATTAAAGTAACAAAATTATTAGATTTTAATCAGAACATAAGTGTGTTGTTTTATTTATTTATTATTATTATATAAAGAAAATCATAAATTAATTTTGTAAATGGGTACATATACATCATTAAAAAGTTTATGAGAAGCTAACCGTAAATATAATTTATAAAAATATTAGTTTTATTGATAATTTTATAACAATTTAACTTTAATCAAATTTTATGCTAATAAACCAAAAACATATATATATATATATATAATTACAACTATATATATATAAAAGAAAATACATATCACTTATCAAATTTTTCAAAACCATACTTAATAAGTCTTAACACATCGACAAAAACTGAATTTAAACATTATCTGGATAACGGTTAAAAACAAAACATTGGATACATTAGGAAAACAACGGTCGAAAATATAGCTGTTTGAGGTCCAACGGTCATATTAAGGTGCTTATAAAAAGAAAGGTTTAGTCTCAGGTGTCCCTTACACCAAGTGACCGAAGGAGAAAGGAAGATGGTTCGCGTGATCCCCTTGGTGCTGAGCACGGTCGCGGTGGCTTCAGCAATCCTTATGTTCCTTATGATGGATGCTCGAAACCCCTACCGCATTCTCGGGCTCTTAGTAGTTTTAAGCAGTCTTTCGATTATTGTAATCGGGTTCTTAGTTGGGATATTTGGTTAGTGATCTTTTCTTGTAACCCGAAAAATGTAAGACCATTCAGTGTTGAGTTCATAAATAAAAGTTACGTGTTTTTATATTTTACATTCTGATTGTTTTAGAGAGATAACTTCAAAAGCACAAAATGCCCAAATTCATTTAAGAGGTTTGAAAACATCGGGGTGTTACATTCCACATATCTATGCTAAGGAAGTATCACCCTAATCTCAATCATGTTCTAAGATGGGATGAAATTGAGGAAGAGACAAATTATTTTGTTTTGGATGAATCAGTTCAGCTTGTTTGCTATCAAACTAAATTCTAGAATGTTAATACAATTCCATTGATCAGTGTTCTTTTACAGCATTGATTTGATTCTCATGATTCATGGATAGGTGAACTATTGATGAGGGAGTTGTGGAATCATCTTTTTCATGGGATTAAATCATCGAAATGACTTCATTAGGATGGAAGGTATTTATTGTGGTGTCTTTATAACATCCCATTTCAATTTTATGAGGTACACCATTAAACACATCTTGGTATTCACCTCCTTTGACATTGGTAGGGTACCTATAATGATGATGTAAACTGATTGTTATAAATTCACTATGTACTGATTGTTTTTGTAAGTTATAGAATGATATCACGCCATGTAACTAGGTTACAAATTTTCAAATAATTGTTGGATTTTATTCATTAAATTAAACATCATAATGTGGATTTTTTTATGTTTTGAATGGTGATTACATGTTGTTTATAGTTTAAATGATGGATATTTAATTCTATATGATGAATTTTTCAGTTTGTATTTGATGCCAAAATTTCAATTCATGACCGGGGGTTACATTTTTTTAAAAAGCCAGTTCTAAGTTATAAAACACGTGTTTCGATGTTTTTCATGGCCCATTATTTCCACACTCATTCACTCTTGAACCGAGACTATTTCTAAGAAATTTTGTGGGTTTCTTTCCTTCCGGATTGACCCATTCGATGTCTGATCTCCTTTGAGATCACAGTGCGTCTATATAGATGAGTAACCTTAATGTTTCATCATTGATTTTGATTGTGGTATAACCATAGGGTTGCATTATTATGTCTTTAGTTTTTATGTTTTTAGTTTTTCTTTGCTTCTTCAAGATTCGTTTTGTGATCTCCTTTTATAGGCCTTTTCATCTATTGGTATTGGTGTGGCGGGAATTTTTCTTTTAGGTTTGTGGGATTCCTATCTTCTATCAACCCATTGTATTCTAAATAGAATCAATCATGATGGGAATTTTATTATTGGTCATTTATTAATATTGGTGGGTTTTTTTATTTTGGATTATATTACAAGTATGTGAAACCTGATTTTTGAGGTAGGTGGTTCCTTCCCTAACATATATTGATGAATATGGGTTATATTTTTTTCAAATTGAAATTGATATGATTTTTTGGTCTGTGTTGAAAACGGTTTTTAATGAAAAAAAAATTCTTGGTTTATTGATAATTGGAGAGAGAATGGATATTTTAAAATCATTGAAATTGAATTTGTGAAATGTTTTTGAAATGTTTTTCAAATAGTCATAATAAGTTGTGAAAGGGAGAACACGAGTTGCATTGGGTACTTAGGTGGAATGTTTTTCTTGGGGTCATAATCCATTATTGTGTGATTATCATGTTGGTTGGTATTTTAGTTTTCCTCTAATTCCTTGGATCATTGTTCTTTGGAACTGATATTAACATTTTTTTGGTTTAATCATGGGGTATTTCTATGAATCTTATGAATTTTTTCTAGAATCAGATTTGTTTACATGATTATTGAGGTATGAGTATAATTCCACCTAGAATTTTTGTATTCCTTTATGATGTCATATGTGTGATTTTGTTTTGTACTTCACATATTCCAAAGCTATCTTCAATATGAATGATTATGATTGTGGAAAATGATATATAAAAGTTTCATTGAAATTGATATATTTAATTTGTTTAGAATTATGGAAAAAATAAAAATGTATACCTTGATTTCTATAAAACATCATTACTACATATCATTATTATTACTTAATATGATAATTCATGGATTTTTATATCGATAAATGATATGAAACACCTAGGTGGGATCTTACTAAGCCAGTTACCTCACACCCTGCGCACCTCTTTAATTGTTAGAAACGTAACATCCCAAGGTTTTCTAAAAATAAATTGAAAATGCTTGAAATTTTGTTTAAGGTATATATTTATAAGTATCCTTTAAACATAATTTTATTTCTTCTATGTTTTGAATTTCAAGAAACTGTCATCTACAATTGGGTTCAGTATGTTATTTAGAGTCTGATGAAACAAACTTGTTTTTTTTTCTGAATAGTAACATGCCCTTATGAATAGTAATATGAATAGTAATATGACCTCATGAATAGTAAATAATATTATTATTTTATTTTCCCATGGCAATAGGATAATGGGATCTTAATTAATTTTCCAATGTCACATAAAACTAGTTGCACTTAAATATTGTTATTTTTCGAATTAACTGTGACCTTATTTAAGAATTAAATTAATAATATTTATAAAATTATTTTTGAAAAATGGAGTTCATTTTTGAATTCTACACGTCGAAAAATGGTAGGGGTAAATTTTTGGTATTTTTCTGAAACTCTTGAATTTTCAGTGAATAGTGAAATACGATAAAATACAGTATAATCAATTTATCAGTAAAAATGCACTATTTATGACATCATAAGTGATGCAAGGCCACTTGCTTCGAACTCACTTGATATTTTCACTAATTAAGGCCACTTCATTTGAGATTATTCATAGTCTTGATAAAAATATTATAATAATGATTAAAATAATCTAAAAGACCTCCCCTCCTCCACTATAAATACCACCCGCACTCCCCTCTTCCTCCCACACCTCTCAAGCCTTGATCATTGTATAAATTCTGCCAAATTCCCTCCCCAATATTCTTCCCCACGTCCTAGAGCTGCTGGTCTCACCAAAAGACCAAAATCAAAGACCTTAAGAAGGATCTCAAGGATAAGAGATCAAGAGGTAAACATCCTCTTTCATTTTCATTCTTTCCTTCCATTTTATGTTATTCTCTTCCTTTCCCTTTGTATTTTGTAGGGATATTTCATTAAATATTTCCCCTTACTGTCCAAATTTTTCATGAATGATGAGATATTCCATTCCTCTCATCAATCTTATTTTTATGAAATTTTAAGAGACATCGTTAGGCTGCCGAATTTCCGTAATAAATTTCTCATGTTTTCTTTATTTCATGATTCCTTTTCTTCTTCCTTCACCCCCTCTTATCCAAGAGGCATGAAATCTCCAGAATCATGTATATTCTAGATGTTTTCATGTTTATGGAAAATTACAAATCATTATTTCTCTCCTCTCTCACTTATTTAAAGAATCAAAAAACATTGTCCATTTGTGTCGAATTACCGATATCGTGGACGATGTATTTTCAATTTCCATTAATTCTTTCAAGACTGGTCATGAAACCATTTATATGGTTGAACCAGGTTATAATATATGTTTTAAAACTCATATATGGTTCTGTAATTCTTTTGTACTCATGATTCAAATTTATAAGACTAAATGAAGTTGTAATTATCAAAGAACCACTTAAATGATCTAAACGAACATAACTAATGTTTTAACTTATAAATCATCATCATATAAAGCATCAAAGTGATAAATGATATAATTTATGGTACTGAAAATAGTAAATACTACTCCATTCCAATTCTGGAATTTCACTTCCAATCAACAAGAACGATTCATCATGAACCGATTGTGAAAATCACAAAAGAACTCACCCAAAATAATGCAAGGAACAAAATACTAACAAATAAGGGGTGAAATGAGGTTATGAAATTACCATATAAGATGTTATAAACATGAACATGTTTCTGTAAAATACTAATAACACTATTTTAACCATTATACAGGAGTTTTAAACAATTTTAAAGTAAGACAAGCCCAAGGTAAGGGAATTCTTAACCCGATTTCCATTCTTTGGGTTAACCTTCTACATTATAATTTATGTGCTATTTAAATTGTTTGTGTAATGGGTTCTGTTTATATTATGTTTAATTATGTGTATTTACATAGTATATACATATTCCATCCACTCAATTAAGTCTCACTTCAAGTATATGATTTTTATAAGGGACTTTTCTTCTAAAATCCACTTTAAAAATTCTGTTTTATAAGATTCAAGGGCAATGTTTTTATGCTGTTGTTTATGTTGTATGATTATGTTTTCGTTATTGGGCATTGTTTATGATGAAGGGTGGGACCTATATTTCCATCCAATGCATTGGGTATGAGTAATTTGGAGGTCGGTCGTATGGTTACTCCAAGTGTAACTGTGATGGTTACACAAAGTAAGGTAGCCGTGAGGGTTACAAATTTTAAGGTAGCCAAGATGGTTACAAGATTATGTAAGTAATTCACCAATATACCTCTATGATTATAATTATGTTTGTGTGGATCTTGTGTAAATCTCATGTTACACAAAGTATGATTTTATGGGTGTAAATCATGTATTTTGAAAATGTTTTCATACGTCATGCGTATTCATGGACTAATGTGATTTTTCCTTATTTTTCATACCTTACTAGGCCTTTGTGCTCATCCCAAGTTTTTAAATGATTTTTCACTGGTTAATGGATGAGTAATACAAGGAAGGGAGACATGTTAAATGTTGAAGAATTGTCAAGGAGTCTTGTTTTATGTTTTAATGTTTTATATTCTGGGGAAAATGGAAACTGATTTTATGGTATCCACTATGTAACAATGTGTAATGATATGAATGTTTTGTCTTAATTCTATAAAGCTCTAAAATTGAAAAGATCCTCAATGTAAAATGAAGTGTTTTCTTGATTAAATTCAAGATTATGTATGAAATAAGTGCGGTTCCTTATAGTTGGTATCAAAGGATGGTTTAGATAACTTTAGGGGTTAAGGTGATGCTAATAGAATACCATAAATAATTTTAACTCTATGTTTAATTTGTTATAGCATTTAAAGATTACCATGTTGCTTCATCTTAGAAATGTTTGTTTAGAATGGTTGTCTGTAGAATGAACATGGATGCTGAAGAGGATAGGCACCGACAGAATGACACCCTTCCTGATCAACAGCCCGGAATGGTAGGGATTGGAACCGAGCAGTTTGTGACAGTAATGGCTCAGCTAACGCAGGAAATAAATGGTGGTGGCATCCATCATAGAGGACAAATAGAGGTACCCCAACGGAACATGACAGTGGTGGAACATTTTATGAGACAACATCCTCCTGCATTCAATGGATCTTCTGACCCAGTGGCAGCAGAAGGATGTATTAAAGCCCTTGAAAAGATATTTGATGTTATGGGATGTTCGGACAATCAAAAGGTAAGTCTTTCCATTTATCGTTTTGAAGGGGAAGCTGATCAGTGGTGGTAAATGGTGAGGAATATTAGGGGTAGAGAGGATTTTGATGCCTTAGTGTGGGATGAATTTAAAAGTCTTTTTCTTGAAAAATAGTTTCCTAAGGTGGTGCGACTTAGAACGGAGAAACAATTCCTTGAATTGAAACAAAAGGAGGAAGATTCAGTGGCTATGTATGAGGCGAACTTCACCCGACTGGCGAGGTATGCTCCAAATCTTATTCTGGATCTCGATAGCAAAATCAACCATTTTTTACTCAGGATTGAAGCCAAGGTATCGAAGGGCGTTGGCCTCCCGTGAATTCAAAATTTACGAGAAACTTTTCCGATGTGCTGAGAGGGTAGAGATGGAGTTTGCTGACGATCACATGCAATTTGGAAACAAAGAGAAGAAGAGGTCCAATTGGAAAGAAATGGGTAAGAATTAACCAATGAAATCTGATGGCAAGAAAATACAGTTTCCAGTTTGTGAAAAGTGTGGCAAGAAGCACCCTGGGGAATGTATTATCAAAATTGGGAAGTGTTTTAAATGTGGTAAGTTTGGACATATGGCCCGAGATGGCAATGAAAATGATCCAAAGACTAATCCTAATAAGAAAACTGTAAAGTGTTTTAAATGTGGTGAGATGGGTCACTATGCAAATGCATGTCCAAAGAGGGATCCAAATGATGCAAAGAAGCCAGACTACAAGCAGAAAGGTGTAGTGAGATCCTTTGCAACTACGTCAGCAGACGTTGGGCCATCCAATGAAGTTGTATCAGGTACTTTGTTTGTTCACTCGGATTTTGATAAAGTTTTGTTTGATACAGGGTCTACACATTCCTTCATCTCTGAGGAATTTTCTAGTAAATTGGAAATATCACCTCAACAAATGATTCCTGAACTTGTTGTTAAAACACCAGGGGGAAATGTTATAGAAAAGAGGAATTATAATAATTTTTCTATTGTGGTATGTGGAAAGACATTACCTGCAAACCTTGTTGTTTTACCCTTAGTCGAGTTTGATGTTATTCTGGGGATGGACTGGCTTTCTGATTATCATGCTAAGATTGACTGTGGAGCTAAAGAAGTTGTTTTCCAGAAAGAGTTTCAGTTTGTATACAAGAATGAACCCATACAATTGATAACATATCAAGAAGCTGAGAAACTACTGAAAGATGGAAATGAAAGTTATCTAGCTCATATTGTTGAAAACAAGGGAACTATTCAAATTAATGATGTGCCAGTGGTAAATGAATACCTTGATGTTTTTCCTGAGGAGTTACCCAGTGTCATACCTAAACGAGAAGTCGAATTCACAATTGACTTAGTTCCTGATGCTAATCCAATTTCAAAACCCCCATATCGTATGGCTCCAATAGAACTTCTTCAATTGAAAAGTCAGTTGCAGGATTTGCTTGTCAAAGGCTTCATTCGTCCCAGTGCTTCACCATGGGGAGCCCCTGTTTTGTTTGTTAAAAAGAAAGATGGTTCCATGAGACTTTGCATTGATTATAGAGCTTTGAATAACATCACTGTTAAAAAAAAGAATCATTTGCCTCATATTGATGACTTGTTTGATCATCTCCAGGGAGCTCAGTACTTTTCCAAGAATGACTTGAGATCCGGATACCATCGGCTAAAGGTGAAGGAGGATGACATCCCGAAAACAGCCTTTCGTACTAGATATGGGCATTATGAATTTGTTGTTATGCCATTTGGGTTAACTAATGCACCTGCTGTATTCATGAATCTTATGAATAGGGTATTTCATGAGTTCATGGATAAGTTTGTGGTTGTATTTATTGATGACATTCTGGTTTTTTCTAAAAATAAAGAGGAGCATGAAAACATCTAAGGGTTATTTTAAAAACTTTACAAGAAAAGAAACTATATGGAAAATTCAGCAAGTGTGATTTTTGGTTGCAACAGATTTCTTTTCTTGGGCACATTGTAAATAAGGATGGAATAACAGTTGATCCTGCCAAAACAAAAGTAGTTGATGAATGGCCAAGACCCACAAATGTTACAGAGATTCGTAGTTTTCTGGGCTTAGCAAGTTATTACCGACGCTTTGTTAAGAACTTTGCACGGTTATCTAGCCTAATAACTAAGTTAAAACGGAAAGGGGATAAATTTGTTTGGACAGAGGAATGTGATGTTTGTTTTCAGGAACTAAAGAAGAGATTGGTGAATGCTCCAGTTTTGGCCTTACCTTCCCGGAATGGTGAGTTTGTCATCAATAGTGATGCTTCTTTGAAGGGACTTGGTTTTGTTTTGATGCACAATGATCAGGTAATTGCCTATGCTTCGAGACAACTTAAATCTCTTGAGCTGAATTATCCCACACATGATTTGGAATTGGCAGCTGTGGTTTTTTCTTTGAAAATATGGAGGCATCATCTATACGGAACCAAATGCCAAATATATACTGACCATAAAAGTCTCAAGTATATATTCACTCAGAAGGAATTAAACATGAGGCAGAGAAGATGTCTAGAACTGATAAAGGATTATGACTGCATGATTAATTACCATCCTGGAAAAGAAAACAAAGTAGTGGATGCCTTAAGTCGGAAAAATCACGCATCATTAACCATGCTACGTTTGGAACGTGATCCCTTGATTAATGATTTGATAAATTTTGGCTTAGAAGTTGTCGGTGCAGGGAATATATCTATTTTGTTTCAGGTTTCAGTGCAGTCTTCATTGTCAGACAGAATTATGAAAGCGCAGAGGGAAGACTGTGAGCTACAGAAAAAGGTAGAATTGGTTAAAATGGGTAAGTATCAATAATTTAATCTTGATAAAGATTGTGTTTTAATGTTTGGAAAAAGGTTGTGTATGCCCTGTGATTCCCACCTGAAGAAAGAATTGTTGTGTGAAGCTCATAGTTCTCCATTTTCTGTTCATCCTGGAAGTACTAAGATGTACAGAGACCTTCAGGAGTATTACTGGTGGAATGGGATGAAAAGAGATATTTCTGATTTTACAATGAAATGTTTGACATGTCAGCAGGTTAAAGCATAGCGACAGTTACCGAAGGGGATGCTTCAGCCTTTGCCAGTGCCAAAATGGAAATGGGAGAATATATCCATGGATTTTTTGGTGGGACTACCAAAGACTTCTCGAGATAACAATTCGATATGGGTTATTGTTGATCGGCTAACAAAGTCTGCTCATTTTCTTTCTATTCGAGATAAAATGACATTAGATCAGCTTTCTCGATTGTACATCAAGGAGATTGTCAGGTTACATGGAGTTCCTTTTTCCATTGTGTCTGACCGAGATCCTAGGTTCACTTCTAAATTTTGGAAGGGACTTCAGAAGTCTTTGGGCACAGTGTTGAATTTCAGTAAAACTTTTCATCCTCAATCAGATGGGCAGTCAGAACGAACGATTCAAACTTTAGAGGATATGCTTCGAGCTTGTTCAATGGACTATCAGGGAAGTTGGGATCAGCATCTTTCATTAGTTGAGTTTTCTTATAAGAATAGTTTCCATTCCAGTATTCAGATGGCACCTTTTGAGGCCTTGTATGGAAAGCGGTGTCGGACTCCTGCATTTTGGGATGAAGTCGGTGAAAGAAAGTTGATGGGGCCAGAATTGGTAGAAGAAGTGGCTGAGAAAGTGAGGATGATCCAGCAACACATGAGGACAGCTCAGAGCAGGCAGAAAAGTTATGCAGATAACAGAAGGAAAGACTTCTCTTTCAAGGTAGGTGACCATGTTTTCCTTAAAATATCTCCTTGGAAAAGTGTGATGCGTTTCAGTAAGAAAGGGAAACTAAGTCCACGATTCATCAGTCCTTTTGAAATCTTGGATAAAGTTGGAACAGTTGCATACCATGTAGCTTTGCCTCTAAGCTTATTTCAGGTACACAATGTTTTTCATGTTTCGATGTTGATAAAGTATGTTCCAGATTCATCACATATCTTGAGGCCGGAAGCAGTTCAACTGGCAGAGAACCTTTCTTATGAAGAAAAACCGGTTCAGATTTTTGATCGAAGAGAACAGGTATTGCGGAATAAGGTAATCCACAAGGTAAAGGTTTTGTGGAGAAACCACATGGTTGAAGAAGCAACATGGGAGTCTGAAAATGCTATGAGGGAAAAATACCCTCAGTTGTTTAATAAGTAAAGAAAATTGCGAGGACGCAATTTTGTTTAAGTTATATATTTATAAGTATCCTTTAAACATAATTTTATTTCTTCTATGTTTTGAATTTCAAGAAACTGTCACCTACAATTGGGTTCAGTATGTTATTTAGAGTCTGATGAAACAAACTTGTTTTTTTGGTGAATAGTAACATGCCCTTATGAATAGTGATATGAATAGTAATATGACCTCATGAATAGTAAATAATATTATTATTTTATTTTCCCATGGCAATAGGATAATGGGATCTTCATTAATTTTCCAATGTCACATAAAACTAGTTGCACTTAAATATTGTTATTTTTCGAATTAACTGTAACCTTATTTAAAAATTAAATTAATAATATTTAGAAAATTATTTTTGAAAAATGGAGGTCATTTTTGAATTCTACACGTCGAAAAATGGTAGGGGTAAATTTTTGGTATTTTTCTGAAACTCTTGAATTTTCAGTGAATAGTGAAATACGATAAAATACCGTATAATCAATTTATCAGTAAAAATGCACTATTTATGACATCATAAGTGATGCAAGGCCACTTGCTTCGAACTCACTTGATATTTTCACTAATTAAGGCCACTTGATTTGATATTATACATAGTCTTGATAAAAATATTATAATAATGATTAAAATAATCTAAAAAACCTCCCCTCCTCCACTATAAATACCACCCTCACTCCCCTCTTCCTCCCACACCTCTCAAGCCTTGATCATTGCCTAAATTCTGCCAAATTCCCTCCCCAATCTTCTTCCCCACGTCCTAGAGCTTCTGGTCTCACCAAAAGACCAAAATCAAAGCCCTTAAGAAGGATCTCAAGGAGAAGAGATCAAGAGGTAAACATCCTCTTTCATTTTCATTCTTTCCTTCCATTTTATGTTATTCTCTTCCTTTCCCTTTGTATTTTTTTGGGATATTTCATTTAATATTTCCCCTTACTGTCCAAATTTTGTATGAATGATGAGATATTCCATTCCTCTCATCAATCTTATTTTTATGAAATTTTAAGAGACGCCGTTAGGCTGCCGAATTTCCATAAGAAATTTTTCATGTTTTCTTTATTTCATGATTCCTTTTCTTCTTCCTTCACCCCCTCTTATCCAAGAGGCATGAAATCTCCAGATTCATGTATATTCTGGATGTTGTCATGTTTATGGAAAATTAAAAATCATTATTCCTCTTTTCTCTCACTTATTTAAAGAATCAAAAAACATTGTCCATTTGTGTCGAATTACCGATATCGTGGACGATGTATATTCAATTTACATTAATTATTTCAAGTCTGGTCATGAAACCATTTATATGGTTTAACCATGTTATAATATATGTTTTACAACTCATATATGGTTCTGGAATTCTTTTGTACTCATGATTCAAATTTATAAGACTAAATGAAGTTGTAATTATCAAAGAACCACTTAAATGATCTAAACGAACATTACTAATGTTTCAACTTATAAATCATCATCATATAAAGAATCAAAGTGATAAATGGTATAATTTATGGTACTGGAAATATGTAAATACTACTCCATTCCAATTCTGGAGTTTCACTTCCAATCAACAAGAACGATTCATCATGAACCGATTGTGAAAATCACAAAAGAACTCATCCAAAATAATGCAAGGAACAAAATACTAACAAATAAGGGGTGAAATGAGGTTATGAAATGACCATATAAGATGTTATAAAAATGAACATGTTTCTGTAAAATACTAATAACACTTTTTTAACCATTATTCAAGAGTTTTAAACAATTTTGAAGTAAGACAAGCCCAAGGTAAGGGAATTCTTAACCCGATTTCCATTCTTTGGGTTAACCTTCTACATTATAATTTATGTGCTATTTAAATTGTTTGTGTGATGGATTCTGTTTATATTATGTTTAATTATGTGTATTTACAGAGTATATACATATTCCATCCACTCAATTAAGTCTCACTTTAAGTATATGATGTTTATAAGGGACTTTTCTTCTAAAATCATTTTTAAAAATTCTGTTTTATAATATTCAAGGGAAATGTTTTTATGCTATTGTTTATGTTGTATGATTATGTTTTGGTTATTGGGAATTGTTTATGATGAAGGGTGGGACATATATTTCCCTCCAATGCATTGGGTATGAGTAAGTTGGAGGTCGGCCGTAAGGTTACTCCTTGTGTAACTGTGATGGTTACACAGAGTAAGGTAGCCGTGAGGGTTACAAATTTTAAGGTAGCCAAGATGGTTACAAGATTATGTAAGTAATGCCCCAATATAACTCTATGATTATAATTATGATTGTGTGGATCTTGTGTAAATCTCATGTTACACAAAGTAAGATTTTATGGGTGTAAAGCATGTATTTTGAAAATGATTTCATACATCATGTGTATTCATGGACTAATGTGATTTTTCCTTATTTTTCATACCTTACTGGGCCTTTGTGCTCATCCCAAGTTTTTAAATGATTTTTCACAGGTTAATGGATGAGTAATACAAGGAAGGAAGACATGTTAAATGTTGAAGAATTGTCAAGGAGTCCTGTTTTATGTTTTAATGTTTTATATTCTGAGGAAAATGGAAACTGATTTTATGGTATCCACTATGTAACAATGTGTAATGTTATGAATGTTTTGTCTTAATTCTCTAAAGATCTAAACATGAAAAGATCCTCAATGTAAAATGAAGTGTTTTCTTGATTAAATTCAAGATTATGTATGAAATAAGTGCGGGTCCTTATAAGAAAACCTATGATTTCCTTTGAGTTCATGGAATGTAAATAATATCTAGTAAGGTGGTGAGGTTCATGTTGGATATTTTGGAATCTTGTGGTGAGATGGTGGCAGTTCGTCCATCACATCATTTCAAGTGAATGTGTATATTTTTTTCATTTGTTGTTGGACTTTTCATTGAGTTTTTTTCTACTTTTTCGGTGGTGTCTCTCTAATATTAACTACTACAAATACGGCTTTTATTAGTGCTAAAAATGGCTTTTATCAGCGCTAGAAAAGCGCTGATAAAGCCGGAGAAGGTAAAGGGGGGTCCCCTTTATCAGTGCTCAAAAAAGCGATGATAAAGACCTCTTTTATCAGCTCTTTTTTTAGCGCTGATAAAAATAAAAAAAATTAAAAAAAATTAAAAAATTAAAATAAATACTGCCAATCTCGGTGGGGGGGATTTTTATAGTGCTTCAGCCCCCCTTTATCAGCGCTTTCCTACACCTCCATCGCCCTCCCGCACCGCCTACACCCTTTATCAGTGCTAGCCCTTTAAATAAACCTTGCACGCGCACCCGTGCCTCCACCCGAATTTGATCTCGAGACCTCCCCCCTGCGCACCTAAAGCCATTGCCACTACCCTATATTGATTTGTTCTCTTATTCATGATATATCTATTTATTTAGATATATATATAGTTATATTTACTCATATAGTAATATATATTTATATTAATATATATATATAGTTATATTAATAAATATATATATAGTTATATTAATATATACATATAGTTATATTAATATATTTATAGTAATATTAATATATAGTAGTTATATAAATATTAATATATTGGTATTTTAAATACAATGGATATTAATTATTATTTAGATAAATATAATATATTTTATATGTAAGTATGTTTAATTATTTATTTAAAAAATTTAATTTTTAGGTATGAATATATAAAAAAATTTTACATATAGTTATATATTTGATTATAAATAGAAGTGAATTATAAAAAAGGATGAAATTTAAAATACATAATATCAATATGAATGTAATAACTTTTAATAAAATCAGTCCCCACAAAAAAAATCCAATAATACCCCCTTAAACAAGGCTGAAAATCCACAAAATGTTAAACAATCTGGGTACCCCAACAAAAAACTCAGTTTTGGAGGCCTTTTGGGCCTCGTTTGGCCTTGCAAAACGCTTAACCAGGGTCCACCCCAGTCACAACGACGTAGAGCTCATCGCAGGCTTCGATTTGATATGTTGTAGAGATCAAACAGACACCCATATCAAATTTTATGGCCGTTTGAAGTTTGAGTTGCGTTTTCAACATATTTTGGATCTTTTTTAATTTTTTTTTATTTTTTATTCTTCAAATTGTTATTAAATGACTATTACTCCACAATAATTATAAAATTATTAATTAAAAATATTTTTTTAATTTTTTAAGAATCCATTTTCACTAAATATCTTATATATTAAGTATATTAAGTGTAAATGTACATTTATACTTATAAAAAATATATTTAAAAATTATATATTATATTTATATATTAATATATTTTTTTAATTTTTTTTTGAAGTCGACCCTTTATCAGCACTTTTAAAAAAAGTTTTGATAAAGCCCCCCCCCCCTTTATCAGCACTAAAAAAAGCACTGATAAAGGGGTACTTTTATCAGCGCTTTTTTTAGCACTGATAAAGGGACCCTTTATCAGCACTTTTTTGAGCACTGATAAAGGGGGACTTTTATCAGCGCATTTTTTAGCAGTGATAAAGGGGTGGCGCTGGCCTTGCCCAGTTTTGTGGTAGTGATTTCCTTATGGTTATGGAATATTTATTTGTTATCCTTCTGTTATTTCATTCATTCATTACATACGTTTTTCATTTGGTTATTCAGATTTGGAAAAATCGTTCCCACATTTGTGTCATTCTATAATTGTGTGGTTGTCTCCATCCCATGGTGATCGGGATTTCCCTTCAGGTATGTGAAGGAATTGGTCAGGTTTCGGGTTTACGGACAACCCAATTCTATTCATCCCAATGATTTCAATGTAAAAAATGAAACCAATTATTTTATATATTATTGATATCATAATTTTTTCCAAATTTATTACTTATATTTATATTAACATAATAAAATTATATAAAATGTTTTCCTTTTTCCAAAACAAAATAAAACTCATAAAAATTCAGGAATACTTCTTATATACTTACATACATGTATAATGACTAGAATAACATAATCGTACTACCACATTCAAATTTTAATAAAATTATCTAGTATATAAAAACAAAACATCAAACATAATTTAAAATATATGTAGTATCAATTTATATTTTGAACAATAATATTTTACTCATGGTAACACATGATAAAACTATAACAGGTGTGTATGATGATTAATTAATGTGAATATATAATAATAAAAATAATAATTTCACCCAAAAAATATTAACGATAAAAAATTGTCATTCAATATTTTAAAAATAATAAAATTTTCCACAATATGATAGACCATTACATAAATTTAAATACACCTTAGGTGAAACTATCACAATACAAAGGCTACAGACATGCTGATAGAGTATAAAACCAATTTTTTATTGTTAAATATCTACGTGGAAAAATATATTTGTAAAAAATCTTGTATTTAGTGATTGGATATTGTTTACTAATATTTTATTTTTTTATCTTAATTTACTAGTTGGAGTATTTATCATTTAATAAATATTTCTTTTTGGAATTTTGGTTTCTATTAATCAGATGGAAGGACACCCAGTGTGGGTCCTTCTATGTTGGTATATTAATTTTATAGTTGGACCGATATCAAAATATGGAACATTAATTTATATGGAAATGTTATATTTTAATCATGTTTTATTAGTCATCAGTGATAGGGTTCACCTTAAAACATTTATAGGATGGGGAAATCATGAAATGAAATGAAAGTATTATTTCATGATATTATTCATTAGTAGATTCTGTTATCCAAAGGGAATTTAAAATATAATCAAATGGCGGTGTTCTATTATATTGGTTAGTCTAGTTCCAAGCCCTCTACATGGGATAAATCACATTTAGACTCATAGGGGACACATTGTGTTATTTCCCATGCACGAAGGCCTCATTTGGTGACAATTATTTTTAATCAATGTCATAATTTGTTTCGTAATTTTTTAACGGATTCCTTCTATTTAGTTATATATATCCATTTTTATCTCTCATGAAGTCACATATCATCAGTCAATCATGATACAATGGATTTCCCACATTTCCATTATTCATTCAATTAATTAATTACCATAAATTTATATCCCACAAATGTTTTTTTTCATGTGGATTCATGGTATTTTCTTCCCCAATTCCATATTTTTTCATTATCCAATTTCCTCTAATTTTTAATCACTATGGTTGTATTTTGGGAAATAAATACTAATAAATAACTGAACAATCAACATAGTTACTTTTATTTTTATTATGTATCATATCTGGTATGTTATTGGCCAATGTATTGAAGTGTTTATTTATCATTTATCATGTAGTATTTTCCCCTAAAATTTTATTTAGTTTGTATTTAATATTGATCATTATTTGGATATTGGATTATGAAATAATTTTTTTTCATTGGTTATTATTTAATAAATATAAGGAGGAAATCATAACACATTTTATATGGTTTAGTTTTTTATACCACAAATTGAGTTTTGTGTTTATATTCCATCAAGGGATTTTGGTTTTTTATAGAGGTACTGTAAATTTAACAATAATTGTGGTTAAAATTTTTTATAACTGTTTTTAAAGGTCTTTCATAGGATTTGGATTGATTTCTATATTAATGGGTGACTTAGGCATGTCCATGAATAAGTAAATATATTTAAATCCAACTTTTCTTTATTATTTTTAAAACAATTATTTTTTTCCCTTCCTAGTAATATCATAATGTACACCTATTTAACCCTATAAATATTTCATGGATTCTATTATGAAAATAATAATTTTTAATTGATTTATTTTATTTTTCAAGGATCAAAAATTAGTTTTCATGTGGAATATCAATATCAAAGGGTCTCTTTAACTAGGTTAATTCCTCATACAAAATAATTGTTTAAATAAAAAGGCTGTTATTTCATTAATGCATTATAAAATGGAAAATAATGACACTTGTAATTTTTTATGAATAATGATTGGTTTTTAATTTTAATATAGATTTAATTGAATTACAAATTATTTTATATTCATTATTCACAATAGAATTAAAAATTAGGTTTATATTATAAATGACATGTTTATAATTGAATGTGATGGTTCAAAAGTATTTTTATGTGAGTTTTCATAGTTTTATTTTCAATTGAAAAATTTCTAAAATTATTTTCCAAAAACTATTTAAAAATTCCTAATTGGGATGTAATAATAACTGCGGTTGTTGATGTAAAATATTTATTGGTGTTTCCCTTTTATATTTTTTTCCTTAAACTTGATGTTGATATTATAAATGTTTATGGAATATTCCAATTTTATAACTTATTTTATTTTTTATTATTCATGATACATGTGGGATTCATCTATTAATATATTCATAGGTTATGTTGATTTATAACCATGGTTGTCATACGTTTTGTATGACTCCACAATTATAAAAAAAATTCCTTGAATGACATTTCACACAGAATTAGGATGATTATGGGATCTTTAGGTTCTTAGTTAGAGTCCATGGAAAATAACTATTATGTATCATATTATGATCTCAATATCTATATATATCAAAAATATAAAAAAAATATAAAAAAAATATTTTATTTTTTCCCACACTAGATGTATGTCATAGTGGAACTATTCATTTGTAGATTCTCTCCCTAGTGTACCAACATGATGTTTGATATAATTGGGTTTAAATAACTATGGGGGTCAATTTATACCATGGATTTTTTCAACATTGTTACGCTAATTATGATGGACACTTCTATTCCATTTTATCATTGGATATTAATACAATCAATAAGTTATTCATTTAATGAATTGACCTCAGTAATTTATGTTTTTTATAGATTATTTCTCAATGTTTTTTTTTGTCATTTATTTTACATAAAACCTTTATATTTATTATATAGTATTATATCTTAGGTTTAATATTCATGGGATTTCAAAAATGGTATTAGAAAATGTCTTATTCTATAATATGTCTAAAATTTGAATATTTTTAATTTTAATTTTTTGGATACAATATTGTTTCTAAAAGATCCATAAATTTAACTGATGTTAATTTTCATGTCATATTATAATGATGGAATTTATTACCATTTAAATAATTATTTTATGTGACAGTTTCATGTGAATTTTTTAATTTACATGTTAGATTAAATTTATAGTGGTATTTTGAAAATTAGATTGGGATACTTTTACATTTAATGGCCATGCATGTTGGATGGGGAGGATATGTAAGAAATATTTTTTCGCATAACTATATACATTTGAGGTTCCATGTTAGGCCTTCACTAATAAATACTATTGTCATTTAATATCAGTTTGAGTATAGTGTGGGGATAATGTAAAGGACCATCTTTCATCACACACATAGACCATTGGTGTAACACTCTACCCCTACCATATTGTCTTGAGGAGGTGGTGGGTGTTACCTGGCCTTAACCAACATTCCCAAGGCACCAAATGATGGAAATAAATGTCGACGACTTCAAGAAAAAAATTGGGGAATGATTTTCCATTCCGAAAAACCCAACCAACCAAATGATCCACTATCAACAAACTACAATATGCATGTCAACAAAAACAACAAACACTAAAATTACCAAAAAAAAAGAACCACACTATTCAACAATACAACCATAAATCCAATACAACCAACACTATATCAGAGTACCATGCATAATACTAACCAAAAGACAAATAATAAGCCAAGACACACTCTACGACTCCAGCCCAAGCTCCATGTTCGAAGAACCACTAAATATCGTAAGAATCACCATGAACCACTAGAAAATGAGATGCCTTACCTTTACATGTGTCTCGGAATACGACATTTGCAAAAGCACCAAATTGCCAAAGTAGGGTGTGAGTACTAATACTCATTTGGTTTTCCCCAAATGACTTCCCTACACATGCCACTAGGATAAAACGGTTAGCACATTTATATAAAGAAGTTTATATAAAATAATCACAAGTGAAACCATTACTATGATCCATACATACCCTTAACAAGCCATGAAAACCATGGAAAATCCAAACATACATTCCACAAAGAATTTCATCATTTCACATTAGCACAAATATTTTCATCTAGAAATACAATGCACCACACAAGATTCCACAACCCAATACTGGTATAACAATCATAGTGGCACTTCCATCCAACCCGTTTCTTCATTCACAAATTTAGTGGCACGCCCCTTCCACTTACAATTGATGGTGGCCCTTCCATATACTACCCATCCCCTTTTTATAGTGGTACTTCCCGCCCACTTCCACACAATATTCAAACAAGCCAAAACCAAGCCTATAACCCACCATGTTAACAAAGATATTAAATTAACCACAATTACATTCCAAACCAGTTAAATAAATCAAACATTTATTGAAAACACCCTTCATCCCTTTTTACATGCAAATTCCAATTTCAATAAAACAACCAGTATTATTAAAAATATATTTCACAAGAAATCTTAATTAATTCAAAAAAACAAAAAAATTTAAAATCTCTATTTTAAAATCACAACAAGGTAATTTTACCCGAAAACCCCTTTCTTCCGAAAAATACCCAAAACATGACCAAAGGGATTTCTAACCAATTTCTCACATCAAAATCAGAATTAATTTCATGCCAAAAAATCAATTGTAACCAAATCAACTAGTTCTTACCATGTGGAGTTGAGAGAGAAGCCACATACCTTTAGGGTTCTTGTGAAATCGACCAACAAGCGACCACACCACAATTCCAGTGAACACACCACCGAAACCTCTCTAGATCCGCTTCCCTAGCGTTGACAAACCATAGAATTAACATCCAAGAAAACCAAAGCACTATATCTACACACAACGAGTGTAGATGTAGGGAAACTAGAGAGAGGGGATGTAGATCTAGAGGAAACCACAAAAAAACCAAAATAATAGACTTACATGGGAGAAACCACATTGAAACCCCTTTGAATCGCTTCCAAAACAAGTAGGAGAGCACGTCCAACCACTGAGAACCCAAAATCCCGAGTGAGGATCGAGTGGGAGTGGATTTGGAGTGTTTTAGTTCAATATCGATTGATCCTGGATATAAAACCCCACTGTTTATGTCGTCGTATGGTTAGACTGCATGGTTTGGAAAATCATGTGCTAACCATCCGCACACCACGGCCTCGAGAGAAGTAGTCCACACAGTTTCCTCACACAGTTTGGAAAACCGTGCGCAGGCCGTGCGAAGCCAACTGTCTCCCCTACACAGTTTTTTAGAGAATCCGCATGGTTTCCTCTTACCGTGCTCAAACCGTGATCCCTAAGAAAAGCCACCAAACTTATTCAAAACCATTCCAAACTCACCCAACCTCTTCCCAACTCATCCCATGCAATTTAAACACATAAGAAAGCACAAACAAATGCTTCATTCCTCAACCAATGGGTGCTAAAATTTCTATTAGGATTCCAGTTATTTTGGAATTTCATTATATATATATCTATTATTCCATGACTTCATTCTAATTAATAAATATTAGGTTATATATTATATCTTAAATTTATTTGGATTTATAAAATGTTTATTTTCTCAGGTTTTCATGGATGGGTTTTAGTCATTATTCATGAGTTATTAATTATTCCATTGTTACGACCAGTCCTCAGGGCCCGTGCCGTGACTACCCCAAGCCCGCCTACCATAGGCCAGGGGTTGGCGACTAGCACCAAGGCGTAAATACCGCTAAAAAGGAAGGAATTGCCTTTTTATTGTAAAAAAACACCATAGAGCAAGCAACCAGCTAGAAGTAAACACAAAGTAAAAACTGAGTACAACAGTAAGTGCGGAAAAGTAAGTGGGCCAGTATACAAACCCAAACTGAAAGTAAAGTACAACTGGAAGGGAAAACAGCAACTGAAAAGTAAAGACGCATCACCGAGATGTCCATTGGAAAATCCCACCTGAAGGATGAGTACAGATAGCCTCCACTACTCCTCAGGTCCAGCCGACCGCTCCGAGTACGTCTCATCCAGTGGTCCACCTCCAGGTACCGTCCTGCTCCGCAAGACTCAAAAATGATCAGCGATGTCTGTCGTCTGCAACCAACACAATGTAGTGCGGGAATAGCCCGTGTAGGGGTGAGTATAAGCTACTCAGTAGGGACCCTGAGGCCCCCGAAGGTCTCCCAGAATCCACAAAAGATAATCCACAATGGAAAGACACAATCACGAAGTAACATCCGACACTGCCTAGGTATATGCCCATACATATACCTAAGTCATCAATTCTCGTTCGGCTCCAACATCCGAGCCCAAGTACTACCCAGTCCACATAGAAAATCAAAACGTAAATCCACACAGGATAGCACAACACAATCCACATAAGAAAGCAAAACAAGATTCATCTCACACAGGTATACTTCTTCGTATGACGATAGAGATGATCAGATATTTCCACTAATTCATCTATTCCATCAGACCCACAAATGAATGATAGGTACTAACCCCCGCAATGACCCACATAGGATCTGACCCACAAAGGATTGATAGGTAACGAACCCCCGCAAAGACCCACACAGGATCGGACCCACACAGGATCTGTAGGCATTGGCTCACACAGAACGGCTGAGTGCTGACCCATAGAGGATCGGACCCACACAGGATCGATAGCGCTGATCCACGTAGAATCACTGAGTGTTGTAGTTTTCGTCGTCGAATCCACTGAGGATCTCTGTACAGTCATCATCATCATCATAGTTGCTAACGCAGCCAGCTCTAGGGTTCCCTCACACAGAAAGCTCGTTCAGGAGGGTCCGCTCCATGAGCCGAGAGGCTAATACATCAACTGACACAATGTCCAGTGTTGATGTATCCAAATGTTCCATATCGTCAACAGGAACTCAACGTCGCAGACGCCGCGTCAATCGGACGCCCGGTCTGAGAGTTATTGGATTTTTCATTCTAGGGGCCCGGTTGGTTTTTTTATGTCGAAACCAACTCGACCGTACTCCACCTACGTCCAAACCTTGGGAGGAGTAAGCCAAAAGATCTGTCTCACTAAGTGGAATCCAACAAAGTCGACGGCACGTCAATTGGACGTCCGGAGCTCAAGTTACGAGTGTTTCCGCTCCGAGGGCCCGGTTGGTTTCGTGTATGAACCAACTCGTCTGAACACATAGTATTCTGAAACCTTGAGTGAAATATACCAAAACGACCGTCTCAATCCATGAATCACATCGCAACTGACGGTGCATCGATCGGAGGCCCGTAGCACATGTTATGGGCATATGACCAGAAGAGATTCGGTATTAAGGGGTTCCGGCCCGGTCCGACCCGGCCCGGCCTGGGCGCGGGGCGCGCTGGCCAGGCCCTCGGCCAAACGGCCGAGCCGTTTGAAGGGGGGGCGCCTGCCCCCTGGTTTTTGTAAACGCGGCCCCCATTAAGGGGGGCAGCTTGAGCTGGCCACCGGGGGTCTGTAACCCCCCGCCTTCCCTTGTCCGGTCGGCCGTCTTCTGCCACCACAGACCGGCGACGGCCGGTCCCCCCTGCTCCGACACCGGCGGCCCGGAACCGGCTATCGATCACCCTGCTCTGCCGCGGCCTGAAATCATCCACGGCCTTGGTTCGTCCGGCGCGGCGTGACGGCGCCACTCCCCTCTGCTGTGGCCCCGCTCCGTCTGTGGTGTCTTCGGGTTTCTCTGACGCGGCTCGACGGCGTCGCGTCCTTGTTCGATTTCACGGTGCGGCGCGACGGCACTGCGCATTCCTTGCCGCATGATCCCGCGCGGTGAGACAGCACCGCACCATTCCCTTTTCAATCCACAATAAGAACCAAAACATAGATAAGGGAGGAGGGTCAACCGTGTTTGTGCGGTCCGACCCCCTCTCGTTAATCGATAGCAAAAGGTCAAAATTTACGAAGAACGTCAAGGTAGAAATCACGAACAAAAATTAAATAACCCCTACCTCGTCAAACAAGTTGGGTGAGGATTCGTCGCGGAGATAACCGTCGTGGTAAGTGTCATCGCGGAAGGAGATGTCGTGGAAAAAGAGAGTCGCATCGCGGGGACGGCGTCGCGTCGTAGATCTCCGAGGAATCTGGTGTTCTTCGCATTCTTCGCGTTCTTCGTCGAAGAGGAAGAAGTTCTTCAAGCTCTTTAGCTTTTCTCCCAAATACTCTCAAAGCAACAAGACTCCAACAAAAATAAAATAAGTCCCTTACTTATTCTATTAACACAACTTAAGGTTTCAAATTCAAAAGCTTGAATTAAACCACATAATTAAAATACACAAGTTGTCAAAATTAATGAAGGGTTATGAAAAGTTAGGGAAGGTGAAGTGGTAGGGTTCGTGTGGGCCCCACCACCTTCATAACCTCCAAATGGATGTTGGGTGGTTTTCCCCAACTACCACCCAATGCTTAATCCACTTAGAGTAAAATAAAATTGATGCATAATTTTATTTTACCTTCTCCAAAAATTTAACAACTTCTCTCATGTAAACGCAACTCCGGAAAAGGTGTTCCTAAGCAATTATAAGCGCTTTGAATCCATCGGTGCCCTCGGAATTTGATTCCGAACACTGGTTCAAGAGTTATAAATTCATGCTCGTTCGTTCACTGAACGTACACGAGCTAAACTTCGGATAGAAATTCTGGGCACAACAGGCCTCAGAATCATGTGCCGTCAGAAACTGCATTCTTGTAAAATCCCAAAAAAATTAAGATAAAATTTTCCTTGAATTTTACGGGTCTTTACATTACTCCCACCTCAGGGCTTTACGTCCCCGTAAAGATACATCAAGAGCTAGGGAAACAAAAGTGGGTAGTGAGCGCATATCTGAGCCTCCCGCTCCCAAGTGCTCTCCTAGAGGTTCCCGTGCTACCATCTGATGTGCACTAGAGGAATCAATCATCCATGTTGGACCCGCTCCTTTCAATCCTCGATCTCCACCGGGACCTCCGCAATAGTCGCCCCATCATCAACGTCCAGCTCCCCATGGTCAATGATATGCATCGGGTCATGCACGTATCTCCTCAGCTGTGATACGTGGAAGACGTCGTGCACCCGGTGCAACTAAGGTGGTCGAGCCAGGCGATAAGCTACCTCTCCAATCCTTCTGAGGACCTGGAATAGTCCGATGAAGCATGGAGACAACTTTTTGCCTCGTCCAAATCTCCATAATCCACGTTGAGGTGAGACACGCAAGAAGACGTGTTTGCCATCCTCAAACTCTAGTGGTCTCCACCTCCTGTTAGTATAGGACTTCTGCTGGCTCTGAGCTGTCCTCATCTGCTCCTCGATGACCTGGACCTTCTCTATCCTAGGCTGGACCATCTCCGATCCCACAAGTGCTGACTCCCCAGGGTCTGTCCAGCACAAAGGAGATCTGCAAGGTCGGTCGCACAATGCCTCGTATGGTGCCATCCCAATGTTGGAGTGGTAGATGTTGTTGTACGCAAACTCCACCAAGGGTAGGTGGTCCTCCCAGCTGCGACCAAAGTCGAAAACACATGCGCGGAACATGTCCTTAAGAGTCTGAATGGTCCTCTCCGTCTGATCATCTGTCTGAGGGTGAAAGGTGGTGCTCAAACGTAGCTGCATCCTAAACACCTCCTGCAACCCCTTCCAAATCTGGGAAGTAAAGCGAGCATCTCGATCAGAGACAGTAGATGATGGCACACCATGAAGCCGTACATTCTTATGAATGTAGAGACGCACCAAGCTCTCTACTGAGCCTTGATCTCTAATGGGTAAGAAGTGAGCCGACTTGGTGAGTCGGTCGACAATCACCCAAATGGAGTCGTGACCTTTGGAAGTGCGTGGAAGTCCAGTCATGAAGTCCATAGATATCCCATACCACTTCCACTCCGGGGCCTCCAAGGGCTGTACCAAGCCTGCTGGTACCTGGTGTTCTGCCTTCACCTGCTGGAAGGTGAGGCATCGAGAAGTGAACTCCGCCACAACCTTCTTCATGCCCGGCCACCAGTGTTGTCATTTGAAATCCTGGTACATCTTCGACACTCCAGGATGTACCGCCAAAGGAGAAGTGTGAAAATCTCTCATCACCTCCTCCTGTAAAGCAACTGGTACTAAGGAACGTCCTCTAAAAAGGACATCGTTCACTGCTCCAAAGGAGAAACCATGAGGTGCATTTCTTGAGGATATCTACGCACGCCACATCTCACAGTCAGCATCCCCACGCTGTGGCTCTCTGACCCACTGCAGTAGTAAAGGAGTGACTATGAGAGACTGAAGGAAGGCTGCCCCACCTCTATCCATGAAGTATATCTACAAAGCGGCTAGATGCTCTGTCTCCTCCTCAAGTAGCTGAATGCATGTTCTCCTGCTGAGTGCATCGTCTACTACATTCCACTTCCCAGGAGTATAGACTATCTCAAAGTCATAGTCCTGGAGGAACTCGAGCCATCGCCACTGTCTCAGGTTTAGGTTCTTCTAAGAGAAGATTTACCTAAGACTCTGATGGTCAGAAAAGACTGTAAAGCGCTTGCCCATCAGGTAGTGTCGCCATGTCTTCAGAGCGAAGACCACTGCTGCTAAATCTAGGTCCTGGGTAGCGTAGTTCTTCTCATGCAGCCTCAACTGACATGACCCATAGGCGATCACCACCCTCTCCTGCATCAGGACACATCCGATTCCGGTCCCTGATGCATCGTAGTAGACTACGTATCCTACTCCCTCCTCAGGCAATCTCAAGATAGGGGTGCTGGTCAATCTCTGTCTCAACTCCTGGAAGCTCTACTGACATCTGCCTGACCACACAAAGGGTTTCCCCTTCTTCGTAAGAGCTGAGAGTGGTGTCGCAACTCTAGAGAAGTCTGGCACAAATCTCTGATAGTATCTAGCTAGGCCTAAGAATCTTCGCACCTCAGTCACACTCCTTGGTGGCTCCCAAGCCAACACTGCCTTGATCTTTGCAGGATCCACCGCAAATACTTCCTTAGAGATGATGTGTCCTAAGAAGTGGACCTCACGTATCCAGAACTGACACTTTGAGAGCTTTCCATACAGTTAGTTCTCTCGGAGTGTATATAGTACAACCCGCAAGTGGTAGGTGTGGTCCTCCTCAGTCTTCGAGTAAATAAAAATGATGTCGATGAAGACCATGAAAAATCGATCGAGGTATGGCTGAAAGATCTAGTTCATGAGGACCATGAACACTATTGGAGCATTGGTTACGCCAAATGGAATAACCGAGAACTCATAGTGGCCATACCGACACCTGAAGGCCGTCTTCTGCACGTCCTCGTCACAAACTCTGAGATGATGATAGCCAGACCTGAGGTCTATCTTTGAGAACCACCGTTCTCCCTTGAGCTGATCGAAGAGGTCATCAATCCTTAGTAGAGGATACTTGTTCCTCACTATCACCTGGTTCAGGTGACGATAGTCGACACAAAGTCGCAAGCTTCCGTCCGCCTTCTTGGCGAACAAAATCGGGGAAGCCCAGGGTAAAACACTGGGTCGGATGAAAACCTTGCCCTTCAAGTCCTCCAACTGTACCCGTAGCTCTCAAAGCTCATTGGGGGCCATCCGATATGCTGGAGTTGATATCGGGACTGTCCTGGGGTACAGGTCAATATAAAAGTCTACCTCTCTGCGAGGAGGTAGCCCTGGGACATCGACGGGAAAAACGTCCACATACTGATCCACCACTACAGGAAAACTAGGACTCCGCACGTCAACTGCTCCTAGGATGAGGCTAGCCAACTGATGAGTGATGGGTTGTCCTCTCCTCTGCGAGAGTCCATCCTATGCTGCAAAGGCTCCCTTCTCACCAGTGAAGGTGAACCTGCTCCCGTCGGTGCGTACACATCACACCTTGTGCCTAATACAGTCAATCTGAGCATGAACTATAGATAACCAATCCATGCCCAAGATGACGTCGTAAGGCATCGATGCCGCTACAAGAAGATCCCAGCCGAAGCTCTCTCCTCCTAGAGTAATCTCACACTGCCGGCACCAGTGCGTAATCGTCGAGTCTGCTCCCGTATGAGTCTCTAGCCGTAAGGATCGAGCCAACAGCTCTGTCGGAATCTCCGAGCTCCGAATAAGGGCAGCGGCTATGAAATAATGACTCGATACTATGTCTATAAGAACTACAAAAAGGGTGGAATAGACATAGATAGTACATTGAATCATCTCGGGCGTGCTGTGGTTATAGGCCTTCGCTGCCTGGAGCTGTGCCTGTCTCTGGCCGCCAGCTCCCTGTGGCCAGGGTGGACCTCCTGGTGGTGGTGGTGGTAGGGCCTCAAAGCATCGCCCACCACCTGCTGCTCGGCCATCTCCTCTGCCTCGTCCGCCTGCTCCCTACAGACTGCCACGGTCGACCCTCTGCCTCTACCTGGGTGGTCCCTCAACTGTCTGCTGCTCCTCGGCATGGCGGGTCGGGCAGTCATGAGCCATGTGTCCCTGCCCGCCGCATGAGTATCATGGTCGACCTCTCGAAATAATGGCTCCGCACTGTGTTCCCCGCATTGCTGAGCCAGTGTCCTGAGGTCGTCTTCCTGAGGGTCTGGTCTGCATGGACCCTTGAGTCATCCATAGACTGCCTGCTGTAGAAGACTCTGCCACGTGCCGCCTTGCGGTGGGTCTCGGCGCTGTTGAAGGATCAACAAGAAAGCTCTCGGTCAAAAGGGATCGCTCCAATACTCCTGCCTGGGTCTGAATGCTGAGGGAGATCAGTGATGCCCTGATCTCATGCCTCAATCCCTGCTCAAAGGTCCGGGCCCAGAAGAATAGGTCACATACCATGTCTGTTGAGTAGTGCGAGAGATCGGTAAATCTCGCTGAGTCTTGGGCGACTGTCAAGCTGCCTTGCCGCAGCAAAAGAAGCTCTTGGATGTGAACCACACAGAGGGTGACTGGGACAAACTCTGAGCAAAAGAGGCTCTCAAAGTCCGTCCAAAGGAGAGATGCCTCATCGTGCACCTGGAGCATCAAACTCCACCATATGCCTGCTGTCACGTGCAGTAGGCTCGCTGCGAGGATCACCATGAGGTCTACTGGTGTCCTCACTAACCTGAAAACATTCACCACTGCCTCCAGCCAGTCCCCGGATGCCTGGGGGTCCGTCTCCCCGTGGAACCTGGGCGGTCACTGGCATTGGAACTCGTGCAATGCACTAAGGCGACATGCATCGTCAACAGCTAGGGCTGGAAGCATCGGTGGCTCGGAGGGTAGAGGTACCGCCGGTGGCTCACCTATCAAAAGGCCCTGTACCGAGGCCTCGTTGCTCGGTGGGCTGTCATCATGCTCAATTCTCGGAACCCTAGCTGGCTGCCGTCGTGGGGCCATCCTGAAAAGGAAACAGGTGCGCCACAGTCAGAACAGTATTCCTTGTGAGCTGACATAAAGTAATCACAAAGAAAACTTAAATCACCCATGCAATCAATGTTTTCGTGCATTAAGTTAGAAATCAGAAGTTAGGGTCCTAGTGTACGGATACGTCGGCCGCCGCACCAACACTGGACTCCCTGGAATGATAACCACACCCAATACGCTTAACACTATTGCTTCACATAGAAAAAGATCAGAACCCCAAGTTCTATGGTAGAACCGAACTCCTCTGATACCAATTTGTCAAGACCCGTCCTTGGGGCCTGTGTCGTGACTACCCCAAGCCCGCCTTCCATAGGCCAGGGGCTGGCAACTTGCACCAAGGCGTAAATCCCGCTAAAAAGGGAAGGCATTGCCTTTGTAAAGTAAACAAACACCACAGAGAAAGCAAGTAGCTGGAAGTAAGCAGTAAGTAAAAACTGAGTACAACAGTAAGTGCGGAAAAGTATGTGGGCCAGTATACAAACCCAAACTGAAAGTAAAGTACAACTGGAAGGGAAAACAGCAACTGAAAAGTAAAGCTGCATCGCCGAGCTGTCCACTAGAAATCCCACCTGAAGGGTGAGTAAAGATAGCCTTCACTACTCCTCGGGTCCAGCCGACCGCTTCGAGTACGTCTCGTCCAGTGGTCCACCTCCAGGTACCGTCCTGCTCCGCAAGCCTCCACCACGATCAGTGTTGTTCGTCGTCTGCAACCAACAAAACGTAGTGTGCGCATAGCCCATGCAGGGGTGAGTATAAGCTACTCAGTAGGGACCCCGAGACCCCCGAAGGCCTCCCAGAATCCACAAGGGATAATCCCCAAAGGAAAGATACAATCATGAAGTAACATCTGACACTGCCTAGGTATATGCCCATACATATACCTAAGTCATCAATTCTCATTCGGCTCCAACATTCGAGCCCAAGTACATCCCAGTCCACACAGGAAAGGAAAACGTAAATCCACAGAGGATAGCACAACACAATCCACATAGGAAAGCAAAACAGGATTCAGCTCACACAGGTATACTTCTTCGTATGACGATAGAGATGATCAGATATTGCCACTGATTCATCTAACCTGTAGGACCCACAAAGGATTGATAGGTACTAACCCCCACAATGACCTACATAGGATCTGACCCACAATGGATCGATAGATAACTAACCCCTGCAAAGACCCACACAAGATCAGACCCACACAGGATCTGTAGGCGCTGGCTCACACAGAACCGCTGAGCGCTGACCCACACAGGATCGGACCCACACAGGATTAGTAGCACTGATCCACGTAGGATCGCTGAGTGTTGTAGTCATCGCCGTTGAATCCACTAAGGATCTCTGTACAGTCGTTGTCGTCGTCACAGTTGCTAACGCAGCCAGCTCTAGGGTTCCCGCACACAGCAAGCTCGTTCAGGAGGGTCCGCTCCACGAGCCAAGAGGCTGATACATAAACTGACACAAAGTCTAGAGTTGATGTATCCAAAAGTTCTGTATCATCAACAGGAACTGAACGTCGCAGATGGCGCGTCAATCGGACGCCCGGTCTGAGAGTTACTGGCTTTTTCATTTCAGGGGCCCGGTTGGTTTTTTTAAGTCAAAATCAACTCGACCTTACTCCACCTACGTCCAAACCTCGGTCGGAGTAAGCCCAAAGATCCGTCTCACTAAGTGGAATCTAACAAAGTCGATGTCACGTCAATCGGATATCCGGAGCTCAAGTTACGATTGTTTCCGCTCCGAGGGCCCGGTTGGTTTCGTGTACGAACCAACTCGGCCGAACCCAAAATATTCCTAAACCTTGAGTGTGATATATTGAAACGACCGTCTCGATCCTATGATTGCATCGCAACTGACAGTGTGTCGATCGGAGGCCCGTAGAAAATGTTATGGGCGTCCGACCGGAAGAGATTCGTTATTAAGGGGTTCGGGCCCGGTCCGACCCGGCCCGATACCCCCAGGGTCGGCCCGAACCGGGTCTGGGTCCGGCCCGATTGGGCGCGGCCCGGCCCGGCCTGGCTGCGCTGGCCAGGCGCTCGGCCAAATGGCCGAGCCGTTTAAAGGGGGGGAGCCTGCCCCCATGGTTTTTGTAACCGTGGCCCCCCATTAAGGGGGGCCGCTTGAGCTGGCCACCGGGGGTTTGTAACCCCCGACCTTCCCTTGTCCGGCCTGCCCACTCTGGCCGGATGGCTTTTGCCACCATGGACCGGCGATGACCGGTCCTCCCAGCTTCGACCCCGGCGGCCCGGAACCGGCCGCCGGTCACCATGCTCTACCGCGGCCCGGAACCGGCCGCGGCCTTGGTTCGTCCGGCGCGGCGCGATGGCACCGTGCCCCTCCTCCGCGGCCCCGCTCCGGCCGCGGTGTCTTCGGGTTTCTCCGATTAGGTGCGACGTCGTCGCATCCTTGTTTGATTTCATGGGGCGTCGCGATGGCACCGTGCATTCCTTGCCGCACGATCCCATGCGGTGCGACATCACGGCGCTATTCCCGTTTCAATCCACAATAGAAACAACAACATAGATAATGGAGGAGGGTCGGCCGTGTTTGTGCGGTCCAGCCCCCTCTCGTTAATCGATAGCAAAAGGTCAAAATTTATGAAAAACGTCAAGGTAGAAATCACGAAAAAATAATAAAATAACCCCTACCTCGTCGAACAAGGTGGGTGAGGATTCTTCGCGGAGATAACCGTCGTGGGAAGAGGCATCGCGGAATGAGATGTTGCTGAAAAAGAGAGTCGCGTCGCGGGGACGGTGTCGCATCGTCGATCTCCGAGGAATCCGGCGTCCTTCGCGTTCATCGCGTTCTTCGTTGAAGAGGAAGAAGTTCTTCAAGCTTCTTAGCATTTCTCCCAAAGACTCTCAAAGCAACAGGACTCCAAAAAAAAATAAGTCCCTTACTTATTTTATTAACACAACTTAATGTTTGAAATTCAAAAGCTTGAATTAAACCACATAATTAAAATACAGAATTTGTCAAAATTAATGAAGGGTTATGGAAGTTTAGGGAAGGTGAAGGGGTAGGGTACGTGTGGGACCCACCACCTCCATATCCTCCAAATGGAAGTTGGGTGGTTTTCCCCAACTTCCACCCAAAGCTTAATCCACTTAGAGTAAAATAAAATTGATGCATAATTTTATTTTACCTTCTCCAAAAATTTAACAAACTTCTCTCGTGTAAACGCAACTCCGGAAAAGGTGTTCCTAAGCAATTACCGGCGCTGCGAATCCATCGGTGCCCTCGGAATTCGATTCTGAGCAGTTATTCAAAAGTTAGAAATTCCCGCTCGTTCGTTCACTGAACGTACCCAAGCTAAACTTCGGATAGAAATTCTGGGCACACCGGGCCTCAGAATCATGTGTCGTCAGAAACTACGTTCTTGTAAAATCCCAAAGAAAATTAAGAGAAAAATTCCCGTAAATTTTATGGGTATTTACATCCATGTTATTTGTGTTTTGTATTTAAAATGAAAGTTTTTATCTCATATGTGTGATTATTCATAATATTTAGTTGTTATCTAAATATTATACATGGGTGTTCCATGTAATTAATCATTTTATTAGGTTAAATCATTCCCACATGAATTCATTTTATGAAGGTCAACTAGATTCAAACACATAATGATTTTGAATTCACTTAATACCATTACACATGTTAGCATTGTTACATGGGTTAGAGGTAACCTAGGTTTGATCATGAAACTATAGTATCAAAAACCATTTTATTTTACACTATTTTATTTATTCATGGATGATTAATTGTACAAATATCAGAGGCCAAGGGATATATGATAAGAACAATTTAAAAAAAAACATTCATCCATTAATATCAAATACATATGGGATTTTATGAATTTATATTTATTTTTTGGGGTTTTATTTACATTATACTATTTTTATATTTATACCAAAAAATTATTTATATTATAAATGACTGAGTTCCATGTGTAATGTATAGAGGCTTCAGATAGTTGACACAAACCATGAATCATGGATGTGTATGGCTAAATATTCTTTATTTTCAATAAAATAATTTAATATTTTCTATTTATTACATATATTTTGTACTATTTATCATTCCTTGTTTATATCATAATTATTATTGTTTTCTTGTATTTTTTAATTTTATTTGAAAAATAGTTATTGTTTCCCTTTCATTATTTATTAATGTTTCTTCAATACATATATTTTTATTTTTGGGTGTTAAAATTATATAAAATGAACTTATCAATAGAGTTTTGTTTTTTAACATTGATTTACATTTTAATTGGGGGTTCAATTTTTATTGGTATCATATTTGGATAATATTTCACGAATAAATTGATTAATATTTTTGTGAGAACATGACTTTTTCCACGTTTAATTATTTTGATGATAAAAATAATGTGGTGTTATATCATATATACATTTTTATTTTTACCACATAATGTTATATTTTATTACCATATAAATGATGAATGTGTTTATCAAAATGATGATTCAATTATTTTTGGTGAATGATATTAATAATTTACCTATAGTATATGATTCATACTATAATATTTGTATTAATAGAGGTGATAATGGGACTATTAGAAAGTATTTTCAGTTAGAATTTAAATTTTCATGGATCCTTTTTTATTTTAATATATTTAAATATGTGGTAATAATTGTTTATTAAATCTTGACAATACATATTTTCATATTGTTTCTATTATATATGGTTTTTAATTAAAAATAGTGTAGTAAATGATGAATTCCTATATATTCAAGATCCCATCATTTCATAGAAATTCCACGATATTGTTTATAAGTATTATATTTTTCTTTTTTTTGGGCATAAATAGATTTGTTGCTCCCTTATGGTGGTTTTGGGTGAAAATTGGAAATTTTGAAAGGATTATTGAATTTTCATAGTAGGCACATGTTTAACAAAATCAATGTTCCCTATAAGAGAAAACCATTTCAACCCAAATAGAGGGGATTCACATTATTGGATAATGATTTTTTTAAATATGTTCCACATACGCCAAAGGTTTTCAGACAACTTGATGAGGTGTACGGATAAGACACATACTTAGGGGAATGTGTGTGACTCAACCAAAAAACAATGCTTATGGGATTTTAATCCCCTAAGAACTATATTTAATATTTATTGAACCCCCAACACTCACCAAAATCAATCCAAACTCAGAGAAAGTCGTTTTATCACATTTTCAACGCCTTTAGGTCATATTCCAAGACCTCATGTTATCCATTCATCATGATTCAAATCCTAGATTTGAGGATCAATAACCCTCCCAGTTAGAGGATCTCATCTTGTGTATCCCCCTTTATTTTAATATTATTCTCCCATCCATTGAAGAATTTTCTTCACAATTTTTATTGGATATATTTCTATTATTGTGTATCTACAACTGGATTTGAGGGACCATAATTTTTCAATCTTGATTTGGGATATAAGAACTAAATCTCATTCTATATAATTATGCCATGCAAATTGGGGAATTCCATTAGGTGACCATTCATCGATGAATTCTTGCAAGTGGTTTATTATTCAAATCACATAGTCATGTTTTCAATTATATGTATGTAATTTTATAATTTCTACGATTCATTTTGGAATAATGTTTCCTAATTAATTAATTATTATGTTTCATAAATAAATTAAGGGACTTTGAAATAGGAATAATTAATTGATGAATAATTTATTAGAATATTAAATTTTAGGATCATGGGAATAAGATATATTTGTTTAACTGTGATTATAACTTTTTATATTAATTACATAGGTTTTTAGTTTTTTAATCAAGATTGTAAATTATTGAATTAACAATGGTATTATTTAGATTTTGGGTTTCTGGTTTATTAATTAGTGAATTAATTAATGGGATTAATGTACATTATTAACTGTTAAATTCATTATGGTGATCATTGATATAACATAGTTGATAAATTACTAATGATATTGATGTGATTAATTAATTGATTAATTAATTAATTGGATTGATGTTCATAATTAATTGGGGAATAACTTGAGGGGATTGAAGTGATATGTTGAATGATGAATTTGTAATGAAAGTGAGATGATAAATTAATTATTCTGTTAATTAATCGGATTTAGAAGACTCGTAAATGTTTTAGTTAATTGATGGTATTGATAAGAGTATGTAGTAGTTTAATTAATTAATGGTATTACGATGAAAAATTAATTGTTATGTTAATTAATGGGATTGATACGATTATTTAATTATTGAGTTTAAAAATGGGATTGAAATGACTAATTAGAAAATGAGTTAATTAATGGGATTTTGAAGATTAATTTTTTTTTGTATCATGTACTATTATTGAGGTGATGAATTAGTTTTTGAATTATTTATTGGATTGTGATATTAATATAATGAATGGAAACCGTGTAATTTATATGTGATGATGACATAATGAATGGTACCAATGGAATTCATATTTGATAATTAGATACTGATTAATAATAATGGAATTAAAATGTGATAACGAGAGAATGTCTACTCACAATGGAATTCATATATTATTACAAGAAAATGATTAATAACAATGGAATTCTATGTTATACTGAGAAAATAAATTGTAAAAATGGCATTGATATGCGATGTTTAGATAACAAATGGACACAATAGATTTTATATGTGAATCCGGATAGTGAATAATAATAATGGAAATCAGAGATATGATATTTCTCGGAGATAGTTCACACATAGGAATGGAATGAAGATGATATTAAGGATCACATGTCATTGGGTTCCCAAGGTACTATGTGGTAAACATAGAATATTTGAATAAGGGTAAAATTATTATTGTATTACTACTATATATTCATTATAAAACCAAAAACACTATTTGAATGATTTTGTTTTTGAGGCAATTTGTGGTTATGTATCGATTAGTAATCACAACCTACTCTGGCTTCATGATCTGTATGTGAATAAATTTCATGGATCCAAGACATGATATGGGAATGAACCTCGTGTTAGATGTCTCGGTAGGGATGGATCATTGAGAAGGGATCCATACTTGGTTTGGCACCCTTTTGAGTATTTTCAGTATTTATACTATTGAGTTTTCATTTTTGACACATGACATGTAATTCATCATGGAATAACTAATATTTAGTTTTGATATTATATTCTCTTATTTGGTCATCGTTCAATATTTGTACTATTTAGGTTTTGATTATATGGGACCATGTTATTGTTTATTATCTTAATCCTGAATATTAATCTAATAAAAGAGTTCATAGTCTCCCTGTGATTGATATTAAATATTCGATTCTAAGACTGACTTTGGAAAATGGGGAGGCATTCCTGATATCATGTGATAAACCTGATCATGGCTCTGGCATGTGTATCACATGTTGGTAGGATATAATGTGGTATTAGAGTGTGGTTTTATTTTCCATTATTAAAGATTTCTAGTTTGGAAAGATAGAAATTATTCAACGAAGTGTCACTTCTTGGTTATAAGCTTCTGTAAGGGAGTATCTAAACCATGTATCAGGGAGAAACCAATTACACCGTGTTGGATTTTCATTTTTAATGTTTTTTGTTATCGATGAATATTATTTCACCTTTCGTGATTTACATATTGTGTGATAAGATTATTTATTTAGAAATTTTATTAGATATAACTCGTTCCATAATAATGCATGAGAGTTTAGTAAGAAATCATCATTCTAGGCATTATTTTTTATTCTGTGACATGCTTCATTTTAGGAACACATAGGAAAATTGGTTTTGGGTATGTTGATAAAGGTGAACTGTTTTTCAAATATTGTGAAATTGAAATGAAAAGGATCCTAATGTTAAATACAGAATGTTAAGATTAGGAAAATTGTGAATATTTTTATATATATAAGAGAAACTTGAATATGAGACTGATTTTACACATTGGTAACCATGACCAAAATGTAAAATGGATAAGGGAAGTGATAACACATTGGTTTGAAAATGTGGTGGAGTTTGGGGGAATATATTTTTGTTCCTTGGGTTCTTACCTCATATGTAAATATGATGATGTCATTTTATGTGTCTTGAGACATGTGTTTTGGATTTTGGATATAACTATCCATGATGATGCATGTTGATAAGATGACAGGAGGATATGGTTTGTGATTATCTACAAGCATTGGAACCTAAGGCACTAATAGTGCAATGTGAGGATGTAGAAAAACAGTTTCAGAATCACTTTTTGTCACAGTAATGATTACTCATGGAAACCCACTGAGGGGTATGAATAATATGTTTGACCATACTCTGGATTGTCAAATATTGTATGAGAATCTATTAATAGGATATAGTGAACCATAGGAAGTAGAGTTATGAATATATTCTATACAGAAACAACACAATCATTTGTAAAATCATGAAATGAAAATGATTTAGTTTGTTTCCTATATTATACATGGATTAGAACATCAATGGTGGGATATACATGCACTGAATGGATAGGTTAATGGTATGTTATGTAATAACATTTTTTTTGTTCCTATGGAACATTTGTACAGAGACTCTATGGTAGGAGAGAGTAGTTGATTTCATGAGTTTGACTTTGTAGAGAATGTTTGCGATAGAGTATGATTGATTCCATATAGATTTGAATGAATTATTTTAAAATTTTGAATGGGAGGATGCAAATACAGTACAGAATTGTTAGGATGATCATAAATGTGGGGTTAAATCCAATTTTAAACGGTATTGATTAAATATGTTGGATGAAGTAGTGTATCATGAATGATAATCTGAGGGGAACCCAAAGGAGTCATCTAATGTAGGAAAATTGGATTTTACGAGATGATCATGATGTACATATTCCCATAATGGGAAGCATCATTTCAAGGGTGTTACGAAGGAGTATCGTTGGATCAATGGATATTGGGAAGGATCTGTTATATAGGACCTTTCTCAGATTAACAATCACTAGTTCAGTAGGACAAGAACTATCATAGACATTCTCCCCAACAACCAATGGAGTTTTGATCTTGCTACGGGATGGGATATCAATATATGTTTTACTTGATCTCATAAAATATGGGTAGTAATAGTGGATATAGATATAACTTCAGTGATTGATTGACTTCAAGCCTCAATGGTCACAATGATTGCTCGACATAGATCAACTATGAGTATTCAGGGTAGTGATCATCTAGTAGAAATCACTCCATAATACATTCCATCCTTGATGTATTTCATCTAATTGAATATGATCATTGGGTCTTGACACTAATAATCATTTGGTAAATTGATAGGACAAACCCTATATACACACTCTTCTACACTAATATGATGTTATAAATATCAGATAATAATACAGAGGTAGAGCTCCAATAAAAATATCTCATGGGGGGCACACCCTACTAGAAAATTCGTTCGTGATATGGGATCAAACACAGTATAAATATTAGAAACAATTATTCCAAAATACCTAGTCTATGGAAATAAAAGATATATTATGATCTCGATGGGATTTCGAGAGGGCTTCATGCTCTATGATATGAAGGTATCTATTGAAACGGATTAAGATAACTCACTTATAAAAAAGGATCACCCAGAGAGTATTGATCATCATAAAGCCACATAGGTGTTACCCTCTAAGATTATAAAATGAACACCACACCATAAACTCAATGTAATGGAAAATGTAAGAATTTAAATATAGAGTAGTACTATAAATCACACTCATGGTCCCAACAAGATTTAGTTGAGTTGAAATTTGAATCCATCCATTCATAAAAAGGTCAACACAATGTGTAGAAAGGGGTATAAAACATGTATAAATAAACCTATAAATTCTGATGAATCACACTCACACAACATGTACCTATCAAACATATATAGTGTCGCATTGGTTGAATACATGTATATGTTATTCTAATTCATCGTATTCCATTTTTCCTTTGACTATTGACATTACAAATTACATGAAATGTATCCCACAACACAAGATGTATTGGGAGAGACATTCTATTAGGTTTTTACACCCTAAACATGGTGATCCAAATTACGGAGTGTACATCATCTCCGGAATGGGACACATTGTGTGTAACACTAGCATCTTCTTGGGATTATACTCACTATAAACACTGATATGTATTCCATGTGTTACATGGTGAGTGACTTGGAACAGACATCACATGACACATCATTTCATCCTAGGAATGTAATATTTTTAAACATTGAGTTGGTTTGTTATGGGTCAATTGGTATGTGTCATGTTTCCCATGAAATATAGTAATTATCTTTATGCGGAACCCATAAAAACACATGTAAGGGACCACACAACATGATTTCATAGGACTACAGACCATGTAGTTTGGATTTCCCCATAATACCAGATATTCATCTTGCATCTTCTCCCATACCCCCAACCTCCAATCCATTAAAAAAATAAAAACTACTAATTGCACCATATGTCAAGCATCATGGGTTTAATGACTGCTCTCTTTTTTTCAGACTCTGATTGTTCATTCCATATCTTGTACTCATTAACAACCTTTGTCATCCCTTGTCCCAATCGTACACCAACACCTCCAATTTTAAATTATGATCTATCCCTCGATCAACTACCAAAGACATTAAATAAAACCATGATTTTGAATTTATAACAAAAACTAGTTGATTAAATATATTTTTCATATGATAAAATTTGTAAATATTGATCACTGAGTAATCGTTAAATTGTAGTCCAATGTAATTTCCAACAACAAATGCAAAAGGAACATGGATTGAAAACAAAAAAACAATGATGAGGAATGTCCTCAATGTATTTTTGGGTTGGCCTAGATCAATTTTCATTAAAAATTAGAAAAAATATCTACCAATATAAAATCACTAGTAATTATCCAAGAAATCATAGATAAAAAATCCATAACATAAAAATGATTGATCGAAAAATTATTCACTTAGTCGATTCTTTCATATTAATCATCTGATAATAAAAATGGGCATAAAAAATTTAAAAAACATATCATGTTACTTTTTTCTCTTTATAATGAAGAATGATTATAGATAATTTTCCTAGATGATATCAACAAGATGTATTGGTTCATGATCCTCGATTTCGTCTCAATCTGATGTCCCCTTTAAATGATAATTCCATTACTCATATCCAAAATCCCCCAAAAAATCTCTAGAATATGTGCTTAACACTAGTGATGAGTAATATAAATGATTAAATAGTGGATTGTAATTTACTATGCAATAATTGAGAAATAAATTTAAAAGATTTATTTATTTAAATTTATTTACTTAGATATCACTTTACTGTAACGCCTAATAATGATACATATTTTGACCTTACTATAGTAATTACCTCATTTTGAACATAATGATAATATACAATATCTAATTTGATACTCCACTTCAGGGTTATTACATTTTTTCTGAAAAACTACACCCACGTGATATTTGATAAATTAAATATATTTATATAATTTATTCTAGGGACACTGGGCTCGGAAATATTATTTGGATTCAATTCCTTGATCAAGAAACTTTCATATAAATATTTCATGATATTTAAAAGTAAAAACAAGAAAAATACAATAAGGAACTCCTTTTTATTGGTCGAGTAATTGATTTGAGCAGAATCCAACATCTTTAAGGATTATGTTATCATTTTTTGTTTTGATTCAATTAATTTTTATATCTATAATGAAATATATTGTTATGATGAATTATAATGCACCTCAAATAAGTATTCCAGAATTAGTGGTATCATTATAATTTGGGTAATAATCCTTTTCTTCAGATAATTAAATTATTCCCAATAATCCTCATTAAAAAAATCTGTTTATATTATAATTAATAATCTAGGAGGGAGGGAAATCAAAGTAATCAATATGAATAATATAATATAGAATCCTAAATATCCTATAAAATACATAACATATCTAAATAAAGAAATATGTGTTTACTTCTTCAACCATGATATTATCTATCATGATACTCATTTTTGTGAAATAATGATTCATAATAGTAGACTTTTCTCAGATATTAATTAAAACCTTTCACTTTTATTGTTCCTTTTTATTGGTCCTTTTTATTAAAATGATTCATTCAACTTATATATATTACTATTTATCCTTCACCTATTTGGGGATTCCTATTAGATATATATATATATATATACTCACCCCTAAATGGGCTTTTCCCATACAGTTTGTTTCTTTTAAAAATGATACATAGGTCGACCGTGACGACATATGTGCATAGGGATATGGAATGCATGGACCACATATAATTGTCGATGTTATGATTCAAGAGTTCATCACTCTTACCAAAAACTTTTAGCTATTTTTTAGGTGGGACCTATTTTTGGAGTGTTTGTGTGTCTTTCCCCTCTTTACCCTGCAGTTTTCACTAACGTACTTTTTACTCTCTAGAGGTTCATGAATGTTTACTGTAAATAATAGAAAATTAATAATTAATTTGTTTCCCTCATTACTTTTCTATTTTAATTTGTTGGGTGTATGTGTACAAATGTTTAGTAAAAGGCCTCCCCGAGTTGTTATTTTGTTGTCGCTAATGTCCTGCACATAGCCTATGGAGGCGGGCATCAGGTTGTGGCGTCTTGAGCCTAGGTAGGGTCGGGTCGTGACAACTAATTCCATTATAAAAATAATTATTCATATGAATATAAGATTATTTCAACTCATGTATAAATTTTTTGTTTTCTATCAACAGGGAATCTGTACTGTGGTAAAGAGAGATTGATATGTCTTTGGGAATTCATCTTTGAGAATATAGTAGACAATAATCAACATTCCAAAATGTGATCCATGAACTAAATATATTTTCAACCACTGATTTAATATATATATATATATATATATTGTGTACAAATTTGGGTAAGGAATAATTATAATAATAATACCACAACATCATCAGTATGGTTGATATTTATTACAAGATTTTTTATAAACTTTTGTCTATAAAGTTGGGAATGTTTATGAAAATATAATTTTATTCAATATAGATTTTTTATGAAATTTGTTATGGTAAGGAAATTTTTATGAAAATTGTTTTGATTTCTTACTATTGGACACAATTACATAAACATTTTTTATAATGGAAATGAATAAAAAAGTAAAAAGAAAAAAATTAAGCGCGTAAGTAGGTAAAATAAGTAAAAATATAGATAAAAATCAAAATACCAATCAAATTGTTTATTTTCAGGAAGTATTTTATTTTTGACATAATTTCAATAAAATGTGTTACAATGGGGGATTTTTTTTGAAATAATTTATGATCCATATAGGTGACAATTTTATACTACAAATATTAATGTGGAACCACTTAATGAAAAGTGGAATATTACTCGAATCGTGTCTACAATGAGAGTGAATTATTTAAATAATGATGATAATAATGAATCTCCCACGATGAAATATAATATATTTTAGAATATTGAAAAATTTGTAACCATAATGAATAAAAAATTATTATGTGGATATACCCTGAATATGGATTTTTTGTTGTTTGATGGAGAAAGTATATACCCATATAAAAATTTTGGATATTGAAAACATATAAGGGAGTCCATATTTCAAAATATAGACCTACATTACTAGTAACTAATCATTTTGAAATGTATTAATAATAAGTTTGATTTCCCTTGTCTAGATGATGCAACCTTATGTGCATAAATCATATAAAATATTTTTTATATGATAGATAATTAAAAATATTTTTAATTATGTGAACACCTTGACAAAAACATTTCAATCAAATATAGGAATAATGTGAACATAGAACCTTGATTAGATCATTAAATATTAAAATTATAAATTAATTATAATCTATAATAATAAAATGTTACCATATATTGTGAAATTTGAATAAATTTGATGCTAATATTATGAAAAATGATTTATAGATTATGTTCATTTCATTAGGAAGACCCATGTGTTGAATCTCCATATTGGTGATCCATATGTTCTCCATTTATCTACATGTTATGAAAAATTTAATTTTACTTACTAGAATTTTGAATAAAATAATCCTTCAATACTGGTTTTCATTACTCTATGAAACATTTGGATTGAATTATTACTTCCCATTCATTGTAAGATGGAGAAGGAAATAATAAGATAAGTAAATGTGAACAATTATTAACAATTCGTTATTAAACCTATATAATAAACATAAACTATTATTTAACTATCTATACTTTATGTTGTAATATTTTTTAGTTTCATACTAGATTATAAATAATAAAAATATAATCATTGTCGAACCACATGTAATAAAATAAAATCATAAATTTTATTTTTTCTTCCATCGTCAATATCTTCTATAATAATAAATGTTATTTATTAGAATATTATTGAATATTTATCTATAAACATGTTTTTGGTACACTAGAATTCCATCATATTAATTAAATACCTAAAAAATATTTATTTGAATAATAAATTACTTAATTAATATTTTTAAACGATAAAAAAATAACATAATTATTTTTCCTTTAGAATAATATTAATTCCATTAATTTAATTCTAATATTACTTTATTGAGATTAATGGATATAGTTAGTTTGGGGCCTTCATGCATTCTCTCTCATTAGCTATAACTAAAATACATATAGACTATGATAACTATATAGATATTTTTCATGTAACCCATGTGATTTAACATAATGATGCAATACATCATCAAAACCCACATTTCAACACCACCTATGCAATATAATCCATATATCCCAGTATTCCATCAAGTTTATTTCTCATATTTTAAACCATAATATATTCATGATACGTTATTCATTAACTATATAAAATAACAAAATCATTTCACCATGTTCATGGAATTGAATATTACAGTTATATTCCAATAAAAGGGAATACATATCAATCTCAATAATGATGAAAGTGATAAATACTTCCTCTCCATGTAAATTAATAACATTTCAGTCATGATACACACAAAATTCCCCAATTTCAAAAAAAACATGGATTTGGGGTTTTGATTATAAACCAACATGTTTGACTCCTAACACACATTAGTGAAATTTGTAATCAATATTTAATCGTACACATTCACATAGAAAGGATTATCAGATGACACAAAATAATGTGTAATTCATTGTTTCAAGTCTATTATCATAATCTAATGTCTTGTTGATTATTATGTATGGACTCTATGAGAATAAGACTCATTCATTTATGAGTAATCACATCTAAAATTCATGTTCATTGTGTCCCATAATAAAATATGATTCAACTATAGAGCCATATTTAATAATACCATCATGTAATTTAATGGTTCCCATAATAATAGGGATCTAATACAACCCAACCAATGTGACATATAATCTAGGATGTTATTACATTAACATCATTATATAATATGAATAATTTTTAATTATATTTTTTAATGAATAATATAATCATTGAATATACATGAAATAAGTGTATAAATTATTATTCCTTTGACACCAAATCAAATATAATCCAACATTGACTAGAGTCATATTCCTATGCCATTCAATAAACTAAACTTCATATTATGATTATGTATTTACTTTACTAAGGAATTATTCATGGTCAGCCGTACTGTAATCCACCAAAATTATGGTAAATGTTATCTCAGTACAGTAATAAAAATTCATCAATAGATTAGACATATAAATTATATGATTTTTAATTTGATGTGATTATGGATCCTTGGAAATGTACCCCGCTATATTATTATCATTATATATTGTGAAATTTTTTTATAGATCAGTATGACTTCAAATGCATTGAAAAAAGTTAAAATACAAATTCATATTTATTGACCCCAAAAGTAGTAATATAACTATATTCTATATTAGAATAGATTACCACATGAATCATTGGTCACATGCAGCATACAAAACCTCTATTAAAAAAATATGATGTATCCAATTTTCAATTCTATATCATCATGATCCTATGATGAATAGTTATACATATCCTTTATCATCCATTAAAATATCCCTATTAATATTATAATACATATGGATTGTGTTCTCTACCATATAATAATTTTATTTAGTCATTATTAATATATTCCCACCAAAATCAAGTTTTTGTCATTCTATAGCATACAAAAAAGAAAAACATACATGTCTGACCAAATCACTAACATATATGGAATTCAATATATTATTTTTCATTCCTCATGTGTCTTAGGAAAAATTTTCCAAAAAATTTTAAATTCATTTGAAATTGGCTAAAATCCCTTAATTGATTCTTCTATTCTCAATATCTTTAGTATTGTGTGAATATATTAATCATAAATAATATCTAGTAGCCTCTAGATCAATAATAATTAATATTAATCTCAAAAATATATATAGGGAAACTAATATCCTTCATGTATTCAAAAAGGCATTGTATTATTCTAAAACTACTATGCCATTTTCAAAAAATAATATCTTATTATTATTTGATAATAGATGACTGACAACCGTCCAAAAAAATCATTTTCTGGAAAATAAATCATTTATAATTTGTGTGAATCTAAATTCCATTATAGAATCCTCCAATTTTATATTCATAACCATGAGTATATATTTTTTATATAAATCTATTTTTATTATTTTTCATTTTTTCATCATTTTGTGTAATAAAAGAATTAGTTTATGTTATAAAAACATATTCCTAATTATTCTCATTTTGTACGGTTGTTTTTAAAACCATTTTAGAATTATGATAATCAGGGATGTTTATAATGGTATGTATAATTATAATTGATTTAAACATTTCAATTAGAGGAATATTTATTTCACACTGCATTCCATGATTTAATATAATCACATTTTCATTCATTAATTCATTTAATGTACTAAATATTCAAGCCATTGAAAGTTTATTATTGAATAAAAACACATAACCAACATAAATATTATCAAACTAAGGATATAAGTAATTGTTTCCTTCAATTTGATTATATGAAATCTGTTTCCAAATTCATATATTCCTTCCACATTGAAACATTTATTCCACATAATACTTTACTGGGGATATAGGGACATTATTATCAGATTATAGTGAGATTCATTCTATTTTGAATAGAAAACTATACTAATATAGTTTTATAAACTCTATATTAATCCTAAATGGTTATTGTGTCTCTAAAAAATATTCATTCATGATATTTTATAGAATATTTTACTATGTCATGTATCGTGAGACTTGAGTATATACTTCATCAATGTATATCATTATCACGAAATAATTTTAGAAACATTTTCCTTCTAATAGAATATTAAATTTCTTTCCACAAATAATTTTTTTACTTAGGGTTCTTATTTGTAATGACACATTTTTCCTTTATGGTATCTTATAAACATAAATTTTATTCCTATAGGGTTTTATTCTACATGAACATGCTTTAACAAACACATCACAACTCCATACATGAAATTATGAAAACATATATAACATTCCATACATAATTGATATTTTTACACCATCTTACACATTCATTAGTACTTGTTTTAGTAATTATTTAACTTATTTAAATTGGTATCCTCAAAAGTATAACGAAACACTGACAATAATTATCACGGATCTCACAATTTTAAACAATGTGTAGTTGATAATTTCTCATACAAATTTTCACATAGATGTATATGGAGGAATAATTTGATATGGAATACCAAATTATATTAGAAAATATATAATTTCTTGATTATAATATTCAGTACTAATTTTAAATAAAATTTTAATTTCCGTTTTAACAATATGGTTATCAACACCAATCTTTTTTTCCAAGAATATCACATTGTAATATGACTTATAAATCATCAAGTAGACATATAAATAGCTAAAAAATCCATTGAATGTTTTTATTTATGAATAACCACCCATGTCATTAATTATAAATGGTCTTGAAATATTATATTAATGTAATTCTACTGATTTTTGAACCTTTCACCTTTCCCACTAAATGGGGGGTTGATGATTTGTCCATAGACACATTTATTATTTTCACAATGGTCATTTATAGCTAATGAATCAAAATATCACTAATTATAAAAATTTGAAATTTTATTTTGATTACATGAACTATAATATTAATTCAATGTTTTTGAAGGTATGATTCATTTTATTTAGTTTTGTAAATTTTTATCATTTTATGTTTTGTGTAATCCATTACCTAAATACTATTATGTAAATTTATTCTACCATAAAAATTATATATTTATAAAAAATTCAATATTTATTATAAAAATTTAAAATAAATAAATAAGAACCACCTATATATATATATATTATTTTTAATAAATTGAATGAAATAAAAATCTCCCACAACTGATGAAATTCACAATGGAAACATGATTTGGTAGTCCCTAATATACAAAATAGCTTATATATACCAATTGGAATCTAATATATCATGCTATCTTTATTTAGATATTCTAAATAAATATAGTTCCTATATTAGATTAAAGATGTGATAACAACAAGATATATCTAAATTATTATTTTTTAAATGATAAATTACACTCAATAAAAAGTGAATCTAATGTTTCCACTTACATCATTTTTTTAGAAATGTTCTGTTTGAGTGGACCTTCATATGACATTAGAAATAAACATCATCCATTTCAATATCATGCACCTAGATACATATCATCCTCTGAAGTCATTTTATATAATATTAGGGAATTTGGCCATTTAGTATTCAATTTGGTATATTAACCATAAATACATTATACTTTCATGATGAATTTTCACATATACATGGAGAAGGAGAGTGAGTACATCAATCAGTGACTTATCGATTCCTAATGAATTTATATTTACATAAATTCTAGATAAACATTATGGGTGTTATGTTTTAATGATATTGGTGCAAATTTTTTCTTTGACAATTAACCCTAGAATTTCCATAAACTCAATGTAGCCCATAAAGATGAATACATGAGGTGTTGATGGTGTAGCCTATCCAATATTTCTCAAAAAAAGATCCTTGTAAATCATAAAACATTTTTTACCTAATCAATATTTTTATATATCATTTAGATTATCATGGATGTTATAAACTTTTGCATCTTCAAGAGACATCTTTATTTCACAATATATATATGACAACAAGAAATTGTCGAATGTTTATCATTCCATTGAAATTGATTTCATATACAAGTAAATACTTATCACTCATCACTTTAGAAGAGGATCATGTAATGAGTGTTATAACATTTAATATTTCATTTATATCCACAACACAACAAAATGGATTAATAATAACACATAGAAGTTAGTTCTAGTGATGAGATAGTCATTCCCCAATATAGATTATATGGATAATTTTGTTGAAAATTTATTTATTATTAAATAATTTAATGGATTATATTACTAATAATTTTCGTGATATAAAATTATGTGATAAATAATATTAATTAATATTTTTATTTATCGTACTATTTTTTAAATATAAATATACTTACCCAATGATCCTTGAATTTCACATTAGATATAATGTCATGTACCATTGATCCACATGCCCCAATTTTTAATTCCAATGATGGTTCCTCATGATGAATTATGGTATTTATGTTGGAATGTTTTTGAGCACTTCTCCCTTAAAAATGCATGATCTTTTGAGTGGGTTCCCCAATCATGAATCCATTGCATAGAAATCATCACCACATTATTCAAAGATACATTCCGTCTAGAGATGGGTACTTATCTTGTTGAAATACAGTTATGTTAAGTAATAAAAATTATAATAAATCATTATTATATGTATGTTTCAAAATATGTGTTGGAAAATAACTAATATATGAGGAACTCATTCCTTTTCATCAAATGTATGGTGATGTTCGACATAATATTTTACTGAGGGTTTTTTGTGCATAAAATATTCATGTTTTATTGTTTTCATATCATGGTAATAGTATATGTGTTTAAATTATGTGATTAACGATATTTTGAGAAATCATTTACCCATGATACATCTACTTGTATTCAAAATGTTTACATTAATAAAGTTATTTATGTTTTCATGTTTTGTTATCATTAAAGAAATAATGCACAATAGAAAAATAATTAAAAAAATAACCTGACCATTAGTATATCTAATATATTATATGTTAATGGGTTAATAATAAAACCTATTTCTAGGTAAAAATATTACTCTAGTGTTGGATTATGTTACAACATTCCAAATGTCTACATGTTTATCTAATATATTAGATTCATATTGGTTATGTCTCGACCAAAATTCATATTCTATTCGATACTCTATTTGTTACATATTTGTATATCTAACTCAGATTCAAGAAAAAAAATTATTATTAATGTGGAATAATGAAAATCACTATTCACATGCAGTTCCTCAATAATAAATGTAGGAGGATGACTCATAGTCCATAATTTGAATTAAATAATTATATAGTTGAAAAAATTGATATTTATTTAACAAAATAATTCAATCAAATAAATAGGTATTATTCAGTCTCATGATTTGACATATGCATAGTAAATATTTGAAAAATAACATTGGGAAATGTTCATTTATATTTGTTATTTTTTATAATGATAAATACACATGAATTACATAATTAATTGTTATTTTTTTAATTATTTCTCCTTCATCATAACGACCATGTGAATTATCTTTGAGATTCTAGTCATTATTATATTTCATGGAAAATAAATAAAATAACGAATAATTAAAGATTACTACAAAGAAATAATTAATTATTTATCATTTTTATGACCATAATTAAATGTCCTCACACAATATGTGAATATAAATTTTACATTTATTAAGGTTTCAATATTATATTTAATGAAATGTAATTATAAAATTTATCTTGAGACTACACAGTGAATTCTTTTGAGTAAAATGGATTATTCCTTGGTTGTTGTATGCCCTATATTGAGTCATAGGGCATAGATGTATCCATAGTTCATACTACACACCATGTACTGACAATAAACACTCCCTATTATCCATATATTGTTTTATTATGACAAAAAAATGGTCCTTAGGTGGGTCTCTTTATATATTAAATAGTATGTACAAACATGATATATGTATTTTGGATTCAATTTCATTTGTTTATGCAACTAGTTAAAGAACTCATTATGTTCATTAAATAAGATATTGCATGATATGTTTAATCCATATATACACCAGCTATATTACTTGTTGTTTGATCTATAATCTCAATGAATTGATTGGGGTGTAACATAGACACATGAAATAATAAACTATTTACCTTCTATTCTGACTAGATGTTTTATTGTCACTATTACTCAAGGATGTTAGTCTTGGGTGATTTTGAACATGTATATGACCACAATTCATTCATGAAATTCTCCCCCAAATTGTGTTTCGTATTGGTGTGGAAAAAATAATTATTCCATGTAATAGAAAATTTCATTTTCTATGATGGATTAGTATACATGTGGTATGAATAAATATCAACACATATAGTTATTTCTTAAAGAAAAATTTATCCCACATCACAACCAGTTGTAGTGCTAATGGGTACATGTAATTTATTCCATATACATGAAGGGTAGACAAATGTTAGCTGTATTAAATCCTTGACACATGTAATTGGAATCTCCCATAATTCTTCAAATGATTTTATTCCTTAAAAAACGAAACACTAAATAGTGATGATAAATATTATAAAAACATGTTAATTAAAATAATATTAATGAATGAATATTTATAACAACAAATATGTTTATTAAAATGTAATAACTGATTTATTAAATAATATTCCACTTTATATAACCCATAATTTCATTAAGTCATATTTCATTTGGAAGTAGGAAAATTAAGAAATAATTTATAAAAATAAAGAACAACAACATTACTGAAAACTTATGTAACTCGCTTGCACATAAAACCACAAGGGACAACCTATGGACATACAAAAGAATGGGGTGAGCTATAAAATACCAGTATGGGAATAAACATTTCATTTGGTTATTAATATTTTAAAATAGTATTATCAATGTGAATAAATTTTATATTAATAATAAATCATGATATATCACGATAATTATATCATGTGAAATGTGGAAAGAACAAAAAAAATTTAATAAAAAACATAGTCTAATGATAAATTCCATGATATCATAATTGAAAAAATCACATAATTAAATACAGTTATCTGCATTTCCCAACCTGTCATCCCATGAGACTAAATATTCCCCAATACATTGGTGTGCTATATAGATATTCTATCACCAATAAATGTCATTCCAATATAATGATTAAGTGTTCTACATAGATCATTCAACATGGATACATGCATCATTTTGTTTTTTCCCCAATCATGCAGTTCTAAATAAATACATGTAAGTGACATGTGAAATTTTTGTTAGTTTATATAGTACAATTCCATTCATAGGAATGGGTATGGTATTTAAAACACAATTGTTAGTGGCCTGGATAATCATAGAATTATTGTAGATACATAATGATGTTAAATAAAAAATAATAAAAAATATGTATAATTGAAACATGGTCTATACTCATTTATAAAAAATATGGCATATTCTAGGTACATTGTAGGACATATAAAAATTGTAGGAATTGGAAATTGAGGGAAAAATATTATAATGAAACATGAATAAATAAGATAAATTGATGATCCCATACTTGAGTGTGTTACTCCAAATACTTAAGAAGAGATTATTTAGATAATGGGGTTACATGAGAGGACTCTAGAGAGGATATGGATGGGTAATTATGAACTTGAAAAATATTTAATCAATAGAAATTAGATATTTTGTGTTTCTATATATGAAATGAGTGTGGATTTCTTTATTATTTATCAAAATATTACTTTTGGACTTTATATACTAAAATAACATGAACTATAAACCGTACATTGGTTTTCGCCAATGGTTTCTACCAAATGTGGGTTTTTTCATTTCTTGTAAATAATATGAGAATAAAAATATGATTCATTCAATTATGTAGAGGTTATTTTTACTCTTGAATAAATTATTTTCAAATATTAAAATATATTTATGGTTTTAGTTTATTCAAAATTGATTTAAAAAATTAAAAAAATAAATATAAAATCACATTAATTTAATTGTAATGACATATAATTCGTCAAGGATACCTTTTATAGTATTTATTACATCACTTTTTTCTCATTATTATATCATAAAACATAAAATATATTCATACCGTATTTAATTATAAGAGAAATATTCGACTATATCAAAAAAAATAATAAAAAAATGTACATTGGATTGTTTAGACATTTTTATTTTAAAACTAATATTCTTTTTTATAAATATTAACCTATATATTCGAATTATCACTTTTAAAATAATGTTAATAACTTTTATGAAATAATGTTTTCTATAATAACAGTTGTCTAGACTTTATAAATATTAAATTTTAAATCATAAAAACTATAAGATCGTTCATATTTAATAAATATAATTCAGTAATTTATTTTAATAAATTGTTATTTATTTACAAATTACATTAATTCATAAATCTAAATTCTATAATTTAATATGAATATTATCTACAAATACTATTTTTTTTATTGAATCAAAATAAAAATCATTTATATTTTAACAATAACATGATGAAAAAATAATCCTTATTCAATGAAAAATAATATCCATAATAAAATTGATTGGGTCTCGATACATATCAATTAAATAATCTAGAAAACACCGAAATATTATGGTTCATGACTATGTTAATTTCCTTGGTGGTTTGACATACATGGTTTCGAACGTGATATCAAGGAGTTTGAAAATATCCCATAAAAAGTTTGTTTTATAATTATGGTTTTGGAACTTATATTTAACTTGGACATGGGAAAATACCATTGATAAAAAAATCCCTAAGATTATCTGTTAAATGGGAATTATATGGTATAATCATATTGGTTGAGGCGGTCACATTGTTTTTCTTTTTCAATTGGATTTATTAAAACCCTATAATTATTATAACCATTTGATCAATGTTAAATGGTAATGTTAGTAATATTAATGATACATTAATGATATTTTTAAATCTCAAGGATGTGCATGTGTTTTTATAACCATATTACAAAATATCACATTAAATTAAAATTAGAATAAAAATGATATTTATAACAGTTTGAGTCATTAAAATATTTCCCTTTATTAAATTTCATGCACGGAATATTCATTTCCCACACAAAAATAGATTATGGTAACAATTTTTCATTATCACCACCATTTCCCACTTCATTTCCCCATACATTTGGTCTCTACAATACACTATGATAGGCTATGTTATCTTGTTTTGTAGAAAATTTTTAGTATGATAGATGACCATCCTTGATGACTCCTCATAGAAATTGCAATTCTCCAATGATACAACATACAGACTTATTACATGCGAAGGGTATGGTACGTACATTCCCAAGATGGATAGATAGAATACATCATGTGCATGATATATGATATCTGGGAGCGAAAATCGGTCAGACACTGTTATGATGTGATCAAGGGTCATAAATAGACAGATGTATCAATAAAAAATATTTACCTTATTCACAAATATCATCATTGTATTCCATTGAGATATGTGGAGGAATACCACACCACATACATCAAACAAATGGACTCTTCACCAAATTTCATCATATCTTTTTTTTTCAAATACAATCATCCATGATTTACTTCCTAATTTTTTTATACATTTCCACTATTTCCTCTACCAATTCAAGGTATATTATTTTTCATTACAAAATAACATCCCAACATACATGTGTTCTAAACCTCTTCATCTAAATGTCATCATAGGGAGGATTTTTTATTCTAGAGTTGAAACTACTATTGTAGGAGAACTAGAACAAAGGAATATATTGGTCGCATCCTCCATTGATGCCATTCAATATTATTTCATCATTAATTCTTGTCTTTAAATATTCTGCTCAATTTGGCCATCAATTTGAGGATTATAGGACATATTGATGTCCAACATAGTTTTTAGATATTGTTTGAGACATCTCTAGATCTCGACCAGATTTAATTGATAGTGGTACTCCATGCATCCTCACCACTAATTTGATTTATATCCATGTATGTTTTTCAAGTGATAATTCCTCTCAAATTTTATTTAGTGATATGTATTTGAATCAAGATCCATAAAAAAAACCAAATAAAATTGATTCATTTGTATTTAATTAGATATTTGGTAAAACATACCATGGTGATGTTTTCCCATTTCATATTATTATGGGTATTTGATGCATCATCACATTATACTTTTTCATTTAATTATTAACTTGGTGATATACAAGTCGCATTGATAAATATTTAGAAATCTTATTTATCATATTTCTCCACCAATAGTGTTCTTGGAGAACTAAATACGTCATTATTTTTCTTAGGTGGATGGATAAGGATGATATAAATTCATCATATAACATTACATTTATTGTCACTGGATTTTATGGTACACATTCTGTTGACCCAAATTTTAGAACTCCTTCTACTTAAACATTGAACTCTGATCATTTCATTTTTCATACAGATTCCACTTTCATCTGATATCTCAAATCAACTATGTGATCATGCTTCAATATCTCAAAAGAACACTCTTCAGAAATAATTTTTTAAGTGATTGATCAGGTTATTTACTTTATGAATCCCATGTCCATACTATTCAAATATATGTATATTGAAACCCTCTCAATTCACATCAATGAGACACTTTATAGGTCTATTATACATAGAGCATCTTCATATTTATTTTATTTACCTATATGGTGGGTAATTTAGCACTCAAAGTTATTGATCACCTCTATCTATATTCATTGGTACATAATCAACTCATTTAGTGTATATATATAGTTTTGAATTTTGTGATGATTACATATTTTACACACCCTCAATGAAGAGACAATGTCTCCATGTTTTCAATGTGATGATTACTACAGCCAACACTAGATCATGCATTTCATAGCTCAATTCATGAATATTCAACTAAATTGAATAATTGAATATGATTTTCATTCTGCATTATCAAATACCAGATGCACCGATTCAAAGTAAGACTGATCAACATGAAATTTTCTCCACATGTGGGTTGTGTGAGAAGAGGATCAAGGATAAGCCTCCTTTCAAGCCCCTAGAATCACTATTAACATTCATTATTATGATAAAAATTTCCTATTTTCATGTTATCTGTGTAAGAGGCCGTGAAATTCCAGATACATTTTCCATAAATTGAAAATAATACCCATCTATATTAAAGAATCGATGGATATCTATTATGTAGGTCAGAAATTACTATCCCATTATATATATTTTTTGGTGGGTCAATAGATTTCCCAATGTGGGTGATGATATTGATCTAGAATGAGATTTCCTTTATCTAGAAATCACATTTTCTATACATTACATATATATTCACTTTTTTCACTGTCTTGAGACCATTTTTCATATTTTCTTCATGATCCTCATTATATGTAACGCCCCAACCCCAGTAGCCCAGAGTCGGTGCATTATTACATAACATTGGCATGATCACAAGAAAGATCAAATCTCACAAGACCGATAAGTTTAGTAGCCTTGGAAACACTAGATATGTTCATAAGTATTAAATTACATAATAAAAATGAAAACTACAATAAGATAGTCTCCAGAGTCCACATTCATATCCCCTCATATTATCCCTATAGGTCATTCATAAATTAATCTTTTATATCCTGGGAAAAATAAAATATAGAAAGGGGTGAGCTCAAATTCCCAGTAAGGATAACAATACAGCGGAAACTTTAAAAAATAAGCATAAACTTTTAAGGAAATGAATAAATAAAACAAAAACCTCTTAAAACATGAACATCAACATAATATGGAAGAAATAAAATGAAATAATTCCATATACTTATTCACATGGATATTCTACTAGTCGAATAATCACATTCAATATCAATAACCACTTTCATAATGATGGAATTCATAATGCCAGACTATCATAACCACGTATCCAAAGCCTTGTGCCAAGAATACAAATACGATTTTGTCAAGGCCTTGTGCCAAGACACTAGTTTGTCTCATGAGACATACCGATGTAATTTTTTTAAGATACTTACGTTTAAAATTAATCAAATATACTCCAGTGTTTTTCTGAAAACATTATGCAAGATTCCTAAAATATAATAACTAATTCTGAGACTACTCGACTAATTATAGGCCATGATGGGTCCATTCCCAATCCCTTCCTATCTACCACACTCGAGAGTCAGGTTTTCTGAAAACATTTTTATGCTTGCATTAAATATGTATACATTTGCATTGGATTTTCATATTTTTTAGAGAAATATCGTTTTTTCATGAAAACATTTAAATGTCACACCATTTGGAAAAGAAGTCATTTAAGGAAATTTTTGAATCAATGTTTCCCATACCACATTGAAACTTTTGAAAGGAATTAACATTTTAAAAACATTCATGTCCATATAAATAAATCCTTAAAAACCATTTTGAAGACATGGACATTAATGAGAAAGATTTAGAAGAATAAATATTTAAAACATTTGAAATGATGTTTTAGTAAAAATTCCCTTAAAATAATCCCTTTTAAAACTCTTTCATAAAACATGGACATGGATAATAAATATGTCCCAGTAGATACTTACGTAAAAACAACCTCGGATAATAAAGAGATTGTGAAATTAACCCTTACCAATTTGGTAACTTCCGAAACATACACCCCGTGAAAGAGTTATCATACAATGAATATGTAAATAAACATAAATTAAAGTCTATTATATAAAGAATACAATTATGGGATGTACATACACCACACAAAAGGAAATAATGGCAATATGGCATGAATCTCACGGGAATAAGGAGTGAGATGAAAACCCCTTACCTTGTAATTTTCCTTGGTCGAGGGTTGGTTAAACTCATGTATAATGGTGAAATAATTGTTATTAAATTATACAATAATCATATACATTAATATGATATAATATATGATCTTTTAACATTGATTTTTTAATAACATCTTAGTATTATCGTCGTTTCGGTTGTTAATGGATTAATTTTCCTTTTTCTGTTTTGTTACGTAAGCCATGATTGTTATGGATAGGATGTATATTATTAATATCCAGAATGATATAAAGTCCTTAAATATTATTTTTAATCATCCAATAAAATTTAGCCTTGAATGGATACAATGGGGAATGAATCTCATCGCGTTCGTGGAGACGGTAATCCGTACGTACGCACGAGTGACAATATCATTCTTTTGATATTAAAATAATATATAATTGGATGATATATCATATATACATAATCATTATCATGTTATATTTATTATTTTAATGAATTATACATCATTATTACACCCATCTAAATAATAATATATTGAATAAAAATTACACCACAACGTGGAGACGGTAGGCCGTACATACGCAAGTATGGTGACATGTCATTCAAGGGATGGATATAATAAAGATTTTGTTTGTTACATAATTATAATAAAATCACAGTATATATAAGATAATGGGGTTATTATTTTAGAATTTAAATAACAAGGAAAGAAGAAGTTGAAGAAGAAAGGAACTTTAAAGAGGGTGGTGAAGACGTTACCTCTTCTTCAGGTTATTCCTTTTTATTTGATCAAAATGGCTTCTTAGGTTAGATTTCTGATCAAAATAAGGCCTCTAGGATGAAGTGATGGACGTTTGGAGACTATTTGGGTAGAGTTTGGCTGAGCCAAATGACTTTGAAGGTATTAATTAACGAGAAGGGTGATTTCCCTTTTATAAGAGGGGTGATGGGATCTTTAGAAAAAACTTAATGTATTATTTTATAATAAAATAATATTCGGTTTCTAATGGCTCCAAAGTGGATTATTTAAATTTTAAGGTGGATATGGGTCTAAAAACACTCAACCAATAGAATTTATACAGGTTTGGGTCATTATATTAACCTTATCCTTTAGTTTTAACTCTTAGTTAATTAGTTTGACACTAACCGTGCCACTTTGTATTTTTATATTATATAGTTAATAAACTTATTATATACCTCCAAGCGACCCTCAAGTGGTCAATTAATGATACAAAATTAATTATATAATCCTCTTAGATGAATCATTTATTCATAGGAATTTAATATCAATTAATAATAAAATATTTGTTTTAAAAATTCTTTTATGTCAATTTTGACACTATCCAATAATTGATTTTTGTTAAAATCATAAAAACATTATTAATTCGAACAAAATTCATTTAAGAAATCCTAACATGTCATATTAATCTATAAAATTCTTCTAATTCATTAAAAGTATCAAATTATATTTATTTGGGTAATTATAATATCAATAATTTTAATATTTAACTAATAAGTTAATTACTGCATCATCATTGTGTCATATATAAATTAACTTATGAAATGTATAAAAATTATAAATAAAATAACATTACATATAAAATCTTTTTATATTTTTAATGAATATTTATATTTGAAAATCAAACATATATAACCCTATGTAAAAATTTGTTTTCTAAAATATATATGCTTATGTCATTTTTGCATTTACATTAACTTAATTAATATAAAGTGTCATTATCACTTACAAGTGGATCCATGGGGTCCCAAAATAGACCCAAAGAAGACCATGGTCGTAAATGTATCAATAAATAGGGTTAAGATACATTTTAGGGTAATTTATTATTATTATAATATTATTTTTACCCTTATTTACCAGATTTACCCTTTAACCATGGTAAATAAAATATTTACCGAAGTAATTATTAAAAATGTCTAAAAATAAATGATACCTATTTACAAAATTTAGACATCCTGATTCCAAATATGGAATCCATTTTTCAAAATTCAGAACACAGATGTGGCAGAAATTAATTTAAAATTAATTCCCGTTGTTAAAATAAAAGCCTGTTTTTAAGAGATAATAACTATCAAAATATTGACACTTGTTCATGTCCGGTTTAATTGTGAAATTATGTCAAATGACCAACATTGTATTAAATGGTAAAAATATATTCTAAATATACTTTAAAACCACTCAAATTAATAATTTATCATTATTAATTATTTTGATTAAAAAAGTTTTTTTAACTAAAATATAGTAATTTTCACTATTCATCAAAATATAAATGTTAACCGAAAAGTTCCAAAACCTTAACGTAGGATAATTTAGATATTCTGAATCCAAAAATGCAGTCCATTTTGAGATATAAAATTTATAAAATTTCAAAACGTGGGTATTACTATTCATAACGGCTACTTTGATTGGTTGTGGTGTGTGTTAGAACTCGAAGTTGCGTACAACACACGCTACTGTATTATTCAAAGAGAAGCATATCATGGAAGCTTGGGGTGTTACATTCTCCCCTCCTTCAAATAATTTCATCCTTGAAATTTCTAGCATACTACCGCATGAAAAGACTCTGGTGGTTCTTCATCATAAGTTCCTCCAGTTCCCACGTTGCCTCTTCCACATTATGGTTTCTCCACAATACTTTTACCAGACGAGTCGTCCGGTTTCTCAATACTTGTTCTCTCATATCAAGAATACGGACGGGCTCTTCGCAATAAGATAGATCGGGTTCCAGTTCTAATTCCTCATAGGTGAGTACATGCGTTGGGTTAGACATGTATTTCCTCAACAGTGATACGTGGAACACATCATGATCTTTCGAGAGACTTGGCGGCATTTCCAAACGGTAATCTACAGCCCCAATTCATTCTAGAATTTCAAAAGGTCTGATGCACATGGGGCTCAATTTACCGTTCTTACCGAAATGTATATCTCCCTTCCATGGAGATACCTTCAAGAAAACATGTTCTCCTACCTGAAATTCTAAATCCTTCCTTCGGTTATCAGCATAGATCTTATGCCTACTTTGAGCAACTTTAATGTGGTTTTGGATTACCTTCACCTTTTCCATCGTTTCCTCCACTAGTTCTGGGTCTACAAGTTTTCTTTCACCAACGTCATCCCAACCGGTTGGTGTACGACATCTCTTTCCGTATAACACTTCATATGGTGCTATCTGAATACTCAAATGGAAGCTATTCTTATAGGAAAATTACACCAGAGGTAAATATTGATCCCACATACCCTGAAAGTCAAGTGAGAATGATCTCAAAATGTCTTCTAAGTTTTTAATAGTCTGTTCTAATTGTCCATCTGTTTGAGGGTGGTATGCAGTGCTCAAACGAAGTTCAGTATCCAAGGTCGTTTGAAGACTTTTCCAGAATCTTGATGTAAAACAGGGATCACGATCTTAGACAATCAATATGGTTACTCCATGAAGTCTCACAACTTCATTAATATATATTCTCGCTAGACGTTCAAGTGGTAAATCCTCCCTTATAGCATGGAAATGTGCTGACTTTGTAAGATGATAAAAAATGACCCATATTGCATCATTCCTTCTAGGAGTCTTTGGTAGTCCCATGACAAAGTCCATTGTAATATTGTCTCATTTCCACTCAGGTATGGGAAGGGGTGGCATGACTCCTCTAGGCTGTTGCCTTCCAGCTTTCACTTGTTGAAAACCATACATCTTGACACAAAATCAGCAATCTCCATTTTCATGTTGTCCTTCCAAAAATGTTCCTTCAAATCTCTATACATTTTTGGGCTCCCATGGTGAATAGAGAAATTGGAACTATGACCATCGTCCAAAATTTCCCTTTTTAGATCAGGTATATTGGTAACACAATGTCTCTTCCCAAATTTTAAAATTCCATCTTCATAACAAAGTCACTCAATATCCCATCATTCAAATATTTAATCTTATTTTGAAACTCCCCATCATCGATCTGAGAACTCTTTATCTTTTCTAGTAAAGATGGTTTGGAAACACTTTGAAAAAGCATTGATGTTTCACATTCCATGGTAATTCCCATATCCATCTTCACTTGATCCATGAAAATAGGATCCCTTTCAATTCTCATCATGTTCAAAACTCCATGATCTTTTCTGCTCCAAGAATCTTCCACCTTATTTTCCTTCCCCAGGTGGTAGTGTATCGTGCAATAATAATCCTTGAGTAGTTCAAGACATCTCTTGTCCCTTATGTTGAGTTCTTTTTGTGAGAAAATATACTTCAAAATCTTGTGATCAGTATAAATATCACATTTTTCACCATAGAGGTAGTGCCTCCATATCTTCAAAGAAAAGATCATAGCTGCTAACTCGAGATCATGAGTAGGATATTTTTGCTCATGAATTTTCAACTATTGGGATGCATAGGCAATAACCCTATCATTCTGCATAAGGACACAACCAATTAATTTCTTCAATGCATCACTATAAATAACGAACCCATCATTCCTCGATGGTAGAGTCAATATAGTAGCATTGACTAATCTTCTCTTCAGTTCTTCAAAACATTCTTCACACTCTTTTTTCCAAAAAAAATTAACCCCCTTATGTGTGAGCTTTGTTAATGGGTTAGCCAATCGGGAAAATGATGGACGAAACATCGATAATAACCTGCTAAACCAATAAAATTGCATACTTCAGTTATACTCATAGGTGCTGGCCATTCTTGGATTGCCTTGGTTTTAGAAGGATCAACAGAGATTCCATATTTATAGACGATATGGCCAAGAAAAGAAATCTACTAAAGCCAGAATTCACACTTTCTAAACTTCCCATATAATTCATGTCTTCTCAGAGTTTTCAAGATAATGCCCAACTGATTTTCATGATCTTCATAGATTTTGAATTATACCAAGATATCATCAATAAATACCACCACAAAATCATCGAGATATTCCCTGAAAACTCTATTCATTAGATCCATGAATACGTAGGGTGCATTAGTCCGCCCAAAAGGCATTGTCGTAAACTCGTAATCACATTACCTTGTTCGAAATGCTGTCTTCGGAATGTCTTCCTTCTTCACAGACAACTGGTGGTATCTAGATCGAAGGTCAATATTTGAAAAGTATTGAGCTCCATGCAGTTGGTCAAATAAATCATCAATGCGAGGTAGGGGATATTTGTTCATTATTTTTATAGAATTTATCTCCCTATAGTCGATACATAACCTCATAGATCCATCTTTCTTTTTAACAAAAAGATCAAGGGCTCCCCATGGATAAACACTAGGGTGAATAAATCCCTTATTACTCAATTCCTCTAGTTGTTTCTTTAGTTCAACTAATTCTAAAGTGGCCATTCTATAAGGGGTATTCGATATATCCCTTGATCCAGGAATTAAATAAATGGAAAACTCAACTTCTCATTCTAGAGTATTTCCAGGTAAATCTTCCAGAAACACATATACATATTCATTCAAAATAGGTACATCCTCTATTTGAACATTACTTTCCTCACCTACAGTCATTTCATTCTCTTTATCCCCAATAACTGAATTTAGTTGAGATATTGGGGGTGGATCTAGATAAGAATTAGGTGGTGATGATTCTTCTCTAATGATAAGGTGTTTCTTATCATCATCATCAAAAATCGTAACCTCCTTCTTCTTACAAAAAATATTCACATCATGGTATGAAAGACAATTCATACCGAGGATTATATCAAACTCAATCATAGGTATGACAATGAGATCAGCAGATAATGAACATTTATGTGCTCTAATGGGGACTGATTCACTAAACTTTGTTTCAATGATACTTCCCTTAGGAGTTTTAACTGACAACTCCCTTGTTAAATTGAATTGGAAATATCTAATTTTCTTAGAAAACTGGGAAGATATGAAACAATGAGATGAACCAGAATCAAATAATGCATTTTATAAACGTGAGGAAATCATTAAATTACATAACACCACGTCATTCGGAGCTTCTACCTCAGTAGTAGTGATAGCATAAGCTTGGCCTTGATCCCTTGGTCGTTTCTGAGGTATGTTCCCTTGATGATTAGGACATTCATTTGCATAATGTCCCATATCCTTGCAATTGTTGAATTGGACATCGGTAGCTTCCTTCTTCCCCTTCCAATCATGATTTTGGTGGCCTTTTTCACCACAATTATAACAGACTCCCATTCTTTTTAAGCAAGTACCGGGGTGTTTCTTCCCGCATTTACTGCAGGTTGGATATTCAACTTTCCCTTATTCCCCTTATTTCCATTCCCAGATTGATCAGTAGATATCTTCTTCTCTTGATTTTCTTTAATGTCATTAGACTTAGAGAATTCCTTTTCTGTCTTGATAGCACATGAGACAATATCTTCGTACGACGAGAAGGATTGTGAGACTAATGCTCGACGGAGAAATGTTTTTAACCCATAAAAGAAACTATCAATCTTACTTCTTGGATTACGTATATAATCTCCATCATACCTTGATAACCTTGAAAAGTTAGCCTCATACATTGTGACATTCTTATCCTCCTTTTGTCTCAGACTCAGAAATTGTCTTTCCATATCTACTCGAGGGTCACGAGGAATGTATTTTTCTAAGAAAATCTCTTTTAACTCCCTCTAATCCATATTTGATACTTCATCGTCTTCCTTCGTGTTTTTAATCGATGACCACCATTGATCAGCATCTTTAGTGAGGCGATAAACTGTCATGACAACTTTTTCCCTTTCACAACTCCCCAAAGCCTGAAATATTTTCTCTAGAGAACTTATCCATTGCACAACTACTAATGGATTTTTACTCCCCTTGAATGTTGGTGGTTGCTGCCTCATGAATCGATCTAACATTTATCCTCCACGCTATGGATCAGGGTGCTCCATACGGGTAAGGTTATTATTCATAACCTGAGAGAGTTTTCCCAGTATGGTGATTAGTTGATCAGCACCAGTTGCATCACCAACTCCACTATAATTATCTTGATCAAGAGGGAAATCCCTACATGGAGTGTGTGCATTGATATGGTTTCCATTTCTTCTACTAGGCACCATTTATAAAAAATGGCATAAACTAGATCAGTTTATGAATCAAAATACATAATTCCATACTTGTAAAACACTTATCATAAATTGAACTATTTATGGATATAATCCATAATCATAAAAATGTTTTCTTTGAGGATGTATATACTCATAAAACCTTCATAATGATTTGTAAAGAAAATGATAGTTATCCTAAGCATATCCCCCGAGAGTGTCGTAACCAAGAGTGAAGTAAGGCCTGTTGTCGTGCACCAGTTTACGTTCGAGTCTAGATCAAAGAGGATTTTTCAGGTTTTACCCCTAGGTACATTTGTGCCAGAGCCGTCTCTACCTGCTCGTATCCAGACAGGGTTTTATTGCTCGTAAAACTCACAAAATCTCTACAATACAAAAATTATAGGAAGTTCTTCTATACTAATCCTCAAATTCAATCTTTGGTCAATGTCATCTAATCAGAGTTTATCTAAATCTAGTTTCCAAGGTTTGTACTAAACTTCCTCTGATACCAAATGTAACGCCCCGACCCTAGTTACCCAAAATCGGTACATTATTACACAACATTGGCATGATCACAAGAAAGATCAAATATCAAAAGACCGATTAGTTTAGTAGCCTTGTAAACACTACATATATTCATAAGTATTAAATTACATCATAAAACTGAAAAATACAACAAGATAGTCACCATAGTTCGCACTCATATCCCCTCATATTATCCCTGTAGTTCATTCATAAATTATTTCTTCATATCCTGGGGAAAATAAAACATAGAAAGGGGTGATATCAAATGCCCAGTAAGGATACCAATATAGCGAAACTTTCATATATAAGCATAAAATTTTAAGGAAATGTATAACTATAACAAAATCCTTTTAAAACCTGAACTTCAGCATAATATGGAAGAAATAAAATGAAATAATTCCATATACTTATTCACATGGATATTCTAATAGTCGAATAATCAGATGCAATATAAATAACCACTTTCATAATGATGGAATGCATAATTCCAGACTATCACAACCACATATCCAAGGCCTGATGCCATGACTACAAATAAGATTTTGTCAAGGCCTTGTTCCAAGACACTAGTTTGTCTCATTAGACCTACCGATGCAATTTTTTTTAAGATACTTACATTTAAAATTACTCAAATATAATCCAGTGTTTTACTGAAAATATTATGCAAGATTCTGAAAACAAAATAACTAATTCTGAGACTGCTCGACTAATTACAGGCCATGATGGGTCCATGCCAAATCCCTTCCTGTATACCACACTCGAGAGTGGGATTTTCTGAAAACATTTTTAAGCTTGTGTTAAATACGTATACATTTGCACTGGATTTTCATATTTTTTAGAGAAATATCTCTTTTTCATGAAAACCTTTAAAACTCACACCATTTGAAAAATAATTTATTTAAATACATTTTTGAATAAAAATTTTCCATACCACATTGAAACTTTTTAAAATAATTAACATTTTAAAAACATTCATGTCCATTTAAATAATTCCTTAAAAACCATTTTGAAGACATGGACATTAATGAGAAATATTTAGAATAATAAATATTTAAAACATTTGAAATGATGTTTTAGAAATAATTCCCTTAAAATAATCCCTTTGAAAACACATTCATAAAACATGGACATGGATAATAAATATGTCTTACTAGATACATACGTAAAAACAACCTCGGATAATAAAGAGATTGTGAAGTTAACCCTTACCAATTTGGTAACATACGAAACATACACCCCGTGAAAGAGGTATCATCCAATGAATATGTAAACAAACATAAATTAAAGTGTATTACATAAATAATACAATTATGGGCAGTACATACACCACACAAAAGGTAATAGTGGCAATATGGCATGAATCTAACGGGAATAATGAGTGAGATGAAAACCCCTTACCTTGTACTTTTCCTCGGTCGAGGGTTGGTTAAACTCCTGTATAATGGTGAAATAATTGTTATTAAATTATACAAGAATCATATACATTAATATGATATAATATATGATCTTTTAGCATTGATTTGTTAATAACATCTAAGTATTATCATCGTTTCAGGTGTTAATGGATTCATTTTCCTTTGATTGTTTTGTTACGTTAGACATGTTTGTTATGGATAGTTTGTATCTTATTCATATCCAAAATGATATCAAGTCCTTAAATATTATTTTTAATCATGCAATAAAATTTAGTCTTGATTGGATATGATGGGGAATGAATCTCATCGCGTTCGTGGAGACGGTAATCTGTACGTACGCACGAGCGACAATGTTATTCTTTTGATATTAAAATAACATATAATTGGATGTTATATCATATATACAGAATCATTATCATGTTATATTTATTATATCCATGGATTATACATCATTATTACACCCATATAAATAATAATATATTTAATAACAATTACACCACGACGTGGAGACGGTAGGCCGTACGTACGCACGTATGGTGACATGTCATTAAAGGGATGAAGAGAATAATTAATTTGTTTGTTCCATAATTATAATAAAATCATAGTATATATAATATACTAGAGTTATTATATTATAATGGAATTAACAAGGAATGAAGAAGTTGAAGAAGAAAGGAACTTTAAAGAGGGTGGTGAAGCTTCTTCGGGTTCATCCATTTGATTTGATCAAAAAGGCCCCTTAGGGTGGCTTTCTTATCAAACTAAGTCCTCTAAGATGAAGTGAAGGAAGTTGGGAGAGTATTTTGGCAGAGTTTGTCCGAGCCAAATGGCTTTGATTGTGTGAATTAATGAGAAAGAGGAGTTCCCTTTTATAAGAGGGGTGAGGGGCTCTTTAGGAAAAAATTAATGTATTATTTTATAATAAAATAATATTCGGTTTCTAATGGATACAAAGTGGATTATTTAAAGTTTAATGTGGGGATGGGTCTAAAACCACTAAAAAATAAAATTTATACAGGTTTGGGTCATTATATTAACCTTATCTTTTAGTTTTAACTCTTAGTTAATTAATTTGACACTTACCATGTCACTTTGGATATTTATATTGTATAGTTAATAAACATACTATATACATAAAATGGACCCTCAAGTGGTCCATTAATGATACACCTATCATGATATAAGTCTCTTGGACGAACCTTATATTTTTTGGAATTTAATATCAATTAATAATATAATATTTGTTTTAAAAACTCTTTTATGTCAATTTTGACACTATTCAATAATTGATTTTTGTTAAAGTCTTAAAAACTTTATTAATTCATAAAAATTAATTTAAGCAATCCTAAAATTTCATATTAATCTATAAAATTCTTTTAATTCATTAAAAGTCTCAAATTTTATTTATTTGGGTATTTATAATATCAATTATTTTAATATTTCACTAATAATGTAATTACTGCATCATCATTGTTTCATAAATAAATTAAATTATGTAATGTCTAAAAATTATAAATAAAATACCATTATTTAGGAAATATTTTTATATTTCTAATGAATATTTATAGTCTAAAATCCAACATATATAACACCATGTAAAAATTATTTTTCTAAAAGATATATGCTTATGTCATTTTTGTATTTACTTTAACTTAATTAATATAAAGTTTCATTATCACTTAAAAGTGGATCCAGGGGTCCCAAAATCAACCCAATGTTGCCCATGGTCATACATGTATCAACCAATAGGTTTGAGACATATTTTAGGGTAATTTATTATTATTATAATATTATTATTTTACCCTTATTTACCGGATTTACCCTTTAACCATGGTAAATAAAATATTTACCGAAGTAATTATTCAAAATGTCTAAAAATAAAAGTTACCTATTTACACAATTTGGACATCCTGATTCCAAATATGGAATCCATTTTTCCAAATTCAAAACACATAAGTGGCAGAAATTAATTTAAAATTAATTCATGTTGTTAAAACAAAAAGCGTGTTTTTAAGAGATAATAACTATCAAAAGATTGACACTTGTTCATGTCCAGTTTAATTGTAAAATTATGTCAAATTACCAAAATTCTATTAAGGGGTAAAAATATATTCTAAATATACTTTAAAACCACTCAAATTCATAATTTATCACTATTAATTATTTTGATTAAAAAAGTTGTTTTTAATTAAAATTTATTAATTTTCACTATTCATCAAAATAGAAATGTTAACCGAAAAGATCCAAAACATTACCCTAGGATAATTTCGATATTCCAAATCCAAAAAATGAAGTCCATTTTTAGAGATAAAATTTATAAAATTTCAAAAAGTTGGTATTAATATTCATAACGGCTACTTTTATTGGTTGTGGTGTGTGTTAGAACTCGAAGTTGCGTAAAACATACGCTACTGTATTATTCAATGAGAAGCGTACCCTAGAAGCATGGGTTGTTACATTATATTTTAATTATATTAAAATGTCATATATAAATACTAACACAAATATATTAAGGTTAGCTATAAAGTCTATATAATCATTTTTATGTAAATTGGGGCATCATTAGTGTGTCTGAATGACATCACCCAGAATTCAAATTGTCTGCACATTGTACGAAAAGATGTCTTGTAGATAACCAAATTCTTCACCCTAATGTAGAAATCCTAACCATAGAACCTCCTTGTATATGTATTTATTTCCACATAGTTAAACAAACCAAACATAAATTTGTGGATGATGATATATTTAAATTATCAGGATCCTGTTGTGATCAAGATAATAAATGAAATGGAACAATGAACCATCCTTCTTATTCATTAGGTGGACTGGTCCACCCCTACGTGACACACTTCTCTATATTAAACCATTATCCATATTCTCCTATATATGTTTATTCATCTCCACATGTAACACTATACACATATTATAAAGATTCTTGGATAATTTAAACACCCCAGGTATAATCTTTATTGAAATTTAAACATATTAGCTAAAAGGAAGACCCGAGAAATTATCAGAATACACATCAACGTATTACCTCACAATACACAATTCTACTAGGAAGATTATTTCCTTAGACTCCATCATTATGGATATATATTATTTCTCTTTTGATAATAATATCCATTCTGGTGATTTTGGTCATAATGAATATTCATCCTCCTCTAATCACATGTACAAAATCGAGTGGCAGTTCGTGATATAGAGAGTTATTTTATTTTTAAAGAAACTTATGTTGGATATAAATATGAAAAATAAATATATTCCATGAATTTATTCAAATTCCACCAAAGAGATAATGAAATAATTCACCATAAATTTCACCAAACAAATTAGGATAGGTGTGGAATTATATGCTCAGGATGTAATAATTTCAAAATTTTCCATTTAATAAAATAACTCAACTTCGATGATATTTTGTGGTGTTTGAATAATTATACTAAAATTTTGGGATTTGAAGGAATGAGTATAACCATAATAAAATTGTGGATTAACTATAATTGAATTAATAACCATTTTAATTATCACAATTTGATTTTTAGGATACCCCTTATTGGTTTTGATGGAAAAATCACTACCTTTATACCTTGGATGTTATTTTACATCTCTGAAAACCCATATCATAGTACATTGGGTTTCAAGGAACTATATTTACTATATGTTTTGGCTATGAACATTGTGATAAGTGTTGAGTAGAAAATTTCTTTACTACATCGCATTATCGAGTTTCTCATGTCATTTATTGTTAGCTCGGTTTCCCTCATTGGCACACCTAAAGTATTTCCTCATCCTCATTAAGAAATTTTTGGGGACCATTATTCCACACCATTGACAAGTGTGACGATGAGATTTATTTTAACCATTAGATTTCTCCATTGTAATTCCAAAATTAATATCCACTTTCAACTTCTTATAACCAGGATACCCATGAGATTCTATGACATATTTTTTTGACATTGATAGAGAATAGAAAAATTACCACATAGGAATAAATGTCACAGATCATTAGTTATTTACATAGATTTCGTTTTATCCGAAAAATGATGCAGTCAAACATCTAATAAGGGGTAATGAAAACATCATAGAAATATTGTTAAAATAATCAATAGATATTCACATATTTCCTTATAGATTTTTTAAAATTATTTATTATCTGTATGGAAATAACATTCTAATTAAAGATTTATATATTGAGGAAATTTTTTTTTAAAAAACGTTTTCTGAAATTCCTACACAATCCCTATGATATAATCCATATTCATTGTATTTTGAAACATTGAATCATGGATATAATCTTATCAATGGAGATAATCTATTATTCCATGATTAAGGGATAATATGATCCATTAAAATTCAGTTTTTTAATCTCATAAATCTCTAAATGAAACTTTTTCCCTCAAATGGGAATTTGGGGGCTCCATCAAATCTAGATTTCAATGAAAAATCTACGTCATCTCAAAGAGTAACATTGCAATGATTGTGGTTCGAGCTCCCATTAGTTGGCTTCTCATTGGGGGTAGTCATGAAATTTCCTAGAACATTTATTATTTTCCAAAATCATCCTATATCTTGAATTTGTATATAATAAAACCAAAATAAGTTATTTTAATTTTTAAACTATTAAACACAAAAAACGGGTATATAATGACATTAAAGGGGTAATTTATAACTTACACTTATTTATTTATCATATGTATATTTATATTGAAATATATTTTACTGATGATTTCTTTCCTAAAATATATTCTTATGGGATTTTTTCCCATAAAAATGGTTCATAATGGGATTATGAGCTTACATTGAGTATGATCTTGGAGTTTCCTAAAATGTGCATAGTGAGGCTTGTTGTCATGTACCATGAATAAATTAGTTAGGCCAGACACACCTTGTCAGAGTTGGTGCCCCAATGTACTTCTCCTCCAAAACAACATCCATTTATAGTATCTTGACTTGGATGTATTTTCATAATAAATCACTTAATCAATATTTACCATAAAATTGTTATGTTTTCTTATAATTTCTCTTATCCCCATGTCTTTCTATAAATTATTATTATTCAAATACCATAAATAAAAAAATCCTAGGATAACCAATATGAAATCCATTATCTTTATTAAGCATTAATGCATGAATTAAACATATGGTTATAGTTAATATAAGATAGTAGATCGATACATCTACTATTATTGAGAATTAGTTACATACAGAAACAATTTCATATAGGAAAATACATCTTCCTTACTGAAAACACCATTATCATTATCTCACTTAAAAATTCATGGGATAACTTAGGTATGTACATAAGAAATTGATGAGGCATAAATCTCAATAATGGAATATACAATGAATATCGTAATACATGTTAAATAATGATATGGAATTATATATAATGATATTTAATTAACATAAATGATATATAATGATAATGAATGATATACAATGATTGATAAAAAATGTTATAAAATGATAATAATTACATGGTATATGTGGAAACATTATAAAACACTACATCAAAAATATTGGTCAACATTAATGAAAGAGCACTATTGTGGGCGCCTTCAAATGATGTTTGGTTTCGGGTTAATTAGGTGCACTAGAGTGGCTGACCAAGTTCGTCTCTCAAAGGAGGAAATGAATTAAAATAACTTTTCATAGGTATTCTAAAAATAAAAGATAATAGAATTGAAACAATACTTAAAAGTATGGGGTTTTTTTATAGTTTATAAACCTAGAAGATGTTTTCTGGAATAATATTGCATTTTTTTTGTTTTTAATTTTGAAATGAAGTTTGATTAAAAAGACACAACAAGAAGATGTTTTTTTAGAAAATATCTTAAATGGCGTAATCGATCTAACTCTACCACATCATTTACTTATTAATCATCGTTATTTAAATAAATATCCACTTAATTATGATCCCCTAATTTTTTAACCATCCAACCCTACAAGTGTTAACTTAACCACAAAGATGGAATTACTTAAACCCTAGGCTAGCTTCGGAACACTCAATCGCAGCACCCTCCTTTGATTGTTGTTATAAGGATAGCTTATGGTCATTGGTTAATTAGAGCACATATCCTTTCTGGAAATGAGTATGAATTATTTTTAGGGATTATATTTTAACTCTACAAATTTATCCCGTGTGGTCTTGTATTACCGATTAAGATTGTGCTCTCACAATTTACACAAAATCCCAACCTCGTGTGTTTTTGTGTTAATTGTTCAGTTGCTTTCTTAGTTTATTAAAATTTAAAAACACAATTCATGGATCATATTAAGTTAATTACAGTAAATCAATGATTCAAAAAAATTAAATGAAGAGGTTAGAAGATAGATCGATTACTAAAAGACTACTCTTCCATGGGTGGCGTAATCATCGTAGAAGCATTTTGAATGTGAAAAGGTTTACAATGGGTATAAACCAATAACGCTTCTACTCAAGAATTCCAGCCCAAATAGGAAGATTAATATAAGAATAAATTTATACAAAATAGAAGAAAAGAGATTAAATAAAATAATAACAAAGATGTTTATTAAAAAAACACAAACATTACAACATGAGGAAGAAGAATAGGGATTCGACGAAGGGATCCTTGCTTCAAGAGGTACCCTTATTGAATTGCTTGGAGAATTGGAGTGTAACCTCTTCTCATCTGCCCTAAACTTCATAATTCACGTCTCAACCCTTAAAAATGATAAAAACTCTAATTTATATAGGATATGGGAGGATAGTTTACCAGTGGTTTCAAGTGTGAATGTGGAAATTCAGCCAAATATTTTAATCCAACTTGCACCACCATGTTGACTACCAAAACGCATGAATTTGAGGCCTTACAGAATGATCATATGTGAGTATATGGATCCTCTATCTCCTCTAAAGCTTTGGGTTCAATCGAAGCTTAGATTAAGGAGTTATGGCCCAAATATAGAAGCATTTCCATTCTGGCGAGTCCAACCCAACTTTTATTTCATGCCCAATTTTCAACAACTAAATCCACTATTTAGCTCTAGTGTTCTGACTAAAAGTTGTATAAAATTAAGGTATGAACCCTGTTACAAAATTTCAAATTCTAATAATAAATATAAAAATATTTATCTTCAAAATACTACAGTGCACTATAAAGGGTAAAACTGGAATTTTCACCAAATTTTCAAATGAATGATCAAATCCCAAATGTTTTATAAATAAACATATTTAACACAATGTGAGGAAATTTTATAATTTATTATCAATAAAATATTCAACAAAATAGTGTTTTATCAAATTCCCCACACTTACCCTTTTTCACTCCTGGGAAAAACCTCATATCAAGTAAACGTCAATATCAAATCAAAAGAAATTTTAAAACAAATATCCTTGAGATCAAACAATTACACACCAAGAAACATAAGATATCATGCCTCATAAAAAATCATTATTTCAAGTTCTCCATTAATATAATTCAATATATTTCCACTTCATTTCATCCTCCCATGCACAAAACACTTACCTTGCTTGAATTTTTTCTTATCACACAAATATCATCTTTTTTTTGCAATGACTTTCTCATCCAAACTCATACAAGGGTCACCATAGGAATGATAAATTCCTAAATCACTACCCGATGTGGTTTAGAGACATATGTTTATCATGAGGACTTTTCAGGGTTTTTCTGTGGTTTTCGGTTGGTAGGATTTAGATGTAAAAAATTCTAAGGCTGAATGAGGAGGGCTTGACTCTTTTTGATGCAAAATTGCATTAATCTAATTTTCACATAAATATGGTCTTCTCCTCAATACCCATAGTATAAATTTAGCTCCATCATTATGAAAATTCATAGAGGGTTTACACCATTCATCATTTTAGCATCAAAAATGTCAATCTTCTCAAACATGATTTTCTTGAAAGCTCCAGATAGGCACAGCTTTCCCCCTCTATTAGATGCTCCATAAAGGTACAAATTATTTTATTATGAAAGCTCCAGAAAAGGCACAACTTTCAATATAATGATTTTTTTCAATAGAAACAACATCTCTTCAGAATTTAATTTTCCACCCCAAGTATCACAGAATGTGTTAAAACAACACAAGATAACTTCCTCCACACTTAAGCTCAAATAGATTATGCAATTTTACTTCAAGAGTTGGTTGGATAGGGAAAATTTGCTCGTAATGTGGAAAACCTAATAGGTTGTGCATGGATTCTAAGGGCTATAAGGATTAAATGTTCAAGGTAGGCAATTATAAAAAAAAGGATTCTTTGAAATAGAGGCTTTAATACCAAAAAAAATTCCTCAATCATATAAACATTAGTAACTCAAACCCTCAAGTTTTGACAGTAATAGATCATATTCTGGTTAAATCATGCATGGTTTGGTTCTCTCAAGAAGTGAGTTGAATGTAAATAATGTGAAAATAATGGTTCAGATGCCTCGTAGGAAAGTTATTTCATATATAAAGACATTGAGATGTGGCATGGGATTCAAAATTTAGTGTACTTATCATGAAATTACTAAATATTTTAACTTCAAACAAAGTCATTTCAACATTCATATAAGCTTAGTTTTAGGGGATAAATTGTTTCACTCACTGATATGAATTTCAAAATTGTCATGAGAATCATTTCAGCTCAAAAACACAATGAAAATTGAAAAATAAAAACACACAATTTGAAAAACACACAATTTTTTTAGTAGGAAAACAATTGAAATTAATAAACGAAAAGGTTCCCTTCCCCACACTTAAAATATTGCATTTTCATCAATGTGAACCCATGAAATGATATATGCACATGAAATTCAGAATTTTTAAATAGGACAAATAATATAAAAGTGAAAGGCTTAGGAACAGCCTGATGTGCTCAAGTGATGATGGGGTCATGCAGTGTGATAAAATCCACTGCATCGGTAGGATGTCCCTCAATGTATCTCTTCAAACGTTTCCCATTGACTGTAAAACATTTTCATGTGTCCTCTTGTGTGATATCCACTACACCATAAGAAAAAAACATTAGATACAACATAAGGACCTAACAATCTGGAATGCAACTTACCAGGAATCAGCTTTAGTCGTGAACTATAGAGAAGGACTTTCTCTCCAACATGAAACTCCCTTTGTTGGATCATTTTGTCATGAGTTGATTTTGATATTTCCTTGTAGAGGCTCGAGTTCTCATATGATGATAGTCAAATATCATCAAGCTCTTGAATTTTCAACTTCCTTTGAATTATACCTTGGGCCAAATCCATGTTGCATTTCTTTATATCCTAATATGCCCGATGCTCGACTTCCACTGGGAGATGACATGCTTTCCCAAAAACAATCCGAAATGGGGAAATACCAATGGGTGTCTTGTATATTGTTCTATAATCCCACAATGCATCATCCAAGCACTTGCTCTAATCCTTCCTATTTGGCTCCACAGTTTTTTCCAAAAAAAAATTCAACTCATGATCTGAAACCTCAGCTTGGCCATTTGTTTGGGGGTGGTATGGTGTTGATGTTTTGAGTGTCACCCCAAACTTTCAAAGGAGGGAAGAAAAATTAATATTGAAAAAGTGTGTCCCTTGGTCACTGATGATGGCCTTTGGTACTAAAAACCTACAGAAAATTTGAGCCTTGACAAAATCCACTACAACATGAGAATCGTCAGTCCTGGTGGCTTTGGCCTCCACCCATTTACTCACATAATCAACAGAAACCAAAATATATAAAAATCCAAATGAACTATGAAAATTACCCATAAAATCAATTCCCCATAAATCAAAAATCTTGCAGAATAATATGGGTTGTTGCGGCATCTCATTTCTCATAGAAATGTTCCTAGTGTGTTGGCAACGAGAGCATGACTTACAAAACACATGGGCATCATGGAAAAAGCTAGGCCAATATAATCCAGAGTGAAAAACCTTCCTAGCTATACATTGGGGTCCAAAGTGTCCACCATAAGCAAGTGTATGACAGAAATAAAAAATAGATTCAAACACATGACCAGGAACACACCTCTTAATGAATTTGTCACTACACATGCGCCAGAGGTAAGGATTATCCCACACATCAAACCTAGACTCCAATTTTAATTTTTGGAATTAATGCTTCTTCAAATTTGCTGGGATTTCAGAGGAAACAATGTAATTAAATAAATCAGCATACCAAGGATGCGTACCTGAGATGGAATAAATATGCTCATCGGGGAAAGTGTCCCGAAGTGGTACCTGGTCCAAGGTGCCATCCTCTCGTGTGTGAGTAAACCTACTCATGTGGTCCGCCACCAAATTCCCTGACCCCTTCTTTTCCTTTATCTCGATGTCAAACTCTTGAAGAAGGAGCATCCAACGGATAAGTCACGGCTTTGCATCTGGCTTCTATAGGAGGTACCTCAAAGCTGCATGGTCAAGAAAAAACAACTACTTTAGATCCCAATAAATATGAACGAAATTTATCTAAAGTAAATATAACAACAAGAAACTCATTTTCTGTTGTGGTGTAGTTTGTTTGGGCAGAATCCAACGTCCTAGATGTATAGGTGATCACATGTGAATGTCCCTCCACCCTCTGAGATAATACAGCTCCAACCACGAAGTTGGAGGGATCACACATAAGCTCAAAAGTAATCTCCCACCGTGGGGGCTGTATGATAGGTGGAGTGGTCAGACACTTCTTTATCTCATCAAAGGAAGTCCTCCAGAATCATCAAACACAAAATCAGAATCATTTTGAAGTAATCATGACATAGGAAGAGAAATCTTTCTAGAATTTTTGATGAAGCGCCAATAAAATTCTGCATTCCCTAGGAAAGATCTAACATCATGCACACATGAAGGATAGGGTAAGGATGAAATAATGTCTATCTTAGATCTATCAACCTCTATCCCATGTTTTGACACTACATGCCCTAAGACAATGACATGATCTACCATTAAATGACACTTTTAAATGTTCAAGACTAGATTCTTTTCAATACAATGATTCCACACCTTTCCCAAACTACATAGACTTTCATCAAATGAAGACCCATACACTGTAAAATCATCCATAAATACCTCCAAATCGGGTCTCAATAAAATCAGAAAAAATACTCACCATGCATCTCTGGAAGGTACCTGGAGTGTTTCAAAGTCCTAATGGAATCCTCCGGTAGGCAAATGTTCCAAAGGGACCGGTGAATGTAGTATTCTACTGATCCTATGGAGATATAGGAACCTGAAAATATCGAGAAAATCCATCCAAGAAACAAAAGTGTGTCTTCCCCGCTAGTCTCTCAAGCATCTGATCAATAAATGGGAGGGGGAAATGGTCTTTGTGAGTGGAATTATTTAGTTTATTGTAATCAATACACACACGCCAACTATTTTGTACCCTCATTGGAACTAACTCATCTTTTTCTTTTTTAACAACAGTAACACCACATTTCTTAGGCCCAACATGAATTGGACTTACCCACTGAGAATCTGAAATGGTATAGATTATACCTGCCTCGAGAAATTTTTCAACATCTTTTTTCACAACCTCCATAAGGGTTGGATTGAGTCTCCATTGTGGTTGCCTCACCGGTTTAGCCTCATCCTCCAAAAGAATCTTATGCATGAAAATGGAGGGTCTAATACCTGATATGTCAGCCAAGGTCCACCTGATTGCCCTGATGTTCTCCCTTAAAAGATTCAAAATCATTTATTCATGTTCAAAAGGGAGATTATTAGCAATGATAACAGACAATTTGTCACCACTTAACAAGTATGTGTATTTGAGATTTGGTGGCAATGGGTTGAGTTCTATTGTAGGGGGTGGTGTATGGATGGAGACAGAGAAGGCACTGAAATATGTGCACAAAGAGCATCAGTACCAGAATATACATCATCAAAATCAGAGAATAAAGCATCAGATCCATCAGTATACTCAACAGCCATGTCATAATTAGAGTTCACATGATCAAAATCAGAATATGATTCCATTTCAAAATCAAATCTTAGAGAGTCGTGTTCCTTAGAAATAGGTGTGTAAGTACTCTTAGACATCAAACTAGAACCAATACTCATAATCTCCCTAAGAATAGGACAATCAAATTCCATGAGGTTTTTACTTGGTGGTTCAAAATGGCAGATAACAAAAGCAGAATGGTCCCTAGAGGGGTACTTCATGGAGTCCATAAAATTAAAAATTAAAACTTCATCTCCAAACTCCATGTAAAGTGTACCCTCATGAACATTTATGATAGTTTTTTCATTTTTGAGGAAGGATCTACCTATGATAATGGGGGCATGAGAACTTACCTGATCATCCTCCATGTTAATCACATAGAAATCTGCTGGAAAGATCATGTCTCTTACCCAGACAAGTACATCCTCAAGAACTCCCGCTGGATATGTCGTAGCTCTATTCGCCAATTGCACCACTACTCTCGTCAGCTTCAACTCACCAACCTATAAAGAAGAGAATACAGAGTGAGGCATAACATTTATTGAAGCTCCTAAATCACAAAGAGCATCCAAGAAGTGCAACTACCCTATGGTACATGGTATGGTGAATGTCCCGAGATCCTTGAACTTTGTTGGCATTGCTAGAGTTGGTGTAATGAGTGCTGATACATTCATTCCAAGATTTATCCTCTCATTTCCCTTTAGCCCTCTTCGATTGGTACAAAGTTCTTTTAAGAATTTCCCATACCTTGGAATTTGCTTAATGGATTCAACTAGAAGAATGTTGATCTCCACACGCTTGAATGTGTCCAAAACCTCTTTTTGCATGGCCTCTTCATCCATATTCTTGGTTTGAACAACCCTATTTGGAAAAGGAAGGGTTTTAGGAGGAAAATCATCAATCTTTTCTTACCTTTATCTTTCTCCTTGGATTTCTCATCAGTTGGTATGGAATGCGGCTTCTCCGGAGTTGAGGTGAATCCCGGTGGAATGGTAGGTATAGATGTATCATTCATTTTCTTCCCACTTCTCAATGTGATGGCACTGACATTCCCCTTTGGATTTGGAGTGGGTTGGGAAGGTAGATTTCCAGAATTCTTACTCATAAGTTCATGGAGGGCGGCGGAAATCTGGCTCATCTGAGTCTTCAACTCCCTCAGCTCCAAACCATGACTCTTCAGCTCATTTTGTTGATTAAGAACAATTTGTTTCAAAAGATCATCAGTGTTAGAGTCTACCTTTTGTTGGAGATTCCCTTATTGTTGACTTGTTGATGTTTGAGCTTCGAATCTCCTTTGGCGTTGTTGGAAACCCTGTTGGTAAGGTGGAGGGTGCTAGAAGATTGGTTGAAAAGGGGACCTTTGTTGTTTCCCAAGGCCATACCTCATGTCTGACTGATCCTTCCACCCTTGGTTGTATGTTGGATCAAACTTTTTTTGGGGATATGGTTGTTGTTGCTGCTGAAATGGTCTCCTTATTTCTCTTGTAGTTATCGGCAACAGTCAGTTGGGTGGCTTGTCTCGGTGGAAATTCCACAAGGCCTTGAAAGAGGGGGTTGGGATGTCATTTGAGACAAAGCAATCTTCCTCACCATAGTGGTCAATTCTTCCAACATGGTATCAATAAAATTACTTTAAATAGAAGAAGGACTTACCTGATGTACTCCTCTGACATGTGGTGTACCTATATCGCCAAATTGTTGGGAGTTTTGGGCCATCTTGTCGATCAACGCACGTGAAGCTACTGGTGTTTTGTCCACCAATGCTCCTCCAGCTACAATATCCACCATGATCCTCTCCATGGGTGTGAGTCCTTCATAGAAGTATTGGATGAGGAGTTGCTCACTGATTTGGTGATGCATACAGATTGCGCACAACTTCTTGAATCACTCCCAGTACACATACATTGACTCCCATTGGGCTTGTTTGATCTCTGATATCTCCTTTCGAATGGATGTTTTCCTTGATGATGGAAAAAATCATTGTAAGAAAAGACATTTCAAATCATTCCAACATGTTACATCTTCAGGTTGCAAATAATATGTCCAATATATTGAAGATCCATCAAGTGTGAATATGAATGCTATTAATTTGATTTGATCTTCAGAGACATTTCTTGGTTTAAGTTTTGAGCAAACCACATTAAATTCTTTAAGGTGTTTGTTTGGATCCTCACCAGATAATCCATGAAATTTTGGAAGAAGGTGATTTAACCTAGATTTTAACTCAAAGTCTGATTTGAGATTCGGGTATGCAATATAATTTGGTTGATAGTTAATATCAGGTGTAACCAATTATTGAATGGTTCGATTAAGTTCATTTCCATTATTTCCAGCCATTGGTTCCTCTTTTATTTTTGAATTTAAATTTCTTCCAATTTCAATGTTTCCCTAAGAGATTAATTCACCAACTGGTTGAATATTGAAACTTCTCGTAGACTGAGAATGTCGTATTCGAGCCCTAAGGCTACGTTCAATCTCATGGTCAAGATCAAAGAAATCTTTGAGATTAGTTCGTGTCATAAATCAAATAAAATCGAAATGAAAGAATGTGGACCATAGTAAAATAAAAATGAGAAGTTTGATTTGATGGTACAAAAAGAAAAGAAGAGGATGAAAAAAATGAAAACATGAGAAAGGGGGAAGTTGAAAGAAAGAGGTGAAGAAAATAATAAAATGAAAAATAAAAGAAATACCTATAAATGGTTGAATAAATTACTTGCATCCATAGAAACAGTTCCAATTTAAAAGAGCATTGTCTTGGGCACCTTCAAATGGTGTTTGGTTTCGGGTTACTTAGGTGCAGCAGAGTGGCTGACCAAGGTCGTCTCTCAAAGGAGGAAGTGAATTAAAAAAACTTTTCAGAGGTATTATAAAAATAAAATATAATATAATTGAAACACTACTTAAAATTATGGGGGTATTTTATAGTTTATAAATCTATAATATGTTTTCTGGAAGAAGATTTCATTTTTTTGTTTTTAATTTTGAAATGAAGTTTGATTAAAAAGACACAACAAGAAGATGTTTTTTTAGAAAATATTTTAAAATGCGTAATCGATCTAACTCTACCTATTCATTTACTTATTAATAATAATCATTTAAATAAATATCCACTTAATTATGATCCCCTAATTTGTTAACCCTCAAACCCTACAAGAGTTAACTTAACCACAAAGATGGAATTACTTAAACCCTAGGCTAGTTCGAAACACGCAATCGCAGCACACTGCTTTGATTGTTGTTCTAAGGTTAGCTTATGGTCAGTGGTTAATTAGAGCACATATCCATTATGAAAATGAGTATTAATTATGTTTAGGGATTATATTTGAACTCTACAAATTTTTCCCATGTGGTATTGTATTACCGATTAAGATTGTGCTCTCACAATTTACACAAAATCCCGACCTCGCGTGTTTTTGTGTTAATTGTTCAATTGCTTGATTAGTTTATTACAATTTAAAAATGCAATTAATTGATCATATTAATTGAATTACATTATCTCAATTATTAAAAATAATTAAATGAAGAGGGTAGAAGATAGATTTATTACTAAAATTCTACTCTTCCATGGGTGGCATAATCATCGTAGAAGCGTTTTGCACGTGCAATGGTTTATAATGGGTATAACCCAATAATGCTTCTACTCAAGAATTCCAGCCCAAAGAGGAAGATTAAGAGAAGAAAAAATTTAAACAAAACAGAAGAAAATAGATGAAATAAAAGAAGAAAAAATAATTTTATTAAGAAAACACAAACATTACAACATGAAGAAGAAGAATATGGCTTCGACGAAGGGATCCATGCTTCAAGAGAAACCCTTATTTAATTGTTTGTATAATTGGAGTGAAACCTTTTCTACACTTCCCTAAACTTCCTAATTCACGTCCCAAACCTTAAAAATGATAAAAAATTTAATTTATAGAGGGGAGGGGAGGATATTTGAAAAGTTGTTTCAAGTGTGAATGTAAACATTTGGCTAAATATTTTAATCCAACTCGAATCGCCAAGTTGACCACCAAGACGGGTGAATTGGTCGGATTTCCAGAAGGATCATATGTGTGGATATGGGTCCTCTATCTCCTATAAAAATATGGGTTCAATCCAAGCCCATATGAAGGCGTTATGGCCAAAATATAGAGTATTTTCAATTCTGGCGAGTCCATCCCAACTTTGATTTCATGGCCAATTCTTAACAACAAAAGGCACTATTTAGCTCTAGTGTCCTAAATAAAAGTTGTACACAATTATGTTAGGAACACTTTTACACAATTGAAAATTTAAATAATAAATATAAAAATATTTAGCTTCTAAATACTACAGTGCACTATAGAGGGTAAAACTGGAATTTTCACCAAATTTTCAAATGAATGATCAAATCCCAAATATTTTATAAATAAACATATTTATCACAATGTGAGGAAATTATATCATTTATTATCAATAAAATATTCAACAAAATAGTGTCATATCAATTAACTACCAAGACGTCATGATATATTATTTTCCACAAAGGAATTAGGTTCACTCTGTATCCCAACATGATGGCTCATGTGACTAATCATTACACAATGTGTTGGAGAACTATATAATTTTAGGTGAAACTATGACATTAATTTCAATTTCATCTATAAGTGTGTCTGATAGTTCATACCACATGGATTCATTTATCAAAATATTTTATTCCAAAATAATGGTGTGTGGAATAAATAAATTTAAATCACATGTAGATTATTTATGCATTCATAATTATGAATACACTTAATAGAAAATGGGTATGGTATTCACTGCACTAATTTTTTTACAGGGAAAATTACTGTGAAATTTCAACAGTACAACAACATCACATAAGTATTCATAAATTGGGATGATGGGAGAGAAAAGGGTATATCATAATTTAGACCTAAAATGGGAAGTAATAGGGGAATTTATGTTAATATGTGAAAATAGTAATCATTAATAAAATCCATTTGAAATTAAATAAACATGGGTAAAGAAGAGAAGGTGAGGATCCCTGAATATAGTTTGTGACTCCAAATGCTTTGTATGAGATTCTTGAGATCTTTGAGGTTCATTGGGAGGATTATAGAGAGGGGAGGGAGGATTATAATAGTTATAAAAGTAGTCTTAGTGAATAAAAATGGGGGAATTTCTGGGTTCAAATAGGTAATGAATTTGGATTTCATTATTATTTCTAAAACAAATTTTTTGGAATCCATGTAATAAAATAATAAAAACCAAAAACCATCCCATGTTTTCCCATGTATTATAAAAAATGGGTGTGATTTTACTTATTTTATTAGGACAAGGTCCTTTAATAATAAATAATTTATTTCATATGTTTAGGTGACTAATACTATTAAAATAAATAATTTTCAAACCATAAAATATATTATGATTTTCAGTGATTCATAATATATTCATAAAATTATTCAAACAACCATAAAAGATTAATTTTGAAATAAAAACATATATTTTTTCATTTATGGTGTTTATAATATTCATTAAATCTTCTTTTGGTCATTATGATGTCATAATACAAAAGATATATTTATGAGGTATCTACTTTTTAATAGAAAATACGTCTGCAATAGAAAAATAGGAATAATTCACGATGGTGTATATTTTACATTATAATTCCCAAATAATATTCATTTTATGTAAATAATTATCTAAATATGTGAATTATTACTTTATAAATAATGTCAACATTTATTAATAAATGGTGGGTTTTTTGACAATAAAATTTTATCAACCCTTAAGAAAATAATGTTTGACTACATAAAAATTATATGTTAATTTATATTTAAGAAAATTTATTTAATTTAAATATTTTATTAATGTATTATTTTTTCCAATGATCCATTAATTTATCAAAGTAAATTCCTTCTTTAAATTTGAATATAAACCAAAATTATTATTTGTGAATTTTTTATACAAAATAAAAATAATTTATAAGGACACGGTAATTGGATTAATATATATTCATTATTATTTACAACATAATTTACATAATATTATTTCTACTATATTGATAAATATCCCAATAATAAACCTATAAAATCACAAATAGTAAGGGTCCTGACTATGATATTGTGATGGGGTGGTTTGACGAACATGGTCATGGATCTTTTCTTGATGAAATTGAACATCTCCCAAAAAAGGTATAAATAATAATTATGTTGTTGTATATGTACATTGGCTTAGTCAATGGTAAATCCAAATGTTACTAACTCTCCCAGAAGCTCTGATAAATGGGCATCAAATGGTATGATCATATTGGTTTAGGCCATCACATCCTTTCTAAAAATCAATTGTATTCATTAAAATCATATATTTATACTAAATATGTGATCATTGATCAATAACTATATATTCAACGGCAATGTTACTATAGTGGAATAATTAAATCCCAAAGTAGTTCATGTGTTTTCTATAAAAAAATTACATAAAAATTATTTTAAATAAAATTAGAAATGGAATTTTTTTTATAACTGTTCCGTTTGTTAAAAAATTCTTAAAATGAAATTCATAAAAATTATTTTTAATATCGTTAAAAAAATTATATTTTTGAAATGTGGCCTCATTGGTACAACATGAAGGATTTAAATATAGTGGAATATCCTAAATTGGGGTAAAACTAGTAACAGATTATCTTGTAGATGGATCACTTACAATGTTTTAAATGTAATTAATGCAATAAAAAATTATATATATCTGTAAAAATATTTAAATAATAAAAAATTTGAACTAGTGGTGGATATTTTCATGTTAAGTATATATTTAATTTCATTAACATTGGATGAAATTATACCATATCTTAAGACTATTCTCTAGAGATGATGTTGACCGTCTGGAAAACCAATCATCAAATATTTTTAGTGGATTGGGAGGATAAAAATATAAAATCCATATAGATGCTATCCAAATATACTCATTTTATATCATAGTTATTCCAATAGATTTATGATTTTTAGTTCACGAAATAAAATCATCAATTATTTGTAGTCTTTATATTTCTATGGTAATTCATCAATGAAGGAGTTTTTCTCAATATTTATAGTAGGGAAGAAATATTCAATAGAATAATATACTATGTGAAGTAATTATCAACTCATTATTATCTATAGAAAATTAAATTGACCATATATTTATATATTTGGGGTATATGATAAAATATTATTTCATTTCATAACATCCCCGAAATAATATAATAATGATTACTACATAATTCCTCATAATAAAAATAATCATATTTTATGGACTATGTTTTAACTATTTCATTAATAAATATTACTTTACCATGTTGTGAATTAATATTTACCACCATAAATAGTATTTTTCTCTTATAACTACTACTCATTAATTAAATAAACAAATTAAATTTTATTTTAATATTTCATTCATTAAAAATATTGTGGATCAATAAAAGTTGAATAAAATTATCCCTTAGTCTTGAGAACATTATTTTATATATGAATTTAATTAAATAATATATTAATTTAGATCAATGGAAACACATATTGTGGACCCTCATAGATTTATACACATTGGAATTAGGTGATCATTCATATATACCATGATTACTATCTTGAAATGGTCCAAGTCACCCATGAGAAATAAAATTAGATCATAGTGTTAATAGTAAAAAAAGAACATGTGATGTGAAATATAATCAATTTTTTATAATATATATTGAAAAGGGTTTCATATTTATGTCAATGACCTATATGATTGATACCTCATTCATTGGATATATTAATTAAAAAATCCAGTTCAACATGTATAAGGAATTTTAATCAATAATATTATTCCAATAAATGTTCATAGATATATACATACATATAAATGGAATGAAAAAGTCCTTCCTCAATATAGAAATATAAAAATTTCATTCATGAAACATTAAAACACCTCTAAAACCCATGTTCATAGGGGTCATGTTTTTTTACTAATGATATTTGTGTGATTCGTGAAATTAATTAATGATTATCATAATGTCTATGGAACATTACCCATTCTCTTGATTTGCAATAATTGATGACCATAAAATATTCCACATACCAAATAGTGGGTATATTCTCATGACTTCTCATCTATAATATTACCATGTTAAGACTACATGAGATGAATTCTCATCCTCTTACTAGTACTAATACCTAACTGTCATGTTCTATTTTTCCCATCATAGAACATTATCTTTCTATATAAAAATATTTAAAAATATACATATCAAGATTAACTGTTCTATTCATATAATGGTAATAAAGATATTATCAAATTGACTAATACTGTATGACATTATTAAATTAAATTCACATAAAATAATGATGAATTTTTAATAAAATACGTTATTAATGATCTAATCATTGATTTATGTAAAATAAATGTAAAAAAGGTTGTCCATAGGAATAAAAATCCGTTATATGGTTGATGGTTTACAATGGTTACTATATATCAAATTAGACACCCACTATAGTAGTGATAGGGAATGATAGAAACCCATGTATAATCAATATGGACAACGTTTTTATCTAAAAATTTAATAATTATTTTATAGAAATTTATTTAACATATATAATCAGAGAAAATAACAAATATCACATTTCGAGGGAATATTTTCATCCATTATCCACTCAAAGGGGGTATATGGATTTTCTCAAGAAATGTGAATATTATAGAAAGAGAAGGAATTTAATGTATGTATTTATTCTTATTTCAATTTTACTAGAACCAACTTATAATATTGGGTGAAAAGTTTAACTGTTTTGATTTATAATCGTTAATATGACAATAAAATGAAAAATTATATTTCATATTAGAATGTGAAAAATTATTATTGATATTTTAATTATTAAATATAAATTTAAAGGGAAGGTAAAAGTCCCATTGGAGTAGATATTTTTTTATTTTCAACAAGAATGTAAATATTTTTCAAGAATATATGAGTGATATATTGTGTATCCCCCTATTATATGAAGAATAATGGGATTTATATATGGTTTTCAATGAAGAAATTATTATCACATATAAGAAAATTTAAATGGAGAAACATATGATTCTGATGAAATTGATGAGATACATAATGGAATGGAAAATATGGATGAACTCGATATATAGGTTTCCAATGAAATAATTTAATTGAATGATCTGTTATGACTGAATATATATGATATGTTTTATTTATGTGTTTTGGTGTGGTATATAAATTTTTAAAATAATGTAAGTTCATGAAAATGTCAAAAAAATGGATGGTTATTATTTACCATATTCAATGGCTAGATTATTAAAGTTCTTATCGACCCATGATTTTGATGAAGCCATTCTAGTGTTATTATTAGTAATATAACTAAATAATTATTACCAACACGTTAATGATAAAAAAATTTCATGGATATATGAGAGACTTGAAATTATATACAATGAAATTTTATAATTTCATTGAAATAGATAAATGGAGTTTGATGAATTATATTGAATTCCAAATGGTAATTTATCATGAATATCAGTAATTTAGAATCTATATTTGTAGTTCAATGAGTAAACATTAATACGTGGATTAATATATGGATTAAATTTTATTTTTATTTTTGTATATTAGTGTTTCTAATTTTCTATTATTGATTTCATATGTTAGATCTTTATATAACATGATTAATTGGTTATTTATTTATTTGATGTTAATTCTTTTTTTATATTTGTATAATCATGTGGTTAAAATATATGATTGATTATCTACCACTATTAAATTTTCATTCGATTTGTCATATAATCTCAATGAATGGATTGGGGTGTAACATAGTCACATGAAATAATAAACAATTCACCTTGTATTATGACTAGATGTTTTATGGTCATTGTGAATCAAGGATGATTTTATTAGGAGATCTTGACCATGTATATGACCACAATTCATTCAGAAAATTCTCCACCAAATTGGGTTTCATGTTGGTGTGTAAAAAAACATTCCATGTAATGTAACATTTCATATTCTCTGATGGATTGGTATACACGTTGTATAAATAAACATCACCTCATATAGTTATTGCTCAAAGAAAAATGTATCCCACATCACAACCAATTGTAGTGCTAATGGGTACCTGGGATGTACTCCAGATACATGAAGGGTAGACAAATGTTATCTATATTAAATCCTTGACACATTTAATTGAAATCTCTCGTCATTCTTCAAATTATTTTATTCCTTAAAAAACGAGACACTGAATGGTGATGATAAATATTTAAAAAACATGTTTATTAAAATAATATTAATGAATGAATATTTATTGCAACTAATCTCTTTATTTCAATTTAATACTTGATTTTTTAAATAATATTACACTTTATATGAACCAAAATTTCATTAAGTCATATTTCATTAGGAAGTACGTAAATTAAGAAATAATTTAGAATAGAAAAAAACAGCATCTTTACTGAAAACATATGTAACATGCTTGCACATAAAACCGCAGGGGATAACCTATGAACATACAATATAATGGGTTGGGATATAAGTTTCCAGTATGGGAATAAACATTTCCTTTGGTTATAAACATTTTAAAATAGTAATATCAATGGAATAAATGTAACATTAATAATAAATCATGATAAATCATGATAACTATATCATTGGAAATGTGGAAAAAAATTAAAACATAGAATCAGAAACGTAGTCCAATGATAAATTCCACGAGATCCTGATTGAAAAAATCCCATAATTAAATACGTTTATCTCCATTTCCAACCATGTCATCCCATGAGACTATATATTCCCCCAATACATTGGGGTGCTATATAATTAACGTTACACCAATAAATTTTATTCCAATATAATGCTTAAGTGTTCTACTTAGAACATTCAACATGGATACATTCATCATATTATTTTATTTCCATAATCATGTAGTGTCAAATATATAAATGTATGTCCTATGTGAATGTTTTACAAGTGTATATATTGAAATACCATTCATAGGAATGGGTATGTTATTTACAACACAATGTTTTGTGGCATTAGTAATCATAGAAATATTATCGCTACGTAATGATGTCAAATATAAAATAATAAAAATATTTTATGAGTGAAACATGGTCTATAATCATTTATAAAAAAATATGGCCTATAATAGGTACATGGTAGTATATATACAAATGGTAATAATTAGAAAGAGTGGGAAAAATATTATAATGAAACATGAATAAATAAGAGAAAGTGATGATCCCTTACTTGACTGTGATACTCCAAATGCATGGGAGGTGATTCTTGAGATAATTGGGTGCCCTAAGAGGACTATTGAGATGATATGGAAGAGTAATTATGTAATATAAGAATATTTAATGAACAGAAATGAGATATTTTGGGTTTCTATATATTAAACAAGTGTGAATTTATTTATTATTTATCAAACATAACTTTTGTACATTTTGTACTAAAATAACAAAAACCAAAAATTGTACCTTGGTTTTAGCCAATAGTTTCTGCCAAATGGTTTTTTTTCATTTTTTTGTAAATAGTGCACCGACTCGGGTTTTGGCCTTGTCAGATTTTGGAATTTTCCTATAAAAATTTCAAGTGCTAGGCGTGAAGATGACATGCGATTTCGAGGCCCGGTGTGCCCGAAATAAATTTTATAAAAATACTAAGTATTTTTGTACTATGCACGTGGCAGGGGTGTGTTATCCCCTAAATGGTAGCTCATAACTATAATCTTAGGGAACGGTTGCGTCTGGAGCATGCCGTTTACCCTGGGAAGGGTATAAACATCGCAAGTGTGGGCCTGCTATGAGAAGATCCACCATGGGTGTTTTCATTAATAAATAGAAAAGGTTATTTATGAGCGTCGGCTAGAATAACTTCTGAATGGAGTCTCGGATCAGAAATCTGAGTCTGTCATTGCGTTCATAACATCACATTTACCCTAGGGGCGACCTAATTTTCCTCCACGCCAGGAGGTCTGGTCGAGGGTGTTAAATTAATTGATGTTTTTAATTTTTTTTTTTTAAAAAAGAAACAATCCCCACCCCTCACCTCCCTCCTCTCACACCATGGAACGGACGATGAACCCCTCCCCATATCCCACCGTTCATTGCCAAATTGAGCAACAGATGACGGTTTTCAGTGCCGATCTTCTGTCGATTGAGCTTTAGTGCGTCGTAGGTGTCATTCTCCACCCAAAGCATCGTCGATCCGGCAACATGTAGGCGTTTTGTGTTTCAAGATCCCGGATCTTGATTTGGTTTCATTTTCCCTATTTTGAGCTTGAAGATGTTTAGATCCGGCATAAGGGGCACGTAGATGCCTTCGGATGCACGTTTGGACCCCCGGGGTGCCCTAGGATGCCCTTCGAAGGTCCGACGGTGCGGCACTGGCGCGACGGTGCCAGCGGCGGCCCGCGGCGGTGCCCCGCGGAAATATCATCGGACCGCCGTAGGGGTAGCAGTCAGGCACCAATTATCAGCTACCCCACAATGGGGGTCGGCCGCGCGCGCACTTTGTTGTGCCGCGGCAGCGTGGACCACCGGACGGAGTGGTCAGGGATGGTGGCTGCCGGGCCGGCTGGCGCGGTCGGTCCGTCCCTCTCCTTGTACACGGGGGTTTTAAAACCCCCATTTCTTGGAATCCAGGGGTCAAATCTGCATTCCATCTATGGAGATGTAACCCTGGAAATAAGGAAATCCATTTGAGGTGGGTTTGGGGGTTTCTATGTTTCGGGATCGTGGCCCGGGTGCTTGAAACGTCGAATAAAATAATGATATTTTATTATTATTCGACTTCGGGGCATTGTATCTTCTACCTGGAGAGTCTGATTGATGTGATGTTAGTGGATTTGAGTCTCTGTTGGTACATCAGACTATTCTTAATGGTTTCCCGGTGTTGGGACTGAGTTTGGGGTGCGGGCCCCATGAGGGTCGGTTTGGGGGTTTAAGGAGAAACACAGCAAACTCACCAGGAGTCCGATTTTGGTAAAAGAATAGTCGATCCTGTGTGTTTTTTCCAAAGGATTACAATGGTGTGATCCGTTTGATGTGTTCTGGTATCAAGGCATGGTCCCCACCCGGGTTGGCTTCAATGAATAGTACATTTTTCACTGGGGGTCCGTTTCGGATGAACGAGTAGTCGATCCCGTGTGTTTTTATGAGGGGATCACATTGGCATGATCTGCTTGATGAGTTTTGGGATCATAGTGTGGGCCCCACATGGGATAGCTAAAATGAATAGTTACTTTCACCAGTTGTCCATTTCGAGAAAATAAATAGCCTATCCTATGTGTGTTTTCATGTAGATCTCGATGGTGGCCTCGGTATCAGCCTTGGAGGTGTGTGGGGTGTCAATGTGGAGGGTCTCTCGGGTTAGTGATGTTTGGACTGATAGTTGTTGAGGGTTCTCCCTTGGTCCATTCCTATGATGGTTCACGTGGCATCACAACCATAGTATAGGTTTTTGATCCTCTCCATGGGATGTTTAATTAGTTAGAGTTGTGGCATACCACCGGTGGGCCCGGAGTGGGATCCTCTAGCATCGTTTCCCTAGATCGGGTTCTTGGTATCACTATGACCGCTTATCCACGTGTGGAGATCCCCTATTTAGAAGGTTAAATCTGTAGGGTTTGTGGAATCATCGGTAATATGATCCCCAATGCGGTGGGCCATGTTCATTAGGTTTCTGACATCGTCACGTATAAGATCCCCTACCGAACATGAGGTTTTTAGTGGGGTTGTGGTATCGTTGGTTTTATGATCCCCTACATCACGAGTTATACCAGAGGGGGTTCCAGAATCATTGTGACCACATTTACACGGGCGATGATCCTCTATCTGAGTGACTTGTTTCTCTCAAGTGCCAGATCAGGTTGTTGTATCCCCCAGCGGATCCTGGTAGTGATCCCCTATCTATGAGATCTACAAATTCCAAATCGGGTTTTGGTATCCCCCAGTAGGCCCTAGGAGTGAACCCCTATATGTGATATCTTTGTATACCAGTGTGGGTTCTGGTATCCCCTAGTGGACCCTAGGAGTGATCCCCTATCTGAGGATTTTGGTGTTTATGTTGTTTCCGTGAGGTTTCCTCAGTGACGGTATTAGACGACTGTGATCTCTCGGGTGAGCGTCTGAGGTGTTTGTGTGGGAACCGATAGAGTGTATCTCTCAGACAAATTTCATCTGGGATGATAGTGATCATGGAGTGTTTTCTACTAGTTGTGAACCATTTTTGGTGATGAGTATAGTACCTCCTATTTCTTGGTGTGTGAGTTGAGTATATCTGTATGTTAAGGTGTTTGTATGGGCATAAAACTGGATAAAAATGATTATTTGTGTTTAGATAAGGATGGTCATGATATGGAGTTTCTCTCTCATCTAGGTTCCCTCTGGTAGGGATAAGAGGATTGTTTCCTTTAAGTTTCTCTCTTTTTTTGTTGTATTTTAGGGTGCCTACTGAGTATTTTTATACTCAACCCTGCATTGGATTTGCCCGCACATGTTTGTGTATTTTGCAGACCACAGGCCTTTCGACAGGGTCCTAGGAGGACCCGTAGCAGGCGGTCCTAAGTGAGCGGGACTGACCTTGGAGTCTTATCGGAGCTGTGACGAGAAGCGTTCTGGTGGGGCTTTTATCAGGTTGGATGCCTTTGTAGTTTTATTTTGGTGGGCCATGTTTTTCCCATTTTTTACTGCTGTTTCACTCTGTTTTGGGATAGTTGTATGCATTCATTTACTATTAAGTTGTATATATCTATGAACTGTTGTGTGGAGGTGTATGTGGGTGCGTGTGTATAGGTACCTTAGGCTAATGCCTCCCATTTGTGTGATAGCCTACTTAGCACTAGACGCCAGCTGCTGGCCTAGTGGAGGTAGGCTTGGGGAGTCACGTCTCGACCCTCAATGTGTGGGGCGTGACAGAGTGGTATCAAAGGAGGTTCCACCTTTGGGATCTCAGAGAGTAGCTGGTCTAGCTGTGAGTTTGGTTTGGGTTGCATAGTGGTAGTGTCAAGAAGTTTTGAGTTCGGCTTTTAGGCCAGAGACTCTAGTGTTGGTGTGGCAGCCGACGTATCAATTCACTAGGACTCTAATAACATACCTTTTGACTCAGGGTGCTTGGACACTAGTCTTAGGGACATAACATTACATGCAATATATAGGACAGGGTTTTTGGGTTTCCCTTGTTCTTCTAGAGTCAGATATCTAGATATATTCTCTGACCATTGCGTGTCTTGATTGTATTTCAAGATGCCACCACGACGACCACTAGCAGGGGTTTTGCAGCGTGATTGTGCTGACTATCCTCCCCGTGTAGAGGCTGTGGACTAGGGCGCAGGTTTCGAGGTTGGACCTGCAAGTGGTCCGCCAGTTGAGCCACCACCTGTTCAGCAGCTGGTTGTGCTGGCAGTGTATAATGAGGTTGCGCGCAGGATGAGTGTGCTTTACGAGTTCCAGAGGTTGCCACCTCTAAGGTTTTAGGGTGACCCAGACACCCCTCCGGCTGATGACTGGCTCAAAGTAGTCACCTGTATTTTCCACCTGGTGAGGACACCCCCAGATCTGATGGTGGTCCTAGCGGTGAGCCTTCTTCATGGTTCTGTCGGGCGATGGTGGAGTTTGGTGACGCAGTCCCATGATGAGGAGATGCCCCCATGGGAAGAATTTGAGTGTCTCTTCAGGGGAGATTTTTATCTGATGACGCTGAGGTTAGTGCGGATTCAAGAGCTTCTACAACTTTGGAAGAAGGGTATGACTGTGTTGGTGTACTCATCATGGTATACCAATCTGTCACTCTACTCCCTGGATATGGTTCGAGACCCATTATTTAGGTCTCAGACCTTCGAGAAGGGCCTACGTAGAGACATCCGGGGAGGGGTGGCTTCTTTGTGTCTGCCCACCTATGCTGGAGTGATATAGTGAGCGTTGGTTGTGGAGAGCTTTCTGGCTTGGCAGATCCCGCCTGTTTGTGTTGGGCACGTGGTAGCTGAGATGTCGGCAACTGGTAGCCGACGGCAGGTGCAAGGGTCTGGATGTGGCCGACGTGTCTGGAGGTGACCCTGGGATTGAGGATCTAAGGCTCAGGGCTCACAGGGATCGCATGCCAGTTTTGGTCAGTCGCCGGAGAGGCAGTGTTACGCTTCCGATGGTCGAGGAAATCTTGCTAGAGATTGTCCGACCCGTCATGCAACTAAGAGGGAGTCGGTCGACAGTCCCCCTTGGCAGAGGAAGCGACTCGAGCAAGGAGGTCCGCAGGGCAGAAGACGTAGCGACGGAGTTGGTGCATTAGCAGGAGGTGGTAGGAGGTATCAGTTGCCACCACCCCCACCCTCAGGTGGTCCACGCCAAGCTTGGGAGATGGGGGACGAGGGTGAGGACAGATGCATTCCCTAGAGGCTGCTGACTCAGAGTCTCTACGGTTCAATAGAGGTACACCTTGTATCCTTTATAATTTTTGTAGTAGCTTGTTAGACAATGTTCAACGGTACTCTTCCCTTTCCATTGCTTGCTCGAGTTTTGTTATGGGTGTTGGTAAGGCTCTGTGTGGGTGTTGTTCGGCGTGATTTGAATTCTTGAGGAAGAGTGATCCTTCCCCCACCAAGACACATTTTTGTGACGCGATCAAAACTGTTTGGTCAAGTCAGTGCTACCCAGAGAGGATAGTTTTGAGGTGTGGTGAATTAGTCCCTCTAACTTATGTGTCTCGGTGGGGGTGTTTGTTGGTGGAATCACTGGAGTCAGAGACCCCGTTGACAGCCCAAATGCTTTCCTTATGCTTACGAATTTTTGGGGATGAAAATTTCTACAGTGGGGAGGATGTAGCGACTTGGGTTTTTCCCTGTCTGACTCTAGAATATTCCGATGAATAATTTCAGAGCTAGGCGCGAAGATGGTGTGCGATTTCGAGGCCTGGTGTGCCCAGAATTAAATATATAAAAATATTAAGTATTTTTTTACCATGCACATAGTGCGGGTGTGTTATCTCATAAATGGTAGCTCAGAATGGGAATCCAAGGGAACAGTTGTGTCCCGCTCATTCCGTTTACCCTAGGTGGGGTATAACCATTGTGGGGCGCAGGCCTGCTGTGAGAAAAGCCACTAGGGGAATTTTCTTAAATAAATGGAATAGTTTATTTAGGAGCATCGGCTCGAATAACGTCTGAATGGATTATCGTATTAAAAATATGAGTCCGCCATTTCATTCAAAACTGCGTTTTTACCCTAGGGGTGACCTAATTTACCTCCGCGCAGGGAGGTCTGGTCAGGGTGTTAAATTAAATGATGTTCTTAATTAAAAAAACTAACCCAACCACTCACCTCCCCCCTCTCGCACCCCAGAACGGACGACGAACCCATACCCCACTTCCACCGTTCTTCGCCGAATCGAGCTGCAGATGACTGTTATCAGTTCCGACCATCAGCGGATCGAGCTCTAGTGCGTCGTAGGCGTCGTTCTTCACCCGAAGCTTCGTCGATCCACCAACAGGTAGGCGTTTTGAGTTTCGAAATCCTTGATCCCGATTTGGTGGGTTTTTCTATGTTTTGAGACTAAAAATTTGTAGATCCGGTCTCAGGGGACAGGTAGATGCCTTCAGATGTGTGTTTGGACACCGGGGTGCCCCCGGGGGAGCTCGGAAGGGCCGCTGGTGCGGCGGTGGCGCCCGGCCGGCAGCGGCCCGTGGCCGCGGGCCGCAGGAATATCATCGGACCGCCGCAGGGGCGGCGGTCTGGCTGCCAATTAGCAGTGAACCTGTAATGGGGGTCGGATGTGTGCACGCTGTGCCCCTCCGCGGTGGCGTGGTCCGCCGGCCGGAGCAGCCAGTGGCGGCGACCGCCGGATCGGCAGGCGCAGGCCGGCCCTCTCCTTGTACATGGGGGGTTTTAAAACCCTTGTTTCATGCAATCTAGGGGTCGGATTCGCATTCTGTCTGCAGTGACGCGAACCTAGAAATAAGGAAAACCCTTTGAGGTGGGTTTTGGGGTTTCTATGTTTGGGGATCATGGCCCGAGAGAATGAAACGTCGAATAACATAATGATGTTTTATTATTATTCGACTTCAGGCCGTTGTAACTTCTACTAGGAGTGTCCGATTAATGTGAAGTCAATGGCGTTGAGACCCAGATGGTACAGAGAACATTTATTGATGATTTCTGGGTTTTGGGACCGAGTTTGGGGTTTGGGCCCCACAAGGGTCAGTTTGGGGGTTTACGGAGAAACGCAACATTCTCACCATGAGTCCGATTTTGGAATATGAATAGTCAATCCTGTGTGTTTTTTCGAAAGTATTGCAATGGTGGGATCCATTCTATGTGTTCTAGGACTGAGTAGTGGGCCCCACACAGGCTAGAATCCATGAATAATACCTTTTTCACTGGGGATCCATTTGGAACGAACGACTAATTGATTTCGTGTGTTTTTTTGAGGAGATCATAGTGGTATGATCCACTTGATGAGTTTTGGGATCGTAGTGTGGGCCTTGCACGGGCTAGCTATAGTGAATAGTTCCTTTTTCACCAATTGTTCATTTCGGGCAAGTAAACAGCATATCCGGCATGTTTTTCTGCATAGATCACAATGGTGGACTAGTTATCTTCCTTAGAGGTGTATGTGGGGGGGAGGTTGTGGCGGGTCACTGGGGTTAGCGACGTTTGGACCATTAGTGGTAGAAGGTACTCCCTTGGTCCATTCCTATGAGGGCTCGCACAGCATCACAACCTTAGTATAGGTCTGTGATCCACTCGATAGAATGTTTAATCTGTTACAGTTGTGGCATACCTCCAGTGGGTCTGGAGTAGGATCATCTAGCATCATTTCCCTAAAACGGTTTCCTGGTATCGATGTGACTGCTTATCCCTGAGTGGTGATCCCATATCTAGCCGGTTAACTCCATAGGGTTTCTGGAATCATCGGTTATATGATCCCCTACATGGTGGGTCATGCTCAGTAGGGTTGTGGAAATGTCGGGTTTATGATCCCTTACCCAACATGTGGTTTGTATTAGGGTTGTGGTATCGTTGGTTATACGATCCCCAACATCTTGAGTTATACCAGATAGGATTCCCATATCTTAGTGACCACCTTTATGGGGGAGATGATCCTCTATCAGAGTGATGTGTTTTTGTCTATCGCCTGATTAGTTTATGGTATCCCCCAACGGATCCTGGGAGTGATCCCCTATCTGTGAGATCTACGAATGCCAGATTGGGTTGTGGCATCCCCCAGCTAACCGTGGGTGTGATCCCCTATCCATGAGATCATCGTATACTGTTTTGGGTTATGGTATCTCCTACAAGGCCCTAAGAGCAATCCCTTATCCGAGGAGTTTGGTTTTTATGTTGTTTCAATGAGGTTTCCTCAATGATGGTATCCGACGAGCGTGATCTCTCGGGTGAGCGTTTGAGGCGTTTGTGTGGGAACCGATGGAGTGTTTCTCTCGGACAAGTGTCATCTGGGAAGATAGTGTTCATGGAGTGTGTTCTACTGGTTATGAACCATTTCTGGTGATAAGGTTAGTACCTCATGTGTCTTGGAACATGAGATGTGTATATCTGAATGTTGAAGCTGTATGTATTGGCATATACCTTGATTGAGCTGACATGTTATGCTTAACCGAGGATGGTCACGAGAGGGAGTTTCTCTCTCTTCTAGGTTTCCTCTGGCAGGGATTAGCGGACTGATTCCTTTCAGTTTCTCTCTTTTGTTTTGGGTTTTTTTGGGGTGCCTACTGAAAATTTTTATACTCACCCCTGTATGGGATTTACCCGAACATGTTTTTATCTTGTGCAAACCACAAGCCTTTCGACGGAGTCCCAGGAGGACCAAGAGCAGGAAGTGCTTAGTGAGCGGGACTGGTCGTGGATTCTTACTGGAGTTGTTCGGTGGAGCATTCCGATGGGGCTTTTGGTAGGTTTGACACCTTTGTAGTTTTATTTTGGTGGGCCATGTTTTGCTCTTTTTCTGCTGGTGTTGCACTCTGGTTTGGGATAGTTGTATGCATGAATTTACTATTCAGTTTTATATATCTTTGCACTATTTAAAGGAGGTGTATGTGGGTGCGTGTGTACAGGTACCTTAGGGTAATGCCTCCCATGTGTGTGATATCCTACTCTGCGCTAGAAGCCAGCCCCTGGCCATGTGGAGGCAGGCTTGGGGAGTCGCGGCTCGAGCCTCGTCGGGTCGGGTCATGACAAATAGTATGAGAATAATAAAATAATGTCTTTTCTTATTTAGAGTTTATTCATAATGATTAAAAAAGATTTTAATATATAAAAATATGTGTATAGTTTTAGAGGATTCATAATGGATTTAAAAAATTAATAAAATAAATAAGAAATCACATTTTATTAATTGTAAAATGTATAATTGTTCAAGGATACATTTTATAGTATTTATTACCTCAATTTTTGCTCATTTTTATGTCATAAAACATTAAATATATTTATACGTTATTTAATTATAACATAAATATTCTACTATATCAAAAAAATGAAAAAATCAAGACAGATAATTTAGACATAATTATTTTAAAACAACTATTCTTTTTATATCAATACATACCTATATATTTGAATTATCACTTTTAAAATAAAATTATCAACTATTTTGAAATAAGTTTTTTTGTAATAACAGTTGTGGAGCTTCAATAAAAATTACATTTGACATCATAAAAATTATAAGAGATTTAGTTTTCAATAAACATTATTCAATAATATTATTTTACTAAAATATTATTTATTTCCAAAATAAATTAATTCATCAATCTGAATTCTCTAATTAAATTTTTATATTAACTGCCAATAATATTTTTGTTTTATTGAATCAAAACAAAATATCATTTATAATTTAACAATAATATTATGAAAATATATTCCTTATTCAATGAAAAATGGTATCCATAATAAAATTGATCGGTTCTGGATACATATAAATTTAATACGAATGAAAACAACAAAATATTAAGGATCATGACTATATTAATTTTATTAGTGGTTCGACATACATGGTTTGGTTCGTGATATCGAGGATCATGAAAACCTCATGTAAAAGTTTCTCATATGATTATGTTGTTGGATCTAAGATTTCTCATGGTCATGTAAAAATACTATAGATACAAACTCTCTCGAAATATATAATAAATAGGCCTTATATGGTATAATCATATTGGTTGTGGTTGTCACTTTGTTTTCTTTTTCAATTGGATTTGTTAAAACCATATAATTATACTAACTATTTGATAAATTCGAAATATCTATATTATCAATGGTAATTATACTTTAATGATACTTTCAAATATCAATGATTTTCATGTGTTTTCTATAACCATATTACATAAAATGACATTTATTTCAAATTATAATAAAAATGTTATTTATTACAATTTTAGTCATTACAATCTTCCCCCTTATTAAATTTCATGCATGAAATATTCATTTTCCACTAAAAAATATTACAGTAACAATTTTCCATTATCACCTCTATTTCCCATTTTGTTCCCCCGTACTTTTGGTCTCTCCAATAAACATTGATGGGATATGATACATTGTTTTGTAGAACATTGTTACTATGATAGAAGATCATCCCTGACTACTCCTCATAGTAATGGTCATTCTCCAATGATACAACATCTGGATTGATTACATGTGAGGGGTATGGTATGTACATTCTCAATATGGATATATTGAATACAACATGTACAAGATATATGATAGTTGGGAGTGAACGTTGGCCAGACACCATTATGATGTGATCAAGGTGTGTAAATGGACGAATGTATCTTTAACAAAGCTTTACCTTATTCCCAAATATCATCACATTATTCCATGGAGTATATAGACGAATACCACACCACATACTTCAAACACTTTGACTCTTCACCAAATTTATTCATATCAGTTTTTTCAAATATGATAATGTTTTATTTTCATCCTAATATTTTTATCCATTTTCCCTATTTCCTCTACAAAATCAATATCATGTTGTTTTCGTTACAAAACATCATCCAATAATACATGTGTTTTAAAACTATTCTTCTAAATCTCATCATAAGGAGGAATTTTTATTCTAGAGTTGAAACTAATATTGTAGGAGAACTAGGAAAGGGGAATATGTTGGTCGCATACTTCATTGATGCCATTCAATATTCTCTCAACAAGTATTCATGTGAATTAATATTCTGCTCAGATTATCCAACAATTTGAGAATGATAGGCAATACTGATGTCCATCTTAGTGTTTAGAGATTTTTGGAGACTTCTCCACAACATGTAAGTAAAAATTATATCTCGACCTAATATATTTCATAATGGTACTCCAAGAATCCCCGTCACAAATTTTATGTACATCCATGTATTTTTTTCAAGTGATAATTCATCTAAATTTTTTTATTGTGATATGTATTTGAATGAAGATCCTGAAAAAACCAAATAGAATTGATTCATTGGGATTTATTTATATATATGGTGAAAAATTTGATGGTGATGTTTTCCAATTTCATCTTGGTATAGGTAATGGATGCATCATCACATTGCACTTTTTCCATTCATTATTAACTTGCGGATATACAAGTAACATAGATAATTGTTTAGAAATATTCATCATCATATTTACTCACCAATAGTGTTGTTGGAGATCTAAATACATCATTATAATTCCTAGGTGGATGGATAAGGTTGATATAAATTCATCCCCCAAAATTACATTTATTGTATTTTAATTTTTTGCTACACCTAGTCTTGAACCAAATATTAGAACTGCAACGACCCGTCCTGGGGGCCCGTGCCGTGACAACCCCAACCCCGCCTCCCATAGGCAAGGGGCTGGCGACTAGTACCATAGGCGTAAATACCTAAGCTGGGAAGGCATTTCCATAATGTAAACAAACACAATAGAATACACAATAAGAAGTAAACACTAAGTAAAACTGAATACAAAAGAGTGTGCTAGAAAGTAAATGGGCCAGTATACAAACCCAACTGAAAAATAAGTACAAGAAAAAGGGAAAACCGGCTGAAAGTAAAGAGAAGATCATGGATCGTCCTCTGGGAATTCCTACTCGAAGGGTAGGTACATATGGACACCTCAGTACTCATGTCTTTCAGTCTCCTCTGTGTGCCGACTCATCGCAAGGTCCACCTTCGGGTACCGTCCAATCGTGGCACTCTCGGCCTCCGTCAGCGCTTTCTGTCGTCTGACTCAAACCCAACGAGGTGAGGGCATAGCCCGTGAAAGGGTGAGTATAATGATACATAGTAGGGTCCTCAAGAACCACAAGGTCTCACAAAATCCACTAAGGATACATAATATGGAATAATGATACAATCACGAAGTATCAACCATCCCTACTTTGGTATATGCCCATACATAAACCTAAGTTACCAATCACAGTCCAGATCCAACTCTTGAGCCCTAGCAGAAACCAAATCCACAAAGGAAGTAAAGTCAATCACCATTATGATAATGGTTGTAAGACATGACTCAGCTCACACAAGTATGCCACAATAGTAGAGAGATATAGATGATCATATGTTGCCACTGGATCATCTATGCTATCAGACCCACACAGGATACAGGACCAACTAAGCTGTCAGGCCCACATAGGATACAGGACCAGATATCTCGTCTATGTTATCGGACCCACACAAGATACAGACCAGCTATGGCCGGTCGAGCTGTAAGATTGTGGCGCCCGCAAGCGACGTGCGACGGGGGAACCGCGGCCCGCAACTGCGGGCCGCTCGTCGGTGAACTGGTCGGCCACCTGCCAACCGGGATGAAGACCTGCGGCGCCGCATGGAGCTGTGAGAAGAGAGAGGGGGCCGCTGTGTGGGCCGCTCACGTGGTATAGAACCGGCTAGCTTGGGCCGGTTGGGCAGGGAGAGGCGGCACCGCTTGGAGCCGCCAAGTGAACCGGACAGGCCCGCTCCGCGGGCCGGGTCCACAGGTGGGCCTCTCCCCACTAGGTCGGGCTGACCCCTAGTTGGGTTGGACCCGACAAACCAGGTCGTGTTGAACCCTAAGCTTGGTCAGACCCACCGAGTCGGGTCGGGCCGACCTACTAGCCCACTCGGCTTGACGGGTCGGGCTCGACATTGCTTAAATGAAAATATCTTCATGATCGCGCATTTGAACGACGCTCTGTCTGCGGCACTGGGTCCCTTGTGAAGAGGCGGTCCTTTTTCGATAATCTGTCTGAGTTTTGGATGAATTTTGAATATGGTAGGTTTTGGATCGTGTGTAAATCCAACTGATCCTCTAGAACAGAAAAACCAATAACTCTCAGACCGGGCAACCGATTGACGCGACGTCTATCGCGTTGGGTTTCTTTTGACGAGACAGAACTTCGGGATACATAAAATGCGAATTTTTTGATAGTTGGTGTATCGAAACCCTTTTATTGAGGAGCGGACCCTCCTGGAATCGAGCGTGCTGTGTGCGGGAACCCTAGAGCTGGCTACGACAACTTTTGTACCGGAATCTTCTGTGGGGTCGACAGTGACAAATACTGTATTGGATTCCTCCATGGGTTCGAGGAAGTTGAATACTGTACCTAAATACTATGTTGGATCAATAGTTCAGACTTCTATTCATGTATCCTGTGTGGATCCGACAGCTTAGACGAGATAGCTGGTCTTGTATCCTGTGTGGGTCTGACAGCTTAATTGGTCATGTATCCTGTGTGGGTCCAACAGCTTAGATGATTCAGTGGATACATATGATCATCAATATGTCTCTACTATTTTTGAATACCTGTGTGATCTGATTCATCTCTTTCAACCATTATCATCTTGGTGATTGACTTTACTTCCGTTTTGGATTTGGTTTATGCTTGGGCTTGAGAGTTGGAGCTAGACTGTGATTGGTAACATAGGTATATGTTTGGGCATATACCTAAGTAGGGTTGGTTGATACTTCGGGATAGTATCATTCTTATTTTTTTTTATCCTTAGTAAATATTGTGAGACCATGCGGGTCTCAGGGTCCCTATTGAATATCATTATACTCACCCCTGCATGAGCTATGCTCGCACCTCATTGTGTTGGATGCAGATGACGGACAACGTTGATGGAGGCCGAGAGTGCCTCGACTGGACGGTACCTAGAGCTAGACCTTGCGGCGAGTCGGCACATGGAGGAGACTGATGGACGTGAGTGATGAGGTGTCCATCTGTACCTACCCTTCATGTAGTAATCCTCAGAGGATGATCTAGGAGCTGCTCTTTACTTTTAGATGTTTGTCTTTTTTTCTTATACTTGTTGTTCAGTTGGGTTTGTATACTGGCCCATTTAATTTCCAACACTCTCTTTTGTATTCAGTTTTACTTAGTGTTTATTTCCTATGGTGTTTGTTTACTTTATAGAGGCAATGCCTTCCCATCTTAGGGATTTACGCCATTGGTTCTAGTCTCCAGCCCCTGGCCTACGGAAGGCGGGCTTGGGGTAGTCACGGCACAGGCCTCGAGGACGGGTCATGACAAGAACTCTTTCTTCTTAAACATTGAACTCTAAAGATTTAATTTTCCATATAGATTCAACTTTCTTCTGATGTCTCAAATCAACTATCTGATCATCCTTCAATCTCTCCAAAAAATACTCTTCAAAATTAATTGTTTGAAGGGATTGATCTTATTATTAACATTATGACTCCCATGTCCATAAAATTAAAATATATGAAAATTGAACCCCTCTCAATTCTCATCAATGAGAGACTTTATAGGTCTATTATACATAAATATCTTCAACTTTATTTGATTTCCCTGGATGGGGGTTAATTGAGCACTCAATGTTATTGATCACCTCTATCCATATTCATTGGCGTATAGTTAACTCTTTCAGTGTATATATATAGTTGTGAATTTTTTGATGAATAAATATTTCACACATTACCCAATGAAGATACAATGTATCCATGTTTTTAATTTGATGATTACTATAAGTAACTATAGATCATTCATTGGGTAGTTCAATTCGTGAACATTCAACTACATTGATGCAATGAATATGATTTTCATTATGGATTATCAAATACCAGAATCACTTATTATATGTATCACTGATCATCATGAAAATTTCTCCACTAGTGGGTAGTGTGAGTAGAGGATCATGGATAATTATCCTTTTAATCCCCTTGATTAACTATTCACATTCATTATTATAATATACATTACCCTGTTTCATGTTGGCTGTGTTAGAGGGCTTGAAATTCCAGATAAATTTTTCATTAATTGACGATAATACCCATCTAGCCTAAGGAAACTATGGATATCTATTATGTATGTCCGACGTGAATATCTCTAAATTCTATATATTTTTTTATGTGTCCACTTATTTTCCAATGTGTGTGATGATATTCTTATAGAATGAGACTTCCTTCAACCAGAACTCACATTTTCTATACATTGCATACATATTCACATTATTTGAGGTCTTTAGACCATTTTTCATATTCTCTTCATGATCTTCATTATATTTTAATTATATTACAATATCATCTATAAATACTACCTCAAATTTATTTAGGTAAGCTATAATGTTTATATAATCATATTTATGAAAATTGGAATAACATTAAGTTGTCTGAATGACATCACCAAGAATTAATATTGTCTAAACATTGTACGGAAAGATGTCATGGATATATCCTCATTCTTCACCCAAATGTGGATATCCTGCCCATAGATCCACATTGGATATGTATTTATATACACAAAACCAAACAAACAAGACATAAATTTGTGGATGATGAGACATTTTATTTATCATGATCCCGTTGTGATCAAGATAAATAATTAAATGGAATAATGAACCATCCTTCTTTTTGATTAGGTGGACTAGTCAACCACAGGGTGATGCACTTAACAATATTAAACCATTATCCATATTATCCTATATTTGTTTATTCATCTCCACATGTTACACTATACCCATTTAATATAGATTCTTGAATTATGTAAACACCCCAGGTGTAATCTCCATTGAAAATTAAACATATTATCTAAAAGGAAGACCAAGAAAATTCTCTGGACACACATCACTGTATTACCTCACAATATTGAAGTCTAAAAAGATGATTATTTCCATAGACTCAATCATAAGAGATATATATTATTCCTCTTTAGATAATAATATCAATTCTTGTGATATTGGTCATAATGAATATTCTTCCTCCTCTAAGAACATGTACAAAATCGAGGTCCAGTTCATGATATAGAGAGTGATTTCCTTCTTAAATAAATTTACGTCAGATCTATATATGAAAAATAAAAATATTCCATGTATTTATTCAAATTCCACCAAATGGATTATGAAATAATTCACCCAAAATTTCAACAAAAAAATTAGGATAGGGTTGGAATTATATGATCAGGATGAAATAATTAAAAAAAATTCAATTCTATCAAATAACACCACATCGATGATTTATGGGGGTGTTTGATAATTATACAAAAATAATGTTATCTGAAAAAAATGCATAGAACCATAATAAAAATTATCATTAATTATACTAGAATTAATAACCAATGTACCTTTCACCATTTCATTTTTAGGGTACCCCTTATTGGTTTTGAGGGAAAACTCATTGACATATTAACTTGGATGTTACTTTAATTATATTAAAACCCATATATTAGTACATTGGTTTTAAAGGTACCCTAGTTACTATATTTTTTTGCTATGAACATTATGACGATGATTGACTAGAGCATTCTATTACTTAATTTCACCATTGAGTTTATCCTATCATCAATTGTTAGCTAGATTCCCCTCATTTCCACACCTAAATATTTCCTCTCCCTCATTACGAAATTTTTTGGGGGCCTTTATTCCACACAATTGACAAGTGTGATGATGAGATTTATTTCCACCGTTAGATTTCTCTATTATACTTCCAAAATTAATATCCACTATCCACTTTTTATAACCGGGTTACCAATAAGATTTTATGAAATCATTTTTGACAATGATAGTAAATCTAAAAATTACCACAAAGCAATAAATGTCATAGATCATCAGATATTTACATGTATTTTTTTATCCCACAAATAAATTAGTCAACCTTCCAATAAGGGTTAATGAAAATGTAATAGAAATATTGTGAAAATAATCAATAGATATCCACATACTCTTTAATAAATTTTTTAAAATAAAATATTTACTCTAAGGAAATAACATTCTATTTAATGATTAATAGATTGAGGAAAAAAATTTCTGGAAAAAAATTTCTGAAATTCATTCTACACCATCCCTACGATATCAACCACATGCATTGTATTTTGGAAAATTGAATCATGGATATGATTTTTTAAATGGAGATGATCTATTGTTCCATGATTAAGGGATATTATGATCTATTAAAAATCAGATTCTTTTATCTCGTAAAGCTCTCCATGTAACATTTTCCCTCGTAGGGGAGTTTGGTTGCTCCAACTAATCTAGATTTCTAAGAAAATCCTACTTCATCTCAAAGAGTATTATTACAATGTTCGTGCTTTTTGCTCCCATTAAGTGTCTTCTCATTAGGATTATCATGATATTGTCTATCACATTTATTATTTACAATAATCATCCTATATCTTGAAATTGTATATAATAAAACTAAAACAAGTTATTTTTATTTTTAAACTATTAAACAAATAAATGGGTATATAATGACATTAAATGGGTAATTTATCACATACACATATTTATATATCTTATGTATATTTATAATGAAATCTATGTTACCAATTATGTATTTCCTAAAATATATTCTTATGGGAATTCATCCCATAATAATGTGTCCTTGTTAGATTATGAGTTTAAAATGAATATCCCATAGGAGTTTACAACCATGTGCACAATGAGGCTTGTTGTCATGTACCATGTATCAATTAGTTTGGCCTGACACACGTTGTTAGAGTTGGTACCCCTATGTACATATCTTCCAAAACCACATCTATTTATAGTATCTAGTCTGGGATGTATTTTCATAATAAATCATTTACTCAATCCTTACCAAAACTTTTGGAAGTTTTCTTATAATTTCTCTTATCTCTAAGTCTTTCGATAATTTTTTCTTATTCTAATGACATAAATGACAAAACAATTCCCTTGATAACAAATATAACATTCTGAATCTCTATTAAACTTTAATACATGATTAATACAAATTATTATAGTTAAAATAAGATATTAGATCAATACGTCTACTATTATTGGGAATTAGTTACATACAATAACAATTTTATAAAGGAAAAAACATCATCATAATTGAAAACTTCCATATCATTATCTCAAATAAAATTCATGGGATAACCTAGAGATGTACATAAGAAATTGGTGAGATATAAATATCAACAATGGAATAAATAAAGAATATTTTAATACATGTTAAATAATGATATGGAATTATATATAATTAACATAAATGATATATAATGATAACGAATGATATAAAAGGAATGATAAAGAATGAAATAAAATGATAATCATAACATGGGAAATGTATAAACATCATAAAACACTACATTATAATGATAGGTCAACATTAACTACCTATACATCACGATAGTTCATTTTCCACAAAGGAATCAGGTTCACATTGTATCCCAACATGATGGCTCATGTGACTAATCATTACACAATGTGTTGGAGGACTACATAATTTCGGGTGCACCTATCACATTCATTTCAATTTCATCATTAAGTGTGTTAGATAGTTCATACCACATTGATTCATTGATCAATATATTTTATTCCACTATCATGGTGTGCGGAATAAATAAATGTAAATCAAAAGTAAATTATTTATATGTGAATAATTTTGAATAAAAATAGTAGGAAATTGGTATGGTATTCACAACACTAATGTTTTTACAAGGAAAATTGTGTTGAAATTTCAACAGTATAACATCATCACATAAATATTCATAAATTAGGATTATTGGAGAGAAAACGGAATAACATAATTTGGACATAAATCATGAAGTACTAGGGGAATTTATGTTCATATCCGAAAAACAGAAATCATAAATAAAATCCATAGGATATTAATGATACATGAGTAAAGAAGAGAAGTTGAGGATCCCTTATTATATTCCGTGAATCCAAATCCATTGGAGAAGATTCTGGAGGTCTTAGATGTGAATTAAGAGGTTATAGAGAGGGGAGGTGGAGTACAAAAGTATTAAAAGTATTTTTAGTGAAGATAAATGGTGGAATTGTTAGTTTTAAATAGGAAACGAATTTTGATTTCTTTATTATTTCTCAAATATATTTCTTGGAATAAATATAATAAAATAATAAAAACCAAAACCATACCATTTTTTCACATGTATTATAAAAAATGGGTGTAGTTTTAATTATTTTATTAGGCCAAGGTCCTATAATAATAAAATAATTCCTTTCTTAGGTTTAGGTGACTAATACTATTAAAATAAATTATTTTAAAACCATAAAATATATTAATGGTTTACCAATATTAATAATGGATTTACAAAATTATTCAAATAAACCTAAAGTATCATTAGGATGTCATAATACAAAAAATTATATTTATGTAGTATCTAATTTTTAATAGAAAATACGACTACAACAGAAAATTATGAAAAATTATCCATTAGATATATTTGACTTTATCATTTAAAAATAATATTCATTTTCTGTAAATAATTATCTAAATATGTGAATTATCACTTTTTAAATAAAATCAACATTTATTAAGAAGTGGTGGGTATTTTCAAAATAAATTTTTTCCAACCATTATAAAAATTATGTTAGACTACATAAAAATTATATGATAACTTATATTTAACAAAATTTATATAATTTGAATATTTTATTAATGTATTATTAATTCCAACGATTCATTATTTCATCAATGTAAATTCCCTTTTTTAAATTTGAGTATAAACCAAAAAATTATTTGTGAATTGTTGAATCCAAATAAAAATAATTTATAAGGTCACAGTAATGGGGTTAATATTTTTTCATTGTTATTTACAACATAATTTATATAATATTATTTCTACTATATTGATACATATCCCAATAATAAACATGTTAAATCCCAAATAGTAAGGTTCTTGATTGTGATATTTTCATGGGGTGGTCTCACGAACATGGTCAGGGATATTATCTTGATGACATTGAACATATCCCATAAATGGTTTAAATAACTATTAAGTTGTTTTATATGTAAATTGGCTTAGTAAATGGTGAATTAAAAAGATACTAACATCCCTAGAAGCTCTGATAAATGGGATTCAAATGGTATGATCATACTGGTATATGAAATCACTACCTTTTTAAATATCAGTAGTATTCATTAAAACCCAATATTTATACTAACCATGTGATCATTTATCAATAACTATATTATCAATAGTAATGATACTATAGTTGAATTTTTAAAACCCAAATAAGATCATGTGTTTTCAATAACCACATTACATGAAAATAATTTTAAATAAAATCATAAAGAGAAGTTTTTAAATAACTGTTATGGTTGTTAAAATATTCATAAAATGAAATTTATAACAATTAATTTTAATATAGTTAAAAAATAAAATTAAAAATTATAATTTTAAAATGTGTCCACATTGGTACAACATGAAGGTTTTAGAGAAAGTGGAAGGTCCTAAATTGGGGTAAAACTAGTAATAGGTTATCTTATAGATCAATCACTTCCAATATTTTAAATGATATTAATATAATTGAAAATTATATATGACTATATAATATTTAAATAAAAACATTGGAACTAGAGGTGGATATTTTCATGGTAAGAAGATTCCCTAGTGATAATGTTGATCTTCTGAAAAACGCATCGTCAATTATTTTCGGTGCATTGGGAGGATACAACTATATAATCCCAATAGAATTGATCAAAATATACTCATTTTATATCATAGTTATGCCAAATTATTTATGATTATTATTTCCTGAAATAATATCATCAATAATTAGTACTCATCATATGTCTATGATCATTCAACCATGAAGGAGTTATTCTCAATATTCAATGTATAGAAGAAATATACGATAGAATAATCTACTATGTGAAGTTATTATCAACTCAATATTATCTACAAACAATTTAATTGACCATATATGTATATATCCGGGGTATTGGATAAAATATTATTTCATTTCATAACATCCGAGAAATCTTATAATAATAATTATCGACATAATTCCTCATATTAAAATTAATCATATTTTTTGGACGGTTGTTTAACTATTTCATTAATAAATATTATTTTACCATGTTGTGAGTTAATATTTACCACCATAAATTGTATTTCCCTCTTAGAACTAATACTCTTTTAATAAATACAAAAATTAAATTTTAATTGAATATTTCATCCATTACAAAATATTGTGGATTGTTAAAAATGAATGATAATATCCCTTAGTCTTGAGAAAATTATTTTATATAAGAATTTAATTTAATAATATATTAATTTTGATCTATAGAAACACATGTTGCAGATCATCATAGATTCATACACATTGGAATTAGGTGATCATTCATATATACCATGATTGAAATCTAGAAATTGTCCATGTTACCCATGTGAAATAACATTAGTCCATTGTGTCAACAGTAACAGAAGAACATGTGATGTGAAATATAATCATTTTTTATAATATATATTGAAAAAGGTTTCATATCTATGTCAACGACCAATATGATCGATACCTAATTAATTGACTATATGAATTAAACAATCCAGTTCCCCTTCTCCAAGGAATTTTAATCAATATTATTATTCCAATAAATGTTCTTCGACATATCCATACATATATATGGAATGGATAAATCCTTCATTAACATATACATTAAAAATCCCATTCATGACACACTAAAACATCCCTTAAACCATAGATCATATGATCTCATTATTTTTTACTAAAGATATTTGTCTGATTCCTGAAATTCATTAATGATTATCATAATGTATGTGGAACATTACCTGTTCTCCTGATTAGTAATAATTTATGACCATAAAATATTACATATACCAAATGATGGGTACATTATCATAATTTCTCTTTTATAATATTTCCATGTAAATTCTACATGATATGAATTCTCATCCTCTTACTAGTACTCATACCTAACAGTCAAGTTCTATTTTTCTCATCAGAAAACATTATCTTTATATAGAAAAATATTTAAAAATATGCATATCAAACATAATGGTTCTATTAATATAAGGGTACTAAAGTAATTATCAATATTAATGATACTCTATGACATTATGAAATTAAATTCACATAGAATAATAATTAATATGTAATAAAATATGTTATTAATGATCTAATCATTGAATTTATGTGAAATCAATGTAAAAAAGGTTGTCATTAGGAAACCAAATACCTTATATGGTTTATGGTTTACAATGGTTACTAGATTTAAAATTATACACCCACTAAATATGTGATATAGAAAGATAGAATCCCATGTATAATCGTTATAGAAAACATTGTTATGTTTAAATTGAATAATTATTATCTAGAAATTTTTTCATATATAAAATAAGTGTGATTAAAAATATAACATCTAGATGGAATAATTTCATCCATTTTCTACTCAAAAAGACTATATTGAATCCCTCAAGAAATATGAATATTATAAAAAAAATTATTTATTTATTTATTCTTAATTCAATTTCACTAGAACCAACTTATAATAATGGGTGAAATGTTCACCCATTTCAATTATAAATGTTTATATGGCCATGAAATGAAGAATTATATTTTATATTGGGATGCATAAAATTATTATTGATGTTTTAATTATTATAGAAAAATTCAAAGGGAAGGTAAAATTCCCATTAGAATTGAACACTTTTTATTGTCAATACGAATGTAAATATTTTTAAATAATATATGAGTGATATATTGAGTATCCACCTATTATATGAAGAATTATGGGCTTTATATATGGTATTTAATATTGAAATAATTATAACATAAATGTAAATTCAATGGGAGAAACAAATGCTTCTAATTAAATTGATGAGATACATAATGGCATGGAAAATATGGGTGAACGTGATATATTGGTTTCCCATGAAATAATTTAGTTGAATGATATGGTATTAATGGATATATATGATATGTTTATGTATGTGTTTGGTGTGATATTTAAATTTTTTAATTCATATATGTTCTGGAAAATGTAAAAAAATGAATGTTTATTATTTTCTATATTCAATGGCTATGTTAATAATGATCTTATAGAACCATGATTTTGACGAATCCATTCGAGTGTTCATATTTGTAATGTTACAAAATAATAATTAACAACACATTAATGATAATATTTTATTAAGGTTATGTTAGAGTCTTGAAATTAAATTCAATGATATTTTATAATTTCATTGAAATAGATATATGGAGTTTCATGCATTATATTGAATTCCAAACGGTGATTTATTATGAATATGATTTATTTAGAATATATATTGGTAGTAAATGAGTAAACATAAATATGTGAATGAAATGATGGATTAAATTATATTTTAATTTTTTTAGATAATTTTTGTTGTTTGTGTTTGATTGATTTCATATGTTAGATAGTTCTATAACACGATTAATTGGTTATTTATTTATTTTATGATAATTATATTGGTATATTTTTATAATAATTTGGTCAAAATATATAATTGATTATCTACCACAATTTAACTTTAATTTGATTCATCATATAGTGTTAGCTTATGAAATTTGTTTTATCTGATTCATCAAGGATGATAGATAAAAATTTTTATTTTTTCATGTAGTTTATTAGTCATCATTTTTTTAATACAAAGCCTCTTTTCAAATAGAAACTTATCAAATTATACTACATATTAGATTTTAATTGTAAAAAGTCTATCTACCCCACTATTTATTGTTATATTGAGAGTGTGGCCTATTAAATACATATTGTTAAATTGAATAATGAGCAACTAAAAATGAATATTTCATAAATTTATAATACAAAAATTCAATATAAATATGATGATTCAAGGAATCTTCCATAGTGTTTAAAAGTTATAGAATTTTAGTTTAATCTTTTTCTCAAAACCTAATATAATGTTAATATAATATTGAATCATTATAAAATTTTTAATTTACTATATTCTTTGTGGAATAACAAATAGAGTAGTTAATTAATAAGTTATAGATTGAATTTGAATTTATTTTTAATGATGACCTTGTTATTACAACATGCTATGAACATCATAATGGGTTTTATATCCCAGATATAAGACATATAATTGAAATATTAATCTGAAATTTGTATATAAAATCAATTATCATGTAGATTTTATAAATTCTAATGGATCAATTGGAAATCATTATCTGATGATAAAATATGATGTTCAACGATTCATTGTAAGATCTAATAAAAATATGATATAATATGATGTTTTTTCATTAGTACTCCCTAAATTAGTTAATCTACTAAACACTTATTTGGGAAGTCATTTGAGAATTTTTTTAATTAATATTCATATTTGGAGATTGAGGTTTTTTTACATTTAATTTGTTCAGAATCATAGATCCTTCTTTCATGTTGTGCCCTCGAGACCAAATTGATATTTATGAAATACATTGCTTAAAAATTATGAATTTAGTAACAATGTGTAACATTTTATAGTTTATAATACAACCAGGGATATTATTTGTGCCTAAAATTTAATTTTTGTATTATGATATTAAGAGATGAAGTACAAAAATAGATGAACAACTAGAATAATCTCAATGAATCTGTAATTTAATGTTCGAACAAGAATAAAAACAGAAAAAATGAGAAATAAATCATGTAAAGCAAGACATGAGTGTATCTAGTAAATATCCCTTGATTTAAAATTTTATATTAGAATAATGATAAATTCCAAGTATATAAATGTTATAGGAAATTATATGTGATTATGGGCGAAACTATATTATAATTTTGAATATTAAAAAATGTAAAATTGCAATTTATATCGACATATGTTTATAGGGAATAATAAAGTATGTCTGATTTTTTATGAAATTTCATAATATAGAATATATAGAGATTTATTATATGATATATCAATAACCAGTATCAAAAAAATAAAAATGATAAGGATATGAACATGTGATGATTATTTCGACCAGTTTGTAATATATGTTTAACATAGACAAATAATATCATTTGAGTTCCATGTTTTTTAAATAATGAAAATAATAATAATGACTTATATTTCATCCCGCTATGTATAATTTTAGTAAATAGTGTCATGAATATTTATATATAAATATGTGTGTGAGGTTTGAAGATCACATGAGTTATGTTGGTGAGGAATATAGTTGAATTATTTTTAATGATATGTGAATTTCAGTTTCTACTATAAACATTTTTTATAGTAATAATGATGATCTTCAGGAAATATAATAATATATTACTAATGAATAGTATATTTATATCGTTAATATGATTTCATTCTATATATATTCTACGATCTTCTATGAAGAATGAAATCAACAAAAAATATACTTATATATATTGGGACAACATGTATCCTAGGTCACATATTGAATTTTTGGAGAATATGTTATGACTATAAGAGTTTATTAGGTAGTTGTTACGGTAATTCTAGTTTGATGTTTGAAAGAGATTCCCTATGTAATGATAGAATTTATATGTGCTGTATGAATTGATCCCATTATAACCAACATCATGTTATATTTATTAATCCATGATTGGGGAGAACATACAATCCAAACAATCAGTGGGTTCTGTAACAACATGTGGAAAAATAGTAATTTCATATTTCAGTACAATCATTCATGAATGTGGTTTTTTTCTTGTTAAAATATTTTTTATGAAAATTTTCAATAAAAATTATAGGGTTAAATTGAATGAGGTTTAATAATTTTTAGAGAATATATAATTTGATAAACATAAGGACAACTTGATTCATAACCCCTATCTAATCTATCTTCAATTATCATTAATGGAATTTTATCATGGAAGAGAGAAAATTATTATCTATTATTAGATCACTATTTTAATACCCACTGAGTTTCATGTGAAATTATTATGTTCTTATATGAGATTATTGAAAAACCATAATTTGTGTAAATATCATAATATAATTATAAATATAAAAATGGTTTAATCTCATTAAAAACATAAGAAATATATCACAAACATGTTGTATAAGAATGTAGTAGAAAATGAAATGTTAATAGAGGACCGTTGACTAGTTAAATATAGTGATAGTAGTATGTATTAAAAAAATTATGTATACATATTACATAGATTCTATCTATTAAATCTGAGTTAAATTAAAATATATTATAATTGATAAATAGAATAATGTTTTTTATTATAAAATTAATCAGAATCATGAAATGTTATATAGATTCAACACTATATAATTATTAATTTCAATAATGGATGAATTAATCACACAATTTCATGAAACAATAAAACTGATTTGTGAAAAGTTATGTTGAGTTTCATATGAATAATTTTATTTTTATGTTGTTATATTTTTACTTGATATGATGTGTAGAATTTCTTTGACTAATAAAATCCATTATATACATGGTATCAATGCATAGTAAATTGATGGAATGTTCGTTATTAGGAGGAAAATGTTTCATAAATATAAATTTAATTGGTTAAGAATGAATGAGAAGTTGGATTGAGAATTAGAAAGTATAAAAATAACTCTGTAAACATGATGCTTCTTTATATGGATATCAACCCAAAAAATGTGGTGTCATTTCATGCTAGACCGTCTTAATGATATAAATAGATATATATTTTCACATTAGTTACAGAGATAAATTTTTCTTCTCGAGTTACTTTGTATAGTTTTAAATAGTAAATATATTTTTTTGCGGAAGAAACCACTTCAAAAGCCAAAATAAATATAACCAACATTCTTGAATGACAAAGATTAATTGACACCATTCCATAAAATGTATTCCTTGTAAAAAATTAATTTTTATGGTATTTGATGAAGGAAAAATAAAATAATCATAATGAAAAACCATGTTATTATAAAACAATTTTATGGAAGAGTTATTCCCAAAATTGTGCCTTCAAATGTGGTCAATGTCTTCAAAAAGAAATATTTTTTTACAATGTAAATGAACTAATCAAAAAACTGTTGAGAAATAGATTTGTAGGAAAAATTTTGATTGAATAGTTGTTTCGATGAAAATAAATTGAGTTATAGTTTAATGTTTCTACATAATGTTGTCATAAAATTAAATAAATTTTGGAGAGTGATAGTAAATGTAAAAAAACCATATGAAGTGAATCCAAAAAATGGAATTAAATGAATAACATAGAGTAGTATATATTACAATCAGGATTATTTCTAGGATATTTTTGACATAGGTGGTGACTATTTTGATGTCTGTTGGTAAGATTATGTTAATTATAAAACATATAATATAGGCAATAATTATACCTGAATGATTTAAAATCATGGTAAGAAAGAAAGTAAAATCACCATGGGAATGAATTTTATGATGTCATATACTATGAAATGAAACCCCTCTAAAGGAATAAAATTCGTGTTTTATTACTGATAGTGGAGATTCAATGATTATAGGGGTTGTTTTTACAATGATAAATATAAATTCACATTATCTAATCTAGCCAATTACATATCTACAGGAACATATGGGTATATTAAATTGGAATGGGAAAGAAAAATTGGTACATAGTGTCAAATATGATTTATATATGAATCCAATATCTATTTGTTTAGAATTTTATTCTTTTGATGATATATTGATCATTTGGCCATAATATATGGAATATTAATAGAATTTATATGAATCTATAATAGAAAAATTATTCTTGACTACTAAATTTAATAAGATCATTCCATAGAGTTATCAATTTTAAAATGAAATGATTTCACTGATGTTAAAAAAAGGGAAAAATTTATATGGAGAAAGAGTCATGAAGAAAATACATTTAGATATATATTAAGGATGTTTAATAGGTTTATAAAGAATTTTTATTTATTATTCTAAACATGTGGAGATAAGTAATTACACATTATTCCAAATTAATTTTTAATAGCGACATATTGCTGGGTATTGAACTTTAGGGTTTTAATAGGTTTTTAATATATATAAATACATGATGGGTAACAAAAATAGTGGGTTGTAATTTTAATTGGTAATCATTTCCAATTGGTATTATTTCTAAAATTATATAAATAGAGTGGAGATTATTTTGAGACTAATGTCTCATTGTAATGTCGTATGGAGTTCATCGTATTAGGAGGGAAAATGATGATGTGGAGGCTTCAAAAAAATAATTTTTTTCTCAAAAATAGAGAATCATTTTAACCCCAAGAAATAATGATGTTCAGTTTAGATAACATAACCTCATAGTCAATTATAATGTTTTTATTATAATCATAAAGGCTTTTGTTGGTATAAAAAAATTGTGAATCAGTTTCTTTTACCTATAACAATATTAAGATTTATTATTATTATTATTATTGGAATGTTATTGAATGTGAATTCCCCATTTTTCATCACCATTATAAATATCATAGTGATATTTGGTGTATATTTAATGGTGTGGTGTTTTACACAATAAATTTGATTAGGTAAAATAATAGTTATAAACTAGATTTCTATTTTTATGGAGCATGTGGTTATATAATTCCCTTAAATAGTTCTAAAAAATTAATTATTGAATGAGGGAGTACATCTAATGAATTTAAAACCAATGAGTGAAAATTTTGGATTTTTAATAGATTTATAAAAACCATACAATATGTAACGACCTAAATGTTTATCAATTAAATTTTTCCATTATCATAGTAATATAATTTAGTTTAATAAAAAAATAATAAGGAAACCCAATGCCACTTCATGATTAAAGAGACTACAAAATTCTATGTTACCTTTTAATATAATTTTTCCAGTTTTGAGATTTGAATTTCAAAAATCTAATATACATGGTTGCGATCAGTAAAATTTTTGGAGTTTGAAAGGAAAAATTTATTTATTTTTGAATAGAGTCATACCCATATGAATAGTAATATGAAACTTCAGAATAGTAAGTCGGCTATGTGAATGGGAACCATTCAAGTTGTAGTATAATAAAATTTTTCCATACTATAGGTGAAAAAATGATATAATTATATTATAGTGTTTCAATTTTTATAAGACATAGATATTTATTTATTTATTTAGTTATTTAAAATTAATTTTTTTTTTGAAATATTATATAAGAAATTATATTATTTTACTATGATTATATGATAATTTTAGGAGACCTTACTTATATTTTCAATCTGTTAGAAAAGCAGTTTAAATTTTAAAATTAGTATTTATCGAGTAAATTAAGATTTTAATTATAAGTAAAATTACTAAAATTTAGAACAATATTTTTCATAAAATGGTGTTTATTTTTAAATTCTAAATATTAAAAAATTGTTAGGTTAATTTTGAGAGTTTTTTTTTCAAAATACATAAATTTTTGGTCAATAGTGACATTAAAAAATTTACAAAATATGCTAAATACATGAATTTCAGCATCATGATATGGCGGATGTAAATGGACGTTGGATAGAACAGATATCCCCTTTACAATATTTAGTAATTTTATCAACACTATTGAATGTCTGGAGGAAAATTAATAGAATAATGAATTAAGTGTTTAGAAACCCCTTCTATACTGAACTAAAAATACCACCCCTCATAGCCTCATTTCTTCACACCTATCAAGCTACAATAATTGTCAAAAATCAACTCAATCCTCTTAAATAGACCCTCCCCATCATCCAGGATCTCATAGCATCATCCAAAGACCAATCTTAGGTGCCTTTATGAGGATCTGAAGAGAATAATTGAAGGTTAAATCCTCTCACTTTTCATTTAATTTCCTTTATAATTTCATTAATTTTATTTTTTATCCTAATATTATATTAAAAAAATATAAATATAACTCAAGTATTGATGATATAAAATTACTTGTTCATTTTAATTGAATATTATTAATTATACTCCTCTGTCTATCTTTTGTTAATAAAATGAGACTATCGCCTGTGATGTGATAATTAACCTACATCATGGACAATGAAATTACATTTTCCTTCAACACCTTCAAGGATGTCAGTGACACCATTAAATAGTTGAAAAAATATTCTATTATGTTTTTAAGGACCTATTATTTCTTATAATCAACTTTTATACATAATTTATAATAAAAATGTCCATTGTGATCCAAAAATCACCCAAATTAACATAAAATAGTCGAAATTAAAGATTATCTAGGATTAATCCTCATTGTATATAAAAATTTCATTATAATATCATATAGAAACATGTAATATAATTAGTAACATGTAATATAAATTCTTGATAATTATCAATTTTCTACAGGAACTTCCATTCATGGGTACAAGTAAACCATTTAGGAAAACTAAGAAAAAGAACACTCCCAGACGATGAAATTAACATTATAGCTCATTCAAATGACCCTAAAATGAACATAATAAAATCCTAATGAATCATTTTCGTATATAAAATGTTATATAATTATTATTTAATTAAATTAATGTCATTATACAACACATTAAAGTGAATAAAGCATTCAAATACAATATAATGGGAATTCTGCAACCAAACTGTCTTTCTTTGGGTTTCCATCATTCACTCTATTTTTAGTGTGGTTATTCATTAAAAATTATTTCTTCATAAGTATTTTTTCGGATATACATGTTTTCATAATATTTTATTTCAAACACAATGTTTTCTTAAAGATCACTTCTTCAATGAAACACACTATTTACTTCTCACTCAATGTTGATAGTTCTTGTATCATGTATGATATTCCATATTTAATTTGGGAACCCAATGTCTATGAATGTATTTTTTGTGATATAAAAATAATCACATTATATGGGTTATTTATTTCCATTCTTTATATACATTCTATGTTCCATACATGGAAATATAACATTATGATGTGATGGGTACACCTGATGTTATATAGCATAATGTTGATGTTATGATGTGACGGCTACACAAGAATTATAAAGTGATCCAATTCATTGGGTAATGTGATGAATATCATGATTTAAATCAAAATAGTTTTTATCATAATGATATATTTCTTAACAACTATGTCTGGTACATACCCACTAATACATAAGGTTTTATTTTTATGAATTTTCACTTTTCATGCCTTTTACTAATTTTTACTATAATTTTTATGATCCAATTTTTATGTTTTGATGATATGGATTACTCTCATCCCCTGTTGAAATGTATCATGTTTTTATTCAATTATTGTTCTTTTAGATAACTAATTTTTTATATCATTCCTCAGGTGATTACATGTTATAATAAGAAATAATGGGGCAATAAAAATCATGAGTAGAATAATATATATAAAATTTTATGTTCTATGTTGTGAAATTTATTTAATGTCTCAGTATTCCAAAGACACTGAACCATTGTAACCTTTCCATATAATGATTTTATTTTGTTTTCCTTTAAAATTTTGTAATAGTAATGTAAGAAAATAAGGGTCACTATAGTTGGACTCATAGGGTTGTTTAGTTAATTTGAGAATTAGGATTAGAGAACAGTAATAAGAAACACTTTTGGGAGAAATTTTATAAATAAGAACATATGAATATTTTCTAAAAATAGTGATACCATAAGATAATATTTAATTTCATTTTCAAAAATATTAAATTATTTATTCATGAATTTTTTATTTATGTTTTCTTCTATTCCAGTTTATTTTAGAAAAATGGTGGGAATTGGGAGAAACCATGCCAACAACCCATACGAGGGACAATGAAGTGATTTCTTGAGTGACATCCCAAATACTATGGGAAGTGGAGTTCATATATTCCTAATCATGCCAACCCAATTCTCTCAGTTTATGAATAATAACCCAGATAATGTGATGTGAACTCATTTACCTAATAGGGACCAATGGTCTATCAAGTGTTTTATGCGTCAACCACCACTAACGTTTAATGGATCTTCTAATCCCTTGTATTGGAATACTCAGTCAACTCAATGGAGAAGATAAATTATTTTATTTAATGATCTATGATGGAGAAGGTGAATATGAATGTTTACCATCTCGATAGAGAGTCTGACCAATGGTGTGATTTGATTATGAAAACCACATCAAGAGACATAATTGAGGAGATAGAGTGGGAAGACATTAATATTATTTTTCTAAACAATTATTTACAAATAATTATTTTATATAGATCAGGAGATAACTTATAAAGCTAAATAAAAATCATGAAGTATATTTCATGGGCTAAAAATAATATTTCACAAGGAATAGAAGGTATTCTTTAGGATTTTTTGAGAAAAATGATAAAAAATTACATATTATTCAGTGGATTGAAACCACACATTATAATGGATCATTAAATTTGAAACTTTGGGATTAATTAGTAATTAGTTAAATGTGATATGAAAGTGGAGATATAGTTTGAAGAATATACACATGGCTATGGTGTTATGAAATGACATATTGAGTTTCATGTTAGCAGATCTATTGAGAAAGGTGTCATGAAAACAAAACCACACACATGTATAGAATGTGCGAACAATCATCATGGAAACTAACTAAAAGGTATGGTGAAATTAATCATGTGCGGGGGGAGAAGGATTCCAAGATCAAGAGTTTATAAAAGACATGTGAACATAGGATAATTTAGTAAAAGAGTGGAAATGAGAACCTGTTGTCTACTGTTACTACTATAGGGATCAACAGAACTATGTAAGATATTAAAATTAACATTGTGTCTTCAAGGTAATCATCATTGCCAGCCACAGATGGAAAAGGCACAAGGTAATGCTTATTCCCTCTATACTATGGAATTTGAGAAAGAAACAATTGTGTTGTACATGGTAAAGATCTTATTTACTAAATAATGGAATAAGTATTATTTGATTCTCATTCAATTAATTCCTTTATATCGAGTTCATTTTCTAGAACTATAGGATCAATTATGTAGAACATTGATAAAGAGATATCTATAAAAACAAAAAAGTGGTGAAATCATTTCAACCAATGTGTTGGAATCCTCTCTTATAGGCTTGTGTGGAATGATTCTTCCAGTGAATATTGTAATACTTTACCTCATGGAAATCAATGCTATTATGGGAATGGAATGGAACTCTTTATATAGAGAACATATTAAATGTCATGAGAATGATTTATCTTTAAAAATTCAAAATCATCTCATGCTATTCCTCAATTTCACGTAAGGCCATTAATCTCATTTGAGAAATCCTTCAATTGAGTAAGTGTTGATTCCCTGTGATGAAGCATTCCTCACACATATGGTTCTGTAAAAAGAAATAGTAAACTTACTAGAAATTAAAATTTTTAGGGAATACAATAATGTAATTCTGGATTATTTAATTGGACTATCCTCAGATCGTGAGGTTGAGTTCTCAATAGAACACGTACCAAAGCTACTCTAATATCATTGTTCCCCCATAGGATAGTTCCTTTCAAACCAGAATAGTTAATGAAACTACTATAAGATCATTTGGATGAAGGTTTCATATTCCCTAGTGCATCATCATGGGGTGCACCAATGATCTTTCTTAGGATGAAGGATGGAACAATACAAATGTGTATCAATTATCTAGAACTCAACAATATGACCATATTGAACAAGTATCCTTTCACAATGATTGATGAACTGTTTGATCGAATTTGATGATATCAGTATGTCTCAAGGATTGATCTCTATTCCAGATATCATTATCTAAGAGAGAACAAGGACGATAGTCACATCTATTCCTTCCGTAAATGGTATGGGAAATATTTTTTTTCTACAGACTTACTAATTCCTCTAAAATTTTCATGGATTTGGTGACAAGTGTTTTTAGACAATACCTCAAAAAAATTGTGGAATTGTTTATTAATGATATTCTAATATATTCAACATCCAAGGAGTTATGTGATGAACATCTATGGATTTTGGTTAAGAAAATTATAAAGGAGAAGTTGTTTTCCATTTCTAGAAAGTGTAACTTTTGGATGATGCAAGTCACATTATTGGGTCATGTGATCCCTTGTGTGGGAATTTATGTAGACCTTAAAAAAGGAAATTAAAGAATGGACCATACCATCAAGTGTCAAAGATAACCTTAGTATCCATGGATTAGCTGTGTACTAATGACGTTTTGTGAGATATTTCTTCTAAATTTCAATCATGCTACCTATGTTAACAAGGGACTAATTACAGTATGTCTGGATGGAAGAATTTGTGGAACGATTCAAGTTGATAATGATAAGCCATATCACTGCACATGTACTCACATTACAGAAAAATAGATAATGTTTTGTGATATACAATGATTCTCCCAATAAATTCATTAGATGTGTACTCATGAAAAATGATAATGTGATAGCCTATGTCTCAAGACATTTGAATTTCCACTACCAGAACTACCTAACGCATGATCTCAAGCTACCATCTGTGATATTTCCTTGAAAATCTAGATTAATTAACTCTATGGTGATAATTTTGATGTATCTATATATATCTCAATATCATAATGTATATATTCACACAAAAAGGGATCGACATGAAACAATTGAGATGGTTAGAGCTAATCTAAGACTACAATTTCTCTATTAACTAACAACTAGGAAAAGAAAACAAGGTAGCTAATGATCTTATTAGAAAATATCATGCATACCTATCCATGTCGAGTATTAAATTAGAGCTTATCTTTGTGTATATAAAAATGATGAATTTTAAAATCATAATGGTACGTAACACATCCAACCATTCTCAAATTATTTCCCAACTATATATCAAAGATAACATTAGGGATTCACATTGGGATGATAAGAAGTTACAAAATATATGTGAATCTAGTGAAGGAAGGGATGCTTCAAGAGTTCAATATCTATGATGATATTGTAATTAGGTTTCGAACATGGCTCTCTGTACCTTCATCACTTGGGATAGAGAGGGAGTTACCGGACAATGTATATTGATCATATTTCTCTATCCATCCTGGTAGCACCATGATGTACCCTGATCTCTGAGAAAACATCTAGTGAGACAACATAAAGAAGGATATTGTTGATTATATCTCTAGGTTCTTGATATGTCAGCATGTTAATAAATATAAATAGAATTCCTACGGGATCATGACACCATTTCCTATACCCATCTGGAAATCAGAGAATGTCACTATGGACATGGTTATGTTCTCCCAAAGCCATTTAGAAGAAATAATGTGGTATGTGTTGTGGTGGATATACTCACAAATACAGCCCACTTTATCTTTATTTTGGAAGATCTATCTCTTGAAAGACATGAAAACGTATATGCGATTGAAATGGCGAGACTACATGGTGCTCCCTTGATTGTTTCTTATCAATATATGAGGTTCACATCAAAATTTCAAAATGAGTCTCCAACATTCCATGAGTACTGAATTGAATTTCACCCTAGTGTATCACGCAGAGTATAATGTTATACAAGATATGTGGGAGATGGTTCAAGCAATCCAACAACATATCAATGATTATTAGAGTAATAAAACAATATATAATTAAATCCATCGAAGGGGCTTGTAGTTTGACATTGAAGGTATGGTCTTCATTCAAATATCTATTTCGAAGTGAGTCATGCTATCCGGAAAGAAAGGGAAGCATTGTCCAAGGTACATTGGTCAATTTGATATCCTAGATGATTTAGAAGATATGGGATATCAGCTTGAACTTCCACTAAATATGGATCTAGTTCATGATGTATTTCATGATCACTCCTGAATAAGTACAAACTATATCTTGCACTAGTGTTGAACTCATAGGTGGTACAACTGGATGATGATATCTCTTATGAGGAGAAACATGTATGTATTCAGTACCAAATAGATAAGGTACAATTCAACTAGAAAACCCACCATTGAAATCTTTTGTGGAGGAACATTAGTATGAAGAAAAAAACTAGTAACTAGAGGATGTGATGAAGGAGTAGTACCCTCACCTCTTTATTTAAAATAAAATTTCGATGGAGAAATTTCAAAATGGGATAATAATGTATTGAACAAAAACATTTATCAATGAAATTTTTCCATTATCATAGTAATATATTATAATATAATCACATAAAATATCATTATAAAAATTAATGAAAAAATAATTAGTAAATGAAAGACATAATTATATGATACCTTTAAACATAATTTTTACTTTTTTTCTATTTGAATTAAAAAAACAGACATACATTGTTATAATTAGTAAGATGTTTGGATTCTGATTGGAAAAACATAATTTTTTGTGAATAATAATAGTACCCCTTATTAATAGTAATGTTACCCTTGTAAAACGTAATATAAACATTTTAAACAGTAAATTGACAAATCCATAGGAACTATACCAATGTAGTAAAAATAACATTTAACCATCCTATATGTGACAATTTGATATAATTATATTATTTTGTTGGTATTTTAGTTATTCATTAATATTTAATGTGTAATTTAATTATTTAAAAGAAAATTTATATTCATGAAATGTATTCATAAATAATTATTTTGATGTCTTGTGATTATATGAAAATTTTATGATACCTTAATTGATTTTTCAATGTGTTTCAAAAGTAGTTTTAAATTTAAAATGTGTATTTTTAGGAAAATTATTATTTTAATTAAAAATTAAATTACGAATATTTAGAAAATTATCATCATAAAATGGATTTAATTTTTTAATTCTACACATCTTAAAATAGTTAGAGTGATTTTTTTATTTTTTTATGAAATACATTAATTATTAGAGAAAATTGAAATTCAATAATTTTAAAAATACACTGAATATATGAAGTTCTGTGACATGATTCAGTCATTTATTTTGAATATATTAATTTTTTCTACTTAATATTACTTATTTACATTATTTATTTATGTAATCATCAATATTTATTGTCTTCATGTAAAATTTTAAACTCATAAATAAAATATTGAGAAAACCAATCTCCCCTCTACTATAAATATCACCCCTCACATCTTCATTCCCTCACACCTCTAAAGCTTAATTTATTGTAAAAATCCATTCCGAAAAAATTCTATAGCCCCTCCCTTAAATCCACGATGTTATGGTCTCAACCATATAACAATCCAATGTTCCTTAAGGAGGATCTCAAGAATATAATACAAAATGAATATCTTCCCTATTTTCTATTCATTTCCATTCAAATTTAATTTATATTCATCACAAATCAAAAACTTCAATTATCCCAATATCATGATGGCTTACACTATGAATTATAAACTGATAGGATATAATTTTTATTAAATATTATTCATTATACTCATCTCTATATATCTCTCCTTATTTAATAAAATGAAATTGTCCCATGTGATGTGTTAATTAACCTACATCTTGTGTGATACGCTTCCATTTTCATTAATCCTTTTCATGGATATCAATGAAATAAATAAATATATGAAATTACATTAAAATAAGTATTTTTAACATCATTTATGTTGTATATATATCTTTATGAATTATACTAAATGATAAAACGAAACATTTTCGTTGTGATCCAAAAAACACCAAAATTATCCTAATATGATCCTCATTAATTATTCGCTAATAATTTTTCCTCATGATATATAAAATAATTAATTATAAGAACATTAAAAATAAAATAAGATATTTAATAATATGTAATTTCCTTTCTCTATTTCTATACATTTCCGACATGAAATTCCATTCATGTGTCTAAGTCAACAATTCATGAAAACTAAGAAAAAGAACACTCCCAAATGATGAGATTAACTATAAAACTCTTAAAAAGGATGAAAAATTACTTAAAAAATAGTAATCAATCATGATAATGTATTTATGGTGATTGAATTGTTAATTAATGAATCTTATTTCATTAAACAGGAAGATAATGTGAAAAAATCATTCAAATGGATGGTATGGGGAATTCTAGAACCCTAGTTTCTTTCTATGGGGTTTTCCACTTTCACAACATTTTTAGTGAGGTTATTAATTAAAAATAATATATTCATAATTTTCATACATTTTATTTTATAAAAATTCTTTACACTGGAGTTTATGTCAAAATTAATGTTTTTCCAAAAGAAATCTTCCTTCAAAAAACACACCATTTACATTCCATTCATGGTTGATGGTTTATGTGTCAAGTTTTCTCTTCAAACATTAATTTTGGAGCCCAATGATTATGAATATATGATTTAAGAAATTAAATACATTACATTACATGTGTTATGTTTTTTCAGGATTGATATATGTTATATGTGGCATGCATGATAATGTAACGTTATGATTTGATAGATCCACCCAAAATTATATTGAGAAATGTTGATGTTATGATGTGATGAGACTTCCCAGAATAATAAGGTGCTGTAATGAATTGGTTAATTTGATTAATCACCTGAGTTAATGTGAGATTTTAACGAACAAGATTCTAGATTAGTTCACAACTGTGTGTGGTAGTTAACCACTAAGACAAAGGGTTTCATTTTCTCACATTTTCACTTTTCATGCCTTTTATTATTTCATACTATAATTTTTAGGATCCTATGAATATGTTATGGTGATAATGATTATGTTCATCCCATGATTTATTTTCTCATGTTTTATCTGCTTTCATTTCTTTTATCTCACCCCGTTTTGATGTATATCCTCAGGTGATTATGTGTAATAAAGAGAATTCAATGGCCAATAAGTTGTTAAAGATGAAATAATTAAATAAATGATACTATTTTATGCTGTAAAATTTATGTGTGGTCTTAGTGTTCTCAGGACACTAAACCTTAAGATCCTCTTTCTGTAATGATTCTAAGTGGTTAATTTTTGAAATGATATAATTGTAATGTAATAAATGTTGCTCCTCTATATAATATAATGCTGAAATGGTAACCCCATACATTTACATCCTATATACTATTGGGTATTGATATTCATCAATTGACTATAAATATTTAATGTTTTATCAAAAATTAAAATATTGTAGTTTGAATAATAATTTTCAATATTTTTATATATTTTTATAAATATTCATGAAAATAATTATTATGGGTATAATTTGGGAGTGTAGAGTATCCGTCCATTATATAGATATTAATGGTGATTCATAGATTTTTATGGTAAATAATAATCATCTATGATGCAATTGAAAATTAATAGAGTGTCTTATATACAAGATATAAAAACGAATTGTTTCATGGTTCCTTGGATGGTCTACATATGATGGTTCAATGGTCACCCCAAACATGAAATAACTGAGTTAGGTGATCATTATGCATACACCAAAAAGGTTATGTTGGAGGGTTTATACTACTATTTATAGTTGTTTTTAGTAGTTTATGTTATTAGTATATTATAAATATGTAACAATTTTTAGTTTTAGTTTTGAAAATATACTTTATTGGATTTTTTTTGGATCTATAGTATTGTAGAAACCATATTTGTCAGATAATGTGTATATATTCCCAAAACAATTATTAGAAAGTCATTTTTTTGATGTTTTATAATGTCCGATTTGTGGGCATGAATTTAAATTTTGTGATTATGCATAATTTCATAGAAATTTTTATTTTGACCACGATGATGTTTCATAAATTTATTAAGGTTATTAAAGTATATTATGAGTGATTGAGAATATAAAAAATTATTTTAACCCTGATCTGTTGTATTTTAGAGTAACCCCATATATTTCTGGATTGGCGATTTTATCTATTTTATGATTTTCATGGCCAATCCATATCATACATTTGATCGCTTCTCCACGTGGTTGTTTTTTTATGTGTTAACTCTTCATCATTATGGTCGATATACATATATATGATGAAAATATACATTTTTTGTAGTTCAAATATATCTCACTATCATTATATTAATCTTACAATTGTTAAATTATGTTATTATATCAATATATTACCTTATAGTTGATTGAGATATAATATTGTATATTCATATGATTGATCAACTCATGATCATTCATTTGAACATTAATTTTGTCAACATATCATCACTTATTTTATTATGTTTCGTGATCAATATAAAAGTGTGTGTGGTCTATCCAATAAATGCTTGGTGGCATTCAAGATCATAATATCAATTTATTGGATATTGAATATTGAAAATTTGGAGGATTTGAATATATAATAATACATTAATTATATATATATTTAATTTAAATGGTAATATTTATATAATTCTTCTCATTGAATAAAATAACAAACAGACATATATTAGTGTTTGATTCATGATTCAAAATCATTTGATGTCAACATAATTAATGGATAACAGATCGTGTACTGGATACAATATGGTACCTCAAAATTTATAAGTAATTTCAAAATTTTATAACTACATTGAAATGATTTTTTATTAATAATAATTTTTTCCAAAATGATTTAATCATCATAATTCTTTAGAATCATTGATACATGATATGATATAAAATTAAGGGATAAAAAAAGTATTAAGTGATCATTTCTCAAGTACACTGACGATTTATAAATGTAAAAATTATAAATAAGTATAAAGTAACTAATTTTTAAGTGGGATGTTGAAGTATGACAATATATATTTGTTTGATGATCATTTTATATAACTATAGTGATATTCTATAAATCTATCAATCAATTAAATATATTTTTGATCTAAAAATGAAATGATCAACAATTATTATATGTCTCCGTAATTTAATCAAATTTTATGTTTTTCAAAATAATTATCATGGAATAAATTTAAATATTTTATTATACAACATAATTTTAAATATTATAGATATGACACCAAAAAAATAATTTTTATGTTTTTAGAAACATTTTTCTATGATTTTTCATTACACCGTTAAGAATGCTTTTTTTTGGATTTTATATTCGTGTTATCTTATTATGAGGTAAAAGGGATTAAATAAATAATAAATAAATGAATCATGTTGACTCGAAAATATTAAATTTAACTAATAGAAAAATTTAAATAAAATAAGGATAAAATAGAGGGTACTTCTAGAATTTCCATGGATAGTATTATGGAATGAAAAAGTGTCATGAGAAGTTTCATGAACCAAAAAATGAAAAAAAAAGAGAGGAATTTAATTACTAATAAGGGACCAAATATAATTGGTGATACTTCTTAGCTTAATATTTAAAATAAGAATTCATGTAGACCGACATATAAAATGATAAAATATGATATGTGAAGTTGTGTTTAATGTTTTTAATCCATGAGATATTAGGTATTACTATGAAAAATTAAAATGATCACTCAAAATGAAGGTAGAAAAAAAGGATCCCAACATAAAATGAGGTGTTATATTACTAACATATCAATGTTTAAGGGAAGAAAGGGGTTCCCTTATTATCAGTTATTTTAGAATCATGAGAAGAAGAAAATAGAGTGATATTTTTTTATGATCTATATGTTTTCAAGTATTTTTTAGAGAATTTTGAGTAATGAATAGAGCTACTAGGTATGATGATAGAAATATATTATAGAATAAAGATACTAAATTAAATGGTTATAATAGTATTAATATATGAGTTATGACCATGTTTGAAATAGTAGAGTATTATTCAAGATCATCATGAATTTGGGGATTCTACTATAGATATGTAGTTTGTCTCACTTATTGACACTGAATCATACATCATAGATATCATATCAAATTTCTAAGTACACATTCAAATAAAACATTAATATATATTGATATAGTTTAGCTATCCAATGAGAATCGTGATTTAGAAGGAGGAAATATTTTTATTCTATGAATATAATGGGAAGGAATTGAAGAAGTCCAATTACAACATGAAATGTTGGGTCTATTTGAATGTGGGAAATTGTAAATGTCAGATTAATTGATTCAGTATGATTAAAAATTATATAATAATATTAAATCCCTAATTTATTTTAAAAAAATAAATTAATGCAATGATTACATCATTATATCATATATTATTAATATTTTTCATGTTCTATTAGATAAATTAATTTCACTAGTGGTTAATGATTCAATGAAAATTAAGAATATCAAACTAATATGAAACATCATAATCACAACAAGTTACTAATTTTAAATAACACCGGTTGGAATTTCATCTTATAAAAATATTATACTATGTTGAATTATATTTCATGTAATAAATTGTTTTTTAATATAATATATCTATTTTCGTTATCTTGTTTCCATAACTATGTCTCTTCTGGTATTTTTTTTATTAAACATATTATATATATTCCACCAAGTGAATCACATATTACGCTTTATCAGGATTGGTATATAAATGTGGAATCCTTAACATTGATATAGGCAATCTACAACCCCTTAAATAATCATATAATTTATCTCATTAATATTTAAAAAATTATATCACATAATTAATGTTTATTCTATATGACTGTTTTTTATTTTATGGATCCATTATTCAATATATTATCAAAAATATAATTTTGGAAATATTCTTTTCTATCATTTAAAAAAATCCAAGAATCCTATATTATTTTGTGAGAATATAACTAAAAAATATATGAAAACACATTTCATGAAATCAAATATTTTTCCATTTATTCTCATTATTTATCCATAAAATCAGTCATATCTTATAATAATCATCTAATTTTATAGAATTATTTTACAATGATATTGATTTTGAATACAATATATTTCCTTCCCATGTTAGAATATTATTCAACTATAAAACAATATAATCCAATTGAATATGACAATATATTTTCATCAATGTATAAATATTTAATATATACATTTTGATTAAAAGTGTGGCATTATTCTGATTGAATTGTATTTTATAGTTAATACACTATTATTCATTTCATAATTTTTACCCAATAAATGTTTCTTATTTTCCATTTATTTTCACATATTAATAATGATAAAATTTTAAATGATTTCTAATTGATATCATAGTGAATATGTGTATCAATTAAATAATTTAATGAGTCCACATATATATAATACTATTAATTTTTCTAGTGAATTATTTCATAAGAAATAAATATTTATTTGTATTTAACATTCAAATTACTACGTTCAAAATAATTTGTGTCTAATTGTGGTGATTAAGTGTACTAAAAATATATGGCATGGAAATAATAGAGTATTTTTATATTCATAATGTTATCTTTGATATATTTTTCATTATCTATGGTCATAGTGTTGGTATTATATATGATGTTATGTGAGGTATTCTTTTCTTTTATCACGATTTATCATCAATATTATCTTTTGAATTAAAATTCATATGGTGTTTAATATTCTAGTCATTTGTGATGGACCTTTTTTGGTTCAATGATTCTATAAGGTGATCAATTATTATTATGATATTTTTTAATATAATTTATTTTCATTCAAGGATCTTGTTCTACCAATCATATAATCATTCAAATTTCAAGTATTTCAATTATTTTTGATATAATGAAATATTTATAATTAATATTTGATATTTATTTCTATTAATATTTCTTTATCACATGATTTTCTTTGATTGTAAATTTAATAAAGTAATGTAGAAGAATAAGAATTATTACATATCTAAAAATAAATAATTCTTGACAATTTATTATGGAAGAAATAAATTTTTTTGGGTGAAGTATCAAGAAAATATAGTTAGTAATAAAATATTATATATCATTTGATACATTATGTTGGATTTATTATTTAATTCTTATGTGTGTACATATATAATGATGTGATATTATATATTATCTGTTTACATACATCAAAATTGAATCACGATATGTCATGACCTTTATCATGTGTGTTATTTGTATAAATTCAATATAACACATCAATACATTTCTAAAATAAATTTATAAAAACATATCATGGTATAGAAAAATATCATGAGTGATAATATATTTTAGTTCAATATTTATATATATCCAATTCGAATATGTAATTTATTTAATGAAAATATTAGATGACTATCAGAGAAATGAAATTTCATTTGTGAATTTTTTTTACATTATATAAACAAAATGAACCTAAATACATTATCAATAATCTTAAAAAAAGTTTCATTATTTATCACTCCCTAATCTACCGACCATATAATATTATATATATCCCATATAGTAAGAATAAGACACAAACATACCAAACTCAAAATACCAGACCATATAATTAAATTTAAAATATAGCATCTTATATTCATTTAAAAATTGAATCCTTTGATTATAGGATCGTATATATATCATCATATGTTAGTACATGTATATACTACCCAAGAGGACTTTAAATTGCATAAACTATTTGTATATATTTTCCTTAACATTAGAATTATTTCAGTTTTTTTAACAATTCTACAAAGAAAACAAATGATTACTAAATAAATATCAGTCCAAAAGATTATGAATTTTTTTGTTCTTGAATTGATATTAGTGTCAAAATCCATAGAAATAAAACATTTATAACTAAAATATTCAATATTTTGTTACTTGGATCATAATAATTGATCAATCCTGATTACTGAGTTTAATCTCTCATTAATTGTAACAAATCAATAAATTTAATTATTATATTTGATATCTCTGCAGAAGAAATAAACCATTGATATATTTTTAAAATGGGATAATAGAGTTATCATTAAGAATATAAATATTGATTTCTATAATTTTATGTTATTATATACTGATCATTTAATTCCAATCATTAACCACATTCTTTATCTCAACACCCTTTTCCACCAATATGATTACAAAAATAATTTATGGGGTAGAAAAATATGGTTATTAGAAACTAAAATTCCTTTTTTTCTCTTAAAAATAATAAATAAAACCATCATCTAATATAAATAATTTCATTATGGGATTATTTTATTTTAAAAAAATAGATTCACAAAAGGTTAAATATGTGATGTTTATTTTTGAATCTTGATTGGTTAATGAATCATCCATATCATATAGACAAAAATCAGAGAATATTCATCTAATGATTCATGTAAATATTATATCGTTTCTAAAACTAATCATATATGAAGAAAAAATTAAGAATCTATCTATAAATATACTCTAGGAAAATCAGTTTATTCATAATTAATTGATATAATTAACATTACATTTACTTTATAATTATGAGAATGAGTGTACAATATCCATACCCAAATCCATAAAAATTTATTTTAAATTTAGAAAAAAAATTATAATACACATATTAAACTCTCCAACTAAAATCATCACACTAAAACCCCCCAAAAAATACAATTAAAATATTAAAAATGATAATTAATGATAAGAATAAATAAAATTTATATATATTATAATACATTCCTCCATAAAAAATCAAAATACCTCAAAACACTAACACCTTCATCTAAGTAGAAATCAAATCTGTTATAATTTAAAAATTAAATAAATTACCACATAATAAAATAATATTAAATCATCAAATTTTTTACAAAAAAATCATTTAATGGTTTCTCTAGTTTATTCTATGTGTAACACCTACTAAGGATAAATGGTTAAATGACTAAATGATATTACTCATGATTATAAGGTGCACCTTCTTTTTCAAGAGCCTATATGATTAGAACTCCACAATGAAGTGTGTTTGGCCTGGAGTAGTGATCAGGATGGGTGACCTTATGGAAATATTCCCAGGCTGTGTGTGAGAGAGGAAAAAAATCCCTAAAAGGACATGTGTTGGAATGTGGGGGATGTCATTAGTCAGATGACCTGTTTCGGAACATGGGTGGGCTCCAATGTGGGGAACACATGTCTACGGGGAAACCGGTGGTATCTGGTTGGCTAGGACCCAATGACCATGTTAAGGTGGGGTGTTTATGCTATTACTGAGGACCAATTTTAACATTTTGGTATCTGAGGTGGAACCCAACCTTAAGTGTGGTGCACTGCCTTGGTTGAGATGTAGTTCCCACAACGAGGACATTGTGCTCTAAGGGGAGGGGGTGATTGTAACACCCCTGAATGATATAGGGTTAAATGACTAAATAATATGACTAATGTAAACAAGGTGCACCTTCATTTTCGGGACCCTACCTGATTAGAACTCCACAGTTAAGCATGGTTGGCCTAGAGTAGTGATCAAGATGGATGACCTTCAGGGAGGTTTCACAAGGTCTATGTGTGTGAGGAGAAAACACACTAAAAAGGATATTTATTTTCATGTGGGTACTGTCATTAGCCAGATAACCCATTCATGAATGTTGGTGGGAACCAATTTGGGTACCACATGTCTACGGGGCAACTGGTGGTACCCGGTGGGTCAGGACCCAACAACCATGTTAAGACAAGGTGTTTGTGCTATCACCAGGGCCTAGTTGTAACACTATGTATGTATATGATTCTAAAAAATTAGTCTAATCAATATGAATCCATTATATATGTATAATATGTGAGTATTGATGAAATAATTACTAAACATTTGACCCAAATATAACATAATAAAATCATTAAAATCTATGTTTGTAGTGATAATATATTAATAGATTAATAAATACACATAAATATAATTATGTATTATTTGACTCTACATTAAATCCTAAATATTTTGTGACAGTTTAATTTTCTATGATAGTATGATGACTTCAAGAACATAGTTTCATGCACATAAAACTCTATAAATTTTTACAATAATCATCATCTGAATATAAATGATTCCTTGTAATCCTTATCCAGTTCAAGATAATCTATACTATCTTTTCCCTATTATATTCCTTGTGTGATTAATAAATCACTAATTATCCAAAATTAACCTTGTTAAAGGGTTATTTAGAGGGTTTGTCATATTTATATTAAAATATTTTAATCACCCTTATTGATGATATAATAAGGAAACTATCATATGTTCTTATCATTTATTATTTCTAGATTGATTATCTAATAAATAAGATGTAATATATCATTCATGATCAACATCAATCATCCAAAACACACAATGAAATCAAAAAAAATCGCCCAAATAAACGTAATCCAGTGTCTAAATAGAACACCTCACATGGATTAGTATGAAAGAATTATTCTTTCTATCAATATTGGCCAATATATATTCAAATCATTAATATAAAGATTTAATCATTTAAAGAATAATGGTATATATATAAATATTATAAATGGAAATTAAAAATGTATATTATAACGTAACATGTGTTCAATTCATTTTTCCACATGTTGATTACTGAAATATTATTTTAAATTGAATATTAGTAATTTTCTTAATTTTATAATAAGAATAAAATTATGAAAAAAATAGATAATTAATGAGAGATACCTAAAGAGAGTAAGGGTGTGAGATAGGGTATGGATATCATTCAAAATTCATAATTTTTATAAATAGTATTACCACGTTAAAAGACATTGATATTATAATTATATTGGTTAACCATATGATATTGTTAAGAAGATAAACTTGTTTCTTGTGTATTTCATTCGTATCTCCATTTTTTAATGGTTACTCTAACCACATTGAACAATTTATGTAATCAAAAATAAAAATAAATTGACAAATATATCATGAATTTATGCTGGTTCACTAGAACTGTACCCATATTAGTAGCATTAGATCAGCAATGCGGCAGTAAAAAAAATTATACTCATTATTTGGTAGTTGTTATATGATTAGTCTCATATATTCCAAGGGAACCATAACGTACATATATTATATAAAAATGAAAACATTCACATGATCATTCATTTTACTCCTATATTTTCATTAAATCATGGTAATAAAAGACAATATCATTTCTAATGGCATATAGAAATAGTATCATCACTAGATATTGTTTTTAATTCACTATATATATGTTGGTTCAATTGATGTCTATGTTTCTACATCAAAAGTATAAATTGAATATCGAGATTTTCAAATTTATAATCTTCTTAGGTTTTATAATGGAATCTCAGTGTTCTTCTATTTCAATGTCATAATGGAATTCAAATTATACATTCACTTGATTTCATCATAAATCATGGAATAACATGTTTAAAGATAATATGTGGATGAACTCCATATAATGTATAGAAATACCAATATACCTCTTACCACAGGTTCTCATTAACCTCTCTTATTTCTGGAGACAAATATGTGTATAATTATATCATTCAATAAGAATAGTTAAATTATTTAGTTATATATTACTTATGCTTCCCAAATTAAATATTTTTATTTTGAACGGGTAAAATAGATAAAAAAGACATAAATATATTTTATATCCATGTTAATATCAACAATTTATTTCCATTAAATTACATATGATATAAAACAAAAAACAAATTCGCATTATTTCTAATTGTACACATTCATGGATGTAACATGAGATTCATAATATTTATCATCATTCAACATTGAAACATCAAGTATCATATATATCAACATTAATTTCTTCCAAAAGTTGATACACCCCAACCATGGTATCAACCCAAAATACTCAAATAGTATAATCCCATTGCCAAAATATCTATCATAGCAATAAAAAAACTCCTCAATTGTCTATGATGTTATGACATATCAATAATGATTATAAAAAAATCCTTAGCACTACATAAAATAACTACATGAGAACCAGTTCTTCATTGATTGTTCATTACCAATATGTCATGATCAGAATGAAAAAAATATCCATCTCAACCTACAAGGCTCTATTGTTTCAGGACTATATTAATCACATCGTAAATCTTTAATATCATATTCCAATAAAAGAAACAATATAATATATTCACCAAATTTATAAAATTATAATCATTATATATGAATATAATATAACATATTCTATTCCATAAAATTGTTCTGATTGTGTCACATGATCCAATTACACAAACTGCTTATATAGCTTTAGACAGTTCATATAATGATACTCATATGCTAATATCAATATGTGAGTCATTCCATGAGATGAAATCCTTCATTATTTTATTTCCTATTAATGTTTTGATTTAATGTTACCATAAGATTAATTAAATTATTGATATTAATAATACATAGATAATGACCATATTTTTATATTTTTTCATATTAGATAGATATAATAATATATAATATTACTTATATATTTGTATGTCAAAAAACATTCTATTTACCACCTCATTAACAAATATTAAATATCACACGGAATTTCTTGTTTAATGATACACAATTCCACTGGAAATCTATATTTTATTGATTCTTTATTTTTTCCCCTACAATGAAAAAAAATATTAGTGATCTTAATAACATTAATAGCCACAAATTTCAACAATAATAAATCAACATTGTGTACGTATCACAAATAGGGTCCTCAACTAGATAATGGGGGAAAACATTTTTAATTTGCGTCAAATAACTATAAAATCCTAACTAATATGATTTTCAAATAAAAAAACCAAAAAAAAAATCTATGATATATAAAAATGTAATAAAAATATAAATAATGAATTTGATTCTAAAATTCTCCCACATTGGAATTATTATTAACATAACATGAATCCAAAAGAACTAATGTATTTTCATAAAAATTATTCCTAATACTTTATAAATTCACATGAATATTAATAGATTAATTATGAAATATAGAATATTTATGAAATTAAATACAATGGAACACATTTATAAATGAGTAATAGATATATAATATCATGAAATAATTTACATAAATATTATGTAAAATATAACTCCATCCATTTCCATACTTCCCTTTCACCATGATTCCATGAATCATAAATATCAAATTTACTTCCATATGTATTCTTTTGTGGGGTGAAAAATTGATCCACTTGATATGATATCTAACTATCCATATTGAAAACCTTAATTTAATTCCTAATATGGTTTGACAACCATATATTCATTCATATATTATCCTTCATATCTGATGATAATGAAGGAATCAAAAATAAATAATCTATACAATTGTAAAAAATGTTGATCCATCTAATTAGAGAGACTAGGATCCACAGATTTAAAAATATTCAAAGGTCATTGATATATAAAATCAATTAGTCAATATCTAATTATAGGTTTGCAATACATAACATATTTTTATCAAAATTAATGATTTTTATTTTATTCATAAAAAAATGTCAACTATGGGTATAAAAAGAATATTTTCAATGAATAATTCTTCCAAAAAGAAGTTATCTAAATACATAACTATTGTACCCTGTATGATAAAAATTAGTACAGAAAACATGAAATTTTTCTATCAAAAAATATATCAATGGAAGTAAACAACATGTATTATATATATGTTGGCTATCCCAAACTGTACCATTTTATCCATAAACAGGCTAGCAAATCCTGTCAGTGACATGTCTTTGAGATTGTTCCAAATACCCATGGGATTAAAAATATATCATAATAATTAATGAAATGACACTGGATATTAATTTAATATTATTTTGATAAAAAAAATATAAATTACCACATATTTGATAAAATAAAATTCAATTAGAAATATTCATTTAGTCATTTAATAAAAAAACTAAAAATACATAATTGTAAAGTAGCAATATGGGAATAAAAAATGGATTTATTCAAAAATGGATAATAATATACAAAAACTAATACTAAAAAATAAATCATAATTATCCCAGCCTTGTTAGTGTGTTATTATGTTTGAACTACCAATGTTTCATAACCATAACCCATAAATGGGTCATTAACAATAGGTCCTACACTATCCAGGTGAAACCAAAATTTAACTGTGGATAACAAAAAAATGATGACATAATCTAATTAGGATTATATATGTTTTGGAATGTAAATCTTTTTTTACATCCTAGAATCCCATGAAAAGCCATTAATAGATACATTTAAAATGGTAGATTTAATAAAATTTTAAATTAAGATAATTATTACATTTTCAAATATGAAATATTGAAAAAATATATTCCAAAACAAAAAATTTCTATTTTTAATGTCATAGAGTAGATAAGGTAATATTTTTCCTAGGTCCATCATACTAAAGTTTATTGAATAGTATATAACAAATCCCATATATGTGATTATACTAAAGAAGGTTTTATGGACAAAATGTTACCCACATCCAATGAATATTTTGGTTTGATAGATTTGTTTCATGATATAAAGGAAAATATTTGAGGACCTCTTCCTAGTGTACTTTTCCTCATCATCACAACATGGATCCTTTTGTTCCCTCTGCATTTTTATTTTTATAAATTCATTCAATAAAATAATACAAACAACATTCAACCCATTTAAATTCAATACAAATGGGAAAAATTATAAATCATCCCATCACTCCAACCTAGTTCAATTAATAATTCATTTAGGTATTAATAAAATATAAAATAAAATTTATAAATTTCTCTAGAAATGTATAGATAATAAAATAGTTACATAACAACACTACACTAACCATTAACACATGGGACCTGTTTTAATTGACACACCACTAACGAATGTCCACATTATGAGGTTAGATGGATTTAATAGTGTATTTAATATATCCTAATCTCAAAAAAAATCTTCATTACATTTGGATTCAAAATCACCTAGAATTTATAAGCATGAAGGATAAGAAAAACAATGGGAAATATTTATAAATAATCATAAAGATATAAAATGAGATCCTTAAATTATTAAATATTGAAAATAAAATGAGATAAATCCATATATAGTAGACCCCATGAGAGGATGAGGAAAAAGGTTCATGTATAAAGTATGATAATACACAAAAATGAAGAAATGGATATTTATTCAACATATTGGATAAAGGGAAAATATTTTGTTCAATATAGGTGACACTATAATATTGTCTACATGGTGTACTATATATTGACCCCTTCACATGGGATATTTTAAATTGGTGTAATGATTCACTATGTTTGGGGACCTAACTATTTTAAAAAAAAATTAATTGCTATCCATATCATAAAATTAGAGTAATAATTTCATATGGGAATTTTAGATATTTAATCTATTGGGAAATAGGTACCCAATAAATTATATACAGATTTAAATAAACATTCAATCATCCTTAAAAAATATATATCTGTTCCCTATGAGTTCCCCTCATTAGATGTGAATTCCTTGGGACAAACAGGAATAGAAATGAATGATTGTAAAGACTGGTAATAGATAAAAAAATAAAAAATGACATGATATATAATCATAGATAAAAAATTAGGCATAATATGTGCAGATAATAATATAAATACATATATGATACATAACAAAGAAATTTATCAAAAAAATAAAATTGAGGCATTTGTAAGTGTATCACTATAGTTAATTAATAATGTTTCATTAAACATAACTGAATAAGTATTAGACATGGTACTATAAATATGTCATATGTTGACATTAATTCATTACCATATATATTGAATCATTTTTTGGGAACACACATAATATTTCATAACTAATGTGTTCGACTTCATTCTTAATTGATCATTTTATTAGATTGACATTTAGAATAAAGAATAAATATAATATATAATCATTGAGTGCATGAGGGTTTATGACATGATCATTAAATAATATTTTACTCATAAGTATGTGAAATTAGATTCATAGTGTTAAATATGCCATTGAATAATTATAATTACATTTATATTAACAGCCTTCAATATAAATAGTGTTGTGAATTCATAATAGAAAAGTAGTCATGGAAAATCAATGTGGTATTTTTGAAGAAAAAAATAATTTAAAAAAGTTTATTGAATTGGTTAATGTAACAAACCGCTCATTACAATAATACTAAAAATTAGAGGAGGGAGATAATGATTATCATGTACCACCTCATGTAGACTCCAGGCTAGTGACTATCACCTATGGTGCACAAATGTCACAATATGGGAGGCAGTAACCTTTATAAGAAAAAAGATTATAATATAGAATGAGTCATCCAAAAAACCAACAAGGAATAATATAATTTTGAAATATAAAAAAATACCATAGGCCTAAAAACGTACAAATAATACATATACAATTATGTCTCCAATTCAAACACCCAAAAAAATCTTAGGTCGCGACACAACAGCTGTCCAAAAGGTTAAGCTGGTAAAAAAAAGCACAGTTCAAAAAATCCTCCTGGAAACCTAAATGTAGTTTTATATATATAGGATAAGCATAAAAATATAGTCAGTATAAAAACAAATTTATCTCATGCGCATGTGAAAGATGTAAAATAATGCTACTGTGAGAATATACTATAACCAAATAACACTAAAACAGGTGTACTAACAATCCAAACCTCACCAATGCATATTCACCATGTAATACAAGCGAAAAAAATATAATATTAAGTAAAGAAAATCAGTTATAATGTACCCCAAACCAATTTCTCACCAGTATGCCCCAATTTCATTATGTCGTATGTCCTGGAACTTCCACCCCTTCTGTATGCCACCTCACATCCCAACCGCACGCACCTGGTCATAAAAACACAGATTTTCTGCAAACAACATGACCTCACAACACATCCCACCTGAAAACACTTATGCCTCACAATATATCCCACCCACAAAAAATAGTTCTATTACAACACATCAAATCATAACACACCACATCTCATACTAAATAAACCTAGTAAGGCATGACATAACTTATCTTGTTGTCACTGGGGAAACAAACCACCACACCTTTTTTACACATGGGTTGTCACATCTCTCCTGAAGACACCTGGACCATCACAACCACCTTCTAAAGAATTAATTGTCCTCCATCCATCACATCCAATGTCATATATACCACACCTGATGAAATATTAGAAAATATAGGGTACCAACCCATCTGTACACTTCATTAGATGATTGAGAATGACACAACACCCTATGAATATGGGCATTTTGGGAATATAGTTCTCAACCTAGATTGGGTTCTTATAGAATTCAAAAGAATAAAAAAATATATTTATAGTATCAAACACTCCATCCCACCCTATGAGTTCAAAAACAAACATACCATCTTAAAATACCATCACTTTTTTTCCACCCCTAAATGCATCACTCTACACAATGAGAAAATATGACACAATCCCATTTGTATCTTTATCTATGACATAGTAATTCTCCACATTTTACCCTTTCAAACCATTCCATTAGTATATTAATTTTCCATCACACATACGGTTCAAATACCACGATAAAAATCATGTCAAAAAACACAAAAATATTCATTTTATAAGTCAATAATACCTGAAAAATTAATGTTGATCCACATTACCTCTCTATTTAACACACATAAATTTCAAATAACAAAACAATCTCATAGACATAGGGTGATGATTTCATATTAATAATCGTGTTGAAACTCTATGTTAAATACATATACCAATAACTACTATCCTACTTCCAGTCACCCTTCCCAAACCACCATACCCACAAAAACAAACACTCACTCACAACAAAATCCAATAACACATTAAAACAGAACATGTTTAACTGCCCTACTTCGTAATCATGTCACACACATCAGAAAACCATTGTACAACCACATACCCTAAAATCCATACTACATAAAAAATACCTCAACAAATCACAAATCACATACCAGGAAAATGTTTTATAGGATTAAAATAAAATTTATTACATTCTCCTACATTTTTTTTGGTGTTATCATACAACCCAGATCTGGTGGAAACCAATTCATTATAAATTTATATGTGGTCAGCCAATATTTCATTTGTGGATAACACCAAACAATATAAAACAGAGAAACAACTACAATAATTTTATCTAGCGCAAAAATTTCCACCAGTAACTACATTATTGAGAAGAGGATTTAAATTGTACAACCACAACTATAACATCACAATATTGATGCCATTATACCATATAGATTAAACCCTATCTCTCCTTTAAATTCAATTACCCAATTATTTATCATTAATTTATGTTGTATCAACCATAATTCATAGATAAACAACAGTAAATCCCCTTCTACATGATTCCTAATAAATAGGAATGTTGGGGATCCTACCTCAAGGACACATTCCAACTTGTTGTGGACTATATGTAAAAGAATAAATCATTTAGAAACAACCCTTGGCCATGAAATATGTGGATGATCCTATATCACAACAAATATCCATCAAAATGTAACCCAACATATACTCCAAACGAATGAATAACCACCGTAGAATATTTCAAGGAGAATAATAGAATAAAACAAATGAGAAGGATAAGAGAACAAACAACAGATAGACTACATAGTGTCAAGAATCATTCACCATCATCAAATGATGAAAGAGGGATGAATAAGATTATGAATTACACCTCAAGGAACCTAGTTTTGACCCAAAATTACATGAATATGAATGATTTTCTGAACAAATTATGTTTTAGTAGGAATGTAATTTTTGAAATGGCACAAGATTGGGGTATCGCATTATGTTTAATACCCTTTCACGTCATGTAATACATATGGATCATTTTCCACTAAAAAACACCTTGCCTCTTCATTTTTATTCTTATCCCAAAATTATTACATATTGTTAACCACTTTTTCGCATCATGTAAATTTTCTGTAGATCTCGATTCCTCCAAGATAATATATGAAACCAAATTTCCCATTTTTTTATCCAGTAAAACTACATGTAATATCCCTTCTTTGAGGATTTGAAAACTAGACTTTTCTAGAATCTGTATGATCCTCCTCCAAACATAGATAACACCAAATCCCAAAAATTAACAGATTAGTAAGGCGTGAACTATTACATCAGATACATATCTAAAAATTATTTACCTCTATAATCCAAAATTAATCCCAGATTGAAAATGTTGTCTGAAAAAATAGCCTGTGATACACCTATCATGTATCTCATGATACCTTAAACATTACCCCCAGCTAAACACACTCGACCAAATGACCAGAAACACACTACATAATAATATCACCACAACAACATGTAACCTCCATTAACACAACCACACTTCCACAAAACCACTACACTGTCATTATAACCTCCATGCAACCAAAACCATGAACCAAAATAGGCAATCCACTACACCACCACCCATCCAATAAAAAATTCCACCCCATTCACATGAATAAATAAATCCATATTCCATGTTCTGATATTATCCACTCTAGGATTTTCAAACTCTCCCACAAGGGTTTAATCGCTTCTCAATTAATTCATCTGAATAAATAAAGGTCTTACCCTTTTAAAATTTTAGGAATTTATTTTAAATTGCACCACATAGATCATAAACTAAGTAAAAAACTCATAGAAAAATAGAAAAAAACATCCAAACATCATATCAAAAAGTAATACATTGAAAACAAATTCTCCAAAAAACACTGGGAACAGAAAACACATCTATATTTATCTCTCTCATGTACTCTCTTCTTGGCCACCATTCCTCTACAACATGTGATCTAATTGAATGTTTTTCCATGAATCACCTTCTCTTGAAGATATAATATCTCAACTAAATGCTCCTGAAACATAATTTCATCCATCATATCAAAATCATCCATGTCAATGAAATGTGAGTAATTGGGTAAATACTGATGATGATGAGAGATGTTGAAGACGTTGTGGATCTACTATAGTTGTGGTGGAAATGCCAATAGATATGTCTTCATTTCCACTCACCCCAATATTTCAAAGGGCCCAACAAACCCGAGAGAAAGCCTACTCCCCCATTAATCCTCTAATACCAACATCTAAGGGAAACCTTCATGAATACATGGTCCCCAACATCAAACTCCAATGGACACCATCTGCAATTAGCATAAGACATCTACATATCCAACACTACTTTTATCCTCTCACGAACGGTCTCATCCTTATATATCATGCTCTGAACCTCATCAGAACCAAGAATGACTCTCTTACCAACTTATATCCAGCACAAAATCGAATATAATAGTCATCAATAGAAAGATTTAAAAGGGTCCATGACAATGAAAGAATGATATATATTATTATAGGAAAACACCACCAATGATAGCTGTATTATCCAAGAACCACCCATTTTAAAGACGCATGCCCACAAAATATCCTCTAACATATGGATAGATTGTTCCATCTTCCCAAAATTTTGACAGTGGAATATAGTACTGGGGCATAAAATAATGCCCAAAGAAAACTCTAATACCCTTGAGAATCGTGATGTAAATAGTGTGTCCTGATCCTAGTCAATGAAGATTGTAACTCAATTGAATATCACCACCTCATCCACATACCTAATAGCCAAAGAATATATTACACCTTACTCCTTTATCGATAATAATTAATCAGATTTAATCGACTGAATCTTGACATACTAGATATCATCACAACCTCCTAGATCTGTGGTTAACCCTATGGAAAAATCAATCGATATGTTATTAAATTTCCACATTGGAACATCCAAGGGATACAATGAACAACCATGAACACAATTAATAGATTTTTTCTACTAGAAACCCATTCACTTTTCAATAAACTCCACCGATACCCACTTTTATTCCGAGCAACCAAAACTGACTCCTCAAGACAATTCATGTCATTGAATCTTCTAGGTGTACCCCAAATAATGAGTTATGAAACTCATGTAGGACCCCATATTCTATCACTAATGTATGAAATAACACTCTAGGAAACATCCTTTTGGTTCCAAACATCCACCATTTATCCCTATGGAGCATAACCATGGTCAACACATTCATGAATCAACTCTACATATGAGTCTCCCAACATAGAATCTTGCACCTACTGAATAAGAGAATACTCCTCTATAATCTGAATCAAATATCATTTACCACCATATACAATTTCATCTATGTAAATGGATTCCAACTCCTAGATTATATTCAAATAATTATCATTTTCCCAAACAACCAACTTTTGTAAATTTCTTCTCAATGCATTGACAATGACCTTGTTGCGAAAATGATAAATTTGACATTTATAAAACCCCTGATAAAGAAAAATGTCTGACAATGGGTTCTCTCTCAAGAAATTAATGTTGAATGCATAGGGGTGATAACATTATATACAAGATGAATGTCAGTGGGGCTTTCCACAGAGAACAAACGTGCACCGTAATGATGAAAAAAATGATAGAGTGAAAGAAATCAATCCTTGAAACCAGAGGTAGTTCCATAATGTTCATCATAACATCATAGTAGACTGTCATCACCTCAATGCCACAGAGGCTTCCTTTGTTCCATCTTTGGTGATCACAAAGGCTACTATCAAGTTCCTCTACACCTCGATCGTAGAGGGAGCTTCATGAATGCACTCTACAAACTAGTTTTCCATCCCAACGTCGAATGTCCATAACTCTTAATTTGTAACTCTATTAGGACTCCACAACCATTAAAATTGAAGCATGTAAAATATTATATGCTCATGGATCATGTATGGAATCTTTTCAAATATATGGTGGATGCATTTTCTAGTTTCGACAATATTAAAAAAATAAATTTCACTATTTTTTATACATAAAAGATTTATTAAAATTTTTGAAACATTAACTTCATTATAATATTTATACCTCCTAAAAATCAAAAATATTTATAGTGTATTAATTAATTTCTTTTTTATAAATATTTTTCTTCTCTTTTCAAGAAATATTTAATTTAATGAAACATTTCTGACTCCTTTAGAATCAAATTTTAACATGGATAACATCATCAACTAATCCATGATTTTTATTCCCAAATTGAATATAATTTTCATTGAATGTGTACCAATTTAATCAATAAATTCTAACTAAACATCTTTTAATATTTACATTAAAAAAATGGTTTTATGGTTGAAATTATATTTATAAAACACATGAAATTGTAAATGAGGATGGTATGTTATTTTTATATAACATCGTTATTTTTTTTAAAAATCATAGTGTAATTATTTTTTGAAAATAATGGATGTATTTACATTTATCTAGAGTAAAGTAAAATGTCCCCATACGAAAATTTATAAAAAATGAGAATTTATTAAATTTTATATTGATCTTGTTTTGTGTATTTATAGTTTCTTCATTTAATTTCCAATTCAAATGAATTTTCATGATTCTATTAATCTCATGCATTAGATGTGTTACATTATCTCTGATGCAGTGTTTTTTAATCAACCACACCATTAATTAAATGAAATAGAATTTATTTCTCTTGACTGAATAGAAAAAATTATCTTTTAATAACATAGTATCATGCTGATGGAATATAAAATATAAGATAAAAAATTTAATTTAGAATAAGAATATTATTTTCATTTGTTTTGGAATCATTAATCATTTCCAAGAAAAACACATTTATATTTATCTAGATATTTTTATTATTTTCATCAAATATGGAATAAAATCATTCTATGCATGTCCTTTCATATTAAATATCATCATATAATTCATGAGAACATTTATCTAAATTTTAACATTAAAACGTCATTATTATTTTCATCATATAAATGGAATCTATAATAGTTAACATAAATTTATTTAACAGTTGTTAATTATAAAATTATTCAATATTGTGTAAACCATTTTTATACTTCAAGTGATTTACATTTCAAACAAATTTACAATTAAAATATATATACGTTGAAAAATATTAGAATTTCTACAATTGCATTCTATAGTTCTTCTAACTTTTCCAGAATGGAATCTTTTTTAATAGAGATTAGTAGTCTTCTAAAATAGTATCTTTTTTGAGGTTAACAAATTTTCAACATCAATTTTTATTTCACTAAAATGGATCTATAAATATCATTCAACCTCTTATATCTTCATGTATTAATATTACAACATATTATATATATCATTAGATTAGTGGATTGATTCAAAATATATAACTATGGATATATATTTATAATCAATATAACTAATATCACGTTATATATTTTTCTCCTTATACAATCCAATTAAATCAATAAATAAAATTTCAAATTAAAAAATTGATTTATTCACATAAACCTATTGATAGTTGCTCGCCTCATTTAATAGAATGTCATTTCCCTAATAAAATTAATTTAATGGAACCCATTTTTGTTACACATATTTTAAAAATTCATTCAATTTTTCATTAATCCAATATTATGTATAATTATAAAATAATTCAAAATTAATAACAAAGTTTATAAACTAAACATTAATTCAAAATAAAGGATCATGTCCATATAAAGAAATTTTTAGGTCCACAAGTAATATTAGGGATAAATACAATGAGGGGGTGGGCTAGAAGAATCATATTACATAACATATTTAATATTAATAACCAGTTCCTTAGACTATAACTATAATAATCTATATGTACCTATTAATAAATAGGGTATCATAATGCCTTTTATTAAGAAGGTGTTTTAATTTTCATAATCTAATTTCATTATCCTTAATAAAATTATTAATTTTTATTCTGTTAAAAATCCCTAATTTTTGTCCTGAAAATACGGACATTTAATTAATATAGAGCCTATTCCTTTTAAAGAGTTTACTTTCGTTTGGAATATCCAAGTAATATGAAATTTAAATTGATTTAAAAAATTGAAACCTAAGAAACTCGCTATTTATTGGATAGATTTGGCTATGTTGCACAAATTTTTAATATTTTTCCAAATAAAATTATTAGGTAATGATATATACATCCCAAGGGTCATTAACGTCACTCAACTCATTCTCTTAGTTTCTATTTATCTAAAAGGACATGGTTAAATTTTCAATTTCAAATAATATAAGCATTATTTTTGTTACAATAAATTAAGGGTTGTACCTTTGATTTCTACATATCTCTATGAAAAATAATGTTAAAATAAAAAAATCATCATCAAATTTCTATTGGGAATCGCTGAAAGTCCACCATATTAATTAGTATTATCTTCAAGTATAATAAATTATATCATCAATTATATTTCTTAGAAATTAATATATATACTTATTCTATTCATGCTTTATAAAATAAATTTATCAAGAATTTAAATATAAATATATATTATTTTGTTCTCTATTATTAAATAGTATAGAGGATTTATGTGGAATAATGTATCTAAACTTGTATGCTTCCCAGTTTCCCTTATCTTTTTTTAGGAAATGTTATCTATGTTTCCATTATATTAAGATATTTAGTTAATAATTACTATGATAGGTAAATAAAATTATAAATATACATTACATCCAAGTCATAATAATCTATTTTTTGTCCCCATATCTTTCAACTCAATTATTGGAAACATAACACAACAATTTTTCTGATAAGAATTTATCATGGAATGACACAGAGAATCCCGGTGTCAACCTTAATCTATATTAAAATGGTATGCTTATATACTCATATTTCGTGAACCACTAGGAGGAAAAACACCCTCATTTTTTGAATACAGACATATCTAAAAATCTTGTATTGTAACATCACAATAATACATAGTAGAAACATTATATTTGGTAGCATGTACGGCATGAAATACCAATTGAATAAAATAATATCATATTAGAAAAAATAATAATATATTTACTCTTTTAAATAAATTAAATTTTTTTAAATCATATAATTTACAAAAGAATTACTTTCTTTGATAGTTTATGTCACACACAAGACTGAGTTTTACCAAACAATAATATATCATACATCTACTATTATTATAATTCTGATATATATACTTGTAGTTTTGAACAAACCTAACTAACATACTAAAATACATGTTTCAAAAAATATATTAAATAAATTAATTGGATAAAATTTAATAATAAATTAATATAAGAACAATTAATATTAATGGAATGTTTAAGTAGAAAACTATTTTTAACTCAAAAATCTCTTATACCCTAATAAATAAAATTAAAAAAAATTAATGACGGAGGATAATGTAATATATATATATATATATAATATTCAATAATATATTTTTTATATTCATATTGTGGATCCTATATACATTATATAAGATCAATCAAAATTTCATGCAAAATTAAATATTTACTTAATATGGATCTTTTTCAGTCATTTAATATATAACATATTTAAAATTAAATTTCTGAAACATTTATCAATTAAATATTTCAAAATAATCGTTATCATTTAGGTAAAAATAAAAAAATTAGGTTAAATTTTTTTTTGGTATTTTTCAACGATGATTTAATTTTTTTGAGAATAATAAAAGTTATTGAATTTTAATTAAAAATAAATTTTTCATTTAATTTATTTAGAATGAAAAATTATTTTTTTAATTTGTTTTAAAGTTATATTAGATTAATTATTTATCAATTATTCCTAGTTATGTAATTGGAATCATTTTACCTTGGAAATTGATTAATAAAAAATACAAATCATTTCGATGTTTTACTTTAAAAAATCGCATAGTTTCCCCATTTGTGGGATAAAATTTAAATAAATTTTTCAAAGTTAAGTTATTAAAATTTGGGAAATGGATTAAAAATTCGGAATTAGAATAAATTTTTATTTCTAATAAGGTCAAATATTTTTTTTAATCAAAAACATAGTGAATGAATTTAATTTTAATTACAATGATTAAGGTAAAATTAAGATTATTAAGGGTTTAAACCTTTACCTTAAGGGACCAAATAACCTAGAAATGGGTCCAAAATCATCCAGATGGAAAAAATACTAACCTATATATATATTTATCTAAATTTTTCCATTATTGTATCCAGTTTTAATTTGAAAAATCTGTATGGAATTCCATTGTCAAAATATTAAAATAGGGACACTGCTTGTACAATATAATAAGTCGCCTCTCATCCAACATCCTCACACAAATAAAACCACATTAGATCGACCTTTAAATAAAAAAAATATCTTCTACGAATAACTACCCTTATCCTCAAATCCACCCCTTGGGTATAAATCCATCTATTTAATTTATATTATAAAAACAAAATGGTGTAACTTGATTAAGAGTTAATATCATTCCCCAAGAGAATTAGTTTTATTTTAATTATATGTCCCCTAAACACATAATATTAATTGATTATATTAAAAAATTGTAAATATAATAGTAAGATATTTTATTTAGATTTCATCCTACACCTAGACACACTCCCATCTGATGTTTAAAGAACATACCATTTATGTGAACGACGTACTAGTGCCTCGCAAAATGATGATTGTTAATTATTATTTTACTACCAATCATAGTGGTCATTATGAAGTTAAAAGTATTTATATGTGTTATATGTGATACTACTTATATTTTAATAAACTCTAATTATTTTATCACATAATAACTTATAATTTCCATTTTCTTAAATGCGATAACATATTTTTTGGAAGTGTGGACTATGACTTCATAAAATCAATGAGATTTGATCCCAAGAAACATGGAATGTATAAATAGTGATTATAAATAAACATATGAGATATAATATATATGTGATATTCATGATATAATTACCTTTCATGAAATTATATATACATATATATATATATATCATTTTCATTATTATAATTTCATAGTCTAAAAAGTTTTAATGTCGGTCGTGGTTGTGTAGACCATAACCACCTCGACAGGATGTCATTTATTTTACATCATAAGAACTATACATATAAGTATATATGATAAAATAACATTATATTTATTATTTAATGATCATTATTAGAATATATGGGTTTACCTAACATCTTCCCATAATGATCATTGAAAAATACAAACATTATTCATGCATATGTATAGCATACCAACTCCATGATTGCAATATCGATTGATTTTTCATCACCATAGTTAATTGTTTTTTGTACAAATAATGATGTTGTATAAATATTACAATTATGTCTTGATTATTATACTGGATATGTTATATAACGACCCCATTGACCATAGTTTAACTTCCAAAGTTGATTTTGACATACAACCCGAATTTTTTCAAAACAATAGATATAAACAAAAATGTTCATTATTTTTCATAAAAAATATAAATAATTTAAAAAAATTATTAATAAATGAATACGGTTATCAAAAAAAATAAATTATCAATATATTTGTTTTATTCAGAAATACAAATACAAACAATACGTAGTAGACTTATAGTTTGGGAGTATTGTCTCACATTTTTAAAATATATTTGGTAAATTTCATATTGACCACTTAAATATTTTTGGTGTACCTAATACACCTATTTATATGATATATAATTAGTCCTTTTAGCATTATGTAATTAAAAACTTTTATTTAATTTTATTTTTCATTATGATAACAATTAAATTATATCAATATTGTGTTAGAACCTTTGGAATTTTTATGGATTATTTTCATCCAGAGTAATTTAAATGATATTTTAATTTTATGTACATATAAAAAATTATATGATCAATTTTTTTATAAAATCATTTTTTCATATCCTCTAGTTATCATGACCATTTTTATGTCATATTACCATTTTTTCTACTATTTGGTACTCAGAATATTTTAAGAAATGTTTTTAAGATAACACAAATTCATTTATCTCTATATTTAGAGAACATATTATCATCTAAAAATACTATTGTCTAAAAATGTTTTCATGAAATTTTTTTAATATGAATTTTTAAATACATTTTTACCATTTTTTGTCTTTTACCACTACTTTTAATGGAATTTTCGTGCATCATTATAATGAAATATATTTTCTAACCATTTTTTCATGAAAATATAATATTATTTTTTACCTCATATGGAAATAATGATATATTCTCCATAACATTTTTGGAGAGTCCTTATTTTGATTAAAAGCTTTATTTTAAAGGAAATTGTTTTTATATGTCATTTTAAAAGAAAATATTTTTCATATGTTTTCTCAAAACGAAAAATACATTCCTCAATAATGTTTTAACAATAATTTTTATTTCTACTGATCAAAGAAATAATCTCTTAATATTAGTCCACATAAGATATATTTTATGGATATTTTCCTTATTATTCCTTATAAGGAATTTTAATTTTTTTGGCCAAGGATTATATTCACATTAACTTCATTGATTTATATGTTAGTACCCTTGAAATATTATATTTGTAATGATCATTTAACATTTAATTTGCCATAAACTATCAATTACATTTATCATGGATATTAATATTTCAAAATCTATGTACTATTTTACATAATGTTCCTATATTGACAGTTATATGATTATTTTGTGAAATATTTAATATTCTATATTCATTATTTGATATGTATATTTGATAAGGAATTTTATTTATTTTGGTTATTTTATATAAGTACTTTTTGGACTTCCAATGAAGGGTGGATCTCTAACATTATATAGCTCATAAATGAATGGATAGTTATTCATGAGACAAATAAGTTGTGTAAATTAAATGGGGTTATATCCATAGTTTTAAACAATCTTGTTAAAGGTTATAATGGTATAATTATTCATGTTCCTATGAAATTATGTCCAATAATTTAGCATTTCTCTTATTTAGATTCATTTTTAATTCATCTATGATATTTTTCGTTGTCATATCTAGGTGTTCATTTCATTTTTAGTTCATTAATTTTTTGTAATGTGGTTTATCTCATCATCTTTTCTTATTTATTTATTCTTTTATAATTATATGAATGGAATTTATTTAAATTTTCAGTAGTTACATGTTATTCACATCATTTCCATTATATTGATTACATATAATTATTTTCAGTTACATACCTTTACATTTTGATTTATTTATATTTATTCATTATTACTTCCACTATAATTTACCCATAATAAGAATTTGAGCTCACCCTTATTATGTTTCCTCAGTATAAGAATCCATTAATCGTACTATGAATGATATACAATGATATATTATATTCAAAAAATTTATCCTTGAAGGTGTTATTTTAAATAATTATATGATGAATAGTTTATTAATTTGAAAAAAAATGTCACATGTATGTTTCATTTTTATTGTGACTACTAATCTCTCGGTCCTCGAGATTTTATTCCATGTATATATTCCATTATAATTGATAGAAGACAATGGATCTAGGAATTATGGCGGTAGGTTACTATAGTTTATATAAAAAGAAGTTTATTATCATCCTTGGGAACTAGATTTAAGATAACTAAAAATATAGAGTGTGACACTAAAGTAGGAATTGAAGATAATTATACCAGAACCACCTTTAATTTTGTTAATGAAGATAATATGTGGTTATTCAATTAATAATATCCATGTGTGGATACTATATTTATATGTGGTTCAAGAATAGATATAACTAGAAGTAACAACATCGACATCATGTTTTCGGCCTAACAAGGCTTAACCTGGTATATGATAATTGGCCTTACTATGCACCTAGATTACACTACCATGGGATATTATTTGGATAATTCACATATTCTTTACATATAATTACAATTTATTTTCAAAATGGATATCTAGGTTTAAACCTAATACTATTTTCAATAGAAGATTAGGTGTAATTATTTTTATATCCTATAAGTGTTATTCTAAGTAATCCTTAGACCAATAAAGGATCATTGTGAAAATAACTGGATGTAGTATTTATGTATTTGATATGTATTAGAAACCTTTGATAAAAAGATATTCAGTGATTAAATAGATTTCATGGATGAATAGAATTTTTATTTTTGGAAATAATATTAACATGGTTTTATAAAATTGAATATTGTATGATGGGTGACAACACATCGAATCTGAAAAGGATGGGGGGACATGAACCCATGAATGAGGGGGGATAAGGGTTTGATTACAACCAAATTCATGTACAATTACATGATTATTATTTCATTATTTTAGTGGAAAAATATTATTAATTGATACTAATGATAATCCTACACTATTACTTATTAGGTTTAATCATTAATTCCATTATCATGTTAGTTTGGGATAATTTTATGAGAAAAATAGTTGTATATTTAACTCTTTTATGGTATTATGATCCTTAGAATTGTATTTCTGAACATCAAGAATAAAATTTAATATTTTAATGAAATTTAAAATTTATCCAGGAAAAAAGTTTTACATTCAATTTATATAAATATATTATATAAGTATACATAACTAGTAAAATAATTTCTCAATATTAGGAAATTTATCTTCAAACAAAAATGGTGTCCTAATACATCAATTATTTTAACTTATGTCCTTACAAATAATTATAGATTTATAGATTTGAGGCCTTATAATTATATTGATCATTTAGTTATTTATAGTTGATGACATCATTCAGTCTAAATTAATATTTTAGATTTTCCACTAACGTTCTCCTACATAGATACATAGGTACAAGTTCGTCAATATGACCTTTGAAATTCCTATTATCTCTTCTCATGATATATTTTTACAAAAATTATCAAAATTTGTAAATTTAAACATAGTCATTATCAAACTATCTATCAGAAATATCGAGTTTATAATGAGAGAATACAATTTATTTAAATTAGAGAGAATGTTATTCCCCAAAAATCTGTAGTATGAACATTGTATTCTATTTCATATATGACAACCAATGTAAAGCATGTAAGATAATATAATATCATTAAAATTGGTTATAAATTTACTATATTTAAAAAACTAAATATATTATATATCATCAAATTCCTTCAATAAAGTGTTTCTATGATGGATTGCGTTACGTGTAAGAACATGTTTTACTAAACATAAATTCATTATTATATTATTAATATTATTTAATACCATATAAAATAAATATTGTGAATAGAATTAAATAACATATAAAAATACATGGATTGCAAAAAATATGAAACAATTTCAATGTTATAAGTTAATTATAAATTACTATTAGAACCAATTGAATATAAATGGAACGTTTTGATAATTAAACTATTTTCATCATCACAAAGTTGATTTATCCTGAAAAAATAAAATAAGTTAAATTATTGAATGATAGTAATGTAATATATATATATATATTAAATATTAATCATATTTATCTAATAGATCATAGATACATTAGATAAATAAAAAAAGATTGTACGCATAAATTACTTTATTTTTATAAAGTTACTTTTAGTTCCTTTTAATCGAAAACATAATTTATATTAAATTTTGAAACAAAATTAGATCATATATGTAATTATAAACATTATGTATACAAGATAAACTAAAAAATAGGTTATATTGGATTTTTGGTATTTTTCTCTTAAGTTTGTTTTTTAATGAATAATGAAAAATATCGAATTTTAAATCAAAATTGATTATTCATATAATTTATTTATAAAGTCTTGTAATATTTTTTGAAGTGATTAAAATTTTTATATTATTACGTTTTTATAAATTAATTTAATTTAGTTAATAGAACAAATTTCATATAGAAATTTACTTTAAAACAAACCAAACCTTCAAACGTTTTTACTTTGATAACATGTGGTGTTGCACCTTCTATAAGAATAAATTTATATTAATTTATGATACTTCTAAGAATGGAATTAGAAAAAATAGATATGTTATTTTGAATTAGAAATTGTTTTACTATCTAATATTGTCAAATACTTTTTTATCAAAAATATTGAAAAATTATTTATAATTAATTAAAATTATTAAATTAAAAAAAAAATAACATTAATAAGGTACTAAAACATAGTCATAAGGGACCAAATGACCTATATACATATCCAGAATCCTTTTTATGGACATATTTAGACATTATACCCATATTTATATATATATATATTATACCACTGTTGGATACAAATTCAATGTGAAAAAATTTGATTGAATTTCTTTGTCATAATATTAGAAGAGTGCCACTCCACTTCCTCAAAACTCTTATGACATTGGATCGAACATGTTCATCCAATATAGCTCAATAATATCCCTTACTTCATCATATATTACACCCGTTGTATATAAATACTTCCATGGAATGCCTTTTGTGGAAACCAAAATTAGTTACCCTATTAAGAGGTAGCATCATTCCTTAAGCTCTTTAGTTTTATTTAAATTTTCCACAACAAAAAAATCTTTTTATTCCAATCTTATATAACAAAAAAATTATAATAATAAAACTAGAATTATTTTATGTTTTTTCAACCTACACTTACACACACTCCCATCTAATTGGAAAATAACCAACTGTTTATGGGAATAGAAAACTACTGCCTTACAAAATAAGGATTTGGCATTCTTCCTTTACCGCATCCCATAGTGGTTATTTTAATTGAAACAATGTTTGTATATTTTATATATGAAACAAATTATGTATTTATGAATCTTAGATTATTTTATAACAAATAAAATTATTCATCCAATTTATTTTAAATACAATGACAACGTTCGAGGAAGTGTGGATTATCGCCTCTTAAAAGCAAAGAGATTCGATCAAATGATACATGGAATGTATAAAAGATGATTATATATAGAAATATAATACCTACAATATATTTATATGGTATTCATAAAATTACAAAATTTCTTGAAATACAATACATATATTGATATATATCATTTTCTTTATTACCCAACCACACACTAAAATGTCATAATGTCAGTCATGGGCATGTATACTACTGCCATCTCAACATGATGGGATATAATTTAAAATATATTAATTATATATAAAAGTATATATGACTAAATAAAATATTATTTATGATATAATTATTATTCTACAATGATATGGAGTCTCATAAAATTATTTTATAATTATCATTATATAATGGGAACATTATGCTAGTGTACATACAACCAATTTTCTCCCCGATTGTAACATTTATTCATTATTAATAACTATATATAATTAATGTTTTAAATATATAACTGGTGTATAAATATTATAATTATTTCATCATTATTATTCTTAATATGTTATATAAAGAACACTTTCACCATTTTTGATCTACCACATTTGTTTTTGGAATAAAAATCCAATTTGGTAAAAACAATCGACTTAAAAATATTTGTTTATGTTGTTTTATAAAATCATTGTAATATGTAGAATAATATTTATGATAAAAAATAAATTTCTCCATAATGAATTAAATAATTAAAATATTTTATTTCTTTAATATAAATAAACACAAGACCAATCAAACTTAATGTAAGGGATTCTCATATTGATTTTTTAGATTTTTTTTGATAAATGTCATATTCCCCAAATACTTCATTTATATAGTGTAAATACTTCAACGTTTGATAATGTATATAATTAATCATTTTTCTTTTATGTTATTTTAAAATTTTATTTAATGGTATTCAATCATTATTCATATTATTCAAAGGATTCAAGGTTCAATGATACACATAAAAAATTTAATGATTAGTTTACTGAAGAATAATTTTATAGATCATTAATTGATATTTCATTTCAAGTAAATTATATGAACATTATGAAATAAAAATTTTATTTTATTTTATCCACTAGTTACTCAAGACCATTTTTTTGAAATAGTACCATATTTATACTCATTGGTAAAAATAATATATTAGAAAATGTTTTCAGTTATCAGAACATAATTTATATTTTTAGTCAGAAAACCAGTTATCTTATAAAAACACTATTTTACAAACTAGTTTTCAAGAAAAAAATACATGATTATGTAAATACATTTTACCTTTTTATCTATTACAAATGTTTTCAATGGAATCGTCTTGTTCATTTCTAGATAAGAAATTTTTCAAAACTTTTTACCATGAAAAATAAAGTTTTTTACCTCATACAACATGTATAGATTAACTTAACATTATTTCTATGAAGTATCCTTTTAATGAATAAAATGTAACTTTTAAAACAAAATTATTACAAATGATATTTTCTGTGAAATTGTTTTTCAAAATGTTTATGAAATCAGAGGATACTTTTCCTAAGAATATTTTAATGGATATTTTTATTTCTATTCATCAATAACATGAACTATCTATTTTACACTAATTGGGATATATTTTATTGATAAAATCCTTATTATTCTTATGGATGTGTTATGATTTATTTTTCCAAGGATAATATTCACATTCACTTCAATGATTTATTTGTTAGTCCACTTGTAATATTCAATTCCATATTATCATTAGATATTGAATTTCCACAAAAATGTCTATTTCAGTTATAATATATATTAATATTTCATAAACCATATACCATTTTAAATATGATTTATATTTTGATCGATATTTTATTATTTGGTGGAATTTTGATAATTTCATATTCATTATTCAACAAGGATATATCATAATGAATACAAATTATATTGGTTATTCGATATGAGAAATTAATTAGATTAGTAATGAAGGGAGGATCCCACTAATTGTATATCTCATTGATTCATGAATAGGTTATCATGTGAAAAATATGGTTCACATATTAGACAAGTTTCAATTATTTTTTTAAAAAAATCCTATAAAATGTCTTGACGTAATCTGTTTTCATGTGCCTTAAACATGTTATAAAATAATTGATAATTTTCTACATTTAAATTAATTTGTAATTTATAATTCTTATATTTAATAGATATATTTATTGATTAATTTCATTTTTATTTAAATTATTTATATGCATATGTTTTAGTTTCTATCTATTCACTATATTTTCCCTTTATAGTTATTTGAATGGAATGTGTATTAATTTACCATTACTTATTTTTTAATAACATTATTTTCATCATATTATTTATTTTTAGTAAGTGTTCAGTTCTTTACCATGACCTGTTGATTTATTTGAATTGATTCATTATTGTTTCCATTATACATTACCTTTATTGAGCATTTGAGTTCACCACTATGGTGTTTCATTTCCCCGTGAATCCATGAATGGTTCTATGAAAGAAATGAAGGGCTATACTAGATAAAATAAATTTATCATTGATGTTATTTTGAATTACTATTATTATTATTTAATGAGTGTATTAAATTATAATACATGTTTCATGTATGTTTCTGGTTTAGAAATACAAATAATATTCTTTTTCCTTCCGTATTTGATTCCTTGTAATCATGCCTATGTAATTGATAGAATAAAATGGATCCATGCCAGAATGCATTGGGTTTCCATAGTGGGAATCAGTGGAATCTTAGTAAAGACCATGGGAACTAGATTTCAGTAAATAATGATTAGAGAATGTATCCCTGTGTTAGAACTTGCGGATAAGTTTAAGAGAACACCCTAGAATCCTGGTAAAGCTGAAATTATGTGGGTCTTCATAGAAATACATAAATGTATAGATATTAAAATTGGAAGTGTTTTAGGACATCATTATATATGTGAAATAATTATGACAAGGTGTGGAGGGATTGACTTGGTGTAACCTATTACATGACAAGAGGTCTTACTTGGAACCTGGTTTGACACTCATGGGGGATATGCATAGGATTATTCACATTTTATTTATATACAATTATGATGGTTTTTTAAAATGTATAAACAAGGATAAACCTAAGCTATTTCAGATTGAATATAAAGTTCTATGATTTATAAATCGTATAAATTATAATACTGATAAAACATAACCAAAAAAATAATTTAACTGAATATAAGGGGATGGAGTATTTATGTATTAGGGTTGTATTGAAATACTTTGTTAACTATATATTTAGTGATTTGAAATATTTCATGTATTTACATCATATTTATTTTAGAAAATTATATTATCATTTTTACGAAAAGGATAAACTACATTACATGTGATAACCCATAGAATTTAGTATGGTCCCAGGACATAGGCCCATGTCTAATGGATGATAAGGGTATGACGCCAACAACTGGGCTTTGAAATTTCTTGGTTAATGATCCATTATTTTTAGTAGAAAATTATGATGAATAGATACTAATGATAATGTAGTAGTTTTATTTTATATTTTAAGTTATTAATGTCAAAACCATATTAGTTGTGGAAAATAGTTAATGTAAAATTGATGAAATTTTCTCTCTTTTTTGAGATGCAAGATCAATTAGATAGTTATTTTATTTCATGAGTAATAAAAATATATTTTGAATTATTAATAAAAATGATAAAAGCACAAAGAAAACATGATAATCTATTTATAGAAATATATCAATCAGCTATACATAAGCAGTAAAATACCTCCTCATCATTAGGAAAATATATTCAATTTTTCATCTTAATAACATTTTTTTGAACCAGTGGCCATATAAATCATCAAATATTTATCGGTTTGATCCACTTAACCTTCTATAGATGATTCAGTTGTTTTTATTGAGGAACTCAATCACTATTTTCCTCCAAGTTTGTATCTCTACATGCCACTAATTGTTTTCTACTTAGTGACCTAGTAACTTTATAGTCCATATGCCCTTTTTATTTAACATATTTTCTAGAGTATATTTGAGAAACCTGTCTCATTATTTAGAAATTTAATCATAATAATTTAAATCAAACAATCACCAAAACAAAGTATAAATTGTTATGATAGAATTTATTTATAGTGGGGAGAATGTCCCTCCCATAAAGATTAATGTTGGAACATTGTATTTGATAGAATGTATAAAACAAAACAGTATTCATGAAGGTGAATATAAAATCAGATTACTAGAAAATATATTTTCTATTATAAATAAATAAAATATATTTTATAGATTTAAATAAACATAATAATGAGATTCTTTGATTGATTGTTTTACATGAAAGAACACTTTTTACTGAAAATTATATAATATTAATATATAATATTATTATATAGTTATTATTATTATACATTAACTGTCTATTATGAATAGTTTAAACTAGATTATTAAATTCATTTATTACAAAAGTATGAAAATAATTCATTAGTTTCAATTTAATTATAAATTATTATGAGATCCAATTACATATATATTGAATGTTTTTATAAAAAATATTTTAATTGTCATAAAGTTGTTTGCCACTAATAAATAAAATTAATTATAATTATTGAATGATATTAATGTAATATATATACATATATTTTATATTCAATGTAAATATTGTTTATATTAATAAAAAATATGTGGTAGACATAATACTAGACCAAACCTAATTGTACGCATAAAATATAATATTTTTATTAAAGAACGTTTACTGCATTTTAATATAGAATCTATTACAAATTAAAAATTTGGAACCTATATATATTCTATATGTTAAAATAAACTTCAAATATGAAATTGAAATATAAAAACTAGGTTAGGTTTTTTTTTATTTTCTGCCACGTTGAATTTTTTAATGAAAAATGAAAAATAATAAATTTTAAATAGAAAACAACATTTCAACTAAATTATTTATAAGATAAATTATATTTGTAGTTGGATTAAAATAATAACTAGATTAAATTTTTTCAATTAATCAAATTTAGGTCGTTGGAATCAATTTCATATTGGATTTTTCTATAAAAACTTTCCAAACATTCAGATTTTTTACATTAAAAACCCATATTGTTTCTATGTGTGCTGGATTAAATTTAAATTAAATTTTTCAACTAATTTAATTATAATTTAGGGAAATGGATTCCATATTTAGAGTAATATTAATTTATAATTTTAAATAGTGAAAAATATAATTTTAGAAAATATTTTAGTGAATTTAATTTCAGTTAATTACAATAATTAAGGAGAAATTAAACATAAAAATAGTCTGGACCTTAATCATGATAGCCCAATTATCCTAGAAATTTGTAAAAAGTCACTTGGATAGAGATATTTAGATAATATCCCCACTTTTCTTAGTCTTGGACCATTTTTAGATCCTATATTAGTGTGAAAATTCAATTGACATTCCATGGCCATTATATTATGATACTATCACTCCTCCTCTACTATAAAAGGCATCATCTCCTCCAACATCCACATCCTATAAAACCAAAATAAAATGAAAATGATCATACAAAATAGATTTTCAAAATACCTATAATCATTCAAGAATACACCCCATTTTCATGAATCCCTCCCAAGAAGTAATTTTTTTAAAAAAATAAAAGGAGTTACCAGATTAAGAGGAAACATCTTTCTTTAAGATCATTAGTTTTATTTCCATTATAAACCCCATAATATGTAATTTTATTCCATGGTTATATAAAAAATGATATAATAAATATATTAGTATGGTTTATATTAATTTTTTGACCTAAACATATAGAAAAACTCATCTAAAGGGTAATAAAAATAATATTTATGTGAACAATGAACTACCACTGTGATGACCCAGACTCTCAGGGTCCTTTCCTTTGCCAAAATTCTAGATCCTAAAGGGGTAAAGTCTCGGCGTGAGACCGATCGGCGCAACCAATTGGCGCGACCAATCGGTGAGACCGATCGGTGTCACCCAGCCTTGTTGGGGTTTTTTTCCAGTAACGCCTCCCTTGAAAATTGGGTTTTAAACCCTATTTTGACCCCTTTAAGATTGTTTTAAAGCCCAATAATTCCCATATATTAATTAAACATTAATGAATTAACCTGTGTGATGGTTTAAACCACCATACCCCTTTTTATGACGTATGGGGCCGCGTGGTCAACCCACGACCCCGCTCCTTACGTGATTTCGCGTTCTTATCTCAACCATCCCCAGTCCTTATAAACTAAATGGTTAGCTGTGGTTTCTTCTTTTCTCGATCACCCTGTGTTGTAGTACCCTTCGTTTAGATGAACCACTTTTCATTCAGGTGACCTGCATCGCTATCCGTAAAGTTCCATGCCCGGCCTTGCATCGATCATTGATGAAGAAGTATGGAATTTCTCCCTCGTATCTCCCTTTTGTGTATCATGCGGGGTGGGAATACTTTTTTTTCTATGGAATTCGATTAACCGAACCTTAATAAAGATAATGAACGGACTCTAAAGAACATGGGGGGCTGTGATTGATGATACTTCTCTATTTTATGATCTTCTTTCCTGAATTGTGTGGGCTACGCCTTCTGAAAATCATGGTCGTTGGTGGTCTTTCTCTGTGCACTGACGAACCCTTGCTTCTGGTGACATTTAAATGGATAGTTTTGCGTCGGATAACCCTTAATGTGTAAAGGAATTTGGTTAATTACGTATATTCAGATAAATAAATTGAAAGCACCAAGATCAATCCTTTCTGTGATAACCCCGGTTAAAGTACAGCGAATTTGAAATCATGGAGTGTATTAAATCTTATAAATCTGAAAGCATCGGCATGGGCCTACTTTGGGTTGGTGGGGGTGGTTTGGTTTTTTTTCCCTTTTACAGGCTGTTTGTGAGGTGATGTGGATGGGGATGGGATCCCCTGTTTACATGGATTCCATGGTTGTGAATTTTAAGACTGGGTGGTTACCTTGATTATATCACGAATTGGGGTGGGATCCTCTGTTGTTGAGAAAACGTTGGCTCCTGGATCTTGGGGACATGGGGGTGTATCTTGGGTTTTCATTGGTTCTAGTACATCGAGAGATCTCACTTATTCCATTGTTTTTGTGACTTTACAAGAGGATTGGGTGTGGATGTGGTAGTTAATTCTTGACTATTTTCTTTCATTGGCTTGTGCTTATTCTTGCTAGTTTCCCAAGTAGGTGCAGAACTTAATTAAACATCATTACAGAACATGAAAATAAATGGTACAAATGGATTTTGTTGGCGAGAGTTGTGACTCAGACTTGAGTGTTGTTTGTGTTCCATAGGCTGGATAAGAAACCTAAACCTGGTAGAGTGCTTGATAACTATATATATTACGTGTAGTTTTGTGTTTCCTATTCGCGCCCCACCCAAGTTGAACACTTAGTTCCGAACACCCCCATTTCATGGGGGAGGGTGTTTTTACCAACACTATTATTAGTGGCTGGTTATTAGCTCCTTTTCTGCTCCCTTTCCTGGATAGCCCAAGCATATTCGAGTAGGATGTGATGGCTTGAGGTCCATTATTAGCCCAAGAATCTTCAGGCGGGGTAGTGTGGTGGTTATGGCCCAAGTTTGTGTGGGCAGGTAGTTTCCCAAATATCTTCGGTATGAGGCCCAGGTGTCTTCAGGCATGGCAGTGGGTCTTCTAGCCCAGGTGTCTTCGGGCGTGGCTGTAGTTGTTCTGACCTAGTTGTGTGCGGGCGGGGTTTGGCAGTGGGACTGTGTGAGGTTGTGGCCCAGGTGTGTGTGGGTGTGGTGTGGCAGTGGGACTGCGGTGAGAATGGAGGGATTGGTTCGATGCGTAGGATGTCTTTAATAACCAGTGGGAAAGTGGCATGGGGTACCCAAACATCGATGTTCTCTTATTATATATGTTACTTGCTTGCGTTATTTGGTGAGTGTGGCCAGTGAGTGGGAAGGATGAACTCCTTGATAGTGTTGGTTGTCTTCTTCTCACGAAACTTTAGCACATTCCCCCACATGTGCACAAGAGTCTTTGGTTTTCCCAATAGATTATACTTTTATGCTCACCATACATATATAAAATTGCTTTCAGGTTTCCAGGAGGACTTCAGGGATCACGCGGAACCATACTAGCTCGGACCTTTGGGGAAGTTGCAGTTGCTGGTTTTATTTCTTGGTACTTTACCCTTGTAGACACTTTGTACTTTGTGTATTTTACTATTATAACATGCATTGGGAATGGTTCTTGGATTTACTTTTACTTTTGCTTTTGGTGTTGTTGGGATTTACCATTTTATATCCCGATCCTATTCAAAGGAAAAGGGTAGTTCCTTCCATTTAGTGTGTGATTCTATACCCTTGGTGCTAGTCGTCACTCTGGGACCTATTGAAGGTGGGTTTCGGGGGTCATTATCTCTCCTTTAACTTAATGAAGGAAGGGTCTGGCAATCTGCTGACCCTTCCCTCCTTTTGGTGAAGGCGGGTCGTGACAGAATGGTATCAAAGGTTGATGGTTGAGAGATAGGATGGATTCTAAAGTTAGGCATAGTGAGGGTTTCATGGGATGGTAGGGAAACAGTGTTGGGTGACCATGGTGCGTGAATTAGGCCAGGGAAGACCAGCTAGGAAACAGGATTTTAGGGGCCCCCATGATCCGATGCAAGGACTCTGGACCTACCTAACGACCAAGGGAGGCCACGCTGATTGCAATGTAGAGTCCCTAGAAAAGGTACATGAATCATAATGACTTGTTTTCTCGTGTTTCTGGGGTGTCTTGGGAATTAAAAAATAAAATAAAAAGTTTAAGAAGTTTTAAGAACATTATTCTTCACTGCTTGGGCTTAGGCATTCCTTGTTTACCTTGCAGCTATGGCACCTAGAATGCGACCAAATTTGGTGCGGGTGATCAAGGCCCTAGAAACTACCTTGGCCAATCGGCAGAGAGCTGATCGAGAGGAGGAGGACGACCAGTGGTAGAAGACACTTCTGGCTTTCCAGCGACAGACCCTAAAGAATTATGAGGGCAGCACCTTTGATATGAAGACAAAGGGCTGGCTAGAGGAGCTGGTGATAGCCTTCGGCTTGATCCGGGCTCTGATCGAGTACTGGGTTCCTCTGGCCGTCAGAGAGATGTGGGGAGCGGCGCGTTAGTGGTGGATTCTTTACCTAGGGGAGAGGAGAGAGGATGATGTGTCATTGGCTGATTTCGAGAGGGAGTTCTGGGCAGAATTCCTAAATTTGACGATGAAGGAGGAAAAGATACAGGAGCTACTCTCCCTCCAGAACGGGAGTATGTCAGTGAGGGAGATGGGAATCAAGTTCAAGGACCTCCTATATTTTTCTCCGGACCTCTTCCCCGACGAGGAGTCTCGGGCAAGACGCTTAGAGGAGGCACTCTGACCCTCCCTCCAGTATGATGTTACCCCCTTTACCCTACCGACGTACTTGGAGGTCCAGAAGAAGGATGAAGTGGTGGAGAAGATGCACACTCTTGGAGGTGTGTCCCGAGAGGGGATCCAACTGGGGTCATCTAAGGGGAAGGCCGTCAACACCAGGCCTCCAGCGTCAGGACCCTCCAGGTCCCGACCAGTAGGGAGCAGGCCGCTGCAGTTCGAGTTCTGGTCCCCTGGTCCTCACCCTTTTCCTTCGGGCCCGAGACCACGGTGCTTCATCTGTTGGAGACATGGACATCTCTGGAGTCAGTGCCCGTACCGAGTACATTATGGCAGTGGCGGACAGCCCCAGCATCCGCCCCAGCAACATCTTCCATCCAGGCCCTTCCAGCAGTAGCAGCAGGGATAGTGAGCTCCCGCTCCACTGAGGACAGACGTTGGAGGAGGAGGCCGACCTCAGGGCGCTCCTCAGGGACCTCGACCGGGGCGTGGTCGGGGAGGTGGCTGACAGTCGAGGGGCAGAGGAGCTGGTTGTGGACAGTTACATTCTGTGGAGGCAGCAGTTCCAGCAAGGCCGGAGGTCGTTTGAGGTACGATTAGTTTTTTTAGCACTCTTGCTTATGCCTTGTTCAATATCGAAGCTTCGCACTCCTTCGTTGCACCTAGTCTATCCCATTATTTGTTCCTAGATTATAAGATACTTCTAGTTCCCCTGGTTCTGAGCACACCAGATGGAGGTCAGACATACTTGTTATATGTTTTTCGAGGATGCAGACTGATGAAACGGCCACATCTGTCGGTCAGGGATGTTCTTCTACTACAAATACAGCCATACGATGTCATCCTAGGAATCTACTGTCTATTCTCTGTGTGTGCCTTCATCGACTACTTATGAGGAAGGGTTGCATTCTCAAACTTGGGCGACTGGTGTGTTACTTTCACCGGTGAGGAAAGCAATCAGAAGGGAAGCAGGCGAGAGGAACCCCTCCTCTCCTTGTTAGCCGAGCTGTCAGTGGATTCAGTAGATGCTGAGATGGTGGAGGTGCCAGATATCATTCGTGAGTCTATGGATGTCTTCCCTGAGGAGGTGAGGACTCTACCCTCTCGACGTGATATCGAGTTCGGGATAGACCTACAGCCCGACGCTCGTCCGATATCGATGGCTCCTTACCGGATGGCACCTTCAGAGCTATGGGAGTTGCAGATTTAGATCGACGATCTGATGAAGAGGGGTTATGTTCGGCCAAGCGCGTCACCGTGGGGTGCTCCATTCTTGTTCGCAAAGAAGGAAGATGGTGTTCTTAGGTTGTGCATAGACTACAGGAGGCTGAATCAGGTGACGATCAATAATCGCTATCCTCTTCTAAGGATAGATGATATTTTCAACCAGTTGAAAAGAGCATGATTGTTCTCGAAGATCGAAATGTGGTTTGGGTATCACTAGTTGAGGGTAAAGGAGAGTGACATCCCAAAGATGGCCTTCAGGTGAACATATGGGCACTTCGAGTTCGTAGTCATGCCTTTTGGTGTTACGAATGCCCCGTCTGTGTTCATGGGTCTTATGAACTCCATCTTTCGGGAGTACCTAGATCGGTTCGTAGTTGTGTTCAACGACACCATCCCGGTCTATTCGTGATCAGAGGAGGACCATGCAGAGCACCTGAGGATGGTTTTGGAGGTCCTCTAACAGCACCAACTCTATGGGAAGTTGTCGAAATGAAAATTCGGGACACGAGAAGTGCACTTCCTCGGGCACGTGGTGTCCGAGAAGGGGGTAGCAGTGGACCCATCAGAGGTTGAGGCGGTTGTTTCTTGGGAATCACCCAAGAATGTTGCAGAGGTTCGTAGTTTCCTCAGGCTGGCAAGTTACTACCAGAGGTTCGTACCCAACTTCTCTCGAGATGCATCCCCTTTGACCACCCTGACAAAGAAAGACCAGGTTTTTGTGTGGAGTGAGTATTGCGAGTCAGCCTTCATCTATCTAAAGGAGAATTTGGTTGGTGCCCCAGTGCTGAGATTACCAGAAGAAGGAGCGGCCTATGAGGTGTTCTGTGATGCTTCAGGACAAGGCATGGGATGTGTGTTGATGCAGTGACAAGGGGTGATCTCTTCTGTTTCTAGACAGCTATGCCCTCATGAGCAAAATTATTTCACCCACGACCTGGAGGTTGTAGTGGTTGTTTTTGCACTAAAGTTATGGCAGCATTACCTCATCGAAGAATGCTCGTGGTCTTCACAGATCACAAAAGTTTGAGTTATATCTTCTCCCAGTGGGGCCTAAACATTCAGCAGCGGAGATGGGTTGAGTTACTCCAGGATTATGACTTTTAGATCTCTTATACTAAGGGAAAGGTCAATGTAGTGGTTGATGCCTTGAGGAGGAGGACGCGGAAGGATACGGTCCAAGAGTCGACAGATGCCTGGAAGGCGATGGAGGAGTTGGCTTCCTTACACCTGGATGCGAGGATGGATGGTGGTAGAGGTTTCCTGTATCAGATGGAAGTTCAGTCTTCTCTGTTCCAGCAAGTGGAGGAATCTCAGTGGGGAGACCCAGAGTGCGAAGTAATGCATGACTGAGTGGACCAGAGGAATTATCCAAAAGGGTGCACAGAGGATGGTCAGAACCAGATGCTTTTCCAGGGAAGTTTGTTTGTTCTAGAAGTGATGTCAGGTAAGGTTCTCATTGAGTTCTTCAACTCACCCCTGGAGGAACACCCAGGAGTTTCCAAGATGTACCAGGGACTGAAGAGACAGTTTTGGTGGCACGGGGTGAAGCGACCAGTGGCAGTGTTTATGGCCAAGTGTTTAGTATGTCAACAAGTAAAGGCTGAACAATGAGTTCCAGGTGGCCTACTGCAGTCTCTAGATGTCCCCAAGTGGAAGTGGGATGACATCTCGATGGATTTCTTCACGGGACTACCCAAGTTCCATGGGGGATATGACGCCATTTGGGTGTTAGTGGACTGGTTGACGAAATCGGCTCACTTTCTAGCCATCAAGGAGTCGAGTGTAGTGGATGCATTGGAACGAAAGTACGTGGATGAGGTGGTGCGGTTTCATGGAGTTTAGAGTTCTATAGTCTTGGATAGAGATGCACTGTTTACCTCACGAGTCTGTAGATGATTGTAGCATGCTTTTGGCACTGGGCTACACCTTAGCACTACTTTGCATCCCCAGACAGATGGACAGACAGAGCGCACCATCCAGACCTTGGAGGATATGCTGCAGGCATGTGTTCTAGACTCAGGAGGATTGTGGTTGTGATACTTTCCTCTGGTAGAGTTCTCCTACAATAATAACTATCACTCTACCATTGGTATGGACCCATTTGAAGCATTTTATGGGAGGCCATGCCACTCACCTGTGTATTGGACCAAAGTCGCAGAGGCAGGCATCCTTGGACCGAAGGTGGCGCAGATCACAACAGAGAAGGTTCATCTGATACGGGAAAGGATGAAGGCGGCCCAGGACCGACAAAAGTTGTATACTAATACTAGGAGGAGGCCCTTGGAGTTTGAGGTTGGAGACCACGTGTTCTTGAAGGTCTCCACTTGGTGTGGACAATGGAGGTTCGGAAAAGGGAGTAAGCTTTCTCCGAGGTTCATCTGACTCTTCGAAGTGTTGCGGCGGGTAGGTGAATTGGATTATTAGCTAGCGTTACCACCACCGCTACTGAGGATACGTGACGTTTTCCATGTGTCCCAGCTTTGTCGTTACCTGCATGAAGATTCACACGTCCTTGACTAGGGAGATCTAGACATCGAGGACGACGTGACCTTTATGGAAATACCAATGATGATATAGGATCGTGAGGAGAAGGTGCTTCATGGGCCAACCATTCCCTTGGTTCATGTGTCATGGAGACATAGTGGGCTTGAGGAGAGTACATGGGAGAGGGAAGCATAAATGTGTGCCCAGTACCCAGAGTTATTTTGTGTTTTTTTTGTTTTGTTTATACTTGTTGTGGTGGATTATTTTACCTTTGGCCATGGAATATGGGTTTTGTTTTTTTTTCTTTCCTCTGAATGTGTGTGAAAATTCTTGGCTACGGGGAGGGGAAGACCCGAACCCTAATCAAGATGCATTAAGGTGGATGTGATTAAACTCGTGCGGCCGAGTCAGTTCCGCCCAAAGTAGATAGTATCTTGACATGGGGGAAGGAGACTCCCCAACCCACATGGCTGGGTAGTTTGACATAGTATCTTTCTTAGTTATTGACAGAGAGGTTTTCTTAGTTAAACTATGGTGTTCAATCTTGAGAGTTATCTTTTGAGGTGGTTGTTCGGACCCACTCTTTCCTTCTGGGTTGTTTAAATTCTAGAGGGTGAGAATATTTTGAGAGGTATCTGATGTGATGACCCAGACTCTCAGTTTCCTTTCCATTGCCAAAATTCCGGATCCTAAAAGGGTATCATCTCAGCGTGTGACCGATCGGCGCGACCAATCAGTGAGACCGATCGGTGTCACACAGCCTTGTCGGGGTTTTTTTTTTCAGTAATTCCTCCCTTGCAAATTGGGTTTTAAACCCTACTTTGACCCCTTTAGAATTGTTTTAAAGCCCAGTAACTCCCATGTTTTAATTAAATATTAATGAATTAACTTGTGTGTCGGTTTAAACCACCCGACCCTTTTTTATGACATATGGGGCCGTGTGGTCAACCCACGACCCCACTCTTTATGTGGTTTCGCGTTCTTATCTCAACCATCCACATCCCTTATAAACTAAAGGGTTAGCCATGGTTTCTTATTTTCTCGATCACCCTGTATTGTTGTACCCTTCGTTCAGACGAACTGCTTATTGTTCAGGCGAGCTGCATCGCTATCAGTAAAGTTTTGTGCCCGGCCTTTCATCGATCGTTGATGAACAAGTAGGGAATTTCTCCTTCGTCTCTCACTTTTGTGTGTCATGCGGGGTGGGAATGCTTTTGTTTCTATGGGATTCGATTAACCAAACCTTAATAAAAATAATTAACTGACTCTAAAGAACAATGGGGGTTGTGAATGATGATGCTCTGTTTTATGATCTTCTTTCCTGAATTGTGCAGGCTACGCCTTCTGAAAATCATGGTCGTTGGTGGTCTTTCTCTGTGCACTAAAGAACCCTTGATTCTGGTGATGTTTAAATAAATTGTTTTGCAGTGGATAACCATTATTGTGTAAAGGAATTTGGTTAATTATGTATATTCAGATAAATAAATTGAAATCACCAGGATAAATCCTTTCTGTGATAACCCTGGTTAAAGTACAATGAATTTGAAATCATAGAGTGTGTTAAATCATATAAATCTGAACGTACTGACATGGGCCGGCTTTGTGTTGGTGGTGGTGGTTTGGTTGTTTTCCCCTTTTACGTTCTGTTTGCGGGGTGATGTGGATGGGGATGGGATCTCCTGTTGACATGGATTCAGTGGTTGTGAATTTTAAGATCGGGTGGTTACCTTGATTATATCACGAATTAGGGTGGGATCCTCTGTTGTTGAGAAAACGTTGGATCCTAGATCTTGGGGACATGGGGGTGTATCATGGGTTTTATTTGGTTACAGTACTTCAAGGGATCTCACTTATTCCCTTGTTGTTATGAATTTACAAGAGGACCGGGTGTGGATATGGTAGTTGATTCTTGAATGTTTTCTTTCCTTGGACTGTGCTTAAGCTATCTAGTTGCCCAAGTAGGTTCAGAAATTAATTAAAAATCATTACTGAACATGAAATCAAATGGGACAAAAGGATTTTTTGGCGAGAGTTGTGACTCGGACTTGAGTGCTATTTGTGTTCCTTAGACTGGTTGAAAAACCTAAACTTGGGAGAGTGCCTGTTACATATATATTACTTGTAGTTTTGTGTTTCTTATTCAATCCCCACCCAAGTTGATAACTTAGTGCCGAACACCCCCATTTCATGGGGGAGGGTGTTTTTTCCAACACTATTATTAGTGGATGGTTATTAGCTCCTTTTCTGATCCCTTTCCCGGATAGCCCAAGCATCTTCGGGCAGGCTGTGATGACATGAGGTCCATTATTAGCCCAAGAATCTTCGGGCGGGGTAGTGTGGTGGTTATCGCCTAGGTGTGTGCGGGTAGGTAGATTCCCTAGTATCTTCAGGATGAGGCACAGGTGCCTTCGGGCGTGGAAGTGGATCTTCTAGCCCGGGTGTCTTTGGGCATAGCAGTGGTTGTTCTAGCCTAGGTGTGTGCGTGCGGGGTTTGGCAGTGGGACTGCGTGAGGTTGTGGCCCAGGTGTGTGCGGGTGGGGTGTGGTAGGTGGACTGCGGTGAGAATGGAGGGATTGGTTCGACATGTAGGATGTCTTTAATAACTAGTGGGAAAGTGGTGCAGGGTACCCAAACATCGATGTGCTCTTATTATATATATTACTTGCTTTCATTATTTGGTGAGTGTGGCCGGTGAGTGGGATGGATGAACTCCTTGATAGTGTTGGTTGTCTGCTTCTCATGGAACATTATCACATTCCCCCACTTATGCATGAGACTCTTTGGTTTTCCCTACTGATTATACTTGTATTCCCCCCTACGTATATAAAACAGCTTTCAGGTTTCGAGGAGGACTTTGGGGATCGCGCGGGACCATACTAGCTCAGACCTTTGGAGCAGTTGCAGTTGCTGTTTTTCATTCTTGTTACGTTACCCTTGTAGTCACTTTGTACTTTGTGGATTTTACTATTGTAAAATGCATTGGGAATGGTTCTTGGCATTACTTTTACTTTCCTCTTTCGGTGTTGTTGGTATTTACCATTTTATCTCCCGATCTTATTCAAAGAAAAAGGGTAATGCCTTCCATTTAGTGTGTGATTCTATACCCTTGGTGCTAGTTGCCACTCCGGGACCTATTGAAGGCGGGTTTCGGGGGTCATTATCTCTCCTTAAACATAAAGAATGAAGGACCTAGAAATCTGCTGACCCTTCCCTCCTTTTTGTGATGGCGGGTCGTGACAACAACCGTATGAAATGATGACTACTCCTTCTTCCTTTACCACCTCTCATTATGGTCATTATAAGAGGAATATATTTATATATGTGGTATGTTATAATTATTATATCTTTATGCATATTTAATTCTATTATAAAATATACCCTTAATATTTCTATTTTATATAAATATGATAACACTGTTTCTGGAGGTCTTTACTACCACCTCCAAGAAGTTATGTCATTCTATCACATGATACGTGGAATGTATAAAGGATGATTATAATTATACATATGTAACAAAAAAACATATAAATTATATTCACAAAATAATTATATTTATAGAAATATATTATATATATTTATATATATGAAAATCATTTTTACCCTTTCCAACACTAAAATTTGATAATGACAGTCAAGTATGTAAGGAATACCACCCCCTCAAGATCATATAAATCAATTTATATCAGACTAAATATATAGATTATAATATACAATTTATTATATGGTATTTATGATTTAATCATCATTTTATTAATATACGGGGTTACTTACTTTCTATTCTTAACAATCATTGAAAAATGGGTACATTATTTATGAGTACGTATGAGATACCATCTATAGGATTGTAACATAGAATAATTTTTAATAACCATTTTTATGATTGTTTTAAAAGTATAATTTACATATTCATATGATTATTATTTTATTATTATTAATCTGTAGATATTATATAATATCCCCTTTTACAATTGTTGACATAACAATTTTGGTTTTAATAAAATAAACAGAATTTGGTCAAAATAATGAACGTAAACATAATTATTTATGACTTTGTGTAGAACATAGTAAAAATGAAATAAAATTTATTATAAACATGAAAAGGGTTCTCAAGAAATTAATTAATTAACATAAAAAAACTTCCCTAAAATTTAAAGACAGGTGAGAAAAATCAGAATCAATGTAAGGGATTCTCATATCACATTTTTGAAATTGTGTGATAAATGTCATATTCACCATATACATAGATTTTGTGTTAAACATACATCCCAATTTGATATGTTATATAATAAATAATTATACCTTCATGATATTTAAAACATTAATTTAATGGTATTCATTCATGATGCTTATGATTTAAATACTACAAGCTTGTATGGGACGCTATCAAATATTTAATAATTATTTTTATCCAAAGTAATTTTAATTATCTCTCAATGGTATTTCCACTCAAGAAAATTATATAAAATTTTTCAGTAAAAATTTTATTTCTCACATCATATGGTTATTGAAGAAATGTTTTATGTAACAGTACGATTTATTCTCCTTTCGTTATTAAAAAATATTTAGAATATTGTTTTAAGAAAACCCAACTTAATTTACATCATTAGTTGGATAACCAATTTTATTTTGAAATCCCGTATTTTTAAAAAGGTATTCAAAAATTGATTTAACATGATTTAGTAAATAAATATTTACCCTTTATGTGTTTTACCAATTTTTTCAAAGTAATATTCTTGTCCCCTTCCAAAGAATGAATTTGTATTACCTATTTACCATGAAAAAAGAATGTTCTTTTTACCTGATATAGAAAATATGGATTTTAGCACCATTATTTATTTGATTTTTCCATTGAATATTCAGATGTTATATTTTTAATGAATTTTTTTTCAGAATTGATATTCAATTAAAATGATTTTAACACATTCTTTCCAAATAAGTTATATTTTCATGACATGTTTTTTAAGATATATTTGTATTCATATTAATCAAAGAAAAAAACAACATTATTTTATTGAACAAGGGAAATATTTTAATAATACAATATTTATTCTTCCTCTGGATGGTTGATGCTTTATTTTTTCAAGGATAGTATTAACAGGAACTTCCATTATTTATTTTTTATTCATATTAAATAATTACACCATTAAAGATAATTGAATACTAAATTTCCCTTAAATTATCCATTTCAGTTACCATGGATATTACTATTTCCTAGACTATATACCATTTTACATAAGATTTCTACTTTGACAGTTATTTAATTATATAGGGATATATATTATAATTCTATATTCATTATTCAATACTGATATTTGATACAAAATATATTTTTTTGTTATTCAATATGATGACATTTTTAGAATTTAAATGATGGGTGGATCCTTGAATATATATAGTTCATCGATGCATCAATAGGTTTTCATGAGAAAAAATATGCTTCTCAAATTAAATTTGTTACAATATATAGTTGAATATTTATTTTAAATGTATTGATGCTATTGGTTTTCATTTTTCAAAGACATGATGTCCAATAAATATGAATTTATATCATTTATATTCATTTATTATATATACATGATATTTAACATTGACATATCAATGGATTAATTTAATTATAAATTCATTAAATTATTGGAATATGATTCCACTCCTTACCATGCGATTTTTCCCCTAATCTAGTCATTTAAATGCCATGTTATTTAGTTTACCTTTCCATATTTTATATTTAATTCCTTTTCATCCTATTGGTTACATGGAATGTATTATCTATTATTTATTAAAAATTAGATATGTATTCTTATTAATTAATTATATCATCCTCTATATATAACCCTTAATAGTTATTTGAGATATCCATTATCTATCCTCTACCCAGGTATCCATGAAGCCTAATATAAAAGATATGTAGGGATATACAAGATAGAATAATGTTATACTCAATGATATTTTGGGAAAATATATGTTTTAATTATGGTGTTAATTTTTAATAACCTATTCATGTTTGTATCTGGTTTTCCATCACTAATAAACTCATGGTCATTCAAGTTTTTATTCCTTTTAATCATGACAAAATAATGAATAGGATACACCAGATCAGGTCTTTGGGGGTCGGGTTTCTTCCTAGATATTTTATAAAAAACATGTCTTGGTGATAAAACACTAATCATCCATGGACTAGCAATCCATCATGCGAAAAAATATAATATAGTATGAGCACATCGACTTCCAAAATTATATCCTTATATACTTAGTACTCATAGAGTTATCTTTAGATTTTTTTCATGAGAATCTATAAATATGAAGATAATTCATGTTATTATATACAACATCATGGTGTTTGTATATTATTAAATTTTTTAATGATTATTCATCTATTAAAAAATGTGTTGTTTTTATATACACTGTCACTTATATTTTAATAATTTTTTTCTATGAAAATAATTTACATTATTTTAATATAAATAAAAATTCAATGTGATGATCTAGATCTCATAGTGTAACGAAAATAATCAACCTAATCATTATCATGCTTAATACTCATGGGTTATAGTTAGGCTATGAGTCATTCCCCAAGATTCATTCCAATGTAGTTTTCCCCTTTGTCAATTTATGAGATGCGACATAATCATTGTAATTTTAGAACTACTGATTTTTTTCCCTCTAAAACAAAATATTAAAGATAATATAAATAGTCAATGAATATTTTGAATTGAATTTTTTATCAGTATAGCTGAAAATAAAATAAATTTTCATTTTTTCATAAACATAGAATATTAAAAATAATTTCACATTACCTTTTTTTATCAAAACCATTGTTCATGTTGTGATACTTCTACTCATATTGTTGTTTATGGGTATAATATTTAGAGTATGAAAAAAAATTATTATAGAATTTTCGAAAACATATTTTTTTCTACTAATATACAATTAAAATCATTCATAAAAATTCTCTTATATGATAAAAAAATTTAGAAATACAATCCTTTAGTTCTGATACTACAAACACAAAATAGTAAACACTCACAATATTTATAACACCATTAAAAACTCATATTTAAAAAAAATCAACATAGTAAAAAATCTTAAATTGGATACTCACTACAATTAATTTATTTCATGATATATCATTAATCACAATAAGGTACTCCCAGAGGATTACATTTATATTTGTTCAATAACAATCAGATAAATTAAATGAAATTAAAAGACATATATTAAGTGTTATTGGATTCATCCAACATTTGTAATAAGTTTTTTATTGAAATACCTCAATATATTTTTCATTTAATTCATGTGTTTTAATTGTCTTACCATATTCTCAACATAAGAAACATATTTTACTAAAAATAGATAATATTTACATAATTATTTTCTTGATTATAATATGAAGATGGAAGAATCACATTATATATACATCCATTATCTGGAAATAATATTTTATAAATAAATTTATCATATTTTTATGTATATCATTACCTTATAGTTAGAATATATATTCTATATTTACTCTCCGATTATGTACGTTAAATTATTTTATATTCATAATTATAATTTTCTTTAAAATTATACGTAGAACATAATTTGATTCAATAATATTCTTCTACCATAAATACAGATTGAAAGAAACCTTCTCAAAAAAGGATTTCAATGATTAGTTAAATTAAAAAAAGAGAAATATAAATAAAATAACTGAATTCTCTATTAGTAAAATCATTCATCATATTTTAATAATATCACACTATGTGGATAATTGTTTAAGGATAATATAGTAAAAAAATATCAATATCATTTACCATAATGAAATATCATATATAATGATCTCAATATGATATTATGTCACATTAATGAATTAATGATTTTTTATACTTATACAATCAACCACAAAGTATATAAATTTTAATTTATAAATTATACCCCATTATATCCTCATAATACATAAAATTAATTATTTATATTTAGAAAATGAAGTAAAAAAATCATTATAACAATAGAAATTAATGTTTTTTAAATACAGTATATAAATTCTTGAAACTCCATCATAAGGTATCATTATCTATTTTTAATAATAAAAAACAAACAGAATAAATAACTATTTTAATTTTGACCATACACCCACATTAGTTACAATCACAAAAGTAATTAATAAAAAATATCAATTTAAATTCTAAATAAAATAAATTAAAAATGACATATAAATAATATTTTTAAGTCCTATAATAGCATCACATTCCTTCACAAAACTATTCTCAATAATAAGAAATAAAAACCTCATGAAATTATAAATATTTTCATATCATTTTTTTTAGACGCAATATTAAATAAAATAAAATGAAAATAATAACTCATCTACAGTCAGTGAATTTTATTGAAAACTTCTCAGTCATCATCCCATATCACATATAACTCCATTATTAAACAATATTAGTTATAGTCTCTCTATTGATATGATGATAATTAAAATTATATTATATTTATCTAATCAATACCAATTAAATAAAAAACAAAACCCAAGTAAACAAAAATAGTAATGATCTCTTTTAACAACACCCAAAATCATATATCCCTTCCCAACATCAAAATACTAATTAGTTTGGAATTTATAGATTCTATAACATAATGTAATGAAAAAATATACATTTCCCAAAAACACATGTAGAAAAACATAATTTCATACATTTTCAGGTTAATAATGTTTCAAAAAATATTATATTTCTTTCACAATGCTAAAGGAATAATATTAGGAATGAATCAAATGAATCCACTAACATATAATAATTTTTCTACTTCTACTAGACCCCCTGGATTTCCTAATTCTTACATTTCATTATATTTGAATTATTTGATACATATAATCGCATTATATAAATTTCTAATTATTCATTTTTCAATAATTATTACATTTAATAAAATTGATACAAACACTATGTAGAAACTATATTACATTTAGCTTCTCTATATGAAGTATTTGGTTTAGATTATATCACAATTTACATTGTTTATGTACAAAAATATCTATTTAAATATTTTTCAATAATAATTTCTCAAGAATCCTAACAATCGATCACTTAATAATTAGGAAAATATGATATGTTTGTATAGGACTATATAATTGAGAATAAATTTATTATCTATTAATTTTCCATTCTCAAAAACCTTATAATTTTTCTCTAAATATAAATTGTTATTTAATGAAAATATATTTTCCCAAATTGTTGTAACAATAACTATAAATAGATACATTATAATATCTACATTGAATATATATTGGATTATGATGATGAATATTTTTTTTTTAATAACACATCATTTGATTTTAGACATTTCACATTAACCTAAATAAATAATTTCTTATATGGTTGTTATAGATTTATTTATGTTCAAATTATTTATCATTCATGAATTCAATTAAATCATTCATAAATTAGAATTTATATTCCCTAAGAACATGTTTTTATAATCTCTACTATTTAATCCACCATAGGTAATACTCTAAATCAATTCGAGAGATAAAATCCTCGTGAACAAGTACTACATTATCAATGAATATAAAAATTATTTATTATAAAATATAATATATACACTTCACTTTTAGTAAGGACACCTATATAATTAATGTACAAATAAAGAATTTATAGGTTCATCACCAACTATGGTTTTACTCTTTATAATACATCAGGAACTAAGTCAAAATAATTGGAAAGAATATTTTCCAAATCTAAACATTAAAAATTGCCTCAACAAACACAATTAAAATATTCTGTCATTTACAATTTATTCTACATCGAACCAAAAATGGACTTCTTTAGATTAGTTTTGGGGAAATATTATATCACATATTTCATGTTTTCATTATAGAAAATTTTGGTGAATATAACAAATAGTCTTAAAATTTCTATGAGATTTGTGTATTTAATAAAAAAACCATTGGAAAACAATAGAAAAATACTCAAAATTATCATGAGCAAACTCTATGAAAAAATATAATTTCAACTATATGAATTATATTTGGGAAAAATAATATATGATTAAAAATGAAAAAAAAAACATAAAACCTTAGTGGTTATAATCCCAAAAATACATTTATTAAAAAAAATTAAAATATAATAAAATGACAATATTTTTTTTAATATATATTTAATAATTATGAAAACTTCAAACATGTTTTTGATAATATAGAAATATTATCGATATGTAGTTTTGATTATCAATTTTTCAAAAACTATGATCCCTATAGAAATATCATGTTTTAATATGAATGAATCATTCTAATATTTTTTTTGATGAAATATAATAAACATTAACTAACCATATAAATTATTTATGCACACTTCTATCAAGGAATCACCATCCTTGCACGTCCCGGTGAAAATAAATATACATATAGTGAAACTCATTCCTTAGGAAATAATCACAGAACATAATATTCACTTGTATCCTATGTACGATGAAATCAATATAACATCTTAATATGCTATTATTATTTGAATATTATATCAATTTAAGGAATTACGTTGTCCTTTATTCAATTTATAATTTAATCGGATATATAATAACTCATAGATATAACGTTTAACATGGAATATAATATATAATGTATATATATTATTTTAGTAGATCTGACTCAAATATAGGTCTTATAGTGACTAATGAATAATTTATTCTTATATTCCGTCTTGACGATGGCATAGTTGGGCAGGGATGAGGGCTAAAGAAATACTATTCATTAAGTAATGAGGTCTGATTCCTCATAGTCTTCTCTTGAGATAATTTTCGCATCCCATGATTCAAACGCCTTGTTGGGTCACCTGGAGTCCGATCTGGTGGGTAGAAGGGTGCATCTCACATTGCTGACTGATTTTAATGCCGAACAATCATTGATCGGTGTATTACTCTATTGTACGCTCTTCCACATTAGCTTGAAAAATCTCATTCCCGACTAGGGATTCACCAGATTACCTCTTCATTGGGGGGGGGGTCTGGGTGTATAGGGTTCAAAAAGGACACTCACAAAGATTCCCTTTCTAAAAATAATAATGTATTGTTATATCTCTTAAGTAATATTGTAGGAAATTCTATTCTCATATCTATAATGGTGTTTTATAATTCAATTACCTAGATAACTTGAAATACTATCAAAATTCATAAAAATAATTAACATTTAATATGACTATTGGTTGAAGATTAAATATTTTCATTTTTTCCACGATATAAATTCTATATCCAATTACTCTAATAAATATAAGGATGTTTTAGAATTTCTATATTAATTATTTTATATTATATTTAATTAATATTTACATAAACTTTAAAACAAAATTCTTACCCAACTATTCATGAAATCAAATAAAAGAATTACGTAAATATTTCACATTTGATTATTCTATTCATATGTCTACATCTGAACATCATTTATGAAAAAAAATAAACCACCTCAATGATTAAAAATAATCATACATAAATACATGGAATATTTATTCTAAATTTCATGAATAATAATAAACACCCTACGAGATATAGTGTAAATCTCCAAGAATCTACACGCTAGGTTTAATGAAATTGTGGGTATAAATATTAATACCATAACTAAACCCATGGACTAAAGAAATAATTAGTTTAGGCGGAGTTATAGAAATTGGTTTTAAAAACCCCATGGGTATAACCCCTTTAGAAATATATCTTCTCTTATCCTTCCCCTCCATTCATAATTCAAATCCCTTACATGCTCGCATATAAAGAGAATTGGGGTCATCTCTCCCCTCATCAAGAATAATTTCACCCCTTAATCTGGTTTTCTTCCTCCATTTATAGAATTTCTTGTATTAAACATTAAGCGATAATAATTCCATACCTCCTATCGATTCTTTTCCCCAATCTGGAGTGATTTTTGGTTGTCATCTCTAGTGTTATACCCCAATTCATGGTTTCTTTAATTAAGATATTCTTCGACATCAGATTATGGAGTTATGAATATGTCTTCACTTCTAATAGCAGTTATTATAATTTTTATCAATGCATGAGATTCTAGTAGAGGCTATTGGCATAAGATATTTCATCAGGAATTTGAATTTATATTCTCTCAAGGATAAAATATTGAATAATAAATTCCTAAAACTACTATTTTAATTATAATTAATTTATGTTGAGAAAAATCATATCTATATTTTTTAACATCAATATAATTTTAAATTATATTGGTGGAATATTTTATGGATTTATATATTTTTTATGGGAATTAATTTTTAGTTAAATACCATCATTAATTTTTAGGTTTTATTATCCTAGAGTTATAGGATTTAATAATTGCATATTAATTTTTCAATCATGATCTGTGGATAAAAAATTTATTCAATTGTTTGAACCCAATAATAAATATGTGTATGATGTACATAATAAAATTATTATATTTAAATATTTAATATTTATTTATATATTATTGTTTGTTATTCATTAATTCACTATCTTTCATAGAACATGTCAATCATTTTTGGTAGTATTCATTATTATGATTTAATCATTAATTAATGATATGTTGTTTCAAATAATTAAATATATCTATTTCAATTTTTACTAATTTCAAAACCATTTTTATGTACAAATATTTATATATGACTGTAGTAAATGTCATTAAATGAATATATATGTTAGAATGTAAATCATTATGGTTCATATAAATTTATGAAACATTATTTCCCTTATTAGTATTTTACAGAATAAATTTTTTCTTTAAGAAAACATTAATGGAATTATCCTTTGCTTCACCAATTATTATTAAATTTTGAGTATAATGTAGTTCTATATCAATAATGATTCCTTAGTTCATTTATCATGTCTTGAGTAGTTATCCATTTATTTCCATAACATGTTAAATAATGTAAAAATCCTTTTACCAAACCTTACCTCGATGAAGAGGTTTTTGCAGTGGCAATGTAATTAATGAGTTTCATAATGTGTGATGGAATGGATTAATTAAATAGTCTTGATGAAATTTACCATAAGTAATTACTTACTAAATAGAAATATAACATCATATTAAATTGATATTCCTTGGGGTTGACTAATATAAATAATGTTATAATTTAGTAATATGAGTTTATAATTATATAAAATACATAATTATGTTTTCAAATGAGAAGAAATCTATGGATATGAAAAACACATTTTTATATTGTATACCTTAGCTATTATTTATTCCAATACATGAACCATTTTTGTATTTCTCTGAGTATGCTTTTGTTTTTTCTTATAATATTCTTTTTCTATTTTTTATGGATATTATTATTCTGTAATGGTCAGTTACACCATACATAGTATAAAATTTGGTATCTTATTTTTTTTTCATCAGTTTCTTCTACATAGTATATTTAATTTGTCTTTGAATAAGAATATAATTATAAATTTGTTTCCATTTTTTAAGGGATCATTTCTTTTTTCACAACAACAGAATCTAAAGAAGCATGATTTTTCATACTAACAATATTTCAATTGAGTGCCACACAAATTTTGAATCTGTTTTAGACTATTTATTTAAAAATTATTTATATGAATTTTTTATGAAGTTTACATTTCATAATTTTGATTGAATAACAAGGTAATACAAAAAAGAAGTTATATACAATATAACAGTATATGGACTGGCAAAAATATTTTGTTTTGTATCAAAACAAAGATATAGGAAATTATTTTTCTATTAATGAATTTAAAAAATAAAGAGGAATGTTGAATTTTATATTTGATCGATTTCAATTTTAACATCTTCATGATGATAAGAGATTACAGTGCGTGAAGGCAATAATATCTAAACAATGGTGGAAAAGACTGAAGATGATTATATTGAATTAGTGAAATAATATATGTATGATTATAGGATACTTGAATATAAGGAACATATTCCAACAAAAATATTAGAATTTTTAATACTTATTTATCATATAAATTCAATGTTTAGATTTATTAATACTGAGAATTTTAGATTCATACATTTATGATGTAATTTATTCCATTTGATACCGATATTGTATAATATCTTTATTTGGAATTCATTTTAATTAATGAAATCATATTTTTTAATAATAAATTTTCGGCTTTCCTGAATGATTGTAGTTTATTTTGGGAGAAAACACATGACTATATTGAATTTAAATAATGTGTTACATCTATATTGAAAGAAATTCATATGGAAAACCATATCATGTTCCATAGAAATACATCTGGATCATTTCACTAATTCCCAAGAATTAAAATCTATTCATGTCTTCACATTTCTCAGCAAATATGTGATGGAATAATACTGAGGGAATTAAATGTAATCATTAGTTTTTTCTTCCTAATGATGGATTAGCGGGGAATTAATTTGATAAAAACATCATGATTTTGTAGATGAGGATCATAATTTCATTTTGGGAATATAATTTTATTGTTTTAATCCTCATTGTTAAATTATTACTACTCACATCATGTTTAAGGTTTTTATTCTTGTTTAAAATTTTACATTGTGTATATGTGTTAAAAACATTTCAAATTCATCATTACACTAATATATTTAACTTAAGATACTATAAATGATATATATGTCTACGTGAATCATTTAATAAGTTATTTTAAGTAGTTGTGGGGTATGGGTGCACACATATTTGACGCTTCGTTAAAAATATATATTTTAGATGTGTGATGCCCTTCTATGGACTATAAATTATTTACCTGCTTATGTAATGAAATATAGTAATATAACTAAGGGAATAAAATCATGTCCTTTTCATATTATTAACTCACAATTGTAAAGGATTAAACACAACTATAGTTTCAGTTTCATGGTAAATCGAAAATTCATAGCAATGGATAGTCAATATGAGAAGAATCTACATAGTTTTGATAGTATTATTGAAATTTAATAGAATCATTGAAACATATTCTATGATCTTATATTATTAATGAATATATATATTTCATTTTTTCAATATTTAATGTTTAGATGATATATTTAATGAGGAAGACTATTGGCACTGATTCCACATACAATTGGAAAACAATAAATTACATTTTGGAGTTTCCATATTGGTCTACCAAATTGTTACATAATTATTTATATATAATCAACATTGAAAATAATGTATGTGGAATTTTTATTTCAATTGTTCTAAATATATTAGGGAATATTAAAGAGGACATTCAAACTCACTGAGAATTATTGGATTTGGGTATTCGACCAAAACTACATCCTTTATAAATCAGTGAAAACAAATGAAATGTCCCATATGCTTATTATGTGGTACAAAAATTAATTATAAATGAATTTTTTTGATGTAATATATAATATCAAGGATCATGATGGATATTTTGGAACATATCGAAATGAATCAATTAGAAGGAGATGAAACTACAATCCATTAATAAATCTGGTTATCACATACCTCTCCACGGGTTTATTCCTATTGAAATCTAGGGTATTATATAATATATTGTTATTTTTATTGTCATTTATTTGTTCCATTATTATAGAACTTTTTGATAAAAGGATACACATGTATTTATTGATAAAAATTCACTTTGAGAAATTATTAATTTTATATTACATTGGAAAAAAAATAGTCTATCATGTTTCACATGTATAATGTATTTAGCAGTTGATTTTCCAATTGAAATACATCATGGGGGAACCATTATGTTTTTTTGTATCCTAATGATCTAAATAAAATCAAATGAAAAATTATTTCATAATCAATATCATCTTGATTGTTCCATTGCGAGAGGTTATCCTTCATAAGAATGTATGGAATTTTTTTCAATGCATTTGAAGGATGTGAACTGAATCCTTAAACATAAAATAAGAAATAAAGATGATAAATATTTGGAAATTGATTCCTTATTTCCATTTATACCCCAAAAAATATTAATTCACATTTCATATACATTGGCTACAAAGATCCTTAATGATAGGGTTATGTCACATTTCACATTAATGTTTAACAGTGGATTGTTAGATGACTATACCATGTATGTAATTTCCATATTTATGTTTTTTCTCATACTATGTCATTTCAAATATACCATAATAATATATTATCATTATTATAATGAAAAATTATAAATTTATAAGTAGATTTCAATGATCATTTCTTTTGATAAAAATAGAGGCCTTATAAGGAAAAGTGTTTCATTCTTGGTTTAAATGAACAGTACGACCATCACAATAATTAATATAATATATTAAAATAAATTTATTTGAATTACTCAAATATATATCATGTATTGAGATTACCTAGTTACTTTGAGTTTCATAAATTATGAGTTTTGTTTTTTTGTCTCAGTTCATTGGTTAGAGAATGAAAATCTTTAATAATAAAAGGGTAAAATTTTGTTACATGTGATTGAGTGGTGAAAATGAAAACACATTATGTTGTTGTTTTGTTAATTTATACAAAAAAATGTTATATTAGTTTATTAGATAGTGGGATTCTATGTGATAATGTTACAAGTAATGTATTTGTTGATAAAATATTGTAATTGGATTACTACTCTCATGGTCGATTTGTTATGTTGTAATGTAAATGGTTTGATTAAATGATGTGACATGGATCATTTATTGATTAATTTTTATTTACAATTATTGAAATGAGTCAAATCCTAACTATCGATGAACTATAAAATATTTATTTAATGGATGCAAAATTGTTTTTTAGGATCATTTGAGACTAGATTATAGGTTCATTAATGAATTTTTCCGAGAAAATATTTTTCATGATGATGGGGATGAATTAAAAACATTGATTCTACCATATAGGATTAAAAATTTATTTATTTTGATGTGGAAACATTTTCCATTTGTGAGACTTCATGTTGAATCTAATACATTCATTGGAAATATATAAACTAATCCATATTTTTTCATATATCATTCAGTTTATCTAATCATGGGTCTTTAAGGATTATACGACATTAATTAATTTAAATTAAATTTATTTTGGAATTATGTTTTTTTTTTTTGTTTTTTTTTCGCATTTATTTAGATTCATTTATTTTTAGAAAATGTTGTTTTAAAGGGTTTAAATAAATTGAGGACTAAAATTTAAATTTTTTTCATTAAAACAGGTAATGGAGTCATTTGTGACTTCTTTGACTTATATGTTTTTTCTTGATTTTTAAAATCTATTTCTAAATAATGGACATTTCATTCATATGTATATTGGTCCATAAAATGATTTATTTTAAAAGAGGTAATTAAATTAAAATGATCAATGGATTTGAGAGAAACTTATTCTCATATAGTTACCTTTTTTAGTATAACTATTTTAATATATTTCTTCATCAGTAGATATAAGGCCATGTAATTATTTTTTATCATCCTTTAAATATAAATTTTATTAAACCCGAGTTGAATACTACTTATCCAACATGTATGGGTATGATTGGGGTGATCCTCGGTCTAAATGGTGCACCCATCATACCCATACCATACATGACCCCCTAGTGGACACCCCGTCTACCACACATTTACATCATCCTCTAAAGCCTGCAGTGATGTTCTCACCCATTCCTTTATCATCGTCATAGTTATCCGCTCCTTCAAGTAATATGTCTACACAACCTCTAGTTATTTCCCTCATTTACCATATCAATGTCCTTTTATGTTTCCCCAATCCTACAACCCATATTGTTATACGTCTACTTCGCCCTAATTTCATATTATCCACCTAGGATCTGATGATTATATTCCATCAGCTTTGACTTGAGTACATAGAGATCAACTGGAGAATATATCAAAAAGACACATTCATGTCAGGCTATTGATTCATGATCACTCATAGATCCATCAAAACATGATGAGTAACCAATATCATATCCTTTATAATATATTTTTGTAAAATTATATCACATAATTTTTCATTTATTTTAATGTTTCTTAATTATTATTTTTTCGTTAACCTTATTCAGTGGGATTACATAGGAGGTGATGTTGAATAACCGTATGAGTGAATCATATAATCATCAAACTCAAATAATGGTTGATTAAAATGATGAAATTTGGATAATAAGTAAAAATTCTAGACATTGTAGTTGTTTTATAGTAACATTATCCAAGTACAATGATATAATTCCAGTGAAACATACTCATGGATACATATTAGTAATGGCATCAAAGATAAATCATGGGTATGAAATTTTTCTAAATTCATATCTATTTTTTTTATTGTTATGAAATACCATTTTTTTATTGTAATATTAAATTTACCGATGTTGAACATGTTAAGGTAGTAATGTTAATGGATAATGAGTACAAATAGAGAACTTATAAAAATTTGTTACATATTTGCTGCAAAATTATAGTGAGTTCAGATTTAGAGGATATAGAATTATTCCCCGACATTCCATAAAAATAATATCAAAAAATTATTGCATATTGGAAAATTTATGATTTTAAGGAAATTATAATCACTAATGTATTACATAAAAATTAATTGTTTATTACATGTATTGAATTTTTGTTAATACTCATTATGAATAAAAAAAGAACAAATATTAAATAAATTGTTTTCAAAATCTGGGAAACACTAGAATTCTCAATAATTAGAATCTATATGTACATTAATATTAATAGAAATAGTAACAAAATTTATATCGTATCTTAATAATTTTTTTGTTGATGAAATTTACATTTTGTTATCATTAAACACTTTAATGTAAGGCGGGTTATACCCCATATGAATTTCATAATTCCCAATTGGATGAATGGAAAAATGGACCAATTTCTTATTGCCCTAATTATCCCAATGAAATTGTTGGATAATTTTCCTAATCGATTAATTGTCCAATTGTCCTCATTGGAAAAATTGTATAATTTTCCAAATTTCGTAATTGGTTATGTGGACTAATTTGGGAAATTGACAAATTGAAAAAATAGATTATTTTCTAATTAGACTAATGTATTAATGGCCTAGTGGGAATTTGGAAAAATGGAATAATGGATAATTATCATAATTTCCTAATTGCCTAACAGAATGTTGATTTAATGTCCTAACTACACAATTAGCCTAGTGGCATAATCAGATAATTTACAAAAATTTTAAAAGTGACTTATTAGCCGATTGGTCTAAAAACGAAATTTCTAAATGGCCATTTATACTAATAGATGAATGGAAAATTGGCCTAATTTCCAAATGAAATAATTAAATATTTTCATAATGGTCAATTGGCTGAATCACATAATGTATAATTTACCGATTGGATTATTTTTGCAATGGACTATAGGGAAATTGTCAACTGACCTAATAACAAAATGTCATGTAGGATAAATGAAGAAATGGTAAATTGAAAAATTCTCATAACATCATTGTTGGACAATTGGACAACTGGCCTAATTGAGTAATTATCTATTAAGAAAGTTTTCTAATGGTATAATTGTTCAATTTTCCTCATGGCCAATTTGTCAAATTTCACGATTTGCGTAATGGATAATTTTCCTTGTGTACTCATGCCTAATTTTCCTAATTACCTAATGTCAAATATTCCTAATGGAATAATAAATTAATTTCAAATTGTGTTATTTTATAATTGACCTTGTGGACTAAATTCCAATTCACCAATTTTCATAGTGGCATAATTTACAATTTCATTAATGGTCAAATTTCCTAAGGGATAATTGGCCTCATGGAAAAATGGCCTAATATAGAATTGTCATAATGTTCTAATTATATAATGGTAAATTGGGATAATGTATTAATTCCCAATTTGATAATTAGACTAATGTCCTAATGGATTAAGGGATTAATAGAAAAAATACATAATTGGCTTAATGACCTAATGACCTATGGAAAAAATGGCCTAATGCACTAGTTAGAATAATGTACAATTATCCTATCAGCTTAATGGAGAATTTTCATAATACCATAATGGAAAATTTTTCCAATTGCAAAAAAATCAAAAATTTTATTAGGAAGAATATAGAATTGGCATAGAAGACTATTGTTCGATAGGAATAATAACTTATTGGCCTAATGGCCAATTGGACTAATTTTTAATTACACAATTACATATTATCCAAATTTCCAAATTTCCTAATGGACAATTTTTTTAATGTCCTAATGGAATATTGTGATACTTTCCTAATTTTCAATTGTACTATTTTATAAAGGAATAATTGAAAATTGTCATAATGAACTAATATTAATTTGATAAAATGGCATAATTTCCTATTTTACATTTTCTCAGTTTTCTAATCGGACAACTAAGATAATGGGTAATTTCCCCAAATGCATAATTTACTAATTTCCAAATATCCTGAAGTTCTAATGAAAAATTTTAAAAATAATCTATTTCTCTATTTTTCAATATTCATACTATGAGAATAGACTAATAAGTCTAATGTCATAATATACAATTAGTCAATTGGGTACTAGACTATTTGGATTATTGAAAAAATATTCTAATGACCAATTTCTCCAATGGATTATTTTCCAATTGGTGAATTGGAATAATTCCCTAATTGACCATTTTTTATAATGGACTAATGGAATAATTTTCAATTTTTCTAATGGACTAATCGATATATTGTCTAATGTCCAATTGGATAAATTTACAAATTTACTACTAAGAAATTGGCCTAATGGCGTAATTGTCTAATTGACCATATATCAAAATGCCAAACTAGAATAATGTTTTAATGGCCTAATTTTTTAATTAATCTATTGTTATAATGGTGTAATGTCATAATTTCCAATTGGCCTATGGAATAATGGCCTAGTAGCCTACTAACGAATTGTATAATTGGCCAAATGATCCAATTGTTTTAATTCCATAATAGGTGTATCGGATGAATTGACTAAATGCCAATATCCCTTATAGACTAATGTCCAATTCGACAATTGGACTAATTGTATAATAAAGTAATGTTTTATAGGACTAATTTACAAATGGAATAATGGCCTATTCTCCAATAAGACTAATTGGCATAATGCTATTATTTTGAATTGTCCTAATGGATTATTAGGCAATTGAAAATTTGGAATAATGTTTTTATGGTCGATCGGATTGATTTACTAATGGACAATTGTATTAATTTAATAATGAAAATTAGAAAATCGGTCAATTTACTACTATCTGAATAGATTAATAGCCTAATAGCTATATGGAAAAATTTCCTAATGTCCAATTGTCAGAATTTCCCGATGGGAGATTGTACAATTGGAAAATTTTGTTAAGGTCCTAATGTCTAAAAGGCCAAATTTCCTAAAGAAAAATAGGAAAAATGGCATCATGGACTATTATCCAAATAGCCTAATGGTGTGATGGTCAATTATCCAATTGGCCAAATGGAATTATAGAGTAATAACCAAATGGCCAATTTTACTAATGGCTTAATGGCCTATTTGGATAATTACTTAATGGAATAATGTTGAATTGGACGAATTCCATAATATACTATTTTTAAAAATAGAATAATGGCCTAATGGACAACTATCCAATTTTCATAATGTTATAAAAGGCCAATGTCCATTTAACCTGATGGTATAAGGATGAATTGTCTTGATTGCCTAATTTCCTAATGTCAAATTCACCTAATTGGCCTAACAGACTAATGGATTAATGGACTAATGGATTAATTTATTAATAGACTAATGTACTAATGACTAATTGGCCTAATGTTTTATTGGCCTAATGGTTTATTGTACTAATGGAAAATTCGCATACGGTCCAATTGGACTAATTTTCCAATTTAAAAAATTGACTAATGATATTATGTTTAATTATTAAAATGTATTAATTGGATAATTGGCCTAAGGTACTAATGGTAAATTTTAATTATGTCCTAATGGAAAATTATTCTAATGTACTAATAACCAATTAAACTAATGGACTAATGGATTATTATAAAATTGTCCTAATGGCCAATTGGAGAAAAAGACAATTTTCCTATTGAAGTAATATCCAAATGGACTAATGTCCAAATGGCATAATGGACTAATGGAATAATGTAAAAATGTCCAATTGGAATAATTCCTCAATGGCCTAAAAATCTAATGGATTTATGGTCTATTGAAAAAATTTCCAAATGGACGTATGTCCTAATTTGTATAATTGGTCTAATGGACCAATTTCCCATTGAGAAATTGGATTAATTAGATTAATGGGTAGTTTGACATTTGGCCATGTGGCATAATGGAAAAATTAAAAAAATGTCCTAATGTCTAACTGGCCTGATGAAACAATTTTAAATTATCAAATTGTCCAATTGCATAATACCCTAATTGTGTAATTACCTAATGAAAAATAGGACCAATGGCCAAATTACCTAATCAGATAATGGTCAAATGTCCATGTACCCTATTGATCTAATGAACTAATGGAATAATGGCTAATTGGGGTAATGTCCCAATGACCCATTAGACAATTGGTAAATTGTTCTGATGTCATAATTTCAGAACAGTCTAATGGACTAATGACATGACGGAATAATGGAATTAATAGACTAGGTAAAAAATGTATTGAATGTAAAAATTATCTTAAATGGTCTAATTGTCCTAATTAGCCAAAATAGAAAACATTGCATAATATTCCTAACATCCTTACAAGTACTAATTGAAAAAATGGTATAATTATCCAAAATTCCCAAATTCAACCAATTCACCTAATTGGACACATTGTCCAAAACTTTCTGAAATTTACTAATTATCCTAATGTAGCCAAATTAAAGATCTAATTGGTCTAAATGTGCTAAATTAGACTAATTGGATTTAATGTATTAAGTGGACTAAATTGCATAATTTTTTTAATTGGGTTATATAACTTACATTGTCAAATATTCCTAATTAGATTTAAATGATCAGTTGGCCTTTTGGAATAAATGTAATAATTAGAAAATTGGAAAAATTACAAAATGGTCTAATTAGCCCAGTTGGACTAAATGGTCTAATTGGCCTTATTTTCATAAATATCCAAATTTTCTTAATAGATCTAATCGATCTAAAGGCCTAAAAGTACTAATTATAATAATTCCCATAATTAGCCTAAATAGCTCTATTAACCTAATTCACCTAAATATCATAATTGAACTAGCTGACCTAAATTTCCAAAAATTGCCTAATTGGGAAAATAATCCTAATAGGATAAATGGGATAAAGGGACAAAATTGACCTAAATAGGATTAAATTGACTAAATTGAAAAAATATAAGTCCTAATTGGACAATGTTATCCTAAAATTCCTAATTGGCCTAAATGGCTTAATCATCCGATATAGTATAAATTCTATAATAACCCAAATTGGACTGATTGTCTTCATTTTCCTAAATAGATTATTTGAAAAAATGGAATGTTTACCAAACAACTAAACCTGTAAATAAATATACTGACTAATGATAAAAATATCTATATGACTAAATAACCAAATAATGAAAAAAAAATTAAAATTGGACTGAACTTAACATACAAAAGGTGTCCATATTATATCCATGAATACAATTATAATTCTTATGTATTGATTATGTCATATAATAAGTATTAAATTTAAAATAATTACATTATTTATATGTATCTCTATTCTACAGATATCTTAAAAATATACATTATTGATTAATTATAGATTTATGAGATTCATATTTTTCAATAATGTATAATTATTCAAATAAATGTAAATAGGTGAAAGCACCATTGCACATCAGAGTTTTTATTCCTCGAAAAAGGGTATTTCTCTCAAGTTGGAAGATAAATGACTAAAGTATATTAAATTGAAAAAAGGAAAATATTTATTTTTTATATATATTCGCAATATTGATAAGAAATTAATAATTAAATATCTTTTTAATACTTTCAATATTGTTCCCTACAAGGCATCAAAGAGAAATAAGATGTTTTCATTTAGTAAATTGATCATTTGATTAAGGTATTTGGTGTGGTATAATAGGAGAGAATTTGATGTCGAATGAGGAAAAAAATTCCCATGTAGTTATTTTTTCTCATAAGAAACATCTCAAACCTCTTAAATTATCCATATGTATTTTACTCATGGAAAATAAACTACTGGATAAATATTTTTATGGGAGTGTGAATGAAGTAAACTGATCACCCAACACTTCTTCAATGCTATGTCCGTTATAATTACATCACCTTCATCAGACTAAGATACTCATTCTTATTCATGTATGGAATAAATTTTATCTTTATATGATTCCCCAAGAGATGTAAATGGGATTCAAAGTACTATTCAAGGTAATGGTGGTGGTGGTGAAGATTATGACTATAACGACATTGGTTCTCCAGATGGTGTTATTGTTGACGAGGATATTTCGGATGGTGATGTGGATGAGTATTCTTGTGATGGGGGGGATATTTATCGCTTACATTTTTTAGTTAACATTAATCATATATGTGGGTGTTCCATAATTCATTGAATTTATTGTTTTTTTCGATGTATATTTATTTTAAATTACCCAAATTGTTTTAATAATTATTAAAATTAGTTTCTTTAAGGATAAATATATAATATTTTTAATGAATTGAATGTGAACCATCATTTTTATTTTGGTTGGACTCACCTGTTTTAAAAATCACAAATCATGTTTATGTAACCCCAAATAATGTTTTGATAATCCCAAATCTTTTTTTCATTTAAGTGAGAACCATGTTTTCATTCTATGAAAATTATGTTTCATTAATGTTTCTTCTTTCTATAGAGTATTATTAATATACTCTCAATATCACTGCTTGATTGGTTAAGATAATAGTGTAGAATTTATATAAGTATAAGGATACTGTTACAAGGTCACCGATACAAAGGTCACCATTACAAGGTCACCGTTATAAGGTCACTGTTAAAAGGTCACCATTACAAGGTCACAGTTCAAGGTCACTGATACAAAGGTCACTGTTACAAGGTCACTGATACAATGGTCATTGATACATAGTCACTGGTACATGGTCACTGATTCAAGCCTACTGTTGAAGGTCACCACTGAAAGTTACCAATGGAAGGTTACAATTGGAGGTTGCCGATGTGAACCTGCTGTTGAGGCCTACTTATGTAAAGGATACCATTAACAATCTACTAATACCATTACTTTGTCAAATTATTGATATTCTTCTAACATTAATATTTTCTAACATTTATTCTTCTAACTTAATTAATTCTTATTGCAGACATATCAGGATACCATATCTTGATAGTACGAGGTATGAGAAATATTCACGTGATGTACTCACTCCTATTATAGGGCCTAAAAGATGAAAAAATAATAATGAGGAAGAAAGATAAATAGAGGCACAATGAAAAATGAAAGGTTGCCAAGAAGTTAAAAAAGCACAAGGAAGAAATACTGAAAGATCATGGAACCATTCAAGCATCTTCCCTATGAACCCCCAAGAACTTAAAGAAGATCATTTTAGGAAAAAAAACATGAAGCTGCCTTTTGGGTTTCATAAACTATCAAGCAACTGTAGAAGCAGGACACTCAATTCCTGAAAGCCAGTACCCTGAGTAGCGACACTCTTTTTTGAGGAGAACTTCTAGAGATAGACTCAAGCTTTAAATTCTTCACATTATGGATTAAAGAGTTGAACTAAAAACACATATATCCATTTAAACTCTATCTCATCATAATTTCTCTATTTTTTTCTTGTCTACATTTCTGAGAAGTATGTCTGCCTGCTTCACACACTATCTCGTGTGCTTGAACTGGAGTATATTGGATATCCTTATAACTCATCACATACATTTTATTCACATGATAAACTGTGGAAGAGACCATGTGTGGTCTATGTTTTTTCCATTCCAACGAAGAATAGTGGTAGAGTGTGTGAACCCTGGATAGTTTTTGAAATCTGTTGTAAAGCTTGATATAGGTTGTGTATCAGGTTTTTTTCTATTATAAACTGCTTGGTGGTAGGTGTTCAACAAGTTAAGAGGATTAAGTCTCAGCTTGAGACTGAACCTATTGTGTAACTTTTCTGTGTTCTATACTTTGTTATACTGTTTTTTCTCTATCTTTCACTTCTTATATTTTCTAAAAAATAAAACAGTTTTTCTTTAACATTGATGTTTAGTTTTGGTAAGTGTGTGTATTTTTTAATTCAGTATACCTGTTTTAAATGTTGAAGTAGTGTTATACACTAATTCAACTAAGGATTAATCACTTGGTGAGAAACCTTTTTACCAATTACACATCTATATCTAAACTACCTTAATTAACTAGGCCGTTTTCAACATTATGGGGGATCTTTATAATAATGTTTTTAACAGAAATTTTGAGTAGGAACTCAATTAACACCCTATTGAGATTCCACTCTGACCAACACTTGGTATCAAAGGATCTTATTTTCAAGTGTTTAAATTCTTTTCGACTGTGATTTTAGTTTTATCATTAAAATCATAAAATTCCTATCATATCTAAATTTTCAGTTCATTAAATTCTAAGTATCTATTGGAACTGGAGTTCAGGGTGCTGCTACTAACAGACCACCTTTCGTTAATGGTAATAACTATGCTCAGTGGAAATTAAAAATCACTACTGGAAAAAATACATATACCCAGAGTTCAAAACCATGGGTATAACCCACAAAACCATGGGTATAGCCTATACCCACAGTTTTGGGAACCGTGGGGCTGAGTGGCGTCGGTATCGGGGTGCTCACCTATACCCACGGTTTGAAAAACCGTGGGAATTTTTTTTCCACCATGTCAAGGCCTCATCCACACTGTCAAAGTGTTATACTTACGGTTTTTAAACCGTGGGTAAAAATATATAAATACTGCACCCCACAGGGGTTGAACCCGCAATGTCCCGCACCCAGGCCGCTAATTTCATCAGCACTACACCACTCCTGCTACTCCATTTATATTATTATATATCTATTTTTTAAATATATATTAATTTTGGACGGTATTATGAAAAAACGTAGCTAGCGGGTTTTGATCCCGCATCTGTCGCAGCGAAATACTAGCGCCTCACCAACCGAGCAAGCTATATTACATAAATTTGTATCAACATTTATATTAATATATTAATATTAATCACAGTTTTGGAAAATAGAAGCCACCAGGATTCGATCCCGCGGCTATGTAGTACACAAACAGACGTCTCACCAACTCATCTACTGGATTTTTTTGAACTTTTTTTTATAAATCTATATATATTAATAATACCCTAGTTCCCGCCATAGTTTTTTTCGTTGTCCCGTGTAATTTTAGTTCCCGCCTTATGGAGGGAAATCTATACCCACGGTTCTCTAAAACCATGGGTATAGGTCTTCCAAAAAAGCCACAATACCAACAGTTTTGAAGAATCGTGGGTATAGGTCTGCCGAAAAAACTCTATACCCCCAGTTTGGCCAAAACCATGGGTATACACCTTCAAAAAAATCACCTATACCCATGATTTTGCAGAACCATGGGTATTGGTCTTCAATAATAAACTATACCAACTGTTTTATCGAAAACTGTGGATATAGGTGACCTATACCCACGGTTGTCAAAAACTGTGGGTATAGGTCCCCATATTATCCATATACCCAGGGTTTTCGAAAACCGTGGGTATAGGGGTACCCTATACCCAGGGTTTTTCAAAAACCCGTGGGTATAAACCTGTTTTTTAGTAGTGAATGAAAATGTATCTAGAGAGCATGGGACCCGAAATCTGGGATACAATTAAAGAACAACATATATTTCCTGCTACTACTAGGGATAAATGGTCTCAGTTAAATAAAACCATATATAATAATAACTGTAAATCAATGAATGATTTGTATTGTTCACTAGGTGATGAAGAATTCAATATAATATCTTCTTGTAAAACTACATATGAAATTTGGGATACTTTATCTATATCTCATGATCAAACAGCTAATGTAAAAGAAATCAGATTAAATACATATACTATTAAATATGATAATTTTAAAATGAAGGCTGATTAACTTATTTCTGAAATGTATCTTAGGTTCAATGAAATAGTGAACACCAAGAGTCTTCTTGGAAAACCAGTGGACAACAAGGATGAGATCATGAGACTACTTTGATTCCTGCTTGAAAAATAGAGAGGAACTTCTATTTCCATCAAATAATCTTGTGACATAGGAAAACAACCAATAAAGGAACTAATTGGAAATCTTATGATATATGAAGAAGAACTTAAAGTGAATCGTGAATTAGATAAATAACCAGAGAATAAATTTGTATGATTCAAGACAACTACCTCAAAGAACAGAGAAAAATAAAGAGTTCATGCTCCCATATATACTTCCAAAAGTGAAGACTCAGACTTGGATAGTGATGATGAGATTTCTTATCTTGCAAGGAAATTCAAGAATACATACTAGATGAAAAGGTTATTTAGAAAATCAAACTACAATATAAGGTATGAGAGTAATGGAAAATGGAAGGAAGATAGAAAATGGAATGAAAACACAAATGAAATAATCTGATATGAGTGCAAATGAAACAGTCATGTGAAGGATGATTTCCCAAGGTATAAATTTAAGAAGAAGTGTGAAGACAAGTGAAAAGGATATAAAATGGCTATTAATTCCACCTGGAGCACCACAGAAGGGAGCTCAAGTGGATCTGACACTTTGGATATCAAGAAGAACAAACATGAAAACCTATGTTTCATGAAAGAAACATATGAGGTAACAACCGATTGTTCATTACATAATGTTTATTATTCCAAGAGTGAAAGTGAATCAAACAATGAATAAGATATGACTAAGGATGACCTATTTTAATACTGTGGAATTCATGAAGAAACATTTAATGTACTCAAGGATAAATATAAATTATTTAAAGGAAAACAATCTCTAAATGATAATTAAAAAACTGATCTGCATATTGAGAAAGAAAAATGTGCTCTACTGTTAAAATAGAATACTAAACTCAAACTGTCAAATGAGAAATTAAAGAAAGATCATGAGAAATTTACTATAGTTAGAGATACCTTGAATAGGTTAATAGGAAAACAGATTGCTCCAAAATATACAACTGTTCTGGGATATCATCCAGGATAGAGAAGGATCATTCAAACTAAATTGGTTCCAAAATCTGGAAAGTTCATAGCGATCTCATGTTCTGGAACATATTTTGAATGACAATTTACTAAAGAACCAAAAAAATTATTCATGCCTCTAATAATATCTTCTAGTTATTGAAAATATATGAGACAATTATGCGTTTCAAATGTTTTACTTACTATCCTCTCAGGACCCAAGAAAATCTGGGTTCCAAAGTTACCCCATTCCTAATCCGTTTTTCAAGAAAGATGCCTAATGAGTTCCTGTATGACCTTGTGGTACTTGGACATTGGATGTTCAAGACATATGATAGGAGATTAGTCTTGCTTCAAGATACTAATCAAAGATGATGGTGGACATGTAACTTTTGGTGACAATATAAAGGGAAATATCACCGGCTTAGGCCAAATTGGTAACCCTAATACTGTATTAATTTCACAATTTGTTTTTATTGATGGGTTAAAATACAATTTTCTATGCATCTCTCAGTTGTGTGATAATGGTTTTAATGTCATGTTTGAAAATGATGCATGCAATGTTTTTAATTAAAAAAATTATTTAGTATTCACTTCCTGTTGAAATGAAAATGAGTATGTTGTTGATTTAAAATCTTTAGCCAAGAAAAATGCTTCTTGCTTAAATTCTTTTCATAATGAATCATGGTTGTGGCATAGAAGATTAGAACACTAAAATGTTCACTAATATAATAAATAGACTAATAAAGGTTTTGTTAGATACTTACCTAAATTTTAATTCCCTTAACAAAGTGTGTAATCCTTGTATAAAGGGAAAACAACACAAATATTCATTCAAACCAAATAAATAAGTCTCTACTTATCAACTACTTGAGTTGGTTCACAAGGACTTGTTTGGACCATCAAGAGTTTCAAGTTTAAATTGGAAACACTGTATTTATGTTCTTGAAGATGATTTTTCTAGGTTCAGTTCGGTATACATTATGGATCACAAAAGTGAAGCGTGTTATTATTTTATCAAATACTCCATGTTAGTAGAAAATCATAATGCACATAGAATCAAGACCTTGTGAAGTGAGCATGGCCATGAGTTTGAAAAACAGGAGTATGAATCTTACTGCTCACACAATGGCTATAGTCACAATTTCTCTTCTCCTAGAACAATCCCACAGAATGGAGTCATGGAATGAAGAAATAGGACCCTTCAAGAAATTTTTAGGAAAAGTCTCAATGAGTATGATTTACCATTTTTTTATTGAAGCTGTAAATACAGCTTGTTATACCATCAATAGGGTCTTAATTATACATGTTCTTAAGAATACCCGTTTAGATCATTGGAACAATAGGAATCCAAAGGTTAATTACTTTAGAGTTTTTGGTTGCAAAGTCTTTATTCTTAATACTAAGGATAATATTGACATGTTTGCCTCCAAAATTGATGAATGAATTTTCCTAGGTTGCTTAATCTCGAGTAAATCCTATAGAGTATTCAATAAGAAAACCAAATGTGTGGAACAGTCAGTTCATGTCAAATTTTATGAAACTGATCCACATGAACCCAAAACCTCTCTTGAATATATTGAGGAAAATATTTAAATTTTGGACCTTAATAACAATGATAGTGAACCCCCTATAAAAGTAACTTGTTATGGGAATCTTTAGGAATATGCACCTATTCAGTTGAACCTATATATAACCATGAGAGGTCTAGTTCAACTATTCCTAGAGGTATTAGGAATCTCAAGTATCATTCTTTAGATGTTGTAGTAGGTGATTTAAATATAGGGACACAAACTAGAGATTCTCTTTGAAACAAGGTTTAACATCAAGCTTTTCATTCACGGCTTGAACCTAAAAAAAATTAATGATTCTATCGATGATGATTTTTGGGTGATGGCTATTCAATAAGAATTAAATCAATTTGAAAGAAAGAAATTATGGGAACTAGTTGAAAGACCTAAGGACACATTGAAAATAGGCAATAAATGGGTTTTTTAGGAACAAAGTTGATGATTCTAGGAATATAGTTAGAAATAAAGCTAGGTTAGTTGCACAATAATATAGTCAAGAGGATTGAATATATTATGAGTAAACCTTTTCTTCTGTATCTAGGATAGAATCCATTAGGATATTACTTACTTATGCAGCTCATTTGACTTTCAATATTTATCAAATGGATGTCAAAAGTTCATTTTTAAATGGGTACATAGTTGAAGATGTATTGGTTTAACAACCCCCTAGTTTTACAAATCCCTATTTTCTAAATTGTGTTTTTAAATTATCTAAAGCCGTATATGGTATAAAACAATCTCCAAGATATTGGTATGAAAGACATAGTTCTTTTTTTATTTCAAAATGTTTTACTAAAGGGATTTCAGATCCTACATTGTTTATTAAAACGATTTCAAAAGATGTTTTAATAGTAAAAAATTTTGTAGATGATATAATTTTTTGATCCTCTAAAAACTCTCTCTATACTTATTTTTTTGAAAAATGATACAATATGAATTTGAAATGAGTCTAATGGCGGAACTAAAATTTTTTCTTGGATTTCAAATTTTTCAAAATAAAAAAATGTATTATTTTAAATCAAATTAAATATACAAAGAACCTTTTAAAACGTTTTGTTTTGGATAGTAGTAAAAGTATTTATACACCTATGAGTACCACTTGTAAGTTGGATACTGATGAAACTGGTGAACCAGTCGATCAAACCAACTATAGAGGTATGATAGGAAGTATTCTCTAGATTACATCTAGCAGACCTGATATTATGTTCAGTGTATGCATGTGTGCTCATTTTCAATCCAATCCAAAAGAGTCTCAATTAAATTCTGTTAAAAGTATTTTTAAATATCTCAAGTACACTATAAATGTAGGAATATTTTATCTAATAGGACTGTTGTTTGATTTAATTTGTTATTCAGATGAAGACATTACTGGTTTCATGTTTGACAGAAAAATCACCTCTGGAACCTGTCACATTTTAGGTAGGTCACTAGTATCATAGTGTAGTAAGAAACCAAATTTTGTTTCATTATCCACTACAAAGGCAAAATATATAGATTCCGATAGTTTTTGGGCTCAAATTTTATGTATGAAACACACTTTACTAGACTATGGGTATCAATTCAAACATGTCTCTATAAACTATTATAATAAAAGTGATACTATCATCTCTAAAAATTTAATATCTCATGCGAGGAGAAAGCATATTGATATAAGACATCACTTCTTGACAGATCATTATCAACGAGGTGATATCACTATTGAATTCATTGGTTCTAAACACCAACTGGTGGATATATTCACAAAGACTTTGAATTTTGAGAAGTTAAATTACATCAAACATGAGTTAGGTATGATAAACTATTGATAACGGAACATCACTCTTAGACCTCATCGATAGAACCTCACCGTTAGACCTTACCGATAGAACCTAACCATTAGACCTTACCGATAGAACCTCACCATTAGACCATACTAATCGAACCTCACCATTACACCTTACCTATTGAACCTTACTGTTAGACCTTACAGATAGAACCTCACTGTTAGAACTTACTGATAGAACCTCACCATTGGACCTTACAGATACAACCTCACCATTAGAGCTTGCCGATAGATCCTCATTGTTAGACCTTAATGATAAAACCTCACTATTAGACCTTACCGATAGAATCTCACTATTATACCTTACATATTGAACATCGACGTTAGACCTTACAAATACCTCCTTACCAACAAATTCCTTGAGTTTGGAACTTTGTGTTTATGTGCTCTCAGTCGGAATCTAAAACTTTTTATGTATAATACTTATTTATTTAATCAGTTTTACTTTTTAGATCCCTAAATGATAAAAATAAAACAAAGATAATATTCCAATCCACATAATACCCTCTCACAAACCTTTTTCTCAATAAATCTCAGAACCTAAACCTCTACTGAAACCCTGAACCACTCGATATTGATGACAAGAGACAAAAGGATGATGATTTCAGATAAAGGAGATGCACTCGATCCTAATAGATCTAGAGCCGAGTTAGGTAGTGGCAGCAAGATAGTGGATACGGTGATTAACTGACATTTATCTAAGAGGGAAATAGTGGTTGAGAGAGAGTTAAGTTCACAGTGGATGCTATGGAGCAAGTCATTATTATATAAGGAATTGGAAGCTCATGCCTGGGTTTAGTTTTCTTCAAACAATAATTGACCCTATTAATTGATGTTAGTGGAAGAATATTATGAGTACCTCAATTTAGATCAGTCTGAGGATGAGAATCAGATGTCATCTAGAGTAAATAGAGAAAATGTGAGCTTCTCCTCTTTAGAATGGGATGAATGATTGAGGGTTCCACATGAAGAGATTTTTTATTATTACTCAAAGGTGGTCCCTCCCACTAGTGAGTTCTTCTGATATGAAGAAGCATTAGCTGAATTTACATGGAATGGAATTCCTAGGAAATTAATTTCTGCTAAAATGGTAGGAGAAGATAAGATGATTTTCAATTTTATTCAACATGTTTTAAGTCCCAGAATAGGGGCATTGCAACATTAAAGTATCAAGATGTTTTTCTTTTGTATCTGTTAATGAATAAGAGGAATATCAACATATGTTGGATGTTGATGATTCAACTAAAAGATATGACCAATCCCACATACAAATACAATTCCCTATTTCATGAAATGTTGATATCTCTTATGTTGATATTAAAATGAGTTAATGGAGATAAGTAGGAAACTGTTGTTGTGTAAGAAAATAATTGCATCACCTAAGTGATTTGAAAGCTGATGAAGAACAACCGGAATCCGTGGATAAGAAGATGGGTGAATGATGAGGATAAGGTGTATGAAGTTTTTAACCTTGTGGATCATCCTAACAGGCCTATGAATAAGAGATATCATGGTCTTATGCTTCATGAAGTAGATCCTACTTATTAAAATGAAGAATAAGAGGAAGCTGATGTTGTTTAAGAAATAGAGGATTCTCTGATTGATAATAAGAGTGATCCTGACCTTCCCTCCAATAATCAGGAAAATACTATGTCCTTTGGTAGGCCGAGACCACTAAAGTGACTGTCTAGAAGGGAGATTGTCCTAAGGTATAGTGATGAAGAATCCATTAAAGAAGAAGGGGTAGAAATTATTTTATTAGATGTTAGAGATACATATGATATGGATGAGGACTATAAATCAAGTCATGGTGACATTGATACAGCTTCTGCTGAAAATGAAGAGAAATGTATAAGTCGTATTCCTTTAAAAGGACACACATAAAGGTTAGAATGTATGGATTAAGAGGTTGTTGATTCAGTTGAAGATGGACTTGTTCTAGAAGTTGTTGATGATTCTGTTGAGGAATTGGCAGTGAACCTTCCTGTTAATGTAGTTGATCAAGGAGGTCAGATGGAGATAGATGTGGCTGCTCAAGAGAATACTCCAAGTGAGGGGGAGGAACCTGTGGCTACAGGATCAGTTACTGGTACTCATGAGATAGTGGACTAGACAGAAGCTCATGGATTCGTGGGTTTATGCCTAGTTTAAGAAGATTCTGAAGATGACCAGCCTATCAGAAGTCCTTCAATTCCTATAGTGTCAGAAACTACCATTGTGCCGCAAGTGGTTCTGTTACCTCGTGACTATGTAAAGAAGGATTAATTGGATTCTTTGAAATCATAACTGAATAGGTATATTGATGAACAAACCACTGAGATAGCGAGAAAAATATCTCACAATCAGGGACTCATAGAATCTACAGTGGAAAGGATATTCTCTACATCTCACTCAGTTGTGTTACATGAGGTCAAGGAATGTCAGAATCATGTAAGAACTTTGGTAGAATCTATCGAATCAGTGAAATAGTCTATTTCCACCATAAATGCATACATGGATTCAATATCTTAGGTGAACAAAGACCTCATATATATTAAAACGGTGGTTCAGAAAATGGTCACAGTGTTTGAGGATTTTAAGAAGTCTATGGAAACCCATGTGAAAGGCCAAGATGATGATGTAAAGTGGCTGATCAGTGGGTGACTAAATCCTTTAAAGAGACAGTGGATTTACCTCTAAAATATCTATGTGGATTTTCTTCCTCCTCAGACTCCCCTCATGTTGACATTGAAGCATTAAAAACCGTTGTTAGAGAGGGGGTGGAAATGTTCTCTAGTGCTAGAACCTCAAAATCTCGGTTCATTTCAATTACAAGGAAAATTCATACCCATGTGGGAAATTATCTAATTGAATATTCTCATGTTCAGAATGCCATCAAGGGTCAAGTTGACTACAACTTCAAATAGGTATACACTAACAATAAGATGGATGGCCACTTTAAGTTTCTTTTATAAAATTTGAGAATCTCTTCCATCACTTAGGAATTTAAGGATCAATTGAGAAAGCCTCAAGAGTTGACCCCTGCCTTGGATAAATTTATGGAAAATAAGGATAAATTTATTTCTGCTATGGAAAGAGGGGGAAGAATTATATGGACTTCAGGAATCTTTACATTCCTTTCCTCCATGTGGAATGCACTCCCATCAATGTTCTTCCAGGTTTTCCCTCTACCTCAGGTGCCTCAGGATATGTCAGTGCTACACCTATGATGAATCCTGCACATGCCATCAGAATCATGTACCCTACCATTCCTCAGAGATCTACTCACTATAGGTCTACTGATTCTTCTATTACAGCTCCTTTTATACTACTAACTTCCATCCCTCATCCTATCCCTCCACCTTCAGAACATGTATCCTCAGCTTCCATGGACAAATCTCCTATGGGTATATCTGATGTGGATTGAGTGTGGACTGCTGATAGGGATTTCTGTATTTAATTTTGTATATTATACTCCTGTTTTATTAATAAAAACCCTCCCTTTTCACTATTTTGTTCTGTATGATTTTTGTTAATCCCAAAGGGGGAGAATATATTCAAGGTGGAGAAAATATTGAAAAATATTTAATCTTTAATTCTATCAGGGAAAGAAGTGCTCATATGTGTTTGTATATGTTTAGGCCTAAATTTTGTGTTCTCTATAATATTTTTGTATTCTCACATCACTGATGACATTAGATGTTGTGTTTAAGCTTGATTCAAAACTCTTAAACCTTAAGATTCAATGACATAATTTGTGATTATCAAAAAGGGGATATTGTTGGACTCACCAGTTTTGATAATACCAAATCCTATTTTGATAATCTCATATCATGTTTTGATAATACCAAATCATGTTTTCATTTATGTGAGAATAATGTTTTCATTCTCTTCTAATTATTTTTCATTAATTTTTTTTGTTTCTATAGAGTAATATTCATATACTCTCAATCGCATGGCACGATTGTTTAATATTACAGTGCAGAATTTATCTAAGTACAAGGATACTGCTACAAGGTCACTAATAAAAATGTCACTGTTACAAGGTCACCGTTACAAGGTCACCGTTAAAAGGTCACCATTACAAGGTCACTGTTAGAAGGTCACTGATACCAAGGTCACCATTACAAGGTCACTGATACCAAGGTCACTGATACCAAGGTCACTGATACATGGTCACCGTTACAAGGTCATTGATGCAAGTCTACTGTTGTAGGTCACCACTGAAGGTTACCGATGGATAGTTACAATAAGAGGTTTCCAATGTGAACCTGCTGTTGAATGCTACCAATGTGAAGGTTACCATTTTTAGTCTAGCGATACCCTTACTCTGTCAATTTATTGATATTTTCCTAACGGTCATATTTGCTAACTTTAATGCTTCTGACGTAATTAATGCTTATTGCGTACATATCATGAGACCATATCTTGACAGTACGAGGATTAAGAAATATTGCATGTGATGTACTCACTCTTAATTTCGGGCCTAAAATATGAAAGTAAAAGACCGAGGAAGAAAGATAAATAGAGGCAAAAATAAAAATGAAAGGATGCCTAGATGTTAAAAAAGCACAAGGAAGAAATTATTGAAGAAAAAGGAACCATTCAAGTATCTTCACTGCACACACCCAATAACATCAAGAAGATCATTTTAGGAAAAACAACTTGAGGCTGCCTTTTGTGTTTCATGAACATTCAATCAACTCAAGAAGCAGAACACTCAATTCTTGAAAGCTAGTACTTGGAGTTGCGACACTCAGTTTTGAATACAACTTCCAGAGATAGACTAAAGCTTCACATTCTTCACATTAAGGATTCAAGATCTGAACTGCACCCACATAGAGCCTTCTAAACTCTATCTCATCATAATTTATCTATTGTGATTCTTCTTGTTATCATTTTTGAGAAGTGTTTATGTCTGCTTCATAAACTTTAAATTATGCTTGAACTGTAGGATATTGGATATCCTTATACCAAACATCACTTAAATTTTATTCCCACTTAAAACTGTGGAAGAGAATCTATGTGGTATGTGTTTTTTGTCTTTCCCTCGAAGAATAGTGGTAGTGGGTGTGAACCCTGGATAGTTTTTGAAAACAATTGTAAAGCCCGATATAGGGTATGTATCAAGTTTATTTCTATTATAAACTTCTTGGTGGTAGGTGATCGCAAGTGAAGAGGATTAAGTCCCTGCTTGAGATTGAACCTCTTTTGTAACTTTTCGGTGTTCTATACATTGTTTTACTCTACTTTATCAATATTTCGATGCTTATATTTTCTAAAACATAAAACATTTTTTCATTCACTTTGATAGTTAGTTTTGGTTTGTCTGTGTATTTGTTTAATTCAGTAAAATTGTTTCGAATGTTAAAGACGTGTTATAAACAAATTCAACTGAGGACTAATCACACTTTGAGAAACCTGTCGACCAATTAGACATCCATATCTCTACTACCTTAATTAACTGGGCCATTTTCAACATTTTGGGGGATCATTGTAATAATGTTTTTAACAAAGCTTTTATGTAGGAACTCAATTCACCCCCTCTTGAGATTCCAATCTGACCAACAATTTTATTTATAGATACATGATAGGATAGAAGGTATACTACTTTCAAATGTGTATAGGTACCTATACACAATATTCAATGAACTATTGCAATGTGGTTTCTGCATAGGAAAACCTATACTAATACTTCTTATAATAACGAATATATATATACCCAAGGATTAACAAAAACCTTGGTATAGTAAAACCTCAAGGATATACATATGGTTATTGTAAAGAAATGGATATATCTTTACACAAATGACTCCATAACCCACATGTGATAAAACCATCGGTATAGGCTGTAATCATGTATTTGTTCAATGTACCCATGGTTGTAAACTCTGGGACATGATATGTATCCCATATTAACTCCTTTTTACATTTCTTAACAAAATAATCACCATTTTATTTCAAATAATCACATTAATTGAATATTATAAAATATAAAATATTTATTAATCATACATTATATATATTGATGTTCCAGTAAATTCGCATTACAAAAAATGAGTAATTATATTGAGTTTCATGCCTTGATATGTAAATTAAAATATCTATATAAAATTAATTATCTATTTTCCATGATAAATCACTATGGAGATAAATGATTTCATGATATAGATCTAATAATTTATTATACAAATTATATTAATAAATCATGAAAATATATTTCCAAATCAACATTTCTAGTATGTGTAGTCATTTCATTATGATTATGTGGGATTATATATTTCCAAAAAATGATGATAATATGAGAATGCTGATTTGTGACTTTATGTACTAATGATTGTAAAATTTTACAAAATGGAGTATACTTTTTTATTTTGTTAGGATTTATTTCATATATTTATTATTTATGAACCCAAATTTTATTTATTGACATTATGATATTAATGTCATAGTTTTTAGTTATTAATCATTTATTTTTTTAAATAAAATATAATATTATTCTAAATGGAAATGACTAGTACACTATAGGACATGATATGGTGTGTTTGACTAATCATATGTTTTTTTTTCTGGAAACAAGGTATATATATGAATGTAGATAGTGGTTTTGGATGAAAAATCGATAGGTGAATGATAACCCATGACAAAATTATGAAAACATAATATTAATCATAATATCAATGTTATGTTTGAAATAATATAAGGTTTATAGATAAAAAATCATTCAATCATGATATATAATCTAGGTGGTTTTAGAGGGATAATTGAATTTTATATCAATAATTGAATTTGTACCATTATTGTGACTTAAGTATATGAAAAACAAATTAATTAAATTTTCCCCCATTTGACTGATGATTTATTCTATATACAATATATATTAATATTTTAGATCCATTTATTTGATTTCTTTTTTTCATTATCATCTAAAAATGAATTTCATATCAAATATGTTTTCACACCCGCCTTCACCAAGATGCGGTAAGGGATAACATATTTCCACACACTTCCTTTTTAAAGTTGACGGATCGATAATGACCCTAAATACCTACCTTCAATAGGTCTTGGAGTGGTTAATAGAACCCAGGGTATTGAATTACACACAAAATGGAAGGCATTACCCTTTTTATTTAGTAGGTTTGGAAGATAAGATAGTAAGTCCTAAAAAACTCCAAAACATGAAGCAAAAGTGAAGCCCAAACAATCCATTCTCATATGCATGTTTCAATAATAAGTTCTACAATACACAAAAACTCCAAAGGTTAATACCAATGAAAAGAAAACAACAACAGAAACTGTCCCAACATCCAAACTAGTACTGTCCCGCTTGGCCCTCGATGTCCTCCTGGAAACCTGAAAGTATGTTTGGAAGATAAGATAGTAAGTTCCAAAAAAACTCCAAAACTAGAAGCACAAGTGATGCCCAAAGAATCCATTCCCATATTCATGTTTCTATAATAAGAGCTACAATACACAAAAACTCCAAAGGTTAATACCAATGAAAAGAAAACAACAACAGAAACTATCCTAACATACAAAATAGTACTGTCCCGCTTGGCCCTCAATGTCCTCCTGAAAACTTGAAAGTAGTTTTATATACGTATGGTCAGTATACAATTATACTCAGTAGGGAAAAACAAATGCTCCCATGCACAAGTTGGGAGTCATTATATTTCCCTCTGAGAAAAATAGTGGTATCCAAAACACCTAGAAAAGAAAACTATCCACCCACCCTCACCAAGGCACACTCCCCAAATAACGCAAGTCATGTAAATTAATAGTAATAGAAAATCGATATTTGTGTAGCCCGCATTACATACCCCTTGGTTATTGAATTCATCCTACTCGTCAGACCTCCCCTGCCATTCACACCGTAGTCCCATGGCGATACACCACCCACACACACCTGGGCCACCATAACCCCACATCCCACCCGCAAACACCTGGTCCACAACAACCACACCTAACCATGCCCGTAGACGCCTAGGCCAGAACAACTACCGACTTTCCTGACGACACATTTTACTTATCCATAAGATACTTGGGAAAAAACCTTCCCACACACACCGCAGCCAACCACCACAACTAAAATGCCTGAAGAATCTTGGATATAATGGACCTCAGGCCATCACAGCCTACCCAAAGAGTGTTGGGCTACTCAATAATGGGAGTAGAAAAAAAACTAATAACCAGTCACTCATAGGAGTGTTGGGATCAATAACCACCACAATTGAAATAGGTTTGATCAGCACGTTGGGCTCAATAGTTATGGGTCATGAATAAGAAACATAAGAAGTAAATTATACATATAGGTAAACAAGGACACAACCCATCTTAGGGGTTACAAAACCAGCCTATACACAGACACCCTTGTTAATATTAATTCATAAAAAGCACACTACCCCCATCCAAGTCACAACTCATTCCATGAAATCAATTCCCCATTGAACCCATTATTCTTATCCCATTGGAGTGGTTCTATTTTAAATAATTATTCACTAATGGGAAACTAACAAACATAACCACAATCCAATGAAAGAAAAACAACCAATCAGTAGATTAAACATTCTTTTTCGGTTCTCTTCTAAAGTCACAACAAAAAATGGGATCTGTGATATCCCTCAATGTACTATAACCAAACCACGCTCCACAATGAGGCCCCACACGGCCTCAGATCCAAAAACCAAAAACTTCACCGAAACAGGGGATCCCATCCCCATCCTTGTCCCCCCACAAAATAAAGAATAACAACCACACATATTACCAAGATAGGGAAAGGGGGTTTCTAGATTATATTACACAATTCATTGAGTTTCTCCTTTTCTTTTGGTTAAATGGGGTGATCACACAAGGATTCTTGTTCAATGGAAATTAATTTAATCAACCGAGTTTAAATGATTAACCAATTTCCATGTTATAACCATTCAATAATCACAGAAGATAGGGGTCCATTTGTGAGAAAGGGAAGACCATCAACAAACATGGTTTTTAGTGGACATAATCCCATGAAATTCACAACATATCAGCAAGGGTAATAGTGTATAGTAGCATCATCAAACACACCCCTTCATTCTTTAATAGTCAATTTATTATGTTTATTATGGTTTGGATTCTTCCATCCCCGAAGGATAAATTATCATACCCACCCTGACTGATACAAAGTAAGAGAGATGCAGGAAAAACCCTACCTGGATGTTCAACGATCGATGTTTTTTTCACCACGCACCAGGAACTAGGGATGCACAACATACAGAGGAGGAACTCTAGGGGCTCCAAGAGTGGGCATGAAAGGATCCAGCATAGGTGCACCACCTTCCTTGGTAATGGGGACTCCAAACGTCTGAAGGAGAAGAAGGAAAACACACTAGCCCCAATGAATAATGAATTCTCATGCAATAAAAAGGTGAGATCCTGGAGTTACGGGATATCAAAAATTCATGAATGTCATTAAAGGAATATCATCATTTCACCACGTGGATGGGTGTTTACACATGATAGAACTAATTTTCATTTAATAATTATCATCGAAGATGTGGTTATAATAGCTATGAGTTAAACGATTTCCTTCAATCAAAGGAAAACATGCAACAAGGGAAAAACTAGAATGTACGAGAGAAGGTGTGGAACTAATGGAAAGCCACACATTTGGGAAAGTTAAGGGTCACTCAGATCTTGGGAGATTTTTTATATCTTTTATGGTCTTCAAATGGCTTGGAAACTGATATTTAAAACACTATTATGAAAAATGATACGTTGTGGGAGCAGAATTGGAAAAAAACTTGGTTGGGCCCCTTTTGGTGAGACACCATAAGTTGTTTCCCGCTAACAGTGCCACTATTTTGGTGTGCGACCATGAAGGTGCTACTGTTGTCATGCCACCATCACGATTCCACCCTGACAGTGCCACCGTCATGGTTCCACTGTCACGGTGTCATTTCAATGGTGGCATCATTTCAGTGTGCGACTATGATCGGTGCCACTATTTCGGTGGAACTATTTGATGTAACCGAGTTTTTTGGAAACACTTTAATGAATCTTTTTCTGTTCCATTACATCAGATAACTCTCAAGATATGCTTTCCATCGAGAATTAAAATTAGACTCAAAGAAAAGAGAGTTGTCCGAACAGCCACCTCAGAAGATACCTATCATGTGTAAACCTCATCAACATCTAGGAACATCTCTCTCTCAAGTAACCACACAACATATAAAGGTTTCACTGTCTAGACATATGGATTAGGGATTCCTTTCCCCAATGTCAAGATAATATCCACTTTGGGTGGCACTAACTCACCCCCACTAGTTTAATCGCATCCACCTTAACGTGTCTTTATTAGGGATTAGGTCCTCCCATCCCCATAGTCAGGACTCTTCACACACATTCAGAGAAAAAGGAAAACAACACATTTTATAGTTAACTAGGTCAAAAACTACACCACAGACATTTAGAAAACATAACTGAAAAAAAATTAAAACAACTCTGGGTAATGAGTGTGCATTTCTGCCTCCCTTTCCCATGTACTCTTCTCAGTACAGCATGCCTCCACAACACACGAAGCAAGGGGATGGTTCATCCACGAATCACCTTCTCTTCACAATCCTCGAACCTCACTGGTCTTTCTACAAATGTCCCATTATCCTTAATATCCAACATTCCCCAGCCAAGGATGTGTGAATCATCGTGGAGATATTGATAGAGCTGAGACACATGGATGACGCCATGCACTCTCAGTAGCATTTGTGGTAGCACTAGCTGATAAGACACATTGTCGACCCACCGCAACACCTTGAAGGGTCCGACGAACCTAGGAGAATACTTACTCCCCTACCGAATCTCGGTTTCCCACACCGAGGGGATACCTTCAAGAACATGTTATTCCCGACCTAGAACTCCAAGGGTCTCCTCCTACTATTAATATACGACTTCTACTAGTCATGTGCCTCATTCATCATCCCTTATACAAGCTGAACCTTCTCCGTCATTCTCTACACCACTTCCGAGCCAAGAACACAATCTTCCCTAACCTTCTTCCAGCACAAGGGTGAGCAACACAACCTACCCTTCAATGATTTTAATGGATCCATTATAAGGGTATAGTGATATTTAGTGTTGTATTCAAACTCTACCAGATTCAAGTGTTGAACCCCCGATCCCCCAAATTCCAAAACACATGGTTCAAATGGTCATTAATTAGACCCTTCTATGACTATGGTATATAAATACTCATCCAATAATATTACTTTAAGTATTTGTATCTTTTAATGGGTGTAATATTTTTAATTAAATTCATTTTATTGATTCATATTCCCAATGTACAACCACGACATCTGTATTTCATAAGAAATAAAATTATTTATTTCACATATGAAAATTAAAAAATAATTACTATCATATGAATTAATAAAATAGGATAAATTTATTCCTTTATATTCACTCATAGCATACTTTTGTCATTATGTTGACACACAATAGATATTTTTGACAAATAAAGTGACCATTTATAACTGTCATTGGTTTAAATATTATATAAGTCATAATATGTAATTAGTGTCCATTAATAAATGTAATCTTGATCCATATGTGTTAAGGGTAAAATTATATTCATCCCATAATATATTTTCATGTGTTAGCGTAATTTTATAGCCTTTAGCATTTAATTGTAACCAAAATTACCCAATTTACCATTTATTGTGGTAATAATTTGTATCATAGTTACTATTCATATTTGTAAAATACAAAGGGTAATTTTATATGAAATTTTGATCACCTTATTGTTAGTTTGGAATATATTATTAAAAAATCCAAATATTTTTTTCATAATTTAATATAAAACAAAACTATTAACATGTTTTGAAAAAATAGTTTTTCCATAAAATTAACTTTAATGAGATAAAATGATTTTGATAAAATAATTCAAGTATAAAAATATTTTCAAAAATTAATTATTAGATTATGTAAATTTTGAAAAAACAAATTAAAATTTAAATATAATACAAAAAATATTTTCACATTGTCAACACTGTAAAATATACATTCTTTAATGAAAAATAGATTCTTCACTCTTCGTCAAAATATGAAACTTTTCTAAAAAATAAAAAAATTCACCCTTAGATGATTTTAAAATTATTATTTTAAAAATGATGTATATTTTATCAAATATAATTTAGAAATGTGTGAAACACTATTTTTAACATAATCACCATCAAAAGGCAGTAAAAATACATTTTTAGAAAAGTAGTCCTTTTATCTATAAAATTTGATTTGTTCTTTTATCTTTTAGAGAAAACACATAATTTGAATGTTAAAAATAATAGTAAATATATTATATATATTAAATTTATATAATATAACATTATTTATTTGTATAAAAACAACTTTTCAAATTTTTATAGTTTTCCAGATAAACATTTCCTTTTATTTTCAAAAAAACTATATTACATTCATATGTAATTACTTCGTAAAAAAATTTATATATACCTAGGTAAACCATAATATCATACTTCAGTTAATACTATTCAAACAGTCTATTATAATTTATTGGTTATATTTTTCTTAATTAATTAATTACTACAATAAAAATTATGTTTCATAGAAACTCTGTGTTCTGTGAGACGCAACCTAGGTTGCCATAGTGTGCTGCATATTAATGACATAGTGTGTTGTGCCATTCCATATATTAATGAAAATATATTATTTCAAAATATATTACATAATAAAATCATGGTGTTCCATTATACACCCTTAAAATTAATTTCTCTCTCAAAATTCATATAGGTTGTATATGGATGAATACATAATAGTTCCATTCATAAAATACCACAACATAAAAATAAATAATAAAACTCCCTTTAAAAGGAATGTTGGAAACATACTAGTTACCCAATAATGTTCATATATACATTTCCACATAAGACAATATAGGTGGTAATTGCATACATTGACATGGAAGATATATATAACTACCATGTATTGATATAATGTGTTAAAAAAATATGATCATGAGAATGATAAAAATCTCAGAGACAAAATTTTATGATTATCTAAATGAACATTTGATTCATTAAAAGAGACGATAATAGGTTAACATTTTTGGTTTAAAAATATTTTCCCTAGATTTTGTGAATTTTTTGCAAGAATAAATATTTTCATCATTTCATTACATTTTTTAAGAATAATATAATTCTTTCATTTTGAATTGATAAATTACCACTTCATCTCATACTCCAATAAATTTTGTTCAATTATTCATTCCAGATGAATTTTTAGATCATGACATCCATAAAACAAATGATATGTCATTAAATCTAAATTTAGTTAACATCTAAACAAAAGTTATTCAAGATGCATAAATCCTTTTTTGGAGAGATAGTACATTAATCACTAATACAACATATTGTTTTCAATGTAAGAAAGGTCATAATTTCTTTCATTTATGATCCACATATACGATTAAAATAAAAAACTTTCCAAAAAATTTCTTAAATTTCCAAATTAATAATATCATATATATCCCAAATGTCATGACATTGCCCATAATTTTCAGAAAAAAAAAATCTGAATATAGATATCATGTATTTTCATGAAACATGGTAATCAACTGAATAACCATATCACCATAGTGAAAACATTAATTCTTTCAAAAAAATAACTCAATTGATAATAATTATATAAAAAACTATATAAACTCAATCCATGATATCATAATCCACCATTTCATCTTATCACACCAAGGCCATCCATGTTATACAATTTATCTAATCACAATCAAACATCATTATATTTAATTCTACCATCATCATGAAAATATTGAGGGTTATCCTTACCTTAATCACATGTTATCTAAAAATATCACCCTACCAACTCTTTCAATTATCCTGTTTACTAGTACCATTCAACATATACTTTTAAATCCTTATGATATAACAATAGTGGACCAATCATGAGATGTTTAACTATTCCATATGTCCAAAAAAGTACTTGTACAATATTATTTTTGAATCCAAATACATAAATATATTAACAAATCAACATAAATAATTGAAATGGACTATGACCTACCTTTTTTAGACGTAAATCATTTGGGTATGGAATTGAGTTGGATAATTATAGTGTTATCACACATATTACATTGAAATACTTGATTCATTTTCCATCTACGACATTCTCTTCACCACAGATAACATCTTCCCCTCCATTTGAGTTATTCCACCATGTTCATTATCCAAAATTCATTGTATGTAAGAAGATTAATCTTTGTTACTCTATGTTTACGATGACTTAAAATTTCATAAAATATCTTACTCCTCTTATTATATGTTTTTGTAATATAATTTATGTTCAGGATGTTAATAATAGTTGGTGATAGCTTCTATGAATAAAAAAATTATTTTCATCCATTCATCATCGCATTTTAATAATCATCCAAAAAATGTTCATTAAATTCAATGTTAACCAATTTCCATTATGTTCCCTTTAGTGGCTAAAAAATTAATTCATTTTTGGGAAAAAAATATCATATATGAAAAAAAAATCACAAGAAATTACTTATACAATTTCAGTTTATAAAACTAGAGTCTTAGTCCTACGATTTTCACTTTCATCATAAAAATTCTAGTATTGTAACCTATAGTCGTACTTATCATTAAATAAATCCCTATAAATATCCTTAGAAATACCTATAGATATCTCCCTATAATTTTCTCATCCTAGTATCCCAATATTGAAAAAAAACCTTTTCTCCGATACCAATTATAATGACCCATGATTAACATATATGGATATTACATATTTTTAGATGAATATTCATTATATTACACCAGCACAAGCCATAGAACCATAATAGTTTATTTTTTATGGAAACACAGAAAATATCATTCTGATTTTGTAAAGGATATTCAAAATATCCCATATCAATATTTTCCATTAATACTACTACATAAAATATTTAATAATTACCTAGCGAAAGGAAAAATAAGGAAAATGTGTTATTCGATTCCATGTAAGGGTAAATAAAGGGATATGTCATTTCATAAGTTCCTAATAACATGAAAATAAAATTTGGGAATTAAATTATTCATATAAAATATAATGATATCATTTATTGAATAAATCGTAGATGTTTATAAATAATGAATGAACATATTCCATGAGAATATAACAAAATTAATGTAATTGTGGAATACACATAAGAATATAAAATAATTTCCATTTTAGAAAAGTTTCATTTCTAATACTATAAATGTGGAAATAGTACATTTATGAACCGATTACACTCCCTATTCCATCAGTGAATTACTAAATTGTTTTTACTCCAATTATAACCCAGAATTATAGAAATGAGTTCACTTCTCATTCCATTACATTCTAACTTATGAGATATAAATATTTTCCTAAGGAATTGAATGAAGATATATATTCCACCCATTACATAAATAAATTGATAAATATTACTCCTACAATAACACAAATAATTCATCTTATTATATCCCATTGAAAAAAATGGGTTTTATAAACATCATATTATGAACATAACCCCTCAAAATGAAATGGGTTTCAGAAATATCATTCCATAATAAGAAAAACAACCCATTGGAATAATATTAATTGTAGCCTAAAATAGAATCATGATTAAAAAATATGTAACCTAAAGGAATGTAATCTTAGATGGAAAATGATTTTTAGTGATTTGTTGAAAAAAAATTGAACAAAATAACCTATCTACATTGAAAATAATTTTTTTATTAATATAATGACCAATTTTATTAGAAAAAATTTTCATTTAAAAGTAGTTTGTAAAATTGTAAACATATCATCAAATAATTAAGGTGTCATAATAGTGGAATATTTAATTCATGTGGTACAGGTTAAATAACAACCCTTTCATATATTTTTATCAGTAATGTCACAAAGAGACTTGTTTAGAAAGCAAAAAAGAATTATTTTCAATATATTTAAAAAAAAGTAAAACATTGATAAAAATACTTAAATATCCATAAGAGGATAGTTAGAATATTATTTTTAATAATTTTTTAAAACATTGATGTTGATGGTAAATATTCCACAATAGTGATTTAAAACGAAACAATCTTGATTATAGATGAGATTGTAAAATATTCACTTATCTTATTATACATTGTAAAACTATATTTCCTTATTAATGAATGAAAAATACATGGATATGAAAATAAAATCATTATAAGTATAATAATCATAAAATATATTCAAGGAATGTATACACAAAATGAAAAATAAATTATTAGGTTATAACACATGTTTCCCCGATAAATAAAAGTGAGCCAAAATCTTTTACCATTAACCATGACACGTATGGTACTTGTCAAAAACTCATATATAATAAATATAATTCTATCGTAAATTTATTAAAGATCCTTATTCAATTATGTAATATTATATAATCTTTAATTACAACACTCTAAGTATGGTAACAAATTTATTAATATTAAAACATTAAAATTTTTACTTATATAGTTTTTTTCAATATATATTCAATAAATGATAGTTTAGAACATATCATAAATAATATTTATTTTTTAAATTTACTTATTACTTTTAAATAATTTATATAATATATTATATTCAAAAATATCATTAGTGTAAATTATGACACTATTTATTTCATTGAATTAATGAAACTCTTAAAAAAATATAGCTTAAAAAAATTAATACAAACATAATATTACATAGTGAGATAAAAAGCCTATATATCACCTTTATTAATTAAAATTAAATATTGTTTATTATTTTTAATATCATTTCTTTGATGATTCAATTATTTGAATAATTATTGTATCCTAATTGTGTAATTAATTAAGGAAATTATTTATTCACTAAAATTTATAAATAAATTAAGACGATGAATATAAATCGTTAAAAATTTTCATTTAATATTTATTTAGAATTATATCATATAGAAAACTAATCCAAATTTTTTATAGTTAGTAAAACATGAATGTGACAACATTCACATTTCATTATATAAATTATTATAAATGTAATAATATGTTCAATGTGGCCCTAAATGGTCATTAATTATACCATTGTATGTTTATGGTTGTGATAAAGTCAACTAATAATATTGTTTAAAGTTTATTGTCTTTAAATGTGTATTTTAATTTTAATAAAAATAATTTATTTTATTTTTCATATTCTTTCAGAAGAAACGCAACAATGTTTCATAATCATTAATGGTGATTATGATACTTATAAAAATTTAGAATAAATTATTATAAGAAATATAAATAAACTATTCTTAATTCATTCTTTTATATACGTATTTAACTTAATTATGTCCTTATACGGACACATGACAGATGTGTAAAACAAAAAATTAACATTTTGTGTCATTCTTTAATTTAAATATTATATAATTCATTTTGATAGAATAATAACCATTAAAAAATTAATTAAGATATTTAATAGTAATGTGTATATATAACATCGTCTAATGATATCTTTCATTTGTTAGATTCATTTTAAACCATTTTTAAGTTAAATTTTGACGTAAAAGACCCAATTTCAACATTAAGGTGGCTATAAATTTACCATCAATACTATTCGTGATGGAATAAAATAAAAAGGAACTATTAAATAAATTTAGACCATAGTAATCAGTATTTTGAATCAATTATTCATAATTCAGAACATTTAATTATAATAATTTTTTTCTAAAAAACTATAAAATTCACCAATTTATTTTTTTAAAAGAAAACTCTAATAAAACGTTTTTATAGAAAATTCATGTATAAAATCATATTCTATAACCATAATTTAAAATTTTTAAATTAAAATGAACTAATTAATATTTAAAACTAAAACAAAACATAATTTTACCTTCTAATGACTTTAAATGATTATACATTTTCTATTAATAATTAGTACATTCAGTATTCATCCAAAGATGAAAGATTTCATGAAAATTCAAATGAATCACCCAATGATATTTTTTACAAAATGAATTCAAGAAATAAGATTATTTTTTTAATTAAATTTAAAATATTTTTAGAAAAAATATTTCAACCACTATTCCTAGAAAAATCTATAAACGTTCCATTTTATGAAGGTACTTATTTTATCCATGAAATTGAACTTTTTCTTATATAATATACAGAAAAACCATGTGATTAATGATAAAAATATGAGATAATTTATTATATATATCTCATTAATGTAATCAAAGATGATGTATATGTCCAAAAAATACCTGGTTAAATTTAAATAGTGTTTCAAAAAAAATCTAGGTATATTTTGAAAATGATTTAAATTAATTTATAAATAATTTGTTAAAATATTATGTATAAATGTGTAAACCAAGATTTATTAATTTTTTTTATCATATTCACAGCTACCATTTAAATTTCACAATTATAATTTCATGTTAAAAATTTTACAATAATAAAAATATGTTCCTTAGAAACCCAGTGTTGCATTAATTAATAGCTAAGATAGTGTTGCATGTAGCTCAAGATCAACATGGTGTAGCATTCTATAAATGGTATTAAAAAATATAATTATTTTAAGACACATTTCATAATAATCATGGTTTGTTACATATTCAATCATAATAGTATAAAATATATTACAATCATATTAAAAGGGAACAATATAATCCTATAAAAACTATAATGTACACGATAATAATATTGTACATCTACAAAAATGTTACCTTGAGATCCACCAATAATAATTTGATCACAATTAATATCCATAGATAATTAGTATACATTTTATTTCATTATAAGGGTTGTAATATGTTTATGGCATGAAATATGGAAGAAAATCCCTAGATGGGGTGAGTATTGATATACTCACCAAAAATTCTACAAAACAGGAAACAATAATCATATATAAGGGTTTCATATGTAAGTTAAAAATAAAGAAAATTATTTAAATAAGATTAACATATATATTCTCATAGGAAGACTCTATGTCTTGGGGTGAGGAATAAAATCTATATAATCCAAGTAATTGTTTTCAAATCCATAACGAAATTATTATTTAATAAAACCAATACCCTTTTTCATTACAAAAATGAAATATTTCATCAGTAAAATATAAATAGCTAAGAGATTAATCCCATGGATTATAGGGTATAACTAACCCTATCATGTCGAAAATAAATGTGATAAAATTCCTTTTATATTTTCAATGGGTTATATTAACCATCACTAGAATATATTATAAATTGGATTAAACCCAAATACAGATAGATAGATACCTTACACGATCAAAATTATATCGCATTATAGATAACATGTTATATAAATATGATATCATTCCTTGATATTACATCATTTTAATATAATTGAGATATGTCACTAAAAATTTTACTTCCAAAGAATAACACTACTATAATATATAATTTATCCTAAGATCCATAAAGAATTTCTAGAATTTACATATTCATGTGATATTATTCTCAAACAAAAAAACTAACCACCATAAAGAGTGTTCCATAAGTTATGTGTTATTCTACACTATATAATGAGTATTAGAAATTTCCAAAAAATTGTAATGGTCTATGTAGTGACTCTAAACATTGTATCATAGAGCTAGTATGTATCTTATTTTATTTACATAAGATACAATGAATCACATCCAAAAAGACTTCATAGTATTTAAATCATGGTTTAATAGATCTATAAATTAGTCTTCCATTCCATTTGAGTACAAATATATCAATAGAACAATTGTTTTCTGATAATAAATGTATTCCCTCAGTAATATTCTTTCATATCAACTATATTACCCTTCTTGGATTCCTTATAAAAAAGAAAACATAGGGTGATCTAAAAATGTCCTTATGGGTTTTATATTGGGGTTGTTATCATGAATCTATAAGAAGAATCAATTTATCAATTTAAATAAAAAAACACATGTTACCTTTAAATAATACGAAAATTATTAATCAATATTGAATGTTAAATAAATAATCAAATATTATATTGAAAATAATTTAATAAAGTATTATAAATAAGTCATGGTAAATAAAAAAATCCATTTACATAGAAAATTGAAAATGAAATGCATCCAGGGATATTATCATTATGAATATATTGGGATAACAATTATAAAATAGTTAATGAAATAAATAACTATATATTGGACACCATGATCTCAATAATCATCATACCACTAGTGTCAATACTATGAACAATCTAGTTCATTGTACATGTATCAATCCATTTGATGATAGTTCAAGTAGATTTTCTCATGAAACTACTGATTCATTAAGTTGTTATATAATATTGGTCCCCAAAAAGAACAACAAGTCCACATAATTTCCCATATATTGATTAATTTATTTAAATCATGAATTAATTTTCATTAAAATAAAATATTTGTACTGAGTAAAATATACTAATTTCACAATATTTTATAGTAAATAAAATAACATAAAAATAAAAGAATATTATATAGAAATGAGATATAGTTTGAAAAATATGTAAATCCATTGAAATAATATTGATATTTAAGGGAACCTTAATGTATAATTATTATGAGAAATTGAATATTATATGGGGTATTAATGACTTAAAATGAAATAAATAATTGAATGTAAATAAAATATTTAGTCAAAATAATCAAAAACCAAATATAGGATCACTAAGAAGGGAATAAAAATATATAAATTGTTGAAATAATATTTTTTATTATCATTGGTTAATATAATTACAATAAAATTTTCCTCAAGAACATTATTGATGAAAATGTCATTTTTTTTTGAAGAACATAATTAAAAAAATTTCAATAAAAATAATTTTTCAAAATATTTTCATTAAAGAGATCCTAGTAAGATTGAAAATGATGATTAAAATAATTTCCTGTAATTAAGGTATATAATTCTATGCATTTTTTGTTTTTTTAAAGAAAATCCATGTTTCATGACAAAAAGTATTGGAATACTCTTAATTTTTAATCCAATAAGAACAATCCTTTTACATTTTTGGAAAATTAAAAAATGGAATTACATTGAAGAAGACAAAATATATCATTTATATTATTTTGAAGAGTAAAAATGGAAGAAAATTACAATGATAATACAATTTTAAATGGTAAAAAATATTTTTTATTTTTTTCGTCAAAAATCATGGTTTCACAAGAAAATATATTTATAATAGAAAAGAGAAATGTTGTCTGATTTTCATAATCACATTTTATAATAAATTTTATTTACCAAAGAGTTTATACATGGGATAATTACTAAAAAAATATAATTTATAAGAATTGGAAAATTATTTTAAATGGTTTTATAATAATATAGTCAAATATTTTCCTTCATATTAAATTTTTTATCAAATAGTCTTCATTGTATTGATATTGGGAAATGAATATTAACAATGATCATAACATTGATGATATAAGTAATTAATTAATCGAAGACATTTCACATCTATAAATCATCACAAAACATGTAGAAATAAATAATAATCAAATAAAAAATTCATTATAAATATGAAAGTATCTTTAAATAATCCACAATGTATATATTTTACCACATTAGTGGAAAATGAGTTATGAAATCCCATACCCCATGGTAAATATCAATTCAAGTACCTATGGCTGAAATAATATAAATTAAATCATAAAATAGCAATAATTTTTAATCATGATATGAAATTTCAACGTTATAGTATATTCACTATATTAAAGAAATTAGATTCCTAACATTACAATATATCTCAATGAAGAAATGTTTAGATGATGTCCATTACCTCACAATAAATTTTGGTTCAATGTTTTTTTATATCCTATATAATGGTATAAAACATTTTATTAACTTATTTTACAACAATAATAATATTTATAACATCATATATTATCATTTCATTACATATTATCTCCTATTCATTAAAAATCATTCATTATTTTCTTCATTTGGGAGTTAATTCCCTTGTTTTCTCATACATGTTTCTTCATGAATGATCTAGTACATGTAAATATTAAATCACTATATCATTATAGAAATAATAATAATGATATAATTATCATATTTTAATATCAATATTAAATTTCAAACCACTCAGCAGTGATGGTTTTGAAAAATTATGCACGTTAAAATCACGATGAATGTTATACATATGTAAAATTGAGTAACATTCAATATTACAATGATCATTATAGAAAGTTGATAAGTAATATATTACTATCAATTAATAATAAAATATCATATATAACATATTTTATACATTAATTTATTATCCATGTGGTGTCAAGATGAAAATAGAGTCACATATCTTTATTAAGGTAGTAGTCCATCAGCACATGATATATGTTATAAAATTTACATGATTACAACTAAAACAAATGATATGATATATATTTTCATTAGAAATTGATAAATACTTCACTAATATAATAATTAACTAAATTATATTATATACATAATTTTTATTATCTGTATCCCATTCTATGTGAAGTGCTAGTGGAAGACGAATCACGTCTTTTTGAAAGGTGGTAGCCCACTGTAAAAATGTGGGATATTACGACATCTCCCACATAAGGGAAGGAAAGTTATCTATATGATACAGTGAATATAGAGGTATAAATATTTTATAAATTTCATATATACACATTATATCAGTTATTATATCAATCATAGAGATATCGCAATGGGAAAATGAAATACATTAGTTCATGAGTCGGTAGTACACCGTACACACAAATAATGATTTTGTAAGACATTTGATTGAAGGGAAAATTATTTAGGATGTAAATTTGGAAAAAAAATATACCTATATATGAAATATATTCTACTTAGTGTATCACAATGGTTTAATAATTTTTTAATATGATGGAGGAAGAAGTTAGACAAAGAATATCATTGAATAATGTTACCACTTGTTGAGGTATCCAAAGTTTATTGAAATAAATAATTCTTATTATACATTTATTCATAAACTAAGGAACCCAATATGAGGGGAAGAAATTTTGGAAAATATTTTTGTTATTATTTTCATAATTAAATAAATGTGATGGTGTGATTAATAGAGGATAGGATGTGGACTTTTATAAGATGGGGAGACGACACATAATGTATTTTTAAAAGGAATTCAGGGATCCCATGATTTTCATATGTGCAAAAGGTTCAAAATGGTAATTATATACACTATTGAAATCTCATGAACAATATATTTCTAGAATATTATTTTTAGATGAGATTATATGTTAGTAATTATTTTTTATATTTATAGTAACAAGGAGAAATCATATTATACCTTAACCATGGGAATTAATTTTTAATACATTCAAAATTCATTTGAGTGAAAAAAAAATATTATTCTTACTAGTAAATATAAATATTTCTGATTCAAAATATGTAATCCATTTTTTGAAATTCATATCCATATTATTAGGTAGATTTATTTTAATATTAATTGAACATTCATGACAATAATATTGTTTTTAAGTGAAAATGTTCAAAAGTTTACAATGTTATTATATATATTCGATATAGAAATAATTCCAATGATTTAGATGGTATTTTTTGATATAAATTTTAATTAAATTCATTTTTCAACTATTTCAAAAATATATCAACTCTATAAATTATTTAAAGTAAATGGTTTTTTCAATAAATTTTTTTTATATTTCACTACTAATAAAAATTGATTCTTTTTCTAGAATTTATAAAAACAACACCATATATACTTTTGGTATTCTAATTTAATTTTTTTATTTATTAAAAATGAATTTTTTAAAGGTTGTAATAAAATTTTTAATTTATTTGTGAAAATTGAGATACACTATCATTCAGAAAAAATATTTTAAAAAAACATTATTTTTATTTTAAATAATTATTATTTATAATAAATATATAAGTTTTTTATTTTTTAATACAATATATATATTAATAATTTAGTTAAGAATATTCATACCCTCCATTTAAATGGTTATTCTATAAGTATCATATTAAACAAAGCTATTAATAGTATATTATATTTTATTATATATTGACCTTGTATGTACTGAAAGTTATTGATGAAAATCATTTTTTATGGTGTCATATTATATAGAAGGAATTATACTTAATATAAATGAAATTTATATTAATATCTTATTCCCACAATAAATAAATTACTTTTACATGATTTAATCATAATATTTTTAATTAAGTATTGGATGTTTTACAATTCCATTGTTGGAAATCCCACATCGAAGAAGTGAGAATAACTTATCTGCATAATTAAATAAAAGGAGGAGTAAAAATTAAATATAGAATAAATTAAAACATGGTTTAAAATTAGTTAAATATTTGTTGAATTTGAATATATATAAATGAAAGGAAATGATAAATGTTTTTATAGATTGATTGAGGAGATTGACTAAAATCTATTGAATGACCAATAGAATGTTAAAAGCATTAAAGCCATAAATATGTTGTGATTTAAATGATCATAGGACTCATAAAATATTATTGTAATTGGATAAAATTTTTATTCAATATAATTATCCACAATTTGAAGAATTATTTTACAATATATCAATATAAGGTAATAAACATGCTCGATAACATTCTATTTTTAGATTCATATTTCATTCATTAGTTATTCTTATCTCTATATTGAATTAAAACCTTAATCTATGAAATTAATATACATATATGAATTTATTATTCCTAATGAATTAAGGTTTACCGTTAACTAATCATAAGATTCATAAAATAATTAATTATGTATCTCTTCAACTCTATCCCCAAACTAATATTGTTAGTTCATGATATCGAGTAAAATAATCTATAGACCTCCAAATTAATACAATTATTTCATAATTAATATTGATCTATCAAATAAATTACAAGGTAAAATATAACAGTAATATCATATAGGATTGTGGTAGGTGCTAAACCCTATCATCCCTCCGTCATTAGATCAAAACACATTGCCTTTTGAGACATGATGTGTTATCACCCAACATGTGGGTTGTCACCCAACATGTGGGTTCTCATTTTTAAATATCTCTTTTATTATAATTTCTATAATGTTTATAAACAATATTATATACAACCATGAAATAAAGTAAATATTAAAATAATATTTTTTATAATATTTTCATAACAAACTTATTTTTAATACTCATAATATCTTTTTTCTTTGAATAAAATTCCATTAAATTAATATTAACCTTAATGGATATCAATACCATTAATCCTTTTTCAATATAATTAAAATGAATTTTTACAAACAACATTATTCTACTAAAACATATGTTTTCCATAAATTTTTTTAAAATTTTGTTAATATATGTAAAATCCCATCACATAAAACCCAAAAAGATGTGTTTATGACACTAAACATACGATAAATCATATACACATTAACAAATGATGTTATCCATGTCTCTTTTGTAAATGAGTACAAACAATCATTTATTATTTAACACAATAATCATGTTATTCTTGATTCTTATATCCAAAATTCCATTGGTAACATAATTCTACAATTAAATTATTGAATATAAAATAACCATTTATTTTATTTCGACATTGGCGCTTCTATGGTATAATAAAAATCTATTATAAAAGGGAACTGGCTTGGATAATTTCCATGTTCTACAATTTAAGGAAAAAAATTTAAATTAGATCCCTAGTATTTGATTTATTTTCTTCTATTAAACAGCTCATTTTCCTATAAAAATTCATTACATTATTCCTTTCTTTTTCACATAAATTGTATGTTTCTATTCGTTATGGACACTTTAATGGATGTCTCATTACATATGCTTTCATGATGTGTAGTATGCCTTCTTTTATATTTGTTCTACACCACACGAGCAATAGGAACAGCCATCCATCTCTTTTTTGGTTATTCTAATATATGGTTAACGTATAGGACAATAATTATTTTTTAGGATACCATACTAATAATAATAAAAATATCATTCACTCCTATAGTATTTCAATTTGGTTGATCATATCCACACATAATCCTTCATATTCACTGTAAACATTATTTTTTGTTTATATATACTTTTATTGAAAACAAAATGCAAGAAAGAATAATTAATTTTAGGAAAACCTTATAATCATGTCATATAATTTAAAATCTATGACCCAATAGGTTTATCTTAGCTCATTAATTTTCATCATATATTAAAATCAATCATAATGGATTTTAAATAAAATATTATTTATCCTAATAATATCTCCTTGGAGTATAAAACTTGGGGTAAAGAAAGGAATATTTTAATGAACTAGGTTTCAATTGGGTAAGGCCCAATATTCTCTTTGTGGGGTTCTTACCGCAATGTACATCTGTTCCATACCAAAAATAACTAATATTATATAAAGTGATTTAATTTTAGTAATGACCGCATAATATCTACATTAAAAAAACATTGGGATGTTATTTGATATATATCCTCATAATCTATCATAGGGTTTTGATTTTTATCTATATTTTACTAAATATAATTCAATATGATTCTATTGAAATTCCACTGATACCATTTATAGTGACCTCGAGCATAGTAGACTTGATTCGATGTCTTCATTATTACAGATAAATAAGAAATAAGGAATCACATACCAAAATAATGAATAGTTTAAAAGCCTTCATATACTATATTCATATGTGAGTCTTAAATTACCTTAGAATACATGGAGTAAATCATTTATTCCTAAAAATAACATAAGTCTATCTATCATATCTATTTATATAAGAAATATTAAATTTCATGGATTCTAGAAAAGGAAAAAGAGTAGTGAGAGGTCAAAAGATCTATAATGGTTATGTATATAATAATCTATCCTGAATTATTAAAAATAATCAAAATGGAAATATAAGTAACTATGAAAACATCCCTATTAATAACATGGATAAAGAAAAAATCAATATGGATAGGTAATTATGTGATCACACAAGACATTTATATAATAAGATATGACATAATCTGTTTGAGAAGGTATAAAAATAAAAAGTATTATATTAAATAATTAAATTAATAAGTAAATACATCTAGATATAATATCATTGAGAATATAAACACTAAATTTTTAATTTAACTTTTATTAATGTAAATGTTTTATTATAGGATTCCCTGATCATTGGAATCATGATACCTCTACAATTATTACTATTCAATTGATGTTTTAGTCCAGAGTTAAAAACTTGTTTAATGATAGATTAATTTATTGACTAATAAGATCATTCAATGCATTGAGGGGAAATAAAATTAAAGGCTTTGTAGAGACATGAAGCCTAACGTACATGGACATTACATTACATTTGCGTAATACTTAGTACATAACAAAAAACACACACACAAGGATCGTAATAGTTTAGTGTCTTTGGAAACTCGGAATATAATCTTCTAATCGTGGTGAAAGATATTCAAAATCTCCAATAAAGATCTTCCTTTTTTTTACCTAAAACCTTTCTTTATATCCTGGGGAAAAGAAAACATAAAAGGGTGAGCTCAAATGCTCAGTAAGGGTAAACAAAAGAAATATCAATCACATCATATACATAAGCACATAACTTTTGGAAATCTTAACCTGCAAAAGAGATCATAATTTCATAACATGGGGTAAATCATGGCAGTGAAATGTAATCACAATAATCATAAATTAAAACATGAAACTTTGTGGAATTCACACATAATCATAGAGAATCATTTCTTGTTATTCAAGACTCATTGCCAAGACTATCTTAGTGGACAAAGTCCCTTTCTAAATCGAGTAACCCTCGTTTCAGTCCTATTTCACTGAACCGGTATAACCTACCGTTCCAGCCCTGTCTATCTCATGAGATATAAAATCATTACCCAATGAATTAGAGGGAGATATAGGTCCCACCCATCTTATAATGAATCCTTTCTTATGTGTGCCACATAATCATAAATCATACATCATCGCATAACACATGTAACAAAAATGGGATTCTTGAAACATCATGACATCATAAAACAAACCATATAAGATAAAGGAATTCATAAAAATATTTCCATCACAACATAATCAAACCAATGTAATAATAGGGATAAAAACAGAACCCTTTTATTATCTTAGATGGAAAATAATTTTGATAAAATACTTGAACTACATTCTTGGGGAAAATATCCTTTCTACTTCAAAAACATTTTTCCTTTCATAACATGTCATACGACTTTAAAATAAAAGAAGTTGATTAAAAATAAACTTGATAACTTGTAAAGGAAGCTTCTTGGAAATAATGTTTTAAAAAATCCATTCTTGCCGTATAAGTTAAATAAAACATTCTTCGTACTTTTGTCGGAAAAGTCAAAAAGTACCTCGTACGAAAAACGACAAAAGATTCCTTTCATATCTTTTACAACAAAAAAAACTTACCGAAGGGTAAAATTGGATATAAACTTTTGTAGAAGGATGGAAATAATATTACATATTGAGGGAACATGGATGTGGATGATAAAATATACCCCAGTAATTACCAAAGTAAGAACAATCTCGGATAAAAGTGAGATTGTGATATTTCCCTTACCTTAGGTCCGATTTGCTTTGTACGTATCCAAAGCTCCTGTATAATGGTTTAAATAATGTCATTGACTTATTACAGAATAATATTCATTGTTATGATATCATATATGGTTCACTTATGACATTATATTACCCGTTCTTTTGTAAATTCCATGTTAAAGAAGCGTTTTGGGTAAAATCGTTTCTTTTATCGTAGGTGTTTTGACATGTTGTTCTTGACATTATTATTACTTATATCATGATTTAATTACTTCCAGAATATAAAATATGATTTATATATCATATATATTCAGTATATATATATATATAATAGATAGATAAATGAAATGAAAAACACCGTTCATGGAGACGGTAGTCCGTACGTACGCATGAATGCTGTTTTCCTTTCCTTATTGTCTTGAATGGAAGTAAGTAGATGACATACATATATATATACATAAATCCAGTAGCTTTATAATGTCATATATTTAATTATTATTTCTTATATATACTTTATAATCATTCTTAAATGGTTAACATGAAGAATGAATCTCATCGCGTCGTGGAGACGGTAGTCCGTACGTACGCACGAGCGATGATATCATTTCCATAAATATTGAATTGGAGTGGAGTGGATTATACAATATATCAGAATCAATATGATGTTTTAATAACTATGTATAGTTATTCTTTACACCATTATACCCATCCATGTAAGGTGGTGGTGGAAAATAGATTACACCACGGCGTGGAGACGGTATTCCGTAAGTACGCACGCGCGGTGATTTCTTTTTCCGTAGGATGGATAGATGGTGAAATAGGGTTGTTTCATACTTATAATAACATATCAGTATATTAGTGATACTGATGTTATTACTTCATAATGAAACAACCTATGAAGAAGAAGTGGAAGAAGAAATAAAGATGAAAGAATTGGTAACGGTAATTACCTCTTCTTTGAAGCGCCTTTTGGAGACCTCCTCTTAGGGAACTAAAATTGGTCTTTGAGGAAGACCAGAACCTCTAGGATGTTGCTAGGGAAGTGGAGAAGAGATTTTGGCAGGGGTTGGCCGATCTTGAGTGCTCAAATTGGTGTGAGGAGGAGGGGGAGGAGGTTTCCCTTCATAAGGGAGGAGAGGGGCACCTTAGGAATACCTCAAAATATTATTTTATATTAATGTCAAAATCGGTTTATAATGGTTCCAAAGGGTCTTATTTCGAAGCTAAAGTGGGGATGGGTCGCAATCCAATCAACCAATAGGATTTAGACAAGTTTAGGATATTATTTTAACCTTATCAATTAGATTTAACTCTAAGTTAAATAATTTAACTTTTACTGTGTCTTTTTGTTTTCTTTCACTATATGGTTAATACACTTACTATAACATTCCAAACGAACCCCAAATTGTTTATTATTAATATATATATCCTTATCTAAGTCATTTTGCCGAACCTTAGATTTTTAGGAATAAAATAACAATTAATAATATAATATTTTATTTAAAAACTATTTTGTGTCAATTTTGACACTATTTGATATATGATTTTTTGTGAAAGTCATAACAGAATTATATGTTCGAACCAAGTTTATTAAATCAACACTAATATATCATAGTGACCTATAAAATTAGTGGAATGCATAAAAAGTCTCAAATTACATTCATTTGAGCATTTATAACATCAATTATGTTAATATTTCCTTAAAAGGGTAATTATTGCATCATCGTTGTGTCATAAATAAATTAATTTATTTAAAGTCTAAAAATTATAAATAAAATATTATTATGTAGGAAATCTTTTTAGCATTCTAATTAATATTTATAGTCTAATTTATCTTATGTATAACCCCATATTAAAAATGATTTACTTATTAAACTTTGATTTTAACTATTTTAACCCTTCTTTAAATAAATTAATAATAAATGTCTTAATCTAACCCAAGTGGGCCTAAATTTTCATATTTTATTCCTAAGTTTGTTTTTGGTCGAATTAAACTTATCCAATAGAATTAGGACATGTGTTAGGGTAATAGTAAAATCATTTTTACCCTTAGTTACCCTATTTACTATTAACCGTGGTAAAAAAAAGTAAAAAGCTACTATTCACCAAAAAAATTATTTTTATCTCATTGAACCACATTTTACATACTGATATCGACCGTTTCTGTCAGATTTTCGGAATTCCATTCACAGAAGCGGTAAAATTAAGTTTTATGCAAAATTCAGTTTTTAACCTACCACTTAGTGGTTTCACTATTCATCAAAAATTGAAAGTTTTCAGAAACATACCAAAATTTCACCCTAGGCTAATTTCGGTATTCCGAATCCAAAAATGAAGTCCATTTTGAAAAATAAAATTTATAAAATTTCAAAAAGTGGTTATTATTATTCATAACGGCTAGTTTTAATAATATTTTAATAGCATATCTTTGTTTAGTGAAACTCGGTATTGCGTACGACGCAAGCTATTGAGGAAGGTCGCGATTGCGTGTAATGCAAGGCAAGTCAAGGATGTGTGTTGTGCAAGCTCCTTTTGGTGTAGTGTACAACACAAGACATTAGTGAAATAAAAAATAATATTTTTCATAAAATCTCGGGCTGTTACATTCTACCCCCCTTAAAATGAATTTCACCATCGAAATTCGTCGGGGTTATAAATGGTTTACTATTAGAAAGTTTCTTTAATAGAAACCCACATCGTAAAAAGGAATACAAAAACATGGCTTTAAAAACTAAAGTATGAAATGTAACGATTACCCAAATAAACTAATCACTGGGTTTCTACATAGGTGAAAATATGGATATGGAAAAGAAATCTAACCATCATGTTCTGATGGAGAGTGGTAGAGAACATGGCTATGGAAAATCCAGTAATCACAAATCCATAAATTTGTGATGATCTAAGGTACCATCTGATTCATCAGGTATAAGATCACTAGGACATCATTTTTGGTTTTCAAGATCATTTCCCTAAAGTTGAAAATTTGAATTAGAATAAATACTTTCTTTATTTTGGTCAAATCTCATTGTTGTTCATGCCTTGAACAATTTCCACTTCATCTCTTAAATAAATGAAGTTGAATTTTTTATTCGTGAAGTGTTAGTATGACAGGTCATTCCATATGTCTCAAACAAAAGGTTAGCAAAAATTATAAGTCGATCTATAGTGAGATTAATCACATATGGTTCCTAAAATGGACTTATACTTCATATATCATACTGCTTAATATAATAAAACTAGTTTCTACTAAACAGGGACTTCCTGTAGGCCAGTGGAAGGTGATAAAGGCCAGTCTCACTTTGGTTGTGGGTTCGATTCCCACAGCCTTGTCCGAAGTGATGGGATGTCGCCCGTCCTGCAGGTTGTCCTTTTTCTAAAACTATATTACTATAACATCCCATCAATAATATCGAAAAAACTTCTATCCTTAAACAATACTAACTTATTTCCAACATAATCCATTCCAATCTTTAGGCTTATCCATAATACTACATTCCACTCTCATAACATAGTGAAAACGATTACCAGAGATTTAATACCATCGTTGATCCCCATATATCATAAGATATATCTTGTTGGTCACATTCCAAACATTCAAAGGCCTTAATCTTGTACTCTCTTGAATACCCATTGAACCTTATTGAAAACATGAATTCTATTAAAAGTTAACTCTTTCCACATACCAAAATCCTCAAAATTCTATATACTCAAACCATGATATCACTTAGTCCTTATATCAATCATGAGCTCATGAATACTATCAAACATTTAATTTTCTCCTTATCCCTTCATTATGCGCATATCATCTACATTCCAAAAATATCTGAATAACCTTTCATGGATACTGGTAACATTAATCAGACAACAGTGTAACAATCCTTACATGTCTCTTTATTCTACAGTACCATGAGATTACTTATACAACATTACACATGATAAACATGTAATCATTCCACTACATTCTTAAACCATTGACCGAGCTTCAACAATTCTTTCATCTCACATATCATTTGTAGTCTCTTCATCATCATCCACATAAATACTTCCCATACGACCATACTGATTATCTTCATGAGACTTTCCCTTAGGGAATTGGTTTGCATAATGCCCGCACATTCCACATTTAAAACATTTAACCATTGTTGATGTCGTAGCAATACCATTATCCTCATCCATGTTGTTAACTGATCCGTTTCCTTTGCATTTACTTGCTTTGTGTCCTTCTTTTCCACACCCAAAGCATCTTCCAGGTCCTTTGAAACATTCTCCTTGATGCCTCTTCCCACATGATTTACATAGGAGAAATTGAACTTTCTTTCATCTATGATCATCATGAAACTCCATCATTCTCTTATTAGCCGAGTCAGGAAACTTACCAAATTTTACTTTATTGATCATATTTTGAGATTGCTTATTCGGCATAATAATGATGTTTGGACTTCCAAATCCCATTTCATTTGGTTGCTCATAAATAATATCATTCCATTGTCCATCATATCCTCCATTATCGTGAATCATCTTGTTTCCAGCCATTTTCTAAAACCCAAAAAGAATAGTGTGAGAGGAAAAATAATGCTAAGGAAAACAACATAGTAAAGGGGGAGTACCCTTAATATCTAACATCTTAGGTTAAATTCTATGATCGTTAGTGTAATTCTAGTACTATAACCTATACGTATACTTAACCTTAGGGACATCCCTAGACATACCTTAGAAATATCTCTAGGGATCTCACTAATGTTTTCGCGTCCTAGTTTCCAAAGGTTGACTAAACCTTTCCTCTGATACCAACTATAGAGACCCGAAGCTTAACGTACATGGACATTACATTACATTTGCGGAATACATAGTACATAACAAAAAACACACACACAAGGATTGTAATAGTTTAGTGTCTTTGGAAACTCGGAATATAATCTTCTAATCGTGGTGAAAGATATTCAAAATCTCTAATAAAGATCTTCCTTTTTTTTACCTAAAACCTTTCTTTATATCCTGGGGAAAAGAAAACATAAAAGGGTGAGATCAAATGCTCAGTAAGGGTAAACAAAAGAAATATCAATCACATCATATACATAAGCACATAACTTTTGGAAATCTTAACCTGCAAAAGAGATCATAATTTCATAACATGGGGTAAATCATGGCAGTGAAATGTAATCACAATAATCATAAATTAAAACATGAAACTTTGTGGAATTCACACATAATCATAGAGAATCATTTCTTGTTAGTCAAGACTCATTGCCAAGACTATCTTAGTGGACAAAGTCCCTTTCTGAATCGAGTAACCCTCGTTTCAGTCCTGTTTCACTGAACCGGTATAACCTACCGTTCCAGCCCTGTCTATCTCATGAGATATAAAATCTTTACCCAATGCATTGGAGGGAGATATAGGTCCCACCCATCTTATAATGAATCCTTTCTTATGTGTGCCACATAATCATAAATCATACATCATCGCATAACACATGTAACAAAAATGGGATTCTTGAAACATCATGACATCATAAAACAAACCATATAAGATAAAGGAATTCATAAAAATATTTCCATCACAACCTAATCAAACCAATGTAATAATAGGGATAAAAACAGAACCCTTTTATTATCTTAGATGGAAAATAATTTTGATAAAATACTTGAACTACATTCTTGAGGAAAATATCCTTTCTACTTCAAAAACATTTTTCCTTTCATAACATGTCATATGACTTTAAAATAAAAGAATTTGATTAAAAATAAACTTGAAAACTTTTAAAGTAAGATTCTTGGAAATAATGTTTTAAAAAATCCATTCTTTCCGTATAAGTTAAATAAAACATTCTTCGTACTTTTGTCGGAAAAGTCAAAAAGTACCTCGTACGAAAAACGACAAAAGATTCCTTTCATATCTTTTACAACAACAAAAACTTACCGAAGGGTAAAATTGGATATAAACTTTTTTAGAAGGATGGAAATAATATTACATATTTAGGGAACATGGATGTGGATGATAAAATATACCCCAGTAATTACCAAAGTAAGAACAATCTCGGATAAAAGTGAGATTGTGATATTTCCCTTACCTTAGGTCCGATTTGCTTTGTACGTGTCCGAAGCTTCTGTATAATGGTTTAAATAATGTCATTGACTTATTACAGAATCATATTCATTGTTATGATATCATATATGGTTCACTTATGACATTATATTACCCATTATTTTGTAAATTCCATGTTAAAGAAGCGTTTTGGGTAAAATCGTTTCTTTTATTGTAGGTGTTTTGACTTGTTGTTCTTGACATTATTATTACTTATATCACGATTTACTTACTTCCAGAATATAAAATATGATTTATATATCATATATATTCAGTATATATATATATATATAATAGATAGATAAATGAAATGAAAAACACCGTTCATGGAGACGGTAGTCCGTACGTACGCATGAACGCTGTTTTCCTTTCCTTATTGTCTTGAATGGAAGTAAGTAGATGACATACATATATATATATATACATAAATCCAGTAGCTTTATAATGTCATATATTTCATTATTATTTCTTATATATACTTTATAATCATTCTTAAATTCTTAACATGGAGAATGAATCTCATCGCGTCGTGGAGACGGTAGTCCGTACGTACGCACGAGCGATGATATCATTTCCATAAATATTGAATTGAATTGGAGTGGATTATACAATATATCAGAATCAATATGATGTTGTAATAAATATATATAGTTATTCTTTACACCATTATACCCATCCATGTAAGGTGGTGGTGGAAAATAGATTACACCACGGCGTGGAGACGGTATTCCGTACGTACGCACACGCGGTGATTTCTTTTTCCGTAGGATGGATAGATGGTGAAATAGGGTTGTTTAATACTTATAATAACATATCATTATATGAGTGATACTTATGTTATTACTTCATAATGAAACAACCTAAGAAGAAGAAGTGGAAGAAGAAATAAAGATGAAAGAATTGGTAACGGTAATTACCTCTTCTTTGAAGCGCCTTTTGGAGACCTCCTCTTAGGGAACTAAAATTGGTCTTTGAGGAAGACCAGAACCTCTAGGATGTTTCTAGGGAATTGGAGAAGAGATTTTGTCAGGGGTTGGCCGAGCTTGAGTTCTCAAATTGGTGTGAGGAGGAGGGGGAGGAGGTGTCCTTTTATAAGGGAGGAGAGGGGCACCTTAGGAATACCTCAAAATATTATTTTATATTAATGTCAAAATCGGTTTATAATGGTTCCAAAGGGTCTTATATAGAAGCTAAAGTAGGGATGGGTCGAAATCCTATAAACCAATAGGATTTAGACAAGTTTAGGGTATTATTTTAACCTTATCAATTAGATGTAACTCTAAGTTAAATAATTTAACTTTTACCGTGTCTTTTTGTTTTCTTTCACTATATGGTTAATACACTTACTATAACATTCCAAAAGAACCCCAAATTGTTTATTATTAATATATATATCCTTATATAAGTCATTTGGCCGAACCTTAGATTTTTAGGAATAAAATAACAATTAATAATATAATATTTGATTTAAAAACTATTTTGTGTCAATTTTGACACTATTTGATATATGATTTTTGTGAAAGTCATAACAGAATTATATGTTCGAACCAAGTTGATTAAATCAACACTAATATATCATAGTAACATATAAAATTAGTGTAATTCATAAAAAGCCTCAAATTACATTCATTTGAGCATTTATAACATCAATTATGCTAATATTTCCTTAAAAGGGTAATTACTGCATCATCGTTGTGTCATAAATAAATTAATTTATTTAAAGTATAAAAATTATAAATAAAATATAATTATGTAGGAAATCTTTTTAGCTTTCTAATTAATATTTATAGTCTAATTTATCTTATCTATAACCCCAAATTAAAAATTATTTACTTATTAAACATTGATTTTAACTATTTTAACCCTTCTTTAAATAAATTAATAATAAATGTCCTAATCTAACCCAAGTGGGCCTAAATGGTCATATTTTATTCCTAAGTTTGTTTTTGGTAGAGTTAAACTTATCCAATAGAATTAGGACATGTGTTAGGGTAATAGTAATATCATTTTTACCCTTAGTTACCCTATTTACTATTAACCGCGGTAAAAAAAGTAAAATGTTACTATTCACCAAAAAATTATTTTTATCTCATTGAACCACATTTTACTTACTGATATCAACCGTGTCTGTCGGATTTTCGAAATTTCATTCACAGAAGCGGTAAAATTATGTTTTATGCAAAATTCAGTTTTTAACCTACCACTTAGTGGTTTCACTATTCATCAAAAATTGAAAGTTTTCAGAAAAATACCAAAATTTCACCCTAGGATAATTTTGGTATTCCGAATCCAAAAATGAAGTCCATTTTGAAAAATAAAATTTATAAAATTTCAAAAATTGGTTGTTATTATTATTCATAACAGCTAGTTTTAATAATATTTTAATAGCATATCGTTGTTTAGTGAAACTCGGTATTGCGTACGACGCAAGCTATCGAGGAAGGTCGCGGTTGCGTGTAATGCAAGGAAAGTCAAGGATGTGTGTTGTGAAAGCTCCTTTTGGTGTAGCGTACAACACAAGTCATTAGTGAAATAAAAAAGAATATTTTTCATAAAATCTCGGGTTGTTACAGGCTTCACCCTTATTTATATGTACAATGTTTTCCTAACATATCAAATAATTGATTTCATTCATTAATAAAAATTCCACTCAATAAAATGTCAGATTTGAATAAAATGTATTAACTTATAAATATTTCCATGAAAAATAAGTAACCTTCAATGTATCACACCTCATTTCTAAATATGATATAATTTAATAGATAAAAACACATATGATAAATATTATTGATATTTTGGGGAAATATAACATATAATTATCATCAGATTGTGAATATTTCAATTAGAAGACTAGGACTATATAATGAATCATGTAAGATACTATCAATACTATCCTTCGTAAAAAATATCATAAACCATGCATATGACGAGTAATAATATAGTCAAAATTTAAAATTTAGATTAGGAATAAATGGTTTTATCATTGATGAATTGAAATACCATAAAAGTACCCTTAAAACATTCTTAAGTAAATTATAGATTTCAATTTTAAAAAAATTTGAAAATACATTCCAATGAAAATCACATTAAAAAACATTTAAAAGATCCTTGAAAATCATAATGGATTCTTCAACGAAATGATGTTCATGAAGGTGATTAAATATTTAAATTTAGTAAAGGACTTAATGAAAATTGTTATTAAACTATAATAATCTTACGAAAGTGACTTGTTTGTAAAATTAATATATAATTCCTATCATATTTTCGATAAAATCCAATGGCACAACATTCAAAAAATGTCATAAGATTTAATTGAAAATTTTTAATTAAAGGGTAAAAATGGTTTTATTTCCATTAATGAATCAATTTTAAAATGACAAAAACATTTTTAAAAACATTTTCAAAGAGAAATATTCAGGTGAAAATTATATTTTTTAATTAATAACGAAATAAAGGTAGGTTTTCATTACAAAATATTCTAATAAATTTTATGTTCTGAAGAGACAAAATGGTATTATCTTATAAAAATTTCATCAATTAATTGATTATGAGAAAATAAAATAGTTTTTAATAAATTATAAAATAATTTCATAGAAAAAAATTAGGAACAAATAATCACGATAAGAATGATATTTTGAAATGAACTGTTATAATGATCATAACGTTGAAGTGATCATTTATAAGTGAATAGATCGCATGTATCATCATAAATCAACATCAAAAAGTTGAAAAATAATATAATATAATATAAACAAATTAAAACATAATTTATAATAACATAATAACCAATGTATAAGTTTAACATAATGATTAGAAAATGATTTAAAAAATTCATTACCACTAGGTAACTCTTATATAAAATACACATGGATGAAATAATTCATATTTAAAATAAATAAAATAAAAATTATTAGTGAGTAATTATAAAAAATATATATGACTCACACTATAAAATATAGTTATTTTAACAAATCGATACATGGTACTTTTTCAGTGCTTTAACAGTGGTCATAACCACTTTGTTATTAAAAGACAACATTTATTTGTGATTTTAAAAAAGCATTGATAAAGGACCCCTTTATCATCTATTTTTTAAACACTAAGAAATGGATCCCTTGGATTTTATTTTTTCAAAGAACTGGTAATGTTAGGATTTTAATAATGTATATATTATCAATACTTATCATTTAATTGTTAAAAACCCCCATTATTGTTACCTTTTTAGCATAGTTAAAAGGTCCATTTTCAGTGCTTTTATGAAGAACTAACACAAATTTGAGAAATTTATATTTTTTGCATGCTAGTGATACTAGGAACTACATCCCTATTCTAAAATTCTATCCCCCCCTTCTAAATTATCTAGATCACCCAACCCACTTCATTACTAATACACTCCCCCATTCCTCAATAATAGATATGTATAAATATCTCGTGTTCTCCTGTATATTATCCCAAGACCTTGTCTTTATAATAGAATATCCTTAACTCTACCCTAATTTTTTTATTCTATATTTTATGATATAAATATATATATACATATATTTTTATTCATTTATATATTTATTAATAAATATATTCACATATATGTTTATTATTTATATATATGTAATTTTTTTCAAATACATTTGAAAATTTAATCATTCTATTATTGTGAATATTTGTATGATATATATATATATATATATATATATTAAAAGACATAATATTATATCGATATATTATATGTTAATATTAATTTAATTATACTATAATATATGTATAAATATATATAAGTTTATCCATACACAATCATGTGTATATATAATATATATATATATATATAATATTATTTTTTTATTTTAAATTCATTTATATAATATATTTAATGTTAATGATACAATCATAAATATTTTCTTTTCATAAACAAATGTTTTTATATAAACTATTTAATTATATATGTATATATATATATTTATTTATAAATTTTTACCTATAAATAATATATATAATTAATTATTTTAAAAGAAATTAATAATAAATATGTACTTCAATAAGGTTTATACATTTAAGAATCTATTCTAATGTGAATATTTTTTTAAAAATTTGATTGCATATAAGTAAATAAAAGATATTATGAATATATTTACTTATAAATGAATGTGAATTTGGAATAATGATAAAAAAATCCAAACTATAATATCAATATGTAATTACTCGCTTGAACTAAATGCATTACCACTGAAAAAATATAGTGAGAACCCTCTAAATTAGGCCCAAATTCTATAAAATGTTATGAATTTCGGAAATCCCAACTAAAAAAATCTATTTTGGAGGACTTATAAGTCTTTTTTCTCAAAAAAACATGAGTGGGGATTCCCCCTACTCTATTGGGAATAAATATTATCATTTTATTTAATTTGATAGGATTTATATTTTAAATGGACATCCATATCACAAATTTTGGGTTGTTTGATGTTCATGATATTTGTTGAATATATCATAGAAAGTTCATTGATTAATTTAATTTTCTTATCCTCAGATTATTATTAAATGACTATGAAGCAACAATATTTACCAATTTATTATTTTATAATTTTTTTAGTTAATTAATATTCCATTTCCACTAAATGTATTATATATTAATTGTAAATAATTTTTTATCCTTATCCTAAAACATATTTATGAGATATATATTATATTTATCTATATAAAAATATAATAATATATTAACATAAATGTTTTAATTAAATTTTTTCACGTTATAAATTCTAGAAATAAAATACAATGATAAAAAGGGCCAATTATCAGATCTATTAAAAAAGAGTTCACAAAGGTCCCCATTTATCTTTTAATTTTTATTAGAAATGATATATGGACCCCTTTATCAATACATTTTTTAGCGATGTTAAAATTTCCCCCAATATCAGCTTTTTTATGAAGTGATGTTAAAGGGACCTTGTTTATATGAACATTTAAATTAGAACTGATTGAAGCCCCTCATTAGAAGTTCTTTTTCATGATCTTATAAATACATGAATTGGATAAACACAGATTTATAAATTTGGAATTATATAAAATATATAAAATAATGTTGGGGAAAAATTATAATATGTCTCAAAAACAAGAACATGAGTCAATGTTTGTAATCATATGCTACGAGTTGGTGGAATGTGATTAAACATCATGTATGGATTCGTTAAAAATTATAATAACTTATTCTATACCCATTTTAATAAATATAATAACCTATATGATACTTTTATAACAACTTATTAATTATTCATTAATATTGTTTCATTATTTTGGTTCTTTCAGAAGTTTATTGTTGTTTCTATGCCTTTATTTTTCATCATTATGATCTGGTTCACCATATCTATATTAATATTCACTATTTAATTGTAATATTATTACCTCAAGTATACTTTAAATCCCAATAATGAATGGTTGTTATGAAAATTTATGTATGATACGGTCATGGACAAGATAGGTCATACGTACACATGACTGACATTTCCAATTTCCAATGACTAGTATGAAAATGAGGTTGGTAATAAATTTTGAATACATTGTGATAGCAACATCATATATAACATATTATATACATATATATGTCATCCAAATATTTTTGTGATGAAAAGTGGGTCGCTTCATTTTGTGAAGGTGATAGTCCACAAATACATGAATGACATTATCATCATAATGTGATTGAAATATAAATATATAAAATGAAATATATAATCATAATATAATAATAAATATGTCATTAATAATAGTTTTATATCATTTATAAAAATTAATTTTATCTTTATTAACATTCAGGAGTCTTTTTTTATTGATGAATCACATTTCTTGGTGAGCCGGTGGTCCACCGTACACATGGGGGGAATTTTCTATATCATATAGAATGAAAGTTAAAAATATATATATTTTATTTAGTAAATCAACAGGTATATATTTTTGAAAAATAAATAATATATTCTTTATTTAAAAAATCATACCAATCTTTTGGAGGTATAAATGAAAAGATTAATGACATCGGTTTGTGATGAGATTGTCCTTAAAACAATTGAATGATGATTTGATTGTCCTATTTTATGAATGTGGATATGGTTATAGATAATGTAATTATCTTAAAAATATCATACATTGAAAAATATACTAAATTCATAATATCATAACAGCTTAATGAAATTATATGTATGTTTATAAATAAGTAAAATAAAGATGCTCATTCAAAAACATTACCTCATCATTGGGTATGCCCACAAGTTTCTAAATAAATCCTTCATAATATTTCATTATACAAATAAATGTATATAATGATTTTGGGAGGGATTTTGGGAACTGAATTGGGTAGGTCATGTATGAACCCATGGGGATTTTAGTTATAATGACAAGAGGAGAATGTGTGGATTTTTATAAGTTGGGTAGAGATAATAATTATTATTTTTGAGAATAATTGAGTGATCCCATGTTTTTCATATGTCGAAAGGGTGAAAAACGTTCCATTTTAGAACTATAGATAAATAATTTAATAATTATGTCTAAAAAAAGTTTTTTGTCTTGATTATTATTATATTTACCAAAAAAATTGATCCAACACATAAATCAAATGTTATTATTAAGAGTAATAATTTATTTTTACTGCATTAACTATTAACATTGGCCAAAAATTATGTTTATATTATTACAAATTATAACTAATATTTATTACAAATTTGGAATCAATTTTATAAAACTAAATACACATAATCGGTAATAACTAATTTAAAATTATTCCTTTAAACGTCACCAGATTGGGTGTTTTAAGAGATAAAATGTTCAATTTATTAAAATGTTTTTATATCTAAATTAAATATTTAAGTTATTAAAATGACACATATTAAAATAAATGATATTAATGTGAAAAAATAATTATTTAAACCCAATTTAAATTTAATTTTTGTTTATAATTTATTGCTAAAAAATTTTATTATCAATTAATATATATATATTTTACTATTCATCAAAAAATAAAACTCTTAAGAAATTCCACCAAAGTGGACCCTAAGAAAAATTTGGTATTGCAGTCTTTAAAAAAATTACTTTAAAAATACTTTTTCTTAATGTTAAATTTTTTTTATTTTTTATTTTTTTCACAAATAACGATTAGATTATCATTCAAAAAATGATTTTTTTCATGAAAACCATTCTTTTTAAAATGATTCTTATAATATTTTTTATCAATTGATAAATAAGAAACATTTGTAAAATACACTTTTTCATAATTTATCTAATCTTATACATGAATTTCATTTCTATATATATATTATAAAACTATTATATTATATAATTATATTGAAATTATACTGTTATTCGTTAATCTAATTCTTGCATATAACAAAAAAAATTAAAGAAAATCATTATTGCATGTGTCATAAGACATCAATGAAATTAATTTTTTTGTGAAATATATTTTATAGTATTTTGGTGTTTTATTCTCTACTATATTATGTGTTTTATTTCATATCATCTCTCAAACATAATAGTCATATTTCAAAATTGTATGGTATTATAGATTCATATTTTAAAATAATATTATGATTTATATTGTATAAAACATAAAAAACAATATTAAATTCACAATGAAATTATAATATATGATTAGTATAACCAATAAATTAAATTATATAGTACAAATAATATTAACCCCATTATATATATATATATATAATTGAAAAACTCAATACTAATATTTTTATTAATGACTATGAAATAAGCACTCAATTTTTAGTAGTCTTTTTCTTAATTAGAGATTGGTTATCCAAAAACACTATTTTTATTAATTATTTTAAATAATAAATCAATTAAAATAAGGAATATGTTTAAATTATATATGTGTAAATTAATATAAATTAACAAAATAACTCTTTAAAATTATCTAATGAAAAAATATATTGATTATTGAAATTACAGATTTTGAAATTAATATATTAAATAATGAAATTTATTCAAAGATATATTTTTCAAATGAATTTAAAAACCAATAGTTTGTTATAAATTAGATTTAGGGTAAAATTAATTATATTATATAATTAGTGATTTTATTATTTTTATTCAAATCAATTTTATTGTACATTATGTTATGAAAACAAATTTATACATTAAATCAAGTATTTTGGAAAAAACAATTTTTCATTGGGTTCTACATTTTATTCATAAATTTATTTCAACAAAATTTAGAAATTGAATCTTTAAAAGTTAATTCTTTATTTTTAATCACTGTGAGTCATTTTTCTATATAGAACACTCTATTTTTTACCATCATAAACAGTTACCTTGTTAAATAATTTTCATCATGGTAGTGGAAAATAAGGAATTAGTGATAATAATTACACTTTAAGGACAAAAATTACTCTAATACATGATTTTATCCTATTGGATCAATTTAATTATTCTATTATAATACATTTTTTGAAAAGATGTCCACAAAGTACAATGTTTCATTTATTCTTATATTTATAATATTTAATTATATTATAATAAAGAATATTTTACCTTCATATAGTAAATATCAATAATTTCATTTTATCAAGATAAAAATAACATATTTAAGGATTTAGTGGGTTGTTGTAAATATGAATTAATATTATTCCATTGAAATTTATTGTAAATTATTAGTGAAATTGAGTGGTTTCCTTGTATATATAACCTAAGAGATCCACCATCTACACATGTCAAACACATTGCCCTTTCTTATCCATTTACCCATGATTTTGGCACATTGGATGCTCAGTAGGGACCAACAATACCTTTACTTGTTTGGTTTTGGATTTGATTTTCCAAAAAGTATATCAAAACCTAAAAAGCCTCTAAAATTAATTAAGGGCCCATTAAACTGTGTAGACATTACATCATACATAACAAATAATATCTAACAAATTCCAAATAACTAAATAATAAATGTTAAGTCTTTATAATGTATTTGACAAATTATATTAGTAGAATAGTACATTATGTAAGTCTCCTACATGTGCTCCAATTTTCAAATGGATTCTATATTAACATTACATCACCGAGGAATCATATCCTAATGTGGATTTTTAAAAGCTGTATTGTAGGGATTGACATTATGATGGTAACTATACTTGGGAATCCAATTTATTTTAGTTATATAAAAATTGTGTCACTACACCCAAGTCACATTTATGGATGAAATTGTTTCTAGGACACATTACTAGTTTTCATTTCAAAAAATTATTTATACATAGGTTCCATTTCACCGTGAAATAGTACCATGGGAACCTAAACATATCGTCTTCATACTTTGTTTATTCTATTGATTCTAATGTTTTTCTACCACATAATTCAAAAATATATATAGATGAATTAAATTTATATATGCACTCTTACAATTTTAAATCCCATCCCATAACATTTACAATTAATTTACCAATTGGATATAGTATATAGAAAGATCCAATATGCATAATCAAAAATAAATATCTTTTTTTCACCCCATCCAAACACAATAATATTCTTCTGGATGATGTTAAAAGACACGGAATAGTTTATATATATGAATTTACATAGAAACACAAGATCTATTTGTCTTTACATTCATTTTAAATAATGAGATGGTACCCCTACTTGATGATTAAAACTAAAACCACAACCATATCATTTACCCCCTCGAGAAGTAGAAAATTTAAATATTTAATCTCATTATAATATGAGAAAAAAAGAAACAAAACACATAATGTTTGGTAAATAAGGATTGCTTTGACATGACCATTGTATTATCCAAATTAACATAGGTTTATTTAATAGAATGAACCATGATTCCTATATAGATAACCATAAGATGGCCCACCTGAAATTTTTTTATGTGATGATTAAAATATTACTGGATTTTTGATATAATTAATATAAAATTTCATTATATTTGGTGTAATTCTCCACCATAAAATGTCTTATACTATTAAAAATGGACATAATAACATAGAGTGATATGCTAATGCATATATCCCACAAGTATCCATAAATATGTATCTTTCAACTACTTTCCAGGATTGTCAGATTATAAACTACACAATACAATATTATTTTTCATTTTTTTACAAATTGTTGTTGAATTATCACATGAGAAAATAATATTGAATGACACATTATGTTTTATTTTACTATTGTGAGACTAGATACACATTTTTCCTCTATAATTTAAAAAACATAAAACTTATTGGTCTTTGAGGTGTGAAAATAATTGGATCTCGACATGGAAATATTATAATGAGCATGAATGTTTCCCTGTCAGTCATTATCACATTAACATTAATTTTATGATATTATAAGTCAATTAAAACTAAATTACAAGGGTTATGGTTATATTTTGAGGGATACATTGGATTCAAATTTAGGTTCCCAAAAATGACAACACAACACCAATAGTCTTTTGAGATGGTGGTGGATTTTATATTTCCCATTTCATTATAATTAAAACATAGTACCATAAACATGTAAAATTATGATGAATATCATTTTATATATAAATATATTTCCATAAATTATTGGTTTTGATCAACAATTAGAATAGTGGTATGTGGTTTTTATATAATTTCTAGAGAAGTTTCAGGAAAATATCGATAATAAATAAGTGTGTCTCAAGGAAGGAAATACTTTGACCAAAAAGGGTTATATGTGTTTAACCTCTCATCCTTTCAACTAATTTGGAACCTAATAAAACATTGGTAATGTATTAATGATTGCATTATATTGGCATGATGGTATACATTGACTCAAAACCCAAGGGTTTACTTTCATATTAAAAATAAAACAATTAACCGTATGTAGATCATTTAAACTATATTAGTTCACTGAAAAAACATTCATTAAAATTAATTAAAAAAAAGATATATATTTCTAATCAGAAACATAATCATGAACCTGATGTAAAATCCAATAACCATAAGTTTTTTTTCCACCATCATTTGGGAAACACATCCCCTAATGTTATTAATTTAGAATGTGAACCATAATGGTCAAAACAAGATGAATTTTTTAATTATGAATATGATAAAATGAACATTATCTTAATGTATTTAATTAAAAAATATTTTCTTGTTAATATTTAAAATAAATTTTTTATATGTGAGATCATATAAATAGAAGTTTGACACTCTATACAAATTGGTAAAAATTGCACAATAGTGATAGTTTTACTATAACTATCTTATCACTGAGGTACGGATTATCAAAATGACCTACTTTAGGTTAAATGATATATTTATATATATAAATAATAATATTTCACATAACTTTTATGAAGGATCAATTTTATCATTTGTAACATTCTTTTCTATTTTGGAGGGATTTAACGTACGAAGGAAGTATCTATGAGGTAATTCATGAAGAAGGGTGATGGAAACCATCTAAATATAACAATACATCAGGAGTATAACCAAAAGATGAAACATATATACCATTCATATTTTATGGGGTGAAGGAGGATGTTGACCAAATCATGGAAACTATAATTGTACTTCCCAATTCAGAAATGTTTCTCTATTTTAGTCATCAATAAATTTTGACAGAAAATAGTTCAATAATTTATCATTAAATTAATTCTATAAAATATATTGAGGTCTATGGAATCTATATGGGTATCATTAAATTGGTTGTTAAAAACTATATCTAAAAAGAAAATATATGTCCTTATAATTAATAATATCACAGAATACCACCACCATATGCTGAATGTATCTAATGGAGAATATCGAATCAAAATTATCTATTTATTCCATATATTTTAAAATATGAACATGGTGAAATAATAAATATATAAATCACCAAATATTGAGTGAAATTATAATCATGGCAGTCCTCATAGAGGAATCCCACAACAACCAGCACCTCGAGGAAAATCATCTAGCAGTAATAAAATTTATAGTTATAATTATAAGTTCATTATAGTATGGCCACATAAATATCCTGGGGAAATTTTAATATCCATATTCATATTTATAAAAATATATTAAAATAAATCATACCAACATTATATATATACATTCCCTAGGAAAAAACATTTTCTGTTTTGTAGGGATAACCTTAATAAATTCCATCACAATTGATATATATTCTTTTACTGAACATGAAACCCTAAATGAAAATTATTTATGTAATTTATGAATTGAGACCAAAACAATATTTAATTGAAATAAAAATGAAATAAAATGTGTGGCCACTTACACCACCCACTAAAACATAAAAATAGTTAATTTTTTTAATTAAATTGTATGAATTTCCAAGTCAAGGATCTCGTGAAGATGATTTAGAAAGTAAATATTGTATTTATCAAGGTAATAAAAACTACTATATATTATCTTATAATTTAATTTCATTCCCAATATAGATGAAACCATCTAATGAGGTGGGAGTATCGTAACATATAAGAAAGTTCAAGACACTAAATAATGTTTGGATCACATCAAACATCACATTTGATAAAAAACATGATTATAAATAAAAATATAAAATTAATTTGGTTACAAAAATATCTAAATCAATATTTTAACTAATAATTAATTTTGATGTGATATATATAGATTATTTGATTATATTATATCAAATTACTATATTATTGAAGGCCAAACAATGAATGTATGAGTATATGGGAAACCATATTCTTTGGAATATATGAAATGCACGAGGAAAAAATCCACAATTATATAGGTTAGAATCCTCCAATATTATTTTTAAAAAATTGATAAATTAGTGAACATTTCTAGATAAATATATATTTGTTACTTTTTCCTCCAATAATTACTATCTAGAATGTAGAAATCATTCATACATATGTTATCCAATTAAATCTGACAATATAATAATAATGTCATAAATATCACTGTAATGTTAATGGAAAATATATGTTAATGGAAAAAAGAAACAAAACTACAAAAATGTATAAATATATATTTATGTAATATATAAGAATATCATTAAACTAAGATGAAGAAAATTTATTATCCTAGTCGGTTCAATGTTTTCAAAAATATGGAGAAACATCTCAAGTATGATATTCAACAAAACAAGTAAATAGACAATCATACATGACCCTCATAAATGTAGAATATATGGAAAAGGGTAAATAATTCTACCACCCTAAATTTGATAATGCATAGTGAGAATTAAAATTATTTATTAAATAATAAAATTTATATCTAAAAAATATTTTAATTCCAATGTACATTATATATACATTAATGTAAAATCAATTAATGTCTCAATAAATAAATAATCTTGTTAAAAAAAGTAAGGATTCTCACCAAAATTACCAACATTATAATCATATATTGGATTACACAATCCATGAAATAATTGTCATTAATTATCAATATAGTCTGGTTTTAATATAAGGTAATTTTAAATTAGACAATTACATGTCCCATAGAGGATTTTTATTGGAATGTAATTATAAAGAAGAATAAGAAGAACTATAAATGGCTTCATCATGAATATGTAAGAGTGTGATGAATGGATGTTCCATAAATTACCAGATCATTTAAAAAAATCATGGTATTACATAGTTTACTATTTATGATTATAAAACCCTTTATACCTTTGATTACAACACATTATACACCACATTGTCCCATTAATAGGATAAAGGGTTGCATATAAAGAAATTGTATAACGTGAAATATCCAAATAAATTAGTAAATCAACGCCACAAGAAAAATGAAATATATTTTTTAAACAAGGGTAATCAATTTTTTATTGTGAATATAATTCATGTTATTAATTAATATGTTATAAAATATGTTTTTTATGAAACAATATCCTATATTTTAATTAATAATGAATTCAAAAATTTTGTAAAATATTCATTTTTTCTTGATGAGTGTAGTACATATATATATTTTTACACGCATTTATACTCACTTAAAGAAATGTATTATTTATCATTATACACATCTATCATTGGTAATGAAGATCACAATTGGCATACAAATTCTTCTATATATGTCACCTTCCACACAATTAATTTAGTATGACATGATGTAGATTGGACATTACTGTGATGTCCATTATATATCATACCATTAGTGTCTAATCATATAATACCCATATCATCAACCCATCATTCCAGTGAGAATGGAAATGGAATTTTCATGTCTGCATCTTATCATCCCCAACATAATAACATGATTATCCAAAATAAGAAACAAATTAAATAATTAATGCAAAAAAAATGAATATAAGTGGATATATAAATGGTTATTCTTTAGGGAATTTTTTCCCATTGTTGAAATTATATATCTGGATATAGAGTTACTATTAAAATATAAGTACCCTTTCCCTTTTGGAAGGGATTAGTGTCATATTTTCTATATTTTCGTTTTTATTTAAATGTAAATTAGTAAAATATTTCAGGTTTTATTTTTAGTGTTATGTACTAAAGAAACACATGATTTCAAGGCCTAGTGAGACAAAATTGATATTTAAAAAATATTAAACATATTAATATCACGTGCGAGAAATTTTCCTCAAAAAGTGGAACAAAAACAATACAGTTTCATATTTTAGAAATTAGATACCATTTTTGAGTTTAGATGTTTTTTTAACATAGGAATAACATAATAAATTTCATTAATGTGTGTTTATGGAAATTTTGTGGCAACTATATATAATGAAATAATTTATTTATTTATTAATTTAATTTAAATTGTCACAATAAACATAAATAACTCTATTTAATAATTCCATTTACCAATTAACAAGGTTAGCCTCATAACCATGAAAATTTATAGGGACAATTTTTGGATTTCTTGGAAAACAACAATGAAGGATAACGTGTTATACATGCTAAAATAAATCAAGGATCACACCAATGAAAAAAATTTATATTCATTCTTCTTCAATGATCAATCCATCACGAGGTAAAAGGTTTCTATGTGGTTTTATCTTATTCTTTGATATCAATGATAAACATGAATAAATAAAATCAACACACTATCTAGGAAATCAATCACATCGGTCATATGAGATTATTAAAAGGGGAATTTGTTTATTTTCTTAGTTGATTAATTTACATTATATTATTCAACGTTGTAATTATAACTAATCAAGACTAACATGAATAGATTCAGATGATAATTTCTCATGTTTGTGCCTTGTTAATTTTTTCCATATATGTTTTTTTAATCATCGGAAATGTGTCATAGACAACGGTGTCTGACTCAATACTGTCTCATTCATTGATTTATTTTTCTAATGTTCATAGAAATATGATTTCTTAGAGAAAATCATTAAATTCGATATTTTTATTAAAAACATGATTTTTGGATCCCCATTTTTTTTACATTTGACAGTGAAAAGGCTCATCGATGAATGTTTCCAAATCATCTCAGATAGCCATAGATCCGTTATTAAATAAATATTATGTTTATCTGACCTTGATCGATGGATTTTTGATAGATTCATGTGTGAAACAAATATGGGAGCATTATAGGAGGACTCTAAATGATTATCCAAAAACAATTTAAATTTAAATACTATATGGTGTGTCACAGAAGAACACACAACATGTATGGGGCCTTCGTTGGGGTGATATGGTTCCAGAGGACGTTAAGCCTCGCACACTATATGAAATTTGTCCTACTCTATGTGAACATTTCATTGAGGTAATGTACATATCATAGAGTATACATGGACATGGATACTTCCACATACATAACACAAGTAAATTACATGATATGAGTCATGTACTATGACATAACATGGTATAACGACACGACCATGTGTACATGGGAATGAATATGAGTATGGTCCATGAAAAATAATTTGGACCTCTGATCAAGGTATAAAAAATGTACTGTTTGTTCACACCATGTACACTTCTACGATGACATGGATACCTTTTTCCCTTAGGATTGGACTAGATTTATAATGTTTGAATTTCTTAATTACTTATTAAATATGTTTATTTAAAAGAAGCTTGTCTTGATAGTATATTTTGATCATATCTATGAGATTAGATCTATATAGATCTCTAGAAATATATCTTAGATTCTATGATGATATCTTTTTTCATGGTTTTCTATATGTAGAGACCTTGTAATTTATGTGAATGACATCATATAGACATTGATCCCCAACATAGAGGGTTAATGTATATTTGGTTATTATATATTACACAATGGAAAAAAGGTTTGATCACCCTATATCTATCAATTTCGTCATCCTTCTAGCTTGTACTTACTTAAATTAAGACTTGAATATAATTACATATCAGATTGATTCCATCAGTACTATCATAATCTTTGAGGGTGTTCTCCCATGTGAGTTTTGTTACGGCCTCTCTGGATGAATCTTTTATGGAAAATGATGTTGTATCCTTACCATGATACATAGTGTAGAATATGAGTATATCAACATTTTTATTGTATGTCTCAAATTTAGATTGATATATCCTATGATGAACTGATTACCCCTTCTAAATTGTGAATAGTTATTTCATAGTGTCCAATTAGGTATTCGTATACACACTCATGCATGTGATCATCAAGAAGGTGTCATTCCTTGTACAGATGACATTCCATTCAATGATGTTCTTTTTTGACTGGCAGTAGAATGTGTTTAGATCTTGGCTACATAGATTTTGGTTGATTAAATGAGAAACATGTTATTGTAGTCTTCTCTTACTATCATGTTTGACTTCATTATAGTTTTTGGAGGGCCTATAAATCCCCATTATTGTACCCTAGTATTTTTATTATACGGTGAATGTGTTATTTTTATTAATGTAATCATTTTTTATAAGTTTTCTTTTAATATTCCAAAATTTATGGACTTAAATTTGTGTGTGTGTGTGTGTGTGTGTGTGTATAAAATAGGAATATGAGTCACTTGGGATCAATATTACTACATTATTATAGTCTATATCATTTTTCCAAATGTAGGATAGCATGGTCTATTAACAGTTGGATTATCACCAACATGGATGGATATTATTTTAAATTTGGGACATATTGGTATTATAGAAGGTTTCACATCATATGAATTTATTTTGAAGTTATGAATATTTTTTATACTACTTTGAAGTTTATGGAAATAGTTTAAAATGATTCAAGAAAAGATTTTAGGCCACAGACTCCAGTTTTGGTGCCACTTTTGACATATAAACACACCAGCACTCTGATAACCTACCTATCATATTCATACATGTTTAAATATGATTTATCAAAAAAAGCGACATGAATTGTATATGAAAATTCTGGATTCCTATTTTCATCTTGATTCATCTCCCCTGATATACTAATTTATCAGGGATTATCTTTTATAATGTAGGATGACTCAATTAATATTTTCATTTAGGATTCAATAGAAGAATCAAAATAATATTTTTACAGTGATGTGTCTTTGATTCATAAAATTGTTTAGTATATAGTTCATCCAAGAGGTTTTCCTATCTTAACTACACCGATTGAGTAGCACATTTTACTCTTATTAAAAGATGTTATTGTGTAAATAATGAGTTCCCTACATGAGATTCTAGTTTCTCCATAGCTTCGAGGGAATTCCAATCCAACGGGAAGTTGAGTGTTGGATATATAATGATACTAGAGTCTTTCATCATTTTAGGAAATATAAATACCAAATAGTGTTCCTATGAGTGAGCCTTATGCATGGATCCATAATGAATTGAAGGGGTGTGGTGTTTATATCATATGATGGAGAATGTAATTCATAGATATAGTTTTATAATCTATTTATGGATGTTTAATCTCCATCTATGATGTGATAAGTGAATATCTGGGAGCCTTTACATCTATAATTGGGAAGCATGACTATAGATGAGTACTCATTGAGGTTTAAAAAAACATAGTACTCTATATATATTATTCAATATATATTGTTTTGTATGTGATTATTTGAGAGAGGTATATTCAAGGAAAAGTGATACCATTTGATACCTTTATTCATTCCTACATATAATTGGTTGGTATAATGTGGCTTGGTGTTTGAGGAATCTAAATCTAGTAGTCTGTGAAAAATTGAGGGATCATTGCATGTTATATGTTTTAGAATCTAATTTCATGAATGAGGTCCCATGGTTCATCTCTCTTAGGATGGGTGTAGTTATTCTAGTGAGATCCAAGAAAATTCATTTTATTGAAGGGTATATCTCCAATGTGATTGTCTAACCAAACACACGACTAATAGTGAGACATTATATTGTAAAACTATAATGATTTAGTGGTTGTAGAGGTGAGTTATTATAGGACAATAGACATGGTAGAGTAGATGTTAGAGTATATAGAATTGACATATGGTTCGACATGTTTCGTCCACCAATCCAAGGTGGTCCCTTACATGATCTGAGATCATTTGGATATGTTTGAGAAAATAAAAATCATATACATTACTATGATAAATATTTTAAAAGGATGATTATAGGCATGATATGTGTCATATCTACATTGTATACATGATTTATAGGAAAATGTCTGAGATAAACTTTTTTGTCTACATACCTTGTTTGATACCTATAGGTTTTTGTTAAGACCATTGTATGTCCCTTATACATGGAGATTCATATTTAATATGGATTAGGATAATATGAAAAATTAAAAAAAATCTATGGCCTTAAAATTGTAGGGATGATTTGATCATGAAATATTCTTATGAATGTGGTGAGGCTTTATGAAATTATCTTATGGATGGACATGACATTCACCATTTATGAATAAAATGACTATAATATGTTGAGGATACAATGTATTCGTGTTAAATGAACAATATTGTTCCTTCATAGCTGAGAGGGAGACCCATTTATGTATATTAAAGGCCCATACATTGGATTAAATATCGAATTACTCACTAATTGAATAACATGAATCTTGGAGTAGTTGATTAACTAGGATATATGTTTCTTATTATGGTGTGTGTTTTATAAGGGAACATTTCCTGGGGATGTTACAAGGTTACCTCTCTAACGAGATATGGTATTATGACATGACTTACACATAGTAATTCCCCTGATATCAGCAATATTTATTGAATTTCTCTTTTATGTCTTTCATATCTGGGGGATTATTTGGAATATTTAGAGAGTAAGTGATATGTGTGACCTAGTATTTCTATTAAGGGGCCCCTCGTGCGGTTTTTTGAGAAGTAAAATGTGATCATGAGGTTATAAATTTATTATAGGATCTTGATTTATGTGATAACGATGGAATTTTAACCACTAAATAGGATTCAGTATATCAATGAATATTTTAGATGGATCCAAGTTTCTGGAAGAATTATGTCATATCAGGCCATCACAAACTATGCAAAATTGTTTATGTTATATTAGAGAAGGTAGTCATAAGTATCTATATTCATCGTGAGTATATGGATATACCATTTTGAATGATTAATTCTTTATCGGGGTTCATATAGGTAATGAATTGTATATTGTAGCCTTTCGTACACTGGTTTTTGGTGGTTTTCATTGATGATATCTTAGTTTACATTAAATCCATGGAGGACAATGTGAGACAACATAGGATGATTATAAACAAACTCTAAAATAACCAGATTTAAATGAAGATCTTGAAGTTTTAGATTTATAATTAGTAGTTCCAATTTTAAGGAAATGTTATATCAATTAATGGGGTAGTCATGGACATTCTCAAGGAATAGATATTGTATTACTGCAAACCACTGATGTTTTTCATGGAGGTTCAAAGATTCCATCATTTTTTGGATACTGTTAGAATTTTTTTCTAATTTTTCTAGGATATCTCTAATTTTGACTGAATTAATATATAAGTGAAATCATTTCGTATGAATTTAAACGGTCTAACCAAATTTTCTGCTGATTAGGAATATTTTATGATAAACCCCATAAATAGATTTATGGATAATATTTTTCATTATGTAGAGATATGTGTTTATTCACGGATTAGATTAGGTTGTGTGCTAATGCATAGGTAGGCAATGATTTCATATGTATCTCAATAGATTAGACCACAGGATAAAAACTTTTTAACAGAATATATTGATTTTGCAGTTCTACTATTAACCTAGAAGATATTGCCATAATAAATTGTTGGTGGGATGGTTATCATCTAGTTATATCATATTATTATAAATTATATACCCTATGGGAAGGAACTTTAATTGTGAAATATTACAATACAATATTTTTACAAAGATGATGTCTTCGATATAGTATATACTGCCATTGATGGGGAACAAGGCGTAAAATTATTTTAATTGGATAAATTATTCATAGTTTTATGATGAATAATTAGTTGAACTAGAATAATTGTAATTTTATTTGTAGTACAATTATGGTGATTAATATCTTCATTTGATGTTGGTATACCAAATATTTTATATCATTTTAGGGAATCTCATCATTGATGCAACTAATGTGTGACCTTTAATAATAAAATATCTATATAAAATTGGTCTGGATCAATATTTTATGGTGGTTTCATTTCATCCTTTTTAGAATATAGATAATATTACCAATGACTTTGTAGGGGGTTGTGATGAGGGAGTTCTGTATGATGATGCACAACAGGATCAATGTACCACTGATAGTGGTAGTGGGTAAATGGGATGTATATATTTCTATTATTTTTCATTTCTTTTAAAATGAACATCACATCTAGTTAATTTGTTCATTCCATGATGAAAAAACCAAACAAAGAACCATAACAACACAATATTTTTACAAGTTTCATTGCACAACAAGTGCATCTTCATACTTATTATGGTTTGGAAACAAAACAAAACCATAGAATACTATATAAATAAATCCATTTTTTGAATATAATGATTTGTATACTTCGTTTCAATATTTCAATGAAATGTTTTATAATAAATTACATATTAATTGAGTTGCATAAAAAAATGTAATTAATTTTTTTATAACATGTTAAGAAACATGTTACTGTGTTTCATTGTCAAAATTCACTAAATATGATATTCAGAAATAATTCTTCACTTTCCTACCCATTAGTAGGTAAGATCATCATTAAATACATAATCGAATTCAGTTTGATTTCCCATTCAAATATATCAGTTTTGATTTCTCAATATGATAATAAAAAAAATATGAATACCACCGATGCAATATTAATCTACTTCTCTTTATGTTTAGAAATCCCAACAATCCTTCTCAGGATGATTTGAAAACTTTGATTATGAAATTCTCTCTTATACATTCACCATCTATCAAAACAAAAATCTATAGAAAAGAATGATCCAAAATATTATACTCAATAGAAATAATAAGTTCTCCACCTTCTCGCATCAATAGTAAATCTGTGAAGAATGTATAATCTATTAGCTCTATTAATAATAAATGAAAAAATTGTTTGGGCGGGGTTCTGGAAAATTTAATGCTCAACCATAATTCTTGAAACATTATTTCCCAATTAATTTTTGTTGTACCTTTAATTCTTCATCAATTATAAACTCATATATAATCATCTCACCACTATATCTCACATCAGAAATTCTTTAATGTCATTAGTCTGATTCTGACATTCCATTACGATTTTATCGTTACGATAAAGACATATCTTCTATTATAGGTCCTTCATTAAATTACTCTAAAATTATTTTTGAAATGAAATATATTATAAACTCTAGTATTTTCATTATGATGATCTATACCGACATGAATGATACAAAAAATAATCACAATAATTTAAGATCACAGGGATAATAATTTTTTTATTGAATTAATCATTTATTATTTTCTTCTTTTTCATTGGACTGATGATATTAGGTCTGATAATGTTAATCAATGTTAACATGACATAGATTGATTGATCTCAACTTCAATATAACAATCTGTGTCAGTGGTAGTCTAATAACACTTGAGACTATTGAAATCAAATCAGACTTCTTATAACCCTTCTCCCACAATTTAAGGAAACAATGAACAGTTCATGTTGATAAAAATTTGTTTAATATATTATTATAAATATATAACATAGACCCAAAAAATATAATCTAATTGAATTCTTCAATATTGCCAAAAATTATCAATGGAAATTATTTCCCAAATGATCAGTGGCACACCATACCCAATGGAACAGTTCAAGAAACATCATCTTTAGAATATTTTTTCTTCCTCTAATTATAATACAAATTAGATTTTAAGGAATATTAATTTATTTTTTCTTATTAGTCTTAAATAAAACCACAATCTCAATATTAACTCATTTTGAACAACCTTATTAGCCTATAAAAATTTCTATGTATGGTGATCCCACACTAAAGAACTAGGACGATAATGTTTTTTCTTAACAAACATTTTTGTTCTTTAATCATCATCATGTAATCAGGACTTTGTCAGGATTTTTAGAACTTTTTTGATTGGAATATTATCATATGACTGATAATAGGATGTATCATAACATCCTTTCCATTCCTCAAATTTTTTCATTCCAATATGAACCTTAATACGATTGGAATAAAATCATCTTCCCCCTTCTTTTAAAATATTTCATCACATGTTTTTAGAAAAACTATTATTTTTTTGGATTACATCAAAAGAATATTTTGGTTTTCATTAGATCCATGGAGCCTATTATTATCTTCCCAATACGATTTTCCATTCATTACAGACCCCAAATTTGTTTGATAAATGTTTAATTCAATAAAAACTCTTATCAATAACTTGAAATTTTATATATGTGTGAGTTAGATAATGTTAATATGATACCCTTTTTGATTATAAAAATATTAAAAAAATTATTGATTTTATTGTTCATCTAATGCAATATAAAATAATTTCAATAAGAACATCATTCAGCTTCCAAAATTCTTCTTCCACTCAATTTGGTCGTACAAATATCTCCCATTAGATTTTAGTGTGAAAAAATTTTATTAAACCAATATAAATTGTACTCTCATGATATTTATTACATATCAACAATTTTAGGCCTATGTAAGATAACTCATAATAGGAAACAAGTATTATTTATAGCAGATATATGATGTCCAAAAGTAGTGACTCATCAAATTTTATCATAACTTTATCATAGTATTATTCTCTTATTTATTTTCTTCTTCCATATCTATTTAAAAAACATATCTTATAGGCACACTAAATAATTGGAGAATAGTTCATACATGTAAATTATTGAATCACCAATAACCAACAACTCCCCCAGCATACATACTTCCATAAATGATTTAGGAAATATCAATGGATATATTCATGAAATAACTCTATACCTAAAAACAAAATCCATAACTATATTATATAGGGGAAAAATGATATACCTCATCCTTCATGAGAATGAGGTTGGATACCATAATCAATCCAATTTTAGAAAAAGGTTCATTATGAAATGCTTTTATGAATTTGTTAGAAATATGTACTGATATATGAACATATTATATCATCAATTAATTCTTCTAGAATGGAGTTTGATGAAATGATATTTTATATCTACTTGTTTTTAAGGATAATGTTTTAATGGGTTTTAAAAAAGGTTTATTTCACTTTTATTATCACAACCTATGAAAATTTGTAACTTCACTTCATCAAATAAACCATCCAATTGACTTTTCATCATCATACATTGAGTTACATGTTTTTTTGCAGCTACATACTCATCTTCATCCATTAAAAGAGTTACTAAATTTATATTCACTTAATATTAAATCACACAAATTTTCCTTACACTAAATACTCCACCATATGTAGATATTCATTCATCTATATTTCTTACCAAAATAACACCTTAGTACACAAAAAAAAATTAATTCATTTTGAGCTATCAAAAATGATTACAAACATTTATTTTATTTTCATGTATCAAATAATTAATTCCCAGAAAATAAGGTGATTCAATTGAATCACTCTAAAATCTTACCCAAAATGGGATTGGATAATCAAAATTTGGTATTGGGGAGGTCATATAAATTTTTTTTATCAACTTCAAAAAATCATTCAAAAATCATCTTTACATTTTCAATTTTTAGTCAACATGGTTTCTAATGAAATTGGAATGAAAACACGATTAAAATTCCCCATTATTAAATTCATAACATTTTTCTCAATATTATTTTCATTCGAATGAAAAATATGTTTCTTATTTTGCATGAAATTTAATCTAATAATGTGTTTCATTCACCTAGTGTGTAAATCTCAAAATAAAATTCATCACTACAGAAATCTTTCAAAAGTACCTTCATAATTCCCAAAAATGATAATGTCTTCAGCATAAACAATTAAAGTGAGGTTGAAATTATTAATTTCATTGATACACATATTACAATCAACTCTTTATCTCAAAAAATTCACCACTCTTAAGTATGTACCCAATTTAGTTTATCATGCCCTAATAGCTTAATTTATCCCATACTAGTATTCCATAAACTATTAAAAATAAATTTCACCATTCATAATAAAAATGTAAATTTTTTGTTTTATATAATATTTCAAATCAATATAACAATTACAAATGATACCTTACCATCCTTTTGAAAAATCATGTAACATCATTATACAACAATAACATGAAATATTATGATAGTTTATAACATTATCATGGGAGAAAATGTCTCATAAAAATAAATTCCAAAAATTTGTTTGTATCCATTCATACCAATCCTGAGTTTTTTAATGACATATCCTTCTTCATTCATCTCGTTTCGGAAAACCATATTTTTAATTATAACATTATTGTATTTTGGTTTAGGTGTGATTTTTCACGTATCATTATATTCTATCTGATCAATCACTTCAATCATATATTGAACCCATTACATATTGTAAAAATATTCATTCACATATTTCGGATCATTATATTAATTAATGGATGTTTGACTTATAACTTTTAATTTTTCATCATATTTGAACCTTATGATCTTTATTGACAATTAATTTTTGAGCATAAAAATTCATCATCAGCCTTGTATGAGATATTCAAGATAATTCCTCATTACTAGAAATGGATTATTCTAATTCTTATTCTTCAGTAATATTACCTTTTTGTACCCTAAATAAAATTTTCATCCAACACACATTATTCCTTTTTTTCTTCTTTATTGGAATGAGATTGTTTTTAATATTCCACTACATTCTAAATTTAATTCACATAAACATAATAAACTAAGATTCATATTAATTTATTCAATCACCAATATTATATTTAATCTATATAATATACCGAAGCAATTCCATGTTTATATCTCTACTCAAACTTCCAAATGTCTCCAGCATTATTCTTTATGATTTATGGACTCCCATAAACTCATCTAAATTTTAAAATTTTATTTTTTTTCTATAAAAAATCATATGGAGTCATATATGAACATTTCTTAGATAAACATATATTCTTTTACGCATATAAGTTCTCATACCTTGACTCCAAAACTAAATAGACATACCTTATTCAAGTAACACAATTCTTAATATTTCAACAAGAATTTTATTCTTCCTTTCAACAACACCATTTTTTTGGAATATATAGTGTAATGAATACATTATGGATTCCATACATCTCATGATAAATTTCAAATTCGTAATATTTCGTATTCCCCACAATTTTAAATTCTCTACTTGTCAACTAAATACTTACACTGATTCCCATTTTTCCTCCTCAAACATTAAAACATTTTCAAAATAAATAAATTATGATTTGTATACATAACAAATGTAATGATAATAAATTCAACAATGAATTTATTGATGTAATTATCTCCATGATATCATATTTTATTAATTTTCTAAAAAATGTCATAATGATTATGTTATATGGCTCATTCAGATAAACATTCAACATTTTTAAGAACTAATATTATAATAACTCTATTCATTAATATAGTGAAACCCCTGACTCTTCTTCATGAAATATCATAAATTACATAGAAAATTTTCCTTGTTGATATATTTCTAATGTTTCTCTATCACATGTGTCCCATCATTTTATGCCACTAATAATATTTCTTCGATGATTCATCCTTAACAAAATTTCTAGACTCAAAATTATTGAATATGTTTTCCTATGTATGATGGCATTTGTTATCAATATTTAAATCCTCTTAACTTTTTAAAAAACCCATCATTTCATAAAATAAATTTTTTTCCATTATGTAATGGTTTTCGAGAACATAGAATGTTTTGTTCCACTTCATAAAGAAAAATAAATTAGTTGATTTAAACATTACTTCCCTAATGAATATTGATCCATCACATTTGATTATGAGAGATTCTATATTCCAAAATTTCACAATTCCTTATTTCAATTATTCCATATTCTTTAAAAATTTCAAATCTCTTATCATACGAGAAGAACAACCACTATCCAAATACCATATTTGTTCTCAATTTTTTTTCTTTGAGTATAGATTCCAAAAAAAGAGACATTTTATTCACATTTCCACTCTTAACATTTGGATTTTTAGATTTTTCAAAAAAACAAATTTTGTGCTAGTAACAAAATATGAAAACCATTAGCATGCTTCCCAGGTTTTAAAAAAAATTAAAAAAAATAGTTTATAATGGTTGGAGAGAATTTCATATTATTACACATATTATATCAAGATTCTTCATAACATAATTATGAGGCTTCTTCCTTTAATATAATTGATTCACCCAAAAAATATTTCTTTTGTAATTTATTGAATTTTATTAATTTTTTATTAAACCAACAAATATTTTCTGTATGTATGAATCCACCAAAATTGAAGAAGTATTCATAAAAGGATTATTATCTGCTAAAAATTATATTATGACTGGAGTTGTGAGCATCTTTTTTAAAAACCTACATATATTTTTTTATCAAAACATTGATGAAAAATAACCATTTATTTTCAAGAAAAATATACATCTAAAAAAAATTATATTTTAATCCTCATCATAACTAGATGCAGTGGGATCTATTTAAAATTAGAAGTTTAAAAATATATGACTTCTCCAGTTTGTAGTATTTGGTTGTATACATGAAATTCAAATAATTAAACTTCTAAAAATCAACACCAAAATTCTTATTAAAATTTTTATAAAACTCACTGTCCTACTTAGTATTAATCAGTATATAATTTTCATATACATTAGAAATTCTATTCAGGGAACTTGAAACCTTATGTTCATCTTCAAAAATATTTTTTTGGGAATTTTCTAGCTCCTATCCTTTTGATTTGATCATAACATTCATATTTTCATTACAATTATTTCAGTTCTCAGTAGATATATTCACTCCATCAATCTCATCTGGAATATTTACATTCTCATTAAAGTTTTTTATTGAAATTTTCAGGAAGAAATATCAATTTTCAGCTTCTTGATTTATTTTTCAAGAATCCAAATCCTTCTCATGCATTGATTCAGTTCATATATCATATTAAATTATAATTACATTTTATTTTCTTCAAAATTATATCTTAGGAACACTTAATTGTTAAAAAATTAAATGATATTATTCTTATACTTCTCAATATAATTTTCATATTTGACTCACTATCTTCATCCTCACAATATTTATATGAGAAAATTATTCTTTTGGATTTAACGAACATTTTATCATTCCCTTTATAATATGTTATATCCTTGTCATCAAATTTTTCCATGATAATATTTTCCTTCTATTATCTTTATCACTATCATCCTCATTATTTCATTGAATAAAATTAGCCTCAATGTGTCCAATTCATCCACATTCAAAAAAATTCAATGAAATTTTTCCTTTATAATTTTCTATAACTATTTTGCAATTTTAAAAAACTAGGATTAAAATTTATCATGTTTTTTATATTTCTCATTTTCAAAATTTGAATAACCAATCTCTTAATAATCAATATTCTTCATAAATAATTCATTAATGACCACATTGAATGAAATTTCATGATCATCATTTTTGAACATTCATAAAATTAATCCTTCTCATATATGATTTAATAAGAGAGTTATGAAAATAATCTAGAGATAATTTTTTTGGATCTCCTTCATCAATGAAGAGATTTTTGAATTGAGCTTATCAAGTTGAATTCTCAAGATAATTTCAATAATATTAGAATCTTTTATCATGTCAGTAAGATATCTGGTATTACTAACAATTTCATTCACCCTAGTAAACAAGTTACTAATTGATTTATACAAACCCATTTTTATATCATTATACATCAACCTCCAGAGTTTTAACATTTTATTTTTCAGTTATGTAATACCATCATAATTTTTTTTCATTTTATCTTAGATACCATTAGTTATGGGAATACCTCTTACTCTTAAAATGTATCATTGAGAAATTGATGAAATTTAATAATTATAATCTCATCCATTATTATTGAGACTCTTCAAGTCAATATATTTAAGATAACAATTGTCCATAATAAGAGGAGGTCCATATATTGTAGCTACATCAACATAATTCACAATAGATATGGTATAAAGAAACATTCAATCTTTTTAGATATAATTGTTATTACCATTGAAGATGATAATCCAATTACTATTTACACAACGGAGATTATACATTACAAAATATCTTTAAAGACATCATAAAAATGTAAACAAAGGAAAAAAATCTTCTCATACTCATATAGAATGACTGGTTGGATCAATGTATCCCTTAGTGGGGGATGAGTGAATTGGTAATATGCTTCTTTATGATTCATTTCTTTTGAAACACCCTTCACCTCCTATAAAATATTTATTTTCATATTTAAAATAAAAACAAACACCCATCCACTGAAACATGATACTTTACATGGTTCACTACTGAACAAGAGTAACTATATCAATAGTATGGTTTGTAATCAATAAAATACCTCACAATCAACTTGAAAAAAATTTCATTGTGTGGAATACATCGAGCATGATATTCATGTTCAATACAATAGTGCATGTAATACAATTGTGTTTAACAAGTTAAAATAAAATGTAATAATGATTACATATCATAATTGAATAATATGATATTTAGAGATAATTAATTAGTTTTCAACCTAGTATTAGATAAGATATTCCTAGACATCATAATGAAACTGAGACTTTTTTCCAAATCCAATATGCCCAATCCAATTGCTCAGTCCAATAATAAATCTGTAAGAGTACCGATTAAAAAATACATAAATTATTTCATCTAGGATCAAAAATCACAAAATGAATTCATTATATGAATTGATGACAATGTTTATGATATTCTATCTCCCCATTTATAATCATATCTAGAATAAATCCTCCGGAATTCAAGATCCAAAACATCTTCTCTATAGATTTATCTTCTCTCGACCTTCTCTCATCAACAATATATCTATAAGGAGTATATAAATTACTTCTTGTATTTATTGGTGCTAAATAAATAGTTAGGTAAGGATTCATAAAAACAATATCATCAATCCAAATATCACAAAACATAAATTCTCATTGAATTTAGGTTGAACCTTTACTTCATCAATGATTATTAAATCATCCTTAATCTTCTCACCACATCATCTGAAATGAAACATTATATACAATATTAAGTCTGATCTGGATTTCCCATCCTGATTTTCACATTACATTGTGGATTTATGTTATTTTACAGGTTCTAAATTAAATTTCATCAAACCAACTGATAAAAAAGATATCAGAAAATCATTTATTCTCATTATAATGCATTTACCATTTTGTAAGATACAAAACAATCTTATAAACTATTCAATATCACATTGATAACAATTTTATGACTGGTTGAAACATTTATTCTTTCTAACTTTTTCTTCCGATTGATGATACTGCATCTGATTATGTTAATCGATGTAATCAAATTTCAGATATATCAGTATCATCTTCACATTGATGATCAATGTCATTGAATGTATTCTATCTCTTGACCTACTAGAAAAGGTAAGCATCCAAAAATTCATCATGATGATAAATGGTTGATTATATTTTAAATCGGTCACTAACATCCTTCTTGCATAAGTCCCAATAATATTCACATCAATTCTTCATCAATGATCTTAAAATTTAAAAATTAATATTTATATTATAATGATCGGTGGAACACCACGTCATATATACCTTTTCCAAAAGTATCATCATTAGAAACAAATTTTTTCCTCAGTGTATGATACACATCATTTTATTTTTTCTAATGATTTATCTCTTGTGGTATATTGGTCTTACTAAGAACCATCATCTTCGTGTACACTCATTTCGAACAACATTAACAACTCTAAAATTTTTCTTCTTCCTATGATATCACACTGATGAATTGAGAGCATATTGTTTGTGCATCAAAAACATTTTTTCCTCAAAACATTAACATGTAATTATGAAAGGAACATGATTTTTATAACATCTAGGATAAAAATAGCCTCATGTAAATTATATTGTTATATATCATTACTTCACGTACATTCAAATGAGATTTTATTTATAATGAAATATGAATTACATTTAGAAACAAATTTTCACCCCTTTTCCATAATAAAGATTACATTAGATGTTTTTATAAAAATAATTGTTTTTAAATTTTAATAAATATATAGAATAGTTAGGTCTTCATCAGATCAATGAAAACTCTAATTATCATCCCATTATGACCTACGATTAATTATGATTCCCATATTTTTCATATAAATGATTTTTTATAGAAAAACATCTATCAAACTGATTGACCTTAATTAAATTTTTGAGTCATATTGTATGAATACAAAAGTCAGTACATTTTTAAGAAATAAAAAGTTAAATTATTTTAATTTTATTTGAAAAAAAATCCAACACTTTCAATACAGACATTATTAAACATAAAAAAACAAATTCCACTCAATATGGGCCAAAAACCCTACAAAACCATTATAGGTAAATCCATGTGTGATGAGGATTTACAATTTTTCCTAAAATTAGTTTCAGTTTTTTGGAATGATAATAATATTAATAGTTTTTTCTATGGATTCCTCACTTGTCTATAGGTAAAGGCTATGCACTAGTTACATGAGTGTTTCACTCATCCAATTGTAGTCCTAGAGTTGAAGTGGGATTCAATATCTATAAGGACCTGACCTTATTATATTAATAATCTTCAATTTTGTCAAGAGAAAACTTCCTTTTACATTGAGGATCTTTTCAAGTTTATATCTTTAGAGAATTGGGACATAATACATTCATAACATTATACATTGTAACATTGTGGATACCATAAAAATAGTTTCCATTTTTTTCAAAATTAGAAAAATTAAAATGTAAAACATGATTCCTTTTCAATTATTCAACATTAAACATGGATTCCTATTTTTTCATACACATATATTAAGCTATAAAAATCATTTCAAACTTGGTATGAGCCCAAAACTCAGTAAGCGATATAAATATATGGAAAGAACACATTAGTTCATGAATACTTATAACGTATGAAATAATTTTCAAAATACATACTTATCACCTGTATATATATAATTACTTTGTGAAATATGAGATTTAAAGAATGCCTAAGAACATTGGTAGAACTATAAAGGTATCTTGGGGAATTACTTACATAATCTTGTATCCCTCTCTTCTACATTATAATTTGTAACCCCCTTGGCTACCTTACAATTTGTGTAACCATCGCAATTACATGTGGAGTAACCATATGAATGACCCCAAAAATACAAGTAACCTATTCATTGGAGGGAAATATAGGTCCCAAACTTCATCAAAAAAAATTCCCAAGATCTAGAACATAATCAAACTACTTTAATATTACCCTATAAACATTCTTTTGGAATTTTGTAAAACCGAATTTTAAAAGAGGGTTTTAAAAAGGAAAGCCACTTATAAACTACATTTAATTTAAGAGAGGCTTAATAGAGTGGTTATAATATGTATTAACATTGTAAATACACATAATTAATCATATTATAAAAAAATATCATCAAACAAGTAATTTTAATACCATGTAACAATGATGTAGAAGGTTATCCCAATGAATGGAAATCGGGATATGAATTCCCTTACCTCAAGATTTCCTTACTTAAAACATTTTTAAACATCATGTATAATGGTTAAAAGTTGTTATTAGTATTTTACATAAAAAATTTCATGTTTATAACAAATTATATGACCATTTAATAACATCAGTTTACCCTTTAATCGTTAGTATTTTGTTCCTTGAACTATTTTGGGTGAGTTCTTCACATGATTTTCATGATCTGTTCATGATGGATGTTCTTGTCTATTGGAATTGGAACTATATAATTGGAATGTAAATGTATTTAAATATTACTAGTACCATAATTTATACAATTTATCATTTTAATGTTTTATATGAGGATGATTCATATGTTAAAACATTAATGATGTTAATTTAGATCATTTTAGTGGTTCTTTGATAATAACGCCCTCATTTTTTCATATAAAATAAAAAATGAATAAAAAATTATAGAAACATGGATGAGACATAATAAATATATTATAACATGGTTAAACCAAAAAAACAGTTTCATGACCATACTTTAAAGTGTTAATGAAAATTGAAATCACATCGTCCATGATGTCGTTAATTCGACACATCATGAACAATGTTTTAATTTCTTGAATAAGTGGGAGAGGATAAGAAAAATGAGTATTAATTTTCAATGAACAAGAGAACATATAGAATATTCATAATTTCTGGATCTTTCATTCCTCCCAGGTAAGAGGTGATGAGGAAAGAATAAGAAAAGAAAGGACTTCAAATTAATAAAATAATTGAAAAATACCTTACAAAAATTTGGCTGCCTAACGGATATGAAACACAGTTTTAGAAAATATTAAAAAGCTAGGGGACAATGTTCAAACATCTATCAATGAATAATAATTCATAATATAGCAATAATATGAAGTAAAATAAGAACATGTTATGGAAACTTGATTGTTATACCACATAAAAGAGACAATGAATGAAAAAAAAGAAATTGAGAAATATCTTACCTTGTAGAGTAACTCCTATAAATTAATGCTTGGGATCTTGGAGGGATTCAAGAAACCATTGGAGAGATACTAGGGAGGTAAGGAGGCCATAGCATTGTTGATGAGTAATTTGGGATGATGTTAATGAAATAAATGGTTGGTATTTATAGAAAAAGTGAGGGATTATTTTAATAATTTCCAAGGGACACCTCATTTGTAGTATTTGAAAAAACATGGGATTTACCCAGGTATTTTCCCATGGTATAAGTCACATCAGACACCTCAAAACTAATTTTACTGTACAAAAGTTTACCTGATTTCTTACATCTTTATTAAATCATTAATGATGTAATTAACACACTGAAACTGAAAACCTTATTTTATACAATTCAACAAAAAATAAAATATTTAAGAAAAATCCCAAAAATTCAACTTAACCATTTATAGACATTTATAATTTAAATACGAAGGCCATATTTTGAAAATAATTCTCTAATTATTCTTAATTTAATTTTTAATTAAAATTGTACATAATTAAAGTAATAATAATTTTAAAACTATAACTAATTTTATATCACATTTAAAAATAAGTCAATATTATATTATATTAAATCCATAGGAAAATAAAATAATATTACAATTTACTATTCATTAGGGTCATATTACTACTCATAAGGGTATGTTACTATTCACTAAAAAAACTAGTCTGTTTTAATAGACTAAAAATAAAAAACAGATCACAATTTTAGATGACCATTTTTCAAAAATCCAATCATAGAAGTAGTAAAATTATGTTTAATGGATACTTATAAATATCTACATTAATGAAAATTTCAAGAATTTCAATTTTTTGTAGAAAACCTTGGGGTGTTACATTAACACCACCATCTAAATTAAAAGAGTTGATGAGAGAGATAATGGGTATCTCATCTCTTGGACATAAAATTTATGGCAATAAGGATATATAAGAACATATCACCACATAATAAGATGAAAATTAAAAGACATAAAAAAATAAGTCTTTTAAAAAGAGGAGGGTGAAAGGTTCCCTTACCGATTTGGGTAACTTTCGAAACGTACACCATATGAAAGAAGGACTATAAAACATTGATGTAAATACTCATAATAAAAAGTATGTTAAACGAAGAGTAGAATAACGGACAGTACATACACCACTCAAAAGGAAATATTGGAAAATGTAGCATGAATCTCAAGAAAACAAAAAGCTAGATAAAAAGCCCCTTACGAAATTTCGGCAGCCTAACGGTGCCAATTAAAACTTCCAAAATGGATTAATGAGAGAAAATAGGGTCTCTCATCATATGAACATAAAAATTACAGTAAGATTAATATAAAATAACATCCCAATCATAAGAAAGATGATCTTAAAAGGAATGATATAAAAGAGTGTACTTAAAAAGAAGGATAGGGGTAGGATCCCTTACCTCGGGTCCGACTTGACTCGATCGTTATTTAACCTCATGAATAATAAACTTGAGTTAATTTCTAATTGCTTAAGAACCTTTTTTAAGTTCATTATTCCTTTTATATCACTTACTACCATGCTATGAACACTATTTAATTATTTAAGTTAATAATGGTCGTTTTGTAGATCATTGCTACTTGAAACAAAAATAAAATCTTTATAATTTCGAGTTATTCATGTGGTAAAATATATAATATATCCTGAATTATATTAATTATTTAGATATCATATATATCATATATATAAATTATATACATGAATTTATAATATTACATAACATTTAGAGGTAAGAAATGAAATGCACCGTTCATGGTGACGGAAAGTCGTACATACGCATGAACACTACATCCATTTTTATTTCTTATTTAATGGAATTAAAAAATAATTAGACATATTAGTATTATAATTCCATTTTTTTATCATATATAATATCATTAAATCGTACCACATATGTTATTAATGAATCAAATCACTTTGAGGGGGCGGTAGTCCGCACTTCCTAAAATGAAGATATCGCGTCTAACCATAATGGAAACAATAAAGGTATGCCATAAATGAAAAATAAATAAGATTAAGTAAACATAAAAATATTATATATCATATATAAATATATTTAAATCTTAATGTCCACCTTTGAGGGTGTTAAAAGAATATTGAACAATCATCGTTTCGTGAGGTATAATTTCACCATCCACCGAAATAGTATGTTCTTTAACCATTAGATGTAGGTGTGTGTAAGTGTAGCTCGAATAATTCTTATAAAAAACAACCTAGTATATTGAAGATACTGGATTTGTTACAAAATAAATTAATAAAAAGATTTTAGGGGGTTGGAGAAGCAAAATAAAACAAAAGAACACAAGTGAAGACATTACCTTAAAATCGGGTATCTCTCTTTGATTTGAGCTCAAAGGCTTTCTTGGGAAGACTTCTGCTGAAAGTGAGGATTCTAGGAGTAATATAGATATTTGGAGACACAAAATAATCTGGGTTTGTCCAATCCAAAGGCTTTAGAGGTGTGGTTATGGTGGTAGAGGTGGGGGCCTTTTATAAGAGGAGAGGAGGGGCACTCTTGGAAAGTTACAAAATGTTACTTTTTTTTCAAATCCGTTTCAGATTTTAAAGGTCCCACATTGATGTATTTCTAGTACAATGTGGTAAGGGTTAGAAATATACTCATCCAATAGGTCGTTTAAAAGTTTAATTTATAGTTTTAACATTATCTTTTTATTTTATTTAAATCCTTTATTAATGAGGTAATCGTTGCATCATCATGATGTCATAAATAATTTAATTTATTTAATGTCTAAAAATTATAAAAAAATATCATGATGTAGGAACACTTTTTATATTTCTAATTAATATTTATAGTAAAACATATGACTTGTATAACCCCATTTAAAAATTGTTTTAGTAAAACAACTCATGCTTGTGACATTTTTATTTTAACTTTAAATAAAAAGTTATTTATGTCCTTTTCCTACCAAAGTGGCTCCATGGGGTCCCCAAGTTCACCCATGGATTTTCTAGGTCGGCCATGATACATCCAATTAGGGTAGGACATGTGTCTAGGTCATTTCATATTATTAAAACATTATTTTTACCTTAAATTACACTAATTACCTCTAATCGTGATTAAAAACTTAAAAGTTATTATTCACCAAAAAATTATTTTAATCCCATTGAACCACATCTTATATCCTAATGATAACCATGTATTTCGGATTTTTGAAATTCAAATCACAGAAGTGGTACAGTTTCATTTAAACGAAAAATCAGTTTTTAAACTACCACTTAGTGGTTTCACTATTCATCAAAAATTTACGTTTTTCAAAAAAATACCAAAAATTCACCCTAAGATATATTTGAAATTCCAAATTAAAAAATGATGTCTATTTTACAAAATTAAAAACATATATGTTTCAATAATTAATTTAATAATTAATTCCCGTTGTTAAAACAAATAGTGTGTTTTTAAGAAACAATATCTATTACAAGATTGACAGAAGTTTAAGTCCAATTTCAAAGTGAAATTAATTCTAATTACCACCATTAGATTAAATGGTATAAATATATTCTAAATACACTTTAATATAAATTAACATTATAATCTATCTATATAAATAAATCAGATTAAAAGGAGGTTTTGAATTAAAATGCAACATTTTCAATAAAAATGATCTTTATCGGAAAAATAACAAAATTTAACACAAAGTAAATTTTTATGTCCATATTCTAAAGAAGGATTTTATTTTGTCAAATAAAACATATAAAATTGTCAAAAGTATATTTAAAAGGGTTCTCCATCAAAAGGCGGTTAATCGACCTTTTAAAGAATATTAGTAGATTTATGCTTAAAATTGGATTCATTTGCATTTTAAGCCTCTAGCATTTATTGGATAAAAGTAAAAAATATTTTACAAACATATATAATAATTTTGTAGTTAGTTCTGTTCATTCCCGCCATTACAACGTCTAGGCGTTAACTACCTTTTAAAATAATATTATTTTATTATTATAGTGCAACGTAAGATTTCCAAAAAACTCGTTGTTGCGTATTGGCTAAGCCCTCAAGCATAGCATTACCTTTAAAGTAATATTAATATTTTATTCAAAAATATGGATAAATATGAAAATTTCATATTCTTTATTTACCTGCGGTGTTACGTCCTTCCCCCCTTTTAGGAATTTCATCCTCGATATTTTAAAATTGGGCTTGGAAGATTCATTGAAAATCCCACACCGAAACAAGAGTCAGTAAAACTATCACTTTAAAAGAATGGGAGAGAAGTACAAATGTCACCCGAGTTAACCCATACTAGGATTCCATGTATGAAAAAATGGATATGGAGGAAAAAAAAAAGGGTCATCTTCAGATGGAGAGTGATATTAAACATGTCTAAGAGAAAGTTAACAACAAGAAAATCACAACCTTGTGATGGGTTAAATGGAATTTGATTCCCAAGTATGAAAAATTAACAGACAACATCTTTGTTTTAAGTTAATTTTCATTGAGGAATTTATTTATGATCTTAACTAAAACATAAGGAAGCATACTTAATTGTCATGTTGACTTTAAAATTTTACTATATTTCTTACACGAACTCATATTTTCTCCAAAAGGCGAGTATTTAGGATGACTTGTTCACATTAAGAGAGCTATAATCAACTTCTAGAGAATCACCTAATCCACAAAAGAGAAAAATATACTTCCCATGTATTTAGACTATAACCAAAACTAAAACCAAAAAGGTTATTATGAGATCAGATAATACCCAAAAAGGATAATTCTTTATAAAAAAATATACTCTTAATCTCTAAAATTTTTCAAACAAAACCCAATGTTCAACAAAGACCATTCAATAAACATCTATCCATAAAATTCTACAAATTAATCCAAATTAAGATTCAAACCCAATTATCTGAAGGATTTAATCATATAGTCTCCTAAGATAAATTTTAACATTTTCTCCAAAATAACATCAGTTACTCTTACAGTCTCATACTGAAAAGTAATTAACCTAATCACATATCCTCCATGATAGGCTAATAATTTCCATTGATAACCAAAAATAAACATACTGTTAATTCATAAAATCATCTAACTAAAAAGAATCATTAAAACTAACCAAGGACTTTACTTAGTCCAGTGGTAGGCGATAAATACCAGTTGGACTTTGGTTGTGGGTTCGATTCCCGCAGCTTCGTCCGACGCGATGGTTTGTCACACGGTCTGTGTGTTGTCCCTTTTCAAAAACTATATAATTTTATAACATTCCTCAAAAAGAGATAAATTCATCAAAAATAACCATAACATATTTTAACCACAAAGGTTATCTGATAACTTCCATTTTGCAACCCAAAATGTATTAACCAGTAATTGCCTCAAATTCAAGGATCATATAAACCCAAATGGTTCTTTATAACTATATCAACAAAATAAAGGATAATTATTCCTTGAATAAAATTTTCGTATATCAAACATCAGGGTTACTATAAAAAGTCTTCTAATGAAACCCCATCATCAAAAGAGACTTAATACATCTAAGAATTTCACCATCCTAAAATCTGCCATAACTCTTGAATCCCTTATATGATAACTTCTTACTCATTAAACATTCTTCATGGTCCATTATCCATTCCTTTTCAACTTATTCTGAAATACTTCTTTCCTTCAAACAAAATCTTGAATCATATCCTAAGATTCCAATAATAGGAAAATATATGTTAAGAAATAATCCATACCTTTCATTCTTCATTGTAAGTTTCTTCATCCTCAATCAGAATGGCATTAGGTATTGGTAAATGAATATTTGTATGATCTTGGTGACCCCATTCCCGAAACTTATTCATAGGACATGTGTTTTCACAATGACCATGCACACTAAATTTAAAACATTAAATTTTTCCTTCAGAAATAACTTCTTTCCCTTTCCTAGAGTCAACTAGATTCTTCCTTTTTCCATGGTAGGTTCTTGGTTTATGACCTTCATTTCCACATCTATAGCATCTTTCTGTCCCTTTGAAACATTTTCCTATGTGTTTCTTTCCACATATTTGACACATAGGTTTTTGAACATACTTACCTTTAAAATTATTACCTGAACTTCCGTAGGGATTTTTTTCTCACATATACGATGCCTTATAAAAATCATTGAGGTTCAGGTGGTCAATCATGACTCCAGATAGTTGGTTGAGGATAATCACATGATTTCTCATTGAAGCCCCCATATCGTTCAATTGTTCTTTCATAAAACCGTCACATTTTTTATCAAATCCATTGTTACTTTGGTGCCTGCTAGATCCATCCATTTACTAAAACCAAAAAGGTCAGTGTGAGTATATCAGAAAAATCATCAAATAAAAAAGATGAATATAAACACCAAGATATACTTATCCAAGTTATCTCAAACTCAATCTAACTTTCAAAAAAAATGATGAATCCATCTAATATACTAACCATTGTTGTTATACACAACTTGTCACTTTTTCTTAAACAAAACTCTATCCTCTAAAGTTATCTAAACTGACCTTTGATACCAACTATAAGGACCCAGCCTTAAACCTTACTTAATCTTGATTTATTACAAGATTACAAATTGACGATCTTTTCAGGTTTAGAGTTTTGGAGAATTAGATCATAAAACTTGCATTACATTCCACATTTAAACAAAGTGGTTACATAAAATATAGTATTCATTTTTCCCATCAACGGAAACATATTAAAAATTAAACATGGATTCTCTCTTGACACTTTCTTGACATTATCATCATATCATGTACCATTCCCTTGACCTCTGAAAAACATTTCAAAAACTTGGGATGAGCATAAAAAGCTCAGTAAGGGTTATAAAAATTATGGAAAGGAAAAATTAGTACATATATACATATGAATGAAATCATACTTTACCAATAAAACATAAGCACTTTAACATACCTCATAAAATCATGAATAAATCATAGAAATAATAAGACATAAAGGTAAATTGAGTCATTCATAACATTCTTATGTAGATAGTAACCCTCTTGGTAACGTTTGGAATACCCATCACATTATATTCCCTAAATCTCTTCGGATAAACCTTAACGTTTAACTCCTTCACGTTACCCAATGCATTGGAGAGCTATATCGGGCTCACCCGCCATTAGTTTATCACGGAACCACCCATCTTCATAACAATGACCAAGAACCATAACATAATAATAGCACATAACTTAATCATAAAGTAAAGATAACATTCCCACAAGGCAATAACAATATAACATTTTAAGATATTTAAATAATTAATCCATTCTAAAAACCATTTTCAAAACCATTTAAAACATTTAATAAAGAAATTTTTAAATAAAAGTGTCCCATACCACATTGAAGCTTTTAACATTTTAAACCATTAATATCCATATAAATAAATCCTTAAAAACATTTTTAAAACATGGATATTAATGAGAAATATTTATAAGAATAAATCATTAAAACATTTAAAATGATATTTTAGTTAAAGGGTTTTTAACAAAATGAGAGACGCTTGAATACAATAATTGAGAAATAATATTTAATAAAAACTTTATAATATAATGAGAATAAAGGAATTCATGATATAATATTTCAAAGGACAGTATATACACCATATAAGAGTGAATTCGTGCATAACAACAATGAAGTCTCAATGGAAATGTAAATTGAGATGAAATCCATTATAAAGATGGTATCCTTAAATTAAGGATAAATCAATCTCATAATTATGTGTGAAAAATATAAATACACCCAATATAAGTGGATATTAAGTGTAAAATAATCAAAGTTCATTCACACATATTCAAAGGATGACATATTCAATAACTACAAGTCAAACCCAAAGAAATCGAAATTGGGTAAAGAAGTTCCTATGAAAGACTAACGGCGTCACATCAAATTTTAGAAAAAGAGTTGCTAAGAGAGATAAAGGGTATCTCATCACTTGGAAATAAAATTTACGTCAATAAGGATATATAATAACATATCCCCACATAATAATATGTAAATTAAAAGACATAACAAAATAAGTCTTTTAAAAAGAGGAGGGTGAAAGGTTCCCTTACCGATTTGGGTAACTTTCGAAACGTACACCCCATGAAATAAGGACTATACAACATTGATGTAAATACTCATAAAAGAAAGTATGTTACACAAAGATTAGAATAATGGACAGTACATACACCACTCAAAAAGAAATATTGGCTAGTATGAATTTCACGAAAACACAAAGTGAGATAAAAAGCCCCTTACGAAATTTCGGCACCCTAACGGCACCAATTAAAAAATCCAAAATGGATTGATGATAGAAAATAGGGTCTCTCATCATATGAACATAAAAAATACAGTAATAGTAATATAAAATAACATCCCAATCATAAGAAAGATGAGCTTAAATGGAATGACATAAAAGAGTGTACTCAAAAAGAAAGAGAGGGGTAGGATCCCTTACCTCAGGTCCGACATGACTCGATCGTTATTTAACCTCCTGAATAATAAACTTGAGTTAATTTATACTTTCTTAAGAACCTTTTTCAAGTTCATTATTCCTATTATATCACTTACTACAATACTATGAACACTATGTAATTATTTAAGTTAATAATGGTCGTTTTGTAGATCATTGCTACTTGAGTCAAAAATAAACTCTTTATAATTACAATTTGTTCATGTGGTAAAATATATATTATATCCAGAATTATATTCATTATGTAGATATCATATATATAATATATATCCATTATATACATGCATTTATAATATTATATAACATTTAGAGGTAAGAAATGAAATGCACCGTTCCTGGAGACGGTAAGCCGTACGTACACATGAACACTACTTCCATTTCTATTTCTTGTTTAATGGAATTAAAACATAATGATACATAATATTATTAAAATTACAGTATGTTATCATATATAGTATCATTAAATCATAACACATATGGTATTAAAGAATCAAATCACTTTGAGGGGGCGGTAGTCCGCACTTCCTAAAATGAAGATATCGCGTTTAACCATAATGGAAGCCATAAAGGTATGCCATAAATGAAAAATACAGAAGCTTAAGTAAAACATAAACATATTATATATCATATATAAATATAGTGACATCTTAATGGCCACCTTTGAGGGTGGTAAAAGAATATTGAACAATCATCGTTTTGTGAGGTAGAAATTCATCATCCACAGAAACAGTATGTTCTTTAACCATTAGATGTAGTTGTGTGTAAGTTTAGCTATAATCCTTCTAATAAAAACATAATATTATATTTAAGATACTGGAGTTGTTACAAAAGAAATTAATAAAAAGAGTTTAGGGGGTTGGAGAAGCAAAATAAAACAAAAGAACACAAGTGAAGACATTACCTTAAAATCAGGTATCTCTCTCTGATTTGAGCTCAAAGGCTTCCTTGGGAATACTTCTGCCAAAAGTGACGCTTCTGGGAGTAATAGAGGGATGTGGATAGACAAAATGAGTAGGGGCTGGCTGATCCAAAGTCTTGAGAGGTGTGGGTAAGGTGGTAGAGGTGGGGACCTTTTATAAGAGGAGAGGAGGGGCACTCTTGGAAAGTTACAAAATGTTACGTTATTTTCAAATGAGTTCGGATTTCAAAGGTCCCACATTGATTTATTTCTAGGATAAGGTGGTAAGGGTTAGAAATATTCTCATCCAATATGTCTTTGACATGTTTATGTTATAGTTTTTACATTATCTTTTCATTTTATTTAAATTATTTATTAATGAGGTAATCGTTGCATCATCATGATGTCATAAATAATTTAATTTATTTAATGTTTAAAAATTATAAAAAAAATATATCATGATGTAGGAAATATTTTTATCTTTCTAATGAATATTTATAGTAAAAAATATGACTTTTATAACCCCATTTAAATTTTTTTTTAGTAAAACAACTCATACTTGTGACATTTTTATTTTAACTTTAAATAAAAAGTTATTTATGTCATTTTCCTACCAAAGTGGCTCCATGGGGTCCCCAAGTTGACCCATGGATTGTCTTGGTCGGCCATGACACATCCAATTAGGGTAGGACATGTGTCTAGGACATTTAATATTATTAAAACATTATTTTTACCTTAAATTACACTAATTTCCTCTAATCGCGATTAAAAACTTAAAAGTTACTATTCACCAAAAAAATTATTTTAATCCCATTGAACCACATTTTACATCCTAATAAAAACCATATATGTCGGATTTTTGAAATTCAAATCCCAGAAGTTGTAAAGTTTCATTTAAACGAAAAATTAGTTTTTAAACTACCACTTAGTGGTTTCACTATTCATCAAAAATTGAAGTTTTACAGAAAAATATAAAAAATTCACCCTAAGCTATATTTGATATTACAAATTCAAAAATGATGTCTATTTTAAAAAATTTAAAACATATATGTTTCATTAACTAATTTAATAATTAATTCCCGCTGTCAAAATAAATAGCGTGTTTTTAAGAAACAATATATATTACAAGATTGACACTAGTTTAAGTCCAATTTCAAAGTGAAATTAATTATAATGACCACCATTAGATTAAATGGTAAAAATATATTCTAAATAAACATTAATATAAATTAAAAATATAATCAATCTATATAAATAAATTAGATTAAAAGGAGGTTTTTAATTAAAATGCAACATTGTCACTAAAAAGGATCTTTATCGGAAAAATAACAAAATTTTACACAAAGTAAATTTTTATGTCCAAATTCTAAAGAATGATTTTATTTTTTCAAATACAACATATAAAATTGTCAAAAGTATATTTAAAAATGTTTCTCCATCAAAAGGTGGTTAATCGACCTTTTAAAGAATATTAGAAGATTTATGCTTAAAATTGGATTCATTTGCATTTTAAGCCTCCAACATTTATTGGATAAAGGTAAAAACTATTTGACAAACATATATAATCATTTTTTAGTTAGTTCCGTTCATTCCAGCCATTACAACGGCTAGGCGTTAACTACATTTTAAAATAATATTATTTTATTATTAGAGTGCAACGTAAGATTTCAAAGAAACTCGTTGTTGCGCATTGGGTACGCCCTTAAGAATATCATTCCCTTTAAAGTAATATTAATATTTTATTCAAAAATATGGATAAATATGAAAATGTCATATTCTCTATTTACCTGGGGTGTTACATCCTTCCCCCCCTTTTTGTAATTTCATCCTCGCAATTTTAAAATTGGGCTTCGATGCTTCATTGAAAATCCCACATCGAAACAAGAGTCAGTAAAACTATCACATTAAAAGAATGGGTGATAAGTACAAATGTCACCCGAGTTAACCCATACTAGGATTCCAAGTATGAAAATATGGATATGGAGGAAAAAAGGGTCATGTTCTGATGGAGAGTGATAGTAAACATTTCTAAGAGAAATTTAACAATAAGAAAATCACAAACTTGTGATGGGTTAAACGGTATTTGATTCCCAAGTTGGAAAAATTAACAGACAAAATTTTTGTTTTAAGTTAATTTTCATTGAGTAATTTATTTATGAGTTTAACTAAAGCATATGGAATCATACTTAATTTTCATGTTGACTTTAAAATTTTACTAGATTTCTTACATGAACTCATAGTTTCTCCAAAAGATGAGTATTTAGGATGACTTGTTCACATTAAGAGAGCTATAATCAACTTCTAGGGAATCACCTAATCCAAAAAAGAGAACTATATACTTCCCATGTCTTTAGACCATAACCAAAACTAAAACCAAAACGGTTAGTATGAGATCAGATAATACCCAAAAAGGATAATCCTTTATAAACAAATTCTACTCTTAATCTCCAAAATTTGTCAAACAAAACCCAATGTTCAACAAAGACCATTCAATAAACATCTATCAATAAAATTCTAAAAAGTAAACCAAATTAAGATTGAAACCCAATTCTATGAAGGATTTAATCACATAGTCTCCTAAGATAAATTTTAACATTTTCTACAAAATAATATCAGTTACTCTTACAGTCTCATACTGAAAAGTAATTAACCTAATCACATATCCTAAATGATAGGCTAAAAATTTCCATTGATAACCAAAAATAAACTTACTATTAATTCATAAAATCATCTAACTAAAATGAATCATTCAAACTAACCAGGGACTTTATGTATTCCAGTGGTAGGTGATAAATACCAGTTGCACTTTGGTTGTGGGTTTGATTCCCACAGCTTCGTCCGACGCGACGGGTTGTCACACGGTCTGTATGTTTTCCCTTTTCAAAAACTATATAATTTTATAACATTACTTAAAAAGAGATAAATTCATCAAAAATAACCATAACATATTTTAACCACAAAATTTATCTGATAACTTCCATTTTGAAACCCAAAATGTATTAACCAGTAATTGCCTCAAATTCAAGGATCATATATACCCAAATGGTTATTTATAACTATATCCACAAAAGAAAGGATAATTATTCCTTGAATAAAATTTTCATATATCAAACATCAGGGTTACTATAAAAAGTCTTCTAATGTAACCCCATCATCAAAAGAGAATTAATACATATAACAATTTCACCATCCTAAAATCTACCGTAAATCTTGAATCCCTTATATGATGACTTCTTACTCATTAAACATTCTTCATGATCCATTATCCATTCATTTTCAACTTATTCTGAAATACTTCTTTCTTATAAACAAAATCATGAATCATATCTTAAGATTACAATAATAGGAAAACATATGTTAAGAAATAATCCATACCATTCATTCTTTATTGTCAGTTTCTTCATCCTCAATCGGAATGGCATTAGGTATTGGTAAATGAATATTTGTACGATCTTGGTGACCCCATTCCCGAAACATCTTCATAGGACATGTGTTTTCATAATGACCATGCACACCACATTTAAAACATTCAATTGTTCCTTTAGAAGGAACCTCTTTCCCTTTCCTATAGTCAACTAGATGCTTCATTTTTCCATGGGAGGTTCTTGCTTTATGACCTTAATTTCCACATCTATAGCATCTTTCTGTCCCTTTGAAACATTTTCCTATGTGTTTCTTTCCACATATTTGACACATAGGTTTTTGAACATACTTACCTTTATGATTATTACCTGAACATCCGTAGGGATTTTTTTCTTGCATATACAATGCCTTATAAAAATCAGTAAGGCTCAGGTGGTCAATCATGACTCCAGATAGTTGGTTGAGGATAACCACAAGAGTTCTCATTGTAGCCCCCATATCATTCAATTGTTCTTTCATAAAACCGTCATAGTTTTCTTCAAATCCACTGTTACTTTGGTGCCTTCTAGATCCAGCCATTTACTAAAACCAAAAAGGCCAGTGTGAGTATATCAGTAAAATCATCAAATAAAAAAGTGGAATATAAACACCAAGATATACTTATACAAGTTATCTCAAACTCATTATAACTTTCAAAAAAAATGATGACTCCATCTCATATACTAACCATTGGGGTTATACACAACTTTTCACTTTTTCTTAAACAACACTCTAACCTCTAAAGTTATCTAAAATGACCTTTGATACCAACTATAAGGCCCCAGCCTTAAACCTTACTTTATCTTGAGTTATTACAAGATTAAACATTGAGGATCTTTTCAGGTTTAGAGTTTTAGAGAATTATATCATAAAACTTGCATTACATTACACATTTAAACAAAGTGTTTACATAAAAGATAGTATTAATTTTTTCCATCAATGGAAACATATTCAAAATAAAACATGGATTCTTTCTTGACACTTCCTTGACACTATCATCATATCATGTAACATTCCCTTGACCTATGAAAAACATTTAAAAAACATGGGATGAGCATAAAAAGCTCAGTAAGGGTTATAAAAAGTATGGAAAGGAAACATGAGTACACATATACATAAGAATGAAATCATACTTTACCCATAAAACATAATAACTTTAACATAACTCATAAAATATTGAATAAATCATAGAAATCATAATACATAAAGGTAACTTGAGGAATTCATAACATTCTTACATAGGGAGTAACCCTCTTGGTTACGTTTGGAATACCCATCACATTATATTCCATAAATCTCTTCGGAGAAACCATAACGTTTAACTCTTTCTCATTACCCAATGCATTGGAGAGCTATATCGGGCTCACCCACCCTTAGTTTATCACGGAACCACCCGTCTTCATAAAAATTCCGAAGAACCATAACATAATCATAGCACATAACTTAAGCATAAATTAAAGATAACATTACCACATTGCAATAACAATATAACATTATAAGATATTGAAATAATGAATCCATTCTAAAAACCATTTTCAAAACCATTTAAAACATTTAATGAAGAGATTTTTAAATCAAAGTGTCCCCATACCACATTGAAGATTTTGACATTTTAAACCATTAATATCCATATAAATAAATCCTTAAAACCATTTTGAAAAAATGGATATTAATGAGAAATATTTATAAGGATAAATCATTAAAACACTTAAAACGATATTTTAGTTAAAGGGTTTTTAACAAAATGAAAGACACTTGAATACAATAATTGAGGAATCAAATTTAATAAAAACTTTATAATATCATGAGAATAAAGGGATTCATGATATAATATTCCAAAGGACAGTATATACACCATATAAGAGTGAATTGGTGCATCACAACAATGAAGTCTCAATGAAAATGTAAATTGAGATGAAATCCATTATAAATATGTTATTATTAAATTAAGGATAAATCAATCTCATAATTATGTGTGAAAAATATAAATACACCCAATATAATTGGATATTAAGTGTAAAATAATCAAAGGTCATTCACACATATTCAAATGATGATATATTCAATAACTACATGTTGAACCCAAAGAAATCGAAATTGGGTTAAGAAGTTCCCTTGACAGCCTAACGGCGTCACATCAAATTTTAGAAAAAGAGTTTATGAGAGAGATAAAGGGTATCTCATCACTTGGACATAAAATTTACGGCAATAAGGATATATAAGAACATATACCCACATAATAATATGAAAATTAATAGACATAACAAAATAAGTCTTTTAAAAAGAGGAGGGTGAAAGGTTCGCTTACCGATTTGGGTAACTTTCGAAACGTACACCCCATGAAAGAAGGACTATACAACATTGATGTAAATAATTATAAATGAAAGTATGTTACACAAAGATTAGAATAATGGATAGTAAATACACCACTCAAAAGTAAATATTGGAAAATTTATCATGAATCTCATGAAAACACAAAGTGAGATAAAAATACCCTTATGAAATTTCGGCAGCTTAACGGCGCAAATTAAAACATCCAAAATGGATTGATGAGAGAAATGGGGTCTCTCATCATATGAACATAAAAATTACAGTAATATTAATATAAAATAACATCCCATTCATAATAAATATGAGCCTAAAAGGAATGACATAAAAGAGTGTACTTAAAAAGAAAGAGAGGGGTAGGATCCCTTACCTCGGGTCCGACTTGACTCGATCGTTCCTTAACCTCCTGAATAATAAACTTGAGTTAATTTATACTTGCTTAATAACCTCTTTCAAGTTCATTATTCCTTTTATATCACTTACTACCATGCTATGAACACAATGTAATTATTTAAGTTAATAATGGTCGTTTTGTAGATCATTGCTACTTGAGTCAAAAATAAACTCTTTATAATTACAAGTTGTTCATGTTGTAAAATATATATTATATCCATAATTATATTAATTATATAGATATCATATATATAATATATATCCATTATATACATGCATTTATAATATTACATAACATTTAGAAGTAAGAAATGAAATGCACCGTTCATGGAGACAGTAAGCCGTACGTACACATGAACACTACTTCCATTTCTATTTCTTATTTAATGGAATTATAAAATAATGATACATAATAGTATTATAATTACATTATGGTATCATATATAATATCATTAAATTGTACCACATATGGTATTAACAAATCAAATCACTTTGATGGGGAGGTAGTCCCCACTTCCTAAAATGAAGATATCGCGTTTAACCATAATGGAAACCATAAAGGTATGCCATAAATGAAAAATAAAGAAGCTTAAATAAAAAATAAACATATTATATATCATATATAAATATAGTGACATCTTAATGGATACCTTTGATGGTGTTAAAAGAATATTGAACAATCATCGTTTCGTGAGGCAGAAATTCACCATCCACAGAAACCGTATGTTCTTTAACCATTAGATGTAAGTGTGTGTAAGTGTAGCTATAATACTTATTATAAAAACATCCTATTATATTGAATATAATGTAGTTGTTACAAAAGAAATTAATAAAAATTGTTTATGGGGTTGGAGAAGCATAATAAAACAAAAGAACACAAGTGAAGACATTACCTTAAAATCGGGTATCTCACTTTTATTTGAGCTCAAAGGCTTCCTTGGGAAGACGTCTGCCAAAGGTGAGGCATCTAAGAGTAAAAGAGGGATGTGGAGAGATAGAATGAGCAGGGTTTTGCCGAGCCAAAGGCTTGAGAGGTGTGGGTAAGGTGGTAGAGGTGGGGCCCTTTTATAAGAGGAGAGGCTGGGCACTCTTGGAAAGTTACAAAATGTTACTTTATTTTCAAATGAGTTTCGGATGTTAAAGGTCCCACATTTATGTATTTCGAGGATAAGGTGGTAAGGGTTATAAATATACTCATCCAATAGGTCTTTGACAAGTGTAAGTTATAGTTTTGACATTATCTTTTCATTTTATTTAAATCCTTTATTAATGAGGTAATCGTTGCATCATCATGATGTCATAAATAATTTAATTTATTTAATTTATAAAAATTATGAAACAAATATCATGATGTAGGAAATATTTTTATATTTCTAATGAATATTTATAGTAAAACATATGACTTGTATAACCCCATTTAAAATTTTTTTTAGTAAAACAACTCATGCTTGTGACATTTTTATTTTAACTTTAAATAAAAAGTTATTTATGTCATTTTCCTACCAAAGTGGCTCCATGGGGTCCCCAAGTTGACCCATGGATTGTCTTGGTCGGCCATGACACATCCAATGAGATTAGGACATGTGTCTAGGTCATTTCATATTATTAAAATAGTATTTTTACCTTAAATTACACTAATTACCTCTAATCGCGATTAAAAACTTAAAAGTTACTATTCACCAAAAAAATTATTTTAATCACATTGAACCACATTTTACATCATAATGAAAACCATGTATGTCGGATTTTTGAAATTCAAATCACAAAAGTGGTAAAGTTTCATTTAAACGAAAAATCAGTTTTTAAACTACCACTGAGTGGTTTCACTATTCATCAAAAATTGATGTTTTTCAGAAAAATACCAAAAATTCACCCTATGCTATATTTGATATTCCAAATTCAAAAATGATTTCTATTTTACAAAATTCAAAACATATATGTTTCATTAACTAATTTAATAATTAATTCCCGCTGTCAAAATAAATAGCGTGTTTTAAGAAACAATATCTTTTACAAGATTGACACTAGTTTAAGTCCAATTTCAAAGTGAAATTATTTCCAATGACCACAATTAGATTAAATGGTAAAAATATATTATAAATACAATTTAATCTAAATTAAAAATATAATCTATCCATATAAATAAATCAGATTAAAAGGAGGTTTTGAATTAAAATGCAACATTTTCACTATAAATGATCTTTATCGGAAAAGTAACAAAATTTGACACAAAGTAAATTTTTATGTACAAATTCTGAAGAAGGATTTTATTTTGTCAAATACAACATATAAAATTGTCAAAAGTATATTTAAAAAGGGTTCTCCATCAAAAGGCGGTCAATCAACCTTTTAAAGAATATTAGAAGATTTATGCTTAAAATTGGATTCATTTGCATTTTAAGCCTCCAACATTTATTGGATAAAAGTAAAAAATATTTGACAAACATATATAATCATTTTGTAGTTAGTTTCGTTCATTCCCGCCATTACAACGGCTAGGAATTAACTACCTTTTAAAATAATATTATTTTATTATTAGAGTGCAACGTAAGATTTCAAAGAAACTCGTTGTTGTGTATTGGGTACGCCCTCAAGCATAGCATTCCCTTTAAAGTAATATTAATATTTTATTCAAAAATATGGATAAATATGAAAATGTCATATTCTTTATTTACCTGCGGTGTTACATCCTTCCCCCCTTTTGGGAATTGCATCCTCGCAATTTTAAAATTGGGCTTGGAAGCTTCATTGAAAATCCCACATCGAAACAAGAGTCAGTAAAACTATCACTTTAAAAGAATGGAAGAGAAGTACAAATGTCACCCGAGTTAACCCATACTAGGATTCCAAGTATGAAAATATGGATATGGAGGGAAAAAAAGGGTCATGTTCTGATGGAGAGTGATAGTAAACATGTCTAAGAGAAAGTTAACAACAAGAAAATCACAAACTTGTGATGGGTTAAATGGAATTTGATTCCCAAGTATGAAAAATTAACAGACAACATCTTTGTTTTAAGTTAATTTTCATTGAGGAATTTATTTATGATCTTAACTAAAACATAAGGAAGCATACTTAATTGTCATGTTGACTTTAAACTTTTACTATATTTCTTACACGAACTCATATTTTCTCCAAAAGGCGAGTATTTAGGATGACTTGTTCACATTAAGAGAGCTATAATCAACTTCTAGAGAATCACCTAATCCACAAAAGAGAACAATATACTTCCCATGTATTTAGACTATAACCAAAACTAAAACCAAAAAGGTTATTATGAGATCAGATAATACCCAAAAAGGATAATTCTTTATAAAAAAATCTACTCTTAATCTCTAAAATTTTTCAAACAAAACCCAATGTTCAACAAAGACCATTCAATAAACATCTATCCATAAAATTCTACAAAGTAATCCAAATTAAGATTCAAACCCAATTATCTGAAGGATTTAATCATATAGTCTCCTAAGATAAATTTTAACATTTTCTCCAAAATAACATCAGTTACTCTTACAGTCTCATACTGAAAAGTAATTAACCTAATCACATATCCTCCATGATAGGCTAATAATTTCCATTGATAACCAAAAATAAACATACTATTAATTCATAAAATCATCTAACTAAAAAGAATCATTAAAACTAACCAAGGACTTTACTTAGTCCAGTGGTAGGCGATAAATACCAGTTGGACTTTGGTTGTGGGTTCGATTCCCGCAGCTTCATCCGACGCGATGGTTTGTCACACGGTCTGTGTGTTGTCCCTTTTCAAAAACTATATAATTTTATAACATTCCTCAAAAAGAGATAAATTCATCAAAAATAACCATAACATATTTTAACCACAAAGGTTATCTGATAACTTCCATTTTGCAACCCAAAATGTATTAACCAGTAATTGCCTCAAATTCAAGGATCATATAAACCCAAATGGTTCTTTATAACTATATCAACAAAATAAAGGATAATTATTCCTTGAATAAAATTTTCTTATATCAAACATCAGGGTTACTATAAAAAGTCTTCTAATGTAACCCCATCATCAAAAGAGACTTAATACATCTAAGAATTTCTCCATACTAACATCTACCATAACTCTTGAATCCCTTATATGATGACTTCTTACTCATTCAACATTCTTCATGATCCATTATCCATTCCTTTTCAACTTATTCTGAAATACTTCTTTCCTACAAACAAAATCATGAATCATATCCTAAGATTCTAATAATCGGAAAGCATATGTTAAGAAATAATCTATACCTTTCATTCTTCATTGTCAATTTCTTCTTCCTCAATCGGAATGGCATTAGGTATTGGTAAATGAATATTTGTACGATCTTGGTGACCCAATTCCCGAAACTTCTTCGCAGGAAATGTGTTTGCATAATGACCATGCACACAAAATTTAAAACATTAAATTGTTCCTTCAGAAGGAACTTCTTTCCCTTTCCTAGAGTCAACTAGATGCTTCCTTTTTCCATGACATGTTCTTGCTTTATGACCTTACTTTACACATATATAGCATTTTTCTGTCCCTTTGAAACATTTTCCTATGTGTTTATTTCCACATATTTGACACATAGGTTTTTGAACATACTTACCTTTATGATTATTACCTGAACTTCCGTAGGGATTTTTTTCTCGCATATACTATGCCTTATAAAAATCAGTAACTTTCAGGTGACAATCATGACTCTATATAGTTGGTTGAGGATAACCACAAGAGTTCTCATTGTAGCCCCCATATCTTTCAATTTTTATTTCATAAAACCGTCACAGTTTTCTTCAAATCCAATGTCACTTTGGTTCCTGCTAGATCCAACCATTTACTAAAACCAAAAAGGTCAGTGTGAGTATATCAGTAAAATCATCAAATAAAAAATTGGAATATAAACACCAGGATATACTTATACATGTTATCTCAAACTCATTCTATCTTTCAAAAAAAACGATGACTCCATCTAATATACTAACCATTGTGGTTATACACAACTTTTCACTTTTTCTTAAACAACACTCTAACCCCTAAAGTTATCTAAACTGACCTTTGATACCAACATAAGGCCTTAGCCTTAAACCTTACTTAATCTTGAGTTATTACAAGATTACACATTGAGGATCTTTTTAGGTTTAGAGTTTTTGAGAATTAGATCATAAAATTTTCATTGCATTTGACATTTAAACAAAGTGGTTACATAAAAGATAGTAGTCATTTTTCCCATCAATAGAAACATATTTAAAACAAAACATAGATTCTTTCCTGACACTTCCTTGACACAATCATCATATCATGTACCATTCCCTTGACCTCTAAAAAACATTTCAAAAACATGGGATGAGCATAAAAAGCTCAGTAAGGGTTACAAAAAGTATGAAAAGGAAACATGATTACATATATACATAAGAATGAAATCATACTTTACCCATAAAACATAAGCACTTTAACATACCTCATAAAATCATGAATAAATCATAGAAATCATAAGACATAAAGGTAACTTGAGGAATTCATAACATTCTTACGTAGGGATTAACCCTCTTGGTTATGTTTGGAATACCCATCACATTATATTCCCTAAATCTCTTCAGAGAAACCTTAACGTTTAACTCCTTCGCGTTACCCAATGCATTGGAGAGCTATATCAGGCTCACCCGCCCTTAGTTTATCACGAAACCACCCGTCTTCATAACAGTTCCCAAGAACCATAACATAATCATAGCACATAACTTAACCATAAAGGAAAGATAACATTCCCACATTACAATAACAATATAACATTTTAAGATATTGAAATAATGAATCCATTCTAAAACCCATTTTCAAAACCGTTTAAAACATTTAATAAAGATATTTTTAAATCAAAGTGTCCCATAACACATTGAAGATTTTAACATTTTAACCCATTAATATTCATATAAATAAATCCATAAAACCATTTTGAAAACATGGATATTAATGAGAAATATTTATAAGAGTAAATCATTAAAACATTTAAAATGATATTTTAGTTAAAGGGTTTTTAACAAAATGAGAGACACTTGAATACAATAATTGAAGAATAAAATTTAATCAAAACTTTATAATATCATGAGAATAAAGGTATTCATGATATAATATTCCAAAGGACATTATATACACCATATAAGAGTGAATTGGTGCATAACAACAATGAAGTCTCAAGGGAAATGTAAATTGAGATGAAATCCATTATAAAGATGGTATCCTTAAACTAAGGATAAATCAATCTCATAATTATGTGTGAAAAATATAAATACACCCAATATAAGTGGATATTAAGTTTAAAATAATCAAAGTTCATTCACACATATTCAAAGGATGACATATTCAATAACTACATGTTGAACCCAAATAAATCGAAATTGGGTTATGAAGTTCCCTTGACAGCCTAACTGCGTCACATCAAATTTTAGAAAAAGAGTTGATGAGAGAGATAAAAGGTATATCATCACTTGGACATAAAATTTACGAAAATAAGGATATGTAAGAACATATCCCCATTTAATAAGATGAAAATTAAAAGACATAACAAAATAAGTCTTTTAAAAAGAGGAGGGTGAAAGGTTCCCTTACCGATTTGGGTACCTTTCAAAACGTACACCCCATGAAAGAAGGACTACACAACATTGATGTAAATACTCATAAACGAAAGTATGTTACACAAAGAGTAGAATAACGGACAATACATACACCACTAAAAAGGAAATATTTGAAAATGTAGCATGAATCTCACGAAAACACAAAGTGAGATAAAAAGCCCCTAAGAAATTTCAGCAGCCTAACGGCGCCAATTAAAACTTCCAAAATGGATTGATGATATAAAATAGGGTCTCTAATCAAATGAACATAAAGAGTACAGTAAGATTAATATAAAAGAACATCCCAATCATAAGAAAGATGAGCTTAAAAGGAATGACATAAAAGAGTGTACATAAAAAGAAAGAGAGGGGTAGGATCCCTTACATCAGGTCCAACTTGACTCGATCATTCTTTAACCTCCTGAATAATAAACTTGAGTTAATTTATACTTTCTCAAGAACCTTTTTCAAGTTCATTATTCCTTTTATATCACTTACTACCATTCTGTTAACACTATGTAATTATTTAAGTTAATAATGGTCGTTTTGTAGATCATTGCTACTTGAGTCAAAAATACACTCTTTATAATTACAAGAGGTTCATGTGGTAAAATATATATTATATCCAGAATTATATTCATTATGTAGATATCATATATATAATATATATCCATTATATACATGCATTTATAATATTACCTAACATTTAGAGGTATGAAATGAAATGCACCGTTCATGGAGATGGTAATCCATACGTACGCATTAACACTACTTCCATTTCTATTTATTATTTAATGAAATTAAAACATAATGATAAATAATAGTATTATAATTCCAGTATTTTATCATATATAATATCATTAAATCTTACCACATATGGTATTAACGAATCAACTCACTTTGAGGGGGCGGTAGTCCGCACTTCCTAAAATGAAGATATCGCGTCTAACCATAATGGAAACAATAAAGGTATGCCATAAATGAAAAATAAATAAGATTAAGTATACATAAAAATATTATATATCATATATAAATATATTGACATATTAATGGACACCTTTGAGGGTGTTAAAAGAATATTGAACAATCATCGTTTCTTGAGGCAGAAATTCACCATCCACAAAAACAGTATGTTCTTTAACCATTAGATGTAGGTGTGTGTAAGTGTAGCTCGAATAATTCTTATAAAAAATCTTATTATATTTAAGATACTGGAGTTGTTACAGAATAAATTAATAAAAATAATTTAGGGGGTTGGAGAAGAAAAATAAAACAAAAGAACACAAGTAAAGACATTACCTTAAAATCGGGTATCTCTCTTTGATTTGAGCTCAAAGGCTTCCTTGGGATGACTTCTCCCAAAAGTGAGGCTTCTAGGAGTAATAGAGGGATGTGGAGAGACAAAATGAGCAGGTTTTGTCTGAGACAAAGCCTTGAGAGGTGTGGTTAAGGTGGTAGAGGTGGGGCCCTTTTATAAGAGGAGAGGAGGGGCACTCTTGGAAAGTTACAAAATGTTACTTTATTTTCAAATGCGTTTCGGATTTTAAAGGTCCCACATTGATGTATTTCGAGTATAAGGTGGTAAGGGTTATAAATATACTCATCCAATAGTTCTTTTACAAGTTTAAGTTATAGTTTTTACATTATCTTTTCATTTTATTTAAATCCTTTATTAATGAGGTAATCGTTGCATCATCATGATGTCATATATAATTTAATTTATTTAATGTATAAATATTATAAAACAAATATCATGATGTAGGAAATATTTTTAACTTTCTAATGAATATTTATAGTAAAACATATGACTTGTATAACCCCATTTAAAAATTATTTTAGTAAAACAACTCATGCTTGTGACATTTTTATTTTAACTTTAAATAAAAAGTTATTTATGTCATTTTCCTTCCAATGTGTCTCCATGGGGTCCCCAAGTTGACCCATGGAATGTCTTGGTCGGCCATGACACATCCAATGAGGGTAGAACATGTGTATAGGTCATTTAATATTATTAAAACATTATTTTTACCTTAAATTACACTAATTACCTCTAATCGCAATTAAAAACTTAAAAGTTACTATTCACCAAAAAATTATTTTAATCCCATTGAACCACATTTTACATCCTAATGAAAACCATGTATGTCGGATTTTTTAAATTCAAATCACAAAAGTGGTAAACATTCATTTAAACGAAAAATCAGTTTTTAAACTACCACTTAGTGGTTTCACTATTCATCAAAAATTGAAGTTTTTCAGAAAAATACCAAAAATTCACCTTAAGATATATTTGATATTAAAAATTCAAAAATGATGTCTATTTTACAAAATTCAAAACATATATGTTTCATTAACTAATTTAATAATTAATTTCCACTGTCAAAACAAATAGCGTGTTTTTAAGAAACAATATCTATTACAAGATTGACACTATTTTAAGCCCAATTTCAAAGTGAAATTAATTCCAATGACCACCATTAGATTAAATGGTAAAAATATATTATAAATAAACTTTAATCTAAATTAAAAATATAATCTATCCATATAAATAAATCAGATTAAAAGGAGGTTTTGAATTAAAATGCAACATTTTCACTAAAAATGATTTTTATCGGAAAAATAACAAAATTTTACACAAAGTAAATTTTTATGTCCAAATTATAAAGAATGATTTTATTTTGTCAAATACAACATATAAAATTTTAAAAAGTATATTTAAAAAGGTTTCTCCATCAAAAGGTGTTTAATTGACCTTTTAAAGAATATTAGAAGATTTATGCTGAAAATTGGATTCATTTGCATTTTAAGCCTCCAACATTAATTGGATAAAAGTAAAAACTATTTGAAAAACATATATAATCATTTTGTAGTTAGTTCTGTTCATTCCCGCCATTACAACGGCTAGGCGTTAACTACCTTTTAAAATAATAATATTTTATTATTATAGTGAAACGTAAGATTTCAAAGAAACTCGTTGTTGCGTATTGGGTACGCCCTCAAGCATAGCATTCCCTTTAAAGTAATATTAATATTTAATTAAAAAATATGGATAAATATGAAAATGTCATATTCTTTATTTACCTGGGGTGTTACAAACTCCATGTGACATGACAATATCTTTCAGTTACAATCATTAATGTTGATCCAAAGACATTGTATCTCAAATAGAAAAAAATGTGCATATTTTTTCAGCCCATAAACAATAACCCAAATCACATTGTTACCTTGAGAATTCTTTGGTAGTCCCACCACAAAGTCCATGGATACATTCTCCCATTTCCACTCTAGAAGTTTAAAAGGAATAAACATTCCCTTCGATAACTGTCACTCTGCATTAACCTAATTCCATGTCAAACATTTAATGTTACAATCACCAATATCTCTTTTCATTCCATCCCACCAATAATAATCTTGAAGGTCTATGTAAATGTAATAACAACCAGGATGAACAGAAAATGAAGAACTATGAGCTTTACACAAAAATATTTCTTCAATTGAGAATCACATGGCACACAAAACCTTTTTCCAAATCATAAAACACAATCATTATCAAGGTTAAATTTTGGATGCTTACCCATTTTAACCAATTCTAACTTTTTCTGTAGCTCACGGTCTTCCTTCTGTGCTCGTTTAATGTTGTTTGACAGCGATTAATGCACATAAATCTGAAAAAAAAATAGATGTATTCCATGCACTAACAACTTCTAAGCAAAAATTCATCAAATCATTAATCAATGGATCATGTTCCTAATGTAACATGGTTAATTATGCATGATGTTTTCGACTCAAGGAATCTAACACATTGTATTCTATTCCAGGATGGTAATAGATCATTCAATCATAATACTTTGTCAATTCAAGCAATCTCCCCTGCCTTATGTTTAATTCCATCAAAGTGAATATATACTTCAGGCTTTTGTGGTCAGTATGTATTTGAAATTTGGATCTATATAAATTATGCCGCCAAATGCTCAATGAAAACCCACAGCTACTTATTCTGAATCAACTGTGGGATAATTTAAATAAATAGGTTTTAGTTGCCTTGAAGCACAAGAAATTACCTAATCATTCTGCATCAAAACACAACCGTGTCCCTTCAACGAAGCATTGTTGTATATGAAGAAATCACCATTTCGGGAAGGAAAGTCCAGAACTGGAGCATTTCCCAATCATTTATTCAGTTCCTGAAAAAAACATCACATTCTTCTTCCCAAAAAAATTTGTCCCCTTTCCATGTTATCTTTTTTATCGAGATAGAATACCAAACAATGTTCTTTACAAAACGTCGGTAATAACCATCTAATCCAAGAAAATTACGAACCTCAGTAACATTTGTGTGTCTTGGGAATTCATCAAAAACTCTTTTTTTGATGGATCAATAGTTATTCCATCCTTATTTATAGTGATCCCACGAAAAGAAATTTGTTGCATCCAAAAAACACATGTGCTGAATTTTCAATGGAGTTTCATTTCTTTTATGTTTTGTAGAAAAAACCTTAGATGTTTTTCATGATTTTCTTTATTTTTAAAAAATACAAGAATTTCATCAATAAACACAACAAAAAACATATCCATGAACTCATTAAATACTCAATTCATAAGGTTAATGAATACAGAAGCTACATTAGTTAACCAAAACGACATAAAAACAAACTCATAATGCCCATATCTAATACGAGAGGTTGTTTTGGGATGTCATCATTCTTCACCTTCAGCTGATGGTATTCGGATCTCAATTCAATATTGTAGAAGTACTAATCTACCTAGATTTGATCAAAAAAGTCATCGATATGAGGAAAAGTATACTTGTTTCTAACAGTGATTTTATTCAAATATCTATAATCAATGAAAAATCTCATAGAACCATCATTATTTTTAACAAACAAAATGGGATCTCCCCATGGTGAAGTGATATGATGAATTAAACCTTTATCAAGCAAATCCTGAAATCGATTATTCAATTCAAGAAGTTTTATTTGAGCTATACGATATGGGGGTTCTGAAATTGGCTTAGCATCAGGAACTAATTCAATTGTGAATTTGACTTCCCGATTAGGTATTACAATGGGTAACTCATCAAGAAAAACATCAAGGTATTCATTTACCATAGGCACATCATCCATCAGAACAATTACATTATTTTCAACAATATGAGCAAGATAATATTCATTTTCATCTATCAATAGTTTCTCATTTTCCTGATATGTTATCAATTGTATGGGTTCATTCTTTTATACAAACTGATACACTTTCTGAAAAAAACTTCATTATCTCTACAGTGAATCATTTCATGAAAAACAGATTGCCAATCCATTCCTAGAATATCATCAAACTCTACTAAGGGTAAAACAACAAGGTTTTCAAGTAAATTCTTTCCACATATCACAATAGAAATATGGTTATAATTCCAATTTTCTATAATATTTCCCCTGGTGTCTTAACAACTAGTTCAGGTCTCATTTTTTAGGATATATTTCTAATTTAACTGAAAATCTCTCAGAGTGGAAGGAATCTGTTGACCCCATATCAAACCAAACTATATCTAAATTTGAGTTACCAATCAAATTACCTCATACAACTTCATTGGTTGACCTGACATTTGATGATGTAGTCACAAATGATCCCAATACACCTATCTACTTATAGTCAGGATTCTTTGCATCATTCAGATCTCTGTTTGGGCAGGAATTTGCATAATGACCCATCTCACCACATTTAAATCACTTTAAAGTTGGCTTATTAGGATTATTCCTATGATAATTTTCATTGTAATCTCGGGCCATATGTCCTAACTTACCATATTTAAAACACTTCCTAGTTTTGATAAGACATTACCCTGGGTGTTTTTTGACACACTTTTCACAAACTGGAAATTGGATTTTCATACCATCAGTTTTCTTTGGTTGATTCTAACACATCGCTTGCCACCATGATCACATCTTCTCCTTACTTCTGAAATGCACATGATCATTAGAAAACTCCATATCTACCCTCTCATCACATCGGACATGTTTCTCATAACTTTTGAATTCACGGGAGGCCAATTCCCTTCAATACCTTGTCATCAATCCTAGGTAAAAGAATTTGATTTATCTTTTGAGATCTAGAATAATATTTAGAGCATACCCCTCCTATTGTGTGAAGTTATCTTCATAGACAATCCCTCAATCCTTATCCTTTTTCATCAATTGAAGTAATCGCTTCTCCATCCTATGTTGCACCACATTAGGACTGTATTTTTCAAGGAAAAAAATTTAAATCCATCCCACTCTAAGGCATAAAATTACCCTCTGCCCCTGATATTCCTTACCATTGACTACTACTAATCAGTTCCACCATCAAAACGAAAAATGGAACGACATTATTTTTGACTGTCTAAACATCCCATTACATTGAATATCATTTCAAGGGATATGGTCCATCCTTTAGCTACTACTAGGTCAGAATATCCATTGAAAGTGGGAGGGTGTTGTCTCATAAAATGTTCCATTATTTTCATGTTCTGTTGGGGTACCTCTATTTTTTCTCACTCATGGATGCCACCACCATTTATTGTTTTCTTTATCTAATCCATTACTGTCACAAATTGCTCAGTTTCTATCCATATTATTTCGGGTACTAGATCTAGAAGGATTTCGTTCTATTGGTGCCTCTCCACTTTAGCATCCCTATTCCTTTTACAGACCACCATTCTGAACCAAAATATCCTAGATAAAGATACATCGTAATCTTTAAATTCTATAACATTCCAAATTAATGATAAATTAAAAATATTTTATGGTATTCTTTTAATATCATCTTAACCCCTAAAGTTATATAAACCATCCTCTGATACCAACTATAAGGACCCAGCCATATTATATAAATAATCATGAATTTAGTCAAGAAAACACTTAATTTTACATTGAGGATATTTTTATGTCTAGAGATTTAGATAATTGGGATATAATACACTCATTACATTACACATTGTTACATAGTGGATACCATAAAAACAGTTTTCATTTTTTTCAAAATTTAAAAAATTAATTCTTAAAACATGATTCCATCTCAATTATTCCACATTTAACATGGATTCCTTTTTTTTCTTACACATCCATTAACCTGTAAAAATCATTTGAAACATGGGAGGAGCACAACACTCAATAAGGGATATAAAAACAAGGAAAGAACACATTAGTCCATGAATACTTGTAACGTATGAAATAATTTTCAAATACAATCTTATCACCTGTATATATATACATACATTGTGAATAACAAGATTTGAAAAATACCTAATATTATAAGTACAACCATAAAGGTATCTCGGAGAATTACTTACATAATCTTGTAACCCTCTCGGCTGCCTTATAATTTTTAACCCTCATGGGTACCTTAAATTTTTTTTAACCATCGCAGTTACAATTGGAGTAACCATATGACCGACCTCCAACATACACAAAAAAAAGAATTGGAGGGAAATATAGGTCCCAACCTTCATCATAAATAATTCCCAAGAGTCAGAACATAATCATAAAGATGTATATTAGCATAAAAACATTGCTTTGGAATTTCGTAAAACCAAATTTTAAAATAGGTTTTTAAAAAGGAAATCCACTTATAAATTACATACAATTGAAGTGAGGCATAATAGAGAGTATGTAATATGTATATACACTATAAATACACATAATTAAACATATTATAAGAAAATTTCATCATCTAAACAATTTTAATACCATGTAACAATTAAGTATAAGGTTAACCCAAAGAATGGAAATCATGTTAAGAATTCCCTTACCTCAAGTTTTTATTAAATAAAACATGTTTAAAAATCATGTATAATTGTTAAAATAGTGTTATTAGTATTATAATGAAACATTTTAATGTTTATATAATCTTATATAATCATTTCATAACATAGTTTAACCATTTAATTATTATTATTTTGTTCCTTGCACTGTTTTAGGTGAGTTCTTTACATGATTTTCAGGATCGGTTCATGATTGATGCTACTGTCGATTGAAATTGAAACAACATAATTAGAATGGAAAGTTATTTACATATATCTAGTACCATAATTTATACCATTTATTATTTTGATTTTTTATATGAGGATGATTCATAATATAAAACATTAATGATGATTGTTTAGATCATTTTAGTGGTTCTTTGGTAATACGGACCTCATTTTGTCATATAATATAAAACCATGAATAAAAAAGAATTATATAACCATGGATAAGGCATAATACATATATTGAAACTTGGTTAAACCATAAAAATTGTTTCATTACCAAACTTTAAAGAGTTAAGGAAAATTGAAATCACATCATCCATGATGTCGGTAATTCAACACATCACAGACAATGTTTTTAATCCTTGAATAATTGGGAGAGGAGAAGAAGAATGATGATAAATTTTCCATGAAAATGAAAACATCCAAAATATACATAATTTATGGATATTTAATTCCACTTTTGTAAGAGTTTATGAGGAATGAATAAGAAAGGAAAGCAAGTCAAAATAAAAGAAAAATTGAAAAATCCCTTACAAAAATTATGCAGGCCAATAACGCTTCATCATGGTTTTGTAAAACATTAAAAAGAGAGGGGACAAGGGTCACCCATTAATAAATTAATCATAATATAGAACAGATAAAGAATATGAAGGAAAATAAGAACATGGTATGGAAAAATGAATGTTATATAACATAAAAGATAACTTGAATAAAAAAATAAAGTAATTGAGAATTTTTTTACCTTGTAGAGTAACTCTTAGAACATGATGGTTAGGATCTTGTGGGAATGAGGAATCCTTTAGAGGTATACTAGGGAGGTATGGAGGCCATATCATCTTTGATAATTAATTTTTAAGGAAGTTAATGAAGGAATGGTTTTATATTTATAGCAAAAAAGAGAGATTATTTTAATAATTTCCACGGGGCACCTCATTAGTGGTATTTGCAAAACCATGGTCTTGCCCATGGTATTTTTCCATTCTATAAGACACATGGGATACCTAATAACTTATTTTACTGTACACAAGTCGACCTAATATATTACATCATTATTACATCATTAAGGGCCTTTGGGTCATCAAAATCCTTTGGGTCTTCGGGCCACCGGTTCGGGCCACCCGATTTGGGCCTTCGGGACACTAGTTTGAGCCTGCGCGTCTCAAGGGCCTTTGGGTCATCAAAGGCATTCGGTTAACTAGGAAAATGGGACACTAAGACCATGGAGTATCCCAGTTCTCATAAAAAAGTCCCCAGAAGAGGATCGGAGCAACAAGAGTAGCAGCCACCAGAAGCAGGGCTAACTGGATTGAAAAAATGAGAGGGTATGGTATCCACCATCAGGACCAGGCACCGTGAAGCTTTATATGAGGCAATGCTAGCTGATCAGAAATGAAAGGTGGGGAGATAGGTGATCAATGACGCAGAAGCTGGGGAGGGGCAGTTCAAGTGGGCAGGGCCTACGGGTCTGGTATTGGGCATGGTATGCCTCTAGGCCTTCGGGTCATATATTGCGGGTCAGTCGGGCTTGTGCCTTGGGCCTACGGGTCATGTATGGGTCCCCCTTCAACCCTTAAAAGGGGTATTATCCATAAGAAATAAAAAAGAAGGCCTTCAGGCCATTCGTGCTTATTACATCATTATTGATGTAATTAGGACAATGAAACTCAAAACTGTTACTATTCACTGAAAAATCAAATGTTTAAGAAAAATCCCCAAAATTCACCCTAACAATTTATCGATGTGTAGTATACAAAAATAAATTCCAATTTTTGAAAATAACTTTCTAAATATTTTTAAGTGAATTTTTAAATAAAATCATACTTTATTCAAAAATTAATAATTTAAAAACAATAAATGATTTTATATCACATTTAAAAATTAATCAAGATGTCATTATCTTAATTCCATAAGAAAATAAAACAATAATACAAATTACTATTCATTATTGACATATTACTATTCATATTACTTTTCATAAGTGTATGTTATTGTTCAAGAAAAAACAAGTTGGTTCTAATAGACTCCAAATAACATACTGAACACAATTGTAGATAACCATTTTTCGAAAATCTTAACATAGATGCTGTAAAATTATGTTTAAAGGATACTTATAAATATCTACATTAAAAAAATCAAATATTTCAATTTATTTTTAGAAAGCCTTATGGTGTTACAATATCAATGTACAACGCAATATGGTTACCACAAATGTTTAGAGTACATGATTTCATCTATGTGATCATCCAATGACTCACCATGTCATCGAACTTCAAATATATTTTGTATTATAGTATGTATAGATATTGGGATTACATTACATGTAATATTTATTTTTCTCTATGGGGTTACATTTAATATTGTTTTATATTTATATTAATTCATCACATCATGAATTTGGAGAGGAATATTAGAGGAAATGGAGACTAACTCTTGATTGATAATAGTGTTTCATTCGTACAATTAAGTCTTCACTCGGAATTGCGTTCATGATCTGGGGAACATGATACAATCTTTCATGTTTGACATAGAAAGTATTTTGAAGAATCACATACCTTTGGTGGAGTTTGAACAAAAATAAAGCTACCATTCCACTATAGGTATGGAAGCATTCTAGGACTTTTATATGAGACCATATAGGTCACCAAATTTTCAGATTAATCAAGGTGATTCAGTAGTAATTTTCCCACATATGATGATACAAATGATAGATGCAATGTAGATAATCCAAGAGAAGGTGAATATTTACCATAGACATCACAATTACTTTTTATACAAATGAAAGAGTCTTTTAGTGTTTAGGGATGGTACCATGTGATAAAAAAGGTTACACCTAAATGTGGGTTACAGAATTGTGACTTGGTGTAAAAATATCTTTGAGATTCATTGGTCTTTTCTAAATCATATATATAGTTGAGGATATGGAATAACTCTAGCCCATAACACTATAGTTTAACCATGTACAAAACGTATTCCATGTTTTATTGATGAGGATTTATTTTCTTCAACTTTTATATGTTATAAAAGGTTGTAATATGGAAATTAATGATAAAGATAATATCAAAGATTACTAAGTGGAGATTCAGGATTGTAAGTTGAAGATACTCCATGGGTGATTGATTCATTTTTTGTGTGTCTGTTGGCTAGATGAGACTTTTTGAATGATTACCTATAAGTGGGAGAACTAGATATTATATCAATAAAAAATCATTCCATGTTTTTCTTTTCTTCCATAATGAATACCCCTATGGTGGTGAGAATTTAATGTGTCTAATTTTCTATGAAAATATTATAAATAATGCGAAAAATAATTTCAGAGCTAAGCACAGAGAAAGACAATGATTCATAGGGATGTTGAACCATGAATTAAAATTTTAGAAACATTTAATATAATAAAATGGTTCAATATAAATTTTCCAAAAATTGTGGAATAACTATCAAATAGATCCTTATATATAAACTATTATATAGTCATTGAGTTCGAAATGTAGTCTTTACCATTGGCATGATAAAATCATTTTCAATGTCTGTTGTTGGTGAAAAAGATATTGTGGTAGTAAATAAGGAATGAATTATTTATTTAAGTAATTTTATTTATTTTCATACAGTGAAATTATATTCCTACATTAAAAATATCTTATGACTAATTCCGAGGGTATGCTACATAACCCTGGTAATTGAGAGATAGTATAGGAATATATCTCAGGGAATGATGCCAACTAACAGAATATTGTTCTCAATATTGGAAATAAAGGATTTAAAAAATAAAAAGGATTTATATTAATTATTCTTCATTGATAAATACATCTTGAGATAATATATTATTTTGATATATCAAATTTTTATTATCCTATATTGAATTAAAATCAATCGACTAATATATTGATTAAAACATCGAATGACTTACTATTATTTTTTTATAATGCATGGAATTAAGGAATTTTAATTCCTATTTAACATTCCTATATTTTTTTCATTATTCCAACAATAATGAATTGTGGACAAAAAGATAATTGGATGAGTTATTCTCCTAATTTTTATTTTCTTCAACTTTTCTACACTCATTCTATGTTTTTTCTTCATTGGGGTTTTTTTGTTGTCATTCTAAAAAAAACCTAGTGATTAATCATTGCACATTAATTTAATGGTGAAATATATTTATATAGCAGATCTCGATTTGGATTGATGATGGGATATATCAATAATGGATATAAAAAAAGATCATGTTCACAATTCATAATTTTCGGTTGTGGTTTCGTGCTTGTGACGTTGAAACAATTTATCATCAGTTGTTTATCTAAAGTCAATAAGTCAGTTAAATTGTCGATATCCTGATTGGATGAATAATATACATGACATGAGCCATGATTAATGGTGGAAATTAGTGCAATATTGGTGATGTAATTGTCTTCTGGATTCATAAAATTTCAACATTCCATACCTAAAACAAGCCCTATGTGGGTCCTTAAAAGATGTGATTATCATTAAAATAACATTAAACATTGCATTCCATATGAAATGCATCACGAATCATGTGAACCTTACTTATAAGATCAGTGTGTATCTCAGATGGTACAAAGGCATGGAGACAACTAGGTATACATCATTGTCTGAGTAAATGGGATGATCTATGTAATCTTATAAATCTTGGTCAATGAACATGCACAAGAACAGATACACAACCTTTTTTAAAAATGTGGATAATAGAAAATAAGAAATGAAATATATTTAGACCTAGTAATGAAAGGAAAAATTTATAAATATAGTATGAAAAATTTATTTTTTTAATTTTAACATTAAGATATTATTCACCTAGGTGTGTACTAGTTTCAATACCTGTGTGTTCCCTTGATCCATCCCAGTGAGGGTATAACATTCATTAATGTCTCGAAAATATTATTATGATCCTATCTAAGGTATTATATTTTGATAAATTTTATGAGTCACTCACATATCATAGAATGAGTTGTTATAACATATTTCACCCTAGGGGGGATTTTTGGAATCAGTTTGACCAATTGAACGTGGGAATTGATCCCCTACATAGAGAATTATTCAATATTGGGTTAGTTTGTATTTCCCAATGGACTAGGGTGTCATCCATATGTGTGTATCACTATAGTTCTCCCAGTTTGAGGTATGTAACCCTTTCCTTAATTTTTTATGTATATAATGTATAAGGGTGAATGTTGGGTGAGATTGTGGAGCATACAAGGATTTTTTGTGATAAATAGTATGTCCACAGGCTGCACATGGTTTTGTCAAAGCTATGCGGGAATCATTGGAGAAACATTTCACTTTGGAAGATGTTGGACAATAGCTTCATCATGGTGTGCACATGTTTAGGGAGACCATGTGAGCACGTGGTGTGAGGGTTTTCCCAGACAATATCTAATGCACAGTTAGTGCATGGTTTTTCTAACCTTGTTATCCAACCATGCATGAAGCCAATGTTAGATACTAAAAATGTGTATCTCACATGTTTTTTACTATAACTCCCACTTCTTCATATTTTTGTCCTAACTCAAGTTTATTATCCATTAAAGGTTGTATATCCGCATATATGTTAGTTGGATTCAATTTGAATCCCTATTTGGAAATTTAATGCCCTACTCATAAGATAAGTGCTTCCTCTTCACTGTTCTTGGAACATCTTCTTAGATCTAATTAACCCATATTCACCAATTATTGATATACACAATATATGGTTAGACCTAATATTATTTATTCCAAATAATTTGAGATTTTTTTTTATCAGGTTAGATGACAGAGATCTAAGGTGGTTCTGTGAAATTCATAACTGGTTTCATGAGATTTCATCGTTTATTAACTGTTTTCATCAAAATTATTGAGGTTGGTGTTTTCACTATAAACACTTCATTGTAGAACTGATTTTCATTCGTTCAAATCGATTACCATATGATGAAATTTTGGTGAATTTTCTGTTGTTAATTATATGAAACAATCTTGAATGATGTTTTTTGGAAGTAATTGAAGTTGTATTTTTCGAATAATGTGCTTCCTTCTTGATTTGAAAATAACGATTTTAAAATTGTATTTTTCTAGAATTATGATAAATGGATTTGATTAATGGGTTTTATATAAAATTAATTATTTTAAGGAAATGGAAGGGTTTCCTGGATTAGTTTTATTTTTTTTAATAAAATATGGGTTTATTTTAAATGCATTGAATTTGTTTAACACACATGGTTTTGTCATGGGATGGCACAGGTTGTGTTGTTTGTTCCTATGAATTGGGAAATATAAGTGTGATAAGAACCCCCATAAAAACGTTGGGATGGATATAGACAAGAAGTATCCCTAATCCAATATGTGAAATCTTAGTGGAAGGATAACTCACCACTCAATAGAATTAGGAGGTCTAGGTTTCATTCATTGTTGGGTGTGTGAAAATGTGGAATGGAATGGTTATGGAATATGATGTTGAGAAATAGTTTTATGTCTTTTTTGGTTGTTTTTCTAGAAATATTACTTCTTATAATGTTTGTTTAAATGGAACTAGTTTGAGTTTGGTTATAAATGGTGTTGTAATATGTGTATATGTAGTTATAAACTGTTTTTCGGAATTTTTTATATAAATGGTTTTATGTATAGTTTTCTAACTTCTCAATCATAGTGGCATGAGTAAGGATTTCATTAAAGAAAACTTATTATGGGGTATACTAACCCCAGCATTGTCTTCTTTTTGAATTTGTAGATTTCCACTTCTGGGATATGGGAAATGGTAATGTATGGCATGTTTTTTTCACCATGATCTGATATTTGGGTTGTTTGGTGATGTTGGAGCACGAAGAATATAGAACATGGAATCTTGGATTTAATGGAGTCTTTTTTTTTTGTTTTTCTAATACATTCAATCAATGTTTCATTGTCTTATTATATATTAAACATTGGTGTGTTTTTTAGATAAATGAATATGTTGAGTTGTCTTTTATTTTTTTCATTCATCATATAGTGAGTTGTTGGGTTATGATTTTCTATATCAATGATTTAAAATATTAAAGGTTAAATCATCACCACTTGTATTTGATTCCATTTTGAATTTTGTTCCACCCTTTGGCATCTTGGGGATATCACTTAAGGCCTAGTAGCGTCCTCCCACCTTCTCATGCCAATGAGAGAGATGTATATTATAGATGGAATCATATTATTCGATACATGCCTAACTAGTTGTCAATGGATTCATGGTTTTGGATATGAATACATTATTATTTATTCCTTGGGATGGAATTATAGAAATGAATAGGATTGTCATAACATCAAAAGTAGAGAATAAAAAGTCACAACTAAACTTTTTATATTGATATACATGTTACTAGGGAGTTGGGTACATATGTGTTTTTGAGACACTTATAGGAAGTTGGATTATCATTGTCAAGGGATTAGAAAATGAAAATAGAATGACATAAATTAAGGGAATTAATTAATAGTAGGGTATCATATTTAACTTTGGAAAAATATTATATGATGTTATTCATTGAGTTGGTTATTGAAAAATGAAAAAAATTTATTGAAAGTAAATACTTAAAAAAGGGCATGGTTGTTAAATTTTGAAAATGGTATGATTTTTAAATGAAATCATGGTTTTTAAAAAAAATGTTAAACATGGGAAAAAATTCACAATAAATGATGTTATTCCATGTTCACATCCAAATTCTAGAGGTGTCTTCAACATGCCTTGAGTTCTGAATTTAATTTCAGCACGGCCTATCACCACCAAAGAGACGGCCAAACTGAAAGGACAATTCATATTCTTGAAGATAGGCTAAGTGCCTACTCAATATAATTCCTTTATAGATGTGATGTTCATTTCCCATTGGTTTCGTTCCCATACAACAATAGATTCAACATCAGTATTCAGATTTCTCCATATGAAGCAATGTATAGAAAGTGATGTAGAAAATCATCATATTGGGATGAAACTGGTGAAAAAAAGCTACTTGGACCTGATCATATACAAGAGATGATTGATAAGGTTTAAGCATTACAACAATGTATCAAAGCTACTCAGATTTAAAAAATATCTTTTCTAACAACCATCGAAGTGACTTAGAGTTCAACGCTGGAGATAAAGTCATCCTTCAGATATCACCATTGAATATAGTCATGTGGTATGGAAAAAAAGGAAAAAAATACCAAAGTACATTTTCTACATTGAGATCCGTGATTTCATAGTATCTATAGACTGTCATCTTCCACATCAATAAAATATGGATCTTTTTTATGATGTGTTTTGTGTATCACTTTGGAGGAAGTATATACCAGATCCCTCAAATGTACTGAACTCAGAGGTGGTATAGTTGTATGATGTTCTATCTTTTGATGAGAAACTAGTAATCATTCTAGATCAGAAAGATAATGTTTTGTGAGACAACAAAACTCACATTTGAAAAAAAATTTGGAGGAATTATATATATGAAGAAGCATCTTGGGAACCAGAGGATGTGATGAAGTACAAGTATCCTCACTTTTTAAAAAAATGAAATTTAGAGGTTAAAATTTCAAAAGAGCTGAAAAATATAATAAACCCATGATTTACCAATGGAATTCCCTTATGATAATAATTTTATATAGTATTACAACATAAAACCACATTAGGAAATGTAATTCCACATCATTCATAAATGAACAACTAAATTATTTGTTACCATTATACATAAATTTTCTTATTCTATGATTTGAATTTCAAAAATCTTCTAATGATCCAACAAAAGTTTCCCATAGTCATTGCTTTATTGTATTTCATTGTAATATAAACATGTAATACACATCATGAAGGACTGATATGTTTAGCATAATTGAATAAAAAATAAAAACATAAGTTTATCATCACAACCTGAAAATAATTACAACATAGAAACTCATTTGACAACATCCATAACTCATAGGTTATTTCTTCATGTCATTCATAATATACCTCTTCCTGTCATGGGAAAATTTAACATATGAAAGGGTGATCTCAAAAGCATAGTAAGGATAATAAATACAACTGATGATATAATATACATAAACATTAGTCATGGTGAATAACTTAATAACACATTCTTTTAAAATGGAACTAAACAAGAACATTATATGACATGAACAACATATGAATAAATAATCCCATTATAAAAAGGATTAAAGTGTATTATAAAAGTCTAATAACCACATTAAAATTAAATTAATATTTTCATAATGAGTTTATGTATAATTTGGGACATCAGTACCATAATGTCATGGACTCCTCCTAAGTCCATATATATCTATTTTGTCATGTCCTTGTGCCAAGACCATAGTTTTTCTCATGAGATCTACTGATGCATGGAGGGCCTATAGCAGTCCCCACCCATCAATTACTATATTAAATTCGTTCCTAATATACATGGGGATAAACATAAATAACATATATATTTATATTGAAATTATTATATGGAATGTAAAAAAGATTCTCAAAAAATTAACCATAAAAATGAAACATTCGATGCAAAATGGTGAATGGTTTTCAAAAAGAACATCTAGTCAAACTAATCATAAACCATTAAATTAAATATAGTAGATGATATAATAAAACATTAATCCTAATAATACATTAGAATAAACAATAGTCTAAATAGATGCAGATACACTTATAAAATCATCTAGTAATTATTGAGATAAATAATATTTTACTTTAGAAAAATAGTTCATTTGGAAAAAATCATTGCATAAAACTAGAAGTTTTCTAAGATAGTATTATCATAATAATTTGAGATATTTTATAATTAAAATGGTTTTCAAAAACATATTATGGATTTCCCATGAAAAAAGGTAATAATTTGAGAAATTCCCTTTATTCTGGCTCACATTTGGTGAAATGTTTTTGAAATTGCATTTTATAAAGTCTAACAACCCATAAATGAAGGTATGAATCTGGTTTGGAACTATTTATAGAACATTATCAATGAATATATATAGAGTACATATGAATAAATATTAATTTAATTTTAGTTAGTAGACAATAAGATTATCACGAATGAGAATCATGGTTCGGGTAGAAAACCCTTACCATATGTTTGTTGGTGTTCCTAACTTGATCTTAATGACCTAAATAGTAAAATTAAAGAAAAAAAATTAATGAATCCAGAACCTATTAGAAAATAAATTTATTTATAATAACCTTATGATGTTTATTCATAGACTTTGTATGGGTTAAGAGATCAAATTTCATTTTTTGGGAGTGTTTTCTCCCTTGGTTTCCATGATCAGTTTACATATATTCATGAATGGATAAAAATGTAGAATGAGAATGGTTTTCCAGAATAGAATTTGTATGTTATTAGTTAAAAAAATAATACTACACAGTTATAATTTTTTTTGGTTTTTTGGAGTAAATATGAATCATTATATAAACATTAATGATAATTGTTTGGGTTATTTAGCGGTTCTTGATCAAACTAGACTCATTTTGATATTTAACTTAATATAATCTATGAAAAAGTATTACATGACCTTAAATAAGTTTTAATACATATATTATAGTTTGTTCCAATGTTAAAAATAGTTTCATGATCATAATTGAATATTATTATAGATATTTAAAACCCATAATCCATGAATGTCATATATTAACACATCTCAGGTAGTTTTTTACTTTAGAGTACAAATGAAAAGAAATTGAGAGATGATGATGAATTGTTTATTTTATCATAAAAAAATTCTCATATATGTATTTGACTAGATTCAGTAGAACATTTGTATGAATGGAGTGTAGGAATTAAATGAAAAGAAAGTAACATGAAATAAAAGAAATGAAAAAAAAAGAATATACCTCTTGAAGTAATCTTCTTTGCGAGCCTCTTTAGGGGAGAGGTGATGGTATTTTCATGAGAGATGGGGATGTCAGAATTGGGGGAGGAGATTAGGAGGATATTTGATAATATTTTTTTCAGTGAACAAGTCTTGAGAGGAGTGGCGATAAGAGTGTGTAAAGGTTGGCGAAGGAGTATAGTTGAGGAGGGGAGGGTTTTTCCATTATTTAACTATTTATTTTATTATTTTGAAAATGACTACCAATAGTAGTGATTCTTGTGACCAAGAATAGTAATATTTTCATTTAATTTAAAACCACGTGTGATTATATCATCCATGATGATATAAATATTGAATTTATCACACAATGTATATATTCGGTAAATTACTATATTTAACTATTCATAAAAAATCGATTATTTCATAAAAATCCAAAAAATTCACTCTAACCATTGTTTGATGTGTATAATTAAAAAAGAAGCTCAATTTTTTGAGAATAAATTTCTAAATATTATCAATTTAAATCTTAAATAAAATAATAATTTATTTGAAAACAAAAACATTAAAACTATAATTTGTTTCATATCACATAGAATAATTAATCAAGATCTAATTATTTTATAACCATAAAATAGAAAAATAATATTATTATCTAATATTAATAAGGGTCATATAAATATTCATATTACAATTAATAAGGGTATGTTAATATTCTGCAAAAATTAAGTTTATCTTATCAAAATATAAATATCATTCTAAATGAAATCGTGTATGATAGATTTTCAAAAATCATATCACAGAGGTGGAAAATTTATGTTTACTGGCAAGGTTATAATAAAAATTCAATTTTGTAGACACATAGTGTTTCATGATTTCAATAAAAATATATATTCAAAATCTTGGGGTGTTACATTATCCCATCCCTACAAAAATAGTTTTCATCAAACTTACTATAATGTTTCTCACAAAAACATTTGGGTAGTAATTCATTATTAGATCCTTAGGATCCCATGATGCCACTTTAATTTTTTGATTTTTCCAAAGTATCATTTCCATTTGAGTTATCTGATTCCCAAACACTTGTTCAATAGTGTCCAGAATCCGGATAGACTCTTCACAGTAAGATAGGTATTGTTTTAATTCTATACCATCATAAAAGAGGGAGTGTGTTGGGTCTTCTATATACTTTCTCAATAATTAGACATGGAACACATTTTTTTACATGATATAAGAATGGTGCCCTAACCAATAGATATACAAAAAATCTAAATCAATATTTAATTTAAAAGGGTCTATGTACCTTGCACTATGATTCCCTTTCTTCTCAAAACATATAACACCCTTCCATGGAGATACTTTTAAGAAAAAATGATCTCCCAATTGAAATTACAAATCCTTCCTTCGATTATCAACATAGATTTTTTTACTCTAAGCTTATTTGATATGGAATTAAATATTCCTTAACTTCAATGATGTTCCCCCCCCAAGATCTAGTCACATAAGCTTCCTTTCCCCTAATTCATCCCAACAAGTTGGTGTATGACATCTCTTTCCATAAATTACTTCATATGGTTCCATTTGAAAACATGATTCAAAACAATTATTATAGGAAAAATCCACTAATGGAAAATAATGATCCTACATACCTTGAATGTATACAGTACATGATCTCTTCATGTCCTCTATTTTTTGGATCACACTTTCAAATTACTCTTCAGTTTCTAGGAAATAAGATGTACCCAATCGAAGATCAGCATCCAAAGCATTCTACAAAAATTTCTTGAATTTCATTGTAAATAGTGGATCACATTTAGAAACGATTGAGATAGGTTCTCTATAAATGATAACAAAATTCATTGATATAGAGGCCTTCTAGGTGCTCTGGTGAAAAAACCTCTTTTATAGCGTGGAAATGTGTAGCTTTTGTAAGTCAATCCAAAATTAACCATATTTTATCAATATATCTCAGAGATTTTTGTAATCATATGAAAAAATCCATGGTGTGGTCAAACCATTTCCATGTATGAAACTCCTCTATATTGTTTTTATTCGACCATTACATGTAGAAAGAGTAAACATCTAGATACATAATCATCAATTTCCCTCTTCATGTAATCACAATAGAAATATTACATTAAATATATATACATCCTTGTGTTACCATGATGTATATAGTGAAATTTGAGCTATGAGAATCATCCAATAACTCCATTTTCAGCTCTAGTAGAGGGGGAACACAAAGCCTCTTCCTAAATAAAATAATTCCATGATCAAAAATGAAGTCATGCAATATCCCATCATTCATAAAATTAATTTTAACTTCATGATTCTTGTCATCATATTGAAATTCTTTAATTTTTTCCAAAAAAGACGGTTGGGGAACTGTTTGAAAAAGTAATGTCATTTCCCATTCATTGATAATTTCCTTATCCATCCTCAATAGTTCCATGTTCAAATGATCATTTTCAATCCTCATTTTGTTAAGAAATTCATGATCCTTCCTACTCAACAAATCATATAACTTATTTTAATTTTATGGGTGTTATTTCATGGATCAATCGTAATACTTTAGTAGTTTGAGCCATCTCCTTTGCCTCATGTTGAGTTATTTCTTTGATAAGATATATTTCAAACTCTTATTAACTTTTTATATCTCGAATTTTTTACCATAAATATTTTATATCAATATCATCAGAGAAACGATTATATATGCTAACTCAAGATCATGAGTTTTATAGTTCTAATCATGAATTTGTTGATGCCCTGATGGATACACAATAACTCTATCATTCTTCATAATGACACAACCAAGTCCTTTCTTTGATGCATCACTATAGATCCCAAACCCATCATTCCCCAATGGTAGAGTCAGGATCAGAGAATTCAAAAATCTCCACATCAATTCTTCTAAATAGTCATCACATTATTCTATCCATTCTAACATAATACCTTTACATGTATGGTTGGTCATTAGGTTAGATAAATGCTCGATGGTCAGAACAAAATGTTGATAATTACTTGTTAACCCAAAAAAAACTAAGTAACATGGTTATGTTCATTAGGTTGGGCCATTATTTCACAACATTTTTAATCATAACATCAACACATATTAAATCCTTATAGATAATGTTTCCACGAAAGGAAACTGATTGAAGACAAAATTCAATCTTTCTAAACATACCATATAATTCATTTCATCTCAGAGTGTTCAGAATAATGCACATGTGATATTCATGAACCAAATAGATTCTAGAGTATACCAAGTTATCATCCACAAATACCACCACAAATTCATCAATATATTCCTTGAAAACCCTATTCATTAGATCCATGAAAACTGAGGGTGCATTATTCAGTCAAAAAAGAATTACTCTAAACTCATAATTCCCATACCTAGTTTGAACTGTATTATTTTGAAAGTATTATTTCCTTAGTAGAAACTGATGATATCCATAATGAAGTTAAATATTCAAAAAATATTGGCCTCTGGGAATTTGATCAAATAATTCATCAATGAGAGGTAGGGGATTCTTGTTCTATATTATTATATAATTGATCTCCCTTCAGTCAATGAAAAACCCCATAGATCTATCACTCATCATGAGGAAAGGAACATGATCTGTCCATGGGGAAACACTATGGAGAATTAATCCTTTATCACACAATTACATTATATGTTTCTTTAGTTCTACTAATTCCATAGTGGCCACTCTATAGGGAGTCTTTGTTATTTTCCTTGATCCATGAATTAATTCAGTTGAGAGAAAAAATTCCTGCTATGGAGGATGTCTAGGTAAATCATTTGTAAACACATGACCGTATTCATACAAAATAGTTATGTACTATATTTGAAGATTATTTTCTTCACCCAAAGATGTTGTGTTCCCTTCCTCTCAAATAATTTAATTCTGTAGAGCTATATGGGGTAAATCTATTTGAGAATCAGATGGTGATGTTTTTCCCTAAAAATAAGGGATTCCTCATCATCCTAAAAAATTGTAACATCCTTCTTAGTGAAATAAGAGTTTTCATCATGGATAAAAATATAATCCATACTGAGGATTATATCAATGTAATTCAAGGGTATGATAAAAAACTATGTAGATAAATCAAAATTATATGCCATAATATGGGCTTCCTAACAAATCTTTTTTAAAATGAAACATTCCTTAGGGTCATTGACTGACAGCTCCCTTATTAAATAAAAGTTAAAAATTCTAATTTTCCTAAAAACTAGTAAGATGTGAATGAATTTGATAATCCTAATTCACAAAATGAAATTTCTATGTTTTAAGAAACGATAATAGTACATGCCACCACATTGTTAGGAACTTCAACATCTATAGTTGTGATAGCATAAGCTTGTCCTTGACCCCTTGGCCTTGTTTGGGGAATTTTTCCTAGACACATAGTACATTCATGTTCATTATGTATCATCTCCCTAAAATTGTAGTGTTTAATATTGGTATCTTCTTTATTTCCCATAAAATCACGATATAGTTGGCTTTTCTCTCAACACTTGTAAAAGAATCTCAATCCTTTTAGGTAAGAGACAAGGTGTTTCTTCCCACCATTACTATGGGATGCGAAATCTAATCATCCATTCTTCCCCATTTTCTTATTTCCTTTTCTTGAGTATTGAGTTTCCCTCTTCTTCTCTTCATTCTTTTAATTGCAGAAGACATAGAAAATTATTTTTTCATCTTGATAGAACATTATACTATGAATTCATATGATAAGAAACATTGAGATACTGGATCCCTGTGAGGAATGGATTTAAACCATAAAATAATAAATCAATCTTGCTCCTTAGATTAAATATGTATTCTACAACATGTCTTTCTAAAATTTTGAAGTTAGTATCATACTTTGCAACATTATCATCCTTTTTTGCCTCTAATTTAGAAACATCCTTTCCATATCTGGTCATTGTTCGCGAGGGATGTATTTTTCTATGAATACCTCCTTAAAATTCCTCTAATCCATTTCCTCATTTTCTTCCACTTAATTTTCTTTTTTTATTAAATTCCATCACTCATTCTCATCTCCCGATAGTTGATAAACTACCAGGTCAATATTATCATTTTTTGTTACATGCCTAAGCGATACATATATTCTCTAATGAACATATCCACTTCTCCTCTATGAATGGGTTTTTTGTCCCATTAGTTGAGGGATTTTGTTATAACATAAAGTGATCTAAAATATCTCTGCTATGTTGTGCACCCGGATTCTCCATGAGGTTATGTATATTCTTAATATCATGACTCAGTTATCACAGCATAGTTATAATTTTCTCAACACCAATCAAAGCACCAAACCAAACATTATTATCTTTCATTAGAGGGATATCCCTACATCGGTCACACGTGTTCATGTGGTTTCAAATCCTTCCACTATGATCCATTTCTAAATAAGTGAATACAATATATCATGTAATGAATCATAATGTATTATCTTAATATAGAAAAATACTTACAATAAATTGAAATTTTATACATAAATAATTTAATAATCATAAACATGGTTTCATTGAATTATAATTTACATTTAAATCCTTCATAAAGACTTATAGAGAAAATGTGAATTATCCTATGCATATCCCATGGGAGTGTAAAACTTGGTGCGCTTAAAGGTCCGTTGTTGTGTACCAGGATACCCTGAGTCAAGACCAAAACACTTTTTTATAGTTTGAACTCCTAGTTATATCTATTCCAGAACCATGTCATCTTGGAATATCCATATAGGGATTTATGTTATAGAAAGATACACATAATATATTCCTTTCAAGGATTCTAGGATGTTTATGTATGTTTATCCTTAAAGACTATCTTAGTGTTTTGTTCCCTAATCTACTTTTTTAAAATCTAGTTTCTATGTTTCAACTAAAAATCATCTGATATCAACTGTAACGACCTTAATGCATTTTCCAAGAGTTAGTGAAATATATTATTACATTGGAATATAAACATATAACATGCATCCCGATGGACAGAGTAGTGTAACCCTTTAGGAAACAAGATACATACATAAGATAGATATTCTGAATTGAAAAAAAATACAACATATAATCTCTTTTGTAAACATCAATAACTCCAAAGTAATTTCTTCATTTTATTTCCAATATACCTCTTCATGTCAAGGGAAAATGAAAAATAATAAAGGGGTTAACCCAAATTCTTAGTATGGGTAAGTAATATAGTGTGAGATATCACAAAAATAAACATTATTCATGATTAATAACATAAAAAACATTACATTACAAATGTTCTATATATGAACATAATTTGGCTAGAATAAAAGATGAATAAATAATGGCATAATAAAATATATTAATTGATATTATACAAGTTGAATAATAAAACTAACTATAAATTACATGTTTTATAATGAGGGAGTTTATAATGCAAGAAATCATAACCATATTGTCAATGCCTCGTGCCAGGAAAATAAATATATGTTTTGTCAAGGCCTCTCGACAAGACAATTATTTTTTCTCATCAGACCTACCGTTTCACTGAGGGTATATAGAGGGACCCAAATGAAACTTGCTAAGTCCAATGCATTCCTTGTTATACGAGGATAAACATAAACAATATATGCATTCATATTCAAACTAATATATGAAATTCAAATAACCTTCCCCTAATATAAATCATAAACACTAACCATTCATAGTAAATAGGTGACTGGATTTAAGAATGTACATCCATAGTAAAAATAATCATAAACCTTCCAATTAGAAATGATATATTATTTCAAATTTTTTTAATACCAATTATTCATAAGAATAAACAAGAGTGTGGAAATATATGATGATTCTCTTATAAAACCATCGAGTAATTCTTTTGATAAAACTATTTTTATTTCGAAAAGAAGAGTTATTTTACGCAATTGTATATAAAACTAGAAGTTATTTAAGATATTATTGTAATAAAAATGGGTTATTTTATAAATATAATGGTTTTCAAAAACATATTACCGAGATAACTTGAAAATTGTTAAGAATTTGAGAAATTTCCTTTAATCTGGCTTGAATTTCAAGAATAATTTTTGAATGGTCCTTTTAAAATAAATAAATCCCCATAAATGAAGGTAATAATATTGATCATAAAAATATATAGAAAATTCTAGCAGAATATATGGTGAGTAAAGATTATTAAATAAAAATTTTATTGAGTTATATAGACAATAAGAGTAACCCGAAAGAATATGGAGGTTCAGGTACAAAACCCTTACCTTAATTTCATTAGTGTTACTCACATGATCTTAGTGAACTGAATAAAAAAATTGGATCATGAATTAATGATTACATAACCTCTTATATATTTAATTTATTTATAATAATATTATTAGTTTCTTTCATGTCCTTTTTATGGGTTAAGAGATCCAATTTCATTGTTTGGGAGTGTATTTTTTCCTTTATTTTCAACATCGGGTTACATATATTCATATATGAATAAACATGTAGAATTAAAATGGTTTTCCATAATAGATGATGTATTTTATTCGTAAACAACCAAAACATTACATGGTTATAAATATTTTTTTATGTTGAGTGATGATTATTCATTATATAAAACATTATGAACATTTGTTTTGGTTAATTGGTGGTTTTTGATCACAACCGACCCATTTTGATTTATAAATTAATATCTTGTGTAAAAAGGGATTACATGACCCTAAATATGTTATAATACCTAAATTATTGTCTGGTTATAACTTCAAAATGGATTCATGACTAGAATATATGATGGAAATGTTAATTAAAAACATGTCGTTCTTTAATGTTATAAATTGACACATCTCGGATGGTGTTTTCATTTCTAGTATAAAAGTAGGGGAAAGTAGGTATGATGAAGAATTATTAATATATCATAAAAACATTCCATTACATCTAAGTTACTGGATTCAACCAAAAATTTGGATAAAAATAGGTGAGTAAAGATAAGGAAATAATGGATCTTTAGAAAAAATAAATGAAAAGATGAATTTACATCTTAAAGTAATCTCATTTGAGAGCATCTTTAGGGGGGGTTGTCCATTTTATGAAACAAAATGGCTCCAATAAGTGGGTGAGTATATTGGGAGGTCATTAGATCCTAATTTAGGCATGTCTCATGGCTTGATAGGAGTGAAGAGAAGAGGGAGTTAGGGGGGGTTATATTGGAGGTGAAGAGGGTGTTCCAATTATATTAGTCACTATTTTGTTATTTTTACATGTAAAATCAATATTATTGATTTTTCTGACCATGAATAGTAATATTTTCATGTGAGTTCAAACCATGTGTGCTTACCTCAGTCATTATACTATAAATAGTTCATTTAACTGAAAATGTATATATACGAAAAATGGCTGAATTTTATTATTCATAATAAATTCATGTATTTTAAAAAATTCCAAAATTTTCAACCTAACTATTTTTAGATGATATGATTTTAAAAATGAACTCCATTTTTTCAAAATAATTTTCCCAATATTATTATATAAATTTTAAATAAAATCATAATTTATTCAAAAAATAATTACTTCAAATCTATAATTTTTTTAGGACTTTGAATAATTAATCAAGATCTCATTATATTATAGCTTTAAGAAAATAAAATAATAATAGTACTCACTATTCATAATGTACATATTACTATTCATATTACTATTAATAAAGGCAAGTTACTATTCAAAAAAAATTATGTTTGTCTTATCAGACTCTAAATATATTATTGAACACAACTATGTATGTCAGTTATTCATAATTCAAATTATTGAGGTGGAAAAATTATTTTTACTGCTAGGATATAAAAAATGTGGTGTATTTTAGAGATTTATTGTTTCATTCATTCAGTATTTAATTTCTATGCAAAATAATGGGATGTTACAAATCTGACATACACTGTTGCAATCTTTTAGATGTTTGGAGTCAGATAGGACAAAATTATTTTTTTGTGAATAGTAACATACCCTTATAAATAGTAATTTTACTATTATGATTTTTAATATTATCCTTATGATTAAAAAATCTACCATGTATATATAAACCTTACCAATGATAGTATTGCTAAAATTTATTCCTCCTATAAGTGACAATATTATGTAATTATATTATAGTGTTGTTTTTTTGTATGTCAGGAATATTTAATGAATAATTTTAATTAATTTAAAAGTAATTTTTTAATAAAAATATTTTTAAAGAAGTATTTTGATCTCATATGATTAAATGATAATTTTATGATACCTTAATTAATTTTTTTAAGAGTTAGGAAATCAATTTTATTTTTTATTTTTTTTTATATTTCAAGTTGCATATGATTTTAATTAAAAAATTAAATGACTCATATTTAGATATTTTTATAATAATATGATGTTGATTTTTTTGTTCTAGATGTTGAAAAAAATTTAGGGCGAAATTTTAGGTTTTTCTGAAATATTTTAACCTATCGTGAATAGTGAAACTCGATAATTTACAAAATATTATAAATAAATGAATTTTTACATCATGCATGAGGCATAGTTGATATAAATGACCATTGATTCGAACTCAAATTCCCACATTTCTATATTTAATCTTGTAATCATCACTATTTCTTCTCTTGAGAGAAACTAATAAAGAAATTAATAAAATAATGAGATCATTTATATCCCCTCCAATATAAATACTACCCAATACAACCTCATTTACTCACACCTATCAAGCATCTAGAATTGTCTAAATTATGCCTAAATGTCATCCATAGTCCCTCATCCACTTCTAGAAGATCATTTTCTCATCAATATACCAATCTAAGGATCCTTAATGATTATCTCAATTAGAGGATTCAAGAGGTAATTCATCTGTCACTTTTCATTCAATTTCCTTCCAAATTTCATTGCATTTCATCTCTCATCCTAAACATATCCTATATAAATGTCATTATAAATACATTATTATTTATATTATATAATTGTATTATTTTAATGGATTATTATTCATTAATATATTCCCTTTGTCTCTCTATATATTTTTCCAAATGAATCCATTTTCAAGGATGTGTTAGTTTACCTTCAGCGTGGGTGAGGCACATTTATTATCATTTAACAGCTTCAAGGCTGTTAATAAAACCATTAAATGGAAAAAAAATATTTTAATATTTATTTCTAACCCCTTGTATGCTATTGAAACAACTTTTATACATAAAACTAAATTATAAATCAAAACTTGTTCATTGTGATCCCAAAACCATCCAAATTAACTTAAAATGATCGTCATTAAATTTTAACTAATCAATCATCCACATGGAATATATCAAAAATCATTATAATATAATTTTAACTCTTATTATATAATTAAATACATTTAATATCAATTATTTATGTTTATCCATGTTCTATAATTACTTACATTCATGTGTACAAGTGAACCGTTCTTAAAATGTAAGAAAGAGAACACTCCTGCATAATATATTTAAACACTATAACTCATCCAAATTACCATAAAAAACATAATGAAACCATAATGAACCATATTCATTCAAAAAAGGTTCTTTATTTGTAATTTATTTAATCTAATGTCATTATAAATTACATTAATGTCAATAATGCTTTTAGATACTTGGTGCGTGGAATTCTTGAATACTACTTTATTTCTTTATGTTTTCCATCTTTAAATCCATTTTCAGTATGAATATTCTGGAAAAATAATTTATTTATCATTATCATACCTTTTTTGGAAAAAAAAAGTTTTTCACTGGTGTTTATGTCAGACATAATATTTTACGAAAGTACTATTCTTTCAAAAACACAACTTTTACTTCTCACTCAAGGCTGATGGTCCTTGTATCAAATATGTTATTCCCTCTTTTTTTGGGAACACAATGTCTACAAATGTATTATTTATGTAATAAAACCCATTCCATCCCATGGTTTATCTATGATCAATATTGATATACATTGTATCTATCTGGCATGATAATGATAATGTTTTGATGTGTTGGGTGCTCTCAAAATAATATAGAGAAATTTTGATCTTATGATATGACAGGTGCACCCAAAAATTATACATTGCTCTAATGCATTGGGTAATATTATGAATATCATTAGTTAAATTGAATTATTCTTCAACATTATTCTACCTTTGATCAAAACTATGTGTTGAATATGACCACTAATACATGATGTTTCATTTTTTATGCATTTCCACAATGCACGCCTTCACATAATTCTCTCTCTCGTGACTATGGTACTATACCTTTTTTATGGCAATGATTAGGGTTACCCAATCTTATATAGTATAATGTTCATATCTATCTACTTATGAGGATTTTATCAAGCAATTTTTTGATGTTTATCCTCATGTGATTACATGAACTAAGGAGAGATCAAGCCCCAATAAGAAACTTGAGAAGAAGGGATCAAATAAATATTTACATTTATGTTGTAAAAGTTATGTATGGTCCTAGTTTTCCCATGAAACTAAACTTTTTTATCATCATTAAGTAACTATTATATGTAATTCATCTTTAAATTGATGTAAAAATAATGTAATAAATGGAGGGTCTCTATAAAACGGTATTCAACTTTCCCCACCATATCAATAACTTCGAAAGCTATCACAAAATGATGAGAAAGCTTCCCTTGCCTCTTAAGTTTTAAATGACACCATTGAGGTGAAACCATCAAGAATACCTAGTCACCATCTAAAAATTCCAAAGGCATAGGGAAAGGATCAGTGTAAAACTTATATCAACTCTGAGCTGTCAAGATTCTCTCATTAATAAAATGATTTAAAGTTGTCATCTCATTGACCAAACTTGGTCTATCCAAGGAATAATTCACCAATATTTGACCAACAGACCATTAATTTTTATGGATGGTCATAAAATTACTCAAGAGGAGACATTCATATCATAGACTAGTAATTATTTTAATATTAAAAATTAGTGAGGAATAATTGATCAACCCAATAGCTATCAATGTTGAGAAAACAGACACAAATAATATCTTCAATGTTCTATATCTCTCTTTCTATATGCCCATATAACTATGGATGGTATGTCATGATCAAATGGACCTTAGATCCCAGTGCCTCTTCCATGCCTCTTTGAAAGTGAGAAGAAAGACGAGTATCTCTATCAGAGACTCTAGAAGATGAAACTCCATGAAAACAAAAAATGTATTTCACATAGAGATTTCCAAAATCATAAACATTGGTTGTATCTCGAATGGGTGTAATGTGAGCTGACTTGGTCAACCTGTCGATCAAAACCCATATCACAATCTTCTCCCTATATGTATTAGGTAACCCAACAATAATGTTCATAAAGAATTCATCCTTCTTCCAAGTAAGGACTGGAACATGTTGATGTAATCACAAATGTTTTTTGGAGCTCATAATTCACCTGTTGGAACGTATAGAAATGGTAATCAATCATAGAAATTTCCCATATTATACAAAGACACTAGAACATCCTCTTATAGTTGTAGAAAATATTACTTGTTCTTAGGTTCACATCCATTTGGGAATTATGAAAACCCACCATTAAAGCCATCCTTGTCACTAATAGTACAATGTAATGGTTTATATAACATAGAACACCCAATTTAGAGAACAACCATTGGGAATGAGTCCCCTGATACATAGAGAGTCTCTAATTCAATATAATTTATTATAAAGTAGTTATTCCTAAATATTCTTCTCATGAAAATAATATGTCATCATTACATTGGATAATGAAACATCAACCCCTTTCTTCTAAACTCCAATATACAACTATTAAAAAATATCCCTCAATATACATCGTTTTGTAAAATATTTCACGACATATGATTGATGAGTCCTACTTAATGAATCTTCAATGGCATTCTACTTCCCAATGGTATAGGCATTGTCAAATTTGAATGATTGTTCTTACTTAACACTAATACTCTGGTGGATATTCAACTCATTTTGAGAGAACATATAACTCTATAACTTTTTTTCAAAATGCACAGTAATCCATTCTCTGTAACGGTAATGTCTCCAACATTTATGTGAATTCACTACAGCTACAAGTTAATTTTTTTGGGTATGATAGTTCCTCTCATGAGGCTTAAGATGACCAGATCCATAGGAACCAACATGATTACCTTTCATAAGAACACAACCAATATATGAACCTGATGAATCTCATAATACAAAAGTGCATTTCCTAGCCTTCAGAAGAGTTAGCAGCAGTGAAGTAGACAAAATAATCTTTAACTCAACAAATGAACAATAATAGTTATCATTTTAGGAATACCTCACACCCTTTTAAGTTAGAGAAGTTATTGTAGAACAGAATTTTGAGATTCCCTTGATAAATAAGTGATAGTATCTTGCTAAGCCCAATAATCTATACATATTGAAAATAAAAATCTCCTAACTCAAAACAACCTTTAACATTTCAGGATCAACTGATATTCCTTATTCTGACAGAACATTCCCCAACAGTACCACATCGGAAATCAAAAAACTTCACCATGAAAGCTTTCAATAAATTCTGTGATTTCCTCGTATACTACAAATATTTCTCAGATGATGCAGATGATCTTCCAGGGACTTGGAGTAGACAATAGTGTAATCAACAATGATTACCAAAAAGGTATTCCAAAAAATTTTCAAAATAATATTAATAAAATCAATAAATATAGGAGGAGAAGTTGTTATGAAAAAGGGAATATAAATATACACTTAAGGGCTATACCAACTCCAAAAATCTGTTTTCAGAATGAATGATTCTTTTATTATCAGTTTTTGGTGAAAATATCGAAGGTATATTTTTGAAAACTTATTCTCCCATTTCAATTGAATAAATAGATCATCAATCAATGGATATTAATTTTTGTTCGTTACCATAACTCGATTGAGCTTTCGACAGTCAACACATAAGTGAAGAGAACCATCCTCTTTCTTTGCAAAGATAACGTGTGTCGCCCATAGTGACACACACTGGCCTATGAATCATTTATGAAGATGATCTTACAACTGAAATATAATATTTATTTTAGTTAATTAATATTATAAATAAATTATTTAACCCCAAATTCTATTTGTCTTCTCTTTCAATGGGTTTCCACCATTCCAAATGCATAGGGTCCATCGAAAACATGGATTTCAACCATTTTATACTTTTAAAAATATATATACCTATTAAATGGGTGAAATATTTAACACCATAAATTTTTTATATTGAAGCGGTGGATGAATTGGGTGATTGGAATTTTACCGAAATGTACGCCATTTTTGGGGGTTATAAATGGCTAGACAACATGGTTTTTCTTAGTGGGTTGATGAAGTCAGGATCAATCATCCCTAAAACCAATTATGTGTGTTTTTAAAAGATAAAAAAATATATCTACATTATTCTTCTTCTTTTTTCGAGTTCCTATGTGAGTCTGCCATCATCTGAATTGTTTTCATTTTATTTTTTACTCATTTTTTTATTTTTTTATCCTATTTTCAAAATTCTAAAAAATTGGATGTTTTATATGAATTTAAAAATATTACCTAATATTTTAAATCATATTTATTAAATTAATAATAAAAATTTAATTAAATCAAATCATCAATTGTTGAGTTATTATAATTATAAAATTATAATTAAAATAAATTTTCAAATGGTGAATAATAATTTTATCAAGTGGTAATTGTGAAATCATAGAAGGATAATTTTATAAGATTTTTTAGTGGAAAAATAGTGTAATTATTTGTAGTAATTTATAAAAAATTATCATTTTATATTCTTTGTTAAATTATCACAATGTAGATGTTAATGAAATATAAATAAATAAATGAAAAGTTTTATAAAATGATAATTTAATTATCAAAGGATATTATAATATTTATATATATAATTTAATATATATATTTATAAATAAAAATTATGATGAATACCTCCTTTTTCTAAAATTATTGAAGGGTTATAATTATCGAACATAGTTTATATATATTCATGTTGATATTTCATGTGATTTTGTGAGTTAATAAGAAACTATAATCCCAATATTACACAAGAGATAAAAAATGTCATCGCATGTAACATTTTATTTCCATGTGAAATAAAATATATTTTCAGGTTCTATTAACCTTTTAAAAAACTCTACTATTGGTATTAAAACACTTTCGATAATAAGGACATCAGGAGATGTATTGTAGCATATAGGGTGGATTATCCTTGCCACTAACTTCATTGACCATGAGTAAGGTGATTCTGTCATGATGACTAATTTATATTAACCCCAATTTCATTGTATATGATTAAATTTTTTTAATTCATATTATATTTTTTATATCTTAATCGTTTAGTTTTTAATTGATTTTTTTTTTTGAAAAATTCAATAATATTGAATTGTTGAAGAGGATAAAAATGGGTTTTTTTAAAGGAAAATTGAAGTTGTGAGATTTAATTATAAAAATTGATATAATGGTTTTTATGGGAATAAAATAAATTCAATTGTTGGATTAAATTCTAGAAATTATTTTGATGGAATATTTTTTAAGAACCAAAATTCTAGGGAATTGGTGGATTCTATAAAAATGCTTGGAAAATGTTAAATTGTTACAATAGCTTAAATTGTTTTGACAAAAACCTAGTGGTTTTATCTTGTTAAAGAGTCAAGTTTTTTAAAAGATGTTTTTATTTTAAATGGAAATGTGAAATTTAGATGTAATAATGTGTTTTAATTTTATTTTAAGCAGTATTAAAATAAATTTTCCATTATTTATTGTCTAGTAGAACATGCATGACTTAGATAGATTTTGAGTTATTAGGAAAAACTATACGATTGTAATTACATTCTAAAACATACATTCATTATGTCACATCCTTTAGGTGATGTGGATGAGTCCCCTCTGACCCATGACTAGAGGAAACATGTGTACAAATATCATCATGATCACATAGAGAGTGTAGAGTCCTATACCCTGAAGCATGCGTACCTTTTTTTAAGATGACCATGTTGCTCACTTTTTTATATTTCATATATTGTTTGTATAAAAATGTTGTTAATCTATTTTTCATACCCCTAATGAATTTATATAATATATTTTATAGAAATTTTTTATCAAATTGTGTTATAATTATTCCATCACCTGTAATATAAAGTCTGTGCTTAATGTAAATTCCATCATTGGAACTATACAACATGATTTGATTAAATATGAATTAAAATTACAAACCTATTTATATTACAATGTGAAATAAAGTCCTTTGGTTGATCTATTTTTAGCATCTATTATGGTTTCCTTTGTGAGAACCTACCGGGATTTTTTTCTCACGCACTACATGTGACTATGAGTGTTTATATATTATATTTCTTCCAGTACTGAGCAATGGGAAAGATCCATTAGAGGTGGATCCAGCTACTGAATTTTGGTCTTGGTGAGTTGAGTACTTAGGGACCTAGGATGTGTTTTAATGTTTTAGTAAAAGTTTTTTATTACATTAGGCTATTTTATTCCTTGTTTCAATTTGGTACTTTAATCTAGGTTTAATTTTATGTTGACATTTAAACTATTTTTTGACATACAAATTATTATTGTAAAAATCATTTCCACTTGAATGTCGTAGGATACTAGGTGCTAGTCTCTAACATGTAGAGATAAGGAATTCACTTCGGTCTATTCTAGTGCCGGCTCGGCTAACATGTTACCATGTTACACAGGATATTTTATGAAATTTATACTCACCCATACTTTGGAACATTTGTTCTTTTAGAGATGTGATCTTTTGGGAAATTATAAAAGGTTACGTATCAAAAATTTCTAGAAAATCTCTTGATACATTGGCTATTTTTTTATGTTTGACCAGGGATCTTGTGGATTATATAGTCATGGTCATCTTGGAGTCTTAATTTTTTTCATGTTGGTTACTTTGATAGTTTCGTTTTATTATGTTGTGGGTATCTTTGGTGTGGGTTTGATATAAATAAATTTTTTTAGTTTCCATTCATTTATTCATGAATCATATAGTGATTTTTCTTGTTATGCTTTTCTAGGTCAATTGTTTTCTTTCCTAAAGTGTAAATCATCCTCCACTTGTATTTGAAACCCATTGGCATTTATTTCCAACCTTTTAGATTTTTTGGGATGTATCTTAAGGCCATGTAGCATCCCCTACATTCTCAGACCAATTAAGAGGATGAAAGATATAATAAAATCCTTATATATAGCACTCAAACTTTTATATGGAGAGACCTGATTGGAATAACATCTAGAATGGACCCCATCAGTACTAATAGATTCCTTGAATCCATTCACTTGGGTGTATGTGCTTATAGACATTGTAAGAAAATTAAGATTCTTGAAATGTAGTTTGATAATTCCTTTATAATTTTTATTAACTATGACTATATGGATATTTTAATTGATTGTATCATGTTATGATCAAAATATCACTAATGATGGGGTTAGTATTTATTATTTATGGTCAGATAATTCAAGGTGGCATACGAGGTATTGTAATACTAAACATTTCATTGGATCTAACATCACGTGTTGTGTCCTATGTATAATTCCAACTATTCATTATGATTATCAATGGTCTAGGAGTAGATAGACCTCATATTTTGGGAATAGTTATACTGGTTCCTTTCTAGAGTTAAAATTTTTTATAGTCCCCTATTACTATCATGTTGTACATATTTTTTATTTTTTGTGGTATTTTATTTGTCCAATATTTGGTCCCAAATGTTTTTTACTCTGATTGATGGAATTAGTAGTATTCATGAATTTGATATTAACTTTATTTCATATTTCATCATTTTATGGTTTTTTATATTTGTGTGTAAAATCATATTCCATAGTCTATGGACTCCCATGATAGTGTTATTCATATTATACATTATTAATCATCCCATGGATTATTGGATGATGGCATGGGGCAGTCACACTCAACATATATTTGGCCAGGCAGGCCCTGGTGGGTTATGTTTTGAAATTGTTCATCAACTCATTATTAATATTCCCTATGATAGAAAATATCAGTTTTCACCATATACTCAACAATAAAAATTATGTTCTCCTATGTATGGTTGGATCCATTAAATTCATGGAATCAATGTTATAGACATCTAACCCATGAATTCTTCGATACTAAGGAATCACATTAAGATTATCAAATTTAAACATGTTATCGTTCTGATCATTTCATTTGTGGAAAATAGTACATGTTGTGATCCTGAATTTATATATATATATATATATATTAGATGGAAAAGTCATGCTTATTCAATCATGACAATTTTTTAAGATATTTTTTCCATCTATATAATATTTTTTCATCAGTTTTACCTAGTATCAATTGAAACAAGGATGATTTTTTGAGAGATAATTTTAATTACCTCCCATCCAATGATTTTTTATTGTATATAATTTACTGATGATTTAAAATTAAGGATTTGAATCAGTATCATAGTATTGAATGTGTAATAGAGATTAAGAAATCCAAATATCCACATTCTATATTTATTCTCCCTATGAAGAACATGGTAATTTCATGAAGGAATATGAGTCACCCATATATCGATGAAATAATAAATAATGTATTATTTTTAAAATCATAACATATTTTCAGGGATTTATTCATTTTATAGGAGAAATAAATTATTGATATATTGCAGATCAAGTTTCTTGAGGTGTTACAACCTATATAATGGATGTCCATTGATTTCATACTTTATGGTTTATCCTTGTTGGATTTTGTGATACCTTGAGGGTATTGGGGTCCCTACTATGTATCGTTATACTCACCCCTGCACGGGCTATGCCTGAACCTCGTTGTGTTGGTTGTAGATGACGGACACTGCTGACTGAGGCAGAGAGTAGTAGGACTGGATGGTACCTGGAGGTGGACCACCCAGTGTGACGGTACACGGAGGAGACGGACAGACGTGGAGTGCTGAGAAGGCCATCTGTACCTACCCTTCAGGTAGGAACCCCGGAGGATGACCGAGTCACTTCTTTACATTTCTTCAGTTGTACTCGCTTTCAGTTGTACTTGTACTTTCCTGTTGGGCTTGTATTTACGACCCATTTTTACTTTCCATCACTTCTCTTGTATTTAGTTTTACTTAGTTTTTTGCTTCCAGTTGTGTACTCTGTTGTGTTTGATTATAGTTATCAAGGCAATGCCTTCCTAGTTTAGGGATTTACACCTTTGGTGCTAGTCGCCAGCCCCTGGCCTATGGAAGGCGAGCTTGGGGTAGTCACGATACGGGCCCTGGGGGACGGGTCGTGAAAAATTGGTATCAGAGGAGTCAGTTCTACCGCAGAAATTTGGACTTTGATATTTCTTTTATGTGAAGAAATAGTGTTAAGTGTGCTGTGTGTGGTTTCATTTTAGGGAGTCCAATGTTGGTGCGGGAGGCCAACCTATCCATACACCAGTACCCTGACTACTGAATTCCAACTCAGTGCATGAAAACACGGATTGCATGTGTGTTTTCCTTTGTGAATTATTTATGTCATCTCAACCAGGTCTACTCATTAGGTTTAATATTTTGACCGTGTCACATCTGTTTCTTTCAGAATTCCTCTCCATGGATGACCAGCGAGATACTTAAGAGTAGTACACAAAGACATCCCACATAGCGATGAGGCCTCAGTGCAGGGCCCTTATCTAGTTGACGCACCAACGGAGGCATCAGCGGTACTACATCCCATTGGGCCACTGATGCCACCAGCCCTAGCAGCAGATGATACACGCCACTTGATCATGTTTCACGAGTTCTAGTGCTAGAGGCCACCCAGGTTCAGGGGAGAGATGGACCCACAGGCGGTGGAGGATTGGCTAGAGGTTGTGGTGAGAGTCTTCAGGCTAGTAGGGACACCAGCAGACTTTATAGTGATCCTTGCTTCTAGCTTCCTTTAGGCAGCAACCGAAAAATGTTGCAGCCTAATTCTACAGGTTCATGACGAGGTGACACTTCTTTGGGAGACTTCGAGAGCATGTTCCGGGTGGAGTTTTTCCCATCCACACTTCGAGTTGTGCATATACATGATCTACTACATCTACGGCAGGGTAGCGTGATAGTGGCGTAGTACTTAGTGAGGTTCACCAACATCTCATGATACTCCACTGATATGGTATGTGACACGTTCCTTAGGGCCCGGACCTTCTATCAAGGACTCAGGCAGAAGATCAAAGCTTTGGTGATCTCACTTTGCATCCCGAATAAGGTGGGGGTGTTAGAGAGAGCTCTCCTAGTAGGGAGTTTCCTTACTAAGCAGTCTCCAACAGTGAGACCCACCACTACCCAACATGTAGCGGAGTCTTTTTCAGATGGTATTAGATAGATGTCGCAGAGGTCCAAAAGGGTCATACCTACAGGTGGTCGACTGCATGACTCGGGATTAGTTGTGCGGTGTGCAGAGAGAAGAGACACACATGCTGGTAGTAGGCCATGTTAGTCATGTGGCGGGCTTGGTCACATGGCTCATGACTATCCAACCCGCCGCTCTGATGATCAGAATACAGTTGAGGTACCTCCCATGTAGAGGCAGAGATTTGATCGAGGCGGTCTGCAGGGCTCAAGCGGACGTGGCAGAGGAGCTGATCGAGCAGATGGTGGTGGACGACATTACGAGGTGCTACTGTAACCACCACCAGCAGGTCCACCCCGACCACAGGGAGTAGGTGGTAAGGGAATAGCTCAGCTTCAGGAAGCTAAATCATATGACCATGGTGCTCTGAATATGATACGAGGTACGATCTGTGTCTATTCCACCTTATCTATAGTTATTATAGACATAGGTGTTAGTCACTCATTCATTTCCACTGCCCTCATTCAGAGCTCGGAGATTCTGATAGAGTAGTTGACTCGATCCTTATGGCTAGAGACTCTTATGGGAGCTGATTTGATGATTACGCACTGGTGCCGGAAGTGCGAGCTTACTCTAGGGGGCGAGAGCTTCTGTTGGGATCTCCTAGTAGTGGCGTCGAGGCCTTACGATGTCATCTTGTGTAGGGAATGGTTATCTATATTCCATGACCAGATTGACTGTATTAGGCACAATGTGTGGTGTGTCTGCACAGATGGGACCAGGTTTACCTTCACCGGTGAGAGGGGAGCCTTTTCAGCACAAGACGGACTTACTCGGGGGAGGGTGCAGCCAATCACTCATCAGTTGGCTTGACTCACCCTCGGAGTGGTTGATGTGGAGATTCCGACTTATCCTATAGTGGTAGACCAGTACAGGGATGTTTTCCCTGACGATGTTCCAGGACTACCTCCTCATAGAGAGGTGGGCTTCTACATTGACCTCTACCCAAGGACGGCACCAATATCTACTCCAGCATATCGGATAGCTCCCGCTGAGCTTCATGATCTGCGGGTACAGCTGGAGGACTTGTAGGGAAAGGGATTCATCTGGCTCAGTGTTTCCTGCTATGGAGCCCCAATTCTGTTTGCCATGAAGGTAGATGGGAGCTTGAGGCTTTGTTTCTACTACCATCGCCTCAACCGGGAGACCATGAAGAACAAGTACCCACTCTCGTGGATTTTCGGCCTATTTGATCAGCTGAAGGAAGCTCGGTGGTTCTCGAAGATAGACCTCATATTAGGGTATCACTAGCTCACAGTTCGAGATGAGGATGTGTAGCAAATGACTTCCAGGTGTTGGTACGGCCGCTACGAGTTCTTTGCTATTACCTTTGGCATAACCAACGCTCTAGCAGTGTTCATGGGACTCATGAATAGGATCTTCCTGCCATACCCTGATCACTTTTTCATAGTCTTCATCGATGACATTCTGATCTTCTCAACTAATGAGGAGGAGCATGACTACCATTTGCGGGTAGTACTGGACACACTCCGAGAGCACCAGCTTTATGGTAATCTCTCGAAGTTCTCGTTCTGGATTCGAGAGGTTCACTTCTTGGGACACATCATCTCCGAGGCTGGATTTTTAGTGGATCCAGTGAAGATCGGGGAGGTACTTGCTTGGGATAAACCTAGTAGTGTGACAGAGGTATGAAGTTTCCTGGGTTTGGTGGGGTACTACTGAAGATTCATTCCAGACTTATACAGAGTTGCAGCACCACTATCAGCCTTGATGAAGAAGGGGCATCTCTTTGTGTGGTCGGAGAGATTCCTGCAGAGCTTTCAGGAGCTGAGGTAGAGGCTGACTAGTGCCCCCATCTTGAGGCTTCTAGAGGAAGGCATAGGGTACGTAGTCTACTGCAACACATCATGGACCAGACTAGAGTGTGTCCTGATGCAGGAGTGATCTGTGATCACATATGGTTCTCGGAAGATGAGACAACATGAGTAGAAATATGCTACACGTGACCTATAGTTAGCAGTAGTGGTCTTCCCTTGAAGATTTGGCGGCACTAACTGATGGGTGAACATTTTACCTTGTACTCTGATCATAAGGGTCTCAGGTATATCTTCTCTCAGAAGGACCTGAACCTGAGACAACAGTGTTGGCTTTAGTTCCTCCAGGATTATGATGTCAAGATAGTCTATACTCCTAGAAATGGGAACGTTGTTGTGGATGCGCTCAGCAGGAGGATTGGTATTCACCTGCTAAGTGAGGCGACAAAGCAGCTAGCTACCGTACAGATATCGTTTGTGGCTAGGGATGGAGCAGCATTCCTACCGTCTCATACATTCACTCCCCCACTCCTTTAGTGAGTCAGGGAATCACAACATGGGGACGCTGACTACAAGACACGGCGTGCTCAAATATCCATAGGGTAGTCACCTGATGGATTTTACGATGGTTGGGAGCACGTCATCCTCTTCAGAGGACAAAGTATGGTACCAGTGTCACTTCTGGAAGGAAGTGTTGAGGGAGTTCCACACTTACCCTTTAGTGGTACATCTAGGAGTGGTGAATCTGTACCATGACCTTCGTCAATAGCACTGGTGGTCAGGTATGAAGAAGGCAGTAGCAGAGTATGTCTCTCGGTGCCTCACTTGTCAGCAAGTGAAGGCGGAGCACCAGGTACCAGCAGGCTTGGTTCAACCTTTATAGGTCCCAGAGTGGAAGTGGGATGGGATATCCATGGACTTCATGACTGGTCATCCACATACATTCAGGGGTCACGACTCGATTTGGGTAATCGTCAACTGACTCTCCATGTCGGCCCACTTCCTGCTGAACAGAGAGTAGGGTTCAGTAGAGAGCCTGGGACACCTCTATGTGCAAGAGATTGTGCATTTACATGGTATACCTTCAACGATTATCTTCGATCATGACGCATGGTTTACATCCCGGCTATGGAAGGGGTTGTAGGAGGCTTTCGGGACACAACTACATTTGATCACTGCCTTCCATCCTCACATGGATGGTCAGACCAAGCGAACCATTCAGACCATCGAGGACATGCTACGTTCTTGTGTCCTCGACTTCAGTCGCAACTGGGAGGATCACTTTCCACTAGTGGAGTCTGCGTACAACAACAGCTATCACTCTACCTTAGGGATGGAACCTTTTGAGGCATTGTACGAGCGACATTGCAGATCACCCTTGTGCTGGACAGGCCCTAGGGAATTTGCACTAGTGGGACCAGAGATGGTATGAGCTACCACCGAGAAGGTGAAGATCATCCAGGAGTGGATGAAGACTGCATAGAGTAGGCAGAAGTCATATGCTGACAGTAGATGGAGACTTCTAGAGTTCGAGGATTTCGTCCACGTCTTACTACAAGTCTCACCTCGACGAGGTCTATAAAGATTTTTTCAAGGTGGAAAGTTATCATCGAGGTTCGTTGGACCTTTACAGGTCCTCAGCAGAGTAGTTGAGGTGGCTTACCGCCTAGCTATTCCACCTTAGTTGCACCGGGTGAATGACGTCTTCCATGTATCTCAGTTGAGGAGATACATGCACGACCCTTCTCACATCATTGACCATATGGAGATCGACGTCGACGATGTCGAAACATTTACGGAGGTGCCAGTGGAGATTGAGGATTGACAGGAGTGGGTCCTTCGTGGACGGTCGATACCTCTGGTGTGCGTTCGCTGGCAGCACAGGAACTTCCAGGAGATCACATGGGAGTGGGAGGCTCAGATGTGTGCTTAGTACCCCCATTTATTCCCATAGTTCGAGTTATAGATTAAATGAACATAAAGCTCTGAGGTGGGGAGAATTTAATGACCCATAAATTTGGTGGAATGTTTTTTCTTAAATACATGGGATTTTTTATGAGTCTGCGAAAATTAACGGCACCTGGTTCCGAGGCCTTGTGTGCCCGGAATCAATTTCTGATGTTTTGTTCTGTTACGTTCAGTAAACTTACAAGAAAGTTTTTATAACTTTTGAGCCGTTACTCGAAACTAAAATTTGAGGGCACCATTGAACTCGCAGTGCCGGTATTCTCTTAAGAAGACTTTCACCTCGATGGAAGATGACCGAGAATAAAAGTTATGTTTTTGCTTTTTATAAAAAATAATGACATAAAGTACAACACATTATTTTATTTTCAAGATGCCATGTGTTTAGTGTGTTGGTTAAAATCTCCCCTTGGGAGTTGGTGGTGGGACCGCCACACCCTAACCTCCCATGAGAGGTTATGGTGGTGGGGCCCACCTGAGCATAACCTCCCATGGGAGGATAATTTTGGCGAGGACCACCCGAGCCGCATAATCTCCCTATTAATGATAGGGGTGGGGACCACCCTACCCCTATTGATGGTGGAGGATGAATCCTCTCCACTCTCCCTTGTTAATGAGGGAGAGCCTCTTGACCTCCCTGAACAATTAATTGCGCCGATGCATGTGTTTTATTAAGGAGAGCCTCTTGGCATCCGCCAAATTAATTAGAAAACACTCTTACATTTAATTTGGTGGAGCCAGGTTTTTAATTATCCTTTTTAAATTCGTGTGCCAATGTAATCTTAGACGAATAATCTATTATTGTTTTGTTGGAATTTCTCTTTTGGTGGAATTGAGAGGAGCTTGGGAGAAAATTTCTCCTAATGAAGAACGCTCCTCACAACGAAGAATGAAGAATGAAAAGAACGCCATATTTCTTCTTCGACTTCTTTCCTCGAATCCTACCGATGTGGAGTGCATTCTGCTACCGACGTAACTCAGGATTCAGAGAGTGTGGTGGACGCGACGAACGATTAATTATTTCACCTTCTTCTCGCGACTTCAAACATCAATGAACGATGAACGACAAATAATAAGGTAGGGGTTATTCCATGTTAATTCTTCCTTTTTCTTCCTCCCATAATCTAATTAAAAATTGATACAAAGTGTTGTAATTAAATGTTGAGTTTCATTATGATTAAAAAAATGATATCATCTCTAAACACGGAGGGTGCTGGACAAACTAACATGGCCCGACTCCCTCTTCCGTTCTTTCGTAATGATTCTTCGGCATGGCAATGAGACAACGACAACAAAGGAAGCAACGACGAAGGTCGCGCTTCCCGTAGCCTCCGTGAATCGCACTGCCCCCGCGGCGCACCTATATATCTGGCTGAACACTGTCGCGCCCCGCCGCGTAGACTGTGGCTTGCCCGCGTACTGCCCTACGCACTGCGCCCCGCACCGCGCTGCCTGCCCAGGCGCCGCCGTGCCCCGCACCACCTCCCCGTGCGCCGCCTCCCCGCGCACCTTGTGTGCTTCCTGACTCTGCTGGCGCCCTGATCGTCACCCCATGCGCTGCATGTGTGCCACTGTGGCCTTCCCAACCCCACAGTGGCCTGCATGTCACCCCTGCACCCAGCCTGGTGCCCCCGCACCCAGCCCGGCACCCCCACGGCCTGCCTGGCGCAATCGCGGCCTAACCAGCGTCCAACCGGCCTACCCACTGGCCTCTCATCTACCGACCTCCTAAGACATGCCCCTCGTGGTGCTGGCCGAACTGGCCCCGTCCTTCGGGCCATGTCGCCTATGTGGTGGCATCCAGGCCGAACCACCCTCACAGTCTGCTGGGTCAGGCCCAGTGGATCGGGCCTAATATAGCGGGCTGACCCACCCAACAGGCTGGGTCAGACCCATCATGTCTGTCTGGGTTGACCCAGACCGGGTCAGCTCGGACTGGATCGGGCCGAGTCGGTCCAATCGGGTTGGACCGGACCCGAGCCAACTACCGACCCTTTGCTTACTTTGGCCATATTTGTGGAACTAGATGTCCATTTGAAAAGACGTCAGTGGTGCTGGTAATCTCGATGAGAGGCGTTCCCTTTGAGTATACCCCGCTGAAGTTCAGGGTATATTTGAGATATGGTCAGCTAGGTTCATATACGAATCCAACCGGGCCCCCGGGACTAAAAGGCTAATAACTTACAGACCGGGAATCCGGTTGACGCGCTGTCTATTACGTTAAGATCCCTATGACGTGGAGGTCCTTTGAGATAATTTTACGGGAGACTTCGTGACACTTGGAGTATCAACCAATAGCTTGTGGATCGGATCCTTCCAGTGACAATCATATAAATTACGGAGACCTAGTAGCTAGCGGAGACCTAACGACTGCTTGACCAATTTGACTCGGAGTGACTCGACTAGCCTAGTGGGAAGCATCTCTGTGTGACGTGGAAGACCAATGGCAGATGAGATCCTCTATGTGAGGTCGGAAGACCTGCAGTACTCGACAGGAGAAGTACCTCTACAAGCTATTAGGGGGAGTTCCTTTGTGTGACGTGTTAGACCCACGGTGGGGAGCGCCTCTGTGTGACTCAACAAACCCATGGTACTCGACAGGAGGAGTGCCTTAGTAGTACAAGGATAGTGGGAAGCACCTCTGTGTGACGCGGAAAGCCCACTGTACTCGATAGAGGAGGAGTACGCCACTATCCATGGTTTCGATAATATAAATCATGTTTTGAGTTGAGTCAATGACTTTTGTGTTTTCCTTGTGATTGAGATGGGTTTCTGGATAACTTAGGTATATGTGTGGGAATATACCTATGTAATGGTTATCCATTGATTTAATACATTATGGTCTATCCTTGTTGTGTTTTGTGAGACCTTGAGGGTATCGGGGCCCCTACTGAGTATCGTTATACTCACCCCCACATGGGATATGCCCACACCTCATTGAGTTGGTTATAGATGACGAACAGCGCTGACTGAGGCAGAGGGTAGCAGGACTGGGCAGTACTCGAAGGTAGACCACTCGGCATGACGGTACACGGAGACGGACGGACGTGGAGTGCTGTGGAGGCCATCTGTACCTACCCATTAGGTAGGAACCCAGGAGGATGACCCGGTATCTTCTTTACTTTTCTTCAGTTGTACTTGATTTCATTTGTACTTGAATGTTCCTATTGGGCTTGTATTTCTAGCCCCTTTTAACTTTCCAGCACTTCTCTTCTATTGAGTTTTACTTAGTGTTTTTCTTCCAGTTGTGTACTCTTTTGGGTTTATTTATAGTTATAAAGGCAATGCCTTCCCAGTTTAGGTATTTACGCCTTTGGGGTTAGTCGCTAGCCCCTGGCCTATGGAAGGCAGGCTTAGGGTAGTCACGATACGGGACCCGAGGGAAGGGTCGTGACAATACCAATCATATATTATTTTATATTTATTGAATGATGAATATTTGTATTTAAACAATGTTATTTATTAATGTAATTCATGTAATGTTTAATCTAGCATCGTTTATTATATACAAAAACCCATATATACACTTTTGAATATACGGATATATATATATATATATATATATATATATATGTATAGATAGATAGATTCTAATTTCAATCTGAATTTAGATTTCATGTACTTGATATTAGGGATTATATAATGTTTTTCATGTGTATGATACTTGTAACACTACTATAAATTTAGGCTATAGCCACGATTATAAACCGTGGATAAAAGCCCCAAAATAGTGGCTTTATGATATAGCCATGGTATAATGAATTATGGCTGGTATTGTCTTGTCTATAGGGAAAAAATACAGACATGGTATCCAGTTATGGCAAAAGACCTATAGCCCCAGTTCAAACCATGGAAAAAAGATTAAAGCCCTAGTTTGAAATTGTGGTAGATTCTTTTACAAAACATGGGATATATCCAAGGTTTGAAATCAGGTATGTATCCCTTACCATCTCAAAAAACACTCCTTGGATAGACCCCACCCCCAGGACAGACCCCCACTATACCCAATAGACCCCCATGTAGACCCATTTTCACCCCCTCTATCATGGACATCCCCCCCCCCACCCAGGATAGACCCCCTCCCAGGATGGACCCCATGGACCCTCCACACTTCACAACCTCCTCCCCCCTAAGGACCCCATGAACATCCCGCAGCCTTCAAGGAAAGACACCACTAGGACAGTCCCAATCCTTTCTGAACATACCCCTCCCTTGAAAGACCTGATTACCCTCCCCCCTCTACAACACCCTCCCCCACATCAGATCCCCCTTTCACCCCCATGGGAAGCCCCCCATCCCTCCTAGATACCCCAATGTACATCCCCCCTCCCTCATGAAGCCACTGGATAGACCCCCACCCCCTACAGACTCCCTTCCCCCCTTCCTGGACTGACCCCCCTAGAGACCCACTCCCCCACTGGACAACCACTCCTCCCTAATGGACAACCCCTAGACAGACCCCCTTCTAGGAAAGACCCCCACTCTATACCCTCTTAAACCCCTTAGACAATGACCATCCCTACCAGACACCCCCTAGACAACCACCCAACCCTCCTGGACTCACCCTAGATAGACCCCCGTTATAGACCCCCTAGCATAACCCCTTGTACCCCTCCCTCTAGAAAAACCACACCTACACCCCCCCCCCTGCAGACAAACCCCCTTCCCCTCCCCCATGGACAACCGCCATCCCTCTAGGACACCCCCATAGACATACCACCATCCTTAATATAGAGAATCCCCACCCCTCCCTCTGGGAAAACCCCCATAAATCTAGGAAACCCCTTGGATAGACCCCCTCCATTGATAGACCCCCCCACCCCACCCCCTGGACAGTCCCACATCCCACCTGGACACCCCACTAGATACCCCCCCCACCCAATGGAAAACCTCATCCCTCCTAGACACCTCCATGTACAAACCCCTAGGAAAGACCCCCCCCCCCTTCACCCCCCTACAGACCCCCTTGCACCCCCCCCCCCCCCCGACAGCCCCATCCCCAGATGGATATCCCCCCATTTCTCATGAAATCCCCCCAACCTAGACAGACCCTCTACCCCTCCCTTGTTTCACTCCCTAGACAGCCCTGAATTCCACTTGGACAGCCTCCCCCATCCCCCTCAGAGATCCACCTCCCTCTTGGACAACCCCCTCCCACCAGGATATCCTCTAAACAGACCCCCCCCCCACCCCTCCCTAAACAGACCCCCAACCCCTACACCCTACATACCCACTTGCACCCCCCCCCCCCCCTCGAGATATCCCTATATCCCTCATAGACACCCCTTGTATAACCCCCTCCCTCTTAGACACCCCATATGGAACATACCGCTCGGGAAGCCCCCCCTGCATGTATACCTTCCCTTTAACCCCCTTCCCCCATTGACCCCATTGTACCCCCCCCCCCCACACCCCCACCTTAGTAGACAGACCCCCACTACTCCTACACCTAGATAGACCCAAATACCTCCAAGACACCGCCCTAGATAGACCCCCCCCCCTCCCTTGACATACCCATGTTCCCCTCACCAACAACACAACCCCCATCCCTCCGAGACAAACAACTATATAGCCCCCTTCTCAGCAACCCCCTCCCTTCTGGACAGACCATCTGGACACCCCCCCCCCCCCCCCCCGCATGTATACCTTCCCTTTAACCCTCCCTTCCCCTGTTGACCCCATTGCACCCCCCCCCCCACACCCCCACCTTAGTGGACATACCCCCACTACTCCTACACCTATATATCCCAACATACCTCTAATACACCACCCTAGATAGACCCCCACCCCCTCCCTTGACATACCCTTGTTCCCCTCACCAACAGCACAACCCCCATCCTTCCTAGACAAACCACTAGATAGCCCCCTTTTAGGCAACCCCCTCCATTCTGGACAGACCATCTGGACACCCCCCCCCCCAACCCCCCGGATAAACCTCCTACATATCCCCCTTCAAACCCCCCTTTCACCCCCCTGGGCAGCCCCCATCCCTCTTGGATATCCTCCATACCTCCTGGAAAGAGCCCCTCCCTAGACAGACATCGCTTCCACTCCCCCCTCCACCCCCTCCAAGACTAATTTTTAAAAAATAACATTAAAATACAAAACATGTTATGATGAAGATTGGTGTTTCTAGAAAAATAAGGTAAAATGATGGTTGAAAATAGTTTCATTCCTCTCCCCTGCCACCCCCCTCCCCCCACAGACACCCCTTTCACCCTTCAAGACAGCCCCCTTACCTCTTGGATAAACCCCCCTCCCTCCTTGACATCCCCCTAGACAACCCCCCCCCCTTCTGGAAAATACATCAACACCCACCTCTTGGACACGTCCCTAAAAATTGAATTAAAAAATGGATTCTAAGAAGATAGGTGTTTCTATAAAAATAAGTTAAAAGGGGGTTGAAATAGTATCATTCCTCTAAAAAGTAGAAATACTAAACCCTTTTGAATGAAAATTCAATTTTCAAATGCATTAATTCATTAAAAACAGAAAATGATTTCACACCCAACACATAGAACATCATGTAAAGAAACACTTTTGTGCAGGATAAGAGACAAATACATTGATAATTTAACATTAAAATCACCATGCATTTTTTTTATATTACCAGTCTACCCTCATTAATGAATATTTAACATATTATCAAAAGGAATATAATGAAATATTAATGTCACAATAAAAATAATCATACATTAAAACTCAACAGTCAACATGTTTTACCATAACCAATAATATTTTCAATAACCATTATAAAAATATTAAGGTCAATAACCTAAGAATAAAATGTATTCAAATGTTTAAGAAAAACCACTCATAAATCATAACATCCTAAATCAAGATTTTCAAAATAGTTCCATTATGTGGATGAATGAATGAGGTGTTCTAAACAACTAAAAACCAAATTAATTATGCCCCTATAATGATATGATGTTGTTTTCTTTATTTTAATGAGCCATAAATCCACTTATATTTATCACTCAACCTAGATATTCTCAATGACGTAGCTAAAAAGAAACCAAATAAACATAAAATTCAATCATTTATGTTTTAAAAAAAATAAAACAAGGTTTATGATGGGAAAGGAGTTACCATCAAGCTCTAATTCAAAGGTGTTTACGGTAGTGAAATATGGTAATTATTGATGAAATTCCCCCTGGATATCCCCCCATCCCTCCTAGACACCCTACTTGACATCCCCCCTTTACTGCCCCCTCATTCCTAGACACTGCCTAGATAGACCCTCCCCCCCACCCTGGAGATACCCCCCTTCGTGGACACCCCTTGGACAGCCCCCCTCCCTCATGGAAACCCCCTAGACAGACCCCCCCCCCTAGAAGGACCCCCTATAGACCCCTATACACCCCCAACAAACCCCATTACACCCCACCCCTCCTGGAACCCCCCCCCCCCCAGATATACCCCCTTCACCCCACCCCCTATATATCCCACATCCCTCCAAGACACCCCCTAGATAGACCCCCTCCCCAGAGAGACCCACTTCCCCTCCGCCTATAGACCTCCCTAGATAGCCCCCCTTCCCTCCTGGACACCCCATTGGATAGCCCCCTCCCCCTTGGACAAACACCCCCAGCCTGAACATCCCCCATCCCTTATGGATACCCATATCCACCATCCCTTAGAAGACCCCCTAACCCTCCCACCTTGCACCCCCTCTGAATAGCCCCCATCCCTCCTAGATACCCCCCCCCCCCCCCGGACATCCCCCTTCCCACCTAGACATCGCCTTCCTCCTAGACACCCACTTCTAGGAACCTCCCTAAAAATTGACATTAATATAAAAAACATTTTTTGAAGAAGAGATATGTATCCAAAAAATTAAGGTTATAATATAGTTGAAAATAGTATCATTCCCCTAAAAAGTAACAATATTTGTCCCTTTTGAAAAAAAAAATCAGTGTACACAAGAATTAATTAATTGAAAACCTAAAATGATTTACATTCAAACATAGAGAATATTATATAATTTCACTCTTTCCAGTAGGATAAGTGAAAAATACAATGAAAATTTAACATAAAAATCACCATGAAAACATTTTTTGCATTACCACACTACCCTCATTAATGAATATTTCACATATTTTCAACAAAAAAATAATGAAAAATAAATTTCACAATAAAAAACACCATACATTATAACTCAACACTAAACATGTTGAAACATAAGAAATAAAATATTAAAAAACCATCATAAATAGATTTAGTTCAATATCATCAGTATGAAAAGTATTCATCAATTTAAGAATAAACACTCAAAAAGCATAACATCCTAAAATAAATATTTTCAAAAGAGGTTTGATAAGTGATAGAATGAATGAATTTCTATAAACATGTATAAAACAATTTGTGTACTCCTCGGTAATTATATGATGCATTTTTATTCTTCTTTATTATCCAATCATCCTTATATACTTTTCACTCAACCTAGTTATTCTCATTAAAGTACCCAAAAAAGAAAAAAATTGAACATCATATTCAATCATTTACTTTCAACAAAAATAAAATAAGGTATATGGTGAGAAAGGAGTGTCCATGAATCTCAAATTCAAAGGTTCTTGTTTCAGTGCACTGTGGGAATAATGGATTTCACCCCCCCCCCCTGACAGCCCCATACCACCTAGACACCCCCCCCCCTCATTTCTAGGTAACCCCACCACCTACAAGACACCCCTTTCAGATATCCTCCCCCCTCCTAGACAGCCAAATCCCTCTTGGACACGTCTATATAGGATATCCCACATCCCTCTTGGACACCCCCCCACCCACGTAGACAGACCACACCACCGTACCTAAACATCCCCCATGCCCCCTACAAAACCCTCTCCCCCTTCACACCCCCTAGAAAACCCCAATCCCTCCAAGACCCCCCCCCCCCCATCCCTCCCGGACAGCCCCCCACCTGGACACCCCCTCTCACTCTAGAACACCCCCTAGGGACATCCCCCCTCCCCCCAGACACCCACCGGACACCCTCTCCCTCTTAGACATCCCTCCCTCTGAAAGAGAAACCCTATAAAATATTAGGAGACTCCTAAAATACATGTTCCAATGAATCAATATGGGTTCTAATGCTAACATTGTCATCAAACACCAAACATAAATGTCATAATAAAGTGTACATATTATATCAAAATAAAGAAAGTCAGATCTACGTTAGTTATCATGTTACTTGTGATATAAATTCAATTATTCAATATTTTTTAGATGAATTAATATTTGGGAACATGAAACTAAAAATTATTAAAAGATAGGTAGATAAATGATAATATAAAATAACTATTATAAGAATTTTGAAAATAATAAAGTAAACAATTATAATATATTTAGAGTAACATATTTTAAATATAATGGAATTACCAAAGAAATTTCATATATGAGATATGCATATTTCATATAGAAGTATATAAAACATTTCATTTTTATTAACTTCAAACTGCTATAAACTAAAAATATAGTTCAGCAAGTTCACCAAAATAAGATATAATATGCGTGAAGGTGCAATAAAAATGTATCACAATGTCATATATATGAAATGAATAATAAAAAAAAATTAACAACTTGTAATGATTAATATATAAATTTATGTAATTCACACACATATGACACAACATATAACAATATGTGTGTATATTACAACCCACAAAATCTAGATTTTAGGAAGTAATGAATTCAGTAATATGTTGTATTCAAAATGAATGATTTGGATTATGTAGCATAAACCTTCATTAAAATTTTTTTAAATTTCACTACCAGTTCTGATTTAGTGGTAGCATCCTTAATTCTTCTTTCCTACAAGAAAAAATGTAAAATAATTTGTCCAATGCTAGGATTATAACTAAAAATTTCTCAAATGTAGTTAAAAATGAAATGTGAACTATAAAAAGAATATTAAAATATAGGATGATAATAATATGGTAATGGGATTACATGCCCATGATATTCTGTAAAAACTGTCAAACAATGAAATAATTACCATAAATACATGAAGTATGTATGAGATATTTAATTTGATGAACTGGAAAATACAAAGACCTAAAATTTAATTAATCAAAATTATGAACAAATAATTTTATAAATTTATTGGATAATAATTTTTGTGTATATAACGTTTAATTTCAATAGATCTAATTTTTAAAACCATGTATAAAAATGGATTTCTTATACAAAAATGAAATTAATGTAAAAAATAGTGATTATAATTGAACTAGATGCATGTTTGTAACAATATTACACTATATATCATCCTAAAAATCCCTGGTCAAATTAAAATCCATTCAATGATTAAAAATAATGTATACAGTTATATGAAAAGTCGATTGAAAGAGGTGACCTGTGAATTACAGAGGGGAAGTTGGAAGAGGTAAATCAAATATGTAAGACCAAGGAAGAGGGAAATAAAAGATGTGATCCATTACTAAATCACCACAACAGAGAATAATCAAATCACATTTGATTTTCTATCTCTCAACAACATTTATGTAAACAAATATTTCATTCAAACAATATAAACATAAAAACAATATTGATTCTATATTGATAAAAAAATGGAATTCTATATTTCCTCCCACATACATTTATCCCATAGTGCCCATGTATAATACACCCTTCACAAAGAATCTATATAAACACAAAAACAAAATCATTTAGCCTATACAGTAACATTTAAAAGGAATACTGCCAACTTGTAAAAGTCATTATGTTAGTAAGGTGCATATTATGGTATCAGTATATTTTTTAATCCTTCAAAAAAATATAAATTTAAATGAATATGTTGTATAGATCATCAACCCCTGCAAAAAATAGAACATGCATTTGTATATTAATTTATATAATATAACTAACCAAAATAATATAGTTAATAATGGAAGTAAATTAGATAATTTTTTGTTTTATACACTAATTTATGACACATTGAGAATTTATTATGAATGTTAAGATTTGGTAGAAACATTATTCCATATGTGATGCAAAAAATTCTTCATACATCCTTCATGGCATAAATAATTGATATCACGTCAAACAATACTAACCAAAAATAAGAGGGATATTTTTGCAGAACAAAATTTAAAAAGATAGTGTGTCAAACTCAATTTATTAGATCCATAAATTCATAAAATACATGAATCATAAAATATTTTATTTAAATTTAAATAGAACATAATTTTAGTCATTAAAAACTATAAAAACCAAGCTTCATCTCAATTACTTGACTCAAAAAATGTAGGAAAATTAACTGTTAAGTGAAAGAAATGGAACATGAATGATATCAGACCTCTATTTGATAAAAAAAATTGACTTCTTTTTTTTATTTACAATTTTCTTTCCATTTTATTGAACATTAGTTTCACTATCTAGTAGAGATATATTTCCGCATGTACAAAAATTAATCTTTTTAATTACCATAAAAGAAATTTAATGATAGTTATTTCTGTAAATTTTTATATTAGCAACACAGAGACCTGAGTTTTCATATTAATTTTAATATGCCCCACCATTTTGGGAATAAAATAGGCTCTAACATGAATATCCCATGATAGAAATAAAATATAAATGGGAACTTTCACATTTATTTATATTGCACATGCTGATTTTTAGAAATGTATTAATTACTTTCATATTATCGAAACATGTTGAAGATCTTTAAAAAATATGTTCTTGAAAGGTTTATAGGAAAATAATTCAATAGGATTCATGATAAGAAACAAATATTATGATCCAATAATCACGAAATTGATGCCAAGTAGTTGAAATATTTTTCTTTCAATGTTGTTTTGAGAGATAAAAAATCGATGAAGATAAGATCATCATTCTACACATAGTTTCGCTAAAATGAAAAAATTAATCATAATAATGTAAGAGATGAATAAGAAAACCTATTAATCTTATCCATGATAAATGTATCCAATACTATGAGTACCAGAGATCTCTTGAGTTCATAACAACCCATCCTTCCCTTCAACAATTTACTGACCAACGCCAACACCATGTCATAGACATCATCATCTGCAACTTCTGCCAAGATAATTCCAGCTTAATTACATTATTATCATCAATCTACAACATCATTATCCCCCCACCCCCACACACATTGAAGTTTTTGAGGGATGATTGGTTCTGTAACTACTCAATACATTCATTTGGGTTTCTTATATTGGGATGATTCTTGAGCAGCAGCAGCGTAGTGGATATGGTTGTGATGTGAGAAGTTGGATGAAAACCTATTTCTATAGGGAAAAAAGTTGGTTGGGAAGAGGAGGAGGTGGGGAGTCCATCATGAATAGTGTCATCCAAGAAGTGGACTGGCGGAATTCATTTGAAGCATTAGGGGGAGGGCACCGAGATAGAGTTCGACTGTACGGAGGAGGGTTGTTGGGGAGGAGGGTTGTTAGGGAGGAGTGTTATGGAGTTGATTTGAATCATTCGTTGTGAGGATGGACACTTAATGGAGTCTGAGGAGGATCCTGATGAATATCAGAAAAAAAAATAAGAAGGCCATAGTCTTTTAATTGAATTTTGGCTATAAAATGGCTATAGATAGGGTCTTATAAAACTGTGGCTATAGACCCATGGCTATATATTAAATTTCAATTACTATAATATTTTATCAAACCACATTTGGGTTTTTCAAATCCCATGTATAAACTGTGTGTATAGACCGTTTTAAATAATTTTTAAATCCTAATCTATTTTGGGGTTTTCAAGTTAAGATTATCAATAAATATCTGATTTTTTATATGTCAAATACATGTAAAAGAGTATACTGAGAGTGTTTTTTGAGTTTCTAAACTAATATTTATATAAGTATATATAATAATATATATAAATTTTAATATAGTTTTAATCCTAATATGTTTAAGATTCATTTTTTATTAAGATAAATAATTATTTTTAAAGGTAATCTCTATCCATATACTTATTATTTTAATTATGGTATTCAAAACCATATGTATATCTTAAAGTATCACAATTAAAATTTTAAATTAGTAATAAATAACAAAAAACTGTTTTGTTGTTATGTGGATAAAAAATTTTATAAGGTCATCACATTTTTATTGCAATAGATATTACATGCATCTCAATTTATAATATTAAGATAAAAAGGGAGAATTCTCTTTTGTTTAATAAATATACATATACATGCATAAACACATAAAGTGAAGTGTTTTTAATTATTTATGCATCAATATCTCACATGAAATGGATGTTATAAATTTACAAATATTATATTTTATTTCGTGATGCATTTTCAAAAGAGAATATTATTAATTATTAAGGTTTTTGAATTAATTGGCACTCTTACTTATCAGTGAATGGTTATTATAAATGATAACTATCATAAATTAAAAAATATGTATTTTAGAATATAAAATGTTCATTTACATGATTCAAGGATTTTGAATTTAGGAGTTATTATTTGATGTGACAAACCAAAGAATCTATTACCTTATGTGAACCAGTTATCATCACATGTAACAAGGTACATATATTTGTTCTTGCATTTAATTGAAAAATTTAAGATATACAAATCCTAAAGTATAACTAACTAACCATGCAGTTTCTAGATTATTGGTTACCGATGATGTGTGATTCTCGTTATTTATGAATATAAGTATTAATTATAAAATTAAATTAATCCATTATGATAACTAATTGATTAAGACATTAATTATTCAAAGAGGTATTGGAAACATTGAATAAAAGGAAAAAATGTATTATTAAATGTGGTGTAGGACACTTTTAATTAAATACATAAATCAATCAATCAAGGTGGAATGGTAAAACTTGATTAAATGACTTATTAGACATATGAGGAATGCATAGGACATATTATGTGATTGGTGAGGCTCATTATAGACTATCGAAGAATTAGTAGGTCTCTTGTAAAAAACTAGGTCCTGGCATGAGGCCCTAATAGAATGATTTTTAATGTTCATGGAATAAGGCATCTTCAAAATTTTATGATTTTCATGTATTATGAATTCCCTCATTGTGTGAGTACTATTTAACCGACCATGTGATTAGTCAAGTAGTAGAATAATGTTTGTCAAGAATCATATAATTATTATTATGGTAAAAATTCACATGGAATAGTAATGTATGTACATAACAATTTATTTATAAAGGATGTATAACATTTATTTTCAGCACATTAATTCAAATGTTGGGAATATTCAACAGTTATTTCATGAATTTCATTTTATTTGATAAGTGATTTATGATATTCATTCATGTTCAATTATATGAAATTTTTGATTCATGTGATAAATTGAACATTAATCCATTAATGTGACCCTTATTTTAGTTTGATCAACTTATAACTTATATGAAGCATTCCATACATTTTTTGTACATGTATGCGTACTTTGAAATCTGTTTTAACTATGACATTTAAATAAATAATTAAATTATTGTGTATGTTATTTTCCTAACCATAATTTCCTCTAAACTTTGAAAATGATGATGGAATGATTAATGAAATGTTTATTCCTTTTATGAAATTGTTTAATAATAATTTTTAAATTATGTTTTTAAATAAGAACATCATTAATTAGTTTTAAGAGCACATACTCAGCATTCATGTGCTCACTGTAAATTTTTAATTCATTTTCACCGAATTAGTATATTTTTAAGCATTGAGTTATTATATGTGGTGGATGAGTTTTAAAGGTTATCTAATTATATTTTGTATTTTATTTTCTTCAAAATAGAATTAGATAAAGGTTACTTCCCATTGGTCCACCGATGCCACCAGCCCCAGCAGCAGACGATACACACCCCATGAGCACGTTGCATGATTTTTAGCACTAGAGGCCACACAGGTTCAGGGGAGAGACAGACCCACATGCGGCTGAGGAATGGATAGAGGGTATTGTGAGAGTCTTCAGGATATTAAGGACACCAACAAACTTTATGGTGATCCTTTCTGTTAGCCTCCTTCAGGGAGCAGCCGGTAGATGGTGGATCCAGATGCTCTAGGTTCATGATGAGGTGGAACTTCTTTTGGAAGACTTCGAGAGCATGTTCCAAGTGGATTTTGTCCCATCCACCCTTCGAGTGGTGTAGATACATGAGATACTGTATCTACGGCAGGGTAGTGTGATGGTGGTGCAGTACTTAGCGAGGTTCACCAACCTCTCGCGATACTCCACTGATATGGTACGGGACCCATTCTTTAGGGCCCAAACCTTCGAGCAAGGACTCACGTGGGATATCAGAGCTTTAGTGATCTCAATTTTCATCCCTACTCAAGTGGGGGTGTTAGAGATAGCTCTCATAGTGGAGAGTTTCCTTTCTGAGCAGTCTCCAGCAGCGAGACCTACCACTAGCTGACATGCAGCGGAGTCTTCTGTAGCTGGCAGTAGTCAGATGTCACAGATGTCCAAGAGGACCAGACCTATATGTGGTCGACCACATGACTCAGGATTGGTTGTGCGGGGTTCCCAGAGTAGATACACACATGCTGGTAGCAGGCAGTGTTACTCATGCGACGGGCTTGGTCACATGGCTCGTGACTATCCGACCCACCGCTCTGATGATCAGTAGACAGTTGAGGGACCTCCCAGGCGGAGTCATAGATTCGATCGAGGTGGTCCGTAGGGATCAGGAAGACGTGGTAGAGGAGATGATCGAGTAGATGGTGGTGGATGACTTTACGAGGTTCTACTGTCACCACTACCAGGAGGTCCACCCCGACCGCAGGGAGCAGGTAGACAGGGGAGAGCTCAACATCAAGCAGCTGAAGCATATGACCATGGTGCTCCAGAGATGATACGAGGTATGATCTGTGTCTATTCCACCTTAGCTACAGTTCTTATAGACACAAGTGTCAGTCACTCTTTCATTGTCACTTCCCTCGTTTGAAGCTCAGAGATTCTGATGAAGCTGTTTGCTCAATTCTTATAGCTAGAGACTCCTACGGGAGCTGTTTCGACGATTAAGCACTGGTGCCGGCAGTGCGAGCTTACTCTAGGAGGCAAGAGCTTTGGCTCGGATCTCCTAGTAGCAGCGTCAAGGCCTTATGATGTTATCTTGGGTATGGACTGGTTATCTACATTCCATGCCCAGATCGACTGTATTATGTGAAATGTGTGGTGTGTCTGCATGGATGGGACCAGGTTTACCATAACCGGTGAGAAGGGAGCCTTTGCAGAACAAGATAGACTTACTCGAAGGAGGGTACAACCAATCACTCATCAGTTGGCCTACCTCACCCTCAGAGTGGTTGATGTGGAGAGTCCGACTTATCCTATAGTGGTGGACTAATACGCTGATGTTTTCCCTAACGATGTTCCAGGACTACCTCCTTGTAGAGAGGTGGATTTCTACATTGACCTGTACCCCGGGACGGAACCGATATCTACTCAAGCATATTGGATGGCTCCCGCTGAGCTTCGTGAGCTGCGGGTACAGCTGGAGGACTTACAGAGGAAGGGATTCATCATTCCCAGTGTTTCCCACTAGGCAGCCTCGATTCTGTTCACCATGAAGATGGATGGGAGCATGAGGATTTGTGTCGACTACAGTCACCTGAACCGGGTGACCATGAATAACAAGTACCCACTTTCGAGGATTGATGACCTCTTTGATAATTTGAAGGAAGCTCGGTGGCTCTCAAAGATAGAACTCATATCAGGGTATCACCAGCTCAGAGTTTGAGATAAAGAAGTGCAGAAGACGGCCGTCAGGTGTCGGTACAGCCACTATGAGTTCTTGGTTATGCCCTTCGGCGTAACCAATGCTCTAGCGGTTTTCATGGGACTTATTAATAGGATCTTACAGCCATACCCCAATCGCTTTTTTGTAGTCTTCATCGATGACATTCGGATCTACTCAACTGCTGAGGAGGAGCATGCCTACCATTTGTGGGTAGAAGTGGACACAGTCTGAGAGCACCAACTTTATGGTAAATACTCAAAGTGCCAGTTTTGGATTCGAGAGGTTCACTTCTTGGGACACATCATCTCTGGGGCTGGAGTAGCAGTGGATCTAGCGAAGATCGAGACAGTACTTGCTTGGGAGACACCCAGGAGTGTGAAAGAGGTATTAAGTTTCCTTGGTTTGGTTGGGTACTACCGGAGGTTCATTCCAGACTTCTCCATAGTTAAAGCACCACTATCAGCCTTGATGAAGAAGGGGAATCCCCTTGTGTTCTTGGAGATATTTTAGCAGATATTTTAGGAGCTGAGGTAGAGGTTGACTAGTGCCCCCATCTTGAGGCTTCCAGAGGAAGGCGTAGGGTACGTAGTCTACTGTCACACATCAGGGACTGGACTCGGGTGTGTCCTGATGCAGGAGTGAGATGTGATCACATATGGTTATCGGCAGCTGAGACAACATGAGTAGAACTACACTACCCATGACCTGAAGTTAGCAGTAGTGGTCTTCGCCTTGAAGATGTGGCGGAACTATATGATGGGGAGAACATTTTACCATGTACTCTAATCAGAAGAGTCTCAGGTATATCTTCTCTCAGAGGGTCTTGAACCAGAGATAGCAGCATTGGCTTGAGTTCCTCCAGGATTATGACTTCAAGATAGTCTATACTCCTGGAAAGGGGGACATTGTTGCAGATGCGCTCAACAGGAGGACTAGTATTCAGCTGCTAGGAGAGGCGATAGAGCAGCTAGCTGCCTTACAGATATCCTTTGTGGATAGGTATGGTGTAGAATTCCTACCATCTCATACGGTCACTCCCCCACTCCTTTAGTGATTCAGGGAAGCACGGTATGGGGATGCTTACTACGAGACACGACATGCTCAAATATCTATAGGGTAGGCACCTGATTGATTTTCCAATGGTGGGGAGCATGTCATCCTCTTTAGAGGACGTACTATGGTACCAGTGTAACTTCAGGAAGGAAGTGTTGAGGGAGTTCCACACTTCCCCTTTAGTGGTACATCCAGTAGGGGAGAAGATGTACCAGGACCATCGTCGACAGCACTGGTGGCCAGGTATGAAGAAGGAAGTAACAGAGTTTGTCTCTCAATGCCTCACTTGTCGGCAAGTGAAGGCAGAGCACCAGGTACCAGCAGGCTTGGTTCAGCCTTTATAGGTCCTAGAGTTGAAGTGGGATGGGATATCCATGGACTTCATGATCGGTCTTCCACACACATCCAGAGGTCACGACTCGATTTGGGTAATCGTCAACGGACTCACCAAGTCGGCCCACTTCCTGCCGAACAGAGAGCAGGTTTCATTAGAGAGCTTGGGAAAACTCTACGTGTAGGAGGTTGTGCATTTACATGGTATACCTTCGACGATTGTCTTCGATCGTGATTCACGGTTTACTTCAAGGTTATGGAAGGGGTTGCAGGAGGCTTTCGGGACACAACTTTGTTTGAGCACCGCCTTCCATCCTCACACCAATGGTCAGACTGAGCGAACCATTCAGAACCTTGAGGACATGCTACGTGCATGTTTCCTTGACTTCAATCGTAGCTGGGAGGATCACTTTCCACTGGTGGAGTTAGCTTATAACAACAGTTGTCACTCCACCATAGGGATGACACCTTTTGAGGCCATGTATGGGCAACCTTTTATATCACCCTTGTGTTGGACAGACCTTGGGGAGTCAAAACTAGTGGGACCAGAGATGGTACGAGCTTCCACCAAGAAGCTGCAGATCATCCAGGAGCAGATGAAGACTGTGAAGAGAAGGCAGAAGTCATATGCTGACAGCATATGGAGACCTCTAGAGTTCGAGGATGGTTACCATGTCTTCCTACAAGTCTCACATCGACGAGGTCTATATATATTTCTCCAAGGTGACAAGTTATCTTCGAGGTTCATTGGACCTTTCCAGGTCCACAGAAGAGTAGGTGAGGTGGCGTACCACCTAGCTCTTCCACCTCAGTTACACCAGGTGCATGACTTCTTCCACGTATCTCAGCTGAAGAGATACATGCACGACTTTTCTCCTATCATCGACCATGTGGAGCTGGACATCGACGATGGGGAAACTTTTATGGAGGTTCTAGTAGAGATTGAGGATCAACAAGAGCAGGTCCTTCAGGGATGGTCGATACCTCTGGTGTGCATTCGCTGGAAGCACAGGAACTTCCAGGAGATCACATGGGAGCGGGGGGCTCAGATGCATGCTTAGTACCCCCATTTGTTTCCATAGTTCGAGTGGTAGCTTACGTGGACGTAAACCTCTGAGGTGGGAAGAATGTAATGACCCAGAAATTCATTGGATTTTTTTTCTTAAATACGTGGGGTTTTTTACGAGTCCGTGAAAATTGATAGCACTTGATTCTGAGGCCTTGTGTGCCCGGAATCAATTTCTGAAGTTTTTTTCAGGTATGTTCAGTAAAACGTACGAGCGATTTTTTATAACTTTTGAGCCAGTACTAAGAAATGAAATCCAAGGGCACCATTGAACTCATAGCACCGGTATTCTCTTAAGAATATTTTCACCTCGACAGAAGACGATCGGGAATAAAAGTCATTTTTTAGCTTTTTATTAAAAATAAATAAATTAAAGTACAAAACTTTATTTTATTTTCAAGATCCCATGTGTTGAGTGTGTTGGTTAAAACCTCTCATTGGGAGTTGGTGGTGGGACCGCCATAGCCTAACCTCCCATGAGAGGTTATGGTGGTGGGGCCCACCTGAGCATAACCTCCCATGTGAGGATAATTGAGGTGGGGACCACCTGATCCGAATAATCTTCTTATTAATGATAGGGGTGGGGACCACCTGACCCCTATTGATGGTGAAGGATGAAACCTCTCCACTCTCCATTGTTAATGAGGGATAGCCTCTTGACCTCCCTACATAATTAATTGCGCCAACGCAGGTGTTTTATTAAGGAGAGCCTCTTGGCATCATCCAAATTAATGAGATAACACTCATGCATTTAGTTTGGTGGAGACAGGTTTTAAATTCTCCTTTTTGAATTGGTGTGCCAATGTAATATTAGAATACTAATATATTATTATTTCATTTGTGTTTCGCTTTTGGTGGAATTGAGAGGATCTTGGGAGAAAATTTCTCCCAATGAAGAACGCTCCTCCCAACGAAGAACAAAGAATGCAAAGAACGCCAGATTTCTTCTTCAACTTCTTTCCTCGAATCCTACCAACATGGAGCACCTTCCACGGCTGACGCATCTTGGGATTCAGAGAGTGTGGAGGACGCGATGAATGACGAATTTTTCATCTTCTTCCCGTGACTTCAAACGTCAAAAAACGATGAACGGAAAATAATAAGGTAGGAGGTATTTCATGTTGATACTTCCCTTTTCTTCCTCTCTTTATCTAATTAAAAATTGATACAAAGTGTTGTAATTAAATTTTGTGCTTAATTCTGATTAGCCAAATGATATCATCTCTAAACGCAGAGGGTGCGGGCCAAACTGACATGGCCCGACTCCCTCTGCCGTTCTTTCATAATGATTCTTCAGCATGGCGATGAGGCGATGACAACGAAGGTAGAAATGAAAAAGGCCACGCTACTTGCGGCCTCCGCGAATCGCACCACCCCCATGGCGCACCTATACTTCCATCCGAACACTGCCACACCATGCCACGCGGACCGAGGCTTACCCATGTGCTGCCTTGCGGGCTGCGGCCCACCCCGTGCCGCCTGCCCGAGCACTGTCGCACCCCGGACCTCTTGCCCGCCCGCCGTCGTGCCCCGCGCCGCCTGCCCACGCACCGTCGCTCCACGCGCCGCCTTCCTGTACACCTCGCGCGCTGCCCGGATTTGCCAGTGCACCCGCACGCTGCCTGCATGCCACTGCGGCCTACCCAGCCCCACAGTGGCCTGCTTGGCACCCCCGCTCCCTGCCTGGCGCCCCCGCGGCCTTCCTGATACACCCACGGCCTAACCATCATCCAAACGGCCTACCTGTGCACCGCACGTCTTTTCACACTATCCTCTCAGCTACCGACCCCTAGAGTCACGCCCTTCATGGCGCTGGCTAAACTGGCCCCGACCTTCGGGTCCTATCGCCTGTGTGGTGGCATCTGGGCCGAACCGCCCCCACAGTCCACTGGGCCGGGCCCAGTGGATTCGGCCTAACATAGCAGGCTGACCCACCCAACGGGCTAGGTTAGACCCATTGGGTCTGTCCGGGTTGACCCAGACCGGGTCGGCCCATACTGGGTCTGTCCAACCAGGTTGGACCGGACCCAGGCCCACTACCGACCCTTTGTTTACTTTGGCCATATCTGGGGCACTGGATGTCTATTTGACGAGCCATTGGTGGTGCTAGTAATTTCGATGAGAAGCGGTCCCTTTGATTATACACCACTAGAGTTTGGGGTATATTTGACATACGGTCTTCTTGGTTCGTACATGAATCCAACCGAGCCCCCAGGACTAAAAGGCTATTAACTCACAGACCGGGCATCCGATTGGCGTGCCGTCTATTAAGTTGAGACCCGTATGACATGGCGGTCCTTTGAGATACTTCTACGTGAGACTTCGTGACACTTGGAGTATCGACCAGTAGCTCGTGGAGAGGATCCTTCCAATGATGATCATACAAAGTACGAAGACCTAGTAGCTGGCGGAGACCTGACAACTGCTTGACTGATTTGACTCGGAGTGAATCAACTAGCCCAGTGGGGAGCACCTCTATGTGATGTGGTAGACCCATGGTGGAGGAGCACCTCTGTGTGAGGGCGGCAGACCCGTGGTACTCGATAGGAGGAGTTCATCTGCATGCTATTAGGGGGAGCACCTCTATGTGACGCGGCAGACCCATGATGGGGAGCGCCTCTGTGTGATGTAGTAGACCCACTATACTAGACTGGATGAGTGCCTCCGCAGTCCAAGGATAGTGGGAAGCACCTCTGTGTGACGCGGCGGTCCCCCTGTACTCGAAAGAGGAGGATTACACCACCAGCCATGGTTTCGATATTAAAAATCCGGGTTTGAGCTAAGTCAATGACTTTTATGTTTTCCTCGTGATTGAGATGGGTTTCTAGATAACATAGGTATATGTGTGGGCATATACCTAAGTAATGGCTTTATGTTGATTTTATACTTTGTGATTTATCCTTATTGGATTTTGTGAGACCTTGAGGGTCTCTAGGTCCCTACTGAGTATCGTTATACTCACTCGTGCATGGGCTATGTCTGCACCTTGTTGTGTTGGTTGTAGACGAAGGACAGCGTTGACTGAGACGGATAGTGGCAGGACTAGACGGTACCCAGAGGTGGACCACTCGGCATGACGGTACATGGAGGAGACGGACGGATGTGGAGTGCTGAGGAGGTCATCTATACCTACCCTTAAGGTAGGAACCCTGGAGGATGACCCAGTAGCTTCTTTACTTTTCTTCATTTGTACATGATTTCAGTTGTACTTGTACGTTCCTGTTGGTCTTGTATTTCCGGACCCTTTTTACTTTCCATTACTTCTTTTGTATTCAGTTTTACTTAGTGTTTTTCTTCCATTTGTGTACTATTTTGTATTTTTTTATATTTATAAAGGCAATGACTTCCCAGTTTATGGATTTATGCCTTTGGTTCTAGTCGCCAGCCCCTGGCCTATGGAAGGCAGTCTTGGGGTAGTCAAGATATGGGCCCCAGGGGATGGGTTGTGACAATACCAATCCTATATTATTTTATATTTATTGAATGATGAATATTTGTAATTAAACAATGTTGTTTATTAATGTAATTCATGTAATGGTTAATCTAGCATCGTTTATTATATACAAAAACCCATATATACACTTTTGAATATATAGATATATGTAGATATATATATCTATATATAGATAGATTCTAATTTCAATCTGAATTTAGAATTCATGTACTTGATATTAGGTATTATATGATGTTTTTCATGTGTATGATACTTGTAACACTACTAGAAATTTAGGCTATAGCCACGGTTCCAAACCGTGGATAAAATCCAAAAAATAGTGGCTATATGATATAGCCATGGTATAATGAAATGTGGCTAGTATTGTCTTGTCTATAGGGAAAACCTACAGGAATTATATCCAACTGTAGCTAAATACCTATATCCTCGGTTCCAACCATGGAAAAATATTAAAGCCCCAATTTGAAACCATGGTAGAAGATTTTACAAAAAAGGGGCTATATCCAAGGTTTGAAATCATGGCTATATCCCTTCCCATCTCAAAAAACACTCCCTGGATAGACCCCACCCCCCGGACAGACCCCCCACCTTACCTGACAGACCCCTTGTAGACCCATTTTCACCCCCTCTATCTTGGATATCCCCCCCCACCCTGGATAGACCCCCTCCCAGGATGGACCCCCTATCCCCTCCAGACTTCACAACCCACCCCACCCCCCCTAAAGACCCCCTGAACATCCCCCATCCTTCAAGGACATACACCACTAGGATAGCCCCCATCCCTCGTGAACATACCCCTCCCTTGAAATACCTCATTCCCCTTCCCCTCCAAAACACCCTCCCCCACATCAGATCCCCCTTTCACCCCCAAGGACGCCCCCCCCCCCCCCCCCCATCCCTCCTAGATACCCCAATTTACATCCCCCTCCATCATGAAGCTACTAGACAGACCCCCACCACCGACAGACTCCCTTCCCCCCTCCTTCCTAGACAGACCCCCTACAGACCCACTCCCCCACTGGACAACCACTCATCCCTAATGTACAGCCCCTAGATAGACCCCCATCCAGAAAAGACCCCCCTGTGGACCCCATTGAACCCCCTAGGCAACGCCAATCCCTACCGAACACCCCCTGGATAGCTGCCCTTCCCTCCTGGATGCCCCCTAGACAGACCCCCCCCCCCCATAGACCCCCTAGCAGAACCCCTTGCACCCCTCCCTCTAAGAAACCCACACCTACCCCCCCCCCCCCCCCCCACGTAGACAGACCCCCTTCCCCTCCCCCATGGACAACCCCCATCCCTCCAGGACACCCCCAGAGACATACCACCATCCTCCATGGAAAGAACCCCCACCCCTACCTCTGGGAAAACCACCATAAATCTAGGAAACCCCCTGGATAGACCCCCCCCCCCTCCATGGGAAGACCCCCCACCCCTCCCCCTGGATAGTCTCACATCCCACCTGGACACCCCACTAGATAGAACCCCCCCCCCCAATGGACAACCCCCTCCCTCCTAGACGCCTCCATGTACAAACCCCCGGGAAATACCCCCTTCCCCCCCTAAGGACCCCCTTGCACCCACCCCCTTTGACAACCCCATCCCCATATGGATATCCCCCCATTGCTCCTGAAATCCCCCCTACTTGGACAGAACCCCTACCCATCCCTTGTTCCACCCCCTGGACAGCCCTACATTCCACTTGGACTGCCTCCCCCCTCCCCCTTAGAGAGCCCCCTCCCACTTGGACAACCCCCTCCCACCAAGACAGCCTCTGAACAGAACCCCCCCCCCCCCACCCCTCCCTAAACAAACCCCCAACCCATGCACCCTACACACCCCCTTACACCCCCTCGAGATATCCCTATATCACTCATGGACACCCCTTGGATAGCCCCCTCCTTCTTGGACACCCCGAATGGAATGTACCGCTCAGGAAGCCCCCCCCCCCCACATGCATACCTTCCCTTTAACCCCCCCCCCCCATTGACCCCATTGCCCCCCACACTCCCACCTTAGTGGAAAGACCCCCACTACAACTACCCTTAGATAGCCCCATATGCCTCCAAGACACTGCCCTAGATAGACCCCCTCTCTAGACATACCCTTGTTCCCCTCACCAACCGCACAACCCCCATCCCTCCTCGAAAACCACTAGATAGCCACCTTCTAGGAAACCCCCTCCCTCCTGGACAAACCCTCTGGACACCCCCCCCCCCCTCCCTAGATAGACCTCATGTTTCTCCCCCTTAAGACCCCCTTTCACCCCCCTGAGTAGCCCCCATCCCTCTTGGACAGCCCCCATACCTCCGGGATAGAGCCCCTCCACAGACAGACATCCCTTCCCCTCCCCCTTTCACCCCCTCCAGGACTACTTCTTAAAAAATTAAATTAAAATACAAAACATGTTTTGATGAAGATTGGTGTTTCTAGAACAATATGGTAAAATGACGGTTGAAAATAGTATCATTACTCTCCCCTGCCACCACCCCCCCCCCCCCCCCACAGATACCCCTTGCACCCCCCAGGACAGCCCCTTTCCTCCTGGACAGACCCCCCTCCCTCCTTGACAGCCCCTGGACACCCCCCTTCTGGACAACACATCGACACCCACCTCTTGGACACATCCCTAAAAATTGAATTAAAAAAAGGATTTGAAGAAGATAGGTGTTTCTATAAAAAAATATGTTAAAAGGAAGTTTAAAACAATGTCATTCCTCTAAAAAGTACAAATAAGCATCCCTTTTGAATGAAAATTTAATTTTCAAATGCAATAATTCATTAAAAACACAAAATGATTTCATGACCAACACACAGAACATCATATAATGAAACACTTTTGTGTAGGGTAAGATAAAATAAATTGATAATTTTATATAAAAATCACCATGAATGTTTTTTATATTACCACTCTACCCTCATTAATGAATATTTAACATATTATCAATAGGAAAATCATGAAATATTAATTTAACAATAAAAATCATCATACATTAATACTCAATATTCAACATGTTTTTCTATAAGAAATAATATTTTCAATAAACATTATAAAAATATTCAGGTCAATAACCTCAGAATGAAATCTATTCAAATGTTTAAGCACAACCACTCATAAATCATAACATCCTAAATCAAGATTTTCAAAATAGTTCCATTATGTGGATGAATGAATTAGGTGTTATAAACAAGTAAAAACCAAATTATTTAATCCCCTATAATGATATGATTTTGTTTTCTTCATTTTAATGAGCCATCAATCCTCTTATATTTCTCCCTCAACCTAGATATTCTCAATGACGTACAAAAAAAGAAAACAAATAAACATAAAATTCAATAATTTATGTTTTAAAGAAATAAAACAAGTTTTATGATGGGAAAGGAGTTACCATCAAGCTCTAATTCAAAGGTGTTTACTACAATGAACTATGGTAATGATTGATGAAATTCCCCCAGTATATCCCATCATCCCTCCTAGATACCCCAGTTGATATCCCCCCTTTACTGCCCCCTCATTCTTAGACACTGCCTAGATAGACCCTCCCCCCCACCCTCTAGATACCTCCCTTCGTGGACACCCCCTGGATATCCCACCTCCCTCATGGACACCCCCTAGACAGACCCCCCACCCCTCCCAAGAAGGACCCCCTGTAGACCCCCATGCACCCCCTACAAACCCCATTTCACCCCAACCCTCCTGGAAACCCCCCCCCCCCAAGATAAACCCCCTTCCCCCCACCCCCTCGACATTCCCCATCCCTCCAGGACACCCCCTAGATAGACCCCCTCCCCGGAGAGACCCCCTTCCCCTCCCCCTGTAAACGCCCCTAGATAGCCCCCATCCCTCTTGGACACCCCATTAGATAGCCCCCTCCGCCTTGGACAAACACCCCCAGCATGGACAGCCCCCATCACTTATGGATACCCATATCCCCAATCCCTTGGAAGACCCCCCTACCCCTCCCACCTTGCACCCCCTCTGAACAGCCCCCATCCCTTCTAGATACCCCCCCCCCCCCCCGAACATCCCCCTTCCCACCTAGACACCCCATTCCTCCTAGACACCCACTCTTGGGCACCTCCCAAAAAATTGAAAATAATATAAAAAACATGTTTTGAGTAATATATATATATTAAAAAAATTAAGGTTATAATTTAGTTTAAAATATTATCATTCCTCTAAAAATTAACAGTAATTGTCCCTTTTGAAAAAAAATCAGTGTGCACAAGAATTAATTAATTGAAAACCTAAAATTATTTACAGTCAAACACATAGAAGATTATGTAATATTATTCTTTTCAGTAGGATAAGTGAAAAATTCAATGAACATTTAACATAAAAATCACCATGAAAACATTTTTTATATTACCACACTACCCTCATTAATGAATATTTCACATATTTTCAACAAAAAAATAATGAAATATAAATTTCACAATAAAAATCACCATGCATTATAAGTCAACACTAAACATGTTGAAACATAAGCAAGAAAATATTAAAAAACCATCATAAACAGTTTCAGTTCAATATCACCAGCATGAAAAGTATTCATCAATTTAAGAATAAACACTCAAAAATCATAACATCATAAAATAAATATTTTCAAAAGAGATCCAATAAGTGACAGCATTAATGAATTGTTATAAACATGTATAAAAAAATTTATGTACTCCCTGGTAATGATATGATGCAGTTTTATTCTTATTTATTATCCAATCATCCTTATATACTTTTCACTCAACCTAGTTATTCTCATTGAAGTACACAAAAAGAGAAAAAATGAACATCATATTAAATAATTTACATTCAACAAAAATAAAATAAGGTTTATGGTGAGAAAGGAGTTTCCATGAATCTCAAATTCGAATGTGCTTGTCTCATTACACTATGGGAATAATGGATTTCACCCCCCCCCCCCCCCTCCCCTGACAGCGCATCCCACCTAGACACCCCCTCAGTCCTAGGCACCCCCACCATCTCCAAGACACCCCTCCCGGACATCCCCCTCCCTACAGTATAGCCTCCTCCCTCCTAGACAAACACATCCCTCCTGGACACGCCCATACAGGATAGCCCCCATCCCTCTTGGACTAACCCCCCCCCCCCCCCACCCACCTAGACAGACCACACCACCCTCCCTGGATAGCCCCCCCTTCCCTCAGAAAAACCCTCTCCCACATTCAAACCCACTTAGACAGCCCTCATCCCTCCTGGAAACCCCCCATCCCTCCCGGACAACCCCCCACATAGACACCCCCTCTCACTCTGGAAAAACATCTAGGGACATCCCCCCTCCCCCCAGACACCCACTAGACACCCTCTCCCTCTTAGACACCCCTCCCTCTGAAAGATAAACCCTACAAAATACTATGAGACTCCTATAATACATGTTCCAATGAATCAATATGAGTTCTAATGCTAACGTTGTCATCAAACACCAAACATAAATGTCATAATAAAGTGTACATATTACATCAAAATAGAAGAAGTGATATCTATGTTAGTTCTCATGTTACTTGTGAGATAAATCCAATTATTCAATATTTTTTAGATGAATTAATATTTGGGAACATCAAACTAAAAATTATTAAAAGAGAGACTGATAAATGATAATATAAAATAACTATTATAAGAATTTTGAAAATAATAAATTAAACAATTTTAATATATTTGGAGTAACATATTTTAAATATAATGAAATTACAATGGAAATTTCATATATGATATATGCATATTGCATATAGAAGTATATAAAACATTTTATTTTGATTAACTTCAAACTGCTATAAACTAAAAATATAGTTTAGTAAGTGAACCAAACTAAGATATAATATGCATGAAGGTGCAATAAAAATGTATCACAATGTCATATCTATGAAATGAATAATCCAAAAAAAATTAACTGCTTGTAATGATTAATATATAAATTTATGTAATTCACACACATATGATACAACATATAACAATATGTGTGTATATTACAACCCACAAAATCTAGATTTTAGGAATTAATGAATTCAATAATATGTTGTACTCAAAATGAATTATTTGGATTATGAAGCATAAAACATCATTAAATTTTTTTTAATTTCACTACCAGTTTTCAATTAGTGTTAGAATCCTTAATTCTTTTTTCCTGCAAGAAAAAATGTAAAATAATTTCTCCAATGTCAGGATTATAACAAAAAATTTCTCAAATGTAGTTAAAAATGAAATTTGAACTATAAAAACAATATTAAATTATAGGATGATAATAATATGGAAATGGGATTACATGCCCATGATATTCTGTAAAAACTGTCAAATAATGAAATAATTACCATAAATACATGATGTATGTATGAGATATTGAATTTTATGAACTAGAAAATACAAAAACCTGAAATTTAATTAATCAAAATTATGAACAAATAATTTTATAAATTAATTGGATAATTATTTTTGTGTATATAAATTTTATTTTCAACAGATCAAATATTTACAAACATCTATAAAAAATGGATTTTTTCTTCAAAAATGAAATTAATGTAAAAAATAGTGATTATAATTGAACTAGATGCATGTATGTAACAATATTACACTATCTATCATCCTAAAAATCCCTAGTCAAATTAAAATCCATTCGGTGATTAAAAATAATGTATTCAATTCTATGAAAAGTTGATTGAAAGAGGTGACCTATGAATTAAAAAGGGGAAGACAGAAGAGGTAAATCAAACATATAAGACCAAGGAAGAGTGAAATAAAAGATGTGATCCATTATTAAATCACCACAACATAGAATAATCAAATCACCTTTGATTTTCTGTCTCTCAAAAACATTTATGTCAAAAAATATTTCATTCAAACAATATTAACAAAAAAACAATCTTGAATATATATAGACAAAAAAAATGGAATTCTATATTTCTTCCCACATACATTTATCCCATAGTTCCCATGTATAATACACCCTTCACAAAGAATCTATATAAAGACAAAAACAAAATCATTTAGCCTTTATAGTAATATGTAAAAAAATAATACATGCAACATGTAAAAGTCATTATGTTGGTAAGGTACATATTATGGTATAAGTATATTTTTTAATCCTTCAAAAAAATATAAATTTAAATGAATATGTTGTATAGATCATCAAACCCTGCAAAAAATAGAACATACATTTGTATATTAATTTATATAATAGAACTAACCAAAATAATATAGTTAATAATGGAAGGAAACTAGATAATTTTTTGTTTTATACACTAATTGATGACACATTGAAAATTTCTTATGAATGTTATGATTTGGTAGAAAAATTATTCCATATGTGATGCACAAATTTCTTCCTACATTCTTCATGGAATAAATAATTGATATCACTTCAAACAATACTAACCAAAAATAAGGGGTATATTTTTGTTGACCAAAATTTAAAAAGATAGTGTATCAAACTAAATTTATTGGATTCATACATTCTTAAAATAAATGAATCATAAGTTTTTTTTATTTAAATTTCTATGGAACATAATTTTTGTCTTTAAAAACTATCAAAACCAAGCTTCAGCTCAATTACATGACTCAGAAAATGTAGGAAAATGAACTGTTAAGTGAAAAAAATGGAACATGAATGATATCAGACCTCTCTTTGATAAAAAAATTCTTCTTTTTCTTATTTACCATTTTCCTTCCACTATATTGAACATTAGTTTCACTATCTAGTAGAGATCTATTTCTGCAAGTACAAAAATAATTTTTTTTAATTACCAAAAAAGAAATTTAATGACAGTTATTTCTGTAAATTTGTATATTGGCAACACGGAGACCTAAGTTTTCATCTTCATTTCAATATGCCCCACCATTTTGGGAATATAATAGGCTCTAACTTGAATATCCCATGATAAAATGAAATAGAAATGGAAACATATACATTTCTTTATATTGCACATGCTGATTTTTAGAAATGTATTCATTACATTCATATTATCGAAACATGTTGTAGATCCTTAAAAAATAAGTTCTAGAAAGGTTGATACGAAAAAAATTCAATAGGATTCATGATAAGAAACAAATATTATGATCCAACAATCATGAAACTGATTCCAAGTAGTTGAAATATTTTTCTTTCAATGTAGTTTTGAGAGATAAAAAATCAATGAAGATAAGATCATCATTCTGCACTAAATTTACCTAAAATGAAAAATTAATCATAATAATGTAAGAGATGAATAAAAAAACCTATTAATCTTATCCACACTAAAAGTATCCAATACAAAGAGTACCAGAGATCTCTTGAGTTCATAATAACTCATCCTTCCCTTAAACAATTTACTGACCAACGCCGACACAATGTCATAGACATCATCGTCTGAAACTTCTACCAAGATAATTCCATATTAATTACATTATTTTAATCAATCTAAAACAACATTCTCTCACCCCCCCTACACTGAAGGTTTTGAGGGATGATCTGTTCCGTAACTACTCAAGACATTAATTTTAGTTTATTATATTGGGATGATTCTTGAGAAGCAGCAGTGTAGTGGATATAGTTGTGATGTGAGAAGCTGGATGAAAATCTATTTATTGAGGGAAAAAAGTTGGTCGGGAAGAGGAGGAGGTGGGGAGTCCATCGTGAATAGTGTCATCTAGGAAGTGGACTGGAAGAATTTATTTGAAGCGTTGGGGGGAGGGTACTGAGAGAGAGTTCAATTGTACGGAGGAGGGTCGTCGGGGTGGAGGGTTGTCAGGGAGGAGTGTCATGGAGTTTATTTTAAGAATTAGATAGAAGGAAGGACATAGAACGGAGTCGGAGGAGGAGCCTGATGAATATCAGAATAAAAAATAAGAAGTCCACAGTCTTTTAATGGAATCTTGGCTATTAAATGGCTATAGATAGGGTCTTATAAAACCGTGGCTATAGACCCATTGCTATAGATTAAATTTCTATTACTCTAAGATTTTATCAAACGACATTTGGGTTTTTCAATTCCCATGTATAAACTGTGTGTATAGACTATTTTAAATAATTTTCAAATCCTAATATATTTTGGGGTTTTCAAGTTAAGATTATCAATAAATATCGGATTTTTATACGTCAAATACATGTAAAAGAGTATACTGAGAGTTTTTTTTAGTTTTTAAACTAATATATATATATGTGTATAAGTATATATGATTATATATATACATATGTATATGGTTTTAATCCTAATATGATTAAGATTCATGTATTCTTAAGATAAATAATTATTTTTAAAGGTGATCTCTATTCATATACTTATTCTTTTAATTATAGTTTTCAAAACCACATGTATATCTATAAGAATCACAATTACAATTTGATATTGGTAATAAATAACAAAAAATGTTTTGTAAATATGTGGATAAAAAATTTTATAAGTTCATCACATTTTTATTGCAATAGAAATTTCATGCATCTCAATTTGTAATATTAGGATAAAAAGATAAAATTGTCTTTTGTTTAATAAATATACATATACATGAAAAAACACATAAAGTGAAGTGTTTTTAATTATTTATGCATCAATATATCACATGAAATGGAAGTTATAAATTTACAAATATTATGTTTTAATTTGGGATGAATTTTCATAAGAGAATATTATTAATTATTAAGGTTTTTGAATTAATTATCACTCTTACTTATCAGTGAATTGTTATTATAAATGATAACTATCATAAATTAAAAAACATGTATTTTAGTATATAAAATTTTCATTTATAGGAATCAAGGGTTTTGAATTTAGGAGTTATTATTCGATGTGACAAACTAAAGAATCTATTTCAATATGCGAACCGGTTATCATCACATGTAATAAGGTACGTATATTTGTTCTTGCATTTAATTGAAAAATTAGAGATAGAAAAATCCTAAACTATAACTAACAAAACATGAGGTTTGTAGATTATTGATTATAGATGATGTGTGATTCTCATTATTTATGAATATAAGTAGTAATTATAAAATAAAATTTATCCATTATTATAAATAATGAATTAAGACATTAATTATTCAATGTGGTATCAGACACATTGAATAAAAGGAAAAAATGTATTATTAAATGTGGTATGTGTTGAGTCAATAAGGTTTTCCTTATGAATTTTCCATTCCTTCTTGTTTTGAAAATCACAAACACCTTATCTTTAAGAAAATCACTTTTATAACGAAAATTGCTTTTATAAGGAAAATCGCTTTTGTAAGAAAAATTATCCTTATCATATTTTCATCCATATTTTTCTTAATTATAAGATTCGGATTCATTTCTATATTCTCGGAATTGATTGAAACTTTGATGTGAAGTATTCTGTTTTAGGATCCGAATTCTGAATGAACTGTAATAAAGCTTCACTCCGAATTCCAGATGTGAAATGTGATAAAGTTTCATTCCGAATTCCAGATACAAACTATGATTAAGTTCTACTCCGAATTCAGGTTACGAATCCTTATGAAGTTTGGCATCAAATTCTCATTACGAACTCTGATGACGAATTCTCATTACGATTTCTGATGACGAATTCTCATTACGATTTCTGATGACGAATTCTCATTACGAATTCTGATGACGAATTCTCATTACAAATTCTGATGATGAATTCTCATTCCGAATTCACCTATTAAACAGAACCTGATCATCTTTGTTTTATACACTCCGAATTTATTTAGACTCCGAAAATTATTTTTGGTTAGACTCTGAACTTTCACTTTTCTTACGTTGTTATAATCTGTCTACTCTTTAATATGTTTCTCTCACTCCGAACATTCACTCTGAATCTTCACTCCGAACTTTTTTAAGACTTAAAACGATGTCGTACTTTCTGTTTCATTTATTTTGTTATAAAATGATGTCCTCTATTCTGTTATAAAATAACCATTGGTTAAGTTACACGTGTACAAGTCCCTCTGATTTTTTAGGAAAATATGATCGTTGGAAAGGAGGCCGACCTTGCCTATAAATAGGAGCTCATTTGAAAGATCTCAATGATGAACTGATGACTGATGAATGACTTCTTCGACATTGTGTATTAATGCTGTTGAAGTGATTTCTAGAGAGAGAGTCTCTTATTAACTCTCGAAGCTTCGTGCGACTCCGAATGTTGGTGATTACATTCGAGGACTTCCAGGGATAGGAAGATAGAGGTTTCCAACACCTTGAAGTTGAGGTCTTCCTTGCTGAGAAAGACAGAGGTTCCCAACTACCTTGAAGTTAAGGGCTTCCTTGCTGAGGAAGATAGACGTTTCCAACTACCTTGAAGTTGAGCGCTTGCATGGATATCAAGACAGAGACTTCGATCTTCATATCGAGGGCTTACCCTAGTGTGGGTAAGATAGACTTGATTGAAAGTATAAATCAAGGGACATTTATCCAAGGTTGTTGGATACCCTTCTCTTTGGGTTAAAAGACTTATATCTTGTTACTTGTGGTTTTACTACTTGTTTGATTCCGCTGCATTTTGTATTTTAAGGAAAGTATAAATTACTTATACTTCCTTACTTGTACACTGTTTCATTTAGATTCTATACGCTTTAAGGTAGAATCTCATATTGTAATATTTTGTTAAGTTTCAATTTCTGGAACCTTATTTCTGGAACCCACTTTCGAAATCTCTTTCCATGTTTTCATTTGGTGTTAGAGGTGTTTTGAATTTTCTTAGTTTAATCTTTGTTAAACTTAGCCCTTTCCTTTGCTTAAGGAAACCATAGTTATTCATGACTAACTTTAAAGGTTCCAAAGGAATTTTTAAAGTATACAATTAACCCCCCCTCTTGTATATTGAGCATCTACATCATTATTTCGATCCTACAGTATGAGACACTTTGAATTAAATACATAAATCAATAAATCAAGGTGGAATGGAAAACATTGATTAAATGACTTAATAGACAAATGAGGAATGCATAGGACATATTATGTGATTGGTGAGGCTCGTAATAGCCTATCGAAGAATTAGTAGGTCTCTTGGGAACAACTAGGTCCTGGAAGGAGGCCCTGATAGAATGATTTTGAATGGTCGTGGAATAAGGCCTCTTCAATATTTTATGATTTTCATGTATTATGAATTCCCTCATTGTGTGAGTACTATTTAATCGACCATGTGATTATACAACTAGTAGAATAATGTCTGTCAAGAATCATGTAATTATTTTTATGGTAACAAAATCATGTTGAATAGTAATGTATATACATAACAATTCATTTATAAAGGATGTATAACATTTATTTTCAGAAAATTAATTCAAAATTTGGTAATATTCATCTGTCATTTCCTGAATTTCATTTTATTTGATAAGTGATTTATGAAATAGATTCATGTTCAATTATATGCAATTTTTGATTCATTTGATATATTGAACATGCATCCATTAATGTCACCCTTATTTTAGTTTGATCAACTTCTAACTTATATGAATCATTCCATACATTTTTTGTACATGTATGCGTTTTTTGAAATCTGTTTTACCTATGACATTTAAATAAATAAGTAAATTATTGTGTATGTGATTTTCCTAAAAATAATTTCATCTAAACTTTGAAAATGATGATGGAATTCTTAATGTAATGTTGATTCCATTTAAGAAAATTTTTTATAATCATTTTGAAATGATGTTTTTAAATAGGAACTTCATTAATTAGTTTTAAGAGCACATACTCATCATTCATGTGCTCACTGTAAATTTTTAATTCATTTTCCCTAGATTAGTATATTTTTAAGAATTGAGTTATTCTATGTGGTGGATGCGTGATAAAGTTTATCTAATTCTATTGTTTATGTGATTTTTCATTACAGGGAAATTATTTCCAAGTACATATATCAATATTCTAGATTCATGGAATGTTAAAAACAACGTATTAAATTAATATTAATTATTAAGGCATTTGTAATTGAATCCTACCTCAAATCTATGGTTCATCAGTGAAACACACCCAAAAATTCACCACTAGGGTTGAGAGATCCATGTTATATAAATTGGAACCCTAAAAGAGAAAAAAACACCAATTATTCACAACCATGGTCATGGAATGTGTCCAAACAAGGACACTTAAGTTATATGATATTGGGAAAATGAAATAAAATAAAATGAGAAAGAGGGGGGAGGCCTAACCTTTCAAACCAGGTAATGATTCACCATGAAAGCACCTTAAAATCAATTTGGAAGGGCTTAGAAGGGTAAAAATGTTCTATGGGAGGTTTCTGGGTTAGGTAAGTTTGAGTGTGGCATCCACGAGAAGAAACTCAAATAAAAAATAAGGATAAAATTCCAAAATACAATTTCATGAGTGGGTTTCATGGTTAACTCGAACAGTTTAAAAGCCATGTGAAAAACATGAAATTATCCACTGTATAGTCTTTCAAAATATGCACACTTATCCAGCATTGTAAGTTAAATCATGAAAAAAACATGTGACCACTTTAAAACATTCCTTCATGATTAAACTAACCATGAACCTTAACCATATGACATAGAAAAATTCCACAAAAATTACACATTTAACCAAAGAAACTCATCTAAATCAAGGGGATAAACCATCCAACTGACATAACGCAAACATATGTGCCACTAAGATTGTTAAAAACTCATTTTCCCAGCCACCTACTACTCATACCTTCCAAACTAACCTTTAATAGGTCCAAAAACATCAAAAATAAAAATTTCAATCTAGAACGCCCTTAACACAGAAAAAAAACTAAGATAAAAGAAGGTACTATTGAAAAAAGTATGAAAAAAATTATTTAGGTGTGATAGTGAAACAATTTTGATAGTCATAGATAGATATCTGAGGATTACATATTATTTCTTGTTATCTTTACAGAAATTCCTTGGGACTCAGTTGACCATGAGTATGGAGTAATATCCCCAGATGTATGGAAAATATGAATAGATGATAGAAATGTTCAATGACATAGTTCAGGACATGTAATGTATTTAGTGGATTGTGGGAGTATCACATACCATTATTGGAGTTCTCATATAACAACAGTTATCAAGCCTCAATACATTATGATCTCTTTAATGAACTATATTTTTTCCTTTTTGTTATCCACTTTGTTTGGTTAAAACATTTGTAATTTTACTATTTAGTACAATCCTTTTCCAAGGGAAAAAAATAATTATTTGATTTATTAATGGGTGAATATGACTATGAAACATCAAAAATAAAATGTGGATCATCTCTGATAATAGTGTTCATTCAAGGTAAGTGGTCATTTTTTTTATAATCTAACCAAGGAATGGGCATCATCATTTTGGAAAATGGGAAAGGTTAACTCCTAAACCTTTAATCCCATTTTAGAAACTTTAATATCAAGTGAGGTGTCATATCAATTGGAATTTATACCATAGTTCAGTTGTTTGGTCCACTAGGTTAGATATCCTCAGAGGGGGGTGAATCAGGGTTTGACAGATTAAAACAACTACCCCTATTGATCTTGTCTCATTTTTAACCAAGACTCTCTTCTATCTATTTCCTGCAGCAAAGTATAAAAAGAAACTAAATCATGCATAGGACACAACTATTTTTACTTGGTTCACCCTCACTATGCTACGTCCAAGGGGCATACACCGGTGATGTGTCGATGTACCAAATCCACTAAAAGCGCACATCTGTTTACAAATTTTGGGATATATTACTTTTATTCATAGGATCACTGCCTTTACAATGTTTAGGGTCAGCACACTGCTTACCCAAGGGTCACTCCCTACCTCTCTCTCCCTAGCTCACTACCGGTGGAGAGGATCACCTTCTTCCTCTTCCTTTGCATACAACTATTGAAATAATCCACTCCCAATTTATAGACCTGTAGGTCTCTTCATTATCACTAATGAATGCATCCTCTGTAGTATGTAGATGCTCTATTGAATTCCACCTTTCACCCGTAGATGAATCTCACTTTACACCGAGGGTATCGGGAAATCATCCAGCTTCCACATAGCCCTGAATCACTACCGTGCTTCAACCATAACTGGAACCCTTCTCCAAGTCGGCGCACAATTCATGGCGCATAAGTTAAAACTGGTGCGCAATTTCACCTCAACAACTTGTGTGATGCTATCTTCTTCAACTCCAAACTTGCGCGACTCAGACCCTTTTATGCCCAAACCAATTTTGGCGTGCAACCATCAGTTATCATGCTTCATCAAAATATAGAACACAGGTGTCACCAAACCACTTTCAAAACACCCCCTTCTTCAAATAAAAACATGGATGACTCTCTTCCTTCCTCTCCCAAACCACTCTGGACGTGAAACAAACAACTAGCGCGCAACTTCTACTTGTGCGACAAAGTCACCACTTGCGCGAACACCACACCTGTGTGACGGGAGCTCTGATTTTCTCTTAGTGTTGAAATCATACCGAATTAAGAGGGTTCGACCTATATTTATACGCATTTGGACACCCTGCACAATGCTTTACAAGTCTCCTCTCAGCGCGCAAGTCTAGCTGCCCTAGTCACTGCTGCTCAAGTCACTTGCATGACCAAACCCAAAACTTGAGCGCCCCTCTTCCATTTTCTATATTTTTATGCTCTAATCTTGAAAAACATATGGAACGAATGTTTACAAGCCTCCAATACACTGGCATGCAATTCCCTTTGTCAAAAACACTTTTCTCCATTTGTCGATTTTAAGGAAAAAAATTTTGGCAAACACTGGAAAACGGCACCACCTTGTATTTGCTCTTTTTGTACCGCCTCCAGATCATCCATTACATTGTCTACATTCTTGAATCAAACATGGATCGTTAACCATATCCATTGAACATGACATGCCACCATTAAATCCCCTTTGTCAACAAATTTGTACGTCATGGTTTGCTTTGTCAACAATCACAACACAGATGTCCACTTTTTCAACAAACACAATCACCTCAAAAATGATTCAATGATACCTTGAGGGATTTTTTCCTAACATCAGTTCAGTGCATAATGTGTTTCATGTTTCTCTGTTGAAATAGTATCATCCTAATCCTGTCAATGTGGTTCTATGGGATCATGTTGACCAAGAGATAAACTATTCATTGGTTAATATGACGATACATATTGCAGATAGGAAAGAGAATGTATTTTTTTGTAAAATAATTGGTATAGTGATATATTTTTGGAAACATTTTCATATTCAGGAATAAATATAGAAACTAGTGAATTAAATGATCGAGGTATGGCCCGAACTTCTTTAGGGAAATGATGTTTTCTATTATTAAATGATGGAAAGGCCAATATCGGGGAGAATGTACCATAACTAGTTTCATTATGTAAACCTTTATAAATGTATTATATGTATGTAATGTATTAGTGTTATGTTTGGGAGGGTCTAGAACACATTTAGAATGTTTTTATGGGATTTTTTGTATGTGTATGTTTTGATAATTATTTGTAGAAACCATGAATATCTGATAGGAAAACGTGAGAAGAAAAATAGATTCATTTGGGCATGTTACTTGTTTAGAAAACCCATCTGGACACCATGATGTACCCATTATTTTGTGGATAGATGCATTTCAACGTTTAACACACAGTTTTCCTAACTATATGAAAAATTGTCGGTGATTAAAATATTGATCCTAAAAACAAGATGTAAATCAATTTCTTCATTAATAAAATCATTTTCAATAGTTTTTCCCCTAAATTTTGTTTTCTTGCTCACAATGTATTTGAATACATTCCCCCCACTATTTTATAGATATCCATTTAAAATTTTTGGGTACATGAAGGCAATATTACTTGGTAAGTCTCTATTATTAATGGGATTTCTTAGGTTTACTTGTATTCCTTATCACATATTCATTTATATAATCCAATGGAGATAGAACAATTATTTTTGATTTTATTCATGTTGATATTTGGATGTTCTCATGTTATGGTATTATATATAAGTCAGGTTTTAGGAGATTCAGGGTGGTGTTGTTAAAGAATTAGTGACATTATTCATTTACACTATAACTTCATGGGTATATTGCCTCAATTGTGACTCCTATAATTAGAAAATGATTTCTTAGTAAAAAATTTATTGAATTTCTTGAAATTTGGTTGTGAAAATGAAATTTAAAACATTATATAAACCTTATTTAGTGATGGTTTGTAGTTTTTTGGAAAATGGTTGATGTGTATTGTTCTTATTTAAATGATTTTAAAATGATATTTTGAAATATGGATTTGGTTTTATTTTTGAAATGTGTATTTGTGTATTGATTTTGAATAAAATTATATTTTACATATTAGTGTACTAATGGTTGGTCTCACATGGTTTTAGCATACACATGTTTCTCTGACGTCATTATTTTGATGTGACCCTGAAAATTGGGTATGTGCCAATAGCGTTAAAGGGATATGTATATGGATACGTGGATTGTGACATTAGTTCAAAGGGATATTGGCCAATTAGGGATGAAATTGTTTATGTACATAAAAACAATCCCAAATATGGATCTATCAATGAATCATGAATGTGTTTGTTTGTTTGTGAAACATGTAATGGGTGAGCCAAAACGGAGTGTGATATTTTTTAAAGAATTGTTTGGTTTCATTCCATGGAAACTATTTTGGTGTAGAAATTTTTTTTATTCGGATAGAACATGTTTCATTTCCTTTTATATAAATAATTTTATATAATTGTGCTAAAATGGTCTATCATGGTGGCACCAGTAGTAATGTTATTTGGGGAAAACATACTAAATTTCATTACTCACCAATTCTCTAGAACATTAGTGATTTTGTGGGTGTTATTTATCAATTCATAGGAAAGTAATAAGTATTACATTTATTTTTTGGCAATTCAAGATTCATAGGGTTAGTTTTTGGTGTAGGATCATGGATCTTATAGGGATCAATGGAGTGGAATCATTGGAGACTTTGAGATTTTTTTTTGACATCCTCATTGTACTTGGTGTTGATAATGGATTAAAATGTTACTCTAACATAACTAAAATGAATTATTATAAATTTAGTTTTATTTAATTACTATAATTCATCATATAGTTATTTTGGTTATGGTATTTTTGGTTTTGGTTGTTTTATATTCTAATGTAAAATCGTCCCCAAATTATAATAATGACCTTGTAATTTATTTCCAACTTTTGGTGTCTTGGTGATGACTCTAAATACCTATTAGAAATTCCACCTCAACTCAAGACAATGACGAGGGTTGGATCTTACCCTTCTGATCATGTTATTATTAAATATATCACATTTTTAACCTTAATTAGTATCTATTCTGAAACATTGTTGTGTTTTATTTTCTCATCTTTTTAATAAATGTTATAAGTATGGTATTTTTTCCATAGTGTTATAGGGGTTTATATTTATTGGATATAATAATGAACTTTCCCCAAATTAGAATATTTTATACCTAGTATCCATAGTCACTATACTCTTACAATTATAATATGTGTGTTTTTTTATCTATTTTGAATATTAATATAAATCTATGTAATACCCATGTATGAAATGAATGGGTCATTATACTCACATAGACCTATTTTATTTTCTTATAATGATAGTCTCATTAATCACTTTTTATGACATAATTTATTTTTATCATCATCATTTTTCTTATATTTTATTTAATGGGGCCTCTGATGAATTTAGATGAGATTCAGATCACTGATCAAAGAAAGAGGGACCTCCTTTTCTAGACCTTGGGAGGATGATATCATGTTCATGATAAAACTAATAGATTAGAATTACTTTTGTGGGGTTTGTGTGGTGGTCACTGAATTCCATGAGGATTTTTTATATGACACATTTTTTCATGATCATGAATTATATATTGATTTTTTAGTTTATTTGGTGCCCAGAACCATAAAAAATTCAATGGTTTTTCATGAATATGGATGTACTAAAATATTTAAAAAATTTAATATATGATTTAATTATGATATTTCTCAAGGAATCTTAATTATATAATTTTTCATATGCTATTCTTTTCTCTAGTAATGTTGATGGATCACTATTTTGTTAATTATTTTTGGATGATAAAAGTGGAATTATTATAATTAATTTCAATTTTCCTAGTATTATTGACATGTGTGCCCTATAGAAAGTATAAAATTGATACTTAAATATAATGATGTGGAATTTTTATGACTATCCCATAGTTAATGTCATGAATATTCAAAAGCCCTCTTTTAAGAGTATCTATAACCAATTCTATTATCATTTATTTTTACCCTGAATATCACTCATGGAGTATTGATGGATTTAATTAAGAAGATATTCATCCAGTTCCTCGATTCATTTAAATATGTATTCATCGCTTATATTTTAATTTTTATATATCATTGTAATGAAATAACATCACCTAATTTTTTTTCAATCACGAGGGAACCATAATTATTAGTTTTATAGCCTAAAAATTTAATCTTCATGTGGGAGGTTATTTTTTATAGACATGTTTTTCTATAATATGTAATCATATTTGATCTTGAGAAGGTGAATGATATGTTTTCTTATGATGATCCATGGAACATTATTTAGATTTTATGTTTGTTTGGTTGGGATGGATATAAATATTTGTTCATAAAGGATTTCTAAAAACATGAATCATCCTTGACTGCTCCAAAAAATATATAGGGTAAAATTCACGAGGAATTATATTTTTCAGACTTCAATTTTTTAGTTGAAACAATGTATGATTTTTATCTATCAAGAGTGATGGAAAGGATATTTGAAAATAATTTTTTTGGTTGTAGTATTGGGATGTATTTTGATGTGTGGTGTTAACTAGTGTAATGTTGATCTCTTTAACTACAGTTTAATGATAATAATTACCCAAATCATGATATTAATCTCATAATATTTATGTATTATTTTATATTTTTTATTATACCTTTATAGGATGATATCTACATCAATTATGATAATAATATTTTCAGTTATATCTTTTCACATATGGTCATGAAACATTAAAAATTGTTATAGCTGGATCACCAAAAAAACATTGAATTAGACATCACCTATATCACAATAAAAGGGATTTTTATTTTTTATTTTTACTATATGAAATTGAATTCATAGGTTTTGGTGGAGTCAATGAATAAGGGTAATTTAATTTGACTCTTTACAAAGATTCACCTATAGGTGATCAGATGAAATGTCTCTTATTGTTCTATATAGTGCATAGTTTACATCATCTCTTCTATAGGTGACCCTTTAGTAAAAAAAATGAGACAATGAGTTCATGGATAATGTAAATACCATATATTCTTGGCATAACATACGGAAGTGATATCTCTCTTTATAAAATAATCATAGATTTAATATATGGTTTTATATCCTAGTATCCCAGAGGAATGATATGATGTAGAATAATCTCTACTATCACTGGTATATTCATCAATGCACTACAAATATTTATAATGACATGAAACATCAATTCTAGTGGAGATATATGAGGCATCATAGTGGTTATATTATATTTCATTATAATAAATGCATGAAAATTACAATATAAAACCAAAATATTTATAAGATTATTCCATATATTAATTTACTATTTTTGATATTTAAAGTGGTTTATATTAATATAAATTTTGAACATTATCAATGTGTAGATGAAAATAATACCACTTGGTTGTTTATTGATCATTTGATCATGATGACCTATTTTATTTCTATTATAAACATAACCAAGGTTGATTATTTGGGAATGTTGTACATTTAATTGATCATGAGGATTCCTGGAGTTCCATGAACCATCGTATTAGATGGGGAACCTTAATTAAATCATTTTTTTACAATGTTAAATAGGAGTAAATATGTTAAACAACTAATTTATATAATACATCCATCCTCATATATGGGGTACATGAATCATACTGTGGGAATTATATTCTCTCCAGTCATAGTGGTTTATAGTGGATAATAACAAGAAGATAAATTTTAGAAGCATGATATCCATTAATTAGTGAATAGAAGAAGACACAAAAACAGATTAAATATATAATTATACTCAAAATATGACCAATAATATACAAAAAATATGATAATATATGTATTTTATCTTGAAAGATTGAAAAAAATATACATGTCTGCTGTAAATATATGATATAAAAAATAATAACAATGAATCCAAAAACAATACAAGAATCCACAGCCTATTCATTATTCTCTACTACCAATTTACATCGTAATGGAACCAATCAAGATCATGTGTCCATAGAGTGAATCTTACCATTGTCAAAAAATATACATATAATCAATCTGGGTTTCAATGGTGGAGCATAAAGGTGTGAGATAAATCTCTGTTGGCCAACCCAAATGAAATATATTTCATCAAGTTTTTTAATATAAAATGAACTAGTGTACAAGTATACGTATATATAAACTTTTTCTAAAAAGATAACTAAGAAATGATTTAGCCCCATCTGGAAATGTCTCTAAAAATATAATCATTTAATTAATTCATTTGATTTCAGTTAAAATAAATATGTTATGCGAGGTATAACAAAATTGAAAATATATCATTATAACGATGATAATTAATGATATGAGGTGTAATAAATCCTCTCATAATGATGAAAATAGTAGAAGAGGATATATTTTAAGATCCATGGAATCCCTGATTCTAATAAAAAGAAAAAGGATCCAAGGTAACAACAACAAATTCCCCAACCACTAGGGTTGAGATAGCATATTAATAACATGAATCCTAGAAATAATGAGTCATAGCGTAATCAGTGGGGCATCACCTATGGAATTCCACTCTAATAGTTTTAATATAGGCCAAGGATATCAACCAATGTAAAATTCACTAAGTATGAATATGACCAATGGGATGAAACCATATGGACTCATGTCCAAATATTTCAATATGGATCCAAGGTTTCAATCCAAGGAATACAAAAAAATAGATGATAGTTAAGGGATCTCATTGTGTCGTGGTGGGAATCTTCTAGTAGACATTGACCATGTTCCATTGTCTGTACCTCCCATGGAAATCATATCCTCGAATCATGATGTTTTCTTATGAGTTATAGAGGAATTACCTCATGAATCCAATCCATATATCATGTTTTAAAAAAATATAATGATGAATTAGTACACATGCAGTAGAAAACATATACATAATTATTCCATGTAATATGAATGCCTTTTAACAAATTAGAAGGTTCATTCCATTGTGTTTCATAATAGGTGACATCACTAATAGTATATAAAACCATCTTAAAATTCAGTTTATATATATTAAATGGATTCATTAAATATTTAATTGTTATGTTTTTTCCTTGACCATTCATAATTCATAATAATTAGTCTATGAACAATCAACCATAGACAATTAGATTTAATTTATCTAGGATAAGTGAAATTTATAAATATAGATTCTAATTACCATTTTAATGGTTCATTGATTAATTTAAAACACATTCCTTTGACGGGTAATGTTGAATCTATACATGTACTTGTGATTTAGAATCTTATGATCCATTGATTATATCTGAAAACTTACATAATAAGGGTCAAGTGATTGCAATCCCAAACAAATGTCACAGATAGTCATAACAAATGACTAAAGTTATTATAATAATTATAACCTATATGGGGTGGATAGTGTTAATGTAACAACATAATATAATGAATAAGGGGATATAGAATATGATAATCATGATTACAATCTTTGAATAGGGATATTATATTCAACATCTAATGAAATCACCATGCAAAAAATGATAGAAGTTTATAAAAAAATTATACATGTGGGATGAGACATATACCACCTAACTTATTCATATAGTACATTCCTCATCCAGAATCATATTTTAGTTTTTCAATGATCATAAAAACATATGACCAATGAATCAGCTCTATGAAAATAGGGTATAATACACTTCACCAAAATAACTCTATGGAGGAATAGAGAAATGAAAAATTTCGCAAGTAGAATAGAGGACTAATATGTGAACATAAAATGAGACCAACACTGAAAGAATCATAATTTGGACCATTTAGTTATCCAATAACCATGAATTAGACTCAAAATGAGGCTCCTGTGTGTGTTTAATGGAGGGTTTGGTTCTATGTCGGGCAATAATGAGGCCACGTCTCCTATTTTAAAAACAAAATCCCAAAACATAAGCATGGTGAAAATATCAAGGACTTACTCCCCTAGAAATAATCCATTACATGATGTGAAAGGATCTCGAATGACCATTATACATAGTGTAAATGATAAAATTTTTGTATTCCTATAAAATAGTGTGTAATTGGCCTGCATCCGACCTAAATCCCACATGAACCTTCCTTTCCAAAACAACCCTATCGGCCAACGGATGAGCAGTATAATCAAAGAAAAAAATGGAACATTACAAGAGATTAAATTAGGAATTATAATTTCTCATAAATCATACAAAAATCATGTTCTTACAGTCTTTCCGCATTAAAGGAACTATTCTTCGAGTATACCTTCCATGGGTGGGGAACATTGTATAAGAAAAAGTCCAAGAACTAGGAACATACGTTGGGCTCCCACTACCAAGTCTCATACATTGACCATCCCTGCTACCATAGCACCCATAATAAATGGTCATACCATCCTTGTTGTTCATTTTTTCTCCATTTATTGAATCATATAAGATACTCCCCAAACCAAGAATCATTATTCAACTCAACCTTCTCATGATCAAAAGTTTGATATGGGTTGGTATGATAAAGGTGAGTTAATGAAACTTGAAACCCATCGTTCAAAGAATGGTACCTCTAAGGAAGTATCAACTGATAGAGGACTAACCTAAATCTATCTCGAATCAATAATAGCTAGACATAGTGAGGAAATATCTTCCCCTGTATCTATATACATTTATGTATATGGAATGGAGATAATCGTTGAAAAACAACATCCTTGACCTCAAACTACAGAGGTCGTTGATAGTAATCAACATTCGATTTATGTATAGTTTGAGAAGTAGAAATATGATTCCTGATCAACTAAACCTTCTATAAAGTCCCCTATATGAGATGATGACATATGAGCATAACCTCTCTTACACATGAATAGAAAAAAAGATAATTATATGACCATCCATACATGGCCGCATAAGTATCCATCTGAATCATATCCAAAAATATATTATTTTACGGTAAATCAATGATAGGGATATGATTATCACAAGATCCCCCAATATCAAGGCACTATTACACGATAATATTTTCTAACACATGTATTGTTTGTTCTAACTAGTCAAAGATTTTAGGATTAAAAAATGTGCTTCAAAGAACCTATTTACCAAAAGCACATTCTTACCCCCAAAAAAATTTCATTGTGAAATGAGTTTCACTATCCAAAAAGGATTATTTGAGGTACCTTGTACAATCCTATAATATAAAATGCATATAGTATACAATCATCAAAAACTAATAATGTCTTCTATAATAGAAGGTAGTTGTCTATTTTCGCTAGTCAGTCCATGAATACATAAAAAAAATTGCAACATCATGGAGACATTTGTAAGTAGACAATGAAATCCATATCTTCGTCTATGCATATCCATTTTGGGACCTGTACCAGATTTAAAATGTTAGAAGTTTTCTATTTCCCCAACTTCAATTAACAATAGGTGTAACAGCTAGTGATAAAACCAGCTATTTGATCTCTCATCCTAGTATATAAAAAACATAATCAAATAACTCGGTATATCTTGATGATGCATGGATTATATATTCATTTATTAGAATGGGCCTCAAACATTAGATCATAACATATATCTGTAGGTACCCATATACAAAAATCAATACAAAGTTTATCACCTCCACCAATATACCAATATGGAGATAGGGCCATTCCAAATATACTCTTCTAGAAAACCTAGCCTTCAATATCTGAGAACTTCCTACTCATATACATGTCAATGACATATGAGGTAAGAGAATATGTTGAGATATAAGGCTTATCATGAATGTTTTTTTGAAATTATAGATGAAACTTAGATAAGATGGCCATAAATTTCAATTCATCACTAGCTTCCTATTCATTCTGTTCTTGAGTTTTCCATCTTAGAAAATTTTCTTCCACATTTCCCTTTATAGGTGTATATAAAGTCTTAGAACAAAGGAATAAATATATTATTCTCGTAATATCTATCTAATATTCATGTCATGCTTCCTAATGATATATCAAATGATTTTATTCTTATTGTTCACCACAAATCCCTCTCACATCAGATATCATTTCCAAAAATCTAATATATAGAAAACTACTACTAGTTCATGTTCATTTATCTGGTAGTTCCTATAAGGATTCATAAACATTCATATCATGTACACAATGATTCAATCATCATGTAGTGGTATAATATCTAGGCGAATTCATGATGCAACATAGAAAACTATATGGACTCTTCTAGGATCTTGTAGAATCATAATTAGTGTCGAAACAGACCTCGCATTTAGACCCTCAAAGGATTTTCCACAAAGTTTTGAACACATTAATCTATAAAAAAATATCTAATAATACTTAGAGGTGAATTAAAGGAATGATATGTGATATATTAAATTTTATTTAATATTTATATATCCTCATGAATCTGCATATATCAAACATATTATTATTCCAATCCCAAGAATCTATAGAAATACATTTCTCATGGTGAATTGAAATTATTGATTCCAATACAATATGACCCAAGAAGGGAAATACGCCTATATAGAAATTTTACATAAAAATATTTTGATATAGGTGATTCTCTCGGTGTATTCAAAATGAAACCATGATTTATTACATGTTCTCTCCATGTACATGAATACAATAAGATTTTACCCATGATGAAAATGAAAAATAAATCCAGATTGTGGTGGATGACTTTATACATAACAGCCATAAAATTTGTAGAAAAAATAATAAGATAAAATTATTAATTATATACTCTGATAGACCATACCACTTAATGAAATATTAATGTGGTATTTCAATAGGAATGACTCACACCTGATGATAAGCTGATATTAGATTGAACATCAGAAAACCTGAACTCCAATGTGATAGTCAAATAGCTCATCTATTTGATGCAGTGGATACCAGTTATAGATAATAAGATTGTTCAACCATTATTATTCCATGTATAAAATAAGTGTCTCATCCGCCTTCTTGTTAATATGTATAGGTGAACCCAAGAAAGAAGTAGTATGTAAGATAAAACCATTAGACTCTAGATAATACAAATACCTATTGAGCTTCTAGGTATTAATAGGCACCCCCTGTATGGAGGAATGGACACTAGAGTAGCTCTTGAAAATGATTGATCATAACCTATACCTATATCTAAGGAGGTAAGACATAAAATTCATCGACAATGATGTCCTTGAAATGATATACAATATAAATAATATATTTTCAATTTATTCAATGATCGTCCATTAATAAACTAGATATCTATTAAATCACTCCACCAATCCCATTATTTTATAGTATATCTCAACTATCATGGACGTTCCACTCACCTTATAGAGATAAAGTTTTCACATTAGTGAAGTGAATGACATCATTTGGAGATAGAATTCAACATATAAATGATAGGGAACCTACTGAGATATCATAAGAAATACATCTATGTAGTTTGTATAAATTAAAAAGACAAACCATAATAAGGGAAAACTTCCTAACTCAAGTAGAAAATCCTTCTACCAGCAGAATCCCTTAAACCACAATCCTAAATGTGTGTCTTGGGTGATCACCCCATAATAATTCTAAACTCCCAACATGATATATTTAATATTAGATTTGTAGATAAACTAATTAGAATAACATGTATCAAATATGGAAGTTATAATAATAGAGGATATTATAATAACACCTCATTCTATAGATGTTCCTACACTATGATCATAAGTTATCAGATGTATAGAAAACAGCTGGCCAGATCCATAGCTCTGTGCTACTGCTATAATAAACTGATCATTTCTTTTTTTTTCTGTAGCTTATAATCATATGTCTTCCTACCATGGTAATAACCTTCTACTCATCTTATGATGAATGATCTACTACATCTCCCTGCCTTAAGTGGATTAATATATCCTACCCCTGAATGTGGAGCTACTATAGAGTCTTCTCCACTAGAAGAAGTGGTAAATATCCAATTTAATCTCTCATGATTACCCATATGGATGAATGAATGGCACTCTATTAGGTCTCTATCATAATAAAGATTCATATTCCCATCTTGTCTACACTAATTGAATATTACAGAACTTATAGTGTGGTTACAATGTCTAACACTAGTCTAACAAGAAACCTAAAGGAAAAAATCCTACTATTGGAATAACTAATTCCCATTCATGAAGAATAAAACTATGTTCCTAGAACAATCCTCTTCCCTCTACATCTAATTAGTAAGAAAGGTATCATTAATGATCATTGAAAATTATGGGAGATGAAATAAATTCACCAATGTATGGATGGCATACATTTTCCCATCCATGAAGCGTCTAGTACGTGATACCTTATCACCCTCTGGAAGCACTATAAAAAAATCTTTGTAAAACATTCTGAATAATCCATGAATGATATTTCACCCAGCTCACAGTGCATAAAATATATAGCTCATTCATATATTAGAATATGAGTAAATAATTGGCAATAGAAGGAAGTCAGAATATCATATGATGGAATTACCTGATGATGAATAGTGTGGGTAGTCCTATCCAACCAACTCATTTTCAAAGCATGCATCATTTAGGTGGAATGAAGGACCCTAAACTAGAGAGTTGTATCCATATTCCCCAAATTAGAAAGAGTGGAACCCATCCAAGATATAGAAGGCTATGGACACCAATTCTTTGAAAAGATGAATGGATGATACTTTTGGAACTCATGAGTTAGTTCCGCTATTGTAGGTGTTGGTCGTGGAGCACCATGCATATACTACATCAGATATAGGAAACTGTAAAGAAGCTAAGAATCAGTGCCCATATTATTTATTAGAGGCAGTTGTAACGTCCCAGACCCGGCCAGCCACCCGAACAGTGCCGAGCGGGTCGGGTGTCACTACCTTAGGCGCACCTCCCCTGAACGCCAAAGGTTGCCGACTAGCAGAGAGGGTCTGAATAGGTATAGTGGGGAGGCTATAAATTCTCGGAGGATCATATTAAGGGTACTGGTCTGAGTATAATAGTAAAGATGCAGCAGAAAGAAAGACTCAGCCGACTCGAACCAGACCCGCAGAGCGGAAGCGTATTCAATATCAACAAACAGCGGAAGCAATATAACAATAGCAGCAGAAATAAACACAACAACATGTTGATAACATGTAACTACTACTGAACAGTAAAACATGCATCCAAAGAAGGTCAACAAACAAAAGGGCGCCAATGGATAACCAACATTAGCTACAACAAGTAAGCATGATGATACAGAAAAGTAAACACAACAAGTAAACCCCAGCTAGGCACAACCTCAAGGTCTGTACCTTCTCCATGCAATAACTAATGTAACCCAGCTCCTGAAGTTGGCCCCTTTCCTGCACGTAAATCCATGAAGTCTGCATGTGTCCCAAAGGGCCCGTGCAGGGTGTGAGACAATTCTTAGTAGGATACCACCCAACGGTGCGTACTAAATATATGTGTTTAAGCAGTCATGCATTTACCAGGAAAGCATTAATCAGTACAATGAAAAAATAAATACAAACTCCCCTGGTGCTCAACAGCCACCATGGAGTGTCACCTGCTTCGGCCAACACCGGAATCTCTGTCATGTAACCCGACACTGTGTGCCACCTGACACCTCGTTTCGTAAGTACCGACGTCCTGAAGGCATGCCCCAAGTAGTAACCTAGTACCAAGTGCCTCCTGACACCTCGTGTCTCAAGTACCGACGTCCCGAAGGCATGCACACAAATAGTAACCCGGCACCAAGTGCCTCCTGACACCTCGTGTCTCAAGTAATGACATCCCTAATGCACGCCCACAAATAGTAACCTGGCACCATGTGCCTCCTAACACCTCATGCCTCAGGTACCGACGCACCGAAGGCACGCCCATTTCCTGAAGTCTCCTCACCTCCCACGTGGCTTTCTACGGCAAGCACCCCCAACTAAAAATACCTAACCGCAACTACGGGGGCCTCTACCCACACGAGTGGTCAAAACCACCTCATCATGAAGTATCTCTATGTGCACACTACTCAAAGTCTCGGTGAGCAGTAATTACCAAAATAGACCCAAGCCACCAAAACATTTGACACCTCGTGTCCCTACGACCATGTCGCTCAAGTCCGATGGCATAGCCACCCTAGTATCCCGGTCCATGCCCAACCTGACAGTTGTACTGCCTCAAACAAACGTCCATGACGCCCAATCCCGTGGTCAAAACCACCCAAAGTAACCCAGGAAAATCCCCAACCTATGGTCAGCATCACTCAAACGTAACCGCTCCAAGCCCAACACAACCCAAAGGGGTCCAGCAGATGCAATCTAGCAATTGCATATATAACATGTTTAAATAGAAGAAAACATTAACCAGCAAAACAAACTAAACAGTTGAATTGCACTATACCAGGTGGTGTCCCATACCAACACTGGGGTCTTCAATGCCTCCAATAATTATAACAGGCTTAACAGATTAAACTAAACAGTTTATAACAATCATAATTCAATTAAAACCATTTTGGCGTTCCCCGGACAAAATGCCCCGATGAGCAACGACCCCTCACCCAGCCCCGCTCACGCAAACTGGAAACCGAGCATACCCAAAGGCATCCCAGAGGTCCCATAAACAATACAGTATGAAAAGCAGATAAAAAGAGTCCCGCTCAAAAATACCTGAAAACGCGTCGAAGCCACGTCACCCAAACAACCATGAAAACATAGAATGAGGTATGCACCACCTACCTGAGACTCGCACGATGCTACTCCTCTGGTAACACCCTACAATTTGGTCTAAAACGCAGTAAATCTATAAATTATTCAAAAATGATCAAAAAGATATAACTCATTCTAGAACGAAAATCATACAAAATGGACAGAGAGGAATCGAGGCCTTACTGAGGGGGTTCCAACGCACTAATCAGCGATCGAATTGGACTTCGGATGAAGAACCGAGAAGCAAATGAAGTTCTGACCAGCTTGGTTCGCGTATCCGGGAAGAGGGCATGAGGTTCTGCCTCAACACGAGGTTACTGCCCAATTTAAGCGAAAAAAAGAAAGTACACGGTGTGTACTTTAGGACTACACGCCGTGTATATTTCATTTAACCGTTCAAAAGACGGCTTATTCCGCCGACTTACTTTCCGAACCTGCCGACATGAGTACACGCATGTACCTCTGGGTACACGGCGTGTACCGGGTTCCTCTTCTCTTCCTCACCGACATACCCACATGCCATGTATATCCCTCATACATGGCTAGACTACACGGCATGTCCAAAGGGAACACGGCGTGTCCTTGTTTTTACCCAGCCAATGGCCTACATGCCATGTATGGCCTCACACGATCGGGGGTCTACACGGCGTGTTCAAAACTACACGTTGTGTAGTAAGAAACTACTACACAGTCATCACATGGCATGTACTCGGTGAGCACATGGCCGATCACTCCCTTAAACATACACAGCGTGTAGTCTGTAAATTTCCAGAAACTCTGCATTTTCTCCAGTTTCCTTAGAAACCAGTCAAAAATTCAAACAAGGTCGGGATTTTGACCCATTCCAAAAACCCGGGTTCTTACAAACACCCCACCTTAACGTAGCTCGTCCCCGAGCTACCGAACGAAACCCGAAGATGGCACCAAACACGCCTATACCAGTTAAACAACCCGGACTACCTTGGTCTCAAAAGTTCCAGCTAAATTCCTCAAGGGGGCTCCCCACCTTAGGAATTGCCTTACCCGGTCTCAACCCAACAAAACGTAAAAAAAACTGGGTTTACTAACCTATTTTCCGGAAGAAAAATCCTCATGTGACGCATCGTCACCCCTGCACCTCATTGGTGATCTTGTGTTGCTTCTGACACCCAATGTATCCCGCACCGCATCGATGTCCTCCGCTACGAGGTCCTGGTGCCTAGCACATCAAGTAACATGCATCCATGATGCCCCGATTCCCACGACACATGTAACCCGCATCCACAATGCCCCGATTCCCACGGCACCGCATACATACATACATATATATATATATATATATATCACGCACCTGAGATAGTGCCAATCCACTGACTAGAATCTAGTCAGTCCACAAAGATCCTGTGCACCTCGTGCACTCAAAACAGAAATACCTCTATAGGTCATGAAAAATAGGAAACATGGAGATCACGGTCACACCGTAGTGTACCTCTAAGTGTCATCGGCTCACTGGTCTGCTCATCCTCTGGCAGCTCCACGATGTGCACCTGTCCTGAAACACCGATGCCTAATGCCTGACCTCCCTGTGGTGCTGCTCCAGTCACCGACCACTGACCCCTGAGTTGGGTCCCACTATCTCTATCACGGCCTCCGCGCATAGCTGATCCTCGACTACCCTCTCCAGGTACCGAACCTGAACCAACTCCAGACACTGCAGTCTATCCTGGTCCCTTCCTTCCGGCTATCTGAGAAGGCTGCATGCAAAACCTCTCCAGATGCCCGTCCTTTCCACATGCCTGGCACTCCTTTGGAGGCCTATCGCACTGCGCCCGAACATGTCTCGGCTGTCCACACTAGAAGAAAATCACCGAAGAACTCCCACGAGGTGATCTAGCTGAATCCCTGGCCTGACTGGCCTACTAGAACTCATCTCATCCTCGCTTCCTGATGTCCAAACCGTCATCTAAAGCTGTCTTCCTTCCCAAGCGATATTTCTCCCTCTCATTTCCCTCGGTTATAAGTGCCTGATTCACCGCCTCGGAGAAAGAACCCAGCCTGAAGATGTTCACTTGGACCCGAATGGCGTGTCGTAATCCATCCTCAAAGCGCCTCACCCTAGCTGCATCATCGCTCACCATACCAGGTGCAATGCAAGACAACTCTGTGAAAGTAGCTGCATAGTCCATGACAAACATGTCCCCCTGCTGAAGACTCAAGAACTCCCGATCTCTCTCTGTCCTCAGTGTCTCTGGGTAGAAGTGCTCAAAGAACCTGCCCTTGAAGTCCTGCTATACCAGTCCTTCATGTCTATGATCCTGAACCGGTACGTCCCACCAACGCTTCACCGGTCCTCTCAGCATGTACGTCTCCAGCTTGACCCTCCGCCCTAGAGGCATCTCGAGATGCTCAAATATCATCTGCATACTCTCTATCCAGTTCTCAGTCGCCTGGGGACCACCCTCTCCCTAAAAAAGCGGCGGGTGCTGCAACTGGAACTCCTGCATCAGATACGCCATAGAAGGCTCTGCACCCTGAACGCCACTATCAATCCCCTGCAAGACGCGTACCAGGATTGCCCGGAGCTGCTCGTCGAGCCACGGCCTGAACGATGCCAAACCCGGCTGATGTCCTGCCTGCACTGGATTATAAACCTGATCTTGTCCCTGAGCCTATACATGCGGCTTGTGCTCTGCCTGTACCAAATTCTGACCCTGATCATGTGGCATTGTACCATCTCCTGCCTGAGGCTCCATCAAGCCGTGAAGGAGTAACCCGCTGAATACCATAAATGGTTAGACAACCCATATATATATATAACAATATATTCTACGCAGATAAGGAAATTAGTAAAAGGCAGTGCATAACAACTACCCTTACTCTCCCTCACCGCAACCCATGCCCCACGGCATCCCGGACTCATGGACTCCTTACCCGCTCAACAGAGCCAAGTATCGATAGTACCTCGGGCCATGCCCATCTTGACAACTCATGTTGCCTCAAACCGACAACTGAGTTGCCCAATCCTGATAGTTACACCGCCTCAGTCATAGTTCTTGCCTGCTCTCATAAGAGTCAGACCCAAAACCCTGCCACATGAAATTCTAAAAAAAATAAATCATGGCATACACATTCCAACAACTAGAAATTCTATCAGGAATTTCACCATTTTACATTTCAAAGCAGATAAATCATGGAAATTGATTTATTTTATTCACATGGTATTATAACCTCACAAAGCATATGTGCAATTATGAAATTGAAATACCCTAAAAATGTGCCTATCAAAATCCAAGCAACAAGCCTTGCCATACCGGGCCAACGTCCAATTCTCCCTTTCCACACCGGTTCAAGGGTCACATATCACAATGCAGAACATCACACACCAAGTGAGCCACCGAGGTGGAAATTGTATAAACCGTAATCTGAGAAAAATCAAACATCAATTCCCACCCATGGAAAGTAGGTCCATCCCTCGTAACTGGGGATGCAGGCACCCCAGCACAAGCTAAAAAACCCAGTCCCAGTAACCACAACTTATCTCCAGTCTACCATATCTGAAATAGTAAAACCAGCAGAAATAAAAAGAGAAGTCTCAATGTAATTAGTAGCCAAAAAAACACTTCTACTAAATCCTTATCAATAACTCCTCTGATACCACTTTGTAACGTCCTAGACCCGGCCAGCCACCCGAATAGTACCAAGCGGGTCGGGTGTCACTACCATAGGCGCACCTCCCCTGAACGCCAAAGGCTGCCAACTAGCAGCGAGGGTCTGAATAGGTATAGTGGGGAGGCTATACCCTCTCGGAGGATCATAGTAAGGGTACTGGTCCGAGTATAACAGTAAAGTTGTAGTGGAAAGAAAGACTCAGCAGACTCGAACCAGACCCGCAGAGCGAAAGCATATTTAATATCAAAAAACAGCAGAAGCAATATAACAACAGTAGCATAAATAAACACAACAGCATGCTAATAACATGTAACTACTATTGAAAAGTAAAACATGCATCCAAAGAAGTTCAACATACAAAAGGGAGCCAATGGCTAACCAATAGTAGCTACAACAAGTAAGCATGTTGATACAGAAAAGTAAACACAACAAGTAAACCCCAGCTAGGCATGACCTCATGGTATGTACCTTCTCCATGCAACAACTAACGTAACCCAGCTCTTGAACCTGGACCCTTTCCTGCACGTAAATCCATGAAGTCTGCACGCATCCTGAAGGGCCCGTGCAGGGTGTGAGACAATTCTCAGTAGGATACAACCCAATGGTGCGTACCAAATATATGTGTTTAAGTAGTCATGCATTTACCAGGAAAGCAGTAATCAGTACAATGAAAAAATAAATACAAACTCCACTGGTGATCAACAGCCACCATAGAGTGTCACCTACTTCGGCCAATGCCGGAATCTCTATCGTGTATCCCGGCACCATGTTCCACCTGACACCTCGTGTCTCAAGTACCAACGTCCTGAAGGCACACCCCAAGTAGTAACCCGGCACCAAGTGCCTCCTGACACCTCGTGTCTCAAGTACCGACGTCCCGAAGGCACACCCAAAAATAGTTACCCGGCACCAAGTTCCTCCTGACACCTCATGTCTCAAGTACCGACGTCCCGAAGGCACGCCCACAAATAGTAACCCAGCACCATGTGCCTCCTGACACCTTGCGTCTCAAGTACCGACGTCCCAAAGGCACGCCCATTTCCTGAAGGCTCCTCACCTCCCACATGGCTTTCTACGGCAAGCACCCCCAACCAAAAATACCTAACCGCAACTACGGGGGCCTCTACCCACATGAGTGGTCAAAACCACCTCATCACGGAGTATCTCTGTGTGCACACTACTCAATGTCCCGGTGAGCGGTAATCACCAAAATAGTCATAAGCCACCAAAACATCTGACACCTCGTGTCCCTGCGACCATGTCGCTTAAGTCCAATGGCATCGCCACCCTAGTATCTCGGGCCATGCACAACCTGACAGTCGTACTGCCTCAAACTGACGTCCATGACGCCCAATCTCGGGGTCAAAATTACCCAAAGTAACCTGGGAAAAGCCCCAACCTATGGTCAGTGTCACTCAAACGTAATTGGGCCTAGCCCAGCACAACCCAAAGGGGTCCAGCAGATGCAATCCATCAATTACATATATAACATGTTTAAACAGAAAAAACATAAAACAACAAAACAAAATAAACAGTTGAATTGCACTATACCATGTGTTGTCTCATACCAACACTGAGGTCTTAAATGCCTCCAATAATTATAACAGGCTTAATAGATTAAACTAAAAATTTTATAACAATCATATTTCAATTAAAACCATTTTGGTGTTCCCCGGCCAAAATGCCCCAATGAGAAACGGCCCCGCTCACTCAAACTGGTAACCAGGTATACCCAAATGCATCCCAGAGGTCCCATAAACAATACAGTATGAAAAGCAGATAAAACGAGTCCTGCTCAAAAATACCCAAAAACACGCTGAAGCCGCGTCACCCAAACAACCATGAAAACACAGAATGAGGTATGCACCACCTACCTGAGACTCGTATGATGCTACTCCTCTGGTAACACCCGCCAATTCGGTCTAAAATGCGGTAAATCTACAAAATATTTAAAACCTCTCAAAGGGATATAACTCATTCTAGAACGAAAATCAGAAAAAATGGCCAAAGAGGAATCAAGGCCTTACCGAGTGGGTTCCAACGCACTAATCAGCGATCGAATCGGACTTCAGACGAAGAACCGGGAAGCAAATGAATGTCCATCTGGCTTGGTTCGTGTATCCGGGAAGAGGGCATGAGGTTCTGCCTCAATACGAGGCTATTGCCTGATTTAAGAGAAAAAAATAAAGTACATAGCGTGTAATTTAGAACTACACGCCGTGTATATTTCTTTTAATTGCTCAAAAGACAGCTGATTCTCCCAACTTACTCTCCGAACCTACCGACATGAGTACACGGCGTGTACCTATGGGTACACGGTGTGTACTGGGTTCCTCTTCTCTTCCTCGCCGACATACCCACATGCCATGTATAGCCCTCATACATGGCTAGACTACACGGTGTGTCCAAAGGGAACACGACGTGCCCTTGTTTTTACCCAGCCAACGGCCTACACGCCATGTATGGCCTCACACGGTCGGGGGTCTACACGGCGTGTTCAAAACTACACGCCGTGTAGTAAGAAACTACTACACGGTCATCGCACGGCATGTACTCGGCGAGCACACGGCCGGTCACTCGCCTACACATACACGGCGTGTACTTAAATTACATGGCATGTAGTCTGGAAATTTCCAGAAACTCTACATTTTCTCCAGTTTCCTTAGAAACCAGTCAAATATTTAGACAGGGTTGGGATTTTGACCCGTTCCAAAAACTCGGGTTCTTACAGAAGTTTCTTAAGTGGAAATCTTATAGATAAGACTAGTTTCGATGGGGACACCATATCTGGTGTATCATTCTATGATTTTTATAAGGAAAAACTATTTTTGATATCATACATGATACACCAAATTGATCTTAAATAAATAACTCTGTTAGTATTGAAATATAACCATTATAACCTAACCATTAGAATGGTGGGTAGAAAAATTAATACCTAAAAAATGAAAATATGATTTAATAATTTATATTTATTTAATTATTTTGTAACAAATTAATTATAAGTTATAATAAATCCCTGTTGAAAATAAATGGAAATCATTTTCTAAAATAACTATTTTAATACTTACAAGTGTGTTTTATAAAAATAAAAAATAACACTTTTATGGTATATTAATTAAATATATTTAATATACTAAATGTTATGATTTTCATTTATTATATTTTACTTCTTTTCCAGATATAAATAAACATCCATGTTTACGCATAAAAGATGTATTTTTTTTAAAGGCTATTTTTCTTCCTTTTTATTGAGATCTTGTTTTAAAACTAAATTTTCATACATAGATAAATTTTATATTAAAATGTAATCTATAATTTTTGAATTGGAATGTCAAAATTTGTTTAATGTACTTTTTTTATTTTTATAATATGGTTGACTTTTTGAGGAATAAATAAAATTATTAAACATTAATTTATAACTGAATATTCATCTTAGTAATTTATCATGGTAAATTATATTTTTAAATTTTTTAATGAAAAATAAGATCCATTATAAATATATTAATCTTATTTTATTAATTATAATAATTTTAATATTGAATTTTAATATAATAACATAGTAATAATTTAAACATTTTCTATTTAAATATATCTTTCCTCATTCCTTCTATGAGATTAATTTTAATTTAATTTTCTCTACATCTGTAGTGAGAATTTTGAAAAATGCATTCATTATTTTTAATCACATGGTTAAAATTATGTAAATATTTAACTTTTAATTTTGTATGATTAAAATATTTTACTTAGTAATTGTTATTACCATGGTTAAGGGTAAATTACGTAATTAAAAGAAAAATATAATCATGATGAGGATTATTAATTTTCCCAAAATATTGTAATAATTTTATTGGATGAATACATGTGGGAAAAACAATCATTGAGTTGAATTATTTACAATTTGAATACTTTCAGATGAATTTATTAACCAAATATGAATTTATTTTAAGAAAATAAAAACTTTTCAAACTAATGTTTTTAATAAGTATAATATTTATAATATGGAGTCATCTAGAAGATAACGATGAACATAAGTAGTAATTTTAAATTGAAAATATTATTATTAAATATTGAATATTATTTTTAAATTTTAATGGATAATTATAACCATTAAATCCAATCAAAATGTTGATGCAATAATTATTTTATTAATTTATATACCATATAAGTGATATTAAAAAAATTAAAATAAATATAATTTGACTTTAAAAATGTTATAAAATAAACTATTAGACTAAATTGACATGATAATTTTTTTATATAAGAATTTTTTGGAAGATATATTTTTCTACATATATTTATAAAATGATAATTAATGAAAATTGTAAAAATTATCATTTTATATATTCTAAATTAATTGAAATTTAATTAAATGATATAAAATTATTTAAAATATATATCTTCCCAATAAGTTTTATATAGATGAAAATTTCATAAAAAAACCATTTATGGTACTTTGGAAAGTTTTTAGTAATTATTAGCCCCTATAGAGTAAAAATCTTTTTTTATGGTAAGAATTATAACAGTTAAGAAGGTGTTAATAAAATATAATGGTATAAATTTAGTCAAAACTTATCTATATATTATTTTATAAGATTAATTTGACCCCCAGTATTTTCATATATTCTAAATAAATCAATTTTGATTAATTTGGAATCGAAAAAAATTATTTATTGTTTAATATTTTGTGATATTTCAAGAGTGACTCTCACATCACTTATAAAAGGCCACGTCTTATTTTCTTTTATCACACATCCAAAATGATTTGTTTCAAACCCTAAATATACAAATCCCTTCTTATAATCCCTCCTGACATTATTAAGGCATTATTTTAGGAGAAACGATCACATTAATTATGTTATGGTGTTAATCAATGGAGCTTATCAAAAGAAGAGGTATAGTTTTAAATCAAGTGTTTATGTTGTATTTATTTTTCAACTTCATTAACATAATCTTCAGCGAAGAAAAAAATGTTAAATTTAGTATAATACTTATAATTATATGTTATATGTATGTGGAATGATCTATATCCATCTCAAGTTCTATAAAATAATGGTAGAATTTATCGTCATTGTGTATGGAAGACTACCACTATGTGAACGGATTTATTTAATGTTTATATATGATATTCATGACATATTTATAACTTTTAAATTATAATATATCATTTAATTTTTTAAAAATCCATTCACATAAAAAGGATAATTTTTTCTGTGCGTATTTTGGAACTTTCCCCTCCAAAATGTGATGTTATTTGTTTTACATCACCAAATCACATGAATGAATTATATATATTTATATTTGTGTATATTTAAATTATTAATAAAATATTTATGCTATTATTATAATTTTAAATGATAAAAATATAATTAAATTCATTCCATTAGGATTATTAACAATTAATATGTTACTCGTGTGAATAAATGGACTACCATATCCATGATTGTAATATTATTCACATTTCAAAGCCATATTTAATAGTTTTAAATAAAATTATAATTAATATATAAAAATTATAATTATTTAATTATTTTTTATTGGATATTTTGGAATTATGACCTATTTTTCCATTTTAACTTACTAAAGCAATTTTGGAGTTAGGCAACAAATATCATCAAAATGGTTGACATGCACATAAATGAATAATTGATTGTATATAACATTAGAATTAGTGTTATAAAAGGAATAATAAACATGAAAAGTTATCTCAAGAACCTATACATTAACATGAGTTTATTATTCTGAAATCTAAAGAACATATGTGATAAGTTGGGCTCAATTTTCTGGACACTCTACCAAATAAATATATTTAATCGTTTTATTGATTTCTTCATCTAAACCATTCTGTTAGTTGTAAATGTTTTAAAAATTGTTTCTATGAATGTATTTATGTTGATATAAATTTTTTTAAATCATAATTTTTTAATTACTCAAATGTTTTTTCAGAACATGATCTTTTTCCATGTTTTATGAATGTGTTTTTAACATTTTTCATTCATTGCAGCATCTTTTTTATGTTCTGCACCAATATTATTTTTTGAGGTGTATATAAATCCCTTTTGACATATTACATCATGAATTTATTTTTCTATAATATTAAATATTTTTTAAATGTTAATCATTCATGTTGTCTATAATATTAATAGATTACAAAGTATTAAAGGACCCCCTAACAGAATTTCTTTATATTGGGTTGAACTTTCTGTATTATTTTTTATAATATTCTAGGAATATGTGTTAAAATACATTTAATTTTCTTGTTGTGTAATTATAATTATTTTATGTATATTGAACATAGATATACATAATAAAATATTTTAATTAATACTCCATTCAATGATATTATCTTTTTATGGGGCATTCTCGTAATGACCCTCTTCTAAGAATACTCTTTCAACTATATTTAAAAAAAATAAAAGAGAGGGTCATTTAACTTGTATTTTAGGAATATATTTTCCTGATTTAATGGAAACATAATGTTTTTAATATTACATTATATTTATAATGTATTTTTTTCAAAAAAATGATTCCATTTATGAGTGAATGACTTTTAAAAAATAAAATGTGCTTTCAAAATGGAAAAATTAATTTTCCTTAAAAATGATTATTTTATATGATATTTATGTGTCATTAATATGTTATCTTTCTTGGTAATTTTTTATGAGTAATGGTGGTTTCAATATAAACGAGGGAAGGTGATCACATAATGTCTCTCAAGTGAATTTTGTAATGGGATGGGGTTAACTAATTAGTTTTATAATAAGTGATTATAGGAATAAACTGTAGTGGTTATTCCCAATGCAACTATGATGGTTACTCCCTATGTGGATGAGATAGCTACATTATAATAAAAAGTTATATGAAAATTACTCTATATGATAACATTACGCTTTATTTTTATTCTGAATATTAGTGATTTTCTTTGAGAATAACGTGTGTATTTTTTCATGTGAATATGATTATTGTAGTCTCTCAATGATCATTAAATGGGTTTTCATGTCAATAATTAGACTAATGAGTTTATTTCATTCTGTCCAATAATGGTATTTTATTCCTCATCCAATGTATTAAAAACAATTTCATAGTTCTTAAGTAATTTTAGGGACAAATAGTATGTTATGATGAAATTATTGATGTTGTATCATAAAAAGAAATCATATGTTATTTTAAAAGTGTTTTAATTTATGGAAAATTGGGTATTTAGTATAAGAGTATACTTTCGATGAATGGGTTTACTATATAAGTTATTAAAATAATTCTCTAAAACTATAATAATAAATGATATTTGTGAATGAATCAAATTCAAGTATAGAATAATTTCACTGGAATATGTGTCATTTAATGCTAGGGCATAAAATTGCTATCATGGAAGGGATAAGACAACCATGGAGATTGTGATGTCTTATAAAGATATATGGATAGAATCATGTGGTTATATTTATTAGGTTTATCATAGTATTATTATTTTAGAAACCCATTTTGGGGATTCAAATATTTTGGTTAGTAATGGAATATTTTGAGACTTTCATTTTTGAGGCAATTAAATGTTATTGGATTTTTGAATTAAAACTGATAGGAATGAGATAAACATTATGTTTAAATATATAAGAGATATTTTTTATGAATTTATGATAATTTTTTATAAATTTATAATAGTTATATTGTTTTAGAAAAATGACATCCTGAAAACCATGTGAAAACTCGTTGAATTCAGCATGGTTAGGGGAAATAAAGCCCCAACTAATGGGTGAAAAGAGTGCATCGTTGATAATTGGACATGGTTAATTCCCAGGTAAAATTAATTTTATTTTTTTGAAATGTTTTTTATAAATTAATAATATGTTTATTTTTGATAAAATATGTATTATATATAAGCAAGAAATTATAAATTATTTTGGGTTTAAACAGGAAATGTTACATCGAAAGATGATTACTATTTTGGGAACACTATATTATTCATGTAAATTTAATAAAATATTATTTTAATTAGGGGAAAAGATAAATTATATTTTGGAAGAATATATAATATTATTATGAAATTATGGTGATTCATATTATTTATGAAAATCATTATAATCAATAGATATTATCATATTAGGGAAATTTCAATTTTTTAAGATATTAAGAGTCATGGATTTTATTTGTTGATAAATGATTATACTATCATGGAAATATACTTGATCAAAAAATTCATAATTATTGTTAATAGTCTATAATATTTTTGTGTAATTTTAAGGAGAGTTATTTTATTAATGATCAGTGTTGAAATTGTGCTGTTTCTATTGATGATTTTGAGATTAAGGCTGTTTTTCATAATATTAAAGTTAATTATTTTTTCGTACTAATCATACCATACCATAAACATTTTTTTAATATCTAGAGACAATAGGAATATGTAGTTAGAGTATTATGGATTTTTTGATATGTATTTCTTTATTCCCATTCATCAAGCATGAGAAATTTATCATCAATACTAATCATTTAATGAAAATGATGAAATTGTAGTGGAAATTGATTAAAGGATGAAAATATACATATCAAGAAAGTATATTTCCTTATCTTCACAATATAGTAAGTAAAATAATTTCTCAGAAATACGAATAATAAATTGAATCAAAACTTTATCTTTTTTACTTTTCATACTAAGAAATCTGTAACATTTTATCCCATTATAGATATACTCTTATGTAATTTTTCAAATTCTGAAGAAAATTTTCTCTATCAATCTCAATCATAAGTCAATATTTATTTTTCTTCAATATCCACATTTTCATACCTATAACACTAGTATGTTTTATCTATGCTGACTTTAATACTTTTCTTTCAATTTTTCAAATTGATGTCTTTTAGACCCGTGTTCCGATGTGGTATTTCAATAATATTATTTTTGGAAAGTAAAAATATAGTTACCATGTTGATGTTAAAATTTATATGACTAAATTTATTAAAATTTGGTGAATGTAATATCAATATATTTTTAATATGGAAACACTATGTTCGATAGAATACATGATACACAACATCAAGTTTAAACGAACAACTATATTATTATTTAGATGTTATCATTAAACTATAGATTTTAGAATGAATGTATGAAGGGGATTACTTGATGTATTAAAAAAATTCACACACATATATATATTATTAATTAATTTGTTCCCAATTAATTATAAATGAAAATAAAATCATTTTTAATATAAAAGAAAATCATTTTATGAAAAAAAAAACTATTTAAATATTAATAAGTGTGTTTTATAACTATAAAATAAAAAATCAATCTTTTTGAATTATATTATATATATATATATATATATTCAAGAATATATTTTATATTAATAAAATGTGTAGTATATAGATGATGTAAAACATGTAATTTTACAAATAAAAAGTTTAATTTTTCTAAAGACAATTTTGTCATCTTTTGATGGCGCAGAATATTTACAACTAAATTATGACACTATAGATAATATTATTTCACTAAATTAATATCATTTTCATAATTATAATATTAAAATTATTTTATGGTGAATTTTTTATGATAATATTCAATTTTTATTAATATTTAAAATATTACCTTCTAATTGAAAACTGGAATTTCATCAAAATACTTTGTAATGATAAAATATATTTTAAATTGGTTATAATGTAAAATTCGATCAATAAAATATACAATAAACATATTTATGTCACTGTAAAAATTTTATATTTAAATTTTATATAAAAACATAATTATCATCTGAACATTTCAACATTAAATCCCCACATTCAATCTCTATTTTCAAGATTAATTTTAAAATCAATTAAACCACCTCTATGTTTGGAATTTGGAAAAATGGATTAAAAATGTGGTAATATGTATAAAATTATTTAAAAAGGTACCTTATTATTTTTTTCAATATAAAATGAAATATTAATAATTATTAAAACCATAGTTAAGAGTAGATTAGGAAAGGGTAAAAATAATTGTGATATGGATTATAAATTTACACTAAAAATATTCCTAATTTAATTATACGAGTGAGTGTTGAACAAAAAAATACATAACAAAAATTTATAATATCTTGATGAAACATGGATGAATGTAAACCTCTTATAATATTTTATTCCATTAAAATTATACATTTCAAAATATATTTTTTAATACGTATAAAATTTTTAACAAGTTTTCATCCATGATATATCTTAGACCGTAAGAATATATTTGAATTTAAAAAATTTCCTATTTATCATTTATTTTTTTAATTAATAAATATTTTCCATAAATTATTATATAAAACTAATGCATAAATTATTCTATTAATAAAAATATCCAATAAATGTAATTAGAAATATTAAAATAAATATAATTTGATATAAATAATTTCTTAAAATAATTGAAATGATCACCTTGAAATTTTATTTATGCCTTAAACAATTTTATATAATTTCTTATAATATTGATATTTTTAAATTTAAAACTATTTAATAGTTTTAAAGTTGACATTAATGATATTTTAAAATAAATAAACATTTATTAAATGATATAAAATTATTAAAAATTTAAATTTCTTCCAAATTTCAGGAAGCATGCATTAAATTTATTCAATGATTCATCTATTATACTTATTTTATTATAAATTAAGTATATTAATACTCAAAGAGTAAAAAACCATGTTTCTATGGTAATAATTTATGTGGATAAATAATGGATGAAGCAAAAAAGTTAAGGGTTCAAATTTGGTAAAAAAATTTATAAATATTATTTCATGATATTATTTTGACCCAAAATTATCATATCAATGAAATAAATCAATTTAGAGTTATTAGAAAATTAATTTATATTTAATTTAATATTTTTACATATTCAATGAGTGTCTCTCCACTCTCTTATAAAATGAAACCTCTTCTACTCTTTTAATGAAACATAAACACCAATTTTGTTTAGAAAATTTACTTCCCAAATACATTCTCATAATCCCTCCCCCACATTATAGAGGGATTATTTTATGCATAACAATAACCATTATAGTTTTACGAGATTAATCAAATGATATTTTTTTTAAAAAGAGGTACAATTTTTAATCAAGTGTTTATATTTTATTTATTTTTTCACTTAATTAATATCACTTTAAAACACGAAAAATTAAAAAATATAGTATCCTATATAAAAATAGTTTTTATTATTTTATTGAAATGACCGATATCCATCTACAATTACATTAATTATGGGAAAAAATAATCTTCAGTGTGTGCGGAAGAATATCGTCGCATGGAATGATGTAATTTTCAATAACATTATCTAAATAATAGTAATGATGAAACAAATTAATGTATATATTTTATTTTAATGACATATGTATCAATTTTAAATGGTAATTTATCATTTTTATTCTTATGTTTTAATATAGAAAAGAATGTTAACGTTATTCAATGTGTGAATTATCACCTCCATGAAGTGATGTGAATCGAGTTTTATCAGCACATCACATGAATGATATATATAAAAAAATTAAATGATAAATATTATACTAATTATATTATGATAAATATGGAAGGATAAAATGACACATAACTTCTTTCCATAATAATTATTTTAAAAATAAAAACGTTAGTCATTTGTATGTACTATCTTTTGTCCCCATAATTATAACCTAGATCATTTTGTATAACCATATTTAACAACTCTACTAAAAATTATAATTATTGTCAAAATATGATATTTATTTATTATATATTTTTATAGATATGATAGAATGGTGACTACTTTGACCATATTTGGCTTACCATACCCATTTTTTACTTTGGTATTGAATAACATCGAAACATCCAAATTGATTTTAAATGAATAAGTAAATGTATATATCATGTAAATGGGTGATATAAAAGGAATAATAAAGGAGAAAATTTTTATAATGAAATTATAAATTAATCATAATTTTTTATCTATGAATATAAAGAACATTTTTGATGATTCATAATTATGGTAAGATACACTTAAACAAAAACCACCTGATAAAAGTTTTAAAATTTTAATCTTATAAGTATTTTTCTTTATTTTAAGTATTCTCAAAAAAATTTAATCAGTTATTTATATGTACATGAATGTTTTAAAATATTTATTTTTCAAATTTATGAAAAATTGTAACAAAAAAAGATATTTATTTAGGTTTTTTATAATTAACTTCTTATAAATTTTCATTCATTGAGGCATATTTTTATTGATACAAAACTATATTATTTTATATGGTCTATATAACTCCTTTAGACATGTTAAATTTGAAAATTATTTATTCAAAATATATTTATTATTATTTTTAAATGTTATTGTTTAATTTGGCATGAAAATTGACTAATTTAAAATTAGTAATGGATTTACTAATACAATTTCCATATATTGATTTAAGATTATATTAATTAATAATGAAATGATATGATTATTTTTGTAAATACATTTTAATATCTTATAGGGTAATTCCATTTTTTATTTAATGAAGGAATATATAATCAATTAATTTTATTAATACGCAATTCAATTATATAAAATTTTTATCGGTATTTATTTAAAACCCATCATTTAAATCTATTCATAAAACATTTTTTTATTGACAAAATTATTACTTTTTCATTTATATGTAATGAGAAAATAGTCTAGATTTCATGATTCCTTAATATTTTGAGTATTCCTTTACATTTTTAATATTTCATTTTAAAATAAAATTTATTCATTTATGAGTATGTGGAATGTAAAATATGATAAGTAATTTCCAAATGGAAAAATAATTTCCTTCGTTAATGTTCCTTTTATGCATGAATTATGTATCATTATTATGATATGATTCATTGTCATTATTTATGATGATGGGTGGTTAAATTATAAACCATGTAAGGGTGAGCTAGTTATATCTCTCTAATTCATTGGGTAATGGGTTAGAGTTTCCTTTCTCCAAAGTGATTATTGAGAATTATCGAGATGCTAATTCCAAATACAACTACAATTGTTACGCCCTGCATAGATGAGAGAGCGAAAGTATGTTTCAGAGTGATCTGAAAATTATTCCACAAGTTATCATCATGACTTATTTCTACTATGGATTTTAATTAATATATTTAAGAACATTGTATGAGTTTTTTTCATATAAAATTATTTGTTTTATTCACATGAAAAAATTAAATGGGATTTATTGTTTTTAATCGGACAGACAATTTAATTTATTTTTACCTCTAACTGATATTTTTGTGGTCATCCAATGATTTAAAATTTTATTCATAACTATTATGGATTTTTATGAAAAAATAATATGTCATGATTAATTCATAAAAGGTGTGTCATTAATGGAAATCATGTTTATTATGAAGGATTCCTTTGGTAGAATAAATGTATATTGTGTATATCTTCCCCCTTATACTTTATGGGTTCACTATGGGTGTGTTTAACCAAATCATATAAAACTCTAAAACTAAAATATCAATGGGAAATAATGACGGTGAATTTTATTCTAATTTCAGTATAATATATGTTTTTTTGATTGGACGTTACATATGTGGTGTGGTCATCACCTCCCACATAGGTCATGACATGAGGATTTTTTAGATGCATATATCTAAAAATGACATGAACATTTCTTAAAACAAGGTTCGAGAATAGATTGAAGCACTCCAAAAAAACTAATGAATTGGATCACTATCCAAGGTACAAGCCCATATACCCTCGTCGAAGCGCATGGTATTGGTAAGTGTTCGAGTTCAATTTATATGTCCTCCAGTATCTGAAGGATCAAATACATGATACCTATTTATTTACTACAAACAATTTCATTTTATATTCATGAATTAAAATTAAATATTTATTTTCTTATATACATATACCATGGATATATTAAAATAGATTGACATTCACATTGAGTACTATCTCATACACTGTGTCACTTATAATGAACACCAATTTAATTTATATTTAAACTCATCATCATTTTGTCTTAGAATATAATGAGTAGTGTATGATGTATCAACTAGTTAAATTACCCATTACAACCCACAAGGGACCAAACCCCTTTGAATTGAAACTAGTATTTACTCCCTCGCATCAAAAGAGATACTCATGTAACCATAGGTACATTGATGAAATAGGTAGAAACCATTTAATTGAGACAGAACCATCAACATATATAGAAAAAAACTATTTACCTTGATGTTGACACATTAAATAACAAACTCTATACCCCCATAAGATGTATGCATCACAATAATATACAAAAATCATGGCTCACTCAATAGTCATTGTAAACACAATCAACATAAGAAATGAAATGAAACTATTTTCGTGGAATGTTCTGGAGATTTCAATTCAATGTTCTCTAATTATGCATGATGGTATATTTCATTTCCCACATACCATATGTCATCAGAATGAATTCAATCATCAATAATAATAATAATAATAATAATAACCATCACATAACTTTTCTGTCACCCAATGGGGAAATGATATCACTATAATAAGTGAAATTTAGAATTGCATTCTTTATTCTATGAAACTAAGTGTTTACTCTTAACAAAAATCAGTTATGCCCATGAAATATTATAAGCAATATCCAAATTTATCCTAATCATCTATCTATTATCTCAAAATAGTAATGCAAGAACAGAAACTGCTCAAACATTATTTTGATGTCCTATGATTGGTTTCACTCAATGGTTTCTTGTGGTTGCCGGATATATAGCCTCATATGTGCCTCCCAGTATGCCAGGGTTTTCCGAATAGTATTAAGGGCCTAAGATGTGTCGATGGAGATAATTTCCCACATGTTAGAGTGGAATAAAATAGATAATATGAATAATATAAATAGAATAAGAATGATATCAATAAATAACTAAATGGATGTAGACACAGACACCTAAAATCGATAATAATACCAAAAATATATACAATATCATATTAAAAATGATAATAATGTATATAATGTCTCTAAAGAGATATAAAATTTTATACATTTCAACCAAAAAAAATTATGAAAAAGTAATAAAAAGAATCCAAATACTATCTATGAATCCCAAGATCTTTCATATTCATCTAATACCATGATTTATCCTAATGAAACCATTAAATATGTTGTGTTCAATGTAGTATTACTTCCTTTGTCAACACCTACATATATAAAATCATCTCAAGTTCCAATATCATCCCATATAGTATGGGCAATAAATCTCTCCAAGCCACCCCTAATGGGGCATATGGAATCAAGTCTATGGATATTAACTGAAATAGTGTGATGGTAAATATATAAGTAATGAAATGATATAAATACAACTAGTAAATTATTCATCCCCAGATAGGAATGTATCTAACATGTGATAATTTAATTAATTCATTTGTGTTCAGTTTATATAAATAAGTCACATTATGTATACAAAATAAAACTTTATCATGATGATAATGAATATAATGGATACAAGGTCTGACATGTACTCCATTAATGATGATAATAATAACCTATTATACTTGGTAATTACCCAGGAATCCATAATTGTGATAATAATGAATAGGATATAGGATAATAAACCTGGAATCAATGGCCTTAGGGGTTGAGAGAACAAGTTGATACTATATATCATGGATATAAGGGGTATGAGTGTAATCCAAGGGGAATCACCTAGAGAATTACACTGTAATATTTTTAATTGATTCCAAGTATCTCATCCATGGTAAAACATTGTATGATTGACTCGGCCTAGTAGGGTCAATTTGTGGCTCCACATGTCTAAAAGTTTAATGATAGAACCAAGTAGTGTATAAATGAAATTCTATAATCAGTAAGAAATGAATATATCCAATTTTTTCATATTCGAAATCCTTTATTATACAAGGTCCTTGTTCCAAGTAGGGTATATCCTATTGATTGTAGATCCATCAATCAGAACATATCACTTTGAATGGTCATTTAATTTCATTGGGAATCTGTGTCATGGCTCAATTCATACCCCTCCTATAAATTTGAAAAATTCTATATGAAATAGAAAAATTTTATATAATTATTCTATTTAATCAGGATATTTAATAATAATTCCATTTAATAATTTTTAAGGTTAATTTTATTTTCTTTTATATAAGTTTAAAAGGCTCATATGATATTCCACCATTTACAAACTCTGATTGTATAGGTTCCATGGGTTCATTACATAATTTATTATTAGGTTTTTAACTTTACCTTTCATAAGAATGAAATTGTGGTATAAGAATATTCAATCGTAAGAAATTAAATTATATCTAACTAGGACAAGTTATATCTATAAATACACTTTCCAATTGCAAGTTTAATGTTTTGTTGGATAATATGAAACACTTTCCATTGAAGGGTCAAGTGGAAACTATTAATGTTCTCCAAATTCATCATTCAATGATCCATTGAATATATAATAACTCTTAATGTAGAATGGTTAGGTGATATCGCACCCCAATAGTAGGGTATATAGTCATAACAAAACATTGAAATTATAATTAAAAGAATGACCAATATTTGGTGAATGAAATTGTTTTTTAGCCTACAACAATGATGAAAAAATCAAAAAGGATATAAAAAATATTTTAATGATTATTATAGGCATGGAATATGAAATTAAAATGAAAATATTGATGAAACTAATATACTATAAATTTTACCAGTTTTTAAGATGGAGAGTCTTGGGGGATGAGTCATAGACCACCTACCTTATGACTGTATTACTCTCATCATCATGTTACAACCTCTAAATTATCCTACATTAGAATAAAAATATATTACCAATTGACAACATAAAAATATGACATATAGTCTTTCACCAAAATTGCATAATTGTGGAAATAAGAAATGAAGAACGGTGAATGTTGAGTATAGATCATATCGGAGAACATCAAATGTGAATAAAAATGGAAGAATGAGATTTTATATCATGATGTAATAAAATAACCTAGGTTTATGATCAGAAAGAGTCTTCTTAGTTAGAGGAATGGACGGGGTGAGGCTGCATTAAAAAAATAGGGGTCCCTGCCCCTTATTTATAAAACTGATCCTTGAAAATGACACGGAATGAAAATGTTGTACACATCTTTTAAACCTTAATTTATCCATATTTGTAAAAACATTTCCAATTATGTGAATGGTACCGTAAAAATCATCACATGTTGTTTATTATAATTACATGACCATTTATTTTCACGTAGCCAACCAATATCCATGATTCCCCATCCTTTCCAAAATTACCATACTTTCACACTGCCTATCTTTAGGATCTACGAAAAAAATATAATTTTACAAGTTAATAGAGAATAATTTAAATTATTTTTAAATAAAGAATAACTGGGTTCCTATAGAACTGATTTTAAATCAAAGACATTTGAGGTTCCTGGGTTTTCTATTTTGGACTTATTGAGTTTTTATTCGAAAAAAGTATCATGTCATTCATTATAAATGAAACCCATTTAATACCTATATGATTTGTAATAAAAAAAATCTCATTAGTTTTTTTAAGTGAATAAATTATATCTTTTTTGATGTAACCATTTTTGGGATACATCAATAAATGATCAGATTATGTGTTGACAGTTGATGAAAACTCAGAGTTAGTATAAATCATATGTGGATCATCTACATCATATTTTTGAATTCATTATTATTGATCTATTTTTCTTTAATATCATACCTTTATTCATACACAATCATATTAGGAAACAAGTGAAGCTAATTATGTCCAACATGGTACTATTTGAGAGGAAGAATTTAATTCTGATGTTATCTTATAGGTTTTATTTCATATCTGAGTTTACTTTTATCCAAAATGTATTACATGAATCATAAATTAATAAATATAAGCCTATTAGGTGTCATGTTTTTATTTATTAATCCATAGATATCAAAAATATTATTTATGTTAGTGTGATTCTAGGTAAAGTTATTAACACTCAATTAAGGGTTCTACTTTCTATGTCGATATCGTTGCTCTGAGTTTGATTGAATAAAGGTTTAAATACTCATGAGACATAGGAGAGGGAGTCTAAGATTATGGATTATAGGTATCGATTTATTGTGGGTCATCCATTTTAAATATATCATAATGGGGGAATATAAAAGAAAATATTTATATTTTTTACATCCCACCATTTTCAGGTAAAAATATCATTTTATTTTCAATAAAATTATTTTTATGATTATCTCGGGACATTTTCTGAGACTTTAGAAATTATTTATAGTTTTACAGTCAGGTTCATATTTAGATTATAATAACCTTTACTATAGTATCTTAGAGCTAATTTATACATTATTACATTTGAATATAAATAATGGGTCAAATCCCGAAGGATTAATCAGTTTAGTATTCCTAGAAATCCTACTATATATATGATAACGTTTTAAATTGGGGTTAAAATATAAAACACAACAATGGGAAACATTCAAAATCCATAAACACTTTCCAAGAATACATCATCATATCCAAGTGAATGGAAAGAAAATAACGATGATATACAATGAATAGTAAGGGATACCTAAATCATAATCAATCATGACCAAATATGGAATTATAAATATAGAAATTTAAATAATTGATCACACATTCCATTTAATAAATAACATGAATATCATGATTATATAAAGAAATAATCAATATAGAATGGTAAATAATTGATCATATGTGCCATTTAATCAACAACATGAGCACAAAATGCATCCTTGATTAACATATCTACAAATAATCCCATGGAAAATTATAAATTAAATCTCATTAAATGAAATGATTAATATTAGACATCTGGATCTTAGATATCATGATATCAATACAATGATAACCTTATTCTATGAAAGTCTGAAAATATGGTTTAAAACCATTTAATTGGGTGAACACATTTTTATAATGAGACCTACCTACACATTGAGAGGATAAAAAATTACAGGCTGAAACCATCAATGATTCCCATTTCATTCCATATATTTTAAATGATAACTTAAATTCATGTAAAATATTCATTATCATTATATATCTATAGTGTATAATGGATATAGATTTATCAATATTTACCAAGTAAATAAAATAACATTCAAAGTTAAAAACATTTACAAAAATAATTTACAATTTGGATCAACTTATATACAAGATACCAAGAATCTGTATATTTTTGAAGAAATTATTTTATAATGAAAAATGATCCTAAATTATTTTTTATCCTAATAATGATATAAATTACCAAATTAATCTATAGATGAGAGGTGTCTATCTTTTCATCATGAATAATGGATTTTTCATAAAATATTAAATTCACTTGGTAGAATAATAGAAATAGAATTTAAAATTTGAAAAAATATTTCATAAAAGAGTTATAGCTTTAAATTCATTAATAAATCATAGAAGAATATAAAATTTTAAAATGAATATTATAGATGTAGTTTCTATTGTTTCCCAAAATGTGAAGAATCGATTCTTTTAGAATATTTTTTTAAAAAAATAATCCTTTCCAATAAAAATTTGAAATAATTATTTTAAACCGAATTTTATATTAACATATTACTTAAAATTTACATTATTAATCCTTTTAATGAATAAAATAAATTTTTATTTTTTTGGAAAATTTCCACATAGAATAAAAATAGATCGGATTTAAAGTGAAATGAAATTGGTTTTTCATTTAAATATATCATTTATTTATTCACATTCCAAATATAAGAAATTATTGAATAATGTATAAAAAATCAACAATTATATACTGGATGAAAAAAGTTTTGAATATAATGAAGCATAAATGGTATGACCCCTTTAATGAAAATAAATGCATTCCAAAAACAATGGGAGCTTTTAAATTAAATTTATACCTATTATGGTATCATTAAAACTGAATCACAAAGAATTAATAAAAAATAATTTAAACATTGTCCTTCAAGAATAAAAATATATTAATGTTAAATACACAACTGGTGAATTATATACACCAATTAAAATTGAATAGGTTTATATTAATAAGTATGCTTTAATGGAATTGAAATTCAGACAAACTCCCTAACATCGAGATTAATTTCAGCTAAACATTTTTCCACATCATGTAGAATACCTTAAGAAATTATATTAATTATTAAAAATTATTTTTCAATAAATATAATATCATATATGATAGTCTCATGGCATCTTACTGCTTATTTTTTAATAATATTTTATTATTAATATTATTTTGGTTTTTAAATGCATGTTTTCTTATATGTATATTTTAATGAATTTTTATGTACATTTAAAATGTAAATAGTAAAATCATCCCCATAATTATATTAATTTAATAATTATAAAACATTTTAATTAGACACCTTTATATAATTAATCATTAATGTTGTACATGGAAAATGATTCACTCCGCTCTTTGGAGATGATATGTCATTCACAATCATGAGTGATTATATCATTCCCTAAATTAGTGAATGGGTACGAAATTGGTTGATATATTAATTTTCAATAATTTCCATTTTTCAATTTTATTATATATATTTATTATTTCTCTAAATATAACATTATATAAGATGCAATTATGGAAAATAAATTTCATTACATCGTGATGCAGTATTTCTCCCTACACATAAAAAATTTCTTTTATTACCATTTGATGGAGAAGAATAATGATAAATAAAATTAAATTAACATAATAATATTAATTATAAGATAGAAACTATATTTATTACATAGATTTTTTTAAATAATTAGATGTGGTAAAATAATAATTAAAAATTCATGGGTAAGATGATTACATTTTCCTATAAAACTCCTTTAGATAACTTTAAATGGATGATAAGATTTCGATTTTTGGAAGAACACCACGTCTATAAGGTTTCTAGGAATATTATTGATAAATTGTTTTTTGGATTAATTAATGATAAATGGCTCGTTAGTTTTGAATATCTATGTCATGTGAGTTCCCATTTATAATCATGGGGGGTATACTTTTTTTAAATAACCAACACTATAATATAAAGGAATGTCAATATCAAGCCATGTGGATAAAAAATTATAAATTTTTTTTAGGTATGATGAGGTCTAACCACAGATTCAACACTACAAAACATGTTTTATACATTTTATTTCCTTGATATCAAAGTTTGCATACCTTTACAATTATATTTTTCACAAAGGTAACTAATGTTATTATCCTAGTTGAATAATCATTTTATCCTAAAAATAAAAAAGTCCTATCAGATAATTGGGAAAAAACATATTTGAAATATGAAATTCAATTTTTCTAATTAAAAAAATTTGTGGGTGGAAAATAGATTTAATCATAAGAACTTGTAATGAGAAAAACACTTTTTCACATTAATCATTGTTAAAAATATTTTAATTGTTTATATATTCCTTATGAAAAAATTAGGATGACCAAATTTACTATTATTAATTAATAGTATTCCATATATATAATCCTTTTTATGAATGTCAATTCTCATAGTTGATATAACTTAGTCTAAAAACAACCCTGAAATCTTGAAAAAAATGGTTTTTCATGAGATGCATTCTTATAAGAGAATATTTTATTATATTAAATATATGACTTCTAGTAATGAGTATATATAATTAAATCAATATATTAATATATATATATATATAATAAAAATTTTATTTAGGTTATTAATCATTACATATTATTTTAAATAAATATAATGGATATGAATTATAACTTCTTAAACAAAAAATAATTTATACCGAATATCCATTTTTAAATAAAATGGGTTTACATTATTTTTATCCAAATTTTAGTATATAAGTTGTTAATTATAGATATAATTAAACATTAAAATGAATAATAGGTGGAATAGTTAAATACCAAATACATTATTATTTATAAAATTATATTTATAAGGGAAAATTTCAATAATTCATTCTAGGATTATTTTGACCATAAAATATCAAAATTGATTTTAACCCAAAATTAAATTTTTTGTTTTTTGATGTAATAAAATATTCATAATATTATATTTTTTTTAAAATATAGTTTTCACAAACTATATTATTGGATATGGTGGTACATTCCTCCTTCCATTAATAATTTCATCTATCTAATTTTAATGGACATTACATTCTAAATAAATGAGGGTTTTTTATTCATATAATTCTATATCTCGCATGTTTCATATACTATTTTATGATTGGTCCAATGTACCATTAGTACTAAAGTTTTTTGTCTCCATATCACATTCTCTATAGAATCAACCATAAAGATAGGATCATTACATTAATATTGATTATTTTAAACTAATATTTCTCAGAGTGGAGAATATTTGATGGATTTGGAATATACTTCTATTAAAATAATATATGGAACACATCAACTACATTAAAGTGGCATGGTAGAATTGAAATGTGATAATATCTGTACCTAATTGATTCTATAATTTTTAATGGTCTCATGTACAAGGGATTTATTTTTCTCTTTTTACTATACCATATGACACCCTTCAATGAAGATACTATCAATAAAACCAATATCCCACATGATATTCAAAATATATATATTAATATGTGTGAGAATTAATTTTACCCATGACATTTTTTCTTAAATATGTGTTTGTCCTACATAATTTTTGTCCCCAATTTCATCTGAACAAGTTAGTGTACAATATCCCTTTCCATATAATACTCTAAATTACACCATTTGAATACTTGAATTAAATCACTTTTTAATGGTAATCAATACCAATGTTAAATATGGATCCCACATAAGTTGAAAGTAATGTGATAATTACCTCAACATTCCTTCCAATGTTTGATGTGTTTTTTGGGGAGTCTATTAGTTTGAGGATGGTTGGATAAGCTAAAATAATGCACAATATCTAAGTCCATCTAATGAAACATAAATTTTTGTATTTAAATTGGGGAACATGATTTGATAAAATTTAAAGAGTTTCACCATGATGTCGTATTAAATAAATATAATATATTAATTCAAGGAAGAAAAAACATAAAACATATATTATTGTGAGGGAATGGGTATTTTTTTTTATGGAATCACGAATAAATGGAATACGTAATCCAATTCAATTTTTCATAATTCCATTTTTCCAATTGATGTTTCCATATTTCTAGCATTCAATTATATATGAATTCTTCTTAAAATTCTCAACATCATATAGAAATTTTTTAACATTTACAATAATAAGGTTTATTAATCATTTATAAGAATAGTTATGTCTCCCTTTAATTAATTTCTTTCATATCTATCTATAACTTCTCCAAGAAAAAATGATCCCTCTCAATGATCATTGGTATGTAAATCCATGAAATATCTGAGTAAATTACTCTAAAATCCTATATCATTTCCAATGGTGGTAGTTTATTGAGATATAATAATCAATGTTTACAGTAATTCCCCTATTTTCCTTATGTTAATCACTCTATCTAAAATTATTTATTTTTGGATCAAAAGGTATGTTTGTATCTCACATATTTTAAAATATAGATAATGCAATATTATATTTAGATATCTAATGATGAATTATAACCAATTATCATTGGATGGATATTTTATTCATTAGTCTTTTACTACCCTGATGTGAATGAAATTAAATTATCATTTTTATAAGAAATTACCAACTCTCTTCACTCATAAAACACCTTATAATCCAAACCCACAATATCATGCCTTTAAATTAAAAATTGGTGGATCGACTAATCTCTTGTTAAATTATTGGAGAAAATCATGATATTTATTTTTTTTATAAATGTAACACCAATATATGTAGTTTATTTAACAATATATCCCATAAAGAATAATTTTAGAGGAATCATTTACAGTAAAATTCTACAAAATGGATATTGCATACCTTTTTTTTTTATCATTGGTGTCATCCAATGATTGTCTACCTTTTTCTTCAAAGGATCAACAGAAATTCCATCCATTGAGACAATAATGCCATGAAAACGAATATTATGAATCCAAAATTCACACTTTCTAAATATCCAAAATTTTACTTCTGTTCTAAGAGTCTCATGAATACACCACATGTGATTATCATAGCTTTAAAATCTTTTAGAATACACCAATAAATCATCAATGAATATTATAATAAACTTATCATGAAATTTATGGAATAATATATACATTACATAATTAAAAATAATTATTAATTATTCAATCCACATGTAATTATTATAAACTCATAATTATGATATGTCCTTCACAATGTTATCATTATAATGTCTTCCTTCATTAATCAATACTGACGATACCCAGAATAATGATCCATATTGGAAAAAATGACATTTGTGATGTTGTGTGAATAAGTTATCAATGAGATATAGAGAATACATGTTATTTATCATAATATAATCTATTTCCCTCTATTAAATGGATATATTTATTTATCTATCTTTATTGAAAAATAAACGAAGAGGGTATCCCCAATGTGAAACACTATAGTGAATAAATCCTTAATAACACAATTCCAATAGTCCTTCATTCAAATGAACTAATTAAAAAGTTCTCATTCAATTGAGTGTCTTTGATTTATGTCCTTAATAGAAGATATAAATTATTGGGAACTCAATTTATTCTTTGGTTTATGTCAAAGTAATTACTAAGGAAACACATCAACAAATTCCCAGAAAATAGGAAAATATTGGTGTTGAGGATAAATTTTCCTTTAATAGGTTTTTTTCTCTTCACACCAAATAATATAATTTATAAGAGATACAAGAAGTTGATATATATATGACATAGATGATGAATTATCCACTCTAATGATTAGAAATCTAAAAATTCATCAAAAAATTTATTCTCATTATATTTTTTAATATCAAATATTTAAATCACATTGATAAAAATTATTATATAGAAGTTAATCATATGAATGATAATATTTATATAAATTTGAAATGTTATTTATGTACCAATTGGGACATCATAAAACATATATCTTGTAGTGAGAATTTTACTTATAGTTTAGAATTTCAAATAAATTATTTTGGTGATAGATAGGTTTATAATTTTCCTAGAAAACAAGGAACATAAAAAAGAGTGGTAATATATAAAATCAAATAAATTGTTATCAAAATATTTTGTTATGATTAATTTACCTTATACCATATAATTGTGTAATTAAACCTCATTTTTAGTGGTCAGGTAATCATTTACATTATTATTTGGTATCTTATGTAGTAGATTTCATTGATTATTGAGACAATAGCTTGATTAATTCCTCATTAATTTATTAAAGAAGAATATGAAAGTAGTTTTATAATTATATACCTTAATTCATGATTCCAATTGCCCTTAGTTTGTTCCTATGACAAACCTCCTCCCCCTTAAAATAATTTATATGATGTTTCTTTAAACCTTTTTCAGATGAAGGAAAATACATATCCTTCTTCATCTTCTTTGACGCATTACATTTTTCATTGTGTTTAAATGACAATATATTCTCTTAACTAAATGTGAATAAAATTGATATAGACAATTCTTATTTTATTTTGATTATTTTTTGAACTATTTGTCGATATGATTATAAATATTTATTAATTGTAACATTTTTTATTATAGACTTAATCCCTTGAATGAAATGATCGGTCTTGATTTATGTGTTGTCTATGTAATATATAAAATAATTTTATATTCTTGGAAAGGAATAATGTTACTCTCTAACTCTATATTCATCCTATTACTTTAAGATAAGCAAATTTCTCATAAATTTAGTTCTCTAATCATAAGGGAAATATTTTTGGAATATTGTTTCTTGGAAATCACTCCATTTCTTATGAAATATTTCATCTTCCTATGGTTTATTCTTAATTAATGACCATTATGGATCAGAATCACCTTTGATACAATATATTGTAGTTGTTAAGTTTTCATTTTTTTTAAAAACATGATCAGAAATATCATTCCAATGAAACAATCCACTATATATATACCATTATTTTATTTTTTCCATTAAATAATGGGAGAATCCAGTGCATCCACAGATAAAACATAAGAGAATCATGTTGAATAATATCTGGATATTCCATCTAGGAATAGTGATTCACCATAATCTAATTACTTTTCAAAAATATAGAAATTATCATCTCAGATCCAATACCATATTTATTATTATTCATAGTAAAACAAATTCCATATTTTTCACATGTGTTGATACCATTCATTATTATAGGTTTCATTTCTAATCAAAGTCATATATTAAATTAACATATAGATTTATTAATATTCAATAAAATTGTATAATTATAAATTTGGTGAATCAAAAATATTGTTATTAATTTTTAATATTAAAAGCATATTAATTTTTTATTTTTTAATATCAATACATAAATATAATGCTTTCAGATCTTTAAAAATTAGTATAAATGAAACTATTAATTATTATAAGAATATACAAAGAGATTTTTAGACTATGTTAGCAGTAAGTCTCACGGTTGTGTACAACCTGATGATAGATTCAATGAATAACGCTACCTTTTGGAGTAATTTCCCCAAGGTATAAAAGTATACGAACCAAATCATGTTTTTTGATTGATGTATAGATGTATTCCCAGGGAAAACACATATTTTCATAATTATAAAAACATTAGTGTGTTCTTCAATAATAATAAAAAAATTATATCATAGATTTATGTTACATAAAATATTTTTTCATTAATATAGTTCCCATTCTGTCTACTAAACATCCTCTAATATATTAATTAATAAGCCCAAGTCAATTATCCCACAGATAATGGTTACTTTATTACATTAGCATATATAAATGGGGTAAAAACCTGAATGGAATGTCTTATTATTATTCATGGAGAGAAATGTACATACACAAATCCAATTTGATATTTGGGATATAAGATATAATGTGAATATGGAAAACATTCAGCATCCTTAAACTCATTCAAACAGTTTTTCTATATACAATGGAAAGGAAAAAATAACTAGGATCTCATATTCCAGTTATGTGTTATAGAGAGTATAAGGTATCATGAATAAATAATTCATATTCAAAACAGAATGGAAAATAATTAATCACAATTTCTACTTTAGAAAAAATCCTATTATCACTATTAGATAAAGAATAATCTTTATATCATTTTAAATAAGAAAACACATATTTTATTTAATCAATAACAAGGGAAATAAATGCATCCATGGATAATATCAATGAAAATAATCTCAATTATATTAATTACGAAATTTTAATTAAAAATCATTTATATTTGACATAATGATATTAAAGGTCCTGATATATATTCCATCAAGGAATTTCACAATTTATGTTTAAAATAATTGGTAAAAAAATAATTTGTCTAAAATATCTTTTTCATGGGACATTGAAATTCATTTAAGGGCTATTTAATTTTTATCCCCACCTGTAACTATATATAAATTTCATTAATAATATATTAAATTATTTATTTAACTAATAGAATATATTTTCTATCAATATATATCAAAATTGGTTAATGAGTAATGATTTTTCAATATATCAATATATAAAAAATTAACATAAAATGTATACATCATATATAGAAACAGTAAATGGTCTATGAAATAATAATATCCTATATACATATATTATGGATATTTATGTGAAATTCAATGTCCAATGAAAAATGATCACACTAAAATTATTTTATTAAAAGAAAAATAACAATCAAAAAAATTAATCATGAGACAAGAGGTGACCATCAATTCATCAGGAATATAGTTTTTTATAATAAAATTATATACATTAGAAGATTAAATATAATGGAAGTTATCTATTAGTACAAATAATCATAAGATTTTTTTCTTTATAAATACACTATAAATTTTAGAAGACTCTAAATTTCATAAAATTTTTACAGTTGAGGGGATATCTATTACCTACAAATATTTTAAAAATGAATTCCTTTTGGATTTTAAAAAAAGAACCTTTTGAATATTTTAGAAATGTTCCTTTAAATCTGTTTTTAAAAGTGAATTATTACCTAAAATTTTATTGTTATATAATTCAGTATATAAATTGAAAATTTTATAAACATATTTAAAACATTTACATGGATGTAAAATATAACAACTTTTGAGTTACTGAAAATTGTATTTTCAACAAATCATTTATTTTCTTCAATAATGTAAAATATAGAAGAAAAATTGGAATGAAATTTTGAGGATTTATTAATATATAGTGTGTAACAAAATAATATGGTATTATTATGTATAAATGATAAGATATCATCAAAAAAATAAATGAAATTTGAAAAGAAATTGAATTTGAAAAATTTATTCTTACATATTTGGAAACATTCATATTATAAGACTTAGAGACTATAAATTTGAATTTGAACATTAATCATCGTGAATAAAATGTAATTCATTTTATATATATATAATGGGTAGTTTATTCACCACAAAATATTAATAGTCAAGTATTAACAAATATTCCTCAATAGAATGGAATTTGTGATTAAATTCCTTACATAAGTATTCCATTTAGATGAACGTGATTTTGTAGAACCCCCTAGTTTATTTTATATAACCATTTATTTATGATTTTTATGTACCTACTTTATATGGATGGAGTATGAGAGAGTTTGGGGAACCTTTAAAAAGTTCTTTGGACATTTATATAAGTGATTTGGTGGTGTATGGTTCTCAGAAACTGTGAAACACTTGTGGTAAATTAGGCACAGTGAGATAGGGGCACATGTTAAGGATCACAGTATGTGAACGATTTTTCAAAACCATGTGGAAGCTTACGGGAAACCTTATAGTGTGTTGTGAATGATAGAAAATGAGAATTAGCATGATAAGTGCATTGTTTTAAACATATTCCAGCTAACCATAGAAGGAATACCATATCAAAACGTTCTGACCATGTTCAGCACACAGTTTTCCTAGCAATGTGATTAAACTATGTGTAGGGTGAATGTTATATCCTTAAAAAGTGTATATCACTTATTTTACCCATTGGCACTATATTTTTTCCACATATGCAGCCCTATCTCTAGATTTTGGTATCTCAAATTTTGGAGGACCTCTCCTAATAGAATTGGAATCAATCTGGATCAATCTCTTGGTGCATTGAAGCATTGTCATTTTGATAAGGTTTCATTCATCATCATTCTTGATGTTGTTTCTTAGATCTACTTCACTCTTCCTATGGTTTTATTAGATCTATTGACATTTTAAGGATATATAAGGTTATAGATTCCTTATCAGTTTATAATTTTCCTTCTTATTTATAGTAGCAGTGATATATGGTGGGCTCATGGAGATTCAACACGTTTTTTTACGTTTTCATGTCGTTTAACATTTTTTCCAAAACACTCGTGGTATATGGCTTCAATCATGACTCCTATTGATAAAATTTATTATATCAGTTTAAAATTGATATAATTGATAGATATTGATTGTAATATATTTGTGAAAATCATGATATAAATTTTCTTTAGTGATGATTTGTGGTTTTTTGTGAAATTGTTGAATTGTGGTGATTTTTTGTACAAAGTGATTTGTTTTATTGATTTTTAAATGTTACTTTTAAAATATGGAAATTATAGAATTTTGAAAGGATTATAGGAAAATGGGTTTTCACTAAAATTATTATTTTATTAAAAAAAATTGGGATATTGGTATTGATATTTTTTTGTCATACATTATTCATGTGTTCATAGTGAATTTTCGAGGCTTTGTTGAAATATGAACATTTATTTGAGGTAAATGTGTAATGGAAATGGATATAATTACCTTGTGATGACTTAATAGATCATTGAGAGATCACTGATGATAATGGTACTTTTATAATTATAAATTCATGGTTGGTTTTGTGGATGTGTGAAATTGAATGGCTATGCCGAAGGAAACATATGAAATGGTTTTAAGGAATTGTTTGTTGTTTTCATGAAATAAGATTTTGCAGGAAAATTGGTAGACATAACAGTTGTTTATATTTGGTTATAAACTAATTTTCAACTTATACATATTTTATTATAATCTATTTTGGAAATTTTTTTATATACACTATTTTGAATAAATGTTGTTAACTCTCTTATCCTAGTTGTGTGAGTGGGGAAATGAGTGGGGAAAACCTTTTGAGTTTTAGTACACAAACATATGTTGTCACTTTTGTGTTTCTACTGATTTCATATACCATGACATGGGGAATGGTTAATTATCAGATATATTTAGTAGAACATAATGATACATTGTATGTCCGGTGGTGTTGGTGAATGGAGAATGGGGAACTTGGAGTATTGCGGTTATCTTGTAGTTTTGTTTTTGTTTTTCATCAGTTGTTTAATTTTAAATTTTAGTCCTTTACATTGTTACTTGGTTTCTAGATTGATTTTGATAAATGAAATTTTTGGATTTCATTCGTGGTTTTTGTATACCATTTAGGGTTTTTTTGTTTTAATTTTTTGGTTAGTTGGTTTACATTAAAGGTAAAGTAATCCCCCACATGTATTTAATCCTAACTTTTCATAACTTTTTGAATTGGAACATAAACTGGAATTTTAGTAGAAGAGTAATTCATTTCATATAGAATGTATGAAATATTTAAAATGTTATTGAATCTATATTTCCTTTGACTAGAAGTTCATGTTGGATGTTAGAAAGGACCATTTCACTTTTTGAACACATTATTTATATGCCTAGTTTTCTTTCTTTTGTATTTTAAAAGTCATGACATTCAATTTTTGAACTCAATTTCAAAAATCATACTTTATATTTTTAAAATATAAAAGCAATCATTTGTCTGGGGACAAAAAAACTAATATGTGTGGGGTGTTGGAAGGGGTGAAGGGAATTGACTCTACGGTGTCGGGTGCACAGTAGTAGAGGTGTAGCGGGTCAGTTGTTGCCACACAGTGGTCTAAAGGTGGAATGGTGTGGCTCAACAATTTATATGATGGACAATGGAAGAGCGTCTTGGGTCCATGTTTTAGGTGTGTCACAGTGGCGATGAGAGAGTGTTCCTTCCCCGATTAGAGTGGTTTTTTCTTAAAGGATTGTTGGTTGAGAATGAAGTGGTTGAACCAATAGTAGCATCCTTGACAAAGAAAAATAGTGATAGTAGGGGGATTTCTTGGCCAAATAGATGTGTTTAAATAGGGAAAACATCGAGTTTGTATAGTATAGATTCAGCTTCTAATGGTGGTTTAGATTATAATCTACAGATATTTTATGTGAAGAATAAGATATGGTTTGATTTGGGAATATTTATTTCAATATTCTTAAATATATAGATGTTTGATTGTGGTTCTATATTCAATTTTGAGTTTTCTGGTCTTCTTCATCAACTCAAATTTCATTGTTTGCTGTATTTTAATTTGTTGTTTCCTTCTGTTTTATTTTTATTATAAACTGAAGAGGTTGTATGTGATTCAAAATGAATGGTGATAGTGGGTGTATCAGTATTTGAGAAATAGAATAGTGAATCCGAGTCTCCAATAGTGAAGCAGTGGTTGTAGGGGGAGAAATAATGAATTGAATGCCCATTGTGATGGGAATGAAAATGGTTACAGTGGAAGGGGGAGTGAACATGGGAAAACATCAGTGACTCAGGTTTAGGAAGTGGGTGTGGAGACGATGATATGGGAATGGAGAAGCAATGATGACTCAGGAGTCATCGTTAGAAGAAATGGTGATAGGGGAGGTACCAAGAGGATGTAAGCATAGGTATAGATGAATGATGATTTATCTGATCCAACTTTCAAGGAGGGGTCTAGAAGTGGAGATGAGATGGAGTCACCTCCAAGAGTTAGTGTTTAGAGGAAAAAATAAATAGAAAGGGGTAAAATAGTGACTCGGTGATTCATCGTTGAAGCATGATGTTAGTGACTCAGTGAGTCATTGTTGGGAGTCACAGGTCTCTCTCTAACACCTCTACACCTGCATAAAAATCAACCAAAATAAAAAAACAAAATTAATTAATTAATTAATAAAATTAAAAAAATTAACTTCATAAATTAAAAAAAAAAATCGACTGGTTTACAACAAAATTAATTTTAATACAATTTATTCAGCTAAAAAATAAAATTTATTTGTAATTAACTATTAAAAACAATAATAAGTAAATTTTATTGAAAAAATTAATTAACACATTTATAAATTTTATAATTACTTAATTTAAAGAGTCAAGGTATTAAAAGTAATGATTAAAAAGAACTAAATCATTAAAACTAATTCTATTATTTAATAAACTAACCACTAAAGTGAAAATTATATTTATTTATAGAATTAGTGATTAAATTAAATATTTAAGTAACAATTTATTTTATTAAAAAAATAGATAATGGAATAATAGAAAGAACAAAAATTTAGAATTTAAATAAAAGATAAATAATAACAAAATGTCAATGCAGAATGAATGAATAAATATTACAATTATTTTAAAAGATAAAAATAAAAACAAAAATACATTATTTTCACAACAAATGATTATTTTAAGTAGAAATGAAAACAAATTGACAAAAATTAGTGATTATTAAGTACAATACATTATTTAAAGATTTAAAGTACAATAAAAACGATATAATATGAGGAATATCAAATAAAAATGAGCCACTTCAAATCCATTCGACATTTATTTCCTCCCTTTGGTGCCTTTGGGGGATATCATAATGCCAAGTAGCATCATCCCACATTATCAAGGAAATGAAGAGAAGGATGGATGTTACAACTGGTATTAGTTTTTTATTCCAATATCATGTGTCAGATAAATGGTATCGTCTCATTCCATTCCTTGTGAATAATGTAGTCATCAGTTTTGTCAGTATTTGAGTTGAATTCATTCATGTCTATTCCTTATGTTGGGATCGCTAAAAGTAGTTGGATTTTTTGGATATTAATTGTAGATAATAACAAGATGTAGCTAAACATTTTATACCAAGCATCAATTTTCAAGGTATATAGGAACATAATTGTTTTGGAGACACATATAGGATCATTCAATTTCATTCCCAAGTTTTTAGACAATGAGCTGAGCATGGAATGCATAAGAGGAATGGAAACTCGCAAAGAGTGAATACATTATTTCAAATAATGATTTACGATTTATTGTAATAGAGTTGATTTTTGAAAATGGTGAAACTATTTTTAATTGAATTAATATATGTTCGTGGTTGTAGAATTTTCAAAATGGTTTCATTTGTAAAATTATATTAAATGATTTCAAAAAATTGATGAACATGTGAAAAAGGTAAATATGGAAACTAATGTTCTAATAGTTCATGTGGTTTAATTTGAAAATATAATACTTTAGTTTGTAGAGAGTGAGGCTCATAGATATTATCTTTATATATAAAATTGAAATGGGTATATGTTTTAGAAACAAACTGGGAGAAGCTATGGAGAATGTGGTTGCACCTTATCTGCATGTGAACCAACAACTGGTTCAGAGTAACATCCAATAATTTTAGGTTGTGGACTCAGGGAATTATATGGATGATCCATGAAAAGTGGATAATTATATCTAGTTCCAGAAACAGAATCCACCCATCTTCTGGGGTGATTATGAACATGAAAGAGTGGGGGAATAGATGAACATGATAAATTTTATCTTTGATTTCATCGTAATAACAACAGAACTAGTGTCAAAGTTGGATATGTTTATACTCAGTGATATTTCATGCTAGTGGTTGGATGTAGAAGTACATGATATAGTGTATCATGCCTTAGTTGGGATGATTTTGAACCATTTTTTAACAAACAAGTCTCTCCTCACATGTTCAATATCATGAAAATGACCAGGTTAAACATTTTTAAGAAATAAAATATCTCCATAATAGAGTATGAGTTTGAATTTATGAATTTAGTGCGTTTATCACTAGATTTTGCATCTAGTGATGCCTTTAAGGCAATTATCCTTCAATCGTGGATCGGGAAGGAGATCCCTTTGAGGATTGATGTGCTCTATATTACTGATTATATATAGATGGTTATAGAGCGATGATGGATTAAAAAGAAATATTAGGATATATGGGAGGAGTAATAATGTTGATAACCATGAGAACTTGTGGGTACAATAATGCTAATAGAAGTGGAAGAGGGACACCTATATCCAATGTGGGATTAGGAATCAGAATCAGATAGTCAGATCATGGAATCTTTCTGTGAGATCTAAATCAAAAGTTCGATTTTTTCTAATGTCACTCCTTCGACCACATGAATCGATAGTGTACAACACCACTGAGAGAATTAAATAGTTCCATCAATATGGGGAATATTATGTTCTATTGTCATAGTGCTCTGAGGTCAGGTGCTCTATATACATTTGAAGTGTAATAGGTGTTGTGTGCTTTGAGTGGGAGAGGGATACATAATCAATCTCGGTTGAAAAACAGAGCTAGCCATGGTGATTATAGTAATACATTGACTTCACAGGAAGATAAATATATTTAAGTAAACCAAGAGAAGAGTGTAGCAATGATGAAATTATATGGAGTTGAGTAGGTGATTATGGATGATTCGGATGGATAATCTACAGTGGGAGGTATTATTTTTTTAGTTCTACCATTATGAATGTTCTATTTGATAGTGTTTCATATCATTATATCACTTCTTATCATGTTTTTGATACTATATGTAAATAACATAGTATGTTGACTTCTATGATAAAATATAAAACTCCTCTTTGTCAAAGAGAATGTCGATCCTTCTTATTTAAATTATGTTGTTAAATTGTATATGGAGTTCAGAAGAAATGGTATTTCTCTTTGTTGTACATGGATTAATATGATGTAATCCAAGGTATGGACTTGTTGAAAATGTTCAAGGCTCACAATGACTATTATATCAGTGTAGTTAGTTTCGTTACTGAGGATGGTGTCGATCATATCTTTAAAGGAGACAAGGTTGTAATGACAAGTGATATCGGTTTATAGGAACTAGCAGTGAGAATGATCTCTTATGAGTTGGCAACATTGAAATTGGAATCATTGGTAATGATAGAAGTCGATTGTTTCCTAGTATTTTTGGATCAATTTCTTGATGTCTTTCCCAAGAACATTTCATGGTTACCACCATTAATGGAAATAGAGATTATGAATGATCTCCATTCGTGGATCAATACTATAATAGTAATATATTATCAAATATAACCAACAGAATTAAGGAAACTAAATGTATAGTTATAAGAGCTATAAATAAAGAGTTTTATTTGGTGGATCACATATTTGTGAATAGCACTACTCCAGTTCATGACGATATCTAGTGAAACAGTAATGTTTTTTGTGGATTATCATAAGATCTACCAAGATACCATCTAGAATAGATATCCAATTCCACACATTTATAATTTTTTCAACAAATTTTTGGGAGCTCAGTGGTTCTAAAAAATTTACATTTTATCAATATATCACAAGTTATTAGTTTGAAAGGAGGATATCTAAAAACTCCATTCATAAAAAGATAATAAAATTATGAATTTGTGGTAATTCATTTCAATCTTACAAAGTAACTACTAGTCTTTATGGTATTTATGAATCAAATATTTGAGAGATATAAATATTCTTTTGTTGTAGGGTTTGTGGATGGTATATTATTGTATTCAAGAACTAGGTTTGAATGTGAGAAACCCATGGATATAGTGTTGGGAATATTGAGAGATCATCATTTCTTTTCAAAATTGTCAATATGATATTTTTTTGGACACAAAATGTATGCTTTCTTGCCCATGTAATTTCTAATAGAGGTTTTTATGTCAAACTAGATATGATATAAGATATTATATCTTGGAAACTGCTTAAGAACATCTTCGAGATACGGAGCTTCCTTAGTCTATCTAGTTTTTACAAACATTTTTTTTCATCATTTATCGTAACTAGATTCACCTATGAAATATTTGATAAATAATAATGTAAAATTATAATGTAGTGATGAATTCCAGATGTCATTTAAATATCTAAAGGTTCCCGTTAAATTTTCACCGATATTGATTTTTCTGAAATCATGATAAGGGTACATAGATTACTATGATACATTGGGATATGATATCGGGTATGTTCTCTAAAAAGGAGACCATGTTGTTTCTTTTAGATCAAATTAGTTATGAGTGCTTGTCAAAAATACCTAACACGTGATTTGGAGTTTGTTAAAGTTTACCATACTTTAAATACTTAGTATCATTGTCTATTTGGTGAGAAATTTACTATTTTCATGGATCATAAGAGCTTGAAACATATTTTCTCCCAATGGGATTTGAATCCAATGTAAATAAGACTGATGATGTATCTCCAAATATTTGACTTTGAGTTGATTTATACATGGGGTAAAAGAAACACAGTGTTAGATGCATTAAGAAGGAATTCATAAGCATAGTTGAAAAAAAAAGATTAAAATAAGTGGCAGTTGATGTTGGTCCTAGCCGATATGCATGTGGAATGTGAATACCAAGGATATATTATGGTGTTATTTCATATTTTGTAGTTATTTATTTTGTAATGATGGTAATGGGGGAACAATATGACACATCGAAATGTGTTGCAATGAGTTCAAAACTTAATGATGGGGAGACCATTAAGGGATATAAGATAGATGAGAGTTCAATTTTCTGGTTTAGAAATTAGATATAAGTACCTTTTTTCAAGAGAATATTTTTCATTCTTACCACTATTCGAGATGGGTTGTACATCCAGGAATACATAAGATTTATAATGTGTTGAAGGTGTCATTTGGATGGGTCGGTATGAAACAGATGGTGGATGGGTCAGTTTTACAGTGCATAACATGCTAGAACATTAATGAAGAGCATCGGTGGCCATTTTGTATGTTGAAATCTCCACCTATTACTTAATGGAAATGGGAGTAGATAGTGATGGAATTTGTTACATGCCTCCCATGAATGGTTCAGAAACATGATTATATATCATTTATGGTGGAATGATGTAAAGACCTGTAAAATTCAAGGAAATTTTTTTCTTATTTTTCTTTGAAATTTTGAAAGAATGAAGTTTCTGACGGAACCTGATTCCAAGTTCTGGTGTGACCGGAATCATTTTCCAAAGTTTAGCTCGGGTACGTTCAGTGAACGAACGAGCGGGGTTTTCTAACTTTTGAACCAGTGTTCGGAATCGAATTCCGAGGGCACCGGGGGAATCGCAGCACCGGTATCTTCTTAGAAACGCCTTTTCCGGAGTTGCGTTTGCTCGGATGTGGTTTTTAATTTTTGGGGTTAAGTTAAGAAATAAAATAAAAGTGGTGCGACACTTTATTTTATTTCACTTAAAGACACATAAGCCAAGTTAAGTGGATAAGGTGGAACCCAAAATATCCTACCCACTTGGTATGATATTTGTGAGGTGGGGACTGCACGAGCCCCACTGTTTCTTCCCTCCTAAGTAACACACCTCCAACCCCCCTTTTTAATGAAAGTCAAACCTTACGTTTTTCTGGTTAAGAAACGCCTCATTAAATTTAGCGGTTAAATCGTTACAATTAATTCTTTGAATTAATTGTTCGTTTCTTATCTTTTGAATTTCAAAAACATAGGTTCATAATAAAATAAGTGTTGGACTTATTTTATTATGGTTGGGTTGTGTTGTGTTAAACCTTTGGGAGAAAAAGAGAAGATTCTTCGTTCTTCGAAGAAGAACGTGTAGAACACGCCACCGCCAATGAAGAACGCCAACCTCCAACGGCGGACGACGGAGAGAGATGCCTTCCTCGGAGATCACCTAACGCCAACGGCGAACCTCTTCTTCTACGGCGATCCTCTTCTTCTGCGGTGATCCTCTTCTTCCGCGACGGTTAAATCCAAGACGAATGCTCGTTCGACGACAACGTTGAGGTAGGGTTTTATGCGTTTATCTTTGTGATTTCTTCCGTCGTTATCTTCCCTTCCTTGAACCGCTTGTTATCGTGATAACTGGAGGAGGTCGGACCGCACGAACACGGCCGAAACTCCTCCCCTTTTTGGTTGTTGATTTTTGATGCGGTGAGAAAGGCAACACGGTGCCGAAGCACCGCGCGGACTTTGTAAAAAGGGAGAGCGGAGAAGCGCGGCGTCGTCATACCGCGCCGTTGGAAGCAATAAATCTGCGGCGCCATCGCGCTGCGCCGTAGAAGATGAAAAAAGGACGTGGCGCAGTCGCGCCGCGTCGGAGGACCTCAGAAGCACCATGGCTGGAGCGGGGCCATGGCGGAAGGTCATGGCGCTGTCGCGCCGCGCCAGACGAACCAAGTCCGCGTTCGATTCCGGGTCGCGGCGATGCAGGGGAACCGGCGGCCGGCACCGGGCCGGCGGCGTCGGAGCGAGGGGACCGGCCCTTGTCGGTCCCATGGCGGAGCAGCCGGCCAGCCGGTGCGGGTCGGCCGGTTCGAGGAAAACGCAGGGGGTCGTAACCCCCGGCCGGCCAGCTGAGCAGCCCCATAAAGGGGTCGCGGTTCTTCATTTGGGGGCAGCGTGCCCCCCGCATTCGAAACGGCTCGGTCGTTCGGCCGAGCCTCTGGCCAGCGCGCCGCGCGCCGCGCCGCGCTGGCTGGGCTGGGCTACGCCCAAGCGGGCTGGACCCAGTCCCGGGACGGGTCAACCCAGTTCGGGCTGACCCTGGGGGTATCGGGCCGGGTCGGACCAGGCCCGAACCCCCTAATACTGAACCTCTTCGGTCTGTTGCCCATAACATGAGATACGGGCCTCCGATCGATGCACCATTAGTTGCGATGCAATATTTGGATCGAGGTGGTCATTTCAGTATATTGCACTCAAGTTTTTGGAGTACTTTGGGTACGTCCGTGTTGGTTCGTACATGAAATCAACCGGGCCCTCGGAGCATAAACCCTCATAACTTAAGCTCCGGACGTCCGATTGACGTGTCGTTGACTTTGATGGATTCCTCTAAGTGAGACATATCTTTTGGCTTACTCCGCTCGAGGTTTGTATGCAGTTGGAGAATGGTTGGGTTGGTTTTCCCTTAAAAACCAACCGGTCCCCTGGAACGAAAAAGCCAATAACTCTCAGACCGGGCATCTGATTGACGCGCCGTCTGCGACGTTGAGTTCATGTTGACGATATAGAACTTTTGGATACATCAACTCCGGAATATGTGTCAGTTGGTGTATCAGCCTCTCGGATCGTGGAGCGGACCCTCCCGAACGAGCATGCTGTGTGCAGGAACCCTAGAGCTGGCTGCGACTACGACGACGACTGTACAGAAATCCTTAGTGGATTTGACGGTGATGACTACAGCACTTAGCGATCCTACGTGGATCAGTGATACCGATCCTGTGTGGCTCCGATCCTGTGTGGGTCAGCGCTCAGTGGTCCTGTGTGGGCCAGTGCCTACAGATCCTGTGTGGGTCTGATCTTGTGTGGGTCTTTGCGGGGGTTAGTTAACTATCGATCCTTTGTGGGTCAGATCCTTTGTGGGTCATTGCGGGGGTTAGTTACCTATCGATCCCCTGTGGGTCAGATCCTTTGTGGGTCATTTTAGGGGTTAGTACCTATCGATCCTTTGTGGGTCCGATGACTTAGATGAATCAGTGGATATATCTGATCATCTCAATCATCATACGAAGAAGTATACCTGTGTGAGCTGAATCCTGTTTTGCTTTCCTATGTGGATTGTGTTGTGCTATCCTGTGTGGATTTACGTTTTTCTTTCCTGTGTGGACTGGGATGTACTTGGTCTCGGAGGTTGGAGCGAGCTGGAATTGATGACTTAGGTATATGTATGAGCATATACCTAAGCAGTGTCGAATGTTACTTCGTGATTGTATCTTTCATTTTTGGATTATCCTTTGTGGATTCTGGGAGACCTTCGGGGGTATCGGGGTCCCTGCTGAGTAGCTTATACTCACCCTTGCACGGGTTATGCCCACACTACATTGTGTTGGTTGCAGATGACGGACAACGCTGATCGTGGTTAAGGCTAGCAGAGCGGGACGGTACCTGGAGGTGGACCACTGGGCGGGACGTACTCGGAGCGGACGGCTGGACCCTATGAGTTGTGGAGGTCATCTGTACTCACCCTTTAGGTGGGAATTCCAGTGGATGGCTCGATGATATGGATTTACTTTTCAATTTCTTTTTTCCCTTCCAGTTGTACTTTATTTTCCGTTTGGGTTTGTATACTGGCCCACTTACTTTTCTGCACTTACAGTTGTACCCAGTTTTTACTTAGTGTTTACTTCTACTGATTTCTTGTTCTGTGGTGTTTGTTTACTTTACAAAGGCAATAACTTCCCTTTTTTACTGGGAATTATGCCTTGGTGATAGTCGCCAGCCCCTGGCCTATGGAAGGCGGGCTTGGGGTAGTCACGGCACGGGCCCCGAGGACGGGTCCTGAAAAATTGGTATCAGAGGAGTTTGGTTCTACCACAGAACTTTGGACTCTGATATTTTTCTATGTGAAGCAATAGTGTTAAGCGTATTGGATGTGGTTATCGGTCCAGGGAGTCCAGTTTTGGTGCGGCGGCTGACGTATCTATACACTAGGACCCTGACTTTTGATTTCTGACTTAATGCACAAAAACATTGATTGCATGGGTGTTTCAAGTTTTCTTTGTGAATACTTTATGTCAGCTCACTAGGTATACTGTTCTAACTGTGGCGCACCTGTTTCCTTTTCAGGATGGCCCCACGACGGTAGCCATCTAGGGTCCCGAGAGTTGAGTGTGACGATAGCCCATCGAGCGATGAGGCCTCGGTACAGGGCCCTTTGACAGCTGAGGCACTGGCGGTACCTTTACCCTCCGAGCTGCCGATGCTTCCAGCCCCATCCGCTGACGATGCACGTCGCCTTAGTGCACTGCACGAGTTTCAGCGCCAGCGACTACCCAGGTTCTACGGGGAGACGGACCCCCAGGTAGCCGAGGATTGGCTGGAGGTAGTGGTGCTAGTTTTCAGGTTAGTGAGGACACCAGCAGACCTCATGGTGATCCTCGCAACGAGCCTACTACACGTGGCAGCGGGCCGATGGTGGAGCTTGATGCTCCAGGTGCACGATGAGGCATCTCTTATCTGGATAGAATTTGAGAGCCTCTTCTGCTCAGAGTTTGTCTCATCCATCCTCCGTGCGGTGCGCATCTAGGAGCTTCTTCAGCTGCGGCAGGGCAGCTTGACAGTCGCCCAGTACTCGGCGAGATTTACCGATCTCTCGCGCTACTCGACAAACATGGTACGGGACCCATTATTCTGGGCCCGGACCTTTGAGAAGGGATTGAGGCATGATATCAGGTCATCATTGATCTCCCTCAGCATTCCAACCTAGGCATTTGTACTGGAGCGAGCCCTTTTGATCGAGAGATTTCTTGCTGAGCCTTCTTCAGCAGCGAGACCTACCGCGGGGCGGCACGTAGCAGAGTCTTCTACAGCAAGCAGTCAACGGATGACTCATGGGTCTAGGTAGACCAGACCCTCAGGCAGAAGACCTTAGGACACTGGCTCAGCAGTACGGGGCACACAGCATGGAGCTAGTCTTTCGAGAGGCAGGCAGTGCTACACATGCGGCGGGTAGGGCCACATGGCTCGTGACTGCCCGACCCGTCGTGCCGAGGAGCAGCAGACGGTTGAGGGGCCACCCAGGCAGAGGCAGAGGGTCGACCGTGGTGGTCCGCAAGGAGCAGGCAAACGAGGCAGAGGAGTTGGCCAAGCAGCAGGTGGTGGGCGACAGTTTGAGGCACTATCACCACCACCACCAGGAGGTCCACCCTGACCACAGGGATCTGGCGGCTAGAGACAGGCACAACTCTAGGCAGTGGAGGCCTACGACCACGGCACACCCAAGATGATTCGAGGTACTATCTGTGTCTATTCCACCCTTGATGAAGTTCTCATAGACACAGGAGCGAGTCACTCTTTCATAGCAGCTGCCCTTGTTCGGAGCTCGGAGATTTCGATAGAGCCGTCGGCTCGATCCTTACGGCTAGAGACTCCTACGGGAGAAGACTCAACGATTACGCACTGGTGCCGGCAGTGTGAGCTTACTCTAGGAGGCGAGAGCTTCGGCTGGGATCTTCTTGTAGCGGCGTCGAGGCCTTACGACGTCATCTTGGGAATGGATTGTTTATCTACAATCCATGCTCAGATCGATTGTATTAGGCGCAAGGTGCGATGTGTACGCACTGATGGGAGCAGGTTCACCTTCACCGGTGAGAAGGGAGCCTTCGCAGCACAAGATGGACTTCCGCAGAGGAGATGACAGCACATCACTCATCAGTTGTCTATCCTCATCCTAGGATCAGTTGACGGGAAGAGTCCTAGTTTTCCTGCAGTGGTGGATCAGTATGCAGACGTTTTTCCCGACGACGTTTCAGGACTACCTCCTCACAGAGATGTAGACTTTTATATTGATCTGTACCCCAGGACAGCCCCGATATCCACTCCATCATATCGGAAGGCACTCGATGAGCTTCGAGAGCTAGGGGTATAGTTGGAGGACTTGTAGGGAAAGGGATTCATCCGACCCAGTGTTTCACCCTGGGCTTCCCCGATATTGTTCGCCAAGAAGGCAGATGTGAGCTTGCGACTTTGTGTCGACTATCGTCGCCTGAACCAGGTTACAGTAAGGAACAAGTATCCACTATGAATGATTTATGACCTCTTCAATCAGCTCAAGGGAGCATGGTGGTTCTCAAAGATAGACCTCAGGTTAGGATATCATCAACTCAGAGTTCGGGACGAGGACGTGCAGAAGACGACCTTCAGATGTCTGTATGGACACTATGAGTTCTTCGTTATGCCTTTCGGCATGACCAATGCTCCAGAAGTGTTCATGGGCCTCATGAACAGGATCTTTCAGCCATACCTCGATCGATTTTTCGTGGTCTTCATCGACGACATTTTGATTTACTCGACGACTGAGGAGGAGCACGCCTACCACTTGCGGGTTGTACTAGACACACTCCGAGAGAACTAGCTTTATGGAAAGCTCTCTAAGTGTTAGTTCTGGATACGTGAGGTCCACTTCTTAGGGCACGTCATCTTTGAGGTGGGAGTTGCAGTGGATCCTGCGATGATCAAAGCAGTGCTAGCTTGGGAGCCACCCAGGAGCGTGACAGAGGTACGGAGTTTCTTAGGTCTAGCTGGATACTACCGGATATTTGTGCCAGACTTCTCCAGAGTTGAGGCACCACTCCCAGCTTTGACAAAGAAAGGGAAACCCTTTGTGTGGTCAGGAAGATGTCAGCAAAGCTTCCAGGAGCTGAGACATAGATTGACCAGCGCCCCTATCTTGAGGCTTCCAGAGGAGGGAGTAGGGTACGTAGTCTACTATAATGCATCAGGGACCAGACTCGGGTGTGTCATGATCCAGGAGCGGGCCGTGATCGCCTATGGATCATGCCAGTTGAGGCCGCATGATCAGAACTGTGCTACTCATGACCTGGAGTTAGCAGCAGTGGTCTTCGTTCTAAAGATTTGGCGACACTATCTGATGGGAGAGCACTTTATAGTCTTTTCTGACCATCAGAGTCTAAGGTACATCTTCTCTCAGAAGGAAATGAACCTGAGACAGTGGTGATGGCTCGAGTTCCTCCAGGACTATGACTTTGAGATAGTCTATACTCCTGGGAAGGGGAACGTAGTAGCTGATGCTCTCAGCAGGAGGTCAGGCATTCAGCTACTTGAGAAGGTGACAGAGCAGCTAGCCTCTTTGCAGATATCCTTCGTGGATAGAGATGGAGCAGCCTTTATTCAGTCTCTCACAGTCACCCCTCCACTACTGTAGTGGGTCAGAGAGGCACAACGTGGGGACGCTAACTGTGAGACGTGGCGTGCACAGATATCCTAGGATAGGCACCTGATGGTTTCTCCATTGGAGCATAGCACGACGTCCTTTTCAGAGGACGTACCTTGGTACCAGTTGCTTTATAGGAGGAGGTTCTTAGAGAGTTTCACACTTCTCCCTTGGTGGTACATCCTGGAGTGGCGAAGATGTACCAGGACCTCAGATGACAGCACTGGTGGTCAGGCATGAAGAAGGTTGTGGCAGAGTTCGTTTCTTGATGCCTCACCTGCCAGCAGGTGAAGGCAGAGCATCAGGTACCAGCAGGCTTGGTACAGCCCTTGGAGGTCCCGGAGTGGAAGTGGGAAGGGATATCTATGGACTTCGTGACTGGACTTCCACAAACTTCCAGAGGTTACGACTCCATTTGTGTGATTGTCGACAAAATCACCAAGTCGGCTCACTTCATACCCATTAGAGAGCAGGGCTCAGTAGAGATCTTGGGACGTCTCTACGTTTAGGAGATTGTACGGCTTCACGGTGTGCCATCATCTATCATCTTCGATCGAGATGCTCGCTTTACATCCCGGCTTTGGAAGGGGTTGCAGGAGGCGTTCGGGACGCAGCTACGTCTGAGCACCACCTTTCACCCTCAGACAGATGGTCAGATAGAGAGGACCATAAAGACTCTCGAGGACATGCTCCGCGCATGTGTCCTCGACTTTGGTCGCAGCTGGGAGGACCACCTACCCTTGGTGGAGTTTGCGTACAACAATAGCTACCACTCCACCATCGGGATGGCACCATACGAGGCGTTGTACGACCGACCTTGAAGATCTCCTTTGTGTTGGAAAGACCCTGGGGAGTCATCACTTTTGGGACCGGAGATGGTCCAGGCCACGACAGAGAAGGTCTAGGTCATCCAGGAGTGGATGAGGATAGCTCAGAGCCGGCAGAAGTCTTATGCTGACAGGAGGCGGAGGCCACTAGAGTTCGAGGATGGCGACCATGTCTTCTTGCGTGTCTCACCTCGACGTGGATTATAGAGATTTGGCTAAGGCGGAAAGTTGTCACCACGCTGCATTGGACAATTCTAGGTCCTCAGCAGGATTGGAGAGGTGGCTTATCGCCTGGCTCTACCACCTCAGTTGCACCGGGTGCACGGAGTCTTCCGCGTATCTCAGCTGAGGAGATACGTGCATGACCCGACGCATATCATTGACCATGGGGAGCTGGACGTTGATGATGGGGTGACTTTTGCGGAGGTCCCAGTGGAGATTGAGGATCAACTAGAGCGGGTCCTACGTGGATGGTTGATTCCTCTACTGCGCATCAGATGGTAGCATGGGAACCTCCAGGAGAGCACTTGGGAGCGAGAGGCTCAGATGTGTGCTCAGTACCCACATTTGTTTCCATAGTTTATGACATATCTTTACGGGGACATAAAGCCCTGAGGTGGGAGTGATGTAAAGACCTGTAAAATTCAAGGAAATTTTTTTTGTTTATTTTTCTTTGAAATTTTACAAGAACCCAGTTTCTGACGGCACCTGATTCCAAGGTCCGGTGTGCCCGGAATCATTTTCCGAAGTTTAGATCGGGTACGTTCAGTGAACGAAAGAGCGGGGTTTTCTATCTTTTGAACCGGTGCTAGGAATCGAATTTTGATGGCACCAGTGGAATCACAGCGCCAGTATTTGCGTAGAAACGCCTTTTCCGGAGTTGCGTTTGCTTGGGTGTGGTTTTTAATTTTTGGGGTTATGTTAAGAAATAAAATAAAAGTGGTGCGACACTTTATTTTATTTCACTTAAAGCCACTTAAGCCAAGTTAAGCGGATAAAGTGGAACCCAAAATATCCTACCCACTTGGTAGGATATTTTTGAGGTGGGTCCCACACGAGCCCCACCGTTTCTTCCCTCCTAAGTAACGCACCCGCAACCCCCATTTTTAATGAAAGTCAAACCTTACGTTTTTCTGGTTAAGAAACGCCTCATTAAATTGAGCAGTTAAATCATTAAAATTAATTCTTTGAATTAATTGTTCGTTTCTTATCTTTTGAATTTCAAAAACTTAGGTTGATAATAAAATAAGTGTTGGACTTATTTTATTATTGTTGGGTTGTGTTGTGTTAAACCTTTGGGTGAAAAAGAGAAGATTATTCGTTCTTCGACGAAGAACGCGAAGAACGCGCCACCACCAACGAAGAATGCCAACCTCCGATGGCGGATGACGGTGAGAGACGCCTTCCTCGGAGACCACCTAACGCCAATGGCGAACATCTTCTTCTGCAGTGATTCTCTTCTTCTGCGGCGATCCTCTTCTTCTGCGACGGTTAAATCCGCGACGAACGCTCGTTCGATGACAACGTTGAGGTAGGGGTTTTATGCATTTCTCTTTGTGTTTTCTTCCGTCATTATCTTCCCTTCCTTGAACCACCTGTTATCGTGATAACTGGAGGAGGTCGGACCGCACGAACAGGGCCGACACTCCTCCCCTTTTTGTTTGTTGATTTTTGATGCGGCGAGCAAGGCAACGCAGTGCCAAAGCACCGCGTGGACATTGTAAAAAGGGAGAGCGGAGAAGCGCGGCGTCGTTGTACCGCGCCGTTAGAAGCAATAAATCCGCGGCATCGTCGCGCCATGCCGTAGAAGATGAACAAAGGACGTGGTGTCGTCATGCCACGCCGGAGGACCTCAGAAGAACCGCAGCTGAAGCGGGGCCGTGGTGGAAGGGCGCGGCGTCGTCGCGCCACGCCGAACGAACCAAGGCCACGACCAGTTCCGGGCCGTGGCGATGCAGGGGAACCGGCGGCTGGGACTGGACCGCCGGCGTCGGAGCCAGGGGACCGGCCCTTGCTGGTCCCGTGGCGGAGCAGCTGGTCAGCCGGTGCAGGCCGGCGGGTTTGAGGAAAATGTCAGGGGTCGTAACCCCCAGCTGGCCAGCTGAGCGGCCCCATAAAGGGGCTGCGGTTCTTCACGTGGGGGCAGCGCGCCCCCGCATCCGAAATGGCTCGGTCGTTCGGCCGAGCCTCTGGCCAGCGCGCCGGGACGGCTGCCCTGGCCGGTGCGCCAGGCTGGGCCGGGCTGCACCCAAGCGGGCCGGACCCGGACCCGAGACGGGTCGACCCGGTTCGGGCCGACCCTGGGGGTGTCGGGCCGGGTCGGACCGGGCCCGAACCCCCTAATACCGAACCTCTTCGGTCTATTGCCCATAACATGAGCTACGGGCCTCAGATCGATGCACCGTCAGTTGCGATGCGATCCTTGTATCGAGACGGTCGTTTTGGTATATCTCACTCAAGGTTTATAAGTACTTTGGGTTTGGCCGGGTTGGTTTGTACACGAAACCAACCGGGCCCTCGGAGCGGAAACGCTCCTAACTTAAGATCTGGACGTCTGATTGACGTGACGTCGACTTTGATGCATTCCTCTAAGTGAGATGGATATTTTGGCTTACTCTGCTTGAGGTTTAGACGTATTTGGAGAACGTTCAGCTTGGTTTTTCCTTAAAAACCAACCGGGGCCCTGGAACGAAAAGGCCAATAACTCTCAGACCGGGCGTCCAATTGACGCGCCGTCTGCGACATTGAGTTCCTGTTGACGATACGAAACTTTTGGATACATAAACTCTAGACTATATGTCAGTTGATATATCATCCTCCCGGATCGTGGAGCGGACCCTCCCGAACGAGCTTGTTATGTGCGGGAACCCTAGAGCTGGCTGCGACTACGACGACGACTTTACAGAAATCCTCAGTGGATTCGACGGCAACGACTACAGCACTCAGCAATCCTACATGGATCAGTGCTACCGATCCTATGTGGGTCCGATCCTGTGTGGGTCAGCGCTCAGCGGTCCTGTGTGGGCCAGCGCCTACAGATCCTATGTGGGTCTGATCCTTTGTGGGTCTTTGCGGGGGTTAGTTACCTATCGATCCTTTGTGGGTCAGATCCTTTGTGGGTCATTGCGGGGGTTAGTTACCTATCGATCCTTTGTGGGTCAGATCCTTTGTGGGTCATTGCGGGGGTTAGTACCTATCGATCCTTTGTGGGTCCAACGGCTTAGATTAATCAGTGGCTATATCTGATCATCTCTATCGTCATACGAAGAAGTATAACTGTGTGAGCTGAATCCTGTTTTGCTTTCCTATGTGGATTGTGTTGTGCTATCCTGTTTGGATTTAAGTTTTGCTTTCCTGTGTGGACTGGGTTGTACTTGGGCTCGGAGGTTGGAGCGAGCTGGAATTGATGACTTAGGTATATGTATGGGCATATACCTAAGCAGTGTCGAATGTTACTTCGTGATTGTATCTTTCCTTTTTGGATTATCCTTTGTGGATTCTGGGAGACCTTCGGGGGTCTCGGGGTCCCTACTGAGTAGCTTATACTCACCCCTGCACGGGCTATGCCCGCACTACGTTGTGTTGGTTGCAGATGACGGACAGTGCTGATCGTGGTTGAGGCTAGCGGAGCAGGATGGTACCTGGAGGTGGACCATTGGGCGGGACGTACTCGGAGCGGACGGCTGGACCCTAGGAGCTGTGGAGGCCATCTATACTCACCCTTCAAGTGGGACTTCCAGTGGACAGTTCGACGCTGCGGATTTACTTTTCAGTTGCTGTTTTCCCTTCCAGTTGTACTTTACTTTCAGTTTGGGTTTGTATACTGGCCCACTTACTTTTCTACACTTACTGTTGTACCCAGTTTTTACATAGTGTTTACTTCTACTACTTGCTTGTTCTGTGGTGTTTGTTTAATTTACAAAGTCAATGCCTTCCCTTTTTTACTGGGAATTATGCCTTGGTGCTAGTCGCCAGCCCCTGGCCTATGGAAGGCGGGCTTGGAGTAGTCGCGGCACGAGCCCCGAGGAAGGGTCATGACAAATGACTTACAGAAAAGCGATGTCGTGTGTGCCCCCAAATGATTAATGGTTTTTGGGGTACTTAAGTATAGTAGAGTGGCTGACCAAGGTTGTCTCTCAAAGGAGGAAGAAAATTAAACAACATATTAAAGGAATTTTTTAAAATAAATTAAAAGGAAATATGAACACTAATTAAAAGAATGAGGGTTGTTTATAATTTATAAATCAATAATAATTTTGATGGAAGATTATTTTTTTTGTTTTTTTTAAATGAAGTCTGGTTAAAATGACACAATAAGAATATATTTTTTAAAAAATATATTAAAAGGAATTATCGATCTAACTCTACCTTATCATTTACTTATTAATCATTATCATTTAAATTAATATCCACTTAATTATAATCCCCTAATTTTTAAACCCTCAAACCCTACAGGAGTTAACTTAACCACAAATATGAAATTACTTAGACCTTAGGATAGCTTCGAAAGATGCCATCACAACACCCTGATTTGATTGATGTTATAAAGATAGATTATGGTCAGTGGTTAATTATAGAACATATAAACAATGTAAATTATGATTAATTGAGTTTATGGGTTTTATTTTAACTCTACAAACTTATCATATGTGGTCTTGTATTACCGGGTATGTTTGTGCTCTCACAATTTACACAAAATCTCACCCTTGTGTGTTTTCTGTCAATTGATCAATTACTTTCATAGATTCATTTAATTTAAAAAATCAATTAATAGATCATATTATTGAAATTAAATTATATCATTTATTCAAAATAAATGAATGAAGATGGTAAGAGGTAGATCGATTAATAAAAAGACTACTCTTCAATGGGTGCCGTAATCATTGTAGAAGTGAATTGCATTTGAAATGGTTTATAATTGGTATTAACCAATCACACTTCTACAAAGGAATTCCATCCCAATGAGGAAGATAAAATAAGATGAAAATTTAGCCAAATAAATGAAGTGGAAGATAAGATAAGATGTTTATTGAAAGAACAAAAACATTACAACAAAGGAGAGAAAGAGAAGATCATTTTGGAGAAGATCCTAGCTTGAAATATTCCCTCCTAAAATGGTCAATTTAAATGGAAATAAAACACTTCAACTCTATGTCCAGTCCTTTACGCCACATCTCAATCCTTTAAAATTAGAAAAATATATATTTATATTGTGGACAGGAGGATAGGTTAAAAGTAGTTTCAAGTGTGAATGAGGAGATTCTGCCAAATATTTTAATACCAATTGAACCACATTATTGACCATCAAAAAGGATGAATTAGCTATCCTTTCAGATATATAATATGATTAGAATTTAGTTTCAGATCCCATATCAATATTTGGGCTCTATCCATGCAATTATGTAGACTATATAGCCCAAACACTAAAGTGATGTCCAATCTCGTGTGTCCTGCCCACCATTTAATTAACAACCCATTTACTACATCCCAATGCCTTCTTTAGCACTAGTGTCCTGGATAAAATTTGCAAAATATTAAGTGAGGAAAAATGTTACAAAATTTTATGTTCAAATCAGTCATATTAAAATATTTATTTTCGAAATTCTATATGGAATTTTAAAAGGGTAAAACTGAAATTTTCACCATATTTTCAAATGAATGATCTAATCCAAAATATTTTATAAATAAGCATATTTAACACAATGTGAGGAAATTATATCTTGTATTATCAATGAAATATTCAATAAAATTTGTTTTATCAACTCCCCCACACATAAAATTTTTCACTCCTGGGAAAAAGATCATATCATATATTAAAAAAATTATAAAAAGGTATGCATATTCAAATTTCTCAATCCAAAGTGAAAATATCTGAAAAGTTAGAAACAAATCAATAGTAAATATCTGAAAAATATTTAAGTTATTGTCTCATAAATATTTCCCCAACTAAATCCAGTGAGATTCATAACACCAATCATATCGAAACAAGTCATGGGTCTACCATGCCACTAATTCTCAATGTGTGTGTATGTGTGCCATCCATTCCAAGCATGTCTGTCCACCATTTATTTAGTATATTCATGTCAATAAAAATTGTTCTTCTTTCATGTTCTATTCCACTAAACCTGTTCAATATCCTTTGTAATAAAATTCCAAAACTCACTCATTTATGCATTCCCAGAAGTCAAACCATGTGCTCCTGACCAAAATATCCCCATATGTTGTACATTTCATCACTCCCCTCTTTATTTACTGTTTTTTATATAATTTTGAATTTTTTTTAGAGCGATTTGAATATTAAGATATTAGGTTCACACACATAGTTCAATCTAGTACAATGATGGAAATGGACGGAAGAGAAGCTAAGGTATGGAAAGAACATGTTATAAGCAGAAAAGGATTACTTACCATGGATATACATTTAATTTGGTAATATAAACTCACAAGTCATGATTATGTGAAAAAAATGTGTGGATAAATAAATGAAAAAATTTACCATGAAAAAATAACACAAATAATGATATCAAAATCTAAAAGGTTTGATAATAAAACAACCATTAATATTATCGACGAATTCAATTTTTATAAAATTCAATGCTTGATGATGTAATATTACCAATGATTATATTTCTTCCAATGAATTTTGAAAATATTCATTTTTCAAATGTGACACATGATAATGTTACATGATATATTTGTTTCCTTTTTATTCATGTTTTAGTTTTTGTTTTGAAAATTTTAAACAAAAACATAATAGAAAATACGCATAAAACACACAAATGGAAATCCTAAATATCAACCCCAAAATGTTGTCCCCTATCCCCAAAGTAAAATATTCCATTGTCCTCAATGTGAACCTATGAGATTATATATGGAAATGAAATTTTAATTAGGACAAATAATATAAAAGTGAAAGTTTTTGGAACAACCAGATTAGCTCATGTGTTGATGGGGTCATGAAGTGTGATGAAACCCATTGCATCAGTAGGAAGTCCCTCATTCTATTTCTTAATCATTTCCCATTTATTGTAATGATCCTTCAAGTTCCGTCTTATGTGATCTCCCTAGCACCACAAGGAAAAAAATTAGTTACAATATAAGGACATAACCACATGGAACAAAACATACCAGACCTCAACTTCAGTTGTGAACTATAGAGAAAAATTTATATCCAACTTGAAATTCACTTTTCTAGATCATTTTGTCCTGATATGCTTTTGATATTTCTTTATAGAGCCTAGAGTTATCAAATGAGGACAATAGAATCTCCTCAAGCTCTTGAATTTTCATCTTTCTTTGGATTCCAGCTTAGGAAAAATCCATGTTACATTTCTTTATAGCCCAATAAGACCGATGCTCCAATTCCATGGAGAGATGATAGGATTTACCAAAAATAATCTGAAATGGGGACATAATTATGGGGGTATTGTATTCTATCCTATAAGACCATAATGCATCATCCAAGAACTTTCTCCAATCCTTCCTTTTTGGCTGCACAGTTTTCTCCAAAATTTGTTTCAACTCCCAATTTCAACCATCAACTGGGCAATTTTTTTGGGGGTGGTATGGTGTTGATGTTTTGTTGGTCACCCCATAATTTCTAAGGGGGAATCCAAATTATTATTATAGAAGAGTGTCCCTTGGTCACTGATGATGTCCTTTGATACTCAAAAACTAAAAAAAATGTGTGTCTTGACATAGTCACTACAACATGTGAATCATCTGTCCTGGTTGCCTTAGATTCCACCCATTTACTCACATAATCAACCAAAACCAAAATATACAAAAAACCAATTGAACTAGAAAATGGGCCCATAAAATTGATGCCCCATACATCAAAAATCTCACAGAATATTATGAGTTTTTGGGGAATCACATGTCTCTTAGAATTGTTTCTCGTGTGTTGTAAACGACAGCCTGATTTACAAAATAGATGGGTGTCATTGAATAATCTAGTCAAATATAATAAAGAGTCCCAAACATTATTAGATGCCTATTGGGGTCCAAAGTGTCCACCACAAACATGTGTATGAAAAAAATGTAAAACATGCTCCAACTCAGGATCTAGAACACACCTCCTAATAACCTGGTCATTATACATGTGCCATAGATATGGATCATCCCAAATATAAGATCTTGACTCACTCTATAACTTTTGGACTTCATGTTTCTATAAATTTCCTAGGATTTCTGAGGCAATAAGGTAGTTAACTAAATCATCATACCAATGATGCGTACCTGAGATGGAATTAAGATGCTCATTGGGGAAAGTGTCCCGAAGTGGTACTTGATCTAAGGTGTAATTCTCTAGTGTGGGAGTAAGCCTACTCATGTAGTCCGCGACCAGGTTTTCTGACACCTTCTATTCCGTTATCTAAATGTAAAATTCTTGAAGAATGAGAATCCATGAGATATGTCTAGGCTTCGAATCTACCTTCTTCAAGAGGTACCTTAAAGCTATATGGTAAGAGAAAAAAACTACATTATAGACATATAACTATAAACGGAATTTATCTAAAGTAAATATGATGGAATGATTATCCTTTTCCATTTTTGTGTAGTTTGATAGGGTTGAATCCAGTGTCATCGATTCATATTCAATCACTTGTGAACACCCATCCACCATCTGAGATTATACAGCTCCAACCATAAAGATGGAGGCATCACACATTTTCTCAAAATGAAGATCCCACCATGGGGGTTGTATGATAGGTGGAGTGTTCAGACACTTATTTCTCTCATAAAAGGAATTCCCTCAAAAATCATAAAACACAAAATCAGAATCCTTTTGAAGTAATCAAAATATAAGAAGAGTAATCATACTAAAATTTTTATCAAGCGCAGATAAAATCTGGCATGCCCTAGGAAAGATCTAACATCACCACACATGAAGGATAGGGTAAGGATGAAATGATATATACCTTAGATCTATCAAATTATATCCCATGTTTTGACACTACATTCCCGAAGACAATCACATGATCTACCATGAAATGACACTTTTCTAGGTTTAAGATGATATTCTTCTCAATAGAACGATTCAAGATTATTCCCAAACATAAGATACAATCATCAAATGAAGATCCTTACACTGTAAAATCATCCATAAATACCACCATTCAGGTCTCAATAAAATTATAAAAAAACTCACCATGCTTTTCTGGAAGGAACCTAGGGCATTGTATAGTCCAAATAGCATCCTTCGGTAGGAAAACGTACCAAATGGACAAGTGAATGTTGTCTTATCTTGGTCCTCTGGAGAAATAGGAACCTCAAAATTACAGAAAAATCTATCTAAGAAAAAATAGTGTTTCTTCCCAGCTATTCTCTCAGGCATCTGATCAAAAAATGGAATGGGTGAATTGTCCTTGTGAGTAGATTGATTTAGTTTTCTATAATCAATACACACACGCCAATTGTTTTATACCCTCATTGGAATTAAATCATCTTTCTCATTTTTAATAATAGTAACACCACTTTTCATAGGAACAACCAGAATAGAACTCACCCACTGGGAATCTAAAATATAATAGATTATACCTGCCTCGAGCAATTTTTCTACCTCTTTTTTTACAACATCTAAAAGGGTTGGATTGAGTTTCTCTTGTGGGTACCAAACTGGTTTAGCCTCTTCCTCCCAAAGAATCATATGCATGAAAATGGAGGGGCTAATACCTGATATGACATCCAAGGTCCACCTGACAACCCTGATGTTCTCCCTCAAAATATTCCAATTTTTTTCTTCCCATTCAAAAGAGAGATTTTTAGAAATTATTGCAGGTGACCTCTCTCCACATAACAGGTATGAGTATTTTATATTAGGTGTAAATGGATTGAGTTCCAATGAAGGGGGTGATATATGGACGGGGATTTTGGTGGAACTAAAATATGTGAACAATGAACATCATTATCAGAATATACATCATTAAAAACAGAGAATAAAGCATCAAATCCATCAGAATACTCAATAGTCATGTCATAATCAGAGTTCTCATGATCAAAATCAGGATATGAATCCATTAAAAAATTAATTCTAAGAGAGTCATGTGTATTAGAAATAGGTTTCTAAGTTCTCTTAGACATAAAACTATAAAAAATGCTCATAATCTCCATATACATAGGACAATGAAATACCATGGTGTTTTTACCTAGTAGTTCAAAATGGGAGATAACAAAAGCAGAATGGTCCTCTTAAGGGTACTTCATGGAGTCTATAACATTAAATATTACAACTTTATCTCCAAAATACATGTAAAGTGTATCTTCATTGACATTTATGATAGTTTTTTCAGTTTTGGGGAAGGTTATACCTATGATAATAGTATCTTGAGAACATACATGATCATACACTATGTTAAGAATGTAGAAATATTCTTGAAACATCGTGTCTCTTACCCGGAAAAGTACATCCTCAAGGACTCCTGCTGGATTTGTTGTGGCTCTATTTTATAACTACATCACTAATATCTTTGGCTTCAACTCACCAACCTATGAAGAAGAAAGTACAGAGTGAGGAATTACATTTATGGATGCTCCTAAATCAGAAAGAGCATCAGAATTGTGTAACTCCTTTATGGTTCATGGGATGGTGAATGTCCTTGGATCCTTGCATTTTTTTGGAATTGTGAGAGTTACTGTAATATGTGCTGACACATTCCTTCCAATATCGATCTTATCAATTCCTTTGAGCCCTAAATTATTGGTACAAAGTTCCTTTATGAATTTTTATTACCTTTAGATTTTCTTGATGACTTCCAGTAGAGAGATGTTTACTCCAAATGCTTGAATGCGTCCAAAAACACTTTATTCATTGCCTCATCAGCCATATTCTTGGTTTGTACCACCCTGTTTTGAATGGGAAGGTTTTTAGGAGGAACATCATCAATATTTTTCTTACATGGGTCTTTCTCCATTGGTTGATCATCAGTTGGTATGGATTAAGTCTTCTATAAAGTTGAGGTGAATCTCGGTGGAATGGTAGGTGGAGTAGCATCACTTATTTTCTTCCCACTTCACAATGTAATGGCACAAACATACCCCATGGGATTTGGAGTATGTTGGGAACGTATATTTCTATAATTATTTCATACCAATTCATGGAGGGCATTGGAAAATTGGCTCATTTGTGTATTCAACTCCCTCAACTTCGAAACTTTACTCTTCATCTAATTATGTTGATTAAGAACAATTTGTTTCAAAAGGTCATCAGGGTTAAAATATACACATGTTTGGGGATTTTGTTGTTTATGACTTGTTGATTCTTGAGATTCAAATCTCTATTGGGGTTTTTGGAATCCATGATGGTAAGGTGGTGGATACTGAATGTGTTTTGTTTATGGAGGGGCCATTGATGTTGTCCAGATTCATACCTCATGTCTAATTGATCCTTACATCCTTGTTTTTATATTGGTGTAAAGGAATCTATATTCTTTTGTGGATATTGTTGTTATTGTTGCTGATATGGTCTCCTAGTAAAAACGGTTGCTCAATCTTCTATTTCTTGTAGCTGGGGGAAACAGTCTGTTGGATGGATTTTCATACTGCAAATTCCACAAGGACTTGAATGAGGGGGTTGGGATGTCTTTTTAGAAAATGAAATCATCCTCACCATAGTGGTAAATAATTCTAACTTAGTATTAATCAAATGAATTTCAGGAGTGGAAGGACTTACCTGATGTACTTCTCAAACATGTGGTGCACCTCGATCAACAAATTGTTGAGAGTTTTGGGCCATTGTGTTAATCAATGCATGTTCAAATACTGGTGTCTGGTCCACCAATGCTCTTCCAGCTGCAGAAACCACCATGATCCTCTCCATAGGTGTGAGTCCTTCATTGAATTTCTGGATAAAGAGTTTCTCACTAATTTGGAGATGTGGAAAGCTTGAACACAACATCTTGAATCACTCCCAGTATTCATACATTGACTCCCCTTGTGATTTCTTGATCCATGAGATCTCCTTTCGAATGGATTTGGTCCTTGAAGCTTGGAAAAATCTCTGCAAGAAAATACATTTCAATTCATTCCAAAAATTTACATCTTCAGGTTGTAAATAATACATCCAATCTTTCACACCTCCATCAAGTGAAAATGGGAATTCTCTTAGTTTTATATGATCTTCAGAAAATTTTTCTTGCTTTATGGTTGATTCAACCACATTAAATTCATTATGATATTTATTATTATCCTCACCAATGAGGTTGTGAAATTATTGAACATGTGAATAAACCCAAATTTTATTTAATAGTCTGAATCAAGATTTGGGTATGCAATACAGTTTGGTTGATAGTTAATATTAGGTGAAACCAATTCCCAAATGGCTATTTTATGTTCATTTCCATTATTTTTGTCCATTTGTTCTTGTTTTATAGTTGAATTTGAATTCCTTCCAATTTCAAGGATCTGAGAGTGGAGGAATTGTCCAACTGGTTGAATGATGAAACATCTTGTAGACTGAGAATGTCTAATTCAAGCTCGAAGGCTACGTTCAATCTTAGGATCAAGATCTAAAAGATCCTTGAGATTAGTTAATTTTATAAATCAAATAAAAATGAAATGATGGAAAGTGGACCATTTTAAAATTAAATTGAGAATTTTTAGTAGATTGTCCTATTAGAAGAATAAAAAAATAAAATAAGAAGAAAAAAAATTCAGATTGGTTAAAGAAGGAAGAAAGAAGAGAAGAAGAGAATAAAATGTAAAATAAAATAAATACCTATAATTGGTGGAAATAATTACTTGCCTCCCTAGAAACGGCATAAATTTGAAAGACATTGTCGTGGGTGACCTCAAAGGATTAATAGTTTTTTGTGGTACTTAAGTGCAGTAGAGTGGCTGACCAAGGTCATCTCTTGAAGGAGGAAGTAAATTAAAAAACATATTAAAGGAATTTTTGAAAATAAAATCAAATCAAATACAAATACTAATTAAAATGATGTGTTTTTCTTATCATTTATAAATTTTTGAGAAGTTTTCTGTAGAAATGTTGTATTTTTTTGGAAATAACGTTCGATTAAAATGACACAATAAGAATATTTTTTTAAGAAAATATTTTAAAATGTGTAATCAATCTAACTCTAACTCTTCATTTACTTATTAATCATTATCATGTAAATTAATATCCACTTAATTATTATCCCTTGATTTGTGAACGCTTGAACCCTACGGGATTTAAATTAACCATAAAGATGAAATTGCAAAACCCCTAGTCTTACTTCAAAACATACAATCGCATAACCCTTCTTTGATTGATATTCTAAGGTTGGATTATGGTCTGTGGTTAATTAGAGAACATATTCACTATGAAAATGATGATTAATTGATTTTATAGATTATATTTTAACTCTACAAAATTATTGTAAGTGGTCTTGTATTACCAGTTATGTCCACGCCCTAACAATTTATACAAAATCTCAACCTCGTGTGTTTTGTGTCTATTGTTCAATTGTTTTCTTAGTTTAATTTAAATTGAAAAATAAATTAACAGATCATATTAAATGAATTATAATATATCATTGATTCTAAATAAATGAATGATGAAGTTATGTGATAGATCTATTACTAAAAAGACTACTCTTCCATTGGTGACGTAATCATCACGGAAGAGAATTTCTTTTACAATGGTTTATAAGGGGTATAACCCAATCACATTTCTACTCAAGAATTCCATCCCAAAGAGGAAGATACAATAATAATAAATTTGAGAAAAAAAATAAATGGAAGATAATATAAGAAGTTTAATGAAAGAACAAAAACATCACAATAAAGAAGAGGAAGAGAAGAGCATTTTGGAGGAGATCCTAGCTTGATAGCTTCCCTCCTCCAGTGGTCAATTTAAATGGAAAATAACCACTTATCTTATGCTCCCAATCCTCTAAGGCACGTCCCAATCCTTCCAAAAGAGAAAAATACATATTTATAGAGTTGAGGGGAGGCTAGGTTTATAGTGGTTTCAAGTGAGAATGAGGATATTCCTCCAAATATTTTAATCCCACTTGCACCGCCTTCTTGACCTCCAAAACGTGTGTATTAGCTATCATTACAGAAGGATAATATGTGTAAAATTAGGATTTCGATCCCCTCTCAAAATTTGGGCTCAATCTATGCACATATGTTGAAGATATGAACCAAAAACTATAATGATGTCCAATCTTGCATGTCCATCCCACCATTGAATTAATTTTCCATTTACTCCATCCCAATACACTCTTTATGTAACACCCCAAGCTTCCACAGTATGCATCTTTTTGAATAATAAAATAGCTTGCGATGTACACAACATCGAGTTCTAACACACCACAACCAATCAAACTAGATGTTATGAATTGTAATACCCACATTTTGAAATTTTATAAATTTTATTTTTCAATATGGTCTTCATTTTTGGAATCGGAAAATCAAAAATCGTATAGGGTGAATTTTTTTATTTTTATGAAAACATTCAATTTTTGATTAATAGTGAAAACATTGCTTTATTGGTTAACACATAATTTTTATTTAAATTATTAGTTATTTTATTTAAATTTATATTCAGTAAAAATATATACATAAAACCTATATTTTCCCAACGTATTTCATTGGTGTCATTTTATAATGATATTAGATATATAAAATTTTATTGATCTTTTTACCCACTTTTACCGACCTTCTTGGCGCATTTTAAAATTTGCATAAAAAATAATTTTTCTACTTCTACGAATAGAATTTCAGAAATCCAAAAGACATAGTTTACATAAGTATATAAAATTTGGTATAATAATATGGAAATAATTTTTGGTGAATGGTAATTTTTGACTTTTATTTACCACGGTTAAAAATAAATATGGTAATTAGTTGTAAAAAGTGATATTATAATTACCCTAACACATGTACTCATTCTATTGGATAAGTTTATTTTGACCAAAATCAACCTTTGGAATAAAATATGATCCTTTTTGCCAACTTTTATTAGATTAGGGCATTTATTATTATTTTATTTAAAGAAGAGTTAAAGGTGTTAAATTCAAACTTTAATAACTAAATAATTTTTAATATTTGTTTATACATAAGATAAATTCTACTATAAATATTCATTTGAAATCTAAAAAAATTTCCTATATAATTTTATTTTATTTATATTTTTTGGATATTATATAATTAAAAATATTTCAGACACAATAATGATGTAGTAATTACCTTATTAATGAATGATTAAAAAATTAATATTATAAATATCTAAATAAATGTAAAGTGAGACTTATGATGAATTCAACTAATTTTATAGGTTAATATTATATTATATTTTTGATTAAATAAATTTTTTCAATATGATAAAGTTGTTATGACTTTCACAAAAACAATATACCAAATAGTGTCAAAATTGACATAAATGAGTTTTTAAAAGAAATACTATATTATTAATTGATATATTATTATTAAAAATATATGGTTCATAGAAAAGAATTATATAAGGTTATATATATAAATAATGAACCTCTTGGGGTTCACTAGTCTTTTTTTAGTATGTATATTAACCATTTATTATAATAATACAGGAATACATGGTAAAAGTTTATCTATTTAACTAAGGGTTAAGTATAAAAGATAAGGTTTATATGGTGACCTAACTATTCTAAAACCTAATGGTTGAGAGGTTCTAGACCCATACCCACATTATCTTTGAAATAAATCATTTTTGAGCCATTATAAACCGAATATGACTTTATAATAAAAAAATATTTCCTGCCTTTCCTAAACTGACCCTCACCTATCTTATAAAAGGGTATATCCCCTTCTCTCAAAATCACACCTCCAATGCAGTTTGGATCGAAAATACCCTACTCTAATATCCTCCCAACTACCCTTACTTCAACATAGAGGCATTCCTTTGATCATAAATCCTGCCTAGGGAGACCTTTTGATAAAATCAAAAGTAATCACTCGAAGAAAAGATAATAATTTCATCACCTCTTTCAAAGTTCTTTTCATCTTCCACTTCCTCTTTCTTTGTGGTCTCCATACCAAAATAATAACTCAACCACCATCTATATACATTGATTTAATTATAAATATGGAATAACCATATTCATTATTCTATCCATCCTATGAATGACAAGTCACCACATGTGCGTACGTACAGCTTACCGTCTCCACGTCATGGTGTAGTTTGTTATTCCAACTCTTCATTATTTGGATGGGTATAATAATCAGTATAACTGATAAAAATAATATATATAACATTTTAAGAATTATTTATATATGATATATAATCCAATTACATAAAATTTCACTATCAATATAATGATATTGTCGCTCGTGCGTACATATGTATTACCGTCTCTATGAACGCGATGAAATTCATTCCCCGTCATAACCATTCCACAATAATTTTCATTTTAATATTATAAAAAATGATTAAGAACTTAATATAATTATAGATATGAATCAAATACATCCAATCCATAACAAACATGGATTACTCAACTAAGCATATAAAGAAAAATGAATCAGTTAACACGCATAATGATGATACTACTGAAATATTATTGACAAAGTAATATTAGAGGAACATATATGATATCAAATTTATGTTTATGGTTCATTTATAATTTAATAAAAATTATTTAAATAATATAAAATAAGTTAACTTACCCTCAATCAATTAAAATTACAAGTTAGGGGGTAATTCTAAAATCTCTCCCTTATCCGAGGTTTTTATATATGAGTATCTACTGAGACCTCTTTATAATTTACATTCATGTTTCATAAAAATGTACTTCAAAACATTGTTAATCTTTCCTAGACTATGTGTTAATTTCATTTATACCCATGTCTGACTTTTTATAATATGATTATAAAGGAATCTTTCTACCTTTTTCCAAACAATGTCCTTTACGACCTTTTCGATAAAATTAAGCAAAGTATGTTTTAACTTATACGGCAGGTGCAACTATATTTTTCCTTTATAACACCATTTATGCTTCCCTTACAAGAATATAATAATATTTTCAAAATAAATGTTTTATTTTATAATTATGTGACTTTTACAATATTTCAAAATAAAAATAGATATTTCTCTCAAATAGTTTTGATATCATCTAGGTCATCATCCTTTGATGGATTTTACATTTGTTTGATGTTAATTTGTTATGATACAGTCTTTCATATTGCACTGAAGGTTTTTTTATATGATTGATATTGTATGTGCTATTTTTATAACATTCATGGTTTATGGTTAATGTATTGAAATTTTTTATGCCAGTTTTACTATGAATGTTTATGTTATGTTTCAACCTTTTAATATGATAATGCATTGGACTTAGTAAGTGACTGGTGGAGCCTGCTATAGCTCTTTGATGCATCGTTATGTCTCATGAGACAAACTAGTTTCTTGGCACAATGCCTTGACAAAATCCTATTTGTAGTCTTGTATTGAGGCCTAGACTATGTGGTAATGATGTTTGATATTATTCATTTTATCATTATTAAATTGGCTATTGATTTTAAATTTTATTATTCTACAAGTAGAATAACCTTGTGAATAAATAAATGAATTATTTAATTTATCTTTACCATATTATTCTGAATTTTTAGTTTAAAAGGATTTTGTTTTCATCTTATACATTTCCTTAAATGTTTATTCTTATTTATGAAAGATTCCGCTATATTGTTATCCTTAATTAGAACCTGAGCTCATGCCTTTCTATGTTTTATTTTTCCCAGGATGTGAAGAAGAATGTTATGACTGACCTATAGGGATAGTTTATGGGAGATGAATGTTCCAAAAGGAGATGTAGTGTTGTTGTTTATCATTTCAAAATGTAATGTAAAACTTATGTTTTGTATCTAGTACTTAAAATTCCAATAAATGGATCGGTCTTTCAGGATTTGATTCCTTGTGATCATGTCAATGTTATATAATAATGCACTGACTTTGGGTAACTAGGGTCAAGGTGTTATAGTTGGTATCATATAAAGTTTAGTACAAACCTTGGAAACTAGATTTTTAAAAACTCTGATTAGATTACATTACCCTAAAATAGACATTGAATATTTGTTTAGAAGAACATCCTTGAATTTTGTTAATATAGGTATTTGGTGTATTTTCCAAGCAATAAATCTATGTCTAGATGCGAGCATGTAGAGGCAGCTTTGGCACAGATGTACCTAGCAGTGAAAACTCCGATAAGGAAATTTGGGCTTGACCTGTGGTATCCTGATACATGACAACGGTCCATACTACACTCTATGTTACGAAACTCTCAGGGGTTATGATTAGGATAATTCACATTATCTTTACAAACCATTATGAAATATTTATGAGTATATACCTCCTCAAAGAAAACATTTTTATGATTATGGATTATATCCTTAAACTGTTCAATTTAAGTAAAGTGTTTTACAAGTTTGGAATTATGTATTGAGATACATAAACAAATATAGTGCATGCCATTATTTAAAAATGGCACCTAGTGGAATTAATGGAAACCATATAAACACATGTAATCCATGTATGGATTTACCTCCTACTAAATATAATTATAGAGGGGCTGGTGAAGCAACTGGTGAAGACCATCTTAACACCATACTAGGACAACTCACTCAGGTTATGAATAATAACCTTACCCATAATAAGCACCCTAATCCACAATGATAAGGATCAATGTTATACTGCTTCATTAGGTAACAACTACCAAAAATCAATATAACTAAAAATCCAATTATATCTGAGTAATAGATAAGTTACATAGAGAAAATATTTAATGCTTTGGGGAGTATAGAAAGGGAGAAAGTTGTCATGTAATTTTATCACCTCACGAGAGATGAATATCAATGGTGGTCATTAATTCAAACTAAAAAGGAAGATAAAGAAGTATCAACTACTGAATGGAGGGAGTTCAAATAAATTTTATTCGAAAAATCCTTTCCTCGTGACCATCTAGCATATATGGAAAGACAATTTCTGAATCTAAGGAAAAAGGATGATGATAATGTCGCAAAGTTTGAGCCTAACTTTACCTGGTTATCAAGGAATGTAGCATTTTATATACGTAACCCATAGAGTAAGATTGATCGATTCATTGATGGTTTAAAACCATTTCTCCGTTGATCATTAGTCTCACAATTTTTCTCATCGTACGAAGATATTATATCATGATCTATCATGATAGAATATGAATTCTCTATGTATTACAACATAAAAGAAAAGCAAGAGAAGAAGATATCTATTGAACACTTGGGAAATAGAAACAAGGGGATGAAGATAAAATTGAATTTCAAACCTGTGGTATATGTGGGAAGAAACGCCATGGTAATTTCCTAAAGGTAATTGGATTCTATTACATGTGTTGTGAAAAAGGCCACTAGTCTTCTAATTTCAAAGGAAAGAAATATATTTCAATTTTGAATGCTACAACTATAGAGAAATGGGGAATTATTCAAATGAATGTCCTAAGCTCCATGACAACATACATCACAAAAGTCCAAGGGAGGAAGGTCAAGATAATGTGATCACAACTGCTGAGTTTGAAACTCCGAAAGACATGGTGGTAGGTAATTTAATGGTTTCCTTATGTTCAGCCAATGCATTATTTGATTCTGGATCATCGCTTGGTTTCATATCTTCTCAGTATGCTATGAAATTTAGATATTTCCAGTTTGATTTAACAAGGTATTTCTCAGTCAAATATCCTAAGGGATGTATAATTGCAACATAGTTTTGTGAATCAGTTCCCATTATGAAATATAAATGTTCTTTATCTACAGACTTCATCATCATACCCAAGATTTAATTTGATATTATCATCGGAATGGATTGGATTTCAGACCATGATGTGAAAATTTATTGTAAGAAGAAGGAGGTTGCAATTCTTGATGATAATAAGGAATAACTTATCTTTAGAGAAGAAAAATCTCCATCTGATTATTATCTCAATCCACCCCCAATAGCTCTACCATATTCAATTATTGGGGAGGAAGAGAATGAACTAACTATGAGTGAGGAAAATAAAGTTCGAATAGAGGATAGACCTATTGTACAAGAATATATTGTGGTGTTTCTAGAGGATTTACCTGAACATCCTCCATAATTAGAAGTTGAGGTTTCCATTTATTTAGTTTCTGGTTCAAGCCCCATATCGAAGACCCCTTACAGAATAGCCACTGTCGAATTGGTGTAACTAAAGAAAAAAATATAGGAATTTAGTAATAAAGGATTTATTCTCCCCTGTGTTTCTGTATGGGGAGCCCCTGTTTTTTTGTTAAGAATAAAGATGGATCTATGAGGTTGTGAATTGACTACAGGGAGATAAATTCTATAACAATAAAGAACATGTAACCCCTACCTCTCACTAATGATTTATTCTATCAAATTCATGGAACTAAATATTATTCAATGATTGACCTTCGATCTGGATATCATTAGTTGTGTGTTAATAAGGCTGACATTCCGATGACAAGTTTTTGTACCGCGTATGGGAATTAGGAGTTTGCATTAATGCCTTTTGGAATGACTAATACACCCTCTATTTCATGGATCAAATGAATAATGTTTTTCCAAGGAATAACTTTATGACATTGTAGTGGAATTTATTGATGATATATTGGTATACTCTAAAATATATGAAGATCATGTAAATCACTTTCTCATTATTCTAAAAACTCTTAAGTAAAATGAATTATATGGGATGTTTAGAAAATGTGAATTTTAGCTTCATGATATTTCTTTTCTTGTCCATATTGTCTCTATGAATGGAATCTCAATTGATCCTTCAAAGACAAAGGCAGTACAATAATGGCCATCACTGATGAGTATAACTGAGGGACGCAGTATTATTATCTTAGTAGGTTATTATAGGTGCTTCATCAAAATTTTTTCCAAATTGGCTAACTCATTAACCATGCTCACTTTTAAATGGGTTAAATTTGTCTGAAAAAAAAGGATTTTGAAGAATGTTTTAACAAATTTAAGAAAATATTATTCAATTATCTTATATTGACTCTACCATTGGGAAATGATTGGTTTTTTATTTATAGAGATTCATCAAAGAAAGGACTTGGTTTTGTCCTTATGCACAATGATAGAGTTATTTCCAATGCATCACAGTAGCTAAAAATTCACGAACAACACTATCCCACTCATGATCTTGAGTTAGAAGCTATAATTGTTTCTCTAAATATTTGGAGACAGTATCTATATGTTGAAAAATGTTAGATTTATACTTATAACAAGAGTTTGATGTATATTTTCTCACAAAAAAAACTAAACATGAGGCAAAGTCGATGGTTCGAGCTACTCAGGGATTATGATTTCATTATACACTACCACCTGGGGAAGGCAAATGAGGTGGTGGATTCTTTTAGCCGAAAGGATCATGGAGTTTGGAACAAGATGAGAGTTGAAAGGGATCATATGTACATGGATCTAGTAAATATGGATATGGGAATAATAATGGAATGTAAAAAATCAATACTTTTTCAAATGGTTGCCAATCCATATTTAATAAAAAAGATAAACATTTCTCAGACTAATGAAGAAGAGTTTCAAAAGAAAATTAAAGCTCTGAACATTGGGTGATTGATCAACATCGTATATGAAGGTTGAATTTCAAAATTTTGGAAGAGACATTGTTTTCCCGATATACCTGATATAAAAATGGAATTTTTGTATGAGTATCATACCTCCAATTTCTTTATACCCCTTAGTAGCACTATGATGTATAATTATTTGAAGGAAATGTTTTTGTGGGAGAACATGAAGAGGGAGATTCCTAATTATGTGTCAAGATGTATGGTTTTCCTACATGTTAAGGCTGGAAGATAGTATCATAGAGGATTTATGAAATATCTTCCCAAACCTGAGTATAAATGGAGTGATATTACTATGGTCTATGTCATGGGGCTACAAAAGTCTCCTAGAAGTAATTATGCAATATGGTTCATAGTTGATCATCTTACCAAGTCAACAGATTTTCATGCTATAAGAGAAGATTTACCACTTGAAGGTTTAGCAAGGCTATATATTAATGAATTTGTAAGACATCATGGAGAACCCCTATCGATTTTTTTATAGTGATCATAGTTTTACATAAAAACTCTGGAAATATCTTCAGAAGGCCTTGGATACTGAACTTCATTTTATCACTTCCTACCACCCTTAAACTGATGTACAATCAGAACGAACTATTGAAAACATAGAAAACATGTTGAGATCTTTCTCACTTGACTTTCAATGTATGTGGGATCAATATTTACCTCTGGTATAATTTTTCTATAACAACAGCATCTATTCAAGTATTCTTACGGCACTATATAAAGTGTTATATGGAAAGAGATGTCTCACACCAGCTTGTTGGGATGATGTTGGTGAAAGAAAACTAGTAGGACCAGAACTTGTTGCAGAAATAGTTCAAAAGCTGAATGTTATACAAAACCCACATCAATGTAACTCAGTGAAAGAAAAATAGCTATATTGATAACTGAAGGAAAAAATATGGAATTTCAAGTAATAGATCATGTTTTCTTGAAGGTGTCTCAATGGAAGGGTGTTATACAAATTGGTAAGAATGGAAAATTATGTCTCATGTACGTCGGACATTTCAAATTTCTAGAACGAATTGGAGTTGTATCTTATAATTTGGAAATTCCACCAAGTCTATCAAAAGGTCATGATGTGTTCCACATATCACTGTTGAGAAAATGAATGCATGACCAAATGCATGTACTCGCCTATGAAGAAATAGAACTGGAACCCGGCCTATCTTATTGAGAGGACCCTATCAAATTTCTTTATACTAGAGAACAAGTGTTGAAAAATCAGATGACTCATCTAGTGAATGTTCTATAGAGAAACCATAAGATGGAAAGGGAAACCTGGGAACTTAATGAACTTATGATGTAGAACCACCTGAATCTTTTTATGCTGTAATATTTTAGAAATTTTGAGGATGAAATTTTTTTAATAAGGGAAGAATGTAACACCCCATTCATCACCGATACCCTTATATTTTAATAATTTAATATATTGTGTTGTACGCAACATCATGTTCTAACACACCACAAACAATCAAACAATCCTTTATGAATAGTAATACCCAATTTTTAAAATTTTATAGATTTTATTTTTAAAAATGGACATCATTTTTGGATTTTGTGTATCAAAATTATCTTAGGTTGAATTTTTGGTATTTTTCTGTAAACATTCAATTTTTGATGAATTGTGAAAAAACATTGCACTATTGTTTATCAATGACTTTTTATTTAAATAATTAGTTATTTTATATAAATTTATATTTAATAAAAATAGATTTTTAATACCTATATATTTTCAATTTAATTCATTGGAGTCATTTTATAATAATATTAGTTCTATAAAATTTTATTGAACTTTTTACCATCTTTTTCTCACTATCTAAGCGCATTTGAAAATTTTCATAAAACCTAATTTTACCCCTTCTGTGAAATGAATTTAAAAAATCTGAGATACCCAGTTGACATCAATATGTAATATGTGGTTCAATAATATGAAATTAATTTTTGGTGAATAGTAACATTTGACTTTTATTTACCACAGTTAAAAGTAAATATGGTAATTAAAGGTAAAAATGATATTATAATTACCTTAAGACATGTCCTAATTCTATTGGATAACTTTATTTCGTCCCAAATCAACATTATAAATAAAATATGATCTTTTTGGTCCACTTAAATTATATTAAGACATTTATTATTATTTTATTTAAAGAAGAATTAAAAGTGGTAAATTGAATGATTAGTAACTAAAAAAATTTTAATATAATTTTATACATAAGATAAATTCTACTATAAATATTACTTAGAAAGATAATATGATTTCCTATATAATGGTATTTTATTTATAATTTTTATACATTAAATAATTAAATATATTTATGACATAATAATGATGTAGAAATTACCTTATTAATGAATGAATAAAATAATTGATATTATAAATATCCAAATAAATAAAAATTGATAATTTTGGTGAATTAAACTAATATCAATATTAATTTAAAATTTCAAGGTTTATTAAATATGTTTGGTTTGATATGATAATGTTTTTATGACTTTCACAAAAACAATATACCAAATAGCGTCCAAATTGACATAAATGAGTTTTTAAAAAAAATACTATATTATTAATTGATATGATACTATTAAAAATATATGGTTCACTCAAAGGAAATATATAATGTTATATATATCAATAATGATCCACTTGGGGTTTTCTTGGCTTTTTATTGTCTTTTTATTAACCATTTATTATAATAATACAAGAATAAATGGTAGAAGTTAAACTATTTAACTATGAGTTAAATCTAAAGAATAAGGTTAATACAGGTAGCTAAACCAGTCTAAAACATATTGGTTTATAGGTTATCAACCCATACCCACATTACCCTTGAAATAAATCATTTTTTCACCACTATAAACCGAATATGATTTTATCCTAAAATAATATTTCAAGATTTTCCGAAATTGACCGCCGGCTCTCTTATAAAAGGGCACATACCCTTCTCTCAAAATCACTCCTCCAATGATATTTTTCTCTGAAAAAACCTACTAAAATATCATCCAAAATACACTCACAGTTTCCTATAGTCCTTAATTTGATCATAAATCCTATCTACGGATCCCTTTTTATCAAATCAAATGGAATCACCTGAAGAAGAGGTACTAATTTATTCACCTCTTTCAAAGTTCTTTTTTTCTTCCACTTCTCTTTCATTTTTGGTTCAATACCAAAACAATAACTCCAGTAACTTCTATATATTTTGATGTTATTTTTAATATGGTACAACCATATTCATTATTCTATCCATCCTATTAATGACAAGTCACCATACGTGTGTATGTATAGCTTATCGTCTCCAGGTCGTGGTGTTGTTTGTTATTTAAACACTTCCTTATTTGGATGGGTATAATAATGAGTAAAACTGATTTAAATAATAAATATAACATGTTAAGGAGTCTATATATATGATATAACATCCAATTACATACAATTTCACCATCAATTTAATGATATTGTCGCTCGTGCATACGTATGGATTAACGTTTCCACGAACCCGATGAAATTCATTCCCCATCATAACAATTCAAAAATATTTTTTTATGATTAAAAATAATGATTAAGTACTTAATATCATTCTTTATATGAATCAAATACATCCTATCCAAAACAAACATGTCTTACATAACCCATCATATAAAAGAAAACGAAACAGTTTACACCCGAATCGATGATAATACTGAAATATTATAAACAAAGAAATATTAGAGGATCCAATATGATATCATATTTATGTATATGGTTCTTGTATAATTTAAAAAAAATGATTTAACTATTATATAGTTGTTTAATGTACCCTCAATCAAGTAAAAATACAAGGTAAGGGTTAATTCAACAATCTCTTCATTTTCAGGGGTTGTTTATACGTGAGTATCAACTTGGACCTCTTTATCATCCACATCCTTGTTTCATAAAAATGTATTTCAAAACATTTTTACTATTTCCTAGACAATGTTTTAATGTCATTTATACCCTTTTTTACTATTTATAAGATTATTATAATGGAATCGTTCCATCGTTTTCCAAAAAAGGTCCTTTACGACCTTTTCAATAAAATTATGAAAAGAATGTTTTAACTTATACGGCGGGTGTAGCTATTTTATGCCATTATAACAACTTAAAAGCTTCCTTTACAATATTATTAGAATATTTTCAAAATAAATGTTTTATTTTATAATTATGTTACTTTTAAAATATATCAAAATAGAATGTGATATTTCTCTCAAATAGTTTTTGTTTCATCTATGTCAATATCCTTTGATGGATTATACGTTTGTTTGAAGTTTATTTGTTATGATACAATCTTCCATATTTAATTGAAGGTTTTGTTATATTTTTTACTATAGATGTGGTATTTTTATACAATTCATCGTTTATGGTTAATGTATTGACATTTCATATTCATGTTTTAATATAAATACTTATGTTATGTTTCAAACTTTTCATATGAGGAATACATTGGACTTAGTAAGTGACGGGTGGAGCCCGCTATAGCTCCTCGATGTATTTGTTGGTATCAGGAGACAAACTATTTTCTTGGAAAAAGGCCTTGAAAAAATATTATTTGTATTCTTGGAACAAGGCGTTGACTATGTGGTTATGATGTCCAGCATTATGCATTACATCATTATTGAATAAGTTATTGATATTAAATGTGATTATTAAACTAGTAAAATATAGATGTGAATAATTAAATTGCATTATTTGAATTATCTTTTCTATATTATGCTATTGTTTATGTTTAAAAGACTTGAGATTTGGTCTTATACATTTAATTAACTGTTTATTCTTATTTATGAAAGATTCTACTGTATTGTAATCCTTACTAAGCACTGAGGTCACCCCTTTATAGGTTTTATTTTTCATAGGATGCGAAGAAAATATATTTTGACTGACCTATACGGATAGTCTAAGGGAGATGAATGTGTCAAAAGGAGACATAATGTTTTTTTATCATTTCATAATGTTATGTAAAACATATTTTTGTATCTAGTACTTTGAAGGATATTAACCTAATCAGTCTTTTGGAATTTGATCCCTTGTGATCATACCAATGATATATAACAATGCATCGGCTCTAGGTAACTAGGGTTGGAGTGTTACAATTGGTATCATAGAAATTTAGTACAACCCTTGGAAACTAGATTTAGAAAAACTATGATTAGAGAACATTACCCTTATATAGACTTTGAGGATTAGTATAGAAGAACTTATTATAATTTTGGTAATGTAGATATTTTTTGTATTGTCGAAGAAATACATCGCTTCCTAGATACGAAAAGTTAGAGGCATCTTTGACACAGATGTACGTCAGAGTGAAAACTCTGAAAATGAGTTTTGGGCTTGACCCCGGGTATCCTAGTACACGACAACGGGCTTTACTACACACTTAGTTACGACACTCTCGAGGGATATGGTTAGGATAATTCAAATTTTCATTACACACCATTATGAAGCATTTATAAGTATATACATCCCCAAATAAAACATTTTTATGATTACGATTTATATCAATAAAATATTCAATTTATGTTAAGTGTCTTACATGTTTGGAAATTTGTATTGTAATTCATAAACTAATCTAGTGTATGCAATTGTTTAGAGATGATGCCTAGTAGAAGGAATGAAAACTGTATCAACGCACATAATCCATGTAGGGATATCTTTCCTACTCAAAATAATTTTAGTGGGGCTGGTGATGCATCTAGTGTTGATTAGATTATGACCATACTGAGACAAATCACTCAGGTTATGAATAATAACCTTACCTGTATCGAGCACCCTCATCCACAATGTAGATTATCTATGTTAGAACACATTATGAGGAAACAACCACAAAAATTCAATGGGACATAAAATCATTTTGTAGGTGAGAAATTGAAAAGTTCCTTAGAAAAAATATTCCAATCTTTGGGGATTAGCGAAAGGGAAAAAAGTTGACATAGAAGTTTATCACCTCACGGGAGATGCAGGTCAATGGTGGTCATTAATTCAAAATAAAAAAGGAAGTTGAAGAAGTATCAAATATTGAATGGAGGGAGTTTAATGAACTTTTCTAGAAAAATACTTTCATGTTGAACATTGAGCGGATATTGAAAGACAATTTCTGAATCTGAAGAAAAAAGATGATGTGAATGACGTAATGTACGATAATAACATTATAAGGATAACATGGAATACAGAATAATATATATGTAACCTAAGGAGAGAGATTTATCAATTCACTTATGGGTTAATACCATTTCTACATTGAGCATTAGTCTTACAATCCTTCTCATTGTATGAAGATATTGCCTCATGTGCTATCACAATATAAATGTAATTCCTTATGTCTTATGACTTTAATGAAAATAAATAGAATAAGAGATATGTTGAACACTCTAGAAATGAAAATAATGTGAATAATGGAAAAGATGAATTTGTATCCTGCTAAAAATGTGGGATGAATCACCCTGGTACTTTCCTTAAGGGAATGGAAGTATGTTACGAGTGTGGTGAAAAATACAACCAAGCTCGAAATTGAAAGGGAAAGAAAGATACTTTCAATGTTGAATTCTTAAATTTTATAGAAATTGGGCATTATTAAAATTAATGTCCTAATATGCAGGGAAACATACCTCAAAAAAGGCCAAGAGAGAAAGACCAAGCTTATGTGATCACTGCTACAGAGGTTGAAACTTCGAAAGACATCGTGGAAGGTAATTTAATGGTTTCCTAAAGTTTAGAAAATTATTTACTTGATTCTGGATCATCTAATTATATCATATCTTCACAGTTTTCTATGAAAATTAGACATTTCTAATTTTATTTAAAAAGGTTGTTTTCAGTCAAAAATCCTAAGGGAATTATCATTGTAACAATGTTTTGTGAATAGGTTCCCATTAGGGAAACTAAGTGTTCTTTATCTATTGATCTCATCGTCATACCCATGATTGAATTTGATATAATCCTCAGTATGGATTGTCTTTCAGACCATGATGTGAAAATTTATTTCAAGAAGAAGGATGTTACAATTTTTTGATGATGATGAGGAATACCTTATCTTTAGTGCAGAAACGTTGACATATGATTCTTATCTGGATCCACCCCCAGTAGCTCTTCTAAATTCAAATATTGGGGAGGAAGATAATGAAATAAATATGGGTGAGGAAACTAATGTTTTAATAGAGTACGTACCTATTTTAAAAGAATATGTTGATGTGTTTCCAGAGGGTTTACCTGGACATCCTCTAGAACAATAAATTGAGTTTTCCATTGATTTAATTTCTGGTTCAAGGCCCATATCGAAGACCCCTTATATAATAGCCACTGTGGAGATAGTGTAAGTAAAGAAATAACTAGAGTAATTGAGTAATAATGGATTTATTCGCCCTGGTGTTTCTCCATGGAGAGCTTCTGTTCTTTTTATTAAGAAGAATGATGGATCTAGGAGGTTGTGCATTGACTACAAGGAGATAAATGTTATAATAATAAAGAACAAGTATCACTTACCTCACATTAATGATTTATTAAATCAACATCATTGAGCTCAATATTTTTGAAAGATTTACCTTTGATCTGGATATCATCAGTTGTGTGTGAAGAAGGAAGACATTCTGATGAAAAAAATTCATACTCGGTATGGGCATTATGAGTCTACAGTAATGCCTATTGACTGACTAATGCACCTTATTTTTTCATGTATCTAATGAATTTAGTTTTCATTGAATATCATGATGAAATCATAGTGGTATTTATTGGTGATATCTTGGTATACTCCAAAATCTATGAAGAACATGAAAATCACATGGGCTTTATTCAAAAGACTCTTATAAGCTATGAATTATATGGTATGTTTAGAAAGTGTGAATTCTGGCATCAATATGTTTCCATTCTAGTCCATATTGTCTCTAAGGATGGAATCATAGTTGATCCTTAAAAGACCACGCCAATCTATGAAGGGCCAACACCGATGAGTATAACTGATGTACGCAGTTTTATTGGTATTGGGGTTTATTATCGGCGCTTTGCCCAGAATGTTTTCTGATTGGATAACCCACTAACCAAGCTCACACTTAAAGAAGTTAAATTTTTTTGGACCAAAGAGTGTGAAGAATGTTTTGAGTAATTGAAGAAAATATTATTCAATTCTACTACCTTGACTCAGCCATCAGGGAATGATGGGTTTGTTATTTATACTAATGCTTCAATGACAGGACGTGGTTGTATCCTTATGCAGAATGATAGAGTTATTTTCTAAGCATCATGAAGGCGGAAAATTCATGAAAAAAACTATTCCACTCATTATCATGAGTTATCATTTGTAATCTATACTCTGAAGATAGGGATCAACTCACTATACGGTGAAAAATGTGGGATTTATACTGATCACAAGAGTTTAAAGTATATTTTATCACAAAAAAGAAGTCAACATGTGGAATAGGAGATGGTTCAAGCTACTCAAGGATCGTGATTTCACTATACAATACCACTCAAGGAAGGAAAACAAGTTGGCAGATTACTTGAGAGGAAAAGATCATGGAGTTATGAACAAGATGAGAGTTGAAAGGGATCTTATTTTCATGGATCTAGAAAAGATGGATATGGGAATAATCATAGAAGGTGAAACATCAATACTTTTTCAAATGGTTTCCAATACATCATTAATAGAGTGGACAAAAACATCACATTCTTATGATGTAGAGTTTTAAAAGAAAATTAATGTTTTGAATAATGGGGGATTGATTGACTTCATATATTAAGATGGCATTTTGAAATTTAGGAAGAGACTTTGTGTTCTTGATATACCTGATCTAAAAAGGGAAATGTTATATGATGCTCATAGCTCCAATTTATCTATACACTATGGTAGCACTAAGACGTATAGAGATTTTGTGGAACATTTTTGTCGGACAACATGAATAGAGAAATTTCTGATTATGTGTCAAGATGTATGGTTTGTCAACATGTTAAGGTTGGAAGAAAAAATCCTAGAGGAGTCTTGCAAAATCTTTCCATACATGATTTGAAATGGGATGATATTACGATGGAATTTTACCACTTGAATGTTTAGAAAGAGAATATATTAATGAATTTTTAAGACTTCATGGAGTACTCTTATCGATTGTTTTTTGATCGTGATCCCCGTCATACATCAAGATTCTGGAAATGTCTTCAGATGTCCATGGTTACTGATCTTAGTTTTATCACATCTTACCACCCTCAAACTAATGGGAAATTAGAATGCACTATTCAAACCTAAGAAGACATGTTGAGATCTTTCTCACATGACTTTCAAGGTATGTGGGATCAATATTTACCACTGGTAGAAATTTTCTATAACAATAGCTTCCATTCAATTATTCATATGGAACCATATGAAGTGTTATATGGAAAGAGATTTCACAAACCAACTTGTTGGGATGATGTTCGTGAAAAAAACTTGTAGGCCCAGAAATTCTTGTAGAATCAATGAAAAAGGTTAAGGTTATCCAAACCCATATCAAAGTAGCTCAAAGTAGGCAAAATATCAGTGCCGATAACTGAATAAATGATTTGGAATTTTAAAAAGGAGATCGTGTTTTCATGATGGTATCTACACGGAAGTCATTTATACGATTCAGTAAGAAGGGGGAGGTAAGTACCAAGTATATCAGACCTTTTGAAATTCATGAATGAATTGGAGTGGTATATTATCATTTGTAAATTCCACCAAGTCTCTCCAAAGTTCATGAGGCATTCCACGTATCACTATTAGGAAAATACATGATTGACCCAACACATGTAATCATCTATAATTAAATAGAACTAGAACCCGACCAATCTTATTACGAAGAGCCAATCATAATTATTTATACTAGAGAACTAGTGTTGAGAAACTGGATGACTCGTCTGGTGAAAGTTCTATAGAGAAACAATAAAATGGAAGAGGTAATGTGGGAACCCAAGGAACATATGACGAAGAACCACCCGAATATTTTTATTATGTAATATTCTAGAAATTTTAAGGATGAAATTATTTTAAGGAGGGATGAATGTAACACCCCAAGCTTCTATGGTATGCTTATATTTGAATAATATAATAGCTTGTGTTGTACACAACATCGACATCTAACATACCACGACCAATCAAACTAACCGTTATGAATAGTAATACCCACATTTTGAAATTTTATAAATTTCCTTTATTGAAATGGAATTTATTTTTTAATTCATAATATAATAATTATATTAGGGTGAATTGTTTGTATTTTTCTAAAAAAAATCAATTTTTGATGAATTGTTCAAAACACTGCATTATTGTTTATCACACAATTTTTATTTAAATTATTAGTTATTTTATTTAAATTTATAATTGGTAAATATATATAAATAAAACCTATATATGTTCAATGTATTTCATTGGAGTCATTTTATAACAGTATTAGATATATAAAATTTTATTGAAATTTTCATCGTCTTTTACCAACTTTCTAGGCGCATTTGAAAATTTTCATAAAAATTAATTTTAACGCTTCTTTGAATTGATTTTAAAAAATACAAGCGACACATCTAACATTAGTAGGTAAAATTTGGTTCAATAAGATGAAAATAATTTTTGTGAATAGTAAATTTTGACTTTTATTTACCATGGTTAAAAGTAAATATGGTAATTAACGGTAAAATGTGATATTATAATTACCCTAAAACATGTCCTAATTCTACTAGATAAGTGTATTTATACTAAAATCATCCTTAGGAATAAAAAATTATCCTTTTGGTTCACTTGGATTATATTAGGACATTTATTGTTATTTTATTTAATGAAGAGTTAAATGTGTTAAATTCTATATTTAATAAATAAACCATTTTTAATATAGGGTTATACATTAGATAAATTCGGATATGAATAATAATTATAAATCTAAATATATTTCCTAAATAATGGAATTTAATTTATAAATTTTAGAAATTAAATAATTGTTTTTATTTATGACACAATAAGGATGCATTAATTACCTTATTGATGAATGATTAAAATAATTGATATTAAAATAACCAAATAAATGTAAATTGAGTCTTGAGATGAATTCCACTAATTTTTTGGTAAATATGATATTATAGGGTTTCTTAAATAATTTTTTTTCAATTTGTTAGTGTTTTTTTGACTTTCACAAAAATAAAATATCAAATAGTGTCAAAATTGACATAAATGAGTTTTAAAAAAAATACTATATTATTAATTGATATACTATTCCTAAAAATATATGGTTCATCCAAAAGAATTAGATAAGATTATATATATCAATAATGAACTACTTAGGGTTCGATTGGATTTTTATAGTATGTTTATTAACCATTTATTATAACAATACAAGAATACATGGTAAAAGAAAAACTATTTAACTAAGAGTTAAATTTAAAAGATAAGGTTAATTTGGTGATGTAAACAAGTCTAAAACCTAATGGTTGAGATGTTTTAGACCCATACCCACCATATCCTTGAAATAAATCATTTTATTCCCATTATAAACCGAATATGATTGTATAATACAATAATATTTCAGACTTTTCCTAAAATGACCCTCACCTCTCTTATAAATGGGTACTTCACCTTCTCTCATAATCACACCTCCAAAGCCATTTGGATCGGCCAAAACCTGATTAAATTTCCTTAAAACGAACAAAAAATCAAACTAGAGGAATTATTTTTATCAAAAATCCAACCTAAGAATATTTTTTGAAAACATCAAAAGGAATCACCCGAAAAAAGGGTAATAATTTCACCACCTCTTTCAGAGTTCATTTCTTTTTACACTAGAAATTTATTTAGTGTTTCCATAAAAAAAATAATAACTTCAGTACCTTATTCATAATTTTATGTTATTATAAATATCTTACAAACATATTCATTATTATATCCATCTTATAAATTACAAGACACCATACGTGCGTACATACAGCTTACTGTCACCACGTCGTGGTGTAGTTTGTTATTCAAACACTTAATTTTTTGGATGGCTATAATAATTAGTGTAAATGGTGTAAATAATAAATATAACATGTTAAGGATTCTATATATATAAAATAACATCCAATTATATACTATTTCACCATCAATAGAATGATATTGCCGTTTGTGCGTACATACAGATTACCGTCTCCATGAACATGATGAATCCATTCCCCATCATAACCATTCAAGGATAATTTTCATTTTATGATTAAAAATAATTTTTAATAACTTAATATCATTATGGATATGAATAAAATACTTAATATCCATAATAAAAAGGTCTTATGTAACCAAGAATATAAAGGAAAATGAATCATTTTACACCCGAAATGATGATACTACTGAAATATTATTATCAAAGCAATATTAGAGATCGTATATGATATCATATTTATGTATATGGTTCTTGTAGAATTTAATAACAATTATTTATCTATTTTACAGAAGGTTAATGTTCCCTCGATCAATAAAAATTACACGGTAAGTTTTAATTCCCCAATCTCTTCATCATCCGAGATTTTTTATACGTGAGTATCTACTAGGACCTCTTTATCATCCACATTCGTGTTTCATTGCAATGTTTTCAAATTTTTTTATTATTTCCTATACTATGGGTTAAATTAATTTATACCTTTTTTCACTTTTTATATTATTTTTATAAAGGAATATTTATGTCATTTTTCAGACAATGTCTTTTAAGACCATTACAACAAAATTAAGGAAACAAATGTTTTAACTTATACGGCGAGTATAGGTATTTTCTGCCATTTTAACACCTTTGAAGATTCCCTTAAAAGAATATAATAATATATTCAAGATAAATTTTTTCTTTTATAATTATGTGAATTTTAGAAGATTTCAAAATAGAATGATATATTTTTCTCAAATAGTTTGATTTAATCTATGTCAACATCCATTGATGGATTTTATGTTTGTTTGAAGTTATTTTGTAATGATTTTATGATCCATATTGTATTGAATGTTTTTTGGTATGTTGGAATGTGGATGTTCTATTTTTCTACCATTCATGATTTAGGGTTAATGTATTGACATTTCATATATTAGTTTTATTACGAATGTTTATGTTATGTTTCAAACTTTTCAACTATGGAATACATTGGACTTAGTAAAGGATGGGTGGGGTCCGCTATTGCTTCTCAATGAATCAGTAGGTATCATGAGACAAACCAGTTTCTTGGAACATGGCCTTGAAAAAATCTTATTTTTAGTCTTGGAACGAGGCATTGACTATGTGGTTATGATGCCCGTCATTATGCATTCCATCATTATGAAATTTCATATTGATATTACATGTGATTATTCAACTAGTATAATATCTATGTGAATAAGTAAATGTAATTATATGATTTATTTTTTCCATATAATTATGAATTTTATGTTTAAAAGGCTAGTGTTTTAGTCTTATATATTTCCTTAAATGTTTATGGTTATCTATGAAAGTTTCCTCTATATTAATATCCTTATTGAGCACCCGATCTCACCCCTTTCTATGTTTTATTTGTCCCAAGATGTGAAGAATTATATTATTACTGATCTGTTAGGATATTCTAAGGTAGATGAATGTGTCAAAAAGAGGAAAAATGTTGTTTTTTTCATTTCATACTGTAATGTAAAACTTATGTTTGTGTCTAGTACATCCAAGGCTTCTAAACTCATCAGGATTTCAGGATTTGATCTCTAATGAACATGAAAATGTTATATAATAAGGCATCGACTCTAGGTTACTAGGGTTGGGGAATTACAATTGGTATCTTAGAATTTTTATTACAACCCATGGAAAAAATATTTAGAAAAACTCAGATTAGATAACATTACCCTAAGATAGACTTTATGGATTAGGATACAATAACTTCCTTAAAATTTGATAATATAGATATTTTGTGAATTTTCCAATAAATACATCCCTGTCTAAATACAAGCAGGTAGAGGCATCTCTGGAATAGATTTACCTAGTAGAGAATAATCCGGAAAAGAGTTTCGGGCTTGACCTAGGATATCCTGGTACACGACAACGGGCCTTGCTACACTACTGGTAATGAAACTCCTAGGAGATATGCTTATGATAATTCACATATTCTTTACAATCCATTAAAACGAATTTATGAGTATATATCTCCTCAACGAAATGATTTTTATGATTATGGATTATATCAATAAACTGTTCAATTTATGTTAAGTTCTTTACAAGTTTGGAATTATGTATTGTGATTCCTAAACTAATCTAGTGTATGCCATTGTTTAGAAATGGATCCTAGTGGAAGGAATGGAAACTGTATCAACACAAGTAATCCATATTAAGATTTCCCTCCTACTAAATATAATTATAGAGAGTTGATGATGAAATTGGTGTTGATCAGCATATCACTGTATGGGGACAACTTACTCTGGTTATGAATAATAACCTTACCTATATGAACACCCTAATCCACAATGTAGAGGATAAATATCAGCATGATTCCTAAGGAAATGACCATAAAAATTAAATGGGACTACAAATCAATTTTTATATGTGCAATTAATAAGTTCCTTAGAGAAAATAATTCATGCTTTTGTGATTATCAAAAGGGAAAAAGTTTTCATGTTAGTTTATCGCCTCATGGGATATGCAGATCAATTGTGGTCATTAATTCAAAATAAAAAGGAAGATGAAGAAGTATCAAATATATAATGGAGGGAGTTTAAAAAATGATTCAAAGAAAAATACATTCATTGTGACCATCGATCGGATATGGAAAGAAAATGTTTTAGTCCTATGAAAAAAGAGTATGAGAATGTCGCAAAGTATAAGGCTAACTTTACAAGGTTAGAAATGCATGTAGCAGATTATCAATGTAACCCATGGAGTAATATTGATCGATTCTTTGATGGTTTAAAACCATTTATCCATCGATAATTAGTCTCATAATCTTTCTAATCATACGATGATATTGTATCTTGTGCTATCAAGATACAAAAAAAATCCATTGTCTTAATTCTATAAAGCAAAGAAATAAAGAAGAGATCTTATGAAGACTTTGTAAATGGAAATAAGGGGAATAAGGGAAAAGTTGAATTTCCATCCTACAGTAATTGTGGGAAAAAACCCTGGTACTTTCTTGAAGTGAATGTGATTCTGCTACATGTGTGGTGAAAGAGGCCACCAAACTCTTTTGTTAAATGGAAAGAAAGAGTTTGTCAATGTTGAATGATAAAATTGTAGATAAATGAAGAATTATGAAAATGAATGTCCTACGCTCCAAGGAAACATACCTCAGAAAATACCAAGGGAGCATGGACAAGATTATGTGATCACTATAAATGTTTTTGAAGCTCCGAAAGATGTGGTTGCAGGTAATTTAATGGTTTCCTCATGTTTATCCAATGATTTATTTTATTATGGATTATCACATTATTTCATATCTTCCCATTTTTCTAGGAAAATCAAATATATCCAATTTTATTTTAGAAGGATGTTTCCAGTAAAAACTCCAAAGGGAATTATCATTGCAACAATGTTTTGTGAATTATATTTCATTTGGGAATATAAATGTTTTTTATCTTCTGATCTCATTGCCATTCCCGTGATTGAATTTGATATAATTATCAGTATAGATTGGATTTTGGGAAATTATGCAAAAAAATTATTGTAAGAAGAAGGAGGTTACAATATTCTATGGTGATAAGGAATACCATATCTTTAGAGAAGAAATGACACCATCTGATTCTTATCTAGATGCACCCCTAGTAGCTCTAATAAATTCAATTATTGGGGAGGAAGAGAATTAAATAACTATGGGTGAGGAAAATAATGTTCTAATAGAGGACATATATATTGTACAAGAACATGTTGATTTGTTTCCAAAAGATAGACCTAGACATCCTCCTGATTGAGAAATTGAGTTTTTCATTGATTTAATTCCTGGTTCAAGGACCAAATCAAATACCCCTAATTGAATGGCCAATGTGGAGATAGTGGAACTAAGTAAACAACTATAGGAATTGAGTAATAAGGTATTTATTTTCCCTAGTGTTTCTCCATGGTGAGCCCCTATTTTTTGTTAAGAAGAAAGATTGATCTATGAGGTTTTACATTGACTACCGGGAGATTAATGCTATAACAATAAAGAACAAGTATCCCCTACCTCTCATTGGTGAATTATTCGATCAACTTCTTAGAGGTCTATATTTTTTCCAATATTAACCTTAGTTCTAGATATCATCACTTATGTGTGAAGATGGAAGACATCTTGAAGACTACATTTTGTACCAGGTATGGGCATTACGAATTTATAGTAATTCCTTTTGGATAGACTAATGCACCCATTGTTTTTAGGGATCTAATGAATAGAGTTTTAAATGAATATCATGATGAATTTTTAGAGGTGTTTGTTTATGATATCTTAGTATACTACAAAAACTATGAAGATCATGAAAATCACTTGCACATTATTCTAAAGACACATAGATGAAACGAAATATATGGGATGTTTAGCAAGTGTGAATTATGGCTTCAGGAGACTTCTTTTCATAGCTATATTGTCTATATGGAAGGAATCTTTGTTGATCTTTCAAAGAACAATGAAATCCAATAATGGACAGCACCAACGAGAATAACTAACGTACGGTATTTTATTAGTTTATTAGGTTATTATCGGGACGTCGTCCAGAATTTTCTCATTTAGCTATCCCATTAACCAAGATCACATGTAAAGGGGTTAAATTGTTTGGAAAAAAGAGTGTAAAGAATTTTCTAAAGAATTTAATATAATATTATTCAATTCTCTTATATTGACTCTACCATCGGGGAATCATGTGTTTGTTATTTATAGTGATTCTTTAATGAAACAATATGGTTGTGTCATTATGAAGAATGATAGGGTTATTTTCCATGCATCACGGAAAATAAATATTCCTAAACAAAACTATCCCACTCATGATCATGAGTTATCAGTTGTAATCTTTGCTCTGAATATATGGAGACAATGGCTATATGGTAAAAATGTGAGATTTATACCGATCATAAGAATTTGATGTATATTTTTTCACAAAAATAACTCAACATGAGGAAAAGGCGATGACTCGAGATACTAAAGGATAATGATTACATTATACACTACCACCCTGGGATGGAAAATAAGGTGGAATATTCTTTGATCAGAAAGGATCATGAAGATATGAAAATGATGATATTTAAATGGGATCCTATGTTCATGGATCCAGTAATGATGGATATGGGGATTATCATGGAAGTTCAAACATCATTACATTTTCAAATGGTTTCCAATCTATCATTACTAGAAAATAAAAAAAATACTCAGACTAATGGTGGAGAGTTTCAAAAGAAAATTAATGTTTTGAACGATGGGAGATTGATCGATTTCGTAAATGAATGTGCAATTTTAAAATTTTGGAAGAGACCTTGTGTTCACGATATCCATAATCTAAAAAGGAAATTGTTGGATGATTCTCATAGCTCCAATTTATCTATACACAATGGTAGTAATAAAATGTATTGATATTTGATGGACTATTTTTTGTGGGACAAAAAGAAGAGGGAGATTGCTGATTATGTGAGAAGAAGTAGGGTTTGTCAATATGTTATGTCTAGAATCCAACATCCTAGAGGAGTCATGGGATTCACGAACCACTCTGGTCTATTACTCTGCGAAAATCTAGTGTTTGGGGTGTTCTGGTGGTCGAGGTGGCTTATCCCCAACCATTTTCCAATTTTTCCAATTTTTTAAAATAGTTTCATCAGTGAGACTGATGTGAAAAGTTATATTGGTGAGACTGATGTGAAGAGTTTCATCGATGAGACCGATCTACAGATTACCGTCGAATCAGTCTGTCGTTCTGTGAACATTACTAGGATCGGTGAGTCCTGGATCTATGAGTAATTCTGTAAAGAGTATCAGGATTAGTGAGTCTAGGATCAGTGAGCCATTCTATGAACTGTACCGGGATCGGTGATTCCTAGAACGGTGAGTCATTTTGTGAACATTATTGGGATCGGTGAGTCCTGGATTTGTGAGTCCAGGATCAGTGAGTCATTCTGTGAACATTACTAGGATCAGGGAGTTCATGATTAGTGATTCCATGATCGGTGAGTCATTCTGGGAATAGTACCAGGATCAGTGAGTCCGGGATCGATGATTCATTCTGTGAAAAGTACCATGATTGGTGAGTCCAGGATCGCTAAGTAGATGATGGGTGGGTCATTCTGTGAATGATACCATGATCAATGAGTCAAGGATTGGTGAGTCCAGGATCAGTGAGTAATTCTATGTACAGTTCCACTATCAGTGTGTCCAGGATCGGTGAGTGTACAGTGTTTCCATAATCATGTACAGTGATTCCAGGATCGGTAGGTGTACAGTGTTTCCAGGATCGTGAATAGTGTTTCCAGCTTCCTACAGTTTTCCCCCTAGACACATTCATTGATGTAAAATTCATTCAATTCCTTGTTTTAATGGATTTAAGGTCCAATAAAATCCCATAATTACTTTATTGATTTTCCTAATTCCAGGTATGTCTTTACTTGGTCAAACTGGGTGGTTTAATGTGATTCGCTTTTAATGGAAAATCCAACATATCGTAAACAGTTGCTTGATTAAATCATCAATAAGGATGAGATATCTTCCTCCATTTTTCTTACTCCTTTTTATACCATGTGCAATATGTTTGATCCTTTATTTCTTCCCATAGGAGCAGTGTGATCGAACCTCAATCTTTAGATCATTTTCCCTTGATGTTCTTCGTACTGCATGTGCACCCCCTTCGTTGGTGCAAACTATAAGGGTCAATCCTTAATCAATAATAATAATGTTTTTTCATTGTTATTTTGGGTTCATCTTCTCATGTTTATCATTGCCATGTTTTTGCATCTGATATCCATGCCTCTAATGGAGTTTTCTTGTGTTTCGGTTAGTTCGGTCATGCCACAACATCTTCGAAGTCATGTAGTTATCGTGAGAGGATGTGATCGTGATCTGTTGTGTGGATCGTTCTCGTATAAATAACGTCAAGAAATGTTTGAGGCAGGGGATTCGTTCCTTCTCATTAATTTTACATGCAACTATATATTTATCATGTTTTATCCCATTGGATCATAATGGAATTTACATTATAAATATTTTAACTGGATAAAAAATTTATATCGATCATATGTTATTGCCTCTTGTTTTCCTAAATAGTGTGATATCTATGCTTCCTTTGTTTAGATTTTCATTCTTGATGGAATTTGGAAAATAATGTAATGTTGGAATTAATAAGTAATAATTTTTCTAAAGATAAAGAGGCTTGTAAATGAATCTGGTTCATCTTATTGTAATTTGATGTTAATCATATTGGTACTATAAGCATATTTAATTATATATGATAGCTTACTAGTTAGGGTTCCCGAATTTGGAACCTACGAATAATAAATCAGTTAATCCAAGATGAATTAAAGAATTGGTTGTTTGATAAAAGAAAATTCCTTGTAGGGTTCTGAGTTACTCTCTTGTTTGTTTAAGGGCCAAGTGCCTATTTGGTATGATTTTTGTTTTCATGCTGCTTGTGTTGTGATATGAGCCTAGATGGATATTGTGATATGTGAGGGTAGGGATTCATATTGGTTGTGTCCACTATTGACGCCTTGAGTGGAGAGATGCTTTAGTTTATGCATGTGGGTGTTGGGGAGGACTTCAGGGATGATGGAATGGGTTGGATGTGAATGTTTGGATGCTTTCTGATTCCTTGATTGTTAATTTTCTTTACATTCCCTACTGTTTAAGGAACCTGGTCTTTTTTACCCTTCTTTGGAAAGGGGAAAAGATACGTGGGGTATTCCACATGCTTTCCATATCATGATTCTCAAGGGAGGATGGGTCTACGCTCTGGTTATAGGTAGCAAAGACTCAATGGGTAGTTCATATACTCACCATATTGAGCCCCCTTGTGTTTAGTAGCATATAATGTTCTTCTAGAATTCCTGGAAATATGGGAATGTAATGTTTTAATAAATAATTGAATAAATGATGTTAACCCATGGGGTAGAGCATGCTGGGACAAAATACTGAGGTTACAATTTTTTAAAGGGACAGTGGACATTGGGATTGATTCTAATGAAATATAATGTGAATTTAATAATGGTTTATTAATGTTTAAGGAATTAATTAAGGTAAAGTGGAATAGACAAAAAGAGAATGAAGTAAAGTAATTAATCTCTTTAAATGGTTGTGTGCTTATTGGATACTTAGTCTTAGAAGTGGAATTCGGGAGTCCGAGAGACGTTATCTGCAGTTGATTCTAAGACTAGGTAATGCCCATAGTGTGGTTATGAGATATATTATATTATATGCTTTTTGTGTTTCTATACGCTACTCCACCCCCCATCAATTTGGGTAACTGACACCCCTAGGATTCGGATCCCTACGGGGTGTTTTCCTCTATATTCTGGTGGGTGGATGGATGGAGAGACTACCCCTTTGTCCCCACTCTCTTCTCTTGGTAGTTACTTATGATGGTAGGCACATTGGTTTTTTTTTATCCATATATGTGTGTAGAGGGCTGTAATGTCTTGTGGTTATTCACAGACATATATTCTGGATATAGTATCCTATGGACTACTATAGGTGAAACATGTATAGGTTGTGATGGCTTGAGGATCCTTACTTGGTGTATGGGTTGTAATGGCTTGAGGTATAACACCCGACATATGATACACGTTATACGAGTTATGGTGGCTCCCAAAAACTACCTGGTCACTTTCTTATGTGGATGTGTTGGTTTTGTTTCATGAGGTGCATGTTATGGTGCTTCGCCAAGATGTATGCGGGCAAGCCTTTTTGGAGAGAGATGTTTAGGACGTGCAATGATGGGGAAAGAGGAAAACCAGTGGGGATGTAGTAGCGGGGTACCCTTGATATTATTTATTATATTATATACTCTTGTGTGTGTTTCTTCGTGATAGTATCCATGGTGAGGCAAGGAACATAGTATACCTATTTAGGTGATGATTTATTTTCACTTGTTGACCACTCTGCATTAGCAAGATTTCATTACTTTTGCACGATAGGCTCCGAGGAGGATCCTATTGGGTATACTGTTATACTCACCCTATGTATATATAAACTATTTTTTCATGTCACTTGAAGTAGGTTGGAGATCAAGCTGGTTTCTACGAGCTTGGGGTTGCTGGTGCTGTTTGGGCTTGTGGTTGCTGTGGTTTTTACTCACTTTTGGGTACTTGCTGTTTTCCCCTTCAATTTTTAGTAGTTTTGAAATACATTACATATGTGAACCTGTGTTTTATTTTATATCTCAATCTATGTTGGAGTTGATTGGTTTCTATCTTATCTCTATTTTCCGCATGTGTTATCTTAGAGGGTAATGCCTCCCATATATGTGATTATTATACCCTCGGTACTAGTCGCCAACTCAGGGCCTACTGGAGGCGGAACTCAGGGGTTATTATCTCCCTTCTCACATTTTCGACCCAAGAGAGGTACACTTTGTGAGGAGGTGGTTGTGACAGAGTGGTATCAGAAGTATTTTTGAGGGAAAGGATGGAGTTTGGAGTTATGTAGAGGTGAGGTTGCATGGGTTGGTAGGGAAACAATGTCATTCATGTTTAGCAAGTGATGTAACCACTAGAGACCGACTGAGACATAATTGTTTAGGTCCCCCTATGATCTGATGTAGGGACATTTATGTTTACAATGGCTACTAAAAAAGGTGATTCTAGTTACAGGGTAAAGAATTAGGAAAGGATCATGCATCATTCTTCTTTGTGCATGTGTTTGAATTGGTAGGCCTTGGGATAGTTTAACATAAAATGAATAAAAAAAATCAATCAATTAATTAATGTTGAGTCTTCCATAATACAGGTATAAGAGCTTTAACTGTTCGCTATTTTACACATATGGTTCCAGGTCGACGTCCACATCAGGATAACATAGAAGACGTATAGTAGGTTCTTCCAGCATAACGTTGCAGGGTAGAGGTTGATGATGACGAAACTTGGAGGAGGAAACTCTGAGGGTTTCAGCACTAGAGTCTACAAAAATATGAGGGCTCCATTTCAAATGTAGTCATGAAAGGCTGGTTAGAGGAGGTCGAGATAGGATTCAGTTCAATCCGTGATCAGAAAGAGCACTGGGAGTCCTTGGTTTTGATAATGCTATGTGGAGCAGTGATAAAGTAGTGGTTCTTGTTCCTCGAGGGTTGTGATGAGTCGTCTATCTCATGGGTGGAGTTTTAAGACTAGTTTAGAGTTGAGTTTCTTTCCTCGACCAAGAATGTGTCCAGTTGCCAGGAGAATTTTACTCTTTGACTGAGGAGCTCCAGTGTGGGAGTGTTTGGAATCTGTTTCAAGAACCTTTTACAATATTCTTTAGACAAGTTTCTAAATGAGGAGGCTAGGGAGAGGAATTTTGAGGAGTCTTTGCATCCAAATATCCAGCGTCAGGTCACCCCATTTATGATGAAGACATATCTTGAGGTGCTGGAAAGGGAAGATGTTGTCGAGAGGACATTGGCCCGAACTGGATCATCATGAGAGGGGATTCTTCATGATTCTTCATAAAGCAGAGCTATGGTCCGGGGTTCCCAGTTTTCAGGGAAGAAGAGTTTTTGGTCAGCCGGAAGTAGGTCCCAGCCCTCAGCATCTCGTTTCACTGGGGAAAGTAGCTCTCATGCCTATACCAATGAATCAGGCACTTTTTTTGTTGTGGTGATTGAGGACATCAGCAGCGAGAGTGCCTGACCTTTCAGATCAGTCATCATGCACCAGGTGTTCCACTCAAGTTTCCTCTGTTGAGGTAGTTCCAGTAGAGGCAGCAGCAGCAGGTTTCACCAGAATTAGATCAAGAGATGATAGATGGGTCAGGTAGAGGACATCCCTATGACACTCCCCGTCCTCAGATAGCAGAGTGCAAACGTGGTGGTGGTCATCATTATGGTCAAAGAGTTCTTCGACATCTTCATGCTTTAGCATTGCTAGAACCAAGCGAGCCAGACATCGTTCGAGGTACCCTTTTCTTGTTTTCTACCTTTGTGTATGCCTTGTTTGATTTAGGAGAGACACACTCCTTAATATCTCATACCCTTGTCCAAGATTATTAACATGAGGTAGAGAGGCTTCCAATGCCATTGGTGTTGACTACACCAATTAGAGGTCGAGCTGACTTGATTGAAGTATGTAGAGAATGTGAGCTAGTGTTGGGGCACCAAAATTCTTGGGTAGATTTCTTATGTTTACGAATACAAATATATGATTTCATCTTCGTCATGGATTGGTTATATTCGGTGCAGGATATCGTTGATTTTTTCAGGAGGCAGGTTGTGTTCTTCGATGCAGATGGAGATCCAGTGGTGTTCGTTAGCGAGTGAGACCCTCAAATGGGTCAGAGGTGTGTTCCGTCCTTATAAACCCTGATGGATGATCCGATTCTAAGTTCATCAGAGCTTCAGTGGTCGGTGTTTCCTAGGGTCATAGAAGAGTACCTTGATGTATTTCTAGAATAGTTTGTAGCATTACTCCTTGACAAGAGATCGAGTTTGGGATCGAGCTAAAACCAGGAGCATAACATATCTCTATGTCTCCATATAGGATGGTCCCTTCTTAGTTACGAGAGTTGTGTATACAGCTTAATGTACTATTACAGTGTAGTTTTGTTCAGATGAGTCTGTCTCTATGGGGTGCACCAGTTTTTCTCGTGACGAAGGCTAACGAAAGTTTGCGGTTGTGTGTTGATTATCGTCACTTGATCAAAGTGACAATAAAGAATCTCTATCCTCTTCCCCGTATTGATGATTTATTCAATCAACTGAAGGGTTCAAGTTGGTTCTCAATGATTGACTTGGGGTCAGTATATCATTATATGCATGTGAAGGATGAGGATATCCCGAATAATTCTTTCCGTTGTCGTCATGGGTATTATGAGTTCGTTGTAAAGCCATTAGGGGTAAAAAATGCTCTAGATGTGTTCATGGGATTGATGAACACTATGTTCTGTGAGTTCTTGGACAAGTTAGTGGTGGTTTTAATCAATGAAATCCTTGTGTACTCCACCTCTGAAAAGGATCATTTAGATCATCTACACGGCGTTTTGGGAGTTCTTCGTCAACATTAGCTATTTGGGATGTTGTCGAAGTGTGAGTTTTCAACTCGATATTCCATTTCATGGGGCATGTTGGGTCCCGGTGGGGAGTTGTCATGGATCTCTCGAAGATGGAAGTAGTTGTGTCTTGGGCAGCCCCCAAGATAGTGTCAAAGGTGTGAAATGTTCATGGTCTCGCAGGCTACTACAGGTGGTTCCTAGCTGATTTCTCTCAAATTGAAACTCCTTTGATATCTTTGACCAATAAGGATTATGCATTCATCTGGAATGATCAGTGTTAGGCAGAATTCGATAATCTAAAAGAGAAAGTAAAAATTTCTCTGGTTCATTGTCTTCCAGCTGAGGGAGTTCAGTTTGATGTTTTCTAGGATTCTTCACATCTAGGGTTAGGTTGTGTTCTGATGGAGAAAAGATCAGTTCTTATTTATTGGTCTCAATAGTTACATCCCCATGAACATAACTATGCCACCCATGACCTTTAGTTGGCATCCATGGTGTTTTCTCGGATGTTGTAGATACATTACCACATTGGTGAGCTCTTTTGTGTTTTCACCGATCATATCAGCCTATGGTATGTTTTCTCCCAGCGTGACGTGAATTTATGATAGCATCGGTGGATTGAGTTCTTACAAAAATACGACTTCAAAATATAGTATACACCTGGAAAGGGAAAGATTATAGTCGATGCACTTAGTCGGAAGTCACATAGTGATGTAGTGCATGAATCTGGTGACTTCTGGAGAGTAATGAAAGAACTGCCAGCATCACATCTTGATATGGGAATTGTTGGGGGCAGAGGTTGTCTTTTTTAGATGACGGTGTAGTCATATCTACTGTAGAAGGTGGAAGAGTCACAGTTGGGGGATCTATTGGTGGTGTGTTGGAGAGACCGAGTTGTTTGTGGAGAGGCCCATATTGGATGCTCTGAGGATGAACAACACCAAGTGTTCTATTATAGAAGGATTTTTGTTCTGTTGACGATGGGTGAGACGGTTCTCGGACAGATTCATAGTTCTCCTTTATCAGTGCATCCTATCGTTTAAAATAAGTATCGAGCCTTGATGATCCAGTTTTGGTGGCCTTGGCTGAAGCGTGCTGTTGCGGAGTTTGTGTCTCGATGTTTGGTTTTCAAGAAGGTGAAGGCCGAACACCGTGTTCCTGTTGGTCTGCTCCAGCCATTAGATGTTCCTCATTGGAAGTGGGAGGACATATCAATGGACTCTGTTACTGTTTTACATCGAGCTCAGGGAGTACATGATGTTATTTGGGTGGTAGTGGATTGTTTAACAAAATCGGCCCACTTCATAGAAATCAAGGAGTCATGCTTAGTTGAAGAATTGAGGCGGCAGTATCTGGACGAGGTGGTGAGACTTCATGGAGTGCCAAGGATGATCATTTCGGATCAAGATCCTAGTTTTACCTATGGGGTGTGTAGAGGTCTCCAGCATGCTTTTGGTTCAAAGATATTCCATAACACTAGTTTTTCATCCTTAAACGGACAATCAGACAGAGAAAACCATCCAAACTCTTAAAGACATGTTACGCTCTTGTGTCATGGATTTTGGAGGTTTGTGTATTAGGCACATACCCTTGGTGGAGTTTTCTTACAAAAATAGTTTTCAATCTACCATCGGTATGGTGCCGTTTAATGCCTTCTGTGGCTGACCTTTCTGTTCTCCATTGTGCTGGACTGGGGTTGGAGAGTGAGCAATTCTCAGACCGGAACTAGTGCAGAATACAACAGAGATGGTTTAGGTGATTCACAAGAGGATGAATACAGCACAATATCGTCATAAGTTATTTATCAATCAAAGGAGGAGACCCTTATAGTTCGATGTTGGGGATCACGTGTTTCTTAATGTGACTCCCCATCATGGGAAACAAATGTTTGGTCATGGGAGTAAGCTTTCTCCTTGGTTTTTTTGGCCTTTCGATGTTTTGTCTCATGTTGGAGTTTTGGCATATCGAGTTTCACTTCTCCCACAGATGATTCTGATACATGATCTTTTCAATGTATCACAGCTCCATCGTTATCTTCATGATGACTCTCATGTCATCGATTGAGTAGAGATCGATGTTGATGATTATGAGACTTTTAAGGAATTACTTGTGGAGATCCAAGACCACAAATAAAATGTGTTTCATGGGTGTTCTATCCCCTTGGTTCGTTTCATGTGGCGACACGGTGGCATGGAAGAGAGTACCTGAGAATGTGAGTCACAAATACGTGCTAAGTACCCAGAGTTGTTTGATTTTTAACTCTTTTCATGTATCTATGTAGCCTTTGTGGTATTATACCTTTCATGTTTATAATATGGATTTCTTTTTATGATTATTGTGGCTTACTCACTTTTGAGAGGTATCTCGATGGTTGGTTCTTCGGACCCCATTTCTTTTTCCCTTTAGGTGGGTTTTTAATTCTCGTGGATGAGAATGTTTTGAGAGGTATCTGATGTGATGGCCCGAACCTCTCCAGTCAATTCCTCTACAAAAATATAGTGTTTGGGGTGTTTTGGTGGTCTAGGTGGCTTATCCCCAACACTTTTTCAATTTTTTCCATTTCTTCAAATAGTTCCATTGGTGAGACCGATGTGAACAGTTCCATTGGTGAGACTGATGTTAAGTGTTCCATCAGTGAGACCAATCTAAACAGTACCATCGAATCGGTCTGTCGTTCTGTGAACAGTACCAGGATCGGTGAGTCCATGATCGATGAGTCATTCTATGAATAGTTCCAAGATCGATGAGTCCAGCATCAGTGAGTCGTTTATTGAACAGTACCAAGATCGGGAAGTCTAGGATCGGTGAGTCATTCTGTGAACAGTACCAGGATCTATGAGTCTAGGATTTGTGATTCCAAGATCAGTGAGTCATTCTATGAACAGTACCATGGTCGGTGAGTCTAGGATCATTGAATCATTCTGTGAACAGTACCATGATCAATGAGTCATTATGTGAATATTACAAGGATCGGTGAGTCCATGATCGGTGAGCCCAAGATCAGTGAGTCATTCTGTGAATTGTACCATTATTGGTGAGTCTTGGATCAGTGATTCGAGGATCAATGAGTCATTCTGTTAACAATACCAGGATCGTTGAGTCTAGGATCAGTGATTCCAGGATCGATGAGCCATTCTTCGAACCATACCAGGATCGGTTAGTGAACAATGTTTCCAGAATCGTGTACATTGTTTCTAGGATCGGTAGTTGTATAGTGTTTCGGAGATCATGAACAGTGTTTCCAGCTTCATACAGTTTCTCCCCTTTGACGCTTTCTTTGACAGAAAACGCATTCAAGGCCTTGTTTTAAGGGATTATAGCCAAATCAAATCCCATAACTCCTATATAAATTTTTGTAAGGCCTGGGATGTCTTTACTTTGTCAAACCGTGTGGTTTAATTTGATCCGCTTTTAATGGAAAATCCAACAAATCTTAAAATGTTGCTCTGCTAAATCATCAAAAGGGATGAGATATCATTCTCCCTTGATCTTCCTCTTTGTTATACCTTATTTAATACACTCGAAACATTATTTCATCCCATAAGAGAGGTGTAGTCGAACCCTAATTCTTGGATCGTTTCCCCATGATGTTCTTCATACTGCATGCGCACCCCCTTCTTTGGTGAAAACAAAAAGGGTTGATCCTTCATCGATATAAGGTATGTCTTATCGTGGTTATTTTGGGTTCATACTATCCTTTTTCTTGTTTCCATGTATTGGAATGTGATATCCATGCTTCTAATGGTGTTTCATTTTGTTTCGGTTGGTTTGGTCATGCTGCTGCATCCTCGGAGGGATGCAGTTGTCGCAAGAGGAGGCGACCATGATCCATTGTGTGGATCATTCTCATATAAATAAAGTCAAGAATTGTTTGATGTAGGGGATTCATTGATTCTATTTACTTTTATGGGCAATTTTATTGTTATCATGTTTTATCCCATTGAATAAAAATGGAATTGACATAATAAATATTTGAAACTGATAAATAAATTGGTATCAATCGTATGTTATTGCCTCTTGTTTTTCTAGATAGTTTGATATCTATTATTGTTTTGTTTATATTTTCATTATTGATGGAAATTAGTAAATAACAAAAATCCAAAATTAATCAGTAATTGTTTGGATAAAGATAAAAAGGCATGTAAATGAATCTGGATCATCTTGTTGTAATTTGATCTTAATTAAATTGGTGTAGTAAGCATGTTTACATATTTATGATAGCTTACTGGTTAGGTTTCCCGAATTTGGAACCTATGAATAATAAATTTGTTAATCCTAGATGGATTAAATAACGTGTTTTTTTATAAAAGACAATTCCTTGTAGGGTTTTGTGTTACCCTATTGTTTGTTTAAGGGTCGAGAGCCCATTTGGTATGATGTTTGTTTTCTTGTTGCTTGTGTTGTGATGTGACCATGGATGGAAGTTGTGATATGTGGGGGCAGGGATGCGTATTGGTTATGCCAGTAGTTGATGCATAGTGTGGCGAGATGCATTGGTTTATGCATGTGGGTGTCGGGGAGGACACCTAGGATGATGGAACATGTTAGATGTGAATGTTTGGATGCATCTTGATTCCATGATTTGTTCTCTTCTTTACATTCCCCACTGCTCAAAGTAGCTGGTCTTGCTTACCCTTCTCTTGAAATTGGTGAAGACGCATGGGGTATTCCAGGTGCGTTCTGTGTCTATCCTCATAAGGGAGGATGGGTATACGGTCTTGCTATAGGCGGAAAAGACTCGACGGGTAGTTCATCTACTCACTGTGTTTAGACCCCTTGTGTTTAGTGGCATAGAATGTTTTCCTAGAATTCCTCAAAATATGGGAAGGTAATGATGTAATAAATAATTGAATAAATGATGTTAACCCATGGAGGTTGATCTTATAGGAATGAAATGTTGAGGTCATAAATTTTTAAAGGGAGAGTGGACTTTGGGTGTCATTCTAATGAAATATAATGTGAAATTGATAATTTTTAATTAATGTTTAAGGAATAAATTTATGTAAAGTGGATATGACAAAAAGGTAATAATGTAATGTAATTATGATCTTTAAATGGTTATGTGATTATAGGATACCTAGTCTTAGAACTAGCAGCTGGGAGCCTGAGAGACGTTAGATGCATTTGAGTCTTATACGAGGTTATTCTCATAGTATGATTGTAAGATATATTATATTTTGTACTTTCTGTGTTTCTATATGCTACTCCACCCCATCAGTTAGGGAAACTGACACCCTGAGGATTCTGAGCCCTGGGGGTGTTTTCCCTAATAGTTGGGTGGGAGGATGGATGGCTGACTACCCCCTTTGGTCCTGCTCTCTTCTCTTGGTAGTTACTTGTGCTGGTAAGCATAGTGGTTAGTTTTCTCTATATATGTGTATAGAGGGTTGTAATGGCTTGTGGTTATTCACACACGTATATTCTGGATAGAGTATCCTATGGACTACTATAGGTGTAATGTGTATAGTATGTGATGGACTGAGGATCCTTACTCAGTGCATGGGTTGTAATGGCTTGTCATATAATACCCGACTTATGATACACGTTATACGAGCTATGGTGGCCCTCAAAAACTACTAGGTAACTTTCTTGTGTGGATGTGGTGGATTTGTTTCATGAGGTGGATGTTTTGGTTCTTTGCCCAGGTGCCTACATGAAATCCTTATTGGAGAGAGATGCTTAGGATTTGTGACATTAGGAAAAATTGGAAAACCATTGGGGAAGTAGTAGCAGGGTACCCTTGATATGCTTTATTATATTATATACTCTTGTATGTGTTACTTGGTGAGAGTATCCATGGTGAGGTTGGTAACTTAGTATAACTTTTTAGGATATGAGTTAGTTTCACTTGTTGTTCACTATGATTTAGCATGCTTTCTTTACTTTTGCACGAGAGGCTTCAGGGAGGATCCTACTAGGTATATTGTTATACTCCACTTAAGTATATATAATCTGTTTTTCAGGTCACCTAGAGAAGGATTGAGATAAAGCTGGTTTCTACTATCTTGGTTGCAGGAGCTTTTCGGACTTGTGGTTGCTGCTTTTTTTACTTTCTGTTGGGTTCTTGTAGTTTTCCACTTCTCGTTTTAGTAGTTTTTCATGACATAACATATGTGAAATTAGATTTTATTATAAATATCTGTCTTATTTGGCATTGGTTGTTTTCAATCTTATCTCTCTCTTCTTCATGTGTTCACATAGAGGGTAATGCCTCTCATCTGTGTGTTTACTATACCATCGGTGCTAGGTGCCAACCTGGGGCCTACTGAAGGCGGGACACAGGGGGTCATTATCTCTCTTCTCATATTGTCGGGGCCGGAGGGGTAAAAACTGTGGGGAGGGGTCGTGAAAAGTCATGCAACCTCTTCCCATGCCTGAGTGAAAATGTGATGATATTACGATGGACAATTTCATGGGGAAACCAAAGAATCCTAGAAGGAATGATGCAATATGGGTCATCGTTGATCGTCTTACCAAGTCAACACATTTTCTATCTATAAGATAAGATTTACCACTTGAACATTTAACAAGACTATATATTAATGATGTGGTAATATAGCATGGGGTAACTTTATCGATTGTTTCTAATTGTGATCCTCGTTTTACATCAAGATTCTAGAAAGGTTTTCTGAAGGATTTGCATACTGAACATCATTTGAGCACTACCTAGAACCCTCAAACTGATGGACAATCAGAATGGACTATTGAAACCTTAGAAGGCATGTTGAGATCTTTCTCACATGACATTCAAGTTATGTGGGATAAATATTTACCTCTAGTATAATTTTCATTTTTTTATAAAGGGTTGAGGGTCAAGACCCATTTATTGAACAAGAAAACTATCTTTAAAGAATGGGAAAGACGAACCCATATAAGAAGGGAAAAATTCCTTGATAAAAATGGATCAAAAGTGACCACAAGTCCAAGAAGAAACAAACATCCAAGTAGTCATCATAAGTCTCATTGCCTCCCTTGCTTGGTCCCCACAACAGTGAGATCTGTCAAGATAGAGTGTCGCCCCCTCTTCCAAGAAGTTTCACTGTGTTGGCAGTGCAACGTGACAGAGCACCTCCCCAACCGACAAAGTGTGGAGGAGAGCTGGACAAAAGGAGCCAACACACCTTTCTCTCTTTCGAGCCTCCCTCCCAACAAAGCAAGATGAAAACTTCAGAAATTTCAACATGATGCAACATAAAAAAAATCTGGAAAACATTGAGATAATGACATGGAAGGGTACAAAATTTTCATATAACAATAGCTTCTATTCATGTATTCATATGGCACCATATGAATCATTATATGAAATAATATGTCGCACACAAACTAGTTGGAATGATGTTGGTGAAATAAAACTCGTAGGCCCTAATGTTGTTGTGGAAATAATGGAAAAGTTTAAGGTTATCCATACCCACATCAAAGATGCATTATGTAAGAAAAAGAGTTGTGCCAATAACCGAAGGAAAGAATTTGAATTTCAAGTAGGAGATCAAGTTTTCTTGAAAAAATATCTTTGAAAGGGTGTTATACGATTTAGTAAGAAGGGATTAATTAATTCCAATGTATATCAGACCCTTCTAAATTCTAGAATGAATTGGAGTTGTAGGTTATTATTTTTAAATGTCGCGATGTCCCTCCAAATTTCATGAGGTGTTCCACATATCTCTATTGAGAAAATAGATTCCAGAACCAACGCATGTACTCACCTATTAATAAATAGAACTACAAACTGACCTATCTTATTTTGAAGATCTTGTCATAATTCTTAATACCGAAGAACAAGTTTTGAGAAACTGGATGACTGGTCTGGTGAATGTTCTATGGAGATACCATAATATGGAAGAGGCAACCTGAGAACCTGAGGAACTAATGATGAAGAACCACCAAAATATTTTTATGCTATAATATTCATGAAATTTAAATGATGAAATTATTAAAGGATGGAAGAATGTAACACCGCATCCTTCCATGGTATTCTTCTCTTTGAATAAAACAATAGATTGCATTGTACGCAACATCATGTTCTAACACACCACGACCAATGAAACTATCCATTATGAATAGTAATATCCACTTTTTGAAATTTTTAAAATTTTATTTTTTTAAATGGACTTCATTTTTGGATTCATAATATCAAAATTAGCTTATGGTGAATTTTTGGAATTTTTCTGAGTAAATTCAATTTTTGATGAATAATGAAAACCACTATGTGATTATTTAACACCGACTTTTTATTTGAATTTAGTTAATTTATTTAAATTTATATTAGGTAAAAATAGATAAATAATACCTATATATGTTTAATGTAATTCATTGGAGTCATTTTATAATAATATTAGATATATAAAATTTTATTAAACTTTTTACCTTCATTTACCCATCATCTAGGCACATTTTAAAATATTCATAAAACCTAATTATACAGCTTATGTGAATTTAATTTCAAAAATATGAGAGACACGGTTGACATCATTATGTCAAATTTGGTTCAATAAGATGAAAATAATTTTTGATGAAGAGTAGCTTTTGACTTTAGTTTACCAAGGTTAAAATTAAATAGGGTAATTAAAGGTAAAAATGATATTATAATTATCCTAACTCATGTCCTAATTCTATTGGATACATTTATTTCGACCAAAATCAACCTTGGAAATAAAACATGATCCTTTTTTTCCACTTTGATTGGATTAGGACATTTATTATTAATTTATTTAAAGAATAGTTAAAAGTGTTAAATTCATAGATTAATAACTAAACCATTTTTAATATAGGGTTATATATAAGATAAATTATAAATTAAATATTTATTATAAATATAAGAATATTTACTACATAATTGTCTTTTTTTAATAAATTTTAGACATTATATAATTAAATTTATTAATGACACAATAATTATGCAGTAATTACATTATTAATGAATGATTAAAATAATTAATATTATAAATATCCAAATAAATGTAAATTGAAAATTATGATGAATTAAACTAATTTTCTACGTTAATATGAATTTTTGGGGTTTATTAAATATATGTTTTCTATGTTATAAAATTTTTATGAAATCCCCAGAAACAAAATAACAAATCGTGTCAAAATGGACATAAATGAGTTTTTAAAACAAATACTATATTATTAAGTGATATAATATTCCTAAAAATATAAGTATCAGCCAAAGGACTTAGATAATGTTCAGTATATCAATAATGAACCACTTGGGGTACTATTAGCTTTTTATAGTATGTTTATTAACCATTTATTATAATAATACAAGAATACACAGTAAAAGTTAAACTATTTAACTAAAGGTTAAATCTATAAGAAAATGTTAATATGGTGAACTAAACCTGTCTAAAACATACTTTTTGAGAGTTTATCAACCCATATCCACCTTATCCTCAAAATAAATCATTTTTGAGCCATTATAAACTGAGTAAGATTGTATAATAAAATAATATTTCAAACATTTCCTGAAGTTATCCTCACCTCTCTTGTAAAAGGGTACTTCCCCTTCTCTCAAAATCACACCTCCAAAGCAATTTATCTCAGCCAACCCCTGCTCAAATATGTTCCTAACAAATCTCAATTCATCTTATAGGCCTTAATTTGGTCCAAAATCCAAACTATGAAGCCCTTTTGATCAAATCAAAATGAATCACCTGAAGAAGAGGTAATAATTTCATCACCTCTTTCAATGTTCTTTTCGTCTTCAACATATTATTTCTTTGTTTTTTCAAAAACAAAATAACAACTCCAGTACCTTCTATATACTATGATTTTATTATAAATATGGTACAACCATATTCATTATTATATCCATCCTATGAATGACAAGTCACCGTATGTGTGTACGTACGACTTACCGTCTCCACGTCGTGGTGTAGTTTGTTATTCAACCACATAATTATTTGGATGGATATAATAATGAATATAACTTATGTAAATAATAAATATAACATTATAAGGATTCTGTATATATGATATACCATCAAATTACATACAATTTCACCATAAATAGAATGATATTTTCGCTCATGCCTACGTACAAATTACCATCTCCACGAACGCGATATAACTCATTCCCCATCATAACCATTCAAGAATAATTTTCATTTTATGATTAAAAAATAATTTTTAGAACTTAATATCATTCTTGATATGAATCAAAGACATATTATCCATAAAAATCATGTCTTACTTAACCAATCATAAAATTGAAAACGAATCAGTTAACACCTGAAACGGTGATACTACTGAAATATTATTTACAAATCAATTTTAGAGGATCATATATGATAAAATATTTATGTATGTGGTTCTAGTATAATTTAATTACAATTATTTAACTATTAAAAAGGATTTTAATGTACCCTTGATCAAGGAAAAGTACAAGGTATGGGTTAATTCTACAATCTCTTCAATATCTGAGGTTGTTTATACATGGGTATCTACTGAGACATCTTTATCATCCACATTCGTGTTTCTTAAAAATGTATTTCAAAACATTTTTAAAATTTCCTAGACTATGGTTTAAATTAATTTATACCCTTGTTTGAATTTTTAAAAGATTTTTATAAAGGAATATTTCTATAATTTTCCAAACTAGGCCCTTTACAAACATTTCGACAAAATTAAGGAAAGAATGTTTTAACTAATAGGGCGGGTGAGGCTATTTTCTGCCGTTATAACACCTTATAAGTCTGTCAAACAAACTTATAAAAAAATTTCAAACTAAATGTTTAGTTTTATAATTATGTTACTTTTAAATGATTTCAAAATAGAAAGATATATTTCTCTAAAATATTTTTGATTTCATTTATGTCAACATCCTTTGATGGTTTTACATTTGTTTGAAGTAAATTTTTTATGATACAATCTTCCATATTGTATTGAAGGTTTTTTGATATGTTTGACTATGGATTTGATATTATTATACCATTCATGGTTTGTAGATAAATTCTTTAAATTTCGTATGGTAGTTTTAATACGAATGCGTATTCCATGTTTCAACCATTTCATATGAGGAATGCATTGGACATAGTAAGTGACTGGTGGAGCCTACTATAGCTCCTCGATACATCTGTAGGTCTCATGAGACAAACTAGTGTCGTGGCACAATGTCGTGGCAAAATCTTATTTGTAGTCTTGGAACATGGCCTTGACTATGTGGTTATGATCTCCACCATTTGGAATTCCATCATTATGAAATTGGATATTGATATTACATATGATTATTCGACTAGTATAATATCAATGTGAATAAATGGAATTATTAAATTTTTCATTGCCATATTATGATGAATTTTAAGGTTAAAAGGCTTGTTTTTAGTCTTATACATTTCCTTAAATGTTTCTGCTTATTTATGAATGTTTCAGCTATATTGTTATCCTTAATGAGCACTTGAGCTCACCCATTTCTATGATTTATTTTTCCTAGGATGCAAAGAAGTATATTATGAATAACCTATAGAGATTGTCTATGGGAGATGAATGAGTCCTAAGAAGACCCAATGTTGTTGTTTTTCATTTCATAATGTAATGAAAAACTTATGTTTTAATATAGTAAATCCAAGGTTACTAAACTGGTCGGTCTTTCAGGATTTGGTCCCTTGTGATCATACCAATGTTATAAAATAACGCACCGACTCGGGGTAACTAGGGTCGAGGCATTACACATTAGCTCTAGTGTCATGAATAAAATTTGTAGAAACATAGGTGAGGATCAATGTTACAAAGTTGTAAGTTCAAATAGGTCATATTAAAATATATTTTTTTCGAAATACTACAATGAATTTTTAAAGGGTAAAACATGATTTATTATGATATTTTCAAATTAATGATCTAATTCCAAATATTTAATAAATAAAAATATATAACACAATGTGAGGAAATTATATTATTTATTATCAATAAAATATTCCATAAAAATGTTTTTTATCACTTACCATGATGACTCATTCTAAACCTATTTGTGAAATTCATATGGTTGTAGATATATCCAAGATCTATATCCAATAAGTGGTAAAGAGATATGGAATACCGATTTCAAATCTATCAGACATAGATCTAAGGTTTACAGATTTTTTCTTGAAATATTTATAGAAAGTACTTTGGAGTCATTTGATTATGTGGACAACATATCATCTTCATACGGATGGACAATCTGAAAGGATGATAAAATTATTTGAAGACATGTTGAAGGCCTATGTAATGGGTTTTTTTTCTCATGGGAAATGTAAATACCCATAGGGGAGTTATCATAAAAAAAATATAAGGGATTGATACATATGGATAGGTTTGAATCATTCTATGGGAATCCTTTTCATTATAGACATTGTCGGGTGGAATCATGTGAAGCATCACATGTTTGTCGAGCCATATCCAAGAAACAATGAAGAATATTTAGTTGTCCTAGAAGCGAATGGATATGGCACAAATTCATTAGAAATATTATGGGTATCATCTTCGATGGCTGTTTTCATTTGCGGTGAGTGAGAATGTGTTATTGAGGATCTCTCTAAAGCATGTACACTAATGTTTTGGGAAGCGTGAAAATTTATACCCTTGAATAGAGATCTTTGGAATGGTCAGTACATGTTTTTGAATCTGTGTGATCCAACTATGCAAGGTATTTCTTAATATGAATGTAGAATCATGATTAGTACACGGATTTCTGAATAGTTTGACTAAGTCATGCGCAATGTCAAAATTATGCCCTTAAAAAAATGGATACCACTTGTTTTACCATATTAACCACTCTTTTTTCCTCTTTTTTCCCCTAAATAAGGATTTTGGTGTCACAATGTAACACCCCAAGCTTCTACGGTACGTTTCCCTTCGAATAATGCGATAGCGTGTGTTGTACGCAACCTCGAGTTCTAACACACACCACAACTAATTAAACTAGCTGTTGTGAATAGTAATACCTACTTTTTGAAATCATATATATTCTATATTTCAAAATGGACTTCATTTTTGGATTCGTAATATCAAAATTAGCCTAGGGTGAAATTTTGGTACATTTCGGATAACTTTCATATTTTGATGAATAGTGAAAATTACTAAATTTTAATTAAAAACAACTTTTTTAATCAAAATAATTTATAGTGATAAATTGTGAATTTGAGTGGTTTTAAAGTATATTTAGAATATATTTTTACCATTCAATTTAATGTTTATCATTGGACATAATTTTACAATTAAACCGAACATAAACAAGTGTCAATCTTTTGATAGTTATTATCTCTTAAAAACACGCTTTTTGTTTTGACAGCGGGAATTAATTTTAAATTAATTTCTGCCACTTCTGTGTTTTGAATTAAGGAAAATGGATTCCATATTTGTAATCAGGATGTTCAAATTGTGTAAATAGGTAACTTTTATTTTTACACATTTTGAATAATTACTGCGGTAAATATTTTATTTACCATGGTTAAAGGGTAAATCCGGTAAATAAGGGTTAAAAAAATAATATTATAATAATACAAAATTACCCTAGAACGTGTCCTAACCTTATTGGTGGACACATACCCGACCATGGGCATCCTTGGGTCAATTTGGGGACCCCTTGGAGCCACTTGTATGTGGTAGGGACACATTATATTAATAAAGTTAAAATAAAAATAAAAATGGCATAAGCTTACATCTTTTAGAAGAACAATTTTTACATAGGGTTATACATGTTGGATTTTCGATTATAAATATTCATTAGAAAGCTAAAAATATTTCCTACATAATGATGTTTTATTTATAATTTTTAGACATTAAATAATTTATTTTATTTATGACACAATGATGATGCAGTAATTACTAAAATAGTAAAAAATTAACATAATTGATATTATAAATACCCAAATAAATATAATATGAAACTTTTAATGAATTACACTAATTTTCTAGGATAATATGATATATTAGGATTGATTTAATTGACTTTGTTCGAAGTAATCAATCTGTTATGAGTTTCAAAAAAATCAACTATTGAATAGTGTCAAAATTGACATAAAAGAGTTCTTAAAACAAATATTATATTATTAATTGATATTAAATTCCTAAAAATCTAAGGTTCGGCCAAGAGACTTATATTATGATAGGTTAATCATTAATGGACCACTTGGGGGTCGCTTGTATGTATATGGTAAGTCTATTAACCATATAATATAAAAATACAAAGAGACATTGTAAAAGTGAAACTAATTAACTTAGAGTTAATACTTAAAGATAAGGTTAATATAAGTATCCAAACCTGTCTAAATTCTATTGGTTGAGTGGTTTTCGACCTATCCCCACCTTAACCTTTGAATAGTCAACTTTGGAGCCATTAGAAACCGAATATGAATTTATTATAAATTAATATTTCTAGCTTTTCCAAAGGTGCCCCTCACCCCTCTTATAAAAGGGCACTCCTCCTTCTCTTTTCCTCACACCTCTCAAGCCACTTGGCTCGTCCAAACTCTGCCCAACTAAGCTCCCCACATCCCTCTCCTCCTCCTTGAAGCTTCCCCTTAGGCAGAAAGCATTTCAAGAAGTCCTTTGGTTCCAACCAAAGTGAGTTACCTAAATTAAAGGTAACAATTTCTCTTAAAGTATCTTCATTTATTTTGCTTCTCCAACCCCCCAAAATCTTTTTATTTCCTTTCTTTTGTAACAACACCAGTATCCTAAATATACTAGGATGTTGTTATAAGAAGGATTCAAACTACACATACACACAACTCCATCTAATGGATGATGAACATAATGTTTCTGTGGATGGCAAACTAACGCCTCACGAAACGATGATTGTTCAAATACATCTTACCACCTCTCATGGTGGCCATTATGATGGCACTGTAATTAAATATGATATTAATGAAATATATTTTATATATAAGCTTCTGTAATTCCATTTTATTTCATACCATTATTCATTTCATGTTGTATATACATACGATAATTTCATTTGAGGAAGTGCGGACTACCGCCCCCTTAAAATGATATGACTCGTTCATACCACACATGGAACGTATAAAGGATGGTGTTAATGAACATAAGTAACATATATAAAATACTATACTAGAATAGTAATATACCTATGTATCATTTGGATTATATTCTTTTAAAATAAAAATTAATTAAATGAAAGTAGCGTTCGTGCGCACGTACGGACTACCGTCTCCACGAACGCGATAAGATTCATTCTCCATCATATCCATTCAAGTCTTATTCTCATTTTGGGGTTAAAAATAATGTTAATATCATTCTGATTATGAATAAGATATAATCTATCCATTACAAACATGTCTTACGTAACAAAACATACAAAAGAAAACAAGAAAGTTCACACCCGAAACAACGATAATACTAAGATATTACTATCAAATCAATATTAAAAGATCATATATGATATCATATTGATGTATATGATTATTGTATAATTTAATAACAATGTTTTAATTATTATACAGGAGGTTGACATACCATCGACTAAGAGAAAGTTCAAGGTAAGGGTTATTTCACAATATCTTCATTATCCGAGGTTGTTTATATGTAATAATCTACTGGGATCTCTTTATCATCCACATCCATGTTTCTTAAAAATGTATTTCAAAACATTTTTACTATTTACAAGAATATGGGTTAAAGTCATTTATACCTTTTTTTGACTTTTTATAAGAGGTTTATAAAGGAATCTTTCCGTCGTTTTCAAAACAAGGTCCTTTTTAACCTTTTCGACAGAATTGAGGTAAGAATGTTTTTTTAACTTATACGGCGGGTGCGGTTATTTTACGCCGTTATAAAATCTTCAAAGCTTTCCTTACAAGCTTATAAGAATATTTTCAAAGAAAATGTTTTATTTTATATGGATCTTAAATGATTTCAAAATAAAAGGAGATATTTCTTTAAAAAGAATTTTGATTTCATCTATGTCAACATCCTTTGATGGATTTTAAGATTATTTGAAGTTGATTTATTATGATACAAAACTTCTATATTGTATTGAAGGTTTTGTGATATGTTTGACTGTGGATGTGCTATTTTTATACCATTCATAGTTTATTGTGAAAGTATTGACATTTCGTATGCTAGTTTTAATACGAATGTTTATGTTATGTTTAAACCTTTTCATATGGGAATGCATTGGACTTAATAAGTGACGGGTGGAGCCCGCTATAGCTCCTCGATGCATCGGTAGGTCTCATGAGACAAACTAGTGTCTTGGCACAAGGCCTTGACAAAATCTTATTTGTAGTCTTGGCATGAGGCCTTGGCTATGTGGTTATGATAGTCTGGCATTATGCATTCCAACATTATGAAAGTGGTTATTTATTTTTGCATGTGATTATTCGATTAGTGGAATATCCATGTGAATAAGTAAATGGCATTATTTCATTTTATTTATGCCATACCATGTTGAAAGTTCATGTTTAAAAGGCTTTTGTTTTAGTTATACATTGCCTTAAATGTTTATTCTTATTGATGAAAGTTTCCGCTATATTGTTATCCTTACTGGGCATTTGAGCTCACCCCTTTTCTATGTTTTATTTTTCCCAGGAAGTGAAGATGTAAGTTATGAATGACCTGCAGGGATATTATGAGGGGATTTTAGTGTGGACTGTTGAAACATTATGTTGTTGTAGTAGTTTTTCATTTTATGATGTAATGTAAAACTTATGAATATATCTAGTGTTTCCAAGGCTACTAAACCAATCGGTCTTTCGAGATTTGATCTTTCTTGTGATCATGCCAATGTTATGTAAGTAATGCACCGACTCTGGGTAGCTGGGGTCGGGGCGTTACAGTTGGTATCAGAGGAAGTTTAGTACAAACCTTGGAAGCTAGATTTAGATAAACTCTGATTAGAGCACATAGACCTAAGATGAACTTTGAGGATTAGTATAGAAGAACTTCCTAGAATTTTGGTATTGTAGAGACTTTGTGAGTTTTCCGAGCAATACATCCCTGTCTGGATACGAGCAGGTAGAGGCGGCTCTGGCACAGATGTACCTAGGGGTAAAACCCGAAAACACCGCTTTGAGCTAGACTCGAACGGGAACTGGTGCACGACAACGGGCCTTGCTGCACTCTTGGTTACGACACTCCCGGGGGATATGCTTAGGATAACTCTCACTTTCTTTACAAATCATTATGAAGGGTTTATGAGTATATACTTCCTCAAAGAAAACATATTTATGATTATGGATTATATCCATAGATAGTTCAATTTATGTTAAGTGTTTTATAAGTATGGGATTATGTATTTTGATTCATAAACTGATCTAGTTTATGCCATTGTTTAGAAATGGCGCCTAGTGGAAGAAATGGAAACCGTATCAATGCACGCACTCCATGTAGGGATTGCCCTCCTGCTCAAGATAATTATAGTGGGGCTGGTGATGCAACTGGTGCTGATCAGCTAATCACCGTACTGGGAAAACTTACTCAGGTTATGAATAATAACCTTACCCGTATGGAGCACCCTGATCCGCAGCGTGGAGGATCAATGTTAGATCGATTCATGAGACAACAACCACCAACATTCAATGGAAGTACAAATCCCTTAGTAGCTGAGCAATGGATATTTTCCCTAGAGAAAATATTTCAGGCTTTGGGGAGTAGTGAAAGGGAAAAAGTTACCATGGCAGTTTACCGCCTCACTGGAGATGCTGATCAATGGTGGTCATTGATTCAAAACATGAAGGAAGATGATGAAGTATCAAACATGGAATGGAGGGAGTTCAAAGATCTGTTTTTAGAAAAATACTTTCCTCGCGACCATCGAGCAGATATGGAAAGGCAATTTCTGAGTCTGAGACAAAAGGAGGATGAGAATGTCACAAAGTATGTGGCTAACTTTACAAGGTTAGCGAGGTATGCTGGAGATTATATTCGCAACCCAAGAAGTAAGATTGATCGTTTCTTTGATGGGTTAAAACCATTTCTCCGTCGAGCATTAGTCTCACAATCCTTTTCATCGTACGAAGACATTGTCTCATGTGCTATCAAGACCGAAAAGGAATTCTCTAAGTCTTATGACTTTAAAGCAAAGCAAGAGAAGAAGAGACCTGCTGATCAATCTGGGAATGGAAATAAGGGGAAGAAGGGAAAGGTTGAATATCCATCTTGTGGTAAGTGCGGGAAGAAACACCCCGGTGCTTGCCTGAAGGGAATGGGAGTCTGTTACAAGTGTGGTGAAAAAGGCCACCAAGCTCATGATTGCAAGGGGAAGAAGGAAGCTACCAACGTTCAGTGCTACAATTGCAGGGAGATGGGGCATTATGCAAATGCATGTCCTAAGCGTCAGGAGAACTTACCTCAGAAAAGGCCAAGGGATCAAGTCCAGGCTTATGCTATCACTACTGCTGAGGTAGAAACTCCGAAAGACGTGGTGGCAGGTAATTTAATGGTTTCCTCAAGTTTAGCAAATGCATTATTTGATTCTGGATCATCGCATTGTTTCATATCTTCCCAGTTTGCTAAGAAAATTAGATATTTCCAATTTGATTTAATAAGGGAGTTGTCAGTTAAAACTCCTAAGGGAAGTATCGTTGCAACAAAGTTTTGTGAATCAGTCCCCATTAGAGCACATAAATTTTCTTTATCTGCTGATTTCATCGTCATACCTATGATTGAGTTTGATATAATCCTCGGTATGGACTGGCTTTCGGACTATGATGCGAAGATTTATTGTAAGAAGAAAGAGGTTACGATTCTTGATGATAATGATAAGGAACACCTTATTTTTAGAGCAGAATCGTCACCACCTAATTCTTATTTAGACCCACCCCCAGTAGCTCAACTTAATTCAATTATTGGGGAGGAAGAGAAGGAAGTAACTATCGGTGAGGAAAGGAATGTTCAAATAGAGGGTGTACCTGTTGTGAAAGAATTTGTAGATGTATTTCCGGAAGATTTACCTGGACATCCTCCAGAACGAGAAGTTGAGTTTTCCATTGATTTGATTCCTGGATCAAGGCCTATATCGAAGACCCCTTATAGAATGGCCACTGTAGAGTTAGTCGAACTAAAGAAACAACTAGAGGAATTGAGTAATAAGGGATTTATTCGCCCTAGTGTTTCTCCATGGGGAGCCCCTGTTCTTTTTGTTAAAAAGAAAGATGGATCTATGAGGGTATGTATCGACTACAGGGAGATCAATGCTATAACGATAAAGAACAAGTATCCCCTACCTCTTATTGATGATTTATTTGACCAACTGCATGGAGCTCAATACTTTTCAAAGATTGACCTTCGATCTGGATAACATCAGTTGTGTGTAAAGAAGGAAGACATTCCGAAAACAGCATTTCGAACCAGGTACGGGCATTACGAGTTTACTGTAATGCCGTTTGGATTGACTAATGCACCCTCTGTATTCATGGATCTGATGAATAGAGTTTTCAAGGAGTATCTCGATGAATTTGTGGTGGTATTTATTGATGATATCTTGGTATACTCCAAAACCTACAAAGATCATGAAAATCACTTGCGCATTATCTTGAAGACTCTGAGGAGGCATGAATTATATGGGAAGTTTAGCAAGTGTGAATTCTGGCTTCAGGAGATTTCTTTTCTTGGCCATATTGTCTCTAAAGATGGAATCTCTGTTGATCCTTCTAAGACCAAGGCAATCCAAGAATGGCCAGCACCTACGAGTATAACTGAGGTACGTAGTTTTATTGGTTTGGCAGGTTATTATCGACGTTTCGTCCAGAATTTTGCCCGATTGGCTAACCCATTAACGAAGCTCACACGTAAAGGGGTTAAATTTGTTTGGACAAAAGAGTGTGAAGAATGTTTCGAAGAACTGAAGAGAAGATTAGTCAATGCTCCTATATTGACTCTACCATCGGGGAATGATGGGTTCGTTATTTATAGTGATGCATCAAAGAAAGGACTTGGCTGTGTCCTTATGCAGAATGATAGAGTTATTGCCTATGCATCACGACAGTTGAAAATTCATGAACAAAACTATCCTACTCATGATCTTGAGTTAGCAGCTGTGATCTTTGCTTTGAAGATATGGAGGCACTACCTCTATGGTGAAAAATGTGAGATTTATACTGATCACAAGAGTTTGAAGTATATTTTCTCACAAAAAGAACTCAACATGAGGCAAAGGAGATGGCTTTAATTACTCAAGGATTATGATTGTACGATACACTACCACCCGGGGAAGGCAAACAAGGTGGCAGATGCTTTGAGTAGAAAAGACCATGGAGTTTTGAACAATATGAGAATTGAAAGGGATCCAATTTTCATGGATCTAGTGAAAATGGACATGGGAATAACCAGGGAAGGTGAAACATCAATGCTTTTTCAAATGGTTGCCAAACCATCTTTACTAGAAAGGATTAAGAGTTCTCAGACCGATGATGACGAATTCCAAAAGAAGATTAAAGCTGTGAATGATGGGAGATTGAGAGACTTTGTGTATGAAGATGGACTTTTGAAATTCGGGAAGAGACTTTGTGTTCCCAATATACCTGATCTAAAAAGGGAATTGCTGGATGATGCTCATAGTTCCAATTTCTCTATACACCCTGGGAGCACCAAAATGTATAGAGATTTGAAGGAACATTTTTGGTGGGACAACATGAAGAGGGAGATTGCTGATTTTGTGTCAACATGTATGGTTTGTCAACAAGTGAAAGCTGGAAGGCAACAGCCTGGAGGAGTCATGCAACCGCTTCCCATACCGGAGTGGAAATGGGACAATATTACAATGGACTTTGTCATGGGGCTACCAAAGACTCCTAGAAGGAACGATGCAATATGGGTTATTGTTGATCGTCTTACCAAGTCAGCACATTTTCTTGCTATAAGAGAAGATCTACCCCTGGAACGTCTAGCAAGACTATACATTAATGAAGTTGTGAGACTTCATGGAGTACCCCTATCAATTGTTTCGGATCGTGATCCCCGTTTTACTTCAAGGTTTTGGAAAAGTCTTCAGAAATCCCTGGATACTGAACTTCATTTGAGCACTGCTTACCACCCTCAGACAGACGGACAATCAGAACGGACTATTCAAACCTTAGAAGACATGTTGAGATCTTGCTCACATGACTTTCAGGGTATGTGGGATCAATATTTACCTCTGGTAGAATTTTCCTATAACAATAGCTTCCATTCTAGTATTCAGATGGCACCATATGAAGCGTTATACGGAAAGAGATGTCGTACACCAACCTGTTGGGATGACGTCGGTGAAAGAAAACTTGTAGGTCTAGAACTGGTGGAGGAAACGATGGAAAAGGTAAAGGTAATCCAAAATCACATCAAAGCAGCTCAAAGTAGGCAGAAGAGCTATGCCGATAATCGAAGGAAGGATTTGGAATTTCAAGTCGGTGATCATGTTTTCCTAAAGGTATCTCCGTGGAAGGGAGTCATACGTTTTGGTAAGAAAGGTAAATTGAGTCCCAGGTACATCGGACCTTTCGAAATTCTAGAACGAATTGGGGCTGTAGCTTACCGATTGGCAATGCCGCCAAGTCTCTCCAAAGTTCACGATGTGTTCCACGTATCTCTGTTGAGAAAATACATGCCTGACCCAACGCATGTACTCACCTATGAGGAATTAGAACTGGAACCCGATCTGTCTTATTGCGAAGAGCCCGTCCGGATTCTTGATACAAGAGAACAAGTACTGAGAAATCGGACGACGCGTCTGGTAAAAGTTTTGTGGAGAAATCATAAGATGGAAGAGGCAACGTGGGAACCCGAGGAACTTATGATGAAGAACCACCCGAGTCTTTTTATGCAGTAATACCCTAGAAATTGCGAGGACGCAATTATTTGAAGGAGGGGAGAATGTAACACCCCAAGCTTCTACGGTACGTTTCCCTTCGAATAATGCGATAGCGTGTGTTGTACGCAACCTCGAGTTCTAACACACACCACAACTAATTAAACTAGCTGTTGTGAATAGTAATACCTACTTTTTGAAATCATATATATTCTATATTTCAAAATGGACTTCATTTTTGGATTCGGAATATCAAAATTATCCTAGGGTGAAATTTTGGTACATTTCGGATAACTTTCATATTTTGATGAATAGTGAAAATTACTAAATTTTAATTAAAAACAACTTTTTTAATCAAAATAATTAATAGTGATAAATTGTGAATTTGAGTGGTTTTAAAGTATATTTAGAATATATTTTTACCATTCAATTTAATTTTTATCATTGGACATAATTTTACAATTAAACCGAACATAAACAAGTGTCAATCTTTTGATAGTTATTATCTCTTAAAAACACGCTTTTTGTTTTGACAGCGGGAATTAATTTTAAATTAATTTCTGCCACTTCTGTGTTTTGAATTTAGGAAAATGGATTCCATATTTGGAATCAGGATGTTCAAATTGTGTAAATAGGTAACTTTTATTTTTACACATTTTGAATAATTACTGCGGTAAATATTTTATTTACCATGGTTAAAGGGTAAATCCGGTAAATAAGGGTTAAAAAAATAATATTATAATAATACAAAATTACCCTAGAACGTGTCCTAACCTTATTGGTGGACACATACCCGACCATGGGCATCCTTGGGTCAATTTGGGGACCCCTTGGAGCCACTTGTATGTGGTAGGGACACATTATATTAATAAAGTTAAAATAAAAATAAAAATGGCATAAGCTTACATCTTTTAGAAGAACAATTTTTACATAGGGTTATACATGTTGGATTTTCGATTATAAATATTCATTAGAAAGCTAAAAAGATTTCCTACATAATGATGTTTTATTTATAATTTTTAAACATTAAATAATTTATTTTATTTATGACACAATGATGATGCAGTAATTACTAAAATAGTAAAAAATTAACATAATTGATATTATAAATACCCAAATAAATATAATATGAAACTTTTAATGAATTACACTAATTTTCTAGGATAATATGATATATTAGGATTGATTTAATTGACTTTTTTCGAAGTAATCAATCTGTTATGAGTTTCAAAAAAATCAACTATTGAATAGTGTCAAAATTGACATAAAAGAGTTCTTAAAACAAATATTATATTATTAATTGATATTAAATTCCTAAAAATCTAAGGTTCGGCCAAGAGACTTATATTATGATAGGTTAATCATTAATGGACCACTTGGGGGTCGCTTGTATGTATATGGTAAGTCTATTAACCATATAATATAAAAATACAAAGAGACATTGTAAAAGTGAAACTAATTAACTTAGAGTTAATACTTAAAGATAAGGTTAATATAAGTACCCAAACCTGTCTAAATTCTATTGGTTGAGTGGTTTTCGACCTATCCCCACCTTAACCTTTTAATAGTCAACTTTGGAGCCATTAGAAACCGAATATGAATTTATTATAAATTAATATTTCTAGCTTTTCCAAAGGTGCCCCTCACCCCTCTTATAAAAGGGCACTCCTCCTTCTCTTTTCCTCACACCTCTCAAGCCACTTGGCTCGTCCAAACTCTGCCCAACTAAGCTCCCCACATCCCTCTCCTCCTCCTTGAAGCTTCCCCTTAGGCAGAAAGCATTTCAAGAAGTCCTTTGGTTCCAACCAAAGTGAGTTACCTAAATTAAAGGTAACAATTTCTCTTAAAGTATCTTCATTTATTTTGCTTCTCCAACCCCCCAAAATCTTTTTATTTCCTTTCTTTTGTAACAACACCAGTATCCTAAATATACTAGGATGTTTTTATAAGAAGGATTCAAACTACACATACACACAACTCCATCTAATGGATGATGAACATAATGTTTCTGTGGATGGCAAACTAACGCCTCACGAAACGATGATTGTTCAAATACATCTTACCACCTCTCATGGTGGCCATTATGATGGCACTGTAATTAAATATGATATTAATGAAATATATTTTATATATAAGCTTCTGTAATTCCATTTTATTTCATACCATTATTCGTTTCATGTTGTATATACATACGATAATTTCATTTGAGGAAGTGCGGACTACCGCCCCCTTAAAATGATATGACTCGTTCATACCACACATGGAACGTATAAAGGATGGTGTTAATGAACATAAGTAACATATATAAAATACTATACTAGAATAGTAATATACCTATGTATCATTTGGATTAGATTCTTTTAAAATAAAAATTAATTAAATGAAAGTAGCGTTCGTGCGCACGTACGGACTACCGTCTCCACGAACGCGATAAGATTCATTCTCCATCATATCCATTCAAGTCTTATTCTCATTTTGGGGTTAAAAATAATGTTAATATCATTCTGATTATGAATAAGATATAATCTATCCATTACAAACATGTCTTACGTAACAAAACATACAAAAGAAAACAAGAAAGTTCACACCCGAAACAACGATAATACTAAGATATTACTATCAAATCAATATTAAAAGATCATATATGATATCATATTGATGTATATGATTATTGTATAATTTAATAACAATGTTTTAATTATTATACAGGAGGTTAACATACCATCGACTAAGAGAAAGTTCAAGGTAAGGGTTATTTCACAATCTCTTCATTATCCGAGGTTGTTTATATGTAATAATCTACTGGGATCTCTTTATCATCCACATCCATGTTTCTTAAAAATGTATTTCAAAACATTTTTACTATTTACAAGAATATGGGTTAAAGTCATTTATACCTTTTTTTGACTTTTTATAAGAGGTTTATAAAGGAATCTTTCCGTCGTTTTCAAAACAAGGTCCTTTTTAACCTTTTCGACAGAATTGAGGTAAGAATGTTTTTTTAACTTATACGGCGGGTGCGGTTATTTTACGCCGTTATAAAATCTTCAAAGCTTTCCTTACAAGCTTATAAGAATATTTTCAAAGAAAATGTTTTATTTTATATGGATCTTAAATGATTTCAAAATAAAAGGAGATATTTCTTTAAAAAGAATTTTGATTTCATCTATGTCAACATCCTTTGATGGATTTTAAGATTATTTGAAGTTGATTTATTATGATACAAAACTTCTATATTGTATTGAAGGTTTTGTGATATGTTTGACTGTGGATGTGCTATTTTTATACCATTCATAGTTTATTGTGAAAGTATTGACATTTCGTATGCTAGTTTTAATACGAATGTTTATGTTATGTTTAAACCTTTTCATATGGGAATGCATTGGACTTAATAAGTGACGGGTGGAGCCCGCTATAGCTCCTCGATGCATCGGTAGGTCTCATGAGACAAACTAGTGTCTTGGAACAAGGCCTTGACAAAATCTTATTTGTAGTCTTGGCACGAGGCCTTGGCTATGTGGTTATGATAGTCTGGCATTATGCATTCCAACATTATGAAAGTGGTTATTTATTTTTGCATGTGATTATTCGATTAGTGGAATATCCATGTGAATAAGTAAATGGCATTATTTCATTTTATTTATGCCATACCATGTTGAAAGTTCATGTTTAAAAGGCTTTTGTTTTAGTTATACATTGCCTTAAATGTTTATTCTTATTGATGAAAGTTTCCGCTATATTGTTATCCTTACTGGGCATTTGAGCTCACCCCTTTTCTATGTTTTATTTTTCCCAGGAAGTGAAGATGTAAGTTATGAATGACCTGCAGGGATATTATGAGGGGATTTTAGTGTGGACTGTTGAAACATTATGTTGTTGTAGTAGTTTTTCATTTTATGATGTAATGTAAAACTTATGAATATATCTAGTGTTTCCAAGGCTACTAAACCAATCGGTCTTTCGAGATTTGATCTTTCTTGTGATCATGCCAATGTTATGTAAGTAATGCACCGACTCTGGGTAGCTGGGGTCGGGGCGTTACACACAATGTTTGGAAAACTTCTTCTAAGTGAACTGTAAGCGATCCAGAGCCATCTCGTTTTGCATTCAAGCTCGATTCTTGTAGTAAGGCTTCATTCTTCATCATTCTTGATGCCTTTTTTAGTTATACATCACCATTAATATATTTTTGTATATCTATACCCAATATGGTAAGATCTATAATTTTGGATGCCCAATAATTTAATTTTTTCCCTTGACAGGGGAAGATATCTTTGGTAGGTTCAGGGAGATTCAACATAGGTTTGTAATATTTTTCATTCCATTTATCGTTTTAACCTAAAATGACAATGTTGGGGGATTCACCTTTATCTCATATTTCTATAATTTATTGTATTAGATTCACAATGATTTAATTTATTGATATTTATTGTATTATCTTGGTGGAATGCATGATATAATTCCTCATTATTGATGATTTATGGTTTTTGGTGAAAATATGGAATTGAGGGGATTTATTGTGCAAACTGATTTGGTTTAATGATATTAAAATGTTAGTTTTAAATTATTAATTAGATGAAATTTTTATATGGATTGTTTAAAATTGGTTTTCAATAAAAATATTATTCTAATTAAATGGATTTGGCATATTGGTATTGACATTTTTTTGTGAATACATGGTGTGTGTTTTTTTATAGTGCATTTACAAGGTTTGGTTGAAATATGACCTTGTGCTTGGTGCCAAAGGTGCAATGGAACATGGTATATAATTACCTTTTGACTCCATGGTAGATTGATAAATGACTACTCATGATTATTTGTAAGATCCTGGGTTTTCCTACAAGGCACTATTCATTTTATTTTTGGATTAAATGCCTTGTTTTGGCCTTATGTGAATGCTTAATTTTATCACATGTGTTTTGGAGGTGTCTGGGGCTTTTTCAGAGCCCAGAACCATGTTTTGGGATGATGATGACATGGGATGCGGTTTTCCCATAGCATGTGCATGGTTATTCAAACTGTGTCAGATGAATGAAAAGTGAAGGTTTTTGGTAGAATGTTTTTGCATGCTTACTACACAGATAGTCAAAAAATGTGGGGTAACAGAGAAAATTGTACTTTTAAGGTAGTAATATGTCCACTATTTCGGCATGGACTGGGAAACCGTATGGGTAAACCATGTGACACTACGGTGTATGTTTTTTTAAAAAAAATAAATTAAAAACCAATTTGATTTTTAAACCTAATTTGGGTTTTCTCAACAATCACAAAACAGCCTCTCTTGGCTCTCCCCTTTGTCACATATCATAGGATATTAGAGAAATTAGTCATGTATCCTCCATTTAGATTTTCCATTGTCTCATCAGATCCGCATAGGTAAAGCCTATATTCTATTTTAGATACTCTATATTCTTTTAGAAATAGTTTTCACTCTTTGGATTTTGGCTCATATGCCCTAAATTCTCGTTCTTCATTTGTTCTTTAGATTTCTCCCAAACCAGGATGAATCAGTAGTTTATACTGGATGTGTTTTATACTACCATGGAGAGGTAGGTGGTCTATACTTTCTTTAGGATTTTATTTGGTGCTTTTCATGCATTCATCCTTTACACCATCCATCAAGATTTCCGACGAGGTCTTGTTTTTGAGTGAATATCTTTTAGTTGAAGGTAGGTTGACCTAGTGAGGTTGACTATATTTTTTGTGTAGGAGCATTGTCACCTGTTACATTATTCAAGGTTGGAAAAGGGGTTCACCTTATGGAAATTAACTATTTATGCTTCTTTAATCCACCCAAGGGGTGTGTTCCTATTCATTACCAATTAGAGGAATCCCGTTAATGCCTTTATAGCTTGAATAAAGTATTTAGGAGATATATTGCCTCCTTTCATAATGAATATCATGTTTTCCTTGCCTATTTTGATAGTTTGGCATGTTAAATGTATAATAAGGGTTAGTATACATATAGAAAATAATTAATGGCATGTTAAATGATTTATATGGGAGGGGAGGCCCATATGATTGTTTTGATAAATGTTATTCATGAGTGGGTATAGTCATGGCTAGTGCAGGTTGATGTGAGAGGGTATACTCACATGGAAAGTTTGATTAAATTTATTGTTAAATTGAATGCATGAATGAATGGATATAGAATGCAGTAGTGGTTGACTATTGTTGACTCTTCCCATTAGGTCTTGATTTCTTGCGATGCCTCGGGCCTTGCAACCCTTTCGACCCAAATTTCATTGGCCCACATAGGACTTTCTATTTCTATACTTCTTGGACACCAAATAGGTCCTAAAAAACATTCCACTAGGGAAACCCATTAGAATTAATGGGATACCTTGGACAAGATCCTTGGATCTGGACCTCTGTGGTATAGATATTTCACAAGGATTCCTTGGACTGTTGACACCTTGGATGTGACCCTTGCGGTCTAAACTTCACTATACAGCGTGGCTATGGGATATTTGACTTCAATATGCGGCATGTCCATATGATATTTGACTTCAATATACAGCATGGTTGTGGGATACATGACATATCTATATTGTGGGGTGGTGGGTTAGATGATATAGATGGATGTATGACAAAACCATCTGACTTTCTTGTTTACTTTTTTATAGTCGCCTTGTTAAGAGATGAACCCCTTTTTAATGTTTCCTTGAGGGATGTTTGGTTTTACTTGTTATATTACACTTATTCCATGGGCATAAACACTTACATTACTGTTTGTTTACACTTTATTTAACTTTGTTATAATTGATGATATAACAGTAAAGACCTAGGTGGTTTCCTACTATGGTGTTTATCTCACCCCTTGGTGGTCCTCCTTGGTGACCTAAAAAAATTATATTGTTGTGGGTGATGATTGGGTAAAACACCCTGGTACATGTTGTTTATTGTGGTTGTTGATCATTGGATTATAGGACCACGCTATTTCTAGCGATGTTCGGATGAGTTTTTTTTCTTTTTTTCTTTTTGGGATACTTTTAATGTACTATATTTCAATGTACCTGTTTGGATTCTTTCTAGATAATTATACCATATGCATCATTTTGTATATGAGACCTATCTTGATTTTTGATATGTATTCTTGTCTTTACTTATCATCAGTTAATAGATTATTTATTAGCATACTCTATTTATCATATTTTTGACTTCTACTATGATACTCTATTGATGAAGGCATAGTCTCTCCACTGACTGACCTAATACCACACTACTAGTTTAAAACTTATGTATTTTCAAAAATGCGATTGAGGCAATGTGGCCAATTGGGAACGAGGAACCCTTGGGTGGTATATAGGTCTGAGACGTTACAATGTGGTAACAGACCGGTCTTTTTTATTTTTGGTTTGGCTTACTATTTGGAGAAATTAGACAGGGATAAGAATGAAATGGGGTTTTCTAATGAAGTGGGTTTGAGAGTCGCTACACTCTGTATATTGAAAAGTAATATTACCTCAAATTTTGTTCTGATTTTCTGTATTTTTAATATTAAAATTTATTTTCTTTCACTATTGGGTGACACACATGATTTATTCTATTACTATTGATGTAATTTTGGTCCATGTCAGTTACAACCCAATGAGATGAGGGTGTTCGATCTCATGCATCATATAGACCCTTGTTCAAATCATATTTCATGCATTATTCCAAGCCATCTAAGATGTATTAGATATTTCATGTAGTTGAGATAGTTGATGTGATAGTTGTGCATGATATCGTGTTTTTTGGGTGTAGTAGATAAATGTGTGATGACATCTTTCAATCCCTAAGGTGTATGGGCCCTTATGAATTGGGAAATGAAGCACTAATGGAATGTAAATTTTAGATGAACTTGTTACATGTATGGTTTGAATATGAAACAAGGTTTGGTTTGTGAGGTGTTATGGGCCCTCGTGGATTCAGAAATTGTAACCCATAGGGATATTTATTGGATAACTGAATGGAAATGGAAACTCGAATTGTGAATAGGGACATTACCTAGACATGACTTTTGAGTGGGTAAGATGAATTCTTTCTTGTGTTTCATTTTTTTCATTATATAATCCTATCATTAGAGTGGGTTGTGGGTATGACTTAGTTTTTAGGAGGTTTTTGACATGTCATGTACTTTTGATCTTTGTTATTTTATGTTGTTATTTCCAAAGTCGTATGTTTTGCATTGTAAAGACATTCCACCATGAAAACCTCTAATGGTATGAAACGATTGAGTCGATGACCATACATAGGAGATGGTGGGCCATGGGATACCACTTGATCCACCTATTGTGCCATCTATGGCGCCATGTGGATATTCTAGACACAGGTTCTGAGGTATAGTTATGTGTGGGTTTCTTTCGATATATGAAAATTATGTAGGTAGCACCGCATCCAGCCTTAAATATGGCTGAGCTAACACATGTGTTCTAACAGTAACATCATCCAAAATAATATTGGTATGGTGGACCATATTCTACAGATCTATGGCTATATACCACGTTAGCAATTTTTGATCATTTGGAAATGCCTCCTAAGAGGATGGCCAAGCTTAAAAATTTCATGCTATGTGGAGCAGAAGAGCACGGGTGTTACATTTTGAACATGGATGATGAAGTATAATATATAGGTTGGGATGAAATCCAAATCCACTTCTATGAATAATTTTACCCCATGACCTAGTGATTAGATCGTACTAGTGATTTTATGCATCTGGAGCAAGATAGGATGACGGTTATGGGATACTCGGCACACATTACATAGCTGCAGCATTTTGTTCTGATGTATCTTTCTGATTAGTTGTCAAGCTAGAGATGCTACAAGGATGGTCTTAGACATGCTATCAGATCTCAGTTCAATGAGTTCAGGTTGTCTTCTCTCACTGAGATATTGATTCAGGCACTGATTACAAAGTGGAACCTGAGGGAAGCTGGGGGTATAGAACAAAGGAGTGTTAGTTCTCACCCCAGTGAATCTATGTCTTCTGGAAAGAAGTTACATTTTAAGTCTTATCACATTTTGAGTTCTACTGATGTTTTGGGTGTAGGTATCTTGGTATATTTCCATCAGTGTAGTAAGTGGGGCCACATGAAAAATTAGTGAGATTGCGACCGAGTCGTGGGTTGAGCTTGCTGAAGGATGTAACACATGTAGTGGTTTGTAGGACTATCCCTTCATCTATGAGTGGTAGGCTGTCAAATACAACATTGGATTTAGGATCAGATTCTTCAACTATTCATTAGGATATAAGATAGAGTAGTGATGGTTGGTCAAGCCAGGGTAGCGGTGGTTGTGGTTGTGGTATCCACACACCGGGTTCCCAGAGACAATAGGGTGGATGAACTAATGGTAGCAATGAATGGTCATAGGGAAGTGGTACATGCCATACATATGAAGTGAAACAGACCAAACCATAATATGATCTTGTACCGTCTATATTGAGATGTATGATCTTAGTAGCTTCTACTATTCCATATGCTCTTTTCCATATAGGTGCCTCTCATAGTTTTGTTTTTCTTCAATTAGTAAAAATACATGTGTTTGTATTTTTCTTTTTTAGGATATTTTGATGCTAGACACATCATTTAGAGTTTAAATGGGTGATGTGCACCAATGTATAGAATGTACTAAGAGGTTGGTGGGTTCCACTTCCTCTGTATTTTCTTTGTCCTTGACATGACATGGTTTAACGTCATTCTCGAGATAAAATGGCTAGTATCTTATCAAGAATATCTTGACTACTATCGACAGAGGGTGAAATTCACATCACCATAGGGAGAAATGTTCATTCAAAAGGGTGAATGGGATGTCCAGGCAAGCAGAGCTCGACCTAAGTAATGTGGGCTTGGCGGGATGAAAACCCAAATTCCTAGTTTGTTTTTGGATGATCTTGGATTGATTCAGGCATAGTTTCCTATAGTGGTTGAGTACTTCAATGATTTATTTCCCTATGAATTTTCATGTTTAACTTTTGAGATAGAGGTGGATTTCTTAATTGAGCTAGTTCTAGGAGCTATGTCGACATCCATTTCTCCTTATTGGATGGCTACGACAGAGTTACAGGAGCTCAAGAGGTAGCTAGAGGATTTGGAGGTGAAGGGGATTATCTGACCCAATACTTCTCTATGGGGTACATTAGGATTTCTTAAGAAAAAAGTGGATGAAAATATTAGTATATGTGTGGATTATTAGAAACTGATCTAGCTGATGGATAAAAACTGATATCCTTTTCTACAAATCGATTATGTATTTGATCAGCTATGGGGAGAAATATTGTTCTCAAAGATCGAATTGAGGTCAGGTTATCACTAGGTTCATGTTCGATTCCCTTCTAGGAACAGTTATATGATAATCTCACAAAGTGAAACTTTTGGATGGATTAGATTCACTTTTGGGGTCACATAATATCAATGAAATGAGTGTTAGTGGACCCATAAAAGGTTAGAAATGTAGTTTCCTAGGAACAAGCTAAGAATGATTCTGACATACAGAGTTTCTTTGGGCTAGCTGGATAATAAATGTGTTTCATACAGGACTTCTAATTCTTAGAAGTTCCATTGATGTGATTGAATAAAAAGGGTTTGAAGTTTGTGTGGTCAGAATCTTGTGAGGCAACATTTCGATAGTTGGTAGAGTGGTTGACATCAGCACCTGTCTTAATACTTCCAGAGCATGGAAAGAGCTACATGGTGTACTATGAAACTTTATGTATTGGGTTGGGGAAGTGATGATGTTGGGAGATCGAGTCATGGCATACAGGTCTCGGTAACTGGGACATCACCAGAGGAATTACCCTACACATGATCTTGAGTAAGATGCAATTGTTCACATGTTTCACTATTGGAGGCACTATGTACTGGGAGAGAGTTTTTTGGTGTACATAGACCAAAAAATCCTCAAGTATATATTTTCATAGTGTGATCTGCATTTGAGGCAGTGAATTTGGGTAGAGAATCTACAGTCCTTTGAATTCGATCTTGCTTACACACCTGGTAAGGGAATTTTAGTAACTGATTTACTAAGAAGGAGGGCTCAAATACAGGTAGTGTAGCAGGCTATTAGCAAGTGGAAGCTTATGGAATTGTTTTCTGAGATGCATCTGGAGGTGCATGATAGAAAGGGGAATCCTTTTCATTAATTCTTTTATGTGACATCTACCTTATTTAGTAGAGTTAGGATAAGGCACGTATCAGATTATGAGTACCTATTTCCACAAGAATGTTTGATAGATGAGGACCCTCCTCTTGGATTGATGGTAGGTGAGGATGACACCTAGTGTATCCATGGACGTGATTGGGTTCCTATGGATATACGTAAGGAGATGATGCAAGAGTTTCATACATCATCTTGGAAAGTGATTCCTGGGGTCACCAAGATATACCATGACATGTGATGATAGTATTGGTGGCCAAGAATGTTGTGTGAAGTAGATGGATTTGTTATTTGGTGTTCCACCTGTCATCATGTGAAGGAAAAACATCAGTGACCAGCTGGGCTTTTAAAGTAGTTACTTATCCCAAAGTTGAAATGTGATGATGTCGTGATGGATTTCATGACTTGGTTTCCAAGATCTCTATGAGGTAACAACTAATGTGTGGGTTGTTGTTGATAGGTTTATGAAGGTTGCTCATTTTTTACTTATCTAAGAGACATTTAGGGATGATTTTCATGGGAATTATGACATTCGGGAGTGGGTAAGAAATCATAGGCCCCCATGGAATATCATTTCAGATACGTATGCCCACATTAAATTTCTTTTTCGGTATAGTTTTTGGTGGGTGATGGGTACACAGGTTCTTCTGATCACAGCATACCACCCTAATACTAATGGCTTATCAGAGCATACGTTACAAGTGCTTGAGGACATGTTGCGAGCATGCGTCCGGGATTTAGGGGGGCTCTAGAGAGAGGCACATTCTCTTGGTTGAGTTATCCTAAAATAATAGTATTCAAAAGATGATATAGATGGAACATTTTAAGTCTTTATATCGTAGTTCATGTCATTCTCCCATGTGTTGGTTAAAGGAAGGAGATGTTTTCCTTACTAGGACCGCATCTTGAGAAGGATACTTCTAAGTAGGTCCAGTTCATTCAGAAGAGGATGGATATAGCAGAATCATGCTATAATTCATACGTCAAATGTCGTAGAAGACCTATACTATTCATGGTTAGGGATTGGGTTTTCTTGCATGATTCCTTGATGTTGGGATACATGTGGATCAGAAGATAGGGTAAGCTTTCATTGAGATAAGTCAGGCCATTTGAGATTCTGGAGAGAGACTAGTTGGTTTCCTATTGTATTTAGTTACATCAGAGGTACAAATCCATGAACAATGTCTTCCATTTATCTCAGTTGTGATGCTATCACTAAGAGTTGTCTCAAAATTTTCATCCTGAGGAGGATGAGTTCTAGGTTGTTGTGTCTTTTGGGTAGCATCATATTTGTATAGTTGATTGGTGCATGAATGTTATCTATGTTCAATAAATTCCTCTAGTACATGTACTATGGTATCATGGCCATTTATAAGATGTGGAATGGAAGAGGGAGTCTAGCATACGTGATCAGTGTCTGGAGTTGTTCTCAAGAGAATCTTGACCACCCTTCAGAGATAAATTTGGGGAAAAAATGCTATATGGTGGAAGATTGTACGAACTTGGGTTTTCATACGAGTTAATTTTCCTTCCATTTTTAGTTCAAATAAATTTTTATGGAATTATATGAATGGTTAAATATATCATGAGTGTTTCAGAGGGGTCTGAGGCTTGTTTGGTGCCCAATACCATGTGTTTTGATGAAAATGACCCGGTCCACAATTTGTGCATAGCTTGGGCATGGATAGTCTAGTTGTGTGAGATGACTAAAAAATGCATGTTTTAATATAATGTTTTCACATAGTTACTGCATATGTGGTCAAATATTGTGGGGTAACTATGCGGAGTTCTCCATCTAGGAAGTGACTTGTGCGTGGTTTCTGCACAGTTTGGGAAACTGTGGGGGTAAAATATGTGACCTTGTTGTGTATTTTTTTTAAAATACTAAATTAAAAACAAATTTTCCTTTTAAAACCAATTTGGTTTTTCTCATCCATCGCACATATTCAACCCATGGATCTCCCCTCTTGCACATAACATATGCATTTATCCAAATTCACCGTTTGACCTCCATTTCGATCTCCAATTGTCTAATCAGATACGCATCGGTAAGGCCTATGATCCTTTTAGCTATTTTGGGATCTTTTGGAAATTTTTTGTGATATGTGTATTTAATCTCATATGTCATAATATCTTGTTATGTACTAATTTCCCACATTTCTCCCTAAATAGGAAAAATCATTAGTTGATACTAGACGAGTTGTCTACTATCGAGGTTAGGTAGGTGATTTATAATTTCTTTTAGCTTTTTTCAGTGTTATTTGGGTGTTTGGCCTTTACTCCATCCGTCTGATATTCTGGCGAGGTCTCTTTTTTGAGAAACTAGATTCTAGTAGTTGTAGTTAGACATAGTTTGGTTGACCATAGGTTCAGTTTTAGTGTATTGTCACTTATTGCTCATTTTAAGTTCTCATAAGGGGTGATCCTTAAGTAAATAACATGTTTATTCATATTTAATCTACCCAAAGGGTATTTTATTATGCTTTTCTAATTATAGGATTCCCATTAATTTCTTGATAGATTTAACATCTTTTTTATGAGATGTAATGCCTCCTTTCTTAATGAATTTCATGTTATGCCTTTTCTATTTTGATAGTTTTTCATTTTAAATGTATAATATGGGTGGGTATACCTATATGAAATAACTAATGTCTTGTTAAATGGGTTATATGGAAGGGTAGGCCCATATTATTGTTTTTATAAATGGTTTTCACAAGTGGGTATACTCATGGCTTGTGTAGTTTTATGTGAGTTGGTATACTCACATTGAATGAATGTTTAAATTGAATTCCTAAATAAATGGATATGGAATGAGGTAGTGGACACCTTGGGTTGACACTAACCATTGGGTCATCATTCTATGGGATGCCTAGGATCTTCTATCCCTTAGATCCGGCTAGCTTGGGCTCATGTAGGATGGGCTATTTCCATTATTCTGGGACCCATACCAATGTCTAACCAAGTATCAACTAGGGATTCCCTTGGGACTCGATGGGATGTGTTTTACAAGATATTTGTATCCATCCTTCCATGGTCTAAATATTTTAAATGGATTCCATGGTCCACTAACACCTTGGATCAGGCCCTTACAGTCTACACTTCACTATATGACATGGTTGTGGGATATTTGACTCCAGTATACGGTGTGGCCATGGGATATTGGACATCACAGTGCATCATGTATGTGGGATATTTTACTTCACTGTACAGAATGGACATCGGATATTTGACTTCACTATATGTCATGGATGTGGGATACTTGACATCTCTATACAATGTGGTTATGGGTTACAGTATACAGATGGATGTACAATGTTTCTATGTGACTTTTTTGTTTTCTTTGTTATAGATGCCTTGGTAAAAGCTAACTCTCTTTTTCAGGTAGCCTTGAGGGATGTTTTTTTACTTGTAATAGAAGACTTATTCCATGGGCATACACACTTACTCTACTAGTTGTTTACACTTTCTAGCACTTCTATAGAATTGAGGTAATAATTTTATAGAACTAGGAGGTTGCCTACTAGGATGTTTATCTCACACCATTTTTGGACTTCCTTGGGGACCCAAACAGATTATATGGTTACAAATCATGATAGGTGAAAGCTCCCTAGTACAGTTTGTTGATTGTAGATTTGGGGAAGCAGATCATATGACTAAGCTGTGCAATGTGATGATTGGAAAAATTTTTGGTCTTTTTTTCTTTTTTGGATACACATATTGTACTGTATTTCCATATACATGTTGGAATGATTTATTGTTACTTGTACCATTTGCATCAGTTTTTATAGGAGACACTTCTTTTTATTTATATGTATTCCTGTCTTACCTTATCATTAATTGACTGCCTATTTATTCACTTTCGTTGTTTATAATATGTTTGACTTCTACTGTGATACTCTGGTAATGAGGGATATTCTTTCCACTGACTCCCATAGTCCCTTAAAACTATTCAACTCACTCTGGAATTTAGAGAAATTCTTTTGAGCCCATGTGGCCAACTGGGCTTGGGGCACCATACGGTGGCATCTGAGTCCAAGACATTATAGTATGGAACTCTCATAATGATACATACATGGATAGTGGTGTGGATGTGAGAAATGGAATAGCTATGAATAAAATGAAATATGTGAAAAAAATTTAAGGTGTTATTTTCTTGTTCTCATGATAATAGCTTTTTTGGTAAATTTTTTTGTGATTGTAGTTGTTTATATTTTATTATAAACAATTTTATAACTTTTTTATATTTTGAAAAAAATACATTATGAAATTTTGTTATATAAACTATTTATTGTAAATTATTATAACTCTTGTATGCTGGTGATGTGAGTAGTAAAATCATTGGGTAAAACCTAATGAGTTTTAGTACTCACCCATGCATTGGCACATTAGTTCTTTTTCAGAAGCATTCTAACGTGACATGGGAAAAGGTAAAGTATCACACATCATTAGAACTATATCATGATACATGTGATGTTTGGTGAATATGGATCATGGATAATGCATATCATTGAGTCGTTTGGTTTTCTGTGATTTTTATTAGTCATTCTTCTAATTTTTTACTTTCTCATTATAGTCTTATGATGTGGTACTTTGTTTCTAGTTTGATTTAGATAATTTAAATTTTGGGTTGTCATTCTTATTTATCATGAATAATTTAGTGGCTTTTTAGATGTTATTTTTTTACTATATTTGGTTTTTCTTAAAGTAAAAAATTTTCCCCCACATGTAATGGATCTTGTTGGAATTTATTTCAAATCATTTGTTCCTTAGAGATGTCACTTAAGTCCCGGAATCATCCTCACACCTTCACAATCAATTAGGATAATGAAGAGTGTTACATGATTTATCCTCTTGTATAATTGTCATAAATATGTTATTTATTTATTCTAGAAGCATATTGACATATATAATGTTATATTTTATCCATTTTTAAATCTTACCACATGTTGGTTTACAATCATTTAAAATTACTACTGTTTTGGGTGTAAATTCATTAATTTCATCATGTCTATTTTTTCATAAAAGAGTAAATTTCTTTGTAGCGGATATAGTTATAGAATATTATTGATTATATTAATGTTATTAATATTATTTTTAAGATACCTTTTTAGAACCATTCTTGAACATCAGATATTGAAAATGAATTGCTTAGCATTGTGGAGATTGTATGTCATGCAGAAACTGGAGTGATTATATCATTAACTTAATGGGAGAAATGAAAGCATAAAGGATGATATATTAATTTTATAAAATAATTATCATTTCATAGGTATTATATATATATATATAAATATTCATTATTTATTTAATTATTCCTATCCATTTTTTCAGTCATGGAAAACTAATAACATCAGTTTTGAAGGAGGTCATCTGATGTATACAGGTACGATGGATTTGATTCCCATGTGATGGATATGGAGATGAAAAAATATTAATACATAAAAATTATAATAAGTAATTATTTTGGAGAAATTGGTGTTATTATATTAAAATTTATAGTACATTATTGAATTTGGTAAAAGATAGAATAAAATGAACGTACTTGGTGAATAGAATTACATTCTCTTAGATAAACAACCTTTAGATATATTATTATGGACATTAGGATCTGTATTTTGTGAATAAATTCTCTTAAATAACATTTATATGTATTTTTAGGAATTATTTTATTATGTTTTGGTGGAGAAAAAAAGTTCCAGATGTGTTAATAAGTGAGGGGAGGTTTCCCTTTCATAAGTAGGGGGAGTATCTTTTTTAGAAACTGAATACTATTCAATAATTAGAATACACTCTATTGAATGTTCCTCTATATAGGATAAAAATTGGTGCATAGATAAGATATGGTCGATCCAGAATTCTATCAGTAAAAATAAAAATGTTTTAATCATTATATTTCCTATTCCTCAATGTTTACTTACTATTACAATTTTGGTTTTCAGCACTGTAAATAATGTGTTTATGATAGTCAAATTATGAATTAAGAATAATTAAAAAAATAAGACATGTTACATATGTTTTACCAATTTATTATAAATATTAAATACAATTTATCATTTTAAATTCCTATAACTATGTGAAATTAATTTTGACACATAAGCATGTAATGTGACAAACCCTATTTTAACCTGAACTATAATAACAAATAATTCAATGATTTTATTATTCATCAGGAAAAATTATGAAGTTGAATATATTAAATAATATTATTTATTATGATTAAAAATATTTAATCCATTTTCCAAAATTAAATTCACATATATTGAAGGATTTGTTTTAAAAAATAGATAATTAAGTTGAAAAATTGTTTTTAATGAAATTCATCTTTCATTCATATGATGATTTTATATTTACTCTATTAATTCTATTTAAAAAATATTGGGATATAAATTTATATAGTTAGATATATGATATTTATCATTAATTTAAATCATTTATCATTGTTTATTGTTTTAATTAATTACAAATGATAGAAATTATCAAATTTAAAAAATTATTGTTTTTTAAAATTAGCAATTTCTACCTCAAGATGACATTTTAATTAATTATATCAAATTTTCAATCAATAAATTTTTATTTATAAATATTTTTCATACATTATTATGATTAAAATAGGTAATATTAAATCACTACATTTTTAATGATTCATAAAATCAAATATCTAAGGGAATATTTAGAAAATTTAATATTAGATAATTTTGAACATGTTAAAAATGGATATTCTTCCCATTAAATTATAATTATTTATCCATTAAATATTAAAAAATAAATTTAATTACTATTTAATTAAAATAAACTTCGCTTACTATATTTGAGGATCAGGTTTTTTTGTGGATGTTTAAAAAAACTCTGGAGGTCATCCTATGAAAGAGTGAATATTTTTTGGAGTCGTAGATGAGGGTACACAGTTGTCACATTGTTATCTAAAACCATTAATCAATATCCTAAAATAGTGAAAAATTGTATTGATTCCTTAATCATGATTGTAACATAGTTTTTTAGTCCCTATTACCAATCCATTTGGCTCTTCCAGTTGCCCCATAGTGGGTTCACAATTGGTTTATGTTTTTCCAATATATGAAATCAAACCATGTGATGTTTATTATATAATATTAATTTTAATTTTAAAACATTAAACACAAATTTTTAGAATCGCAATTATTTCATTATGTTATGATCATGACATTGGAGTCTCCATGTAAATATTTTTTTGATTTATTTCCTTTCAAATTGTGAATTTATTGTATCAAAGAACACAAGATTTATGAAATTGATGTTACATTCACATTATATATGATTATTTTATTTTATTTTTAATTTAAATTTAAATCATTGAGAAAAATATTTTATTAGATCTTTTTGTGAAATATTAATTGTTTTCAAAAAGTTAAATTTGTGTTTCTTATAGATCTATTATTTATTTTTTTAATTATTTAAATTATTCATTTATTGTTTTCTATTGTATAAAAATCATTGTGGTAATTTATTCCTCTAACATGTTTTATTTAAATTAAATAATTTGAGTCATTTATTTTGGAAACATAATATTTTAGTGATGCCTTGTTTCCAGAAACCATATGTTTTAATTGTCATTTTGATTTTATTTTATTTTTTAATTTAATGTGTTTTAATGTACATTTATTTATAATAAAACTATTACTTATAATATGTGTATATTTTCTCATGTTATTTAGATTTTAAAAATTTGATTAATGGATTTCATTATGAATAAATTTTCAAAAAGTTTTCAAAACTGTAAAGGGGATGATTTTCAAAATTCAGTTTTTTTTTGTAAAGTTGAAAAAAAAACATAATTTCCCTTTTGTATTTGTTGATGAAAATTTATTTCAATCCATGTTTAAATTAAGATGAAATTTTATTTTTAAGAATTGTATTTGTGAATAGAATGCAATCTCAAGTAATGTAGTGTTATAACTAAAATAATGTTACAATAATTTATCTCCTTGATAAAAATTAATTTTCAATGTATGGTTTTCAGAATTGAATGACTGCAAGGTGTTGGAGATAAATATTTTTTTATACAAAATGATTAGACTCGTTATAGGTAAAGCACGTGGGAATGTGGGGTATATAGGAGGGGGTGTTCTTGGGTTAATAATTAAAAGTATGGTATGTTTTTCTTAACATTTATATATTATTTAAACCCTTACTAAAATATATATTTTATGCCACCTTCAGGGGATTAAATTATAATTGTTCTCTTGTATCCCTTTCACTATTTTAGACTATCATGTTTTGGGGACCACTTTTTGTAACACAATGTGATTTTATGAGATAAATTATTTTTAATTTATTTGATGTAGTGCATTGTACACTATATAAAAACAATCTGGAACTACATGAAACATCGTCTTATCTTACAGTATGCAAAACACTATTCTTGGGTTGTGTCACACACAATTTCGAGTACTTCTGAGAGAATTCATTTTAAACAAAATAATGTTAATGAAAAAAACTAATATTATTATGTTATATTATAAAAATACTATTATAATAGTGGGAAAGAATAGTATTAACTGAATTATGAAAATATGCTAAACTCTTTTGTGTGGAATTAATAATAAATTTAAATAACAGCATTGTTAAATTAAAGGAAAAATTTTTCTGAGTTACTATATAAACAAATATAACTGAGTTCATAAAAAAAAGTCACTATTTATTTATTTTTTTAATTAATTATATGTTTAGTATATTCAAAAAAAATTAAAATTAATCTTATATTTTTTTGACAAGATATAAGAAAAAATTATATTTTCGGATATAAGAAGTTTTTTTCAATAAAATGCAGTTTTTCCAACTTTTAATGGAACACCCATTTTAAATAATGTTTTAAAAGTTTTATAAGATATTTTTTTAAAATAATAAAATTATTCTTTTTTAATTGGGACATAAAAATATATTTTCTATGATTTTTGGGTATTTTTCTGATAACTTTCATATTTTTATAAATAATGAAAAATATAGCATTTTAATTCAAAACATATTTTTCATCTATTTAATTTATATTGATATAATATTGTTTTAATTGTTATTAAAGTATAATTAGATTAATTTTTAATCATTTAATCCAATTTTTTTCATTGTATGATATTTCCCATTGAAATTTGACATAATAACATGTCAATCAGTTGATGGTTTTTACTTCTTCAAAACTCATTTTCTCATTCCATCAATGATATTATATAAAATTTAATTAATAAAATATATCTATTTAAAATTTTAAGAAATGGATTCCATATTTTTAATCATTTGTTAAAAATTATGTTAAAAATATACTTTAACTTTTGGATGTTATGAATATTAACTACGATATTTTTTATTTAACACAGTTAAAGGTAAATCATGTAATTTTGGTAACAAATTAATATTGTAAGGAAAATAAAATCATCCTAGAACATACCAAAAACCTATTAGATGAGTAAAATCAACTCTTATAACCTATGTATCATAATTGACTTATTTAATGGACTTTTTCCCAAAAAATGATATAAATAGTAATGAAATTAAATAAAGTGACATAAAAGTAACCAAATATCACCCTCTTATTTCTTATAAGTATAATAATTTTAATATAACAATTAAAATGATAAAAAATCATTAATATATATAATAAATAAAGATAATACAATTATATATATCATGGTAATTTATTTAAAAAAATTATGGAATAAACAATTACCTTAAATTAACATATAATGCTGATTCAAAAATTATTTAATAGATGAGAAATCTATAATAATTTTTTATAAATGATAAAAACACTTAAAAGACAAAAAACCTCAGAAAAATCATATTATTTTAGTATATTTGTACCATAATCATCTAAGGGTTGAGTTTTTTACCATTTTTAACTGCATAAAATGGACTATGGCATTTATATTATTTTACTTATTGTTGAGTCAATGTTGTCACATTCATATTTTTAATACACTATACTTTTAAATATATGGTTAAACTAAAGATAACTATGACTATAAATACTATTTTATAATCTTGTAACATTATATTCATCATGTTATTTTATTTTAAATTTTTAGTAAATAAATATGTATGTTAAATAATTAATAAAAATAAATATAGTAATTATTTTTTAAGGGAAATATATAATAAATGATATTATAAATATTAAAATAAATATATTTTTGGAAAATTAATATTTCCAATTATTTTTAATGATGAAATTTACCCCTTATGAATATATTAATATGTTATTTGGAAGGATATAACATAATATTAATATTTTTATAAAATCATGAAATGAATAGTGTTAAATTTGACACTATTGATATTTTCTCAAAAAAATAATTTACTAAAAAATTTGAAAAAACTAATAAATATTTAATAATACCATATAACAATAATATGCTATAAAGATTTCTAAATTATTCATTTTTGGTTTATTTGACTTACAATATGTAATTCCATGACCCCAAAATCCCTAAGTCGGTGCATTATTTTAATACATTGGAATGTTTACAAGGAATCATGTCTCGAAAGACTGATCGGTTTAGCAGTCATGGAAAATAGATTATATACATGAATGTTGCATTACACCTTAGAAAATAAAACACTACATAAGTTATCCTTTGATAATGACATTAATCCCTTGGCATAACCCTACTAATCAATCATAATACACTTCTTGGAATCCTAAGAAAATAAAACATAATAAAGGGTTGAGCTCAGATGATCATTAAGGATAACAATATAGCGAAAATTTCATAAATTAGAATAAACATTTAAGGAAATGTATAAGACTAATACAAAAGTCTTTTAAACATAAACATAATCATAATATGGAAAAGATAAATCAAATAATTCCATTTACTTATTCACATGGATATTCTACTAGTCGAATAATCACATGTAATATCAATATCCAATTTCATAATGATGGAATGCATAATGCCAGACTTCATAACAACATAGTCAAGGCCTTATGCCAAGACTAAAAATATGATTTTTTTCAATTCCTTGTCCCAAGACACTAGTTTGTCTCATGAGACCTACTGATGAATTGAAGAGTTACATCGGGCTCCACCAATCACCTACTAAGTCCAATGCATTCCTCATATGAAAAGGATTAAACATAACATAATGCTTCGTATTAAAAAAAGCATACGAAATTTCAATAAATTATCCATAAAACATGAATGGTATAAAAATAAAATATCCATAATCAAAAATATCACAAAACCTTCAATACAATATAGAATATTTGTATCATAATAAATCAGCCTCGATCCAGAATAATATCCTGTAAAGGATGTTGACATAGTTGAAAATGATCAGTAAAAATCTTGGAGAGAAATATCCCTTTTTCATGAAATCATTTAAAAGTCACATAATTTATAAAGTAATTCATTCAAAAGATAGATTTTAATTAATGTGTAACATACTGCTTTTAAACTTTTGATAGGAATTAACATTTTAAAACATCCATGTCCATATAAATAAATCCCTAAAACCATTTTAAAAACAAGGACATTAATGAGAAGAGTGTAAAAGAATAAATATTTAAAACATTTAAAATTATGTTTTAGTAAAAATAGTCCCCTAAAATAAATCCCTTTTAAAAAACTTTTATGAAATAATTATATTGATAATAAATATGTCACAATAGATACTTACTTAAAAACAACCACGGATAATAAAGACATTGTAAAATTAACCCTTACCTTGCACATTTCATTGGTTGATGGTACGTTTAACCTCCTTTATAATGACTATATTATGTTATTAAATTATACCATTTCCATATTCATATTTATTTTATCAAAACTTATTCATTTATGTCTTTATATTACCCATTTAATAGTGATTTCCATGTTAAATTAACATTTTGGGTAATAATTGCATTCTTTATTATACGTGTTTTAACTTGTTATTCTTGATCGTATCAATTATATCATGATTTAAATGATTCAAGAATATAAAAATTGATTTATATATCATATATATTTAGTATATTAATATTTATAATAGATATATATATGAAATGGAAGGCACCGTTTATGGAGAAGGTAGGTCGTACATATGCATAAACGTTGTTTCCGTTTTCATATCTTATTGAACGGAAGTAAGTGAATAATATATGTGTAAGTAAATATATATATATATAGTACAACTATTATGTAATATATCAAATACTTATTAATAATATATATTACTATAATCATCGTTGAATGGTGAACGTGGGAATGAATCTCATCGCGTTTGTGGAGTCGGTAATCCGTACATACGCACGAGCGATTATATTATTATATTAATTGTGAAATAGAATGTAATTAGATATTATATAATATATAAAGAATAATTAACATTTTATACTTATTATTTACATAAATTATACTCATTATTAGACCCATCAAGATAATTAAGTGTTTGAATAAAAAACTACACCACGACGTTGAGACGATAAGTCGTACGTACACACGTATGGTGACATTGTCATTTATAAGATGGATAGAATAAAGAATATGGTTGTAACATATTTATAATAAAATCACAGTATGTATGAGGTATATGAGTTGTTATTTGGTTATGGAAACAACAAATAAAGAGGAAGTGGAAAAAGAAAATAACTTGAAAGAGGGTGGTGAAATTATTGCCTATTCTTCATGTGTTTCCTTTTGAGTTGATCAAAAGGGATCTTTAGTATGGATTTATGGTAAATTTAACAACTCTAGGTTTATCTGAGGTAAGTTGGGAGGATATTTGGGTAGGTTTTGGCTGAGCCAAATGGCTATGGAGGTGTGCTTTTGAGAGAAGGGAAAGTGCCCTTTTATAAGAGGGGTGAGGGTCACTTTAGGAAAAAAATAAAAAAATTAATTTATTATACTATCATATTCAGTTTATAATGGATCCAAATGAATTTATTTCAAACCTAACGTGGTTATGGGTCGAAATAATCTCAAAAAATAGGTTTTAGACACGTTTAGGGTATCATTTGAACTATATCTTTTAGATTTAACTCTTAGTTAAATAGTTTAACTTTTACTGTGTCTTCTTGTATTCTTACACTATATGGTTAATAAACGTACAAAAAACTTACAAGAGAACCTAAAATGGTTAATTAATGACATATTTAATATTTTCTATTCCATTTGGTAGAACCGTATATTTATGGCAATATTATATCAACCAATAATATAGTATTTGTTTTTAAAATTAATTTATGTAAATTTTGACACTATTTTGTATTTTGTTTTTGTGAAAGTCATAACAACCTTATCACTTCAAAAAAATTATTTAATCAACCCTAACATGTCATATTAACCTATAAAATTATTTTAATTCATCATAAGTATCAATTTAAATTTATTTGTGTATTTATAATATCAATTATTTTAATATTTCATTAATAAGGTAATTACTAAATCATCATTGTGTCATAAATATATAAAATTATTTAAAGTATAAAAATTATAAATAAAATAAAATTAAGTATGAAATATTTTTATCTTTATAAAGAATATTTATAGTTGAATTTATATTGTGTGTAAACATATATTTAAAAGGGTTTAGTTATTAAACATTGAATTTAACACTTTTAACTTTTCATTAAATAAAATAATAATAAATATCCTAATTTAATAAACATTGACCAAAAAATATAATATTTTATTACTAAGGTTGTTTTGGGTCAAATTAAACTTATCTAATAGAATTAGGACTTGAATTAGGGTAATTATAATATCATTTTAACCCTTAATTTCCCAATTTACTTTTAATAGTGGTAAATAAAAGTTAAAAGTTACAATTCACCAAAAATTATTTTCGTATTATTGAACCACATATTAATTACTGATGTCAACCTTGTCTCTATAAATGTTTCAATTCATCTAATAGAAGTGGTAAAATTAAATTTTATTTAAAATTGAAAATTCTCCTAGAAGGTTGGTAAAAAATGTTAAAATGTTCAATAAAATTTTATACGTCTAATTTTATTATAAAATTATTCAAATAAATTACATTAAAATTATATAATTATTATTTATATATTTTGACGTAAAATAATTTTAAATAAAATAAATAATTATTTAAATAAAAAGTTGTTTTTAAAGAATAACGCAGTGTTTTTCACTTTTAAACAAAAATTGAATGTTTTCAAAAAAGTACCAAAAAATCACCCTAAGGTAATTTTAATTTTCTGAATTCAAAAATTAATTCTATTTTAAAAAATTCAAAAAATATAAGATGAATTTATTATTTTAAAATTAATTCACATTTTCAAAACCAAAAAGTTGGTTTTTTAAAACTACAAACACTCAAAAGATTAACATGTCTTTATGTAAAATTTAAATGTGAAATTAGTTATAATGACATAAATTGTATTAAATGAAAAAAAATATAATCTAATCATACTTATAAACCATTTAAATTTATAATTTAACACTATAAATAATTTTTATTATAAAAGTTGTATTCAAATAAAATTTAGTATTTTTAACTATTCATCAAAATATGATAGTTATCATAAAAGTACCAAATAAATTCCAAACTAAATTTTTATATCCCTATTATAAATAAAAAATTAATTTCATGAAATTTAATATATATAAGTGTCAAATATTGGCTTTAAAAATGGTTCTCCATTAAAAGATGGTAAAATTGTATTTTTTTTTTAAAAATATTTCCCTTATCAGAAAAATTTAATTTGTTATTATATAATGTATAATAAACACATAATAAGGGTGTTAAAATTATATAGAGTATATAAGATTCAAATTTTAGTTAATACTTTTCATAATCACTTTTTGAACATCTAGTTTGGTAAGTTGTTATGCGCTCGAACTCGGTGTTGTGTGTAGTGCAAGCTACTGAATTACATTAATGAGATAACATACTATAAAATCACGGGGTGTTACATTCTCCTCTCCTTAAATAAATTTCATCCTCGTAATTTGAAATTTTTCTTCAAAAATAAATGGTTAAAAATAGAAAAAAAAATACCTTTGTGGGAAACTCACATAGGAAAATGTGTTAATAAAATTTAGTCTTAATATGAGGGAAAAGGAAATGAAAAAGTCACCACCAAATTATGATCATGATTAAGAGAAAAATGGTGTAAATTAGAGACACATAATTGGAGGAAAAAAGTTAAGATTTATAGTGATTTATTGAGGACATCAATCACAAACAAGTGTAAAATTTAGGGCCTCAAAGCCATTCATCTAAGATAATGTAAAATAATATTGGTTCAACAAATCATAAGGTATTGGGATAACTCGTTTTTGGTTTTAATACCCCTACCATAAAGTTTAAGAATTAATTTATTCAGAGAATAAGAGGGAATATATATATACACATATATATATATACTAAACATATAGAGTTTCATCCTTCAACTAATTCCAACCACACACTCATCTTTCAATACAAAAGATAATAGAATTCAAAAATATTCTATTTATCCTAGTCGTAAAGGGATCCAAAAAAATGAATTTATAATTTATCTATCATACCATTTAAAAAACTACATAATATAAACCAGTAAATCAAGTAGGCCAGTGGTAGGTGATGCACCCTTGACGCCCTTCGGTTGGGGGTTCATGTCTCGCAGCCTTTCCGGACGCGACGAGTTGTCGCCCGACCTCCAGGTTGTCATTTTTATGAAAATCCAAAAATAGTCTCAAGAAATGATTTAACCATAACAATAGTATCCAATGTCAAACTTAATCGATTCTAACCTTAAGAATTATCCAAAATACTTATGTCCAAACTCACAGTCCAAAATTTATAAGGATTTTAAACACAATGAAGATCCTTTTTTCCACGTAATAACATGTGTATACCTTCATCATGTATTATATTAAAACATTGTAACACCCTGAATTACCATAAAACCTTATTGATTCTATTAATGCTCCCTTATTCCTTATAGAACACTACATATAATCCTCTTATACAAAAATGATTTAAACTCCAAAAATGATGAAATAAACAAATCATTAATCAGTTCCAAGTATGTCAATAATATCTAGTATAATTTATCCAATTCAATCATATTTTATTCCAAAATTAATACCTCAGTATCAAGACCATATTAAATATTTATTTTTCCTTAAACCATCAAATTTTAAAAAAGTTTAACTTGATATTGAGTCACGTTTCTTGGTACCACACAATCTCAAATCCTTATTGAAATAGTACTGATGTGCAGTCCTTATATACTCCGTAATTATTATAAATAGTACATCATTGATACAAAACTTAAATGACATAATTCTTTAATATCAACATAAAACACTAGTCATTAATTTTCAGTTGTGGTAATATCATAACTTTATTATTATCCAACAGCTTCATTTGTGGTATTCCCTGATTATTTGGGCATTGATTCACATAGTGTCCCAACTCCTTGTAGATGAAGCATTGATCGTTTAAAACATTTTTCTTACCCTTGAAATCATATACATGGTGTTGTTTTTCTCCACACTTATAAAAAACTCACATTCCCATCAAACATTTACAAGGGTGATTCTATCCACAATTATCACATATTAGAAAATCCTTCTTTCCCCTCTTCCCTTTATCTATCTTTCTCTATTCCATACTTTTCTTATATTACTTCCCTTCAAAGCCATAGTAATCCAAGAATTATTTACTTGTACTATTAACACATGATAATATTTCTTCATATGATGATAATATATGGGAGACTATCTCATTTATAAATGTTAGCTTAATACCATGAAGGATATGATCCTTCTTACTCATTAGATCATGTGTATTGCTAGAGTTCTCATTCCATCTACTGGGAGACATTTCTAAACAATGGGATACACTAGGTTGGTTTTATGAATCAAATTACATAATTCCAGACATCTAAAATACCTAATGTAAATTAAAAATAGTATTCATATAATCTATAATCCTAAAAAATGTTTTCTTTGATAAATTATTTACTCCTAAATCCTTCATAATGTCTTGTAATGAAAATGTGAATTATCCTAAGCATATCCACCGAGAGCATCGTAACTAACAGTGTAGCAAAGCCTGTTGTCATGTACCTGGATACCCTGGGTCAAGCCCAAAAATCCTTATCATAGTTATCACTCCTAGGTACATCTGTACCAGAGCCACCTCTAACTACTCTAATCCAGACAGGGATGTATTGCTAGGAAATTCACAAAATCTCTAAATTACCAAAATTCTAGTATGTTCTTCTATTCTAATCCACATAGTCAATTGTAGGGTAGTGTTTAAAAACAAGAGATTTTCTAAATCTTGTTTCCAAGGTAATTTATAAAATTTCTCTAATGACAACAATAACGCCCTGACCCTATAAGCCCAGATTCGATGCATTTTTTTAAATACATTGGCATGATTATAAGAAATCAAGTCCCAAAAGACTGATCAGCTTAGTAGTTTTGGAAAATAGATTACAGACATGAACGTTACATTACACATTAGAAAATAAAACACATCATAAATTATCCTTTTAAAATTCCATTAATTCCATAGATTAACCCTATTTATCAATCATAATACACTTCATGGAATCCTTGGTAAATAAAACATAAGAAAGGGGTGAGCTCAGATGCTCATTATTGATAACAATATAGTAGAAACATTTATAAATAAGCATAAAAATTTATGGAAATGTATAAGACTAAATTAGAATCCTTTAAAACAAAACTTTCATCATAATATGGAAAAGAAAAATCAAATAATGTCATTTAACTATTCTCATTGATATTCAACTAGTCTAATAATCACATGTAATATCAATTGCCAATTTCATAATGATGGAATGCATAATTCCAGAATTCATAACCATAGAGTCATGGCCTTCTGCCAGGACTACAAAAATATTTTGTCAAGGCCTTCTGGAAAGACACTAGTTTGTCTCATGAGACATACCGATGCATAGAGAAGCTATAGTAGGCTCCACCAGTCAATTACTAAGTCCAATTCATTCCTCATATAAAAATGTTTAAACATAACATAAATATTTGTATTTATAATAGAATAATAAATGTCAATACTTTATCCATAAACCATGAATGGTATCAAAATAACACATCCATAGTAAAACTTATCACAAAAAATTCAATACAATATGGAATATTGGTATCATAATAAATCATCCTCGATCAAGAATAATATCCTGTAAAGGATGATGACATAGTTAAAAATGATTAGTAAAAATCTTTGAGAGAAATATCCATTTTCCGTGAAATCATTTAAAAGTCACATAATTTATAATGGAAGTAATTTAAAATATTTTTGTGAGTCAAAGTGTCCCATAACACTTTGAATATTTTTAAAGTAATTATAATTTTAAAACATTCATGTCCATATAAATAAATTTGTAAACCCATTTTGAAAACATGGATATTTATGAGAAAGGTTTGGAAGAATAAATCTTTAAAAAATTAAAATGATATTTTAGTCAAAAAAGTACCTTAAAAATAATCCCTTTGAAAACTCTTTTATAAATCATGCACATGGATAATAAATATGTTCCAGTAGATACTTACATAATAACAACCTCGGATAATAAAGGGATTGTGAAATTAACCCTTACCCTGCACTTTCCTTTGGTTGAGGGTACATTTAAACTCATGTATAATGACCATAGTATGTTATTAAATTATTAAAAAACAATATTCATATTTATTATATCATACATGATTCATTTATGACTTTATACTACCCCTTTAATAATGATTTCCATGTTAAATTTACAATTTGTGTAATAATTACTTTCTTTATCGTACGTGTTTTAACTTGTTATTCTTGATCGTATCAATTAGATCATGATTTTAATACATCAATAATATAAAACATGATTTATATATCATATATATTTATAATATGAATATTTATAATAGATCGATATATGACATTGAAGGCAACGTTTATGGAGACAGTAGGTCATACATACGCATAAACGCAGTTTCCGTTTTCATATCGTATTGAACCGAAGTAAGTGAATAAGATATAAGTGAGTACATATATATATATACATATATATATATACATATATATATATATATATATCTCCAGTAGAAGTATTATGTCATATATTATATACTTATTAATAATTTATATTTTTATAATCATCGTTGAATGTTGTACGTGGGAATAAATCTCATCGCGTCGTGGAGACTGTTATCTGTATGTATGCATGAGAGACAATATAATTATATTGATGGTGGAATCATATGTAATTGGATGATAATAATATATAAAGAATAATTAAAATTTTATATTTAGTATTTAAATAAGTTATAATCATTATTATACCAATCCATATAATGAAGTGTTTGAATAACAAACTACACCATGACGTGGAGATGGTAAGTCGTACATACCCACCTATGGTGACATTTTCATTTATATGATGGATAGAATAACGAATATGGTAATAACATATTTATAATAACATAACAGTATATATAAGATAATGGATTTATTATTATGGTATGGAAACAACAATGAAAGTGGAAGTGGAAGAAGAAAAGAACTTGAATGAGGTGGTGAAATTATTAATTCTTCTTCGGGGGTTTCCTTTTAAGTTGATCAAAAGGGATCCTTAGGTTAAAATTATGACCAAATTAAGGATTCTAGGTTGATTTTAAGGATGTTGGAAGGATATTTGGGCAGGGTTTGGCTGATCGAAATGGCTTTGGAGGTGTGGTTTTGAGAGAATGGGAAGATCTCTTTTATAAGATAGCTGAAGGTCACTTTAGGAGAAGATTAAAATATTAATTTATTATATAATCATATTCGGTTTATAATGGCTCCAAATGAATTTATTTAGAGCCTTAGGTGGTTATGGGTCGAAATAATCTCAACCAATAGGTTTTAGACAAGTTTAGGTTTCCATTTTGACCTTATATTTTAGATTTAAATCTAAGTTAAATAGTTTAACTTTTACTGTTTCTTCTTTTATTCTTACTCTATATAGTTAATAAACATACTTAAAACTTCCAAGAGAAACTAAAGTGGTTCATTAATGACATATATAATATTATTTAAGTCCTTTTGTCAAACGTTATATTTTGGGGAATATTATATCAACCAATAATATAGTATTTGTTTTAAAAATTAATTTATGTCAATTTTGGCACTGTTTGGTATTTTGTTTTTGTGAAAGTAATAAAAACCTTATCATTTCGAAAAAAAATTTATAATCAACCCTAACATGTCACATTAACCTATAAAATTATTTAAATTAATCAGAAGACTAAATTTACAATCATTTGGATATTTATAATATCAATTATTTTAATATTTCATTAATAAGGTAACTATTGCATCATCATTGTGTCATAAATAAATTAAATTGCATAATGTCTAAAAATTATAAATAAAATACCATTATGTAGGAAATATTTTTAGATTTATAATGAAAATTTATTGTCAAGTTTATATTTTTTGTAACCCTATATTATGAAATATTTAGTTATTAATCTTTGAATTTAACACTTTAAACTCTTATTTAAATAAAATAAAAATAAATATCCTAATATAATCCAAGTGGACCAAAGAGGATCATATTTTATTCCTAAGGTTGTTTTGGATAAAATTAAATATATCCAATAGAATTAAAACATGTGTTAGGGTAATTATAATATCATTTTTACCCTTAATTACTCTATTTAATTTTAGTCATTGTAAATAAAAGTCAAAAGTTACTATTCATAAAAAATTATATTCATCTTATTGAAACAAATTTTACTTACTGATGTCAATCGTGTCTCTCATATTTTTGAAATTCAACTCACAAAAGCTGTAAAATTATGTTTTATTTAAATTTTCAAATGCTCCATGAAGGTGGGTAAAAACGTTTAAAAGATCAATAACATTTCATATATATAATTTTATTATAAAATGACTCCAATGAATTACATTGAACTTATATAGGTAATATATATATATTGACTTAAAATAAATTTATGTAAAATAAATAATTATTTAAATAAAAAAGTCAGTTTTAAATAATAACACAATGTTTTTCACTATCATCAAAAATTAAACTTTTTCAGAAAAATACCCAAAATTCACCCTAAGATAATTTTCATTTTCTGAATGCAAAAATGAAGTCTATTTTACCAAATTCAAAAAATAATAGTTGGATTTATTAATTTAAAATTAAATATTATGGTCAAAACCAAAAAATTGGTTTTTAAAAAGTTAAAACTATCAAATGATTGACAGGTGATTATGTCAAATTGAAATGTGAAATTAGTTATAAAGACATACATCGTATTAAATGATAAAAATATAATATAATTATACTTCCAAACCATTAAAATACATAATTTAACATAATAAATTATTTTGATTAATAATGTTGCTTTCAATTAAAATTTAATATTATTAACTATTAATCAAAATATGAAAGTTATCAAAAAAGTACCATAAATTTATCCAAACTAAATTTTTATGCCCCTCTTCTAAAGAAAAATTTAATTTCCTAAAATTGAATATATAAAAGTGTCCAATATTGGTTTTAGAAAGGGTTCTCCATTAAAAGGCGGTAAAATTGCATTTTCTGGTTAAACTTCTTTATATAAAAAATTGAATTTTTTATTATATTATGTCTAAGAAATATTTAATATGTTTGTTAAAATTATATATAGTATATAAGATTAAAAATGTAGTTAATACTATTCATAACCACTTTTTAAATGGCTAGTTTGTTAAGTTGTGTTGCACTCAAACTCGATGTTTCTTATAGCACAAGATATTGAATTACTTTAATGAGATAACTTACTATGAAATCTTGGGGTGTTACACTATATGTAAAGATGAAACATTAATAATTGGAAAGGTTGTTACCTTAGTAAAATTTAAAATGGATAATTAAGGATTAATTGAAAAGGTAAGGTCTAAATATACATCAAAACTTTTATAAATTTTATTGGATAATGAAATTATAATATTATAGTATATTATAATTGAATTTATCTCATTTTGGTAGTATTTTTATTTATTTTTAAATTACTATAAATTATTAATTATAAAAATTCAAATAGTTCCACTCACATCAATTTTTAAAGAGAACCTCCTCCCTTAAAACTCCACATCCCATTGATACTAGAATCCCAAACAAAATATAACCTTAAAATAATCCACAGTCACATTATATTGTTTCTAGACTCCTCAAAATGCCATCTATAGTGATCCTACTAAGAGTTTTAGAGAGTGATCATCAAAGAAAAGTTAACATCCTTGCCAACTTTTCAATATCATTTATTATTATAAAATATCTCTTTATGTTGTTTCAATTATAATATATTAATTTCCATGTTACCTGTATTATGAAATGTTATTATGGCCAGGAAACAATAATATTTTTTCTTCTGTCCATCTAATGAACAAAACAAAATCACTACGCGTGCATATGTATAGTCTACCCTCTCCACATCGTGGTGTAATATTTTTTCATCACAAATTTATTTAGATGTGTAAAATGATTGATGTAATATAAATATATATTAATTATAATATGATAATTATTTTGGAAAAAAACTAATGAAAAATTCACTTCCATAGTTTTTACAATTAAGGAAATGATACTATCAATTGTGCGTATGTCCGGACAATCATCTTCATGAATTGATGATATTAATTTTCCTCTTTCACCATTCATGAATTATTAAATAAAGAATATAATGAATTAATATGATACATAATACCATAATTCCAATATTTAAATGATATAACTATTACCTATAAAGAATATATTTTACCTATATGAAAAAACATGATTAGAAAAGATGAAACAATTAACACCTTGAAGAAGAGTAACTATTAAATATTACTAAACAGTTGATAATATGATAATATATGATATTATAAATATTAATTTGGTTTTTTAATAAGATTATAACATTATTTAATAAATTATAAAAATGTGTTATATACATACATAGGAACCTTGACCTACATTAATGTAATTTCATCTCACTTTTTATTTACTTAATATACATGCCCTATTCACCACTCATTTATTTTTTGTGGTGTACATATTACACCAAAATGTATTCTATGATTTTTTTACATAAATTTATATTTATTTAAATATCCATTTTTTGATCTATATTTCATGGGGTTTCACCGTTCCAAAGTTATCAAATGATTAAGGTATTTTTTTCCCAATTTATCTTATTTGAGACACATGTTTTATTATGTACATGTGTTATTATACAAGGAGTATATACTGTCATTTCACATAATTTTCTAGAAATATAATTTTTTATAACATTATAATATTATTTTACTGTTATTATTTCATGGGGATTGTGATTCAATTGTTCCAAAATGGTTTGGGACACATGGAATTGTATGAAGATTAATTTCCTCAAGAAATGTTTTTAAACATTATCTTCACATCATTTTATAGGAAAATGATTTTAATGAAATGTTTTATATTCTAAAGTGTTCCATTTTATGTTTTCAAATCAATTTCCAAATAAAAAGTTTTCGATTTTTTCTATTATGAAAAGAAAATTTTAAAATAAAAGGGATATTATCACGAAGAACTATTTTTAAGATTTCTCCCAAAATTATTTTCCAACAAAGAACATGTCATTTGATGGTACATATTTTTTAATGGGGAATTGAACCAATTAAACAATTATTATTCTTTCTTTTATTATTTTACATTTATTTTATATTGGTATATATGAATTTGTTTCTTTCCATGAGTTATACTATGATGAAGTGTTTTATGAAACCCATTTCTTTTCATGGTTTATGAAAGATATATGTTATTATGGAACTCTAATAAATTGTTCCATTATGATTGCTACATGTTGGGGAACCCACATAGTCTACTTAGAATTTCTCTAGAAGAGGATAGAGCTGGTCTCTTTCTCAGCGCATGGCTATTCGTATTTGGAAGATTGAGAGGGTATGGCACTGCCATTGGTATCGGGCTCGTGCATTTTTGTACAGGACAACTCGCTGATCAGCCATGCTCTGGTGGAGGTGTGCCTTATCGACATTGATTCTGGGAGGGGGTACTTATGTATAGTCCTATGATCGGTTACAACCCTCATGTTTTTTGAATTTTCTTAATTTCCCTTTGTCTATGAAGTCTTGGTTTTCCCCCTTTACCCTTAAAAGGTGGTTTTATCCAAAATCTATAAAAAATTTGGCCTTCGGGACATTACGTCGGGAATAAAGAGTGATCTAGGTTAAATATAAGACATTATCTACTATGATGGTATTTGAATCAATTCCTTGTATTATGTGGAAATCATATTTTTTTCTATTTTGACTTCCCCAAATTCCATGTCTTATTCCTATTTTATGAGTTAATGGATTATGTTTTCCATTTACTTATAATTCATGTCTTATAAACTTTCTTTTTTTAATATGCCTTATTTTTGTGACCTATTTTATACATTTTATGATATTTTAATTTTATAATCATCTTCTCATACCCTCATGTTCATGTTTATGCTTACATTTATCTTTGGTTTACCCTTATTGAGCATTTAAAATCACAATTTATTATGTTTATTTTCCTCAGTTTAAGAAGAAATATGGTAAATGAGTTTTTTCTAGAAATAATTCACATGGATGATGTTGATGAGCTAATGTTAGATAAAAAAATATTGAAATAGTGGAAGAAAATGAGTTTCTATTTATGAACAAGTTGTTTATGAACTGAAGATACTATGATTTTTTCCTAAATCTATAAAACTAAAACCTAAATAGTCCTTCGGTATGTAATTGATCCATTAGTTTCCTTTTGATGTTTTATGTTTTGATGGAAAAAATTGGGTCACATTTGTAAATTTTAGTTCATTAGTGCTTAATCATAATGTGTGGATTCTAGGCTATTACATTTGGTATCAAAGCAGTTTATAGGCAACTTGGGAGATTAAGATGTTTTTTATGAGTTATTCATACCACTATGTGATTATAATTTTAGGGGTTAATATAAGATAAGGGTCATATAACATCCTTTTGAGGTTGTATGTTATGAAAATTTAAGGTGATTAAAGGTATTTTGGTGACATTTATTTTTTATTTAATTAATAGTTATTAAATTTGTTGAATAATAAATGACATGTATGAGAAAAAGTTATTAGTTAAAATATTTTATTGTTATTTTTTAGGATTTTATCTATATTTTTGAATGATATAAAGAATATATAGTTTTATAAAACATAAAAACAAAATGAATGGTGGAAACTCATTGCATTGGACATGGCTACGAGTATCAAATCCACAACTGAAAGGCGATAGGGCTTTATCACCTACCACTAGCCTACGTGATTTCCCTGGTTTGTATGAATATTTATTTGTAGTTAAATGAGTTTTTGTAATAAGTATGTGTTTTTTTGGGAATTAATTCTTTATCAATGTCATATCGTTAGCATTTGAAAATGATTTTATTTTATGTGATATATAATAATTTGGAAGATGCTCACTATTGGGGGAACATTATACGAGCAATGTGAATAGAATACTACATGAATTTAATTGGGGAATAATGTTATATTTATATTTTGTAAGATTCAATGAATTTAATTGTGCACTTATAAAGAATAATGTAATTTATGGACCTATCATAGAAAATATGTGATAAGGTTATTTACTTTTTGTATAATACATTAACAGTGGTTGATGTTATTTGGAGAAAAATGTTAAAAATTATATTGAAATATTATATGCTCAAATTCATCTAAATTTTGGGTTTCAATCATAGTTAATAATTTCTAGATGGTATTTCTTTAATGGTCTATATTGAATATTGTGTATTACTATTCAAATTTAGAGAATGATTTAGTTTTTTATCAGATATGGCTTATTATGTTTTTGAATTATCTTCTCTTGAACTAACAATTTTAGATAATGTTTAAATATTGAAGAAATATATAGTTATTATTTTGTGGATTATGTTATTATATAAATGTAATTCTAGTGCTTTATGTCTGAAAAAATCATCATGAATACACATCATTTAGAGGAAAAGATGATTTTTAGGTTGAAATCGATTAAAGGATGAAACTCTAAATTTAAATTATATATATTTACATATGTTCTTTGTATATGTAGTAATTTAATTCGTCAAAAAAATGAAAATTTTCTTTAATTTTTTATCATTTAATTATCCACCTTTCAAATTAAAGTCTATTTAAACCATAACAAATTTATAGTTTTGGGATTATTTGCTTTCACCTAACAATGTTTTCTATCACTCTCCACCAGAACATGATGGTCAGTTTTTATCTTACATATACTCATGGGGCCATAAAATTTGTTATCTGAGGTGACCATCATACCTGAATTTCAATCATTTATAATGATACTTTTATTAATCCATTTTATGATGTAGGTTCCTATCCTTTAAAATCCTATATGAATTTCATGTGAGAAATTCATTTTAATGGAGGTAAAATATAACACCATGATATTTTATGAGATATATTATTTATAATCTCATTTATATTGTGTGTTTTACACTATATAAAGATTATATTTTTCTACATGAAACACCGTTGTAGTTTGAGGTATAGACAACACTATGTTTGGCTTGTGTTACTCATAATTTCTAGATCTTTTGATTGAATTATTTTTACACAAGACTGAATTTAATATAAAAACAAAATATTATTATATTAACTTTTAAAAAAACATTATAATAGCCATTATGGATTATATTCACTAAATTTTGAAAATATTATTATTTATTTTCTGATAAATTAATTATAAATGAAAATAAAAACTTTTTTTTAAAAGGAAATGTTTTTCTAAAATACTATTTAAATTAAAATAAGTGAGTTTATAAAATAATAAAATCACTCTTGGTTGATTTTATTAATGAAATATATTCAATATAATTTTGAAAATTCATCTTATATTTTTCTATAGATGATATAAGAAAAAAGGAAATTTTATTGGATAAAAGAAGTATCTTTCAAAAAATAATGTTTTCGTGCCTTTTGGGGGTCCACCCATTTGAAACATTGTTATAAAATATTTATAAGTACAATTTTAAAAAAATAAACTTATTATATGGAATTGGAACATCAAATTTTAGTTTGGATAATGTTTTGGTATTTTTCTGAAAACCTTTATATTTTAATGAATAGTAAAAAATTATACATTTTAATTCAAAACTTCTTTGTCATATAATTAAATTATATTTATATATTATCAATTTAAATGTTTTCAAATTATAATTATATTAACTTTTTATCATTTAATACAATTTTGTTAATTGGATATAATTTCACATTGAAATTTGATATAATATAATGTCAATATTTTGATGCTTTTACATTTTAAAAACATGTTTTCTCATTCCCTCAATGAGATTAATTTTAAATTAATTACTAAAACTTAGGTTTCTAAAATTTTAAGAAAGGTATTCCATATTTTGAATCAGTGGGTTCAAATTATTTAAATAGGTTAGTTTTATATTTTTGATATTATTCATCGTAAATATAGTAATTTTTATTTAACCTGGTTAAAGGTAAATCACGCAAATTAATTAATAGATTTATATAATAAGGACAATAAAATTACCCTAAAATATGTGAAAATACTATTATATGAGTAAAAATACACCCTAAGCGCCTAAGGATAATAATTTACTCATGTATTGGACTATTTCTCTTGAAAATGATACAAATCATATTAAAATTAAGGAAAATGAAAAAATTTCACACTCTTATTTATTATAAGTATAATTATATTAATATATTGATAAACATGATAAAACATTGAAAATAAATATTCAAGAGAAATACAATTAAATTTTCTACATTATGGTCATTTATTTAAAAAATTTAGTGAATAAATAAATACCTTAATATTGTATAAATTGATGATGCATAAATTTTTTAATTGATAAAAAATCAATAAACTAAAATTTTATAAAATTATAATAACCATTAAAAGACAAAAAAACATGAAAAAATCATATTGGACGAGTATATATCGATCATAATCATATATATGTTGATTTATTAACAATTTTTAACCACGTAGAATTATTTATGACATTTATATTATTTTAATTAAAGTAGAGTCAAAGTTGTCACTTTCATATGTTGAAAAATGTATCAATTTGAATATATATTTAAACTAAAGTTATATATTTCTAAAAATACACATATAAAATCTATTAAATTTATCTTTATTGTTTTATTTTATTTTAAATTTTTAGTGAGAAAATATTTAAATTAAATAATTAATCAAAACTGATGTATTAATTATTTTATGAAAAAGAATATTAAATGAATGATATAAAAAATATTCCAATAAATATAATTTGTAAAAAATAATATTTCCAATGATTTTTTTAGAATACCTTGACCCCATAGATATATAATTAACTATTTTTTCGAGGAAATAATTTTATCTCAATATTTCGTAAAATCTATAACATAAAGAGTGTCAAAATTAAAACTATTGATATTATCTCAAAATAATGTTTTATTAAATTATTTAAAAAATATAAGACATCTTTCAAAATACTAATTAATAATAATATGATATAAAATATTACATATTACTCACTTATGGTTTATTTGACAAAAAATAATTAAAATTGAAATCATTAAATATTGGAAAATTTATTTCCATGGTATAAATAAAAATAGATAATTCAGGTTCAATTAAAGAGATATAGTTTATATTGACATCAAAAAATGTATAAATTTTAATAGTTGATTATATTAAAATGAAAAAATATAAAATATTCTAATATATCTATATTTTGGTTTTTTGGATTCATATTGAAATTGCTTTAATTTAATAGTTTTATAAATTTTAACAATTCCCATCACATTAATTATAAAAGGGATCCTAATCCCTGAAATAATCACACCCATTTTATCCTTGAATATCAAAAAAACTCTTAACATTTCCCATATAAACATCCCTATTAACATTTTAGAGGTTTTTGGATTCTCAATATACCAACTCTTGTGTTCATAATAGGAGTTTTAGAGAGCCTTCATCGAAGAAGAGAAAACTTCTTTACCCATATTTCAAAATAATTTCTTCTTCTACATCCTATACTTATTTTGTTTCAAACATAAAATAATAACTCTAGTATTACTGATTTTTTTCAGATATTCTTATTGTTATGGAAAAACCTTATTTCACTTTTTATTCATCAAATGAAAAAATGAAATCACCACTCGTGCGTAATTAAGACCTATCGTCTCTACACTATGGTGTAATATTTTTTTCACTTATTTATTTGTATGGATATAATGATTGATGTAATAGACATATATAATAATTATAACATGAAATTGATTATAAAAACAACATATATAGCATTCACTTCATAATAATTGTTGTTAAAGAAATGATGTTATCTCTTGTGTGTACGTACGGACTGTTGTCTCCATGACGTGATCAAATTCATTTTCCATATTCACCTTTCATGAATGAGTAAATAAATTAGTATAATAAATAAAACTGTTATATACTACTTTATATAAATTCATTAAATGATATGAATATAACCTATGAAGAATATGTTGGACCTAAATAATAAAACATGCATTGAAAAGATGAAAACATATACACTCAAAATAAGATTAATAATAAAATTCTATTAAATGGGTGATAATATGATTATATATTATATAATTAATATAAATATGATTCTATAATAATTAAATAACATTAATTAATTTATTATACATGAGTTTTTGATGCGTACAATGGAACCCCGACCTAAGGTAATGGACTTTCATATAACATTTTATTTCCTAGAGATATATGTATTATTCCCCACTCATTTCTTTTTTGTGGTGTAAATGATACCCAAATATGTATTATAAGATATTTTAAATTAATTTTTTTCATTTAAATATCCATTTGATAATCTCTATTTCCTTGGGTTTTACGGGTTAAAAGTTACCAAATGAGTAATTTTTTTTTCCAACATTTAAATTCTTTGAGACACATGATTTGTTATGCATTTATATTCTTATAAGTTGTGTATGTACTTACATTATACATGTTATGTAATACATATAATTTTACCATGATATTTAAATATTAAATTATTATTTTTATTTCACATTTATTGTGATTAAAATGTTTCAAAGTGGTATGGGACACTAGGAAATGTCTGAAGATTATTTTCCTCCTGAAATGTTTCTAAAATATATTTTCAAACCATTTTCAAGGAAAATTATTTTAATAAAAAAAATTATGATATATAGTATTCCATTTTATGTTTTAAAATCTATTTTCAAAAAAAACGTTTTAAAAAATTATTTATATTCTAAAATCCAATTTTCAAATAAAATAATATATTTTTCTTAATAACTATTATCAAGAGTTCTCTCAAAATTATTTTCCAACTAAAACCATGTAATTTGATGTTTATTATGTACTAATGGGGATATAAACCAATGATACCATTATTATGATTTATTATAATGGGTTAAATTTATTATTGTTTGGTACATATGAATTTGATTCTTTTTCATGAGTTATGAAATGGTGAAGTGTTTTATAAAACCCATTTATTTTTATGTGTTATGAATGATCATTGTTATTATGTAACATGTAAGAATTATTTCATTATGATATGGGTGGGACCTATTTCTCTATCCAATTAATTGGGATAATATTTATATATCCTGAGATATTTATTTCTATAATATAATGTAAATCTGGTTTAATATTACATGTATGGAAGGATGAGTAAATATGGTACAATAATAAATGGATGGAACTAAGAGAGAACACAATTCAGTATAGGACTTTGTCCTTTATGATGTTCTTGTAATCAATTCATTAGATACTATATAAATAATATTATGTCATTATTTTTCTGCCATAAATTCCATGACTTATTCATATGTTTTTATTTCATGGCTTCTATTCTTCATTTCATTATGATTCATGTGTTATAAACTTATAATCTTTATTCTCTGACTCGTTCTTATGTTTATTGACTTGTAGGGTATGAAATTTTACTATTATAACCATGTTATCATACCATTATGTTGGTTCATACACTTACATATATCTCTTTTTTACCCTTATTGAGCATTTGAGCTCACCCTTTCTTATGTTTCTTTTCCATATATAACGAGTAAATATGTTAAATGTGTTTTGTATAGAATTATTTCACATGGATTATGTTGAAGATTTATTATAAAATAATAAGTGATTTACATAGTGGGAGATGGTGTGTTTTTATTTATGAACCAATTGTTTATGGACCAATTTGATTAATCTTTTATCCAAATTCTATAAAACTCTAATACTAAAAGGTCATTGGGTGTGTAAGTGATCAATTATTTTCTTTTTGATGTTTATGTTTAATGGAAAAATTGAGTCACATTTGTAAATTTTATATTATTAGTTCCGAATATAGAAGTGTGGATTATGGGATATTAAAATTTTCATGACAACTCAATAAGATTGTATGGGGATCCTAAATCACATTGGAATATTTTATTTTAATATTCAGTTCAAATTTTTATTGTGTTTTGATAATGTAGTTTATTCATTCCTAATAATTTGAAATTTTTCAAACACCATATAATGTGTTTAATGGGTTTAAAAGACAATGGTGATAAAAAATGTTTTATAAAATATTATTTTATATAAAGTCTTTCTGAACTATTGATAATTGTAGATTTTCATTATTTTTACATAATCATTATAAATATATTTAACTTTTTTGTTTTTATTAAATGTAGATAATTAATATATCTTATTAATATAACTTATGGAATTCATTTTTCGATTCTTACAATTATTGATTTCTAATTCAGTGAATATATTTTTCAGTGTGAGTGGATAATATTTTATCTAATATGGGTAATGGTAAAGAGCATCATCGTGGTGGAAGGTATAAAGACAAAGACATTTCATATATAAATATTACATATTATTTTATTAATATTAAATACATAATTTTATGATCCATTCCATAATTATATAGGCCTCGAGTCATTATAAAATAAAAAAATACCAAAAACTTTCTAATAAGATATCCACATCATCTACCACTATGTTCATTATTACTATAACCATTATTATACATATAATTCGTAAAATCATTCTTCATACCCTATAGAAAGGAATCAATATAAAGGGAAATAAAATACTACCATTATATTTATGAAAAGGAGAAATTACTTATCACATTATAATAAAATGATCAAATGGTTTTTATAATATAAGGATAATATTAAAAAACATAACCTAAATATCATATACCACAATATGTAGTCATGGTATAACTATTTTTAGATAAAAATACATGATTCATAATTAAATATAAGAACATAAACCATGAGAGAATAAAATTTTCAAATAACATAAACCTATGTCATAAAAATAATCATGGAAAATCCTTTTTATATTTAAGGATCACCACAAGGAATATCATACTAGAGAGGGTTCAGTCACCCTTCTATCAATTCCTATGTCAAGTTTCACTCGTATGGAATTCATTGTTGACATCCACATTCACTAATCATGATTCACTCCCATTCCATTCATTACTATCTCAAGTGATGTCATATTTACAAAATCCATTAGTGCTGAATTTAATTATAGAAACACCTCTCCCACAATGAAAATCATATATATATGTTCCCCAAGACTATAAATTATTTAACAAAAAATAATCCAGATAATTTATTTTTGATTCATCAATATTACCTCAGAGCTATATTGTGTTACCATCGAATATAAATACATTAAATTAAGGATTAATCATTATATAAATAACCCACAAGAATGAAACATGTTTCATATAAACATTCATATGTCTTCATCATCGTAAACCTTATAATAAAGGAAATTTTATTTTATTAATGGATCGTACCATGAATAAATAATATATAACAACAAATTATGTTATCATATATGATAAGTGCATTAAAAATGTCATTTTAAGTATTCATTAGTAAAAAAATATTTTCAATTTTATATACCTTGTAAAAATTATAAAAAATTAATAAATTTTAAGGAATACAATTTTATTTAAATTAATTATGGAATATTATAAATTAAACTTTAAATAATTGAAAAATAATTACGGTGTAATATTTGAGACATGTAATAAGTGTTTTAAGGAATATTAATTTACAAATCTTTGTAAAATTTAAAAATAACCTCAATCAAAAAATGACCAAGGGATTGCATTAATTTTTTTCGAATTTCATTCATGGATAAAAATTAATTTAAACTGTAATAAAAAATAATTAATAAAATTGAATACATTTTAAAAAAAATATGTATGAAAAAAATCAAATTAAGGGATAAATAAATTATTTTTTCCTCAATAAAACATTCAATTAATTTCTTCTGTTCTTAGTAGTGGTAAAAATAAGAGGGAAAGAATATATTCTATAAAACAAATATGGGAGATAAATATTAATTGGAATATTTCTAAATAGTTTTTATAAATTCTTAATTGTAAACATTATCATAAACAATCTGATTATTAATGAGATTTAAACATAAATAACATACCACGTTCATATCATTTGAGTCCAAACCTTAAGAAAACAAGGAAAACATATATATATATATATAAACATAAATTTATTGTTATTCATCCCAAAATGAATTTATGGGTAGTATATATACAATATAAACAAAAAAAGTGGTTGATATACCATGTATCTCACAGAAATAAAAGTGATATAAAAATCCATTATCTCAAGTTTGTCCTACATTAAAGGAACTGTAATATCCAAAAAATTAAATTTTATTTAATAATAATATATAAAAATTAATTTTCATAAATTTATAATCATAAATATTATATCAATAAAATGTTTAACAACAATTTTATTAATAATTTCTTTTTTATATCATCTTTTATGAATGTAAATTGTATCACCTTTCCTGAAAATTTCATTTCGTCAGTTCATTTCTTTTATAGTGAATGTGGTTGCCTCATGGTAAGAATTATAATATCTATATATATATATATATATATCATATATATTAATTATATTTAATTTTATAGTCATAAATAAGATCAAGACATTTAATAATTCATTACAACATTAATATATATAGTACCCTACATATATGCATAAAAATTATTTTAACATATCAAAAGATCGAATGATGTAATTGTAAATATAAATTCACCTTCAAAATAGTTATAATATAATATATATTAATTAAATAGATCCTTATTATAGACCATTTAATTAATATATGAAAAAAATCCCTTGTTGTCATTGAGGTGGTAGTCCACATGTATGAATAAATAATGTATTCATTTTCCAAAAGATTTAAAATATTAGAAGAAATATTTGATAACATAATTATAAAAGAATATATATATTTATTTTATATAATTTATTAATATAATTCCAATCATAAAAACCATTTATTGAATATTACAAATGAAAATTAATTATGTCACTATGTTTAGGCATCAGTACACATGTACATGAAATTGATACATTTATTTAAAATATGATGAAATTGAGGGTTAATATTGGTAGTAAAATAAAAAATATAATAATTATATATATTTATAATACATTATATAATTATTTTATTATTATCAATATATATACGGAGGATTTAGATAAAGATTTATGTTGAATGAGGAAAGGTAAATTTATTTCCTATTCTTTGGTAGGCCACATTTAGATCCATTATTATGCACTCTTAGAGTGGTATTTTAAAAAAAATACATCTATATAATTTATATTGATTTTACTTTGAAACTTTGAATCTATTTTATTGATATTTATGGATCAATGTGGTGAAAATAAGAGTATTAATGTGTGTCCTTTTATTTGCGTGGGATACGACACATTTGAAATTTCTTAGATTATTATAATATTGTTATATAATACCCAACCCAAATTCATCCAAATTGAAATAATGTCAATGTTAACATATTAATATTTTTATAGTAGGTCATAAAATATTCCTTATATATAGTTAGAAGTAAAACATACTTTTTTTTTGTTTAACCCCCCTATAATCTTGATTAAACCTTAACCTTAGTAAAAAAATCACCCATTTTACTATATATTATCTAAAATAGATATTATTAACTTATTAAAAATCATGAATTATTTTGATTAGAAATATTTTTCAGAATTAAAAAATTTATTTAAATGAATTTTATGAATTTAAATTAAAATTAGTCCCATAAAACATAATGCAATATGTTGTTCCAAAATTGTTTTTCTTACATATTAAGAGTTTTTATGCATAAATCCTCAATGAAATTATTTAAAATTAACATAATAATATTATAATATAAATAAAATCACTTTATCAAAAAAATAATCTAAAATAGAATTTTTCATTTTAAAATCATCAATAGAAAAAGTTCATTTAAATAAAAATCATTATTTTTGACTATTTATCGAATAGACAATCATTTCAAAAAATTTGAAATAAATAACTCTAAAATAATTTTGATATTATTATTTAATAAATGAATATACATTACTCAAATAAAAATTCTAAATTAAAATTAAATTTATTATAATATTTACTCACAAAATCCATGAAAACCCATTTTTAGGAGAAATGTATTTTTTATATCATATAAATATATTATTAAAAACTGATTTCTTATTTATAAAAATATATTAATTTTCTCAAGACTATTGTTAAATTCTTTTAACACATTGTTATTACTATCTATTCCAGAAAATTAAACATTGGGGTATACCAATATACTAGAGTATTGTTCACATAGACTCTAGTATGCAGGTATGAAAAACTTTCGAGGACAATAAATTTATTTGAAGGGAAATATATCATAAAACAAAAGGATGGTACATTATACCACAATAAAAATGGATATAAAAATTTAAATTCACTCACATAGATATAAAAAATTCTGATATCTCTATTTTTCAAATCCCTTTATCCTGATGTATCTTCTTAGAATTTATAATTACTTTAGGAAACATTAAGCATGTATATTGTATTGTTTAATAACATGTTATCTCTGCGATCCGAAATTTATACAAATTATTTTCATATTAATGATTTTAAAATAACACTAAAACCATTGATTTTAGTACATTTCTTGGATTTTGTATATACTTATATAGTATAGAAACATTCAACACCTCATGAACTAGAGAGATATTCGGTGGAAGAACCTAGTCATAAGCTACCATCAATACCCGATCAAGAATATATAGGGGTTCAATATAAATATGGTTCATATTTCCCTTCATTGTAAATATCATAACTATATTATAGGATCATATTCTAGAAGTGTTTCTTCAAACATATAAGATTATATGTACCATTGCTGACTATCAACATAAATTATAGATAATATTTTCTCAATATTAATGTTAAAATAAATGGACCTAACACTATTATATATTTATATAGATAGATAAAATAAAAATATAACTATTTCTCAAAATTTATCCACATGTTTGAATTCTAAAATAATTTCTATACAATACATCATGAAGATCCTTTTATACTCTTGATTATAAATTATTTTTAGTAATAAAAATCAACTTATTGATGGTCTTGAACCCAAACCACATTTGAAATCTATAGAATATGATATAATAATGCCTTTTTTGGATTGAATGGTTCTCTTAAGTAGAAAATATATATAAGGATGATAAGAATTATTGAAACACAGCATTGCATCTTGAGGATACTGAATGATTTACGAGAACCCAAAGGTAATACTCAGATCGTGATAAAAATATAAAATAATTTGGTACTCTTTATAACCTTTCAATGTTAATAATGTATATTTTTTTATTTTTTTTATTAATGATTCCTTATCTGATAACAATTAATTGTGATGAATTCATAATTTGACCATCTATATCCCATATAATGGTATTTCATATCGATGTTTTTTTTGTTACCATAATTTAAATTTTATATTTTAGTATGGATAATGATAATAAATTACCCATAGTCTTCCATCATTTATCAATAACATGAAAACATACCAAGAACCAATAAAAACTATAACATTTTAAAAATGAATTTTCCATTTCACATGAATAAATGACTTATTATGAATTGAAGACTATAAAAAACACAAGCCCTAATTTGGTTCTCCTTGGTTCATTTTATTTTATACACTATCAAATATAATAGGCAATTAATAATGAAATGATTGAAAATATATCTAATATATAGTGAACATTAATATTAGTATATCAAAAGTATTGTAACAAATTCAATTGACAATGAAAAAATAAGGGACAACCCCAACTATAAGGATTGTACCCTATAATCCCATCTATTAGATATTATGAGATAGATAGAATATCTACGATTTTACCATCACCAATTTTAAGCCGATATTATAAAAATAAAGCAACAAGTAAAAATTATATGGGATTAGATAAATATTATAGTGATTATATATCAAAACCTATTTACAAATCCACCACTAGAATGTGTCACTATCTAACACATTATCCTTATAGAATTTACTGGTGTAATAATTTTTTTTGTATCTAGATTCCAAAATTATGGATTTTTTTATTTTCTAATTTTTAATTAAAAAATAATTTGATTTATAATTTTAAATTATTATTTTAAAAATTAATAAAAAAATATTGAAAAATAAATACTTTGATACGATAAAACAGATATTACATTTTTAAAATTAATATATAGTTTCAATCAAGGGACACTTTTGGTTGATGTCAATAAAATTTTTAAAAAATTAATTCAATAAAATATAAATATTATTTATTATTTATTATTTATTTAAATAAAAATTAATGAAATATCTATTATTATTATTATTATTATACTCGTATAGTCATGAAAACCCATATGTTTCAATAAATGGTAAATTTGATTTAAAATTATAAATTAACATATATATGTTAATAAAGTAATTATTATTTTCAAAATAATCATGTCAAAATTTACCAATTGTGTAATATACATAATTTTATGAGACAATTGAATTTTTTGGTAAAAATTATATCATCAAAAAAGAATAGTTATGTAACATTACGTCATCAAATCCAATATGTTATAAAATAAAAAGTATAAATAGTTTCCATGTACAAAATCATATTTACCCTTTAAAATAATGTTTTTAAATTCATTTGATATTTTTTATAAACCTATTATGTATTCAATGAAACCAATTCTTTATTTTAATATTTCATAACGAATTATTCAAGTACATGACTCACCTCCATATGATAAATTATATTATTTTAATGAGTTCAGTTCTTATTTATATATAAAATTGATATACACTCCAAATTTTTAGAAAAAAAGCGTAAATCACTAGAAGAACTATGATTTTGTTTATATTAATTTATATATCAAAAATCATTTTTTACAAATTAATAAATAACACTCATATTTTAAATTAATTACCCAACCATAATCGAATTACTCTTCACTAAAAACCATTTTAGCCTGATTTTACCCTTCCTTTTAACCATATATCCCCCACTAAGGTGTTCCTATGCTCTTAAGAATATACTCTAAATTATTTAGGACAGCCATTTAATGGTAAGGGATAATGTCATCTTTATTAAAACACCATGTTTAAATTGTGTATCATGATATCCTATATTTCATGTTAAAATTGTTTTTTCACATTCATATACTTTAAATTTTATTTAAATCTCATTAAAACATCCATGAATCATTGTGTACCCTTATTATGGATCCAAAATTAAAAGAATGATTATCCATAACAATCATTTGTGTAGTGAATACCGATACCCATTTCTAATCTAGAGTATTAAAATATTTGTAAATATAAATTATTTGTTACAGACTTCCATGTATGCAACCCACACTACATAATAATTGGAATGAGAGCCATTAAATAAATCCTTTTGATGTTTGTTTAATGTGGAACACAAATTCATGTACATGATATAAATGAGATGGGTGGTCCTATAATTACATTTACATATAATACATTTGGTAATATTTTATCTCTTGATATATTTAGAAAGGTTCATGTAAAGATATCCTAATAACATTATGTTATGAATAATAAGTGGTTATACATGACGTATTATTAGCATGTTTATGATTCTTGATCTAATATATTACCATGATAAGAATCTAGAATAACATGTATCTCATTTATCATGGTATTCTTTAATTATTACCTTACAATGATTTAAATCTCTCCTAGTTTTTCAATAGTCTTTAGGTTATAAAGTGATGTTTTCTAGTTAAAATAGATTTATAAGAGAAATTTAATGGTGTTTTTAATAGAGTTGTTGTATCCTTATTCAATTTATTATGTTATTTATATAACTTTCAATTGACACTAGGACACTCATTCTTATAGGATTGAATTATTTTTGTCTTTGTGTATGAATTAATAAGTAAAGTGTATTAAAATAAGGGATTTAATTATTGGTATGAATTGAAATTCTAGTTATATTTTGGGATTTCAATTAGAATAAAATTAATAACACTTTGGTATAATGAAAAACATAATGAATCAACCATAAAGTATTATAATTTATATATTTTGTTATTTCCATGAAATTAAATCATATCAATATAATACTAGTGGATGTGGATCTAGCATAATTATATCAACGGGTAATAACCCCATCAATAGTTCAGTAGGAAATGATTTAATCTTCACCTTATGGGTGGAAAAACATCATTCTGCACACTTGGTTTGACACTCATAGTGTATATGATTTTATAAATTCCAAATATCCTTATAGAAAATTTTTAGGCAAAATAATTCCCATATAATAATGTGTTCAAATTATTTATAATAGTATCTTAATAAAATATGAATTACCCAAGGAATATCCCCTAAGAGTGTTTGATTAGGTGTTTCATAAGGCCTGTTTTCATGTACCTGGTAAATATTTACTAAAAGAACATGAAGATCATTTGGTGTCACTACAGCTAGGAAAAACTATAACAGAACCATGTACACTTATATTATTTATAGATAGATGTATTTCTTTGGGAATCCAGATAATTTATTCCATTAAAAAATAATTAGTAAGTTCTTTAATTTTATCCTCATTTTCTACCATATATATAATTTTTCTAATCTATATCTTATTCAATCTAGTTCATATGGTATTTACTATGTTTCCTCTATTTTAAACTATAACAACCTAAACTAATGTAAACTAGTGGCAATGGTTTATTTGTTGTAATATCATATATAAAATGGGTTAAATCTTGAGATACCTATTAGTATATTAGTTTTATAATGATAGATACTAACATGAAACACAATTTTAATTAGGAATAATAGATAAAAATAGTAATCAAAAACATATATAATCCATAGACACATTCAGAAATTTTTTTAATATCATGGAAAATGAAAAACATATTAATGTTGAGGTCAAATTCCTGATAAGGGTTACTTTTAGATGATTTTATAGTCAAATAAATAAAAAAAATCAATTTAGTATGTTAAATATATGAAAAATCATTCTCTTTAAAAAATAGTACTAGTATCATTATTAGATGAGACCTAATAGATATGAATTGTAAAGTATGTGAGAAAACATTTCAGTTAATACATAATGTGAGCACAAAATTCATCGATATATAATATCAATAATAAAAAGACATGGAAAATAATAAATAAATTTTTTAATAAAATATTTTTTAACAAGTATATTTCATGATCTGAGATATCATGATATCAATACCTTCAAGACATTTCACAAAGACAGTTTAAAACTATGGGGAAAACTATATTAATGTCGACCAAACAATTTCTCATAAGAACTGTTGATGCATTGAGGGGACATATAATTATGATATCCACCATTCACTACATATTAAAATACATCCTCTCATTTATAATTAAAAATTTAACTAATAACCAAAATTCATTTTTAATAAATATCATTACTGAGTAATGGATATAAATTTATCACTATTTCCCATGTCAATCAATTTACATTAAAATTAAACACCGTATATAAAAATGGTGTATGCTTTATTAAATAATTACATCCATGATTCAAATAATATATATATTTATTTGAAACATAATTTATAATGAAAATTTATCACACAAATTTTATTATTTCATTATAAATCCATAAGTCACAAAATTAATAAAAAGTTGAGAGCCGACTATTTATTTTTATGGAATATTGGTTATTTGAAATAAAATCATGTCATTTAGAAAAATAAATAGAATATAAGAAAAAAAATTAAATTAAATTTCATTAAAAAATTAATATTCAAATTATAGAAAAAAATATATTGTTCTAAATTTCATAAAATAGTTATGGATAAGGGGATGTCCCTTATCACATTTTATGATAAAAAAAGAAAATACTTATGAATAATTTTAAAAAAAACGTTTAATAAATTATATATATATTTTAATCACTAACATTTTAAAATTAAATAATAAAATTAAATTTCCTAAATAAAACTTTTGAGTAAATAATATGTCTCCTTTAAAACAAATTTTGAAGGAATGGATATTGAAGAAAAATATATCATATTTTAAGAGAAATAAAATTGGTTTTTCATTTAAACATTTTATATAATGAATAATATACCAATGAAAAGGAAATTTATAAAAAAAACATGGAAACAAAATAAATATATAGTAAGAGAAAAAATTATTGAATCTTATAAATGATAAAGGATCATATTCCTTCCATGAAAATAAATCAAATCAAAAAATAAAGTGTGGTTTTAAAATATATTTTTCCATATTTAGTTAATTTCAAATTGTATCCCCCTGAATGAATCGATATAAATTGAAACATTAAACATAATTAATAAATAGAAATTAATATTTCATATTTAAAAGGGGAAATATATACCCCATATTAATGTGAATAGGTGCATATAAAAATATATGTATCAATGGAATGGAAATTAAGATGAAATCACATACCTGACACATTCCTTTAGATGAATATGATTTAACACCATGTATAATGGTTTAATACATGTTAATACATTATAATAGAACCATTTATATATTTATGATATCTTATATTATACTATTATAACATCATACCACATTTCTGTTAATAATATGTTATTATTACTGTTGTTTTTGGGTGTTAGTTTACTTGATCTCTAATGTGTGATTTTTCATGAACATTCTAGTTTATATTCTGATGATATAGTTCATCCATATCCAAAATTATATTATACTTATAAATATAATTTTATTTATTTAAATAATTTTTTATAATCATTAATGAATGTGGTATGTAGAAATTAAATCACATTGCTTCATCAATATGGTAGGTCCTACGTATGAATGGGTGAAAATATCATTCAATTAAAGAGTTAAAGCATAAGGACATGGATGATGTATTAATTTTACATAATAAATATAATTTCATAATTATTATATATATTTATATTTCAAATATACTGATTATAAATGTTAGTTAGTGATGAAACGAAAAATACATCAATTAACAAGATGATATTCCTCAGTACAAACTAGTGATGTCTTTCTTTCCAATTTGATATATAAGTATATGGATAAATATTTTTATATAAAAATAGTAAAATATCAATTTATTGGTGTTACTTATTATTTATATTTTTATTTTTATACAAAATTTAATGTGTAAAAAATTAATAGGAAAGAACTCAATGATGTGGATTACCTTTACTTATCGAATCCTCATTTGGATCACTTATTATGGGATCAAGGATTTTCATTTGGGAAGACCAACACCTCAATAATGTGGATAGGGATGTTTTGGAGGTATTTTTTTACATATGTGTATCACCCCCCACACACACACATTAATGATTATATAATGGCTAGAGAGATATAATTACTCAATTCCGGCCTCTATTAGGCCCTAGGATGACGACTAGAATTGGTGGTTTAAAATTTACCATAAATGGGAGGAATTTGACTCCTTATTAATATAGGTTCATGAGATATGATTATAGAGCCATAATAAAATCCATAACATAATATAAAAATAAATCCAAAAGACATCACAAAATAAATTTTCAAATAATATAGGTATAGTCAAAAGTCTCTAATGTAAATAATGAAAAATGAAAGCTAAAGTAGTGACACGTAAACAATCCATTGGTTTAATATGATAATGATATAATTGTTTATATAATACTCCTATAAATCAGAAATTATATTTTTTACATAGGGTAATTAGGAATGTATACTCATTAGGACAAATAAATCCTCTTGTGAACATGATAATGAATCATACTACAGAACCCTTGAGTAAACAACATAACCAACAACACCTACACAGTGCTACAAACCAATACCCGTAATAAACATTAAATGTTCACCAAATAATGAATCGAACTAAAATAACATAACATGAATCATATTTATGATAGGGTACCCCAAAATAAATTCCCACTAATTCAAAAATCTCACCCACTAATGAAATAAATCATAACATGCCCACCTCTTCTGTATAACATGACATAACATCACATCCCACCCCACATATAGAAACCATGACATCACATCACATTACAAAAATAAAATGAATAGTATAGTATTGTAAACATGGAGGATATATACCTAGTGTCTCATTCGAACACACACGACCTCCATAATAATATATCTCTTCATCTCACTAAAACCCATCCAAGTCATCACATCAGACCTTGTTTGAGGACACCACAACAGATCACATATTGACATTTCACATTGTACATTAGTCTATAATTACCCATTAATGTTATTTTTTCCTAGAATAGGGATAATTGATGATAAATTGGCCATCCATCCATCCTCACCATTGGGATGTTGTGAAACAATACCTCCAAATCTATTGGTTTTCCACTGTATGTTCTCAAAATGGTTTGGGTGTGTAATGAAAATCCAAATTAAATACAATATATATATATAATATAATATCACATAATACCAAACTAAAGGTTCAAAAAAAGAATATAATCCCGACTCATAACACCCCCACATCTAATAACATCCTACTCTATATTCATTTCCAATACAAAATGCATAACACCACTACACAAAACAAAAGCCAAAATTCATCTTCATTATCAATTAAATTCATTTTTCTTGATTTCACATTACTTGTCTATACCAATATAACATCACATAAATTTTAAATTTCTATCAAATTATATTGAATGTTTCTTTTCCATTATTTTTTTTATAAAAATTTAATATTTAATCTAAACATCCCACATACATACAAGTTACATTATTCATTTAACCATATTCCAAACCAACCCATATTATTTTTATTCGAAAAATATTATTTATTTCATCCCATTACAACTTTAGAATCTATCATAACATGGTATATCATAGTAATAGATATCCAATCTTCCTCATTCCAACAATAATACACAACAACAATCATATCCACATCCACCTACTCATATAATCTGCAACAAAAACACCATATTCCCTCACACCCACCCCATAGCATGACCTAAAATCACAAAACACATTTAAAAATCACATAAATTTACGCAACATTGATCATATCATTTTTAATATTCATTCATGAGTCTTTCATCAAATTCCTATTGAATATTAAGGGCATTGTCACACTAGAAGAATTTTCCAAGTGAAACCATTTCATTAACATAATATATGTGATTATCCAATTGCATTTAGAGTGTTATCAAATATTAATTAACATATGGTCTTTTAAAACCACCAAAATAGTTCACCCTTTGGGCCCCTAAAAACCATAATTTTTATTGATATAATAAGTACATATAATATCAATATCCTTGTATTATAAAATATGCAAAAAAAATATAATCAAACCCTTACATGAATTTTTAATTAAAAAATATTATTTCCATTATTTAAAATTAATACCATCTTACAAAGGATAAAAAACCACTCCCACATGATATAACATAGAGTGTGATGAAGTATACCCTACCTAGAAGGAAAAATAATTATTCAATTCACTACAAAAAATAAAAGGTTTCTAAAAGGATGATTGTACCATTGTAAGAATATAATGATCCAACATAATCAAAAGAGTTCCAAGACTCCAAGGAAAATTATTTGTAATATATAATCTCAAGAGAAGAAATATAAAAAAGATAGAGGGAGAGATATTCATTTTAGAAATAAAAAATATTAAATTATTGGGATTTTAGATCACATATATGATTTTAACTGACCATTAATGTAGATATCATTAAACTACACATGGAAGGCCATTTTATATGATCTGGAATTTTTTGAAATGGATTATATAAATACGGTTATTTGAAACATCTATTAATTCCCTGAATTAATTGTAAGAAAATATTTTACAAAAAAAATCATTAAAATGGGAAAACAACTAAATTATGGAAGATAACATAACTTTCTTCTATTAGGTGCTACTAAAAATATATAATATCATAATGGATAGTAAATGATAATTTAGTAACTAATATTAGAATCTAGCATCAAAAGCTCACATTGGAGGCTACCACGATATGGTAGTCAAATAAGTTACCTCTAGGCTATTTTGAAAATAGCCAAGAGTAACCTGTATCAGCAACCATCTAAAGATAAAATGAAGGGGTGTCCTAAAAAGATACATCTAAAATATTTATACTATAGTTAGGAGACAATATCATAATCATCCATCACTAGAAACCATTAGTAGATACCATTAAAATATATTTCCATACAATTTATGTTGTTATCTGAATCTACTATTCAGAGATACTATTTGGGGATAACATCATGAGATACCCTAAGAATCTAAAAAATGATACATATTATACTGTAAGTATATTCCATCATATGATACCTCCAAAATAATTTATTTAACGTCATCCTCTAAAAACCACCCATTTTTTTACAAAACACCTCCAAAATCCTAGACACATCAAATTAGAAACCCTAACAATAGATTAACTATAATTTAATGGTGTGTATTGTCCATTCTGTAAACAAATATACCTGTCAAACTATTATCTCCATAAATAAAGAAACAATCATAAGGAATGTAATGAACTGACCTGGGTAACCCTCAAACCTGACACACAACTCGATTTGTCCCACACCCGAAGGGTTTTTCCGATCCTCACGGGCTAGCGACAAGCACCCCAACATTAAACAACAAAACAAAGGGAACAATCTGATCAAATCTAAACAACCATATGTCACACACACACACACACACATATATATATATATATATATTACATGAATAAATAATGGAAGATGAGAAATTTATATATAAGCTATAAGTTTAAGAAAATAGAGGAAAAAGATAATTTTAAAAGTAAAAAAAACTACAAGACAAGTCCAACTACAAGGGATAAAAACAAAAATGCTACCCCAAATGATGGTAGGGATGGACTCCTACCATCTCACCACCATCTACCCAACCAGATAACCTGAACCTTACTACCTCATTGTGGTTCCTTTCTTTTCCTTACAATGTAATAAAAGAAAAAATCCATGCACCACCGGATAGGTTCATAGGGTGTGAGCTAATAAAATTAGTAGAATTCAAAAAAGGTGATCCATAATAAGTCTCTATATATAATATCTAATATTATTATTTTAAATAAAACCATGGTATGATAAGTATAGAGTAGTTTTATAGAATATAGGGTAAACATTTCACTTTTTCATAGTTTAAAAAAAGTATGTATATCATTTTCAAACAACATTTTCTATATCATTTTTTATAACCATAAACGTGCATATCAAGGATAACTCATAAATCTAAGTAATTCAAAAAAGATGACAAGGAATCACAACACCAATGAATACTACATGTCTCAGTCACAGACTACTCATACCATAATAATCAAGTGCACAAATCTGATCCTAGAACACATGACTAAAAATGAAACGAATTCCCATGATTAAACCCCTAAAATTCCAATATTAGTTCCCTATAACAACGAGCCTGGTAAATAGAGTAAATCCCTAAGACAAACCTCCTTGATAACCCCAATATAATGGAAGATGGCCCCAAGCTAAACCTTTTACCTAATATCTCAAGGTAACCCATGTTCTCTTTTCCACAAATCATTACATTGATTTTAAAATCATTTCATAATTTCAATTTAAATAATTTAAAATACCTATTTTCTATTTATTTATAAATATCCATAAAAACCCATTTTTCATTCCAAACCTATTTTAAAAAAATAATATAATCATGACAATTTTAATATACAAAACTGTTTATAATGAAAAAAAAATTATTTTCATCAATATAAGCAAGAGACGAAACCACCTACCTCAAAACTCGGGTCACACACACCCACAATAGAATCCACCATCAATGAAATCCAACCACATGAGTAGAGTCTGTAGAATCAATCCCATAAATATTAGTATTAATTCAATTTATAAGACTAGGGGTCAATGGATAAAAGAAAACCCACGTTCCCCGAGAACAGACATCTGATGCACCACAACTAACCTAAGAATGGCCTCTAGAACGAGATTTCAGAATAGAACTAGAAGTTGACAATAAGAAACATCAAACTTAGATTAATAAATCTAGTACAAAAATTTTGGTGTTCTATATTGATAACATTCAATGAAGGAGTAGAAGGATCATGTACCCCTAGGGATGAATTGTAACTTCTCCTGAGATAGGATGATGAACAGATTGATCTAGGAGGAATGAAGCCTATGAAAATCACCAATGAATATTCTTGGTTCGATATAAACTATGATCCATAGTATGGACTATAAAAAACACCTAAGCATGTGTTTTCAAACTGGGTGTGGTTCGAGTTATGGTGTTTGACACATGGTAATGTCATGAAGTCCATGCTAGATAAGTACACAAAAAACCATTGACAAAGCATAAAAATGACCTTTTAGCAAGTCATGTCATATAAACCCCATTTCATGACATGTAACCCCTCACAACATGATCTCCCCTTTCACGAAGTACATCCATTACATAATACACGACATGTAAACTAGTTACAACGCTTGAAACTACTCTACACTATATAGAAAATCCAAAAAACCACCTCAAAGAAAATTGAACCAAAATGGAACATTGAGAGAGGGAAAAAATTACTCGATCAAGGTAATATTATGTTTCAGTAACCCCACCATAAAAAAATTCCTTCCCTATGAAGTGATGTGGAATATGTAATCCCTAGAAAAAGATGAGGCCATTTCTCACTCACAAACAATTTTCATTTCCAAGTCTCATGTGAATCTGATCCGGTTTTCCATAGGACACTACCCAATGGAATCTCTTTCCCATAGATGAATATCACTTGAGATTCAATGATCTCAACTGCTTCTTTAAGAATAAAATCATCTCACACAAACTAAATTTCCTCGCAACATATAACATGAGTGAGACTATGGTGATATTTCATGATCTGAGATATGTGGAAAACATCATGAATACCTATCAACTAAACTAGGAATTATAACCAATAATAAAACCTTCTAAACAGTTTAGTTATATCAAATGGTTCAAAATAGATCAGTGGAAAATATCTTTATTTTTCATGTCTCTAGTGACACAAATGTAGAGAAAATTTCAAGAAGACACATTCACATATCGATAAAATAAAAGGATGAAGAAACCAATATGTATATGATTTATATAAACTCTGGGATGTAACAAGACATTGATGTGCATCCTAAATGCCAATGAGCATGTACCCAAGTGGTACTAGCTCCTTCTTGGAATCAAAAAGATTCAGGATCAAATCCAGAAAAGGAAACATTTCCAAGATACTAAATCAGCACTATCATAGTACTGTAGTAGTGGAGGAACTATAGTAGTGGTGTCACTATTGCGTTAGAAGAACTGTAGAAGGTACTGTTTCAGCGGAGGTATTGTAACAGCTTTGGTATTGTAGTTGTACTATTCACTGAAAAGCCCTTTGAGCCAAAAAAATGGGCATTCAAGCCATGTATTCAGGCCACATGGCATTGGGCATTTGGTCTATGTAATGGGTCTCCCTCTAACCACTGAAAATATATCTTTTCTTTAATAATAAAATGATTCTTCAACCCCAAATTTAAGAAACAAAAGTGATGTACTTTCTAAATCTTCGTAGACATTTCCCAAACTAAACATGGTCCATCTAAAGATACTTCACCCACCTCTACCTTGAAAAGTGGTGATGTGAACAGGTGACAATAGAACACCTCAAAAGGGTCCGTTATTATCGAAAGCTGACAACTATTGTTATAAAAACCCTCAACTAGTCCTAGATAGCTATACCACATTCCACCAAAATCCATGTCACATGTGTGAAGCATATCCTTCATGATATAAATTTCATTCTCTATCTAACCGTTTATTTATTGAGGGTATGTTATTATCAATTTGATTTGAGTACACATTACCTATTGAATACTCCTCCAGAATCTCGAGGGAAACCTAGGATCCCTATACGAAAAAACGGAAGAAAGAATCCCATGTAACCTCATAATCTCTGGCACATACAACATACCCAGTCCTTCAACATCGGTGGTGTCTTTGAAAATAATTAAATGAGTATACTTCATAAACTGATCAACGAAAACCCAAATTGATTTATTCCCTCGGGGATTCCATGTATATCCCACAATAAAATCCATGGATACCTCAACCCATATCAAAACCAGAATCATAAGAGGCTGAAGAAAACTATAGTGTTTCAAGTTCTTTTCCATTATCCATTGGAAGGTGTAATAGCGATACACAATCATTGTGGAATCACGCTTCATATCTAGCATAAAAATCTTCTTATCATGTCATGTAACATATTTTAAGATCATGGAAGTATGGACTATGAAGATATTTGACAATAAAACAATATAGAAGTCCTCATAGGTTTTGGGATGACAACTAAAATCCTAAATAGAAGTATGGAATCTGAATAAAAAGACCAACCAGGAATAGTATCCTTACCATAAAGGAATTCTTGAACATTACTAAACTCTTCAACATGATACGGTCTCTAGAAATTACAATCTAGGTGAGATGATGATAACTGAACACTGGTCATAACCATACTTGAAAAATCCTCATGAGTGGTAAAGTTGAATTGAGAAAAAATCATCATGTGGTTCCACTCTTTTTTTGATTGTAGAACAATCTATGATGGTATATTCATACTATGATAATATGCAACAACTTTTCCATTTCCAAATGATTAGGTGATGTTGATGGCAAACGTCCGAATTTATTTAACCAATTAAATCTATTTGAAATTCAAGTCCTTATGAGAAAATATATATCTCAAACTCTTATAATCAGAGAAGACCATGAAATTATTTACAAATAGATTCTGTCGCCAACACATTAGTGCAACCATCACCACAAGAAGCTCTAAATAATGAGTGGGGTAGTTCATCTCATGTGGTCGGAGCTGATGATAGACCTAAGCTACCACATGATCATCCTTCATAAGCATGAATCCCAAACTAGCACCAAATTCTTTACAAAACACCACATACCCATTACCAGTCATAGGTAATATTAGAATAGAAGAAAATTTTAGAATACATTTCAATTCATCAATAGATGTTTGAAAATTTTCATCCCAAGTGAATTTCACCACTTTTATAGTAAGAGAAGTCAATTGTGATCCCATCTTAAATAAGTTCTTGAAAAACCATCAATACTATCCACCAAGACCACATAAGCATTATATATCAATGATATTCTTTGGTTTATTCCATGAAAAAACATCCATTACATTTTTTGGATCAAAAAATAATAAATTCATATAAATTATATACCCCCCCAAAAATATATTCTTGAATAAAAAACTGGATTTTTAATGAATTACATACAAATGGTTACTTGAAAAAAATTCTAGAACCAAACTTAGATGGTGCTCATGTTCATGATCCGATTTTGAATAAACCAAAATATCATCTACAAACACTACAAAAAATTAGTCAAGATTTTGGTGGAATATCTAATTCATCAAATATTTAATAAATGAAGTAGAATTAGTCCGAACAAAATGCATCACAAGAAATTGATATTGTCTATTCATTTTCCTAAAAACCATTTTCGTTATATAAAACTCCCAAACTCTGAGCTAATGATTACTTAACCAAAGATCAATTTATGAGAACCACTATGCCAACTTCAACTAATCAAATAAATCATCCACATAAGGAAAAGGGTATTTTTTCTTAACCATAACCATGTCCAATATCCTATATTCCACACATAAATGAAGTGAAACATGTTCTTTCTTGTAAAATATTAGGGGTCCTTCCCAAGGTGAAACATAGGGGTGAATAAAACATTATTCTAATAGGTTTCCCATCTCAATATTATTCTCATTCATCTCTACTAGTTCTATATGATAAGTAGTAATAGATATCTGTTGCGTACTTGGAACTACATCAGTTATAAAATCTACCTATCTATTTAGATGAAGAACAAACAAATCATCTTTGAAAATTTCAGGAAATTGTCATACAATAATAGAATAATGAGAAATAGAAGAAACATAATCTATCTCAACTGAAACAGCAACAAACAATCTTCTATGTTATGGGTGCGAAGGTTATGCACTATTAGACCTCATGTCCCACTCCCCCTGAAACATGAAAGAGATCCCATCGGCAATGAGACCAAAATATTCCAATGATAATAATCAAACATATCTCATTGAGTGAAAATCCAATCCATACCGATGATGACATCAAACAAATCTAAATAAAATTCAGAAAACCACAATCCAACTCTGTATCATCTATTGTTAATTAACAAGAAGGAAATTGAAACCCCTTCGCTTTTATCATACCATGAGGTGTCAATAACTCCATTTTAAAGGAAATAAGTTCCATTGGATGTTTATGTTCATTAATAAAATGTGAACATATAAATATAAGAGAGGCTCATGTAGAAAACAGTGAAATTGGTACCAAATATTCAATAAGAATAATACCACTCACAATTTTCAAACTTCCAATGACTTATACTACACACTCATATAGATCATGAGAATGATTCACCCTTGAGGTCTGTGGATGGATCCATATAGTTATTGAAGCTTCTGACTTCACCATATTATCCTTTGGAGCTAACAAAGCCTAACTATAACGAGGTGTATTCATAACCTAACTAAAAATGTGTAGATGATCAACATGTCCATAGCTGTTGGACATCTTCATGGGCATATGAAAAGACCATCTAGTGTGTCCTCCCTTTACAAACTAATAGCATTTCAAGGGCACGTAAGACATTGTAATAGATGGTGTAGAGGAGGCTCAATGTTGAGACCCACCTCCACTACTCCTATAGTGATACTTCCACTTCTACTTATTCCCACATGTTCCACTAATGCTGCCACCGGATGGAAGAGAATAGGTGGTAAATCTAACCTTGCCTACCATATTAATTTCTAACATCATATCTTAGTATAAAATCCTTGTGTAGGTATAATTCATCATCATGAACACCTAATATCTGATATCTAGTCAGAAACCATGTAGAAACATTTATTCCTTCATCTGGTCATTCTTTTCCACGTTAGAAAAAAGGACAATATCAACAAACTATTTGTATATACCGATGCTGAATGATCTCCCTACTAAAACAAAAGAAAGTATATTGGATTTTCCAACATCATAGACATTGAAAAAAACTTCAACTAGAACAGGGTTTTCAAACCTTTCCATTCGAAGACCACATGTATATCTTCAGGGACCATAGAATCCCACCAACGCTTGATGGAACCCTCAAGTGTGAATTCTACACACATCACCCTCATATTATCAGGTGTCTCTTGGATGATGAATATTTAATCGATTCTTTACACCCAATCATTTTCCAATCGATTTTTAGTTGTTCCTTTAAAGGATGATTTCCTCTCACACATGAACTCCCACGATCAATCTTTCTCTCCTCTTGCCCTTGGTTGAACCTCAAAAATAGATGTATTAACCCATTGTACATCACTATCAACAACAAAAACATCCCTTGATAATATCAATGAGGATATGAATTATAGTCGGTTACTCGTGAGGAGAATTATCTCCACCCTATTGAGGAACTCATGGAAGACATCTTAGAGTCATATTGTTGCACACTAAAGAGCGTTGTTGCGCACACTCTAAAAATGATTTTTGATTTCTCTATGTACAACACAGTGGCTAACCTGGCTCATTCTCTCAAGGAGTAAATGAGTTAAAAAGTTTTTTATATGCTAGAATGAAACAATAAAATAATTGAAAACAAATGACACACATGTTGGGAGGGGGGGTCAGTGACTTTCAAATAATAGACTAAACCACAAACGAGAAGGAACAATTGAAGACAAAATCTCATTAAAAACACTTATATAAGAAGAAATAGTCAATATAATACCCCCATTAATCATCAATTTATCATTATCCCATATGATTATAATTCTTTCAATGATGACCCCTAACCATGTCAAACCCCGAACCCTACAGAACATAATGTAACCAAAAAAATTAGAAAAATGAGCCTTATGTCAACATTGGGACTTCCAATCGTAGAACCCTGCTTTTATTATGATAAAAAATACAACATATGGTCAATGTTAATTTAGGGAACCATATCCTCCCTATATTTTGGAATTAATTTTCTTTTTTTATGAGACTTGATCCCTACAATTCTATCCGAAGTTGATGTGATATTATGATTGAGGTTTTACTCACACGATTTACACAAGCCTGACCACATGATCAAGTGAAACTTGATCGAGTAACATAGAAATTAAAAATCAATTAATTGTTCAAAATTTAAGAATTAATTTATGATTATAGATTAAAAATAAATAAATTAATTGAATTTCCATTATATCAACTATTAAAGAAACCACTCTTTCATGGGTGGAGTTGTCATTGGGGAGACGTTTTTCATATCCAATGGATTGAATGAGGAAACCCAATCTCGCCTACACTATTATATTGAGGAATGAATAAAGAAAAAAAATACTAAAATATTATAATATAGAATATTAATTTAATAAATATTCTATTTACAATCATTTAATACAATGAAATACAAACTGGAGGTGGGAGAGGAGAGCCTTCCTAGAAGAAATGTTTTCATAATACCTTAATTCTTCCAAGAGTTATGAGGTGTTACCAAGATCCACCTTTTTAGACACACTATCCCAAGGACCCTTCCAATACATCCAAATGTATTAAAACCCCATTTAAATAGAGTTTTGGAGGTCAAGCGTTACATATATTTTTTATGTGTGAAATTGAAATTCAGACATATATTTTACTCCATGATGCACCATATAGTTGACCTCAAAGACATGTGAGTTTGAAGAACATATAGAAGAATAATTTATGATGAATCATATTCAAGAGATTTTCCCAAAATTTGGGCACAATCCACACCTGGATGAAGAAGATATGACCCAAATGGTGAAGTGATGTCCAATCTGCATTGTTTAGACCCTATTTTTCTTCATGGCCAATTTACCCTGCTCAAATGCACAATTATTCTCCAATATCCTAAATTAAAGTTGTATCCAATTTAGTAAGGATCCCAATTATAAAAATTAATGTTAAAATAAATTATATAAAAATATTTATGTTTGAAATAGTAAAATATATTTAAAATGGGTAAAACTATAAATTTTATCAAATTTGAAAATGAATAATATAATCCCAAATATTATATAAAAAATAATATATTGCAAAATGTGAGGAAATTATTTCATTTAAAATAAATAAAATTTAGTTTTATCACACACTGAAAGATAATAATGGTCAGAAAAAAAATATCAATAAAAACATGAAAACCCTTAAGAAAAAACCGATATTTTTTAAAAGAAAAAGTAATACTTCAGACACACATCCCTACAACCAAGAGAAACTTGAGTCTCATTACAAAAATAGTTTTCCAATAAGTCATCATAACATAAATATCAAGTCCCGCCAATCCTATATCAAATCTAATAGATGTCCCGTGAAAATTACTATTGAGGACATACCTCCACTGATGTCATTCATTAGTGAACCCCCCAAGGTTACCCTCAAACATAGAACCAACCTGAATTTTCAAATACTCGAATGGCCTTCCCGATCCCCATAGGTAGGAGACAAGCATCCATGTATAAAAAAACAAAAAAGTGGGAACAATTTATCACAACCTGAAGAACCACATTATATATATATATATAATAAGAAGAAATATAAGAAGAAGAACTAGTTATATATTCCATAATTGTAAGAAAACCATAGAAAAAGAAAATTTTAAATGTAGATAAAACTCCAAGACATGTCCAACTGTAAGAGACTAAAATAAAAAAATCTACATTAAACGATGGTAGGGACAAACTCCCACTATCCCACCATCCTCCACCCAACCATATGACATGAACCTCACCACCTCACTACAGCGCATTAACATTCCCTACACTATAAGACAAACATAGGTCTAGACACCCTCGAAGAGGTACTCAGGGTGTGAGATAATAGGATATGTAGGACCCACTAAGGTATATCATAAGAAGTCTATATATAACAAATCATGTATTCTTAGTTTATGTAAAAACATGGAATGATATGAAGTAAAGCATTTTTATAGATACATTGTAAACATTTCCATTTTTCATAGATCTAGAAAAAAGAAGATGTATCAATTTCAAACAACCTTTTCCATATCATTTTTTAAAACCATAAATGTGCATATCATCGATAAAAAAACATGAAATTAAACATTGAAGCACATGTATCACTACACCATGGAATAATGCAGGTCTCGTACATAGACTACTTATACCATAATAATAAAGTGAAAAAATAAGATCCTAGAACGTATTCCTAGGATGCAGAGTAATACCCCCAGAGTAAACCCCCCAAAATGTCAATATTGGTCCCCTAGAACAGTTGTCCTAGGAAACATAGTAACTCCTAAAGACGAAACTCCATGATATTCACAAAAAAATGGATGATATACCCAATCTAAACCTTACACCTAAGTACAATGGTGACCCATGTTCTCTATTGCACAAATCATTTAAATTATTTAAAACCATTTGAAACCCATTTAAAATTTCTATTTCAATGCTTGATAATACCCATTTTCTGTCCATTTTTTAATAACCACGAAAAATAAATTTTTCATCTTAAACCCTTTTCATTACACACACAAAAAAATCTTTCCAATTTCAATGTATAAAATTTTTTATAAAGAAAAACAATCAGGTTCGTCAATGTAGGCAATAGACGAAACCACCTACCTCAAAACTCAAGTCGCACACACCCACAACAGAATCCACCAACAATGAAGACGAACCACTACATCGGATACAAAATAATCATACCCAGATATCATAGGATTAATTAAATTTTGATGAATATGGGTCAGCGGATAGAAGAAAACCCACATACCTCAAGAAGATACATCCATCACACCACAAAAAACCATGGAAAAGACTCTATAACAAGATTTCACAACAGATCTAGAAGAAGTCAATAAGGAACATCCAACATAGATAAATGGATTTTTATTAAAAATATAGGGTAAAACTGAAATAAAATTCAATGAAGTAGAGGAATAATCATGTACCCAGAGAGATGCACAACAACCATAGTAAAAAAACATACCCTAAACGGGTCAATATAGGAGGAAGTTAACCTCTAAAAATCACCTTGGAATATCCATGGGTCGCAAGCAATGAAAATCTAGAGAAAGGACATAAATAAAACACATAAGGAGATGTTTTAAAACTAGGCATGAGAAGAGTCATGAAATGTAGTCCCTGGTCACGCCCTGAAGTCCATGTTTGATAAGTACGATGAAAAACCCATCTCCTAGGAATAAAAACCATTCATTTAGAAAGTCATCTCATGTAAGACCTTGTTATGATGTGTAACCCTTCATAGTGTGATCACTACTTTCCTGACATACAACCATTACGCAGTAAATGAAGTGTGACATGGTTACATGGCATGAATATATTTAGTAGCCTGAAGAAAATCTAGAAAACCACCTCTATGGACATTGAACCAACAGATAATTTGGATAGAGGGGAAAACATACCTGATCAAGTTAAGAGAATGCTACTGGGAATGAGGGTAGAGATAAAAAATCCTTTAGAAATGATAACATTCATGTATCCCACTATATCTCAAACACCATAACTAACCAAACACACCATCTAAATGGAACCCTCTAAAACATACCTTACAACCACAATACTATACTCTTATACATAACCTATTTCCCAACCCTATTAACCCCCTCAATTATCCAATACAAAAACTATCCCATCAAATATATAAAGGATCCCCAATTATACAAATAATGGAATTCAATCACCCTTGCCATTATAATATCCTCTTTTACTAGAATTATCTCACTCATAAGTTATCAATCATCTCAATGTATAATGATTCTAGAGTTTGGATCATGTTTTCACTTCATCATTTTCCATGAATATTTAATCACAAATAAAAAAACATAGAAATACATCTTATATAAAAAATAAATTTATACACGTAAAATTTTAAAATAAATAATATAATAATAAGAAATGCTCAATACATCTAGAGGTATTTGGCACACTTTCATATATCAAACACTCATGAACTCTCCTCTATGATACGATTCCTCTACAACACATGAAACAAGGGGATGGATAATATATTAAACACTATATCTAAATTATACAGGATCCCTATAGTCATATATATTATGATCATTTCATCCTCAATATAAAACTTTACTCTTTAACTAACATTTGAGTAAACATGAAGAAACTGAAGTAGTTGATAGATGTGTAAGACATCGTGAATTTGATCCATTCGGGGAGGATGCTCCCAAAAATAAACCCCCTCACAAATATTCCCCAACGCCTTTGGAGGCCTAACCAACCACGATGAGATCTTATTCCCTAACATTCACCAACTACCAATTTTTAAGTGATACCATCAATAACACATGGTCCCCAACATTGAATTCTATGGTTCTCATCCAATGACTGGGATAATAATTTTACTAATTTAGTTCATATTTATTCATCTAAAAAACAAGATGAACAATCTCAATTATAGTTTACACCTCATTTGTTCCAACAACTTCTAACTCCCAAAACTCATCACAACATAATGGAGAATGACAAAGTCTCCCATAAAAATCATCAACTAGGGTCATCCCATTAGAGTATTGATAATTATTCAGATTTGAAAACATGACCAAATTATTTTTACCTTCCCATGTTCCATTAAATAGGAATACACATTATAACAAATAATCCTCCATCATCTTGAAACTATTCTCCATCCACCTATCCATATGAGGGTGGAAGGCAGTGTTGTGGAACAACTGAGTGCCAACATTACGCTACAATCCCCTCCAAAATAATGAGGTAATAATTTAATAATCATTTATGAAAATGGACCATGAGAATATATGAATCAATGAAATGACATCTACATACCTACTCACCAAAATAGACACATTTACAACTCTTTGATCGCTAGTAAGTGAGGAGATGATGTCATCGGATCTATGATTACCAAGATATAATTTCAACCTCACTGAGATCGAAGTAATAATATAATGAATTGAATTAATATGTATACACATTTACATATAGTAACGTCCACATGATGTAAATATAATCCAATAACATTATTACTATGTTTTTTCTATTAACAAACTAGAGAGAAATCCATAATCACTACGACCACCCATTTCAACCTAAGCCACTAAAACTGCATCCTCATGACATGAAACATTTTTCAAATGCATGTGTGTATAAAATAATTGATATATGAAACTCATAATGGACTCCCACATGAATCACTGCAATAATAAATATCGTATCCTAAAACAAAATATGGTTCTGACCATATTTTGACAATTACTATAGTGCATCACCATGGCCAACTTGATCCTAAATCACTACTTTCTCTGAGTATCAACACTAATTCACCTATACCATTTGCTTCAATGAAGAATAATTATCTTCTAACATAATAAAACACCCCAATCAATAATTTTTTCATCTAGGTTTATGGATGAAAACTCCTCCACATCCCTCTAAGGGTATCTATTCTCTAAAACCTTATATTTGATTGAATTCCTTCCCATGTAACCATTCCTAACATTAACCATTCATGTGGTATAGATGATATGAAAATCTAATACCAAATTAAACTCCATCAACCTCCATTTAAACATATTACAATCATAACGATAAAGTTTATAACGTAAAATTATATAATAATTGATGACTACAAATCACTCCCTAATAAGGTAAAATATCTAAATATTTATTGAAAACACAACTATATAAAACTCTATATCATGGGTGGCAGTGTTACACATGTGTGTGCATAGAATAATAGTCCCTTAATAGATCATTTCCTTTTGTTTCATCAATACACATATCAATCCTAAAGAGGAAGTCTCAAAAAAACCTCAAACAACTAACCCTTTTCTATGAAATTGAATCATATGAGTACTGAACAACTTCCTCTTTAGATTTTCAAACACTATAAGAAACTAATTAATGAAGATAAAATAACAGTCATTATTTTTCAGGGATATCAATTATTCTACAATCCATGTGTATTTAGATAATAACCTCTAATGATTTCCTACAAGACTAATAATGTTACTATAATCTCCCACATTGTTTTTTCTACCTTTTAAACAATCACATTGAATATGAATAGGTCCACTTACACATCCTACTAAGACACCACGCATCGAAAGAAGTAAAACTATCATATCATGAACATTAATATGGATAATATTCCATATATAGTGTGGCATCAAAGGGCATGTAAGAAGACATTTTGAGGGCCTACATGATCCTCTATAAAGATTTATTGATTAATATGTCATCAGTGAACATGACTATGAATTGGTCATTGTATTCTTATAATATGGTCTTAATGATCCCTATTACCAATGATGGTGTTTTCGTTTCGTAGAATGTCATGACCACATACACAATGTCTTTATAAATATATCTAATGATAGTTATAAGGAAATCACACAACATATCCCTAAACTAGTGATATCCAGACTATAGATAGAACATGGGGAAGCATAAATCTTCCCTCAACAGGTTAAAAAATTATTGGTCCTTATATGATGATGATAACGATTCTTTATCATAATATAGGTCATCCTCCTGTAGCCTATACAGAACCTTTAACTATCATCATTAATTTTTTAGAGTAATAATGGTGTATCTATCCATCCAATGTTGATATATGTTATTTTAATTATAGGGATGAGGAAAAAATATCTAATTGATCTATATGGTAGTGAATCCATAGGGAATACACAGTAGCTAGACTAACTCATTCCGGGATAAGGGGACCTATTTTGGTAAATATAATGTGTGGGTTACATGAAGAGGAATGAAAATAAAGTAATTCACCTAATCTATTTCCCCCTATCCAAGTGTGAAACATATCCATGTTATTATTTAAATTCCTCATGAATATATAGACATCATAAATGATAGACAAAGGGTTTTCAATAATCTTTTTAATGAATCTGGTCATAATAAGGGATTCAGTCTCCACCTTATTCATATTTATAGCACGCGGAATAAAAATACCAATCCCATTAAAACCCATACATTCATAAATGGGAGAATCACCATGATCAAAGAATGAAATAAATGAAAAAAAACATAAAGTTAAACATATCCTGGGAAATGCATTCCCTGGATATGAGCATTAGAGTAGGAACAACCCACATTAAATTTAAAAGTTCCAAATAACCATGAATGCACATGATGATAGTTGAAGGAATATATAATAGACAATCCATGAACATCCACCTAAAATAAAATAGATCCCAATATTTTATAAGAAAAAGAAGCTCAGTATCAAGATACTTATCTAAAACTGTAACCACAAAATTTGGGAATAGAATACCATAGTTCTTGACCTTTTTGATAGAAGACCATATAATATACCAACTGACCACCAAAAAAATAAACCTCACTTTTCCATCATGGGAATTTCCACCTACCGCATGAATACATGATTGATAAAAATATCAATCGTTTTTCACTACACTTCCAAACCACTATGAAAACAGATGACATTCAAAACTGAGGATGAATACTATCATTCAAAAAAAATATTAGAACCTGACTCATCCTTGGAATTATCGAAACAATTTCACATAGTGTTAATTGTGATATTCTATAGTTCAACCACTCACCAGTAGAAAGGGAATGATTACAAATATTCCAAAAAAATTACCAGAATATCATGTAAAAAATAAATTACATGTATCTTGGTGGTCATAACATTCATGAAACATTCTTTTATATTCCATTGACAGAAAATACATATTGAGGTGTTATAAAAAAATAGTTTTTCCTAATCATTTGTGATCATGATGATTATAAAAACCTCATGTGGTTGATAATTCATAGAAGTGTTGTTCATAATGGGACAATGAATCTCATAAGAAAAAAAAGGAAAGGTATGGAAATAGAAAACTCATGAAACAAAGCATTATCCCGCACTGATTTTCACCCAATATTTTAATTATTCCAAACCCCATGATTCAGTAGGTACTATTTTGAAAGGAAGAGAGATGATAGTTGATTGAGTCCTAGAGATCATACTATTTCCCCCTCCACCTATCTAAATAAACCAATATTTTCTTGAGATCGTGATTTCCCAAAGAGATCAGCCTTCTAATAATTCTCATGCTAGTTTAGATTAATGGAAACTCATAGTGTCTAAAATGCTTATATGATTAATATCTCTAACCTCTATGTAATGTGGCATCATCTGTCATGATTACCAGTGATGTATGTGTGTATCCTATACATACCTGATAAAATATTCATAAGGTTTTTGAAATTTTGGATCACTCGCTTAGTTAAATTAGTAGTAGAAAAAACCACATGGGTATTGAATAATGAATTCTATTAACATGGGTGATATTACCCCTAATATAGAGGAACCAATTTTTCCAGTTATGAATGTGAGTATATATTTTTTAAATATTATTATCAAAATAGTGGATCCTAACTCTTCCTGGGGAGATTGGGGCACAAATATAATCCAAGGGGAAGGATCTAATAGGGACTCCTCATTTTTTTCAAATTAAATACCTATTATTTTTAAGAAAGAATTTGATTTGAAAAAATTACTTTTCCCTTTATTGTTCAACTATCCATTACACCTATTGTATCCAATGAAGATCTAGTTTAACTATGGAATTAATCCACTACCTACAATAGTATAAATAAGGATTTATAAGACAATGAAAAGGTTGTAAACCCCCACTGATGTTTTTCATAAACAAGAATGGATGGAAACCCCGCTCTTTGATCCTCAAAATTAAGGCTTCTACTAAGAATTTCTTATGCAATAATGAAAATATTGGTGGATAGGGGGTCACATTTCCTTAGACCTATGACTAAAATGAAGAACCCATAATTTTTTTCCATAATTTTAAATGATAACCAATAAAATTAAAATCACCTGATGAAGAGTTCAACCACCCATTCGAAAAAACTATAAATCCTATGATTATAACAATAAATCTCTACTCCACCCAATCGAAGGCCTTAGCCATATCAAACATATATAGAATTTTTTTTCTTAGAATCATTCGTATTGATGAATCAAATAATCTCATAGGAAATTAAAATGGTTGATTGGATATATCATTCTAGAATAAAGGCCTATGATTTGTTAGAATCCCATATACGGAGAAAATAAAGTGTTTTCTATTAATAATAGTATCCAAATTATTGAATATGATGTCTCACTTACTAATATACATGTATTGTTTTATAAGGGATGTATATTTTACATTAGGGATGAGAATAAATGAATTGAAACACAACACTTTTGGAAATATTCCTCCTGAAAAATAATATTTAATAATACCAACTAAATAATGCATAATTATATAGCATGAATTCATGTAGAATGATCATGAAACCCATTTAGGCCAGGGGAACATCTTGAATTTGGAGAAGAGGCTATCCTCCAATCCTCATCTCCATTGGGAATATACTAAAAATAGTTGTCATCGTGAGACCCCATTATTGGGACATGTCATTATATTGTAGCTTGACTACTAGGATAGCCACCCTATATGCAGGGATTCAAATCATCAAAATAATAATGGAAATGGGATGTGGAAAACATTCCTACTAATTTAGGACCATCATATATCTATTCATAAATAGGTAGGATATTCAAAACAGTGGCGTGCTTCTTCTACTGAATGAAATCATGCATGAAGGAATTATATTTTCACCCTAATTCATACATAATACCTAAGACCATTACCAAGATGATCATTAATGTTCATGAAGAATCATAACTAAGTGATTATTTAATTCAAACAGTTTATTAATCAATCATCATCCCATTGAGATTCTAGCTCATGTTTAGCCTACACGATGAGTACATTAAAATGTTACAACAAAAACAATAGGATGCCTTACTGCACACCCATAATTGAATGTCCACTTTTAGACAATAGTTAGATTTATGAAAAACCACCCAAGAATCCCCATCCATGTGCTGCTCCCATGACAAATTCACCACTAAATGGTAATAAGGGTTCCTCACCCACCGACTAGAAAATAAGAACTACCCACCATAATAACCACAATCATCTTGATGGATGAAAAATGGAGAGTTAATAGAATGATAAAACATTATAAGATAATATTTGGCATTAAAAAAATAGGTTAAATAATGGATATTAGTTTTAACACCATGAAATTATAAGGTATAATATTGTATTCAATTGCGTGTCTCACACGCAACACAAAGTATAAAAATAGAATATATTAACCTGATACATTAAAATATATATACTATAATAAATATAATATAATATATTATAAATCATGTAATCCATGAAATACTGAGTTATCATTCATTACACACAAGATCAACCTTCATGGATGGATTTTGTTACATGCAAGACAGAGGTTCAACGAATTACAACGTATTATTAAAATATTATTATTTAATTTAATATGTATAAAAGAGAAAATATATTAGATTTTATGAATATTAATAACTAATAAATCAAAATTTATGGTTTATATAAATATAAAATAAATTCATTGGTTACCAATTACTAAGAAATTAACATAAGTCCAAATTTGATATAAATAGAACTATTATTATTTTTATGATTCCAAAAGAGTTTTTTCACAATAAAAATAATTAAATACAATGAATTATTCATTTTAATTAAAAATATATAATATATATTAAATAAAATATTTTTTATATTAATCTCTTTGTTATGATTGGTATAATATAAGAACAAACTCTATATTACACATAAAAACATATATTTTTATAATGATAATTTTGCCGACTTTTAATGGAATACTCATTTTAAATATGAATTTTGAAACATTAATTTACTTAGTATGTGAAACTAAACATAATATTTTAAATATAAATATTAAAATTAGGTTATGGTGATTTTTTTATATTTTTCTAAAATATTTCAATTTTATAGGAATATAAAAAATACAGAATTTTAGATAAATAATAAGTTTTCATCAAATTTATTTCGAAAGATAAATTATAATTTAATTGGTTTCAATGTTTAATTAGTTCATATTTTTATATATTAATAAAATTTATGTCTCTTTAATAAATTTTACTTTGAAATTACTCATAAACATTGCAATCTTTTGAATGTTTTTACTCAAAAAACCCACATGTCATACTGTCTGCGGGATTAATTTAAATCAATTTATTCCAATTATATGACTAGAATTTTGAAAAATGATTTCCATATTTGGAATCATTATAATTTTTAATTTATAATGAGGCCAAAAAAATTTTTACGAAAATGATTATTGAATGTAATTATAATTAATTTCAATTATTAAGGAATAAATAGGCTTAATGAAGGATTAAACATTTAACATTAGGGCCAAAAGGTCCTAGAAACTTATAAAACAACAATTTTATGGCCATAATTCGTCTATGAACCTTACATAATTTATAGTTATTGGTTTTTGAATATTATTTAGGTAAAAACGTGGGTACACCTAACTCTTTACAAAAATACCAAGGGAGTCCTTTTCCTCCCTTATAAAAGGCTACCACCTCTCCCCCAATATAATAACTATCACAGCACTTTGATTCAGTAAATATCCTACCAAATAGATTTCTATAGTCCCTTGACTTTATCTAGATTCCCCCATTGGGATGGAATCCAACTATGTAACCCTTCTTGTATAAACCAAAAAAAGTACCTGATTAAGAGAAAACATCATTCCTTAAATCTCATTAGTATTATTTCAATTATCCACCCCCTCAAATAGTCTTATTTCATTAATATGTAAAATAATTATCCTAAATATACTATTATTTTTTTATTTTGTGAATTATAACTACAATTACAAACACATCCATCCAATGGGAAACTAACATAATGTTTCAGTGTATGGAAAACTATTACCACATGAAATGATGATTGTTCATTTTTCCTTTACACTTTTTATTGTGGCCATTATGAAAAAAACTCTATTTATATATGTTATATATGATATCTATAATTTACTTTCTACTTAAAAAATTATTTTACAACAAATAACATTATACATTTGATTTTATGTAAAAATGATAACATCATTTGAGGAAGTGTGGACTACCACCCCCTCAAAGCCATATGATTCTTTCACATGATACATCGAATGTATAAAGGATAATTATAATTAAGAAGATGATACATATAAAAAATCTACATTATATTCATTATATAATTTCATTTATATATATATATATATCATTTTATTTATTATCTATTCACGCACTAAAAATTTATAATGTCGGTCGTGGATGTGTGGACTACTGCCTCCTCGAAACAATGTGATTCATTTTACATCACAAGAATTATATATATAAGAATTTATGGTTAAATAATATTGTATTTATTATATAATAATAATTAATAAAAGTTATAATCATACTCACATTCTTCCCATAACGATCGTTGAAAAGTGAAAATGTTATATATGTCCACATACAACCTTCCATCTCCATGATTATAATGTTGATTCATTTTTCATGAACATATAAAATGACATTTTTATAATGTAAAATTGATGAATAAATATTATTATTATTTCATTATTTTTATTCTAGATATTCTACATAATTACCCTTTTGACCATAGTGACCTACCAAAGTTGTTTTTTACACATAAACAGACATTGGTCAAAAAAATGACATAAATATAATTGTTTATGTAGTTGAGTACAACATATAAATGAGTAACATAAATTTAATTATAATCATAAAAAATATTATAAATAATCTAGATAATTAAAATATACTTATTATACATGAATATAAAGGTCATTCAACTGAAAGCAAATGCAAGGTATGTGATTTAGTATTAATTTACATTCCATTGAAACTTATTTTTTTTATAAACATATTAATATTTTATATGGTGTATTTAATGAAATTTTACATAATATATCAGGAATCTACTTACTCTAATGATATTATAAAATATACTTAATTTTATCATTCATTAGGATTATGATTTAATTTGTTTCATATTGGTATGGGACTATTTTGAATGATTGAAGTTTATTTTCCTCAAAAAAACATTAATGAGAATGAAATGGTATTTCCATTCTTATAATTTACAAGTAATGACTTGGATTTCCCTGATCCATTATTTTTTAAAAATCCAATGCTTGCGGTGTTCTTGGGGGTTTTATTGGTTTATTTTGGGAGTTTTCCAAAATTCCAGTTTCACCAAACGGTTTCACCCAAATGGTGGCACCATAGTGGTGGCACACTAAGACAGTGGAACCTTAATGGACTAACAACAATATGGTGGCACACCGAAAGGTGGATCACCTTTTTCCAAATTTACTTGTTTCTCATAGTTTTCCAGTTTTACCCGTCTTACGTTTTATTTTATGTAAACCGAGTTTAAAGCCTTTTTTGGAATTTTTAAGGGTCTTTAAAATGATATTATGTATATCTTTAATATCCAAATACTCTACAAACTTTGATATATTCAAACCAAATGATCTTGACCATGATCCCTTGTTAATTAATTTTGAAATCGTTCTTCCTTTAATAAAAGATATGGTTTCTCAAAGATGAGATCATCTCCCCTAGTTTGTTTCCATTCCCTAATGGTGAACCTAATTCCTTCCCTTCACATGGATTCATGTGTTGTTCCATATCCATCGATCAATATTTCCATAGAGTTTTTCATCAGTGATTTCATGTTGCTCGCATGAACCTCTCTTTTGGCACAAATAGGAGTTGTGGTCACCTATTCTTTCAAGTAGGGATTCATTTTCTTTTTTATTTTTGTATCATTAGGGGTAGGTGTACTAATTTTTATTCCTAAATAATGACAAAATCATTTTCTATAATAAGTAAAAATCTATTAGAAGGGAATATTATGATCAAAAGATAATAGGGGTCAATGAAATAATAGAAGGTAATTGATGATGTTATGTATGATGTATTATTTGTTATCCATGAACCTTCATTGGAATTCAATGGGATATAAGGCCTTCTAAAAATCATGGTCGTTTTTGGTCTTTTCATGCACATTGCTGGTGTTATGTATTTTTTAGTGATGCCCTGATAAATGGATGTAAATTGAAATCTACATAATTATGTATACATAGTGAAATAATGGATTTCCAGGGATCAAACATATTCTATGATCACCCCTATTATTTAATGTGGAATTAAAGAACCCATTTCTAAATCTGAATATGTTGGGATTAATGGTGTCGTTGTGTGCTCTGTTTGGTTGGGTTTTATACTTTGGGGGTGTGAAAATTCAGTTGGTAATGTTGTTATGGGTACTAGGGGTGGATAGAGGGAATGGCCTTGTGCTCAGGGTATATCTTGTTTGTGTAGTGGGGATGCAATTTGGTGGTGTTTTTTGTAGGAGTTGTGTATGAGGTTGTACAAGAGAGTTGATTGGGAACTCCGTTAAAGGGTATAATTTAATTTGGAAGGGAGGGGATGGTTCTATAGTGAGACAACATCTGGGAAGTGGTTGGTCAGTGAGGCTGCAGGATAGGGTTGTATTGTAACTTCAAGTTTATCGGTTTGTTGGGTGTGGTGTTGTTGTGCAGCAGGGCATCTGGATCTAGTTGTGAAAGGATGATTGAACAAGATAACTTTGAAGAATGAAAGTTGTATGTTTTTAATGGGTATCTAGGATAATAATGGTGTATAGTGGGACTTTAGGTTGTTTTTTCTCTGTTTTTTTATGAATTAGTGTTAAAATAGATTTCCATACCTTAGTATCAACTTTCTTGTTTTCCTTGGTAGTGTTTAGTGGACGTTTTCTATATGAAAACAATTTCATATGTCGTTCCTTGTTTTTTACCTGAGTAGTTATAGAATAAATTAATTTGAAACCCTTAATTTCCAAATGGCATGTGGTTAAATGAAAATGAGCTAGACTTTTCTATTTGTGTGGTTTTGAATACAGTGGTAGCAGCAAAGGTTGTTCTATATGGAATATTTGTTTGTTAGAAACCATATATTTGGTAGAGAGTTTTCTTACATATTTGTATAGATTGTATTTCCTTGTGATTTCTATACACACTCGACCCTAGTTGTGAACCATGTGACGAACACCTCCATTTCGTGGTGGAGGGTGTCATTCTTATCATCTTGGTGGGAGGATTGATTGCTGGTTACTAAATTTGTTTCCTCGCACCCTCATTTTTTTTTAAAAGTCAAGCGTATCAGGGAAATCTATAATGGATTGAGGATTAATATAGCCCAAGATCTCTTAGTCATGTTTATTAGTGGGTGAGAGCCCTGGTTGTTTGTGGGAAATGATTTTTTCCCAAGTGTCTTTGGTATGAGGCCCTGGTCTCTTTGGGCGAGTGGCGTGGTTATTGTGCTGCAGGTGTCTACGGGTGTGATGTGCAATACGGTTATGGCTAAGGAATGTTTTGTAAAGATTTGTGTATGGTTCTAGGCCCATTTTTTCTATTAGTTTGTGAGAATGGGACTGAATTTTTGGAAGAGTTGTAGTGTCAGGACATTAGCTGTTAGAAATGATCAGGTAACGAGTGGGATAGTGATGTAGGGTACCCAAATGTCTATGTTCTTATAATAAATTAATTATCATTCATTATTTGTTGATTTTATCTTGGTTTGGATGTGTTGGTTAGTATATTGTGGTAGGTTCTTTGACATTCAATTGTTCTCTCACAGAGAAATTAGTATGATCCCCCTCTTGTGCATGAGATGCTTTAGTTTTACTACTAGGTATACTTGTATAATCAACCTATGATTGTAACACTATTTTTAGGTTTCTCAGAGGATTTATAGGATCATGTTGGACATTACTAGATCAGGCCTCGGGATAGTTGTTGTTCTATTGCTTAGTCTCTTTCTTTTTCTACATACTTTTGTGTTTTTGTGGTACTTTTCCCACATTTTATGTGAGAATCATACATGGGTTGGATTTTGGTTTTCGTTATATAAATGTTTTGTGTTGTTTAGGTCTTTTTACAATCTTATCTACTGGTGTTATTTTCATAAAAAAGGGTAATTCCTTCCATTTTTTGTGAGATTATATATCTTTTGTGATAGTTTCCACTCAGGGGCCTATTGAAGGTGGGACTCGGGGGGTCATTCTCTCCTTCATATTGAAGAAGGAAGCATGTGGAACTTTTTTGTCCCTTCCCTCATCTTGAAGAAGGTGTGTCATGAAAAAATGTAATCAGAGGTGATAGTTGATTGATAGGATAGAGTTCGGAGTTAGGGATAGTGAGGATTGTGTGGGATGGTTGGGCAATGGAATTAGGGAATCATGTTTTGTGAAATAGGATAGGGAAGATAGATTAAGACATGATATTTTAGGGCCCCATGTGATCTGATGAAGGGACTCTGGGACAACTGAACGACAAAGTGAGGATACACTGATTGAAGGTAGAGACCCTAGTAATGGTATATGAAACCTATTGACTCGTTTTTTGTGTCTTGGAATTTTTGTGGATTTTATTAAAATAATGAGATAAAATAATTCTTCAAATAAAATTTCACACTACCCGGGCTTAGGAGTTCCTTGTTTAAATTTTCCACTATGGAACCCAGAATTCTCCCATTTGTGGTACGAGTAGTTGAGGCCTAGTATGATGACTTGGTTGAATTGTGGAAGACCAATCAAGAAGAGGAAGATGATTACAGTAAAAAGACCGATTATGCCTTCGAGTAGCAGACCTTGGGGAAGTACGAATGCAGCATTTTAGAATTAGAGACTGAGGCAGGCTTGAGAAGCTGAAAATCTCTTTTACTATGATATGTTCTCTAAGGTAGTACTATGTTCCTATCGAAGTGATCCAGATGTGATGATCGTCACATCAGTGGTGGACGCTTTACCTCAGGGAGAGGAAAGACAATGATGTCTCATATGCTGACATTGAGAAGGTATTTCATGAATAGTTTCTTTCATCAATTCTGAAGGGAAGGAAGAGGTAGGATTTTATCTCCCTATAATAGGGTTGTATGTCTATGAGGGAACTAGGTATCAATTTCAAGGATCTCTTACACTTTTCTCTGTATCTATTTAGGGATGAGTAGTCGAGTGAGAGATGCTTTGAGGAGGCACTCTGACCATCTTTTCAGTATGTCACCACTTCCTATACCCTACCGACATAAATATATGTTCTAAAGATAGACGATGTAGTAGATATGATGAACTCATATGGAGTTTTAGCATGAGATATGATCTAACCGAGATTATCATAGGGGAAGTCAGTCATCCGTAGGTCTCTAGTATTAGGGACTTCCAGGTTTCGACCTGCGGGAGTAGGCCTTAATAGTTCCAGTTTTGATCTCTTGATCCTCGCCCTTTCCCTATAGGTTAGGGCCTGAGCTGAATTTTTTGTTGATTAAATGGACATCTTTGAAGACAGTTCATAGTTCAATCTCAGTATGGTCCGGGTAGGCAGGTTCAACAGCCACTTCAACAATAGTAGTTTCCTGTCAGACCTATCTAGAAGTAGGGGAAGCGGTCTCTGCCACCACCGAGGGTAGAAGGTGCTGGAAGAGGATGAACTCAAGGTGCTCCTAAAGTACCTAAACCATGTCATGGTTGTGGAGTTAGTAGAGAATTGGGAGTTATAAGAGCTGGTCATGGAAAATTTCATGCTATCGATGTAGCAGTTCGAGCAGGTCCTAAGGTTGTTCAGGGTACAATTTGTCTATTTAATACTCTTGTGTGTGATTTGTTTGATTTAAGATATTCTACCTCCTTTATTTCTCCCATTATATCATGTATATTGGGACAATATGTAGAGATACTTTCTGTTCAATTTTTTTTATCACACTAGTTAGAGGTCAGACGTGTCTGTTTTATGTTTTCCAAGGATGTAGAATGATGTTTGGGTAGCATCAGCCTAGTGTGGATATTTTTCTACTACATATGAATCCATATGATTTCATCCTTGGAGTTGATTGGTTTTTATATATTCATGATGTTATCGACTACTTCTAGTGGATAGTTTTGTTTTCTGATATGGATGGACAGCGTGTAGCTTTTGTTGGAAAACATAGTTTTCAAGAGGGAAGTCGGCGTGTGGAGCCTCTTCTTTCTGTGTTATCCATGTTTTCAAAGGTATTGATGGGGGATGAGATGGTGGAGGTTATGGGATTAGTTGGGGAGTAAATTTATTCTTTCCCTTAAGAGTATGAGACTCTACCCCCTCAACATGATGTTGAGTACAGAATTGATTTACAAACTGATGCACATCTGATTTTGATTTCTTTTTATCTGATTTTTCCTTAAGAGTTACGGTAGTTACATATTTAGGTTTAATAAATTCTGAAAAATGGTTTTATCAGGCTGAGTGTGTCATCATGGGGTCCTCCGGTCTTCTTCATGAAGAAGGAAGATGGTGGCCTAAGGCTGCACATAGACTACCAAAGACTGAATCAGGTAAAGGTCTTGAATTGTTACCCTCTACCAAGAATAGAGGATCTTTTCAACCAGTTGAGGGGAGAAGATTGGTTCTCCAATATTTATCTGTATTCTAGATATCACTATTTTAGTGTGAAGGAGGGTGAAATATCAAATAATACTTTCAGGTTCAGGGATGGGCACACTGATTTTGGGGTCATGTCGTTCGGTGTCATGAATTAACCAATCATGTTCATGGGGATAATGAACTCTATCATCCACAAGTTACACAACCAGTTTTTTGTCATGTTCATAAAAAAATTTATAATTTACTCAATATTAAAGGAGGGTAACTTTGAGCACCTCTGGAAAATATTGGAGGCCCCCTAGCACAACCAGATCTACTAGAAGTTGTCAAAGTGCATGTTCTGGATGCAAGAGGTGCTCTTTGTTGGAAATGTTGTGTCTCAGAAAGCAATAGAAGTATTCCCATAAAAGTTCATGGCAGTTTTTTCCTGGGAGGAACCCAAGAACCTGGCATAGGTTCTCAGTTTCCTTGGTCTAACAAGCTATTATCGGAGGTTCGTACCCGACATGTCTTGATTTTTGGCACCGCTGATAGCTTTGACCAGAAATGACCAGGCTATAGTTTCGAGTGATAAGTGTCTAGCATCATTAAACTACATGGTGGGGAATCTGGTCGGTGATCCAGTACATAGGTTTATAGAGGAATGAGTGACGTTCGAGGTGTTCTATGATTCTTATAGTCTTGTCTTGAAATGTGTATTAATGCAGTAGTAGGGAGTGATCTCTTATGGGTCTAGGAAGTTACTACCACATTAATGTAACTATGAAACCCATGATATGGATCATGCAGTGGACATATTCATGCTGAATTTTTGGTGACATTACCTCATCGAAGAGCACATTGTGGTTTTCACGTATCACACATGCTTGAGGTATATCTTCTCCCAGAGGGACCTAAACTTGTGGCAGTGTAGGTGGATGATGTTTCTCCAATACTAAGACGTCGATATCTCTTACACCTATGGAAAGGGGAATGTGTTGGATGATTCCTTAAGCATTAATTTGCATAAGGATGTAGCTTTGGAATCCATGGATGCTTGTAAGGAAATGGAGGAGTTGGCTGCTTTACATCTGTATGCGAGAGTGTATGGAAGCATATGATTTCTATTTAAAATGATAGTACAGTCTTCCATGGTGAAGTAGGTGGAGGTGTCTCGATGGGGAGACCTAGAGACTGAAGTGATGCGCAGTCACACCGTACGGTGTGATGCTCTATAGGGATGGTCAGATGATAGTAATAATCAGTTAATGTTCCTTGGGAATATGTTTTTTCCAATGGCAATGTGTGAGGGAGTTCTCTGTCAGCTCTATAGATCAACACTGTTAGCTCAATGGATTTCATCACATGATTAACCAGGACTCTGGGAGGATACGATTCCATTTGGGTATTAGTGGATTATTTTATGAAATAGGCTCACTTCTTAGTGATCATGGATTCAAGTGCAATATATTCCATAGCATAGAGTTATATGGATGAGTGGTGTGGTTTCCCGGAGTTACATGATCCGTTGTCTCATATCTGGATACACGTTTTACGTCTAGAGTTTGGCGGGTATTACAGCATGGAATTGGAACTCATTAACACCTCAACTCATCATTTCATGCTCAGAAATATGGACAAATAGAGGGGACCATCCAGTCATTGAAGGACATGTTACAAGCATGTATTCATGACTTTAGTGGGTATTGGGTATGTCATTTTCCCTTGGTAGAGTTTTCATACAATAATATATATCACCCTTTCATTGGTATGGATCCGATCAAATATCTTTACGGTAGGTCCTGTCATTCCCCATTGTGATGGAAAGAAGTTGGGGAGGCACTTATTCTTGGTACGGATGTGGTGGAGAGTACGATAGGGAATTTGCATCTTTTCGGTGATTGGATTAGGGGAAGTACATGACTAATAAAAGTCGTATGTCTATTCTAAGTGGAGTCCATTGGAGTATGAGGTTGGGGACCATGATTTCATGAAGGATTCCCTTCGAAATGGTAGTGGAGTTTTGGAAGAGGGGAAGGATTTCTCTCAGGTTCATCGATCTTTTCGAGGTGTTGGGAAGATTTAGAGAGGTGGAATATAAAATGGTGTTGCCACTATGGTTGAAGAATATCCATGATTTCATCCATGTCTCTCAACTCTATCAATATTTACATAATTAATCCCACATCATTGATTGGGGAGAGTTGGATATTGAGGATGAAAAAAATTTCTAGGAGAGACTATTAAGAATCGAGGATAATGAAGAGAAGGTGCTTCATGGATGGACCATTCCATTAGTTTGTGTGATGTAGAGTCATGGTGGACTCTAGGATAGTTCATTGGAGAAATAGGCACAAATGTGTGCCCAATACATAGTGCTTTTATATGTTTTGATGTTGTGTTTTTCTTTTTTCTTTTATTAGGATGTAATGCTTGGAATTTTTTGCTGTGAGATGATTTTTTTACTTGTTCTCTAAATGTGTTTTAAAATTCTGACAATAGGTGGGAGGACCTGATCCCTAATCAAGATGCATTAATGTGGATGTGATTGAACCCTTAAGGACAAGTCAGTTCTGCACAAAGAGGGTAGTATCTTGACAAGGAGGAAGGACATCCCTAATTCATGGGACTAGACTGTGTCACCTTTATTGTTTGTGTGGTTGTTTGGGGTATAGTAGTCATTGAGGTGTTCTTGGTTGTCGAGGTTTTATCTCTTGTTTATGAACAATAAATGGTGGATTTTTCCAAATAGGTATCTTATAGGGTGGTTGTTCAGACCCGTCTTTTTCTGAGTATGGTTTTAAATTCATGGTGTAGAGAATATTTTGGCAGTTATCTAATGTAATGACCCAGATTTCCCCGAGACATTCCTTTGTTAAATTATATTGATTGTGGTGTTATTTGGGGTCTCAATAGTTTGTTTCAGGAGTTTTACCAAAATCATGTTTCACCAAAATGGTGACATTGTGATGGTGTCTCGCTAAGATGGCGGCTCTATAACGAAGACACACTAAAACGTTTGCACCATAACGGTGGCACACCGAAGTAGTGGCACCGTAACGGAGGTCCACCACAACTTTGTCACTGTGATGGTGGAACACCCAAATTGTGACACACACAAATGGTTCCACATCAAAATTTTGGCACAACAACAGTGGCTTCCCCTTTTCAAAATTTCCAATTTTAGCCCGTTTCTCCCATTTTTTCAGTTCTGTCCCTCTAACATTTTATTTGATGTAAACAGAGTTTAAAGTATTGTTTGTTAATTTATAATGGTGTTTCAAAGGATATTAATAATATATTTAATATCCAAATGCTCTGGGAATTTTAGATATTCACACCATGTGTTCATTCCCATGATCCCACATTAAGGACTTTTGTAACCATTCTTCCATTAATACATGATCTATCTCATTAATGTTGGGATTTTCCTTTCCCAGTGCGTTTCATTTTCCTCTTGGTACCACTATATCCTTCCCTTCCCACGGAGTTGCATGGTTTTCCTTATCCATTTATTGATCTATCCTTATATATTTTTTGTGGAGTTTTCATGTTTCTTGCATGACCTTCTATTTTGGTGCAAATAGGATTTTTGGTCACATGTTGTTTAAAGTAGGGATTCATAGACCTATATTTACTTTGTATCATGTGAGGTGTGTGTATTAATGTATCGTCATGAATAATGGTTAAATCGTTTTCCATAAAAATTAATAAATGAGGGGAAGGGAATATGATGATCTAAATATAATTGGGGTCAATGAAATAATGACATTGATGTGATGATGGTACATATGATATTTTATTTTTTATCCATGAATATTATTTTGAATTGTATGGGATGTAAGGCCTTCTAAAATTCATTATTGTTAGTGATCAATTCTTATGCACTGGTGGAGTTCTGTATTGTTTTGAAGATTTGATATATGGATGTAACATTAAATCTTATTAATAAAGTATTAGTGATTAATTAAATGGATGACCTAGGATAAAAAATGTTATGTGATTACCCATGTTATTCAATGTGGAATTAAAGAACCCATTTTTCTAAATCTAAATAATATTACTTAATGGTGTGGGTGTGTATTGTGTTTTGTTGGTTTCGTACTTATTGTGTCCGGGGGTGAAGTTTCTCTTGGTATCCTTGTTATGGGTATTAGGGGTGGATGTAGGGAATGACCTTGAATATGGGGGATGGCCTGTTTGTGCAGTGGGTAGCTATTTGCTGTTGTTTTTCTATGGTATTTTTATATGTGGTCGTACAGAAGGCGTGGCTGGGAACTTAGGTAACGGTATTGATTGATTTCTGGAATATATAGACTTTTTGTTTAGTGTTACTACTTTTCGGTAGTGGTTGTTAAGTGGGGATACAATATTGGATTGTGTTGTGACTTCATGTTTATGGGTGTGTTGGTTGTGGTGTTGTTGTGCACCAGGGTGCCGATTCTAGTTGTGAGAATATGATTGAGTGCAATAACATTGAAGAATGACTATTGGAAGTGGTTAAATGAGTGTATAGGAAAAAGGGGGTGTGCAGTGAGATTGTAGGTTGGTTTTTATCTGTTTTTTTATGAATGGGTGTTAAAATGGATTTCCTAACATTGTATGTACTTATTTGTTTGTCATGGTAGTGTTTAGTGTCCTTTATCCTTATCAAGACTGTTGCAAATGTTGTGCTTGGTACTAACCCTTGGTAGTGCAGGAATAAATTAAATTGAATCCCTTAAGTATGGAATTAAACATTATTGAATGAAAATGGGATATGCTTGTTTTTTATTGTGGTTGTTTGTGTGGTTTTTTATATATGATTAGTAGAAAATGTGTTTTTGTGTGGGACAATTGTTAGTTTGAAAACATAGGTTGGGAAGAGTTTTTTCTTACATATATGTATAAATAGTATTTCCTTGAGATTTATTTATGCACATTACCCTTGTTGAGCACCATGTACCAAAAACCCACATTTCTTGGGGGAGGGTGTCTCCTAAAATCTCAGTGGAATGATGGATGGATGGTCACTAACTTTATTCCTCGCACCATGTTCTTTTTTTAACTAATCAATAAAATCCAAGCAAGAATTAATGGCTTGAGGTTTACTATATCTGAAGATCCATCATACTGGTTGAGGTGTGGGTTAGAGACCTAGGTGTTATCGGGCCATGATTGCTTTCCCAAGTGTCTTCAGGATGAGGCCCATGTGTATTTGGGGTAGAGACATGGTTTTTGTGGCTCGGGTGTCTGTGGGAAGGATTTGTGGTGTAGTTGTGGATCATGTGTCTACGGCTAGGATTTTTTTTAGGTTTGAGGCCCAGGTGTGTGCGGGTAAGTTGAACAGTGGGAAAACATTTGGGGAAGACTGGTTGCACCAAGACCTTAGCAGTTAGGAATGAGCAACTAACTAGTGGGAAGGCAGTGTGGGGTACCCAAATGCCGATATGCTTATACTACTAATATACCTGTCTTGTGTTATTTGGTGAGTGTGACTTGGGGAGGCTTGGATGGTTAGTAATTCATGGTAGGTGTTTTGAGGTTTCATTGTTCTCTCACAAGGGCATTAGTATATTCCCCCAATTGTGAATAGGTGGATTTATATTTCATATTGTGTATTCTTGTATACTCACCCTACATTTTTTAAAATATTTTTTGGTTTCCAGGAGAAAATTAAGCGTGGTGATTGACTATACTAGCTCAGGTGTTAGGATAGTTATTGTGATGCTTCTTAGTCCCTTTAATTTGGTACATGATTTTGGGATTTGGTTGTACTTTTGTCGCAGATTATGTTTAAATCATACATGGTTAGGATTTTGGATTCATTTATATAAATGTTTGGTGTTGTTTGGGACTTTTACCATCTTATATATCAATCATGTTTTCATTAAAAATGCTAATTCCTTCTATTTTTTGTGTGATTCAATACCCTTGATTATATTTACCACTCTGTGATTATTGGAGGTAGGCCTTGGGGGTCATTATCTCTCCTTAATCTTGAAGAAGGATGGGTGTGACACTTTGTTGTCCCTTTCCTCATCTTGAAGAAGGTGGTTCATGACATTACATGACAATTGTCAGTAAAATGTTCAAATATCTCCTCTGGTTATAGTATATCTATAATTTTCTACTCTTTGGTAATAAAAATATTTTAAAAAATAACTAATGTTTTTTATGACTTTAGTCGAACAACCTGTTTTCTCTTAAAACTCATTTCTTAATAAAATGGTTTAATTTTTTTTATAATTATTTTTTAAATATATTATTACAATTTTTATATATTACCAATTTTTTCATAGGAATCTTCTAATTACTTTCTAGAATATGAATTTTTATAACCATTAATCATTCAAAATAAATTTTCTTTTTACATTGTACAGCTTACACAAATTTACCCACCATCATTTCACTGAAGATTCCATTTAAATTTTAAATGTATAATTTTTAAAGAAAATATTTTCAAAAGTGATTTCAAATGAAAAGGGTTTTCAAAATGTTTTAATAATAAAAAGATATTTTCCATAAGAATGTTTTAAAATATTGTTTTATATTATTTATATTCATCAACGAACACAAACCCTTTATTATACATCACATTTGTTATTCTGTCACGATACCATCTGTAATCTTCCATTGGATGTTTTATGATTCATTTGGCCAAGGTTTTTTTCACATTCACATCCTTTATTCAATTTATTAACAATGAAATATTCAATTTCCTTTGATCATTCAACATTAAACTTCCCCTAAATAACCATTCTATTTTTCTATAATATGATTATTTCTTAAACGATATAATATTTCTCATTTGGCATTTAATTCGAATGTTATATGATTATTTGGTTAAATATTGATAAATCTTTATCTTTTACTCTATATGAATATTTGATAATGTGAATTATTAAATTGATTATTTGATATATGAGGAATGTTTTGGACTTGTATGACATTGGTTGTTCCTAGTCATATATAGCTCCTTGATTCATCGATAGTCTAATGATACAATTCATTTGGATAGATTCCATTAATGGGTTGTTAACTGATATGTTGTAAACCATCTTGTGAAATTTCATATTGGTAAATGTACAATGCACCTTGGAAACATGGTGTCAAATAATTAATAATTTAATGTATTTAGTTATATTTATTATTCCTCATGGAGATTTAGCATCAACATATCTATGGGTACACTTCATTAAGAATACATTGACTAAAAGGAATGTGTATTAGTTTATTAACATTCCATATTTATTTTTACTTGTCTAGTGGTTATAATCAAATGTTATTCCATTTATTACCTTTTTATATTTTTAATGCACTTCCATCTCAGGTTGTTGATTATATGGTATGTGTCATATATTTTTTACCATTCCATTATTATTATTCTCATTAATTGATTGTTTATTCCACTACACATTAGCCTTAATTATCATTTGAGCTCACCCTTATTATGGTTCATTCCACAAGAATACAATAAGTGTACTATTAAATATATATAAGAATATACTAGATGGAATAATGTGTAGGAGCTCGGAATACCTTAAGAGGGGTGGGGTGAATTAGGGTGTCAAATGTTTCTATAAATGTGGTTGATCATGTTCCCATGTTGTAGGAACTTGTTATACCTCTATGATGGATTCTATCAACAATAAAACCATTACATTCTGAAATTCAAGACATTCGTTTTAATTTTTTCACCACTAAGGAGTAGTCTAAGGGTCATACACCGATAGAGTGTCAGTCGTACCAAAATTCACTACTATTATGTTGTTATTTAATAAAAGAGTTCAAACACAGTGAATCTATGCCTAACACACTATTGTAAAAATATTTTTTGAGTAACTAACTAATTCCCTCAGAACACTTCGATTGAATCCCCATAGCTCACTACATTGAGAGAAGTATAATGTGGTTCATCGACTATTAGGTCACTTCAATGGATTGGAATTAATTTCATTGTCCCTATCTTGAATGATACTATACTTCCATTATGGAAATAATCTTATTTACATTGAAATGCATATTTATTTAATAGGATAATTTCAAATCATCCTTTCACAAATCACTTTCGTGAATCTCAAATCTTTTCAAAGCTAACTGGCTTCGCAGAAAAAACTGCCTTCATGAAGCTCATTGGGTCAACATAGAATACCCTATCATCATAAAAGACCATTTTATCTTAATAATTGTTATCTGCCAAGACTAAACTTGTCTTTTATTGATTCTTAATCTAGCATATAATTTCATATTCAAATATATCCCCATGCTTCATGAAATCAGTGTCATTCCATATTTTCCTTGTAAATATTCATGTAATGAGAAGAGTGGTATACTTATATTTATAGGCTCGACTATTCAGGATTCTCCCTTACCACTTAGCATATTTTATGCATATTTCAAAAACACATTCTCGTACCTCCTCCATTCTTGATTATATATTATAATTAGATTTTTTGGAGAATAATTCCATAAAACCATCCGGTGTTAGCGATGTTCAAATTCTCGTAATCATGGAGAACACCATCACTATTCAAAATGCTCCAAATCTCACAATCTTGAAGAACACTGTCACCATTTTCGATGCATTTAATAATCAAGGATATCATCATAACATTTTGTAAAGATAAAATTAATCATCATTAATGATTCTCATCACAATCATGTAGATCACCATCAACTTTCATTGATCCTTTGTGAAACACCATTCATGAATACCATCTTCTCTAAAGTCAATATTTTCCTTATTATTATAAGGCCTTCAAGGAAATATAAGTTTCATTTTTTCCATCCATTATCCAAATCATGGACCCTAAAAATTTGGCAAACACTGGGAAACGACTCCACCTTAAGAAATTATGTCTTCTTCAATTATAATATAACATTCCTTTAAAACTCCAATATCTTGTATGTGAGGATTGACAAAAAAACCACACTCTATTAGTAGAAAATAACTTCCTTGGTTCCAATAAAAAGTTATTATAGAAGTTATTTATTTTCAATGAATAAAAATATATGTTGTAACTAGTGTATTCATTTGTAATACATTACTAGTTAATGTATTTGGTTTACCCATAAGACTAAACTCTGTGGTCATTTGGGGCTTGATCACTTATAATCATGACAATGTAATTAGTAGTAGACATCAGCTCTAGGTTTATATTGTTGGTTCTATATCGTTACTATCAATGTATGTTTACATGAAAACATTGGAAATAGATTCAAGAAAACATTGTATAAAGAACATAACCCTAAAGTATTATTTGAGGATATGTATAGAAGAGAATCCATGATTTTTGTTAAGGTATAGATTATGTGGGACTTCCTAGAAATAAATCATTTTCTAGATTATACTTGTGGACGAGGTTCTAGAATATAAGTACATAGGAGTAATAACTATGATATGGTATTTTGATCCCAACTCAAGGTAACCTGGTACATGACAACATGAATTACTTTTCACTTGGTTTGACACTTCCAAAGGATACACTTATGATAATAAACTTTTTTCTTAAAAACCATTATAAAAAGATGAATAGATAATGGAAATGAATAATCAAGGTTAAACCTAATGTGTTTTATATTTTAAAATAAGGTGCCATGATTTATCTATTTTATATACAATTATATGAATTTCTCACTATGTCTATTGTTACTCACACTATTCATTTTGGTTTTTGTAAATTTTTGGAACCCTAAGGATTCAAGTTATCACATAACATAAAGGAGAAGGTGTTGAAAATGAGAAACTAATTTAGGTTTTGATAGGTGTGAGGGTTATTTTAATTATTCAAAATTATTTTTCCCCAAATATGATTAATTATATATAACATTTCTATCTTCAAAACACAAAAAAGAATTGAAGGATGGAGGTTTCTAAGATCTTTATAGGTGGAGACCGTAAAGATGAGAATGGTTGATTTACGACATGTTAAAAGTGTGGAAGGAGACACCCAGTAAAGTGACTCAATTTAACAAGGAAATGCATTATGTATTTGAAAAAGGGATATAAGAAAAAGGATTTATGGGTAATAATGAAGGAAACAATTGATGGAAATGAAGCTCATCATAATAAATATATTATGGTTATTTGATTTATGTTTGGGGAACTATACATTACCCTAGTCAACACCCTCTTATATAGAATAATATGAAGACCATGGAAGGATATATGTGAAAAAAATGGATGACGAATTTTTGCATTAGGCTTGTATTGAAAAAAAATTTAAAAGTCCATTTAGTGATTAATAATATATCATGGATTTACATCATAATTATTTTTGATATTATATTAATTTTATTTTAGAAAAGGAACATTACTAAGCTAGTTGACAACCAATCATATCTGGATAGGATGTGGTTATTGAACCCATGACTAATGGATGATAATGGTTTGACGCTAACAAGTACCCTGTTTAGTGTCATAATTAATTTTCAGTTGGTTTTAGGTAATCGATTTGATGAATAAATCATAATGATGAACATGTAGTATCAGTTTTATATATTATAGATTAATATAATAACTTTATCAGTTTTTTATGATAGTTGAAGACAAATATTTAGAATTTTCACTCATTTATTAGCCTTCCAATCCATTAATAATTTATTTTGGTTATTCTAGAAAAAAAATATTGTTTGTAATTATTTTATTTGTGCAATGGTATGAAATATAAATTGATTTAAGAACTACCAAAATCTAGGATTTATCATATGAAATAGAAACCTACCAAGTAATAATATTTCCATATATTCTAGGTTAGTAGAAGTATTACCCAAAAGTTGAGAAATTACATTAAAATAAATTTCATTCAAAATACCTAAATTTCTATTGAAGTGATTGTCTCTTAAATCATAAAATATTTATGCCTTTGAGGCCCTTAACATTCCATTGATCATTCACTTGTTTTTTTGATGACTTCATTCAATCTCTATAAATATTTACGCTTTTACTCCAAGTATAAATTTTCACATTCCACTAATGTTATCCTACATGGAAACCTACTTAGATGGTAGTCCATTGACCTTTGTAATTCACAATATCTCTTTTATAGATGATTTTTTATGAAATATTATCCTTATTTGGTATTTCAATCTATTACCATGATTGAATTTAAATTTCTTCATCTCAATTTAATCATGGTGGGGAGAATGTAACACACCGAAATTATAAAGTAAATTTTTTAATTGATTTCATGTAGGACACACAACACCAAATGAAAAAAGGAAATATTTTCACAACCCCTACCTCCTGAGATACACCTCATGGGCTGGAAATGAATAAATGGATATAATTACCCCCCACCACCCCCACAAAGTCCTTCCCCCTGTTGTGCCATGTAGGTAACTAGCCCCATGGGATTAAAAATATTACAATATTGGAGGCATTACACTTTATAATGATACAATACAGAGAGGTATGATTGATCATCCATAGTGAAATTCTAAAACATAATATAATGAAAAGAAAATCCATCCCACATGAATGTGAAAAATAGAAGTAATACAAATACAAAAGCCTCTATGGTATATACACAAAATAAAATAAATAAATGAAGAAATAACTATCAAATATATGAGCTTGTAAGTTCTAAACTGTATGCAAAATCATCCTCTAAATCTAAAAATAATTTATATATATATGGTGAGAATACATGTATACTGAGTTAGAAAATACAAGGTCTCCCATGAACATGTGAGGGAATCATACTAATGTCCCCATGAGAAAACAACAGATATAAATGGCACCAAATAAGGTATATTAACCACCCAAACTCACTAGGGAACAATCACCAAATAATTAAATTCATGTAATATAATTATAAGTAAATATATTATAGGGAACAATATACCATTTCCCACTAATAATCCACTCTCAAACCCCAATGGAAAATACTCTAGCTCTCCAAAATTTTCTGAATATACCACATCACATCCCACCTGCACACACCATGGCCTCATAGCACATACCTCCCACACACAAATGGGCCTAAAAACACATCACTCCCACACAAACCTGCCCCCCACGACACATCCAGCATCATTCCAATGAAACATGAGACATCAAATAATAACTCACCCCGAATACACTTGGGAAAGATCATAACAACTCATCACGAAGACACCTGGGACACCGCATCTCATCACATCAATCCCAAAGAAACTTTGGATTTCATCACCTGGAAGAGGGAGCAAGGGTGGGTGGACAACAATCTCTCCTCCCACTGTGATTTTTGGGAAATACATCCGCACATGACTATGTTGGTTTTTAAAACATAGTTCTCAACAAGTGTGGGATTCATATAAACATAATAATGAAAATACAATTCCATATATATATATATATATGACACCAAACACTTAAGCCCAACCTATGAGTTCTATGAAAAACCACAAACTCACAACATAGACACCTTCACAAGTACATTTAATTTCACAACACTACACATCAAAACAGAAAACCCATTTCACATTATTATTTAAATTAATTTAACAATTTTCACTCCCCTATCAAAACCAACCCATACCATTTCCAAGATTTATTAAATTTTTTTACTCATTCCATCACTACACATGAAACTACTAAGAAAATAACACAATAGGAAACATAGTGAAATTCATTTAAGATGGAAAATATCCTTATAAATTTTGGTGGATCCTTATTAAATACACATCATTGAATTACCACCATGTTTAACACTGATTCATGATATATGATATATCAATATCTAGGTATGGGGTTATGATTTCAACATTCTATCGGTATAAAATCACCCATACCAAAAACTACCATCATTATTCAAATTCATCCCATCCAATCCATCATTCCAATGATAAAAACCCCAACTTAGAACCAAAAACCATATACTTTATTCCTAAACACATCACACCCATCACAACCCCACTAAAAAAATTTCCCAAACCCACAAAAATTACACACATCACAGCACAACACATACGAAGGAAAAATAGATTATTAGATTTAACAAGTAATCACTTCTTTATGTCCAATTTTTCTTTTAGTGGTTCTCATTGAAACAATATGATCGTGGGAAATACATTTATTATCCAAATGTAAATTGTTAAATATTTTAATAAATAGGTTCTCAATGAGAAAAAATAACATGAATATCATAAATCATTCAGTTTGAATACAGGGACCCAAAAGGCCATGATTTTTAGTGGGTAGTTTTCCCATATAAAGCATAATATCAACCAAAAAAAGAACAGCAAGAACAGAAAGCAAATTTATCATCCCCTAATTATTGATTTAAAACAAATTCAATTATATTTAGTAATATTGATGCAACTATACTCACATGGGTTACATTGATATACCTACTACACATGATGCACATTTAAGCAAGTTGGAGGATAAATCCACATGGAAGGAAGGATGATTGGTACTTCCTGGTTGCACAAAAACAAGTGTGCACATGCAGCAGGAAAAAAATACAAGGAAAGAAAAACCTAAATATAAAACACTTTACTCGACTCCATTAGGAAGAAGGATTCATGGTGTCCCATAGAAAGAGGAAAAAGGATGAATGAACAAGGGGGAAGGATATCATTAGATTGGAAACATCTAAATAGAGTCACAGTTTAGATATATTATTTATTTTCCAATTAATGGCTATTTTTCAAGACTATGCATTTTTATAAATTAAAAAGCCTCTAGAACCTTAATAAATTAAATATAGGATTTTTGGTCTTTGAATCAGTCTCAAATCCCAAAAAATAACACTTTAAAATTTTTTTACATCAAATAATTCATCAGTAGGGAAATACTAAAAGAAATCAGGAAATGATGATGTTGTCATGAAACATCAAATTGATTTTGTTTTTAAGGTTGATTTTTTTTCTAGAGAAGACCCTTGGTCTCCTCTCAAGGAGAATTGATAGGTTTTGAGTATATATTTTTAATAAGAATTACTAAAAGAGGGGTGGTTTTGAAAACAGATTTTAAGTAAAATACTTAATTAAAGAGTTAAATAGTTGATAAATAAAGATGTTTTATTAATAATTATGAGAGAAGAATATCATTTCAAGTTAACTATGCATCTTTGATAGTTCATTGTTTTAAAAATTTAACATGTTTTTCTTTAAATATTTGGTTGAAGGTTGTCAAGATTTGGACTCCCCTCTTGCCTCTTCAAATGATGCTTAAAGAAGCACCCCTTGAAAAAAAATTGTGCTACCAAGATTTGGTTATCAATCATAGAATACAATGTCTACCAAAGAATACATAAATATTATGTATGTGTGAGATAACTAGTATTATTTTGATGTTTTATTAGAACCACCCAAGATTCCCAGTTGAAATCTCAACCCAATCGGTGTTGAAATAAAAAGTGTTCCAATTAATTAAATCAATTGAAATGTAATCAAGGGAGAAGCATGTCACGATAAAAAATAATTGAAATATTCAAAACACAAATTATACAAAACCAGTAGAAGAAAATGTGATGGAACTCCCTCCCAGGCTTGTGCAGCTACCTCGAAATGATCGTCCGTCGTTTAGCACACCATCGAGAGGAAGAAGAGGCTCAGGTGGAAATCCTTCACAATCCTTGATCCCCCTAGGAGGATAGGGGAATACAGAACTTCTAGTATAATGAAGATACTTCTATAGGAATCCAAAATGGAAGATATTGGCTCCTGGTTCAAACATACAAATGGGGATCCCAAGGTGTCATTTATATAAAAATGGGAATGTGGTTTTGAGAACAAAGAATTCAAAAAACCACTTGTCCCATGAGTTTAGACCTCCATAAAACCTTATCTCGCTTTGAATAAAACTCCAAAGTTGTATTTCCTCCACTTGTTTGTCCCCACCAAATGTTTTACATAATTTCGACACCTAGAGCTCGATATATGGACAGATCACAACACACCACTTTTGACTTTGTGCAGATTCATTTTGCTGGAAAGATCAGGTCATTTGGGCCACCAGATGGCCGAATGTGTCTTGGGTTCCTTCATAATAAATGTTGAAAAATTAATTTTAGACCATACCTAAAACTTTCAGAACTTTTGGATGCATGTATCAGGAGCAGTTCGTGGATGATCCCACTGGTGCGCATGGATCTTTCGCAGTTTGGCCCATTTTTCTTGGACATCGTTGTGGATCCTCCAAATCACCTCCTCTTACAGTGGAATCCTATAAACAAGTAACATTTCCATTTTTAATATTGATAAACAAAAAATAAATAATTCAAACATGGAATTCAATTTGTTATTATTTTTGGAATTTACAATACATATTCTGTTTAATACAATGGTGTAAAGGTGAAAATGACACAGTGAATCATGGTACAATCACACCCCCACACCTAAATATTTGCACTCCTGGGAAAAGTCATATTTTTTCAAAAATTATGAATTTAGATATTTCCAACTTCATAATGATTTAACATTTAATGAAAATAAATTCCTAATAGAAATTTGATCAATGAAAAAATTATACTGAGGAGTAATTCTCAATGATCATTGAAAAAGATGTCTAAAAATTGTATCCAAATGAAATTCCAAGAGATAAATGATACCAATCAATGAAAATAATTCAAAAGTTTATCATGTAACTAATTCTCCTTGTGTGTGTGTGTGACAACCATTTAATACTATTCTTTCCACTTTTAATCAAGTAAATATAAGTTATTTTAATAATTGTCTATATAAAAGATCCTTTCCATTTAAAGTTCCCCACATCCTTTGAAATAAAATTTCAAGACACTCTCACTTAATCATTACCAAAAGTTAAACCATAATATCCCGACCTAGATATCCCCATATGTAGTAAATTTCATTAATCCCCTCATTTATTATATTTTTTTCAAAAGGTGCACTTTAAAAAAATCTCACACTCTTCTCCCAACCCATGTTTGATCTCCTCATGACATTAATTGTAATAGTTATAACAAGATCAATGTTTGAGGAAGGGTGGTTTTGACCTACCTAATATACAACCCATATTTTATTTTTTTAGGGCGTATAACTGTCTGATAATAGGTACAAACACATGGGTAAATCTGGTACAGTAATGAAATAGATTGGATAATGAAAAAATGTATGGAAAATGATTTTGGAATGTAGAGAAAAATCAACCTAACTAATATTTACCTTTAATTAATTGAGAATATTTTTACACATCATGGTTGGGTGAAAAAAAACGTGTGGAGAGATTACGTAACACAATTTTTCCTTAAACTATTCACAAAAGGGCACCATTTTTTCTCAAAGGATTCAAAATGATACAACCATTTATATCATTTACAAAGAAAACCAATTCACTAAAAATCACTACCTGATGTTAAATTCATACAGATACTCTTTTTCACCTTCATTATAGTATTTTTACTTTCCCCCCATTATAGTCACCAAATCATGGAACTTTGAAATTTTTGATGGGGAAAAATGAAAATACCCTAAAGAAGGAAAAAAGAGAAGAAAAGAGAAAGGAAATGGAAATACTAATGAACCTATAAAGATATGGAAAAGTGAAAATACCATAAAGAAAGAGAAAAGGAGAAAAATAAAAAAACAATGAAAATTCATAACTAACCCAGGAATGTACCCATCCCCCCACACCTAGAATGTGCAGTGTTGTCACTATAATAATTGATAATGTGAGAAGGAAGGATAAAACTTGGTGTGTTTCAATGGTATGTTGCTTTTTTAACATGGATTTCCTCCATCGGGAACTATAGAAGGGCTTCGTGGAAGTTCTTCAGCCGGTTCCCATTGATAGTGAATGTTTGCTTCGTTTCTTCATTTTTAATCTTATCAACACCAAAAAGAGCTACATTAATAACAGTTTATGGGCCAAACCAGTGGAAATGAATCTTACCTGGATGCTAAATAAGCCTTGAATTATATAGGAGGACCTTCTACCCAATGTGGAACTGATAATGAAGTATAAGACGGTCGTGGGAAGCCTTGGATCGCTCTTTATAAATTTTCGAGTATTAATATGAATCTTTTATCATTTCCTCCAACTCCAGAATCTGCAACTTCTTTTGAGAACCTGCACCATAAAGATTATAATTACATTGTTTGGGGCCTGGTGCTCAATCTCAATAGGTAGGTGACCACTCTTTCCAAACACAAGACAATAGGGTGACATTCCAATGGGAGGTTTGAAAGCAGTACGGAAGGACCATAATGAATAATCAAGTCTATGACTCAAATATTTTGTTTTGGGTTGAAACGTTTTTTCAAGAATTTTTTTACCTCTATATTTGAAACATTGTCTTGACCACTATTCTATGGGAGATATGAAATAGACACTCTTTGACCGACCCCATACCGACGCAAAAGTAATTTCATTGTTCGGTTGCAGAAATGAGAACCCTGGTCACTAATGATGAACCTAGGTAATCCAAACATACAAAATATATGAGTTCTCAAAAATTCCACAACTGTTTTAGAATCATCTTCCTTGTGGGTCGAGACCTTACCCATTTTGACACATAATCGACCACCAGAAGAATATATATGTTGCCAAAGGAATTGGTAAATGGACCCATAAATTCAATTCCCCAAACATCAAAAATTTCATGAAAGATCAATGGTTTTTATGGAATTTCATTTCATTTAGAGACATTCACCATTATTTGAAAACAAGGACAAGATTTTAAAAAATCATGTGCATATAGAAAAAGTGTTGGCCAAAAGAAGAAAGAATCACAGACCTTGAGAGCAGTCTGTTGGGGACCAAAGTGTCCCCAAAAATCCAGAGTGCGACAGAATCTAAGGACAGATTGAAACTCGCTATCGGGAACACAACGCCTAATGACATGATCACTACATGTGCTCCAGAGGTAGGGGTCATACCTAATGTACCAACAAGACTCATTTTTTATATGAAGAAATTGTTTTTTATTGAATTCAGTAGGAATTGAAGATGCTACCAAATAATTTACAATTTCAGCATACCAAGGAATAACATCTTGCACTTGGTACAATTGATCATCATAAACATATCATTTATTGGAATACAGGGGGATGAGTCAATTTTTGAGGATGTGGGAATCCTACTAATATGGTTAGCCACTGCATTCTCTATTCCTTTTTTATAACTAATTTCTAGATTAAATTCCTGTAGGAGTTGCATCCAGCGAATGTGACGTGGTTTTGCTTCTGGTTTCTTAAGGAGATACTGGAATACTGCTTCATCTGAGAACACAATGACTTTAGACCACAAAAGGTATGACCTGAATTTTTCCAAGGGAAAAAAATGGCAAGGAATTATTTTTTTGTTGTGGTTTAGTTTACTTGGACAGGGTCCAAAGTACGTAAGGCATATTCAATGAAATGTGGATCTCGATCGAACCTTTGTGACAAAATTTCCCCAACTGCATAGTTAGAGGCATCACACATGATCTCCAATGGTAAATCCCACCGAGGTGGTTTGATTACCAGGGGTGACTTGAGACTCCATTTAAAATTATTAAAAGATTCTTTAAATTCTTTATCAAAAACAAATTCTTTTTCTTTTTGGAGTAACTGGGAGAAGGGGAGTGCAAATTTACTAAAGTCACGAATGAAACGACAGTAAAAACCAGCATGAACTTGGTATGATGGCACATCCCATACATTTTTTGGGAATAGTAAGGAAGAAATGACATCTAAATTTGATTAATCCACTTGGATACCATTCCTAGAGATGACATTCCCTAAAACCATACCTTTTATCACAATGAAATTGAATTTCTCATAATTTAATACCAGATTATTTTCAATAGAGCGACCTAGGACTGAACCAAGACTACTTAAACATTCATCAAAAGAAGATCCATAAACTGTAAAATCATCCATGAATACTTCCATGCAATTCTCTAGGTAATTAGAAAATTTACTAATCATGAATCATTGGAAAGTACCTGAATCATTGCATAGACCAAATGGCATCCTTCTATATGAAAATGTGCCAATGGGACAAGTGAAGGTTGTCTTTTCCTGATCATCAGGGGAAATATGGATCTGAAAGTATCCAGAATACCCATCAAGGAAACCATAGTGGGACTTACCCGCTAGCCTCTCTATCATTTGGTCAATGAATGGAAAAGGGAAAAGTTCATTCCTAGAGTGTTTGTTTAGTCGGATATAGTCTATTAGACACACCAACTATTCTGCATACTAGTGGAAACCAATTCATTATTTTCATTTTTGATTACTATAAGGGTAATTTTATTATGAACTATATGAACAGGACTGACCCATTGGCTATCAGACATGGGGTAAATGATTCCAGCAGTCAATAATTTTTTACCTCATTTTTCACAACTTCTAGGAGGTTTGGGTTCAGTCGATGTTGTGGCTACCTCACTATTTTAGCCTCATCATTTAATAAAATATGATGTGTAAAAATTGATAGGATAATACCAAGAATATCAGAAAGTGTCCATCCTAAAGTTTTTTTATACTCCCTCAAAAGTTCAACTAGTATAAATTCATGCCCACAAGGGATTGAACTAGCAATGATGATGGGAAACTTATTTCCATTCTCATGATATGAATATTTTAAATCTTGGGAAAAAATTTCCATTTCCAATTCAAGTGTATTTTTGAATCATGGGAGTGTTTGTAAAATTAAGAGGTTACTGATCTCATCTAAATGATCAATGTTATCATCCTCATATACGGAATGTGATTTTACAAGTTTATAAGTATCATCGATGGTCATTGGAACCTCAGTGCTCAATAAATTATCAATTAATAAACAGGCATGACATTGTTCTAATCCACAACAAAAATCATTGCATGACTCATTTCCTAGAATTTAAATCAATGATGAAAAATCAAAAAGGGGATCGGGGGAAAGAAAAGTTGTTATTTCAGTGGTAGGGAGTACATCAATTGAATTAAAAGAGAGAGGAATGTTCTTCTGAGGGGTGCTTCATGGCATCAAGGATGTTAAAATAGACTATCTCAACCCCAAATTCCATAGATAATTTACCATTATGGACATTAATTATGGTTTTTGTGGTTTTCAATAATTTTCTCCCCAATATAATTGGGGAATGTCCATTCATCCTATCATCCTCCATTTTAATCACATAAAAGTCGGCAGGAAAAATTAAATGTTTAACTCTCACAATAACATCCTCTAACACACTAGAGGGGAGTGTGGTACTTCAGTTTTCCATTTAGTGAGGAATCACATTTATAGTAGCACCTAAATCAAGCATAGCATTAGAAAAAGAATACTCCCCTATGGTGCACGGAATTGAGAATTTTTCACGGTCATTTTACATGGTGTGAATTGATGGATATATCAATGATGAAAAATTCCTTCCCAAGGTAACTTTCTCATCACCTTAAATTCTCCTTCAATGTGTACACATCTCCTTCATAAATAGGGCGTATCTTGGAATTTGCTTCATGACATCAATAAAAGGAATGTTAACTAGAAATTTCTTAGAAGTTTCCTATATTTCTTTATCAAGTTCAGTTTCTTTTTTTTCTTGGTTGGGTGGCCCTATGATTAAATGGAAGTGGAATGGTTGGGCTTGGTGACTCATCAGTGTACACACTCTTTCCATTGGAAGGGATTCTCTCAAGACAATGTTCTTCAACATTTGGAACAGTTTTAATGGTTGTAATGGAGGTTTCCTTAGGAGGGGGTGACTCTAATATAGGATTCATTATACTTTCTTGTTGTTTTCCACTTCTATGTTTGATGGCACTAACATTTTCTTTATCCCTAGGGTTAACTACTGGTTGATAGGGAAGTTTACCTGACCCGTGACATTGAATTTCACCCACTAAGTTTGCTAATTGGCATAATTGGGTGTTGAGGTCATGAATAGATTCCTGAGTGGTTTGTTAGAATTGGATATTGTTGGAAGCAATTTTTTTCATCATATCTTCTAGGCTAGGCTCGGGTTTTGGAGGGGTTTGTTGGAAAGACCTTTGGGGTGGTGGATGACTACTCTGCCCTGGTTGTTTCCATTTTGTTGATGTTGGTTTGAATATCCCCTTTTCAATATGATTGGTTCTCTTTCCACCTAGGGTTGGTTGGATAGTAAGGTTCTTTCCTATAGGGTTGGTTATAAGGGCGGCATGCAAATATTTCCTCACAAATTTAAGTTGTTTCCCTCAATTGAGGACATTGTTCAGAGTAGTGGGTGTCAGAAGAACATATACCACAATGGATGGGAGGAGTAGATTAGGATTTCCCTTAGAAAATAGAAAGTTTTCTAAGAAGGGTACTTACCTCTTTGAACGTTGTGTCCACCTTCTTCTCGAATTCAGTACTTTGCACCTCATGGACACCTCGAATCGGTACATTGGACCTTGAACCAAATTGTTTTTTGTATTGTTTCATGCTCTCAATTAGGGTTCTTGTAGTAATTAGGGTCTTATACAATAGTGCACCACTTATAGCAGCATCGATAACATTTTGATAAATAGGGATTAAAAATCCATAAAAATAATGAATTCAAAGTTGATCACTTATTTTGTAGTGTGGGAAACTTGAACATAAACTTTTAAAGAGTTCCCAATATTCATGTAATTTTTTCCCTTGAGATTGTCTTATCCCACAAATTTATTTTCTAATTGTTGCAGTTTGAGAGGCTGGGAATTATTTTTCAATAAAAAGGCATTTCATGTCCACCCAGCCTCTTATTGGTGAATTAACATAATATGACCAATATTTTGTTGTGTCTTCTAATGAAAATGGGAATTCCCTTAACATGACTTGTTCATCATCTAGATTTTAAGGTTTTAATGTTGAACACACAGTGTGAAATTATTTTAAATGCTTGTGTGGATGCTCTCTAGGAAGTCCTTGGAATAATTGTAATAGATTAATTAAACCAGATTTTTAGTTCAAAATTAGGTGTCTCGCCTTGTAATTTAATGTATGTTGGTTGGATATAGACATCAGGTGAGGTTAGTTCATTTAATGTTCGGTTATTTTCATCCATTTTATTCACATTAATTTTAATTTTAATGTGGTTTTCCAAAGAATAATAAGAAGTATCAAGATGATTGTTGAGGTTTTGTGCATTCACCTTCAAGGTTCTTCATGTATATCATGGGGTCGCTGATGTAAGATCCTCTCTGGTTTGGGTTCTAAAGGATGTAAGTCTCCTATAGTAGAATGTGTCAGACATAGAATATACAATAGAAATAAATGAGAATACAAAAAGATAGGTAGAGGTATAAAATAAAAAATAATTATTATTCACAAAAATTACAAAAAAAAACTTATCAAAAACATGCACTAAAACCAATGCGCTCCCTAGAAACAGCACCAAACATTGATCGCACTATCATGACACATCAAATTGATTATGTTATTTAGGTTGATTTATAGTCTATGGAAGACCCTAGGTTGTCTCTAAAGGAGTGTTGATAGGTTTTGAGTATGTATTTTTAATATAAATTACTAAAAGAGGGGGTGGGTTTGAAAATAGATTTTAAGTAAAATACTTAATTAAATAGTTAAATAGTTGATAAATAAATTTGGTGTATTAATAATTATGATAGAAGAGTATCATTTCATGTTCACTACACATCTTGGATAGTTCATTGTTCTGAAAATTTAACATGGTTTTTTTAATTCTTTGGTTGAAGGTTGTCAAGATCTTTACTCCCCTCTTGCCTCTTCAAATGATGATTAAAGAACCACCCATTGACCCAACAATCATGTTGAAAAGATTTAGTTTTAAATAAATGAATAATATTTCTACCAAAGAATACTTAAATCTTATGTATGTGTGACATAACTAAGATTATTGTGTTGTCCAATAGGAACAACCCAATATTCCCACTTGAAATATCAACCCAATCAGTGTTGAAATAAAAAGTGTTCCACTTAATTATATCAAATCAAATGTAATCAGGGGATAAGAATTTCAAGATAACAAATAATTATAATATTCAACACAAAAATTATACAAAACCAGTAGAAGAACATGTGTTGGAACTCCCTCCCATATTTTTGTAGGTCCCTCGAAATGATTGTCCACCATTTAGCTCAACATCGAGAGGAGGAAGCTCGGGTGGAACTCCTTCTTCGTCCTTGACCCCCCTATAAAGATATAGGACTCCAAAAAATAAAGGATGATGAAGAGACTTTTCTAGGATTCCAAAATGGTAGAGCTTGGATCCTTGATTGAACATACAAATGGGGATCCCAAGGTTCCATTTTATTGGAAAATGGGAAGGTGGTTTTGAGAACACAGATTTCATAAAACCACTTTTCACATGAGTTTAGACCTCCATACATCCTTATCTCACTTTGAAGAAAATAAAAAAGTTGTATCCCCACCTCTTTTCTATCTCCACCGAATGTTTGGAACAATTTTGGCACCTAGATCCCGAGATATGGACATATCACAACACACCACTTTTGACTTCATGCAGATTCAGTGTATTGTATAGATCATGTCTCTTTGGCCACCATATGGTTGAATGAGTCTTTTTATCCTTCAAATGAAATTTAGAAAAACGAATATCGGACCAGCCCAAAAAAATTCAGCCCATTTGGAATCACAGTTCAGGAGAAGTGCATGAATGAGTCAACTGGTGGGCATGGATCTTGCGCGGTTTGGCCCATTTTTCTTGGACATCATCATGGATCCTCCAAATCACATCCTCTGCAATGGAATCATCAAAAAACAACATTTCCTTTTTAACAGTGATAAACACAAAATAAATGATTCAAACATGGAATGAATTCTTTTTATTATTTTTTGAATTTACAGAAGAAATTCTGTTTAATACAATGGTGTAAAGGTGAAAATGACTCAATGAATGGTGGTATGATCAAGAAATTGTCCACAAGATGTCCCTAGACAAGTAACCACCAAGAAAGAGACCACCAAGATGAATCACATTCCACAATATGTGAGATGTTATTGGGTGATACACCTTCAACGATACACCACTATATAAGGAACAACATGATGAGGAACAAATGGATGAGTTACCTCTAGAGTGAGACACCACCAGCGAGCCATTGCCATGGTGATATATCACCAACATGTGACTACCTGGGAAACACCACTAGGGTTACACTGCCAGGGTGACACCACAAGGATGAAACCACCAGGGTGAAAACTTTGGCATGATTCACTATTGGAAAAAATAGAAAACAGAGAATTATGGAACTTGTTGAAAAGAGCCACCATAAACTCTCAGGACAATTAAAACACGAGATTTTCCACAAAGTTATCATATAGATAGGTTTATTCCATTACATCAGTTACCTAAGTATTCTCACTATTGAGAAATCAAATCCAACCATTCTAAACAGAGAGGAAGGGATTAAAAAAGAATCCCTTGAGATACTTCCCATGGATCTCACCACACATGTTATAGTACTAAAAATAAAACACATCAATGTCAAACCACATTGTGTTTTGAGAAATATGTAGGGGAAACCTACAAATACAAGAACACATCCTATGACATCTGAAACAATTCCCTAACAAGAAAAATCAAATTTACACAATACACGCTGAATAATAATACCAACCACACCACCCTAAACATGTGAATTATGAAATTACATCCTCTATGCCAAGATATTATATGCTTTGGGTGAAACAAACTCACCCGTATAGGTTTAACCACATTAATAATTGTGTCCCAATATGTAATTGGGTCCTCCCCTTTTCATATGGGTGGACTTGATCACACATAAAACCAGACATAACAAAAAAAAGGGAAAATAGATCAGATCATATAAAATGGCGTTCAAAAAAAATTCAAATTCAAAACATATACAGTTACTAGGAACGTATATGTGTCTCTTACTCCCAATTACTCTAATCCTAAAAACCATGTCTTAATATCACATAAACCAAAGGAATGGTCTGTCACTATAACACCTTATCTCGATGATCATAGATCTCTATCGGTCGCTCCACAAATATAACGTCATCCTGGATATCTCCCTCTCCGCATTAAATGACATGAGATTCATCATGAATATATCGATGAATATGATATAAATGAATGAAATTTTAGATCCCATTCATCCATGTTGGAATAGAAAACAAATACTCTACCTTTTCAACTCACCCCAACACTTAAAATGGTACAACAAGATTAGTAGAAATATTACCCCTATTCAAAACCTCCAGGGTTCATGTTAAGGGGAAAAAATCAAGAACATGTCGTCCCCAACCTCGATCTCCATGGGCCTCCTTCTGTAATCATCATATGAATTCTTCTATTCATGCACTTATTTAATCCTCTAACGAACATGCTAAACCTTTTTCATCATTATTTTCACCACATCAAGATCATGTACATTTGTCTCCCCAAATTCATTATAGAACAATGTAGAATGACATGATATCACATAAAAATACTCAAATGGGGACATAAAAATAGAATAATGATAACTATTATTATAATAAAACACCAGAAAATTGAGGTATTGTACCCAATTTCCATAAAAGTCTAAGATTCATGCATGCACGATATCATCCATTATTTTGATATTTTGCTCTATCTTCCCATCTGTCTAGGGTGGAATGTAGTGTTGATGTGTAACATAGTTCCAACTACATTTTGTAATATCCTATAGAAACATAAGTTATATCACACATCCTAATCTAATAAAATGGAACAATGAAAATTGTGAAACCACAAAACCTCAACCATGTTCTTCTTGGTCATGGAATCCATGACACCCAACTCCTTGATCGCAAAGAAGTGAAACGATTTCATTAATTGATCCACTATCACCAAGATATCATCACAACCATTCTGATATCTATGAATTATTATGATCAAATTCATCACTATTTCTTCATATATTCACTCTGGAACATCCAATGGCACTAGAAAACAACAAGTTACACAATGTTCGTCCCTTACCTACTGAAAAAAAAATTGAATTTCCACAAACTACACCACTGTCTACTTTATCCCAGGGCACTAAAATGGCACTCTCAAGCCATGATACATCATAGAAACTCCCGGTTGTACCTCCAACAGTTAGTTATGAAATTCATAAAGGACTCCCTCATGAATATCCACCAAAAAATTTCACATTAAATGAAATAACACCTTGTTTTGACCATCCTCTGAACATCCCATCAGAGCATCCCCACATACAACACGATTGAGATTCACTTATGCATATGAGTCTCCTCACTAAGGATCTGCAACCTGATATATCATAGAATATTACACCATCATCAGAAAAAGATCATTTACTTCCATCCACTCTTTAATCTATGTGCCTAGCTACCAACTCGTCCATTGTTATTGATGCTTCCATAAATTCCCGAACAAGATCCTTTTGTGACTTCCCAATCAAGGCATCAACCTGGATATTTCCCATTCCTAAGGTGCAGGAGAACATGAAATAATAGTACTTCCAAAACTCCATCCACCTCCATTTCCATATGTTTAGATCACACTAATAAATGATATACCTCATATTCTTATGATATGTGAATACCATGAAGAATTCCCTAATCATCTAATATCACCATATGTTTAGTGGGAAAACCACTACAAACAACTCCAACTCATGAGTGGAATAGTTATGCTATTGGGGATGTAGCTTCCTAAATGCATAAGTGATCATTTATTTCTAATCCATCAGCATGAATCCCAAACCCAAATGGGAAGTGTCACAAAACACCTTGAAAATAACCCCTTAGGAAAATGGATCACTATGGAATAATCTAACATCCACTTTAGGAAACCGAACACTACCTGGAACTGATTGATCCACTAAAAATCATGGTCCTTCCTTATCATGAACATCAATAGGATTTCTGCTAGGGAGAAATGGGGTAACGAACTATGATAATAGCCCACAAGACAAAGGAAAATATGAACATATTCCATGATCATGGGTGCTTCCAAAGAAGAAAAAAATTCAAACATTGATGAATCTACTGAATCACCCAACAGAGACACCAGATGCCTAAGGAAATTAACCTCTTGGGTCCAGAACAGATACATTGGAAACATTCTATAGAGCTAGTGACATTGTATAACCTTCAAGTGAGTTATGAGATTCCTGCTATACTCCTCTATTGACATCATGTTGATAAAGATATCATCTATATATATGATGAAGATCTTATTGAGGATTTTAAATAACACAGAGTTCATAAGCCCCCTGAACAAGACCATTGTATTCGTGAAACCAAATGGCCTGACTACAAACTCGATGTTCTCATACCAGTATCTGAAAGAAGTCTTAAAGATATCTCCCACCATCACTTGGAACTGGTGATATCTAGACCTCCGATCGATCATAGAAAACATACATTCCCCTATATTTAGGTTGAAAATATTATATACCTGTGAAAGAGGGTAATAGTTCTTAGATGTCACCTTATTCACCCTAAGGTGGTCTATTCCCAACCTCAGACCACCATATAACTCATTTTCAATTACACAGGAGCACCCCATTAAAACATAATAGGAAAAATAATACCCTTCTACATCATATCATCTATCTATATTATCACCATTTACAACTCAGATGGTTCCATCTTTTATAGAACCATCGAAATTGAAGAACTATCAGGCTGAAATTCTATCCCAAACTCAACATCGCATCAAAGGGGTAGCGTCACAACCACCTTGTGGAAGACATCTAGGAACTCCCCCAACATCCCTGTGGACCTATACAATCTCGACATCCATTGATTCCACTAACAGCTAAGCAAACAAAGAATGAATGGTCTCTACAGGTATACTTCTAACATTACAACCCCGCTCACCAATGAAAACCACTTTTCGGTCTCCCACATCCAAAAACATGACTGTTATCCACAATCATTCGATAAAATAAGGAATGTAATACAACTAATTTATTTTTATGATGACATTTTATACCTACATTTTATAATGAAGAGATCCCCACAAGAATAATGTGGTCCCATCATTAGTCTACACACCGAGAAAACATCAAACAAACTAGTATAGCCACCGACTGGTGTACGCAACACTAGGGGAAAAAGATTCATGTATATGTATAGACCGAGAGAAAGGACTAGTTATTGTGAAACTAAGGATTGTAAAGCTCTTGAATCAAACAAATTCCACAATGGTTCTAAACTGTAATGACCCAAACTTTTATTAATGGAAATTCCTCTGGATCAAATTAAATTTCTTATTATGTAAAATGGTTATATTATATATGCACTTCCTTGGTTATATGGATTTCAAAATACAATTATGAATTGTTACCATTGATAATATAGTCATTGCACAGTGACCACATGATTTGTATAAATATAGGGCTTTAGAAAATCCAATTTACTCAGAAAATGGATGTGGTTGTCTCATCCATTAGAATTGCACCATAGGAAAACCATTTGTCAGATCTCGAAAAGGACGTAGAGTCACTAGGATTCTCTCATGACTAATCCAAGGTTGAGCTTTAACATTTTATGTTTGAAGGTAACCACCGACGGGATAAGTGGATGTTAATATAGATTACCACTCGAGCGATGTTATCTAAGCCACCCAAGAGTCTTTCATCATCGCACACCTTACCCTTAAGTCTTATGCTGGTTTTATAAGGGGTTATGTGATAATACCCAAGCACTACAATTATGTGCGTTATTTGTTTTATAGAATAATGAATGTACGTTAATTTTATTATTTTTGCATTGTAAATAGTTTTTCAAGCACAAACAGTATTTTTAATTAATATTTAATTAATAATTATATTTTTGATGAGTTAATGTATTTTTTAATTAAATAATATTTAAATAAAATATTATTAATAAATTAATTTTTATTCAATATCAATGAAAGTTTAATTTATGGGATTACAATTGTATTTTTTTTAAGGTTTGATAGTCATTTATGTCAAAACCAATGAATTTTCGTTAAATATCGGTTTTTAATTTATTATGTAAAAAAATATAATATTTAAAAAATTATTTATATAAAATGAATATTATTATTGGAATATAGAAATAGAAATTATCCAATGGTTAATTTTTAAATAATTTTCTGAGATAGTTGAATTTGTGGGTAAAAATTAAATACTGTTATATTATATAATGTGATTTATGATATCATAATGACCCAATAGTGATGTAATAAATTACTATAAATGGGTTGTTCGGAATATATATGTTTTAACATTAAAATAATGATATTTTCGATTTTATTTATTTATTTTGAAAATATTTAGTGGACCCTGAAATGCTTATAAAACATTTTATCTTTTTAAATTGATTTCCTTGGCAGTGTGACTCACCTCTATATAATCAAGACTAATATTTAAATTATTTATACCATTGGAATTATAAAATTATTTTTTCAACTCCCATTTGGAATAAATCTTGGGAAAAACCATGGTTTTTTGTGGTTTTGATTAGTTTAATGCGTGGTACCCAAAACCTAAATAATAATGAATTTATTCTTTTCCTATATAAACCCACCCAAGATCCCACTTCCACTTCCCTCAATGCCATTGGATCTCAACCAACCTTGTACCTAATATCTCTAAAATCCTACCAAGGCACCCCATGCTCCCAAGAAGCCCCACTCAAGCCCCTCCCAAGACTTTGGGATCAGACATCCAAATAAGGGATTTCTTCCATTCTCTTTTTTGTCCAAATTTTTTTATGTTGTTATGCAATTTTATTTTGAATTTAAAATGTTGTTGTATGATTTATCACCTTAAATTTACTTCCTTAATTATGTTTTAATGATAATACATGCCTTTATATCACATTAATTACTCCCATGTACACCTGTAACAATACTGAAATTTTGTATGAGATTTCTCTCTCATCATTTACATTCAAGAAATTTTATTACATTTTGCATCTATATTTCATTAAATATGTTGGTAAATGTATTTATATAGCCACATTATGTTAAATTTCATTTACATATTATGATATACCCCTTTATATCTCATCAACATTTTTATGAATTATTATGTCAGATTGTTATGCTGCAGAAATTGCAACACGATTTTTCTAGCCAATGTGATTGTGTAGTGAATACAATTCCCATTTCTCTATCAAGGAAATTCACCTATACGCACACTTATTTATTGATTATATAGTTATATATATGTATTTCATATTCCATTATTGTGGAATATATGATTATGTTGAATGATTCCATGTTGTAAGATCAATGCGGCACACTTATGCCTGAAATGAAATGTTTATAAAGGGTGTGCCTAGATAGGGTTCCAATGCATTTAGTAAAGATTATTATGATGAAATGTCATGTTAAATGAGGGTTTACTCATGAAAATTCAAGTGAAATTATGGTTTACTCATTCTCAATTTTCAATGAGCCTTGGATCATGCTAATATTAAGTTAAATGTTGTTGCCACATTACCATGTTATGATAATCATGCTATATCATTCCATTATGATAAATTTTATCTTATGATCCATTGATATTCCTATTGCCTAATAGTAATTGTATTCTTAATGTTATGTCTTGTTTACTCCCTTACTGGGCTTTATAGCTCACCCTTTTCTTATGCATGTCATCAGGTAATCTCATGCAATGCTATGTATGAAGGATTGTGTGTGGTAATGTAAAATAAGTTTTCAATAAGGATGTTGTGTTTTATGTTTCAATTTGTTATGTAATGTTCATAATACCAAAATAAATTAGACCACTCGATCTTCTATGTAGTATAAATTGATTATTTTATATAATAAATCAGGTTTAAGTGTGAAATAAAGAGTAGGGTTGTTATAGTTGTCTTCTGAGGGGTGTTTAGTTATTTTTTTGATTTGTATTAGAAAACCCTAGTAAAGTCCATAGGGATAATACTAAGTATAATAAAAAACACCTATTTTTTTTTTGATTAATTAGTAATTTTATAATCAATAAAATCAATACCTATCTAGATACAAGTAGATATAGGTTGCTCTGGCGACAATGTATCATGGGGTAAAACCCGAAAACACTGTATTGATCTAGACTCGAACAAGAACTGGTGCACGAAAATGGGCTTTGATGCACTATTGGTTAGGACACTCCTAGGGGATATTCTTTGTAAATTCATATTCTTAATGTGAACCATTATTAATGGAATAAAAAAATCCCTCAATGAATATATGTTGGGATGTAGATCATCGATAACATAGATTATAGCCTGTAAATTCATAAGTTAAGGAAATAAAAGTAATTTATAAGTCTTATGATTTTGTCTTTAGATTATCCTTTATATGTTACCCCAAACATTACTTTTATTCTATCCAATGGCTAGTAATATGAGGACTCAAGCTAACATCTGATGCAATGATCAATGTGATGACTGTTCTAATGAGATGCCCATTCTGATGGGAGTTGGAATTGAAAAATTTGACACAATACTCTCTCAATAACTAAATTTTTTAATAGAAACATGGGTCCATAGGAATGTCCAACCCCCAATAATAATGAATAAGTAGAAATCAAGAGCTTCATGATACAAAGGCCTTCTACTTTTAATTGATCATCTGATCCCTCGATTTCTGATCAATGGATCAACTCCATTGAAAAGATCTTCTCCATCCATCTATTTTCTAAACAACAAAAGGTTCTTCTATCTACTTATCATATGGAGGGAGAAGTTGATCAACAATGGTCATTGATCAAAAATACAATTTCTGAGGATTAGATCGAGGATTTTGAAAGAAAGTATTTTTGGAAAATGTTTTTTGATAAATATTTTCTACACACCCATCGACATAATATGGAAAGGCACTTCCCTTACCTCATGAAAAAATACGATGAATTTTTCGGAGAATATGAAGACAACTTCACAAGTATTGCACGATATGCCTCTGGAAATGTCATTACACCTTAATTCAAGGTTGGCCTATTCTTTGGTGGTCTAAAACCTAGCCTATAGAAATAATTGGAAATCCATGACTTCAAAAGTTATGAGGAAATTTTCTAATGTGCCCTCAATGTCAAAATAGAGATCATCTAATCTCAAGGGTATCATGGGGATAAGAATTGTAAAGTGGAAATTATTTCTAGTGGTCAAATGGATAAATACAATGGTTCTAAGAAAATACAGCACCCCACTTTCCAATGGTGTAGAAATAAGTACCACATAAATTGACTTAATGAGACAAGGAAATGCTTTAGGTGTCGAAGAGAAAGGGCACCTTGCCAATAACTTCTAACAAAAAAATCCATAGGTGAGACAGTGGAGAGGAATGATCCATTCAAACCTCAACCCAATGTTAATTGAATGTATTAGATTTCCTTATATTGATCCAACATATATTTATGTGATAGATAAATCACTCTCCATATGGATAATAGACCCCCAATTGTAACTATCGAAGTGGTAATTAAATTATCAATTAATAATAAAATTACATGATAATATGGTAAGAGTTAAAAGGGGTTAAAACAAAAAGATAAGCGTTAAAAAATATCCAAATCGTGTCTAATTAATATTGGATTATTATATTTATACATATACTCATCCTATATTAGATCTAAAATTTCTCAAACCCATTTTGATACTAAATTGAATTTATATTAATTTAACACATTTAATAATTTCAAGGGTTTTTCTCCCCTCTCCTAAAAAAATAAAAACATTCAACTATATTACTCACACTTCCAAAAACACTGGTCACCCAAGATCTACCCAAACCCTTTCTATAATCCCTACCCATATTATTGAGTCCATGGTTTAGGCCGAATACAATCCTTATAGGTGTTAAGGTGTTCTTCAATAGTTATCAACTGAAGAAGAGGTATCATTTTCATTAAGAATTTCTATTTTTTTACATATTCCACTTCCCATAAATCTCTTTAATACATTATGAAATAATAAATATAGTATACTAAATATAATGAGAGGTTATTTTGTTAATATCCTAACCTAAATCCATCTCATCCATCATTAAATGGGAAAAGAATTAATCATTCTTGTGTACATGTGAACTATCACCACCACGAACTGATCAAATTTGTTTTTCATAACCGTCTCTCATGACTGATTAAAATAGTGGAATTAATATTCATATGTGATAATTTTGAAATATTAATAAATCTAATATAATAATATATAAATTAAATTCTTACGTTCCATGAACCTAAAAATGATAACGTCGTTTGTGCGTACGTGTGAACTGTCACCTCAAAGAAGTGAATTGACTCGTTTTTATTCGTAATATCATTTTTATAGTATAGAATAAGTATATTAAAATGATTAATATGATATTATTTATTTTATGATAATTAATTAAAGATAAAATAATACTTAACTTCTTTCCATAATGATCAATGAAAAATGTAAATGTTACTCACGTGTGTCTACAACTTTCCGTCTCCCGAAATATGTCATTGTCCATTTTTCTTAACCACAGTATGACGGATTTAGGACCACATAGACTATTGACAACAAGCCATGTTCATTTTCGTCTCATTTTCCGAGTATCGACAAAACATCTAATATGTATTGAACTAATTATGTAATTTTAATAACATAGAAATAAGGGGAAAAAGATATAATAATCATTAAAATGGTTATAAAGTGAGTTGAAATTATCCTATGTTTATTATTCAAGAATATAATGGTTGTACATGATGAGTCGGACTCATGGTAAGGGACTTCATCTCAATCTCCATTCATTGAGGAATATTTTGATAATATACACCAAATTCTTTTATATGGTGAATAATTTATCCCATTGACTTCTAATTTCATTCAAAGGATTTAAAAAGGAATATTTTTCTAAAAATATTTTAGCATTCTTTATAAAAGGACAAAAGAAATGTTTTTTGACATATGGAGTGATAATGACCTCACCCCTGCCGTGAGCATTATTTAATAATTGGATTCCTTTATAAGCCTTAATTTTTTAAAGGAGAAGAAATAAATTAAACCATTTTGGGTATTTTATTAATTAATATGGTTTTAAATTTTGATTGAATATTTCAATATCTTGAGATTATTTATATTGATTTTTAATGAAATTTCATGAGTAAAATGCTAATAATTGAAATATTTAATGTGTCCAGATTATATAATGCTACTTGTGCATTTAACAGGTGGTTACGTGATAATCCAAAGATAGGTGGTTACATGATAATCCAAATATGGGTGCTTCCATGATAAACCAAGGATGTGTGGTTATGTTATAATCTATAATTCATTGGGTATGGAAGTTGTTTCTATGGATATTGCATTTGTAAGAGTGATACGTGTGGAATTCAACTATATGGTTATTCCATTTATGCATGATTATATACCAAGCTACCATTATATAATATTTTTCTATTTATATGGGTTTGAAGGTAATATTTTGATTAAAAAGGGTAATCAATGAGCTTATTTCAGTGAAGTGTAATTACTACCTCTATATGGTGAAAATGTATTACTTTATGATAAAGTATTCATGGTTTACTTCTTTTTGAAAGACTAAAATTTTTTCTTCTTTATTCATCCCTTTATGATCTTTTTATTATTATCCCAGGTTTTGAACTGATTTTAATAGGATTTAAAGATTCATATAGTCAAGGAAGGAATCATGTAAAATCTATGATGTTAAAAATTTAAATGAAACTATGTTTATTTTTATATGTTTATTTGTTTTGTGGAAAAATTGGATAGTGAGTAGAAGTGTCTAAATTGTAATACTAAAGTGGTAATGTATGAGTTGTGGGATTACTCAAAAATTCTCTAATCCAAAAAAGATCATCGATGCGAATGAAAGTAAAATTATTGACATAACTTAAGAATAAGTAATGTTTATAGATGCAGTATTATAGTTGGTATTAGAGGTCTGTTAGATAACATTAGTAGTTAGAATAATGAAAATAGAATATCCATAAATAATTTTTACATAATGGTAAAATTGATATTACATAGAATTTGAATAGTTTCATGTTTCTTTGTCTATGATATGTCTTCCCAAAATGTTTTTCCATAGAGGAAACATGGTAGCTTTACTAGGAATGAATAAAAAAGAAAAAACCTTCCAAATCAGTATCCTGAGATGGTCAGAATTACATCAAAACAATTTTTTCATTGATGTCTCTATTAAATTAGGAGATAAATGGTGGTGGTGTTCGTACATGAGAACAATGAGATCAACTGTAGAGGGATAATTTCGTAGTGTATAATTTCATGAGGAAACTCCCACCATTATTCATAGGATTATATGACCCAATATAAGATTAATAGTGAATTAAATATATTTAAAAGAATTTTTTATGTAATGGGGTGTTTAGAAAATCAATAGGTTTGTCTTTATATTTATCATTTTGAAGGATAAGTAGATCAGTGATGTTCAATGATTATAAATATTAGGTGATGTGAAGATATCGATGCCATGTAATGGGAGGAATTTATGAATATATTCCTTCAAAAATAATTTCATATTCCATTTTAGCATAGAATAGAAAAGAAATTATTAGAATTGGTAGAAAATGAGGATTTTTTTGTAGCTGCATATGAAAAAAATTAATATGTTTGTCAAGGTACATCCCATATTTTATTTGGGATATTTATAATGTGATCATTTGGTTTTACTCATGATTGATGCTGAAATATCGAAGGGCATTGGCTTCTCTTGAGTTAAAATCTATGAGAAACTTTTCTAATGTGCAGAGAAGGTAGAAATGGAGTTTTTTTATAATAATGTGTTCCATGAGAGCATGAAAAAGAAGAGATCATGTGGGAAGGAAATGGGAATGAATTCATCCATGATGATTGGAGGTAAGAAAACTAAATTTTCATATTTTGAGAAATTTGGTAAAAAGAATCCTGTAGAATATATCTCAATGACTATGATGTGATTACGATGTGGTAAGAATGGTAATATTTATCATGATTACAAAGGATATGACCAATAAAGGAATGAAGATCTTGAAGTAAGATGTTTTAGTTGCAATGATTTAGGAAATTATGACAATGTGTGTCCAATTATGATTACCCAAGGTGGAAACTAGTAAGATTAAAAGAAGAAGGGCATGGTAAAATCATTTTCTACAACTATGATTGTTGTGCACCTATCAAATAAATTGGTGACATGTATGTTATTTGTTTTTTCAAAATATTCCAATAATCTATTTGACTATAGATCATCACATTCATTAATTTTGGAGTGATCTTAATGTAAATTGTAAGTATCACCTCATGAATATGATATATAACTTTTAGTAAAAACTCAAAGTGGAAATATTCAAGAAACACAAATTTATGGGAATCAACCTATAATCATTAGTGGGATGTTTTTTCATGAAAATTTTATTGAACATCCCATATTGGAATTTGATATCATTTGGGGTATGGATTAGGTCTCATTTAATCTTGCAAAAATATATTGAAATGGTAAAAATTATTTAGTCAATGATTTCAGACCTTTGATTCCATACCAAGAATCTGAAATATTGGTTAAATATGGAATTTAATGTAATCTAGATCATGTTGTTAAATTGAAATTAATAGTTCATATTAGTAACATTCTAGTAGTGAATGAATTTACAGATGTTTTTCTTGATGAATCATCTTATATTTTTCTTAATCGAGATTTTTAATTTACTATTGACTTAGTGAATGATGATCAAACTATTTCTAAACCCTCTATCGAATAGATTAGGTTGAATTGGTTGAATTGAAAAAATAGTTAGAATAATTTCTAGGTAAAAGTTTCATTTTTCCTAGTACTTCACCTTGGGGTGCTAGAACTTTATTTTTGGAAATGAAATATTGTTCTATGAGACTTTTTACTGATTAGAGATCCATGAATAATATGATTATTAATAACAAGTTTTGGTTGTATCATATCAATGATTAATTTGATCAGCTCTAGTGAGATATATATTTATCGAAGATTGATTCGAGCTATGAGTACCATCAGCTGAAGGTGTAGGAGGGTGCAATTACAAATACATCATTCTAAATGAGATATGGGAATTATGAGTTTGAATGTATATACATTGGGTTCTCTAATGGACCTTCTATTTTTAAGAATATCATTAATGGTGTTTTTCATCAGTTTTTGGATTAATTTTTGGTTTTTTTTATAAATGATATTTTAGTATATTATAAAGGTCAGGAAGAACATGAAATTCACATAAGGATTATTTTTCAAACCTTAATATTAATGAAAAATTATAATGTAAATTTAATTTGCACGAAATTTCATTCCTTGTTCATATTGTTTCTAAATATTGCATAACTTTTGACACTTCTAAAACAAAATTTGTTTAATAGTGACCAAGAACTATAAATATCATAGTGATTCATAATTTTATTAGATTAGTGGGTTATTACCGAAGGTTTGTTGAAAACATTTCTCAGTTATCAATCCAAATAACTAATTTAAAATCTAATAGATCTAAGATCATCTAGACTAAATAATGTGATGATTCTTTTCATGAACTGATAATAACATTAGTAAATGCTACAATTTTGGCCCTACTTTCCAGGAATGGTGAATTTTTTATCTACAACAATGATTAAATGAAAGGAAATAGTTGTGTTCTAAATCATAATGATCATGTAATATCCTAAGTTTAACATAATTTAAAACCTCATGTGCTATATTACCCTAAACATGATTTGGAATTAACTATTTTTTTTCATTAAAAATTTGTAGGCATCATTTTTTTGGTGTTTTGTGTGAAATATATACAGGTCCCAAAAGATTGATGTATATATTCACTCAAACATTATTGAACATGAGACAGACTAGACTTCAAGAATTAATCATGGTTTATGATTTAATGATTTAATACCATCAAGGAAAAGAAAATAATGTGTATGATTCTATGAGTTGAAAATGTAATGCAACATTAACCATTCTACACTTGTAATGAGTACCTTTGGTTAATGATTTGAATAATTTTGGCTTGGAATTTTTTGGTGCTATAAATTGTTCTATATTGATTCAGGTGGCATTTAAATAATTTATATTATAAAGAAATAAGGGAGTGAATGATAAAAATGGTGTATTGCAGAAAAAGTTATAATTCGTTTAGAAGGGTAATTTACCAAAATTTAATAGTGATAATGATTGTGTTTTGAAATTTTGAATGATATTATGCATGACTTGTAATTCACAGTTGAAGAAATATTTTTTGTGAATCTAATATTTATCCATTTTTTGTTCATTAGGGTAAAGGTAAGATATACATATACCTTTTGGAGTTTTATTGGTGAGATGCAATGAAATTAGATATTACTGACTTCACCCTAAGATGTTGGATTTTTTAACACGTTAATGAAGAGTAGAAGTTACCAAAAGAGATGATTCATCCATTTCTAGTACCATAGTGGAAATGAGACAATTTATCCACAGATTTCATAATGGGATTACCAAAGGCTTCTCGAGGTAATAATGTAATTTGGGTTATTTTTTATTACTTGACTAAATATGTTCATTTTCTTCCTATTTGAGATACTATGTCAAAAGATTAATTTTCTCGACTGTAAATTAAATAGATAACCAGGTTACATAGAGTTACACTCTCTATTTCAAGTAATTGTGATCCTAGGTAATCTTATATCTTTGGGGAAGACCTTTAGAATACATTGGTTGTTGAATTAAATTTCATTACAACTTCTGATTCTCAATTAGATGAGTAGTTAGAATGAACTATTCCACTATTAGAGGAAAAAATATGTTCATGTTCAATGGATTAACAGAGAATTTGGGATCCACATATTTCATTGATTAAATTTTCTTGTAATAACAATATTCATTCCAGTATATATATTGCACCATTTGAGTAATTCTATTGAAATTGGTGTCAAACTCGGGCTTTTTGGGATGAAGTTCATGAAAGGGAGCTGATGATACTAGATTTGGTAGAAGTGATTATAGAAAAAGTTCCATTTATTAAGAGACACATGTGGACAACACATAGCTGTTAGAATAGTTATACAGATAACCGAAGGAAGGATCTTTAGTTTGAGGTTGGTGATCATGTCTTTCTCAATGTTTATCCAAGGAAAATAGTGATGGGTTTTGGTAAGAAAGGGGATTCTGAGTCCACATTTATTTTTACCCCATAAATTCCTATAAAGATGTTGATCAATTGCATATAAAGTCGATTTACCTTCATGTTTAATCTAGGTACACAATGTTTTTCATGTTTCAATGTTATGAATGTATATTCCCGATCCATATCATATTTGGAATCTAGAAGTAATTCATTTGGAAGAGAATATTTCTTATGAGGAACAGCTAGTCAAGATTCATGACCAATGATATAATGTGTATTCAGAATAACTTGATTCATTAGGTTGCTATTTTTTTGGAAAAACCATATGGTTGAAGAGGCCACATAGGAAACTGAAATAGCTCTGATAGATAATTACCCACATTTATTTGATATGTAAATAAAATTTTGAGGATGTAATTTTTTAATATTATTATTTTAAATGGTAGTTATTTCCATTCCATTGTATTAGAATGAAGGAAAAAAATTCAACTATTTTATGTTTAAACATGTTTTTGAAATGGTTTTACATTCATCTAATAAATTTTTGTGTCATAAAATAAGAAATAAATTCAATTTTTGAATAAAATACTCTACTATTTTTAAAATGTATTTTTACCACCTGTTAATGGAGAAACAGTTTGAATTTTTTTCACTTTTATATGAAATATTTTACAAAATAAACATATTCATTGGATGTTGGACATCAACACTTACATTGGTTGCATTATTGGTATTTTTCTGATTAAATTCATATTTTAATGTATAGAAAAAAACACTTCATTTTAATTCAATATTTCCTTTTAATATAATTTATTTATATAGATAGATTGGGATTTTTATTTTTTTTAGTTTAATTAGATTAAAAATTAAAAATTTAATAAAATGATGTTCCTTTTAAGTATTTTCATATTTAAATTGAATAGAAATACTATGTAAACTATAGATTGTATTACTTAAAAAATCCATTTTTTCATTCCAATAATAGGATGAATTTTAAATTTAATTTTTCCCCACATGTGAATTTAATTTCAAAAAATAAAATAACTAGTTTTCATATATATGCAAAATTTGGTCCAATAGGATCAAACTATTTTTTGTGAATAGTAAATATATTATTTTATTTAACACATTTAAAGTTAAATAGAGTAATTACGGGTAAAATTATTATTATAATAATATAAAACTACCCTATCACTTATCCATATATTATTAGATGAGTTATTTTTTACCGTGAAAATTAATGGGTTGAAATTGTGTCCTTTGGAAGCCACATGGGTGTGATTATGACATGTATAATATTTAATTTAATGTAAATGAAAATATATCATAATCATGTCTCTTATTACTTATTTTTTTAAAATGGTGTTATAAAAGTTATATATATTACTTTTAATATCCAATATAGATATAAAAAAATTACGTACATCATAGTAATTTTTTTATTATTTTTATTAATTAAATAGTCAAATTTATTTATGACACAATGGTGATGCAGTAATAGATTTATTAAAGAACGAATCAAATAAATGATATTAATAATATTAAAATAAATAATATTTTACCTATTGATTACATCCAGAAATTTTTTGGATGACTATGTCATGTTATTAATGAGTAAATTTAGTTTTTGTGAAGGAAAAAATTTGTTATGAGTTTTTAAAAATGTCATGTAATGAATTGTTTTAAAAATGACCTAAATCATATTTTAAAATATAAAATATTTAATTAAAGTATATATAATTTTTAAAATCAAAATATTATATCCAAAAGATGGTATTACTCTAAAATTTTCATTAATGACTCCTTCATTTGTCATTTTGCATGATTTGGTAATTATTTTAACTTTCATTTAGTAAATTACATGATAAAATGGTAAGAATTACAAGAAGTTGAAACAAAATTATAATGATTAAAAAATATAACAAAACATGACTAATTTTTATTTTATTATTATATTTGGACATATAATCATTTAATATTCCAAATAAACTATTTTGGACCCATTTTTAATAGAAATATAATTTATATTAATTTAATATTTTTTTAATTCCAAGGGTTCCCCTCCACTCTCTTATAAAATAGAACCCATTCCTCCCTATTACTCACACTTAAAAAACTATTGGATCAGCCATGCAGTTCCCAGAACCCATCCTTGAATCCCTAAACACATTCTTGATGCCTTATTTTAGGAACAACACCATCCTTATATGTGTTAAGGTGTTCATCAATGGTTATCAACTGGTGAAGAGGTATTGTTTTCATTAAGTATTTCGATTTTATTTTTTATTCCACTTAACATAAATCTTAATAATCTATGAGGAACTAATAAATAATTTATTATAAATATAATGAGATTATTTTATGTCAATATCATTACTTAAATCTAACTTCACTTCAATTAAATGGGGAAGGAATTAATTGTTTGTGTGTATGTGTGATCTATCACATCCATGAACCAATCTAATTCATTTTCCTTAACTGTATCTCATGACTGGACATAATAATTTAATTAATGTACATATGTAATATTAATGAAATATTAATCATTCTATGATAATAATATTTTAATTACAGTCATACTTTCTGTGCACCTAAAACTTATTACACCATTCGTGCGTATGTGTGATCTATTACCTCCCCGTAGTGATGTGAGTAGTTTTTATTCATCATATAACTTGTATTATATATATATGTATATTTAAAATGGTGAATACTATATTAATGATATTTTGATTATTATGTAAATATATAATAATATATACGTTCTTTTAATAATGACAAATGAAAAATGGAAAATGTTACTTATGTGAACGTACGACTTACCATATCCATGAATATAATGTCATTCATTTTTAGTAAATAATCATCATGTTTTGATTTAAAGGAATAATTTATTTATAAAATGATAATAATTCTGTGAATATTATATTGTATATGAAGGAATTATTACCACATGGACTAGTGACACCAAACAATGTTCAATTTCAACTCAAGTACATAATATCAACAAAACGACTGATATGAACATAAATAATTATGTAACTTTCACAATACGGTAATAAGTGATAAAAGAAATAATAACCTCAACACGGTTCTCAAGAATGTAAAAATTAACCTAAAATTATTATTCTAGTATATAAATTTTGTATGAGATGAGTTGTACTAACTATAAGGGACATCATCTCAATATCCTTTCAATGAGACATATTTTCATTATATACACCACATTATTTTATATGGTGTATTGTTAATACTATTGACATTTAATTTCATTCAATGGTTTTCAAAAGGAATAATTTTATACAAATAATTTTACTTTCATAACAAAATGACAAAAGGAATGTTATTAAACGTATGCGGCGACAACGACTTCTCCACCGCCATGACCATTATAAGATATTTGGCTTCCGATATATGAAATATTTTTTTAAAAGGAAAATATATACCTTAATCCAATTTTGGTAATTTTGGTATTTAAAATGGTTTTGAATGTGGATTGAATATTTCAAAATCCTTAAATTATTTCTTGTTATTGAAAATAAAATTTTATTACTGAAATTTTGATAATGGTAATCTTTTATATGTTATGATTATATATTTGTACTTGGACTTTTTATGGATGGTTAAGTGATAAATCAAAGACATGTGGTTACATGATAAACCAAATACAAGTGGTTCCATGATAAACCAATGATGGGTGGTTATGTAACATCATCCAATGCATTGGGTTTGGAAGTCGGTCATATGTATATCACATTATTAAGAGTGATTTGTATGGAATTTGACCATATGTTTATAATATTTAAGTATGATTATGTCCCATGTTATGTTTATTTGTTTTATATTTATTTCAATGAGTTTTATGATATTATTTTGATGACAAAAAGGTTAGGTAATGAGATTTTTTTCAGGGATTTTTAATTACTACTTATTAAAGGAGAAAAGTATTAGTTTATGAAAAAGTATTCAAGGTTTATATGATTTCAAAAGACTAACAATTATCCTTATTTGCGTATCCCTTACTATGATTTTTTTCCTCATACCATGTTTTGAAATGTTTTTTATAGGATTTAGAGAATAATATAGTCCATTATGGGATCAAGGAAATGTTATGGTGTTTAAACCTTAAATGAAACTATTTTTATTTATAAACATTTTTTTGTTAATGAAAAAAAATGTTAGTGATTAAAAGTGTATACATTGTAATATTTAGGTTACTATGTATGTGTTTTGGAGTAATTTACTGAATCGCTAAACCTAAAGAGATCCTCAATGTGAATGAATGTAAAATTATTGACGTAACTCATGGTTAAGTAAAGTTTAAAGGTGTGTCCTTATACTATCAGTGATTCATCAAAGGTGAGTCATCAATGGTGAGTCCCAATGGTGAGTCATCAATGGTGAGTCCCAAAGGGGAGTCATCGGCAGTTATTCCCAACAATGGGTCATCAATAGTCAGTCCCAATTATGGTTCATCTATAGTTTGTCCCAACATTGATTCATCAATAGATACTCCCAATGATGATTCATAAATAGTTAGTTCGGCTGGTGAGTCATCAACAATTAGTCCCAACAGTGGGTCACTCGAAATTGATCATCCCCAACTCATGTATAATATATCTCATTCTATCATACTTTAATGTACTAGTAAAAATATCATCAAGAGGATATTCAGTGTCAATTAATTCGTGAGTTATATCAACTTTTTGATAATGATCTCTAAAAAAGTGATGCCTTACATCAATATTATTTTTTCATTAATCCGAAGATGGATTCATGAAAATGTTAATAGCACTCGTGTTCTCACAGTATATAGGGACATTCATAAATTGTTATCCATAGTCTAATAAAGTGTGTTTAATCCTCTCAATTTGAGAAAAAAATACCATAATCTATTTATTAAACAATAGTAGTAGATGATGAAACATAATTTTGATTCATACAACACCATGAAACTAGAGACATTCCCAAAAAGTGAGATGTTCTAGAGCTTATTTTTCTCTCTCACATGAAACCACAAAAATCGGACTCAGAATAACTAACTAAAATAAATGGTGGTCCTATAGGATAGAACAGTCATACATTTTTAGTATATTATAGGTATTTAAAAATTAATTTAATATAATGTAGGGGTGAATATTTATGATTTTAATAAAAATGAGCTCACTTACACACACTAATTATAATATCATGTTGACTAGATGTAAAGTAGATAAGTCTTGCAATCATATATCTGTAATTGGATTGATCCATATATTTTTCTTCATCATCAAGATCCATTTTATAGGTTGTACTCATATGATTATCACTACTTTCATTTATATCCAAGACAAAATGTTTTATCAAAAAAATTTATATTTAATCTGATTCAAAATAATACCTTTCTTAGTTTGAAAATTTTGAAATCAATGAATGAATTTGAGTTCACCCATTAAACTCATTCCAAACGTATTTTATATTATTTTTTAAAATTCAGTATGTAAATAATTTTTATGAATATCCAAATATAATATCCTAAACATATATTGGAATAACTAAAACAATATTATAGATTCTTTTTTTGAAAAGTGTAGGATCATATATTATTTTAGAAAACCCTTTAGAAATAAGAATAGTACTGAGACTATCATACCAAGAAATCGGATATAGTTTTAAACAATACAATTCTTTTGTAAACATGAAAACATGATTTGTAAAATGATGATTTTTTAAATCAGAGGGTTTTTCAACAAAGAAATCCTCATCTATATAACCATTTAGGAATTTAGCTTTTATATATATTTTATAACCTTTTATATTCATTTTTTATGCATAAGCATGAAGAATTATAGGGACATCAGGCCAGCCCATAGGTGAAACTTTTTCTTTATATTCTTTTCATTATTCTTGTAAATAAACATATTTGACTATTTTATCCTTCTTTCATACTATATAGGCATCTTTATCATCTCTTTTTTAAACACCAACTTAGTGCCAATGGTCAAAGTTTTTTTGGTTATATCAACATGTTTCTATACACTGTTTAATTAAAAGTTATTTCATTTTATATTTATAGAAATCATCCACATTTCATCATTTATTGCATCATTTCTGTTCTTAGGTTAAATCTATGAAAAAAATTATGTTCAACCTGGTCTTTTAAAGAATCTATAGAATGGGTTACTTTGAATAAGTCTCTAACTACATCATCTAAAGGATGGGTTTTAAAAGTTATATCATGTATTGAAAAATAAGGCTTCCTCACTTTGGGGTCTTCTATATGTTCTGGTTACTTTTTTAGACTCTAGAAATTTTCTGCAACTGGAGGACTTTTATACTTCTTGTTTAACAATATAATCATATGATTTAGGATATAAGTCTAGATTCCATAAATTATCCTCAATATTATCTAATGAGGTTTTGGAATCTTTTATATTTTTTATCAAATATGACATGCACAGATTCTTTCACTCATTTGGTACTCTTATTAAAGGCTCTATAGGATTTACTAGAGATTGAATAACCTAGGGAAATTCCTTCATCACTCTTGGAGTAAAATTTCTTATGATTACCTTTACTATTGAGAATAAATACTTTTTTATTGAAAAACATTGAACTAATTAACCTTGGGTTTCTTATTATTCCACATATCATATGGAGGTTTCCTGAGGATAGGTATAATTATGAATCTATTGATTATATAGCAAGTTGTATTCATAGCTTCTATTCAAAAATAAAATGGTAGATCATATTCATTAAGCACAATCTGGGTTAGCTCTTGTAAGATTCTATTTCTTGTTTATAAAACTCCATTCTTCTGGGGTGACCTAGGAGATGAAAGGTTATTAATATATCCATTTTGTGAGAAACAAACATTGAAATTAATGATTTTATTACTCATTACCATGGTCACTTATTAAGGTTTTGATTCTAAGACCGCTTATGTTTTCTAATAATTTAGATTAATTTGTGAAATAAGAACAAGACTAACTTTTGGAATCTAAAAAGAAGGACCAAGTATACCAGAAAAATTGATCAACCATAATATAGACATACTGCTTCCCAATTAATTAGGAAGATCTAGAGGGACCAAACCAATCCATGTGAAACAACTCAAGTTGTTTACAAGATGAAACATCTTTATTTAGAATTAAAGATATTTAATGTTGTTTTCATTTTTGAAATGTATTACATACATTATCATTTGGAGACTATAGTTTAGGTGTATCTATTACCGATCCATTTCTAGTAAGATTTTTAAGGGAGTGAATGTTATAATGAATTAATATCCTATGTTAGATCCATGATTCTTTATGAATGACAGTTGAGCAAGAAACATTTTATAAGGCTATGGAATCCCAATTAATAACATGAACATTTTTTTTTTCTAAAAGAAGTAAAGTATGAATAATTATTAGATTAAAAAATAGTACAAAATATATTGTAAACTTTTACATGAAAACCATCATCAAATAACTGTGAAATGCATTCGATATTGTACTTTATATCATCAAAAAAATGAACATTATAAATTAAAACTAAATTATTGTTACCGATTTTTTCAGGGAAACTAATATTCCCAGTTCCATTGTCACCAAAGAGAGATTTTACACCATAAATAATTATGAGGTTTTGGAAGCTATATTAGTTTCATATCATGTTCCTTGAACACCTTATGTCCACATACCATAAGATCGCACAGGAACACTTCAAAAAAATTTCTTACAGAACTATTTTAAACAAGAAAAGGCATTGGTACCTAGATTTTTTCAGTTCTTATACTATTATTAATTAATGATATAGGAACCTAATTTTATTAATTGGTTTCATGTATGATGTTTTTAATGTTTGAAAAAATTAAAATTTGTTAGGACAAAAAAAACTAGTAGTAGTAAAATATTTTCTAGTGCTGGATCTTGCAAAAAAATATTCATATTGGCACATTATTATTTTCGATATGGATTCAAAATGTTTTTTCATAAAATTTAATTTCTGAGGATGATAAGTAATGAAAGTAGTATATTTAAGAGAAACTTATTTTCTATGAATTTTTGTTCAGTTATTTTTACCATTTTTAAAATTTTCCAGACCCTTATTTAATTTCTCATTATAATTTTTATATTGATTATTCTTATTTGGTAGTTGAGAAATATTATCATTTCGCATTTGATATTTTCTATCTTATTCCATTGTGTTCTCAGATTTAACAGTATTAGTAAGATCTTGATGTTTCTTGAGAGATTTATATTTATCTTTAAACTCATTGAATGTATCTTCAATCATTTTTCAGTATTGAAACCTGTCCTCATTGGTCATATTTTCAAGAGTGTCACATACAGAATCTTCTATAGAATAGTATGAATTTGGTGCCAGATATACTAGGTTTAACTCAGATGCATGTTTAATGAAACACATGTTGTATTTTTTATACATTTTGTCATGAAATGATTCAAATTAAATAGAGGTATCCTCATAATCACCCTAGGTCACCTACAAATAAATCTTGTATTTTATATCATTTCCCTCATATTTATTATTGTATATCAGTTTGGGATATTAATATATCATATGTAATTTTCTTTTTCATTCAATGTAGATTATCTCATTTTTATTCTCACATATTTTCTAATCAATTTTCTAGTTAGCTTTATTTTTATATTTCCCTCAATAGCTAAAATTATAATAAAATTTGTCTTTCTGAAAAAATAATTAAATCAGCTGGATAGATTATCCATTTACTCGTCTCTATCAATTGATTAATCCTCATTTCTAGAACATTCATCATGAACTTGAATTTTATCTTTTTTTTCGATGCAATGGTTTTGAAAGCCACTGAATTTCTTATAGGTTCATCAGCTTCTTCTCTATTAATCTTCATCTCTTCCTCATTAATCATCAAAATTACTATAATATCCTTTATAGGTAGTGTATTATTTTACTAGGATTCTCTAATTGATACTTATTTTCCTCTCAACCTTTCTCGAATACGTATCACGATTCAAATTATCTTTTCTTTTGCTATGATTGTCATTCCTAGTAATATCATTGTATTTACAATATAATTTATCCTAAGGTACATGTTAGAAAGAGGTCTGTCATGCTTCATATTTAAGTTATCATATTTAATTATGTATGTGTTAATAATCAAGTTATGAATTAATAATTTCCATGTGTAAATACCCTTTTCTAAGTATATTATATAAATAATCTATCACCCAAAACCGGGATAAGGGTAACCAACAACATACAAATCTTTCCAAGTCAACTCGACCTCTTCCACAATTTTCATGGGAGTGAAAAAATAAACAGGCCGTGTAGGGACCTCTTCTCCATGGGAGAGTAAGTTGTAAGGGATAGTTCGTAAAGATATAAATGTATCTTCTATTTTTTAGTATGAGTTATTGATTGATCATTGAACACAGAGACACCCACTACTCATAAGGAAAAAATTTTACAATAAGAGATAAAAATAGAGATAATATCATTAGAAAGTTATGTCTTATGTTCAATGATGCTCACAATTCCTAGAAGTTATATTGAAGTTTATCATCAGTCAAAAGATAGAAAAGTAGAGTTACATTAGATCCTATACCTTCTATTTTTACTGAGTTATTGATTTTCATAATTAGTTCTTATACTATCATAGTTTGTTTCTTCAAAAAGATAATTGCTTTGAGTTCTCAACAATATCTCTATAGTAAAAAATTCTCATGTTTTCCCTATGAGATTTAAAATAGGACTTATAAAACTTCCATTTTGATTATGTATTTTCTTGATACACTAAATGTGACAATGATTGTGATATCGATTGTTGTCTGGTACCTTGTACCTTATACTGCAGTGTGGAATTGATTTAAATGTTGTTTTCAAAAGACAGAAAACTTAATTAATTTAATTATTAGAACTATGTTTCAAAAATATGATCAATAGAAAGAAATTGAAATTGAAAGTAAATAGAGTGAAATGATGGTGTATCTTTATAGTGACTTAGTCTAATGGTTTCTTTGTTTGGTGTCTCGAAATAGTGTTTGGATAATGGGGACTAATAATTAATGCATTCTGTAATCAGGAACAATGACTCAAGTAGTGGAACGTCACTATGTTGGTAGGTCGACTTGAATGTGACTGGTATCTGGTAGTTGATTGAAAAAAAGGAGACTCATACCAATGGAAGCTCATACATTCCCAAAATTATGAATTGAGTCTGTCGGTAGCTTGATGCAACATTGTCTCTTACTATAAAAAACATATAAGAGGATATTAGTAGATTGATGGAATGGTAACACAAACATAGTGAAAAATATGAGAGGTTTTTGGTAACATGTTGCAATATTGAATCATACATAGAATGAAATTATGAGTGGCTATCGGTGGCATGATGCAACAATGTCTCATCCTTTTTCATAATTCATCATTTATGCAGACTGTGAGAAAATTGACATTAATACATCTCAACAGTTAGTCCATATCAATAGTATCTCATACATAGAAATTATTATGCCATCAATTATATGCCAACAATGATTCCACCTTAATATGTATCAGCCTTAATTGTGATAGTGAGTCGACCATAACAGTGATTCATTCTTAAGAGTTTCTCCTATTTTTCCAACCTATATTATGATGTAAAATACTAAAAAATAGATTATGACTATCTATATACATGAATAAACATAATTAAACATGATATAACATGATGAAGCATGACATATATGCATTAAAATTAGATAAGGCCAACAATAAATATAATTATTTTAATATTATAATTATTAATAATATTTATATTTACAAACAAATATATTTTAAACATATTTACATAAAATTAAAAATTTATAATTATAAATATAATAAATAAACATATTAAATAAATATATTTAGTGAATGTTTATGTACTTTTGATAACAAGATAGATTCATGGGTATACAATAAATGAATCACATACCTAGTAAAGTATCTATAATAAAAAAAGAGTCATCACATATGTGAAACATGAATAATAATTAGGGTGTAAGAAATAAATGAGCATTCATGATGAATAAATAACTTATATAGATGTCAATTATACTCAAAAATTTTCATATTTATTAACCAAAATTGTTAAAAATATTTTTTTAATATATATATATATATTTCATTAAAATTATATTTATAAATATATATATTTAAAATGTAACTATATATATTTATAAATATAATAAATATAATTCATATAATTCATATAATTCATATAATTCATATAATTCATATAATAGATATAATAAATGTAATAAATATAATAAATATACAAATATGTATTATTTAAAATTTTATTATAATCATATAATTATATAAAAATATATTTATTAATTATAATATTATAAATACTTCTTTTAAACATTATATATATATATATATTAATTATTAAAAGTTATATATTAATTATTATCAAGTGTTCATTATTAAAGGTATACCAATAACAATTATTTTTTAATATAAATATAATAATTTATATAAATTAATAGAAATTTTTAATAAAAAGTTTTATTAGTGATAATAATAGTGCTTATAATGAAAGTGCTGATGAAGGGTACACCAATAGAAGCGTTGATAAAGGACCCCTTTATTAACTCTTTCTACTTAGCACTGATAAAACCTGGCACAAACCATAACTAGATCTAGGGTAGTGATTCTTTTCAATGAACTCCAGAACATTCCTTGGCCCATCGCAAGACATGTCAACCCACAATGGCCCATTCTAGGGCTGAAATACCCCATGTAGGGATGTTATATGCCAAAAGGGCCCACATTGAGTTGTTCAAGGAGTGTGAGTCCATGGGAGTGAAAACTGGATGGGGTCATGTGGTCGATGTAGATGGGTACATTAATATATATCGGGCAAAGTCATCTATAGATTTGGACCAGATACAGGCAGAGTAAGAGTAGGATAGAGGCTAGAGTGACCTGCGGGCAGTAGGATTCATCATTGGTAAGGGAGAATGAGAAACATGTGGAATCCATATTGGAGAGGGATATACCAATGTATGGATGACCATGGGAATCTATACTATAAAAATAATAATATTATAGTTATCTTAGTCAGGTCGTCAATAGTGTAATAAAACCCAAAACTATAAATATATATCTTATGGAACTAAAACAAGCCAGAAACCCCAGTTTCAATATGAAAATTTTATTAAATAATTTTTATAAAATAATATTGTGCCCACACATTATTAAAGATTCCCATATTTAATTTATCCTAATATATAGGATTTGTATTATTTGGTATTTCCTCAAACATTTCGATGAAAATCACTCCTTCTAAAAGAATTTTATCCACATGAAACTGGCAGGATTCTAGTTGTAAATCTCGGATTCACTTAAAATGCCACAATATATATATATATATATATATATATATATCATTCATGATGTTAAATTTCTAGGAAATCATAAAATGACTAGGATTAAAAAATTTAGATGAATGTAACTTTTCAATCCGATATCGGATCGATAAACATATTTTTTGTTTGGACCAAATCAAATACCTCTACAAAAATTTAAAGTGATTTTATTTTTGTGGGCACAAAAAATCTATGTTATCATTGTAATAAAAATCTATGGTTCCATGACACTTAGAGGGAGATGTTGGGATGATTTTTTAACATTTTCACCACCATATAAATGAAACTTCACTATGTTCAGGGATCTGATCCCTTGTATAGTTTGGGAATCTTATGTGAATAATCAATGAAAAAAATTTAACCAAACAAATTACCTCCTTCTATTAGAGTAATTTTTTATTCCATCTCATTACTGAAAAACAGTGATCAAATAATTTTTATATGAATCCCTCTATATTTTTCAGATATTCTTCATGAATCCTCACATGAATAATTCATCAATTTTAGATTACTAGCATAAAGATCCAACGATTCAGTTGAAATCAATACAAACCCCTCGATTTTATGCCTTCGATTGATAATGGAAATATTGGATCGATTTCTCAGATAGATTCTTTCTCCCTATAAGATTTAATATTATAAAAGAACTCTGAATTCATTGGAATTAATTTTTTGCGATAAATGAGCTCATTATAAGGATTTATCGTCATTGTTGTTGCGGTTTTCATTTCCAGGTTTGTGGAACTTGTGGTTTATTTTGGTCTCTATCATGCTCCCTTATATTGATTAATATATCATATTGGGATTGATGGATTTAAACTCTATGTTTTTTTCTATATTTATGTTGAGTTCTTAATTATTCTATCGCATCACTGTTTGTTAGGAATTCCCATTATAGGCTTTGTGACATTGTAAAAATGGTAGGTGGTCTGGTTTTGGATTGGAAACATAGTTAACCATTAAATTTATTTTTTTTAATTTATTTCAGTTGATTAATGAAAATTCATCTTTCATGGAAATATATATTTAAATTGGTATTTTAAACCCTCCAATTACAATGTAATTGGAGGGTGTGGTATATATTGTAATTGACTAATTAGTGAAATGATTTTTAGGATAGATGGCTACAATTGATTTGATAAAACCTATGTTATTTTCATTGAAAAGGAATGGAATGATGAAAAACAAAGGATCTAGTTTTTAAATAAAATTTTAATATTTAAAATGAATATTAGGAAATTTTATTTTAAATTTTTTGAAATATTTTTCCCATTGTCTATTGATTGATTGAGAACATGCGATCATGGGAAGTTAGTTGGTTTTTTGAAAAAATAAATTTATGATGGTTAATCACTATTAAAAAATTTAGGATTACAAATCTAACTAAAACCATGTTGCCTTATATTATCCATGATGAGATGTTTATGGGACCTAACCATTATGATTCGGAGGGACATGTGTACAAATTATTTTGTTATTACTAATATGATATGTATGATGAACCTATAACTATAGACTATTATAGAATATGTAATATGCCCATTTTTTTAATATTTTTGATATACATATTGAATTAATATATTACTATTTTTCTTACACCAAGTTATATGTATAAACTATTCTATATTTCATTTAATTAAATTCATGTTTGAAATGTTTTCCATAAATTGAAATGATAATCATGTTTTGTATTAAATAAGATAATGTGTATCCATTACAAATTTTATTAATATTGAATGCATGATTTTTTATTAATTTTTAATCTTATTATGTATCACATGGTGTGAGCCTACTATGATATATAACTCATAGCCTATATTTTCTTTCAAGAATTTGTAAATTTTACCATTTCATGTCTATATAAAGGGACAAAGACTCTTTGACTATATAGATTATCTTAACCCATTAGGACTTGGTGTGACTTTTCCTTTAGTATGTTGTGTTGTGTCTTTAATCTTTTTTTAAATTTTATGATGCAGTTTTTGGGTTTTTAATATACATGTTTGTTTCAGGTACCATATCCCTTTGGAGTTATTGATCATATCGATATGTAAATTTTTATTCCACAGTGGATGAAAAAATTTTATTCTAAATGTTATATTATATAATTCCTAGTGATTGTTGCTACCCAATGGGGATCATGAATTTCCTACATGCTATGTTGATAATAGATCTATTTTTAGTGTAATAGGCTATCATGGCTGGTTTGTGATTAATTATAAAATCATTTCATCAATTACTAAAATTTCAAAATAAACTCAATTCAAATTCCATTAGAATTTGGGGGTTTCCCAAAATACATTCCATTTCATATTTTAATTCCCAACCATATAAAATTACTTTTTCATAAAATAATTGACAATTATTAACAAAAAATAATGCAAATTGTGGTCATATTATACAGAAAATCTAAAATGCAACCCCCTATATTTAATCACAGAATCAATGTTCAACACCCACAATAGGATTCACCAATGATAGAAAAATGTTAAAAATTACTAAAAAAACTAGAATAAAGATCCAAATAAACAGAGTCTAGATACATCCAATAAAGTATCTTCTATGAAATAATAAGGTGGAGGGAAGGATAGATCATGAAAAATAAATATAGAGTACATCTACATATTAGTTGATGATAAATGTGATCAACCATGTTTTGAATTGCCAAGGGAAGAAGATTAGTGACATAAAAACTCTTCTTGAGAGGATCCAAAGAAAAAAATCAGTTCAATTGTGGGATGATCAGAGGATAAATTTATGGGATCATGATTTTTAAAAACATTTATCAAAAAAAATCAGCATGCATGGTTAGCTGGGCAAGGACGCACGGTTAAACAAACTATACACCCCTTCACTAGGGTGCACAGTTTCTACTATGTGGTAATTTTTTATAAATCCATTGCAAAAACATTCAAATCCTCATTGCATCAGGTTTCATGATTATCAATGGGGGTTCATGGTATGGGAAAAATGTTTTGAAATCATGAGCAGCATAGAAAAACTGAAAATGTTTTTCCAAATTTCACTAACTAAAATCTAAAACATGTGAAATCCAAAAAGAGGCCAAAAAAAGGGTTAAAGAGCACCTAAGAAAGTGTATATGGGTGAAATAGTAGTATTATTTACTCCATGATTTATTTACTCCCTATTTATTGATGTTTATAAGAATTTAATTTTACTTCATAACATAATTAAGCAAAAGTGGATACTAATATTGTAAAATTTGGGTAATATAATTCTTCAAGATGTGAATATCATTTATCTCTATAGGGAAATGGTTTAATAATATATTAATATTACTAGATATGTCTCTAGTGAGTTATTTTTTGGATGGATTTTTTGAGACTGTAGGTAAATTAAAAAATCATAATCATTTATTTCCCACACATTTATCGGTATTTCACAAAAAAAATCATAAACATTGTCTACTTTTTAAGATAATTGTAATAAAAGTTCTAGGATAATTGACTGGTGATAGGGATGGAGATATAAATGATATGATTTCTTTAGCTAGCTAATGGGATTTATAATTGATTCAGTGTTGCTTTTGGGTAACTAAACTCATTATATATTACATACTGTATATAATTAGATATATATCTTAAAAACCAAAAATAAATTTATATTCAATCATTATGTGATCATTGATATCTATTTAAATATCTTTTTTATCAACTAAGATAAATCAAATTTTGTATCTTAATAGTTTTTTATAGTTTAATGGAGTGTTGATTTTGATGGTATAAATAATACTAAGATGGTATAATGATGTATTTTTGACTTGAAAATATATATTTTAATGTTTAAGGTTCTCCTAAAAATTTATTATACTTATTGAATATGTTTTTCTTATAGCCTACTTCAATAATCTTATTTCATTGAAAAACAAAAAAGGGTCAGTATATGGGTTGAGAGTAAAATATATACTACATTCCCTTGTTTGTTCTTATTATTCACAATTTAATCATTATAATAGTCACACATCTCCAAATTAATTGATAAATTATATAATTTTTTATTGTATCATCAATCAACAAAATATGAAAAAAAAATTGGTTTTATCTAAATTTTATCATTTTTTGTTTAATAATCTTCCAAAGGAGGGTGAATATACATCAATAACACATGAAAAATAAACTGATACTAAATAAATCAATAATAATATGATTAATTTTTAGTCTTCCTAATAATTTTTACAAATATTAACTACCTACACACACATGAATGAAATAATAATAGATTCACTACTATTATTGGAATATTCAGTTAAATGTAAACTATAATATATCAAGGGAGAGATTAAATTGTAAAACAAATGTATATATAAAGGAACAAATATAAAAACTAAAAAATAATAATGTTCAATCAATTAATGTTTTCATTAAATATTGAAATAAACCAATAGAAGAATTATTGTATTACTTAATGTTTTTAATGAAGAATTAAAATTAGATCTCCATTATTTCGATTATTATAATTATTATGGGTGTGAATATGTTTTTCTACCCCTGTGATTGATCAATAATTTTTTTCTTCTAAACATCTATTATACTAATTTTTTTATCAAATCTTATTTCTATAGAAATCTATAATGTCCCAATTTAATCATAGGTTTTTGTTAATCATGGGGAAATTTTTTAAGTGATTGAGATTGTTCTCTTTATCCATTATCCAATATTTTTGGGAACTGTTACAGTTATTTCCATGACCTGACACACTAGGGTCTGAAGTGCAACTACCCCAAGCCCACCTGTAATTGGCCAAGGAATGGAAACTAATGCTGGGTAGGAATATACCACATTTGGGAGGAATTTTACTAATGTATGTGTACACACACATTAAATTCTCTATATTTTACATAAGACATGAAATGTGTGGGAAAATAAAATTCACGAGTTTGTATAACAATACCCACTAAGACACCATAAATATAATAAACACAAATCATCACAACTTTTCATCCCATAGAAGGATGTAGAAATCAATGAATAATAAGAATAACATAGATATACTCATGAATGATACTTTTACACAAAGAGATCATAAACAACTTCTTGCCACGTAATTTTTATCGATGCAATGCTCATTTCTAGAGAATCCACTCCATCAGCTATTCCATGATCGGGTAACTTATCCGAGATGATGAAATATTTGTTCCATGTCTAGGAATGATCATTGGGCTCAGAATACGGTGATACTTAGATAGGGGGCCATGAATAGGATCATCGGGGAAGACAATGAAACTAAAGTAGATCAACCAACTACATATGTGATTGTACACCATTGATACGGTTAACCATACCAATACATACTTCTAGATGGAGGGTCAATGAACCAATCAAGGAGGTTATAATTATTCTACATTCCTTACATATGGTATAATTATAATATAGGGTCACACTCTAGTCTCTTGGAGGGACACCATTAACACTAACTGAAACCCCTCTACTTGAGTGTATGATAATCCCTTGATGTGATTGTAATGACTTTTTGTGCCCTTAGGGTGAAGGAACAAGGTAACACACTCAAATGATGTTAATCCATACGGAAGAAATGAACTGATACAAAACACTTCAATGGTAGAACATGGAATTTAATGGTTTTACATTGTCTATACATTCAATCCATTTCCCACCCTTGAGGTTCTTCATTACAAGGAATTTAGATCTTCACATACACAATGTTTAGGAATAGTACATAGCATGTAAAAATTTCTTGACACCTTGTCCATTTCATTGTCACATCCTCAAGTACCACCTTCCATGTTCCTGTACCAACCCATGTAGACATGGATGTTCCCATGTTCACCAAGTAAGTCCCATTACCATGTAATCCTAGTCATTTACTATGTCTCTATCCATTTTTTCATGACCCATCCCTCGGGGCCCGTGTTTTGACTCCCCCAAATCCGCCTACCGAAGGACATGGGTTGGAGACTACTACCAAAGGCATAAACCTAAAATGGGAATATTTTTCCTGAGTACCTATACACACACACACACACCCACTTCACAAAAACTGGAAAGGTAAAAAATTCATGACACTAAACTAAAATTGAGTAAAGGTACAAGATGTATGTCAAATGGGCCAAAATACAAACCCGAAAAAAGAAAAACTGAGAAACAGGAATGTATAGAAGATCTTTAAAAATCTATCCGCTGAAAACCCCACCTAATGGGTATGTGTAGAGAGTTTTATGTAATTCGTAGAAGCACACCCGTCCTACCTGATCATATTGGGAACCACCAGGTTGTAGGACACAAAGTCCTTCATCAATGCGGTAGTCATATGCACTCAACACAACATGGGTGGGAAAATATAATTCAGGGGAGAGTAAAAAAATGATCATTAGGGACCCCAAATAATAAAGGAATGACCAAAAGAAATACAAAATGAAATCCAGAAAGAATTATCATAAATAATGACTTCTCGGACAAGTATAATCCATTGTAAGGAAAGCATGAGTAACCATCGAAACACTGAACATCATGGATTATTGAGGTAAAAATTTGATATAAGTATTGTTGGTTTTTTTGGGTCAAACAGAGGCACTTATAGCTGATCCACACTAGGTCTCATATAGCTGATCCATAGTGGTCCACTTGGAGCTGATCCAAAAAGTGTCGTAATGAGGTGATCCATATAGAGTCACTAGGAGCTGACCCACATAGGGTCTGTAGGAGATAATACACAATGGGTCACTATGAGTTGGTCCACATAGGGTCATTAGTAGGTGATCCAAATATAGTCTCTAGGATATAATCCAAATGGGGTTGATTAGAGCTAATCCACAAAGGGTTTCTAGGATCTAATCCACACATGGTAACTTTTCCTTGGGTCGCACCCAACTATTGGATTACCACACGTAACAAGAATGATTCTAGAAGAATATTAAACTCAAGACATAGTATGTATCTATACTACCAATAAAACTCATATCGAGTATTCCCAAAGTTCCATCTCGTCTCAAGGGTCACAGTGTCGTAGGTGACACGTCAATCAAATGCCTAGTCTGAAAGATATTGGTGTTTCAGTAAACAGATGCCTGTTGTGTCTGAGCCCTGTCCGACTCGGTCAGACTGAACCGACCGACCCGCCCCTTGGGTTATGCATTACTCAGATAGATTTGACTAACCTGACCTGACCTAGTTAGTTTCTGGGCTAGCCAGGTCTGACGTGGCCGATGGGCTAGGCCCATTCGGCCTTACTGGACCCAACCTTATTCTATCATGGGTCCAGGAAGCTAGGTCGCCCAGTGACCCAGATTTATTCAACCCAGCCTGCACTGGCAGGCTAGGTTTTTTCCCCACTCAGAGAGCCCAGTGGCCCAACATTATTCCACCAGCTCATCCCGCATAATTGTGCAATTTAATGCTAGCTTGAGCCGCTCAGTGGTCCGATTCGCATGCCTCGTACCTGCCCGTATAGCGGGCTGGTCTCCTCCTACCTAAACACTAAGAGGGAATCTGGATCAGCACCCCATAGTCTGGCCTACAAGGTGGGCTAGTCTTCTCCAACCCAAATGCACACTGGGTGTTTGTTTCGGCTACACGTGGACAACTAGAACCGGCTACCCCACCTGGTCTCACACGCAGTCACTGGACCACATGCCAACAGGGAGTCACGACCCATGCGGCTCGGGACACTTCTCCTAATGTGACCTCTTAGATGCATCCCATCCATGCCAACAACAACACTGAGTGCTGGAGGATCTGGTTTCACCACCACAGAGCACAATTCTCGCACGACCCTGGTTGTCGGCACTGGAATGCCGACAACACATTTTGTGGACCACCAAGACCTTTCTATTGGTCCATTTCATGAACCGTCTACAGCGGTGGTCTTCTCAGGTCGGCCTATCCCTTTATATAGCCTTTAAATATATCTATATCCATTTTGAATGTGTGACCACAAATAACTCACAATAATGAAAAAATGCAGAGGGGCTTAGGCGTTTTTCATGTCATCCCTCACCCTCTATGTTAATTCCATTAATATAGGGAGCATGTTTTAAGGATTTATCAAGGTTTTATCCAGATGAAAAACCCCAATAAATAAAACACTCCCTCAATAACAACTATCCATTGATCAACCTATTTTTGGTTTTGTCCATGTTTGTTGTTTAGAATGAATAATGAAAAATCAATTCAAAAAATTAATTGCTATTTATAGACAGTTCATCGATGGTGTCGATTTGTTTGAAGTTGTTGGAATTCTTCAATATTTGGTCCCAGATCCTTCCACAAAATATTTAATCGCCTCTTTACTATATGCTAAAATTCTTCGTTAGAGATAATGTACTACGCCATTCTTCAGAAAAATTATCACTCTAATTCTCCAACCAGTTATCTCATTAAAAAAGAAATGTGTCGTAGCGTTTTTATTATGTTGCATCGTTGCATCATTACACTTTTTCATTAGTAAAATAGAAAATATATTACACTTTTATTAATGAGTTGTCACACTGCACATTTAACATCCTCATTAATGGGGTTCATCGCCACCTAGTCATCTCACTTTAGTGTTGGTGTACCACCGCTCAATGGTGATGAATATAAAAAAATAACATTTTTATTTATTTTATTTCTCTTCCAAATGGTCTGAAAATCATCTTTTCCAGTCAACCCTTTCCAGTCGATGTTAGGTACTTTCTAGGTGAATCCCTTTATTTTGAGTTCAATAGTTCCCTCATATCATTGATCTATTCACCGGTTTATAAGATTAAAAAACATGCTCGCACCTTTATTTAAATGAATTTAAAAAAATTAAAAAAAAAATCTATTTTGGGCTCATCGGGCCTCATAATCAAGTGTATTCTAAGAGAATAGTCTCACAATAATCCCATATAATTAAAAAAAATACATGGAATTTTTGAGACATTACATTTCTACAACCATTAGGGATTCACATCCCTAAAAACCAAAATGTGGATAAACAAACACATGGGGGTACTGAGAATGAATCTGAACCTCTTACTCCCATGTGCTCTCGTGGTGATTTCCATGATGGAACCGAACACACACCAAAGGAATAAACTGTTCACGATGGACCCACTCTTTTGTAACCTCTATCTTTACTTGTAATTACATAAAAGTCACCACATCGTCAATTTCCATCTCGCCCCAGTCAATGACATGTGATGGATCATGCACATAAATCCTCAACTATGACACATGGAAAACATCATGCACTAGGTGCATCTATGTGGGGAGATCTAGGAGGTATTCCACCTCACCAACTCTACTTAGAATTTGGAAAGGTCCAATGAACCTCAGAGATAACTTGTTGCCCGAGCCAAATCTCTATAATCCCCTTCGGGTGAGACCCGAAAGAACACACAGTCTCCCTCCTCGAACTCTCGGGGAATCCATCTCATATAAGCATATGATTTCATCTGACTCTATGTATTCCACATCCACTACTGGATAATTTTCACCTTCTCAGTGGTATCCCATACCAACTATGGTCCCATGAGTGTTGACTCTCTTGGGTCTATCCAGAAAAGTGGTGATCGGCATGGCCACCCATACAAAGCCTTGAACGGTTCCATGCCAATGTTGTAGTGATATATGATGTTTTATGAAAAATCTACTAGTAGATGGTGGTACTCCCCACTATGACCATAATCAAGAATATAAAAAATAATCTTGTCCTCCACAGTCTTTCTGGTTTGATCCATTGGACCATCAGTCTATGGGTGAAAGGCTATTCTCTAGCATAGATGAGTCATGAATGCCTCATATAATCCATTACACAGTTGAGATGTGAAGATAAAATCACGTTCTGATATAATCAACTTGGGAAACCTGTAGATATGAAAAATCTCATGGACATAGAGGCCTCTTCATCCCTCTACCTATCCCTGCTCCATGATGGGTAGGAACTGAGCTGATTTTTTGAGACGGTCAATGATCACCCAGATAGAATCTTGGATCTCAGAAGTGTGTGATAATACCTTCATGAAGTCCAAAAATATACCATCCCACTTCCACTCTGGTACCTCAAGTGGTCGTTCCAATCCTACTGGAACTTAATGCTTAGCCTTCATTACCTGACAAGTGAGGCACTGAGAAACAAACTCAGTCACCACATTCTTTATTCATGGACACCAGTATAAATGTTAGAGTTCTAAGTTTATCTTCACCTATTCAGGATGTACCACCAAGGTGGTGGTATGGAACTCCCTAAAAATATTCTCTCAAAATTCCACGGGTACTACCGTGCACCCACTAAAAAGGATGATGTGCACCCACCTAGAGAAAATCCACCAGGAGCCTGTCCTGAGGATAAATGAGCATGTTGGGCCACACAGTCAATATCCACAAGTTGTGCCTGCTTAAATTGTTGATAGAGTGGGGGAGTAACAATAATAAACAGTGGGTAATTTGATCCATCATCATCCATGAAGGATATCTGCATCACTGATAGCTACCCCATCACCTTAGTCAGTAGCTACAAACAGGGCATACTGCTAAGCACGCCTACCACCACATTCCCCATCCTAGAATTAAATACTATCATGATGTCATATTCCTATAGGAACTTAATCCTTCACTGCTACCTCAATTTACAGTCCTTTTGGAGAAGATATACATGAGACTCATCTTTTCTGAGTAAATGGTAAACCATTCACCAATAAAGTAGTTATTCCACATATCAGAGCAATGACCACAACTTTTAACTCCATTTTATGGGTCACATAGTTAGGCTCATTCTTCCTCAACTTTTGTGATCGTTAGGAGATAACTACTCGCTCCTACATCAGGACACAAACCAATCTAGTCTCTGATATTTCATTGAATGTTACATAGAAAATTCCCTTCTATGGTACTCTCATGATGTGGACACTCATTCGTCTTCATCTCATCTCTGGTAAATTCTAATATAACTTCTCCATGCATACAATGGGTTTTTCATTCCATGTAAAATCCTATAAGTGTGCTACTACTCTGTAATATTTAGGCATGAACCTACGGTAGTATCCAACCAACCCCAAGAAACTCTGCCCCTTAGTCACATTCCTGGGTAGCTCCCAAAAAGTAAATTACTCTACCTTCTCTAGATCCAAAGAATCTCCAGCATCCAAGATGATCTATCCCAGAAAGTGGACCTCCAAAATCTAGAACAGGCATATTGGGAGCTTCCCATAAAGCAGGCCCACTCAAAGTGTATCCAAGACTATCCACAGGTGTGTACCTTTCTCCTCATTTGATGATGAGTAAACCAAGATGTCATTAATGAAGACCACCACGAAATGATTGAGGTAAGGCTAGATGATATTTTTCATGACTCCCCTGAACACTGATGGGGAATTTTTTACACCGAATGGAATCATTATAAACTCATAGTGTCCATATAGAAATCTAAATCTTATCTTTGATACATCGTCGTCTTGTAACTGAAGCTATTGATAGCCTGATCTACGTTATATCTCTGAGAACCACCCCATTCCCTACATCTGATCAAAGTGGTCATCAATCCTCATTTGCGGATACTTTTTCTCCACAGTCACCCAGTTCAAGAACTGAAGTCCATGTATAGCTTCAATCATCCATCTTCTTTCTTGAAAAACTACACTGGCGATGCCCAGGGTAAAACACTTGTTCTCACGAATCCCTTCTCTTGTAAGTCCTCAAGTTCTACCATCAAATCACGATGCTCTGTAGAAGAAATCTGATATTTTGGTGTGGATATCAGTGCCATCTTAGGGTAAAGGTAGATGAATAATTCTACCTCTATACTAGGTGGCATCCCCGAAATATCCTCAGGAATAACACCTTCATACTCATCCACCACTACTCGAAAGTGAGGACTCCAATATTCCACCGCACTGAGGGTGAGGCTAGCCAACTGTTGAGTAATTGACTACACCCTCCACCGAGAATGTCAGACCTGTTCTATAAGATTTTCCTTCTCATTGGTGAAGGAAACGTTGGTCCCATCCTTGTTAACACACCACAATCTATTCCTAAGATAGTCAATCTGAGCATGAACTGTGGATAATCGGTCCATACCCATGATGAGATCATAAGGCCTTGACACTACTACTAGGAGATCCCAACAAAAGATCTCACCTCCAAGAGTAATATCACACTTCCAGAACCAGTGTGTAATCATAGAATCAACACCTATAGGATTATGTAACCATAAGGATCAGGCTAACGGTTCAACTGGAATCTTCGAGCCTCAAAAGAGGTCTATGGAAAGGAAAGAGTGACATGTGATTGTGTCTATTTGAACTACAACATGGGTGGATAAAAAACAGATCATACATATATTCATATCTAGATCACTGGGGTCATAGGACTCTATTATCTGAAGTCGAGCTCTCCCATGTCCTTCTGCTCCCTATGGCCATGGTGGACCACCCGGGGGTGGTGGTAGTAGTACCTCCAATTGTCAACCACCCCAAGAATCCTGAACAGATCATTTTCAACATCGTCCACCCTACAGACCATCCCACTCGAACATCTGTTTTTCATTGGTGGTCCCTCGACCGTCCATTGATCATTTGTGTGGTTGGTCAGGCAGTCATGAGCCATGTGTCCCTAGATGTCGCATGAATAGTATACCATTCTCCACTTGTAACCCCCACTTCCCAGTGGCCTGGAACAACCAATCTTGTTTCCTGGGGTCATCCTTTGGATGGTCTATCTTGCTTGGACCCATGCATCATATATTGGATTCCCTCCATGGAGGACTCAAAAACCAATCACCCGGTGGTAGCACCCACCATCGGTGACTACTCTGTGAGGAAGCTCTCTACAAATAAATCTCACACTGTCACTCCAACCTATGTGGGGATGCTGTGGAAAATCATTGACTCATAGATCTCTCAGAAGAGTCCTAGCTCAAAGGTTTGGGCTTTGAAGAAAGGGTCACGCTACATAATTATAGAGTATCAAGAGAGGAATATAAACCTTATAGATTACTCATCCACTAATATTCTGCCCTATTTAGTTGATACAACTCTTTATGTGCACTAAGCACAAGTTCGTAGGGAATAAATCCTCATGGATTATCCACTCAAAGTTATCCTAGGTGAGGTAGCCTTATCATGAGTCTGATTCATCAAGCTCCACCATCTCCCTATTAGGCCCTAAAGAAGTTTTGTGGCTAATATTAACATCTTGTCATGTGGATTCCTCACTAAGATAAAGACCCGCATCACTGTCTCCAGCCAATCCTAAGAGGCCTGGGAATATATCTATCCCCAAAACTTGGGAGGTCTCTATCTTTGGAACTTGTTCAGTGTGCTGAGCCTATGTGCACCCTCTACCGGTAATACTGGTAGTAACTACTAATCAACGGGTGGTGTTAACACTGGTACACCACCCTGTGGGTGTAACTCCCCGACCCTAGTTACCCAGAGTCAGTGCATTATTACATATCATTGGCATGATCATGAGAGATCAAGTCCCAAAATAATGATTAGTTTAGTAGCCTTGGATGTACTATATACATACATAACAGTTACATTACATCATAAAATAATTAAAACTAACATTGTGTCCCATTTAAATACACTCATATCCATTATCTTATTCTTGTAGGCTAATCATGATATAGTTCTTCACATCCTAGAAAAAATAAAACATAGAAAAGGGTGAGCATAGATTCTATGTAAGGATAAAAATAGAGCAGAAACATTCATAAATAACCATAGATTCTCTATAAGGATAACAAGAATATGATAACATATATGATCTTTTAATGTTTCTTTGTTAATAATATTTCAGTAGTATCATTGTTTTGGGTGTTAACTGATTCTATTTTCATTATATGTTTTTTTACTAAGTCATGTTTGGTAGGGATAGGATGTATTCAATTCGTATACATAATGATATTACGTTATTGAAAAAAAATAATTATGAAATGATATTTACTTTTGAATAGTTACTATGGGGAATGAATCTCACAGTGTTCGTGGAGACAGTAATCCGTAAGTACACAGAACCGACAATGCCATTCAATTGTTGGTGAAATCCTATGTAATTGGATGGTATATCATATATACATAATCATTTACCTGTTAAATTTATTATTTATATTAATTATACTCATTATTATACACATCCAAATAATTATTTGTTGAATAACAAACTCCACCATGACGTGGAGACAGTAAGTCGTATGTATGCACGTATGGTGACTTTCTCATTCATATGATGGATAGAATAATGAATATGGTTGTAAAATATTTATAATAACATCACAGTATGTAGAAGGTAATGGATTTATTATTTTGGTATGGAAACAACAAAGAAAGAAGATGTGGAATACTAAAAGATCATTGAAAATGGTGATGAAATAATTACCTCTTCTTATGGTGCTTCCTTTTGATTTGATCAAAAGTGCTTCATAGAAAGGCTTTATTATCAATTTAAGGCCTATAGGTTTATTTTAGGGTAGTTGGTGTGATATTTGAGAAGGTTTTGTCGGAGAAAATTTGATTTGGGGGTGTGATATTGAGAGAAGGTGAAGTACTCTTTTATAAAAGAGGTGAGGGTCACTATAGGGAAACCTTGAAATATTATTTTATTATACAATCATATTCTGTTTATAATGGCTCTAAAAGGATTTATTTTGAGGATAAGATGGGTATGGGTCTAAAACCTCTCAACCAATAGGTTTTATACAGGTTTAGGTCACTATATTAAACTTGTCTTTTAGATTTAACTCTTGGTTAAATAGTTTAAAAATTTACCACGTCTCCTTATATTTTTATATTATATGGTTAATAAACCTACTATAAAATGTAAAGAAAACCCCAATAGGTTCATTAATGTCATATATATTATTATATATTTATTTTTGGAGAACCTTAGATTTTTAGGACTATTATATCATTTAATAATATTGTATTTTTTTAAAAACCTCAATTATGTGAATTTTGACAATACTTAGTATTTTGTTTTTGTGAAAGTCTTAAAAATATGATTTCTTAAAAAACAATTAATTGAATCAACCATAACAATAAATATTAACCAATAAATTTTTTTTAATGATTCAAAAGTCTCAATTTACATTTATTTTAATATTTATAATATCAATTATTTTTATATTTCATAAATAAGGTAATTACTGCATCATCGTTGTGTCAAAAATGAATTTAATTATATAATGTCTAAAAATTATAAATAAAATACCATGATATATTAAATCATTTTATATTTATAATGAATATTTATAGTCAAAATTATCTTATTTATAACCCTATATTAAAAAAAATTAGTTATTAAATTTTCAATTTAACATTTTTAACTCTTAATTAAGTAAAATATTAATAAATATCCTAATCTAGACCATGTGGAACCAAAGGATAATATTTTATTCCTAAGGTATATTTTGGTCTAAATACACTTATACAATACATTTATGACCAGTGTTAGGGTAATTATAATATTATTTTATCTTTAATTACCCTATTTAGTTTAATCGTGGTAAATAAAAGACAAAAGTTACTATTCATAAAAAATTATTTCCATCTTATTGAACCAAATTTTACATAATGGTTTCAACTTAATCTCTAAGATTTTTGAAATTCAATTCACAGATTTAGTAAAATTAGGTTTTATGAAAATTTGCTAACGTGCCTAGAAGTAGGGTAAAAGACGTAAAAAATTTCAATAAAATTTTATACATCTAATTTTATTATAAAATGACTAATGAATTAAATTGAAATAATATAGTTATTATGTATAAATTTTTACTTAAAATAAATTTAAATAATTTAAATAATTATTTAAGTAGAAAGATGGTTTTTAAACAATAACGTAGTGTTTTTTGTTATTAATCAAAAATTGAATGTTTTTCGAAAAATACCAATAAAATATCCCTTTGATAATTATGATATTACATATCCAAAAAATATGTATATTTTACCAAATTAAAAACATTGTAGTTGGGTTAATTAAAATAAAATTAATTCACGTTGACGAAACCAGAAAGTGGATTTTTGAGAAATAAAATTATCAAAAGAAGGATATTTGTTTATGTCTGTTTTAAAAGTGAAATTACTTCCATTGACCAAATTTGGATTAAATGATAAAAATATAATATAATTATACATAAAAACCATTAAAATTTATTATTTAACACTATAAATTATTTTTATTAAAAAGTTATTTTCAATTAAAATTTAGTATATTTCACTATTAAATCAAAATATGAAAGTTATCAGAAAAACGCAAAAAAAATATATATCCAAAATAAATTTTTATGTCCCACTTATAAAGAAGAATTTTATTTTATCAAATTTAATATATAACAGTGTCAAATATTGTATATAGAAAGTTTTCTACATTAAGAGGCAGAAACACTGATGTTTTTGAAAAATCTTCTTTTACCTGAAAAATTGAATTTGTACTAATATTATATCTATGAAACAAAAAAAATGTTAAAATTATATTAGATATATATAAAATTCAAAATGTGTTTTTTACTATTCATAACTGCTTTCAAAATGGTTGGTTTGATAGTTCATGTTGTGCTTGAACTCGGTGTTGCGTACATTTCACACAATTTTATTATTCGAAGAGAAGCGCGGCGTGGAAGCTTGGGGTGTTACATTATTCTATTTTTCAATAAATAGTGTCGTCGTAATTTGAAATTGTTATTCAGAAATATAAGGTTAATAAAAGAAGATACCTTTGTGGAAAACTCACATCGAATATAGGTTAAATAAAATTTAGTTTCAATAAGAGGGAAAGGGAAATGAAAAAGTCACCACCAAATTAGGATTTATAATAGTAGAACATTGGTGACAATTATAATTAGAGGAAAAACATAAATATTTATATGGAGTGATTTAGGTCATCAATCACAAACATGTGAATGGAAAATTTAGGGCCTCAAAGCCATTAATCTACGATGAATAACATAATGTATTAGGATAATATATTTTTGGGTTTAATATATTTTAACTAATGTTTAAAAATTATTTTCATCATATAATAAGAAAAAAAATATAATTAGAGTTCCATCCATTAACAAATTTCTACCACAAACTCATCTTTCACTCCAAACGATGAGTATTCAAGATTACTTGTTCACACCTGAAGTGCTAGAATAAACTTATAGACAATCAAATAATCCAGAAAGGGTGAACAATATATTTCCCTTGAATTTAGAGATTAACCAAAACCACAATGGTTAGTACAAGATCATATTATCCCCAAAAAAGATAATCCTTTAGTAAAAAAATTCTATTCATAATTTCTAAAATTAAACCAACAATTACCAAAGTTAAATACATACCATTCAATAAACAATTTACCTTAAAATACATCAATTTAATCCAAACTAAGATTGAAACCCATAACTCAAAAGAATTTTATTAAAAATTATTCCACATTAAATATTATCTCCAAATAACATCGATTACTCTTAAAGTCACATACTTAAAAGTAATTAACCTAGTCATATATTCTCTTTGATAGGTAAATCATTTCAATAAATAACCCAAATCACTATAAATATACAATAAAACATAGATAAAAAATCCACCATTACTCCTCAATTAAAATCCCAAAGTATTCTATTTTCCTTATGCATATAGTGTTCCCCAGAGAGTGAACGTCTTCCAAAAGAACATTTATCACATAAGCACCAAATAATTTTCCTACACTAAGGATACGCATTATATAAAAAATAAGTTCCCAAATCAAGTTATTATTGATCAATAAAATCATTTAACGACAAATAATTAGTAACAATAACCAGGGACTTCACGTAGTCTAATGGTATGCGATAAATCCTAGTCGCACATTGGTTGTGGGTTTCATTCCCACAGTTTTGTCTGACGCAACTTTTTTTCACACGGTCTGTGTGTTTTCCTTTTTTTAAAATCTATATTTTATAACATTCCAAAAATAAGATAAATTATTCAAAATAACCATAACATAATTTAACCACAAATTTTATCTCATACCTCCCATTTTCATCCCAAAAATTAATAACTTGTAATTGCCTCAAATTCAAGGATCAAATAAATCCAAATGGTTATTTATAACTATATCCACAAAAGAAAAGATATTTTTTCCTTGAATAGAATTTTCAAATAAAAAACTATAGGGTTACACATACTAGAGAAAATTATTCAAATGTTATCCCATAAACAAAGAGTACTAATAATTTTAAACATTTCTTTATCTATTTATTTTCACATAGGTTCTTCCTTGACCAAGAGGATATCCTATAGAATAGGGCATTGACATGGGTAATTCCCAGGTCCTCTATATATATGTAAAATGATTGTAAATGGATTTGTGGGATCATTATTACTTTCTTCCATATTACTCTTCATTTTTCCTATAAAATTATTTACTTTATGTCCTTCATTCCCAAATATAAAGCATTTCTTTGTTCCATTGAGACACATTATTGTGTGTCTCCTTCCACATTACCTGCATGATAGAAATCAAGCTTTATTTTCTCCATGTTCTCCACTACCAGATCTCTTATCATTCATCTCCTTTCTCATCTTTGTTGAGTCTGAGAGTTTGTTTGTATAAATGTTTTTGATAAAATTTTATGTAAATTGATTCATTATGAACATGATATCTTTTACTCTTGGAAACATTCAATTTTGTTTCTCATTTCCACCACCATTCCCACCTTGTACATCATGTTCAATGTTACTATAACTTCCTTGGAATCCAACCATTTACTAAAACCTGAAAGAATTTTGTGGGTTACAATAGTCATAAAATAATTTATATAATATCATGAAACCTTATTTTCAATCTTAAAAAACTTATAATTAACCAATTTTATTTATTATAATTTTATATTAAAATATTTTAAATATGTTTGTAAATAAAAATTTCAATTATCCTAAATATTCCCTCAGGAGTGTCATAACCAAGAGTGCTGCAAGGCCTGTTATCGTGCACCAGTTCCAATTCGATTCTAGATGAAAGCGGTGTTTTCTGGTTTTACCCCTAGGTATATATTTTCGAGAGCTGACTCTACCTGCTCGTATCCAGGTAGGGATGTATTTCTTGGAAAACCAACATAATATTTACATTAACAAAAAATTTGGATGTTCTTCTATACTAATCCCCAATGTCTATTTTAGGGTAATGTTCACTAATCAGAGTTCTTCTAAATATAGTTTCCATGGATTGTACTAAACATCAACTAATACCAACTGTAACACCCCGACCCTAGTTACCAAGAGTCAGTGCATTATCACATATCATTGGCATGATCACAATAGATCATTTCCTAAATTATCGATTAGTTTAGTATCCTCGGAAGTACTAGATACATACAGAAGTTTTACATTACATCATAAAATAAAGAAAAAAATCAATGTGTGCCCATTGAATACACTCATATCCCTTATCCTATTCTTGTAGGTTAATCAAGATATACATCTTCACATCCTAGGAAATATAAATCATAGAAATGGGTGAGATCAGATGCTCAGTAAGGATAACAATATAGCAGAAAATTTCATAAATAAGCATAAACATTTAAGGAAAATTATAAGATTAAAGAAATACTTTTAAAAATAAAATTTTGTATAATATGGAAAATATATATCAAATAATTCCATTTAATTACTCACATGGATATTTTACTAGTCGAATAATCACATGTAATATCAATAGATAAATTTATAATGATGGAATTCATAATGCCAGACATCATAACCACATAGTCAAGACCTCATGCTAAGACTAAAAATAAAGATTATCTCATGGCCTTGGGAAAAAAAACTAGTTTGTTTCATGAGGCCTATCGATTCATCAAGGAGCTATAGCGGGCTCCACCCATCAATTACTAAGTCCAATGCGTTATTCATATAAAAAGGTTGGAACATAATCTAAACATTTGTCTTATCATTAGCATATGAAATTTCAATATTTTAACCACAAAACATAAATGTTATATAAAATAGAACATCCACAGTAAAACATAACTCATTCAATACAATATGAAATATTGTATTATAATAAATCTACCTCAATCACGAATAATGAGTATATTGACATATATGAAAATAATCACTAAAACTATTTGAGATAAATATCCTTTTTTGTTGAAAACATTTAAAAGTATCGCTATTTATTAAGAAGCGGTTTAAAAGTTATTTTTGATTCAAAGTGTTCCATACCACTATGAAGATTTTAAAGTAATTTTAATTTTAAAACATTCATGTCCATATATATAAATCTATAAAAACATTTTTAAATCATGGACTTTAATGATAATAATTTAGATAAATAAATCATTAAAACATTTAAAATGATATTTTAGTTAGACTTCCTAAAAAAAGGTAAATTCTTGAATACAAGTAATTTATGTATTCAAAATTAGATAATATCATGAGAATAATTGGGTTCATGATATTATATGTCAAAATACAGTATATACACCATATAAAAGTGAATTGCACATAACATCAAATAAGTCTCAATGGAATGAAAATTTAGATGAATCCCTTATAAAGAATGTATCCTTAGGTTAAGGATAAATCAATGTCCTAATTATGTGTGAAAAATATAAATACAATCAATATGATTTGATATTCAGTGTAAATCAATCAGAGTACATTCACACATATTGTTGTAAAAACAACACCAATAACTTTGATGTTTAACTCAATGAATGGAAATTGAGTTATGATTACTCTTATCAAGTTCATATCTATGACATGAGAATTTTTCAACAGAGTGATTATGTGTATTCAAAGTATATACACACAAAGGGTAGTGTAAATTACTACATAAATAAATTAATATTTATTTCACACATAATCTTAGAGTAAAATAATCTATGATGATTGCGTAGAACCCAATGGGTGGGAATTGAAATTAGAAATTCCCTTACCGTTTTGGTAACATACGAAACATACACCCCATAAATGAAGGATCGTATAATGAAGTTTTAAATACACATAAATTAATTTATATTACACAAATAATACAATAATTGGAAGTACATGCACCACACAAAGGGAAATAATAGAAAATATAGCATGAATCTCATGGGAATAAAATGTTAGATGAAAACCCCTTACCTTGTAATTTTTCTTAGTTCAGGGTAAGTTAAAATTATGTATAATGGTGAAATAATTGTTATTAAATTATACAATAACCAAATACATAAATATAATATCATATATGATATTTTAAAATTGCTTTGTTAATAGTATCTTTGTAGTATCAATGTTTCGGGTGCTAATTATTCATTTTTCATTATATGTTTTGTCATGTAAGTCATGTTTTCAAATTATATGATGTATTTGATACATATACAGAATGATATTATTTTCTTAAACATTATTTTTAGTCATAAAATGATATTTATTCTTGAATGGTTATGATAGGGAAGGAATCTCATCACGTTCGTGGAGATGGTAATCTATACGTACACACTAGTGAAAATACCATTCTATTGATGGTGAAATCATATGTAATTGTATGTTATATAATATATAAATAAACATTAACATGTTATATTTATTATTTATATCAATTATATTCATTATTTTACCCATCCAAATAATTATGAGTTGAATAACAAACTACACCACGATGTGAAGATGGTAAGCCTTACGTATTCACGTATGGGGACTTTGTCATTCCTATGATGGATAGAATAATGAATATTGTTATACCATAATAATAATAACATAAAAATATGTATAAGGTACTGGAGTTATTATTTTTATATGAAAACAACAAATAAAGTGGAAGTGGATAATGAAACGATCATTTAAAAAGGTGATGAAATAATTACTTCTTCTTCGGGTGCTTCCTTTTGATTTGATAAAAAGGGATCATTCGGTTGAAATTATGATCAATTTAATGAATATAGGGTTAAGTGATGGTAGTTGGGAGGATATTTAAGTAGGTTTTGGCCAAGCCAAATGGCTTTTGAGGTGTGATTTTGAGAGAAGGGGGTGTACCCTTTTATAAGAGATGTGAAGGTCACTTTAGGAAAACCATGAAATATTATTTTATTATACAATCATATTCAGTTTATAATGGCTCCAAAAAGATTTATTTTGAAGATCAGATGTGTATGGGTCAAAAACCTCTCAACAAATAGGTTTTATATAGATTTAGGTCACCTTATTAACCTTATCTTTTAGATTTAACTCTTAGTTAAATAGTTTAACATTTACCATGTCTCCTAGTATTTTTATATTATATGGCTAAAAGCTAACTATAAAATTTCAAGGGAACCCCAAGTGGTTCATTAATGTCATATATATTATTATATAAGTCATTTGTCCTAACCATATATTTTTAGGCTATTATATAATTTAATAATATAGTATTTGTTATAAAAACACATTTATTTCAATTTTGACATTATTTAGTATTAGGTTTTTCTGAAAGTCTTAGCAATATGATTTATTAGAACTAAATAAATTAAATCAACCAAAACATGTAATTATAACCATGAAATTTTTTTTAATGTATCAAAAGTCTCAATTTACATTTATTTTAATATTTATAATATTAATTATTTTAATAATTCATTAATAAGGAAACTATTTCATCATCATTGTGTCATAAATATATTTAATTATATAATGTTTAAAAATTATAAATAAAATACCATGATGTGGTAAATATTTTTATATTTTTAATGAATATTTATTATCGAAATTATATTATGTCTAACCCAATATTAAAAATGTTTTAGTTATTAAAATTTGAATTTAACACTTTTAACTTTTATTTAAATAAAATAATAATAAATGTCTTAATCTAAACCAAGTGAACCAAAAGGATAATACTTTATTAAAAAGGTTTATTTCTGTATAAATACAATTATATTATAGAATTATGAAAAGTTCTATGGTAATTATAATATCATTTTTACCTTTAATTACTCTATTTACTTTAAACCTTGGTAAATAAAATTCAAAAGTTACTATTCACCAAAAAAACATCTTATTGAAAAAAATTTCACTTACTAATGTCAACCGTGTCATTATGATTTTTGAAATTCAATTTACAAAAGAGGTGAAATTGCATTTTATGCAAATTTGCTAACATACCTAGAACGTGGGTAAAAGACGTTAAAAAATTCAATTAAATTTTATACATCTAATGTTATTATAAAATTAAATTGATTAATTAAATTGAATAAAATATTTATTATGTATATTTTTTAATTAAAATAAATTTAAATAAAATAAAAAATTATTTAAATAAAAAGTCAGTTTTTAATCATTAACGTAATGTTTTTTACTATTCATCAAAAAATGAATATTTTGAGAAAAATACCAAAAATTAAACTAAGATAATTTTTATATTCCAAATAGAAAAATGATGTCTATTTTACCAAATTAAAAACATATAAGTTTAATTAATTGATATAAAATTAATTCCTGTTGTCAAACCAGAAAGTGGGTTTTGGATAAGTAAAAACAATCAAAAGATTGATATGTGTTTATATCCGGATTAAAATTGAAATTACTTCCAATGACCAAAATTATATTAAATGATTAAAAATATAGTCTAATTATACATAAAATCCATTAAAATTTATAATTTAACACTATAAATTATTTTGATTAAAACGTTGTTTTCAATTAAAATTCTGTATCTTTCACTATTCATCAAAATATAAAAGTTATCAGAAAAACACAAAAAATTTATCCAAATTAATTTTTTATGTCCCAATTCTAAATAATAATTTAATTTCTTCAAATTTAATACATAAAAGTCTCAAATATTGTATTTATAAAGGGTTCTCCATTAAAAGGCGTAAAAACTGCATTTTTTGAAAAATGCATATTTTATCTGAAAAACTTGATTTGTCTTTATATTATGTCTAAGAAACAAAAATTATGAATATTAATATCATATAGTATATATATAAAATTAAAAATGTGGTTATTACTATTCATAAATTATTTCTAAATGGCTAGTTTGATAGGTCGTGGTGTGCTTGAACATGGTGTTGCATACATTGCACAATATTGTATTATACATAGGGAAACATACCGTGGAAGCTTAGGGTGTTAAAAAAGGACCATCACTAGTATGAGTCCTTGATCTGACACCTCATCGCTAGGTATCGTGTCCTCAGGATAACATATCAGAATCCTAGATGGATGTCTACCTGCATCCTTACACAGATCAAGACGTACCATGGTTAATAGATTATACATGATGAGATAACTCTAATTCATGAAGAACATGAGGAAACAATCAATTCCTATATAATTCATGAAACCCATTTTTTTAGAGTCAAAAGCATAATTCATGATCCTGGTATATTATTACGTTGGCCACCACACCCACACTGGACTCCCCAAATCTGAAACTTGTACTCGAAACATTTAACATTATTTCCAAAAAAAGACTCCTGGTATTTGAGTTATAACCGACCACCTATGATACCTCTTTTTCTTGACCCGTCCCTCAAGGCCCGCGTTGTGTCTCTCCCAAGCCTGCCTCCCTAAGGCTAGGGATTGGCGAGTAGTGTTGAAGGTGTCAACATGTTAATGGAAGGAATTTTCATGAGTACCTATATGAACGCACACACAACCACATCCCAAAAACTAGAATGGTAAATCATGCATGCCACTAATTTACCACTGAGTAAAGATACAAGATGTAGGTCAACTGAGAGAGTATACAAACCCAAAAAAAGAAGAACTAAAAAATAGGAATTTACATAATATCACTGAAAATCCATCCTATAAAAACTCTACCTTATGGGTATGTGTAGACTAGCTTCCAGAAGTAGTAGAAGCACTCCCAGGATTCCTGATCTCTTTGGGCACCACTGTGTCCTAGGCCACGATTTCCTCCATCAAGGCACTGATCTTTTGCACTAGACACAACATGTGTGGGAAAATACTGTGCATGGGTGAGTAACAAAAAACTCATTAGGTACCCCAAAACACAGTTGAATGACCACAAAGTATTCCATAATGAAAACCACAAAGTCTGGTCAAGACTAAATAAAACATGCACATGTATAATCTAATGTACAGAAAAAAATAATATCAGTCAAAACACTGAACACCGTGGATTGATGAGGTACACATCCAAGATTATTATTGTGGGTCTTCTGGGTCACACAAAGCCACTTATAGAAGATCCACATAGGGTCTCATGGAACTGATCCGCACAAGATCACTTGTATCTGATCCACACAAGGTTGATAGGTGTTGATCCACATAGGGTTTCAAAGAGATGATCCACAAATGGTTTCTAGGAGCTTCTCTACACAATTTCTCTAGTATATGGTGCACAGAGGGTCTCTAGGATATGATCCATAGTGGGTCTCTTGGATCTGATCCACATAGGGTCACTTAGGTCTGATCTGCACACGGTCGTTAGGTGATGATCCACACATGACCACTTGTCTTCATGTCATAGCAAGTCGTAAGATTCCTACACATAAAATTCTTTATTCCAAGAGAATCCATACTTATGACATGAGTTTTATCTCAATTACCAAAAAAACTCAATTAGAGTATTTCCAAAGTACCACCTCATCACAACAGTCACAATACCGTAGACTGAGTGTTAATCGCACGCCCTATCTGAATGATATTGGCATTTTAGTGAACAAGGGATGGTTGTGTCGGGGCGCAGTCCGACTCGGTTGAACTGACTCGACCAAACTATCCCCCAGGTTCCCTCATGATCTGGACTAATTTGAATAACCTTAACTGGTCGGGTTCGTGTTTGGGCTGGTCTGGTCCGACCTGGACAGTGGGCATGCCTGATTGGGCCTTGTTGGACCTAGCCCGGGTCGGCTGTGGGTCTAGTCTGCTGGGCCGGTCAACGACCCGGATTTATCTAGTATGGCCCTCCATTTTCTTACCCCTCCCTCACTGACATATGTCCCAATATTATCTTGACATCCTAGCTACAACATTAGGATAGTTTACAATATCTCAGATGACCATTGGTCATACAGTTCAGCTGATCGTGGCTGGCAGGTGTCGGATGCCCACCTCGTCCCACATACAGTCCCTCAACCATGTGTCACGGGTGCCATGGACTGCGCGATGCAGGCCACTCCTCCAGACTTTTCCAGTTTGTTGTTTCCCATCACTTCTAGCTTTCGGTCATAGAGTCAGCGGGTCCTATTGCAATGTCGTTTCCTAAGCCGACCGCGAGGTTCCATCGTGGCACACCACCATTTGCTTGCTGCCGCCGCTACGGGCCACCACCGACAACATTTTTTCCGGACCACTAGGTCTGCTTAGGTGGTCCGTTTCAAAAACCATTTATGTAAATGGTCTTCTCAGGTCTCCCTCTCCCCTGTTATGGACTCAAAAAACAATATTCGGTCATTTTGAAGATGCATCCATGAAGAATTCACAAGAACGTACAAAGGCTTAGAGGCTCGGGCCTTGTTCGTGTCGGCCCACACACTCCGCATTACAGATCGACAAATAAGGGATGGGTTTAATGCTTTTTCAAGGATCCATCCCAATGAAATCCCCCAAAAAAGAGCACTCTCTTGCAAGAACATTAATCTGTGGATAAGCCTATTCGTTGTTTGGTCAGCGTTCATTGTTTAGAACAAAGAACCGATATTCAAATAAAAAAGGTAACCCCTACCTAGAGAAGATTCTTCATTAGTGTTGATCCATCTGAAGTCATTGGGGTACATCAATCACTGGTCCCAGATCCTTTCTCCAAGTCATCATCGCCACTTTTGGATCATCAGTCATTCTTCATTACAGGGAAAATCCTTTTCTTTTATTTAGAGAAATTCACACTACGATTATATAACCCATTATATCATTAAAATAGAAATGTGTTGCAACGTTTCTGTTACGCCACATCGTCTCTTTGTTACACTATTTCATTAGTGAAATAATGTATCTTTTACTCATTAATTACTGAGTCTTTATGATAATCATTTAAGATCCTCATTAATAGTGTTTTTCTCCTCCTCGTTGTTGCACCGCAGTGCTTGCGTACCACCACTCAATTGTGAGAAAAAGAAAAGAAAATTTATTTTTAATTTATTTTACTTTTCTTACTAAAGGGATGAAAATTATCTTTTTTGGTCAAACTTTGTCGGTCAAAGTTAGGTCCTTTCTAGGAGAATCTCTTCATTCTGATTTCAAAAGTTACCTTAGATATTTGATTCGAGCACTGGTTTAAAAGTTAAAAAACTTTCTTTCATGTTTATTTAAATAATATTAAAAAATGTTAAAAAAACTATTCACATCTCACCGGGCCTCAGAATCAGCATCTGTCTAAATTTTTGGTCTCAAAATAACCCCATATAATTTAAGAAAAAATTACATGGAATATATAGGACATTACACATTTAAATGTCCTTCAGGGGCTCATGTTTCCTTTGAGATAAATGTTAGGCCTCCGAGCACATGTCACATGAAATTATATAGGCTCATAGTGAAAATTATATTTATAATTGCAAGAAATCCTTTCTCTACATCCTATAGGGGTCCCTCATGGTGAGAATTTTCATATTAAATTTGATATATCATAAGATTTTCTATATCAACTAGTTCCTAAACCACATCACCCATGAATTCTACCATCACCATCACCGAATATCGTAGATTGGAGGTCATCAATCACTCCTTTCCCAGGAGATCCTATATTTGGGTTCAAATCCACTCCAAAAATTCCCATTGATGTCATCCATAGCCAAACAATCAAAATTGGGATGAACGGATTGTTAAAATCAATTCATATCAACCTCCAATAATCCACTATCGATGTCATCCTGCAATCGTACAATGGATCATGAACCACACCCACAATATTGTTATATGGCCCCGATGAATGGTCTCACAACCACCAAATACTTTGTATTCAACAAACCAAATACCAATGAAGTTTCCTACAATGATCATGTAATGAGTGGTGGAAAATCCATAAACCATCACATGCAAGGAATTAAACTCAAAAAAATTTCATTTTTCCTAGATCTATTTTTACTAATATAGACCAATGAAGAGGTATAATATCAATGAACAATATAAGTCATTCTATTTCAATTTATCAGTAATTCATGAATCATTTTTTGATTCTATAATTGATATGATTTCGATTGAGATTTAAAAAATGAGGAAATCAAAAAAAAATATCCTACATGGAGTTTGAATCAAATGTTGATGAAGAATGAAAAATAGTTTTTTTCGTTGATCCAAACCACAAACTCCAATGGTTCATTTATCATCGATCCTGATTGGATCTAGTTTTTTCTTCCAAGAAAACACTCCAATGGTCTTATATGTATCTAGGTTTTTGTAGCCAACAATAAGAAATATCAATAACCATTTATTTATATAAGTTCCCAGTAACACTTTTAAGACATGTAAAATGAATAGATTTATTTATTTATTTATTTAAATTACACACACGATGAATTTTTAACAAACTCTTATCACCATGAACAATTATGTTGTTCCTAGAAAAAAACCCATTATCTGAACTCAATGGTGCTTGTGGATTTCAGATCTGGACCTCTTTAGATATTTTTTATACATTCATATAAATATGGGTGTTCATGATATTGATATGTTTATTATTTTTGAAAAAATTAGTTAGTTATATCTAGGGATCAAAATCTCACACCGTATGAGCAACTGTTTTAGAAAATAATATATATAATATAAAAAAATATTACACAGAAAATCAGTGGTTTTATAGTTATCACTTTGGTCATAGGTATTTTATTCTTTGAAATATAGATTTTTTAAAATATATATGGTTATAAAACATTGAAAATGTAACTTATACTATGTTATTAACCCAATAAATTATAATTGAAAGGATTATATTTTATTTTTTGGGGTTATTCATTTTTTTATTTCATAATGTTTTTAGGGATTATATATCTGAAATATCATTTCATACTTATAATGTTTATGTTTAAATTCATTGAGATATGTGTTTGTTCAAATGGATACATGTATGTTTTTATTAAAATTTTTATTATTTTTATATAACATATCATATTTTTGGAATTTTTTGTGGTCTATAAATGGTTTTTAGTGAGGTGTAACCCGTTATTTGTCATTTTTACTTTCTTATTAAATTTATATGATTATGGCAAGGAATTATTTGAAGAATTTTTTATGATATATAATTAGTAGTAGATATTATGACAATGATATTTGACATGTTTAAAAAGGGATCCATAAGTTGTTATATATTTAATATGGAAGAATACTATAGTATATTAAATTACCAACATGGTAATGTATCCTAGTGTAGTATATAACTTGGCTAGGGGTTCCCGGTATTTGATTAAAATGAGTGTAAATCTAGATCCATAACTATAAATATCATATCATAGGACGATGATTGGTATTAATATTGTGGGGATATAAGATATCCCATTAGTTTTGAGGTTGATATCTAATGTTATATAGTATTCAATACATGGTTTAATTTTTACCATATTTTAGCATAACATATATTCCTTATTTATTATTATTTTTACTCATGTGTTCTACATGTGTCTTAATGTATTTTTTTTAATAAATAAAAATAATTTTTTTTAATTTTTATTTATTTAAGATGAAATTTATATTTAATAATTCTCATTTAAAAAAGTGAAATGCGTTTGGATTTTGATGGATGTTACAAATATCTCTATGTAATTATATTTTAAATATATTTTTCCTTTTACATATGTTTAATTTTTTTGGGGCAGATTCAACTCCTATTTTTTTAATTGTTATATATAGAGGTGTTTTATCTTATAATATTTATGGTAATATCAATTTTCATTATGTATAATAGATGAAGCATATAAGACATGATATATAGAAGTTTTTAAAACCACAACACTATATTATTGATTATAGTGGAATTATAAACCATGATTAAAAATAAAACCTTTTTGAAAGGAATAACCACAATTAAAAATTGGAATAACTGCATTAAAATAAAATCTCATGCCACCAATGATGATAAATCATTTAAAATGAAGATATTTTATTCTTTTTTCCATGTTTAGTAGTGGTATACAAAAAATGTTATGGGGCCACTTGGTGAAGGTTTATTCCACCACCAAACATAAATAAAACCACTTCACATCCCATTTATTTTTATAGATTATGTTTCCTCTATATTATCATCATACATTATTAATCAACATTCATGATTATGATTCTTATCCATCTGTTTCAACTTGATATTACTGTTGACTAAAATTTATTAAATTCACTTTTTATGCTTTTATTATTCACTTACTCTAAATTATAGGTTACCTATTTATTATATATGTCCACATTTTATCCCTTTAACTTTTAGAAGATAAATGGATTTTTAATTTCACATTAATTGAGTTTTTAATTGTTTTTATGCATGAATTATTGATATTATGTAATCTATCTAATTCCCTAAACACATTAGAACCATTATTCCTCTAGGATTGTATAATGTGTATTATTATTTAATAAATGATGAATTATGGGGTTTTAAAATATATGTTTTTAGATAAACTAGATGCAAGCTGTGAAATTATTATTTTTTAGTTTTCCTACCAGAAATACTCTTTTAAACCTCATTAAATATTTACACCTATTTTTGAAATAGGGAATATTGAATTATGATCTTCCTATAACAAAAAATTCTTCAAATATGGTATAGATAGAACCCATTCCAAGTTTCGAATCTATATCATTCCCTAATAATCATGGTTGAGAACAAGAAAATTTCTCACATTATTTTTCATATCTACATCATACATTACTACACATTAATTTTCTATTGGATAGTTGGTTGAACAAAAATTTGATGAAGAAATTATTTATACCATTCTCTAATTATTTTTGTATCCATTTTTTTTGGTATATCCAAATATATTAGATGTATTGTGATCCTTATTATAGATAATCTTGAAATAACTTTTAACTAAGAAAATATATAACCATTTTCCCTTTAATGGGTGGTAATATATTATGAACTAATAATCATTAACCATCTACATCCATCATAAATATAGAATATATATCTCATTTAGAGTTAATAAATACCATAAACATTTATATTTGGTTTGTATGTAAAATATTTCTTTGAAAAGATAAGACCTTTATGTATTTAATGAAAAATTCTATATCATACTTCAAATCATGAGATGGATAATTTTAATTTGTATCATTCAATGTACATGATGAATAATACAAACCATATAAATCTACAATATGATGCTTCCCATTCCCATATTTCATTCATCACTATATATCACAAAACCATATATGCTAATTGGTGGGGTAGGAACAAGTGAACCGCCTATCATTATCTCTACTTACACATAATTATCCTTAAAACCATCTATCCAAACAAACATTTTTCCTCTCCAAGTTTACTTGGTTAATGTATTATATATTAGTGATAAATTATTTAAAATGATATTATAATATAAATCTAATTTATAAGAAATAATATAGTATTTAATGTGGTTGGTCAGATCTATTGTTAAATTATTTATTTCATTAATGGATCCACTATTATGCAATCACTATAGACTATATGAACAAAAAATAGAAACCTTCTATAGAAAAAATCAAAATTAGCGAAATAATACATGAAACGTTTTCTATTGAAGGGTCATTAATACAATATTGTTATGAAAATTAGTCTATCCCTTAATAAATTAATATATATGAATTTATAATACAATAACTACCTCAAATTGATCAAGGTAATCTATAAAGATTATATTAATTAAAAAATGAAGATAAAGGGGGAATAAGTAATGCCCAATGGATTTTCTATATAGTCATAATGTCTATAACTCGTGTTGAAGCATGTATTGGTTATTTAATACAATTTTACATTCAACAATTCTTATCATGATCAAATACCAATAATGGAGAAATAATTTTCCCCACATAATAGATAATAAAATAATTAATATAAAGTTTCATATACTTAATGTTTAAAATGATCAAATTATATTTCCAATAATCAATGTAGGGTGATTCTCATGGATGAATGAATACATTGTAAATATTTTCCTAGTTTTTATTCTATAATTCCAAAATTACAATCTGGTCATTTCAGTATGAAGTCATTGATATGGGAGTATCACCGTCTATGAATACTATTGAAAACTCAACATCAAGATAAGGTGGAATACATGGAAACTCCTCCTGAAAAAATTTAATAAACTCTCATAATGTTATAATATATTCAAATTTATGTTCATCCTATACTATCTAAGATAAAAACATCTTTTAATAAGAATTTATTCCCATCCAACTGAAAGGAGTTCAAAAATGTTATCATATTTGTAGTAACAACTATATATGATCATAGGTTTGTTTATATATCAAATAATACTTCCATCCCTCAAAAATAAAGGTTGGATTAATGTAAATAAATCAAATTCATGCCTAAGATAACATAATATTATAGTAAATAATGAATATTTAAATTTTCATGATGCAATTTCCCACAAACTAGAATCAGAGGATAATTATAGAATTCATTTGAGATTGTCCTATCATTATAAGTCTTCATTAATAATTCCAATTATAATAATTAATGTTGTATTTTTATTTCCATAGGGAATTATTTAAATATAAAATAGTGGGTATATCTAAAATCAAATATGAATTTTTTTTGTTCAATAGTTGATGATAAATATACCATTCAACATTATATTATTATACCCTACACCAGTATAAGTGATATCAATATACATTAATTTTTATTTATGGTTAAGAGGTTATGGATGTTGATCAAAATAATTACCATTAATCTTTGATCACTCATTATAGTTATTACCATACTGCAATTATTTTAAAAAATATTTTTAGGTGGAGTTTTTTCTATAACATAAACATAATTCTTCATCGTATTACATCGTTCTTCATCTACTTGATGAAATTTCATTTCACAGTTAAAAAATTAAGGATTTCTCTTAAAAAAATTTATAATGGTTTTATTTCAAACATTTTTCATAACAGAAATTTTTTATTCATCTCAACCATGTTTTATGAAATTAATTTAAATTCCATATTTATTCTATTAAAATAAAAATGATATTGATCGGTAATACCAATATCTATTTCAACCATGAAATCACATAAAATAATTTCTTCATATATACTCATTTTTCTTATAGAAAATAGGAATTTGACACATTTTTCAATACACAGATGAATAAAAAAATCTTACATTCAAAATATATGATTACAAAAGAACTGTATCATTCAATTCTTGTAAAATTGTCCTATAATGAACTAATTAATTAATCATTCTTCGGATTCATATTGAGTAATTCCTTCATCATTTTTAAATGAAGAAAATGAGGATTGGACATATTAATAAAGTATAATAAACTAATATTAATCCGCATAGAAATATTTTCATACATCCTCAGTTTTTTTATAATATTCCATAATTGATCTAGTTAATTATCCAATTATTATATATCTAAAATTACATATTAATGTTTTGAGCATTGAAGGATATATAATAAATTAATATTAGTACTACTCTACTTATTAAAAATAAGTGTATAAGTAGAAACACTAAAATAAAGTGGATTTTGACTCGTGGAGGAATCAGGAAAATATTTTCCACAATTTTTTATTTTTTAAACTTGGAAAGATTCATATATTAAGAATGTTTTGTAAGAATATAAATTATATTTTATTATCCAGTTTCGTTGCCATTGGGTTTAGCAGGAGGAAATCATTTAATTCTCTATCTGATTTAGCATTAAAATATCTCATTATTGTTTCATTAATTTATGAAATCGATATTGAAAAATTTTTGAATTAATAATCATATTAGGAAATATCATTATCATGAAAATTCATTTTTAGGATGTATGAATCATGAAACCTTCTTTTCATCCTATAAAATTATAGAATTATTATTGGTCATTCGGGTAATTTAACCACTCAAATACATTATAATGGTTCATAATGAAGAGGTATTATGACCTAGTAACATCTCCCAAGAATGTGAAGATGGGTGGGAAATAAGAGAACACTCATTATGCACTAGAATGATGGTCGTGATATACATGACCAAATATTTTTTAGATATTTCATAGGGATAAATTCTTTCCAAAAAAAATTGAATTATATAGTCATTACATATTATATTTATTATTTAAACTACATTCCTTTAATTACCATAACATATGAAATTATCCTATATATTGGTTTATCATATGGTTTCTCACCAATGTCTTCTCCTTATAATTTACAATTAAAAATAATACATTATTGGATACCTACTATAGAGACCCATACATTTTAGTAATAAACATAAGCTCTACTTATATGTGTTTTTATAATATAACCATTAAATCCATACTAGAATCACATAGTATTTTTTACAATTGAATCATGGAAACATAAAAAAAATTCTTAAGATACCTACATTATATCCCACTTTTTTCATCATAAATATCACTCTACATAGATAAATAATAATTAAAATATCTCCTCAAAACAATGTAAAAATTAATATAAGACATGGTTATCTTTAATAACCTGTAAATCTAGATAAGAAAGATATCAAGGATCCCATAATATGAACATAAAAATAATGATACCCAGACATGATTTTAACAATTAAAAAACACACCATTTATATAATAGATCATAATCTTCATTCATGATATAAATCACTATAGATAATTATACATTAATTATAATTGATTCAATGTACATGATCCATGAGTACATAAAACTGGCATAATATATAATTTTTGTGCAGACATATAGGCATGTGAAATTATTTCATTAGTCAAGTCTAACTACAATATTATCATAGAGTATTGGGTCCCCTCCACATTAAACCATATCCATAGTAAAGGATCACTATTAAGACTATCCTAATGGATAGTGAATATTAAATAACTAGGATAGCATCCCATTATTGTTTATAATATCTTATGGGATAACCTTATTTACCCAATTAGTTTTCAAGAAATTTAATTTTGTGTACGCCAATAAAAGAATAAAAATCATTCATATATGATCCTCAATATTCTAAAATGCTAAAAATATCATAAAAATTTTAAACGAAATGGGTTTGATAAAAATTTTGTTATTTCATCTCACCCAAACCCATGGAAAAGAAATTATCTTCTAAAAAAATTAATCAAAACATAAATAACTCATGGGGTAGAAATCGGTTTCATAGAATCATTCATAAGTTAATTTTACAATCCAACCAATGATTAAACATAGATGGAACCATTTGGATTATATACATTTTAAATAATATGTAACATCAATGTATGTAATCATAAATTAATATTTTCATTAAAATATTTCGTAAAATTTCTTAATGAAAATTCCATTTTCACTTGGAAATAACGTATTTAAAATCAATAAATATCCCAAATAGTAGGGAAAATCATCAATTGATAAGAACCTTGAAAATTTGTAATGTAAAATTTTAATATGTTGACCTTTCATGATTCTGTATATTTATACAGAATTCATGTTTTTAAAAAAAATATTCCATTATTTTTGGGTAAAAAGTAAATAATACATCAATCTGAATATAAGTGAAGATTAATTTTACTTTTTTTAAAAAACTGTTATATAGTTATAAATATTTATTAAAAACCCATATCATAATATTTAAATAAATCATGAAAACATATATAGAATATATGGATACAAAATAAAATGAATATTTGACTAGATAAAATAATACTGTCTGTTTTACTTTATAAATTATGATTTGATCTAATAAGTTCATAAATAGAGGAAATTCAATAGGAAAATTTTAATCTATAAAAATTAAAATTTATAATAAAATTGAAATAATTATTCTATGATAGGTCAAAAAAATTCATCATTATAAACTAAATAATTAACAATCATGATAATAAATGAAATTGTAATATAAATATCTTACCACATTAGAAACTATTGATTCAAAAACAATTAAAATAGTGAACAATATAAGGATATTTAAATCCACATTATTTTTTATCATAAAAATAATAAAATCCAATCATTTATATTTTATACACTACATAAAAGATATAAGTGGTTAATGTGGAATGTATCAATTAAAATAAAATTTAGATGAAAATACCATGCCTTGTGTTTTACATGATCCAAAAATGAACTAACCGATAAATTTAAAATAATTATAAATATATAAATATTACAATTTATATTCTTATAATATCATATAGGATACACTAATAACATTTAACAACTCATTTATTTATAATTATCCATTATAATAATTTTTTTTTGATAATAAAATGTTTCATTTTTCATAAGAATTTTGGTTTGGTAGTTATAGTTCTTTTACATTTATAATTGTTTAATAATATCAAAAATATTAATACAGATATAAATATTATATAAATTAATTATATAAATACATATTTTACTCCATAAATGGTTTGTGTTGGAAACATAATTACAAAAATCATGTAGACGGTAGTCGGTACAGAGGAATTAACAATATTTTCACATTTTTATGGATGTAATAAAAAAATATATATTAAAATTAACCTTTATTAAATCATTAATGTAATATATATATATATATCATATATTTTATTAATTATTCTGCAACAGCCTGAACCCATGCTTCTGGGTTCAGTGCTTAAAATGTTGTGTAATTTTTTTAAAAGTATTTTAATAATTAAAAAACATGTTAATCATTTGAAGACCTTTTACCGGTCAATGATATAGAGAATTAGGTAAAAACATTACATTTTAACAAGACTATTCAAAAATAAAATTACATAAATAGAAGTGTATTTAGTGTTCTACATCCACATAGATGAATACATCAAATATAAATTAACTAAAACTATAAAATTGAATTTGAAAATTAGGGTGACCATTTAATATGAACAATTAGGGGTTTTAAAAATTATAATAAATTCTTCTAAAAAATTCATTTAAATAAAAATATTTACATAAAAATATATTTTCATTAAGTTTTTAATCTAAAAAATAACTTGGAAAATTATTATTTTCTCAGAAGAATAATATGTGAAATGATAGGTGGGGTTTCTCTATTATAAATACTAATTTTTGGGGGGTAATTGATAATACTTGGAAGACCATAATAAAAACCATAAGGCTACTAGTCATAATACATATTGAACAAATTTCCCATAAGTCTTATGGGTTCACTCCCTATAACAGAACATTCATTATAATTGTTCAAAATTTTGAAAACACATTCAACGGACCAGCCTTTCCAAATTCAAAAAAACATTTCAAAAATAAATACATGAATTTATTTTCCTAAATAAAATAATATTTCTTATGAAATTGTTTCAGAACATTCTCAAGAGTTTCTAAAACTATTTTCTGGATATTCCTATGATAAAAAAATATCTATACTTATTTAATTGTTATAAATAAAATTAAAAATAAAATATGAGCACACTAGATTAAAAATTCATGGAATTTCACATATAAATTAGATAATGTCCATACCTAATTATTCGTGACATATTAGGGGGATACAAATACAATTTTTCACCTAATTAGCACATAAAATTATATTAAATATCATTTAAAAAAATTTACACATATAATTTATACAATAAAAGGATAGTCTAATATAAATTTCAAAAAATTTAATATAGAATTTAAAATGAATGTCTAATAATATTTATTTCTTAAAATAAAGTGATATACATATATATATATACCTATATAAATCATTATACATAAAGTGATTGAATTTAAATATAAACAACACATTTGATAAAAATAAATGACCCCCTTTGAAAAAATTGACATTAAAAAACCCCCATATATTTTAAATTTCAAAAAATTGAAAATTATATAGATAAAAATCAATACATATACTTTTATATATATATATATATCTTTATAAAAAACATAATTTAATTAAATGAAAATAAACACTTACAAGTAGTAATCTTTAGAAATAATATTTAAATCATAAACCCTTATCTTATATAATCTGAAAGTGGGTATTAATATATGTATATATATACACACATATATATAAACATATATAGTTATATATATTTTTAAAAATATGATTATATTAAAAGAAAACAAAGCCTTACTAAATACATATGAATAATGGATTTACAAGGAACGTATATTTTAAAAAAATATTTATTATAAAAAAATCTTAATGTGACGAAATAGGTATGAATATATTTTTGTGCGTGTATATATATATGTGTGTGTGTGTGTGTTTTGATGAAATCAAACATAAACAAATCGAATCCCTTAAAAAATATAGGTTTAATAATAAAATTTTAAACATAACATTTATCATACATCATCCTAAAATATTATATTATATTGAAATATATAAATTCATATATACATACATATATATGTATTATTTGTTAGATAACATAATTGGATAAAAAATAATTAAACACATCATTGATTTTGGATTAAACGATGAACTAAGACATTTGAGATTCGAACAATACAAAAATGGAGGTGTTTAGGAGGTGTGGTCAGGACATTGAGGGTTCATTAAAGATATATATATACAAGTTGTAATAAAATAAAGATACTAATGTGATTTGTTAATTGACCCTACTTGGATAAAAAATGTTAATTAAAGGATAATTTATTGAATTATAAAAATTAAATATAGATATATTAAAATAAAAACATATAGAGGATGTTGGGATTGAGTCACTTGTTTATTTCTAAAATAACCACAATATCATCACTGTTGTGGAAAAAAATTGAGTACAGAACATGGTAGGAGAAGTACTTTGACAATGTGGATAAATAGAGGAAGGGCCAGCGGCATCGATTAAGTAGTGCGGCAGGACATGGTATATAGAAAAAAAGATAACCAATGATTGAAAGGGTGGTTGAGATTGTGCATGGAGAAAATAGAGTGCAGAGATTAGACCCGCATCAGTAAAAGGGGAAAATAGATTCAGGACTGTGGGGTGGGGGAAGCTAAGTTTTTCTAACTTGGATCAGATGGTTGGGATAAAAACTACCATTATAAAGGGGAGTTCTGATTACAAAATAGATGAGGATGGTCTCGATCAAACGAGGTTTGATCGGTTAGTCAAGATTATATTATTTCAGAATGGATAGCTTATATTAGATCATGTGTTTTAAAAATGTGACCCACATCAAAACTAATTGGTTTTTGGGTCTTCCTTATAGGGTTAGGTGTGGCTACCATACTCAAAAAACATAAGAACACACACATACAAGAGGCCTTATACACGAGTCTTGCAATATTTGGCCCAACATATACCCTGACTGATACACGGTTGACTTATTCATGTGCTCGCCTATGTTTCTCACATTGGCTTGTGATGCTCCCTCTATTGGACCTTGAGTTGTTGACCATACAAGCTGCTCTCATTTGTGGTGTTCCCATATAAAAAAAATTAGAAAAAAAATTAAATATAGTAAAAATAAAATATATATACTTATATAAATTTTCATTACATTAATAAACCATTTTCTTTTTAAAATTAGTTTTACATTCTTACAAAATTATTTTTTAAAAAATTATAAAGTTATAATCACTAATTAACCACAAAAATTTTATATATCATTAATTATATTATTTGAAAATATTATATTTAATTAATTTTAATATTTTAAAATATCTAATCGTTAAAATAAAATAAAATTCAAAGTTTAATAAAAAATGATCACTAAAAATTATTATGCCTATTTTTTACAGTGACCATATAGACCTTATAAATAACTGAATAAGGCATTCCATAACACAAAACAATTCACCAAAATGGTGTTTTATATTTTTCTGATTCTTATCATTCATACTATTATTCTTACTATTTTACTTCATATTATGGGGGATCTATGAGATGAATGCTACAAAATTTGTTTTATTGTGCATATGGAATGTCTTTAGCGATGTTACTCGAGTCTAAAATTAGTTTTTAAAATTAGTCTTGTTGATTATCATTGTAATTCTATAATGTAGTAGTTTTTATTAATGGAAATATTTCTATTTTTTTATTATCTTCATTTTATCTTAATTTATTACATTTATTCTCGTTAAATATTAATAATATTTAATAAAATAATAATTATAGTAATTTCATTTTTAGAACATGTGTTTAGGGTATTAAATTTTTCTACCTAAATAGAATTGCACCGTTGTAATTAGTTTAATAATAAAATCCCACATTATTATTCCTTCTAACATAAATCATGATGTTCCTACATAAAAAATGTAATTATTATTAATTATAAACTAAAATGAGTTATATTAATAAATCCATACCTTCACTAGAATCGCAAGTGATGGTGATTCTCATGAAAATAAGAGTTTATTCCGGTTAAACTAATATTTAGAGCAGTTTCAAGTTATTTAGATTCTTTCACCCAAATAAATCATAAGAATCCAAGTTTAAACTCAAGTATAAAATGGTAGGTTCGTGAAATAGGGAAATGTGGGGTAAAAAGCTCGGTTATGAATAAGTAGACATGATTTCTATAAAAATAACCTAATTGGATAATCTTCTAAAGCCTCAATGTATCTGAATCTCCCATAAAAACTAAAACACAAAACATGACACAGATAGGTTGCACAGAGGTTACCCTCTCATTCAATTTCCATAATGTCTACTAAGGATTCATATTTTTTATAGAGAGTGAAACATTTGAAAACACAATCAAAATATTTTCCCTTTCATACATTGAATGTAAAACACGATGACATAATAGAAAAAACCGTATTCTCAAAATAATATGAGTATATCAAAAGTATTTTATATTTGGTAGAGTCATTTACAAAATAACAGATGGTTAGAAAGGGGTTTATAATCTTATAAATGTAAATCTAAATTAGTATTTTCATGAAAATAACTACGAAGGGATAAAAGACATATTTATGATCATCTTCCTTCTATATAGAAATTTCAAGGAATTTTTTTATATTATAGGTATGCTTAAATGTATAATTTGTTCAAATTTTTATAAATTATCTAGATTTTCCAACTGATACCATGTTTTACAGCAAAAACCCACACGTTTCGGGTTTGTGCTGAAAATGTTATGTAATATTTTTTTTAAAGGTAACTTAATAATTAAAGAACACATTACACATTTTAGGACCATTTACTGTTCTAGGTTCTGTAAAATTAGATATAAATATTAAATTTCTTCCAACTATGAAAAAATAATAATAGATAAATAAAAGATTCTTTCACGTGTAGCCTCCACATAGAAAAATACATCACAGATAAATTTACTAAACCTATAAAAATGAATTTAAAACATAGGGTGAGAATCTAATATGTCCATTAATGGATTTTAAAATAATAAACAAAATTTTATAAAAATAACTTTTGAAAAAATATGTACATACAAATATATTTTCATAACATTTTTAAAATAAATAAATAATTTGGAAAGACATTATTTTATCAAAATAATAATCAATGAAATTATCATTGGGATATCTCTATTAAAAATAATAATTTTTAGTCGATATTCTATGACATATTACTATTGATAATAAAAAACATTATACCACTAGTCATAACTCCTATTGAACAATGTTACCTTATGACTTATGGGTTAACTCCCCCTAACATAACAAATAATTCATTATATTAGGGATAATTCTGGAAAAAACTTTAAATATACATACTTTTCTCAATCATAACAAAAAAATTTAAAAAAACATCAAAATTATTATTTTATTTAAATGAAAAAAATTATTCTTGTACAATGTCTTCAACATATTATAGAGAGTTTCAATTACTATTTCTATGATAATACCGTTCTTAAAAAATTTTATACTTATTTAAATGTTATAAATAAAAAAATATGTTCATACATGATTAAAAATCCATGGAATGCAACATATATGTTAGATAATTACCACAACTAATTATTCATGACATACCGAGGCATGCAGATACAGTTTTACACCCAAAATAATAGCTTTTTTACGATTAGAACATAAAATTATAACAAATAACCTTTATAAAAAAACTACACATAAAATATAATCCATATAATGATAGAGTAAAAGAAATTTCAATCCTTTTTATAATGAATTAAAAATGAATGTCTAATCCCTTTTATTTCAAAAAATTAATTGATATACATTTATATATATATATATATATATATATATAATTATAGGTTGAAAATATAATCAAACACATTGATAAAAATAAACAATCCACTTTCACACCAATGACTTTAAAACAAAATCCAAAATCATATAAATTTTAGAAAACAAAAAATATTGTAAATATATATATATATATATATATATCTGTAAAAAACGTAATTTGATTAAAAAACCTCTATAGCCTATCACCTTTAGAAATAAATTTCATATCATAAACAATTATCATATATAGTCAGAAAATATGTACTCATATGTGTATATATATATATATACATTGAGGATAATTTTTTTAAAACAAAGAAGAATTGATTAAAGAAAAATAAAACCTTAGATAAATCCATATGAATATAGAATTAATAAGTAACAGAAAATTAAAACAAACATTTTTCAGAAAAACATTTTAAACAGAAGAAAGTGGTATATATATATTTTTTTATATACATATATATTTTTTTAATAAATCAAACACAAAAAAATCAATCCCTTACAAAATAGGGGTTTAAATATAAAATTTAAAACCTAACTTTTATCTTATGACATATGATAATATTAAGCTATATAGGTAGATAAAAATTCATTGTTACATATTTTCATATTATTATATTTGTAAAACTACATAATTTGATAAAAAATAATTAAAACTATTACTCAATTAAGGATCAAAGGGGAATTGTGGCTCATGAAACTTGAGTAGAATGAAATGAAAAAAAAATTGGTGGTATGCTCGGATCATTGAGGGATTATAGAAAATTTTATGTCCATATTTTAACAAACAAAGCTACTAAAAGGATTCTAAAATTCAACTATTTTAAATGGAAATAAAATTGTTAATTCAAGTACAATATAATGACTTCGAAAAATTACATATATATATAAATTAAAATCGAAACATATATTGGAAGATGGGTTTCAATCACTGGTTTGGTTTTAAAATGACCCCAATATTTTTTCTAATATGTATAAAAAGAGAGTTGGGGTTATGGTTGGATAAGGAATTATATAGTGGGGAGAAATAGAGGAAGGGCCAATGACGGAAAGTCACTGGTGCATTGTTACCTGGCATCCATCAAAGAATACAATAGAGGCTTCAAGGTGTAGTTGAGATCATGCCATGACAAAACAGAGGGTTGATATTTAACCTACCAGAATTAAATGGGAAAATTGATTCTTGATTAGAGAGGATAGTTTAGATCATCTAACTTGAATCAGACAGTTGGGATAAAACCTTATCATTTTAAATATGTGGTTTGATTGATGATGAGAATGGGATGGTCTGGATAAAATAGTGTTTGATCGGTCGGTTGGGATTAGTTCATTCATTCATGGTCAACTCGGATTAGATCATACATTTTAAAAACATATCCCACGTCGAAACCAATCAGTTTTTTAGATAGCCTTATAAGGCTAGTCACGTCTTCCATACTACGAAAACAAAATCACACGCAAACAAGAGGCTGTATACATGGGTCGTGCAGGATTTAGCCCAACGTATACCCTCAATGGTACACAGTCCACATATGCACTGGCTATCCAGCGTTTCTCGAGTGGGATTGTGTTGTACCACTAGTAGACCTTGAGGACATGGCCTAACATGATTATCTTAGTAGTGGTGTGAACTTTTAATAATTTAAACTAATTTTTTTATTAATTTGAAATATAAAATTAATATATTTATATATAATTTCATTTCTTTAATAAACCATTTTATTTTTAAAATTAGTTTTTCATTCTTATAAAATTACATTTATTGTATTATAATGTTATAATAACAAATTATAAATTTAAGCATTACATGTCATTAATTATATAATTTGATAATATTATATTAAATTAATTTAAAATTTTTAAAGCATTCAATGATCCAAAATAAAATAAAACCCAATGTTTAACAAAAACATAAATACCACTAAAAATTTCAATGATAGTTTTTTACAATGGTCATATAGACATTATAAACACCTGATAAGGTATTCCAAAACAGACAAAAAATTCTGAAAAATGTTGTTTTACAATACTCTTGTTCTTAGAATTATTACTATACTTCTAACTATTTTATTTCATATTATGGTTGATCTAATAGGTTATGGATACACAATTACTCTTATTCTGCTAATGGGATGTCTTCATGTGGTGTTACGTAGACTTATAATGAGTATTCTAAATTTTTTGTAATCATTATCTAATTAATTATATAATGTATAAGTTTTTTATTAATTTAAATATTTCTAGTATGTTTTTATTTCTTGAATTTAGTTGAATTAATTAAATTTATTTTTATTAAATAATAAAATTAATTAATAAAATAACAATGATATTAATTACAGTATTAAACCAATAGTTCGGGGATTTAAATATTCCTTATTAAAATCCATGTTAAAAAAATGATTAAAGAATCACATCCCTTTATGGATGTGTAGACCAAATATAGGCACAAGGAATATTATACTTTCCCAACGAATTGGAATAGTAAGAATGAATATATTAAATTATATTTAAAAATTCATTATTATTTTATAAATAATATTTTTAAATATATAAATAATAAAAATTATATTTTATTAATAATTTAAATAAAAAATTAAATATATCACTACATGAAAACTATAATGGACACTTATGAATGATTGATTCATTCACTTCCCATTTGGTGCAAGATATGGTAAATATTTGATGTTTGGTAACAATAATAATAAATTATTATATTCAAAATACTGAAGTTATAATTTCTTCATGAATACTGTAGATTTAGAATAGATAAAAAGTTAAATAAATTTAAATTGGCTTGGAAAGATAATTAACTATACTATGGTATGCCCCCATTAGATCCCTTATCATGGATTGTTGGTAGTGTATTTTTCGAAAAAAAAAATTGAAGAACTAGTTCACATATAGGGATCTTTAAAGGAAATTTGGAAGGATTTGGTTGAGTAAAATTTATGTATTGAGTTTAAATAAGAGGAAAATGTTAGGTTATATTATAAATGGGGGAGAGGATTAATTTTGAATTTTATAAAATATAAAAATATAATATTTTCATAAAAAAACCAAATGATTAAAATGGAAATAAATTTTGGCATTTTGATTGGATTAAGATGATATATTTCCATATAGAGAGATTTATAGACGTTTAATTGGAAATAATTCCCTTATATCTAGGTAGAAACCCGCCCTGAAATACCTGTATTAACAATAAATGTGGTAAATTATTTTTACGATATATTATATTCATTATGGACAAATTATAATTTGAAAAATAATAATTTTTAGTATGATTACATATTTTTTATATTTCTTATCAAATTAAATTGTGAAGTGTTTGGATTTAATTTAATATTAATTTTTAAAATTATGATTTTAAACACTTTTCTAGAATTTTTTTCTTATGTAAAAATTTTTTTTATAAAAAATCTCAATATAAAATTAATTATAATGAATAAAATTATATAAAAATTTTAATTAAAAAATTTTAAATTTAAAATAAATATAAAATTATTGTAATATTTTTTTATTCATTAAATTAAAATTATTTTCCAATAAATATATATATATTTCACTATTTATTTAAAAAAATAATTATTTTCAAAAAATTATATAAAATATACTCTAAGATGATGATAACATGATGACTTCAAAATTAAATTATATTTTCTGGAATTAAATTTTCTGGAATTAAATTTTCTAAATGCAGAATAATTTATTGATATTAAATTTTAAACAAGATTTTTTTTCATTCTTAATTAATTTGTAAATAATATAATGACAATGCTAATAATTTTTTTTCTTATTTACAAATATATATTCATTATATTATATAATTATTATTTTTTTGTTATTCCTCTCCCTTCATTCAATTTATTATATTTTCCAGATTAGTATATTATATTATAGTTTATTTAGAATTCAAATTATGTGTATCACATGATATGAACAAATATAATTATAGTTAAATTGAAATATATCATAAATTATTGGGTTGTTGTAGAAGTTATGAAAGATAGAAGGGTGAGAGAGTTTGGTGGTTACTTGTTTCACATATATATGCTTTGTCTTCCATTTCATTAATGTGATTCATATGTTTTGGTTTGGGCCTCTATTTTCTTTTCACTCATTTTATCTTTCAAATATTTGACGCTAATATAGAATTTTGAATAATTTTTATATATGTTTTCCATATTCTAAATGGTATGGAATTTATGGAAAAACTATTAAAATTATTATTTCATGATAACTAGGTACTCTATAACAGCTTGTGGGTATCTGTAATGACATTTGGGAATAGATACATGCAAGATAGAGTATATATTTTATGTATTCCCTAGACTTTTTATTGATGACTATTACACACAAAGTATTTATGAAATATTGTTTTAAAAATTATTTTGAATTTTTCTGATATATTTTTGTTAAATTACACAATTATTTTAGAATGAGTTTCACACAACTTTGAGTTGAATAGGATATATTATTAAAATATTGTTATTTAATATGTTATTTTTCACTTATCCATTAGAATAGAGGTTCTAAATAACATTTAATATATTAAGAAAATATTTTTACACAAGTTTGTTACATGAATTTTTTGGTAACCAATTTATTAGAAATTAAAATAAGATATATTTAAAAATGAAGAATTTTTTTATGAATTTTTTTTCAATACACAAACAAAATATTACCTCAATAAATAAGAAAATATTTTTTTTGAATTATTCTTGTGAAATTTATATAATATATATTAAATCAATTTATTTACATTAATACTATTTTTTCTATAAAATTAATTAAAATAAATAAATTTTTATGCTTAGAATCTAATTTGTTTCTTAAAGGATGGGTTGTTGTATTTTGTGACATTTTATTTAAAATTTATATATAACAGATTTATTAAATTCACATGATAAAATAAAGATTATTTTTTAAATTATAATATCTAAAATATCTTATCGTTTATTCAATTGGGGTTTTACGAAAGGTTTCATTTTTTGACGAATATTGAATAATGAAAATTTTTAATTGAAAATATCCTTTTATTTAATGTTATTTATAAAGCTATAGTATAGTGTAAATTATTATTGAACAAAAATTATTTCAATTATAAATCCATTAATTCAATTTTTTTCATAGGAATCAATTTCCCATGTTATTTTAATATAAACACATTGTAATCTTTTGAACATTTTCTGTTTAAAAATATTCTTTCACATCACGTCTATAAGATTTATTTTAAATTAATTTTTTCCAATTTTCTGAATTGTATTAAGAAAAATGCATTATATATTTTAAATTAGTTTAATTTACATAATCTAATAAGATCAACTTAATTTTTGATTAAAATTAATATTAAAAAACACTAAGCATTATTTACCTCAGTCAATGTAAAAATGGGTTTACAAAGGGATAAAATAAAATGTTCAGGATTAAAATGAGATATAAAAAGTTATAAAAACCTCTAGATGGAAATATATTGAACATTACATAACTAATTCGCTTCAATAGATCATTTTGGTCCCAATAAACTCATAAAAAATGTGGTCGAACATAATTCTATTTGAAAATAGAAATTGTGTCATCTCATCCATATATAAAAGGACACCCACTCTCTTCTCTTATTCAATCATTAGAACCATTGGGATCAATAATTACCTTCCAAAATCACATCCTAATGTCCAAAATATAATCCTAGAATCCTTTTATTATACTTAAATTCCTCTTATGATGGATTTATGTGAAAAACTAAGGAGGATGCTTGAAAACGAGGTAATATTCGACAACGATATTTTTTATTTTACTTCTTCCTCAACTGAATTCATTTATTTTATAACATTATGATATAATAAATATGTAATGGCCCATATATATATATATATATATATATATTAATTTAATTACCAAAAACCATCTCCACTTCCACAAAATGTGTTATGAAATCATTATTCATGTGTACATCAGACTATTGCTCCCCGAACCGATGTAATTTATTTTTCCATTACCACCACTCAATTATTGAAATTATTATGGTTTTATTATTATTTTTTGATATTTATGATATTATTATCATTTATTAATTATTATTTGACACAAATTATTATGATTTAATTTTTTTGGGAATATGATAACATCGCTCGTGTGTATGGTGGACTACCGCCTTAAAAAGTGATCTTATTATTTCATTCATTAAATGGTAGTTAAAAGGGATATATATGATAAAAATTTGTGATATATATGATATATAAATTATTTCTAAATTATAATATACCATTTAAAATTATTCCCTTCAATACTATAAGAAATTGAAACAACATTTATTCTTTCATAAACCTACCATAACAATGAATATTGTATTTAATTTCCTATCACTACATTATCAGTATTATTGTAGATAGATTTATAATGACATATTTTATATTTATATCATGGGTATAATTCTATATATGAATAAAAAATATTTAGTTAAGAAGAAAAAATATAATAGGTCAAAACACGAAAGAAAAAATTAGTTATTCTGCAAAACATGACATTAACATGGCATTATTAATAAAATGATAGGAAAAGATAATAATAATACAATATGTGGAATTTTTTATAGTAATATTGTTATTTAATATATATATATATAATTAACATATATTTCATATAATTGATATTTTATTGTATATGATGGAAATCAAGACTTAAGGTAAGAAAATTCTTGTGTTTTTTTATTAATGTGAGACATATGAATATTATTCTATATATTCTTTTATATAATTTTAATACAAAATATTTGATATTATATATCATTAATCGTATTAATTTAATTATATTTAAAATTTAATTTTTCTAATATATATTTGGGATAACGATTCAGTTGAATGCATTTACTATAATGGATTTTGGTCTAAGTTTACCTTCTTTGGGATGTACGTTATGTTAAGAACCTAGATTTTTTCACGATAGGAAAATACAATCCAATTGAAATAAAATATCAAGAATTTATTTTTCATAATTATATATTTTGTTCCATTTTATTTAATTTATTCTTGGAGAATGTGATTCAATGATAACAAAATGTTAATGATTTTATGTTAAAATATCCTCATTTATCCAGCTTATTTATGAGTAAGTTTCTAATGATAAAATATTATGTTAAAAATTTCTGCAATCAGATGTATTTTATTCTTCTATGGGTGTTAATTATATTTTCCTTAAATATTAACATTTTCCCACTCTATGTTACTTAAAATAAGTGTGAAAATGTTTTTATGTAAATTATTATTTATTTCAATATTTTTTTAGAAATATTTTTTCTTCCAAATTGATGTTTAAAGAAAATAAAAATAGATTTATTATTATATTAAAAAAATTAATAAAATTTTTCACATGATTTATCTTTTAACATAACTAATATATGAATCTTCATGATGTTTTCCGAACAATTCTTGTTTGGATATTAATGATAATGTGAATGGATTTATTGTTTTAACTTGTATGATAAGAATGATACTTATTTTTTTCATGAAAATTAGTTTGTATGAATATTACCTTATATGTGTTCAAATATATTTTAGAAAAAAAATATTTTAAAAATAATTTATTTTAAAACATGTTTTTTCTAAAATTGAGATGATATTTTCCTCATTAAATTTTTTAAACAATCGATTGAAATCATTTTCCATCTATGATGACATGTGCTGATGTTACATATGATTTAATGGGGATATGATCCATGTATATTATTATTAACAAATCACTAAATGATTTATTTTTATGATGTTTTGATGTTTACGAAAGGCATTTCTCTTTTATGGGTTATATAATTGAAAAAATATTATGAAAGCCAATTATTTTTCCCACATGATATGCTATGGTAAAATGATGAAATGATTATGAATCATGTATCCTTTACATAGGGTATTTTATGATGTAATTTTTATGAAAAACATTTTTTTCATCGGTTTTGTTTAGCGTACATAACCCAAATCCCACTCAATTGTCCCCCAATATGGGATGGCCACATTATCTCAAGAGAATCTCCCCAAATTCCAGACATATCTAACTACGAACAGGGACCTAGGGGTGTCTTTATGGATACCATTCCCACATTAATAGATTGTATAATATTGTAATATCAATCCCTTTCAGGTAGCAGAAGTAGTATAACAACTAGACAATAAATATCATCAGAATTAGATAACTATAATTTAAGAAGTGTCTCATATACAATAGGGATGATACAAGTCTCTACAATGTAGCCAAAACAGGTTCAAAAAGTAAAATATAATATAATTCCCAAAGTATATAATTGAAAAAATTATTTATCTCATTATTTAATCATGAGTCCCATCTTGGTATCATGCTCCACTTCTCCGAATCATGACACAGTATGAAGTATAGAACAATTGGAAAATTCAATGGTCCCAACACATGTCCATACATTTTTTTTGGGTACCTAATGTCCACCCATATAGGGTGTGACATAAATTATCATTAGGTAACCACCAAATGGTATATATAATTCATATATATTCAATAAAAATTTCTAAATAGTGTAAAAGTAAAGTAGTGAATGAAAAGGAAATGAAATTTCTCATGAAACATATGTAGTATGATAGTGCTACTCTATAGCCATACATATATCCCCAAAAAACAAGTTTCATTGATTTTAATAAGGAATCTATAAAAAATGGATATAAAAAACACAACAAAACCTTATATCCATACATACCATGTCAACCACAAACATTCTAAAAAACTAGAAGATTCATCACATCCATGGTTGTCCCTTACAATCACATATCTCACAATTAACCATGGTCATGTTGTATAATAAAAGTTTTAGAACATGAAGGGACATATCCATGTTATAAAAGAGAAAGTAATCCTCATGAAGTCCTTTAATAACCTCAATGGATACTTGGTTAGGAATTTGTTGGATTCCTATGATTATGTGAACTGAACATGTCCTACATGAGTCTAACAAACCCGAATACAAGTGATATCAAGGACCAACACATCCCATAGAATGAAAACCCATGGAGAATACTCTTTCCAATGTGTCCAATACCGCATTCATTATCTATGGAGTAATGTTAAATGAATATAAATGGAACTAAGAACATTGATATACCAACCAATCAATCTACTTCCATTTAAAATAAATCTTATTTCATTCATCATCAAAATACATTACCATTACATTCAATGAGTATCCTCACTAATTATTCACAATCCACATTAAAATCATCCAATGAAAATAACCACTCATTATCCAAATTCCATTTATGGAATTTAATCTATTCAACCATTGAATAACCAGTAAACATAAGGAAAAGAGGTAGTACATATCCTATGAGAGAAATTAAATTATATTCAATTCATTATGGATTTCTCTAACTAGTATATATAAACATCACAACCATTGGGGGGTTCAATAAAAATCAAAGAAAATTAATTTAGTTATGTGTAACAACCCATGGTTATCCTTGGAAGGGGAAAGAACCACCAACTTGTCCCAAAGGAACTAAGGGAGTTTGAAATAAGCCCCATTTTAGGTACATTAATTAACCAATTCAATTATGGGTTCGAAACAGAAGGTCTAGATGGAGGAACAATGTCAGTTGGACTAATAAATCAACAAACCCAATATAAAAATAATATACCATCTAATATAGAGTGGTATTACCATTCTCGACAAGTATCTTCTTCTGATTCAACTCAAATCGGTAGAAAATTGATGAATGGGTGAAGAAACATATAATATTTAATGTTAGATTTCACCTAAATAGTGAAGTTAAATCTAAACCAAAAAATTGATGGAGAAATAGAAATATAGATCTTATTTATTTTTATCAAATTATTCTACCATATGTAAATTCTAATATCATATTAAGACTCAGTGGAAATTCCAAGAATTGTAACCCAAGAGACCTCTCAATAGGAGGGTGATGTTCGTAAGAAGAATAGTTAAATAGAATTATGTTTAATATATTTAATTAGGTATATAATATTATATTCACTCAGATCATATGTTCACATTTTTTTTCCTAATTGTTGACCAAGTAGGGAACCAATCGTGAACACTTAGTTCTAGTGAAGGGGAAAATTGTATGGTTTCCTCGCACCATTTTTTCTAAACATGTTGAAACCGTAAAATTATCATCTATCAAAATTACAGACATTATCACATGACCATGCCCCTAAATTACATTGGTTTTCATTAATCATTTGAGCTCCTACTTATCCTTTTTGATGTCTTTCGTGGTTTTCTAGACCATGTGACCTACCCCTCATCGTTTGCAGTAACTGTTAGATCAGAATTTTTCTTCCAAAATTCCTTTTTTTGAGATTTGAAAGATCCCCGAACACCCCCTATTGCTTTATGTCACTCATGAGAATTAAAAAATTGATATAAATAATCATTTTATTTAGTTATTTATAGAATATAAAAGATATGTGCCTCAATAATGAACATTTTTCATAAAAACATCACCCCATAAAGCAATTCATCCTCAAATTGCCTCCTCATGATAGGAAAGAACTTTTAAGAATAAATGTTGACATGGTGGTCATACATCAAACTCCCTCTCTCAGTTATTACCCTGTACTCAGCTATAAAACCATAACATCCATTCTAAAGGATCTGATTGGGCTTATAGATCATTATTGATATGATACACAATTAGAATTATAGGATCCTACAAAGACGCATCTAACTGCATCACATACTACATTTTATGAAATGACTGAGATGGGTCTAAATGATAGTTGTGTAATAGAGATAAATTAATGTATTTTTGTATGGACTGGTACCTCTGAGATATATACAACCAATAGGCCACCAAAACAACTCTATCCATAATTTAAAATGGTCTGACATATTGTGGTGAAATCTTAGAATCTATCCTAATCTTTCATTTTCCAAACCTTAGTGATACACAAAACAAAACCTAATACCCAATATCAAACTCTCGAAGTTGTCTGTGTGATTGGTGCTTTATTTATTATGAGAATACACAGTAGACATCTTCTTATGAATCTTCATAACCTACTACGCAGTCTCTTGAACAAGACTAGGTACAATAATATATGCATTTTCTTCCTCTATTAAACACATGGGTGATCGACATGGAAAACCATTTAAATACTCATATGGATCCTTATTTATTGTATCCCAAATTCTATTTTTGTTTTTAAATTTATCCGGGGGTATATGCCTCTTCCATTAACCCTCAAAATCAACAACATATTCTTGCATCATATCCTCAATGATGTGAATCATGCTCTCTGATTGGCCATAAATATCGAGGTGGTATGATATGCTCAAATGCACCTATGTACCCAATTTCTTCTATATATGTTTCTATAAATACGTAGTAAATTAGGAGTCCCTATATGACATGATAGTTTGTGGGACCCCATGAACTAATACTATATCATTAATGGATAACCACCCAAGATCATCAACACTGATGGTTTATTTGATATATATTAAATATGAACCCTTCATGATCTAATCAATAATGAATCATACAACATCGTTACCTCAAGGATACCTCGGGAATCCTATTAAAATATCCATCACAATGATGACAGTCATAAAATCATGGATGGGAAACTTCTATGAAAGACTATTTGATCACTAGTTTTCTACCTTCTCAAGATAAGATCTAGAACATATCATGATAATCCTAACTATATCATGTTACATTACCAACCACCATTACATGAGATGTGAATCCTAATACATCATTGTGATGATGGGGAAAAATTCATGAGATGGAGAATGAATGTATGTAATCATCTCCTCACACTTGTCTGAAAAAACCCTTATGAAAACATTTACATGAATAATTTCATTCTCATCTATGCTCTAAATAAGAGGAGCTTCCTCACATGCCACACTCACTGATAATACTATGCCTTATGTGTCTAATGGATACCTTTTCCTAACTCTATCATTAAGGGATGAGGATATAACTAAGGACGATTGAAAAGTCTTTCCAGGAATATTGTACACCTCTATGTGCATCTCAGAGAACAAATCCATGTGTTTCCACTCAGTATTTTTCTACTACACTAAATGTTTCTAATTCCTCATAATCAGTACATCAACTATAGAATATCCATTTCCAGGAATTTAGGAATGATAGAAGTCAGAATAATATATGTATTCAACACACCTTAACTAATTAAAATTCAGATCACACAATGTAAATATATTCTTATGGATTTTAATGTTATGTGAACAACTTAAAATGCTTTCCATGTAATTAATTTTTCCATAAGCCCAATACTTGAACCACTGAAGCTGGCACGAGAACATGTTTTTGGTAATTTCTCTCATGTGGCAACAACTGCCAAGACTCATATTCAATGAATCTATACCCTTCATAATAAATACTCCTATCCTAATACATGATGAATCAAAACACATCATGTAACTCATATGTTGATCTAGAAAAATTATTATCAGCACTAAAGTCAACCTACCATTGAGCTCCTGAAATTACGTCTCATAGGAATCTGACCATATGAACATCACATTGTTATTAGTCAATCCATTAAGTAGTGATGCTATGGGGGATTGACACTATATGAAAAAAATGTAGTAAGAATATAGCACCATGAAACTCCATACCTAAAAGACTTTATTGGGATGGTCAAAAGAAACTATGGATCGTGCATTCATTGGGTAAACATATAATAATGTATATGAGAAAATGTGTCCCCATATGTGAACTTTATCTATCCAATAAGTGGAACGTTGTGAGCATATAATATTTTTTATGAAACCTCCGTTTTTCAAAAATGACCTAATGATTATTTTAATGTTCGTTAATATTTCATAAATATAACAAGGTATCATCCTTGAAAACCTCCATTGATGAATACAGATTGGGATAGAACACTCGGTTCATCAGTTTCATGGAAACCACTAGCACATTCATAAGACCAAACAATATAACTAGATACAAATATATATCATACACACTAAAAAATGTTTTATGTTTTATTTCTATCATTTTAATACATAAATTGTGATTCACCACTGTCAAATCCATCATTGATAAAAAAAAATCTCCCCAAAGATGGTCAATCATGTCATCTCTCTGTGGAAATGGATATCAGTTCTCATCCATCATCTTTTTCAATTTATGATAATCCACACATAAAACATGGGTACCATCCTCTTTTTCAAAAAATAAAGACCAAAAAACCCCTTAGTGAAGTACTGGGTTGCATAAACCCCTTTTTCATAAAAATAGCTTCATATTGAGCTCCTTAAACTTCATCTCAACCATCTGATAATGAGGAATTGATACTGGTGAAACTCCTAGAATAATATCAACGGAAAACTCTACCTCCCTATCTGGATGTATACTATAAACTTCATTTGAAATAAATCAAAGAAATGATCAACCAATGGAGGTATTTCATCCCGAAACATTCCCTCATAATCCAAAATCAAACTAGAGATTCATGTTGTCATCACACCCAGCCCATGAGGTTTTAGTCCATTTTAGATCTCTTGGACATTCCATTATCCCTTATGAGTATCAAATTCACCATCAAATGATTTTAAAGTTAACCATTAGTGATATAGGTAATAAAATATCCTAATATGTTACTAGTCTATACATCTTGAATATAAAATCAATCTCAGTCATGTTTGGAGAAATAATCCAAATGAACTGACACCAACCAACCTCATAGGGGGACTCCGTGCACTAGATTAAACCCTCCACCATAATTCCCAATTGATTTTATTGAATCATAATGCTCTCAAATTATTGTATGAAGATCCAATTTTTTCACCATTGATACATATATGCAACTATTTGATGTAAAAGTATCAAAATGATCAAATGAAATAGTAGAAGATACTAAGATCATACATATTACTGCAGATGTTCTGAATCCATGTCGTTTAGGGTAGTAAGTAGAGAATATATGTTTTTAAAGAAGGCCCTATGAAACAACCCCACTTATTAGACTTGGCCCACTCTGATGTCTTCGTGTAACAAGTTCTTGGAAGTCCCAATCATGACAACCACTACCTCAACCTTGTCAACTGAAACAATTACAACACCTTTCCTGATGTAGATCTTAGAAACCTCCTCTAAAAACATGTGTTGTAGATGATCAATTTTACTCAATATTGGAGGGAAGGTGATGAAAAAACACTACATGTTACCCATATTACAACATAATCATAACATTATTGGGTCGTAGTCACTCTGATTACACATGTGGCCTATTCTTCCACAATGTTAAAGATTAACCTGATACTAGTAATAACATCCATATTTGTACTCATCTCATGGAAATATTCAATATGTCTCTTAATGTAGTAGGATTTCGAACTAGTTGGTTGAGATAATATACTTCTTTTCTCATTGACCCCGTCTTCCCTTAGGTTCCTCTCTATGATTGACATATGATTCTCAATTTCATTAATAAAGGTCAATTTGAACACATTGAACTTATATCAAAAAACATGTCAAAGTCCATCCATGAAGTGTCTCTCCTTCAATAAATCATCATAATAGAACATAAAAAAATGCATCTATGTAAAGCATGTCGATTACTCCATAACATTCATCACACAAAACTCTAGATGCAAGAAGTCACTAGCCCACTATACTCGCAGAGTCTCGTGGTAAATATTGTGGTAGAAAATGGTCTATAAATAAACCCAATACATGTCTTGATACCTGTAATCTTAGTTTAGAACCTCCAACTAGAATTATTCATCAACAAAAGGTGTATATGTTGAGAGACTCGGTCTCCTCCAATGATGTGTCTCTAGATTATCTATGATCAAATTTATAGTATAAATCCATAACCCAAAAACCAATGGAATTCAGTCCCCTAAAAACATATGAAGTTGTTTCTCCAAGAATACACATGTCATCTTAGACATATACAAATAAGGGTATTATTATCCCTTAAATGTATGAATAATTCTACAAAAACCAATCACAGAACTATTCCTCAATACTTGTGTCCAGATAAATAGTAGTTGTCATGTCTAGAACTACTGGAGGTTCCACAGGTATTCCATAGACCACCATCAATGGGATATGGTAATTTAAACCCTCCCGATATATGACGAGAATTCATCATGGTGACCTGACTCTACAAATCCAAACACATTCTTTATAATTGAACAAAACCATGTTTGATGATCACATGTGTAGGACAAGCCAAAACCCTTGTAGGATAGGTCAAACCACACCACTTTCTCCTAAAGATATAATTACAAAATCACAAATCACAAATTCCACTTGGGACACCTCTTTTTTATGATTTTAATGAAATTTATATGTTATATTCACTTATATAATTACCTTCAACTTCAAAAATTATGTTTCCCATGAATTTACATATTGATTTTATTTTGTGTATTCTTTTGGAATTTATATCATACACCATTTTAAATGGATGAATCAATGGTTCACCAAATTATGATCCATAGGGACCCCTAATCATTATGAAATAAATTATGGGTTCCACCTAAATCACATCATAACCAATTCTAGTATACATATCACAATATCATGAAACAATTAATGCATCATAGATGGAATATCATAATGCATGGAATTTGATTTCTATAAAGTGCCTAAAATGACGTAAGAGACAGAATACCCTCATCTTATTAGGTTGAAACACAATAGAACTGAAAATCATATCAATAATAACATAAAAATTCATGTTCATCACTAAATAGTGGAATAATGTAATCTATAATTGGAAAAATACATAAATTAGAAATTTCATTTGATGTAATTTGTGGTTTTCATTTTTGTGGTGTAGCTACTCCTCATAACAGCTCATTAACTAACACTTATTCCTTTAATTCACATTCTATATTCTCCAATTAGAAAATAAAAACAAAAAATTAAATCCATTTAATACAAATTTTTAACATCCTAGACATGGATTCCACTCAAAAATGTCCCGAGCCCGATTGGTCACATAGCCTAAATGACATCTCCCTAAATGCCAGAGGTTGAAAATGTGAAGCAAGGTCTCGGGTGTGTCTATGATGAGACTATTACCTCATAATAAGAGTGTATAACATCATAATATCAATCAAATTCTTATAGGTAATGTATTATTATATAAAACTATAAATAACATTTGGAATATATAAAACAACATAAAAAATGTATCATATAAAACGATGATGATACATGTCCCTACAAAGCATCCAAAACATGTACAAAATACTGCAATACAATAATATTCCAAAAATACTAAAGTAATATAATTTCAATATCTTGATAGAATAATGAATTTGAACTCATATCCATGCTTCACTACTCTTAAGCCTACCACTAAATGAAACATCATGTTTTGGACACTTGCCCCGGTCCCAACCTGCATGCATGATGTTTAGTTGGAGACCCAAAGGTGGCCTGAACATAGTGTGAACTACAATCCAAAAATGTAACAACCCAATGATATATAAAATTATAGGATCTAGAATTTAATAATATAAAAAATGTGAATATAAAGCATCTAAGAAATATGAATGTAATATGACCATGGAACATATGTAACAAGAAAGTGATATCATATAAAAATATTTGGATCCTTGAAAAACAATCATCTTATCATATAACAGGGAATATATAACAAACATAAATAACCAAAATGGCTTCTCAATATGTCAATACGTATCATGTTAACCATGAACCTTCTTTATATGAAAAAGACTTGTCGCATCCATGGTCGCATCATAAAATCAAGTAAATCACAATTCACTATGATTGTGCCATATAATCCTAGTGTTAGACCAAGAATGGATGAATCCAAGCTGTTTAAGAACAACTCATCATCATCGAGTTCTAGATAATCTAATGGGAAACTTAGTTTTTCATTGGTTGGATTCCTATTAACATATCAACCAAACATTTCTTACGTGAGTCCATGCAAGCCAGATCCAAGGGGTAGTAAGGCCCAAGGAAACCCACACAATCAAGACCCAAGGGGCATAATAATTCAATGTAATATATTTTCATGATCAATATATATGGAGTGATATCCATGGAATCTAAATAGAATAATTACCCTCTATATACCAACCACAAAATTCACTACTATTTAAAATAAATCTCAATTTATTCATAAACCAATTCCATTACCATTTGATACCTTGATTTTATCCACTCATTATTTGAAATTAATATTAAACCCACTCATTCTAACAATTCTATTTAATCCATTTAAGCATTTCATGAGTTGAATAACTTTTTAAATTAATGCATTGTGGATATATATATCCTGAGAGAGAAATTAAATTACATTCAATTAACACTAGTTTTCACCAAATAGAAAAGATAAAAAACACACCCCTTGGGTGGAATTGGTTGGGTAAACAACCACTAACTCATACCAAATGAACTACACAAATCCTTAATAATTACTATTTGTTAGAATTCATATAACTAATTAAATTAAGGGGTCATGCCAAAAGATATAGCTGGTGAAAAAACAATATCTAGAATAATAGAGAACTAAAACATCTGTGAAAATTATAGACCAGATATTGTAGCTCAGAATTGTAGTGATAATCCAATATCATAATTTGATTCGACTCAGATCTGGAGATTATTTTAGAACGTACGAAGAACCTATTAATAGTGAAAATTAGATTGCATCTTAATAATGAGGCCGAAAAAAACAATCAATGAATCGATAAAAATATATCATGAATATACAATTATTGATCCAATAAGGCCAATAATTTTTTGTTTTTGTTTTAGACAAAAACTCAGTGGTAATTCCTTGAATAGTAACATAAGGGATCTCTAAAATGGAGGGTGTTCTCCGTATTAAGAATAGCGAAATATAATTAGGCTTAGTATATTTAATTTGGGGTAAAATCATAAATTCATAAAAAACATAGGGTCACATGGTTTGGAAACATGGTTAGCCAAACCATGCACAAACCATGCATGATTAGGTGTAGGGTAGGGGAAATCCACGAAATGTCCTCAAATGGTTTGTTTAACTATGTTCAAATCATGAAATTGTACTGTGTCAAAATTGTAAACATTATTTCCCAACCTTGCACCTAAAATATCATTATTTTTTCATAATAGTGTATCTACTCATTATTTATTCCCATATCTCATATGGTTTTTTGGACCTTGCATCATTCCCCATACAGTTTCCAGTAGTCACGTTCCATACCTTTTTCATCCCCAATTTTGGGTTCTTGTCTTTGTATGATTCCCCTAAAACTCTATTACAATTTTCACCTCCATGTACGTTCATAAAAGTCCATAATTAAACATTTAATCAGATGATTTTTGGGATATAATGGTTCCATAATTAAATGTTTCACTAGGTTCTTATATTTTGATTTAATGAATTATCTATTTTCATATTGAACACAAAAATATGTTTTTATGTAGAATAGGGTTTGACCTATAACTCCATCTATTGAATTTGGTAAATATGTATAACTAATGATTATATATATAATGCATAAACTTAATTATCTATTCAAAATGATATTCATTAACCTTATTAAATTATCATAATGTTATGTTTCAACTTGTTTACATTTTCACAATGTTATACAAGAACCACATTACATGTTCATTGTGTTATCTGTAGACATGGATTTTATGTTCTTAATGTATTATATGGTCCTAGTTCATGATGATAAGATTATGTGTTGGCCTTATATCATGTAAAAACCTTATTGAGTTTGTATGTTTCGATTTAAACATTATGACCATGTTATATGATGATGTGTATAACAAAAATCTACGTCTTATTCCAATTTTATGCTATCATTTCTATTTGTAATTTGATTACCTTATGATATATGTTTTATTAATTATCAATATATAAACAATGACTCAATATTATTATATTTTATGTGAAGGGTATGGTTTTAAAATTATATGATCATGTTCTCATGCCCATATTCTCGTATTATTCTTACCTATCTCCCTTGTTTACCCTTACATAGAAACTAATCTGCCCCACAATTTTATGATTTATTTTCCCATTTTATGAACAATAATTTATTTAGGATATGATTGAGATGGGTACTAAATGGGGAATATATTTTTGGGAGATATTGAATATATTTATCCAAATCAAGATGATTATGTTCCATGTTTCCAAAGGAACTAAACTACTACGGTCCTTATGCTTGTATCTGTGAAATGTAATCAATATTCATAAAAATTATTTAATTTCATTATATGATAAGACTATGTCTCTATAGTTTTTATTATAGCATAATATTAGTTACCCATCAGTGATTCAGATGATAAAACATTAGTGTGACCCCTATGTGAATTTATATGCATATGACTAAAGATAAATCAATGTATAGTGAAATGACATATACTTTTTTAAAAGGACATAGAGATTATTTAAATGATATTATATAACATTATATATAATAAATCTATATGTGTCTTTTTCAAATAGAGGTTTATAGTGTTCATAATTACAAAAAATGAACATTTAGGTTGACTCAATAATCAAATGGTACACTACCGGGGTCCTTATTGGACACCATTTTTGAAAATATAAGAAGTTGCACCTTAGATGTTCACAAAATATGTATAAACTATAATAAAGGATTTAAATAGATGATGACTACGGATGTTATATTATAATCATTTGGTATCATATAAAAAGTAATGATTCATGATTTAGACACCCTATAAGTGATTTATCTTGATTATGTGGTTACCCTCTAAGATTGATGTTTCCTACACTGTGTTTTTAGGGTTTAGTCAATGGATAGAACCCAAAAGAGATGTGTTAATGCTAAATTAAATAGATAGTGAAATAAGTTTCCTCTCCAAAAAAAATTTCATATGAGATGAAATGAAAAAATGTATTTTTTCATTCTCATACAACATTCTCAAACTAAGAATAATGTAGTAATTCAAAACGATCAAATGTGGGATCAACATTATGTTGAGTCTTTACAATGTAACTTTGACCTTCATTTTTTGGTTCATATGAACCAACTATTGCTGAATAATGGATTAGTAAATCTGAATTTATATTTTCAATTCTCCAATGTTCAGATCTTAAAAAATACATCATCATTTTTTATAGGATTTAAGGTGATGTAGATAAATAATATACTCTTATTATAAAGATGTGGTAATAAGAAGAAATTGAGTCTATGAATTCAGATGAGATTAAATGGTCATTTTTTAATATGTTTTTTCCACTTATTATTCTTACAAAAAGGGAGATGGATTTTCTATAGATTAAAACCAAATTAGTAAAGGGTATTATTGATAAGGGACATCAGATTCTATGATGAAATAATTTGGTGTTAACTAAATTGTAAATATGAACCAATAAATCCTCTTTGATCTGGTGATGAGAAATGGAAGAAGGGGTTCCGTGGAAATTCAAATTATTTTTCACATGGAGGGATAAAAAATTTCATTCTACTACTCAAAAAAATTAGAAGAAGCACATAGGTGAGTTCCTGAATGGAATAAAATGGTGTTTCATTTCTGGGAAACCTATAAATTAACTAGAATAAATTAGAATTTATTTTAAGTGGAACTCAAAAAAATAAATTTAGATAGATATCAACATAATTCAAAACCAACAATCAACTATTTCAAGTGAAGGGAGCTTGTGAATTGTGTGTATCAATGTCATAATCCAAGATATAATGTGGTTGGTATATCCCAAAAACCTCTAAAGATAAAAGGAAAAAATAAAATATTTTTTAGTCATAGTTGATTAATTGAATTAGGATAATTATGTAACACTTATCCTCCACAACATAGTTTGTAATTTCATGATTTAATTTGTATTATTAAGAACTATGATAATATTTTTTATTTAAAAGTTTCTCTTATTATATTTTTCATACTTTTTTTTGAAATCACAAATATCGAATTAATTTATTTTATTACTTATTATGTATGTTTTATAATGTTATTAAAGGAAATAATAATCTATTATTCTTGCATAAAATAATATTTCAAATGTTATAAAAATATTCCATTCCATTATAACTATCATAATAAGACTACATATGAAAATATTGTACTCATCTCTATCAGATAAAATATAAGATCTGTTTTTTTCTACTTCATACTAACAAAATGATAATATTTTGACTGATAAAGTATATATCCAAATTGTACTCATACTCATTTAATTTGTTGTAATGAATTCTACTTTTTTTTCTATTGAACTATCTTATGTTTACTGATGTACACATAAAATATTATTTCTAATTTAATAAATATATTTTACACTAAAAATTATGTACATAAAAATGATGTCAGGAATTCTATTATAATATAACCATTTATATTCTTGATGTCTAATCCATCACAAAACACATGGACAATTAGGACTACTGGAAGATAAAGATGATCGTTGGAAGTGTGCATATAAATAACTGTCCAGTCAAAGACTTAAGATCTAAGTGAAAATATATTTCAATTGAAAAAAAATCATATCTTGTGAGATCTTGGATGCTTAAATGAGTGAACTACTTTTTCCTTTTACTTGTACACTTTTTGCGTTTGTAATTATAATGATTGATTCCATGAATTTGTATAGAGGGATCATGGAGATTGAAATACAGACAAACCCGTCATCATATAGAGGAATAAAAGGTATAAAGAGATAGGGTGATTGATCATCATATCGAGGTCTCATAGGGATGTTGATATAGATCAATTGTCTAATCAAGGTATTTATCTAGTAAGGGGAAGACCAAAATTCATGTATGTATAAAACAAGATTCTTTTATCCGAAATCATTGGAAACCCTATTTATTATGTTAAAAAGTGTATTCATTTATATTAATTATTTTATTACAAGTATATTATTTTCAATTGAATTGTAAAATAATGTGAACCCTTTATTATTCAACATTCAATTTGTATGGTGTTTATTGTAATATCATTTATTATGATAAAATTTTTATACCCTATATTATTCTGTGAATACGATATTACCCTAATTAATTTTCTATACAAACTAATATAGAATTAAAAAAAATTAACATGGATTTATCATTACCACTATGATTATGATTCTTTATATCTTACTCTAATATATCATAACTTTTTTGATTGTGATTATTTCTGAATTACCCTGATATTTTGTAACTATTATGATTACGATTCTTTTTCTATTCGTGAATACCATTAAAATCTAATTATTTTTTCAGTATTTACTAATTACGATTCAATATACTTTACAAGTAGAATAAATTTCTTTATAGGACATGTGAATTATATATAAGAATATATATGATTATGATATTATTATTATCAGACCCAAGGGTTATGTTCAATTACCTATCAGATACTTAAGTGGTTTTGTAGATGTTATTTTTAGATCGTTCTTAAAATATGTTTTTTTATAGTTAAAAATTAAATTATTTAAATATACAAATAACTGAACTCATGTATTTATCCTTCTTTATAGACATTATGATCCAATATTTGGTATCAGAGGAAGTTACCATAGTTCAAAATTCTTTCAAAAACATTTATCCTATATTTAATATTAAATGTTAGTAAAAAAAATTATAAATGTTTTGTTGATAAATACATACTACACTACCATGTACTATGGAATCTATTTTTTGTATTTATTTTAAATATTGATAGAATAAATGTAAGTTCAATAGATAACCTCAATCCAAATTGACCCCCTATTATTTATTGTTCTTATTATGAGGATAATGGATATAGAATGAAGAAATTTGTTATAAATTATCGAGTTGACAATTTCATCATATTAACTAGAGATTACTAGACCCCTGAAAAGGTAGTGAAATCATTTAAAAATTAGGAAAATAAGGAGTATTAATTGAATTAAAGAGTTATAAATAATTTATTATGTTCTATGAAAATAAAAACATATAGTAATATTTCTTCTTCCAAAGCATCTGATGGTATCTAGTAAAAGTTAGAGATTACTCATTTTCAAACATCAATGGTTATTGAGAATAGAATATAAATTCTTAGAGAAGACCATCAAGTATTTGAATTACCTTCTAGAGAACATGCTGCAAAGGTAAAACAAAGGATTATGAAAATAGTCAATAGTATACAATCTATGAGAGAGAATTCGTTATAATATGATATTTTGGTTGAATATATAATTTATATCATGCCCAATGAGTTTGAATATAAGATAAAAACTATTTATGAGTCGTGGAAACTAAAAAATCTTAATCATGATCATTTTTTTGGAACCCTTTAGTAATATGAGGATAGGATAAATGATATGAAAAAAAGTGAATAAAATGATTGGTGGAGTTTCATTTACTAATACACTAAACATGGTAAAATCCCAGACTCCTAATACTGTTATTACATAAATAATGGAAAAACAAAGTTCTTATTAAATCTTATTAACGTGATTCTGGAATTATTGAGATTGAAATAGGAAATATTCCATAAAGGATAAATAAAATAGTTTGAAATTAAAATTTTCAATATCATTACAGGAAATGTTTTAAGGAAATGAATTAAAAGAAAGACTCTAAAGTATATTTTTTCTGAGTTTAAAAGATATGTACACATTTGAAATGACTATCCCATTATGAAAAATAAATACACAAAGTATTGATATTCTAATAGAAATTAGAAGAGGTTTTATAAGTCATAATGAAATATTTTTAATAAATCTAATTAGAGTTGGAGTACCAATGGAAGTGATTAATTTAACAATTTCTCAGATAATGACTCTATAGAATAGAGAAATATTGGCATTCTTACAAGAGTTCCTATTTAATATCAATGTTTTATTTAAATAGTACAAACATTTCATTTCATAATTATTATGTAATTAAATTAAATTTACACTAATGAGAAGAATTATATTTCTTCAGATAAATAATCCTCATCATTGTGGGATAATAATACTTTACATTCTCATGAATATACTTCTCACTTTTGAAAACATCTATAAAATGAAAATTGTAAATATTGTGGAAAATTGATAAGGCTAATGAGAAACATGAAAAAATGATTAAATAATTGATTTTTTAAAAACTAAAATATAAAATATAAAAAAATATCTTGATAAATAAAATTATGAAAAAGGAAATATTTCTCTATGATTATAAAAAATACTTTATAAAAAAGATAGATTGAAAACTAGTTTTGAGAAACACAATTCTAAAACCATTACCCAAGAGGATAAAAATTTATTTTTATAAATAAATCATAAATTTATTCTATAAGAAAACAGGTATAAAAAATTACTTCTGGTAGGAATAATTTGATTAAATGAATAAGAAAATATTTTCATATGGTACTAGTTCTAGATTAAGTTATACTATTTGAAAAATTGTTTTTCGTAACAATTAAATTGTTTAATAAATATTAACATTTTGAAAAAAATGCCAAATTAGTGGTCACTATAATAATTTTTTTCCTTAAATAAAGATTAATCTCATGGTTTTAACAAATCCAATTTTTTTAAAAGAAATGTGGATTCCCAATGTTTTGTTTTCTATTATTTGAGGACCTAATATGGTTTTACATCCGTATGTCTAATCATTTTTTTTTTTTTAAATAAATGTAGTGCCATCAATTCCAATAATGAAATCATTATTTCTACCCATTGACATGAGAATGTTTACACACATAATATAGAAGACCTCAGGAGCCAAGACATGCCTTGTCTTACAGTAACTAAAGATCAATAATTGTTATGGAATAGAATGTTAGGACACTGCATCCTTAAAATCATATTTTAATTAATTATGAAAAGAATTTTTATGGATCTACTAGAACATATATTTGATTCTTATAATGTATGTAACCCTTTTCAATATTTTAGGAAACATAACTATAGTTTTAAAACTATTGGTGAAGTCTCGTCTTCTGATGTTTTATAGTTAGTGCACATGTAACTCTTTCATCATACAAAAACTAGAAGTATTGGTGAAAAGTAATATTTATTTATATTAGTTGATGATTATAGTGGATATTAATGGGTCAATTTTTTAGAAAATAAATATGAATGCTTATTATTAAAAAAATAAACAATGTTAAAAATGAGAAAAACCTTCCCTTGATTACTATTTTTAGTGACCAAGGTGGAGAATTTGTAAATTCTGACTATGAAACATTATTTAGTAAAAAGGAATTTCATATAACATTCCAACTCCTAAAACTTTTCATAAAAATTGTGTTTTTGAAAGAAGAAATCTTATTCTTCATGAAATAACAAGAACCATGTTGAGTGAATTCTCATTAATAAATTTTTTGGGTTAATGCGGATAGTACTACTTATTATACTATAATTATTATTTTGATTAGAAATGTTATTAATAAAAGTCCTTATGAATTGTGTAATGGATATAAACAAAAAGTTTCTTACATTGGAGTATTTATATATAAATTATTCATCTTAAATACAAATGATAATTTACACAAATTCAAACCCAAATCAGATGAAGGTATAATTTTAGGTTATTCAACTACTTCTAAGGAATATATAGTAATCAAAAAAATTATTTTATTGTTGATGAAATATTATATGTAAAATTTTATGAAACACCATTTTAAAAAAAACAAACCAATATCCTCATATGTATTTTCCAAACGTGCTTTTTATGCATTGTTAGAAGATAATTCTAATAATAAAAATACTCAAGAAATTTTTCATGATGTATTTAATACAGATGATTTTAACAAATATGTTTATGACCAGGTTTTAATAAACCTAGCTTAGTTTTTTCATAGTAATAATCCAAGTGATAATATCATTGGTCTTGTTAATCAACCTATTATAACTATATTTTCTTTATGAAATGATGTAGAAAATCATTATTTTATTCCAAAATTTAAAAATAAAAATATTGATGAGGCATTAGGTGATGATGATTAGATTAATTCAATGAAATATGAGCTAAATTAATTCTAAAGGATTAATTTGTTGGTGTTTGTTGGATGTCCTAAATTAAATTTATAAATTGTAGGGAATAGATTATGAAGAAACTTATGCACTGTTAGCTAGAATTGAATATATTTGTTTCTTACAATCCTTTGTAGAATTATAAAATTTTAATCTTTTTCAAATGGATGTAAAGTTTGATTTTATAAATAGTTATATACAAGAAGATGTATTTGGTGGAAGAAATCTTTCTTTTGAATAAAAAAATATTGACTACATTTATTAACATACCAAATATTTATGTAGACATAAAAAATCCATAGATCGATGTGTGATATATTAATAAGATATTTTATATAAAACAATTATGTTAAGGGAAATGATTATTGTTGGTCGGAGTGGATAATCAAGAGGGGGGTGAATTGAGTTCCAATTAAAATTTCTGTTAAAATATTGTCTATTTAAAATCCCCCAATTTATAAAACAAGTTAAACTATGGTGAATTTATACAGATTGTATATGTTCACTTAGCTTCTCAAAGATTGATTAGGTCTCAGTTAATTTAACCACAAGATTAAAATAACTTTTGAAACTAACCTACTGATTTACAATAAGTATAAACACTTGCTAATTTAACTATCAAAGTAGCTTTAAAATAGTTTTTTATTTCAAAGTAATAGCAGCGGAATATAAAAGATATATGTAGTATACTTTAAACTTAAACTAAATATGCACAGAAGATATAACAAGAGGTTCAGTCTCAAGCTGAGACTTAGTCCTCTCAAATTTATATAAATTTGATCCAACCCCTGGATCGAAGTTAACAATAGTTTAAAAAACTGTCCAGGCCACGCAGGGACCTCTACCACAGTTCTTCGTGGGAAACAAAATAAAGACTAGGCCACACAAGGACCTCTTCCACAGTTGACGTGGGTAAACAAGAGTTAAGAGTTTTGGATTGAGGATTTTGATATCCTCCAGTTCAGTGCAGGAGACAGTGTGTGTGTGTAATATATACAGAGTACACCACACTTATCAAAAGTAAATAAACAAATCACTTAGAGAGAACAGATAAGAGTTTAGAAAGCTCTAGTGATTATCAATGTTTTTATGGACTCGTTGGATTCAGCAGGAATGATTCTGAGTCCTTCTCTGGTTTTTTTGTTGAAAAACAGAGTTTTGTAGTTCAGCTTGTGTTCTACAGGAGTGAAATTGATCTCTTGATTCATCATGTGTTCTTCAATGGTGTTGGATTTCACTCATGAGAGTTCTTTGAAAGTATTTCAATCTCTTTCTTGCTCAGGATTGTTCTTCTTGTTCAGAACAGTGCTCTCGGGTGTATGTAAGTTCTTCTTGTTGTATCATCACACTTGCACACGTGTACTGCATCTCAATCTTCCTTATATTCCACGAGTTCTAGAAGTAGGAATGATTCCCTTTTCATAGGTACGAGATACGGTTTCCTGACATGACAACAACTATCATTAAATAACATTAATGGCATTAAAAACATCAAATATGACCATTAGCTTTATTTTAATAATATTGACAAAAAGTTAAGAAATGGTGTCACAGTGATTATTTAAACGATGTATTCTTCACGGTATAGTCTTCACGGTATGTGCTTCACGGTATGTGCTTCACGGTATGTGGTCATGGTATGTGCTTCACGGTATGTGCTTCATGGTGTCTGGGTCACAGTTTGTCCTTCACGGTGTCTGGGTCATGATTTGTCCTTCACGGTGTCTGGGTCACGGTTTGTCCTTCACGGTGTCTGTCTGACTGTGACTGTGTCTTGTACATAGTCTGTCTTACTGTTTCAAACATCACGGTGTCTCTATACTTAGACAAATATCTATATTTAGATTTAGACAGTAATATGAAGAATATTGATTAAGCTTAATCATTAGAGAGTAAGAGAACTTGAATCATAAAGGCTTGATAATATAAGTGAGATTTGTGATCATGCATAAGACTTGTAAATACTAAAGAGATTAATTAACATCAATAAGATTTTCTATCATTAAAACATGATGTGTAGTTATTATTGAGATTGAAGAGCATTAGCAAGATGTGTAATTAAGATTGAGATTAATTAATAGTAATAGGATTTTTTATCATTAAAACATTATTAATACATGAGGAGTCCAACAATCTCCCCCTTTTTGATGATCACAAATCATATATAGTCAAAATATAAATTAAATGTAACATTAAAGAAACTAGCATATTAGAATAGCAAAAATTATAGAATAATAGATTCGATAATAACATATCTCATTATAGTACTGATACTTGTAGTTTTTCTCCCCATTTTGGGATTATCAAAACGTAGATAAAATGAAGTGAAACACTGCATTTTTCATTTAAAAGGTTCAGAAGAAAACATACGGAAGAAATAAAACAAATGACATCCCATCAAAAAAGAAAACAGTCCATGGACTCTTCAGGGAGCCGCCTTTTCCTTACATTTATCAGCAGTAGGAGCTGGGGTTGATGTAGAAGAAGGCATAGATGTGGTAGACAAAGAGGGTAAGGGTAGACCTTCAAAAACGGATGGAGCCAAAATAGAAGGAGTAGAAGATCTAGGCTGTGGTTGGTCAAGAATGACTGGTCGGATCTGAGAAAGAGCTTGGCTGACTGACATGGAAGTTGAGGCTAAGGTAGGTAGACCAGGTCTAAGGGGTGCAGCAGCAGGAGCAACTATAGAAGTACTCTGCACATGAAGATACGGCTTCAAAAGATTTATGAAATCATTAATGATTTCACCACCATACTGCATAGCTTTTTCAAAATCTTCCTTATTCTCCATGAATTTGTCCAGCAATCTGGTGAACTCTGTAATCTTCTGAACTTGAGCTTTAAAAGCTTGAGTTACCAGAGGGATTTTCAGGTTTTCCACAAGATATCTAAAGTGATCTGTCATATCACTTTTAGAGAAAATCCGGGTGAGATAAAAATCTATTTTATTAGTGATCTCCTGTTGAGCATTATTGGCTATCTTAGAATGAATTCTAACCAAATCCAATGCTCGATCACTGTTCTTAACCACTTCTGACAAAGAAGACAGATCCAATCCACTGAAGGCATTCTGAAGTTCTTCCTTGATTATGGATCTCAGCATAGAATCATCCAAAGGAGGAAAAGAAGGTTGATCATAAGAAGGAGAAGATTTTACAGCTTCGGTTAGAACATTGAGCTATTTCAGAACTTTTTGCAGGCATCCAGTGTATTCATCTGTGAGCTTATTCAAATTTTCCACAAGCTTTCTCATGCATTCCATCATTTTTGTGTGTCTTTTTCCAATCTTCTCATCAAAATATAGTAGATATGGATGAACTTGAGACACAATTTCCCTAGAAAGGGTGGAATCAGTTGGCTCAGGAGAAGCAGCAACAGGAGCAGGGGCAGAAATAGGAGCAGGCTCTAATCTCAAAGACAACTCATTCTGCAAGTTTGCTACCATAATTTTAAGTTTTGCAACATCAGCACTCAGTAGATTATTTTCTACTATGACTTCTTGAATTTCTCAGATCATCCTTGGTTTAATATGAAATATAATATTTTCCAAGAGAATTGATGCATCTTCTTGACTCAGTTGAGTTACTGGATGAGGTTGAGTGGATAATATTTTCTTAACTCCAGCTAACTGAGTCTCTCCAAAAACTTTCAGATCATCTTTAGTCACAAAGGAGTGTTGCTCGGGTAAGAGTGCAGGTGAAGGTAGTGGAGCAGGTTCTGGTTGCGGTTCAGAGTCATCTTCAGACTCAGATTCCGATTCAGATTGAGAATGGGGCTCTGGTTCTGGTTCTGGTTCTCGATGAGCTACAGACTTCAGATGAAACACAGAAGAGAGATCCATTCTAGTTGTAGTCACTTGCTCTGACTCATTCACATCATAAAATCTTGGGAAAACATAACGGGTGTACATAGAATATGTGACAGTAGGTTGATAAGGTTTAGAAGATCCATCTTCTATAATCTCAAGGTTTTGAGGTTCCTCCCCCTCAAATTGTGCTTCCATTTCAGAGACTATAGGCTCAGCAACATGGTTAAGATCCACAGGATCATATCTAATCTCTTCAGCAAACTCTTTCCTTACCAGTTGAAAGGCAATTTCCATCCTCTCTTTAGTTGAGGGAATTATCTCCAGAACCGATTTTTCCACTGGTTGTGCTTCCAGATTGACTTCTTTCTCAACAGGGAGATCCTCTTCAACAGGATCTGTCTCTATGGTTTCGTGCTGCTCTAAATCAGGAAAAATCAATTTTCTTGGAGTCGTAGGATAATTTTTTGGATTGATATCCTCACTAGAAGTAGGACCTTCCTCTTCTCTCAAACCAACAGCAACTTCCTCTCCTTTAGGTATTTCAGCAGGGACAGCAGTCCTTTCTTTTTCAACAGGAGTTGTTTCCATTGGAGGTATTCTAGCTTCTTCTCTAGGTGATACTTCAGCTGTCACTTCCTCTTCTTCTTCTTCTTCTTCTTCTGAATACTAAGCCACTTCATCTAGTTCCAAACCAAGATCAGCTAGATTCTTAGGCCTTCTTGGATAATCAACAAGATTAAACTTCTTATACAATTGATCATTATCCTCAACCCACTGCTTCTTCCAGGGGTTCCAGCTAATCTTCATCCTTCTGATGATAGGCTTGCACAAGCAGAAATCATAGTCCTCTAACTTTTCTTCATTAGGTCCAACCATCCCTTTGGAAACTATCATGGCTGAAATCATCCTTGAGTAAAACAAGGAGGTGTATTTGGAAGTGACTTTAATCATCTCACAGATATGGTTAATAACATACTTGCATAGGTCGGTCTTATGGTCATTCTTCAACAGGTGAATCAGGAACACATCCTGATACTTCATTACAGCAAAATCCCCTTTTCTTTGACTGATTAAATTCTAAAAAATTGAATATAAGTCTAGTTTATCCATCTAACTCTATAGCAATATCCCTTCACTTGGTTCCATTACCAGTTAGAATTTCCAAGGCATTTTCCAGATCGAAGATATCAAATGATGGAGGAGGATCTCTCTGGTAGTCATCACTCACTCCTTCATGAGGAATCCGTAGGCATGCAGCCCACAGCCTCAAAGAGAAATAACACTTCTAACCATTGATCCAACTGGTCACCATAAAGTTTTCTCCAAAATCAAAGGAAAACTTCACATATTGGTAGAATTGAGATACCAATCTCGGGTAAATCATTCTATCTTTTCTAGAGAACCATTCAATCCATCCTTGTTCTTTTAAGACTTTCAAGACTAATGACTTGCTAGACGGCAGCCACTCAGGACAAATTTCCTTTTCAGGAACTATAGTACAGTTTACCAATTTTGGGTTTAGAGGTCCTTCGGGAGCTATCCTCGGTATTCTCTTCTATTTCTTAGAGCAGCGCTTCTTAGATGAGGGTGAAGACGGACGCTTCATCCTAGGCATCCATTGAAGGTTCAGGTGAGAGAGGAGAAGGTTTTCAAGAGTGATAAGATTCAAGAGAGAGTTCAGGTAAGGAATCTAATGAAACCCTTAAGTTTTATCATTTGGGAATGTCAAACGTCATAAAATCAAAAACGCGGGAAATCAAATAGTTGTGAAATAAAAATTACCGCGATATGGGTTAAAATAAGAGTATAAATAATCTTCACAGTGAGACCGTGAGTAGGAATTACGGTGTGATAAAACCAGTCATCATGGTGAGACAGTTGGTGGTCGTCACGGTGAGACAGTGACCATTCTGTGCACTCACAGTGAGACAGTGAGTTGACAGACCGTGAGCATGAAGCAGTAACTGTAAAACAGTGAGCATGAAACCGTAAAGTAAAATATAGTTAAGTATTAAACATTAAGATTAGTAATATATCTATTCATGATTAATCATTCCAAGATCATGTATGATGTAGCCTAATTTTTCAGAATTTAATGGTTTAGTGAATATATCAGCAAGTTGATATTCAGTACCAATGAATTCCAAAGTGATATCACCTTTTTGATAATGATCCCTCAAAAAGTGATGTCTTATATCAATATGTTTTGTCCTGGAATGAGAAACAGGATTCTTAGAAATATTAATAGCACTTGTGTTGTCACAATTTATTGGGACATGTCTAAATTGATATCCATAGTCTATAATGTGTGTTTCATCCACAAAATTTGCGCATAACAACTGCCAGCAGCTATGTATTCAGATTCTGCAGTAGATAATGCAACAGAATTTTGTTTCTTACTACACCATGATACTAGTGACTTGCCTAAAAGGTAACATATTCCAGAGGTGCTTTTTCTATATAACTTACATCCAGCAAAATCAGCATCAAAATAACTAACTAGTTCAAATGATTGTCCTTTGGGATAGAACAGTCCTAAATTGGGAGTATGCTTGAGGTATTTGAAAATTCTCTTTACAGCATTTAAATGTGACTCTTTAGGGTTTTCTTGAAAACAAGCACATATACACACACTAAACATAATATCAGGATGACCAGCTGTCTGGTGGAGTAGACTTCCAATCATTCCTCTATAAGTGGTTTGATCAACAGATTTACCATCTTCATCAAGATCCAACTTACAGGTGGTACTCATGGGAGTGTCACTACTTTTTGTGCTATCCAATCCAAAACGTTTTAAAAGATATCTAGTATATTTACTTTGAGTTAAAATAATTCCATCATCATTTTGAAAGATTTTAAATCCAAGAAAGAATTTTAATTCACCCATTAAACTCATTTCAAATTCATTTTGCATCATTTTAGAAAAATCAGTACATAAGGAATTTCTTGAAGATCTAAAAATAATATCATCTACATAAATTTTTACAACTAAAACATCTTTAGAAATTCGTTTTATAAAAAAAGTAGGATCAACTATACCTTTTTTAAAACCTTTATAAATTAGAAAAGTACTTAATCTATCATACCAAGATCTTGGAGCTTGCTTTAACCCATATAAAGCTTTTGATAATTTGAAAACATGATTTGGAAAATGAGGTTTTGAAAATCCATGTGGTTGTTAAACAAAAACATCCTCAATAATATATCCATTTAAGAATGCACTTTTGACATCCATTTGATATAGTTTGAAATTTAGATGTGTAGCATAAGAAAGTAAAATCCTAATGGCTTCTAATCTGTATACTAGAGAAAAAGTCTCCTCATAGTCAATTCCTTCCTCTTGACTATAGCCTTGTGCAACTATCCTAGATTTGTTTCTAACTATGTTTCCAGATTCATCTACTTTATTTCTAAACACTCATTTAGTGCCTATGGTGAAAGTGTCCTTAGGTCTTTCAACAAGATTCCAAACTTTATTTCTTTCAAATTGATTGAGTTATTATTGCATAGAAATTACCCAAAATTCATCATTAATAGCATCATCAATGTTTTTAGGTTCAAGCTGTGACAAGAAGGCTTGATGTTCAACCTGATTTCTAATACAAGCTCTAGTATGTGTCCCTCTATCAAGATTTCCTACAACAGCATCTAAAGGATGATTCTTTAGAATTATAGTTGATCTAGTAAAGGTAGGGCTAGAAATTTCAGGTTCTTCTCTAGGTTCGGGTTCATTAGGAGCAGATTCTAGAATAAGTCCAGAACTAGTTGTCTTTATAGAAGGTTCTTTAGATTTGTCATTAAGGTCCAGAACACTCAAATATTCTTCAAGATTTTCAAGAGAGGTTTTAAGCTCATGTGGATCAGTTTCATCAAACTTTATGTGAACATATTCTTCCACACACTTGGTTATTTTATTGAAAACTCTATAGGATTTACTGGTTAAATAATATCCTAAAAATATTCCTTCATCACTCTTAGAAACAAACTTATCAAGATTATCTTTTGTATTGAGAATAAATACTTTACAGCCAAAGACTCTAAAGTAACTAACTTTGGGTTTTCTATTTTTCCAAAGTTTATAAGGAGTCTTCTTAAGAACAGGTCTAATTAAGACTCTATTAATAATATAACAAGATGTATTCACAGCTTCATCCCAAAAGTAAATAGGCAGTTCATACTCATTAAGCATAGTTCAAGCTATTTCTTGAAGGGTTCTATTTCTTCTTTCTACTACACCATTCTGCTGAGGTGTCCTAGGAGCAGAAAAGTTATGACTCTATCCATTGTGTGAGAAATAGGATTCAAATTCATGATTTTCAAACTCACGACCATGATCACTTCTTAGAGTTTTAATCTTAAGTCCACTAAGATTTTCTACAGACTTGGAGTATTTAACAAAATGAGAACAAGCTTCACTTTTGTGAGATAAGAAGTATACCCAAGTATATCTAGACAAGTCATCTAATAGGACATAGACATAGTGCTTCCCATTTAATCTAGAAACTCTAGATGGTCCAAACAGATCCATGTGAACCAAATCGAGAGGTTGAGAAGTTGAGACTTCTTTCTTTGGTTTAAAAGAGATTTTGTGTTGCTTTCCCTTTTGACAGGGATTACAAACTTTGTCATTTGGAAACTCAAGTTTGGGTAGGTCTCTAACTAAGTTCTTCCTAGTTATATTCCCAAGTGAGTGTATATTGTAGTGTCCTAATATTCTATGCCATAACGAGGACTCTTTATTAAAGGCATTTAAACAGGTAACATTTTGCTTGGATAAGGAATTTAAATCAATAGCATAAACATTTTCATTTATTAAATCAGAAAATACTAAAACATTTTTAGAGTTAAAAACATTACAGGAATCATTTTCAAATTTAACATTAAAACCATCATCACACAAGTGAGAAATACTTAATATATTATATTTATATTCATCAACAAATAAAACTTTGGAAATTAAAACTGAATCAGTGTTACCAATTTGGCATAGGACGATGATCTTTCCTTTAGAATTATCACCAAAGGTGACATAGCCTCCATCAACCTTTATTAACTCTTGAAGCATGATTAATACCCAGACATATGTCTTGAACATCCACTATCCAAATACCATGTCTTCTTGTGGGAACTCTTCAACCAGGTTTCCTCAGATGTGTTGGTCATGAAACACATGTTGGCACGATTTCTTTCAAAATCAATATCTTCTGATTCACTTGTACTATCTTTAGAAGCACTCCAGGTAGCCTTCATAGATTTCTTGTACTTACTATCCTTGTAATAATATTTCTTCTTGAATTTTTTCTTTGGTAAGTCTGCTTTAATGTGTCCTTTTCTTTTGCACTCGTACCAAACAACTTCGTCGCTTTTATCTGGATTTTTCCATTCCTTCTTCCAATGTCCCTTATTATCATACTTACCCTTGTAATTTTTTTTTCTAAAACATTTCTTCTTCCTATAAAATTTCTTAAACCTTATGGATATCTGAGCCATTTTAGCATCACTGTTAGAGTCTGATCTTTCACTTGTTGAACTGTCAGTTTATATTTGAGCTTTTTCTTTTTCCTTGTTCTTTGAAGCAGTAGTCTTGAAAGCCACTGATTTCCTTTTTGGTTCATCATATTCCTCTTTATTCACCTTGATTTCTTCCTTATACATCATAATCTTACCAATGAGTTCTTTGACAGGTAGAGCAGCAGTGTCACATGACTCTCTGATTGAAACAGATGTGTCTCTCCATCAATCTGGTAGACACCTCAATATCCTCATAATTTGTTCCTTTGCTGGAACAGCCTTTCTGGGTGAATTCATTGTATTGATTATCTCATTGAACTTGAGATACATATCAGAAATGGGTTCATCATTCTTCATTTTAAAATTATCATATTTAATAGTATAATTATTTAATCTCATTTCTTTAACATTAGTTGTTCCTTCATGAGAAACACCCAAAGTATCCCAAATTTCAAAAGCAGTTTTACATGAAGAAATTCGGTTAAATTCTTCATCTCCTAGAGAACAGTACAAAGCATCTATATCTTTACAATTATTATTATAAATATTCTTTGTAGGTTCATCCCAAGTTTTTCTTTTAGTTTCTGGAATTTTATATTGAGATTCTATAGCAGTCCAGATATCAAAACCCATACTTTCCAAATGAATTTTCATTTTAATCTTCTACTGAGCATAGTTTGTACCATTGAAGAAAGGTGTCCTGTTAGTAGCAGCACCCTCTGGTCTATTGTCCATAGCTAGATTTTAGAAAGTATAATTAAAGAGATAAAATTTAGAACTAACAGAAATTTAAGATCTTTAAAGATGCAACTAAAATCACAGTTGAAAAACAGAGTATTTCAAAATTCCTTAAACAAAAACAAATCCTTTGATACCAAATGTTGGTCGAAGTGGATACTCAAGAGGGGGGTGAATTGAGTTCCAATTAAAATTTCTATTAAAATATTGTCTATTTACAATCCCCCAATTTATAAAACAAGTTAAACTATAGTGAATTTATACAGATTGTAGATGTTCACTTAGCTTCTCAAAGATTGATTAGGTCTCAATTAATTTAACCACAAGACTAAAATAACTTTTGAAACTAAACTACTAATTTAAAATAAGTATAAACACTTTATAATTTAACTATCAAAGTAGCTTTAAAATATTTTTGTATTTCAAAGTAATAGCAGCGGAATACAAAAGATATATGTAGTATACTTTAAACTTAAACTAAAGATGCACAGAAGATATAACAAGAGGTTCAGTCTCAAGCTGAGACTTATTCCTCTCAAATTTATATAAATTTTATCCACACCCTGGATCGGGGTTAACAACAGTTTACAAAACTGTCCAGGCCATGCAGGGACCTCTACCACAGTTCTTCGTGGGAAACAAAACAAAGACCAGGCCACACAAGGACCTCTTCCACAGTTGACGTGGGTAAACAAGAGTTAAGAGTTTTGGATTGAGGATTTTGATATCCTCTAGTTCAGTGCAGGATACAGTGTGTGTGTAAGATATACAGAGTACACCACACTGCTCAAAAGTAAATAAACAAATCACTTAGAGAGAACAGATAAGAGTTTATAAATCTCTAGTGATTGGAAATTTTGTTCTGGACTCGTTGGATTCAGCAGGAATTATTCTGAGTCCTTCTCTAGTTTTTTTGATGAAAAACAGAGTGTCGTAGTTCAGATTGTGTTCTACAGGAGTGAAAATGATCTCTTGATTCATTGTGTGTTCTTCAGTGGTGTTGGATTGCACTCATGAGAGTTCTTTGAAAGTCTTGAAATCTCTTTCTTGCTCGAGATTGTTCTTCTTGTTTAGCATTGTGCTCTCAGGTGTATGTAAGTTCTTCTTGTTGTATCGTCAAACTTGCACATGTGTACTGCATCTCAATCTTCCTTATATTCCATGAGTTCTGGCAGTAGGAATGATTCCCTTTTCTTAGGTACGAGATACGGTTTCCTGACATGCCAACAACTATCATTAAATAACATTAATTGCATTAAAAACATAAAATATGACCATTAGCATTATTTAAATAATATTGACAAAAAGTTAAGAAACGGTGTCACAGTGATTATGTAAACGGTGTCTTCTTCACGGTATAGTCTTCACGGTATGTGGTTCATGGTATGTGCTTCATGGTATGTGGTCACGGTATGTGATTCACGGTATGTGGTCACAGTATGTGCTTCACGGTATGTGCTTCACGGTGTCTGGGTCACGGTTTTTCCTTCACCGTGTCTGGGTCACGGTTTGTCCTTCATGATGTGTGGGTCATGGTTTGTCCTTCATGGTGTTTGTCTGACTGTGACTGTGTCTTGTACATAGTCTGTCTTACTGTTTCAAACATCACGGTGTCTCTATACTTAGAAAAATATTTGTATTTAGATTTAGACAGTAATATGCAGAATATGGATTAAGCTTAATCATTAGAGAGTAAGATAACTTGAATCATAAAGGCTTGATAATATAAGTGAGATTTGTGCTCATGCATAAGACTTGTAAATACTAAAGAGAGTAATTAACATCAATAAGATTTGCTATCATTAAAACATGATGTGTAGTTATTATTAAGATTGAAGAGCATTAGCAAGATGTGCAATTAAGATTGAGATTAATTAACAGTAATAGGATTTGTGATCATTAAAGCATGATTAATACATGAGGAGTCCAAAAAATATCCTACACTTTTAATAAATAAATTTAGGAAAAATATTATGAATGTTAAAATATGTGTTGATGTAATTATATTCAGATAAACCCTACAATATTTAAATTATTACTATTTTGGATCTTATGAAATCTCAGTTTAAGATGAGTGCGATTGAAAAGTTATCATTTTTCATTTGATTTCAAATTTCTAATAAAATAAGGTGCCTTAATATATCAACATATGTATATAATAGATCTTAAAAAGATTTATATATAAAAATACAAAAATTATTAGTACTCTCATTGGTACCTAAAATATTAATGATATAGATGAGACCGGGAAATGAGTTGATAAAAAATTAGAGTTATGATATGAATTCTACTATAATAAATAAATATCCACCCAGATATAATATGATATATTTTCTTATGTGAAAGTTATCATGACAATCCAAATGAATACCATATATAATATTTAAAAATAACTTCTTATTATCTAAATGCAACTATGGATTTAGGAATATTTTATTCTTCTGAAAATGATTTTGAATTGAAATTTCTTTTTAGATACTGACTTTCGTGGTTCTAAAATATATAAAAAATTAATTCAGAAACTTTTATTTTCATAGGAGATTCATTTGTTTCATGGTATTATTAAGAACACTCATTATCACATTCCACTACTAAATCCAAATATGTGGCATCTTAATGTTTTTCTCCTCAAGTGTGGTGGATACAACATATACTCACAAATTATGACATGAGTTTTACTAAAACTCAAATACTATTTTATAACTCTAGTGAAATTTCTTTAATAAAAAATACTACACATCACACTCCTAAAAAACACATTGATATTATGTATCATCTTATTAGGTATCTAAAAATTAAAATAGATATCATTTTATAATTTATTAGAATGAAAGGACAACTTGTTGACATTTTTAAAAAACCGTTAACTATTGAGAGATTTGAATAAATTAAATACCCTATAGAAATAATCAACATAAATTAGTCTTTAAAATCTACTTATTGTCGAATGTATCTCCATATAATAATATAATCTTCATTAAAGGGGTGGTACATTTAATTTTTGACACATTTTTCGCACTCAATAATTTTCGTAGAAAAACTTTTTCATTCAAAATATTTTTTGCACTAAAATTTTTTGCACTCAAAATTTTTATACTCCGAAATTTTTCATAACAAATTTTTTCATACTCTGAAATTTTTAGTAATGAGAAATTTTTTGGACTCATGTTTTTAAAAAAAATAATTACTTACTAACCATGATAAAACCATCAAAATCCTAAAGGTAAAATTTATTTTCTTTTATTATTTACATTTCATTTGTTACATTTTTATTATTTATATTGTTATTATTTATTATTTTAAATATTTCATCAAAACCATTTCAAAAATTTTATATTATTATAATAATCATTATTTAAAAACAATAAGAGATCTATATTATTAGAAAATATTTATTCTTCAAGGATTTGTAACATTCAGATCACAAGTATTTAATCTCAACATTAGAATTTGAATCGAAACCCTCGACTTCCTATATAAAGTTTTCAACCCATATGTGTTGAAAATCAATCATCTCAATTTTTCAACCCCAAGGAGCTTCAAACCACCAAATTCCCAACTATGATTTTCTCCCAATACAAAAAATCATCATGATAAAATCTTTATTATTATGAAGTAATTCAATTCATTTAATGGATTTCAATGAAATGGTGTTTTTTACAAAAAATCTAGTAATTGAATCCTTTTATGATAAATATGAATATTCCACAAAAATATTTACAAAATTTCATGGTTGGGGATCAATATATATTGAGAAAGCTGATATTGGTAAGAATATGGTATATGAAGTTGATATTTTGAAAAATTTATAGTTCTATTGATTTAATCATAAAAATTTTGAAAAGGAAATTATCATTTAAAATTTATGGAATGATGTATAATATATTGACTTTAAAATATCATATCATTGTTAGTGTTCCTTAATAATGAGAGGTGTACTATCCCTCTCATACTCTTCCTTAAATTTGTATATCTTATAATATAAATAGAGTTGTGGATACGTTACTCAAATCTTAGGAAAGAAAACGTAATTTTTTTCATTAATCTATGGATATCCCTATAACAAATTTTTATATTAAAAGTTTTTTAAATTCCATGAAGGGGTGATAAGGATACCCTTAATGTCACATGATTTTTCATTTTGTACATTTCGGTGAACTTTAGAAAAATCAATATGATGTATTATATATTTCTCATTGCCAAAAATATCAAGACCAATTCAATAAAGTCAAATATTATTATGTATCTAGTGATACTGAGTATGGTCTTGATTAAGGGAATGTATTCCCTCATGATTGTGATAAAATCAACCTCGATGACGGTAATGAGTACTTTTATCTAGGATGATATGATCAAAATGATGAAATAATTTTTTGATAATGAATCAAATAAGTTTTTTAAAAAATCACATGAGGGACAACCATATAACAAATATGATCATGATAGTAAAAATAATTCAAAACCAACTAAAATTGATGTTCAATAAATTAAAATAAGATCTCAGTTAATATCTCCAAAAATAACCAAGAAGCTAAAGAAAGTTAGTTATGATTTTTTTGATGATCATATGAAGAAAAATAATGAAAATAATTTAGGGAATCCTTCTTTTGAAAATGGCCCAACTAAAACACTATAAATAGAGTATAATTGTATTAATATTATACAAGAAGAAGAAAAGTTTGAGAATATAAAGATAGTATTTTCTCATGCTCAAGATATTTATAGTTTAATAAAATATGATGAAAAAACATCATATAAAATTACTTTACCTTCTATTCGGATAGATAAACAGAATCCAAGTACTGAAATTGTTGTTAATGAAATAATAATTATTATTATGATATTACCACTATACATGTTAAGAAGAAGGGAAAAGAATTATTTGATGAAATATATGTTGATGAAAAAGATCAATAAGTTTTAAATACTAAAGGAGATGCAATTGTGAAATATCATTCCAATAAACTTTCTCTATGATCCTGAGAAGCAACATCATCTAGGATAAATTTTCACGATGTTAAAAAAATCATATATTTAGATAATTTAATTATAACATTCCCATTAAAAATTAAATAATCTTCTCCAAAATAGAAAGTTCAAAAAGAAAAAATCCAACATCGATAATGTTTTTTGTTTCACCTGGTGAAAATAAAGTTGCCAATCTAGAAAATAATGTCACTCGAAAAGAAAACATAATAAAATTTTATTTAAGTAGTTATGAATATCCTATAAACAATACATTAGAGTTTGAATCACCCAATATAGTCATAACTCAATTAATCCACTATATAATTAATACCAAGAATTTATTGGATATGAAAATTTCATAATTTACATTAATTGAATATGAAGATGATTTAATTTTTGAAAATAAAAATGAAAAATTAGACTCAGTGAAAGTTTTAATAGAATGATTGATCATTATGGAGACAGATTCATAGATCATTTAAGAATGTTTTTATGATCACAGTAATTGTTGGAATTTGATGGTAAACTGTTCTTGTAGAGTTGATAAATATATCAAACATCATGATGATACATTTGAATATTTTAGGTAGTTTTTAAATAAAACCAACGGTTCCATTAGTATTCCTTCTAATGATATGGCCATTAGAGTAAAATTTATTTAGAAGATGAGAAGTTCAGTCGAGAAACAAACACAAGATGTCACATACTTAGAAGGAAATTTAAATGGACTGAAGAATAACATACCAACACTCATGTTCTATAATGATGAAATTATTTCTTTTAAGAATCAAAATGATGTATTATAAGATATATTTAATGATAAAGAATACCAAAACAAAAATATGGTAGATAAGGTTCAGTATCAATAAGATTAATTCTCTTCTCAAGTTGAAAATATTTCAAAAATTGTGGAATAGAGAAATTAGTTCAAAACAATTATGACCATCGTCAAAGATATGATGTCCAAGAAAGAGTATTTTAATGATTTCTGAACTATTGTTGTATCTTTTACATATTAGGATATAACGAATGGAATAATGTTTTTTTATTATTTGATTTTATTCTTGTCTATAATCCATTTTCAATAATCTCAATTACTATTACCAATTCCTTTTGGAAAATCGCAAATGGGGTTTTTTTAATTAAAGCGGAGATATTTCATTTTAGTGGAGAATAAGAACCTTAGGGGGATATTTTATATGAAGTGAAAGTTAGTAATATTCAAGTATATATATATATATATTAATTATAAACTCAAGGGGTATATATGTATAATTGTTTTTTAGAATATGATTCATAGTTTCATATTGGGCTAGGTTTTGTGGTTTGAGCATTCCAAAATGTGGTTGAATGTGGAGTCAAATGTTTCTCTTATGAAAATTATTATACCTTTTATATTTTAAATCCTAAAAATACTATTATTTTATTTAAATACATCTTCAATATGTCTAATAATGTTTTTATAATAAAACAATGAATTATTTTCTTTCTTGGACCATGATTTAATGAGATACAAAAATATATTTTTGCATTATAATTATCATAATGAGACTGGATATGATAATAATCATAATTATAATGTTAATTTCAAATATAAGATCTCATTTTTTACATTCATACTAAGAAAATATTAATATTTATACAGGCAATGGTTTACATTAAAATCATTCTCAGACTCCGAGATTTTATTCGAATACTTTTTCTTTAGTTGTCTATTGAACAATCTTAATTTTACTTACATACTTGGAAAAAATTATTTCTAATGTTATAAATACGTTTTACACTAAAAGTTATGTAAATCAAAAAAAATAATCATACATTATTTTATAATATATCTGTTACTGTTCTAGGTTTCCAATTCACTGAAAAAAAAAATATAGAGAAATATTATCATTGGATGATCCAGATGACCATTGGAAGTGTTCCTATAAATACACATACATTTAAAGAGTTTGGACCGAAGAGACGATAAATTTCATTTGAAAAAATATAAGTGTTTACAAGAGTGAACTAGTTTTTCATTTTACTTGTAACCTTTTTGAGTGCGTAATGGTAATGACCAGTTGCCTGAATTCGTATCGATGGCTCATGGGGATAGTGAGAGAGTAAAACCAATCATCATATCAAGGGATCAGGGGGATAATGAGACATAGATACCGATAAACGTATAAATGGACCATTGGGATAGTGGTAAAGAATGATCATCGTATCTAGGGATTTCAATAGTAAGGGAATGATTGACATTCTTATAAGTATAAAATAAGGGACCTTTATCATATGTTATTGAAGACCCTATTCATTGGTTTAAAATAAGTGTATTCATTATTATTACTTGTTTTATTAAATGTGTATTATTTGTGTTGCAATTATAATTGAATATGAACCCTTTTATATTCATATTTTTTTTAATCATATGTATTTTAATAGCATTGATTATGATATAGTTGAATTACCCTGCATTGTTTGTGAATATGATATTACCCTAACTCGGATTATGAATGTTGTGAGATAAAATCGATAATTTTTTAATATGATATATAATAACCACTGTGATTATGATTCTTTATTTATTACAGTGATATATCAAAAAATTGTAAATAAAATTCATTATCTATTACTCAGATACATCATAACCTTTGTGATTAAGATTATTTATGTATTTGTTAATATGTTTAAACTATGATTATGTTAACACTCTATACTGATTACGATTCAATACACTATGAAGGTGGAAACAATTTCATGATATTACATGTTAATTACATATGAAAATCTACTTGATTATGATATAATTTTTTTGGGACCAAAGTTCCAAGATTATTAACATTCAAATACATGAGTGGTTTTGTGGATAAAATTTGTTTAACTTTGTTAAACTATGTTTCTTTTAAGTTTAAAAACAATTTTTTTCAACATACAACCCCCCGCCTCATTTATTTATCCAAAATCATATATATTATGATCCAATAAATAATATTGTCAAATTTCTTTTGATTGTACACATGTACATTGATTCTAGAATAAGAAATTCATATTTGATATTCTCTCTGAACATGAATGTACCCAAGATTCCATTGAAAATGTTTTTTATATTATATGATATTATTTTAAATAGAAAAGGTGGATTTAAATTTAGAACTTATATATCCTCATATAAGATTTACTTAAGAGTTATGGATACCCTATATTTTATATTGTATTTTAGTTGGTCAAATATCAGGGACATTGACTTGCATTTTAGGTTAATGTGGTTGGTGTTTATCAATATTATTTTTATTTTATGAGACATTTATTATAATACAACAATTTTGTTTGATATATTTTAGTGAAAATTTTATTAATAATTATAGAAATATAATTAAATGGAAGGGTAAAACAATGGGTTTATATTATCCTTTTTGTTGAGGTAATTATTTGTTGTAGTCGATCACCTTACAAATTCAACACACATCAACACTGTTAGAGATTTTTGTGATTTGGATCCACTTACTAAGTAAATTTATATGATTTGGAAACATTATGTGGAGTACCACATTCACTTTTATCCGATTAGGATTCAATGTTTACCTAAATGTTTTCAAATTTGTTTTTCAATCTCTTGATATAGAGTTGACTTTCATGAAATTGTATCATCCTCAAACCGATTGTCAATATGAAAGAAAAATGAAAACCATAGTGTTTAGGATAAGATAATGTCTTATGGATTGAAATGGTGGATGGGATGAACAAATAATCAATGTTTAATTCTCGTAATATATTAATTTTAACTAATGAGTTTATATGGCTCCTAATGAATCACATTATGCAATGATGTAAAGAACTCCAACGTATTAGACTAATGTTTCAGAATGAAAGGCATTGGGACAAGAGAAATATGGTGAGATGGAATAAAAGGTTAGATACATTCAATAAAACATAAGAGATGAAATATGTTTATTGAAATTTTATGTTTGTAATCATTGATACAATGTAGATTTATTTCTAAGAGTGTTTTTATAGGAATTCATCCATGGAAGAAACAAGGGAACACTAATACCATGTTGTATCTGTCACATTGAAATTATGAACTATATTGGGACCATAATTTATCAATTGGTTCTTCTACCTATCATATTTTAGGTTCATGATGTTTTCCATGCATATCTCCAAAGGAATTACATAAATTATACATCACATGTTCAAAACATTGTGGTTATACAGGACGAGTATTAACATTTATGTGAGGAACAATTGTGGAGATTATGGATCGAACATAGAAAGGATGATGGAAGTATCCTTATTTTCCATACAAAAGTGGTAAATTTAGAGGGTGAAATTAATTTTATGGGTTATGGAACATTACATCAATATATTTTATGAAATATATTTTTTAAATTAAATTAAAATTATATGTTCTCTTATGTTACACACATCATTGAGCTTATCACATATAAAAAGTAACACCTTTTTAGAATTTATTGCATGTAATATCGTGTTTAGCTTTTATTATATGCAATAGTGAGTTTAATTAAAACCAAATATATTATTAAAATAATTTTATTTAATAGGTACTTATCATGTAGAATTTTGAATGATAGGTAATATTATGAATTAAAAAATTTTGAAAAAATGGATTAAACATGTACATAATAAAATGTCATTTGTTACAATTTAATAATAAATTAAAATAATATCCATTGGAATATAATAAACTATTTTTCTAAAAAGGGTAATATTGAAATAAATTATACCTCATTAATTTTATAAAAACTCATTTTTAGAACTATATTAATTAAATAAATATATTATATATTAAATAATTTTTTTAACATTAATATTATTTTTTTCTATACAATAAATAAGAATAAATAAAATTATATGATCAATTACTCTATTTAATAAAAAAAATCAATTTTGATGCGTCTTGTGCAATAAATGTTTTAATTTTTTTGAATAATTTTGATAATTAATTTGTTAAAATTTATCTAATATCTTAAATAATAATATCAAAATTATCTTTGGGTGATTGTTTGGGATTTTCTTGAAAAGATTCAATGTTTGATGAACAGTTAAATATAATTATTTTTAATTGAAAAATGTATTCATGTTTAATTAATTTATAAAGGAGAATTATATTTTTAATTGTTGTAAGGATAAATGACTTAAATTATGAATCCATTAATCTATTTTTGGTCATTGGTAATAATTTTAAAATTAATATTCTTATAATATCTTTGTAAACTCTTGAACATTTTTTCTTTTAAAACCCACTTTCTAATCACATCTGTTAGATTGTTTTTAAAATAAAATTTTAATCTTTATTTAATTTAATTTTTTTAAGATGGATTAAATATTTTGATTAAGAATTATTTATATTATATAATATGTTAAAAATAATTTTATAATGAAATAGAACAATAATAATAAATTAATTGTTCCGGTTAGTGTATAATGGAGTTTACTGAGGGGTTAATAATAAAATATGACATTTAAAATTACATATATACTTGTCTGAAAACTGTTTTTGGAAATATTAAGACTTGTAACCTATAATTTTAGAAAATATTCCAATTATGACCCATATGACTTATGAAAAACATGAGATTACGTAAATCTTTTAAAAAATACCATATGTGTCCTCTCCCCTACATATAAAAGGCCACCACCAACAATCCATCCTCAAAACCATGACTCCATTTTTTATCTGCCATGAATTTACCTAAAAAAATCCCAACTCACTCCTATCATCCATGTGGCATTATTTTAGATATAAAATCATCCTATGATGGATTTTACTATAATACTAAGGAGGATACTTGAAGAAGTGGTAATGTTATTCGATTAGAATTTATATTTTATATCATTATATAGTAAACACTGTTGGTATTATGGTAACAACCTAGGAAGTAATATAGTAATTTATTTTCATATTTTTATTACTTTTTAAATAAATAGTTAAATTCAATATGATAAGTAATTCTTAAAATAAATTGTTTTGCTAAAATACTTTGTTATTGGGTAAAATTTTAAATGTAAATAATCATATAATTTATTATTAAACAGAAAAAAAGTATCATTTTTGAAATCATCCTATCAAAATTATTCTGTAGAGATATTTTAAGAATTTTTTTTAAAAGTGACTGTTTTGTTGAAGAGAAAAAAAAAATTATTAATAAAATTCATTATCTTTTTTGATATAGTCAAAACATAATTTTTTGATAAAACTTATTGCACATATGGAATGACTAATGCATGATATTATAAAATAATTATTGTAAAAAATAATTCATAAATTTTAAAATATAATTTACTTCATGATAATTATGAATATCATTTATAGTGTTGATGTAGTTACAACAAATTATTGGAAAAGTCAAAATTATTGTCTTACTCATAATTAGTATTTTCATGACATTATATGGAATATTATGTATTTATTATATTTTTTACAATAAATAGAGAATTTTATAGTTATATAACATGAATGTTATCTAGATTCTTATGCAATGGTGGCATAAGACAAGAAAAATGATAATAAGAAACTAATAGAAGTTTTGATAACATGGATATGATTATATATACATAATTATTGATTATTAAATATTATCATGAAAAAATAGTGTATTTATATTATTTTAATTTTTTTTAAATTTCTTGTATGAAATATTTACTTTTAAGGCTACTGAAACATAGAGGTAGTGCTTCTACATGAAAAAGTAACATTATTATAACCATTTTAATTCAAATTATAAGATCCATTAAATGACCTAATTTTTAAATATAATGGATCAGTATCTTTTGAATTAAAAGATAAATGTGTATAATTTATGACCTTTTGAAATAACATGACCCCTTCCATCCATGGACACCCCTCTTAGTGTTGAAATGAATAAACAGAGATAGTGACCTCTGAGTCTGGACACCAATAGGTCCCGAATGTAGACAAGCAACAAGGGTATATGATTATCACAATATGGGAGGAATTGAAATTTATTAGGAAGGAATATCTGGATATGTGATGGATCATCAATATAACTACTCCAAGATATATATAAAAGAAATCTGAAATACCATCCCACCTGCATAAATAAAATAAAATTGGTATAAATACAATAAAAACCCAATATAAAATATTGAAAAGTATTATAAATAAGTGACTCATCAACTCTCTCAAATCCTAATCTAGTAACACCCTACAAGGTCCACATAATCCTCCTAGAAACTTAATAGCAGTTTTATATATGTAGGGTGATCAAACTGTATACTCAGTTGGAATTCCATAGTTTGATGTGCATTTGTTGGGGAAAAATACTAATGCACCCATGGAAAAAAAGAAACAAACAATGCCTAAAATATATACTAACCATTCAATCCTGACCAAGGTATGCTCACGAAATAATGAAAGTCATGTAATGAAATATAATGAACATCGATGATATGCTACACCACACTACTTTTCCATTGATTAGCTGCTCTTAGAACCAAATAGAAGATGTTCTCGTGTTCAAACCTATTCGAATCATAACACATCTCATCCCGCATATATAAACATAGGAAACAACCACATCACATCCCACTTGTAGACATTTGTCCCAGAACAATGTCATATCCTTCATATAGGAACCTGGTCCACAACTACATTATATCTTGTCCACAAACACCTGGTCCCCAACCACATCACTTCCCACCCACGGAAACATAGGGCACATCCACACCTCATCTCAAAGACCCCTAGGAATGAAAAATAGATCTCATCCCATAGATACATGGGAAAGAGAAACTCATATCATCCCAAAGAAATTTAGGAATGAAAACCTCACCCGCACACACCTGGCCCTCACACCTCACCACAACCTTCCAAATGATTCTTAGGCTATCCCAAAAATAAAGAGGGAGAAGGGACTAGTGGGTGGCTAGCTAGCCACCCTCCCACAAGGATGTTTGGGTAAGACATCCACACCATCAATAATGAGAATGTTTTTCACATGTTGATCAACTAGGCTGGGGTGCATATAGGAATCAAAATGAAAATACAGTTATATGTATATATGATACCAAAGACTCAATCTAAACAAATGGGTTCCCAAACATAAATCAACTCATGAGACTACCACTATTTTTTCTTCCTCTAAATTCATAACACCACACAACAAGAGACAACATAATTTTATATTCCCATCCAATTTCATTGAACCACCCATTCATTTAAATTTCTTGAATTAACAAAATTTAATCTCACAACCCATCATTTAATCATCCATTAACCATTTCCATTCTCTTATCCAAGCCAACCCAAGTCATTCCACTCTATATTAAAAAAAATCATTATTCATGCCATCACTACCCAGGAAACCATTATGGACAACACACAATTGAAAACATAGAATGATTCATTTTATAAGGTTATGTGCATGATAAATTAAAGTATCTCCACATTAAAGACACATTTTACCACATTCTTTATATAATGGGGTGTATCATTCTGCATGGTACTCATGGAGAGGCTCTATGGAAATTACCAACACCAACTGTACTTCCATTATTCAAACTCATCCCTCTTGGATCACATATCAACATAACCTACCCCCAACTAATAAATACAAATGATAAAAATTAACAAATAACCAGTTTACATCCTTCTATAAAATACTTATCATCCACCCCACCATTAATCAATCTTTCAAACAAAGATTCTATTACACCACACCAGTCATTCCATATCTCAAAAACATTCTCACAACCACATTGCAGCACAATCTAGAAATACCCACACATCACCTCACCATATGTACCAAATAATAACAAAATTTTTGATTTAACAGGGTATCCCATATATAGTTTTACTTTTTAATTTAGGGGTAGTCATAGAAATTGTATGATCATTGGGTATCCATTAAGTATCCAAATATAATTTATTAACCAATTATATATATAAGTGTCCAAAAAAACAAACAACATTCATTATATAAATAATTTAATGTGAAAACAAGGACCCTAATGGCCATGATTTTTAATGAGCAGTTAGACCATATAAAACAAAATATCAACTAAAAACAAATAATAATGGAGGATCAGGTGTCACATTTACCATCCCCCAGTATATTGATTATAAAAATGTTCATTTATACTTATTAATTATTATTCAACTATAATTAAAATGAAAACATATATATCCAACCCCGTATGATTCACAAATAGGAGATATGAAAGAAAAAATACCTCCAAAGGGTTTCAAATTCATTTCATGATAAAGGATCACACATTAGATCTGTGATAAACACTTCCTCAAGATCCGCATCTATTTGAGGATACCATGACACCACCAAAAAAAATAATAGAACCCCATTATAACCAAGAGGGATCATCTTCCATTACATGGAGTGAAAATTAGAAGGAAAACAGAGATCAAATCTTATGAAACTTCAAAAAATGGTGGATGAATGCACCTTGGATCGAAGATAGATTTCTAAAGACTGAATGAGATAAGATATGAATCAATCCTTTTAATAAGAATCTGAAAAATTCAAGATATTGGTTTACGGGTTGCCTAGTGTCGATGGGGTGTTGATGTAGCTATTCTATGTGAAAACCTGAGTAGTTAGAAATTTCATAAAATGTTACATTAGTATGGGATTTGATGATGTGCAATACCCTTTCACATCCTGTAATGACTCGTGGTTTTTTTCTGAAAAAAAAAACCATAGCCTTTAGATTTATTTTATTTTGTAATACTCATAATATTACACACCATGAACCACCCAGAACAATCCATGAAACCATGATTCACACTGTGTAGTCCATATAAACTATGTTTAATCCTTGCAGTGGCATTGTTGCACCCCAGAATCCCAAGAAAACTCCTGAGACCTCATCTAAAAGTCTCCAACAACAAAAACCCTTTAACTAATAGTCCAGGATGGAACATACTATTACATTATATACCTCACAAATTAATCTCATACAAGAGAATCCAAAACCAAGATCAGAAGGAAAGGGTAATGAACAACCACCTCATGATATTCCTCTCTAGAGTCTCACCATGCATTATATGCTACCACCAGAAAAACACACAAATAAAAATGACCACACAGACACTCCGCACAACCACAACACTACAAAAATAAGTAGCATACTATACTACCATGAAACTATCGTTCAACCTCTATGGACAATGAACGACACTATCCTGAACACACGAATCATGGAATTACTTCACCAATGTCAAGATACTATCATCTTTGGATGGAATAGACTCACCCGCACAGGATTATTCATATCACAGTTAACATGTATTGATTGGGAATATGGTATTCTCCTATTTATATGTTAGCACATTATAATATATCACACAGCATATATTTCAAACAAATGGAAAACAAATAATTTCCAAAAATAATGTTCAAACATAAAATTTCAATGCAAAATAGAGAAAAAAACAAACAACATCAGGTACTGGGAAAACATTTGTGTTTCACTCTCCCAAGTACTCTTCTCCTAGATACTGTGACTCCACAAGACACAACCCAAAGGAATGGTCCATCCACATGTCACCTTCTCTTAAATATCCTCAATCTCTACTGGATGTTCGATGAATGTCAGAGAATACACTATATCCAAATCTCCCCATAAAAAAGATTTGGGAGTCATTGTGGAGTTATTGACGATGCTACAAGATGTGGAAGATGTCATGGATTCTCTCCAACCATGGTGGAAAGACCAATTGGTACACCCCCTTGCCAGCTCGCCCCAACACCTCAAAGGGGCCAATGAACCTATGTGAAAGCTTAGTCCTTATTCTAAACCACTTTTTCCAGCATCTAGTGGAAAACCTCAAGAACTTGTGGTTACCAATAATGAATTACAATGGTCTCCTCAAGTGATAATATTGAGTTATCTATCAGTCATGTCATGATTTCATCTTCTCACAAATGACCTGAAAATTCTCTATCATAATCTGCACCACCTCGGGACCAAGAGATATTACCTCTCTGACCTTAGTCAAAAAACATAGTAGAAAGAAACTTCCTTCTATACAAGTCTCCAAATAGATTCATACCAATGTATGTGGTGGTGTGGCTACATGGATTATAGAAATTTCTCATCGAAGGAAGAGGAAAATGTGACACCCCTTTATCATATTTGGTTGTGAGTAGAGGTTTGGACCATTGATATGTGATCTGTGTGGGGTGATTCTAGAGAACAAAAATTGTGTGTTTATGGGTAATGCGCTCAGCGATTATCCATGAGAAACATATAGAATGATTCACCATGCCTCTAAATAATGTGGTATGATGTGTCTTTTCAATAGATCTGCCAAAATTTATCAGGCTCTTCACCTTATAAAATGAATATTAATATGTTTATCATGGTGGGTTGTGCTTATTTGTTGCATGTGTAGTGATGGAAGGAATAAATAGCTGATTAATAAAGTTTGTAATTACCTAGGTCAGTTTGGATTACAAAATTAAAATGGTTAAAGGATTAATAAATGGTGGGTTGTGTGATTAAATACAGTTAATTATAAAAACTAAAATGCACGGGGTTGTTAACTAAAATTGATTGTGATTATGAAATTCTTTTGTGGCTTATTGTGTGTTTTATGAAATTTCAAGTAGAATTAAATATGGTTGTATCATGAGTTTATTTCTATCTTGGAACCCAATGGTTGGGATTGAGTGTTTAGTATCAAATATGTATGTACATTTTTTCCTTGTGAATTCTATACACACCTACCCTAGTTGAGAAATAATTTTCATAACCCCCTATTAATGGGGGATTGCATCATTCCCAAGCATCTCAGTGGGAGGATTGATGGTTGGCCACCTTCTCTTCCAAACTCATAATTCTAGGTGGTGGCAGCTTAAGATTGTTTAGGTAGGTTTGGGTGAGGTGTGAGTCCCAGGTGTGTGTGGGTGAGTTTCACTCTCTATGGTGTCATGATAGAAGATGATGGATCATAAAAAACAATAATACATATATAAAATTAACCCCTAAAACCATACCATTTTAATTCATAAAATATAACTACTACAAATACAATAAAACCACTATGTAAAATTCCTAAAAGAAAGCTAAAGAATCGACTCAGCAACATTACCAATGGTCAATCTAGTAACTCATATCAAGATCCATGTTATCCTCCTATAATCCAAAAAGTATTTTTATATATATAGGGTGATCATATAGGTATACTCAGTAATAAAACCAAAGCCTCTCATGCACAAGTGAGAAAAAACATAATAATGCTATCGTGGGAAAACATCAGATCCAAACAACACCTAACTAGTATACTAACCACCCAAAACTCACCAAGGGATCCTCACAAAATAATAGAAGTGAAGAAATTTAATATAATTCACCTCGATGATATGGTACTCTACACCACATTCCCACTCATTATCCACTCATATACCCTAACGAAAGATGGAATGACACTCCCACCATTTCTTAACATACAACATCACATCCCTCTCATAGACACCAAGACCACAACCATGTCATATTCTTCATGTAGGCACATGTTCCACAACTACATCACATCTCACCAATAAAAAAATGGGCCACAACAACCTCAAATCCTGCTCGAAGACACATGGTCCACAACCATAGGTCATATTATAGACACATTGGAAATCACAACACATCTCACCCAAAATACACCTAGTAAAGAACATAGCATATCATCTAGAATACATATTAGAAATCTTGACTCACCTGCACACACCTTGAACTAACACCTCACCACATCATAAAATAATAATCTAGGTCTATCACTATAAAAAAGGGAGAAGATAAGAGAAGTTGTCTATCCATACATCATCCCATTAGGATGTTTGGGAAAGACACCCTCCCCTGTGACGATGGTGGAGCTCGGAACATAGTTCTCAGCTTGGGTGGGGTGCATATAGAAATCACAATGAAAAATAAACATATATACATATATGATACCAAACACTCAATACCAACCAATGGGTTCCCAGATAGAAATAAACTTATGATACTACCACCTTTGATTCTACCACTAAATTAATTATATCATACAAGAAGATAGACCCTGATTTCAAATTCCTAACCAATCTCATATAACCACCCAATTCATTTTATATTTTTTCATTAACCACATTTAATCACATTCCCCATCATTTTCTTGTTCATTAACCATTTCCATTCCATTATCCAAACCAACTGAAGTCATTCCACACATTATTAATCAATTATTTATTTATTCCACCACTAAATTTTTGACCAATAATAAAAACACACAGAATATATGTAACATCCCAAGTAAGTAATGAATAATATATATTTTAATCTATGTCTATTAATGAATTAGATAGTGTTTTAGAGGCTTAAAATGAGAATAAATCCAATCTTAAGCATGGAATACACTAATATTTTTAAAAGATTGTTTTACTGCCTTTTGATGGAAAACCAGTTTTAATCAAACTTTTGACAATTTTATAAGCTCTATTTGTCAAAATAAACTTATTATTTATGATTGAGACATTGAAATTTACTTTGGGTAAATTTTTGGTGTTTTTCCGACAATGTTCATTTTTTAATGAATAGTGAAAAATACTGCATTTTACATCAAAACTGCTTTTTCATCTAATTTAATTATATTGTTAGATTATCTTTTTAATTGGTTTTAATGTTTAAATAGAATATATTTTTACCATTTAATCCAATAGTGGTCATTGGAATTAATTTCACTTTGAAATTGGACTTAAACTAGTGTCAATCTTGTGATACTTATTGTTTCATAAAAACACGTTATTTGTCATGACAGCGGGAATTAATTATTAAATTAATTAATTTAACTTATATGAATTGAATTTTGTAAAATATACATCATTTTTGAATTCAGAATATCAAATATATCTTAGGGTAAAGTTTTGGTATTTTTCTGAAAACCTTCAATTTTTGATGAATAGTGAAACCACTAAGTGGTACTTAAAAAAATGATTTTTTCGTTTAAATGAAATTTTACCACCTCTGTGTTTTGAATTTCAAAAAATCCGACATACATGATTATCATTAATAAGTAAAATGTGGTTCAATGGGATTAAAATAATTTTTTGGTGAATAGTAACTTTTAAGTTTTAATCGCGATTAGAGGTAATTAGTGTAATTTAAGGTAAGAATAATGTTTTAATAATATGAAATGAACTTGACACATGTCCTACCCTTATTGGATGTGTCATGGTTGACCATGAAAACCTATGGGTCTATTTTTGGGACCCCATGGAGCCACTTGGGTAAGATAATGACATTAATGCCTTTTATTTAAAGTAGAAGTAAAAATGACACAAACATGTATTGTTTTATTAAAACAATTTTTACATGGGTTTATACAAGTCAGATTTTTTACTATAAATAGTCATTGGAAATCTAAAAATATTTCCTACATCATGATATTTTTTTTATAATTTTTAGACATTAAATAAATTAAATTATTTATGACATCATGATGATGCAGCGATTACCTCATTATTTAACGATTTAAATAAAATGAAAAGATAATGTAAAATCTAAGACCTAAACATGTCAAAAACCTATTGTATGAGTATATTTCTAACTTCTATCACCTTATCCTAGAAATATATAATTTTGGGACCTTTTAAATCTGAAAATAATTTTATGATAAAGTAACCTTTTATAACTTTCCAAGAGTGCCCCTCCTCTCCTCTTATAAAAGGTCCCCACCTCTACCACCTTACCCACACTTCCAAAGCCATTGGCTCATCCAACCCCTACCCATTTTGTCTCTCCACATCCCTATCTAACTCTTATAATCCTAACTTTGGGCATAAGTCTTCCCAAGTAAGCCTTTGATCTCAAATAAAAAAGAGTTACCCGTTTTAATGGTAGTGTTTTCTCTTGTGTTCTTTTGTTTTATTTTGCTTGTCCAACCCTATAAACTCTTTTTATTCCTTTATTTTGTAACAACACCAGTATATTAAATATAGTAGGATGTTTTTATAATAATTATTATAGCTACACCTACACACACATTCGTCTAATGGTTAAAGAACATATTGTTTCTGTGTTTGGTGAATTTCTGCCTCATGAAACGATGATTGTTCAATCTTCTTTTAACACCTTTAATGGTGGCCATTAAGATGTCACTATATTTATATATAATATATATTATGTTTATGTTTTCCTTATGCTTCTGTATTTTTCATTTGTGGCATACCTTTATGGTTTCCATTGTGGGTAAACACGATAATTTCATTTTAGGAAGTGCGGACTACCGCCCCCTCAAAGTGATTTGATTCGTTAATGCCATATGTGGGATGTATAAAGGATGGATTTAAAGTTATTATATATTATTTATGTTACATATAAATGATGAATATAATTCTGGAATTAAAATATACATACCTCTCATTTAGTTTTAATTCCATTAATATGACATAGAAATGAAAGTAGTGTTCATACGTACGTACGGATTACCGTCTCCATGAACGGTGCATTTCACTTCTTACCTCTAAATGATTATGTAATATTATAAATACATGTATATGCTGGATATATATGATATATATGATATCCAAATCATGAATATCATTCTGGATATAAAGAACCTCTGACCACACGAACAACATGTAATTGTAAGAAGTCCACTTTCGACTTAAGAAGCAAATATCGACAAAACAAACATTATTAACTTAAATGATTACATAATGTTTATAACATGGTAATAAGTGATATAAAAGTAATAATGAACTTGAAAAAGGTTCTTAAGCAAGTAGAAATTAACTCAAGTTTATTATTCAGGACGTTAAAGAACGATCGAATCAAGTCGGACCCGAGGTAAGGGACTTCGTCTCAATCTCCTTTCATTGAGGCATATTTTGTTTTATACACAACTTTATTTTATACGGTGTATAAAAACCTTTTAATTTTATTCTTATTCAAAAGGAGTCTTTTTTTATACGAATCATTTTACTAAACTACAAAAGGAATGTTTTTTTTTTGTCGTACGTATGCGGCGACAACGACTTCTCTGCCACCATGACCATTATTTGAGTTCCGGATTCCTCTACAAGACAAACCTTTTTTTAAAATGAAAAATAAATACCATGTTTTACTTTTCTTTTATTTTGGTATTGAAAATTGTTTTCATAATGTTTTTATTATATCAATGTGTTGTGTTGATATCTTGTGATTGAAATGTGGAAATGTTATGTTTCCTTTATGCATGTATTATGTGATACGATTATGTTATGGTTCTTGGGCATTGTTATGAAGACAGGTGGTTTCGTGATAAACTAAGGGCGGGTGAGCCCGATATAGCTCTCCAATGCATTGGGTAACTTGAATGAGTTAAACGTTAAGGTTTCTCCGAAGAGATTTAGGTAATATACTGTGATGGGTATTCCAAACATAACCAAGAGGGTTACTCCCTACGTAAGAATGTTATGAATGCCTCAAGTTACCTTTATGTCTTATGATTTCTATGATTTATTCATGATTTGATGAGGTATGTTAAAGTGCTTATGTTTTATTAGTAAAGTATGATTTCATTGATTCTTATGTATACATTTACTCATGTTTCCTTTCCATATTTTCATATCCCTTACTAAGATTTTTATGCTCATCCCAAGTTTTTGAAATGTTTTTCATAGGTCAATGGAAGGGTACATGATATGATGATAGTGTCAAGGAAGTGTTAAGAAATAATCCATGTTTTATTTTAAATATGTTTCCGTTGATGGGAAAAATTAATACTATCTTTTATGTAACCAGTTTGTTTAAATGTGGAATGTAATGTATGTTTTATGATCTAATTCTCTAAAACTCTAAACCTGAAAAGATCCTCAATGTGTAATCTTGTAATAACTCAAGATTAAGTAAGGTTTAAGGCCGGGGCCTTATAGTTGGTATCAAAGGTCGGTTTAGATAACTTTAGGAGTTAGAATTCTATTAAATGATTATCCAAAAATATTTTTTTTATTGTCAAATTGAAATGATATAGAATTTAAATATTACCATGTTGCTTCATCTAAGACATGTTTGTTCAGAATGGTTTTCCGCAGAGGAAACAAGGAAGTAGTGCTAGGAAGGCATACAGCAGGAAATAACCTTCTGAATCAGCATCCTAAGATGGTCGGAATTGGAACTGAACAGTTTGTTGCAGTAATGGCGCAGTTGACTCAAGCGATAAATGGTGGCGGTATCCATGCACGATATCAGCCAGATCAACCGTAGAGGAACATGTCAGTGGTGGAACATTTCATGAGGCAACATCCCCCATCATTCAGAGTATCATCTGACCCTTTGTTAGCTGAAGGTTGGATTAAAGCACTGGAGAATATTTTCGATGTCATGGGGTGTTCAGACAATCAAAAGGTTAGTCTTGCTACTTACCGTTTGGAGGGGGAAGCAGATCAGTGGTGGTCGATGGTTAAAAATATCAGGGACGTTGATAATATTGATGCTCTCGACTGGTATGAATTCAAAGGTATGTTTCTTGAGAAGTATTTTCCTAAGCCTGTTTGACTTAGGATGGAAAAACAATTCTTGGAATTGAGGCAAGAGGAAGACTCAGTGGCTGCCTATGAAGAGAGGTTCACTCGATTGGAAAGGTATGCTCCAAATTTTATCTGAGACCTTGATAGTAAAATCAATCATTTTTACTCAGGATTAAATCCAAAATATCGAAGGGCATTGCCTTCTCGTGAGTTCAAAAGTTATGAAAAGCTTGTTCGATGTACTGAGAAGGTGTAAATGGAGTTTGCTGATGATCAAGTGTTCTATAAAAACCAGCAGAAGAAGAGACTGAGGTGGAAGGAGAAAGGAAAGAATTCTTCAAAAAGGTATGATGGTAAGAAAACTAAGTTTCCAATTTGTGATAAATGTGGGAAAAGGCATAATGGGGAATGTCTTCTAAATTCTGGAAAGTGCTACCGATATGGTAAGATGGGACATAAGGCTCGTGATTGCACTGAAAAAGATCAAGGTGATAGTAAGACCAAATTTGATTTACATTTAGTGAAATGTTTTAAGTGCAATGAGATGGGTCACTATGCAAATGAGTGTCCGGCAAAGAGCTCGAGTGATGGGAAGCAGTTATACTACAAGCAGAAAGGGGTGGTGAAATCCTTTGCAACTACTTTAGAAGATGTCGGGCCATTAAATGAAGTTGTATCAGGTACTTTGTTTGTTTTTTCAGATTATTCTAGTGTGTTGTTTGATTCGGGGTCTACACATTCGTTCATCTCTGAAAACTTTTCTAGTAAAATGGGAATACCATCTCAAGAAATGACTCCTGAACATGTGGTAAAAACACCTGGGGAAAATGTTGAGGCAAAATGAATTTATAAGAATCTTCCTATCCTTATCTGTGGAAAGAACCTACTTGCGAACCTTATTTTTTACCTCTAGTAGAGTTTTATGTTATTCTGGGTATGGATTGGATCTCTATTTACCATGATAAGATTGAATGTAGAGATGAAGAAGTTTCTTTTCAGAAAGACTTTCAGTTTGTGTAAAAGAATGAACCCTTACTGTTGATAACTTATCAAGAGGCCGAGAAACTTGTAAAAGATGTAAATGAATGTTACCTTGCACACATCATTGAAAACAAAGGAACTATTCAGATTAATGATGTGCCAGTGGTAAATGAGTATCCTGATGTTTTTCCTGATGAGTTTCTTGGAATAATACCAGATCAAGAAGTTGAATTTACTGTTGACTTAGTTCCTGATGCTAAGACAATTTCAAAACCCCCTTATCAAATGGCTCAAATTGAACTTTTAGAGTTGAAGGAGAAATTGAAAGATTTATTAGAGAAAGGTTTCATTTGACCTAGAACATCACCATGGGGTGATCCTGTTTTATTTGTTAAAAAGAAATATGGTTCAATGAGACTTTTCATTGATTATAGATCCTTGAATAACATCACTGTTAAGAACAAATATCCTTTGCCTCATATCGATGATTTGTTTGATCAGCTCCAGGGATCTCAGTATTTTTCAAAGATTGACCTGAGATCGGGGTACCATCAGCTGAAGGTAAAGGAAGCAGATATTCCGAAGACTGTGTTCCGTACAAGATATGGCCATTATGAATTTGTAGTAATGCCTTTTGGGATAACCAATGCACCTGCGGTATTCATGGACTTAATGAATAGAATTTTCCATGAGTTCTTGGATAAGTTTGTGGTGGTTTTCATTGATGATATTTTGGTGTTTTCTAAAATTAAAGAGGAGCATGAAAGACATTTAAGGGTTATTTTGCAAACCTTAAAAGAAAATAAATTGTATGGGAAATTCATCAAGTGTGAGTTTTGGTTGCAACAAATTTCTTTCCTTGGTCACATTGTTTCTAAAGATGGGATAACTGTTGATCCTGCAAAAACAAAGGTTGTTGAAGAATGGTCAAGACCCAAAAATGTAACTGAGATTCGTAGCTTCCTTGGTTTGGCAGGCTATTACCGAAGGTTTGTTAGAAATTTTTCACGGTTATCTAGTCCAGTGACTAAGCTAACTCGGAAGAGTGTTAAGTTTATCTGGACAAAAGAATGTGATGATTGTTTTCAGGAACTGAAAAGAAGATTGGTGAATGCTCCAGTTTTGGCACTACCTTCCAGGAATTGTGAGTTTGTTATCTACAGTGATGCTTCATTGAAAGGACTTGGTTGTGTCCTAATGCAGAATGATCAGGTAATTGCTTATGCTTCACGACAGTTGAAAACTCATGAGGTAAATTACCCTACACATGATTTGGAATTAACTGCTGTTTTTTTCACTTTAAAATTTTGGAGGCATCATTTGTATGGATTAAAGTGTGAAATATATACCGATCACAAAAGTTTAAAGTATAAATTCACTCAGAAAGAATTGAACATGAGATAGATGAGATGGCTAGAATTAATCAAGAATTATGATTATACAATTCATTACCATCCGGGAAAAGCAAATAAAGTGGTTGATGCTTTGAGTCGAAAAAGTAATGCTTCATTAGCAATGTTGCGTTTGGAACGTGATCCTTTGGTTAAGGATTTGATGAAATTTGGCATAGAAGTTTTTGGTGCAGGATGTTATTCTATTTTGTTTCAGGTATCAGTGAAATCTTATCTATCAGACAGAATCAAGCAAGCACAGAAGCAAGACAGTGAGTTGCAGAAAAAGGTAGAGCTGGTTCAGAAGGGTAAGTTGCCTGAATTCATCATTGATAATGATTGTGTTTTGAGATTTGCGAAGAGATTGTGTGTGCCTTTTGATTCACAGTTGAAGAGAGAGTTGTTATGTGAAGCTCATAGTTCTCCTTTTTCAGTTCATCCTGGCAGTACTAAGATGTATAGAGATCTGCGGGAGTATTACTGGTGGGATGGAATGAAAAGAGATATTGCTGATTTTACAGTGAAGTGTTTGACTTATCAACAGGTTAAAGCAGAGCGACAGTTACCGAAAGGGATGCTTCAGCCTTTACCAGTACCATAGTGGAAATGGGAAAACATATCCATGGACTTTGTTGTGGGATTACTGAAGACATCTCTAGGTAATAATGCAATCTGGGTTATTGTTGATCACTTGACTAAATATCCTCATTTCCTTTCTATAAGAGATACTTTTTCCCTAGATCAACTTTCTCGGTTGTATCTTAAATAGATAGTCAGGTTGCATGGAGTTCCCCTCTCCATTGTTTCTGATCGTGATCCCAGGTTTACTTCTAACTTTTGTAAAGGACTTCAGAAGTCGTTGGGTACTGAATTAAATTTTAGTACAGCTTTTCATCCTCAATCATATGGGCATTCAAAACGAAAAATCCAGACTTTAGAGGATATGCTACGTGCTTGTTCGATGGATTATCAGGGAAGTTGGGACCAATATATTTCTTTGGTTGAGTTTTCTTATAATAACAGTTTTCATTCCAGTATACTGATGGCACCATTTGAGGCATTATATGGGAAGCGGTGTCGAACTCCAGCTTTCTGGGATGAAGTGGGTGAAAGGAAGCTGATGGGACCAGAATTGGTAGAAGAGTTGGCAGAAAACGTTCAGCTGATACAGAAACACATGAGAACAGCTTAGAGCAGGCAGAAGAGTTATGTGGACAACAGGAGGAAGGATCTCTCTTTTGAGGTAGGTGATCATGTTTTTTTCAAAGTCTCACCATGGAAAAGTGTGATGCGATTTGGTAAGAAAGGAAAGCTGAGTCCAAGGTTCATTGGACCATATGAAATTTTGGAGAGAGTTGGATCAGTTGCATACCGAGTGTCTTTACCTCCGAGTTTATCTCAGGTACACAATGTTTTTCATGTTTTGATGTTGAGAAAGTATATGCTAGATCCATATCATGTTTTGAGTCCATAGGTAGTTCAGCTGGAAGATAACCTATCTTATGAGGAACAACTAGTCCAGATTCTTGACCATAGGGAGCAGGTGTTACGGAATAAGTTGATTCATCATGTAAAGGTTTTTTGGAAAAACCACATGATGAAGAGGCAACATGGGAATCTGAAAATTCAATGAGGGCTAAATACCCCCCACTTATTCGATAAGTAAATAAATTGTGGGGACTCAATTTTATAAAGGGGGGAAGGATGTAACATCCCAAGTAAGTAATTAATAATAGATATTTTTATCTATTTCTATTAATGAATTATATTGTGTTTTAGAGGCTTAAAATGAGAATAAATCCAATCTTAAGCATCGAATACACTAATATTTTTAAAAGATTGTTTTACTGCCTTTTGATGACAAACCATTTTTAATCAAACTTTTGACAATTTTATAAGCTCTATTTTTCAAAATAAACTTATTATTTATGATAGGGACATTGAAATTTACTTTGGGTAAATTTTTGGTATTTTTCCGACAATGTTCATTTTTTAATCAATAGTGAAAAAAACTGCATTTTACATCAAAACTGCTTTTTCATCTAATTTAATTATATGTTTAGATTATATTTTTAATTGGTTTTAATGTGTTCATAGAATATATTTTTACCATTTAATCTAATAGTGGTCATTGGAATTAATTTCACTTTGAAATTGGACTTAAACTAGTGTCAATCTTTTGATACTTATTGTTTCATAAAAACACGATATTTATCATGACAGCGGGAATTAATTATTAAATTAATTAATTTAACTTATATGATTTTAATTTTGTAAAATAGAAATAATTTTTGAATTCGTAATATCAAATATATCTTAGGGTGAAGTTTTGGTATTTTTCTGAAAAAGTTCAATTTTTGATGAATAGTGAAACCACTAAGTGGTACTTAAAAAACTGATTTTTTTCGTTTAAATGAAATTTTACCACCTCTGTGTTTTGAATTTCAAAAATCCGACATACATGGTTGTCATTAATAAGTAAAATGTGGTTCAATGAGATTAAAATAATTTTTTGGTGAATAGTAACTTTTAAGTTTTAATCGCGATTAGAGGTAATTAGTGTAATTTAAGGTAAGAATAATGTTTTAATAATACGAAATGAACTTGACACATGTCCTGTAACGACCCAAAGTTTCATTAATGGAAAATCCCTCTTGATCCAGTTAAATGTTTCTTTATGAAAAATGTTTTTATAAGATGTCAACTTATTTATTTTTACGTTAAGATTTGTGACCGTTACTTTTATAGCCGTTGAACAGTGATCATCTAAGTAGTATAAATATAAGGCTTTAACGAACCCATTTCTACTCAGACAAAGGAAGCGATGGCCTCATCCAGTAGAATTTCCCCTTACGAAGCCCATTTGTCAGAGCTCGGAAAAGAGGTGGCGTCTTTGGGCTTTGCCCTTGACCAAGCCCAAGCTGAGCTTCATCAAGTCAAGCTCGAACGTGATCGTCTACGGGAAAAGTGGAAGTTGATTGAAATTACCACTCGAGCGATGTTATCCGAGCCGCCCCAAGAGTCTGTCACCATCGCACACCTTACCCTTAGGTCTTATGCGGCTATTTTAAGGGGTTATGTAACAAATAAGTAGTACCATGTTCATGCACATTACTTTTGTATATAATAATGAATATAATTTCTAGTCATTTTTGATACATTGTAATTAGTTTTTAAAGTACAAATGGTGTTTTTAGTTATTATTTAATTAAGAATTATATTTTATTAAATTAAAGGATTTTTGAATTAAATAATATTTTAATAAAATATTATTATTAATATTACATTAATTTTTATTAAATATAAATGATCTTATAATTTTATGAATGCAATTAAAATTTTTATTAAGGTTTGAAAGTCATTTCTATCAAAACCCGTGAATTTTTTTATAAATGTCGGTTTTTATTTTAAAAATGAAAATTCACATATTTAGAAAATTATTTAGATAAAATAAATATTATTTTTAGAATCAGGACGTCGAAATTATCCAACAGTGAATTTTTCATAATTTTCTGAGATAGTAAAATTTTTGGGTAAAAATTAAATACCATTTAAATATATAATGTGTTTTATGACATCATAATGACCCAATGGTGATGTAATAAAATACCATAATCCTTATGTTCGGCCAATATATGTTTTATCATTAAAATAATGAGGTTTTGGGTTTGTTTGACTCACTTTTCAAAGCATTAATGGAGCCCTCAAGACTTATTCAACACTTTGCCTTTTTAAATAAATTTCCATGGGAGTGTGACTCGCCTCCACATAAGCAACCCTAATTTTTTAATAATTTCGGACCTTGGCCTTGTAAAATATTGTTTTCCTCTTTCCTTTTCCAGAAACCATGGGCAAATACCATGGAATGGTTTGTGGTTTGGATTATTTTAATATAAGGGGTCCCAAACCTAAATAATAAAGAATTCTCTCACCTTTCCTATATAAACCCACCCAAGCTCCCACTTCCTCCTCACTCAAAGCCCTTGAAGTTCATCCAACCTCTGCCCTACTCTCTCTATAATCCTCCCAAGGTGCCCCAAGCTCCCAAGAATCCTCTCACAAGCCTCTCTCTAGCCTTTGGAAGCACACTTCCAAGTAAGGGTTTTTTTCTTCCTTTCTCTTTTTTGTCAATTTTCTTTAAGTTGTATTGCCCTTTTAATTTCAATTATGAATGTTGGGGTATGGTTTCACACCTCCCCCATACTACCCTCTTTTTGTTTGAATGATGGGAGAACCCTTTATCTCTCATTAAATGCCTCCCATGTACACCTGTTACTATGCCAAAATTCCGAAAGGAACTTCTCTCTCTTCTTTTACATTCAAGCAATACTTTTGTATCATGAATTTAAATTCCATTTCAATTGTTGGGAAATGTATATATATGACCTCATTACTGTCCATTACATGTAAATATGATGAGGAACCCCTTTCTCTCTCATCAACCTTTTTATGAGTTCTTATGTCACGCTGTTACGCTGCCGAAATCGCACCGATTTTCTAAGCCAATGTCATTGTGTAGTGAATACCATGCACATTTCTCCATCAAGGGTATTCACCTTTATGAACATTTACTTATTGATTGTAAAGTTTCATGTATGAGTTCCACATTCCTTTATCGTGGAATAAATGATTATGTTTTATGAATCCATGTTTTATGATCCATGTGGCACACTTATGCATGAAATGAAATGTTTAAGAAGGCTGTGCCCTGATAGCGCTCCAATGCATTGGGTAAAATATAGTATCATGATACGTCATGTGCAATGAGTGTTTACTCATGCTAATTCAAGTGCAACGAGGGTTTACTCGTGCTTCAAGTGCAATGAGGGTTTACTCATGCTCCATGTGCAATGAGCCTTGGCTCATGCTAATTCAATGTTAAGTGTTGTTGCCACATTTCCATGTTATGATTAGCATGCTTTATCATGCCTTTATGTTCATGTTTCTCTTATGCTCTATTGATATGCCTATTGCCTAACATGTATTGTACTCCTCATGTTATTCATTGTGTACTCCCTTACTGGGCTTTATAGCTCACCATTTTCTTATGCATGTCCTCAGGTTATCCCATGCAATGCTAAGTACGAAGGAATGTAGTGGTCATGTAAAGGAAGTTTTCAATAAAGATGTTGTATTTCAAGTTTAAAGTTTTTATGTAATGATCCTAAGCCCCAAAGACACTAAACCTCTCGATCTTCTTTGTTGTATCAAGTGAAGTTGTATGTAATAAAGCATGTTTAAGTTGTAATAAAAAGCAGGGTTGTCATAGTTGGTATCAAAGGATAGGTTTAGTTATTTTTGGGATTAGGAAACCCTAGTAAAGCCTTAGATACAAGACTAAGTATAATAAAAGAATCCCTAAGTTTTGGTAAATACCATGTAAGTGGTTTATCAAACAAATACATCCCTGTCTGGATACGAGCAGGTAGAGGCGGCTCTGGCACAGATGTATCCTAGGGGTAAAACCCGAAAACACCGCTTTGAGCTAGACTCGAACGGGAACTGGTGCACGACAATGGGCCTTGCTGCACTCTTGGTTACGACACTCACAGGGGATATGTTTTGATAAATTCACAATCTTAGTATGAACCCTTATTAAGGGAAAAATGCTCCTAAGAATATATGTTAGAAGGAAGATCATGAAAAGCCTGGATTGAATCCTATAGACTCATGAGTTAAAGAGATTAAAGTTTATTTATAAGTCATCAACTTTTGTCTTTGGATTACCCTTTATGTGTTACCCCTAACTTTCCTTTTATTCCAGCCAATGGCCGGTAATAGGAGAACTCGGGCTAACAACCGTTGTAAAGATCAGTGTGATGATTGTACTTATGAGATGCCCAATCCAATGGGAGCGGGAATCGCGAACTTTGTCACGCTTCTCTCTCAGCTAACTCAAGTTTTGAATAGAAACACTGGTCAAGAGGAACGTTCAACCCCCCCCCCCCTAAGAAAGAACAAGTCTCTATTGAAATCTTCATGAGACAAAGGCCTCCTACTTTTAGTGGATCATCTGATCCCACGATCGCTGAACAATGGATCAACTCCATTGAAAAGATATTCTCCATCCTCTAATGCTCTGAAAAAGAGAAGGTTCTTCTGGAGGCTTATCGTATGGAGGGTGAAGCTGATCAATGGTGGACGTTGATCAAAAATACAAAGCCTGAGGAGGAGATCGAGGCTTTGGAATGGAAGGAATTCCGGAAGATGTTTTTCGATAAATATTTTCCACGCACCCTCCGTCTTAAGATGGAAAGGGACTTCCTTTCCCTCAAACAGAAAGATGAAGAATCTATGGGAGCGTACGAGGCAAACTTCACAAGGCTTGCACGATACGCTTCCGGCTTTGTCGTTACCCCCCGAATGCAAGGTTGACCGCTTCTTTAGTGGGATGAATCCTAGCTTGCGGAAAGCATTAGCGATCCGTGACTTCGACAGCTATGAGGAAATTGTCCGATGTGCCCTCAAGGTTGAAATGGAGATCGGAGAATCATAGGGGTATCATGGGGACAAGAAGCGTAAGGTGGACTTCAATGCTAGTGGTCCGATGGATAAATCCAACGGCGCTAAGAAATTCCAGCACCCCACTTGCCAAAAGTGTGGAAAGAAGCACCCTGGAAATTGCCTTATTGGGACAAGAAAATGCTTCAAGTGTGGAAGAGAAGGGCACCTAGCTGTTAACTGTCAGCAAGAAGGACCCACGGCTGCGACAGAGGAGAGGAACGCTCCGTTCGAACCTCAACGCGTTGTTCAATGCTTCAAATGCAAAGAACCGGGTCATTTTGCGAATCAGTGCCCTAATCCAAGGTTTATCGGAGGCAATCAACAACCTCCAAGACAGCAAGGAAGAGCTTTTTCCATCACTTCTGCTGAAGTGAACCCTGACAATGAAGTGGTGATAGGTACGCTAGTTATTCATTCAAGAATAGCGAACTTACTTTTTGATTCAGGTTCTACGCATTCTTTTATATCTCAAAAGTTTGGTAGAACAATCCCTGCACCACCACAAATCATGGAAGTAAAGATGTCGGTGAGTACGGTAAATGGGGCAATCATTGCATCCCATGAGTATAAGTCCTCCCCTGTTATAATCTATGGATTGAATTTCCCGGAGAACCTCATCATACTCCCTTTGGTGGAACTTGATGCAATTCTTGGCATGGATTGGCTTTCCTTATATAGATCCAACATAAATTGTCGGGAGAGGGAAATCACACTCCATATGGAGAATCGACCCCTGATTCTTTACAAGTGTCAGGAGGAAGATGAATCTCCTTTAGCTCCACCATCTCAAGCATGGATATTACTGCCTTATGAGCATGCATATCTGGCTCAGATGATTGAGTCCAAGGAAGAAACCACCCTTGAAGAAATGCCTATTGTGAGGGAATTCACTGAAGTATTTCCCGAGGAACTTCCTGGTCTTCCTCCAAGAAGAGATGTTGAGTTCTCAATTGAACTTATACCTGGGGCGCTACCAATATCCAAGACTCCATATAGAATGGATTTTGTTGAGCTTGAAGAGCTGAAGAAACAACTACAGGAGAATCTGGATAAAGGGTTTATACGCCCAAGTGCATCACCATGGGGTGCACCAGTCCTCTTTTTCAAGAAGAAGGATGGGTCAATGCGGCTTTGCATCGATTATCGTGAACTTAACAAAATCACGATAAAGAACAAGTATCTTGTCCCAAGAATCGATGACTTGTTTGATCAGCTGCGTGGAGCACAATACTTCTCCAAGGTCGACTTGCGGTCGGGATATTATCAAGTAAGGGTGAAGAAGGAAGATATCCCCAAGACTACTTTTCGTACAAGGTACGGGCACTATGAATTCATAGTAATGCCTTTCAGACTCACCAATACTCCAGAAATATTCATGGACTTGATTAATAGAGTCTTTAGAGATTACCTAGACAAATTTTTTATAGTCTTTATAGATGATATTCTAATATAATCCAAAACCAAGGAGGACCATGAGGAGCATTTAAAAACTGTACTAGAGACTTTGCGCAAGGAGAAGCTCTATGCAAAGTACAGCAAGTGTGAGTTTTGGTTGAAGGAAGTCTCATTCTTGGGCCATATCATCACAAGCAATGGGATATCTGTGGACCCCTCCAAAACAGATGCAATTGAGGGATGGACGAGGCCAACATCGGTAACTGATATCCGTAGCTTCTTGGGGTTAGCTGGATATTATCGACGATTTGTGAGAAATTTATCACGGTTGTCCAACCCTCTTACCAAGCAAACTCGAAAGGGAGTAAAGTTTTCTTTGAGTGATGAATGCGAAGAAATCTTCAAGGAGTTGAAAAGGAGGCTTGTCACTGCACCCGTGCTAACTTTACCCACAAGTGGGGAGCTTTTTGTGGTATTCAGTGATGCTTCGAAGAAGGGCTTAGGATGTGTGCTGATGCAGAATGATAAAGTGATATCCTATGCCTCAAGGCAGTTGAAAATCCATGAGCAAAACTATCCAATGCATGATCTGGAGTTGGCGGCGGTGATCTTTGCCTTGAAAATCTGGCGGCATTATCTCTATGGATAGAAATGTGAGATATATACTGACCACAAGAGTCTTAAATATATATTCACACAGAAAGAGCTTAATATGCGCCAGAGAAGATGGATAGAGATCATCAAGGATTATGACTGTTCAATACATTACCACCCTGGGAAGGCGAACAAGGTGGCGGATGCCCTAAGTAGAAAGGATCCAGTGATTCTATCAATGATGAGAATTGAGAAGGATCCAATATTCTTAGACTTAATGAAGATGGACGTGGGAATCATAAAGAAGGGAACATCATCAATCCTTTCACAAATGATTGCTCAACCATCTCTTTTGGAAAGGTTAAAGGATGCTCAAAAGGATGATGCGAGAATCCAAGAAAAAGTGGAAGCTATCAAAAAGGGAAAATCCTCAGAGTTTAATGTTAATGAAGAAGGAATTGTGCGGTTTGGGAAAATACTATGTGTTCCATCAAGTCCGGAGCTGAAGAAGGAACTTTTGGATGATGCACATAGTTCAAATTTCTCTATTCACCCAGGGAGCACAAAGATGTATCGAGATCTCCGAGAAAACTTTTGGTGGGATAATATGAAGAAGGAGATCGCTGAATATACATCAAAGTGCCTGGTGTGTCAGCAAGTGAAGGAAGAGAGGCAGAAGTCTAAGGGGATGATGCAACCATTGCCCATACCAGAATGGAAATGGGAGAACATCACCATGGACTTTGTCACCGGACTTCTAAGGACATCCAAAGGAAACAATGCAATCTGGGTTGTTGTGGATCGTCTTACAAGGACTGCACACTTCATTGATATTCAATAGGATTTCTCTTTGGATCAACTGGCATGGATATATATCAGGGATGTGGTACGGTTGCATGGAGTACCACTATTTATTGTGTCTGACCGAGATCCAAGATTTAACTCTAAGTTTTGGAAGAGTCTTCAACATTTTCTGAATACTGAACTGAACTTCAGTACGGCCTATCATCCTCAAACTGATGGCCAATCCGAGCGGACTATCCAAACACTTGAGGATATGTTGAGAGCGTGCTCAATGGACTTTAAAGGAGGATGGGATCAACATCTTCCTCTAGTTGAGTTCTCTTATAATAATAGTTTCCACTCGAGCATCCAAATGGCACTATATGAAGCCCTGTATGGGAAAAGGTGTAGAACACCGGCATGTTGGGATGAGGTCGGTGAATGTAAGCTGCTTGGACCAGAAATGGTCGAAAAAATGGTGGAGAAGGTGAAAACCATTCAGCAGCATATCAAGGCAGCCCAAAGTCGACAGAAGAGTTATACAGATAATCGTCGACGAGACCTTGAGTTTAAAGTCGGAGACATGGTGTTTTTACGCATATCTCCATGGAAGAAGGTCATGAGGTTTGGAAAGAAAGGGAAGTTAAGTCCAAGGTACATCGGCCCCTTCGAGGTTCTTGATCGTGTTGGGGTTGTGGCCTATCAACTAGCACTTCCAACTACTATGGCCAAGGTGCATGATGTCTTTCATGTATCCCTCTTAAGGAAGTACATACCGGACCCTTCACATGTACTCTCTTCCGAGGTGGTACAATTGGAAGATGATATTTCTTATGAGGATCAACCAGTGAAGATCTTAGATTGTAGAGAAAAAGTTCTACGAAATAAGACAATGCCCCTCGTCAAGGTGTTGTGGAGAAACCACAAGTTTGAAGAAGCAACTTGGGAGTCGGAGGATATGATGAAGCTGAGTTACCCACATTTGTTTTAGTGTGGGAAAAGGAAAATTTCGAGGCAGAAATTTCTTAAGGGGGGAATATTGTAACGACCCAAAGTTTCATTAATGGAAAATCCCTCTTGATCCAGTTAAATGTTTCTTTATGAAAAATGTTTTTATAAGATGTCAACTTCTTTAGTTTTACGTTAAGATTTGTGACCGTTACTTTTATAGCCGTTGAACAGTGATCATCTAAGTAGTATAAATATAAGGCTTTAACGAACCCATTTCTACTCAGACAAAGGAAGTGATGGCCTCATCCAGTAGAATTGCCCCTTACGAAGCCCATTTGTCAGAGCTCGGAAAAGAGGTGGCGTCTTTGGGCTTTGCCCTTGACCAAGCCCAAGCTGAGCTTCATCAAGTCAAGCTCGAACGTGATCGTCTATGGGAAAAGTGGAAGTTGATTGAAATTACCACTCGAGCGATGTTATCCGAGTCGCCCCAAGAGTCTGTCACCATCGCACACCTTACCCTTAGGTCTTATGCGGCTATTTTAAGGGGTTATGTAACAAATAAGTAGTACCATGTTCATACACATTACTTTTGTATATAATAATGAATATAATTTCTAGTCATTTTTGATACATTGTAATTAGTTTTTAAAGTACAAATGGTGTTTTTAGTTATTATTTAATTAAGAATTATATTTTATTAAATTAAAGGATTTTTGAATTAAATAATATTTTAATAAAATATTATTATTAATATTACATTAATTTTTATTAAATATAAATGATCTTATAATTTTATGAATGCAATAAAAATTTTTATTAAGGTTTGAAAGCCATTTCTGTCAAAACCCGTGAATTTTTTTATAAATGTCGGTTTTTATTTTAAAAATGAAAATTCACATATTTAGAAAATTATTTAGATAAAATAAATATTATTTTTGGAATCAGGATGTCGAAATTATCCAACAGTGAATTTTTCATAATTTTCTGAGACAGTCAAATTTTTGGGTAAAAATTAAATACCATTTAAATATATAATGTGTTTTATGACATCATAATGACCCAATGGTGATGTAATAAAATACCATAATCCTTATGTTAGGACAATATATGTTTTATCATTAAAATAATGAGGTTTTGGGTTTTTTTGACTCACTTTTCAAAGCATTAATGGAGCCCTCAAGACTTATTCAACACTTTGCCTTTTTAAATTAATTTCCATGGGAGTGTGACTCACCTCCACATAAGCAACCCTAATTTTTTAATAAGTTCGGAACTTGGCCTTGTAAAATATTGTTTTCCTCTTTCCTTTTCTAGAAACCATGGGCAAATACCATGGGATGGTTTGTGGTTTGGATTATTTTAATATAAGGGGTCCCAAACCTAAATAATAAAGAATTCTCTCACCTTTCCTATATAAACCCACCCAAGCTCCCACTTCCTCCTCACTAAAATCCCTTGAAGTTCGTCCAACCTCTACCCTACTCTCTCTAGAATCCTCCAAAGGTTCCCCAAGCTCCCAAGAAGCCTCTCACAAGCCTCTCTCTGGCCTTTGGAAGCACACTTCCAAGTAAGGATTTTTTTCTTCCTTTCTCTTTTTTGTCAATTTTCTTTAAGTTGTATTTCCCTTTTAATTTCAATTATGAATGTTGGGGTATGGTTTCTAACCTCCCCCATACTGCCCTCTTTTTGTTTGAATGATGGGAGAACCCTTTCTCTCTCATTAAATGCCTCCCATGTACACCTGTTACTATGCCGAAATTCCGAAAGGAACTTCTCTCTCTTCTTTTACATTCAAGCAATACTTTTGTATCATGAATTTAAATTCCATTTAAATTGTTGGGACATGTATATATATGACCTCCTTACTGTCCATTACATTTAAATATTATGAGGAACCCCTTTCTCTCTCATCAACCTTTTTATGAGTTCTTATGTCACGCCATTACGCTGCCGAAATCGCACCGATTTTCTAAGCCAATGTCATTGTGTAGTGAATACCATGCCCATTTCTCCATAAAGGGTATTCACCTTTATGCACATTTACTTATTGATTGTAAAGTTTCATGTATGAGTTCCACATTCCTTTATCGTGGAATAAATGATTATGTTTTATGAATCCATGTTTTATGATCCATGTGGCACACTTATGCCTGAAATGAAATGTTTAAGAAGGGTGCGCCCTGATAGCGCTCCAATGCATTGGGTAAAGTATAGTATCATGATACGTCATGTGCAATGATTGTTTACTCATGCTAATTCAAGTGAAACGAGGGTTTACTCGTGCTTCATGTGCAATGAGGGTTTACTCATACTCCATGTGCAATGATCCTTGGCTCATGCTAATTCAATGTTAAGTGTTGTTGCCACATTTCCATGTTATGATTATCTTGATTTATCATGCCTTTATTTTCATGTTTCTCTTATGCTCTATTGATATGCCTATTGCCTAAAATGTATTGTACTCCTCATGTTATTCATTGTGTACTCCCTTACTGGGCTTTATAGCTCACCCTTTTCTTATGCATGTCCTTAGGTTATCTCATGCAATGCTAAGTACGAAGGAATGTAGTGGTCATGTAAAGGAAGTTTTCAATAAAGATGTTGTATTTCAAGTTTAAAGTTTTTATGTAATGATCCTAAGCCCCAAAGACACTAAACCTCTTGATCTTCTTTGTTGTATCAAGTGAAGTTGTATGTAATAAAGCATGTTTAAGTTGTAATAAAAAGCAGGGTTGTCATATGTCCTACCCTTATTGGATGTGTCATGGTTGACCATGAAAACCTATGGGTCTATTTTTGGGACCCCATGGAGCCACTTGGGTAAGATAATGACATTAATGCCTTTTATTTAAAGTAGAAGTAAAAATGACACAAACATGTATTGTTTTATTAAAACAATTTTTACATGGGTTTATACAAGTCAGATTTTTTACTATAAATAGTCATTGGAAATCTAAAAATATTTCCTACATCATGATATTTTTTTTATAATTTTTAGACATTAAATAAATTAAATTATTTATGACATCATGATGATGCAGCGATTACCTCATTATTTAACGATTTAAATAAAATGAAAAGATAATGTAAAATCTAAGACCTACACATGTCAAAAAACTATTAGATGAGTATATTTCTAACTCCTATCACCTTATCCTTGAAATATATAATTTTGGGACCTTTTAAATCCGAAAAGCATTTTATGATAAAGTAACCTTTTATAACTTTCCAAGAGTGCCCCTCCTCTCCTCTTATAAAAGGCCCCCACCTCTAACACCTTACCCACACTTACAAAGCCTTTGGCTCATCCAACCCCTGCCCATTTTGTCTCTCCACATCCCTCTATAACTCTTAGAAGCCTCACTTTGGGTAGAAGTATTCCTAAGGAAGCCTTTGAGCTCAAATCAAAAAGAGTTACCCGTTTTAAAGGTAGTGTTTTCTCTTGTGTTCTTTTGTTTTATTTTGCTTCTCCAACCCTATAAACTCTTTTTATTCCTTTATTTTGTAACAAAACCAGTATCTTAAATATAATAGTATTTTTTTATAAGAAGGATTCGAGCTACACCTACACACACCTCTGTCTAATGGTTAAAGAACATATTGTTTCTGTGTTTGGTGAATTTCTGCCTCACGAAACGATGATTGTTCAATCTTCTTTTAACACCTTTAATTGTGGCCATTAAGATGTCACTATATTTATATATTATATATATTTTGTTTATGTTTTCCTTATGCTTCTGTATTTTTCATTTGTGTCATACCTTTATGGTTTCCATTGTGGGTAAACACGATAATTTCATTTTAGGAAGTGCGGACTACTGCCCCCTCAAAGTGATTTGATTCATTAATGCCATATGTGGGATGTATAAAGGATGGATTTAAAGTTATTATATATGATGTATGTTAAATATAAATGATGAATATAATTCTGTAATTAAAATATACATACCTCTCATTTAGTTTTAATTCCATTAATATGACATAGAAATGAAAGTAATGTTCATGCGTACGTACGGCTTACCGTCTCCATGAACGGTGCATTTCATTTCTTACCTCTAAATGATTATATAATATTATAAATACATGTATATTCTGGATATATATGATATATATGATATCCAAATCATGAATATAATTCTGGATATAAAGAACCTCTGACCACATGAACAACATGTAATTGTAAGAAGTCCACTTTCAACTTAAGAACCAAATATCGACAAAACAAACATTATTAACTTAAATGATTACATAATGTTTATAACATGGTAATAAGTGATATAAAAGTAATAATGAACTTGAAAAAAGTTCTTAAGCAAGTAGAAATTAACTCAAGTTTATTATTCAAGACGTTAAAGAACGATCGAGTCAAGTCGGACCCGAGGTAAGGGACTTCGTCTCAATCTCCTTTCATTGAGGCATATTTTGTTTTATACACAACTTTATTTTATACGGTGTATAAACCCCTTTGACTTTTATGCTTATTCAAAAGGAATCTTTTTTTATACGAATCATTTTACTAAATTACAAAAGGAATGTTTTTGTTTTTTGTCGGACGTATGCGGCGACAACGACTTCTCCGCCGCCGTGACCATTATTTGAGTTTCGGCTTCCTCTACAAGCCATACATTTTTTTAAAATGAAAAATAAATACCAGTTTTACTTTTCTTTTATTTTGGTATTGAAAATGGTTTTCATAATGTTTTTATTATATCAATGTGTTTTGTTGATATCTTGTGATTAAAATGTGGAAATGTTATGTTTCCTTTATGCATGTATTATGTGATACGATTATGTTATGGTTCTTGGGCATTGTTATGAAGATGGGTGGTTCCGTGATAAACTAAGGGCGGGTGATCCCGATATATCTCTCCAATGCATTGGGTAATGCGAAGGAGTTAAACGTTAAGGTTTCTTCGAAGAGATTTAGGGAATATACTGTGATGGGTATTCCAAACGTAACCAAGAGGGTTACTCCCTACGTAAGAATGTTATGAATGCCTCAAGTTACCTTTATGTCTTATGATTTCTATGATTTATTCATGATTTGATGAGGTATGTTAAAGAGCTTATGTTTTATGGGTAAAGTATGATTTCATTGATTCTTATGTATACATGTACTCATGTTTCCTTTCCATATTTTCATATCCCTTACTGAGCTTTTTGTGCTCATCCCAAGTTTTTGAAATGTTTTTCACAGGTCAAGGGAAGGGTACATGATATGATGATAGTGTCAAGGAAGTGTCAAGAAATAATCCATGTTTTATTTTAAATATGTTTCTGTTGATGGGAAAAATGAATACTATCTTTTATGTAACCACTTTGTTTAAATGTGGAATGTAATGCAAGTTTTATGATCTAATTCTCTAAAACTCTAAACCTGAAAAGATCATCAATGTGTAATCTTGTAATAACTCAATATTAAGTAAGGTTTAAGGTCGGGGCCTTATAATATAACACAGAAAAAGTCATTTCATAAGTTTAATATGATAATAAATTAAGTAGTATCTGCATTTAAGAAACATTATATAATGTTCATTAGATGATTGGTGAATATTTTTTGGTTTTTTACTCATAGAGAATCACCTAGAGAATTACTCATACCAACACATCTAACATTATTTATACTCATCCCACTCGGATCATATATCAATGGATATAACCCCCAAATCAAAACTTCGACTTATAATACATTATCACAAAACCAGTTCATATCTTGATGTACAATACTTCTCATCCACCCCACAATCAATCAGCCTCTAACATGATATTCCATTACCCCAACCAATTAATTCCACAACACAAAAATGTTCTCATCACCATACTAAAACATAAACCAGAACAAAATCACACATTACCTCACAACATATACCAAAGAAAAACACAATTCCAGATTTAACAAGGCATACCTTATTTAATTCCTCTTTTTAAATTAGGGGTTATCATAGAATATGTATGATCAAAGGGAATCTATTCATTAGCCAAATAAACTTGATTAAACGATTCCATGTGTAATTTTCTAACAAAAATGAACAATAAAGATTCTATAAATCATTTAGTTCACACACATTGTCACCTAATGACCTTGTTTTTCAATGGTAGTTTTCCTATACAAAACATAATATCCACCAGAAACATATAATAAATCCAGATCATGAGTCACTTTTCTCAAACCACTATATATTAATCTTAAGTGAGTTCAATTTTCTTTTTTAATTTGTATTCAACTATATTAAAAAGGAAAACATATCTATCCCCACACCTCAGGATCAGAAACAGAAATTTTGATGGAAAACCTACCTCAAAAGGGTTTTAATGTTCTTTTTGTTGCGTCAAAAAGGATTCCATGTGAGTTTTCCATTCCTTTATGCTTAGAAAATCAAAATCACTCTATCTCAAGGAAAATTTCATTTCCCATAAGATTTATCTTATTAAGGAAAATTTTTCTACATAAGGTAATTTTCTCCCTTCCTTTTTTCATTGTTCATGTTTTAGTTTCTCTAAATCTAAATTATTTTATTTCCAAGTTTAAAATTCAGTTTCATATCTAAAACCTCTGAATCCTATAAATATTTAGATATAGTGTATTTTTTTTAGGTTCTAAGTCCAGATTTCAAATTCTCTGAATTCAGATTCCGAATTCTCTGAATTCATATTTTGAATACTCTGAATTCATATTCCGAATTCTATGAATTCAGATTCTGAATTCTCTAAAATTTTGACTCTGAATTCTTAGAAATTCGGACTCCAAATTCTCTAAATCCAAATTCTGAATTCTTTGAATCCCGGTTCTAAATTCTTGGAATTCAGATTCCGAATTCTCTGAAATATAGATTCCAAATTCTCTGAAATCCAGAATCTGAATTCCTTAGAATTCAGGTTCTGAATTACTCAGAATTCAGGTTTTGAATTCCTTATAATTCAGACTCCAAAATCCTTAGAAGTCAAACTCCTAAGTCTATAAAATTCTGATTCTGAATTCCTTGATAAACCAAATCCGAATATCCATGTAATGTAGACTTCGAATGTTTTTTTCCTTAGACTTTGAAAAATAGATTTGGTTGAGCAACCACATTTTACTTACCCTTGTTATAGTTATGAAATGATGTCTTTCATTCTGTTTCTAACTAACCATTGTTTGAGTGGCACATGTACAGGTCCCTATGAGATTCAAGGAAAAATATGACCATTGGAGGAGGGAGCCAACTGTTGGGAAAATGCCTCTAAATAGGAGCTCATTTGAATGAACTCAATATTGTTCCATCAATATAGAGATTACATGATGCTGAAGTGATTTCTAGAGAGAGAGAATCTCATGATTTGTGTGTACTGAACATCTTGATCAACTTGCTTTTTGCAACTCCGATTATTGCTATGTACAATTGAGGACTTCTGGGGATAGGAAGAAAGAGGTTCATATTACCTTAATGTTCAAGGACTTCCTTGATAAGGAAGACAGAGGTGCCGACTACCTTGATGTTCGAGGGCTTGCAGGGATAGTAAGACAGAATCCGATATTCCTATTGAGGGCTTACCCTAGTGTGGTAAAGATAGACTATCTTGAAATTATAAATCAATAGACCTTTATCCAAGGTTTTTGTATAGCCTGCTCTTTAGGATAAAATATTTCATACTTGTTACATGTATTGTTTCGGGTTTATTTTCCACTGCATTTTGATAAATAAGGAAAGTATAACAATATTATACATTCTTTTACTTTTATACTCTGATTAGTAAGATTTTATACGCTTTAAGGTAGAACCTTTTTTCCTTGTTAAATTTTTTTAAGTTTCATTACTGGAAACATATTTCTGGAAACATGAAAGTTTGTATAACAAGAAGAGTTCTTGTGAATTTTCCTTGTTTAACATTGTTAAACATAGTTTTCCTCAAGGTTAAAAATTAATATATTATATTATCTTTAATGGTTTAGAAGGAATTTTTAAAGTATACCATTCACCCCCGCCCCTCTTGTATATTGAGCATCTACATACATTATTTTGATCCTACAATTGGTATCAAAGGAGGTCTCTAAAATACATATATTCACATATAAGTTTTCTCACTCATGTTTTCATTGTTCTATATTTTCTTTTCTTAGGATTTTTATTCTTGTTTACAAAAATTTTCTATTAATAAGTTTTGGGGGAAAGATATTTTATTCTGGATTGAAGGAAAGAATATTGGTTTGATTGAAAATGATAATCCTACTAGACCACCTATATTTGATGGGAATGATTATGAATATTGGAGTGATCTTATGAAGACTTTTTTTATTAATACTGGAGTGGAAAACTTTGTTATACTTATTAGAGATTACATATTTCCTGATAAGGAAGTCAGAACTTTTACTAATCAAGAAAAGTCAGAATATCAACATAACTACAAGGTACGCAATACATTATTGTCTTCAAAGACTAGGAATATATATAGTCATATTTCTTCTTGTGAAGTTGAAAATTTTATTTGGAAGAAATTGGACGTTACTCATTTTGGTACATCCAAGGTTATAGAAACTAGAATAGGTATTCATAGAGAAGAATATCATGGATTTCTATTCCCTTATGGAGAACCAGTGTGCATGGTACAACAATGGTTTATGACTATTGTTAACAGTTTACAATCCATGGGTGAGAAAGGTTGATATGATGGGGAACTTGTGGAAAAGATTACAGATATCATGTATAATGAGTGGGAATATAGGAGAGCATTTATTGATGAGAATAGGAATGTATCTCAGATTACTCATGATGAGTTTTTTGGAACTCTTCTTCAACATGAGAAAAGAATTAAAAGAGATGTTTATTTGAATAAAAAGAATAATTTCATTGGAAGTGTAGGCTTTAATACTACTAAAGCAAAGAATCTTGAAAGGGTTACAAGATCCAAGTCGAAGAAGGTCACTGTTTTATCTAAATCAAGTGAAAGTGGACATTCTGAGAATGAACTAGCTAATCTTGCTCGAAGGATAAACAACATAGTTGGGAAGAAAGAGTTTCTGTGTCAATTTAAGAATAATTAAAGAAAGGAAAATAATGACTCTAAAGTTACTTTTTATTAATGCAAAAGAGTAGGGCATATGAGGCCAGATTTTCCTATGAATTAGAGAAAGGATATAAAGGAAAATAATTCTGAGTGAAATAGAAGGAAGTACTACCAAGCTAAAGCTAAGAAAGTTTTGATATCTAATGAAACTTGGAGTGCTAGTGGTGGAGACTCATCTGATGAATCCTCAGAGTATGAATATTCTAGTCAGAATAATATTGGGTTACTTTCCAAGTTACCCATTGAAAATCATTGTCTAATGGCCAAGGTACACAATGTTGAATCTATAACCAATGTTTCCTTGAATGTTAATTATATTGATAGTAAATATTATGAATCTTCAAATGAATAATCTTCTTCTAATGAAGATAATACTTTACCTACTTATGAAGAAGTTTCTAGTTTTACTATGCTTCTTGAGAATGAAAATTATAAAATCAAGAAAAAGATTGATAAAAGAAAATTCTAGAATGTCTCTTCTTAATAAATAAGTATCAGATCTTTCTAAATATATTGATAAGAATATTTATGATTTTGAAAATATTTCAAAAAACCTTGAGGAGGTTAATTTGGATAAGGATAAACTTTCTAAGGATCTAGAAAAGTAATTTATAAGAAAAATATTTTAGAGACTAACTCTAGTGCTAAAACTAATTGTTAGAACCATGGCTGTTCTATGCAGGAATTGGAGTTTGGTTTGTGTCTGTTGTCAATCCTCAGTGGAAGTTCAGAATTTGTGTCAACAAAGTGATCATACAGTTCAAGCAGACAATAGTATTGAAGGTGGCATTGTTTCCCAGTGTTTGCCAAATTTTTGGGCCTCAAAATCGGAAAATGAAGACATGGATTGTCTGCAAAAAGAGATGCGCACAAAGAGGAAGTGGTGCACAGAAAATAAGGGTTGTCCGTGAAATAATTAAGCTGGGCGCGAAAAACAGTGTGGTGCACGAAATAGCAGAGCGAAGTTTTTCGCGCAAATAGTGTTTCGGAATCAAAAAGACCAAAAATGGCAAAGGCATGGGCTGCGCGAAATATCTGTAGAGGTGCGTGGAAAATGATACCTTCATGAAAAATTACGCGCCAGATGAGAGGTTTTCGTGCCAAAAAAGATTTTGCACGCGGGGGTCTCAGACGCCTATAAATAAGAGGTGACCCCCCTCATTCTTGGTGGTTGAAGACTTAAAGAAGATTCGAGGTCTGATGCACGAAAAAGGATCGCGTAAAGGGGATTGCGCGAAATATTCTGGATTGCGCGGACAATTCCAGGATGCGCGAAAAAGGAAGAACTGCGCGTAAATATTGGGGTTGCACGTAAAGGATTCAGTTGCGCAAAAATGGGTGTTGTGGCATGAAATATTTTTCCGCGCGAAAAAGGAAATATTGTGTGCAATAGGAAGGTTTTGCGCGCAAAGGGTTGGTGTTGCGCGCAATTGTCAGTGAAGCTTGACTGCACGTTCTGGTTATCCGCTTCAGTGGTTCTATGCGTTCTAGTGCATAATTTTCAGACTTGGATGCAAGCAGAGTCTCGTGCTAAGAAGAGACAAATGACTTCAATGCAAATCCATTGAAGAGACCTTCATGTCTATAAACAGAGTGGGACTTCACCAACGGCAGTGAGTCAGGGGGAGTCAACGGGAGTGACCCGAGGGACGCAGTGAGCTATCCCTGAACAATTGTAAAGGCATTGATCCTAGGACAGAGTGATTGTGCCCGAACCATTGTAATCCACATCTAGTGAAGATTAGTTGAATTAGGTATGACCAGCAACTTGTCGGCATATGCTCCTTGGACGTAGCCCTTAGTGGTGAACCAAGTAAAAATTGTTGTGTCATCTCTCTTGCATGCGAATATTTGATTGCTGATCATATCCATCATACAGGTTCAACTAGTTCCTACCAACGTGGGAACAAGATCCTTTAATTTAAAAGAAAAATTTGACACCCTGATTCACCCCTCCCCTCTCAGGGTGTCCCAGGGTCCTACACTAATGTTTTTGAGGATAAAAACATAGTTATTAGACTGAAGTCAGAAATATTTTCCTTGAGGAATTGTTTGTCAAACATTACCTTAATTAAGTAAAACATTGATAATATATATTCTCAAATCTAACCTCTAAGGAATAATTCTGGATTAGGTTATACTCATTCAAAACCTGTTTTTAGTAATAATTATTTTCTTCCACAAAGTGTTACATTCTGCACGAAGTGTCAGTGTGGTGAGCATTGGGAAAAAATTGTCCATTAAACAAAACTTAGTCTTTAGGTTTTCATAAATCATATTTTTCGATGAAAATGTGGATTCCTAAAATGTTTCTTTCTGAAGTTTCCGAATCTAATAAATTTTGGGTTGTGTAAGTCAAACACTCTTATTTCGGGAAAGTAAAGAAAGTACCAACAGAAAAACATTGTACATAGATAGTGGATGTTCCTGGAACATGTCTGGAAACAAAAAAAACTTTTAAAATATTATCAATATGAAAGGAGTAAAAGTAAATTTTGGAGATATTTCTTAGGGAGAAATTATTGGTATATGTAAAATTGTTTTTCTTGGAAAAACTTTTATTACAAATGTTTTATTTTTTAAGGGTCTTAAGAACAACCTTATTAGCATTGGTCAATTATATGATAATGGTTACCATTTAAATATTATGAATAATAAGTGTTTAGTAAACAATTCTATGGAAGAGTTTATTCATTCTACCCATAGGCAAGATAATGTTTGCCCACTAAAATTAGAAGACCTTAGAAGCCATGATCTACCTTGTCTTAGTGTAATGGAAGATCATTCTTGATTATGGAATATAAGGTTAGGACATTGTAACCTTAGAATCCCATGAAAACTCTCTATGAAAAGACTAGTTAAGGATCTAGTAGATCTTAGATTTGATTCTTCAAAATTTTGTGATCCTTATAAATATGGAAAGAAACATAAATCGATATTTAAATCAGTCGGTGAAGTCTAAAATACTGATGCATTACAGTTGGTGAATATGGATCTTTTTGGTCCAACACAAACTAGAAGCATTAGAGGCAAATATTATGCATTTTTCTTAGTTGATGATTACAGTAGATTTACATGGGTCTATTTTCTAGAAACGAAATATGAAGATTTTTCTTATTTTAAATTTTTTATAGCCCATGATAAAACTGATGAAAACTTTCAGTTGATAAATATTCACTGTGATCATGGATTAGAATTCCAAAATTTGGATTTTGAAACATTTTTTAGTAGAAAATGCACTATCATAACTTCTCTACAATAAGAACTCCTAAATAGAATGGTGTTGTTGAATGAAGAAAATGAATTCTTCAAGATATAACTGAAACCATGTTGAGTAAATATTCAGTAGCCAATCATTTTGGGGCCAAACTGTATGTACTTCTGGTTATACTATAAATCAGGTTTTGAATAGTCCTTTTATTAATAATACCCCTTATCAGTTATGGAATGGTAAAAAACCTAGACTTTCCTACTTTAAGGTATTTGGTTTCAATGTAATCATTCTAAATACTAAAGATAATCTACATAAATTTGCACCAAAATCTAATGATGGAATTTTCATTGGATACTCCACAACTTCATAGGCTTATAGAGTTTTCAATAAAAATACTTGTATTGTTGATGAAACAATACATGTTATATTTGATGAAACTGATCCCTTTTTTTTAAACAACCTCAACCTACAACTTCTGATGTGTTTTCAAAAACTGATTATCATCCCTTGATAAAAGATCATTCTAATAAGGAAAATGTTCAAGAAAATGTATCTGAGACATTTACCCCAGAATATTTCTTACCATATGTTGATGAAAAGGTTTTACAAAACCCAAATCAGTTGTCTCTTAAGAATCATTCTAGTGATAGTCTCCTTGGTGATGTAAATCAACTTTTATGGGCTAGAATATACTTAAGAAATGATGTAGAACATCTATAATTTCTATCACAATTAGAACCTAAAAAAACTGAAGAATCTTTTGGTGATAACTATGGGATAAAATATATGCATGATGAGGTAAATTAATTCGAAAGGAATAAAGTTTGGACCTTGGTTGAAAGACCTAGGGAAACGTCTGTTATTGGAGTAAAATGGGTCATCAGAAATAAGTGTGATGAAAATGGAATCATAGTAATAAATAATGCTAGATTGGTTGCTAAAGTCTATAATCAACAATAACGTATAGACTAGGAATAAAATTATGCTCCAGTAGCTATAATTGAATTTATTTGTATTTGACTTGCCTTTAAAGCAATATTTAATATTAAACTTTTTCAAATGGATGTTAAATGTGCTTTCCATAATGGTTATGTTCAAGAGGATATTTTTTTGAACAACCTTATAGTTTTAAAGATAAAAAACATCTTGAACATGTTTCCAAACATACTAAATTTTTATATGGACTTAAACAATCCCCTAGAGCTTGGTATGATAGACTTACTAGGTTTTTTCTTCAAAAAAATATGTTAAGGAAAATGCTGATCCAACCCTTTTTGTAAAGAATGATAAGAAAAATGTTTTGATTGTTCAAATTTATTTTGATGTCATTATATTTGGTTCAACTTAGAAATCTTTATCTGATTCTATTGCGGATCTATTGAAATCTGAGTTTGAAATGAGTCTGATGGTTGAGTTAATATTTTTCCTAGGTTTTCAAATTTATCAAATGCGAGAATGAATTTTTATATCCCAACACAAGTACATTAATGATCTTATTAAAAATTATGGATATGACAACACTAAGAGTATATGTACTCCCATTAGTACCTCAAATTCACTAGATCTTGATGAAGTTGGGAAACAAGTAGATCAAACATCTTTTAGAGGTATGATAGGAAGTCTACATTACTTAACTGCTAGTCGTCCAGACTTAATGTTTTTAGTATGATTATGTGTGACATATCAATCCAATCCAAATCAATCTCATTTAAAGGAAGTAATATGGATTTTTCACTAATTAATAGGAACCATGGATTTACGACACTTTTATACTTCTTGAAATGATTTTTTTTTTAAAGTTTTTCGGATGTTGACTTATTGGATATAAAATGAATAGGAAATATACATCCAGAACATGTAATTTCTTAATAGATTTATTAGTTTCTTGGACATGAAAAAAGCAATACTCAGCAGCACTTTCCACTGCTGAAGCTGAATATGTAGCAACTAGATGTTGTTTTGATCATGTTTTGTGGATGTAACACACACTCACAGACTATGGTATGAGTTTTAACAAAACAAAAATATTGTGTGATAATACTAGTGCCATTGCCTAAGTGAAAACCCTGCACATCAATCTCGTGAAAAATACATAGATATTAGGCATCACTTTCTTAGAGATCACACACAAAAATGGAAATATCATTGTTCAATTTATCATTATGTAAGATCAACATGGTGATATATTCAGAAAATCATTACCCTATGATATATTTGAAAATATTAAATAGAAGTTAGTAATGATAACCGCAAGGTAATCTTCCATATTAACTGTTTGTTGAAAGAAATCTCCTTACATTTAGAAACTTTTTTTCATAGGGGGGAGTAGATTTGCTTAGTAGTCAAAATTTTCGTAGTCAAAATTTTTGTAGTTAAATTTTTTTAGTAGTCAAAAATTATTCTTAATCAAAAATTTTTGTAATCAAATTTTTCCTTTAAATTTGTTTTACAGAATCTAAATGTTCTTTAAGAAGAATTTTACTCATTACGAATTATTTTCTCTAAGAAATCCGGAAGGTATGTTTTCATTCCTATGTTTTTATAATCATCTTCTAGAATGTTGGTATTTTTATCTAGTTTAAGAAACTCTTTTGGATTCACTTTTTCCTAAATCCAAATGTTTATCTTAAAACCCTCAAAAGATCTGAACCTACCAAAATCCTTCTTCGGTTATCATCTCAACAGTCATATTTTATTAGATGTTTTTTCAATAGTTGGATCATCCATAAATGATGAACTGTCACTTCAATCGCCCATATAAACCCCCCGATGGTTTTCCCACATCATTTTTTCAAGATTTCATGTGTTGAAGCTTTGTCTCTATATATAAGGCCATTATGAATCTTTAAATGTTTCCTCAGTTTTGAATGACTGCTGAAGCCTCTCCTCAAAAAGAAATTTCAACTGTTAAGGAAATATTCGAGTGGCAGATACAGAGAAAGGTTGGTTTTTCAGAATATTTTTGATAAGTATGACTCTATTATATCAAAGAATGTCAAGTTGAATGGTTGGGAGAGGGTTTTTTTTAGAAACCAAAAGCACAGGATCTGGTATATCTGGACTTGTTTATTGAGTTCTATGAGATAGCACGTTTCTTCCAAGAAGAAGGCAGAGATATGTTTTCTTTTAAGTGTTATGGAAAGACCCACTCTCTTTCATATATCAAGGAAACAAGTCTGATTGGAATTCCTTGTGAAGGAGAAGCAGAATTCTGTACTCACAAATTATCTGATGAATATGGATCTTTTGATAAGGAAAAGGATATATAGTGTCTTGGCCTGAAAAGAGTGAAGACTCTGAAGATTTCTCATTTGTATAAGAACTTACAGATTCTTGAATTTTGGGATCAAGGTTTTATAATTCCAAGGAATGGTTATAAGGTTTCTATGAAGAAGAGTGATATCTATATATTGAATTTCATGGTGAACCTTTGGAAGATAAACATGGTAAAGTATATCTTGGTAACGATTGAGAATATCAATAATGGAAATCTCAAATCTCAAATCATTGTGTATCTGGATATTTAGTCAAAGATTATAGTTCTTTGTTTAGAATATTTCAGAATTTCATGCAGTTCTATGGCGAGAAATTACTAGGTGATGCCGCTGAGTGATGACACTCTGAGGAGAATGAAAATTGGTTTTTCTAGTGATTCTGGATAATTTTATGATCTATTTGATGAATAATTAGATGTTCTTTCAAATATAACGGAAGTGGATGAATCCACTAATAAAGGAGGAAGGAAGATAAAGGATAAGGAAATAGAAGAAAAAAATATAAACTGTTGTGGCTAAGGAAAGTCAGGAAGCACCACCGAAGCTGAAGAAGTAAAAAATATTATCCTAATGAGGTATTGGAAAAGTGGAGAGAGGATAAGAAAACCTGGAAGGAAGGGAAGCCTATGTTTGGCTTGGACCCTGCTTAGGAAAAATCCTTAGAGATGAAGGCTACTAAAGAACTTCAGAAGCAATAGAAATAGAATATGCAACGGAAGTTGTTATATGAAGCGAAGATTGTATAATCCCCTCTAAAAGATGCTGAGAAAGAATCTGAAAAAATCCAAGTACCGAAATAATTTTTGATAGAATCACTTCCTGAGATACCGGTAAAATAGTTGGTGATTCTATATCTAGAACAAGAAGAATAAATTTCTCAATAAGAGGAAGAAGAAATAGATGAATAAGAAGAAGAAGAAGGGAATGAAATTGATGATATCATAAAGCAAGATGAATACTAACATGATAAGGAACCCCCTTGGTAAAATTATCGATCTGGAATTCCCAAGATGAATCCTCAAAACATGATTTTCCAGGGAATGAAGAGAAGGGTCGGGAAGAATTGAATAATCTAACAGATGATGAAAGCAGTAAGCAAGATTTCATTCATCTAAAAGATCAAGTGGCTGATGCAGAGAAAGGGGTAGTTGAGGATGATAAAATTGTTCAGTTATCATACAGTGATCATGAATCTCCCAAAGAACAATACATTATTCCAAGAGAATATTAAGGAAAAAAGGTGGCAGGAAATACACCTAGTAAATCTGTGGTGAATAATAAATATGTCGGTGCTTCGTTAAAGAGGAAAGATGAATACATAGAAAAAGAATCCTTGTCAACCAAACACTTGGATTCAAAATCATCTTAACTTGGACATGATTTTGTTGTTCAGTCATTGAAAATGTTGGTTGGTACTATTAATTTATTCCCAAGCTTAGAATCAAGATTCTAGATACTTCAGCATACAATAAATCATAAACTAGATTCAGTTTCCATAGTTATGGACAAATGTGTTGTACTAGAGGTGGATTTCAAAACCTACCTCATTGGTTATGAGGCTCATAAAAGATATTTCAAGAATATTAAAAGCTGGTCAAAGAATACAATTAAAGAAATGATAATATTTGATGAATTTCATGATAATTTCAAGGATGCTTTTGACACTGAAGAATGGAAGATCAAAGAACTTTCAAATAGTTTTCAGAAAAAGTTAAGCCTTGAACAGACTACTCGGAAGCAAGAAGTTAAGGATCTTAATAGAAAGCATAATTCTGTGGCCATGAGTTGGAAGAGGGAATGGGATATCAGAATTGATATTTAAGGTAATCTTGTTAAACAAAATGAAATGTAGAAAGCTCAATAAGATCATCTTAAGTCTTAGGAAGAAAAAAATTAAAGCCTTGAAAAAAAATTAAAGATCAGGATCAGTTGCTTAAAAATGTATAATAGGATCAAAAGGATATCAAGAAGCTAAAAACCATTTTGAAGAATATGATACAGAAGGAGAAAGAATGATAATTTGTTTCCTTTCTGATTTTTTGTTGTAGTTTTCCTTGTACAAATTCTTTCAACATTAATAAAATTTTTGTTGTTCTCTATATATTTGGTTGTTTAGTACTAATGTTTTTGGTACCAATTTTTTCCATTCACTCTATTTCTTTTTGAAAATAACAATGGGGGAGAAAGTAATGATAAAATGAATACAATGTAAAGAAGATATATCCCAAAGTAAGGGGGGTTTTATCTAGATGAAACTTCTTATCAATGATGTTTTTTGAAAGAAAGAAAATGAAAAATCATATTCAGGAAATCAATAATAAGATCCTTAGGGATTTCAATGCCTAAGGGGTAGTTAGTATTATTCACTATGATCAATATATAAAGGGATATAAGTTTTTATTTTCATGTCTATAATATTTCTGTGTCCTTAGATTCTTTTTAGTAAGGATGTTTGTGCTTTCCAAAAAGGGGGGGATTTTTGAGTCAATAAGGTTTCCTTATGAAATTTCTATTATTTTATTTTTTGAAAATCACAAACACTCTATCTCAAGGAAAATTTTATTTCCCATAAGATATATCTTATTAAGAAAAAATTTCCTTCCTAGGTAAATTTTCTCCCTTCCTTTGTTTTCATTGTTCATGATTTAGTTTCTATAAATCTAACTCATTTTGTTTTTAAGTGTAAAAGTTGATTTCATATTTAAAACCTAAGAATCCTATAAATACTTAGATATAGAGTATTCTGTTATTAGATTCTGAATCTAGATTCTAAATTCTATGAATTCAAATTCCAAATTCTCAGAATCCAGATTCTAAAGTCTTTGAATTCAGATTCCAAATTCTCTTAATTCATATTCTGGATTCTCTGAAATTCAGACTCTGAATTCTCTGAAATTTGGACTCCAAATTCTCTGATTCCGGATTCAGAATTCTCTGAATCTAGATTCTGAATTCTCTAAATTCATATTATAAATTCTCTGAAATTCAGATTCTGAATTCTCTAAAATTAAGACTCCAAATTCTCTAAAATTCAGATTCTAAATTCCTCAAAATTCAGACTCTGAATTCTTCAGAATTAAGGTTTCGAATTCCTCATAATTCAGGTTCCAAATTCCTTATAATTCAGACTCCAAATTATTTAGAATTTAGAATCTGAATTCTATATAATTCTAATTTTGAATTCCTTGAAAAATGGTATCCGAATATCCATGTAATATACACTCCAAATGGTTTTTTCCTTAGACTCTAAAAAATATATTTTGTTGAGTAACCATATTTTACTTACCCTTGTTATAGTCACGAAACGATGTTGTGCATTCTAGTTCTAAATAACCGTTGTTTGAGTAAAACATGTAATGGTCCCTCCAAGATTCAAGGAAAAATATGAACATTGGAGGAGGGAGCCAACCATTGGGAAAATGCCTATAAATAGGAGACCATTTAAATGAGCTCAATATTGTTCCATCAATCTTGATATTACATGCCGCTGTTGTGATTTCTAGAGAGAGAGACTCTCATTCTTAGTGTGTACTGAACATCTTGTTCATATTGTTTCGTGCAACTCTGATTGTTGTTGTGTCCAATCGAGGAGTTTAGGGGATAGGATGATAGAGGTGTCGACTACCTTAATGTTTGAGGACTTCCTTGATAAAGAAGATAGAGGCATAGACTACCTTGATGTTCAAGGTCTTGCGAAGATATCAAGATAGAATCTGATATTCCTATAGAGGTCTTACCCTGGAGTGGTTAAGATATACTTTCTTGAAAGTATAAATCCAGGGAGCTTTATCCGAGTTTGTTGGATACCCTACTCTTTGGGTTAAAAGATTTCATACTAGTTATGTGTAATGTTTCAGGTTAATTTTCCTCTAAATTTTGATCAATAAGGAAAGTATAACTATCTTATACATTTATATAAAAGTATACTCTAATTAGTAATATTTTATATGATTTAAGGTATAATATTTTTCCTTTAAACATTTCTTATGTTTCATTTCCGAAATCATTTTTCCAGAACCTTGCAAGTACGTTGAACTATAAGAGGTCTTGTGAATTTACCTTGTTTAACATTGTTATACATAGTTTTCCTCAAGGTAAAAAATAAAAGTTTTAAACCAAGTTTAATGGTTCCAAATGAATTTTTAAAGTATAAAATTTACCCCCTCCCTTGTATATTTAGCATCTACATTCATTATTGCGATCCTACACTTTTCATGAGAATTGATTACACAAAATATCTCTGATCTCCCCTCCCATAAGATCTACATCTATCTGATGATTTCATGTCACCACTGCACCAACAACCATTGAATATATCCCCATTTGAATTGAGGGAGATCATATAACATGACATGGTATGAATAATGGGAGTAAAATGGATATCAACATGGAATAAACTGAAAAATAGAGGATGAACACACCTTGTATCGATGATTGATTTCTATTTATCGAAGGAGAGAATGTAGGAATAAATCCTTGGGGTAGGAATCCTCAAAACACTATATAGGTGTCGATGAATCTCCTAGGGTCTAGGGGTGTCACTATAGTCATAGAATTTGACAAACTAAGCGGTTTTTAAATTCTTAAAACATTACCGCTATGGTGGATTACACGAACTATAATCCCCTTTCACATTATTTCATCCATCAAGGTTAGTTTCTGATAAAAAACTCGCAGTATTTAAATTAATTTTATTTTTTCAACCCATGAAATATTTCATGCAATGAACCACCCATAACAATCCAAAAAACCAACATTCATGCCATGTAACCCACTTTCTTGATATGTAATCACTATAGTATCATTGATGCACCATTGACTGCCATGAGAACTCCTATAATATCTTCCAAAAAACTAGAAAATTAACTGTGCAGGATGTCATGGGCCATTACATGGATCCAACTTGGTTGAGATTTAGTCTCTTAAAATATTTTATTTAAATGAAACTCAAAGTATTTAGACTATTATTTTTTACTAAAAAACATTATATATATAGTTTCCTAGAAGTTTTGTTAGATTATTAATATTATCTAGGAATCAAGTATATTTATTTTTATCATGTAAATTTATTTATAATTTTCTTTAAAAAAAATAAATACCTTAAATTCATAACCAATTACGATGAAGTAATTATTAAAATTGAGAAAAATGAAATAAATGATATTTAAAATATAAAAAAAATTAATTTCAGATAATTAATATGATCTATGAATTATATAGATAAATATTAAATTTCCAAGACAATATAAAATATTTAGTTCATATTTTACACATTTTTATGTTTTTACTATCATGGTAATGAATAGTATTAAATTTGAAAATTATGATTTCTCATGAATAGAATATTTTATTGTGTTATTTATATATAGTAAAAATATAATAAAATAACAATTAAAATGATATTTACTCTAAACTTTTATCCCCTATTATTATTAGGTCTTTTGGAAGTCATTTTCTTTAAACTATAGTTATTATTTTGTAATATTTAATGAAATTCCTAAAATTCCCTTATGCTCAATTATAAGATGGAACTCCATATTTCACATCATTTAACCACCTTTACCTTTATTGATTAATCAAACTATGAGAAAAATATTATCCTCAAACATGGAAGAATTATATAGTTTATTTTCACACCAATATTCCCATTTCATGTACCTTTAGGAGGTTCTCACATAGGCAACATTCAAGTGGTTAATTCGTCATTATTTATCTTTTAAATTCTTTCTGTCTTCTACCCTATCATCACCCCTATCCAATGTTGCTTGATAAATCCAGAAAAATATATATACTCAATTTTATTGAATTAATGGATTATCCTTAATAATACATCATTTTTTCTTCTTTTATTCTAAAAAAACATATTCCCTTCTTTGTCGACTCACCTACTTTTTGGATGTAAGAGTTTTTATTTCCCTATCCCATGATCATGAAATATTAATTTCCCTCGTTGTTGATAAAAATTATATATATATATATATATGGTCTCACATCAAGAGTAATATACCCATTTTAAAAGAGTATAAATAAATATACAAAAATTAATGAACCATGCAACCAGGAAAAGAACATACCAAAAACAATGAAAATAAAGAAATATCACTAATAAACACTTGGAAAGATGTTATAAAAAGTTCATATATGGTATTATTATTATGAATATATTTTTTGAATAAATTAATAACAATAGTTAAACCATTATAATGGAGGTTTATACATATTTTAAGCAAAATTAACCTAAGGCAATGGAAATTACTTTAAAATTCATCCTTTAGATTTTCCATTTAAAAAATAAAAATTAATTATTTTTTAAAAAATATTAGGAATGATCAAAATTTCACAATTTTTTATGGATTTAAGATTTCATATTGTACTTAGAAATTTTATATGGTGAGTTTTGAAAAATTGTTTTCCATTTTATGTGCATAGTTATTCAAAATGAGTGATTTTCAAAATGGAATGATTATTTCTTCCAACGACTATTTTATGAAATAAAATTTCATGATTTATATTAATGTTATAGTTAAAGGGAATTTTTTGTGATGATTTAATATCATTATAAACCAATTATGAGAGATAACATAATAAAACAATGGTGGGTGGTTATGTGGTTAACCAATGATGGGTGGTTCCCTGATAAACAATTAACATGTGCTTATATTACAACCTCCAAGGCATTGGGTACTCTAGAGTTGGAGGTTGGCTATATTGGTTAATCCATTTGTAAGACTGATATATAAAATGATGTACTAGGATACCTACTTTACTTTTATATTCTTGCATCAAATAATTCATTAAAATTATTTGACTTCAAGACATTATGATAGTGATCATTTTGAAAAGATAATTCATTTATAAATGAAAAAATCCTTTCTTAAGAGAGTTTTTTTGTATTTTCAATGGACTAATGGTTTCCATTGTTTTATGTTTCATACTGAGAGTTTATTGTTATTATATGTTAAAAATATTTTTTATATGATTAATGGGGGACTAAATACAATGATCTGATCAGAGGTAAAATTGTAAATATTCTTTATGAAGTGAAAAAATATTCTATTTTACATAATTTTTTATTAAAAATATGGTATTGTGTATATGTGTCCATCTTTAATGAATGGGGTTACAATTTATTAGTTAGTCCTAATTACATAATAATCTAAAACTAAAATATATTTTTTATAATAGATAAAATTATAGTTTTAAAATAACATAAGTATGTGTTGTTTAAGGTGAGGTCTATATTGTTTAAATTAGATCAGGGTTTAGATTTTTTTGGGTTAGTAAACTATTAAAAGAATACAAATAAATGATTTTATTTTATGGTTTAATGATATTAAATTTTATTATTTCCATGTTTATCCTTCTATGATATGTATGTATAGACTATTTTTTTATAGAGGAAACATAATATCTTTAGTGGGACGTCATTAGGAGGAAAAAATCCTTCAAAATCAACATCATGAGATAGTTTATAATGGAATAGTACAGTTTTTTCATAGATATAGATCATCTAACACATTCTATAAATGGTGGTGGTATCCATGAAAGAGAGTATTTGGGATCAAGTGTAGAAAAATATATCAGTAGATAAACATTTTAAGAGGAAAAATACTCCAGCATTCTATGGGAGATCAGATTTAGTGGTAGTAAAAGGATGGATCCACATTCTGGATATGATAATAAACGTTGTTGTATGTTGAGAATGATATAAGGTAACCCCATCCATTTATCATGTTGATGGTCAAGACGATCAATGGTGGTACCTAGTTATGGATACCAAATTGGAATATATACTTGATGTTATATATTGGGATAATTCTAAGAGTCTTTTTTGGGACAATATATTCCAAATAATATTCAAACCAGAATTAGGGAATAATTCATAGAACATAGGCATACATATGGAGATTATATTGTTACATATTAATCCAATTTTACCAGAATTTATAGGTACATAGTAGATTTTTTTTTCGGGACATTGATATTAAAAATTATAGATTTTTCATAGATTTTTAACCAATTATAAAAATATATATGGATTCAAAGGAGTTTAAATGCTATGAGAAACTATTTCATTATGATGAAAATTTTTTGATGGAGTTTGGAGACACGTAAACTCCTCATGATGTTAAGAATAAGAATAATTCTGGTTAGAAGGAATTGTGGTAGAATTCATTAATGAAATGTGGATGTATGAAATTTAAATTCCCTTCTTCCAAAAATTTTGTCAAGAAGTACCATGGGGAGTGTCTTTAAAAATATCTGAAATTATTATGATGTGGAAAAATTGTTCATATGGCACATGATTCTGGGGAAAATTTGTGGGGAAATAATAAAAGGTTGACGGTAAGATATTTTAATTTTGATACGTTGGGACATTATGCTAATATTTACCAAAGGTTTTCACTAATACAGGTAAATAAACAAGATTATAAACATAAGGGTGTGTAAATATCATTTTCTACTATTAAGGTTGATGTTGGACCAATAAATAGGGTATTTTCATTAAATATTTCCCTTAATAAGAAATTGAAATTGTTCACACTTTTATTTTTAATAATATTACATAAATATATATAGTCTTCCAAAATAAATGGTTGACTATTAATAGACTACACAAACCCAAAATATTGGATATTCCAAGTAAATTTTATTTTTATTTTTTAGGTAACAAATAAATACCTTAAACACTTACACAGTGATATTGGAGTAACTGTTAAATTACTGGAAAACTAAAACAAATGATATTGAAAATATTAAAATAAAAATAAATTGAGACAACTAAACTGAACCATGAATTCAATAAGTACTTTTAAATTTATAGGACATAATAAAATATTTTTTTACAATTTGAAAATAATTATTCTATTTTTACTGTCACAGTATTGAATAGTATTAAATTTATATAAATTAATTATTCATGAATAATAATTTTTTAAAATATTAAAATATCATAAAAAATATCATATAATACTAATGTGGATATTAGTTATAATAAAAATTTATCACATGTACCATGTTAACCATTTTGAATTCAACGGCCCTAAAATAGCCTTATTATATTTTAATATGTTATGATATTCCAAAATTTTCACAAAGCTATATTATAGAATGTCGCTCCATATTTCACATATTTTCTCCACATTTAGTCTAATAGTTCATCCATACCATCAAATAATATCTTCTATTCAACAATAGAATAATTCTAGTGTATTTTATCTCACCAATAGTCTAATTTCATGTACCTTTAAGAGGTTCTAAAGGAGATGATATTTAAGAGGTAATTTTTTCATTCATTCTCTTTTAATTTGTTTTTTATGTCTTCTACATTATCAACACATCTATCCATTTTTTCAATGATACTAGTAAAATAAATATCCTTGAATTTTATTGTGTTAATTTAATATCCATCATCATATCTCATATCTTCTCCTTTTATTCATAAAAACAAAAAAATACTTTGTAAATATATTCACCTCCTTCAAGAATGATGAGTTTTCATTTCCCATTTCTATATTCATGAATAAATTGATTTCAATTATAATTGACTAAAATTACAAAAAAAATATATGGTCTCACATCAAGAGTACTAATCCCAATTTATGAGTGAATCCATAAATATTTACATGTTAACCAACTATGAAACCATGAAAGTAAAACACACGAAATAAGGAAAATAATGAAATATTATTGATACATTAAAAAAAATTAATAAATATATTAGAGAAGGTATTATAAATATTAATATAGATCTATAATAAATTTATAAAAACCATTAAATAATTATATAGGTGGTTTGAAAATGTTTTATAGATGTCAAACATGAGGTCATATACTTTCCCATAAAATACCTCTTTTAATGTTTCATTTTCAAAAAATCAAATATACAGTTTTTTAAATATATATAGAATGAACAAAATTTCCAAAATTTATGTGGATATAAAATTTTTAAGAAAACAATAAATTTTCATAGGGTTAATTTAAAATGTCTTCCATTAATTGTTCATATTTATTCGAAATAAGTTATTTTCAAATTTAAATGTTTATTTTCTTCAATGAGTGTTTTATGATACAAGATTTCATGTTTTATGTTGATTTTTTTTCATGGGAACTATTTATGATGATGTTTTTTCTGTTGTAGTATAATGATGGGAGATTCTATTATAAACCAAGTACTGGTTGTTATTTTAAAAACCAATTAGGGGCAGTTCCATGACAAACCAAGGAAGGGAGGTTATGTTATAAACTCTGATGCATTGGGTAATTTGGATTAGGAGGTTGGAAATAATGGTTAATCTACATAAATTACTGACATAAAAATTACCCACACCGATAGTACTTCCATTATTCAAACTCATTCTGCTTGGATCACATATCAACATAACCTACCCCCAACTAATAAATCCAAATGATAACAATTAACAAATAACCAGTTTACATATTTCAGTAAAATAATTATCACCCACCCCACCATTAATCAATCTGTCAAACAAAGATTCCATTACACCACACCAGTCATTCCATATCTCAAAAACATTCTCACAACCATGCTGCAACACAATATAGAAATACCCACACATCACCGCACCATATGTATCAAATAATAACAAAAATTTTGATATAACAGGGTATCCCATATATAGTTCCACTTTTTAATTTAGGGGTAGTCATAGAAATTGTATGATCATAGGGTATCCATTAAGTATCCAAATATAATTTATTAACCAATTCTATATATAAGTGTCCAAAAACAAACAAACTACATTCATTATATAAATAATTTAATGTGCAAACAAGGACCCCAATGGACATGATTTTTAATGAGTAGTTAGACCATATAAAACAAAATATCAACTAAAAAATAATAATGGAGGATCAGGTGTCACATTTACCTTCCCCCAGTGTATTGATTATAAAAATGTTCATTTATATTTTTTAATTAGTATTCAACTATCATCACAAGTAAAACATATGTATCCAACCCCGTATGATTCACAAATAGAATATATGAAAGAAAAAATACCTCCAAAGGGTTTCAAAGTTTATTTCATTATAAAAGATCACACATCAGATCTCTGATAAACTCTTCTATAAGATTTTCATCTATTTGAGGATACCAAGACACCACCAAAAAAAAAGAATAGAACCCCATTATAACCATGATGGATCATCTTCCATAACATGGAGTGAAAATTATAAGGAAAACAGAGATCAAACCATAAGAAACTACAAAAAACTATGGACGAATGAACCTTGGATCGAAGATATATTTCTAAAGATTGAATGAGATAAGATATAAATTAATAATTTTAATAAGAATCTGAAAAATTCAAGAGAGGGGTATACGGGTTGTCTGGGGTCGATGGGGTGTTTTTGTAGCTATTTTTTGTGAAAACCTGAGTAGTTAGAAATGTCATAAAATGTTACATTGGTATGGGATTCGATGATGTGTAATACCCTTTCACGTCGTGTAATGCCTCGTGGTTTTTTTCAGAAAAAAACCCATAGCCTTTAGATTTATTTTGTTTTTGTAATACTCATAATATTTCACACCATGAACCACCCAGAACAATCCATGAAATCATGATTCACACCGTGTAGTACACATAAACTATGTTTAATCCCTGAAGTATCATTGTTGCACCCGAAAATCCCAAGAAAAATCCCAAGACCTCATCTAAAAGTCTCCAACAACAAAACCCTGAAACTAATAGTCCAGGATGGAACATACTATTACATTATATTCCTCGCAAATGACTCTCATCCTTGAGAATCCAAAACCAAGACCAGTAGGAAAGGGTCGTTAACAACCACCTCTTGATATTACTCTCTGGAGTCTCACCATGCATTATATGTTACCACCATAAAAACACACAAATACAAATGTCCACATAGACACTCCACACCACCACAACACCACAACAACAAGTTGCATAATTTCACACAACTACACTGCCATGAAACTATCGTTCAATCTCTATGGACAATGAACAACACTATCTTGAACACATGAATTATGGAATTTATTCCTCAATGTCAAGATATTATCATCTCTAGATGGAACAAACTCACCCACATAGGTTTATTCATATCACAGTTAACATGTACCAATTAGGAATATGGTATTCGCATTATTTATATGTTAGGACATTATAATATATCACACAACACATATCTAAAAAAATGGAAAACAAATAAATTCCTAAAATAAAGTTCAAACATAAAATTTCAATGCAAATAGAGAGAAAAAACAACATCAGGTATTGGGCACACATCTGTGTTTCTCTCTCCCAAGTACTCTTCTCCTAGATACTATGACTACAAAACACACAGCCCAAAGTAATGGTCTATCCACACGACACCTTCTCTTAAATATCCTGTATCTCTACTGTATGTTCGATGAATGTCACAGAATACACTATATCCAAATCTCCCCAGTAAAATATTTGGGAGTCATTGTGGAGATATTGATGATGCTACGTTATGTGTAAGATGTCATGGAATCTCTCCAACCATGGTGGAAAGACCAATTGGTACACCCCCTTTCTAGATCGCCCCAACACCTCAAAGGGACCAATGAACCTATGTGAAAGATTAGTCCTTATTCTAACCCTTTATTTCCCACATCTAGTGGAAAACCTCAAGAACTTGTGGTACAATCGTGAATTCCAATGGTCTCATCAAGTGATAATCATGAGTTATCTATCAGTCATGTGATTCTTTAATCTTCTCACAAACGACCTGAAAATTCTCTATCATTATCTGCACCACCTCAGGACCAAGAGATATTACCTCCCTGACCTCAGTCAAAAAACATAGGAGAACAAAACTGTCTTCCATACAAGTCTCCAAATAGATTCATACTGATGGATGAGGTGGTGTGGTTGCATGGATTATAGAAATTACTCATCAAAGGAAGAGGAAAATGTGACACTCCTTTATCATGTTTGGTTGTGAGTAGCGGGTTGGTCCATTGATATGTGATCTATGTGGGGTGATTATGGAGAATGAAATTTGTATGGGTATGGGTAATACGCTCAAAGATTATCCATGAGTAACATATATAATTATTCACCCTGCCTCCAAAGAATGTGTTATGATGTGTCTTTTCTATAGATCTGCAAAAATTTATCAGGCTCTTTACATTATGAAATGAATATTAATACATTTTTCATGGTTTGTTGTGCTTATTTGTTGCATGTGTAGTGATAGAAGGGATAAATAATTGATTAATAAAGTTTGTAATGACCTGGGTCGGTTTGGCTTACAAAATAGAAATGGTTAAAGGATTAATAAATTGTGGGTTGTGTGATTAAATGCAGTTAATTATAAAAATTAAAATGCACGGGGTTGTTAATTAAAATTGATTGTGATTATGAAATGTTGTTGTAGATTATTGTGTGTTTTATGAAATTTGAATTAAAAGTAAATATGGTTGTATCGTGAGTTGATTTCTGTCTTGGAACCCAATGGTTGGGATTGAGTGTTTAGTATCATATATGTCTGTACTTTGTTTCCTTGTAAATTATATACACACCTACCCTAGTTGAGAAATATTTTCCATAACCCCCCTATTAATGGCGTATTGTTTCATTACCAAGAATCTTGGTGGGAGGAATGATGGTTGGCCACCTTCTCTTCCTAACTCATAATTCTAGGCGGTGAAAGCGTAAGATTGTTTAGGTAGGTTTGGGTGAGGTGTGAGAGCCAGGTGTGTGTGGTTGAGTTGTACATTCCATGGTGTTGTGATAGAAGATGATGGATCATAAAAAAACAATAATACATATATAAAATTAACCCCTAAAACCATCCCATTTTAATTCATAAAATATAACTGCTACAAATACAATAAAACCACAATGTAAAATTCCTAAAATAAAGCTAAAGCATCGACTCAGCAACATTCCCAATGGTCAATCTAGTAAATCCTATCACGATCCATGTAATACTCCTTGAATCCTAAAAGTATTTTTATATATATAGGGTGGGCATATAAGTATAATCAGTAAGAAAACCAAATCCTCTCATGCATATGTGAGAAAAACATAATAATTCTATCGTGGTAAAAACATCAAAGCCAAACATCACCTAACTAGTATACTAACCACCCAAAACTCACCAAGGGATCCTCACAAAATAATAGAATTCAAGAAATGTAATATAATTCACCTCGATGATATGGTACCCTACACCACATTCCCACTGATTATCCACTCATACACCCTAATGAAAGAAGGAATGACACTCCCACCTTTTCTTAAAATACAACATCACATTTCTCTCACAGACACCAAGACCACAACCATATCATATTCTTCCTGGAGACACAAGTTCCACAACTACATCACATGTCACCCATAAAAAATGGGCCACAACAACCTCAAATCCTACTCACAGACACCTGGTCCACAACCATAGGTCATCCCATAGACACATTGAAAATCATAACACATCTCACCCTAAAGACACCTAGTAAAGAACATATTATATCATGTAGAAGACATATTGGAAAGCTTGCCTCACCTGCACACACCTTGACCTAACACCTCACCACATCCTATAATAAGAATCTAGGTTTATCACTGTAAAAAAGGGAGAATATAAGAGAAGTTGTCCAACCATACATCATCCCACTAGGATGTTTGGGAAATACACCCTCCCCCATGACGATGGTGGATCTCGGAACATAGTTCTCAACTTGGGTGGGGTGCATATAGAAATCACAATGAAAAATAAACATATATATGTATATTATACCAAACACTCAATACCAACCGATGGGTTCCCAGATATAATTAATCTTATGATACTACCACCTTTGATTCTACCACTAAATTAATTACACCGCATAACAAGATAGACCCTGATTTCAAATTCCTAACCAATCTCATATAACCACCCCAATCATTTTATTTTATTTTTCATTAACCACATTTAATCACATGCCCCCTCATTTTCTTATTCATTAACCATTTCCATTCCATTATCCAAACCAACCGAAGTCATTCCACACATTATTAATCAATTATTTATTCATTCCACCACTAAATTGGTGACCAATAAGAAAACCACACCAGATATAACACAGAAAAGGTCATTTTAGAAGGTTAATATGATAGTAAATTAAGGAGGATCTACATTAAAGATACATCATACAATGTTCATTAGAGGCATGGTGAATACTTTGTGGTTGTTACTTATAGAGAATTTCCTAGAGAATTACTCATACCGACACATCTAGAATTCTTTATACTCATCCCACTCGGATCATATATCAATGGATATAACCCCCAATCCACAACTTCAACTTGTAATACATTACCACAAAACTAGTTCATATCTTGATGTACAATACTTCTCATCCACCCCACAATCAATCAGTCTCTAACATGATATTCTATTACCCCAACCAATTAATTCCACAACACAAAAATGTGATCTTAACCATAATAAAACATAAACATGAACAAAATCACACATTACCTCACAACATGTACCTAGGAAAAACGTAATTCCTAATTTAACAAGGCATACCTTATTTAATTCCTATTTTTAAATTAGGGGTTATCATAGAAAATGTATGATCCAAGGGAATCTATTCATTAGCCAAATAATGGTGATTAAACGATTCCATGTATAACTGTCTAACAAAAATGAACAATAGAGATTCCATAAATCATTTAGTTCACACACATTGTCACCCAATGACCTTGTTTTTCAGTGGTAGTTTTTTCATAAAAACATAATATCCACCAGAAACATATAACAAATCCAAATCATGAGTCAATTTTCAAAAACCACTATATTGATCTTATACCAGTTCAATTTTAATTTTAAATTTGTATTCAACTATATCCAAAAGGAAAACATGTCTATCCCCACACCTCAGGATGCAGAAACAAGAATGTCGATGGAAAACCTACCTCAAAAGGGTTTTAATGTTCTTTTTGTTGAGTCAAAAAGAATTCCATATGAGTTTTCCATTCCTTTATGTTTTGAAAATTACAATCACTCTATCTTAAGGAAATTTCATATCCCATAAGATTTATCTTATTAAGGAAAATTTTTCTTCTTAAGGAAATTTTCTCCCTTCCATTTTTTCATTGTTCTTGTTTTAGTTTCTCTAAATCTAACTTATTTTATTTCTAAGTGTAAAAATAAGTTTCATATCTAAAACCTTGGAATACTATAAATATTTATAGGTAGTGTATTTTGTTTTTAGGTTCTGAATTCATATTCTGAATTCTATGAATTCAGACTCCGATTTCTCTAAAATTCAGACTCTGAATTCTCAGAAATTCAAACTCCAAATTCTCTAAATCCAGATTCTGAATTCTCTGAATCCAGATTCTGAATTCTAGGAATTCAGATTCTGAGTTATCTGAAACACATATTCCAAATTATCTAAAATTCAAACTCCAAATTCTCTGAAATTCAGATTTTGAATTCCTCGTAATTTAGACTCTGAATTCCTCTGAATTCATGTTCTGAATTCCTCAGAATTCAGGTTCTAAATTCCTTAAAATTCAGACTCCAAAATCATTAGAATTCATACTCCTATGTCTATAGAATTATGATTCTGAATTCCTTGGTAAACTGAATCTAAATATCCATGTAATATAGACTTCGAGTGTTTTTTTCCTTAGACTCTGAAAAATAGATTTGGTTGAGATACCATATTTTACTTAACCTTGTTATAGTTATGAAACGATGTCTTTCATTCTGTTTCTAACTAACCACTGTTTGAGTGGCACATGTACAGTTCCCTCTGAGATTCAAGGAAAAACATGACCATTGGAGGAGGGAGCCAACCATTGGGAAAATTCCTATAAATAAGAGCTCATTTGAATGAACTCAATATTGTTCCATCAATCTAGATATTACATGCTACTGAAGTGATTTCTACAGAGATAGACTCTCATGCTTTGTGCGTACTGAACATCTTGTTCAACATGCTTTTTGCGACTGTGGTTGTTATTGTGTATAATCAAGGAATTATGGGGATAGGAAGACAGAGGTTCCTACTACCTTAATGTTTGAGGACTTCCTTGATATGTAATATAGAGGTACTGACTACCTTAATGTTTGAGGGATTGTAGGGATAGTAAGACAAAATCTGATATTCCTATTGAGGGCTTACCCTAGTTTGGGAAAGATATACTTTCTTGATATTACAAATCAAGGGAACTTTATCCATGGTTTTTGTATACCCTACTCTTTGGGTTAAAAGATTTCATACTTGTTACGTGTATTGTTTTGGGTTTATTTTGCACTGAATTTTGATAAATAAGGAAAGTATAACTCTCTTTTACATTCTTGTACTTGTATACTCTGATTAGTAATATTTTATACACTTTAAGGTATAATCTTTTTCCTTGTAAAATTTTCTTAAGAATCATTTCTGGAAACATATTTCTGGAACCATGAATGTTTGTAGAACTAGAAGAGGTCTTGTGAATTTACCTTGTTTAAAATTGTTAAACATAGTTTTCCTCACGGTTAAAAACAAATATTTTATACCAACTTTATAGGTTAAAAAGTAATTTTTAAAGTATACAATTCACCCCCACCCCTCTTTTATATTGAGCATCTACATTCATTATTTCGATCCTAAATTTAGTAATAAAGGAGGTATCTAAAATATTTATATTCACATATAAGTTTCTTGCTCATGTTTTCATTATTCTATATTTTCTTTTCTTAGGATTTTTATTCTTGTTTACAATATTTTTCTATTAACAAGTTTTTGGGGAAAGATATTTTCTTCTTGATGGAAGGAAATTGGTTCGATTGACAATCCTAATCCTACTAGACCACCTATATTTGATGGGAATGATTATGAATATTGGAGAGATTGTATGAAGACAATTTTTATTAATACTGGAGTGGAAAACTTTGTTATTATTACTGGAGATTACATGATCCCTAATAAGGAAGTCATAAATTTTACTAATCAAGAAAAGTCAGAATATCAACATAACTACAAGGTACGCAATACATTGTTGTGTTCTAAGATCGGGAATAAATATATCCAGATTTCTTCTTGTGAAGCTGAAAATTGTATTTGGAAGAAATTGGAGGTTACTCATTTTGGTATATCCATGGTTATAGAAACAAGAAGAGATATTCATAGAGAAGAATATCATGGATTTCTATTCCCTTATGGAGAACCAGTGTGCAAGGTACAACAAAGGTTTATGACTATTGTTAACAGTCTATAATCCATGGGTGAGAAAGGTTTAGATGATGGGGAACTTGTGGAAAAGATTATAGATATAATGTATAATGGGTGGGAATAAAAGAGAACAACTATTAATGAGAATAATAATGTATCTCATATTACTCATGATGATCTTTTTGGAACTCTTCTTCAACATGAGACGAGAATGAAAATTGATGTTTATTTGAATAAAAAGAAGAATGGAAATGGAAGTGTACCCTTTACTACTACTAATGAAAAGACTCCTGAAAGGGTAAAAAGATCCAAGTTGAAGAAGGTCACTGTTTTTTCTAAATCAACTGAAAGTGAACATTCTGAGAATGAACTAGCTAATCTTGCTCGAAGGATGAACAAGATAGTTGGTAAGAAAGACTTTCTATATCTCTTTAAGAAAGTAAATAAAGGACAAGAAAGACTCTGAAGTTACTTGTTATTAATGCAAAAGAGAGGGGCATATAAGGCCAGATTGTCCTATGCATTAGAGAAAGGATAGAAAGGAAAAGAATTATGAGTGAAAAAGAAATAAGTACTACAAAGCTAAAGCTAAGAATGTTTTGAAAGCTAATGACACCCAGAGTTCCAGTGGTGGAGACTCATCTAATGAATCCTCAGAGTATGAATCTTCTGGTCAGAAGAATATTGGGTTATTTTCCAAGTTTCCCATTGAAAATCATTGTCTAATGGACAAGGTACACAATGATGTATCTATAACCAATGTTTCTTTTAATGGTAATTATAGTGATAGTAAATATTATGAAACTTTAGATGAAGAATCTTCTTCTAATGAATATAATACTTTACCTAATTATGAATACATGTCTAGGTTTTCTAAGATTCTTGAAAATGAAAATTCTAAATTCAAGAAAAACCTTGATAAAGGAAATTATAGAATCTCTATTCTTAATAAATAAGTATCAGATCTTTCTAAAGATCTTGATAATAATATTTATGATTTGGAAAATATTTCAAAAACCCTTTAGGTTGTTAATTCTAAGAAGGATAAACTTTCTAAGGATCTAGAAAAAAGTAATTTCTAAGAAAAATATTTTAGAGACTAACTCTAGTGCTAAAACTAATTTTTTGAGGATAAAAAATTAGATATTATACTAAAGTAAGAAATATTTTCCTTGAGGAAGTGTTTTTCAAACATTACCTTAAGGAAGGAAAACTTTGATAAGATGTATTCTCAACTTTTACCTCTAAGTAATAATTATGGATTAGGTTATACTCACTCAAAACCAGTTTTTAGTAATAATTATTTTTTTTCCACAAAGTGCTACATTCTGAATGAAGTGTCAGTGTGGTGGGAATTGCTAAAAAAATTCTTTAAAAAAACTCAGTCTTTAGGTTTTCATAAAGCATATTTTTCTATGAAAATTTGGGTTCCTAAAATATTTATTTCTGAAGTTTACGGATTCAAGAAAGTTTGGGTTTTGAAAGTCAAACACTCTTATTTTTAGGAAAGTAAAGAAAGTACCAACATAAATACATTGTACATTGATATTGGATGTTCCTCGCACAAGTTTGGTAACAAAAAATTCTTGTAAAATATTATCAACATGAATGGAGGAAAAGTAACTTTTGGAGATATTTCAAAGGGAGAAATTATTGTTATATCTAAAATTGTTTTTCTTGGAAAAACTTTTATTTAAAATGTTTTATTTGTTAAGGGTTTCAAGAACAACCTTATTATAATTATTCAATTATATGATAAAGGTTACCATGTAAATTTTATGAATAATAATTTTTTAGTACAAAATTCCATGGAAGAGTTTTTTTCATTCTGCCCATATGCAAGATAATGTTTACACACTATAATTAAAAGACCTTAAGAGCCATGATCTACCTTGTCTTAGTGCAAGGGAAGATCATTCTTGTTTGTGGAATAGATGGTTAGGACACTCTAACATTATAATCCTATGAATACACTCTAAGAAAATACTATTTAAGGATCTACCAGATCTTAGATTTGATTCTTCAAAAGATTGTGATCCTTAAAAATATGGAAAGAAACATAAATAAATATTTAAATCAGTCGGTGAAGTCTCAACTAATGATACATTAAAGTTGATGAATATGGATCTTTTTGTTCCAATGCAAACTAGAAGCATTGGAGGAAAATATTATTTATTTGTCTTACTTGATGATTACACTAGATTTACTTGGGTCTATTTTCTAGAAATGAAATCTGAATATTTTTCTTATTTAAAATTTTTTATAGCCCAAGATAAAACTGATAAAAACCTTCCATTGATAAATATTCATTGTGATCATGGATGAGAATTTCAGGATTCATATTTTGAAACTTCTTGTAGTAGAAAAGGCAATATCATAACTTCTCTACAATAAGAACTCCTCAACAGAATGGTGTCGTTGAATGAAGAAAATGAATTCTTCAAGAGATAACTAGAATAATGTTGAGTGAATATTTAGTAGCCAATCATTTTTGGGCTGAAACTATATTTACTTCTTGTTATACTATAAATCGGGTTTTTAATAAACAATTTTGTAATTATATACCTTATGAGTTATGGAATGGTAGAAAACCTATACATTCCTACTTCAAGGTATTTGGTTTCAATGTAATAATTCTCAATACTAAAGATAATCTATATAAATTTGAACCAAAATCTAATGATAGAATTTTCATAGGCTACTCCACAACTTCAAAGGATTATAAAGTTTTCAATAAAAATACTTGTATTGTTGAAGAAACAATACATGTTAAATTTGATGAAACTGATCCCTTTGTTTTTAAACAACCTCAACCTACAAATTCCGATGTGCTTTCAAAAACCGATTATGATCCCTTGATAAAAGATCATTCTGATAAGGAAAATGCTTAAGAAAATGTATCTGAGATATTTAACCCAGAATATTTCTTACCATATGTTGATGAAAAGGTTTTACAAAACCCAAATCAGTTGTCTCTTAAGAATCATCCCAGTGATAGTATCCTTGGTGATGTTAATAAACCTTTTTGGACTAGAATATACTTAATAAATAATGTAGAACATCTAGCATTCCTATATCAATTAGAACCTAAAAAACTGATGAATCTTTTAGGTATAACAATTGGATAAAAGATATGCATGATGAGCTAAATGAATTCGAAAGGAATAATGTTTGGACCTTAGTTGAAAGACCTAGGGAAACTTCTATTATTGTAGTAAAATGTTTCATCAGAAATAAGTGTGATGAAAATGAAATCATAGTAATAAATAATGCTATATTGGTTGTTAAAGGCTATAATCAACAAGGACGTATTGACTATGAAGAAACCTATTCTCTAGTATCTAGAATTGAATCTATTTGTATTTGACTTGCATTTGAAGCAATATTTAATATTAAACTTTGTCAAATGGATGTTAAATGTTCTTTCCCTAATGGTTATGTTCAATAGGATATTTTTGTTGAACAACCTTCTTGTTTTGAAGATACATAACATCCTAAACATGTTTTCAAACATTAAAAAGCTTTATATGTACTTAAACAAGCCCCTAGATATTGTTATGATAGACTTACTGGGTTTTTTATTCAAAACAATTATGTTAAGGGAAATGTTGATCCATCACTTTTTATAATGAATGATAGGAAAAGTGTTTTAATTGTTCATATTTATGTTGATGTCATTATATTTGGTTCAACTCATCAATATTTATCTGATTCCGTTGAGGATCTATTCAATCTGAGTTTGAAATAAGTATTATGGGTGAGTTAATATTTTTCCTAGGTTTTCAAATTTTTAAATTCCAGAAGGAATTTATATTTACCAACACAAGTACATTAATAATCTTCTTAAAAATTATGGATATGACAAAACTAAGAGTATAAGTACTCCCATTAGTACCTCAAATTTACTAGATCATGATGAAGTTGGGAAACCAGTAGATCAAATATCTTTTAGAGGTATGATAGGAAGTCTACATTACTTAACAGCTAGTCATTCAGACTTAATGTTTTTAGTATGCGTATGTGTGACATTTCAATCCAATCCAAAGTAATATCGTTTAAAGTAAGTGAAATGGATTTTTCACTAATTAAAAGGAACCCTGGATTTAGGACTCTTTTATACTTATGGAAATGATTTTTTAAAAAAAAATCGGATGTTGACTTGGTGGATGTAAAATGAATAGTAAATGTACATCCAGAACTTGACATTTCTTAGTAGATTTATTAGTTTCTTGGACATGAAAAAAGAAACACTCAATAGCAATTTCCACCACTGAAGCTGAATATATAGCAATTAGAAGTTGTTATGATCAAGTGTTGTGGATGCAACACACATTCACAGACTATGGTATGAGTTTTAACAAAACACAAATATTGTGTGATAATACTAGTGACATTGCCTAAGTGAAAACCATGCACATCACTCTCGTGAAAAATATATAGATATTAGGCATCACTTTCTTATGGATCACACACAAAAAGAAAATATCATTCTTCAATTTATTGGAATACAAGATCAACATGGTGATATTTTCACAAAATCATTACCCTCTAATAGATTTGAATATATTAAACAATAGTTAGGAATGATAACTGCAAGGTAATATTCCATATTAACTTTATGTTGAAACACATCTCCTTATATTAGGAAACTCTTTTTCATAGTGGGAGTACATTTTCAAAGTAGTCAAAGTTTTCATAGTCCAAATTTTTGTAGTTAAATTTTTTTCATAGTCCAAAAATTATCATAATCAAAATTTTTCATAATCAAAATTTTCCTTTAATTTTTTTTTTACAAAATCTAAATGTTCTTCAAGAAGAATTTTACTCATTAATAATTCTTTTCTCTAAGAAATCAGGAAGGTATGTTTTCATTCCTAAGTTTTCGTAATCATCTTCTCGTATGTTGGTATTTTTATTTTGTTTAAGAAACTTTTTCAGATTCACTTTTTCTTAAATCTGAATGTTTATCTTAAAACCCTCAAAATATCGATACCTACCAAAATCCTTCTTTGGTTATCATCTCAACAGTCATATTTTATCTGATGTTTTTTCAAAAGTCAGATCAACCATGGATAATAAAATGTCACTTCAATCTCTTATATAAAGCCCCCTATGGTTGTCCCACGTCATTTTTTCAAGATTTAATGTGTTGAAGATCTGTCTCTATACATAAGGTCGTTCCGAATCTTTAAATGTTTCCTTAGTTTTGAATGAATTATGAAGCCTCTCCTCAAAAAGAAATTTCAACTGTTAAGTAAATATCCGAGTGGTAGATATACAGATAAAGGTTGGTTGATCCAATGTTTTTTGATAAGTATGACTCTATCATATCAAATAATATCAAGAAGAATGGTTGGGAGAGTGTTTGTGTTCTGAAACCAAAAGCACAGGATCTGGTATATCTGGACTTGTTGATTGAGTTCTATGAGATAGCTTGTTTCTTCCAGGAAGAGGGTAGAGATAAGTTTTATTTTAAGTGTTATGGAAAGACCTACTCTCTTTTATGTAGCAAGGCAGCAAGTCTGATTGGAATTCCTTACGAAGGAGAAGCAGAATTTTGTACTCATAAATTATCTGATGAATCAGGATATTTTGATAAGGAAAAGGCTATAATGTGTCTTGGCCTGAAAGGAGTGAAGACTCTGAAAATTTTTCATCATTCTAAGAACTTATGGATTCTTGAATTATGGGTTCAAGGTTTTATAATTCATAGGAATGGTAAAAGGATGCTCTAAGGAAGAGTGATATCTATATATTGGATTTCTTGGTGAACCATATGAAGATAAACATGGTTAAGTATATCTTGGTAATGATTGAGAATATTAAGAATGGAAATATAAAATCTCAAATCATTGTGTATCTGGATATTCAGTCAATGGTTATAGTTATTTTTTTAGAATTTTTAGAATTCCATGCAGTTCTATGTTGAGAAATTGCAAGGTTATGTCGCTGAGTGATGACACTTTAAGGAAAATTAAATTTGGTTTTTCTAGTGATTCATGAGAATTTTATGATCTATCTGACAAAGAAGCATAAGTTCTTTCAAAAATGACGGAAGTGGATGAATCCTCTAGGAAAGGTGGAAGGGAGAGAAAGGATAAGGAAACAAAAGAAAAAAGAAAACCCATTGTGGATAAGGAAAGTCAGTCAGCACCACCGAAGCCCTAGAAGCAAAAAATCTTATCCTAATTAGGTAGTGGAAATGTGGAGAGATGATAAGAAAAACTATAAGTAAGGGGAGCCTATGTTTGGCTTGGAACCTGCTTAGGAAAAATCCTTAGAGATAAAGGCTATTGAAGAACTTGAGAAGCAACAGAAAAAAAATAAGTAAGGGAATATGTTATATGAAGTTGATATTGTACAATCTCTTCTAAATGATGCTAAGAAAGAATCTAAAAAAATACCAATACTGAAATAATTTTTGATAGATTCACTTACTGAGACTTCGGGAAAAAAGTTGGTGATTTTGGATCCAGAACAAGAAGAATAAATTACTCAGGAAGAGGAAGAAGAAATAGAATAAGAAAAAGAAGAATAAGAAGAAGAAGGGAATGAAACTGATGACATCATAAAGGAATTTGAGGACTAACATGATAAGGAACCCCCTTGGTAAAATTATATATCTAGAATTCCCAAGATGAATCCTCAAAACTTGATACTCTAGGGAATGAAAAGAAGGGTTAGGAAGAAGTGAATAATCCAACAGATGATGAAAGATGTAATCAATATTTCTTTCATCCAGAATATCAAGTGGCTGATGCAGAGAAAGCGGTTGTTGAGGAAGATTAAATTGTTCAGTTATCATATAGTGAGCATGAATCTCCCAAAGAACAATACATCATTCTAGGAGCAGATTAGGGAATGAAGGTGTCATTAGATACACCTAGTAAATCTGTGGTGAAGAAGAAAGTTATTGGTGCTTCATTAAAGAGGAAAGTTGAATACATATAAAAATAGTCCTTATCAACCAAACCCTTGGATTCAGAATCATATTACCTTGGACATGATTTTTTTTATCAGTCATTTAAAATGTTGGTTGGTAATATTCCTTTATTCCCATGAATAGACTCAAGATTCCAGATACTTCAGCATACGATATATCAAAAATTAGATTCAGTTTCCATAGTTATGGACAAATGTGTTTCACTAGAGGCAGATTTCAAAACCTACCTCATTTTTTATGAGCCTCATAAAAGATATTTCAAGAATATTACAAGATTTCAAAAGAATAAAATTGAATAAATTATAATCTTTGATGAATTTAATGATAATTTTAAGGATTCTTTTGACACCGAAGATGGGAAGATCAAAGATCTTTCAAATAGTTTTGAGGAAAAGTTAATCCTCGAACAGACTACTTGGAAACAAGAAGTTAAGGATCTGAATAGAAATTATAATTCTGTGGCCATGAGTTGGAAGAGGGAATGGGATCACAGAATTGAGATTGAAGGGAAGCTTGTTTAATAAGATGAAATGTTGAAATCTCAAGAAGATCATCTTAAGGCTTAGGAAGAAAAAATTAAAGCCTTGGAGAAAAAAATTAAAGATCAGGATCAATTGCTTAAGCATGAAGAAGAGGATCAAAAGGAGATCAAGATGCTAAAAACCATTGTGAAGAAGCTGATACATAAGTAGAAAGAATAATAATTTGTTTCCATTCTGATTTTTTGTTGTAGTTTTCCTTGTAAAATTTCTTTCAACATTAATGAAATTTTTGTTGTTCTCCATATATTTGGTTTTAGTACTAATGTTTCTGGTACCAATTTTTTCCATTACCTCTATTTATTTTTGAAAATCACAATGTGGTAGAAAGGAATGATAAAAATAATACAATGTAAAGAAGAGATTTCCCTATGTAAGGGGATGTTTATCTAGAGAAAAGTTCTTATAAATGATGTTTTTTGAATGCAATAAAATGAAAATCATATTCAGGAAATCAAAAATACGATCCTTAGGGATTTCAATGTCGAAGGGGGAGTTATTCATATTCACTATGATCAATATATAAAGGGAGATAAGTTTTTATTTTCATGTCCATAATATTTCTAAGTCCTTAGATTATTTTTAGTAAGGATGTTTTTGCTTTCCAAAAAGTGGGAGATTGTTGAGCCAATAAGGTTTCCTTATGGATTTTCCATTCATTTATGTTTTGAAAATCACAAACACTCTATCTCAGAGAAATTTTTATTTCCCATAAGATTTATCTTATTAAGGAAAATTTTCCTTCCTAAGAAAATTTTCTCCCATCCTTTTTTTTCATTGTTCATGATTTAGTTTCTCTAAATCTAACTCATTTTATTTTTAAGTGTAAAATTTGATTTCATATCTAAAACCTCAGAATCATATAAATACATAGATATAAATTATTCTATTTTTAGATTTTGAATCAAGATTATGAATTATTTGAATTCAGATTCCAAATTCTTAGAATCCAGATTCGAAATTCTCAGAATTTAGATTCCGAATTTTCTGAATTCAGATTCCGAATATTCTAAAATTCAGACTATGAATTCTCTAAAATTTTGAATCAAAATTTTCTGAATCCATATTTTGAATTCTCTAAATATAGATTCTGAATTCTCTAAATTAAGATTTTAAATTCTCTAAAATTCATATTCTGATTTCTCTAAAATTAAGACTCCAAATTCTCTGAAATTCAGATTCCAAATTCCTAAAAATTCAGACTCTGAATTCCTCAGAATTCAGGTTTCAAATTCCTCATAATTGAGGTTCCAAATTCCTTATAATTCAGACTCCAAATTATTTAGAATTCATACTCTGAAGTCTATAGAATTATTATTTCAAATTCCTTGAAAAACGGTATCTGAATATCCATGTAATATAGACTCCAAATGGTTTTTTCCTTAGACTCCAAAAAATATTTTTTTTGAGTAACCATATTTTACTTACCCTTGTTATATTTATGAAACGATGTCATGCATTCTATTTCTAAATAACTATTGTTTGAGTGACACGTGTACTGGTCCCTCCGAGATTCAAGGAAAAATATGAATGTTGGAGGAGGGATCCAACCATTGGTAAAATTCCTATAAATAGGATATCATTTATATGAGCTCAATATTGTTCCATCAATCTAGTTATTACATACTACTGATGTGATTTCTAGAGAGAGAGACTATCATGCTTTGTGTGTACTGAACATCTTGTTCAGCTTTCTACGTGCGACTCTGATTATTTTTGTGTACAATCGAGGACTTTCGGGGAAAGGAAGATAGAGGTGTCGACTACCTTAATGTTCGAGGACTTCCTTGATAAAGAAGATAGAGGTTTCTACTACCTTGATGTTCAAGGTCTTGCGAGGATATCAAGACATAATCTGATAATCCAATTGAGGTCTTACCCTGGTGTGGTTAAGATAGACTATCTTGAATGTATAAATCAAGGGACTATTATCCAAGTTTGTTGGATACCCTACTCTTTGGGTTAAAAGATTTCATACTTGTTACGTGTAATGTTTCAGGTTAATTTTCCGTTGCATTTTGATCAATAAGGAAAGTATAACTATCTTATACTTTCATGTACTGGTATACTATGATTAGTAAGATTCTATATGTTTTAAGGTAGAATCTTTTTCCTTGTAAACATTTCTTATGTTTCATTTCCAGAATCATTTTTCTGGAACCTTACAAGTTCGTAGAACTAGAAGAGGTCTTTGGAATTTACCATGTTAAACATCATTATACATAGTTTTCCTAAAGGTAAAAATGAACGTTTTAAACTAACATTAATGGTTCCAAAGGGATTTGTAAAGTATAAAATTAACCCCATTCCTTTTATATTTAGAATCTACATTCATTATTTTGATCCTACACTTTTCATGGGAATTTATCACACAACAAATCTCTGATCACCCCTCCCACAAGATCTACATCAATCTAAGGATTTCATGGCACCACCACACCAACAACCATTGAATATATCCCCATTTGAATTTTGGTAGATCATCTACCATAACATAGTATGAATAATAGGAGTAAAGTGGAGATCAACATGGAATATACTAAAAAATGGGGGATAAACACGCCTTTGATCGATGATTGATTTCAATTTATCGAAGGATAGAATCTACAAATAAATCCTTGGGGTAGGAATCCTCAAAACACTATAGAGGTGTCGATGAATCTCTTAGGGTTAAGGGGTGTCACTATAGTTATAGCATTTGAAAAACTAAGCAGTTTTTAAATTCTTAAAACATTACATCTATGGTGGATTACACAAACTATAATCCCCTTTCACATTGTGTCATCCATCAAGGTTGTTTTCCGATAAAAAAATCACAGTATTTAAATTCATTTTATTTTTTCAACCACTGAAATATTTTACGCCATGAACCACCCATAACAAGCCACAAAACCAACATTCACGCCATGTAACCCACTTTCATGATATGAAATCACTATAGTAGCATTGATTCACCACTGACTGCCATGATAACTCTTGTAATCTCTTCCAAAAAACTGGAAAATTAACTGTTCAGGATGGCATGTGCCATTACATGGATCCAACTTGGTTGAGATTTAGTCTCTTAAAATATTTTATTTAAATGAAACTCAAAGTATTTAGACTATTATTTTTTATTAAAAGACATTATATATATAGTTTCCTAGAATTTTTGTTAGACTATAAATATTCTATAGGAATGAAGTATTTTTATTTTTATCATGTAAATTTATTTATAATTTTTTGGAAAAAAATAAATACCTAAAATTCATAACCAATTATGATGGAGTAATTATTAAATTCAAGAAAAATGAAATAAATTATATTAAAAATATAAAAATAAATTTAATTTGAGATAATTAAGATAATCTATGAATTATATAGATAAATATGACATTTCCAGGACAATATAAAATATTTAGTTCATATTCTACACATTTTTATGTTTTTAGTATCATGGTAATGAATAGTATTAAATTTGAAAATTATGATTTCTCATGAATATAATTTTTTATTGTGTTATTTACATATAGTAAAAAATATAAAAAAATAACAATTAAAATGATATTTACTCTAAAATTTTATCCCTTATTCTTAGTAGGCCTTTTGGAAGTCATTGTCTTTAAACTATAGTTATTATTTTTTAATATTTAATGAAATTCCTAAAAATCCCCTATGATCAATTAAAATATAGCACTCCATATTTTGCATCATTTAACCACCTTTACGTTTATTAATTAATCAAACTATAAAAAAAATATTTTCCTCAATCCTGGAAGAATTATAGAGTTTCTTTTCTCAACAATATTCCCATTTCATGTACCTTTAGGAGGTTCTCAAGGAGGCGACATTCAAGAGGATAATTCATCATTTTTTATCTTTTAAATTCTTTCTGTCTTCTACCCTATCATCACCCCCATACAATGTTTCTTGATAACTCCAGTAAAATATATATACTCAATTTTATTTAATTAATGTATTATCCTTAATAATACATCATTTTGTTTTCTTTTATACTAAAAAAACATATTCACCTCTCTATCGACTCACCTACTTCTTGGATGAAGAGTTTTTATTTCCCTATCCCATGTTCATGAAATATTAATTTCCCTCACTATTGATAAAAATTATATATATATATATATATATATATATATATATGGTCTCACATCAAGATTAATATCCCCATTTTAAAAGAGTATAAATAAATATACAAAAGATAATGAACCATGCAACCAAGAAAATAACATACCAAAAAAATGAAAATAAAAAAATATAACTAATAAACGGTTGTAAAGATATTATAAAAAGTTCATATATGGTATTTTTATTATGAATATATTTTTTGAATATATTAATAACAATATTTAAACCATTATAATGGAAGTTTAAACATATTTTAAACAAAATGAACCTAAGGCAATGAAAATTACTTTAAAATTCATCTTTTAGATTTTCCATTTAAAAAATAAAAATTAATTATTTTTTAAAACATATAAGGAATGAACGAAATTTCACAATTTCTTGTGGATTTATGATTTCATGGTGTACTTAGAATTTTTATATGGTGAGTTTTGAACACTTTTTTCCCATTTTATGTGCATAGTTATTCAAAATGAGTGATTTTCAAAATGGAATTATTATGTTTTCCAACGAGTGTTTTATGATACAAAATTTCATGATTTATATTAATGTTATAGTTTAAGGGAATTGTTTATGATCATTTCATTCCATTATAAACCAATTATGGGAGATAACATAATTAAACAATGGTGGGTGGTTATGTTGTTAACCAATTATGGGTGGTTCCCTGATAAACCCTGGATGGGTGCTTATATTACAACCTCCATGGTATTGGGTACTCTAGAGTTGGAGGTTGGCTATATTGGTTAATCCATTTGTAAGACTAATATGGAAAATGATGTACTAGGATACCTACTTTACTTTTATATGCTTGCATCAAAGAATTCATTAAAATTATTTTACTTTAAGACGTTATGATAGTGATCATTTTGAAAATATAATTCATTTATAAAGGTAAAAATCCTTTCTTAAGATAGTTTTTTATGTATTTTCAATGGACTAATAGTTTCCATTGTTTTATGTTCCATTCTTAGATTTTATTGTTTGTCTATGTTATAAATATTTTTTTTATGATTAATAGGGGACTAAATACAATGATCTGATCAAGGGTAAAATTTTAATGATTCTCCATGAAGTGAAGAAATATTCTATTTTAAATACTTTTTTATAAAAAAAATTGGTATTGTGTATAATTTTCCATCTGTAATGAATGGGATTACAATTTATTAGTTAGTATTAATTCCATAATAATCTAAAACGAAAATATATTTGTTAAAATTGATAAAATTGTAGTTTTAAAACTATATAATTATGTTTTGTTTAAGGTGAGGTCTATATTGTTTAAATTAGATCAGGGTTTACATTTTTTTGGGTTAGTGAACTGTTAATAGAATATAAATAAATGATTTTATTTTATGGTTTAATGATATTAAATGTGATCATTTCCATGTTTATCCTTCTATGATATGTATGTATAGACTATTTTTCTATAGAGAAAATATAATAGGTTTGGTGGGACATCATTAGGAGGAAAAAATCCATCCAAATCAACATCATGAGGTAGTTTATAATGGAATAAAACAATTTTTTCATAGATATGGATCATATAACACATGTTATAAATGGTGGTGGTATCCATGCAAGAGAGTATTGGGATCAAATATAGAGAAATATATCATTAGAAAAAAATTATGAGTAAAAATACTCCAGCATTCAGTAGGAGATCAGATTTAGTGGAAGTCAAAGGATGGATCCACATTCTAGATATGATAATAAAATTTTTTGTATGTTGAGAATGATATAAGGTAACCCCATCTATTTATCATTTTAATGGTCAAGCTGATCGATGGTGGTGCCAGGTCATGAATACCAAATGGGAAGATATACTTGATGTTATATAAATGGATAATTATAAGAGTATTTTTTTTGGGACAATATATTTCAAATAATATTCAAACCAGAATTGGGGAATAATTCATATAACATAGTCATACATATGGAGATTCTATTGTTACATATTAATCCAATTTTACAAGAATTTATAGGTACATAATAGATTTTTTTTCGGGACATTCATATCAAAATTATAGATATTGAATAGATTTTTAACCAATTATAAAAATATCTATGGATTTAAAGGAGTTTAAATGTTATGAGAAACTATTTCATTATACTGAAAAATTTTTGATAGAGCTTGGAGACATGTAATATCCTCATGATGTTAAGAATAAGAATAATTCTAGTTTAAAGGAATTGTGGTATAATTCATTAAAGAAATGTGGATGTATGAAATTTAAATTCCTTTCTTCTAAAAATTTTGTCAAGAAGAACCATGGGGAGTGTCTCTAAAAATATCTAAAATTATCAAGATATGTAAAAATTGGTCATATGCCTCGTGATTCTGTAGAAAATTTGTGGGAAAATAATTAAATTTTGACGGTAAGATATTTTAATTTTGATACCTTGGGACATTATGCTAATATGTACTAAATGTTTTCACTCATAGAGGGAAATCAACAAGATCATAAACATAAGGGTGTTGAAATATCATTTTCTACTATTACGGTTGATGTTGGACCAATAAATAGGGTATTTTCATTAAATATTTCCCTTAATAAAAAATAGAAATTGTTCACACATTGATTTTTAATAATATTACATAAAAATATATAATTTTCCAAAATAGATGGTTGACTATAAATAGAATATACAAACCAGAAAGATTGGTTTTTCCAAGTAAATTTTATATTTCATTTTTAGGTAACAAATAAATACCTTAAACACTTACACAGTGATATTAGAGTAAATATTAAATTACTGTAAAACTAAAACAAATAATATTAAAAATATTAAAATAAAAATAAATTGTGACAACTAAACTGAACCATGAATTCAATAGGTACTTTTAAATTTATATTACATAATAAAATATTTTTTGAAGTTGAAAGTAATTATTTTGTTTTTACTGTCACAGTATTGAATAGTATTAAATTTATATAAATTAATTATTCATGAATAATAATTTATTAAAATATTAAAATATCATAAAAAATATCATATAATACTAATTTTGATATTAGTTACTATTAAAAGTTATCACATGTCCCATGTTGACCATTTTGAATTCATCAGCCCTAAAAAAGCCTTATTATATTTTAATATATTATGATATTCCAAAAATTTCACTAAGCTATATTATAGAATGTTGCTCTATATTTCACATCATTTATCTACATTTAGTCTAATAGTTCATCCATACCATGAAATAATATCTTCTATTCAACAATAGAATAATTATAGTGTATTTTATCTCACCAATAGTCTAATTGCATGTGCCTTTAAGTGGTTCTCAAGGAGATGATATTTTAGATGTAATTTTCTCATTCATTCTCTTTTAATTTGTTTTTTACGTCTTCTAAATTATCAACACCATCTATACATTTCTTATTGATGATACCAGTAAAATAAATATCCTTGAATTTTATTGTTTTAATTGAATATCCAACATCATATCTCATATCATCCCCATTTATTCACAAAAACAAAAACAAAATTGTAAATTTATTCACCTCCTTCAAGAATGATGATTTTTCATTTCCTATTTCTACATTCATGGATAAATTTATTTCACTTATAATTGAATAAAATTACATAAAAATATATATGGTATCACATCTAGAGTACTAATCCCAATTTATGAGTGTATCCTTAAATATTTACTTGTTAACCAACTATGAACCCATGAAAGGAAAACACACGAAATAGGGAAAATAATGAAATATTATAGATACATTAAAAAAATAATTAACAAAAATTTTAGAGGAGGTATTAAAAATATTAATATAGATCTATAATAAATTTATAAAAACTATTAAACAATTATACATGTGTTTTGAAATTTTTTATGGATGTCAAACATGATGTAACATACTTTCCTGTAAAATACCTCTTTCAATGTTTCATTTTCAAAAAATCAAATATACTGTTTTTTAAATATATATAGAATGAACTAAATTTCCAACATTTATGTAGATATAATATTTTTAAGAAAACAATAAATTTTCATAGGGTTAATTTAAAATGTCTTCCATTAATTGTTCATATTTATTCAAAATAAGTTGTTTTCAAATTTAAAAGTTTATTTTCTTCAATGAGTGTTTTATAATACTATATTTCATATTTATATTGATTTTTTTTCATGGGAACTATTTATGATGATGTTTTTTATGTTATAGTAGAATTATGGGAGATTACATTATAAGCCAAGTACTAGTTGTTATTTTAAAAACCAATTAGGGGCAGTTCCATGATAAACTAAGGAAGGCAGTTTATGTTATAAACTCTGATGCACTGGGTACTCTGGATTAGGAGGTTGGATATAATGGTTAATCTATATAAATTACTGACATTGAAAATTATATACAAAGTTACCTTCATTACTTTTATATTTTTTCTTCTGAAATTATATTTAAATTATTTAATTTTGAAATTTTAATAAAATTATCTTTTAGAAAATATGATTAATTTTTCTAGGTAAAAAAAATTTCTTAAGAGAAATATTTTTTCATATATTTTCACTAGAGTAATTGTTTTATTTATTTTATATTCCATAATGATATTTTATTCTAATTATACAATATATATTTTTTTAATTGGATTTATGGGGGACTAAAGAAAAAGATGAGATAAAATAAAATATTTTAATCATTTTTCATGAAGAAAAAAAATGTTTTCTTTTAAGTACTTTTTATGGAAAATGAATACTTTTTATATATTTCCACCTATAATTTATGGTATTATTTATTTTTGTTATTATTAATTCTATAGAAATCAAAATATAATATAAATTTTCATACATAAGTAGGTTTCTAGTTTAAAAATAAATAGAATAAATATTGCTTAAGTCTAGGATTATATAGTTAGAATCAAAACATGGTTTAGATAAATTTTTCAGTTAGGATGATGTTAAAATAATAACCATAAATGATTTTCTATAATGTTTAAATAAAATATAATTTTAATGTTTCTATATTGCTTAATATTTGAAACGTATGGTCCTAATGGATTTCTAAAATGGAAAAATTGTAGCAATGGTGGGAAGGAATCAAAATAAAAACGTCCTTCCAAATTGACATCCTGTGATGGTTTGATTCAGAATATAAAATTTAGTCACAATGATGGATCATCTGACACATGCTATAGTATTTATTGGTATCCATGAAAGGGTGTATTCAGAACAACCATATAGGAATATGTCATTAGTATAACATTTTATGAAGCAATATCCTCCATCATTCATTGGGAGATCAAATTCCATGGTATTCAAAGGATGAATCAATGCTCTGAAAAAGATATTAATAGCAATTAGATGATCAAAATTCTAAAAGGTAACCCTATTCATGTATCAATTTTAAGGTGAGGTAAATCGATGTGGTACTATAGTTATGGACACCAGATGGGAAGATGATATGTATTTCATGTACTGGGAGGATTTTTAGTGCATTTTTAATTATTTTTTCTTAAGTGGTTTTGAATCTGAACTAGTAAAAAAATACTAAAATGGAGGCATAATGATGATGATTCTAGATTTACATATAAAAACAATTTTACATGAATTCCTAAGTACAGAAAATATATTTAAAGAGAGTGATATTATAGTTACTCAATTTTACTCCACTTTTAATCCAATTATATAGAGATCATTGGAGTTATGGGAGTTTAAACATCATGGGAATAATGTTCATTATGATGAGAAAATTTGTGATGTGTTTTTCAGGCACAAATACAACTCACGATATAAAAATATGAAGTATGCGGGATGGATTGAATTGGGGTTGAATTCACCAAATAAAAGTAGATATAATAAAATAAATTCTCTTTTTCTGAAATGTGTTTTATGAACAACTCTGTAGAGTGTCTTTAAAAATTCTAGAAATTATTTCAATGTGGATAAATTGGTTAAGCTGATCATGACTGAAATGAAAATTAGTGGCAAAAAAATGAAATTTGATGGTAATATATTTTTATTCAAATGATTTGAGACATTAGTCTCATGTGTGTCCAATGTTAGTCACATTGGGGGAAATAAACAAGATCAGAAATAGTATGGTGTGGAAATATCTTTTTCTAATACTATGATTGGTGTTAATCCATCAAATTAATTGGTAATTAGTATTTCACATGTGTATTAAAATTATTCTAATAGCCTATTTGATTCTTGATCGTCACATTCTTTTAATGATGAGAATTTTAATGAATATAGGGAATAGAACTTCATTAATGTATGATATAACATTTGGAAAAATTATTGGTCAAATTATTATAGAAAAAATATTTAGAGATATATTATTATTTTTATCAATGAAATGTTCATTCATATAAATAATTTTCTAGTACCCATTATCATGTATGAAATTATTTTGTGCATGGAGTGGGTTATATTTTATCATGATATAATGTTTGTTAGAGCTATTAATTTCATGTCCAATGTTTTAATTCCTTTAATATCGTACCAATATGTAGATAAATTGATTACAAATGGTAGTAAAAGTAATATAACACTTGTATATCAAAATAATTAAATTGTTCACTTTAATGGTGTTACAGTATTGAATAAATAAACGAATTCTTTTCCAACTGAATTGTATTGTGTTTTTTCTAATCGAAATATTTATTTTACCATTGAATTATTTCTTGATGCTAATAAAATTTCAAAAACTCATTATTAAGTGCCTCATGTGGAACTTCTAGAATTTAAAATGTAGTAGGAGGTGTTTCTTGATAAAGGTTTTGTTCTACATATCACATCACTATTTGGTTCTCCAGTTATTATTTTTAAATAATGATGGTTCCAAGAGAAATATTAGTGATTATAGATATTTTAATAACATCACTATTAAGAATAAGTGTCATTTTCTAGAAATTGATAACATTATTGATCATCTCTAGGGAGTTCAATATTATTCACTGATTGACTTCATATCGGGGTACCATCAACTAGAGGTGAATGAGGATGACATTCTGTAAATAAAGTTCCATATTATATATGGGAATTATAATATTTTATTAATACCCTTTGGTATGAAAAATTCCCCAATTAAATTTATGAATCATTGGCATGGAGTGTTTGGATAATATTTGGATAAAATTGTGGATGGTTTATTGATGATTTTTTTTATTCAAAATTATTTGAAAATCATGAATCAAAATTATGGATTTTTTTAAAAACATTCAATGAAAATACGTTATATTAAAAGTTTACCAAATTTATTTTATGACATATTTCATTCATTGGGAATATTGTATGTTAAGATGGTATAATAGTTTATCATGGTAAAACAATAGTGTTTGATGAATAAGAAATACATATAAATGTTACTATGATTTTAAGATTTCTTGGATTAATACTCCATTGACAGTGGTTTGTTGAAAAAATTTCACTGATATATATCCCACTAACTATGTTAAATAAAAATGGAGTTAAATTAATTAGGGAAAAATAATGTGATGACTCTTTTCAAGATCTACAAATAATGTTTTTGAATGATATAGGTTTTTGATTTCCCTCATGAAATAGTCAGTTGTTCAACTACATTTATGATTCATCAAAAGTACATGGTTTCTTTATAATGTTGAATGATAATGTAATTTCATATTCTACAATGAAATTATAACCTCTTTATTTAATCAATAATTATCATGAATTTAAAACTCTTATATGGTATTTGATTTAAAATTTTGGTGGAATCATTTATATGGATCCAGGTGAAAAACACTCACCCTAAATGATTGAATAATATATTCACTCAAGGAGATTTTAAAATGAGGTAGAGAAGATGGAAGGAACTGATTAAGGATTACTATTTTGTGATTCACTACAATCATGTAAAATCAAATTATGTATCTTATTCTTTGATTCATAAATGTAATGCTACATTAACATGGTTATTCATGGATCTTGACCCTTTATTTAATGCTTTAATGAATTTCAGCCTGTATTTTGCGGGTTTAAAAAAATCCATTGTTTTTTTAGGTGTCAGTCCAATCATCTCTATCAGATAGAATTAAGAATGTTAAGAAGGAATACCCTAAGTAAAAAATAAAATCTATAATTTGTTAAGATGTTTTTATTATCTAAATTGAATTTTTTTAAAGAATGTATTTTTGGATTGGGAAGATATTTTGTGTTCAATGTGATTCTCAATTGAAAAATAGTTGTCATGTGAACATCATTGTTTTTTATTTTTATATAATCAATGAGTATGAAGATATAAAAATATATTTGGGAGTATTATGGGTGGGGTGGAATGAAAAGTGATATTTCTGACTTCCAAATGAAATCCTTGACATGTCAACAGGTTAAAGAAAAAAAAATTACTAAATTTGATACTTCAAAATTTTCCAATGCTGACGTCGAAATGGAGAAATATATAAATGGTTTTCATAGAAGGAATACTTAAAATTTTCAAGGAAACAATTCAATTTGGGTTATCATTTATCAAATAAATAAACTTAAAAAAATTATCCCATTCAACCTGAAATGTATTTAATTCAACATTATAATTTTTTTGTCAATGATATAGAAATGATACATGGAATTCCTCTCTCTATGGTATCTAACTGTGATTTAAGATTTAGATTTAACTTTTAGATATTCCTTCAGTAGTCATTGGGAACTGAATAGAATTTCATCACCACATTTCATCCTTGGGATGAAGGAGAGTCATAATATGTAATTAATAACTTTTATGACATTAAATTTTCATTTTAAGTGTAATTCAATGGTTTTTTGGATTATCCACTTCCTTTAGTGGAGTTTTCTTATTAAATATATTGTCATTACTGTATATAGGTGGATCATTTTGAGGCACTATATAATGCAGTGAAAAAATCATGAAATTTGGGGAGAAGTGTGTGAAAGGAAGTTTATGGGACAAGAGTAAGTACTGGAAATTGAAGAGAATGTAAAATTTATTCAGTGACGTAAGAAGACATCTCAGAGAAGGTATAATTATTTTGTGGATAACATGAGGAATGATCATATATTAGAGGTTGGTGATAAGATATTTCTTAAAATATATCAATTGAAAGGTGTTATAATTTTTTATGGAATTTAATGTTATGTCCAAGGTTCATTGTACCATAATAAATATAGTATAAATTTTGATCAGTTCTCTACCGACTGGATTTACCTCTCATATTATCCTAGTTACAAAATGTTTTTTTATTTTTTTTATTTTAGTAAATCATGTTCTGAATTAAGTTAATGATTTGATCCATGAAGGACTTTAGTTGGAAAAGAAAATTACATATGAGGAACATCTTATTTCAGTAATTTCTCATAGAGAGTATGTATTTTGGAATACGGTAATTCACCAGGATATGGTTTTGTTGTGAAACCATATTATTTAAGAAGAAATATGTGAACTTGAAAATAAAAAGAGTGAAAGGATCCCCAATTTTTTTAATATGTAAATAAAATTATGAGGAAAAACTTTTTAGTCATAATGGAGTGAATTTAACAACACAATTATAAATAGAATAAATTTTTTCATATTTATAATATAAAAGATAAATTAGTATTTTGTGTAATTATTAAAATAAATTGTTTTAATAGAAGAATTTATTTCATGGTAATGTTAAAATATTGATTTTATAATTAAATAATCATAATTTAGAGAAAAATAATTTCATTTTTAAAATCATCATATCAAAATTAGTCTATGGTGAAATTGTGTATCTTTTTTTGAAAAAGATACATTTTGGTGAATAATAAAAAATAGAGTTTTTTAAATTTAGGTATAATATATGACATATTCAGAACATAATTATGGTATAAAAGATATTAAACTAATGCAATGAAAATTATATAATAATATAATATAAATATTTTCTAAAAAAAATTGAACATTTAAATAATAAATTATTTCATGATAAATATGAAAATTATTTTCTGTAATGATGGAGTGAATGTGCAGTGTTGAATAAGTGATAATTGGTGTATTATATATAATTATTGAGTTATAAAAAGTAAATAAATGAATTTTATTAATAGTGTTTATTTATGAATATTTTTAATGAAATCTTTGAATTTTAGAGTTATATAACATGAATCTTATGCCAATGCTTGTGAAAAGGTACCTCTAAGCATGAAAAGTCAAGTTGGAAAATGAAAATAAGTGTTTATAACATGGATAAGATTAAATATATAAAATGAAAAAATATAAATGATTATATTGAAAAAATTAATTTATATTTATTTAATTAATATATTTTCAATTTTTTGTATAATATAATTACCTTTAATGCTTATAAAACACTAATGCAGTGCTTGTGTAAGTAGAAGAAAAAATAATAATAATGTTTAATTAAAATTATAAGAACCATAAAATGACCCAAAAGTTTAACTATATCATAATGTATTAGTAATTTTATATTAAAATTTTCCTTAAAAATGGACCTTTTGGAATGAATTTGGTTCACATAAATTCCATTGTAATATTTTGTTAAAAAAATCCAACATTTCTCATTATGGGTTTTAATTAGTATAAGATTTTAATGTATAATTATAAAAAATATGATTTATACTATAAATAGTCTCTAATAATATAAATCATTTATATTCTTCATTGTAATTATATGTTAATTTTTAGGAAATAAATAAATACAACAAATATTTACCCAATAATGATTCCTTAATTATTAAATTAAAGTAAAAATAAAATAATGGTATTAAAAATATATAAATATATATATTTTGATATATTTTTCAATAACTATTAATTATCACAATAACTATTACATGTATTGGAATTAAAAAATAGTTTTGTGATGTATCGAACCGGGTGCTACTAAATAATTCCATGAGTTGGTTGGCCACATGCCCTCAAATGCGCCTCTCCATACGCCAGAGGGTGCCCATTAGCAGCAAGGGTCTGGTAAGTTACTTGTAGGGAGAATATACCTACTTTTATCATAATAAGACACCAATGGAATAAAATAACAACGAACAAGTGTGGAAGGGTATAAATATCTACAACAAATCCATGCCATATGATTACCAAAACATGAAAATACAATACTCAACTAAAAGGTAAAATAATCTATTGAAATTCAAATGTCATGTTTCTACAATGAAATTGAATGGAATTAAAGAAATACTCCCAAGTGGGTCCCGAACCACGCCTAGTTCCCTCTCCCATTCTCTAATCCCAAATAGAAACCTACCCCAGGGCCCTTCCCTTATCCTATCCCGCAACGTCAAAGTCTACTCGAGCGTCGATCATGTGTTCAGAATAGGGTGTGAGTTAAAATCAGATTCACAACACTAACAGTGTCTAAAAATTTCCATTCAAAGATTGAGTATGCAGATTTGTGAATCAATAAATACATTAAATATTCAAATAGATATCACATTGTCATTTAATCTTTTTTCATCACATGAAGACCAAATTCAACTCATGTTTCCCAATTTAATCATCCCTCAATATCATTAATTATTTTGTGTAGGTCATTACGCTGAGCACCCCAAATCTCAGTTGAATCATAATTCATTATTATCATTCATTTGGTGTAGGTCTTCATGCCAAGCACCACAATCTTTTGGACTGTAAGTCACCATGCCTAGCACTTCTTCTCTCATTCAGTGTATGTCTTCATTCATTGAACCACAAAATCTCATGATTGCATAACTATTGGGGAATAACCCCATGTCCCAATCCCAACTTCTAATCAGTCTAGAACACCATTTATAGCCCCACAAAAATATTAGCCATTTAATCATTCTATAATTGACAAAAAAAAGTCAATATCAATCCACTAATAATCCAATGATTGGTTAAATTGTTCAAAGGCCATTAGTTAACTCAACAATTAACTATGAAAAAAATCCATTAATTAATTCATCAATTAATTAATCAATCAACACAATTATTATTCCATAATTATTTTCTCATAATTAATTATCCAAATCAAATCTAAACTTGTCATAATTAATTCTTACAATTAATTATATTTGATCAAAATTATGACCAATAATTATTTCACACAATTAATTATCTTTGGTCAACATCTTCTCACATAATTAAATCTCACAATAAATTATCTTACATGGACTGCATAATTTTTTCAATATTAATTCCCCCAATTAATTATCTTATGATAGTCAAACCGATATCCCAATTACAATATCTCAACCAATAACAAAACTCAAAAATATCAATGTGGGAAACCCCCCTTCATTGGTTCCGTGATTCAATTCTCAATTAATCACTGAGGAAAACTAAATTCAATTACACATTCCTAATTAATCTAATATTTGAAATCAATCATCCTAAGAATCTAGAATATCATAAACTTATACACATATCAAAATCATGGCTATGGGTTTTTGATTTTGTCCACCTACCTCTGTTTGTTGATAGAAGTTAGCCCAACGAAAACCCCAAAAATCCGAGTGGCACAACGTCATCGATCAAGATTCAGATCTAAATTTATTAAAACAAAATTACGGTCAAAGGAATCAAGATCTTGAAAATACAGATCTAGATCCACAATCCTATATATAGATCCGAACTCATAGATTTAGATCTAAGAAAACAAGGTAGGTCATCCATGAAACGATATAGAATAGATAAGAGAATGAACGGGAGAATAATAAGGATGAAATCAACTTTCTAGAAGGAGAGTGGATCTTCAATCTTAGATTTCGATCTCAATGAACGAAGTTTGGATCACCATGGAATCCATTGAAACGGCTTTGGGAACACCTAGAAATAGGAAATCCCAAGCCAAGGTCAAATTAGAGAGGTTTTAGGGGTTCATATGTTTTTAAAAAAATGGGAATAATTTAAGTTGAGCGCATGTTTTCACCTAGGAGGTCGCACTGTTAGACCAAATTGTGCTCCAACCGCGCCGACTTTCACTAGCCTCAGTATAAGCTTGCGTAAGGTTTGTAAAAACCATGAGAAAATTGTCCACATCCCACTGTATTTCTAGTTTATTATAATCTTCACCCAAAAAAACCCATTCCATACACATCCCAATGGTACTTAATAAACCACAAAAAGTACTAGAAAACATGGATGAGATTTCTCCAGAAAATGTTGGGATCTTACGATCTCCCCACCTTATAATATCACATCCTCAACCAGCACTCTCAAACTTCTCTAATATTCTGGGACAATAAGTTTGGGCTATTGGGCCCTCATGTCTACTTCATGTTCCCATGTTTTTCTTAGAAACTTCTATGTTTCCATAACAAATGAATTAACGACACGGTCTTTCCCCGTAACACTTTCTCACTAGGACCCAACACACATATTAGATGCTCCTCAAACGATACATCTAACTTGAGGTCAACATCCTCTATATAAATCACATGAGAATGGTCAGTGTGATACTACTTTGGTTGTGACACATGGAAAACATCATGCATAGCGCTGAATATTTGTGGACGTGCTAATCAATATGCCACCGACCCGATTCTCTCTAACACCTCAAATGGTCCGAGAAACCTCGACACTAACTTTACCATCCTCTATATCCTATGGTGAACCAATATTGGTGACACCCAAAGTAATACACGATCACGATATATAAATTCTAGGGGTCGTCTTCGGCTATCAGCATGTGACTTCTATCTACTCTGATCCAGAACCATACACTTCCAAATCAACTACACATGCTCTGAAGTCTCCTAAATGAGAATTATCCCCAATAGCTCTGACTCACCTGCCTCTAACCAAAATATAAGTGATATACAAGGTGTACCATAAAGTTACTCATATGGTTCTATCTATATAGTTTCCTAATAATAGTTGTTATAGGTGAAATCCACTAAATCCAAGTGCTTCTCCCAAGAACCACCAATGTCAATCAAACATGCTCGTATAATATCCTCTAACACCTATATGGTACGCTCTGAATTCCCATATGTCTATGGGTGGGTGGAAGTAAATAATAGAACTTGTGTACCAAGTGCCTTCTGTATGTCATGCCAAAAGCATGAAGTATAGAGAAAATCACCATCTGAAACTATAGTTTGTGGCACCGCATGAAAACTGGCTTTCTCCCTCATGTATATCTATCCCAACAGCTCTACTGTAAAGGTTTTCTTGATAGTCATGAAGTGTGATACCATCTTTAGTTGATCCAAAACAACCCAAATATAATCATTTTTCCTAAGATTCATTTGATTTTCTACCACGAAATCCATATTCATGTAATCCTATTCCATTCCAGAATAGTTAACCACTACAGTTGGCCTCTAAGTCATTGATGTACGGCCTTCACATGCTGATAGGTGAAACATCATGTTACGAACCCTCTTATTTCCTTTTTCATGCCTGGCCACCAAAACTGTTGTCATAGGTCATGATACATTTTTTTCACCCCAGGATGTACCACCGACCTTTAAGCAAAAAATTCACACATGAGTTCTTCTCACATATTTTAGGGCACAACAAACTGATTATTCACATAGATGATATCATCCTCATCTATTGTACAATATGTAGGTGTCTCCCCACCATAATAGACTTCCCTTAAGGCTAAAAACTCTGGATCCTCGTACTGCCTATCCCTAATCTATCCCGAGACTGTAGACCCCATTACTACAGAAACTGTAGTCATCCTGTCAAGACTCTTTGGAACTTCAACATGCATTTCCTCCAGCAAAGTCATCATCCTCTGCTCTACACTAAACTCATGTACTAACTGAGTATGATTATTCATACTCAAGGAACCATCCATGCTATTCTACTTTTCGGGGGTATATTCTAGTTCATAATAAAAGGGATGCATATAATCTACCTATCATTGGTGCCAAATATTCATGTCATGTTGTGAAAAGATATACGTTAAGATTTTGTGATCTATAAAAACTGTAAACTCTGCACACAAAATATAGTATCACCAACACTTAAGATCATAATTTAATGCTTCTTACTCAAGGTCAGGTGTAGTGTAATTCATTTAATTTGGCTTCAGCTGTCAAAACCCATAAGAAACTACTATATCCCCTTGCATCAATGTAGCTCTGAGTCTGACCCCATAAGCGTCAAAATACACAATAAACACCTCACCTGAATCAGGTTTGATCAAAATTAATGAATATGTCAAGTGCTTCATCAACTACTATAGACCATTCATGCACTCTTATTTCCAATCAAACATTACCCTTTTCCTTTTCAAACTTTTAAGTTGTGCTACCAATCTAGAAAATTCCTAGATAAACCTCCTATAAATAACCATCAAATCCCAAAAATTCCATGATACCAATTTGTGAATTCCCAACCCATGTGCCACTAAAAGGTTCCCTAACCGGTTGGCCACATGTCCTCAGGCACGCCACCCCGTATTCCAGAGCGTTACAACTAGCATTGAGGGTCTCGTAAGTAAGTCTTGGAACGATTATACCCTCATTTATCCGAATAGGACACCAACAAGATAAAATAAAAATAACCCAATGAAGAATCTTATAAATAATCCATACAAATCCATTTCATATGATAACCAAATAATAAAAAAATAATACTCAACTAAAAGGTAAAACATGTTATGACAATGAAAATTTCAAGTGCATACAATGCAGTTGAATGTAAAGACAAAAAGACGCCCATGTGGGTCCTGAACCTCATCTGGTTCCCTATCCCATGCTCCAATCCCATACAACAAGTTATATCAAGGCATTTACATTATATTTTCCTACAACAACAACGTCATCTCAGGTACTGATCAGGAATCCTAAATAGTGTGGGAGTACAACATAGTAGGCCCTCACCAACAGTGTCAAATCATGTATAGCCAAAGGTAGTTTATGTTGTTTTATGAATCAATAAATACAATTCATAATTAAAAAAAATATCACATTGTCAATTAATCTTTATTCATCAAATTTGGCCTACATTCATTTCATGTTTCCCAATTTAATCGTCATTCAATGTCATTAATTATTTGGTTTAGGTCATCATGCATAGAACCCCATATCTTAGTTGAATCATCATTCATTTTTATCATTCATTTGGTGTAGTTCATCATGCCTTTTACCACAATCTCCTTTATTGTAGGTCATAATGAGTAGAACTTCTTTTCTCATTCAGTGTAGTTTTTCATTCCGAGCACCCCATAATCTCATGCTTGGATAACTATTGGGGAGGAATGCCATGTCCATGTCCCAGCTTCTAATCGGTCTACAACGCCATGTCTAGCACCAAAACAATCTCATAAATTCAATCATTCTTTACTTCACCTGATATTTCTATATCATTCCATTACTAATTCAATGATTAGTCAAACAGTTCAAAGTCTATTAGTTTACTCAACAATTAACTAAGAACAAATCTAAACTTGTCATAATCAATTATTACAATTAATTATCCATATCAAATCTCAACATCTCCTAATTAATTCATAAAATAAATTATATTTGATCAACATTATGACCCATAATTAATTATCAAAATTAATTATTTTTGGTAAACATCATGGAACATAAATAATTCTCACAATTAATTGTCTTACATGGCATACATAATTATTTCATAATTAATTCCCCCCCAATTAATTATCTTATCACAGTAAAACTGATATCTCAATTACAATATCTCAAGCCTTAACAAAACCCCAAAATAACTATTTTTCAACCCCCATCATTTATTCCATGATTCAATTCTCAATTAATCATTGAGGAAAATTCAATTCAATTCCACATTCCTAATTACTCCAATTTAGAAAATCAATCATCAAGAGAATCTAGAAAATCATAAAATAATACACATATAAAAATAAATACAATGAGAGATAGATTTAGACTACCTACATCGGATTATTGATAGAAGTTAACTCAATGGAAATACCCAAATAATAGAGGCACAACACCATCACTCAAGCTCTAGATCAAAATCCTTAAATAGAAAATTAAGATCAAAGGCATCTGAACCTTGAAAATCATGATATAAATCCACAATCCTAGATCTAGATCTCAAATAATAGTTTTACATCTATGAAAAAGGGGGGAGATCATCCACGAAAAGATCATGAAAAAATAATATAAGGAATGAGAGAGTATTGGGATGAAATCTACATACGGGGAGGAGAGAAGATATTTAATCTGGGATTTTGATCTTGAAAAATGGTGTCCAGATCACCTTATAATCCCTCTGGAAGGATTTTGGAACACCTAAAAATTGTCAAGCCTGAGACAAGGTTGAATTAGAGAGGGTTAGAGTTGTTTTAAAACCAATTTTTGGAATGAAATGGGCCACGTGCATGGTTTCACCTAGGAGGCTGCACTGTTAGACCAAATCGTGCGCCAATCATGCCAACTTCCACTACTCCCATGGATAGATTGTGCATAGTTTGGTCAAACCATTAAAAACTATGCACAACCCCCTATCATTCCAATTCCATAGAAACATATCCCAAACACACCCATGTCAAACCCCATCTTGATGGTACTTAATAAAAAACAAATAGTATCTGAAAAAAGGCACGCGATTTCTCTAGTAAAGGCTATGATATTACAATCTCCCCACCTTATAACAGCACATCCTCGAGCTACACTCACGGATTATCTAAGATTTGGGCCAAAAGGATTGGTCCATTTTGCCATAATTTCTTCTTCCGATGCCCTTGTTTCATATTGGACACTTCAATGTAGCCATAACAAATGAATGGCACAGTCATTCCAGGAAACACTTTCTCTCGGTGACCTAGCACTCTTATAACATAATCCTAAAAGGACACATCTAATTCATGGTAAACCATTTCCACATCAATCACATGAGAATGGTCCTAGTGATACCTCCATTGTTGTGACACATGGAAAACATCATTCATAGAACTAAATTTATGTGGAAGTGCTAATCAGTATTCCACCAACCCGATTATCTCTAGAACCTCAAATGGTCCCACAAACCTGGGTGAAAACATTATCTGCCTCTATATCCTATGGTGACCCAATATAGGTGACACCCAAAGGAATACATGATCACCCTCTATAATCTCTAGGGGTCATCTTCATCAATCAGCATGAGACTTCTTTCTACTCCGAGCCATAACCATATACTTCTGAATCAAATGCACCTGCTCCAATGTCTCCTGAACAAGACTCTGTCCCAACATCTCAGAATCACCAACATCTAACCAACATAGAAGTGATCTACATGATCTACCATAAAGTTCCTCATATGGTTCCTTCTTTATAGTTTCCTAATAACTGTTGTTATAGGATAACTCCACTAAATCCAAGTGCTTCTCCCAAGATCCATGAAAATCAATCACACATGCTCATAGCATATCCTCTAACACTTTTATGGTATGCTCTGACTACCCATATATATGTGGGTGGAAGTCCGTACATAACAGAACCTATGTACCATGCACCTTTTATAGGCCCTACGAAAAGCATGAAGTAATGTCAAAATTGTGATCTGAAACTATAGTCTATGGCACCCCATGATAATGAAAAATATCTCTCGCATATTTCTCTCCCAAGTGCTCTAATATAATGGTTTTCTTGATAGTAATGAAGTGTTCTACCTTCGTCAATCGATCCAAAATGGCCAAAATATAATAATTCTTCCAAATATTATTTTTAATCCCTATAACGAAATCCAGAGTCATGTCATCCGATTTCCATTCTCAAAAAGGTAACAATTCCAATAGTCCTCTACATCGTTGATTTTCTACCATCACCTGATTTAGGTGAGACATCAAGTTACAAAACATGTTATTTCCTTTTTCATGCCTGGCCACCAAAACAGTTTTCATAAGCCACGATACATTTTTTCACCCTAGGATGTACTTCCCACCTTGAATCATGAAACTTATGCATTAGTTCTTCTCACATATTTTAGGGCACAACAACCTGGTTTTTTACATAGATGATCTCATCCACATATATTGTCCAATCTAATGGTGTCTCCCCACCTTAATGGATTTCCCTCAATGCTAAACACATAAGATCCTCATAATTCATGTCACTAATATGTATCAAGAGTGTAGACTCCACTACTATAGAAACTAGAGTCATCGTATCCTGACTCTCCTGAACTACCCCATGCATTATCGCAAGCAAAGTCATCATCTTCCACTATGAAATCAACACATGTACCAACTAAATCTAAGTTTTCCTCCTCAAGGCATCAGCCATGCTATTCCCCTTCCTGGGTGTATATTACACTTCAAAATCAAGGTACTTCATATAATCTACCCATATTTTCTACTAAAGAAACATGACACACTGTGGAAAAACATACTTCATGATTTTGTGATACGTAAATACTATAAACATTTCACCCAAAGGATAGTGTCACCAAAACAGAAGAGCATAAACTATTGTTTCCAAATATAGGTTATGTGTAGGGTAATTCCGTTCTTGTGGCCTCATCTTTCGAGACCCATAAGCAATGACTCTATACCCTTGCATCCACATAGCATTGAGTCCGACCCCAGAAGAATCACAATACATTGTGTACTCATCACCTAACTCGGGTAAGATCAAGATTGGTGACGATGTCAAGAGCTTCTTCAACTCCTTGAAACCATTCTTTTACTCTTTTATCCAATCAAAAATTACCCCTTTCTCTGTCAAACCTGTATGATGTGCTTCCAATTGGGAATCGTCTTAGATAAACCTCCTGTAATAACCAGCTAACCCCAAAAAGCCTCTGATTCCACATTATGAAATCCCTAACTGGGTTCCACTAAATGGTTCCCCAAGCCAGTTGGACACATGCCCTCAAGAGTGCCTCCCCATATACTAGAGGGTGTCAACTCACAATAAGGGGTTTGTAAGTCAGTCATTGGGAGACTATACCATATTTTATTAGAATAGGTCACCAACAGAAGCAAATAACAATAAAATTTGCAGAAGTGTATAAATAACAAGAAAAAATACCTGTAATATGATAAACAAAACATGAAAATAAAATACTCAACTGAATGTTTGAACAAGCTATGATAATTCAAACGTAATGTGTATACAATGAAACTGAATGTAATGATAAAAAGACTCCCAAGAGGGACCCGAAACAGTACTGGTTCCCTCTCCCATACTTCAATCCGAAATAGCAATGTATCCCAGATCCATTCCTTATCCTGTCCTATAATAAAAAAGTCTACTTGGGTTCTGATCAGGTTTACCAAATAGGGTGTGAGTACATCTCAGTAGGACACCACCAATGATGTCTAAAAAAATTCCATTTAATGAGAGTGTATGCAGTTTTAGGAAGCAATAAATACCATGCATAATTAAACAGTTATCAGATTGTAATTTAATCTTTATTCATAAAATTAGGCATAGAATCAATTTAGGTTTCCCAATTGAATCATCATTTAATATCATTAATTATTTGGTGTAGGTCATTATGCCTAACACCCCAAATCTCAGTTGAACCACCATTCATTATTATCATTCATTTGGTGTAGGTCATCATTCCTAGAACCAAAACCTCATTGAGTGTAGGACATCATGCCTAGAAATTACTTTCTCATTCAGTGTAGGTCATCATTCCTAGCACCCCATAATATCAAGCTTTGATAACTCTTCGGGAAGAAAGCCATGCCCAAGTCCCAACTTGTAATCGGTCTAGAACTCCATGTATAGCACCACAAAAATCTCATCCATTTAATCATTCATTAATTAAAAAGATTTTTTCATATCATTCCATTACTAATCCAATGATTAGTTAAATAGTTCAAAGGCCTTTAGTTAACTCAAAAATTAACTATGAAAAAAATCCATTAATTAATTCTTCAATTAATTAATCAATCAACACAATTCTCATTCCACAATTAATTCTTCAAAACTTATTATCCATATCATATATCAACTTTTCATTATTATTTCTTAAAATAAATAATCTTTTATCAAGATTAAAAACCCTAATTAATTCTCACAATTAATTATCTTTTTTCAACATCATGGAACATAATTAATTCTCACAATTAATTATCTTACAAAGACTATATCATTATTTCATAATTAATTCCACCTATCTAATTATCTTATCACAATCAAACTGGTATCTCAATTACAACATCGTAACCCATAAAAAATCCAAAATATCTATTTGGGAAACCCACATTCGTTTGTTCCGTGATTCAATTATCAATTAATCACTAATGAAAACACAATTCAATTCTGCATTCTGAATTACTCCAATTTAGGAAATAAATCATGAAGAAAATCTAGAAAATCATAAACATTAATACATATCAAATCATGACTATGATAGTTCTATTTAGACCACCTACCTTGGTTTATTTATGAAATTTAACCCAATGGAAATCCCAAAAATTCGAGCGGCATAACATCATCAATCAAGCTACAGATCTAAATCCATAAAACCAAAATTAAGATCAATGACATCGAGATATTGAATATCATGATCTAGATCCATAATACTAAATCTATATCTAAACTCATAGGTTTAGATCCAAGAAACAGAGAGATCTCCCATGAAAAGATACAGAAAATATTAGATAAAGAACGAGAGAAGCATCGAGGTGAAATCCACTTATCAAAAGGAGAGAAGACCCTCTATCAGGGAATTTGAACTCAAAGAACGGTGTTCAGATCACCTTGAAATCCCCTCGAGAGGATTTGGGAACACTTGGAAATTTTCAAGACCGATCCATGGTCAAATTAGATAGGTTTTGGGGGTTTGGATGGTTTTAAAACAAATTTTCAGAATAAACTGGTTCGTGCGCCTGGTTTCACCTAGGAGGCCACACTTTTAGACCAATCCATGCACCAACCGTTATGACTTCCACTCTCCACATGGTTTTTTTGCGCACGAATTTTCCAAAACGTGCGCAAACCATGAAAATCCCCCCCCCCCCCCGTCATTCCAATTCCATAGAAACTTCACCCACAAACACCCTAGGTCATACCCTTTCCGAAACTTACTTAATATTCAACAAAAACTACCTAAAAACACGAATGATATATCTCCAAAAAGGCCGATTTCATGCAAGTTTTTTCTAATGTCAATTTTTTTAATGTCAAAATAATGAATAGTATTAAATTTAACCATAAGGATTTTTCATCATGGAATATTATATTAGATTATTTATAAATCATGTGAAAATAATAAATACGACCAAATTGTATTAAATATGGTCTAAAACGTTAACCCATATGATTTATAGTCCATATGGATGTCTTTGGACCTAAAATAGAATTATTACATTTTAATATTTTAAGATATTCCTAAAATACTTCTCAACACAATTATAAAAGGTAACTATTCCATAACTTCATTTCACTATCATGAACCATATCGATATATTTTACTTAGCCCAATTATATTCTCCTCATACCAATACACTTTCCTGTGATTTTGGTCTCCCCAAAAAAATTTCATGTGACTTAAGGAGGTTTTCATGAGATGATATTCAAGAGGTAAATTCCTCCTTCTTTCACTTTTAAACTATTTCTATCTCCTACCTTATCCTCACCCTATATTAGATGCATGATTACTCTATTATCATATATATAATTGAATTTTATTTTTTTTAATTGGATATCCATCATTTATTCTCATTTCATTTTATTCTTTAAAATGAAAACATCATCTACAGTATGTTGAATCACCACCATCATGAATGATGAGTTTTTTTCCCATTACCAAATTCCTGGAATGTTCAAATTAATATATAATTGTTTAAAATTTCATATATATATATATATGGTATCACATCAAGTTTATTATTCCAATTTAATATGATAATCCATAAATATACTTAGGTCATGCAACCAAGAAATGAACACACCCATAACAATGAAAATAAATAAATAATATTAATAAATTGGTTGAAATATGTCATAAGATATAATATAAGGTATAATAAACACTACTGGAAAACTAACCTTTACCAACGGTTTGGAACCGTTGGTATAGGCCTCCAAACCGTTGGTATAGCTTATACCAACGGTTTGGAGAACCGTAGCCAAGTAAGCCGTTGGGATAGGTCTATACCAACGGTTTTCCAAAAACCGTTGGTATAGACCTATACCAACGGTTTTGGGAACCGTTGGTATAGGTAATATGAAATCTATACCAACAGTAATGGAACCGTTGGTATATAAATTCCAAAAATAAAACATCCGATGGGATTTGATCCCAGGACCCCTCGTTTATAATTGAACGACTTAACCACTAAACTAACATCACTTTTGTAAACATAATTTCATAAATATATATATGTATTATCATAATTATATTAAATTTTTATTTATATAATGTTCTCGGTTAGTGGATCTGGAAAAAGTAAAGAACCTATCCCAACGGTTTTCAAAACCGTTGGGATAGCCCTAATTTTTTTGATGCTTTTTCCCAACGGTTCTTGAGAACCGTTGGGAAAGAGTGACATTTCCCAACGGTTCTCCCAAACCGTTGGGAAAGGGGTGGGAAAGGGGGGTCTTTCCCAACGGTTCTCCCAAAACCGTTGGGAAAGGGGGGGTCTTTCCCAACGGTTTGGGAGAACCGTTGGGAAAGGGGTGGGAAAGGGGGTCTTTCCCAACGGTTCTCCCAAACCGTTGGGAAAGGGGGGTCTTTCCCAACGGTTCTCCCAAACCGTTGGGAAAGGGGTGTTTTGAGGACCCTTTCCCAACGGTTCTCCCAAACCGTTGGGAAAGACCCCCCTTTCCCAACGGTTTGGGAGAACCGTTGGGAAAGCGTGTATATAAGTGTTGGGAAAGATCTGATTTCCAGTAGTGAAATATGAATATAGTTTAGTAATAAATTAATAAAACTTTTTAGTAAACAATAAATGTTTATTTAACTCATTTGAAGGATGTAAATCCTAAGGTAAGGGACTTTCCATTAAAATTATTATTTTAATGATTTTTTCTACGATATTCAAAATGGTTTTTTTAAACTTATGTGTACTGATATTAATTTCATGATTTCATGTAAAATTAATATTTTTAGTCTTACATTATTTTTTTATGGTTACATTCAATGATAATGTTTTCCAATGTCCGTGCACAATAATTTAGAATAAGTGAATTTAAAAATTAAATGTTTATTTTCATCTAATAGTGTTTTATGATGAATTATTTGATGATTAATGTTGTTGATATTTTTATTATTAATTATTTACAATGTTAAGTGGTTCTGTTATAATCCAATGATGGGTGGTTTTGAGATAAATCAAGGATGTCTGGTTATGTTATTAACCAATGAACGATGTTTCTATGACAATCCAAAGATTAGTAGTTATGTAATAACCTCCAGCGCATTCATTACTCAAGAGATAGAGGGTGGACATATTGTTTACTCTATTTTTAATAGTGATATGAAAAATAAATCCAATGTTATCTACATTACTCTTATAATATTTTTATTAGTTTTTATAAAACTAATTTGATTTTCAAAAGGAAAAATAATGATATTTTTAATAGATGATTTCTTTATCAATGTCAAAATGATTTTTTTAAGATTATATTAATTCATTGTTTTCAATGGACAAAGGTTTAATTTATTTTATTACACTTTTTGATATTTTCAGCTATTCCCATTTTTTTAAATTTTTTCAAGGGGTTTAATGGGGACAAGTTATAAGTATTTGATCATATTGAAAATTTTGACGAATTTTCATAATAAAAAAACTTCTTTTAGTCCAAAGATGTTTGTTTTATGAAACAAAATTGGTATTGTATATATGTGTACAATTTTAATTATTATGTTTACCATGTATGAGTTAGTCCTAATTCTCTAAAACTCTAAACCTAAAATATCCATGGCCAGTGAAATTGATATATAGTTTTAAAATAATAAGAATATATATTGTTTAAGGTTGGGTCCTTATAACTATACGGTAATAATATAATAACCTCATTATCTTCAATATATATATGTGTGTGTGTGTGTGTGTGTTATGTTCATTTAAATACTTAAAACAACATATACATCTACTAACATACTAATAATATCAAGTTTTGTTTGTACGACAGAGTACCACCTCATGAACCAATGACATTCATTTTGTTCATTACTACCTATTATAGATGGTTATAATAATTAATTCGTTACATAAATGTGATATTTATGATATTATTATATTTATGAAATTATTAATTCACACATAACTTCATGATTTTCATTTTTTTGAAATACAATAATGTCACTCGTGTGTACCGAGAAGTACCATACCAAGAAGCAATGTGAATCTTTAACTCTTTACATGGAAGGTAAAATGATTTGATTAATGAAATTTTATATATATATTACATAAAAAGGATTCTTAATGATAATATATAATTTAAATATGTTTGTTTTTATATGATATGAAAATTGAAGCAACGTTCATCAGTACTTATGACCTACTATCCCCTTGAACAGTGTATTTCATTTTCTGTCACATAAATTTATGGTTTAAACTAAAATAAATTTATAATAAATATTTATGGTATTTATATAATTGAAAATTTTATGGAGATTATTATTCCATTATTTATGTAAAAGGAACAAAAAATAATAGTCAAATCATTCATGAAAATAATGTAGTTATCTCCTGAAATGTGACATTAATAAGAAATTATAAATAATCAGGTATCAAATGATCATAAGAAAACATCATATGGTATGATATATATGAAAATTATTATGAAATAAATGTATAATAAACTTAAATTGATTATAATATGTGTATTAATGTTTACAATGAACGTAAATACATAGGGTATGTGATTTCTAGTCATTTTTTTATTTCTGTGAGACATATGAAAATTCACTAAAATCCCAGTTTATGTGGTGTACATACAGACCCATTCATATGTAATATAATGAATGAAATTATTTTCATTATATTTAATGTTCAATTTTAGTATTTTATTTGTTTTTTTGTATAATTTAAAATATATCTTAATAATTAATCAATTCTTGTCGCATTTTTCCTTATATGAGACGTGAATTGTGGTTTGCACCAATAATCTTTCACAAGGTGTGTATACAACATCGTGGATAATTAATGTCATGGATTAATTTAACCTCACTATATTTTGAGATCCATTTTATTTTATTAGATCATGGATGTTATGATTCAATGTTACATATGTTGTAGTGATGTTATATTGCAATCTCGTCATTTTTTGAGATTATTTGTGATTATATTTGTAAATATTAAATATCATGCTTCATCTCTCAATAATGTCAATAATGTTTTTCCTATGGTTATTCAAGATATTTTTATGTCATAGAATAATTTTCCCACTATTTCATTCAAAAAATAAATGAGAATTTTTTTTTATAAAAAATGAATGTATTTCTAACTTTGGCCAAAAATTAGTTTATTTCTGAAACCATGTATTCCAAAAATGTTTTCAAAAATTATTTCTTATTCATATAATATTATTTTTCAAAATTTTTATGAATGATTACAATATTCAAAAGAAAATTTATAACAGAATCAACATGACATATTCAAATAAATCATGTTTTTATTTTACAAAAAATGTGAATGGAATCATTGATTTAAGAACTACATAATTAATGAAACATCATGTTTTCATTACCATTATTTTATTTGAAGATTTACATATAAATTTTTAAAAATTTCTTGAAATATAAATTATTTTATGATTGTTTTATGTTTTAAATAGTTTTTTCAAAGGAAAAAGGATATTTTACTCACTAAATATTTAAAATAATCTAAAAATCATTTTCTATATAAGATGACATATGTTGATGTTAACTATTAATTATTGGGGATATAATACATGGATACCATTCTTAATGTTTCTCAAAATGTTTAATGTTTTTATAGATTGATGATTATGAAACCCTTTTCAGTTCCACTAGTTATGCCATAATAAAAATCAAATGAAACCCACTTCTTTTTCACATTGGTTAAGCATTGATGAAATGTTAAAATCATTTTGAAACATATCTCTTTAATAAGTCAATTATATGATTAAATGTTTATGTAACCCAATTAATTTCATAGGTTATTATATTATTTATTTTTATGTTATTGGGGAACACAAAAATGTGGTTTTAATTATGAGATGGGTGGGACATATATCTCTCACCAATTAATTTGGTAAAGGTGGATAATCCATCAGTAGATATGTTTAATACATTTGCGATGTTCATTTCTCAATATAACTCATACCTACTTAAACATATATTTTTACAAATAAATATACCATTTCTTTAATTGAGATGTAATAATTGATTATGAAACAAAAGGTCAGTCAAGATAAGATATTTATATTCCCTGCAGCACTTTTTGCCTTCCTAGTTTAGTACACCTGCGATGTTCATTTCTCAATGTAAATCATACCTTCTTAAACATATATTTTTAAAAATAAATATACCATTTCTTTAATTGAGATGTAATAATTGATTATGAAACAAAAGTTCAGTCAAGATAAGATATTTATATTCCCTGCAGCACCTCGATGGTGTTCACCAATTCTCTTTGATAAAAATAATGATTATTCAATGCATATATTCAATGATTATTAGGAACATAACAATATTAATATCATAACATGTATACCCTACACCATATCACTAATTATTTTGATCAATTGCAATGATTTCAATACATTTAAAATATTGATCTTTGATCAATGTAGTATCAGTTGAGGGTCAAAAGTTGATGCATACCCAAGACAGCCATCCCTATGAGGTATGCACATTATAAATTTTTAGTGATTATATTATGTATTTTAAATTATGAATTTATCATCATGAATTTAATGTATATATTTTTAGAGATAACCTTAATCATTTTTTAGAGCCATTATGAGTGATATTTTTATTTACTGGATAATCTAGGAAGAGAACGATGTTTATTTGAGGACTACTTTGAGGACCTTATAGATATAAAAGTTGTATGAAAGGGTTAAAATTTGTGAATTTTTTATTTGGAGTGATTCATTATTTGGAAAAAAAAATCACCTATTAAGGTAATTTAATGGATCCTTCAAAGGGGAACGTTTTTGGGTGCTGAATGAGAAATCCCACGATAACATAGATCCATAGAATTATTGGTTTCATAGTAAATTATTTCCATATTGTAGGGAATGTTTCCTATATATCTTATCCAGTGATGTTAAATCTGAAATGATTCATGTTCATTTAGATGGATGAATGTGAGGATAATTACAATGAGTGAAAGAGAAGTCTTGTCTATTAACCTATCATCACCCTTCCTTGAGGTATAGAATGATGTTTATTCTATTATGATTCATCCAAAAGGTATTATGATGCGTTATTACAATGAATGAAATGGTTATATATTATTCATCGTTAAAATTGGATGGCCATGAAAAAAATTACCAAAATCATGATTTGGAGTTAACTATGGTAAATTTGTCATTAATCATTTGGAAGAATTTTCATTACAGAGAAGAGTGATATATATATCATTCTCAAAAAAATATGATATATATTCACACGGTATTAGTAAATCGTGTGAAATAAAGATATTTATGTATGATTAATGATTATTATTACTCAATAAATTTTTAGTTAGGGATAGAAAACACGGTGGCGGTTGATATGTGTCAAAAAGATCATACACGCTTATCCATACAGAATATCGCAAAAGATCAATTATTTTTAGAACATCATTGGATGGATCTAGAAATCATAAAGGATGGGGAAAAATTATCTATAATTAATTAGTATTCAAACATCTATTCATGATATTATAAAAGAGTTACATAAGTATAATGTGTAAATACGAATGAATGTGAAAAAATTTCCAAATATTAATCATGATCATAATGGAATAACAAATTTTAATAATTTTTTGTGTTTAATTTATATCATATTTAAAAATGGATCTATTAGAAGAATATATTCTCTATAAAATTGAATAATATGAGGCAAATAATACTATTAGAGTTACTCAATGATTATTCATTCTCAGTGTACCACTACCCTATGAAGGTAAACTAGGTGGTGAATGCATTGAGAGTGACCATGAGGTTATCACCATTATGATGAGTAATAATTATCCTTTACTTAGGGTTATATATAATAGGGTTATGGAATGATTATTTAATGGGTCACATCATTATTTTTCATGAAATCGTTAACACCTCATTACGTTATTTGATATGGAAATCTGTGTTGGATGATATGGATTTTAAAGGGAGGATTAAGGCATACATTGATATGAAATTTATATAAATCTTATACAATAATGGATTTTGGATGTTTGATAATGGGTTATATGTTAAATAAATTATTAATCATAATTTATTTACAATATATGGATCAAACTGATCAAATGTTTTTATACACCCTGATCACAAATATGTATATGGATTTATGAGAACATTTCCTATGTCATTTTTTTGCGTTTGAAGTTTTTTATTACATTATATGATTACTAGTAAAACAATAGGTAATTTATTAAAGAAAACCTCCTATGTTAATAATTAAAATACTACCTATGCTTATATGTTAGTCGGACAATATTAAAATTGAATTTTTCACTAGAAATCCAACAACTCATTTGATGAATATCATTGTATGTTACATCACCAAATGACTTTAGATATCTCCAATATTTTGATCTAGTAATGGAAGGCATAATATATGATCTCCTTCCAAAATACATATCAATAACACCATTATTCATCACATTATACCACTATTAGTTGAATCTAACCAAGACCCTTAGTTCATATAAATTTTTTATAAGTGAAATAAAATGGATCAAAAAACCAAAGTACAATTAAGCACCTTGTATTATCAATAAACTAATTAGATATATGAATTTGATATTCATACAAAAAATACATTTGGATTTTATGTTCAATTTACATTTATTGATCATGCGATCACAACCAACCTATGTTGTTTGTTTAATAGACAAAAAAAAATTATTTCAGAAGCCAAATGTCACCACATGAGAAAATGTATGGGAAGAGATTTCATACCACTAATTATATGTATTAAGCGGGGTAAATGCATACAATAGTCCTTGATCTTGTGGGGGAGGAAAATTTTAATGTATAGACTCTTCAAGGACATGTTGATGTAAATGAATGAAACAAAAGGAGATGTACTAATAATTAAATAATCTACATATAAATTCATTTGTGGGATCATCTATTATTAATGGATTCATTATATATTTCATTTTAATGTAATGGAAAAAGTTGTCAATTCCCACATACATTTGGGATTTTTAAATTCTATTGGGTATTAGATATGTAGCTTAATTGTCATATATGAATCCCAACCATTCTAAAGAACATGTTGTCTTCTATTCCACATTAATATGAAAATAGAATTTTGATCAACTTCATATACTCATATATAAAGGAATCAATTTGGAACAAGTATATTCTTATATATAAGAGTCAAAATAGATTTTTAACACTATAGATCATGTGATAGAGAATTAGATAACTCAGAATTTGTAATTCCATTAAAGAAATTACAATTGACATGATCTATCAATGATGCCCGAAGAACCTATGATTATTGAATGAAAATAATAGTTTAGTTGCTGACATATTTCAAATTTCCAAGAAGACATAACTTTTAGGGGAGAATGTAATACCTAATACCGCACTACAGATTGTAAAAAATACATACTATATCATTCTCTATAATGAACTATAATAATCCTTCATTGATCAATTTATTTAAATTAAAATTTTCTTTTCTAATTGAATAATGTAACTTAATTTTTTATATTAGATTGGGAATATTTTTTATGGATATTTATTTTTTTTATTTTTAATATATATTTTAATTTCTCCAGAATAATGAAAAATATTGTTCTATGAAAATTTTATATTGTACTAATTTATTAATATATGATAAATTCCTATAAATTTATATAATATTTTTTTTTTGTATTACATTTTTAGTCAATAAAATTCTTTATGTAGAAATACTATTATGATTTTTATATTTCATATTATTAAATTCTTATAAACAAAACTAATAATTTCTAATAAAATACTCTATTTTAGTAACTTGTTTAATTAAATAATACGTTTTTAAAATTATTTTTTATCATAAATTGAAATCAATATAACATTTTTTTATAATGAAACATTTTATAACATTAAAATGAAATATACTTTTACTTTTATTCTATAAAGGAAATTAAATTTTCTTGATACACATTTTCTAAAAATCCATTTTTCACATTAAAATTGCTAATTTTAAATTATTTATTCATTACACATAAATATTATATGATAAAATCAGCTTAAAATTTTTATTTTTTAAGTCAAAATACATTAGTATGGTTCATTATATATTTTTTTCATTTGATTAAAAGTACATTGGTAATAAATTGTTACCAAATTAAAATAAAAAGTTGTTAAAGTGTTGCAATTATATTAGTAGAGAAATTAATTTTTAGAAGTTATTATAGTGATTAGATTAGGGGTTATGGTCTTTTTCTCATCCCCATCTTAATTATTATCCATTTATACATTCAATTTAATTGTTAAACATGTCCCTATTTATATTTTGTTACAATAGTAACAAAAATTCAATTTTCACAGCTTATAAATGGAGTTTCACACAACTAAGTCAATGCATCCATGAATTCAAGATCCATATAAAAATATTACATCATTCAAAAAAAAGCAATCATATTTTTCGTCTTATGATTTATATATAATTTATAAGCATATGCAATCCCTTTCCAACGAGTACTCTAAGAGAATAAAAAACTCCTCATTGTATGAACTATTTGTTCATAATTCATTCCAAATATATATTACTCTTCAAAATATATTGTTTTATATACTATATAATATCATTATTTTTTTATATTGGGTTTTATTACTTATTCGGAATAACCAATAACTATATTTCTCCATTTCCTTATGGAAAAAAAGCATCATCAATGTTTCTAGTAAACAAAAATCTCCAAGAAGCATCATGATTCATTTTCTGTAACCATCATACACATTTAGTAATAATTATCAAATAAATAATTTAGTATGATATTTATAAAATAATTAATATTTTAAAATATTAAAATAAATTATACATTTCTCCTATTCTTTTGAAAATGAAATCTTGGACTATGCACCCATGTGGACTACCTCCTACTAAAAAAAATTCCCATTTTATCATCTCCAGATTTCATTTCAAGTAATGAGATTGGGTTTCATGGATAAGTATAATGATTATTAAATTAATGAGTTTCTAAAAGTATATATTGGACAACCAATTGGTAATATATTCAATTTATAATAATTGATATTTAAACAATCCAAAAGAGTGTTCTAAGAGAAAAAATAGATTCCCTAAAACAATGATATAGCATTGTATTGGTTATATTGTTCATATAATTCCTTAAAATTATTACATACCAAAAAAAGAAAAAAATTATATGGTTATTGTTCATATTGTATAATATTATTTACATTAAATTGCCTCATTATTATTCATCATTTATTGAATGGTCTTCTTTCTGTCATATTAACCACATATTGGAACCATAATATACATTTATACTAGGGAATAATATTAAAATTTAATTAATTACAACAAATTATATAAATTTATAATAATTTATTGATTTTAGTTTGTAAGGATAACATGAACATTGTACTCATTAGTTAAAATACCAATGTTTGATTATTAAAAATATATAAAACAAGCTAATTATTTATTTAATACTTTAGTATCATAACAATGACCCTGACAGAAATTATAACATAATAAATAAAAAAATATATTACAATGCAACTTTTGGTATGGTAATGATGAAATATTACGTAAGAATTAATAAAAAACACAAAAATTATTATATCAGAAAAAAATCAATCTAAATTACTAACAGATTATATTGACTATATATGATAAAGGACATATAAACATTTATAGAATAACTATGAATTATTTTTGAAAATTTATATATGTAAGAATAATTTTATAAAAAAATCATTAATTTTAGGGTCCTGAAAATATCACAATGTGAAGAAATTCCCCCTACAATAGCTTTGCAGAAAAAAAGCATGTGCTTATACAAGTTTATCAAGGGAAAAATACTCAATTTGAGTTGTATTTATTTGAAGGAACTTGAAGAAACATGAAGGAATTCAGGTGTTCAAGTTTTTTAACTAGCCCGCATACCATCATCGGGAATGGTACACGGAGAAGATGGATCATGAACCATCGGGTATGCGGGGGGTCTGTGAACTGCTGGACCGTGAAGCGATGGCTAGCGAGCATGGAAAACCACGAACTGCATCAACAGAAGGAGTTGTGCATGGAGGACTGTCTGTGTACCATGCTGAAAACTCATCGGTTCATGGAATAAGAGAATGGGAACGGTTTCGACGAACCATTATCGCGAACTGAAGCCTCTGCAAACCCAGGTGGACTGAGTCTTCTGCGGGTCAGAATATTGCATCAATGGTCATACACAAATGGTGATGTGTGCCCAATAGATATGATCTCACCGATGCTCTATAAAAGGTGCACAATAGAAGAATAAAAAATGGATACACATAGAAAGGGACACGTATTGAGAGAAGGACAAGCGACAAAATCTTGAGTGAGACTCAGCAGTGGCACTCCGACTTCCCTTTTGTTTCATTGGAGAAGCACGAATTGTGAACCACTTCCTCCATAGGTACAGTCGGATGTGAACTATATAATGGGGGAATTTAATAATAAAAATAGAGCTGTGAAACTAACCGATAAACCGCGAACCAAAGACTTCTCGCGGAAGATTTTCTCGTGATAGGTAATAACACAGACCCTCCTTTATATAGTTCACACGTGTACGCGGATGGCCATTCTGCCCGCATACTACTACGGTATAGAGATCCTTCCACATCCCGCATGAAAAACCAATATGCATAATGGGGTATTTTCTGGTATTGTTCCTTATGGTTCCAACCTCACTCATCCATTACCATCCAGTCCTCCATGAACCCTTGGCTAACCAGTGCACCAACATTAGGCAAAAGCCTCCTACAAAGCCACCGGACCTGTATGATCAGACCACTGGGTGCATCAATGCGCCCTATTGATTCTACATACTCACAGAAAGTGGAGTCATGAAGGTTGTCCACAAAAAGGTGTGGGATTTTGGAATGCCTTTAAGGCTATATTCTCACTATAGCCCAGAGTCCAACCATGGGATGCTGACGTGAACCTCCCTATTCTTGGTATTAAGGGTGATCACTTGTGATTCCATTCAATGAGGGACAGTGATAGTCAAAAGTGTTATGTTCACTCCCTTCTTTGGTGAGGATGAAACTCCTCTCCTTCAAAGAACATGCGCTGGGGCCCTCCCACTAAGGTATGTCCCTAATCTTCCAAGGCCGGTCTGTATGACCTTTAATCGCATTTCACATGGAAAGGTTCTTCGCTCCGTGCCCTCGCTCACCGTCGCCCTGACCACTTCCCCCTTGGGCTCTCCCTCCCCCACCAAAAGGGGAGGAGGCATGTGCATTGTTGAATCTTTCAAATCCTCTTGTTTTTCACACCGATCATAACTAACGTATGCTTAGAGGTTTGTGAGGATTACAATATCAGCACATATTTTGAACTATGTGAACACCGATTCCTGATCAAAATAGGATACGTAGGATGCTTGTTGGATGCCCCGAGCTCGAATGGGTGACCATCCTTAAAGGGTCCACCCAACCATGCCCCCTCAAATGGGCAGCTTCCACGCGTAAGCCCCGAAAATTCAGATCTATAAGAAATCTGATTCCAAATCAAAATATGATACCTTGCTCGCCTTCCAGAAGTCCCGATCTCGAATGGGTGAACATCCATAAAGGGTCCACCCAACAATGCCCCCTCAAATGGGCATTTTCCACGCTTAATCACCACACATTATGAACTATGAAAACTTTGATTCCGAATCAAAATATGATATGTAGGATGCTCTATAGAAGGCCTGAGATCTAATGGGTGCCCATCCATAAAGTGTTCATCCAACCATGTCATCCCAAATGGGAAGCTTCCACGCGTAAGCCCCACACATTTTGAACTACGTGGGATAGAATTCCTTTCATGAGGATACGTATGAAGCCATCCTTGTAGGCCAGATCCCAGCATCATATCACCCTCTTTCCCCTTGGATGGTGATAAACTCTAGAGTGCCTTATAAACCGGCTAAGTCAGCATCACCTCCATGGTATCAAACACATGCATGCTCCCGACGATCATGCAAACTAAGGGTAGCTATGGACACACTCTTCAAGAATGAACTAAGGAATCATGATCATGTGAACATGACTTAAATCTATACGAGAGTCCCAGAACTGGCCAAAATCCTCCGCCGAATTCGTGCAATGATCCCGACCTCCCATCATCTCGATCGATGGAGTCCTTATGTGTTGTTAGAAAAATCATCAGTCAACGAGTTCCTGACCTTGGAAAGTCAGTCCATGAATCATGAATATCAGGGTCGTTAGACATTCTTGGCTCTGCAAATAAACCTTTTGGAGACCATCAGAGGATGTTATATCCATGAAGGACCGATTGCATGAGTGCTTGACCCCCACACGATCACCCGCTGGGACTGACAGTTCCCGCAGGGTTAATTCAACCTTAATTAAAGGATAGTCATGCAAAACGGGTTGAGACAAAGGAACGGTAAATTTGAGAGGAACACATCCCTATAGAAAATGGTATTGGTGATGATCATCATCGTATGATCTCTGCACCACCTGCAAAATGCACCACCTCAGAGGCGGAACGAAAATGGTTATCCCGACATGAATCCTTTACCAAGGAGGTGGTCCCACCCAACATAGGCCTCTTCACCCCACAGCAAATGAAAAGGGGAAGGGATCCTAGCCAAATCGCCAAATATGAATATGTTTAAAGTAATGCTATGTAACACCCCATGATTTCATAGTACATTATCTCTCCAAAGTAATTCAACAACTTGCGCTACACACAACATCAAGTTCCAGCATACCACGACTTATCAAACTAGTCGTTCGAAAAGATTTTATGAATATAAATAACTGAATTTTGAATTTTATATACTTCATATAATTATTGAATCAATATTATGTTTTTTAGAAATAATATAAGAAATAATTCATTTTTTCAGATAAAAGATGTATTTTTCAAAAAATGGAATTTCACCGCCTTTTAATGGTGAACCCTTTCTAAAACCAATATTTGACACTTTTATATATTCAATTTAATGAAATTAAATTCTTATTTAGAATCAGGACATAAAAATTTTGTTTGGTAAAATTTTTGCTTAATTTTATGATAACTTTCATATTTTGATGAATATTGAAAAATACTAAATTTTAATTGAAAACAACTTAATTAATCAAAATAATTTATAGTGTTAAATTATAATTTTGGATGGTTTAGAAGTATAATTAGATTATATTTTTATCGTTTAATACAATTTAGGTCATTATAAGTAATTTTACATTTAAATTTGACATAAACACATGTCAATCTTTTGATAATTTTTACTTTTTAAAACGTTTTTGGTTTTGATAACGGGAATTAATATTATATTAATTAATACAACTTTTATGTTTTGAATTTGGTAAAATAGAATTCATTTTTAAATTTGGAATATCAAAATTATATTTGGCTAAAAATTTTTATTTTTCTGAAACATTCAGTTTTTGATGAATTGTGAAAAACACTACGTTATTGTTTAAAATAGTCTTTTTATTTAAATATTTATTTATTTTATTTAAATTTATTTTAAGTCAAAATAGATATATAATACCTATATAATTTCAATGTAATTCATTGGAGTCATTTTATAATAATATTAGATGTATAAAATTTTATTGAACTTTTTAACGTCTTTTACCCACCCACCTTCTAGGCACATTAGCAAATTTGCATAAAACAGAATTTTACAACATATTTGAATTGAATTTCAAAAATCCAAGAGACATGGTTGACATCAGTAAGTGTAATGTTGTTCAATAAGATGAAAACATTTTTTGGTGAATAATAACTTTTGACCTTCATTTACCACAGTTAAAACTAAATAGGATAATTAAAGATAAAAATGAAATTATAATTACACTAAAACATTTCCTAATTCTATTGTATAAGTGTATTGTGACCATAAACAATCATTGGAATAAAATATGATCTTTTTGGTCCACTTGTATAAGATTAGGACATTTATTATTATTTTATTTAAAGAAGAGTTAAAATGTTAAAATCAATGTTTAATAACCAAACCATTTTTAATATAGGGTCATACATATCATATATTCGACTATAAATATTCATTAGAAAGATAAAAAAAATCTCAAATAATTGTATTTTATTTATAATTTTTAGAGATTTCATAATTAAAAATATTTATGACACAATGATGATTGCAGTAATTACTTTATGAATGAATGATTAAAATAATTGATATTATAAATATAAAAATATATTAAAATTGAGATTTTTGATGTCATACACGAATTTTATAGGTTAATATGACATGTTAGGGTTGATTAAATAAATTTTTTTTGATGTGATTATCTCGTTATGACTTTATCAAGAACAAAATACCAAATAGTGTCAAAATTGACATAAATGAGTTTTTAAAAAAATACTATATTATTAATTGATATAATATTTCTAAAAATATGATGTTCAGCCAAAAGACTTATATAAGGTTAGCTATATCCATAATGAACAACATGGGGTTCTCTGGGCTTTTATAGTATGATTATTAACCATTTATTATAATAATAAAAGAATACATGGTAAAAGTTAAACTATTTAACTAATAGTTAAATCTAAAAGATAAGGTTACTATAGTGATCTAAACATGTCTAAAACTTATTAGTTGAGATGTTTTCAACACATCGCCATTTTATCCTTGAAATAAATCATTTTGGATCCATTATAGACTGAATATGATTGTATAATAAAATAATATTTTAAACTTTTCCTAAAGTGACTGTCACCTCTCTTATAAAAGGGTACTTTCACTTCTCTCAAAATCTCACCTCAAAAGTCATTGGATCGGCTATCCCCTACTCAAATATCCTCTAAACTACCCTCTTTTATATATAGAGGCCTTACATTGGTCAGAAATCCAACCTATGGAGACATTTTGATCAACACAAAAGGAAACACCCGAAGAAAAGGTAATAATTTCACCACTCTTTTTCAAAGTTCTTTTCTTCTTCCACTTCCTCTTTCTTTGATGTTTCCATACCAAAATAATAACTCCAGTACATACATACTGTGATGTTATTATAAATATGGTACAACCATATTAATTATTCTATTCATCCAATTAATGACATGTCACCATAGGTGCATACGTACGGCTCACCGTATCCACGTCGTGGTGTAGTTTGTTATTCAAACACATCATTATTTTGGATGGGTATAATAATGATTATAAATAATTTAAATAATAAATATAACATGTTAATGATTATGTATATATGATATATCATCCAATTACATACGATTTCCCCAATCAATATAATGATATTATCGCTTGTGCGTACGTATAGATTACCGTCTCCAAGAACGTGATGAAGTTCCTTCTCCACTTTGTTGGGTGGAAACAGGTGAGTCTTCACTAATTGGACTCATCCATGTGTAAGTGACAACGGAAGATTCAGTCGATCAGAAAGGGGGTGGAGATGGCTCAGAGTCGTCAGAAAGCGTATGTGGATCATCATCGGCGACCGTTGTCATTCGATGTGAATGATCATGTGTTCCTGAGAATCTCTCCAGGGCTTCAGCATCGTCATTTTGGTAAGCAAGGCAAGTTGTCTCCTTGATACTTGGGCTCTTTTGAGATACTTGAACGAGTTAGTGAGGTGGCAAATCGACTTTCATTGTTGTCAAGGTTCAGTTCAATGCACAATATGTTTCACGTATCTCAGTTGAAGAAACACCAACCTAATCCTGACAATTTGATTCGATGGGATCACATTGACCTAGAATCGGATGCAACGTTGATCCATGTGCCAATACGGATTGTGGATAGGCAAGAGAAGATCTTACGTGGGAAAAGCATCAGTCTAGTGCGAATTTTATGGAAACATAGTAGGATTCAAGAAGAAATGTGGGAGCTTGAGAAAGAAATGTTAGAATAGTGGCCCAAACTCTTCCCAGCCAACGGGGGTTTTCTACTTTTCAGGTACGGAAAAACCAATGGCGGGGAGAATGTAGCACCTCCAGTTTCAGGTACATGACCCTTTATCATGTATTTTGAGTCTATATGATGTTCAAGACAAGTTTTGAGGGGTTCTAAGAGGTTTTGTCATGTTTTGGAGGTTTTTATGGAGGTGCACGGTTTGTGCACGGTTTGTGCACGGTTAATAGAAATTGTACACCATCTTCAGGAAATCGTGTGAGGGAAGACAGTGGGCACTGAGCAGGCGCATAGTTGGCACATGGTTTAACCAAACAGTGCAAGTGCCCAGGAGAAACCGTGCTTCTTGAAACAGAGGGAAAAACACGATTAGCGCATGGTTTCTCTAACCATGTGAGCCAACCAAGTGAGGTGTGGCCTTAAGACAATAGCACCACATGGTTGGCGCACGGTTATCCAAACCGTGCGGCCAAACCGTGTGGCATACAATTTTCCCTCCTTAAATTGTGGATCTAATCCGAATTAATCCCTTTTAACCCTTGGTTTTCCCCTAAAACTCATAAGATCATGAATTCCTTTTGTTCCCAAGGTTTGAGAGATGATTCTCTTCAATCTGGGAGTGATTCTTAGGCGAATCAAAGTGTGTTGGAGGCCCGAATTCATCAGTAAGTACATGTTCTTCCTTGTTCTTCTAAGATCCAAGATTCTTCTCTCTCTCAGAACCATAGATCTAGTCCGTTATGGATAGATCTGTGTTATGAATGGTTTTATGATGAAATCTTGTTGGATCTAGTGAAGGGACCGTGGGTTGTGATTGGATGTTGAAGTTTTGAAGTTTTGTTCTTCATTTTCACCAACCTTTCTGAGGTAGGTGGCTTTTCTCTCATCTCCACTTGATTTGAAACTTGAAGGCTTAGTTTTAATTAAATGTTTTGCTTGAAATTGTGGTGAAGTTCTTGGGTGATTCTCGGTGGAAATCCCTTTTGGTATTGGCTTTGGAAAATTGTGGGGAAAATTGGTTGGATTACAAAAAACCCCTTTGGTTCAAAATTTTAAAATGTTGATTTTAAAGTTATGGTTTCATTTTGATGCATTCATTGAAATGGATGTTTTCATTGTAACGACTTAGTATGAATTTGGCATAACCGATTGGGCGTGTGTTGAGTGAGATGGATAATGATCGTGAAATACCATCATCAAAGCGGGACAGAGTGTGGACATGAAGTTTCATCGTCAATGGTAACACCAAGTTTGGGTGTGTGTGTGTGTGGTTGTGTGTGTGCGAATAGAAAGGAATATGCCAAATCAAATGAGAAATAGTTTAAAGGTTTTGTTATGCTTTCCTTGGAAAAATTGTTTGACTTTGATATAAACTATTTTTACTGCTTAAAACAATTTTATATAATTATGCTAACAAGTTTGGTCATAGTTGCGTGAGTTGAGAAGTCATTGGGGAAGTCCTACTGAGTTTAGACTCGCCCTTTGCTTGGGTACTGTTTTGCGTTTGCAAATGTCATCTCTCGAGACACAGGTAAAGACAAGATATCTCATTTCTTTAGTGATACTTCTTGAGACATGGCACAACATGTGGAGTTGGAGCTTGGAGTTGTTTAGGAGTTGATTGTCATGATGTCTTGAGTCTTGTGGTTTTCTGGATTATTGTTTCTCATTTCTGTTGTAACTCTGATATCTTGGTTTATTGTTGGTCATGCATTTGGTTGTATTTTTTATCATGTGTTTGGTTGTTTATTGATTATGTAATTTGGGTGTTTTACCTTTAAAAAGAGCAAATCATCCCTCAAATGTTCTTGAGGTCCTTGGCATTTATTGTCAGTCTTTGGTGTCTTGAGGATGTCATCTAAAGCCTAGTAGCACACCCGTCACTTCTCAAGCCAATGAGGAGGGGCGGGATGTCGCAATTTCCCTACCAACTCATGCAAATCTTGCAATACTTAACTTCAAACTTCATCTTATCTCTCAATCAAAAGCCTTTGATATCACTTTGTCAAGACCCTCTCCCTCCAAAGATGTTGCAATGAATGAAGACAGATAATGACCCCCGAGTATCGCCTCCAGTAGGCCCCGAGTTGGCGACTAACACTGATGGTATTAAAAACCTCACAGTATGGGAGGCATTACCCTCTATAAATAAAACAGGATCGGGAGATACGATAAACAACTACCAAGCAGCTCCATCAGATAATATAATGGTAAACCAAAAATCATCCCACAATACATGAATAAAGTAATCTGATACATATAAAAGTATCCAAAGTAAATACCAAAAGACAGGTCTACAACATCGACTCAACAACTCCAACTCAGTTAGTAATGTCCAAATCTCAGTCCCCAAAGTCTTCCTGAAAACCTGAAAACATCAGAACTAGGGTCTCAAGTGCACATATAAAAAGAGCATGTTAATGCGCCGGTGAACAAACAGCAGAACCAACAAGAACCAATACAGGTCAACTATCTCATCTCAGTCTCACCAAGACTCACTCACCAAATCATGCATCCAATATAACAATATAACATTGAGATCGTAACAAAGCAAAGCACCTCGTTGTTGCTTCCCCGCTGATTTGCCGCTTTCACGCTCCAACGTCGAACGTCTTGTGTTCTCATCTCTTTCATACATATCACATCACATCACGTACCAGCCATCTCTGATGTGGGTCGGGACACATCCCTACCTACCACAACCTCGCAAGGTCTAGCATCTTGTGCTAGCATCAGGCATCACCACACCATGTCTCGCCCGAAGACACCTAGGCTATCACATCATATCTCATCATATAACAGAAGCAGTATGATATCATGAACGTGAAGGGTGTCAACATTGTGTTCACCTCCTACAATGCATAACCCCCACCATATACATCTCATCACATCATTGTCTCATCACATCACGCCTCGCCTGAAAACACCTAGGCCAACACTGCGCATCTAGCCCGAAGACACCCAAGCCATCACTACTAAAGGAAGAGCAGGGAAGAGGGGGTAACCAGCTATCTGTATCACCACCAACCTGGATGCTAGGGAAAACACTCAGAACCCAAAACCTATGAGTGTTGGTAAGGTTATCCAATTATGGCAGGGCATGTAAAGAAATAACATAATCATACATGATATATAGATAGCACATAATACCGAACTTACGGGTTCACATCAACTGCACTAGCGCACACCATGTCACCACCATTGCACCACACACCGATCGTTGTGTTTGTGTTCTTCTTCTTCTTTTGTTTCCATCTTTTCTTCATCTGGAAACCTCTATAGTGTGACTCAACATTTTTGCAACACACACAAGCCACGCAACATTTCCCACTTTTATTTGCAAGTTCCACCACTTTCCATGTCTATCAAGTTGCATCAACTTTCATTTACTAAGTCACTCCATTCACATTTCCACAGCCCATTCATTTATTCATTTATTCCATTTACCACACACATCAGTTCCACCCATTCATATTCATTTCATTTAGCATCATCATTTATGTCATGGAAAACTGGGCAACTAACACAACCACTTATAAAAGTTGGTGCCCAAGACTCAACTTTATCAGTATTTTTTATTACCATACCATGTGTACAGTGAGTTACGCATGATGTAAACTTACCATTATAGTGTTGACATTTCAGCGTCCACTATTTGACAGTAATGTCCATAAATTAGTTGTCGTATCAAAAGGTTATAGCAGATCTCAAACTATAATGAAAACATCAAGATATTATGACATTAATCTTAAATATATGTTATATGGTCTAGATACATCAGACTGACTTGACACGGCTGATGTTTGACTATCAGGTGTTGAGGGCTCATAAGCATTGAGATTTCTTCTCATGAAGTTCTCACTTGATGATCTCTGGTATGTGAGATCATGAGGACAGACCCACCAATAGGAACATCACACGTTTCAGGTGTCATTGGTTGTTTCTATCAACGGGCATGTGTATTGGTCTTCTGACTTGAGATCATTATCAATGTGTCATTTGATCGCGTACTTTGATACAAGGTGAAAACCATGACAATAAAGTCATGACGAGGTTGTTTGTATTGGGTGTGTCATTGGTAGTATGGCATTGAATGAATGATCAAGATAAAATTTGTCGCTTCTGATTTGAGGAAGTGATATCTCTGGCCCGGTGGATCAGGATGGTAATACCTTCTATAAATTCATGATCATGGTAGTCGAAGATAAGTCTGTCCAGTTAGATCGACAAATAATAAAGCAAGCAAAGGACAGTGACACAAGTGTGTGTCCTGCTTTATGAGATATTGTATGACAAAGAGATTATATTACACAGTGTGTGTACGTAGGTTAGTTGTCATTTCTATGACTACTTATCTCTTTAGGGGTCATAATGGGTTGCTAGATTTTGCTCTTGGTCTGTGAATATTACTAATTGGTATCAAGATAAAGACCTAGAGGGTCACACACAATAGCGTATTCAAGAATTTGTTGTATTCGATTGGATAGGTATATAGGATATGGTGGGGCCCACAATAAATTCATATTATTCAAGTTAAGAATAATTGACATTGAATTTATTTATTAAATGTATTTACAAGTTTTAAAGTAAATACATGAAATAATATTATATGAACGAATATTATATTTAATACTCAAGGTTCATTTAATATTAGCGGGATTTACGAGACGAGTTAATGACTCAGGTTTATCATGTAATATATATTAATATATGTTACAAGTACGTGATAAAATATAAATAATATTTATGATGCAGTTAGTTCGTCATAATTATTTATTTATTACTTATTTAGTGGAGGTCTGATGTACGGGGGTCGGGAACCCTAACCAGGTATTTTTGCACATCCACTATATAAGTACATGAGGAGCTCATTTCCATGTGTAAGGGGAATTCATTTTCCAACGGATTGAAATCTCATCTCTCATGTAAAGACCCGTAAATTTCAAGGAAATTTTTTTTCTTAATTTTCTTTGGAATTTTACAAGAGCGCAGTTTCTGACGACACCTGATTCCGAGGCCCGGTGTGCCCGGAATCATTTTCCGAAGTTTGGCTCGGGTACGTTCAGTGAACGGACGAGCGGGTTTTTCTAACTTTTGAACCGGTGCCCGGAATCGAATTCTGAGGGCACCGATGAAATCGCAGCGCCGGTATTCGCTTAGAAACGCCTCTTCCGGAGTTGCGTTTGCTCGAGTGTGGTTTTTAATTTTCGGGCTTAAAGTTAAAAAATAAAATAATTTTACGACAACTTTATTTTATTTCACTTAAGCCACTTGGAAGCCACTTGAAGCCACTTAAAATCGGCTTAAACTGAGTTGATCCGGATAGGATGCTATCCAGAAATATCCTACCCCCTTGGTAAAATATTTGTGAGGTGGGGCCCGCACGAGCCCCGCCGTTTCTTTCCGCTAAGTAACGCACCCGCGAAAACCCGTCTTTATGAAAGTCAACTGACACGTTTTCTTAAATTCTTAACAGACCATTTAATTGGGCGGTTTATTTCGTGAATTAAATGGGCGGTTTCTTTCGTTGAATTAATTCAACGAATTGATGGGTCGTTACTTACCTTTTTCGTTTGTTGGCGTAATAATAAAATAAGACCAACTAGTCTTTTTGGAGGATTACTGGTTGAGAGGTTTGACAGAGTCCTCGTACCTTTATCCTTCTTCACGAAGAACGCGAAGAACGCGAAGAACGCCGGCCTCCGACGAAGAACGCCGAACCCGGAAATCGACGAAGCGACGTCGTGTTCCGCGACGCCGACGTTCCCTTCCTGCAACGTTCTTCTGCGACATCTCTTCCTCCGCAACGGATCTTCGATCAGCTGCTTGAGGTAAGAGTCTCGGATATTTTCTTTTTAATCTCCCTTGTGGTTATTACCAAAACACGGATTTAATTATTTAATTAAATTAAATCTGTTGTTTCATGGTCCGTTGAGTTCGCCGACTCAACGCCGGTTTCCGCGACGACGCGACGCCCTTCCGCGACGACGCGACGATCTCCTCCTTCCGCGACGAGCAATTCCGCGAAGGACGTGCGTACAACGACGACCAACGAGGTAGGGGTTGTTGTGAACTTTTCCTTTTTCCCGTGATCGTTCTTCTTTTTTTTTTAAAGTAAAGAACCGGACAATAAGAACAATTTTATTCCATTAAAATTGTTGAATTCATATGTTGAATTTTGTTTCTCCCGTTGTTTATCACTAACGCGGAGGGTGCGGGCTAAACGAACACGGCTCGACGACCCTCCGTCGTTCTTCGTTGTAATGCGGATTTGACGGGTGACGACGGAACGTGCCGCAGCGGAAGTTTGATGATTCCGCAGTGAAGGGCGAGTCCCGGGAGGAGCAGCGGCGCAGACGGGAACAGAATCGGACCACCGGAGCGACTCCAGTGGCCCGCAGAAGCCGCCGGCGGCGCGGGTCGCCGGCGCGGCGGCGCCGGCAGCCGGGAGCGACGGCGCGCCGCCGGACAAGGCCGCCGCGACAGAAGTCGCGGCGGCGGCACTCGCGGACCCGCGGCCGCGCGGGTCCGGCGCGCGCGGGACGCGGCTGAAGCCGCGTCCGGTTGTCCGAGCGACACCCCGCGGGTGCTGCGGGGTTGTCACGCGGGGGCGGGGGCTCCCCCCCGCGTCGCTCGGCTGCCCAGGGCGACATCCCGCGGGTGCCGCGGGGGTGTCCCGCAGGGGTGGCGGCTCCCCCCCGCGTCGCTCGGCCGAGCCGAGCCGGGCCGGCCGAGCCAGGCAGGGCCGCGCCCTGGCCGGGCCGGACCGGGTCCAACCGGGTCGACCCGGTTCGACCGACCTAGGGGGGGGGGGGGGTCGGGCCGGCTCGGCCCGGGCCCGGACCCCCCGTCTTCGGACAGTTTTCGTTCAAATGCTCGTAACTTGAGCTACGGGCCTCCAAACGACACGTTGTCAGCGGCAACGCGATCCTTGGATCGAGACAGTCGTTTCGGTATATCACACTCAAGGTTTCGGAATACTTTGAGTTCGGCCGGGTTGGTTCGTACACGAAACCAATCGGGCCCTCGGAGCGGAAACGCTCATATCTTGAGCTACGGACGTCCGATTGACGTGGCGTCAGCTTTGTTGTTTTCCTCTAAGTGAGACGGATCTTTTGGCATACTCCGCCCGAGGTTTGGACGCAGGTGAAGTACGGTCGGGTTGGTTTTTCCTTAAAAACCAACCGAGCCCCTGGGACGAAAAAGCCAATAACTCTCAGACTGGGCGTCTGATTGACGCGTCGTCTGCGACGTTGAGTTCCTGTTGACGATACGGAACTTTTGGATACATCAACTTCGAACTTTGTGACAGTTGATGTATCGGCATCTCGGCTCGTGGAGCGGACCCTCCCGAACGAGCTTGCTGTGTGCGGGAACCCTAGAGCTGGCTGCGACTGCTACTTCGACAGCGACGACTGTGCAGAGATCCTCAGTGGACTGCAGCAACGACTGTGCAGAGATCCTCAGTGGACTGCGACGACGACTGTGCAGAGATCCTCAGTGGACTGCGACGACGACTGTGCTCAGCGATCCTACGTGGATCAGTGCTACAGGTCCTGTGTGGGCCCGATCCTGTGTGGGTCCGATCCTGTGTGGGTCAGCGCTCAGCGGTTCTGTGTGAGCCAGCGCCTACAGGTCCTGTGTGGGCCCGATCCTGTGTGGGTCTTGCGGGGGTTAGTTACCTATCGATCCTTCGTGGGTTCGACGACTTAGATGGATCAGTGATCATCTTTATCGTCATCCGAAGAAGTATACATGTGTGAGCTGAATCTTGAGTTACTCTCCTTTGTGGATTGTGTTGAGCTATCATGTGTGGATTTACTGTTTACTCTCCTTTGTGGATTGTGTTGAGCTATCCTGTGTGGATTTACTGTTTACTCTCCTTTGTGGATTGTGTTGAGCTATCCTGTGTGGATTTACTGTTTACTCTCCTTTGTGGATTGCGTTGAGCTATCATGTGTGGGTATACGTTTGCTTTCCTGTGTGGACTGGGTTGTGTTTGGGCTCGGACGTTGGAGCCGAACGGGAATTGGTGACTTAGGTATATGTATGGGCATATACCTAAGCTGTGTCAGATTTTACTTCGTGATTGTATCTTCCATTTGTGGTTTATCCTTTGTGGATTTCGGGAGACCTTCGGGGGTCTCGGGGTCCCTACTGAGTAGCTTATACTCACCCCTGCACGGGCTATGCCCGCACTACGTTGTGTTGGTTGCAGACGACGGACAGCGCTGATCGTGGTGAAGGCTTGCGGAGCAGGACGGTACCTGGAGGTGGACCACTGGGCGGGACGTACTCGGAGCGGTCAGGTGGACCCGAGGAGCAGTGGAGGCTATCTGTACCCACCCTTCAGGTGGGACTTTCAGAAGACGGCTCGACGCTGCGGCTTTTCTTTTCAGTTGCTGTTTTTCCTTTCAGTTGTACTTTACAGTTGTGCTTGTATTTCCGACCTCTTTTACTTTCAGCACAGCTTGTACAGTTTTTACTTAGTGTTTACCTTTCTGCTTGCTTACTCTGTGGTGTTTGCTTACTTTTCAAAGGCAATACCTTCCCTTTCTGTTGGGATTTACGCCTTGGTGCTAGTCGCCAGCCCCTGGCCTATGGAAGGCGGGCTTGGGGTAGTCACGGCACGGGCCCCGAGGACGGGTCGTGACATCTCCTCCTACATCCTTGAGAGAGAAAGACATCATTAAGCAATTGATCCAAGGACGTATTTGCGGATCATAGGAACAGAGTCGACGTGATCGTCGCGACATCGAAGGAATCGTTAGAACTCCACACTAGCACTCGAAACTCGACGATCAGCATTCACGCAATTTCTTGAAGCGTGTGTGAACGATCTACAGGGGTTCAGCTTCGGATCCTTCATGCAATGATCGTCGATGATAACCTGTTGTCGAACATGTCATGACTCAAACAAGGTACACGTTTGTTTATTTATTTTGTGCTTATTAAATTCACACAAGATCTTTCGACCTTTACCAAGGCTTAGATCGTCGGAGACGATGAAGTTACGTCGCTCCGGTGATGAATATTTTAAAATCTTCAACCCACCGACTTTCGTTGCGTGCCCTGATACCTTCAATTGGCATCAGAGCGATCGTATGAATTTTTTGAGTCAAAGAAAAATTAAATTGTAGTAAATTAAGTAGAGAGCTTCAAATCGATTCCAACGGAACAGACCACATGTCGATCTGATTTTGAATGACCAAGTTATGGTCATCAGACGTTTTTGGTATGGATCGAAAAGCGGATGTTGCGATATAAAATTAAAGAACAATATATTTATATATTTGTTTGTGTTATGTTTTTTAACTTCATACCGACGAACGTTTAATTTCCGATCAAGTTTCGATCAGAATCCGATGACTGGTTCCATACCAGCCAGATCATTTTTCCCCGGTGAGGGATTGCTTCCCTTGGAAGCTTTGCATTAAAATTAATAATGAATTGCTTCTTATGGAAGCAATGTTATAAATAAAAAAGGATGGTGGGGTTTGGTTGTCAGTTGCATGTGTAAGGTTATCTGAGAAGTTATTTAAATAAAAAAATCCAAGGCTTCTCAAGGAAGCCTTGACCGCCGCCAGCCCCACAAGAAACACTTTCTCCTACCTCACGCGAGGTCGAACCCCACCATCTCGGCTACATGGTTGAGAAGCCCGCAGACCGCCCACGCCTCCCTTCTTCGTGCGACGAAGTCGCACAGCTGCCTAGTCAGGTAGCCATCGGTGCAGGCACCCATCAGTGCCCCTCCGTGCAGAGCCAAGGTCGCGCAAGAGAATAGTGGTGTGAGAGAAACCGAGCTTAGTAGGATCTCATCAAAATGGCATTTCATTTTACAATAGTTTGAAATACAATTAGAAAATATTTTTTTCTTTTTCCATAAATGGGTATATAAAAACCAAATAACATGTCAATAGCCACTTTATAAACTTCCATTTATGTTCTTTAAACTAAATGAAAATAGTCACTTCAAAAACTTTCCTTCGATTGAAACCACTTTTAAAAATGCTCGTTTCAAATCCACTTTCAGAAATCATTTTATAAATACACCTTTTAAAAGAACTTTATAAACATTTTAAATAAAGAAGCTAAATGTAGAAAGGAGAAACAAACACAAAAATATTTTATCACCAAACAAGAAAAACGAACCACGGTGTCTCAGCTGACAATCGAGTTAGGGAACACAATCGAGAGTTCCATAGAGTCATCGAGTATTATGGGCAACACACTAGGTCATAAGGTGAAACAGTCCTAAACTTTACCAAACACGGATCAACCTGTCATCCTATGTTGCATCCTAACAAAAGTTGGCCCGACTAGTTTGCACCCGACCTAGAATCAAGGGCACTCTCAATTAGTCTCAACACATAATTAGAGGGACACTAGTAGTGTGAGCCTAACTAGTGTAGCATAAATCTCACCTTTCACTCAGTGCCTAGTGATCCCATGAAAGTCAAAACAATAGAAGGTGCGCAATCAGACAAATTTGCATCTCACCTCGCCTCCAACACCCTCACAAGAAACAGCCCCAACATGTCATTCATATCACATGAAATATAAAGCATTTCACTCAGGCCACAATTCATATCAGGCAGGGGCTCAAGAGGGTCTCACACACTCATGTCATTTGAAAACCATTCAAAGTGTCAAACGAACCTTATCAAAATAGACTCGGGCTGCCAAGTCACTCTATTTCTCTTCTGAAATTACATTTCCAAAAGCATTCTTTTAAAAACCACTTAAAACCTCATTCAAAGCCATTTAAAATATCACCCCTTTTTCATCCAAAATCGTTCAAGAAAGTGAAGCCTCCCCTTTAGTTAATTCAGGGCCCAAACGAGGTCAAGTTCATTTAAAATACCAAGCTCACTTGAAACAAACCATTGAAGCCTTTTTGCAAACACTTGGCACACAAACATCTCTTTAGAAAACAAAATACCGTTGAAATACCCTTTTATGCCAAGTGAGGAACCAATCCAAACATTTATAGATCCTCTTTCACTATCATATATAGGTGTGATTAAACAAATAAAACATGTAAAAACATCGAGCACCAAATGTTATGTCAAATAAAGAAAACACGCAAAAACATTCACCTCAGTTCAACGGTGATCGAGCCGAAAGCTGTAAGAACCCAGTTTTTGCTGCGGAAGACTTTGGAATATTCTTGATATTATTCCGGAGCAGCGCCTTCAGACGGCGTGCGATTTCGAGCCCCGATGTGGCCGGAATTAAATTTTCAGTGTGTTCGCACTGAGAACGCCAAATAAATGGGATAACTCCTAAACGGTGCTTCGGATCAGAGATCCGAGTGTACGGATGGGTCCGGAATGAGGATTTTGCCCTAGGAACGACATAAAGTATGTCAGTGCGGGACGTTTGGACCCCTCGCTCGCTTTCGTAACGTTAAACGGATAATTAAGTTAATTAATTTATTCCTTTAATGGTGAAACTCAAGTATCTCTTAAACGGTGGCTCAGATGGGAAAACTGAGGGCACCGTTGAGTTCGGAGCGTGCCGTTTACCCTATGAGGGGTGTAATCTTAGCGGGCGCGGGTCGTTTGTGAAAAATGGCCCCATAGGCGTTTTCGTAATTTGGCGGCTTTGGGCATTCAGCTTTATAACTTTCAAACGGAAGCTCGTAATCAAATTCTGAGACCACCGTTGTGCTCGAGAGGTGATGTTTACCCTAGGAGAGGTTTGATTTTGACCTCGCCAAAGGTTTCGGATGCGAGGAAAATTATGGGTTTAAATTAATTAAAATTCTTTTTTTTATTTAAACCCTTCTTCTTCCCCACCCCTCTTGTTCTCCCCTGGCGGAACCTCCCTCAAACCTCCCTCTCATCCTCCACTCCGGCGAGGCAACTCCGGTGAGGCACGGCGCACCGACGGATCCCTTGCAGCGAAGCTTCGGGCAACGCCCCAACAGGTACGAGGTTCCGTTGCGTTTTTAATTCTGCATCTACCTTTGAACTCGTTTTCTAGCATCGATTTGTCATCGAATTTGCAATCAAAGCCCATGTTTGCGTAGTACATATTTTGAGCTTTCAAACGCTTGTTTCGGAATTGAAATCCGAGTTCTAACGGGTCCGCGGGCGTTCACCGAAGTTTGCGGGAATTTGGGGGTCTTCCGAGCAGCAGGCGAACGGGCGAGCGGGTGGCCTTGGCGGCAGGCGGCGGGGCTGCTCGGTGCGAGCGGGCGGCGCTGGTGTGCGGAGCGGTGCGGCAGGTCTCGGTTGGGGCTCGCGGAAGGCGCGAGCGGCGGAGCGGGCTCAGCAGGTTGAGCGTCGTGGAGGCGCGGCGAGCAGGAGAAGTCGGTCGGCTGTCCGACCGGCGGCGTGCGAACAGGGGTCGCGCGGCGACCCCGTGGGTGACGCGGACCCGCCAATGGCGGGTCTCCGCGTGAAAAGGGGGCCGACCGGCCAACGGCCGGTCGGTGGAAGGTTTTTTAAAAATAAAAATATAATTTAAGTTTAAAATAATAATATTATTATTATTATTATTATTACTATTATTAGAGGAAATGATTTATTATTTATAAATCATAGACCGGGTGTCGGATTTGGGCGTCGTCTGCGGCGACGCGCTCCTTAAATTACGACAAATATTTTGAGATGGTTTCGGGAATTTTTAATTCCCGAAACGAGGGGCCTCGGAGGCGCGACGCGTCTCTAATTGACGTTTTTTTCGGGGGGGGTCTTGTTTTGGACGGCGCGAACGCTTCTGACGTCCGTTTTGAGCGCTGTCAGTGGCGTTGGGACCCTGGCGCCAAGGTGAAGCTTTCCAGGGTGGTTTCGGGCGTTGAAGCCGGAGTTGAGGCGTGGGCCCCACGGCCCGTCTTTTGAGGTGCGAGCAGCGTTTAGCGACTTTCTCATCGGGCGTCTGTTCGGGGCGTGCGAGCAGTCGATTCTGGATATTTTTCTGAGGGGATTGCAATGGTGCAATCCGCCCGCCCTAATTCTGCACAATGGTGCGGGCCCCACGAGGGTCGTTTGGGCGTTGACAGTGATTTTCCATCTCTATCACCGAGCAACCGTTTTGGACAAGTGAATAGTCCATCTTGTGTACTTTTTCGAGAGGATCGCAACGGTGCGATCCGTTGGCAGCGCTTCGGGACTGGGGTGCGAGTCCTGCGTGGTACCGCTCGTGCGCGGTAAGCCGGAATGTACCTTTTTCTCCGGATATCCGTTCCACTCAAGTGAGTAGTGCTTTTGACGTGTTTTTCCAAGAGCATTGCGATGGAGCAGTTCGCCCGACCTTTTTCGGGGACGTGGTGTGGGTCTCACCCGACCCGGCTACGGTGAATAGTACCTTTTTCACCGGGTGTCCATTTTGGGCGATTGAGTATTCAATCCCGTGTGTTTTTTCGAGGGGATCGCAGTGGTGTGATCCGTTTGTTCAGTCTCGGGATCTTGGGGTGGGCCCCACACAGGTTGGTTACGGTGAATAGCACCTTTTTCACCGATTGACCGTTTCGGGCGAATAAGTAGTCTATCTCGCGTGTTTTTCCGCGGGGATTACAACGGTGTAATCTGTTCAGGCGAGCGAAGCCTCATACGCGATCTTATTAAATGTGGAAATATGAAGGGTGCCCCGGTGGCGGTTCTTCTACCGTGTTTGTAGCGGACCTTTGGCGTGTGATCGTGTGCACTCCTGGGAGAGTGAGGTTGGTGTCTAGAGAGATGTGGTTGGTTGTGCCTCAGCCGTTGAGGTGGCAGGTTGGAGTTGTTACGTTACACCCTTCGTGTTGACGTTGGGTGTCGTGTGCACGTTAGCCTTTGGGCTGAAAACGTGGTATACTCTGGGAGTATACGGGAACGTTGGGAGGTACATGTGGATGTTGTACCTGAGAACGTTTGTGCGCTTGGTTGGGATTGACTTGGGGCCACACGTCGTGTGGGCCACACGTCGTGTGGGCCCCAGGTGCGTGTCGTGTTCTACTTTGCGTACTTTTGACCTCTTGCGACGTAGAGGGTCCCTCGGTTCTCGGTTCTCGGTTGTTGACCAGCGAGGTTGAGTTTTTTCCCGGCTCTGTGCTCGATGGTTTAGATCAGCAGGGTTGAGTGGTTTCCCCTGGTTTTGTTCCGGAGTCGGATGGTTGCGCGATACCCACTCTGTGTTCGGTTGGCCAGTGTGGTACCATCCAGTAGAGATGGCCAGAGCAGTTCTGAGTTTTACCCTCCAGCGGGGGCTGGGCAGTGGGTCGCTCATCGACTTCTTCGGGTTTACCCTCCAGTAGAGACTGGGCAGTGGGTTGCCCACAAACTTCTAGGGTTTACCCTCCAGCAAAGATTGGGCAGTGGGTCACCCGACGACCTCTTAGGGTCTACCCTCCAGCAGGGCTTGGCAGTGGGTCACCTGATGGCTTATTCCAGGTCTACCCTCCAGCAGGGCTGGGCAGTGGGTCGCCTGACGATGTATTAGGGTCTACCCTCCAGCGGAGCTGGGCAGTGGGTCGTCTGATAATGTATTAGGGTCGACCCTCCAGCGGAGCTGGGCAGTGGGTCGTCTGATGATGTATTAGGGTTTACCCCCCAGCAGGGTTGGGCAGTGGGTCACCCGATATCTTGTTAGGGTTTACCCTCCAGCAGGGCTGGGCAGTGGGTCACCCGATATCATAGTATGAATTACCCTCCAGCAGGGTTGGGCAGTGGGACACCCGTTGGCATTTCAGACTCTGCCCTTTCTACTATGCTAGTCTGTGACTTTCCTCCGTGATTACCGGAGCGGGACCCTTGGTTGTACGGGTCAGCGATGGAACGACCTTGACTTTGAGGAGACCCCTCGACTGCGAGGCAGTGACGAGGTGTGGTTTGACTTAACCCGGAACACTCAAGTATGAGGGGCGCTTTCCCCCACCGAGACGCGTCCTTGTGACGCGACCTAAAACCGTGTGGGCGAGTCAGTGTCGCCCAAAGCGGATAGTGTTGAGGTGCGGTGGTTTGAGCCCCTTGACTTGTAGTTCGGGGCAGACGTGCGGGATACTGGGCATCGATGGTGTTTACTTCTGGGACTGTTGGTGACTCACTTTCTTGGGCTGAGCTACGGGATGGAGATCCCCTTACAACCTTGTTCGGGCTTCTTATTGAGCATATGTATTTGTATATACCTTGTTTCTGGTACCCATTTTATCGGGTTTTGGTTACTCTCCTTCCAGAAGAGGCGAAGACGCGCGGGGTATGTCACGTGCTTTCCGTGTCTAGCTTCTCGTGGTTGGACGAGTCTACTCTCCTGCTATAGGCAGCGAAGACTCGACAAGAAGTTCATCTTTTCACCGTTTTCAGCTCCTTGTGTCTGGACGAGTCTATCTCCTTTCTCTTGTTGGGTTGAGCTGGACTCTTTACTGTACTCTTTACTGCACTTCCGGTTGTATTCCTTTACTTTCCCCTGTTCGATTTACCGCTCACCCTTCGGTACCTCCTTTGTTGCTCCCTCGAGCCTTCGGGGTATCCTACTGAGTATTTTTATACTCACCCATGCTTGGGCTTTGCCCGCACCTGGTGTGTCTTTGCAGACGACGGACAGGTTGGTCGTGACTTCAGTGGAGCTTAGGAGATCATGAGCGTGGACCGCGTGCAGTGGTCGGAGTCGGGTTCCAGGTGGGGGACCTTTCCAGCTGTTTTCCTTTTTGTTTACCTGTTGCCGGGTTGTGGCACTTTTCTGGTTGGGCGTGTGTTTTGCCCCTTTTCTTTTTCAGTTTACCTTCAGCACTTGCTTGTACTGTTTAGAGGTCGATGCACTTTTGTGGGATATATATATAGCAGTTGCACTTTACTCTGCTTGCCTTTTCTTTTACTCTGCACTTTTGCATGAGTGAGTTGCGTGTGTGTGTACAGGTACTTAGGCAAAGGTCTCCCCGAGTTGTTGTGCCTTCAGCGTTGGTCGCCAGCCCTTGGGTAGTTGCGGCTCGAGCCCGGGTAGGGTCGGGTCGTGACAGAAGTCGTCGCCTATGACAGCGGACGCTCAAACACAAGCCTCAAGAAACCTCTCACAAGCCCTAACACCCCAACGCACCTAATCAGAGTCACCTGTGAACCCTAAATCTGCCCAACAGCCCTCTTAGGGTTCTTGAGTGTTGAAATTGGTTTTAAAATTTAAAAAAAAATGTTTTAAGTTTTCATGCAAAATTGTTTCAGTTTATTATTATTATGCAAATTATTTTTATTTTCCGACTTTTGTTTACGGGCATCTGTGTGGGCTTATGGTGCTACTGGGCCTCAGTGTGTTTTTTGCTAGCTTATTGGGCTTCTGTTTCGTTAGGGCACTTGTGTTTGGACTAATTTCGATGCTGCTTCAGGTGGTCTCCTAACCGTTGATTACCACTTGATCAAACGGCTCGTTTTCAAGGGTTTTGTGTTTTCTGGTTTTCGACGATCCGCATCATCTTCATCTCGCCCTATCTGCACTTGTCGCATGTGTCGTGATTCGCGTGAGCCATTTCACCAATCTGATCTTCTCGAACCATCGGTGCATCCGCAGTCGTCCACGCATCCTTCCTCACATGTCGTGCATGACATTTGCATCACTTCGCCACCTTCTCGCCTTTATTGTGCCTCGTCGCTTCATTTGTCCACAATGGTCTTCATTCCTTCAAAGGGAGTGGTTCCTTCGGCTTCCATGCAGAAAAGTTAATTCGAGAGAGAGGGATAAGCTCTGGTGCTCCTCTTCTACGCCTATACAGCCCATGTTCCGGTCATCATCTCTGGTGGATAGCTCGGTACTTGCGAGCTCTGTCTGGACCGCATCGGCTTCAAGATTGTACAACCCCGACAGTGCCATTTCTACTTCAAGGGATTCGGTATTCGGACTTGTGAAATTGTTCCTTTTATGTTTTGGATCTATGTTGTATTTCTTTCTTTCTTTACGGTATGTTTGTGGGGTGGGTGCGTGTGAGTATGTCCAGTTTAGCAACGAATGTTATCATCCTCCAGTCGGGTTTAGTGCGAGTCCCTAGAGTTACAAGGGTTGCACGGTCGAATAGTTTGTTTGGTCTGCATGTGTTGTCTCGCTGCTTTTATTTTCTCTTTTGTATGCTTCATGTTTGTTTGTTTGCATAATAATAAACGGTTGTGGTGGTGTTCTTGACGTGGAGTAGGACCAAACCGGTCTGAACCACGTAAATCTTTGTGTTCTTTAATTTTCTGCATTTTCTTTACTGTTCTTGTTTGTTCTTTCTCTGACTTGCTTCCACCTTATGGTTTCATCGAACTTACCACTTGTCTTCATCCAAACTGATTCCCTTCTTATCCTCTATGAGAGTCAGACTGCCTTCAATCGGATCCATTTTGACCCTCACAATTAGTATCAGAGTCTGTAATCGGTCTAAGCAACGTCATCTACTAAGTTCGAAGACGAGAAGTTCGGCGGTGAGAATGATTTTAGTATGTGGAGAGTTAAGATGTGTGTGTTTCTAGTCTACAATGGACTAGCGAACGCCTTACACAGCCCTAAAAAAACTATAGTTACCATATTTGTCAATGGTCGGTCTGCCACAGCATATGTAAATATCGACCCTAGTGTTTTAGAAAAGGCTCATTGTACGTTACTCTTAACCTTATAAGACAAAGTTCTGCATAAAGTTGCTCATGAAACCTGTAAGAACCCAGGTTTTGAGTCTCTGAGACTTTGAAATTTTCATGATGTTATTCCGGAGCAGGGTGTTCAGACGGCGTGTGATTCCGAGCCCCGGTGTGGCCGGAATTAAATTTTAAGTGCGTTCACACTAGACACATCAAATAAACAGAATAACTCCTAAATAGTTGCTCGAATGGAAAAACCAAGGGCACCGTTGAGTCCGGAGCGTGTCATTTAACCTAGGAGGGGTGTAACTTTCGCGGGCACGGCCCTTTTGTGGAAAACGGCACCAGGGGCGTTTTCATAATTTAGCGGCCTCGGGCGTGAACTTTACAAGTTTTGAACGGAGGCTCGGATTAAAATTCTGAGACCGTCGTTGCGCTCAGAACGTGGATTTTTCCCTAAGGGCGGCTTAACCCCGACCCCGTCGAGAGTTTGGGTACAGGCCTACTGGTGGGTGTTTAAGAATTAATTAATTTTAATTAATTCTTTTCCCTACTTAAACACCTCCACCCCTCCCTTCTTCCCCTTAGAACCTCTCCCTGGCGGGAGCACGGTGGCACGACACGCTCGTTAAGCGTTATTTAGCGTCTCGCCGAGATTCTTGTTTCGGATGGCGCGAGCACATCTGAAGTCCGTTTTAGGCACCGTCAGCGGCGTTGTGACCCTGGCATCGAGACGAAGTAGTCCAGGGTGGTTTCAGGCGTTGAATCTGGAGTTGAAGTGTGGGCCCCACGGGCCGTCTTTTAAGATGTGTGCAGCATACTGTGACTTTTTCATCTGACGTCCGTTCGAGGTGAATGAATAGTCGTTTTGGCGTGTTTTTCCAAGAGCATCGTGATAGCGCAGTTCGCCCGACCTTTTCAGGGACTGAGGTGTGGGCCCCACGAGACGTCGTATGGGCACAAAGCGGTGTAGAATAACTTTTTCGTCGAGAGTCTGTTTCAAGCGAGTAAATAGTCTATCTTGCGTGTTTTTCCGCGAGGATTGCAACGGTGTAATCTGTTTGGGCGTGCGGAGCCTCTTTCGAGATCTCATTAAATGTGGATACATGAAAGGGCGTTGGTTGGAGGTCCCTTTGACGCACTCTGAACCAACGCACGGTAGCGATGTTAGTGACCCCCAGTGATGGCACGGGCAGTGCGGAGTTATCGGACCAGTTTCGGGTTTACCCTCTAGCGGGGCTAGGCAGTGAGTTACCCACCAGCGTGTCAGGGTTTACCCTCCAGCGGGGTTGGGCAGTGGGTTACCCGTTGAGCTTAGGGTTTACCCTCCGGTTGAGCTGGGCAGTGGGTTACCCGACGACCTCTTAGGGTCTACCCTCCAACTGGGCTGGGCAGTGAGTCACCCGACGACCTCTTAGGGTTTACCCTCCGGCTAGGCTGGGCAGTGGGTCACTCAGCGACTTCTTTCAGACTCAGCCCTTTCTATGAGGCTAGTCAGTGACTTTTCTCCGTGATTACCAGAGCGGGACCCTTGGTTGTACGGTTTCGCGATGAGACAGCTTTGACGTGCGGGACATTTGGGCATCAGTGATGGACATCCTTAGAACTGTTGGCGACTTTTCCTGGGTTGAGCTTGGAGATGGAGATCCCCTTACACACTCATTCAGGTTTCTTGTTGAGCATATATATATATACACCCTACGTTTGTTCCCACTCCTTGGGTTCAGATACTTTCCTTCTAGGAGGGGCGAAGACGCGCGGGGTATGCTACGTGATTTCCGTGTCTAGCTCCTCTTGGTTGGACGAGTCTACTTGCTTACTTTTGCTGGGTTGAGCTGCACTCTCTCTATTGTACTCTTACACTGTTCTTTGTTCTGATTACTGCTCACCGTTTTAGTACCTCCTTTGTTGCTCTCTTGAGCTTTCGGTGCATCCTACTGAGTATCCTTATACTCACTCCTGCTTGGGCTTTGCCCGCACTTGGTGTGCCCTTGCAGACGACGGACAGGTCGATCGAGACTACGGAGAAGCGTAGAGGACACAGGAGCTTTGGCTGCGTTCAGTGGTCGTAGTAGGACTTTCAGGTGTGAGACTCACCAGTTGTTTACTTTTGTACCTGTTGTCGGGTTGTGGCACCTTTCGGGTTGGGTGCGTGTTTTGCCCTTTACTGTTCAGTTTACTTGTCAGTCCACTTTTCAGCACTTTACTTGTTCTGTTTTTAGAAGTTGATGCATGACTGTGGTTGAATTATAGTTGTTTGTCCTTTGGTTTTCTTTTTACTCTGCACTCTTGCATCGAGTGGGTTGTGTGTGTGTACAGGTACTTAGGCGAAGGTCTCCCCGAGATCGTTACACCTTCGGCGCTTGTCGCCAGCCCCTGGCCTATGGAGGCGGGCCTGGGGTAGTTGCGGCTCGAGACCGGTAGGGTCGGGTCATGACAAAGTGGTATCAGAGCTGGTTCGTTCCTTGGGGCGTTGTTCGGACGTCCCTAAAAAGGAATTGGTTGGGATTTAGGGCAATAGTGTCGACGTGTCTCGAGAGCGGCACTCAGGCCAGGGAGTCCAGTGATGGTACGAGTGGTCGACGTATCCATTCACCAGGACCCTAATACCCTGCTTGTCGACTCGGCACGCTGAGACATTTGTTGCAGGGAACTTTGGAACATCCATCTGGTAGGATTGGGTCTTTGACTGTCCTTGTTGAGTCAGCTCCCCTTTGTGATTACTGTTATATTTGTGTGTGTGTGTGTGCGCGCTCATCTGATCGCGGTAATCCTTGATAATTTTCAGGATGCCCCCACGACAGCAGCCAGCCAGGTTACCCTCTCCAGTTCGTGACGACGACTTGGCAAGCGACGAGGAGTCAGTTTAGGGACCCTCACGTGATCCCCTTCCACCCAATGGCTCAATAGTGGCTTCTCCATCTAGAGAGCGGCAGTTAGTACCGGCAGCACAGGCCGAGGTTGAGTGCAGGCTAAGTGCGCTCTGAGACTTCCAGCGTCAGCGGCCGCAGAAGTTCCGCGGGGACCTGGATCCTCAGGCGGCAGAAAACTGGCTAGAGTCCGTGGACCGACTTTTCAGGTTGGTACGGACCCCGGCGGACCAGATGGTAGCCCTAGCTGCCCGCCTTTTCCTCAGGACGATCGGGCGTTGGTGGGGGTTGGTTACGTAGACCCACGACGAGTCGTCTCTCACGTGGGATAGCTTCTAACAGCTCTTCTGGGAGGAGTAGTCCCCCTCTTGTTTACGCTCCGTTCGGATTCAGGAGCTTCTGGAGCTGAAGCAGGGGGGTGACTGTGGCGCAGTACTCGGCCCGGTTTACCGATCTGACACGCTACTCACAGAATATGGTCCGCGATAGTTACTTCCGGGCGCGGAAGTTTGAGCAGGGTCTTCGCAGGGAAGTATGCGCTAGTGTAGTACCCCTGTGCATCCTTACTTATGTCGGGGTGCTAGAGCGGGCGCTCGTGACAGAGAGCTTCTTGGCTGAGGGACGCCAGCTGGCAGGACCTAGCAGTGGCCGCTTCAGAGCAGAGTCTTCGGTAGCAAGCAGGCGACAGAGAGCAGAACCTCAGTCGAGGAGGCCCTTCCGTGAGCAGACTCAAGGGCAAGGTCGTACACCGCAGTGGCGTCGTAGAGCACCAGGGCGGTCAGGAGAGAGTCGGTGCTATGCTTGTGACGAACGGGGTCACCTAGCACGGGACTGCCCGACCAGGCGTACCAAGCAGTCGTGGCAGGCAGTGGGCGCACCGCAACGGCAGAGGCAGCGTCGTGACCAAGGATCTCCCAGGCAAGGACAGGGTGGTCCTCAGGGAGGCGGCGCAGGCAGAGCGGCAGGACCTGGAAGTGGGGGACGGCGTTTCAAGGTCCTTCCACCGCCACCACCGGGCGGCCCACGCCAGGCTCAGGGAGTTTGCGGTAGGGGCCGCGGGCAGCTTCAGGCTACGAGTGTTCGTGACCCCCCAGCACATGAGATGGTCCGAGGTACGCTTTGTGTTTACTCTACGCTTGCTTCGGTACTAGTAGACACCGGCGCCAGCCACTCTTTTATATCGCTGCTTTTGGTACAGGAGTTGGAGCTCCCAGTAAAGGCGTTGACACCTGCTCTTAGCCTCGAGGTTCCTACGGGAAGTGCATCGTTAGTGGCCCTTGTTTGCAGACAGTGCGAACTGTCGTTCGGATGAGGGAATTTCACGTGGGAGCTATTGGTCATCACGATGGAACCTTACGACGTCATCCTGGGCATGGATTGGCTTTCTATGGTTCACGCCCAGATCGATTGTCGTCACAGACGAGTCAGAGGCGTGCACTCTGATGGGACGAGGTTCACCATTCTAGGTGAACGAGACCTCGTGGCAGAGCAGACGGGTACTCTGAGCAGGAGACCACGGCCTTTTTCTCACCAGTTGGCGAGCATGGCTCTCAGAGTAGCAGACGCTACAGGCACCTGGATCCCTACCGTTGTAGAGGACTGCATGGACGTCTTTCCCGAGGATGTCCCGGGACTACCTCCGAGGCGAGAGATGGAGTTCTGCATTGACTGCAGTCGGGGACTGCCCCGATATCATGTGCGGCTTATCGGATGGCACCCACCGAGCTTCAGGAGCTACGACTTCAATTGGACGACCTTCGTGAGAAGGGATTCATCAGGCCTAGTGTGTCCCCCTAAACTGCTCCGGTTTTGTTTGTGAAGAAGGCAGACAGGAGCCTACGGCTTTGTGTGGATTATCGTCGCCTGAATCAAGCCACGATAAAGAACAAGTACCCTTTGCTGAGGATTGATGACCTCTTCGACCAGTTGAGAGGTGTGAAGTGGTTCTCCAAGATTGATCTTCGATCCGGCTACCACCAGTTGCGGGTTCGTGAGACTAACATCCCAAAGTTGGCTTTCTGTTGTCGTTATGGGCATTATGAGTTTCTGGTCATGCCCTTTGGCGTGACGAATGCCCCCGCCGTTTTCATGGCTTTGATAAACCAGATCTTTCAGCCATACTTGGACCGGTTTGTGGTTGTCTTTATTGACGACACACTCATCTACTCTGCGACGGAGGATGAGCACGTGGAGCATTTGAGAATGAACCTAGACTTACTCCGTGAACACCAGCTGTATAGGAAGCTCTCGAAGTATCAGTTCTGGATTCATGAGCTTCACTTTCTGAGGCATGTCATTTCGGAACAGGGTTTAGCCGTAGATCCCGCAAAGATAGAGGCAATGCTTGCTTGGGAGCCACCCAAGAATGCATCAGAGGTGCGAAGCTTCCTTGGTTTGGCAGGGTACTACAGGAGGTTCGTGGAAGATTTCTCCAGGATTGCTGCCTCTTTGACCGCATTGACGCGGAAGGGACGACCTTTCACCTGGATTGATCAGTACCAGAAGGCCTTCGAGAAGTAGAGGCAGAGGCTGACTAGTGCTCCAGTGTTGAGGCTGCCAGAGGAGGGCGCTGAGTTCGTGGTATACTGCGACGCTTCAGGAGCTGGGCTCGGGTGCGTGCTGATGCAGCAGCGGGCAGTGATTGCATATGGGTCGAGGCAGTTGAGGCCTCATAAACAGAATTATGCGACAAACGACTTGGAGCTGGCAGCGGTAGTCTTCGCCTTGAGGCTATGGAGACACTAGCTTCTGGGAGAGCGTTTTGTGGTCTACTCAGACCACCAGAGCCTCAAGTACATCTTCACTCAGGGGATTTGAATCTAAGGCAGAGGCGCTGGCTGGAGTTTCTGCAGGACTATGATTTCGAGATAGTCTACACTCCAGGGAAGGGCAGCGTAGTAGCAGATGCTCTTAGCAGGAAGTCTCAAGCTCGTCTAGTGCGGGAAGCTTCAGAGCAATTGGCTTCCCTACATCTGACCTTGGTGGAGCAGGAGGGTACGGCTTTTCTGCAGTCGATGATGCTGAATCCTTCGCTCCTTGAGCGTGTAAGAGAGTCCCAGCTGGGGGATATCGACAGCGAGGTATTGCATGATCAGATATCCACGGGCGACGCACCCGATGGGTATTCCGAAGGAGGGAATCATGAGATCATGTTCCAGGGGCGAGCTGTAGTACCAGTGGTGATGCGGAAGGAGGTGATGCGGGAATTCCACACTTCTCCCTTGGTTGTACATCCCGGTGTGGGGAAGATGTACAGAGACCTTCAGCGGCAGTTTTGGTGGTCTGGCATGAAGCGGAGCGTAGCTGAGTTTGTTTCTCGATGTCTTACCTGTCAGCGGGTGAAGGCAGAGCATCAGGTTCCAGCAGGGTTGTTGCAGCCCCTTGATATTCCGGAGTGGAAGTGGGGTGGCATATCTATGGACTTCATCACAGGGCTTCCGCACACAGCGAAGGGCCATGATTCCATTTGGGTGATAGTGGACCGACTCACAAAGTCGGCGCACTTCCTTGCCATCAGGGAGCAGAGTTCGGTGGAGAGTCTAGGGTAACTGTAGGTTCGGGAGATCGTCCGCCTTCATGGAGTACCCTCGACGATCGTCTCTGACCGTGATGCGCAGTTTACGTCGCGATTGTAGTGAAGCCTGCAGGAGACATTCGGGACTCAGCTGCGGATGAGTACAGCTTTTCACCCCCAGACGGAAGGGCAGACGGAGCGCACTATCCCGGTGTTGGAGGATATGCTCAGGGCGTGCGTGTTAGACTTTGGCCTAAGCTCGGAGGATCATCTGCCCTTGGTGGAGTTCACGTATAATAACAGTTACCACTCTACTATCGACATGACACCTTTTGAGGCCCTCTACGTGAGACCCTGCTGGTCACCGTTGTGCTGGACAGAGGTTGGGGAGACCTCCCTTGTGGGCCCAGAGTTGGTGCGCGCGACGACGGAGAAGGTGCAGGTCATTCGTGAGCGGATGAGGACGGCTCAGAGCAGACAGAAGTCATACGCAAACTGTCGTCGCAGGCCTTTGGAGTTCGAGCAGGGGGGTCGTGTCTTTTTTAGAGTCTCCCCACGGCGTGGAACACGGAGGTTCGACCGGGGAGGCAAGCTATCCCCGAGATTCATTGGGCCCTTTGAGATCGTGCGCAGGGTTGGTGAGGTTGCCTACCGTCTTACTCTACCCCCACAGCTTGAGAGGGTGCATGACGTCTTCCACGTGTCGCAGCTGAGGAAATACGTGCACGACCTCACGCACGTTATCGACTAGGGAGAGCTGGACATTGAGGATGGAGCCACCTTTGCGGAGCACCTAGTGGCGATTGAGGACCGGCACGAGCGGACTCTACGTGGACAGACCATTCCTTTGGTTCGTGTGTTGCGGCAGCACGGGAGGGTACAGGAGAGCACCTAGAACGGGAGAGCCAAATGCGGGCTCAGTATCCCGGGTTGTTTTTGTAGTTTTGTTTTTTGGGGACGAAAAACTTGAATGAGGGAATGATGTAAGAACCCGGGTTTTGAGCCTGTGAGACTTTCAAATTTTCTTGATGTTATTCCAGAGCAGGGCGTTCAAACGGCGTGTGATTCTGAGCCCCGGTGTGGCCGAAATTAAACTTTAAGTGGGTTCACAATAGGCACGCCAAATAAACAGAATAACTCCTAAACGGTTGCTCGGATGGGAAAACTGAGGACATCGTTGAGTCCGGAGCGTGTCGTTTACCCTGAGAGGGGTGTAACTTTCGCGAGCGCGGCTCTTCTGTGGAAAACGCCACCAGGGGCGTTTTCGTAATTTAGCGGCCTCGGGCATGAACTTTACAACTTCTGAACGGATGCTCAGATTAAAATTCTGAAACCGCTGTTGCGCTCAGAACGTGGATTTTTCCCAGGAGGGCGGCTTAACCCCGACCCCGTCGAGAGTTCGGGTACGGGCCTACTGGTGGGTGTTTAAGAATTAATTAATTTTAATTAATTCTTTTCCCTACTTAAACACCTCCACCCCCCTTCTTCCCCTTAGAACCTCTCTCTGGCGGAAGCTCTCCCAACAAAGGAATCCACCATCTTCAAGCTCCTCACCCCACCTCTCCAAGGCGGTTGCGGCTCCGGCAGATCGTTTGTGAAGCGACGGGCTACGCCCTGCGAGGTAGGGTCGTGCGTTTTCATTTTCTTAAATTCCGCAACTTCTTCAAACTCAAATTATAGTGTCGAAATGTTGTTTGTTTGTCGAGCGGAGGCAATAGATGCATAGGGTTCGATCTGAGCTTTCCAACGCTCTTTTCGGATCGAAAATCCGAGTCCCGGGGCGTCCGGGGTGGCCCCGGGAAGTTTTCCGGCCAAACCCTAGTTTTTCCGGCGGATCCAGGGTGGTCTAGTGGCTCCGCGCGGCAGTCCGGCGAGTCCAGGCAGCGGCGCGACGGGCTCCCCAGGCGGCGGCGCTGCAGGCTCCCCAGGCGGCGGCGCAGCGAGCTCCCCAGGCGGCGGCGGTCGGCGTGGGTCGGCCGGCTCTGCCGGTCGGCGTGTCGCGGAAGACCGGGGTCGTCGCGACCCCGGGAGCAACCGAGACCCGCGAAACGCGGGTCTCGTGGGGGAAAAGTCGGATCGGCTCGTGCCGGTCTGGGTAAAGTCGCGCGGCCCGCGCAGTGAACCGCGGGTCGCGGTGAACCGGGCAGTCCGGGCGGCCGAACCGGTCCGGCCCACCCTGTCTCCGTCCGTTGGCACTAAAACGCCCCTAAATTGCTAACTGAGTGTCGGATTCGCGTGACGTCTGCGGCGACGCAATCCTCGAATCGAGACGGAGGTTTTGAGATGGTCTCGGGGATTTTTATTTCCCGAGACGGGAGCACGGTGGCGAGACACGCTCGGTAAACGTTATTTAGCGTCACGCCGAGATTCTTATTTCGGATGGCGCGAGCACATCCGGAGCCCGTTTTAGGCGTCGTCAGCAGCGTTGTGACCCTGGCGTCAAGACGAAGTAGTCCAGGGTGGCGTCAGGCGTTGAAGCCGGATTTGAAGCGTGGGCCCCACGGGCCGTCTTTTAAGCTGTGTGCAACATACTGCGACTTTTTCATCTGACGTTCGTTCGGGGCGAATGAATAGTCGTTTTGGCGTGTTTTTCCGAGAGCATCGCGATGACGCAGTTCACCCGACCTTTTTCGGGACCAAGGTGTGGGCCCCACAAGACGCCGTATGGGCACAAAGCGGTGTTGAATAACTTTTTCATCAGAAATCTGTTTCAAACGAGTAAATAGTCTATCTTGCGTGTTTTTCCGCAAGGATTGCAACAGTGTAATCTGTTTGGGCGTGAGGAGCCTCTTTCGAGATCTCATTAAATGTGGAAACATGAAAGGGCGTTGGTCGGTGGTCACTTTGACGCACTCCGAACCAACGCACGGTAGCGATGTTAGTGACCCCCAGTGATGGCACGGGCAGTGCGGAGTTATCGGACCAATTCCGGGTTTACCCTCCAGCGGGGTTGTGCAGTGGGTTACTCGTTGACCTTAGGGTTTACCCTCCGGCTAGGTTGGGCAGTGGGTTACCCGACGACCTCTTAGGGTTTACCCTCCAGCTGGGCTGGGCAGTGGGTCACCCGACGACCTCTTAGGGTTTAACCTTCGGCTGGGCTGGGCAGTGGGTTACCCGACAACTTCTTTCAGACTCAGCTCAATCTATGAGCCTAGTCAGTGACTTTTCTCCGTGATTACCGGAGCAGGACCCTTGGCTGTACGGTTTAGCGATGAGACAGGTTTGACGTGCGGGACATTTGGGCATCGGTGATGGACATCCTTAGAACTGTTGGCGACTTTTCCTGGGCTGAGCTTAGAGATGGAGATCCCCTTACACACTCATTCAGGTTTCTTGTTGAGCATATATATATATATACACCCTACGTTTGTTCTCACTCCTTGGGTTCAGATACTTTCCTTCTAGGAAGGGTGAAGACGCGCGGGGTATGCCATGTGATTTTCGTGTCTAGCTCCTCTTGGTTGGACGAGTCTACTTCCTTACTTTTGCTGGGTTTAGTTGCACTCTCTCTATTGTACTCTTACACTGTTCTTTGTTCTGTCTACTGCTCACCATTTTAGTACCTCCTTTGTTGCTCCCTTGAGCTTTCGGGGCATCCTACTGAGTATCCTTATACTCACCCATGTTTGGGCTTTGCTTGCAATTGGTGTGCCCTTGCAGACGACGGACAGGTCGATCGAGACTATGGAGGAGCGTAGAGGACACAGGAGCTTGGGCTGCGTTCAATGGTCGTAGTAGGACTTTCAGGTGTGAGACTCACCAGCTGTTTACTTTTGTTTACCTGTTGTCGGGTTGTGGCACTTTTCAGGTCGGGCGCGTGTTTTGCCCTTTCAGCTGCGTTCAATGGTCGTAGTAGGACTTTCAGGTGTGAGACTCACTAGCTGTTTACTTTTGTTTACCTGTTGCCGGGTTGTGGCACTTTTCAGGTCGGGCGCGTGTTTTTCCCTTTCAGCTTACTTGTCAGTCTACTTTTCAGCACTTGTTCTGTTTTTAGAAGTTGATGCATGACTGTGGTTGGGTTATAGTTGTTTGTCCTTTGGTTTTCTTTTTACTCTGCACTCCTGCATCGAGTGGGTTGTGTGTGTGTACGGGTACTTAGGCGAAGGCCTCCCCGAGATCGTTACGCCTTCGGTGCTTGTCGTCAGCCCCTGGCCTATGGAGGCGGGTCTGGGGTAGTTGCGGCTCGAGACCGGTAGGGTCGGGTCGTGACAAAACCACTACTAAGGCTATCTAATTGAAACTCGAACATCTATATATTACCAAAACCTTTCTTGGTCGTCTTTACAAGAAAATGAGGCTTTATACTTTTAAGATGAATCATGGTTTGTATGTTCGTGTTCATCTTGACGAGTTTAACAAAGTGTCCTTGGACTTCGCTAATATGGATATCGAAGTTAAAGATGAAGATCAAGCTATTATTCTTTTAACCACTCTTGATGATTCTTTTAGTTCGTTAAAAGATTCGATGATGTATGGTCGTGATTCTATAACGTTAGAAGAGGTTAAAGTTGATGTTTTGTCTCGAGATCTTCAAACACATTGTTTGAAGGGAGAGGGTAATGGGGTTAAAATCGAACCATGTATGTTGAGCGTTAGGGGTCAAAATAAAAACAACAAAAACGAAAGGATAAGAACCGATTTAAGAATTTCTAATGTTTTGTGTGGTAGAACCGGACATATTAAAAGGTATTATCCAGGTTTAAAAAATGAGGATAGTGTGGCCCAGACAAATATGGTATACCCCAGTTTCAACACTGCGGATGTTCTATAGTTTGGTTTAGCAACCCTTTAACTAGAAATAGGTGTAATTTCTAGGTAGTTGTCTTTCTGTGTTCCTAAGACTGGCTCTACTATGTTTACAGGGGGCACCAATGGGAAGGGGGTTTTCATTGGGCCGATCTAAATCGTTCAGGCTTGGGGGGAGCAGATCATTCTCCTTTCGGCTTCCTGGTTTTAGTAATTGTGTGTTTCTTTGCATTATTTTGAGCATTACTAAGTTTTCATGTTCACTGTAATTTACCTCAGAGGAAGGTTGTGTGTTTGCAAGTATCAGCATGCTTGGGAGTTTCACTGGCTGCGGTGGAGACTTCAGTAATTCTTGTAAGCACTGTTGTTCAATGTTATTGCTTCGTTTTATTTCTGAGCATGTTTTAGTAGTATGATAGCAGTAGTGTAGGTATGGGCATGTCGTGTGCCACTATGGCACGTGCTAAGAGTATTTGTGTTGGGCGGATACTGTAGTCTGAGGTTTATTTTCTGTTAATAAAAATATATCGGAACCTACTGACAGGCTAGATAGACCTTGCAAGAACATCATCATTTAATTTTGATTAGTTTAATGTGAAAAGGTGGAGATTCGTTGAAACTGGTTTTCAAATTAAAAAAATATTTTTTAAGTTTTCATGCAATATTGTTTCAGTTTATTATTATTATGCAAATTATTTTTATTTGTGGGCTTCTAATTGCAGGCATTTGTGTGGGCTTGTAGCGCTGCTGGGCCTTGCTATGTTTTTTGCTGGCCTATCAGGCTTCTGTTTCGTTGGGGCGTTGTGTTTGACCTAATTTCGATGCTGCTTCGGGTGGTCTCTTAGTCGTTGATTACCGCTTGATCAAACGACTCGTTTTCAAGGGTTTTGTGTTTTCTGATTTTCAATGATCCGCATCATCTGCCTCTCACCTTATCTACCCCTACCACGTGTACCGTGATTCACGTGAGTCGTTTTACCTGCCTGATCTCGAACCGTCAACACATCCTCAGTCATCCACGCGTCCTTCCTCACCTCTCGTGCCTAACATTTGTGTTGCCTCACCGCCTACTCGCCTTTATTGTGCCTCGTTGCTTCATTTGTCTGTAGTGGTCTTCATTCCATTGGAGGGAGTGGTTCCTTCAGCTTCCGTTTCGTTCAGAGAGAAATTAGTTTGAGAGAGAGAGAGTTTTGGTGCTCCTCCACATCTACGCAACCCATGTTTTGGTCATCGTCTCTTATGGAGAGCTCGGTACTTGCGAGCTATGTCTAGACCGCATCCACTTCAAGATTGTACAGCTCTGGCAGTGTCGTTACTCCTTGAAGGGATCCGGGATCCAGCCTTGTGGGATTGTTCCTTTTATATTTCGGCTCTGCATTGTATTTCTTTCTTTCTTTACAGTCCGTGTGTGGGGTTGGCGTACGTGAGTCCGTTCAATTTGGCAACGAATGTTACCATCCTCGGCTCGGACATAGTGCGAGTCCCTATAATGACAAGGGTTGCAAGCTCAAATAGTTTGCTTGATCTGCGTGTGTTGTTTCTCTGCTTTTATTTTATTTGTTTTATGCTTCCTGGTCATTTGTTTGCATAATAATAAACTGTTGTGGTGATGTTCTTAATGTGAGAGTAAGACCAAACCAGTCTAAACCACATAAATCTCTCGTGTTCTATACTTTACCGCATTTTCTTTAATGTTATTGTTTGTTCTTTCTCTGCCTCGGTCTTATGGTTTCTTCAAACTTTTCACTTTTCTTCGTCCAAACCGATTCCCTTCTTGTCCTCTGTGAGAGTCATTGCCTTCAATAGGATCTGTTCCAACCCTCGCAGCGGGAGAAAGCTCAAGTCAAGAAAAAGGGGGTAAGGAGGAAGAGAGAGGAGGAACAAGAGAGGAGAAGAAAGTTTGCCTTGAGAAAATTGCAAGAAACAACTTTGAAGGAGAAATTGAAGGGAAGGGAGGGAGGTCCCTTGATGCGCGCCCCAGGTCAAACGAGAAGGGAGAAAGGCGAGGGTCGCCCCTCTTAAAATCAGGGAGGGTATTTTAAGAAACTCAATTTTTATTAAAATTAGGCCTCTAGCACAATTAGGCCGCACGGTTTAGTAAATTGTGCGGCAACCGAATGGTTGACACTGATTAAGCACATGTCACCTGCACAGTTTGGACGCACGGTTAGGAGAGACTATGCATCAATCATGCAAGGCTCAGAGAAGTGTCGCAAGACTGTGCACGGGTTACTCGCACGGTTTGTCTAACTATACCCAAAACCCTTCAAAAATTCCAGATTACGAATCTGAAACAATTGAAAAAGGTCACACCCCGATAAATAAACAAAATAAATAAAGTAATAAAGGAAATTAAAGATAGGAGTATGACACGCAGACTAGATTCTACTATATTCGGTGAGATGGTTCATTCGATCAGAAGTATCACGCAATTGTAATCATCTTCCGATTCTTTAATAAAAATGAAGCAATGTTTCCCCCCGTTGAGTACTCATATTTGAACCATGTAAAATTGTGTTGTTTTTATTATCTTGTGTTCTTTCAATCATTATCTTCTGATTATTCTTATCTGAGTGCATTTGAAGGGTTTGGGTGTTGCGGTGCATTGATTTAAGTGCATGGTATTCTAAGTTATGGACGTCATAGCACAGGCTCATCGCCGACGCTTTGTTTCCACCTCATCGCCAAAGGTTATTTCCATCCAGAGATTCGGAGAAGATGATATTGATAAGATTAATGAAGCTAGAAACATTAAAGTGTTCCTCGATAAACTTCAATCATTTTGGCTTCATAAACAGATAGATTGGTTGCAAGGTGGTTTGTATTCACCTAAAATCACTATTGACAAATATGTACAGCTTCATGATTCCTTCTTAAAAGCTTACTTACGTGTGGACCCTAACATCACCCATTCCCCCTTCGTTTGGACTATTAAAAGAAAGTTTCATGTTAACTGGATATTTTTTTATGTTGATTTATTTTTTACTGTTTTTCTTTTACTTTAATGTTGGGATAAAGAATCTGTTCTTCTGGATGGTCCATTGCCCATTGCCCATTGTTGTCACGGCATTCCTCTGCCTTTTAAGAGGATTTTCAATAAAGACCCGTTCATTTGCACCCAAAAAAAAATAGATTTATCATGATTAGAAATTAAAGTTAAGAAAATTGATTAAAGAAATTAGAAAACTGTATAATTTTAGAAATTTTGTGAACAGTAAAATATATGTGTGAATGTAGGGATGACATGATAATGGGTACCCAAAATTGGGTACCTCGTCCTACCTGGTCCGATTATATAGGGTTCATGTACCCCTTGGATTCAGGCAGGGCTCGGGTATCAATGATAGGATACCCAAATACCTGAACCCGTTTAATTTTAATTCTAAATTTTTTCATTAATAATACCCACTCGCCCTACCGCACCTTGCGACAGACGCTCGAATGAGTTACAAAGTTAGCACGGAGGCGACCGGCCATTACGTTGCATTTGGTCGTCTCTGTCATCTACCGATCGCACGGTCAACAGAGAACCAAATGGCAGTCGTCGCATCTACCTCTAACCCTGAAGAGAAGGAGGCTCGGACAAGGTTCTTGGAACATTCGCCTTCTCCTGGGCTGCGAGTGCAACCCAAAGCTCGCCGAGAGCTGATTCAGCCTTCTCACTCCATCACACAGTCTGCAGAGGACGACTAGCGATTTGGAGGTGCAAGGGCATGTTGCACCAACGCTATCTTATTTAGTGACAATGGTGGATTCAATTACGTCGAAAATGAAAGATCAATCCTGGGTTGGCTACTGGGACGAACCACTCGAGAATGTTGTGACGAAAGGGGGATTTGGGTTCCAGCTCCTTGGAGAAGGACCACGCTGTGTTTTTGAGCAAGGGAGACGGATATGGGAGATCGCTTGGCATCCATGTGCGAACAAGATGCTTTTTCAAGGAATTCAGCAAAAGAGTCCTCAATTAGTGTTCGGCATCCAGATGATGTTTTATTCTGCTCAACACATAAACCTAGAGAGAAGAATTTGGAAGATCACCTGACTAGTTTGCGGACATCTGGGGGTTGTTAGAGGAGGGTCCCATCCCAGACTGTTAAATAAGGGATGGGCTAGGGAGTGAAAGGCAAGAAAAAATATTGTCGAGGATCTACCGTGAGGCTTGGGTCGGCTTTCAGCTTGGACGAGGGTGCTACAGCACCTCTCAAAGTGTCTTCTCCATCTTCTTCCTCCCGTATTTCTGCTCCTGTTACTCTTAATACAAAGTAGTCGATCCCCTGTTTCTTATCAGAGTCCCTCCTCTGCCTCTTTTAATTCCATCCTATAAGAAATTTTTTAATTTCATCTCCTCTTTCTATAATGATTCTCTCTCCATTATACATCTAGTTAATAGTAAGGATAATTGACTTATGTGTTTATTCAATTAATACGATCTATGGTACTAATTACTTGAATCATATATCTCAATGTTCATGTTTGCCTTGTCACTTGATTTTTCTTTCTGTGTGGTATGGTATTATGTCTGATATTATGAACGTTGTTTTTGTAATTTCATGACATTCCTTGATTGAATATTTGCTAACCCAACATCATCTCCCCATGTCATATGATAACTTTGATAAATGATCACTTGACATTAAAATCATGTCATAAATCCATGGATGCATTTTCTTGAAAAAAAATTATCGGGTTATGGACAGGATACCTGAATTGAAGGACGAGGACGAGCAACAGTGAGAAGTTCATTTTCCCTTTGAATTGAGCTGCAGTGCGAGCAAGAGTAGGCCAGCAGATGTGATCACAGACAGTGCAGTTGATGAGTAGAATAATACGAGCATGGCTCCCCTTAGAGACTACATCCAAAAACGTTTTCAGGCTTTAGAATTAGCTTAGTGTATAGCAATATAATGAATCATCCAGTGAAAAGCAAATATGAAAGCCAAGGACCTTAGCCAACATGAAAGCATTTTCATTTGCGTATTGCATTGAGCTCTCGGGTAGGTTTTGGATTCCTTGGCCTATTTGCCATGAAAGAAACCTTCATATTGAATAGGAAAATCATTAAGCAGTTGGCAAAAATAAAGGCAATGAATGAAACCCCACAATTCTGATCAGATAATTACCCAAATAATATGCCAATGACAGCCCCAATACTGGCTCTATCTGCTGTCACTTCAACTTGAAGGTCTCCAAACTGAGAGTAGCCATTAAACCACTTAATTTTTCTAACTGTTTATGATGAGTAATAGATGATATAAACAGTTTTCAGTAAGTTCTTTCAAACAGAGCCTAAACAACAATCACCATCAAAAGACATTCACTCGTCAATGCCATGGAGGAGGTACCATCTGTCTAGAGAAAAAAAACACTACCTTTACCATCCTCGCTTCCTTCATCGGTTGCTTATCAGTTGATGAAGATTCTGAGTGTGCAGATAAAAGCTTCCCTGCAGCGGTCATTGCTTCTGCAATCTATACCACACAGCAAAACAAGCTTTTATTCTAGTGGAATTGAATAACTAAAAAATGAGAATCTTTATAAAATACTAAGACATAAAAATTTGAAGCACGCCTTTTGAAAATGCCATAAAGCAAACCCCATTCTTCCTTGACCGATGCCCAATTAAAACAAACGACTGCTATATTCTTTGAGGAAAATGAAGGAAAAATAAGACTAAAGAAGCAAGTGTGTCAATGTAAACATAAAGCACTACTGCATGCGATAACCACCAATGCAATTTTTATAAGTATTTTGAAGCTAATGAAAAGGTCTCATTGCATCAAATTTTGCAGACGTTTTATAAATTAAAAGTGCCTTTAATGAATATGATAGGACAGTGAGTGCGGGTGAGAGGAAAGGAAGAAGGAACAGCTGTAAACACTGTATTGAAGCAGCAGCAGAAAGATTCTAGAAGAGGAATACAGTAGAATTAGGAGAAAGAAGTAGAAGAACTCCCTGGGAAAGACCACTCTCCCTATCAGCCTGAACCCAATCAAATGTCTGAATGCCCTCCCCTGCTACCAATTGTCGCCATTTAATATCTCCTACCTACCACAACCAGCCCAACACGCTAATGCAAGGTATTAGACAATACTGCCCCTGGCAGTTAGACAATGTGTGTCTCTATACGGACAGTCTCAGCCAACCCACGTTCTTAACATTACCTCACTCTTGAAAAACCACTTTGTCCGATAAATCCTCAAGATGAAAAACTAGATAAAACTCTGAATGAACTCGTTCTCCATAACAGTCCACCAAAAATTTATACCGCCGAGACTTCATCCGTTTCACTATAGCAGCCTGCCTCTCTCGAGCTTTTGTCTTGCGCTCGGCAATAAATGTTGACCCTGTAATTCCAACACTATTGGAAACAATGGTCCAATTTGTAAAACCACTTCAGGTGCAAGCACATGAAATTTGTTCAGGCAACCCGGATCAATCTGAGCAGCAACTATTAAGTCCACTATTTCTGGGACTGAAACATCCTCCCCTACCAAACCATGGGCCTCCAAATACAGCTCGTCGCGAGCTGCCATTCCCCCTAGGAGTCTATAACTGCACCATTTTCATCTCCTGAATTGCCAATCTGTCCTTAGAACAACAGCACGCCCCCAAATGATATAAAGGCACAGCCAATAGATCCATACAGCTCTGCCGCCACAACAGCTGCAGCAGGACATTCCACCTCTGAAGCAAAATGTTTCCCACTCGAACCAACCTTAGTGGCAGAATAATCCAGAGCAAACTTGCCCAAATGAACAAGCAGAAACTTGTCATTCGGAAAATACCAACCCCAAACAGACCTGCTTCCAGCAAGTATTCTTTTCAGCACTCATGATAAGATTTTTTTTTTTTTTTTATTAGACACTAGCCTCTGGATTGATTGAGGCCAATGCCACTGGCACACCATGACTGTTCAAAAGTTTAAACAGTGGGTTAGCACCTGGAAAGGCCTAAACCAAGCTCCACTATCAGCAAACAGTGAGGAAAACCCCATGATAAGTTCAACAGTAGTGCAGGGTAACCCAAGTACTGCTATAATGGCAGTTGCTGCTTCAAACAGAGTCTTTTCTACTATTTTATGAGCATCTCCGCCAACTCATTGCTTGTCATACTGGGCCAAAAAAACCCTTAAATCTGTTGGAGCTAATGTCCTATAACCAACTTCTATGTACTTTATGATTACTTTTATTCATTGTTTTGAATGTTAGTAAAGTTCTCAGCACATAATGATTATTCTTCTACATGACATAGTATATGATAATGTCCTAAAAGTAACTATCGCATTGAAAGGTCGTTGACGGGACACAAAAGTATCACCAAAGTATTCTAAAAGTATATGACATAGTATGATGAGAACTCAAAAGTGTCACCAAAGTATTCTAAAAGTATATGTTCTATAGCCGAATGATATCATTTGATGGGACACAAATGATACAGGCTATCAGGGGTGGAGACTCATAGGACTTTGAGACACTTTCTCATGGTGTACGCTCTTGGTAATTTTCAGTGCAAGGGATTATAAGAACACAATCCACCACTAAGAAATTTGCATTTATATGTGTCATTAGATGTTCCTATCAACAAACGTGTGTATTGATCATTAGACTTTAAGATTGTTATTAATGGATATTATTAAACGCGTACTTTGATTATTGATGAAAACCATGACGACATATGTTTGCCGTGAAGTAGGATGCGTTGAGTGCGTCACGAATAATATTGCATTAATGAATAATGCAAGAAAAGATTTGTTCATTCTGTTCTTTAACGAAAGTTAATATCTCAGACTCTTTGATGAGAATGAAACAACCTAAATAAATCCACGGTCATGGTGTTCTGTAGGCAGGTTCATTTTTGAAACGTCAAAAAAAATATATAGGTTGATGATGTCAACATGCAACTTGCTTTATTGGAGATATCGTGATAAAGAGATTATATTACACAGTAAGCATTCGTATGAGGTAGTATGTTGTTGCGACATCAGCTTCTTTCACTATGAATGTCTTGACGTGTTGCTGACGGCTCAGCCTAATACCACTAAGAAATAGACCTAGAATGTTATAAACTAAGTGTATCTAGAACCTTATTTAAATAATCATATTATTTATTATTTAACATGATGAATAAATATTATTCTCGTGCGTTGATTAGCTTGATGGCATACTAGTTATTCAAGAAAATATTTTGTGAATTGAATATTTATTTGCTATTTAGTAAATATATTGTTTATTTATTTATTTATTGATGAATAATGCACTGATATTTATTTATTAAATAAATAAACATTATTCAAGACCCAATAAATATTGTAGAGAAATGATGGACCAAGTTTAAAGGTCTTGCGAAAAATAATATATATTATTTGAATAAATTTTAAACAATTCATTCAAAAAATAATATTTAATTAATTCGTTGGTTTTGCGCATTTCAAGAAATAATATTATTATTATTATAAACATGGGGTTTCGTGGGGATTAAAAAAAATAATAAAGGCGCATGTGCAATTATTATTTTTTAACCCAACTATTTAAACTCTATTATTTCTAACTCTAATCCTAACCATTCTGTGTTTTGCACAATGACAAGGAGAATTATTTCAAGCCCTAAAGAGCTCCTCTCCAAGAACGCTCTCAAGAACAGAGAGTGATCATCTTCCACCACCCCTCTCGGTTCTAGAGAGATCAAGGAGAATCCTTCTTGGAAGCGATTCTCATGACGATCAAAGATGAACGCAATCGTTAGGATCTTTCGCGCTAGCACTCGAAGATTCATACGGCGACGCTTGGAGGTTCGTGGTACACATGTGGATCACCGCTTGAGGGAATTTACACTTGATTCCTACAATACAACGAAGGTACAATGTAGAGACGTCAGATTCATCAACGAAGAAAGAATTCATCGTAAGGTAATTCTTCAACTGCTTAAATTAATTATAAATCATTATGTGATGATCCTACGTTTGGTTTCGGCATTCTCATGTCAATTAATTTTTGATTCAATTCTGTTGGTCACAACATTCTTCATTGATGTACATCTCGAATTAATCATCGATTACAACAAAAAACCGAGTTGGGTGTGCCCTATCAGCGCTTCCACTGCGCTTGAAACCTTCAAGTGATATCAAAGGGGGCGCATGATAATTTATAATTATTTATGGATTCTTAATTAATTTACGCATTTATCGTTAGTTTTCAATTTCAGTTTAATCGTTGTTTAATCTGAATCACGAGAACTTCTCTTCCACTTCGTTCTCGCAAATATAATCAATGAATGGATTAATTTTGAACGAATAACATTTGAAGAACTCATCTAGATGTGTCAAGGATTTTGGCTTGATAGCACAACAGTACACGACGTGTAGCCCGTAGGTACACGCCGTGTACCCACCAAGACAACTCACAAATTAATATGGAGCGTGTGCATTTATTAAACGCGATGTGTATTTAATACACTAGTGCGTCGGACTACACGGTGTGTAACTTGCGTAAACGACATGTAACTTGCGTAAACGGCGTGTAGTCTATTAATCAAAGACGAACCGTGTGGTTTTACACGGCACATGTGACTGGTGACCGCGTAACCCGGAGACCACACAGTGTGTAGCTTATGCACATGTCGTGTACTCCATTCATGCTCGTGACAGAGCGACACGCCTAGTCCCTAAACATGTGCCGCGGATAGACGATGAAGAACTATACACAACGTGTGGCAACATAGTACATGTCGTGTATATTACCTCCTTACGCATAGGTTAAAATTAATTTATTATACTGCTTAAACCTTATTAACATGTGTTCTTTGTGTCATTTATTTGACTTGTACACATCACGTGATGGGTTTTATATATATTAAATATTTAATTAATTTATGCGTGATATTCTGAACTATATTTTGTGTATAAGTCGTAATACAGTGATTACTTTACACGCATTAAGACATAACACACTACGTAAATAACATGTTTGTGTGTCATTTATTCAACAATAAACACCATGAAATTACGTGATAAGACATGTATGTTACATGTCGCATGAGTAAACAAATACGAATATCATACACACTGGGTAGTTCAAACGGGTACTCGTCGAGTTGCCTCCAAGGTACATATTTTGTAGAGTCAATTTTAAAAAAATTATTTAATTTGTTTAAAATTGTGATGTATGAGAATCTCAGAAAAGTTTGGATGAGAATTAAGATAAAAGAATTGATTAATTAAATAATATAATTAATTGATTCAAGCGTGATTTATCTTAAATAAGAATAATTTGAATTGAATGTTATTTTATTAAATACTTAATTCATTGCATGTATGTGGATAATCATAAGCATAGACCAAACCTTTGTATGGGATTGGTTTTCTTTTAATTTATCATTATTATTAAATTAAAATTGATGGTTTGCGCGCCATCTCTCCTCTCATTATGTAAGAGTTTGCATGCCCACGATTTCATATTATGTAAACTCCTAAATCAATCTTTTGATTCTCCTCACCTGCATGAGTAAAAGCTTATATAATAAATGGAACTCTAAAATGAATGGAGGCGGTTCATCTTTGGAGTCGAGGCAAAATCAATCCAAGTGATACATGGGAGGACAGGATGATAGCTGCAAAACAAACCAAGTCATGGTTCAAGGAGTTTTTCCCCAAGGCCGACGGTTAGTTTATCATCTGCTAGATAAACCAACCATTAAGAAAACCTCATGATCATACCACCCTTATTATTTTATTTATGTCAAGTTGCACGGTTAATTTCATTATGGATGTTTGGTCACGATCATATGAATTAATGAATTAACAAGAATACTAGATACAACTAAAATAAATTGGATTATGCATAATCTTTATCTAAGATATGGCTAATCACTTAAGTAAATCTACTTAATATTAACCAGCATGTAATAAAGATAAAATGGGTTATTTACGCATAAAAGATTAAAATCCCTCAACTATATATATTGAGATGGTATAATATTCCATTACTTGCGTATAGCATGATCTCTATCAAGAGAAGGCGAGACAAGAGAGATATGAGATTGTCAATGCATTGTTCACATGCAAGCTTGGAGAGAGTCTGCGTCTGTTGGGTCTCAGGTAGTCAAAATGATTGACTACATAAAGCACTTAGACATCTTGGACATTAAATTCACTGATGAGCTGCACACAAATCTCATCATTTCCTCACTATCAAAATCATGCTCCAGTTTTATTGTGAATTACAAGATCAGCAATAGCAAGAAGACTCTTTCAAAGATTTTTACCCTCATCTGCCAAATTGACCAGGACATGGGGTGTGAAAAACCCGCAGTCTTAATGGTGAATAAGAAAATGAAGAACAAGGCAAAGGGGCCCAAGACTGATTCCAAGTCTAAAGCTCTCAAACATCGTCCTTCCAAGAAGAAGAAGATTCAAATGCGGGCGAAAGAAAAGGAAGCAGTATGTTTTGCATGTGGCAAGCTAGGCCACTGGAAGAAGAACAACACCCAGAAGCAAGGGGAAGCTAAAGGTGCATTCGTTATTGTGTAATCCTTTTTTTAAACGGATTGAGGGACGAACCCCCTTTATTGAAATGCAAACAAGAAATCCTCTTTTGACAAATGGGGTGAGAGGTAACCCATTATAATCAGTATGGCAGATGCCAAAAAAACAAACTCGAAAGATGGACAAAGTGGTCAACGAAGTGAGAGGCAACCCATCGAGTGTAATCTTTCTATATCTACACATTGGCTATTAGATACAGCTTGTAGTGCTCACATCAATATTCAAATGCAGAAATCAAGTAGATTTTGTAAGATTGTCATAGGAGAGTTGGATCTTTGAGCATCCAATGATTGATTTTTGTTTTAAAGAACTGTTATTTTGTGCCAAGCGTTACTAAGAACACCGTCTCTGTTTCTTGCCTTGACATGGATGGATTTATTTCCAAATTTGGAAATAAAGAATGCCTCTTACGAAGACAGCATTTGTTACGGTATGACACAACTAAATAACGGTCTTTATATATTAAATTACGAAAACCAAATATTGGCAATTGATAACGAATCATATTCACACGACTCATTTAACACCCAGTTATGGCATCATTGTCTTAGTCAAGTAAACGAGAAGCGTATGACAAAGCTCTATCAAGATGGTTATTTAGACTCTTTTAAGCTAATCCCACTTAAAAGATGTCATGTTTGTTTGCAAGGTAAAATGACCAAACCACCATTCTGTGGACAGGGTGAAAGGGTCACAGTACACTAATGTGTGTGGACCTTTTCCAGTATAAGCTAGAGATGAATATTCTTATTTCATAACTTTTAATGATGACTTGAGTAGATGTGGCTATGACTACTTGATAAGGTATAAGTCTGAGTCCTTTGAGAAATTCAAAGAATACAAGAATGAAGTAAATAATCAACTTGGTAAGAAGATAAAGAAGCTTCAATGTGATTGAGGTGGAGAATTTGAGATTCTATCTCAACTCACTCCACCTTATACACCACAGTGGAATGGTATTAGTGAAAGAAGGAAATGTATCTTACTTGACATGTTAAGATCGATGATGAGTCATGCAGATCTTCCATTATCCTTTTGGGGATATGCATTACATATTCCAGCACATATTCTAAACCGAGTATCAACTAAGGCGGCAAACAGAATTCCATAAGAGTTAAATGTACGGAAAGAAATTCGTGTTGTCACGCACTCATGCATGGGGATGTGAAGCGTTTGTTACGGTCATCTCAGGCAACAAACTAGCACCCTAAGGTACGAAGTGTATCTTTATAGGGTATCCCAAAGAAACAAAAGGATACTACCTATACAACCCCTCAGACAAAAAAGTGGTTATCGTAAGAGAAGTCATCTTTCATAAGAGGGAGAATGTCCTTATGAAGGATAGTGGGAGTAAGATTGACTTCGATGAAGTTTTGATGCTCGAGATACACAAGAGTTGGTACAGAAACAAATTCCACAGGTTCCAGTGGAAGAAGTTATTCCTGAAACACAAGTACTACGTAGGAGCACCAGATAGGTAATAAAACCAGAAAGATGAGGTTTTTTAGTCACCAAAGATTGTGACTCATTATTGGTTGAAAATAATGATATTCCCTCCTACAAAGAGGCAATAAAGAGCTTCGAAGCTGCAAGATAGCAAGAAGCCATGAATTATGAGATGGATTTCATGTAAGGTAAAGTAAATACCTATAAAGCACGACTAATGGCTAAAAGATTTAAACAGCGTCAGGGCATTGACTACGATAAAACCTTTTCTTCAGTTGTCATGTTTAAATCCATCAGAATTCTACTTACTATAACAGTTAACCATGACTATGAAATTTAACAAATGAATGTCAAAACAGCTTTTCTTAACGGAAACCTTTAGGGAGATGTCTATATGACACAACCAGAAGGGTTTATGACTCCCAAGTAATGCCAAAAAGATTTACAAGTTGCAGAGATCCATTTATGGATTGAAGCAAGCATTCAGGTCATGGAACATGTGATTCAATGAAGGTGTAAAAGAATTTGGTTTCACTAAGAATGGATGTGAGTCGTGTGTTTACAAGCGGTTTAGGAGCGCGGTCGTTATCCTAATAGTATTTGTTGATGACATATTACTTATTAGAAACGACATATCAGTCTTACAGTCAGTCCTTAACTAGCTAAACAAGTGTTTCTCCAGGAAGGACTTAGGTGAATCAGCCTACATTTTAGAGATCAAGATCATTCATGATAGATCCAAGAGGCTACTTGGACTAAGTCAAGGTAAATATATTGACCAAATATTAGAGAAATTTAGTATGGAATAATCCAAGAGATGATTGGTTCCAGTGTCACATGGTATACATCTTTTCAAGAAAATGTATCATCAAACACAAGAGGATAAAGAGTATAATCTCATATGCTTCTACAATATGATCAATCATGTATGTCATGTTATGTACTAAGTTTAATGTTGTCTACGCCTTGAGCATGGTAAACGGATATCAAGCCGATCCAGGTGAACACCATTGATTTGTTGTTAAGGTCATCCTTAAGTATCTAAGAAGAACTAAGGTTATGTTCCTAATGTATGAAGGAGATAAGGAGTTAGTCATCATGGGTTATACTGATTTTAGTTTTCAAACAGATCAGAATAATCAAAAGTCGCAGTCAAGATATGTCTTTGGTCTCAACGATGGAGTTGTGAGCTGAAAGAGTTCAAAGTAGCCAATTGTCATCAATCCTACTGCAAAGTCTGTGTAAGAGTCAGTGTCTTAAAACCAACTGGTTGTACTTTGATTACATGGATATTTAATGTATTTAAATATTAAACATCTTATTACATATTGTTCATTATTCTGCATAACTATGATGTAATAATGTCCTAGAGTATTTGTTGCATTGATAAGGTCATGGCAATTCCCCGCTATGATGAGAACCTTGAAATGCTATAACAATATTCTTAAATATAGTTCTACGGTTGGATGACATACTATGATGGGAAACATAGCATGCAGACCATCAGGTGTGAGTACTCGTAAGTAGATGAGACTTCCTCTCATAAAGTCCGCACTGGGTAATCTCCAAGACAGGAGATTATGAGAACAGACCCGCCGGTAGGAATTCCGCATGTTTTGGTGTCATCGGATATTTCTATCTGCGAGCGTGTGTAATGATCCTTAGACTTTAAGATTATCATTAATACGTGTCACGACTCGCGCACTTTGATTTACTGACGAAAACCATCACACAGACAGTTGACGGAAAGTAGGGTATGTTGGGTGCGTCACGAGTGACATGTTATTAATGGATAAGTCGAGGAATTATTTGTCTCTTCCATTTATAGAAGTTGATATCTCGACCCTTTGAAATATAATCGCTGCACGAAATTCCATGACCATTGTGTAACGATGAGTTTATTTCAGGTAGTCAAAGAACGACGTATCAAACATAAAAGTTGATGACACTATCATGAAACGTGTTTGATGAGATATTGCGACAAAAGAATTATATTACACAGTGAGCGTTCATATGTGGATGTCGTTGTTACGACTTTACGTTCTTTCTCTTGGGTGTCTTGACCCGTTACTAGACAGTACTCTTGAACTTTAGGCAAGTCCGTCTAATGTCAACGAGAAAGAATCCTAGAGGTTCACACACTAAGTGTTTTTGGTTAATTAATGAAATAAATATTATTCTCAAGACCGTGGAATAATTTTATTCAAGTTAAGATGATCGCATAAATTAAATAAAATATATTTATTTATTTTATTGAACATTTAATAAATATTTATTTGTTAGTCTGTAAATAAAATATTTATTTAAGATAATAAATTATTTATTTATTTATTCGGTTGTTCAATAAATGGAAGTGAAGTTCGAGCGGATCAAGGCCGATCCAGTAATAAAATAATTATTTGCAATATGGTAAATAATTATTAGTTGGCACAAGTTAAAATAATAATGACGCTGCTATTATTTTGCGACGTGAAATTTTATTCATAATTCCATTTTACACAAGTTGGCGCACCATAAATAATGACGCGGTATTATTATTATGAGCATGGGTTTTTTCTAAATTGATGAATGTATTTAATTGTTGTTATGTAATTAAATATTGTAACTGAAGTTCCATGCATATAAATAGACAAGTACGTCTATTGTGTCATTGCGAACACACCGCACGCTTAGTGAATTGAGAATTGTTGAGCTAAACAATTTCTCTCTTGAATCCGTTCTTCAAGACGAAGAACAAGCGATCAAGAACGAACGACATAAGACACTCGTTTCGCCGCGCTAGCACCCGGAGAACGAGTGGTGTCAATCAGAGGCCATCGGAGCACGTGTGGAAGACCGCTAGAGGGATTCTAGTTTGGATCCTCGTAAGTGCAACGAGATAATCTGAAAGGGTCATTCTGAACGATCAACATCATTAACGAAGAAAAATACCGAAGATCCAGGTATTCTTTTCTTTATGAAATTAATTAAATTAATTATAAACATGATGTGCAAGATCATCTCTAAAGGTTTCGGGTCTCTTCCTTCTTTATCTAAATCTTTGATTTTATTCTGTGGAGACTAGCGTTCATCATCGTATTGATCCCGGAATAATAATTGATCATGATAAAAATTAAAGTTGGGTGTCGGCCCAACCACGCTTCCGCTGCGCCCGGAACCCACAAGTGGTATCAGAGCGGTTACATCATAGTTTATAATTATTTAAATATTTCGTTGATGATTTACGCATTTAATAATTCAGTTGTTTCAATTCAAGTTAATCGTTTTGCAAATCTGAATCTCGAGATTTGTTCCTTCTCTTTCGTTTCTCGTTCACCTTACAGAAACGATCTTTTCTTTTAATTTTGATTAAAATAAAATAAAGGATCTCATCTGGAGGTGCCAAAGCTTCATGGTCGTACAACACCAGAACACACGGTATGTATTTGGTAGTACACGTCGTGTAGTCAAGATTCAATGCATCAGACTGGTTCGTCAAACCAAGCAGTGTGTTGGAATCTTTCTAAGTCTTAAATGACTCTGTGTGTTGACCAAGAACAGGTGGCACGCGGTTTTCGGATTACACACCATGTAGTCCAATGGACACGTCGTGTAGTCCAATGGACACGGCGTGTAGTCCCTTCGGGTTAGGGTTGGACCGTGTACCCCATACACGGATTGCCCGGCTAGAAACCGTGTAACGCGGATACTACACGGTGTGTGGCCCACTGAACATGCCATGTACTTCGAAAATTTCCAAAGTACATCTACAGGTCATGTCCCCGGGCGTGTACTTCGGATGGACGGTGAACGATAGTACACGCCGTGTAGTCGAAACTGCGTGTCGTGTACTCATCCAAATTACGCAGATTTATTAAAATTTATTATTGTATTATACAAACCCTTGAGACGTGTACCATAGTGCAGGCGTAAAGCTGAGGCACAACACGTGATAGGTGTTTTATATATATGTGTTTAATTTAATATCTGCATAATGTTCATTTCTACTCATTGGGTAGTTATGAACGAGAATTCACCGGGTTGCTTCAAAGGTACAAGTTATGTACAAAGATAATTTTAAATGAATTTATTTGTTTAAAATTATGATTGATGAGAATCTCAAGGAAATTCAGAAAAGGGTTTAAGATAAAATGATTGATTAATTAAAGATGATAATTAATTGATTTGAGCGTGATTTATCTTAAACAAAAACGATTAGAAAATTGATGTTGGTTTTATTTATGCGTAAATATCGTTGCATGTATGGATGATCATGAGCTAGACCAAGACCTTTGTATGTAGATGGTTTCTTTTAATTTATTTATTTAAATTAAATTTGTTGATATGCGAGCCTTCTCCTCATTAATATGTAGGGTCTGCGTGCCCAAAAAAAAAATTTATGTAAAACCCCTTTTTACCCCTCATCTGCATGTGAGTTTAAAAAAAGGCATATGTAATGAATAGAACTCCCAAACTAGTGGAGGCGGTTCAAGCTGGAGCCGAAACAAAACCAATCACAGGAGATACAGAGGTGGACAGGTGGAAAGCTGTAAACACGAACCCAAAAGGTTCAAGATGTTTCTCCCCTAGGTCAAAGTTAGTTTATCAACCGCTAGATAAACTAACCATTAGAAAAGCTCATGATCATGCCCTTTATTTTATTTCTGTCAGTTGCATGGTTTATCATTATGGATGTGTTGTCACGATCACATAATTAATGAATTAAACAAGCATGCAAGATGGAACTAAAATAAACCAAACTTATGCGTAGATATTATCAAGACATGGTTAATCACTTAAGTTTCACTTAATATTAACAAGCATATGATAATGATAATAAGCAATTCACGCATAAGAGATAAAAATCCCTCAAATAAAATATTAAGTCAGACGAAGCCTTCCGTTACTTGATTAAGGTCAAAACTCAATAAAACTATGTGTTTTACCAACCCTTGTTGGGACACTTTTATAAAAGAAGTCGTTATGAAAAGTTTCGGATTGACTTAACCATATTACATCAAGAGGAGTTGTCGTTGCTAGACTTGGTGTAATATTGGAGGCAAGAGTTGAGGAAATCCAAAAGTCATGATTTCAGGATTGGGGAGTCCACTCAACAGATCAAGGAGCTGCAAGCCCGCAGTTGGCAAAGACCTGTCTACCTAAATACCTTCTAATAGCTTGACCAACCCTTGTTGGGGTTATGCGAAGGGGAATATGGATCATTGCCACTAGAATGTCATGGCAACTGGACATTCTGAGTTCAATGGTGATGGTCATTGGGACTTGATAAAATAGCGGGAGACTTAATAAAAATTTCTTATTTCTCATAAAATGTAATCAAGAAGGTACTAATGATCTGCTTTTTTAATAGTAGAATAAAAATGACAAGCTCGTCAACCACACTATCCCTGCGATCAATTTTGGATAAAGATAACATCCTCACCGGCAGTAACTTCCAGGAATGGTTTAGATGCCTTCGGGTTATCCTACGCCATGAACGGAAGTCTTACGTTCTGGAGTCAACATTACCTGATCCACCTGCCAAAGAGGCGAGTGATGAGGATTTCTTTGTCTATGAGAAACATATAAACGACGCGGTCGACGTTCAATGTTTGATGCTATCATCAATGTCTAGTGAGCTCATGAAGTCTCATGAAAACATGGATGTTTATAGCATGCTTGAGCACCTCCGTGGTCTTTACCAGGAGAGAGCAAGACAGGAGAGGTTTGAGATCTCTAAAGCACTCTTTCATGGTAAGCTTGGAGAAGGTGCCCCAGCTGAGACTCATGTAGTCAAACCCATTGGCTACATTGAGCGTCTAGAGGTTCTAGGGTTTAAACTCCCCGAAGAATTGGGCATCGATCTCATTCTCGCATCACTCCCTCAGAGCTTCTCTAACTTTGTTGTCAATTTCAATATGAACAACATTGAGAAGCCTCTATCTGATCTTCTTATCCTCATTCGCCAAGTAGACAAAGATATAAAACGTGAAAAACCTTCTGTCCTTATGGTGAATAAGAGGAAAGGGAAGGCGAAGAGCTTTAAGCCCAAAGCTTCTTCACGACCTTCCAAGAAAAGGAAGATCAAAGGGGAGGCAAAGGAATAGGAGGTTGTTTGTTTCGCATGTGGCAAGAACGGTCAATGGAAGAAGAACTGCACCCAACCTAAGAAGCAAGGGGAAGTTTCAGGTGCGTTTGTTATCGAATGCAATCTATCTGTTTCTACAAATTGGGTATTAGATACAGCTTGTGGTGCTCACATATGTATCCAAATACAGGAACCAAGTAGATTCAGGAAGATTGACCGAAGGGAGGTAGATCTACGAGCGGCCAACGGAGCCAAACTTCCTGTTGTAGCTGTCGAGGACTACCACCTAACGTTGCCAACTGGGATGATCTTGGTGTTAAAGGTTTGTTATTATGTGTCTTCTGTTAGTAAAAACATTATTTCTGCATCCAAATTAGATACAGATAGATTTGTTTTCAAGTTTGGAAATGAATGTTGCTTCTTTTACAAAGATAGCATTGTTTTGGTAGGGCACATTTATACAACAGTCTTTACGTGTTGGATTACACAAACCAAGTAATGGCAATTGATAACAAAGATACTTCACATTACTCATACCACACCTAACTTTGGCATCACCGGCTAGGTTATGTAAACGAGAAACGCTTGACAAAGTTACATCAAGATGGATATTTAGATTCTTTCGAACGAAAACCATTTGGTGTATGTCATGCATGTTTACAAGGCAAAATGACAACGCCCCATTTAGTGGAAAAGGTGAAAGGGCTAAAGAACTTCTTGAATTGGTTCATACCGATGTGTGTGGACCATTTCCAGTTGAAGCAAGGGGAGGGTACTCATACTTCGTAACTTTTACTGATGATTTTAATAGATATGGATATATCTACTTAATGAGGTATAAGTCGGATTCTTTTGATAAGTTAAAAGAATACAAGAATGAAGTTGAGAACCAGCTTGGTAAGAAGATTAAGAAACTCCGCTCAGACCAAGGTGGAGAATATCTTAATCAAGACTTCATTGTTTACTTACGGGAGTTTAGGATCCCTATCCCAACTCACTTCATACACGCCCCAGTGGAATGGTGTGAGCGAAAGGAGGAACCACACCCTGTTGGACATGGACAGGTCAATGATGAGTCATGCGAGTTTTCCGTTATCCTTTTGGGGATATGCGTTACAAACAGGGGCGCACATACTAAACCAAGTACCAACTAAATCGATAAATGGTGTCCATACGAGTTCTGAAGTGAAAAGAAAGTCATATTATCGAATTTACATGTGTGGGGAAGCGATGCGTTTGTTAAGGCCTCTTCAGGTAACAAATTTGCACCCTGAGGCACAAAGTGTACATTTATAGGATACCCCAAGGAAACAAGGGGATATTACCTATACAACCTCAGACAAAAAGGTTATAGTGGCAAGACACGTCATATTCCTTGAGAGCGAACACATCTCCAAAAGAGATAGTAGGAGCGAGATAGACTAGGCTCAAGGTACACAAGAGTTGGTACAGGAACAGATTTCACAAAGCCCCGTGGAAGAAAAGAACTGTTCCAGAGACACAAGAGCTGTGTAGGAGTACAAGTGAGGTTAGAGAACCGAAACGGTACGGTTTTCTAGTTACCGAGGATGGTGACCCATTATTAGTTGATAATAATGATCCTCTAACCTACAAGGAAGCAGTAAGTGGCACAGATGTTGCCAAGTGGCAAGAAGCCATGAATTTTGAAATGGATTTCATGTACCAAAACCAAGTCTGGATTTTGGTAGATCCTCTAGTTGATGTAAAGTCTGTTGGTTGCAAATGGGTATTCAAGAAGAAACTGGACATGAAAGGACAAGTCAGCACCTATAAGGCACGACTGGTTGCAAAAGGGTTCAAACAGCGTCAAGGCATTGACTACAACGAAACCTTTTCACCAGTTGCAATGCTGAAATCCATCAGAATTCTATTGGTCATTGCCGCTTACCATGATTATGAGATTTGGAAAATGGATGTCAAAACAGCCTTCCTTAACGGGAACCTCCATGAAGATGTCTACATGACACAACCTGAATGGTTTATGACTCCAAAAGACGCCAATAAGATATGCAAGTTGCAGAAATCCATTTATGGATTAAAGCAAGCATCCAGGTCATGGAACATTCGTTTTGATGAAGCCATAACGAAATTTGGTTTTATCAAGAACGAATGTGAGTCTTGTGTCTACAAACAGTTTAGTGGGAGTGTTGTCGTTTTCCTAATAGTATATGTTGATGACATATTACTTATTGGAAACGAGATACCAGTCTTACAGTCTGTTAAGGCATGGTTGAATCAATGCTTCTCCATGAAGGACTTGGGCGAGGCAGTATATATTCTTGGGATCAAGATTCATCGTGATAGATCCAAGAGATTGTTGGGCCTAAGTCAAAGTACATACATTGATAAGATACTGAAGAGATTCAGTATAGAAAAATCCAAGAGGGGATTGTTGCCAGCATCACATGGCATTCATCTTTCCAAAAAAATGTGTCCTCAGACACATGAGGAAAGAAAGATAATGGCAAGAACTTCATACGCATCAGCGATTGGGTCAGTCATGTATGTCATACTATGTACTAGACTGGATGTCGCCTACGCATTGAGTGCGGTAGGCAGATATCAAGCTGACCCAGGTGACCGTCATTGGATGGCAATCAAGACTATCCTAAAGTATCTGAGTCGTACTAAGGATATGTTCCTGATTTATGGAAGAGATGAGGAACTGGTCATTAGAGGATATGCAGATTCTAGTTTCCAGACTGATGAAGATGACATGAAGTCACAAACAGGATACATCTTCACTTTGAATGGAGGTGCAGTGAGCTGAAAGAGCTCAAAGCAAAGTGTGGTCGCAGATTCTACAGCAAAGTCCGAGTGTATCGCAGCTTCTGAGGCAGCTAAAGAAGCGGTTTGGATGCAAAGCTTCATCGAGGAGCTAGATGTGATACCTAGCAATAAAGATCTTATCACACTGTACTGTGATAATACTGCAGCGGTGGCTCTCGCAAAAGAGTCAAGGTCACATCAGCGGACGAAGCACATACTTCGGAAGTATCATCTCTTGAGGGATTTTTCTCAGAGAGGTGAAGTTGCAGTGAGCAGTATTTCCACGGAAGACGTGGCATACCCCTTGACTAAAGCTTTGACTCAGCAGAAACATGATCACCATGTGAGGTCTAGCGGACTGAAAGTCGTAGGCAGTTGACTCTAGTCCAAGTGCGAGTTTGTAAGAGTTGGTGTCTTAGAACCAACTGGTTGAACTTTGATTACATAAACATTTAATGTATTTAAATATTAAACATCTTATTACATACTGTTCATTGTTCTACATGACTATGATGTAATAATTGTTAGAGTTGGTGGCCTAGAACCAACTACTTTGTACTTTATTCATTAATAAATACCTTATCATATCTTGATTGTTCTTCTGCGTGACAATGCATGTGATAATGTCCTAAGGATAGGTATTGCATTAAAGGATCATAGCGGATCCCTGCTATGATGAGAACCTGAAAGTGTCATAACATTGTTCTTGAATATATGTTCTATGACCGAATGATATTATTTGAGGGACACAAATAATACAGGTCATTAGGGGTGAGGACTCATAAAACTTTGAGTCACCTTCTCATGGTGTGCGCCCTTGGTAATATCCAGGAGGATATTATGAGAACGAGACCCGTCAGTAGGAAATCCACATTTCATAGTATCATTGGATGTTCCTATTTACGGACGTGTGTATTGGTCCTTAGACTTTAATATTATTATTAATGGGTATTACAACTCGCGCACTTAAATGTATTCACAAAAACTGTGATGACACACTGTTCGCAACAAGGTAGGATACGTTGGGTGCATCACGAGTGATACTGCATTAATAGATAATGCGAGAAATGATTTGTCTCTCCTGTTCCATAACGGAAGTAGATATCTCAGGCCCTTTGATGAAATTGATATAGACTAAATAAATTCATGGTCATGGTGAGGAATGGGTAAGATCAATTCTGGAAAGTCAAAGAAAGAATAATCGAGCACATGGGTTGATGGCACTAGCATGCAACCCGCTTGATTCGAGATATTGAGACAAAGGGATTATATTACACAGTAAGCGTTCGTAGGAGGTGACACGTCATTGCGGCGTTAACTTCTTTCTCTATGGGTGCATTAGCAAGCCTAGAGGGTCACACACTAAGTGTGTCCAAGTATCTCAATTAAATATTAATTTAACAAGTTGAATAAATATTATTCTCAATTGTAGTTTAATAATTATTTAAGGATGTCTGATCGCATTTATTTTGACACTAGTTATTCGAGATAATATATTGTGGGCAAAATAATATATTTATTAGCGAGTAATGCAGTGATATTTATTATTCAAGGTCTAATAAATATGATGGAGGAAATAAAGAAAAATGAAAAAACAAAAGTACACGCCATGTATATTAAATATAGTGTATTTTTTCTGGGAATTTATGAGAAATAATATTATTTATTTAATTAAATAATATTAGGTGTAATTCGTTGGGCGCATGTCAGGTAATAATAATAGTCAACTGTTATTATTAAACATGGGGTATTACTAAGAATTAAATTAAATGAATAAATGATTCCGGGTAATTAATTCATTTTATTATTCTATGTAATTAAAAATATCAATTATATATTAGCCTGGCCATTTTTTGTGGTTGTGCACAACGAATCTAGAGAAAGCTCTCAAACCAAGAGAGAATCCTTTTCTTCCAAGAACGCTCTCAAGCTACAAGAGAGAGATCCTCCTCCACCGGATCAAGGCGATCGAAGGCGGACATCGCAAGCAAAGGCTCTTCCACGCCAGCACCCGGAGATCCCTTCGGCGACATCCAGATATACGTAGAGCACGTGTGGATTACCGCTAGAGGAATCCTACACTTGGATTCTACGACGCAACGACAGATCACATTGGATCGTGACCGGAAACATCAACGAAGAAAGAATTTCATCAAGGTAATTCTTGTCAATTAATTAAATTAATTATAACCAACATATGATGATCCATCTATGGTTCAGGGACTCCCCTCTTTTCTTTTTCGTTCTTCGTTCTATTCCGAAAATCTGGCGTTTGACTCTCACTTGGACTAGAGCCAACTGCTAACAACTTTTAACCTGCTAGCTCTCACATGATATTCATGCTTCTGCTGAGACCTTTAGTCATGGGGTCTGCCACGTTCACTTCTGTGGACACTCTGCTCACTGCAACTTCACCCCTTTGATAGAAATCCCTCAAGAGGTGATACTTCCGAAGTATGTGCTCTGTCCGTTGATGTGACCTTGGTTCTTTTGAAAGAGTCACCGCTGCAGTATTATCACAATATAATGTGATAGGATCTTTACTGCTAGGCACCACATCAAACTCATGGACAAAGTTTTGAATCTAGACGGCTTCCTTGGCTGCATCAGAAGCCGCTATATATTCGGACTCCGCTGTAGAATCGGCGACAACCGGTTGCTTTGAACTCTTCCAGCTCACAGCTCCTCCATTGAGACAGAAAACATATCCAGATTGCGACTTTAGATTGTTCTGATCTGTCTGAAAACCAGCATCAGCACACCCTCTGATGACAAGATCTTCGTCTCCTCCATACACCATGAACATATCCTTAGTTCTTCTCAGATACTTAAGGATATTCTTCACAGCAGTCCAATGTTGTACTCCTGGATCTGCTTGATATCTGCCTACCATGCTCAGTGCTTAGGCAACATCAAGTTTGGTACATAACATGGCATACATGATGGATCCTATAGCCGAAGCGTATGGGATCTTACTCATTTTATCTTTCTCTTGTTGGGTCTGAGGACACATTTTCTTAGAAAGATGTAAGTCATGTGACACTGGAACCAATCCCCTCTTGGATTGTTCCATACTAAATCTCTTTAGTATCTGGTCAATATATGTACTCTGACTTAGTCCAAGCAGCCTCTTGGATCTATCACGAATGATCTTGATCACTAGAATGTAGGCTGCTTCACCCAAGTCTTTTATGGAGAAACACTTGTTCAACCAGTCCTTAACTGACTGTATGACTGGTACATCGTTTTCAATAAGCAATATGTCATCAACATATACTACTAGGATAACGACTGCATTCCCATTAAACCGCTTATAAACACATGGCTCACATTCGTTCTTAATGAAACCAAATTCCTTTATGGCTTCATCAAATCGAATGTTCCATGACCTGGATGCTTGCTTTAATCCATAAATGGATTTCTGCAACTTGCAAACCCATTTTGTTTCACCTGGTGTCACAAACCCTTCTGGTTGTGTCATATAGACATCTTCCTGAAGGTTCCCGTTAAGGAATGTTGTTTTGACATCCATTTGTCAAATCTCGTAGTCATGATTAGCTGCTATGGCAAGTATGATTCTTATGGATTTAAACATGGCAACTGGCGAGAATGTTTCATCATAGTCAATTCATTGACGTTGTCTGAATCCTTTAGCCACTAACCTTGCTTTATAGGTGTTAACTTGACCTTCCATGTCCAGTTTTCTCTTGAATACTCATTTGCATCCAACAGACTTTACATCAACTGGTTCATCGACCAGAACCCAGACTTGGTTCTGATACATGGAATCCATCTCAGAATTCATAGCTTTTAACCATTTTGCAGCTTCTGAGCTTTCTACTGCTTCCTTGTAGGAGAGAGGTTCATCATTGTCCAACAATAATGATTCACCATTCTCGGTGACTAGGAAACCAAATCTCTCTGGTTCTCTTACCTCTCTTGAGCTCCTACACAGTACTTGTGTTTCTGGAACCTCTTCCACGAGGACCTGTGAAACTTGTTCCTGTACCAACTCCTGTGTATCTTGAGCATCAACTTCGTTGAAGTCAATCTTGCTCCCACTATCCTTTTTGAGGATGTGCTCCCTCTCAAGAAAGACGACTTGTCTGGCGACAGTCACTTTCTTGTCTGAAGGATTATATAGGTAATATTCTTTCGTTTCATTGGGATATCCTATAAAGATACACTTCGTGCCCCGGGGTGCTAGTTTGTTGCCTGAGAAAGCCTTAACAAATGTCTCGCATCCACATACACGTGTGCGCGACAAAAATGGGTTTCTTTCCATTCCATAACTCGGAGGGAATTCCATTTGCCGCCTTAGTTGATACTCGGTTTAATGTGTATGCTGCAGTCTGTAATGCATATCCCTAAAAGGATAATGGAAGATCTGCATGACTCATCATCGACCTCACCATGTCCAACAAGGTATGGTTCCTCCTTTCACTAACATCATTCCACTGTGGTGTATAAGAAAGAGTGAGCTGAGATAGAATCTCAGACTCCCGTAGAAGATCAATGAACTCTTGGTTCAGATATTCTCCACCTCGATCCGATCGAAGTTTCTTTATCTTCTTACCAACCTGGTTTTCTACTTCATTCTTGAATTCCTTAAATTTCTCTGGATTCTGACTTATACCCCTCATTAAGTAGGCATAGTCATATCTACTCAAATCATCAGTAAAAGTAATGAGGTAAGAATATCCACCTCTAGCTTCTACTGGAAATGGTCCACACACATCTGTGTGCACCAATCCTAGAAGCTTTGTGGCCCTCTCACCCTGTCCACCGAAAGGCGGCTTGGTCATTTTACCTTGTAAACAAGCGTGACATCTATTAAGTGGTTTTAGCTCAGTAGAGTCTAAATAGCCATCTTGGCAGAGCTTTGTCAAGCGCTTCTCGTTTACATGACCGAGATGGTGATGCCACAACTAGGTGATGTATGAGTCATGTGGGTTTGTTTCGTTATCGATTGTCAACACTTGGTTTTCGTAATTTAATACATACTGTAGATGGGTGAATTCCCCTTACCTCAATGTGAGGTGAGGACATTCTTTTATAGATTAGGAAACCAATATACAAGACGGGTAAGTCCGATGTGGGACTCACCCAGTTACACTTAAATGGGTTCCAACACTCCCCCTCAAGCTGGACAAGCCCAGATTGGATAGAGTCCCACACAAAAAGAATAACAAGACAATCTCAAACTCCCCCTCAAGCTGGGCCAGGGAGGCTGTGAATACCTAGCCTGGAAGTGAGAGACTCAAGACGAGCTCCGAGAAGACCTTTGGTGAAGAGATCGGCAAGCTGATCGGCCGTCGGGATATGGCCGAAACCGATATGGTGCTGCTCCAGATGGTGGCGGAGAAAGTGACAATCCACCTCGATATGCTTCGTCCGTTCATGAAAGACGGGATTCGAGGCAATCTTCGTGGCGGCCTGATTGTCACACCAGATATGAGCAGGAGTCGATGCCGGGAAACCGAGCTCCTGGAGAAGATGACGAAGCCAGAGGATCTCAGTAGTGACAGTGGCCATGGCTCGATACTCTGCCTCGGCACTAGAACGGGAGACCACAGTTTGCTTCTTGCTGCGCCAAGAGATGAGATTACCGGCGAAGAATACGGCGAATCCCGAAGTAGACTTGCGGGTAGCGAGACAACCGGCATAGTCCGCATCACAAAAAGCCTCAACATCCATGTGAGCATGATGTGAGTACCGAAGGCCGCGTGCAGGGTCTTTCTTGATGTACTTGGCAATGCGGAGGACAGCATCCCACTGAGAGCAGGTGGGATGCTCCATGAACTGGCTGACTTTGCCAACGGCACAGGCAATGTCGGGACGCGTCATGGTGAGGTAGTTGAGTTTACCGACCAAGCGTCGATAGCTCTCAGGATGAGGAAAGAGTTCCAAGTCGGAATGAAGGGAGCGTTCCCCAGGCTCAAGGGGAGTGTCAACTGTGGTGGCGGTGCTCAACCCGGCATCCTGCAATAGATCAAGAGCATACTTGCGCTGGCAGAGAGAGATAGTGTCCGCAGTTCGGGAGACCTCGATGCCAAGAAAGTACGTGAGGGGTCCAAGATCCTTGGTGTGAAAGTGATGGTAAAGATGCGTCTTGAGGCTGGCGATGCCTCTGGAGTCGCTCCCTGTAATGATGATGTCATCAACATAAACTACAAGCAAGATACAGCCGTGTGTCGTCGTACGGAAGAAGACGGTGTGATCTTTCATACTCCGAGAGAGGCCAAAGGCGGTGACGACAGTGCTGAAGCGGCCAAACCAGGCGCGAGGAGACTGTTTGAGGCCGTAGAGGGAGCGACGGAGACGGCAGACATGGGAGGCGGCACCAGAGGCAGAGAAACCAGGGGGCTGCTGCAGGTAGACCTCCTCGTCAAGAAAGCCATGGAGAAAAGCATTCTTAACGTCGAGTTGATGAAGTGGTCAGTGATGATGAGCAGTCAGAGAGATGAAGAGGCGGACCGAGGCCATCTTGGCGACTGGAGAGAAGGTCTCAAAGTAGTCGACGCCATATGTCTGAGCAAATCCATTGGCGACAAGCCGGGCTTTGAGGCGGCAGAGAGAGCCATCGGGATTGAGACGGATCGTGAAGATCCATTTACAGTCGACCGCCTATTTGTTTGCTGGAAGGGGAACAAGATCCCAAGTATGGTTGGCATCCAGAGCCTGCAATTCATCTCTCATTGCGGCTAGCCACCCGGGGTGAGATTTGGCTTCACCGACCGTTCGAGGAAGCGACACGGTCTCCAGAGCTGACAATCCCCTGTAAGAAGATACAAAGAGAGGAGTATTCTGACACGAACGAGTACCTTTCCGGAGCGCAATCGGCACCTCCTCGGGAGTTGTGTCAGGAACATCAGGCGAAGCGGGAACAATGGTTTCCTCGGCCGGGACGGGAGGTACAGCGGAAGGACGACGAGAGTAGGTCTGTCCAAAGAGATGGTCGGTCGGAGGAGACACCAGAGGCGGGTGAACCATGAGCGGAAGGCAGTCATCGATGGTAGTGTCAGGAGAAGGAGAGGGGAGAGTGAAAGGAGAGCTCTCGACAAATAAAACGTCGGCAGAGACATCCGAAGGGATTTGGGTGATAGTTTGGAGAGATTTGGGCGAGTGTCCCGAGAAAAATACAGCGAAGGGATTTGGGTGATAGTTTGGAGAGATTTGGGCGAGTGTCCCGGACATAACAGAGACATCCGAAGATACGGAGTGGAAGGGAGTGAGGAGGGAGAGAGGGAAACAGGGTATGAAAAGGAGTTTCCCCCTGAAGGATGGAGGAGGGAAGACGATTGAGAAGGTAAGTAGCAGTGAGGATGGCATCCCCCCAGAAAAGAAGAGGGACCTGGCGGTGGAAGAGGAGGGCACGAGCGGTCTCCAAGATATGTCGGTGTTTCCGCTCGGCCACCCCATTTTGCTGAGGGGTATCAGGACAAGAGGTCTGATGGATGATGCCGTGGGCCCTCATAAACTGCTGAAAATGAGTGGATAAGTATTCTCGCCCATTGTCAGATCGGAGACATTTCACAGGGAGAGAAAACTGTGTCTGGATTTCCTGAAAAAATGTCTGAAAGGTTGAGAGAACCTTTGTTCGATCTCGAAGAAGATAAAGTCAGGTCATGCGGGAGTAATCATCAATAAAGGTGATATAATAACTGTACCCTGACTGGCTAGGAACCCTGCAAGGACCCCATACATCGGAATGAACACGAGCGAAAGGAGCCGCTGCACGTGGTTCCGGGCGTGGAGCATACGTCGTCCGATGATGTTTGGCAAACTTGCAGGATTCACAATGGAAGGAGAGGTGAGAACTGAATTGGGGGCAAAGTTTATGGAGGGTGGAAGGCGGTGGATGGCCAAGGCGGTAATGGAGGTCAAGGGCTCGGGCTGTGGTGGATGAGCAAGCAAGGGATGATGGGGTATCAAATAGGTAAACCCCAGCCCGAAGATAACCTCGACCAATTTCCCGATTCGTCTTCTGCTCCTGAAAAACAACACCAGATGAGCTAAAAATAGCAACACAATTCAATTCGGTGGTGAGTTTGCTGACAGAGATAAGATTAAAGGGACTTTGAGGAACATGAGCGACCGACGTCAGGGGAAGAGACGGGGTCAAGGAACATGTGCCATATCCGGTAATAGGGATTGTTGAGCCATTAGCAACAGTAATGGCAGAGGCACCGGTGTACGGATGATAGGTAGTGAACATACCAGAGTCTCCTGTGAGATGTTCTGACGCACCGGAGTCAAACATCCAAGCTGTCTGTCGATGAGAAACACAGGCAGTGGAGTTGCCAGTCTGAGCAAGTGGGGCTAGAGAAGAAGATGGTGGCGCAGTCGCTCGATAAGATTTTACCAAAGCAAGCTCCTCCGGCGAGAGTGTTGTCCTGTAACGGGGACTGGATGAAGGAGGACCGCTGCGCGGTAGAGTCGATGATGGAGGATGGGAGAGCTGCTCGGCTGAGTGCATAGGTGCTCGGGAAGGCCGACAATGGAAGTGAGGGTGCGGCCCTGCCGGAATGCTGTCGTCTGGAGGTGATGCCAAAGGGCCGCGGGCGGACACGCCCGCCATTGACGCAGGGAGCTGGGCCGACGGCGCAGGAAGGCCGCAGGGTAGCTGCAGGGAAGCCGCTGGGAGACGGGCTGGGGAGCGCCGGATCGGGCGGGAGCCGCTGCTGGGAAGGGAGCCGCTGCGGAGGGCGGTTGCAAGAGGAGGGTCGGCGCTGGGACAAGAGGAGGGAGGCGCGACGGGAGCCGCGTCGGACCGGAGGGCCGGGAGCCGCGCTGGAGCCGCGCGAGAGGAGGGAGGTGCGATGGGAGGGCCGGGAGCCGCGGGCGTCGGGCCGAGGGCTGGCCGGGAGGGAGCGTCGCAGGGAGGGAGCGCCGCTGGGAGGAGATCCGTCGGAAGGACCGTCGCGCGGAGGGGAGGCCCGGCGACGGGATGTGCCGCGACGGGAGAGAGGGCCGCGGGACGGGGGGCGCGCGGGTGATGGCGTCGGGAGCCGCGGGGAGGGAGCGCCGTCGGGGAGAGAGAGGGCCGTCGGGGAGCCGCGGGACAGAGGGTCGCGGGACGGGGGCCGCGCGGGGGATGGCGTCGGGAGCCACGGGGAGCCGTGGGGAGGGAGCGCCGTCGGGGAGGAAGTCCGCAGGGAGGAGCCGACGGAGGAGGCGCGGGCCGCGTCGGGGAGAGAGAGGGTCGCCGGGGAGAGGGCCGCCGGGGAGAGGGCAGGCCGGAGAGGAGCTGGGCCAGAGGGTTGCGCCGGGACAGGAGAGGAGGGCTGCGCTGGGACAGAAGAGGAGGCCCACCGGGAATGGCTAGGGCAGTAGGGAGAGAGGCGGGGCCGAGAGGACGCCGGGAAGCCGCAAGGGAGGGAGGGTTCGGGATAAAAATCCCTCTGATACCATGTAGATGGGTGAATTCCCCTTACCTCAATGTGAGGTGAGGACATTCTTTTATAGATTAGGAAACCAATATACAAGACGGGTAAGTCCGATGTGGGACTCACCCAGTTACACTTAAATGGGTTCCAACACATACAAACCATTATTTAAATGCGTCATACCATAACATACGTTGTTCTTATAAAAGAAGCAACTCTTATTTCCAAACTTGAAAATAAATCCATCCATATCCAAATATGATACAGAAATTATGTTTTTGGTAACACTAGGCACATAATAACAGTTATGTAAAACCAAAATCATCTCAGTTGGCAATAAAATGTGGTAATCGCCAATGGTCAACGCAGCCAGCCTCGCGCCATTGTTAGCTCAAAGATCCACCTCTCTGGAAATTTTTCTAAATCTCATTTGAATACAGATGTGAGCTCCACAAGCTGTATCTAATACCCGATGTGTAGAAATAGAAAGATTACACTCGATAACAAACGCATCTTTAGCATCCTCACGCTTCTGGGTGCAATTCCTCTTCCAGTGGTCTGACTTGCCACATGCAAAACATACCGTCTCTCGTTCCTTGCCCTGCCTCTGGATCTTCCCCTTCTTGGAGGGACGATGCTCGGGGGCTTCAAACCGTTTATAAGTCTTTGATCCCTTTGCCTTGTCCTTCCTTTTCTTATTCACCATAAGGACTGCGGGTTTGTCACGCCTCATGTCCTTATCTACCTGGCAAATTAAGGTCAGAAGTTCCGATAGACTCTTCTCATTGTTGCTCATGTTATAGTTGACAATAAAGCTAGAGAAGGTCTTGGGCAGTGATGATAGGATAAGATCTGTACGCAACTCATCCGGGAACTTAATCCCTAAAATATTCAAGCGTTCAATGTAGCCAATAAGCTTGACTACATGAGGTCCAGCTGGCGCAGACTCTCCAAGCTTAGTTGTAAACAAAGCGTTAGAGATCTCATATCTCTCATGTCTCGCCTTCTCTTGGTAAAGATCCTTAAGGTGAGACATCATGTTATACGCGTCCATGTTTTCATGTTGCTTCAAGAGCTCATTAGACGTGGCCGATAGCATGAAACATTGGACATCTGTGGCATCATCCATATGTTTCATATAGAGAGATAGTTCCTCATCACTGGCCTCTTTCCCAGGCGCAACTGGAACAGGCACTTCCAACACATACAATTTCCTCTCGTGGCGAAGGATGACGCGTAAACACCTCTACCACTCTTGAAAATTGGTGTCGGTGAGAAGGTTTTCCTTCTCGAGCATGGTTCGCAATGATATGTTTGAAGTCATTTTTCTTGTCGTTTCTACAAATTAAGATGATCAAAGGTTTAGTACTTTATTATGATAAAACTGAGATAAATAAATTAATTAATACTTATTAGTCTCCCACTATTTTATCGAAATCCAATAACCCTCACCATTGACTTCGGAATATTCTGTTGCCTGAATATTCTAGTGGCAAGGATTCATATTGCCCTTCACATTACCCCAACTAGGGTTGGTCAAGCAACTTGAAGGGTTTTAGGTAGGCATTCCAAATGCTAACTGCATTAACTCGCAGCTCCTTGATCCGCTGAGTAGACTCCCCAATCCTGAAATCCTTTTATTTTGGATTTCCTCAACCTTTGCCTCTTGATCACACCAAGTCCTGTTGTGGCAGTCAATCCTTGATGCAAACCAAGTCAAGTCAACCCAAAACCTTGAATTAGAATTCTCCGATAATTGAAAGCACCCCAACTAGGGTGGGTCAAGCACTTTGAACTATGATTCGATTCTAATCAAGGTTATGAAAAGCTATACCGACTTGATATTTTCTTTGAAGGATTTTATCCTTATACGTAAATTGTCATTTTATTATCTTTGATTACATGCTTGTTAATATTAAGTGGGATATACTTAAGTGATTAACCATATATAAGATAATATTTTACGCATAAGATGATCTTATTTTAGTTCCATCTTGCATGCTTGTTTAATTCATTAATTGTGTGATCGTGACAACACACCCAAAATAAATAAACCATGCAACTGACAGAAATAAAATAAATGATATGATCATGAGCTTGTTCTATTGGTTAGTTTATCTAGCGGTTGATAAACTAACCCAAGACATAGGGGAGAAACACCTTGAACCTTTTGGGTTCATGTTTACAACTTTCCACGTGTCCACTTTTGTATCTCCTTGGATTGGTTTCACCTTGGCTCCTAACTTGAGCCGCCTTCGCTAGCTTGGGAGCTCCATCCATTACATATGTTTTTATCTCACACACGGGTGAGGGGTAAAATGGGGTTTTACATAAAAGAAATCTTGCGCACGCAGGCCCTACATATTAATGAGAAGAAGGCTCGCAGGCCAACAAATTTAATTAAAATAAATAAATTAAAAGAAATCATTCACATACAAAGGTTTTGGTCTGGCTCATGATCATCCATGCATGCAACGATATTTACGCATAAATAAAACTAACATTCAATTCTTTAATCGTTCTTGTTTAAGATAAATCATGCTCAAATCAATTAATTATCTTTAATTAATAAATCCTTTTATCTTAAACCCTTTTTTTGAAATTCTTTGAGATTCTCATCCATGATAATTTTAAACAAATAAATTCATTTAAAATTATCTTTGTACGTTACGTACCTTGGAGGCAACCCGGTGAATTCTCGTTCATAACTACCCAATAAGTATAAATGAACATTACGCAGATGTTAAATTAAACACATATATATAAAACACCTATCACGTGTTGTGCCTCAGCTTTACGTTTGCACTATGGTGTACGTCTCAAAGGTTTGTATAATATAATAATAAATTTTAATAAATCTGCGTAATTTGGATGAGTACACGGCGTGTAGTTCTAACTACACGGCATGTACTTTTCTTCGTCGTTCATCTGAAGTACACGCCCGGGGACATGGCGTGTAGATGTACTGATTTTTCAGAGTACACGGCGTGTTCAGTCGGACACACGCCGTGTAGTATCCACGTTAAACAGTTTCCAGCCGAGCAAGCCGTGTACGGAGTACATGATCCAACCCTAACCCGAAGGGTCTACACGCCGTGTTCAGTGGACCACACGGCGTGTAGTCCAGAAACTGTGTGCCACCTGTTCCTGGTCAACACACGGTGTCATTTAAGACCTAGAAATACTCCAACACACGGCCTGATTTGGCGGACCAGTCCGATGCATTGAACCTAGACTACACGGCGTGTACTGCCGAATACACGTCGTGTATTCTGGTGTTGTGCGGCCAGGAACGTTTGGCACCTCCGAATGAGATCCTCGATTTTATTTTAATCAAAATTAAAAGAAAAATTTGTATCTGTAAGGTGAACGATAAACGAGAGAAGAGGAACAGATCTCGAGATTCAGATTTAAAGAACGATTAACTTGAATTGAAACAGCTAAATTATTAAATGCGTAAATCACCAACAAAAAACTAAATAATTATAATCAACAATATGACCGCTCTGATACCACTTGTAGGTTCCGGGCGCAGCGGAAGCGCATTGGTGGGTGTACTCAACTTTAATTTTAGCGTTAACAACGATCAATCGGAGATCCGTCGCGATAATAAAACGTCGGATCTTCAGAATAGAACGAAGAACGAAAAATTAAAGTTGGATACACCCACCAACGCGTTTCCACTGCGCCCGGAACCTATAATAATGTCCTAGAGTATTTGTTGCATTGATAAGGTCATGATAGTTCCCCGCTATGATGAGAACTTTGAAATGCTATAACAATATTCTTAAATATAGTTCTACGGTTGGATGATATACTCTGATGGGACACATAGCATGCAAACCGTCAGGTGTGAGTACTCGTAAGCAGATAAGACTCCCTTTCATGAAGTTCGCACTTGGTAATCTTTAAAACAGGAGATTATGAGAACAGACCCGCTAGTAGGAATTCCGCATGTTTTGGTGTCATCGGATATTTCTATCTGCGAGCGTGTAATGATCCTTAGACTTTAAGATAATCATTAATACGTGTCACGACTCGCGCACTTTGATTTACTGACGAAAACCGTCACACAGACAGTTGGCGGGAAGTATGGTATGTTGGGTGCGTCACGAGTGGCATGTTATTAATGGATAAGTCGATGAAGGATTTGTCTCTTCCATTTATGGAAGTTGATATCTCGGCTCTTTGATTGAAATAGAACCGTCGCGCGAAATTTCATGGCCATGGTGTAACGATGAGTTTATTTCAGGTAGTCAAAGAATAACGTATCAAACATAAAAGTTGATGACACTATCATGAAACCTACTTGATGAGATATTGCGACAAAAAGATTATATTACACAGTGAGCGTTCATATGTGGATGTCGTTGTTGCGACTTTACGTTTTTTCTCTTGGGTGCCTTGACCCGTTGCTAGACAGTACTCTTGGACTTTAGGCAAGTCCGCCTAATGCCAACGAGAAAGAATCCTAGAGGATCACACACTAAGTGTTTTTTGTGGTCTCGGTTAAATTCTATTTGAATTTAATTAATGAAATAAATATTATTCTCACGACCGTGGAATAATTTTATTCAAGTTAAGATGATCGCATAAATTAAATAAAATAATGACGCGGTATTAGTATGAGTATGGGTTTTCTCTAAGTTCATGAATGTATTTAATTGTTGTTATGCAATTAAATATTGTAACTAAAGTTTCATGCATATAAATAGACAAGTACGTCTATTGTGCCATTGCGAACACACCGCACGCTTAGTGAATTGAGAATTATTGAGCTAAACAATTTCTCTCTCGAATCCTCTTCTCGCCTCTCTCAAGAACGAGAGACGTTATTCAAGACCGAAGAACAAGCGATCAAGAACGATCGACACAAGACACTCGCTTCGCCGCGCTAACACCCGGAGAACAAGTGGTGTCGATCGGAGGCCATCGGAGCACGTGTGGATCACCGTTAGAGGGATTCTAGTTTGGATCCTCACAAGCGCAACGAGATAATCCGGAAGGATCATTCCTAACGATCAACATCATCAACGAAAAAAATATCGAAGATCCGGGTATTCTTTTCTTTATGAAATTAATTAAATTAATTATAAACATGATGTGCAAGATCCTCTCTAAAGGTTTCGGGTCTCTTCCTTCTTTATCTAAATCTTTGATTCTATTCCGTGGAGACCGGCGTTCATCGTCGTATTGATCTCGGAATAATCATTGATCATGGTAAAAATTAAAGTTGGGTGTCAGCCCAACCGCGCTTCCGCTGCGCCTGGAACCCACAGTCTGAGCATATAGCGACTTCTAATACAGCCAAAGAAGCCATTTGGATACGCAACTTTGTCAAGGAGCTTGATGTGTTGCTTAGCAGTAAAGACCCCATAACATTATATTGTGATCATAATGCAGTGGTGGGTCTCGCAAGAGTCAGGGTCACACCAACAAACAAAGAACATACTTTTGAAGTATTACGAGGGATTTTTCTCGGAGGGGTGAAGTTACAGTAAGTAGGGTTTTCACGGAAAAAAACGTGGCAAACCCCTTGATTAAAGTCTTATCTCAACAGAAGCATGAATATCTTGTGAAAGTTGTTAGCAATTATCTCTAGTGCAAGTGAGAGTTTGTTGGAGTTGGTGCCCTATAACCAACTTTCATGTACTTTATGATTACTTATATTCATTGTTTTGAATATTAATAAAGTTCTTATCACAACGTGATTGTTCTTTTGTGTGACATGGTATGTGATAATGTCCTAAGAGTATCTGTCGCACTGAAAGGTCAAAGCAGTTCTCCGCTATAATGAGAACCCAAGTGTCACGACAATATTCTTAAAGTATATGTTAGCAGTTCTCCGCTATGATGAGAACCCAAGTGTCACGACAATATTCTTAAAGTATATGTTCTTTAGCTGGACAATATCATTTAACGGGACAAATGATACAGGCTATCAGAGGTGGAGACTCATATGACTTTAAAGCATTTTCTCATGATGTACGTCTTTTGTAATTTCCCATGCAGGAGATTATGAGAACACGACCTGCTAGTAGGAAATCCATATTTATGTGTCATTGGATGTTCCTATCTGCGGACATGTGTATTAATCCTTAAACTTTAAGATTATTATTAATTGGTATTATTAGTTATGTACTTTGATATATTGTCGAAAACTGTGATGACATGTGTTCACGACAAAGTAGGATGCGTTGGGTGTGTTACGGGTAATATTGCATTAATGAATAATGCAAGAAAAGATTTGTCCCTTATGTTCTTTAACGAAAGTTGATATCTCAGGTCTTTTGATGGGAGTGACCTAAATAAATTCATGGTCATGGTATTCAGTGGGCAAGTTCGTTTTCAGATAATCAAAGAAAGATACATCGAGCACATAGGTTGATGACATTGGCATGCAACCTGCTTGAATAGAGATATCGTGATATAGGAATTATATTACACAAAAACGTTCGTATGAGGTTGTATGTCGTTGCGACATTAGCTTCTTTCTATATGGGTGTCTTGACATGTTACTAGACGCTAATTTTAGACTTTGGGCGGATTCGCCTAATGCCATTTAAAAAGAGGCCTAGAGGGTCACACACTAAATGTATTCAGAACCTCAGTCAAATAATAATATTATTTATTATTTAACATGTTGAATAAATATTACTCTCATGCTTGGTTTAATAATTATTCATGATTAGCTTGATCGCATATATTCAATCATTGGTTATTCGAGAAATATTTTGTAAACAAAATACTTAATAAATATATATTTGTTATTTAATGAATAATATATTTATTTATTTATTTATTGACTAGTAATGCAATTATATTTATTTATTAAATAAATAATAATTATTCAAGGCCCAATAAATATTATGGAGGAATGGCGGACTGAGTTTAAAGGTCTGGTGAAAAATAATATATATTATTTGAATAAATTTTAAACAATTTATTCAAGAAATAATATTTAATTATTTCGCTGGTTTTGCACATGTCAAGAAATAATAATATTATTATTATTATTATAGACATGGGGTTCCACAGAGATTAAGGTAATAATAAAGGCAGATGTGCAGTTATTATTTTTTAATTTGACACTATTTAAACTCAATTATATTATTTAAAACCCTAAATCTAGCCATTTTGTGTTGTGCACAGCGACAAGGAGAATTCTCTAAAGCCCCAGAGAGCCCCTCTACAAGAACGCTCTCAAGAACGGAGAGTGATCCTCCTTCACTATCCCTCTCGATTCTAGAGAGATCAAGAAGAATCCTTCTTGGAAGCGATTCTCGTGGCGATCAAAGACAGACAACGCAAGCGGTAAGATCTTCCACGCTAGCACTCGAAAATTCTTACAGCGACACTCGGGGATCCATGGTACATGTGTGGATCACCGCCGGAGGGAATCTACACTTGATTTCTGCAACGCAACAACGGTACAATGTAGAGACATTGTTAGATTCATCGACGAAGAAATAATTCATCGCAAGGTAATTGTTCAATTGCTTGAATTAATTATAAATCATTATGTGATGATCTTGCATTTTGTTCGGGCATTCTCATGTCAATCAATCTTTAATTCAATTTTGTTGGTTACAGCGTTCTTCGTCAATGTACACCTCGGATTAATCATCGATTACAACAAAAAGTTGAGTTGAGCATGCCCTACCAGCGCTTCCGCTGGGCCCAAAACCTTCAAAACCATCACCAACAATGTCATCTGTTGGATTCGTCTCTTCAGGGTCAGGGTCTTTGTCACAACACACGACATCTGAACTAGCACTTTCATCCAACACTTGCCCGGTATCCAAAAAATGTCAGCCTCCCAATCCAGCCACTACAGAATTATCATGCCACCAACCTGCTTCAGCTCTTTCACTTCCACCGCTACATCAGTATTTGAAACATGATGAGACTCCTTTCAGTGCGGTGGTTCTTGATCCTCTATGTCTTCCTTTCAGAAACTAGCATTTGTAGCTTCTTCTAGCAACTGTTTGTAGCTCACTTTTACAACCACGTGAGTTGCTCGTTTTCCCAAGCATTCTCCCCCAGCACTTGTTTTATCGCATTACATAAACCAAGATCTCCCCACAAAAAAACTTGATGAAACCCTTAAACATGGATCAAAAACAATCTTGGGACGTTCCTTCTCCCATTTTAGAAAAGGGATAGCCCCATGCCCTATAAACATTCCCTTGGATCTAGAAATGCACTCCATCTCTTTCGATCCACAGTCACCAACCACGATATCAAAAAACAACTTGGACAAATTACCTTCTTCATTCACACCTATGACCTCATCCTCGTTGTCCCCACTCTGCTTGCCCTCGATCGATCCTTCAATTAATTGTGAGCCATCAAATTCAAGTGATACGTGCCTTGGAGGTGATGGCGTCGGTCTGGAATAGACTGGTTTCCCAGAATCCTGCAGTTTCGTTTTAATCAAATCCAGCGCAGAAGTTGATCCCCGGCCTCTTGAGTTCCTAAGAACAACGGTATTGCGGCCATTCTCCATTTGCTTCTTATGTTCTGGATATGCCTGGCATAATAACAAGTCAATGCTTTTCTCCGTCCCTCACCAATATTATGCGGTTGGCAGTTCACTCGACCTTGTAACTTCCCCAGCTAGAGATTTCAATTGCAAACCAGAAACAAGTTGTCCTCCTTAGCATTACTTCCCCGCTTTTCCACGCTAGAACTTGGATCAAGAATTACCTCTTCAGGCCGCTCCTCCACAAAAACAGTTTGTCAAAGTGTCTTTAAAACCCATAGTGGATCCTCCTTCACCGCTTTCCCATACTTTTCCACAAGCGTTGGCTTCAATTGTTCTCATTTCAGTCCTGGATTAGCATTGTGTCAAGACAAAAACCAGTAAAGTGTCGTGCTCTCCATATAAATCTGTGCTAAACGTAGTTTCATATCTTCTAGCGCCCAAATGATCTTGAAGAAGGTTTCCATTTTAGTGATCCAGCCAAGGATCCTCCCCTAAAAACGAAGGCAACTCCACTCACTTCAACACACTACTCGGGCCTTCAGCCACATGAACTACGGAAAGCTCAGGTTCTCGTAATTATTCCTGCGTGGACTATCACTCCCCACACTGTTGTCGGAACAACTCCAACTGCTCCATGTCAATCCTTCCCTGATCTGACCGGTATGTTTCCAAGCTCTTTGCCCCTTCCAATGCTCACATCAACTGTCCAGAATTTGTCGGACGTCCTGCACAATCAGCAAAAGCCTTTGTTTGTTCCTACAGCTCAAGTAGTTGTCTTTCAATCTCCGTTTGTCACTTAGCAAAGGCTTCTATAAATGTTTTTGTCACTTAGCAAAGGCTTCTATAAATGTTTGAGCCTCCTGCATCTCGGCCGCTTGTTCACGTATCAACGATCAACCAACAACAACCATTCTCTCGGTGATTGTGTCTCTCAATGAAAGCATGATGCGACCCAACCCTTCCGGAACAGACTTCTTTATAATACCAGCAGAATTACAAACAAAAACATACAGCAGATGGAAACTCGAGGGCCCCCAGTACTTGCTCCCCCTGTTATAACTCTTATGCCCCCAGTACTTGCTCCCCCTGTTATAACTCTTATGCCCCTTCTAGAGTATTCCCTCTTATCCCCTTTACTCTCTTATGGTTCCCCTTTCTACACAAAAGTGTCATGCAATATGTCAGATGGTCATCCCAACTCCATGCGTCGCGCGCTTGCACCCTGGTTTCACCAACTCTCCAGGCAATCTCTTAGATGGTCTTTCTTGCGCGGTGGACCGACCGTGTGTGTTGGTGCCCACTATGGTGCAAGATCCGCCTCCGAGTGCCCTCATCCTGCCTGAAAGATTTGTGTGGGCCTCCCCCAAGACCCTCGCCGCAACCCACTATGCATGACTCGTCTTGTTGCTCCCGCCAAAACCATCCCACATCCCTTTCTTGAAATCCATATGATTGTTTGCCCTGCACACTAACAGTGAAATCCATCAGCGCTTCCGTATGCAAACTCAGCGCCTTCAATTCCCCACCCGCCTCTGAACGTGACGAAGTTTGTTGATGGGTTTCCAACAGGGCCCTCTCGACAGGAGTCACCTTCTACAATAACCGCATAACCGTGCTTCCCTTGCCTCCACATGACTCTGGCAAATCTCCCCCCAAGAAGGCGATAGTGTATTCAGTAGTAGTTGTGTACTCCTTGAGAAGCCTCGTGGTATCATCATTGTCCCCAAGCATATCACTGGTGTTTTGTTTTGTCATCAATGTTGCGGAAAATGCCGAGAGCAACGAACCGATAAACGATTCACATAAGAGTAAAAGGGATAAAAAAAAGAACAAGAAGATTTGGGACACAAAGATTTACGTAGTTCAGAAAATGATTCTTACGTCCACGAAGAGGTAGAAGTTTCGGGAGCACAAATTATAGAGTATCTCATAGTTTCAAGCGCACAGAAACTGGTAAGATCCGGGACCTTCCGGGTGAGTGGAAGGTGTATTCTAGGAGAGTCAAAGTTGTCCAGCCAGAGGGAGAACCAACTACTAGGCCAGGTGGGCCAGGAGAAACAGATTAACAAACTGGGGGGGACCAGTGGGGTCACCTGCTGACACATGGGAGGAGAGGTAGTGGAGGAATCTCAAGGTTGTTAAGCCACTAGGCTGTTAGGAATCTGTTTTAAAAGGGGGGAACGTGGGAGAGTGAGGAGATAACTTTTTTTGTTGTTTTGGGCATCGGCTGTAGGCTTGGGCAGGATTTCTCCTAGGGGAACCTGTAATTCCTCTCTGTTTTCCCCTCTACCTGCTGTAATTCCTCTGTGTTTTCCAATCTACCTGCTGTAAGTCCTCTTTGTTTTCCCCTCTACTTGTTGTAATTCCATTTCCTCCTCCAGTAATACACCTTCCAGTCCTCTGTTCGTAACACTTGGTCCGACCTGCCCTGTTTCTCCGTGGAGACGAGAAACCAATCCCGCCTGGACAGCATCGACCAGCACATCGAGTCGGTTACCTCCTCCATTGTTGTCCTCACCACCACAGTCGGCGAGCTCCAGCAGGGACTGCAAGACCTTCGTCAAAACCAACGCCGCTGGGAACTAGAATTTGCCGAGCAAACTGAGTTTCGGAAACTGATGTTGCGCCATTCTGAGAAGCAACCTCAACAGCCTGATCTCCGACCCCCAGATCCTTCATCCCACTCTGGTATCTCCAGCCACCCACCTTTGTTTGTTCCACCTTCTGGTACAGCTAACCCTCTTGATCCCTCTCCCCTTCCCTGCTGTGTCGAGTTTCCCCTGTTTGATGGTTCGGACCCCCGAGGCTGGCTCACCAGGGCAGAACTCTACTTCAGAATTCACCAAACACCAGAATCATTCTGGCTCCAGCTTGCCCAAGTCAGCATGGAGGGCACAGCCATCCATTGGTTCACCATTCTTACAAAGGTTTGTCCCGACTTAACATGGACTGTTTTCAAACATGAACTCCTCGAGCGTTTTAGTGGCCTTGACATCCAAAACCCCTATGAGGAATTAGCGGCCCTCCATCAACAGGGCTCCGTTCAGGATTACATTGAACATTATGAATATCTCACCTCCTTGCTGCTACGTCTTCCGGAACCACAATACTTGGGTTATTTTTTAAATGGCTTCCAGAAAAATATCCGCTCTTGGGTGCGAATTCATAACCCGGATACACGCCTCCAAGTCATGCGTCTGTCGCGCAATATTGAATTAGCCCTCCACCACGGTTCTGCAGGTTCTTCCAAGGCAGCTCCCCGACAACCTCCAGCAAATCGCGATGCTACTGTCTGGTTTCCTCTGTCTTGCTCTCTGCCCCCTCCTCCACCTGCTGGTCGGCCATTCCCTCGCCCAGAAAAAGCCACTCCGGGGCTATCAGGCGAGCCACCTCGTTCCACCCAACCTGCTAGCCGCGGTGTTCGTCACCTCACTTCTCAAGAATGGGATGACCGCCGCAAGAAGGGACTCTGTTTTCGGTGTGGGTTACCTTACTCACCCACACACCGCTGCTCAGACCCGAAGTTACGGATTCTCATTTTGGGGGAAGGTGACACAAACGGTGCTGACACGTTGCCTCCCTCCGCGCCTTTACCTGACCCTCCTCCAGCACCCGATGCCGAGTGCCACCTGCTGGAATTTCAGTACCTGAATTTAGGGGGATCCCCCTCCCGTTGTTCCCTGCACGCCACCTCTTCTCTCAAAATCGAACGGTTTTTAACGGGGCATCTTGTTTTACTGCTGATCGACAATGGCGCATCTCATAATTTCATCTCCTCACTTTTAATCCGTCTACTTGCTTTTGAAGTGCAGTCCACTTCAACACTTCGTATTAAAATGGGCGATGGCCATCAAACCTGGTCCTTGGGACACTGCCGTCAATTACCTTTTCTTATCGGCAATTACAATTGTCACCTTGATTTCCATGTCCTTGACATTGGCAGTTTGGATATCATTTTAGGAGTTGCATGGCTCCGCACTCTGGGGGAGATCTAGCTCAATTGGCACACTATGACGATGAAATTTTCAGTCGCCCATCACACCTACTGCTTGCAGGGAGCATCCCCGCGCACGCAGACTACGGTTTCCTTACTGGGACAGGCCACACGCTCACCAGAATCCAGCCATCTTCAGGTATTGTTGGGGGGCAAACCTCCTTGGCATCCCTCAGATTTATCTGCTCCATTTCAAGCTATGTACAACAGTTTAACTACTCAGTTTGCCCTGGTTTTCACGGAGTCCCCTGGCCTTCCGCCAAAAAGACCTTGGGATCATGTTATTCGGCTATTACCCGGCCACGGCCCCGTGGTTGTCCGTCCCTACCGGTACCCCTTTGTTCAAAAAAATGAAATTGAGCAGCATGTTCATAATCTTCTATTGTCCGGCCTCATTCGGCCTAGCCTTAGTGCCTACTCAAGCCCGGTATTACTAGTCAAGAAGAAGGATGGCTCTTGGCGCATGTGCGTTGATTATCGTGCCCTCAATAAAGCTACCATCCCCGACAAGTTCCTCATTCCACTGGTGGAAGAATTACTTGACGAGCTCCACGGCGCCACTTGTTTCTCTAAACTTGATCTCAAGTCGGGGTATCACCAGATTTGTATGCACGAGACCGATGTTGACAAAACAGCTTTCCGAACTCATCACGGGCATTATGAGTATTTAGTAATGTCGTTTGGCCTTACTAATGCTCCCTCAACTTTTCAGGCCACTATGAATGCCTTATTTGAGCCCCTTCTTCGTAAGTTTGTGCTAATATTTTTTGATGATATTTTGGTCTACAGCCACAGCTGGACACTCCACCAAGAACATCTTGCTGCTATCCTCCAAATTTTACCCGACAATACATTCTTCCTCAACTCCAAGAAATGCCAATTTTTTCAGCAGCAACTCGAGTATTTGGGTCATATTATCTCCGGCCAAGGCGTCGCGATGGATCCAGCCAAAATCCAGGCTGTACTTGACTGGCCTCAGCCGACTACTGTCCGAGGAGTCCGCGGTTTTCTGGGTTTAACCGGCTATTATCGTCGTTTTATCTCAAAATTATGGCGCCATTGCTCAACCTCTCACAGCCCTCACCAAGAAAGATGGGTTTCACTGGCCACCGGCAGCGCAACAGGCTTTCAGCCACTTACAACAGCTTGCCACCCAGGCCCCTCTTCTCCTTCCGGATTTTTCTTCTATTTTTGAGCTAGAATGTGACGCGTCTGGTCGCGGCATTGGCGCTGTCCTTATGCAGCATCAGCAGCCGATTGCCTATTTTAGCAAGACTCTATCCCCTCGAACGTTGGCTAAATCCACCTATGAAAAAGAACTGATGGCTCTTGTCCTTGCCATCCAACATTGGCGCCCCTACCTTTTGGGCCGCCCTTTTGTGGTCTATTCCGACCAACGTAGCCTCATGTTTCTTCTCCAACAGCGCATTACAACTGCTGATCAACAGTGCTGGCCGGCTAAACTTTTGGGGTACCACTTTGAAATTAAATATAAACCGGGTCGGATAAATTCTACTGCTGACGCCTTATCCTGTTGTCATGATTCTGCTGCTTTGGCTTTTATTCAGTCAGTTCCTCAATGGGCAGATGCTCGCGACCTGCTCAAAGACGTTGATGTTGATTCCCACCTCCAGAGCATAATCCACTCCCTCCGGGACAACCACCCCTCCTATACAGTCTACCATCTTCGGCAAGGCATTTTATTCTACAAAAAACGTCTTGTTCTTTCAGCTTCCTCTCCTTGGATACACTTTTAGTTGAACACCATTCCTTTCCGGAAGGGGGCCATTCTGGTTTTTATCGCACTTACCGCCGCCTCGCTGCTACCCTTTACTGGTCGGGTATGAAGGCTGTTGTCCAGAATTTTGTCCGTCAATGTTCGGTTTGTCAACGGAACAAATACTCCACCCTATCCCCAGTCGGGTTGCTCCAACCTTTGGATACTCCGGTGGCTATTTGGGGGGATCTCTCTATGGATTTTATTATCGGGCTCCCTAAATCTGGTGGTTTTAATGTTATTTTTGTAGTGGTGGATCGCCTCTCCAAATACGCTCATTCTCTTACTAAAACACCCCTACACGGCCACCCGCGTAGCAGAAATTTTTTTCAAGGAAGTTGTCCGGTTACATGGGCTGCCAACTTCAATCGTCAGTGACCGGGACCCGGTTTTCCTCAGCCATTTTTGGACAGAACTGTTCCGCCTCCATGGCACTAAGCTGCGGTTTAGCTCCGCCTATCACCCGCAAACGGATGGCCAGACCGAGGTCCTCAACCGTTGCCTTGAGACTTATCTTCGCTGCTTCGCTGGGGAGCAACCAAAACATTGGTCTTATTGGATTTCATGGGCTGAATTATCCTACAATACCTCGTGGCACTCGGCAATCAAAACCACACCTTTCGAGGCCGTCTACAGGCGTAAACCTCCTGCCCTCACCCGCTTCCTTCTGAAATCCGGGTGGCAACAGTCGCTTCGGCTTTGACGGACCGAGATGAGGCCTTACATCAAATCAAACACCATCTCCACCGGGCTCAAGACATTATGCGCCTTCAGGCCAACCGCCACCGCCGCTCTATGACTTTTGCAGTTGGTGACCAGGTCTATGTCAAACTTAGACCCCACCGGCAACACTCCCTTGCTCGACGGATCTCTCAAAAATTATCTCCCTGGTTTTATAGACCTTTCAAGATCCTCCGCCAGATTGGCCCGGTTGCTTACCAATTGGAGTTATTACCCCCCAAAGCCCACGTACACGATGTTTTTCATGTCTCCCAACTCAAAGCCGCTGTCGGTCCCCAAACTACCTCACCTTCACTTCCCTCGGACTTGGCCAGTGATGACGCTTCCCCGCCCGTGCCTGCTGCCATCCTATCCCGCCACTATCACCTCCAGGATGACATTTTTCAGCCACAATATTTGATCCACTGGACAGGCCAACCTGCGGCCGACGCAACTTGGGAGGATGACTTTGTCCTCCGCAATCAATTTCCCACATTCAGTTTTGAGGACAAGACTGATTCTCAGACGGTGGGCAGTGGTAGGATCCGGGACCTTCCGGGTGAGTGGAAGGTGTATTCTAGGAGAGGCAAAGTTGTCCAGCCAGAGGGAGAACCAACTGCTAGGCCAGGTGGGCCAGGAGAAACAGATTAACAAACTGGGGGGACCAGTGGGGTCACCTGCTGACACATGGGAGGAGAGGTAGTGGAGGAATCTCAAGGTTGTTAAACCACTAGGCTGTTAGGAATCTGTTTTAAAAGGGGGGAACGTGGGAGAGTGAGGAGATACCTTTTTCTCTTGTTTTGGGCATCGGCTGTAGGCTTGGGCGGGATTTCTCCTTGGGGGAACCTGTAATTCCTCTTTGTTTTCCCCTCTACCTGCTGTAATTCCTCTCTGTTTTCCAATCTACCTGTTGTAAGTCCTCTTTGTTTTCCCCTCTACCTGCTGTAATTCCATTTCCTCCTCCAGTAATACACCTTCCAATCCTCTGTTCGTAACAGAAACTCTAGCCCGAAATGGACTATAAAGAAGATGAAGTGTTGTGCCACCAACCGCACAGAAAGTCTACACTGCTACAGTAAACGACGGCTAGAAATCCTCATCGCTGCAGTGTCGCGACCACCCAAGTCCAAACTGCTATAGTGGCCGACGGTTGGAAGTTCACGGAGCTACAATACTACTGTCTCCAAAGTCCGAGTTGCTACAGTAATCATGCCAAAGTCCACACTGCTACAGTACCCTGTCGGTGTCAGCTGGTCAACTCTACTACAGTTGGTCAAATTTGCTACAGTACACCAAAATTTGGGTCGGGGGCCTTCAACCCCCGGAGCAAGGGCGCGTTGCCCCCTGCAACCCCCAACGAGTTCACCGCTGAGCTCGGCCCGCGGAGTTGCGGCTCGGTGCGCAATATAGGCTGCAAGCATTCAGCCCAACATCATCCAATCAGATCGGGCTACACCAATCCAACAATCAAATCCACGGGTCGTCCGAGCGTCGACCCAAGCACCATAGCGTCATCACGTCCCGACGACCTTGTTTCACCCTCAATGTCACCAGATCCAAATACGGCGAAGTCCGCCTCTTGAGGTGCAGTTGGTGGCAAAAGTGGAGGTATTGCCAGCTGGGGCACCATCGTGTCTGATTTTTCCACATCACTGTTATCGTTCAATAGTGCACCTGATTCCTCCATGAGCAAAGATGAATGGTCGTCGTTCAGGTAAGGCTGTGTTTCAGGGCGTAGCATAGCTCCAACTAAGAACTTACGAAATTCCTTCTGCGCCTACGCGTTCTGTTCCCAGTACCGTTGTCGCACCTTAATGACCTTCATTGACGAGGCGATCTTACCGACAGAAGCTTTCAAGTCCGCCAGCGTCATGTCGATGCGGTCGAAGCGCCGCTCCGCTCTAACGAGACGAGCGTCAAAGCTTGGTTCAGTCACCAGAGCACCCATCCTCCGATTGGTAAAAATCATCAACACACTTTCCTCCCCCGAAAAATTCTACACAATGTTCGCGTCCAGCTGCGCACCACCTCTACGTCGGAACTAAGGGCGAAGGGCAACTCCTTCCGTATTTTGTGTTGTTTTTTTAATGCTTTCTAGCTTTCTTTTTCTTTTTTGTTTTCTTTTTTTTTCTTTTGTTTTGGCACCACTACTTACATGTGCGAAAGAAAACGGTGAGGCTTGTGTGCGCCTTCTATGCGTGCGGCTGCCGCAGCGGAAAGCAACTGCAGTTCGCGGTGGTGTTTGTAACGACAGGAGGGAGGAAGACCGCGACAGTGGACGAGGCTTCGTTTTGGTACTGTGCGGCCTCTTGTGTCGGTGTTGTTGGAAAGCGAGTCGGCTAGTCCCTCCTACGTCAAACAACAAACCACAGTGCGTGCCTCTCCTGCGATCGCAATAGTGCGGAGCACAGCCTGTCCGAAGACGAGCTGAAGTACATACCATCGCTGAGTTGAAATTGGTTGTGCACGTCGACCGGGTGAGGGGGTCATCGTTGAACAGAAGACGATGGGGGACATCTCTGTTGAACAGTGAGATGGCAGTGCGCACCGCCTTAAATGCAATACGAACCAGCCGCAACAGAGAAGAGGAGTCGGCAGAAAAAGATGCACAATATGTTGCACGTCCCAAAGAGATGAAGCAGAACGGCGGTGCGCCTCGTGGGAGCAATCGAGACGAAATGGCAGGTCGGACCAATTGATACGACCCAGTCCTTCCAAAACAGACTTCTTTACAGTACCAGCAGAATTACAAACAGAAACATACAGTGGATGGAAGAAGAAGATTTGAGGGCCCCCAGGACCACTCGCCCAAGGCAACAGACCGACCCATGAACCGAATTCTTCTCTGGATGTCCCCTCTCTTCAGCCCAACCCCACCTTCTTATCACTTCTTTGCCTTCACCCCCCACATGACCTCTAACAGAATTATTCCTTTAGAATGTGCAGCTTTCTCCAGCTGTATTTGCTCCCCCTGTTATGACTCTTATGCCCCTTCTAGAATATTATCTCTTATTACCTTTACTCTCTTATGCTTAGGTCTCTATCAAAGCATCAATTGATAGGAACGTAAGAGTAGATGAGAGGAAAGGAAGAAGGAACAACCATAAACACAGTATTGAAGCACCAGAAAGAAACTGAAAGAGGTATACAATAGGAGGAGGAGAAAGAAGTAGAAGAACTCCCCTGGAAAGGACCACTCTCCCAAGGCCAAGGTCGAATCCTCCCAAGGACGAGACCTCCTGTCAACCTAGTTTAACCCAATCAAATGTTTGAATGCCCTCACCTACTACCAATCACCCCTATTTATATCCCCTACCTACCACAGCCCACCCAACACACTAATGCAAGGTATTAGACAATACTGCCCCTATTTATATCCCCTATTTGTATCCCCTAGCAGTGAGACAACGCATGTACCTATACAAACAGCCCCGCCAGCACCACATTCCTGATAGAATAGGTTGAAAAGAGATTTCATCTATAGGGAACTGCAGAGTTCTTTTTTCATGAAGTGAAATAACTTGAAGGAGATAAGAAAAATGCAGCTTATATGGATCGCTTTAAAAATAAATGCCCACCAAACAAAAGGCTCCTGCATTAGCACATTTAGGGGTGTTCAAATCTACATTTTAACAAGACATTCACTTATATAAAATATTTTAATATATAGAAAATGTGTGATTACATTAACAAATATAGCAAGTATAGTAGGTACCCTTCGTAGTTCACCTTGACCATATTGTCCCATGGAATAGAACCTCCTTCCAGCAGATAACAACCGCTTCCCAAAAGCTAGGTCACCCAAAGGAATAAAGTCATGGTTCCCAGGAAACCATTACAAAAATCATAAAGCATCATCTATGTATGGACATGTTCTTGCCTGATTTGGCATTGTCAGGCAAGGTGCTTCCCAGCAAAGGGAGATCCCTTGCCAAAGCAAGGCAGGATGATGTATCAACCAATTCCCATGCTCGAGAAAGATTCAACAACACTTCTCCCAGCTCTTGACCACACTGAAAATATATATTTAGGACATAAGTCGATGTACAACTAGTTACAATGAAAACTGCAACTACAGAGGATAGAAAGAAACTGAAATAAGGGATGCACTGATTTCCAGCTTGGGTCTTTTGTTAGCCACTTTACGTAGCGGGGAGTGGGAGTCGGCTGGCACTGAAGCCAACTTGCAAAAGAGTGCCTCTGTGTTGATTTGCTTGACATTTATCAAAAATGGTCAATTACAAGAAGAATCAGAATAATGTTACGCCAACGTAGAATTTATGGAACTTTCTTTCACTCACAGCTTGGAGTGCCTAAACGGTCGTCGCCTTAGAGCTACACTGTCATACGATTGGTCACGCCAATGGCTTACAGCGCCTAAAACGATTCTCAGCTTTCTTATAGCAATGACTGACTGATGGAAAAACAACAGGAATAACAAAAAACAGGGAATCTTCATCCGTGGAAAGAAAACGGCCAACCTCATCAATAACTGGTCCATTTGAAAGATCAAACGCCGCATCATTCAGCTTCACGAACCCCGCACATCATTTACCAAAGCCTTGCACATTATGTCAAAAAGAAAAGAAAAAATCTTCCAATGGAAATACTTGAACGAAATTTCGACTTTTCACATACATCCAACCGAAGATCACGCGGCAGTTGAGCAAGATAGTCCGGCGGGAGATCGAAACTGTCCTGCCATGGATTTGTCGTCCAAACACCAACGAACAAAACAAGGAATTAAAAAAAAAAAACAGAACTGAACCAAAAACATGAACAGAACAAGGATTTTTGTTTCAAAAACTCAGAGATTACGGCTAGTTCCCGGAGGAGGGCCTGGGAATTGGAATAGAGGTATTTAGGGGAGTCTGATTCACTGAGCGCAAATGATACGATATGGCGTCTGGAGAAGGAGACTTTCTCTGTGGTAGACGAGGGTTTGCGGGGGCAGTGGAAACAGGGTGAATCGTGGGAAAGTAGATGGATACGAGGGGGAGGGGAGAGGTGGAGAAGTGGTTGGTGGGGACGAAGAGAAGCCATGAAAAGAGCTTGCAATTACAAACCACTGGAGCTGTGGTTTACCGTACTGGAATTTGGGCAGTCCATCAGAATAAACAATCCCAGGACGAGGGGATCGCGCGAGATAACGTGGGATCCATGTCAACGCGAAATTTGACGGTTACCGAAAACAAGATTACGGAAAATAATATATAGATGTTCTGGGTGGGGACAAATACAACAAACCACGAATTGGTACAAGGGCACAAAATTATATAAAATAGATTCTAGTGGAGATTAAAGTCACCTATTAAAAAGGTGATTAATCTCAAAAAATATTAAAAACCCAATCATAGCTGTTTTTTTAAATTGGTTGGGGATAAATAAAATTTTAGTCAAATGGGTTCCTCGTTGAAAATCTTCATCCTACGCTGCTACCTCATGTGAAATCTTCCCAGCATACGATTCTCGATCCTGTGATACATTGTAGATCATTCGATCTTGTCTTGTGTCGGTCTCAAATGTCTTCAGATCTAAAGTGAGATTGACCTAGCTATGCATATACTCATCATGCTTACATTGTAGATCCTTCAACCTTGTCTTGTGTCGGTCTCAAATGTCTTCAGATATCAGGTGAAACTGACCTAACTATGCATTACTAAACATGTAGTTCATCCTCGACTTGTTGGGTGTCGGCCTTCTTTCACCGACATCGCATAATTGGTTTTTGATGTGTAGAAATTTGTATAAATATATATTTTTATAGTTTCTTTTGTAGTGTTAAATGTTTTATGGAGAAACAGTTGTTGATACGTGAATATGAATTGAGAAGGAATTATCATGAATTATATTCACTGTTATTGTTGCTTGATTCATACACAGTGATGAAAAATTATCTACAAAAATAAATGTTTTGTTGTTTTCATTTTAGAGGAGTGATTGTCTTTGGTTTACACAGAAAAATACATCATGGGATAGAGGATCGCTAAGTAGATTACCAAAAGATGGAATATCATTTTGTGAGCTATCGATACTGACATCCTCCACTACTAAAAATTCGGGAATTAGCGACCGCCAATGGCAGTCGCTTTAGGCCCGACGCTATGGGCCTACAGCGGCCGCCAATGGAGGTCGCTGAAGGGGGCCGAAAATTGGGCCTGCAGCGACCGCCAGGAGGTCGCTGACCTGCTGCTCGGCCGAGCAATAGCGACCGCCAATGGCGGTCGCTGACCTGCTGCTCGGCCGAGCTATAGCAACCGCCAATAGCGGTCGTTGTCCTGCTACCCGACCGACCTCTAGAGACCGCCAATGGCGGTCGCTATCCTGGATAAATTTAAAAAAAAAATCACTGATGGTTCCCAAACAGCAGAAACAGGGTAAAAATCAAAAAAAAAAACAAACAATTCCAAACAGCATAAACATCAGGATCCTCATAAACAATAAATGACAGACGTGCTTCATATTCAACGATCCAAACGGGTCCAATCCATTTCAATCTTTTGCTTCAATAAACCCACAATAAGATACAAAAAAACAACTAAATAAAACAAACGTAAATTAGACATATTTATTCAGTTAGTATGTATATATATAATAAAATTAAGTCTGATATCAAATCGTGGGTGCTATAATAATTTAAAACCCACAATTTAAGAAATGTTATCATTTTAAGAAATGTTATCATTTTAAAGCGCGCAAAACTGTTAAAAACAACATATTCGGTCTTACCGCGCACACTGCACGACCGATTGATGTGTTGTCTCCTCCTACAAGTCACGAATAATATTTTTATTGTTTTCGTGTGATTTCAAATTATTCTGAAAACGTTTGCTCTGAATTTGACTGTTACACGTCGTTTTGGTGTTTTATGACTCCGGAAATGCGTTTTCGGTCACCACGGTCAAACGACACCTCCAATTGACATACAGTCTACTCGACAATTTTACAATTCACACCACAGTTGTTGTCATATGATTTCATTACATTTCGAGGTCGTTCGTCTGGTTTTGACCACCCAACGCACCTTTTTAGAGCACGTCAAACTGTTAAAAACAATATATTCGGTCGTACCGCGCACACCGCACGTCCGATTGACGTGTCGTCTCCTCCTACATGTCACAAATAATATTTCTATTGTTTTCGTATGATTTCAAATCATTCTGAGGACGTTTGCTCTAAATTTGACCGTTACAAGTCATTTTGGTGTTTTATGACTCCAGAAATGCGTTTCCGGTCACCGCGGTCAAACGAAACCTCTGATTGACGCACTGTCTGCCCGAACATTTTAAAATTCACACCACGGTTGTTGTCGTATGATTTCATTGCATTCTGAGTTTGTTTGGCTGGTTTTGACCACCCAACGCACCCTTTTAGAGCGCGTCAAACTGTTAAAAACAACATATTCGGTCGTACCGCGCACACCGCACGTCCGATTGACATTCTATATCCTCCTACAAATCACAAATAATATTCTATTATTTTCGTGTGATTTCATGTCATTCTGAGGACGTTTTCTCTGAATTTGACTCTTACACGTCGTTTTGGTGTTTTATGACTCTGGAAATGCGTTTCCGGTCACCGCGGTCAAACGACACCTCTGATTGACGTACAGTCTGCCCGAACATTTCACAATTTACACCACGGTTGTTTTCGTATGATTTCATGACATTCCGAGGTCGTTCGGCTGGTTTTGACCACCAACGCACCCTTTTAGAACGCGTCAAACTGTTAAAAACAACATATTTAGTCGTACCGCGCATACTGTACGTCCGATTGATGTGTCGTCTCCTCCTACATGTCACAAATAACGTTTCTATTGTTTTTGTGTGATTTCAAGTCATTCTGAGAACGTTTGCTGTGAATTTGACCGTTACACATCGTTTTGGTGTTTTATGACTCTGAAAATGCGTTTTCGGTCACCGCGGTCAAACAACACCAATGATTGATGTATCGTCTGCCCGAACATTTAAAAACTCACACCAAGTTTGTTTTCGTATGATTTCATGACATTTCGAGGTCGTTCGGCTGATTTTGACCACCCAATGCACCCTTTTAGAGCACGTCAAACTGTTAAAAACAACATATCCTGTTGTACCGCACACACCGCACGTCCGACTGACGTTCTGTCTCTTCCTACATATCAAGAATAATATTTCTATTGTTTTCATGTGATTTTCAAGTGATTCTGAGAACGTTTGCTCTGAATTTGACCGTTATACGTCCTTTTGGTGTTTTATAATTCCGGAAATGCGTTCCAGTCACTGCGGTCAAACGACACATCCAATTAATGTATCGTCTGCCCGAACATTTCAAAATTCACATTTCGGTTTTTGTCGTATGATTTCACGACATTCTGAGGTCGTTCGAATGGTTTTGACCACCCAACACACCCTTTTAGGCGCGTCAAACTATTAAAAACAACATATTTGGTCGTACCGTGCACACCGCACGTCCGATTGATGTGTCGTTTCCTTATATATGTCACAAATAATATTTATATTGTTTTCGTGTGATTTCAAGTCATTCTGAGGACGTTTGCTCTGAATTTGACCGTTACACGTCGTTTTGGTGTTTTATGACTCCGGAAATGCGTTTTCAGTCACCACGGTCAAACGACACCTCCGATTGACGTACCGTCTGCCCGAACGTTTCATAATTCATATCACGGTTGTTGTCGTATGATTTCATGGAATTCCGAGTTCGTTCGTCTGGTTTTGACCACCCAACACACCCTTTTAGAGCGCGCCAAACTGTTAAAAACAACATATTCGGTCGTACCGCGCACACCGCACATCCGATTGACGTTCCATCTCCTTCTACATGTCACGAATAATATTTATATTGTTTTCGCGTGATTTCAAGTCATTTTGAAGACGTTTTCTCTGAATTTGACCGTTACACGTCGTTTTGGTGTTTTATGACTCCGGAAATGCGTTTCCGGTCACCGCGGTCAAATGACATTTCTGATTGACGTACCATCTACCCGAACATTTCATAATTCACACCATGGTTGTTGTCGTATGATTTCATGACATTCTGAGGTCGTTCGGCTGGTTTTGACCACCCAACACACTCTTTTAGAGCGCGCCAAACTGTTAAAAACAACATATTCGGTCATACCGCGCACACCGCACATCTGATTGACGTTTCGTCTCCTCCTACATGTCACGAATAATATTTATATTGTTTTCGTCTGATTTAGAGTTATTCTGAGGACGTTTGCTCTGAATTTGACCATTACACGTCGTTTTGGTGTTTTATGACTCCAGAAATGCGTTTCCGGTCACCGCGGTCAAAAAACACATCCGATTGACGTACCGTCTATCCTAACATTTCAAAATTTACACCACATTTTTTATCATTTGATTTCACGACATTCTGAGGTCATTCGGCTGGTTTTGACCACCCAACGCACCCTTTTAGAGCGCGCGAAACTGTTAAAAACAACATATTCAGTCGTACCGCGCACACCGCATGTCCGATTGATGTGCCGCCTCCTCCTACATGTCACAAATAATATTTATATTTTTTTTCGTGTGATTTCAAATCATTTTGAGGACGTTTGCTCTGAATTTGACCGTTACACGTCGTTTTGGTGTTTTATGACTCTAGAAATGCATTTTTGGTCACCGCGGTCAAAATAAACCTCTGATTGACATACTCTCTGCACGAAAATTTCAAAATTCACACCATAGTTGTTTTCGTATGATTTCATGACATTTTGAGTTCGTTCGGCTGATTTTGACCACCCAACACACCCTTTTAGAGCGCGCCAAACTGTTAAAAATAACATATTCGGTCGTACCGCGCACACCGCACGTCCGATTGACGTTCCGTCTTCTCCTATATGTCAAGAATAATATTTCTATTGTTTTTGTGTGATTTCAAGTCATTCTGAAAACGTTTTCTCTGAATTTGACAGTTACACGTCATTTTGGTGTTTTATGACTCTAGAAATGCGTTTTCGGTCACCGCGGTCAAATGACACCTCCGATTGATGTACCGTATGCCCGACCATTTCAAAATTCACATCATGGTTGTTTTTGTATGATTTCATGATATTCTAAGGTCATTCATCTGGTTTTGACCACCCAACGCACCCTTTTAGAGCGCGCCAAACTGTTAAAAATAACATATTCGGTCGTATCGCGCACACCGCATGTCCGATTGATGTTCCGTCTCCTCTTACATGTCAAGAATAACATTTTTATTGTTTTTATGTGATTTCAAGTCATTATTAGAACGTTTTCTCTGAATTTGACTGTTACATGTCGTTTTGGTGTTTTATGACTCCGGAAATGCGTTTCCGGTCACCGCGGTCAAAAGACACCTCCGATTGACGTATCGTCTGCCCGAACATTTTACAATTCACACCACGGTTGTTTTCGTATGATTTCATGACATTCTGAGGCCGTTCAGCTGATTTTGACCACCCAACACACCCTTTTAGAGCGCGTCAAACTGTTAAAAACAACATATTCGGTCGTACCGCGCACACCATATATGTTGTACAATTGGAATAATGTCCTATTGTCTAGTTTTACAATTGGAATAATAGAATAATGGGCTAATTTCCATTTGGACTAACATCCAATTGGACAATTGGCCAACTGGCCAATTTCCCTAATGGCCTAACAACCTAATGAACAATTGCCCTAATGAACTAATGGTCAATTGTCCTAATGAAATTTTGTAAAAATGGCCTAAGGATATAATTTTCCATCGATATAACAGTCTCTTAGACAATTGTCCTAATTGATAAATAGCCTAATGGACAAACATCCAATGACCTAATGGCCTAATGGACAATTTTTCTAATGGACTGATTAGTCAATTGGCCTAATGGAATAATGGAATAATGACTAATTGGCCAATAGGCCTAATGAAATAATGGTCAATGACTTAATTTAAAATTAGCCTAATGGCCTAATGGGTAATTGTCCCAAAAAACTCCCACTGGACAGCCCCCTCTCGCCGGACAACACCAATCCGCAGCCCCCCCCACCCCCGCCACTCTCTTGATTTGAAATCACTTAAGTGAAGATGCTGAATTTAAATACGATTGGTTGGTTCATGGTATATATCTCAAAAGATAACTAATTACTTGGACTTTTCTAATTCACTACGAATTAAACTTGAAAACTGAAAATTACTTAAAACTGGATTTTGGATTTTAATGAAAATGTGTCGGGGTTGGACATTCGTGTGGGACGTTAAACCTTATTCCCTATTGTGTTGTGTTGTTCATAATAACCCACATTTCCGGGTTTTATTTTTGTCGGAACTCCCTTGGTCCGGTGAGTTCCGATCAAGTCGGTAGGAATCAATCCCTTGGTCTGGAAATTGATTTCTACTGACTCTTAATTTAGGAACCGCCCTCTAGAAACGACAAGTATATCCAATGGTCATGGATATACTTGTCGTAATTCTCCCAAAGATCCCTGGAAAATCCATTCTTGGTCCGATATGGGGTTTCCAGCGAAATAAAAAATGAAAGTTGGCAAACACAATAATAAAGAAATTTGTTCTAAAGAGCCCACATTTTCCCCAGTCCCAACACAGGTGGGGGGGGGGGGGGGGTTAGCTACTCATAATGTAAAGGATAAGAAACTTACTAAGATTCATCAGAGAGTTCATTACAACAGAAAATAAAAGAATCTGAAGTACAACAAAACTACAAGAACCAGTGCCTAAAAACCTTCCTTCCCCCCTCTAAGCTTAGTTCCTAGCCTGCTTCTTCTTCTTTCCCCAATCCCTCCTCGTTCCAACTCACTCCCCAAAGTCTTCTTGGTCAGAAAGGGCCTTTTTCCAGTTGTCCAAAAGCAGGTAGAAAAGGGAACCCCGGGTCAAGGAGTGGGTGAAAAGTGAAAAAGCAAAAAGGAAGGCTACAGTGGTCCACACGGTTTGGGCGCACGGTTTGGTAGACCGTGCGCCAACCGTGTAGATGCTACTGTCTTAAATCCTTGATCCGCACGGTTTTCCTAGATGGGTCGCACTGTTTGGGCAAGCCGTGCACCAACCGTGCGGAGGGAAATGCCAATGGTATCTTCTCCCGCACGGTTTGCACACGGTTTGGATAACCGTGCGACGACCGTGCGAGTTGCCACTGTCATTAAAATTCCTGAATTCGCTTGTCCTTCATGTCTAGTGCTTGATTCGAGTGACTCTATTCCGGCATAGTCAGGGGAAAAGGGTTCATAAGCCTCCAATTTCCTTCTGAATCTCCAAAATTCATAGACTCCGTGCTTTATCCTTTGGTGATCGAAAAACAAAGAACAAGGTACATCAAAATTGTGAAATTCATGCAAAACCATCCACAAAAACCACTTTATAGATATTAAACCAAGTGGAAATGTCTTATGCACAACAGTGCATCACCTAACATCCAATTGGATAATTGGACAACTAGCCAATTTCCCTAATGGCCTAACAACCTAATGAACAATTGCCCTAATGAACTAATGGTCAATTGTCCTAATGAACTCCTGTAAAAATGGCCTAGGGATATAATTTCAAATCGATCTAACAGTCTCTTAGACAATTGTCCAAATTGATAAATAGCCTAATGGACAAACATCCAATGACCTAATGGCCCAATGGACAATTTTTCCAATGGCTCGATTAGCCAATTGGCCTAATGGAATAATGTAATAATGACTAATTAGCCAATAGGCCTAATGGCATAATGGCCAATGACCTAATGTAAAATTAGCCTAATGGCCTAATAGATAATTGTCCCAAAAAACTCCCACCGGACAACCCCCTCCACAGCCCCCTCTCACCGGACAACACCAATCCGCAACCCCCCCCCCCCCCCCACCCCCACCACTCTCAACCCCCCCTAAACACCCCCCTCCCGCCTCCCGGACAACCCACTCCCAACCCCCCCGGACAGCCCCCACCCTGAACAGCCCCCCTCCCAACCCACTCGGATAGCTCCCAACCCCCCACCCATCGAACATCCCACTCCATAACCCCCAGACAGCTCCCAACCCCCCACCCACTGGAACATCCCACTCCATACCCCCCGGACAGCTCCCAACACCCCCAGACAGAATGTCCATGAGTATCCTTTCTTATCCCGGCTATAAAGACATATTTAACCACATCAATTAACTTGAAACTCACCAAAAGTGTGGACTTCCTAAAAACATTAAATTCTTCTTGATCATCACCAAGAAAAATAAATTTACCTTTTGAAACATCAATAATAACCCCACTAATAAAAAAATAAACACACCCGTGAATATGATGCGTCATGCATGGTCATGACTACTACCTCCATCCGTGGCCTACAAAAAATAAAAATTATGAATATTTTCATAACAAAAATAATATAAAGTAAATAAATAAATTCAGTATAAACCTGCATCGTATGATCCCTTGAACTATCACCTGGACGCACATATTCCCATAGTGTTATAACCTCAGCGATAAATTCCGCATTTACCTCCTCGAAAGAGCGCAACCATGCCTCGAAATCTGACAACTGCTGTGTCATCTGAGCAAAAGCAGGAACGACAACCGCAACACATGATACTATAGAATGAGGAATCCCTGTTCCATAGGTCAAACTATATCCATGCCCGTCTCGACCAATAATGCGATGGAAGATCTCATCCCTTCGCATGGGAAGCTATCGTTGGTCCTCTGGCAGCTGTTCTAATTCAGCTTCAAATTGATTTTGTGCAATATTTAAATATATATACATATATATGTTAATATACAGATTTATGTAAGTATTGTTAATGAGTAAAAACACTTACTATCAATGCTGCAGCCTCTGGATCATTTCGATCACGAGCCCTAATCCACACCGACATTTTATCAGTCGGTGCACCTTGCTCCCGTAACTGTATACAAATAGAATATAAACACAAAACCATATTAATTAATAAATTAAAAAATGAATAATAAATACCTCATGTTGGATCTGAGACACGTGACGAGTCCCGAGCCTGTGAGGTGGTCCCTACAACGCTCGATTCTCAAAATGGCGTGTTGACACCTCCTACATTCAATTAATTCAAATTTCAAACAAATCACACATTCTTGAAAATATATATACCAAAATAAATATACAAACCACAACAACCTCAGTAGACCAATATGAAATTAAGTCATGCCACTGAGCCAGGAGAACACCTCTCGGGACTTTTTCCAGAATATCTGGGGCACCCACATTTGGTACCCAGTGGTCCCTCTTGATTTTTCCTTTATAATCTTTCCACATCTTATGGAATTTTCTCATACACATGGGATGAAACTCATCAGGGCATACTTTCAGATTATTCTATTTAAGAAAAAAAATCACATATGTTAGTATTGTTTATACATAGGGAAGAAATTAAAATGGTCTTCTTAACCGAACCTCCCTCCAAAGACGATTTAATGTGTCCTGAGGGATAAAAGCTCAAGTCACGTGTGGTCAATGGAAATCGATGTGGGTCACGTATGATATGACCCAGCTGACGAATAAACACAGGGGCATTCGGTCCCACAGAATGAAATATCTCATCAAAGGAAACATCAAACGTCGTGTCAGAATTCCATGATAAAATGCCACGACCAGGGCCTCTCTTGCGAGAGGAAGAAGTGGTCAAGTCTGATCCTGTTGAAAACAATTTTATATATAATTTGACAGATGTTATAAATATATATATATATATATATGTTTATCAATTACATAAAAAATAAACACAATTACATTCAAACATACCTCGACCCTGAGACGTAGATGACTCAGATGGATGATGTGGATCTGCCGCCTCTTCCCCTAACATGCCTGCAGTCATAGAAAACATTAGTAAGGGGACTATCCAAAATGTTCAAAAGATAAATTGGATTGTTTTTAAGAAAATCAAACTTGTACATATGTTAATCAAACAAAAAGGGATTGAATAATTAGTTGTAAATGGATTTTAAAAAACCAGAAAGTTAACAAAATAGATATAAAATTATATATAAAACCAATCAATGCTAGCCAAATTTCAGATTGAATTAATAAAAATTCAAGCATCACATGAACCAAATGAAGAATACCTCAATGAGAAGATACACCGACAATAACATGAAGATACCAAAAGAGAAATCATCCTAAATATTTATAAATGAATAAACTTCCAAAAGTGAGGATTAAAACTTACATGGATTTATAAAATGGTTAGATAATTTATGATATCCTAGGACATTCAATACTAAATAGCGGGAAAACAATTATAACTTTCATTAAACATGCAAATCGAACGTTTCTCCTTCAACGACCGCTCTGACCCAACACTACTAGAAAACTGGGCTTTGGAGCCCCCTTACCTATAGCGACCGTCACTGGAGGTCGTTAGGTTTTCCCAAAAAAAGGGGGAGCTTCGGCGCCCCCCGAACCCTCCTCTCCCTCCTCTCGCCTCGCCGCTTCGGCGCCCCCCCGAACCCTCCTCCTCCCTCGCCTCGTCGCGCACCCTCCCCCGTCTCCATGCTCCCTCCCTCGCCGCCCTCCCCCATCGCCACGCGCCCTACCCCATCGTCACGCGCCCTCCCTCGCCACCGTCCCATGTTGCCCTATCGGCCTCCGCCCTCTGTCGTTTTCCCTCCAGCCGCCCTCCGCCCTGCCCTCCATCTCCTCCGGGCTTCCTCCGGCTCCGATCTCCCTCTGCCCTGCGGCCGCCCTCCGACTTCCCTCTGCCCTCGGGCCTCCCTCCACCCGCCTCCGGTAGCCCTCCGGCAGCCCTCCGGCCGCCCTCCGACCCCCCTCTGCCCTCTTCCCTCCCGCCACCCGCCTCCGGCCTCCAGCCCCTCCGGCCTCCGACCCCTCAGCCCTCCGGCCTCCGCCCTCAGCCCTCCGCCCCCTCTCCCCCCCCCGCACCCCGGACACCACCCCCGCACCCACCAACCCCCTTCCCCTCCATGTTCGTCCCCTCCCTCGCCGCACCACCATTGCTCGTCCCCTCCCTCATCGTCCTATCCCTTGCCACACCATCGCCACCCAGTCCCCTCCCTCCCCGAACGGCTGCTACTCGTCCCCTCTCCGTTGTCGCCCGTCCACTCTGGCTCCCCCTGTCCTTGGTCCCCTCCCTCGTCGTCCCACCCTCACTGCACCGTCACCACCTCACCGCCTCCTCTCCTCCGGCTCCCCGTCGCCGCTGCCGCCCATCCCCACCCTCGCCGCACCGCCTCCGGCTTCGGCTCCCCTCCGCTACCTCTCCTCTCCCTCGCAGCACCACCTTCGGCTCCCCTCCCTTCCAGGTTTGTAGCGCAATCAGGTATTATAGCATCCCACCTTTTTATAACATAACTTTTCATTACATTTTACAAAACCGAGGATCTTTAAGGTTTAGTGTCTTGGAAACCAGGAACTTAAAACATGAAAACATAAAACATTCTTCTTAAACAGTTGAAAGGATTCTCCTTATGTTCATCCTAGGTTCATTACTGCATCTCATAACCTGGTGACATACATCAAAAGAAAGGGTGATAAGAAGGCCCAGTAAGGGAAACAAGGGGAAACATTTAACATTGAACTTGAGATACATCAATAAAGTCATGAAAAAGAACTTTAAGGCATAAGAAAGAAATCATGAGGCATATCATAATAAAAATAACGTGTTTCGTAACTTGAAGATGTGGCTAAAACATTTAAATTAGACAATCATGAACATATCACCAAGGTCCATCCCCAAGGTGTCATTTGAAAATTACCAAGGTTATTTACCAAGATATCATTAATATTGTAATCTCTAGTAGTTACATCATTACCCAATGCATTGGAGCGCTATCAGGGGAAACCCTTAAATTTGTCTTTATTATCATGTGATCCACATATATCATCATAAAACATTTCATAAATAACCCATATAGCATAAAATAAATGGGTTTCCTTTTATAATCATAACGTTTTAAAAACTGATTTAAAGACATGATCTTTATGTCACTTTAAACCCACGGAAAAGGAAAACGGGTTTCATGTATGCAAATCCCAGAATTTAAAATAGAACATTTTGATATATATGTGAATACCCCTGTAGAAGAAAGATCTTTGAGTATTCACTTAATAAAACAAAATAATTTGAGAAAAAGAGAGAGGCATTTTGAGACGAAAATTCTACAGCATAACGGCTATGTTACAGGGTTTTAGAAAACATTGAAAAGAGAGGGGGCATGGGTCACCCACTCATAAATGATCTATAAAACAATAGAGGGAAAAAATATAATGGATATAAGAACGTGGTAATTAAATTTTAAAGACATACCATATGAAATGAAAAACATTGAAGGAAAACAAAAATAAGATTTCTCTTATGAAAATTCGACAGCCTAACGACGTCATTTAAAACTTCAAAAAAATGAATTGATGAGATCAAATAGGGTCTCTCATCATATGAACATAAAATATCAGTATGATTGATATAGAGATTATACCCCAATATAATAAAAATGAACTTGAAATACTTGACATTAAAATAGATCTTGAAAACGAGAAGGATGAAAGAATCCCTTAAAATTTTGGCAGCCTAACGGTGCCACCTAAAAATTCTTTAAATGAATTGATGAGAGAAAGAGGGGGTATCTCATCATATGAACATGAAAAGTATAGTAGGATGAATATAAAAGAACATCCCCAACATAAGAACATAGATCATAAAAGAAATGACATAAAAGAGGGTACTTGGAAAGAAAGAGGGAGGTAGGATCCCTTACCTTAAAACGTAACTCTTAAAACTCAAAGGTTGGGACCTTGAGGGCTTGGGGGAATCTTAGGAGGACTCTTTGGGAGGTAATGATACCAGAGCTTCATTGGGGGATAGTTGGGAGTGAAAAATAAAGGAGGGAAGGGTGAGTATTTATAGGGAAAGTGAGGGGACAAAGCATTAATGGCCAAGGGACACCTCATTGGTGGTTTTGGCAAAACCATGGGCTTTCCCATGGTATTTGCCCATGGTTTTAGCCACATGGGACCCCTCATACAATAATTCATCCCCTTTAGTCGGTAATCCCTTAAAATATCTCATCACATCATCATGATGTAGTTATAATGTCATTAAACACCTGTAACTTAAAAACCGTATTTTCACTATTCATCGAAAATTCAACTTTCTCAGAAAAATACCAAAATTTCACCTTAACCAAATATCAATGCTCTAATTTCAAAAATGAACTCCATTTTATAAAAATAATTTTCTAAATATTTTTAATTTAATTTTTAAATAAAAACACTATTCACAGAAAATTCATTTTTTCAGAAAAATCCCCAAAAATTACCTTAACATAATATCGATGCTCTGAGTTCAAAAATAAATTCCATTTTATAAAAATATTTTTCTAAATATTTTTTTTAATTAAAAAACAATATTCACCCAAAAAAAACTAATACTTGACTAATAATTTATGAAACTGTTATTTAACCATTTTATTGAATCACATTACTTAATCAAGGTGCCTAAATTATATTAATACTTTATTTAAGTGAGATTACTAATCCATTTGGTCACATTACTAATCCTAAGCATAAAATCATTATTCATAATTTACTATTCATCAAAAATTAAGTTGATCTTATTAGACTCTAAATTTCGTACTGAACATAATTGTAGAAGACCATTTTTTGAAAATCATTACACACAATTAATTATCTAAGGTTTACATAAATATTTTCAAATATCCTTTTTCTAGAATTCATCAAAATATGCATACTATATTTATCCGGACATTTGAAAATTCACAAACTTCATCATAAGAAGAAATCACAATTTTTATTTAAAAAAAGGATTACAAAAGGCAGTTACGGTATAGTTACATATCCCCTTATAACACCAGCATAAGACCTAAGAGTAAGGTGTGTTAGGGTGATAGAATCTTGGGGCGGCTCAACCAACATTGCACGAGTAGTAATTTCTATCAGTTTGAACTTCTCACGAAGGCGATTCCGTTATAGCTTCACACGATGAAGTTCAGATTGGGTTTGGTCCAGAGCAAAGCCCATTGGTGCTACCTCCTTCCCAAGTTCCGTTAGATGGGATTCGATTGGCCCGAGACTACTGGATGAGGCCATCGAATCTTCTTTCTATAATAATTAACCAAGACAACTTGTATTTAGAGAAAATGATCGAAACATTTAGTTTCCAGCGGTCATATTGACCAACGGTCATATAACAGTCGAAACCCAATGGTCTCATTTTAATTATACTCATGTTATCAAATGAAACAGTTTTCTTGAGTATAAAATAAAAAAAACACACAAAATTAGGAAACAAGATTTATTCAAAATTTCAGGTCGTTACAGGTATGACATGGGCTTTCACTTACATTATTATTTTATAAATGGTTCACAAACAATTAATTAGTATTTATTTTAAATATATTTGATATTAAAAATGAAAATGTAATAAGTCTTGTGTAAATGTTTGTTATAGGGATCTTATTATGGATAAGAGTTGGATTGATCTTCCAAATCGAATATCTAGAGAATATTTCAATGGCATTATGCAGTTTATTGACTTCACCAGAGGATTTGAAAGTGACTATATTAGTTGTCCATGTAGAAAATGTGCTAACATATATCAATTCACACGAGATACTGTGAGGGAGCACCTATTCTTTAATGGATTTCTGAAAAATTATAAGAGTTGGACTCGTCATGGAGAAGAATATGTTCGTTGTCAAAATACAGATGCAGTTCAGATGGATGTTGATGTAAGGATGAATGATCCAATGCATGAAATGCTTACTGAAATGGTACGTGGGTTGGATCCTAAAGGCATTGACATCCAGAATCTTGAGACCGGTGAGATAAATCTTCGCTCTAGTGCAGATCGTGATTCGAGGAGGTTTTATGAAGCACATGATGATGAAAAAAATAGAATTATATCATGGATGTACTTCTTACAATAAATTGTCATTTATCGTGGAGTTGTTTCATTTGAAGAATTTGAATCATTGGTCAGACACATCATTCGACATGTTGTTGGTGTTATTAAAAAAGGTTCTTCCTGTCGACTCTAAGATTCCCGAGTCATATTACCATGATCATAATTTGAAAGAAAACTTAGGTTTTACATATGAGACCATAGATGCATGTGCAAACAACTGTATGTTGTTTAGAAAGGAAACTGCCCATTTGGATATTTGTACGGTTTGTGGTGCTTCCAGGTGGAAAGAGAACAGGGGAAATCAAACTCATTAAAGTCAGATTGCGATACAGGGGAAACTGATTGCCATAAAGAAAATGCATTACTTTCCCCTTAAACTGACGTTGAAAATATTTTTTATGTCATCTAAAGTTTCTAATTTAATGAGATGACATGTAGAAAGAGTTCATGAAAGTGATATGTTAACCCACCTGAAAGACTCTCATGCATGGAAATATTTTGATAAGAGACATCCCGACTTTGCTAAAGATGTTCGTAATGTCCGATTGGGATTGGCAATAGATGGTTTCAATCCATTCAAGTCTATAGTTGGTGCAACTCATAACACATGGCCCGTGGTGTTGGTTCCGTATAATCTTCCTCTGTGGCTTTGTATGAAGCAACAATTTATATTAATTTTCACTCTTATTGATGGACCTAAAAGTTCGGGGGATAAGATTTATGTTTACCTTCAGCCATTGATTGATGAGTTGAATGAATTTTGGGGCGATGGTGTGATGAATTATGACTGTGAAATGAATGAAATGTTCAAACTGCAGGCTGCTTTATTGTGGACAATCAATTACTTCCCAGCTTATGTAAATTTATCAGGCTGGAGTACGAAAGGGGAATTTTCTTTCCCTTGTTGCAATAAAAGTAAAAAATCTGTATGGATTAAGCATTCCAAAAAATGGGCATACATGGGTCACAGACGTTTTCTCCCCCCTCAGCACTGGTTCAGAAAGGACAGAGTGGCATTTGATGGTTCTAGAAAGTTCAGTCCAGCACCAAAGATCATGACAGGAGTCAAAATGTTATCACAGATTGAGGAAGAAAACATCTGCACGGTATATGAAATTCAAGATTTGGTGGCTCCTCCGATACGTAATATTTGTGCTGTGGGTAGGCAACGCAGTCACAATTGGAAAAAGAAAAGTATTTTTTTTTATAGTTTTCTGCATTGGAAAACTAACATGCTGAGGCATAATTTGGATGTCATGCACACTGAAAAAAATGTTTGTGATAACATATTGTGGACCATTTTAGGTGTCAGTGGAAAATCAAATGACCATGTTAATGCACACCGTGATTTGGAAGAAATGGGTTTAAGGAAACAGTTTCATTTACAGTTATCTGAGGGAAACAAGGCATATATGCCTGCTGCACAGTATACGATGACTACAAAGGAGAAAGAGACATTTCTTTCCATTTTAAAGATTATCAAGGTGCCTGATGGTTACTCTTCTAATATTTCAAAGTGTGTGAATCTGAAGAGCAAGACATTGCAAGGGTTGAAAAGTCATGACAATCACATACTACTTCAGCAGTTGATTCCAATCGCAATTTGTGATTGTTTATCCCCCAATTTTGTTCATCCGTTGATTGAGATGAGTAATTTTTTTAGACAGCTTTGTTTAAGAAATCAACGAATGAGTGATTTAAAAAGTTTACAGGACCGAATTGTACTTATGATTTGTCACTTTGAGAAACTATTTCCCCCCTCATTTTTCGATGTTATGGTCCACTTGACAGTGCACCTAACTGATGAAGTAATGGCTATTGGTCTAGTGCAATTCAGGTGGATGTATCCTATTGAGCGGTATTTGAGTACATTGAAACGATTTGTACGCAATAGAGCTCATCTGAAGGCATCAATAGCCAATGGTTATTTGATGGATGAGTGTACTACTTTTTGTGAAGAATATCTTACGGATGTTGAAACAAAATTAGATAATCCCTCTCGAATTCATGATGGTCCAGTTGGAGAAGGAACCACATATGATATGGACAACATCGAGTGGATACAATCACATCAATATATCTTATTCAATACTCTATTAGTTGCACCATTAATGCAATAAGTATCTTATCACTTTTATTGTTTAACTTTTACATGTTTTGTTTGCATAAGTTGATCATTTAAACATCGCGTTATCATTTGCAGGAAACACATTAATGAGATAAAAGAAGAGATGTATCGTGCGACTGAGTTGCAAATTCAACAATCTCATTATGCGTCATTTCATGATTGGTTCAAGGATTATGTACGTATAAATTGATTTTCATTATGAGTGAAGTATTATACTAATTTCTTTCTTCATATATAATTATTGAATTCTATTAATTATGTAGGTTCATAAGTTGAGGGAGCTAGGGGACCCCACGCTAACTGAAGAATTTATCCAACTGGCTGAGGGTCCATCTATAACGGCTCGTCGTTATAAATCTATAGATGCTAATGGTTTTCAATTTCACATTAAAGATGTTGAAGACAAACGAGCAACACAAAACAGTGGCATCAATTGTCCATTTGTCGATTCTGGTTATTACTATGGTCAATTGATAGACATCATTGAAGTTGTATACACACACGGGTTGAAGTACATATTGTTAAAGTGTAATTGGGTTGGTCCAGTGCGTGGATGTAAAGTCGATCAATATCAGTTTTCATTGGTGAATTTTAACTATATGTTATACAGAAATGAACGAGTTGATAATGAACCTTTCATTTTGACATCACAAGCGGAACAAGTATTCTTCGTTACTTTGCCTTCAAATCCAAGTTGGCAAGTTGTTGTCAAAATGTCTTGGCGAGGAGTGTTTGTATTTGAACAAGATGAACCCGAGACTGTTCCTTTTATTTCCAAACAGTTTGATCAACATACCGTAGTTCAACGTGAAGAAGATATTTATTGGGTCAGAGCGGTTGTTGAAGGAGAAACGTTCGATTCGCATGCTTAATGAAAGGTATAATTGTTTTACCGCTATTCAGCCTAGGATATCATAAATTATCTAACCATTTTATAAATCCTTGTATGTTTTAATCCTCACTTTTGGAAGTTTATTCAGTTATAAATATTTAGGGTGATTTAACTCATGTTATATTGATGTTATTGTCGGTGTATCTTCCCATTGAGGTATTCTTCATTTGGTTCATGTGCTGCTTGAATTTTTATTAATTCAATTTGAAATTTGGCTATGCATTGATTGGTTTTGTACATAATTTGTATATCTGTTTTGTTAACTTTCTGATTTTTTAAAATTCATTCACAACTAATTATTCAATCCCTTTTTGTTTTATTAACTACTGTACAAGTTTTATTTTTTTAAAAACAATCCAATTTATCATTTGGATACTTTGGATAGTCCCCTTACTAATGTTTTCCATGACTGCAGGCATGTTAGGGGAAGAGGCAGCAGATCCACATCATCTATCTGAGGCATCTACGTCTTAGGGTTGAGGTATGTTTGAATGTCATTGTCTCTATTTTTTATGTAATTGATAAACATATATATATATATATATATATATTTATAACATCTATAAAATTATATATAAAATTGTTTTCAACAGGATCAGACTCGACTGTTTCTTCCTCTCGTAAGAGAGGCCTTGGTCGTGGCATATTATTATAGATTTCTGACACGACTTTTGATGTTTCATTTGATGAGGTATTTCATCTTATGGGACGGAATTCTCCTGCATTTATTCGTCAGCTGGGTCATATCATACGTGACCCACATTGATTTCCATTTACCACACGTGACTGAGCTTCTATCCCTCAGGACACATTAGATCGTCTTTGGAGGGAGGTTCAGGTAAGAAGACCATTTTACTTTATTCCCTATGTATAAACAATAATAACATATGTGATTTTTTTCTTTAATAGAAAAATTTTAAAGTATGTCCCGATGAGTTTTGGCCAGTGTGTATGAGCAAATGCCGTAAGATGTGGAAAGAATATAAAGGCAAAGTCAATAGGGACCACTGGGTACCAAATGTGGGTGCCCCAGACATTCTGGAAAAAGTCCCGAGAGGTGTCCTCTCGGCTCAGTGGCGTGATTTAGTTGCATATTGGTCTAATGAGGGTGTTTCGATTTGTATATTTATTTTGGTATATATATTTTCAAGAATGTGTGATTTGTTTGAAATTAGAATGAATTAAATGTAGGAGGTGTCAACACGCAATTCTGAGAATCGAGCATTGCAGGGACCACCTCACAGGCTCGGGACTCATCATGTGTCTCAGATCCGACATTAGGTATTTATTATTCATTTTTTAATTAATTAATTAATATGGTTTTGTGTTTATATTCTATTCATATACAGTTGCGGGAGCAAGGTGCACCGACTGATAAAATGTCGGTGTTGATGAGGACTCGTGATCGCAATGATCCAGAGGCCTGCAACATTGATAGTAAGTACTTGTACTCATTACCAATACTTAAATAAAATCTGTATATTAATATATGTATACTATATTTAAATATTTCACAGGCTCAATTTGAAGATGAGTTAGGACATCTGTCAGAGGACCAGTGACAGCTTCCCATGCGAAGGGACGATATCTTTCATCGCATTATTGGTCGAGACGGGCATGGATATAGTTTGACCTATGGAACAGGGATTCCTCGTTCTGTAGTGTCACGCGCTGCGGTTGTCGGTCCTGCTATTGCTTAGATAACACAGTAGTTGTCAGATTTCGAGGCACGGCTGCGCGCTTCCGAGGAGGTAAATGTGAAATTGATCGCTGAGGTTAGAGCACTGCGACAATATGCGCGTCCAGGTGATGGTGCAGGGGATCAGACGATGCAGGTTTATACTATATTTATTTATTTAATTTATATTATTTTTGTTATGAAAATATTCATAATGTTTTTTTGTTGTTGTAGGCCCCTGGCCTACCAGATGGAGGTAGTAGTCATGACCACGCATGACGCATCATATTCACGAGGTGTATTTCTGTTTTTAATGGTGGGGTTGTTATTGATATTCAGGTTGGGTTTCTAGTGAGATTTTTTGTGATTTGGGGGTATCATGTGTGTTTTGGCCTGATGCAATGCTTGTGTGCACGAATTGAGAAGTAACCATGAAACTGATTAATGATTTGGATATTTTTTGTTCATTTAATTCTTCAATCTTTTCAATTGCATGTTCTGCAATATTTTTGAAAAAACCATGTGATTCCTAATATAAACTATGAAACTATTTTTTTGATGAATGAGCTGAGGTTCACTATTTGTAGTCCCCATACCACCCCAGACAGCCCTCCCCTCACTCCGGACAGCCCTCCCCGCACTCCGGACAGGCCCCCCACACCCCGGACAGCCCTCCCCGCACCCCGGACAGCCCCTCCCCACACCCCGGACAACCCCCCGCACCCGGACATCCCCCTACACCCCGGACACCCCCCGCACTCCGGACACCCTCCCCGCACCCCGGACAGCCCCCCCGTACCCCGGACAGCCCTCCCCGCACCCCGGACACCCCCCCCCCCCGCGCACCCCGGACAGCCCCCCGCACCTCGGACAACCCCCCCACACCCCGGATAGCCCCCCCCCACACCCCGGATAGCCCCCCCCCCCCCCCCCCCCGCACCCCGGACAGCCCACCACACCCCGAACAACCCTCCCCGCACTCTGAACAGCCCCCCCCCCCCCCCCCCCCCCCCCCGCACTCCGGACAGCCTCCCCGCACCCCGGACAACCCTCCCCGCACCCCGGAAAACCCCTCCCCGCACCCCGGACAGCCCCTCCCGGCACCCCGGACAGCCCCCCCACACCCCGGACATCCCCCCACACCCCGAACAGCCCCCCCACACCCCGGACAACCCTCTCTGCACCCCGGACAGGCCTCTCCGCACCCCGGACAGGCCTCCCCACACCCCGGACAGGCCTCCCGCACCCCGGACAGGCCGCCCGCACCCCGGACAGCCCCCCCGCACCCCGGACAGGCCGCCCCGCACCCCGGACAGCCCCTCCCGCACCCCGGACAGCCCCTCCCGCACCCCGGACAGCCCCTCCCCCACCCCGGACAGCCCCTCCCGCACCCCGGACAGCCCCTCCCGCACGCCAGACAGCCCCCCCACACTCCGGACAGCCCCCCCCCCCCGCACTCCGGACAGCCTCCCCGCACTCCGGACAGCCCTCCCCGCACCCCGTACAACCCCCCGCACCCCGGACAACCCACCCTGCACGCCGGACAGCCCCCCCGCACCCCGGACAGCCCCCCCGCACCCCGGAAAACCCTCCCCCCGTACGACAACAACCGTTGTGTGAATTGTGAAATGGTCGGGCAGACGACACGTCAATCAGAGGTGTCGTTTGACCGCGGTGACCGAAAACGCGTTTCCAGAGTCATAAAACACCAAAACGGCGTGAGACGGCCGAATTCGGAGCAAACGTGCTCCGAATGAGCTAAAACCACAGGAAAACAATAGGAATATTATTCATGACGTGTAGGAGGAGACGACATGCCCATCGGACGTGCGGTGCGCGCGGTACGACCGATTGTGTCGTTTTCAGCAGCTCAGCGCGCGCTAAAAGGGCGCGTTGGAGAGTCAAAACCACCCGAATGACCTTGGAATGCCATGAAATAATACGACAACAGCCGTTGTGTGAATTTTGAAATGGTAAGGCAGACGACACTTCAATTGGAGGTGTCGTTTGACCGCGGTGACCGGAAATGCGTTTCCGGAGTCATAAAACACCAAAACGGCGTGAGACGGTCGAATTCGGAGGAAACGTGCTCTGAATGACCTGAAAAAACACAAAAACAATAGGAATATTATTCATGACCTGTAGGAGGATACGGAACGCCCATCGGATGTGCGGTGTGCGCGGTACGACCGATTGTGTCGTTTTCAGCACCCCAGCGCGCGCTAAAAGGGGGCGTTGGGGGTTCAGAACCACCCGAACGACCTCAGAATGCCATGAAATCATACAAAAACAGATGTTGTGTGAATTTTTAAATGTTCGGGGAGACGACACGTCAATCTGAGGTGTCTTTTGACCGCGGTGACCGGAAACACGTTTCCGGAGTCAAAAAACACCAAAACGGCGTGAGATGGTCGAATTCGGAGCAAACGTGCTCCGAATGACCTAAAACTACACGAAAACAATAAGAATATTATTTGTGATGTGTAGGAGGAGACAACACGCCCATCGGATGTGCGGTGCATGCGGTATGACCGATTGTGTTGTTTTCAGCAGCTCAACGCTCGCTAAAAGGGCGCGTTGGGGGGTCAAAACCACCCGACCGACCTCAGAATGCAATGAAATCATACTAAAACAGCCGTTGTGTGAATTGTGAAATGTTCGGGTAGACGACATGTTAATCATAGGTGTCGTTTGACCGCGGTGACCGGAAACGCGTTTCCGGAGTCATAAAACACCAAAACGGCGTGAGATGGTCGAATTCGGAGAAAACGTTCTCCAAATGACCTGAAACCACACAAAAACAATAGGAATATTATTCGTGATGTGTAGGAGGAGACGACATGCCAATCAGACGTGCGGTGCGCGCTGTACGACCGATTGTGTCTTTTTCAGCACCTCGGCGCGCGCTAAAAGGGCGCGTTGCGGGGTCAAAACCACCCGAATGACCTCAGAATGCCATAAAATCATACGACAACAGCCGTTGTATTAATTTTAAAATGTTTGGGTAGACGTCACGTCAATCAGAGGTTTTGTTTGACCGCGGTGACAGGAAAGACGTTTTTGGAGTCATAAAACACCAAAACGGCGTGAGACGGTCAAATTCGGAGCAAACGTACTCTGAATGACCTGAAACCACATGAAAACAATATAAATATTATTCTTGACGTGTAGGAGGAGACTTCACGCCCATCGGACGTGCGGTGCGTGTGGTACGACCGATTGTGTCGTTTTCAGCAGCTCGACGCACGCTAAAAGGACGCGTTGGGGGTCAAAACCACCCGAACGACCTCATAATGCCATTAAATCATACGACAACATCCGTTGTCTTAATTGTGAAATGTTTGGGTAGACGTCATGTCAATCGGAGGTGTCGTTTGACCGTGGTGACCGGAAACGCGTTTCCGGAGTCATAAAACACCAAAAGGGCGTGAGACGGTAGAATTCAGAGAAAACATGCTCTCAATGACCTGAAACCACATGAAAACAATAGGAATATTATTTTTGATGTCTAGGAGGAGACGGCACGCCCATCGGACGCGCGGTGCGCGCGGTACGACCGATTGTGTCGTTTTCAGCAACTCGGCGCGCGCTAAAAGGGCGCGTTGGGAGGTTAAAAACACCAGAATAACCTCGAAATGCCATGAAATCAAATGAAAATATCTGTTGTGTGAATTTTAAAATGGTCGGGTAGACGACACATCAATCGGAGGTGTCGTTTGACCGCGGTGACCGGAAATGAATTTCTGGAGTCATAAAACACTAAAACGGCGTGAGATTGTCGAATTCGGAGCAAACGTGCTCTGAATGACCTGAAACCACACAAAAACAATAGAAATATTATTCGTGATGTGTAGGAGGAGATGGAACGCACATAGGACATGCGGTGCACGCGGTACGACCGATTGTGTCATTTTCAGCACCTCAGCGCGCGCTAAAAGGGCGCGTTGGGGGGTCAAAACCACCCGAACAACCTCAGAATGTCATTAAATCATACTACAATATCCGTTGTGTGAATTGTGAAATGTTCGGGTAGACGGCACATCAATCGGAGGTGTCGTTTGACCGTGGTGACCGGAAACACGTTTCGGGAGTCATAAAACACCAAAACGGCGTGAGATGGTCGAATTCGGAGCTAACGTGCTCTGAATGACCTGAAACCACACGAAAATAATAGGAATATTATTCTTGATGTGTAGGAGGAGACATCACTCCCATCGGACATGCGGTGCGCGCAGTACGACCGATTGTATCATTTTCAGCAGCTCGACGCGCGCTAAAAGGGCGCGTTGGGGGGTCAAAACCACCCGAACGACCTCGGAATGCCATGAAATCATACGACAATAGTCGTTGTGTAAATTTTGAAATGTTTGGGTAGACTACACATTAATCGGAGGTGTCTTTTGACCGCGGTTACCAGAAACGCATTTCCGGATTCATAAAACACCAAAACGGCGTGAGATGGTCGAATTCGGAGCAAACGTGCTCCGAATGACCTAAAACCACACGAAAACAATAGTAATATTATTATTGATGTGTAGGAGGAGACGGTACGCCCATCGGACGTGCGGTACGCGCGGTACAACCGATTGTGTTGTTTTTCGCAGCTCGACGCTCGCTAAAAGGGCGCGTTGGGGGGTCAAAACCACCCGAACGACCTCGGAATGCCATGAAATCATACGAAAATAGCCTTTGTGTGAATTGTGAAATGTTCAGGCAGACGGAACATCAATCGGAGGTGTTGTTTGACCACGGTGACCGGAAACGCGTTTCCGGAGTCATAAAACACCAAAACGGCGTGAGACGGTCGAATTCGGAGAAAACGTGATCCAAATGACCTGAAACCACATGAAAACAATAGGAATATTATTCGTGACGTGTAGGAGGATACGGAATGCCCATCGGACGTGCAGTGCGCGCGGTACGACCGATTGTGTCATTTTCAGCAGCTCGGAGCGCGCTAAAAGGGCGCGTTGGGGGGTCAAAACCACACGAACGACCTCAGAATGCCATGAAATCATACGACAACAACCTTTGTGTGAATTTTTAAATCTTCGGGCATACGACATGTCAATCGGAGGTGTCGTTTGACCGCGGTGACCGGAAACGCGTTTCCAGAGTCATAAAACACCAAAACGGCGTAAGACGGTCGAATTCGGAGCAAACGTGCTCCGAATGACCTAAAACCACACAAAAACAATAGGAATATTATTCGTGACGTGTAGGAGGAGACGACATGCCCATCAGACGTGCAGTGCGCGCGGTACGACCGATTGTGTCATTTTCAGCAGCTCGGCGTGCGCTAAAAGGGCGTATTGGGGGGTCAAAACCACCAAAATAACCTCAGAATGCCATTAAATCATACGACAACAGCCGTTGTGTGAATTTTGAAATGTTCGGGAAGAAAACACGTCAATCGGAGGTTTCGTTTGACCGCGGTGACCGGAAACGCGTTTTCGGAGTCATAAAACACCAAAACGGCGTGAGACGGTCGAATTCGGAGCAAACGTGCTCCGAGTGACATAAAACCACACGAAAACAATAGGAATATTATTCGTGATGCGTAGGAGGAGACGGCATGCCCATCGGACGTGCAGTGCGCGCGGTACGACCGATTGTGTCATTTTCAAAAAGCTCGACGCGCGCTAAAAGGGCGCGTTGGGGGGTCAAAACCACCCGAACGACCTCGAAATGCCATGAAATCATACTACAACAGCCGTTGTGTGAATTGTGAAATGGTCAGGTAGACGACACGTCAATCAGAGGTGTCATTTGATCGTGGTGACATAAAACACCAAAACGGCGTGAAACGGTCGAATTCGAAGAAAATGTGCTCCGAATGACCTGAAACCACACAAAAACAATAGAAATATTATTCGTGATGTGTAGGAGGATACGGCACGTCCATCGGACGTGCGGTGCGCGCGGTACGACCGATTGTGTCGTTCTCAGCAGCTCAGCGCGCGCTAAAAGGGCACATTGGGGGGTCAAAACCACCCGAACGACCACAAAATTCCATGAAATCATATGACAACAGCCGTTTTGTGAATTTTGAAATGGTCGGGCAAACGGCAAGTCAATCGGAGGTGTCGTTTGACCGCGGTGATCGAAAACGCGTTTCCGGAGTCATAAAACACCAAAACAGAGTGAGACGGTCGAATTCGGAGCAAACATGCTCCGAATGACCTGAAACCACACTAAAACAATAGGAATATTATTCGTGACGTGTAGGAGGAGACAGCACGCCCATCGGACGTGCGGTGCGCGTGGTATGACCGATTGTGTCGTTTTCAGCAGCTCGACGCATGCTAAAAGGGCGTGTTGGGGGGTCAAAACCACCCGAATGATCTCGTAATGCCATGAAATCATACGAAAACATCCATTTTATGAATTGTGAAATGGTTGGGCAGACAGCATGTCAATCGGAGGTGTCGTTTGACCGCGGTGACCGAAAACGCGTTTCCAGAGTCATAAAACAACAAAACGGCGTGAGACGGTCGAATTCGGAGCAAACGTGCTCCAAATGACCTGAAACCACACGAAAACAATAGGAATATTATTTGTGATGTGTAGGAGGAGACGACACGCCCATCGGACGTGTGGTGCGCGCGGTACAACCTATTGTGTCGTTTTCAGCAGCTCAGCGCGCGCTAAAAGGGCGCATTTGGGGGTCAAAACCACCCAAACGACCTCATAATTCCATGAAATCATACGACAATAGCCGTTATATGAATTTTGAAATGTTAGGGTAGAAGGCACGCTAATCGGAGGTGTCGTTTGACCGCGGTGACCGGAAACGCCTTTCCGGAGTCATAAAACACCAAAACGGCGTGAGACGGTCGAATTCGGAGCAAACCTGATCCGAATGATCTGAAACCACATAAAAACAATAGGAATATTATTTATGACATGTAGTAGGAGACTACACGCCCATCGGACATGCGGTGCATGCGGTACGACCAATTTTGTCGTTTTCAGCACCTCGGCGCGCGCTAAAAGGGCGCGTTGGGGGGTCAAAACCACCCGAACGACCTCAGAATGCCATGAAATCATATGAAAACAGCCTTTGTGTGAATTGTAAAATGTACGAGTAGACGGAATGTCAATTAGAGGTGTCGTTTGACCGCGGTGACCGAAAACGCATTTCTGGAGTCATAAAACACCAAAACGGCATGAGACGGTCGAATTCGGAGAAAACGTGCTCCGAATGAACTGAAACCACACGAAAACAATAGGAATATTATTCATGATGTGTATGAGGATACAATAAGCCCATCGGACGTTCGGTGCACGTGGTACGACCGATTGTGTCATTTTCAGGAGCTCAACACGCGCTAAAAAGGCGCGTTGGGGGGGTCAAAACCACCCGAACGACCACAGAATGTCATGAAATCATACGAAAACAGCCTTTGTGTGAATTGTGAAATGGTCGGGTAGACGACATGTCAATCAGAGGTGTCGTTTGACCGCGGTGACCGGAAACGCGTTTTTCAGAGTCATAAAACACCAAAACGGCGTGAGACGGTTGAATTCGGAGTAAACGTGCTCCGAATGACCTGAAACCACACGAGAACAATAGGAATATTATTCGTGACATGTAGGAGGATATGGAATGCCCATTGGATGTGCGATGCGTGCGGTACGACCGATTGTGTCATTTTTAGCAGCTCAGCGCTCGCTAAAAAGGCGCGTTGGGGGGTCAAAACCACCCGAACGACCTCAGAATGCCATGAAATCATACGAAAAAAGCCGCTGTATGAATTTTGAAATGTTCAGGCAGACGGCATATCAATCGGAGGTTTCTTTTGACCGCGGTGACCGGAAACACGTTTCCAGAGTCATAAAACACCAAAAACGGCGTGAGACGGTCGAATTCGGAGAAAAAGTGCTCTGAATGACCTAAAACCACATGAAAACAATAGGAATATTATTTTTGAAGTGTAGGAGGAGACATCACGCCCATCGAACGTGTGATGCGCGCGAAGAACATTCCTTTTTAGACAACAAAACAATTTCCCAAACTAAACCAAATAAGAAAAAAAATCCTGAAATGATAGCATTTCTTAAATTGGGGGTTTTAAATTATTATAACACCATGATTTAATGTCAGATTTAATTTTATTATATTTATATAATAACTGAACAAATATGTCTAATTTACGTTTGTTTTGTTTTGTTATTTTTTTTGTCTTATTGTAGGTTTATTAAAGCAGAAGATTGAAATGGATGGACCTGCTCAGATCGTTGAAGCACGTTTATCATTTATTGTTTATGACGATCTTGATGTTTATGCTGTTTGAAATTGTTTTCCATTTTTTATGATTTTTACCTTATTTTATCTCTGATTTTGCACCGTGAATTAAAAAAAACACAATTTGTACATTTCATTAAAAAAATGAAAATCCACAAAAAATACCACAAATTAACCCTAACACATTTTTTTGTTAAGTTTTTAAAAATATATGTTTATATTGAAATAAAAAATTTATAAATGTGTTAGAATTTATATTTAAAATAGGCTCTCCATTAAGAGGTAGTAAAATTACCTTTTTAGAGAAATACAAATTTTAAGCATAAAATTTGATTTATTATTACCATATGATTAACAAACCTATTGGATGAATAAGAAAAATATTTTATTTAATATTATATATATATATATATTTCTTTCACTAATAACTTTAAATAAATGTATTTTATTTATTTTCTATTATAATAAAACACATTTGTAATCTTAAAAATATTTCATTTATATGCACCGTGATTTTTTTTTTAAAAAATTCCCAGATTAGCGATCGCCTATGGCGGTCGCTATACGCTGCCAGGTCAACATTAGCGACCGCCAATGGCGGTCACTGTAGGCCGGAATTTCGGCCACCTAGAGCGACCGCTATTGGCAGTCGCTGTTGGCCTATTGCAACAAGGCTAAAGCGACCGCCAATGGCGGTCGCTATAGCCCGAATTTTTAGTAATGCAATAAATATCTTCTTCACGTTGAACTACGGTATGTTGATCAAGCTGTTGGGAAACAAAGGGAACATTCTCGGGTTCATCTTGTTCAAATAAAAACACTCCTCACTGGAACATTTTCACAACAAATTGCCAACTTGGATTCGAAGACAAAGTAACGAAGAATACTTGTTCCATTTGTGATGTCAAAATAAAAGGTTCATTATCAACTCATTCATTTCTGTATAACATATATTTAAAATTAACAATGGAAACTGATATTGATCGACTTTACATCCATGCACTGGATCAACCCAATTACACTTTAACAATATGTACTTCAACCTGTGTGCGTATACAACTTCAATTATGTCTATCAATTGACCATAGTAATAACCAGAATCGACGAATGGACAATCAATTCCACTGTTTTGTGCTGCTCATTTTTCATCAACATATTTAATGCGAAATCGAAAACCATTGGCATCTATAGCTTTATAACGACGAGTCATTATAGATGGACCCTCAACCAATTGGATAAATTCTTCAGTTAATGTGGGGTTCCCTAACTCCCTCAACTTATGAACCTACATAATTCATAGAATTCGATAATGATTTATGCATAAATAAATTAGTATAATACTTTACTCATAATGAAAATCAATTTATAAGTACAAAATACTTGAACCAATCATGAAATGATGCATAATGATATTGTTGAATTTGATACTCAGTCGCACGATACATCTCTTCTTTTATCTCATTAATGTGTTTCCTGCAAATGATAACGTGATGTTTAAATGATCAACTTATGCAAACAAAACATGTAAAAGTTAAACAATAAAATTTATAAGACACTTACTACATTAATGGTGCAACTGATGGAGTATTGAACAAGATATATTGATGCGCTTGTATCCACTCGATGTTGTCCATATCAAATATGGTTTCTTCTCCAACTTGACCATCATGAATCCGAGAGGTCTTATCTAATTTTGTTTCAACATCCATAATATATTATGCACAAAAAGTAATACACTCATCCATCAAATAAACATTCGTTATTGATGCCTCTGGACGATCTCGGTTGCGTACAAATCATTTCAATGTACTCAAATACCGCTCAATATGATACATCCACCTGAATTGCACTGGACCAGCAGCCATTACTTCATCATTTAGGTGCACTGTCAAGTGAACCATAACATCGAAAAATGATGGGGGAAATAGTTTCTCAAAGTGACAAAGCATAAGTACAATTCGATTCTGCAAAATTTTTAAATCACTCATTCTTTGATTTCTTAAACAAATTTGTCCAAAAAAAATACTCATCTCAATCAATGACTGAATAACATTGGGGGATAAACAATCACAAATTGAAATTAGAATCAACTGCTGAAGTAGTATGTGATTGTCATGACTTTTCAACCCTTGCAATGTCCAGCTCGTCAGATTCACACATTTTGAAATATTAGAAGAGTAACCATCAGGCACCTTGAGCATCTTCAAAATGGAAAGAAATGTTGCTTTCTCCTTTGTAGTCATCGTATACTGTGCATTAGGCATATATGCCTTGTTTCCCTCAGCTAACTATAAATGCAACTGTTTCCTTAAACCCATTTCTTCCAAATCACGGCGTGTATTAACATGGTCCTTTAATTATCCATTGACACCTAAAATCATCCACAATATATTATCACAAATATTTTTTTCAATGTGCATGACATCCAAATTATACCTTAGCATGTTAGTTTTCCAATATAGAAGACTATAAAAAATACTTTTCTTTTTCCAATTGTGACTGCGCTGCCTACCCGCAACATGAATATTACGTAATGGATGAGCCACCAAATCCTGAATTTCATTTACCATGCGGATGTTTTCTTCCTCAATCTGTGATAACATTTTGAATCCTTTCATGATCTTTGGTGCTAGGTTGAACTCTCTAGAACCATCAAATGCCACTCTGTCCTTTCTGAACCAATGGTGAGGGGGGATAAAACATTTTGTGACCCATGTATGCCCATTTTTTGGAATGTTTAAGCCATATTGGTTTTTTACCTTTATTACAACAAGGGAAAGAAAATTCCCATTTCGTACTCCAACCTGATAAATTTTCATAAGATGGGAAGTCATTGATTGTCCATAATAAAGCAGCCTGCAGTTTGAACATTTCATTCGTTTCACAGTCATAAGTCATCACACCATCACCCCAAAATTCATTCAACTCATCAATCAATGGATGAAGGTAAATATCAATATTATCCCCCGGACTTCTAGGTTCATCAATAAGAGTGGAAAATAATATAAATTGTTGCTTTATACAAAGCCATGGAGGAAGATTATACGAAACCAACACCACGGGCCATGTGCTATGAGTTGCACCAACCATAGACTTATCTACTGCTAACCCCAATCGGACATTACGAACATCTTTAGAAAAGTCGGGATGTCTATTATCAAAATACTTCCATGCATGAGAGTCTGCTGGGTGGGTTAACATATCACTTTCATGAATTCTTTCTGCATGACATCTCATTAAATTAGAAACTTTAGATGATATAAAAAAAACTTTTCAACCTCGGTTTAAGGGGAAAGTAACGCATTTGCTTTACGACAATCAGTTTCCCCTGTATCGCAATCTGACTTTGATGAGTCTGATTTCCCCTGTTCTCTTTCCACCTGGAAGCGCCACAAACTATACAAATATCCAAATGGGTAGTTTCCTTTCTAAACAACATACAGTTGTTTGCACATGCATCTATGGTCTCATATGTAAAACCTAAGTTCTCTTTCAACTTACGAGCATGGTAATACGACTCAGGAATCTTAGCATTGACAGGAAGAACCTTTTTCAATAACACTAACAACATGTCGAATGATGTGTCTAACCATTGATTCAAAGTCTTAAAATGCAACAACTCCACGATAAATGACAATTTATTGTAATAAGTACATCCAGGATATAATTCTATTTTTTCATCATCAAGTGCTTCATAAAACCTCCTCGAATCATGATCTACACCAGAGCGAAGATTTATCTCACCAGTATCAAGATTTTGGATGTCAATGTCTTCAGGATCCAACCCACGTACCATTTCAGTAAGCATTTCATGCATTAGATCATTCATCCTTACATCAACATCCATCTGAACTGCATCCGTATTTTGACAACGAACATATTCTTCTCCATGACGAGTTCAACTCTTATAATTTTTCAGAAATCCGTTAAAGAATAGGTGCTCCCTCATAGTATCTCATGTGAATTGATATCAGTTAGCATATTTTATACATGGAAAACTAATATAGTCACTTTTAAATCCTCCATTGAACTTAATAAACTGCATAATTCCATTGACATATGGTACGCGCGTCGCAGCGCGTCCAATTTTGCAAATTTTTATAACCGACTGGCTACTGTAAAAGTGGCGAGCAGGGTCGAACCACAGAGAGCACGGAATCTAGTTCACTAAAAATATTTCGTTGGACGGTGTTTAGACGAACAAGGACAAGGGATTGAAGGAATGCCTATTTGTGAGTTTTCCCCTTTTTTTCGTTTTTAATTAAACTAAAACGGAGAAGACTAAAGGTAAAAAGAAAATTGCAAATGAAAATGATGATGGACTATAAGTCAACAAAATGTGTCGGGGATGCTGGTGTCACAATTAAATTATCACGCAACCGTGCAAGGTATTCTTTAGGATGATTAATTATTTATTCTGTTTAATTATCGCCAGTTCCGAAAATATAACCATTTTTTAGATGCTCAATTTTAATTTCCCAATTTTATTTAAAGTCCCGTTCTCTGGTGTCATAAATAAATTATAAAACTCGTTCAAGCCCCGAACTACACGGCGAAATGACACAACCCGTTTCTCACAAGTTGTGTCACTAATTTGCACCTACCATCAGTCAACGCGGTTTACCTTCTCGGACCGCCGCGTCGACTTATAATTAAAATGGCCAGTTTTAATTTTAGTAATTAATTCAGTGCAAAAATAATTTAAACAGATAAATATTCAATTAAAATAAATTTAATTGACAATTAATCATCAAATAATACTTGCATGGCATGCGCAATAGTTTTAATTAATCAACCAACATCCCGACACTAAGAAAATCACCCCGACATCACAACTGAAAATGTAAACACGGCAATAAGATGACAATTCATATAAAATAAGACCGTGTTACCAACAAATAATCGTTTCGGTCTTCACTCTCACTGCATGCAACTCGTTCTTCAATATCTGACTGCACCTCGGCACGTGATGACGTCGCGCGCCAGCTATGCTACCATCGGAACAGAGGATATGAGCGGTGAGCGGTGCGCGGCTGCTGGTCGACTCCTCGGATGGCGGTGACCGGTGCACTGCAAAGAAAACAGGAGAGAGAGTGGGGCGCGGGAGGGTGGCGGCCGAGAGGAGGTGGGCGGCTGGGCTGTGCAGTAGGAGGCGACTGCGTGTGTGGCGCCGGGTGAAGAGAGGGAGCGGGGTCGGCCAGGTGATAGGAGGAGGGTGGTGGTCCGGCCGAGAGAGGGAGAGGAGGGGGTGGCACGCGACGGTGAGGGAGGCCGGCGACGCGGTTGGGTGGCGCGCGGTAAGGGGAGTGCGAGCGGGGAGCGGGGTCGGCGAGGTGATAGGAGGGCGTGGTGGTCCGGCCTGTGAGGGAGACGGGGTGGCGGAGGTTGAAGGCAGGAGGCGGCTGCGTGGAGAAGGGAGGGCGGCTGGGTTGATGAATGAAGAAAAATGGAGAGGGAGGGTGGAGGGTCCAAGCCTGAGGCCCGTAGGCGGGGTCGGCGGGTAGTGGAGATGAGGGGGGCCGGCGGGTAGTGGAGAGAGGATAGAGGGCCGGCGGGTTCGGAATGGAGAGGGGGGAGCGACGGGGTCCAGGGGTGAGAAAGGGGAGGCCGGTTCGTGAGGGGTCCCGGCCGCCAGGGAGAGGAGCTGGAAAAAAAGAAAAAAAATCCAGAGAGATGGAGGGGGCGGCGGGTAGAGGAAAATAGGGGGATTGGAGAGAGAGAGTTCAAAAAAAAAAGAAAAAGGGTGTGGAATGGGTCAAAAAAAGAAAAAGGGGGGAGGGAAGTTGGGGAAATTCAAATTCAAATTAAATATAAAATAAAACTAATCATCTAAAAGGGTTAAATAATATTAATAATATAATTATATAAATATTTATATTTATAATTAATTAATAAACTAAAAGTAATATTAAAATAAAACAAAATATGAAATGTTAATAAAATAAAATTCTAAAAAATGAAAATAAATAACTAATATTAATATAATACTAACTAAAACTATAAAAACAACTAAAATATTTAAAATACTACAAAAAGAACCTAAGAACACAAGAAGCGATTATCAAATTAATTAAAACTAAATGAAAATAGGAAAAAAAATGTCAGTAACATCCATGTACATCAAATCCCCCACACTTAAACTTTTGCACTCCTGGGCAAAACAATCAGAAAGAGAACACAAGTGGTCACGGACAGATCAAAACATCAACATTACAAGTTCAAAATTTGTCAATCTCTTTCCTCATAATATATCATGCTTCATTTAAAACTTCAGTTTCAAAAATAATTTTTCTTTCACTTGCATTTTTTTCCAAAACAAGTACGTGCACTCATTCATCATGTGACCTACCTCGTCATTACTCTCATCTCTCTAAAAAACATGATCAAAGTTTTTCTCAATTCTCATACACATGCATGCTTACCATAGGCTTGCCATAAATTTCACATCTCCACTAGTGGAAATCAAAAGTATGCACCAATCTCAAGGACTTTACATGAGGTTCAAATGTTTCTGAAGTTGTGGGACGGTGGGTTTTAAAAAAAAATTGACATCTTTTTGGTAAAAAGGAGGGTTGAATCTTGAAATAAATTCATGATAATTCAATCCAAATGTCTCCCTAAAACTCTCGCTCCCCCACACTTAAAAAATTGCTTGTCCCCAAGCATATGATAAGCCAATGTTTCGCTCTCTTTTTTTTCACTTTTTTTTAAGACACAACTCACTCACAATATGGTCAGGAAAAACTGGTGAGTATCAACCCAAAAACCCCATGGAATAGGTGTCAGACAATAATCCCAAAGAATGGTACACAAGCAGCGTATATGCTGTAACATCTCAATGAAGGTAGGTCATATAGAAAACTCTCTAGTTCTTGGAGTAATGGATCATTACTTTAATAGGTATCCCCAAAGTCGAGGGTTACCGCGTAATGACCACCAATGTACTCATTGTTGGAACTGAAAAGGGTTCTATATTCCTATATCAAAATAATATGAAATGAATGTCGCTACTGTGAAAAAGAACTCAATGATCAGGATGGAATAATGTCAATCCATGTACATCAAATGACTCACTGCCCCTCGAAGAACCCTCTCCATGAGTAAGTCTCTCTCCCCCACACTTAGATTGAAATAATCATGCAAAAATTCAAGAAATTGGTAGGGAAGGGTATCGGCTTGGGCTCATCCTAAAAGGCTCCTGCATGGCTTCTAAGGGATATACGAAGGAGAAAATGTTTGGGTGGCTCAGTGGGTCAACGGGGCTAAAATATCAAACAGATGCCTCGATCATTTTAGTGCAGCTTTCAAAAATTCCTATCGCTTTGATGGAAAAACATGACAAGTTCTAGAAGACAAAACATGGTTGAGATTCCCTCAAGAAAAAGAGAAATAAGAGATGATTGTGAAATGGATTAGAGTCCTCACGGGTATGGAAATATAATGTTGGACAGCACAGATGCGAATGAGTGCAAATAAGTGTCTCAAAAATATTCAAGTTTTTGAAAAACATTCTCGAAGCATGAAATAATATCAGCAATCATCTAAGTCATGAGATCAAGGATTAAAGAAATCCAGAACAAGAATCATGTGCTCAAACTGCCTAGGGACACAAGTGGTATGTTCCCGACTGGGTTGCGATAAAAATACAACAGTTCTTATGTGGGTTCATGAATGACAGGAGTGTTAGTCTTTTTTTTATGGTGTTTTTGGAAGCAGAAATTATGGCGAAAATTAAAACACTTCCCTGTGTAAGTGCAGATAGATGCGGAGAGGCTGCCTGTATCCGATGAAGTTCCAGAAATGATGTACCTGTAAAATCTACATATGGACAACACATACCTGCATCATATCATAAAGATAACACCAAGAATCATCTAAATAGAAGCAGAGATGCAGAAGAGTGACAGGTGCATAGAAATATCAGGAGGAGCTAAAAAAATCACACATGCCATGTTTTATTATTATTATTATTATTATTATTTTCAAACAAATTAGAACAGGGAAAAGGAGAAAGGGGGGGGAATGAAATTGGAACATGGGTTGCCTCCCAGGAAGCGCTAAGTTTTACGTCTTCAGCCAGACGGATGGACAATGTTCAATCGTCTTGGTCCATCAGCTCAGAATTCCTCTGCCTCTTACGAGAACTAGTGGCTGTGTCCTCGATCTCACGGGGACGCTTGGTGGGATTAACCACCTCCAGAGCAAAGTGAGCGTGAAGCTGGTGAGGGAGGAACGGAATCTGTGCTCTTTGTGGTGGTGCTGGATGCTGAGCACGAATCTCCAGTGAAAGTTCCTCAAGCCGGTGCTCGATATCAGCCAGCTCCTGAGTCATCCATCGTACTAAGTCAGAGGGAGACGGAACAAGCGCATAGATGACCATAGAAGAATCAGAAGAGCTAGACATTTTTTTAGCTGCATTCACAAAGCAGATAGAGAGATAGAGAGAGAGTAAGAAAACAAAGATCAAAGAATGAAGAAGCAGTCGGGTTGCCTCCCGATCAGCGCTAAGTTTTACGTCTTCAGCCAGACGGATAACTTCTCATTGCAATTGTAGTTCTTCAATGATGCCTATTTTATCCTAAGTGTGGTAAAGTTTAAGGCGTTGACCATTTACTTTGAATGGGGGCATCTTCCCATCAGAAATTTCGACAGCACCATGTGGATAAACAATTGTGACGGTGTAAGGACCTGACCACTTCGACTTGAGTTTTTCAGCCATGATTCGAAGTCGTGAGTTGAAGAGGAGAACTTTGTCGCCTGTTGAAAAATTTCTTTGTTGGATCCGTTTGTCATGCCAGGCTCGAGTTTTCTCTTTGTAAATCAAATCATTGTCATATGCTTCTCTCCTCATCTCATCCAGTTCATTCATTTGTAGAAAACGCTTCTCTTGGGCAGTTTTGAGATCAAAATTCAGTTTCTTCACAGCCCAATAAGCTTTATGTTCCAATTCTACAGGTAAGTGGCAGGTTTTCCCAAAGACCAACCTATATGGGGACATTCCAATGGGTGTCTTGTAGGCAGTTCTGTAGGCCCATAGTGCATCATCAAGTTTGGTGACCCAATCTTTCCTAGATGTACTTACAGTTTTCTCCAAAATACCCTTAATTTCTCGGTTTGAAACCTCAGCTTGGCCATTGGTCTATGGGTGGTATGGGGTGCTCATGTAGTGGTGACATCCATGGCGAGTCATTAGCTTCCGAAACAGCACATTATTGAAGTGGGTACCACGGTCACTAATGATGAGCCTTGGAATTCTGAACCGGGTAAAAATGTGTTGCTTCAAAAATTTAATGACGACTCGAGCAGTATTTTCCGAGAATGCCTCAGCTTCCACCCATTTTGACACATAGTCCACACAGACAAGGATATAGGATTTACCAAAATATTTAGGAAAAGGACCCATGAAGTCAATTCCCCATATGTCAAAAATTTCAATTCCCATGATTGAGTGTTGTGGCATTTCGCGCTTCCAGCTTATACCCCCGGTTCTTTGGCATTTGTCACAATTCATGACGAATTCACGAATATCACGATTCATGGTCGGCCAGTACAAACCACATTGTAACACCTTGCTGATTGTTCGATGAATCCCATGGTGTCCTCCAGCTTCTCCAGTATGGCATAAGTTCAAAACACTCTCCACTTCTTCTTCAGGGATGCATCTTCTTATCATTCCATCCGCACAGTCTTTGAAAAGTAAAGGATCATCCCAGTAGTAATGTCGTGATTCATTCAGAAATCTTTTCCTCTGTTCCTTTGATAAATCTGGATGTATCACACCTGAAGCTAAGTAGTTCACGAAATCAGCATACCAAGGTGTGATTGTCTCAATGGCATAGAGTTGTTCGTCAGGAAATGTTTCATTGATTAGTTCGACATTGATTTCACTTGTGTCATGGTCGAGGCGTGATAAATGATCAGCAACGACGTTCTCTGTTCCCTTTTTGTCCTTGACTTCAATGTCAAATTCCTGAAGTAACAGTATCCATCGAATGAGTCTCGGTTTTGCATCTTTCTTGGACATTAGATACCGAAGTGCAGCGTGATCCGTATAGACAGTGAATTTTGAGAACAACAGATGGGATCGAAATTTATCAAAGGCAAAAACAACTGCTAGCAGCTCTTTTTTAGTTGTTGTGTAGTTATGTTGGGCCTCATTCAATGTTCAGCTAGCATAGTAGATTGGCCTAAAGATATTTTCTTTTCTTTGCCCCAAGGCAGCTCCAACTGCCCAGTCACTAGCGTCACACATTAACTCGAATGGTTGCTCCCAATCAGGTGAAATCATTATTGGGGCTTCAACCAAATGCTGCCTTAATAATTTAAATGCTTCCTGACATTCAGGGCCGAATTGGAACGTGACATCTTTTCCCAATAGATTCGTAAGGGGTCGGGCAATAACAGAGAAATCCTTGATGAAGCGTCTATAGAATCCAACGTGCCCAAGAAAACCTCGAATGGAACGAACTGAAGAAGGCATGGGTAACTCAGAGATTTTACTAATCTTTGCGGAGTCAACTTCAATTCCTTTCTTTGAAATCTGATGGCCTAAGACTATTCCACTTTGGACCATGAAGTGTGACTTTTCCCAATTAAGTACCAGATTCTTTTCTTCGCATCTTGCCAAAACCTTATCCAAATGTTCTAGACAGTCATCAAAAGAATTTCCATACACTGAGAAGTCATCCATGAAAATTTCCAAGAACTCTTCAATCATGTCATGGAACATTGCCATCATGCATCGTTGAAATGTGGCTGGAGCATTACACATTCCAAAAGGAATTCGCCTATAAGCAAATGTACCATATGGACAAGTGAACGTGCTTTTCTCTTGATCCTCTGGTGTCACTGCTATTTGATTATAGCCCGAGTATCCATCCAAAAAACAGTAGTAATCTCGTCCTGCCAATCGTTCAAGGATTTGATCAATAAAGGGTAATGGGAAGTGATCCTTTCTAGTGGCATCATTCAATTTCCGATAGTCGACGCACACTCTCCATCCAGTCACTGTTCTTGTGGTTATCAATTCTCCTTTATCATTCTCAACCACTGTGGTTCCACCCTTTTTAGGTACCACTTGCAACGGGCTAACCCACTGACTGTCGGAGATTGGAAAAATTAAACCGGCATCAAGAAGTTTAATGACTTCTTTCTTGACTACTTCTTTCATGGGAGGTGTCAAGCGTCGTTGTGGTTGCCTGCAGGGTTTTGAATTATCTTCCATATGTATTCTGTGAGTACAGATGGCAGGACTTATACCTTTTAGATCAGCAATCGTCCAACCTATTGCTGGTTTCCTTTGTGACAGGACATTGAGCAATTTGCTCTCTTGTTCACTCGAAAGATTGGCATTTATGATGACTGGTAAGGTGTTTAAATCTCCCTAGTAGCTATATCTCAGGTTTGATGGAAGAGGTTTAAGCTCAAGTGTTGGAGGCTTTTCAAGTGATGGAGTAAGTGAAGTGAATTCATGTCTATCTAAAGGCTCGACTATATTCCTGATGAATTCCACTTCCTCGATTGATTCAGTGAACTCTTTATTTTCTTTGTGCAAATCTGCGAGGTCCAGCACATCGCTTGCAAACTCATACCATTCTTCAATCGTATCCAGGAAATGACAGTCTGCTACAGATGGTTTTTCCATGGCCTTTAGGACATCAAATGTTATGTTCTCATCCCCAATTCTAAAAATTAACTTTCCCTCTTGGACATCAACCAGTGCTCTGCATGTCGCCAAGAAGGGTCTCCCGAGAATGAGTGGGACGTCCTTATCTTCTTCCATATCGAGGACAATGAAGTCAGCAGGGAAGTAATATTTATCAACCTTGACAAGAACGTCCTCTAGAATCCCTCGAGGATGCTTCACTGATCGGTCAGCCATTTGCAAGGCGACTCTCGTTGGCTTTAATTCGGTGATGCCCAGTTCTTCAAGGATTCCAGATGGCATGAGATTGACACTAGCTCCGAGGTCGCACAAAGCTCTTCCGAATTGACATCCTCCAATATTGCAAGGAATAGTGAAACTCCCAGGGTATCTTAGTTTTGGAGGTATGGATCTGGGTATGACCGCTGAACATTCCTCGTGCATTATGACTGTTCCCACATCATCTAATTTTCTTATTTTTGACAGAAGTTCTTTGAGAAATTTGGCATAGTGGGGCATTTGTGTGATGGCTTCCGCAAAAGGAATATTTATTTGAAGCTTTTTGAACATCTCCATGAATTTTGAAAATTGAACATCCAACTTCCTTTGCTTCAGTCTTTGTGGAAATGGAGGAGGTGGTATGTGGGATTTCGCTCTTTCGTTGAGTGCCTCATTTTCCTTCTCCTTTCTTGCCTTTTCATTCTTTGCAAGTTTGTTTTGATCTTCCTCCTCTTTGGGTTTAAGTTGGATTGCTTTGTTTTTTGAGTCGCCATTTTCAGTGGAAGGTATAAGCGTCTCATCTTTTGGTTGAACATCAGGCTTTTGGTGCTCTGGTAACTGTGTGCCACTTCGCAATATGATGGCTTTTGCTTCTTCTCTTGGGTTGGCTCTTGTGTTGCTTGGTAGAGTTCCTTGCTGTCGGTTTTGCATTTGTGCGGCTAACTGACCGACTTGATTTTCAATGTTGCGCATGGAAGCCTGTAAGTTTTGGGTTGCCATCTCTTGTGATTCAAACCGTGATTGATTGGACATCATTAACTTTGCTATAGTTTCTCCCCAATCTTTTTGACCTTGTGTTGCAGCAGGGGCGCAGTCTGTTGTTTGCTTTTGCTCCTTATACTGTTGTTGCTGATGGAACGGTGGTTGGTATTTCTGTTGAGACCCTTGATCTTGTGGTTGCATAGCGGGTCTGAAGGTAGGTTGAGCAGTGAATCCAGGTGGACCCATGTTATGGTTCATTGGCTGAGTAGCCACTGGTTCCTTCCAACCTTGATTTTGGGTATTGCCTTTCCAGTTTGTGTTGTAATTGTTCCCATAATTTCCACGGTTGTAACTAACGAAGTTAGATTCAGACATCTTGGTCTCTGTAGTGTTATATGGACACATGGAATAATCATGAGGACCACCATAGTGTGGACAATGTTCATCTTGAACAACATGGACTGGCTTAGGCGGGTTTATTGACAAGTTGTCAATCCTCTTGTTGAGAGCTTCAAATTGTGCAGCCATGAATGTCTGAGTATCAACGTGATGCACTCCTGCCTTTCATCTTGAAAAATCTTCTGGCCACTGGAAACTGTGTTCGGCCATGTTTTGAATCAATATGTACAGGTCCTCAGGATCCATTTCCATGAACGCATTTCCAGTAGCTGTGTTGATGGCAGACTTACTCTCGGATTGAAGTCCATAGTAGAAAGCTTGCAGCTGGTTTGCCAACTTCATCCCATGATGGGGACAACGTCTTAACATGGACTTGAATCTTTCCCAAGCTTCTCCTAACGATTCGTATTCACTTTGACAAAAGGAGTCAAGGTCTCTCTTGTTTTTCAAAGATTGAGCTGTTGTGTAATATCGATCAAGGAATTTTCTTCTCAACACTTCCCATGTGAAAACTGTTTCGGGGTCGAGACTTTCCAACCAGTCCTTTGCTTTCCCTTGCAACGAAAATGGAAACAGTCGTAAGATCAACGCATCATCCGTTACTCCGTTATATTTAAATGTGTCACAGACTTCAAGAAATCTGTTCACATGCATATAAGGGTCTTCGCTGCTCAATCCATGAAACTGTGCATGTTGTTGGAGCAGGTTGATCGTGGACGGCTTCAATTCAAAGTGCGTTGCTTGAATTCTGGGTCGTGTTATACCTGAGCTTATTCCGACTGTGTTGGGTCGCAACTCCTGTCTCATAGTAGTCCGAGGTCGTTGATTATCGAGACGGTTTTGGAAAAGTGGATGGACTTGTCCACTAGGAAGTGTCGGAATATGAGTTTCAACGCTTTCCGCAGGTGGATGCATTGCGTTTGCAGCTGAGGTACCGATTTGTTCTTTTCCCTTTCTTTGATGTTCAAGTTGTGGATCAAGGGGTGTGTCGTTCTTTGACGGATCAGAAGTACGAGTGTTCACCATTTAGGTGAACAGTGCTTAAAGCAAGGTCTACTTGAAATTTTCTTAATGCTAGACGTGCGCGTGCTCCCCGGCAACGGCGCCAGAAATTTGGTACGCGCGTCGCAGCGCGTCCAATTTTGCGAATTTTTATAACCGACTGGCTACTGTAAAAGTGGTGAGCAGGGTCGAACCACAGAGAGCACGGAATCTAGTTCACTAAAAATATTTCGTTGGACGGTGTTTAGACGAACAAGGACAAGGGATTGAAGGAATGCCTATTTGTGAGTTTTCCCTTTTTTTTTCTTTTTTAATTAAACTAAAACGGATAAGACTAAAGGTAAAAAGAAAATTTCAAATGAAAATGATGATGGACTCTAAGTCAACAAAATGTGTCGGGGATGCTGGTGTCACAATTAAATTATCACGCAGCCGTGCAAGGTATTCTTTAGGATGATTAATTATTTATTCTGTTTAATTATCGCCAGTTCCGAAAATATAACCATTTTTTAGATGCTCAATTTTAATTTCCCAATTTTATTTAAAGTCCCGTTCTCTGGTGTCATAAATAAATTAGAAAACTCGTTCAAGCCCCGAACTACACGGCGAAATGACACAAACCGTTTCTCACAAGTTGTGTCACTAATTTGCACCTACCATCAGTCAACGCGGTTTACCTTCTCGGACCGCCGCGTCGACTTATAATTAAAATGGCCAGTTTTAATTTTAGCAATTAATTCAGTGCAAAAATAATTTAAACAGATAAATATTCAATTAAAATAAATTTAATTGACAATTAATCATCAAATAATACTTGCATGGCATGCGCAATAGTTTTAATTAATCAACCAACATCCTGACACTAAGAAAATCACCCCGACATCACAACTGAAAATGTAAACACGACAATAAGATGACAATTCATATAAAATAAGACCGTGTTACCAACAAATAATCGTGTCGGTCTTCACTCTCACTGCATGCAACTCGTTCTTCAATATCTGACTGCACCTCGGCACGTGATGACGTCGCACGCCAGCTATGCTACCATCGGAACGGAGGATATGAGCGGTGAGCGGTGCGCGGCTGCTGGTCGACTCCTCGGATGGCGGTGACCAGTGCACTGCAAAGAAAACAAGAGAGAGAGTGGGGCGCGGGAGGGTGGCGGCCGAGAGGAGGTGGGCGGCTGGGCTGTGCAGCAGGAGGCGACTGCGTGTGTGGCGCCGGGTGAAGAGAGGGAGCGGGGTCGGCCAGGTGATAGGAGGAGGGTGGTGGTCCGACCGAGAGAGGGAGAGGAGGGGGTGGCGCGCGACGGTGAGGGAGGCCGACGGAGCGGCTGGGTGACGCGCGGTAAGGGGAGTGCGAGCGGGGAGCGGGGTCGGCCAGGTGATAGAAGGGCGTGGTGGTCCGGCCTGTGAGGGAGACGGGGTGGCGGAGGTTGAAGGCAGGAGGCGGCTGCGTGGAGAAGGGAGGGCGGCTGGGTTGATGAATGAAGAAAAATGGAGAGGGAGGGTGGAGGGTCCAGGCCTGAGGCCCGTAGGCGGGGTCGGCGGGTAGTGGAGATGAGGGGGGCCGGTGGGTAGTGGAGAGAGGATAGAGGGCCGGCGGGTTCGGAATGGAGAGGGGGGAGCGACGGGGTCCAGGGGTGAGAAAGGGGAGGCCGGTTCGTGAGGGGTCCCGGCCGCCAGGGAGAGGAGCTGGAAAAAAAGAAAAAAAATCCAGAGAGATGGAGGGGGCGGCGGGTAGAGGAAAATAGGGGGATTGGAGAGAGAGAGTTCAAAAAAAAAGAAAAAGGGTGTGGAATGGGTCAAAAAAAGAAAAAAGGGGGGAGGGAAGTTGGGGAAATTCAAATTCAAATTAAATATAAAATAAAACTAATCATCTAAAAGGGTTAAATAATATTAATAATATAATTATATAAATATTTATATTTATAATTAATTAATAAACTAAAAGTAATATTAAAATAAAACAAAATATGAAATGTTAATAAAATAAAATTCTAAAAAATGAAAATAAATAACTAATATTAATATAATACTAACTAAAACTATAAAAACAACTAAAATATTTAAAATACTACAAAAAGAACCTAAGAACACAAGAAGTGGTTATCAAATTAATTAAAACTAAATGAAAATAGGAAAAAAAATGTCAGTAACATCCATGTACATCAACATATTCTCTAGACATTCGATTTGGAAGATCAATTGAACTCTTATCCATAATAATATCTGTATAACAAACATTTACACAAGACTTATTACATGCATTTTTCATATCAAATATATTTAAAATAAATACTAACCAATTGCTTGTGGACCATTGATAAAATAATCAAATTATATCTCTGAATAATAAACAAGAGAATAGATAATGGAATGTAAGTGAAAGCCCATGTCATCGTCATCATTTGGTATGGTAAATCTAATGATGATTCTATATTCAAGAGTCCCTAATCATATTTTGATCAAATAGTGAATACTTCACACAAGAATATGTATAGTCTTATCAAACTCAGAGATACTGTATCTTTGTACAAATAATGTCTCACTGCCTCTTGGATTCACACTACCTTTGTGCCATCAGAGGCGGTACAAAGTAACTATCAATGACAACAATCAATATCTAATTTATGGAAAACTAAATAATCTATATCCAGGATGAAATCAAATATATACAATTAAAGAACAAAAAATACCAATCTATCATGACTTTTGTTATCTCAGTCCAATCTTCATGGAACATACATCATCTTATCATGCTCCCCCTTAAGGGCTACTGAGCCACAATAAGTACACCAGTAACATTGGTACCATGCATAGAACAACATAATATAAAATATATACAAAGTACGTCACATTGAAACATGGAATATCATATAGAGGAAGAAAATATAATATTAATAATAACATATAGTATCAAAACACACATATGTGATCAAACTCAAACATGTGTCTCATGGGCTATGAAAGCACACACATGTGGTCAAACCTCAAGCATTTCTCATGGGATACACACACATAGAGACATGTGATAAAACTCAAGAATGGTATAAATCAAATAACAACACAACTTAATATTAATTCAGTCAATATATACATGGACTCAAACATTGTATGTAACTTCCAAACCTCAAGTAAAGTGTGAATTCTCTCATACACACACTATCAAGACACATTGTTTCATATGCACAGAAGCCCGTATACACACGAACTTCTATTTCCACACTTTTTATTCACACACAATATTCATATAATCTTCATGCATGCAAAATTTGTGTTGTAAATTGTCCAAAATAAAAACTCTTAAACAGAAATTAGGGCATACATGACTGCGCTATAAATCTGGATGGGAGGAGAGCCGAAGGAGGTGCTGTGAGAAAGAGGAGAGGCAGAAGAGGGGAGTCGGAGTCGGAGGCGATGTGGTGAGGGAGGGGACGGGCGACGACAGCGGTGGTGAGCTGGAGGAGGAGGCGGTGAGGTGGAGACGGTGCAGCGAGGGTGGGAAATGAGGGAGGGGATGGAGGACAGTAGGGAGCCGGAGCGAACGGGCGACAATGGTGAGGGGATAGGTAGTGGCCGTGCAGGGAGGGAGGGGATCGGGTGGCGGTGGTGCGACAAGGGAGGGGACGGTGAGGGAGGGGACATGCGGTAGTGGTGCGGTGAGGGAGGGGACGAATAGGGAGGGGACGGGGGATGACGGGGAGCCGGAGCAGATGGCGGCAAGGGGACGAGGGACGAGCAATGAGGGGGTGGAGTTCGGCGAGGGAATGGGGGACGAGGGATGGGTGGAGGGAAGAGGGAGGTGAGGGGATGGGGGATGGGGGATGAGCGAGGGAGTGGAGGACGGCGAGGGTACGGGGGACGCGAGACGGGCGGAGGGCGGCGAGGGGATGGGGGAAAGGTGGCGGTGATCGCCCATTATATGTTTTGACCTATTGAGTCTGTCCATGGCATCTCATACTGGATCCATGATTCACTCGGCATTACAGTAACAAGTCTCATATGAGTCCGTCCATGGAAACTCACATTGGTTCCATGGTTCACCCATGACTTTGTTTCACATTTTTAATAGCTCAAAAGCATTTAACTCACGTGGGCTAGCAATTCAAGAATTTGCATACAAGGGTCAAGGGGAAACACTCCATCCCATACCCAAAACCATTTCAATTAAAATTTCATCATATTGCAATTCCATTCATATTCAATTCCATTTTTAACAACCTGCAAGGGAAAGGAAAGGCATGCCCCAAGGGCATCCTGGGTCAAAACCATTAAAAGAGCCATTCAAGGCAATGCACCCAAGGGGTGGTTCCGATCCAAGGTATACAACCTAACCCAAGCACATACAACCCTATTCAGATTACCTATAACATGCTAGGTAATAACAGGTTTGAAATTCATGATCAAGCGATACCCCAAAAGTGGGTGGGCGGCACTCCAGAATATATAAACAGCCTGGAAATTAGCGAAAAGCACGATACCACCTACCTTAGGCTCGTACTAGATAACTCGTCCAGTATCAGGCTCTGATTCATCCTGGTTTGGAAGAAATCTGAAGAATAGATGAAGAACGAGAAATTAGGACATATGAGCCTTAATCCAATCTGCATTCGTCATAACCAGAAGAATCAAGAAGGATTAAAAAGGAATTGAGGACTTACCATTGTATATCCAACGAGATGAACGACGATCGAAATGGAGTTCGGACGGAGAAGCTAGCTCCAATTCTCCCTAAGGCTCCTTGAGAGCTCTCCCACTACTGTCTGGTGGAATAAAATAGGTTAGGTTTAGGTTTTATAACTTTTAATTAATTTAATTAAAAATTAATTAAAAATCAAAACACAGCAGGTTGCACGGTCTCCCCAAACCGTGCATAGGCCATGCTCTTGCCTCTGCCAAGCCTGCACCATGGCACACAGTTTAGCCAGGCCGTGCGCAGGCTGTGTGCAAACCATGTGTCAGGCCATTTTCAGCCTCCAACTTGGTTCTGGGTTCCGAACAAGCCCTAGACACCTCCGTAACTCCCTAGGTCAAGTTAGACATCCACAATAGGCCTCAATAGAATAGTTAAACTGAAAAAAAGGATTCTTACCTCGTACGAAAACCCAGGTTCTTAAAATATTCCCCCCTTATAGCAATTCGTCCCCGAATTGCTCTCTGAAGGGTGGTCAAGATTCGTCTATGAACAGCTCTGGCCACTGATCACGTACGTCGGCCTCCTGCTCCCAAGTCTCATCCTGTAAACGGTCGTGCTTCCATAGCACCCGTACTAGAGGAACTGACCGGCCTCAGAGAACCTTCGTGCTCCTGTCAACGATACGAATCAGATGCTCCTCAAAGGATTCATCTACCTGAAGCTCGACCTCCTCAGGCTGGAAGGTATGAGATGGGTCTGAATAGTATCTTCGTAACTGAGAAACATGGAACACGTCATGCATAGCTCGGTACCTCTGAGGTAACTGAAACCGATAGGCTACCAGCCCAACCCTCTCCATGATCTCAAAAGGCCCAACATATCTCGACGATAGCTTACCCTGTCTCCTGATCCGCCTGTTCCCCAACCTTGGTGAAATACGCAAGAAAACTTGATCCCCGACCTCAAACTCTAGGGGTCGTCTGCAGCGATCAACATATGACTTCTGACGGGACTGTGCGGTAGCCATCCACTTCTGTATCAACTGGACCTGCTCAGAAGTCTCTTGGACAAGACACGGTCCCAGTAAAGCTACCTCACCTACCTCTAACCAGCACAAGGGTGATCGACATGGCCTACCATATAAAGCCTTGTACGGTGCCATCTGTATAGTCGCCTGATAACTATTGTTATAGGCAAACTCGATTAGGGGAATATGCCTCTCCCATGAGCCCCCAAAATCCAGGACGCATGTTCGTAGCATGTCCTCCAGCACTTGTATCGTATGCTCTGACTGACCATCAGTCTGAGGGTGGTACCTGTGTACCCAACGCCCTCTAAAAACTCTGCCAGAAACGTGACGTAAAACGAGCATCCCTGTCTGAAACAATGGTGCATGGGACCCCGTGGAGTCGTACTATCTCCCGGATATACAACCTTCCCAGCTCATCCACACTGAAGGTCTCCTTGATCGGCAAGAAATGTGAAACCTTCATAAGCCTATCAACCACAACCCACACAGCATCGTTACCTCGAGGTGACCTCGGCAAACCAGTCACGAAGTCCATTGCAACATCATCCCATTTCCACTCTGGAATAGGTAGCTGCTATAAAAGCCCAGTTGGTTGTTGGTGTTCCGCCTTCACCTGATGACAGGTGGAACATATTGCGATAAAACTAGCCACTTCCCTCTTTATACCTGGCCACCAGTACTGTCGGCGCAAGTCACGATACATCTTAGTGACTCCGGGATGAACTGCCCAAACTGAAGCATGAAACTCCCGCATCAGCTCCTCTTTAATATCCACTGGAACCCATACACGTCCATGGATACGGAGAACTTCATCCTCGCCTATCGTCCAACCAGGAGGGGTGTAATTTCGGCCCGGCCTGGACAGGGCCGAGTCGGGCTGGGCCTGCCATGCAAAGAGTCGGGCCGCTGACCACTATTCAGGCCGGGTCGGGCCGGCCTGAACAAACACATGAGGCGGCCCGAGCCCAGACTCAGGCCGGCCCAAACCATCGGGTCGGGCCGAGCTTTTTCAAGTCAGGTCGTGGTGGGATTTTATTATTTTCAAAATAATTGTCTCTTAATTTTTTTTATTTAAACATTTTTATAACATCTATTTAAAACGTTTCTTTACATTTATTTTTAAATGCATGTTTTTTGTAAAAACATTTATTTTATTTTTTATTAACATTTTACAGTGGGTGGATATGTTTTTTGTCTATATATATATATATATTATTTGCAAATTGTAAAAAAAAATAATGAAGGGTACGCAGCTGCCGTGGGTGAGTTTAGAGCCTTATTATTTAAATGTTTTTCTAACATTTATTTAATTTTTTTTTACATTTATTTTTTTTAACTTATTTATAATTTTTAAGCGTTTGTTAGTATTTTTTATTTAAACATTTTTATTTAAACCGTTTTTTTAACATTTGTTTAAAACGTTTTTTTACATTTATTTTTAAATGATTAATTTAAAACATTTTTGAATTTTTTTAAATGCATGTTTTTTACAAGTATTTTTTTAAAACATTTTAATTTTTTTCACATTTTAATGTAAAAAGTATTTTTTAAGTGTTTGTTTTAAAAAATTTAATTTAAATGTTTGTTTTAAAAACTTTTTAAACATTTTTATTTAAACCATTTTTTAACACTTGTTTAAAATGTTTTGTTTACATTTATTTTTAGACGTTTAATTTAAAAAGTTTTTTTGAATGCATATTTTTTACATGTATTTTTTTTAAACATTTTACACGTTTTTTGTAAAAACATTTTACAGTGGGTGAATATGTTATTTTTTTCTAAATAGATTTATACATGTCTGTGAATTTATATATATTATGTACAAATTAAAAAAAATTAATGAGTTATTGGGGGGTGCGCAACAGTGAGTAGTGAGTTTAAAGTGTTGTTATTTAAATGTTTTTTATTATTTATTTAAAACGTTTTTTTACATTTATTTTTTTAACTTATTTATGAAAACTATTTTTTAGCGTTTGTTTAATTTAAAACATTTTTTTAAACATTTTTTAATTTTTTTGCAGGGCAGGCCCGACCCGGCCGTGTATGGACTGAAATTGCACCCTTACGGGTGCACAGCAGTGGGTAAGTTAATTTTTTTTCTAAATAGATTTATATATGTATATATAGTATATATAATATATGAAACTTTTATCATATTTTAAAAATAATAATGAGGTTGAGGGTGTGCGAATACCATTTAGTGAGTAGTTATTTTTTATTAATATATAATAAGTTATTATATATATATATATATAATATGAGAAAATTGTAAAAAAATAATTAGAGGTTTGGGGGTGCGCTGCAGTGGGCGGGTTATTTTTTTTCTAAATAAATTTATATATAATACGTGGAAGTTGCAACATATTTAAAAAAATTAATGAGGTTGGGGGACATGCACGAACATCATTAGGTGAATGTGTTATTTTTTTGTTAATATAAAATAAGTCATTATATAATATTAAATCATTGACACACACACACACACACATATTATTAATGGATTTTTAAAAGCCACACTTAATTGATATATATTATTAATACCTTTATATATAATATTAATGGCTTTGTTTATATATATATATTGGAGGTGTGCGCGAACATCATTGGGTGAGTTAATTTTTTTTCTAAATAGATTTATAGTATATATAATTTATGCATGTTGCAACATACTTAAAAAAAATTAATGAAGTTGAGGGACTTGCACGAACATCATTAGACGAGTGTGTTATTTTTTTATTAATATACAACAAGTTATTATATATACATAATATTAAATCATTGATATATATATATAGCTTTGTTTATATATATATATATTATATTAAATCATATACATATACATATACATACATACATACATACATATATATATATATATATATTATTAATGGATTTTTAAAAACCACACTTAATTGATGTATATTATTAATGGATTTGTTTATATATATACACTATTATATATATACACTATTATATATATAATAATATATCGTTATATATATATATATATATATTTATACACACATTATAATTATATATAATAATAATTATATGTATATATATAATATCATTTTTTGTTAATATATAATGATATATGCACATATAGATAGAAAGATATATATATACACACACATATATAGATACATATATAGATAAATATAAATGTATAAAGATACATGTATATATAGATATATAGGTGGATATATATATAGATGTATGTATATGTGTATGTATATATACAGATATTTATATATACAGATATATAAAGAGATATATGTATATATATATATGTATATATATATATGTATATATATATATATATATATATATATATAGATATATGTATATATAGATAGATATATACATATAGATATATATAAATATAGATATATATATAGATAGATAGATCTATATATATACATATATCTATATATAAATATAGATATATGTATATAGAGATAGATATATACATATATTTATATATATAGATCTACACATATATATATATATATAAATATATCTCTATATATATATAGACCTGTGATTAATTTACAGGCGCAGCGCCTGGACCAGTTGGTCCAGGCGCACCCTTGGGAGCTTGAGGTAGGGGGATCAAATCCCCCTACCTGCAGTTCCCTGTTATATTTTTTACAGTAGGCGGGCCCAGTAAGCTAGGCTTCGCGCGGGCCAGCGGGCTGGGCTTTTTCGGGCCGGCCCGGCTTGGCCCGCGGGCCTGCCTGGAAAGGCCCAGGCCCGACCCGCTGAACCTGCGGCCCGAGCCCGGCCTGGCCCGATGCGGGCTTTGCCGGGCCAGGCCGCTAGGGCTTTCGGGTCGGGCCTGTTAGGCTTTCAGGCCGTTGGGCCAAAATTACAGCCTTAGAGGAGGGTCCTCACCTGACACACCTTCCCGTAGAACTAGGCCTTCTGAATCTAACAGCTGTCTCATCCTTACTCTGTCCAGGAGGGTAGAAGTCACAGGTAAAGACGATAAAAAAGACTGCCCTTGGCTATTCTGCACATCAAGATGCATCTCAGAGAATAAGGACATAAGTTTCCACTCATTGCTAGCATGTTGCACAACCTGTATTTGAGTCCTCCTGCTCAATGCATCGGCCACAACATCGCCCTTACCAGGCGTATAAGCAAGCTCGAAATCAAAGGACTGCAGGTACTCCACCCACCGTCGCTGCCCAAGGTTCAGATCATGCTGAGTAAAGATATATTTGAGGCTATTGTGGTCTGTGTACACCAAAAAATGCTCCCCCAATAAATAGTGTCTCCAACAGCGCATCACATGAACAATTGCTGCTAGCTCAAGATCATGCGTTGGATAATTTCTCTCGTGTGGCCTCAGCTGCCGAGATCTGTACGCCACGACTCTTTCTCCCTGCATCAACATTGCACCCAGCCCAATACCTGATGCGTCACAATAGACCATGTAACTCTTGCCCTGTTCTGGTAGTATCAGGACTGGTGCGGATGTCAACCTTCCTTTCAAATCCTGAAAGGCTGCTTCACAAGCATCTGTCCATACAAATTTCACGCCCTTCTTAGTCAGGCCTATCAACGGCGCTGCTAAGCGTGAGAAATCCTTTATGAAACGACGATAATAACCAGTAAGAACCAAGAAACTCCGTATGTCAAAGACATTCTTGGGTTGTTCCCAAGAAACCACAGCTCTAACCTTCTCTGGGTCTACAGAAACTCCTATCTCAGAGATAACATGGCCCAAGAAGTGAATCTGATCCATCCAAAAGTGGCACTTAGTAAGCTTTTTATATAGCTGATACTCTCTTAGTGTATTCAGGATGCTCTCAAGATGATTGGCATGGTCGTTTCAATTTCGAGAATAAACCAAAATATCGTCCATGAAAACAATGACGAACGAGTCCAAGTATGGATGGAACACGTGATTCATCAAATCCATGAAAACTGGTGGCACGTTTGTGAGACCGAACGACATAACCAGATACTCATATAAACTATACCTACTACGAAAAGCTATACGAGGTATGTCTTCAGGTCGAACACGTACCTGGTGATGCCCTGACCTCAAATCAATTTTTGAGGACACCCTATCTCCTCGAAGCTTATCAAACAGGTCATCTATCCACGACAAGGGATATCGGTTTTTAACCGTCAGCTGGTTCAGTTTCCGATAGTACACACATAGTCTAAGAGTTCTGTCCACCTTTTTCGCAAAAAGGACCGGTGAACCCCACAGAGAAGTACTGGGTTGAATAAACCCCTTTGCCTCCAAATCTTCGAGCTGTTTCTTGAGCTCTTGCAACTCCGTCGTAGCCATCCTATAAGGAGGAATGGATACTGGTGCAGTTCATGGAACTAGATCAATGGAGAATTCCACCTCTCTCTCAAGAGGTAAACCTGAAAAGTCGTCATAAAAAACATCCCTGAAGCTCTCAACTACCGGAGGAAGGTCCGTCTGACTCACTCCCTGATCATCCAAAAAAAAACTAGCGATCTAGGCTGTCATCCCGTCCATCCCACGATGCTTTGGTCCAGCCCGACTTTCCTGGAGATCCCACTCGCCCTTAAGAGTATGCACCGCACCCTCTAGTGATGTGAAAATCACCCTCCGGTGGTAAAAATCAATGTAGGCTCAGTAATCTACTAGCCAGTCCATACCGAGAATGACATCAAAACCTGTCATTTCGAGAACATAAAGATCCCAGATGAAGTGACACCCTCCAACCTCAAGGAGGCACCCTCTGCACTTACGTACAACCTCTTCCCTAAATCTTAGTGGTGTGTCTAGCGTCAAGACGCCATCAGAAGACAACACAACTAGCCCAAGGATTTTCACTATAGTCTTAGATATAAAACTATGTGATGCACCTGTATCAAAGAGGGTAGATGAAATAACAGATGCTACTAAGATCGTAACTCTCACCATAGACGGTCCCACTCCCTGATCCTCGGAAGTAGGCTGCACTGCATACATCTGGCCTGAACCACGACCCTGTGATACAACCTCACTACCCGAAGCTGGACCACTCTGACGTCTCGGTGTACCATGTGTCTGGATACCTCTTCCACGACCACTACCTCGGCCTAATCGGCCATTCGCACCCCAACTCCCTGTCTGATGGGAAGCTGTCGACCCTGCTCCTGCATATGGAGTCGGTACGGACCCTCGATCGTTGGCTACTGGTGGAAATGTTCTGCAGAAACGTTGAAGATGGACTATCTTTCCACATGATTGGCACTCGATTGGGTCCCTCAGACACTGCGGCTTCGTGTGTCCCAGCCTACCGCACTGGTAACACCTCATATTGCTAACCGAAGATAGGTTCTGACTGCTAGAATCACCGTGTGGAAGCTCCAGATGATGCTTCCTACTAATAGTCGCTGCAGTACCTGATCTCGATGCCGAACCGCTCTGGCTTGCACCTCCAGCCTCTCTCAGGTTACGTTTTGTGATTAGCACCTGGTTCACAATTCCAGAAACGGTAGTCAACCTGAAGATATTTACCTGAGATCGAATGTCATATCTCAGACCATCCTCAAAACGCCTATCCCTCGACAGCTCATCGCCCATCAGGATAGGTGCGAAGCGCTGAAGCTCAATAAAACAGGTCGAGTATTCCATCACTGATAACGCGCCCTGCTCCAGATGCAAGAACTCACAGGCTCGATCGGCCCTCAAAGTCTCGGGGTAAAAGAAATCGTAGAAGGTTGTATGAAACTCTAACCAAGCCATATCCCGATGACAATCTGACCGGGTGATCACGTCCCACCACCTCTTGGTGGAATCACGCGGCATGTATGTAGCGATCTTGACCCTCCTATTCGGAGGTGTCTCCAAATGCTCAAAGATAGCTAGTATCGCCTATAACCAGGACTCTGCAGCCTGTGGTCCACCATCCCATGAAAGCGTAGGCAGATGCTGCTGCTGAAACTCACGCGTCAACTCTGCCATAGTCGGGGCAGGTCGCGGAGCTCCCTGAACGGTCTGCATAAAACACAAAAATCTCTCATGGAACTATGCCTCCGCACCTGTGTCCGGTACACCCGCTGGTGCCGCAGCTGGCACAACTGGAGTTTCCTCTAGTAGCCCATGGCCTACCATCTCTGGAACGTGGTTGTCACCACTCTCCAGACGTACGACAGGAGGTCGTCATGGTGGAATGACTCTGCAATTCCAAACACACGCCTCAGTTCAATATTTTTAACGAGATTCTAAACTCACGATCATAAGAACCAGGACAGGACAGGTCAAGACCTTCCTAAAAACCACGTCAACCCGTAGCCTTCTTCTAAGGCCAGGAATGTATAAGGAACAGTCACCAAAAACCACTAGAGTCACTACCTCTTTCCCACTCAGAATCCGAGTCTAGGTCAGGCTCTATTTTCAACATTTACCCTTTTAATATACCTTTGTTCAAAAGCTTTAACCAACGTTCCACCAATTTCCGATCCCTGAGGGCCCATAACACCTCATGAATCAAAATTTGATGCCCATATAACCATGAAATTCAATTTTATTTAGCATTCACATGACATTGGTGCATCATTTCCCAATCCATAAGGGCCCATACACCTTATGAATTAAAATATGACATCACTCTTCATTCATTTCACCCAATCTAACACAAAAGTAGGAACACCTATCAATAAACTATCAAACAACATGTAATAGCCATCACAACACCTATCACAACAACATGAAATATCTAATGCATCCTAGATAGCATGGCATAATGCATGACATGTGATTACTAACAAGGTGCCTATATGATGCATGATATGGCAAACCCTCATCTCATTGGGTTGCAACGAAATAGAACCCACAATAATATCAATAGTAACAACAAAAACCATGTGCGTCACCCAATGGTGAAATTAGAACAACTATAATAATTAAAACCAGAAACTCAATTCCAAACGAGGCAACTTGGCTTTTACCTGTACGTGGGTTTGTAACTCCTGGGCACAATTTATTACCAAAGTCCTTTCCCTTCCTACTCCTGTCTATAGTCACCAAATAGTAAGTCAAATCAGAAAAAGAAATCCCTCTAATACCACTTTGTAATGTCCCGACCCAACTCACCATCCAACCCAGTAGCCGGACCGGTCGCCACATGGCCTCAAGCGCATCTCCCCAAACTTCAGAGGCTTCCGACTAGCAGCGAGGGCCTAGGTGAGTCCGTGGGGAGACTATGTCCTCATTACCAAAGTATTACAGCGGAAATACAAACATACAACAGTGGAAGAAGGTGACCAGTAGACAACAGATAGATAACAGATAAATATAACAAAGCAGGAAGATCTCATATATATATAATGATGCAAGTCAATAAAATCCAGTACAAGTATACAAAATTCTAAAAAGAAACCAAAATGTATCCCCTGTCGCATCGCAAGCCTCATCTTGGTCCCGTGCACTCCTACTCCGAGCAGCAAGTCAAGTACCTGTACTAGGGCCTTTCCCCTTATCATTACCTACAACCATATAATCTGCTTAGGTCCAAAAACATGACCCAAATAGGGTGTGAGACTAAATCCCAGTAGGCAAACACCAAAGATCCGTGCTAATCTGTCAGTGAATATATAAACAGGCAGTGTAATATGAAAAACAGTAAACAAGGGAAACAAGCAAGACCGACCCAAGTTTGTGCTTTGGCTTGGCATCGCGTCAAGTATCCATTCCGTTCATTAACCATTTCATTCAAGTGTTCAACCATTCCTTGAGGCCATTCCTGGAATACTCAATCGGAAACCAGGCATCACTCAGGGATAAAATCCACCAACACCCTACAAGCCCGTTCCGGTGAACCTCTAGGACCCTAGCATCGCTCTACGATCCCGTTCCAGTGAACCTCCTAGGTACCCAGCCTCGCTCTAGGTGCGGTATAGTCTGTCAACTGAGACCATCCCCAGAATCCTATAAATAAGATTCGAGTATCGCCCATGAAATGTCGTGCCCTGTTGAGTCCGTCCATGGCATCTCATACTGGATCCATGATTCACTTGGCATTATAGTAACAAGTCTCATATGAGTCTGTCCATGGCAAATCACATTGGTTCCATGGTTCACCCATGACTTTGTTTCACATTTTTAACATCTCAAAAGCATTTAACTCACGTGGGATATCAATTCAAGAATTTGCATACAAGGGTCAAGGGGAAACACTCCATCCCATTCCCGAAACCATTTCAATTACAATTTCATCATATTTCAATTCCATTCATATTCAATTCCATTTTTAACAACCCGCAAGGGAAAGGAAAGGCATGCCCCAAGGGAATCCTAGGTCAAAACCATTAAAAGAGCCATTCAAGGCAACTCACCCAAGGGGTGGTTCCGGTCCAAGGTATACAACCTAACCCAAGCACATACAACCCTATTCAGATTACCTATAACATGCTAGGTAATAATAGGTTTGAAATTCATGATCAAGCGACACCCCAAAAGTGGGAGCATGAAACTCCGACATATATGAACAACCTGACAATCAGCGAAAAGCAGGAGACCACCTACCTTAGGCTTGTACTAGATAACTTGTATAGTATCAGGCTCTGATTTGTCCTGGTTTGGAAGAAATCTAAAGAACAGACGAAGAACGAGAAATTAGGGCATATGAGCCTTAATCCAATCTGCGTTCGTCGTAACCAGAAGAATCGAGAAGGATTAAAAAAGGAATTGAGGACTTACTGTTGCTGATCTAACGAGACGAATGATGATCGAAACAGAGTTCAGATATAGAACCTAGCTCTAATTATCCCTAAGGCTCCTTGAGAGGTCTCCCACTACTGTCTGGTGGAATAGAATAGGTTAGGTTTAGGTTTTATAACTTTTAATTAATTTAATTAAAAATTAATTAAAAATCAAAACACAGCAGGTCGCACAGTTTACCCGCACGGTTTTTCAAACCGTGCGGAGACCGTGCGGACCTTTCTGGAAGGCAAGGGGCAGCCGCACGACCACCCCGCACGGTTTCCCCAAACCATGTGTAGGTCATTCTCTTGCCTCTACCAAGCCTGCACCATGGTGCACGGTTTAGCCAGGCCATGTGCAGAATGTGTGTCAGGCCATTTTCAGCCTACAACTTGGTTCCGGGCTCCGAACAAGCCCCAAACACCTCCATAAATCCCTAGGACAAGTTAGACATCCACAATAGGCCTCAAAAGAATAGCTAATCTGAAAAGAAAAGGACCTGTACCTCGTACGGAAACCCAGGTTCTTACATGTGCTTTCCAAAATCTAAAACCAAATTCAAATGCACAAAATGTAACATCCCATTACTGATATGACAGGTGTGTCTTTAAACCTATCTTAGTTTTTCCTTTTTGTTGACTGGGTAGGGTTCAGAATGAATTGTGAGTATACCTATAATGGTGAAGTCATAGTTTTTTTGGACTCTCATATTTAATTGATCATTTCTACAAGTTATAGGAGGGTTAAAAAACGTGTAATGGTTACTAGGTTCATACCATGAGAGGTTCACACCGTGAAAGTTACACGATGTGATGAGTCATTACACGTCATGAGTTAATTAAAGATTGGTTTTTAATTTGAAGCAATGCATTTTTCAGTGGTTACAAAAATTGACTATTTCATGACGTGTAATGGGGTTACACATCGTGTAATACCCCAACTATGGTTTTTAAATAGGTATCATGGTTGATCTCTCTCTTTTGGTTCCTTTCTAGTTTCATTGCTCTTGACCTAAGGCCTTCCCTAGGTGATATTGGACCTCTCCAACCCTTCTGGATCCATTTTTTCGACGTTCAATCGTCATTGCGCTTGCGGAGTGAATTCTCAGGTAAGTGTTTCCTCATTTTTTTTCTGTCTATTTCTTTTTCTCTTCCTTGGGGTTTAATAGATCATCCTGAAATTGATGGATCTATACTCTGTGTTGCTAGATCTCATTTCTAGGTTGAGTTTTTAGGTATTATGTGCCTTCGTTCTTGTTGACAGGTTTCATTTTGAGTGTTGAGTTTCAAGAATAAGGTAGGTGATTCCATCCTATTTGGTCAACTTGATTAACCTTAAATTACTTGATTATCTCAATTATTGATTTAAACTCAATTGTTTGAAATTGATTTCAAATAGTTTTTATTAAAACCCAATTCCAGTGAATTGGGAGGTTTGAAATGGTTTTGGCAAGAAATTGGGAAAACTCCCCAATTCTAGTGAATTGAGGTGTGTTTTCAAATGGATATAAATGGTTTCAACTAAATTATTGAATTTAATTTTTGAAACGAAATTGATGGAATTTTTTAAATTGTGAAAATGGATTAAAAAGTTTTGATATAAACCTAGTGGTTTTATCTTGTTAAAAAGACATGTTTTTTTATTAAAATATATTTTGGTTTTAAATGGAAAATTGGAATTTTAAATGGGGGAATGATATTTGATTGTATTTTAAGCAGTCTTAAAATAAATTTTCCATCATTGATTGTATAAGAGCACATGAAATCCTTAGGTAGTTTGTGAGTTATTTGGACACACTCTATGATTATAAAATGTTCTAAAACATAAATGTAGTAGGTCATATCCCTAATGGTATGATGATGAGTCTCCTTTATCCAATGTTATATGGACATGTGTATACACATATTACTATTATCACTTAGAGTGTGTGGAGTCCTATGGCCTGAAACTTTTGTACCTATTTGGAAGATGACCATGTTTCTCATTTGTTTTATATTTGAGATATAAATATATGTCAATTTTGTTAAACTAATTTACATGACTTATAAATTTATATAAATTGTTCTATATAAAATGTTTTATTTAAGCCATTGTTTTAGAAATATTCCATCACTTGTAAAGTATTTGATTAATGTATTTTCCATCATTTGAACTTTATAGCATGATTTGTTTAAATATGATTTAAAATGCCAAACTTGTTTATTTTAAAATTGAAAGCATTCCTTTGGTTAATCTATTATTAACATCTGTTATGGAATCCTTGGTAAGACCCTACTAGTATTTTTATCTTACACCTTACTTGTGCCTTCGGGTGTTTGTGGATTATCTCCTTATAGGTTTGAGTAAGGGGAAAAGATCTCTTGGAGGTGGATCCAGCTATTGAACCTTGAACTTGATGAGCTGTGTCCTTAGGGACTTGGTCTGTTTTTCCTTTTTTGGTACTTAAGTTATAGTACTTTGTGCTTTAATTCCTGTTTGACTTATGGCGCATTACTCATAGATTCCTGTTTGACTTCTGGCGCATTACTCATAGTGAAGTTTCTTTTGTTATTTTTACTGTCTTTTTTCTTTTACTTTCAAATTGTTAGTGGAGAAATAATTCCCATTTTTAGTTTGTATGATGATAGGTGTTATTTTATGACTTGTGGGGATCAGGAATTCCCTTAAAGCTATGTCAGGGATGACTCAGTTATCAGGTTACTAGGGTACCCGGGCTAGTTCATGACAAAGTGGTATCATGAGCCAGGTTGAGATTCTTGCCTTGAAGTTAGTATGCATTTGTGAAATCTTGTCAGGACTTAAGAGGTAGTTACGATTGAGTGCCTAGCCAACTCTCACCATAACGAACCTTAAGTCACCAGGGGTGGTTAGGGAAGGACGTCTTGAATATTAGTTCTAATATTTTCTTTATGTTGATTTGGATAGAGCGAAATCTAAATCTTGTTGTTCTACTAATCAGGATCTTGTTTCCCTTATTGTTCCATCTAAGCATTATATAATGTCTTCCTTGTTGTTTTCTAATGTTGTGTAGCATCATGACTATGAGAATATGTGTGAATCGGATCTAGGAGGAAGCTGTTGATAAACTATAGCAAGAGAATCCTCTGGTGGACCCAAATTCGGTTAAGGTGATCGTGTGTACTATCGAAGCTCTATGAAAAGCACCACCTCCAGTCCCCATTCAGCCTCCAGTTGTGGAACCTCATAGGGATGCTCTCAAATTTAGTTATCAAAATTTCCTTCACTAGAAGCCACCAATTTTCAAAGGCTCCACTGATCCTCAACATGTTGAGGAATGGTTGGGCAAGATAGAACGTTTGTTTGAGTTCTTGGAGAAACCAAATGAGATCAAGGTGAAGTGTGCCACCTTCGTGCTAGAGGGATCAAGCATGAGATGATGGGATATGATGGTGATGATAAAGAAACATGAGGACTTAGAGTGGAAAGACTTCAAAGTTCTTTTCACCAACTAATTCTATATAGATCCAATGGTGTTGTCCAAGGCTGTGGATTTTTTCAATCTTGAGCAGGCTGACAGAACTATGACTGAGTATTCAAATCGCTTTACTAAGCTGGTATAGTTTTCACTTGAGATTGAGATGAAGGCTTGGTGGTTCAAGTTGGGACCTCAAACAGATGTACATTCTCAGGTTTTCTTGCTAAATCTGTCCACTTACACTGATGTGATAGATATAGTGATGATGGTTGAGATGGACTTGGATGGTAAGTCAGGGTTTATGGGAGTTCCTTTTTCTCTCAGTGGCGGCGTGAGTTCCTTCAAGGGAAATTGAAAGCATGATGATTCTCATGGTAGTTCTCGACGGCATGGTCATTCCAGACCTCTTAAAATGCTAAGAGGAATTCCTTTAATTTACTATCATTATGGAAATCTAGGACATTCTAATAGGTTTTTCACTGAGGAACCCAAGAACTGTGGCTCCTTTGGACGTTCAGGGCACTTACATATATTCTATTATATCTTTTTTACTCTGTTTAGTGGAACATGATCATAATCTCCTCCTAAAATTGTGGGGGTAATCAGATGCTTCATGTATCAAAGGGTTCTAGCCACAGGTATTCAAAATGAATCTACTTCACATAGTGGAAGAGTATCTAGAGGAAGAGGATGCGAGTCCAGTGACTGTGAGAGGCACCATTACTATAGCTTCCTCATTAGTGACTACTCTATTTGACACTGGTGCATCTCATTTGTTTATTTAAACCCGTATTGTTAATATTCTAAATCTTCTTATGAAGCTTTTATCTTGTGTAATAGATATTACTACACCCCTTGGTACAAAGAGAGAATGTGGTCTTCGTAGTCCCGCTTGTGTCTTCTCTTTATCAGATGTTGAGTTGGATTGGAGTTTTCTAGTTTTTGACATGAAACCTATTGACGTTATTTTCGGAATAGATTGGGTCATTTCTAATAAATCATGAATTGATTATTATCTTCAGTGGGTCTACCTTACTACACCGAGTGGTGCGCCTCTTGTATTTCAAGGAGAATGTGACCCAAGGTCGAGCATAGCCATAACTTCTTATCCAAAGTTAGGGAAAGTAATATCAGTGCTTGATTTTGATCTCGAACGAAAATCTTTGAGCGATGATCTTCCTCCAGTTTTCATTGAGTTTCCCAATGTGTTTCCTTCTAATTTCTCTGGTTTTCCACCAGTAAGGGAGGTTGAGTTTTCCATTGACTTAACACTTGCTACTCAACCAGTTTCTATTCCCTCTTACCATATGACTCCAGATGAAATGAAAGATTTGAAGTCTTAGTTGGAATCTCTTCTTAAAAAAGGCTTTATACACCCGAGTGTGTCACCTTGGGTGGCGTCGGTTCTCTTTGCTAAGAAAGATGAAGGTTATCTTCACTTATGTGTTTATTACTGAAATCTCAATCAAGTTACAATGAATAAAAAGTATTTGTTGCCACATATTGATGATCTGTTTGATCAGTTAAAATGGGAGAAGTGGTTTTCAAATATCGACCTTTTATTTGGTTACCATCAGTTAAGGATAAAAGAATTTGACAATCAGAAAAATACCTTTTGGATCAAGTATGAACATTATGAGTACCTTGTTATGCCATTTGGTCTAACAAATGCTCCTTTAAAATTCATGGATTTAATGAATTGTATTTTCTACAAGTATCTGGATATGTTTTTGGTAGTCTTTGTGGACAACGTCCTCATTTAATCTAAGTCTGAGGAGGATCATGTACATCACCTGATAATAGTTCTGAGTCTGCTAAGAAATCACCAACTTTATGTCAAGATTTTGAAGAGTGATTTCAAGATCCAAGAAGTGAAATTCTTGGGACAAGTGGTGTCAGAACAAGGAATATCAGTTGATCCTAAAAAAGTGAAGATTTTTATGACTTGGGAGAAACCATGTAATGTATTTAAGATTCATAGATTCTTGGGATTAGTTAGATATTATTGTTGGTTCATGAAGGACTTCTCAAAGTTGGATTCTCCAATGACTCCTCTAACTCAGAAGGGGGTGAAGTTTTCTAGGGATGATAGATGTCATAATTCTTTTGTTGAGTTGAATGCATTTTGACTACTACACCAGTGTTGACTCTTCCAGAGGCTAGGCATGGCTATGTGGTCTTTTGTGATGCATCAGGATCAGGCTTGGGATGTGTTATTATGTAGTGTGATCATGTAGTTTCTTATGGATCTCTTCATCTTAGGCCACATGAGAAGAATTATCCTACCCATGACCTTGGACTTATAGATGTAATACACACACTTAAGAGTTGGAGGCATTGCCTTTATGGTGAAAAGTTTACTATATATTCAGACCATAAGATCTTAAGTTATATCTTCTCTCAAAAATATTTGAACCTCTGCCAGAGGTGTTGGGTGGGGTATCTGTAATCTTTCAACTTTGACATCACCTATACCCCAGGGAAAGAGAATGTCATTTAAGATGTGTTGAGAAGGAAACTTCCAACCCAGATAGTGAAAGAATCTTTGGAAGAATGGAATTTTATGGCTATTTTTGAACAATTTCATATTATATTATAGGAATTAGGGTCTGAGGTTTTTTTAGTTGGCATTCAGTTATTATCCGATCTTCTTGAGATGATTCTTCAGGATCAACTGCTTGATGATGAATTATATAGCATTAAAAACTCTCTTTATGATGGGAAACTAGTTTCCCAATGATTATTCTCCAAATATGGTGTTGTATGTTATCAGAATCACTTTTTTGTGCTATTAGTGGTAAGAAAGGTTGTGATGGGGGACTATCATAATTTATAATGGGTTGTGCACCCAGGAACCACTAAAATGTTCTATGATATACTGTGGTAGTTCTAGTGTCTAGGTGTGAGATGAGGCATTGATGAGTTTGTATCCCGCTGTTATACATGCCATCAGGTGAAGGTCGAGCACCAGAAACCTTCAGGTTTACTTTAGCTACTTCCAACCCCTACTTGGAAGTGGGATGAAATCTCTATGGAATTTGTGGTTTGGTTTCCTCGTACAAAGAAAATAAACAATGCGATATGGGTTGTGATCAACAGTCTAACTAAGTCATGTCACTTTACACCCATTCACGATGTAGCCAAAGTTGAGGAGTTAGAAAATCTCTACATAAAAGAGACTGTTCGTTTTCATGGAGTTCTATCTGTTATAGTCTCTTATAGGGATCCTTGGTTTACTTATCACTTTTGGAGTGTTCTTTAGAAGGAACTGGGATCTTAGATATGTTTGATCATGACCTACCATTTACAGTCAGATGGAAATATAGAAAGAGCTATACAAATTCTTTAGTATATGCTCCATGCTTGTGTTCTTAACTTCAGTGGGGCTTGAGATGATCATTTGGGGCTGGTCGATTTTGCTTATAACAATAGTTACTAGTCCACTATTAGAATGAATCATTTTGAGGCCTTATATGACCATCCTTGTAAATCTTTGTTGTGTTTGTAAAATATTGGTGAAAGTTCCTTGGTTGGACCAAGTTTGGTGCATGAGACAAAAAAAAAGATTCGGTTAATTTGTCAGAGAATGTTGATAGCCCAGAGCTGATATAAGTATTATGTTGATCATAAATGTAGAAATTTTGAATTCTATATTGGTGATCAGGTGTTCTTTAAAGTTTCACCCCAGTTGGTTCATCGATGGCTGGGGAGGCAAGGGAAGCTTGCTCCTCATTTTGTGGGACCATTCGTGGTTGTTGAGCAGGTGGGGAAAATTGCATAGCATTTAGCACTTCCATCACAGCTGACATCGATACATAATGTATTCCATGTATCATAACTAAGAAAGTATTTATCTTATCCTTCTCATGTTTTTAGTTGGAGTGATATTGAGATTAAACCTAGTTTATCTTTGACTGAGTAGCCAGTCAAGATAGTTGATTCTGAGACCAAGGTACTTTGTGGGAGGATGATACCTTTGGTCTATGTGCTATGAAAACATGGTTCCTATAATCATAATATGTGAGAATTTGAGGCACTAATGAGAGAGTAGTGACCTCATCTTTTTGGCATGTAAGCTTACTCATAGTCTTTCTAGGGGGAAAAAGTTTTTATGGTGGGGAGGTTGTAGCACCCCGTTACCGATTTGAAAGGTACGTCCTTAAACTTGTCTTGGTTTTTTCCTTTTTGTTAACCAGGTAGGGTTAATAATGAATTAGGAGGATACCTATAATGGTGAAGTCAGATATTTGTTAGACTCTCAGCTTTAATCAGTCATTTCTATAGGATATAGGAGGGTTACACACCATGTAACTAGGTTACACAACATGTAATGGTTGTTGGGGGCATACCGTGAAAGGTTCACACTGTGAAAGTTACACGATGTGACATGTCATTACACATTGTGAGTTAATTAAAGATAGGTTTTTAATTCAAAGCGACATGTTTTCCCATGGTTATAGAAATTAACTATTTCACGACATGAAATGGGGTCACACATCACATAATACCCTAATTGTGGTTTTTAAACAGACAACACGACTTATGTCTCTTTTTCAGTTCCTTTCCAGTTTCATTTCTCTAGACCTATGGCCTTCCCCAGGTGATCTTGGAGCTCTCTAACCCTTCCAGATCCATTCGTTCAGTGTTCTATCATTGTTGCGCTTGTAGAGTGAATTCATAGGTAAGTGTTTCCTCATTTTCTTCGTCTATTTATTTTTCTCCTCCTTGGGGTTCAATAAATCATCCTAAAATTGATGTATATATACTCTGTGTTTCTAGATCTCATTTCTAGGTTGAGTTTTGAGGTCTTCTATGCCTTCATTCTCATTGACGGGTTTCATTGTGAGTGCTGAGTTTTGGAAAAAAGGTAGGTGATTCCGCCTCATTTATCCAAATTTATTAACCTTAAATTGATTGATTATTTAATTTTTTGATTTAAATTCAATTATTTGATATTTCTTTCAATTTTTTTTTATTAAAACCCAATTCTAGTGAATTGGGAGGTTTGAAATGGTTTTGGAAAGAAATTAGGAAAACCCCTAATTTTGGTGAATTGGGGTGTGTTTGCAAATAGATGGAAATGATTTCAATTGAATTATTGAATTTAATTTTTGAAATGGAATTGATGGAATTTATTAAATTGTGAAAATGGATTAAAAGGTTTTGATAGAAACCCAGTAGTTTTATCTTGTTAAAGAGACATGTTTTTTTTTATTAAAACTTGTTTTGGTTTTAAATGTAAAATTGGTATTTTAAATAGGGGAATGATATTTAATTTTATTTTAAGTAGTCTTAAAATAAATTTCCCATCATTGATTTTATAAGAGAACATGGAATCCTTAGGTAGTTTATGAGTTATTTTGACACACTCTACAATTATACATATAATGACCCATACATTACATACATTGTTATTACTTCAAAATTGAAGCACAATTATTACAACATATAACAAAACCATGAAAGGACCTTATAGGTATAGTGTATTTAGAAACTGGTAAACATAAACAACTGGTTCATAAATCATCTACACTGTCTCCCTTTTATTTTATCATATCTAGAGTCCCTTTTGGCATATCTTACTTAATACCCTTGTTCCTGACATGGGGAAAAGAAAACATACAAAAGGGTGAGCTCAAATTCTCAGTAAGGGTAAACAAAGGAAATATCAATCATATCATATTCATAATAACATAACATTTTGAAAATCTTAACCTGAAAAAGAGATCATAATATCATAACATGGGATAAATAATGGTAGTGAAATGTAATCCCAATAATCATAACATAAAACATGAAACTTTGTGTCATACAAACATAATCATAGAGAATCATTTCTTAGTAGTCAATACTCATTTCCAAGACTATCCTAGCGGACAAAGTTCATTTCTGAACCGAGTTCACTCCTCGTTTTAGTCCTGTATCACTGAACCAAATTAACCTGCCATTCCATCCATGTCTATCTCATGAGATATAAATCTTTACCCAATTAATTAGAGGGAGATATAGGTCCCAACCATATCATAATGATACCGTTATTATGTGTTCCACAAGATCATAAAGTATTCATCATAGCATAACCCATGTAATAAAAATGGGATTCTTAAACATCATGCCATCATAACATAATACATATAAGAAAAAAGGACATCATAAAAATAATTCCATAATAACATAATCAAATCAATGTAAAAATAGGGATATAAATAGAACCCTATATCATCTTATATGGAAAATAATTTTTATAAAACTCTTGAACTCCATTCTTGAGGAAAATATCCTTTATACTTTAAAAACATTTTTCCTTACTTAACATGTCATACAATTTTAAACTAAAAGAAGTTGATTAAAAATAAACTTGAAAAATTGTAAAGGAATATTCATGGAAATAATGTTCTATGAAATCATAAAAATTCATTCATGTCGTATAAGTTAAAAAAAACATTTTTCTCGTACTTTTGCCGGAAAAGTAAAAAAAGTACCTTATATGGTAAACAAAATAAAGATTCCTTCCATAACACAAAGTAAAAGTCAAATATGGGTAAAAATGACTTTAAAAATACATGGAATAATATTAAACACTTTATGAAAAACATTTTTATGGACATGGATGAAAAATATAACCCCATTAAATACTTACGTATAAGCAATCTCGGATAAAAATGAGATTGCAAAATTATCCCTCACCTTAGGTCCGATATGCTTTGTACATATCTGAACCTCCTATATAATGATTTAAATAATATCATTTACTTATTATAGAATCATATTCATTGTTATGATATCATATATGGTTCACTTATGACTTTATATTACCCGTTCTTTTGTAAATTCCATGTTAAAGCAACGTTTTGGGTAAAATCGTTTTATTTATCGTATGTGTTTGGACATGTTGTTCTTGATATTATTATTAATTATATCATGATTTACTTACTTATAGAATTTAAATCATGATTTATATATCATATATATTCAGTATATATATATATATATAATAGATAGATAAATGAAATGAAATACACTGTCCATGGAGACGGTAGGCCGTACGTACGCATGGACGTTGTTTTCCTTTCCTTATTGACTTGAATGGAAGTAAGTAGATGACACACACAAACAAATATATATATATATATATACATAAATCCAATAGATTTATCATTTAATTTATTTAAATATTATTCATTATGTATACTTTATAATCATTCTTGAATGGTTAACATGGAGAATGAATCTCATCGCATCGTGGAGACGGTAATCCGTACGTACGCACGAGCGATGATATCGTTCAAATAATTATTTAATTTAATTGGAGTGGATGATATAATATCTCAGAATAATTATTATGTTATAATAACTATATATAGTTATTCTTTACACCATTATACCCATCCATGTAAGGTGGTGTTGGAAAAACAGATTACACCACAGCGTGGAGATGATATTCCGTACGTACGCACGCGCGGTAATTTTGTTTTTCTTAGGATGGATAGAAGGTAAAATAGGGTTGTTTAATATTTATAATAACATATAAGTATATTATTTATACTGATGTTATTACTTTATAATGAAACAATTAAATAAGAATAAGTTGAAGAAGAAAGAAAACTTGAGAGAATCGGTAGAAGAGATTACCTCTTCTTCGATGCACCTCTTTTAAGATTCATCTTAAGTCACTAGAGTTGGTCTTTTGAGGAGACCAGAAACTCTATAATGTTTCTAGGGAAGTTTAGAAGGAAAATGGTTAGGGTTTGGCCGAGATTTAAAGTTCAAAATTGTGTAAAGAGAAGAGGGAGGAGGTGCCCTTTTATAAGGGAGGAGAGGGGCACCTTAGAAAAAACTTAAAATATTATTTTATAATAAAGTCATATTCGGTTTTTAATAGCTCAAAATTGATTTATTTAAAAGATAAGGTGGGTATGGGTCTAAATACTCTCAAAAAATAGGTTTTAGACAAGTTTAGGTTACTATTGTAACCTTATCATTTAGATTTAACTCTAAGTTAAATAATTTAACTTTTACTGTGGCTTCTTGTTTTCTTACACTATATGGTTAATAAGCTTACTATAACAAGACAAAAGAACCCCAAGTGGTTCATTATTAATATATATAACCTTATATAAGTAATTTTTCCTAACATTATATTTTTAGGAATAAAATAACAATTAATAATATAATATTTGTTTTAAAAACTATTTTATGTCAATTTTGACACTATTTGGTAATTGATTTTTGTGAAAATAATAATTGCATTATTAGTTCAAACAAAGTTAATTAAATCAATAATAACATGTCATATTAACCTATAAAATTAGTTTAATTCATAAAAAGTCTCAAATTACATTTATTTGGGTATTTATAATATCAATTATGTTAATATTTCATTAATAAGGTAATTACTGCATCATAATTGTGTCATAAATAAATTAAATTATTTAATGTATAAAAATTATAAATAAAATACCATTATGTTGGAAATATTTTTATCTTTATAATTAATATTTATAGTCGAATTTATCTTATGTATAACCCTATATTAAAAATTTTTTAGTTATTAAACTTTGATTTTAACTCTTTTAACTCTTCTTTAAATAAAATAATAATAAGTGTCCTAATCTAATCCAAGTGGACCTAAATGGTAATATTTTATTCCTAAGGTTGTTTTTGGTCGAATTAAACTTATCCAATAGAACTAGTACATGTTTTATGGTAATAATAATATCATTTTTACCCTTAATTACCCTATTTACTTTTAACCGTGGTAAATAAAAGTAAAAAGTTACTATTCACCAAAAATTATTTTTATCTTATTGAACCACATTTTACTCCTTGATATTTACCGTGTCTCTTGGATTTTCTTAAATTCAACTCAAAAAAGCGGTAAAATTAAGTTTTATGTACAATTGCAAATGCTCCTAGGAGGTGGGTAAAAGACGGTGAAAAGTTCAATAAAATTTTTATATATCTAAAATTATTATAAAATGGATCCAATGAATTAAATTGAACTTATATAAGTATTATGTATCTATTTTGACCTAAAATAAATTTAAATAAAATAAATGATTGTTTAAATAAAAAGTCGGTTTTAACCAATAACTCAGTGTTTTCACTATTCATCAAAAATTAAAAGTTTTCAGAAAAATACCAAAATTTCACCCTAGGCTAATTTAGATATTCCAAATCCAAAAATTAAGTCCATTTTGAAAGATAAAATTTATAAAATTTATAAAATTTCAAAAAGTGGGTATTAATATTCATAAGGGCTAGTTTATATAATATTTTAATAACATATTGTTGTTTAGTAAAATTCGGTATTGCGTACAATGCAAGCTATCGAGGAAGGTTGCTCTTGCGTGTAACACAAGACAAGACAATGTTGTGTGTAGTGAAATATTCCTTTGGTGATGCATATAACATAATACATAAAAACAAAATATTTCTCATAAAATCTCGGGTGTTACAATACAACGTTCTAAAATATAAATGTAGCTGGTCACATCCTCGATGGTATGGTGATGAGACGCCTTTGGATAGTGTTAGTGGGACGTGTGTATATACATATTATCATGATCACTTAGAGAGTGCGGAGTCCTATAGCCAGTAACTTTCGTACCTATTTGGAATTTGACCATGTTCCTTGCTTGTTTTATATTTGAGATATAAATATATGCCAATGTTGTTAAACTAATTTACATGCCTACTTAATTTATATAAACTATTTCATATAAAATGTTTTAATTAAGCCATTATTTTATAAATATTCCATCACTTTTAAAGCCTCCAATTAAAGTATTTTCCATCATTTGAACTGTATAACATGATTTGTTTAAATAGGATTTAAAATTCTGAACCTATTTATTTTAAAATTGAAAGAATTCCTTTGGTTAATTTATTATTGGCATCTGTTATAGAATCCTTGGTGAGACCCTCCTGGGCTTTTTAGCTCACACCCTACTTGTGCCTTCAGGTGTTTGTAGATTATCTCCTTCTAGGTTCGAGCAAGGGGAAAAGATCTCTTGGAGATGGATCTAGCTATTGAACCTTGAACTTGATGAGTTGTGCCCTTAGGGACTTGGGGTTATTTTTCCTTTTTTGGTACTTAGGTTATAGCACTTTGTGCTTTAATGCCACTTTGACTTCTAGCACATTATTGCTAATGAAGTTTATTTTGTTATTCTTACTATATTGTTTATTTTACTTTTGCATTGTTAGTGGCAAAATCATTCTCACTTTTAGTTTTTATGATGTAAGGTTCTAGTCACTGACCCATGGGGATCAGGAATTCCCTTCGAGCTACGTTAGCACTGGCCCAATTATCGGGTTACCATGGTACTCGGGCTGGTTCTTGATACAAAAGATTTCAACCAGCAAGCCTAAAATAAATAAATAACATGTAGTGATGGAAACCAAGTAAAACAAAGCTCAAAATAATTCAAATTCAATTGAAAAAAAATTCAAAACCATATTTGAAAATAAGACAATAGCAGTGTTTAATGATTATAGGTTGATGAAAATGAAACCAAAAAGCAGTAAAAGGTAGACATGAGGATTTATGTGCTTCAGACAACTGACCTACGTGCACAGGGAATGATCATCACGATCCTTTCATTATGAAAAATGAAATAGGGTACAAGAAATAGTTAGAAACCATCACATAACCACTATAATAAATTTCAATATCAAAAACAGTTTCATTAAACCACTGCTAATCATTAAGACATGACTATCTATCAACTTTTTAGTGGTGGTTTAAACTTTACCACTGCTTATTACTTATTAACAATAGTTTTTTAAAAAACTACCCCTAATAGAGTCTGCATTACATAGAGACTCCCCCCTTTCTTCCTCCTATATTATGTGATTCCCTAACCTTATCATGGAGACTCCTCCCCTTAGGAATCTCCTCCCATATGATGAATCCTACATGCATGGCATCCTTATGACATCATCCTCTTGTGACCCTCCAGTTACTACTCCCTACACAACATCCTCATGGAAAGACTCTGATGCCTCCTCCCATCCTCGACATCATCCTCTTGTGATGAAACTCCAAAGAAGAAACCCCCTCTCATCAACAACAATATTTAGGTAAAACTAGTGTTTTTTAATTCATAATCAGTGTATGAAATACAATTTATGCATATCCATTGTTTTTATCTAGTGTACATAGATTAAAATATGTGTATAACATGTGTTTTTTAATTTTAAATCTATGTATGAAATAAAAATTATTTATGACAACTGTTTCATAATCTGCAATATATTTTTGATAATCAATTCTTCTAATTTTCAATCAGTGTATACATAGACACATACATCACAATTACTACATATGGATGGACTAACCAGTATTATGCTCATAATTAATTCTTTTTTGGATAAAATATGAATTTTGTTTTAATGATATGTTGGATATAATAAGACTTCAGCCTTTTGTTTTCAAACTACTAACTCTATAGAATGTAAACCAAGATGTTTACAATAACTACTGAATTTAATTGTTATTGATAGTTTAATTGAAATTATCCCTAAATCCAAAATTGTTTTGAACTTTTTCTATACTATTTGGGGGGAATAATTATTTATACACCACAAAAATTTAGACTCTACATGCATATTTTCATTAAATTACTTACATGGATTAGACTTTTAAATCTATTTGAAATTATGCATGCATATTTTAACTACATTTAACTAATGACATATTCAATGAATCTATAATTTTAAATTTTATATAAACAAGTAATAGTTGGGTGAATAACCTATTCATAGTAACAACAACTAAGACATATGAATCAAAATTTTATATCTACTTTATGGAGATATAAATTAAAATTTGGTTATACATAGTCTGGTTTTGTGTGTGTGTGCATGGACATGTTTCAGTTATCTTCACTCATATAAATGTGGCCTCCTAAATAAACTTATTTGGAAAAACTCTATTTTATATTAACATGTAAAAATATTAGAGTTATGTTATTTAATGATCTCTTCAATTCAGGGATACATATATCTCTCCATTTTATGTTTATCATTCTCCCTCCTAAACATGCACATATAGACACATCAAATAAATATTGGAGTTGAAGAACTCAAATATCATTTTTTTCTTAATTCCCTCCTCCTTATAATAAATATATATTAATTCATAATGAAACATTATGTGTTGATCATGTCCTGTAATTTATAGATGATTTCAGATTAGGTTACCTTAGACACCTCAAATTATATTTAACCTTCAAGTTACTTTCATCAAAAAATAATTTTAGTAGTTATTTTATATACAAAAATATTTAAATATTTCATGTTCATTCAATTAATAAATACTTATTTTATATCATAATTGTATATGATTATTTTTTCTCAATAAAATATTACAAATTCTAATATTTTTTTGATAATAATGATTTTTTATTCTATAAATTTTGTGTATTATTCTTAACATGATAATATTTAATTAATTAGAATTATATTTTTATATAGATATTTATCAATATCATACAATTGGAAAAAATTTGGATTAATTTACCATGAAACAAAACTCAATATATTAAGAGGTTAGGGGAGTTTTTAGACTTTTCAATTGAAAATTGATCCGTAGATAAAATAATAAAATATCCTTGTCCAGATTGTAATTTCATACAATGGTTAAAAATACATGAAGTTTATAAGCATTTGATATTAAAGTAATTTTTTGATGGATATGTGAGACTGATTTGGCATGGTTAATTTCAAATTACACAAAGTTCAATGTGTGGTTGTCATCAAACTAAACAACCTACTACCCCGATAATGGAGAGTGAGATTCAAAACCTAATTAACGATGTTTTCTACACTGCACAAAATGATGAACATTGTGACATATTAGCAATGACACTTTCTGATTTTCCATATATTAATACAATAGAGAAGGTAACTAAATAATCAAATGAGTTTTATGAATTATTGGAAGAAATAAATTAGGAGTTGTGTGAAGGATGTATCATATATATAAAATTTCCCTTCTTACTGAAGTTTTACCATATTAAGTGCTTATGTGAAATTATAGATAAAGCAATGTTGGTGATATTAGATTTGCTGCATGATTCATTTTTCAAGCTAAGATCTCTCAATCATTTTATGGGATGAATAAAGATGTTAACAAACTATGTATCAATTATAAAAATATACATGCATGTACCAATGACTATATGTTGTATTAGGGAAAAGATTCAGATATAGAATAGTATAAAAATGTTACACTTCTAAATGGAAATTGGTAAATCGTGATGAAATTTTGAATGAATGAATTATAAAGAAGAGGATAAATAAAACCAATATAAATATTTTATGTTTCTTTCCATTAAAAGAAAGATTGAAAATATTTTTTATGTATTCTAAAATGATAGAGAAAATTAAGTGATATATTATGGAAAACAACAATGATGGGTTTACACATCTTCCCAGAGATTTGAAATCATGGAAAAACTTTGATTCATTATATAAAAATTTATCTTAATATCCTAGGAATGTGTGTTTGGGATTGGCTACTAATAGGTTTAATCCATTCGGGAATCTAAGTACAACTTATAACATATGGATAGTTATTTTGATCTCTTACAATCTACCTCTGTGGTTGTGCACACGACAAACTTATTTCATTATTTCGATGGTCATTATAGGAAAGAAAATGATTGGAAATGACATTGATGTATATCTTCAACCTCTTATAGAATAACTGTAAGAGTTATGAGACAATGGTGCAGATACATATGATTCATAGATAACCAAAATGTTTAAAATGTGTGTTACTCTAATATAGATGATTAGTGATTTTCCTGGATTAGGAAACTTGTATGGTTGGAACACTTTCACTGGTTATGCATGTCCTATTTATAACTTTGATTTCGAGTTGAGAGGATTTCCATATAGAAAAAAGTGGTGTTTCATGTGTCATAATTGATTCTTGGGTGAATCTCATAAATATTGGTCTATAAGAAGTCATGATTCAATGGAAAAATGAGTTGAGGTCACCACAAAAATTGTTATTAGGTTAAAAAATCATGTCATAATCATAAAATATTGATGCAAAATTTGGGAAGGAGTATATGTTCAAGGTTTCTAGAAAAAAGTTAAAAACTCAATAGATATAACTAACACCCAACAATGGAAGAAACAAAGTTTTTTTTCAAACAACCTTATTAGTAATTTCAATTGTTATGTCATAATCTTGATGTTATGCACATTGAAAAGAATGTATGTGAAAATTTGATTTTTATAATATTGAACAAGCATAAAAAATCAAAATACCATATTAATGCTCATAAGGACTCAGAGAGAATGAATATAAAGAGTGATATCTAGGAAAATGATATTGGAAATCATCTTATGGTAGTTTTTCAATGAAAAAACAAGAAAAATATGTTTTTCTCCAAACACTGAAAAATGTGAAAGTACCTGATGGATATTTAAGTAACATTTCAAGATGTGTTGAATTGAAACATTATAAGTTACATGGACTTAAAAGTCATTAATCACATATTTTTATGGAGAAATTGCTACCTTTGGCATTGTGTAAACTGTCTTCTGATAAAATAACAATAGTTTTAATTGAGTTTTTCATATTCTTTAGTCATCTTTTTGAGAAAAATTTAAGCCCCATTGAGCTTGAAAAACTTTAAGAAAGAATTTTAATCACACTTTTTCATTTAAAGATGATATTTCATTCATCATTTTTCACTATGGTGATTCATATAAATATTAATTTGATTGGGGAAGTTAAAGTAAGAGGTCCTATACATTATCGATGGATGTATCCCATAGAGAGAAGGTTATATGAAAGAAGAGTGTCTCAAATTTTGTTTGTGGTATTTAGATAATATTGAGACATAATTCAATCGAGTTGGAAGTGTTAGTGATAACTAAAATCAAATTCAATCCTACAACAAATCATCAAAATTTCTAATGTTGGGTTGTCAAGTTAGGAAGATATCATCAGTTTGATTGATAAAAACAAAGTTTATACAAGCACATAGATATGTGATACTCAATAGTGATATTTCAAATCCTTTTACTGAAGAATTGAAGATGCAAACAAAGAGATGACTTTGAAGTTGAGCATAAAATGAGAAAGATATTTCAATTGTGTTATTCAAATTCAAGTGGGTAAATATTTATAGGGGCATAAAGAAAGATTCATCATAATTAACTTATGTTTACTTATATTGGTTGATTGAAACCAGTGAGCATGAAGAATATGATCCACATATTTTTACCTCACAAGCTAAAATGGTATATTATGTGGATGATAGAGCAGGTGAAGGATGGAGTTTTTTAGTCCATGTCAAACCAAGATACTTGTATGATATGGGTGATGGAGTTGAAGATTTTTTTGTGACATTGAACCTCATCAACAACAATAGATTGATCAATCCATCCATGGTGATATTGGAATAGTTGGTCTTGTAAGGGAGGTTGAAGATGATATAATCATGTTAATAGTGGTTGATGATAATAATATAGTCAATGGCGAATTAATAGATTGTATGTTATGTCCTTTAACTTATCTTTTACTTGTTTATTTAGAAGACATGAATTTAATTAATCTATGTAAAAAAATTCAAATCATGTGCTTGTTTTATATTATATATCATGTTCTAACCTATTTTATATTATTATTGGATATAGGAATGCTAAGAAAAAAATGATTTAAATATATGATCTGATAAATCGTAGCTCCTACGATGTTAAATGACCTATCTGATATGCTCTAGCCTACATCAGGTATGAAATCTATTTTTTGTTTGTTCACTTATCCACCATTTGATTCCATCTGACATGTGCCCATATTCAGCAGGTACACTCCCTGCTTCAAGTGCGTTATCTTCTGCTCCAAGATATCATATGGATCATATGGAGTATCCGAGGAGCAGTCATCGACTGATCATATGGTGCCACAGTTACAAACATGAGGGTACTGGAGGGTCACCATTATTGGTATGTAATAATTAACGTGTAAAAATAATTTATTACATATGTATAGTAATTATTGAATATATTTATTGAACATATTAATATAATAACAAGAAATAAACAAACACGAATACATCATATGTTTGGAGGATGATAAATTCTTAAGTAGTTGTTCCATTTGACATGTTTGGAGTGCCTATAATTGATGATGGAGGCATATATGGGTAGATCTTGGGCTAATTAGCATGTGAGACGATGTCCCTTCCTATCACTTATCATGACTAGAGGCATATTCCCTCAAATTGGAAGAATGATAATTTTGATAAATAATTGAATGTAAGTAAAAATTAATATTTAAAGTTTTTTATCTAATATTCTTATAAAATATCAGTCTATTTTTTTCATATCTAATATGTAGGTGTTTTTCCATTTTGATGTGAATGATGTGGTTGTGTGTCAATGAACGTTGAAAAGTTTGTGGAAAAAGTGGAAATTCTTTATGTATAGATTGTGGTGTGAGTTTAATGACACCTCCTTGAGTGTCCGTCAAATGTATGAAAAGGTGCACAAAGGGATACTTTGGGATTAGTGGAAGTACTTTGTGGATATGCATTATTCTGATTTATATAAGGTATTTGATATTGTCTTACTACATTGATCTTAATTTGTTAAAAATAATACATTTTTTATTAATATTAACATTTTTGTTAGGAATATTCTCAAAAAAACTCATCAAATAGGGAGAAACAAGTCATCACACACACAACTTGTTCTAAATGTTTTCAAGAAGAATATCAAATAAGGTAATATTGTAGCTATTTATTAATTTTTTTTTATTTTAAGAACATTAATTTTTATATTTAACATTTTTTTTCTTTGATGATATAGGCAAGATAAGTTGTTCATGAGGTCAGTCGAACTGATTTTTGGTTTGATGTGCATAAGAAAACTGGTGGAAATTATGTAAATGATCTTGCTGTAAATATCGGGGTAAAAAATCTAAATCATAGCTTATTTTTCATGAAGAAATATATTTTGTTAAAATTTTTTCTATTTGTAGGAAAAAAATTAAGAGGTATGAGATGAAAATCCCTCACAATTGTAATTAGTCTCCCACAATGATGTTATTGTCCATGTTTTGGGTGAGGAACATGGTGGTCATGTTAAAGGGTTGGGTTCTAAACTATCCGCTCACAAGAATTTGGGATGATCACTTCTTTATTCATTGTAATGCCTCCTCTTACAGGTTCAAGTAATGTTACCGGTCTAGATCCCTTAGAATTACAAAAAAATCATGATTCTTGGGAACATAATATAGGAGCAAGAGACATGATCGATAGCTCAAGATGAGTAGTTTACAGTGATGAGGAGTGCATTGGGTATGTTATTTCAGGGCATGATTGGGGGTATCCTGTGAGCATTGTAGCCCCAATATGACAGATTACAACGATACTAAATCTGTTACATTTATTTTAATATGTTTATATTATTATAATAATTTTTTAAAATATTTTTTTATGTACCATTTAATTAAAACTAATTTGTATTCTAATTTTTTTTAATGTAGGCACCAGATATAGAGAAAGATGCTAGCTGACATAAAAATTAGGATCATGTATCATCTAGAGGTAATCAGCATGACATAAGAGAGAAACATTGATGTTGTATCCATGTATGTATGGGTTATATTTATGATTGAAACTTATATATGCCACTTATGAAGCATTTTAATGATTCGTTATATGATATTATGATTTGTTAATATATGTAAATGTTTTATTTTGTATGTTTTATTTGATAATTTCAATTATTAAATTCAATATATTGTAGATATATCTATATTTTTATACTAGAGGATGTGATATATTTTAAGGTGTTAATATATGAATTTTTTATTCAATTAGTGTTAGTTTAAACCGCTGTTAGATATTACATTAAAAAAAACACTGTTAGATAAGAAAAAAATTATTCAAAAAAACCACCATGTATTTTATTTATGATGGTTAAAACCGCCACAAGGTTGGCTAAAAAATTTCACCACCACATTAATTTTAGTGGAATTTTTTTAACCACCACCCAATAAATATGGATACTAGTTTCATCGAACTACCAAAAATATCAAAAAAGGCGCCACTAATTAATTATTGATTGAGAAAAACATGATGGTTTTAATAATTATTGTGTTTTCCAAAAAAAAATGTTTCAAAATAGTATTTTCCTTGTAGTAAACCAACAAATCTCTCAAAAAATATCATGAAAATGAAATAAAAAAATACCACTAAGGAACATTTAAACTAGGTTGATACCCCCTTATCAGGGGTTCGACTTCACCTTTATAGAAGCCTCCATAATGAGATGAGCCGACATCGAATCTTCTGAGTTCATCCTCAAGTTCATCCTTACTAAAAAAGTCTATCCTCATTGTGCCATGGATCAATAAACCTTATTTTCCAAGTTCTATGACACCATTAGAGTCTGTTATCGCTATCGAAGTCCACTTCTATCCACATTCTCCATCCTCCCAGTTCAAGAACAAGAATCAATATCTACCTCATGAACATTTTTTGCATTCTACATCAATGCAGAACTGGGAACACGTGTTAAGGACATGAGTAGATCCTCCAATATCCTATCTTAAATCATCAGTTAAGTAAGAATAGACCACCAAGACAAGGAGTGATGAACCAAGAGGGTTCTTCTCTCTCACCTTTTTTCTTTCAATTAGCCGAATCAGAGAGCCCTGCCACTACTCTCATTTTTGATCTCTTTTAGGGGAAAATATATAGTGACTCTGAGAACCCTCATAACCCAAATTAGATGTCTTTTTAGGAGGAAAATCACACCTCAAATAGAGTTGCATACCTATTGAGGTGTCCCCTTATGGGAAAATAATAGTGTATTAGGCCGCATGTCACTCATGGCCCATGTACGATGGAGGATATCAAGGTAGTTCAAAATATCCAACTATGAAACAAAATCTCAAAAAATGCATATTAAAAAAATATGCTTTTTAATTAACAAAAACATGAATATAAAATTTACAATTCTCCACCTTGGTAATTAAAATGCATGAATAAATTTGATATACAACATTATCACATGAACTCCACCTGGAAAATAAAAATATAACCTCATGATGATTCTGCAGCACCTTCCATCATAGTTTGGGCATCACATCCTAAACAGGAAACCACTACAGGGTATGATAATAGGTTATCCCCTAACATGCATCAACATGACACACACTTCCCAAATTAAATGATATTTTAAAGCTGTTAATCATGCTCATAATTTTAAAAACTCTAAATATAAAGAGAGAATATACTTGTACTTACTCGAGTCACCCTATGAGATCATTCTATTGAGGAAATCCCATATTTCTCACCAGTACCTGCACACAAGCAGTAAACATAACAGTACCCATCCTCTAAAACCATGGAAAAAACTCATAAATTCAAAAAATGGAATGCCTTAGAAAAAAATACGATCATGAAACCATCAATAAAATAAACACACTTGGTATAGGAAAATAAATCAGGTCTCCACATAGACCTAGAAAATCAAATAAAAAACTATCTTAAAGAAGGGATCTAGAATCTCCACCTAAGGAGATCACTCTATCTATACCTACCCAATAGGAGAGATTCCTCAAAAAATGGGTATCACTACACCATACAATCCCAAGAGTCCTAAGGGAAAACTCTAGAACTATTACAAACACTAGTGATCCAAAGGAAAAAAACAACCGACCAAGAAAAACACATCCCATTATAGCTTTCTAAAGGTTTATAATTCCTAGGTACCTATACTAAGCCACTAGAGAGATCCCAAAAGAACTACCATGAAGCTTGGTCATCGCTAAAACTATTCACACGACACTGACACTCTAAAAACCACCTAGGCACAATAATTTCTCTCAATAGGTCACAACCTAGAGATTTCGACCCTATCCAGGACACAAACCAGAGGTACAAACCTGAACTAATTACCAAATCACTCTCCTAAAGAAAATAGGTAGAAACACAAGAGACCAAACCAACCGGACATACTGTGACACACACCTCACTACTAACCAAGACACTCTCACCCAAACTAACCTCACAAAACCCCTCCATACCATAGAACTAGAAACACAACTAGGTAACACTTACCAAAGGTCTATACAAGCTCAAACTAGTAGACAGTTAGGGAAAAACCGGTAAGGAAAAAACAATCAAAAAACATATTTCAAATTAGATCCAAATAAAGTAATTAGTTAGGCTAAAAAAAATTAAAGCATGTTTCATAGTAAAATCCACTAACAAGTCATTTAAATAAATAAATAAAAAATTATAAATTTTGACGAAGCAAAATTATGCTCAATTTGGCTCTGATACTTATTGATGGGGGATGCCCTACAATGACAGTACCCAATCAATTTCCAAGGATCCAATCATGTATATATTTTGATTCCCAATCTAAAAAAATATGAAATTTAACATGGAATTTATAATACAAGTATTATTAAAAAATAAGACAATAATCATGAACAAATTCATATAGGCTGAATTCCAAAACTATAATTACAAATGATTTAATATTCATGAATAATACATGGTTAAAGGAAGATAAAAAAAACTATAATTATATTAATTACCATTAACATATAAACAAAATTTGTACATTTTGATTTATCACAACACAATCATAAGTCATAAGAATTAAATTATAGATTAAAAAAATTCACTTTTTAGAATGTAAAACCATATTCAAATGCACAAAATAATTCAACCAGCAAGCCTGAAACAAAGTAGTAGTATGAAATGGTGGAAAACAAGAAAAACAAAGCTCAAACCGATTCAAATTCAATTTAAAAAAAATTAAAACCAGATTTGAAAATAAGATAATAAACAGGTTTCAACGATTACAAGTCGATGAAAATGAAATTAGAAAGTAGTAAAAGGTGGACACAAAGATTTACATGATTCGTCCAACTTTCTTATATGCACAAGGAAAGATCATCCCATGATTTTCACTATGTAAAACAAAATAGTGTACAAGAAACAACTAGATATCGACACACAACTGACACAACTCTCAACAAAAAACATGAACAAGAAATAAAAAACCCACTGAGGAACATTTAAACTAGGTCGAGACCCCCCTTACCAAGGGATAAACTTCACCTTAGTAAAAGATTCCATATTGAGATGATCCTATGTAGAATACTCCAGGTTCATCCTCAAGTTTTTCCCCTACTAACCAAGTCCATCCTCGTTGTGCCATGGATCAAGAACCCCTATTGTCTAGGTTTTATGATGTTTTTTGAGTCCACTATCACTATCTAAGTTTTTTTTCTATCTAGATTTTCCATCCTCTGAGTTCAATAAAAAGGACCGATGACTACCTCATAAATATCCTTGACATGCTACATTAATACAGCACTAGGAACACGAGCCAAGCAGGACACAGGGAGATCCTCTAATCTCCCAGCCCCAATCATTGACTAAGAAACAATATACCACTGATCTAGGGAGAGATGAAACATTTCCTCTTTTAATTAGTTGGATCAGGGAGCCCTACCACTACTCTTAGGGGAACCATAAATTCTGACTCTAAGAACCCTCATGAAACCAATCAAATGTCTTTTTAGGAGGAAAATCACACCTTGAATAGAGCCACATACCTATTAAGGAGCCCCCTGTGGTAAAATAATAGTGGAGCAAGTCACACATCACTCATGACCTATGTACGAAGGGGGATATCAAGGTAGTTCAAAACTTTCAACTGTGAAACAAACTCACAAAAAAGGCATATTGAAAAAATATTCTTTTTAATTAACAGATATGTGAATATAAAATTCAAAACATTGTTATTACCACATATCATGAGTTCTATACTTAGATGTATTGATGAAAATTGTGACAACATATGCTCATGATGAATAATGATTCACTGGGTGCATCATGAGTGATAATTATTAATGAATAAGTAAAGATCATATTTTTCCCTTTTGATTTAATGGAAGCAGTTATCTTTATCCATTTGATTAAAATGGAGTTGTTTGATAAATCAATAAACATGGTAGGTGCCACACCCTGACCCAAAAATAATTTATTAATTCGATTATTTTTGATTTATAATTATCTCTCTATCATTATGGGTTCTTTCCTCTTAAAATTAGAAGTTTTTGGGCATGCAGTGCATGTCACATGGTTAAGGCGCACGGTTTTCCAAACTGTGTGACAACCATGCAACAAACTTTACATTTTTTAAAAGATCCAACTGTACATATGGAACATGGTTTTCTAAACCATATGTCCAACCCATGTGGGGTGATCTAGGATCCCAGTAGAGGGCACGTGGTTTGTCTAACCATGTGGCTAAACCATACGCTGCATTTAGGTGTAAAAAAAAAATAAAAAAAATAAAAAATTTAATTCCCATTTTGTCCTTAAAGAATTCAAACCCAAAAGGGGTATCTCTATCAACTAAAACTTAATCAATCAAAATTCCTATAGGGGGTCCCATTCACGCATTTCCATCCTCCCTTATCCCTCCTTCGTCAGTCGTTTCTCATCCTAATTTGTGGTGCAATGTTCTCAAGTAAGTATTTTTTCCTCTCTATCACCTCCTTATTCATCCTTCTTTCTTATTTTCTTAGTTTCCTTTTTCTCCCATGTGGTGTGCATGACCTAGGTGAACCATAACCCAAATAAGATGTTTGTTTTGGGTGATTCTTGGTTCCTAGGGTTTGCAAGGACTGAGTTGAATCCCTTTCTGGCCACAGTTTTCAAAGGAAATACGTTCTCCACCAAATCTGGGTAGGGTTTCATCCATTTTCCTTTATATCCCAATTTTTAATTATGGATTTTGTGACTTATAGGTTCCTCATATTTTTTGGAGAACCTTAGACCTCTTTGGGGTGGATTTGAGCCATTGTTATCAAAGACAATAAGTTATTCTTTGATTTGAGGTATTTTACCCTATTTCCAAACCTTTAATTTAAAAACTATGATTGGTTGGTGTTTTTAAAGCATGTTTTATTTGTTATATAAAATTTATATTCTATGTAAAATGGTATTGGTTATTGGAAATGGTTTATCAATGGTTTTCTATATTTTTTACTAAGCTTCCAACATGGGATTCTTTGTTAAAGCATGTTTCCAAGCTGGTTTTGAAATGTAAATCATCATAAATATTTGATTGGTCTTCTAAATGATTTATACTATGTAAATTGGAGATTCTGAAAGATGTTTTTATAAAGTCCTAATGGTATATTTTGGTTTCTAGTAATTCATTAAGGGTATTTATAATCTTTTGACTCATTAAATGTGACTTACACATATATACATATATATGAATATATATATATATATATACCATCTTTATACATTTTAACACCCTAAGATTTCATAGTAAGTTATTTTCTTTAAAGTAATTTAATAGCTTGCGCTACACGCAACACTGAGTTCGAGTGCACCATGACTTACCAAACTAGCCGTTAAAAAGCGGTTATAAATAGTATTAACTGAATTTTGAATTTTACATACTCTATATAATTTTATAATCCATATTATGTGTTTCTTAGACATAATATAAGAACAAATTCATTTTTTCAGATAAAAGAAGTATTTTTCAAAAATGAAAATTTACCACCTTTTAATGGAAAACCCTTTTTAAAACAAATATTTGACACTTTTATATATTAAATTTAATGAAATTAAATTCTTATTTAGAATTGGGGCATAAAAATTTATTTTTGATAAATTTTTGGTACTTTTATGATAACTTTCATATTTTGATGAATACTGAAAAATACTAAATTTTAATTGAAAACAAATTTTTTGATCGAAATAATTTATAGTGTTAAATTATGAATTTGAATGGTTTTTAAGTATAATTAGATTATATTTTTATCATTTAATACAATTTAGGTCATTATAATTAATTTCACATTTAAATTTGACATAAACACATGTCAATCTTTTGATAGTTTTTACTTTTTAAAAAACCCGCTTTTCAATTTTGACAATGAGAATTAATTTTAAATTAATTAATTAAAACTTATATGTTTTGAATTTGGTAAAATAGAATTAATTTTTGAATTAGTAATATCAAAATTAGTTTAGGGTAATTTTTTGGTATTTTTCTAAAAACATTAAATTTTTAATGAATAGTGAAAAACACTGTGTTATAGTTTAAAACCGAATTTTTATTTTAATAATTATTTATATTATTTAAATTTATTTTAAGTAAAAATAGATATATAATACCTATATAAGTTCAATTTAATTCATTTGAGTCATTTTATAATAAAATTAGATGTATAAAATTTTATTGAACTTTTTACCGTCTTTTACCCACCTTCTAGGAGCATCTACAAATTTGCATAAAACTTAATTTTACCACTTCTGTGAGTTGAATTTTAAAAATATGAGAGACACGATTAATATCAGTAAGTAAAATGTGGTCTAATAAGATGAAAATAATTTTTGGTGAATAATAACTTTTGACTTTTATTTACCACAGTTAAAAGTAAATAAGGTAATTAAGGGTAAAAATGATATCATAATTACCCTAACACATGTCCTAATTCTATTAGATACATATAATTAAACCAAAAAAAACCTTAGGAATAAAATATGAACCTATTTGTTCCACTTGGATTATATTAGGACATTTATTATTATTTTATTTAAAGAAGAGTTAAAAGAGTTAAATTCAAATTTTAATAACTAAACCATTTTTAATATAGGGTTACACACAATATAAATTTGACTATAAATATTTATTAGAAATATAAAATTATTTCATACATAAAAATATTTTATTTATAATTTTTAGACATTAAATAATTTAATTTATTTATGACACAATGATGATGCAGTAATTACCTTATTAATGAAATATTAAAATAATTGATACTATAAATATCCAAATAAATGTAAATTGAGAATTCTGATGAATTAAAATAATTTTATAGGTTAATATGACATTTTAAGGTTAGTTTAATAAATTTTATTCGAAGTGATAAAGTTTTTATGGTTTTCAAAAAAATCAAATACTAAATAGTGTCAAAATTGACATAATTGAGTTTTTAAAACAAATATTATATTATTAATTGATATAATATTACTAAAAAACTAAGGTTCGGAAAAAGGACTTAGATAAGGTTATATATATTAATAATGAACCACATGGGGTTCTATTGTCTTGTTATAGTAAGTTTATTAACCATATAATATAAAAATACAAAGAGACATGGTAAATGTCAAACTATTTAACTAAGAGTTAAATCTAAAAGACAAGATTAATATGATGACCTAAACCCATATAAAACCTATTGGTTGAGAGGTTTTCTGCACATACACACCTTATAATTTAAATAATTCATTTTTTATCCATTATAAACCGAAAATTATTTTATTATAAAATAATATTTCAAGCTTTTCCTAAAGTGACCCTCACCTCTCTTATAAAAGGGAACTTCCCCTTATCTTAATTTCACTCCTCCAAAGCCTTTTGTCTCATCCAAACCCTAACCAAATATCCTACCAACTTTCCTAAATTCATTCTATAGGCCTTACTTTGGTTAGAAATCCAACCTAAGGAGCCATTTTGATCAAATCAAAAGGAAGAACCCGAAGAAGAGGTAAATATTTCATCACCTCTTTCAAGTTCTTTTCTTCTTCCACTTCCTCTTTATTTGTTGTTTTAATTATAAAATAATAACTCTAGTATCTTATATATACTTTTATTTTATTATAAAAATGGTACAACCATATTAATTATTCTATCCATCCTATAAATAACAAAGTCACCATACGTGCGTACGTAAGGATTACCGTCTCCACGTTGTGGTGTAGTTTGTTATTCAAACACTTAATTATTTGGATGGATATAATAATGAGTATAACTGATGAAAATAATAAATATAAAATTTTAATGATTCTGTATATGTGATATACCATCCAATTACATATGATTTCTCCATCAATATAATGATATTGTTGCTCGTGCGTACGCACAGATTACCGTCTCCACGAATGCGATGAGATTCATTCCCCATCGTAATCATTCAAGAATAATTTTCATTTTATGATTAAAAATAATGTTTATGAACTTAATATAATTCTTTATATGAATAAAATACATCCTATCCATAACAAACATGGCTTACATAACCGAGTATATAAAGGAAAACAGATCAGTTAACACCCGAAACGATGATACTACTAAAATATTATTAAAAAATCAATATTAGAGGATCATATATGATATCATATTTATATATATAGTTATTTTATAATTTAATAACAATTATTTAACTATTATATAGGATGTTAATTTACCCTTGACCAAGGAAAATTACAAGGTAAGGGGTTTCTTATCTCACTTTTATTCCTGTGAGATTTCCATTGTTCGCCACTTATTTATTACATGTGGTGTATTGTGTACTACCATTTGATATATATTATCATTATTCTCTTTATATTCATGGTATTATGTGATTCATTTGGTGTTTATTAATTTTTGTTCATGCGAATCGATTGATTACAATATGGTAAGGGGTTTTCATCTCACTTCTTATTCCCGTGAGATTCATGTTATATTGCCACTATTTCCTTTTGTGTGGTGTATATACTACCCATGATTGTATTGTTTGTTTAATATAATTTAATTTATTGGTATTAAAATCTTCATTATATAATACTTCTTTCATGGGGTGTATGTTTTGTAAGTTACCAAATCAGTATGAGAATTTCAAATTTCAATTTCCACTCATTGGGCTTACGCATACTTCATTGATTACTTTACTCCAAGATTATGTGTGAAATCACTATTTATTTACTTATGTAGTAATTTTCACTCCCCTTTGTGTGGATATAGTTTTTATACACATAATCAATCCATTGATAAATTCTCAAGTCATCGATATAAACTTGATAAGAGTAATTTTAACTCAAATTCTATTCATTGAGTTAAACATCCAAGTCATTGGTGTTGTTTTTATAAGAATATGTGTGAATGTACTCTGATTTATTTACACTTAATATCCAATAATATTGAGTGTATTTATATTTTTCACACATAATTATGTCATTGATTTATCCTTAACCTAAGGATATGGTCTTTATAAAGTAATTCATCTCAACTTACATTCCATTGAGACTTCTTTGTTGTTATGTTTCAATTCACTTTTATTTGGTGTATATAATTTACTTTAACGTAGTATATCATGAATCCTTTTATAGCCATTATATTATAAAGTTTTTATTACCTTAATTATTTGTATTCAAGCTTATCTTATTTGGTTAATAACTCTAACTAAAATATCATTTTAAATGTTTTAAAAATTTATTCTTCTTTCTCATTAATGTTCATGTTTTAAAAATGGTTTTAAGGTTTTATTTATATGGACATTAATGTTTTAAAATTGAAATTCCTTTTAAAAGTTTCAAAGTGGTATGCGACACTTTGATTCAAAAATCTATTTTAAAAATATTCTTAATAAATAGTGATACTTTTAAAAGTTTTCATGAAAAAGAGATATTTTTATCAAAGATTTTTACTGATCATTTTCAACTATGTCAACATAATTTAAGGGATATTATTCTTGATCGAGGTTGATTTATTATGATACAAATATTTCATAATGTATTTAAGGTTTTGTTATATGTTTGACTATGTATGTGTTGTTTTTATACCATTCATGGTTTATGGATAAAATATTGACATTTCGTATGCTAGTTTTAATACGAATGTTTAGATTATGTTTTACCCTTTAATATAAGGAATTCATTGGACTTAGTAAGTGATGGGTGAAGCCTTTTATAGCTCCTCGATGCATCAGTAGGTCTCATGAGACAAAATAGTGTCTTGGAATAATGCCTTGACAAAATCTTATTTGTATTCTTGGCATAAGGCCTTGACTATGTGGTTATAAAGTCTAGCATTATGCATTCCATCATTATGAAAGTAGCTATCGATATTACATGTGATTATTCGACTAGTAGAATATCCTTGTGAATAAGTAAATGAAATTATTTGATTTCATCTTTTCCATATTATACTAAAGTTTAAATTTAAAAGGCTTTTGTTTTAGTCTTATACATTGCCTTAAATGTTTATACTTATTTATGAATGTTTCCACTATATTGTTATCCTTACTGAGCATCTGAGCTCACCCCTTTCTATGTTTTATTTTTCCTAGTATGTGAAGAAGTATTTTATGGTTGACCTGAAGGGATAGGATAAGGATATAAGTGTGTTTAAAAAGGGGAAAAAATGTTGTTGATGTTTTTATTTCATGATGTAATGTAAAACTTATGAGTGTATCTAGTACTTCTAAGGATACTAAACTGATCGGTCTTTCAAGACATGATTATTTGTATCATGCCAATGTTATGTATTAATGCACCGACTCTGGGTAACTGGGGTCGGGGCAATACATACATATTCACTCATGGTGGCTTGAATATGTACATTAGGATAGGGGGTGCTTATATACATGTATAGGTTCATATGTGTGTAAGTGTGAAGTGTGGTTTTGGAACTCAAAATCTTTGGAAAAAAGTGTTTTCTAAAGTGAAAGTGGTTCTTTTAAAGTGATGAGGATTGGTTGACATGCTGAAATGTTTTATAGAAATGAAAAACACCTATTAATTAATGAACCTTGAATTGGAAATGTGATATATGTGTTAAATGTGTGATTTTTGATATGTTCCTGGTGAAGAGGCTTGTTCTTGGTTAGTGTGACTTGGAAAGGGGATATGCTTAAGGGGGGGATCAGAGGTGAAAAGGCGGATGATATTTTGTGTAAAGAATGTGATACATATGTATATGATAGATTGATACAACTCAAATCTATTTATTTATCATGGGAATCCTTGGATAGTTATCTATGAGCCCTAGGTACACATGATTCACTAGTTGATATTACACACTAACTAGTGTCCCTGAGTAGATAACCTGACTACCCATGGGATGTCCTCCTTAGTAGAACCAGGGAGGGTGTCATCGAGTGTTTGGTCAGTGTTTGATGATACTAATCATAAGTAGTGATTGATGATGTGAGTATTTATAGTTTATTCCTAGGCTGTCTCGACCAACACTAGATCACATGACACCTGTTTTACCTACATAGTACTTTACTATATTTTTCTAGTTTATTTATAATAAAACATCTCTATTTTTCTTTTCATACTAATACACTTGTTTTAGAACTGGTTATATTTTGTAATGAATTTATTTAAATGTATTTCATATTTTGAAAACTATTTTCAAAATGCGGTGTAAAATAGTTTTTCTTAAAATGGAAGCTTGTTACTTATTTTTGAAATGAATGGAAAACCTTATTTTTATATGTTTATATTTTAAAAATATAATTATATGGATTTCTATTTAAAGGTAAGTCATAGGGTGTGGTTTATCTTTTGGAATCCCTACTGATCATCTTGGTTCTCATTCCTACACCATCATTTTTAGTTCCAGGTTCTCCCAGTTCTGGATTGCTCATGGAGCAAGCATGGTTCTGTGGTTAGAGGTGACCCGTGAGGTTTCATGGAGGTATGAGAAGTGGTTTTTATTTATTTTCCACTAAAATTTTGTTATTTTATTTTTTCTTATTTATTTATTTGTCATTTACAGGATAAATAGTTTCCAATTGAGTTATAATTGATGCCTGACACTAGTTTCCAGCTTGGGAAGGCTAGGAATGCCTCTCAGGCCTTATTGTGGGCCGACTCGGGTGATCAGTTTGGGGTCAACCCGGGTTGGTTCATGATAAAATGGAATCATATGGAGGTTAACCCTTTTTATTTGGGGCGGGGTAAGAATTTTAGATCTAGGATTGTTATAATTCAAGTAGTTAGTCATAGGTAGGTTCTTGATCACCACCTATTTGAAAAGATTCTTGAACATACAAGGTAGTCTTGGAAAGTTGTGCCTCAAAATCTAAGACTAGAACTTGGATGTTTTGAGGTTTTGGTCTTTGTTTGAGTGTTTTTGATTATATTTGAGAATTGGTGGGTTTTTTTAAGAAACTATAAAGGTTGGAGAATATTTTTAGATGGATTTATAGTACATGATTATTTTTCATGGTCTGGAAAACCATCTACAAACCATGTATCTACCTCTATTGACCTCCAGTGTGCTCACATGATTAGCACACGGTCTCACAAACCATATGGCCAAGATGTGTATAGAATAAGTTATTCTAAGTTTTGGAATTTTGATTCATTGAGTTCTAGGTTGCTTCTATTTATTCTTGGCATGGGTTTAATTTGGTTTTGGGGTGTTACCCTAGGATTTTAAAAATGATGTTTGGTTTATCAAAATTGGTTTTCTAAAAAAAAGTTTTTGAGTTATTTGAAAATAAAATGGAAATTATTTTGAAAATGTAAGGTAATTTGTTTTAGATTTTGGAAGGGTTTATAAGATATGGATTGAAAAATTAATGGGGAATTTGAAAATGTTTTGTTTTGACAATAATATGTGGATTTAAAAAATGGTTGGGGTATCTCAAAGAGCGGTTTGGAAAGTGATCATATCTTTTTATTAACCCTTGATATTCCTATAAACACTCACATATGTAGATGTATGTATGTGGTAATTAGATGTTTATTATTATATATGGATGTGTGTCCGAGCTGGAATGAGGATGCCTATATGTGAGTCTTCATGGAATACCGTTGGTAAATTCCCAACTTTTTAAGATTGTTTTTCCTTTTGGAAATGTTTTGAAAATGGTGTTGTGATGTTTTGATAAGTAGGAGTTGTTTTATTATTACTTTCTAGAGATTTGGGTTCTGTTATATTGAAATGATGTTTTGAGTTTGGGTTTTTTTTTGTGATTGAGATGTGTATTTTTGGCTTATGATGCGTTTTGATTCAGTTTCATGCTTCTTATTTTAGAGTATGATCCCACTAATCTCTAAGGAATATTGAAGAGGATCCACGAGTGGCCCTTCCACAACATTCCCTTAGGCTAATAGAGTCTTGCATCAGTCATTTGGTTTGTTCTGGATATGGATTACGATGTCCCTCTGTATCAATAATTTCTCTAGAGGTTCTTAGAGTCAAAACCTCCTCATTTATTTGAATAGCTAGAACCAGGGAATGTTGAGGAGTGGTTGTGAGTCATCAAGGAGATTTTTTTTGGATTGAGCTCCCTGACCCTCTAAAGATCAAGTTTTTGACCTTATGCTAGAGAGACTATGATGGAAGTGTGGAAGTTTATCTTTCAGTCTAAACCACAATGAGAACATTCATGGGAAAGATTCAAGGCCTTATTCATCCTGTGATATTTCTCCAAAACTATGAAGGTACCGACAGAAATGGAATTGTACCATCTCAAGAAAGGTTATTTATGGTTTTGGATTATGCTAAGAGTTTTTCCAATATGGTTCCATAGATACCATAACTTGTCGAAGATGAATCCTTGAAGGAACTATTATTTTAAAAGGGTCTCTAACCAAAACTCTTTCTAGAAATGAATTCATTCCCTGACATTTATGAAGAAGTGGTGAGGTAATCTGTTTGGGTTGAGTCCATTTAAGTCAATTAACCAAATTTGGTTGATGTCTTGCCTATAATTGGGACCAGTGGTGCTAGTTCCAGTAAGGGGAAAAGGAATAAAGCATTGTGTGGACTATTAGAAAGTGGTATAAAGAGGCTATCGTGTTTCTTCTCTCTAGAATCATCTGGGAGTAAGCTCTAGGTGTTCCATTAATGTGGGAAGTCAAGGCACAATAATTCTTCATGTCATGAAGCACCAAATACCTTCCATACCAATGGATTCTTAGGTTATCTACAATGATTTTACTAGAGTGGTACTGGGAAGTGATGTGGAGCCATATACACCCCTTTTAAGGATTCCCATCCTGTTTAGAGAAGCATGGTGCTGATGCGAGCTCTATTTATAGTTTCTTTTGTTATAAATAATTTCTATTTTGGTTGATGTGTATGGTAGTGGTGATTTATATTTGGGGATAGAGGATGATGTTATGTACCTTTTGGGATTCCTATTTTAATGGAAGTGTCTCTCTTAGGAAATTCTAAATCTTGTAGTTGGGGAATGATGGTGTTTCTTACACCATGTATCATATATCAAGGAGTTGGTTTTGTTAATACTTGTGAGTTATTTATAATTGGGAAATTATTGTTCAAATAGAGTCTTAATATGGTGGGGATACCACCATATAAGGATCTCATGGTGAACTCGATTCCCAATCCTTCTTGATGGGGAAACTCTTTGTCTCTAACCCACCCAACCTTAGACATAATAGTTTATCTGGTTGGATATAGGGTCATGTGATAGATTCTCATGGAGATCCAAAACAGAACATGATGATTTACTATGGTTATTTCTATTTTAGGGTTTAGGGTGTTCCTTGTTGAGTGGTGTTTGTAAAGGTGAGTCTCATGCTTTTGATTCCTTTTATTTTTTGGTTCAAGTTTCTTAGTCTTGTGAGATGTTTCCTTGGATGTTTAGTTTGAGGCTTGAGGATGATATTTTTATCCTCTTTTTTAATATTTTAGTTTTTAATTTTGGAAGAAAAAGTGAGTTTTGGGTTTTAGTCTTCGGGTTTTCAAGCCCCATCTTGAGTGGTAGTTCATCCTCTTCTTATGACTTGATTAATTGGACAATTTTAGGAATTTTTGGGAGAATAAAGTTTCATGATGGGGAGAATTATCACAATCAAACCAAAATTAATTTATTAATTCATTTATTTTTGATTTATTTTCATATCACTCTCCTTTAGGGTGTTTTACTTTGAAATTGGGAGTTTTTGGGCATGCAGTGCATGCCAGACAGTTAAGGTGCATGATTTTCTAAACTATGTGATGACTATGTGACAAAATCTACATTTTATAACAGGGTCAATGATATGGTTGGAAAATGGTTTTCTAAAACTTTCATCTATCCCATGTGGGGTTCTATATGATCCCAATAGAGGGTGTATAGTTGGTGTAGGGTTTGGCCAACCGTGCGGCCAAACCGTACACCGCATCCAGGTGTTAAAAATATTAAAAAATAAAATAAAAATTTTAATTCCAATTTTTTACTTAAGGAATTAAAACCCCAAAAGGGTATATCCCTCCCCTAACCATCACTTGATCAACATGACCATATGGTGATTCCATCCATTCATTTCCCTCCCTCCCCTCCCTCATTCATCAGCTGTTTCACCTCCTATTTCGTAGTGTGATATTCTCGTGTAAGAATTTATCCCTCTTTGTCACCCCATTCTTCATTCTTCTTTCCTATTTTTTTAGTTTCATTTATCTACAATGTGTTTCATGTGACCTAGGAGAAACCTAAACCTAATGAGGTGTTTATTTTTGGGTGATTTTTGGTTCCTAGGGTTCATGAAGATCAAGTTAAAGCCTGTTTTGGATGTGATTGTCGAAGACAACATGTTCTACACTAAATCTGGGTAGGGCTTCATCTATTTTCCTTTGTATCCCAATTTTCAATTAGTGATTTTGTGACTTATATGTTCCTCTCATTTTTCTATAATTCCTTGGACCTCCTTAGGGTGTATTTGATCTACTGTTGTCAAAGGTACCAAGTTCTTGTTTGGTTTGAGGTAGGTTACCCTATGTCCAAGCCTTTAATTTGAAAATCATAATTTCATAATGATTTTAAAGTGTGTTTTGTTTTTTATATAAAATGTATATTATATGTAAAATTTTTGTGGTTATTGTAAATGTTTTATCACTGGTTTTCTATATTTTTCTCTAAGCTTCCAACATGGGCTTCATTGTTAAAGCATGTTTCCAAGATGGTTTTGAAATTTAAAGCATCCTAAATGATTGATTGGTTTTCTAAATGATTTATTCCTTGTAAATTGGAGATTATAAAGTATTTTTGGTCTTTTTATTGGTTTTCATAAATTCCTAATGGCGTGTTTTGGTTTCTAGGAATTATTTGAGGGGATTTTCAATTTTTTGGTTCATTGAATGTGACTTACACGTATATACATATATATGCATACATATAGGTACCATATTTGTACATATTCACTCATGGTGGTGTGAATGTGTAAATTGGGATAAGGGTTGCTTATATATATAGGTGCATATGTGTATAAGTTTGAAGTATGTTTTTGGTACTTAAAAGCTTTGAGAAAAAGTGTTTTCTAAAGTTAAAGTGTTTCTCTTAAAGTGATGAGGTCTGGTTGGCACTTTGAAATGTTTTATGGAAATTGAAAACCCATTTTAATGCATGAAACTTGAATTGGAAACATGATGTATGTGTTAAATGTGTGATTTGTGATATATTCCCCATGAAGAGACTTTTTATTGGTTAGTGTGACTTGGAAAGGGTCCACACTTAAGGTGGGAGATCATAGGTGAGAGGGTGGATGGAATTTTGTATAAAGAATGTGATATGTATGTATATGATAGATTGATAAAACTCACATAAATTTATTTTTCATGGGGATCCTTGGGTAGTTAGGTGTGATCCCTAGGTATATATGTTTCACCAGTTGAGATTACGCACTAAGTAGTGCCCCTAAGTAGATAACCTGACTACCCATGGGATGTGCCCCTTGGTCAAACTAGGGAGGGTGTCACCAAGTGTTTGGGTAGTGTTTGATTGTCACGACCCGTCCCAGTGGGGCCCAAAACTAAACTCCCCAAGCCCACCTCCAATAGGCCAGGGGCTGGTGACTAGCACCGAGTAGACATGCTACTAACATGAGAGACATTTCCTATAAACCTGTACACACGCACACACATCTCCGAGCCCACAAAGATGAAAAGTAAAAACTACTAAAAATGGAAATGCATGCATACACTAAAAATCTCAACCAACAGAGTACGACAGGAAGTAAAGTACAACAAGTGTAAAACCCTAGTACAAAAGTACAAGCCCACCAAAAGAAAGTATGTAACAAAGTCCAACCTGTAAGGAAAGGTACTGGGACTGCAATCTGTAGCCGTAGGAACACACCTCGGCCCTCCTGATCTCACTAAGCACTGTCCGGTCCTGGTCCAACTAGAATCCTATCAAAGGATCGCTCGTCTGCACAAGACATGACACGTGCGGGCAAAGCCCGTGCAGGGGTGAGTATAACATTACCCAGTAGGACACCCCGAAACCACAAAGGAAATACAACAAGGGAAATACCACAAAAAAGGTACTGTCAACTCTACACAGTATATGTCTACCGAACATATAACAAGAATATCCAGATATACTCATACACGATTGACTATCGCGAAACCACCACTAAGGTCCAGCTCAAAGATTCCACTAAGCATACACCCGGGAGAACACACTCCTAAGTCCGAAGAGAGAGATACGAAGTACTCATTCCGGGAGAACACACTCCACAAGTACTTGAGAACATGATACTCAGATGAGGATCACAACCAAGTCATGGGGTGATTCCGACAACTCAGTCTGAGCTAATCCGCTAAGCAGAGGATTGGCGCCCGGGTAAAGTCGGTCACATCGATACCAATAACTCTACCTAGGGTTCCAGGAATGAATAAAGGATCCAGATCCAAGTCTCATAGAGGGGATTACAACAACTCTATTCAGGAAGTCCTGCTGAAGGGATCATACTCCTGTATAAAGGAAATGATACCAGAACCTTCAGGGAAAAGACCAAGGGTATGAACCCTAAGGAAACTAGTCCAAGTCACAGAAGACAAGTGGATTAAGCCATGAATAAATTGGTTACACGGCGTGTAGTATGTTTACACACCGTGTTCCTTGACCCTGGGTACTGCCCGTGTAAACGGCCCGTGTCATCCGTCCAAGCTGTGTAAAACTAAACTACACGACGTGTAGAAAAAGTATAAGCCGTGTTCCTTGACCCCGGGTACTGCCTGTGTAAACGGCCCGTGTCATTCGGCTTGTTGGATAGAAAGCAATTACACAGTGTGTATAAGAAACACACGCTGTGTCTGAGCACCTAGGGCTCGCTCCGTGTATGCTGGCCATGTGCCCGTACACGGCCTCTGTCCGTGTCCGTGTCGCCTGCCCGTGTACCAGTACACGGGGTATCCTGTGTATCTGGCCGGGTCTGGCTGGGGAGGGGTATACAAGGTGTGTCCTTGGCCGTGTACCCAACCCGTGTCCGTGTACTCCCGGAGTACATGCCAGGTGATCTGCCGACGAACACACACCGTGTAGCCCATACTACACAGCGTGTAGTCGGGAAATTTCCAGAAGCGTCATCTTCCTCCTCGCGCCTCGACCGATTCTCTGAATCTTGATCCAACTGTTCGATCATCAAGAAACTCTGGATTTGGGGTTGTCTCACCCCTAAAAAACTGATTCCGTCGGTTTCGGGCTTCCGATCGGCCTTGATAGCGCGTCCTGATTCATCCGCACAAAAATGCTCAAAGAACAGAAATTCCAAACCACATCGATTTGTCCTCCGCTGTCGCCGTCGCACCTCTGCTAGGCCGTCTCGGTGTTGGATCTTGAATTTCAGATCGTTGCGCCAACAAACTAATGCACAACAATCAATTTTCCTCTAAGAACGCGTTGAACTCACATGAATAATGCGTAAGAACCGGGAGAGAAAAACACAACAATCGAGAGGGATGAACCTCGATCGATGTTCGTGTTGATCTTGGTTCGTCACCGTTAGAAGGTTGAACGAAAACCAAAATAATTTCAAGAATCGAATCCCCATGATTCCTGCAAATATCCCATCCCGCAAGAACGATTGATCCGTGGGCTAATTTGTTTGTGGATTAGTCCGCGTTCGTTGTGGAAATCAAAAAAAGGGAAGAAAAAACAAGCAAAACATCCCACATAGATTTCGCGGCGTTCGTCGGCGATGATCCGGTCGCTGTGTCGTCATCGCCGCGTTGGGAGGTTTTCTCCAGAGCCTCCAGAGCCACCAAGGGTTTCAGGGTTATGAGTTTTGTAACCCTGGACCCTTGCGCCAACCTTTAATTAAAAAGGTAAGGGATATCTGTTGCAGCATATTTAAAAGATTTCGCTACAGAATAAAATATTTTTATTTAAATATTTTATTACTCTTACGTCCCAAAAATTGGATCCCACCACCGACCTTCGCCGACCGAGGTTAGGCCTCATCTAAGGTAAAATCGATGTTCTGAACACAATGGTTCCCTCAAATTTCTGATACTAGAACCCATTCGGGAGTTATTCCACTTTTTCAGGAAAATCGCACATGCGCGTTATTTAATTATTAAATTAAATTCATACACTTGTTCTGGGCTCACTGGGCCTCAGAACTGCACGTCGTCTCAGAGCCTGGTCTCAAATAAATTCCTATATAATATTAAAACAATACATGAAAAAATCTGGGACATTACATCACACCCACCTTAGGGATTTTACGTCCCCGAAAAGCCAAAACAAGGGCTACTCAAAAAGATGTGGGTACTGCACGCGAATATGAGCCTCCCGCTCCCACGTGCTCTCCTGGAGATTCTCTTTATGCCACTAAACACGCACCAAGGTAATAGCTCGTCCACGAATGATCTTCTCCTGTCGATCCTTGATCTCTACTGGGTACTATGCAAAGGTCACCCCATCCTTGATGTCCAGCTCACCCCAATCGATAACATACGATGGATCGTGCACGTACCTCCGTAGCTGCGACATGTGGAAGACGTTGTGTACTCGGTCCATATGAGGTGGTAGAGCCAAGTGATATTACACCTCTCCAACTCTACTCAGAATTTGAAAAGGGCCAATTAACCTCGGAGATAGCTTGCCGCCTCAGCCAAATCTCCGCAATCCCCGTCGAGGTGAGACCCGAAGGAACACATGGTCTCCTTCCTCGAACTCCAAGGGCCTCCTCCTCTTACCAGCATAAGACTTTTTACGATTCTGTGCAGTCTTAATATGCTCCTGGATGACCCGCACCTTCTCTGTAGTATCTCTCACCATATCTGGGCCCATAAGTGTTGACTCTCCTAGGTCAGTCCATCAAAGTGGCGACCTGCAAGGTTGCCCGTACATAGCCTCGAATGGTGTCATACCGATAGTGGAATGATAACTGTTGTTATAAGAAAATTCCACCAGTGGTAGGTGATCCTCCCAGCTACGACCAAAGTCAAGAATGCAAGCTTGAAGCATATCCTCCAGGACCTGGATGGTCCGCTCTGTCTGACCATCAGTCTGGGGATGAAAAGTTGTGCTCAAGCGTAACTGAGTCCCAAAATCTTCATACAATCCCTTCCACAACTGGGATGTGAAATGAGCATCATTATCTGAAATGATCGTGGATGGAACTCCATGAAGTCGAACTATCTCCTTCACGTAGAGGCGTCCCAAGATCTCTACCGAACTCTACTCCCGTATGGCTAGGAAGTGGGCCGACTTGGTGAGTTGATCGACGATCACCCAGATGGCATCATGTCCCCTGGACGTACGTGGTAAACCCATCACAAAGTCCATGGATATCCCATCCCACTTCCACTTTGGCACCTCAAGGGGATGAGTCAAACCTGCTGGCACCTGGTGCTTAGCCTTTACTTGCTGACAAGTAAGGCACCGAGAGACAAACTCTGCCACACCCTTCTTCATTCCTGGCCACTAGAACTGATGTCGGAGGTCCTGATACATCTTTTCTATGACTGGATGCACTGCTAAAGGGGATGTATGAAACTACCTCAGAACCTCCTCCCACAACGTCACTGGTACTACCGTGCACCCTCTGAAAAGAACAACGTTCTCCCCAACTTCTGAATATCCATCAGCAACATCACCTGTGGATATCTGAGCATGTAGAGTCTCACAACTAGCATCCTCGAGCTGTGCTTCCCTGACTCGCTGTAAGAGTGGAGGGGTAACAACCATCGACTGAAGTTAAGCTCCCTCATCTCCATCCATGAAGGATAACTGTAAAGAGGCCAACTGCCCCGTCGCCTCATCCAGCAACTGCGAACTGGATTTTCTACTGAGAGAATCTACCACTACGTCCCCCTTCCCAGGAATATAAACGATCTCAAATTCATAATCCTAGAGGAACTCAAGCCATCGCCTCTGTCTCAAATTCATATCCTTCTAAGAAAATATATATATGAGACTCTTGTGATTAGAGTAGATGGTAAACCGCTCACCCATCAGGTAGTGCCACCACATCTTCAATGCGAAGACTACCTTTGCCAACTCAAGATCATGGGTCACGTAGTTCTGCTCATGTGGCCTCAACTGACGCGAGCCATAGGAAATCACTGCTTGCCTCTGCATCAGGACACAACCAAGCCCGATTCATGATGCGTCGCAGAACACTACATACTCGACACCCTCCTCTGGTAATCTCAAGATCAGGGCGCTCGTCAGACTCTGTCTCAACTGCTGGAAAGCCTGCTGGCATCTCTCGGTCCATACGAAAGGATGTCCCTTTCGGGTCAAAGCTGTCATGGGTAATGCAATCCTGGAGAAATCAAGGATGAATCTATGATAGTATCCTTCCAAACCAAGGAAACTCCGCACCTCCGTCTCACTCTGGGGTGGCTCCCATTCTAGTACTGCCTCCACCATAGATGAGTCCACTGCTACACCATCTGCCAAGATAACGTGTCCCAGAAAATGGACCTCCTGTAACCAGAACTGACACTTCGAGAGTTTCCCATACAACTGGTGCTCTCAGAGTGTGTCTAGAACCATCCTTAGGTGTATCGCTTGTTCCTCCTCGGACGCAAAGTACACAAGGATATTGTCGATGAAGACCACTACAAACCGGTCTAGGTAGGGATGAAAGATCCGGTTCATGAGTCCCATGAACACCGCTGGGGCGTTCGTCACGCTGAAGGGCATCACCAAGTACACATAGTGACCGTAGCGACATCTAAAATTTGTCTTCGGTATATCCTACTCCCATACTCGCAACTGGTGATAGCCTGATCATAGATAAACCTTCGAGAACCATCGTGCCCCTCTCAACTGGTCGAAGAGGTCACTGATACTCTGTAGTGGATATCGGTTCTTCACGGTCACCTGATTCAAGCGCCGGTAATCTACACATAGCCTCAAGCTCACGTCTGCCTTCTTGGAAAATAACATTGGGGCCGCCCAGGGTGAAACACTGGGTCTCACAAAGCCCTTCTTCTGCAATTTATCCAGCTGCACCCTCAGCTCACGAAGCTCTGCAGGAGACATCCGATATGCTGATGCTGATATCGGTGTCTTCCCAGGTTGCAACTCAATGTAGAAATCTATCTCCCGATAGGGAGGTAGCCCGGGGACATCCTCCGGAAAGACGTCCTCGTACTCAGCCACTACTGCTAGAAACTGGAAACTCGTAACATCTAATGCGCCAAGGGATAGGCTAGCCAAATGATGTGAAATCGGTTCTACCCTCCTATGTACGAGTCCATCCTGCACTGCCTGGGTCTCTCTTTCATCGAAAAAAGAGAACCTCGTTTCATCACTGCGGACACACCACACCCTTCGCCTAAAACAGTCAATCTGGGCATGAACTGTGGATAGCCAATCCATACCAAGAATAACATCATAAGGCCTCTACGCTACCACCAATAGGTTCCAACCAAAACTCTCACCTCCAAGGGTTAGGTCACACTGTCTACAGAGGTGTGTGATCTCTGAATCTTCTCCAGTCGGTGTTTCTAAGCATAAGGGTCGAGTCAACGGATCAACTGGAATCTCAAGGTCTCGAATAAGATAAGCAACCAGAAAGTAATGACTAGCACCTGTGTCTATCAGTACGAAAACCAAAGTAGAAAAGACACAGATAGTACCTCTAATCATTCCGGGAGTACCTGGGTCATAAGCCTCTGCTGCCTGCAGCTGTCCCTGCCTCTGTCCACTAGCTCCCTGAGCCTGCGGTGGACCTCCTGGGGGTGGTGGTGGTAAAAGATCAAAACTTCGACCACCTCCAACTGATCTCCCAGATCCCCTACCATGTTCGTTGCCCCGTGGATCTGTCTTCTCCACACGTTGCCTCTGCCTTGGTGGTCCATCCACTACTCCCGTATCAGTAGTGCGGCAGGTCGAACAATCTCGAGCGAGATGTAGCCTACCATCACATGAGTAGCATTGCCTCTATCGAGGATGGCAGGATGCGCCCTGAGAACCCTGTATGGCAGATCCCCTGTCCTGGGATCTCCTCTGAAAACGTCTCCCACGCCTGGGTCCCTGACGTCGACTCCCTGCTACCGAGGTCTCTGCTCTAGCTCACCCACTACTGACATCTGCCGGCTGTCTCTGCTCTGCCAAGAAGCTCTCGACCACCAGAGCCTGCTCGATCACCCCATCATAAGTAGTAATGCTCATAGGGATGATGCTAGATCGGATATCTCTGCGCAAGCCCCGCTCAAAAATCCGAGCTCTGAAGTACTGATCTCTGACCATATCCATCGAGTACCGTGAGAGGTCGGTAAATCTCGACGAATAGTCAGCCACCGTCATGTTTCCCTACTGGATCTGAAGAAGCTCTTGTATGCATACTTCTCTCAGGGAAACTGGTGAAAACTCATCTCTTAAGAGATTCTCAAACTCTGACCATGAAAGTGTCACCTCATCGTGGGTTTGGATAACCAAACTCCACCATCGTCCTGCCGAGCCCTGCAGAAGGCTCGCTGCCAGGATCACCATCTGATCTGCTAGTGTTCTGACCAAAAGGAAGACTCTGGCCACTGCCTCAAGCCAGTCCTCTGCTGCCTGAGGGCCAGGCTCGCCTCGAAACCTGGGGGGTCTCTGTCTCTGAAACTCGTGGAGTGCGCTCAGCCTGTGCTCCTCCTCCACTGGTACAGCAGGCACTAAACACTGCTCCACAGGTAGTGGGATAACTGGCGCACCACCTGGTGGTAAAACCAGGGGATCCGATCCCTGTATCGAGGCTTCATCACTGAAGGGGGTCATCCTCGTGATCGAGCTGCTGGATCCTAGCGGGTGCGCGTCGCGAAGTCATCCTGTTAAAGAAACAATATGTATCTCAGTCAGTGAGTATATCTGGAGAGCTGACTCAAAAAGGACATGGAAACCACAACCCATTCCTATATGATGCATGTACCATTATTTTCCCATGCAACTAGTGTTCTCATGTTCCAAGTCGAAAAGAAAGTTATCAGAGTCCTGGTGTATGAATACGTCGGCCGCCCGCACCAACACTGGGGTCCCTGGCCTGAAAGCCGAACTCGAAACACTTAACACTGCTACCCCAAACCAACTCACAGACTCTCGGTCCTAAGGTAGAACCGACCACCTTTGATTCCACTCTGTCACGACCCATCCTAGTGGGGCCCGAGCCGCAACTCCCCAAGCCCGCCTCCAATAGGCCAGGGGATGGTGACTAGCACTGAGTAGGCATGCTACTAACATGGGAGGAATTTCCTATAAACCTGTACACACGCACACACATCTCCAATCCCACAAAGCTGAAAAGTAAAAACTACTAAAAATGGAAATGCATGCATACACTAAAAATATCAACCAACAGAGTACAATAGGAAGTAAAGTACATCAAGTGTAAAACCCTGGGCCAAAAGTACAATCCCACCAAAAGAAAGTTTGTAACAAAGTCTAACCTGTAAGGAAAGGTACTGGGACTGAAATCTGTAGCCGTAGGAACACACCTCGGTCCACCTGATCTCACTGAGCACCGTCCAGTCCTGGTCCACCTAGAATCCTATCAAAGGCTCACTCGTCTGCACAAGACACGACACGTGCGGGAAAAGCCCGTGTAGGGGTGAGTATAACAATACCCAGCAGGACACCCTGAAACCACAAAGGAAATACAACAAGGGAAATACCACAAAGAAAGGTACTGTCAGCTCTACACAGTATATGTCTACCGAACATATAACAAGAATGGTCATATATACTCATACATGATCGACTACCGTGAAACCACCACTAAGGTCCAGCTCGAAGATTCCACTAAGCATACACCCGGGAGAACATACTCCTAAGTCTAAAGAGAGAGATACCAAGTACTCATTCCGTGAGAACACACTCCACAAGTACTTGAGAACATTATGCTCAGATGAGGATCACAACCAAGTCATGGGGTGATTCTAACAACTCAGTCTGAGCTAATCCGCTAAGCAGAGGATCGGTGCCCAGGAAAAGTTGGTCACGTCGATACCAAGAACTCTACCTAGGGTTCCAGGAATGAATAGAGGATCCAGATCCAAGTCTCATAGAGGGGATTCCAACAACTCTATTCAGGAATTCCTTCTGAAGGGATCATACTCCTGTATAAAGGAAATGACACCAGAACCTTTAGGGAAAAGACAAAGGGTACGAACCCTAAGTAAACTAGTCCAAGTCACAGAATACAAGTGGCTTAAGCCATGAAGAAATTGGTTACACGGCGTGTAGTATGTTTACACGCCGTGTTCCTTGACCCCAGGTACTGCCTGTGTAAACGGCCCGTGTCATCCATACAAGCTGTGTAAAACTAAACTACATGACGTGTAGAAAAAGTATACGCCGTGTTCCTTGACCCTGGGTACTGCCCGTGTAAACGGCCCGTGTCATTCAGCTTGTTGGATAGAAAGAAATTATACAGTGTGTAGAAGAAACACACGCCATGTCCGAGCACCTGGGGCTCGCTCCTTGTACGCTAGCCATGTGCCCGTACACGGCCTCTGTCCGTGTCTGTGTCACCTGCCCGTGTACCAGTACACGGGGTATCCCGTATATCTGGCAGGGTCTGGCCGGGGAGGGCTATACACGGCGTGTCCTTGGCCATGTACCCAAACCGTGTTCATGTACTCCCGGATTACACACTAGGTGATCCGCCGACGAACACACACTGTGTAGCCCATACTACACGGCGTGTAGTTTGGAAATTTCCAGAAGCGTCGTCTTCCTCCTTGTGCCTCGGCCGATTATACAGATCTTGATCCAACCGTTCGATCATCACGAAACTCCGGATTTGGGGTCGTCTCTCCCCTATGAAACTGATTACGTCAGTTTCGGGATCCCGATCATCCTTGATAGCACGTCCCGATTCATCTGCACGAAAACGCTCAAAGAACGGAAATTCTGAACCACATCGATTTGTCCGTCGCCGTTGCCGTCGCACCTCCACTAGGCCGTCTCGGTGTTGGATCTTGAATTTCAGATCATTGTGCCAACAAATGAATGTGCAATGATCGATTTTCCTCCAAGAATGCGTAGAATGCACACTAAGAATGCGTAAGAACCGGGAGATAAAAACACAACAATCGAGAGGGATGAACCTCGATCGATGTTCGTGTCGATCTTGGTTCATCACCGTTAGAAGGTTGAACAAAAACCAAAATAATTTCAAGAATCGAATCCTCATGATTCCCTCAAATATCCCATCCCGCAAGAACGATCGATCCGTGGGCTAATATTTTTGTGGATTAGTCCGCGTTCGTCGTGGAAATAAAAAATGGGGAAGAAAAAACAAGAAAAACATCCTACCTGGATTCCGTGGCGTTCGTCGGCGATGATCCGGTCGCTGCGTCGTCGTCGCCGCGTTGGGAGGTTTTCTCCAGAGCCTCTAGAGCCACCAAGGGTTTTAGGGTTATGAGGTTTGTAACCCTGGACCCTTGCGCCAAACTTCAATTAAAAAGTTAAGGGATATCTATTGCAGCAGATTTAAAAAAATTTGGTGCAGAATAAAATATTTTTATTTAAATATTTTATTACTCTTACGTCCCAAAAACTGGATTCCACCACCGACCTGCACCGGCCAATGTTAGGCCTCGTCTAAGGTAAAATCGTTGTTCCAAATGCAACGGTGCCCTCATATTTCTGATCCGAGCACCCGTTCGGGAGTTATTTCACTTTTTCAGGAAAACCGCATGCGCGCATTATTTAATTGTTAAATTAAATTCATACACTTGTTCCGGACTCACCGGGCCTTGGAACTGCATGCCGTCTCCGAGCCTGGTCTCGAATAAATTCCCATATAATATTAAAATAATACATGGAAAAATCTGGGACATTACATTGATGATACCCAATGCTAGTATTGATTGAATATGTGAGTATTTATAGCTCATTTCTAGGCTGTCTCGGCCAACACTAGAGATTCCATGACACTTGTTTTAAACATACACTACTTTCCTCTATTTTCTAGTTTCTTTATAAGGTAACATCCATTTTTTTATTTTCATACTGAGACACCTATTTTAGCATTGGTTATATTTTATAAGGAATTTATTGAAATGTATTTCATGTTTTGATTTTTTTTTTGAAAACATGGTGGAAAGTAGTTTTTCTTAAAATGTAAGCTTGTTACTTGTTTTTGTAATGAATGGAAAACCCAATTTTTATATGTTCATATTTTCAAAATTGAATTATATAGATTTTTATTTAGAGGTAAGTAATTGAGTTTTTTTTATCCTTGAGTATCCCTAATGATCATCTAGGTCCTCATGCCTACACTATTATTTTTAGTTTCAGGTTCTCCCAGTTTTGTATCACTCATGGAGTGAGCATGGTCCTGTGGTTAGAGGTGAACCATGAGGTCACATGGAGGTATGTGTAAGTTTTTATTTATTTTCCACTTCCAGTTTGTTCTTTTATTTTTTATTGTTTATTTGTCTATTTTTATGGGATAAATCATTCCCAAATGAGTTATAATTGAAGCCCAACACTAATTTCCATCTAAGGAGGATCGGGAACGCCTCACGGTCCTTGTTGTGGGTCGGCTCGAGTGACCAGTTTGGGGTCGAATCGGGTTGGTTTGTGACAGTAGGATATTGAAGTGTTCATTTATGGAAGTCAAAGAAACATAAATCAAGAATATAAGATGATGATATAATGCATGAAACTTTCTTGATGGGATATCGAAACAAAGAGATTATATCACATAGTGAGCATCTGTAGGAGGTTGTTGTTATTGAGAAATTAACTTCTTTCCTTGTGGATGTCTTGATGTGTTTCCTGATGGTGATCTTGTAATTTGGTCTAGTTTTTTCTAATGTCACTAAGGAAGAGTCCTAGAGGTTCATACACTAAGTGTATACAAAATCTCACTTAAATTCTATTTGAATTTAACAGTTTAAAAAAAGATTATTCCCAATCTGTGATTTAATAATTATTCAGGTTTCCTTGATTAAATTAATTCAATCACTAGTTATTTGAAAAAATAAATACATGGGTTGAATATTAAATAAATATTTATTCTCAAGTTAATTAATAATTATTTGAATATATAATATCTTTTAATATATTGTTTATTCACAAGCTAACAAATAATTATTTATGTGGTTAAACAAATTTTAAATAAATATTTGTTCATTATTTAGTGAATGAGATATTTATTTATTTATTGAAATAATTATACAATGATATATATTTATTTAAAAATTCATTATTCAAGGTTTGATAAATGATGAGAAGGATTAAAATATTGAGCTAAGGGTCCAATGGGAATGATATATTTAATATCATTTGAATAAATATTAATTAATATATTTAAGAAATGATATTTAAATAATATATGATTTTAGAACATGTCAAATAATTATTATTATTATTATTATTATTATTATTAGACATGGGATTATTTATGGATTAATAGATTGGCCAAGGGCCTATGTGCAATAACCAATTCTCCAACCCAACTATATAAATTAGATTTTATCATTTATATGGTTAGTCATTTTTTGGGCACAAAATTCACCTTAGATAATTCTCCCCACCCAAAAGATTATCTAGAATGATACCAAGAACGATGAGCAATAATCCTCCTCATACAAATAAAGGATCAAGATAATAAGAGAAATAATTCTTCCAACCTAAAGAATTATTGTTGCTATTAATGAAAAATGACACAAATTATTAGAATCATTTTCACTAACACCTGAAGATTATATAGTGACATTTTGAGGTTTGAAAAGCATGTGTGGATATCTCTAGAGGGATTCTACACTTAAATACTTTGACACAATGATGATATAACAAAGAGGTCATCCGATTCAATAATGAAGAAATAATTACAAGAAAAGTCAATGTCCCAAACCGACCATAGTCATCCATCCATCTGATGCCCAAACCAACCTGTGATGTACCCAAGGGATATTACCAATCCCCACAGGCACATGATAAGTGCTAGGGAATTATATATAAATAATGAGAATTATTTCACCCTTGAATCAAAGTAAAATAAGCAGTGAATCTAATGAAAACCTATCATGAATAGTTCGTATATTAGACATTCATGGAAAATAAAATATGCATAAATGAACAAAAAACATATAATAACTGTTGAAATAAACTCCCAGTTCACCCTTTAAACACCCTCCCTTATAGAAAGTCCTCCAACAATTCCTATCCATCCATCACAATATCACTAAAACTCCAATCATAAAAATCAATAAAATCCTATATGTCCAAGGTAAATCATTTAAAGGGGTGCGCATCAGAAATTCTATAAAAAGAAAAGGAAAGTCCTAAAAAATAAGTAATAGGAACCACAAGATAAATGTGATAAAATAAAGAAAACCTCAAATATCTTGAATTAATCAATGCTCTCAAGAGTGTTCAGAGGCAGAAATAAAGCCTGAAATAGAAATGATAGATAGGCGTGAGCTAAATCTCAACAGGCACGCCAAAGTGAAAACATACCCTAGATTTAAACTTTAAATTAAAAATCCATTTAGTGCTAGTTTAAACTACATTATTTAAAAATAGGTTTTTAGTTCAAAACATATAAATCCAATTATCTCCAAAACTTATTTATAAACCTTATTTTTTATTTTAGTTAAATGAAAACAATAATTTGAAAACATTTTGTTAGAAATAAACCATGATGGGTAAAATAACCTTTTTTTAAAACAATTCCACTACTATATAGAAAATATTACTCACAAAAGACAAATAAAGGGAATAATCAGAGGGTGCCATATCATCAAAGGAATAAATACAAGAAATAAATGATAATCAAACCAGGTGCTACACATATCAAGGAAACCTAGGAATCTAAAGAAATAAGAGGAGCCCCTATGTCAATCTACTAATCAATTAATTAGTGTAACGTGATCTACCATATTGTTACTAAGTATAGGTAACCTCAAACATACTTCACTGGTATTTAGCAGAAAGATCTAGTAACATTCCATTGGCTAGCGGGGGTAAACATAATTCACTAGTATAATTAGTGGAAATGGAGCTCGTCCCATCTAAGTTAGCCAACCATAGAACCTTGGTTCCCATGACCAAAATAAATCAAAGGTGAGAAAGAAATGAGCACAACCAATAATAAGCATAAATAATAAAACATAAGAAATACAAGCATTATAGATCATATCAAATAACTCAACCTCACCTCCAGCTCCCTCTCAAGAAACAACCCCAATTTCATATCCATTACATAATATATAATACAAATCACACCCTAAGGGCCACAATCCATGTAAATAAAAGCTAAATGGGGTTCAAGAGGAGATCTCTCTATCACACACACACATTTTAAAATCCCTTAAAAGTGAAAATGGTTATTTCAATCATATTTTTAGAAACCACCATTTGAAGGATCTCTTTTTTATAGTTTTACTCATATACATTCACACACACACACACACACACATTTATCTCATTCCACAAATTCACATATTCTTATATGAATTTTTACACGCGCACACACACATGTATACCCATGTATATATATATAACCATTAAATATATATGTGCATGTGTATATATATATATCAAAATACATTTTAAAAAATCCTCATTTTCACTCAAAAATAAATAATTAAATACTTTACCAATACTTGTAATTTCAAAGATCCATTAAAAAATATATTTCCAAAATATATTTTAATGAAAATTATAAAAAAGGCCATTTGAAAACACCTTTGAATAATCTAATTCAATTTTTACTTAAAGATTAAAAAAGGAAAAAACAAATCTTTTCAATTTATTTCTAGACCCAAACAGATTGAAATCATTTATAAAAATCTAAATTTAATTTGGATAATTATTTCAAAACTTTTTTAAATACTTTTCATTTCAAGTTCCACTTGAAATTCCAAGTAAAGGAATTATGCAAAATGAAGAATACCTTAAAACATTTATAAAACACAATTTAACATTTTCACATAGTCATAATTAATTAAATAAAACATCAAGAAACAAAGGATTGTTAAATTTAAATCTTAAACATGGGTAAACCTACTCAAATAAATAGCACATGAGCTGAAACTTGCTACCTTCTATGGTGTACACCCAAACATGGAAGAAGAAACCCATAAGAACCCTAAACACTAAAGAAATCACAAAAAATGGGTTAATCCCATGATATAGGGTTTGGACGGAAGAGATGTGGTTTGAGGGAGAGAATAAAATGTAAGAAAACAGAGTAAGGAGGGGAGATGAGTCCATACCTAGGAGTTAAGGCTAAGAAACTAGAAGAAATCATCAATAAAGGAGGTTTAGAGGGGAGTTCGTGAGTAGGTAAGGAGCACGTTGTGAGGGGGATAAACCCTTGGGGTGTCGTGAAGTAGTAGGGAAGGTAAGGGGGAGAAAAATAGAAAAGGTGGAAAATAAATAAATGAAAATAAAATAAAATATTTTAAAAAATTGGGCTCGGTGCATGGTTTAAAAAATCGTGCAACAACTGTGCTGCCTACACTAGGCACTCAAAATCATTGTGCACGATTAATTCTAGGAATCCACACAGTTTAATAAAACACATACAAACCATTCCAAATAGATATATCCAAGATAGACCTAATATTCATGTTTTCCATAGGATTTTTCAAACTGTGTTGGCTGACTATGGGCCCCTTTAAATTTTCCATTTTTAAAAAAAAATTGGCCCAAAATTCTTGTAAACCCATGCTGACTAAAAATAGTATCAAATAAATTAATAAAAAACACGGGGTGTGAAAATATACCACCATAAATCTTTATTCCCCAAGAAATCCATTTCTAAAGGATTGAATATGACTAGACACCCAAATCTCTAACACTTGAGGAGAAAGAGTAGAAGGGTTGAGAGGGCGAATACACCCTAAATTGAAGGAAAATACCAACTAAAAAAATTCCTCAAAATAAATGAGGCACATTATCAAGTAACATCAAACATATCCAAGATAAAATTGACCACCAAGGGACACAAGACCTAAGAAACACTGAGATATATCAAGGTCTCCTGACCATTTAGACTTCGTTTAAACTGGTGGTTCAATTATACCCACTCTCTAAGAGACACTACACCTAGAAAAGAACACTTCAACCGAACACCCAAAGAAACCGTAACTCCTATATAAAACACACCAACCTAAAGGAGGATAAACTTGAAGAAATCTCAATAAAAGAATAAATATGGACCTTGAACCTAGGTCACCATACTCAAACAGGCAAACTAGGACCTCAAATTTGAAACATTGTCTCATGATGAACCATAAAAGAATGAGCACTCTCGGGTGATCAATTGCGCAGATACCACTCATCCAGTTACCCAAGAACCAAAACAAAATCACCCATAACCAATCAATCCAAATTCATACCTCTAATAAATCTGTGTTTTTTTAAAAGACTATGTTCGATAGCATATACAACACGCAACACCGAGCTTTAATGATTGCAAAATATTATTATTTAAATATGACCATTATAAGATATCCATTGAATTGGAAGATATAAATAGGAGTAAAAGAATTATGATATATATATATATATATATATATAAATATCCTACACAATAAAAACGTATTGGTTAATTCTTAGAAAGCACTCATTTTTTAGTGAATTCATTTTATGCTTAAAAAATACGGTTTCTTCAAAAATGGTTTTTATTGATTTTTTTGAGCGAATATTATAATTAAATTCTGAAAATTTTAGAAATTTTATTTCATAAAAAGATTTTTTTTAAATTTCTATATCAAAACCATATTAGTGTGAATTTTTTTTGTATTTTGAAAAGATTAATTTTTCAGTGAATAGTGAAAAAAATATTGATCTTATCGAAAACTGTCTTTTCCATTTAAGTATTTAAAAATTACCATTTTTTTACATTGATTATAAAATGTAATTAATTACTATTTATTAAACACAATATAATTAATTTCATTATAGTCTATAGTATTCTTAATTTTTATATAAAAACATTTTTATACTTAAAAATGCATTTTTCTAGAAAATTGTTTTTCATCGTGTTTTTTGGGTTTATTTTAAAATTAGTTTCTACCAATTATAGAGATTTAATTTAATAAAATAGATTCCATATTTGGAATAATCATATCTAAATTTGGTAAATATTTCAACTTTATTTTTTATCACAATGAATAGTAACCTTGGTAAAAATTTTGTCACTGTGGTAAGGGTAAAATGAGTTAAACAAGGTTAAGACTATGTCATAAGACTTCAAAATCATCCATACGCTTGCATATATTTCATCATATGAGTTTAATTTGACTAAAACCTTAAAATATTTTAAAATATGATATTTTGGTACCATTTTTATTTAGTTAATACCTTTATATTATTTTAAGTAAATAAAAATTACAAACTATCTCTTTCCTGATTTTAGTATCTATAATATTTTATGACAGGGACAAAAAAAGTTATGAATGGCTCTAAAAATTTATTTTTAATATAATTTTTTTATGATGTATTTTTTAAAATTTTTAGTGCTGAAAAAATTACCTTAAATGCTTATTCAAAGCTGACACAGTGCTTGTGCAAGTAGTAGAAAAATCAAGTAAATTATTTAAAAAAAATAAAAGTAATATTTTTTGGGTGAGTTGTGATGTTATAATAATTTTTAAATAAATATAATGTATTATTAATGTGATAAATGTTTATATTCGAATTAATTACTAGATATTTTTTTAAAGTCAATTATGTGAATAACCTCAAAAATGACTTTAATGGCATTTTATGTTAAATAATATTTTATTAAATGATTTAAAATTCATAAAAAATATTATATCTAGAAAATTAAATGGGATATGGTGGATCATATCAAAAAATTTCCATTTATGGATTAATTTTTCTTATATAGTGACTTTCTTGACCCCTAAAGAGTAAAAAACATTGTTATTATGATAATTGTTAAGAGTTAACATGAGCTTAAAACCAAGAGATAAGGGTTAAAACATCAACTAAACTTGTAAAAATTTTATTTTATGAGATTATTTATACTTATATTCACCCTATATTCTAAATATATGCATTTTTTTCCACTTAAATATGAAAAATAATTTATATTAATTTAATAATTTAAGTAATTCCAAGGGTTCCCCTCTCTCTTATATAAGGACATCACCCTTTCTCACTTCTTCACACTTATTGAGCCACTTATCTTAACCAAAATCTACCAAAAAATCTTATTAAATTCCTTATATACATTATATAGGTGTTTTTATTCTTAAATTACCATCCCTAGGGTTCTTATGGAGAGATACAAAGGATGTTCATCAAAGATGAGGTAATCGTCTTAACCATGCATTTTCATTTTACTTCTTATTCCGCTTTCTTAAATTATTTCATAACCATTTAAATATAACAACATAAGTATATCACATATATTGTGATGTTATTATGTTAATATCATAACCTTATTCATATCCTTTTCCATCAAATGATAAATAAAACCATCATTCATGTGTACATGCGAACTACCACCTCACGAACCGATGTATTTCATTTCTCATCACCATCTTTCATAGATGGTTATTAAGATGGATTTAATATAAATATATGATATAAATTACATAATTATTATTTTTAAATATAATATATCATCTATATACATACCATCTCAATCGTTAAAAATGGAATAATCGCACGTACATAGGTATAGACTACCATCTCCACGTAGTGATATACTTCATTTTTCAAAAACCGCATCTCATGGATGGTATTAGGGATAAATTTAATGAAGTTATTTGTTTTTTATAATATGATAATGATTATTTAAAGATAATTTTTTATTTTATTTCTTAATTTTACATACAAAAAAAACATCGCTCATGTATACGTGCAGACTACAACTTTGTGAGCCGGTGTATTTTGTTTTTTGTAACCGATTTCATGGATAGATCTAAAAATGTGTTTGATGTATAAATATTATAATCATGTAATAATTATTATTCTATATATTATGGAACAATAATCCCTTTGACTATGGACAACCTACCATTTTTTTGGGAATTATGAACTAAACGTCCTCAAAATACCCGATATGAACTTAATCAATTTAGTAACTATATAATACATGGTAATAAATAAAATAAAATATATTATGATAATAGAATAAACCTAAAAAATGTTCTTAATAAATTTAATAATTAATATAATTTCATTACATAGGTGTAACACCCCAAGAATTTATAATATATTTCTTTTAGAATAAATTTAATTTCTTGGATAACTTACGATGCACGCAATACTAAGTTTAAATAAAACGCGATAGTCTATTAAAATATTATTTAAACATGACCATTTTAACCTAGACATTAAATTATTGGGTATGAATATAACTAAATAAATTATAAAAAATATATAGTTTACACACATACATTTGTTATCTATTGATTAAAAATAAAATAAGAATCATTTAAAATAAATAGAAATGTTTTTTGAAAAACTGTATTATTTTTCTAAGAAGCGGTTTCGTCACCCTTTATGCACATGATTTAAAATTATTTTTTAACAATTTTAGAAAATTTATTTTACAAAATAAACTTTATTTTTTAAATCATAACATCAAAATTATCTTAAGGTGATTTTTTTTGGATTTTTAGAAAAGTTTCATTTTTTGATCAATAATGAAAAATACTAAATTTTAATTGAAAAATACGTTTTCTTTTAAAAAATTTATAATGTTAAATTATATTTTTAATTGGGTTTAAAGTAAAATTAGTTCAATTTTATATCAATTAATCCAATTTATTTCATTGGAATCATTTTCATATTTAATTCTAATATAAAATCTTTGTAAAATTTTGAACATTTTCTCTTTAAAAACTTACTTCCTCGTCGTATTTGCGGGATTAATTTTAAATTAAAATTTTCAACTTATGTGAATTGAATTTGTAAAAATGAATTCCATACTTTGAATCAGAATAATTTATAATTTTTAATAATTTCTACTTATTTTTTGACCAAACTAAATAGTGAAAATAGTAAAAAGTAGTTACTGTGGTTAAGTTAAAAATTGATTTACCGGGGTTTTAAACTTGAAATATAAGGGTTAAATTGACCTAAAAACTTGTAAAATACCCATTTTATGGAGATATATAGACATTATACCTTATATTTTCTATAATTTTCTATTATTGAAGCCCTGTGACATGAAAAAAACATGGGTGGAATTCATTCTTTTCAAAAAATTACATGTATGCCACTCACCTCACCTATAAAAGGTCACCCCAACTTTTGGTTTAGACAATAAATACCAAAATAAATTCCAAAATTACCTCATATAATCTCATAAGTATTATTTTGGGAATAAATTTAATCTAGGAAGGCTTTGGTGTAAACCAAAAGAAGATACCCAAATAAGAGGTAACATTCTTCAATAAGAGTTTTTATTTTATTTCTTCCTCCACCTCCTTCAATTATTATTAAACCATGAAGATATAATAACCATAGTATATTACATATAATAAGATGTTGAAATTTTAAGGTAATTACCTAAAAATACCTCTAATTCTACCAAATGGGTTATGAAATCATCGTTTGTGTGTACAAAGAACTACCACATCGCGAACCGATGTCATTCGTTTTTCCATTACCACCTCTCACAGTTGGTTATGATGATAGATATAAAGTATATATATGATATTTATAAAATTATTATACCTTTATATTCATTATATCATATAAATATATTTTTTTACTTTCCATTTTATAGGGGATACGATAACATCGCTCATGTGTACGGTGAACTATCGCCTCACGAAGCAATGAGATTTGTTTTTAATTAATGCTTTACATGGAATGTAATAAGGATAAAGTTAATGATTATATATTATATACATAAAATAACTATGATATTAATAACATATTTATCATTATAAAAATATTATATATATATATATATCATTTTATTTCTTACCTTTTCATAAAATGAAAGATGATAACATTGTTTTTGTATGCGCAAACTACCGCCTTCATGAAACGATGTGACTATATTTTCATCACCACACCACATAAATGATATATATAAGTATATTTAAAGAAATAGTATGTTATATATGATATTATGATAATTATTAAGAGATAAAATAACACTTACCTCCTTTTCATAATAATCGTTGAAAAATGGAAATGTTACTCATGCGTGCGTACAACCCACTGTCTCCATGATTGTAACATACTTCATTTCTCAAAACCATATTTAATGATTGGTTTTATAAATATAATTAATGTTTAAATATGATAATTTTTTAATGATTATTATTCTGGAGATAATTAAACTATATAATATGTGCAAGAATCAGATCTTTAATGACAAAACACACATGAGAAAACAAGGAAATTAACACCCAAAACAATGAAAATAATGAAAGATTATTAATGAAAGAGTGATAAGATGTTATAAAAAGATCATATATGATATTATAAATACTAATATGGTTATTTTATAAGTTAATTACAGGTTTTAAAACACTATACAGAAGATTAAATCATGGTCAACCAAAAGGAAGCATGAGGTAAGGGATTTCATCTCAATTTCATTTTATTGAGGCATATTATAATGTTATAAAATAATTTCTTTTATATTGTGTATATAATTCCAATTTGACATGTAATATCATGATTATTTAATGATTCATGGTATTTTAAGTTTCACTTTGAATCATTTAATCTAAGATTATTTTACTTTAAAATTACGAAGTGGTAAACATTATTGTACAATCTCACTTTCTTTTGTGATTGTTAACTTTATATTGAAACAACCACTTTATTGTAATAATTTTTCATTGGAAATTAATTTTCTCTTAAATATCCATATTTTTCATGATGGATATGATTATTTCATAAACCGTATACTATTTTTACAAATAGTGTTTACTTTGAAATTTATTTGATTAACTAGGGAAATATTGATAAATCCATGTACTTTAATAAATATGGATATTTGATGATAAGGCATATTGATTCATGAATTAAATAAATCATTAGTTATGTGAGGAATTATTTAGACCTATAGTGATGGGTGGGGGCAGTTATAATATATCCCCTTGATGCATCGATAGGTCTCATGAGACAAATTAAGTTAGCCAAATTAAATGAGTTTCTACTTGTAGTATTTAAATCATCTTGTGGAATGTCTTTATGGTAGAGGTATCATGATGCATGAGATCCTATCATACAATAATTAAGAATATCCTTCATTAATAATTCAGTTATTATTATCCATGATATTTTCACAATGATATTATCTTTGGATGCATTTCATTCTTAGTTTATTGATTAAATGGCATGTGTTTTTAGTTATTTACCTTGCTATATTGATTATGCCTTATCTATTTATGCAATAAAGTTATTTAAAAATCATGCATGTTCAGTTATTTATCTTACCATGCTGATTATTTTTTATTGATTCATGATAGATTCAACTTTACTTAACCCTCATTGATCATTTGGGATCACCCTTATTTTGTTTCTTTCACCCAGGTTATGAAGATGAATCATTTGAATAAGTTTCAAGGATGATGAGAATTTTATTTTGTTATGTATTATGTTTTATTTTATATTTCAAAATATAAAATTGGTATCATGTATGTATCTGGTTCTCCAAAACTGCTAAACTGATCGATCATTTGGGATTTGATTCATTGTATCTATGCTAATGTAATAAAGACACTAGATCCGAGCTACTAGAGTCAGGGTCATTACAATTGGTATTAGAGGAAGTTTAGTAGAAATATTGAGAACTAGATTATGGTAAACATAGATTAGGGAACATAACCCTATGATAGAATTTGATGATAAGTATAGAAGAACATCCTAAAGTTTTGATAAGGAAGAGATTATGTGGGTTTTCCTAGAAATACATCCATATCTGGATACTACAAGTGGACTTGGTTCTAGAACAAAGGTACCTAGGGTTAATAAATATGAAAAGGGAGCACTAGGCTTGAACTGATTATCACCTGATGCACAAAAATGGCTCTTATTGCACACCTATTTCAACACTCCCAGGTGATATGCTTAGGATAATTCATTTTTTCTTTACAAACCATTATGAATGATTTGAAAATAAAAATATCCCCAAAGAAACCACGTTTATGATTATGAGATTAGATATGCACAAATGTTTTAATTTATGTTAAGTATTCCACTAGTTTTTTTATTATACATTATGTTTCATAATGATATTATATAATCTAGTGTATGCCATCATTTTGAAATGAAACCTAGAAGGAAGAAGGGTATCAATACTCATGGGCAATGTAGAGATTTCCTTACTGAGGAAGTCAATATAGTTGGTATTAGAACTGAGAAAGTTATGGATATATTAGGATATCTTAACCAGGTCATGAAAAATAACCATTCGTAGATGAAGCAACCCATTCCACATTAAGATTCTCTTATATCAGATCACTTTATGCGATAGAGTCCCCCATCATTTAGTGGGACAACCAATCTAATAACATATGAGCATTTGATTAAGTCTCTAGAGAAGATATTTATGGAATTGGGATATGGTGAAAAGGAAAAGGTTACACTTGCAGTATATTGTCTCAAAGGCGATGATGATCAATGGTGGCCATTGATTCAGAATACTAGGGAGGAAGGTGAAATAAAACTCATGGAACCAAAATCTTTTAAGGAGATATTATTTGAAAAACATTTCCCTCATGGGCAACAAACTGAGATGAAGAGAAATTTCCATAGCATAAAGCAAAAGGAAGAAGAAAATGTTGCAGAGTATGAAGCTACCTTTATAAGGTTAGCTAGGTATGCTATGAATTATATATACAGCACAGAGTAAAAGATTGACCATTTCTTTTAAGGAATTAAGAAAAGTCTCTAAAGGGTGTTGGTTTCTTCATATGATGAAATAGTTTAATGTACCATCAAGATAGATAAATAAATCTCCAAGTATTATGGCTTCAAAGGGAAGCAGGAGAAGAAGAGGATGACATAAAAAATAATGAATAAAGGGAATAAGGGAAAGAATTATTTCCCTACATGTGATAACTGTGGAAAGAATCACCCTAGGAAATGATTAAAGGGATTGAGAGTTTGTTATAAGTGCAGAGAAAAGGGTCATCAGTCAAAATAATGCAAAGGGAAGAAAGGAAACACTATTATTCAATGTTTTAACTATAAGGAGATGGGATACTATGAAAATGAATTCCCCAAGCGTCAAGTGAATATACCCCAGAAGAAGCTAAGGGATCAAGGTCAAACTTATGCTATTGATACAATAAAAGTGGAATGATTAATGTGATTATGTATTTGGATCCAAGAAAAATATTTTTAAATTATTTTATTGATGATATTCTCATCATAATAATTATAAATTATATAAGGATTGTACTGTAATACTATTTCATTAAGGATTTGAGATCATATGATAAATGGTACTGATGACTAAGAAAAATCATTTAGTGGAAATTTTAACTTCTTGGAAAACACATGATTAAGGGAAAGATAACCCTTAATATGTTCATGATGTTGAGATAATAATGTTGGGATAAAAAGATGATTGATATGGATAAAGTAAACTGGATAATACTGACTACCTTGGAACTGATTAATGATTTGTTGAAAAAGTGGTTTATGCTATTATTGATAGAGTTAACAACATTTTTGTATTTAAGGAATACATCCAATAATTTGTGTTTTACTTAAGGAATAAGGAAGCACACGTGTTTTCAATGTGGTTTTATGGTAATTCAAGTTATTACCATGTTTTAAGAGAATACATGATGCAGATATTCACATGTTTGGTATGTGATGATTAAGAGCCACTTCATGCTGTTTGGGGGATTAATGATAAGATCATTTTAGAAATTCATTTACCTTCTTTCTAAATTTTTGGATCATAATATTTTGGAAGGGTCATAAGGTTAACTATTTATGAAATGGTTTAAGTTGAAATTTTGATGAGGTTTTAGAGATTAATGTATTATTTCACCATATGAAGATTTATGCATATTGGATAACTTGTGTTAACCATTTTTTATAATGATAACTAGGAATCAATGTAATAACTTGTCATTCTACTATGGATCTTGTGATCCATTAGTGCAGGTATAAAAAATTCATCTTCATTTCTTAGAGTAAGAGATAAAGTGAAAATTGATCAAGGAACAACAAAAGGATGAGATTGTGATTATGAAATGGAATGAAATCAAGTAAGTATATCTTCTCATGAAAGTTCATCAACTTTAGGAAAAAGATATTGAAATAAAATTTTATCACATTACCACATTTTTTATGATATCAATGACCTTTTCACACCTCTAGTTTATGGATTTGTGGTCATTAACTTCTTCCTCACCATGTTCTCTATCACTCTCCATCAATATATGGGTGTTAGTATTTTCTTCTATATCCATCACTATGAAAAAACCTGTTATTTGTGATGGGTTATTTGCAACGGAGAAGAGTCCCATTGCAAATAACTAATTATTTGCGATGGAAAGTGGTATCCCATTGCAAAAGGTTTGGCACGTAGTGTGCGCCAAACCGTGGGAGGAGTATTTGCGACGGGTACTTACACCCATCACAAATACCCTTTGGTGGTTTTTTAGTATTTGTGACGAGTCCTGTTGCAAATAATATGTCGGAAGGTAGGTATTTGCGACGAGACCCGTCACAAATATCTTTTTAATCGGCATTCCAAATTAATAGGGGGATTGGTATTTGAGATGAGAATCCCATCGCAAATAATCTAACCTATATAAACCCCATCCATTTTTTTCTCTATTCCACACCTCTCTCAACTCCTCTCTCTCTCTCCCTCCAAACTCTCATATTTCTCTCTGAAAGTTTAAAATTTCATATTAGAGCGATTTTCAAACCCTGCATCGTACAAAAGACTCTGTTTTAAGGTATTTATCTATTGCTTTTATTTTTTCTTTAATTTATTTAATTTTATATTACTTATAATTATTGTTAATTAGCGACAATTAAATTAAATTAGAATTAGATAGTTTTATTTTGCATTATTTATTTTTACAAATATGTTGTTTCATTAGTAATTAATACTAATAAATTGTAATAATTAGCGGTAATTAGTAATAAATAGTAATAAATAGAAATAATTAGTAATAAATAGGAATAATTAGTAATAAATAGGAATAAATGGGAATAACTAGTAATAATTAGGAATAATTAGTAATAATTAGGAATAATTGGGCATAAATAGTAATAATTATGAATAAATAGGAATAAATAGGAATAATTAGGAATAATTAGGAATAAATTGTCATCAATAGGAATAATTTGTAATCAAGAGGAATAATTTGTAATAAATAGGAATAATTGGTAATAAATAAGAATAAATGTGAATAATTAGTAATAATTAGTAATAAATAGGACTAATTAGTAATAAATAGGAATAATTATTAATAATTAGTAATAATTATTAATATATATATTAGGTGCTTGGGGGTATAATTACATTAAACACACACACACCACGCATATACATACCTGAAATGCAGGTCATAGCCCCCCAAGGGATAACCCACCCAACCAGCTACTTCATTACATAATATGTTTTTTAACCTAATGGCCCTAGTGGGCATGAAACCCATTACATGGCCCATAGGCCTGAGACCCATTCTGTGAAAAGTAACTCAGCTGTATAGTACCGTTATAGTGCCGCCACCGCTACAGTATTTGCCCGTTGCTGCTATAGTGTCATCCACCGCCGCTATAGTGTCGCCGCTCAACAATCCCATTGTTGCTACAACACTGTTACAGTACTTACGCCCAATGAGTTTTGAACCCCCATTTTTGATGTAGTATTACGGGGTGCTTACCACTAAGCTAAGCCCCAACTACAATTAGTAATAATTATTAATTATAAATAAATAGAAATAAATAGAAATAAATAGAAATAAATAGAAATAAATAGAAATAAATAGTAATAAATAGTAATAAATATGAATAAATAGGAATAAATAGTAATAAATAACAATAAATAGGAATGAATAGTAATAAATAGTAATAATTAGTAACAATTAGTAGTAATTAGTAATAAATAGTAATAAATAGTAATAAATATTAATAAATAATAATAAATAGTAATAAATAGTAATAAATAGTACTAAATAGTAATTAATAGTAATAAATAGAAATAAATAGTAATAAATAGTAATAAATAGTAATAATTAATAATAAATAATAATAAGTAGTAATAAGTAGTAATAAGTAGCAATAAGTAGTAATAAGTAGCAATTAGTAGCAATTAGTAGTAATTAGTAGTAATTAGGAATAATTACGAATAATTCCAAATAATTAGGAATAATTAGCAATAAATAGTAATAAAAATTAATAAATAGTAATAAACAGTAATAAATAGTAATAAATAGTAACAAATAGTAATAATTAGTAATAAATAGTAATAATTAGTAATAATTAGCAATAATTAGCAATAATTAGCAATAATTAGCAATAATTAGCAATAATTAGCAATAAATAGTAATAAATAGTAATAAATAGTAACAAATAGTAATAAATAGTAATAAAAAATAATAAATAGTAATAAATATGAATAATTAGTAATAAATATGAATAATTAGTAATAATTAGTAATAAATAGGACTAATTAATAATAAATAGGAATAAATATGAATAATTAGTAATAATTAGAAATAAATATGAATAATTAGTAATAATTAGCAATAAATAGTAATAAAAAGTAATAAATATAAATAAATAGGAATACATAGGAATAAATAGGAATAAATAGGAATAAATAGGAATAAATAGGAATAAATAGGAATAAATAGGAATAAATAGGAATAAATAGGAAGAAATAGGAAGAAATAGTAATAAATAGCAACAAATAGTAATAAATATTAATAAATAGTAATAAATAGTAATAAATAGTAATAATTAGTAATAAATAGTAATAAACAGTAATAATTAGTAATAAATAGTAATAAATATAAATAAATAGTAATAAATAGTAATAAATAGTAATAAATAGCAATAAATAGTAATAAATAGTAATAAACAATAATAATTAGTAATAATTAGTAATTAATAATAATTAGTAATTATTAATAATTAGGAATAATTAGGAATAATTAGGAATAATTATTAATAATTAGTAATAAATAGTAAGAAATGACAATAATTAGTAATAAATAGTAATAATTAGTAATAAATAATAATAATTAGAAATAAATAGTAATAAATAGTAATAATTAGTATTAATTAGCCATGATTAGTAATAATTAGTAATAATAATTAGTAATAAATAGTAATAAATAGTAATAACTAGTAATAAATAGTAATAAGTAGTAATAATTAGTAATAAATAGTAATAATTAGCAATAATTAGCAATAATTGGTAATAATTAGGAATAATTATGAATAATTAGTAATAATTAGTAATAATGAGTAATAATGAGGAGTAATGAGGAATAAGGAGGAATAATGAGGAATAATGAGGAATAATGAGGAATAATTAGGAATAATTAAGAATAATTAGGAATAATTAGGAATAATTAGGAATAATTAGTAATAAATTGTAATAAATAGTAATAAATAGTAATAAATAGTAATAAATAGTAATAAATAGTAATAAATAGTAATAAATAGTGATAATTAGTAATAAATAATAATAAATAGTAATAAATAATAATAAATAGTAATAATTAGTAATAAATAATAATAAATAATAGTAAATAGTAGTAAATAATAGTAAATAGTAGTAAATAGTAGTAAATAGTAGTAAATAGTAATACATAGCAGTAAATAGTAATAAATAGTAATAAATAGTAATAAATAGTAATAATTAGGAATAAATAAGAATAAATTGGAATAAAAATTGGTAAATAATGGTAAATAATGATAAATAGGAATAAATAGCGGTAAATAACGACAAATAACGATAAAAAGGAATAGTTAGTAATAATTAGTAATAATTAAAAATAAATAGTAATAAATAGTAATAATTAGGAATAATTAGGAATAATTAGGAATATTCATGAATAATTAGGAAAAAAGAGGCAAATAATAGTAAATAAGAATAAAAAGCAACAAATAGCGATAAATAAGGATAAATAGCGATAAATAGGAGTACTTAGGAGTAATTAATTTTTTTCTTTTTTTGGATCGTGTTTTTCTTATATCAAATTATTCATAAAAAACTAATTATTTTATATTTTTTAGAGAAATATGGAACAAGGAAGTTGACAGAAGTCATTATTATATGATCGGACTTGGATAAATCAATACAGGTATCCAAATAGTTCTAATATAAATCTTATATATATTGAGGGTGTTGAAAATTTCTTATCATTTGCATAATCAAAACTTAAATTTGTTTTAGAAGGGACAATTAAGTTTCCATGTAAAAAATGTACTATGAGGATGTTTGACACATTTGACAATGTTAGGGGTTATCTATTTCATTTTGGTTTTCAAACAGATTATGTTTTTTGGTATCAACATAGTGAATGTAGATCCAGATAAGATACTAATAATTTTGTTCTGAATCCATCACATTTTTGAAATTTAGTATATGATGTGGCAAGTCCATCTTTTCAAAAAATTGAAACTTAAGATGATATTGATTTAACTCCTAAGTTGGAACCATATCAATTTTATGAGTTATAAAGGTATGTTGAGGATGCCTTATATCCTGGTTGCAAGATAAGAAAATTTGAAATTGTTGAAAAATTTATGGCTATTAAATAAGATAATGGAATGTAAAATAGTTGTTTTGATAAGATATTCTCTTTGGTTAAAACACTGTTACCTGAAGGAAATGTGTTGCCCAAAAATTTCTATGAGACCAAGAGGCTGGTTCGTAATATGGGTATAGGTTATAAGAATATTCATGCATATTAAAATGATTGCATCTTATATTATATTGAAAATGAGTTTTTGGATAGTTGTCCTACATGTGGACAATTTGGATATAAAGAGGATCAACTAGGGAAGTCTTGATTTATTCCTATAAAACAGTTGAGGTATTTCCTACTTACACCCAGATTGTGATGTTTATTTATGTCTCAAAACACAATGACATTGATATCATGGAATAAAACCAATATTTCAACTGGTAAAAGTTTAAATCATCCATCTGATGGTGAATCATGGAAACATTTTGACCAAGTATATCATTATTTTGCTTCAGAATCCTGAAACATGTGATTGGGTCTTTCCACTGATGGTTTATATCAATTTGGTTCTTACGATAGTCAATATTCATGTTGGACTATATTTATAACTCCATACAATTTACCTCATTTGATGTTGATAAAAGAGCTATATATATTTTTGATCTTATTAGTTCTAGATCATCCAAAAAAGAATATTGATGTTTATTTGAAACCATTTATTGAGGAGTTAAATTTATTGTGAATTAATAGTGGAAATACCTATGATGTTGTTGCAAAACAAAATTTCATACTGAAAGATTCATTTATGTGGACAATTAGTGTCTTCGCATCATATGACATATTATCTGGTTGGAGTATACATGGTCCAAAATCATGTCCATTCTGTATGAGAGATAAAAAATCATTTATGCCCATCAATGAAAAAAAACCTGGTTTTTTTATTATCATTGTAGATTCCTTCCAACCGATCATCATTTTTAGAGGAATAAATATCATTTAAAAAAAGGAACAATTGAAAGAGATGGACCTCCAACAATGATCTCAGGTAAAAAGTTAAAATCATTTATCTCTTTATTACCTCCCATTACATTTGTACCAATTATAATCCAATAAAAAATTAATGGCTTTTGGAAAGAACACAACTAGATAAAACAGAGCATTTTTTGGGATTTGCTATATTGGTCTGATTTTTTGGTTTATCACATTTTGGATGTCATGCATATTAAGAATAAATATTTTGATAATATATTTTATATAGTTTTGGATACACCAGGTAAGACCAAATATAATGTTAATGCATGATTAAATCTTACCCAAATTTACAGGCGACCAGAACTTGAACTATTTGAAAATATAAGATCACTAAAGTTAATGCATACAAAAGAAACTTAAACACTTTTCAAATAAAATCTATTATTATTTTGTTAGTGGATTATATATTTGATACTTCTATATGGTTATGTTTCCAATTTGGACAGAAATGGTCATATTACCAGATTAAAAAGTCGTGATTTTCATGTTATAATAGAAAGATTTCTACTAATTGGATTAAGATTTTTTTTGAATTCAATGATTTGGGATGTACTAAAAGACATATCATATTTTTTCTAAGATATTTGTGCAGAAAAAATAGACTACGATGCACTAAGAAGACTGTAAGAAGATGTTGTTTTAATTTTATATAAATTGAAAAAAATCTTTCCACCAAATTTCTTTGACTCAATGAAACATTTGATATTACATTTTACACATGAAGCAAAATGTGGAGGTCATGTATAGTTCCTATGGATGTACCCATTCAAGATATGTATGTAGAAATTGAAGGAAAAAGTACATAACAAAGCATCGGTTTAAGGATTAATTGAAAAAGTTTATTTGCAGGAGGAAATTTCTTTTTTCTACTCTCATTATTTTCAATCTAAATATCTCTCAAAACACAACCACATGGGATGTAATGAGGTAAATGTTGATGATGAAATGAATAATCAATTATTAGATTTTAATCATCTAGAACTTAGATTTTGTGGAGTTCATAAACAATATATTTAAGATTATGAACATCACATAGCTCATACATATATTCTGCTTAATTGTGAAGAAATGACATCATTTATACTATGAGTACTCCTATAACTTATTCTATAATATTTTTTATAGTAAATTAATATTATTTTATTTTTAAATTATATGATAATCATATCAAGAAACAACTTCCACAAATTATAACAACTTATCTTGAATAACGTCGACAAAATAATTTTTCCTAATGGTTACAAAAACTGGTAACATGAATTATTTATGGTTTAACATATAAAATCAATTTATTAATTTTTATATTGATAATTGTTTTAAAAAATTTCAGGTATCTCAATATGCTGATAAAATTGATATTCAATTGTGTGTATTGAGTAACCCACCATCCAAAATGGTTAAATCTTATAATGCATATGTGGTCAATGGTTTTCAATTTCATACACATGCATATGGGGAATAAAAAAACAATGAATAGTGGTGTTTTTTTGATAGGATCACATCATAGAGAAATTAATTTTGAATTTTAAAACATGTAGAAAGAAATTATTGAATCTTGTTATCTAGGATAGAATTACATAATGATGTTTAAATGTTAGTGGTTGGATACTAAGAGAGGCTTGCATGTTCATCCGAGTCATGGAATTGTTGATATTAAATATAAAATCCTTCTTGTAGTAAATAAACCATTTTCATTGGATCATTATACACATACAATTTATTATGAAAATTACTGTGCTACTTCAAGAGAGTTGGGTGATTGGCGGAGCATAATAAAAATAAAATCTCAAGAAAATTAGTTTATTCAAAGTGAATGTGATTCTGATGAAGTGAAATAAATTAAAAATTTTCAAGAGACTACTCCAAATCCATCCTTTCCATAAAGAGAGACAAATATTAATGATGAAACCCCACAATTAAGTTTAAATAGTAATGATGATTTTATTAACACAACAAATGAATTTGAAATGATAAGAGATGACAAAACTAAAACTCCTATGGAAATTGATGATATTGAGGAAAAATATGAAGATATTGACACTATAATATATAAAGATGATGATGGAGATGAAGATTTACACATTTAAATGTTGGTTATAATCATATATATAATATATATATATATAATAGTTGTTTTCAACTGTTTTCTAAAAATAGTCGTTTTATGTTTTAGATGGATTCAGATATGTTTTTTGAGTTAGAGGGTGTTGATTTACCTAATGATGAGCAGGATGTTGGATTCAATCCATGCATGTAGAGGTATGTTAACTTGTGTATTTTAGTTAGTTTTCATTAATTATCATTAATTTATCAATATACTATTTGTTTGATTTTTTTTATTTTTTTTCACAGATTTTCATATATTAATGTTAGACATAGGAGTTCTATATTGAAAAATAATTTTTATGGACCATGGGTTACATGGGATCAGATTCTCAGATGTTTAACACTGCATGTTCGATCATTGGCTGATACATAAATAAATAAAATTTATTTTGAAATTTATCTAATTAATAACTTGATATTATTAATTATTTGTAGGGTTTATGGTATCCCATCGATGAGAGCATGTGTGAGTCTATTTGGAAGGCATGGGAGGGATGTATGAGTCAATATTACCATCAGTTTTTTCAAAATTTGAGGAGGAAAACAATGATGAAAGTATGAGTCATAGAGTTTGATTAGTCTTACTGTGCCCAACGACCTGATTACATTTCATCTCAGGTTTGGGATGGATTATGTTCACAGTGGATTGGTGGTCATTTTCGTAGGACATCACTAGTAGGTTGACAAAATCGAGAGATACGGGAGGTGACACATCAATCTGGTAGTAGTACATTCAGTACGCATAAGAAACATATGATAAGTACCTTTTTTTAATTAATTTATATAACTTTAAATGTAAAATGTTTATTTTATATTCATATATGAAGTTGAGAAGTATGATATTATGGATTTCAAAGTTTATAGGAGGGTGTATAATGATCCTGTTATTGGAGAGATTAGAGGTGATCGCCGGTGTCAGATTGTGGTTAGTATAATTTCTTTTTGAGTTTTAAAATTAACTAAAAATAATATTTTAAATATTTTAATTTTAAATTGTAATTGAAGGATTCATATAAGGCCACGAAATCTCAGATATAGACTGAGAGTCAGACTGAGACCGATGATTAGACTAGTGCAACAAGATTTGATGAGGCAGCGTGGATAAAGGTGGCCCGGTATGGCTTTGAGAAAGGTTGGGTTGTTGGTATCATCTATTGTTTGATGCCTGAGAGTTATTATGGTACCACCGTGATGTCGGCATGTATCTTGAGAGGAGGTTGTAGAGAGTCATCACCATCTTCTATACAATATCAAGAGTATCTACGAGCTCAAGATGAGCTTAGAGAGTATGCGTAGGGAGCTGGAGGAGATGCATCGATGACATCAACAACAGCAGGAGGAGATGCATCGATGGTAGCAGCAGCAACATGAGAAGATGATAAAGTACATGCGACATCTGAATCATGGTTTAGGGATGTAGTTCCCTCCACCACCTCCTCCAGTTTCTACACCACCTCCAGACGACCCTCCCCCAAGTGATGTGTTTACTTTTTATGATAAAACATTTGAATGCAATTTTTTTATAATATTATATATTTACATTTCTATATACTATATTTTTATACTGTTACAAACATTTTATTTTTTATGATTTTATTATTTATTTATTTTTTTTATTTTATTATTTTATCATTTATTTAATTTTTACCATTTATTTATTATTTTATTAAAATTATTATTTATTATTATTATTATTTATATTTTTTTGAATATTGGGGTTTTTATTATTTTATAATTTTTATAACTTTATTATTTTATTAATATGAATTTTAATATTTTATTAATAATATAATATTATTAATATTATTTTTTCATTATAATAATAATAATAATATTATTATTATTATTTTTTAATATTATTTTATTAATATTATTTTATTCTTATTACCAATTTATTTTATTAAATTTTATTAATTTTAATTTTTTAATTTTTTTGAAGTTATTTGCGATGGTTTTGTCACAAAAGAGTTTTTAAAAAACTCAAAGAAACTATTTGCGACGCCATTTTCTGCAATGAGGTATTTGTGGCGGGGCCCCATCGTAAATACCTCATCCCAAATACCTCAATTTATAGTAGTGCATGCTTTTACTTCCCACCTATGTTCTCATACTAGAAAACCTAGTATGTGTTATTCCATATGGCCTATTTCCTTCCATTTCTCTTTTATTAAGAGGATGTTTTATTGACCTTTTTTACAATGTGAGTTTTTTAACAATGATATTTACAATTCTCAAACACTTGATTATTGAGATCAAGTTTAAATTTCTAGGATGAAATTTATTTAAGTTGGGTAGAATGTAACACCCCAAGAATTTACAATATATTTATTTTAGAATAAATTTAATTTCTTCAACAGCTTGTGATGCACACAACACCGGGTTTAAACAAAACACGATAGTCTATTAAAATATTATTTAAACATGACCATTTTAACCTAGCCATTAAATTAGTGGGTATGAATAGAACTAAATAAATAATGAAAAATATATAGTTTACACACATAAATGTGTTATATATTGATTATAAATATAATAATAATTATTTAAAAGAAAAATAAATGTTTCCTAAAAAACATTATTATTTTTCTAAAAAGTGGTTTAGTCACGCTTTGCGCACATGATTTAAAATAATTTTTACCACTTTTATAAATTTTATTTGAAGGATTAAACTTAATTTTTTAAATCATAATTTCAAAATTATATTAGGGTGTTTTTTTATTTTTATGCAAAGTTTCGTTTTTTGACGAATAGTGAAAAATACTAAATTTTAATTGAAAATGGCTTTTTGTTTAAATAATTTATAATGCTAAATTATATTTTGAATTGGGTTTAAAGTAAAATTAGTTCAATTTTATATCAATTAATATAATTTAGGTTATTTCAATCATTTTTATATTGAATTATGATATAAAAACTTTATAAAATTTGGAGCATCTTCTCTTTAAAAACCTGCTTTCTCATTGTGTTCTTAGGATTAATTTTAAATTATAATTTTCCAATTATATGAATTAAATTTGAAAAAATGGATTTCATACTTAAAATAATAATAATTTTTAATTTTTAATAATAATAAATTAATTTTTTACCATGATGAATAGTGAAAACAATAAAAATTAATTTCCGTGATTAAAGTAAAAATTGATTTACCAGGGGTTAAACTAGAAATATAAGGGTTAAATTGGCCTAAAAACTTATAAAAAATCTATTTAATGAGAATATTTATATCTTATATCTTCTAGGATCAATAATTTTCCATTATTGGAGCCTTATGACATGAAAAAAAACATGTGTGGAATTCATTTTTTCAAAAAATTACAAGCATGCCACTCACCTCACCTATAAAAGGCCACCCCATATCCTCTATTCTTCACATATTCAAACCCTTTTGTTTTAGAAAATACCTGAAAAAATCAATTTGAAACTTACCTTCTCTCATCCTATAAGCCTTTCTTTTGGAATAAATCCAACCTAATAAGTATTTGCAGCAAACCTAAGGAAGATACCCAAATAAGAGGTAACATTGTTCTCCATATCCTTAAATTATCATTAAAACATGATGATATAATAACCTAAATATATTACATATATTGAGTTTTTTTATGTTAAGTTAATAACCCACAACTGCCTCCACTTACGTCAAATGGGTTATGAAATTATCATTCGTGTGTTCAGAGGACTACTACCTCACAAACCGACGTCATTTATTTTTCCATTACCACCTCACATAGTTGGTTATCATGATGGATATAAAGTATATATATTATATTTATAACATTATTATACCTATTTAGATATTATATCACACATATATTTTTACTTTCCATTCTGTAGGGGATACGATAATGCCGCTTGTGTGCACGATAGAGTACCACCTCGCGAAACGATGTGATTCATTTTTCACCAACGCTTTAAATGAAATATAATAAGGATAAATTTAATGATTATATGTGATATAAATGAAATAATTATGATATCATGACATATTTATCATTATAAAAATATAATATATATATCATTTTCTTTATCACCTTTTCAATCAATAAAAGATGATAACGTTGTTCGTGTACGTGTGGACTACCACATTCACAAAATGACATGACTCTATTTTCATCACTGCACCAAATGGATGATATATATAAGTATATTTAAAGAAATAATTTGGTATATATGGTATTATGATCATTCTATAGATATAAAATATTTCTTTCATCTTTTTCATAACAATCGTTGAAAAATAGAAACGTTACTCATGTATATGTGTGACCTACCGTTTCCATAATTGTAATGTACTTCATTTCTCAAAACCATATTTCAAGATTGGTATTAAAAGTATAATTGATGTAAAAATATGATAATTATTTCATAATTATTATTCTAAATATAATGAATATAACAACCCAACATTTTTAAATGATAATTATTTCTTGAAAATACGTGTTATATTATTTTACACAAAAAAACTATATCTCTTTAATAATGAAGTGAGTATGATTTGAAATGTGACCATAGGGTTTTGACCATTATATAGACATTTTTCAATTATGACCATTTTTCAATATTACCATTGGAAACTATACTCTTAATTATAAGTTTAACATTATAATTATTGTTTATAAGTAGAAATGACAGAGGAAAATTAATACAGAAAAAAGAGTCGATGGCCTCATCTAGTAGAGTTTTTCTATACAAAGATTATTTTTAGGATATTGGGAAGGAGGTAACATCATTGTTATTCTCTTTGGACCAAGCCCAAGATGAGATTCAACATGTTAAGCTTGAACGAAATCGCCTACGAGAGAAGTTCAAGTTAGTAGAAAATACCACTCAGGTGATGTTATCTGAGCTGCCCAAGAGTCTATCACCATCACACACCTTACCATTAATTCATATTTAGGTGTTATAAGGGGTTATGTGTCAAGGACCTAGTTACTTAAAATTTCATCCCTTTGTTTAAATAAAATTTGTATTTTATCATTTCTGTTTTTAGAATAGTTTTTCTTAAAAATTAAGATGGAATTTAATAAATTGTTTTTTTGGGAAAAAAATTTACTTTTTAAAAAGATAGAAATTATTATATTAAACTAAGGTTTTATTAATAATGTTTATTATAATTAAATAGTTTTATAAAAATACTCATTTTTAATTACAAATGATAAAATTATTTTATTTTTTTCAAGTATCAGAAATTTTATTATGCAATTTTTGTTTGCTATTATTTTTAATAAATAAGTATTTTTATAGTTAAAAGTTAAATTTATCATATTTATAGAATTATTATGATAAAATAAATGTCATTTTTTGAAATTAGAACATCGATATTAGGATAGGGTTATTTTTTGAGAATTTTATAAAATAATTTTGTTTTTTTGTGAATAGTAAAAATATAGTTTGAATTTTTCAGTATGTTTCATGACATCATTAATGATGTAATAACTAATATAAAATTATGGTATAATATTTTATATTAAATTAACCAAATATTTTTTCCAAGTGGCCAATATCATGGTTTTTCAAATACCACTACTAAGGTGTCCAAGTAAATTAATAAAAAACTCCCTCACTTTTTCTATAAATACCCAACCATTTGTATATTAGATATCATTAAAAATTAATAATATATGAATATATGATATTTTTACCTCACAATAAGTCCTATAAAGGTTTCCTTAATCCCCCAATGTCCCAATATTCAAGTTTTAGGAGTCACTCTTCAAGGTAAGGGAAACCTCAACTTCTCTTTTCCTTTCAAGTTCTGTTTTTATGTGGTATGTATTTAAAGTTTCCAAACCATGTTATTATATCAATTTTATTATATAAATTATAATATTAAGATTATTTTATGAGCATGAGATCCTTTTCCCCTCTCTTTTTAATTTTTTCAAAAACCATGCTTTATACCCGTTATGCAGCTAGATTTTCTTCTCAAAATTTCCCTTTTTTTTCTCAAGAAATTATTTTATTTTATTTCTGTGAATACCCAAACCTCTTTATTTCCAGGATTATTCACCAAAATTTAAAAATTATTTATTTTATTATGTAATTGACATACATGAAACCCTCATTCCCTTTTCGTTGGTTATAAATGACATAATGATCTTGTTTTTAAGTACTTTTTAAAACACCAAGATTTTGGTACGAAACTCGTTTCTTTTATTCTCCATGGGTTATTTATGAGATGTTTGATTATGATATATGTGGATCACATAACAATTAATACATATTAAGGGTTCTCCCTGATATCACTCTAATGTATTGGGTAAAGAATTTAATCTCTATAGATGACATGTTTTACGATACCTTGATGAATAACCTTGGTAATTTTATGACACCTCGGTGAAAAATCTTGGTGATATGATTATGAATGTCTAAAATAATTTTTTAGCCACATTTCCATGTTATTATTCAAGTTATTTTTACTATTATATGTCTCTTTCTCCTTTTCTCATGTCTTTATTATATTATTCAACTTCTTATCAATAATTCTCATGATCCCTTATAAACTGTTTCCCCTATTTTCCCTTACTGGCCCTTATGCTCACCCTTTACTTTAATGTATATCCCCATATTATGAGATACACTAAATATAATTATTATTAACCTTTAAGTATGCCTTTCAAGTGTATTAGAATAATGTTTTAAGTTTTCATGTATTATGTACCTTGTTTCCAAGACACTAAACTTTAAAAGATCCCCTATTTGTAAAATGTTATGTAAAGTTATGTAATAAAGGTAGGATGCTATAGTTGGTATCACAGGATGGTTTAATTATTTGTGTAAATTAGGAATTGAAAACTCTTGGAAGAACTCTAGATAAAATTTTTAATATAGGAAAACTTCTTGGTATTTTGGTGAAATATTAAGTAAGTGATTTCTGAACAAATAAATACCTATCTAGATATGAACAAGTGGATGTGGATCTGACACAAATATACCACGGGGTAACAACTCTGACAAGGTGTGTCAGGCCTAACTCAACGTATCCTAGTACACAACAACGTACCTTGCTGTATTCCTGGTTTGACACTTCTGGGGGGATATTTTTGGTTAATAATAAGCTTTTTATGAGACATTATGAAGGATTTATAGAAAATTTAATTGTTGTTAAAGAATAACATGTTTAAGCATGATTTTTTTAGTCATAAAATTATTTTAGAAGTATAAGGTTATTAAAAGAAACATGTTTCTCATTAAGGTTTTCTTCTTTTAGAAAATGGAGGGAAACATGAGAAACTGTATAAATGGTGAGCGTGAAATGCCACACACTAATAAACCTCCATTGGAAGCTGGGATGGGAAACTTCATGAGAATTATGAATCAAATAACATGAGTTATGGGAAATAACCTGAATCAAGATGAGAGACCATATTCACCTCAAAGGGAACAAATTTCTATTGATTCCTTTATGCGTTAATGACTACCTTATTTCAGTGGATCTACTGACCCATTGATTACTGAACAATGGATAAGCTCAATAGAAAAGATATTTTCTATACTCTGTTGTTTAGAATAAGATAAAGTCACCCTAACAATGTACCTATTAAAGTGAGAAGCAGATTAGTGGTGGACACTAGTTAAAAACATAAAGTCAAGAAGGGATATTGAAACAATGGAGTGGGATGAGTTCAGGGGAACCTTTTTCAAAAAAAAATTCCCTCGTTCGATGTGAAAAAAATAGAGAAGGAATTCCTAAAGCTAAATCAAAAGGAAAATTAATCTATAGAAAGCTATGAGATGAATTTCACAAGACTTTCTCACTACACCTCTAGATTTTTCATGGATCCTAATGGAAATGCTGATAGATTATTTAGTAGACTACGACCCTATATATAGAAGAATATTTCCAATTGAGACTATGATATCTACAAGGAGATAGTATGAAGTGTTATGAAGGTAGAACTAGAGTTTAGTGAGACCCAATGGTCTCACAAATCGGATGAAAAGAATATATATTTGGAGGCAAACTTGGGGAGGATCCTTGATCAAGGAAGAATTGTAAATCAAGTGCAACTTCCCACACACAACAAGCGTGGGAAGAAGAATTCAAGGAATTTATTTCTTGTAAGTAGAAAATGTTACAAGTGTGAAATATATGTCTATATCTCTTGGAAATCTTGTAGTGAGGTGAATCCTCAACTTCTCAACACAAATGAAAAAGGGAAGATGGAGCATACTTTATCTGAAGTCCAATGATTAAAGTGTGGATAACTTAGTCACTTTGCTAATCACTACCCAAATATGAGGGTAATACAGGGGAATCACTATCAACCTTAGCATAGGCCAAGGGAGAAATTTCATTCTTTTTATATCACGATGACTAAAGTTGAAGCTCCAAATAATGTGTTGGAAGGTACTCTCATTGTTCTACCAAAGCTAGAAAGTAATTTGTTTGATTCTGGTTCAATGGATTCCTTTAGTTTCTCTAAGTTTGCAAAGAATATAAAATCAATACCTAAACCAATAGAAGTAGATTTATAATTCAAACCTTTGGGAGGGATTATAAAAGCATAAAAAATATATAGAAACTCTATTATTCACTTTAGAAAGCACAACATCATCACAAATATAGTAGTAATTCCCATGATGGAATTCAACATTATACTTGGGATGGAATGAATCTCAAATTATAATGCTAAGATCAAATTAAGAAGAAAGGAAATATCAGTAGTATTGAATGGAAAACCTACAATTATTTATAAAGGAGAGATATCTTGACCTGAATTTTATCTAGAAGTACCTCCCATAGCCTTCTTTATGAACATGATTGGTGAAGATGAAAAATAAAATGAAATTATACAAATAGATAATGTCCCCATAGTTAAAGAATACATTTATGTATTTTCTAAGGAGTTACTTGGACGTCCCCCAAAAAGAGAGGTAGAGTTCTCCATTGATCTCATTCCTAGTTCCAATCTGATTTAAAAAACCCCATATAGAATGGAAAATATAGAGATGGAGGAATTAAAGAAGTGACTCCAAGGTCTTTTGGAGAAGGGGTTTATCTGAACAAGTGTTTCTCCTCAGGGAGTACCTGTTCTCTTTTTGAATAAGAAGGATAGATCAATGATACGATGCCTTGATTATAGATAACTTAATTGGATCACAGTGAAGAAAAAGTACCCTCTTCCAATAATTGATGATTTATTTGAATATATTTGTGGGGATCAATTATTCTCCAAGATTGATCTTCAATCTGGTTATCATCAATTGAGGGTGAAGAAATAAAATATTACAAATACCACCTTCTGATCAAGATATGGGAATTATGAGTTTTTTGTTATGCCCTTCATCTTGACTAATTCTCCTTCTATTTTTATGGATTTGATGAATTTGATGAATAGATTCTTTAAGAAATACCTTGTTAACTTTGTGGTAGTTTTTATTGATGACATTATGATATATTCAAAAAGTCTCAAGGAGTATGTGGATCATCTAAGGGTTATATTGAAAAATATGAGGAAGTATATTCTATTTAGAAAGTTCAACAAATATGAATTTTGGTTACAAAAAGTTTCTTTCTTAAGGAACATTATAACCAATGAAGGAATATCAATTGATCCTACAAAGACAAAGGTTGTAGAGTGGCCTTATCCCACAACAGTAACTGAGATTCATAGTTTCCTTGGATTAGTGAGATATTATAGGAGGTTTGTGAAAAAAATTCATGACTTTCTAATCCACTAACCAAGTTAACTCGAAAAGGGTTTAAGTTCATCTGGACAAAGGAGTGTGAATAAAGTTTCCAAGATCTAAAGAAGAGATTGGTTACTACAATCATGTTAACTCTACCCTCTATTGGAGAAGGATTAGTTATTTTTAGTGATGAATCTCTGAAAGGGATAGGGTGAATTCTCATGAAAAATGACAAGGTGATTGTTTATGCATATTGACAGTTGAAGCCTCATGAGAAGAACTATCCTATGCATGACCTGGATCTAGCTTCAGTTGTTTTTGCTTTGAAGATATAGAGACACTATCTTTATGGGGAGAAATGGGATATATACACAGACCACTAAAGTTTGAAGTATATATTGTAACATCTGTTATCTCATTTTAAGGTATTTTTATATTTTATTTTTGGCCTATCTTTTTCCCTTGGTTTCCCTTTGAATTTTGGAGAGAAATAGAGGATTTTGGGAGGACAAGCCCCTACGCACGGTTAGCACGCGGTTAACAGTAAACATGTGCCCATCCTAGCTAACTATGAGATAGGAGACAAAACCTACCACATGGCCTCAACATAGATGTGTGCCTTGAGTCAGGTAACCATGCAGTGGGTCATCCTTTAGACAGAATGCTCCGCACAGTTTCCCAAAATGTGTGGACTAACCATGCATAGCATCCAGGTCATTAAAATTTCTCTCTCATCTTGGGTTAAACCCCCAAAACACCCCATTTGGGATTCTCCTCCCTAGGTGTGCCTCACTATCCTCCATCCTCCCTTGGGACTCCTTTTTTTGTGCCAGATTTGGCGCAATTCCTCCCCGATTCTTCAAGTGCCTCATCTCCATGATTCCTTCTCTATTTTAGGGTTTATCTATCTTATTTTGGGGCTTTCATATTCTCCAACCCTAGGTTCATGATTTTAGGGTTGAATATTGATCCTTATGGCTCTATCTTGTTATTTAGGGCTCAATATTGATTCATTGTGGTGTGGTTGAGGTGTGGTATGAGTTTCACACCAGATTTTGGGGATTTCTACACCAAAGGTTGGTGGTTCTGTACTTAAACATTTCTTGATGATTTTTTAGGCTTTCTTATGTTCTTTATAATGTTTTATGAATTATAATTGTGGTGTGAAAGTATTTTTTAAAGTTATTTGATATGACATTGATTTTATAATGGACTTCGCATGTGAAAATGATGTATTTTTTATGTTTGCCTTTGTGTATTATTTTGAAATGTTTTATTAAATGAGTAAATGATTTATTAAATGGTTTTTTGATGCAAACCATGGTTAGAAATGTTTTTGTGTGAGTTTGATTCTTGAAATAGGTTTTTGGTGTGAAAATGGTGGCTTTTGGGGTGTGGTGTCTTTTTTGACTTGTGTGCATTAGTGTGGGGTATTTTGTGGAAAATGAAACTTGAATGAGCACTCTAAGGGAAGCCTGGGTAGCTAGGAGGGTGGACTAGGACTAGTGTTCTAGTGATACAGAGGTGGATAAGGTCTGATTTCATTTATCGGGATTAATGATGAAAACACTAACTAAATATTGATGATGATTGAAGAACATTAGAATATTGGATGCTTCTCCTCTCTAGTGGATCGTGCATGGGAACATAGATGTTTGTGGTTCATATACCACTTTACACTGATACGCGAGGTTCTAGGGTCCCATTTACTAGCTTGTACCCATAGGGCCTCTCCGATATTTGGCGCTCTTGACTACATTTCCCTCACCGTCGGTATACGGTGTGGTATTTCAGCTACTTTAATGGTAAATGTGTTTCTATTTAATGTTTAATTCCTTTAAAAGTTGTTTTCATTAAAACTATTTTCTTTTAAATTATTCTAGATTTTCCTTTCATTTATTAAACTTGAAAGTTTATTTTTCATTTAATGTTTAGAGCATGGAATCCTTTTGGGGTGGCATCTTACTGGGCATTATCTCACACCTTGCTTACACCTTTGGGTGTAAGCAGACTTGGTCATGCTTGATATGGGTAAGGGTAAATCTTTTGGTGATGGTGGTTTGGGATGCTAGTGATCCTCTTGGGTGGTTTCATGGAAATGTCTTGAGAGAGATTTTCCCTTTACCTTGTGGTGGTTTTTAGAGATGGTTTTTGGTTCTCTTTTTGCAGTAGCTCTTATTTGGTTTTGTATAAACTTTTAGACTTAAATATTAAACCTTGTAAATGATTTTTTTTTGGTTTTCCAGATTTGGTTCATTTTATATTTTTGGTTGTTTTCTACAGTATGTTTGATTAAATCATCCCCACTTGCTAATATTGATACCTGGGTACTTGTTCCAGCTCGTGGGGATTAGGAACGCCCTTCAGGCCTTGTCATGGACTGGGTCGGGTGCTGGTTCAGATGATAACTTTACTTGGTTCATGAAAAAATGGTATTAGAGGTAGGTTTATCTCTTTGGGCCATGTTATTTGGGATGATTCTGGATAGATATGAGTTAGGAATATCAGGGCTCAGAGTTCTAGTTGTGAGTAGGGTACCTGTCCAGCACACCTCGCGACAGACCTCACGTCGCCATGGGATGTTGGGATGTTGGTTTGGATTATCATCTAGGTGAGGAAGTGTAGGCTGTAGACTATACATGGACACCAGGTGGGGGTGAAGTGGTTTGGTCATTATGTTTCTTTAGCATGTTTGATTTATTAGTTTTGTTTTTATTGCAAAAATTTTACAGATCTATTGTGTTAATGATGTTCTTATGTGATTGTTTCTTCTTTTAGCAACATGCATCACCGAAAAGTTCCCCTAAAACCATGGGAAGAAGTTGTAGAGAGTTCTCCCTCACCTCATTATCAGAGGCTGGTAGATGCTATATTTCAAGCCATTCATGCTCTGGTATAGGGAGAAAGTCCTTCTCCTACTCTAATCTGGGAAGCTAGGCCTGGCTCTTGGAAGGATAAAGCCCAAGAATTTATAAAGAATAAACCCATTTCTTTTTGAGGTAGCTCAAAACCATAATAAGTAGATGAGTGGACCGAGAAGATAGTGAACATGTTCATGTTCCTAGACACCCCTGAAGAGGTCAGGTTAATGTGTGCTTCATTTCTGCTAGAGGGTCCTAGTCAAAGATGGTGGGACTTAGTGATTCAAGCTGGGAAGCATGAGAAGATGAGATGGAAAGACTTCAAGGTAGTTTTTAATGACCATTACTGCCTTGAGATCTTGACATATGCTATATCCTGAGAGTTCATGGATCTTTTCCAAGGGCACCAGTCAGTGATGGAGTATAATAATCGTTTTGCTGATCTGGTTTAGTATTCCCTTGAGATAGTCTCCAATGAGTAGATGAAAGCTCAAAGGGTTGAGAAAGTATTGTGGCAAGAGATCAATTCTTAGGTCATATTGTTCAATATGAATACTTATGATGAAGTGGATGACCAAGCTTGTATGGTGGATATTGATTGAAAGGGAAGGTTAAGTGCTTCTAGATCCATGTCGGTTATAGGAAGTGGTAGTTAATCAGAAAAGAATAGAAAGCATGATGAGCAAGGGAAGAAGGGTGGTGGGAGTTCAGGCCATCCTTCCAGGCAGCCTTCCTCTATGGATTCTGATGCAGGGTCCATCATGTTCCATAAATGTGGGAAGGTGGGACACACTTGTCCCACTTGTATGTCTTCTCCCAAATCCTATCACCGATGTAGAGTGTTGGGGCACTTACTGCGATTTTTCAGATCTATGATTTCTTATCAGGGGGTGCATAATCAATGGATTCTAGGGGAATGATAGTTCATTCGTAACTATCCAAGATGGTGGGATCTCAGTTTGGTGGTCGAGGTGGCAGGACCATATTATCTTCTGTTCAGAATTAGCTTAGGAAAGAGCCTCATGCCAGTGGTTGTGGTCAGAATTAGAGAGATACCAGGCATCTTTATGTAGTGGATTAGGCACAAGTGGGATAGGATGTAGGGTCCTCGACAGTACGAGGTACCATTATGATTACATATTCTTTAGCTGCTGTTCTATTTGATACCAGTACATCTGTGTATTTTATATCTGCCCGTATAGTGAACCTATTGAATTTTCCAACCGAGATCTTATCTTTTTCAATGGAGTTGGTGATGCCTTTGGGAAAGAGGAAGGATCAGGGTATCAAGTGCTCATCATGTGCATTTTCATGTCAGAGGCTAAGATGGAATGTGATTTCTTGGTTCTGGATATGGACCTATTTGATGTGACCCTTTTCATAGACTATATGGTGCATTTCCAGGCACACGTTGATTGTTATCAGTAGCGAGTTATTTTCATGGAACCTGATAGAAGTGATCAAGTTTTACTCATAGAATGGGACCCTAGGTTGAGTCATGTCAGACCTATAATCCCAGAGTTGGGTAATATTTATTTTCAATTATCATCCCTCGTGTTGGAGGAAGATGGTGGTGCTCCCGAGGTCAGATTACCTCATGTGGTGAATCAGTTCCCAGAGGTATTCGTACTAATTTTTTAGGATTACCCCCAGAGAGGGATGTGGAGTTCTCGATTGAATTATCATCGGGTCACATCCTATATCTATTCCCTCATATCATATGACCCCCATCGAATTGAGGGAATTAAATATATAGTTGGATGATTTGGAATCCAAAGGATTCATTCACCCGAGCATCTCTCCTTGGGCCACTCCTATTCTTTTCACAAAGAAGGCTGATGGATCCGTTCAGTTGTGTATCGACTACCAGAATTTGAATAAGGTAACCATAAAAAATAAGTACCCTTTTCCCCGAATTGATTATTTTTTCAACCAACTAAATGAGTCAAAGTGGTTCTCAAAAATTGATTTGCGTTTGGGTTACCGCCAAGTTAGGGTAAAAGAGACAGACATCCCAAAAAAGGATTTACGAAGTAGGTACAACCACTTTGAGTATTTGGTCATGCCTTTTAGATTAAAAAAATGCTCCATCAGTCTTTATAGTGATCATGAATAGGGTGTTCCACCAATATCTCAACTCCTTTATTGTGATATTTGTGGATGACATCCTAGTCTGCTTCAGATCTAAAGAAGAGCATGAGCATCACTTGAGGATTGTGTTGGGAACCTTGAGGGATCATCACCTTTATGCTAAGATCCCAAAGTGCACTTTTTGGACTAGGAGTAGACTAGGATGTCTTGGTAACAACCAAATAACATGTTTGAGATCAGGAGTTTCCTTGGCTTAGTGGGGTATTATAGGTAGTTCGTTCGGGATTTCTCGTGGCTTTCCTCCTCCATGACTACACTCATCCAGAAGCGGGTGAAGTTTTAATGGAGCCTGGAATGTCAGGCGTCTTTTGAGGAGATGAAGTTGTGGTTGACTACCACAACTATGTTGATCTTATCAGAACCAGAAAATGGGTATGTGGTTTGTTGGAATCACCTGTTTTGATAATCCCAAATCATGCTTAAATATTGATTATGATGTATTAAAACCTTGCATTAATCTTATTATTCTATGCTTAAACGTATTTTATTCTAAACAGTTCATATTCTTACTCTCATAACTTTACTGTAACAGCTTACAGTAGTATTTACATAAGTTTAGTATTGTTATCTAACAGTCAGAGTTTTCTTTTCAAAGTCACAGTTACAGCTAACTGTCACCTTAAGTTACTGTTGCAATAAGTTCACAGTTACAAGGTTACAGTCGAAGACTAATACAAGCTTACAGTCACGAGTCTACCGCTATCTATTGTCAAAGCTCACAGACGAAGGTCACAGTTACAAGACTTCTTTTCAAAGTTTTCTCTGCTCAAGTTCACAGTCGAACAAGTCTACAGTTGGAACAAGTTCACAGTCGAACAAGCCTACAGTCATAAGTCTACAGTCAAGGTTACAGTTAGACAGCTTCTGTCGACTAAGTCTACTGATGATCGAGGTCTACAGTTGAAAAAGGTTACAGTTCTACAAATTTGATATTACAAGTCTACAGTTAGAGAGGCTACAGTTACATGGAGTAAAAGCTACCATTGCAAGCCTACAGACAGCAAGCCTTTTGTTGAAGTCAGCAGTCAGAAGGAAGTCCACAGTTGGAAGACCACAGTTGAAGTCCACAGTGACATACATTCTCGACCAGTCTATTATTATTATATTTATACTTTTTTCTTTACCAATTTGATTAATACTAATCTAACGGTCATGTCTAGACAAATTAATACACCTAACATTATTTATTGATATTTGCAGACATATCAAGAAATAATACAATGTACGAGGAAGATTGCACGTGTAACTCAAGACTATTTATCTTGTCGGCCTCGGGTGAACAAAAAGGGCATATATGGAGGAGTATAAAAAGAAGAGAGAAGCATTCTAGAACTAGAACGAATGGAACGAAAAGAACAGTGACATGCACGAACAAGAATAGAGGAAGGACATACAGAGTCTAACATCTACAACTGAGAAGGAGATACGCATATACACAAAAAGAAGAACTCTCGAGCATTCATTCTGAAGAACAAAAGAGTCTCAAGTGAACCGACTGAAAGAACCGTCTCCTAAAAGCCATGCTGTGAAGCACTCAAACTCAAAGAAGCTGATCACTTGAACATCTGGAAGTCTGGAAATCACGACACTCTGTTTTAGTGCCAACTTACAGAAAAAGGACCAAAGCTTCAAGTCACTCATTCCTACGAGTCCAGAACTGATCTGCCAACACTATAGAGCACTCTAAACCTTCTTCTTTCTATCTCTTGCTCTACTATGTTTAAGTGTTTTACATTTGTGAGCAGTGGGTTAGTATTACACACACTGTCTCCTGTGCTTAAACTGAGGGATACTGAAAATCCCTATCCCAAACCTTTTTACATTTGTTACCCACGTATAACTGTGGAAGAAGCCTGGTGTGGCTTGGTCATTTGTTTTCCCACGTATAACTGTGGCAGAGGTTGTCAAACCTGGACAGTTTGTGAAAACTGTTGTAAAGCCCGATACAGGCTGTGTATCAATCCTTTTTATAAAATTGCTTGGTGGCAGGTGATCACCAAGTGGAAGAGGACTAAGTCTTAGCTTAAGACTGAACCTCTTGTTTGAAATAGCTTGTTATTCTTTTCTTTACTTTGCTTTCCTTTTTCCGCTGTGCTCTTTTTCTTTTAAACAAGAAATCTGTTTTTGCATATACTCTGATAGTCAATTTTGGTTAGTGTGTATAAGATATTTGTTTAGTAAACTTGTTTCAAAAGTAAAGTTAGTCATCAAACTAACCTTACTGAGGATTAATCAACCTTAGAGAAACCTGTTGAACAATAAGTCACCTATATCTCTACTGCCTTAATTGACTGGGCTGTTTTTCAATTTGGGGGATTTAGTCTTAAAGTTTTTAAAAGAAATTTTTAATTGGAACTCAATTCACCCCCCTCTTGAGTGTCCACTCTGACCAACATTTGGTATCAGAGGACGTGTTTATCTCTGTTATACTTGCTCAAAGTTTTATTTTAACTCTCTGTTTTTAAACTGTGATTGTAGTTTTATCTAAAAGATCTTAAATTTCTGTTAGTTCTAAATTTTATCTCTTTAAAAAAATTTCTAAAATTTCCTTATGGATAATAGACTAGAAGGTGCTGCTACTAACAGGCCACCCTTCTTTAATGGTGTGAATTATGCCCAATGGAAGCTCAAAATGAAAATTCATTTGGAAAGTATGGGTTTTGATATTTGGACTGCTATAGAGTCTCAATACAAGATTCCAGAAACTGAAAGAATAACTTGGGATGAACCTACTAAGGTAGCTTACAATAATAATTGTAAGGCTGTGAATGCTCTCTACTGTGCTCTAGGAGATGAGGAATTCAATAGAATTTCTGCATGTAAAACTGCTTTTGAAATCTGGGACACCTTAGCTGTTTCTCATGAAGGAACAACTAATGTCAAGGAAATGCGGTTAAATACTTATACTATCAAATATGATAACTTTAAGATGAAAGCTGATGAACCTATTTCTGATATGTATCTCAGGTTTAATGAGATAGTCAACACAATGAACTCACTCGGAAAGATTGTTCCAGCAAAGGAGCAAATCATGAGATTATTGAGATGTCTGCCTGACAGATGGAGAGGCACATCCGTTTCAATTAGAGAATCCCGTGATATTGGAACTTTGTCTGTCAAGGAGTTAATTGGTAAGCTGATGATGTACGAAGAAGAGCTCAAGGTAAATAAAGAGGAAGATGAGGAACCAAAACGAAAATCTGTAGCTTTTAAGTCTACTGCATCAAAGAGCAAAGACAAGGAGAAAGTGCATATACCAACTGAAAGCTCATCTAGTGAAGACTTAGATTCTGACAGTGATGCCGAGATGACATAAATAGCAAGGAGATTCAAGAAGTTCTATAGGAAGAAGAAGTTCTTCAGAAAACCAAACTACAAGGGTAAGTATGATCGACAAGGTAAGTGGAAGAAAGATTGGAAGAAAACTGATAAAGAAGAAGACATAGTTTTCTATGAATGTAAAAGGAAAGGACACATCAAAGCTGACTGTCGTAAGTTAAAATTCAAGAAGAAATATGAGTACAAGGACAAGAATTATAAGAAAGCTATGAAGGCCACCTGGAGTGCTTCAGAAGACAGCACAAGTGAATCAGAATCCAGTGATTCTGAAAGAACTCGTGCTAATATATGTTTCATGACAAACACATCTGAGGTAACCTTAGACACTCCCACTTTAAACTCTTATTATTCTGAAGGTGAAGCAGAATCTGGTTCTGATTCTGAAAATATGTCTAAAGATGAATTGATTGAATACTGTAATATGCTGGAAGAAACGTGTAATGAACTAAAGGATAAATATAAGTCTTTAAAGAAACAACATGCTCTTACTGCAAGTGTCAAGTCTGCACTTGATGTAGAAAAAGAGAAAAATGTTCAATTATTAAAGGAGAATACAGAACTGAAACTATCCAATGAACAACTTAGAAAGGACTTAGAAACATTCACAAATGGAAAAGATACTCTAACCCAACTGCTAGGAAAGAAAGTTGCACCTAAGTATGCTACTGGCTTGGGATACCAACCTGGACAAAGACAGTTTACTAAAACCCGATTTATTCCCAAGTCTGAAAAAAATCCTACTAGTTCCAGTTTTGGAAATTCGTATGCCTCAACTGTTTATTTAAATAGTTGTAGATCAAATAAAGTATATCTCTCTAAATCTGTTGCATCTATTAATTTTATGGGACCCATAAAACAAATCTGGGTACCTAAATCCTTGATTGCTAACATATCTGGACCCAAGAAAATCTGGGTACCAAAGTCATTTCCTGTCTAATCTGTTTTGTAGGAAATCTGTTTGAAAAGCAATTACAAGAAGGTATGGTACTTAGACAGTGGATGTTCAAGACACATGTCTGGGGACTATTCGTGCTTCAAAAGCTTAATAAAGGTTGATGGAGGATATGTCACTTTTGGTGATAACTCAAAAGGAAAAATCATCGGCTTAGGCCAGATTGGTAACACTGACTCAGTATTAATTTCCAAAGTTTTATTTGTTGATGGACTTAAGTACAACCTACTTAGCATTTCTCAATTGTGTGATGATGGTTTTAATGTCAAGTTTGAAAACAATTCTTGTGATGTTTATAATTCCAAAAATGCTTTAATATTTTCTGCCTTAAGAAATGAAAATGTTTATGCTGTTGACTTAAACACTTTAGCTAAACATAATGTTACTTGCTTAAATGCTTTTCATAAAGAGTCTTGGCTGTGGCATAGAAGATTAGGACACTGCAACATTCACTCACTTAGAAAACTCTCTAAGAAACACCTAGTTAGAGACCTACCTAAGCTTGAATTCCCAAATGACAAAGTGTGTAATCCCTGTCAAAAGGGAAAACAACACAAAGTTTCTTTTAAACCAAAGAAAGAAGTTTCAACTTCTCAACCACTTGAACTGGTTCACATGGATTTGTTTGGACCATCAAGAATTTCAAGTCTAAATGGGAAGCACTATGTTTATGTTCTTGTAGATGACTTTTCTAGATATACTTGGGTATACTTTCTAGCTCACAAAAGTGAAGCCTGCTCTTCCTTTGTTAAATACTCTAAGTCTGTAGAAAATCTTAGTGGAATTAAGATTAAGACCTTGAGGAGTGATCATGGCCGTGAGTTTGAGAATCAAGAATTTGAATCTTACTGCTCACACAATGGCTATTCTCACAATTTTTCTGCTCCTAGGACACCTCAACAGAATGGTGTAGTGGAAAGAAGAAACCGAACCCTGCAAGAAATTGCAAGGACTATGCTTAATGAATATGACCTGCCTGTTTACTTTTGGGCTGAAGCTGTAAATACAGCCTGCTATGTTATTAATAGAGTCTTGATTAGACCGGTTCTTAAGAAAACCCCTTATGAGTTTTGGAATAATAGGAAGCCTAAGGTTAATTACTTTAGAGTTTTTGGTTTCAAAGTCTTTATTCTGAATACTAAAGATAATCTTGACAAATTTGCTCCAAAAAGTGATGAAGGAATTTTCCTGGGTTACTCTATGTCTAGTAAAGCCTATAGAGTGTTCAATAAGAAAACCAAATGTGTGGAAGAATCTGTTCACATCAAGTTTGATGAGACTGATCCACATGAGTCTAAAACTTCTCTTGAAGATGTTGAAGAAGACTTATCTGTTCTGGACCTAAATGACAAATCTAAAGAACTTGTAATAAAAACATCCAGTTCTGGACTTTTTCCAGAATCTTCCTCTGTGGAACCCGAACCTATAAATGAACCTGAAATCTCTAGTTCAACCTTTACCAAATCAACTAGGATTCTAAAGAATCATCCTTTAGATGCTGTTGTTGGTAATCTTAATAGAGGAACACAAACTAGAGCTTCTCTAAGAAATCAGGTTGAACATCAAGCTTTTCTTTCACAGCTTGAACCCAAAAATGTCAATGATGCTATCAGTGATGAATTCTGGGTAATGGCTATGCAAGAAGAACTAAATCAGTTTGAAAGAAACAAAGTTTGGGAATTAGTGGAAAGACCTAAAGACACTCTTACCATATGCACTAAATGGGTGTTTAGAAACAAAGTTGATGATTTTGGTAATATAATCAGAAACAAAGCTAGGCTAGTTGCACAAGGGTATAGTCAGGAAGAAGGAATAGACTATGAGGAAACCTTTCCACCCGTGGCTAGACTAGAGGCCATTAGGATATTACTTGCTTATGCTGCTCATCTGAATTTCAAACTATATCAAATGGATGTTAAAAGTGCTTTTCTAAATGGATATATAATTGAGGATGTATTTGTGGAACAACCTCCTGGTTTTACAAATCCCCATTTTTCTAATCATGTTTTTAAACTATCTAAAGCTTTATATGGTTTAAAGCAAGCTCCAAGAGCTTGGTATGATAGGCTCAGCTCTTTTCTTATTTCGAAAGGATTTACTAAAGGGATAGCTGATCCTACTCTTTTTATTAAATGGATTTCTAAAGATGTCTTAATAGTACAAATTTATGTGGATGATATTATTTTTGGATCTTCTAAAAATTCTTTATGTGTTGATTTTTCAAAAATAATGCAAAATGAGTTTGAAATGAGTTTAATAGGAGAACTAAAATTTTTCCTTGGATTTCAGATCTTTCAAAATAAAAATGGTATTATTTTGAACCAAAGTAAATATATTAAAGATCTTCTAAAACTTTTTTCTTTGGATGGCACCAAAGGCAGTGACACACCTATGAGCACCACTTGCAAGTTGGACAGTGATGAAACTGGTGAACCAGTGGATCAAACCAATTACAGAGGTATGATAGGTAGTCTATTGTACCTTACTGCCAGTAGACCTGACATCATGTTCAGTGTATGCATGTGTGCTCGGTTTCAAGACAATCCAAAAGAGTCTCATTTGACTGCTGTTAAAAGGATTTTCAAATATCTAAAACATACTCCCAATTTGGGACTATTTTATCCAAAAGGACAATCATTTGATTTATTAAGTTATTCTGATGCTGATTTTGCTGGCTGCAAGTTAGATAGAAAGAGCACCTCTGGAACATGTCACATTTTAGGCAAGTCACTAGTATCTTGGTGTAGTAAGAAGCAGAATTCTGTTGCATTGTCTACTGCCGAAGCTGAGTATATAGCTGCTGGTAGCTGTTGTGCACAAATCCTGTGGATGAAACACACTTTACTAGACTATGGATATCAATTCAAACATGTCTCTATAAGGTGTGACAATACAAGTGCTATTAACATTTCTAAAAATCCAGTATCTCATGCTAGGACAAAACATATTGATGTGAGACATCACTTTCTGAGGGATCATTATCAAAAAGGTGATATCACTCTTGAGTTCATTGGCACTGAACATCAGTTAGCTGATATTTTTACAAAGCCTTTGAATTCTGAGAGATTAAGTTACATCAAACATGAGTTAGGTATGATTAATTATAGCACAGTTGAAACCTCACAGTTGAAACCTCACAGTTGAAACCTCACAGTTGAAACCTCACAGTTGAAACCTCACAGTTGAAACCTCACAGTTGAAACCTCACAGTTGAAACCTCACAGTTAGACCTCACCGGTGTACCTCACTGTTACATCTCTCTGTAGGCTGTTTCGCTATTTAACCTTATTTTATTTTTGCGGGAATTCGAACCGTTTCTTTTCTTTATACTTTTATCTCTAAATCCCTAAATGATAAAATCTAGAACATCGAACATATCTCAATCCACTCATCTCGACCCTTGCTCTCTCAAGTCCTAAACCCTAAACCTTCAACCGAACCTCGAAACCTCATTCAGTTCCAATGGCCAGAACAAAGCGACCCCCGACTGTCAATGAAGATGAACCAATGCCAAAGAGGACTCGAGTCGAATCCAGTGGCACCGGGAACGCCTCGATAAGACCTGCTAATCCACATCTGACTAAGAGAGAAATAGTTGCTGAGAAGGAGCTAAGTGAAGAGTGGATTTTATCGAGCAGATCATTAGTACTGGAAGTGCTTAATGAGCAAGGATGGACCGAATGCTTCGCAAACAATAATGGACCGTACTACCCGAAGCTGGTGAAGGAATTCTATGAATATCTACAGTTCGAGGAAGAGGATGATCTGCATAGACTGGTATCCAGAGTAAACGGCAATGAAGTCAGTTTTTCATCCGTTGAATGGGATGCATGTTTAAGAGTTCCTCATGAGGGTATTTACAACTACTATTCTGGAGCGGCTCCTCCAAATAGTGGAATCTTTGATCATGAGACGGCTCTGGAAGAACTGACAGGCAATGGCATAGTAAGAAAGATTATTGCTGCTGAAATGAGTGGAGAGGACAGGCTTCTGTTTAAGTTTATTCAGCATGTACTGAGTCCTAGAAGAGGAGATTTTGCAACTCTGAAGCACCAGGATATTTACTTGTTGTACTTATTAAAACATGGAAGGAAGGTCAACCTTTGTAGGTTGCTGATGGCTCAGATGGAGTACATGATAAAGGCAAGCTCAAAATCAAGTGCCTTGTTTCATGCTAAACTCATTTCGGTAATGTTGAAAGTGAAAGGTGCAGCTGGAAGTCAGGAAGAGTTGATAGTGGCAAAGAACAGTGTATGTATCTCGAAAGTAATCTGCAAATTCATGAGGATCAGTTGGAATCCCTGGAAGAAATCATGGGTGAATGATGAGGAGAGAATCTATGAGAAATTTAGCCCTTCTACTCATCCCTCTAGACCGAGAGATAGGAGAGATCCAGGCTTAAAGCCTGATGAGCCTGAACCTGTATACTCAGATGATGAACAGACTGCAGTAGTTGGTGACTCTGCAAGAGAGAACACCCCAATTGATGAAGGGAGTGATCCTGAGACTACTCACAGTCCTGTCAGGACAGTGACGTTTGGAGCAGCAAGCCCTCCAAAAGAACTACCTAGTAGAGAACCTGTTCTAAGAGACAGTGAGACTGAGTCTACAGAAGAAGAAGAAGAAGAATCTCAATATTTTGTCAAGGACACCTCTGATGAGGATGATACAGTCGAAGCAGAAGAAGCTGGAGCTTCAAATGAAAATCAAGAAACTGTTGCAGAAGATGAAGAGGAGATCCGTGGTGAAGAAACAGAAGAACTTAGTATGAGCCCTCTGATAGGGTATACAGACAAGTCAGTGTCTGACCAGGAAGCAGGAGTGGTCTCTACTACTGTTTTCATGGAAGTGGTTGATGACTCAACAGAGAGGAAGGCTAACCTCACTGCTGAACCTATAGAGGAAGCAAGTATGGAACCTGCTAGAGCTACAGAAGAGAACTTAGAGTTACCCAGAGTCGAGCAGATAGTAGAAAATGTTCAGGAAGGAGCTCCAAGTGAGGGGGAGCGTTTTGGTTCAGTCTCTGTACTGTATGATATAGAAGGATGGACCTCAGATCCAGGATACATGGTGTTAGGACTCAATTATGAGGATTCCGATGAGGAAAACCAACCACCAAGAAATCCAGTTATCCTAACTAACAGCTCTCCAGTGTTAGAAACTGAAAGATTTGCCACCAAGGAAGACCTTGAATCCTTAAAGAATGAAATGAAGGAGACCATCAGACAGTCTGTTGCTGAATTGAAAACCAGTCTTTTTGATGAGCTGAAAAATGTAGAACAATCCTTAGAATTATCTCTAGGATGTGTTGTGGGAAGTCCAATAAAAGAAGTGATGGATGAAATGAAAGTGTTCCACACTCAAATTGAAAGCTGGACTGGAGCAGTAGTGGCCCTCAGACAATCAGTTGCTTCTTTAACTGCCCTGAGTAGTTCTCAGACACAAGTGGCCAGTGAGATTCGATTCATCAAAGAAGTGGTCAAGCAGTTTGTGGAAGTATTTGAGGCTTTCAAGAAATCAGTAAAAGAACACTTTAGCAATCAGGATGTTGTCATTCAGAAAGTGATTGGAAATCTGACTCAGTCTTTCAAGGAGACAGTGGCATTCTCAATCAAGTCCCTTCCTTCATCTAGCTCTCCTGTAGACCTTGAGCAGTTTAGAAGCCTGCTCAGAGAAGAGCTTACTCAGGCCCGTGCAAATGACACATTAGACCTACAGATCCTTGCTACTACAAGAGAAGTCAGTGGCTTTGTTCGTGAGCACCTGCAGGCTGCTACTGCTTCTCAGGAGGCCATCAAAAGTAAAGTGGATCATTACTTTGATCGGATTTTCACCAAGCATCAGTTGAACCATCACTTCAAGCTCATGCTATAAACTATGAAGCTGCCTCCTGTAACTCAAGCTTTCAAAGAACAAGTTAGCAAGCTACGAGAGTTGACCCCGGCTTTGGATAAATTCTTGGAAAACAAAAATGACTTCTTATCTGCCATGGACAGAGGAGGAAACATCATCATGGATTTCAGGAATCTGCTCCTACCTTTTCTTCATGTGGACTGCACACCTGTTATAGTTCCTCCTGCCCTACCTGTCTCCAACCCCAGTGGTTCTTCAGTAATGTCTCCTGCTGATGCCCTCAGAAGCCTTAGACCACTGATACCTCGGCAAGCTACTCACTACAGGCCTTCAGGAGCATCTGTTGCTGCCCCTCCAGACATTCCTGTTACAATTCCTAAGCCTGTTGATCTTTCACTTACTGCTCCATCTTCCTCCTCCAAAAGAAAAGACCCCTTACCTACAGATGAAGAGGATTGAGTCTGTTTATGTTTTTTTTATAGGGATCATGTATTCACGTTTTGGGTCATGTAATGTACTCATTATTAATACAATGTTTATTTTCTCTCTCTCTGTCTTTCTTTTTGTTAATCACAAAGGGGGAGAAATAGGGAGAAATAGGGAGAAATCCTTGAGGATTAATGAACCAGAAATAGGGAGAAATAGGGAAAGCTCGGGGAGAAATGAACCTATACAAAGAGGGAGAAATCCTTGAGGATTATACCTAATTTTTGTGCTCATATTGCTAATACTGTGTTTTGCACACTTCTCTCTGATACATCTATATTTCATTCCATACTGACATAATTTGTGATTATCAAAAAGGGGGAGATTGTTGGAATCACCTGTTTTGATAATCCCAAATCATGCTTAAATATTGATTATGATGTATTAAAACCTTGCATTAATCTTATTATTCTATGCTTAAACGTATTTTATTCTAAACAGTTCATATTCTTACTCTCATAACTTTACTGTAACAGCTTACAGTAGTATTTACATAAGTTTAGTATTGTTAGCTAACAGTCAGAGTTTTCTTTTCAAAGTCACAGTTACAGCTAACTGTCACCTTAAGTTACTGTTGCAATAAGTTCACAGTTACAAGGTTACAGTCGAAGACTAATACAAGCTTACAGTCATGAGTCTACCGCTATCTATTGTCAAAGCTCACAGACGAAGGTCACAGTTACAAGACTTCTGTTCAAAGTTTTCTCTGCTCAAGTTCACAGTCGAACAAGTCTACAGTTGGAACAAGTTCGCAGTCGAACAAGCCTACAGTCATAAGTCTACAGTCAAGGTTACAGTTAGACAGCTTATGTCGACTAAGTCTACTGATGATCGAGGTCTACAGTTGACAAAGGTTACAGTTCTACAAATTTGATATTACAAGTCTACAGTTAGAGAGGCTACAGTTACATGGAGTAAAAGCTACCATTGCAAGCCTACATACAACAAGCCTTTTGTTGAAGTCAGCAGTCAGAAGGAAGTCCACAGTTGGAAGACCACAGTTGAAGTCCACAGTGACATACATTCTCGACCAGTCTATTATTATTATATTTCTACTTTTTTCTTTACCAATTTGATTAATACTAATCTAACGGTCATGTCTAGACAAATTAATACACCTAACATTATTTATTGATATTTTCAGACATATCAAGAAATAATACAATGTACGAGGAAGATTGCACGTGTAACTCAAGACTATTTATCTTGTCGGCCTCGGGTGAACAAAAAGGGCATATATGGAGGAGTATAAAAAGAAGAGAGAAGCATTCAAGAACTAGAACGAATGGAACGAAAAGAACAGTGACATGCACGAACAAGAATAGAGGAAGGACATACAGAGTCTAACATCTACAACTGAGAAGGAGATACGCATATACACAAAAAGAAGAACTCTCGAGCATTCATTCTGAAGAACAAAAGAGTCTCAAGTGAACTGACTGAAAGAACCGTCTCCTAAAATCCATGCTGTGAAGCACTCAAACTCAAAGAAGCTGATCACTTGAACATATGGAAGTCTAGAAATCACGACACTCTGTTTTAGTGCCAACTTACAGAAAAAGGACCAAAGCTTCAAGTCACTCATTCCTACGAGTCCAGAACTGATCTGCCAACACTATAGAGCACTCTAAACCTTCTTCTTTCTATCTCTTGCTCTACTGTGTTTAAGTGTTTTACATTTGTGAGCAGTGTGTTAGTATTACACACACTGTCTCCTGTGCTTAAACTGAGGGATACTGAAAATCCCTATCCCAAACCTTTTTACATTTGTTACCCACGTATAACTGTGGAAGAAGCCTGGTGTGGCTTGGTCATTTGTTTTCCCACGTATAACTGTGGCAGAGGTTGTCAAACCTGGACAGTTTGTGAAAACTGTTGTAAAGCCCGATACAGGCTGTGTATCAATCCTTTTTATAAAATTGCTTGGTGGTAGGTGATCACCAAGTGGAAGAGGACTAAGTCTTAGCTTAAGACTGAACCTCTTGTTTGAAATAGCTTGTTATTCTTTTCTTTACTTTGCTTTCCTTTTTCCGCTGTGCTCTTTTTCTTTTAAACAAGAAATCTGTTTTTGCATATACTCTGATAGTCAATTTTGGTTAGTGTGTATAAGAGATTTGTTTAGTAAACTTGTTTCAAAAGTAAAGTTAGTCATCAAACTAACCTTACTGAGGATTAATCAACCTTAGAGAAACCTGTTGAACAATAAGTCACCTATATCTCTACTGCCTTAATTGACTGGGCTGTTTTTCAATTTGGGGGATTTAATCTTAAAGTTTTTAACAGAAATTTTTAATTGGAACTCAATTCACCCCCCTCTTGAGTGTCCACTCCGACCAACATGGTTTATTTCAACGCTTCAGGAATGGGTCTCAGGTGTGTGCTCATGTAGGATGATCATGCAGTGGCATATAGTTCTTGACAATTTCAACCACATGGGAAGAATTACATGACCCACGACTTAGAGTTAGTAGCAGGGATGTATGATTTAAAGACATGGTGTCACTACCTCTTTGGGGAGAAGTTTGTGGTCTACTCTGATCATAAGATCTTAGACCACGTCTTCTCCTAGAAGGATATCAATCTGAGGTAGTGTTGTTGGATCGAATATCTGCAGGGGTTTGACTTTGATATCATCTATACCACATGAAAGGGTAATGTGGTGGATGATTACTTGAGTAGGAAAGTTCCAGTCCAAGAATCGAGGAAGTCCAGTAATTAGTGGACTTTTATGGGGCTCATTTCCCATATGCACTTAGAGACCAAAGAGAATAGTGGAGGTGCATTCATGGTGATCATGTAGTCGGATCTGTATCTTCTGGATCTAGTTCAGTGGGATTAGCCTGATGATGAGTTGTGTCAGCAGAATATGTAGTTTCTTTATGGTGGGGAGAATTCCTCTGAATAGTTGTTGTCTCCCAAGGGAACTTTGTGTTTTAAGGGACGTTTCATGGTGCTGTTACCTCTAAGGAAGGTGGTGATGCAGGATAGACACCAGTCTTAGTGGTTCATTCATCTTGGTTCTACCAAGATTTATTATGATGTTTGTTATCAGTTCTGGTGTCTAGGTATGAAACGGGACATAGCTGACTCTGTATCAAGATTCTATACTTGTTAGCAGGTGAAATCATAGCATCAAAGGCCCTGCGGTTTGCTCTAACCATTATCCATTCCTACCTGGATGTGGGATGAGGCCACCATGGATTTCATCATCATTTTTCCTCATACACCTTGAGGAAGGAACACTATTTGGGTAGTGATTGACCATTTTAATAAATCATCCCACTTTATCTTGTTCAAAGATTCAGTGAAGATGAATGAGATGGGATAATTGTATGTTCAGGAAGTGGTCTGGATTTATAGTGTTTCGTCAGCGATTTTCTCTGACAGAGATCCATTATTCATGTGTTGATTTTGGTAAGGTGTTAAAAAGGTATTGGGGTCATAAATAAAAATGAGCATGACATACCACCCTCAAATGGATGGTCAGACAGAGTAGGAAAATCAGATTTTGGAAGACATGCTCTGTGCATGTGTTCTGGATTTTGGTGGTTTGTGGGATAGCCATTTGGGATTGGTTGGATATTCTTATAATAAAAGTTACTAATACTCTATTATAATGGCTCCATTTGAGGTGCTCTATGGTCGGCCTTTCTGGTCTCCTCTGTGTTGGGATGAGGTAGGTGAGACCTCACTTTTGGGACCGAGCCTTATGCAAGAGACATCTGAGAAAGTCAATCTGATCAAGCATCGATTATTGACAGATCAGATTCTCCAAAAATCTTATACCGACCAAATACATTGAGATCTTGATTTCTCCATAGGTGATTAGGTGTTATTGAAAGTGGCACCTCATTTGGGTCATCATCACTTTTGGAAGCATGGAAATCCAATGTTAAGGTATGTCAAACCTTTCAAAATATCCTAAAAGATTGGAAAGGTGGCATACCAGTTATCTTTGACTTCTCATTCAATGTCGATTCATGACATGTTCCATGTCTCCTAGTTGAAGAAGTATAATCCAGACCCATATCATGTGTTAAATTGGGAGGAATTGGAGTTGGAGCCTCATCTATCAGTGTTGGAACAACCAATACGAATTGTGATTCCCAAGAGAAGGTGATTTGTGGAAAGTCTATTTTATTGGTCAATGTCCTTTGGAATCATGGGAATGATACACATGAGACTTGGGAGCGGAATCCTTGGCTTGAGAAAGAGTACCCATTTTTTTTTCCAATCCAGTTTTAGGTTGACTTTCTGAGGGTGGAAATTTTTCATGGTGGGTAGAATTGTCACATCCATAATCTCATTTTTAGGTATTTTCCTATTTTATTTTTGGCATATCTTTTTCCCTTGGTTTCGCTTTTAATTTTGGAGAGAAATAGAGGATTTTAGGAGGACAGGCACCTACACATGGTTGGTGCATGGTTAGTAGTAATTGTGTGCCCATCCCAGCTAACCATGCAGTAGGAGATATAACCCACCGCATGGCCTCAGTATGGCCATGTGCCACGGCCTCAGCACAACTATGCGCCTCAGCCTAGGTAACCATGCGCTGGGTCATCCTTTGGATAGAATACTTTGTATAGTTTCCCAAACTGCACATACTAACCACACACAACATCAATGTCATTAAAATTTCTCTCTAATCTCAGATTTAACCCCCAAAACATCCCATTTCTCACCCACTCAGGATTATCCTCCCTAGGAACACCTCACCCTCCTTTATCCTCCCTTGAGACTCCTTTTCTTGTTCCAAATTTTGTGTAATTCCTCCTCAATTATTCAAATAAGTACCTCCTCTACATGATTCATTCTTTATTTTAGGGGTTCCCTCTCTATTTTGGGGGTTTTATCTTCTCCAAACCCAGGGTTATGATTTTAGGGTTGAATCTTTATCCTTGGGGCCCAATTTTATTGTTTAGGGCTCAATATCGCTTCCTTGTGGTGTGGTTGAGGTGCGGTGGGAGTTTCACACTGAATATTAGGGATTTCTACACCAAAGGTAGGTGGTTCCATGATTAAACATTTCTTGATGAATTTGTAAGTCTTTATTGTTTTATTTAATATGTTTTATGAATTTTCAATGTGGTGTGAAAGTAGTTTTTGATGTGATTTGATATGAAATTGATTTTAAAATGGACTTCGTATGTGAAAATGGTGTATTCTTGATTTTTTACCTTGTGTATTCTTTTGAAAAGTTTTATTAAATGAGTAAATGATTTATTAAATGGTGTTTGTGATGCTAACCATGTTTGGAAAGGTTTTGGAATGAACTTGATTTTTGAAAGAGGTTTTTGGTGTGAAAATGGTAACTGTTAGGGTGTGGTGTCTTTTTTGGATTGAGTGCGTAAGTGTGGGGTATTTTGTGGCAAACTAAACTTGAATGAACACTCTAAGGGAAGCCTTAGTATCTAGGAGGGTGGAATAGGACTAGCGTTCTAGTGATACAGAGGTGGCTACGACCCATTTTCACTTAGTAATATTGACAATGAAAACACTAACTAAATATTGACGATGATTGAATACCACTAGAATATTGGACGATTCTCCTCTATAGTGGCTCGTGCATGGTAACATTGATGATTGTAGTTCCTATACCACTTTACACCGATATGAGAGTTTATAAAGTCCCATTTACTAGCTTGTAACCATAAGGACTCTCCCATGTTTGGTTCTCTTGAATATGTTGCCCTCACTATCAGAATAAGATGTGGGTTTTGGGTTACTTTAATGGTAAAGGTGTTTCTATTTAAATTTGAATTCCATTAAAATTTATTTTCATTAAAACTGTTTTCTTTTAAATTATTCTAGAATTTCCTTTAATTTATTAAACTTGCAAGTTTATTTTTCATTTAAAATTTAGATCATGGAATTATTTTGGGGCGGCATCCTACTGGGAATTATCTCACACCCTGATTACACCTTTGGGTGTAAGAAGACTTGGTCATGTTTGATATAGGTAAGGGTAAAGATTTTGGTGATGGTGGTTTGGGATACTAGTGATCCTCTTGGGTGGTGTCATGGAGATGGCTTGAGGGAGATTTTAACCTTGATTTGTGGTGGTTTTTGGAGATGGTTTTTGGTTCTCTGTTTGTATTAGATCTATTTTGGTTTTGTATAAACTTATAGACTTAAATTTGAAACCTTATAAAGGCTTGTTTGGTTTGGTTTTACATATTTGGTTCATTTTATATTATTGGTTGTTTTTATATGGTATGTTCAGGTAAATTGTTCCAACTTTCTAGTGTTGATACCTAGGAACTTGTGCCGGCCCATGGGGATCGGGAACTCCCTTCAGGTCTTTCCATGGATCGAGTCAGGCACCAGTTCAGATGATGTCCCATCTTAGTTCATGACATATATTCATTCAAAATGAATTGACCATGATACAGAGGAGATTATTGGAACTTCTTAAAGATTATGATTGTTCAATTCATTATCACCTCAAAAGAGAAAACAAATTCACTAATTCATTAAGAAAAAAAGACCCTATTGTGTTGGAAATTATGAGGATTCAAGGAGATCCTTTGATCAAAGACCTAGTAAAACTGGACATGGGAATGGTAAGGGAAGGGACATCATCAACCCTATCCAAAATGATTTCTAAACCATCATTACTAGAGAAGATAAAAAAATCTCAAAGAGAATATCTTTTTTTATAAAAGAAGTTAGAGGCTGTGAATAATGGGAAGTTTCCTAAGTTCAATAGTGATAAAAAAGGTGTACTAAAATTTCATACAAGGCAACATGTTCCATATATTCCAGAAATAAAGGAGTTGATGGATGAAGCTCATAGTTCTAATTTCTCTATACATTATAGAAGCACAAAAAATGTATAGGGAACTTCATGATCATTATTGGTGGGATAACATAAAAAGGGAGATTTCTGACTACACTATAACATGCCTAGTGTGTCAACAAGTGAAGGAAAAGTGAAAAATTCTTAAAGGGGTATTACAACCACTACCCATACCAGCATGGAAAGTGGGACAATATCACTATGGACTTTTTCCCTGGTCTCCATAGAATATATAAAGGAAACAATGCAATATGGGTTATAGTGGACCAACTCACAAAGACTACCCATTTTATCTCTATTCGAGAAGATTTCTCTCTTGACCAACTTTTCAAGATATATGTTAAGGAAGTGGTAAGAATGTATAGGCTAGCACTCTCTATCATATCTGATCGTGATCCAAGGTTCACATCAAAATTCTGGATAAGTCTTCAACATGATCTGAATACTAAATTGAATTTCAGTATGGACTATCACCTACACACTAATGGATAATCTAAAAGGACTATTTATACACTAAAGGACATGATGATAACATGCTCAATGTAATTTAAAGGTGGACATGATCAACACCTACCATTAGTTGAGTTCTCATACAAACTTCCATTCAAGTATTAAAATGACACCCTATGAAGCCCTATATGGGAAGCGATGTAAAACTCATACTTGTTGGGATGAAGTTGGTGAGAGAAAGATTTTTGAGCCTGATCTTGTGCAAGATATGACAAAAAAGGTTCATTCCATCCAATAACACATAAAGGTTACTTAGAGTTGGAAAAAGAGCTATGATAACAACCATAAAAGGGACTTGGAGTTTGAGGTTGGAGATAAAGTCTTACTTTGAATTTCACCTTGGAAGAGAGTCATGAGGTTTGGGAAGAAAGGGAAGCTCAACCCTAGGTATATTGGCCCCTATGAAATCCTTGATTGCATAGAAGTAGTGGCCAATCAGCTAACACTTCCACCAAACCTAGACCAAGTTCATGATGTTTTCCATCTATCTCTCTTGAGGAAGTGTATACCCGACCCTTCACATGTACTGAATCTAGAGATGGTACAACTGGAACATGACCTCTCTTATGAGGAGCAGTCATGGAGATCTTGGAATATCGAGACAAAGTTCTACACAACAAGAATACCCACCTCATTAAAGTGTTGTGGAGGAAACCCAAATATAAAGAACCAATGTGGGAATTAGAGGAGACAATGATGTAGAAGTACCCACACATTTTCTCTTATGAGTGCATAAGTAGAAATTTCGAGGATGAAATTTCTTAAGGGGGAAGAATTTAACGACCAGAACTTTTTAAATGATAATTGTTTCATAAAAAGGCGTGTTATATTATTTTACACAAAAAAATATATCTCTTTAATAATTAAGTGAGTATGATTTGAAATGTGACCATCGGGTTTCAACCGTTATATGATTGTGGGTCAATTATGACCGTTGGATACTATACTCTTAATAATAAGTTTAAAATTTTAATTATTATTTATAAGTATAAATTACAAAAAAAAATTAATGCATAAAGAAGAGTTGATGGCCTCATACAGTAGAGTTGTTGTAAGATTTAGTGTCCTAGAACCAACTGGTTGTACTTTTATTACATGGATATTTAATGTATTTAAATATTAAACATCTTATTTTATATTGTTCATTGTTCTGCATAACTATGATGTAATAATGTCCTAGAGTATTTGTTGCATTAATAAGGTCATGGATGTTCCCCGCTATGATGAGAACCTTGAAATGCTATAACAATATTCTTAAATATATTTCTACAGTTGGATGACATACTATGATGGGTCATATAGCATATAGACCATCAGGTGTGAGTACTCGTAAACAGATGAGACTTCCTCTCATGAAGTTCGCACTTGGTAATCTGCAAGACAGAATATTATGAGAACAAACCCATCGGTAGGAATTTCACATGTTTTGATGTCATTAGATATTTCTATCTGTGAGCATGTGTAATGATCCTTAGACTTTAGTATTATCATTAATACGTGTCATGACTCGTGCACTTTGATTTACTGATGAAAATTGTCATGCTGATAGTTGGCGGGAAGTAGGGTACATTGGGTGCATCATGAGTGGCATGTTATTAAAGGATAATTTGAGAAAGTATTTGTCCCTTCTATTTATGGAAGTTGATATCTCATCCCTTTGATTGAAATAGAACCATCACACAAAATTCCATGGCCATGGTGTAATGAATAGTTTATTTCAGGTAGTCAAAGAATGACGTATCAAGCATAAAAGTTAATGACACTGTCATGAAACCTGCTTGATGAGATATTTTGAAAAAGGGATTATATTATACACTAAGTGTTCATATTTGGATGTTGTTGTTGCGACTTTAAGTTCTTTCTCTTGGGTGCCTTGACCCGTTGCTAGATAGTACTCTTGGACTTTAAGCAAGACCGCCTAATGCCAACGAGAAAGAATCCTAGAGGGTCACATACCAAGTGTTTCTGGTGGTCTTAGTTAAATTCTATTTGAATTTAATTAATAAATATTATTCTCAAGACAATAGAATAATTTTAGTTAAGTTAAAATGATTTCATAAATTAAATAAATATTTATTCACCGAACTGTGGGTAAAATATAATTATTTATTTTATCAAACATTTAATAAATAGTTTGTAAATTAAATATTTATTTAGTCAGGTGTTCAATAAATGTAAGTGGAGTTCAAGTGGACCAAGTTAGGTCTGATAGTAAACTAATTATTTTTAAGACGATAAATAAATATTTAACTAGTTGGCACAAATTAAAATAACACTGCTATTATTTTGTGATGCCGAATTTTATTTATAATTTTGTTTTTCACAAGTTGGTGCACCATAAATAATGACGTGTTATTATTATTAATAGCATGGGTTTTCTCTAAGGTTATTAATGTATTTAATTTCTATTATGCAATTAAATATTGTAACTGAATCCCCATGTCAATAAATAGACACATACGTCTATTGTGCCATGTACCAAACTACACACCCAGTGAATTGAGAATTGTTGAGCTAAACAATTTCTCTCTCAAATCCTCTTCTTGCCCCTCTCAAGAATGAGAGAAGTTCTTGAAGGTCGAAGAACAAGCGATCAATAACGACCAACACAAGACACTTTCTTAGGCATGATAACACCTGGAGAACGAGCAGTTTCAATTGGAGGCCATTGGACCATGTGTGGACCACCACTAGAGGGATTCTAGTTTGGATCCTTACAAGCACAAAAAGATAATCTGGAAGGGTCATTCTGGACAATAAACATCATCAACTAATAAAATACTGAAGATCCAGGTATTATTTTCTTTATGAAATTAATTAAATTAATTATAACCATGATGTGAAAGATCCTCTCTAAAGGTTTCGAGCCTCTTCTTTATCTAAATATTTGATTCTATTTCATGGAGACTGGCATTCATCGTCGTATTTATCTCAGAATAATCATTGATCATGGTAAAAATCAAAGTTGGGTGTCGGCCCAACCACACTTCCACTGCGCCCGGAACCTACAAGTGGTATCAGAGTGGTTATATCATAGTTTATAATTATTTAAATATTTTTTTTATGATTTATGCATTTAATAATTTAGTTATTTCAATTCAAGTTAATCATTCTGCAAATATGAATCTCGAGATCTGTTCCCCCTCTTTCGTTTCTCGTTCACCTTACAGAAACAATATTTTATTTTAATTTTGATTAAAATAAAACAGAGGATCTCATTAGGAGGTTCCAAAGGTTCCTGGCCGTATAACACTAGAACACACGATGTGTATTCGGCAGTACACACCGTGTAGCCAAGGTTCAATGCACCGGGTCTGGTCTTCCAAACCAAGCCATGTCATTGGACTTTGTCTAAGTCTTAATGAATCTATGTGTTGACTAGAAATAGGTGGCACATGGTTTTTGGATTACATGCCGTGTGACCCACTAGACACAACGTGTAGTCCCTTCGGGTTAAGGTTGGACCGTGTACCCTGTACATGGCTTGCCCAGCTAGAGACCGTGTAATGAGGAACTACACGGCATGTGACCCACTAGACATGCCGTATACTCTGAAGATTTCTGAAGTACACTCACACTGTTTCCTTGGGCATGTACTTCAGATGAATGGTGGAAAATAGTACACACCATGTAGTGGGAACTACACACTATATACTCATCCAAATTATGAAAATTTATTAAAATTTATTATTATATTATACAAACCCTTAAGACATGTACCATAGTGCGGGCATAAAGCTGAGGCACAACACATGATAGGTGTTATATATATATGTGTTTAATTTAACATCTGCATAATATTCATTTATAATCATTGGGTAGTTATGAACAAGAATTCAACGGGTTTCCTCCAAGGTAAAAGTTACGTACAAAGATAATTTTAAATGAATTTATTTTTTTAAAATTATGATTGATGAGAATCTCAAGGAAATTCAGAAAAGGTTTTAGGATAAAAGGATTGATTAATTAAATATGATAATTAATTTATTTGAGCATGATTTATCTTAAACAAGAACAATTAAATAATTGAATGCTAGTTTTATTTATGTGTAAATATCATTGCATGTATGGATGATCATGAGCTAGACCAAGACCTTTCTATGTGGATGGTTTCTTTTAATTAATTTATTTAAATTAAATTTTTTGGTCTGCGAGCCTTCTACTCATTAATATGTAGGGCTTACGTGCCAAAGGTTTCTTTTATGTAAAACCCCCCTTTACCCCTCACCTGTGTGTGAGTTAAAAAAAGTCATATGTAATGGATGGAACTCCCAAGATTGTGGAGGCAGTTTAAGTTAAAGCTAAGACGAAATCAACACCAAGAGATACAGATGTGGATAGAAGGAAAGTTGTAAACACGAACCCAAAAGGTTCAAGGTGTTTCTCCCCTAGGTCAGGGTTAGTTTATCAACCAATAGATAAACTAACCATTTGAAAAGCTCATGATCATGACCTTTGATTTATTTTATTTCTATCAGATGCATGGTCTATCACTATGGATGTGTTGTCACGATCACATAATTAATGAATTAAACAAGCATGCAAGGTGGAGCTAAAATAAACCAGGCTTATGCATAAATATTTTCAAGATATGGTTAATAACTTAAGTAAGTTACAATTAATATTAACAATCATATGATAAATATAATAATAAATTCATGCATAATATATAAAAATCCCTCAAATAAAATATTAAGTCAAACAAAGCCTTCCATTACTTGATTAAGGGAAAAACTCAATAAAACTATGTGCTTGACCAACCCTTGTTGGGACACTTACTTTTATATAGAAATCCCTTATGAAAGGTTTTAGGTTGACTTAAACATATTACATCAAGAGGAGTATCCCTTTATAGACTTGGTGTAGTATTGGAGGCAAGAGTTGAGGAAATCTGAAGTCAGGATTTCAGGATTGGGGAGTCCACTAAACAGATCAAGGAGCTGCAAGCATGCAGTTGGAAAAGACTTGCCAACCTAAATAACTTTAAATAGCTTGACCAACCCTTGTTGGGGTTATGAAAATGGGAATATGGATCCTTTCCACTATAATGTCATGGAAACTGGACATTCTGAGTTCAATGATGATAGACATTGGGATTTGATAAAATAGTGGGAGACTTAATTTATTATTTCTCATAAAAATGTAATTAAGAAAGTATTAATGATCTGCTCTTTAAATTGTAGAATAAAAATGAAAATCTTGTCAACCACACTATCCCTGAGATAAATTCTGGATAAAGATAACATCCTCACTGGAAGTAACTTCCAGGAATGGTTTAGACGCCTTCGGGTTATCCTACTCCATGAACGAAAGTCTTATGTGTTGGAGTCAGCACTACCTGATCCGCTGGCCAAAGAGGCGAGTGATGAGTATTTTATGGTCTATGAGAAACATATAAATGATACAGTCAACATTCAATGATTGATGCTATCATTAATGTCTAGTGAGATCATGAAGTCTCACAAAAAACATGGATGTTTATAGCATGCTCGAGCACCTCTGTGGTCTTTACTAGGAGAGAGAAAGACAATAAATGTTTAAGATCCCCAAGGCACTCTTTCAAAGTAATATTAGAGAGGGTGCCTCAGCTGAGCCTCATGTAGTCAATATCATTGGCTACATTGAGCACCCGTAGGTTCTAAGGTTTAAACTCCATGAATAATTGTCCACTGATCTCATTCTTGCATCACTACCTCTGAGCTTCTCCAACTTTGTTGTTAATTTTAACATGAACAACATTGAGAAGTATCTATCTGATTTTATTATCCTAATTTCCAAGCAGACAAAGATATGAAGTGTGAAAAGCCTTATGTCCTTATGGTGAATAAGAGTAAAGGGAAAGTGAAGAGATTTAATCCCAAAGATTCTTCACAGCCTTCCAAGAAAAGGAAGATCAAAGGGGAGGCAAGGGAACGAGAGGCTGTTTGTTTCACATGTAGCAAGAAAGGCCACCGTAAGAACAACTACACCCAGCCTAAGAAGCAAGGGAAAGCTTCAGGTGTGTTTTTTTATCAAATTCAATCTATATATTTATACAAATTCGGTATTAGACATAGCTTTTGGTGCTCACATATGTATCCAAATACAAGAACCAAGTAGATTCAGAAAGATTGACCAAGGGGAGGTAGATCTGCAAGCAACCAATGGAGCCAGACTTGCTGCTATAGCTGTCAGGGACTACCACCTCATGTTTCCAACTGGGATGATCTTGGTGTTAAAGGGTTGTTATTATGTTCTATCTATTACTAAAAACATTGTTTCTATATCCAGATTAGATAAAAATGGATTTGTTTTCATGTTTGGAAATGAATGTGGCTTCTTTTACAAAGATAACATTTGTTTTGGTAGGGCGCATTTATATAACAGTATTTATGTATTGTATTACACAAACCAAGTAATGTCAATTGATAGAAAAGATACATCACATGACTCATACCACATCCAACTTTGGTATCACCAGATCGGTCATGTAAACGAGAAATGCTTGACAAAATTACATCAAGATGGATATTGAGATTCTTTCGAACTAAAACCACTTGGCGTATGTCATGCATGTTTACAAGGAAAAATGACCAAATACCCATTTAGTGGGAAAGGTGAAAGGGATAAAGAACTTCTTGAATTTGTTCATACTAATGTGTGTAGACCATTTCCAATTGAAGTAAGGGGAGGGTACTCATACTTCATAACTTTTACTGATGATTTTAGTAGATATGGATATATCTACTTAATGAGGTATAAGTCAGATTCTTTTGATAAGTTTAAAGAATACAAGAATGAAGTTGATAAATATCTTGGTAAGAAGATTAAGAAACTTTGATCATAATGAGGTGGAGAATATCTTAATCAAGACTTCATTGATTACTTACAGGAGTTTGGGATCATATCCCAACTCACTCCTCCTCACATGCTCCAGTGGAATAGTGTGAGCGAAAGGAAGAACCGCACCCTGTTGGATATGGTGAGGTCAATTATGAGTCATACAATTCTTCAATTATCCTTTTGGGGATATGAATTACAAACAACGGTGCACATACTAAACCAAGTATCAACTAAATCGATAAATGGTATTCCATACGAGTTCTGGGTTAGAAAGAAAGCCATGTTATCCAATTTACATGTATGGGGAAGTGATGCATTTGTTAATGCCTCTTCAAGTAACAAACTTGCACCCCGAGGCACAAAGTGTACCTTTATAGGATACCCCAATGAAACAAGAAGATGTTACTTATATAAACCCTCATACAAAAAGGTTATATTTGAAATGCACAATATATTACTTGATAGGGAGAACATCTCCAGAAGTGATAGTGGGAGCGATATAGACTTTGATGAAGTTGAGGCTCAAGGCACACAAGAGTTGGTATAGGAGCAGATTCCACAAATCCCTGTAGAAGAAAGAACTGTTCCATAGACACAAGAACTACGTAGGAGTATAAGAGAGGTTAGAGAACCAAGATGGTATGGTTTTCTAGTCACCAAGGATGGTGACTCATTATTAGTTGATAATAATGATCCTCTAACCTACAAGGAAGCACTAAGTGGAATAGATTTTTCCAAGTGTAAAGAAGCCATGAATTTTGAAATGGATTCCATATACCAAAACCAAGTTTGGATTTTGGTAGATCCTCTAGTTGATGTAAATAATGTTGGTTGAAAAAGGGTATTCAAGAAGAAAATGGACATGGAAGGACAAGTCATCACCTATAAGGCACGAATGGTTGCAAAAGGGTTTAAACAACGTCAAGGCATTGACTACGAAATTTTTTTTTCACCAGTTTCAATGCTGAAGTCCATCAGAATTCTATTGGCCATTTCCTCTTACCATGATTATGAGATTTGGAAAATGGATGTCAAAACAACCTTCCTTAATGGGACCCTTTAGGAAGATGTCTACATGACACAACCTGAATGGTTTATGAATCCAAATGATGCCAATAAGGTATACAAGTTTCATAAATCCATTTATGGATTAAAGAAAGCATCCAGGTCATGGAACATTCGTTTTGATGAAGCCATAACGAAATTTGGTTTTATCAAGAATGAATGTGAGTCTTGTGTCTACAAACATTTTAGTGGGAGTGTAGTCGTTTTCCTAATAGTATATGTTAATGAAATATTACTTATTGGAAACGAGATACCAATATTATAATCTATTAAGGCATGGTTGAATAAATGCTTCTCCATGAAGGACTTGGTCGAGGCAGCATATATTCTTGGGATCAAGATTCATCGTGATAGATCCAAGAGATTGTTGGGCCTAAGTCAAAGTACATACATTGATAAGATACTAAAGAGATTCAGTATGGAACAATCCAAGAGGGGATTTTTGCTAGAATCACATGGAATTCATCTTTCTAAGAAAATGTGTCCTCAGAAACATGATTAAAGAAATATAATGGCAAGGAATCCATACACATCAGCGATTGGGTCAGTCATGTATGTCATGCTATGTACTAGGTTGAATGTCACCTACGCATTGAGTGCGGTAGGCATATATCAAGATGATAAAACAAAATTTTATTGAATATTTTATTGATAATATATGATATAATTTCCTCAAATTATGCTAAATATGTTCAATTATGAAATATTTGGGATTAGATCCTTCATTTGCAAATTTGATGAAAATTCTAGTTTTACCCTTTTAAAATTCACTGCAGTATTTCTGGAATAAATATTTTTTATGTATATTATTTTGACTTAAAATTTTGTAAATGTGTTCCTAACTTAATGAGATACAAATTATATTCAGGACATGGGAGCTGGATCGTGCATTTGAAGGGAGTAAATGGGCCATGAAGACAAAGCTGGACAGAACCATCCAGATTGGACATTACTTCACCATTTGAGCCATATCTTCTTCATACAAGCTTAGATTGAGCCGAAATTTTGAGGTAATATATGGGACATAATTAAGAACAAATAATCCTTATAAAATTCCAGAAAATTCACGCGTTTTGGAGGTCAAATATGTAGTACAACTTGGAATAAAATAGTTTTCCGAGTTTTCATTTCACACTTAAAAAAGTTATGTAATCCTAGCCCTCAAAAACTCTATTTAAAGGGGGTTTTCACTCTTTGGGAAGGTTGGTCATGGATTTTGGAATGTGTGGACAAAAGGGTATCTCTTGAAAGCCCCTCACAACTCTTAGAAGAAGTAAGGCTTTGTGCAAACCTCTCTTTCAAAAATGCTCTCCTCTCCCACCTCCTCTTTGTAATTCTTTTCATTCATGTTTGTATTTTGAATTTTTATTCAATTAATATTCTGTGTTATTACCTTGTCTTATTTTATTAATCTTCATAATTGGGTTGGAATCAATAGTGGAGACTATATTGGGTTCTACCCTTTCAATCCTTTGCTCATGCAAAACGTCTCCACGATGACCACACCGCCCATGAAAGAGTTGTTTTTTAGTGATAGATCTATCTTCTACCCTCTTCATTTAATTGTTTTGAATAATTGAGATAATTTAATTCACTTAATATGATTCATGAATTGATTTTTTAAATTTTAAGAAACTAAGAAATCAATTGAACAATTGACACAAAAACACGTGAGGTTGAGATTTTGTGTAAATTGTGAGAGCGCGAAATTAATCGTTAATACAAGACCACACGGGATAAGTTTGTAGAGTTAAAATATAATCCCTAAAAAAAATTCATCCTCATTTCCAAAATGGATATGTTCTATAATTAACCACTGACCATAAGCTAAACTTATAACAACAATCCAAGCTGGGTACTGCGATTGCGTGTTCCGAAGCTAACATAGGGTTTAAGTAAATCATCTTTGTGGTTAAGTTAACTCCTGTAGGGTTTGAGGGTTAACAAATTAGAGGATCATAATTAAGTGAATATTGATTTAAATGATAATTATTAATAAGTAAATTAATAGGTAGAGTTAGATTGATTATTCCTTTTAAATATTTTCTAAAAAAACATCTTCTTATTGTGTCATTTTAATCGAACTTCATTTTAAAACTAAAAACCAAAAAAATACAATCTTATTCCAGAAAAATTATTCTAGATTTATAAACTATAAAAACCCCCCATACTTTAAATTATTTTTTTAATTATATTCTATTTTTTTTAGAATACCTTTAAGAAGTTGTTTTAATTTACTTCCTCCTTTGAGAAACGACCTTGGTCAGCCACTATGCTGCATCTAAGTACCCAAAAACCACTAATCATTTGAGGGTGCCCAGGACAGTGATATTTCAAATTGGCGCCATTGTCAGGGAGGCAAGTAATTATTTCAACCAATTATAGGTATTTATTTTATTTTATATTTTATTCTCTTCCTCTTTTTTCCCCCTTTACCAAATCTGATTTTTCTTCTTCTTTTATTTTCTTCTAGTTATTTTTGGACCATCAAATCAAACTTCTAATTTTTATTTTACTATGATCCACATTACTACTTTTAATTTTTATTTTATTTATGACATGAAATAATACCGAAGATCTCTTAGATCATGACCCTGAGATTGAACGTAGCCTTAGGGCTCGAATCAGACATTCTCAGTCTACGGGACGTTTCAATATTCAAACAGTTGGAGAATTTCTCCACTCCAAGAACCTTGAAATCGGAAACACTTCTAATTCCAACATAAAACAAGAACCAATGGCTGAAAATAATTTAAATGAACTTAATAGAACTATTTGAGAATTGGATGCACCAGATATTAACTATAAACCAAATTGTATTGCATACCCGAATATCAAATCAGACTTTGAACTGAAATATGGGTTAATTCATCTTCTTCCAAAGTTTCATGGATTATCTGGTGAGGATATAAAAAAACATTTGAGAATTTAATGTGGGTTTCTCAAACCTTAAACCCAGAAATGTTTCTGAAGATCAAATCAAACTAAGAGCATTCTCATTCTCACTTGACGGAGCTGCGAAAGACTGGATGTATTATTTACAACCTGAAGATGTAACTTGTTGGAACGATTTGAAATGTCTTTTCTTGTAGAGATTTTTTCCAGCATCAAGGACCAATTCTATTCGTAAGTAGATATCTAGGATTAAGCAAGCCCAAGGGGAGTCAATGTATGAGTACTTTTAATGATTCAAGAAGTTGTGCGCAAGCTTCCCACATCACCAAATCAGTGAGCAACTCCTCATCCAATACTTCTACTAAGGACTCACACCTATAGAGAGGAGCATGGTGGATGCTGCAGCTGGAGGAGCATTGGCAGACAAGACACTAGTAGCTGCACATGTTTTGATTGACAAAATGGCCTAAAACTCCCAATAATTTGGTGATCGAGGTACACCACATGTCAGGGGAGTACATCAGGTAAGTCCATCTTCTCTTGAAAGTCATTTGATTGATACCAAGTTGGAAGAATTGACAAATATGGTGAGGTATATTTCTTTGGAACAAAAGACATACCAACCCCCTCCTTCAATGCCTTGTGACATTTCCACTAAGACAAGCCACCCAACTGACTGTTGCCCACAACTACAAGAGACAGAGGATGGAACACCAGTATTCCCAGGGAGACCATATCAGCAATAACAACAGAAATACCCCCAAAAGAAGTTTTATTCATTTTCTTCAACATATAACCAAGGTTGGAAGGATCAACCAGACATGAGATATGGCTCTGGACAACAACAAATGCCCCATTTTCAACAAAACTTCCAGCATCTTTCACCTTACCAGCAGGGTTTCCAACAACACCAAAAGAGATTTGAAGCCCAAGCATCAACAAGCCAACAACAAGGGAATCCCCCACCCAAGGTAGATTCTAACACTGATGACCTTTTGAAGCAAATTGTTCTTAATCAATAGAATGAACCGAAGAGTCAATGTTCAGAGGTGAGGGAGTTGAAGACTCAAATGAGCTAGATTTCTATTGCCCTCTATGAACTGGTAAGTAAGAATTATGGAAATCAACCATCCCAACCTACTCCAAATACCAAGGGGAATGTCAGTGCCATCGCATTGATAAGTGGGAAGCAAACAATATATACATCTGCACCTATCGTTCCACCTGGATTCACCTCAAATCTGGAGAAGCCGCATTCCATACCAACTGATGAGCAATCCAATGATAAAGATAAAGGTAAGAAAAATATTAATGATGTTCCTCCTAAACCCCTTCATTTTCCAAATAGGGTTGTTCAAACCAAGAAGATGGCTGAAGAAGCAATGAGAAAAGAGGTTTTGGACACATTAAAGTTTGTGGAGATCAACATTCCTATACTTAAATCCATTAATTAAATTCCAAGCGATGTGAAATTCTTAAAATAACTTTGTACCAATCGAAGAGGACTCAAGGGAAACGAGATGATAAATCTTGGAAGGAATGTGTTAGCACTCATTACACTAACTCTAGAAATTCCGAAAAAGTGCAAGGATCCAGGGACATTGACCATACCATGCACCATAGGAGATTTTCACTTTTCTGATGCACTTTGTGATTTGGGAGCTTCCATAAATGTGATGCCTCACTCTGTATTCTCTTCTTTGCAGGTTGGTGAGCTGAAGCTAATGAGATTAGTGGAATAGTTTTCAAATAGAGCTACAACATATCCAGTGGGAGTCCTTGAGGATGTACTTGTACGGGTAAGAGACATGATCTTTCTAGCAGATTTCTATGTGTTTAACATGGAGGATGATTAGATAAGTTCTCATGCTCCCATTATCTTAGGTAGACCCTTCCTCAAAACTGAAAAAACTATCATAAATGTCAATGGGGGTAAACTTTCCATGGATTTTGGGGATGAAGTTGTGATATTTAATGTTATGGATTCCATGAAGTACCCCTCAGAGGATCATTCTGCATTTGTTATCTCCCATTTTGAACCACAAAATAAAAACCCCATGGAATTTGATTGTCCTATGCTTAGGGATATTATGAGTATTGGTTCTAGTTTGATGTCTAAGAGTACTTCCACACTTATTTTTAATGAAAAATACTCTCTTAGATTTGATTTTGAAATGGAATCATATTCTGTTTTTGATCATGTGAACTCTAATTATGACATGACTGTTGAGTATGCTGATGAATTTGATGCTTTATTATCTGATTTTGATGATGTATATTCTGATACTGATTCTATTTGTGCACATATTTTAGTACCTTCTATGTCTCCATCCATACACCACCCCCCTACACTAGCACTCAATCCATTTCCACCAAATCTCAATTAATCATACTTGTTAAGTGGTGAGAAATTACCTTTTATCATTAATAACAATCTCTCTTTTGAACATGAAGAAAAACTTTTGAATATTTTGAGGGAGAACATCAGGGTAATCAGGTGGACCTTGGCTGACATATCAGGTATTAGCTCCTCCATTTTCTTGCATAGGATTCTTTTTGAGGATGGGGCTAAACCGGTGAGGCAACCACAAAGGTGACTCAATCCAACCCTCTTGGAGGTTGTTAAAAAAGTGTTTGAAAAATTGCTTGAGGTAGGTATAATCTATCCCATTTGAAAGAATTTATTGTGGTTTTCTCAACCCTTAAACCTAGAAATGTTTCTGAAGATCAAATAAAACTAATAGCATTCTCATTCTCACTTGATGGAGCTGCGAAAGACTGGATGTATTATTTACAACCTGAAGATGTAACTTGTTGGAAAGATTTGAAATGTATTTTCATGTAGAGATTTTTTCCATCATCAAGGACCAATTCCATTCGTAAAGAGATATCTAGGATTAAGCAATCCCAATGGGAGTCAATGTATGAGTACTTGTAATGATTCAAGAAGTTGTGCACAAGCTTCCCACATCACCAAATCAGTGAGCAAATCCTCATCCAATACTTCTACGAAGGACTCACACCTATGGAGAGGAGCATGGTGGATGCTACAGCTAGAGGAACATTGGTGGACAAGACACTAGTATCTGTACTTGTGTTGATTGACAAAATGGCCCAAAACTCCCAACAATTTGGCGATCGAGGTACACCACATTTCAGGGAAGTACATCAGGTAATTCCATCTTCTCTTGAAAGTCATTTTATTGATACCAAGTTAGAAGAATTGAAAACTATGGTGATGTATATTGCTTTGGAACAAAAGACATACCAAGCCCCTCCTTCAAGGCCTTGTGACATTTTCACTAAGACAAGCCACCCAACTGACTGTTTCCCACAACTACAAGAGACAGAGGATTGCGCAACAGTATTCCCAGGGAGACCATATCAGCAGAAACAATAGACATACCCCCAAAATAAGTTTTATTCATTTGATCCAACATATAAACAAGGGTGGAAGGATCAACTAGAAATGAGATATGGCTCTGGACAACAACAAAGGCCCCCTTTTCAACAAAACATCCAGCAACCTCCACTTTACTAGCAGGGTTTCCAACAACCCAAAGGAGATTTGAAGCCCACACATCAACAAGCCAGCAACAACGGAATCCCCCACCCAAGGTAGATTCTAACACTGATGAACTTTTGAAGCAAATTGTTCTTAATCACCAGAATGAGCTGAAGAGTCAAGGTTCAGAGCTGAGGGAGTTGAAGACTCAAATGAGCCAGATTTCCATTGCCCTCTATGAACTGGTAAGTAAGAATTATGGAAATCTACCATCCCAACCTACTCCAAATCCCAAGGGTAATGTCAGCACCATCACATTGATAAGTGGGAAGAAAACAACAGATACATTTGCACCTATCATTCCACCTGGATTGACCTCAAATATGGAGAAGCCGCATTCCATACCAACTGATGAGAAATCCAAGGAGAAAGATAAAGGTAAGAAAAATATTAATGATGTTCCTCCTAAAACCCTTCCTTTTCCAAACAGGTTTGTTCAAACCAAGAAGATGGCTGAAGAAGCAATGAAAAAAGAGGTTTTGAACACATTCAAGCATGTGGAGATCAGCATTCCTCTACTTGAATCCATTAAGTAAATTCCAAGGTATGCGAAATTATTAAAAGAAATTTTCACCAATCGAAGAGGCCTTAAGGGAAATGAGATGATAAATATTGGAAGAAATGTTTCAGCACTCATTAAACTAACTCTAGCAATGCCAAAAAAGTTCAAGGATCCAGTGATATTCACCATCCCATGCACCAGAGGGTATTTTCACTTTTCTGATGCACTTTGTGATTTGGGATCTTCCATAAATGTGATGCCTCACTCTGTATTCTCTTCTTTGCAGGTTGGTGAGCTGAAGCTGATGAGATTAGTGGCATAGTTGTCAAATAGAGCTACAATATATCCTGCATGAGTCCTTGAGGATGTACTTGTACGGGTAAGAGACATGATCTTTCTAGTAGATTTCTATGTTCTTAACATGGAGGATGATCAGGTAAGTTCTCATGCTCCCATTATCTTAGGTAGAACCTTCCTCAAAACTGCAAAAAATATCATAAATGTCAATGAGGGTACACTTTCCACGGAGTTTAGGGATAAAGTTGTGATATTTAATGTTATGGATTCCATGAAGTACCCCTCATAGGATCATTCTAAATTTGTTATCTCCCATTTTGAACCCCCAAATAAAAACCCCATGGAATTTTATTGTCCTATTCTTAGGGAGATTATGAGTATTGGTTATAGTTTGATGTCTAAGAGTACTTCCACACCTATTTATAATGAAAAATACTCTCTTAGATTTGATTTTGAAATGGAATCATATTCCGATTTTGATCATGTGAACTCTAATTATGACATGACTGTTGAGTATGCTGATGGATTTGATGCTTTATTATATGATTTTGATGATTTATATTCTGATACTGATGCTATTTGTGCACATATTTCAGTACCTTCTATGTCTCCATCCATACACAACCCCCTACACTGGAACTCAATCCATTGCCACCAAATCTCAAATACTAATACTTGTTAAGTGGTGAGAAATTACCTGTTATCATTACTAAAAATCTCTCTTTTGAACATGAATAAAAACTTTTGAATATTTTGAGGGAGAATATTAGGGCAATCCGGTGGACCTTGGCTGATATATCAGGTATTAACTCCTCTATTTGCATACATAGGATTCTTTTTGAGGATGAGGCTAAACCAGTGAGGCAACCACAATGGTGACTCAATCCAACCCTCTTGGAGGTTGTTAAAAAAGAGGTTGAAAAATTGCTTGAGGTAGGTATAATCTATCCCATTTCAAAGAATTTAATGTGGTTTTCTCAACCCTTAAACCCAGAAATGTTTCCGAGGATCAAATCAAACTAAGAGCATTCTCATTCTCACTTGACGGAGCTACGAAAGACTAGATGCATTATTTACAAAATGAAGATGTAACTTGTTGGAAATATTTGAATTGTCTTTTATTGTAGAGATTTTTTCCAGCATCAAGGACCACTTCCATTCATAAAGAGATCTCTAGGATTAAGCAAGCCCAAGGGGAGTCAATGTATGAGTACTTGTAACGATTCAAGAAGTTGTGCACAAGCTGCCCACATCACCAAATCAGTGAGCAACTCCTCATCCAATATTTCTAAGAAGGACTCACACCTATGGAGAGGATCATGGTGGATGCTGCAGCTGGAGGAGCATTGGTGGACAAGACACTAGTAGTTTCACGTGTGTTGATTGAAAAAATGGCCCAAAACTCCCAACAATTTGGCGATCGAGGTACACCACATGTCAGGGGAGTACATCAGGTAAGTCCATCTTCTCTTGAAAGTCATTTGATTGATACCAAGTTGTAAGAATTGAAAACTATGGTGAGGTATATTGCTTTGGAACAAAATACATACCAACACCCTCCTTCAAGGCCTTGTGACATTTGCACTGAGACAAGTCACCTAACTGACTGTTGCCCACAACTACAAGAGACAGAGGATTGCACAGCAGTATTCCCAGGGAGACCATATCAGCAGAAACAACAGACATACCCCAAAAATAAGTATTATTCATTGGCTCCAACATATAACCAAGGGTGGAAGGATCAACCAGACATGAGATATGGCTCTGGACAACAAAAAAGGCACCCTTTTCAAAAAAACTTCCAACAGCCTCCATCTTACCAGCAGGGTTTCCAACAACCCCAAAAGAGATTTGATGCCCAAGCATTAACAAGCTAGCAACAAGGGAATCCCCCACCCAAGGTAGATTCTAACACTGATGACCTTTTGAAGTAAATTGTTCTTAATCAGCAGAATGAGCTGAAGAGTCAAGGTTCAGAGCTGAGGGAGTTGAAGACTCAAATGATCAAGATTTCCATTGCCCTCTATGAACTGGTAAGTAAGAATTATGGAAATATACCATCCCAACCTACTCCAAATCCCAAGGGTAATTTCAACACCATCACATTGATAAGTGGGAAGAAAATAACAGATATATCTATACCTATCGTTCCACCTGGATTCACCTCAAATCTGGAGAAGCCGTATTCCATACCAACTGATGAAAAATACAAGGAGAAAGATAAAGGTAAGAAAAATATTAATGATGTTTCTCCTAAAACCCTTCCTTTTCCAAATAGGGTTGTTCAAACCAAGAATATGGATGAAGAAGCAATGAAAAAAGTGGTTTTGGACACATTCAAGCGTGTGGAGATCAACATTCCTCTACTTGAACCCATTAAGTAAATCCAAGGTATGCGAAATTATTAAAAGAACCTTTTACCAATCGAAGTGGCCGCAAGGGAAATGAGATGATAAATCTTGGAAGGAATGTGTCAGCACTCATTACACTAACTCTAGTAATGCCAAAAAAGTGAAAGGATCTAGGGACATTCACCACCCCATGCACCATAGGGGATTTGCACTTTTCTGATGGACTTTGTGATTTGGGAGCTTCCATAAATGTGATGCCTCACTCTATATTCTCTGCTTTGCTGGTTGGTGAGCTGAAGCTGACGATATTAGTGGCGTAGTTGTCAAATAGAGCTACAACATATCTAGAGGGAGTCCTTGAGGATGTACTTGTATGGGTAAGAGACATGATCTTTCTAGCAGATTTCTATGTGCTTAACATGGAGGATGATCAGGTAAGTTCTCATGCTCCCATTATCTTAGGTAGAAATTTCCTCAAAACTGCAAAAACTATCATAAATGTCAATGAGGGTACACTTTCCATGGATTTTGGGGATGAAGTTGTGATATTTAATGTTATGGATTCCATGAAGTACCCCTCATAGGATCATTCTGCATTTGTTATCTCCCATTTTGAACCACCAAATAAAAACCCCATGGAATTTGATTGTCCTATGCTTAGGGAGATTATGAGTATTTCTTCTAGTTTGATGTCTAAGAGTACTTCCACACCTATTTCTAATGAAAAATACTCTCTTAGATTTGATTTTGAAATGGAATAATATTCTTATTTTGATCATGTGAACTCTAATTATGACATTATTGTTGAGTATGATGATAGATTTGACGCTTTATTATCTGATTTTGATGATTTATATTCTGATACTGATGCTATTTGTGCACATATTTCAGTACCTTCTATGTCTCCATCCATACACCACCCCCCTACACTAGAACTCAATCCATTTCCACCAAATCTCAAATACTCATACTTGTTAAGTGGTGAGAAATTACCTGTTATCATTACTAAAAATATCCCTTTTTAACATGAAGAAAAACTTTTGAATATTTTAAGGGAGAACATCAGGGAAATCAGGTGGACCTTGGCTGACATATCAAGTATTAGCTCCTCCATTTGCATGCATAGGATTATTTTGGAGGATGGGGCTAAACCGGTGAGGCAACCAAAAAGGTGACTCAATCCAACCCTCTTGGATGTTGTTAAAAAAGAGGTTGAAAAATTGCTTGAGGTAGGTATAATCTATCCCATTTCAGATTCACAGTGGGTGATTCCTATTCAGGTTGTGCCTAATAAAAGTGGTGTTACTATTGTTAAGAATGAGAAAGATGATTTAGTTCCAATGAGGGTGAAAAACAGTTGGCACATGTGTATTGATTATAGGAAACTAAATCAATCTACTCGCAAGGACCATTTCCCCTCCCATTTATTGATCAGATGCTTGAGAGACTTGCTGGGAAAACACATTATTGTTTCTTGGATGGATTTTCTGGATATTTTCAGGTTCCTATTACTCTAGAGGATCAAGAGAAGACAACATTAACTTGTCCTTTCGATATGTTTGCCTACCGAAGTATGCCATTTGGACTTTGCAATGCCCCAGGTACCTTCCAGAGATTCATGGTGAGTATTTTTTTCTGATTTTATTGAGACTTGCATGGAGGTATTCATGGATGATTTTACAGTGTATGGGTCTTCATTTGATGAATGTATAAGTAGTTTAGGAATGGTGTTGAATCATTTTATTGAGAAGAATCTGGTCCTGAACTTTGAAAAGTGTCATTTCATGGTAGAGAATGGCATTGTCTTAGGGAATGTAGTGTCAAAACATGGGATAGAGGTTGATAGATCTAAGATAGACATTATTTCATCCTTACCATATTCTTCATGTGTGTGTGATGTTAGAATTTCCTAGGGCATGCAGGATTTTATCGGCGCTTCATTAAAGATTTTAGTAAGATTGCTCTTCCTATGTCACGATTACTTCAAAAGGATTTTGATTTTGTGTTTGATGATTCTTGTAGGACTTCCTTTGATGAGCTAAATATTTTTTTGACCACTCCACCGATCATACAACCCCCATAGTGGGAGATTCCTTTTGAGCTTATGTGTGACGCCTCCAACTTCGCGGTTGGAGATATCTTATCTCAGAGGGTGGAGGGACATCCACATGTGATTGCCTATACATTGAGGACACTGGATTCAGCCCAATAAAACTACACAACCATGAAAAAGGAGTTTCTTGCTATTATATTCGCTTTAGATAAATTCTGTTCGTATTTATTGGGATCTAAAGTAGTTGTTTTTTCTGATCATGCAGCTCTGAGGTACCTCTTGAAGAAGCCAGACGTAAAGCCCAGGCTAATCTGATGGATGCTCCTTCTTAAAGAATTTGAAATTGAGATGAAGGAAAAAAAGGGGTCAGAAAACCTAGTGTTGGACCACATGAGTAAGCTTACTCACACACTAGAGGATGACACCTTGGACCAGGTACCACTTCAGGACACTTTCCCTGATGAGCATATTTATTCCATCTCAGGTATGCATCCTTGGTATGCAGATTTAGTGAACTACCTTGTTGCATCTGAAATCCCTGAAAATTTAAAAAAAACATCAAGTCCAAAAGTTAAAAATTGAGTCTCGGTATTATGTTTGGGATGATCCATAACTCTGGTGCATGTGTAGTGCTCAAGTTATTAGTAGGTGTGTTCCTGATCATGAGTTGGAGTCTATTTTATATTTTTGTCATGCACTTGATTGTGGTGGACACTTTGGACCCCAATGGACAACTATGAAAGTTTTAGACTCTAGATTATATTTTCCTATTTTATTCCATGATGCCCATGTGTTTTGTAAGTCATTCTCTCATTGCCAACACACTGGGAACATTTCTAGGAGACATGAGATGCCCCAACAACCCATACTATTTTGTGAGATTTTTGATGTATGGGGCATTGATTTTATGGGTACTTTTCCTAGTTCATTTGGATTTTTATATATTTTGGTTACTGTTGATTATGTGAGTAAATGGGTGGAGGCTAAGGCCACAAGGACTGATGATTCTCATGTTGTAGTGGACTTTGTCAAGACACATATTTTTTGTAGGTTTGGAGTACCAAAGGCCATCATCAGTGACCAAGGGACACACTTTTTCAATCGGAATTTGGATTCCCTCCTTCGGAAGTATGGGGTGACAAACAAAACATCAACACCATACCACCCCCAAACAAATGGGCAAGATGAGGTTTCAAATTGTGAGTTGAAACAAATTTTAGAGAAAACCATGCAGCCAAATAGGAAGGATTGTAGCAAGTGTTTGGATGATGAATTGTGGGATTATAGGATAGCATACAAGACACCCAGTGGCATGTCCCCATTTCAGATTGTTTTTGGGAAAGCATGTCATCTCCCCATGGAAGTTGAGCATCAAGATTATTAGGTTATAAAGAAATGCAACATGGATTTGGCCCAATATGGAATCCAAATGAAGTTGCAAATTCAAGAGCTTGAGGAGATTTGATTGTATTCATATGATAAATCAAGGATCTACAAGGAAATATCAAAAGAATCTCATGAAAAAATGATCCAACAAAGGGAGTTTCATGATGGAGAGAAATTCCTTCTCTATAGTTCACGACTGAAGCGGATTCCTGATAGGTTGCATTCCATATGGTTAAGTACTTATGTTGTGACTAATTTTTTTCCTTATGTTTTTGTGGAGATCACACAAGAGGACACAGGAAGGAGATTTACAGTCAATGGGAAACATTTTAAGAGATACATTGAGGGACTTCCTACTGATGCAGTGGATTTTATCACACTGCATGACCCCATCATCACTTGAGCACATCAGGATGTTCCTAACCCTTTAACTTTTTTATTCTTTGTCCTATTTAAAATTATACATTTCATGTGCATATATCATCTCATGGGTTCACATTGATGACAATGAAATATTTTATGTTCGGGGGAGGGAACCTTTTAGTTTAGTAATTTCAATTATTTTCATATTAAAAAAACAAAAAAAATTGTGTGTTTTTCAAATTTTGTATGTTTATTTTTCAATTTTATATGTGTTTTTGAAAATTTGGAGCTAAAATGATTCTCATCACCATTTTGAAATCCATATTAATAAGTGAACCAATTTATCCCTTGAAACTAAGCTTAAATTAATGCTGAAATGACTTTGTTTTAAGTTCAAATATTTAGTAATTTCATGAAAAATACAGTGAATTTTGAATCCCATGCCACATATCATTGCCTTTATATTTGAAATAACTTTCCTATGAGGCTTTAGAACCATTATTTTCATATTCTTTACATTCACCTCACTTCTTGATAGAACCAAACCATGCCTGATTTAACCAGAATTTGATTTATTCCTATCAAAACTTGAGGGTTTGAGGTACTTATGTTTAAATGATTGAGGCATTTTTTGGTATTAAAGCCCCTATTTCAAATAATCATATTTTATAATGGCCTACCTTGAACATTTAATCCTTTTATCCATTATAATCCATGAACAACCTGTTAGGTTAGCCACATTATAATCCAATTTTCTCTATCCAACCAACTCTTGAAGTGAAATTGCATAATATAATTGAAATTAAGTGTGGGGGAAGCTATCTTGTGTTGTGATATGACATTATGTGATACTTTGGGTGGAAATTTAAATTCTAAAGAGATTTTTTTGTTGCTGAAAAAATCATTCTATTGAATGCTATGCCTTTTTTGGAGCTTTCATGACAAGTAAAGTTTTGCCTTTCTAGAGCTTTTAAAAAGAAATAAAGTTGTGCCTATCTGGAGCTTTCATGAAAAGCTATTTTGGAGAAGATTGAGTTTTTTTTGCTGAAATGATGAATGGTGTAAAATTTCCATGACTTTTCGTGATTATGGAGCTGAATTGATGATAAGGGTATTAATGAGGAGACCATATTTAATTGAAAATTAGATTAATGCAATTTTTCTTAAAAAAGAGTCAATCCCTCCTTATTCAGCCTCAGATTTTTTCACATCTAAATCCTACCAACCGAAAGCCACAGAACAACCCTAAAAAGTCCTCATGATAAACATATGTCCTTGAATCACATTGGGTGGCAATGTAGGAATTTATCAAGCCTATGGTGACCCTTGTATGAGTTTGGATGAGAAAGACATTGCTAAAAATTGACATTTGTGTGATAAGAGAAAATTCAAGCGAGGTAAGTGTTTTGTGCATGAGAGGATAAATGAAGTGAAAATATATTGAATGATATAAATGAATAACTTGAAATAATGGGTTTTTATGAGGCATGATATCTTTTGTTTCTTGGTGTGTAATTGTTGGATCTCAAGGATATGTGTTTTAAAATTCGTTTTGATTTGATATTGATGTTTACTTGATATGAGGTTTTGACCAGGAGTGCAAAAGGGTAAGTGTGGGGGAGTTGATAGAACACAATTTTATTGAATATTTTATTGATAATAGATGATATAATTTCCTCACATTATACTAAATATGTTCAATTATGAAATATTTGGGATTAGATCATTCATTTGCAAATTTGATGAAAATTACAGTTTTACCCTTTTAAAATTCACTGTAGTATTTCGGGCATAAATATTTTTCTGTACATTATTTTGACTTAAAATTTTGTAAATGTGTTCCTAACTTAGTGGGATACAAATTCTATTTAGGATATGGGATCTGGATTGTGCATTTGAGGGGAGTAAATGGGCCATGAAGACAAAGCTGGACAGAACCATCCAGATTGGAAATTACTTCACCATTTGGCCCATATATTCTTCATACTGGCTTGGAGTGAGACCAAATATTTAGGGAAGATCAGGGAAATAATTAAGAACAAACCATCCTTCTAGATGGACGGACAATTCATGCTTTTTGAAGGTAAACTATGCGGTACAACTTTGAATAAAATATTTGGCTGAGTTTTCATTTCACACTTAAAAAAGTTATGTAACCCTAGCCCTCACAAACTCTATTTAAAGAGGTTTTTCACTCTTTGGGAAGTTTGGTAGAGGATTTGGGAAGTTTTGGCCGAAAGGGTGTCTCTTGGGATTCCCTCAAAACTCTTGGAAGAAGTAAGGCTTTGTGAAAACCTCTCTTCCAAAAAGGCACTCCTCTCCCACCTCCTCTTTATAATTCTTTTCTTTCATGTTTGTATTTTGAATTTTTATTCAATTAATATTATATGTTATTACATTTTATTCTTATCTTAATCTTTATAATTGGGTTGGAATCAAGAGTGGAGACGATATTGGGTTCTACCCTTTCAATTCTTTGCTCATGCAAAACGTCTCCACGATGACCACACCGCCCATGGAAGAGTAGTTTTTTAGTGATCGATCTATCTTCTACCCTATTCATTTAATTGTTTTGAATCATTGAGATACTGTAATTCACTTAATATTATTCATGAATTGATTTTTTAAATTTTAATAAACTAAGAAAGCAATTGAACAATTGACATAAAAACACGCGAGGTTGAGATTTTGTGTAAATTGTGAGAGCGCGAACTTAATCGATAATACAAGACCACATGAGATAATTTTGTAGAGTTAAAATATAATCCATAAACACAATTCATCCTCATTTATAGAATGGATATGTGCTCTAATTAACCATTGACCATAATCTAACCTTAGAACAACAATCAAAGAAGGGTGTTGTGATTGTGTGTTCTGAAGCTAGCCTAGGGTTTAAGTAAATCATCTTTGTGGTTAAGTTAACTCTCATAGGGTTCGAGGGTTAAAAAATTAGAGGATCATAATTAATTGAATATTGATTTAAATGATAATGATTAATAATTAAATGAAGAGGTAGAGTTATATTGATTACTCCTTTTAAATATTTTCTAAAAAAACATCTTCTTATTGTGTCATTTTAATCGAACTTCATTTCAAAACTAAAAAAATACAATATTCTTCCAAAAAAATTATTCTAGATTTATAAACTATAAAAAAACCTCATCCTTTCAAGTAGTGTTTTAATTTTATTCTATTTTATTTTTAGAATACCTTTAAGAAGTTGTTGTAATTTACTTCCTCCTTTGAGAAACAACATTGGCCAGCCACTATGCTGCACCTAAGTACCCAAAAACCACTAATCATTTGAGGGAACCCACGACAGTGCTCTTTCAGAAGCCGACCTAGGTGACCGCCATTGGATGGAAGTCATGACTATCCTAAAGTATCTAAGGTGTACTAAGGATATGTTCCTAGTTTATAAAGGAGATGAGGAACTAGTCATAAGAGGATATGTATATGCTAGTTTCCAGGCTGATCAAGATGACATGAAGTCGCAAACAGGATACATATTCAATTTTAATGGAGGTGAAATGAGCTGGAAGAGATCAAAGAATAGTGTGGTTGCATATTATACAGTAGAGTCCGATTATATCGTATCTTCTAAGGCAACTAAAGAAGCATTTTGGATGAGAAGCTTCATCCAGGAGCTGGATGTGATACCTAGTAGTAAAGATCCCATCACATTGCACTGTGATAATAATACAATGATGACTCTCGCAAAAGAGACAATATCACATCAGTGGATGAAGAACATAATTCGAAAGTAGCATATCTTGAGGGATTTTTCTCAGATAGGTGAAGTTTCAGTGAGAAGTATTTCCACAGAAGACAACATGGAATACCCCTTGACTAAAGCCTTGACTCAGCAGAAACATGATCACCATGTGAGGTCCAGCGGACTAAAAGTCGTAGGCAGTTGGCTCTAGTCCAAGTGGGAGTTTTTAAGAGTTGGTGTCCTAGAACCAACTGGTTGTACTTTGATTACATGGATATTTAATGTATTTAAATATTAAACATATTATTACATACTGTTCATTGTTTTTCATGGCTATGATGTAATAATGTCCTAGAGTATTTGTTGCATTAATAAGGTCATGGGAGTTCCCTGCTATGATGAGAACCTTGAAATGCTATAATAATATTCTTAAATATAGTTCTAAGATTGGATGACATATTATGATAGGACACATAGCATGCAGACCATTAGGTGGGATTACTCGTAAGTATATTAGACTTCCTCTCATGAAGTTCACACTTGGTAATCTCCAAGATAGGAGATTATGAGAACAGACCCACCGGTAGGAATTCCACATGTCCTGGTGTCATCAGATATTTCTATCCATGATCATGTGTAATGATCCTTAGACTTTAATATTATCATTAATATGTGTCATGACTTTCACACTTTAATTTACTGATGAAAACCATCATGTAGACAGTTGGTGAGATGTAGGGTATGTTGGGTGCGTCATGAGTGGCATGTTATTAATGGATAAGTCGAGGAAGGATTTTTCCTTTCCATTTATAGAAGTTGATATCTCGACCCTTTGATTGAAATATAACCATCAAACGAAATTCCATGGCCAAGGTGTAATGACAAGTTTATTTCAGGTAGTTAAAGAACGAAGTATCAAGCATAAAAGTTGATGACACTATCATGAAACCTGCTTGATGAGATATTGCAGCAAAGAGATTATATTACAGAGTGAGTATTCGTATATGGATGTCGTTGTTTCAATTTTAAGTTCTTTCTCTTGGGTGACTTGACCTATTTCTAGATAGTACTCTTGGACTTTAGGCAAACCCACATAATGCCAATGAGAAAGAATCCTAGAGGGTCACACACTAAGTGAACTGGTGGTCTCAGTTAAATTCTATTTGAATTTAATTAATAAATATTATTCTCAAGACAATGGAATAATTTTATTCAAGTTAAAATGATTGCATAAATTAAATAAATATTTATTCACCAGATTGTGGGTAATATATATATATATATATATTTATTTTATTGAACATTTAATAAATATTTACTTACTAGTTTTAAATTAAATATTTATTTAATATAATAAATTATTTATTTATTTGGGTGTTTAATAAATGTAAGTGGAGTTTGAGGGGACTAAGGTAGGTCCGATAGTAAAATAATTATTTACAAGACAATAAATAATTATTTAACTAGTTGGTACAAATTAAAATAATGCTACTATTATTTTGTGATGAAAATTTTTATTTATAATTATCTTTTTTTAAAGTTGGCACACCATAAATAATTACACAATATTATTATTAATAACATGGGTTTTCTCTATGGTTATGAATTTATTTAATTGTTGTTAAGCAATAAAATATTGTAACTGAAGCCCCATGTCAATAAATAGACACATACGTCTATTGTGCCTTTTACCGAACCGAACACCCTGTGAATTGAGAATTGTTGAGCTAAACAATTTCTCTCTCAAATCCTCTTCCTGCCCCTCTTAAGAATGAGAGCCATTATTCAAGGCTGAAGAACAAGTGATTAAGAACGATTGATACAAGACACTCGCTTCACCGCGCTAGCACCTGGAGAATGAGCAGTGTTGATCAGAGACCATCAGAGCATGTGTGGATCACCACTAGAGGTATTCTAGTTTGGATCCTTAAAAGCGCAACGAGATAATTCATAAGGGTCATTCCAGACAATCAACATCATCAACAAAGAAAATACCGAAGAATCGAGGTATTATTTTCTTTATAAAATTAATTAAATTAATTATAAACATGATGTGAAAGATCCTCTATAAAGGTTTCTGGCCTCTTCCTTATTTATATAAATATTTGATTCTATTCTGTGGAGATTGGAATTCATCTTTGTATTGATCCTAGAATAATCATTGATGATGGTAAAAATCAAAGTTGGGTGCTATCCCAACCACACTTCTGCTGCACCCAGAACCTAAAATTGTGTCATACGATGCCCATTTTTCAAAGCTTGGGAAGGGGGTAGAATCACTGGGCTTAAATCTGGATCAAGCCCAAGCTGAGCTTCAACATGTTAAGCTTTAAAAAAACCATATATAGAAGAAGTTCAAGTTAGTGGAAATTACCACTCGGGCGATGTTATCTGAGCCGCCTTGAGAGTCTATCACCATCACACACCTTACCCTTAGGTCATATGCGAGTGTTATAAGGGGTTATGTGTTGAGTCCCTAGTTACTTAAAATTTAATCTATTTGTTAAAATAAAATTTTTATTTCATCATTTCCATTTTAAGAATAGTTTTGCTTAAAAATTGTGATGGAATTTGATAAATTGATTTTTCAGGAAAAAATTGTACTTTTTAGAAAAATATAAATTATTATATTAAACTAAGGTTTTATTAATAATGTTTATTATAATTAAATAGTGTTATAAAAACACTACTTTTTAATTACAAATGATAAAATAATTTTATTTTTTTCAAGTATGAGAAATTTTACTATGCATTTTCTGTCTGTTATTATTTTTAATAAATAAGTATTTTTATAGTTAAAAGTTAAATTTATCATATTTAGAGAATTATTTTGATAAAATAATTTTTATTTTTTGAAATCATAATGTTGATATTGGGTTATGGTGAATTTTTTATAATTTTATAAAATACTTTAGTTTTCTATAAATAGTAAAAATACAGTTTGAGTTTTTCAGTATGTTTAATGACATCATTAATGATATAATAATTAATATAAAATTCTGGTTGAATCTTTTGGATTAAAGTAACACAATAGATGTCCCAAGTTTACAATACCATTAGAAATCCCATGGTTTTGCAAATACCACTACTAAGGCGTCTAAGGAAATTAATAAAAAACTCCCTCACTTTTTCTATAAATACCCACCCATTTCTCCATTATATTTCATTCCCAATTTATCCTTCATGAAGCTCTAATATTTTTACCTCCCAAGGAGTCCTTAAATGATTTACTCAATCCCCCAAGGTCCCAATCTTCACGTTTTAGGAGTCACTATTCAAGGTAAGGGAAATATCAACTTCTCTTTTCCTTTCAAGTTCCCTTTTTATGTGGTATGCATTTCAGGTTTCCAAACTATGATCTTATATCCATTTTATTCTATCTATTTAATATATTAAGAGTATTTTATGAGGGATATACTCTTTTCGCCTCTCTTTTTAATGTTTTCTAAAACCATGCTTCATACCCATTATACTGCCATATTTTCTTCTCAAAATCTCTCTCTTTTTCTCAAGAAATTATTTTATTTTATTTTATTTGAATACCCAAAACTATTTATTTTCTAGGGATATTCACCAAAATATAAAAATTATTTATTTTATTCTATAATAGACATAAATGAAACCCTCATTCCCTTTCCATGGGTTATTAATAACATAATGATCATGTTTTTAAGCACATTTTAAATCACCATGATTTTGATACGAAAACCATTTATTTTATTATCCATGGGTTATTTATAAGATGTTTGATTATGATCTATGTGTCTCACATGAAAATTAAGACATATGAATGGTGCACCCTGATATATTTCCAATGCATTGGGTAAATAATTTAATCTCTAGAGATGACATGTTTTACGATACCTTGGTGAACAACTTTGGAATTTTTTATAACACCTCAGTGAAAAACCTTAAAGATATGCTTATGAATGTCTAAAATAAATGTTGTAGACACATTTAAATTTTATTATTCATGTTATTTTTACTATTATATGTCTCTCTCTTTTGATCATGTCTTTATTATATTCTTCAAGTTCTTATCGATAATTCTCATGATCACTTGTAAACTATTTCACCTATTTTCCCTTACCGGGACTTATACTCACCCTTTACTTTGATGTATGTACCTAGATTATAATATGTAGTAAATGATTTTACAATGAACCTTTGAAGAAGCCTTTCAAGTGGATTAGAATAATGTTTTAAGTTTTCATGTATTATGTACCTTGTTTCCAAGACACTAAACTTTAAAAGATCCTTTGTTTGTAAAATTTTATGTAAAGTTATATAATAAAAATGATGGATTATATAATGAAACTATATAATATGCACAAGAACTAAATATTTCATGAAAAAGAACGCATGATAAAATAAGGCAATTAACACTAGAAACAATGAAAATAATGAAATATTATTAATGAACGGGTGATAAGATATTACAAAAGAATCATATATGATATTATAAATAATAATATGGTTATATTATAAGTTAATAATATGTTTTAAAAAACTATAAAGTAACTTAAATCATGTTTAACCAAAAGTAAGTGTGTGGTAATAGATTTAATCTCAATTTCATTTCACCGAGGAATATTGTAAAGTTATGCCCCTAATTTATTTTATATGGTTTATATATTTCCCCTTTGACATTTAATATCATGATTCATTTTAACTTCATGGTATTTTAAGTTTCACTTTGAATCATTTCATCCAAGGTGATTTTACTTTAAAATCACCAAGTGGTAAAAGTTATTGTACAATCTCACTTTTTTTTGTGAATGTTAAATATCTTTTGAAACACTCACTTTCTTGTAATAATTTTTTAGTGGAAATTATATTTCCATTAAATATCCATATTTTTTCATGATAAATAATATTATTTCTTAAAATGTATATTTTTTTTCATACGGTGTTTATTTTGAAATGTATTTGATTAACTGGGGAAATATTGATAAATATATATCATTTACGCAATACAGATAATTGTTTATAAGGAATATTGATTCATGAATTAAATCTATCATTTGATATGTGAGGAATGATTTGGACCTATAATTATAGGTGGGGACCAATATAATATAGCCCCTTGATGCATCAATAGGTCTCATGATAAAAATTTAGTTATCCAAATTAAATATGTTTCTACCTATATTATTTAAACCATATTGTGAAAGGTCTTGATGGTAGAGGTATCATGATGCCTGAGATCATGAAATCCAATGATTAAGCACTTCCTTCATTAAGAATTCAGTTATCATTATCCATGAGATTTTCACAATGATATTATATTTGGATGCATTTCATTATTTTTTTACTGATCAAATGACATGTGTTTTTAGTTATTTACCTTGTCATATTGATTATGGATTATCTAGTCATGTGGTAAAGTTATTTAAATGGAATGTGTTTTTAGTTATTTAACTTGAAATATTGGTCATGATTCATTGATTCATGATACCTTACACTATACTTAACCCTTACTGATCATTTGAGCTCACCCGTATTTTTTTTCCTTTCCCCAGGTTATGAAGATGAATCCTTTGAATAAGTTTCAAGGATACTGAGCATTTGATTTTTGTTATGTATTATGTTTTATTTTATACTTAAAAATGTAAAATGAGTATCATGCACGTATTTGGTTCTCCAAAACTACTAAAATACTCAGTACTTTGGGATTTGATTCACTGTATCTATGTCAATGTAATAAAGTAATACACCGACTCTAGGTTACTAGAGTTGGGGTCATTACAATAGGAGTTGAGAATTGTACTTGGGAAGTTGGGAAACGAGGCAAGATATATTTTATCTTAAAACCCAATTTTAAATTTTTTCAAATATTTATTTCTAATATTTTTCCTCTATGTTTATATTATTTTATAAAGTGTAAATATTTAAATAAATGGATTAAAAAAGTCATTTTGTATCTCCTATGAATTTCTTATAAAGGTTTTCAAAAGTTATTTTTTTCATATTTCATATAGAATGTTTGACTTTATTTACAAAGAATAAAAGGAATGTTTTTTTAACATATATGATAGAAACAACTTTTCCTTCTACCATAACCATTATTTCATATTTAGATTAATTTAAAATATTCCATGTTTTATTTAAAGAAAAACCCTCCTTCCATTTATTCTAGGTAATTTAGTTTTTAAAATGAGGTTTCAATGGAAATGGATATATCAATATCTGAAAATGTTTTACTTATGGGTTCAAAAGTATATTTTTATGAGTTTGATGATTAAAATACAATATTTTATGTGTTTCATGTATGTTATGGTCCTTGGAAATTGTTTATTATTACAGGTGGGCCTGATATATCTCTCAAATACATTGAGAAATGATTTTGTTTTTCAGAGAATTATGTTATTAACTGAGTAAGTTATTCCATTTGTAAGGGTTATTATTAGGGTGCTATGAAGGTGATATCCCAAGGTAACCACATGAATTTTTTATCCTTGTAAATAATTTTTCATGGAAATACTTTGATTCCATAATGTAATATAATGATATTTTGTTTAAAGGATTTCTTATACCCTTTAATGGTAAAAGGTGTGTTTTTAACAATTTTTTTTTTCATGGGTCCTCATTATTTTTTAGAAAAACCTCATGATTATGATTTTGAATTTATGTTTTCTTATAATGTGTTTTATGAAAAAATTTGGTTAGTAAATATTATTATATGTTTAATTAAATTATTATTTTATCTCAAAGTTTATTAGGTTAAAGACAAACTCTATTATATGATCTCATGGTTTTGAAATGGTCCAATAAGTTTATTTTATTTTTTATATATGTATGTTACTAAGATTTTTTTATTGATCTCACATTTTCAAATTATTTTTCATAGGGATTAAGTATAAGTATAAATTTTAATAAAATAATACTTCTATAAATGGAAGTTACCTTGAACGATGCAAGTGTGTCTTTATAAAGAACTTTTTTTGTGAAAAAAATGGATACTATGCGGAAATGTCCATTTTTTTATGTAAGAGTTTATCCAAATTATCTAAAACTATAAACCTAAAATTCACTTGGTATGTAAGTGATCCAATATTTTCTTTTGATATTTTATGTTTTATATGGCTAAAATTGGGTCACATTTATTAATATCCAATCTAGAAATATAAAGATTATGTTTTTAGCACTTGATCCAAGAGTGTGAGTTCAGGGCTGTCATAGTTGGAATTAGAGCAGGGTTTAGATAACTTTGGAGATTATGATGTTTTTATGTGAGGTTAACTTAAGAGTTATGGATACCATCATGGGTTTATAATTTTAAGGTCGATCATAAGTTCAAAGGCATAGACACCACTTTTTAGATTTTAAGTGGTGGGATTTTAATATGATTAATGATACTTTAGGAGACATTTATTGAGTTTTGATAAATGTATGAGGTATATATATCCATTAAGTTTAAATTTTGTTGTATTGGAAAGGTTATTTGAGTAATAATTCTTATATATTTTTTGGACATAAGTTGAAATATATTGACAACCTTTAGGGTTAAGATGGTATTTTCTATTGAGGTAATTATAGTTAATTAAGATGAAATTGTTATTAAATTTTTGGAACATATGTTTTATCATATATATAACCATGGGATTTAAAAGTAATTTGGTGATTATGTGATTAATGTTATTTTTGAGTAAGTTCACTATTTTGGGATCATTATATGATTAAGGTATATAACGAACTAACCCAGGTCAACATGAAACATCACTCATGATGGCTCACCATAATGTGGAGATCAACAAAAGGACCAAAAAATGCCTCATGTATAATAGAAAAGAGGTAAACTAATAAAGTAAATCACAAAATAAAAAGGTACATAAGCATGAGGCATACAAACCTAACTAAAATTCTAAACTCTGAAAATAGAACAAAGTTAATACCAAAGCCAAAACCACATCTCCATGTGAACATCTGTAACTACCATCCCAAACCTCTATGAAGGAAATTGAAAACATGAGAAGACAGTGTCCTACATGACACCCTTCCCTTTACCTGTGTCCTATAAAACTAAATCTCTATATTCCTAAAGTCATATACAGGGTATAAGGAAAACACCAAGTAGGATGACACTATGAATCTATATGATGTCTGTCACTATATAACCATTAGTTATAGCTTAAAAAATAAGTTTATAATGAAATTTCCTTTGAAAAACAATTTTCATAAATTACCCTTTAGTTTTTCTTTCAAAAAAACCCATATCAAAAGACATATGAATATGAAAATCAATACGAATGAAAATATAGAGGAAAATTAACAAAATAATTAATAACACTAAATATGACCAAGTAAAAATTCCAAATATGATACATAAATGAATCCAAGAGCATGAAACATAATTGATATCTATTCTATGAAAATATATAACTAGGAAATGCAAGTAATACTAAACCATAAATAATAATAATCCTAAGATACTAAGTTCTACCATAGTTTATCAGTATCACAACCATATCCCCTAGTGGTGCCACACTCACTGGGATTTTCATATGTCTTTACCCAAAGTTCCCAAAATTTTCTCATATGTTATGTTTTCACAAAACATCCAAGTAAACCATGATCATAGTTTTATAAAATATTTCCACAAGTAAAGAATCATTGCTCCCATGATTTAAAATCCATTTTAGATTCAAAAACCACCTTTGAGGCATCTCATTGAAGACATGGTGTAAAAAAATATTTAAAGAACCCTTTAAAAACCATTTCACAATCCATATAAGGTATACTTTCATAAAACAACCCTTGTATATGTCAAATCAATGAATTTCATAAACCAAAACAAAGGAATTTATAAGAATATAAGGTAAATTAAGGGATAGAACCATTTTATAGAGACACCTACATTGAAAATGAAGAAAACCTAGTTTCCTTTGAAAATAGAGATTTAAAATAGGATATATCAGGTCCTCACAAGCCAAAATCCATAATAAACATTACAAATTCTCCATCAAACCCTTTAAATAAAGAAATAACACCCCAATTATGTTCCAATGAAATAAGGGGAAGAGGTATAAAGCATAGATATAAAGAGAAAAGGAGAAATTGATAGGAGATCCAAATATACCTTGAAGATATCTACCCAAGTCGATCATGAATCACCAAGGAACTATAGAGATAACCCTCTAGAGAACCAAAGAGGGGGTATTTTGAGATAATGAGGGATTAAAAAGATATTAGAGTTGAAGAAAACCAAGAGAATTGGTGCATTTTTTAAATTTTAATAAACCCATATGGGGTTCTTGGTTATACCGCATGGTTAGACAACCCATACGGTAACCATGAAATAACTAATATCCCTCAAGAACCATAGAGCATGGTTACTTGGTAATATCCACACGATTAGACAAACCATGTGCAAGTTTTGTGACAACCTCTGTCCCAAAACAATTCATCCACATGGTTTTCCTAGAAACTAAAATGGTTAGACAAACCATGATGAAGACATAAAAAACACATTTGGAACCAAAAATTCCATATCACATAGTTACCAAATGGTTAGACAAACTGCACAACTAAACCACGCGCCTGGTCTATTTCCCCCAAACTCCAAATTTTCACCCCCAACTCTTAAAATACTCTAAATCCTCAAGAGATATAAATTAATCTAAAAAACAAACATACTTGTGAACTAGAGGGTGTTACAATGTGAATGGAAACACTTTTGGATAATATGGTATTTTATTTGGGGAATAAAGGTTGAATTATGTTTTGGAAGTATATATGATTTTATTTTGGATTTATGGTGATTCAGGATTATTTATATAAAATATTACAATATTTTAGAGATTATATGATTAAGAAATATACATTTTTGGGTATATGAATTTATGAGTGACTAATGTTGTTTGTATATAAATGTTAAATTGATCTCAAAAAAATATGTGATCAAATCCTTTTGATTTTTGGGTTTTGAAATTGATCAAGAATATTTTGAAGAGTTTTAAGGTTAGTTATTTATGAAATGTTTAAATTTCAACTTTGGGTGTTATTTTTGAGGCTTTTAAGATTAATATATTATTTCTTCGTATTGGATATTATCTTACCCTATACTAACTATTTTGGTTTTGGTTAATGTATAAAGATATGAAGAATAACTTGTTATCCTTTTGTGGATCATGTAATCCATTAGAAGTTTATTTTAGTGCTATAGACATGAAAAACTCATCTTTAATATTCATTTCTTGGGATAATATATGTGATAAAAGTGTAAATTGATTGAAGAATAACCAATGGGTGAAATTGTTCTTATGAAATGGAAATAAATCAAGTAAGCATGTTTTCTTATGTTCTCTATCCCTATGGTAAAAGAATACCTCAAATATTAGAAAAGGATCTTGAAATAAAATTTTTATTCTCTTAAGATCATTTCTAATGAATTGATGGTCTCTTATCTTCTAAAAAAAGTATAACATTATCTCTTAAATAGATATTCTTTCTAAGTCTACGATTTCACTTGCTGTCAATGTTATCATTTTTTGGGAACCTGATTATGTTTTATTATAGGAAACCTTACTATTTACCTTTTAATATTTGTAAAAGGTTGTTTTATTATCATTTTTTATAATGTTGGTTTTCAATGAAGATATTTTAAAAAAATATTAAAAAACTTTTTCCTTTCATAATCTTATGTTTCATCTTCCAATACTTGGAATTAATGTTAAAAAATGTTTTATAGGACATGAGAAAAAATTATGAGGGCACAATTCTTTAAGTATGTATAATTTAATTCCCTAATATTTTAAAACAATACTATGTTAGATAGCGTATACGACACAAAACACATAGCTTTAACAACTTTGAAATATTATTATTTAAATATGATCATTATAACCTATATATTGAATTGGTGGATATGAGTAAGAGTAGCCACATTATGATATATATATATATAAAGGTCCTTGTAATGTCTCAGTTTTTCCATGTATTATTTTTAAATATTATATGAAATTATTATAAGACTAGGAACAGAGACGAAATATCATTCCGAGGCCTGGTGATTCCGAAATGGTGGTTAAAACTTTTTTTAAGTTAAGTGAGTCGGCACTTATGCGCGGTTGTGGCAGTTTCCAAACATATGTCCGGATTAAAAGTATGAGGGCACCATTGCATCCGGGACGATGAATTTACATAAGAATGGGTTTAACCTCGACCGGTGCGGGTTGAGGTAAAAAGTTAATTTTTGGACGCTTTTAGTAAAATAAAAATAAAAATAAATTCACAATGTTTATTTTATTTTTATATGGAAACATGTGTTGCAGCACAGCGACGGGGCAACTGTTTCTTTAATAAATGACACGTCATAATGACTTAGAAATGGAAAGCTGGACTCATTAATACCGCAACTTATTTTTGAATTCCAAAACACGTTTTCCCTTTTTATTGGGATAATCGAACGTCGATTATTGGAAGAAGATTGAGAGGAAACTATGGAGAAAACTCTCGGTGATGAATGGCGATGGATCGAAGCTGCGAATCGCTGCACCAACAAAGTTGAAGGATCGTGACGATGATGGCAGCGCGACACCTTTGTCAGCGATCGATCCCTTTATGAGGTCGGGGTTTGTTATTTAAATTCTCTTCCCCATTTTTGATTTTAAATGACGAACGCGGATCAACCACGAACATACTGATCCGCAGATTCGTACGTTCTTGTGGGAGGGTTTTATTTGGGATGATTCAGGGAATTGATCCATGTTGAATTGTTATTGTTTGTTTCTACTCCATTTAATTCTACTAACGGGAGTGGATCAGTAATGTGAAGAACGACGGCGAATGTTTGTTCCTCGATTCGTTCATTGGATTTTTCCTCCCCCTTTTCTTTCGTGTGTTCTTCATGTTCTTTATGGGGTGATGAAAAACGGATTATTACGCATCCGTTCTGTGACATGATGATCCCAAATTAAAGAATAAACACCACAATGACCTGGCAGAGGTGCGACGATGATGGTAGACGATGAATCAGACCAGATCGAGAAGGTCCGTTCTTCGAGCGTTCTTTGCACGGGTGGATCATTGCATGTTTTCGGAGCCGATTGGAGGTCTAAAAACAACAGAATCGGATTCATGGTGTTAGGGCAACCAAAACTTGGGAGTTTCATGGTGATTAGACAACCAGATCGATGAACGGGGCATCATGGAAGGTGCGACGATGGAAATTCGCATTTCTGAAAATTTCCAGAATACACCGTGTGTACTTCCGAAGAACATGTCGTGTAGTACTGGCAGTGGCGGCTAGGGTTTTAGGGGTCAGAGAGGAATCACATAGCGTGTGACCTTGGTCACATTCCGTGTTGGACTTTCCCTGAAGATCAACGTGTATTTTGGGAAGTACATGAACTCAGGATAGACTGCACTGCTTCAGACGACACGGTGTGTACTCTCTACATGACATGACATAAGCGGTTACGTGGGACTCAGCATGTATCCTGGGTATACATGGACACGGGATGGAGTACACGACCGTGTACTCCGTCACACGGCCAGACGAGGCCAGTAATGTGGGTCACCTTGTGTACCGATTACACGGGTTAGAGTACATGGGTTTATGATCGTGTACGGGCACATGGCCAGCGTACACGGAGCCAATCCCAGTCACTCAGACATGGCGTGTACACTGTAATATACATTGTGCACTCACTTTTCTACACAACCAGCCTTACGACATGGGTCGTTGTACACGGGCAGTACTCAGGGTCAAACAACACGGCGTGTAACTTTTCTACACGTTGTGTACTTTTTGAAAAATGGCATGGTCCTCTTGTCCACCATATCTTGGACATATTTCGTTTGGGTTAGTTCCCCTTATTCTCTTTCCCCTGAAGGTTAGGCATCGTTTCCTTATATAGAAGTATGATCCCTTCAGCAGGACTTTCTGTGATAGAGTCGGCATCCCTCTGAGAGTCCTAGAGTGAGATCCTCTATCCATTCTTCACCCTAGGTAGAGTCAGGCAACGACATGACCAAATCTACCAGGAGTTGATCCTCTACCTAGCTGGTGAATCACCTAGCTAGTGAATCTGGATGAGTCACAGTATCCTCCATGGCCCTGACAGTGATCCTCATCTGTGTATCATGATCTTTCCCACTCAGGAGTGTGTCTCCCGTAATGAGTGCATCAATCCATTGTGATCTTCCCACTCAGAAGTGTGTCTCCCGTAATGAGTGTAACTACCTCTCGTGACATTTCCCGATGAACAATAATTCTCGGACGAACGTCATCAGAGCTACCAGACTCGTGGAGTGTGTTCTCCTAGAATGAGTACTTCATGGAATATTCAAACTAAATCCCTAGTGGGGGTATGCAGTTATGTGACTTGTCTCTAGAATACGGGTCTGGGTTTTGAGTATATCTGGATTGTGATCTCCTATTATATGTTCAGTAGACATATATTGTGTAGAGTTGACTATGCCTTTACTTTGTGTACTGCCTTTTGTTTTTCGGGGTCCTCTACTGAGTATTGTTATACTCACCCCTACATGGGATCTGCCCGCACATGTCTTGTATTGTAAATATGAGCAACCTTTCGACAGAGTACAGGGTGGACCAGGGTAGGACCGAGCTTTCTAAGTTCCCTACAGGCTGAGGCGTCCCTTAGGTTATGAGCAGCAGTCCCAATACCTCTTTGTGTTTCCAAGTTGGACTTTTTTCAGGCTCTTGTTTTTGGTGGGCTTGTATTCTGGCCCAGTTTACTTTCAGTACTTTACTTTCCATTGTACTCTTTTGGTTGAGTTTAGTTATATGCATGAATTTTTGTTCATTAATGGTTTTTTTCATTTCAGCATTTGTGGGCTTGGAGATGTGTGTGTGTGTGCAGGTTCTTAGGAAATGCCTCCCATGTAGCATATGCCACTCGGTGCTAGTCACCAGCCCCTGGCCTATTGGAGGTGGGCTTGGGGATTCACGACGTGGGCCCCACTAGGACGGGTCATGACAGAGTGGTATCAGAGGTGGTCAGTTCTACCTTAGGACCAAGAGTCTATGAGTTAGGTTTGGGGTAACAGTGATAAGTGTTTCAAGCTCATATTTCAGGCCAGAGACTCCAGTGTTGGTGTGGCGGCCGACATATCCATACACCAGGACTCTGATAACCTGCTTTTCGACTCGGTACATGAAAACACTAGTTGCGGGGAAATAAAAGAATGGTACATGCATCATATAAGAATGGGTTGTGTTTTACATATCCTTTGTGTCAGCTATCCAGATATACTCATTGACCATGGTACATCTTGTTTCCTTACAGGATGAATCCGCGATGCATACCCTCTAGGATGCAGTAGCACGATCCCGAGGATGACCCCCTCAGTGATGAGACTTCGATACATGGACCAGTTTCCTAGGCATTGTCACCAGGTGGTGCATCTGCTATACCACCATGTCACACCCCGACCACAGATGCACTTATTTTTACTTCTTTCTTGGTCCCGGTTTAAAATTTTCAAAGTTTAATTGTGTTGGCGGTTTCGCTCCGGTGCGCAGTCACCGCATCATTAGCAGTGACCGTGCGTTCGGCCCGGGTGACCGTGTGTTCACCCGGTGTTTTAAATATTAAAAATTTTATGTTGGAAATTTATTATTATTAAATTATTGTTTTTATTTTTTAAGTTATTCATATTGTATGTGTGTCTGCATGCGTGTTTATATATGTGTATATATATATATGTATATATATATATATGTGTATATATATATATATATATATGTTTATGTGTGCTTATATATAAGTATATATGTTTATATGTGTATGTACATATATAAATATATGTTTATATATGTTTAGATATAGGTACATATGTCAGTATACGTATATATATATATATATATTTATATGTGTGTGTGTGCGTTTAATTTTTTAAGTGATTTTAATATCCTAAATGTTTTGATTAAAAATAATTATTATTAAAATTAACTAATTATTTTTATTATTCTTATTTTTATTATTATTATTATTATTATTATTATTATTATTATTATTATTATTATTATTATGTTGTTGTTGTTGTTGTTGTTATTATATATATATTTTTTTTCTAACCAAACCCTAGCTTCCCCCCCTCTCTCTTCTGTGCGGCGGCCCCCTCCCCCTCTCCTTCTCCCCTACCCAACCACGCGCCCTGCCCTCCTTCAGGCCACCGCCTCGCCGGCCCTCCGCCTCGCCGCACCCCTCGTCCGTCTCCCGCTCTGCCCAGCGCCCTCCACCGCTTCCCCCTGGCCTCGCGCGACCACCGACGCCCGCGAATCACCGCGCTGACCCTGCTCCCGACCGCCACCCTGCTCCGCTCCGGCGTCTCCACCCCGTGCCCTCCCTGTCGCCTCCCCGACGCCGCACCGCCGTCGGTCCCGCGGACCCCCTCCCGGCCTGCTCCCTCTGTCACACAACGCCGCCCCGCGCCGCTGCCCTCCCGCCGGATCCCAGCCAGCCGCCTCCGCTTCCCTCCTGCAGCGGCGCTTCGCCGCGCCTCCCATTGGATCTCGGTCGCCGGCTGCTGCCCTTGCCGGTGCCGCGCTTTCCGGCACCTCCCCAGTCGGTGCCGCGCCGCCCCTACCGCCGTCGTCCCAGACTTTCCGCGCCCTGCCGATGTCGTCTTGGCTTGCGTGCGCCCTGTCGGTGCTGTTCCGACCAGCGTGCGGCCTACCAGCGTCGTTCCGACCAGCCTGCACCTTGCCGGTGTTGTCTCGGCCTCCCGTTCTGGGTCCCGCAGCCCCGGTGAACCCCTCTTAGACCCTTCTGGTTGAGAATACCTCCGCACCGAGGTGAGGTTTGAGTTGTTTATTTGTTTGTATAATTTTAGGTCAATACTTTATTGTGTTTTTGAGTCCCTGGTTATTTTTATGTTTTGCATTGGTCCGCGCCGAGTCGTCGGCTTGCAGGTTTTTGTGCGCAACCGCGAAGCGGGTCACGTCGTCATGTTTGGACTGCAAGTCGAGGTATGTTTTCCCCACTACACTTTCCTTTAACTTTAGAATTTATTTATTCCTTGTCTTTTTATTGAATTTCAGTAAATTTAAAGTAGTATTAAATAGTTATGCTTAGTGCGGTGACTTGCTGAAAATGAAATCTGTTCAATTCTTGCATTGCACTGGAAGCATTTTTCTTGGACTTAATTGAGTGGTTTTCTTGTGATATGACTAAATGAGTTCTTTTTGAAGTGTGCAAGACATGTTGAAGTGTGATTGAAAATGGTTTTGGTGTGTGTAAAATGGAAGGTGTATTGTTTATGGAAAATTGTGTTCTCTTAAAACCTTGAATAGAGAAAACGCTCATTTTGCCTTTAAACTTGTTTTTGGAAACTTCAAGTGTGGACCATTTGTTGTTGAAATTTTTTTTCCTTTGACGCGTGAATAAAATTTTGGATTCCATTTCAGAAACAATGTTCCTTCAAAAAAATTATTAAAGGCCCGTTTGGCTCTTGATAAAAGTGGCATGCATTAGGATATTGGAAAATGGTTTTACTTGTGACACCAATGTGTTTCAGTTCTAAAATGCTGTTTTGAGTTTCTTAAATGAGGTTCTAAGTGTGTACTGGTTTTCAACGTGATGGCGTGTGTTGCTTCTGTTGGAAATGTTTTTCTATTACATGGTTTTTGAGGCCCGGTTGGCACTTTATGGAATGTGAAGTGATTATATATATACATATACATACTTATGAGGCATCTCTACAGCGGGACTTCCCTTTGAGGGTTGTCGTGTAGCGGTGTCCGTGTAAGGGGTTGGCAAGTGCAGTGAGATGAGTCACGCGTGCGAGGGCCTCCCACTTACACAGTATTATTAAAACCACCGTGGGTTCCTAGGCGTCTTTTAGAGAATCGAGTGACAGTTGCTGGATAACCCCGATTAGACAGGTTGGTCCCCCCTTGGTAGGTAAGGCCTTGTGGGGCGTGCCACTGGTTGGCTGTTAGGGCAGCCATTTGGTTATTGACTGTGGAGTACCATGCCGGCAGGTAGTCTGAACCCGAGTACGTCCAGGGGTTTTCTAGGGATGTGTAGGATCACCCATGGTTACTTGATGTTCTTTGCTTGTTTACTTTCAGTTTCTCCTTATAGATTATACTGTTATACTTTGTGAAAATGGTTTTCAAATGAATATGTGTTATTCTATTTGTGTAAAATTTGAAAATGTAACACTTGTTTCTCTTTTAGAATGAATTTGGCACCAATGAAAGGAATTCAAATTTTGAAAAAGAATAAGGGTAATGTCACATGTTTTGATCTTAAAGTGAAACATTATGAAAGCTTACTTTTATACATTGTAGTTCAAACCTGGAATTTATAGATTCTTTATTTACTGGAAGTGCTTTGGGTTTTGTTGTTGGGCTCACCTACTGAGTACTTTTGTGCTCACGCCTATATTTTACCTTTTTAGTTGCAGGTTCCTTGTGTACAGGTTTTTCTGGTTTAGTCACTCAGTGTTGGAGCGAGGTTGGTTTTCAGTTGGGTGGTGACCCGTGGGGTCACGTGGAGGTATGTTGGTTGTGTAGTTTTTGTTTGTCTGGTTTGTTTAGTTTTTACTCTTTTACTGATTCTGGTTTTCTTTTGGGACAAATCGTTCCCAATTGTTTACTTTTGATGCCCGAAACTAGTTGTCATCCCAGGGGGATTGGGAATGCCCCTTGGGACTTTCTGCAGACCGGCTCGGGTGTCCGGTTCAGGGTCGACCCGGGCTGGTTCGTGACAAAATGGTATCAGAGGAGGCCCTTGTTATTTGGGTTGTCCGGTAGGTGGAGATTAGGACTTTCGGGACTCGAGAGGTTGGTACGGTAAGGACGTCATGAACCCTCGCCCGTTCCGCACCTCGAGTAGCTAGGGGTAGTCCGGGAATTGTGTCCTTGTCTATTTCTGGTTTGTCTTGGATTGAGAGATGACAACGGAGGCAAGCCGATGTTACATCGTGATTTCACATGGAGTAGTGACCCATGTAGAGTCTGATTACACGGTTTGAATTCCTCCTAGTGGTCGACGCTTACTTGGGACATGACCCACTACCATGTCTCCAGGTTGAGCGTGACTACTAGTCCCTCACTCTAGTGGTTGATGCAAATTTGGGTGCTGCTTTCGTTTTGGTCGGTGTAAGCGCGTTGTTGGAAATGAAAAAGGGTTTTTGAAAATGGGACTGGGTTATTTTAAAAGACTTTAAATGTAATAAATGAGTTTTAAAACTGAAATCTCTTGATTTGGAAATCCATTGTTTTCTTGGAATTGGTTGAGAATGGTTTGGGGTGAAATATCGGGTCCTCTTTATGAACGTTTGCACATGTGTGAGAATGCCTGGAAAGTGCGTGTTGGTGCGTGTATGAATGGAATGTGGATAACGACATGTGAAACGGGTCATGGGATTACCTGGGTGTTTATTTGAAATTAAAGGCTTGGTCTTATTTTCTAAATTTTTCTTTAAATAGGGTAAATGGTTTTGGAAAGTGATTTTGGTTTGAAAGTGGATTGGTATTTGGAAAGTGGTCTAGAAAAAGGAGGTTTTAAAATTTAAAATAAAAAGGGGATTTTAAAAAGGGAAATTTATTTTGGATTTTGTTTGTATTTTTTTTGGTCTTTGTGTTGACTATTTTTGATGAAGAAGATTTTATTGATGTTGCTTCGGTTTGATGTTGGTTTGGCTATGTGTTTCATATGTTGCTCAGGAAATGCCGCCCAGAAAGGTCCCTAAGGATTCTGATAATTCATGCCTGGTTTTTGGTCCTTCTCAGACTTTACCTATTCTTCATAGTGATCGGGATCTGTTAGAGGCAGTAGAATGGCCTGAGGAAGTGGAGCATATCTTTAGAACATTGGGAACTCTCGACGCTATTTGAGTGCATGGTGTTTTGAGTTTGTCCGAGGGTCCAGCTTTGGACGAGTGAGAGTTTTTCGCCCCGCCATCACTGCAAGCTGGGATGATGTGGGATTTCTTTAAAGTTGTTTTCGTCCGAAGGTTTATACTTGAAGAGAGGAAGATGAAGAAGGTGGAAGAGCTCATGTGTGTTCGACATGGCAAACAGATTTGAAAGCATGTATTGACAATTTCAAGGATCTTGTATCTCTTTTCCAGAGATAGCGTCACAGGATCTGATGAAAACTCCTCCCTTTAACGGGTGTCTTCGTCCAGAGATCAAGGAGCGATCTCTCCCTTTTTCGGGCATCACTTTTGAGAAGTTGGTGCATAAGGTGTTTTTAGCTGAGTTAGTCTCCAGAGAAAAAATGGTTGGCAATCCACCGTATCCAGTTGCTCGTGTAGGTCTCCCATCTGACGAGCAGAGTGTGTCAGATTGATCTGTTTCCAAAGATTCCTCTGCACTGGCTCCGTTTTTCAGTTCGTCCGACCGTCTAATGGTGTACCATCAACATGGAAGTTTAGGGTATAAAAGGCCGTCATGTCACACCCCTTCAGTGACATGTCATCATTGTAGGTGTCTGGATCATCTAGAGATGTTTTACAGGGAGAGTCTCTTGGAGAGGATGCTGTGATCGAAAAAATGTCAGTACCTGACTTTGAGGCAGGAGATGCTTCAGTCATCAGAGCCCCAACCACAGGTCTCGGGGTGAAGCTCGCGCACAGTCAGGAGTTCCCGAGGGTGTGAAGCCTTGGGCCGGGTTTTGTGTTCGGTGTTGGCAGCAAAGCATTAGAAGTCCTTTCGTTCTCATTCTTCCACTGTTAAAATTTTGGCGTTGTTGTAGGTTCATTGTGTCGTCGTGAAGTTGGGGGAACGTGTTCGATTGTAGTCCAAACAGTTTTGTTTGTCTAAATTATGATTATCTGAATCGTGCATTTTTCTTAGAGGTGTGTTTGGATCTTGCATGAGTTGACCTCGGTTTGACTGTGTTTGTTTGGAGATGTAAGTGTCTTTGGGAGAAAATACGTTGTGGGAATGCCTGGGTTTACTTCATGGGTTTTCCCTGGTGTTGAAGGTTGTTGACACTAGTCGAGGGTTCAACATTTCGACGGAGGTGTTGTTTTGGTCGGGCTATAAGAGTCAGTTTTGATCAGTTGTGATTCCCCGCACTGGACCCGCCTCCTTGTGGTAGTAAGTTTTGGGTGTTAAATTTTCGAACCAGTTAAGTTATTGTTGTGGGGAGAACCCCTTCGTGTTCTCCCCTCAACCTCAGACCGCAGTTTTCTATTGAATCGGTCGGGTGTGACCTTTGTAGAGTAAGGTCATCCCAATATTCTCAGTTCTTTTCAGTTCCATTAGTTCCGTTTGGGCATGGACTTGAATCTTGACCGAATTTTGGCATGTTGACTTTCTAGGGGAAGAAAGTGTCTGTGGTGGGGAGAATTGTCACACCCTGACCATAGATGCCCTTATTTTTACTTCTTTCTTGGTCCCAGTTTAAAATTTTCAAAGTTTAATTGTGTTGGCGGTTTCACGCCGGTGCGCGGTCACCGCATCGTTAGTAGTGACCGTGCGTTCGGCCCGGGTGACCGTGTGTTCACCTGGTGTTTTAAATATTAAAAATTTTATGTTGGCAATTTATTATTATTAAATTATTGTTATTATTTTTGAAGTTATTCATATTGTACGTGTGTCTGCATGCGTGTTTATATATGTATATATATATATATATATATATGTTTATGTGTGCTTATATATAAGTATATACGTTTATATGTGTATGTACATATATAAATATATGTTTATATATGTTTAGATATAGGTACATATGTCAGTATACGTATATATATATATATATATTTATATGTGTGTGTGTGCATTTATTTTTTTAAGTGATTTTAATATCCTAAATGTTTTGATTAAAAATAATAATTATTAAAATTAACTAATTATTTTTATTATTATTCTTATTATTATTATTATTATTATTATTATTATTATGTTATTATATATATATATATATATTTTCTAACCAAACCCTAGCTTTCCCCCTCCTCTCTCTCTTCTGTGCGGCGGCCCCCTTCCCCTCTCCTTCTCCCCTACCCAGCCGCGCGCCCTGCCCTCCTTCAGGCCGCCGCCTCGCCGGCCCTCCGCCTCGCCACACCCCTCGTCCGGCTCTTGCTCTGCCCAACTCCATCCACCGCTTCCCCCTATCCTCGCGCGACCACCGGCGCCCACGACTCGCCGCGCCGACCACACTCCCGACCGCCACCCTGATCCGCTCTGGCATCTCCACCTCGCGCCCTCCCTGTCGCCTCCTCGACGCCGCACCGCCGCTGGTCCCGCGGATGCCCTCCCAGCCTGCTCCCTCCGTCGTGCAATGCCACCCCGCGCCGCTGCCCTCCCGCCGGATCCCAGCTAGCCGCCTCCGCTTCCTGCCTGCAGCGGCGCTACGCCACTCCTCTCGTTGGATCTCGGTCGCCGGCCGCCGCCCTTGCCGACACCGCGCTTTCCGGCGCCGCCCCTACCGGTGCCGCGCCGCCCCTACCGGCGTCGTCCTGGACTTTCCGTGCCCTGCCGACATTGTCTCGGCTTGCGTGCGCCCTGTCGGTGCTGTTCCGGCCAGCGTGCGGCCTGCCGACGTCGTTTCAGCCAGCCCGCGCCTTGCCGGTGTTGTCCCGGCCTACCGTTGCGGGTCCTGTAGCCCCGGTGAACCCCGTTCAGACCCTTCTTGTTGAGAATACCTCCGCACCAAGGTGAGGTTTGCGTTGTTTATTTTTTTGTATAATTTTAGATCAATACATTATTGTGTTTTTGAGTCCCTGGTTATTTTTATATTTTGCGTTGGTCCGCGCCGAGTCGTCAGCTTGCAGGTTTTTGTGCGCAAGCGCGAAGCGGGTCACGTTGTCTTGTTTGGACTGCAAGTCAAGGTAGGTTTTCCCCACTACACTTGCCTTTAACTTTAGAATTTATTTTTTCCTTGTCTTTTTATTGAATTTCAGTAAATTAAAAGTAGTATTAAATAGTTATGCTTAGTGCGGTGACTTGTTGAATATGAAATATGTTGAATTCTTGCATTGCACTGGAAGCATTTTTCTTGGACTTAATTGAGTGGTTTTCTTGTGATATGGCTAAATGAGTTCTTTTTGAAGTGTGCAAGACATGTTGAAGTGTGATTGGAAATGGTTTTGGTGTGTGTAAAATGGAAGGTGTATTGTTTATGGAAAATTGTGTTCTCTTAAAACCTTGAATAGAGAAAATGATCATTTTCCCTTTAAACTTGTTTTTGGAAACTTCAAGTGTGGACCATTTGTTTTTGAAAATTTTTTTCCTTTGACGCGTGAATAAAATTTTGGATTCCATTTCAGAAAAAACGTTCCTTCAAAAAATGATTAAAGGCCCGTTTGGCTCTTGATAAAAGTGGCATGCATTAGGATATTGGAAAATGGTTTTACTTGTGACACCAATGTGTTTTAGTTCTAAAATTCTGTTTTGAGTTTCTTAAATGAGGTTCTAAGTGTGTACTGGTTTTCAACGTGATGGCGTGTGTTGCATCTGTTGTAAATGTTTTTCTATTACATGGTTTCTGAGGCCCGGTTGGTACTTTATGGAATGTGAAGTGATTATATATATACATATACATACTTATGAGGCATCTCTATAGGGGGACTTCCCTTTGAGGGTTATCGTGTAGCGGTGTCCGTGTAAGGGGTTGGCAAGTGTGGTGAGGTGAGTCACGCATGTGAGGGCCTCCCACTTACACAGTATTATTAAAACCACCGTGGGTTCCTGGGCATCTTTTAGATAATCAAGTGACAATTGCTGGATAACCCCGATTAGATGGGTTGGTCCCCCCTTGGTAGGTAAGGCCTTGTGGGGCGTGCCACTGGTTGGCTGTTAGGGCGGGCAGTTGGTTATTGACTGTGGAGTACCATGCCGGCAGGTAGTCTGAACCCGAGTACGTCCAGGGGTTTTCTAGGGATGTTTAGGATCACCCATGGTTACTTGATGTTCTTTGCTTGTTTACTTTTAGTTTCTCCTTACAGCTTATACTGTTATACTTTGTGAAATTGGTTTTCAAATGAGGATGCATTATTCTCTTTGTGTAAAATTTGAAAATGTAACACTTGTTTCTCTTTTAGAATGAATTTGGCACCAATGAAAGGAATTCAACTTTTGAAAAAGAATAAGGGTAATGTCACATGTTTTGATCTTCAAGTGAAACATTATGAAAGCTTTCTTTTATACATTGTAGTTCAAACCTGGAATTTATAGATTCTTTATTTACTGACAGTGCTTTGGGTTTTGTTGTTGGGCTCACCTATTGAGTACTTTTGTGCTCACGCCTATATTTTACCTTTTCAGTTGCAGGTTCCTTGTGTACAGGTTTTCCTGGTTTAGTCTCTCAGTGTTGGAGCGAGGTTGGTTTTCAGTTGGGTGGTGACCCATGGGGTCACGTGGAGGTACGTTGGTTGTGTAGTTTTTGTTTGTCTGTTTTGTTTAGTTTTTACTCTTTTACTGATTCTGGTTTTCTTTTGGGCCAAATCGTTCCCACCTGTTTACTTTTGATTCCCAGCACTAGTTTCCATCTCGGGGGGATCGGGAACACCCCTCGGGACTTGCCGCGGACCGGCTCGGGTGACCGGTTCAGGGTCGACCCAGGCTGGTTTGTGACACACCACCAGTCTAGCAGCCCGTGGTACCTATAGTACCGACCGACGAGGAGCATAGGCTGAGCACACTCCATGAGTTCCAGAGATAGAGACCCCTCAGGTTCTGAGGTGAGCCCGATCCTCAGGCGGCTGAGGACTATCTTGAGGCAGTGACCAGAGTTTTTCGTCTAGTGAGGACACCAGTAGACCAGATGGTAATCCTAGAGGCGAGCCTTCTTCAAGGTTCAGTGGGACGATGGTGGAGTCTGACCACATAGACTCACGACGAGGATAATCTTTCGTAGTCAGAATTCGAGTGAATCTTCAAGTAGGAGTTCTCTCTGGTTACGCTGAGATCCGTGCACATCCATGAGCTTCTTCAGCTCCAATAGGGCAATTTGACGGTAGCTGACTATTCATCAAGGTTCACCAACCTCACCTGGTACTCGATGGATATGGTCAGGGATTAGTACTTCAGAGATAAGACCTTCGAGCGAGGTCTGGGATGAGACATCTGATCTAGTGTCGTGCCTCTATGCATTTTGACATATGCTGGATTGGTCAAGTGAGACTTAGTGGTTGAGAGCTTCTTGGCGGAGCAGAGATAGCCGACGACATTCAACAACAGGCAGATAGGTGTGGAGACCTTGGAAGTAGGGAGCCGATGTCGGATGTAGGGATCAGGAAATGAGAGACGTCAGAGGAGGAGCCAAGACAGGGGATCGACAGTCCAGGGATCTCAGGCTAGATCCAGTCATCCTAGGGAGAAGCGGTGCTACGCATGTGACGGTAGGGGACATCTCGCTAGAGATTGTCCGACCCGTCGAGCTATTGACAGGGAAGCGGTAGATGGACCACTGAGGCAGAGGTAAAGAGTAGAGAAGACAGACCCGCTAGGCGGAGGATGTGGAAGAGGAGTAGAGAGAGCTACAGGTGGTGGTAGACACTTCGATCTACTTCCACCACCACCCCCTAGGAGGTCCGCACCAGACTCAGAGAGCTAGGGGACATGGGTGGGGACAACTACATGCGGTCAAGGCGTACATTCCAGGGACTCCAGGGATTATATGAGGTATGATCTGTGTCTTCTCTACCTTAGCTTCCATACTTATAGACATAGGTGCCAATCATTCCTTCATCGCCACATGTCTTGTGCAAAACCTTGAGATTATGGTAGAACTGTTGACTCGATCCTTATGCTTGGAGACACCTACGGGAGGATAATCGATGATCACACGCCTTTTCAGACAGTGTGATATTACCCTTGGAGGCGAGATTTTCAGTTGGAACCTCTTGGTGGTAGCATCGAGGCCTTACGACGTCATTCTCGGCATGAATTGGTTATCTTCGGTCCATGTCCAGATTGACTGTTTTAGGTGAAGAGTGCGGTGTGTCCGCCATGATGGAATGAGGTTTTCCTTTTTCAGAGAAAAGGATACCCAGGTAGAACATAATGGGATCATGCATAGGAGGGTGAAATTGATCACTCATGAGATGGCTAGACTTACCCTCAATGTAGTATATGTTGTGAGCTCTCAGTTCTCAGCAGTAGTGGCGGAGTATGAGGACGTCTTTCCCAAAGATGTTCTAGGATTACCACCTCATCGGGAAATCAACTTATGCATCGACTTACACCCCAGTATAACACTGATTTCCTCACCAGTATATTGGATGGCCCCTACATAGCTTCGCGAGCTTAGGGTGCAGTTGGAGGATTTGCAGAGCAAGGGTTTCATGAGACCCAGTGTTTCACTCGAGGTGGACCCATTATTGTTTTCTAAGAAGGCAGACAGGAGTCTGAGGTTTTGCATGGATTACCAGCGCCTGAACCAGGTGACTGTGAAGAATAAGTATCCACTGCCAAGAATCGATAACCTCTTCGATTAGTTGAGAGGGGCACGGTGGTTCTCAAAGGTTGACCTTCGATTAGGCTATCACCAGTTACAAGTACGGGACAAGGATATATCGAAGAAGACTTTTAGATGTCTCTACAGTCACTATTAGTACTTGGTCATGCCTTTTAGCGTGACAAAATTCCCTGTAGTGTTCATGGGACTGATAAACCAGATCTTCCAGCCGTACTTAGACCGGTACATAGTGGTCTTCATCGACGACATCCTTGTGTACTCGACATCAGAGGAGGAGCACGCGAGACACATGCAGATGGTTCTAGACGTACTTCGGGAGAACCATCTTTATAGGAAGCTCTCAAAGTGACAGTTCTGGATTCAGGAGGTCCACTTTATGGGACATGTCATCTCAGCAGATGGAGTAGCTGTAGACCCAGCCAAGGTGGAGGCTATGTTAGCATAGGAGCCACCTCAGAGTGTGACGGAGGTGCAGAGCTTCCTTGGGTTAGCAAGATATTATTGGAGATTCATCCCTGATTTCTCCCAAATATCAGCACTGATGATAGCCTTGACCAGGAAGGGGAAACCCTTAGTGTGGACGAAGAAGTTCCACCAGGCTTTTGAGCAGTTGGGATAGAGTTTGATGAGCTCCCCAATCTTGAGATTACCAGAGGAGGGTGTTGAGTACGTAGTTTTCTGCGACGCATAAGGGACTGGGCTTGGATATGTCTTGATGAAAAGGTAGGTAGTGATTGCTTACGATTTATGCCAGCTTAGGACACATGAGAAGGACTATGAAACACATGATCTCGAGTTGGCTGTGGTAGTCTTCGAATTGAATATGTGTCAACACTACCTTATGGGAGAGAGGTTTATCATCTACTCTGACCACAAGAGCCTCAAGTATATCTTTTCGTAGAAGGATCTGAATTTGAGGTAGAGGCATTGGCTAGAGTTCCTCCAGGACTATGATTTCAATATCATCTATACTCCTGGGAAGGGGAACAAGGTGGCAGATTCTCTTAGCATAAGGTTGAGATCGTAGCTGTTGAGTGAGGCAATAGAGTAGTTAGCCACATTGCAGTTATCCTTCATGGATAGAGAGGATATAGCTTACCTACAGTCGATTGTTGTCGCCCCTCCACTCTTACATCGGGTTAGGGAGGCGCAACTAGGAGATGTCGACGGTGTGGATTTATGTGCTCAGTTATCCACATGACATGCTCTTGATGGATATTCACAAGGTGGGGAGCATGTAATTCTTTTCAAAGGATTCACTGTTGTACCAGTGGTGTTGCAGGAGGAGGTCCTGAGGGAGTTTTACACATCCCCCTTGGCAGTACATCCTAGAGTGGAAAAGATGTACCCGGATCTTCGATGATAGTTCTAGTGGTTAGGCATGAAGAAGGAAGTAGCAGAGTTTGTTTCTTGATGCCTCACATGCTAGCAGGTGAAGGCTGAGAACCAGGTTCCAGTGGGATTAGATCACCTCTGGATGTTCTAGAGTGGAAGTGGGATGGAATATTGATGGACTTCGTGACAGGCTTACCACGGACGTCCAAGGGGCATGATTCCATCTGGGTGATCGTTGATCGACTCACCAAGTCGGCCCACTTCCTAGCTATTAGGGAGAAGAGTTCCATAGAGAGCTAGGGATGCCTCTACATGCAGAAGATAGTTCGGCTTCATGGAATCCCTTCGACAATAGTCTCGGATCGAGATGCCCGCTTTACATCCCGATTGTGTAAGGGATTGCATGAGGCCTTTGAGACTCATCTATGCTTGAGCACAGCGTTTCATCCCCAGAAAGATGGTCAGATGGAGAGGACCATTCAGGTTTTGGAGGATATGTTGTGGGACTGTATCTTGGACTTTGGTCGTATTTGGGAGGACCACTCACCACTGGTGGAGTTTGCGTATAATAACATCTACCACTCCACCATTGGTATGGCACTGTTCGAGGCCTTGTATGGAAGACCATGCCAGTCACCGTTTAGCTGGGCCGACCCCGGAGAGTCAGCACTCATGGGTCCAGAGTTGGTGTGAGCTACCACTGAGAAGGTGCAGATCATCCGGGAGAAGATGAAGACTACATAGAGTCGTCAGAAGTCTTATGATGACAGGCTATGGAGACCCCTGGAGTTTGAGGAGGGAGACCACATCTTTCTTCAGGTCTCATCTCGACGAGGGTTGCAGAGATTTGGCCGGGGTGGAAAGCTATCTCCGAGGTTCATCGGACCTTTCCAGATACTATGAAGAGTTGGCGTGGTGGTGTACTTCCTAGCTCTGCTGCCATAGTTGCATCGGGCACATGATTTCTTCCACGTGTTGCATTTGAGGAGGTACGTGCATGACTCATCACAAATCATCGACGGGGGCGAGCTGGACATCGAGGATGGAGTGACCTTTGATGAGTACTCGGTTGAGATCGAGGACCGAAAAAAGAGGATCCTTCATGGATGATCGATTTCCTTGGTGTGCGTTCATTGGTAGCACATGAATCTTTAGGAGATCACGTGGGAGCGGGAGGCTCAGATCTGTGCCCAGTACCCACATATTTTTGAGTAGTCTTGTTTTGGCTTTTCGGGGACGCAAAGCCCAAAGGTGGGGAGAATGTAATATCTCAGTTTTTCTGTGTATTATTTTTAAATATTATATGGAATTATTATGAGACCAGGCACAAAGACAACACATAATTCCGAGTCCTGGTGATCCCGAAATGGTGGTTTGAACTTTTTTTTAAGTTAAGTGAGTCGACACTTGTGCGCGGTTGTGGAAGTTTCCAAACAGATTCCCAAATTAAAATTATGAGGACACCATTGCATCCAGGACGAAGAATTTACTTAAGAACGGGTCTAACATAAACCGGAATGGGTCAAGGTAAAAAGTTAATTTTTAGACATTTTTAGTAAAATAAAAATAAAAATAAATTCGCAATGTTTATTTTATTTTTATATGGAAACATCCACTACAGCGTGGCGATGGGGAAACTGTTTCTTTTAAAATGCCACGTCATAATGGCTTAGAAATGGAAATCTAGACTCATTAATACAACAACATATTTTTGAATTCCAAAACACATTTTCACATTTTATTGGGATACTCGAATGTCGATCGTTGGTAGAAGATTGAGATTAAACTCTGAAGAAAACTCTCAGCGAAAAAGGACGACAGATCGAAGCTGCGAATCACTATGCCAACAAAGTTGAAGGATCTCGACAACAATGGCAGCATGACACCTTCTTCAGTGATCAGTTCCTTCGTGAGGTAGGGGTTTGTTATTTAAATTCTCTTCCCCGTTTTTGATTTTAAACAACGAACGCGTATTAACCACGAACATGTTGATCCGTGGATTCGTACGTTCTTGCAGGAGGGTTTTATTTAGGATGATTTGGGGAATTGATCCATGTTGAATTGTTATTGTTTGTTTCTGCTTTATTTAATCCTACTAATGGGAGAGGATCAGCGCCGCTACGAACAATGGCGATGGTTCATTCCTCGATTAGTTCATTGGATTTTTTCTCCCCCTTTTCATTCACGTGTTCTTCGTATTCTTCATGGGACGATGAACAATGGATCGTCTCATATCAGTTATGCAATGCGACAATCCCAAAATGAAGAATTGACACCACAACGACCTTGTGGAGGTACGAAGACGATGGCGGATGACGAATCGGACCGGATCAGGAAGGGCCATTCTTCAAGCGTTCTTCATGTAGGTGGATTGTTGCATGTTTTTAGAGCCAATCAGAGGTCCGAAAACAAAAGAATCAGCTTGATGGTGTTGGGGCAGCCAAAACCTGGGAGTTTTGTGGCGATCGAATGGCCAGATCAATGAATGGGGCATCACAGAAGACGTAACGGCGGAGGTTCATGTTTCTGGAAATTTCTAGAATACACGGTGTGTACTTCCAAAGAACACGCTGTGTAGTAATGGTGGTGGCGGCTAGGGTTTAGAGGGTCAGAGAGGAATCACACAGTGTGTTGGACTTTCCCCGAAGCTCGGTATATATTTTGGGAAGTACACAGACACGGGATGGACTACATGGATTCAGAAGACACGACATGTACTCTCTTCATGGCATGATAGAAGTGGTTATGCAGGACTCAGTGTGTATCCTGGGGATACACGGACATGGGATGGAGTACATGGCCGTGTACTCTGTCACATGGCCAGGCGAGGTCAGTAATGTGGGTCACCCCATGTACCGATTACACGGGTTGGAGTACATGGGTTGATGACCGTGTATGGGCACATGGCCAGCGTACATGGAGCCAACCCCAGTCACTCGGACATGACATGTACATCGTACTACATGCCGTGTACTCACTTTTCTACACGACCGACCTTATGACATGGGCTGTTGTACATGGGCAGTACCCGAGGTCAAACAACATGGCGTGTAACTTTTCTACATGCCGTGTACTTTTTGGAAAATGGCATGGTCCTATTATCCACCATATCTTGAACATCTTTAGTTTGGGTTAATGCCCCTTCTTCTCATTCCCCTGAAGGTCAGGCATCATTTCCTTCTACAGAAATATGATCCCTTCAGCAGAAATTTTTATGATAGAGTCAGCATCCCTCCGAGAGGCTCGGAGTGAGATCCTCTATCCATTCCTGACGCTAGGTAGAGTCAGGAATCGATGTGACCAACTCTACAGGGCATTGATCCTCTACCTAGCTGGTGAATCACCTTGTTGGTGAATCCGGATGAGTCACGGTATCCGCCATGGCCCTGGCAGTGATCCTCACCTATGTATCATGATCTTTCCCACTCAGGAGCACGTCTCCCATAATGAGTGATTCTATCCATCGTGATCTTCCCACTCAAGAGTGTGTCTCCCATAATGAGTGTAACTACCTCTTGTGATGTTTCCTGACAAACAGTACTTCTCAGACGAACATAATCAGAGCTACCAGAATCATGGAGTGTGGTCTCCCGGAACGAGTACTTCGTGGAATCTTCGAAATGAATCCCTAGCGGGGGTATGCGGTTGTGTGACTTGTCTCTAGACTACGGGTCTGGGTTTTGAGTATATATGGATTGTTATCTTCTATTATATGTTCAGTATACATATATTGTGTAGAGATGACTGTGCCTTTCTTTTGTGTACTGCTTTGTGTTTTTCAAGGTCCTCTACTGAGTACTGTTATACTCACCCCTGCACGGGCTCTGCCCACATGTGTCGTGTTGTGTGCAGACGAGCAGCCTTTTGACAGAGTCTAGGGTAGACCGAGGAAGGACCGAGATTTCTGAGTTCTCTATAGGATGAGGCGTACCTTTGACTATGATCAGCAGTACCAGTACCTCTTCGTGTTTGCAGGTTGGACTTTGCATTTTTCAGACTATTTTTTTGGTGGGCTTGTATTCTGGCCCAGTTTACTTTCATTACTTTACTTTCCATCGTACTCTGTTGGTTGAGTTTAGTTGTATGCATGAATTTTTTTCCTTAGTGGTTTTTTTTCATTTCAACATTTTTGGACTTAGAGATGTGTGCGTGTGTACAGGTTCTTAGGCAATGCCTTCCATGTAGTATATGCCTACTCGGTGCTTGTCACCAGCCCCTGGCCTATTGGAGGTGGGCTTGGGGAGTCACAGTGCCAGCCCCACTAGGACGGGTCATGACAGTCCTACTCAATATAAATTTATTTTTTAATTCTTAGGAAATAAGTATTCAATTTCTAGTGAAGTCATTTTATGCTTAAAAAATATATTTTCTTCAAAAATGGTTTTTATTTTCTTTTTGTGAGTGAATATTATTATTAATTTATACCATTTCAAAAAATTTATTTTATAAAAATTATATCATTTTTAAATCATTATATCAAAATTATCTTAGGGTGAAATTTTGTGATTTTTTTGAAAAAATTAATTTTTTAGTGAATAGTGAAAAAATACCGATTTATAAAAAATTATCTTTTCCATTCAAGTATTTAAAAAGTAATATTTTTGTGAATTGATTTTAAAATTTAATTAGTTATTTTTTATTAAAAACAATAAAATTAATGTCATTGGAATCAACATTATTCTTAATTTTGGTATAAAAACATTTTATACTTAAAAATACATTTTTTTTGGAAAACTGTTTTTTCATCATGTTTTGCAGGTTTATTTTAAATTAAAAATTTTCCAATTATAGAGATTAAATTTGATAAAATGGATTTTATATTTGGAATCAATATGTTCAATTTTTTAAATATTTCAACTTTATTTTTTATCATAATGAATAATAACCTCAGTAAAAATGTTGTCACCATGGTAATGGTAAAATAGGGAAACCATGGTTAAAAATATGAATAAGGCTTTAAAATCATCCATAAAATTTCCTATATATCATTATATGAGTTTAATTTTACCAAACATTTAAAATATTTGAAAATATGGAATTTTGGGTCCATTTTTCTTTGATAAATACCTTTATATTTTTTTAAGTAAAGGAAAATTACAAAGTCTCTTTCCTGCTTTTAATATCTATAATATTTTGTGATAGGTATAAAAAAAGTTATGAAAGTTTATAAAAGATTATTTTGAATATGGATATTTTTTATGATATTAATTTATTTTTAATTTTTAGTGATGAAACAATTACCTTAAATTCTTATGCAATGCCGACATAGTGCTTGTACAAACCATATAAAAATGAAGTAAATTATTTGAAAAAATATTAGAAGTATTATTTTCTGGGTGAGTTATAGTGTTAGATGTATTTTTTAGATAAATATAATATATTATTAATTTTTTGAAAATTTATATTTTAATTACATTACTGTCTTGATATTTTTTTAATGTCAATTATGTGAATAATCCTAAAAATGTATTTAATAATATTTTTTAAATAATATTTTATTAAATGATTTAAAATTCATAAAAATATTTTATTTAAAAAATTTAATGAGATATGGTCTATAATATCAACCATTTTACATTTATGGGCCACTTGTCCTTATACAATGCATTTCCTGACCCCTAAAGAGTAAATTTTTTTATTGTGGTAATCGTTAAAAGGGTTAGAGGGAGGTTAAAACTAAGAGATAAGGATTAAAAAATAACTAAACTTGTATAAATTTTATTTAATATGATTATTTAAATTTATTTTCATCTTATATTTTAAATATATTAATTTGGTTCTACTTGAACATGAGAATTAATTTATATTAATTTAATACTTTTAGAGATTCCAAGGGTTCCCCTCTCCTCTCTTATATAAGGACACCACCCCTACTTTATTCCTCACACTTCTAGAGCCACTTATCTTGAAAAGACCCTAACAAAAAAAATTATTAACTTAATTATCTACATTATATTGGTTCTCGTATCCTTAAAATACCATCCTTAAGGCCATTAAGGAGAGATCCAAAAGAGGCTCTTCAAGGAGAAGGTGATCGCTTTAATCAAACATTTTCATTTTAATTATTCTTCAAAATACTTCAATTATGACCTAAATATTCCAATATAATAACATAAATATATATCATATACTAATATTTTATTATTTTAATATCATAACCTTATTCTTCTCCTTTTATATCAAATGGGAAACAAAACCATTGTTTGTGTGTATGTGCATACTACCGCATCGCGAACCAATGTATTTCATTTCTTATCACCGTCTTTCATGGATGATTATTATGATAGATTTAATGTAAATATATTATATTCCTAAAATAATATTTTTTTTTAAATATAATATATTAACTATCTTTACACCATTCTAATCGTTAAAAATAGAATCATCACATGTGCATACGTACGGACTACCGTCTCTACATAGAGATGTACTTTGTTTTTCAAAAAACACCTCTCATGGCTAGTCATAGAGATGGATTTAATGAAGGTTTTTTATTTTTATAACATGATAAATATTATACAAAGACAATATTTTATTTTATTTATTTATTTTACATTTAATGAAAAATAAAAATATCGCTTGTGTGTACATGCAGACTACCACCCCGCGAGCTGATGTATTTTGTTTTTCACAACCAATTTTCATTTATAGCTATAAAATTGATTTTTATATATGAAAATTATAATTATTTCATGATTATTATTCTATAGATAATTTAATAATTATACCTTTGACCATGTTGAACCTACCAAAGTATTTTTGGGGATTATGTATCAAACTTCTTCAAAACGTCCGATATGAACTTAATCGATTTAGTGACTATATAAGACATGGTAAAAAATTAAATAAAAGAGACTATGATAAGTTAATATACTTGAAAAAGGTACTTAAAAAATCTAATAATTAATACAACTTCATTACATGAGTTTTAAGTAATGTACGTGGCAAGTTGGGAGATGAAGTAAGGGATATTCTATATTAAAACATAGTTTTAAAATGTTTTGAAGATTTATTTTTAATGTTTTACCTCCATATCCAAATTGTTTTATGGATGTATAAATATTTAAATAAATTAATTAAAAAGTTCATTTTACATATCCTTTTACTTTTATACAAATTAATTTGAAAATATTTTTTTACACATTTCATATAGAATATTTGAATTTCTTTATAAAGTAAAAAGGAATGTTTTTTAACATATATAACGTTAATGAAATTTACCACCACCAAAAATTTTATTCGATATTAGGATTAACTTATAATATTTCATTTTTTATTCAAAGAAAATCCCTTCTTCTTTTTTTGGGTATTTTTTTGGAAATAGGGTTTTAAAGGAAAGAGATATATCGATATCTGAAAATGTTTTACCTATTGGTTCAAAAGTATATTTTTATGAGTTTTATAATGGAAATGTAATATTTTATGTGTTTAATGTAAGTTATTGTCCTTATAAATTGTTTATGATAATGGATGAGTTCGATATAGCTCTCCAATACATTGGGTAGTGATTATGTTCTCCGGATAATTATGTTGGAATTAACTGAGTAGGTTATTCCATTTGTAAGGGTTCTATGAAGTTGATTTATGAAGTCACCAACATGAATTTTATAATCTTCCAATTTTTTTTCAGGGAAATATTTTGATTCCTTAAGCTAATCTAATGATCTTATATTTAAGGGATTGATTATTCCCTTTAAGGGTAAATGGTATGTTTCTAAGATTTTTTTCATGGGTTCTAATGTTTTTTTAAGAATCCCCCATGACTATTATTTTTTCCATTAAGTTTTCTTATCAATTGTTTTATGGAAAAAATTAGACATTGAATCTTATTTCATGTGTAAGTGAATTATTATTTGAGATCAAAGTTTATTATGTAAAAAACTATCTTATATGATCTCATGTTTTTGAAATGGACTAGAAAATTTATTTTATTTTTTTGTATATGTCCCTTAATGATATTTATTTCTCATACCATGTTTCTAAATGTTTTTTCACAGGGCTTAAAGATAAGTAGAAATGTTAACAAAACCATAGTTCTAGATATGGGAGTTACCTTGAACAAAGAAAGTGTGTCTTTATAAAGAGCTTATTTTGTAGAAAAAATGGATATTTTGTGGAAATGTAAACTTTGTTATGTAAGTGTTTGTCCTAATTTTATAAAATATGAAACTAAAATTTCCTTAGGTATATAAGTTATCTAATATTTTTCTTTGATGTTGTATGTTTTTGATGGCTAAAATCGGGTCATGTTTATCGATATCAAAGCTAGAAATGTAAGGATTTTGTTTTTAGCATCGGATATGGGAGTGTAGGTTCAAGAATATTATAACACTGAACCCAAAACACAAGTCATTGAAAACATGATCATAACCAAGGAATTTGAACCATAAAAACCACCAATGTCCCATAAAAACTCTCATTAAATATCCCAAAGCACAACCGAATCAAGGACACATCAAAAGATCTCACCGATTCTGAATCCACCAAAATAAAACAACTATAACTAAGAATAATCCTTAGAATAAATTCCAAAATTTCCCACAAAACTCAACTATGTTCTTCCAATGAACTCACAAAAAACCTAGACTACTATAGAAAGAGGTAGGATATGATTATAGAAATATTAAAATAGATCCAAGAGAAAGAAATAATCTAGACTTACCACTTGATTCTGAGTTTGGGTAGAGCCACCAACTAGTGAAACTATTCATAATAAAGAAATTAGTCATGCTAAGGGTCATATTTAGAAATATAACATCCATCCTTTCTTTGATATTTCTTGGAGGCATAATTGAAATAACATGAAACATGGACTAAACTAGATTATGTATCAAATTCTCAACCAAGAAGTCCTACCAAACCATGGGGAAAATAGAAATAATAAAAACAATAAGACATGAAATATATCGAAACCCCATTTTATTTAAACTCCCAAACTCCTGTCAAAGGATCTCAAAACCCATTATGCTAAAACCATACATTTAAATTTTACTTTTAGTAAAACACCCAATTATATTTTTTTTGAAAACCTCCCCCATTTCAAAACACTCAATTTACTAAAACATTATTTTTCTAAACATTCAAACTTTAAAGTTTTAAATATAAACTTAAATTATATTTTAAAAACCTTTCTCAAATCCCCTATTTTTAAAAACCATTCATTTTATAATTCATAAAAAGGAAACAAACCTACATTTTCAAAATCTTACACTTTTTAAAACATTTCTAAATCCAATTTAAAAATCAAAACACTTCCTAATATTTCAAATAAAATAAAATATTTTCAAAAGGTTTTCTAAAAAAAATTCAAATTTCACCTAAAAAAACTTCAAAATACACACAGAACCCAATGCTCCCCAAAATTCTAAACCACATGTCAACATATCACAAAGATACCATTAAATTCACCCCCATTATGGATTTCATTCATAGTTAGTATAAATAACAACTAAATAGGATGAAAAATCAAGATTGACTCTACCATGAGGTTTTAGGGACCATAAGACAAAATTCAAATCTCAACTACCCCTAGTGACTCAAGAGTCATCATGATGGGTTTTGATTAAGAACCCACTCAAGACCAAACTATTGAGTTCTAATAACCAATTCTTTTTCAATACTACCATAACAACCCAAATAATATAAGTGTTACTCATGAAACCTAGTTTCTAACCAAAAAAATAGAGGCTTTGATACCATTTGTCAAGAACCATACCAAGTCTTATATTCATCAAAAACCTAAAACAAACCATGACATACCTGAGGGTGTTCTTGATCCCCACGAGCTGGCGAAAAGAACCAGGGAATTAGATGTAAATAACAGGAATGATTTCAACCTTTAATGAGAGTAAAATAAATGGCATAAATCTAATGAAAAAAATGGAATTTCCTATCCATATATTAGATTCCCATGCCAAATAAAATACTTATAAATAAACAAGAAACATGTAATAAATGTATAAATAAATTATCATCTCACCCTCTAAACACCCTCCTCTGTAGAAAGACCTCCAATAATACCTATCCTTGGACACCATAATATCACTACACCTCCAACTGTAGAAATCAGTAAAAGCCTATATAGACAAGGTAAACCATATAAACGGAAACACACTGGACATTATATAAAAAACAAATATAGGTCCTACAAAATCAAGTAATAGGAACCACTAACCGAATGTAATAAAATAAAACAAACCCCAGATACCCTTAATCAATCAACACTCTCAAGAGCAGCCAAAAGCTAAAATTAATCATAAAACTAAAATGATAGATATGTGTGAGATAAATCCTTGTAGAAATACTAAATAGAAACCATACCGTAGGTATAAAATTTAAATTAAAGATCAATTTTGTTCTAGTTTGAACTACATTATTTAAAGATAGGTTTTTAGTTCAAAACATATAAATCAAATTATTTCCAAAACTAATTTATAAACCTTATTTTTATTTTATTTAAATAAAAATTTATTTATAAATAACCCATACCTGGTAAAATAATCCTTTTTAAAAATATTCTACTACTATATAGAAAATCCCACTCCCATAAGACAAATAAAGGGAACATTTAGAGGGCCTAATATCATCAACGGAACAAATATAATAAATAAAGGAGAATCAACCCAAGTTCCACACATATAAAGGAAAACAATGACTCTAAAGAAACAATAGGGTCCCATTATATCAACCATGGAATGAGTTTCATGAGATCTACCCTATGGATACTAATGCTAGGTAACCTCAAACACACTTTTCCAGCATCTAGCAGAAAGGTATATTAACATGTCACTGTCTAGTGGGGGGTAAACATACTACACTAGTATAGCTAGTGGAAAGGGATCATATCCCATCTAAGTTAACCTATACTAGAACCTAGTGTCCCATGAAAAAAGTAAATCAAGGGTGAGAAAGAAACACAAACAACTAATATTAAGCATAAAAAATAAACTGTGAGCAATAAAAGTATCACAAATCATATCGAATAACTCACCCTCACCTCTAACTCCCTATTAATAATAAACCTCAATTACACATCTAACACAAAATATAAAATACAAATCACACCCTAAGTACCACAATTCATGTTAATAAAACCAAAATGGGTTTCAAGAGGAACTCCCCCCCTCTCTCTCACACACACATTTGAAAATCCATTAAAAGTGCCAAATGATCCTCTTAATCATATTTTTAGAAATTACCATTTTAAAGATATTTTTTTTATAGTTTTAATCATATACATTTACACACACACCCACACATATTTATCTCATTGAAAAAATTCACATATTCTCATGTGAATCTGTATACACACACACACACACATATATATATATGTATACCCATGTATATATATAGAACCATAAAATATATATGTGTGTATATATATACATATCAAGATACATTTTTAAAAAGTTTCATTTTTACAAAAAACAAAATAATTAAATATTTGATGGATACTTAACATTTCAAAGATCCATTTAAAAATCTATTTCAGAATATATATTTTAAAACAAATTATAAAAAAGGCTATTTGAAAACCCCTTTAAAGAATCTAATTCAATTTTTTTACTTAAAGCCTAAAAATGGGAATAATTAATATTTTCAATTTATTTCTAGAACCAAATGGTTTCAAACCCTTTTTAAACATCTCAATTTATTTTAAATAAAATTTTCAACACTTTTTAAATACTTGGAATTTCAAATTCCACTTGAAATTACAAGTAAAAGAATTATACCAAATGAAGAATACATTTAAAAGTTTATAAACCCAATTTAGCATTTACACATAAGCATGCTTAATTAAATAAAACATTTAAAATATCAATAAATAAAGGGTTCTTAAATTTAAAAGTTTAAACATGGGGAAAAAAACCTCAAATCAATGAAAAAAAGACAAAACACATCACCTTTGATGGAAGGAACCCATACAAGGAAGATTAAACCCACACAAACTCTAAACACTAAATAAATCACAAAAAATGGGTTAATACTATGACCTATGGCTTGTACTAAATAGGTGTGGAACTAGGGAGAGAAAAAAACAAGAAAACAAAGGAAAGTGGGGAGAGGAGTCCATAGCTAGGAGATCCAGCCAAGAAACTGGAATAAATCATTGAGAACATAGGTCTATAGGGGTGGTCATGAGGAGGAGAGGAGTGAATGATGAAAGGGATCAAACTTGGGGGTGTTCTGACACACCAGTTAAGGGAAAGTAGGAGAAAAAATAAAAGGGAAAAAGAAATAAAATAAAAGAAAAAAAATAATTTTAAAAATGGGGCTCGATGAATGGTTTATCCTCATGATTTAACAAGCCATACATCAACTGTTCCACCAACATTGGTCACTCAAAATCATTGCACATGGTTACCCCTAGAAGATCACATGGTTTAAAAAACCATGTGAAGACTATAGAAAATGGATCTATCTAAGACAGACCTGATACACACAATTTCCACATGCTTTTTCAAAACATGCCAGTTAACCATGTTTCCCTTTAAAATTTACAAAAAATTTAAAATATTTACACTTTGAAGTTCCTGAAAACTCTCGATGACTCAAAATAAAATTAAATATATTTAATAAATTAATAAAAAACATGTGGTGTGATAGGTAATTATTATTTATATAAATTAATTATAAATTATTTGGGAAAAAGATCCCCTCTTTGATTCTTATAGGGGTTATATAGTCCTCATATGAGGATTAATATTAAGAAATTGAAAAAATACATTATTGGGCATACATTTTTTTATTATGATTTGAAACCTTCAAGTGGTATTAGAGTGGTCACAAATTAATTTATAATTATTTATTAATATCTTTTTATTTACACATTTGATTGTTATATTTTCATTTTGAGTTTATTCATTCTTAATCCAAAATTAGAGATATTACAATTGTTTACCTTTATATTATCAAGAATAGGCCACAACTAGATAAAGTAAAACCATAGATACTATCAGGAGGCATTGAATATTTTGGTCAAAGGATATGGTTACACAATATTTAACTAAAAAGTACACATCGTATAATTTGTTCAATCACATTAGGATAAACTTATGTTAATCATAGATCATAGTGTCATAGAATAATACAAAATCTCATTACACATCATGCATTGACTAGGCTGGAAGACACATAGTTTGATGGGTTTCTTAGAGTGTAGATGGTGTACACATCATGTAACACATACGGTTTTTCCTACTGAGAAACATAGAAGTTGTGTGATCAACATACATTACATGTATTAATTACATGTTGTGAATTGAATTCCATCGAAGAAACATAGTCCAAATGAGATTACATGATGTGTAGATGGATTACACATAATGTAACTCATAAATCTTCATACAGATTACATGCTGAGTTTCTAAGTATGTATCATAGATAGTTATAGGAAGGGATACACGGTGTGTAACAGGATGTATACATCATGTAACTCATACCCTTTTAGGTGGAGTACATGTTAAACTAGGATTCACATAATTTAAATTAAATACATGGAATGAAAATTAATTACAACATTAAACCAACCTACATGGCGTTTAGTTGGCATACATGTCATGTGGAAGGGTTTTTAGATAATTAAATGCTTAATTATTTTTATGTTATTTTAGAACTGCACACTGTGCATGATCATTATACACACCATTTACTTTATTTGAATTTACAGTGGTACATGTCTCATATTTCAATGACGTTCCATGTAGTTGTAAATTCCATGTTAACTGATCAACTTGGCTCATGGAGCTACACTCTGTGCAATATCTTGACACATCATGTACTCTACATGTCATGTAAGTGTATGGTACATGGAAAGGACCATAAAGAGTGTGGTCACACACCATTTGAGTGACTAACCTCCATGTAATAGGGAACACATAATGTTTCCTACATCACATTATGTGTTAAAATTGCACACATGATTTAAGATTGACCAAAAGGGTACAAGCTGTGTCCCTTTTCAGTACACGTCGTGTATGTATTAATTTTAAATTAAATTAAATTATTTAATTTATTTAAAATTATAACTAATGGGAATCTCTAGTATTATTTGGATTGAAAATTAAGATAAAATAACTAATAGGATAATTTATTTATTATTTTGAGCGATATATCTTAATAAAGTATGAATAAAAATGAATGCTAGTTAGTTTTATTAAATGTGTAGTCATTGCATGCGTGGATAATCATGAACTTGAAATACCAGTGTATGTTTTTTTAATTTAATATTTATTTCATGGGTTTATTTTTTGATAATTTTTTACTAAATTAAATATGATGTCTTAATTGTCACCCCTCACACCTTTATTATGCGTAAACCTGTGTGTCCATGGTTTATCACACCCCAATATTTAATTTACTTATTATTTCATTTATTTATTGGTTTTTGAAATTTTACTTAAGTTTAGGGAGTTTCATGTTTAAATATTTAGTTTTGAGAAGTTTTCCCTTCATTTCATGGTTAGTGTGCACGATTTGAGGGAAACCGTGCGATGACCTTTACGTAGGTGTGGAATTCGAAATATTTTAAGTTAACTTTTTTCATTCACAGTTTAGTCTACATGGGTATCACATGGGTTGGGTCCAAACCATGATAAGCCTAGAAAAAACCATTTCAGTTTTTAGTGTGTAGGGGTACTGGTGCACGACATTCTCACAATTAGTTGAAACTATGCGACAAATAGGCAAAGGTCCTATAGTTCTTAGAATATTAATTTTACATGGTTGATTCATAGTTTACCAAACCATGCAGCCAAACCATGCATATGATTGGGTGTGTCTAGTGATTCTTGCATGGCTAGCATAAAGTTTGGTAAATCGTGTGACCAAACCATGCTACCTACCTAGATTTTGAAATTTGTGAAATCCCCATTCTACCCTCCCCTGATTTAACCCTCTTTTGACCTCAACTATAGAAAAATAATATTTTTTTGATGAGTTATTTAGAATGAAAATCTATTTCAAATAGTTAATTTTAGAAAAAATCATAAAAAATACTATTATTTGGGACTAAATATCACAATTAATGTCATGGTGATATTATTTTTAATGAATTACTTTTCCATCGTAAAAGAAAATTTTTCAAAAAAAATTCTGATGGAATCCCGATTCCACTATAATTTTTTTTTGTGATGGATTCATAATCCTACCACAAATAACTTAAAAACAATACAAAATAAAATATGATAAATAGTAAATATAAAAACAAAAAAACATTCATTATAAAATTAAAGATAATATATTACATATAATGTTACATAGTAAAAAAATAAAATAATAATTTCACTGATGGGGTGGAGGATCAGGTCCAGCTAGAAGAGGGAACTCCATCCCTAAAACATGTCCAAGCCCATGAATATAATCCACCATCTCCTCATGTAGTTTCTCCTACTATCATACATGCACTTCCTATTGTCATTGCTTCTCTTCCTATTATTTTTACTGCTCTTCCTACCCCTTGGTCAATCTCTATATAACCTCATCCCGACCTCACAATCTTTCTTTATACTATACAATAGAAAATGATGATGATGAAGAAATTTCTCCCTTCAATCCATATTATGTCATCACATTAGTTCCATAGTAACTAGTCGAGGTTGATTGTGAACCTATACCAATCACTTGAACTTTCTAAAGACCACTCATCATTGCCCATATCCAATCCACCTCATCAAAACATGGATCAGATAAGCCCTCATCCTCATTATCTATCTTGTCCCGAATCTCACACATGAGAGAAACCTCTATCTCATATGTATCCTATAACCATATAAATATAAATTAATAAGATTAAAAAAATTATATCATGCTAATTTGAAACACTGAAAAAATACTAATCATAATATGTCACTTTCTATCATCGATAATCTATCTAGTACCACTATCAGTGTACATCCTCTTGTACACATAAAACTCTGTAATGGCTAGATCAAATACAAATCACATAAATTTATCACATATATTTAGCATTAAAAATACATACACACACACACACACATATATATAATTATTAAATAATATTACTTACTAAATGTAGATAATGTATACTGAAAGTATGACTTCTTTATTTGTGTGTGACATCCTATCTCCCTTTATTCTGTCGACTATAATTAGATTTCCTTTGAAAAGTCTATGCTAACCAATACATGCACAATCCATATGAAGCATGAGTGAGGATATAATCTGGTTGATGAGGTTTAAAAGACTCATAAAATACAATAAAAAATTCTCTCTACATAACTCTCCTCCAAATTATATATAAAAATTGACAGAAACAATCACACATGAAACCCTGTTATTCCACCCAAATAGAGGGTCTCATACTCTTATCAATAGGATACCATAAAACTTAAAAATATTTAATAATATAGTAAACTATAAATTATATAAATTTAAAATAAAATACATTGTTTATTTATATATACCAAACAATGATTGAGTATACGACGATGTAACTCACTAGGAACCATATACCATGAAACCCATAGAGCATAAAAATAGTTTCCCAAAATAACACTAGCTTGACTAATGACTGGATGAAAAAAATATGAAAATAAGAATAATCAGTAACATAAATAATAAATAAAATAAATTAAATAAAAACTAAATAAAATTCATATTTAAACTTACTTCCTCCTATGAGGATCAAAGTCAAGAGATAAAAACTACTTTGGAATAGGATTCATAATCATCAATAGCGTAATACCTCGACCCCTCCTAGTAGATAGTGCCACGTCAACACCCTAGACTGATGAATCAAGAGGATCGTCACTAAGTATTAGATTCTCAATCAATCTATTAATCATGTCATCATAATTTTCTTGATCTATCTAAAAAACATAATTAATTTTATAACAAATTCTGTATTATATAAAAATTATAAGTAATTTAAAAATTATAGAGCCTTTTCTTGAAAGAAATTAGGTGAAAATAATGTTAAATATAAATAATTTTTAATATAGATATCAAATATAAAAATCTAATAAATATTATTTCAAACAAATAATACATGTTTATTTATATTCTTCTTATTCTTATTTAGTTTCATCAGTGTCATTATTTTCATTTTCATCCACAACATCTAATTTTTTTATATGAGATTCAATTTCATCATCCCTTGTAATATAAAATTCATTGGTTATATCATCAAAACTGTTAATACCATCAACCCTTAACTATGGAGTCTCATCATCAATATCTACATCTCTTCGATTAAGAGATATATTTGATGATGTTTCTTAAGAAAAATCAATATTTTTCACTTAAATATAAGCACAAACATTTTCCATAAAATGTTTTTCATGAGATTTTATTTTTATTACACTTAAAAAATCATTTAAATCTCTCTAAGAATGTCACAAACCAAGCTGAAGTACTATCAAAATAACATCCAACTCGGTCTGTGGAATGGCTCGAAGGGCGTTCCCGATCCCCATGGTCTAGAAACTAGTTCCTAGGTATTAATGATAACATTTGGGAATGATTTCACCCATTTATATAAACATGAATGAGCAACATAAATAAAAAACACAATGATAAATAACTAAAGCTAAACAAGGCATAACAATTTTTAAATTCAAAGTTTTAAAATTTAAACAAAAACCCAAAAGTACAATAATAGAAAGGGAAACTCAAAACTATCCCAAGAACCTTTGAGAAACATGAGGGGAACCACCCTCAAGCCACCACCACTGAAACCAACAACAAGAGGATCTCTAGAAATTGGGATCCACCATCATCACCACAACACATCTTGCCTCTAACTGAGTAATACATAATAAAGTCTACATAAACCCAAATGTGTATGTAGGGTGTTATTCAAATCTTAGTAGAGTACCACCTAAAAGAGAAGGTTTCATGCTGTAACATTAAAAGGCAATTTAACTTTCTCAATTCCTTTAAAAAATTGGATCATTTCTAAGAGAACATTTTAAAGAAAACATTTTAAAGAAAATCTATTTTTCAACTAAGCTTGATTGAAATAAAAGTACACACAAGGTCTACCATATGCTGATGGATCTCATCTTAACACATAAGAGTCATGTCACAAGAGATCACCATGGGTAAATACCTAAGGGTAACTAGCACAATTGGAAATCTAGAAACCTCATACCTTGGTGAAATGTGGTATAAATACCACAACCAATAATGTTCTCATGCACGATCCACTAGGAGGGGATACCCCATGGGAATAGTGGTATCTGATCACATAACATGTTTAGTTAGTGTTATAATCAACATTTTAGATAAGTGAATCCATACTTTTCCACTTTTGAGTCAACTAGCATCAATTCACTAAAATAATCCAGGCTCTCTTCTTTTGAATCACTAGCATACTAGTTCTATCTTTCCCACCTAAATACTCAATTTTCCATTTATTCTCAATTTATTTTCACATGTCACATAATAATATGAAAGTGTTTCTAATTGTTTCCTATCGACTGGTCAAGGTTTCTATGCTCTGCTAATGTGTATAGCATCACTCAGTTCGAATCCTAAGCGATGATACTTTTTAATAGTCGAATGTTTTTGGTTGATTGTATTCTGATTAGGGGGTTTGTTTGAAGAGCTTATGAAATAATTTATGGATGATGTTTGATTTAAAAAATTGATAAATATTGGGGTGAGTTCATCATTAGGTATTTAATCTTGTGATATCCTTGATCTTTGCTTTATATTTCATTAAATTAACACCCATGTCATAGTTGATGTTGATCGAAATTCTTAAGAGTTAAGGCTTTAATCCAAGCCTTAACTTAACTAGGATTATAATATCAATTAGTACTTGATTGTGGTAGTGTATTTATGGTTCCAATAATCCATGGAATCCATATGTTAAACAAAATATGTCATTAACCCATGACATATTAAGTCCAACATACACAATGATAATTCAAAGAATATTCATCAAGAAAAAGCTCTCAATCTCTTAACATAACTAAATTATAACTCACCCTAATGGTAGATTTACTCATACATTAATATGGTTATTAATATAGTAATATATGTTTATAGTGATGAACTAATAAGTGAAGAAAAATAAAGGGATAAGAAAAGAGTTTTGCATCAAACACACACACACACATGAACGATGATGAGAATTAAAAACAAACTTTAGATTGAATGATAAAGAAAAATAAGGGAAGGGTATTCAAATATATTTAAACTATTTTAAGAAAATTAATATTAAACTATAGAATGTGGATTATAATAATATATATTGAATAAGAAACTTACATTAAAACATAATTACAAAAAAAGACTTACTAGATTACAACAATGAAGAACAAAAAAGTAAATGAAAAAAAGAGAGGAGGAAATGTCCCTTAAGTAAAAAATTGAGTATGGAAGGTCCTCCCAAGCCTTTGGTAAGGATTTTGGCGTTACAATTGATGCTCATCTCTTCTGAAATTCCAACCCCTTTGAAAGGAGAGGAGGGGATGCATTTATAGCCCAAGGTGGTGGGCTATTTGCATTAAAAAACTACCCCTACACTTGACTTGACGATTTGGATATCCAGACAGCTGAATCTCAAGATATCATCTTCCTAAAAAGTTTTAGATAATAATATTGGATGACTAATCTCAAAATTTTGTGGCATTTGGACTTATGGATCCAAAGTTATTGTGGTTTGATTAAACAAAGTTAAACTGTCCATTCCTATCCATGATTTTTCAATGGCCGAAATGTGAATGGATTTTTGAATAGGAATATGCCTTAAAATATGAATGATTTATTCAAAAAAGTCGTCCAAATATATCTTCTATTTCACAATGAAAAATCTCATCTTGATTTAATGACTAGATTTGGAGACATGTCATGAATACTGTACTGATCTTAATTTCTGGCCAGAATGGTGGGTTGAGTTTAAATGAATCAGTTGGGAACCTTGTCTTTGAAGTTGGGCCTTGAATTTTTATTCAAGACTCCTTACATTGTTATCTGATTTTTGAGTAGAATTAATTAATTTTCACTTCTGGATTGAGCCCAGTAATTAAATTTTCATGGATGGTCCAGTTTCTTCACAGATTCTATGGGCCTTTTTTGTGGTCCATATGGCCCTTCCAATGAAATAATTGGCCCAATATTCCTTCTAATGAAATGTTGGATATTGAATTAGGAATCGTAAAAAACAAGAATCACACAATTTGGATTAGTAGGGTTATAATTATATATAAAATAGTAAACTGAATCAATTGGAATACTTCTAAAAATGATCGAAAATTATATTTAGTATTAAAACATTAATATTTCACACAAATTATGCATATTTCATATTATATAAGTAAAGAGAGTATATAAAAAATTATGAAAATATTAATAACATCAAATCCCACACACTTAGTCTTGTGCATGTCCTCATGTGCAACAAATATAAAAACATGACAAAATCATTTTCACCCACCAACAAATATTAAAATTTTGTTTTCCCCAATCAAGAGAGGTTTAGAAAATTTAACTCATACATATTGAATTCCACCACAAGTGGTTACAGAAACAATGTTCCAAAAATAATTCATTTTTTCATGCTCAAATTTAGAAATGGAAAATGCTGGCACACAAAACTTACTCCTCTCAAGATGATAAAATTAATTTATGGAGCTTCACTCATTCACCAACCAAAAGTGAAAATATTAGAGTTTTAAAGAGCTCTCAACTTTAATTCCCTATCCTAAAGTGATAAAAAATAAAGAGGTCTTTTTAGGGGTTTTTATGCGGCTATGGGATGGTAGGAACATGATATCCAAAAGATAGGAAAAAGGGGGTAAAACACCAACATGGAAAAAGCAATGAACAATTTTTTTTGAAATGAAACATGGAAGGAAATGAAAACACATATTTACAAGGGAATAATTTTGTGAAGAAAGACACAAGATAGGAATAAAATTTGAAGGTGATGAGAAGATGAAATATTTATAAAACACAAAACTTCTCCCAATGACATAAGTGTTCTTATTTTTCTTATTTTTCTTCATTTTTTTTTTCATTTTTTGAAAGTTGAACTTGAAAAAGATCTAACACTCATATCCCAACCCATGATTTATCTCCTCAAAACACTAATTGTAATAGTTATAACAAGATCAAAGGTTAAGGAAGAGTGATTTTTGACCTACCCAAGACACAACCCATTTTTGTTTCTTTCTTTCTTTTTTTTTTAATATTTTTTTGAACACTTTTCAATATCATTTGTACAAGATAAAAATATATACATTCCCAAACCCTACTGAAGGAAAAAATCTCCCCCACACTTAAATTTATGCTTTCCCTTAAGCATTTGATAACATGGTGAAAACAAACAAAAGGGTTCCCAAAATGAAATCCATTCCCCTCACACATAAATTTCAAAAAAATAATAATTATGAAATGAAAATCCATGTTGATATTGGGTGGGATAAGGTATTGGGCTTGTAATGTGGCTATCAAAGAAAAGGTTTTCATAGGATCGAAGGGGATTTAAAAGGTAGGATTAATGTATGGTTAATGGGTGGCTATTTGGCTATTATAATTATCATGGGGTTCATAAAATGACTCTATCATATTAATGCACACTAAAGTAAGAAATTTAGATCAAAGGTCCACAAACTCAAGACTCACAAATGGGGGTGAAAAACACAAATTTTTAAAAGATGGCCATAGTTAGCCTTGTCATGAAAGCTAATGTTGTTCCTCACAGTTGGGGAAAATCATTTTCCAACTCAATAATTGAGCATTCAAAATTTGTTGGTTTTGACACAATATTCTTTATCCAAATTTATGAGAAACCAAAATTTTTTTGAGATGAAACTATGTCTTTTGACTCCCCAAAATGGTTGGACAGAATTTAAAAATTGGAAGGTGAGTAAGCACGACTCTTTATTTTTCATATATTTTTTTAGTTTTTTTAGTGTTTTTAAATTACACACCCACACAAAAGAGAAAGAGTAAATAAAAAAATATGATGAGGAAAGTGGCAAAAAACAAAATGAGAATGAGGAAGAAGAAGAAATAGAGATAGAGAGAGAGAGAGAGTAGAGGAGTTAAAGTGAAAGAGGTGGCCCTGGTTTGGATTTGATGGGTTTCCATCTCCATTTAGTGGTGGGTCAACTGTAGAAGTTGGGGATCTAGTGGAAGTTGATGTTGTTCCAGGATTGTGCGTCCTCTCATGGTGATTCTTTAACTGATGTCCATTAACCGTGAATGTCCTTTTGGAATAGGGGTCTTGGAATTGCACCGCACCAAATGGGTAAACATGAGAAACAATAAAAGGACCTTCCCAACAAGAATTAAGCTTACCTAGGTGAAGCCAAAATCGAGAGTTGAAAAGAAATACCTTTTCAACTTCATGGAATACCTTTATTAGGATGTGTTTGTCATGGAGTACCTTAGCCTTTTCTTTGTATAGATTTGAATTCTCATAGGATTCAAGTCAAAGATACTCCAATTCAGCCAATTGTAACAATATTTCTTCACTAGATTTTTCACAATCAAAATTACAGGTTTTCATATCCCAAAAAGGCTTATGTTGGATTTCAACTGGTAAATGAAATGCTTTACCAAAAACTATCCTAAAAGGAGACATCCCAATGGGTGTTTTATAGGAAGTTTGATAAGTCCAAAGTGCTTCACCAAGTCTTTCAGGGAAGTCTTTTCTGGTGGGCTTAACAATTCTCTCAAGGAGTCTTTTGACTTCTCTATTATAAATTTCAGCCATGCCATTTATTTGGGGGTGATATGCAGTTGAATTTTTATGTACAACACCATTCTTTTTTAAAAGAGATTCCATGGTTTTATTACAAAAAATGGGTTTCTAAGTCAGTGATCAAGGCACAGGGTGTGCCAAATTGGTGGAATATGTATGTCTTTAGTAACTCACTAACAGTATGTGAACCATCCTTTCTAGTAGGGTTTGGCCTCGACCCAACTAGAAATATAATCAACCGTAAGAATAATGTATTAGAATCCATTGGAAGGAGGGAATTGTCCCATGAAATTGATGCTCCAAACATTGAATATATCACATAAAATTAAAGTATTTTGGGGAATTTAATCTCTTTTTGAAATTATGCCAAGATTTTGGCAAGTGGGACATGATTGAAAGAACTCATGTGAGTCTTTGAAGAGTGAAGGCCAGTATATCCAAAGTATAGTACCTTTCAGGAGGTCCTTTGTGGTCCAAAGTGGCCACATACAGGAAGTGAGTGACATAATTCTAAGATGGATGAATGTTCATATTCATCAACACATCTCCTAATTACCATGTTAGCCCCAGTTTTCCAAAGTTTATTTTATTCCCAAAAATAGTATTTTGAATCACTTTTCAACTTCATTTTTTTTGTTCTTTTGAAAAAAATTCAGGAAAAACATTAGAAACCACTACTACAAAATTAGGCTATAACCATGATTTTAAACCATGGCTATAGGCCCAAAAACCATGGCTATAGGTTATAGCTATGGTTCCCACAACCGTGGATGGTATTAGCATGGATATAGGATAAAACCTAAAGCCACGGTTCCCAACTGTGGCTATAGCCCTTTAGCCACGATTTGAACCATGGGTATAACCCTATAGCCACGGTTACAACCGTGGAAACAACCCTAAAGCCATGGTTTTCAACCCATGGCATAGGCTAAAATCACTCATCTCCTATATCCATGGTTGCAACTGTGGCTATAGAAATATATCCATGGTTGGGAACCATGGCTATATACCTATAACTATAGTTTAAAATCGTGGCTATAGGCCTACACATTTCGTAAAAAAAACCAGCACCGTTCAGTTGGTGCTGGCCCCTTGCATCCTCCCCACCACCCCCTACAAATCCCCCCCACTCTCCCCCTGCACCTTAAATCCCCCCCATGCACCCATCCCTCTATAACCCCCTTCCCACCCTGGACAGACCCCACTCACCCCCTGGACAGAACCCCCTAGACACCCCCCAGGACAACCCCACTCGGACAGCAGCCCCCCTACTGGACACCCCTTGCACCCCCTGCTGGAAACCCCCCCAAGAAAGACCCCCCCTGCAGACCCCTCCCTCCTGGACACTGGACACCCCACCCTACATAAACCCCCCTCCCCTGGACAACCCCCCTATAAATCCCCCCTCCTGGACAGACCCTAGACCCCCCCTAGACAGACCCTACACACCCCCCAGACCCTGGACACCCCCCCAGAAAAACCCTGGACACCCCCCGGACACCCCCCGGACACCCCCCGGACAGACCCTGGACCCCCCCAGACCCTAGACACCCCCCAGATAAACCCTGAACACCCCCCACCCAGACCCTGGACACCCCCATCCAGACCCTGAACACCCCCCCAAACCCTGGACAGATCAACCTGGACAGCCCATACCTCCACTCCCCTGGACAGCCACCCCCACCCTCCTGGATAGACCCTGGACCCCCCCCCCGCCCCCCATAACTTGGACACCCACCTATACCCCCCATACCCTGGACACCCCCAGACCCTGGACAGATCCCCCTGGACAGCCTAGACCTCCACTCCCCTAGACAGCCACCCCCACCCCCCTAGACAGACATTGGAACCCCCCAGACCCCCCAGACCCCCCAGTCCTGCCCCCCACCCCACCCATTTCCGCCCCCCTTGCCCTTTCCAACCCCCACTTACACCCCCCCTACTAGCCCCCCACTTGCACCCCCCTGCCAGTCCCCTCCCCATGCCAATTTCCCCCTTCCCCCTGCTAGTCCCCTCCAAATTAAATTATACACAAAAGATACTTACATAATAAGAATTAAACAAATCCAAATATAAAAAAAAACACATAACTACACTTAAATGAGTCTCCCTATAAGACAAACTATCAAAGAAGTCTGGAACCAACTCAAAATTACCTACAACACAAGGTAGAACATAATAGTGCTCATCCCCTAAAATTATGGTAAAAAGAAAATATTATAATATTCACAAAGAATATAACTCAATAAATAAGAATAGTGTATCCCCCCTTGCTGGACCCCCCTGGACAGCAGTCCCCCCACTACTGGACCCCCCTGGACAACAGCCCCCCTCGGACAGAAACCCCCCCTGCTGGACCCCCTGGACAGCAGCCCCCCCTGGACAGAAACCCCCCTGCTGGACCCCCCTATACAGCAGCCCCCCTGGACCCCCTAGACAACAACCCCCTCTAGACAGAAACCCGAAGCCCCCCTGGACAGCAGCCCCCCTGGACAGAAACCCCCCTACTGGACCCCCTAGACAGCACCCCCCTGGACCCCCCCTGGACAGCAGCCCCCCTGGACAGAAACCCCCATGCTAGACCCCCCCTGAACAGCTACCCCCCCTACTGGACCCCCCTGAACATCCCCCCTGGATAGAAACCCGCAGCCCCCCTAGACAGAACCCCCCTGATAGACCCCCCTGAACAGCTGCCCCCCTACTAGACCCCCCTAGATAGTATTCCCCCTAATTTGGATGCTTCTTAAGGTTGAGGCTGGGAGATGATGGGTTTATCCAATAGAGACTTACATAGATTCTCATAGTGGGGTTATAGGTTTCTTGTGGAGGATTTAGGAGGTGAGGTTGTGAGCTTCGTGTTTCTATTTGGAATTATAGGACCTTTGAAGATGGGTTTTATTTGGGGGTGTTGCTGTTTGGATTTTTCTACATGGTGTAATACAAGATACACTTACATGGTGCATGATGCTGGTTGGTTTTTGATTTCTACTATGGTTGGTAACATGTTTTGGGTGCATAGGGGTTGGATTTTTGGTGTTTCTTCTTTGTTTTGGATTACTATTTTAGGATTATGGTTCTCTCTATTGTCTAGTGTGGTGGATATAGTTTGGGGTGGGTCTTCCGGTGGTGGTTTGGAGTAAGTTCAGTTAGCTTGTACTCGGTTTCCCCATCTTGTGTATTCTGGTTGTTGATGGTGTAGGGATTTCTATGGTGGATGTTCTAAAATTCCCTTGAGATGCTGGATGCTGCAGGTTGGGAGGCATGTTTCTGGTATATGGGTGGTTCTCTTTCTAGGGTGGGTGCATGTTGACTACTTGGTGGGTCTAGAGGTGTTGGATTTAGGGTGGGTATTAGCTCACATTTGGATCAGAGACTGCTTGGGGATTATTTAGGTTGTATGATGGGTTAGGCGTGGGTGATGTGGGGAACTTCATATGGATGGTACTAGTTGAATGATGGTTTTTTAGACTTTCTTATAGTGGGGTGGTCCATTTTGATGCAAGGTGTTCAGATGGTGATGGATGGGGCCAGATGGTGGTCTGGGGATGATTTGGTTTCTAGCTAATGTTTTGGGTGTTGTGTCTACTATAGGTGCTTATTGTGGTTGGATATGGTGTGGTTTAGGGTTCTTGTGCAAGTAGGTGTTGGTGTAGTGGCCATTAGTTGGCATGGTTGTCTAGAGGTCTTTCAATCTAGGCTTTGTTTGGACAGATTCCCCTCCCCCTAGACAGATTCCCCCCAGACCCTGGACAGATTCCCCTCCCCCTTCCAGTCCTGCCCCCCCCACCAAACCCTGGACAGATCCCCCCCCCCAGAACCTGGACACCCCTCCCTAGACCCTAAACAGATCCCCCTGGACAGATTCCCCTCCCCCTGCCAGTCCTGCCCCCCCTCCCAGACCCTGGACAACTCATACCTATCTTAGAGGGTGTTTTCTATTTTAAGTATTCTTCTCTTGTGATAGGTGGATACCTTTATATTTGGAATAATTTAATCCTCTATATGATGGGTTTCTATGTAATCAATAGGATTGATTGACTAGTTACCTATTGATCCCATATTAACTGCTGTCATTGGAGGGTGATGATAAAATCCCCATAGGGAAGTAGGTATGTGAATAAGTTATAATGGGATATTTGTGTGACTCAAGATAGGTATGAGTTATAAAGGATGGGTAGTGTGATAGATCAGATAACTAGAATTTTCCTTGAGTACCAGGGGTTACAAACTTTTGTTTTCCACTGGTAGTGGGAAAACTCAGTGAAGACTATCCTAACAACATCTATGGTCTACCACTAGTATGGGAGGTATAATACAATATCGAAATTGTAATAGGAGAAGTAACAATAACCATTACTCCTTATAAGATGGCACATATGGAGATTTTGGATCTCAAGAAGATATTCGAGGACCTAGAGGCTAAAGGATTCATATACCCCAGTACATACCATGGGGTTTCAATAGTTCTTTTTTACAAAAATACAGATGGCACCCTAATACTTTTCATGTATTACTACCAATTGGACCAGCTCACATTAAATAATTGGTTTCCACTACATACAATAGACGACATATTTGATCAAATATGAAGATCTATAGTGTTTTAAAAGATATATTTAAGGTCAGGCTATCATCATGTTTGTTTCCGGACTTCATAGATACCTCACACAGTTTTCAAGATCGTGTTTGGTCTGCACAAGTGCCCTTTCTTACCGTTTGGACTGAAAAATGCCTTTTGACCTTCATAAGATCAAATTGAGGATGATTTTCATTAATTGTAGGTTGTAATTACTTGCCTTTTCATGAAGGATCATCTTGTTTGTTTTTTAATATAAATTTTTTTAGGTGCCAACACTTTTCCCTATATTCATGGATTTGGATAGTTTCATCGATATCTTCTAACCTACTTCAAATATGAGGGAACCATGAGATGAGGATCCATCAACGAACCTAAGGTAGGTAATATCATCTTTTTACCCACGAGTATTTATGTCTCGTAGATATGTTGTTATGTTTCCAGCTAGATTTTTCTCCCCCCCTCCCTACCCCCCTGCTGGACCCCCCTAAACAGTAGCCCTAACCCCCCTGGACAGTAGCCCCACCCCCCTGGGATGTAGGAGGTCAGGGGTTGGTGAGGGATGGGGCTATTTTACAGGTGGAAGAGGGCTGGAATAAGTGTTTTGTAGGAGGATGGGGGGTGGTGGCTATTGTGGTGGCTGGTGTGGGCTAAATTGCAGGTGGCTGGGGGCAGGTGCAGGCTCGAATGCAAGTGGAAGGGGGATGGAATGCTGGTGGAAGGGGGCTGGTTGCAGGTATTGGGGGGTGGTGCAGGCTGATTCGAAGGTGGAAGGGGGGCAGTTGTAGGCTAGAATGCTGGTGGAAGCAGGCTGGAATGAAGGTGGAAGGTGGCTAGTGTGGGCTGGATGTGGTTGGACCAGGGCCAAATCATGGCATTTCCACGGCGTGACCATGGAATGAACACGGCTTGACCACGATATGTTGGCCCGGTCCAACGACATCCGCGATAAAACATCTTCTGGACATGAGCGAAGGGAGCGGGAGGAGGCGGGAAACATTCCGGTCATCGCCCCGCCGACAGAAATTGTGATTAGTCAGTCTCAACATTGATCACAAGACTCATGGAATATTATCACTGCGAACCGTCGCGGGGTTTCATCCTAAAGCATGGCCAAATCACAGCATTAACCTGACGTGACCGCTGAGTGACCGCGTCTTGTTGGCCTGGTCCAGCGACATCCGCGGGGCAACATCTTCTGGCCAGGAGAAAAGGGATCGGGAGGAGGTGGGGAAACATTCCAGTCATCGCACCGCCGACAGAAATTGTGATTAGTCAATCTCAACATTGATCACAAGACTCATGGGATACTATCATTGCAAACCGCCGTGGGGTGTCGTCCTGGAGTAGGGACAAATCTCGACATTACTACAGTGTGACCGCGGCATGACCATGGTGTGTTGGCTCAGTCCAGCGACATCTGCAGGGCAGAATCTTCCGGCCATGAGTGAAGGGAGTGGGAGGAGGCGGGGCAACATTCTAGTCATTGCCCCACCGACAGATGGTAGAACAGATCAACTATTTAATATGCTATAACAAGGGATCTCCAGAGAAGGTTGTAGCGAGCGACACAATGACGCAACCTCTAAAGGGAAACAAAATGATGGAAAAGAATCATACACCCTACATAAACCATTTACAAATTCATTAAATTTGCCTAAACATAGAAATTTTATTTATAATATTCAAAGCATGAAAAGGAAAGTGTCATGGTCAAGGAATATGCCTACTCGAGCAATGTCATTTGAGTTAAACGAGTATGATAAGCCAATTTATATTATTCAAAGAAAACAAAAACTAACTAGCCACAAAACAAACACCAACAAGATTCATATGAAAGACTCAAACCAAATCTAAAAATTATATAAATAACTATCACTAATCTTTGGTTTAGAAGAAAACACACCTCCATTGGAGGGGTTTTATTATAAAATCATGGCATTTCTTTATCACACAATTCATTTAATTATATTTATCATTTATTCTAAAACTCATTCAGCACAAATCAGATGCAATAATTTAATCAACTAGATCAACATAACTATCACTGTGAGTTTTCGCAGACAGCGCACCTCCGTTGGAGGGGTTTTATTATAAAAACATGACTTTATTTATCAAATGAAACAATTATATTAAAGAACATTTATTCAAGATATGCAATTCAATATAATTAAGCAGAATTAAGAAAAAATCTAAATTCAATTTAAATCATTCTTGAATTAAAGAGGCTAGAAGAGGGATCCTACCTCAAGGTGGAACCAAACCATCCACTTAGGCTCTTGGAGCTTTATAAATAAAAGTTGATGCTCCCCCACTAGGTATACTCACCTTCACACACATGAAAGAGTTCCAATAAGTGGCAGCATGAATGAATTGTTTTAAACAAGTAAAAACCAAATTAAGTACTCCCCTGTGATGATATGATGCAGTTTTCTTCTTTTTAATCAGTCAACCATCCTCTTATATTTTTCACTCAAACTGGATGTTCTCATTGAAGTACTTAAAAAGAAACAAAATCAACATCAGATTCACATAACTCTATTCCTCATTAGATAACATTAAATAATCAGACCCCATTGCACCCCCACTCCTGGACACCCCCACCCCTCCCTTCCTGGATAGACCCCCTGGAACCCCCTCCCCTCCTTCCTGGACAGACACCCCCACCCTACACCACCCCCCTCATTTCTAAAATAATCTATTTCCACTTTTAAATTCAAGGATTATTGAAATATTTCTAGGACCTGATTCATTATAGAAACATCTTGAAGAGAGGGGCTAGGGTATACTGGGTATGTTTGTCTTGTCATGAATTTTAGTTGGATATATAGTGTGTTGGGATCTATGAGCCAACATAGTGATCAAAATTCCACATCTACAATAATCAGGACTTAATTCTAGAGCTGCTGATAAATTGGTCACCAGGGACCAACAAATTTCTCCTACATCATTAGGAAGTCAGAAATGGTATATGGGACCTCTACCAATTCATGAGAATCTATATCTAGGGAGAGATGTATGATGAGATCCAACTAGATAAGGACGTCTGCGATGACAAGGAGGAGAAGCCAACAATCACATGGGAGTCACAATGCTTGTCCTAGGGGAGAGTGACCAAAAAATACGAATGATGGATATCCATTTCATGCAATTTTTTTGGTATTTTCAGAATGAATCAATGGACATATATACAGTGAAGTTATGTCATTATATAAAGGATATTTAATAAGGCAAGGATAACTCATTTTATAAAATACTAGAGGAGAACAGGTGGTAGTTGTGGGGATAAAACATGAAGCTTAAGGATCCCATGGTCAGGTTATCTGTATGTATTACTATTATGATTTGTAGGTGGATGATATTGATTTGGGATGCACACATACGGGTGTGGCTGGGTGACCTTATCATGGAAGAGATGCTAGAGACGAGGTAGGGAAAAAACCTAGTAGTCCCAATGCATGTGAAAACATGTTTTGATAATCAATAGAATGTATGAAAATATATGCACAAATCCAGAACATCAATATTGTAAACTCACCTAAGTATATCAATTTATGAGTATCACATTGGGTGAGGAATGCTTACCTTATTTGGTCAGGAATGGGAAGTTCCACAAAAATTAATAGCTCCAAAAAATGACTACAATGAATGGAAAGACAAAAAATAATAAAAAAATTAAACACCTATGATTTTATGATCACATGTTATTCATTGTGCCATATTTTCTCACATTATACAAGAAAAAAACACATGTTTTAAAAATTCTCAGTCCATATAAATTAAAACCCAAAAAAACATTGCATTGAGGAACTTATGCAAGCCTTCTTAGCAATCATAAAGTATAGGAAAACACCTCAAAAAATCCATCATGGATATTCACCATTAATGACCAATACAAGAGTCATATAATAAATGTGAATAAGAGTAAAAGAAGATACAATATAATTTGTTTCATTTTCCCAAAATTATAAGACTGATGCTATGAATTCAAGTATTGGAAATACTGTTAATAACAGAGATTTCATGTCATTAACATTACAGATTAAAAGTGAGCAAAAACATAGTATATTGATGAATAAAGGTTATACAATTTTATCATGTAGATTAAAAAATTTAAGAAGACATTGCATCTTTGATAAACTGAAAGTGCATTATACATGTATAGAAAATGAAATTGCATACAGAATATGCATACAGGAAATTCATACAGAATATGAAAAGTGGAAAGCTCTTAATGTTGAGAACCCATGTGTATACAAAATTTATATATATAATAAATATATACAAAACATATGTATAAGAACATAAAAAGTGTATAGTTATTAATATTGAGAACATTTTTTTGGATTTTCCTGGCACCAAATAATTGAAATTGATTAAATTTTAGGGTTAATGTCACTGGAGGATCTGTTTCTTCTGAGGTTTTCCAAGGCCATCAACTGTGGTTAAGCTTGGTTGGGACTGAAATTATCTCTAGAAAAACATGGGTGATTTTTAAGGGCTTCAAAGCATCAAGAAAGTGAAATTTTCTTCAGGATCTCTAATGGAAACCCTGTATTCATTTTGAGAGAGTAGAAATTGGAAGTTGTTAATATGCCTACTTGATTTGGAATAGTTATTAAAGAAACAGTTGCATTTTTTATTCACTAATCATTTGAAATTTGCTATTTTAATCATCTTTCTACCAAAGAAATTGGTGATTTTAAACCAATATAGGGGTTTATTTTCAGAAAAGGGTAAATAGCACATGATTTTTTGGATTTTAGTGGTTCTTATACTTCCTGATTTAGAATTTAAGACATTGACACTGAGTTTTTGGCTGCTATAAAATCAGTGAATTCACACAATCACAAGATTCCAGTTCAAGGTTAATAATATTATGGATTATAATTCTTGTTATTATAAATTTTGATTTAATTTTCTAGACCATCTTTGAATAATCTATTATATACAAAGGAACTTGTACGTATACAAAACATGTTAAGAGAAAGAGAAAATAGACATAAAATAAATATATATAGAGAGAGAGTAGACAGAACGTACATAAATATATGTGGAGGAGATTTCCTGGAAATTGGAATTTTGGAATTAGAGAAATGGCTGAAGAGTGATTTGGAAGAAGCATAAGATGAGGAGATTACAAACCTTCATCATGCCTAGAAAATTATGCTGAAAAAATTGGATGAAACATATGAAATATTTGTCAGAAAACAGGAAGAAACACAAACTTCAGCTGTAAAACCAATATATGTTTTTACAGATGATTCGATTGCACACAAAACCATCCTAATGGTAACACTTGCAACAAAAGTTGATAGGCTGATGTTAATTCAGGAATTTTCACTCTCAGAGAAATAGAGAACCGATTATTTTGAAAGGAAATAAAAATAAGCCTTGAAATCAAGTGAAGATAGAAAAAAGAAATTAGAAGAAGCCAAAAGGAGAGTCTATAAACTCTAGGATTCTCTCAACAACATGATTTAGGATGATATACTCCATGTCTGGGAAATTTCAAGAGTTAAAAATGATTTTATGTGCCTCATCCTCCACTTCTACATATATTCATGATGACCATGAAGTTGATGTTAGTTATGCTAGCTCTGAAAACTCATCAACCAACTCTGAGTTCACTTTTCTAACCCTATATTTAGCAGCTAGGAATGGATATCCCTTCAATCCTAATTCTTTATAGATTCTAGTTCAGGACATGTCAGTGACTGAAATTTCAGGTTCTGAAAACTGTGCAAGTATCACAGAGGATGGATTTGATGACTTCTTCTGATGAATTACTATTCCTATACAGTATGTAGTAGTGCTTATTTCCCTAATGATTAAATGTGTTAATCTAGTTAACATTACACTCTGTCCATGTGGAGAAGTCTAGAAGAAGATAGATTTGTACTATGTAAAAGTTTGATGGAAAATATCAGCTTTCAAATTATTCAATTTTCCTTGTTCTTTTGAAGGAAATGAGTAGGAGGGTGACTATAAATCACCATACATGATAATTGTGAGTTTAATTTAAACTAGTAGGCATGTAAAATAACTTTTAATAAATGTAAGAATAAAGGATTAAAAAGAAACACTTATGATACATAATTTGTGTGCTGTTTTGATAATGGAAACCTTATCGCTTGGCTAGATGAAGACAGTGGATCTTGAGCACCAGCAACATGGACATGGCTAAGGGAAACATAAAAAGGTATCCAATATTGTTTCATGGCATCTAGGTAATACTCATGTGTTTTCAACAAGAAAACTTTAATTCCTGCGAATGTTTTTATTGGTCACATGTATGTTCATAGAAAGGATAGATTAAGGCAGTTGTCATCATCATGTGTTTCTTTTTTTCTTTGTTAACATGATATTAGACCTAACCTGAATCCCACCATCCCTACCACTTGGCTAATTTTACCCCTTACCTTATGTGGTGCAAAAAAAGGGTGTACAAAGATTACCATAGGTTCGTTGACTTGTAAAATATGCAGATAAGATGAAGATTCCACAACAATCCTAGTTTTGGTGAACATCATGGGGGGGTTCAAATATTTCTAAATCCCAAACCAATAAATCCCAAATGAATTCAGCATCAATAATGATCACATATAACTTTTAACACTTAAAACCTTTATCTATCCTCTTTACCAATTAATTATAGAGGTCCATCACATAAGGCATCAACATAGATCATAGTCCCAAGGCATCAATAAACTTAGATGAGATAAATTAATTAGATACACATATGTCAAATAAATCTAAAGATATATATAAAACAATGAACATCATCCCTCTAAAATTTTATGGTCCCAAATCTAACTCATATAGATTATTCTTTCCCACATACAAGTTCCTAGACTCAGGCCCACTCTATGATTTATTCAAAAAATGACAGTCCCTTTCACTTAAGAATGAGATCATGCTCTCTTTGATGCATTTGACTGTACAAGGGAACCCTTGGAATTAGTGGACCCTACTTTACTACCCTGAGGAAAGTACTTGAAATACCACTGAAGATGTACCAAGAATATACACTCGTGTAAGGTCCTCATATTTTCTTAGAAATATTGTTTGGTATGTATGGCCCTCCCACACTGACAACACACGACTTTCTTTTTACTTGAGGAAGCTATTGAAATAAGGTTTGCAGGACATTATACACTCCCACTAATGTCTTAATTCAATTACTTTAACTTCCTATTTTGACCTAAAGAGGAACTCTATATTACAAACATAATAGTTAGATAATGGCTCAAACTGATCAGCCCTACAATATCTACCATGTCAATAACCACCTTTTTTCCACTTCATCAAGGTGGGAAAACACAATAGAATAATCCTGGACCAAATTCCTAACATCAAATACATTTTAAAATGATGTTCTTTCATGTATTAATTTCAAAGGATCTTGGGTTAAAGATTTATTGGTTTGGTAAATTGATTGGGCTACTTCATGATGGATCAGTCACCCTTCTCCAAAATCATGAGCTCTTTGGTGTTCTCCACTCATAATATCTCTAGGTAAAATTTCTATTCAAACATTTTAAACCCAATTTAAGTAAGATATTCATGAAGTTTATCCATTAATACCAAGTCCCATTATCTTCTCTTCATCTCTTGTAATATATAAGTTTAAAATCACACCATTGACATTATAGGGGTCTTGAGAAATTAGAAGTTATTTTCAATATTTTCCATCCATTCTTCTGATTATTGATGCCCCAGATCACCCTTAAACACATGAAAATTTTTATTTGTGAACTCCTAGGATAAAATCTATCAACTAGACTTTCCCTGATTCAAAACTTTTCTTAAGATATTAAATGGTTCTAATCACTAATTTTATGAGATAAGGGTCTATAGGAGGTTCTGTTGGTGGAGTGTTCTCTATAGCTTCCTCCCTCTGGTTCTTAAAGTTTCTTGCATAAGGCATGATCTAAATATATAAAAAAAAGAATCAAATAAATACACAATTTATTTAAAATGGATTCTAATAAAAATATTCCATGGAATCATCCCCAAAAAACATAATAGAAATAAAGAATCTCAAATTTTTTAAAATTACTCATTACAAAAGGAAAAAACACAAAATCCCAACTGTCCTAGTAACTCAAGGTTTGGAAAAAATAAAATTTGTCCAGAAACTCCCCCTCACCGTCACTAGAGTCCTGAAATTATTAATCCAAACTACCAAACTACCCTTGATAACTAGATGGGATCAGATAATATTTTGTAAAAAAACAACCCTATTCAATCTTCCATATCACTTATGTCATCTTGCTACATAGCTAAAAGTATGTTCTAGATCACCTAGGGATAGAAAGTAGCACCAGGGTAATAATGCTAACCCATGGGAGTAATTTCAACCTCAAAGACAAAGAAAATATTCCAAGGATTCCATTCATATTGTGCAACAACAATACAATGGGATCTAAATAAGTAATTATTGAAGGGAGAAAATCATAAAATTGTATGTTCATGGAAGAAATATTGTTGACTGTCTAACTAAATACATATTATAACAAAATAAAAATCAGTTTATATGGGATATGGGATTGGGTAAAGAGAAATTCATAAATATAATTCATTTTTAGTGGTAGATTAGGGGAAAAAATAAAAAATAACCACCTTGTTCATTATAATCTTGTAAAAACTAACTGTGATGGGAACCCTAGCTTGTTATGCAGATGCAATTCAATAGAGGGTATGATTTAGGAGTTTTGCATGAAAAATCACGGAAGTGAGGATTTACCTAGTGTCCAGGTTAGTTATAAATCACATGAAGAAGTGGATATCGAGGGTAAGGCTGGTTTTGAGTAAGAAATCAGGGAGGTGGGGTGGCCACGTCGGAGGAGGAAGATCACGTGGTGGTGGGGTAGCTGCATCAGAGGAGGATGACCAAAGCTGGTGTGGCCGAGTCAGAGCAATGACGAGAAACGATGAGTAGCGACAATCTGCATCAGAGGTGGAGGGTTGTAGTGAGGCAGGGGCATCCGAGCCACGTCAGTAGGGAGGTGGGGAGGTCATGTCCACAGGGAGGTGGGTGTCGGAGCCGCGTCAGTAGGGAGGCATCAGAACTACGTCGGAGCCGTGTCGGCAGGGAGGTGTGCTGACTACATCAGAACCAAAGGGGGAGGAGGAATCGTGAGGGGAGGATGAGGAGGAGGGGAGTAGGAATGGAAAGGGATGAGGAATGAAGGTGGAGTAATCTCTGAGTGAGGGAGAAGGGTTGGGGTGGGAGAGGAAAGTCACGATGGAGATAAAAAAATTGATGACCTATTGCCACACCCAACTCACAACCTGTAGCCATATTTCACCTTATAGCCACAGATCATTTAAACCATGGCTATAGATCCGTGGCTATAAGTTATTTTTCTATTATTGAACCAAGTAATTTACAATTGGGGCATACCATGGTATTTTTGGAGTGAGAGATGAAAGGTGCTCAATTGGAAATTCTGGATCAATTATTTCAAAATGAGAAGAATTATAAATTTTACTCAAGTGATCTACCACAAGGTTTTCATTTCCTGGTCTATCTTTGATTTCAAGGTCAAAATCTTGGATCATTAGGATCCATATTATTAGCCTCGGTTTGGAATCACTTTTCTTGAGTAAGAACTTTATAGCATAATGGTCTGTGAAGATGATGATTTTGGAACCTAAGAGATAGGGCCGAAATTTATCTAAGGAATAAAACACTACTAAAAGTTCATTTTCAGTGATAGTGTAGTGAGATTGAGTTTCATCCAATATTTTTGAGGCATAATAGATGACATAAGGAATTCTCTTATTTGACCAGGAACATCCCCAAAGGCTCTATCAGAATCATCACACATTAACTCAAAGGGTAAGGACCAATCTGGGGGTTGGATTATTGGGGCAGATGTAAGAGCAGTTTTGAGTTAAATGAAGGATCTCTTGCAAGCCTCATCAAAATGTAAAGTGACATCATTTTGGAGAAACCAAGTGAGTTGGAGAAAAATCCTACTAAAGTAATGGATGAATCACCGATAGAAACCTACATGACTGAGGAATGAACAGATGTCTCGAACAGTGGTGGGTTTAGGAAGTGATTGGATCACTTTAATTTTGGTAGGATCAACTTCAATACCATATTTTGAAACTATGTACCCTAGAACAATCCCATTTTCAAACATAAAGTGACATTTTTTAAAATTTAACTCAAGTTTAAACTTTACACACTTTTAAAAGACTAGAGAGAGTGGATGCAAGCATGATTCAAATGAATCAACATAAATTGTAAAGTCATCCATGAAGACTTCCATACAGTGTTAAATGAATTCAGAAAAGATACTCATCATACACCTATAGAATGTTGCTGGAGCATTACAAAGGCTAAAAGTCATTCTTTTATATGCATATGTTTCAAATGGGCATGTTAAAGTAGTCTTTTCTTGGTCTTGAGGTGCGATTGGGATTTGGAAGTAGCCGGTGTATCCATCAAGAAAGCAATAATGAAACTTTTCGGATAATCGTTCTAGAATTTAATCAATGAATAGAAGAGGGTAGTGATATTTTCTTATTTCAACATTCAATTTTCAGTAATCAATGCACACACTCCATTTGTTCTTTACTAGAGTTGTGACTACCTCCCCATTTTCATTTGTGACAACAGTTATCCCACCTTTATTAGGAACAACTTGAATTGGACTAAACCATTCACTATCAAAAATTGGGTAAATAATACCAGCTTGAATAATCTTAGTGATATCTTCCCTAACTACCTCAAGTATGAGTGGATTGAGTCTTCTTTTTGGTTGTCTAATTGGTTTGGATGATTCCTCAAGATGGATGTGATGCATGCAAAGAGTAGGGTTGATTCCCGATATGTCATCTAGGGTCCAATATAAGGCCTTTTTGTTTTCCTCTAACACCTGAACAAGTTTTGGATCCTCAGTTTCAGTAAGTGAAGTGGAGATAATGATAGGATAAGGGTGATCATGGAAAAGGAATGTATATTTCAGGTGTTCAAGGAGAGGTTTTAGACTAGTCTCATCTTTCATTTGTGGGTTAGACAAATCAGGAATGGAGGAAGGGACTTCAGTTGGTTTTGATTCATTTTCCTTTATACTTTCCAAGGTGGAGCAGTAGAGATCAGAGTTGATGCGGTATTCAATAGAGTTTTCAAGTTCCTCTAGATTGATGGAGTCTATAAAAGAAAGGTCGACATCAACTTCACCATTTATGACTTGGTTAATCATGGTACAGATTTCACAAGATCCTTTTTCATTAAAACATGAAGAAGATGATGGATTGGGGTTCAATTGACTCTTACAAGTGTCTTCAGAAGCATGGATTGAGAATGCAAAGTGATCCTCAGATGGGTATTGCATAGCCTGGAAAATGTTGAACTTGACCAATTGGTCACGAAATTCCACGGATAAGATGTCTAAATGGACATCAATCTTGGTTCTTTCTGTCATTAGGAATGGTCTTCCTAGAATTTGGGGAGATCGAGAAGAGTTCATCTCACCTTCCATGTCAAGGACATAGAAATTAGCAGGGAAGATAAGATCATTCACACGAACAAGGAAATCCTCGATTATACCCTTAGGACTATTAGTGCTTTAATTGTCCAATTGAATGAAAACTCCTGTTGGGTGCAAGGGACCAAGAACAAGGTTGGAGAAGATGGATTTTGGAATTACATTAATTGAGGATCCTAGGTCTATGAGTGCATCATCGAAGTTGGAACTTCCAATTTGGAATGGAACCATAAAGGTCCTAGGATATTTTCACTTTATGGGAATAAACTATTGGGTGGAAACATTTTAGAAGGTCCTAAGTTACCTCTTGTGGGTGCATAATTCCTTAAGAAACTTGGAATACTTAGGGATTTGTTTTATGGAGTCTAATAGGGGAATGTTGACTTCAACACGTCTAAACATGTCGATCATTTTAGGATCAGGTTTTAAAGGACATCATTGTATTAGAAACAGCTTTAGGAAAAGGAATTTTATTCCTAAGTGGAATTAAATGAGGTGAGGGAATGGATTCAGATTCCTTTTCAAGTTTCTTTTTATTTTCATTTTATAGTTCAACATTCAAAGGGGAGTTAGATGTCTCATCATGAGGCATAAAAATTTTCTTTCCCAATCTAAGTGAAATTTCACTTACATTACCCTTGGGGTTGGGTAATGGTTGAGTTGGGAGTTGGGAAGAATTTGATTTTTGTTGCTGACTTAGGTGGGAAGCAAGTTGGCCAATTTGGGTTTCAATGTTCTTGAGGCTAGAATGGGTGAAGGAGGCAAGATCTTCCACTGCACTTTCCCATGGTTTCTTGGATGAAGAGGCTTATCCCGAATTGGGATTACCTTGATTTTGGTTCTTGAGAAAGTGATTGTATTGTTTTGGGAATTTAGAAGGATCAATAGGATAGTGGAAACCTAGAGGATAAAGAGGAGGATTGATCCTTTGAGGTTGAGGAACAAAAGGGTAAGGTTGTTGGAAGTTACCAACACCTTGACCATATTGGAATTGGTTTGGGTTTTGAGGAGGGAATTGAGGGGGTGAGAAATGGGATTCCCATATCTCAAGTTAGGGTTATATATAGAAGAAAATGGCTCAAAATGGGGTTGGTTGAAGTTTCTAACAAACTGACCTGATTGTTGAGGGTTGGGGTGAGCATAGACTACATTAAGCTCCATTGGTCCAGATGAATCAGATGGTTCATCTTGATGTTTTGGATAGGTTTTTATTGGATGAAACAGTGAGTTAAAGATTCCACAGTTCTTGATAGGTCTAAGGAACAAAGATTTTGGAGAATATGAGGTTGGGGACTTGGAATCCACAACTAGTTGTCGTACAAGATCTGTAAGTTCACTCATCCACTCGGTCATCTTGTTCGGCTCTATGGATTTATTGTATTGGACTTTTTTTACTTGAGCATGTACTAAATTATGGAATTTCTGTGTGTTTACATCCATGTTGCTTATGATATATCTTGCAGCTACAGGAGTTTTATCAACAAGAGCACCACCACTTGCGGCATCAATGAGAGTTCTCTCCATAGCCAATAACCCCTCATAGAAGTATTGGATCAAGATTTGGTCAGGGATTTGGTGGTGTGGGCAGGTTGTAACATTCTTTTTGAACCTCTCCCAGTACTCATGGAGTGATTCATTTGGGAATTGAGGGATACCACTTATTTCCTTTAAGATGGAAGCAGTTCGAGAAGCAGGAAATAATTTCTCTAAGAAGATTCGCTTCATGTCATTCCATGTGGTTATAGAACTAGGAGGTAGGTAGTAAAGCCTTACTTGGCAGTGTCAGCTAAGGATAAGGGGAATTCATAGAGTTTTATTTGTTCCTCAGAAATCCCTTGAGGCTTCATGGTAGAGCACACTACTTGGAACTCTTTAAGATGAAGATGTGGATCCTCACCGACTAGCCTGTGGAAATGAGGGAGAAGACGAATCAAACCTGATTTGAGTTAGAAGTTAGCCTCTATATTTGGATATTGAATACCAAGAGGTTGGTAATTCATATTCAGGGTATCAAGTTCTTTAAGGTTTTGTTCCCTATGATTATCTATATCTAATTCAATAGGTTGGACAATGACTGGTTCTTGAATTATCTGATTATCTCTTATGTTACTCCTAAATTGGCAAAGTGTTCGCTCAATTTTAGTGTCAAAAAAATCCGAGAGATTTTTTGGGAGGTTACGAGGAATTCAAAGATATTTTGGAAGAAAAAGTACGATGGTTTTTTTGTTTTTTTTTCGTTTATGATTTTTATGAGAAGGTGGGTTTTTCTTTGTGGTTTTTTCATTTTTTTTAAATTTTGTGTTTTTTTGTGTTTTTTACAATAAACAGAAACTAATGACTACTTAATTACACCATCCACAGAAACAAAACCATTTGAAAGTGCGGCTGATTGTTTCCTATCGACCGATCAAAATTCTGATTCCATGCTAATGTGTATAGCAGCACTCGGGTCGAATCCTCAGTAATGATAATTTTTAATAGTCGAATGTTTTTAGTTGATTGTATTATGACTGGGGGGTTTGTTTGTAGAGATTATGAAATAATTTATGGATTATGTTTGATTTATCAAATTGATAAATATTGGGGTGAGTTCATCATTAGTTAGTTAAGCTTGTGATATCCTTGGGCTTTGCTTTATATTTCATTAAATTAACACCCATGTCACAAGTTGACGTTGATTGGAATTCCTAAGTGTTAAGACTTTAATGCAAGCCTTAAATTAACTAGGATTATAATATCAATTAGTACTTTATTGTGGTATTATATTTATTGTTCCAATAATCGATGGAATCCACATATTAAACAAAAAATGTCATTAACCCATGACATATTAAGTCCAACATACACAATGTTAATTCAAAGAATATTCATCAAGAAAAATCTCTCAATCGCTTAACATACCTAAATTATAACTCACCACAATGGTATATTTACTCAGATATTAAGATTTTTATTAATATAGTAATATATTTTTAAGGTGATGAACTAATAATTGAAGAAAAATAAAGGGATAAGAAAAGAGTTTTGCATCGAACACACACACACACACGAACGATGATGAGAATTAAAAACAAACTTTAGATTGAATAAGAAAGAAAAAGAAGGGAAGGGGATCCAACTATATTTATACTATTTTAAGAACATTAATATTAAAAAATATAAGGTGGATGATAATAATATATATTGAATAAGAAACTTTCATTAAAACATAATTACAAAAAAAAAAGACTTACAAGATTACAACAATGAAGAACACAAAAGTAAATGAAAACAAAGAGAGGAGGAAAAGTCTATTAAGTGAAAAATTGAGTATGTAAGGTCCTACAAATCCTTTTTAAAGGATTTTGTTGTTCCAATTGATGATTCTATATTCTAAAATTCCAACCCCTTTGAAAGGAGAGGAGGGGATGTATTTATAGCCTAAGGTGGTGGGATGTTTGCATTCCAAAACTACCTGTCCACTTGACTCGATGATTTGGACATTAAGATAGCCTAATATTGAGATATCCTACTCTTAAAAGTTATAGATAATAATTTTGGATGACTACCCTCAAAATTTGGAGGCATTTGGACTTATGTATCCAAATTTATGGCAGTTTGATTAAACAAAGTTAAATTGTCCATTTCTATCCATGCTTTTTCAATGGTTGAAATGTGAATGGATTTTTGAATAGGAATATGCATTAAAATATGAATTATTTATTCAAAAAATTAGGATAACTATATCTTCTATTTAAAAATACAAAATAGCAGTTTGATTTGATGACTAGATTTGGAGACATGTTATGAATACTGTACTAATTTTAATTCCCGTCCAGAATGGTGGGATGAGTTTAAATGAATCAGTTGGCCCCCTTGTATTTGGAGTTGGGACTTAAAATTTTTATCCAAGAATCCTTACATTTTTATAATATTTTTTGAGGAGAATTAATTAATTTTAAATTCTGGATTGAGCCTAGTAATTAAATTTTCATGGATGGTCCAGTTTCTTTACAGATTCTGTGAGCCTTCTTGTGTGGTCCATATGGCCCTTCAAATGACATAATTGGCCCAAGATTCCTTCTAATGAAATGTTTTATATTGAATTAGGAATCATAAAAAATAATAATCACGCAATTTGGATCAGTAGGGTGATAATTATAAATAAAATAGCAAACTGACTCAATTGGACTACTTCTAAAAATGTTCAAAAATTATATTTAGTATTAAAACATTAATATTTTACAAAAATTATGCACATTTCATATAAAATAAGTAAAGGAAGTATATAAAATGTTATTAAAATATTAATAACATCACCATTACTTTCAAAAATACATTCTAAGCCACATAATCACACAAGGAAATCACTATTTTCTATAAATTAAACCACCTTAGATTTTATACACACCAAAACCATTTGAAAACACAATTCACCCCAGTTAAATAATCCATAAAACAAATTTGGAACATTATAATAGAAAAACATAATAGATCCAACCATTTCCATGGTCTAACCCCTTCCAAATACATACATATACCAAATTCATTTCACAAAAAAATTCGTATCATTTACTCAATCCACAAATCATATTTCAAAGTGAAAAAAATATAGCATGCCAAAATAATTAATTTTATTTTAAAAACCCAACTTTTAGCACAAATTAACCTCAATTTTCCTTTAAAAAACTTTTCTAACACTTCAAATTATTATAAAAACACTTTTAAGAAGCACCACAACAAGGAACACATGAAAACGTAACCATTTTCTTTAGAAAATCCACTTTCATCATGTATGAATGTCAAAATATTTCCAAAATATATTTCACAAATCACAATGAAACCATAGAACACATATAAATAATAAATAAAGAATATTAAAATCATCCAACAATGTTAGGTCATGGAACCACGTACCTCACACTTGGAAACATCAAGAAATTGGTGCGAAACCGCAACCACACCTCCAAAAGACCCTAATAAGGAAAGACTTAACAACAAACATCAAGATCTTACTCAATAACATAAGATGAAACCCTACCTAGGTTAAATAACCCACTGGAAAAGAAAAAATCTAAAGAGGAAGGAGAGGAAACCCCAAAAGAAGGAATAAAACATGGGAAAACACTTGTTGATTTATCTGGAGCTAAAGGGATCTAAGAGGGAGAGATGTAGGTGCCTAAGGATGAAGAGGTTGAGATAGGTGAGAAAGGGGGACTTGGGGATAAATCCAAAGAGGAAACATCTTGTATTTTAGAATTTTTTTATGACCTAGAAAAGTCACACAGTTTACCAAACTATGCAGAAACCATGATCCCTTTACTATCTAAGCAGGATATTCCACATGGATATCCCGTACAATCTCCAAAATGTAAAAAAACTATGCGATTCACCACTATACCAAAAATGAAACTTATCCACATGGTTTCTTGGGCAAGGCGCACAGTTTCCATTAACCGTGCTCCAACCATGTGTCCTATTCTATTAACCTAAAAACTTTCATTTTTCACCAAAAAATCATGGGAAAACTCAAGGATAAACATCAGACTAAAAATAAACAAAGGGAAAAAACTTAAACTTCAAAATTGTAACACATATAACTTGAGAGAAATATGAGATCCCAAAAATAAATTGGAACAAAGGGTGAAACAAAAAACTTGAGTGTGATAATTTTCTCCACCATGAGAACTTTTTGCCCCTAGAAATTCACAACAAGGTTAGGTTTGAAGACAAGAACTGATAATCCTCCACAAATCATGGAAAATTCCTAACAAATTCCAACACAAGGAGAAAATAAGAACACCATGAACAGAAATATGTATCCACAATATTTAACTCAGGAGGCTAGAATGGACTCCCCACCACATGTCTTCTACCCCCAGAAGCCATGACACTTCCAGTTGATTGATCAAAAGAAAATTAATTATCACAACTACATAGTCCAACCCCTCAAGACAAGAACACCCTAGACATTACCAAATGAAACTCATACCTCTTACCTAAAATGAAAAAATTAACCCAAAAAACTTCTCAAAGAGTGTTAGAAAATTCAAACCATAACTTTGAAAATTCTTGATTCAAACTAAACTATTGGGCACACTCCAAAAGCCCCACTTTTACTTGGAAAAGAAACATAGAGCCATCATCTCCAAATGAGACTTCTCAATACCAAGATACACTAGAGAATAAATTGGATTATCAAAAAGGGAGGATTGAATAGACTTCCCACCATAAAAACTAACTACACTAACCAACACTAGAAGAATCCACAATGAGACCTGTGGTGGATCTCCCCACACTTTAGGAACTGACATGGGAAACCAAACATGGGATAACCTGGAACTCTCCACATAGGCCAACCCATGTGATAGGATAAAACCAAAACCGATTCATATGGATGATCACACAAGGAAAACCAAATAAATATTCACATCCAAAGAGTCACAACCATCATAATTTCGATGATGCAGGACCACTCCATCTCCTCACAATAAAAGAGGATCTTTCAAACCATGTGGGATTAAACAAGGGATTGAGGACTCTACATCTCTTTCCACAAAATGAGACCATTCAAGATGAAACAACTACCAGAAGCTTAAACCATCTCCACTTCTCACACCGAAGAAAAAATCTAGATCAAGGTCTCTCACACCCCTGGGGTTCTTGACTGTGTATGAGATTCACTCTGAGACCTATGAATGGATCCTCTATGTTTAACTCATCTATTTCCTCATAGCTAGAAGCTAACAATCCCTAATTAGAACAATTTATTTGGTTTCACGAGCAACCACACAACATTTCAAGAAAATCCAAAAGGACACAACACCCCATGAGACTCACTTGATTTAACATGACACTTCCAAGAAAATAAGGACTTAAAAGATGAATGTACATCACCATCTTCCACTTAGAATGGTAAACAATAGAAACAAGATTCCTAGGGAATTAAACCTCTATTTAAAATGAAAATATTCAGAATTCACGAAATGGAAACACACTTTCGTTAAAATAGAAGTTAAAAAAAGATTACACAACATTCACCTTTTCATTTTAAAGAGAAATCACAACACCATAAAACACCACCAGACATAAGCATTACAACCAAATATTCATTACCAAGAAAGGGACTTTAAACTGAGCCCAAAATTTCACACTACTTCTACAAATGGGCACAACATTTATTTAGATCATTTAGAAACAATGTATTCTTATAACCAAACTTGCCACAAAATGGAACAACATGATACCATGCCTGAAAGAAACTGATGAAAGATCAATAGGTATTTTTATTACTATGGCTAGCACCAATAGCTCCAAGATTCTTTCAATCACTAGAATTACATTCACCACTTTCATGCCATACCTTCAAGATTTAAGGTGGTAGAATTCACCTTTAACAACTTAGATATCTCAAGAAAACTAATGTTTCTTTCATTTTCTAGCATCCAATCTTCCGATTTGAGGGGATATTCTTAACTGAGAAAGAGAGGTGGATTCAATTCCAAAACTCAAAAAAATAAGGTCCTTACATTGATCAACTATAGGGTCTTCCAACGGTGAACCACCCATGGATTCACTTCAAATATACATGGAATCTTTATGGGGGTGTATACTAGAGAACCAAGAAAACCAAGAACCCAACCGAACTAATCCATCAGCCAAAACTTACCACAAAAAAACTCTGAACACACAAATGGAACCAATTAAAAGGCTTCCTAAAATATTTCTCAAAAAACCCACTAACCATTTTTTCAAAACCAATTCATCGAAAATAACTCATACTTTAAACACCATACAAACACTTGGATTTATCAAACTCAAAACACCTCACAAGCAACATTATCAAATTTCAAGGAGACACTACACACGGCTATAGGTCATCAAAGCACCACACCTTCTCTTAAAATAGATTTTGAAAAGAAAACAAGCTTGGTGGGTTGGAAACTCACCAATGGTATTCTATGAAGCCTCGTACATGCGTTATCATGCCAAATCGGGCACCCATAACCTCATTTCATCAACCATTAACATTTTCGCACATCTCCATGCTTGTGATCACTTGTGGAAATACCAAAATTCAAAACAGAACTTTTCCACTCTGAAAAATGAAATATTTATCCCAAAATTTCAACTTATCAATTTAATTACAATTCAAAAAATTCACAAAAAATTTCAAAAGTTCACTAACACCAAATAGAAAACCATTTTCAAAATCCTCACACCAATCCATTTCCTCTTTATCAAAATAAAATCCCATTTAAAAACATTTTCAGCAGCACAAAAAATCTCATTTCATCGATAACCATTTAATTAAAACTCATATCTTCTTATTTTAAACAAGTTCCTAAAAAATTATTTAGAATAAAATTCTATTTTCAAAACAAATAATTTTTACCAACCACTAAATCTAATTACAAAAACATAATTTTAAATATACTCATTCCCACTTTACCCAAAAATTCCTTTATAAAAAATATACCTCTACAAAGATTCCTTCAAAATGATTCTGAAAACTTATTTTTCACATTCTCAAAACCAAACCATTACCACTTTAAATAAAACTTTCAAAATCTAAAAACAATAGTTTTTCAAAACAATTTTTAGAACCCAAGAAGACACAAAACACTTTATAAGGGGAAACTAGTGTCGATGGGAAACTTGTCCATATGGTTGGTAGCCATATGTGAATCATGCCACCATCATTGAGAGTATTGTCATACCATGTCCCTAGATCCAAATAGATTTCTAGGCCCTATGAGATCACTAAGACCACTAACCCAACTCTCTTTTCATCTACCAATCATAAAACAACCTACAAGAACCAAAGAAACAAAAAGAAACCTGACTTTCCATGGAAACTCAAGATTAGGTACAAGAAGTGTTGGCTAAACACTCCCCTATACCTACACCCCAAGCTCTGAAAATACTAATCCATATATATTTATATCCCAAATATTATAGGGTGTTATTCATGCTAGTTCCTTTAAGGAACAGACCTTCTCTGATACCATTTTCTCATGAACTAAGCCAGAGTGCCATCCAACTGAAACCCGAACCAGTCTGTGGCATGGACCTAAGGAAATTCCCGATCCCCATAGGTTGGATAATAGTTTTTGGGTATCAATGATAAACTTTGGAAATGATTTCACCCATTTATATATACATGAATGACCAATATAAATAAACAACATAATGATAAATAACCAAATCTAAACAAGACATACCAATTTTAAAATTTCAAGTTTTAAAATTTATACCAAAACCAAAAGTACAATAATAGAAAGGGAAACATAAAAATATCACAACAACCTCTGAGTGACATGAGGGGAACCACCCTCAAGCCACCACCACTGACACCTACAATAAGAGGATCTCTAGAAACTGGGATCCACCATCATCACCATGACAAATCTGGACCCTACTTGGGTCATACATAACAAAGTATACATAAACCCAATGATGTATGTAGGTTTTGAGATAAATACTTGTAGGATGCCACAAAAAGAGAAGTTTCCATGCTCTAACATTAAAAGAAAATTTAACATTCTCAATTCCTTTAAAAAATTTGGAACATTTCTAAGAGAACATTTTAAGGATAACATTTTAAAGAAAACATTTAAAAAAACTATTTTTCTACTAAGATTTATTGAAATAAAAGTACACACAAGGTCTACCATATGACGATGTATATCACCTTATAACATGATCATCATGTCACAAGAGAGAACCATGGGTAAATACCTAAGGGTAACTAGAACAAGTGGAAATCTAAAAACATCGTACCTTGGTGAAACTTGGTATAGGATCCACCACCAACAACGTTCTCATGCATGAGCCACTAGGAGGGGACACCTCATAAGCCCAGTGGTCTCTGATCATATCACATGTTTAGTTAGTGTTATAATCATCAATCTGGTTAAGTGAATCTGGGCTTTTCCACTTCCGAGTCAACTAGCATCAATTCATTAGAAGAATCTGAGCTCACCACTTCTGAATCACTAGTGTACTAGTTCTATCCCACACATAAAAATTCCTAAGATTCCCTTTGAAATCAATTTAATTTCACATGTCACATAACCATCACTTTCAAAAATACATGCCAAGCCACATAAACACACAAGTAAATCACCATTTTCCATAAAGTAAACAACCTTCCATTTTATATACACCAAAATCATTTGAAAACACAATTCTCCCCACTTTAATAACCCATAAAACCCATTTGAAACATTATAAGAGAAACACATAATAGATCCAACCATTTCCATGGGATAACCCCTTCCAAATAAAAAAATAAACCAAATTCATTTCAGGACATGATTCATATCATTTACTCAATCAAAAAATCATATTTCAAAGTGCACAATAAAATCTAACATGCTAAAATAATTCATTTTATTTTACCCACTTTCAAGACAACTACACCTCAAGTGCCCTTAAAAACACTTTTGACACCCTTCAAATAATTATGAAAACACTTACAAGAAGAAACATAATAAGGAAAACATGAAAACATAACCATTTCATTTAAAAATACACTTTTATCATATATTCATGTCAAAATATTTCCAAAAAATATTTTTTATCACACAATTCAACCATAGAACATATATAAATAACCAAGAAAGCATATTAAAATCTCCCAACAATGTTAGGAAATGGAACCACCTTCCTTACACTTAGAAACATATGGAAATTGTTACTAAACTACAACCGCACCTCCACAATACCCTAAAGAGGAAAAATTTAACAACAAACATCAAGATCTTACTCAATGACATAAGATCGAACCCTACCTAGGTTAAAAAACCCACCAAAAAAGATGAAACCAAAGAGGGAGGAGGAGAAATCCTAAAATAAGGAAGAAACCATGGGGAAAACACTTATTGATTTATCGATGAATATACACCAAAACCACCAAAAGAAGGGATATCATGGGAGCTAAGAGGGAGAGAGGGAGGCACTTAATGTTGGAGAGGTTAAGAGGGGAGAGAAAGGGGGACTTGGGGCTAAATACTGAGAGGACACATCCAATATTTTAGAATTTTTTATGAACTAGAAAATTCACATGGTTTTCCCACACAGTTTAATAAACCATGCAAAAACTGTGCACCCTTTACTAGTCCAAGCAGGATATACCAAACAGTCTCCAAACCGTGCATAAACCACGCAGTTATCCTTTGTTGCAAAATGAAACTTTTATGCGTATGGTTTCTTGGGAAAGTCACAAAATTTCCCTTAACCATGCACCAACCATGCACTTATTTCATTAACCCAAAAAATTTCATTTTTCACCAAAACTCCTAAGAAAACTCAAGGATAAACTCTAGAATAAAAATAAACAATGGAAAAACCATAAACTTCAAACCCGTCATAACCGAAACAAAAGAGAAAACTGAGATCCCAAAAATAAATCAAAATAATGGGTGAAAAAAATTCTGGGTATGAAAAATAAACACAATAATTTTCATAATAAACTTTTTGTACTTGATATGACAAAAAATAGTTTATTTGTTGTGAGAAGAATTTTATATTTAATATCAATGATTACATGTAATGGATGGATACACAAATCTTGATTAGTATCAAACCAATTAAATTTAAGCATTGTTACACAATTATAACCTAGACAACATAACTCAATTATTTCATTTAGTATTCTATAAAAGTAAACTTTATTTTCTTTATGATGATATAATTTTAGATAAAAACCACTATTCATTGATTTTTTTATTCTCCACATATGAATGTATGAAATCTAAATCCATTAACCACATAAGAATTATAATATTTTACTAATTATAGGATGGATTAATCAGTGCATATAATCAATTATAAAATTTATTTTCAAGTTGTGATATTTGGATAAATAAAAAAATAATTAATAATATATAAAATAAAAATTGATTTAATATGTTCGATAATAAATATTTTAACCTACCATTCTTTAAAACTAGTAAGAAAAATTATTTTGTCGATGTTATTCAATAGTAGCTAGGGTAATCTATATGTTTTTTTGATATGATCATCATATAATCACCAAAAAAATTAATTTTTTTTTAAAATATAAGAAAAATTAGTTATTACTACAAAAATTGTATAAATTATTTATTATTGACCAGAATATATGTTTGAGCTCTCTATAGTTGTTCATCTAAAAGCTATCATTCATGATGACCACTAAAACCAAGCTCAAGTTGATTAAATACTGATAATCAGTGGTCTGTGATATCATTAACATTTTCCTCATTATGATACATTCAATTATGTTTTGAAGGATATTTAGATTGAAAATAATATGGGATTTTTTTTAAATTTCCTCCTATATGTACACTTAAAAAATTAAAACTTTAATTAATTCCTTATTACATACCTTCTTATTTAATTTTTACATACGTATATAAAATGGTTACATCCATAAAAATTTTGATAGCCCTCCAAATTTAGATTCATACGAAAAATTAAATATTAAATGTTTTATTGAGTCAAACAAAGTCAATGAAAATATTTTTTCCAATTTCCATTAAATTAGAATAATATATTTTTTCATCATACTCAATGAAACATAATTTATTATTGTTTCACAAATTTAATGTAAGAAATATGATATTTCTATCAACACATCCTAAATTGAAGAATTCAATAGCCCTTAAGGGCTAATATGCAGTAATATTTGCATGATGACATGAAAATAATGACTTTTTAACCCATTGATATGTCCATTTCTGATGCAAAAAGACAAATTATAATCATAGACATCTAGTAACCTCAAATATTTAATCCACTAACAAAATAATAACTAACTTTATTTATAAAGTATATAAGATGCATTTGGATGCATTAATTTTTATGCTATTTCATTTTCAAATAACTCAAGTTCTATAAACTTGAAAATTTAGGCAAGATATAACCGTGTCTTCACAATATCTATAGTATTGTTAGGTGAGACAACCTGATACCTTTACTCTGAGATCTAATGTTAAAAATATAATCTTTATATTGCTGGATTTGATACTAATAAACATGACCCAATTTTATCTATCCAAAACATACAACCTAGAAAATAAATATTGGATCACCTATATACCCAATGACCTTTTAGGTTTAGAGTTTTATAGAATTAGGAAAAAATCTTACATAACCATACCCATGTCTTTAAGTGGGAATTTTTCCTACTATACTCACCTTTTCTTATTCCATATTAAGTCTTTATCATCACCCATAAAATTATTCACATATGAAAACTTTCTAGACACAATTAATTTAAAATAATTATTTATAACTTTGGGAAATGGAAAACATAATAAGTATAAGCTCAAATGATCATTTTTGTTAAACATAAACATTAACACTTGAATGTCATCAATGGGAATAAGTTTATCATAAGGGCATGATGAAATAATCAAAGTACATGTGCATAACATAATAGAATTCATACCTACAAAAATATGGATCATAATAATGAGACATGATATACAAATTTAACATAAGACAAGAGTCATATAAGCCAACAATCACGAACCATGTAAAAATAATCCTTGAGAAAAGGATCCATTAGAACTCAAAGAAAGTATTAAAAAACTATGTAGGTATTTTTGAACATCAAACATTCATCATGGAATAATATAAATGAATAATTCCCATATCACTTAGGAGTAACCTATAAAAAGTAAAATACATCATCTCTTGGGATTAACTTACAATTAATTGACTCTGTTGTCTCTTAGAAGTAACATAACCCTGTCATCTATTAGGATTAACTTCCTTCTAGTTAACTTTATCTCATTACCCAATTCATTGGAGGGATATAATAGATCCGATCATTACATATCAGAAAAATACCATTAAGGATTTGGGTTTACTCCCCAATCCCACTTTCATCAATAATGTACAAGTATCATATCATGAATTAAAATACACAGATTCTTGTATTTCATCAAAATTATCATAGCTTGATTTACCTATGAAAAAGAAATGAATTTCCTGACAGTCACTTTAAAACATGATCATAAACCATTAAAAGAAAATAAGTTAATGGTATCATAAGATCATATCCCTAGTGAGGCACATGAATCATTAAATTATGTTTACAAAAATTAAAATAACTTTAAAAAACATTTAATTTTTTTATAAAAATAGGGGAAAATTCCATTTTCTTCAATACCTTTAAAAACTAAAAATTCCAAAAATATTGAGAAAAATATTTTCTTTAAAAATAATCATGGAAAATTGTAAATCAAGCTTTAAAAAAAGAATAGTTATTATGGAAACAAAACCCATTCATATCATAAATGTTAAAAATAAACATTCTTTTCAAAATATTGTAAAGAGAGTAAAAAGTGACCCATACAGAAAACCTTAAGAAATTTCCTTTTTAAAACCTTTTAAAATAAGTTCACAGATAATAGAAAATAACTTTAGGAAATAATTTATTTTTATATAAGAACATTATTTAAATAAGATAAAGAACATGGAGGAATATTTTGGTTAAATTTATTTAAAAATTTTAAAGTAATGTTTTTAAAGAAAAACCATTTACATCCTTTTAAAACCAAAAACCGTTTGAAAGAAAGAACATAATAAGGAACATAAAATACCATGAGTATAAAAAGAGTCATAATATTATACATCAAGAGTCATTATAGACACCATATAAATTAATATAGGTGCATCAATCAAAACACGTCTCAAAAAAGAAGTTTGAGATGAGAAACCATTGCAACTCAGGTAATGCTTAAATCAAAAAGCTACTGAATGAAGGGAATTAACATGATTCTATAAAACTGACAATTTCCATGAAACAATATGTGAAAAAACAATAATGGGGAATTAAGTACACCATATAAAAAAAAATATGGTACATAACATGAATTATATCTCAAATAATTGAAATTGTGACCATGACCCTTGTAACATTTATAATATTTGAATCAATATCTCATAAAATAGAGAACTTCAAAGGAACTTTAAATATCATGATAAAAGGGTCATTCATTATATAATATCTCAATAGGTATAATATACAAATTATAAAATGAAGTAGGTTCATATTAAAAGACATCTGTCAAAGAAATAATATTGAGATAAATAATCCTTACAAAGATTATATCATTGAAGTTAGAACTAATCAATGAAGTGATTATGTGTAAAAATTATAAAAATAAAAAAATGAACGAAATACAATATAATATAATCAAATGTCATTTCACACATAATATTATCACAACATAGTCAATTAATTATAAGTATAACCAAATGAATGATAATTGAGTTAAGAAACTCCTTACCTTGAGTCTAGACTTTCTATGTATGTCCCTTAAATCCTCATATATAAAGAAACTCATTTAAATATCTCTTTAAGGACCCTAGAGATGTTATTTTAAGAAAATATAAACCTATAGAATGTATCTAATTAAGTTAATAAGTTATTTTTAGGGATTTGTTGAGTTAACTGGCTTAATAAGTATAAGTAAGAGAGGAGAGGTGGTGTACTAATACAAGAGAGGAGGGGGGCACCCTAGGAATTACTTAAATGATTAATTTAATAGAAATTAATTTTCATGTTCAAGTGGACCAAAATTGATATATATAAAATCTATAAGGAGGATGAGTCTAAATAATATAATCTAATACAATTTATACAAGTTTATGTGATGTTTTAATCCTTATCTCTTAGTTTTAACCCTTCGTTAACCCTTTTAACGATTACCGTGATAACAATATTTTTTACTCTTTAGGGGTCAATAAAGTTACTATAAAAGTAAAATTGACACATAAGTGGATAATGGATGATATTATAAACCATATAAATTATACTTTTCCAAATATAGGAATTTTAGGAATTTTAAATTATTTAATAAAATATTATTTAACATAAGATACCATTTAAGTTATTTTCGATACTATTGGCATAGTTTGACTTTAAAAAACATAAAAATAGTAATGGAATTAGAATATAAACTTTTTAAAAATAAATAATATGTTATATTTATCTATAAAATTCATGTAATACAAAAAAACATCCAAATTGTAATAATTTTAATGTTTTTAAAATGATTTACTTTTTTTCTACTGCTTATACAAACACTTGTTAGTATTGTATAAGAATTTAAGGTAATTATTTAATCCATAAAAATTAAAAATAAATCATTATAATAATAAAAATTCATTAATATTTCAAATAAAAATTCATAATACAACATAATCTATTTTTATCCCTATGAAAGAAATTAGATATATTAAAACAAAGAGAGTGACATTTTGTATTTATTATTTACTTAAAATAATATTAAGGTCATTTTCAAATAAAAATGGAATTGAATTACAATATATTTGAATATTGGATGAGTATGGTCAAACTAATCTCATACAATATAAATAAGGTAGGTTTTAGATAGATTTTAAAGCCTTATCACATTATTTTTAACCTTAATTACTCGATTTACCCTTATCGAGGTGATAAATATTTACCATAATTATAATTCATTATGACAAAAAATAAAGTTGAATTATTTAAAAAATTTAGAAATGATGATTCCAAATATAAAATAAAATTTATCAAATTCAATCCCTATAATTTTTAGAAATTAATTTTAAAATAAACCCGTAAAACGTGATGAAAAATAGTTGTTAAGAAAAATTTATTTTTAAGTATAAAAATATTTTTATAGAAAGATTAAGTATGATTTCGATGATAATGATATTAATTGGATTATGTATAATAAAAATTAACTGATTAAATTTTAAAATCAATTAAAAAAATGGTATTTTTTAAATACTTGAGTGGAAAATATTTTTTTTACAAAATTGATATTTTTCCCTATTCATTGAAAAATTAATCTTTTTAGAAAAATACCAAAAATACCATCCTAAGATAATTTTTATATGATGATTTCAAAAATTATATCTTTTTTATCAAATACAATTTGTAAAAATGATATGAATTAATTATAATATTTACTCATAAAAAGTAATAAAACCATTTTTGAAGAAAACATATTTTTGAAGAATAAAATAACTTTACTATAAATTGAGTGCTTATTTATTAATAATTAACCAATAAATTTGTATTAATTTAGATAATTTTATATATATTTCATAATTTAGTTACTCTTATCCTATCCTCCAATTTAACAACTAGATTATACCAGTATTATTTAAATAATAATATTTCATGATTTATTTAAGCTTGGTGTTATGTGTCATATATGCTATCGAACATAGAATTCTTTTAAATTATTAAGGTGTTACATTATCCCCACTTTAATAAATTTCATCGAAATTTTTTTATCTTGAGAACATTAATCATGGGTTTAACATTTGAAAATACTTTTATTGAAAATATACATTGTAAAAAGGGTTAATAAAACTTTCTTTTGAAAAGAAGGAAAGGGAAGTATAAAGGTATTTTGGAATAACACATAAATAGGTTTCAAAATTAGAAAAAAATTAGTGGGAAGTGAAAATATTGGAATGGAGGAAAAAAGAAATATCTAAATGATGAAGGAGAGTGATAGAGAATATTAATCATAAGAAAGTGAATGTGTTGGAACCACTTTGTGTATAAGTTCGTATTTGTTGTCAATAGTTGTCAATGAAGATCAAAATGAAGGAGATCAAGAATTACTCCAACGAAATGGAGGAATGAAAGATCAAAATGAAGGAGATTATGAAGTACTCTGATGAAGTAGAGGAATGGAAGATCAAAATGAAGGAGATCATGAAGTACTCCGATGAAGTAGAGAAATGGTGATTCAGATGATTGTTGTCAAGATCGTATGTTCAAAGAACATGTGTCAAAGGTGATACATTGTTTACAACAATGAAGAATGTGAGGTGCAATCCATCTAAGGATGATTAAAGAAGAATGTGGTTTTTGATGAAGACCATGCAATTCCTCATTATTGCATGAGAACCATGGGTTTTGATGAAGACCATGAAATTACCCATGATTGCATGAGAACCATGAAAGAGACTTCTTGAAGAATAGAATCACATGGTTTGCATGAAGTTGATCATGACGGTTGATGAAGAAGACAATGTGCCAATGATTGGAATTCTAAGAAGGTCGTGCAATGATTGGAATTCTGCGATAGCTATGCACATCACATTGTCATAGAAGATGATGATGCTGAAGCTATGCCTTCAAAGAATACATATCACAATAGTGGAGTTTGTGATACAAGCAGAAGAGTTGCTGAAGGATACATATCACCAGGAAGAAGTGCTGTTGAGGTAATCGTGCTTGTTGACAAAGAAAACAGATGACATACAAATTTGTTGACAAAAGAGATTCCATGGTGACATGTCGAGTTCGAGGACTATGGATAATGATCCATGTTTTATTCAAGGAACATCGACAAAGGAATGGATGATCTGGAGGTGGACAAAAAGAGCAGATACAAGGTGGCTCTATTTTCTAGTGTTTGCCAAATTTTTGGGGTCCAAAATCTGGAAGTTGCTGAGCATCATGAAAAGTGTATTTCCATGAAGATCATAATTTAATATGGAAAAGGCATGAGTTTCACGAATATGGGATGCATGGATTGGATTTCACGAAGACCAGAAGAATGGAGGTGGTGATTCTTCATAATTACATCAAGCTTTGCGAACGGTAGAGGCTGGAGAGCTTCGCGGCGATGAAGGGATTTGCAAGGGAGCTTCGCGGCGATGAAGGGATTTGTGAGGGAGCTTTGCGGCGAAGGTGCGAAGTAATTGATGGGATGATCCACGATTACGACGAGCTCCGCGAATGGAAAGTTTCCGTAGTGCTTCGCGATTTTGAGAGAATTCCGGCGGGAACTTCAGAGCTTCGCGATTTGAGCTGACGTGGCATTGACTTCGCGCAGAAAGTTCGAGGGTCGGTGGAATTGCTTATAAATACAGGTCGACCCCCTCGAGAGAAGTAGAGAGAGTTCTCAACGAAAATCCTTTGCTCTCGGTTCGCAAAGGTCACTCACGAAGGCAGTCTGCTTCGCGAAAGAGGAGCTTCACGGCGGCTATTCTATCTCCGTAAAAGTCTTGCGCCCCACATTGGCTCAGTGAGCTTCGCAAAGAGGTAGGAGCTCCGCGATATCCCAGCATTGCGAAGGCTGGAGCATCGCGAGAGTGCTTTGCGATTGAGCTTCACAAAAAGGCAGGGGCTCTGCAAAGACTTGTTTGAGCTTTCCAAAATTGGGAGCCTTGGGAAGTAGGGTACTTTGCAAAGGCCCTTTCAAAGGTTGTTCGCCCAGTGGACAGGGGAAAAGGGGGTATTCATCAGTGGATGAAATTTGGACATCAACAGAGAATCATTTATTGAGCAATCACACAAGTGATTATAATTCAGGCAAACGAAGACAAGGGGATCTAGTGCATTCAGTCATTACACTAAAGAAGAAGGATTGAACTAAAAAGAGCATCAACTCTGATCCCTGATGCAAGAAAAGTCTCATGCTGAACAGGAGACAAAGACCTTCATGTCTATCAATTGAAGAGACCTTTACGTCTATAAACTGAGTGAGACTTCACCAACGGCAGTGAGCCAGGGGGAGTCAACGAGAGTGACCCGAGGGAAGCAGTGAGCTATCCCTGAACCTTTGTAAAGGCAGTGAGCCTAGGACAGAGTGACTGTGCCTGAACAATTGTAATCTATAGCTAGTGAAGCATAGTGGATTCAGGTACGACCGACAACCTGTCGGTGTATGCTCCTTGGACGTAGCCCTTAGTGGTGAACCAAGTAAAAATAGTTGTGTCATCTCTCTGCATGTGAATGTTTCATTTCTGATCATATCCATCATATAGGTTTAAGTAGTTCCTACCAATGTGGGAACAAGATCCACAACTTTAAGAAGAAAAAGTTGACACCCTGATTCACCCCTCCCCTCTCAGGGTGTCCCGGGGTCCTACAAGTGGTATCAGAGGGAGGTTAACGTATGTTGGATATTCTCCAGTAATTCTATAGAGAAGAGGATTTGAGTTTCTTTCCTAAAGTCAACAATGAAGAGCAGTCTTGATAATGACACAGTCATTTCTGAGCTGAAGTCTACATCTTGCAAAACCATGACAAACAGGAAAAATAAAGAGAAGAAGCAGCTGAAGAAGTCCCTCATATCCAAAGAAAATGCAGTGTCTTGTTCTCCATGCCATTACAATAATGAAGAAACATCAGGTTTGGAAAGTATCAAGCAGGTGGCTCAGGATTCTTCTAGAGGAAAGGATGACACCCCTAATTCAAGCTTTCAGAAAAAACTCAAAACATATCTGCATGATATTCCTGAAGAAAGGGTCGCGATTATTTGAAGCCTATTCCAATCTATGCTGGTTGAGATCACTCGATTATAAAGGGAAGCTGGCAATATGGAAAATGGGTTGGAAAGAAAAGTTCTGGAAAGTATGAAGCTCACCAAAGAGGTGAAAGTCTTTGAAGAAAAAGAGGAAGTCAATAAGACTCTAAAAGAAAGGATCCATGCACTTGAAGCTGAGCTGAAGAAGAGAAATGAAGTCAAGAGTTTTTGTTTGGAAGAAACTTCCATGAAATTCAGGGAACTTGACTCTTTGTTACAAAACAAAGTTAAGAAGCATGAGGATGAGGTTGAAAGATTGAAGAAGACTTGTGAAGAGAAGATGATCATGATTGAAGATCAGAAGATCATCCTCAATAATGGAAGTCAAAAATTGGAAGCCCAGTTGACCAAGATTGAGAATACACATATTGAGACTTCACAAAAGAATGAAATGAGTGATTCTTGTACTCAATGTTCGTTGGAGAAGTCTAAAGCTGAAATACCTCCAACATGTGACAAGAAGATTATGACAACTCTTGATTATTCACATCAAGAATCAGTTGCTGCTAGTACTCAATGCTCACTGGAGGATTCTATTGTCGAAAGACCTCCAACATGTGATAAGAAGATCATGAGTTCACTCATTGATCTATCACAAGCAACTGAGAAAGTAAAGGTACCATCCAAACCATCTTGTACTCATGTTTCTAAATACGTTCCTACAATCAGTGCAGGTTGGAAGAACAACTCTAAACAAGTATGGATTAGGAAAGGTGAGAAGAAGAAACCTTCCACCATGGCTAGGGTGGATGAGAAGAAAAATAAGTAAGTTGGTTCCTCAAATAGATCACAAAAGATTAAGAAGAAGTCCCAACAACCTCATACAGAAGATAAAAAGAAGGCAAGGTTTGTGGGTCAATGTTGGTGCTGCAACAGATTTGGGCACTGTGCATTGGATTGTTTTTATAATCCCTTACATGGAAAAGCACAGGGAAAGCCTATGTCAAAGATAAGGAAGCCAGAGAAGAAGAAGGAACATCTGCAGGTCCAGAAGCATCTGTTTACAAAAAACAGATTTGGAATGCTTGACAACATCTGTGATGTATGCAGCGGCAGTGGTCACAAGAATGGTGTATGCCTATGTCAATAGATATCCAGAGCAGATAAGAATAGAAGAACACACAAGCCAGCTAAGAAGGAAGAATATTCCTTGGAAAGAAATTAGAAGAATATGGTGAACACACATTTCCCCAAGAAGATCTCAAGTAGGGAATATGAGAAGACCCATGATTTGAGATCCATGAAATTGAAGGGTCATACATCCAAAAGAAACACTGAGTGGGATGAAACTTGGATAAAACCATGTGGAAGACCCAAAACAGCTGCAACAGTTCCAAATGACATATTGGTCATCTGGCCAGAAGATTTGAAAAGAATGAGGAAACTTGAAGATGAAAAGGCCAAGGCTGGTGAAAAAGGAAAAGGAAAACTTTCACATGATGAAGACACAGTGCATGAGAGATTGCAAACAAAGAGAAACACACGTGTCAAAGAAGTTCTGTGTGAGAGATGTAAGAAATCTGGTCACATTTTAAAAGGTTTCCTAACCTTAATACTAGAGCAAGAAGCAGTCCTTAAGAGGAGTAATAATGTATCATTCATGATGGATGTTAAGCAGAACAATTCTTCACACAAAGCAGAAGAGTATGTGAACAGAGCCATGCCACACCAACAGATGTCAGAACATATGTTCAAATGTGCAGGCATGAAGACTGGAGTGAATAGAGGAACTTGGTTGAGAAAAGAAACTCAACCATGCAGGTCTTGTTGATGAATCAAAGAGGAACCACCTTATTCCCTTATTCATTTGTGTATTGTATTTTTGCTAATAATTCAAGGAATTGAAGGTGAATCATGATCTTAGGGGGAGAACCTGAGAAGTAGTGAATGCAGTCAACTCTTGATAGCCAAGCTAAAGAAGTTTCCATCCTTAGTAGATTCTTCAATTGATATTCAAAGATTATGATGATGAAGGATCACTCTTGATGAAGATGATTAGGAGTGTTTCCCTTGAGGGGGAGAAAAATGAAGAAGCTTCCATAATCACTGTGTCAATCAATATCAACTCCAGCTGGACTCAAAAGCAGTTCCTCTGTGAATTTCTTGAAGAAAATTTCAATGGAGAAGTTATGCCATTTCTAAATATCTATCCCTTGGTTACTCAGATCAAAGATCATTCTACAAAGGGGGAGTAACTGAATTGATCAGTGACATAAGAAGAATGGATGTGCCCCAAGTTCACTTATCCTGCAGACAACACTTGAATGTTTTTGATCAGTTTGCTGATGTAAGTGCAGGAATTTCAGGTTGATCATTCCCTATCACATTTTATTTCTTATGCCTGAAATAAAAGTGGTAAACCCTTGAAGACAAAATGCACGAGTTCTCATCTCATGTTGGTATCATGATCTGTGAATAATGGGCAGCCTTGTTAACTTAATCAAATCCTCTTGTTTTCTACATTGAGCATTGCTCAAGTAGACTTAGAGTAAAATGATTAATGAAACATTGCTTAAGTATGGATTGATACCCTCCCTACCATGCGTTTTGTATTTCTTGTCAATAAGGGAGAGAGAAAGTGAAATGAATGTTTGAAAAGAAAAGTTCATTAAAGAGAAGATTCTCATTCTGACATTGACGAATTCATTTCAGAAGATGTATAAGGCATTGACAAAAAAATACAAAGGGGGAGATTGTTGGAACCAATTTGTGTATAAGTTTGTATTTGTTGTCAATAGTTGTTAATGAAGATCAAAATTAAGGAGATCAAGAAGTACTCCAACGAAATGGAGGAATAGAAGATCAAAATGAAGGAGATTATGAAGTACTCTGATAAAGTAGAGGAATGGAAGATCAAAATGAAGGAGATCATGAAGTACTCCGATGAAGTAGAGGAATGGTGATTCAGACGATTGTTGTACTGATCGTATGTTCAAATAACATGTGTCAAAGGTGATACATTGTTTACAACAATGAAGAATGTGAGGTGTAATCCATCTGAGGATGATTAAAGAAGAATGGGGTTTTTGATGAAGACCATGCAATTCCTCATTATTGCATGAGAACCATGGGTTTTGATAAAGACCATGCAATTACTCATGATTGCATGAGAAACATGCAAAAGACTTCTTGAAGAATAGAATCACATGGTTTGCATGAAGTTGATCATGACGGTTGATGAAGAAGACAATGTTCCAATGATTGGAATTCTAAGAAGGTCGTGCAATGATTGGAATTCTGCGATAGCTATGCACATCACATTGTCATAGAAGATGATGATGCTGAAGCTATGCCTTCAAAGAATACATATCACAATAGTGGAGTTTTTGATAAAAGCAGAAGAGTTGGTGAAGGATACATATCACCAGGAAGAAGTGCTGTTGAGGTAATCATGCTTGTTGACAAAGAAAACAGACGACATACAAATTTGTTGACAAAGGAGATTCCATAGTGGTATGTCGAGTTAGAGGAATGTGGATAATGATCCATGTTTTATTCAAGGAACATCGACAAAGGAATGGATGATCTGGAGGCGGAAAAAAAGAGCAGATACAAGGTGGCGCCGTTTTCCAGTGTTTGCCAAATTTTTTTGGTCCAAAATCTGGAAGTTGCTGAGCATCGTGAAAAGTGGATTTCCATGAAGATCATAATTTAATATGGAAAAGACATGAGTTTTGCGAAGATGGGATGCATGGATTGGATTTCACGAAGACCAGAAGAATGGAGGTGGTGATTCTTCATGATTACGTCAAGCTTCGCGAACGGAAGAGGATGGAGAGCTTCGCAGCGATGAAGGGCTTTGCAAGGGAGCTTTGCGGTGATGAAGGGCTTTGCGAGGGAGATTCGTGGCGAAGGTGCGAAGTAATTGACGGGATGCTCTACGATTACGACGAGCTCTGTGAATGGAAAATTGCCGTAGTGCTTTGCGATTTTGAGAGAATTCCGGCGGGAACTTCAGAGCTTCGCGATTTGAGCTGACGTGGCATTGACTTCGCGTGGAAAGTTCGAGGGTCGGTGGAATTTCCTATAAATACAGGTCGACCCCCTCGAGAGAAGTAGAGAGAGCTCTCAATGAAAATCCTTTGCTCTCGGTTCGCAAAGGTCACTCGTGAAGGTAGTCTGCTTCGCGAAAGAGGAGCTTCGCGGCGGCTATTCTAGCTCTGCAAAAGTCTTGCACCTTGCATTGGCTCAGTGAGCTTCGCAAAGAGGCAGGAGCTCCGCGATAGCCCAACATTGCGAAGGCTAGAGCATCGCGATAGTGCTTCGCGATTGAGCTTCGTGAAAAGGCAGGGGATCTGTGAAGACTTGTTTGAGCTTTCCAAAATTGGGAACCTTGGGAAGTATGGTACTTTGCAAAGGCCCTTTCAAAGGTTGTTTGCCCAGTGGACAGGGGAAAAAGGGGTATTCATCAGTGGATGAAATTTGGACATCAATAGAGAATCATTTATTGAGCAATCACACAAGTGATTGTAATTCTGGAAAAAGAAGACAAGGGGATCTAGTACATTCAGTCATTGCACTAAAGAAGAAGGATTGAACTGAAAAGAGCATCAAATCTGATCCTTGATGTAAGAAAAGTCTCATGCTGAACAGGAGACAAAGACCTTCATGTCTATCAATTGAAGAGACCTTCACGTCTATAAACTGAGTGAGACTTCACCAACGGTAGTGAGCCAGGGGGAGTCAACGAGAGTGACCTGAGGGAAGCAGTGAGATATCTCTGAACCTTTGTAAAGGCAGTGAGCCTGAGATAGAGTTACTGTACCTGAACAATTGTAATCTACAGCTAGTGAAGCATAGTGGATTCAGGTACGACCAATAACCTGTCGGCGTATGCTCCTTGGACATAGCCCTTAGTGGTGAACCAAGTAAAAATAACTATGTCATCTCTCTACATGTGAATGTTTCATTGCTGATCATATCCATCATACATGTTTAATTAGTTCCTACCAACGTGGGAACAAGATCCACAACTTTAAGAAGAAAACGTTGACACCTTGATTCACCCCTCCCCTCTCAGGGTGTCCCAGGGTCCTACAGAATGATCATGAGAAAGTTAACGACCAAAAAACTATAAACCAATGAAGCATAAAAATACCATAAACTCATAATAAATGAAGTTAAAAGGATTAATTTTTTGTTTCAAGATCCTTTTCCTAAAGTTGAAGAGTTCCTTTACAATCTATACTAATAATATAAGAAAATACACTTGCTTGATTTTCTTCAAATCCATAAATTAAATTTCATCCTTTGGTTTTGTGTTTAAATCATTTTTCACCTTTATCTCATCTTTTACTCTAAATTATGAGTATGAATATTTAATGACTAAAGTACTATAATCAACTTCTGATTGACTATGAGTAATATAAAAGGATAAAAAAAATTTCATCATATATTTACTAAAATAAAAAATGTTAGCACAAGGTAATATAATACTTAAAATGAATATACTATCATACGAAGAAATAATAAATTAATCTCCAAAATTCAACAATAATAACCAGAGTTCAAATTAAATCATTCCACAAATAATTGACCCTATATCCCAAATAACCTCAATAATAACACATTAACATTAAAGATTATCTTATAACATTCATCTTACATCTCTAAAATGTAATAAAATTCTTCCTAAAAAATAGTTCATATTAAATCACATGATACACCAATAGGTCACTTGTACTTCAACCTAATAAAATGTCTCCAAAAATAGCATTAACCACTTTAAAATACCATTACATAAAGACCTATAAAGGGGTGTCTATGACTTTGAACTTATGATAAACCTTAAACTTATAAACCCATGATGATATCTATAACTCTTAAGTGAAGGATTTTTTCCCATATAGCGAGAAAAAAAATAATTATAAAAAATACCTAAATCGGGAAATTATTTCCCAATCTAGGGATGATTTTGGGTCAAAATACATTGAAGGGTGGGAACTATTTCAGACATTACCTTCCTATTAATTATTTCTAGGAAGGCGTTGTCTGACATAATGCCTTCTTTATAATTTTTCTTAAGAAGGTGTTTGGGATGATGCCTTTTTTAGAATACTTATAAGGCGTTTTCCCGGACAATGCCCTCCCTTCAATGTGTTTTAATTTTTTTTCTTTTTTTATATATAAACATAAAATAATAAATAAAACAATATTTAACCTTTTTTTGTATTACTTTTATTTCAAGTATTATGAAAATATTAAACAAAATGTCACCCAAGTTCACCTTTTATAATGTTATAGATTTTCGCATATTTTTCAAATTTTCAATGTGGGATAAAAACACACATTTTATAGAAATAAATAAATAATATATTTTCTATAATAACACATTAATGATAATGAATAATTAATTACAACACATTATTAATAATTAATTATTATTTAATAATGTAATTACTAGTAATTAATAATATAATTAATTTAATATTTTAAAATAAACAATTATAATTAATAATAATAATAGATAAAATTATTGATTATTTTAATACTAATAATGTAATTAAAAAATATTAATAATGTAATTATTAGAAGATAGTAATAATCAATAATAATAATTAATATCATCAACAATATTATTACTAAACAAAAATGTTTTGTGTTATGTAAATTATTTTTTGTTAATTATATTTATGAATAATAATAATATTATTATTAATTAAAAACAATTATGTATACACTCAGATACAAAGAAAATACATGAATTTAAGGACTTGGCCATGAATAATAATGTCTGGCTAATAAATTCATGATAATAAGAAGGTCTTGATAATAAAATCATTATAATAAAGCCATGATAATAAAGCCATGATAATAAAGCCATGATATAGGGCTGGTGATGTAGACAGTATGATGTAGGCATGGTACTGCATTGTGCTTTCGGGCCAGGTTCATGGGCCACTTGTTCTTGGGCCTACATGCTATGTAATGGGTCTTTCACTACCCAGATATAAAGAGGTTTTTTTCATTCATAATAAAAAATAGGCTTCAACTTAAGCTTAAAATAAATAAAGAAATAATGTTATTAATAATTTTGATATTAACAATATTAATAATAAAATTAATAAATATTATTATCTTTATCATTAATAAATAGAAAATATTAACTATTTTTGATTAATTTATTAATTTATATTATTATTATTAATTCATATATTATTATTGATACTTAATATTTTCTATTTATTTATTTTTGATTTTTTTATTTTCAATTATTTAATATTTTTTAAGTCTATATCATAAATTTCATTTATAATCTAATTATAATTTATATTTGATAAGATTTTAAATTTAGAAATTTTTTTAATGTTTAAATTTATGTTTTGAAACAAAAATGTTCTCTATCATCTATATTAGTGTTTGTAAACTATTTTGATGATTTTTTTTAATTTTTAATTAGTTTTTATGTGTATGGTCCATGTTTTAAATTTCATTTTGATTGTACTTATATTTTATTTTTTATAAGCTTTCAAAGTAACTCACTTGAAACACAACAAACTTATTATGTTTCAAGTAGGTAACTTTGGAAGCCTATAAAATATAAAATACACGTAAAATCTAAATAAAACATAAAAAGTCTAAAAATATAAAAAATAGTTGAAAATAAAAATAATTCCATTAATATAATAAACCAAAATTAATTTACATAACACAAATTTTATTGATTAAAAACATAACATTTACACTTCAAAAAAATTATGCGCATAAAATATAGTATAAATAACATCCAAATGAAATTTAAAATGTTGATTGTACACATAAAAATTAATTAAAAATAAAATTAATTTTATAAAAATAAACAAAAAAAATTAAATTATCACAAAAAATGTTATCTGAAAAAATAAAATTACACGTACTAATGATATGTTTTGAAAGAACAATATTTTACATCATTGAAATTAATTTTCATTAATTGTTTTTATGAAATTATTTTTACTTTGAATTATCTTTTATATGTTTAGTTAGTATGTAAAATTTCATTTAGATTTTATTTATACTTTATAATTTATAGGCTTTCAAAATCACCCACTTGAAACATTATTATATTTCAAGTAGGTGAATTTTAAAGCGTATAAATAATAAATTATATTTACAATCTAAATGAAATTTGGCACACTGACTAAACATATAAAAAATAATTAAAAATAAAAATAATTTCATAAATATATTAAACAAAAACTAATTTACATGGCACAAACTTTATTGTTTAAAAATATAACATTTAAACTTTAAAAAACTTATGAGCATAATATTTATTAATTATTATATTATTAATTACATTATTATCAAGTATTATAAATTATGGTATTATTATTAAATTCATAATTATTAATATTATATTAATAAATAATATTCCAAGTCGATTATAACTTAAAGTTTCAATTATTAAAGTCATATTATTATTATTATTATTTCCCATATACGAGGAAAAAAACATATACAAAGAAAATAAATGCATTGAGGAACTTGACCACAAATAATATAATGAGGATAATCAAGTCATGATAATAAGAAATTAATGATAATGAAGTCATTACAATGAAGTCATTATAATAAAGTTATTATAATAAATTCATGATAATAAAGTCAAGATAATAAAGTCATTATAATAAAGTCATGACATTATTAATGAATTCATGATAATTATATTTTATTAAAGTCATGAAAATAATAATAATGATATTATTTTTAAATAATAATAATAATAATATGACTTTAATTATTATAAGATTAAATTTTAATGGATTTTGATTATTATTTATTAATATAATATTATAATTTTGATTCTAATAATAATAATATAATTAAAAATAATTATAGTTAATAGTATTAATAAGTTTAAAATATTATTATTTTTATTTATTTTATTAATTATATTATTATTATTAAGTCATATATTATTATTAAGTTATATATTATTATTAATGATTAATATTTTCAATTTATTTTTTTTATGAAATCATTTTTATTTTCATTTATTTTATATGTTATAAGTTCATGTCATAAATTTCATTTAAAACATAATTATAATTTATATTTTATAAGCTTTTAGAGTTATCGACTCCATTTAATGTCCAAATGTTATGTTTTGAAATGGAATTATTCTGCATTAGCGATATTATTATTTTTATTATTTTAATTAAAATATTTTTATTTTTAATTATTTTTTATGTGTTCAGTCTATGTTTTAAATTTCATCTTGATTGTACTTATAATTTGTTTTTTTATAATCTTTCAAATTCTCTCACTTTAAACACAACAAACTTAATATCTTTCAAGTAGGTAACTTTGAAATCCTATAAAATATAAACTATAAGTATAATTTAAATGAAACTTAAAAAAAAGACTAAATATACATATTTCTTCATAAATATAATAAACCAAAAAGTAATTTACATGACACAAACATTATTTATTTAAAACATAACATTTACACTTCAAAAAAATTTTGCACATAAAATATGGTATAAATAAAATATGAATGAAATTTAAAACATTGATTTCACAAAAAATTTTTAATTTAAAATAAAAGGAATTTAAAAAAATAATAAACACAAAAATTAATTAATGAAAAATTTTATCTTTATATATATATAAGTACAAATGTTATATTTTGAGACAACAATATTTTTTCATTTATTTTTTTAATATATTATTTTTATGATTTTTTTTTATTTTCAGTTATTTTTTATATTTTTTTTCATTGTTTCAAATTTAATTTATATTTTCTTAATACATTATAATTTATGGGCTTTTAGAGCCGCCTACTTGAATCATTATTATATTTCAAGCTGGTGAATTTGAAAGGGTGTAAATTATAAAGTATAAATATAATCTAAATAAAATTTAACACATTGACTAAACATATAAAAAATAATTGAAAATAAAATGATTTTCATAAATATAATAAACTAAAACAAATTTACATGAAAAAAATTCATTGTGAAACACATAACATTTATACTCTAAAAAAATTATGGGCATGATTCTTATTAAGTATTATATTATTAATTACATTATTATAAAGTATTATTAATTATGTTATTATTATTATTGTTATAAAATATTATGAACTACATTATTAATAAATATTAAATATACTATTAAATATTATAAACTGCATTATTAATAAATTTTAAATATATTATTATTAAATTTTATGAACTACATTATTAATAAATATTATATATATTTTATAAAAAATGAAAAAAATAAATATATAATATATTAAACATTGTCATTAAATACTATGAAATAAATTATTAATAAATATTAAATATATTAATTATTATTATTATTATATATTATGAACTCCATTATTAATAAATATTAAATATATTAAATAAACAAAAAAACCTAGAAGGAAGGGCGCTATTTGGGACAACACCCATCGTTCTACAAAAACTCCCCCAGTTCCATCGGTATATTGAGAATTAGTTTCCCAAAATAAATATTTTTAGAAAATATTTTTTTTTATTTTCCTTATATAAGAAAAATTCCCCTTAAGGTAACCTCTCATAAAAATATCATAATCTTCAAAGTTATCTAAACTGTGATTTGATTCCAATAGAGACATCCTGAGAGCCACACTCTCAGATTTAGTGCAAAAAACAAAATATTTTCTTTTTTGGATTTGATACTGATAAACATGACTCAATTTTATCCATCCAAAACACACAACATGAAAAAAATATTGGATCATTCACATAACTAGAGATCTTTTAGGTTTATAGTTTTAAAAAAATATGAAAATCTCTTACATAAAAATACCAATGTATTTAAGTGAGAATTTTTCCCACTATACCTAGAATTTATTATTCCACATTAAGTCTTCATCATCTCCTATAAAATTCTTGACACATGAAAAATTTCTAGGAATAATTCATTTAACATCATTCTTCATAACCCGTGGAAATGGAAAACATAATAAGGGTGATCTCAAATGCTCAGTAAGGGTAAACATAATCATTAACAATTGAATTTCATCAATGATCATAAGACGAGCATAAGGGTATGATGGAATAATCAAAGTACATGAGTATAACATAAAATAATTTTTACCCATAAAAATGAGGGCTATAAATCATGATACATGACATAAATCTTTAACATAAGATAAGAGTCATAAAGGTCAAGAATCATAATCCATGTAAAAATAATCCATGAGAAAATGATATATGAGAACTCATAACAAGTATTAAAAAATTGTGTAGGTATCTTGGAACATCAAACATTCATCAAGGAATCACCTAACTATATAATTACCATATCTATTAAGAGTAACCTATAACTGGTAAACTCTGTTATCTCTTAAGAGTAACTTCCATCTTGTTAACTCTATCTTATTACCCAATGCATTGAATGACTATAATGGACCCACCCATTACACATTGTAAAAATCCCCTTAAGTATTTGAGTTCAATCACAAATCACAATTTTATAAATAATGTCCAAGTACTATACCATGAAATAAAAAACATGGATTCTTATATTTCATCAAAATTATCATAGCTTGATTTACTCGTGAAAATGAAACGGGCCTAAAAATCTATTCAAAACATGATTATAAACCATTTAGATAAAGGAATTAAATTGTATCATAAGATAATATCCTTAGTGAATCATATTAATTATTAAATGATATTAAAATATATGAAAATAAATTTAAAAAAACATTTGAAATGTTTCTTGGAAAAACATGGGGAAAATACCCTTTTCTTTCAATACCTTTAGAAACTAAAAATTCCCAAAATATTGAGAAAAAGATTTTATTTGAAAATAATCATGGAAAATTTTAATGGATTATTTAAAATGAAGAATATTCATGATGATGAAAACATCTATTCATGTCATAAATGTTAAAAATAAACATTCTTTTCAATCATTTGTCAAGAGAGTAAAAAGTGACCAATGTGGAAAACCTTATGAAATTTTCTTTTTACATCCTTTTAGAAGAAGGTAAAAGATCATTGAAAATAACTTTAGGAAATCATTTATGTTTATAAAATAACATTCTTGAAATAATATAAAGAACATAGAGGAAGATTTTGGTTAAAATTCTTTAAAACCTTTAATATAACATTATTAAAGAAAAACTATTCATGACCCTTTAAAACAATAAATCCTTTGAAAATAAGAACATAAGAAGGAACATAAAATAACATGAGTATAAAAAGAGTCATGATATTTTATTTCAATAGTAATTATATACACCATATAAATGAATATATGTACATCAATCAAAACATTTCTCAAAAAAGGAAGGTTGAGATGAGAAACCCATGCAACTCAAGTAATTCTTAAATTAAAAATCTATTAAATGAAGTAATTTAACATAAATATGTAAAACCCATAATTTATATGAAATAATATGTGAAAACACATTCCTGGGGAATTAATTAGAGCATATAAAACAAAACATGGCACATAACATGAATTATGTCTCAAATAATTGAAATCAAGATCATGAAAACCCTTGTAACTTTTATAACAATTAAATTAATATCTCATTAAATAGAGAAATTCAAAGGAAATTTAAACATCATGATCAAAGATTCATTCAAGATATAATATCTTAATAGGTAGCATATGAACCTTATAAAATTAATTAGGTTCATATTACAAGACATGTCATATATAAATAATAACTAGATGAATAATCCTTACAAAGATCAAATCATTGAAGTTATAATTAATCAAAAAAGTGATCATGTGTAAAAATTGTAAAACCATACAAAACAAGTAGAAAGAAAACATAATAAAATTAGATTTCATTTCACTCATAATATTGTAATAACACAATCAATTAAGAAAATTCATAACCCAATGAATGAAAATTGAGTTAAGAAACCCCTTACCTCGAGTCCAGACTTTCTATGTATGTCCTTTAAATCCTCCTCTTTGAAGAACCACCTTTGGGTCTCTCCTCAAGGAACTTAGGGATGATATTTTAAGAAAACCAGAACCTCTATAATTTATATAATTAAGTTAATAATAGGTTTTTTAGGGTTTTGTTGAGCTAAGTATCTCAAGAAGTGTGATTAAGAGAGGAGAGGTGCTTTCCTTATATAAGAGAGGAGAGGGGAACCCTTGGAAATACTTAAATTATTAAGTTAATATAAATTAATTTTCATGTTAAAGTGGATAAAAATTGATATATTTATAATCTAGGATGATTATTATTAAAAAAACTCCCATATAATAAAATTTAGACAAGTTTAGGTGATGTTTGAACCCTTATCTCTCAGTTTTAACCCCTCGTTAACCATTTTAATGATTATCACGATAACAATTTTTTTTACTCTTTATGGGTTAAGAAAGTTACTATAAACGGAAAAGTGGCACGAAAGTGTAAAATGGCTGATATGGTCAACTATATCCATTTCACTTAAACAAATATAGATTTTTTTTAATTTTAAATCATTTAATAAAATATTATTTAACATAATATATCATGAAAGTCATTTTTAGGACAATTCACATGGTTTGAATTTAAAAAACATCAAGGTTGTAATGGAATTAGAATATAATTTTTAAAACATCACTAATATATTATAATTATCTAAAAATTAAGGTAACAAAACAATTCATATAAATTGTATTAATTGTAATGTTTTTAAAATCATTGACCTGATTTTTCTACTACTTGCACAAGCATTGTGTAAGTGCTGTGTAAGAATTTAATGTAATTATTTCATCACTAAAATTAAAAATAAATTACCATAAAAAATTATTCATCATTCAAATAACCATTTATAACTTAACATAACCACTTTTTATCCATATGAAAAAAAATATTATAGATATTAAAACAAAGAGTGTGACATTTTATATTTATTCTTTACTTAAAATAATATTACGGTCATTATCATAGAAAAATGGCACAAAATTTACATATATTTGGTTATTTTATGAGTATGGACGAACTAATGTCATAAAATATAAATAATTTAGGTGTTAGATATATTCTTAAAGCCCCACCATATTATTTTTAACCTTAATTTATCGATTTACCCTTACTGAGGTGAAAAATATTTACCATAGTTACTATTCCTTATGAAAAAATAAAGTTAATATATTTATAAAATTTGGACATTATTATTCCAAATATTTAATCCATTTTTTAAAATTCAATACCTATATGTTTTAGAAATTACTTTTAAAATAAACTCGCAAAAGTCGATAAAAAATGATTTTCTAGGAAAATGCATTTTTAAGTATAAAAATGTTTTTATACCATAATAAATCATAATTTACATTAAAATGAAATTAATTGGATTATTTTTAATAAAATTTATCTAATTAAATTTTAAAATCAATTCAAAAAAATGGGACTTTGTAAATACTTGAATGAAAAAGACAGTTTTTTATAAAATCAGTATTTTATCTATATTCACTGAAAAATTTAATTTTAGAAAAATCCAAAAAAAATCACACTAAGATAATTATAATATTATAATTTCAAAAATTATATCCTTTTTATAAAATAAAATTTCTAATAGTGGTAGAAATTAATTTTAATATTCACTCATAAAAAGCAATAAAACCACTTTTGAAGAAAACTTATTTTTAGAGAATAAAATGAATTTACTAAAAATTGTGAGCTTATTTACTAAGAATTAATCAATAATTTTTTATTTAGTATCACCATTATATATATATATATATATTTCATAATTTGGTCACTTATATTCATATCCACCAATTTAATTACAAGGTTATAACGATCATTTTTAAATAATAATATTTAGTGTTTCATTTAAGCTCGACGTTGCATGTCATATACGCTATTGAACATAGTGTTATTTTAAAATATAAAGGTGAAAATAGTATAAAATATGTTATAAAAACAAATATTCTCAATATTAATTACATTTAACATGTGGCGAACCAAAAAATCAAACCAATATGACACTTCCTAAAAAATACTTCACTTTATATAATTGTGATCTCTCCCGAAACCTCATATTTTTTATTAGTTTACAGTTGGTAAAAAAGTAATAAGAGGTAATGGAGAGATAATATATTTTATCTAAATACCTGAGAGCACTGGTGGAGGTTCATCTCTTTCAATTTTACATTTTATAAAATTATTTTTATTTCATTGGAATAGATGAATCTGATAATAGTTAAAACAACAAGGCTTTCTTCCATTGATAAGAACAAAAAATTTGCTATTAGCCATGTCGTATAGACATGATTTTGGTCCATGTATACTCCATAAAGATAATATACCATATGTTGGAAAGTCATTGATTGTATAAATTAATTCATATTTGAGTATAAAATTCTAATATGTACTACATTATATATAGTTACAATATCATTCCATAATAAAATTAACTCCTCAATCAATGGATTTAAATAAAAATTAATATTCCTTTTCAGATGTCCTAGAATTTATTAATTCAATATATATATATATATATATATATATATATATGGTTCCTTCATCAATATCTAATGAGGTAATTTATATGGAGCTATGAAAATTGTCCAACAAGAATATTGAATGCCGAAAACACCAAATAGATAGAAACAATCATTGAAAATACACAACCATATGTTAAAAGTTATGAATCAAAATACATATGCACCTGATCAAAGTTCTTCTAAGAATCACCATCAAAATGATGATTTAATATTTTACCAACAAAAACATTGTATATATGTTATGTCATCAATACAACTATGTTATGAGACATAAATAGACGTTTCATTCTTAATTTAATCAAAAAATACTTAAATTATTTAAAAAGAATAAATTTGGAATTTCCTAGTTTTATTTATTTATACCTAGATTTTACACATGTTGGATAATTAACTAATGTCTCACATCCACCATAACATAAGATTCAATAATTTGAACATGAATTCATATATTGATAAATAATTCCCAAATTTTGAACTAATTTTTTTCTTTTATCGAAATTTGTAGGCAATGTATTCTCCTCATGAAACAATGATTTAACAAAAAAAAATATTTGATCAAAGAAAATATTTGAAATTACACAATCAGATTTAAAAGAATTTAATTTTTTAACACCTTTAAATTTTCTTTTCCTTCATCCAGGATATAAGGCCTCCTCAGAAGATTTCAACAAATTGTAAATTCTAGATTTTTCCAGTTTGGGATTTGAATTTTCATTCTAAGTTTTTTATTTCTTGAAAAAACAGGACAATAACATCATTTATTAAATTTTGAAACTATAATGGTTTTGGAACCAAATTTTTTTCAGTTCTTTCTAAATTTTGTCTACCACAATGATACAAAAATACATAATCATTACAAAAACAAAAACATAAAAGATGAAACCCAATATTATCAAATTCTTCATATCTTCTAAGATCACACTTCTTAAATAGGAACTTAATTATTCCTTCCGAAACAAATTCTGAATTTGATGATTCAAATAATATAAACGCATTAAAACCCTCAATATAGACATTATTTATACCAAAACAGTTTGGATTTCTACGATGATTTATCTAATCATGATTTCATTGTAAAAAATGTAGTCTATTTCCCAGGTCCATAGTTTTCTAAAAAAATAACAGTAATTAGTTTATTATATATAAATGTGTTATAAAAATTGTTTTCACTAAATGATCATTAATTATTTTTATAATATATTTTATAAAATATTTCATTTTAAATATTATTATAAATTTAGAAATGTTAAAATATTAGATTTTGGGGGTGGGATTTCCTCTCATACAGTTACAAGAGGCTAACACCACACAAAAAGGTACAGATACGTAGAACATCGATGCAATACATGTAAGTGGAACACATGTGTACTAATTTATACTAAATTATACAATTTTTATTTTATTTTATACAAATTTATAGTTATGAATAATAATTTTTATCAATTTATATTAATTTATACTAATTTATATCAATTTATACTAAATTATACCAATTTATACTAAATTATATCAATTTATACTAAATTATATCAATTAATAGTAATTTATATAAATTTAAACAAGTTTTGTACTAAAAATAATATTTTTTATTAATTTATAGAAATTTATATGAATTTATAACATTTTTATTAATTTATATTAATTTATGACACTTCATACTAATATAATTTTTTTAAATTTAAACTAAATCATATGAAATTATACTAATTAAAATTAATCTATACTATTTTTAGGTAAATTTATACTGATATATACTAATTTTAATGAATTTATAATTTTTTTACTAAATTAAAACAATTTATACTATTTTCTTATAAATTTAAACTAATATATAATATTTTTTTTTATAAATTTATACTAAATTATACTAATTTATAGCTATTTTTGAAAAAAAATATAATCATTTATAGTAATTTATATTAATTTATACTATATTATATCAATTTATAGTAATTTATATTAATTTATACTAATTTGTCAAGAAATTATACTAATTTAGGGTAATTGATATTAATTTATACTAAATTATACCAATATATAGTAAATTATATTAATTTATTGTAATTTATATTAATTTATACTAATGTATACTGATGTATAATAGGTTTTATTAATTTATACCCATTTATACTAATGTATAATATTTTTTTATTAATTTATTTTAAATAATACTAATTTATATCAATTTATATTAATTTTTACTAATTTTTATGAATTTATACTAATTTAAATTAATTTATAGTAGTTTATATTAGTTATACTAAAATGCATATCAAATTTTACTTATTTGCGAGGAATTACTACTAATTTATATTAATTTATATTAATTTATACTAAATTATACTAATTTATACTAAATTATTTCAATTTATATTAATTTATATTTAATTATACAATTTTTTATTAATTTATACTAATTTATACTAATGTATAATATTTTTTAATTTATACTCATTTATACTAATGCATAACAATTTTTATAAATTTATACTAAAAGATACCAATTTATAATTTATATTTATTTATACTAATTTATATGAATTTATACTATTTTATATTAATTCAAAGTAACTTATATTAATTTATATGAATTTATAACAATTTATACTAAATTATCTCAATTTATTGTAATGTATATTAATTTATACTAATTTGAGATGAATTTATACTAATTTGTAGTAATTTATATTAATTTATACTTAATTATATCAATTTATCGTAAATTATATAAATTTATACCAATGTATACTAATGTATAATTTTTTTATTTATTCATATTATATTATACTAATTTATACTAATTTACATGAATTAATGATAATTTAAATCAATTTTCAATAAATTATATCAAATTATATTAATTTATTTAAATTTATACATATTTTTATTAATTTTATTAATTTATACTAATATATAATAATTGTTATTAATTTATACTAATTTTTAATAATTTATACTAGTTTATATTAATTTATATGAATATATACTAAATTATATAAGATTATAGTAATTTATATTAATTTATACTAATTTATAAAAATTTATATTAATTTATACTAAATTATATCAATTTATAGTAAATTATACCAATTTATAGTAATTTATAATAATGTATAACATCTTTTTAATTTATACTAATTTATATATATTTTTTATTAATTTCTATCAATTTATAGAATTTTTATTAATTTATACTAATTTATATTAATATATATTAATTTAATATTAGTTTATACCAATTTATAATTAATTATACCAATTTGTAGTAAATTATACTAATTTATACTAAATGTAATTCCAATTTAATAAATTAAATTAACTAAGAAACAATATAAGTTAAACACCAATTAAATATGCAGTTGGGGTGTGCCTCAATGGTAGAGGTGCCCTGTGATTCTGCATCAGACTCGAGTTCAAATCTGGGTGGGAGTGAATTTCTGTAGGTAGGCAGTGACGTAGGCATGACACAGACAGGTGGTGACCCAGACAAAATACAGGTAGATGGTGACGCATGTATGATGTAGGCATGACGCTGCATTGGGTCTTCGATCCATATTGTGGGCCTTTGGGCCATGTACTGGGCTTTATGGCCACTAAGCCTTTGAGCCATGTGTTGGATAAATAAGGCTTGATGGGTGGGCTATCCCTTGGGGGGGGGGGGGGCTATGGCCTGCCTTTCTGGCCTGTGTGTGTGGTGTGTGTGTGTTTAATGTAATTGTACCCCCAAGCACCTAATATATATAAAAACCAATTAAATATAAAAAATTAATGATGATTAAAAGAATCTTTAAAAAATATCTCGAAATCAGTACTTTCCCAAGCAATTTGTAGATCTGGCACAAAATTTACCAAGTTGAAGGTTAGATATTAAATCAGATGGTTTTTCAAAAGAAACAGAATACGTATGAAAAGAATGTAGGGGGGGGGGGGGTATGCATATTTATAGTTAACTTTTTTCGATAGAATTTCTACTTCAAAAAGTCCATCATTTGGACTATTTCTGATAGACTGATTATTTGCGAGAGGTATTTGCGGTGAATAATATATCCGTCACAAAAATCCATCACCGATTTTTTTTCCTACCCATGAAAATATTATTTTTGATAGATTCCATTGAAAATACCCAGTCATATGAATATTTGTGAAGGATCCATTGTAAATACCAAGTCGTACATATATTTACAATAGACCCATCATAAATACTTCTTATCAGAACATAGTATTTGCGATGAACACACCAGTCTGTTGTAAATATTTTTTCCAAAATTAACTATTTGTGACTGAATTTCCATTCAATCACAAATAGTTCTTTTTCATCAGTGCCAAAATCATTTATGGTAGAATACTCATTCGTCACAAAAAACCATTGATTTTTTTACAATGGATGAAAAATTATGTCATAAATAAGTTAATCCCACACACTATTTGCAACAAAATAGTAGTCCACTGCAAATGACCCCATCATAAAAAAATGAATTTTCTATAGTGCTCTCTCTCATCCCACTCACACAATCCAACCGAAGGAGATCCCTATGTGCCTCTCCCTCCTTCCTCCATAGATCCTTAGGGCTTCTCTTCTTGTTTATAAGGATAATCTTCAAGGTTAGTGGCTCAATTCTTCTCTCTTCTCTTCCCCTCCATCTCTTGTCTCTTTTTCTTCCTTTGGTTCCTTGTTGGACGAACTCTAGGGAGGGGATTCAACATAATACCTCATGTTCCTTGATGTTGGGGTGTGCAAATCATTCTTTGGGTTCTCCAATTATCGTATTCTAAAGATCAATTCCATCCACATTCTATTTAAGGTATGTTTTCTATGTGTACAACCCTTTACATTTAGAACTCTGATTGCTTGAGATACTATTTGGTTGTTTTTGTGATTTGGTGATAAAAATTGAACCTCTAACTTGAGTTTTAAAATTATTTTTTGGTTTTATTCGAAAATGTGTTTATGATGGAAATTGAATTTCATTTTAGTTTTAAATTATTGCCTTCAAATAATTTACTTGAACTTGATTTTAAGAGAGTGGATTTCTTAATTTGAGATTTTAGTAAGGTTTCAAGGCCCGACTAGCAATTTGAGAAAAAAGGATATCTTAAAAGGGAATGAGAATGGAGTGTTTATGTGTTGTGGCATTTCGTGTGTTCGCCTTATGATTTATTTAATCATCTCTGCTTGGTTGGTTATGGGAACCCAAGAACATGGGTAGGAGCATCTAGATGGGATGAGGTCCCCCACCACTTGCTATGCTAGTGAATTAGTATATGTGGTCCCCCCATTGGCTAGTGGAATAGTTATATATCCATTCCACTAATTAAGAAAACTACCCTAATTAGTGACATATTATCACATAGTAATCCTAGATTTAGTTTCCTTAGGTATGATCCTATGATATTATTCATTCCGCTTATTTTTCTTGAATTATGTGCTACTGTTATTAATTGTTTATGATGTTGTAACTATTTTTCACTTTGAGTAACCATCCTTTATCTACTTATACTATTTATTCCCCTATATTTATTACTTATTTTTATGGATTCTATTTTTTGTTATTGTATTTCATGTCTTTAGTTCATTACTTCTAAGAAATTATTGAAAATAAAGTTATGTAATGTTTTGAAAGAAAATTTTTATAAAGAGGTTTTTAAAACAAGTTGTTTATCTCCTTTGGTTTTCAAAGGTATTTTTGTGTTTTCTGTAAAAATGTATCTCTTAAATAAAGTAGGTTGATTTATTAAGAAAGGAAAGACTAGATTTCACTCACGTGACTTGGATTACTCAAATGATAAAATGGTCCCACTTTTATAAAATGTATTTCAAACTAGTATGAAAGGGTTTCATTTTTAAAGTGGTATGCATGGGGTGTGGGAAGAATACATATTGGGCATCTTTATTGTGAGACTCCATGTCATAATATTGTTTATTTTTTTTATTTTATCCTTCCTCAAGTGGCGTTTGGTTTCAGTTGGTTGTAGGCTAAAATTTCATGTTTTGGAGGTCTTTTTGGGAGGATCACAATTAGACCACATGATTAGGGGAAACCGTACAGTACCCATGAATATTTCTCTATCATTTTGGAAATAGTTTTTTCATGGATTCGAAACAGTTTTTCAAATGTGAGAGGATCCCCAAAATCCATGTGGGGATTTAGGTGTGATTAAGGTGAGGTGCACAGTTTTTACAAACTACACGACACCCAAGAGTAACCATGTGAGGGGGTTCCTGGCCTAGATAGTGGCCAAGGAACGATTTGTAAAATTGTGCATCCAAACCATGTGTCCTGTTAAAGTGTTTAAAAATTAGGAATTTCCCATTTTTACCCTATTCAATTTTAAGGGGGTTTACCCCCATTTATCCCCACCTACGTCATTTGACCCTTGGATCTCTTAGAGGAGTTCCAACCTCCTCTACCTTGGATTATTGTCGTTCCTTTGATTATTTAAAAGAGGTTTGAGGAGATTTATTCCTCTATTTCCCTTCTTCTTTCTTTAACCTCTCTTATCTATTGAATTTTTATTTCCCCATGAACCCTAGGTCCCATGTGACTCAATTTTTGGGTTTTGGGTGGATTTAATGACGGGGTTTTTGATGTTCATGGGTTGTTGACACTGTTTTTATCCCCATGGGTGTGGTAACCATTGAAGGCGACACATTCCAGAGAATTTTGTCTTGGATCTCATCTCTTTGAGGAATGTGTTTCTATGAAATTATTTCTTTTTGAATTCAAAATGTTCTTGTTCTTTCTAAATTCCATTTTTATGAAAGTATGAATACATGTGATACTTACTATGTGATTTAAATCCATTTCTTAGTGTTTTGAGCCTAGTATAATTGATTTTTCACACAAACTCCATGTTTTCATGTTTAAAATAGAATGTTTTATTTTTCTAATATTCTTGTGAGATTTATTATGGATATTTGAAATGGTTTTTACATGGTGCAATGGGATTTGACCCAGTTTTGGTTTTCAAAGAGTGAAAATATTTTTTAAAGGGATTTTGGTTTTTAATTGAGGTTTTGACCTCAAAATAGTTTATAAATGGGTTATTTAGTGTATTTAAAATGGTGAATTGAAATGGGTGTGTGATTTTCCCTTGTGAAAAATTCCTTGGTGGATTGCTTAAAAATGGTTTGATGAAAGTAGAGGTCCTATGGCCTTGTTTTGGTTTTCAAAGAGAAAGATCCATGTTTAGTGGTGGATTTGAAATATTTTGAATGTGTGGGTGATTTCCATCATTTTAAAAGTAGTGTTTGGAAAAGTGTTTTATTAAATGTGAAAGGGATTGGTATCCCAAGCCATGTTTTAGTGTTAAATTCCCAATTGGTACTTTGGTTTTAAAATTTTTTATGTTAAAGACACCCCTTGATTTCCCCTTCTTTGTATACTCCTTGTGTGGGTTCTTGATTACTATGTGATCATATTTTATCCCCTTGTAAGGTAATGTTATTTCTTATTTCATGCTTAATTTTTATGTATAGGGCCATTCATCATTGGGTGTTAGGGGTGAGGGTAGGTATAGTTATGCCTTATGTGTTGGACTTGTCTTGTTTTCACTATTCCTCTCTTGCTCTATTGGTTATGGGAGACCAGGTACTAAGTGGAAGACCTATATTGTTTCTCTAGTTGGTTCACACACCTCTAGTTTCCTACCAGTCATTCTAGGCACATGGGATAGTTGGGGGTTGGTTATCACAATTATTATTGTGTGTCCTAATTGGAAGATTGAATTTTGAACTTATTCACATGCATGTATATGATTTATGAGTGGTATACTCATATACAGTTAGGTTTTTAAATATTAGGAATCCTTAGGTAGATCTCACGACACATTCGATTTATTGGTGAGTTGATTGAGGGGATTTTTATCTTGTTCTTGTTTATATAATTTCACTTAATTTCATTATTGTGGAACCATTTCTTGTTTATATCTGGTTTTATGCCTTGTGATATGTAGTGACTTCTTTCTATGGTTGACCCGTGTGGGTATTTTAGTTGTTTCCTATAGAAAATGAGTTTTCAAAGATGTTATAAAAAATATTTTGAATTCATAGAATCCTATGTGGGTGCTTTAAAGTTATATCAAAATGGGAGTTTTGATTTAAAGGTATATTCATTTGGTTAATTTCTTTAAGAGAATGTCTTCATATACATAAGACTAATGATTTTATTTCAGGATATGTGACCGGGTGTGTGGTTTTGAAATGGATTAGGCCAGTGGCTTTGTTTTCAAAACGTTTGTGTTTATTTTTGGAAAACAAAGAGGTATGTTTTGAAAGTGAATTATGGAATTTTTTGTTTTCTATACGTTGTATATATATAAAGTTTACAATATAGATTTAGTTTCAAAATTGAATTTATGAATTTTCTTATGAAACACATTTTGTATTTTAGGTAGGTTGTAGTGATTTACTGGGATTTTTATCTCACTCCTATATGTTTTAGGTTCCAGGTTCCCTATTGAATTATACTCTTCCTTTCATGGCCATTATAGGGTGAGTTGGGTGGTGGTGAGTAATCAGAGGTTTCATGGAGACGGTTTAGTCTTGGATCGAGTTGGTTGGTAGTTGTTTTCCTTCAAGTAGTGTTGTATATGTTTTCTAGATTTTTTGTATCCTCCTATTTATGTTGTGTTATATATAAGAAAATGGGTTGGATCATTGTGGTTGGTTATGACCCGTTTGACATGTTCTTTTATTTTAGATCATGTATTTTTTCTAGTGTTTTTATCTTTGATTTGGGATAAATCATTCCCAAATGGATTCCTATGATTCTCTGGAACTAGCTTCCATCTTGTGGGGATTAGGAACACCCTTCAAGCCTTGTGGATAATTGGGTTAGGTTCCAATTTTGGTGGCACCTCAGATCAATTCATTACAAAATGTTATTAGATAAAGTTATTTGGTAAGATCCTAAGACTTGTGTGTAGCCCTTTTTATTTGTATATGTCTTATTAGAAATGAGAGTGAGGTTGTCAGATCTTGAGAGGTAAGGGTTGGGAGATTCTAGCTAGCTCTTGATTATCCCAAACCTCAATATGCTTAGGGAATTTTGGTTTTTAATTGTGAATTTGATGTTATTTTAGTTTATTTTTATGAGATTTTCTATGTTTTGATCCCCTTTGAATATGTATGTGTTATTGGGGGTCTCTTCTTAGTTTTTGGGTGGAAAGGAATGAAAGATTGAGCTGTGTGGTAGTCTTGCACGATGTGGAAAACCTTACATGGTTGGTGCTCAGTTTCCCAACTCAAGTGACCAAAGTGTGCATAAAAATATTTCTTCCCTAGTTATCCATCTTGAAACCTATCAAATTTTTATTCTCCTGAGGTGGTTTCTACTTATGGGAGGTGTATTAAGAAGTGATTTTTCCCCTTTTTGGGATGTAGTTCTTATGAACCTTGTTTGTATTATTATGTATTTCTTTAGGTGTGCTTGGTTTTAAAAACCTTTTTTTAAATGGAAGTGGTTTGTGCGATTATTATTTTCCAACTTGGTTTTAAGGATTATTTTTCAAAACTACCTCCTCCTTTGAGAATGGTGTTTTTAAAAAGGGAAAATGATTTTAATATCATTCCTTAGATTCTTAGTTTTCAAAATGAAATGGAATTTTGAAAGGATTTTTTTTGGTTTTCCTTGTTTGGGTAGTGTCTTTTTCCACCAAGGTTGTTTTTTTAAAGTTTGTGTTGGCTTGGTTTTCAAGTGTTCACCTTAGTAGAGGGATATTTCAAAATTCGTTGGTGAAAATAGTTGTTTCAAAACAAAATTTCCTTTGGTGTGAATTATTTGTGCCTTGTTTGAGGTCGTGTTGTTTTGGTTTGATTTATAGTTGTGAATTAATTGGTTGGTTTATGTTTTGAGGTATGAATTGATGGTTTCATGCTCTTTTTATTATTTTCCCCCAAAATGGTTGAAAAAATTTCTTTAATTCTAGTGCATACCCATACTCTGAGTAAAGTGGTGGATGTGGAACTTTCTCTGTGCTCGGACTCTATCTTGGAATTCTTTAATCTGCATCACCTTTGTTTGGTGGTGATCAAGGTCCTGTTGAAGCAGTGAGGTGGTTGGAAGATATTTAGGTGATCCTTTATTTTCATGGGATGCTTGAAGTTTCACGGGTAAGAGTTTTTTGAGAGATTAATTGTTGATTTTAGTCGAGTTTTGTGGGAGTTGGTGGTACCTTATTAGTTTTATGAGGGAATTTATTAAAAGATATTTAGGATTTAATTTGTTTAGTGGTTCTTCAATGAGGTTATGTAAGTAAATTATGAGCATTATATTATGAGCCTTTGTCAAGGTGATTAATCAGTAAGGGAGTACATTAATCACATCTTAAAGTTGGTCATTGTTTCTGTAAAAATGGTGGTCAGTGACTCTGAGAAAGCTTATTTATTTAGCATAATTCTTCACCCAAATCTTGGTTTGGATATAATTTCATTGGGCTTGACATATTTTTAGAAGGTTTTCAACGAGGTTGTATGAATGGAATATGACCAGTCTAGGTAGCCTATGGCGGGTGATTCCTTAGTTCCATCGAGTACATAGAGGATGTGTGGTGGGTATGAGGATAACTTGATGAGTAGGGAGTAGAAGCAGGATGATCTAGATCTTGGAGAAAATGGTCTTTATCATGGGAATAGAATATCTCATTTTTGATTCTAGTATGGGGATCTAGGGAAACCTAATCCTTTCTATCTGAAGTATCCTCAAGTTTTCATGTACTATGGATACTTGGGATATATTCAAGAATTTTGTAACTGGGTTTTTAGAACAGGTCTCCAATTTATTCCTTTTTGGATGTGTTTCTTTGGTACCTTTCCCTTAGTAGTTTTGTTTTTTTGTTTTTGGATATTTGGTTGTGGTTATTGCTAGATCTTGTGGATGGTTCCCTTTTTGGGGATGTTTCCTTGTGGATGGATCTGTAGGTTGTGGTTCTTATTTGTCTTGTTATCTTTTGGTTGTCTATGAGTGTCATTTATTGATACTTATGGTTTGGGATAAACTCTCTTGAGAGTTTTAGTTACTCCCATTATTTTGTTAAGCTTTGAGGTGATAGTTGTTCAGACATGAGAGAGGACTTGGGTGCACGATGGGATAACTAGGGTGTATGATCTACTAGCTGAGTTTGGTATACTAACTGGTGTTTGGTTGTAGCCATTTTAGATTCACCTTGTGAGGGTGATCTAGGTTTTTAACCCATGGTTATCTTCTTGTATCATGACACTAGGTGAGAGCTCATGTCATTCTTTTGGGTCTGATTGTGTGTTTTCTTCCTTTATTTGGGTTTGGAAGTGATTTTGGATAGAGATCATGTTACTCTTGTGGTTTATCATTGTTCAAGGATGTGTTTCTTAGTGGTTTTATCTTTTGAAACCAGGTTATAAGAACTTTAAATGTTGGGGATAGAATGTTAGTTCTCCCATACTTCGTAGGGATTCTTGTTTAAGGTTCCCATTTTAGTGGTGCTTGGAGAAGTTTGATTTCTTATGGTTGATCATTTTGATCAATTTGAGGTTTTTAGTTTTCATCTTTGAGGTTGAGTAGTTTTGGTTGGTTCTTTTGTTTTAGGGCCTCTTTGAGAATTTAGTTTTCTTTTTTCCTCTTGTTTCAATCAGACTTTCTAGTGGCGGAAAGTGGCATGGTGGGGAGCTTGTAACACCCCGATGTCACGGTGCTATTTATTTTGTATTATTTTTTATCTTTATTTGAGTTTTATTGGGGTTTGGTTGGTTTCAAGAAAGAATTTAAAGTTTTAGAGGCTCTTTTGGGAGGATTGTGATTGTCCTGCATGGTTATGGGAAACCGTACAGTGCCCATGTAGATTGATTTTTTATTTCGATAGATCAGTTTTTCATGGATTCTACATGGTTTTTCAAACAATGTGGGGATCCCTAGAAGTATTGCATGTATTTGGGTGTGCCTGAGATGAGGTGAATGGTTTTTCCAAATCATGTAGCACCCATGAGTAGCCGTTTGTGGGGGTTCTTGGTCTTGGTAGTGGACAGTGCGTGGTTGATGTACGGTTTGGAAAACTGTACAGCTAAACCATGTGGCCTGCCCAACTATTTAAAAATTGGGAATTTACCATCTTTCCCTGCTTCAATTTTAAGGGTTTTTACACCCATTTCTCCCCTCCTACATTAGGCGACCCTTGGGAACTCTTGAAGGCGTTTTACATCCTCCATCATGAATTATTGAACTTCCTTTGATTATTTCTAAGAGGTTTGAGGTGGGTTATTCCTCTTTTTCCCTTCTTTTTCTTTCTCCCTATATTTTCTCTTAGATTTAGATTTCCCCATAAACCATAGGTCTCTTTTGACTTTATTTTAGGGTTTTGGGTGGATTTAATGTTTGGGTTATTGGTGTTTAAGGATTTTTGACACTAGAACTATTCCCATGGGTGTGGTCTCCATTGAAGGTGACATATTCCAAAGCTTTTTAGCTTGATTATCATCTATTTGAGCTATGTGTTTATATGTAATTATTTAATTTTGGAATTTAAATTGTTATTATGAATTCTAAATTCCATTTTTATGAAAGTATGATTATATGTGATACCTCATGGGTTATTTAAAACCATTTCTTAGCGTTTTGAGGTTTTCATAGTTTTTTTTTCATTTAAAATCTGTGTTTTCATGTTTGAAATGGAATGCTTTATTTTATAAGCTTCATGTGAGATGCCTTATGAAGTTTTGAAATGGTTTTCATGTGGTGCAATGAGATTCGACCTACTTTTGGTTTTTAATGAGCTAAAAAAATATTTTAAAGGGAATTTGATTTTGAATTGATGTGTTGACCTCAAAATGGTTTATAAAGGGGTTCTTCAATGTATTTCAAATGGTGAATTGAAATGGGTGTGTAATTTCCCCCCTGTAGAAAATTATTTGATGGATTTTTTAAAAATGGTTTGATAGAAGTAGATGTCTTATGGTTTTTTTTGGTTTTCAAAGAGAAAGACCCATGTTTAAGGGTGGATTTGAAATGTTTTGAATGTGTGGGTGATTTACATCATTTTAAAAATAGTGTTTGGAAAAGTGTTTTATGAAATTTAAAAGGTATTAACATCTTGAGATGTGTTTTAGTGTTGAAGGCCTATTTGGTACTTTGGTTTTAAAATGGTGGATGTGAAAAGAACCCCTTGATTTCCCATTTTTTATATACTCCTTGTGTGAGTTATTGATCACTATGTGATACTCCTTTATCCTCTTGTGTGGTAATGTTATTTCTTATACCTAGGTGAATTTTTATGTATAGGGAAATTCATTATTGGGTGTTAGGGGTGAGGGTAACTATAATTATGACTTGTGTGTTATACTAAGATTGTTTTCACTACACCTCACTTACTCTATTGGTAATAGGAGACCATGTACTAAGTGGAAGACCAAGCTTGTTCCTTGAGTTGGTTGTCATGATTCTAGTTTCCCACCAGTTTTTCTAGGCACAAGGGCTAGGTGGGGGTTGGTCTTCATAATGATTATTGTGTGGGATAATTAGATGACTGATTTTTGAACTTATGTGCATGCTAGTAGTTGGTTTGTGAGTGGTATACTCATATACAGTTAGGTGATATACATGTTAGGAATCCTTATCTAGATCCCATGACACATTTAATTTCTTGGTGAGTTGATTGAGGGGATTTTGATCTAGTTATTGTTTGTATCATTTTCCTTTCTTTCATTATTATTCCAACATTTATTGTTTATATTTGGTTACATGACTTGTGATATATGGTTCCTGCTTACTGCTCTTGACTTGTGTGGGTGTTTTAGTTATTTAATTTAGAAAATGAGTTTTCAAATATGTTGGAAAACCTATTTGAATTTAGACTCTTGTGTGGGTTCTTTAAAGAGAACTCAAAATGGGTGTTTTGATTTGAAGGTGGATTTATACTATGAAATGTTTCAATTGACCATATTCATTTACATAAGACTAACGGGTTGTTTTTGAGAAATTTGATCGGGTGTGTGGTTTTGAAATGACTTAGGTTGGTGGATTTGTTTTCAAAACATATGTGTTTGGTTTTGCAAAACAAAGAGGAATGTTTTGAAAGAAAATTATGGAATAGTTTTTTTCTATACATTATATATATAAAGCATACTTTATTGATTTAGTTTCAAAATAGAATTTACGAATTGCCTTATGAAGCATATTGTATAGTTTCAGTGGGTTTTGGTGACCTGCTAGGGTTTTTATCTCATGACTATATATTTTAGGTTCTAATAACCATGTTGGATTCTGTTCTATCCATCGTGAAAAATGTGGGGTGAGTTGAGTGGTGGTGAGAAACCAAATTTTTCATGGAGATGGTTCGTTCTATGCTTGATTTGGTTAGTAGTTGTTTTATTTCCAATTAGAGTTGTATCTATTTTTCTACATTGTCATATCCTCCTGTTTATGTTGTGTATGTATATGCAAATGGGTTGGATCATTATAGTTAGTTATAACCTCTTTGAAATGTTATTTTATTTTAGATATTGTATTTTTTCCACTATTTTTATCTTTGATTCTGTTGAAATCATTACCAAAGGGATTCCTGTGATACCCAGGCACTGGTTTCCATCTCGTGGGGATTGGGATTACTCTTTAGGCCTTGTGGAGAATCGGGTCAGGTTCTGTGTTCAGTGGCACCTCAGGCCAGTTCATTACATTTATGATCATGCCTATATATAAACATTTTAGGTTCTTCTGAGATCCTATAGGAGTTTGTCTTTGGTGGACACCTTCCCAATTTGTGCTTCCAGTTCTTGTTTGACATTGATGTTACCATGGGTCACACACATATCATCAGTTTAATGTTTAGATTTTATTTAGTTTATTTTGGTATCTTGTATGTATTGACCTTTAATACATTCCTATATTACGAGATCATTTGGATTTTTTTCTATTTTATGTTATAACTTTCTTAGATGCTTATGTCTGGTTGAGTATTATTTGTATTTTTTCTTATTTTAGAGCTATTTATTTGTTGTGCATGGACATCCAATTTATGGGCAGGTCATGTCAGATTCTTGGTAATTTTATAATATAAATTTAATTATTTATAATGGGTGAAACCATGACCACATGATCATATTTTATTCCTTGTTTCTTGTTTCCATACCTGGGTGATTGGGAACGTGCATCGTGTGACACCTCAAACCCACGCTCTCGAATATGGTGCCATAAACACATAATCTACATATCAACTTTGATACAAACTATTAATTACTAGAAATAACTATCCCATAATTACATGAATTAAGACAAATATTTCATTACATAAATTCCCAATACCTTTTAGTTTTAAAGGTTTAGAGAATTAGAAAAAACATAAACTAACAAAAACCATGTATTTCTCAAATGATAGATATTTTTTCCACTATATAAGAAACTAATTAATACATAATTATCCTTTAATATATCCCATAAATTCTCTACAAAGTCTGTCCTATTATACATATCACGTGTAATACTTTTATTCACAACCTGATGAAATGAAAAAATAATAAGGGGCGAGCTCAAACTCTAAGTAAGGGAAACATATAACTGAAGCTATTAAAAATATAAGAATGAAATATATAATATTACAAGACTAAATAATTTGAATAATTCCATAATTAAATAAAATTGAGATCATTATATATCCATAATAAATAAAAACATGTATATCAATAATACTAATCTCATACTGATGGAATACATAATGCTGAACTTTAAAAACATGATGTCAAGGCCTTATGATAATAAACTATACTGATATGGGGAGAGGTATACACAAAAACTGAAGCTATTTTGTCTCATGAGACCCATAAATACATTGAGAGGAAATATAATTTCAATTCCCACCCATCACTTGATTAAGTTCATTGCATTCACTATAAGAGTCAACAAGATATTTCATACCATTCCATAAGGAACCTCTAAATGAATAAAAGCATAGTTGTATATATAATGAAAAATATTAAATGTAAATATATAATAAACCTAAATTACCAGTCAATAATCATTAAGGATTCCAGTAATTTTCCCCATTCCAATAAAATGGATAACATGGTCATAAATCATCTGAAAGAAAAAGGTGGATTGTTAAACAATGCATATTCAACTTGCCAATAATCATTTCTATTGAAATAATAATATATAGAATACCAATAATTTTACCCATGTAAATAAATAATATAACATGATCACAACCCATCTGGAGAAAGAAGGTGGATGGTTGCAAAAGAACATAAACCCAGTGCAATAATGGAAATATAGAAGGGTGTTTTTTTGACTAAAAATTAATTTTTTTATTTCAAAAGAAATTTTGTGGAAAAGTGGAAAACCTCAAAAGGAATTACATAGGATAATTTAACACATACATAAATCAAAAAAATTATTGAATACAATTATGATATTATTAGAACCATTCACTATATATAATCCCTATTTTAAAGTAGTTACCTTAGTTTCCGAGTCTTCCTTGATGATTTCTTCAAAATGACGGGCCAACTTATCCCAAGTTTTAATGTATTAATCCAAATGATAAATATATATATTATAGGATAAATAATTAATCATAAAACCCATTAGGATAAATAATTTTGAAAACGATAAGGTAAATAAAAGCCAAAACATAAAATATCAATTAAAAAACATTTTTAACATTGATGTAAAATACAAATTTACATTCCACTTTTAAAGGTAACTTTTGAAAAGTAGTGTAAAAGATTTTGAAAACATTTAATTTTAAAAATAATCTCCAATAATTAATCCTTAGTAATATATAAAGTTTATATTTGAGAAATGAGTAGAGGAAGAAAAAACATTTTAAAGCGAAAGGAAAAACCCTTTTTATTATTTTTAAAATACCTTTTTCAAAACTCGCATTATAAGAAGAGTAAAAAAACATTCATTTGTATTAAAAATTCATTTTACCAAGGAGGATCATAAAATAAAATATAATAAAATATTAGGGTATGATAACCAATTATGGAAAATAAAATATTAACATGAAACATTATAACTCAAATAAAGGATATTTGAGTTATGAATATTCATTACGAGTAACATACTCCTTGAAGTAAGGAATATTTAAAAAGGGAGTATTATGTGTTATAAATTTAAATTCATAGAAAAAATATAATACCACATAATATAATCAATTTTTATAATGTACCAAAATTTTATGTCAAAGAGGATGATAATAACTCTATGAATGAAAATTGAGTTACCAAAAAGCTTTAGAGTTGGGGTAATAATTGAGTAAAATATATTTGAAGAAAAATTATTTTTTTGCGTTAGTATTTACCATAAATATTTTTTTATGATAATGATACATACATGGGTATTGAATACACCATTAAAAGGAAAACATGGTGCATAATATAAACATGTCTCAAGGAATTAAAGTTTGAGACAAATAACCCTTCTAGATTGAGTGTCATTTTAATCAAAACCCCTTGAATGAGTGGAATTAAAATTAAAATTAAAATATTATAATTAAAATATAATTCATGATATTATATCTCAAATAGGATATATAAACACTACATAAATGAAATTAGGTGCATAATATTAAACATGTCTCAAAGAGAATAATTTGAGACAAGACCCCTTACCTCGGTCTTGATCCATTCCGCACTTATACCAAATGTCCTGAATAATTAAATTAAGTTCATTAAATAGAAACCCAATAACCTTATTTATAAATATAACCATTTATACTATTCATTTATAATCATTATATATATAATATAGTTTTTACCTATTTTCAACACTAGGTGTAAGTAATATTTATTTCTTTGAACTAGTTTAATAAAATTCATGTTGGTATCTATTATTTTTTCCAAATTAAATCACTATTAGATAATATATGGTATTATAATATACATTTTAATATATTTTATAAATATATAATTTCATTTTATGCCAGTTTTGGTTATGAACCATGAAAATGAAATCGACGATGATCATGTTTCAATGATTCTTAAGGAACGAAAGATGTTTTCCTAATTCATGAGTTAAATTTTGATATAACCTTAATGAAGAAAAAAATTACAATATTTATATAATATTATACCAATTAATAAGTTATCATAGTAGTCCATGACATAAATGTATAGTATTGTTCAAGTAGGTGGTTAAACTGACACAAACATGAACCAACCGTGATTAATGAATGACTATGGGATGTTTTAGCTATAATATAATTTTAAGAGAAGCATAATGATCTTATTAAATTTTTATTAGTGTGATATATAATAATTTTAAATAATTATAAAGAGAATATAATTTATATAAAATCATTTCTTAGAAATAAGAGATCATTTTTCACTTAGTTTTCTTGTTTTAAATGATTAAATTAAGGATAATTGTTTGTGGGTCATATAATTAATAAGTTCTATAATTTGTCATAACATAAAATTAATTATGTCATAAAAATAATAATTAATCATTAAACCATTATAGTAACCATAAATTATGGGTGGTGATGAAAAATTACTATCATTGCTCGTGGTGGTGGTAGTTCGTACGTACGCACAAACAATGATTTCCTTTTTCTTAATTGATATGATAGATGAATAGAAAATGATAAAAAACTTAATATAATAACATTATAGTTTATAAATAATAATAATATAATTATATTATTATCTATAGAATAAATTTTAATGAATATAATTAAGAAGAAAAGCTAAGTAGTTGATAATACTCATATCGGTTACTTGAACTTTCCTCAGAATTATCCTTGGAAATGAAGTCCTCATGCTAACTAATGGTGGCCAAAATATTTTTAAAATAGGATATGGTTATATTAAGATAAAATTTTAATATTTTAAAGTATAAATTTTAAGTTATGGTTAGTCTTTAAGTGGTGGAAGTGTTCCCTTTTATATGTGAAGGGAAGGGTAGTTTTGGGAGAAACTCTTACATTTTCAATAATGTAAGGTTACTATTCAAGGTTAAATGGAAAAAATGGAAACAAATAGGATGGAAAAGTGAGTGTAGTTAGAAACTAACCCCAATAACTCCCTTTTAATGAAAATTTGTGTATTTTAGGCTTTTTTCTTTTAAGTTTTTAACTTTTATCATATTTTACTTTTACCATGGTAATTAATTTTTAACCTTAGTAATTAATTTTTATGAAAAAAATTAAGATTGAAACTTTTAAATAATTTAATAATTATTATTTAAAATTTTAAAATCCTTTTATCAAAAATTATTTTTAAAGGTGTGAAATGTTAATTTTAAAATAAACATACTTAATTATGTAAAAACAATTTTTTGAAAAATAGCATTTTAAGCTCTAAATTTATATAAAAGAAAAAAATTTCTTAGATACCAATTTTAATAACATAAATTGATTTATTATAACAAAAACTAAAGGTTGTATGCTTTCAAGGCAATCCAAAACCGAATCTCACCTTAAAAATACTTGATTCAAAGAAAATGCCAATTTTGTTTTTATTAAAGTAACATTTTTATTAGTTATAAAAAAGTTGTACATAGGATTTATAAGTTTAAAGAATATTTTAAAATTAATAATTTTATTCATTAAATACATATTTTATTACTTTAATGGTTTTTTGAGTTTTATTTTATGCTTATATCCTAGTGATTTCATAAGAGTTGTAGTTTTAATAAAAATAGTATTTGAACTATTCAAGAAAAAAATCAATATTTACTATGATGAATAAAAAATAATGTTCATTTTTTCAAATTAAAATTCTAAAATTCATAAATTTTAACTCTAAGAAAACAAGTGATTTATAATGAAAAACTATTTTTATAGGAAAATAACTTTGTTTAGAATATTAACCATTCTCATTCATATTTACGATTATTTACTAATTAAATTACTATTAACCAATTATTTATATAAAATATATTTTATCATCATTAGTCACAAGTTTTTTAAAATATAAATGCATGTCATTTAAGTTTTTTTTATAAACATACTTTTCTAAATAATAAATGATCTTATTAGTTATTTTAGGTAAAATAATTGTATTTAACTCATATTAAAAGTATTATTTATTTTATTTAAACATACATTTCATAAAGTGTTTAATCCTATTTATTCTCTAAAATTCAATGGATAGGTTTTAATGGTCATACTTAAGTATTTATATTTTATATAAATATATAACAATTTTTGTTTAAGTTCTGTGTTGTGTGTGGAGCAAGCTATTGAATAAATTTGGATTATTTAAAGGAATTAATATATTAAAATCTAATGGTGTTACATTATCTCCCCTAAAATAAATTTCATCCTCACAATTTGACTCATAATATCATAATAATTTCTATATTTAACTCATAATTAACCATACATCTCTAGATGATCATGGGTTTATTTAGGATGTGGAATGAGATTTATCTATATGAAAATTATTATGAGCACTTTATAAAGGGAGATAACCCATTCTTAAGTTCACTTAGAATTCTACTAAGGGAATAAGATCTAGATCCATAAGGTATAAATTTCCATAAACCTTGAAAATTATTTATATGATAATCATACCGTTATAAGTTTTTATTTATAACTCAATATCCTTTAGTTGGTGAAAACTTACATGGCATAGAAGACTAGAAACTCAAGAGTGAAAACTCACCATCCTATACATTAGTAGTAGTTGTATAAGATTTTTCTTATTCGCATGGTCGTTGGTGACTACTCCCCCATTGAATCTTGAATTTTTACATTGAGTTGTATAATTCCAAAATCTCTTACAATTTTAGTAATGAATTTTCGTAACTTCTATCTTCCCCTTACACTTGTGAGTCTGATAACATTAATCAAAGAACTTATAACATTTACTCGTCCCTTTAAGGTAATTAACCCCATGTTAATTTCTATATATTTTACATGTAAGAATTTTAATATTCTTTCCTCTATCATTTTGGTCACTAAAATTTCTATGATATTCCATCCTTATATTCTTTGGTGTGCTTGGGATTTCAACTGTGTTCACATTAAAAATCAAGAAATATTGATATCTAGTTTGGCATAATCATAATATTTCTCACTCCATCCCTTATCCCAATAGTTTGTTTTTTGGGATAGTTTCCACATTATCCATGAAATCCATTGTTAACTTGGTTCCTTAGAGCTTCAACCATTAATAATACTAAAAGAGTTAACATGAGTGATGATCATTATAGGAGGATTATCATAAATAACAATAAAAAAATTTAACCTCAAGATGTATTACATTATAACACTATCTTGTTATCTTATAGTTCTTAAAAATCAACTTGTATCATACCCAGTTAAACCTATATCACTCTTAGTTTAACATATATCATTCTTGGTTCAAACTAGGTTACTTTGAGTTGAGTTCACTCATATTTGTTAACCTAATCCTCAAAATAGTGATCCCAAATTACCATGATTTTTTTTAAAATATTCTAAACCCAAAAATTATTGAAATCAATACTCTCAAAATCCAACTTATCCTTTAACTAGGAAATAAAATATCAATTAATATGTACCATAACTTATGAATCTCTATGTTTCAATCTATGTTATCCATGGTCACTTTCCTATTAGGTAATCTAACCCAAACATATTCAAATCCCTCATAATGTTTCATAAAGATAATGTGAATTAACCAAAGAATATATCCTAGGAGTTTCAAACCAGGTGTGTATTTAGGCCTATTTTTCATAACCAGGTGATGATTGAGTTAATACCCAACACTCCCATTTCATGGTTATTACCCCTAGGTACATCTATGTTAGAACCTATATCCACTTGTAGTATTCAGACATGGATGTAATGCTAGGATAACCACACAAACTCTACTTTACCAAAACTTTGGGATGTTATCCTATACTTTTAATTATCTCTTATACTTATATCTAGGGTTTTAACCAAATTTTTCTTATCCTAATCCCCAGATAAAATGTGCATTATTACCTTAACATTAAATTATATACTATACGAAAGGGTTATCTATAAATTTTAATTTATGATCAAAAATAACTTATCAACCTTTAAATTATCCTCAACAGATATCCTAACCTCCAAATTTATCTAAACCATGCTCTGATACCAATTGTGACACCTAGTCTTGCGTTCCTAGATCCAATTCCATAAACACACACTTTATATATTGGTGTTGATGCCCGCCAAATGAGCATTGAAAAATTCACAAAGGAAGTAATACTTGATTATGGGTATTATTCCCCCACAAAATCAAAGGAAGGATAAGGTGGATAAAGGTCATGGATCGCAAAATCCTCTAAGAGACTCGCAATCATGTGACCATCATAAGGTCACGCGAAAGAACCATGTGAAGTGTATAAACTATAGAGGATCTTGTGGAGCCCCTTTCAACAAGTCTCCATACTCTTGTGAAGGCTCTTTGGAAAACCAGTGGTCATGTGGTAGCAGCTAGATAAAATCCACCAGGACACACATATTGTCAAACAGTATATACATAATGACCCATATAAAAATCCTTATAAAATAGAAGGAAAATATCCAACGGTAAGAGCTTATTGAGATCGTAAAGATAAAATGACAGATCACCGATGAGGAGAATGTTTTTCCTTGACAACATCCAAGAAAACTCCTGAGAATTATGAGACTTTGTAAAATAAAATAAAGGAAATAAAACGAAGGATGTGGGAGCCACTCATGATCGCTAAATGTCATGTGATGTTCCCTAGAGATCTACAAGACACTGCATGAACATGAAAACATGCCCAAATCATCTCATGAAAGCCATTTGGTTTGTCGGCCTCGTCGCGTGAAAGGCCTCAGGTATGTCTAGGCAACCTCATTATCCCCCTTTGGATCCCTAAAAAAAATGGAGGGTTTTTTCCATGAAATTATTGTGCATCCTTGTAGGACCTTTTTTGGTCATGTCACACGTCACTAAAAAATAGATTAATTGTCCTCAACAATACTCATACAACCGCACATGATCCCTGACCTCTATAAAATAAACAAAGGAAATAAAAGGGAAGGAGTTCGGAGCCTATCATGGTTATAAAACTAATGTGATGTTCTAGGTATATCCATGACACATTCTCGCAAGACTCCTGGAAAAGTCAGCCTAATCCCATAAAGTCCCCTTGACAAACCAACTTTGTCTCATGACTTGTGCACATGGTGTCGATATGACTTGCATGCAAGTCATACCTACATGTGCACAAGTCATACCTACGTGCACAAGTCATACCTACGTGTACAAGTCATACCTACGTGCACAAGTCATACCTACGTGCACAAGTCATACCTACGTGCACAAGTCATACCTACGTGTGCTTCCATTCAAGTCTTACCTACGTGCACAAGTCATACCTAAGTGCACAAGTCATACCTAAGTGTGCTTAGGGAATCTCCCTATGCAGGCCTGACCCATATCTATGTAGGTATGACTTGCATGAAAAACACATAGGTATGACTTGCATGCAAGTCATACCTACGTGTGCACAAGTCATACCTACATGCACAAGTCATACCTACGTGCACAAGTCATACCTACATGCACAAGTCATACCTACATGCACAAGTCATACCTACGTGCACAAGTCATACCTACATGCACAAGTCATACCTACGTGCACAAGTCATACCTACGTGCACAAGTCATACCTACATGCACAATTCATACCTACATGCAAAAGTCATACCTACATGTGCTTCCATGCAAGTCATACCTACGTGCACAAGTCATACCTACGTGCACAAGTCATACCTACGTGTGCTTAGGGAATCTCCCTATGCAGGCCTGACCCATAAAGGAAATAAAATGAAGGATGTGGGAGCCACTCATGATCGCTAAATGTCATGTGATGTTCCCTAGAGATCTACAAGACACTGCATGAACATGAAAACATGCCCAACTCATCTCATGAAAGCCATTTGGTTTGTCAGCCTCGTCGCGTGAAAGGCCTCAGGTATCTCTAGGAAACCTCATTATCCCCCTTTGGATCCCTAAAAAAGATGGAGGGTTTTTTCCATGAAATTATTGTGTATCCTTGTAGGACCTTTTTTGGTCATATCACACGTCACTAAAAAATAGAGTAATTGTCCTCAACAATACTCATACAACCTCACATGATCCCTGACCTCTATAAAATTAACAAAGGAAATAAAAGGGAAGGAGTCCGGAGCCTATCATGGTTATAAAACTAATGTGATGTTCTAGGTATATCCATGACACAGTCTCGCAAGAATCCTGGAAAAGTCAGCCTAATCCCATAAAGTCCCCTTGATAAACCAACCTTGTCTCATGACTTGTGAACAGGGTGTCGATATGACTTGCATACAAAACACGTAGGTATGACTTGCATGCAAGTCATACCTACGTGTGCACAAGTCATACCTACATGCACAAGTCATACCTACGTGCACAAGTCATACCTACGTGCACAAGTCATACCTACGTGCACAAGTCATACCTACGTGCACAAGTCATACCTACGTGCAAAAGTCATACCTACATGCACAAGTCATACCTACGTGCACAAGTCATACCTACGTGAACAAGTCATACATGTGCATGGAAGCACACGTAGGTATGACTTGCATGGAAGCACACGTAGGTATGTGCACAAGTCATACCTACGGGTTTTCCATGCAAGAACTACATCTTACTTGATTCCTTTTCTTACATGATACATATCGACACCCTGGTTTCCAACTTCATTTCTATTCATAATAAAAATTATAAAAATGCACCCCCCCTTTTCATATGGGTCAGGCCTGCTTCGGGAGATTCCCTAAGAACTACATGTGGTTTGATTACCATCACTATGGGATACGTAGATATACCCATAATTCTATTCATGGGCCCAGCCACAACATTACCATTTCATGTCAGGGAGCCAACATCCTTACCACATGACGTTAAAATGCATGACCTATTAAGAACTACATGTGGATTGATTCATTCCATTGTAGGATACATAGTGACACCTAGATCTTCAATCCTAGGCCCAACTATAATAACTAATAAAAAATGCACTATAAACTACGTAAGAGACTGATTCATACAAGCTCACTCTTCCTATGCATGAGTCAGATCTACACATGACCTGTTTGTGCATATAATATACATTGAATTTTTTTCATGTCAGTTCCCAATTACTTACCACATGAAGTTAAAATTCATGGAAGTATGTACTTACCACATGACATTAAATTGCAAGGAGAACATCCTAGTTGCATGGCATTAAAACTGCACAACAAAAATGTCCTTACCACATGACATTAAACCGTAAGGTGAATATCCTGGTCGCATGATAGTAAAACTGCACAACAAAAAAATTTATTACCTTATGAAGATAAACTACATGGAACACATCATTACCACATGAAATTAAACTGTATTGAAATATATCCTTACCACATGAGGTTAAACTGTACTACATAGGACCTTACCACTTGACGTTAAATTGAACAACATATGTCATTAATTTATGACATTAAATTGCACGGACCATGTACTTACTACATGACATTAAATTAAATAGAACATGTCCTTAATACATGATAATAAACTTCATAGAGCATGTCCTTACCACATGATGTTAAACTTCATGGAGTCTATCACCCATCATCATCCCTTATCAAAGGACTATAAAATCCTTACCCTAGTCAACCAGAGCATGAGGTTCTTCCACTGTACTTTAAGCACCAAAATCCATTAATCATACTTCATGTGTCGAGTACCTCAGGCATCCCCAAATATTCCATGGCCCTTGTAAAATATAGTCAGTTTCAAGGGATCATTTTCTTTACTATGCATGTATGCCTAAGGATCTTTAATATTCACCTATGGTCATCATCCAAATGCATCACTCTACAAAATGTACATTTTGATCCTTGTGAGCCTTGAAATCACTGTGGCAGAACTAAACACCTCAGTGTAATCTGAACCACTCTCGGTATGATTTCCCATACCATTACTCACAACCAGAGAACCTAAATCCATGATTTATAATATTTTCATCTCTTTCTCAAAAGGATGATGGGGTACCCTTGACCTTGGATATCCTATTTGGATCTTATGTATCATCCTCCATATAGGTACATGTGCATCACAACTTTAAACTGCCTGCACATGGTCAAAGTTGCACAACCTTAAAACTGTTGCCTATGATGGTCCAATTCAAAATACCCTAAACTACAAGCGGAAAAAGACACAAAACATGTTAGGTCAAAAACCCATGAGGGAATCCTGAGAAAAATTCAAGTCTTCTCTCACTAAGCTCTTCATATTCATATTTTAGGAAAATATTAAGGCACAAATAAATAAGGAACATATCTCATAGGGCCTAATTTGTATCCCTAGTAAAATCCAAACTATGATTGCTGGATCCCCTGGTTCAAAAAAAGTCAGAGTAATGATTTGTCACATCTCCTTGCCGTGAGAATATGTTCTCTAGGCGGTAGCACATATTTTAGGTTTCTTGAACCCTTCTTAGACATTACTCTCCCCACAAATCAAACATCATGACTTAGGGTGGCTTAGATCACCATAAACCTTCCATGGACCTTGTAAAATATATATGGCTTCAAGGGACCCTTTTTTTGACTATTCATATATGCCTATGGATCTTACATATATGCCTATGGTCATTAACTAAATGTTTCACTCTGTAAAAAGGACATTCCAATATTTGTGAGCCCTAACATCACTACAGAATCACTCAACACCTTAGTGTGGATGAACTACTCCCAGTATGACTGTCCCATATCATCCTCCTGATCTGAGCACTTTGGACCATGACTTACAGTTCCCGTACTAAACAATTGAGCGGATTAGATATACTCAATACTACATCATCGTGTTTTGTAACCTTTCTCAAGGATGGAATGCATCACTCCATTCTCGAACATTTTATGGCCCACATCTCATGATTCTAAACCATAGTATGTAGGACACGAGTTTCATAATTCAAGAGAAAACTACCCTAGGGTGCCAGATCCCTTCCTATATAGCCTTCCTGCATACCTAACTTCATCATCTGGATGTTTGAGTCTTCAAAAATATTTCATTGGCCATTAGAAAGTAGCGGAGATCATACTTTTCTTTACCATTATACTAATGTTTCAAGGCCTTAACCCACCAACTGAAGGAATTTACTCCTTTACAAAAAGGATCTATAATCCTTGTGAGCCCTAACAACACCACAATAGAACCTGGCATCTCAAAGTGTCACGGGACATACCCAACATGTCTTCCCCATCTCATATTTACAGACTCAAAATTTTGGGTTATGAATTATATCACCCATATTCCAATTATCTAGGAAGAAATATCATCCTTAATATTTATCCCTCAATCGATACTACCTCCATAAGTCTTCCATAGCCCTTGGAAAAGATACCCAACTTCAAGGGAACCTTTTCTTGACTATTCATACATGCCCATGGCTCCCGCATATACACCTATGACCATCAACTAAGTACTTCACTCCATAAAAAGGTAGTTCTAATCCTTATGAGACCTAGAAACACCACAACAGTGCTCAACACCCCAGAGTGTTTTGGGACAATCCTGGAATGTATTCACCATATTCTATGATCATCGATCAGGTCCGGGCTAAAATACCTTAAACTAAACAATATAAGTTTTGAGCTAAAATTCCTTAAACTAAAACAATAGAAGGTCTGAGCTAAAAGACCATAAACTAAAGTAATATAAGGTTTGAGCTAAAATATATTAAACTAAAACAATATAAGGCCTGAGATAAAATATCTTAAACTACTACAATAGAAGGTCTAAGATAAAAGACCTTAAAATGAAATAATAGAAGGTCCGAGCTAAAAGACCTTAAACTACAATAATAGAAGGTCCGAGCTAAAAGACCTTAAACTACAATAATACGAGGTCCAAGCTAAAAGACCATAAACTATAACAATAGAAGGTCTGATCTAAAATAACTTAAACTACAAAAATATAAGGTCCAAGATAAAAGACCTTAAAATAAATCAATATAGGGTCCAAGCTAAAAACCCTAAACTAAAGTAATACAAGGTCTGAGCTAAAAGACCCTAAACTAAAGTGATAGAAGGTCTGATATAAAAGACCTTAAACTACAGAAATAGAAGGTCTGATCTAAAAGACCTTAAAATATAACAATATAAGGTTTGAGATAAAAGACCCTAAACTAAAGCAATAGTAGGATCGACCTAAAAGACCCTAAACTAAAGTGATATTAGGTCCAATATAAAATATCCAAAACTACATCACAATAATGATTTAGCCTACAAGAACTTGTAAGGCCCACCATATGGCCTCAGCTGAAGTCAATATATGCTCACCAGTCCTATTGGATTCAGTAAACATAGAGAACTCCCCATCCAGGTCATATATTTTACCTGAATATCCTTCTGTGCATGAGACAATTTCAAGATAAATAGAACAAATACATCAGTAGGGAATATCATGTTGGTGGGAATTCATGATCACTTCTTGAAGAAGAATATTTTATGATTCAAATATTCAGATCTAGACATTCATGTTTTCTTGATATTATGAAAAGGATGGGTATCGTTGGTGATTATCATAATATCAGATCAATGAAATGACATGCATATTATGGATGAAAAGAAACTGGACAACAATGTGGAAAGTTAAGAAAATTCTTTCATTTACAATGTGAAAAAAGGGGGAGGAATCTCCAAATTTTTTAGTCTCTCTGAAGTCTCATAAAAAATTTAATGCATTACAAATGTTAATCTATGATAAAATTTGATCAGCTGTGCTACCAAGGTTAGAAAGAGTGTGGAGAGAAGCATCAATTGAACACTGGAGTACAACTCACCCCGCATCTTCCACCTCTCATTCAGGATGGAGAGCCTCAACCAAAGTGGTAAACTCTTCAACCCTCTTCTGAGTAGTAGCCAATGAGGATGATGACATTGAAAGGCCAGACCTTAGACAAACAATGATCTCCTTGAATCGTCATATCTATGTAGTCCAAGCATCCATCTAATCTTGCAGTTCAGATATCAATTGGTGACCCAACTCCAATACCTCCAATGCCTCCTTTATCTATTTGTCAAGAGGATACTCATTTGAAAAATCATGAAAGTCCCTATCATTGATGTCCAATTCTCACCAAGTTAGGAAAATTTGTGTCATGATGACATACAATGGTTGCCGACCAAAACCACCTTCCCCCAAGTCATGAAACAACTGATGGATGCAATCCACTTGGTCATGAAATGTTTCCAAGGGAGTCTTAGTAATCAAAGAACGAATCTTTCCAAATAATATTATGTTTCATCTAAGCCTATGTAATTGATGAAATATGAATGAAAAGAGGAGGAGTAACCAGTTGAGTAGATAGGGAACTAGGAGAAGAAGCCCCATAGACTCTTCTCTCGACAAGCATATCATCCATATCCTGTGATGAAGGACTAGACTCCTCAATATATTCTGATCCACTATTGGGGTAATCATCACTAGAACATGGTCTCTTTCTTGATGTCTCAACCAGGTCTTCAAACAGTCCCATCAACAAACAGAGGAGTTGGTGAAGCAAAAGGCCTATCCACAGGATGGACCAACTAGCCTAGCACACCATCTAGGTAAGATGCTACCCAATCCTGGGTAAGGAAGGTAGAAGCATCAGTAGGAGTAAGTATGATCTCAGACCAGGTTTCCACTCTCCTCGCATGCCGACCAAGGGAATAGGGGAGATCCCTTGGATGTATCCAAACTAATGGGCGAATCAATAGGGAATATAAGTCTTGTGTGTGGTTACCTCGTCTGCCCTGGATGTAAAACCCCCATCCCAAAGAGAGATCATATATGAAATTTCATCAAGGGAACCGATTATGTTATCAATAATTGGCCCAGCCGGTGCACGATAGGAGGTAAAATAAAAGATATCATATTGGATCAGTGCATATTTAACTTTAGCAGGGCTTAGGGAAATGGCCCTAACCCCAGATATGTTCAGAAATCTAGGAAGGGATAAGGAATTTGGGATCCTAGTAGCATTGTAATAGTCATATCAATGAAAGTGATCCTCTATACATTCAAATAAAAACTGTATAGGACCACTGATCATGTAAGGGGTGTTACCTTATTGAACATGGACCAAGATTTGATAAATGCATGCAAGGATAAACACTAAAAAATTAAAGAATTGTCCTTCCATAAGTTGCATTTCCATCACCAACATGTTGAAACAGATCTCTGAATGTGCATCCCCATTTAGGAAAATCCATCCAGTAAAAAACATGTCCACAAAGATTTCTAACCTTAGGTCTAGAGAGACCTTTTAATTCATTCAGTAGCCCCATGATTTATAGTCTCCATCTTCCAAGATGGCCCAATATGAGCCACCACTATTGAATACTTTCTAATAAGGGCACCAGGGTGGGTGTATGGAAGTTAGTCTGACTCCACTATAGCACATAAAAATATTGATCCATTCCTTGAAAGAAACGAGTAAGTGCATCATTAAATCATTCCTCAGTTTCTACTTCACAATAGTAATCATTTACTTCACCAAAACAAGAGTCTATGATGGAACATACTAAACATCCAAAATAGGGATAAATTCATCATACATCTCTCCAAGAGAGGGAATCCCACCCAGTTGGTAGATGTACCATAGGCTGATGCCTACTCCACCATGGTAGAAATAGAATGTGTTAGTGCCAGGACACCAATGGATGATTATTTATTAAATGATATTGGGATGGTGGTATATGGTAAATTTTATGATACACCCATATTCATAAATATGAACCCTGTATAAATGATCTTAAAACTCCAAGCATCTTTTCCTGACCCAAAATGGCCATGACCATTCATCAGAGAAATTACCTCCTGAAAAAAGATCCCATTTGGAACTCCATTCGCCACTTGGGTTGGTCATAGAGGAGGAAAATATACTCAAATAGTTATGAGTGATAGTGTCTTGAACCCCTTCCCACAAATTCTACCCCTCTTGGGCCATTAATGGGAGAATATAGATAGTGACACCCGAGTCCCACCTCTAGTAGGCCCCGGGTTGGCGACTTGCACCGAGGGTATAATAAATGCACAGATGGGAGACATTACCCTCTAAGAGAACACATAAAAAAGGGATAGATAAGACATACACCAAAAAACTCCTACTTAGACTAAAATTTAAAATAAAACCGAAGTGCACATATGTAATGAAATTCAATAACTATTACAACTGAAAGGAAAGATGCAAGTACTAAAAGAAAAGTAAGGATGAAAGTGACCACAAAGCCCAAACAGCTCCAGAAAACCCCCAAGATAGTAGTAAACAACCTTATCTATGACCTACTCTAAATAACCTGAAAAACAATTTATATATATTTAGGGTGAGTATAATAACATACTTAGTAGGATCCTCCCCATAGCCTCTTGTGCAAAAGATAAAGAAAGCATTATAAAGCACAGTGAACAATAAGTGACTAACCCGTCACCTAAATAGGCATACTAAGTTCCCAGCCTCACAATGGATACTCTCACCAAGTATTTCATACAAGAGTATATAATAAAAAATATCAAGGGTACCCTGCTACCACTTCCCCACTAGTTTGCTTCTTTACCCCAACGTCGCACATCCTGAGCATCTCTCTCCAAAAGGTTATCCCATAGACACCTAGGAGAATCACCACAACATGAACCTCATGCATCAAACCACTAACTCACATAAACAAAAGTAACCAAGTAGTTTCCAAGAGCCACCACAACCCATATAATGTGTATCATACATCATGTATTATACCTTAAGCCATTACATACTATACCCTTGGTAAGGAACCTCAAGCCATCATAGACTATACATTTTTACCTATAGTAGTCTTTATAAAACTATATCCAGAATAAATTTGTGTGAAAATAACCACAAGACATTAAAAACCTATACATATATATATGAGGAAAACTAACCAATGTGCATACCATTACAAGTAACTACCAAGAGAAGAGATTGGGGCCAAAGGGGGTAGTCAGCTATCCATACTCCCATTGGAATGTTGGGGAAAACACCCCCAGGGCTCAGAATCCTTGGGGTATTAGTTTCCCTAACCAACATGGTGGATCAGCTTATAAAAAAACAAAATTTACATGATATAATATAACTCACAACCATAATATGGGAATAACCTAGTCTCAAACTACACTGCATCTAACATCTCTAAAACCCATGAATGCCACTTCTATGAGTAGATATCCTAAAAGAAAACAACCATTTAAAGAGATACATTAAATTATTTTATTCATTTTCATCAGTTTCAATTTACATTAATTAAATATTTAACCATTAATTAACCATTAAAAATTTCCACATTACATTTAATTAGCATCACAACAAAGTTCCATGCCCTCCAGGCATAAGAAAACTGAGCCCATGATTTCTCAGAATTATAACATCAGCATTGCATCCCAGCAATCTCCAACCCCATGGGTTAAAAATTATTCATTGTTTAACAAAATTACTTTCCATATTAATAGGTTATTTAGGAAAATATCCTAATATAACAAACAAAGAAAGAAACCAAGAACATCCATATGCCTCAAGCAGTGGGGAAAAGAAAGAAGATAAATAAACAACCTGGCCGCCTTCCAAACAACAAATTCAAACAAGCATCCAACTTCATATCAATGGGTAAGCCTAGTTTTAACCCATCATTTCATATCCAATATCCTCTTCGACACCCACATGCATATCCTGATGCATCTCACCATCACAAGAATAAAATGCTACTACAACAACCGAGACTTCATTCCCCACATACCACAACAACCCTCCAGGCTCAACCATCCCAAGATCCCATCACATCTAGGACTCCCCACCCCATAAACCAAAACAACCCGCTAGGATCACATAATATCAAAAGGAGAAGGAAACAAACATAGCAACTGAGCTCTTGGACCTAAAGTAATACATTCATCCTTCACACACATCGAGCACTCACGACTCTAAAGCCCAAGGGTCTCGACCTTTACAAGAAATCAAGAAACTCAGGCTATACAAAGGAAGTATCTTTTATCAAACAACTGATTCTTATTACATATTGGATTAACTGATTCATCATTCATAAGTTCCAACTACGACCAACCTTAGAATCAATCTATCACAATCTATAAAAAATTAATTAAACAATTAATTTAACATGAATTTAATTATTTCATCAATAATAATTAACATAATTCAGGTTCATTAAACAATTCAATTAAATATGCATACTTGAAACAATTTGATAATCATCAAATTTCAACAACAACCAAATTCAATAAACACGTCTCTTTAATTCCTTTACCCAATTAATTATAAATTAATTCTAGATTTACTTTCATTAAAAATTTCCATCAAGAAAAACATTCTAAACCAATCAAGTCATAAATATCACACTATCTAGAAAATCAAGAGGTAAACCATTATTACGGTACAAAGTCGAAACATCGTTATGCAATCAATACCAATTTTTAATCCGATTCAAATAATTAATAGGTCAATTTAATTGTGATCCAAGGGGATAAATTATGACATCTTTATTATTTAATGTAAATAAATAGAGAATCAATGAATCCCCTACCTCAAAAAGGGTGTCAATGTTCTTTGCACGAGAACAGACCAATGCTGTGGATCCTGATTACCACCCCTGTAAGAACTACATCCACCCGAGGATGCCATACCACCACCACACCAACAAACAACCAAAAAAACTCCATTAAAAACATGGAGATCAAGCACCACCACATAGAAAAAAGGAACGAGAGGAAATGGATTGAAAAAACAATAAGAACAGAGGTAGAACATACCTTGTATTGAAGAAAGATCACTACAGATCGAAGGAGATGTCACGACCCGCCCTCGGGGTCCGTGCCGTGACTACCCCAAGCCCGCCTTCCATAGGCCAGGGGATGGCGACTAGCACCAAGGTGTAAATCCCGGTAAAAAGGGAAGGCATTGCCTTTGTAAAGTAAACAAACACCACAGAGTAAGCAAGCGGAAAGTAATCACTAAACAAAAGCAGAGTACAACTGAAAGTGCGGAAAAGTAAATGGGCCAGAATACAAACCCAAACTGAAAGTAAAGTACAAATCGAAAGGGAAAACATCAACTGAAAAGTAAAAGCCGCTACACCGAGCTGTCCACTGGAAATCCCACCTGAAGGGTGGGTACAGATAGCTCCTCTGCTCCACAGGTCCCGCCGTCCGCTCCGAGCACGTCCCGCCCAGTGGTCCACCTCCGGGTACCGTCCCGCTCTGCAAGCCTCAGCTAAGGTCAACGCTGTCCGTCGTCTGCAACCAACACAACGTAGTGCGGGTAAAGCCTGTGCAGGGGTGAGTATAAGCTACTCAGTAGGGACCCCGAGACCCCTGAAGGTCTCTCAAATCCAAAAAGGATAAACCACGAAGAAAGGAACAATCACGAAGTAAAAACCGACACTGCTTAGGTATATGCCCATACATATACCTAAGTCATCAATTTCAAATACGCTCCCACCTCCGAGCCCAAGTACAACTCAGTCCACACAGAAAAGTAAACGTATTCCACACAGGAAAGCAAAACGTAATCCACACAGGATAGCACAACACAATCCACACAGGAAAACAACAGGATTCAGCTCACACAGGTATACTTCTTCAAAGGACGATAAAGATGATCTCTGATCCATCTAAGTCGTCGGACCCACGAAGGATCGATAGGTAACTAACCCCCGCAAAAGACCCACACAGGATCGGGCCCACGTAGGACCTGTAGATAATCACCGCAAAGACCCACACAGGATCGGGCCCACACAGGACCTGTAGGCGCTGGTTCACACAGGACCGCTGAGCGCAAAGACCCACACAGGATCGGACCCACACAGGATCGGGCCCACACAGGACCTGTAGCACTGATCCACGTAGGATCGCTGAGTTCTATAGTCATCGTCGTCGAATCCACACAGGATCTCTGTACTGTCGTCGTCGCAGTCACAGTAGCAGTAGCAGCAGTAGTAGTCACAGTAACAGTCGCAGCAGTAGTAGTCACAGTAACAGTCGCAGCCAGCACTAGGGTTCCCGCACACAGCAAGCTTGTTCGGAGGGTCCGCTCCATGAGCCGAGAGGCTGATACATCAACTGTCAAAAAGTCCAGAGTTGATGTATCCAAAAGTTCCGTATCGACAACAGGAACTCAACGCAACAGACGACGCGTCGATCGGACGCCCGGTCTGAGAGTTATTGGCATTTTCGTCACCGGGGCCCGGTTGGTTTTTTAAGGCAAAACCAACCCGAACGTACTCCACCTGCGTCCAAACCTCGGGCGGAGTATGCCAAAAGATCCGTCTCACTAAGAGGAACACAACACAGCTGACGACACGTCAATCGGACATCCGTAGCTCAAGATATGAGCGTTTCCGCTCCGAAGGCCCGGTTGGTTTCGTGAACGAACCAACCCGGCCGAACTCAAAGTAATCCGAAACCTTGAGTGCGATATACCGAAACGACCATCTCGATCCAAGGATCGCGTTGCCGCAGACGGTTCGTCAATCGGAGGTCCATGGCTCAAGTTATGGTCAAAAAACCGAAACTGATCCGAAACGGGGGGTCCGGGTCCAGGCCGACCCGGCCCGACCCCCCCTGGGTCGGCCCGAACCGGGTCGGACCGACCCGGTCCGCTGGACCTGGCCCGGCCGGTGGCGGCGCGGCGGCGCGGCCCGGCCAGCGGCGGCGCGGTCCGGCCAGCGGCGGCGCGGCCAGCGTGCCGCGCATGTGCCGCACGCGGGGGGTGAAACCCCCCCCCCCTTTCCGGATCTCGGCCGGCCTAAGGCCGGCCGTTTGTTTACACAAGCGGGACCCGCGGGTCCCGCCTCCTGCCCAAACCGGCGGCCGGCGCGGCCGGCCGCCTTCCTCTTCTCCGCCGCGGCCGTAGCCGCGTCTCCTCTTCGATCTCCGGCGGCCGGCGAGGCCGGCCGCCCCTGGCTGTTCCGCCGCGGCCGTAGGGCCGCGGCCCACCTGATCTCCGGCACCGGCAAGGCCGGCGCCCCTGGCTGCTCCGCCGCGGCCCTTCCTGATTCCCGGCGGCCGGCGAGGCCGGCCGCCCCTAGCTCCTCCGCCGCGGCCATAGGGCCGCGGCTGTTCTGATCTCCGGTCGCCGGCGAGGCCGGCCGCCTCTTGGTGTTCCGCCGTGGCCGTCCGGCCGCGGTTCTTCTTTTTCCGCCGGGGGCCGGTTTTCCGGCCGCCCCTTCTTGCTCGGTCCTTGTAAGATTTGCGCAGCGTAACGACGTCGCGCCCCACCGCCGCGGCCCGACTCCGGCCGCGGTCTCATCCGATCTCAAAGGCGCGGCATTATAGCGTCGCGATTCTTCGTCGTGACCCAAACCGGCCTTAAATAATTCTTTTCGCGCGGTACAATGGTACCGCGTTACCCCGCTTCAAACCACAATAAAACTAAACCACGATGGGAGGAGGATCGACCGTGTTTGTGCGGTCCGACCTCCTCCCGTTAGTTTGTTATCAACTGGCTTAGAAATACTTGAGGAATGTCAAATAAAATGCAAACAACGAACTCAAGAACCCCTACCTCGATAGTCGCACGTTGACGTAGTCGTGGAATATCGGTGTCGATTCCTTTGACATCGGAGGAAGAGTCGTTGTCGATGGCATTCGTCGCGGAAAACCGTCGCGGAAGAGATGATGCGGAAGAAGAACGTCACGTCGCGGATATGGCGTCGCGGAAGAACCGTGTTCTTCGGCGAAGAAGTTCTTCGTTGAAGAACGGCGTTCTTCGTGTTCTTCGTCGAGCTTGAAGAAGATGAAGAAACAAGAAGAACCTTCCCAACTCTCTCAAGGAGACAAAACTATAAAATAAGACTCTATCTTATTTTATTAACACAACAACACACTAGAATTTCAAGAGTTTGAAATTCAAAACACACACACAACTCACCTTATTTAACTCTAAAGTTATAACTTAAGATATCATAACTTATGAGGGAGTTTAGGGGTTTTAGAGGATATGAAGAGGTGGGGTTCGTGTGGGCCCCACCACCCTCATAACCTCCCAAGGGAGGTTGGGTGGTTACCCAACTTCCAACAAGAGATATCACTTAGAGTAAAATAATAAAAATTGTAGTGTAATTACAAAGTAAACATCCACAATTTTTATTATCAACACTCGCATGAACGAAACTCCAGAACTGGAGTTCCTAAGCGTTTACCGGCGCTACGGTTCCATCGGTGCCCTTGGAATTCGATTCCGGGCACCGGTTCAAAAGTTAGAAAATCCCGCTCGTTCGTTCACTGAACGTACCCGAGCCAAACTTCGGAAATTGATTCCGGGCACACCGGGCCTCAGAATCAGGTGCCGTCAGAAACCGCGCTCTTGTAAAATTCCAAAGAAAATTAAGAAAAAATTTCCCTTGAATTTTACGGGTCTTTACATTACTCCCACCTCAGGGCTTTACGTCCCCGTAAAGATACATCAAAAACTAGGGAAACAAATGAGGGTACTGAGCACGCATCTGAGCCTCCCGCTCCCATGTGCTCTCCTGGAGATTCCCGTGCTGCCATCTGATGCGCACAAGAGGAATCGATCGCCACGCAGGACCCGCTCCTGTCGATCCTATATCTCCACCGGGACCTCCGTAAAAGTCTCCCCATCATCAACGTCAAGCTCCCCATGGTCAATGATGTGCGTCAGGTCGTGCACGTATCTCCTCAGATGAGACACGTGGAAGACGTCATGCACCCAGTGCAACTGAGGTGGTAGAGCCAGGCGATAAGCCACCTCACCAATCCTGCTGAGGACCTGGAAGGGTCCGATGAAGCGTGGAGATAACTTGCCGCCTCAGCCAAATCTCCGAATACCACGTCGAGGTGAGACCCGCAAGAAGACGTGGTCGCCATCCTCGAACTCTAGTGGCCTCCGCCTCCTGTCAGCGTATGACTTCTGCCGGCTCTGTGCTGTCCTCATCCGCTCCTGGATGACCTGGACCTTCTCTGTCGTCGCCTGGACCATCTCCGGTCCCACGAGTGCTGACTCTCCAGGGTCTTTCTAGCACAAAGGAGATCTACAAGGTCGGCCGTACAACGCCTCGTACGGTGCCATCCCGATAGTGGAGTGGTAGCTGTTTTTGTACGCAAACTCCACCAAGGGTAGGTGGTCCTCCCAGCTACGACCAAAGTCGAGGAAACATGCGCGGAGCATGTCCTCGAGAGTCTGAATGGTCCTCTCCGTCTGACCATCCGTCTGAGGGTGAAAGACTGTGCTCAGTCGTAGCTGCGTCCCGAACGCCTCCTGTAACCCCTTCCAAAGCCGAAAAGTAAAGCGAGCATCTCGATCGGAGACGATAGATGATGGCACACCGTGGAGCCGCACAATCTCCTGAATGTAGAGACATCCCAAGCTCTCCACTGAGCCCTTCTCTCTGATGGGTAAGAAGTGTGACGACTTGGTGAGTCGGTCAAAAATCACCCAGATGGAGTCGTGACCTCTGGAAGTGCGTGGAAGTCCAGTCACGAAGTCCATAGATATGCTGTCCCACTTCCACTCCGGAACCTCCAAGGGCTGTACCAAGCCCGCTGGTACCTGATGCTCTGCCTTCACCTGCTGGCAGGTGAGGCATCGAGAAACGAACTCTGCTACTGCCTTCTTCATGCCCGGCCACCAGTGCTGTCGTCTGAGGTCCTGGTACATTTTCGCCACTCCAGGATGTACCGCCAAAGGAGAAGTGTGAAACTCTCTCAGCACTTCCTCTCACAAAGCGACTGGTACCATGGTACGTCCTCTGAAAAGGATGTCGTGTTCCGCTCCAAGGGAGAAACCATCAGGTTCCTGTCCCTAGGATATCTGTGCACGCTGTGTCTCACAGTTAGCGTCCCCACGCTGTGCCTCCCTGACTCGCTGCAGTAGTGGAGGAGTGACTGTGAGAGACTGAAGGAAGGATGCTCCATCTCTATCCACGAAGGATATCTGCAAAGAGGCTAGCTGCAAAGATTTATCCTTTGCCGAAAAGTGAAATCCGGTCTCATCCCCTGGATGAACCACGTTCCTTGCCTAATACAGTCAATTCCGTCATGATTAGTTAATTTATGGCACGAATGACGTCGTAAGGCCTCGACGCTGCTACCAAGAGGTCCAACCGTTACTCTCGCCTCTAAGGGTCGAGTCACACTGTCGGCATCAGTGTGAGGTTACTGGGTCCCCTCCAGTTGAAATCTCGAAAGTGAGGGTCAAGTCAACAGTTTAACCGGGACCACTCAGTATCAATCAAACAAAAGGACAGTAAAGCAAACAAAGATAAGTGTCTTTTTATTATTGCAGCTCATTGTACAAGACACGAATACAAAAGCAAAATGGAACTAGAAGTACAAGGGACGTATCCACTAGTTCCTCTCCTGTCCACCTGCTCTCGGAGCTCTACTGCCTTGTCCACTACTCGGCTGTTGCTCAAGCACTCGCCGCTGCTTCTGTCTCAGTGGCTCCTCTAACACCCGCTGATCAATCGTACGAGGAGTCGGACAGTCACGTGCCAGGTGACCCTTCCCGCCGCAGGAGTAACATTGTCCTTTTCTGGCACGCCTGGCTCTGAACCCACCTCGGGTGCCCCGTACCACCGATCCTAAAACCCGAGATCTTCCAACTGCTAGTCTGGTCCTCCTGGACCTCTGCATCATCTGTCTACTGCCCACAGATGACTCGGCTACTGATCGAAAAAAAAACACGCGGCAAAGGCAAAAGCTCCTGTACACGCTCGGGGTGTAGAGCTACTGACACAAACTCCACACTGAAGAAGGTCTCGAAGTCTTCCCATGCGAAGGTCATCCCGTCGCAAAACTGAAACAAGTGGCTCCACCACCTGCCTGCTGCTGCCTGAAGGAGGCTGGCAGCAAAGATCACCATGAAGTCTGCCGGCGTCCCCACTAGCATGAAGACTCCCACCACAGCCTCCAGCCAATCCTCAGCCGCCTGCGGGTCCGTCTCTCCCCGGAACCTGGGTGGCCTCTGGCGCTGGAACTCGTGCAGCGCACTCAAGTGGTGTGCATCGCCTACTGCTGGGGATGGTGGCATCGATGACCCAACGTATGGTAGTATCGCTGGTGCCTCCGTTGGTGCCTCAACTGCAAGAGGGCCCTGTACCGAAGCCTCGTCGCTCGGTGGGCTGTCGTCACACTCGACTCTCGGAACCCTAGCTGGCTGCCGTCGTGGGGCCATCCTGAAAGGAAACAGGTGCGCCACGGTCAAACAGTATACTTGGTGAGCTGACACAAAGAAATCACAAAGAAAACTTTGAAACACACACGCAATCAATGTTTTCGTGCATTAAGTCGGAAATCAGAAGTCAGGGTCCTGGTGTACGGATACGTCGGCCGCCGCACCAACACTGGACTCCCTGGACTGATAACCACACTCAATACGCTAAACATTATTGCTTCACATAAAAAAGATCAGAGTTCGCGGTAGAACCGAACTCCTCTGATACCAATTTTTCACGACCCGCCCTCGGGGTCCGTGCCGTGACTACCCCAAGCCCGCCTTCCATAGGCCAGGGGATGGAGACTAGCACCAAGGTGTAAATCCCGGTAAAAAGGGAAGGCATTGCCTTTGTAAAGTAAACAAACACCACAGAGTAAGAAAGCGGAAAGTAATCACTAAGCAAAAGCATAGTACAACTGAAAGTGCGGAAAAGTAAATGGGCCAGAATACAAACCCAAACTGAAAGTAAAGTACAACTCGAAAGGGAAAACAGCAACTGAAAAGTAAAAGCCGCTACACCGAGCTGTCCACTGGAAATCCCACCTGAAGGGTGGGTACAGATAGCTCCTCTGCTCCACGGGTCCCGCCGTCCGCTCCGAGCACGTCCCGCCCAGTGGTCCACCTCCGGGTACCGTCCCGCTCTGCAAGCCTCAGCTAAGGTCAACGCTGTCCGTCGTCTGTAACCAACACAACGTAGTGCGGGAAAAGCCCGTGCAGGGGTGAGTATAAGCTACTCAGTAGGGACCCCGAGACCCCTGAAGGTCTCTCAAATCCACAAAGGATAAACCATGAAGAAAGGAACAATCACGAAGTAAAAACCGACACTGCTTAGGTATATGCCCATACATATACCTAAGTCATCAATTTCAAATACGCTCCAACCTCCGAGCCCAAGTACAACTCAGTACACACAGGAAAGTAAACGTATTCCACACAGGAAAGCAAAACGTAATCCGCACAGGATAGCACAACACAATCCACACAGGAAAACAACAGGATTCAGCTCACACAGGTATACTTCTTCAAAGGACGATAAAGATGATATCTGATCCATCTAAGTCGTCGGACCCACGAAGGATCGATAGGTAACTAACCCCCGCAAAAGACCCACACAGGATTGGGCCCACGTAGGACCTGTAGATAATCACCGCAAAGACCCACACAGGATCGGGCCCACACAGGACCTGTAGGCGCTGGTTCACACAGGACCGCTGAGCGCAAAGACCCACACAGGATCAGACCCACACAGGATCGGGCCCACACAGGACCTGTAGCACTGATCCACGTAGGATCGCTGAGTGCTGTAGTCGTCGTCGTCGAATCCACACAGGATCTCTGTACTGTCGTCGTCGCAGTCACAGTAGCAGTAGCAGCAGTAGTAGTCACAGTAACAGTCGCAGCAGTAGTAGTCACAGTAACAGTCGCAGCCAGCACTAGGGTTCCCGCACACAGCAATCTTGTTCGGAGGGTCCGCTCCACGAGCCGAGAGGCTGATACATCAACTGTCACAAAGTCCAGAGTTGATGTATCCAAAAGTTCCGTATCAACAACAGGAACTCAACGCAACAGACGGCGCGTCGATCGGACGCCCGGTCTGAGAGTTATTGGCATTTTCGTCCCCGGGGCCCGGTTGGTTTTTTAAGGCAAAACCAACCCGACCGTACTCCACCTGCGTCCAAACCTCGGGCGGAGTATGCCAAAAGATCCGTCTCACTAAGAGGAACACAACACAGCTGACGGCACGTCAATCAGACGTCCGTAGCTCAAGATATGAGCGTTTCCGCTCCGAAGGCTCGGTTGGTTTCGTGAACGAACCAACCCGGCCGAACTCAAAGTAATCCGAAACGTTGAGTGCGATATACCGAAACGACCGTCTCGATCCAAGGATCGCGTTGCCGTAGACGGTTCGTCAATTGGAGATCCGTGGCTCAAGTTATGGTCAAAAGACCGAAACTGATCCGAAACGGGGGGTCCGGGTCCGGGCCGACCCGGCCCGCCCCCCCTGGGTCGGCCCGAACCGGGTCGACCCGACCTGGGTCCGACCCGAACCGGGTCGGACCGACCCGATCCGCTGGACCCGGCCCCGCCGGTGGCGGCGCGGCCCGGCCAGCGGCGGCGCGGTCCGGCCAGCGGCGGCGCGGCCAGCGTGCCGCGCATGTGCCGCACGCGGGGGGTGAACCCCCCCCTTTTCCGGATCTCGACTGGCCTAAGGCCGGCCGTTTCTTTACACACGCGGGACCCGCGGGTCCCGCCTCCTGTCCAAACCGGCGGCCGACCGCCTTCCTCTTCTCCGCCGCGGCTCCTCTTCGATCTCCGGCGGCCGGCGAGGCCGGCCGCCCCTGGCTGTTCCGCCGCGGCCGTAGGGCCGCGGCCCACCTGATCTCCGGCGCCGGCAAGGCCGGCGCCCCTGGCTGCTCCGCCGCGGCCCTTCCTGATTCCCGGCGGCCGGCGAGGCCGGCCACCCCTAGCTCCTCCGCCGCGGCCATAGGGCCGCGGCTGTTCTGATCTCCGGCGGCCGGTGAGGCCGGCCGCCTCTTAGTGCTCCGCCGTGGCCGTCCGGCCACGGTTCTTCTTTTTCCGCCGGTGGCCGGTTTTCCGGCAGCCCCTTCTTGCTCGGTCCTTGTAAGATTTGCGCAGCGTAACGACGTCGCGGCCCACCGCCGCGGCCCGACTCCGGCCGCGGTCTCATCCGATCTCAAAGGCGCGACATTATAGCGTCGCGGTTCTTCGTCGTGACCCAAACCGGCCTTAAATAATTCTTTTCGCGCGGTACAATGGTACCGCGTTACCCCGCTTCAAACCACAATAAAACTAAACCACGATGGGAGGAGGATCGGCCGTGTTTGTGCGGTCCGGCCTCCTCCCGTTAGTTTGTTATCAATTGGCTTAGAAATACTTGAGGAATGTCAAATAAAATTCAAACAACGAACTCAAGAACCCCTACCTCGATAGTCGCACGTTGACGTAGTCGTGGAATATCGGTGTCGATTCCTTTGACGTCGGAGGAAGAGTCGTTGTCTATGGCGTTCGTCGCGGAAAACTGTCGCGGAAGAGATGATGCGGAAGAAGAACGTCACGTCGCAGATATGGCGTCGCGGAAGAACCGTGTTCTTCGGAGAAGAAGTTCTTCGTTGAAGAACGGCGTTCTTCGTGTTCTTCGTCGAGGTTGAAGAAGATGAAGAAACAAGAAGAACCTTCCCAACTCTCTCAAGGAGACAAAACTATAAAATAAGGCTCTATCTTATTTTATTAACACAACAACACACTAGAATTTCAAGAGTTTGAAATTCAAAACACACACACAACTCGCCTTATTTAAGTCTAAAGTTATAACTTAAGATATCATAACTTATGAGGGAGTTGAGGGGTTTTAGAGGATATGAAGAGGTGGGGTTCGTGTGGGCCCCACCACCCTCATAACCTCCCAAGGGAGGTTGGGTGGTTACCCAACTTCCAACAAGAGATATCACTTAGAGTAAAATAATAAAAATTGTAGTGTAATTACAAAGTAAACATCCACAATTTTTATTATCAACACTCACATGAACGCAACTCCAGAACAGAAGTTCCTAAGCGTTTACCGGCGCTACGGTTCCATCAGTGCCCTCGGAATTCGATTCCGGGCACCGGTTCAAAAGTTAGAAAATCCCGCTCGTTCGTTCACTGAACGTACCTGAGCCAAACTTCGGAAATTGATTCCGGGCACACCGGGCCTCGGAATCAGGTGCCGTCAGAAACCGCGCTCTTGTAAAATTCCAAAGAAAATTAAGAAAAAATTTCCCTTGAATTTTACTGGTCTTTAAAGGAGAGAAGATAGAGATTAGTCCCTAATAAAGGAATCCCCAAAAAAATTAAAGAGGGGGATGTCAGGTTTCCTAGAATGAGAGATAAGGGGTGATTCAGCCATAGTGTTTGATAACCTGAGTGGCTGGAAATGTTCAAAACAACACTACAATGAATAATTACACAACATGTAATCCCATTTCATGTCATGTAATCCCATTTCACATCGTATAATACTTAGGGTTCAATTTCCACCAAAAACATTTAACCTATTCATTTTATTTATTATTCTAACCTTGATTCATTACAGAATGTGAAAACCACTTTCATGTTGTGTAAAATATTTACACGTCATGAAATCTACCTGCTTCTAGCTTCTAGAAACCGAATTACTCCATAATTCCTACAATCCTCCTCCGAGTAACTCAGTCTTTGAAAACACGAAAAGGTTCAATCCATGCGGATCTAGGAACTTACATTAGATACCTCCCAAAACATTCTTATAATCGAGAATCCAAAACAGACCCAGAGAAGAAATAGAGAAAAAGGTCATCCAAACAGCCAACCCATGAGATACCTCTCAGAATCTCTCACCACCACAGGAGATCAACCACCCCATCCAAGCACAAGGGGATTGACATGGTGTGTATATTAACTAATGATTGAGTCTTTTCCACCTATATAGGGAGGGTAGAACTATATTACCTCAGGAATATAAACACAAAAAGCAAGTAGTATACCCTGCACGTCTTCACCTCCCATGGAAAGAGAGTAATCCTCAACAAGTAATAAGAGAGAGATAGAGCTATATAATAAACCAGAAAAAGGTCTAAAACAAAAAAATGAACTATGTTACAAGAGAAGAGATAAATATCAAACAGATTGGGGGTAATGAGTTCATATCTTTGACTCATGTTCCCAAGTAATCTCCTTCATTCCACTATGCCACCACAAGACACGAACCAAGGGGATATCATGCCTGCATAACACCTTATTCTGGTGGTCCTAGATCTCTACAAGCCACTTCTCAAAGGTTTCATCATCTTCAACATTGATCTCACCCCGATCGATGATGTGTGAGTTTTCATGAAGATAACAACAACGCTGTGAGACGTAGAAAATATAGTGTATCCGAATCATCTATGGGGGAAGTTTTATCCAATATGCCACAAATCCAACATGACCCAACACCTTGAAAGGCATAAAAACTAGGGAGAAAGATTTCATCTATGGCCAAACCTTCGCTTACCATGATGGGGAGTCACCTTCAGAAACACATAATCCCCAATTTTGAACTCCATAGGTATCCTCCTATGATTGAAATAGGATTTATGATGATCTTGCACTGCTTTCATCCTCTCATGAATCACCTGAAGCATCTCTGTTGTGTTCTGTACCGGGTTCTGCCCGAGAATTGATGACTCATTGACCCCATTACATCATAATGGATAACAAAAAGGTTTGATATACAAGTATTCAAATGGATGGTCTGCAACATGTCTTCAAGATTCTAGATGGTCCACTCTGTCTGACCGTCCGTCAATAGATTAAAATTAGTGCTCAGGAATAGCTAAGAACAAAAAGTATGTTGGAGACCTCTCCAAATTGTGGATGTAAAACTAGGATATCGATCAGAAATGATCATCCTCAAGACCCCATGGATTCTCAACACCTCCTCTAGATACATCCTTGACAAAACCTCTACCAAGACCGACTCCTTAATCACTATAAAGTGGGTTTATTTCCTCAAACAATACACTAACACCCATATAGAATCATAACCTCACTAAGATCAAGGTAAACCAGTAACAAAGTCCATTTAGATATCCTACCACTTTCACTAAAAAACATATAATGTCTAGAGAAAACCACCGGGAACATGGTGCCCAACTGTCACCTTTTGGCAGACCAAACATTGAGACACAAACCCTTCAACCGCATGCTTCAACCCAGGTCACCAAAATTGACCTCTCAAAGATTGGTAAATGTTTTTAATGATATGATGTACCACTAAAGGTGAACTATGGAACCCTCTGAGAACCATCTCACTAATCTCCAAAGGAATGAAAAGTCTTCCCCTAAACAACAATCAGTGTTGTTCATCCTCATACCAACCATCATGGGCTTATCCAAAAACAACTTTGTCTCTCTATACCTCCACCTCAAGATCCCCCAATTGGAATTCCTCCACACGCTTCACCAGAGATGACTGCACCATCATCTAAAAAATGAAACCTCTACCCCCATCTTCTCCCATATCTAAATGCAATGCTAAAATTTCTTCTATCACCCTCTAGGAATCACTTGATTCACACACTATATAACTATGTGAATTCCTACCCAATGAATCAAAAAAAACCCCCCTTATTAGGTGTATATGAAATCTCAAAGTCGTAGTCCTATAAGAACTCCATACCCTAACACTGGAACAAGTTTAAGTCACATTAGGAGAAAACATATCTCAGGTGCTTATGATCAGTGAAGACCACAAATCACTCACCAATGAATCAATGTCTCAACAAATTTAGGGAAAATACTATCGTATCCAACTCGAGATCATGTGTGGAATAGTTACCCTCATGGATATAATTAATGAGACCCCTAATAAATGATCGATATATGATATATCAGAACATAACCAAACCCAAGGCATGAATCATCATAGAAAACCTTAAACTGAACTCTTTCTGCTGGTAGACAAAGAACAAGATCACATACCAACTTCTACTTTAGATATTCAAAATCTATTTGACACAAATCATTCCACAAGAATGTATGATCCTTTATGGTCAATGTTTTTAGAGGAGTTTCAACCTAATAGAAATCAACTATGAACCTCCTATAATAGCCTACAAGATCAAGGGAACTTCACACCTCCCCCACTATCTTGGGGGATTCCCAAGACACAACTATTTATATCTTCAATGGATCCATAGCTACTACCTACTGGGATAAAACATTCCCCAAGAAACAGAATTATCGAGCCCAAAAATCACACTTTAGAAACTTACCAAACAAATTATCATGGATAATAACTCTCAAAAAGGCACATAGATGCTCTGCATGCTCATCCTTATATGTAGATTATGCAAGGATTTTGTTAATGAAAGCCACCATGAAATTATCTAGGAACTTATGGAACCCAACATTCATCAACACCATGAACACAACTGGAGAATTCATTAGACCAAACAAAATCACAAAAAACTCATAATGCCCATAAAGAAAATGGAAATCATTATTTGGGATATCCTGACCACAAATCAGTCTTTGAGAACCAACTTTCACCCTTCAATTGATCAAATAAATCATTGATCCATAAAAGAGGATAATGGTTCTTCACTATCACTTGGTTCAAGAGATGATAATCGATACATAACCACAAACTACCATCAACCTTTTTTACGAACAAAACCGGTGCACCCCATGGTGTCACACTCATCTAAACAAAACTACACCACAACAAACCATTGATATATATACGCATCTCTCACAACTCAAAAGGTTCCATCATATATGGAGACATCAAGATAGGAGACACGCCTAGCTGTAGTTCGATCATGAACTTGATCTCTCATCAAGGGGGTAATGCTAAAAACTCTTCTGGAAATACATTAGGGTACTCTTCTATGACCCTGGGAAACACCGATTGCTGAACTTCTGAAGAAATCATCTTCAACTTAGCCATCAAGGATGATAAGGATGAAACATGCCTCTGACCTATCCGATGGTCTTTTTCACCAACAAACACTACTAGCTCTCCATTGACATCGAGGAACAAAACTTTCCTCCTAAAGAAATCCACGATAACTTACACAAAATACAACTAATCCATTCAAATAATGATTTCATATGTCTATATCCGTAAACATAGGTAATCTCCCCAAGATAGATGTTTCTCTAACACAAGATCACAATCTCTACATACATCAAACAACTCATCTCGACCTCCAACCGGCATAGTCAATTCCAAGGGAACTGGAATCCTCTCTACCTCAAGTCCCAAAGTATGGATAAGGGTAGGTGATATGAAGGAGTGAGTCACTCCTACATCAAACAAGGAATGCAAAAAATTAGAAAATAAGCAAAGGGTACCTAGAATGACATATGACATTCCTAGAACTGGAAACAATAAAGCATGAAGCTGAACAAAACCTGATCCAAGACCTCTATGACCATGCCAATGACCACCTCCATGGCCACACTCTACTCTTTGAGCATGGGGAGAATCATGGGGATATCATCTTCCTACCCCATATACTCTCTACTGATCCCAAAATGGAGCAACCTGCTGCTACTGCCTCGACTATAAATTCCTCAATGGAGGATCTTGAAGGGGAACAACTAGAACACATTATATGCTCAGAAATTTCAGGAATTATCTCCACTAATTGCCTCATACTCTATAAAAAAACATGTTATTGATCCATTTGAATAACCCTAAGAGATTCTTCCATGAAAAAAATGAGACATTGAGGGTTGGGACCTACCCCCGACTGATCGGAAGCTCTTCTATCCATAAAATTGAGAACCCTGAACCATAACTATGATTTTTGAGGAATCCAAATGACTCCCCTTTCATAATGTTTTGGTTCTGGTTAACATCCTCTCGATGACCTCTAATTTTGATAGAACCTCAAGATATGTCTTCAGCATAAACAGGGTGACCTGGAGATGGATATCTGGATGCAAAGCCTCCTTGAAATGCCTTACACTAGCCTCCCCATCCAAAGGAAGGTCCAAAGCATATCATAGAAGATCCATAAAACGGATCTTGAAATCTCGAACACTGGATCTCCCCTATCGAAGGGTAAGAAACACTTAGAGACTGGCCACCTTTATAGTTGAAGAAAGAAACATAGATCTGAACTGGTCTCAGAACTCCTCCCATAAGAATAAAAACTCCTCACGATATTTAAGGAAAGAACCAAAACTTCCACACTATCCCATGAAACATCATCATAGTCAACAATACCTTGTGATCCTTCTGAGAACATATTGAACTTAAGGTTATCTCAACATCCTCTAACCAGTCTTCTATGACTACATATGAAACAGATCCCTCATACCTCTATAGACACATAAACAAAAACTCTCTAAGTTTCCTCCTCTAAGTGTCATAATTTTCAACCTTTACTCTGTGATGATATGATGACACAAACTACATAAAATCTTATGATAAAACTTTATAAGTATGTTGGCCTAGATCCATACCTAAAAAAGAACAAACATTTAGAGATACTAAACCCAAAATATAGAATAATTTAACATTAATTATTTTCTTTTATTCATTTTACGTTAACCTATCCCAAGGTCTACCCATTTAAACACAAGCGCAAAGGAGAATGATGCATGATTATTTATTAGGTCTCTACCCTGCAACCAATATAACTTCATTTAGTATCAAATATAAGCTTAAAGATCCATGTATTAGATAATAGGGGGCCCTAAATACCCGTGTATTATCCGGTATCTCATTTTTACAGTGCTTGCTAAACTTATCTGATATTGTTTCCCTACCATCCCATGAAACCTCACTTATGCCTAACTCCAAACTCCATTATATCAATCAACTAGACATTTGATAGCACTTTTTCATGAAATACAACCCACACAGTGTACCCCTCTTGGATCATAAATGGGAGAAGAGAGATAGTGACACTTGAGTCCTACCTCTAGTAGGCCCCATGTTAGCGAGGGTATAATAAACACACACATGAGAGGAATTATCCTCTAAGAGAACACATGAAAAAGAGAGAGATAATATCGACACAAAAAAACTCATGGTCAAACTACAATTTAAAAGAAAACCTATGTGCACATATGTAATGATATGCAATAACTAGTATAACTGAAAGGAAAACTACAATTACCAAAATAAAAGTAAGGACGACAATGACCATGAATCCCAAACAGCTCTTGAAAAACACCAAGCTAGTAGCAACCAACCTGATATCTAACCTGATCCAACCTACCTGAAAAATAGTTTACACATAGTTAAGATGAGTATAATAGTATACTTCGTAGGATCCTCCCTGGATCCTCTCGTATAAAAGATACAGAAATCATGCTAAAGCACAGTGAACAATAAGTGAAACCAACTTATCACCTAAAAAAGTATAGTAAGTTCCTAGCCTTACCATGGATACTCTCACCAAGTATCATATATAGTAGTATATAATAAATAATATTGAGGGTACGCTGCTACCGATTCCCATTGGTTTTTTGCTTTTCCCCAATATCGCATGTCCTGAGCATCTCTCTCTAAAAAGGCTAGCCCGAAGACACTTGGGAAAATCACCACAACATGCACCTCGTGCATCACACCGCCACGTCCATGTAAAAAAAGGTAACCAGGCAGTTTTTAGGGGCCAACACCACCCATATAACATGTATTATACATCAAGTATTATACCTCAAGCCATCACAACCCATACACTGAGTAAGGAACCTTAAGCCGTCACAACCTATACACATTATACCTATAGTAGTCTAGAGGAAACTATATATAGAATACATTTGTGTAAAAATAACCACAAGACATTACATCCCTCTACACATGTATATGGGGAAAACTAACTACCGTGCATACAATCACAAGTAACTACCAAGAGAAGAGAGTAGAGCCAAAGGGGCTAGCCATCCATCCATCCTCCCTCCGAGATATTATGAAAAACAACCCCCAAGGATCAGAATCCCCGAGGTGTCAGTTGACCTAACCAATAGGGTGGGGTAGCATATAAAAATAAAAAATTTATAAGATATAATATAACTCACAACCACATTATAGGAATAACCTAGTCTCAGAATCCACTGCAGCTAATGTTTTTTAGACTCCCAGTTGACACTATTAAGACTAGATATCCAAAAAGAACACAACCATTTAAAGAGCTACATTAAGTTACTTTATTCCTTTTCATCAGTTTAACATTATATTAATTAATTATTTAACCATTAATTAACCATTATCAATTTCCACATTACATTTCATTAGCATCACAACAAAGTTTCATGCCCTCCAAGCATAAGAAAACCGAGTCCACATCTTCTTAGAATTATAAAATCATCATTGCATCCCAAAAAGCTCCAACCCCATGGGTTAAAAATTATTCATTATTCAACAAAATTACTTTCCATATTAAAAGGTTCTATAGGAAAAAATTATAAGCTACCAAATAAAGAAATCAACCAAGAACATCCATCTACCACAAGTAGTGGAAAAAATAAAGTAGATAAATAGATAACCTATCAGTCAACCAAACAATAGGTTTAAATAAGAATCCAACATCATATCGATGGGTAACCCCAAATTCAACCTATTCCATCATATTTGGTGTATTCTCTGACACCCACATACATATCCTGATGCATTTCTCCATCAAAAGCGTTAAATGATGCTACAAAAAACCGTGCCTCCCCACCCCACATAACACAACATCCCACCAGGATCAGCCATCTCAGGCTCCCATCACATCTAGAAATCCCCACCCCATAAACAAAAATGTCCCTCTAGGCTCACATCATATCAGAAGTAGAAGGAAACAAACATAGAAACTGGGCTCTTGTCCCTAAAGCAAGGCATTCAACCTTCACACACATCGAGCACTCATGACTCCAAAGAACAAGGCACTAGAACTTTACAAGAAAGCAGACAACTTAGGCCCTAAAAAGGAATTATATTTTATCACAAAACTAATTATTATTCCATCTTGGAATAACCAATTCATTATTCACAGGTTCCAACTATGAGAAACCTAAGCATCAAGCAATCAAAATCTATCAAAAATTAATTAAACAATTAATTTAACATGCCTTTAATTATTTTATCAACAAGAATTATCATGCTTTAGGTTCATTAACCAATTCAATTAAACATGTATAATTGAAAAAAATTTATAATCATCAAATCAAAATAATAATCATATTCATTAATCATATCTCTTTAATTTATTTATCCAATTAATTATTAATTAATTTAAGCTTTATGTTATTTACAAATTTCCATCAAGAAAAACATACTAAACCAAGAAAGGAATAGCTTTCAAACTATCTAGAAAATCAAGAGGCAAATCATTATTACAATACAACGTAGAAACATTACCATGTGATTGATACCAATTCTTTAATCTGGTTCAAATAATAAATAGGTCAATTTTATTGCTATATAAGGGTCCAAATAATGAAATATCTATGATTTCACATAAATACATAGAGAATAAATGAATCCCCTACATAAAAAAGGGTTTCAACATTCTTTTCATGAGAACAGACCAATGCTACGGATCCCAATCACCTATCCCACAATAACTGCATCCACATGAGGACGTCGCGCCACCACCACACCAAAAAACATCTAAAAAAACTCTATTAGAACCCTGGAGATCAATAACCACAATATGTAAAAGAGTAATGTGTGAAAACAGATCGAAGAAACTACAAGAATAGAGGTAAAACATACCTTTTATTGAATATGGATCACTATAGATTAAAGGAGAGAAGCTAGAGATCAATCATTGAGAAAAGAATCCCCAAAACATTGAAGTGGGAGTTGTTGGGTCACCTAGAATGAGAAAGAGAGGGGTTCTGCAGCCATAGGGTTTGAAAACCCAAGTGGCTGGAAATGTTTAAAACAACATTTCAGTGGGGAATTAAATGATGTGTAATCCCTTTTCAGGTCGTGTAATCCTTAGGGTTCAGTTCCCATAAAAAAAGCATCACCTCTTCATTTTAATTATTTTTCTAACCTCAATTCATTACACGTTAGGAAACCCACTTTCAAATATTATAAAATATAAACACATCATGAAACCTCCTTGATTCCAGCTTATATAAACCGAAATACTCCAAAATTCCTTCGAGTCTCCTCCAAGAACCTCATTTTCAGAAATGTGAAAAGGGTCGATCCATGCAGATCTGGGCCCTTACAGATAGGCTAAGGAGAAAAATCATGGATATATAGACCCAAGGGTGAATTTTAAAATATATAAGACACCCTCTGAGACTGATACATGACCCGTTAACCATAATTAGAAATTGATGTCTGAACATAGTCTAGAGAAGATGACACCAAGTGAGATGGAAGATTAAAATCCAGAGGAGGAATGGAAGTATCATCCCACAAACTGAACGCGTACAAAGGAATTTGATGAGATAAGGGATAATTATGAAGCTTGAATTAGATTAATCTCTTAAAGATCTAATTATTAGTATAAATGTGATATCAAGGATCAATATTGCGATTTATGGAAATCATGGTCCTTTGATTGGATTGACAAAGGTATTCGTGAATCTCCTAAACCCCATAGGTCCTTTGGGTTACATAAATACCGCAGGGCATTATGAAATCACATGATCCCTTGAGACTTGTGATCGCATGGCCTAAACATGGTCATGCGAATCCCATGATAATAAATTGGCAATATGACCAATCTAGTAGATCCAATGAAACTCTAAATAAAATTGCACTCCTCATGGATGAAGTTCAATAAATTACCAAAGTATAGTTCGTAGTTGGACCAGATAGGTTCCTGAGAAAAAGCAGTCTTATGAAGGAGTTTTCAAAAAATAGGCTCATGATGAAGGCTTGTGAACAAGTCACATAATCAGGTCTCACAGAATAGTCTTGTGATGGAGGAAAATAAATAAGGCATGGTGAGAGAACTCTGGAGGATAAGTAGTTAGTGAAATGAATTTATATCCACCCCTTATATATAGGTATTTTTAAGGAATACCAAACATCACCCAAGACACTAGTTCATGATATATCCAAAGACTCAGGTAGGCATTTAGTTTCCATAGAACCGATCCCTTGTTCTCTTGGACATCACTCCCGAGGGAGGGTATTTTTTGATTCTTAAAAAATGATAATCATAAAATTCACAAAGGAAGGAATACCTGAATATGGGTATTGTTACCCCCAAAAAGTAAATGAAAGAGATGGTAGCTAAAGCTCATAGATCGTGAAAGCCTCTAAGAGACTCATGATTGTATGACCATCATAAGGACATGAAAAAGAACCATGTGTATTTCATATCCTACAGTGGATCTTGTGGAGCCCATTTTGAAAATTCCTCTTGCTATTGTGAAGGCTCTCTAGACAACCAGTGGTCATGCAGTGGGAGCTAGATAAACTCACCCAGGCCATGTGGATTTCCAACCGATGGATGTATGACAACCCATCTACAAATACTTATAAAATAGGAAGAAAATATCCAAAATACGGAATCCTCTTATGATCATAAATATCACACAATGGATCACTGATGAGTAAATGGTTGTCCTTTATAAAATATGAGAAAAATGACAAGACTTACAAGAATTTGTAAAATAAAACAAAGGAAATAAAATGAAGGATGTGAGAGACACTTGAGGTCACTAAATATCATGATACGTTACCCTGGTGATCCACAAGACACCGTGTGCCCCAGGTGACATTCCCCCCTTATCTCATGAAATCCATTTGTCTTGTTATACTCATCGCGTGAAAGGCCTCAGGTATGTCTAGGCATCCTCGATAACTCCCTTTGGATCCCTAAGTACAAAATGACGAGTTTTTCCACGAAATGATCATTCATCCTTGTAGGAATGTTTTTGGTCATACGATTCATCACAAAAAATAGAATAATTTTCCTCGACAATACTCATGCAACTTCACATGATCCCTAAACACTGTGAAATTAAAAAATGAAATAAAAGGGAAGGAGGTGAGATCCTCTCGCTATCATAAAACTCATAAGAAACACTAAGGATGTCCACAAAATAGTCTCTCAAGACTCCTATAAAAGTCATAATGATCCCACAAATCTCCCTTGATAAACTAACACTGTCTTGTAGAAAATACTTTAAATGTCACCCAAGATCACACAAAGTCTTTTCAACAGACATCCCGATCTCGCAAAGGACCTTGGACATGTCAATATGACAATATGGAATTAATTTAGTGTATCCACATGACTCAAAAAGTCCCATTTAATTAGAGATAATCCAATAAAGGAGGCGTTGACAGAGTACTCTCACAGTCACTAAAAATTAAGTGATTCCCTTAGAGAAATCCATGATAGTGACTCATGAAGACACATATTGACGAAGCTATTCATCGAATCCAACCTGGATCCATGTGAAATAAACTGTGAAAATTGGAAAGAAACTAGGGTGGAAATGATTATAAATCCCCCACCCCAGCATGAAAAAGAAAGAAAAGAGGATCTTCATCTCAACATGGATGGGCAGATTCTTGGAAACTCGCACCAACGCTGAAGTGGATTTCTTAGAAAGGCTGATCTCATGAATGATAATTTTTCTATCAAGTAAAGGGCCAGGGAAGCACTAGAGTGATCATGCACATTGCATAAATCACTTCTTGTGATAACTCCTATATCATTTGAATGACTTTTGGCATGACACATAAGGGACATCCCACACATTTACTAGACCATGCGAGACTTAAAATAAACTAACAGTGAATAAATATAAGGCATTATCAATATGAAGGATAGAAAAAAGATTAAAGGTCAAAGAATTAGGTAGATAATACTTTTTCTAACCCTCATGCGCTTCACGTGAACCATCCAAGACATGTGACAACACCCGGACATGTCAACCAGATTTTTCGATGCTCCTTCGATATACTATTTGGTTCATGCAAAGTCCTATAGACATGTTGAAGAAAGTTACATGGTACCCCTTGGGAATTCCACCCAAGTCTCATGAAACCATTTGGGTTTTCTTTTAAAGTCTTGCGATGTCCTATAGACACGTGGACTGAATCATATAATAGAACCCGCTCATGTCAGCTGAGTCTCGTGGTGCACCTGGGCATGTCGATTTGATCTCACTGCACCCTCTGGGCATAACATACATGTCTCATGATGCCCTCCAGACATGTTTTCTAGGAAATGAGACACCCTTTAAGTCATGTTACAATGACTCTTGAGTCACCCTCCATATGTTTCATCCAACACTTGTGTTGAAACCTGGGTATATCAACCAGATCATGTGACATCTTCTAGACATGTCAGCTGGGGTCATGAAAAGGCTTCCAGAGAATACCATCCAGGACTTGTGATGACCATTGGATGAGTCATCCTAGATCATGTGATAATCCTCAGACATGACATCCAGGACACATGAAATCCCTTAGAGAAGCCGGTTGGATCATGAGATTTTCCTGGGACATGTTAGGTAGACATTTTCTGATGTGTCAAGCAGGAAATCGAGTCATGTCAAGAAGACAATTAACACATACCATGTAGGCAAGTAGGATAGAGAATAAGGGAATCCTAGGACTTGACCACCTTGTTAATCCTTAGTGTGTAAGTCCTGATGATAAGGGAAACCTCAATGTGTAATCCCCAACCAAGTGAACCAAGAGAAATCTAATTCCTACTATAATTAGGATATGTAGGACACCTTCCTAAGACTTGATCACCATACTAAAATCCCAAAGGGCCAGCCTAGTATATAAGTCCCACATCCATAAGTAGTGAAACTAATCATTTTCTATTCCTTATTTCCCACACTGAGCATAGGTCACATGGGCATAGGGAGTTGTAATGATCATATCATTTTCATAATAAACCTTTACAAGGATAAGGGTATCCTAGGACTTGATCACCTTATTCATCCTTAGCGTGTAATCCCCAATGATAAGGTAAACCTCAGTGTGTAAGACCCAACCAAGTGAACTACAATTACTATGATTCCTGCTATAACCATGATATGTGAGACACCTTCCTAAGGATAAATCACCACATTAAAACACCCTAAGGGGAGTCCAAGCATATAAGTCCTACATCCTCAAGTAATGACATTGATTATTTTCTATCTTTTTTTCTCACAATAAGAATAGATCACATGGGATTAGGGAATTATGATAATCATATCATATATGCCATAAACCTCTATGAGGACAAGGTCAACGTTAGTGTGTAAGTACCAAACTATTGAACTATGAGAACTATGATTCTTGAAATAACTAGGATATGTAGGATGCCTTATTAAGTCCCGAGCTCAGATAAACATCTATTTCTATATAAACTCCATGTCTCTGACATTTCCACCATTGGGAACTAATAATTCCCATGGGATGATCACTCTAACTCATCCCTTAACAGACTGAGAAAACAATTGAACTATGATGACTCTAATTCTTACCATATTTGGGATTTGTAGGATGCCTCTTAAAGGCATGAGCTCAATATTAAGTACCCCAAGGACTATCCCAGTGCATAAGCCCCACATCCACATGAAATAAGTTTGGTCACTTTCTAACCCTTATTTCCCACATCGGGAATAGATCACAGAGGCTTAGGGAATCAAAATAAACACCTCATAGGTATCATGAATCTTCACCATCCAGGGAAATACCATCATGTAATCCTCAATGAGTGGAATTATATAAAACTCCTCCATATGAGGATATATACCTAGGGGTTAATCCTAAGGGCATGATCAAACTATAATAAATATGATTCCTACCATGACTAGGATATGTAGGACGTCTCCTTGAGAACCAAGCTAAAAAATTTGGCACCCAACTAGACATACGTATGTTCTCTCCACAAGATGTTAAACTACATTGGTTTTAATGAACTATGTGGGTTTTGATTCCTAAAATAACTAGGATACATAGAATGACTCATAATGAATCAATCCACTCATTAGAATATTATTTTCCTCCCTGTGTGGAAAAAATAAGTAGTATTTGGTTGTATGGATTCAACATATAAAAATCCATTCATTACTAGGAAATAGATTAATAACCTCAGATACATACAAATGGATTCAATAATGAGATTCCCACTTTCTTTTTTGAACAATGAAGATTTAACCTATAATTTTTTTGGGTAACTGGTCCCATATAAGAATTAAAAATAGATTCAAAAACATATATTAGATCTATAAGAGAGTGTAACACCCCAATCTTCCACGGTACGCTTCCCTATCAATAATATAGTAGCGTGTGTTGTACGCAACTTCGAGTTCTAACACACACACCACAACCAATAAAACTAGCTGTTATGAATAGTAATACCCACTTTTTGAAATTTTATAAATTTTATATTTCAAAATGGACTTCATTTTTGGATTCGGAATATCGAAATTAGCCTAGGGTGAAATTTTGGTATTTTTCTGAAAATTTTCAATTTTTGATGAATAGTGAACAAACACTCAGCTATAGTTTAAAACCGATTTTTTTTAAATAATTATTTATTTTATTTAAATTTAATTAAGGTCAAAATAGATACATAATACCTATATAAGTTCAATGTAATTCACTGGAGTTAGTTTAGAATAATATAAAAATTTTATTGAACTTTTCACCGTCTTTTACCCACCTCCTAGGAGAATTTGGAAATTCACATAAAACTTAATTTTACCGCTTCTGTGAGTGGAATTTCGAAAATCCGAGAGACACGGTTAATATCAAGGAGTAAAATGTGGTTCAATGAGATGAAAATAATTTTTGGTTAATAGTAACTTTTTAGTTTTATTTACCACGGTTAAAAGTAAATAGGGTAATTAAGGGTAAAAATGATATTAATATTACCATAACACATGTCCTAATTCTATTGGACAGGTGTATCTCAACCAAAAATAACCTTAGTAATAAAATATTATCATTTAGGTCCACTTGGATTAGATTAGGACATTTATTATTATTTAATTCAAAGAAGAGTTAAAAGAGTTAAAATCAAAGTTTATTTACTAAATTTTTTTTAATATAGTGTTATACATAAGATAAATTCGATTGTAAATATTAATTATAAAGATAAAAAAATTTCATACATAATGGTATTTTATTTATAATTTTTAGACATTAAATAATTTAATTTATTTATGACACAATGGTGATGTAGTAATTACCTAATTAATGAAATATTAAAATAATTGATATTATAAATATAAAAATAAATGTAATTTGAGACTTTTTATGAATTAAACTAATTTTATAGGATATTATGTCATATTAGGATTGGTTATATAATTTTTTTCCGAATTAATAATTCTGTTATGAAATTAGAAAAAACAAAATACCCAATAGTGTCAAAATTGACATAAAAGAGTTTTTAAAAAAATATTATATTATTAATTGATATTAAATTCCTAAAAATATAAAGTTCGGACAAGAGACTTATATAATGATAGGTTTATCATTAATGGACCAATTGGGGGTATATTTGAGGTATATAGTAATTTTATTAACTATATAATATAAAAATACAAAGTGACATGGTAAGTGTCAAACTAATTAACTAAGAGTTAAAACTAAAAGATAAGGTTAATATAATGACCCAAACCAGTCTAAATTCTATTGTTTGAGTGGTTTTAGATCCATCCACACATTAACCTTTAAATAATATACTTTGGAGCAATTAGAAACTGAATATTAATTAATTATAAAATAATATTTTTAGCTTTTCCAAAGGTGCCCCTCACCCCTCTTATAAAAGGGCACTCACCCTTCTCACTAATTCACACATTAAAAGCCTCTTGGATCAAGAAAACCCTGCCCAAATACTCTATCAACTTCCTTTACTACAACATAGAGGCATTATATCGATCATAAATCCAACCTAAGGATCCCTTTTGATCAAATCAAAATAAAGAACCCGAAGAAGAGGTAATGTTTTCACCACCCTTTTCAAGTTCATTTCTTCTTAAAATTCTTCTTTATTTGTTATTACCATTCTAAAATAATAAATCCAGTATATCCTATATAATGTGATATTATTATAAATATGGTACAACCATATTCAGTATTCTATCCATCCTTTGAATGACATGTCACCATACGTGCGTACGTACGACTTACCGTCTCCACGTCGTGGTGTAATTGTTATTCAATATATTATTATTTGGATGGGTATAATAATGATGTTTAATTCCTGTAAATAATAAATATAACATGATAATGATTCTGTATATATGATATATCATCCAATTATATATTATTTTAATATCAAAATAATGATATTGTCGCTCGTGCGTACGTACGGACTACCGTCTCCACGAACGCGATGAGATTCATTCCCCATCGTATCCATTCAAGAATAATTCTCATTTTATGATTAAAAGTAATGTTTAAGAACTTTATATCATTATGGATATGAATAAGGTACAACCTATCCATAAAAAACACAAATTATGTAACAAAACATATAAAAGAAAATGAGTAAGTTAACACCCGAAACAATGATAATACTAAGATATTATTTACAAATCAATGTTAAAAGATCATATATAATATCATAATTATGTATATGGTTCTTGTATAATTAATAACAATGTTTTAACTATTATTCAAGAGGTTAAAATAACATCGACTAAGGAAAAGTACAAGGTAAGGGTTTATTTCACAATCTCTTCATTATCCGAGGTTGTTTATATGTAATTATCTACTGGGACCTCTTTATCATCCAAATCTATGTTTCTTAAAAATATATTTCAAAAAATTATTTCTATTTTAAAGAATATGGGTTAAATTCATTTATACCCTTGTTTGACTTTTTATAAGAGGTTTATAAAGGAATCTTTCCGTCGTTTTCTAAACAAGGTCCTTTTAAACCTTTTCGACATAATTAAGGTAAGAATGTTTTTTTAACTTATACAGAGGGTGCGGCTATTTTACGCCATTATAAAATATTCAAAGCTTCCCTTACAATATTATAAGGATATTTTCAAATTAAATGTTTTATTTTATAATTATGTGACTTTTAAATGATTTTAAAAAAGAGATATTTCTCTCAAATAGTTTTGATTTCATCTATGTCAATATCCTTTGATGAATTTTAAGCTTATTTGAAGTTGAGTTATTATGAAACAAAAATTCCACATTATATTGAAGGTTTTGTGATATGTTTGACTGTGGATGTGTTATTTTTATACCATTCATGGTTTATGGAGAATGTATTTACATTTCGTATGCTAGTTTTAATACGAATGTTTATGTTATGTTTAAACCTGTTCATATGAGGAATGCATTGGACTTAATAAGTGACGGGTGGAGCCCACTATAGCTCCTCGATGCATCGGTAGGTCTCATGAGACAAACTAGTGTCTTGACATAAGGCCTTGACAAAATATTATTTGTAGTCTTGGCATGAGGCCTTGACTATGTGGTTATGATAGTCTGGCATTATGCATTCCATCATTATGAAAGTGGTTATTGATATTGCATGTGATTATTAGACTAGTAGAATATCCATGTGAATAAGTAAATGAAATTATTTAATTTTATCTCTTCCATATTATGCTGAAGTTCAAGTTTAAAAGGCTTTTTTTAGCTATACATTGCCTTAAATGCTTATGTTTATTTATGAATGTTTCCGCTATATTGTTATCCTTACTGAGCATCTGAGCTCACCCCTTTCAATGTTTTATTTTTCCCAGGATGTGAAGAAGTAATTTATGAATGACCTACAGGGATAATATGAGGGGATATGAAGACAATATGTTTTTGTAGTAGTTTTCACTTTATGATATAATGTAAACTTTATGAATGTATCTAGTTATTCCAAGGATACTAAACTAATCAGTCTTTCGTGACTTGATCTTTCTTGTGATCATGCCAATGATATGTAATAATGCACCGACTCTAGGTAATTGGGGTCAGTGCATTACAGTTGGTATCAGAGGAAGTTTAGTACAAACCTTGGAAGCTAGATTTAGATAAACTCTGATTAGAGCACATAGATTTAAGATGGACTTTGAGGATTAGTATAGAAGAACTTCCTAGAATTTTGGTATTGTATATATTTTGTGAGTTTTCCAAGCAAGAAATCCCTGTCTGGATACGAGAAAGTAGAGACAGCTCTGGCACAGATGTACCAAGGGGTAAAACGCAAAAACACTGCTTTGAGCTAGACTCGAATGGGAACTGGTGCACGACAACGGGCCTTGTTGCACTCTTGGTTACGAAACTCCTGGGGGATATACTTAGGATAACTCTCATTTTCTTTACAAATAATTATGAAGGTTTTATGAGTATATACATCCTCAAAGAAAACATTTTTATGATTATGGATTATATCCATAAATAGTTCAATTTATGTTAAGTGTTTTACAAGTATGGAATTATTTATTTTGATTCATAAACTGATCTAGTTTATGCCATTGTTTAGAAATGGTGCCTAGTGGAAGAAATGGAAACCGTATCAATGCACACACTCCATGTAGGGATTTACCTCCTGCTCAAGATAATTATAGTGGAGCTGGTGATGCAACTGGTGCTGATCAACTAATCAACATACTGGGACAACTAACCCAGGTTATGAATAATAACCTTACCCATATGGAGCACCCTGATCCACAGCGTGGAGGATCAATGTTAGATCACTTCATGAGGCAGCAACCACCAACATTCAATGGGAGTAAAAATCCCTTAGTAGTTGAGCAATGGATAAATTCCCTAGAGAAAATATTTCAGGCTTTGGGGAGTAGTGAAAGGGAAAAAGTTGTCATGGTAGTTTATCACCTCATTGGAGATGATGATCAATGGTGGTCATTGATTCAAAACATGAAGGAAGATGATGAAGTATCAAATATGGAATGGAGAGAGTTAAAAGATATGTTTTTAGAAAAATACTTTCCTCGTGACCATCGAGCAGATATGGAAAGGAAATTTCTGAGTCTGAGACAAAAGGAGGATGAGAATGTCGCAAAGTATAAGGATAACTTTATGAGGTTAGTAAGGTATGCTAGAGATTATATACGTAACCCAAGAAGTAATATTGATCATTTATTTGATGGGTTAAAACCATTTCTCCATCGAGCATTAGTCTCACAATCCTTCTCGTCGTACGAAGACATTATCTCATGTTTTATCAAGACAGAAAAGGAATTCTCTAAGTCTTATGACTTTAAAGCAAAGTAAGAGAAGAATAGATCTACTGATCAATCTGGGAATGGAAATAAGGGGAAGAAGTGAAAGGTTGAATATCCATCCTGTGGTAAATGTGGGAAAAAACACCCTAGTACTTGCTTAAAAGGAATGAGAGTTTGTTACAAGTATGGTGAAAAAGGCCACCAAGCTCGTGATTGCAAGGGGAAGAAGGAAGCTACTGATTTCCAATGATATAATTTCAGGGAGATGGGACATTATGCAAATGAATGTCCTAAGCGCCAGGGGAAATTACCTCAGAAAAGTCCAAGGGATCAAGGCCAAGATTATGCTATCACTACTGCTAAGGTAGAAGCTCCGAAAGATGTGGTGGCAGTTAATTTAATGGTTTCCTCAAGTTTATCAAATGCATTATTTGATTCTGGATCACACATTGTTTCATATCTTCCCAGTTTTCTAAGAAAATTAGATATTTCCAATTTGATTTAACAAAGGAGTTGTCAGTTAAAACTCCTAAGGGAAGTATCATTGCAACAAAGTTTTGTGAATCAGTCCCCATTAGAGCACATAAATGTTCTTTATCCGCTGATCTCATCGTTATACCTATGATTGAGTTTGATATAATCCTTAGTATGGATTGGATTTCAGAACAAGATGCAAAAATTTATTGTAATAATAAGGAGGTTACTATTTTTGATGATGATGATAAGGAACACCTTATCTTTAGGGCGGAATCATCACCACCTAATTCTTATCTAGATCCACCCCCAGTAGCTCAACTAAATTCAATTATTGGGGAGGAACATAATGAATTGACTGTGGGTGAGGAAAGGAATTTTCAAATATAGGATGTACCTATTGTTAATGAATATGTAAATGTGTTTCCAGAATATTTACTTGGACATCCTCCAGAACGAGAAGTTGAGTTTTCCATTGATTTAATTCTTGGATCAAGGCCTATATCGAATACCCCTTATATAATGGCCACTGTGGAATTATTTGAACTAAAGAAAAAACTAGAGGAATTGAGTAATAAGGGATTTATTCACCCTAGTGTTTCTCCATGGGGAGCCCCTGTTCTTTTTATTAACAAGAAATATGGATCTATGAGGTTATGTATCGACTACAGGGAGATCAATGCTATAACAATAAAGAACAAGTATCCCCTACCTCGCATTGATGATTTATTTGACCAACTTCATGGAGATCAATACTTTTCAAAGATTGACCTTCGATCTGGATACCATCAGTTTTGTGTGAAGAAGGAAGACATTCTGAAGACAACATTTTGAAGGAGGTACGGGCATTACGAGTTTACGGTAATGCCTTTTGGGCTGACTAATACACCCTCCTTATTCATGGATCTAATGAATAGAGTTTTCAAGGAATATCTCAATGATTTTGTGGTGGTATTTATTAATGATATCTTGGTATACTCCAAAAGCTACGAAGATCATGAAAATCAATTGCGCATTATACTAAAGACTCTGAGAAGACATGAATTATATGGGAAGTTTAGCAAGTGTGAATTATGGCTTCATGAGATTTCTTTTCTTGGCCATATTGTCTCTAAAGATGTAATCTCTGTTGATCCTTATAATACCAAGGCAATCCAAGAATGGCCAACACCTACGAGTATAACTGAGGTACGTAGTTTTATTGGTTTGGCAGGTTATTATCGACATTTCGTCCAGAATTTTGCCCGGTTGGCTAACCCATTAACAAAGCACACACGTAAAGGGGTTAAATTTGTTTGGAAAAAAGAGTGTGAAGAATATTTATAAGAACCAAGGAGAAGATTAGTCAATTCTCTTATATTGACTCTTCCATCTGGGAATGATGGGTTCATTATTTATAGTGATGCATCGAAGAAAGGACTTGGTTGTGTCCTTATGCAGAATGATAGGGTTATTTCCTATGAATCATGACAGTTAAAAATTCATGAGAAAAACTATCCTACTCATGATCTCGAGTTAGCAGCTATGATGTTTTCTTTGAAGATATGGAGGCACTACCTATATGGTGAAAAAAGTGAGATTTATACTGATCACAAGATTTTGAAGTATATTTTCTCACAAAATAACTCAACATGAGGCAAAGGAGATGGCTTGAACTACTCAAGGATTATGATTGCACGATACACTACCACTCGGGGAAGGAAAATAAGGTGGCAGATGCTTTGAGCAGAAAAGATCATGGAGTTTTGAACATGATGAGAATTGAAAGGGATCCTATTTTCATGGATCTAGTGAAGATGGACATGAGAATAACCATGGAAGGTGAAAAATTAGTTCTTTTTTCAAATGGTTACCAAACCATCTTTACTAGAAAGTATTAAGAGTTATCAGACCGATGATGAAGAATTTCAAAAGAATATTAAAGCTGTGAATGATGGGAGATTGAATAACTTTGGGTATGAAGATGGAATTTTGAAATTTGGGAATAGACTTTGTGTTCCCAATATACTAGATCTAAAAATGGAATTGTTGGACGATGCTCATAGTTCCAGTTTCTCTATACACTCTGGGAGCACCAAAATGTATAGAGACTTGAAGGAATATTTTTGGTGGGACAACATGAAGAGGGAGATTGCTGATTTTGTGTCAAGATGTATGGTTTGTCAACAAGTGAAAGCTAGAAGGGAACAACCTGGAGGAGTCTTGCAACATCTTCCCATACCGGAGTGGAAATGGGACAATATTACGATGGGCTTTGTCATGGGGCTACCAAAGACTCCTAGAAGGAACGATGCAATAGGGGTTATTGTTGATTGTCTTACCAAGTCATCACATTTTCTTGCTATAAGAGAAGATCTACCACTATAACGTCTAGAAAGACTATATATTAATGAAGTGGTGAGACTTCTTGGAGTACACCTATCGATTGTTTCTGATCGTGATCCCCATTTTACTTCAAGATTCTGGAAGAGTCTTCAGAAATACCTGGATACTGGACTTCAATTGAGCACTGCCTACCACCCTCAAACAGATGGACAATCAGAATGGACTATTCAAACCTTAGAAGACATGTTGAGATCCTGCTCGCTTGACTTTCAGGGTATGTGATATCAATATTTACCTCTGGTGGAATTTTCCTATAACAATATCTTCCATTGGAGTATTTAGATGGCGCCATATGAAGCATTATACGGAAAGAGATGTCGCACACCAATCTGTTGGGATGACGTTGGTGAAAGAAAACTTGTAGGTCCAGAACTAGTGGAGGAAACGATGGAAAAGGTGAAGGTAATCCAAAATCACATCAAAGAAGCTCAAAGTAGGAAGAAGAGCTATGCTGATAACCGAAGGAAGGATTTGGAATTTCAAGTAGGATATCATGTTTTCTTGAAGGTATCTTCATAGAAGGGAATTATACGTTTCGGTAAGAAGGGTAAATTGAGTCCCAGGTACATCGGACCTTTCGAAATTCTATAACGAATTGGGGTTGTAGCTTACCGTTTGGAAATGCCGCCAAGTCTCTCCAAAGTTCACGATGTGTTCCACGTATCACTATTGAGGAAATACATGCCTGACCCAACGCATGTACTCACTTACGAGGAATTAGAACTGGAACCCGATTTTTCTTATTGCGAAGATCGCCTCAGGATTCTTGATACCAGAGAACAAGTGCTGAGAAACCAGACGACTTGTCTGGTAAAAGTTCTATGGAGAAACCATAAGATGGAAGAGGCAACGTGGGAACCCGAGAAACTTATGATGAAGAATCACCCGAGTATTTTTATACAGTAATTTTCTAAAAATTTTGAGGTTGAAATTATTTGAAGGAGGGGATAATGTAACACCCCAAGCTTCTAGGGTACGCTTCCCTTTCAATAATACAGTAGCATGTGTTGTACGCAACTTCGAGTTCTAACACACACAGCACAACCAATCAAACTAGCCGTTATGAATAGTAATACCCACTTTTTGAAATTTTATAAATTTTATCTTTCAAAATGGACTTCATTTTTATATTCAGAATATCGAAATTATCCTAGGGTGAAATTTTGGTATTTTTATGAAAACATTCAATTTTTGATGAATAGTGAAAAAACACTGAGTTATAGTTTAAAACCGAATTTTTTATTTAAATAATTTTTTATTTTATTTAAATTTAATTAAGGTCAAAATAGATACATAATACCTATATAAGTTCAATGTAATTCATTAGAGTTAGTTTAGAATAATATAAAAATTTTATTGAACTTTTCACCGTCATTTACCCACCTCCTTGGAGAATTTGGAAATTCACATAAAACTTAATTTTACCGCTTCTGTGAGTGGAATTTAGAAAATCCGAGACACACGGTTAATATCAAGGAGTAAAATGTGGTTCAATGAGATGAAAATAATATTTGGTGAATAGTAACTTTTTACTTTTATTTACCACGATTAAAAGTAAATAGGGTAATTAAGGGTAAAAATGATATTAATATTACCCTAACACATGTCCTAATTATATTGGAGAAGTGTATCTCGACCAAAAAAAACCTTATGAATAAAATATTATCATTTAGTTCCACTTGTATTATATTAAGACATTTATTATTATTTAATTCAAAGAAGAGTTAAAAGAGTTAATATCAAAGTTTATTTACTAAAACATTTTTAATATAGGGTTATACATAAGATAAATTCGATTGTAAATATTCGTTAGAAAGATAAAATGATTTCCTACATAATGTTATTTTATTTATAATTCTTAGACATTAAATAATTTACTTTATTTATGACACAATGATGATGCAGTAATTACCTAATTAATGAAATATTAAAATAATTGATATTATAAATATCAAAATAAATGTAATTTGAGACTCTTTATGAATTAAAATAATTTTATAGTTTAATATGACATATTAGGATTGTTTATATAAATTTTTTTCGAAGTAATAATTCTGTTATAAAATTATCAAAAACAAAATACCCAACAGTGTCAAAATTGACATAAAAGAGTTTTTAAAACAAATATTATATTATTTATTGATATTAAATTCCTAAAAATCTAATGTTCGGCCAAGAGACTTATATCATGATAGGTGTATCATTAATGTACCACTTTCGGGTCTCTTGGAGGTATATATTAAGTTTATTAACTATATAATATAAAAATACAAAGTGACATGGTAAGTGTCAAACTAATTAACTAAGAGTTAAAACTAAAAGATAAGGTTAATATAATGACCCAAACCTGTCTAAATTCGATTGGTTGAGTGGTTTTCGACCCATTCCCATATTAAAATTTAAATAATCCACTTTGGAGCCATTATAAACCGAATATGAATTTATTATAAAATAATATTTTTAGCTTTTCCAAAGGTGCCCCTCACCCCTCTTATAAAAGGGCACCCCCCCTTCTCACTAATTCACACATTCAAAGCCTCTTGGATCGGCAAAAACTTGACCAAATACTCTCTCAACTTAACTCAATATAACCTAGAGGCCTTAGTTTTATCAGAAATCCAACCTAAGGAGCCCTTTTGATCAAATCAAAAAGAAGAACCCGAAGAAGAGGTAATGTTTTCACCACCCTTTTTCAAGTTCATTTCTTCTTAAACTTATTTTTTCTTTGTTATTCCCATTCTAAAATAATAAATCAATTATCTCCTATATAATGTTATATTATTATAAATATAGTACAACCATATTCAGTATTATATCCATCCTTTGAATGACATGTCACCATACGTGCGTACGTACGGCTTACCGTCTCCACATCGTGGTGTAATTGTTATTCAATATATTATTATTTGGATGGGTATAATAATGATGTTTAATTCATGTAAATAATAAATATAACATGATAATTATTCTGTATATATGATATATCATCCAATTATATATTATTTTAATATCAAAAGTATGATATTGTCTCTCGTGCGTACGTACGGACTACCGTCTCCACGAATGCGATGAGATTCATTCCCCATCGTATCCATTCAAGACTAATTATCATTTGATGATTAAAAGTAATTTTTAAGAACTTTATATCATTCTGGATATGAATAAGGTACAACCTATCCATAACAAACACGACTTATGTAACAAAACATATAAAATAAAATGAGTAAGTTAACACCTGAAACAATGATAATACTAAGATATTATTAACAAATCAATGTTAACAGATCATATATGATATCATAATTATGTATATGGTTCTTAAATAATTTAATAACAATGTTTTAACTATTATTCAGGAGGTTAACATACCATCGACTAAGGAAAAGTACAAGGTAAGGGTTTAGTTCACAATCTCTTCATTATCTGAGGTTGTTTATACGTAATTATCTTCTGGGACCTCTTTATCATCCACATCTATGTTTATTAAAAATGTATTTAAAAACATTATTTCTATTTTACAGAATATGGGTTAAAGTCATTTATACCCTTGTTTGAATTTTTATAATAGGTTTATAAAGGAATCTTTCTATCATTTTCTAAACAATGTCCTTTTTAACCTTTTCGACTGAATTAAGTTAAGAATGTTTTTTTAACATATACGGAGGGTGTAGCTATTTTCTTCCGTTACAAAATCTTCAAAGATTACCTTACAAGATTATAAGGATAATTTCAAATTAAATGTTTTATTTTATAATTATTTGACTTTTAAATGATTTCAAAAAAGAGATATTTCCCTCAAATAGTTTTGATTTCATCTATGTCAACATCCTTTGATGAATTTTAAGCTTATTTGAAGTTGAGTTATTATGAAACAAAACTTCCAAATTGTATTGAAGGTTTTGTGATATGTTTGAATTTGGATGTGTTATTTTTATACCATTCATGGTTTATGGAGAAAGTATTTACATTTCGTATGCTAGTTTTAATACGAATGTTTATGTTATGTTTAAACCTGTTCATATGAGGAATGCATTGGACTTAATAAGTGACGGGTGGAGCCCGCTATAGCTCCCCGATGCATCGGTAGGTCTCATGATACAAACTAGTGTCTTGGCATAAGGCCTTGACAAAATATTATTTGTAGTCTTGGCACAAGACCTTGACTATGTGGTTATGATAGTATGGAATTATGCATTCCATCATTATGAAATTGGTTATTGATATTTCATGTGATTATTCATCTAGTAGAATATCTACGTGAATAATTAAATGGCATTATTTCATTTTAGCTTTTCCATATTATGCTGAAGTTTAAGTTTAAAGGGCTTTTGTTTTAGCTATACATTGCCTTAAATGTTTATGTTTATTTATGAATGTTTCCGCTATATTGTTATCCTTAGTGAGCATCTAAGCTCACCCCTTTCAATGTTTTATTTTTCCCAGGATGTGAAGAAGTAATTTATGAATGACCTGTAGGGATAATATGAGGGGATATGAAGACAAGATGTTTTTGTAGTAGTTTTCACTTTATGATGTAACCTAAACTTTATGAATGTATCTAGTTATTCCAAGGCTACTAAACTAAGTGGTCTTTCGAGACTTGATCTTTCTTGTGATCATGCCAATGATATGTAATAATGCACTGAATCTAGGTAACTGGGGTCGGGTCATTACAGAGAGTCTTGGAGTAGGCAACAATTCCCCCCAAAATGGTGTGATGAGTCCAACCTCCCATCCTCCCGACCAATACACGTCCCTAAGAATCACTAGGTCTGAAACCCCAATTGAATGCCTACATTCGGAAAGAAGGTTCATACCCAGTTATGGATGAGGGAACCATTGTGAGTTTCTATTAAGAATGATAATGGAAACCTGATGTTAATGATTGTGCAAAAAATGAACCCCCCACAACCAACCATCAGACCAAACCAAACACGCTCCGTGGTTGCCTCTTCTGACTTAGAAACAATTATATTTGATAACAACTATGAATTCCTAGACATAACTATCCCATAATTACATGAAATAAAGAAAATAATTCATTACATACATTATTGATACCTTTTAGGTTTATAGTTTCATAGAATTAAGATAAAACAAAAACTAATAAACCCATGTCTTTCTCAACTGATGAATATTTATTTACACTATACAAGAAACTATCTACAATTATTATTAAATATCTCTCAAAAATTATTTTCATAGTCTATCCTATTAGACATATCATGTGTAATAATTTTCTTCATAACCTAAGGAAATGGAAATATAATACGGGGTGAGATCAAACACTCAGTAAGGGAAACATATATTTGAAGCTATTAAAAACATAAGGATTGGATACATAATATAGAAGGAATAAATTATCTAAATGATTTAATAATCAACTAAAACTAAGTTAATTATATATATAGAATAAATAAAAACATGTATATCAATAATAATGATCTCATATTTATGGAATTCATAATTCCAAACAAAAAAACATGCGATTAAGGCCTTATGCTAATACACTATATTCATATGGGGAGAGGTATACACCAAAACCTAAATTATTTTGTCTTATAAGACCTATAGATTCATCTAGGGGATATATAATTTTAGGCCCACCCATCACTTGATTAATTCCAATGTATTCATCATAAGAGTTAACAATACATTTCATACTATTCCATAAGGAACCAATGTTCGAATAAAAACATGGCTATCCATATAATTAAAAATACAGAATGCCAATACATAATATACCTATGTTTATAGTAAATAATCATCAAGGATTCAAATATATTTCCCCATGTAAATAAAAAATATAACATGATCATAACCCATTCATTGGAAGAAAGTGGATAGTTAAACAATACATAATTAACTTGCCAATAATCATCCATATTGGAATAATAACATATAGAACACCAATAATTTTCCCCACATTAATAAAAGGGATAAAATTATCATAAAAAATCTATAGTAATAATGTGGATGGTTTAAAAATAACATAACCCTAGTGCAACAAAGGAAATATAAAACTATGTTGAAATAATTGAAAACACCCTCGTAAAAAAATGATTCGAATAATATCACAAAAGAAGGGATCAAGAATCAAATTGTTTGATATCATTAGTTCAATATCCCAAAAAATAAATATATATATTATAGGATAATTCATGAAACATAATACAAATTATGTTAAATTATTTTTAAAATGATAATGTAAATGGAAGAAAAAACTTCAAATATATTTTAGAAAATATTTTTGACATTAACATAACATATAAATCTATATGTCTCTTTCAAAGAAAACTTTTAAAAAAGTGGTGTGAAATATTTTAAAAAAATTTAATTTTATAAAGAATATATAATAATGTATCGTTTATAAGTTCTAATTTTTATCTTGAAAAAATGAGGAGAGGAATAAAAAACATATGAAAGTGAAAGGAAAAATCCTTTTTATTGTTTTCAAAACAACTTTTTTCAAAACTCACATTATAAGAAGAGTATCAAAACATTAATTTTTATTAAAACTTAATTTTAAAAAAGAGGATTATAAAATACCATTTAATAAAATGTTATGGTGGGATAACCTAATCTTGGAAACAAAAAATTTAAGATGAAACATTATAACTCAAAGAATTGAGTTTTGAGTTATCAATATTCCTTATGAGAAACATACTCCCTAAAGTAAAATATATTTTAAAAAGGTGTATTATGTTTCTATAATGTAAATTAAGAATAAAAAATATAATATCAGATAATATATTCAATTTCTATAATTTACCAAAATTTTAAGTCCAAGAGGATAATCATAGCCCAATGGATGAAAATTGAGTTACTAAAAAACTTTACAACTGGGTTAACAATTGAGTAAAATCCATTTGAAGAAAATGAACTTATTTTACTTATTATTTACCTTGAATAAAAAATACATGATAAATATACATTCATGTAAATTGAATACACAATTTAAAGGAAAACATGGTGCATAACATAAATATCTATCAAGCAATTAAAGTTTGAGACAAAGAATCCTTGTGGCTTGAGTAACATTTTAATCAAAACCCCTTGAATGAGGGAGATTGAAATTGAAATTAAATTCAAATGATTAAAAGATAATTTATGATATTATATCTCAAATAGTAAGTATATACACCACCTAAATGAAATTAGGTGCATAATACTAAACATATATCAAAGAGAGGAATTTGAGATGAAAACCCTTACCTCGATCCTGGTTCATTCTTCACTTGCACAAAATATCCTGAATAATAAAATTATGTTAATTAAATACATAACCAATAAAATTATTCATAACTATAACAATTTAAAATCCTAATTTATAATAATTATATATATAACATAGTTTTAACCTGTTTTCAATATCGGGTGTAAGTAATATTTATCGCTTTGAACCGATTTCATAAAATTCATGTTGGTATCTATTCATTTGTCCAAATTATATCTCTATTAGTTCATATAAAGTAATAAAATATATGTTTCAATATATTTTAAAAATATATATTTTTCTTTCATGTCATTTTTGGTTACAAACCATGAATATGAAATCAACAATGACCATGTTTCGATGATTCTTAATGAAATAAAGGTGTTTTCTTAATTGATGAGTTAAATGTTGAAATAACCTTAAAAGACAAAAAAAAATTATTTACATATTTATATAATATTATACCACTAAATAGGTTATCTTATTAATCCATGACATAAATATTTTGTATTTTTTAAGTAGGTGGTTAAACTGACCCAAACATGAACCTACCACGATTAATGGATGATTATGAGATGGTTTAGTTGAAATATCATTATAAAAGAAGCATAATGATATTATTTAGTGTTTATTAGTGTTATATATAATAATTATAAATAATTATAAAGAGAATATAATTTATATAAAGTGAATAATAATAAATAAGAGATCATTTTCCTCTTAGTTCACTCATTTTAAATGATTGAATTAAGGATAACCGTTTGTTGATCATATAATTAACAGGTTCTACAATTTTTCAAAAAAGAAACATAATGATTTCATAAAAATTATATTTTCTCATTAAATCATTCTAATAACCATAAATTATGGGTGGTGATAAAAAATGAATTTTGTGACTCATGGAAGTGGTAGTCCTTACGTATGCACGAACACTGATTTTGTTTTTCTTAATGGATAAGTGAGATAAATAGAAAATGATAATTAAATTAATATATTAACATTATAGTATTTAAATTATATTAATATAATTATATTATTATTGATAAAATAAAATTTTATGAAGATATTTATGAAGAAAATCTAAGTAGTTGATTATACTCACGTCGGGTACTTGAATTTTCTTAGGAATTTTCCTTGTAAATGAATGTATTATGATAACTAACGGTAAAAATAAGATTTTAAAAGTAAGATAAGTTTATAGGAGGATAAATTTTTTATATTTTCATGTATAAATTCAAAGGGAAGGTGAGTATTGAAGTGGTGGAAGGGTTACCCTTTTATAAGCGAAGAGAAGGGTGGTTTTAAGAGTAACCCTTATATTTTCAACAATGTAAGGTCACTATTCAAGTTTTAATGGAAATAAATTGAAAAAAATAAGAGTTTAAAGTGATATTGGGTTGAAAATAATCTCAAAAAATCCATTCTTAGACAACTTTGAGTGTTTTAAGCCTTTTCCGTTTAACTTTTTAACTTTTACCCCAACTCACTTTTACCTTGGTAATTAATTTTTAACCTTAGTAATTAATTTTTATGAAAAACCTAAGAATGAAAATTTCACCTAATTTGGTCCATATGAATTCAAATTTTAAAATCCTTTTATAAAATAATATTTATAAATGTGTGAAATTTAAAATTTAAAATTAACACACATAGTTGTGTTAAAACCATTTTTAGAAAAATACTGTTTTTAAGATTTAAATTTATATATAAGATAAAATTATATTGGATAATTATTTTAAAGACATAAATTAGTTTTTTATATAAAAATAAAATTTATGAGTCATTAAATTTAAGCAAAAATTGAGTATCTTCTTGAAAACACCAGATTTAAAGAAAAGACAAAAAATCATTTTTATTAAAGTTACATTTTAATTAGTTCTAAAAATACTAAACATAGGATTTATAAGTCCAAATAATATTTTAAAATTAATAATTTTATTCTTTAAATACATATTTTATTAATTTAAAGTTTTTTGAGTTTTGGTTTTTTATTGAATCCTATAAATATCAGAAGAGTTTTGGTTTTAACAAAAGTGGTATTTTCACTATTCACTAATAAAATCATCATTTTTGTTAAAATCCTAAAAATAAATCCTGAGAAAATATTTCTATGAAGAATCCAAAAATAATTTTCATTTTTTAAAATTTAAATTATAGAATTTAGAAATTTGACTTTTAAATAAAAAGGTGAGATATAATGATAAACTATTTTTATAGTAAAATCACCTCTTTAGAATATTAACCATTCTCATTCAGATTTTATATTATTTAGTGATTAAATTAGTATAAACCAATTATTCATATCAAATATATTTTATCATCAGTAATAATTTTTTTATTGAAATATAAACTCACATCGCATAAAAAGGCAATTTTTAGAAATATACTTTTCTAAATAACAAATGATCATAATAGTCATTTTAGGAAAACTAATTATATTTAATTCATAGTAAAAGTAGAATTTGTTTTATTTAAACATATATTTCATAAAAAAGGTATTCATGTTCCTTCCCATAATTTCAATGGCTATATTTTAAAGGTCATACTTAAATATTTATATTTTATCTAAATATTTCACAATTTTCGTTAAAGTTCAATATTACGTGCAGAGAAAGATATCACACACGTTTAGATCATTTAAATGAAATCATATAATAAAATATTGGGGTGTTATAGCATGGGTAATATCATAGGATGTCCTAGATTACTAGTTCAGGGGTGACCCAAATTGGTTTGTGAAAAAATGTTATTAAAGTTAGGTTAATAAAGAGGGATTAAGTTCTTAAGCCACGCTTGGTTATTTGGGTGAGTCTGGTATATTTGAGTTATTACTATTAGAGAATTATATGTAGGTGGATTAAGATTTTATATAGATATTTCCTACATAGATCCTCAAGTTACCATGGGATTTTGGGTTGTGATTCATGAATTTCAAGATTTTTATTATTTTGTGTTGATGTAATTTGATTTGAATGGGTGGTGTTTTGGTTATTATTGGGTGATGTGGGTTGTTTTTAGGTTCTCCATGTTTTGGGGGGTGAAAATGGAGGAAGAAACCAAGGAACATAGTTAAACCACATGGTCTATCAAATCATGTGGAGTTTGTGTGGTTTGTTCTTTTTAGCTCATAGTGGTTATTTTCACAGTTGGTGCATGACCTGCCAAACCATGTGTCCAAACTATGTATAACCACCATCCCCTTTGAAAGTTTTATTTTGGACTCCTTTTTAATTCTAATTTATTTAGGTATGATTTTTTATTGTTTTACATTAATTAAAGACTGTTTTAAGATATTTTGATGCTATTTTATTATATTTTATTAATGAGATGTGTTGAAAAACTCAATTTTCATAGGAAAGGGGGCATGTTTTAAAGGTAATAAATGAGTTTTAAAAATTTATTTAAAACGAGTTAAAGGATTAGGATTTCCAAAACTATTCTAATAATGATTTTTTGATATTTTAAAGTGATTTTAAATGGTGATTGATATTAATAAAAAATTTCTAGGATAAATTGAAATGAACTTAATAATTTGATTTTCAAAATGATTTAAAAAGGGAATTATGAAAATTACAGGCTGATTTGAAAATAAAAACTTTTCAGTTTGAAATGATTATGGGTTATTTTATAACTTTAAATGGTAAACGTTTTTTTGAATATAAAATGAGTTTATTTTTGGGTTTGTGGAGAAAAAATAGTTTTAAATAGTAATTTTTTACTTGAAATTTATGACTAAATTTTCTAGAGAAAATTGATATGAATTTGATGTGGTTGTATGTGTTAATGATTTTAAAGATGAACTTGAGGATGAAATATTTTTAGAGGAAATATCATAGTTTTGGAATAATTTTAAAATTAACCTTTGATTTTGTTTGGTATTTTTATTTCCTAAGTGGTGGTTATGATTTGTTTCTTTCAGTTTTACTTTTTACCTACTATTTACCCAATTTGGGAATAGTTGATCTCTAGTGTATTCTTGATTTAGTTTTATGTTAGCCTAATTATATAGTATACCTCCCAAAAATTTCCCAATGGGTTGTGAGAAGTTCAATCCTTTTAGTTTATGGCCTTATCCAAACTCCTGGTGGACTGGTGAAGCTAAACCCTTGTTAGTGGTTGGGACTTACTCAAGAGTTCCTGGTTAGATCCTGTTCATCTTTTTCTAGGTAAGTTTATTCTTCTAGAGTTAGTAATGAAAACCTATTGGATTCTCTATTTTTTAAAGAGGCCTTCATCTATACCTTATTTAAATAGTATTCACATATGACCTAGCTCCATTTCAGGATGTGGTTAGTGGGGCCATGAAAGTGATTTTGATTTATAAGGCCCAACCCAGGATGGTTAGTGACCTTTATTTTTTTGGTATTGGTGAAGGTATTTTATTCCACAGGGAGTAGCACTATTATATTATCTAGTGTGTTTGGATCAAGAAATATAAAGTACCTTTCTCCCATATTTATATGTTAAGTCATTGTATTAGAAATTGAGTTATTTTGGAAGCTTTGTGTTTTTTGGATATCATCATTTGAGTTTGGGGTAATAGTCCATGTAGTTTTTTTGATGTATTCCTTTATTTCTCCCCTCACAATAATAATAATTATTTTATTTTCTATGATTCTTGTCATTTAAATTTAGGATACTCTTGGTCTTTCTTGTTAGTGAGCTAGTCGATTGGATCTATGAAATTGTGGATATTCCCTTGATTGAATGTTTTAGTTGATCTTCCTTTATTCAGAGTGTTATTGTGGTTTCCGTGCTTTCCTTGGAGTATCCCATGGTTCTATTAACCATCCAAGTTAATGGATTTCTTATGATGGGGATATCTAGAATTGGTACCAAATCTTCTTTTGATTATACCATGTGGCCCTTATGTTTGTGTTGTGTTTTTAGGTTATGATATTGAATTTATGGATTTTTTTGGAGTTAGAGACGTGGTCTATTTATGTTGGTCTTGAATTGGTTCTAATTATGAGTTGGTACTTGTAGATGTTTTTAGTTTTTGATATGTTTATTATTTAGGTCATATTTATTTTAGGTTTTAGTTTTGATCATGCATCTTATTCCATTTTATGTCTGGTTTTTTGTGTCCCACTCTAACTCAGTGATCTTTTAGGGCCATAAAGTGTTATTATGGGGAGAATCATCACACTATGAAATTTATTTTTATAATAATTTTATTTATTTATTGGTTATTGATATTATCCTTGTGTATTTTTGAGTTTCAGGTTTAAATTTTTAGTTCTGGACACTTCTTCCCTCTGTCACATGATTAGTGCATACAGTTTAGGGGAAACCATGTGATGACCTTTACACATGTGTGGCACATAAGCACTTTTTAGTTTATTTTTTTATTTAATGGTTTAGTATTCATGGTTAGAAAATGATTTGGGTATAAACCATTTTAAACATAGAGTAAATAGTGCAAGTTATAGGTGCATATAGGCACTAGCACATGACTTGTGAAAAATTAGTAAAAACTATGAGACGAGTGTGTGAAAGGCCTACAATTATGAGAAGATATGTTTTGAATGGTTGGAAAAAACTTTACCAAACCATGTTTCTACTCAGGTGTGTCCCATGAGTCTCACATAGTTGGCACATGGTTTAGTAAACCATGTATCCAAACCATGAAACCTGCATAAATTTTAAAATTTGTGAAATATCTATTATACTCTCCTTTGATTTAACCCTATTTAACCCCATATCCTACCACTTGCATAGACCAGCTAAAGGAGAGCCCTAGGTACCTCTCCCTCCCTTCTACATGGATACTTAGGGATTCTATTATTATTTCTAATGGGATAATTAAAGTCTAGTGTCTCATTTATTCTATCCCTCTATCTCTTTCCTATCTTGTCACTTTTTTATTATTTTGGTTCCTAGGGAGGGGATTTAACCTAATCTATTGGGTTCCTTTATGTTAGTGTGTGTAGATCATTCTTTGGGTTCTACTCTTCTCATATTCAAAGTATTTATACAATCCAATCCCTGTTTGAGGTTTTTTATCCTTTCACAACCTTTTACATTCAGAACTTGATTTATTGATATAATATTTGGTTGTTTAGGTGATGTGGTATTAAAATTGAACCTTTAACTTGAGTTTTAAAATTGTGTTTAGTTTTAGTATAAAATGTTTTTATGATGTAAATTTAATTTCATTTTAGTTTTAAATTATATTTTTCAAAGCATTAACTAGAACTTGTTTTTAAGAGAGTGGATTTATTGATTTGAGCTTTTAATAAGGTATTAAGGATTATTTGGTACTTTAATAAAAAGTGATTTCTTAAAAGGGGAGTTGAATGGAGTGATTATGTGTTATGGAATTTCATATGATTGAATTATTATTTATTTACTCACCTTCACCTAGTTGGACATTATAACCCAGTAACTTGGGTAGGAGTACTTAGATGAGATGTGGTCCCCCAATACTAGTTATATGAGTGATTTAATATATGTGGAACCCCACTAGATAGTCTTGTAGTTCAATATCGATTCCACTAATTGATGGTATTTACCTAATTAGTGATGCAGTATGACTAGGTAATCCTAGCTTTAGTTTTTATAGGGTTTCTACCATGACATTATCCATTTCCAGTTCTTTTTCTTTCATTATGTGGTACTCTTATTGATTTTTTACAATACTACTACTATGGTTTACTTTGAGTACCCATCATTTATATGATGCTATTTTTTTATTCCCCTATATTTGTTTATTATTTTTTATGTTTTCTATTACTGGTTATTTTATTTCACGTCTTTAGTTCATTAAATATAATAGATGTTTGAAAATCAAGTCATGTAATTTTTTGAAATAAAATTAGTATAAAGAGGTCTTTAAAAAAAGTTATTTATCTCATTTGGATTTCAAATGTATTTTATTATTTTCTTAAAAAATGCATCTCTTAAATAAAGTGGACTGATTTATTAAGAGTGGAAAACATAGATTTTACTCATGTAACTTGGTTTACTCAAATGCTAAAATGGTCTTTCAATTATAAAATGTATTTCAAAATAGGATGAATGGATTTCACTTTTATAGGGGTATGAATGGGGTTTGGGGAGGATAACTACTATGAATCATTATGATGATGCCTATATATAAACATTTCATGTTCTGTTTAGATCTAAGATAAATTCATCTTGGGTGGATTCCTTCCCACGTTTTGCTTTTAGTTTATGTTCGGTATCGAGATTTTATGATGACCATGGTTCACACAGAGATCATCAGTACTTCACACCTTTATATATTTTGTGATCTTATGAATTTGATTTCTTTTTATGTTATGAATTTCTTATATTCTCATGTTTGGTTGTGTCTTGTTTTTTATTTTGGATCTATTTAATTTATGTGCAAGGGAAATTGACTTATGGGTGGGTCATATGAGATTATTAGTAAGACTAAACTAAAAATTTTATTATATATAATGGGATAACCCATTACTAAATTATTATATTTAATTCCATGGTGCTTGTTTCTAGCTTAGGGTGATTGAGAATGTGCCTCAAGTCATGTCATGGGCCGACTCAGATTCTTGGTTCAAGGGTGTCCCATACTGGTTCATGACACAATTTATTTTATTTAAACCCAACCCCAAGTTACCCTCTTCTAAATATAAGTAAATACATGTAAATTATGACTCTATAAGGAGAGTATGTGGTTCATAACTTGAGTCTAGGTGAAACCAACCAAGGAGATACATTAGATCCTAGAAGAATGCTGCAATTCGGACCAAGAATGGTTTATGAAGTTATTACCTAGGGCCAAGGGTGAGTTTATCTTCTATTAAATAAAACAACCATTACAAATTATCATGAGAATTCATATATATTTATTTTATTTATTTCCAATGGATGGTTATTTATTTAGGTTTATAAGATGCTTAATTTCAATCACATAAAATAAATAAATTAATCAACATGATATATGGAATAAAATAAATGTATTATACATAAAATATTTTATAAGGACTTGGTTAATTAGTTATTTAAAATACCCATAATATTAATAAACATGTAAAAAAGATAAAATAAAGGAAATTTTAGTATAAGATAAAAAAATTCCACAAGGAAAATATTAAGTCGGTATAGCCTTCCATTACTTGAGTTAAAATGTAACCACAGTTCAAAGTAATTGTCTGGACTCTGTCAATGTGATTTTGATTATCGAGGATTTTTTTAAAAAGTTTTGGTTGATTTAACCTAGTTAGAATCAAGGATTAACCATCTCAATGTGACTTAGTGAAACTAGTAGTCAAGTTTTGAGGAAATCCAAGTCTAGGATTTTAGGATTGGGGAGTCCAATCAACAGATTAAGGAACTGTGAGTTAATGTTATTGGAAAGGCCCACCCACCTAAATACCTTCAAACAACTTATCAATTACCCTATTAGGATAATAATGGGATGTATCCAAAGTTGTGGGGGGAGGGGGCGAATTAGTATTGGTATACTTTTATGAAATTTTCACTATTATCCCTTGTCACCTCTTCACTTGTTCAGTAAACAAATATCTCTTCCTTTTAATCTCAAATTTGGTTGGTATGCATGAAAATATAAATAAAAAATAATAATGATAATAAAAAAAAGTTTTTTTAATGATTTTATTCTCCTTGTGGAAGACTACATACATGGTGATATGTGGTTATTATTCCACATTCACAACTTCCTTTTTATTATCAAATAAAGCCCAACAAAGAGTATATAATCGAACTCTTTTATCCTTATAGTGACTAGATACAAAGAAAGTAATGGATTATAAATCCTATTTATAGAGATATAAGATTGAACCCAATCCTTATGAATTAGATCAATAATGGAACTCCTATGAACAAACAAGATAATTAATAATCTTTTTCCTCAGATATAACAGTTCTTCTATACTACCTCAATTATAAAAATTAGCATGTAATCTTAATCTTTATCACACATTATAGTTTATGTGTAGGCTATAAGCTATATATCGCACTATCTCATCTTAGATATAAGATATTAAAGCACAATCAAACACTATCTTATTTGTATTATTATTCATTTTATAAGGAATGGACTTCTACTTTAGCACTAGAACACTTCTTTGACTCATAGAATAATCAGGTGAAGTTGGAAGTGGGGTTTCTTCTATTTTCTTTGAAATAATAGTGATATATGAAAAACAACATAAAAAATATGATATTTATTCATCATAAATTATAAAATATATTCACATAATTCATGTGAATATTTTCCATAATATTTTCACTTTAAAATACATAAAATATTGACCTATAAAATATCCCTCTTTTTTGGAATCCTCAGATAATAAATATTTAAATCACCATTGATCTCCTATAAATAAACCTGAATACTTAGTATAATATAACCAAGATATTAGAATCAATCATTGTATCTTAACTCAATAAATACTTCCAAAAATACAACATATAATTTAAATCTTCAAAACCGCATGTGAACATGCTGTAAAACTGATGCGGTAAGGCTCCTGCATTTGCAATGTGGACTTATCCTTCTTCATCGCACAATACTGTATGAATATCCACTCATTTATTTTTTTTAATCTCAAAATTTTTTAAATCATGAATAGAAAAATTATGATATTTTGAACTTTGAAAGAATTATATCACCTTTATGTATCTCACTCTCAGTGGAAGAGACCATTACCCATATCACTGATGACCTTTACTACCACCATAGGATCCTCTATAATGTGGATAAATCCTCACTATTTTAGACCAATGCACCCAAAACTATGACACGGTGACTACTAGATAACTATTTTTTAGCTCACCCATACATATTTACCTCTTCTTGACTCCCTTGTCACATAACACCACCACGACTTAGACTTCATCCATTTTATGTATCCTATCTCTCTTCTCACATGCATGGATCCATAAGCATAGCCACGATAAAAGTCTCAGTGTTTTGTAAGTGAAATTATCCTATAATCCATTAAATTTACTCCACAACATATTTCAAATCTATATTATCATAGGTGGATCTTTCACATGAATATTTTAGCAAAACACCATACTTCGTGGCACTATGACATGGTTGAGTTCATCTCAGTGATGCAAATCTTCTTAGTATCAAACCTCTTGAGAATAACTATTAGTTTGATGCTGATACCTTAGTATCTATGATCATGATCCACTTAGTTAAATAATGATACTTAAATCCTTGAAGATCAGTATAAGCATCATATGATTAAATCCTCTTGAGTTTTCATCTTTCTTATTCTCTATCTTTATCTCATGAATTTGATGATTTCTTATACATTGTGGAACTTTAATGTTAAAACAAAAAATTATTAGATAAAAAAATAATATCATAATATTTTATGGTAATAATATTTTATATATTTTAATTTTGGTGATATAACATTAAAACCTCCTTGTAAGTAGAACCATTGGCATGAGGTTGAAGATGATTGAGGATGAAGTTATCTCATTTTAAGTATCATGCATATTTTTATTTTAAATAGATGAACAATGTGAACTTATTTAAACATAACACATAGAATTTAAGGTTTGGAAGATGATCCTTTATTAAAAATAACACTTTATCATTGGATCAATGAAGTTTTATGGGATTCAGTTCTCTCCGGTGACCCACCGTGTTGACCCACACACATGGATTCTATGAACCCTTCTCCAACCTACCCTATGCCTAAATTCACACTCTATTAACTATTTAATTCATCCCTAAAATTTTAAATTTAATTTTAGGCCTTATCTTTGAGTTTGTATTGGTTATCGTCAGGATAACTAGGCTGCTCAGATTGTTGATCTGCCTTACAGTTGGCCCTATTTTTTTGTCTAAGTACCAAAAATATTTAAATCTTATGAAATCAACAACAAAAAACTTAGAAGACATACGAAATGAATTATGAATTCATATAAAACTTAATTACATTTTATAAATAATATTTTATAAATTATTCATAGATAACAAAAAATATATTATAACTCAAAAAAACATTTTTTATAAAGTGAATGGATCTCTAGTATTCTAATGGAAGCGACTTATTCACTTATAATTTTAATATTTAAGATAAAAAATTATTCCTTAAACACATATTCATAACTTTATTGGGAATTACATATTCTTTGTCATCAATATTGGAAACACCAAACTACTTCCAAGAAACTCAACATCAACATATTGACATCGTGAAACTCCCCTTAATTCCTTTGATCCTCATTGATAATAAATATAACACAAACAAAAAGTAGGTTAAAAAATCTCCTCCTTTGTATTTGTTGTCAATACCCATTCTCGAAAATGATATATCAATATATTATACATTTTTAATCATTTATTAATAATATTCTATTCTCTCCTATTTCTCATTATTTTCTTCTCTTGCCCTTATTTATAACAAATATAAATTACATAGAAGAGGTTGGTGTCAATCATTCTCATGTGATGTTCCATCCTTTATCCCACTGAAAGTCTATGTGATCCATGCTTGATGTTGAAAACATGAGGGTTTGAATTAGACAAAAAATCTATTGATAATGTAACACCCTAATATTTGATATTTATTTCCTTTGAAATAAACTTGAAGTATTTGATATCTTTCCTTATATATAACCCAAAATCTATATGAACTGTGATATAGTAAACTATTATAAACTACCCATTAAATTAAAAGGCATGAATAATAACAAAAAATTAAGAAAAAAATATTTATAAAGGTTTTAATTAGTGGACATTTATTTATTAATTCATAATACATAATTATTCAATTTTCAATAAATTCATTTTATGCTTCAAAAATACATTTTCTTGAAAAATTGTTTTTATCACATTTTTTACATGAAAAAATTATAATTAATTTATTCAATTTTTATAAATTTTATTTTATGAAATTAATATCATTTTTTAAATAAAAATTTCAATAGTATATTATCATGATTTTTGTATGGTTTTTCTAAAAAGATTGTTTTTCCAGTGAATAGTGAAAAAATACAGATTTTTATAAAAAGTGTCATTTATTTCCATGTAAACGTACCATTATGTTTTGAATTTTATCTTAAAGTTATATAAGTATCATTTAATTAAAAATTATATAATTAATTACATGGTTATCATCATTATACTTTATTTTGATATAAATTCATTATTGGGCTTAAAAACACATTTTTCTAAAAACTGTTTTTATGCGATCAATGTGTTTTTTATTTAAAAAAAATAAATTAATCTCTATTAATTATTTTTTAATAAAATTTATATATAAAATATTAAATATAAAATTTTAACATTCATTTTATATTTTTTACAAGGCAAGGAATGGATGTAAATTAAGTTTTATTCTTAAAATTTTATTTTTCTAAAATAGGGTTTTGTTGCGGTTTTCACGCTTAGTTAAAATTAAATTATACCAATTATAGAAATTTAATTTGGTAAAATGGATTAAATATTCTTAATAATAATAATTAATATAATTTAGTAGTTTAAAATTAATTTTTGGTCATATTGAATAATAAAAAAAATAAAATATTGTTACCATTGTTAAGGTTAAAACGGGTTTACCGGGAGGGGGGATGAGTTAAAGCAATATATAAGGGATGTATTACCCCAAAAAATTTTACAATTTATATTTTTTGAATATATTTCAATATTATATTATCCTAAATTCAAATCCTTTTCCATTTGGATCCACTCTCCCATGAAATTGACTTTATATCATTGAAATATTTTAATAAATTCCATGTGTGTCCCTCCCCTAACTTATACATGGGAACCTCTGCTCCTCCCTTATTCATAAAATATTAGCCTTTTATATTGGAAAATACTAGATCAAAAACCTTTTTATAATATATTAATTTATCCTATAGCTCGTTTTCTTCTCTTAATATTAATCCTTCAAGGATTAATGTATAAGCCATATGAGGTCACTCAAAGAAGAGGTATAGATCTTAACCAAGCACTTTCAGTTTTATTTATTCTTATAATTACTATAACTATTTTTTATACATAAAAAGTTATGAATAAAATATAATTAATATACTAATATTTTATTATGATGATTTTATAACCATTTACCACCTCTTGTTAATAAAATGTTGATGAAAGTATCGCTTGTGCATACATGTGGACTACTGCCTCCACATAGAGATACAATTAATTTTACAACACCATCATCCATGGTTGGTTATTATGATGCATTTAATGTTTATATATTATATTTATGATATAATAATTATTTTTTTAAAGTTTAATAATCATTTACCTTTCTTTCATTTCATTCATCGAAAAATAGAAACATCACTCATGTGTACGTATGGACTACCATCTCCACATAGTGTTGTAATTAATTTTTCATCAATGATTTATATGGATGGTTTAAATATATATATATATATATATATATAATGAATATATATGATATTAATATCATTATTTAAATTTTGGAAATTAATAAATTATGATCAATGGGAAAATACTGTAACTATTTAACCAAAACACACATGAAAAGTAAAGCAGTTAACACTCGAAATGATGATGATAATGAAATATTGTTAATGAATAGGTAATAAGATGTCATGAGTAAATAATTTATGGAATTATAGGTATGAATACGTTACTATTATAGAATTATAATAAATTTAAAATTATTATATAGGAGGTTAGAGTGCTTATGAATAAAGATGGAGTTGAGGAAAGGTGTTTACATTTCAATATTTTTTTTTCATAATTGTTTATGCTTAAATTTTTTATGATGAAATTTTATGATCTATATATCCAAAATATTATTTATTTTATTATATTATGATAATTTCTAGAGATTACATGATTTCAGTTCATTTTCCTCTCTTTAATTACTCAAGAGACAAAAATATTTTTTAAAGAAAACCTTCCATGTTTTTATCTTCATTTAGAAATCTTTTCATTTTTCCATATTTGCTTTAAAATATTTTAAAGAGTGTTTTTAATATTATAAAAATATTATTTAAATTCGTTTTTAACTATATTTCACTTTATTTACTAATATTTAAAAGGGATCTTATTATGATTTTCCTAGCATGGTACTTTTGACTTTTTACCAAAAATGTGATAGGATGTTTTGTTTTAACATACACCACATGAATGAAATTACCCACCATAATGAATAATATATTATTTGATGCTTACTTTATAATTTTCCTTATTTATTTTCAAATAAAAAATTTTCTTTAATATTTTGGAAAACTTTAAATCTTAAATAAGTGATTTCATAATGAAATGGTTATTTTACCGAATAAATGTTTCAATGATCTTTTTAAAGGTATTTTCATCTATAAAAACATCCTTTGATTTTTTTAATGATTTATTAGAGATATGATCCAATTTTATAATATTTTTTTATCTAAATATTTTATGATTATAATGATAAAGTATCAATGAAACCCATTTTATTTTTCATGGGTTATAATTTAATATGATGATAAATGTTTTCATGATCTCATGGAATACATATGAATGGATTATGATTATGCGATGTGTGGTTCCATTATAAACCAAGGATGAGAGGTTTTGTTATAAACCAAGGATGAGTGGGTACATTATATCCCTTCAATGCATTGGGTAATGATGACATAATTGAGAAACTATAAATAGACGATGAAGTTTATAAAATTATAAGAGATGATGAAGTTAACTAGATGGAAGTTACTATTAAGAGAAAGTTGGAAATGACTGGGTATATATTTCAATTATGGGAGTTTTTCCATAATGATAGTCTTGGGAGTTAAGTTTGACTAATTAAGTGATTTTATATTCTTATGTGAATGATACAAACATATTACTTATTATTATGATATGTTTCTATGGCTCATTATTGGTTATTTATGATTTCATACTCTTATGTATTATACCTTTTATTTGATATAACCTTATTCCATGTTTCGTGATTAATGATATTTGACTTATTGGGTATTATTATTGAAAGTATTGATAATTTTATCATTCCCTTATGAATTTATTATGATCACTCATGATAATTGATTAATATCTCTTATGTTTACACTTACAGAGAATCTTAACTCGCCCTTTATTATGTTTCCCTTCCTTAGGTTATGAAGAAAGGGTTTAAATATGATATTTCTAAGAAGGGTTCTAGATTTGAAGAACTTGTTTATGTATAAAATTTTCCAAAGACACTAAACCTTTACAATTTTCGAATGGATTACAATGTTATGTAATGACTATTTAGATATCAAGACATAATATTTATGTATAAAAATTTGGGGTCACTATACATAACATTTTGAATTTGATACCAACTCATAAAAAATACCAAAAGTCATTCAAGGGATGTCCAAATGTCCTCAGTCTGAAACTAGATGATTCTAGTTGATAACTCTATTTTAATTAGAATCACAACATTAAATCTTACACTCATTTCAATAAACAATTCAAAAACATCCAAGTATATGTAGTATTTTTTAGAAATAATCCCTTATATTTCCTTCAATTTTCATATTTTCTTATCATTAATTAAAATGAATTTCTCTACCTTAATATCAAACTTTATACTTTAAAAAATAGTGAAGAGTGAACATGAATACATACCCCATCATTTAATTTTCCAATAACTTTCCACAAATTTCATATTTTCATGGAACAAATATGTTTGTAAGATTATTAAGACTTTATCTTCCTATCTCCCCCTCAAGGAGACACTAATCCTTATATTCATCAAGGAATATCTTATCTTAAATTTTTTATTAGAATTAAAATAGATAGATCTTGACATGATGGTGACTTTTTTAGACGTGAAATTTTTATCCCATCTTACTTAAATTCATTAGTTCTCTATTTAAGAATAAATATCACTTTCAATTCCCTACATGGTTAATATAAAAATAGAACACAAATGATAAGGGAGTAAGGTGATGAATCATTTTCTCATCAATGTGAGTAGTTGAGTTGAGAATTTATTCTCAAATACTTTTAATTTTCCAGTTTTTATCCAAGTATAAATAAACTCTTCATACACTCAATTTTGAATTTCCAACTAGTCTTGGAAAACATGTGTGTTTTTTATTTCTTAGAATTTTATTTTTGTGGGGTATTATTTTTAACATGAGCCATTGTAGCATAAATATCACTTGGTGAAATCTACGTATTCTTTATAATATCTTTTCAGACTGGAATAATTTTTATACAATCATTTGAGTTATTACATGCATGATTTCACCTCCCACACAAAACTTAATGAGGTTTTGGGCTATTATATTTTGATAACCCCTCCTGAATCTTATATTTTCTATATTTATATATAACAATTACCTTTTATTTATCACTTGATTTATCCTATGATTTTTTTATCTTTATTGCCTCTTCCAAATCATCCAAATAGATAACCAACTAATCAATGGGTATATTAACATTTTTTTGGATCTTACACATGGCTTCTTGAGAGTGTTTTTATTATCATAAGTTTATTTAAATGTAATACTTCTCTAAAATTTCTTGTACTTACATTGAACCTTATATTCTTTTTATTTGTTGTCCAAGGCTAACTCACCCTTCTTTTACAACTTATTAGAAGTATTCTAGTTTAAAAAATTCTTACGCATTCTTACCAATGCCATATCTCCTTTATTTTTTGGTTTTTTTGATTCTTTATCTTCATTTTTTGATAAATTATTAGATGAATATGCATCACACATGTGACCACTTCTATTGAACATACCATAGAGATTTTCAAGTTTTTCAAATCTATTTGGAGTATACAGATTGTTCACTTTCACCCATGTATATTTCCTATTCTTAGGCTTATGTTCCCTCATTACATGATTCTCTATTCATCTAGATGATGGAAAATTATTCTAACATTATAATTACTTATGTACAAATTTATTACAACACCAACAATGGCTAACTAATCTTTATCTTCTTCTTTGGAAAGTAATCTATCTAAACTTGGATACTTGTTATTTTTTCACTTTATTATATCCCTGAAGGACTTATTTTTCAAAACAATAACTTATAATCATTCTTCCTACAACCCTAGATGTAGGAGAGGGTTTCTCACCAATTTTATGCATCCAATGTTTTAAAATTTTAATTTTAATCTATTACTAAACATAACAAAAAATTTAAAAAAAACATCATTCTAAGGTGTGGATGGTACCTTTCCTTTTGGAGTTTCTTGAGATTTATCATTAAATGATATTATGATATTATTTATGAAAGATAAATTCATTTTAACTCCAAAATCATGCTTTGAATAATTTATAAAAACAACTTATTTTTCTTTCTATTGTTAAGCCTTCGGTTGAGTTGTTTTAAGATTAAAAACTTTAACTTTAATATCCATAAAATTCATGATGAGAATATATTTCTGATTTTCAATAGAATTTGATCTATATTAACAAGAATTCCCTATCCCTTCAAGTTTATCTTCATACACATCATTCTTCTTTTATAGTAAATTATGAAGATATTCAATTCTATTTTCCAAGGTTTCTATTTGGGCAGTCTTGACATCAAATATATCTTTTTTTGTTTTACTTCAATTCATAGAACCTTTCTTCGAGCCTTTTCAAGTATTTTTATTTCCCTCAAATAGATTTTATCTATTACTTATCAATTTTGGTGCATGTTTCTACAAAATAAAAATTCTTTGTTCTTTTAGATTCATTTTGATTGGTGATATTTTTTCACACTAATTTACTTTTAGCAAATAGTTTCTCTAAGAGAGACAAGTTCCTCCGTAAATTATTTAAAATAAATTTAAATAAATGATTCTAAATATTTGGATAAACCCTATATAATTTTAACCAGGTAGAAATATGATTCATTACCTGCTTTATCCAGAAATTCTTTAGAGATATGAACTTCTCTATTTGTTCTTGGTTTATTAGAGGAATAATCTATATAAGAATTTATAGTTACCTCATCTTCATCTAAGAGATTCGTAGTACTTTAGGTAGTTGATTTATTCTACATATTTACAATGTATTTTTCAACTAAAAATTAAATATTCATGATATGATTTCATCATGATTATAGCATGATGAAGTTGAATTTTATTATTCCTTAGTTTAGAGGGAAGCCTTATTCATTATTCTTAACAGCTTCATTTTATTCTTTTTAGCCTTGGAATAAATGAGATTCTGATCAATGATTGATAAAATTCCTCCAAAATTGTATTCCATTTATCCTTTGTAAGAGAACCACAATTTGTTTCTCCAAACTTTGAGATAGTATATAATCCAATTAGATGTGTGATCTTATACTTTGATACCAATTGATAGGATCACAATGGGATGTTTCCAACACTGTTGGGGGGGGGGGGGTGAATTAATATTGGTATACTTTTATTCAGTTTTTTAATTTTATCCCATATCACATCTTCAATTTCTCAATGAATGGATCTCTCTTCCTTTTGATCCCACCTTTGGTCTATATGCATGAAAATATAAATAGGAAATAATCATAACAAGAACACTAGGGTTTATTAATGAGCTTATCCTATTTTGGTGGACTATTTTTCCAGCGACATATGGTTATTATACCACAAACACAACTTACTTCTTATTATCAAAGAAAGAAAAATAAAGGGTATAACCTTGAACTTTTTTATCATATATATTACCTAATAAAAAGATATTAATGGATTGAAACTATTCTTTAAAGTGATACAATATTTGACCTTCTCATTGTGAAGTAGATCAATAATGGAACTCCTATGTCCCTCCTAGATAGTTAATAACCTTATTCCTTATATGAAGTAGTTATTTAGTGCTATAGAAATCAATGTTCTATCTCAATATTCTTCACGCCTTATGTTTTATATATAGATTTTAGATTATATCTCTAACTATACCAGCTTAGATATAATCTAGTGAAGCATAATTGAATACTATATTATTATTATGCTTCTTCAATTCATAAGGAATGGACTTCCACTTTATCAATAGAATACTTTTTCGACTCATAGAATAATAAGATGAAGGTGGAGTCAGGTTTCTTCTATTTTCTTTGATACACTAGTGATATTAAAAAACACAGTACCACAATTCTAATCTTTATTTATTTCCACTTTTCTTATATTTTCACACATTCCACATGAATATTTTCCATAATATTTTCACTTTTAAATACTTGAAATCTCATACTTAATAATATTTCTCCTTTTTATCATGAGGTTGAAGATAACCAATGACAACATCATCTCATTTGAAGTCTCATGCATGTCTATATTTTAAATAGACGAACAATTTACAATTTATTTCACATAACCCATCGAACATAAGGTTGGGAGGATACTCCTTTATAAAAAATCACACTTAATTTCCAAACAATTGAATTATGATGGGATTCGGTGCTCTCCTTTGGCCTATTGTGCTAACCCACACAAGTGGATAGTAAAAAACCTTCACAAAACTACCCTATATCAAACCATTAACTCTCTTTCCTATGTAATTTATCATTTAAAGTCATATTAAATAAATTTTTAAGTCATATGAAACTAAATTACCCTTTCTAAATAACAACATGCAACTTCTTCATAGACAACCAACACTATATTGCAACTCAAAAACACCTTTTACATAAAGATAATGGATCTCTAGTAATACAATGGAATTTTATTATTCACTTATACTTCCAAGAATTAAGATGAAATATTATTCCTTAAACACATATTTATACTTTCTCGGGAACAACATATTTTTTATCATCAATCTTGGTAATCCAAAACTACTTCTAAACAACTCAACATCAATATATTGGCATCAAGAAACTCCCCTTAAAAAATTTCATCCTCATTAATAAAAAATATAAAAAAACATAAAGTAGGTTCACTACCTACATCTTGGTTATGAGAAGGGAAATATAGACTATTTCCATGAGAATATCCTTAATATTGGATATTCTTAATCTGATAGAGAGGGATACTAAGACTTGATAAAATAATGAGAGTCTATTTTTTTTGTCATGTCATAATTTGATAATCAAGATAATTTACTAAAATATGATTTTAGTTAATATATAATATGGAAAGTGAAACCATGGGGATACTATGATAAATTATTGACAATTATTATTTCCTCACTAGTATAGATTTATAAGATTGGTATAATAATTTATACACTGAAATACTATAGGAAAATTTATACTATATATTGGATTAATCTATACTTGTTTAGCCACCTCACCAAGCGAGCATAAGTGAAAATGATTCTATAATAGACACATGAAGGATGATTCTGTTATCTGTTGCATCATTCTATTAACTTTATCTAAAGAGATGAATATGAAACATAAACACATGAATTCATAATCCATGATATCACATATATTATCTCTCGAGAAAGAGTAAGAGAGGCTTAAGATAAATGAGATTGTCATTCCACTTTACCAATATAAACTGGGAAATGGGTACCTATATAGTGAACTTTCATTAAATATGTTAAAGTATATTAATATGTTAAAAAACTTGGGCTTCCATTTGGATATAAAATTATCCATTAATCTCATATTATCATCTTTATCACCAAGATATTTCATATTCATCCAGACCTACAGGATGAACAATATGGAGAATCCACTAAATAATCTTTTGACCATGATTCTATAAGTAGATAAAAAATAGTGGGAATTTAGTTCCTTAACCTTTATGGTGAAAAAATTTAGAAACTACACTAAAAACCCCATGATCAATTCAAATATAATGGTTTATTTTCAACATCCTTAAAAAAATATTTTGTGGTTGTGTGGGGAACAAAATATTATTTACTTCTCATATAGCCAGAAATGTCACTAAAATAAAAAATAAAAAGAATTGAATAAGAATGAATCATTATCATCTAATTAAGGTATATTAATCATGAATTTTTTAGAAATTATAATGGATTGATGTTGGATTTATTGGAAAGAAGGTTAGTCGAGGTAGTTGACAATAAGATGGTCAAATTTGGTTGACAATAAGGTTAGTCAAGTTTTATTACCAATATATGTGTTAGAATATTAATAAATAAATTCAGATTTGTTGAAAATAAAATTGATGACAACACACGTTGAAGATTACTAAAGTTTTTAAGTTTTTATTAGGAGATTAGTTGATCCCAAAGTTGTTTTCCAAGGTATATTGTTAACATAAAGCTCTATAACTATTATTATTGGAAGTATTGACAAAGCGATGTTTGGTCAAGTGGAATATTTATGGAGGCATACAAGAGGTGAAGTTCATGGGGTGTGTTACACAGGAGTTCAAGCTAGCCAACATAGGAAAGACTACATCATATTGCCGACTATTATGGTCATGCTGTAAAGGGAGTTTTTCCATCTATTCCATAGAGAACATACTACATGCTATAGAGGAGATGTTGGAGAATGGAATAAACTATATTGAATATAGAAATGCTGTAAAGGAGATGTTAAAGGATAAATCCAAAGTTTTTCCATGTTTTAGTCACCATGGTGACACCGAAGGGCTGTTAGCTATTCCATAAGGCTATTTGGTAGCATGAAAAAAGAAGGCCAACCTTGGATAGCCAACCAAGTCAGCTCAACCCTGCATGTGTGGGTGAAAGCTCTACCACATAAGGGAACCAACAAAGAAATCCATCCACAACAACACCATGAGGTAGTTGAGAACACATATAGGAAAGCATGTTCATTGAATCAGTGGTCCATATTATAGGGAAACAACATAGAGGAGGCTGGGAGTTGACCTTATTACCCACAATTAGTGAGTTATGGGAGGTTATGGATTATATGCTAATGGAAATCTAGATGAGTTTCTACTATGTGATTTGAAGCTTATAGGGTCTATCATAGCCAAATAGACCATGGTGTAGAAGTTTACATGAAGGTAAACTATCCCTAATGTAAAAGTAATCCATCAATTATCTTTTAATGTAAGGGTATCAACCACTAGAGATTTTGAGTTTTCCACACTATAGAGAGATGGATACAATAAAGAAGGTTTTTAAAGGAGTTTTGGTTCAATTGGAGATTTCAATATTTTCATACCATAGTAGAGAATGCTATGTCGCAGTCTCTTGGGAAGGAAGATGTCCATGGAATATTTATGCATTGTTCTATGGAGGGTCCAAATTCCATTGAATTAAAAAATTTAGAGGTTTAAATTTCTAGAGGAGACCAAAATTTAGTGTTGCATCCTTTCATAAGTCATTTTAGTGTGAGAAGCATTTAGATGAGATCATTTTAGAGATCATTCAAGAGTAATTGAGGAGATATCTCATGAGAAGAGTGTATATAGTCAAATAAGGATGTCCATGCCACAATATACTTTCCCACTCTATAGTAAGTTTTTAAGTTTTTAAGGATTTTCTGTAGTGAAGGTAGACACACCATAGTATATGAAAAATGGTTAATACTATGATACAACATATATGACCACTCCACAACTAGGATATTTTCATTCAGTTGGAAGTTTATATTGAAACTAAAATAAGGAAGTTATTTATTTGAATCTAGGGTGTAAAATTTAGATTCAAAGGCATATTATGATCCCAATAATTACATGGGAAACCTATCGTGATCCTAGGTAAGAGGATATTAAATATTAACCATTGGATTTAATGGAGAGAGAGAGAGTAATTATCTATAAAATTTTCTATAATAGTTCTATAGGAACAAGAAGCTCTGTATAGAGAATACATTGATATATCTAATTATTAGAAAGTAAGGTGAGTTTATTCTAGTGAGGGGTTGGAATTATTAATGAATTGACATATATAGAAGATCTTACAAAAGTAGAATAATCTATTTACTATGCCTACAAAAAATTGAGGTTATTCCAGAAGTATTCTGGATGGAAGAAGGTTCTGCGTCAAGGTGTTTTTCACAAGTTGTAAAGGAGTAGCAAAAGGGAATTCAACATAGCATCTATCTACAAGGAAGGATGAATTCCATGTTTTTTTTTCCGGATAACAGAATCACATGTTTATAATTACATAAAGTTTATCCTTTCTACTGATAGTGATCCTTGGAAGGACCATTATAGGGAGTAATCCTTGGAAAGTAGTTATCCGCCCTTAACATTTTAAGGTAGTGAGTCTCGGAATAAGAGTGACCTAGCTCAAATATTTATAACCAGTGAGGTTCATAGTGGTTTTGGTACACAATACAATTCTAATTCATACTCCATGGATGTATAATAGTGAGGGCGAACCAACTAAATAATTATTCCCATATTTACTTTACGCATGAGCACCAAAATGAATCAAGAAAACAAAATCATATTCGGTAAAATAGAAATCCAAGTGTCCCTAAATGTTGAGAGGTTAAGATCCTCAAATAAAAAATGATACTTTAAAGGAGTAAGAGTTTTAATTATCATTGACGATGCATACCATGATTCAACCCCTATTAGGTTAATCTCACACTAATTCCCTTATTCAAGTCCAACAATGTTTTACTTCTTCGGAATTAAATACAAAATGTTGTTTACACATTTGTTTTGAAATATCATAACCAAGGAATTTTAGACACATTAAAAGAAGAAAGTTAAATTCTTCCAGTAGCCAAGGAAGGTTGGTCCCTATGCCACTTGTGAGAAACCCATGACTTCAATTTTCTAAGTGGACCGATTCTTGTGAAAATATTATTTTGTATTGTGTTTTACCAAATCATTTATCTTAGTATCCAATTAGACACAATAAGACATTATTTCATTATTGAAATTAAAAATTTTATGGTATTTTTAAATTTAACTAATAGTTTAGTAATACTTGAATCATAAGAAATGAATGATGAGTATAAAATATAGGAATTATACATAGTTTTAGAAAAATAATTATTTATTCAATTAAATAAACCTTTAGAAATAAAGGTAATCCATATAGCTTCTAGAATTAGTTTATCTAGAAAACATGAACAATTTTAAGGAAAATTTAGAGTTATTTTTACATACTTCACAATATTCCTTTAAGAGATTTTAGGAATTTAAAATGGAATTAATGAATGAATTTGGTAAATGATATAGAATAATATAGTTGGGTTTGTTAGAGAATATCTTAACCAATTAGTCACTGATAATTTAAATGTAGATTCAACATTTTCCCAAACTCATGTTACATTATTCAAATCATAGAGGCAATGATATTATTATCTAGATTAATGATGAGTATTATATATATTTCTAATCTTCCATAACTTCTTTATATACATGTTTCGTAAATATTAGGGTAATATCTTAACATATTATATTTAAATTGACTAATGGATATCATATAAGTCATGATATAATGAAATTACATTTGGTCATAGACTCAAGAATTTAATAGGAACTATTTGTTTAAAAATGGTTTTAATTGCAAACCTATTTTAAAGGAAAAACCAATTTCATCCCAGTTAATTATTTTATTTCAAATTTGGGTTTTAAACTTCCTAATATATAAAGGTATTGATCATAATGACTATTTTCAATGAGGGAATCACATATGTTTTTAGATAGTGGGATAAATCTAGTATTTTGTGAATTACCAGCTCTGAATACACATTAGATGGAATGGGAACACTAAATTCCCCAAGTATCAGTGGGAGGAATTGTTTTAGAGACAAATACTATGTATATAAGTTAAAACCATAGTGGTGTTTTTATATTCACCTAAATAGGTGATATATTATTCAATAAGAATAATAAATCTTACAGGGAGCAGTAAGTTGAAAATAGTTATGACTAAAAAGTTCATATGAATTCAAATATGGATTACATATTAAAAATATTCAATTATGTATTTTTGTAGTTTCTTCAATTGATGTAAATCCAATGGTGGTTATTCAATAGAAACAAGATATAGGTGGTATAATCAAGGAACCAATAAGTCTTGATTAGTTATACCAAGTCACCATGTGTAAATCCATTTTAATTCTACTTATCGTAGAAAATTTATTTAATAATTTTATTGGTAATTGGATGTCAATAATACCTTCCTTGGAGGAAACATTGTGAAAAATATCTCTATTACATGACTATAAAGGGTTGGAGAAACCATATAATTCCAAAAAAATAAAAAATATATAGATATATTTATTGATTAAAGAAAGCTTCATGATCATAAAAAAATAATTTGGAAAGAATATATGCTAAGTGTCTATAAGAGGTTAGTGGGAGTGATATGTGTTTTCAATATAGATATGTTGAAAACATATGAAAATATATATTTTTACTTATATACTAGATAAAAAAATTTCTCTAAGAATGACTTAAGTAGAAATACAAGTTTTTAGGAACAAGATACATAGACATAGATCTATAGATTTACTTAGATCAAGTCATAATACATACATTGAAAAGGTTTTGTTTCCTGTGTCACATGGTATGAAATCTATCCAGTATAATGTTCGAAAAAATAAGAAAATATTTTATAATGAATATATACTTCATATTCCTAAGAGTACATTATAAATATATCTCAAATTACATTATATGTACTTAGATTTGATATTCCTTATGCATATATCATAGATAGAGAATATAAGAAACAACTTGGAGAAATGAAAATGTTGGTATCCAAAACTATTTGATAGTATTTGAAAAGTAAAATAGAATGATTTCTTGGTAAATTAGAGAATTGAGAATACTATTAATCCAAGGTATATAAAACTAGTATTTTTTTCACTTTGATCTAGTATCATAGTTTGGATATGGTAATATGTAATGAGAATTTTTTTTTACAACTAGTGGTTTCTATATATACATAGACTATGTACTTTGTGACTTTTGATTTAACTTAAGAAGTAGGTTTTGAAATAATTTATTATATATTTTGGAATTTTACTAAGATAATAAAGTGTAATCATATGATAATGAACTCTAGACTTTGGTATTATCCAATATGTCAGTGGTAGAAAAGGAAAAAATGTATATACTCATAGATATCATATCTTGTGGGATTTTATGAAAGATATAAAGTCACAATAAGTAGAATATATATAAAAACATGGTAATACCCATAAATATAACCATATATCAATAGACTCATGAATATCATGTGAGAACCAACACAATGAAAAGATGTTAGCATTTAGGTCTAGTTTAAGTGGGACTGTATTGGAGTTAGTACCCAAAAATAACTAATTTGTACTTTATATTACCAGTATATTGAGGGACATGAATAATAATAAATATATTATTACTTGATGAGTGTTATTATACATAACATTAATGTGATAATGTCTTAAGATTATATTTCATATTGAATGTTCATAATAGTTACCTACTATGATGAGAACCTTGATGTGTTATGATAATATTCTTAAACATAAGTGCTATGGATAGATGAAATAATCTAACTATAAAAATATCATATTGGATATAAGAGTTATGATTATCATAAGATATTTATATTTCTTCTCATGAAGTTTACACCTAGTAATATCTAAGAGAGGATATTATGAGAACATATCCACTTGTTGGAATTCCACATATTATATGTGTTATTTAATATTCCTATTAGTATATATGTGTATTGGTCCATAGAAATGTGATTATTATTAATACATATAATGATTCACATACTTATATGTATTGATGAAAGTAGTGAAAACATATAATCATGATGAGACATAATACCTTGGGTGGATCATAAGTGATATGACATTGATGAATAAGTTAAGAAAGGATTTATCCCTTATGATTTAATAGAAGTAGATATTTTTAGCCCATTGATTAAAATAAAACCATCTAATAAATCTATGACCATGGGGATATAGAAATTTTCATTTCTAGAAGTCAAAGAAACATAATTCAATCATATAGGTTAATGACATAAAGCATTCAACTCTCTTGATGGGATATAGTGAAAAAAGTATTATATTACACAATGAGAATTTATAGGAGGTTTTTGTTGTTGTGACATTAACTTCTTTATCTATGAATTCATTTATGTATTTATAGATTCTAATATTATACTTTAGCCTAGTTTTTTTAGAACCACTGAAGAATAGGCCCAGCGGTCCATGTACTAAGTGTGTTTAGAATCCCAATTAATTTTTATTTGAATTTACTAGTTTGAATAAAAATTATTCCCAACTCATGGTTTAATACTTATTCAGGTATGGTTGACCACAATAATTAAATGAATAGTTATTTTAAAGAATAAATATGTGATTTAAATATTAAATAAATATTTATTCACAAGGAAATTAATAATTACATGAATATATAATACTTATTTATATAGTATTTATTATCAAGGTAAAAAATGATTATTTATCTAGTTGCACAAATATTAAATAAATATTTATTCACTATTTAGTGAGTGTAATATTTATTTATCGAACAAAAAATGAAATTATATTTATTTATTTAAATAATAATTATTTAATTTTTGATAAATTTTGAGAATGATTAATGGATTGATTTGATGGTTTGATGGGAATGTTATATTTAATATCATTTAAGTAAAAATTAATTTATTTATTTATGAAAATATATTTAAATAATACCTTAGTTTAATGTATTTCAAGGAAATAATAATAATAATAAAATTATTATTCAATACGGGGTTTACTATTGATTAAGAGATTGGTTAAGGGCCTATTTTTAATAACCAATTCTCTAACTTAGCTATATAAACATGATTATATCATTTCTAGGTTTAGATAATTATTGTGCACAACATTGACCATAGAGAATTCTCTCCACCCTAGAGAGAAGTTTCTCTATAACACTCTCAAGAATGAAGAACAACAATCCTAATCCTCTATCTCAGGGATCTAGGTAACAAGATAAATAAATTTTCCAACTTGAAGATTTATCGTTACAATCAATGATGAATGATGGAATAGATTATAACTGTCCATGCCATATCTTAGAGATTTTATGGTAATAATCCATGGTTTGTAGAATACGTGTGTATATTATTAAAGGGAATCTATACTTGAATCCTTTGACGTAACAATGATACAAAAATAAAAGGTTAACCGACTCGACAATGAATAAATAATTACAAGAAAAGGTAATTCTTATTCATATAAAGCAATTATAAATTATATGTGAAAAATATACTCTCTTCATTTATTCTAGAGTTTTATCATTTGGTTTTGAGGATTAATATGAAGAAAATGATAAAATCCATTACTGTTCATGGGCCCAACCTACTCCTACTATGCTCTAGAACCATCAGTTCTAGTGTTACCTTGTGTAATTAGTAATGTGTCTTATTTAATTTCAGAGTTAGATGATTAAATGTATAATTATTTTTTATGGATTTTAACTAAATTTTTACTTAAACCAAATCAACTAGGGATATGATATTCAAGTATAAAATTGATCTCAAATTGTCTTATGTTTTTAAGGATTATACCTAAAATGATTATTTTGAAATGAAAAGTTAAAAGTTACACATCGATGCTAAAAAATATGCATTGGGGGATTCGAATCCATTAATTTCTATGAAATTTTTTCATAATTTTTACATGAACTCAACCCAAGATATAATAATAATTTCTCACAAACCAAGGGAATATTTAATGTTATATATTGATTGTGATGAGATGAAATCCAATGTTTAAAAACACACCAATTAGATTAAAGGTGAGTTATACAAAGACGATGTTATATGTCTAACATATCATCAGGCATTAAGAGATAAATAATAATATATTTGTTAAATATATGGTATTTTATAGTAATCATATATTTCAACCCCTTGTATGCACAAAGTTTAATGTAAAATAATTTAGAAACAATATTGGAGTGGGTTGCATTAGAAAACATCAAATTTGAAACTTTATTTATTACATATAGGTGTTGTATCAATGGGTTATTATTTTGTGATCAACTCATGTTGTATGTGGATGGGTGTCACCTTGATTATTCTTATAAAGGAACATTATTGCTAGCATCGATATATGATATAGATAACAACATATTCTCATTGACATATTCAATTTTTGTTAGTGATACCATTGATTATTAGACATTATTTTTATGTATATATAAAATAAATTTTTGGTTTTGTGCAATATATTATCATATCTAATCGATAAAATGTGATTTCAGGTGTAGTTAGAGTAATATTTAGAGGTGATTTAAATTTATATTTCTATCTTCATATGAAATAAAATTTTAAATATGAAACTAATAAATTATACAAAGGAATGGAAATAATAACCAAGGAAGAGATGCTCAAATTATTAGATTCCATTTCTTATTCCCTATTAGACTATGATTTTGATGTGTCTATAAATAATTTAAAAATTTTATATCCATATTTGGGAATATGGTTTTCAAATGATGGTAAAGTTGACTGATAGACTATGCAATGATTTATACACTATTGATGGGACCATATCCTCCTCCAATGGCCTGAAGGCCTTCATTTTTATTGATTTTGATAATCCACCTTTCAAGGGGTGAGGTGGAACTCTTACAAGGCCTGTAGGCATAAGTATTACATGGCCCGTAGGCCTTAGAGGAATTCATTTTCCCGTAGGCTTCAAACATTACATACAACCCAAACTAACTACTTGGAACTGCTCCTCCCCAGCATCTTCATTGTGAAATCAAATCTCCACCTTCGCATGACTGTTCGACTAGGCATTCCCGTGCATGCACAGGCTTGTCCTGATGACAGGTTCCACACCCTCTCATTCTTTCAATCCGTTTAGCTTCTGCATGGTGAAATCTCCTTTCTCATCATCCTTGTGGAGCTTGTTCTTTATAGGTCGTCTGGTTTGCATCTTCACTTAATGTGGCCCGAAGGCCTTGAGGTGGACCAAAGGCCTTACTAACCCGAAGAACTAGGTGGATGAAAGGCCTTAAAGGACTTGGGGACCAAATCGATGGCCCGAAGGCCCAAATGGGAGCATATTCCCAGCTGTTATGGTGTCAAACAGTACCTGCTACAATTCCCACTACATTACCTGCTACAGTACTGCACAGTTCCCACTATAGTACTTGCTTTAGTACCTGATTAAATTTTTTTCCACCAAGGAAGGCATGGAAACACTAAAAAAATATAGCTGGTCCCAGTTTTGAGTTAAAGTTTAAGAAAAATTTGTTGAGGGATAAATATTTGATGATAGAATAGCATGGACCTAATTAGATCTTAGTTAAAATAAATAAAGTAGATATTGATGTAAATCTAGGTACTCAAGAATATAATTTTCAAGCATATAAAGTGATCGGTATCCCTTATTCCCAATCTTATGCAATAATAAGAAAATTATATGGAAATTTGTGTAACTTTGTGGAGAATCTGTAATCTACTTAGAACCTAAGAGAATATTTTCATTGGAGTGATGCATCTTGATGAAAATAATTACATGACATAGTTTAATGTGCTTACATATATTGAATATATGAATCAATAATTTTTAAAATCACTAAATACTTCTTGTACTCCTTATATGCTATCTCATATTCATTTTGAATCTTAATTTTATAATAATAAGATGTATCATTGTTCTCCTGGAAAACAAGACTAACTCACATGAAGAAGGTGTCGAGTTCCCAACCCTAGTGAATACTATAAAAATAATGGCCATGAAGTTTTATATATTTAGTGTTAACATTTTTGTGGGTACTATAAAAATAATGTCCATGAAGTTTTTTACCGATTTCTTTTATTATTTTTGATTTAGAGGTGTTATTAATATTATTTGCATGATTAAAATGCATGTTTGATGTTATTTCTAAAAGGGGACATGTTAATGGTTCTATTAAAATATTATAATAGGTTGGATATGAAAAATTGTAAATGTAAATAATGGGAATGACCCATGTTAATTTTAAAACTATTTTTTCTATAAATATCTATGATATCATTAATAAATATATTAATATTTTATTATATGTAATGATTTTAATTAAATTTGGTCCAGGTCATGAATTCCATATTTTAGAGTCATGTTTATCTAGAATACTATCCAAAAAGTGTTAATCTAGAAGTGATCAATGTTAAATTGTGGGACATGACTATTAAAAATCTGTTACTTCCATTCTATGGTTTTCATGTATACATTTCCAAAGAAACTAATCCTAAATATCTAGACATTTATCCTCTTAAAGGGTTCTAATGCATGCGATATAGAACATGTCTCTATCACGGAGCCTTCAATTTGAAAGATCTATGATGGAGTTAATAAGATACATGGTATAAATTTGAATTTTAAATCCAATTTTTCTATAAATATCCTTGTTAGTTTTAATGAATATGGAAATATTTTATTATATATTGTAAGTGTAGTTAAATATAGTCTAGGTCATGAATTCCATATTTTATAGGGATATTTAATTTGAAAGCACATATAAAGTGTTAAATTAGTAGTGATCTGTGTTAAATTGCAGGAAAAATCTATTAAAAATATGCCACTTCAATTTTATGGGTTTTATGTGTAAATTTAAAAATAAACTAATACTAAGGATATAAACAAGTTTTCCTGATTAATGGGGACCTAATAACTCTTATTAGAACAAGTTAAATTGATTTAAATCTCAAACCTAATATCATCATGAAAAGATAAATGATAATGCATAAAATGGAAATGAATAACCTATAAAACTAGTGCAAACCTTACATATCCATTAACTTAAAAAAACATTTGAACGAGATTAATGATATAAAGCCCTAGGCTTAACCATTAAATAATCTTAAGTTAACTGAAGTATTCACATTGAGTATCTTTTCAGGTTTATAGTTTTATAGAATTAGGCCAAAATTATTACCTAACAAAATCATAGAAATACACAGTAGACACTTCAAATAGTATATATTTCTTCCATAACACAAAAACTTTTAAAAATAAACATAATTTATTTTTATGTTTAATCATCATAAATTTTCCTTGATTCCATCCTTGACATTATTCTACCTTAAATCATGTGAAAACATTTAAAAAATTGGTATCAACACAAAAATATCAGTAAGGGACATAAAAATAAAGAAAACAATCTGTGTAGTTAAAGCATGGTGACCCATTTAATGTTATTTGAGAAGATAAAACAAAACATTTTCTCATGAATAAAACTCTGACTTCTTACTCAAAGAAAAACATTAAAACCAATAAAAAGCAATTAAAACTCCTTTAGGTGACTTAGAGCATAATATAAATAAAAACCTTTCAAACCCATTTCAATTAGAATAACCATATGAAAAAATTCCAATATTGTTATTACCCAAGGAATTAGAGATCTATAATTAGGATCACCCTTCATATTAGCTATATCAGGCTCACCCATGAGCTATAATGAGGCTCATTCCTTCATATAATCTATAACATGCTCATCTGTGAGCTATAACGGGGCTCAACCCTTCGTATAAGCTATGTCGGGATCACCCTTGAGATATAATGGGGATAATACATTAGTTTAAGCTATACCTATATCACCTATTTCATATAATGCTCAAGTACCATTACATGAATAAAACATGTTCATCATAAAACCCTTTTGAAAATCTCTTCTAATCTCTTATGAAAAAAAATTCATATAAAAATACAACTTTAATTTAAGAACCCATTTTTAATAACAAGATACCCAAAAAATGGAATATGGGATTCTTTTATTTTTAAAATACATTAAGGCTTATAGAGGAAGCCAAATATCAAATAACAGTTATGGTGGTAGAGAAGATGTTGTCGTCATATATAAGGAAAACATTCTTTTTGTCATTTTGTAAAGAAAGTAAAATGATTCTTATAAAAATATTACTTTTGAAAAATTTGAATGAAATTCAATATAGATATAAAATGTGTTGTATAATCCTTTTATATCCATAGAAATAAATATTTAAATTAATATCATGATGAAAAAGATTTGATAATTAAATCCTTAAACGTTCAAGGTGTCCCATACCACATTGAACATTTAAATCCTAATATCCATGAATTAATACATTTAAAAAAATGTTAAATAACATTATTATAGATAAATAGGGATAATAAATTTATTAGTGGCTATATATACATCTTGTAAAATAATTAAGGTGCATATTATCAGGAAATGCCTCAATGAAAAGAGATTGAGACGAAGTCCCTTAGTGTGAGTTAAAATCATCATGTAAAATATTTATATTCCCGAATAAAAAACTTAGGTAAAATTTTAATTTCTTTATAATATTTTTAAAGTTTATTATTCTTTTTATATAAGTTATTAAAATGTTTTAATAATTACATAATCATTTAAGTTCACATGGGAGGTTTATTCGATATTCGGTACTTAAGTTGAAAATGAACTTATATTGATGTCAATAGTCCATGTGGTCATAAGTATATAATATCTAGAATTAAATTCATGACATAATAATCACTTATATACACCAATTATAAATTTTAAATCAAACCATTCATTTATGGTATGAAAAATGAACAACATTATAATCATGGAGACGATAGGTCATACATACGTAAGAGTAACATTTCCATTTTTCATTAATCATTATGGAAATAAGGTAAGACTTAGTTTATCTTTCAAAAATTATAATAAAATAATTAATGTCATATTAATAATTTAAATATTCTTATATATATTATCCAAGTTATGGGGTGATTAAAAATAAGTCACATCACTTCATGGATGTGATAGTTCACAAGTTCGCATGAACGACGTTATAATTTTTATGTGCATGAAAATTAAAAAATTAATTGATAAATTATTATATTTTAATGATAAATATATCATGAAAATCATATAAAAACATTAATTATATCATTATTCTCATTATTTATAGAGGGTTATGGAAAATGAATTAGATCGGTTCGTGGAGGTGATAGTTCACAAGTACGCACGAATGATTAATTACTTCCTCATTTAATGGAATTGAAAAATGGATTTTGGTGATTCTATTAACATAATAACATCTCAGTACATTTAGAATATTGAAGTTATTATTTCATTATGTTTGAATAATATTTGAAGGTATTGGAATAATAAATAAAGTAGAAACACTTAAAGAAAACGATACCTCTTCTTCGATTGATCGCTTTTGAAGAACACCTTAACACCTATATGAAGGGTGTTATGCCTAAAATAATGCCTAAATAATTTGGGGAGGGGTTATAGTAAGTGTTTTGGGTAGATCTTGGCTGAACCAAAAGGGTTTTTAAGTGTGAGTATTAGAGAAGAGTGGGTACCTTTTTATAGGAGAGGGGAGGGTCACCCTTGGAAACTCTTAAAATATTAAATTAATATAAATTAATTTTTTAATCCCAAATGACTCCAAATTTATATATATAGAAGATACGATTAGGATAGTTTGAAATAATCTCATCCAATAATTTTTAGACATGTATTGATTATATTTTAAACTTTATCTTTTCGGTTTACACTTAATTATTCTCTTTTAATTTTAATTTTTTGGTAACAAAATTTTAAATATTGAGAGGCTATAAATTTTACTTATATGTGATCAATTTTCCATAATTGTACACTTAATTAACTTTTATACCTTATAAAAGTCACTTTGTTATTTCAAAATATTTTTAGGATTTTTTAATAATTTAATAAATTATTATTTTTATAAAATATCAATTATGTCAATTTTTAAACTATTCATTTCATTTAATTTAAATCAAATAAAAAAATATATAACTTGTAAAAAACAATTGAATAGACTTTTAACATGTAATGGTCACCTATAAAATTTATGTATGGCATAAATTATGTCTAATAATATTTATAATATCATTTATTTGATTCTTCCTTTAAAAAATCTATTATTTCATCATCATTGTGTCATAATTAAATTTAATTATTTTCCCTAAAAATTATAAATAAATTTCCATGATGTATGTAATATTCATATATTTATAATGACTATTTATAGTCTAAGATATCCCATGTATAACTCCATATTCAAATACTTACCTTTTAAAAAGCAAGTGTAAAACATGACTATTCATTGAATATAACATTATCAAAGAATTAATGTCATCAAAGTACCTCCAAGTGGTCCTAAAATATACCCAAGGATTATCATGGTCAAGATAAAGTATTAAAATTAAATTATTATAGGTTTTAGTGTAGTTTTATATTATTATAATATTATTTTTACCTTTAATTACTCAATTTACCTTTAACCGTGGTAATACAATTTACTACTAAAGTTACTATTCATAATGTAAAAAAATAAAAGGGATATATTTACATAATTTGGAAATTATTATTCCAAATATAGAATCCATTTTTACAAACTCAAAATATAAAATTGGTATAAATTAATTAAAAATTAATCTCGTTGACGGAATAAGAAAATAGGGCTTTTAAGTAAAACATTCAAAAGTTCACATAGTTTTTATATCCAATTTTAATGTGAAATTGATTCCAATGACCAAAATTGGATTAAATGATAAAAAAATAATGTAAATATACTTTAAAACTAATTAAAAGGATGATATAACTATATAAATAACTTAGAAAAAAAATCAATTTTGAATTAAAATGCATTATTTTTCACTATTCTGTAAAAAATGAATATTATCAAAAAAATACTAAAAATACAACCAAAATAAATTTTTATGTCCCTATTCCAAATAAGAAGATTATTTTGTCAAATATAACATATAAAAGTGATAAAACTGGATTTGAAAAGGGTTCTCCATCAAAAGGCGTTAAAACTGCATTTTTTGAAAAATACTCCTTTTATCTGAAAAATTGAATTTGTTCTTACGTCATATCTATAAAAAATATAAGATGAATTTTAACCATCACATTGAGTATATTAATTATATATATTTCATTAATAAAATCCATCAAGAGTGATTTTAATTTTTTATAAACTTTTTTATTTTCATTTAAATATCTTTTCAAAAAAACATTTCCTTTTATTTAAAAGGGTTTTATTTCCATTCATAAATAATAGTTCACAAAATAATTAATTGTATACATGTGTAAACTATATTTTAATAACTCAATTAATATTATTCATTCCCACAATTTTAACATCTAGGTTATAAGGTAACATAATAATATTTAGTTGTTCGCTTAATTTCGATGTGGCATATTATGTACGCTACCGAACATATTATATCTTTTTAAAAAAAAACCTATGATGTTACATTACCCCCCATTTTGGAAATTTCATCCTCTAAATTTTAATTTTTGGTTGGTAACTAAGGTATTACTTTTCAAAATACCTATATTAAAGTCTCACATTAGTAAGAGGATTAATAAAACTACCACTTTAAAAGAAAGAAATGATAGTATGAAGGTCACCTGAGATAACACATAATAAGATTACATGTATGGAAACATATATATGGAAGAGAAACTAACCATCATGTTATGATGGAGAGTGATAAAAAGCTTGATCAGGAGAAAGTTAAAAATAAAAAAACCATAAATTTTTGATCGGTTAAAATGTTATTGATTTCATAGTAGGAAAAGTAAATAGAAAACATTTTTACTTTAAGATAATTTTCATAAAGTTGAGGAATTATTTTACTACTTATAATAAGAACATAAGAAAATATACTTACTTTAAAAGTAGAGTTTTCACCCTTTAATTAAATTGCACCACAAACACATCTTTTTCTCTAAATGATGAGTATTCAAGATGAATCAACTTATTAATATTCAAAATATTAACTATCTATTTCTTCTGTCTTGAAACATTAACAAAAAACAATATGGTTAGGATAATATAATTTTCTAAAAATAATAAACCATTTGATGAATAAAACATACTTTCAATCTCCAAAATTAAACCGTAATATCAAAAGTTCAACATAGACCATTCAACAAATAATTTTCCTTAAAATTCCTTAAATAATCTAAAATAAGATTGAAACCAAAAATTTATAAGGATTGGATCACATAGTCTTCTAGCATAAGTTTTAATATTTATCTCCAAATTATATAATTCACTCTTAATGTCTTATGCCAAAAAGTAATTTCCTAATCACATTTTCTCCATGATAGGTTAATCATTTACAGAAATGACCTGATTTCCACAAGTCCACAGTTAAAAATCATATATTCTTCTAAAATATAATTCAACTATTACTCCTAAAATAAAATTACATAGTATTATATTTATCTTAATCATATAAAGTTTCCAAAATAGTGAGCGTTTTCCAAAATAACATTTATCACTTAATCACTAAATTATTTTCAAATGCCAAGGATATCCATTTGGGAAAACTTAAGTTCCCAAAATCAACTTATTATTATTCCATAAACTTTTTTAACTAAAATTAAAAAGTAATACTAACTAGGGAATTCATGTAGGCCAATGGTAAGAGATAAATCCTTATTGCACTTCAGTTATAGGTTCGATTCCCGCATCCTTGTCTGACACGACGAGTTGTCACACGGTCTGTGTGTTTTCCTTTCTCAAAAACAATATAATTTTATAACATTCATAAAAATGATATAAAATCCTCAAAAATAACCATAAAATATCTTAAACTCAAAGTTTATCTCATTCCTTTTATTTTGAATCCTAAAAATTAATAACCCATAATTACCTAAAAAATAATTGTCTCCAAAAATACCATTAATCACCTTAAAATTTTAGAACATAAAGCCTCAAAAGGGATTTATAAGATATTTAACTTATGATAAACCTAAAAATTATAAACTCATATGATATCCCAATCTCTTAAGAAGACATCCTAATCTATAATTTTTCTAAACCATCCTTTTATACCAACTATAAGTCCACATCCTTAAACATTACATAATATAGAGTTAAGTCAAGAATTCACATTGATGATCTTTTTAGGTTTAGAGATTTAGAGAATTAGACCATAAATATTACATAACAACACCATAGAAATGAAAAGTGGACACTTCCAATAGTATCCATTTCTTATATAACACAAAAACATTTAAAAAGAAACATGGTTTATTTTTATGTTTAATCATCATTAGTTTTATTTGATTCCACCCTTGACTATATTCTCCCTTAAATCCTGTGAAAACATTTAAAAACTTGGGATGGGCTCAAAAACATTAGTAAGGTACATAAAAATAAATAAAACCATTAGTATAGCTAAAAAATTGTAACCCATTTAATGTTCATTGAGCAGACGAAACAAAACATTTTTGCACGAATAAAACTCATAATTTTTTCTCAAATAAAAACACTAAAACCAATAACAAGAAATTAAAACTCATTTAGGTGACTTAGAGAATCATATACATAAAACCCTTTCAAAAACATTTTAATTGGAATAACAATATGGCTGACGTCCAATATTATTATTACCCAATTAATTGGATATCTATAATGGGGATCACCCTTCGTATAAGCTATATCGGTCTCACCCATGAGCTATAATGGGGCTCATACCTTTATATAATCTATAACAAGCTCACCCATGAGCTATAATGGGGATCAACCCTTCTCATAAGATATGTTGGGATCATCTGTGAGCTATAATGTGGCTCAAACCTTCATATAAGCTATATTGGGATCACCCGTTTCATATAATGCTCATGTACCATTCACTACAAGAAAACCGCTGTTTAGCGGCGGTTTTTTCGCGATGGTTTTTAAAACCGCCACGAAACGCGTTTCGGGCTGCCGTTTCACGGCGGTTTTTAAAACCGCCGTGAAAAAACCACCGCTAAGCGGCAAAAAAAAATTTATTTTTATTTTTTTTTAATTTTATTCGAGGATTAGAGGTGGTTTTTTAAAAAACCGCTGCGAAATAGCGGCAGTTTCGGTAAAACCGCCGCGAAATGAAATGAAAAAAATAAAAAAACACGAGAAACCCTGAAAATCACTAAAATGACCATAACTTTTGATCCGGGTGTCCGTTGAAGCACCACCACCAGTCAAATCGAAGATCATGAAGAGATCTAAAGGCACATATAATCAAAACCGTGAGATGGTCTAAGGTGTGGAAGATATTAGAGTTATAAGAAAGTTGAAAAAAGTTCTCCAACTTCAAACGGCCACAACTTTCGCTTCGGGTGTCCGTTTGGGCTCTACCACATATCAAATCAAAGCCAGCGAAGAGAGCTACGCACTAAATCAGCACTAGAAAGATTATGTCGTGTTTTTTCGACCCCAAAACCCCCTCCGAAGGCCTCCAAAACCCTGTTTCCGTCACTGGTGTCCCGTCGAACTTGTCTTCAAACAGACATAACTTTCGATCCGCATGTCAGTTCGGCCTCCTCCACCTTCCAGATCATAGATCGTTCCATGAGCTTCAGTTTGACTAGTCGCGGTGCCCACATGAACTCCTAGATCATATGTTATGGCCTTTTTAGTGGGTATCGAGTTTGTTATGTTTTTCAATGCCTCGTTTCTAGCACCCGTTCCCCGTCAGCTTTTTTTAAATGGTCATAACTTCCGATCCGCCTGTCCATTCAGACTCTTTCACCTTTTAGGTCGAAGATCGTTTCAGGATCTTTGATTTGACAGGTCGCGGATCTAAAACGGACTCTCGGATCATAAGTTATCTCCGTTAATGTGAGTCCAATGTTTTTGTCTCTTTATGACTGTTTTGACGGGTTTTAACGGTAGCTCCATTTATTACTGTTTATTTGGGTTTCCATGACTTGTTATCTTTATCAATGATTTTTTATGGGTTATTATGATGATTATGTTGAATTATTAAGGAGTTTTCCAGAGTTGTCACGAGTTTTCATGCGTTCTCATTCTTTCTAATGCCTCATTCTTCATATGCTTCTCCGTCATTTTCATGCGTTTTCATGGTTTTTCATCCCTTATCACGTCTTTTCATACTTTTTCATGTGTTTCCTTGATTATTTATTATTTATTATTTATTATTTATAATATACTTTAATTTATTTATTATCTATTATTTGCAACTGGTTATTTTTTATTTTTTATTTTTTATTTTTTATTTTTTATTTTTTATTTATATTTATTAATTATTTATGTTTATTAATTATTAATTATTTATTATTTATATTTATTTATTAGTTATTATTTATTAGTTATTATTTATTAGTTATTATTTATTAATTATTAATTATTAATTATTAATTATTATTTATATTTATTTATTATTTATTATTTATTATTTATTATTTATATTTATTTATTAGTTATTATTTATATTTATTTATTATTTATTATTTATATTTATTTATTATTTATATTTATTTATTATTTATTATTTATTATTTATATTTATTTATTATTTATATTTATTTATTATTTATTATTTATTATTTATTATTTATATTTATTTACTATTTACTATTTACTATTTATTATTTATTATTTATATTTATTTATTATTTATTATTTATTATTTATTATTTATTATTTATTATTTATTATTTATTATTTATATTTATTTATTATTTATTATTTATTATTTATTATTTATTATTTATATTTATTTATTATTTATTATTTATTATTTATTATTTATTATTTATTATTTATTATTTATATTTATTTATTATTTATTATTTATTATTTATTATTTATTATTTATATTTATTTATTATTTATTATTTATATTTATTTATTATTTATATTTATTTATTATTTATTATTTATATTTATTTATTATTTATATTTATTTATTATTTATTATTTATTATTTATTATTTATTATTTATTATTTATTATTTATTAATTATTATTTATATTTATTTATTATTTATTATTTATTATTTATTATTTATATTTATTTATTATTTATTATTTATATTTATTTATTATTTATATTTATTATTTATTTATTATTTATATTTATTTATTATTTATTATTTATTATTTATTATTTATTATTTATTATTTATTATTTATTATTTATTATTTATTATTGATTATTGATTATTGATTATTGATTATTGATTATTGATTATTTATTATTTATATCTATTATTTATTATTTATTATTTATTATTTATATCTATTATGTATTTATTATTTATTATTTATTATTTAATATTTAATATTTATTTATTTATTATGTATATTTATTTATTATTTATTATTTATATTTATTTATTATTTATATTTATTTATTATTTATTATTTATATTTATTTATTATTTATTATTTATTATTTATATTTATATATTATATATTATTTATTATTTAATATTTATTATTCATTATTGATTATTGATTATTTATTATTTATTATTTATTATTTATATATATTATTTATTATTTATTATTTATTATTTATTATTTATATCTATTATGTATTTATTACTTATTATTTATTATTTATTATTTATTATTTATTATTTATATTTATTAATTATTTATGTTTATTTATTATTTATTATTTATTATTTATTATTTATTATTTATTATTTATTATTTATTATTTATTATTTATTATTTATCTTTATTTATTATTTATTATTTATTATTTATTATTTGTTATTTATTTATTATTTATATTTAATTATTAATTATTATTTATATTTATTTATTATTTATATTTAATTATTATTTGTTATTTATATTTATTTATTATTTATTATTTATTATTTATTATTTATTATTATTGAGCTTATATCTATTATTTATGTATTATTTGTTTTTTCAATTAATATATATAAGTATATTAAATTCTGTTTATTAACCACATGACGAGCTTGCTGGAGTGGTAAAGTCTTTGGAAAATATGCAAGAGGTTAGGGGTTCAAATCTCACCAAACGCAGAATTTCTTTATATTGCATGGGATGTGCATGTGAATGGGATGTGCATGCATGGATAAATAAAGTAAATAAAATAATACGAAATAAATAAATAAATAAAATAAATACGAAATAAAATAAATAAATAATAAATACGAAATAAAATAAATAAAATAAATAAATAAAATAAATAAGTAAAATAAAATAAATAAATAAAATAAATACGAAATAAAATAAATAAAATAAATAAAATAAATAAATATGAAAAATAATTAAATAAATGAATAAATACGAAAAATAAATAAATAAATAAATAAAATAAATAAATAAATAAATAGAATACATAAATAAAATAAATAAATAAATAAATAAAATACATAAATAAAACAAATAAATAAATAAATAAATAAATAAATAAATAAAATAAATAAATAAATAAATAAATACGAAAAATAAATAAATAAAATAAATACGAAATAAATATATAAATAAATATGAAAAAAAATAAATATATAAATAAATAAATAAATAAATATATAAATATATAAAATTAAAAATTAAAAAAATTAAAAATAAAATAAAAAAATAAAATAAAAAAACCGCCGCGAATAGTTTCCTGACGCACGATTTCGCAGTAGTTTTTCAAAACCGTCACCAATCGATTTAGCGACGGTTTAAACCGCCGCGAAACGAAAAAAAACCGCCGCTAAATGCTTTTTTTTCCATAGTGATTCCATGAATAAAACATGTTCATCATAATACCATTTTTAAAATCTCTTCTAATACCATATGAAAAATATTTTCATATAAAAATAACAGTTTCATTTAAGAATCCATTTTTAATACCAAGATACCCAAAAAAAAAAGGAAATAATAGATTATTTTCCTTTTAAAAGACATTAAGGCTTATAGAGGAAGCTAAATATCAAATAATGGTTACAATGGAGGAGAAGACATTATCGCTGTATACAAGAAAAACATTCTTTTTTTGTCATTTTGTAAAGAAAATAAAACACTCCGTATAAAAATATTCATTTAGAAAACTTTGAATGAAGTTCAATATAGAAATAAAATGTCCTGTATAATCCTTTTATATTCATATAAATAAATATATAAATGAATATCCTGATAAAAAAGATTTGATAATTAAATCCTTAAATATTCAAGGTGTCCCAAACCATATTGAACATTTAAATATTAATGTCCATGAATTAATACTTTTAAGAAAGCATTAAATAACATTACAAGAGCTAAAACATGGATAATAAATGTCTTAGTGGATTTGTATAGACCTTATAAAATAATTAAGGTGAATATTATCAGAAAATGCCTCAATGAAGGGAGATTGAGATGAAGTCCCTTACTGTGAGTCCGAATCATCATGTAAAATCTTTATATTCATGAATAATAAACCCAGGTTAATTTTTTTACTTTATTTATAACCCTTTTAAAGTTTATTATTTCTTTTATATAAGTTATTACCAAGTTGTAAGAATTACATAATCATTTAAGTTCACATCGTATGTTCAGTCAATATTCGGTACTTGAATCGAAAATGAACTTGGATTGATGTCAATATTCCATGTGGTTGTAAGTTCATCATCTCCATAATGAAATTCATGAAATAATAATAACTTTTATACCCAATTATACTTTATTAAACTGAACCATTAATTTATGGTATGAAAAATTAACAACGTTATAATCATGGAGATGATAGGCCGTATGTACGCATGAGTAACATTTCCATTTTTCATTGATCATTATGGAAATAAGGAAAGACATAATTTATCTTTCCAAAATTATAATAACATAATTAATATCATATTAATCATTTAAATATACTTATATATACTATCCAAGTAATGTGGTGATTAAAAATGAATCACATCACTTCATGGAGGTGATAGTTCACACGTACGCACGAATGATGTTATCATTTTTATGTGCATTGTAAGAACCCAGATCTTCTTTTCACATATGTTTTTCCTTTCTATTTGTTTTTGAGAAAATGGGGAGTTTTTGGAAATTTTAAGAGTACATGACTTGTAATTTAAGTACACGTCATGTACTTTAAGTACACACCATGTACCCAGTTGCTGCAGGTGACCGTGTGCAGGCCGTGTAACGGCCGGGCACAGGGTCATGTGTGGTGACCTAGAGACCGCCTAAAGTGGAGGCTGGAAAAGGCAAGTACACGTCATGTACTTTTAAATACCATGCCATGTACTTTTTTTCATTAAATGGGTCGGGGTCACGTCTGATGGACAGAAGACACTTCTTCTAGACCTATCTCATCCAGGAGCGTTTGTACGACCACAAATCTTCTCCGAGCCCGTGAATCGCATTCCATTCTCTGAATTGACCGTCTTCAATTGTGTTGGAATCACATTAGTGAGTTATTATTTCTTTTTGAACTTCATCTCTTGATTTATCCTCTTCTGCAAGATATCCTCAGTTGAACATATTAAGTGTTTTTGTAGATCTATATAATTATAGGGTGATTCAAGGCCTGAGGTTCGTGTATATCGATCTCATGACACCATGGTATGTGGTTTGTGACTTTTCGTAGTTAGTCTTTGAGTTATATGTGAAAAGTTCCCAATACCCTCATTTAGGGTATTGTATGTTTATGGTTTTAGCCCTTTTATTTGCCCGCTATGCCTTATTTGATTGGATAGAGTTTAATTGTTTGAGAATAGGGTTATCTTTGCTAATCTATGGATGTTTTGCCCGTGTTTTCTTGTTTTTGACTATTTGGTATAGCCTTTCCTGTTAGGTTGCTGCTTGCTTTCCATGCCTAGTATTGTTGGGTGGAGTGATTATTATTTGACATGCTATGATATGTTGTAGTTGTTTATCCAAGTAGTTATTGAGGTTTACTTTGGCTGCTGATTATCATTTGTACATGATTTCTTTACACGGGGCTATGGGAACCTAGCATAGTGAGACCATAGGGGAAATTGATGTAGAGAGCTTTCCCAGAGTTTCTGTTTTAATTATCACATTGCGAGACCATATGGGGGATTGACATTGAGTTCTCCCTCAGAGTGTCTATAGTTATGTTATGAGGCCATAGGAGGAATTGATGTTTAGTGCTTCCTTCGAGTGCTTGTAGGTTACCGTTAAAAGACTATAGGGGGAATTGACAGTGAGTGCTTCCTCAGAGAGTCTTTGATCACACATGACTAAAGGGGGAATTGACAGTGAGTGCTTCCTCAGAGAGTCTTTGCTATATATTCTCTTGTATTGTGAACCATAGGGGTTAGGCTGTGAGAACTATCCAGAGGGTTACTTGTATTTGTTTTTGGTTGATTAAATACTTAAAAGTAAATGTTTTTAAATGAAACTGTAAGACTATTTACTTTTGATTCCTTCCGTGTTCACTGCTTCTTTTTGCTTATTGCCTACCATATATATTCATTGACTGTTAGGCACAAATATTTGGGTGGTTTCCTACTAGTATTAGTCTCCCAACCTATTTGGGTCATGCTTTTGGGCCCAAACAGATTACATTTCTACATGAATAGATAAGGGAAGCACCCTTCTACTTCATGTACTTGATTGTGGTGGAGTTGGAGAGCATGGGACCAAGCTGAGGCTTGCGATGTTGTGGAGATGTTTACTTGATTTTATTTTGTACTTTGGTTTAGTACTATATTCCATCATTGTGATTTGTTTGGAAGATTTACTAGATATATGTATCATGCATCATTTATATATATGTGTGTGTGCTCCAGTTGTTTATTACTTCTGTTGTTTACTTATTGCATGTTTTACTGCTTCCGCTATTGCTATCTATTTTACTTATGCTGTGTTACTCTACCAATGAGGGAATAGTTTCCCCACTATCACACCCAAGGCCCATGCTGCTATTTGGTAGCCTCTGGCATTCGACAAAATGCGCTTGAGGCCATGTGACCAACCTGGTATGGGGAACCTCTGGACGGATCACGTAACCGGGACGTTACATGAATGAAAAGTAAGAAAATAATTAACATATTATTCTATTATAATGATAAATATATCATGTAAATCATATAAAAACATCAATTACATCATTATGAGTAGTCTAGAGAGACTTTTATGGAAATCAAATTAGATCGGTTCATGGAGGTTATAGTTCACTTGTACGCTCAAACAATTAATTCCTTTCCCATTTAATATAAGTTGAGATGGATTTAGGTGATGATATTAACATAATAACATATCAGTATATTTATTATACTTGAGTTATTATTTCATCATGGGTGAAGAATATTTGAAGGTAGTGGAAGAATAAATAAAGTCGAAACACTTAAAGAAAATGATACCTCTTCTTTGGTTGATCTCCTTTGAAGAACTTCTTAACACATATAAGAAGGGTGTTCTACCTAAAATAAGGACTCAAGAATATGGGGAGGGATTCTAGGAAGTGTTTTGGGTAGATATTGTACGAAATAAAAGGTTTTGGAAGTGTGATTATTGGAGAAGAGTGAGTTCTTTTTTATAGGAGGGGGTGGCACCCTTGGAAACTCATAAAATATTAACTTAATATAAATTAATATAAATTAAATATTTAATCCAAATGGATCCAAATTGAGATATGACTAAGATAAGATAATGATAGTTCCAAATCCTATCATCCAATAATTTTTAGACATGTATTAATTTTATTTTAAACCTTATCTTTTTGATTTAACCTTAATTATTCTCTTTTAATTTTAACTATGGTAACAACATTTTAAATATTAAGTGGATATAAATTTTCATTATATGGGGTAAATTTACCATAATTGGACACTTAGTTAAAATTCAGACCTTATCATAGCCACTTTGTGATTTTAAAATATTTTCATGATTTTTAAATTATTTAATGAGTTATTATTTTTATAAAATATCAATTATATCAATTTTTACACTATTTATTTTATTGAATTTAAATAAAATTAAAAAAGAGATATAAATTTGAAAAAAAACATTTAATAGAATTATAACATGTCAAAGTCACCTATAAAATTCATGTATGGTATAAATTATGTTAAATAATATTTATTGTCATATTTATAATGTCATTTATTTGATTCTTCCTTTAAAAATATATTATTGAATCCTCATTGTGTCATAATAAAATTTAATTATTTGTTTTATTAAAATTATAAATAAATTATGATGATGTAGGTAATATTTTTATATTTTTAATGACAATTTATATTCTAAGAGATTCCCATTCCAACTATATATTAAAATAGTTTACTTTTTAAAAAACATAAGTGTAATAAAAATGAGTATTCATTGAATATAATATTATAAATTCATTAAAGTCAACCAAGTGGCTAAAAGTGGTCCTAAAATAGACCTAAGGATTTTAATGGTTGGGAGACACTCATACAATTAAATTATGACAAGTGTTAGGGTAGTTCTATATTATTATAATATTATTTTTACCATTAATTACCAGATTTACCTTTAACTGTAGTAATAATTTTTTTTACTAAAGTTACTATTTATAATATAAAAAAATAAAAGGGACATATTTATATAATTTTGAAATTTTGATTCTAAATATGCAATCCATTTTTCCAAATTCAAATCACATAATCAGAAGAAATTAATTAAAAATTAATCTCATTAACAGAATAAGAAAATGAGTTTTTTTAAAAGTAAAATGTTCAAAAGTTCACATAGTTTTTATATCCAACTTCAATGTGAAATTGATTCAAATGACCAAAATTGGATTAAATGGTAAAACATGTAAATATACTTTAAAACTAATTAAAATGATAATATAACTATATACATAATTTAGATGAAAATTTTTTTGAATTAAAATGCAGTATTTTTCACTATTCATTAAAAATGAATATTATCAAAAAATGCCAAAAATTCAACCAAAATAAAATTTTATATCCCGATTCAAAATAAGAAGTTTATTTTTGTCAGATATAACATATAAAAGTAAAAAAAACAATATTTAAAAAGGTTTCTCCATCAAAAGGTGGTAAAACTACAATTTTTGAAAAATACTACTTTTATTTGAAAAATCGAATTTATTCTTATATCATGTCTAGAAAATATATAAGATGAATTTTAAACCTTAAATTTAATATATTAAATATATATTTCATTAATAAAATACATCAAGTTTGATTTTATTATTTTATAAACTCACTTATTTTCATTTAAATAGTTTTTTTTCAGAAAAACATTTCCTAAGGAATTGATTTTTATTTATAAATAAATGTTAGTAAAAGAATTAATTAAATATATGTGTAAACCATATTTTCAGAAAAAAATTAATAAATTTCATTCCCATAATTTTAACATCTAGTTTATAAGGTAACATTATAATATTTAGTTGTTTGATTAAGTTCAATGTGGCGTATTATGTACGCTATCAAACATAGTGTCTATTTTTTTAAAAAACTAATGATGTTAAAAATGAAGATCACTAGAGTGATATTTGAAGGAAATAATAACTCTAATGGTATCCAGGGCTTGATTGGATTTCTTGTCATATGAAATAAACTCTCCATCCTCCACGACGTGCCAACATCTTATCATGTAAAGGAGGAAGGAGAAGGTGATCGTTAAGATTATAGAGTTTTGGGGGAATGTCATGTGAGAATAACCACTTACATAATATAGACATGGGATTTATAAAGCCTCTAAGATTCTACTTAGTATTTCATTCATTAACTCATGCATCATAACACCTGAGTTAATGCTTTGACCAACACATGCATTGTATGCATGGGTTATCTCCCTTGCATTAAAACTCTTGTAACAATATTTTAAAAAATAGATTATATAGGATGTAATATTTTGTAATGTTTGAGAATCCCATGATTTTTTTCTAATTTTTGGGGATTATTCTGAGACCAGGCGCTAAGACGGTGTGTGATTCTGAGGCCTAGTGTGCTCAGAATGGTCCGTCGAAAAATGTTACGTTTTAAATAACGTGTGTGATCGGTTTTCCTAAAAAAGAAGAATAAATTTTAAATTAGTGGCCAGATCAGAAATCAGAGGGCACCATTTCATTCAATATGGTAGGTTTACCCTAGGAGAGACTTAAGTTTATTCGATGTAGGCCTCTAGTGAGAAAACTTGAAAATGGAATAACTGTAAATAAAATAATTAAATAAAATTATTATTTTTTAAAATCCTTATAACTAATTAATGGTGATTAATATTGAAAATCCGAGACCACCGTTGAGCTCGTGAGGGTGTGATTTCTTTAGAAAGATCCTAACATTGGCCGGTGTGGGCCAAAAGTGGAAAGTAGTTTTTTCCCATTAATAAAAGAATTAAATAAAGATTATTTTATTTTCAAATACTTATAACTTATAAATGGCAACTTGGATTGGAAATCCAAGAGTACCGTTGAGCTCATGAGGGTGCTCGTTCCTTAGGTAGAGCCTTACATTGGTCGGTGCGAGCCAATAGTGGAATGTAGTTTTTGGCTATAAATAAAAATAACTGAAAAAATTATTTTATTTTAAAATACTTATAACTCATAAACAGTAACTTGGATCAGAAATATGAGAGTACCATTGATCTCATGAGGGTGTTCTTCCCTTAGGCGAAGCCTAATATTGGATGACATGGGCTGACTGTGAAATTTTTTTTTTGGGATGTAACCGTAAATAAAATTATTTAAATAAAAAATATTTTATTTTCAAATCATCCTAAATCACAAAAAATAACTTAGATTAAAAATCTAAAACCATCATTGAGTCCATAATGAGATATTTTTCTTAAGCATGTCCTAATCTCGACTGAAGCGGGTCGAGGGTGAAAGTCATTTTTTTTGGAATTTTAAAGAAAAATAAAATAAACTTAGAAAATTTTTATTTTATTTATTTTAATTTTTTTGTAGTGATACATCATCGATGAAATGCGGAGACACGACAACGTTGAAACTCATTAATGAAATACATTAATGAATCAGCGCAGTGATGATGTAATTCACAACATGTCTTCCTTATTTAATTAAATAGGGTTTTAGTGTTGATAAAAAACCCTAGAATTCCTCTGACGAACAATGAAGGAAACATCTCCAATGACGAATGCTGATGAATCGGAAAGCGGAAACGATACCCTTGGAGAGAGAATCAAAACTGGAGATCGACGGACAACGACATGAGATCTTCCTTGACCAATATACTTTTACCAGGTAGGGGTTTATTTTTTCTAATTGATTACCTCCCCCCTGTTCTTCTTCATAAATGATGAACATAGGTTAAATCCACTAACATATTTACCTACGAATCGGTCATCTTTGTGGGACATGGGAATTTTCATGTGGGGAGTTATGGAAAATTAGATCCATGTTAGATTATTAAACCACCTTCAAATATGTTTATGAATTCTAACTTGGAGGGATTGGGCTGACACAAACAAGGCCCAGATCCATCTGTTATGGGAATTCTCATGTTCTTTGTGACCGAACCCATGGATTGACGATGATGCAACCTTGAACCCGTAGTAGTGATGGCGATGATCCTAGGATCTCAGAGGTGTTTGCAGATCGATAAATAGAACACCATAAAAAGTCTGGTGGTTCGCAAAAGGAACCATCGGCGTGTCGATGCTGGCAAGGGTGCTAGTAGAGGATGACGGTGGCCTGTGACAGCAGTCGTGGGTGAGAGGTGGTGCACCCCGATGAAGGAGGTCACGACGCTGTAGGGGGTAGCACCGGTCGGGTTTCATGTAAAAGGGAGCGGCTCGCAGGGTGGTCCACAACGTGGACTGGCATGCAGCCCACATTGGACCGTGTGCAGAGGGAGGTGGCCAGCCTCAGCTGGTCGCATTGTTGTGTGAACCCAGATGCCAGCGGGTGTTTAGGCTGGACCAAACCGGGTTGGATAGGAAACTAGGCTATTGTATAGCCCAACTAGAAATAATCTAGTCTGACTAAGTCAGACCGGGCTAGAGAATGTGGATCGGGTCTCTGGGCGACCTAATGGGTTGGACCCATGGCCGAACCAGGGACAAGTCCAGTAAGGCCCACTGTACCAGGTCGGACTGGGTCATCCCATACCCAACCGGGTCAGGGCAGGTCAGTCGAATCGGGGTGGGTCATGTGAGACCCCGGGTCGGGTTGGTTCGGGTCTGTCCAACCAAGTTGGACCAAGCCCGGACGCAACCGACCCCTGTTTAATAAAACAAAAATATATTTCAGACCATGCATTCAATTGGTGCGCCGTCTATGGCTTTGGGACCCTTACGACGAGATGGTCCTTTGGGTATAATCTAAGTGAGTTTTCACAACAGTTGAGATATGACCGATGGATTGAGGAGTAGATCCTCCCAGAATCAAGCGCACTAGAGAGTGGGAATCCTATGGTTGGCTGTGACAAGAAGGATATGACAAGTGGAACCTCAGTGGACCAGTAGCATAGTGTACCTTGGTGGTCCAATAGCATATCTAACCCTAGTGGTACAGTAGTTGAGAAAACCTCAGTGGTTTAGTAGCCGAGTGGACCTCAGTGGTCCAGTAGCCGATCAGACCTAAGTGGTCCAGTAACTGAGTAGACCGAAGTGGTCCAGTAACCGACCGGACCTCAGTGGTCCAATATCTCATCAGACCTTAGTGGTCTAGTAGCTGAGCATACCTCAGTGGTCTAGTAGCGTAGTAGACCTCAGTGGTCCAGTATCCAAGTGAACCTTAGTTACTCATTAGGGATGAGTCCCACATCAGTAAAAGACGATTCAACTTTACAACTGATAATCTTACTTTCTATACTTTGAGTTATACATAGTGTGAGATGTCTTTTCTTTGTGGTATTGAATTGTGGTCTTTCTTTGTGGTCTTTACTTTGTAGTCTATGGTCCCTACTGAGTATTGTGTTACTCACCCACGCACAGTCTTTGCCCGCATGTGTCATCTCTCATGTAGGTGATTGACGCTTCAATGGAGACCTTGGTGGTCCGGGACCAGGTGGTGCTTGGTAAGGTGGGACAGGAGAGAATAATTATATGGCTATAGGTATCTACCCTTCACCTACCCTTCATGTAGGGTCTCGAGTAGATGAACTATGGAAATTGTACCTTCCTTTGTGGTTTTGGGCTTGTATTATGGCCCCTTTGTACTTTTAGTTTGTACTGTACTCTCAATAGTTGTCTTAGTGAAAATTGTGCTTTACTTTGTGTTTAATTTCCATATTTTGAGCTTTGTGCATGTGTATTGGTTTAAAGGAAATGCCTTCCCTTTTTGGGATATTCCTACTTAGTGCTAGTCGCCAGCCCCTGACATATAGAATGCGGGCTTGGGGTAGTTACGAAACAAGCCTTGGGGGATGAGTCATGAAAAAGTGGTATCAAAGGAGGTCAATTATACCTTAATAGCCCAGAGTATATGAGTTTGGTTTTGGGAAACAATGTTAAGTGTTGTGAGTTCAGATTTTAGGCTAGGGAATCCAGTGTTGGTGCGACGGCCGACGTATCCATACACTAGGACCCTGAATTCTTCTTTTCAACTCGGTACATGAAAAAACTAGTTGTAGGGAAAATGATGGTACATGCATTATATAGAAATGGGTTGAGTTTTCCATGTCCTTCTTGAGTCAGCTCACCAGTTATACTCTATTGATCGCGGTATATCTTGTTTTGTTTCATGGTGCTTCCTTGTTGACAGTCAGTCATGATTCTACCGCGTGATCAAGAGGATGATCTGCGGGGTGACAAGATAGGCACAGAGGTTCATACTAGAGATATTACCATAGGGTGGTGTACCAGCTATACCACCACCTATGGAATATCACATGGTGCTCATAGTACCAACGGATGAGATGCGCGGGCTGAGCGCACTTCACGAGTTTCAACGATAGAGACCCCCCAGGTTCTGATGCGAGCCTGAATCACAGGCTTATAAGGACTGGATTGAGGTGGTGGTAGAGTTTTCCATATATTCAGGGCACCATTAGATCAGATGGAAGTCTTGGAAGTGATCCTTCTATGTGGCTCAGCAGGGCAATGGAGGGGTTTAGATTACCCGATCTTACAATGAGGTAACTTTTCTGTGGTCATAGCTTGAGAACCTTTCTCAGAGAAGGGGATATTTCCATAAAAGATAAGGGTTATTCATACCCAAGAGATTATACATCTTTGAAATGATGACATTTCAGTAGCTGAGTATTCATCGAGGTGTACCACCCTTTCCAGGTACACGATGAATATGATACGACCATTGTTTCAAGGCTCGTACCTTCAAGCGATATGTGTTTAGGGACATCTGAGCCAACAATATTCCTCTATGCATTCCAACTTATTCTAGGGTTCTAGAGAGAACCTTTGTGGTTGAAATTCCTTTGGCTGAGAAAATATAGCCAGTGGATGTCAGTAGTGGGAAAAAAAGAAGCCAATGTCAGTCTTAAAGACTTGGACACATGAGACTTTCCCAAAAGAGGTCCTAGGATAGGGGATCTATAGCTCAAGGCTCATAGGGTGATTTTGGTTGGCATAGAAAGAGGTAATCACTAGTAGAATCAATATTTTAGTGACCGCCAAAAGATTTCACTAAAGGGATATAGTGGTCGCCTAGCGTCCGCTAAATGACAGATTCTTTAGGCCCATCGGTGTTTCTTAGAGTGTCTTCCATTTGGCAGATGCTATAGAGGATATGAACATGGCCTATAGCGACCACTAAATGATGGTTAGTATAGGTCAATTCAGGTTTGGCTATAGCGACCACAATTTGGGGGTCGCTATAGGGGTCGTCAGATTTATCTATAGCGACTGCCTTTTAGCGATTTCTATATCTCTTCCATGCATAACTTATAGTGACCACCAAATGGCGGTCTCTATAAGTTATTTATTTTTTTAAAAAAATAAAAACAACACAATAAAAACCCCTATATTTCAAAATCACAAAAAAAAAACATTTTTAAAATATCTAAACTCATGCGCACACAAATCTCTTCATCTCGTCATCTTCCAAGATTCACATCCATCATCGAATATAACTTCATGAAAACATTTAATAAAAAAGTTAGTACAAAAAAAAAATCCAAACAAATAATTGAAATGAAATAATATATTTTAATTAAAGATTAGTATAATAGATTGAAAGTATTTAATTTTGAAAATATATTAATAATTTTGAATACCTTTTTAAAAATTTAAAATCGTTAATTCTATCATTCTAACCAGAACACATGTTCGATTGATGTATCCTCTACTCACTCACCTCACCAAAAATTACAAGTCGGCTGTCCAGTGATTTCATTTCATTCTAATGTCATTCGCTATGCATTTAATTGTTAAACACATGTTTTGGTCTTTTATAACACAAAAAGTGTTTTTTCCATCACCACAGTCACAAAAAACCTCTGATTAATGTACCATCTACCAAACCATTTTGAAATTCACTCACCGGTTTTTTTTGTCTGATTTCATGGCATTTCGAGGTCATTCGACTGGTTTTGAACACCCGATGCACCGTTTTCAAGAACACCAAACACTTAAAAACTACATATTCAGTCGTACCACACATAGTTCATGTCAGATTGACGTTTTGTCTCCTCATAAACATCAAAAATAATAATTAGATTGTTTCCTGTGATTTCAAGTCATTCTATGGATGTTTACTATGCATCTGACCGTTAAACGTTCGTTTTGTTGTTTTATGGAACCAAATTTTCATTTTCCATCACCACAATCACATGAAACCTCTTATTGATGTACCATCTACCCAAAAATTTTAAAATTCACTCAACAGTTATTTTAGTTTGATTTCATGCAATTATGTGGTCATTCGGCTAGTTTTGACCACCCCACACACCTTTTTAAAGCGCACCAAACACTTAAAAACCACGTATTTAGTCATACCACACACACAACATGTCCGATTGATGTGTAGTATCCTTATACACATCAAAAATAATAATTAGATTGTTTTCCTTTGATTTAAATTCATTCCAAGTATGTTTACTATGGATATGACCGTTAAATGTTCATTTTGGTGTTTTATGGCACCCGATTTGTGTTTTCCATCACCGTGGTCACATAACACATCCGATTAACATACCATATACCCAACCATTTCAAAAGTCACTCACCGTCTATATTCTTCATATTTAATGGCATTTTGAGGTCGTTCAGATGGTTTTGACCACCCCATGCACCTTTTAAAAGCGCGCCAAATACTTAAAAAACACATATTCAGCCATACCGAATGAACCACACATCCGTTTGATGTGTCATCTATTTGTAAATGTCATGAATAATAATTATTTTGTTTTACTATGATTTTATTTCATACTGATGTCGTTCGCTATGCATTTGATTGTTAAACTCATGTTTTGGCCTTTTATAACACGAAAAGTATGTTTTTTGTCACCACGGTCACATGACACATCCGATTGACGTACCTTCTACGAGAACATTTAACAATTTATACACCATTTTTTGTCATCTAATTTCATGGAATTTCGAGGTCTTTAGTCTAGTTTTGACACCCCAAACACCTTTTTGAAGTGTGCCAAACACTTAAAAATCACATTTCTAATCGTACCGCGCACACCACACTTCCGATTGACATGTCGTCTCCTCATACACATTAAGAATAATAATTATATTTTTTTTCTTGTGATTTCAAGTCATTACAAGGATGTTTTCTATGGATCTGACTATTAAACATTCGTTTTGGTGTTTTATGGCTCCAGTTTGTGTTTTTCGTCACCATGGTCACACAACACCTCTGATTGATGTATCGTCTGCCCAACCATTTCACAATTCACTCACTAATTTTTTTAATCTAATTTCATAGTATTATGAGGTCGTTCAAATGATTTTGAACACCCCACACACCTTTTTAAATAGCATCAAACACTTAAAAAACACATATTCAGCCGTACCGTGCACACCGCATGTCAGATTGACATACCGTCTCCTCGTACATGTCATAAATAATAATTAGATTATTGTCTTGTGATTTCATTTAATTCCAATGTTTTTTCCTATGAATTTGATTGTTAAACACGTGTTTTGGTCTTTTATAACATGAAAAGTGCATTTTCTATCACCACAGTCACATGACACCTCTGATTGATGTACCATCTACTAGAAAATTTCACAATTCACTCACATATTATTGTCCTATAATTTTATGGAATTACAAAGTTGTTTGAATATTTTTGGCCACCCAACACACCTTTTTGAAGCACACCAAACACTTAAAAACCACATATTCAGTCGTACCACGCACACCAAATGTAAGATTGATGTGTTGTCTCCTCATAAATGTCACAAATAAAAATTATATTGTTTTTACATGATTTCAAGTCATTATGAGGACATTCTCTATAGATCTGACCATTAAACGTTTGTTTTGGTGTTTTATGGCACCAGTTTTTTATTTTATGTCACTACGGTCACACAAAACCTCTGATTGACGCACCTTATGCCTGAACATTTTAAAATTCACTCATTGGTTGTTCTTGTCTAATTTTATGGCATTTCGAAGTCGTTTGACTGGTTTTGACCACCCCACACACCTTTTTAAACGACACCAAACACTTAAAAACACATATTCAACCATACTACACACATTGCACATCTGATTGACATTATGTCTTGTCATAAAAATCACGAATAAAAACTAGAATATTTTCCTATGATTTCATTTCATTCTGATGTCGTTCTCTATGCGTTTAATTGTTAAATGCATGTTTTGGTTTTTTATTGCATGAAAAGTGTGTTTTCTATCACCACAATCACACGACACCTTTGATTGACGTACAATCTGCCAAAACATATCAAAATTCACTCACTGGTTGTTTTTGTTTGATTTCATGGAATTCTGAGGTTTTTCATTTGGTTTTGACCACCCGAATCACCTTTTTGAAGCACACCAAACACTTTAAAACGACATATTTAGCCGTACCACACACACCACACATCCGATTGATGTAACCTATCCTTATATGCATAATGAATAATAATCATATTTTTTCCTATGATTTAATTTTATTTTGATGTTGTTCTATATGCATCTAACTATTAAGCATTCATTTTGGTGTTTTATGGCACTAGATTTACATTTTCCATCATTGCAATCACATGACACCTCTGATTGATGTACAATCTGCCTAACCATTTCACAATTCACTCATCGGTTGTTGTCCTATAATTTCATGGTATTGTGAAGTTGTTTGGCTGGTTTGACCACCCCACGTACCTTTTAAAAGTGCACCACACACTTAAAAAACACATATTCATCCATACTGTGCACACCACATGTCTGATTAATGTTTCATCTCCTCATAAAAATCACAAATAATAATTAGATTGTTATACTATGATTTAATTTCATTCCTATGTCGTTCTCTAGGAATTTGATTGTTAAAAGAATGTTTTGGTATTTTATAACACACAAAGTGCATTTTTCGTCACTACAGTCACACGACACCTCTGATTGACATACCGTCTACCATACCTTGTAACAATTCACTCACTAGTGGTTTTTATATGATTTCATGGAATTATAAGATTGTTCAGATGGTTTTGACCACCCCACACACCTTTTTGAAGTGTACCAAACACTTAAAACCCGCATATTCAGTCGGACCGCGCACACCACATGTCCGATTGACATGCCACATCCTCGTACATATCACGAATAATAATTAGATTATTGTACTATGATTTCAAGTCATTCTGAGGAAGTTTTCTATGGATATAACTATTAAATGTTCATTTTGGTATTTTATGGCACCAAATTGGCATTTTCCATCACTACGGTCACACGACACCTCCAATTGACGTACCGTCTACCCGAACAATTCAAAATTCACTCAATGGTTGTTTTCGTCTAATTTCATGGTATTATGAGATCGTTAGGTAGGTTTTGACCACCCACACACTTTTTTAAACGGTGCTAAACACTTAGAAAACACATATTCATCCGTACCGCACACACCACATGTCCAATTGACATTCCATATCCTCATACATGTGAAGAATAATAATTCTATTATTTTCCTATGATTTTGTTTCATGCTGATGTCATTCTCTATGCATTTGATTCTTAAACACATGTTTTGGTCTTTTATAACCTAAAAAGTGCATTTCCCATCACCTCAGTCACACGAAACCTCCAATTGATGTACCATCTAAAAATCCATTTCAAAATTCACTCACTAGTTGTTGTTGTTTGAATTCGTGGAATTCTAAGGTCGTTCGGATGATTTTGACCACCCGACGCACCTTTTGGAAGCGCTCCAAACACTTAAAAACCACATATTCTGCCGTATCATGCACACCGCATGTCCGGTTGATATTAAATATCCTCTTACATGTCAAGAATAATATCTATATTGTTTTACTATGTTTTCATATCATTTTGATGTCGTTTTCTATGTATCTAACCGTTAAATGTTCGTTTTGGTGTTTTATGGAACCATATTTTCATTTTCCGTCACCATAGTTACACAACACCTCCGATTGACATACCATCTACCCAACCATTTTAAAATTCACTCACTAGTTGTTTTCGTCTGATTTCATGTCATTATGAGGTCGTTCGTCTGGTTTTGACCACCCCACACACCTTTTTAAACGACACCAAAAACTAAAAAAAAACATATTTAGAAGTACCTCACACACCACATGTCTGATTGACATGTTGTCTCCTTATACATGCCACAAATAATAATTAGAATTTTTTCCTGTGATTTCATTTCATTCCAATGTTGTTCGCTATGAATTTGATTGTTAAATGCATGTTTTGTTCTTTTATAACATGAAAAGTGAATTTTACATCACCACGGTCACACGACACCTCTGATTGACATACCGTCTACTAGAAATTTTCAAAATTCACTCACCAGTTGTTGTTTTTTCTGATTTCATGGAATTATGAGGTCATTCGGATGGTTTTGACCACCTAATGCATCATTTTAAAGAACATTAAACACTTAAAAACCACATATTCTGCCGTAAAATGCACACTGCATGTCTAATTAACGTTTCATCTCCTCATACATCTCATAGATAGTAATTAGATTTTTTTCTTGTGATTTAAAATCATTCTGAGGATGTTCTATATAGATATCGGTGTTAAACTTTTGTTTTGGAGTTTTATGGCACCATATTTGCGTTTTAAATCACCGCAGTCATACGACACCTCTGATTGACATACTGTCCACCCAACCATTTCATAATTCACTCACCAGTTGTTGCTGTTTTCTGATTTCATCGAATTTTGAGGTCGTTTGGATGGTTTTGACCACCCCACACACCTTTTTAAATGGCGCCAAACACTTAAAAACCCATATTCATCCATATTGCGCACACTGCATGTCTGATTGATGTGCCACCTCCTCATACTTGTTACGAATAATAATTATAATGTTTTCCTATGATTTCATTTCATTTCAATGTCTTTCACTATGCATTTGATTGTTAAATGCATGTTTTCGTCATTTATAACATGAAATGTGCATTTTCCGTCACCATAGTCACATGAAACCTCTTATTGACGTACCTTCTACCAAAACATTTCAAAATTAACTCACTAGTTGTTGTTTTCTGATTTATTAGAATTATGAGGTTGTTCAGCTCGTTTTGACCACCCGACGCACCTTTTTGAAGCACCCCAAAAACATAAAAACCACATATTCAGTCGTATTGCGCACACCGCACATTCGATTGACATGTTTTCTCCTCGTAAAAATCATAAATAATAATTATATTGTTTTCCTATGGTTTCATTTCATTCCGATGTTTTTCTCCATGCATCTAACCATTAAACATTCGTTTTGGTGTTTTATGGAACCCGATTTATGTTTTCCGTCAACATGGTCACACGAAACCTCTGATTGATGTACCGTCTACCAAACCATTTTAAAATTCATTCAAAGATTGTTTTTATCTGATTTCATGGAATTCCGAGGTCATTCGACTGGTTTTGACCACCACACACACCTTTTTGAATGACGCTAAACACTTAAAAAACACATATTCAGCTGTACTATGCACACCACATGTTTGATTGACATGTCGTCTCCTTGTACATGTCAAGAATAATAATTATAACATTTTCCTATGATTTAATTTCATTCCGATGTTGTTCCTTTTCATATGATTTTTAAATGCATGTTTTGATCTTTTATAACATGAAAAGTGCATTTTCTATCACTGTGGTCACACGACACCACCAATTGACATACAATCTACCCGAACATTTCAAAATTCACTCAACAGTTTTTTTCGTCTGATTTTATGGTATTACAAGGTCGTTCGGATGGTTTTGACCACCCGATGCACATTTTTGAAGCACACCAAACTCTTAAAAACCACATATTCAGCCGTATCATGCACACCACACATCCGTTTGACGTGTCGTCTCCTTTTACATGTCAAAAATAATAATTATATTGTTTTCCTTTGATTTCATTTCATTTTGAGGTCATTATCTATGCATCTGACCATTAAACATTCATTTTGGTGTTTTATGGCATCAAATTTTCATTTTCCATCATTACAGTACTTGACACCTCTGATAGATGTACTATTTTCCAGACCATTTTAAAATTCACTCACTAGTTGTTGTCATCTGATTTCATGGAATTCTAAGGTTGTTTAGATGGTTTTGACCACACCAAAAACATTTTTAAACGATATCAAACACTTACAAAACACATATTCATCCATACCGCGCACACTGCATGTCCAATTGAAGTTCCATCACCTCGTACACATCATGAATAATAATTAGAATGTTTTACTATGATTTAATTTCATTCTGATGTCGTTCTATATGCATTTGATTGTTAAACACATGTTTTGGTCTTTTATAACACAAAAAGTGTGTTTTCCATCACTGCGGTCACACGACACCTCTGATTGACATATCGTCTACCATACCATTTAAAAATTCGCACATAGGTTGTTTTCTTCTGATTTCATGGCATTATGAGGTCATTCAGCAAGTTTTGACCACCCAACTCACCTTTTTGAAGTGCGAAAAACACTTAAAAACCACATATTTAGCCATACCGCGCACACTGCATGTTTGTTTGACATGCCGTCTCCTCATACATGTTATGAAAAATAATTAGATTGGTTTTCAATGATTTTATTTCATTCCAATGTCATTCAATATGAATTTGATTGTTAAACACATGTTTTGGTCTTTTATAACACGCAAGGTGCGTTTTCCATCACCGTGGTCACACGACACCTCTGATTGATGTACCATCTACTAGACCATTTTACAATTCACTCACCAGTTTTTTATTTCTGATTTCATGGCATTACAAGGTCATTCGGTTGGTTTTGACCACTCGACACACCTTTTTGAAGCACACCAAACACTTAAAAACCACATATTCAGTCATACCGCACACACCGCACGCCTGATTGATGTGCCTTATCATCGTACACGCCATGAATAATAATTAGTTTTTTTCCTATTATTTCAAGTCATTCCAAGGATATTTGATATGGATTTGACTGTTAAACGTTTGTTTTGGTGTTTTATGGCACCATATTTGCATCTTTCATCACCGCGGTCACACAACACCTATGATTGACGTACCCTCTTCCAGAACATTTTAAAATTCACTCAAAAACTATTTTCGTCTGAGTTCATGGAATTATGAGGTTGTTTGACTGGTTTTGACAACCCGAAACACCTTTTGGATGCACGTCAAACACTTAAAAACCACATATTCAACCATAACGCACACACCACATGTCTTATTGACGTGTCATATCCTCATACATGTCAAGAATAATAATTATATTGTTTTCATGTGATTTAAAGTCATTCTTAGGATGTTCTCTATGGATCTGACCATTAAACATTTGTTTTGGTGTTTTATGGCACCTGATTTTCATTTTCCATCACTGCGGTCACACGACACCTCTGATTGACGTACCATCTACCCGACTATTTCACAATTTGCTCACTGGTTGTTGTCTTATGATTTCATAGAATTCTAATGTCGTTCGTTTGGTTTTGACCACCCCACACACCTTTTTAAATGGCACAAAACACTTAAAAACACATATTCATCCGTTCCATGCACACTGCACATCCGATTGACGTGTCGTCTCCTCATACACATCACGAATAATAATTAGAACATTGTCCTGTGAACTATCTCCAATTTTTTTTCTAAATACAATTATTCTTAATTTATTATAGGTAATGACATATTATACCAATAAGAAATGGATGTGTGTCTACATGAGTGTACTACTCATCTAAAGGGGGATGTTCAATCTAGAATGGAATGAATAATACTCTAATTTATAAGTGGTACAACCAAGGCATCATCCAACTACTCATCTATAATGGGCTTCTCCAAAACCACCAAATTAAACTTAAAAGAAAGATAAATATTAATGAATTGAAGTGTAATGTAATATATCATAATTAACAATCAAGTAAACTTTAAAATAATTAATTAAACCACAAGAATTAAAACAATAAAAGACAAAGGTGTAAATATAACTAAAGGTTTTAGAATAATTATTAATTCCTAATTCATATATGATATTAAAACAGTGATGTAAATTACCTCATGCATGAGGTTTATCCTCATCTAGATCGCTAATATCACTGCGATGTCCACCAACTATATTCGAAGTCTACAATATATATCAATATTATGTATCTTAAAAATATCAATAAAAGTAAATATGAGTATGGTTTGTTTTATTTTTTACATATGGTGCCACTTGTGTTCCATCAATAGGATGTTGCGTCGTCACTTCATCGATACATGCTGACATCTGTTATAATCTCTCCTCATACTCTACACGTAACTTTTGAAACCGCTCATCCATATTGCACTGCATAGCCTACATGGAAGCATATATCTCAATCTGTGTGTGCATCCCTTTATCTCTTCATGCACCTATTGCCTCTTCTCTAACAACTAAACATCATGGGATACCACCACCATAAGTCAAATAATAACCATGACCATCACACCCCATGACATGCTGAAATATCTCATCTCTACGCACAATATTACCACATTGATCATCTGGAAAATATACTAAATGAGCATCAAATTGATCCTATATCATATAAATAATGAATTAATGAACAAATATGAATAATTTCTATGAAATAAAAATAAATTTGTTACTAAATAATTTGATTACTATAACACCAACAACATCAGGATCACCCGCCCTACGAGTCCTCATCCATATTGAAATATGATCGATCGTCTCACCTCATTGGTGTAACTATAATAAATGGTTTCACCTTGTTATACCACAATATTTTTAATATATGAATGAATAGTGAATTATAAACTTACATCATGTTTGAGCTTGGACACATGTCGAGTGCCAAGTCTAGAAGGCATGCCCTGCATCACCCGATTACATGAATAAATAGTATAATCAGTCTATATTAAACATATTCAGTTAATAGTCATATAAAAAATTAGTCATTTATATATTAAAAGCAATTAATCTTACAATTGTTTCCTCACTCAACCAAAATGATACCAAATCCTACCACTGCATGGGAATAATGCACAGAGGGACTAGCTGTAGAATGTCTGGAACACCCGTAAATGGTATCCAATGATATCTCTTCACCCTTTCCTTATAATCCTTCCATAATTTTGAGCATTTGGTGATATATACTACCCGAAAATCATCTATATAGGATGTAAAATTATCCTGTTAAAAAAATAGTCAGTAGATGCGATAATAATAAAAAAAATATCATGAAATACATTTAATTTACCTGAACCTCCCTCCATAATCTGTTAAATATATCATGGGGGTAAAGAAGTCTAATCATGATTTGTCAAAGGGAATCTGTGTGGGTCTTATATCATATTCAGAAAACTGACGAATCAATACAGTTTCACCTTCTCTGACAAGATGAAATGTGTCATCAAATAACACATCCAATCGGGCTCAAAAGTTCTTAGATCGAAGCCCTCTACCAGGACTCCTATGTCTTATGGAAGATGTACTAGATCATGATAAATATAAATTCATAATTCAGTTACAATATAACTGAATTTTTAATTAAAAATTAGAAACAATTAGGGAAATATACACAGAAAATTACAATAAATTAATTTATAAAAATGAAAACATACATACTAACAACATCAGATGAACCATTTTGACCATCCTATGACATTCCTATATTAAAAAAATTATAGTTAAATCAAGAAATTTTTATACATATATAACTCATAAATATTTTTACAAACATTAACTGGGGAAATAATTACAATTTTCACTAATCATGTAGGTCTATCATATCTCCTTCAATTGTCTCTCTTTCCCATTTTATATCTTCAAATCATACAACTACTATTGTTTGGTCAAGTGTTTAATGAGGAAATGTGACAACATCAGATTACTCTCAGTCAATCAGAAAAACCCCTCTTCTAGAAATTTTCACCATAACTTTACAATCAGAATCAATACTGACAAAGTAAACTTTTTATAACTATGATGTTAGTATGAAGGGCTCTTTACTTACTCAGGCATCATTATATATCATATTGTTAAAGTTTACTAATGTAAATTGGATGTTATCAACTTTTGTTCCATAAATTGGATCGACCTAGTCACACCTTAACAATATGTGTTTTAAGCCACGACCATAAATAACCTCAATAATATCCCTTAGTAATCCATAATAATAACCTGCATCAATAAAAGAACAACCAATACCACTATTTTTTGTGGATCAATTCATGTCAACATCGTTAATATGAAATTGTAATCTGTTATCATCCACATACTTATAGCGACGAGCTGTAATAAATGGGCCATCAGCTAGTTGGTTGAGTTCTTCACTCACAATGTGAGTACTTAAATCATGCATCTTTTGAATATGAAAATTTCACATAGTTCAATGGATAAAGGATTGTGGAAATACAACTAAGTTTCACTATAGAAATATTAAATCAATTATTCATACATACATGAGTCTTGAACCACTCAAGAAATGTGTTGAAATAATGTTTTTTGGATTTGATAGTTAGTTGCACAGGGCCTTTCACATTTCAACTCAGTGATATACATCCTAAATCACAACGCAATAAAAGGTAAGTAATAAAATAAATATAGAAACATAAGAAACATCAACTATGAAACTTACTTTATCAATTGAATAGCCAATGGAGTGTTGAAAAACACATATCGATGATATTGAACCCACTCTTCATTGTGCATATCAAATGTTATCCATTATCTAATTGGACCCTCATCATTCTAGGAGGGTTTATCTAACTTTTTTTCAACCTCATCAATATATGAAGTACAAAAATTAGTACACTCATCCATTAAATATTCATTGGAAATTTAATCTCCCAAATGAGGTTTGTTGTGAACATACCATTTCAATGTATTTAAGTATCGCTCTATTGGATACATCCACTTGAATTTCATGGAACCTCCAAAAATGACTTCACCAGTTAAATACACAGTCAAGTGAACCATGAAATCAAAAAAAGATGGTGGAAATAGTTTCTCTAGGTTACATAGTGCAACAAAAATCTTATCCTAATGATTTTTCAAATCACTAATGGGATGATTCCTTGAACAGAGCTATCCAAAAAAAAAAAAAAATTCAATCAAAGGATAAAAAACCTAGGTAGGTAAGCAATCATGAATTGCTATAGGAATTAACAACTAAAGCAGAATATGATTATTGTGACTTTTCAGCCACTATAATGTCATGATCATTATATTGAAACACTTGGAAATATTAAATAAATAACCATCTGGCACCTTAACAGTCTTCAAAATTTATAGAAATGTTTTCTTATCTTTTTTACTCATTGTGTACTGTGCAGTAGGAATGTATGCTCGATTACCTTCCCACAACTATAAATGTAAAGGTTTTCTCAATCCCATTTCTTTCAAATCATGTTGAGCATTATCACTATCCTTTGATTTCACCTTAATGCCTAAAATGGTGCCTATTATATCATCACATACATTTTTTTTCAATGCACATAACATCCAAATTATGTCTTAAAATATTATATTTATAATAAATCCATTTGAAAAAAATACTATGTTTCTTACAATTATGAATACACTGTTTATTTGTAGTAGGAATAAAAGGCAGTGTAGGATCCAATAAATATTAAAAATCATACATTGTACAAATGTTTTCTTGATCAAGTTGTGCACAAATTTGAACCCCAAATAGTATTTGTAGTGATGGGTCATGCTCTCTATTCCCATAAAATGACACATGGTCTTTTTTGAACCTATGCAATAGAGGAAGAAAGTGTATATGACCAAGATATTCCCACTTTCTACAATGATTAATCCATATATATTCATTACTTTTATTACAACAAGGGAAATACAATTCTCCTTTTGTACTCCAACTTGATAAGTTATCATACATTGGGAAATCATTAATTGTCCATAACAAAGCATCATGGAGTCTAAACATTTCATTAGATGCCAAGTCAAAATTCATTACACCATCGGCCCAAAATTCTTACAACTCATCAATCAAAGGCTGCATATAAATATATATTTTATCGCAAGGTCCTCTCAGTCCATCAATTAGAGTTGATAGTAACAAAAATGGTTGATTCATACATACCCATGGGGGAAGGTTATATGGAATGAACACCACTGGTCACATACTATGTGTCACACCAACCATGTACCTAAATGGGTTTAAACCATCTGCTTCCAAACCCAATCAAAAATCACGATCATCTCAGGAAAAGTCTGGGTGTCTTTGATGAAACTCGTTCCATGTCAAAGAATCTTCAAAGCGAGTTAATTTATCAACCTCTTTGTTTCTCTCTAAATTCCAAGTAATCAATTTAGCAATTTTAGCTTACATGAAGAATCTATTTAGTCTTGGTTTTAATGGTAAATAATGCATTTTCTTAGTGGAAACTTGTTTCCCTTGATTCAAGATCCTACCAGGAAGAATCTAGCTACCTTGAATAATCTCATTGTCCTTCCACCTGGATGTATAGAAAATTGTAAAAATATTTAATTGTGCATTATCTTTTCCGAACAACATGAAATTATTGCGGCACACATCAATTTTATTATATGTAAAAAAAATGTCATCGTTCAACTTGCGAGCTTGATAGAATGGCTCTAGAATCATTTCTCCACTAGGGAGTACATTCTTCAACAATACCAAAAACATGTCGAATGAGGTGTCTGACCACTGATTCTAGCCCTTCAGGTGTAACAATTCAATGATGAATGAAAATTTACTAAATTTAGTGCATCCGTGATATAATTCAATATGAAAATCGTCAATAATTTTAAATAATTTTAATACTTCTCCATCTGCAGAAGAACGGGGATTACTCCATCCAATGTCGTCATTTACGACATTACTATCTTCAGGTTTAAACTGACTCATCATATCATTGAGCATTATGTTCATCAGATCAACTATTCTTGAATCAACATCCATATGAATACTTTCTTCTTGATGACATGAAACAAACTCTTCTCCATGACATGTCCATGTCTTATAGTTTTTTCAAAAACCCATTCAAAAATAGATGTTCTCTAACACTATCACATTTTAAGGGATATTTATTTGCACATTTTCTGCATGGAAAACTAATAAAATTTCTTGTAAATCCACCAGTAAAATCCATAAAATTTCATAATCCCCTCATAATATTAAATAGAAAACCTATCTTGTATATCAATCCAGCTCTTATCCATATCTGTATTTAATAGAAAGAAAATAATTAAAATATCTTATTTAAATTATAAAAAAAATCATATCATTAAAACTTAAAAACCAATGAGTTCAAAGATATTTTTAAGAAAAAATAAATGAATTGGATTAGTTTTGGTGATATTGTGACATCTCTATATATATTGTGATCTAATCCAATAAAGAGTAAATAATTTATAAAAAAGGTGTGATTCCATTATAAAAAACCTACGAGAGAAGATTAGATCACTTGTGTAATATTGTAATCCTTTACTTGTGTAATATGGTGAACATATTTCTTGGATAATCCTTAGAACCCTTTGATAAGAGAAAATTAAATATTAATTTATCATTCTTCCATGTATTATATGGTAAAAATATGGTCGTATTTTTTGTTGTTTTATTGTCAAGTTCAAGTTTTCAGATTACCTATGTAGTGGGGTGCAGGTAGATCTCTTGGATTAATGCTGCTATGTGCACTAATGTTGGTGTCTGGATGGTATGTTGTGAAGAAACTATGTTCATAGATGACTCCATGACTAAAAATGATTATGTGATGTGTAATATGGGTGGTGGGTGTTATTAAATACTATTTAAAGTGATAGGAGTTCATGAAAATACTTATTTTCAAAGTAAATGTGTTGAAGAAAATGAAATATATGTAATAAGTGAAGATTGAAGACCAAAATGTGTTGGGAAAAGTATTGCGAACAATCTTCCATGCTTTCAATGGTTCCATATTAAAAAGGGAGAAAATTTTACTCTTTAAATATAACATAGTTCATTGATAAAGTCTATGTCACACTTCAAACTTGACATGGATAGTTAAGTTAGGGAACAATGAATTGTAGGTTGATGATATTTTAGAAAAGTTTATGGAATATAGCATGATGAACTTCATAATAAATTCTTGATAGTACTGGATTTATGTGATCTCAACCTTGGTCTATTAATATACCATAAGAATAATCACTAATATATTTCCATATTCCTTTTGTATACCTTCAGGTGAAAAATTCTTCAGTATATCATTTCTAGGTTTCTATTTCACCATCAATGATACAGGAACCCCCGATTCTAAAATAATAATTTCATTGCCTCTCTCAATACTAATCTTCATGAATGAGCTACATACTGGATTTTAGTAGTCAAACAACGACTTTCCTGCAGAGGAATCGACCGTGGGTAAAGGGGTGTGACTCAATTGCAGATCCATGACGGTGCAACAGATCGATGATAGGGGTTCAATGACTGGACTGGACATGGGAGAAACATGTTGATGGGGGAAGAATGTCTAGAAGAAGCATGGGAGGATTCTATGGTGGGGTGCGATGGGCCTAGAGGGTTCAATGAAGGCAAGACACGAGTACTAAATGATGGGGTACAATGAGGCTGGGAGGGAATGAGGGTGGCAGGACTACCCAAAGGCGTAGTGCATAGGTGGGGGGGGGGGTTCGTCAAGTCATGTAGGTTTATAGGGGTCGTGGGAGGGTGAACAGGGGGAGGGTTGTGGGGTCGGGTAGGGTAAAAAATGGAGAGAGGGAAAATTAGGGTGGGGGAGGGGGGGAGGGATAAAAAATACAGCAACTACCATTTGGCGGTCGCTCTAACTCCCCATCCTCGAAAAATATAATTTCTACCAGTGAATGTTTTTCAAGAGAAAGAAGGGGAAATATTTCTAGATATTATCTAGCTCTTTATGCAGACAGTGAAATAGTGGATGGGCCACCAGGACAAATACAATGATAGGAACAGATTAATTAGTAGGGCGACAGACGTGGCCGGGGATTTGGGAGAGCAACATGTGGTGGTATAATCCTGAACATGTTACAACCACCACCCCAATGTGTTCCACACTAGGCTCAGGGAGCTGAAGGATAAGTGAAGGGGGTAGATTCATGCGGCCATCCTTACCCACATAGCAGTGGATGTTTTTAGTTTTCAGTCCCCTACAGTGGTGGATGATAATGTGGGCGTCTTTCCAAAGGATTTTATAGGACTAACTCCTAACAAAATGGATGAATTCTACATTGAACTATACCTCAAGATGACACCAATATCTACACCTTCATATTGGATGGCTCCCACAGAGCTCTTTGAGCTAAGGGTATAGATGAAGGACTTGCAGAGGAAGGGGTTCGTAACGCCCAACGTTTCACCATGGGAAGCCCCAGTGTTGTTTGCTAAGAAGGAAAACACAATCTTGAGGTTATGTGTGGACTTATGGTTCCTGAACCAAGTGAATTTGAAGAAAAAGTATCCTCTACCAAGGATTGATGACCTCTTTAATCAACTGAAGAGAACAAGATGGTTCTTGAAGATAGACCTTAGATCAGGCTATCACTAGCTCCAAGTACAAGATGAGGACATCTCGAAGACAACTTTCAGATGTCTCTTTGACCACTATGAGTACTTAGTGATTCTATTTGGCATGAAAAAACCCCAATAGTGTTCATGGGACTCATTAATAGGATCTTCTAGCCATACTTAGACCAGTTTGTAGTGGTCTTAATTGATGACATCTTAGTGTATTCAGCGTCCAAGGAGGAGCATGCAATACACCTAAGGACGGTTCTGTACACACTCTGAGAGAACCAAATTTACAAAAATACCTCGAAGTGTGAGTTATGGATACAAAAGTTCCTCTTCTTAGGATATGTCATCTCATAGGATGGAGTTTTAGGGAATCTAGCAAAGATCGAGGCAGTGCTTTCTTGGGAGCGACCCAAGAGCATTAACAAGGTGTGTAATTTCCTTGGGTTGATTGGGTACTATCATAGGCTTGTACCCAACTTCTCTAGAGTGGAATCACCCATGAAGAAATTTAATAATAATAAAAAACCCTTCATGTGGATATAAATATGCCAGCAGGTCTTTCAATAGCTGAGGAAGAGCTTGACGAGTGCTCCTATCTTGAGGCTTCCAGAGGTGGGAACTGACTACATGGTGTTCTGTGATGCATCAGGAATTGGGCTTGATTGTGTCTTGATGTAGGGGAAAGTAGTGATTTCTTATGGCTCACGATAATTGAGATTTCATGAGTAAAACTATGTGACTCATGACCCTGAGTTGACAACAATAGTATTTGCACTAAAGATGTGGCAAAACTACCTTATGGGTGAACGATTCATCATCTATTCTAACCACAAGAGTCTCAAGTATATCTTTTCTCAAAATGATCTGAATTTGAGATATTCAAGTTGGATAGAGTTCATCAAAGACTACAAATTAAAGATAATATATACTCATGGGCAGGGGAATGTGGTGGAAGATGATCTCAGTAGAAGATCAAGTTCAGAACTACTGAATGATGCTTCAGAGAAATTGTACTTGCTTAAGATATACATAATGGATAGATAGGAGACATATTTTCTTGATTCTATGGTAGTTTCCCCTCCACTCCTATAGTGATTCATGGAGGTGAAACTCGAAGATTCCATCTCATGAGACTACATGTGCCCAGATGTACACAGGGCATGCCCCTAATGGATATTCGAAAGGTGGGGAGCATGCCATTATTTTTAGAGGATGCACCATAGTACTAGTGGTGTTGTGGGAGGAGGTGTTGAGGGAGTTCCATACATCCCATTTGGTGGTATATCTAGGTGTGAAAAAGATATACCTGGACCTCCAACATTAATAATAGTGGTCGGGGATAAAGAAGGTAGTGGCAGTGTTTGTCTCGAGATGCCTCACTTTTCAACAAGTGAAGGTTGAGCACCAGGTTCCAGAATGTTTGAAACAAACCCTTAAGGTACCAGAGTGGAAATGGTATGGGATATCAATGGAATTTGTAATGGGTTTACCATGTACTTCAAGGAGACACGATACCATCTGGGTGAATGTTGACCGACTCACTGAGTAGACCCACTTCCTAACTACCCAGAAGAAGATTTTAGTAGAGGGATCAGGATGCCTATACATGATGGATATTTGATGACAAGGTGAATTTTGTGGAGTTTTTGATAGAGATCAAGGATCAACAAGAGAGGACCCTCTATGGGATATTGATTACTCTAGTTCATGTTTTGTGGTAGCATAGGATTCTCTAAGAGAGCACGTGGGAGCGGGAGGATCAGATACGTGCTTAATACCCCCATTTGTTTGTTTAGCCCTTGTTTTGGATTATGAAGATGTAAATCTATAAAGGTGGGAGGTAATGTAATGTCCCAAAATTATATGATTTTTTTTTTAATTTTTGGGGATTATTCCAAGACCAGGTGTTGAGACGGCGTGCGATTCCGAGTCCTGGTGTGCCCATAATGGTCCATCAAAAATGTTAAGTTTTAAATAGCACGTGTGAGAAGTTTTACTAAAAAACTAGAATAAAAATTAAATGGGTGCCCTAATTAGAAATTAGAGGGAACCATTGGGTTAAAGATTGCAGGTTTACCTTGGGCGCGACTTAATTTTAGTCAGTATGGGCCTCCAGTGAGAAAACCCAAAAAATGGCATAACCATAAATAAAACAATTAAATAAAGTTATTTTATTTTTCAAACCCTTATAAATCATGAACGGTGACTCGGAATGAAACTTTGAGACCACCGTTGAGCTCGTGAGGGTGTGATTTCCTTAGGCAGAGCCTAACATTGGCCGGTGCGGGCCAACAGTGGAAAGTAATTTTTGGTCGTAAATAAAATAATTAAATAAAGATTATTTTATTTTCAAATCCTTATAAATCATAAACGATAACTCATATTAGAAATCCAAGAGTACCATTGATCTCATGAGGGTTTTCTTTCCTTATGCAGAGCCTAACATTGGTCGGTACATGCCAACCGTGGAAAGTAATTTTTGTTCATAAATAAAATAATTGAATAAATATTATTTTATTTTCAAATCCTTATAAATCATAAATGGTAACTCGGATTGGAAATTTGAGAGTACCATTGAGTTCATAAGGGTGTGCTTCCCTTATCCAAAGACTAACATCAGCCAGCATGGGATGACTATGAAATTTGGTTTTTGTGACATAACCATAAATAAAATAATTTAAATAAAAATTATTTTACTTTTTAATCCTCATAACTTACAAATAGTAACTTAGATTAAAAATCTGAGACCACTATTGAGTTTGTAATGCTATTTTCTCCTTAAGCGGGGCCTAACCTTAACTGGTGCGGATCAAGGGTGAACGTTATTTTTTGGACATTTTAAAGGAAAATAAAATAAACTTAGAAAAGTTTTATTTTATACCTTTTAAATTTTTTACAGTGACACAACATCACTGCAAATGAGGTGATGCGATAAAGCTGAAACTCATTAATGAAATATATTAATGAATCAACGTAGCGACACTGCAATGCGCAATGCCTCTTCCTTCTTTAATTAAACCGAGATTCAGGGTTGAAAAACAACCATGGAATTCCTTTGACAAAGGAAGAATGAAAACTCTCCAACGATGAATGCCAATGAATCAGAAAGCGATGACGATACCCTTGGAGAGAAAATCTGAACCGGAGATCGACAGATAGCTATGAGCGATCTTCCTCGACCAATATCCATTTCCCAAGTAGGGGTTTATTTTTTGTAAGTGATTACCTACCTCCGTTCTTCTTCCAAAATGAAAAACTCAGGTTAAATCCACTAATATATTTACCTTCAGATCAATCGTCTTTGCAGGACATGGGAATTTTCATGCAAATAGTTATGGGAAATTAGATCCATGTTAGATTCTTAAACTACCTTCAAATCTGTTTATTAATTTTAATGTGAAGGGATCAGCCTGACACAAACAAGGCCTAGATCCCTCTGGTGTGGGAGTTCTTGTGTTCTTCATGGACAAACCCCCAGATCGACGATAAAGCAACCTTGAACCCATAACAGTGAAGACAATGATCCTAGAATCTCACAGACGATTGCGTGTCAGAAAACGAACCAGTGGAGCAATTCAGGTGTCCTACAGAAGGAACCACTGGCGTGTCGATAGCTATAGGTGGGAGGTGCCACACCGAGGCAGTGGAGGATGCGACCAGTAGCGGCCGCATCGGTGTAGGGGTGCGGTGCCAGTCGGCTACCACGTCAAAGGGAGTGGCCAGCAGGGTGGGCCGCAGCATGTGCTAGCACACAGTCCACGCTGGACTGCATGCAGAGGTAGGCAGCCAGCCTCAGATGGCCACCTTACTACACGAATCAAAATTCCAAAGGGCATCCATGCTAGACTCAACTGGGCCAAATAGAAAACCGGGCCACTTTGCGGTCTGACTAGAAATAAACTGGTCCGATTAAGTCAAACTGGGCCGGAGAATGCGGACCGGGTTGTTGGGAGACTCAGCGGGTTGGACCCACAGTCAAATCAAGCTGGGTCTAGAAAGGCCCAATGGGGCTGACCACTTAGCCAGACCAAACTAGGTTGGCCCATACCCAACTAGGTTAGGTTGGGTCGGCCGAATCGGGTCGGGTCATGTGGGACTTCAGGTCGGGTTGGTTTGGGTCGGTCCAACCAAGTCAGACTGGTCCCAAACACAACTGACCCCTGTTTACTAAAATGTCAATATCTTTCAGAACATGCATCTAATTGGTGTTCCGTCTATGGATTTGGGACCTTTATGAAGATATGATCATTTGGGTATACTCTAAGTGAGTTTCCATGATATTAGATATATGACCGATGGCTTGAGAAGTAGATTCTCCCAGAATCAAGCGCACTGGAGAGAGAGAATCCTACGGCTGGCTCTGACACGAAGGATATGAAGAGTGGGACCTCAGTGGACCAGTAGTAGAGAGAACCTCAGTGGTCCGGTATCCGATAAAACCTTTGCGGTTCAGTAGATGAGCGGACCTCAGTGGTCCAGTAGCCGAGCAGACTTCAGTGGTCTAGTAGCCGAGCGGACCTCAGTGGTCTGATAGTGGAGCGGACCTCAATGGTCTAGCAGCCGAGCATACCTCAGTGGTCTAGTATCCAATTGAACCTCAATGGTCTTGTAGTTAACCCGAACTCAGTGGTCTAGTATCCTATATAACCTCAGTGAATTATCAATTATGATTCCCATAATAGTACTAGATGATTCATCTTTACGAATGATAATCTTACTTTATATACTTTGAGTTATACCTAGTATGAGCTATCTCGGCTTTGTGGTTTTTCTTTATTGTATTTACTTTTGGTATTTCCTTCATGGTCTGATGTCCCAATTAAGTATTTTGTTACTCACCCCAGGACGGGCATTGCCCGCACGTGTTGTGCCTCATGCTGGTGATCAATACTTCGATGGAGACCTTGGTGGTCTGGGACCAGGTTTTGCTCAGTGAGATGGGACAAACAATTGTACTTATACAGCTACAGGCAGCTACCCTTCACCTACCCTTCAAGTAGGGTCTCGAGCAGATATACCATGGTATTCGTACTTTCCTTTGTGGTTTTGGTCTTGTATTCTAGCCCCTTTGTACTTTTAGTTTGTATTGTACTCTCAGTAGTTGTCTTGGTGATAGTTATGATTGAATTTGTGTTCACTTTCCAAAGTTTGAGATTTTTCCATGTGTATAGGTTTAAAGGAAATGCCTACCCTTTTTGGGGTATGCCTACTCGATGCTAGTAACCAACCCCTAGCCTATGGAAGGTGGGCTTGGGTTAGTCATGAACCAGGACCTGGGGGACGGGTCGTGACATATTTGAATGTTAACTCTTAAAGTTTATCTACCCATAAGATCAACTATAGTAGGATGATGTATTCCATATGATATGGAGGTCATATACTATGACTTACCCATGTAGTCACCAAATTACATCACTCAATCATACCTTATGATTGAGAGGGAAGTAGAAGGTAGTTGGGTGAAAGGTAGTGAATGAAATCTTATTTCATGCCTTATGATGATGCCAATCATAACATACAATTTTGAGGGTAGTTGGAAAGAAATCATGAATTTCATGCTAACTTATGATATACCATATTACTAAATATGATTTAGACTATTTTATAAAATAAAAAAAGGATTTAGGGGATACCAACTCCTTCAATCACACACTTTCAACAAATCTTTATTGAATTTGTTACATTTCACTTTATATGGTATTATATGCAATAAATTGTAAAATCATATCCAAAATTCATTTTTATATCATCTAAAACACTTTTGAAATGATATCATAAAATTCATTGTGTATCTCATAACATGAAATACCTTATGAATATCCATATAAAACTATTTTGGATTAACTCTTCTAGGATAACTCTCTAAATCAAACCCAATACCATTATTTTTGATGCGCCACCATGCCTATACATTTTGGGTCGATACAGACCTTGTTTCCAAAGGTAGGTAGTTATGGGGACTTTACCAATGATACTTTATTTTATGAATTGTTTTAGGGTATGGGAGGTGAAGCTCATATCACTCTTTTAAGAGAATTATTTCCTACTCCAGGAAGCTATTATAGATTTATGAAATATTCATGAAACATTCCCAAATACTAGTAAGATACTAGTTACCTCTGTATCAATGATTGTTCAAAACCTGACATTGATGGAAACATTGGTATGCATCAAAGGTTCTCTATATTTATTTTACTTCGAGATTATAATATGATTTAAATCTATACAACTGGGCACTCTGGAATTTATTTCCATCATGGGAGGTGGTAGGATTTGTGATGTTGGGATAGAGCCTATTATAGGGGAATCCTATATATCCAAATAAATGGAATCAAAACCTAAAAATTTTAGTGTTTCTTAATGGGACATGTGATACCTTTTAATTCCATGTGGCATGGACTATTGTGGTGACTTTTAAGGTCATGAAATTTTGACAAAATGAAGTTACTTTTAAGATTTTCATGTTTAAGAACTATGGGGTATTGGAATTCAACCTCAAAGAGGTATCATATGTATCATAATTAATAGGAATAAAATCCCACAAAGTTTGAATTGTACATTTTAAGGTCCTATGATAGGGATTGGTCCATGTAGTTTAATGTCCTGGGGTAAGGATGTGTGAAATGTAGTTTAAAGTCATGTAGTTTGGATTAACTGGTGAATGGTGCCTAAAAAATGTTAGTGTTATACTTTCATATATATTAACCTTTATAATTCATCTTGTCTATTGGTAACTAGATAGAAGAGGGTATGGTTGGTGCCTAAATATATTAGGAGGCCCTTTTATCTCCCTCAAATTAATCTATGTTGGCATATTATTCTTATCACATAATGAAATGAGAGATGGATCATATTATTATTGTCTTATTAGGAATGGTGGATCATCCTATGAAGGACACATATGGAATATTATTCTCACACAAAAGTAATGATGGGTCATCTGTAGCATCCTCGAAATTACGAGGTATTTTAATTTAAGTTTTGAAAGATCTTGGTTGTGTTTTTGAGGCATGATAGAGGTGTTTGAGGGATGGGAATCAGAAATGAAGGAGCTGGGGTCATCAAACAATACCTTGATCCATTGAATAGCTAGTATAGTTCCACTGGATAGCTAGTGGAGGTGGAAGAATTATATAATGAACTTGGGTGACATTGGCTAGTTGGTATAGATCCATTGACCAGTCAGTGGATGAGGCAGTAGCCTAGGATTCTGGCTATAACTAATGGACATTTGGCTGGAAACCATTGGTTGATCAATGACATGGAAAATATATAATATTTATCTAAGACACCTTTTTTATATCTCCTTTACCTTTTTAAACTCTCACTCAAACATAACAACCCTTGGATATCTTCTTCGATGGAATTGGATCTTTCCTTACCCTCCCTTTTTCATTTTAATCTTAGATTGATCTCTTGACCCACAAATGGTATGTCTCATAAATTTTAGTATGAATACTCTACTTCTCTTGAGATAAATCATAGGTCTAAATTATTTTGGCTAGATCTATAGATTATATCATGATTTAATGGTTTTTTCCTTGATTGATGTTTAGACACTAGATCTATAAAATTATCATCCTTTCCTTGAATGGATCTAGATCTATCATTTTCAGTGGATCTCATTGGGTATGTTAATCTAGATTTAAGACTATATCAAATTTTCATTAAATCTTGATTCTTGAATCCAATTTCTGATGAATTTAGATTGGTTCTAGGAATCATTGGTTCCCAGTCATGGTTTGATGACGACTCTTGGAAATTGACATTGAAATGCTTGAGGTACGATGTCCTTACAATACATGGCCTTTATATAATGTTGATGGATTGTTTGGAATGTGTGTGTGTTCATGCTAAGCAGTGATAACCATTGTGTGATATGGTCTGTTTGTGATTTTTAATATGGTGTGCATGTGTGGACCGTGAGACCTTTACATTTTGTTTTATGATTGTGCCTTCCATACTGTGACCTATTGTGTGCAAATGACTAGCCCATAGAGGTTTATATATAGTATCAAGGTAACATGTGGATCATCATGGCCTGGTTATTTCTAGAGGGGGAGCATGTGCTAGTGTGATTTGGTGCTTATGATGGAAATGGGATCTGGAGATAGGGCAGGGGTATGATGACCTTATGGAGAGACCTAGGACAAAGGATTAGGTATGATCAACTTTTATCTTGACCCAAGGTTGAGATAGGGGTGTGAAGGCCTTATGTCCTAACCTAATATATTTAGGGGAATGATGGACTTGTGGCCCGAGCCATGGTTGATCCAATATTATGAAGACCTTATGGACTGAACCAAGTCTTGATTGTCTATGGGATTTGATTTGAGACCTGTTTTGGATTTGTGGCCTAACCCGATACATGATAACGTATGAGACATTCCTCCTATAATGGATCCAAAGAAGGTATGATTGGGTCTCATGGTAACCTAGTTAGTTCATGATCACTCAACATATTATTGGTTATATATTTTTTCATTTACTTACCATCATGACATACATATTTATATACATGTGTACTTTATGTTAAGGATGCATTAGTGGAATCCTACTGGGTTTATACTCGCACCCTTAATTGTAATCTTGGAGATCATGCTGATTTCATGCCCAACGATCCATTTAAGGGAAATTGACCTAATTTGGGGAGCTAAATAAGAGGAGTTTGTAGGATATAGGCAATATTGGGATGGACTACAGACTATTTTTATAGTATCTTAGTTTATTTCCTTATTCTATCATGAATTGGTTGACTTACCACATTGAGATTATTTTGGTTTATTTATCTTGTATGAACTATATGAAATTTTATCATATAATGACAATTCCAAATCTATTATTGTAGATTTTTATTATATTTCATTGTAATTATATTGTATGACTACTGATACCAAGGGTATAGTATCCCCAGGAAACTATTCTGACCCTCACTGCTAGTCTACATTCTCTTTCATACAAGGAGGCATGCATAAAGTCATGTATAAATCTAACCTAGACATAGTGATTCAGGCTGGGGTGTTACAAGGTGATATAAAAGGACGTTTTCTTTCTTTTTTCCTTCTTTACTATGTTTAGTTAAAGGTGTAAAGGATATAGTCTATGTGAAACTCGGGTAGGGGAGTCATGTAAGTGGTTGGACATCTATTATGTAATAGACCTCTAAGTTACCAACGATTGTATTGTTATTACTAATTATGGTATTACATTTTCATGTGGATCCTAAGTACTGTTATGTTATTATAGTTTATGGGATTTGGGTGCATCCATGTATCATGAATAGGCACATAGGTTCACATGTCATGCATAATATTTATTATCATATATAGTGTAGGATCAAAATGATGAATGTAGATGCTCAATATACAAGGGGGGGGGGGGTAAATTTTATACTTTAAAAATTCCTTTGGAACCTTTAAAGTTGGTTAAAACTTTCTATTGTTTAACAAAGTTAAAAAAGGTAAATTCACAAGACCTCTTAGTTATACAAGTTTTCTAGATTCCAGAAATATGGTTCCAGAAATGAAACTTAAGAAAAGTTTACAAGGAAAAAGATTCTACCTTAAATCATATAGAATCTTATTAATCAAAGTATACATGTAAAAGAAAGTATAAGATAGTTATAATTTCCTTATTAATCAAAATGCAACGGAAAAAAACTTAAAACAATTCAAGTAACAAATATGAAATCTTTTAACCTAAAGAGTAGGGTATCCAACAACCTTGGATAAAGGTCCCTTGATTTATACTTTCTTGAAAGTATGTCTTACCCACACCAAGGTAAGCACTTGATAAGAATATCAGAGTCTGTCTTGCTATCCCTACAAGCCCTCGAACTTCAAGGTAGTCGACACCTATTTCTTCCTATTCCTAAAAGTCCTAGAACTTTTAAGTAGTCGACACCTTTGTCTTCCTATCCCTAGAATCCCCCAATTTTACACAACAATAATTGAAGTCACACGAAGCAATCTGAATAAGATGTTCAGTACACAAAAAGCATGAGAGTCTCTCTCTAGAAATCAATTCAACATGTAATCTCTAGAGTTTTAGAATAGTGTCTCAATAAGTTTTTGAGATCATTAAAATGAGATCCTATTTATAGGCGCATTTACAATGGTCGGCTCCCTCCTCCAATGGTCATATTTTTCCTTGAATTTTGGAGGGACCTGTACAGATGTCACTCAAACAATGGTTGGTTAGAAACAGAATGCACAACATTTTTTTTATAACTATAACAAGGGTAAGTAAAATAAGGTTGCTCAACCTAATTTATTTTTTAGAGTCTAAGGAAAAAATATAATTCAGAATCTAAGTGGAAAAATTTGGAATCTATATTACATAGATATTCAGATTCTGTTTTTCAAGAAATTAGGAATCAAAATTATATATACTTTGGAGTCTGAATTATGAGGAATTCAGAGTCTGAATTCTAAGGAATTCAGAGTCTTATTTCTAAGGAATCCGGAGTCTGGATTCTATGAAACGTAGAGTCTAAATTATAAGGAATTAGGAGTCCAAATTCTAAGGAATTAGGAATATGAATTTCATAGAATTCGGAGTCTGAATTTCAGAGAATCCGGAACCTGGATTATGAGGAATTCAAAGTCTGAATTTCAAAGAATTTAGAATCTAAATTCAGATACTGAAAAAATAATAATCTATATCTAAGTATTTATAGAATTCCAAGGTTTTAGATGTGAAACCAAATTTTTCACTTAGGAATAAAAAGAGTTATATTTAGAGATACTAAAATATGAACAATGAAAAATAGGTAAAGATAAATTTCCTTGGGGAAGGAAAATTTTCGTTGTTAAGAAAAATATTAGGAAAAATGAAATTTTCCTTAAGATAGGGTGTTTGTGATTTTAAAAACATGAAGGAATAGAAAATACATAAGGAAACCTTATTGACTCTACAATCTCCCCCTGTTTGGAAAGCACAAACATCCTTAGGAAAAATAATATAAGGACTTAGAAATTTTATGGGCTTGTAAATAAAAACTTGTCTCCCTTTACTTATGGATAAAAGTGAATATAACTAACTCTCCTTAGGATTTGGGAACCCTATGGATTGTATTCTAAATTTCCTGAATGAGATTTTTATTTTCTTACATACAAAAATATTCATGATGAAAACTCCCCCTTAGATTAACTCCCCCTTACTTAGGGAAATTTATTCTTTACTATGTATTATGTTTTGACATTCCTTTCTCCCCCTTTGTGACTTTCAAAAATAAATACAGGGAATGGAAAGGAAAATATGGTACCTAAAATATTAGTACTGAACAACCAAAAAATATAAAGAGAAAAAATAATTTCATTAGGATTGAAAGAATTTGTACAATAGGAAAATAAAACAAAATATCAGATTTGGAAAAGATTATCCTTCCTTCTCCTTTTGCATTAGCTTCTTCACTATGGTTTTTAACTTCTTGAGCTCCTTATGATCCTCTTTTTCATGCTTGAGAAACTGGACCTGATCTTATGTTTTCTTCTCTAAACCTTAAATTTTCTCTTCCTGAGCCTTAAGAGATTCTTCCTGGGCCTTCAAAACTTCTTCTTGCTTAGAAAGCTTCTCTTCAGTCTCAATTCTGAGATCCCTTTCTCTCTTCCAACTCTGATCAATTGAATTCAATTTCCCATTCAGATATTTAACTTCTTGATTCCTAGAAGTCTGTTCAAGAGTTAGATTTTCCTCAAAACTATTAGTGAGATCCTTGATATTCACAACTTCAGTTTCAAAAGCATCCTTGACACTATATTGAAATTCATAAAAGATTCTCATCTCTTCTATTGTCTTCCTTGAATATCTAGTCATCTTCTTGAAAGATCTTTTATGAGCCTCATATCCAATGAGAAATGTCTTGGAGTATACCTCAAGACTAACACATTTAATCATCACCATGGATATTGAATCTGATTTTTGATTTAATTTATGCTGAAGCATCTGACATCTTGAGTCTATACTAGAAAATATTAGAATAGTCCCAACCATCTTCTTCAAAGACTGAACAACAAATTCATGACCAAGTGAGGATGATTTTGAATCTGAGACTTTGGTTGGTGGGGATTCTTTTATATTTCAACATCCTTCCTCTTTGATGAAGCACCAAATTATATCTTCTTTACCATAGTTTTTCTAGGTGTATCAAATATTACTGATTTTCCCTTATCATATTTCTGAATGACTTCTTCTTGATTAAGAGATTCATGTTCACTATCTGATAGATGAAAATTTTTATCTTCATCAAATTCTTCCTTCTCGGATCCTGCCTCAACATCCCCTAGGTGAATGAAATCATGATTGTTACTTTCATTTTCAGACAAATATTCACCTCTTCCTCACCCTTATAATATTTACCTGGGGTAGAAAGTTTTAAAGACTCGGCTTCAGAAGTTCGGATTGATAACTTCTCAAAAGGAATATCCTTCTCATTATAGTATTCTACTTTCTTTATTATATCTTCAGTATCACCCCTACATTCTTCTTATTCTTCTTCCACTTCTTATTCTTTCACTATTTATTCTTCTTGATGTCATTTCGGAATCACCAATTTATTTCCTGGAGTCTCTGGTAAAGGTTATATCAAAAATGATTCTGGTACTGGAATTTGTTCAGAGACTTTTTCAACAGCCTTAAGAAGGGATTGTACTATCTCAATCTTGGACATATTCTTCTTTTGCTTCTTCTCTTTTTGTTCCTTTTCAAGATTCTCAGCAGTCTTTTCCTTCAATGCTTTTTCCTTAGAAGGGTCCAGGACAAACTTAGGCTCCCCTTCCTTCGTGTTCTTATCATCTTCTCTCCACTTAGCCACTACCTCATCAGGATAAGTCTTTTGCTTCTTTGGCTTTGGAGGTGCTGACTGAGTTTCCATAGCCACTGAAGATTTTCTGTTCTCTTCTGGTTCCTTGACCTTCCTCTTCCTTCCACCCTTTTTAGAGGTTTCAACCACTTCTAACTTTTTGGATAGAGATTTAACTTCTTCTTCTAACAAATCCTAAAATTCTATGGATTGACTATTAAATACAATCTTTATCCTCCTTAGAGTATCATCACTCAAAAGCATCACCTTACAATTTCTCGGCTTAGAACTACAAGGAATATTGAATGAATGATGGCAAAGAAAAATGATATTTGAAATAATAGAAGGATAAATGATAATATGAGACTTTAGATTTACATTATTTATATTCTCAATCGTAACCAAGATATTCTTAACCTGGTTTATCTTTCTTAGGTTCACTAGGAAATACAGAACATACATATCACTTTTTTTCAGAGTATCCTTGTCTCCTTTTTTGAAAATGAGGAAACCTTGAACCCATAGCTGAAGAATTAAAAGATTTATAGAGAGATGAATAATTTTCAGAGTCTTTACCTCTAAAAGACCAAGAAAAGATAGATACTTTTCCTTGTCAAAAGATCATATTTCATTATATAGCTTGTGTGAGAAAAAATTTGATTCTACCTCATATGGAATTCCTATCAGATTTTCTTCCATGTTATAAGAAAGAGAGTATGTCTTTCCATATATCTTGAAAGAAAATCTACCCCTCCCCCCTTCATTGAAAAAGAAAACTATCTCATAGAATTCAACAAGCAATTCCAGATACACCGGATCCTGTGCGCTTGGTTTGGATATACATGCACTCTCCCAACTATTCAACTTTATATTCTTAGAAACAATGGAATGATACTTGGAATAAAACTTTGGATCAACTAATATTTCTTGATAGATCTTCCACTCAGATATTTCCTTAAGAAATGACATTTATTTATGAGAAGAGGCTTCAGTAGACATTCAGAAGTAAGGAAACTTTAAAAATCTGGAACGAATTTAAAAATAGAGGTAGAGATTCAGCACGCAAAGGCTTGGAGTTCGATGTGGGACGACTATTGGGGGTCCTTTATATAGGATATTAAAGTGATGGTTCAGCTTCACCGATTGATCCAACGATTGAAAAAATCTTGAGAATATCTGATTGTTGAGATGATAACCGAAGAAGGATTTTGATAGATTCTGATCTTTTGAGGTTTTTAAGATAAAACATTCAAATTTAAGTAAAAGTGAATCTGAAATTTTTTAAAAAACCAAGATAATTATAACAAGTAAAAGATGATTACGAAAACTTAGAAAAAAAAACATACCTTTCGGATTTCTAGGAAGATTATTCATAATAAGGAAAATTGTTCTTGAAGAACTTTAGATTCTGAAAAATTAGATTACGAAAAATTTGGGCTACGAAAAATTTAACTACGAAAATTTTAACTACGAAAATTTTAACTAAAAAAATTTTAACTATGAAAATTTTAACTATGAAAATTTTAACTAAAACAATTTTGATTATAGAAATTTTATCTACAAAAATTTTTACTACTAAAATTTTGACTACAAAAATTTTGACTATGAAAATTTTGACAACGAAAATTTTGACTATGAAAATTTTGGCTAACAAGAAAATGTACTCCCCCTATGAAAAGAAGTTTCTTATTGTAAGTAAATAGGTTTCAAAAAGAAATTAATATGGAATATTACCTTATGTTTATCATTCCTAACTTCTTTTTAATGTATTCAAATCTATCGGAGGGTAAAGATTTTTTGAAAATATCAGCAAGTTGATATTGTGTTCCGATAAATTAAAGAATGATATCTCCTTTTTGTGTGTGATCCCTAAGAAAGTGATGCCTAATATCTATGTGTTTTTCATGAGAGTGATGTGTAGGGGTTTTACTTAAGGCAATGTCACTAGTATTATCACACAAAATATGTGTTTTGGTAAAACTCATACCATAGTCTGTGAGTGTGTGTTGCATCCACAACACTTGAGCACAACAACTTAAAGCTGCTACATATTCAGATTAAATAGTAGAAAGTGCAACTGAGTGTTTCTTTTTTTCATGACCAAGAAACTAATTAATCTCCTAATAAATGAAAAGTTTCAGATGTACTTTTCCTATCCATTATACATCCACCAAAGTCAGCATCCGAATTTTTTTTAAAACAAAATCATTTCCATAAGTATAAAAGAGTTCTAGATCCATGGTTACCTTTAAGTAGCAAAAAATTGTAATGCCCCGACCCCAGTTACCGAGAGTCAGTGCATTATTACATAACATTGGAATGATCACAAAAATTAAGTCTCGAAATACCGATTAGTTTAGTAGACTTGGAAGTACTAGATACATTCATAAGGTTACATTACATCATAAAATAAAAAAATTACAACAACATTGTTTCCATTGACCACACTCATATCCTCTCAGACTATCCTTATAGGTCAGTCATAAAATACTTCTCCGCATCCTGGGAAAAATAAAACATAGAAAGGGGTGAGCTCAGATGCTCAGTAAGGATAACAATATAGTAGAAACTTTCATAAATAAACATAAACATTTAAGGAAATGTATTAGACTAAAAGAAAAGACTTTTAAACTTGAAATTCAGCATAATATGGCAAAGATAAAAATCAAATAATTCTATTTACTTACTCACATGGATATTATACTAGTCCAATAATCACGTGCAATATCAATATCCACTTTCATAACGATGGAATACATAATGCCATACTTTCATAACCACATAGTCAAGGCCTTGTGCCAAGACTAAAAATAAGATTTTATAAAGGCCTTGTGAAAAGACACTAGTTTGTCTCATGAGACCTACCAATGCATCTAGAAGCTATAGCAGGCTCCACCCGTCACTTACTAAGTCCAGTGCATTCCTCATATGAAAAGGTTTAAACATAACATAAACATTCGTATTAAAACTAGCATACGAAATGTCAATACTTTATCTATAAAATATGAATGGTGTAAAAATAACACATCCACAGTCAAACATATCACAAAACCTTCAATAATATATAGAAGTTTTGTATCATAATAAATCAACTTCAAATAAGCTTAAAATCCATCAAAGGATGTTGACATAGATGAAATCAAAACCTTTTTTTGAGAAATATTTCTTTCTATTTTGAAATAATTCAAGAGAAAATTTATATTTAAAATATTCTTATAATCTTGTAAGGGATTCTTTGACGATTTTATAACTATGGAAAATACCTGCACCTATTGTATAAGTTAAAAAAACATTCTTACCTTAAATTTGTCGGAAAGGTCAAAAAGTACCTTGTTTGGAAAATGACAGAAAGATTACTTTAAAAAATATAAGGTAAAATAAGTGTATAAATGAATTTAACCCATTGTATAGTAAATATTAAAAATGTCTTGAAATACATTTTTAAGAAGCATGGATATGGATGATAAAGAGGTCCCAATAGATAATTATGTATAAACATCCTCAAATAATGAAGAGAGTGTGAAATTAACCTTTACCTTGTACTTTTCATTGGTAGAGGGTAGGTTAACCTACTGTATAATGGTTAAATAATTGTTATTAATTTATACAAGAATCATATACATTAATATGATATCATATATGATTTTTTAACATTGCTTGTTAATAATATCTTAGTATTATTGTTGTTTCGGGTGTTAACGAATTCATTTTTCTTTATATTCTTTGTTATGTGAGTCATATTTTTTATGTATGGGATATATCTTATTCATATCCAGAATGATATAAAGTCTTTAAACATTATTTTTAATCGTCTAATGGAAATTAGTCTTGAATGGATATGATGGGGAATGAATCTCATCACGTTCATGGAGACGGTAATCCGTACGTATGCACGAGAAACAATATCATTCTTTTGATATTAAAATAATATATAATTGGATGGTGTATCATATATATAGAATCATTATCATGTTATATTTATTATTTAAATCAGTTGAACATCATTATTATACCCATCCAAATAATAATGTATTGAATAACAATTACAGCATGACGTGGAGACGGTAAGTCATACGTATGCACGTATGGTGACATGTCATTCAGGGGATCGATGGAATAAGGAATTTGGTTGTACCATATTTATAATAACATAAAAGTATATAGAAGATACTGAAGTTATTATTTTATAATGGAAAAAACAAATAAAGATGAAGTGGAAGAAGAAAGGAACTTGAAAGAGGTGATGAAATATTTACCTCTTCTTCGGGTTATTCCTTTTGATTTGATCAAAAGGGCTCCTTAGGATGGCTTTCTGACTATAGTAAGGACTCTAGGATTAAGGGAGGATAGTTTATAGGGTATTTGGGAAGAGTTTTGATGATCCAAATGGCTTTGATGGTGTGAATTTGATAGAAGGGGGAGTGCCCTTTTATAAGAGGGGTGAGGGGCACCTTTGGAAAAGCTAGAAATATTATTTTATAATAAAATCATTTTCGGTTTATAATGGCTCAACAAATGTATTATTTAAAGTATAAGGTGGGTATGGGCCTAAAACCACTCAACCAATAGGTTTTAGACAGGTTTGTGTCACTATATTAACTTTCTCTTTTAGATTTAACTCTTAGTTAAATAGTTTGACATTTACCATGTCTCTTTGTATTTTTATATTATATAGTTAATAAACTTACTATATACTTCCAAGCGACCCCAAAGTGGTTAATTAATGATAAAACTACAATTATATAAGTTCTTTGGCCTAACATTAGATTTTTAGAAATAGAATATCAATTAATAATATAATATTTGTTTTAAAAACACTTTTATGTCAATTTTGACACTATTTGGTATTTTGTTTTTACTAAATACAGAACAACATTATTACTTCAAAAAAAAATTCATATAACTTACCATAACATGTCATATTAATCTAGAAAATTATTGGAATTCATAAAAGTCTCAAATTACATTTATTTGGATATTTTATAATATAAAATATTTTAATATTTCATTAATTAAGTAATTATTGCATCATCATTCTATCATAAATAAATTAAATTATTTAATTTCTAAAAAATATAAATAAAATAAAATTATGTTGGAAATATTTTTATATTTCTGATGAATATTTATAGTCGAATTTATCTTATGTATATGTTTTATTTATTAAACTTTTATTTTAACTCTTTTAGCTCTTCTTTAAATAAAATAATAATAAGTTTCCAAATCTAATCCAAGTGGACCAAAGAGGTTCATATTATATTCCTAAGGTTTTTTGGTCTAATTATACTTATCCAATAGAATTAGGACATGTTTTAGGGTAATAATAATATCATTTTTACCCTTAAATACCCTATTTACTTTTAACCATGGTAAATAAAAGTAAAAAGTTACTATTTATCAAAAATTATTTTCAACTTATTGAAACAAATTTTTCTTATTGATATCAACCATGTCTCTTAGATTTTTGAAATTCCACTCACAGAAGCGGTAAAATTAATTTTTATGTGAATTTTCAAATTTTCCTAAGATGTGTGTAAAAGGCGGTGAAAAGTTCAATAAAATTTTTATATATCTAAAATTATTATAAACTGACTCCAATGGATTACATTGAACTTATATAGGTATTATATATATTTTTTGATCTAAAATAAATTTAAATAATATAAATAATTATTTAAATAAAAATTTGGTTTTAAACTATAACTCAGTGTTTTTCACTATTCATCAAAAATTGAAAGTTTTTTTAAAAATACCAAAAATTAACCCTAAGCTATTTTTGATATTTCGAATCCAAAAATGAAGTCCATTTTGAAAGATAAAATTTATAAAATTTCAAAAAGTGGGTATTACTATTCATAACGGCTAGTTTGATTGGTTGTGGTGTGTTAGAACTCAAAGTTTCCTACAATAGACGCTACTGTATTGTTCAAAGAGAAGCGTACCATGGAAGCTTGGGGTGTTACATTCTCCCCTCCTTCAAATAATTTCATCCTAGAAATTTCTAGAATATTACTGCATTAAAAGACGCGGGTAGTTCTTCATCATAAGTTCCTCGGGTTCCCATGTTGCTTCTTCCATCTTATGGTTTCTCCATAGAACTTTTACTTGACGAGTTTTCCGATTTCTCAGCACTTGTTCTCTTGTATCAAAAACCATGACAGGCTCTTCGCAATAAGACAGATCGGGTTCCAATTCTAATTCCTCATAGGTAATTACATGCGTTGGGTCAAGCATGTATTTTCTCAATAGTGATATGTGGAATACATCATGAACTTTGGAGAGACTTGGCGACATTGCCAAACGGTAAGCTACATCCCCAATTTGTTCTAGAATTTTGAAAATTCCAATGTACCTGGGACTCAATTTACCTTTCTTACCAAAATGTATAACACCCTACAATGGAGATACTTTCAAGAAAACATGATCTTCTTCTTGAAATTCCAAATCCTTCCTTCGGTTATCAGCATAGCTCTTCTGCTTACTTTGAGTTTCCTTGATGTGGTTTTGGATTACCTTCACATTTTCCATCATTTCCTCCACAAGTTCTGGGCCTACGAGTTTTCCTTCACCAACATCATCCCAACAGGTTGGTGTGCGACATCTCTTTCTGTATAATGCTTCATATGGTGCCATCTGAATACTTGAATGGAAGCTATTGTTATAGGAAAATTCTACCTAAGGTAAATATTGATCCCACATACCTTGAAAGTCAAGTGAGCATGATCTCAACATGTCTTCTAAGGTTTGAATAGTCCGTTCTGATTGTCTATTAGTTTGAGGGTGGTAGGCAGTGCTCAAAATAAGTTCAGTATCTAGGGATTTCTGAAGACTTTTCTATAATCTTGATGTAAAATGTGGATCATGATTAGAAAAAATAGATAGTGGTACTCCATGAAGTCTAAAAACTTCATTAATATATAGTCTTTCCAATCGTTCAAGTGGTAAATCTTCTCTTATATCAAGAAAATGTGCTGACTTGGTAAGACGACCAGTAATGACCCCTATTGAATTGTTCCTTCTAGGAGTCTTTGGTAGTCCCATGACAAAGTCCATAGTAATATTATCCCATTTCCAATCCTATATGGGAAGGGGTTGCATGACTCCTCCAGGTTGTTGCCTTCCAGCTTTCACTTGTTGAAAAACCATACATCTTGACACAAAATTAGCAATCTCCCTCTTCATGTTGTCCCACCAAAAATGTTCCTTCAAATTTCTATACATTTTGGTGCTCCCAGGGTGTATAAAGAAATTGGAGCTATAAGCATCATATAAAAATTCCCTTTTCAGATCAGGTATATTGGGAACACAAAGCCTCTTCCCAAATTTCAAAATTCCATCTTCATACACAAATTCAATCAATCTCCCATCATTCATAGCTTTAATCTTCTTTTGAAACTCTTCATCACCGACCTGAGAACACTTTATCCTTTATAGTAAAGATGGTTTGGCAACCATTTGAAAAATTATTGATTTTTCACCTTCCATGGTGATTACCATATCCATCTTTACTATATCCATATATATAGTATCCTTCTCAACTCTCATTTTGTTCAAAACTCCATGATCCTTTCTACTCAAAGCATCTTCTACCTTATTTTCCTTCCCCGGGTGGTAGTGTATAGTGCAATAATAATCCTTGAGTAGTTCAAGCCATCACCTTTTCCTCATGTTGAGTTCTTTTTGTGAGAAAATATACTTCAAACTCTTGTGATCAGTATAAATCTCACATTTTCACCATAGAGATAGTGTCTCCAAATATTCAAAGCAAAGATTACAGCTGGTAACCCAAGATCATGAGTATGATAGTTTTTCTCATGAATTTTTAGCTATCGTGATGCATAGGCAATAACCCTATCATTCTGCATAAGGACACAACCAAGTCCTTTCTTTGAAGCGTCACTATAAATAACAAACCCATAATTCCCCTATGGTAGAGTCAATATAGGATCATTGACTAATATTCTCTTCAATTATTCAAAACATTATTTACACTCTTTTTTCCAAACAAATTTAACCACTTTACGTGTGATCTTGTTTAATGGGTTAGCCAATCAGGTAACATTCTGGACAAAATACTGATAATAACCTGCTAAACCAATAAAACCACTTACCTCAGTTATAATCGTTGGTGCTGGACATTCTTGGATTTCCTTGGTATTTAAAGGATCAATGGAGATTCCATCCTTAGAGACAATATGACCAAGAAAAGAAATCTCCTGAAGCCAGAATCCACACTTGCTAAACTTTCCATATAATTCATGTCTTTTAAGAATATTCATGATAATGCGCAAGTGATTTTTATGATCTTCATAGATTTTAGAGTATACTAAGATATCATCAATAAATACCACTACAAAATCAATGAGATATTCTTTGAAAACTCTATTCATTAGATCCATGAATACAGAGGGTGCATTAGTCAATCCAAAAGTCATTACTGTAAACTCGTAATGCCCATACCTGGTTTGAAATGCTGTTTTCAGAATGTCTTCCTTCTTCACACAAAACTGATGATATCCAGATCGAATGTTAATCTTTGAAAAGTATTGAGCTCCATGAAGTTGGTTGAATAAATCATCAATGCGAGGTAGGGGATACTTGTTCTTTATCGTTATAGCATTGATCTCCCTGTAGTCAATGAACAACCTCATAGATCCATCTTTCTTCTTAACAAAAAGGTCAGGGGATCCCCATGGAGAAACACTAGGGTGAATAAATCCCTTATTACACAATTACTCTAGTTGTTTATTTAATTCCACTAATTCCATAATGGCCATTCTATAAGAGGTCTTCGATATAGGCCTTGAACCAGGAATTAAATCAACGGAAAACTCAATTTCTCATTCTGGAGGATGTCCAGGTAAATCTTCTGGAAACACATCAACATATTCTTTCACAATAGGTACATCCTCTATTTGAAAATTTCTTTCCTCACCCACAATTATCTCATTCTATTCCTCTCCAATAATTTAATTTAGTTTATCTACTGGGGGTGGATCTTGATAAGAATTAGGTGGTGATGATTTTTATCTAAAGATAAGGCGTTCTTTATCATTGTCATCAAAAATCATAACCTCCTTATTCTTACAATGAATTTTCACATCATGGTCCGAAAGCTAATCCATACTGAGGATTATATCAAATTCAATCATGGGTATGATGATGAGATCAGCAGATAAAGAACATTTATGTGATCTAATGGGGACTTATTCACAAAACTTTATTGCAATGATACTTCCCTTAGGAGTTTTGACTGAAAACTCGCTTGTTAAATCAAATTGGAAATATGCCATTTTCTTAGAAAACTGGGAATATATGAAACAATGTGATGATCCAAAATCAAATAATGCATTTTCTAAACTTGAGGAAACCATTAAATTACCTACCACTACGTCTTTTGGAGATTCAACCTCAGTAGTAGTGATAACTTAAGCTTGGCCTTGATCCCTTGGCCTTTTCTAAGGTAAGTTCCCCTAACTCTTAGGACATTCATCCACATAATTACCCCTTTCTCTACAATTGTATCATTCAAAATCGACATCCTCTTTCTTCCCCTTGCAATCATGATCTTGGTGGCCTTTTTCCCCACACTTGTAATAGAATCCCATTTCCTTCAGAAAAGTACCAGGGTGTTTCTTCCCACATTTACTGCAGGATGTATATTCAACTTTTCCCTTCTTCCCCTTATTTCTATTTCCAAAGTGTTCAATAGATCTCTTCTTCTCTTTCTTTGCTTTAAAGTCATAAGACTTAGAGAATTCTGTTTCTGTCTTGATAGTAGATGAGACAATATCTTCATACGACGAGAAGAATTGTGAGACTAATGCTCAATGGATAAATTGTTTTAACCCATCAAATAAATGATCAATCTTACTTATTGGGTTACGTATATAATCTGAAGCATGCCTTGCTAACCTTCTAAAGTTAACTTCATACTTTGTGACATTCTCATCCTCCTTTTACATCAGACTCAGAAATTGCCTTTCCATATCTGGTCGATGGTCACGAGGAAAGTATTTTTCTAAGAAAAGATCATTAAACTCCATCCATTCTATATTTGATACTTCATCAAATTCCTTTGTGTTTTGAATCAATGAAAACCATTGATCAACATCTTCAGTGAGGTGGTAAACTGCTATGACAACCTTTTTCCTATCACTACTCTCCATGGCATGGAATATTTTCTCTAAGGAATTTATCCATTTCTCAGCTACTAATGGATTTGTACTCCCATTGAATGTTGGTGGTTGTTTCCTCATAAAGCGATCTAACATTGATCCTCCACGCTTCAGATCAGGGTGCTCCATACAGGTAAGGTTATTATTCATAACCTGAGCGAGTTATCCCAATATAGTGATAAGCTGACCAACACTAGTTGTATCACCAGCTCTACTATAATTATCTTGATCAGGAGGGAAATACCTACATGGAGTGTGTTCATTAATACGATTTCCATTCCTTCCATTAGGATCCATTTCTAAACAATGGCATAAACTATATTAGTTTATGAATCGAAATATATAATTCCAAACTTGTGAAACACTTAACATAAACTGAACAGTTTATGGATATAATCCATAATCATAAAAAATTTCTTTGAGGAAGTATATACTCATAAACACTTCATAATGGTTTTTATGGAAAATGAGAATTATCCTAAGAATATCCCCTAGGAGTGTCGTAACCAAGATTGCAGTAAGGCCCATTGTCGTGCACTAGTTCCCATTCGAGTCTAGATCAAAGAGGTGTTTTAGGGTTTTACCCCTAGGTACATCTTTGCCAGATCTGCCTCTACCAGCTAGTATCCAGACAGGGATGTATTGCTTGGAAAACTCAAAAACTCTCTACAATACCAAAATTCTTGGAAGTTCTTCTATACTAATCCTCAAAGTTCATCTTAGGGCTATGTGCTCTCTTCAGAGTTTATCTAAATCATGATTCCAAGGTTTGTACTAAAATTTTTCTGATACCAACTGTAATTCCCCGAACCCAGTTATTGAGAGTCAGTGCATTATTACATAACATTGTCATGATCACAAAAGATCAAGTCTCTAAAGACCGATTAATTTAGTATCCTTGGAAGTACTAGATACATTCATAAGGTTTACATTACATCATAAAATAAAAAAAAACTACAAAAAACATTGTTTCCATTTACCACACTCATATCCCCTCAGACTATCCCTACAGGTCAGTCATAAAATATTTCTTCACATCCTGGGAAAAATAAAACATAGAAAGGGGTGAGCTCAGATGCTCAGTAAGGATAACAATATAGTGGAAACTTTCATAAATAAGCATAAACATTTAAGGAAATGTATAAGACTAAAACAAAATCCTTTTAAACATGAACTTCAGCATAATATGGAAAAGATAAAAATCAAATAATTCCATTTACTTACTCACATATATATTCTACTAGTCGAATAATCACATGCAATATCAATAGCCACTTTCATAATGATGGATTGCATAATTCCAGACTTTCATAACCATATAGTCAAGGCCTTGTGCCATGACTACAAATAAGATTTTGTCAAGGCCTTGTGCCAAGACACTAGTTTGTCTCATGGGACCTACCGATGCATCGAGGAGCTATAGTGGGCTCCAACTGTCACTTACTAAGTCCAATGCATTCCTCATATGAAAACGTTTAAAAATAACATAAAAATTCGTATTAAAACTAGCATATGAAATGTCAATACTTTATCATAAACTATGAATTATGTAAAAATAACACATCCATAGTCAAACATATCACAAAAACTTCAATACAATATAGAATTTTTGTATCATAATAAATCAACTTCAAATAATCTTAAAATACATTAAAGGATATTGACATAGATAAAATCAAAACCTTTTTTTAGAGAAATATCGCTTTCTATTTTGAAATCCTTTAATAAATAAATTATATTGAAAATATTCTTAAAAGGTTTTAAGGTAATATTCAATGATTTAATAATGGTGGAAAATAGCCGCACCCGCCGTGTAATTTAAAAAAAACATTCTTACCTTAAATTTGTCAAAAAGGTCAAAAAGTACCTTGTTTGGAAAATGACAGAAGGATTCCTTTCAAAACATATAAGGTTAAATAAGGGTATAAATTAATTTAACCCATTGTCTAGTAAATATTAAAAATGTTTTGAAATACATTTTTAAGAATCATGGATATGGATGATAAAGAGGTCTCAGTTGATAATTACGTATAAACAACCTCAGATAATGAAGAGATTGTAAAATTAACCCTTACCTTGTACCTTTCCTTGCTTGAGGGTAGGTTAACCTCTTGTATAATGGTGAAATAATTTTTATTAATTTATACTAGAATCATATACATTAATATGATATCATATATTATATTTTACCATTTCTTTGTTAATAATATCTTAGTATTATCGTTGTTTTGGGTGTTAACAGATTCATTTTCCTTTATATTATTTGTTATGTGAGTCAAATTTGTTATGGATGGGATTTATATTATTCATATCCATAATTATATCAAGTCTTTAAAAATTATTTTTAATCATCTAATGGAAATTAGTCTTGAATGGATATGATGGGGAATGAATCTCATCGCCTTCGTGGAGATGGTAATCCGTACATACGCACGAGCGACAATATAATTCTTTTGATATTAAAATAATATATAATTGGATGTAGTATCATATATACATAATAATTATCATGTTATATTTATTATTTAATCAATTTCACATCATTATTATACCCATCCAAATAATAATGTATTGAATAACAATTACACCACGATGTGGAGATGGTAAGCCGTACATACGCACGTATGGTGACATGTCATTCAAGGGATGGATAGAATAATTAATTTGGTTGTACCATATTTATAATAACATCACAGTATATAGAAGATAATGGAGTTATTATTTTATAATGGAAACAAAAAATAAAGGGGAAGTGGAAGAAGAAAGGAACTTGAAAGAGGTGATGGAATATTTACCTCTTCTTTGGGTTATTCCTTTCGATTTGATCTAAAGGGATCCTTAGGTTGGTTTTATGACTAAAGGAAGGACTATAGGATGAAGGGAGGATATTTGAGAGGGTATTTGGATAGAGTTTGTCTGATCCAAATGGCTTTGAAGTTGTAAATTAGAGAGAAGGTGGAGTTCCCTTTTATAAGAGGGTTGAGGGGTACCTTAGGAAAAGCTAGAAATATTATTTTATAATAAATTAATTTTGGGTTTATAATGGCTAAAAAATGAATTATTTAAATTATAAGGTGGGGATGGGTCTAAAACCACTCAACCAATAGGTTTTATATAGGTTTGGGTCACTATATTAACTTTATCTTTTAGATTTAACTCTTAGTTAAATAGTTTGACATTTACCATGTCTCTTTGTATTTTTATATTATATAGTTAATAAACTTACTATATAATTTCAAGAGACCTCCAAGTGGTTAATTAATGATACAAATATCATTATATAATTCTTTTGGGCGAACCTTAGATTTTTAGGAATAGAATATCCATAAATAATATAACATTTGTTTTAAAAATTCTTTTATGTCAATTTTGACACTATTTGGTATTTTGTTTTTTCTAATTTCATAACAGTATTATTACATCAAAAAAAATTCATCTAACCAAACCTAACATGTAATATTAACCTAAAAAATTATTCTAATTCATAAAAGTCTCAAATTATATTTATTTGGATATTTATAATATCAATTATTTTAATATTTCATTAATTAAGTAATTACCACATCATCATTCTGTCATAAATAAATTAAATTATTTAATGTCTAAAAAATATAAATAAAATACAATTATCTGGGAAATATTTTTATCTTTCTTATTAATATTTATTGTAAAATTTATTTTATGTATAACCCTATATTAAAAATGTTTTAGTTATTAAACTTTTATTTTAACTCTTTTAATTCTTCTTTAAATAAAATAATAATAAGTGTCCGAATCTAATCCAAGTGGACCAAAGAGGTTCATATTATATTCCTAAGGTTTATTTTGGTCTATTTATACTTATCCCATATAATTAGGACATATTTTAGGGTAATAATAATATCATTTTTACCCTTAAATACCTTATTTACTTTTAACCGTGGTAAATAAAAGTAAAAAAGTCACTATTCACCAAAAAATATTTTCATCTTATTGAACCGAATTTTTCTTATTGATATCAAACATGTCTCTCAAATTTTTGAAATTCCACTCATAGAAGCGGTAAAATTAAGTTTTATGTGAATTTTCAAATTCTCATAGGAGGTGGGTAAAAGACGGTGAAAAGTTCAATAAAATTTTCATATATCTAAAATTATTATAAACCGAATCCAATGAATTACATTGAACATATATAGGTATTATATATCTATTTTAACCGAAAATAAATTTAAATAATATAAATAATTTTTTAAATATAAATTCGGTTTTAAACTATAACTTAGTGTTTTTCACTATTCATCAAAAATTGAAAGTTTTTAGAAAAAAACAAAAAATTCACCCTAAGATAATTTTGATATTATGAATCCAAAAATGAAGTCCATTTTGAAAGATAAAAATTTATAAAATTTCAAAAAGTGGGTATTACTATTCATAATGGCTAGTTTTATTAGTTGTGGTGTGTTAGAACTCAAAGTTGTGTACAACACATGCTACAATATTATTCAAAGAGAAGTGTACCATGGAAGCTTGTGGTGTTACAAAAATACTTTTCACTACCTTTAAATGAGATTCCTTAGGATTGGATTGATATCTTGTACATAAACACACTGAAAACATTAAGTTTGGATGACTAGCTATCAAGTAATGTAGACTTCCTATCATACCTCTAAAAGATGTTTTATCTACTGGTTTACCAGCTTCATCAAGATCAAGTTAATTTGAGGTACCAATGGGAGTACTTATACTCTTAGTCTTGTCATATCCATACTTTTTAAGAAGATATTTAATATACTTATGTTGGGATATATAGATACCTTCTGGTTTTTTAGAAATTTTAAAACTAAGGAAAAATGTTAACTCACCCATCATACTCATTTCAAACTCAGATTTCATTAGATCCACAAATGAATCAGTTAAAGATTGTTGAGTAGAACCAAATATAATTTCATGAACATAAATTTGAACAATCGAAACATTTTTCTTATCTTTATTTATAAAAAGGGTTGGATCATAATTTCCCTTAACATAATTGTTTTGAAGCAAAAATCCTGTAATTCTATCATACCAGGCTCTTGGGGATTATTTAAGTCCATATAAATATTTGGTAAGTTTAGAAACATGTTCAGGATGTTTTGTATCTTCAAAAACAGGAGGTTTTTCAACAAAAACTTCCTCTTAAACATAACCATTAAGGAAATAACATTTAACATTCATTTGAAAAAGTTCGAAATTAAAGAATGCTGTAAAGGCAAGTAAAATACGAATAGATTTAAGTTTAGCTACTAGAGCATAGTTTTATTTATAGTCTATTCCTTCTTGTTTATTATAGCCTTTATCAACCAATCTATCTTTATTTCTTACTATTATTGCATTTTCATCACACTTATTTTTGAAGACCCATTTCACTCCAATAACAGAAGTTTCCTTAGTTCTTTCAACCAAGGTACATAATTTATTCCTTTAGAATTAATTTAGCTCATCTTGTATATATTTTATCCAATAATCATCACTTAAATCATCATCAGTGCCTTTTTTTCTAATTGGGAAAGGAATTCTTGATGTTCTACTTTAGTTCTTAAGGAACTTCTAGTCCTTACAGGTTGATTTACATCACCAATGATAATATCAATGGAATGATTCTTTAGAAAAAACTAATTTCGGTTTTGTAAAACCTGTTCATCAAGATATGGTATGAAGTCTTCTGAGGTAAATGCTTCAGAAATATTTTCTTATACATTTTCCTTATCAGAAGGATCTTCTATCAAGGGTTGATAATCAATTTTTGAAAACACATCTGAGGATGTAGGTTGATGTTGTTTAAAAACAAAAGGATCAGTTTCATCGAATTTAACATGTACTATTTCTTCAACAGTAGAATTATTTCTATTGAAAACTCTATAAGCCTTAAAAGTTGTGGAGTAGCCTAAGAAAATTCCTTCATCAGATTTTGGTGATAATTTGTGTAGATTATCTTTAGTATTCTGAATGAATACCTTGAAACCAAAAACCTTTAAGTAGGAAAGTCTAGGTTTTCTTCCATTCCATAAATTATAAAGAGTTTTATTAAGAAAATGTCTAATCAAAACATGATTTATAGTATAACAATCAGTACTTACAACTTCAACCCAAAAATGTTTGCCTACCAAATATTCACTCAACATGGTTTTTGTTATGTATTAAAGAATTCTATTTCTTCTTTCAACAACCCCATTTTTTGGGGTGTTCTTGGTGCTAAGAAGTTATGATTAACGAATTTTCTACTACAAAAAGTTTCAAAATCAGAACTTTGAAATTCTCCTCCATGATCACTATGAATAATTATCAATGGAAGGTTTTTTCTCATTTTTAACTTGGGCTCTAAAACTTTTTAAATAAGAAAAAGCTTCAGATTTATTTTCTAGAAAATAGATCCACACAAATCTAGTGTAATCATCAACTAAGACAAATACATAATATTTGCCTCCAATTATTCCAGTTTGTGTTGGACCAAAAAGATCCATATGCACTAGTTGTAATGCATCAGTAGTGGAGAGTTCACATAATTATTTAAAACTTGATTTATGTTTCTTTCCATATTGACAAGGATCACAAACATTTGAAGAATTAAATCTAAGCTCCGATAAATCCTTAAATAGTCTTTTCTTAGAGAGTTTTCATAGGTTCCTAAGGTTACAATGTCTTAACCTTCTATGAAATAACCCAGAATGTTCTTCCATTTCACTAAGACAAGGTATATCTTGGATCCTAAGGTCTTCTAAGTTTAGTGTGAAAACATTATCTTGCCTATGGTCAGAAATAATAAACTCTTCCTTGGAATTGTGAACTAAGCACTTGTCATTTCTAAAATTCACAAGGTAACCTTCATCACATAATTTACTTATTCCAATAAGGTTGTGATTAATATCCTTAACTAATAAAAAATTTAAAATCAAAGTGTTTGTGAGAAGAACAATGTTACCTATACCAATAATTTTTCCCATAGAAGTATATCTGAAAGTTACTTTTCCTCCTTTCATCTTGATAATCTTTTCAAATAATTTTTTGTTACCGGTCATATTTTGGAAACATAAACTATCCATGTACCATATATTTCTATTGATACTTTCTTTAATTTCATAAAAATAAGAGTGTTAGACTTTCAGAACCCAAACTTTCTTGGATCCGGAAACTTCAGAAAGAAAAATTTTAGGAATCCACATTTTCTTTTGAAAATAAGCTTTAGGAAAACCTAAAGACTGAGTTTTGTTTAAGGAACAATTTTTTTTCCGAATCTCCATCACACTGAAATTTAGTGCAGAAAAGATCACTTTGAGGAACAAAATAATTGTTAATAAAAACAGGTTTTGAATGAGTGTAACCAAAACTAGAATTATTCATTAGAGGTCAAATTTGTGAATACATCTTATCAAAGTTTTCCTTACCTAAGGTAAAGTTTAAAAAACACTTCCTCAAAGAAAATATTTCGGACTTTATCTTAATAAATAAGTTTTTATCCTAAAAAACATTAGTTTTAGCACTAGAGTTAGTCTCAAAAACATTTTTCTTAGAAATTACTTTTTCTAGATCCTTAGAAATTTTATGCTTTTCAGAATTAACTTCATTAAGGTTTTTTTGAAATAATTTCAAAATAAAGGGTTTTCTTATCAAGATCTTTAGAAAGATCTGATATTTCCTTTTTAAGAATAGAAATACTATAATTTTCCTTATCAAGCTTTTTATTGACATTATAATTTTCATTCTCAAGGAGCTTAGTAAACCTAGAAACTTTTTCATAAGTAGGTAAAGTATTATCTTCATCAGAAGAATATTCTTTATCCAAGAATTCATAATATTTACTATCACTATAATTAGAATTCAATGATACATTGGTTATTGATTCCTCATTGTGTACCTTGTCCATTAAAAAATTATTTTCAATAGGTATCTTGGCAAGTAGACCAAGATTATTCTAACCAAAAGATTCGTACTCTGAGGATTATTCAAAAGAGTCACCACCACTAGCACTCCAGGTGTAATTGGATTTCAAAACTTTCTTATATTTAGACTTGTAGAAATTATTTTTATTTCTATCAGAATGATTTTCCTTTCTATCTTTTCTCTTAACCATAGAACAATCTGGCCTTATATGCCCTGATCTCTTGTAATCATAACAAGTAACTTCAGAGTATTTCTTGTCATGTATACTGAAATTATTTCTTCCCAACTATCTTGTTCATCCTTAAATCAAGATTATCTAGTTCATTATAACAATTTTCACTTTCACTTGATTCGGATTGAATAAAAATCCTCTTAGATTTGGATCTTGTAACTCTCTCAGGAGTCTTGGATTTCATATGATTTGAAGTAGTTGTAAAAGAAACACTTCCATTACCATTCTTCTTCTTATTTAAACCAGCATCTCTTTTCATTCTAGTCTCATATTGAAGAAGAGTTCCAAAAAGCTCATCCAGAGTAATCTGTGAGATTTTTATATTCTCATATATAACTGTCCTCTTGTATTCCCACTCATTAGGCATGATTTCAATAATCTTGTCCACAAATGCCTCATCATCTAAACCCTTTTCACCCATGGATTGTAAACTATTAACAATGGTCATAAACCTTTGTTGTACCTTAAAAACTGGTTCTCCATAAGGAAAGAAAAAACCATGATATTCATCTCTAAGTATAGATCTTATAGTTTTGATAACTTTGAATGTACCAAAATGAGTTAATTCAAGCTTCTTTCAAATAAAATTTGTAGCTTCACAAGAAGAAATCTGGCTATATATATTCTTGGTCATGGAACACAACAAAGTATTTCTTACCTTATAGTTTATTTGATATTCTAACTTTTATTGATTAGTAAAAGTTATGACTTCCTTATCAGAAATCTTTTAATCTCCAGTAAGCATTAAAAAGTTGTCCACTCTAGTGTTAATAAAAAAAGTCTTCACACAATCTCTCTAATATTCATAATCATTCCCTTAAAATATAGGTGGTCGAGTAGGATTAATAGTTTCAATCGAACCAACATTCATTCCTACCATCTCAAAAAAATATCTTTCCAAAGAAACCTGTTAGTAATAAAAGTTTGTAAACAAGGATAAAAATATCCTAAGCAAGGAAAATATAGAACAAAGAAAACCGAGCAAGAAAAATTATATATGAATATAAGTATTTTAAAGACCTCATCTAATACCAATCTTAGGATCTAAATGATGAATGTAGATTCTCAATATACAAGAGGGGGGGGGGGGGTAGGTGAATTTTATACTTCAAAAATTCTTTTGGAACCTTTAAAGTTGGTTAAAACTTTCTATTGTTTAACAAAGTTAAACAAGGTAAATTCCCAAGACCTCTTTGTTCTACAAATTTGCTAGATTCTGGAAATATGGTTCTGGAAATGAAACTTAAGAAAAGTTTACAAGGAAAAATATTGTACCTCAAAGAGTATAGAATCTTAGAAATCATAGTATAGAAGTACAAGAAAGTATAAGATATTTATACTTTCCTTATTAATCAAAATGCAGTAGAAAACAAATTTGAAACAATATAAGTAACAAGTATGAAATATTTTAACCCAAAGAGTAGTGTATATAAAAACCTTGGATAAAGGTCCCTTGATTTATATTTTCAAGAAAGTCTATCTTACCCACACCAGGGTAATCCCTTGACAAGAAGATCAGAATATGTCTTGCTATCACCGCAAGCCCTTGAACTTCAAGGTAGTCGGCACCTCTATCTTCCTATCCCCAGAAGTCATCAAACTTTTAGGTAGTTGGAACCTCTGTCTTCTTATCCCCAGAATCCCTTGATAGTACACATCAACAATCAGAGTCACACAAAGAAATCTAAACAAGATGTTTAGTATGCACAAAGCATGAGAGTCTCTCTCTAGAAATAAATTCAGCATGTAATCTCTAGAGTGGTAGAATAATGTCTCAGTAAGTTTTTGAGCTCATTAAAATGATCTCCTATTTATAGGCACATTTCCAACAGTCAGATCCCTCCTCCCACAGTCATATTTTTCCTTGAATTTCTGAGGGACATGTCCACATGTCACTCAAACAACGGTTGGTTAGAAAAAAATTCACAACATCATTTAATAACTATAACATGGGTAAGTAAAATAAGGTTGCTCAACCAAATTTATTTTTCGGAGTATAAGGAAAAATAAAATTCAGAATCTAAGTGGAAAACATTTTGAGTCTATGTTACATGGATATTCTGATTTTGTTTTTCAAGAAATTCAGAATCAGAATTCTATAGACTTTGGAGTCTAAATTCTGAGGAATTCGAAGTCTGAATTCTAAGGAAGTAGGAGTCTGATTTATAAAGAATTCAGAGTCTGGATTCTAAGGAATTAGGAGTCTGAATTATAAGGAATTCAGAGTCTAAATTCTAAGGAATCAGGAGTCTTAATTATAAGGAATTAGGAGTCCGAATTCTATAGAATTTGGAATCGAAATTCTTAGTAATTTGGAGTCTGAATTCTAAAGAATTCAGAGTCTGAATTTCAGAGAATTTGGAGTCCGAATTTTAGAGAATTCGGAACTTGAATTCTGAGGAATTGAGAGTTTGAATTTCATAGAATTTGGAATCTGAATTCGAATCCTGAAAAAAAAGTCTATATCTAAGTATTTATAGAATTCTAAGGTTTTAGATGTGAAACCAAATTTTCCACATAGTACTAAAAAGAGTTAGATTTAGAGAGACTAAAATATGAACAATGAAAAAATGGTAAGGATAAATTTCCTTAGGGAATGAAAATTTTCCTTGTTAATAAAAATCTTAGGTAAAATGAAATTCTCCTTAAGATAGGGTGTTTGTGATTTTCAAAACATGAAGGAATGAAAAATTCATAAGGAAACCTTATTGACTCAACATATAGTACTCCAATTAATTAAATTTTATTTTTAATTTATAATCTATTCATCTATGGTATATATTTACTTACATTTTAATTAATTAAACTAGGTATGATTTGTTTTATATATATATTTTACTGTGACCAATGTGCTTGTGTGTAAGACTTGGATTAGGCCTTGGGTAGTATTAATGGGTTTGTGCCTTGTTGAAATGGGTATCCTCTTAGGATGAGTCTTCCTATAGTGCTCTTTTGTGTGTGCCTATAATTTCTGGAGTGGTTTAGTTCTTAAACCTATTGAAGGTGTTTCTAAGAGTTCATTTGGTATTTTAGATAATTTCTCCATGACAACATCTTATAGGACCACCTAAGGAAGTGGGTCAGAATGCTCCTTCAAGGTAAGTATCTCATGTAGTGACTTTAGACATATTGGAGGGTGAATATGATCATACTCTATTAGTCACTCCAGTGGTTTAGGTAATGAAACTACTTTAACCTAGAGTCTTTTAGATAAATATTATTCAAGGAGGAGGAGATCATATGATGATGATTGATTATCCCTTGGACTTATAGATTACACACCCCATCCTTATAGGGCATCATAGAATCCTAGGATTCTAAGGATTGGATCAATATCATTGAGGGAGTCTTTGATAAAGTGAATAATCTGGAGGATCGATAGATTAAGCTGGATGGTTTCACACTTTAGGGACCCATGAGGAGATGGTGGGTTGTTATGAACTAGGTGGAGAGATATGAGGGTATAACTTGGGATATCTTCAAGAATCTATTCTTTGAGGTTTTTTTCTCAGATATAATAAAGTTTGATCAAGATTAAGAGTTTATAGAGATTCAACAAGAGATGATGTTGGTATATTCCTATTCTTCGATTTTTGTGAAGTTTATTTACGCAACTCCTCTTTTATAGGAGAATGGGGTACATAAGTCCCAAAATCTTGAGATTGGAATTCGATTAGAGATAAGGCACTAGGTCAGAAGTATCATCTTAACAATGTATTCTGAGTTTCTATAGAAGGCCTTGACAATTGAGAAGGGTCTAGAGGAGGATAGGTAACAAGTTATCTTTCAGCCCTTAATGTACCAATGAATGAGACTACAAGTGATGACATGAGTGCCTTTATTAGTAATAGGAAGAGGAAGGATGAGGAGGTGTGATAGGGTAGCAGTATGATGTTTGAGTAGAGAATTATTTCTTTAGTACCCTCTAGGGAAGGGGTATCACCCCATACTTTAATTATATATAGAGTGGAATATATCAATTTTTTCCCATGAATCTTGAAATAAGTGTCACCAATGTGGAAAGGTGGGGAATATTTAGTATTTATATTTTAGGGAACCATGGGTGGGTTTCCATAGAGGTTTTGGGAAGATAAGGGTCGCAAGTCATTGGATTGATAGGGGATCTTAGCAACAGGCCTAAACTCTCTAGGGGTTGGTGAATCAGCTGAACTAGGGCTCTTGGGGATAGAGTCTTGGGACCAATGTAGGAGGAGTGTATAAAATGTATCATGTTTCAACTGATGGAATATAGAGACCTTCTATATTTAGAGGTAATGTTTTTTATTCCCTCGATGATTTTTACTTCTTTGTTTGATACATGAGGCGACAGTTCACACATAACACGAGGAGTATTTTCATTTTTCAATTGGATGGGAGGATGATAGAAAATGGTTATTACATTAAAAAAGATAGTATTTTAGTATACTAGTGGTCCTAATGTAATAATGTTATTATATATGTAGAATAGATTTGGAAGAGGTTGAGTAGAAAGAAACTTGAAAGAACTTGATTAAAAAAAATTACATCTTTCTTGGACATTATCCTATAGGAAACTATTTAACCTTATTATAATGATTTTTGTTGAGATTAAAAACTATATTATATTTCTCGGAGTTTTGAGGATGGATTTGGTTATATCTTGGTCAAATAAAGTTTGAGGAGAAGTGGGGTGGTGAAGGGATCCTTTTATAAATGAGAGGGGTGATATTTTTTTTAAATACTCATTATTTTATATTTAATGTATGTCACTTTCAAAGGAAAGTCACACAAAAAGTAGAAATAATATAGGGAAGATGATTATTAGTTGAGACACCTCTCATCCATGTAAATAAGGTATATGGTTTGAGATATTATAGGGCCTTTACTCTTAATTTAATTTTTTTATCATATTTACTTTTACTTCAATAACTCATTTTTATGCTATAAAATAAAATTTAACTTATAAAATAATTTTAATTTTCTGATTTAAAATATGAAAACCATTTTTTAATATTCAATTCCTAGATTTGTTAAAAATTAATTTTAATAAGAGTACTCTTAACCCAAAAAAATAGCTTTTAGAAAAATTTATTTTTAAGAATAAAAATGTATTTTCACTAAAACAATATATATTATTGATTATAATGATATTTATTGGTTTGTTTTTAAATGAAAAATATTTTTTTGAGTCTAAAAGTAGTCCAAAAATGAATGGATCATTGTGAATACTTAATTAAAGGAAAAATACCAAAGTAATTGTTTATTGGAATAAAATAAATCATTGGCTTTAAAATGCAAAACATAGATTTATAAATTCAATATAACATTTCTAAATGAATTATTTTACTTTCTTAATTTTTTTTATAAAAATGATTCATAAATTTTTAGTTGATACTTATATCAAGTTGATATCATAAAATCCATGGTATTACGAAAAAATGTATTTTTATTATCCAAAAACCAACCTTTTTAGAAAATTAAAAATAATTAACCCTATACTAATTTTGAAATTCAAAATTCATAAATGAATTTTATTTTATCCAATTAAAATTAAAAAATTAAAAAATTTATCTTTTAAATGAAAATATAAAATATAAAGAAAAACTACTTTTATTGAAAAATAACCTTTTAAACTTTTAGTGTTCTTAATAAATTTACAACTAAATTAGTGTTAATTCTATTAGTTTATATATTTAATGTTACATATTAAAAAAATAATATTTTAAAAGTGTCCAAATTAATTTATTATTATAAATTACACATCATTTAAAAAAAGATCTTTGAAAGAGATCACTTTTTAATATTTAATAAGTATAATTTCATTTAGTTATTTAACCATTATATTTAATAAATTCATTAGTATTTGGAAACATAAATCATAATAATAATATATAAATTTTAAAAATATATATATATTTAATAATAAATCCTTTAATTATATTTTTATTTACATGAGGTTTTACTGCAATTGTAATTTTCTTAATGATGTTTCACATTGTATATTCATAATTTATTAATGATTACCTTGTATTATAATGAGGTATAATGCGATTTATATTATTTTGATGTTGTGTGTGATACAATATACTCAATAAAGTATTTATTTAAAAGGGAATTCATACTAAAATCTTGGGGTGTTAAATTTTAGCTCGTTAAATAAATTACATCCTCATAATTTTAATTTCTCTCACTGATGAAATTTAATAAGGGAACTCTTAATATAGTTATGACTCATGATTTATGAATTAAGAATTTATAGATACATAAATTTTCTAAATACATTTTAATGATATAATATAAACCAAATACTAAAACCCAAATGGTTATGATAATAATCAATAAACATGTTAATATGAAAAATCAATCATAATATGTCTTATCCAATAAATATAATGCCCTGAAATTCTAAAGTAATAACATTGTATTCAATAGCGTATATGACACGCAAGACCAAATTTAGAAAGGGAATTTAACCTCTCAAGACTTTATGGTATATTTAATATTTTAAATAAATTTAATATTTTATATTTCTTGAAATCCATGAAAACTTGAGTTATCTTGCATCGCACGCACCAAAGACTTTCTTTGATAACTTTCATTGCACATAAGATCGAGTTTTAACAGAAAACAATATATTATTAAAACATTATTATTTAATATAATAATAGATAACCTACCCATTAAATTAGTGATTATGAATAGTATTAACTAACCTAGGAAAATATATGGTTTATAAAAATATAAAATGAATTTATAGGTTACCAATTAATTAAAAATTAATATAAACATTAATTGATTATAAAAAAATGTTTTTATGATTACAAATGTGTTTTATCATGATAAATTAAATTAATTACTATTAATGAATTATATTAATGAAATATATATACAATATATTAAATCAAATATTCTTTATATTCATCCAATATATTTTATATGAATAAGATAAAAACAAATCTAGTTTTATGCTTCAAAATTGTATTTTTCCAAAAAGTAATAGAAAACCTTTTTGAAATCCAATTTTGGGGAATTTTATAAATTTTTATATGTCTTAAATAAACTTTATTTTTGAAATAGGAACATAAAAATTTTCTTAGGGTGAATTTTTTGTATTTTTATATGAGATTTCATTTTTTGATGAATAATGAAAAATACTAAATTTTAATTCAAAACTGCATTTTCATCAAATTTATTTATAAGGATAAATTATATTTTTATTGGTTTTAAAGATGAATAATATCAATTTTAAATCAATTAATCAAATTTAGGTCATTTAAATCAATTCCAAATTGAAATTTTAAATACAAACATTTCATACTTTTAAACATTTTTACTTTAAAGACCCTCTTTATCGTCCCGTTTGTGAGATTAAATTTAAATTAATTTCTACAACTTATATGATTGTAATTTGAAAAAATGGATTCCATATTTAGAATAATAATAATTTATAATTTCTAATAAGTTCAACTTATGTTTTTTACCAAATAGATTAGTGTAATTAATTAAAATTAATTACAAGGATTAAGAGAAAAATTAGCTTAACAAGAGACTAAAACTTAAACTTAAGGGCCAAAATGACCAATAAAATTTAGAAAAATATATTGGATGGAAATATTTTGACCTTATAATTACTTTTATATAATTTGTTTCATTATTGGAGCCACTTTACATGGAAAACATGTGGGAAGATTTCCCTTTTCAAAAATTTACAAGAATGCCACTCCTCCTCCACTATAAAAAGGCACTCACTCCTCCCATTTATTCAAACCTATAAATACATTTATCTCAACAAAAATATGTCAAAATAATTTCCCATAATACCTAACCTCACTCTATAGGCCTCAATTGTTTTATAAATGCAACCAAGATACCTTTAGTGAAAACCAAAAGGAGTTACCTGAAGAAGAGGTAACTTTCATCAACATATATTTGTAATTTGTTTCCTTCTCCAATCCATTCATCTAAAATTATATAATAATTATATAATAAAATATTTATCTTAAATATACTGAGATTTTTTTATGTTAGGTGTTTTGACTACACCTATACACACTTCCATCAAATGGGTAACGAACTTACTGTTTGTGTGTACAGTGAACTATCGCCTTATGAAATGATGTTGTTCGTTTTTTTATTTACCACCTATCATGGTTGGGAATTATGATGGAAAAACTATTTATATAATAAATATTTTATATTTATATTGACATCATACTTTTTTTTTTAATTTTTATATAACACATACCTTATTGCTTTCCATTTTGTGGGAATACGATAACTTCATTTTTGGAAGTGTGGACTACCGCCTCCTCAAACCAACGTGATTCATTCACAATATACATGAAATGTGTTAAGGATGGTATTAATAAAAATATTTTAAATATTTTACAAAAATATGATACTATAATTATAATAAATATATATATCATTTACTTTTAATTCTTCTAAATATGAAAAAGAAATGAAAGTAGCGTTCATCCGTACATATGGCCTACCGTCCCCAAGAATGGTGCATTTCATTTACCATATAAAATATTTATGGATTAATATAAATAAATATATAATAAATATATATAATATTTACATCATGTTTAAGATTTTTTATAAGATTAAATAATTATCTAATTAATAGGAATGACAAATAAAAAGTCAAAACTTACTCGAGAAACTAGGAAATTAAAACCCAAAATAGTGAAATTAATGAAATATTACTAAAACATGGGTAATAATATATTATAATAAGATCATATATGATATAATAAATATTATTATGTTCTTGGAATAATTTATTAACATTCATAATACCATTATACAGGAGGTTAAAGGATGTTTACACAAAAAGAAACATAAGGTAAGGGATTTTCATGTCACTTTTTAAATCTGTGAAATTAATGCCATATTCACCACTTACTTCTTTTGTTTGGTTTATATTCTGGAAATTTTGATATATTATATAATGAAATATTTTATATTCATGTTATTTTGAGTTTAAATTTTAATTATTTATTCTAATGGGATTTTAATTAAATGTTACCAAGTGGAAAAGAGTTTCATAACCTGATTCATTTTCATTGGAATATATTACTTCCTAGTTATTGTTAATATTCTATGATTATGTGTGTAATAAAGTTTTACAATCTATTTTTGTATTTAAACTTTTTTTATATGGATTTAAATTTTACACACATAGTCTATTCATTGATTTATTATCACGTCAACATTATGGTATTTTCAAGGGTTTACATCACAATCTAATTTTGTTTGGGATTGTTTACACTTGAATTTAAATTAGAGGAAATTATTGGATCGTGTTTTAATAAATCCTTTAATTTTATTATCCCCTAGTTATTCATGTCCTTTTTCAAGTAATAGTACCTTTTTACTCTTTTTAACTCAAAATATTTTAGATTTTTTAAGAAAACCAATGCTATTTTTCTCTTGAGTCGATGATCTATTTTCTCTCAAAACCTTGTTTAATAAACATGTTTTCAAATTTTTTTTATCTTTTCAAAATGATTTATCAAAGAAATTTCACCCTTTAATTTTTTTTATGTTTTTAAAATTGATTTTTAAATAAAAGTATTTTTGAAATGTTTTTCAAAGTAAAGAGGATATTTTCCTCAATAATGTTTTTAAAATATATTTTTATAATATTTCAACTCATCAATTTAAAAAACCCTTTAGTTTTACTCCACTTGTGATATGTTGTGTTGATACCATCCTTATTATTTCTCTAGATATTTTTTATTGATTTTTTCATCGACAATATTAATATTCACTTCCTTTGTTCATTTTTCTAGTCCCCTTGAAAGATTAAATTTACTATGATCATTGAACATTGAATTTACCCTAATTATCCATATCATTTATCATGGGTGTTTTCATTACCTAAAATGTATAGTATTTTTACATATGGTGTTTAATTTTAAAGTTATTTGATTTACTAAGAAAATATTGGTAAATACATATTTTAACTCAATACAAATATTTGATAAGGCACATTTTTCATGAATTAGATCAAATATTTAATATATAAGGAATGATTTGGACATATACAACATGGGTGGGGCTTGGTTATAAATATCACCTCAATGCATTGGTAGTCTCATGAGATGAATTAGTTGGAAAAATTAGACGAGTTTCTACCCGATATGTTAAAATATCTTATGAAATGTCTTAACGGTAAAGGTACCATCTACTAAGGAAACATGGAATCCAATAATTAAGAATTTCCCTCATTCAGATTTAGTTATTATTTATCCATGATATTTTTATTTGTCATTATCTATGGATGTAGTTCATTCTTAGTTTATTTATTAAATTTAATGTGTTTCAGTAACTTACCTTTCTATATTGATTATGCCTCATTCAGTTTGTTTAAATGGAAAGAGTTTTCAGTTATTTAAATTTACATATTGTTTATTCTTATTGATTCATAATTAATTCTGCTCTGCTTACCCTTAATAATAATTTGATCTCACACTTATTTTTTTCTTTCCCCACAATTTCATGAAGTGTACTTGAATGTTATGAAAGGATATCATAGATGGAATAAATTTACCCTTGAAAGAAAAAAATGTTGTAATTAGTGTATTCATTTGCAATACAAAACTCATGTATATATCTGGTTTACCAAGACTACTAAAATTCCGGTCCTTTATGATTTGATTCCTTGTGATCATGCCAATGTAATGGTAGTAGACACCGGATTTGGGCTTAATGGGGTCGAGTCAATACAGTTGGTATCATAAAAATTTTAGTAGTAACTTTATGAACTAGATTTAGGAAAACATATATTAAAGAAAATAACCCTTAGATATACATTTAGAATAAGTAAAAAAGAACATCCTAACATTTTGTTTAAATAGAGATTATGTGATTTTCTTATCATTACATATCTGTCTGGACAGTACAAGTGGACATGGTTTTGACACAGTTATACCTAGGTGTAACTACTCTCAATAGGTGTGTTAGGTCTTACTAGAGTGTAACTTGGTACATGAAAATGGGCCTTACTGCATACTTGGTTTGACACTCATGAGGGATATTCTTAGGATAATTCACATTTTATTTACCAACCATTATGAAGGATTTTCATAGACAATTACAACGAAGGACTGAGGTTAAACATTAGACTAAGGAAGGAAATATGTTGAAATAAAATGGATGAAGTATTTATAGATTGAAGTTGCATTGAAAAGATTAGTTAAAAGGATATTTAATGATTAAATTTCAAATATTCCCATCATATTTATTTTGGAATTTATATTAATATTATTTTAGAAAAAAGAAAAACTATATTTCAGGTAAAAAACCATAAAAATTAGGCAATGTGGTGGGGGTTGAACCCATGACTGAAGGACGATTAGGGTTTCATAAACGCCACTGGCCTACATGATGTCTTGGTTATTATGCAATTTTTTTTTATTTAAAACATTTGAATAATATATGTTAATGATGAACTAATGGTATCAATTTTTGTTTGTTTATAGATTAATGTATTAACCATATTGGTTTTGGAAAATAGTTAGAGACAAATATAATTACTTGTTTTATAGGACTTATGATTCATTAAACATGTATTTTAGTGCTTTAGGCATCAAAGTAAATTTTTGGATATTCATTTCTTGGAGTAAAGTGATGAATTTAAAATTTATCAAAGAAAAATAAGGGATGAAATTGTGTTTATAGAAATATATTAAGTAAGTATATTTTGTTATATTTTAGACAATAAAAGAATTAATCAACATGAGGAAAATTATCTTGAAATAAAATGTTATCTTAATACCTTAATTTTTTTTGAATTGATGTTCTTTTAAATCATCATATAATTATGGATTTAAGACCCTAAAATTTCTATTGATCTTTCAATTGTGTGTGATTTATGACCTCAATCACCCCTAAAAATATATATGCTTTTCCTCCATGTACATAATTCCACTTTCCACTAATGTTCTCTTATGTAGAAACCTAGTTATAAGTTATTCCATTTCATCTTTGTACTTATCATACTCTCTATTAAAAGGATATTTTATAAAATATTTTATGATTTGGGGTTTTCAACAATATAATTTTCAAATATCAAACCATATATTTTTGATATAATGTTTAAATTAATAGGAATAAATTTAATTAATGTGGGGGAATGTAAATCCCTAAAATTCTAAAGTAAGTACATTGTATTCGATAGCATGTATGACATACAACACCAAACATATAAAGGAATATAAAATCTCAAGACTTTATGGTATATTTAATATTTTAAATAAATTTAATATTTCTTATATATTTGATTGCATGTAATATAAAGTTATATTTAATTTCATGCAACAAATACTTTATTCAATATCTTGTGTTTCATGTAAGACTGAGTTTTACTGAACAATAATATATTATTAAAACTTTATTATTTAATACAATAAGATATGACCTAGCCGTTAAACTAGAGTTCATGAATATTATTAACTAACCAATGAAAATATATGGTTTACGAAAATATAAAATGAATTTATAGGTTACCAATTAATTAGAATTGAATATAAAAACCAAATGAATATAAAGGAAATGTTTTTATGCTCACAAAGGTGTTTTATCATGATAAATTAAATTATTTATTATTAGTGAATGATATTAATGAAATATATATATATATATATATATATTATATTCAATATTTTTTTATATTCATACAATATATTTTATAGGACTAAGATAAGAATAAATCTAGTTTTATGCTTAAAAATTGTATTTTTCTAAAAAGAAAATTTATATCCTTTTAATGGAGAACCCTATTTAAATCCATTTTTTTTGAAATTTTACAAATTTTTTATGTAAAAATAAATTTATTTTTTAAAATAGGAACATAAAAATCATCTTAATGTGAATTTTTGGTATTTTTTATGTGAGATTTCATTTTTTTTATGAATAGTAAAAAATGCTGAATTTTAATTCAAAACTACTTTTTTCATCTAATTTATTTATAAGGTTAAATTATATTTTTTATTGGTTTTTAAAATTAATTGGATAAATTTTACATAAATTAATCTAATTTATTTAATTTGAGTCAATTTCTAATTGAAATTGGATAAAAAACACTTCAAACTTTTGGACATTTTTACTTTAAAAACCCGCTTTGTCATCCCGTATGTGGGATTAAAATTAAATTAATTTATACCAATTATGTTATTGGAATTTGGAAAAATGTATTCAATATTTTTAATCATAATAATTTATAATTTCTAATATGTCCAATTATTTTTTAACAAAAATATTAGTGAATGTAATTAAAATTAATTATAGTGATTAAGAGAGAAATTAGCATAACAAGGGACTAAAACTCAAACTTAAGGGAGAAAATGACCTATGAAATTGTCCAAAATATATTTCATATCCATATTTATAACTTATAATACCTTTTATATAATTTCATTCATTATTGGAGCCAGTTGACATAGGGAAAATGTGGGTGGAATTCCCTTTTCAAACAATTTCAAGAATGCTACTCCTCCACTACAAAAGGCACCCACCCCTCCCATTTATACACACCTATAAAGCCATTTGGATTAAAAAATATATGAAAATATAATCTCACAACATCCCTCCAGAAACCCTATAGGCCTAAATTTTGGCATAAATCCAACCAATAATACCTTTGGTTCAAACCAAAATGATTTACCCGAAAAAGAGGTAACTTTCATCAACATGAATTTTTACTCTGTTTCCTCCTCAAATCCATTAATTTCACTTTATATCAGGATTATATAATTAAATAAGTATATTAAATATATTTTTTTTTTATGTTATGGTTTTTACCTACACCTACACACACTTCCATCAAATAGGTAATGAACTTACCATTTGTGTGTTTGGTGTACTACCACCTCGTTAAACGATGTCTTTCATTTTTCCTTTACCATCTCTCATGGTTTAGGATTATAATGGAAAAAAATTTATATATGATATATGATATTTTTAAGTTTACTTAATACTTCTATAATTTTTATATAACACATATCTTAATGCTTTCCATTTTGTTGGAATATGATAACTTCGTTTGTGGATGTGTGGACTGCCGTCTTCTTAAAGCGATGTGATTCATTCACACTATACATGGAATGTATTAAGGATAGTATTAATAAACATATGTGAAATATATTAAAAATATATTATAATTTAATTATAATATATACATATAATTTACCTTTCATTCTTCAAAATACAACAAAGAAATGAGAGTAGCATTCATGTGTATGTACGATCTACCATCTCCATAAATGATGCATTTAATTTCCTATATAAAATAATTATGGATTAATATAAATATAAATATACATATATAATAAATATAAATAATATTTACATCATGTTTTAAATTCTTTATATGATAAAATCATGATTTAAGTAATAGGAACAACAAATAAAAAGTCAAAACTTACTCAAGAAACTAGGCAATTAACACTCAAAATAGTGAAAATAATGAAAGATTACTAACAAAAAAGTTATAATATATTATAAGAAGATAATATATGATATAATAAATATTAAAATGGTTCTTTAATATGTTATTAACATTCTTATAACCATTATATATAAGGCTAAAGGACGTTCACACAAAAGGAAACACATGGTAAGAGATTTTCATCTCACTTTTTATATTTGTCATATAAATGTCAAAATCACCACTTACTTCTTTAATGTGGTGTATCTAATTCACATTTTGATATATTTTATCATGAATTATTTTTTATTCATGTTATTTTGAGTTTAAATTTTAATTATTTCTTCTAAGGGGTTTATAATTAAAAGTTACCAAGTGGTAAATAATTTCATAATTCGATTCCTTTTTATTGGGTTATATCACTTCCTCATTGTTGTTAATATTATATGTTTATGTTTATAATCAATTTTTAATATCTATTTTTGTATTTAAACTTGTTTTTTGTGTATTTAAATTTAACACACATAATCTATTCTCTGATTTATTCTCACATGAATGTTACGATTTTTTCAAGGGTTTACTTTACAATCTCATTTTGTTTGGGATTGTTTACACTTGAATTTAAATTAGAGAAAATTATTGGATAATTGTTTAATAAATCCTTTAATTTTATTATCATATGTTTATTCATGAACTTTTTTAAGAAATAGTACCATTTTCTACTCTTTGGTACTCAAAATTTTTTAGAAAATGTTTTTAAGAAAACCCAACTCTATTTCTCTCTTAGGCCGGAGATCTATTTTCTCTCAAAACCATATCTAATAAAATTATTTTAAATTTTTTAAACTTGTAAAAATTATTTATCAAATTAATTTTCACCATTTATATATTTTTTATATTTTTTAAAAGTTATTTAAAAAAATTATTTTCAAAATTATTTTCAAAATAAATATAATATTTTCTTTAAGAATATTTTTAAAATATATTTTTATAATATTTATATTAATCAATGAAAACAACCCTTTATTTTTTTCACTTGGGATATGTTGTATTAATACCATACTTATCATTCCTCTATATGGTTTTTGATTGATTTTACCAATGATAGTATTGACATTCACTTCCTTGATTCATTTTTGTAATCCCTTTGAAAGTTTCAATTTCCTATGATCATTGAACATTGAATTCACCCTAATAATACATATCATTTATCATGGGTATGTTCATTTCTTAAACCATATACCATTTTTACATATTGAATTTAATTTGAATGTTATTTGATTTTCTAAGAAAATATTAGCAAATCTGCATCGTTTACTCAATATAGACATTTTATAAGGCACATTGTTCACAAATTAAATTTATTATTTAATATGTGAGGAATGATTTGGAAAGGTATTAACTAGGTGGGGCATAGTTATAGATATCTCCTCAATTCATCAGTAGAATCATGAGACAAATCAGTTGGCCAAATTAGATGATTTTCTACCTGATATTCTAAACCGCCTTGTAAAAGGTCTTGATGGTAATGGTACCATGTGCCTAGGAAACATGGCATCCAATAATTACTCATTTACCTCATTTAGATTCAATTATTATTTATCCATGAGATTTTTTATTTTATATTATCTATGGATGTATTTAATTTTTAGTTTATTGATTAAATGACACATGTTTCAGTTACTTACCTTTCCATATTGATTATGCCTTATCCAATTTGTTAAAATAGAAAGTGTATTCAGTTGTTTAACTTTATATATTATTTATTCTTGTTGATTCATGATTAATTCTATTGTAATTACCCTTACTCATCATTTGAGCTCACCCTTATTTTGTTTTTTTCCTTTGGATTCCATGAAGTGTACTAAGAAATATATTGAAGGATATCATAGATGGAATAAAATTATCCTCAAAAGAAAAAAATTATATTGTAATTAGTGTATTCATTTGTAATGAAAGACTCATGTATGTATCTGGTTTACCACGAATACTAAAATCTTTGGTCCCTTGGGATTTTATTCCATATAATCATGAAAATGTAATGGTAGTAGACATCATGTCTAGGCTACTAGTTCCAGGTCGCTATAATAACACCTTCATTTCAACCCATGATACATATAGTTATGAAACCATAAATCTCTTTCAATTCAACTTAGATTTCCTTAAGTGTTATCCTCTTAATTTCAGTAACCTAATTCCAAAAAATAACTATCATAAAATTATCATGATCTTTATTATAATATTCTAAACCCCAAAATCCTAGAAACAAAAGCACCCAGAATTTAATGTTAACCATTATCCCCAAACAACATAAAATCACATATCAATTAATTCCAATTTAATTATAAATACTCCTTAAAATATATTAATATTTTCCAAAAATAACTATAATCACCTTGTATCCAAATCACTTTTCAACTCCCAAGTTTTATATATACTACTCAACTTATATTCCCATAACCAATTAACTGATTGTTCCAATTAATAATAATTACATCAACATCAAATCTCAAACAAAAAGGGCTATCTATACCCCAATCACACATTCTTCCTAAAAACCAATATTTATCTCTCAAAATTTATTTAATCACATTTATATATAATCACATAATACATTAAATGAGGCTTCCATACTCTTAAACTTTTAATAAACCTTAAACATATTAATCCGTGGTGGTATACAAAACTCTTAAAATGTTCTCATCTGATAAAATACTATCCTATAAATTTATATAAAACTTAATCTGATACCAACTAAAGCACCCCAAACATTTACACCCAAATGAGGTGATAAAAAATATTCTTTTCATACTAAATTTTAAACTAACTAAATCAAACCAAACTTAATCATCCATAATTAAAATATTATAAAAAAATATTTTGACACTCACAAACCCAAGAAGTCTTAAGTTTAAAGTTTTATAGATTTAATAAAACCATTTAACTAAAAAAACCCATATCTTTACCATCCATAGGAAAACTTTCCCACTAAATGTAGGATTTATTATTTTATAATAAGTCTTTAAAATATACCAAATAATTATCTACATAAGATATCCATATAGACATACCATACTTAATTCTATTCTTCACGACCTGGGGAAAAGGAAAACATAATAAGTGTCATCTCATGCACTCAGTAAGTGGGTAACATATAACAAAAGTTTTCATAGAATAAACAAGGCATAAATAATATGATTGAAATAAATAATAATCAAATAATTACATATAACCAATAACATGATTTTTTAATATATCCATGTCAAAAATAATAATAAATAAGCACATGGATAAAAATAATGTATTTCATAGTGATGGAATGGATAATGTTGAATATCATAAACATACTATCAAGGTCTCATTACATGACATCATACATGCTATCAAGGCCTCAACCAATAAATTATTAATAAAATGGGTAGGCATGCAACAAATAACTAAACTAGTTTGTCTTATTAGACCTTCTGATTCATATTGAGGATACATATTTTGGAACCACCCACTAATAATTAGTTTCAATGGAGTTATCATATAAATGAATGATTAAAAAGTACAGTACATAACTAACATTCCATATTAATCAATAAACATCCTTATTTAAATAAAAATTATAAAGATTTTCAATATTTCCATAGTCAATAAGTGGAATAGATTTATCGGTAAACACAATTTAAACTGAAACTATATATAATAATGGGTATATAATTAAATAAATACTATAAAATAAAATATAGAAATAGTGGAAGTGATATAGAATATATACATGAAATTAAAGAATATTTCCATGAAGGAGAAAAATAAAGTTATTTGGGAGATGAAGAGTGATAGAAAATATAATCGTTATGAAAAATGTGAGGTATAGACTATTAAATAATAGGATAATTTAGATTATAATGCATGAAAATTACTCTAAATAATATATATACATGAGTGTTTGAGAGGAAAAATGTAATTGAAACTATAAAAATAAATTTCAAAGAGGTCTTGTATAGGGTTATCAAAATAAACTTCTAAGTTACCTTCAAAAATCAATTTAAAGGGTTAAAAAAAGACATTGGAAACCTCAATTTTAAAATAATTAAAAATATTTAAATCTTAAACTTAAATTAATCTAAAATTAATAAATATGGATTGGAAGAAAATATATACAAACATGAAAGGAAATGTATTTTTATTATTTTAAAATACATTTATCGAAACCCATATCATAAAAAGGTTAATAAAATTTCGTTTTGAAAAGAGGTAAAAGGAAATAATAAAATAACATGAGATAATACATATTTGGGTTTCAAAATAATAAATGAATTTTTTTTGAAAAGAAATAATATAGACATGGAAGTGAAATATATTTTTAGATTTGATGAGATTTATTCTTAACCAATTTTTTAAAATAAAGAAATAAATCTTTTAGAGAATATTTTGGGAATTAAAAAGGTAATTTTATTATAAATAAATAGTTAATTTTATATGAAATAATGTAACACAATATATATAGTAATCATATAATATTTTTTAATAAAAAATATTATAACTTAATGAAAGGGGGTTGAGTTATCAAAAACATTATGAATATTAAAATATTTGAAGTATAAATCCTTCAAAAAAGACATCATTATAAGGAATTTTAAATAAAAAATAAATTGAAAATAAAAATTTTCAAATTATAATGATAAAATAAATTAAAATTATAAAAATGAATTTAAATGAGAAACATTATAACTCAAAGAAAGAAAATTGAGTTATGAAAATCTCTTACAACTTTGGTAACTTTTGAATCAAAATATCATAAAACATAGAACCTAATATGGATTTATAAATCCAAATAATTTTAAATAAAATTTTCATATAATAAATTTATCTATTGTATATACACAACATAACAAGAAATAAGTAGTGAATATAGAATATATCTCAAAAGAAGAAAGTTGATATGAGAAAACCCTTACCTTTACTCTTGAATTCCATGGAAGTTGTTTAACATAATGTATAATAAATATAAAATTCTTAATAACATATTTCAAAAACTTATTTATATATATTATTTATTATACTCTTCAATTGTAATTATTCATTAAAAAAATATTAGTTAGTTATTTTTTATTTTAAGCATCAGATGGTAGTAATTTTGATCATTTCATACAAGTTTCATATTGGTAATGTTGATCTTAATTATTTGATACAAATTTAATCATTCAAATTTTATTTAATTTAATGGAATCATTTTTTTAAATTATTTATGAAGTCACAATTCTACTTTATGGAAGGAATAACTATGGATTCTGAGAATAAAATCCATGATGATCTTATTTTAGTAATTTTTAACGAACAAAAGATGTTATCTTAATAATGAGTTAAATATTGATATTATCATTCAAGAACCAAAAAAAATTTATTTTTATAGTAATATAATTTTTATTATTTAAATTAATTTTTATAAACAACCATGTATAGTGGTGATGAAAAATAAAATATTCCATTCATGGAGGTGGTAGTCTGTACATAACACAACAATGTTAACATTTTTAAAATTAATGGAAGGAAGATATAAAATGGTTATTACATTAACATAATAACATTTAATTATAATAATTATAATTATTTAATTATTATATCATGGATAGAATATATTTTTAGGAGGTTTAAGAATAAATAAACTTGATATAACTTTATTAAAATAATTTCCTCTTCCTTGGATAACCTCCTTTAAAAAACTCCTTAAGAATTATTAGAATGGTATTTTGGTGAGGGTAGAACCTCTAAGAAATATTTATGATTTTTAGGGAGGGATTTTGGAATAAATTTTTTGAACTAAGAGTCTTATGGTGCAAGTATATGTGTGGGTGGTGAAGGGATCATATTATAAGTGAGAGGGGTGACATTTTTGAAAATATCCATTACATTATAGTAAAGGCATGCCAATTTCAAAGGAAAGTGGATCTAAATTGAAAAATAATGGACATTATATGGGTATTTATTGGTAAAAATTTCTTAAAAACAAATAAGTGATCATTTTTTAGATACATTAGGCCTTTTCCCCTTATTTTAACTTTTTACTATAATTTACTATTACCACGATAACTTATTTTTTTTTACCTCAGTAACTTATTTTTAGGCCAAAAAATAAAATCTAAATTTTAAAATAATTTGAACTATTTGATTTAAAATAGAAAAAACATTTTTCAAGATTCAATTCCTAGAGGTGGTAAAATTTATTTTTTATAAATGTTCTCTTAACACAACAAAAACTGTTTTTAGAAAATTCCTTTTAAGCATAAAAAAGAATTTACACCAAAATAATATGTAATATTTATTAAAGTCATTTTTTTTTGGTTTATTATTAAAAAAATATGTGTTTTATGTCTTTAAAAATAAATCCAAAACCTAATGGATCTTTGAAAATACTTAATTAAAGGAAAATGACCAAAATAGTTTTTTTATTTGAATAAAATATATCTTAGGTTTTAAAATGTCAAACATAGAATTATAAATTCAACATAATAATTTTAGTTACATTATTTTAATTTATTAAATAAAATTTTAAGTTGATTAAAAGTTTTCATAAATTATTAATTAATTTTTAGATCATGATTACTTCATAAAATTCACAATATTATATAAACTTTATTTTTACTATTCACCCTGAAAATAAACCTTTTCTGAAAATTTCTAAAATTTAAACTTATCTAGTTTTGAAAATAAATTCAAAAATAAATTTTATTTTATAAAATTAAAATTTTAAAATTTATGAATTTGTCTTTTAAACAAAAATTTAAAATATAAATAAAAATTTCTTTTATAGAAAAATGACCACTAAAAATATAAGTGTACATAATTAATATTTTATTAAATGAGTTTTAATTATATTAGTTTATATAATTAAAAACTACATATTATAATAATAATATTTTCAAAGTCATAAATTTAATTAATTAAGATAAGGTACACAAAACATTAAAAACGATTCTATAAAAAACACTATTTTTTAATATTAAATAGGTTTTATAACATTTATTGATTTTACCATTAAATTTAATAAATTAATTGATATTATAAGAAATAAATAATAATTATAATATGTAAGTAATTAAAATTTAAGTTTTTTAATAATAAATCCTTTTATTATCTTTTTTATTTTCCTGAAGTTTTACTATTATTTTAATTTTCTTAATGAGGATTCGTATTATGTATTAATGTTTACCTTTCATTATAATAAGGAATATCATGATTAATTTTCTTAGTGAGGTGCTTCCATTTTAATTTTAAAAGTAAGATAAGACTACTACTTGGAGATCACTTGGAAATATTCATGACAAAAAATTGTATATATGATGAATTTTTTGAGTTGATCTTTCATGGAAATTAAATACAAGTGATAAAGGATAATGATATCATAGTCTATAACATGTTACATGTAAATATGGAATTGATAAGTGAATTTCGTTCATTTGATGAGTTTGAGAATAGATTGTGAAGGTTTGTGGCTACTAGAGTTTTGTTATGTAATTTTAGGTAGCTATAAATCTTCGTGAGTATGGAATTCATAATTTTTTTTGATGTTTTCATAATATATTTGAGTTCTTTAAGATACATGGTCTATTTTCATAAGACCCTATTTGAAATTTAAGATATTGAGATCTCATTATATATTTACCAGAGAAAAGAAAAAGTGGAAAATGGAGGTATTATATGTTTCCTGTAAGAGTTGGATATCTCATAAGATATTGTTAGCTAGTAATATGTTTTTAACAACACATAAGACTTTAAGAAATCATGTAATATGTTGTAATATTGTAAGAAACTCATCAACTTATATATATTTTATATTATCATAAGATATTGAGTCTTCTTAAGATACCCAGTTCGTGCAAAAAAGATAAGGGTTTTATAAGATTCTTGAATTTGATAAAATACAATCATTTTGTAAGACAATATTACTTCATAAGATATCATACATTGAAAAAAACTATGAACTGTGAAATTTATAAGGAAGATTATGGGAAAATAATCTAGATTATTCTAGACCTATTCATCATGGTATTAAATATCACAATGATAATGTGTTTCATTATAATTCATACAGATAATTAAGCATTAAACAAAACATGATGCTGATAGAAGTATTGAGAAGAGTTCCACATTGTAGGAGGGATGTGCTATATCAAAACTTCAATAATCCATGCACACATGGATGATGAATTCAAAATGAATTAAAGCTAAAAATTTTATATTGATTTAAAGGATAGAAATATACCAAGTCTTAAGGAGGATTTGAATGGTATTCTGAATGAATTTTAATGAGATAATAAAATTAGGTATTTTATTTAACATTTTAAAAAGTAAATAATACAATTCTGATAATTATAGAGGATTTACATTTTTAAAATAAGGAAATATTTTTAAAAATATTCATGTAATATTATAAGAATATAAAGTGTAAGAAAAATAAGATAAAGGTATTATATGAATTGAGAACCTGTTACACTACAGTGTTGAAGAGAGATGAATTAAGAGGCCAAATCTTGGAAATTTTTATGAATTATAAGAGTCACAATTTCTAAGTGTTCAAGAATTATATGAAGAAAAATATCATTGAACATTTGGATGAGGTGAGTAAGATAATCATACTTGATTATGAAAATTGTCTATTAATGTTCTTGTAGAAGTGAGAATGTGTTGAATTGTTGAACCTAGAGGATTGAGAATGAGGATCTATTTCAAGTGGTGTTGATGTAACTAGGAGAAAAATGAAATATTACTTTTTTGGTTAAACAAAATTTATTGGGTAGCAGAAATCTATATTTTTACAATGGGACTTTGAAAAAATAGCACAGTGAGACTCCATGTTTATGGGAATGGGAATATCCCTGATATAACTGCTTGGGTTTATAGTGTAAGAATCTATGATTTGAGAGACTAACCAATCATGATAATGAGTAGTTTTTTACAAAGAGACCAAACCTTGTAAAAATTTCATGTTTATGTTTTCTTTATTTTCCTACAAAATTTTTTTGTGGCTTAGTAATAGAAAATGAATCTTTAATTTAATCAATCAAAAAAGTTAATTCTAAATAAATAATTGTAAAAGGTTCAACACTGATTCAACCCCCAGTGGTATCATACTGACTTGGGTATGATATATTGTATGACTTACCAGTGTAATCACCTTATGAAATCGCTCAATCATACCATAAAATTGATAAGAAAGTGGAATGTATTGTCATGAAATCATATTTCATGCCCTATGACTACCCCAATCATACATTATGATTATGAGGTAAGTTATCCAGAAATCATGCATTTCATGTTTCCTTATGATATCCAATATCACTAAATATTATTTATCCCATTGTATAAAATATAAAAAGTATTTAGGGAATACCAAATCCTTCACTATTGGCCTCAAAAAGGATGCTTATGAATTCCATATAGAATATGTCAGTGTCATGAAGCCTATAATATGGGCGATCAAGGATAGAGTCAGGAAGTGAATGATATAAATTTGAATTTTAAATATACATTTTATATAAAAATATCTTCCATTGTATTAGTGAACATAAAAATATATGATTATATAATTTATTTCTGTTATATCTAGGAAACATGATGTAATTAATATTTATCTATCATGGTTCATTGAAAGATTGCCTAAATTTTTTTAAAGTTTTAGATATCAGTGTTAAATTTTGGGATAATTATTTAAATTCCATCACATTCATTTTTTAGTATTGGTGTGGATGATTCCTTCTAAATTTATCATTATTATTTTGTCTTATATATTTGGAAAGGATGTTATTTCATTTCATATAAAACATTTCACTCTCATGAGTCATTTTTTATATACAACTAGGTACCCAACAAATAGATACAACTAAATGTACAATAAAATCAATAAAATTTTAATATTCAATACACATGTTTGTAAAATATTGAGTTTAATTGGATATTATAAAAAATATTATCTTTTGGAATTGCTTTGATGGTTGAGAAACCACCAAAAAAACTTGATCCTTTTCCTTTGAATCTGAATCTACAAATAGATCAACAGAAAATTATAAATAGTAAACAGGGTACCCCATATATAATGACTAAAATATATAAACCTGTATAATCATTAATCTCTCTTATGTTTCCCCATTATTCTATGTATGTTATAAAATTTATTACAGAATTTTTATTTAACAATAAAAAATCAACAATATCAGATGAAAGTTAATAATTTAGAAAACATTGTCTTCAATAATGAATTTTACCAATTTGATTTCACCTGGATGGATTCATATAAAACATTTTTATTTAAAATTATAAGAATGTATCTTTCTAGGGAGATGTGGTAAAATACTTACATTGAATTAAAACTAATTTAAATAAAAAATTAATTAAATTTTAACTTCCTAAAATATTAACTAACTTTATTATCCAAAAAATAAATAATGCATAAGTTGGGTTGAAGTATCACTAACATTTACGATCATGAACCAAACTTGTTAAACCTAAAAAATAACCATTTTTAATCTGTCACAAGCCCTGAGGTGTGTTCCCAATAACCCTAGGTTGTAAACTAGTGATATGGAATAGAAAATGATCACGCGAGAATGATTTCACCCTAAAATAGCAGTAAATAAATAGAAGGACCTTACTGAGAATCTAGTTTGTGCATCAATACACTGGAATCCCATGTGAAATAAATAAAAACTTTCAAACATAATTTCAAGACAAAAATTCATAACTCAACATGAATAATCAAACTCACTTTTAAATATAACATATACAAAGGTTACAACCAATAATGAATAAAAGATACCATAAATAGATATATGGCTGAGAAGCCTGATACAAATGTCCCAAGACAAAAGAAAAAACCTAAACCACTATAATATCATCCCCATGTGACCTAAGTTCACCACCTAAACCCAAAAAAGCATAAAATTGTATATCATCACATTCTATCAACATGAATTCATCATTTGTATACCTACGTGAAGTCATATGAACTATATAGGTGCGAGGTGCATGTGTCTAGTTAGATTTCACAAAAGTTTCTATGAAAATAACTTTTAAATACATCTCATAAATTCTAATCTAAATAACAATATAAAAAAACTTTTAAATATACAAGGGTATATAATTAAAACTACTCATAATATTTAACTCTTAATGACAATATTTATTCCTTTTTAGAAACCACTACATCCTTATATTTTTTAAGAAAAAAACATTGAAAATATTAGAAAGGATACACTTGGTTATTTAAAAAAAAGAAAAAATTTAAATTTATTTTAAATTAAAACCTTTTTTAAACTAGTTAGATAGAAAATAACAATGTAATCAAAAAAGATACATTAAATAAAATCAAGGGAATAAACTGATGTGGATAAAACATGTGTAAAATAGGTTCAAACAAGTATGGAAAAGTAACATAGTGAAATCCATTTAAGATAAAATAAATATAATAAAACAAATAAAAAATACTCAAATAAAGATAAAATTCAATACAAAAAGATCATGGAAAAATAATTTGACAATAACAGTAAAGAAAACAAATATGCAGTCAAAAAATTAACAATAACAAAAAAACCAAGTCAAATCATATATATTATGGGAAAATCCTTAGGTTATAGTTAGAAAATCCTAGTTTTACTTGATTGGTACAATTTATCAAATTATTGATGATGTTTCTAACAAATAACCTCCCAATATTTCTCTAACATAACCTCACTAGGTAACACTCCCCATAACCAGAGTTAATCATTCAATAGATGATGACAATAAATGTGTAAGAATAACTAGTATAAAAAATGCCTCATTACTTCTCACATATATACCTAGAGTTCCCATGAAACAAGATAATAGATGCAGGGAAACATTTTATCATAACACCAATCACATATCAATAACATAATGAATGAAAATTCTTCATAATATTAATCTATCATCTCAACTCTAACACCCTTTAATAAAAATTCCCTTTCCATTTATATAGAAATAAAATATTAATCAAATTTAACTCAAATTATACACAAGATCATATAATGTAAGTTATAATGGGGATTAAACCAAGGGTGTAACTTATAATATGAAATCCTTTTATACAATATTCCAAACAAGACTTTAGATTTATTTCAATAATTCAAAACATTAAAACTTTTATAGAATCCATTTTAAAACCAAACATCGATTCAAAAGATCATTTTAAGTGAAGATAAGTCTAAAATTTAATATAACATACCTAATATATCATATATAAGATCATAACATCACCCAAAAACATGGAAAATATCATGAATGTAAATAAATAAATAGGTAACATAAGAACATATCAAATGAATCCATTTAGGTTCAATAATAATAAAATTACAATAAAAAATCCATTAAAACATAAAAAAATCCTCAAATCCATAATATATCCCATGTAAAATCATTTGAATATATTTAGAAATCCAAAACACAAATTTGATTATGAATTCAATTAAAAAGGCACCTCTCATAAATTTTATCAAATATATAGAGTGCAAAAAAATTCATTATAGGTATTTATTACTTAAATCCCATTGAAAACCCTTTTATATAAAACATGAAAAACATACCTAAAATAAGAGAAACAATATAAATTCATCAATATTATCATATATAATTTTATTTTAAATAAATTAAGAGTTCTAGAAAAACCAAACACCCATGGCATGTAAAATAAATAGAGTTTCATAAGAAAATCTACCTCAATGTGAGTGAAAATGATTTTCCTTTTATGAGGAACACTAGGTTAGGTAAATAGGGATGCTTCACCATTCCTAGATACCAATAAACCTATAGCTATACAAAACTTAGGTGAATAAATGGATACACAAACTTATAGGGTTTAAAGAGGAGGAGAAAGATAGAAGAAATAGAGAAAAGAGGAGGAGGAGAAGAAGGAGATAAAGGAGGAGGATAAAAAGGGAAATAAAGGTATACCATGAAAACCCATAAATAAATCAAAGAGATAAGATAAAATCCATGGAATTAAAATATTATAGAGCTCTCCCCTAGGGTCAGTTAAATTAAATGTGGAAAGGGGAAGCCAAAAATGGGCATTGAAATGAGCAGTAGTATAATTAGAAAACCAAAAATAAATTTCTTGGTAAGACACATGGTTTACCAAAACATGTGTTGAATGTGTAGAGCTAGTGAACCACCTTAAACCACCTTCATAGTTTAGAAACATGGTTATTTGAATAATGGTCATGTTTAATTATAGTCATTTAAAAGAGATTTAATATTTAACATGGTTATCGTGCATGATTTCTACCAACTGTGTGCCAAAAATTCTCCCTATATAAGATTAATCCACACAATTACCCCTAACTATGAGACAATCACGTTCCAACCACTATTATAGGATAAATTATGTAATACAAGGCCACATGATTACTACTAATCATTTACTAATTGTTCATTAACTATACAACTTATATAATCACATAAAATTTTGAATAAATCAACCCCATAATCCATAAATTCTAATAAAATCAACAATTTAATAAATTAATACACAAAAGTAACTTTAGGGGTGTTACATGTATAGTTTTCAATTTTCACTGTCTACTAATTTTGTTTGGTGAGAATCTGGAGCATGTAGTTTTTTTGGTTTCCATATCGGTATAGTAGTAAAACCAATGATCATGTAACAAAAAAAGAAATAAAATAATCCTACACTATGCTACATTATACCCAATAATGTTATTAATTACATATAACAAAACATCATTCACTTTCCGATCCTCTGTATATAATATAATTTTATCCTTCAGTGGAATTTATAATTGTACTTGCAATCATGGTGACCATATATTCTTTCAATACCATTAATGATATATTAATTAATAAAATTATAAACAAATTATTGATTCAATATTTCATAGATATTTTTATATATACTTTATGTCACAAACCAACCCAGGATTTCATAAGACCTGACACCCGACCTAGTCTGTGACATGGCCCAAAGGGTGTTCCCTATCCTTATGGGTTGGAAACTAGTACCAAACATCAAAACAATACAAATGAGAATGATTTAGCCCAAAATAAATAACTAGGACCAGATAAATAAAACCGAACATGCATATAGACAACAAATGAATCTCAAGTAATATAATAAACAAATTCAGATACTAGATACAACTCAAAAAGCTGAAAACTAAAATATATAACTAAATCTAAAATGAAAAAACCGAACCGCCACCACATGATCTCCATGTGACCTCTTGGTCACCTCCAACTACAAGACCAACCATGCTTTAGTAGCGATCATCTACTAGGAAACCTGAACAAAAGGTGAACCTGCAAAACAGATTGGGTCTACTGACACCGAGAGGTATAATTAGGGTGTGAGCTAACATCTTAGTAGGTAACTACCAAATAATCTACTCCATTAATTTCCCAAAAACATTCCATTAATAATAGTTTTAAATACATTTACAAAAACAAGTTTTTCTTCTACACCATTCATTTTAAAACAAATAAACATGATCCATTTCCCTCATAATTTAAAGTAAGGAACAAGAAGGAAAAATGGGGTTTGTGGTTTCCCTTTCAAAACATATATTGATAAATCCCTTTTAAACCCACCACACATTCATAGTTTTCCAAATAAATACCAAAAACAGGTATAGAGAATAAGATCCCACACAATGAGGGAAACGACACTAGTAGGACATGTAACAGAAAAACATGGGAAATCCTAGGAACATAGAAGAGAACCAGAATATACTATACATGTAACTCATCCTAAAGGCATGCCCCATTCAATGACGTCATAACACCCTAACACCTGACCGTCGCCCTACCTTTCCTGGTCAAGAAGCCCGATCCCATAGCAATAAACCCAAGTATCCACCTGCTATGGGCCAATTCCTAGTACCATAACCTATACTAGTGCAATAAACATTCTCAAAATTCCTCTTTTCTATTCTAGGTTCCCATGTTATGTTTAAAAAGGGGGTGTTCCATAAAATTCAAACCCCATGTCACATAAATTCTACATACACATCACCCAACCTAAACCACCTCATCCACCTCAAGGGTGGTCCCTTTCCACCAAAATTTATTACACAAGGGAGGTCCCATATCGAGGAAACTTCCATCTCAGGGATCACTAACTAGCAAGGGATCTAACCCATGAAGGGATTTCTAATTATCCATTTCAAAATTCCAAATGGGCTTTTAGTTCTACCCATACAAGGTATATTTACCAAAAACAAAATAAACACCTCAAAATCCATTTCAAAAAATATAAAATCCTATTTTCACTATGCCTTTTCAAAATGGTCTTTAAGTTTCAAACACACACCCAAACACGTCACAATTTACAATAATTCCTTTATTTAAAATCCACTTTATCACAAAATTGATTTGAAAACATGAAATATACACTCAAAGGTGCCAAAATGGCTTTCAATAACTTCAATAAAAAATTTACCTTTATCAAACCCTAACAATTCATAAATTTCTACAAAATTTTGAAAACCAACATAAGCCATTTTGGAATCCTTGAAACCATTTATTAAAAGAAAATATGGGAGGAAGAGGAGATAAGAGTTCTTTATAGAAAACCTATATTCAAGACAAGAACCACTCCCAATTTCATCATCATTTGAAATCCCATCCATGTGTTCACTCCATGAACACATGGATGTGCCCACATCTAATGGCATAGGTAAAGTGGTCTTTTACCAACCATTTTAGAAGAAACCACATGCACCTTTCACTAACACACTAAACCATTTCATCAATAACTCCATGTTTAATAAAGCCAACCCAACACAAGACTAACACATTTCATAAAATGTTTCTATAGGAAAACTACACACAAAACATCTAACATAACCATTTGAATGAAAGAGATATTTACTCAAATCCAATTGGCTTTTCTTACACATGGTAATAGATAAAAAATATCCAAAAACCTATTTTTAGTTTAATATACAAACAAGAAAACACTACCATGAATTAACTATAAATATAATAAAGTTGAGAAACATGATTTAAGAATTAATTAAGAAAAACCAAGCATCATATGAATTGAAATTGGAAGAAAAGGCATGGAAACACCTAACAGTCGAGTGTAAAAGCAACAAAACCCATGAAGATGAAATAATAGGCCTCAAAGAACAAACCACTAACCTTATAATCCAAGAAACACAAGAAAACACACAAAACCTATCATTAATGTTCGACCAATAGAGGTATAACCAAATAAAAACTGAGAAATAAAGGAGGGGAAGAGATAAAGGAGATAAAACTACCAAAAATCCTAAAAATCACCTTGTATTTGAAGAGGAATCACCATGGAGGGAGGAGAGTCAGGGGGGTTGGGACCCCTTTGTGCACCATAGTTGACCAAGAGGAGAGGGGGGAAAATAGGCTTAAACACTAGATGGGTATAATATAAATTTTATGTTTTAATTTTTTTGGTCCGACTGCATGGTTTTCCAAACCATGTGGTAACCGTGCAGAGATATTTTCCCATGAAAGGATTGGTGCACAATTACTTGGGACCTACCACATGGTTGTGCACTAGCCATGTGGTTGGTTCTGTTGGAATCCATACCTGTCGCACGACCAGGGAACATGGTTTCTACTATCCATGTGGTACCTGTGAGCCACTTGGAAAACTCATTCGAACTTAAAAAACTCAAAATTTTTGACCGGGCATCAACCCAAACCTCGACCAAAGGTCCCAAGACTAGTAAAAGAATAAAATAAAGGAGTATCAGAGGTCAGGGTCTGACAATTCTCCCCACCATAGGAATTTTATTCCCCCTAAAAGTTACCAAATTGATAGTTAACCAAAAATCGAGTCCATTCCCAGACAAAAATAAGGAAAACCAAGAACCCTGGGTTTTACTTACTCTCCATAGGTCACACCAAACCGATTCAAGAAGAAACTGAAGCCCAATATTCAGGGGAGGACATGAGAGGTTTCTCCCCACTGTAAGAACTAAACTATCTTAAAAACCAAAAAATCTAGACACACCACCCCCTTGGGGGGGGGGAACGTGGGAACTCCCAACCCAAATTGACTCAAACTCTTCACACTAACCAAACTACGACCTTAACATTTCTAGAAAATAAGGAACTATTAACCCGAACTAAACCAACTCCCTTAGAATGAGAAAAACAATACCGCCCTAAGGACTTAGCCAGAAAACCTAGAACAAAAAATTTGACATACCAGGATGCCAGAATGGGGAAAACATCACATAAGAAACAAAAACCCTTTACACAAGGGTGAATGACATCACCATTAGAATTAAAAATTCTCTACACCAGTCGATTTACCCAACACTAGGGAGGAACCAATAGAATAATTAAAACCAAACTAAATAGCAGACCGAAACTACAACTCATCCTCTTCACAAAACCCAAACATTCCTCAAACGAGCACCATTTAAACCAAAACAAAAAACAAGACCCAAGTGAACTTATTTATCCATAGGTTAAACATCCCTTAAGGTAAAAAAAAATTCATAGAGAGAACACTTAGAATAAATAAATCAACATAGATGATAGTAGAACATGCTCATCACATTATTACAACAATATATGAACACAAAACAACTATAGGAACAAAAAATTGGGAACAGAAAACCAAGCTAGGGATTCTCGTACCCCAGAAAACTCCAGAATGTGCGTGAGCTTCACCATAATACATGCGACTGGGGCTCTGGTGGTTGAAGCATATCCTACCTCACAGTTAAGCAGCACATCCTTTGATCAAGACTTCTTTTTCAAACAACATTTCTTGAAAAAATTCTCTAGATGACCCAAATGGACACAACATTGTAGGTCTTCAGAGGATTGCAATAAGACAGATTTGAGTGTCAAAATCGGCCACACTGGAAGAATACAAGTGAACAGTCTGACACCTGAGAAGTTGGGACCGAAAAAGGAGACTCATTGGAAACAAATTCCTTCAAAATATTCTCCTTTCTAGATTGGGAACCCTCATAATAACCTACCAAAATTGACTACACCCAAAAAATCATCTCAACCAAGAATTCCTTACCCACCAACTTCCCAAAATAGGTTTCACTAGATGAGGTCACCTTTTCTGCAATCTCAGAATGAAGACTCCATATGAAAAGACGGTTTTTCATCTTATATTTTGATGCTACCTCTAAAGAAAAGGAAACCAGTTCCTTAAGGTGGTCAATATAAAACTTTACTGACCACTGACCCAGCCAGACATCCCATAACTCCACCACCTTCCTTAGCTTCACTTTTATTGGTATGAACCGTTGGACAAAAGCGCCATTAAACACATCCCACGTCATCTCAACTTGCATCAATGACGGGGAAACCAACTCCCACTGGTCCAAGGATGGACCCTCAAACAACATTCAAATTTCATCGACTCTAATATATTTAGGAGTTCCTAATGACCTAAAAATGAACTAAACTTCCTGAAGCCACTCCACAACCTCTAACGGGCCTCGATCAACACAGAAAATAGGCAACACTCGATAAGGACTAGGAACTAGGCATGACTTATCAGAAAATTTAGGGACCTTTCTAGGCCAAATTTCCAGAGAAAAAGAAAAAGAAAAAACTAAATCTAACATCAAACAAAGGAACATTTAAAAAGAACACCTAGAGAAAAAAACAAATGGATCAGAATCCATCCAAATATAAACACCACCAAACATCCCTTATAAAAACCCACTATTTTATTTGGGATTCAAAACTTCTTTCTTCCAAGACCAATTCCAAAACACCAAAATACAATTTTTAATAAAACCCAATCTAAATAATCATCTCATCATTCTAATTCATTTTATAAATACCAATCCAAACATTTGATTTCAAACCCCCACCCATGATTTATTCTGAATCATCACATGTGTGTCTATCCATTTCTGTCCACATGTGCCAACATGCACTTACCACACATACCCACACACATACAAATATCCATAAGGAATACCAAGGTTCACATCCAATCCATATTCTCAAACCCAAAGCACTTTAAATTTTAAAACCCACTTCACTATCTCAAAACCATTTGATGGGAAGAAATTTCATTTTAAATATATTTTCATTTTAAAATCCACTTTTGTTTTCAACATGCACTTACACAAACCAAAACTGAAACAAAACATATCCAAAAATGGACCACTGAAATGAGGAACTAGTGCCTATACCTAACCTGTAAACATGGTAGAGGAGCATTCCCCAAGTAAGGCATAACACAAAGAGGATATCAAACTGGGCACTGGACTCCACATGGGTCACTACTCCATGTGAGGCCACAATATGTCCTGGTTCACCTCCATTTCCATCCTCCAATCCAAAACAAAAGTATAAGACTCAAATCCTGAACTACCTCTGGTAACTCGAGTATCAGTGGGAGTAAGAGTTCACAATGCTCTTCCCACACATATCTATCGAGTCCCAATAGTCCTAATCTCCTTCTACCGGACACCCCAAATATCAAAATCCTACCTTTGATACCATTTTTCACAAACCAACTTGATATTTCATCCAACCCAACACCCAACCCAGTCCGCAACATGGACTGAAGGGAATTCCCAATCCCCATGGGCTAGAAACTAGTGTCGAGCATCAAAACAATACAAATGGGAATGATTTATACCAAAAATAAATAATCATCACTAGATAAATAAAACCAAACACGCAGATAACCAACAAATTAATCTCAAGTAATATAATAAAAAAATTTAGTTACAAGATACAACTCAACAAGATGAAAAATAAAATATGGAACTGAATATAAAATAAGAAAACTGAAACACCACCATGAAATCCCCTTGTGACCTCCTGGTCACCTACAACTATGAGACCAGACATTCTACATTAGAGATCATATAATAGGAAACCTAAACAAAATATGAACCCACAAAACAGCTTGGGTCTACCGACACCGAGTGGTATAGGTTGGGTGTGAGCTAACAACTTAGTAGGAAACCAACAAAGAATCCATTCCACACTACTACAAAAACAGGATTTATCAATGCTCAAAATGGGATTTAACAGCGCTAAAAAAGAGCTGTAAAGATCAGTGCGGATAAAAGGGGGGGGGGGTCCCCTTTATCAATTTTTTTAGCACTGATAAAGTTAGACTTTATCAGTGCAAAAAAAATCACTCATAAAGGTATCCTTTATCACTGTTAAAAGAGCGCTAATAAAGGGATCCTTTATCAGTGCTAAAAAGGTGCCAATAAAGGATACCTTTATCAATGCTAAAAAAATCACTGATAAATGGTCCCTTTATGAGTACATTTTTAGCGCTGATAAAGGCTCCCTTTATCAATGCTAAAAAAGCCCTGATAAATTACCTACCTGCTGTAATATAAAATTCTGTAGCAGCACACCCAAACAAGACCTACAAAAAATTTAGCATATCAACAAGTATACCCATAAAAAATTAACACATAATTCATAAGGTAATTTTAGCAAGTATACCCATACAACAAGTATACCCATACACCATTAACACATAATTCATAATTTAATTAAATACATAAAGAATTCAATTTAGAATTCAAGGGGTTGGGGGGCTGTTCAGGGGTTTGGGGTGGTTGTCCAAGGGGGGTAGGGGGTGTCCAGGGGGTGGGGGTGTTAGGGGCGGGGGGTGTCCGTGGGGATGGGGGTGTCTAGGGGGATAGAGCTATCCAAGGGGGTGGGGTGGTGTACATGGGGGTGGTAGGGGCTGTCCATGGGGGTGGGGTTATCCAGGGGGTGGGGTGTCCAGGTTGTGGGGTGGTGTCGAGGAGGGGGGGGGGGAGTCCAGGGGGTGGGGGCTGTCCAGGAGGATTATGGGGTGTCCAGGGGGTGGGGGGTGGCTATCCATGGGGGTGTTTAGGGGGCTTTGGTGGTGTCCAGGGTGTTGGGGGGGCTTTCCAGGGGGTGGGGGTGTCCAGGGGTGGGGGTGTCTAGGGGGTGGTGTACTGTTCAGGGGTGTGGGGGCGGTCTAGGGGGTTGGTGGGCTTATCCAAGGGGGTGGGGTGGTGTCCAGGGGGTGGGGGTGGTTTTCCAAGGGGGTGGGGGTGTCTAGGGGTGGGGGTGTCTAGGTGGTGGGGTGGTGTCTAGGAGGGGTGACGGTGTCGTCCAGGGGGTTGGTGGGTGTCCAGGGCGGGTGGGGTGGGGGTGTCTAGGGGGGGGGGGGCTATCCATTGGGGTGTCTAGGGATGGTGGGGTGGTTTCTAGGGGGTTGGGGGGATTTACAGGGGTGGGGTGTTCAGAGGGGTGGGGGTGTCCAGGGGGTGGGGTGGTGTCCAGAGGGGGTGGGGGTGGGGCTGTCCAAGGGGGGTGGGGTGGTGTCCAGGGGAGTGGGGGCAGTCTAGGGGGTTGGTGGGGCTGTCCAAGGGGGGTGGGGTGGTGTCCAGGGGGGTGGGGGTGGCTATCTATGGGGGTGGGGGTGTCTAGGTGGTGGGGTGGTGTCTAGAAGGGGTGGGGGTGTCGTCCAGGGGGTTGGTGGGTGTCCATGGGGTGGGGGTGTCTAGGGGGGGGGGGTGTCCAGGGGGTGGGGTGGTTTCCAAGGGGTGGGGTGTCCAGAGGGGTGGGGGGTGTCCAGGGGGTGGGGTGGTGTCCAGGGGGTGGGGGCGGTCCAGGGGGTTGGTGGGCTGTCCAAGGGGATTGGGGTGGTGTCTATGGGGGTGGGGGTGGCTGTCCAAGGGGGGGGGGGTGTCCAGGTGGTGGGGTGGTGTCTAGGAGGGGTGGGGTGCCGTCCCGGGGGTTGGTGGGTGTCCTGGGGGGGTGGGGGTGTCCAGGGGGTGGGGTAGTGTCCAGGGGGTTGGGGGGCTTTCTAGGGGGTGGGGGTGTCCAGAGGGGTGGGGGGGTGTCCAGAGGGTGGGGTGGTGTCCAAGTGGGGTGGGGGTCCAGGGGGTTGGTGGGGATGTCCAAGGGGGGTGGGGTGGTGTCCAAGGGTTTGGGGTGGATGTCCATGGGGGTGGAAGTGTCCAAGGTGGTGGGGGTATCCAGGGGGTTGGGTGGCATCCAGGGGGTTGGGGGTGTCCATTTTAAACAAAAGAGAGACACTTTGAGTAATAACAACCACACCGTGCCTCATATTGAGGCAGTTTTGACTCGTACACATCAAAAATGATCCATGGATCATTACCCTAAATTATCAACACAATCTGAATACGTTTGGTTGGATTTCTGTATGTTAGTTGTTGTTTTCACTTAAAATTCAGTCCATTTTAAACAAAAGAGAGAATTTGAGTGATACCGGCCACACTGTTCCTCAGATTTAGGTGGTGTTGACTTGTACACATAAAGAATGACCCATGTATTATTACACTAAAGTATCAACACAATCCGAATGCGTTCGGTCAGATTTCCGTACGTCAGTTGTTGTTTTCACTTAAAATTCTGTCCATTTTAAACAAAAGAGAGTCACTTTGAGTGATAACGGCCACACCATGCCTCATATTGAGGAAGAGTTGACTCTCACACATCAAAAATGACCCATGGATCGTTACCCTAAAGTATCAACACAATCCAAATGTGTTTGGTCAGATTTCTGTATGTTAGTTTTGTTTTCACTTAAAATTCTGTCCATTTTAAACAAAAGAGAGAATTTAAGTGATACCGGCTACACCATGCCTCATATTGAGACGGGTGGACTCATAAATGTCAAAAATGACCCATGGATCATTACCCTAAAGTATCAACACAATCTGAATGTGTTTGGTCAGATTTCTGTATGTCAATTGTTGTTTTCACTTGAAATTTTGTCCATTTTAAACAAAAGAGAGACACTTTGAGTGATACCAGCCACAACGTCCCTCCAATTGTGGAGAGGTTGACTCATACACATCACAAATGACCCATGTATCATTACCCTAAAGTATAAATGAAATCTGAACATGTTTGGTTGGATTTTTGTATGTTAGTTGTTGTTTTCACTTAATATTTTGTCCATTTTGAAAAAAAGAGAGACACTTTGAGTGATATCGGCCACACCATGCCTTGGATTGAGGAAGTTTTGACTCTTACATGTCAAAATTGACCCATGGAATGTTCCCCTAAAGTATCAACACAATACTAAGGCATTTTGTTGTATTTCTGTACGTCAGTTGTTATTTTCACTTAAAATTTTGTCCATTTTAAACAAAAGGGAGACACTTTGAGTGATACCAGCCACACCTTGCCTCGTATTGAGGAGATGTTGACTAATATGATTAAAAAATAACCCATGTATCTTTCCCCTAAAGTATCAATACTATCTGAAGGCATTTGGTCAAATTTCCGTAGGTCAGTTTTTGTTTTCACATAAAATTCTGTCCATTTTAAACAAAAGAGAGACTTTGAGGGATACCATCCACAACATGCCTTGTATTGAGATAGGGTTAACCCATAAACGTCACAAATTAACCATGGATCATTCCCCTAAAGTATCAACACAATACTAATGCATTTGGTCAGATTTCCCTACGTCAGTTGTTGTTTTCACTTACAATTTGGTCCATTTTAAACAAAAGAGAGACACTTTGAGTGATAACGGTTACAATGTGCCTCAGATTGAGATGGGGTTGACTTTTACACATCAAAAATTACCCATGGATCATTCACCTAAAGTATCAACACAACCTAATGCATTTGGCCAGATTTTTGTACGTCAGTTGTTGTTTTCACTTAAAATTCTATCCATTTAACCAAAAGATAGACTTTGAGTGATACCGGCCATAACATGCCTCAGATTGAAGCATGTTTGACTCTTAACCATAAAAAATGACACATAGATCATTCCCCTAAAGTATCAACACAATTCGAATGCGTTTGGTAATATTTCCATACATTAGTTGTTGTTTTCACTTAAAATTCTGTCCATTTTAAACAAAAGAGAGACACTTTGAGTGATACCGGCCACACCGTGCCTCATATTGAGGTGGGTTTTACTATTAAATTTCAAATATGACTCATGGATCGTTCCCCTAAATTATCAAAACAATATGAATGCATTTGGTTGGAAAACTGTACGTCAGTTGTTGTTTTTACAAAAAATTATGTCCATTTTAAACAAAAGAGAGACACTTTAAGTGATACCGGACACACCATGTCTTGGATTGATGTGGGGTTGACTCTTACACATTAGAAATGACCCATGTATCATTCCCCTAATGTATCAACACAATAAAAATGTGTTTGATCAGATTTTCATACGTCGGTTTTTGTTTTCACTTAAAATTCTGTCCATTTTAAACAAAAGAGAGACACTTTGAGTGATACCGGACACACCGTGCCTCATATTGAGGTGGGGTTGACTCATACAATTCAAAAATGACCCATGTATTGTTCCTATAAAGTATCAACATAGTATGAATTTTTTTGGTTGGATTTTCATAGGTCAATTTTTGTTTTCACTTAAAATTCTATCCATTTTAAACAAAATAGAGACACTTTGAGTGATACCAGCCACACTGTGCCTCATATTGAGGTGGGGTTGACTCATACACATCCAAAATGACCCATGTATCGTTACCCTAAAGTATCAATACAATATGAATGCGTTTGGTCAGATGTATGTATGTCAGTTTTTGTTTTCACTTAAAATTCTGTCCATTTTAAACAAAAGAGAGACACTTTGAGTGATACCGGCCACACCATGCCTCAGATTGAGGTGGGGTTGACTCATACACATAAAAAATGACCCAAATATCATTCCACTAAATTATCCAAACAATCATAATGTGTTTGGTTGGATATGATGGTATTTTGGATATTTTACTTGTTTTTCTTATCCAAAGCCCTAAGAAAAGTGGTTCATCATTCTCGCATGTTGCTGGTGCATTTCATCTATTAAAATGGAAAAATTAATCATTGTAGAAATGATTCTTTATTTAATAAAAACTAAATTTTTCCTAAAAATATTTACATACAACAATGTTTCATATTTTGATCCCCTTAACCCCTCTCAAAAATGACTGCAAATTTTATACATCCCCAAGTCAGATCTTCGTGCTATTTGTGTACAATCTTCCATCCGGTATGCGGCCCACTTTTTTCTGAACAAATCTATATTATCTTGTGAGTATGAGGATTTTTGATAGTCATAGTAGTACTTCAAAATATATAAATAAAGAATTAATAAAGAATTTAAATTAAATAGTAGTTGTTTTTGAAAATACCTCTTTAGGGATGGTATTTTGTTGATGAAAAACGATCTCTTTCATAAATTTACAAACATCATAACCACAATCATTATCGTTTGTTTGTTTTGGACACTACAAAATTTTTTACCATTAGGATAATAAGTAAATTGTGTTGATATGTGTTTGGATAGTGAAATTTTATTATATATACCCTGATATTTGTCCAGACATAGTACTTTCTCACCTCCTTATGCTTAGCCCCTGTCCTCAATATTTTTTAGACGATAATAATACACCGACCTATCATAACAGAATCTGCAGTAAAATATAATATAAATTATATTACATGATGTTTAGACCTAAAATGTAGGATTTAGTGTCTTACAGATTCACAAACTCTATCATGTATGGTCAGTTTGATGGATATCATTTCATTGAATCCAAAAAATTAATCTTTGGAGTATCCATGTTCACTACAATTAGCAGCCAATGTTGCCTAAAAAAGGAATAAGTAATAAAATAAATGAAAATATAATTGATATGATTTAATTGCAAAGTTTTAACCCTTCATGGTTGGTATTAAGAAAAGTCTGTCATCCATAATGTTACTTTCAAATGTTTTCAGCAAGCCATTCACTATTTTATCCTTTTTTGATGGCACTAATTTCATTAGTTTTGTTGATGTGGTATGAGAACTAACGAGTCTGAATTTTGGTGCATGGAAAAATTCCTTCAACTATTTTTCATATATACGTATGTTAATAATATAAAATTCATTTAGTCATAATTTTCACATTATATCTGCTTTCAGAAAATCAATTCATGAAAACATACCTCATATATAAATTTATAATTGTAACGCCTAGCCAACCGTATTCAAGGATCTCATTTACATTTTCAGCAGCAATGATATCTTGAATTTCCTCTCCTTATATATTCTTTTCAAAAACCACCATATGACTACTACCACCTCTTATCTTCATATCCACATGAGTCTTCAATGATAGTAAATGTGGATAGAGAATAGGTGGTGTTATTGTGCTTTCAATAGCTCTTTGGGATTGGTTGGTCGATCATTTAGATGTTTTTGAGCAGATGTTTCTTCTAACCCCCTTCCATTTTCTCCGTCTATAATAACATTCATTAGTTCAGACCCCTTTTTCATTAATTGTTAAAGGTTTATCTTGAAAAAATAGAAATAAATACCTCTTTGTCCACATGTACTCTTATAAGTTGTGATGGCCATGAAATGAATTCCCCGATATCCTTTTCGACCATATTAATATCATCGTCATCAAGTGGACTAGGTAGCTCTGCATTTTGCTCATGAGCTAAAGTAATTGTCACTTTCAGATGATCTTTCGGAAGTGGTCTATTATGCAGCTTGTCCTATGGGATGTTGAACACCGTAGCCCTCGCTACAAGGTGATAGGTGGGTGTTGATAGATATAAATCACAATCATTATCACCCTGTAGAAGATTAGTATAGGAAAAGTATCAGTGTTTGTATGATTCACATTTCATGGGAACAATTATTAGAATATTGATTACCACGGCCAAGACAGTTATTTGAGGGGAATGGATCACCTCAAAGCTAGTGGGGGGGGGGATCTTCATGCACTGATTGTTACTGAGTTGTGTCTTATTCTTGCTTCCCACCAATAAAAGTTTCTAGCAACTCTCCCTGGCATTGAAATCGTTCTTCAAGAGTTTCTAGTCTTTTTCTAATTTGTTTAATTTTTTCATCTCTATCATCCATTTGTTTTTTTCTCATAATATACTCGGGGTGTCACCCCAAACCCCGCACTTTTAAATTTTTATCAGACCCTTCATTATTTTTGGGCGATTACAGAACAATCGACCACTTTCAGTTTGCGAGATCTAGAACATAAAATACTTGTACCGCTTGTGATGCCATTATAAAATCTTCATCTTTGTACCCTTCTTTACTAAAATGAACTTTCAAAAATCCAAATTCATATATTTTAACACCACTATTGTTATCAACCCATTTGAATTAAAAATTTTACAATTGGAATGTCGTATTATCCAACTCCCATATTTGTTTGATAATGCCAAAGTATGACACATTTGCATAAATTTGATTTATGTCCTTAATACCATAAACATGAATCACTTCAGCCACATGTGTAACTCAACTATTTTTCATGGTACTATCTTTATCATGTTCATCTGTATAGAATGTATAACCATTAATTACATAACCAATGTAAGATAATACATATACACTTGGTCCGATGGATAGCCATCGAAGTCCTTCTGAAATTAAATTTGGATATTCATATTACTCCTTAAAAATATAGTCGAGAAACCATCATATAAACTGGTGATTATGTGTATTTGATATCCATTTTTCAGCCCTTGATTGATTCAACTTCCTAATAATTTCTTTTTGGGTTTCAATATATAGAGAAACCTCCCAACTGTTATGAAAAACATAAAGGTGGGCCGACTCCCAATTTGTAATATTGATTGTCACAACATTTCTTCCATAAATTCCCTCACCCTCAATTCGTCTAGTGTGATGAGATTTCGGGAGACCAATTATTTCTGCATCAGATAGGTATTCAGTACATAATTCAATGGATTCCTCAACAATATATCACTTCACTATACTACCCTCCGGCCAACTTTGATTTTTGACATACCCTTTCAAAATCTTCATATACCATTCAACATGGTACATCCATATATAGTGCACAGGACCACAAAGTTGAATATATCTCACCAAGTAAAGCATCAAATGAACCATCATATCAAATAATTTTTGTGGGAAGAACATTTCTAATTCACATAATATGATGATAATTTCTCTTTCCATACCTGGCAGTTTCACTGGGTCTAAAACTTTACTACATATAGATTTGAAAAAGAAACAAAGTTTGGTTAACGTATGATGAACATTCTGGGAAAAAATTCAATGTAAATCTATAGGAATTAAATATTACATCAAAACATGGCAGTCATGTGATTTCAAACCTTTTAACTTTAAATCATTCATTGACACAATGTTCATGATATTTTATGAATAAACCTATGGAAGCTTTACATCATTTAAGAAGTTGAAAAACCAATATCTCTCCTCCTTGGAAAGAGTGTAAGCAAATGGAGGAAGAAACATTCGATTTTCACCCTTTATAGGAGCCAACTCTTCTCATATTCCCATTCCAACCATGTCCAACCTTGCCTTAATTCCATCCTTTGTTTTTTAATAGGAATTTATCAACATTCCGATAACACTTTTACATACATTTTTTTCTACATGCATCACATCAAGAAAATGTCTGACATACAAACAATTCCAGTATGGTAATTCAAATAAAAACTAATCTCTTTTTCCAACCAATTTTCATAAGGTTTTTCAAAAATGGTTTACCAAAAACAATTCTCAAATATTTTACTTTCTCAAACATCTGATCACCTGTTAGTGGAGATGGGGTTGTGTGTTGTTCTAAACTTCCATTGAATAATGTCGTCCAAGATCAATACTTATGCCGACGAGGTAGAAATATTTGATGTCCTAGAAACACAATTTTCGATGAATGTTTCAACCTAATTGATTTTGTATCTTCTTAGCACATGGGACACCCTTGAGTTAATTTAATGCTATATCTTGAAAAATTTCTATAAGTAAGGAAATCATTTATCATCCCATACCACATCACTGTCAATGTGAAGTATTCACTTTTATAAGAATCATACAACATAACACCTGAATCCCACAATAACTTCAAATCCTCGATAAAAGGAGACAAATAAACATCAATATAGTTACCTAGTTATTTTTGTCTTGATATAAGCATAGATAACATGATAAATTTCCACTTCATGCATAACCAGGATGGAAAGTTATAATATACCAACATAACAGGACATGTACCGTGAGTACTAGTTTGAAAACTAAAAGGATTCACTCCATATATAGATAACGCAAGACGAAGGTTTCTTGGCTCTTTTCCAAATTCAGGATACTCATGATCAATTATCTTCCATTGAGTAGAGTTAGCTGGGTGACATAATTCCCCATATTTATTTCTTTTATCTATATGCTACAACAATTGTCTTGTAGTTTCTTCACTTCCATATAGACTCATAAACCTTGGAATGATTGGAAAGTGCCATAAAAATTTCGTAGGAATGGATTCATCTTTCTTGTATAGGGAAGCACCACACTTTGGTCATTCTTTATGTGATTTTTTCTCCTTGAGAAACAATATATAGTCTTTTAGGTAGGCATCTATTCTTTCAGAAATCATACCCATCAAGTGTAGCATTCATTTATCTTTATATGTCTTGTTTGGGAGTTCATTATCTTCCGGGAGCATGTCATTAAAGAGATCAAGTAGTTCAATAAAACTAACATCACTCCATTTGTTTCCTACTTTTAATTTATACAACTTCAGTACAGATAACAATGCTGTATATTTAGTGCAACCAACATACAATGGTGTCTTGGAATAACTGTTTAACTTCTCAAACAATTTTGGGCAATCACAAAGTTCATCTTCAACTATCCTTGTAATTTCCTCAATACGATCTTCATCATCATTGACATCTGCAATCACATCCTCCATATGGTCTTCTTCATTATCTATATTTGTATTCATATCTGATGATCTATAAAATGCATTTTTATCCCAGTTAGTAGCTACACTCGCTTTTTCTCTGTGTTTATTCCAACATTTATAACTCTGATCTATTCTGTGACATATCAAATGTTTTTCAATATCCTCTAGAGTAATTAGTCTATAATAATAATAATGTAAACACAGAAAAAGTATTTGAGTAGAATCCTTTGCATGATCCTTTGAAAACTTGATAAACTCTTTCACTCTGTTCTCATACTCTATTGTCAAACGATTAGAATCCATAAAATATTTATTCATCTCCATCCAATTTAAATATCAAATATTATTATTTATGATTCAAATACACAAAACAAGACCTAAAAATATAGTAGAACAGAACAAATTCCTTATAAAAATATAGATTAATGGAGCCTAACCATTTCCAATAAAGATTTTGAAATCAACAGAACCAGGATAGACCGCCCATCAAAATCAACACACTTTCCAAACCCCTTAACAATAGTTCTAGCACACAACACCCTTACATCAAAACATTGGACATCCTTTTAATCACCCCTACCAGCCACCTCATTCATAATAAAATAATCACATTAAACACCCCAAAACTAGTGACCAAACTCAAATAAAATGAAAGCAAGGATACAATTTTGATGAGAAAACTAATATAGTGGACACATTTCCAAACACAAAGGGGTTCGTAGGGGAAAAAATAACCTAGGTTTATCCAAAATAACTATGTAATATCATAGGTTTTGTGACCCAAATTAACATAAGAAATAGAAAATTAAGGTTAGTAAACATAAATTCTATCATAAACATCTAAAGAATAGGAAATAACTCTCCCTCACTAACATGGGGCTCTAACAACGCCTACCATATACCTAGAAAATAGTGGAAAAAATTAGGAAAAATAGTTTCTTGTACCCATTTCTAATAGTACTACAAGAAAAGTATAACGAACATAGATTGTACCTCCAAACACTCCTGAATCCTCCTGATAAAATGACTCTAGTGACTAAAACTATCCGAGATTCTAACCACTAACTTCCCAATATAAGAGTGTTCTAATTAGGGGTAGTATTAGCAGAATCAATCCAAAGTTCCATCCACCTCATGCTGCTCGCCGATCTCCTCTCTCACTTTAGTGTTGTACAGACCTCCTTTCTCTAGTTCTTTCCTCTACTTAGGCTATTCGTCAACTGCCTCTCTGACTCTAGCATGAATGTTAAGAAAATTAAATGTGATATTTCTATACCCATCACAATCATATTAAATTCATTAGAGTAATGGGCTATCCTTGAGGTACCTATGAATGAAAGTGCATCTTGAGATGAGACTTGCATTACACACCTACTGTGGGTGGGTGCTGCTAAACCTATATCCCAGAAGATCAATACCTTAAAAGATTATGATATCAACTCAAAACATAGGCATAATCATAGAACACTAATATAGCCATCTAAATCTTAGTATTACATGTTTAATCCCCCCAAAACACTAGAGGTCGGTCTATGAATTGATCAAAATAAATTAATGGATTTAATAAATAGAGTTGAAATACAATCCAACCAAGTGAAAGACATTTACAATCTCCTGAGAATAAATTCACTCCCCATCATGTAATCAGGTTCTCCATAGTGTAGGTGTACTTAACCAAAATCACTTGGCCTGACACACCAAGGGTAGTTCTTTACTAGAGCAGTCTCCATTCAAAATAACAATCTTGATACCCATAATAGGTATTAGGGAAGAATCACTATCTACCTAATTAAGTGCATGGTGTATCCCCATTTTCAAGAAAAAACCTTCTAGACTAGAACCTAGGAACAACTGGTCATAGTGGTTCACTATGTTGACACCACCCTTAGATCATCCTTGACATAAAAGAAAGATGTGTGGAATTTAACATCGATCGAAGTCATGAAACATCCCAAAATCCTAAAAATAATTAACCACCCAAATACAACTACTCACATGTTCATACCACTATCTAAACCCAAATTACTTTTCCAAATAATACCATTCACCTTTCCATGGATGTGATAATTTGATTTCCTCATCTTCTATGGTCGTAGTGCATGAAGACTGGAGGATACTCCATGAATCTTGGTTTAATAATAAATGATCCTAAATGGATTATAGGCTCTAATATAAACCATATCAAGGAGAGATTCAATTTAGAACACTATAACTTCACAAATACACTCATCATCTTTGGTATATGGGTTGATTCATACACCATATCCTTACCAAGAGTTAACCATAAGTCTCCCTTATAAAGCATTCCATAATTCCTCGACATTCATAGGGAAGAAAAGTATTCTTCTTGCACACATCACATAAAACCATGCTCACCAACGAAGGGAAATATAACTTAACATCCACAGGGTTGTATACACTTTCTATATTTTAGGGGTCCTAATCACTATCATAAATATAACCTTCCCCATAAACACAATCATCAGCACATCATGACATCTACAAAGTGTAACCAATTAATAATGAGGTGGGTACTATCAAAACTCTTCTTTTTCATGAAGGGGTTTACAAAAAGATCACTTTATCCAGTATAGATAAACCCACCAGAATGATGAGGAAAAAACACTCAACATTAATATAATATTCATGTATAATAAAGTCTAGCTTGAGGTTCCATGAGAATATCAAACCCTCATACATATGACACTTGGTGAAAAATATATTCAAGTTCCAAACATCATAAGGACCCATGGGGAATCATAAAAAAGTCATAATTTAGTTCAAATCATCTGTTAACCAACTATAAGAATCCACTATGTGTGTTATTTCATGACATAGATTGTTAGAACTCTATGTTAGTTAACATCTAATCCAAGGGTGGTGATCATGGGGAAGAATCCAAACAATACCCTAATGAAAACTACTCTCACAAAACCTATCCACCAAAAATAAACCTAAAAGGAGAAGTGGGATACTTACCTAGAGTAGATCACACCCGCGATGGAGGGAGAGAAGAAGCGTCAAGTGGTTAGGGAGCCTTCTGTGCTACATTTGGATGGGAATGTGTGACTGTGAGGGGGAGGTGCATGGGAGGAGCTTCCACCGTTGAGAAATGGAGGACTAGGGTTTGCAGGGAGTCCAACGGAGAGGAGGAAGTAGGGTTTGTGGGGAGGAGGACCCGTAAAAGGGGTTTGAGGGGGAGGAGAAAGAGTAGGGCTAGTAGAGGAGCTCCAGAAATGAGAAGATCACGGGGGGAGGGGAGTTGTTGTAGGGTTACAACACCGCAAAGGCATGAGGGAATGATAAATAGAGGATACTGTGCACCAAATTTTATAAAATATGGGACTATGGTTTTATCAGTACTTTTTTAGTGCTTATAAAGCGCACTCTTTATAAATTATAAGAAAAAAGTGCTGATAAGGAATGCCTTTATCAGTGCTAAAATTTTAGTGCTCATAAAGGGTTCATTTATCAGCGCTTTTTTCTTAGCACTGATAAAAGGTGGTGCTTCCCTTGCCTGTTTTTATAGTAGTTCCATTACTTTCCCAAAAACATTCTATTAATACTAATTTGAAATAAATTTACAAAAATTGGCTTTTCTTCCACACCTTTCATTTTCAAACAAATAAACCTGATCCATTTACCTCATAATTTAAAATAAGGCACAAGAAGGAAAAATGGGTTTTGTTCTTTCTATTTAAAAACATCTACTTAGAAATATATTTTAAACCAACCACACATTCACAGTTTTTCAAAATAAATACAAAAAATAGTTATATAGAATAAGATCCTACACAATGAGGGAAACGCCTCTAGTAGTACTCATAATGGAAAAACAAGAGAAATACTATGAACTTAATGGAGAAACAGAATATACTATACATGTGACTCATCCTGAAGGCATTCCCTACTCAATGATGTCATAATGCCTGACCCTCTCCCTACCTGGCTTGATTGAGGGGTGCGATCCCATAACAATAAACCCAAATATCCACCTACTATGGGACATCATCTAGGACCATAACCTAGATGATGTGCAACAAACGTTCTCAAAATTCATCTTTTTCTGTTCTAGGTTCCCATGTTATGTTTCACAAGGGGATATTCCATACAATTCAAACCATAAGTCACATACATGCTACATACACATCAACCCACCTGCACCACCCTAGCCACCTCAAGGGTGGTCTATTTATATCAACATTTATTACACAAGGGAGGTCCCATAATAAGGACACTACCATATCATGGCTCACTAAATATGAAAGGGACATAACTTAAAAAGGGTTTTCCAAGTACCCATTTCTAAATTCCAAACAGGCCTTTAGTTCTACCCATCCAGGTTACATTTACCAAAAAAACACCTCAAAATCCATTTGCAATAATATAAAATCCCATTTTCACTATGCCTTTTACAAATGGCCTTTAAGTTTCAAACACACACTCAAACACATAAAAATTTCCAAGTGATCATTTATTTAAAATCCACTTTATCACAAAACTGAGTTGAAAACGTGCAAAATGTACTCAAAGGTACCGAATGGGATTTCAACCACTTCAAGAAACAATTTACCTTATCAAACACCAAGAAATTCATAAATTTCCACACAATTTTAAAAACTACCCTAATCCATTTTGGAATCATTGGAACCATTTATTAAATGAAAAAGAGGGAGGAAAAGGAGATAAGAGTTATTTTTAGAAAACCAAGATTCAAGAAAATAACCACTCCCAATGTCATAATCATTTGAAATCCCATCCATGTGTACACTTCGTGCACCCATGGACGTGCCCACATCTAATGGCATAACACAAGTGGTCTTTTCCCAACCATTTTTCAAGAAACCACATGCACCTTCCACTAACACAATAAACCATTTCATCAACAACACAAAATTTCATAAATCGAAACCAACACATGAAAAAAAAATTCCATAAAATGTTTCTATAGGAAAACACCTCCCAAAACATCTAACATAACCATTTGAAAGAAGGAGACATTTTTTCAAACCCAATTGGCTAGGCATACACATGGGAATAGATAAAAAAACATCTGAAAACCTATTTTTTGTCGAATCTACCAACAATAAAACACTTCTATGAATTAACTATAAATATAATGAAGGTGAGAAACATTATTTAAGAATTAATTAAAAAAACCCATGCATCATAAGGATTGAAATTGGAATAAAAGTCATGATAACACCTACTGATCGAGTTCAAAAGTAATGAAACCCATGAAGATGGAAGATTATGCCTCAAAGAACAAACTTCCAACCTTTGAATCCAAGAAACACTAACCAATACAAAAACCCTAGCATTAGGGTTTGGACAAGAGAGGGATAACCAAATAAAAACCAAGAAATAGAGGTGGGGAAGAGAGAAAGGATAAATAAATACCCAAAACCCTAAAAATCACCTTGGATTTGAAGAGAAATCACCATAGAGGGAGGAGAGACAAAGGAAGAGGGGTGGGGGGGGGTTGGGACCCCTTAGTGTTCCATTTTCAACCAAGAGGAAAGGTGGTGAAATAGTGTTATAAGGGAGAGGGATAGATTAAGAACTTTAAGTTGAAATTTTTTCTAGGACGACTGTACGGTTTTCCAAACTATGAAGTTACCATGCATAGACCTCTACCCATGGAAGGATTGGAAAAAAATTACCTAGGACCTACCACATGGCCATGCGCTGACTACATGGTTGGTTCTCTCCGAACCCATTCCTACCACATGGCCGAGCCTCTCAGTTTCTACTAACCATGCGGTACCCGTGAACCACCTAGAAAACTCATATGAACTTTAAAAACTCAAAAGTTTGACTAGGTATTAACCCAAAACTCAATCAAAGGGCCCAAGACTAGTAAAAGAAAAAAGTAAAGGAGCATACAAGTTTGGGGTGTGACACTTCTTTATTGACTCATTCCATAAGGCCCATGCACTGAAACTCTTCCTTGCTAAGATGGTAATTAAAATTTTCAAAAATAACTCTACCAACAAATTAAATGATACACATTTAGTGTATGACACATATATGATTAAATTTTAATTTTACAATGTTTGAATATGACATGAAGCTACCTCTATTTTCTTCCCTTTCACATTCTCAAGGGGAATCAGTCATAAACCTTATTTTTTATGTCACCTCAGGCTCTGAAAGATTGTTGAATGTAGGGTGACCATTTTGTTTGATCTTTTTTGATTTTAACTCCTAAAAGTCATGCCCTAGTAATATTATCCCAATCATGATTCATAGTTGTCCTTCTATAAATCCTTTTTAACATCTTCCTTCACACCGACCATTTCATCCTCATTTTACTCATCCACCCTCACCATTCCCTCTCCAACCTCCTCATCCACCCCCATGTATTCCACCTATCATTTTTACTCCTCTATAACCTTCTCATCTATGTCAATTTATTCCTCATACTCTACCTATTCATATTATTCCTCCGCTTCCAAGTATTTCTCTTTATCTTCCTCTTTCCGCCTTATGTAATTTAGGTTGTTCAACATGAGAGGGTTCCTATAACAAATTACCTTTAACTATAAGAATATTGTGTAGGTTTTCAATAAAAAAATTCATATATCCATCCTATAATTCACTGATTTCCTATAATATATGATGATAAATAACAGGTTAACATTGAGATTTAAAAAATTTACACATCCTTTCTATATTTTAACAATTTTATAACAAACATTTGTTTGAAACTTAACTTATTGATTTTAACCATTAAGTTGAAGAATTTAATAGTTCAATGATAGGATCCAAACAAGCATAAAAATATCACATTAGAAGACAAAAAATAATAAAATAATAAAAAAAAGGAATTAAAAATGAAAAAAAATACTAGAAATAGTTTTTTCGAAAAAAAATAAAAAGGAATCTCTAAGTATTTATATTAAATTATAAATATTTCATTACAGTATATGCACTTTTATTTCATCATATTAGTAGAACATAATTAAAAATTTACATTTACTAGAACAAATATGAATAATAATGTAGAAAATTACACAAAAAGTGTAAATACAATTATTAAAATTAAAATTATTACAATGAAACAGTAAACATATATTAATGACATAATTATAATTTAAAATTCTTATGCGTCATGGTCTCTTAAAATTATAATAGATGAAAGAAACACATTAAATAGAAAAAAACTATTAGAAAAAATATTGAAATCTTATAAATGAAATTTATGCAACTTGATAAAAATTATGTTAACTATTAATAAAGTAGATATCAGGTATTTATAGGGAGTATAATAATTATATGACTATTGAAATTATAACTGATTTTTGGAAATAATAACTAGACCATTGAAATGGTAACATGACTATTGAAAGTAGTGAAATTCCTAGAAATTAATATTTACAAAGATTAAAACAATTAATTATAAATATTATAATTCTATAATTTTTTTTTTCAAAATATATAACTTAAAACATATATATGTATAAATTTTAATAAAATTTTAACATATTTAATGAAAAAATGTTTTTTATTTTGAAATTCAAATATAATTTTTTAAAAAATTTCAATATTTAGTTTGATTTAAAGATATATTCTATAAAAATTAATGAATAATTACAAATGTAAATGTAATCACTCATAAAAAAATAAATAATATTTATTCTCGTTAAAATTATTCTTATATGTATTAAATAATTTTATTTAAATTATAAATTTATAATAGTTTTAATTTTAATTTTATAAAATGAACTTCATTTTTGTAACCAACAATTTAAAATTAGTTTAAGGTAAAATTTTGGTATTTTTCTAAAAAATTTGTATTTTTGATGAATAATAAATAATACAGTTTTCACATATGTCATAACTTTTATAAAATAATTATATATAATATGATCCAGAAATATATAAATTTATTATATGAATAAAAATGTATTTAATGAGTAAAATAATGTATTTAAAAATAACATACATAATTTATGGGTTTATGGTGATCATCTAATGATCTTTGACAGTGGAATAAAACCCATATATTCCTGATCAATCTTCAATAATATCAATATGTAATAATGAAGAACATAAATCCAAGAGTACCTAATGAAAAAATATGCCCCATATTAATTTCTTGATGCTTGATGGAGATCATTGTAGTAGCATCCAAATGCCTCCAACACTTGAGGGATAATATTGAATTATGAAACTCGTTCGTAATAAGATGATTCCCATTCTTGAAAGGGATTCTAGCACCTTTGGTGAAGATAAATGAAGAACATAGAAGAGGAGAGACTTTCGGCCTTAGCTTACATATATCATGACAAACCACCATGGGAGTGATCACATCCCTTTTATAGACACTATTTAATAAATGAATAGTGCTCAAGCATTGAAAGTATTAAATTCCATCTCATGGAAGGTGATACATTACTTCTTATTGGTGTAACATTTATTAAATTATTCAATGAATATGAAAAACCATTAATAAATCTATCTCATTTATTTATAAATAATGAAACTATATAGGAGAATATAGAAGTGTAACATACACTCTCACCCTATATAGACCATATCATAATACCTATTGTATTCTATGATATTGTCTAATAGAATCATACCATTTCCCTAAAAAATATAAGCATATCACAAGCTATGACATGACTATGTTTCTTATGGAAATGGGGATGACCTTGTTTGTTTAAGATTTAAACTTTCCAATTGGTTTCTAATGGGTTTATTCGTAGAACCAGAAACATCTAATGATTCTACATCCATTTAGACCTACTTTCTAAAGGTAGGTTCCCATTAGCTGTGGACTGATGAGGCTTAAGAATTTGCATTTGTCGAGAAGATGGGAGTTCAGACTCATCAGACCTTTTTGGGGGGAATTATTGTCTACTCTGGGACTCTCTTATAGATTTAAGTTATGTTCACGAATCCTTATTAATTTACCAAGTATGAAAATGAGTTTTTTTCCATTAGACCTTGTAATAAATGATTGATATGTAGGGGATTTAGAGAATATTTTATATATATTTGAGGTTCTTAATTGATATAGAATCATCTGTAGAGATTCTTAGTTAATGGTATCCTTCAACACATTATATAGAAATATCTTGGTCATTATGATAACCATACTAGTTTTAAATCCACTCAGCGGGGCACTTGAAGTTTATTTTCATTCAGAAAGACAGGGATTATTTCATAGTTTGGATTGTACCTGCAGATGGGCTACCTACATATCCTTGTTAAAAAAGGAATTAGAACCCATATTGTTTCAGTGAATAAGGATATAGTTTAACGTCATATGGGACAAAAAATAATCTTGAACCTTAGAAAGGCTTCCTATGTACTCTAATTTAAGGTAGAGATCAAATTCCACATAGTTTGGGTGAAGAAGTATGATGTTTATTCATGATTAATGGCCCAAAGAGTGATTTCATAATTACTTTTACACTCTAATATCACGTGAGTCATGCTCGGTGTGAGAAACAAGAGGTATCAGTAAAACTAACAATTGTTCTATGAAAGATTAAATCACAAGAAAGGATGTGGGGCTTACATATGTATGACTATACAAGTAAATTAATACAAAGACTTTTAGAAAATAATCCCAAGATAAGGGTCTATAAAGGTGTTTGTACTTTATGGAGATTTGGGATTTTAACCCAGGACTTACTCCTAAAAAGGAAGCCCAAATTAATAAGGACTTATAATTGGATTTTACTTCAAAGAAGGAGGCCCAAATCAAAAGAAATTAATACTAGGACTTACTCCTGAGAAGGAGGCCCAAATTAAGGGGACTTGTAATTTGGGGCTTACTCTTAAGAAGGAGGCCCAAATCAAAAGAAATTAAGACTGGGACTTACTCCTGATAAGGAGGCCCAATTAAGGGAAATTATGATTGGGACTTACTCTTGAGAAGGAGTCCCATATTAAGAGGAATTTTAATTTGAGGCTTAATCCTGAGAAGGAGGCTTAATTAATTCCTCTTAGATAAAGAAACAAACAAAGGAACAATGACACAAATGGCTTTGAAGAGGGTTTTTAAGGCTATCTTTGAAGAGGAGAGGTGTATTTGAGGAAAGGAGGTGACTAGGAAGGAGGCGCGAAAGTATTGTTATGGCACACAAGTCATGGTCGCGCAAGTATACTTGCACGACATGAGTTGCCTTGGGAGACAAATAATCCATAAGGCAATACTTGAGAAAATTTGAACTCAAGCCCTTAGTATCATCCCTAGAGGCTTCCAGAAGGGTGGCACGCAAGTTCCCTTGAGAGGGAAAGGTGGTGCGCAAGTGTATTCACTTCCCTTAAGGGCTGGACACTTAGGTGCACAAGTATTGATGAGTTCTAATACTTAGGCCTTATTATTCCTCTTTAGAGCTTCCATTCCAGATAAAGAATTACCTTATAAGTGTTTCCAAGATGTCAGACAAAGACTTGGGCGACCAGATCTTGAATCTGAGTTTTGGAAAAAATTTCCTTGAAATGGGGGCCCCACAAGGGCTATTTATAGGCCACCTAAGTTTGGGCGGAAAACCACTTTTGGCGAACAGGTGACCTGCGCACCCATGACTGGAGCGCAAGTGACATATGCGCCCAAGGCTGGCGTGCAGGTATACCTGCGCGCCTTAATGCCTTTGTGAAATTCTTGATGTTCTTCCTTTTTTTTTCTTGAGGTACTTACCTTAGTCAATCTTTGGACTCTGTGATGGAACAAAGCTTCAACAAAAGTCCCCCCTCAGAGTTGGATCTGAAAAAGGAAAAAAGGATTTGACTCTGAGGAAAAGGAGAAACCAAGATCCAGCAGCACGCAGGTATGAGGCGCGCAGGTTGCGGCGCGTAGGTATGAGGCACACAGGTTGCGACACACAAGTTTCTGGATCACCTATAAATATAGGCGTCACTTCGCGCAAAGCATATATCTTTCGAATGCTTCTCGCTCTTGTCGTGCAAGTGAGCTCTTGTTGCGCGGGTGTCTTGGCTTTTCGCCGGTCCGCGCTTCTGTTCGTTGCGTCACGCTTCCTCAGTCTGTTTCTGACTTGTGTGCCAGTACTAGCGCGGTACAACTTGCACGACCGGTTTAGACTTGCACGCAAAGATTAGACTTTCCCGTGTTAATGCCTTAGCCATTTTTTTATTCCTTCACAAATTTTATGAAAAACAAAATTACTTAAAAGTAAATTATTCGATCTTTGTGCAGATTAAATGTCTCCAAGGAAGATTGGATCGACTGATGAGATGGTCATAAAGTGGATTGATGACATGATAAACATTGTTGGCCTTGATTAATATGATATCCGTGACAACAATATCCTAGATTTGGCCAAGTACTTGAAGAAATATCATGTAAATTTCCTACAAAGTATTTACTTGCCTTCATATGGCCATGGTAATCTCCAAGGATTCAACGTTCTAGATGAAAAGAACTATACGCCCGAGATGCAGCCACACTGCTACCCCTCTATTTCAGTTATGATGTGCATTAAGAGCATCAAAAAATGGTGTGAACTTTTAAAATTTTCCTCCATGCCATTTCCTTGCAGATATGAAAATGGAAAACCCATGGGATGATATGTTTTCCGCTACCAGTTGGTGGAGAGAAGACTATCGTGACATTAGAACAATATCTGAATAGATTATTCTCTCCAAATGGCTCTTTACTTCTAATTCTCCATTCTCAAATCCATGTATCCATCTTCCAAGTCTCCTGGATAGAAACAGAGTCACTGTTTGATTAGCAGAAAATTTTCTCAAACCACACTCAAGAACATTATTTTACAATTGTTCCAAGAAGAGTTGGTATCATTGCGTCTCTTATTGTATCCAGCTGAATGAATGAATTCCAGGTGGATGCTGATGAAGCTTGGGATTCCATAAATCAAATGAAGAGTTATGTTGAATGCTTTTTGTAATTCTTGAAAAAGAGAAGAGACTCTAGTCTGTGGATGTCCTTCTAACTCTTATGCATCAATGAAAAATACATTTCACCTTAAATCATTTGTACATGCATCCTATTGCTAATTACTTATATATATATATATATATATATATATATATTCTACCTAAGCCAATGGTCCTAGTAAACATAGTTTAATTTTTTTCTAGGATTATACAAATAACCCCACAAACTTTGAATATTTTTGTTGCTCAATATTTCTTAAATCATACAAAATGTACGTTTAGTGAGCTGGGACTCGACTTTTGTTCAGAGTTCCTTTTACAGGTTCCCAATTTAATGAGTACCCTGTCTCTTGTTGGCAGCTTAAAGTCATGCATGTCAGACATAAAACGGCTAATGTTTAAGGTTGAATAGCTTTGACCAAATGGATTAAAATTGACTCAATTCTATGATAATTTATTTGAAAACATATTACCACATTCAAGTATGGGGGAAAACATGTAAAATATGACTTAAGAAATTTTGAATCTAAGGAATGATATCAAAAAAGGGATAAAAGGCATTAGATGAAGTATTTCCTAAGAGTGAAGTAACCACTCTTTAACAAACCCATTAGGGGGTGGAATTATACAGGTCCACTTAAGGGCATTGACTACATTGTCAAATAATATCATCTTTTGTATGATAGGTCCGTTATTTATATTACTTATGCAAGGCCACCTAGGGGCACGTGCTGCATAGTCAGGCAAAAGAACTCTCATAAATTTTAATTTTCTATTGCTAAAAGCTAGTGAATGTTTATGGAGATTAAAAATTTCCAAATCATAGAGTCTGCTATATGGAGAGAGGTACTTGAATATGGAGAGAATATTTCCAATTGAGATTGTCAAATAATTGGATAGATATCACTTCTATGAAGGTCTGACCCAAACATAGGGAAGGGAAATATAAACCATAGAATTAAATACTTTTAGATCATGAAAAAGGGTATGGGACAAATATGTTAAGGATGACTATTTTTTTGGACCCCTATATATTGTCGTTAAGACAAATAAATAAAAAAGAGTTTTTTCTCCCAAGAATGAAGTTACCACTATTTGACAAACCCGTTAGGGGGTTGAATTATGCAGGGTTATTTAAGGGCATTGGGTGCATAGTCAAATAATAGTATCTTTTGGCTGACATGTCTGTTATGTAGACTACTGATGCAAGGCCACCAAGGGGCACGTGGTACATAGTTAGGAAAAATAATTCCCAGGTATCATACATTTTGTGACCAAAAGTCAAGAAAAGGGTTATGGAGATCTGAAAGTATTTAAGGTTAGAAGTATGACACATCAAAATGATAATTTTCCAATGCATGAAGGAGATACACATACCAATGCTAACCATAATCATGTTGTGGTTGGGTCATGAATTGAGGTGATGGACTTCACTACGTATCCCATAAGGATAAGAATCAAGCCATACGTAGTTCTTGAAATATAGTTTAACGTCATGTGGGATGAGAGTGTAGGAGATATTAGTTTAGGTTCATAGATCTCAGACCATAATGAGGAATACACATTATGTGTTTTATAAACCTGATGTGAAGGAAGACTAGGGTTTTCATTCCACATTCATGTTTTCAAAGGGGGACTTTTCAGCCAAGGGACTAAAAGTGGAATTTGGGGTTAGGCCCAAAGACTTGGGGATGGATTCGAGGGACGCTTGAGTATTCCTATGTATCCCATAAGGATGGGAATCAATCCATACGTAGTTCTTGAAATACCCTCTGTATAGATTTGGTTCATACAAGTGAAGGGTGAAAGGGGACTTTAGTGCAATGACGGTTTGACCCAAGATTAAAGGTTCGAGCATTTCCATGTATGCACGTAGTTCTTGGAATATGAAATGGTTGGATATCAATTTCAGTAATGATTATCTCTCAGGTGAGGGTGTCAAAGACAGTGGTAGTTTATTGTCATACAGGACAAAAGTATGAATAGTTAGTACGAATAGTTTAGGGTCATATACATGGACCAGTGTTGCATAGTTTAGCATCATGTAGCTAAGACATATTGCTATGCAGTTTAATGTCTTGTAGTGAGGAAAATGGGGGACTGTATAGTTTAACATCATATAGAAAGGAAAATTGCGAACCAATGTGAAGATATTGGTTTTGGTCTTGATCCTCAGGAGGTAGCCTACCTACCCAGCCTAGAAGGCAAGGATCAAAGATCACATAGTTAAATTGAAGAATGAATTTGTGATCATGTTTTATTTGAGGAAAATGACCTAAAAATGATGTTGGTACTTATTCATGGTTTGCGGCCCAAAGAGGGTATTATGGTTGAAGTTTACTATAAGCTCACGTGAGTCATACCCGGTGTGATAAAAAAGAGGTAGAAACAACCCTAACGATGCACAGTTTAACATCATGTAGGAAATATAAGGTACTGGAAACAATTTAACGTCATGTTGGAAAATGAAGGGACCATGCAGTTTAGAGTCTTGCAGTAAGGACTAAAGATGTATTTGTGTTACACAATATACTTCTTTATAAATCCGGCATTGGTTGGAGTCATGATGAGTTCTCCATCCATTGAGATTAAAGAATAAGCTCCATTGAAGTATACCTTATGTATTGATTATGGTCCTTCCCACTTTGACTCAAGATTTAGAGGTTTCTTTCTTGTTATCATTGGAGTTTTGAGGACCAATACCAATTCTCCTTGAATTAATGAACGAAGAAGAACTTTTTTTTTAAATCCTGTGTTATTCAATTCTGATAGACTTCCAAGTGGTGCAGGATGCACAATCTTTTTTCATCTAATCATTCCAATTTATCCAATAGATTTTGAGATTGTTTATCTATAGATGAATGATCACAAATTTCTACTCTGAGTGAAGGTAATTGAACCTCAATGGGACATACTGCTTTTGTTCCATATACCAATGAATATGGCGTTGACCGCGTAGCAGTGCTGGTGGTGGTCTGATAAGCCCATAAATCATGAAAAAGTTTATTAGGCCATGATATCTTATCTTTATCCACCATCTTTTACAGTATGTTTTAAAGAGTCTTATTAAAGACTTCTATTTTTCCATTGTCCGCTGCATGATACTGAGATGAATGGTTGGATTTGATGTTGTATTTTTTATACAACTTCCTTATTCGGATGAACAGAAGTTGGTGCCATTGTCTATCAATATTGTATGAGGGACACAAAATCTGGTAATGATGTTAGACTTGATGAAGCTAACAATTCTAATAGAACTAAATTCTTTGATAGGTATTTCCTCTGCCCATTTAGAAAAGAAGTCAGTAGCAGTAAGAACATACTTAAACTGCTTGGATGTAGCCGAAGGGTAAGGTACTACTACATCCATTCTCCATGTGGAAAATGGACATGAGTATTTAGCTGTATGGAGAAACTCTGGGGATTGATGAATGAAATTGGAATATACTTGGAAAGAATGACACTTCTTAGTGAAATCAACACAATATCATATCATTAAAGACCAGAAGTATCCAAGTCTTCGAATTTGATCTGACAGTCTATGTCAGGACTGGTGGGAACCACATACTCCTACATGTACTTGTTTCATGACATCCATTGTCTCTTCACCATCAATACATCTGAAGATAATTACATCAAAACCTCACTTGTAGAGAATTTTTTCTAGGTGATCTGGGCTATCATAAAGCATAAAATTGACCACATGTCACCAGATTTTTTCATTCCCCGCTCTATCAGGTAGGAGTGTTCCATTTTGAAGGTATTTCCTGATAGCTATCATCCATCCTGTAGTATGAACATATGGTTCAGAAATGGGACTAATTTCATTGATTTCCTCTGTTATGATTTGAACATAAGGTGAAACTGTATGACGGTGGGCAATACTGATGATTGTTTTGTCCCGATTTGGATCTTCCAAAGCTGTGGAAACATTAGCCAGTGCATCATCTTGAGCATTTTGTGATCGTAGGACATAAGAAAATGTCGATTCTGAAGGAAATTACACCATTAAATCTCTGATGTAATCATACAAAGGTATTAACTCTTCTTTTCTAATGGCATAGTCCCCATTTACTTGTTTGATTACCAATTCTGAATCACCTTTAACCTTTTAGTGATTCACCTGTGTCTAAAGCACCAAATCCAATCCTGCGATGAGAGCTTGATATTCTACTTCATTGTTTGTACCGCCTTCTAACAATAAGAAGGAATAGGGTATCACTTCCTTTTCTGGGGACATAAGTACAATTCCCAACCCAACTTTGTTGAATTTAGGATCTTCCATTTTCTTCCCTGTTGGACTTCTGGAAGCACCATCAAAGTACATTTACCATGTTTGAAGATTATCTTGAATAGAGAAGACTTCCTCATCGGAAGTTCAATATCTAAAGATGTATCATCTACTAAAGGGTTTTCAGCAAGGAAATCAGCCAGATCTTGGCCCTTTATTGCCTTTTGAGACACATACTGGATATCAAACTGCTGCAAAATAACTGCCCACCTTGCCATATGTCCTGTAAGCATTGGAAAACTAAGGATAAATTTGATCGGGTTATTGCAAGATACTAATTGGACCTCAGGATGATGCAGGTAGTGTCTCAATTTCTGAACTGCAAAGATTAATGCTATGTAGCACTTTTCAATAATTGAATATTGATTTTCTGCCTCAAGCATAGTCTGAATGAGATAATAAAGGCTGTTTTCATTCCCATCATCATTATTTTGTGCAAGGAAGGAACCCAATGATCGATCTAAAGATATTACATAAAGAATAAGTGGTATTCCTTCAACAGGTGGCATTAATACCGGTGGAATCATGATATATTTTTTGATAATATTGAATGCTTCTTGACATTCTTCAGTCTACTGGTAAGTGACTCCCTTCTTCATTAATTTGGTGAAGGGTAAACATTTTCCTGCTAGATTGGCAATGAAATGCTAAATATATTCCAAGTATCCTTGAATTCCTCTCAATTTTTTCAAATTTCAAGGAGGTGACATACCAAGGATTGATTTTTTCTTCTCAGGATCAACTTTGATACCATGATGGCATACAACAAAGCTGAGAAATTTTCTTGAGGTTACCCCAAAAGCACATTTCAAGGGGTTCATCTTCAAATTATGTTGCTGAAGTTTGTGGAATATGATTTCCAAATCATCCAAGTGATTAGATCGTTGTCTGGATTTAACCACCAAATTGTCCACATAACATTCAACAAATTTCCCTAAAAAGGGTTTGAATATACGGTGCATGGCACGTTGATATGTTTCACCTACATTCTTCAGGCCAAAAGGAATTACCCGATAGAAAAACACACCTTAAGGGGATCTGAAGGATGTAAATTATTCATCTTCTGGAGCCATTTAGATTTGATTATACCCAGAATATCCATCCATGAAGGAAAGTGCTTCATAGCCAGCTTTTGCATCAATTAAGGGTTCTGTGATCAGAACTAGAAAATCATCATTGGGACAATGCCGATTAAGATCTCTAAAATCAATGCAAACTCTAATTTGTCCATTATTATTTTTCACAGGGACAATATTATCCTGCCATTTGGGATATTGAACTTCTCTGATGAAGTTATCCTTGATAATATTATCCACTTCAGCTTCAATTTTGGAGGCATAAGTTGGGTGCGTTCTTCTTGCGGCTTGCTTGAATCCTCGAGGTTCTTCTAGAAAACCCAAATGATGAGTAGCAACATCAGGATCAAGCCCTGGAAGTTCTGTATAATTTCAAGAAAATATATCTCGATTTTTCTTTAAAAATGAAATACAATTTTTTTTCTCTTCAAGAGTCATGGCCACGCTAATTAATGTGGGGCGTGGATCTTCTTTTGTACCCAGATTTATTTCTCTGAGTTCATCCACAGTGGTAGAGATACCTTCTTTAAATGCTGGAGGAGCATCCCAGAGATCTTCCTCTTCTTCTTCTTCTTCAATATGTGTTACGTCTTTTTTTTCTACTTGCATAGTAGATGATGAATCATAATTTCCATAATCAAGAGAGAAGTTAGAATTTGAACATCTTGAAGAAAAGGCTAACATTTCTGACCCTATTGATGATGAAGGGTCTTCCTTGTGTAATAAAGAGGAGATGATGGATTGAGAATCGACATCATCGTTCATCTCTGGCATTGCTATAACTTATTTTGGCCTGGTTGATGAAGTATAGAATTGCTGGATTTCAGCAGATGAAATGAAGACATCTCCATTTGAGCATTCATCATTGCCTGGTGAATCAACAATTTCTACCATGCTATCTGGCTTGGTTTCCGTAATTGACATTATAGAAGTTTCCATAAGAGTATTTGGATTTGGGTTTATCCTTTCAATTTGACTGATAGGAAAAACATAATCTATACTCACATATATGAATGGGTTTACTGGAATCTTTTCAAAACCATATGGAGCATTAATTTTGGTAACCTCCTTTGTCGTAGATATCTCTTTTCCCTCCCTGTGATAGAATTCTGCCTCAATGTATTGAGATTCACATGTTTTGAATGGGGATTTATCACCATACAATGTCCCAATTTGACCATTGAAAAAATATTTGAGACATTGATGGTATGATGAAGGTATAGTCGCATGTTGATGTAGCCAAGGTCTTCCAAGAAAAATGTTGAAGGTTGTGTCATGACGAACAACCATGAAATCTGAATTGGATACAAGGTCTCCAAAATGAGTTCTAAGTGTAATATCTCCCAGAGGTTCTTGTTCATTTTTATCATTTCCTTGCAACATCAAAGTAGAAGGAGATAAATTAGATTCGGTGTAGCCCAATCCATGAATTTTATGAATAGAGATGAGGTTGACTCTTGAACCATTATCAATGAAAGATCGTCGGATGTCTACATCATTGACCTTTCCAGATAAATATAAAGGTATAATATGTCCATGCACAACATCATCTTCATCTTCATCTTCATCTATAAAAGATATCATTGCATGGAATTCTGAAGGATCATTCTCTATATGGTAGACTTCAGCTACATCAATTTTAGTTTCAAATTATTGAGGACTTGAAAAAGCCTCAATGAGTGCCTCCTGAAGATCCATTGATAGATTCAAGGCATCCAGAATTGATAACTTGGTCGGTACTTGGGACAAATGTTTCATGAAATCATAATTTTGGTCCAAAGGTCTACATTTACCAATAGGAACATGTGGTTTCTCAGGTGCCATAGAAGTTGATGCTTTGGAAGTAGATGCATCTTGTATCGGGGTAGGAGTTGGAAATATTCCTGGATTTAGAAGATTAGACTGACTAGGTCTATTTATTTTCTGAGAGGAAGAATGTGTAACCTCTAACTGATCTTCCAAAATAACTGTTCCAGGACTGAATCTTCCATGTGTGGAAGAACTTTCTTGTTCTTTTTGAGCCCGCTGAAGGGCTTTTCCATGATTTTCTACTATATATATAGTTCTAGCAGGGGTAGGATTGGAATAGTGGCTTCTGAAATATCCACGTCTTCCCCTGTATCCTAGATGTTTGAAACTCCCTATAATTCCTCTGTTTGATATAGGAAACTCATGATCATAAAGATTGAAACTGTGAATGGCATACGGATCCGTTAAGTGAATCATGTTAACAGAACCAAAGATCAACTCTTCATTTGATGAAGACTCTTCCTGATGAACCATTTCAGGCTGTACCATTTGGTGGGGCGGTGCCCATGATTTTTAAGTAGGGCATAAAATCTGCCATAGTCAAAGACAACTTAGGCTTTGATATGAGCTCATCTTCTACTAACTTCTCTTCTTTCTTAGAATTATGCCGCCTCTTTAAGGATTTTACTTCTAACAAATGGATTTTTTTTTTCTATGGTAGAAATAGCAGAAGGCACCATTGGTTTCTTTAATTGCATTTGTAAAATGGTATGAGTTCATTTTATCATTTTCCTGACCATCCAATCATCATATTTCTGCGTATTTTTGATTTTTAATTCATGCCACTCGCCTTCTTCCTCTAGATCTGTAGCAGTAACACATACTACCAGGGGTGAAGAACCTTTCAGTTTTACTTGTCTCGAGTCCATAATATTTTGGAGAAGGTCTTTTAAGAAAAAACTCTTATGAATGGGATTCCCCAACATCTGATGAAATGGGAAATAGTTGGGAAGTTCTTCATCTCCTTCCTTGTTTGGCCTTTTAGGCCTTGGCAACTGAACTAAATTATTTTATAGAGCCCAAATTAAGTAACCAGGAACTTGTTCATTTCGGGAAGAATAAAATTTGTTCTTTAAATCTTCAAATTGTTTCCATCTTTGATCTCTTTGATCATATTGACGAGACGGCCTCTGTTGTTGACACTCAGGAGGTGGATCCCTTCGATAAGATGAAGGTTTTGAAGTGAAAGTAGGTACATGTGCTTGTTTAAGTGTAACTATAGCAGTTTCTGCTCTCCCCATTCTCTTTCCTGGAGCTGATGGAATTACACGAGTTTTAGAATTAGTCTCTATAAGATAATCTTCAATCTGTTGAGCGATTGAAGTAAGGTCTCGATACCCTACAGTGTATTTCATAGGAATCAACGGGGTGGGTAATTCATCACACAAATTTTCCACATAGATTGGAAACAACTCTTCTTGAGGGAGTGCTAAGCTAAAGGAATATGTTAATCCCTTCCAGTGAGCAATGAAATCCAAAACTCTTTCATTTTCCCTGTTCTTAAAATTTGTAAGATCAAAAACTATCATCTTTGGTAATGTTGAGATAAATTGAAGAAGGAATTTTTGACGGAGATCTTCCCACCTAGTAATTGACCGATACTGCAAACTTGTTACCAGACAAAAGCAGGCCCTTGTAATGACTGCACAAAACATCTGATCTTAACTGCTTCTTTTTGTTGAGAAGTTCCCATCATAGGATCACAATGAGAAAAAAAATGTGTTAAGTATTGTTCTGGGTCTCCCTAACCATTAAAATTTAGGAATGTGGTATTCTTAAAATTTTATGGGGGAGGAATTACATCAACCCATTCAGGTTAAGCTTTATTTTCTAGTTTAATTTGTGCACGTTTTCCCTCTATAGCTTCCAACTGAGCTGTTAGTGAATCAATGGTAGTTATTAACTTTTGAGAAACATATGGTTGATCTTGGACCTGTGCAGGTTCAATAATTGGAGTTTGGACAGGTGTGTACTGTAACTGATGGTAGCACTACCAGTTGTTGTTGTGCATGACCCATAGGATTGGACCTGTGAGGGTGTACTTGTAAAGGAGGATATTTTTGATCCATCCTCGTAACTGCAACAAATTCCCTTGACTGACTGACTCCATCATGCTTATGAGGAAGACTATCTTGAAGTAGTTCTACATTCAACCTCCTTAACTCCTTCATTTCTTCCTCTTGTTGTGCGAACCTTTCCTCTAATGAGAGTTATTGGACTTATCTAGAGGTAGGGTGGTAAGTAACCTGACTTTTACCCTTTTACTTGGTATGTGCCTTTCTGGAGTATGGAAGGGCATTTCCCGAAGGAATATCTTGCCTCTGGGAAGCCCTCTGGATTCTGGTATGCACACCTTCTTCATTTATTTCTGTGTGTACAGATTCTTGAATAGGAACTTCTTCATCTAATTCCTCTGAGTGAACCTCATGTTCTGGGGGATCAGTGAAAACAGAATTGATGACATTTATTTGTGTATAACGCATTACATTCCTTCTATCGACATTTCTGCGATACTGTCTTTTTCTATGTCCTTTATGAGACATTTCCTTTTGTTGAGTTGATCCCTCAGGAACTTCATGTTGAACCGTAATTTGGAGGGAATCTCCTAATAATTCGGCTCTACGTTCCTCTTGTGGATTCTTCCCTAACTGAGAGAAAACTGACTTTCGCTGAGGAAGAGATTGAGGATTTGAAAAAGCCCCCAGTCTGGTGAACTGAGGTTGTTCCTTCTTTCCCTGATCAACTCCTTGAATCCCATATGTTGATCCCAAGGGTTGAGATAAAAGAGTCCCTAGTCTGGCAATCTGAGGTGGTTCTTGAGCTGCTACATCTGAGACTTTCTTAAAAGCTCTCTTGATTTTTTGGATCTTAGTCCGGAAATTGGCTAGATGCATCATCCGACATCCACTCAAATAACCTGGTTCAGATGACCGTTGGATTATTTTTGACACTTTTGTCACCTGATGATGTGTATGCTCTAAATGAGAATCCTATTTGATATTATCATTTGCTTGATGCAAGATTAAATCAACAACTTGTTCTTTGTATGCCAGACTTTGGGAAGAACTAGTTGGGTCATGTTCCTAAGCAAGCCTTTGATTACAGACAAAACCAATTAGATGTGGCTGGCCATGGGCAATAACATTGCATGAGACCAATTTTGGCGGGCTTTGTTGACTAGAGAGTACAGTGAAATGCAGTGCTCCATGAACACCCCATTCCCTGATATGAATACCATATGGGGAAATGTTAATTAACTGGAGCAACCTTTTTAGTGTGCCAAATCATGCACGCTGAAGGGATCTCTGCTAATTTTTAAAATTTGGATATCAGGAAACTGAGAGAGATGCCAAGACAATTTGGCGTTTTAACCCTTCTATTATCTTAACCTGATTTTCATATTCATCATAAGATAATATTTTCTCTTTTAAGTGACAAAGTGTTTTCCACATGTTGAGACGAATATTGTGAATAAAATCTTCCATCAACATTTCTGGAATATCATACTGAGAGTTAGCCAAAGGACAAAACATGACTGGTACTTCAACTTTCACCAGTTGTTTTCTCATATTCATCACTTCCGCCTTATCATCCGATAAAGATTCTTCTACGTGATTAGACCAAAGCTGGTGCTTCTTTGTTTCTTCATCAGATTCAATAAGACTGGTAGAGAATTCATTTATCAAATTAGAGGATTAATGACCCAAGGGTGGTTCAGAGAATGAACTACACCCCGGGCTATCTTCAGATTGAAAAAGTATTTCACCTGCTAGAGGTAAAGCATCAGACATGACTGGATTCCCATTTTCAAGCGCCTTAAAATAAGAGGGATTTCTCGTTATTTCATTTTTCTTTGAAGAATTTTCTAGGAAATGCGAATTACTACTGCGGAGAGGACTTTAATAGCTAAATTAATCATCATGGGGAGGACCACCATGGTGGGTTACAGAAAAAGATAAAACCTTTTTCTCCTTGATCTTCTGGCCATGCAGAGGGTTATTGTGGATCTCATCTAAATATGATACTTTGAGATCGACCGAACTGTCATGAAGCAAGACTTCATGAGGAAGTGTCTGATGAAGACCTTAATAATTATTGTTGTTATTTCTGGAATTTGAAAATGAAATATTAGAATCTTGAGTTGCAATAGATAATTGTATGAGGGCATCAAGAACTCCAGCATCGATCAGGGCCTTATTACAGATTGGCTCTTGATTTCTCAACTGTGTTGGATGGATCTTTTTCTTAGACGCCTTCTTACTCACTTTGGAAACCACTTGTTGACGAAAGTGTTTATCATTGGCAGGTGTATGTGCCTACTTAGAGGAAATGGTCTGGTTAGGCTGATTATATCTATTCAAATTGGGTGTATGTTCCTGACTTGATTGTCCATATGACATGGGGGAGTATGCCCCACAACCCTCCTGGACTGGGACATAGGCGTGTATCTATTCCAGAGTGATATGTTGATGAGTCACTCCACAGATAGGGGTAGATTTATGATTCCTTCCCTGTAATGCTGTTGAAGTTGTTATAATATTCTGACAGGTATCCAGAATATGGGCAGGGATTTGCTTCTGCTCTTTCACCATTGTCAGAATGTGCTTGGTGACTTTAGCTTCCCGAATGGGAATATACATCTATTCTGTTCTTGGAGTAGGTGTACATTCCAGCTCCTATCCTCCTTTTACTATCAGTGAATTCTGACAGTACTCATGTGTGGGGGTAGAAAGTTGTGTCTCCCTCATGCTTGTCATTGGAGCTTTCCAATTGACATCTCTGGGTGCAACCAAACGAGACTGTTGGTTAGCCTGATGAATTGCAGGTCTATGTTCCTGCTGATTTTTCCCCACCACATTTGATTGGTGAGTTTCTTTGGTTACAGTCAGACGAGCCTACTGACTAGCTGATGAATTATAAACAGGTGTATATTTCGGCCTATAATAATCTACTGGAATTGTCTGGCGGGATTGGCGTGTTACTTCCAGACGATTCTGCTGGGTAGTAATATCTGGACGGACAAGTGTATATGCCTGCTCATTGTTTTCCATCAAGTTGGCTTGATGGACTTCTTCGGAAAGGGAAGAAGTAAGAACCTACTCCCTGCTGACTGGATTTTTCCTCTGACGGTTTGTCTTGCATGCTCAGGTCATAGGAACCCGAGCCGAACCCCTAAAGGCGATACCCTCATCATGTTAAGGGTGCACTACTACACGAGTCTAGCAGCGGTTGATGATGGGAGCCCTCCGGAAGGACTCTTGTCTTCTTGAATTAAGGTATTGAGTGACCTTCTCATTCACCTCCCCATAATATGGGAGGGACTGGTGATTGCATTCCTGGGATAACGAACCGAAACAGTTGGAGACAATGGTTGGCACCACCCGCTTCTTGACCACTGGTCGTCATTGTCCGGACAACCAGGGTGAGTTGTTATCTTAGAGGGATTTTTGAGTGGCCTCTAGAGTCAGAATGGTACCATGTTGATGGTATTCCTTAACCAATGCATTTGAGACCCAGCATTGAAGACGCTGAGTAGGTGATGTCGTCCTCATAGCAGATGTGGATCCAGAAGGAGTAGCAGTCAAGGCATTCACATGTGTGAACTTTAAAGAATCAATTTATGTAATGCAGAGAGATATTGGAAAAGAGTTCCTTTTGATATAACAAACATAATCAAGATAAGTTTGGCCATACTACATCTTTTGGATGAGCACATATGTTATTGATTACTTTGTTAGCCCTCACATTAAGTTAAATAGGGGCATGACAAATAAGTAAAACATCATTTAACTTGGTTAAGGATTCACGTCAGGTTCACCATTTTTTGTTTCTTCTGGAAATGGGGATGACCTTGTTTGTTTAAGGTTCAAACTTTCCAATCGGTTTATAATGAGTTTATTCGTAGAACCGTAAATCTCCAATGATTCTACATCCATTTAGACATAGTTTCCAAAGGTAGGTTCCCATTAGATGTGGACTGATGAGGCTTATGAATTTGCATTGGTCGAGAGTATGGGAGGTCAGACTCATCACACCTTCTTGGGGGGAATTATTGTCTACTCTGGGACTCTCTTATAGATTTAAGTTATGTTCATGAATCCTTATTAATTTACCATGTATGAAAATGAGTTTTTTCATTTAGACCTTACAATCAATGATTGATATGTTGGGGGTTTAGAGAATATTTTATATGTATTTGAGGTTCTTCATCGATAAAGAATCATCCGTAGAGATTCTTAGTCAATGGTATCCTTCAACACATTATATAGAAATCTCTTGGTCATTATGATAACCATACTGGTTTTAAAGCCACTCAGTGGGGCACTTGAATTTTATTGTCGTTCAGAAAGACAAGGATTATTTCATAGTTGGGATCGTACCCACAGATGGACTACCTACATATCCTTGTTATAAACAGAATCAAAACCCACATAGTTCAAGTGAAGAAGGATATAATTTAATGTCATATGGGATGAAAAATAATTAATGAAAGATGGGCTTGAACCTTAGAAAGGCTTCCTACGTACTCTAATTTTTAGGTAGAGATCAAATTCCACGTAGTTCAGGTGAATAAGTATGATGTTTATGCATGATTAACGGCCCAAAGAGAGATGTCTTAATTACTTTTACACTCTAAGCTCACGTGAGTCATTCTCGGTGTGAGAAACAAGAGGTATCAGTAAAACTGACGATTGTTCCACGAATGATGCAATCATTAGAAAGGATGCGGGGCTTATGTAAGTATGAATGCCTAAGTAAATGAAGACAAAGACTTTTAGAAAAGAAGCCCAAGAGAAGGGTCCATAAATGTGTTTTTACTTTATGGAGATTTAGGATTTTAACCCGGGACATACTCCGGAAAAGGAAGCCCAAATTAAGAAGGACTTATGATTGGGTTTTACTCCTAATAAGGAGGCCCAAATCAAAATAAATTAAGACTGGGACTTACTCCAGATATGGAGTCCCAAATTAAGGGGAATTTTAATTTGGGCCTTACTCCTGAGAAGGAGGCCCAAATAAAAAGAAATTAAGATTGGGACTTACTCCTGAGAGGGAGGCCCAATTAAGGGAAATTATGATTGGGACTTACTCTTAAGAAGGAGGACCATATTAAGAGGACTTGTAATTTGGTGCTTACTCCTGATAATGAGGCCCAATAAATTCCTCTTAGATAAGGAAACCAACAAAGGAACCTTGCCACAAATGGCTTTGAATATGGTTTTGAAGGCTATCTTTGAAGAGGAGAGGTAGATTTGAGGAAAGGAGGTGACTAGGAAGGAGGCGTGTAAGTATTGTTCTGGGGCACAAGTCTTGGTCGCACAAGTATACTTGCAAGACATGAGTCACCTTGGGCGACGAAGAATCCATAAGGTAATACTTGGGCGACTTTGAACTCAAGCATTTAGTATCATCCCTAGAGGCTTTCAGAAGGGTGGTGCGCAAGTTCCCTTGAGGGGGAAAGGTAGTACGCAAGTGTCTTCACTTCCATTAAGGGTTGGGAACTTAGGAACACAATTATTGATGAGTTCTAATACTTATTCCTTATTCTTATTCTTTAGAGCTTCGATTCTAGGAAAATAATTGCCTTAAAAGTGTTCGAAAGATGTCAGACAAAGACTTGGGCGACCAGAGCATGAATCTGAGTTTTGGAAAATTCATCCCTGAAATGGGGGGCCTACATGGGCTATTTATAAGCCACTTGAGTTTGGGAGAAAACCCACCTTGGGAGGCCAAGTGACTTGCATGCCCATGACTGGCGCACATGTGACCTGTGCGCCCAAGGCTGGCGCACAGGTATACCTGCGCGCCTTAATGCCTTTGTGAAATTCTTGATGTTCTTCACTCTTTTTTGTTTGAGGTACTTCCCTTAGTCAATCTTTGGACTCTGTGTTGGAATAGAGCTTGAACAGTCTCTCAAATATATCTCATCATACAAATCAAGGGATATTTTAGACAATGATATCCCATATTTTAGTGTATATCCAAAAATCTCACACTTTCACTAAAATCCCAAAATGATTTATCCAAAAAAATTACAAATCTTTGTAAATACATCCAAATCTATTTTGGATATGGTTTATCAGACTCTATTCATTTTAGGAAAAAAAATTGTACAAAAATTAACACTTATCTAAATACTTAAGTGTGTGACCTAGTGGACCTTGGTATCATTGAATAAAAATATGAAATTTTTATTTCATAAATGTAAGAAAAGAGTAGCCTCTATAAAAACATAAATTCTATTGAAGCTACTACAGGGTCTGGTGTGATCTTGATCAAACATACTCACATCTTCTTACAAACATATCCACACCAATATGTATCATATACATCATATGTATACCAATATAACCCCTTTATCCATGACATCGAGTGATCAATAGATATATAATAATTTCAATCTAGTATAGTCCATCTCATATTTTCTTTATTATCTAAAAAATACCAACTAGATTGATGAATATATCACAAGTCATTCATCTACAAGATGTACACATCATATAACCCTCATCAAACTAGACAAGAACATCACATATCACTCAACTAATCATGTCCATATATTTATTATTTTAATTCAATCAATGGATAAATGTCTTTCTTCACCATACTAGTGGAAACATCCCATTATGGCTGATCTCCAACCAATTACATAGTCACCAATATACCCAACTAATCCATGGTCAGATAAGACTCAAAGATTTTATAAGAATGTTATCAAAGTATGAAGGCCATCATGCTAGGTATCATTCCAAACTTAGGTAAAAATGATTGATAGTAAGAATAAATCCCTAATTATATCAATTAATGTATAAAATTACATGAGATATACTTCAGTGGGTCAATAAAAATAATAAGTTTCCACTTATTTTATCATGAATCAAATACTCATGCTAATATTGACATACCATTACAACTCATAATACTCTATGATGATCATCGATTATGGATAACTCAACGTATTACTTTTAGGGAATATTATCATTTCACTATTCATATAAATTGCAGCACACATAAATTAATGACAAATAAAGATATCCTTTTATTAAAAAATCATGATACATTTAAAACCATTATAATCAGTCCATTATTTATTGGATACCATGATATTCAACATAAACCTCATTCTTCAACTATGATAATGGTTTTGTCAATGGATCTACTAAAATTTTCTATTTTCCACCCAATATATCTTAACATTTCCCCTCTCAATGATCTCTTATATGAGATAGTGTTATCAAAGGATGTGTTTTGTCCTTTGGTGAGACTGGGGTTACTTTTAATGAGAAATAAATCCATTATTATTAAAAATATTCATTATTCCCTCTATGCTAGAAACTTCATCAAGTTTATAATTAATGATCCAAACAACTTCTTTTAAAGTATCTGATGTAATGATGTACTCTACCTCTACTATCATGTCTACCACAACTACTTGTTTGAAACTCTTCCAACCGATAGATCAATTGTTTAGAAAAAACATGAAACTAGATTTAGATATCATGTCTTATTTATAAAATTAGAAACTTGATCAGTGTAACCCTTTTCATAGAGATCATCCTCTCCTATAGTTACTAAGATCATATCTTTAGTTATTCTTAAGTATTTATGGATGTTTTTGATAGAAATCTAGTGACTCTAAAAAGGATTGGATTGGTATATACTAGTTATGCTAAGAATATAGTAAACATCAAGTCAAGTAAAAAACATGGTATATATGATAGATCCCATGGTGGACACATAGATAATCCTATCCATACTTTATAACTCTTTAGATGGATCTTGAATCTTCCTAAGATGCATGCCATGTGATACTAGTAAATAACCCTTTTTAGATTTATTCACATTAAACCACTTTAATGCATTAATAATGTATGAATCATTAATAAGTACAAGTAACCTCTTATATCTACCTCTATATATATTCATACCCAATATAATAGATTCTTCACCCATGTCTTTCATCGAGAATAATTCAACCAATAATATCTCTACAAAGTGTAAAGTTGGGATATCATTTTCTATAAGAATTATGTAATCTACATAAAATATTAGAAACACTATGAAAATACCCCTAATATTCTTATATACATAAGAATCATTCATACTTTTAATGAAACCAAACTATTTGATTGTATCAGCAAACCAGATATTCCAACTATAAGAATCTTACTTCAATCCACAAATGGAATTTTGTAGCTTATATACCTTATTATTCTAATTTAGAAATTAAAAACCATTGTTTTGTATCATATAAAAATCCACAACTAAATTCAGGTTAAGTAAAGAAGTTTTTACATCCATTTTATATATCTTATAATAAAAATGATCTGTTATGGAATGCAATATCCGAATGGAATTAATCTTCACAACATGTGAAATTATTTCTTCAAAATCAATACCATGAAATTGATTGTTACCATTTTCAACCAAGTGTGATTTAAAGGTAGACACTATACCACCCATTCTAATTTTCTTATATAAAACCCACATGAAACCTATGGGTATTACCCCTTAAGATGTATCTTCCAAGTTCCAAAACATGGTCAGTGTATATGGAGTCCATTTCATATTCCATATCTTTTAGCCATTTCTCATAATCGGAACTCTCAATGGCCTCTTAGTAGGTAGTAGGTTCATATACTCGGAATATTAATCAATCACAATTCACCAAAATGAACCCATATCTCTTGGTTTACTAATTTATATTACCAGACCTTTGAGGTTCTACTTTATCTTGAGTCAGTTCTTATTCTGCACCTATTTATAAAATCAGATCAATTTATTCCTTAGAAATAATTCATATTTCTTGGTCTTGAACATCACTAAGTTTAACTTTCCTCTAAATTATTCCTCAACATATATATTCCTTATAACAAAATATACTAGTTTGGACCACAAACACACTGTTTTCAATAGCATTATAGAAATAATATTACATAACTTCCTTGGGATTACCAATAAATAACCATTTATCCAATTTAGGGTTTAGTTTATAAGAAACCAATCTTTATATGAGTTATTAATAACCTCAAATAGTTATAAAATAAATTTGGGGACATTTCATAGTCTATATATAATATGGTGTCTTAATGATTGATTTATATGGAACATAATTTAGTGGAAATGAAACAGTCTCAAGAGCATATCCCCAAAATGAAATAAGAAGGTCACACCAACTCATCATCGATCAAACAATGTAAAATATTCAAATATTACTCCTCTTAGACACACTATTACACTTCTATGTACTAGGAGGAGTGAGTTATAGAATAATTCCACAATCCTTTAGGTGATTATTAAATTCCTGACTCAAGTATTCATCACCCTGACCCAATAAAAGAATTTTAAAATTTTTTCATAGTTAATTATGTAATTCAGTATGAAAATATTTGAACTTTAAAAAAATTTCATACTTTTTCTCATCCAAAACACATAACCACATCAACTAAAATAATCATTATAAGTAATAAAGTACGTAATCCCACCACCTACTTGAGTTTCATTGGTCTATATATGTCACAATGTATGAGATCCAATAGTCCACTAGTCCTTTAAATTTTTCTAATAAAAAGTTATTTGTTCATATTTCAAAATAAAAAATATTTATATGTATAAAATGATTCATAATTGATTGGTTTCAAAAATCCATCTATATAGAATCTTTTTATGGACTTCTTGTTTGTATGTCCAAGGTGAGAATTCTAATGGTATGTGGTATTATAATCAACCCCAACCTTATTATTTAGATTGTAATATGTAGGATTATCTATATAAAGAATTTATATACTATTTAAATTATTACTAATTCCATAAAACATTTAATTATATATATATATATAAATACTATTCTTAATAATGAAAGTAAAACCCATATTGTTCAAAAAATATACAGAAATAAAATTTATGTTTATGGTTTTAACATAATAACAGATCTCCAATTCCAAAACAAATCCACTTAGTAAATTTAGATAATAAGTTCCAACTTCCAATGTAGAAACTCTTGATCTATTACTAACATTAATATCCAATTCATCATTTTTAAATTTTCAATATCTCTAACCCATTTTTTATTATCCAAAATGTGTTAAACACACTCATTATTCAATATCTATGAGTCAGAGTTGGATAAATTGATTTATATAACATTCACATTCAAATTATCATAATGATTCTATTTGAGAAAAATTATCAACCTTAGATACCAATATAGAACTATAAAACATACCTATAAGAGATATCAAAATTATTTACTTCATTTATTCCATAATATACAATAAGGATATATCTATAGGTGAGTATCATTTTTTATATCTTTTCATTAAGGATTTTTACTAAAAATAATACAACAATAATAACAGCCCAATATATCATATCTATTTAGTGAGACACGATCTACATTTCCCTAGGTGATAATTCCAATATTTCATTCCTCTCAAAACTTTTTTATTTAGGTATAAAATCATCCTAATCCCAATTGTTATGATTCTTGAATAATCGAGTGAGAAAATGTTTTCATGGATGCATCATATGGACACACTCAAATCTATTCCTATAGTATCTTAACTCTTTGGGTTTACTTTCTAAGTATCAACTAAATATTAAAGAAATATTTTTTGGGAAAAAATAACTTAAGGTAACATTAAAATATTTCTGGGTTGCTTGTGTTTGTTGACAATGCAGATTTCCTTGGTGAATTGTCGAGTTCTAGAGATTTTGTTGACAATCTATATTAACAAAGAACAATGAAAAAGGAATGGACAATCCATAGGTGGTACAAAAGAATAGATACAAGGTGGAACCATTTTTCTAGTGTTTACCAAAATTTTGGGGTCCAAAATTTGGATTTTGGTGAGCATCGCGAAAAGTGGATATCCTTGAAGATCTCATCAAAATATGGCAAAGGCATTAATTTTTCGAAGATAGGATTTATGGAATGGATTTTGTGAAGACATGAAAAATGTTGATGGTGATTCTTTGTGATTACGACGAGCTTCGTGAACGGAAGCATTGAAGAGAATTGCGGCGACGAAGGGAATTACAAGTGTAGATTTGTGGCGAAGGCATGAAGGTATTGACGGAATGCTCCGTAATTACGATGTGCTCCACGATCAGAATATTTTCATGGTGCTTCGTGAAACAGTGTGAATTTCAGAGGAAATTTCAGAGCATCGTGATTTGAGATGACATGGTGCTGAATTCGTGCATAAGGTTAGAGTGTCAGTGGAATCACCTATAAATAGGCATCGACCCCCTCGAGAGAAGTAGAGAGTTTTTGAAGAAAATATTTTTCTCTAGAATCACGATGGAGGTTTGCAAAGGGAATGTGCTTCGCGAAAGGAAGGAGCTTCGCGGTAGGTAATCTAGCTCTGCGAAACAGGCGTGCTCCATGTTATCTCAGTGAGCTTCACGAATAAATTCACTCTGCGATGACTTGAGATCTATGACTGCCTGAGATATGCGATGGCGTGAGCTTCACGAAAAGGTAGGAGCTTCTCTAAGGCTAGTTTGAGCTTCGTGAAATTGGGATCTTCTTGAAGTAGGGTTCCTTTTGAAGGTTCTTCCAAAAGGCTATTGATTAGTGGTCCGGGGAAAAGGGGTATTCATTAGTGGATGAAATTTAGACCTCAATAGAGAATCTACATAAATTGGAGGATGCATTCATTAGTGGTAATGAAGAGACCTACAAGTATATAAACTGTGAGTGAATCTTCTGAAGAAGATGTGATATCACTTTAGTTGAGAGAGCAGTGAGTTCTCAAATTGTTAGTGGTTGTAAAACACAAGGGATAGTGAGTCCGCTTCGAACTTGTAAATAGTAGTGAAATTATAGTGGAATTGGTACACAGGCACACTTCCGGTGTATGATCCTTGGACGTATCCCAGTGTGGGTGAACCCAGTAAAAATTTCTATGTCCTATGCAATCTTTAAGGTTTATTCATACTCTGCAACAAGAAAGAGAGAGAAGAGGGTTTTCTCTAATATCAAAATAAGATCAAAAGGGGTAGTTGTTTTAAACTTTCTTACACTAATTCACCCCCTATTAGGGTATCTAGCCTACTGGACCTAACAATTTGTATCAGAGGTAGGTTGATATCAGTGTTTATCTCTCAAATGAAGGTCACCAATCACAAAGGGATTCTGATCTTCTACGGGAACAATTTCTAGCTATAAAAGAATCAGATGCGACACTACTTCTGATATTTGGAAATGGAAGTGTTCATAGCAGCGATTCATGGAATAACAACCGATATTAATAGTGTGGTGCATTATCAGAAGCGGAGCATAGGGAATTGGATGATAATGCCAAGGGAATTAATGATTTAGGGGGAGCCATATCCATTGCTATATATACGAAGGTAATTTCATGAAAAACATCACATGCCATGTGGGAAAAGATATTGAATATATATGAAGAAGATACAAAGGTTGTAGAATAAAAGATGCAAGTGTTGTGGAACAAGTATGAAGATTTGAGAATGAACCTGAATGAGTCTGTTGATGAATTATTTGACAGGGTAAATGTTTTAGTGGAAGACACGTGAGGTCTTGGAGAACTTATTGAAGACATAAAGATTGTGAAGCGCATATTGAGGAAATTTCCACCTTGGTTCAATCCAAAAGTTTCAGTTTTAGAAGATAAAGACCCAAAAGATATAACATTGGATAACCTACACAACACCCTTATTACATTTGAAATGAAAAATTATGATAATGATTCTATGGAAAAGGGGAAGTCCAAAGAGGTGGCATTCAAGGCCATGAAGAATTTCACTATTTAAGATTCTCAAGAAAGAAGAACAGATTGATGAGGTGATGTCATTCCTCTCCTTAAACCTTAAAATAGGAAAAGGAAAGGTTAAAGGGAAACTTACACTTGATTGTTTTCGATGTGAAAAGGTTGGACATCTTGCGGAAAGGTCCCCCAAAAAGTTCCAAGAGGATGATGATGCCAATGAAATTGAAATTCCCAAGAAGAAGTATTCATCCTATGGGAAAGGAAAGAAACAGTTCAAGATACATGTCTTTAAGAAGAATAACCTTCTTTCAAAATAATGTGATAGTTTAGATGAGTCTGAGATTGAGGATTTTGAAGAGATCTAGAACTGTTGAGATCATGGAGAAAATGCTATGGTGGCATTTGTTAGTAGTTCTCAGAATAAGAATGAAACTGAAGATAATGAAAAAGAAGAATAAGTTGAGGGAAGAGTTGATATGAAAGCTATGTTAGAGACTGTTCTTGAGGAGATAGATTTTTGGAGAGCCAAAACAAATAAATCCAACAAAGTTGTTCGTGATTCCAAACTCTATATGCAGTTGTAAGAAGAAGAGAAGTCTGAGTTGATGGAAGAAATTGAGAAACTCAAGTCATCAACACCAGAGGACTTAGAATCAATTAGTGAGTATAAAATCAAGATTGAAGAATAGATAAGGGAGATATATGGTCTGAATAACATAAGAAAATATCAAATCAATCGTATTAAATAACTTTAAGGAAAATTTGTTGGTTTGTGGAAAAATGTTGAGGATCAAGAAAAACTCTTAACTCCTGTTGGGACATCAGGAAAGCAGATCACTCAGAAAAAAAAGAATCTAATAGTGGAGAATAGTGGTTTATTATAAAGGAAGCATCAATTATGTTCAGATTCTAAGGCTGACGGGGGCCTTGATCGAAAATAGAAAGCTGTGAAAACTGAAGTCAAACCACAAGCACCCATTCTAAGATTGAAGGTAGATTTGGTTATGACAGAGCTAATATTTTGATATTTATAAATATTTTTTTAAATGATTTAATCCCTTATCATTAATCAATTTTATCTTATTTTCATCATTTTATGACTTTTGTTGAGTTTCGAGCTTAAATGTGAAAAGTGGTTAATTCTAGACATTAAACAGATTTATGTTTCCTCTGTATTTAGAGCATAACTCCTACAATTTTAATCCAATTAAACTGATTCATTTTTTTAGGATGACAGGAGTTGTGGGATACAAATAAGTCTTCTGGATCCTGAGCCAATTCAAAATCTAAGAGGACAAACAAAATCAGTCAATGTGAACACATAATCTGGCTGACAGAATACACCATGACTAATTAAATGACTCATATCTTGGGATGCCAACCAAAAAATTGGATTATTATAGATGTGTTGGAAAGAAAACTGAACAAGAAATATTCACATTAAATTTAATGAATAAATTAGTTGATTAAGTCCACACTTAAACCGGTCAAAGTATGGTTGGTGGAATAGTGATTGGCAGCCATAAAAAGTCATGTCTAATATTTCGTCCATAAAGCATTCCACACAGCTCAAAATGATTTCAAACTTCATGGGAAGATGGAAAACTACATTAATCACCTCCTATAAGAAGGTACCTCATCCTAATTCGATTAGATGGTGGGAGAACTGAAGCTATATTTCTGCTGGACAGATTCTAAAGGAGAAAATTTTGGTTCTTTCTTTTCTTTCTTTTGTTCTTCTTAGTTTTGTAATGTAACCTTCTTCCACATTCTCATCAATTACCCTTACCATGTTGTGGTAAATATTATGAGTTATTGGGAAAGGTTATGTTTTCTATTTTGTAATGTTTGATTTCATGCTATTAATATTATAAAATGTTTTCTCTAATATGAAGTTGGTTTCAATTGTAATAATAGCTTATATTATCTTGTGCGATTGTATTTGATTTTATATTCTGTTGTTATTATTGATTTAATTAATGAAAATTATATCCCCCACTAGTTTATGTTCTAAATAAAATGGAATAGATCAGAACATAGTGGTGAAGTACTTGGCGATCGTCAGTACGTGTAAGACTTGTACTGAGTATTCAAGATTGTTTGGGATAAACAAGACCCGATTGAGAATTGCCTTAATCAATTGAGGGTATTCACTACAACTCTTTCACAAAAGGATTTAGATTAAAACAAACTAATATATTAGAAAGGTTTAATCTCCCCAATATTATTAAAAAAATAAGTTAGAGGAAGCAATTGTGAAATATCATTTTACTCGATTTAATAAAAGAAAAATGAATAAATAAGAACTATGGTAACATTGAAATTGGAAAACCAACCCCAACCAGATCACCTAATACTTATCACTATTTTTAATCACATTATTTTTCAATTTGTTTTAAATATTATACTTTATTTATTTCTTTATTTTTGATTAATTGTTTTCAAAACCAAACAAATAAAAAACAAAGTGACAAACATGATTGTTGTGCGCTCCTCTTTGGAGAAAAACTAGGATAACCACTATAATATATTTTAACTCAGTAAATAATTGTTTTTGCCACACTCCATGATAGGCATGTTCTAGGTCACAAAGAAGAATTAGAATATTCAGAGATCTCAGGCAGAAACTAGAAGTACAGAAGTGACACGAAATAATGCACCTTATATATGGTGTTATTGTTGTGGAAAGATGAGACATTCACAGTACATGAGTTCCATAGCTAAGATATATTAAAGAGCATAAGAATAGAGGTGTAATCCAAATAGAGAACTTTTCTCTATAACATGCTTTGAAGGACACAGTTTTTGGTGTGGAGGATTTGGGCACATGGCTAGGCACTGTACTTCAACCATACAAAGGAATGTGCCAAAGAAGAGTCAAAATGTTCGCAAGTAGTAGATCAATGAACCAACATATGAGTTGAAAAGGAAAAATAGATTTGCAACTTTGCAAGATGAAGCTGATCTATCATTTTCTAAGAAACATCAGAAGTCACAATCCATACTGAGTGTGAAGGAAAAAATATAGACCAAGAAGAAAATGGATGAGAAGGTAGTGGTGGCAGAAATTTCCCTTAAAGTATCAGATCGCTCTAGTGTGTGGATATTTGACAACGGCTACACATCTCACATGACAGGTAATAAGGATCTTGTTACAGGCATAAAATATGACAAAGAATGAGTTTTCATGTTTGGAAATGATGAATGCCTAAATATTATTGGATCAGGAAAGACCAAGTTTGGGGGAAAAGAGATGAGACATGCTAATGTCTTAGTAGTAGAAGGCCTCAGTCACAATTTTCCCAGTGTCAGTCGACTATACGACTCAGGAAATTCTATAAGGTTTACTAAGAATATGTGTTTCATAAAAGGAAGAGAAGGGTCAATAGTCCTATAGGGAAAAAGGACAAATGGGAATCTCTACTTGGTAAGTGGAGTAGAAGATATGTTCTTTCTATCCAAAGAGAAGGAATTTTTTTTTGGCATAAACGACTTGGTCATCTATTCCAACCATCCCTGGAAGATTTGGTAAAGTGTTATGCAGATAGAGACCTCTCTAATCTATCACGTGATCATACTCACACGTGCAATGCATGCCAACAAGGTAAGCTCATCATAAAGACGTATAAGGAAAAGGAAAAGAAGTCAAAAAGTGTGATCGAATTGGTGCATACTAATGTTTGTGGGCCTATCACACCAAGAGTAATTGACAGAAAGAGGTACAATGTTATTTTCATTGATGACTATAGCAGAATGGCATGGGTATTTGTTATTTCCCATAATTCCAATGTTTTCAACTGCTTAAAACAGTACCAGAGGGAGTGAAAAATGATTCTTGGACATAAAATTCTAAAGATTCATACTGATAATAGTATGGAATTGAAAAATAGTTAGGTGGAAGACTATATCAAAAAAACTAGATAAGGCATCAAGTTTCCTCAGTGAGAACTCCCAAAAAAATAGAGTGGTTTAAAGGAGAAATCATATCATCAAAAACATGGCCAGAATGATGCTCATAGAAAAAGACCTACCAGATATATTTTGGAAGGAAACAATTTTGACATTGGTTTACATTTCAAAGAGGAATCTTTTTTGTCTGAAGGAAGGAAAGATTCCATATGATATGTGGTATGGAAAGAAGCCAACATTGAAATAATTTTGAATATTTTAAAGTAATTTCTTTATCCTCAATAAGTAAAAATATAGGAAATATGAGTCACGAGGATATGAGGGGATATTCCTTGGCTACACAGGAAAAAGCAAAGCATACAAATGCTTTAACAAATGGCAGGGAAAATTAGTTGAGATAAATGATGTCACTGTAGTAGAGAATGAGGAGATCATTCAACTTCACAGTGAATAATTTCCTGATGAAATTGATGAGGAGGAAAGCAACACAGGGGGAGCATAAGTGGATAATGTTGATTCAGAAGAAGATATTGATGATGAACATGAATAAGTAAAATCCATATCTGCACAAAAGTCAAAGAGTTGAGCTGAAATTGATAGGAATAATATCATTGGTGATTAGTTAGCTCCAGTTTAGACAAGGAGAATGAAATCACTACAATAGACATCTTTCCTATCTCAGGTTGAGCCTAAGTGCTTTGCTGATGAAGCTGAAGATGAAAACTGGATTCCGGAAATGAATGAAGAGCTTGATCAGATTGAGAAAAATAAGATGTCTTAGATTGTTTCGAGGCCAACAAATAAGAATGTCATCGGGACTAAATGGGTCCATTTCAACAAGATTAATGAAGATGGAACAGTGATTCAGAACAAATCATGACTAGTATGCAAAGGATACTCTCAGATAGAGGGAATAGATGTTGATGAGACATTTGCACCGGTTGTGAGACTAGAGACAATTAGATTATTCCTAGCCATTGTAGTGCAACGGAAGTTCAAAGTTTTACAGATGGACATCAAATCTGCATTTTGGAATGAGGTTCTGGAGGAAGAGGTGTATATCGAGTAGCTATATGGTTTTATCATTCATGAGGATGGGAACAAGGTTTTCAGACTGAATAAGGCATTGTATGAGCTGAAACAATCACCAAGAACATGGTACTCAAGGCTTGATCAGTACTTGAAGATGCTTGGTTTCCAGCATGGGGGATTTGATTACATTCTCTATTTCAACAACAACAGTAATCAAAGTTTGATGGTCCTGGTTTATGTCAAGGATATAATATTTTGAAAATTAGATGAAGATCAGTGTAGATAGTTCTCCGAATTCATGAAAAGTTAGTTCAAAATTTCAATGATTAGAGAGATAACATTTTCCCTTGGTATACAAGTGACACAAGGAAGGAATGGAACATCCATTTCTCAATAAAAATATGCCAAGGAGGGTTTGAGAAGATTTGGAATGGAAAATTCCAAGGAGATGAAGACTCTAATTGCTACCTGGATGAAACTGTCTAGTGATGATGATGGAAAGACAGTTAATATCATAGAATATAGGCAAATAATTGGATGTTTTTTATACTTGACTATGACAAGGTCTGACATTGTATTCACTATATTCCCAGCAGCGAGAAATTAGAGTAATACCAAGAAAATACACATGCTTTTAGTGAAAATAATACTTCAATATATCAAGGGTGTAGTGGATTTCGGCTTGATATATAGTGAAAAATCTCACTCAAAATTACTAGGATAGACTTATATAGATTAGGCCAGTTCTGCGGATGATAGGAAATCAATTTCAGGAGGTGCTTTCTATCTTGGAAGATTATGTGTTTCTTGGCTAATCAAGAAGCAAGATTGATTTTATTGAGCACCTTATAAGCTTAGTATATTGCCGCCACTCAATGTTGCACATAGTTATTGTGGACTAAGTAACAACTTAATGATATGGGCATTGAAGTGAAGTCTCTGATCAAAATCAAGTGTGATAGATCAAGTGCTATAAATCTCTTCAAAAATACCATCCACCACCCAAGGATAAAGTACATTAAGATAAAGTATCAATTTATCAAGGAGAAGGTTGAGTAAGAAATTGTGAAGTTGGATTATGTGCCTATAGAAATACAGGTTGCAGACATTCTGAAAAAGGCCATACCTAAGGAATCTTTTGAGAAGCATCGACTAGCTTTGGGAGCTCACTCGACTCCCTAAACTTGAACAAGTGTGGATGTGGGACACCTCCCCCACCCCCTCGGTATGGTATTTTTTCTCTAATGCGCTAATCTGTGTTCATTCCAATGTTTTCGACCACAAGATAGTGACCTTTGGGTTCGTTGACAAAGGGGGAGAAATAGTGACTCCTGGAGTGGGAGAAACTATGGCTAAGGAAGGGAGAAAATGTCATAGTCAAATACATGGGGAGAAGCTGACAGGTGGAGTAGTGAGATAGGGGGAGAGCAATGAGATAGGGGGAGAGTTTTAAATCTGAAGATGCTATAAGTGATCGATCAAAGAATAGATATCACAACAGTTAAGGATTATGATAAAATCAAAATAGTGATGTTGAAATGGTGGTTGAAGGTTTCTAGTGATCAAAAATTGGTATCAATTTTTTATTTGGTTTCAGTTTAGTGTCAACTGTTGGTATTAGAAATGAAGTGATTCATTGATGAACTTTTCATTTACTCTTATTTCTCACACCGAGCTTTGCTCAGGTGGGCTTAGAGTATGTGGTGAATGAATCTTTGGTTGTTATCTGACTCGGAAGAGGCGAATGGTGGTAGATGATGGAAGGAGCTTTAGAGTGGTATCAAATTGTAGAGAATCATTATGAGAATAATTGTCAAGAAATCCAAAGGGGAATATTGTTGGCCAAAAATTCCTCAAGGTAACATTACAACATTTTTGGGTTTCTTGTGTTGGTTGACAATAGAGTTTTTCTTCGTGAATTGTCAAGTTCTAGAGATTTTCTTGACAATTTATGTTGAAAAAGAACCATGATAAATTAATGTACAATCCGGAGGCGGTACAAAAGAATAGATACAAGGTGGCGCCATTTTCCAGTGTTTTCCAAAATTTTGGGGTCCAAAATTTGGAGTTTTGTGAGCATAAAAAAAGTGTATATCCTTGAAGATCTCATCAAAATATGTCAAAGTCATGAATTTCATGAAGATAAGAGTCATGGATGGGATTTCTTGAAGACATGAAAAATGTTGATGGTGATTCTTCGCGATTACGATGAGTTTCGCGAACGTAAGCATTGAAGAGCACTGCGGAGATGAAGGGCATTATAAGTGGAGCTTCGTGGAGAAGGAACAAAGGTATTGATTGAATGCTCCATTATTACGACATGATCCATGATTAGAAAATTTCCATGGTGCTTCGTGAAATAAAGTGAATTTTGGCAGAAAATTCGGAGCATCGCAATTTGAGATGACATGGCACAGACTTCACGCAAAAGGTTCGAGTGTCAGTGGAATCACCTATAAATAGGCCTCGACCCCATCGAGAGAAGTAAAGAGTTTTTGAAGAAAATCTTTTTCTCTTGAATCATGAAGGTGGTTCACGAAGGTAGTGTGCTTCACGAAAGGAAGGAGCTTCGTGGTGGGTAATCTAGCTCTGTGAAACAGGCGTGCTCCACGTTATCTCAGTGATCTTCATGAAGGAACTCACTCTACGATGACTTGAGCTCCACAACCGCTTGAGCTCTGTGAAGGTGTGAGCTTCACAAAAGGTAGGAGCTTTGATAAGGCTTTTTTGAGCTTCTCAAAATTGTGACCTTCGTGAAGTAGGGTGCTTTGCAAAGGATCTTCTTAAAGGATATTGCCCAGTGGTCAGGGGCAAAGGGGTATTAATTATTGGATGAAATTTGGACTTCAATAGAGCATCTACATACAGTGGAGGATGAATTCATTAGTGGTAATGAAGTGACCTATAGGTCTATAAATTATGAGTGAATCTTCTGAAGAAGCAGTGAGCTCACTTCAGTTGAGAGAGCAGTGAGTTCTCAAATTGTGAGTGGTTTTAAACCAGGAGGGATAGTGAGTCCACTTCGAACTTGTAAATAGTAGTGCGCTTATAGTGTAATTAGTACATCAACACACTTCCGGTGTATACTCCTTGGACGTAGCCCAGTGAGGGTGAACCAAGTAAAAATTCTTATGTCATGTGAATGCTTTAAGGTTTATTCATACTCTGCAATGGGAATGAAAGAGAAGAGGGTTTTGTCTAACAACAAAACAAGATCAAAATGGGTAGTTGTTTTAAGCTCTCATACCCTAATTCATCCCCCCTCTAGGGGTATCTATCCTCGTGGACCTAACAATTGGTATCAGAGGCAGGTTGATATAAGTGTTTCTCTCTCAAATGGAGGTCACAGATCACAAACGAATTCCAATCTTCTATGGGAACAATTTCTAGCTATGGAAGAATCAGATGCAACACTACTTATGATCTTTGGGAATGGATGTGTTCACAGCAGCGATTCATGGCATAACAACCGATATTAATAGTGGTGCATTATCAGAAGATGAGCGTAGAGAAATGGATGCTGATGCCAAGGGAATTAATTCTTTAGGGGTATCCCTATCCAATGCTATCTATATGAAGGAAATTTCATAGAAAACATCACATGCCATGTGGGAAAAGATATTAAATATATACGAAGGAGATACAATGGTTTGAGAGGCAAAGATGCAAGTGTTTTGGAACAAGTATGAAGATCTGAGAATGAACCTAAATGAGTTTGTTAATGCATTATTTGATAGGGTAAATGTTGTATTGGAATATATGAGAGGTCTTGGAGAAGTTAATGAAGACATAAAGATTGTGAAGCACATCTTGAGGAAACTTCCACCTCGGTTCAATCTCAAAGTTTCTATTTTGGAAGATAATGACCCAAAAGAGCTAACATTGGATAACCTACACAACTCCCTTGTTTCATATGAAATGATAAATGATGATAACGATGTTGTGGAAAAGGGGAGGTCCAAAGAGGTGGAACTTAAGGCCATGAAGATGTTCACTATAGAATATTCTCAAGAAGAAGAAGAGACAGATAATGTGATGTCATTCCTTTCCTCAAACCTTCAAATAGGAAAAGGAAAGTTTAACGAGAAACTTCCACTTACTTGTTTTTGATGCAGAAAGGTTGTAAATCATGTGGAAAGGTGCCCCAAAAAGTTCCAAGAAGATGATGATGTCGATGAAATTGAAATTCCTAAGAAGAAGTCTTCAGCCTATGGGATTGGAAAGAAACAATTCAAGAGAAATTTCTTTAAGTAGAAGAACCTTCTTTCAAAAGAATGTGACAGTTCAAACGCGTCTAAGTTCGAGGAGTCTGAAGAGATTGAGAACTATAGAGATTGTGGAGGAAATGCTATGGTGGAATTTGTCAGTAGTTCTCATTATAAGAATGAAACTGAAGCTGATGAAGAAGAAGAAGTTGATGGAAGAGTTGATATGAATGCTGAGTTAGAGGATGCTCTTGAGGATATATATGTTTAGAGAGCCAAAACAAAGAAATCTAAAAAAGTTGTTTGTGACGCCAAACTCTATATGAAACAGCAGGAAGAAGAGAAGTATGAGTTGATGGAAGAAATTGAGAAACTCAAGTCATCAACACTAGAGGAATCAGAATCAATTAGCGAGTATAAAATCAAGATTGAAGAACAGAAAAGGGATATTGATATCTTGAATAACACAAGTAAAGATCAAATCAAGCGTATTGAAGAACTTGAAGGATAACTTGTCGGTTGGTGGAAAAAGTTTGAGGATCAAGAAAAACTCTTGACTCCTGTTGGGACATCAGGAAAGTAGATGACTCAGAAAACTGATAAGCTAAAAGAGGAGAATAGTGGTTCAACAGAAAGTAAGAATCAATTATGTTCAGATTTTAAGGCCGATTGGGGCCTTGATCGAAAATATAAAGATGTGAAAACTGAATTCAAACCAAAAGAACCCATTCTGAGATTGAAGGTAGATTTGGGCACAAATAAGAATCAGAATATTCCAAGATTCCAGGGGAAACTAGAAGTGCATCAGTAACAAAAAGGAATGAACCTTATATAAAATGTTATTGTTGTAGAAATATGGGACATTCACAGTACGTGTGTTCCATAGCCAAGAGATATCCAAAGGCACAATAACAGAGGTGGCAGCCAAACAGAGAACAGTTCTCTAGAACATACTTTGAAGGAAACTGTTTTTGGTGTAGAGGATTTGGTCACATGGCTAGGTACTGTACTTCGAACATACAAAGGAATGTGCCAAAGTAGACTCAAAATGTTTACAAGCAGCAGATCAATGAACCAAAAGGTGAGTTGAAAATGCAAAAAATATTTTCAGATTTACAAGATGAATCTGGTGCATCATTTTATGAGAAATATTAGAAGTCTCAATCCATTCTAGGTGTGAAGGAAAACATATGGACCAAGAAGAAAAAGGATTAGAAGGTGGTGGTGGCAGAAATTTCCCTTAAAGAATCAGATCGCTCTGGTGTGTGGATCCTTGAAAACAGCTGTAAATATCACATGAAAGGTAATAAGGATCTTGTTACAGGCATAAAATATGACAAAGAAAGAGTTTTAAAGTTTGGAAAAGATAATGTTTTGAATATTATTGGCTCAATAAAGGCCAAGTTTGTTGGCAAATAGATGAGACGTGCTGATGTCTTAGTAGTAGAGGGCCTCAATCACAATTTTCTCATATTCAGTCAACTATGTGACTCAGGACATTCTATAAGGTTTACTAAGAAGATGTGTATCATCAAAGGAAGAGACATAGAAATAGTATTATAGGGAAAAAGGATAATCTCTACCTGGTAAGTGGAGAAGAAGATATGTGCTTTTTGTCTAGAGAGAAAGAAAACAAGTTGTGGAATAAACGACTTGGTTATCTAGGCCAACCGTCTCTGGAAGATCTGGTAAAGTGTGATGTAGTAAGAGACCTCTCTAAGCTATCACGCGATTATACTCACATGTGCGATGAATGACAACAAGAGAATATCATCAGAAAGACATATAAGGAAAAGTAAAAGAAGTCAAAAAGAGTGCTCGAATTGGTGCATGCTAATTTTTGTGGGCCCATCACACTAAGAGTAGTTGAAGAAAATAGGTACTATGTTATTTTCATTGATGAATATAGAAAAATTCCATGGGTATTTTTTATTTCCTATAAGTCCAACGTGTTCATCTTCTTAAAACAGTACCAGAGGGAGTGCAAAAGAATTATTGGACAAAAAATTCAGAAGATTCATACTGATAACGGTATGGAATTAAAAAACAGTTAGGTGGAAGACTATCTCGAGAAACATGAGATAAGACATCAAGTTTCCTCAGTGAGAACTCCCAAACAAAATAGAGTGGTTGAAAGGATAAATCGGATCATCAACAACGTGTACAGAATGATGCTCATAGAAAAAGACCTACCAGAGAAATTTTGGAAGGATGTAGTTTTGACATCAATCTACATTTCTAATAGAGCTCTGTTGTGTTTGAAGGAAGGAAAGACTCCGTACGAGATGTGGTATGGAAAGAAGCCAACAGTGAAATACTTTCGAATATTTGTAAGTAAGTGGTTTATCCTTAACAAGGAAAAACATAAGAAATATGAGTCATGAGGAGATTATAGGACATTTCTTGGCTACTCAGGAAATATAAAATCATACAAATTCTTTAACAAAAGGCTAGGAAAAGTAGTTTAGAGAAATGATGTCACTATAGTAGAGAATGAGGAGATCATCCAACAACATAGAGAACAATTTCCTGATGAAAGTAATGAGAAGGAAAGAAACATAGGGGGAGAAGAAGTTGATGATGTTGATTCAGAAGAAGATACTGATGATGAGTATGAAGAAGTAAAATCTATATATCCACAAAATCTAAAGAGTCAAGCTGAAATTGATAGGCATAATATCATTGGTGATCAGTTAGCTTCAGTTCAGACAAGGAGAATAAAATCACTATAGGATACATCTTTTCTATCTTAGGTTGATCTGAAGTGCTTCACTGATGCAGCTAAAGATGAAAATTGTCTTTAGGCAATGAATGAAGATCTTGATTAGATTGAGAAAAATCAGACGTGGGATATTGTTTCTAGGCTAGCAAATAAGAATGTCATCAGGAATAAATGGGTCTATTGCAACAAGATGAATGAATATGGAAGAGTGATTCAGAACAAAGCCTGACTAGTATACAAAGTATACTCCCAGATAGAGGGAATAGATGTTGATGAGACATTTTCACTGGTTGTGAGACTAGAGACAATCATATTATTCCTAGCCATTGCAGTGCAACAGAAGTTCAAAGTTTTCCAGATGGATGTCAGATCCACATTTTTGAATGGGGTTCTGGAGGAAAAGGTGTATATCGAGAAGATATATGGTTTTCTCATTCATGAGTATGAGAACATGTTTTGAAGACTGAAGAAGGTGTTGTATGGGCTGAAACAAACACCAAGATCATGGTACTTAAGGCTTGATCAGTACTTGAAGAATCTTGGTTTCCAGTGTAGAGGAGTTTATTAAAATCTCTATTTCAACAACAATAGTAATCAAAGGATGATGGTCTTGGTTTATGTTGATGACATAATATTTGGTGGATCAGATGAAGATTAATTCAGACAATTCTCCGAATTTATGAAAAGTGAGTTCGAAATATTAATGATCGGAGAGCTAACATTTTCCCTTGGTCTACTGGTGATACAAGGAAGGAATGGAACATTAATTTCTCAAACCAAATATTCCAAGTATGTTTTGAGAAGATTTAGAATGGAAAATTCCATGGAGATGAAGACTCCTATTTCTACCCAGATGAAACTATCCAAATATGAGGATGGAAAGGCAGTTAATATCACAGAATATAGGGAAATCATTGGAAGTTTGCTATACTTGAATGTGAAAAGGCCTGAAATTGTATTCAACACATGCCAAGAAGCGAGATATTAGAGTAATTCCAATGAAAGACACATGCTTTTAGTGAAAATAATACTTCAGTATATCAAAGGAATGGTGGATTTTGGCTTGATATATAGTGAAAAATCTCAGTTATAATTACTAGGATATACTGATGCAGATTGGGCTAGTTCTGCAGATGACACAAAATCAACGTTAGGAGGGGATTTCTATCTTGGCGTATTGTGTGTTTCTTGGCTATGAAAGAATCAAGACTACATTTCATTGAGAACTGAAGAAGCTGAGTATATTTCCGCCACTCAAAATTGCACACAGTTATTGTGGATGGAGCAACAACTTGATGATATGGGTGTTGAAGTGAAGTCTCTGATCAGAATCCAGTGCGATAACTGAAGTGATATAAATTTAAAAAAAATCTTGTCCATCACTCAAGGACAAAGAACATTGATATAAAGTATCATTTTATCAAGGAGAAGTTTGAGAAGGGAATTGTGAAGTTGGAGTATGTGTCTACAGAACTACAGGTTGCATACATTCTAACAAAGGCCTTACCCAAGGACACTTTTGAGTGGCATCGAATGGATCAGGGAGTTAAGTCAACTCCCCACACATGAACAAGTGTGGATTTGGAACACCTATACCTCTCCCCAAGGTATGGTATGTTTTTATCTGATACACTAATCTATGTTCTTTCCAATGTTTTCAACCACAATAGAGTGACCTTTGGGTTTGTTGAAAAAAGGGGAGAAATACTGACTCCTAGAGTGGGAAAAACTGTGGATAAGTAAGGGAGAAAATGTCTTAATCATAGACATGGGGAAAAGCTGATAGGTGGATCAGCGAGATAAGGGGAGAGAAATGAGATAGGGGGAGAGTTTTAAATCTGACGATGCTAGAAGTGATCGATCAAAGAATACATATCACGATAGCTGAGGATCATGATAAAAGAAGAAGAGTGATGTTGGAATGGTGGTTGAAGGTTTTCAGCGATCAACAATTGGTATCAATTTGGAAATTGGTATCAGTTTAGTGTCACTGATTGGTATTAGAAATGATGTGATCCATTGACGAACTTTTCATTTACTCTTGTTTCTCACACTGAGCTTTGCTCTTGTTGGATTAGAGTATGCGGTGAGTGAATATTTGGTCGCTATCTTACTCACAAGAGGTGAATAGTGGTAGATGATGGAAAGAGATTTAGAAAGGTATCAAAGTGCAGAGAATCGTTATGAGAATAATTGTTAGGAAACCCAAAGGTGGAGATTGTTGGGCAAAAATCCCTCAAGGTAACATTGCAACATTTTTGGGTTGCTTGTGTTTGTTTACAATACAGGTTTCCTTGGTGAATTGTTGAGTTCTAGAGATGTTGTTGACAATCCATGTTGACAAAGAACCATGACAAAGGAATGGACAATCTAGAGGCAGTACAAAAGAACAGATACAAGGTGGTTCCATTTTCCATTGTTTTCCAAATTTTTGGGGTCCAAAATTTAGAGTTTGGTGAGCATCCTAAAAATGGATATCCATGAAGATCTCATCAAAATATGGAAAATTCATGAATTTTTCAAAGATATTCTTCATGGATTGGATTTCACGAAGACATGAAAAATGTTGATGGTGATTCTTTGCGATTATGACAAGCATCATGAATAGAAGTGTAGTAGATCATTGCACCAACGAAGGTAATTACAAGTGGAGCTTCATGGAGAAGGCATGAAGGTATTGATGGAACACTCCGTGATTACAATGATCTCTGCGATCAAAATATTTCCATGGTGCTTCACAAAATAGAGTGAATTTCGGAGGAAATTTCGGAGCATCACGATTTGAGATGACATGGCGCTGACTTCGCGTGAATGGTTAGAGTGTCGGTGGAATCTCCTATAAATATGACTCAAACCTCTTTGTAGAAGTAGAGAGTTTTCAAATAAAATATTTTGATCTTGAATTTCAAAGGTGGTTCGCGAAGGCAGTGTGCTTCGTGAAAGGAGTGAGATTTGCGGCAGCTAATCTAGCTCCGTGAAACAGGTGTGCTCTGCATTAGCTCAGTGAGCTTCGCAAAGGAAGTCGCTCTGCAATGACTTGAGCTCCACCACCACCTGAGCTCTGCAAAGGTGTGAGCTTCGCAAAAGCGCAGGAGCTTAGCTAAGGCATGTTTGAGCTTCGTGAAATTGGGATATTCGTGAAGTAGGGTGATTTGCAAAGGTACATCCCAAAGGATATTTCCCAGTGGTTAGGGGAAAAGGGGTTTGCATAAATGGATGAAATTTGGACTTCAATAGAGTATCTATATACTGTATAGGATGCATTCATTAGGGGTAATGAAGAGACCTACATGTCTATAAACTTCGAGTGAATCTTCTGAAGAAGCAGTGAGCTCACTTCAGTTGAGAGAGCAGTGAGTTCTCAAATTGTGAGTGGTTGTAAACCAGGAATGACAGTGAGTCCGCTTCGAACATGTAAACAACAGTGCACTTATAGTGAAATTGGTACATCGACACACTAATGGTTTATGCTCATTAGATGTATACCAGTGAGGGTGAACCAAGTAAAAATTGTTGTGTCATGTGCATGCTTTAAGGTTTATTCATACTCTGCAATGGGAAGGATAGAGAAGAGGGTTTTTTCTAACAACAAAACAAGATCAAAAGGGGCAGTTGTTTTAAGCTGTCATACCCTGATTCACCCCCCTCTCAGGGTATCTAGCCTAGTGGACCTAACATATTTTATAACCTAACTTTTTGTGTTATCCATTTACACCATTACCTACACAAGATAATCTATGGAAACCTGGCTTTATAAGAACCTACCCAATTGGATCTAGGTCTTGACATGTGCTTATTTGGAAGAAATATATTACTTATTATTTAAGGGGTTTTCTTTTAAAAATATTAACAACTTAATATACATCACATGAATAATAAATTCATAACTATTTCATCCCTTTCATTAATTATTATTTTATGTTTTATTCCTATAATGATGGATGATTATAATGATTTAATTTTGGAATCCCTGTTCCATCCACCAAAATATATATTCACACCACATTGATGTGTAACTTTTTACATGACCCACTGGTTTTTGATACTCATCAAAAAAATTAAAGAAAAAAATATTAAAATATATCTAAATTCATCCCATTTATAAGGTATATGAACATTTCATATAAAGGTTTATAATTACATGAGATTGAAAATTTTCATGTGAGTAAGGTAGAAGCCATATATAGCCAATACACACCATTCTATAACATGGAATAAACCTCCACGCTAGTGGGAAGTCCGACTCAAAGTCCCCCTATCTTGGGATACTTTACTCAATATAGAATATATTTTATAACAATCCTATAACCTAACATGTAAAAACATTTCCCAATAACTAAATTAAAGATAATAAATTTAATAAAAAACTGAGGTCAAGGTAGATTAATACTAAATCTTATGTTTTCATACATTTCATTTCATTAATGGTTATATAATTTTATAAGATGAAATTTATCATATAAATTGCGCATACATAATATTCAAACATTATAAATAATTTATAAACATTAATATTATAAAGGAATAAATTAATAAATAAACTCTATTTATTTTATAAACATGATAAAAATAAAAACTTTTCATATTTAATTTTGGCATGAAAAATTTCATCTTATAATTCCTAACACTTATAATATATAAGAATTTTATAATCCATTGTAAAATCTAGAAAAGTATTAATTTTTAACATTTTTTCCCTATATCATATTTTATTATTGATAATAGGATTATCGATAAAAATGTATAATTGATATATATTGTTAACCATGTGTATCAATAATACCTTATGATATAATCTTATCATAATCCATGGTTGATATCACCTCTTATAATTGGTGATATCATATGGATACAATCATATTTAATGATATCCCTAATATCATAAATACATTATACTACTTTGTCTCTGTGAAATATAGGGATCATTCATATTTTACAATATCATATATAATATCCTATGACATAGTTAAAATCCATGGGACTCTATAATATCATACCCTACAATATAAAGTATTCATACACTAGGACTAAATAAACAAAAAAAAATTCAACAACTTTTATTTTATGATATGGTTTCAAATACCTAATGATAATTATGTTATTAAAAAAATAAGAAAAAAATATTAATCCATTTAAGAATATGGCTCTAATACCTATTATGGTTTTAGGGTGATCATCCAATGATCTTTGATAGTGGAAACACACCCATATATGTATGATCTATCTTAAATTGTATCAAAATATAATAGAAAAGAATATAAAACAAGTAAAATCTTATAATAAGATTCATTCATCTCAATTCCTTTTTCTTGATAGGAATAATCATACCGGCATCAAAATCCCTCTTTCCTCTGAGGGATAATGTTGGATTATCAATCCTCATTTTCAATGAGAGGATTCCAATTATTTAAAGAGGCACTATAACCTTTAGTGAAGATGAATAAATAATGTGGAAGTGGAGAGAGTTTTGACCTTAGATTCCATGGATGAAAGGTAACTATTATAGAAGGGGTAAAATACATTTTATAGACACTCTTCAATAAATTAAGAGTTCTTGAGCATCAAAAACTATCTCATAGTAGTCGATACATTACAGACCATTTGTGAAGCATTCATTTAACTCTTCAATGAATATGAAAAACTATTAATAAATCAATATAATTGATTTATAACTAATTAAACAACATGAGAGAACATAGATGTTAAACATTAACTCATATCCCTTGAAATCCATATCATAAGGCCAATCATATGCTATAATATAGGCTAAACGAAGCATCTCATGTCCTTTATGATATAAACATATCATAATATACAATATGAAACTCGTGAATATAATATATTAAGACTTAATGGAAATCATGGATAATATATCACTGATTTTGGTTCATATCCAATAATAATTTCGAAACATACAATTTAATTTCCAAAACCTTTTTTTTATTTTATTCTAATGAAAATTAGTATAGATTATTTACTTTGAATAAAATATTTTTCTGATGCCTTTAAATTATGATAGTGTAAATGTCATATAAACCTACATTTCTTAGTCATAGATTAATAATAGTCATAGTAATCAATATTATTCATAGTATTTATCCTAAATAATAAAAAATCAATACTTTATTTTAAAATACCCTTCCCCCTTGGATATAAAATCACCCCATCCACTCCTTTATGCTCACTTACAAAATAATTTCCTCTGACAAAGAACTTATCAAATACCTCTATAAATTATCTTATCCATGGACCTAAGGCTTTTGTCTACCCAAAAGACCCTTATTTTAAGGCATTAAACCCAATCCAATGGAGACACTGCAAAGAGAAAGGTAAGGGTTTTCAAGACTCTCTTCCTTTCAAAATTGAGATTCTTTTTCTTGAAAAGCAATATAAACAACTTATTTATTCACTTCCATGATTCAATTCCCATGTTATTAACATAATTTTGATATATTATTAATGAGATATTACCCATTACTTGACAAGACCAAACCCACTGAGGCCCTGCATTGGCCGATAATATGTTGAGAGTGCCACCCGAATCTCACCTCAAATTGACTAGGGGTTTGCGACTAGAATTGAGTATTAATATCTCACATTGTGGGAGTAATTATACTATACAAACATGAAACAGAATCATATTAAATAGATAATACATCAAACACCTCAATATCATATATATAAATGATCAACTATACTATATATAATGCATGAATAAAATAATAAGAACAAGTATATCCCAAAAGGTAAATACATGGGGGAAAGTACACCCAACAAGTATCTATAAAAAAATTACATTAAATATCCTCTATTATGAATGAAATCATGGATCAAACTCCACGCATAGTAGTCATAACCACCATCATGAAACACCATACTTTATAATGTGTTTCTAAGAATCACCTGGTGTTAGCTCCAAATAATCCATGACAGATCTGATTTTTACTAGACCATCTCTAAACCTATGTGTTGTTTTCATAGACATAAAACATGTGGCCATAAGGCTTATACATAGGTTATTATAAATATACCTAGTAATATTCCCCATAATTCACAATAGAATCACAAAGAAAAAAATCAGTTCAACTCCTGATATGAGTGGTGTAACATCCTTGCCCAACTTATTGGCCTTGGCAGAGTTAGAGGTTATAATAACCTTAAGTGATGTACCTAAAACCCAAAAGTGTAAAAATAAATTACAAGGGATTAGTAAGACATCAGGCTATGATTTTATCTGAATAAAAAATAGAACCTAACAAGATAAAATAAAAACAACCAAACCAACTATATGATTCATGAAAAAAACAATTTTAACAAAACAATCAAAATAGAACCAAAATTAGAGTAGAAAAAGAAACAAGATATGTAAGCCAAAAAATAGTGAAATAAAAAAATGAATCTATGACACAAAAGTGGAATCATCCCAAGCATTACCCAATTTTTCACTAAGTTCCAAATCCACATGCCTTGCCCACTATATCAAGATGCATCGCAAGAGAAGTATGCCACCTTTCCCTTCCTCGTGTCTTGGTAAAAAAATCTGAAAATTAAACAAAGTTTATAATAAAGGGGTGAGTATAACACTCAATAGGTAAACCCCAAATACTTTCTAACACATGCCGTTTGGATAATAAAAAGTTATCACATTTCATATAAAATAGGTGAGAAGCATAAAATCATTTTTATAAAATCCATCAATGAGTTCTATGTAAAAAAAATTATTTAAAGAATATTAACATTCATTACCTATTAGAATAACTATACCATGTTCACACAATCACACACACATTCCATAGACCTCCCTAGTCTCATGAGTGGTGATTCAGCCAGTCATCAAGATGTCTCTTGGTGACCCACATTGATGGTGATACTTCATAATCATGCTCCATAACACATTAATAATGGTACTTCATGACAATTATATATCCACTTGAACACATTGCAACATAATTATACCAAGATAAAAATTAAATAATCTATTAAAACCACATTTTCACTAATGTTTTTTTAACACAAAACATTGTTTCCTTATTTTAAATCTATAATTTTGAAATCATAACAATCAAGATTTTTATTATATATTTTTCAAGTAATTTATGAGAATAGAAAAATAATTATTTAGGAATATCCAATACATTATGTTCAGGAATAATAGAGTGGGAGGGAAGAAACCTACCTCTCATGAGTTATGACAATGATGAACGACATAAAGAAACCTCTAGATCCAGGCTCCAAATATCTTTCCAACAATAGATAAAATAAATATATCATAAAACATATCATGGATCATATATATATATACATAATAGACTAGATCTAACATAACTATTAAGAGAATATGAGGATATTTGACAAAAAAAGATAGAAAAGAGATACTTAATGCTGATTCTTGAGATCCAACACACTTAGATCCATCAAAAATTTCATTTATATCAAAAGGAACTACCAAGAATGATTTGGGAAGGAGTGGTTTTTTATATCCTGATAGAGGATAATAAAAATTAGGGTTTTGGGGATAAAAACTGAGTTAAAATTTAATTTTTGGAGCAATTAATGCATGGTTCATGGTTAGGCCACATAGTTTTGGAAATCATGTGCTAACCATGTGCATGCTACTATCACAAAATTACCCCTCACATGGTTATCTCACAAGGTTTGAAAAACCATGATGTAAGCATGATAATTATTTGTGTATCCACTTACATAGTTTTACATATCATGCAATGCCTCAAGTTTTCAAAAGAGAAAAATTTGTTCGATAGCCTATGCTATACGTAACACCGAACCCAAACAAATAATGATTTTTTTAAATATGACCATTCTTGTATTTATTTTAAATTTATGGATATGAGTAGGATTAAATAATTTATAATACATACATACATATATATATATATATCAAAAATATATTTATAAATGATAATAAAATAATCAATAACATTTTTCTAATGTCATTTTGTATGTTTTCTTAAAAAATGATTTTTATTTCATTATGAAAAATTTATTATAAATATTTTCTATAACATTTATATTTTTTTGATAAAATTTTGGATATCATCATATCATAATTAACTTAGGGCGATTTTTTTTTATTTTTAAGAAAATATATATTTTCAATGAATAGTAACAAATATAATTTTTTTACTTTTATATTGACAAATTAATTAATTTAAAAGTATTATTATCCTTTTAATTTTACTTTAAGGTAACATAATTATTCTTTAATTTTTTTCAATTAATTAAATTTAACACCATATGTATGCCTAATTTTAGTATAAGTTTATTTTTATTCTTAAAATGCATTTGTTTTAAAAACATTATTAAAATGAAAAATGTATCTCAATTATAATTAATTAAAATAAACCCTGATGATAAATGATTAAAATTAAATTTTTATGTTATATATCTATATTTTTTAATTTAAATATATATAATTAATATTATTATTTATATAGTTAAAGATAAATAATCTTTTCCTTGAAAAATGGATTTTTTTTAGAAAACCGCTTTCCACCGTGCTTGCAGGTTTTATTTTAAATTAAATTATTCCACCTCTATGAATTGATATTAATAAAATGGATTCCATATTTAGAATCATCTTAATTAATATTATTAAATTAATTCAACTTAGTTTTTGATAAATATGGATAGTAATTATAATAAATATTAATTACCATGGTAAAAGAAAAATAGGTTAATTAAGGTTAAAAATAATTTATCAAAAAATATAAATAAATAAACTCTAATAATAAGAATATTTATAATTCCATTTCATTAAAATTAAAATTATATTTATTTCCTATTGTTTCTACTTTATAAATGATTTTGTAATAAGTTTGATAAAAATATATATGATAAAACAAAAATTGTATTTTAAAGTGATTTGAAATTTCAATTAAGACATTTTGTTTGATTAATTAATGTATTTTTCAAATAAATTATATTTTAATAAAATATTATTATAAAATAGTTCTTATTAAATATAAATGATCATATAATTTTTATAAAGTCAAATACAATTTTTATAAGGGTTTAAAAAGTTTTTTTTTTCAAAACCCCATCATTTTCCAATAAATGTTGATTTTATTTTAAAGTAAAAATTCTCATTATAAATAAATTATGAGTCATCTAAAACATTTAATATATTTTTAAGGTTTTAAAATCCTTTCGTTAAGAGTATGATTCTCCTCCACATAAGAAAGAGTATTATTTTGTTAAGGTCATCCCTTGATCTTATAAAACAATGAAAACCAATACAAATAGGCAGAAACCATGGGAATAACCATGGTATGGTTTGTGGTTTTAGATATTTTATTATGTAGAGTCCAAAACCTAAACAATAAATAAATCCCCCTTGTTTACTATATAAACCCACCCAATCTCCCATTTATCTTCATGTAAACTCCTTGGAGCATATCCGTACTCTTCCATCCACTCTCTAGAGTCCTCCTAAGGTACCCCAAGCTCTCAAGAAGCCCCTCCTAAGCTTTTGGAGTCACACACTCATGTAAGGGATCCTCATGTCCCTCTCCTCCTTTAAATTCATGCACAATATTTGAAATTAGTCTTCATATTTTAAATTTGTTACAGTTTCATTCATTTATAATCATTCCATTATTATCTAATTTATTTAATATGAATTGGAGATAAATTATCCTCTCTAATTTTGACCATTATCTAAGTCGTTACTATGCCAAAATTTGGTATGAGATCTACCACTCTCCTCTTTTTATCAAGCACTTATTTTTGTTATGTCTCTTAATTTATATTTGATTATGTTGGGGTATGTTCTTCCATATTCCCCTTAATTTTCCTTTTATGAATAAATAATTGTATATTCCTTTCACTATCATTAATCCTCCCATGATCTTTTATGTACACATGTTACCATGCCAAAATTTAGTAAGATATTTCTCTCTTCTCTTTTCCATTCAAGCACTTATTTTATGTTATGTCTCTTAAATTACATTTTATTATATTTGAATATGTTCTACCATATTCCCCTTACTTTACATTTAGTGTATAAATGATGAGATCCACTTTTACTCTCATTAATTCTCTCTGGATTCTTTATGTACACCAGTTACCATACTGAAATATAGTTAGGGTTCCTTTATATATTCAAGTTTATTAATTACCTTATGCCTTATATTTGAAATTTTTAATTTTTTTATATGATTTTACATGTCCCTATTACTTCTCATTTTATTTATATGTGATGAGAGACCCATTTATTTCACAACAAATAATATTTACGAATAATTATGTTACACCATTATGCTGCTGAAATTTCTCCGTGATCTTTCATGCTAAAGCAATTATGTAGTAAATAGCATACCAATTTCCTATCAAGGGTGTTCACATTAATGCAAATATAATTTTTTTTATTAGTGACTTACACATAATTATTCCACACTCCTTAATCATGTAATAAATTAGTATGTGGCACATTTAAGCATGATAATGAAATGGATATGATGGGTGTGCCTAGATAACGCTCCAATTAATTGGGTAATGTTTAGTACCATGATATGTCGTGTTGGGATAGGGAGTGAACATGATTCCTTTATGTGAATTTCTCCACCATGATGTATTAGTGGGTTTATCCTTGACCTATGTTTATGATTCAGTGTTCTAAGTTGTTCCCACATTTCCCATGTTATGATTATCATTCTATATGATGTCTTATTGTCATGTTTATGATTCCCACTATTGTTATGATTCATTGATATGACTATTGTGCAACATGTATTATTCTCTTCATGTTATTCCATGTTTATTACCTTTCTAGGATTTATAGCTCACCCCTTTCTTATGTTTGTCCCCAGGTTATACTGTGCAGTTTTAAAAATCCATGGAATTTTAGAAGTATATTAAGGAAGTTTTTAATACTGTTGTTATATCCCATGTTCAAAATGTTATGTTATGTACCTAATTATAAAAGACACTAGACTTTTAAATCTTCTGGGTTGTATTAAGTGTAATTTTATGTAATAAATAATGAATTAATGTGTAATAAAGAGCAGAGTTATTATAGTTTGCATGAGAATAATAGTTTAGTTATTTTTGGGATTAGGATTAGAAAAATCTAGAAAAAACCTTAGGGATAAGACTACGTATAAGAAAAGCATCCATAAATTTTTTTACGTATAGAGTAAGTGGTTTATCAATAAAATAAATCCATGTATGGATACTACATGTGGACATGGTTCTACAATAGATGTACCTAGTGGTTGAAACTCCAACAAGGTGTCTTGGGCCTAACTCGGGGTAACCTGGTACATGAAAACGAGCCTTACTGCACACCTGGTCTAACACTCCCGAGGGATATTCTTTGGTAAATTAATAAGATCATTTGGAACCATTATTAAAGGATAAAAAATTACCATAAGTGTTTATGTTAGAAAATAAATCATGGATAACATAGATTGAAGACTAAAAATTCATAAGTTAAGGAAATATATTTTATTTATAAGTTATCACTTAAATTTAATTGGATTCCCATTTATGTGTTTAAACGTAATCATTTATAATTTTTTTCACTTTATTCTTGACAATGGAAGAAAATAGGATTTACAAAGTAAATAACCAATGCGAAGGTCAATGTCATGATTTCTCAAACAAGATTCCCAATCATACGGGAGATGAAGTATAACATAATGTGACTATTCCAAACCAGCTATTAAAAATAACAATTAAAAACTAAAACTTTTTATAATTCACAAATTATTTAATAAATAAGAAGACACCATCTCAAAGAAGTTTATATCATAAAGTTGATAAGTGAAAGAGGACTGAAATTACTTTTTTCAATAAGTGTGGAATGTGGCACTAATGGAAATTCCAAAAAGGGGCTAGGATATGTTTTAAGTGTTGGAAGATGAGGCATAAGGTATCCAATTACTATGAAAAAATGGATAATGTGATGGATGGAAATAAAAATCAATCTAAACTTCCTTATAAAATTCTATGTAATAAATGTGGAGAAGATGGAAATTATCTACGCCAATGCTCTATTCGAAGGGATGAGAGGCATGATGAGCATTGAAAATCTCCATGAACAAGGGAACATGGAAAGTCCAATGCTGAGATGGATCTTGGTAACTAATTTACATGTATCAATTACACTAGATTAGTGTATTTCATGTTGTATGTCAATTCATTACCTACTAGTATTCTTGTATGTTTTCTAATAATATTGACTCACCACCCGAAATTATTTGACTTCATAAAAAAATCTTATTTATACCATGTTTATGTCAGTGGGAATGTTCTTATTGAAAATATTATTAGTCATACTTTAGTGTAATTTGGTGTTATCCTAGTTACATAATGTTTTTCCTCTTATAAATCCAATATAAATTACTATGAGAAGTAATTCACCATATATACCATGAATCTATCTTTTATTCTATAAAATTATATGGAGGAGGATGGATATTCTTTAGTATGGATATTATTTCACTATAAGAAATCATATCTATCTCAAATGTTTTAGGAATAAGGAGTGACCTATATTATGGAAATTTTTGTAGTATAAATATTAATGTGTCTATGCAAGGGTATTTTAGATTTATTCTATAAAATTAGTATATCAATGATATTCTGGATATAATAATCAGGAAACATCTAAGGATTTTTTTCAATAGTGGGTTTTCTATAAGGACTTTCTATTTATTTTGAATTATACCAACAACCTATAAAAGTTATTTAGTGATAATATGATATTTAAAAAACACATTATTGAGGGATTTATAATCATTAATATGAGATTTATTATGGGAAAAACCTAAAGATTCTTGGGATGATATTAATAAGGCTAAAATTATATTTAAAATCATTGATATAACTTTTGAAGATTTTTTTTGATGGGATTTTAGTATGATATTTTTGTAACCATATTACAGGAAAATTTTTTATTATCTGATTAACCATATTTTTAGAGATTTTTTGTTTGGTTTGAGGAATATTTACCCTTTAGGATTATCTGAGATGAATGATCTTACATTTTTAGAGGTGTAAGAAGAATGGTATGAGACATAATTTGATGTTAAACCACTCTTTAATTTTGGGGTTATTAGTGGTATATATGGGTATTTATTTAATTAATGATTCATTATAGAACCTTTAGGTTTTGTAAAATTTTAGAGACTAATGGGTTAATTTGTTATCTTACTTTATGCTAACTATATTGGATTTAGTAAAATATGTGGGATAAGTTTTTATTCTTTGGTGTACTATGTAATCTATTAGAAGTTTATTCTAGTGCTTTAGGTATAAAAAAACTATCTTGAGATCTCATCATTTAGAAAAAAATTATATATCGTAGTGGAAATTAATTTTACTTGTCAATAAAGAATATTTCCTTATGTTTTCAATTTAGATGATAAATGAAGTTCTTAACTCTAGAGAAATAATCTTGAATAAAAAATGTTTTCATTTTCTAATGAATTTATTGTAATTTTATCCATCAAATATTTATGGTTTTGTGTCCATTTAATTTATCTTTATCATGTTCTCTATCACACTCAAATTGTTCTTTGGTTTTAGATTTATCTTCCATGTTTATGTTCTTACTTCCCACTAATGTTATCATACTCGGAAACTTAGTTATGTGATAACCTTAGTACATTCATTTCTCCCTTTTAAATTGGATATTTAATTAACCCCTTTTTCAATGTGAGTTATAAATAAATATATTTATAAGTTTCAAAAAATTTCTTACTGATTTCAATTTTAAACCGAGAGGACACAATTTATTAAAGGGGGGAAGAATGTAACACCCTGAGTTTTCAAAAGAGAAAACTTTGTTCGATAGCCTATAAGATTCAAAATACCAATCCCAAAAAATAATGATTATTTAAATATTACTATTTTTAGCTTTCTTTTAAATTTATTGATATGAGTAGGATTAACTAATTTATGAAATATATATATCCTAAATCTATAGTTAAACTATTAAAAATAATCAATCAATTTTTGGTAATGTCTTTTTTTATTTTTTATGAAAAATAAATTATAATTATTTTCTATAAAATATAGTAAATTTTTTAACAAATTTTTTGATATCATTATATTTTAATTAACTTAGGCTAAAAACTTGGAATTTTTTAGAAAATATATACTTTTTAGTGAATAGGAAAATATATAATTTTTATTATCTTTTATATTGATAAATTAATTAATTTAAATGTATAAATATCATTTTAATATTATTTTAAGGTAACATAAGTATTATTTAATTATATTCAATTAATTACATTTTAAACCATCTTTATAACAGATTTTAGAATAAGTTTTTTTAATCTTAAAATATATTAGTTTTTAAAACAGTTTTTAAATGACTAATGTTTATCAATTATAATTAATTAAAATAACCCCTTTTCATGACCCAAACCATGCCGGGGCTTGATCCAAAACTACCCCAAGCCCGCCTCCATAGGCCAAGGGAGACGACAACCACTGAAGGCACAACAACCCAGGGTGGCCTTTTCCTAAGTACCTGTACACACACACACATAGATAACTTGATGAAAAAGTGAAGAGGGAGTGAAGTAAAAGATGAAACCTACTGTAAATAAACCAAAACATGCATGAAACAATAAATCAGTACAAGTACAATACTATAAATAGAAAGGAAAGTGGGTAGAATTCATGCCCCATTAGAAAAAGTCTCCAAACATGATAGAAAACTGGGAAAGTAAAGTAACTGAGAAATCCTTTATCTAGGAACCCAAACGGTGACCACCGCACACGGTCCAAGCATCTGTAACCCTAATCTCCCTAAAGTCACAATCAAACCTATATGTCATTTTCATAAATCACGATACATATGGTGAATCACATGCATGAGTGAGTATAAAATACTCTATAGGAAGCCCCAAAAATAAGGGGGAGTAGTAAGAGATATAGTAGGAAAGGAAAGTAGTAGATGGAACAAAGTATATTAAAAGAGTGCAGCTCAACCCAAAGAGAGAGAGAGATAATCTCATCTAGACACAAGGAGCTAGAAACGGTGATATGATGAACTTCTTGTAGAGTCTTTGCTACCTATAGTTGGATAATAGACTCATCCAACCACGAGAACCTAGACATAGAAAGCACGTAGCATACCCCACGTGTATTCACCTCTCCTAGAAGGAGAGTAAACAAAACCCAATAAGTGGGTCCTAAAATAGGATATATATCTATATATGTGTGTGTGTGTGTGTGTGTGTGTGTGCTAAGTCAACAAAACCCAAAAAGAGAATAATGAGATCTCCATCTCATAGCTCAACCTAGGAAAAGAGTAACCAACAGTTCCAGAAGTAACCACCATTGATGCCCAACATCTCTCACATCTGTCCTAAACAACAATTAAAAGGGGCTCAAACACCACACCTCAATACTATCCGCTTTGGGTGGGTCTGTCTCATCCACACAGTTTTAGGTCGCGTCACAAGGACATGCCTTAGTGGGATAAGCACACCTGTTACTCAGTATTCAAAAGTAACGTTAAAGTACATACCATCACTGATCCACAAAGTCTATAGGTTATCTCAAAGTCGAGGTCTTATGCCCAACTTTACTGGAGGGTTCCACTCTAGTGTCGTCGAGGACCCATACACATACCAACAAGAGGGTGCTACTCTAGTGTCATCAAGGACCCATGCCTAGCCCTTCTGGAGGGTTCCACTCTAGTATCATCGAGGAAACATTCCCTACCCAGCTGGAGGGTGACACTCTAGTTTCGTCGAGGACCCATGCCCATACCAACTGGAGGGTTCCACTCTAGTTTTTTCGAGGTCCCTTTCCTAGCATAGCTATAGGGTTCCCCTCTAGTGTCTTTGAGGACCCATGCCTAGCTAGTTTGGAGGGTACCACACTAGTGTCGTCGAGGACCCATGCCCCGCTCGACTGGAGGGTGCCACTAAAAAATCCAGGATGTAATCACCTGATCACTACTACTATCAAACACTACCTAAAGATGTGTCATGCTCAGAAAAACTTACAACATAACTCAAAAGTCATAATTTAGGTCACAATCGCGTTCTACGTGAAAAAAGACATAGGATAGGGTATTTACTTTCTCAAATCGGACAACTGGTGTGAAAGTTGTATAATTCCACATTAATCATGAAAAGTGTCTTGTAGGGACCATCCATCAATCCCAATATAAAATATACAGATCACAACATTGCGATCCTCATGAAAAAATACATGGGATCAAATTTTCATTTGTTCAAAATGGATACCTGGTGAAGAAGCTTCATTTCACCGCAACACGCACGAATCAAGCTTTAGGGGGCCTGCACCTCAACTTTGATTTAAACACCAAAAAGTAGTCTTCAAAATTTTTCTCAAGGTCTAGGGTCACACCACCATCGACAATGCATTAATCATACATTGCATGAATATGCCACACCCGATACAAGAAACCCCAAATAATAATAGATAAATTATTATTATTAAACATGGAAGTTTTTTTGAAACTGAGCCATGAAACCAAGTATTAAAATCCCCAAACTAGTATAAAAATATCCATCTTGATGATAGGAACATGTGGATGTATACGGTGTATCAATCAGATGCCTGAATTAGAAAATACAACCATTTGAAGTCGTATAGCCAAACCCAAACCGGTTCGGCCCATGGCCGGGTTTCCGCCTCACGTCAATGTGGCTGACCAACCATCACACTTTGTGGCAGTGGTAACTACTTATATCACACCGCGCAACCCCTCCCTATTGACCTACCAGGCCACATGGCCCTCTACGTTGCGGCACCGCCGTGGAGCAGCCCACCGCCATGAACCACCACCGGTTGCCGCACCAGTGGGGCTTTAGTGGTTCATTCCATGGACCACCGACCTTCTATCATTTTTTTGATTTTGGGTATGTTAACGGACCCATGATCCTCATGTCGATAGATTCACAACACCAACCTCTACTCATCAATCTGTTGGTGGTTTGATGCACCCAAAAGTGGGAAATCAATATCCATGAAGAACAAACGTAGGACAGAGTTTTAAACAATGATATATGGCCGTGTTGATGAAACAATCAATGGTTTATGGTTTAAAATACAAAATAAAAGTAAATGAATAGATATTCAATTTAAAAGTTGAATCAGAACTCAAAAGTAGATGAAATACTACATCAAATTAGTTGTTCATCGTTGGTGATGTGTCTGTTGTGCTCCCACTTTGATTCGCTAAGGTTTCAGTGCAGGTTCCTCCTTGATCAAATGAAGAACAAAGGAGAGAAGTCTTGGTGGGGTTATAGAGAGAGAGAGAGAGAGTATTAGGGGATAACCCTAATCCTAAATCCTTAAGTATCTATTTATAGGAATCATGCTCGATTTAGAATCCTAATCTCTTGCCCCTTCATTATATGTCATTCTTAGGTAAAACACCCCATTTTGAACTCAACTACAGTCTCAGATTTCAAATCTAATTCACTGTTTCAGATTTATTAAATATGAAATTAGGGGTAAACTAATTAAGTTTAATTATTTTATTTATGATTTTCCCTGGGGTGAATTTTTTCACAGAAGTCCCATGCTAAAAAAGTTATGTCCTGCCTAGGGTAAATTTCGCATTTCAGACTCAACCATGGCCTCTGATTCCCAATCTGAGATTCTGTTTAAGAGTTATACCATTTCCTTCATGTGTATAGTATAATTTTCTTAGAAAAAATTAATTAAGGGAACACTAGGCATTGGAATGGCACGCTGTATTATCACCTAGCTCTGTAAATATATAAATAAATATTTCAAAATATTACAAGGAGAAAAATCTATCTCTACATTGTTTCTGACTTCAAGATTTTCATCCCAAAAAATAAAAACTTGGAAAACAACCCGGGATACTGAGCCCATATTTGGCTCTCCCATTCCCAAGAACTCTCCTTCATGTTTCCGTACTGCCACGTCATGAAAACCAAAGGGAAGGACTATCCAAGTATGGTCTACACCCATTGACCTTCAATCAACACTAGGCACTTTGCAAAGGTGGATCCATCTTCAATGTCCATCTCCCCCCAATAGATGATTTAAATAGGATCATGAACATATCTCCTCAAGTATGACATGTGGAAGACATCATGCATCCACTCCAGCTGTGGGGTAGGGAAAGGTGGTAGGCAACCTTTCCAACCCTATGCATGTTCTCGAATGGCCCAATGAACCTCAGGGGTAGCTTTCCTCCTTGGATGAACCTCAAGATTTTTTGTCATGGGGAGAATATCAAGAATACATGGTCTCCCTAACCAAACCCCAAGGGACTATGATGGCAGTCCATATATGATTTCGGTCGACTCTAGTCCATCTTCATCTATTCACAGATTCCTACACATCCTCCGTCATCACTTGCACTAACTCTGGGCCCATAAGGGATTACTCTCCAACCTCGTTCTAGCACAAAGGTGACCAACATGGTCTCCAATATAGGTCCTAGAAAGGTGCCATGCTGATGGTAGAGTGGTAGCTATTTATATACGAAAACTCTACCAAGGGCAGGTGATCCTCTTAGATTTGGCTGAAATATAACGTGCAGACCCTCAACATATCCTCTAACAACAAGATAGTGCAGTCATTATACCCATTGGTATGGGGGTGAAATCCATACTCATTCATATCTGGGTATTGAATGCCTCCTCTAGGACTCTCTCTAATCACGATGTAAATTGTATGACATGATTGAAGACAATCATCGAGGGTACCCTGTGAAGGCGGATGATCTCTCATAGGTACAACTGTGCACTGACTTGGTGAGTCAGTCACTATCACCCAAATGGCATAATGGACCTTCCCTATTCATAGAATCCTTGTAAAAAAGTCCATGGACATTCCATCCCATTTCTTCTCTGGGATGTCAAGAGGCTACAACAAACCTGTCAGAACCTGATGCTCAGTCTTCACTTGATGACAGGTGAGGCATCGTGAGATGAACTCAGCTACGCTTCATCTCAAGTTAGACCACCAAAAATACCACTGAATATCCTTTTACATCTTCCCCACACTGGGATTTACATCTAAGTTAGAAGTATTGACCTCCTGCATCACCTCCTCCCGCATTGTGACTGGAACAACTATTCACCTAGAGAACAAGATCTCATGATTCCCTCCTTCAGAATACACATTAGGTGAATTTACTATGGATATCTGATCACCCAAAAATTTGTATTCGATATCTCCCAGTTGGGACTCGCTCACATGCTCAAGGAGAAAAGGATTCAGCACCATCGACTGTAGGAAATCTATACCCTCATGCTCCACCAAGGTCAGCTACAGGGAAGCTAATTGCTATGAATCTTCCCATACTAGGAAAGCCTGGGACTTCCTGCTAAGGGAATATTCTAAAATTTTCTGCTTCCCCATAGTATAGACTATCTCCAAGTCATAGTCTTGCAGGAACTCCTACAAGTGTCACTCACTCAGATTCAGATCTCTATGGGTAAATATATACTTAAGGATCTGGTGTTCTAAGTAAACCACAAAGCACTATCCTAGAAGATAGTGTATCCACATCCTCAAGGAAAAGACCACCATTATGATATCTAAGTCATGAGTCACATAGTTCTTCTCATTGGGTCTCAATTTCCTCGACTTGTATGTGATGACTACCTATCATTACATAAAAACACAACCAAGCCCAGCTCCGGAGGAATTGCAATACACTATGAACTCAACTCCTTCCTCTGGTAGTCCTAGAACAGGATCACTCATCAGCATTTTCCTCAACTCCTCAAAGTCCAAATAGAACTGATCAGACTAGGTAAACAACTGTCTCTTCCACATTAGGGTGGTCAAAGGGGCTAATGTAACACCCCGCCCCTACCTCATTGGCTTGAGGAGGCGCGGAGGGTTACTTGACCTTAAGCAATGTTCCAAAGGCGCCAAATGCTTGAAATAAATGCCGAGGGTTTTGAGTACTAAAACTCACGGTATAAAACATCTAAAAAGGCACCAATGTTCCAAAGTAGGGGGTGAGTACTAAAACTCAGTAGGTTTTCCCCAAATGACTTCCCTACACACGCCACTAGGATAAAACCATTAGCACATTTATATAAAACAGTTTATATAAAATAATCACAAGTGCTACCATTACCATAATCCAACAACACCCTTACCAAGACATTTCACCCAAACCAAACCACAAAGGGAAAGCCAAAAAAATATGTGATAATCCATATCATCATGTACAAATTAGCACAACAATTTACACCTTGCAAATAAATGCACCACAAACAACCAAAACACCCAAACAGTGGAGCTTCCGTCCAACCCATTCACCCATTCACACATAGTGGCACTTCCGGTCAACTTATACTTTAATGGTGGCCCATTCTTCCACTGTACATCCCCTTTTTATAGTGGTACTTATTTCCACTTCCACACAACATTAAAATCAATCCAAACCAATCATATAACCCACCAAGGTCACAACAACATGCAATCAACCAAATTCCATTGCATATCAATCCACTTCAATAAATCACCCATTTATTGAAAATCATTTTCCATGACAAACCACATTTCATTAAAACAAAATCTTTATTGAAAACCCTTTTCCATCAATCATTTTCAAAAATCAACCATAGCATCCCATTTTTAAATCTCCATTTTGAAATCCAAAACAAAAGAATTTAACCACAAAACCCCCATTTCCCCAAAAATCCCCAAATGGATTTTCAACCAACTTTGCACATCCAAACACAATTAATTTCATACCAAAAAAATTAATTTTAACCAAAAACCAATAGATCTAACCAAGTGGAGTCGAAAGAGAAGACGCCTACCTTTAAGGTTCTTGAGAAATCGACCCAAGAGTAACCGTACCCCCAATCCGGAGAACGCACCACCGAAACCTCTCTAGATCCCCTTCCATAACATTCACAAGCCTTAAAATCATCATCCAAGGCAACCAAAACCCTAAATCTACACACAAAAAGTGTAGATATATAAAACCAAGAAAGAGGGAGATGTGGATCTAGGGGAAACCACGTGAAAACCAAGAGGATAGACTTACTCGGGAGAAACAGCTTTCAAACCTCCTTGAAATCCCTTTGAATCGCTTCCAAAACAAGTGGGAGAGCCCCTCCAACCATTGAGAACCAAAAATCTTGAGTGAGGCTCGAGTGGGAAAAAAATTGGAGAGGAATGAGGCAATCCCGAGTGAGATCGGTTTTTAAAACCTTATTTTTAAGTGGCCGCATGGTAAGCCCACACGATTTGGAAAACCGTGTGTTAACCGTGTGAACACTACTGCCTTAGGAGAAAGGGTCTTCACAGTTTCCTCACATGGTTTTGAAAACTATGAAAAGACCTTGAAAATCCTACTGTCTCCCCCTGCATGGTTTCCTGAAGCATCCGCACGGTTTCTCCTAACCGTGCTCAAACCGTGCTCCCATAGAAAAGCCTCCAAACTTATCCAAAACCATTCCAAACTCTCCCCACCTCTTCCCAACTCAACCCATGCACTTTAAACACATAAAAAGGAATAAAAAAGGCTACATACCTCAAACCAGGGGTGATAAATTCTCCCCACCATTGGAATTTCTGTCCTCGGAATGTAGTGAAGCCGCCCTTTACCGAAAGAACTTAGGCCACTGCTCGACCATCTCTTTCTCCCGCTCCCAAGTCTCCTCTTGAATCTAACCATGCTGACACAAAACATGAACTAAACTGATGTTTTTACCATGCAAGACTTTCTCTTTCCTATCCAAAACCCGCACTAGAACGTGCACCAACGAAGCATCCTATTCAAGTTCAATATGATCCCATCGAATCACATGGTCACGATCCAGCTGATACTTTTTCAACTGCGACACATGAAATACATTGTGCACCACAATGAACCTAGGTGGAAAAGAAAAATGATAAGCTATCAAAGAAACCCAATCAAGAACCACAAAAGGTCCCATATAACTCGAAGATAACTTTCCCTGGTTCCCAAACCGATGATGTCCCAACCTAGGAGAGATCCTCAAGAAAACATGATCACTCACCTTGAACGACAATGACCATCGACGATGATCCGCATAAGATTTTTGATGACTCTGATCCATCTCCATTCTATTCCTGATAATATTGATCTTCTCCATAGTCTCATGGACAAGGCTCGGTCCAACCATCGAGGACTCACCCGTTTCCACCCAACATAGTAGAGAACGACACTGCTTCCCATACAACGCTTTGAACGGATCCATATGTATGGATGCCTAATAACTTTTATTGTAAGAAAACTCAACCAACGACATGTGATCCTCCCACGAGCCACCAAAATCTATGACACAAGCCTGCAACATATCCTCTAGAGTTTGTATCATCCTCTTGGATTAACCATCCGTATGAGGGGTGATTTTCTGTGCTCATAGTCAACTGTGTCCAAAGGGATTGATGCAAGGATTAACAAAAATGAGATGTAAACCTCGGATCTCTATCAGATAAAAATTAAACTGGAACACCATGCCTCTTTACCACCTCCTAGATATAGATTTTGGACAGATCCTCCACCGTATGAGATTCACGAATCGGGATGTAATGGGCCGACTTCGTTAGCCGATCCACTATCACCCAAATGGCGTTGTGCTTTCGGACTGTTCTTGGGAGACCTATGAAAAAATACATCACTATTTGTTCCCACTTACAAAAAGGGATTGGTAAATACTGAAACATTCTTGCTGGCCTCTGATGCTCTGCCTTGACCTACTGACAAGTCAAGCATCTCAAAACAAACTCAGCCGCACTTCTTTTCATACCAGCCCACCAGAACTGCGCCTTCATCGCTTTATAAATTTTCTGAATTCCAGGATGAACAACCCACCTGGAATGATAATATGTCCTAATAATATCCTTCCGACAAGAAACTGCTACAACCCTCTGAATTTGAAAACACAAAACTGAGTCTCCATTTAGTTTCCAACCCTCAATGGTCTCCCCACCATTGAGTCTCTACCCCATGGTCACACACTCAGAATCAGATATCTGTGCCTCCTTAACCAGGCCAACCAAGTCAGGATTCAACAAAACTGGAAAGAATACTGCTCGATTTACCTAGTCTTCACATTCCAACTATATATCTGCTATAACCAACATCAACTGCCACTGGTCCGATGCCTATTTCACCATCCGAGCATGTGATTTTCTAATTAATGCATACACCACCAAATTTCCATTACCATGTGTATACATTAAGTCAAAATCAAACATCTGGAGATATTCCATCCATCTCCTTTTCCTCAAGTTCAAATCCCTTTGTGAGAAAATGTGATTCAAGCTCTTGTGATCTGTATATACCGTGAATTTCTCACCGAAGAGATAATGACGCCACACTTTCAAAACATGCACCACTGCTGCCAATTCCAAATCATGAGTTGGGTAGTTCTTCTCATGCACTCTCAACTACCATGATCCATATGTAACCACATGATTCTCATGCATGAGAACGCACCCCAACCCTGATACCGTTACATCGCAATACACCACATAGACTTTTCCTGATTCTGGAAAAACCAAGATTGGTGCTTATGTAAGGAAACCCTTTAGCTCTTAAAAACACCGCTGACACTATTAATTCCACTGTAATGGAACATTATTTCTTGTCAAAGCTGTCATCGGTGAATCCAAATGTGAAAAATCACGACAAAACGCCTATAATACCTAGCTAGACCAAGGAAAATATATACCTCAAACATAGTCTTTGGTGGTTTCCATGAGATAACAGCCTCTACCTTTTTCGGATCCACTAAAACACCCCTTTTGGAAATCACATGGCCAAGAAAATGAACATACTGTTTCCAAAAGTCACACTTTTACAATTTGGCATACAACCGATGATCCCTCAAAATCCCTAGCACCGTCTCCAAGTGCTACTCATGATCCACCCTTGTCTTTGAATACACCAGAATATCATCTACAAACACCACCACAAATGAATCCAGATATCTCTAAAATATCTGATTCATCAATGCCATAAACACCGCTGGCTTATTCATTAGACTAAAGGCCATAAAAACATATTCATAATGGCCATATCTACTTATGAAAGATGTTTTAGGAATATCGTCTTTCATCACCCGCAATTGATGATATCCCGACCTCAAGTCAATCTTGGAGAACCACTGGGCTCCTCTCAACTGATTGAACAAATCATCAATTCGTCGAAGTGGATATCTTTTCTTTATCGTAACTTGGTTAAGTCTATGATAATCAACACAAAGACTCAAAGTTCAATCCAAATTTTTTGCAAACAACACTGGCGCTGCCCACAGGGGCGTGCTAGGACAGATAAACCCTTTGTTTTCTAAGTCTTCTAACTAGACTTTCAATTATCTCAATTCAGTAGGTGCCATCTGGTAAGATGGAAGTGAGATAGGACTGGTCCCCGTAAGGAGATCAATTGTAAACTCCACTTCTCTTACGGGAGGTAACCCATATAATTCTTCAGGGAAAACATCCATGAACTGATCCACCACTACTGGAAGGATACACTGCTCAACACCCATTACCGATTCTAACAACAACACTGCCAACTGATACAATAATGAGCCCACTACTAGTGCCAAAAAACCCATTGCACCCTTCCTTTCATGCCTGTCTCCTCTAAAGAGATGTCTAACGCCATCATGTGTCGTAAAATCCACTGTTCATGCATCACAGTCGATGTGGGCCTTAAAATCAACCTACCAATCCATTCCTAGGATTACATCATACCCATCCATATCAAGCATTGAGAAATTCCACATTAGCTCAACCTCACCCACAATGATACAACATGCTCTACAAAAGAAGGCTCAAAACTCTCTTCGACCCAGAGGAGTTTGATGTTTTATAACTGAGGGCATCATTTCTACCCTTAAACCCAGCAAATCAACCACACATTCAACAATAAAAGAGTGTGAAGAACCCGTATCAAACAACACTTGCATCAAGGTAGAATTTAAAAGAATATTACCTCGCACCGTGAATGGTCCCGACTGATCATCCACCACAAACTACTCAGCTCCAAACACATGTTTTCTTGCCACACTCTACTCTTTATTGCCCTGTTGAGGTGTCGTGGTATTCCGAGAATCACCATGACCCACTTTATTCTATTGAAGAGGGGTGTGTTGTTGTCCCCGTCCCGTCAAAGCATACGACGTCTGGGATCCCTAATAAGTATCACGCGCACCTGACCTCAGAGAATTCCAACAATAACGCTACAGATGCCCCATCTGCTTACAGTTATGACATGCTCGAGGTTGTTCCATACAATCTCTCTTGATGTGGCTCGTCGAACCATACTGAAAACATCATGGTTTTATCTAGGGCTTTAGAGGAATATTCACCGATCCTGCCATTGGATTATTTTCCATACTCCCACCCAAGGAATAAGTTTCCCTCCTCCTCTTGAACCTAGCGTTAGAGTTCCCACTATTCCCCATGGGTACCACCATGCTTCCTCCACCCGGAGCACCCAACAGATCCCGCTCAGCCACCGAGGCTCTATTCACCATCCCTGTGTAATCATCTATACATAGTACTGCTATCTTTGAACAGATTTCTTGCCTTAGCCCCACTTCAAAGATCCATGTCTTCAACGAAGTTCTACCCACCACATAGGGTGAAAACCTCACAAATTTCATAAACTTAGATTCATACTCCGTCACAGACATAAACTCTTGCTTCAAACTAAATAAATCAGTCGTACACTAAATTATGAACGTATGTGGGTAGAATTGTTTATTAAAAAATTCCTCAAAGCCTTCCCACATCACACCCTGGTCCGTCCCCACTTGGACTACATACTCCCACCACTGAAGGGAAAGATATTCTAACATATACATGGAAAACTTCACTTTTAACTCTACCGGTGTTCCCAAGAACTCAAAAATCATATTCATTCTATTCAACCATGCTTCTTCCCTCTCCAGATCTGAATCACCCCTGAATATGGGTGGATTATACCTTTTAAATTGAATCGCATGATCCAAATTCCTTGGTTCATCCATTTTATTTCCACTTTCCACAGCTTGAAAGTCTTGCACTATGCTTTGCACTAGATACTTATAGCATCCCGCCTTTTTGTCACATAAAATTTCATTACATTATACAAAACCGAGGATCTTTAAGGATTAGTGTCTGGGAAACCAGGAACTTATTACATGAGAAAAAAAACATTATTCTTAAACACTTGAAAGGATTATTCATTTTTTCATCCGAAGTTCATTACAACATCTCATAACCTGGGAGAATACATCAAAGGAAAGGCTGAGAAAAAGGCCCAGTAAGGGAAACAAGGAAAACATTTTACATGAGAACTTGAGATACATCAAAAGTCATGAAAAATAACTTTAAGGCATGGGAAAGAGATCATGAGTCATGTCATAATAAAAATAACATATTTCATAACTTGAAGATGTGGATACAACATTTAATAAAGACAATAATTTCCGTTTCACCAAGGTCCATCCCTAAGGTGTCAATAAAAATTACCAAGTTTATTCACCAATGTATCAGTCAAAAAGGTCATCTCTAGAGATTAAGTCTTTACCCAATGCATTGGAGTGCTATCAGGGCGCACCCTTAAATTTTCCTTTATTATCATGTGAGACACATATATCATCATCAAACATTTCATAAACAACCCATATATAATAAAATAAATGTGTTTCCTTTCATAATCATAACGTTTTAAAAACTGCTTTAAAGACATGATCTTTATGTCACTTTAAACCCACGGAAAGGGAAAGCGGGTATCATGTATGTAAATAAAAGAATTTAAAATAGAAAATTTTGGTATATATGTGAATACCCCTTTATAAGGAAGATATTTTAGTATTCACTTAATAAAATAAAATAATTTGAGAAAAAGAGAGAGACATTTGAGATGGAAATTCTGCAGCATAACAGCTATGCTTCGGGGTTTTAGAAAATATTAAAAAGAGAGGCGACATAGGTCACCCACTCATAAATGATCCAAAAAACAGTAGAGGGACATAATATAATGGATATAAGAACATGGTAACGATATTTTAAAGACATACCATATGAAATGAAAATCATGGAAGGAAGGAAAAAATAAGATTTCTCTTATGAAAATTCGGCAGCCTAATAGTGTCACTTAAACTTCAACAAAAAATGAATTGACGAGATCAAATAGGGTCTCTCATCATATGAACATAAAATATCAGTATGATAGATATAGAGATCATAAACCAACATAATAAAAAGGAACTTGAAAGACTTGACATGAAAGTAGAACTTTGAAAATGATAAAGGTGAACAACTCCATTAAAAATTCGGCAGCCTAACGACATCACCCAAACTTCAACAAAAATGAATTGACGAGATAAAATGGGGTCTCTAATCATATGAACATAAAATATCAGTATGATAGATATAGAGATCATACCCCAACATAATAAAAAGGAACTTTAAAGACTTGACATGAAAGTATAACATTGAAAAATGAGAAAGGTGAACAAGTCCCTTAAAAATTCGGCAGCCTAACGGTGCCACTTAAACTTTCTTAAAATGAATTGATGAGAGCAAGAGGGGGTCTCTCATAATACGAACATAAAAAATCAGTATTATAGATATATATATCATACCCCAACATAATAAAAAGGAACTTTAAAGACTTGACATGAAAGTATAACTTTGAAAAATGAGAAAGGTGAACAAATCCCTTAAAAATTCGGCAGCCTAATGGCGCTACTTAAACTTTCTTAAAATGAATTGATGAGAGAAAGAGGGGGTCTCTCATAATATTAACATAAAAATGGAAGTAAGAGGAATATAAAAGAACATCTTCCAACATAAGATAATGGATCATAAAAGAAATGACATAAAATAGATTACTTGAAAAGAAAGAGAGAGGTAGGATCCCTTACCTTAAAACGTAACTCTTAAAACTCAAAGGTTGGGACCTTTACTGCTTGGGGGAACCTTGGGAGGAATCCTTGGGAGGTAATGAGACCAGAGATTTATTGGGGGAGAGTTGGGAGTCGAATGGATGAGAGAATGGCTTGGTATTTATAGGGAAAGTGAGGGGACAAGGCATTAATGGCCAAGGGACACCTCATTGGTGGTTTTGGAAAAACCATGGGCTTACCTATGGTATTTGCCCATGGTATTGGCCACATGGGTCCCCCCATACAATAATTCATCAACTTTGGTCGAAAACCCTTAAAATATCTCATGAAATCATCATGACACAGTTATGATGTCATTAAACATATCGAAACCCTAAAACTTTATTTTCACTATTCATTGAAAATTCAACTTTCTCAAAAAAAATCCCAAAATTTCACCTTAACCAAAATTCGATGCTTTGATTTCAAAAATTAACTCCATTTTATAATAATAATTTTCTAAATATTTTTAATTTAATTTTTAAATAAATACACTATTCACTGAAAATTCATTTTTCTTCCAAAAATCCCCAAAAATTACCTTAACATAATATCGATGCTCTAAGTTCAAAAAAGAAATCCATTCTATAAAAATATTTTTTAAAATATTTTTAATTTAATTTTTAATTAAAAAACACTATTCACCTGAAAAAACTAATACTTGACTAATAATTTATGAAACCATTATTTAACCATTTTATTAAATCACATTACTTAATCAAGGTTCCTAGATTATATTAATAATTTCTTTAAGTGAGATTACTAATCCATTTGGTCACATTACTAATCCTAAGCATAAAATCAATATTCATAATTTACTATTCATCAAAAATTATGTTGATCTTATTAGACTCTAAAATTCGTACTGAACATAATTGTAGAAAACGATTTTTTTAAAATAATTTCACATTTTTAATTATTTAAGGTTTACATAAACAGTTTTTTAAAATATCCTTTCTCTAAAATTCATCAAAAATATGCATACAATATTTATCCGGACATTTGAAAGTTCATAAACTTCATCATAAGAATAAATCGAAATTTTTATTTAAAACAAAGGATTACACAAGGCAGTTACGATCTCCTTACATAGCCCCTTATCACACCCGCATAAGACCTAAGTGTAAGGTGTGCTAAGGTGAGAGAATCCAAGGGAGTCTCGGCCAACATCACACGGGTAGTAATTTATATCATTTTGAACTTCTCGTGAAGGCGATTCCATTCTAGCTTCACACAATGAAGTTCGGCTTGGGTTTGGTCCAGAGCAAAGCCCAGTGGTGCTACCTCCTTCCCAAGTTCTGTTAGATGGGCTTCTATCGGTCCAAAACTACTGGGTGAGGCCATCAAATCTTCTTTCTATATTAATTAACCAAGATCACTTGTATTTAGAGACACATATCAACATTTAGTTTCCAACGGTCATATTGACCAATGGTCATATAATAATCGAAACCCAACAGTCTCATTTTAATTATACTCATGTTATCAAATGAAACGGTTTTGTTGAGTATATAAAAAAAATAACACACAAAATTAGGAAACAAGATTTATTCAAAATTTCGGGTCTTTACACTGCTGGTTCACATGAGGCTCAGGTGCAACCATTTTCTCATCATCCATTTCCAGTTGGTCTCTATGAAGCCTACCCGGTGCCATTTCTATAAATAGAAAACAAACAACCATGAGTCTCACTTCTGTAGACATCACGAAATTCCATTTCAAATCACATTACACAATAATAACACAACGAGGCTTTCCACCTTTCCACATTTTCCATGTTTCCCCATTTTGAAACCTAAACCATTTTCAAACTACCAGATTTATTTACATTTCAATTTCACACATTTGCAAAACCATTTCTCAATTCAAACCATAAATAGTTATGCCCAATAAAATATGAATCCTAGTGGGAAGTCATTTCTACCATGCATGCCATGCCCATCTCATTGGCTACACCCACGACAATGAGATATCCAATGCCTATAAGTGTCTCCAAAACACTTATGTACCCAACTCCCTGGTAACTTGAATTTCATGATAGAAGGATTAGTTACGTCCTTTTATACTATACATTCAATTTTATGACATTCCTATGCCTTTCTACCATCATAACTCTCGGAATACACCAAAACTAATGTCAACTTCAAAACCAAGGTGCCAAAGTGACCGAACAACTGCTCTCACTTGAAAGCTAAAGACCGAATAAATTGGTACCACTTGTAACACTCCGCCCCTACCTCATTGGCTTGAGGAGGTGGGGAGGGTTACTTGGACTTAAGAGACGTTCCTAAGGTTCCAAAGGTTGGAAATAAATGTCAAGGGCTTCGAGAACAAATTGGGGAACGGTTTTCCCTTAAGACAAAACGAACCAAACCATCCACTATCAATCACTATATGATGCATGTCAACCAAAAAATTCAACCATGTATTCCCAAAGGACAACCAAGTTGTTCCAAAATAAAACTCAAAAACAATACAACCAATACCATATCAGAGTACTATGAAGAAGACTCAACAAAAGACCCAAAATAAGCCAAGGAACACTCCATGGATCCACACCTAGCTCCATGGTCCAAGCTCCACCCAGACATCACAATGCACCACTAAAGGAGGGTGATGCCTGACCCTTTCCCATGTCACGGTACACAACATCTACAAAGACACCAACGTGAAAAATCAGTGGGTGAGTACTAAAACACAGTAGGTTTTCCTCAAATGACTTCCCTACACATTCCAGTAGGATAAAACTATTAGCACATTTATATAAAACAATTTATATAAAATAATCTCAAGTGATACCATTACCATAATCCAACCACACCCTTACTAATACATTTCACCCAAACCAAACCACCAAGGTAAATCCAAACAAACATGCCACAAGCCATATCATCATGTACACATTAGCACAAAAATTTCCACCTTTCAAAGCAATGCACCACTAACAAGCAAAACAACCAAATGGCGGAGCTTTCGTCCAACCCATTCACCCATTCACACCTAGTAGCACTTCCCCTCCACTTATCCTTCGATGGTGGCCCTTTAGTCCACTATCCATCCCCTTTTTATAGTGGTACTTCTCGCCACTTCCACACAACATTCCAATCAATCCAAACCAAGCATATAACCCACCAAGGTCACAACAACATGCAATCAACCAAATTCCATTGCATATTAATCCACTTCAATAAATCACCCATCTATTGAATATAATTTTCCATGCCAAACCACATTTCAATAAAACAAACTCTTTATTGAAAACGCTTTTACATCAATCATTTTATATAATCAACCATAGAATCCCATTTTAAAATCTCCATTTTAAAATCCACAACAAAATCATTTCACCATAAAATCAACATTTTCCCAAAAATCCCCGAATGGATTTTCAACCAACTTTTCACATCAAAACAAAATTAATTTCAAGCCAACAAAATTAATTGTAACAAAAAACCACTAGCTCTAACCAAGTTGAGTTGAGAGAAAAGACACCTAACTTTAGGGTTCCTGAGAAATCGACCCACGAGTAACCACACCTCCAATCCGGAGAATGCACCACTGAAACCCCTCTAGATCCCCTTTCCTAACATTTAAAAGACTTAAAATCATCATTCAAGGAAACCAAAACCCTATATCTATACAAAAAAAGTGTAGATCTAGAAAACCAAGAAAGAGGGAGATGTGGAGCTAGAGGAAACCACGAGAAAACCAAGAGGAGAGACTTACCTGGGAGAAACCACTTTCAAATCTCCTTGAAACCCCTTTAAATCGCTTCCAAAATGAGTGGGAGAGACCCTAAAACCCTTGAGAACCTAAAATCCTGAGTGAGGCTCAAGTGGGAGGAAATTTGGAGAGTAATGAGGCAATATTGAGTGAGCCCGGGTTTTAAAACCCTATTTTTAAGTGGTCGAACGGTTAGCCCGCACAGTTTGTCAAACCCTGTACTAACCGTGCGCACGCTACTGCCTTTGGAGCAAGGGTCCGTATGGTTCCCTCACACAGTTTGGAAACTGTGTGTAGGCCGTGCAAAGCCTACTGTCTTCCCCTACACAGTTTTCTAGAGCATCCACATGGTTTCCCCAAACCGTTCTCAAACAGTGCACCCATAGAAAAGCCTCCAAGCTCATCCAAAACCATTCCAAACTCTCCCAACCTCTTCCCAAATCAAACCATGCACTTTAAACACATAAAAAGGCATAAAAAAGGATACATACCTCAAACCGGGGGTGCTACAACTAGGATCCTAGAAATTCCTTCCAAAAATCTCCTGTACTACCCATCCAGACTAAGAAAAATTTACACCTATGACGCATTATTAGGTGGATCCCAAAAAATCACTACTTTGATCTTTTCATGATCCAAGGATAAACCTACATTAGAGATTACATGCCCCAAAAAGTGAACCTCATGAATCCAGAACTGGCACTTCAAGAGATTTATGAAAAGATGGTGCTCTCAAAGAAAATCAAGAACCACACTCAAGTGATCTATGTGATCATCCTTTGTCATAGATTAAATGAGTATGGATTTGATAAAAAAACTATTCCAAGTATTTCTGGAATACCCAGTTCATTAAATCCATGAAAATGGTGGGAGAATTTGTCACACTGATGGGCATCACTAGGAACTCATAATTCCTATAGTGACAACAAAAGGCCAACTTTGGAATATCATCCCCATGAACCCGTAACTGGTGGTACCCATATCTGATATTGATCTTGGATAACTGTATCAGACCTCACAATTGGTCAAAGAGGTTGTTGATACATAGTAAGGGGTACTTGTTCTTTATCATGGCATAGTTTAGGACACTATAATCCACACAAAGCCATAAGCTCCCATCTACCTTCTTCACAAACAGGAGTGAGGCTACCCAGGGGGACACACTGGGTATGATAAAACCCTTCTCGTGAAGGTCCTATAACTGTAAACATAGCTCCCAGAGCTCTCTGGTCTCCATCTGATATGCCACAAAAGATATCAGCGAAGTCCCTTATTTCAAATAAATGCAAAACTCCAACTCCTGTCTCATAGGTGCTCCCTGAACATCTTTGGGAAATACATCCATGTTATCCTCCATATTTTAAGGAACCTAGGTGCCTAAGAAGTCTGCTACACCAAGGTTCACGCTTTCTAACTGATGGTTGAAAGGTTGTAACCTGTTTCTCACATCACTCACCTTCCGGGCTATGAGGTATTATTCACCATGAAATTTGAACCCCATCCCATCAGAGTGTAGGAATCTAACTAGCCTGTGTTGATAGAAAATCTGGACTCAAACTATAGAAATTCAATCCATGCCCACGATAACATCATAAGGTTCCTTTGTGATGACCAATATGTCCTAGATGAACCATTCTCCTCCAAATGATATCTCACACTACCGGAATATAAAATCCACAGAAGAACTGCTTCCCGTAGGAACCTCGAGACAAAGACATTGTTTTAGTGTCTAACGATCCAAGCATGACGTACAAGTACATGAAATTACTTTTTTAGAATACTTAATACATGACACAAAAAGATTCCCAAAGACTATATTATTTTAGTACCTTTGTAAACATAGAACATAATCGTCTAACTTGGTGAAAGATATTCAATATCTCCCATAAAGATATTCCCCTTTTGTTTTCATATGTAAAACTTTATTTATATGCTAGGGAAAGGAAAACATAAAAAGGGTGTGCTCAAATGATCAATAAGGGTAAAAATTGAGAACATAAAATAAACCATAAATATAAGAATGTAAAAACACGAACATAAAGTTTAAATATCAAAATCATAAGTCATGAAATAAACCTTGGAATTTTGTAAGGAATATATAATAAAGGAACATTAACCATGATAAAATATCATAGTCATAAAACATGGAATTATGGAAAACAAATAATCTCATAATATGACTTCCATAGTTTCTAAGGCATTGATTCCAAGACCATAATAATGGAAAAAGTCCTTTATTAAACTAGGTTTACTTACCATTCCATCCATGTATTATTGAACTGAATTTACTTGTTGTTCTAGCCCGGTATTACTGGACCAGATTTACTTAACGTTCCATCCTTCTTTATCTCATGATATATAAATCTTTACCCAATTCATTGGAGGGAGATATAGGTCCCACCATTCTCATAATGAAATCATTCTTACATGTTCCATAAAAACATAAATCATTCATCATAGCATAACCCAAGAAATAAAATGGGTTTCTTAAACATCATTCCATTATAACATAGTACTTACAAAAGATCATTCCCCCATAAACATAATAAGATTATATTAATAATAGGGATAGAAACATAAGCCGATTTAAGAGTTTCATCTTAGATGGAAAATAATTTTTATAAAATACTTGAACTTAGTTCTTTATGAAAATATCCTTTCTTATTCAAAAACATTTTCTTTTCTCAAAATTCCATGAAATTTCAAAAGAAAATAATTTAGTCGAAAATAAAATTGAAATAGTGTAGTATAATATTCATGGAAATATGGTGCCATGAAATTGTAAAAATCCATTCATTCCATATAAGTTAAAAAAACATTCTTCTTGTACTTTTGTCAGAAAATTCAAAAAGTACCTCGTATAGTAAACAAAAAAAGATTTATTCCATACCATGTAGTAAAATTAAAAAATGGGTAAAAATGGCTTTAAAAATACATAGAATAATATTAAACATTTTATGAAAACATTTTTAGAAAACATGGACATGGTTGATAAATATATCCCCAATAAATACTTATGTATAAACAAGCTCGGATAAAAATGAGATTGAAAAATTATCCATTACCTTAGGTTTGATATGCTTCTTATGTGTCTGAACCTCCTGCATAATGATTTATATAATTTTATTGACTTATTATAGAATCACGGTCATCATATATGATCATATTTTCCTTCATTTATTTTTAACAATTCATTGTTACTCGTTATTCAGGTTTTAACTACTTTATGATCGTATTCGTGTTTTGTCAAATAAGTTCTGGTTCTCCTTATTAGGTCATATTTATATAATTATAAAATGATATTAACATAATAAATACCATATTTATTAATTATGTACATTTATATAATAATTCTTGAGTGGTTATCATGTAGAACTAATCACACCGCATCGTAGAGACGATAGGTTGCACGAATGCACGAGCGAAGATATCATTACCATAATTATTGAATGATATTGATTTGAATGGTTTACTCTATTTTATAATAAATATAATTTTATAATAATAATATATAGTTATTTTATCCATTTTTATACTCATCCATGTAAGGTTCTAGTGAAAAACATATTACACCATGGAGTGGAGACAGTAAGCCGTACGTACGCACGCGTGGTGATTTCAACTTTCTTAGGATGGTTAGAAAGTTGAATATGGTTATTTAATAATTATAATAATATATTATTATATAATTTCTAATTTACTTATTATTATATAATGAAAAAATCATGAAGTATAAGTAGAAGTCAAAAGAAATATGAAAGAATAGGTAGAGGATATTACCTCTTCGTTGACATTCTCTCTTTAGATCTCCTCTTAATACAACTAGAGTTGGTATTTTAAGAAGACCATAACCTCTATAATGTAACTAGGGAAGTTGAGAAGATAAATGGTCAGGGTTTTTATGAACTTGAAGTCTTAATGAGTTGTGGAGAAATGAGGGAGGAGGTTCCCTTTTATAATTGAGGTGAGGGGCACTTTTGGAAACCTCAAAAATATTAATTTATAATAAAATAAAACCCCACTAAAACACCTAAAAATGTATAAATTTCTAAGATGAGATTATATAGGGTTATAATATCATTAAATAATAAATTTTATACAAGTTTCTATGTCCATTCAAACCTTATCTTTTTAATTTAACACTTAGTTATTCTATTTCATTTTAACTAGGGTAACAAATATTTTAATATTAAAAGGGTAAAATATTTACTTATTTGATGTTAATTAGATCATAAATAAGTAATTTATATTTTTTTAAAATAAAATAATTCTTATATATTTTTAAAAAATGTTTTATGATATTTAAATAATTTAATAAAATGCTATTTTGATAAACAATCAATAGTGTTAATTTTGACACTATTCAATTTATTGATTTTTAAAAATATAAAGATAACATGTTTACTTCAAAAACTATTTTATTATATTACTATGAGGTCAAGGTTATCTATAAAATTAATTGGAAATATTAATTATACAAAAATATATTTATTTTAATATTGTTAATAACATTTATTTGATATCTCTATTAATAAAATAATTACAACAATGATTTTGTGTAATTATTTAATATACATATTTTTTGATTAAAAATTAAATAGAAAATACTATAAAGAAGATAAATTTAATATATTTCATGATAATATATTTAGTATAATTTCGCTGCTATAAAATTAGACATTAAAAATGTTATACTTATTAAAGTATGAATGCGACAACTTTAAAATTACTTTAAATAAATTAATATAAATGTCATAATCTATTCTATAAAGATCCAAATGGTAACCATATTAACATTTTTATGATTATGGCTAAGATATACTCAACCAATAATATTTAGTCATTTGTTAGGGACTTTTTATGGTTATTATTATTTTAATAAAAATTGTTTTATTGATTTCACATCAATTAATTAATTTTGACATCATCAAAGTTTATGACTTTAAGGTAATTATTTATTTCCTAAAAATTTAAAAAAAATCCATGATGTATTTAATTATTTTATATTTCCATTTACTATTTATTTTCAAAGATAATCACCTAGTTATACCTCTATTTAAATTAGTATACTTATATGAAATTTGAGTTTGACATTTTGTCACTTTCATTGGTTTTATTAATATCTATGTCATCTTCATTTCCATGTGGCCATTAAAGGACCATATCTCGAACCTAAGATGTTAAGGGTATAAATTTATTCATAGAATGGTATTTTTTAAGGTTTTAGGATAATTTTATTGTCCTTATCATATAATTTGTTACACTAATTTACCTGATTTACCTTTAACTATGGTAAATAAAAATTACCATAGTTACTATTCATAATATCCAAAAAAAATAAAATTAACCTATTAACATAATTTGGACCCACATATTCCAAATATGGAATCCATTTTTCATAACTCAAAGCACATAAAATTCAGAAATTAAGTTAAAATTAATTCTTGTTGTCAAAAACCAAAAATTGAGGTTTTAAAAAATAAAAACTTATCAAATGATTATCATGTATTTATATCCAATTTAAATGTAAAATTACTTCCAATGAACACAATATGATTAAATGATAAAAAATAATCCAATTACACTTTAAAAATAATTAAAAAGATAATATAACTATATAAATAAATTTGATGAAAAGGTCGTTTCGAATTAAAATGTAGTATTTTTCACTATTCATCCAAATATAAATTTTATTGAAAAATACCAAAATTTCAACCAAGTTAAATTTTGATTTTACGCATCCCAATAAGATGTTTATTTTGTAAAATAGAATATATAAAAGTATTAAAAACTATATTTAAAATTAGTGCGCCATCAAAAGGCTTCAAAACAACATTTTTTTTGTAAAATACTTCTTTTATCCGAAAATTGAATTTATTATTATATCATGTTCTAGAAAATAAATAAGATGAATTTAAATGTTATATAAAGTTCAAAATGTGGTTAAAAATATTCATAAAGGCTAGTTTATATCCCATTAAATAATAATATTTTAATAATATATCGTTGTTTAGTGAAACTTGGTATTGTGTACAACACACACTATTGAGAAAGGTTGCTCTTGCATGTAATGAAATCCAAGTCTGTGTTACGTTTAGCACAAGATTCATTTTATGTTTTGTATAACATATTCCAAACATAGTTCTTTTATACATAGAAAAAAAATCTTTACCTAGTGTTGTGTGAAATGAATTCTATCAAAAGGACTTGAAATTGTGTCTAACACAAGCCAAGAATAGTGTTGTATATACAGAAAGCTAATATGATGTTTCATATAGCGCAAGATAATCTTGTTATATCATACAACAGAAGACATCAAAGAAATTAAAAATAATCTATCTCATAAAATCACGGGGTGTTACAATCTACCCCCCTTAAAATGAATTTTTCCCTCAAAATCCATTGGGGTTATAAATGGTTTACTAATTGAAAGTTTATTTCATGGAAACCCACATAATAAAAAGGGATATTAAAACTTCATTTAAAAAAGGAAAGCTATAAACATAACAATTACCCAAATTAACTCATCACTAGGTTTCCATAAAGGATAACATAGTTGGGAAGTGAAAACATGGTTATAGAAGAGAAATCTAACCATCATGTTATAATGGATAGTGATAGATAATAATGTTTAGAGAAAGTTAACTATCAAAAATACATAAATCTACAATGATTTAAGGGACCATATGATTCATAAGATAATAAGGCACTAGGATAACATTTTTGGTTTCAAGATCCTTTTCCTAAAGTTGATGAATTTTTTTATGAGGATAAATACTTAATTTATTTTAGTACAATCTCATTGTTGGTCATTCCGTGAACAATTTCCAATTCATATCTTATTTAAAGAAATTAAGTTGAATTTATCATTATTGAAATGTTAGTATATCATTCAATAGAATGACATGGCATTACATCTATCTCAAAAAAAATTTAGAACAAGTTATGAAATATGCGCAAGTCCACCTACAGGGAGATAATACATTAATCTAAAAAACTTCAACTGGAATATAACTTATACAATCCATAAATGGATAACGTTACAATCCTTCAAAAAATTGAAAATATAAAACTTTAAAAAGCGGTGAACTAAACCTAATTAATATTTGTCTCCCATATCTCTTTTGGTAGTTCTTGGTTGTCATAGTCCAAACATGTGAGTACGTTAATAATGTATTCTATTGAAACATGGTAATAACTGGAATTACCATAGAAACTTAGTGAAAATATATATTCTATTAAAATTAACTCTTTCCACACACCAAAAATACCAACTTTTTTATATAATCAAACAAAGATATCACTTTTTCCTTATATCAGTCATGAGCTCATTAATAGTATCAAACATCTCATTATCTCCTTATCCCTTTATTATGCACATATCATGTGCTTTCCAAAAATATTTAAATCACTTTTCATGGTTATTGGTACCATATAATTATGGAAAAACACAATGGACCAATAAATAGAAATTCCAATATTCCATAATACTATAAATGAGATTCCACAACACTATTTTGGAATCCTATTACATAAACACTTACTCATTCCACCACTTTGTTTTCAAACTCAACATTACAAATAGTAATGGCATGAGTCTTCCCTTTTTCTTTCTCCTTAAGATGTTGTTGATATTGATCATCATTAACCCTTGGATTAGGGCATTGGTTATCATAATTACCCATTTACTTGTACTTGTAGCATTGAATTGTTGGTGGTGTGTTCTCTATAGTCTTTTCTCCATTCACATCCTTAACAACCTTTTTCCCATTAATTTGGAATACAACTGTTCGATGACCTTCTTTTCCACACATGAAACATTTTCTAGTCCCTTTAAGACAATATCTTCCATGATTCTTTCCAAACTTTGAGAATATTAAAAAATTCATATTCGTTTCACCATTATTTTAATATTTTCCCGTGAACTCCATCTTTCATTTCTTATCAAAACCATGAGATAGATATGTAATATCACTTTATAGTTCTACCTTGATAGAGAAATGCACAATCTATTCATAGATACTAAAGTATTTTATAACTAATGACCTTATAAGACTTGGTTTTAATCCACTGACGAATATATCAACTTTAATTTCAGGTTGGATGCTAAAGCCAGAAGCATACCTTGCAAGTCTTGTAAAATTCACCTCGTATGTACCAACAGATTCATCATCCTTTTTCTTGAGCTCAATGAACTCCTTTTCCATATTTTTTCAAATAATAGGAGGGAATTTATAATTGAAAAACAAGTTTTTGAACCTATCCCATTCCATGGATTCAATTTCATCTTTCTTCCTTGTATTCTTAATTAGAGTGCACCACTGGTCTGCTTCAACTTATAAACAATAAATATCCAAAATGAATTTTTCATGTTCTGAACAACGAAGGATGGAAATTATTTTTTCAATGTCACTGATCCATTATTTAGAAACAAGTGGATCATAAGACCCACTGAAAGAAGGTGGAAATTGCCTCTTGAAGGACTCAATAGAATGTTGTTCTCATCTCTGCTCATTTGGAAGTAAAGAATGATTCATTGCATTTGTAAGTATAACAATAAGATTTTTTATTCCATATCCAATAAAATTTCGCTGTTTATGAGGACAACCATTGTGTTTCCCAGTGCATTGATCATTAACACAGATTCACTGGGCTCCAACCATTTCCTAAAATCCAAAAATAATTGCATGAGAGGCAAAAATCATAATAGGAAAACAACATAATCAAGGGGGAGTACTTTCAATATCTAAAATATTAGGTATAATTATAGGTTATTCATGACCATTATCATAATTATAGGACTATAAATTATATTTATAATTAACCTTAGGGACATCCCTTGACATACCTTAGAAATATACCTAGGGATCTCACTAAATTTTTCGCATCCTAGTTTCCAAAGGTTGACTAAAACTTTTCTTCGATACCAACTACAATGGTCTCGAGTTATTTCTAGTGGACTATAATTAATACTTATCATAGAACTACATGGTAGGATACACCACCTAGGTGGGATACACCACCATCCCTAGTGGCAACCATTTCCTCATGAAGCCCTGGGGTTGAGATCCATGCTTCGTCTAATGTTCACACATGAGAGTTCCCAAGGATCAGATTCATTCATACCTCCTTTTCTCTGATACCAACTATAATGAACCAATATTGAAGTACACAGACACAACATTATTTTTGAGGAATTCTTAATACATGACACAAATAGAATCCCAAAGACCGTATTAGTTTAGTGTGTTTGGAAACTTGGAACATAATCTTTTAACATGGTGAAAGATCTTTAACATATCCCATAAAGATCTTACCCTTATGTTTTCCTACCTAAAACCTTTATTTATATCCTAAGAAAAAGAAAAAATAAAAAGGGTGAGCTTAAATGCTCAGTAAGGTTAAACATAGAGAACATAAGAAACCTATAAACATAAGAATGTAAGAGCATGAACATAAATTTTAAATATCAAAATCATGAGTCATGAAATAAACATTGGAAGTTCGAAAGGCATAAATCATAAATTAAAATTAACCATGATAAAATATAATTCGAATAAAATAGGGAATTATGGGAAAAAAAGCTTATAATATAATTTCCATAGTATCCAAGGCATTTCCTCCAAGACCATCATATCAGACAATCTTCTTTACTAAAGCATGTTTACTTTTTGTTCCAGCCATGTATTACTAAATTGAATTTACTTTTTATTTCCGCCCTGTATTACTGAACCAGATTTAATTTTTATTATAGCCATGTTTATCTCATGAGATATAAATCTTTACCCAATGTATTTAAGGGAGATATAGGTCCCACCCATCTCATAATGAAATCATTCTTACATATGCCATAAAAACAAAAATCATTCATCATAGAATAACACTAGAAATAAAATGGGTTTTTTAAACATAATTCTATCCTAACATAATCCATATAAAATATCATTCCATAATTAACAAAATAGAATAATAGTAATAATAGGGATGGAAACATAACCTTATTTAAGTGTGTCATCTTAGATAGAAAATAACTTTGATAAAACACTTGAACCTAGTTCTTGAGAAAAATATCCTTTCTTCTTCTAATTTTTTTCTTTTCTCCAAATGCCATGAAATTTTAAAAGAAAATAATTTAGTTTAAAATAAAATTAAAATATTATAGAGTAATATTCATATAAATAAGGCATCATGAAACTGTAAAAATCCATTAATGTCATATAAATTAAAAAAACATTCTCTTCGTACTTTTGTCAAAAAAGTAAAAAAGTACCTCATATGGTAAAAAATAACGATTCCTTCCATACCATGTAGTAAAAGTAAAAAATGGGTAAAAATTACTTCAAGAATACATATAATAATAGTAAATATTTCATGAAATAATTTTTAGAAAACATGGACATGGATGATAAATATACCCCCAGTAAATACTTATGTATAAAAAATCTCAGATAAAAATGAAATTGAAAAATTATCCCTTACCTTAAGTTTGATATGCTTAAAATGTGCCGAAACATCCTATATAATGATTTGGATAATGTTTTTAACTAATTATATATTAATTTTAATCATATATGGTCATATTATCTTTCGTTTTTTTGTAACAATTAATTGTTACTCGTTATTCGGGTTTTAACTGCTTTGTGATCCTATGCATGTTTAATTGAATAAGTTCTAATTATCCTTCTTAGGTTCTATTTATATCATTATAAAATGTTATTAAAATAATAAATAACACATTTATTCATTCTATACATTTATATAATCATTCTTGAGTGGTTATTATGTAGAACGAATCACATTGCATCGTGGAGATGGAAGGTCGTACATACGCAAAGGCGATGATATCATTCCCATAATTGTTGAATGATATTTATTTTCGAATTTTACTCTATTTCAGAATAAATATAATTTTATAATAATCATATATTGTTATTACATCCATTTCTATACCCATACAAGTAAGGTGCTGGTAAAAAATAGATTACACCACGGTGTGGAGACGGTAACCCGTATGTACGCACGCGTGGTGATTTCGTCTTTCTTAGGATGGATAGAAAGTTTGATATGGTTGTTTCATAATTATAATAACATCTCATTATATAATTTCTACTGGATTTATTATTATATAATTAAAAAACTCATTAAGTATAAGTATAAGTAGAAATAAATATGAATGAATCGGTATATGAGATTACCTCTTCTATGATGTGCTCTCTTTAGATATCCTATTAATGGAACTAGAGTTGATATTTTGAGAATACCATAGCCTATAGAATTTAACAAGGAATGTTTATAAGAGAAATTTTAATGGTATGGACGATAATGAAGGATTAATGAGTTGTGGAGAAATGAGGTAGGAGGTTCCCTTTTATAATTGAGGTGATGGCAACTTTTGGAAACCTCAAATATATTAATTTATAATAAAATCAAACCCCACTAAAAAATATACAAAATTAACCAATTAAGAATTTGAGATGATATTGGGTTGTAATATAATCAATCAATAAATTTTATACAAGTTTCTATGTCCATTCAAATCCTATCATTGAAATTTAACATTTAGTTATTCTATTTCATTTTAACTAGGGTAACAAATTTTTTAATATTAAAAGGGTGAAATATTAACTTATTTGATGTAAATTAGACCATAAATAAATAATTCTGAACATTTTGACCATATAATTATTATTATATATTTTTTAAAAATGGTTTATGATTTTTAAATAATTTAATAAAACACTATTTTTATAAACAATCAATAGTGCCAATTTTGACACTATTCAATTTATTGATTTTTAAAAATATAAAGATAATAAGTTAACTTTAAAAAAACTATTTTATTATATTATTATGAGTTCTAGGTTATCTATAAAATTCATTTTACATATTAATTATCCCAAAATATATTTATTTTAATATTGTTAATAACATTTATTTGATATCTCCATTAATAAAATAATTACTACAATGATTTTGTATAATTATTTAATATACTTATTTTTTGAGTAAAAATTAAAAATAAAATACAATGATGAAGATAAATTTAATATATTTCATGAGAATATATTTAGTATAATTTATCTACTATAAAATTAGACATTAAAAATGTTATACTTATTGAAGTATGAATGAGGATTTTTATGGTTATTAGTATTTTAATAAAAATTGTTTTATTGATTTCACATCAATTAATTAATTTTTACATCATCGAAGTAAAAAATATTAAGGTAATTATTTATTTCCTAAAACTTAAAATTAAATTACCATGATATATTTAATTTTTTTATCTTTCCATGTACTATTTATTTTCAAACATATTATCTGATTATCCCTATACTAAAATTATTATACTTATATGAAATATGAGTTTGACATTTTGTCACTTTCATTGGTTTTATTAATATATATGTCATTTTTATTGCAATGTGGACATTAAATGACTCAGTTTAAAATCAAAGATGTTAAGGGTATAATTTTATTCATCCAATGAGATTTTGGAAGGTTATAGGATAATTTTATTGTCTTTATCATATCATTTGTTACACTAATTTACCAGATTTACCTTTAACCGTGGTAAATAAAAATTACCATACTTACTATTCATAATATCAAAAAAAGTAACCAATTAACATAATATTTAACCACATATTCCAAATATGGAATCCATTTTTAATAATTCAAAACAAATAATTTGAATAAATTAATTTAAAATCAATTCTCGTTGTCGAAAACCAAAAAGTGGGGTTTTAAGAAGTAAAAAAATATCAAAAGATTATCATGTATTTATGTCCAATTTAAATGTGAAATTACCTAAAATGAAAAATATTGAATTAAATGATAAAAAAATAATCCAATAAAACTTTAAAACCAATTAAAAGGATATTATAATTATATAAATAAATTAGACAAAAATACAGTTTCGAATTAAAATGAAGTATTTTTCACTATTCATCAAAATATGAATTTTATCATAAAAATACCAAAATTTCAACCAAGTTAAATTTTAATGTCATTATTTCAAAGGTTTTTTTTATTTTTTCAAATAGAATATATAAAATTGTTGAAAACTAGATTTAAAATTGGTGCTCCATCAAAAGGCGACAAAACTGCATTTTTTTTGAAAAATAATTATTTTATTTAAAAAATTGAATTTGTTCTTATATTATGTTCTATAAAATAAATAAGATGAATTTTAATGTTATATAAAATTAAAAATGTGGTTAATACTATTTATAATTCCTAGTTTATATCCCCTTAAATAATAATATTTTAATAATATATCGTTGTTTAGTGAAACTCAGTATTGCGTACAACACAAGCTATCGAGGAAGGCCTTTCATGTGTTTAATTCAAGCCAAGTCAATGTTATGTTGAGCGTAAGATTACGTTGTTGTTTCATATAAAATAATCCAAATATATTTCTTTTATACATTGAAAAAAATCTATACTCAGTGTTGCGTGAAATGAATTCTATTAAAATAACTTGAAATTGTGGGTAACACAAGACACGAATAGTGTTGCGTATACTACAAGATAATAAATTGTTTCATATAGAGAAATATAATCTTAGTGTAGAGTAAAAAAAGACATAAAAGAAACTAAATATAATCTATCTCATAAAATCTTGGGGCATTACATAGCATCTCTATGGGGATCTCCAACTCCTATACCAGAAGTAAAGATATAAAGGAGTGAATAGAACCTATGTCTACTAGTACTGAAGCAAGAGTAGAATAAACACATAGTGTACCTCAGATCATCTCATGTGATGGAGGATCACAGAGACAAAAAATCCTACATTTATCCATGATCTCGTCCACCATCTCCCTGATCCTGACATGGGATACCCGGTGGTGTTGGTGGGAGGATCTCATTGCCTCTCCCCCACCTCAAGATCCTCCTGCTCCTCATCCAGCACCACCTCCTGAGGGACCACCCTGTCCCCTTATGAAGGATCCATGGGAATGACACGGCCTATGCCGTGGTAGTCTACCTGATACCTGATAGAGATGCTCGACATGCCTGGTTGGATAGTCTCATGCCATGTGACCTCACCCATCACACGTAATGCACCAACATTCTCTGAGAAGACTTGGTGCTTTGCGCAGCCTCGGTGCCACCAGAACATGTGGTCGAGTCTGATCTTGGGATGGTCCCCTATGTTGTGGCCTAGTCAACTAACATCTGCTAACTTTCATAGATGTATCCACTCTAAAGCGACCACTTACAGTCCTTGCAAAATAGTGTCCCTATTATAGGAAGATCTCTATCACAAGCACCCGATCTAGCACCCCGACATAAGTGGGGATGCACAAGGGCACTATATTGGAACATATCTCTCAAATGAGTCCCTACTCGAACTTCTGTGCCTAGAAGTAACCATCACAGATCATGTCCAGAGAGTATCAAGTCAGGTTGATAAACCTAGCTAAATACCCTGCCACTGTCATCCATCCTTATTGAAACTCCAGAAGCTCCTAAATCCTAACAGAGTGTAATAATGAGGTGAAGTACTCCTCATGAAATAGCTTCTAGAACTCATCCCATAAGAGTGATGACTCTTTATGCATCTAGGTAACCCGACTCCACTAATTCCTAGCCATCCCATAGAAAAGGCTGGCTACCGAAGCCACCATCAAGTCTGCCGGTGTCCGCACAAGCCTGAAGAGGCATACCACTGACTCTATCTAGCCCTCAAATACCTGAGGGTCTAGATCACCATGTAACCTTAGAGACCTCTAGCACTAGAACACATAGAGCGCGCTCAGCCTGCACTCATCCATAGCCTATGCTGCCAAATGTATCTATTGTTCCATAGGTTGAGGTGATAATACGGGCTCACTTGGAGGAAGGGGATTGCATGATGAGCCTTGAATTGAGGCCTCATCACTCATGAGGTTGTCATCACAAACCGTAGTGGGTATCCTGGCTAGATTCCATTGTGGAGGCAACATAGAAATTATCAAGGAGTACCATGGCCAGATAAACACACACACACACACACACACATATATATATATATAACAAGAACAACAACAAAGGGGAGATGAATCAATAAGAAAAGTCAAAGACTCAACCCTATATGATTCATGTACCAAATTTCCATACAACAAATGTCTCAGAATGCTGAGTTGACAAGTGGGTAATCAGGGTCCCAGTGAATAGCTACGCTAGCCACCACATCATCACTAGAATCTCTATCTTGAGAGCTTCTCTCAAGACAAATTGAAACTATTACCCTAAACCCAACCAATAACTTTTTAGGGAAGCATATGAACAATTTACCAAGGGTATAACCACCTATGATACCAATTTTTCACGACCCGACCCATGTGGTGGCTCAAGTTGTAACTACTACAATCCCACCTCTATAGGAAAACAGTTAGAGACATGTGATGAAGGTACAACAACTTGGGGATGACTTTTCCTATGTAACTGTACACAAAAAAAAAATCCAAATTGAAGAAAAAGTGCATATGGAAAGAATAAAAATATGAAACCTATTGTAAATAAACCAAAACAGACATGGACCACTAGAAAAATATGAGTACAATAATGTAAATAGAAAGGAAAGCAAGAAAATTACACAACCCACCAGAAAAAGTGTCTTAACCTAATAAAAAACTAGGAAATCCAAGTAACTGATAAATCCCTACTTAGGGAACCCAAGCTACAACTGCCACACATGGTCCAAGAATATATAACCCTAAGATCCTTGGATTCATGATCAAAACATTCCATCATTGTATAAATCATGATACATGAAGGAAAAGCACATGTAAGGGTGACTACAAACATACTTAGTTGGTTTCCACAAAAATAATGTGGAGTAGTAAGAGATACTGCAGGAAAAGAAAGTAGTAGATGGAACAAAGTATAGTAAAATAGTATATCTCAACTTAAAATGAGGGAGAGATAAGATCAGCCAGACATAAGAAGCTAGAAACAGTGAGAAGATGGACTTCTCATCAAGTCTTTTCTACCTATAGTAGGATATTAGACACATCCAACCATGAGAATCTTGACACAGAAAGCTTATGGAATACCCCACACATATTCACCTCTCCTAGAAGGAGAGTAACCAAAATCCAAGTAGTGGGTCCTAAAAAATGATATATATATATATATAGATATTCTCAGTCAAATAAATGAAATAAGGGAGTTAGTGGATCTCCATCTCACAAATCATCCCAAGAAAAGAGTCACCAACAGTTCCAGAAGTATCCACCATAGATGCCCAACATCCCTCATGTAGTTATTGAACTATAAGTCAAAGGGATTTAAACAACACACCTCAATACTATCCACTTTGGTTGGGTCTGTCTTAATCGCATAGTTTTAAGTCATGTCACAAGGATGCATCTTAGTGGGGAAAGAACCCCTCTTACTCATGAGTCCAATGTAACATTAAAGTATGGATCATCACTAATTAGAATAGTCTTGAGGTCATCTCAAAGTCAAGGTCCCTTGCCTAGACTGACTGGAGGGTGCCTCTCTAGTATTTTCGGGGACCCATGCCAAGCTCGGCTGGAGGGTGCAACTCTAGTGTCATCCAAAAAACATGCCCAACCCAGCTAGAGGGTGCCAATATAATGTCGTCGTGGAACTATGCCGAGCCTGGATGGAGGGTGCCTCTTAGAAATCCCAGATGTCATTGTCTGATCACTACTACTATCAAACACTGTCTAAAGATGCATCATTCTCAAAACACCTTATATCATAACTCGAAAGTCAGAACTGAGTTCACCATCATGTTCTACATGAAAAAACATGAAGGATAAGCTATTTAGTCTCCTAAATCGAACAATCAGTGTGAAATTTGTATAACACCACTTTATGATGGAAAAGTGTCTCATGGGGACCATGTATCGATCTTGAAATAAATAATACTGATCACACCATTGTGATCCTCATGAAAAAACACATGGGATAGAATATTCATTCATTGAAAATGGATACCCGGTGAAGAAGCTGCATTTCACCAAAACGCGCATAAATTGGGCTTTGTGAGGCCCATACCTCAACTTTGGTTTAAACACCATAACGTAGTATTGAAAAGTAAAACCATGTTTCAGGGTCATGCAACTGCTGATGGCACGTTAATCGAATGTCGCATGCAAACACCGCGTTTGATATAAGTAACCCCAAATAAAAATAATTAAATTATTATTATTAAAATTAGGTATTTCATGAAATAGATCCATGAAACCAAGCCTTAAAATTCTTAAACCAGTCTAAAAAGATCCTTCTTGATGAGAGGAATGTGTGCTTGTAGATGACACATCAATCAGATGCCCAAAATAGAATATACAACCATTTGAACCCGTATGGACCGACCCAAACCGGTCCTGATCGATTTGGTCAGACCACTTTTCCTAGGATGGCATGCTCTAGCCAGCGTAGTATGCTTTTTTAGACAATGAACTGGATATGAATCCTAGCCTACAGCTGACACCAGCTCAACCCATTGCTGGGGAGCTGCCCCGTGTCAACACGGCTGACCGTTCACTGCCCCATTTCAATGCGGTCAACCAGTAACTGCATTCTGTGGTGCCATTCACCACCTAGGTTGCACCAAGCAACCCCACTTGCCCAGCTGGATGAGCAATGCATCTCACCACATTTTGGTACCAATGGTCCATGGTGTCGCTACCATTTTACGGTCCACCGTCGGCCGCCGTATTGGCAATGCTTCGGTGGTCCATTCCATAGACCACCAGGCTTCCTCCGCACATCCAATTTTGGATTTATGAATGCATCTGTGATCCTCACATCGAGAGCTTCACAGTGCCAGCCTCCCCTCATCTATCTATCAGTGGTTTGATGCACCCAAAAGTGGGTGATGAATATTCATGTTGAACGGGAAATGAACAATGATTTAATCATAGATCAATGGTTGTGTTCATGTGGCCATCGATGGCTTATGGTTGAAAAGAAAAACATGAAGGAAAAAATAGATATTCAAATTAAAAGTTTAATCAAAACTCAAAAGTATAATAAATACTACCTTGAATCAATTGTTCATCGTTGACGATGCATCTATTACATTTTCTCTCCAATTCACCAAGGTTTCGGAAAAAGTTCCTCTTTGATCTGATAAAGAATGAAGGAGAGAAGGCTTAGTGGGGTTTGATAGAGAAAGAGAGGATTATTGGAAAACCCTAATCCCAAAGCCTTAGGTCTCTATTTATAGGAGTCCCACTTGGTGTGAAATCCAAATCTCCCTTGCCCCTTAATTTTATTCCCTGCTTAGGTAAAACACCCCCATTTTAAACTCAATGGCGTTCTCAGATTTGAAATCTAATCCCTCGTTTGAGAGTTATTCAATAAGATATTAGGGGTAAAATAATTAGTTTTAATTATTTTATTTGTGATTTTCCCTTGGGTGGATTTTTCCATAGAAGTCCCACACTGAAAAATTTTATGTCCCACCTAGGGTAAACGACATGTTCCAAACTCAACCATGACCTCATATTCATGATCCGAGATTAATTTTAAGAGATATACCATCTTCTTCACATGAATATTATAAAATATACTCAATATTTTTAGAAAATTACGTCCGGGCACACCGGGACTCAGAATTGCATGCCATCTCAATGCCTAGCTCTAGAAATATATATAAAAATATTTCAAAGTCTTACAAGGGAAACACCAGATCTCTACAACCCTAATGAGAAATGAATTAAATTAAATTTTTAGATTATATATCTATATTTATGAATTTAAATCCATTTAATGAATATTACTAGTTATATAGTTAAAGAAAAATCATATTTTCCTTGAAAAATGGTTTTCTTCTTCAGAAAACTGCTTTCCATCATACTTGTGGGTTTTATTTTAAATTAAATTCTTCCACCTCTGTGAATTGATTTTGATAAAATGTATTCCTAATTTGGAATCATATTAATTAATATTATTAAATAAGGTCAACTTAATTTTTGAACTATATGAATAGTAATTGTATTAAATATTAATTACCACGGTAAAAGAAAAATAGGTTTATTAAGGTTAAAACTAATTTAACAAATACTGGAAACAAAGGAACTATAATAGTATAAATATTTATAATTACATGTCCTTAAAATGATGATTATATTTATTCCTTATTTTTTTACTTTATAAATGATTTTGTAATAAGTTTGGGAAAAAAATATACAATAAAACAAAACAATTTATTTTTATGTAATATGTAATTTCAATTAAGACATTTAATTTGATAAATTAATTTATTTTTCAAATAAATTATATTTTAATAAAATATTATTATAAAATAATATTTATTAAATATAAATGATCATATAATTTTTATGAAGTTAAATGTAATTTTTATAAGGGTCTGAAAACTGTTATTATAAAAAACCCATCATTTCTCAATAAATGTTGATTTTATTTTAAAATTGAAAATTCACATTATAAATCCATGATGAATCCTAAAAAACATGTAATATATTTTAAGGTTTTAAAATCCTTTCTTTAAGATTGTGACCCTCCTCCATATAAGAAATGATATTATTTTACTATGATCATCCCTTGGCCATATAAAATAATTAAAACCACTCCCATTTGGAATAAACCATGGTAAAAAACCATGGGATGGTTTTTGGTTTTGGAAATTTTATTATGTAGAGTCCAAAACATAAATAATAAATAACCCCCCTCATTTCCTATATAAACCCACCCAATATCCCATTTATCATCACTCAAACTCCTTTCATCACTTATATACTCTTCCCTCCACTCTCTAGAGACCTCCCAAAGAACCTACAAGCTCTCAAGAAGCCCCTCCCAAGCTTTTGGAGTCACACACTCAAGTAAGGTATCCTCACCTCCCTTTCCTTTCAATTCGAGCACATTCATTGAAATTTGTGTTCCTAATTTAAATTTTTTACATTATTATTCATTTATAATAATTACCTTACTTTAAAATTTATGTTATATGAATTAGAGATCATTTATCCTCTCTCATTTTGACCATTACCAAAGCTGTTACTATGCTAAAATTCTATATGGGATCTACCAATCTCCTCTTTTTATCAAGCAATTATTATTTGTTATGTCTCTTAATTTCAATTTTATTATGTTGGGATATGTTCTCCCATATTCCTTTCACTTTCCATTTTATGAATAAGTAATTAGATACTTCTTTCAATCTCATTAATCCTCCCATGATCCTTTATGTACACCTGATACCATAACAAAATTTAGTGAGAGGTTTATCTCTTCTATTTTCCATTAAAGCACTTATTTTATGTTATTTATCTTAAATTACATTTTCTTATATTGAAATATTTCCACCCATATTCCCCTTACTTTCGATTTAATTTATAAATGATGATATCCCATTTCTCTCTCATTAATCCTCCCATGATCCTTTATGTACACCCATTACCATGCTGAATTATATTTAGGATTCTTTTCTCTATTCAAGTTTATTAATTACCTTATGCCTTATATTTAAAAATTTATAATGTTGGGATATGATTTTAAATGCCAATATTAATGCACATTTGATTTCTATGTGATGATAGACCCCCTTCTCTCTCAACAACCCATTTTTACAAATATTTAAGTGACACCATTATGCTGCTAAACTTTCACCATGATCTTCCCTGCCAAAGAAATTGTGTAGTTAATACCATACCAATTTCTCATTAAGGGTGTTCACATTTATCCACATATACATTTTTATTAGTGACTTACACATATTTATTCCATACTTATTAGTCATGGAATAAATTATGATTATGAATGAATTCATGTTTTATGATCTTTATGGAACACTTAAGCATGATAATTCAATGAATATGATGGGTGGGACCAAATAACACTCTAATGCATTGGGTAATATTTAGTATCATGATATGTCATGTTGGGACAAGGAGTGAACCTGATTCCTTTATGGCAATTTTTCTTCCATGATGTCATTTTGTGTTTAGCCTTAACATATGTTTATGATTCAATTTTTTAAGTTGTTTACACATTTCCCATGTTAAGAATATCATGATATATCATGTATCATTATAATTTTTATGATTTATACTCTTGTTATGTCCTATTAATATAACTATTGTGTAATATTCATTATTCTCTTCCTGTTATTCCATGTTTATTCTCATATAGGGCTTTATAGATAACCCCTTTCTTAGGTTTGTCCCTAGGATATCCCATGCAGTTTTAGAAATCCATGGAATTTTCGAATCATGTTAAGTAAGTTTTCAATAATGTTATTGTATCCCATTTTCAAAATGTTATGTTATGTAACTAATTCCAAAATACCCTAGACTTATTTATATTTTGGGTTGTATGAAGTGTAGTTTTATGTTATAAATCATGAATTAATGTGTAATAAATATTAAATTTATTGATGTTTCTATCTGAGAAAGAGTTTAGTTATTTTTGGGATTAGGATTAGAAAACTCTAGTTAAAGCCTTAGGTATAAGACTTTGTATAATTAAAAAATCACTAAAATTGGGTGAGTATAGAGTAAGTCGTTTATTGAGAAAATAAATCTCTATATGGATACTACACGTGGACATAGTTCTAGAACAGATATACCTAGGGGTTGCAACTCCAACAAGGTGTCCCATTTCTGACTTAGGGTGACCTAGTACACAACATCAGACATTAATGATCACCTAGTTTGACACTAATGAGAGATATTCTTGGGTAAATTCATAAGCTCATTACGAATCATTTTTAATAGATAAAAAATTTAAATAAGTGTCAATGTTAGAAAATAGATCATGGATAACATAAATTGAAGCTTATAAATTCATAAGATAAGGAAAAATATTTTATATATAAGTTATCACTTTAATTTATTTGGATTCCCATTTATGTGTTCAAATATATTCATCTTTATTTTTTTCCCTTTATTCTAGCTAATGGTTGGAAATAGGAGTAACCGTGTGAAAAACCGATGTGAAGGACAATGTCATGATTTCCAAAATGAGATTCCCAATCATATGGGAGCTTAAGTATAACATATTATGATTATGCCAAACTATCTATCAAAAATCACAATTAATAACTGGAACTTTATAGAATGCCCAAATAAGTCAATAAAGAGGAAGAGAACATCTCAAGGAAGTTTATCTGATAAATTTGATAGGGTAAAAATGACCTAAATTTCTTTTTGCAACAAGTGTAGATTGTGGAACCAAGGGAAATGTAAAAAAGGGACTATGAAATGTTTTAAAAGTGGGAAGATGCGGCATAAGGTATCCAATTTTTATAAAAAATAGATAATGTGATGGATAGAAATAAAAATCAATATAAAGTGCATTATACAATTATATGTAATAAATGTGTAGAAGTTTGTAATTATCTATTACAATTCTATATTTGAAGGGCTAAGATACATGATGAATATCAACGATCTCCATGAAAAAGGGAACAAAGAAAGTACAATGTTGAGATGGGTAATAATGATTGATATATATGTAACCTTTACTTCAGATTAGTGTATTTCATGTTCTATTTCAATTCATTCCCTATTATTATTCTTGTAAGTTTTATAAGAATATTTAATCACCACCTGAAATTATTTGACTTCATAAAAAAATTACTATGTATACCATTTTAATGTTAGTTGGAATATTCTTCTTGAAAATATTATCAGTCATACTTTAGTGTAATTTGGTGTTATCCTAATTTAAGAATGATTATCTTCTTATAAATCCAATATAAATATTCTTTAGTATGAATATTATTTCAATATAATAAAGCATATATGTTTCAAATTTTTGGGGCTTAGGTTTGACCTGTATCATGGAAATTATTGTAGTGTAAATATTAATGTGTTTATGTGTGGGTATTTTAGATTTATGCTTTAAAATTAGTTTATCAATAATATTTCTGGAGATAAGAATCAGGAAACATATAAGTATTTTCAATAGTGGTTTTTCTATAAGGACTTGATATTTATTTTGAATTGTGATTATAACCTATAAAAGTGATTTAATAATAATGTGATATTTTGAAAAGAAAAATGATTTAAGGACTGATAATCCTTAATAAGTTATTGATTAGGGAAAAACTAATGATTCTTGGGATGATAGTTATAAGGATAAACTTATGTTTAAAAGCCTTGATACAACTTTTGAATATTTATGTGATGGGTGTTTAGTATGATATTTTCAAAAAAATATTACAGGAACACATATTATTATGTGATTAAACATATTTTTGGAGTTGTTTTATTTAGGCTGAGAAATATATAACCTTTAGGATTATCTGATATAAATGATCTCACATTTTTTGATGTATAAGAAGAATGGTATGGGTAATCCTTTTAGGTTAAAACAATATTTAATTTTAAAGTTATTAGTGTTATATATGGGTATTTATTTATAGAAGGATCTTTGTTAGACCTTTAGGGTTTTTTAGAATTTTGTTGACTAATGTGTTAATGTATTATATCACTTTATGCTAACCATTTTGAATTTATTAAAAAATTAGGGATATCTTGTTATTATTTGGAGTATTATGTGATTCGTTAGAAGTTTATTCTAGTGCCTTAGGAATAAAAATAATAATCTTAAGATCTCATAATTTGGAGAAAAAGTTGAGATTGTAGTAGAAATAAATTATCATTTTAAGGAAAGAATATTTCATTATGTTCCAAGTTTAGATGATAAATGAATTCCTTAACTCTAGAGAAATAATCTTGAATAATTTTTTTTCATATTCTGATGAATTTATTATCATTTTATCCATCACAAATTTATGTGTTTTTGGTTATTGAATTTATCTTGACCATGTTCTATATCACACTCAATTTTTTATTTGGTTTTAGATTTATATTCCATGTACATATTCTCACTTCCCACTAATGTTTACCTACTTGGAAACTTAGTTATGTGATGACCATTGTACATTCCTTTCTATATTTTCAATTGGATGTTTTATAAAGCCCTTTTTTGATGTGGGTAGTTAATAAATATATTTAAAAGTTTCAAAATATTTGTATTAAATTTATTTATATGACTATGATTAACTAATTAATGAATTATATATATATATCCTAAATATATTGATAAATGATTAGAAAATAATCAATCAATTTTTTTTGGTAATGTTTTTTTTGTATGTTTTATTCAAAAATGATTTTTATTTTTGCATGAAAAATATATTATAATTATTTACTATGAAATTTAGATAAATTTTTTTTGATAAATTTTTTGATCTTATCAGATCATAATTAACTTAGGTTGAAAATTTTGAATTTTTTAGAAAATATAGATTTTTATCAAATAGTAAAAAATACACTTTTTATTATATTTTATATTGATAAATTAATTAATTTAAAAGAATAATTATCCTTTTAATTTTATTTAAAGGTAAAATAAGTATCATTAAATTATAATCAATTAATTACATTTTAAACTGTATTTATACCAGACATTAGTATAAGATTATTTTTAATCTTAAAATGCATTTGTTTTTAAAATTGTTTTAAAATGAAAAATGTCTCTCGATTATAATTAATTAAAATAACACATGATGAGAATTTATTTAAATTAATTTTTTATATTATATATCTATATTTATGAATTTAAATCCATATAATCAATATTACTAGTTATATAGTTAAAGAGAAATCATCTTTCCCTTGAAAACATATTTTTTTCATAAAACTGCTTTCCATCTTGTTTGTTGGTTTTATTTTAAATTAAATTCTTCCACTTATGTTTATTGATTTTAATAAAATTTATTCTATATTTGTAATCATCTTAATTAACATCAGGTAATATGTTCAACTTAATTTTTAAACAATATAAATAGTAATTCTAGTAATTATTAATTACCATAGTTAAAGGAAAATAAGTTAATTAAGATTAATTTTTTTAACAATAACTAGAAACAAAGTAACTATAATATTATGAATATTTATATTTAAATTTCATTAAAATTATTATTAAATTTATTCCTTTCTATTTTGAATTTATAATGATTTTCTAATAAGTTTGATAAAAAAAAGTATACGATAAAACACAAATTGTATTTTTAAGTAATATGCATTTTCAATTAAGACATTTCATTTGATGAATTAATGTATTTTTGAAACAAATTATATTTTAATAAAATATTATTATAAAATAATATTTATTAAATATAAATAATCATATAATTTTTATGAAGTCAAATGTAATTTTTATAAGGGTTCAAAAACCGTTATTGTAAAAAACCCAACATTTCTTAATAAATGTCAATTTTATTTTAAAAGTGAAAATTGAAATATTTATAAAATTATTTTTATAAAATTAATATTATTTTTGGAATCATAACATCTAAATTATCCAACGATTATTTTTTCATAATTTCTTAATATAGTCAAATGTTTTGGTAAAAATTAAATACCAAATAAATATACTTTGAGTATTTTGACATCATAATGAACCAAAAGTGATTTAATAAATACTATAAATGGTATAAATGAAAAAATATATGTTTTCAATTTAAAATAATGTGATTTTAAGTTTATTTTATTTATTTTATAAAGCCATTATGAATCCTCCAAAACATGTAATATATTTTAAGGATTTAAAATCCTTTATTTAAGAGTATGAATCACCTCTACATAAGAAAGGTTATTATTTCATTAAGTTCAGATATTTTCTTTATAAAATAATAAAAAACCCCCATTTAAAAGAAAACATGGGAAAAAACCATGTTATAGTTTGTGATTTTGGATATTTTTATTATATTGTGTCCAAAACCTAAATAATATTAAAATACCACTCATTTCCTATATAAACCCAAACAATTTCCCATTTTTCTTCACTAAAACCAATTTTAGAACATAAATAATCCTCCCACCACTCTCTAGAGTCCTAAAAAGGCACCTAAATTTCTCAATAATCCCCTTATAATCTTTTTGAGGCACATACTCAAGTAAGGGATCCTCACCTCCCTCTACTCTTTTCAATTCAAGTACATTATTTGAAATTAATCTTCTTAATTTCAATTTGTTACATTCTAATTAATTTATAATCATTACATTACTGTAAAGTTGATTTTATATTAACAATATATAATTTATTCTCTCTCATTTTTATCATTACGTAAGCAGTTATTATGTCGAAATTCCATATAGGATCTACCACTCTCCTATTTTTATCAAGAACTTATTTTTGTTATGTATCTTAATTTAAATTTTTTTATGTTGGGATATGTTATTTCATATTTCCATTACATTCCATTTTCTGAATAAATAATTAGATACTACTTTCACTCTCATTAATCCTCCCATGATCCTTTATATACACCCATTACCATACTAAAATTTAGTAAGGGATTTCTCTATTCTTTTTTTTATTCAAGTACTTTTATGTTATGACTCTTAAATTAAATTTTCTTTTGTTGAAATATGTTTTAACATATTCACCTTACTTTAAATTTAATTTATAAATTATTATATCCCCTTTCCCTCTCATTAATCCCACCATGATCCTTTATACGCATCGGTTAAATATCGTTAGGATTCTATTCTTTATTCACGTTTCTTTATTACCTTATGCCTTATATTTTTAAATTTATAGTGTTGAGATATGATTTTACATGTCCCTATTACTTCCCATTTTATATCTTTGTGATAACAGACCCATTTATCTCTTATCAACTCATTTTTACAAATAATTAAGTGATGTCATTATGCTGCAAAAAATTCACCATGATCTTCAATGCCAAAGCAATTGTGTAGTGAATACCATACCCATTTCCTATCAAGGGTGTTCAAATTTATGCACATATACTTTTTTATTGGGGTAATTACACATATTTATTTAATAATAATTAATCTTAGAATAAATTATAATGATTAATGAATCCATGTTTTATGATCTATGTGGCACACTTAAACATAAAAATGAAATGAATATGATGGGTATGTCCGGATAGCGCTTCTATGCATTGGGTAATATTTAGTATCGTGATATGTAACTTTGGAACATAGAGTGAGCCTGGTTCCATTATGGGAACTTTTCCACCAAGACATCTTGGTGGGTTTATCCTTTAACTATGTTTATGATTCAGTGTTTTAAGTTCTTTCCACATTTCCCATGTTATTATTACCATGATATATCATGGGTCATTTTCATTTTTATGAATCCTACCCTTGTTATGACCCATTTATATGACTATTGTGTAACATGTATTATTATTTTCATGTTATGACATGTTTACTCCCTAACTGTGATTTATCACTCACCCCTTTCTCATGTTTTTTCCTAGGTTATCCCATGTAGTTTTAAAAAGTCAGCGAATTTTAGAAGCATATTAAGAAAGTTTTCAATAATGTTTTTTTATCCCATGTTGAAAATGTTATGTTATGTACCTAATTCTCAAAGACACTAGAATTATAAATCTTTTAGGTTGTATTAAGTGTAATTTTATATAATAAATTATAAATTAGTGTGTGATAAAGATCAGGTTTGTTATATAATACCCACACAGTTTAGCCAAACTTTGTGCCTACCAAGTGACTCCCAAAATCTTCAGTATGGTTTCCAATAGAAGTTATATGTTTCCCCTAATCATTTTAAAATTTTACACCATTAAAAATTCTTCCAAAATACTCCAAAATTATCTATAAACTCCCAAAAATTATCCCAAGTATTATATAACATCAAAATAAAAAATAAAAGGGTAACATACTTGAAATTAGGGGTGTTAATGTCTCCCCAAAATTAGGCTTTCTATCCCCAGAAATATAGATATTTCTAATGCTTTGGGATTGTTTAGGACATTAATATAGCATAAATTCTTCCCATTCCCATTTATCTTCTTGAATTTGACCATAGTTTCATAACACTTTCACCAAATAGATACTCTTTCCCGAAAACAATTTCTCTTATTTATCCATAATTCATATCAAAACATGTAATAATGTAGCATCCAATTCAAGATCAACATGATACCATCGAATCAATTGGTTAGAATGAGGTTGGTACTTATTAAATTTAGATACATAAAATACATTATGTATGGAGATTAATTATTATGTTAAATCTAAACAATAATCTGCATCCCCAATCCATTCCTATATTTCAAAAGGGTCGATGTATCGAGGAGAAAATTTACCTTACTTATGAAAAAATCAATGCCCAAGCCTCGGAGAGGCTTTGAAGAATGAATTATCTCAAACATAAAATGATAATCACTAATTATGATTATCCACATAAGAATTATGATGACTCTTATCCATCATTATCCTTTTCATGTTCATCTAAATTTTCTCAGTCATCTCCAAAACAAGGCTAGGTCTCAAAAATGACATTTCTTTGATTTTTACCCAACAAAGTGGAGACCAAAAAGTATGTCCATAAAATGATTCAAAATGAATAATATATATAAAGGCCTAAAAATTATTATTTCATGATCCACTAATGGTATATGATCTTCCCATGAGCCTCCAAAATCCATAACATATGCTAAAAAATGTCTTATAATGTTTGAATCATCCATTCTGATTGTATATCCATTTGAGGTTGATTAGTGTTTCTAATGGTTAACTGAGCACAAAAATATTTTTTATAAATAATATAAAATCTAAGAAGTTAAACAATGATCTTGGTTAGATACAATCAAAACTATTATTTCATGAAATTTTATAACTTTTCAAATATAGATTTTTGCGAAATATTCCACTGTATTGGATTCAAAAATAGGGATGAAGTGAGATGATTTTTTGATTCCATACAGAATCAATCATATGTAATCATTTTTCCAAACCATTCTTCGTATTATATGAGAAAATACACAAACATGTTCCTTTTAGACTCTCTCCACTAGTTAGTAGCCTCTGGCATTCAAGGAGTGCGCTTAAGGCCATGTGGCAAGCCAAATTAGGTGACGTGTTAGGTCGATCCGGGCTAGTTTGTAAAAAGAACATATCATAAGTATAAGAAGTAGGCCAGTTTCATACACATAATCATAGAAAATAATTTACTTAGTGAAGTCTCACATCCAATACTATCATAGTGGATTGGGTTTACTTCTAATTCCATCATTTTCTTCATAGTGGACAAAGTCCTTTACTAAATTGTATTCACTCTCTATTCCAATCCCTATGATCTCATGAGATATAATACCTTGCCCAATGAATTCTAGGGATTAAATATACCCATACATCACATTATTAAAACCATACATATGTGTGCCACAATATCATAAAAATATTAATCAATTCCTCACAGCATAACACATGTAAAATAAATGAGTTTCATAAAAATTTCATAATCACATAATCATAAGGCAAATAGAGAAAAAATATGGATGGTATAAATATATTATATCCCTATTGAAGCATAAGAAACATCAATGTATGTTTATATAGATGAAAAATATTTTTAGGAGAGCATTTTAACAATTCTTCAAAAATATGGGAAAATATCCTTTTTCTATGGTATATTTATAATTAAGAATTTCTAGAATATTGAGAAAAACAATTTCTTTTAGAATAACCATGGAAACTATAAATTGAAGCTTCAAATAAAATAATGTTTTTGAAGACAAAAAATTTGTTCTTTCAGTAAGTGTTAATACAAAGATTTCTTTCACGCTTTTGGTAAAAAGTCCAAAAGTACTTTGTTTAGAAAACAACAAGAATAATAATTTAAAAAAATTAAAAATAAAAACTAATTTGGTTGAAAATTACTTTAAATAATCATTTTATAATAGAAAAGTTCATTCTTGATAAACTTTTTAAAGAACTTAGAAATGGAATAAAATGTTTTTTGATTATGGAGAAAATATGGTAAACTTTTCTTAAATACATTTTCACAATCATTTTATATTAAAAAGAGAGAATAATTAAAGGAAAACATGAAAAGAATAGAAATATATAAAGGATAATAAAATATACAGGGTTTAAATGATAATTTTTATATAGTTCTCTATAATGTAAATTTAACATAGACAACCCTAGAAAGAAATGAAATTATAACATAACCTTACCTCAAGCCCCGTCTGGATTCGTACCTATTCAAACCTAATATAAAATAAAAATATTTTTATTATAAATCTATTACATAACCATATTCATACATATATTACCATGTATCATTCCATTATAATTTCTAATTATCCTTTTATTAACAATTCTTTATTAAAATGATCATTCAGGTGAAACTGATCCGCTTTTCATGCATGTTTCAATTTGATAGTCCCAGTCCTTTCACCTTGGTCATGATTTCATTATATTAAAATTTTTAATAATCAGTTTTGTATCGTATTTATTCATTATTTTAAATTTTATAAAAATTCATATAAAGCAGTGATGAAAAATGAATTACATCACTACATGAGGATGATAGTCCATACATACGCACAAATTATGTTTCCACTTTTTGATGGATGAAAAAAAATAAAGGTAAATAACAATTCACCATTATATAATAATAATTATATCATTAATATTATATATATTAATTAAATTTATCATTATGAACATCCTATAAAGGGGTAAAGACAAATCACATCCCTTCATAGAGGTGGAAGTCTACATGTATGCATGAGCGATGTTATCATTTTTCTACAGATGATAATGAGATATAAAATGGATATAAAATTAATATAAAAACATTTAATTATTTTAATTATAATTATTCCATCATTTAAATATTATTGTAGAACATTTTTATGAGGTTTAATAAGAAATAAACATGAAAAATATTGGTAATAACATATTCCTCTTCGTCGAGTATCCTTCTTTGAAAATCACCTTATTGTTTCTTGGATGGATCGTTTTAGAAAACAAAGTCAAGGTCATGGAAAAGGATGTTGGTATAGTATTTTGATTGAAATTGGTTGAGATAAATAGTTCAAGTGGTGTGGAAAATAGAGGAGAGGAGGTTCCATTTTATAAGTGAGGGGAGGGGCACACTTATAATTATTATGAATATTAAAATATAATAAAGTAACTATCATGGGGAAGTGGACCCAAATAGGCTCAAGTTTTAATATAGTATGATATAAGATCAAAATAAATTTCAAAAATAGGATTTATTCAAGTTCTTAGGCCATTATAACCCATATATATTTATTTTAATCTCTCTTTAACCCTTTTAACTTTTTCCGTAATAATGAATTTTTACCTTAGTAATTATTCATAATGACATAGAATAAAAGTTTCTTCATTAAAAAATTTAAAAACAATGACTAAAAATATGGAAACCATTTTATCATATTCAATTACTATAAGTTACATAAATACATTTTAAAATAAGTCTATAAAATATAAAAAAAACCATTTTTAGACAAATGAATTTTCAAGAATAAAACCGAATTTATTATCATTAATTGTCCAGTAATAACAATTAAATAAATGTTAAAATATTTTATTGAATACATTAACTTAAAATTTCATTAAAATTAATCATAAATAGTGATTTATTTAATTTATTAAGATAAAAACACATTTCATGCATAAAAAAAGTTTTTTTATAAATATATTCTTTTTTACTTTTAAATGATTTTATTTTCATTTCTAACCAATTAATAACTTATTTGTTCATTTTAAAAATGTGTAACAATTATTTTTTCATAATTTGGTTACTGAAATTAGTACCTACTAATCCAATGGATAGGTGATAGCTACCACATCTAATAATAATATTTTAATAGTATATCACAATTTGTTTAAACTTAGCATTTCTTATAAAAAATATATCAATGATTTGAAACATATTTAAAGAGAAATATATAATAAAATATCAGTCTGCTAAAATCAGAAAACACTTAAACTAACAAAAAATCTAGAAACACACTCAACCTCTCAAAATCTATAATGGAGGTTCCTGGTCCCCAAAGTAGTTGGGTGGGAATAATAACTCCTGTGGAGGATCCCAGTTATATATGTTCTCTTAGACAATAAAAATACTAACTCCACATATAGAAGATACCAAATTTGTGTGATTGGGTGAAATACCAACCCTATTTGATCTTCAGGTAGAGGATCCCAACCTTTTATGAGTGAATGAGTGAAATATCATCCCTACATGATCTACAGGTAGGGGATCCCTAACCCAAATTGACAGGTACCCAACCCAAAGATAGTTAGAGGAACCGATGCCCTAATATGATTTTTTTACCGGGATGGATTATTGGAATTGATAATGGTTCAGATATCAAGAACGATCTCTAACATCAGCTACCCAAAGATAAATATAGAAAACTAATCACATCACCTCATTTATTATCTTTGTTACAAAAGTAAATATTGTCATCACACTCAACATAGAAAGAAGATTAGGATGGACTATTCAAATGGTTAAATCTAAGTCCTGAGAAAGGAGATACTAAGAACAGTAAAGGATATATAGGACATGATATATACATTCTTGTAAACATTGTGTAGTAACTCTAGGCATGTACAGTAGTAATCATGCCATGTAGAAATAGTAAACTGGGTGTATTTTACACCATATAATGGTTGGGTATGTACTTCAATACACACCATATAGAATATTATATAGGGTGTACTTAAATTACATATATTGGATGGATGTGTAATCTAGTATACACTATATATTAGAGTACATGGGGTGTACCTACATTCCATGTAATGGATGGGTGTGTACTCGAGTACACACAATATAGAAGAATACATGGGTTGTACTTACACACCATGTATTGGTTGGGTGTGTAATACAATACACACTATGTTGAGTGGGAAAACACTAAATTGGGTGTAATACCAAACTAAACATTTTTTATTTTTTATAGAATTTTCCAGCAACCATATATAAAATGTACTTATTAGTCACATATATTGTAACAATTTTCCCACATAGAAAGCCTAGTAACTACACATGGAAAAGTACACCCCATGTAATGAAGAAAATTCAAGAAATCAACCTGTTTATTGAAAATTCTACATCCAATATAAGAACATGGGGTTTTTTACAAGGTACATATCCTTTTTATTTTGGTTTAAATGCCTAATTAAAACCTATTATGAGTGCCAAATTTGATCACGAGTGTTCCAAGAGTGTATGAGGCTTGTTTGGAGCCCAAAACACAGTTTTTAGGGTGAAAAAGGCATGTCACATAGTTAATAGAAACATTATGGTGAAGGTATCACAGTTACTTATAACCGTGTGAGTTTAGACAATGGAGTCCTAAAAGACACAATTAAACAAATTGTGTGGTTTGGGGCACATGGTCATGCGGGAATGTATGCAATTTTTGAATAGTGGATGAGACAGAGTTTTCACATGGTTAGTAAAACCATGCATACAAACTTTTTAGGGCGACCCTTTCATATATAAGAGGGCACATGGTTAAAACAAAATTTAGATAAATGTTCGGTCAAACCGTGTGGCCAAACATGTGGTGAAAGTTCCTAGTCGGAGTATTTTATCACTGAGAGGGGGAGGGGGTGAATCATTGATACTCTTTTTATTTTATATTTTTATTCAATTGAATCAAACTTCTACTCTTGTTAAAGATTTTAATTCTCTTTTGAGAAACAAATCAACACAAATCCAATGGAACACAATGATTTACAAGGGTCACTATTAAATAAGAATAGCTACGTCCTTGGTATGGTTTTGAAATGATCCAATATCATACAATCCACTAGAAATCAATCATTGTATTATAATGAGTAGGATGTACACTTACACTCTTGTAGCACTATGAAACAATACAAATAGTGCATATTCACCATCATAGAATAATTGGGAAATACATTTGTTTTGTAACATCTCATGATACCTGTGCTTCTTTTCAAATCACCAAATTTATTCAATTGTAAAACAATTTTTATTTTCCTTACCCAGAAGAAAAGTAAGAACCTCTTGTACTATGTAAAAACAATTAGTATGATTACCTTGAGTATGATGCTCCCAGTACAATTCTTCTCGGCTCGATCTTTTAATTGAATACAATATAATAGAATCGGTACCACTCTAATACCTGCATAAAACAGTCAAGAAAACTATAATCAGCACTAATTCAAAATATTTATGTAATATTCAATACAAATAGAATCAGCACCACTTCAAAACATGTATGTAATAGTCAAGAAAAATAAAGAATGAATGAATTAGAATCACTTGATAAATTAAATATAATCAGCACCACTTCTCAAATGGAATACAATCGGCACTTCCTCACAAGACGAATTCAATTAGCACCACTTCAAAACCTGGGTCAGATGAAACTTAGTATGTTTCTTCCTCAGCCCGAGAAACCCAATACGAAAAAACCAATTATGGAAAACTCGAAACTAATTAATTCATCCTAAAACAATAAACACTCAAAAGAAAAGTCAAGTATGAATACCAATGATATCCTCTTCTCTCTATAAATCCATAGCTTCTCTCTCTTCTTTTTTGAATAGTGATCATTTTCAGAATGTATAAAGTACCTTCTCCTTTTATAGGTGACAATTGGAAGGAATCCAAAAGTTTTCCCTGCTCATTCGAAATTTCCCAAATTTGAATTTCCCCTGAAATTATGGGATACACCTTGACTTCATCTAAGTTTTTCGAAGCTTCTCACATATTCTCTAAACTTCATCTCAATATTCATATCTTTCATTGGTATTTCCATACCCATTTCTTATTCCAGAAACCCAAAACAATTTTTCTTTTAGAAATCCAGAAACGTGGGTACGATTATTGAGTACGATTGTTTCTGGGTACGATGGTCTTTAATCAGTACCATCTCATTTATTTTACATTCACGAGTGAGTACGATGAAAAACAAATTCAATACCATGTCAGCATGATATGCATCATCTCTTCCCTTTCTCTTCCCATTGTCACAACTCTTTACTCTATTCCATCGACACAACCCTTTCCTGTTTTTTATTGGCATGACTATTTCTCCTTTTCCATCATCATGATTTTTACATCAGCATGAATTTTCATTAGCATGACTTTGAGTCTGATGAAAAACAAAGTGAATAATATGTCAGAATGACATACATGCCTTTTTTCATCGGTATAAATTTTCATTGGCACAACTCTGAGTCTGATGAAAATCAAAGTGAATACTATGTCGGCATGACATGCATGACTTTTTCATCGGCACAAATCTGAGTCCATTTAAAAACAAAGTGAATACTATGTCAGCATGAATTTTCATCGGTACAACTATGATTCCAATGAAAAACAAAGTGAATACTATCTTGGCTTGACATGCATTGTTTTTTTCATTGGCATTACTTTTCACAATAACCATTCTTTTTCTTTTACTTTCAAAATTTCATCTCTTTCACTCTCACTAGTTCTTTCTTTCAATTTCACCACTTCTTTTCTTTCAAATTCACCACTCCTTTTATTTCACTTTCACCGCTTTTTTTATTTCACTTTAACCATTCATTTTATTTCATTTTCTATTGAGGACGATGCAAAAAAAATATAACAATGATTTTGAAAAAAAATGAGCCCCACCACTTTTCCATCTACATCTGCACCAGAACATTTACTTTCTTCTTTCTTTCATCAATATTTCATCATAAGTTCCACGAAATACTTATGATTTGTGAGAATTCAGAAACAGAAAAGTTTCATCACAATTGTAACTAAAAATTGAAACTCAAAATAGAAACTCAAAACAAAAACTCAAAATAGAAAATCAAAACAGAAAATCAAAACAGAAACTCCAAACAGAAACTCAAAACAATTGTTTCCAAAACAAAGTGATGTGATTTCAAAACAATTCTTGACAACCAAATACAACACTTGAAAACCTTCAAGGCCTTTAAATACAAAAGACCTTCTTTATCAGCTTGGTCCTAACAATATCCCCCTTTGGATTTTGTTGTCAACCAAGTTTCATAAATCACTGAACTTTGTAACCACAAGTAATGGATTACATATCAACAATTCTAAGCCTATGTGAGCTAACTCATTATATGAAATAATAATCATTAATAGAAAAACCATGAAATCCAAAAGTAGTGATCATGAAAACCTCTTCCCTTTATCTTTATTTTCTCTATTCTCTTTGGAATACAATTCAATTTCTTTTCCTAAAACCACTCCAACAAACAATTAGAATAGTTAAATCACAAAATAATGATGAATTCACAGCTTACCCACAACTCCCTCTTTTGTGAAATTGATTTATGAAACAAAAAAATTCTCACCCTTGGCAAAAAAATTCAATAGTAAGATGAGAGAGGTGACAGATACACATACCTCAATCTTGAAGAGAAAGAGGTTGGACATCCATGTTCAACCTCATTTTTTAGAATGATTCCTTCAACAAAGGTTTTGTGAAAATATCAGCAACTTGTTCTGATGTTGGAACATAATCCATATTCAATTAATTCTTCTCCACTTTCTCTTTGATGAAATGATATTTTATATCAATATGTTTTGAACAAGAATGTTGTAGTAGATTTCTGGTGAAATTGATTTTACTTTGATTACCACAACCCAAGCACAAGGGTAACTTAACTTCTACAAGTAAATATTCCAATTGTGTTTTTATCCACATAAGTTGAGTAGTGGCTTGAGTAGCAGCAAAAAACTCATATTTGGCCGTACTGATAGTTACTGAATTTTGTTTCTTTGAATTCCAACTAACACAATTATTTCCCAGAAAGGATACCCCACCAGATTTGGATGTTCTACTATCAACATTTCCTGCCCAATCTGCATCTGAATACCCAAACAATTCAATTAAATTTGAGCTATCATATTTGATTCCAAAGTTTGTTGTGCCTTTGATATATCTGAGAATTATTTTTATAGCAAGTAAATGTGATTATTTTGGAGCACTTTGAAATCTTGCACATAAGGTAACAACAAACAAAATGTTGGGTCTGTAGGCAGTCAAACACAATATACTTCCAATCATATTTTGATACTCTTTCCGATCAACTTAATTTCCATATGTATCTTTACTCATATTTGTTCCCACTTAAATGGGTATGGAAATAAGTTTTTAATTTTCCATTTCAAACCTCTTGATAAGTTCTTTTTCATACTTATCATGGGAGAGGAAAATGCATTCTTTCTTTTGCTGGACTTGTAACCCAAGAAATTATTTCATTTCTCCAAGCATGGACATTTAAAATACATTCTTCATTTATTTATAAAATCTCTCACAACTTCCTTCATCATTCCTAGCAAAGATAATATCATCAACATAAACAATTAAAATGAGGTAATACTCTTGAATTTCTCTGATGTAAATATTGTTGTCCACTCTTACTTTGTTAAAATTCATCTTTCTTAAGCATGTATCCAATTTATATTACCATTCCCTTAGAGTTTGTTTTAGGCCATATAATTTCTTTTTTCAATCTGCGCACATAACCTTCATCTTTTCCAATAACAAAGACACAAGGTTGTTCAATTTAAACCTCTTCTTCAACATCTCAATTTGGGATTGTAGATTTAACAACCATTTGGAAGATCTTGTAGTCTCGTTGTGCAGCAATAGAAAAAAATATTCTGATTGTTTCAAGTCTTTACATAGAATAAAAGTTTAGATCAAAATCAATAACATCAAAATATTCACTTTTATATTCACCACCATTATTAGTTCTCAACTTCTTCACAGAATACTCACATTCTTTCTCAGTTTTTCTTCTGAAACTTTTAAACATTTTCAAAGCATCTGATTTTTGTTTAATGTACATAACACAAGTAATGTGAGTAAAATCATCAATGAAATTAACAAAGTACTTATCTACATATGTTGATTGTTTTCTCATTGGCCCACATATATCAGAATGGATCAGCTCTAGGGGTTGTTTTGAAAAAATATCAACTTTCTTATGCACATTATTTGTAATTTTCTCTTTATGGATGATAGTGAAACACCAATATCTTCTTCTTGACAAACCAAGAATGTCTCTAACACTGTCTATTTTAGATAACTTGCTCTTGTTTATCTGACAAATATTCCCAAGAATTTCATGCCATAACTAATTCTATTCCATTATACTCATGTAACAAGAGTTTTGTGAATCACCAACCTGAAAAAAATTTCATTTCATACATTGGACTCTTGTAACAATCTTTCTATAATCTTCAATTTTTACAAAAAAATACATCTTTCTTGAAGATAACCTTGTTACCCTCATCACAAAATTGTGAGACACTTAGTAGGTTGTGTTTTAGTCTATCAACATACAATGTTTTCTTAGATTTCATCTTTTCTATTCGAATAATGGCTAACCCAACACCTTTGACTTTCAAAAATTTATCATTTCCAAATTTCATTGTGCCATATTTATAATCTTTCATATCCTTCAACAATTACATGTCTCCAATCATGTGAGAAGAATACCCACTATCAAGTATCCAGGGTCATTATCCTTTCATGGATTTTAATGCAGTTTCAACAACAAGCATCTTTTCTCTATTCTTTCTATTATTCACCTTCAGCTTTTGAGAATTGAGAATATTTTGCTAAGATAGTAACAAAACAAGACATCACTTTTCAAGGTTTCCAGGTTGTTCACATCCTTCACAAAATTGTTCCCAAGGTTTGGAACCTATTTTCAATATTCACTTCATTATTTTTATATTTATTCAAAACAACCTTCTCATTTTTATATATTTTAAGAGATTGAATCCCCCTCAATCTCTTTATTTCATAAACTGTGGAATAATAATAATGTTGTTGATTGAACCAACGAAAACTTTTTTTTCTTAAATCCCCCACAATACCAGCAATACCCATAGAAAGAGTATTTTCCTCTCAAACCTCCATAATGATCATAATTGCAAATGTGTTTCTCTGAAACCTTCTTCTCCTTTTTCGATTAACCAACCCTTGTATTATCAATAATATTCCTTATTTTCTTTTTTTTAATGATCAGAAATAGACATATTGGAAACTTTTCCAGATTCAGAATGTTTTAAAACATTCCCAACCTTGTTATTTTTGGCCACATACATAACATTCCCAAATTTCTTCATTTCAAAAACAATTTCATTATTCTTATCACCCTTTGAAGGTATCTTTTATTGAACCATATTAAGTTTCTCATTAAGAGAAAATTAACGAACTTTAGTGATATAGTTTTAGAAAAATATACCTTTCCTTTCAAAATCAGAGAGTTTTTTTGGACATGTTCCCACTCTTCTTCTTTTACTTTTAGCTTCACCTCTAAATGCTCATTATGATTCTTTTATTCCTTAAGAGATTTCTTCAAATCATCAATCTATTTAATTAGTTTTTTGTTATCAAACTAAAATCATTCCTGGTTGCTTGAGCATTCATTTTACATCATTTTTTTCTTTTCAAGGCTTATGATATTTCTCAAAAATTCTTTCAACTCTTCTTTCAGATGCATTTCAAGCTGAGTTTATTATTTTTTTGAACTAATACTTATAAATTATTCATCATTAACTGTTTAAATGAAAGTATTTTCATTACCATACTCAATGTATTTTTCAAATTTAGAATCACTCTCTTATTTTTCACCATCTTTGGAGAATAAACTTCTTCTTTTTTATTTGAAGAATTTATTTTCTTTTCCTTTGTCTCCCTTATTATTACACAATATTCATGTCTTTATTTCTTCAATATTACTATCATATTCTTTCTTTCCTTGAGGAAAATTAGTTGTAAAGTGACCAAAACCTCAACATTAAAAACATTTCAAGATAATTTTCCCATTGTATTTCCCTATACCTCTTTTCACATTGTTAGAAAACAAGGATAAGATTTCATTGAGATTTTTACATACCTCATTTTTAGATTCAGAATCACCAGCTTCATCTTCAATAACAATATTTATTGAATTTTCTTTCTTCATATCCTTAAAATGCATTTCCCTATCAACCTTTGTTTTTCTATTAATATCATTCTCGATTCTTATTTCATATGTGAAAAGACAAATATGTAAATCATCAAGAGATAATTTTTGAGGATATATGTCTTCCAATGAAGAATTTTTTGCATCAAATTTTTCAGGTAGGATTCTCAAGATCTTTTCAAAAACTGTAGTGTCTTTAAACTTTTCACCAAGACATCTGATAGTACTCACAATTTCATTGACCCTTGTAAGGAATTCCCCAACATATTCATGCTCACCCATCTTCAAATCTTCATACTTCAATATCTATATTTGTAACTTTTTCTTCTAAACTTTTTTATTTCCTTCAAATATGTTTTTCAATTTATCCTACATACCTTTAGATATGGAAAGACCTTTCACTCTCAAGAATTCACTTTCATAAAATGATGATAATACATCATTCTTAGCATTTCCATCATTATCAAGAAACTTCTTGTCAACAGGTGTAAGTGGAGCACTATCATAATTGGGGGGAAACATAGTTATTGCCTCTTCAAGACCATCATAACTAATAGAAATAAGATATGGAAACATTCTATCTTTCCAAATATGATAGTTATTTCCATCAAAGATTATAATACCTTTAATGTTCACATAATTTACATTCTCCATCAGCAAAGAATAACAAAGGGAACCTACCTATGACACCAATTTAAAGTGCCTAGTCAGAGTATTATATCACTAAGAGGGGGAGGGGGTGAATCAGTGATACTATTTTTCTTTTATATTTATATTCAATTGAAACAACCTTCACCTCCTTTAAAATATTTTAATTCCCTATTGAGAAAAAAAGAAACACACATCCAAAGGAACACAAATATTTACAAGGTTCACTATTAAATAATAATAGTTATGTCCTTGATATGGTTTAGAAATGATCCAATACCATACAATCCACTAGAAATCAATACTTAGATTACAACAAGTACGATGTACCCTTATACTCGTGAAACACTATGAAACAATACAACTAGTGCATGTGCACCCTCTTAGCACAACAGGGTAATACATTTGTTTTGTAACATCTAATGTTACCAGTGCTTCTTCTCAATTAACCAAATATATTCAATTGTAGAACAATTATTCTTTTCCTTAAACAAAATAAAGGTAACAATCTATTGGTCTATGTAAAAACAATCAGTAAGATTACCTTGAGTACGATGCTCCCTGTCCGATTCTTCTCAATCAGATAATTCAATTGAATACAATAGAATAGAATGGATCCACTCTATTAATTGAATAAAATAGTGAAGAAAAATACAAATTGAATCATCACCACTTCAAAACATGTATGCAATAGTCAATAAAAATAGAGAATGAATGAATCAGAACCACTTGAAAAATCAAACCGAATTGTCACCACCTCTCAAATAGAATACAATCGTCACTTCCTCACTAGCCTAATACAATTTTCACCACTTCAAAACTTGAGTTCGATGGAACTTAGTATGTTCCTTCCTCATCCTGAGAACCCCAATATAGAAACACCCAGTATAAAAAACTCAAAACTGATTAATTCATCCAAAAACGATAAACACTCAAAACAAAAGTCAAGTCTGAATAATAATAATCTCTTCTTATCTATAGAAATATAGAGCTTATATATCTTCTTTAATGAATAGTTCTCATTTTCATAAATTAAAAATTACCTCCTCCTTTTACAGTTGTTAATTGGCAGGAATCCAAATTTTTTTCCCGCCTATTCAAATTTTCCCAAATTTGAATTTCCCCCTAAAATTATGGGATACATCTTAACTCCATCAAAGTTTCTTGAATCTAATCCAAATATTATCTCAATATTTGTCTCCTTCATTTGTATTTCAATACACATTTCTTCTTTTAGAAATCCAAAAAAAAATTCTTTTAGAAATCTATAAATGTGGGTATGATTGTTGAGTACGATTGTTTCTGGGTATGATAGTCTTGAATCGGCACCATCACTTTTCTTTTACTCTCAATAGTGAGTAAGATGCAAAACAAATTCATTACCATGTCATCATGACAGGATTAATCTCTTCACTTTATCTTTATATTGGAAAGAATATTTCCTCTTTTCCATCGACACAATTCTTTATCATTTTCCATCAGCATGACTTTTCCATCAGCATGAGTTTTCATCGGTACGACTCTGAGTCTGATGCAAAACAAAGTGAATAATATGTTGTCATGACACACATGGGTTTTTTTCATTGGAATGAATTTTCATTGGCCAAACTCTGAGTCTGATGAAAAACAATGTGAATACTATGTCAGCATAACAAGCATGACTTTTTCATCATCACAACTTTGAGTTTGTTGCAAAAAAAAGTGAATACTATTTCGGCATGAATTTTCATCGGCACGAATCTGAGTCCGATGAAAAAAAAGTGAATACTATGTCAGTATGACATGCATGATTTTTTTCTTTCAGTATGACTTTTTACAATCACCATACCTTTTCCTTCACTTTCACCACTTCTTTTCTTTCACTTTAGCCACTTCTTTTATTTCACTTTCACCACTTATTTTATTTCAATTTCACCAATAATTTTCCTTTAATTTCACCACTTCTTTTATTTCACTTTTACCACTCATTTTCTTTCACTTTCACTTGAGTATAATGCAAAAAAATAGGTAACAATTATTTTGAAAAAAAATCAGCACCACCACTTTCCCATCGACATTAGCACCAACACATTTACTTTCTTCTTTCTTTTATCAAGATTGCATCATATGTTATACCACATACATATGATTTGTGAGAATTAAAAAACAGAAAAGAAAATTCATAATTATAACTCAAAATTGAAACTCAAAATAGAAACTCAAAAAAGAAACTCAAAACAGATGCTCAAAACAAAAACTCAAAATAGAAACTCAAGATAGAAACTAAAAACAATTGTTTCCAAAACAAATTGAAGTGATTTCAGAACAATTCTTGACAACAAAATAAAACTCTTTAAAACCCTCAATGCCTTTAAATACAAAACAACTTCTTTATTAGCTTGGTCCTAACATGTGTCCAATCCTTGTGGACCAATTATTTGGGTAAAATTTTTAATCTTCCCTAAAAATATATTTTAATTCAAACCTAATTTTTCATTTCCTCTGGTGAACAAAACCTCTTATATGAGAAGCTTTATTTGAATCCTATTCGAGGATTTTACACCAAAACTCCATCTAGACTCTGATTCAAGAACCGTATATCTCATTGGATTCTCAATGGTAAGATCATAATTTCTTTTTTCTATTCCTCATTATTCTTGGTATCGACAACACTATTTAGGTGCAAAGATAATATGACCTAATTTTAGGTTCTTCATGTTTTCTTTGATTTTATTATAATTTGAGTCAAATCAATAGATGATACTAGATTAGAACTCTACTATTGAGATATGGGAGGTGGTATATAATTTTCCCCTTTGGTTTGGTGGTTTATCAAGCTAGCTTCTATTGTGCCACCCACCAGAATTTTTGGTGAAACCTTGAATTTGAGTTTATTGATTAATTTAAATGAAATAAAACCTATTAGGGATTCTATTTAGATTACTTTAGACTTATTGGTTGTTGTTTTTCCAACCAAGTTCACCCATGGGGCGTGACTTCTATATTTACCTTATTATACCACCCATTGGATGGGTTTTAGAGATTTCCTAGTTAGAGGAATCCTAATTACAATTAAATGGAATTTAATTTCTTGATTAGGAGTTATTATTCCACTATTTACATGTGTTAAATGTAATTGAATTATTAATTTTTGAATTGTGATATGTCATATGAGTTTATAAAGTCTTTTGATTCTTTTTAATGAAAATGGTTGAATGAGTGGGTATAATCATTATTTTAATTTAATGTGAATTGATGGATGGATGAAGTTATAAAATGAAATGGTAGTGGATGACTTGGTTAGTATACCAAGGTTATTGATTCCATTTATATTCTATGGTTGCTTCACCCATGGATCTTGTGTTACGATAAAAGATTCTTTATACATATATGATATTTGTATCTTGATTCTGTAGGATTCCAAGGGCATTTCTACCACTTAGATTCATATTACTGAACTCATAGTGGACATGAACTGTTGAGATGATCCATGGACTCCACAAGTTCCATTACCATGTTTCCATTGAGATTATCCTAGAACTCAAAGAGGATGTATTGGTCTTCCATATCTTACATCCAACCCTAAGCGGTATGAAATTTGATTATATGGCACGACTAGGATTTTTTTGATACTTTTGATTATACGAAAAGGTCGTGGTTGACATGATATGTATGAATGTATGGAGGGGTTGTGTTATTTATTTATGCATTGTTTGTAGATGAATTTTTATAGGAGCATGGACCATATTTTGTAGGGAGCCTTTTTGGGATGTCTTGGATCACTTTCTTAGTAGTAGACATTCCATGAGAAAATTAAATTGATTTACTACTTACCTACTTACTTTCATACTGCCTAGCTTATATCACACATCTTGGAACTGTTTTATATATTTGTGTTGTTAACTAGTGGGACTTTTTCTAACACCCTATTCAAGACACCATTGGGTACTTGAATAGACTATATGGATGCAGGTAGAGATCGGGGAAACTGCCCATAGTTCTATGCTTGATTTTATGCCATTCTTAGGAGTAGGGGAACACAGGACTAAGATGAGGCTCATGATTCTATTTGAAGATAATTTTTTTTTCTTTTTTGTATTTTGATACATGTATTGTATTGTACTATTGTGTACCTTTTCTGAATTATTTTTAGAGACATGTGTCATCATTTATTGTATATGAGATCCTTTGGAGAATTATTGTATATTACTATCTTTGTTATTATTTGTTTTATGATCGTTATATCTATTTATGCTACTGACTATTATTGATATTCCGCTTTGTTACACTATGGTAATGATGGCATAGTCTCCCAACAAACATAACCAAGTCCCTTGCTGATAGTCAATATCCTTTAGAATTTGAGGAGGGGCACTTGAGATAATGTATCCAACTGGGCTTAGGGCATTGTTGAGTGGAATCTAGGTCTTGGATACTATAAATTGCTATTATGGGTTTATTTTATTTTATGCTTTTATTAGTAATTATAAATTGATAATGAGATAGGTTTGGGTGTAGCTAACCCAAGTACAAAAAAAGAAAAATTTCCTTGAATGAAACTGTTATTTTTTGGATTTTGACTATTATAGTAGATTTGATTCCACCATTGGGTGATGAACTTGAATTGTGATGTAATTATTGATATAATTATGTGTTTTATTTTGTTGAAACCCAATGAAAATAGGGCATTATATCTCATGCATCATTTTAGTAAATTTATAGAAATCACATTCCATGACATATAGGATGAATTTATTATTTGAATGTTGTTGTGATATGTGTCGTGATATATATGACTATTGTTGGGATAGAATTCTATGCATGGGATTGATAAACATGGCTAGTACACTAATTTCCTACTGGAATCTAAGTAATATTTTCCAGATTATGCTATATTAACCACCCTGAGTAGCCAATTATGGCACTTTTAGTCATAGACTGTGACTCTCATGGACTCGAAAATGTTATGTTGTGAATTAGGTGGTCACAATTATTGATTTCATAAAAAGTATGGGCCCTTATAGATCAGAAATTGAAAGATCATTTGGTTAATCCATTTTAAAATAATGTGAAATAGATATGAAATTCAAAAGGAAACATAAAATGAGAAATATATAACTTGACTGAGACCCAACTTCTGAGTGGGAAAGAGATAGTGTATATAAAGAATTTTGTGAATGTTTCTTTTTCTATAGACATGGATTTAGAAGTAGGCTATGTAGTATGACTTAGTTATAGGAAGGTTTTGACCTGTACTATGATTTTACATAGTGAACATAAATATTGTTCCTTTTTGAGGCATGAGTTTGGAATTTTAGAGGCATTCCACCATGTTGACATTCAGTCATACGCAAGGATATTTAAGATGTCCATGATCTAGAGGTGGTGGGACATGGGCTAATGGTGGATCCTACATTAGTTCTAGCTGTAGCACCATCTATTGTTCTAGACATAGGTGCCGAGGCATAATTTCCTGAGGATTTTTATCGCTTCATGTGTACTTTTTAGGGAGCACCGTATCCTTCCTTGTCTATGGATAAGACGACACGTGGGTTATGGCAGTAGAATACTCCCACATTTTTGGGGATGGAGGTCCACAGACTTCTAATATGAGGCTCGAGACTATTCTATCAATCTTCATGCATATAGATACACCTCCTAAGAGGAGAGTGAAGCTCATAAATTATATGCTTTAGAGAGTAACAAAGCACTGATGGGCTCTTCTATACCAGTGTAACTCCCTCATACTTTACAATATTTTCATTTCAGAATGATTATTTTTATTTCTTGTTTTTTATATACAAAAACATGTTAAGCTTATGCTACACACAAAAATGAGCTTGCTTAAATTACATGCAAGTCACAATTTTACCAAACAATAATATATTAATAAAATATTATTATTTAATATAATATATAAACTTACTGTTAAATTAAAGGTTACGAATAATATTAAATAAATTTTAAATTTTATATGTTCCTTATAATTTTAAATTCATCTTATGTATTTTCTAGATATGAAATAAGAACAACTTCAATTTTATGGATAAAAATAGTATTTTTTTAAAAATACAGTTTTACCACCTTTTGATATAAAACCCTCTTTAAATGTAGTTTTGGTCACTGATATATGTTAAATTTTATAAAATAAACTTGTTTTTTGGATGAGGGACATAAAAATTTACTTTGGTTGAATATTTGGTATTTTATTGATAAAATTCATATTTTAAGGAATATTGAAAAACACAACATTTTAATTCAAAAATGAATTTTCGTCTAAATTATTTATATAGATAGATTATAATTTTAATTGGTTTTAAAGTATAATTAAATAATTTTTTTATAATTTAATCCAATTTAGGGCATTTGAATCAATTTCAAATTGAATATATATATATATATATATATATATATATACACATTTCAAACTTTTGAACATTTCACTTTAAAACCCTCTTTTTAGCGTTGTCTACAGAATTAATTTTAAATCTAATTTTCTCAATTATGTGAATTGAAATAGGTAAAATGGATTAAATATTTGGAATAATAAGTTATAAATTAGGTAATAACGTAAATTTAATTTCTAGGTATATAAAATTTACCATGGTAAAAGAATTATTTATTGTTGTATTGGTAAAATTGTGACAAGGGATAAACTTAAAAGGTAAAATCTTAACATACCTAAAAATTGAAACATTTAACAGTTGTTTGAGGTTTGGATCGAACCTAAACAGCCTAGAAAACAATAAATTAAATTATAATTCATTTAAATTAATGCCACCTCAATTTTGTTATCCTTCAATATAAAATAATCAATAAATTAATCACATGGACCCACCTCTCATCAAGTATAAATACCACCCCTCACCTCTCAATTTCTACCAAAAAAGCCTTGTAGCTCATAAAAAATCTGCCCAAAAAATATCCTCCTAACTCTACCCACGTCCAAGTGCTACTGTTCTCATCAAAAGACCAAATCCAAGGTCCTCAATGATCTTTCAAGGAGGGGATATTCAAGAGGTATTTTTCTCAAAGTACCTCTCTTAATTTCTTTTCTTTTTCTACTTTATCCTCACCTAATTCATCCATAAATTAATGATAACTCTAGAATAATTTATATATTTTAGTGTTATGTTTCTAATATAATATCTCATATCCATGTAATTTCTTACCTCCTCTTATTCAAAGAAATAAAAATTTTGTCCAAGTTATGCCGGTTAAATGACTTTGTGAATATTTTTTTCCATTACCGCCTTCTTGGATGGTCTTAAAACTATTTTTATGGTCAAATAATATTTTAATATGTACATTATAACATATTTAATAATCTATAAATTTTATATTAAACATACCTTCATTCTTTCTATATTGTGGATGTACGATAACATTGTTTGTGGAAGTGAGGACAACCGCCCCCTCAAAGCGATGTGAATCATTCATGCTATACATGGAACATATTAAGGATACTTTTAATAAAAATATATAAAATATATAACATAGATATTATACTATAATTATAATATACATATCTATCATTCTATTTTCAATATTTTTATATGACAAAGAAATTAAAGTAGCATTCATGAGTATATACGACCTACCCTCTCCATGAACAATGAATTTAATTTATTATATCCAATAGATAATTATAAATACATATTTAATCAATATATAAGATAATTAAGTTATTTTTTAAATTCATGAGCTGATTAAATTATTATCTACGTAATATAAGAAGCAAATAATAAGTCTAAACATACTTGAGAAAACTAGTCAATTAACACCTGAAATAGTAAAATAATGAAAGATTGTTAACAAATGGGTGATAATATATTACAATAAGATAATATAAAATATTATAAACATGATTAAAGTTCTATAATAAGTTAGTAACACTGTTCAAACCATTATATAGGAGGGTTAAGGATGATCACCCAAAAGGAATCACAATGTATCAAATTTTTGTCTCACTTTTAATTTTCCTGTGATATAATCCATGTTCACTGCCTATTTCTTGTGTGTCATGTATAAAATTCCCCTATGATATTTAATATAATTAATAAATTTATCTTCATGCAATTTAAATATTCATTTGAAGATATTGGGATTATGATTTAAATTTTCAAAGTGGCATGGGGTGCTTTGAATGTTTAAATAAATAATCATTTATCCATTTAAATATTCTTGATATTATTTTATGTAACTAATTATATGGATATAAAGGGATTATAAACTAAATTTTATTTCTATTTTTAACTTAATACAGATTTTTTTAAAAAGTAATGTTTTTATGGTTTTATATAAGGGTTAATTTTATGATCTCATTATTATATGAGGTCGTTTATACATTAGTATCTACCAGGATATCTTTATCATCTATGTCCATGTTTCTTAAAAAATATTTCAAAATATTATAAATAATTGTTTAAAGTCTTTTTTACCCATTTTTACCTTTTATAAAACATTTTTAAAGGAATATTTCCTTCATTTTCCAAACAAGGTACTTTATGATTCTTTTTAAAAAATTAAGTAAAGAATTATTTTTTAACTTATACGGCGCAAGAGGATATTTTCCACCATCATAAAGCCTTAAAATTTTGAATATTACCATTCAATATTACATGGTTATTGAAACAAAAATTCCTTCATAATTTCATGTCTTTAAATGTTTTCAAAGTAAAAAAGGGATATTTCTCTCAAATAGTTTTAATGATTTTATTAGATTACTTTCATCTTTTTCAACATCCTTTGTTAGATTTTATGCTTAATTGAGGTTGATTTGTTATGATAAAATCTTATATATTGTATTTATGGTTTTATGATATGTTTAACTATGGATGTGATTTTTTTACACCATTCATGGTTTATGGTTAATGTATTAACATTTCGTATGATAGTTTTAGTAAAAATGTTTGTGTTGGTTATGTTTTAACCCTTTTCATAAGGGGAATGCATTGGACATAGTAAGTGATAGGTGATAATCACTATAGACCCTCAATTCATTAGTATTTTTCATGAGATAAAATTAATTAGTGAAAAACCCTTAGCATTTATTTCTCAAGAATTTTAACATTTTTAGGAGGATAGATCTTGACAAAAATCAGATGGGTTTCTACCCACAGACTTAAACTATCACGAGGATGGATATTGATGGTATATATCTTGTGAATATATCTTGATAGTGTAGATACCCATCATTATGAATTCAATCATTATGATATTATTTATTGATGATATTGTTCGACTAGTTGAATATCCATTATTATTCTTATTTTATTTTTTATTATTTATTCCTTTCATATTATGATCAAGATTATGTTTAAAGGGACTGTGTTTTAGTTATACATCTTTCTTTAAGGTTTATGATTATTTATTAATAATATATTTTTCTACATTCTTACCCTTACTGAGCATCTAATCTCACCCCTTTATTTTTTATTTCCCCAAGATTCCAATAAGTGTATTATGACTGATATGCAGGGTTAAGCTAAGAGAATAATGACATTATCAAAGGATTATATATATTGTATTTTATGTTTTGATTTGTAATGTATGGTTGATGGATGTAATATATTTTCCAGGACTACTAAAATGATCCATCCTTTGGGATTTGATATCTTGAAATCATGCTAATGTATTAAAATAATATATTGGCTCAGGCTTCTGGGGTTGGGGCATTACAACAAGGATGATGTGCATTATGATATGGTTTGGTGGGATTTTCAGACTAGAATCTATGAATAATTTTTCCTCTAGACTTAGAGGGTAGAGTAGGATAATAATTTCATGCATCTATAGAAGGTTATAATGATAGTTATGGAGTAATCGACATGATTTAAAGAGCTATACCATTTTGTGCTGAAAAAACTTGATGACGAGTTATCAAGGGAGAGACACTTCGAGGAAGGTCTATGACATGACATTAGATCTTAATTCAATGTGTTTAGGTTGAAGACTATTATTAAAATGGTAAACTAGGAATTGATTATAGAGTATAACATGAGATAAGTTGGTGTCCTAGAGTAGAGTAATGAATTCTATCAAACAAGTAGTTCAACATCTTCAAGAAAGAAGCTTAATTTTGAGACTTCAGGAGAGATGAGAACTATCCAGGCCACTAGTGCTTGTAGTTTGGTGTTATATCATTAGTTTGGAAGATAGTTTGGAAGATATATCCATATGAGGAATCAGTGAGATCATGACCCAGTCGAATGCCGAACTTGCAACATGATAGGTCATGTTCAATGTTTCTATAGGGTGTTCCCTACAATAGTGAGTGGTAGGGGGTCAGCTCTAACACTAGGTTCATGAGTATATTTCTCAACTCTACATTAGGCAGGGATCTATAATAGTACTGATTGATTAGACCTAGGGGTTAGTGTTCATGACCATGGAAGCCAGACACTAGTTGCACTAATACAACATAGTGGGCCTACTCTGAGTAGTGAGGTTGTGTCATAGGTCCGCAGTATAGGCTAGATATTTTCTATAAATCCTACCCCTAAGGAGTAGGTTTCTAGACCATCTACAACGAGAGGTATGATCCTAGTATCCTCAACCCTTGTATACAATCTTTTTGATATAGGTTCATCACATAGTTTTATATATGTGCCTATTGTGGTGAGTTTTAGGCTCCTTATACTATTTTATGAGGGTGTTATTATGCTTTATACTCTATTGAAGATCATAAAGGATAGTGTGCACCAGTGCAGAGAGTGACCCGTTGAGGTGGGTGGGTGTCACTTCACCTGGGATCATTATGTCCTTGAGATGACCGGGTGTGATGCCATACTCAGGATGGACTGGCTAGTAGCTTATCAAGCCTACATTGAATTCTATTTCCATAGGGTTAATTTCACATCAACAAAGGGTAAATATCATAATAAAAGGGGTGAATAGGATGTCTAGGAAAGTTGAGATGGATCATATCATCATGGGATGGTTGGGGTGATATCCTAGATCACTAGTTTGCATTTGAATGATCAGGGGGCACATTAAGAATACTTCCCTCCAGTGGATGATTATTTTAGGGATGTATTCTCAGATGATTTTTTTTGGGTTACCTCCTAAGATATTGGTTGAGTTCTCTATCGATCTGGTTCTAGGGTCTATACTGGTATCCATTCCTCCTTATACGATGTATACAACAAAGTTTCTAAATCTCAAGAGGCAATGAGAAAATTTAGAGGCAATGGGGTTTATTCAAAATAGTACTTATCAATGGGGTTCATTAGAAATTTTTTGAAAAAATGAGGTGGTACCCTTAGGCCATGGGTGGATTATTAGAAATTAAACCATACAATGGTTAAGAACCAGTATCCCTTACCACAGATAGATGACATGTTTGATCAGATTCAAGGATCTCGGGTGTTCAAAAAAATTGATTTGAGTCGAGATATCACCAGGTGTGTGTTCAACCATCATACATAAATCATACAACCTTTCATAGTAGGTATGATCTATATGAGTATCTGGTTATTCCATTTGGTCTCACAAACATACTAGTGGTATTCATAGTGCTGATGAACCAAGTTTTTCATCCTTACTTGGATTCATTTGTGGTGGGTTTCATGGATGATATCTTCGTGTATTCTAAAAATATAAATGACCATGCCAAAAATCTTGATATCAATTTGGATACACCAAGAGAGCATAAATTATATGTTAAGAAAAAAAAATTCCACTTCTGGAAGGATAAAATTCACTTCCTAGGTCATATTATCATGGAGATAGAAGTATTAGTAGACCGAAAGTTTGTGAAAGATATAATTTCCTAGAAGAATCCTAAGAACATCTTTAAAATAAAGAGTTTCTTATTTTTAGGTGGATATTATAGGTTATTATTACATAAATTCTCATGCTTATAAGAACCATTGAAGTGATTGACTAAGAAGGGTGTGGAGTTTGTATGAATTTATGCATGTGAGAAAACCTTTCAGGAGATGAAAGGGATATTGACTTCAACACTGGTCACGATACTACAAGAGAAAGGCATGAGATACACTATATATTTCAAGGAATTAGTTATCAGGATGGGAGAATTACTCATTTAGGGAGACATAGTTGTCGTGTACATGTCTTGACAGCTGAGGCCACATGAGAGAAATCACTCGATGCACGATCTCAAGTTAGTTGTAGTCGTTCACGCTTTGTGTTGTTAGATTCACTACTTATTGGGAGAGTTTTTAGTGGATTACACATAAAAAAATCCCCAATTAAATATTTAAATATTGTAATCTATATTTTATGCAGTGAATGTGGGTTGAGTACCTATATTATTTCAACTTTGAGCTTTCCTACACGCTTAAGAAAGGAAATTCAGTATCCAATTCACTGGGTAGGAAGAATCAGATACATGCAGTTTAGTAGGCTAGTAGAAAGTGGAAGCTTATGGATTTTTTTATTTTAGATGAACTTGTTGGTGTTGTATAGTCTGGGGTATAATTTTCTATCATCTTTAGTTGTGACCTATACCCTTTTGGATAGAGTGAGTATGCTATTGGATTCTGAGGGCCTAGTCCTACAGAAGAGTGTGGCAGGGGAGGACCCTCCTCCTAGTTGGATCATAGGAGAGGATGAGATCTTACATATCCATGGAATTGTATGGATTCTAGTAGAAATATGTGGGGAGATGATGTGAGAGTTTCATTCCTCAGTTTGGGAAGTGCACCCTGGCATCACCAAGATGTACCGTGACTTGTGCTATTAGTATTGGTGTCCGGGTATGAAATGTAAGGTAGTTGGTTTTATTACATGGTGTTCAAATTATTCGCAGGTGAATATAGAATGTTATAAACTAGCTAGATTTTACAAAAAATACCTATTCTCAAGTGGAAATGTAATGATATTATGATGGATTTTTTGATCAGTTTTCCAAGGTCTCCTCGAGGTAATGATGTTGTGTGGGTTTTTTTATAGGCTCATGAAGGTTGTACATTTCTTTCCCATCAAGGAGACCTTCATTGTGAATAATATTGGAAGGTTTTATATCTACGAGATAATACACCTTCATAGGGTACCTCATGATATCCTTTCAAATAGGTATGTATGGTTTACGTATCAATTTTGGAAGAGTTTATAGAGGGAATTGGGTATATTGGTGCTTCTGAGCATCACATACCACCTTCATACTGATTTATAGTCAGATCGTAAAATATAATTACTTGAGGAAATGTTGTGAGCATACGTCCTAGATTTCAGGGGCTCCTAGGAAAAGCATATACTAATTTTTGATTTCTCTTACAAAAATAGCTATCAGGAGATATAAAGATGGAACCTTATGAATCTTTTTACAGTAGGGAATGATGATTTACACTGATCTAGTTAGAGGCTGGTGAGGTCTCTTTACTAGGAACACCTCTCATACCGGAGACTTATGAGGTGGTCCAAATGATTTAGAAGTATATGGCTACTATATAGTCATGACCGAAATCTTATCCAATTTCCACATATGACCACTAGAGTTCAAGGCCAGTCATTGTGTCTTTTTATGTGTTTCATTAAGTCTTGGACATAAAAAATAATGAGATAGGGTAAGATTTCACTACAATATGTCAAGAAGTTCATGATTCTAGAGAGAGTTAGGCCGGTATCCTATCAGTTTTAGTTACCACAGAGGTACTGATCCATGAAAGATTTATTCCATGTATTTTAGCCTTTTTATTATCATTCAGACCTATCTCATGATTTTCATCTAGATGAGATTGAGTTATAGGTTGATGCATCCTTTGAGGAGTATTAGATTTATATCGTTAACATGAGCACAAAGGTTCTCTGAGGCCGGTCAACTCCTATATTAGGGGTCCTATGGAATCCTAACCATTTATAGGATGTGACTTTGGAATGGGAGGTTGATGTATGTTCTAAGTGGCTAGATTTGTTCTCAGACGAATCTTGACCACCCTTGAGAGGGAAATCTTGGGAAGAATTTCTTTAAAGGGGGAATATTGTATGAACCTGAGTTTTCATACAAGGTACTAATCTTTTTTATTTTGGTTTAAATTCTTAATTATGGCCTAATGTGAGTACCCAACTTGATCATGGGTGTTTGAGGAGTGTTTGAGGTTTTTTTTGGATTCTGGAACCCTTCTTTTTGGGTGAAAAAGGCCTGTCACACGGTTAATAGAAACCATACGGGGCAGTTCATACTGGTACTTCTAACCATGATATGCTAGATAGTGGAGTCCTATAGTCCACACAGTTAAACCAACCATGCAATTTTGGGTGCATGGCCATGCAGAAATGTCTTTATTTTTTAAATAGTTGGTGATATATGGTTTGCGAACGATTAGTCAAACTATGTATACAAACCAAGTGGGGTTCCCCTTTCCTACAATAAAGGGTCCACAATTGGCACATAGATTGGCCAATAATGTGGAAAACCCATGACTAATAGTTATTTTGGTAAAATTAAAAAAATTTCCTTTAAATATATTTTAATTCAAAATTATTTTTCCATTTCCAATGGTGGAAAGAACCTCCTATGCGAAAATATCTCTTTGAATCCTATTCAAGGATTTACCACCAAATCTTCATTTGAACTCCGATTCAATAACTTTTTATCTCATTGGATCTTAAATCATAATACCTCAATTTATTTTTTCCGGTACTCATTCTTCTTAGTATTGGTTATTCTATTTAGGTGCATGATAATATTCCCTAATTTCATGTTCTTCATCCTTTATTCATTTTTTTGATCTGAGTCAAATAAAAAGCTGATACTAGATAATAACTATACTACCGACCTACAATAGGTGATCTATAATTTCTCCTTTGGTTTGGTTATTTATTAAGCTAGTTTTCATTATTCCACCAACTTAACTTTCTAGCATGACCCCAAATTTTATTTGATTAATTAAATTAAATAAAATGGAACTAGTTAGGGATTCCCTTTAGCTTCCTTGATACTTTTGGTGGTTGTTTACCCAACCAAGGTCACTCATGGGGTGACACTTCTAGATTTCCCTTGTTATACCATCCATTGGGTGTGTTTTAGAGATTTCCTAGTTATAAGAATCCCAATTATAATTAAATATAATTTAATTACTTGATTAGGAGTTTTTCTATCCCCTTTTTTTATGGTACATGTAATTCAATTGTTAATTGTTGAATTGTGATATGTTATATGAGTGGTTATAATCATTATTTATCTTTTGAATGTGAATGTTTGAATGAGTGGGTGTATTTATTATTTGAATTGAATCTGAATTTATGGATGGATTGAGTTGTTAAATTAAATGGTAGTGGAGGCCTTAGTTGGTATTCCAAGGGTCTTAATTCCATTTAGATTCCATAACCGCTTCACCCATGGATCTTGTGTTAAGGTAGAAGATTCGTTGGACCTTTATTCTTCTAGTATCTTGATTCCGTAGGATGATAGGGAAATTTATACCCCTTGTATCTAGCTTGTTGTACTCACAATAGACATGCTCTGTTGAGATGATCCTAGGACTCCACCAGTTATGTTTTCGAGTTTCCATTGAGATGCTCCTAGAACATGACAAGGATTCCTTGGTATTCTATACCTTAGATCCGGTACAGAGGGGTATGAAATCTGATTATATGGAATGACTGTGGTTGTTTTGATATGTCTGATTATATGGCATGGTCATGGTTGACATGATATCTATGAATGTTCAATGAGACAGTGTTACTTATTTCTACATTGTTTTTTGCTGCCTTGGTATAGGAGCATGACCCATCTTTTGTAGGGAGACTTTTTGGGCTATATTGGATAAACTTCTTAGTAGTAGACAAGCCATGTGAACCTTACATGGATTTGCTACTTACCTTCTTAATTTCACACTACTTATATTATATCGTATAAGCTAGAATTGTTATTGATATTTGGGTGGTTACCTACTGGGATTGTTTATCACAACCTATTTGGGCCACCTTTAGGTACCTAAATAGACTATATGGATGAAGGTAGTGACTGGTGAAAGCACCCATAGTTTGATGATTGATCTTGTGCCATGATTAAGAGTAGGGGAGAATAGGACTAAGCTGAGGCTCATTATTCTATCCGGAGATATCAATTTTTGTTCCTTTTAGTATTTTGATCCACGTATTGTATTGTACTATTGTGTACCTATTTTGGGTAATTTTTAGATACATATATCATCATCTATTGTAAATGAGGTCCTTTTTAGCATTGTTGTATATTCTAGTCTTGGTTATTATTTACTGTATGATTGTTGTATCTACTTCTACTATTAAATAATACTGATATTCCTCAATGTTACACTCTGGTAATGAGGGCATAATATCCCCATAAACACACCCAAGTCCCGCAGTACACGTTGGTAGCCTCTGGACTTTGGGGAGATGAACTTGAGTCCATGTATCCAACTATGGTCGGGGTAGCATTGAGTGGAATCCAAGTTCAAGATGTTACATTCATCACCACACCCACTTCCGATCAGGCATGAAGCTTATCCCAATTCCTTGTCCATGTATTTTGTGTCTACAATAGTTTATTTCTACCTATCTTTGGCTAGAAAATGTGTTCATAATATTCCCTTCACATACCCCATCACCCAACATGACACAACCTTTTAGGAGTTCCATATCCACAAGCCTCTAATGGTACACAATCACCCAATAAACCATATGTATGCAACAATCAACACCACCAAACAAAAAATAGTTTCCCAAATCCCTGGATTCCAAAACACATTGAATTAGACCAATATTTATTAAATTTCTTGTGAAAACAAATGATAGTGATTAATATGTAAATAATATATAAGGAAAGCCATTAAAAAGAAAAATAAAAAATAAAAAATGGCCTTTTCGAAGCCCAAACACCGATCCTAGGGTGAAAAATCCATAGATTGTGAAAATAAAATGCATAATCATAGAATTATGAGCCAAAATATGTAAAAAGATTAAACCTAGATCCAAGAAAAAGAGGAAATAAATTTATAAATAAATAAATCAATGATTGAATTTCTGAATAAAGGGGTGATATGGAAATAACAGTCTTGAACTCATGAAATAATGGTCTTCACTTCAATCCTGTTGTCATAGATGCATGATATTACCATTACTATCACCACATATTTGATCCCATTCCCTGATCCAATGTATAACCCGCCAAGATCCCCTATCCAACACTACCTCTCCCTAAGGTTATGTTAATGATAGAATATGGATAACCCTAGAGGAGAAATATAATAAAGCCTATATATTAGGGTTCTAGAGTTTCCATAACACACAAATTAATTTTATTTAATTAGTTAATCCATTCCACCCATGACATTGAATGCCCAATATTTTTAGTGTAAATGAAACATACACCCCTATTAGGTAAAACCACTATTTTAGATTTGACCACGATCTTAGTTTTCTCATATGGGACTCTGTTTGTAATATGTAATCATTTGATCACAAATATGAATGTGTGGGATATTAGTAGTATTTTTAGACTCAATTTATTTTTCTCAAGGATCTTCCGTGCCCAAAATCTCACACCTTCTAAACACAAGGTTACGAACTACACCTTGAGATCAATAAGACCATAAAATACTTTTTTCAAGGTCCTTTACTTAGGAAAATTTACCATTTTACCTCTAAGAGGTCTCAGTGGCTCCAAAAACTCAAAATTGAGCTATGGATCCACTAGAAAAAATACATATCACCATACCCCACTCACCATATACCCTTTTCATCATATAATATAAAATAATCTAAATATCCTCTATAAAAAATCTCATAAAAAACACCCAGTGAAGAAACACCCACCAACAAACATACTTACTCTTTTTGAAAAGGTCTATACACTAAGTGAAATAATCAAAAATTGGTAAAGAAGGATACAAAATATTTCATTCATAATGATAATAACTCTATCCCATCTCAATATAATATGAAATAATAAATATCATTCCACCCCAAGTGATACTTTCCAAGACTCTACACCCAAAATGCATCTCCATCTGGACAAAACATACCACATTGAATGAAAAAAATATAAAATCCTCCAACATTCATTTGATAAGGGTTCATCATCAAGGAGAAATATTATAGAATCACTTCACTCCCCACATTTAAATTGAATTCCATATGGTTATCATATAATATGAATTATTTTGTTTCATACACCATCATTGAGAACTTTACCAATTTCCATGTTGGAACCAGAAATCTACAAGGTATCATGCCTTTCAAAATCCATGTTATCCCTTCTTCTATCTCCTGCCAACATAACATAATCCCCATCTTCACTAGCATGTGGAACATGAGAAACATGAGCCTTCTGCAAAACTAATTTAACCAAAAATATTTTGTAACCCCATGTTCACATCACAATATCCAATAGAATCACATCCTCCATCAATGATAACTCTATTATGTCATCATTTATTATTTGTGAAATATACTAATAGAAACATCAGACACAACACTAGTCTCACCAACTTATCAACATCACATCACATCTTATTAAGTGGATAAATCCTCTACATTTTGAAGAGGATGGTCTTGAAAATTCAAATTAGCGTATTCTATTAGATACAAAACATAGGATAAAACATGAATAAGTGACCAAAAACCATAACCTCTCGTGAATACCTTGTCTAACATCATATAGAAAATATTTAATTGTGGTAATAATACCCATAATTATTCACTAGGAAATATGTTATAAAGACCATTCTCTAAAAGGGTTGTCTTTGATCAGATTTCCTATCACTTCATCCAATAGGATAATCAGGATAAAAACACTACCCACCTAGGGAAGTGAGTGACATGATACCCACGTTTAGGGAACCCATTCTAGTTTTATTAAAAAAGAATCTTAGTGACACAAAATCACTAAATTGAAAACATCACTACCATGGACCCTATCATACTATGGAAGAGTGTGGGACCACCAATGTTGATTTAAGGTGAGAAATATCTCCCTCTATACATGATAATTACTAATCTAAGGATTTTTAGTCACATAACTCCATCATCAACTAGATATAAGGTCCTCTACTAAGAAGGGAAAAACACTAAACCGCAACACAACACCATTATTATCTCCCAATCCACCATGAATCAATTCTCACAAAGGACATCATTTATACATGATACCAGATCCCACCTTATGAGAGATTTATATTTAGTATAAAATCTCATTAAAGGACTAGATAAATCCCATAACACCTCATAGGATCTACCATAAACCATTTAAATGGAATTTTTAGATCATATGCTATATAAGTTATATAGATGAGTTCACTGTCCAATTTTTCAAAATTCAAAATTTTCCCTAGCAAAAAAAGATATGGCCTACACTAGTCTCTCGTTAGGGTCTAACCATAGGCCACCCTTCAAAAGAACTTACACATTACTCAAATTTCATAGGAAGTGAATTCATTTAAAAAATTAGTGAAAAATCCATTCTTACTAGATAATGGTTAGATTCCTTAGAATCCAGTGGGTTAGATATACTTTCTACCGATGAGGGGTCCCACTCATTATTGTAGACATAACCCAGTGCATCCAATCAATCACCATCAATTTACTAAGAAATCAATGGGAAACCAAATACACCGAGGTGGTTACCATCACACATCTTCTTCCCCATGAGAAACTGTTGAATAAAATTATTTCTTTAGAAATAATTAACTCTCCCCACTAGAAGAGGTGATAAAAAATGTTCACTGTTAGTTAAAGTCCCCCAACTATCTAGTATGAGGTCAAGGGTTCCATAAAAATATATAGTTTCCAAACATATAGTACATGATGAATAACTCATTCCCTTATCGACCAGTGAGAGAGTCAATGAAGATAATACATGAATCATACTCTAATTTACATATTTTTTCACATCTCAATATGAATATTCTATGTGCATAACACCACATCTCTAACTATTAGTACTCTATATTGAATGAGAACTAACCCAAGGTGGAGATTGTAGGATAAGATAGATGCATCATATAACTATAAATTTTCTCATAACAACTGATTAACACCAAAAAAATACTCAATAGTAAACAAGTTATATAACAAGGAAGGATTTTATCTCATTAAAATCCATAATATAGAGGTTCATCTACAAAACCACTCTATCTAACATTAAGTGAAAATCTAACCTTCTCCCAAATTCAAGGTGTATCTTTACAAAGAATTACCAATCTACCAATATTTACACAAGTGATTCTGACATAGGTGGTGTTTCATAAAAAACAACCATGAATTATAATCAATTCCTTTAGAGTGACCAATCATATATCTAATCTTGAAATAATTTCACTAAATAACATTAATAAAAAAAATTCAAAACTCATGGGCCTTGACATGTACTTGAATATAGTTATGTCATCCAATGGAAAGGTAAAAATTCTCTGATTAAACTCCACTCTAGAAAAAGAAATAATATCAATCAGTATTAGATATGTTCCTTCATGAGTTTGAGAAGAAGATATATCACCCCCTGTAATTTATCCCAATTCCATGTAATTATCTCAATGAAAGAATTAGTATCTGGTTGGTGCATGCTGAATTGGAAAAAACATGAGTCCCAAAATTTAGCTGATTTAGTATTTCCTGATGATTTGGATCATCTCAATAATCTAAAAGTACACAAAATATCCAACCATGATAAGTTTAATATCATTCAGATGAAACTACCATATGCTCCATACAATCATACACTGTGCAATAAGTGGAGATAACCTGCCTCAGATCATAGGGAAAGGGTATAAATAAAAAAAATTATAAAAAAACTCAGCAATTTCTATTTAGTGATAGAATGTGCCAACTATAGGCATAAGATCATCTTGACCCTTTCCCTGCTCACAATCTAGCTATCATTGTGTAACACCATTCATTTTATAGGATGAACCTACTAGGATTAGAGCATATTTGGATATGATAACATAAGTAGGAAATGGAAAATCATAACCAACCACTATATAATTCATGTAACAATTTTAGCGGTACCCTTTAATGATGTATTAGAGCTCTGAGTTGAATAATAGGTTATTAGAGTCCAGATGTATAGATATGTTGACTTCCGCACCTATATTGGTCTTCTTAGTCTAATAACCAAGCTCAGTACCCCCTTAACATCATTTTCATATGTTCCCAAACTAGTCATCACATGACTACTAACTCCAAACCTCATCCCTATGATAACCTCACTTTGATAACACTATGAGATAAATTGACCCATTGAGGCCTATCTTGGACCTGCAGTAGGCTGAGAGTGTCACCCCAAGACTACCTGTAATTGGAAAATGATTTTTGACTAGCATTGAGTAGGAATATCTCACATTATGGGGGGAATTAGCTTAAAAAAACATGCAAAAACATGTATCTAGTACAAAAGATTTCAAACACATCAATAGGATATATATAAATGACCAACTATACTATATATAATGAACTTATGAGAAAAAATTACAAATACTTTCCATAATTTAAATACAAGGGAAATAATACGTCTATTAAGTCATTGTAACACAAATCAAAATAAAACTCCTCTTTACCGTATTTACTCTTAGATATCACTCCATCCATACCGGTCACCACAACCATTATGAATTACCATGCTCTATAATACATCACCAAGAATTACTAGACATCATCTCTAAACAAGACATGCCAACTTCATTTCTATAAAGACCATGAATGAACCTGTATGTCATCTGCACAAACATAATATGTGTGGTAACAAGTCCCATGTAATGGTGAGTTTAAAAATTCCCAATAAGATGCCTTAAAAAACATAATAGAAACACAAAGTAATAATTCATCTCAACTCCTAGAAAATGCAGAGACCCGAAGGGAGATAAGGAGGAAAACCGAACACCAACATAGCTTAAATATCATAGTACTAACCAATAATTATTTGAGTGACATGGAAGGATAAACAAGATATGATTAACCACTAGAAGTCTCTCAAAACTTCATGGAATTCCCAAACATACCATCTTTGACCAAAATGGGTTACAAACACAAGATAAACTATGAATTCTCATAGTAACAAAAATTCCTTAGTGATTGAAGTAGATATCCATCCATACATCGAATATCAAGGGACAATGAGATGTTCCTGAGGTTCCACAAGTCTCAAAGAATCCCACACCGAGCCTTATTGAGGGAATACCTCATCCTTTGGCCCATAAATACCATATCATCATCAAACATTCAAACATACAAAAATAATAATAAACCATGCATCTTATAGGAAGTTACAATAGAGGAGGTTGATGTCAATAGTATATGGGTGGTAATACCAATTCCAATGGAGGATCCAAATCCCATCCGACCTCTTAGATGAGTGAAATAATGACTCCATAGATATATTCTCCCTTTCCCATGTGATTGGGTGAAATACCTACCCAATTTGATCCACATGTATAGGATCCCAACATTGTTTGAGTGAATAGGTGAAATACTAACCCTAATTGATCCACGAGTAAGGTACTTCTTCCCTAAATGAATAGGTGAAATACCAAATCTACTCGATAATACTAAGAGAAACCTACACCCTAACATGAATATGCTTCTAAGGTGGGGTTTTTACTATAATAATGCTCCAAATTTCAAGCCAGATCCTTGAAAAGGGTTACTCGAAGTCGAAGATAAAATTTCTCTTATCACCTCACACATCACCTTTTCAAATGAAGTAAATCCTATCATCACATTCAAAATGAAAAAACACGTAGGATGGACTATTCACAAACTAAAATCTGAGTCTTGAGCAAATAAATATGAAGAAGACCAAATGAAATATAATACACAACATGCACATTATTTTACGCACTATTTTGTCACTTTGGTAATGTACTCCCACCATCATTCCATGTAGACATAGTACATGGGGAATACTTCATACCTTGTACTAATAGGGTGTGTATTCTAGTACACCCAATGTAGAATAATATAAAGTCTGTACTTATACGCCATACTAACTGGGTGTACCTACATACCTCATACTAAATGGGTTTGTGATTCAGTACATACTATGTAAAATAGTACTTTGGGTTTACTTACACACCATGTACTGGCTAGACGTGTACTCTAGTACACACCATGTTGAGTGGGAAATCACTACACAACATCTAATTATAGAATACATTCTATTTATTTTTTATTACATCCAATAGTTCCCATAAATGACAAGTACTTATTTGTTATATGCGATGTGATATTTTTCACTGATAGAAACCCTAGCCTACACACTTGTAAAAGTACATGTTGTGTAGTCAGGGACTATATGTTGTGTAGTTGGGAAAATTATAGAACTCAATCTATTCATAAAAAACGATGCTTCCACCACTTTTCTCACCTCTAATAAAGCTTTAAGATTCACTAAATTCCTCATCTATGGATTCCATGTCTTTAATGATCGATTATTGGTCATATTTATCTAGAAATAGTGTTCAAACTCTTCCCTACCCATAGACCATAACCCAAAACCCAAATCACCATGACCTTACAGGATTTATATACCCACATTCATGTGATGTTTTTTGATCTCCCAATAAACCATTTTTATTCCATGACATTCTCCACCAAACCTAAATTTTTATTCCACAATCTTGGATTTTGATCATGCATCGAATCAGACCTATATTTATCAAACCACCAACCAAAATGAAGGTTGATGATGAATACATGAATAATGGAGGGGATAAACATGAAAAATAAAAATTGAAAATAAAAATGACTATTGTGTAGCCTAGACACTGATCGTAGTGCATGAAATATATAGAATGATAAGGAAGAATACAAAATCATAAAATTTCAGGATAAAACATTCAACAAGATGATATATAGGGATATGAAAAGGGGGAATAAATTCAAGAAAAAATTAATCCATAACTAGAATCACGAGTAATAAAGTGATATAGAAATAAAAATTCCTACCTAATGGAATAATAGCCATATATTTGATCCCTTTTTCAAATTATCATAATCTACTCATCAGTGTCACTCTTGATCTAATCCCACCCTCCATTCCAATAACGATCCCACCATGATCCCTTCTCCATATCTTCCTCTCCCTAGGGTTATGTCAATGAAAAAATGTGGCTAAAAATAGGGATGGAAATATAATAGAGTTTATATATAGGGGTCATCGGGTTTCCATAATAAATAGATTATTTTTATTATATTAATTAAATAAATCAATCCACTGCACCCGTGACTGCAAAAACTCGAGAGTTCTGTTGTGAATGAAACATACACCACTATTTGTGTAAAATTACACATTCTAGATTCAAATAAGGTCTCCATTTTACCATATGAGACTCCTTTTAAGATATATAATAATTTTATCATAAATACATGCATGTGAGATATAAATAATATTTTTATACTTAATATATTTTTCTTAAGGTTTCTCCATGCCTGAAATATCCCACCGGCTTATCCCAGGGTTAATAACCACTTCTTAGAATCAATAGGAGCATTATATAAATTTTATAAAGTAACCTAATAGGGTAAATTTACCATTTTACCCCTTAGATATCTCAATGACACCAAAACTAAAAAATAAGCTAAGTCTCAATTGGGATAATTTCAAATCACTATATCATTCCTACTTTATACCCCTTTAATCTTTAAAAAGGAAGACAGCCAAATATGTACCATAAATAAGACCATAAAAAAAGAACTCATTTAAAAGCAACCCACCATCACATGTGATTCCTTAATCTGTAAAGGTTTAAGGTCTAAGAAAAATCACTGTAAAATTTATAAGGAGGGAAATCTCCTCTTCCATTCTTGAAGATACCAACTCCATCCCTTATTGAAACAAGAAAAAAAATATGAACATGCATCCACCATAGGTGCGCCTTTCCAAGCCTCCACACCCAAAAATCTATATACATTTAGACACTACCTACTGTATTGAATTAAATAATCCAAAATCTTCTGACATTCATCTGAGAAGGGATCATTACCAAGGTCAACTCTAATGGGAGTGCTTCACTCTCCAAATTTAAAGGGTGTTCTATACAGTTTTCATATTAGAGAAATTCATCTAAACCACGCACCAAAACTGATAAATTTACCAGATTTCATCCTAACACTAAAAATGTGTAACACATAATTCCTTTTAGAATCTACACCATCAGTTCTTATATCTCTTTCCTATACAGTGAATTCCCTAACATTGCTAGATTGTGGTATATGAGTAACATTAACATTATCCCAAAACCTTTTACAAAAAACATCTGTAGGAATACAAATTTTTTTCTTTACCTCTAATAGAATAACACCTAATATCAAAGATAACATGGTTTCATAATTGTCACACATTCGTGAAAGCTACTGATGAGCACATAAAACATAACACCATACTCACCAACTTCTCAAAATTACTCCATTACTTATAGGGTGTACTAATCTTACATAATTAAAAGTGGATGATCATGACCATTCAAATGACCCTCCTCCATCAGCTCCGGACACCAGGAAAACACCTGACTGAGTGACCAAAAAATAAAACCTCTTGATAAGAGAATCGTTATAAAAGCACTACCCTCCGAAGGAAGTGAGTGATGTGATTAGAACCTTTAGGGAACCAAATCATGTCTAATTTCATAAGAAATTTAGCAACATAGAATCACTAATTCGAAACCAAAACTACCATTTCCCCTCTCACACAATAGAAGAGTGTGGGGACACCACCATTGAATGAAGGGGAACAAAATATCCCTCTACACATGAGAATCACTATTTCGAAGTTAGCTTCTCACATACCTCTATAATCACCTAGACACAAGATCCTATACAAATAATTCGAAAACACCAGAAAAAAACTTCACAATTTTGATCTCACCATATACCATGACTCCAATCTCATGAATTTCTTCATTTATCCACTAGAACATACCCTACCCTAAAAGAGTTTTTTAGTTAACTCTATTAGGATTATACAACGGAAATCACCCAAAACCTATAGGATACACCTAGAACTATCTAAATGGAAATTTTTTCCCACACATGATATAAGAAATATATAGGAACCATTATTCCACATTCACAATTCATCCCCCAAAATCAATTTTATGCCTACACTAAACTCTCATTAGGGTTTAACTAGAGTTCTCCCTTATAAATAACTCATGTATTCCTCAATATTCATAGGAAGTGAATTCAAATAATAAAACTCAGAATAAAATCCATGAATTCCAGCTAAAGGTTTAACCCCTTGATATTTTAAAAGAACATTATGCTTGATAGCATACACGACATACAACACTGAGCTTTAAGGATTGTGAAATAATATTATTTTGAATATGACAGATATAACCAAACTATTGAATTGGTAGATATGAATAGAAGTAACTAAATTATCATATTTATATAAAATATTCCTACATAATACAAATGTATTGAATAATTATTTTTAAATAAGCACTCAATTTTTAATAAAGTGATTTTATTCTTCAAAAATGATTTTTATTGAAAAATGGGTTTTATTGCTTTTTGTGAGAGAATATTATAGTTAATTTATGAAAATTTTAAAAATATTATTTTATAAAAAATATATCATTTTTGAAATCATCATATCCAAATTTTCTTAGGGTTATATTTATATATTTTTCAGAAAAGAATGATTTTTTTGTGAATAGGAAAAAAAATACTTATTTATATTGAAAAATATATTTTTTATTTTAAGAATTTACAAAGATTAATTTTATTCTAAAATGGTTTCACTATAAAATTATATTATCTATATAATTAATAATACAATTAGGTTCATTTTAATCAATTTTATTATTGATTTGGTATAACATTTTATATACTTGAGAAGACATTTTTATGGAAAATCACTTTTCATCACATTTTGTGGGATTATTTTTAAATTAAAACCTACCACTTATGTGTAATGAGTTTTATAAAATAGTTTCTATATTTAGAATTATAATAATTATTATTAGGTAATAAGGACAACTTATGTTTTAGCCATAATGAATAGTAATAATAGTAAATAGTTATAACCACAATAAAGGGTAAAATAGATTAATTACAGCTAAAAATAATGTGAAAAGGCTATAAAATATTATTAAAACTTTAATCAACCCTATTTTATGAGTTTAGTTTGTCCATGATCATTTAATTTTATAATTTATGGTCTATTAGATCCATTTTTTTAATGACCTATATAATGTTTTAAGTAAATAAAAATAAATAATGTCACTCTCTTGCTCGTAAATTTCTCTTATATGTTCACATAGGGATAAAAATATTTCTCAAGGAATATTAATGATTATTTTGAAAAAAATGAAATTATTTTTATGATGTTAAATTATTTATAATTTGTAGAGATTATATAATTACCTTAAATTTTTATACAATGTTGGAACAGTTCCTGTGCAAGTAGAAATAAAATTGCATTATATGATTTTAAAAACATCAAAAGTAATATTTTTTGGATGACTTATGGTGTCATACAAATTTTTTGGTTAATAATAATGTATAATTTATGGAAAAATAGTTAATCTATTAATTACATATTTTTATTGATATTTTAATGTCAAAAAATTTGAATAGTTCTTAAAATGACATTAATGATATTTTATGTTATATAATATGTTATTAAATGATTTTAAAATCATAAAAATATTGAAAGAGTACAAGTAGAATGTTAAATGGTTTAAAGTTTTATCGATAGACCATTTATCAACCAATTTTTAACATAAAAGTAAATTTATAACCCTTAATGATAGAAAAATGTGTTACTGTGGTTAAGGATAAAAATGGTTATCAATGGGTTAAACTAAAGAGATAAGGATTAAAATGGCCTAATAAATTTTTTAAATACTATTATCAGATTTTATTTCAATCATATATCATATTGAATTTTAAATTAAGAAAATTTAGAACCACTTGTACATGAATGTGACTTTATAACATTTTAATGTTTTGAAAAAGTATAAGAGTTCCTCTACCATAACTTTTAAAAGGGAACCACCACTCATCTCTCCCTCACATCATTTGATCACTCTAGATCATCCAATACCTACCCAAATACCATCCTAAAATCCCTACCCACATCACATAGGTCTTATTTTAGGCATAATACCAACATTATAGGGATTAATGTGTTATGTAAAGTATGTTTTCTGAATAATAGAAGATAAAGAACATACATTACAAGTCTGACTCAAGGTAAGAGACACTTTTTCTTAAAAACATCATTTTAAATATTTTAAATATTTATTTTCTAATTTTTTTTAATTCATATTTATAATCATAAAATTTTTATGTGAATGTATTTATATGAATATAAATTACATTTTATGACTCTTTTGATGTTCCTTCAAATGATTTAAAAATGAATATATTTACATATTTTATAAAAAATGTTTTGAAAAAAAAATTATATTTTATTATGTACAAAATAAATGGTTTTTTCTTCCACCACAACTGAAATTTTTTGTTTAGATTCCATTATAATATTCCATGTTTTTTTCAAATAAAAACCCTCTTTCCTTTTATTTTGGGTATTCTAAAAAAGGGTTCTAAATGGAATATACATTTTCATATCCATAAATGTTTTTTATTGGTTAAAATAATATTTTTATGACTATAATGATGAACATGAAAGATTACATGTGTTATGATTATGTTATAGTTCTTGGTATTTTTTTATGATGACGAGTGACCCTGATATAACTCATTATGATGGGTGAGCTCAATATATATCATGATGGTGGGTGATCCTGATATAGATCTCTAATGCATTAGGTAAAGGAATGAAGATAACTAATTATAGGTTTCTCTTAAGAGATTAATCAAATTTTACAAGTAGATTATTCCATTTGTAAGAGTGATATGAAAACTATGTCCAAAGTTACCTAAATGAATTTTTTATTTTTAATAATGAGTTTTAATGGAATTATTTTCCGTTTCACTTGGTAATATAATGATATTTTTTTAAAGGAATGATTAAACCATTTTTGGTAAAAATGTGTGTTTTTAGTTTTTTTTAAGTGTTATAATATTTTCTAATAAACTCTCATGATTATGATTTTTAATTTATCTTTTCTTATGATATTTTTTATGAAATAATTTGGGTAAAAATTTTATTTCATAAATATGTAAACAATTATTTGAGATAAAAAAATGTATGTTAATAGAAAAACTCTTTTAGTTGACCTCATGGTTTAGAAATGGACTAATGGGTTTAATTTATTTTTTATAGATCTCTTATTGATAATTTTTTTCTTATCCCATGTTTTAAAATGATTTTTCATAGGTCTTTAGGATGAGTATAAAATTTAATAAACTTAAATTTCCTGATATTAAAGTTACCTTGAACAAAGTAAGCATGTATTTATAAAGAACTTGTTTTGTGAACAAATGGATACTATTTGGAAATTTCCACTTTGAAAGAGTTTATTATAATTATATATAACTCCAAAACTAAAAGGTCCTTGTGTATATAAGTGATAAAATATTTTTTGATGATTTTTTATTTTTTGGATGGAAAAAATTAGGTCACTTTTATATATATCAAATCCAAAAAAATTAAAGATTATGTTTTTAGAACCAGATCTGGGAGTACGGTTTCAGGTCTTTTATACTTGGTATCAAAGGAGGGTTTAGATAACTTTGGATATTTTCATGTTTTCATGTGATTTAACATAAGACTTACGGATAATCTCAAGGATTTATGATTTTATGTATGATCAAACATTAACTAATGGAAATTATCCCTTTTAAGGTTATAAGTGATTATGCCTTGAGGTGATTCAAAAACATTATTGGGTTTTTGGAAGAATAATCTCTCTAGGTTTAAATATCACTTTAGTTTAGTATATGATTTTATTTTATGGTAATTATTGTCTATTGTATAGTGGGATATAAATAATCTTGATGGTTGAAAAGTGTTCCATTGATAAGATGATATTTTCAGAGATATTTTTTCTCATACCAAGGATTACCTTTTAGGTTAGTTTCTAAATTTGATTCATGATATTTTGGTGAAGTTAAATACATTATAATATTATATTGTGATTTATCAGATATATTAAGGATGTTTTGTGGAAATTTTCATTTGTTTGAGGTATATGTATCCTTTAGGGTTAACATGTTGTTTAACATGAAAGATTATTTGGGAAGATTGAAATTAACTGTTTGTGGATATAATCTGAAAGGTATGCGTTCACCTTTGTGGTTAATTTTTTTAATTTTGAGGCTATCAAGGTTAATTGGGATGTAAGATTATTTATTTATAGAATGATATAAGTTGAACCTTTGGTGTTATTATGTAAATTTAGGAGTTAAATATATTATTTCTTCATGTTAAGATGAGATTTTTGTGGAAATTAATTAAAGTATGATATTACAATATTCATGTAAATATATTTACATATATTATTAGTAAATATGGTAAAGGAATTTCTCAATTCTAGTAAAATTATATTGAAATAAAAAATTATCCTATTTACATTCATTTCTGATGAATTAAAGGTCCTTTTCACACTTTATTGATTTCTGGTTTTGTAGTAATTAACTTTCTTGTGACCACATTCTCTTTTAATTTACATAATTTTTAAATTAATTTTATCCTTAATGTCTACATTTTATCTTCCCAATATTTTTTTTCCTCTTAGGAACCAATTTTTGTGTTATTCTGGATGTCCTTCTTCTTTCCCTTTCTAGTTATATATAGAAGTTTTATTATCCTTTTTTATGATGTGAGTTTTTAACAAAGGTATTTTCTAATGTTAAATGATTTATTATCAATAAAAAGATAAAAATATGAGTACATAATTTATTCTGGGGGGGGGGGAGAATGTAATACCTTGATATTTTAAAATAATGTTATGTTTGATATTATACATGACATATTACACTGAGCTTCAATGAATGTGAAATAATATTATCTTAAATATGACTATTATAACCTATCTGTTGAATTAAAAGGCTTGAATAAGAGTAATAAAATTATGAAATTTATATAAAATTTTCATAATCAATAAAAATTTATTGAATCATTCATATAAAATATGCACTAAATTTTTAGTTAAGTGATTTTATTCTTCAAAAATATTCTTTCTTCAAAAATGTTTTTTATTTATTTTTGTGAAAGAATATTTTAATTAATTTATATGAATTTTATAAATATTATTTGATAAAAAAATATAATTTGTGAAATCATCATATGAAAATTATTTTAGGGTAATATTTTTGGATTTTTCTAAAATTAATGATTTTTGAGTGAATAATGAAAAAATACTATTTTTATTGAAAATTGTCTATTTGTTTCAATAATTTACCAAGTTTAATTTTATTTTAAAGTGATTTAAAAGTAAAACTAGTTTAGTTATATAATTAATAATCCAATAAAGTTCATTGTAATAAATCTTATGCTTTACTTTGGAATAAAAAGTTTTTATACTTAAGAAGACAATTTTTGAAAAAATAGATTTTCATCATGATTTACGAATTTAATTTTAAATTAAATCCTTGAAATTATAATAATTGAATTTTATAAAATGGGTTAAATATTAAGAATCAATAAAATTAATATTAAATGATAATTTCATCTTATGTTTTGGTTATAATGAATAGTAACTATAGTAAATAATTTTAGCCATAGTAATGTGTAAAATGTTTTAGTTAGTGTTAAAACTAAAATGGAAGGGATTTAAAATATGTATAACACTTATATTTTAACTATTTTATGAGTTGATTACATCCATAATCATATATATTTTGAATTTATGGTCACTTGGGTCCTTTTTCTTTGATAATGACCTATGCAATATTTTAAGTAAAGAAAATAAAAAATGTCACTCTCTTAATTATAAATTTATCTTATGTGTTCACATAGGGATGTAAATAAGTTTTGAATGATTATTAGATTTTATATTAAGAATAATATAATTATTTTTATTATGGTGATTTTGTTATAATTTTTAGTGATTATATAATTACCTTGAATGCTTATACAACACTGACACAGTGCTTGAGCAAGTAGTATAAAAAATTAAAGTAAATGATTTTTAAAACATTAAAAGTAATATTTTTTGGATTACATATAGTGTCACATGAATTTTATTGTTAATAATAATATATAATTTATTTTTAAGGAGTTTATATTCAAATTCCATACCTGTATGGATGTTTTTATAGTCTAAATATGTGAATAGTAATTAAAATAATATTAATGACATTTTATGTTATATAATGTTTTATTAAATGATTTAAAAATCATAAAAATATTTCAAGAGGAAAAGTTGAATGGTAAATGGTTGAAAATTCCATCCATGTAATATTTATGGACAAATTTTTACCCTAGAATTAAATTTATAACCATTAAGAATTGAAAAACAGGTTACCATGGTTAAGGATAACAAGGGTTAATAGGGGTTAAATTTAAGAGGTAAGGGTTAAAATGAACTAAAAACTTGTCTAAATTATATTGGATGAGATTATTTTGATCCTATATAATATTTAATTTAAAATAATCTAATTTTGAACCATCTTTCCAAGAATATGAATTTATAATATTTTAATGTTTTTAAAAATAACAAGAGTGACCCACTCCTCACTTCTAAAAAGAAAACTACTCTCCTCTCTTCCTTACCCCATTTTATTACTCTAGATCAGACAATACCTAGCTAAATACCTTAATAACATCACTCGACATATCCTAGAGGTATTATTTTGGGTTTAATACCATCCATAGAGAGATTAAGGTGTAAAGTAAAGGAAGTTGTTCCAAGAAGAGGAAATAAAGATCATACATGAAATGTCAGACTCATAGTAAGGGACAATTTACCTTAAAAAAGCATTTAAAATATTTTAAAGATTTATTTTATAAATATTATTATTCCATTTTCATATTATTAAAATTATTTTATGAATGTATTTATATGGACATAAATTATATTTCATGTCTCTTTTTAATTTATTTCAATGGTTTTAAAATGGAATCTTTTTTACATATTTTATATGGAACATTTTGAAAAAAAATGAAAAAGGAATGTTTTATTTTCACATGCATGACATCAATGGATTTTAACATCACCAAAACCATTATTATTTTTGAATTCCTTTATAATATTCCATGTTTTCTTTAAAGTAAAACCCTCATTCCCATCGTTATGGTTATTTTTGTCACGACCCGTCCTCGTGGCCTGTGCCGTGAATACCCCAAGATCGCCTTCCATAGGCCAGGGGCTAGCGACTAGCACCAAAGGCATAAATCCCTAAGCTCGGAAGGCATTTCCTTTATAGAAGTAACACACACACAAATAGAGTAAGCTGGAAGCAAAGCACTAAGTGAATACTGTATACAAAAAGTAGTGTTGGAAGTAAAGGGGCCGGAAATACAAGCCGAACAGTAAAGTGCATGTACAATGGAAAGAAAGTAGAACTAAAAAAGGGACAACAACTGAAAGGGAAAAGGGCAGCTCATGCAATTTCTGCCGAGTATCCTACCTGAAGGGTAGGTACATATGTCCACCTCAGCCCTCCACGTCTATCGGTCCACTCTGTGTACCATCTCGCCGAGTGGTCCACCTCTGGGTACCGTCCAGTCCTGGCTCACTCTCGGCCTTCATCTACGCTGTCTGTCGTCTACATCCAACACAACGAGGTGTGGGCACAACCCATACAAGAATTAGTATAATGATACTCAGTAGGGACCTTGATACCCTTAAAGTCTCTCAAAATCCACAAAGAATAAACCATAGTAGAAATATACAATAACAAAGTGTCAACCAACCCTACTTAGGTATATGCCCATACATATACCTAAGTTACTAGTAACAGTCCGGCTACAACTCTCGATCCCAACCACATTCTGTTACACAAGTGTAGAAACAATCCACAAGGAAAGTACAACTCAAGGTGTATCCCATAGGTACAGATCATAGAATAAATCCACATGGGCTTTACCACAACACATCCACGAAGAAACATCCACGTAGTAACACCCACCCTTACTTAGGTATATGCCCATACATATACCTATGTCGTCAGGAGTAAACATATCATACATGAGGTGAACAAGAAGGTAATGAATCAGATCATATAAGGAATACACAACTTAAAGATAGTAAGAGATGATTAGTTGTATCCGCTTAATCATCTTTCACTTTTGAACGACAGATACCTACAGAAACCCTAAAAAGTAGTCTGTCGTAGCTGTCGATCCTACGTGGAATCTTGGAACATAATTCATTGTTGTCAAACCCATAGAGGATTCAGGTCCAGTCTCATTGCTGTCGAACCCACTGAGGATTCAGTCCAGTCTCGTTGCTGTCGAACCCATGGAGGATTCTATCCAGTCTCGTTACTGTCGAACCCAAGGAGGATTCAGTCCAGTCTCATTGCTCTCGAACCCATGGAGGATTCAGTCCAGTCTCGTTGCTATTGAACCCATGGAGGATTAAGTCCAGTATCATTGTTGTAGAACCCATGAAGGATTCATTTGAGTCTCGTTGTTGTCGAACCCATAGAGGATTCAGTCCAGTCTTGTAGCTATCGAACCCACGGAGGATTCAGTCCAGTCTCGTTACTGTCAGCTCTAAGGTTCCCACATATAGTACGCTCGATTACAGGAGGGTCCAATCGTCGAGCCAAGTGTTGATACATCAACTATCACAAAGTCCTTTTTTTATGTATCCTGTAGTTCCATATCATCATAAAGAACCCAACTCGACAGATGGTGTGTCAATTGGACGCCCGGTCTGAGAGTTATTAGCATTTCCGTTCCAGGGGCACGGTTGGATTTATGCTCATTCCAAGACCGGATGATTTCCAAAGTTGTCCAAAACCCACATAGAGTATCACAAAAGGACTGTATCATCGTGAGAGTTCCAGTTCCATAGATGGCGCGTCGATCAAATGCGCAGTCTAGAAGTTATTTACCTTTAAGCTAAACGGGCCGCTCCCATCAAACCCAGTGGGCTGGCGGGTCGGCATGACCCGGTTTGGTGGGTCCAACCCGGCTGGGGGTCAGGTCCAACCTGGTTGGGGGTTTGGCCCGGACCGGTGGGGTGCGGCCCACCCGTGGACCCAGCGCGCATAGCGGGCCAGTTCGGTTCGTCTGGCGGTGCCGAGCGGTGCCGCCTCTTCTTTCGGGCTGGCCTTAGCCGGCCGGTTCTATTCGGCATGAGCGACCCATGGTTGCGGGCTCCGGTTCCTCTGCACGCGGTGATAAGCGGTGCCACGGTTTCCTTAGCCCGAACAGCAGACGACCGGCTGGTTCATCCACCGAGCTGCCCACATTTGCGGGCTGTGGTCTTCTCCAACCCGGCCGCCCGTAGCCAGCCCATTCTTCCAGCCCGACCGACATGAAGCCGACCAGTTCTTTTTCAGATGAGCGGCCCGCAGTTGCGGGACACGGTTTCCGCCCATGCGGCCGCTGTGACGGCGCCGGTCCTCCTCCGCCGCGGCCCGGCCCGACCCGGCCTTTGGTCTCCATCGCCTCAAGACCGTGTCCTCCTTCCTCCGACGTAGTGCGACGACACTGCGCCCTCTTGGCTCCGCCTCCATCGTCAAACAATCATAAACCAAGGGAGGGATGTCAGGTCGTGTTTTTTCGGCTCGAGCCCTCCGTGTTATATGATAACATATGGCCAATGTCGAATAAAGTAAACATCAAATAATTGAGGATATAATTTTTTTCAATTAAAATTAAAAAAATCTCCCTACCTCGTAAACGGTGCTCGCTCGGCGGAGTCGCGGGAAAGAGGGTGGACGTCGATTTTGTTGATGTCGGGAAACGTTAGAGGATGGAGTGCTGTTGATGTTCCTTGCGTATGGCATCCACTCTTTTAACATGGAAGGAGGTCGTGGAAAGGAAGAAGACACGTTGCGTTCTTCGGTGGAAATAGTGTTCTTCGTCGAGAGGATGTCGTTCCATGTTGGAGATGTTGTTCGTGTTCTTCGTGGGAAGAACTCTTTCTTCCTAATTCTCCAAGCCTCCCAAGATAATATGTCCAACCAAAATAAAATAAAAACACACCACCTATTTAAATGATGGATTAATGAATTCAAAGGGATTCAAATTCATTAAGACACATCCATTCATTAATTAAATGTTGAGTTGGCTCATTAAAAAGGGAGGGAGGAGATGAAGAGGCACCCAATTAATAAAGGAAGTTTCATCCTCCTTAATTTGGGAGTTCAAGGGGTCTAAGGATTTTAAGGGGGAGTTGAAGAGTATGGAACTCGTGTGGGCCCCACCCTTAGTTATATCCTCCCAAGGGAGGTTATGGTGTGTTGTGTGCCACTCCTAACCTCCACCTAGAGACTTTAACCACCTTTTCAAATAAAAATGTGTTGCACACACATTTTTATTTTATTTTTAATTTTTAATTAGAAACACCAATTTATAACTTCCATCTTGTATAAAACGCAACTACAGTAAAGGTACCAAAATGTGAATATCGAAGCTACGAGTTCATAGGTTTCCTCAGATTTCGATTCTGAGCACCAGTTCAAAAGATATAAAAACCCGCACATACGTTTAATGAACATACCCGAACAAAAGTTCGGAAAATTATTATCAGTCACCCTCGACCTGCGCTGGTCGAGGTTAGGCTCTACCTAAGTGAAATACACACCAAATAACCCAATGGTACTCTTGTATTTTTAATCCGAGTTACCGTTTAGAAGTTATGAATTTTACAATAAAATAATTATCACTTAATTATTTTATTTGCAGCCAAAAACTAACTTTTTCTAGTGGCCCGCGCCGGCCATTATTAGTATCTTCATAAATAAAGCATGCAATCATGAGTTCAGTGGTGGTCTCAGATTTTTAATATGATCTACCATTTGGGAGTTATAATCATTTCATAAATAAAATAATTAATTTAATTATTTTATTTACGGTTATGTCATTTTTGGAATTTCACACAAGAGGCCCGCACCAACTAAAATTAAGTCGCTCCTAGGGTAATTCCACCATCTTGAGCGCAACAGTGCCCTCATATTTCTGATCTGAGTAGCCATTTAAGAGTTATTCCACTTTTTCAGTAAAACAGCTTACGCGCATTAATTTAAGATTAACAAAACTTCAGAAAATTATTCTGGGAACACCGGGACTCGGAATCAGGTGCCGTCAGAAACCGCGGACTTGTAAAATTACAAAAAAATTAAGAAAAAAAATTACTTGAAATTTTTGGGTCTTTACATTAACCCACCTCAGAGCTTTACGTCTCCATAAAGTTACAACACACACTAGGGAAACAAATGAGGGTACTGAGCACGCATCTGAGCCTCCCACTCCCATGTGATCTTCTAGAGGTTCCCATGTTACCAGTGAACGTGCACCAGTGGAATGGACCGTCCACGTAGGACCCGCTCCTAAATGACATGCACCTCCTCCGTGGTGGATCGTACTGTCTCTGGTCAGGAGGAAGTTGGCCGAATTGGTAAGTCGGTAGACAATCACCCAAATTTACTCTTATCCCCTGGACGTACATGGAAGACCTTCCAAGAAGTCCATGTATATCTCATCCCTCTTCAACTTTGGGACCTCTAAAGGCTGAAACAAGCCTACTGGTACCTGATGCTCTGCCTTCACTTGCTGACAAGTGAGGCATCGAAAGACAAACCCCGCTACTGCCTTCTTCATACCTGGACACCAGTGTTGTCATCGAAGGTCCTAATACATCTTTACCACTCTTGGATGTACCACTAAAGGGGATGTGTGAAACTCCCACAACACTTCCTCCTGAAGTGAAACTGGTACCATGGTACGTCCTCTGAAAGGAATGACGTTCTCCCCACCTTCAGAAAATCTTTCGGGTGCTTGCCCTAAGGATATCTGAGTCTATAGCGTCTCGCAGTCAGTGTCCCTATACTGCGCCTCCCTGACTTTCTAAAGAAGTGGGGAAGTGATTGTGAGAGACTGTAGAAAGGTTGCTTCATCCCGATCTACAAAGGATATCTACAATGCAACCAGCTGCTTCATCGCCTCTCCTAGCAGCTAATTTCCTGATCTCCTACTGAGAGCATTGGCTACAACGTTCCCCTTTCCACGAGTATAGACTATCTCAATGTCATAGTCCTGGAGGAAATCAATCCATCATCATTGTCTTAGGTTCAAGTTCTTCTATGAGAAGATATACCTGAGACTATTGAGATTTGAGTAAACTGTAAACCGTTCGCTCAACGAACTATGGGTGTGACTATCCAATTGTAAAGAACTCAACTACACCCTTCTTCGCTTACATCCTACAAGAGCTTCTAAGATTTCTCCTTTGTCGAAAAGATAAATCCGGTCTCATCCCATGGATTAACCATGTCCTTTTCCTAATACAGTCAATCCGGACATGAATGGTACTATTTCATGCTATGGATGACGTCGTAAGGCCTCGATGACACTACCAAGAGATCCATCCATTACTCTCGCCTCCAAGGGTCGAGTCACACTATCGGCAACAGTGTGTGGTCACTGGGTCTCCTCCAGTAGGAATCTCCAATGTGAGGGTCAAGTCAATTGTTTTTACTAGAACCCCTCAGTATCAACCACACCTAAAAGGTAGGAAAGAAAACGTCATATGGACAAGTGTTTTTTATTATTGCAGCTCAAATTACAAAGACACAAAGCAACCACAAACAATGACATCAATGAAGCTAGAAGCATCATGAACAAAGGTCTATATGCCTGGAGCTAGTCCCAATCCTTTCCACCTGATCCTGGAGCATTATGGTCATAGGCATCAGCTGCCTAAAGCTGATCTCTACCCTTTCCACCCGTTCCATGCTGCAGGGGTGGACCTCCTGGTGGTGGTGGTGGTATGGCTTGAAACATCGTTCACCACCTACTTCTCGGACAACTCCTCTACCACGTCCTTTTGCTCCTGGTGGACCTCCAGGGTCGAACCTATGCCTCTACCTGGGAGGTCCATCTACTACCTGCTGCTCATCTTCAAGGTGGTTCGGGTAGTCTCGATCCATGTGACCCTACTCGCCGCATGCATAACACTGCCTGCTCCTCGTATGGCTGGCTCTATCTCGTGTGCCCCGCAAAACCGTACCAGTATCTTGGGGTCACCCACATGTTGGCCTAGTCTTCTTGGACCTCTGTGACATCTGTCTACTGCCGGCTCTAGAAGACTCTTCTACGGTTGTAAAGCCCTGTGGAAAGAGCAGTAGCTCCTGAGCCCACATAGAGTGTAGAGTCACTAGTACAAACTACACCCTGAAAAGACCCTCGAAGTCTCCCCAGGAGAGGGTCGCCTCATCGTAAAACTAGAGGATCAAGCTCCACCACCTCCCAGCTGATCCCTGAAAGAGACTAACAGCTAGGTACACCATCAAGTCAGCGGGTGTACAAACTGTGTGGAAAACTCATTCTACAACCTCCATCCAGCACCCGGTCATCTGAAAATCTATCTCACCTCGAAACCTCAGATGCTTCTGTTGCAGGAACCCGTGAAACATTCTCAAGAGGTGCGCACCCTCTGATGCTAGGGATGGTGGCAATGGTATCCCATCGGTCAGTGGTACCGCGGGTGCCTCCGTTATGATGGGCCCCTGCACCGTGGTCCCATTGCTCGGTGGGCTACCATCACGCTCTCCACTCGGAACCCATGCTGACTGACTAGGTGAAGACATCCTGAAAAGAAACAGGTGCTACACGATCAGAAAGTATACCTAGTGAGCTAACACAAAGTAATCATGAAGAAAACTTTTCAAAGGAAACACACACGCAATCAGTGTTTTTGTGCACTAAGTCAAAAATTAGAGGTCAGGGTCCTAGTGTATGGGTACATCGGTCTCCACAACAACACTGGACTCCTTGGATTGAAAACCAAACTCAATACTCTTAAAACTATTGTTTCACATAAAATAATGATCAGATTCATGAGTTCTATGGTAGAACTGACTCCTCTGATACCAATTTGTCACGACCTGTCCTCGGGGCCCGTACCTTGACTACCACAAGTCCGCCTTCCATAGGCCAGGGGCTGGCGACTAGCACCAAAGGTGTAAATCCCTAAGATGGGAAGGCATTTCCATTATAGAAGTAACATACACACAAATAGAGTAAGCTGGAAGTAAATCACTAAGTGAATACTGTATACAAAAAGTAGGGATGGAAGTAAAGGGGCCAGAAACACAAGACCAACAGTAAAGTATAGGTACAATGGAAAGCAAGTACAGCTGGAAAAGGGACTATAGCTGGAAAAGAAAAGGGTAGCTCCTGGAATGTCCGCTGAGTATCCTACCTAAAGGGTAGGTAAAAATGTCCACCTCAGCACTCCACATCTATCAGTCTGCTCCGTGTACCATCTCGCCGAGTGGTCCACCTCCGGGTACCGTCTGGTTCTGGCTCGCTCTCGGCCTCCATCTACGTTGTCTGTCATCTGAATCCAACACAACGAGGTGTGGGCATAGCCCATGCATGGGTGAGTATAACGATACTCAGTAGGGACCTCGAGACCCTCAAAGTCTCACAAAATCCACAAAGGATAAACCATAGTAGAAATATAAAATCACGAATTATCAACTAACTCTACTTAGGTATATGCCCATACATATACCTAAGTTACCAGTCATACTCCAGCTCCAACTCTCAAGCCCAACCACATTCTGTTCCACAAGTGTAGAAACACTCGACAAGGAAAGTACAACACAATGTGTATCCCATAAGTACAACTCACAGAAGAAATCCACGCGGGCTTCACCACAACACATCCACAAAGAAACATCCACGAAGAAACATCCACCCTTACTTAGGTATATGCCCATACATATACCTAAGTCGTCAGGAGTACACATATCATACATGAGGTGAACACGAAGGTAATGAATCAAATCACAGAAGGTATACACAACTTAAAGAGAGTAAGAGATGATTAGTTTTATCCACTAAATCATATTTCACTATCGAACAACAGATACCTATAGAAACTTGTCGTAGTTGTCGATCCTACGTGGAATCTCGGTACACAAGTAGTTACTGTCGAACCCACAGAGGATTCATGTCTAGTCTTGTTGCTGTCGAACCCACAGAGGATTCAGTCCAGTCTCGTTGCTGTCGAACCCATAAAGGATTGAGTCCAGTCTCATTGCTCTCGAACCCATGGAGGATTCATCCCAGTCTTGTTTCTGTCGAACCCACGGAGGATTCAGTCCAGTCTCATTGATGTCGAACCCACGGAAGATTCAGTCCAGTCTCATTGCTGTAAAACCCATGGAGGATTCAGTCCAGTCTCTTTGCTATCGAACCCATGAAAGATGCAGTCCAGTATCATTGCTATCAAACCCACGGAGGATTCAGTCCAGTCTTGTTGCTTCGAACCCACAGAAGATTCCGTCCAATCTTGTTGTTGTCAGCTCTAGGATTCTCGCACACAGCATACTCGATTCTAGGAGGGTCTGCTCCTCGAGCCAAGTGTCGATACATAAAATATAATGAAGTCATATTTTGATATATCTCGTTGTTCCGTCTCATCATAAGGAACCCAACGTGATAGATGGTGCATCAATTGGATGCTCGGTCTGAGAGTTATTACCATTTCTGTTCCAGGGGCCTGGATGGATTTACGCTCATTCCAAGCCCTACCGTTTTTCCAAAGTTTTCCAAAACTCAAATAGAGTATCTCAAAAGGATCGTCTCATCGCAAGAGTCCTAGTTCCACAGATGGCGCATCGATCGGATGCACGGTCTAGAAGTTATTTACATTTAAGCGAAATGGGCTTGGCCCGTCAAGCCTAGTGGGCTGGTGGCTCGGCCTGACCCAGTTTGGCGGGTCTGACCCGGCTGGGGGTCGGCCTGGCCCAGTGGTACGCAGCCCCCCGCGGACCCGGCCTGGTAGGTCCGACCCGGTTGGGGGGTCGGCCCGGCCCGGTGGGGCGTGGCCAACTCGTGGACCCGACCCGTATAGCGTGTTGGTTCGGTTCGTCCGGCAGCACCGAGCGGCGCCGCCTCTCCTACCCAGCCAGCCTTATCCAGACAGTTCTTTCTAGAATGAGCAGCCTGTGGTTGCGGGCCACGGTTCCTCCGAACAAGGCACCAAGCGGCGCCCCGATTTCCTCAGGCCGTCTGGCACACAACCGGCCGTTTCGTCTGTCGAGCGGCCTGTGTTTGTGGGATGCAGTCTTCTCCAGCCCGGTCGGCCATAGCCGTCCGGTTTTTCCAGACTATCTGGCATGAAGCCGACCGGTTCTTCGTTAGCCGAGTGGCCCATGGTTTCGGGCCACACTTTCCTCCCACGCGGCCGGTGCGACGGCGCCGGTCCTCCACCGCCGCAGCCCGACCCGGCCTTCGGTCACCACTGCCTTCGCCTCAAGACTGTGGCCTCCTTCCTCCAACCCATTGTGATAGCATTGTGCCCTCTCGACTCTGCCTCCATCGTCAAACAATCATAAACCAACAGAGGGATGTCGAGATGTGTTTGTTCGGCCTGTGCCCTCCGCATTATATGATAACAAATGGCCACCGTAGAATAAAGTAAACATAGAAGAATCGAGGATATAATTTTATTCAATTAAAATTAAACAAATCCCCCTACCTCATAAACTGTTCTTGCTCAGTGGAGTCATGGGAAAGAGGGCGTACATCGATTTCGTTGACGTCAGGATACGTTCGGGGATGGAGTGTCGTCGATGTTCCTTGCGGACGACGCCCACTCTTTTAACGCAGAAGGAGGTCACCGAATGGAATAAGAAGTGTTGTCATTCTTCGATGGAAATGACATTCTTCGTCGAGAGGACGTCATTCCACTTTGGAGATGTTCTTCATGTTCTTCGTGGGAAGAACACTTTCTTCCTAATTCTCCATGCCCCCTAAGATAATATGTCCAACCAACATAAAATAAAAACACACCACTTATTTAAAGGATGACTTAATGAATTCAAAGGGATTCAAATTCATTAAGCCACATCCATTCATTAATTAAATGTTAGGTTGGCTCATTAAAAAGGTAGGTAGGAGATGAAGAGGCTCCTAATTAATAAAAGATGTTTCATCCTCCTTAATTTGGGAGTTCAAGGGGTTTAAGGAGTTTAAGGGGGAGTTGAAGAGTTTGGAACTCGTGTGGGACCCACCCTTAGTTATATCCTCCCAAGGGATGTTAGGGTGTGGTGTGCCCCACTCCTAACCTCCACCTAGAGACTTTAACCAGATTTCAAATAAAAATTTGTTGCACACACATTTTTATTTAATTTTTAATTTTTAATTAGAAACCCCAATTTATAGCATCCATCCTTTATAAAAAGTAACTGCAGTAAAGGTCCCCTTAAGAGAATACCGGAGCTGCAAGTTCATCAGTGTCCTCGGATTTTGATTCTGATCCCCAGTTCAAAATATAGAAAAACCCGCACGTACGTTTACTGAACGTACCCGAACAAAAGTTCGGAAAATTATTATCAGTCACCCTCGACCCACGCCGGTTGAGTTTATGCTCTTCCTAAGTGAAACACCCCCCAACGAACCCAATGGTACTCTCAGATTTTGAATTTGAGTTACCGTTTAGAGGTTATGAATATTATAATAAAATAATTATCACTTAATTATTTTATTTGCGGCCAAAAACTAACTTTTTCTGGTGGCCCACGCCGGACAAAGTTAGTATCTTCTTAAATAAAGCAAACCCTCATGAGTTCAGAAGTGGTCTCAGATTTTTAATCTGAGCTACTGTTTGTGAGTTATAAGCATTTGAAAAATAAAATAATTTATTTAATTATTTTATTTATGATGATGCTATTTTTGGAATTTCTCACAGGAGGCCCGCACCGACTAAACATAAGTTGCGCCTAGGGTAAACCAGCCATTCTGAGTGCAATATAGCCCTCGGATTTTTGATCTGAGTAACCGTTTAAGATTTATTCTTCTTTTTCAGTAAAACTGCTTACGTTCATTAATTTAAGCTTAACAAAACTTCAGAAAATTATTCCGGACACACTAATCCTCAGAATCAGTTGCTGTCAGAAACTATGGACTCATAAAATTCCAAAGAATTTCTGAAAAAAAAGAATTCCCTTGAAATTTCGGGGACTTTACAATTTTCAAAAATTGATTTAAATTGAATGGATATTTTGATATGAAGAAATATTTTTCTTATGGGTCAAAATAATATTTTTATTTGTATAATGATTAGATTGAAAGATTTAGAGTTTTATTATTATTTTATTATTCTTGGGAATTGTTCATGATGATGGATGGGCATGATATACCTCATGATGATGGTTGAGATTGATATATTTATCCAATGCATTATCTAAAGGGATGAAGTTAACCAGTTATAAGTTTCTCCTAAGAGATTATTGGATTTTCTAGGCAGATTATTAAATTTGTAAGAGTGATTCTAAGAGTGATATGAAAATTATGTCTCAAGTTACCTACATTTACTTTCTATTTTTTATAATTCATTTTTAGGGAAATATTTTTATTTCACTAGGTAAGCTAGTGATATTTTATTTTAAAGGTGTGATTATGACCTTTTAAGGTAAAAATGTATGTTGTTGGAAAAATATTTTCAAGGGTTCTCATATTTTCTATGAAACCCTCATGATTATGATTTTTCTTTTATGTTTTATTATAAATTTTTTTAATGTCTTTGGGAAGTAAATACAATTTCATCCATTATTAAACCATTATTTGTTCTCAAAGTTTAATATGTTAAATAAAAAACAATTTTATATTACCATATAGTTTTGAAATGGATCAATAGTTTTCCTTTATTTTTCAATATATCCCTTAGTGAGATTTTTTTTCTCATCCCACATTTTAAAATGGTTTTTCATAGGGTTTATGGATGATTAGAAAAGTTAATAAAGTTAGAGTTCCAAAAATGGAAGTTACCTTGAAAAAAGAAAGCATGCATTTATAAATAACTTTTTTGAAGGGGAAACTGGATATTGTGTAAAAATTTCTACTTTGAAAGAGTTTGTATTATTTTTTTAATACTATATACCTAAAATTTCATTGGGTATATAAGTGATTCAATATTTTCTTATGACGTTATTTGTTTTGGATCGATAAAATTGGGTCATGTTTATTTAAATAAAATCAAGAAATGAAAATATTATGTTTTTATCATTGGATATAGGATTATGGGTTTAGGGATGTAATAGATGGTTAGTGGTATTAAAATATCTAGGTTTAGTTCTATATACATCCCCTAAGGGGTATGGATCACTACTGTTGATTGATCCCAATGCATCCACTCAATTCCCATCACCTATATACACTAGAGATGGATGACCAAATACATTGATGTGGATACCATCACATATAGTCTTTACCATGAGTAATATTTTAATATTCTTCATTATTAAAAAATAATATACACAAATAACTAGAATAGGTGATAAAATAATGTTCACCATCAGTTGAAGTCACCTATTTATAGAGAAATATTCCAGGGGTTCCACTGGATCTCTAGATCTTGATTACATAGTGGAAGATGAATAACTCACACCCACAACAACCGATATAAGATTTTGTGAAGTATGAACATGAATCATACAATTAATTACACATATTGGAACTTGATCATAGGTATATATAGTGTGTGTAGTACCATATCTCTATCCATTAGAACTCTTTATTGAAATAGAAGTAACCTAAGGTGGCCATCATGGGAGAGGATTGATACATATTCCGACTCTAATTTCTCTCGCACCACCGAATCAAAAAAAACTCTTATATAGTCACCATAGACTACAATAAAGTTTTTTTTGTATCATTTAAAACCATTATATAGAGGTTCATATGTGAAACTACTCTCATTGAATTAAGGTAAAAATATAACCTACACCTATAGTCAAAGTGCATCACTTCTATGAATTCCCAATCACCCAATGTTCTCTCATGTGACTCCAACATAGGTGATGTTCAATAAAATCATGACCATAGCTTGTAATTTATTCTTCTGGATTCCCCACATAAATATATAAGATAAAAAAATTATCTATAGAATATTCCTAGAAAAACACCTTGCAAAACCCATGGGCCTCTATGTGCACTCAAACACATTCATGCCACACAAAAAAAAAGTTAACTTCCTCTGATAAAACTCTACTCTGGTCAAGGAATAAAACTCCAACCATGGTAGGTAAATTCAATAGAAAGTTTGAGAAGAATAAATAACACCCCCTTTAAGGGTTCATGGTGATATGTATGGATCTCAAAGAAAGAATCATCATCTGTTCAGTGTATGATGATTCAGATGAAAATGAAACTCCTAAACTCTAACTAATTCCCTACCACCCTAAGATTATTCTCATCTTGATCATTGGAAATCGTACACCGTATCCTATAATGAGAAGTTTCATCTCACTCATCCACTCCACATAATCCTACACTAATTATAAATGGGAGAGAATATTCCTCAGATCACAAGGCAAGGATATATCTTAATGAATTCTCAAAAAAACAACTCATCACTTTCTATCCACTAGAGTAAATTACCAACTATAAGCATATGCTCATCTCAACTCAATCTATATTTGCAAACTAGATATTAGTAATTAAAAAAAATTAGTTGATATGATAGACCCATTAGAATTAGAACATATATGGATGAGCAGAAATAATTAGGGAAAGGAAAATTATAATCTTCACTATATAATGCAGGTAATAATATTATTTGTACCCTCCAATGATGTATTAGAGATATGGGTCCAATAATAGTTTATTAGAGTCCCAAAACAAGAATCAATACTTTAATTTCACCCTATAGTCACATATATTATCATTGTTTATAAAAATATGACAACAGAGGCTATTGTTCTTAATTTTTAAACCATCACAATAGGTCTCCTTTTTTGATGGTTTTAAAAATTGGAAACAATAACTTTTCCATTTACATAATTTTCTAATTCATGATAATAGAACTCCTAAAAAACCTAATGCACCACTCACCCCTTACCTAGCTCACACTCTTCATTCACCCCCTCCAACCTGTGATCTACCTATAACATTTTTCGAGTCCCCAAACATCCTTTGATCCCCTATGTTAGAACACTATACCTCATGGTATCCCCTCTACTCAAGAAACACTACATGTTCTTCCTAGTCAACATGATATAAGAGGAAATGGTCAATCAGGATATCATCCTTCTCCACTTCCTCCTACTCCTCCTCCTTAGGCATCTTCTCCACTCCTCCCATCAATCCAGGAGGTCCATAGGTTCTTTGAGTCATTTAATCAAGGTATTACCTCTTCTCTTTTATTGGTTTAAAATTATGTGATTCTATCATGGTGAAATCACATTTGAAATCTCTAGGATTTTCTATATTCTATCTAAGGGAGGTTAAGTTGGTATAATTAATTATTTTGACCCTTTTTATTGTGATTTATTTATTATGTATAATTCGATAGTATCTTGGTTGATTTTAGTTTAAATTGTAGATTTTAAGTTTGTGTATTTTATGGATTTTAGTTTTATTTATGTCAAGTGTATTTAATGGATTTTATATGAAAATTATATTTATTTTATGGTTTCTTTAATTATTGAATAAAATTTTTTGGATTAAAAATTTATTATTTTATTGGGTTATTTAATTTTAATATGTCGTGGGATGCATTTTGGTGTATATTGGGTTCTCTCTTGGTTTATTTTGATATGCGATCTCAAACCCCCTTACCTATTTATCTGGGTTATGCCACAAATGTGCTACCAATATATTTTAAAACACTTTAGTAAAGTTTAAAAACTTATTTTATAAAATATAGGGAGTTTTCATGGAATATTTAATGTGTTTAATTAAATTCTTTTATGTGGTGCTATTATATTAATTTTATATGTTTTTTTGGTTTATAAATTCCTTGTTTTATATAATATATTATGTAAAATAAATTATAAATGGTATTAAATTATTGGTTAACCATAAATAAATTATTTAAATATTTTTTAAGTTTAAATTTATATAAATTTTAATGATCATGTATAAATAATTTCTTTGTTTATATCCTTATACATGTGTTATTTTCATTTGACGTCTAGTTTTATAATGGGTTTCCAATAAAATGAATAATTCATAGGATTTTAAATAAAATTTTATTTTCATTATGTGATTTTAAAAGGGGGAATTTTTTGTCTCATGTTCATGTTATGTGTCACGACCCACATTATCCAAGATAAGGGAGAGATAATGACCCTCGAGTCCCACCTTTGATAGGCCCGAGAGTGGTGAATAGAAACAAGTGTAAAGAATCTCATACATGAAATGGAAGGAATTAACCTTTTTATTGGACATGATCAAGAGATAAGATGGTAAAACCCAAACAACTCCAAATACCAAAAGTAAAAGTAAATTTGAAATCCATCCCCACATGCATGTTCTAATGTAAAGCTGATTAAAATTACAATAAAATTACAAAGGTAAATTTCCCAAAGAAAATAACTGGGTAGAAATAACAACTAATCCTGATTCCTGAGCTAGTAAAGTCTATCATGGTTCTCAAATTCATCCTGGAAACTTGAAAATAGTTTTATATATATAGGGTGAGAATATGAGTATACTCCGTAGGGAAACTAAAGATACCAATTCAAAAGTGGGGGAACATACCAATGTCCCTGTGAGAAAACAGTAAAATCTCAAAGCACCTACCAAGGAATACTATCCATCCTAAATTCACCAAGGCATGCTCACCAAATACCAAAAGTCCTGTAAAGTAATAGTATAATCACATCAAAATTTGGGTACCCCAGACCACTTTCCAACTAGTTAACTTCTCATCCCTAATAGATAACATGTTGATACTACCACTATTACCATACTTAGTCCTACTACCACAACTTTCCCGAACACACCTGGGCCTCAAACCACAAACAACCCCACCCGCAGACACCTAGGCCACAATAACCATGCCTCTCAACCGAAGAAACCCGGGCCTCATCCTGAAGCTGCTTGGGAAAACAAACTGGGCCTACAGACACCTAGGCCTCTCATATACAACAAAACCATCCCCTATGGATTTTGGGATATGGTAATCCTCAAGACATTACAACCGACCTAGATACGATCGACCGGTAAGAATCCAGAATAGGGTGCAAGGAAGAAAGTCAGTAACCAACCATCCATCCTCCCACCGAGATGTTGGGAAAGACACCCTCCCCCATGAAATGGAGGTGTTCGACACATATTTCTCAACAAGTGTGGGGTGCGTATAGAAATCACAAGGTACTACAATTTATACATATAGGTATCAAACATTCATCCCAACCTATGAGTTTTCAAACAACAACCAAACAACGAATCCCACTAGTACCACTTTTTCTACTACCCCTATGTGCACAACCACACAACAACTACTGAAAAAGCATAACCCCCCCTTTAATTTAACTAGTCTCCATTTATTAATTAAGGTATTCACTTCAATTTACTTTAGCACTATCAAGAAACTACCAGCCACAACAACAAAAAATAGATTTACAATCCACTGTAAAAACCCCCAATCTTCCTAGACATGTGTTATTCCATTGCCAACAATCATTCTACAAAAATATACCACACAATCCTTCTCTCAAAACCCAACCACACAGGCCCGCTACCCAAAAAAAATCCCAATACAGTCCCACCACACTACAAGTACATAACTACACAACAGTCCCACTTCCCAATGCCACTCTATGACCACAAAAAAAACAAAGGAAGTTCAACTGCCTACAAGTTCATCTATTACACAATCAATTAGTCTCTCAGACTGGGATACCAACACACCACCCTTACCATCTCCACACACAAAGATCATAGTAACTATAATTTTAACCAAAAACATGATGCACAACCATACCACTCCCTGATCAATAAACCAACTCCTCTTTTCAACCATGTACACATGACCATGCTCCCAATAGTAGCACCACACAACTCACACAAGTTACAAAACTCAACAGAACACAACACTCAGCCACATCTATGAACATGATGTATATATATATATTCATATTTGGAAGACACTGTTCTTTAGTACACTTGATAAATAGTGGTGATCATACAAGGGTTTTCATCCTGGGGCATCCGTTTCAATCAACCAAGTGTACGTGTCTAAAAATCTTTCATGTTACGGTTGAATATCAAAAATCATGACAAAAAATGGGACACCACTAGTACAAAATAAAATACCACCAACGTCCATAATTTTCATAAGGCTTTACAACCAAAAAATATCATAATATCAACAAGGATAACATAATAAAGAATATGATCAAACATCAATCCACTCTTGGCCCATTATTTCATTACCTCATTATCTTTTGATCATATTTACATCATTTTTATTCATAATTTAATGAAACTTAGTTAGCCATTCCTCATAAGGAATCATTAGTACACCTATACCTCATGATTCACAATTAAAGAGAGACAGAAGAAATCCCTATTGGATGATCAATGGATCAATGTTCCTCCTTGCGCCAAGAATAGGGATCACTCGAGCAGCATAAAAGAACTCCAAGGAAACTGAGAAGGAGATATCTAGCACATGCACACAACTATTCTATGAAGTAAGTCTCTAGGTTCACCAAGGGGAAATAGAAAACACACAATGAAGGGAATATTCTATCTTTGGAGAGTCAGATCCTATTTTAAAGGAAGAACAATTTTAGAAGAAATTAAGGTGGGATCGTGGTCAAGATCATGCAACTTGGTTATCTCAAATCAACCGAGATGTTAATATATTTAAATATATAATTAATTACCTTTGAAATACCCTTAAAAATGCCCAAAAGAGGCTTTAAACTCTGTTTATGTCAAATAAAACTCAAGAGGGGTGAAAGTGTGAAATTGGGGGAAAACTGGGAAAATTGTAAATGAGTCACCGAAGCTGAGCCACCTAATGGTTTTCTACTGAGGAAACCAACCAAAACAACAACCTACTGACACCCTAACCTATGGAAACCCTGACCTACCAATTCTCCAACTTTCCGACACTGACACCCTCAACTCACCGACACCGACACCCTAAACTCACCAATGCTAACGCCTTTGACTCACTAATGAAGACACCTTTGACTCATAGATGCATTGACATGACAAAATAGTGAAATTATGACACAATATAATACTGAAAAACTAACAAGCCAACTCACTGACATACCGTCACACCATCATGCTGACGCATTGACAAGCCGATGGAAAACTAGAAATTTGGAAAACTCTTGAAATGATCCACTATTGCCTCCTAGAACAGCCGAAACACTGTATTTTTACAAAGGACTTGTCTAGGGAAATATGGTTCATCACATCATATACCACTCAAAATATTCTTGTCCTCAAGAATTGAAAACTAAACCAGAAGATAGAGAGTCCAAACAACCACCCCCTTAAGATACCTCTCAGGAGAAAACCACCTTGTGTTATTCTAAAGTTGGAGTGAAAACCTTAACATCCCAGAACACCTCCTTGTCATATATCACCAAAATAACTATACAAACACTAAGGCCCCACACTTCCCTATACAACAACACAAATAACAAAGGTAACCCTATCCAGACACATGGATTAGAGAGATACTTCCTCCATGTGAAGATACTATCTACTTTGGGAAGCACTATATCACCAGCACATGTTTAATCACACCTGCATTATTGAATCTTGATTAAGGATCAGGTTATCACCTCCCCATTGTCATGATTTTTCAAAAAAAATTATAGAACATGTGAACATCTTATAATACACCAAACAATGTCAAAAAATACACCATAATCAAGGCACAAGAAAAACACAAGAGAGAAACTCTGAACATCTCTGGGTACTGAGCACACAACTGTGCCTCCTGCTCCCAAGTACTCTCCTCGAGGCCACCATTCCTCCATAACACACAAACCAAAGGAATGGTCTTCCACAAAACACATTCTCCTAACGATCCTCAATTCTTACTAGATGCTCCAAGAACATCACATTTTCCTCCACATCCAACTCTCCCTAGTCTAGGACGTGGGAGTCATCACGTAGATATCGATGGAGTTGAGAGACATAAAAGACATCAGGGATTCTATCTAACCGTGGTGGAAAATCTAATTGATATATATCATCTCCAACTCATCCGAACACCATGAAGGGTCCAATGAACCTGGGAGAAATCTTGATCTCTCTACCAAACTTCCACTTCCCAAGTCAAGGGGAAACCTTTAAGAAAACTTGGTCCCTAACCTCGAACTCCAAAGGCCTCTTTCTGTGATCAGCATAATACTTCTTCCGGTCTTGATCCCCCTTCATCCTCTCATGAAAAATCTGAACCTTCTCCTTTGTACTCTACACTACCTCTGGTCCAAGAAGGGTTTCTTCCCCTACCTCTATCCAGCATATGGGTGTGAGCGATATAGTCTTCCGTACAAGGCTTTGAATGGTACCATGCCAATGGTATAGTTATATATATTATTGTAGGAAAACTCTACAATGGGAAAGTGTGGTATCCATGATCCTCCTAAGTCTAGAACACATGCTCGTAGCATATCCTCTAGCATCTGGATGGTCCTCTCTGTTTTCCCATCCGTATGAGGGTGGAAAATAGTGCTAAGGTGTAATTGGATTCCAAAGGTATGTTTCAATCCCCTCCAGACTCATGACATAAAACATGTATCTGGATCCTATACAATGGATCTTGGAACTCTATATAGCCTCACCACCTCGACCACATACCTTTGTTCTAAGGAATCCACTGCGCTCAATGCCTTGATCACCAGGAAGTGGGATGATTTTATCTACCAGTCCACTACTACCCATAGAGTATTGCTTCCTCCTTGAGTCTTGGGAAATACCATGATGAAATCCATTGATATGTCATCCCACTTTCACTCAAGAAAATCTAAGGGATGCAACATACCACCGAGAACATGGTGCTCGACCTTAACCTATTGACACACTAAGCACCTTTCCACAAATTCCATCACTTATTACTTCACCCTAGGCCACAAAAAATATTCCCTCAAGCCTCAATTCATCTCAGATACTCTTGGGTGCACCACCATGGGTGATATATTGAACTCACAAAGAACACCCTCACACATTTGCACTAGGAAAAACAACTTCCCACAAAACAACATCCAATTCTGGCTATCCTCTGACCACCCTTCCAGAGAATCACCCTAGATAGTGTGATCACACATTAATTCATCCTTCAAGTCTCCCCAGTGAGAATCCTCTACCTGTTGTACCAAGTAAGACTACACTATCATCTAAAATAGACATTCTCAGCCACAATCCACTCTCACATCCAGGTACAAAGCATCCAACTCCTCCATTTCCTTCTATGAATTCCTAGATTCCCAAACCACCTCCTTTTGTGACCTATTGGTCAAGGTATCAGCCACCAAATTCCTCTTACCTATGATGTAAGAGATTTTGAATTCATAATCCTGGAGTAATTCTATCCACCTTTACTACTATAAGTTTATGCCTCACTAGGAAAAGATATTCCTCAAACTCTTGTGACCCGAGAATACCAAAAAGTTCTCCTTGATGAGGTAATGATGAAAAAACATCAGTGTGAACATGTCCGATGAAAGATCTAGATCATGGATGGATTAATTATGCTAATGATGACATAACTTTCTAAAACCATAAGAGACTACTCCTTACTGCTACATCAGCACACATCCTAAACCTAGGATGAAAGCATCAAATAACACCTTGAACATCACCACTTCCTTTAGAAACCTAAGCAATGGGGCACTGACCAGGTTCCCCTTCAGATTGTTGAAAGCTTCCTCACACTTCGCACTCTACATGAAGGCCTGGTCTTTTCTGGTCAAGGCTATAAATAGAGCTGAAACTCAAAAGAATTTGTGTATGAACCTCTGATAATATCCCGCTAAACCCAAGAAGTTACAAACCTATGCCACATTCTTGGGTTCCACCCAAGAAACAACCACTTGACCCTTTGATGGGTCCACCGCTATTCCTCTCTGAGACATCATGTGTTTGAGGAAGTTCACCTCTCACTTAGATAAATTTCACTTGGACAACTTTCTGTAGAGATGGTTGTGTCAGAGGACCTCCAAGGCAGTCCTCAAATGCCTGGTGTTCTCCTCCTCTGACTTTGAGTAGATCAGGATGTCACCGATGAACACAATGATGAACCGGTCTAATAATAGAAAAAATAGATTTCATGAGCCCCATGAAAATATTTGGTGCATTCTTGGCACTGAGGGTCATGACCACGAACGTTATGTGCCCATACATGCACCTAAAACTAGTCTTTAGGATGTCACCGTCCTTTACCCTCAATTGGTGATATCCTTACCACAAGTCGATCTTAGATAACTAACATAATCCCTTTAACTAGTTCAAAAGATCATCAATCCTTGGAAGGGGTATTGGTTCTTAACCATCACCTAATTCCGTCTCCGATAGTCTATGCACAGTCTCAAACTACAGTCTTCCTTATTCGATAAAAAGACTAGAGAACACCATGATGACATACTTGGCTAGATAAAACCCTTCTTCATCAGGTCATCAACATGTATCTACAACTCCCACAACTTAAAAGGCACCATTCGATAGGGAGCCATCAAAATCAGATTCACACCAGGTTGAAAGTATATTCCGAACTCAACATCACGTCGAGAGGGTAGAGTGACAACCTCTTTAGGGAAGACATCCAAGAACTCACTGACAACCCCCAGAACTTACACCATCTTGGTATCTGCTGATCCCACTGACAACTCAGCTAGAAAATAAATAAGATTCTCCAAACGCCGACTACCCACCAGAAAAATCCCATCACTAACAAAAGTTATGTTCTAGCTACCTACATATGATAAAATTACCCTTATACAAAAGTAGTTGATAAAAGGGTGCACAGAAAACTACCAGTCAATGCTTAAGATGACATCATATGGATACATCTATAGAAGAAGAAGATCCCCATAGGATTTTTGCGGCCCCAACATCAGCCTACATCCTCGACAAACATCAAACAGACTGGTTTGACCTCCAACAAGTGTACTCAAAACTAGGGTCTGGAAAAGTATCTCTACATCTAGACCTAGGGAATGGGCTAGAACAGGTGGAATAAAAGAGTGTGAATCTCATGAATCAAACAAACCATACAAAATAGTACTAAAAAAATGATAGGACCTCAAACAAACTCTATCCCTATAGTAAATACTACCTCTATAGCATGCAACTGACGACACACAGATCCTCTACCTCTCTGCTTTAGACCACCTCCCCGAACATGAACTGATCATAGTCCCTGAGGAGCACCCCGAGGTCATACTTCTCCTACACCATTTTCCCTTAGTGGAGTGGGATCCCGCTGCCCCTACTGCGGGAAAGGCATGACTGGAAACCACTAATACTAAGGTGGGCATTGAACGACCCCCACCAAACTGAGTTCAAACTTTTAACTGGTTCTGAAGGTGTCCATGACCTCCACAGACAAAGAACCTCAGTCCCTGGACCATGGGAAAAGGGAGAGGACTAGTATATTAGAATGAGAACTATGGAGGCCTACTCCCCACTAGCTGAAACCTGGAAGGCCTTGATGCTGGATACCTACTACTGATAGCTTTACCCGTTGAAGAACTTAGCTGGCTCTCCTCTCATGGAACACCTCCCAATGAGTGCATCCTTTCAACTACCTATTCCTTATTCTGAACCTCTATGTATGTTAGTAGAGTGAAAGGAGTAACAACATACTGAAGGGAAGGCCAGAGTTCCTCCTCTAAGCATCTCTCTCAAGAATTCTTATCTAGAAAGAGATCTGGTATGAAGCGCATGAGTTATTGGAACTTTATCCCCAGTTCCCTTACTAACATACTCCCCTACTAGAGTGAGAGTATCTTCTGCCTCTTCTAGGACTTCATCATGGAAGAAAGGAATTCATCTTGGAACTCCCTCTCAAATTCATCCCATGAAACCTCAGTTTCCTTCCCCTCGTTGAGGTAAAGCATCCACCACTAATGTGATTCTACTTGTATCTGGCTCACTTTCAGAGGAACCTAGTACTCTATCAAAGCCCAAATCAAGCTAAAATTGATCACCAAATCCTTGATCCAACTCTCTGTCTCCATTTCTGAGACAATTCCCTCATACTTTCCCAGAGTCTACCGCTGGAAAGCACAAATCATCTTTTCCCACTGGCCATCTTCCTCCTCTTGATCATCCCTCCACTGATCAACCGGGTCAACCTATCAGTCCTCAACTACTCATACCACATGGGGGGGGACGTCCATGTTCCATATCTAAAAAAATTAAACAAGGAACTCCTAATCCTGAGTAGTGTGGAAAATTTTCTTTTAAATTTTCTTTTTAACTCTTTATTTATTTTAAATTACCAAAGTACTAAATAAATAGTTGAACACAAGTCATTATGATGCATGTATCTTTCCCATGGTCTCTACCCTATAATCGGTGTAGACTCACTTGGTAGTTTATAAAGTCTAGAGTCCTTGCATTATATCACAGGGGGACCTAAAATCCCATATCCTTGATGGTCTTATATGACCTATTTCATGTACCAAGATTTCCAAACACCATTTCCCTACCATCCCATGCAATTATCACTCTTCCAAGCTTCAATCTCCATCCTATCTCTCAACTCTCGTAACCTCCCTCAAATACCATTTTTTAACAACTTGCCTTCTCCAAGATGAGGGAGAGATAATGACCCCCTGAGTCCCACATTTAATAGGCCCCATAGTGGTGACTAGAACCAAGGGTAAAGAATATAACACAAGAAATAGAAGGCATTACCATTTTTATAGGACAAGATCGGGAGATATGATGGTAAAACCCGAACAGCTAAAAATTCTAAAAGTAAAAGTAAATCCTAAATCCATACCCACATGCATGTTCAAAAGTAAAGCTGATACAAAGTATAATGAAACTCCAGAGGTAAAGTTGGAAAGGAAAATAACTAGGCAGAAACAAAAACTAATATGGATTCCCAATCTAGTAAAGTGTAGCATGGTCCTCAAAGTCCTTATCAAAACCTGAAAACAATTTTATATACATAAGGTGAGAATACAAGTATACACAGTAGGGAAACTAAATCTAACTGTGGATAAGTGGGGGAACATAATAATGTTCATGTTAGAAAACAATAGAATCTCAAAGCACCTACCAAGGAATACTAAACATCCAAGACAAACCAAGGCATGCTCACCAAATATAAAAGTCAAGTAAGGTAATGGTATAATCACATCGATATTTGGGTACCTGACAACACTTTCCCACTGGTTAACTGCTCATCCCAAATAGCTAACATCTTGACACTACCACTATTCCAATACACAGTCCCACTGCCACAACCCGCCAACACACACCTAGGCCTAAAACAACACACTACCCTGCCCATAGACACCTAGGCCACAACAACCATGCCTCTCACCTGAAGACACATGGGCCTCATCCCGAAGACGCCTAGGAAAAAAATCGTAGACCATAGACACCTAGGCCTCTCATATACAACAAAACCTTGCCCGAAGGATCTTGGAATATAGTATGCCTCAATCCATTACATCCTTCTCAGATATGCTCGAATGGTAAAAACCTAGAAGAGGGTGCGATGAAGAAAGACAACAACCAAACATCCATCTTCCCAATAAGATTTTGGGAAAGGCACCCTCCCCCATGAAATAGAGGTGTTCAGAACATAGTTCTCAATAAGGGTGGGTGCATATAGAAATCACAAGGAACAAAAATTTATACATATAGGTAATCAAACACTCAGCCCAACCAATGGGTTTTCAAACAACAACCAGATAACCAGGACCACCGGTACAACTATTGCTGCTACTTCTATATGAACAACCACACAATAGATAATGGAAAAGCATAAAACCCACCCCTTTTCATTTAACCACTATCCATTTATTAATTAAGGTATTCACTTCATTTTATTCCAGCACCATCTGGAAACTCCCAACCTCAACAACAAAAAAAAACTAGTTTTACAATTCACTACACAAACCCCCAATCCTCCTAGACACCTATTCAGACATTTCCAACAATCATTATACAAAAAATATACCACACAATCCTTCTCTCACAACCCAGCCCCACAAGCCCACTGCCCAAAAAATTTCCCAATGCAGTCCCACTAAAAAACAAGATCATAACCATACCACAGTCCCACTGCCCAACACTACTCCATGACCAGAACACAAACAAAGGAAGTTCAGCTGCCTACAAGTTCATCCATTCCACAATTAATCAATCTATAAGGCTGGGATACCAATACCCCACCCTTACCATCCTCATTCACAAAGCTCACAATAACTAGCATTTTAACCACAACCATGATGCACACCCATACCACTAATGTCTCACAAAACCAACTCCTCTTTCCAACCTTGTACTCACAACCATGCTCCCAATATTATCACCACACAACTCACACAAGTTAAAAAACTCAACAAAACAAAACACTCTACCACACCTATCAATAGGATGTGTAAATATATATATATACATATTCAGATTTAGTAAACACCATTCTTTATTCCACTTGATAAATTGTGGTGATCATAGGAGGGTTTTTATCCTAGGGCATTCATTTCAATCAACCATGTGTACGTGTTTAAAAAGTTTTCATGTTATGGTCGATTATCAAACATCCTAACAAAAAAACGGGACACAACCAGTATTCAAGAAAATACCACCAATGTACATGATTTTCAGAAGGCTTTACAGCCACAAAAGATCATAATATCAACAAGGATAACAAAATAAAGAAGACGATAAAACATTATTCCACTCTTGGCCCATTATTTCGTTACCCCATTATCTTTTGATCATATTTACTTCTTTTTTTCCCTCGTTTTAAGAAAAATATCCAATTTTTTCTCACACATAATCATTAGTACACTGACCCCACATGATTCACAATTAAAGAGAGACAGAATAAATCCCAACCGGATAATCAAAGGATCGAAGTTCCTCCTTGCACCAAGAACAGGGATTGCCTGAGGAGTAGGGAAGAACTCTGAAGAAACTGGGAAAAAGGGCTCTAGAATAGGTGCACAACTCATCTAGGGAGGAAGGCTCTAGGTTCACCAAGGGGAAATGGAACACACACAAGGAAGGGAATATCCAAGCTTTGAAGAGTTAGATCCTATTTTAAAGGATGAACATTTTTAAAATATATTAACGTGGGATCGTGTTCAAGATCACCTAGTTTGGGAATATCAAATCTCTCATAACATTAGGATATTGAATGACATAATTAATACCCTTTTAAATAACCTTAAAAATCCCTAAAGGAGGACTTAAACTCAGTTTACATCAAATAAAATGTAAGTGGGGCGAAAGTGGAAAATTGGGGAAAAACTGGGAAAACTGCAAATGAGTCCCCAATGGGTGAGTCACTGATGTGCAGCCAACAATGGGAGAGATACTGACAAAACCTACTGATGTAATGAACTACCGACCCCCTGACCTACCAACTCTCTAACTTGCTGACACTGACACCCTCGACTCATTGACACTGACACCCTCGACTTACCAAAGCTGATGCCTTCGACTCACTAGTGCCGACGCCTTTGACTCACCAACACAATGACATGCCGACACACTAACATGTCGATAAACATTCATTCCGATGCACCAAAATGCTGATGGAAAACTATAAATTTGTAAAAAACTTGAAACGAGCCATCGTTTTCTCACAGAACACCCTTAACATTGAATTTTCACAAAGGACGTGCCTGGGGAAATCTGAGCCATCACATTATGACCCTTAGTTTATTTTTTATAAGATGTTTATAATTTTTTTAATAATTTTTCATTGGGTTATAAAATGATGTTAATTAGTGAAATATATATATTATATCATAACATATAAATTTAGTGAGTGTGAGTTGTAAATTTAAAATAAATATTAAATAAATAAATATGATTTTAATTTACTTTGATAAAGTATTAGGTAAATTTTTTGAACCAAAACTTAATTTTATAAATATTAGTTTCATCCACTTTAAAAAATTATTGAGTATAAATTGGATCATAAATCAACCCAAAAGAGAATAAACATATGTTTCATTTACTTTGATTATTTATTAAAAAAATAATTAATTTTTATAAAATAAATGTCAATTGTTTTGTTTCCATTATATGATTATTAATTTTTTAACAAAGATTAGTGAATAATAAAATGTGATTTTTTTGTATGTAGTCTTCTACTTTTTTATTTTACAATGTATATAAGTTGGATGTATACTCTTGATCGGGTGTTGAATGAGTTTCAGAAAAATCGTGAAATATTTTTGGATTTTACATTCGACATTTCCTAAGAGGGATAACTTACCCAATGTCCTTATTATAATTTTGTCAGAATACCATGGTAACATCATAAATAAGTAAGTTATCATATAAATAAAGTTGGATTTCAAACCAATTATGGGTTATATCACCATAATGTAGAAATATTTTAACACGAAGAAAATATGGAATGATGTGATAGATATGGCTTGCAAGATATGATATTTGATTAGTTTCATTTTTTTCAGGCTGAATGTATAATAAGGCAAAAATTAGAATTTTTGAGTGAAAATTCAATTTTAAGTTCTAAAAAAATAGATAGAATGATGAAATTGATAAATTTAAAAAGGTGATGGAGGATGTATAAACATTGGTGTATCCTAGTTGTTTTAGGATGAAAAACTATAATTTTTTTTGTGGTTATTTTACTGGAAAAATTATATAGATTTATTAATGGTGGGATTTATTATCTCCTTGAATTTTTTACGGTATATTTTTTTAATGGTGAAAAAATTCCAAAAAAAATACGAGGAATCAAAGTAAATTGATCAACTACTATTTTCTTTCAACAAAATAGATTCCTACCCTATGGATTGTATGATATATTGGAATGAAAATGAATCTTTAAATGATAGTAAGAAATGTGGTATATGCATATGGAAGCATAATTGTCACGACCCACCATCACCAAGATGAGGGAAGGGGCATCAGATTGCCAAGCTCTTCCATTGTAACGCCCTGACCCCAGTTACCTATAGTCGGTGCATTATTACATATCATTGGCATGATCACAAGAAAGATTATGTCTCGAAAGACCTATTAGTTTAGTAGCCTTGGAATAACTAGATACAATCATAAAATTTACATTACATCATAAAGTGAAAACTACTACAAAAACATCTTGTCTTCATATCCCCTCATATTATCCCTGCAGGTCATTCATAAATTACTTCTTCACATCCTGGGAAAAATAAAACATTAAAAGGGGTGAGCTCAGAGGCTCAGTAAGGATAACAATATAGTGGAAAAATTCATAAATAAACATAAAAATTTAAGGCAATGTATAGCTAAAACAAAAGCCTTTTAAACTTGAACTTCAGCATAATATGGAAAATATAAAATGAAATAATTCCATTTACTTATTCACATGGATATTCTACTAGTCGAATAATCACATGAAATATCAATAACCACTTTCATAATGATGGAATACATAATGCCAGACTAGCATAACCACATAGTCAAGGCCTCGTGCCAAGACTACAAATAATATTTTGTCAAGGTCTTGTGCCAAGACACTAGTTTGTCTCATGAGACCTACCGATGCATTGAGGAGCTATAGCGGGCTCCACTCGTCACTTATTAAGTCCAATTCATTCCTCATATGAACAGGTTTAAACATAACATAATCATTCGTATTAAAACTAGCATACGAAATGTAAATACTTTCTCCATAAAACATGAATGGTATAAAAATAACACATCCACAGTAAAAAATATAACAAAAACTTCAATACAATGTGTAAGTTTTGTTTCATAATAACTCAACTTCAAATAAGCTTAAAATTCATCAAAAAATGTTGACATAGATGAAATCAAAACTATTTGAGAGAAATATCACTTTTTTGAAATCATTTAAAAGTAACATAATTATAAAATAAAAAATTTACTTTGAAAATATCCTTATAATCTTTTAAGGGAAGCTTTGAAGATTTTATAACGGCGGAAATTAGCCGCACCCGCCGTATAAGTTAAAAAAACATTCTTACCTTAATTCTGTTGAAAAGGTTAAAAAGGACCTTGTTTAACAAACGACGAAAATATTCCTTTACAAACATCTTATAAAAAGTCAAAAAAGGGTATAAATGACATTAACCCATATTCTGTAAAATAGAAATAATTTTTTGAAATACATTTTTAAGAAACATGGATGTGGATGATAAAGAGGTCCTAGTTGATAATTACGTATAAACAACCTCGGATAATGAAGAGATTGTGAAATAAACCCTTACCTTGTACTTTTCCTTAGTTGATGGTATTTTAACCTCCTGTATAATAGTTAAAACATTGTTATTAAATTATACAAGAACCATATACATAATTATGATATCATATATGATCTTTTAACATTGATTTGTTAATAATATCTTAGTATTATCATTGTTTCGGGTGTTAACTTACTCGTTTTATTTAATATTTTTTGTCACATAAGTCATGTTTGTTATGGATAGGTTGTACCTTATTCATATCCAAAATGATATAAAGTTATTAAACATTAGTTTTAATTATCAAATGAGAATTAGTCTTGAATGGATACGATGGGGAATGAATCTCATCGCGTTCGTGGAGACGGTAGTCCGTACGTACGCACGAGCGACAATATCATTCTTTTGATATTAAAATAATATATAATTGGATTATATATCATATATACAGAATAATTATCATGTTATATTTATTATTTACATGAATTACACATCATTATTATACCCATCCAAATAATAATATATTGAATAACAATTACACCACGACGTGGAGATGGTAAGCTGTACATACGCACGTATGGTGACATGTCATTCAAAGGATGGATAGAATACTGAATATGGTTGTACCATATTTATAATAATATAACATTATATAGGATAAACTAGATTTATTATTTTATAATGGTAATAACAAAGATTTAATAAGTTGAAGAAGAAATGAACTTGAAAAGGGTAGTGAAAATATTACCTCTTCTTCGGGTTCTTCCTTTTGATTTGATCAAAAGGGATCCTTATGTTGGTTTTCTGATCAAACTAATGCCTCTAGGTTATATTTAGGGAAGTTGAGAGAGTATTTGGGAAGGGGTTTGCCTAGCCAAGAGGCTTTGAATTTGTGAATTAGTGATAAGGGGGATTTCCCTTTTATAAGAGGGGTGAGGGGCACCTTTGGAAAAGCTAAAAATATTATTTTATAATAAATTCATATTCGGTTTCTAATGGCTCCAAAGTGGATTATTTAAAGGTTCATATGGGTATGGGTGGAAAACCACTTAACTAATAGAATTTATACAGGTTTTGGTCATTATATTAACCTTATCTTTTAGTTTTAACTCTTTGTTAATTAGTTTGACACTTACCATGTCACTTTGTATTTTTATATTATATAGTTAATAAACTTACTATATACCTCCAAGAGACCCCCCAAGTGGTCCATTAATTATACAAATATCATTATATAAGTCTCTTTTCCAAACCCTATATTATTAGGAATTTAATATCAATTAATAAAATAATATTTGTTTTAAAAAAAATTTATGTAAATTTTGACACTATTGGGTTTTTTTTTGATAATTTCATTACATCATTATTACTTCGAAAACAATTTATATAACCAATACTAATACGTCATATTAACCTATAAAATTAGTGGAATTCATAAAAAGTCTCAAATTACATTTATTTTGATATTTATAATATCAATTATTTTAATATTTCATTAATTAGGTAATTACTGCATCACCATTGTGTCATAAATAAATTAAATTATTTAATGTACAAAAATTATAAACAAAATACAATTATGTAGGAAATATTTTTAACTCTCTAATGAATATTTACAATTGAATTTATCTTATGTATAACCATATATTAAAAATGTTTTAGTAAATAAAAATTTATTTTAACTCTTTTAACTCCTCTTTGAATTAAATAATAATAAATGTCCTAATCTAATCCAAGTGGACCTAAATGATAATATTGTATTCCTAAGGTTGTTTTTGGTCGAGATACACTTGTCAAATATAATTAATACATGTGTCAAGGTAATATTAATATCATTTTTACCCTTAATTACCGTTTTTACTTTTAACCATGGTAAATAAAAGTAAAAAGTTACTATTCACCAAAAATTATCTTCATCTCATTGAACCACATTTTAATCCTTGACTTTAACCGTGTCTCTCGTATTTTCGAAATTACACTCACAGAAGCGTTAAAATTATGTTTTATGTGAATTTCCAAATTCTCCTAGGAGGTGGGTAAAAGAAGGTGGAAAGTTCAATAAAATTTCTATATATCTAAAATTATTCTAAACTAACTCAAATGAATTACATTGAACTTATATAGGTATTATGTATCTATTTTTACCTTAATTAAATTTAAATAAAATAAATAATTATTTAAATAAAAAATTCGGGTTTAAACTATAACTCAGTGTTTTTTCACTGTTCATCAAAAATTGAAAGTTTTCAGAAAAATACCAAAATTTCACCCTAGGCTAATTTCGATATTCCGAATCCAAAAATGAAGTCCATTTTGAAAGATAAAATTTATAAAATTTCAAAAAGTGGGTATTACTATTCATAACGGCTAGTTTTATTGGTTGTGGTGTGTGTGTTAGAACTCGAAGTTGCGTACATCACACGCTACTGTATTATTGAATGGGAAGCATACCGTGGAAGCTTGGGGTGTTACATTCAACCCAAATTAAAATAATTTCATCCTCAAAATTTCTATAAAATTACTGTATAAAAATACTTGGGTGATTCTTCATCATAATTTCCTCGGGTTCCCATGTTGCCTCTTCTATGTTATGGTTTCTCCATAGAACTTTTACCAGACGAGTCGTCCGGTTTCTCAGCACTTGTTCTCTAGTATCAAGAATCCTGATCAGCTCTTCGTAATAAGACAGATCAGGTTCCAGTTCTAATTCCTTGTAAGTGAGTACATTCATTGGGTCAGGCATGTATTTCCTCAACAATGATACGTGGAACACATCGTGAACTTTGGAGAGACTTGGCGGCATTTCCAAATGGTAAGCTACAGCCCCAATTCATTCTAGAATTTCGAAAGGTCTGATATACCTGGGACTCAATTTACCCTTCTTACTGAAATGTATAATTCCCTTCCATGGAGATACCTTCAAGAAAACATGATCTCCGACTTGAAATTCCAAATCCTTCCTTCGGTTATCGGTATAGCTCTTCTTCCTACTTTGAGATGCTTTGATGTGATTTCGTATTACCTTCACCTTTTCCATCGTTTCCTCCACCAGTTCTGGACCTACAAGTTTTCTTTCACCAATGTCATCCCAACTGGTCAGTGTGTGACATCTCTTTCCATATAACGCTTCATATGGTGCCATATGAATACTCGAATAGAAGCTATTGTTATAGGAAAATTCCACCAGAGGTAAATATTGATCCCACATACCCTGAAAGTCAAGAGAGTAGGATCTCAACATGTATTCTAAGGTTTGAATTGCCCGTTCTAATTTTCCATCTATTTGCGGGTGGTAGGAAGTGCTCAATTGAAGTTCAGTTTCCAGGTATTTCTGAAGACTCTTCCAAAATCTTGAAGTAAAATGGGGATCACGATCAAAAACAATCGATAGGGGTACACCATGAAGTCTCACCACTTCATTAATATATATTCTTTCTAGATGTTCCCATGGTAGATCTTCTCTTATATCAAGAAAATGTGCTGACTTGGTAAGATGATCAAAAATAACCCATATTTCATCGTTCCTTCTAGGAGTCTTTGGTAGCCCCATGACAAAGTCCATCGTAATATTTTCCCATTTCCACTATGGTATGGGAAGAGGTTGCATGACTCCTCCAATATGTTTCCTTCCATCTTTCACTTGTTGATAAACCATACATCTTGACACAAAATCAGCAATCTCACTCTTCATGTTGTCCCACCAAAAATGTTCCTTCAAGTCTCTATAAATTTTGGTACTCCCAGGGTGTATAGAGAAATTGGAACCATGAGCATCGTCCAACAATTGTCTTTTTAGATCAGGTATATTGGGAACACAAAGACTCTTCCCAAATTTCAAAATTTCATCCTCATACACAAAGTTATTCAATCTCTCATCATTCACAGCTTTAATCTTCTTTTGAAATTCTTCATCATCAGTTTGAGAACTCTTAATCCTTTCTAGTAAAGATGGTTTGGCAACCATTTGAAAAAGCACTGATGTTTCACATTCCATGGTTATTCCAATGTCCATCTTCACTAGATCCATGAAAATAGGATCCCTTTCAATTATCATCATGTTCAAAACTCCATGATATTTTCTGCTCAATGCATTTGCCACCTTATTTTCCTTCCCCGGGTGGTAGTGTATCGTGCAATAAAAATCCTTGAGTAGTTCAACCCATCTCCTTTTCCTCATGTTGAGTTCTTTTTGTGAGAAAATATACTTCAAACTCTTGTGATCAGTATAAATCTCACATTTTCCACCATATAGGTAGTGCCTTCATATCTTCAAAGAAAATATCATATCTACTAACTCGAGATCATGAGGAGGATAGTTTTTCTCATGAATTTTCAACTGTCATGATGCATAGGCAATAACCCTATAATTTTGCATAAGGACACAACCAAGTCCTTTCTTCGATGCATCACTATAAATAACGAACCCATCATTCCTCGATGGTAGAGTCAATATAGGAGCATTGACTAATATTCTCTTTAGTTCTTCAAAACATTCTTCACAATATTTTGTCCAAACAAATTTAACCCCTTTATGTGTGAGATTTGTTAATGGGTTAGCCAACCGGGCAAAATTCTGGACGAAATGTCGATAATAACCTGCTAAACCAATAAAACTACATACCTCAGTTATGCTCGTAGGTGCTGTACATTCTTGGATTTCCATGGTCTTAGAAGGATCAACAGAGATTCCATATTTAGAGACAATAAGGCCAAGAAAAGAAATCTCCTGAAGCCAGAATTCACACTTGCTAAACTTCCCATATAATTCATGTCTTCTCAGAGTCTTCAGGATAATGCGCAAGTGATTTTCATGATCTTCGTATCTTTTGGAGTATACCAAGATATCATCAATAAATACCTCCAAAAAATCATCGAGATATTCCTTGAAAACTCTATTCATTATATCCATGAATACAGAGGGTTCATTAGTCATCCCAAAAGGCATTACCGTAAACTCGTAATTCTCGTACCTTGTTCAAAATTCCATCTTCAGAATGTCTTCTTTCTTCACACACAACTGATGGTATCCAGATTGAAGTTCAATCTTTGAAAAGTAATGGGCTCCATGTAGTTGGTCAAATAAATCATCAATGCGAGGTAGGGGATACTTGTTCTTTATTTTTATAGCATTGATCTCCCTGTAGTCGATACATAACCTCATAGATCCATCTTTATTTTTAACAAAAATAACAGGGGTTCCCCATGGAGAAACACTAGGGAGAATAAATCCCTTATTACTCAATTCCTATAGTTGTTTCTTTAGTTCAAATAATTCCACAGTGTCCATTCTATAAGGGGTATTCGATATAGGCCTTGATCCAGGAATTAAATCAATGGAAAACTCAACTTCTCATTCTAGAGGATGTCTAGGTAAATATTCCGGAAACACATCTACATATTCATTCACAATAGGTACATACTCTATTTAAACATTCCTTTCCTCACCCACAGTCAATTCATTCTCTTCCTCCCTAATAATTGAATTTAGTTGAGCTACTAGGGGTGGATCTAGATAAGAATTAGGTGGTGATGATTCCGCCCTAAAGATAAGGTGTTCCTTATCATCATCATCAAAAATAGTAACCTCATTCTTCTTACAATAAATTTTTGCATCGTGGTCCGAAAGCCAATCCATACCTAGGATTATATCAAACTCAACCATGTGTATGACGATGAGATCAGAGGATGAAGAACATTTATGTTCTCTAATGGGGACTGATTCAAAAAACTTTATTGCTATGATACCTCCCTTAGGAGTTTTAACTAACAAATCCTTTGTTAAATGAAATTGGAAATATCTAATTTTCTTAGCAAACTGGGAATATATGAAACAATGTGATGATCTAGAATCAAATAATTCATTTGTTAAACTTGATGAAACCATTAAATTACCTTCCACCATGTCTTTCGGAGCTTCTACCTCAGCAGTAGTGACAACATAAGTTTGGCCTTGATCCCTTGGCCTTTTCTGAGGTAAGTTCCCCATATGCTTAGGACATTCATTTTCATAATGTCCCATCTCCCTGCAATTATAGCATTGGACATCGGTAGCTTCCTTATTCCCCTTGCAATCATGATCTTGGTGGCCTTTTTCACCACACTTATAACAGACTCCCATTTTTTTAAGAAAGTACCAGGGTGTTTCTTACCACATTTACCATAGGATGGATATTCAACCTTTCCCTTCTTCTACTTATTTCCATTCCTAGATTGATCAGTAGATCTCTTATTCTCTTGATTTTCTTTAAAGTCATAAGACTTAGATAATTCTTTTTTTGTCTTGATAACACATGAGACAATGTCTTCGTATGACGAGAAGGATTGTGAGACTAATTCTCGATGGAGAAATGGTTTTAACCCATCAAATAAACGATCAATATTACTTCTTGGGTTACATATATAATCTACAACATACCTTGATAACCTCATAAAGTTAGCCTCATACTTTGCGACATTCTCATCCTCCTTTTGTCTCAGTCTCAGAAATTTCCTTTCCATATATGCTCCATGGTCACCAGAAAATTATTTTTCTAAAAACAGATCTTTGAACTCCCTCTATTCCATATTTGATACTTCATCATCTCCATTCATGTTTTGAATCAATGACCACCATTGATCAGCATCTCCAGTGAGGCGATAAACTGCCAAGACAACTTTTTCCCTTTCACTACTCCCCAAAGCCTGAAATATTTTCTCTAGGGAATTTATCCATTGCTCAGCTACTAAGGGATTTGTACTCCCATTTAATGTTGGCGGTTTCTGACTCATGAAGCGATCTAACATTGATCCTCCATGCTGTGGATCAGGGTTCTCCATACGGGTAAGTTTATTATTCATAACCTGAGTGAGTTGTCCCAGTATGGTGATTAGTTGATCAACACCAGTTGCATCACCAGCTCCACTATAATTATCTTGAGCAGGAGGGAAATCCCTACATGGAGTGCGTGCATTGATACAGTTCCATTTCTTCCACTAGGCACCATTTCTAAACAATGGAATAAACTATATCAGTTAATGAATCAAAATACATAATTCCATACTTGTAAAACAGTTAACATAAATTGAACTATTTATGGATATGATCCATAATCATAAAAATGTTTTATTTGAGGAAATATGTACTCATAAACCCTTCATAATGATTTGTAAAGAAAATGAGAGTTATCCTAAGCATATCCCCCAAGAGTGTCTTAACCAAGAGTGCAACAAGGCCCATTGTCGTGCACCAGTTCCCATTCGAGTCTAGCTCAAAGTGGTGTTTTCGGGGTTTACCCCTAGGTACATCTGTGCCAGATCCGCCTCTACCTGATCATATCCAGACATGGATTTATTTCTCGGAAAACTCACAAAATATCTACAATACCAAAATTCCGGGATGTTCTTATATACTAAACCTCAAATTCTATCTTAAATCTATGTGATCTAATCCGAGTTTATCCAAATCTAGGTTCCATGGTTTATACTAAACTTCCTCTGATACCAACTGTAACGCCCCAACCCTAGTTACCTAGAGTCGGTGAATTATTACATATCATTGGCATGATCACAAGAAAGATCAAGTCTCGAAAGACCAATTAGTTTAGTAGCCTTGGAATAACTAGATACATTCATAAAGTTTACATTACATCATAAAGTGAAAAATACTACAAAAAATATTGTCTTCATATCCCCTCATATTATCACTGCAGGTCATTCATAAATTACTTCTTCACGTCCTGGGAAAAATAAAACATTGAAAGGGGTGAGCTCAGATGCTCAGTAAGGATAATAATATAGCAGAAACATTCATAAATAAACATAAACATTTAAGGAAATGTATAGCTAAAACAAAATCCTTTTAAACTTGAACTTCAGCATAATATGGAAAAGATAAAATGAAATAATTCCATTTACTTATTCACATGGATATTCTACTAGTCGAATAATCACATGCAATATCAATAACCACTTTCATAATGATGGAGTGCATAATGCCAGACTATCATAACCACATAGTCAAAGCCTCGTGCTAAGACTACAAATAATATTTTCTCAAGGCATTGTGCCAAGACACTAGTTTGTCTCAAGAGACCTACTGATGCATCGAGGAGCTATAACAATCTCCACCCATCACTTATTAAGTCTAATGCATTCCTCATATGAACAGGTTTAAACATAACATAAACATTTATATTAAAACTAGCATACGAAATGTAAATACTTTCTCCATAAACCATGAATGGTATAAAAATAGCACATACACTGTAAAATATATCAAAAAACCTTCAATACATTGTGGAAGTTTTGTTTCATAACAAATCAACTTCAAATAAGCTTAAAATTCATCAAAGGATGTTGACATAGATGAAATCAAAACTATTTGAGAGAAATATCTCTGTTTTGAAATCATTTAAAAGTCACATAATTATAAAATAAAACATTTACTTTGAAAATATCTTTATAATCTTGTAAGGGAAGCTTTGAATATTTTATAATGGTGGAAAATATCCGCACCCGTCGTATAAGTTAAAAAAAACATTCTTACCTTAATTATGTCGAAAAGGTTAAAAATGACATTGTTTAGAAAACCATGAAAAGATTCCTTTATAAACCTCTTATAAAAAGTAAAACAAGGGTATAAATGGCTTTAACCCATATTCTGTAAACTATCAAGAATGTTTTGAAATACATTTTTAAGAAATATGGATGTGGATGATAAAGGGGTCCCAGTAGATAATTACGTATAAACAACCTCAGATAATGAAGAGATTGTGAAATAAACCCTTACCTTGTACTTTTCCTTAGGCGATGGTATGTTAACCTCTTGTATAATAGTTAAAACATTGTTATTAAATTATAAAAGAACCATATACATAATTATGATATCATATATGATCTTTTAACATTGATTTGTTAATAATATCTTAGTATTATCATTGTTTCGGGTGTTAACTTACTCGTTTCTTTTATATGTTTTGTTACATAAGTCGTGCTTATTATGGATAAGTTGTACCTTATTCATTTCCAGAATGATATAATGTTCTTAAACATTACTTTTAATCATCAAATGAGAATTAGTCTTGAATGGATATGATGGGGAATGAATCTCATCGCGTTCGTGGAGACAGTAGTCCGTACATACGCACGAGCGACAATATCATTATTTTGATATTAAAATAATATATAATTGGATGATATCATATATACATAATCATTATAATGTTATATTTATTATTTACATGAATTACACATCATTATTATACCCATACAAATAATAATATATTAAATAACAAATACACCACAACTGGGAGTTGGTAAGCCGTACGTACGCATGTATGGTGACATGTCATTAAAAGGATGGATAGAATACTGAATATGGTTGTACCATATTTATAATAATATCAAATTATATAGGAGATACTGGATTTATTATTTTAGAATGGGAATAACAAATAACGAAGAAGTTGAAGAAGAAATGAACTTGAAAAAGGGTGGTGAAAACATTACCTCTTCTTCGGATTCTTCCTTTTGTTTTGATGAAAAGGGCTCCTTAGGTTGGATTTCTGATCAAAATAAGGACCTTAGGTTGTAGTGAGGGAAGTTGAGAGAGTATTTGGGAAGGGGTTGGCTGAACCAAGAGGCTTTGAATGTGTGAATTAGTGAGAAGGGGGAGTGCCCTTTTATAAGAGGGGTGAGGGGCACCTTTGGAAAAGCTAAAAATATTATTTTATAATAAATTCATATTCGGTTTATAATGGATCCAAGGTGGATTATTTAAAGGTTAATGTAGCGATGGGTCGAAAACCACTCAACAAATATAATTTAGACAGGTTTGGGTCATTATATTAACCTTATCTTTTAGTTTTAACTCTTAGTTGATTAGTTTGACACTTACCATGTCACTTTGTATTTTTATATTATATAGTTAATAAAATTACTATATACCTCCAAGAGACCCCAAAGTGGTCAATTAATGATAAAAATATCATAATATAAGCCTCTTGGAAGAACATTAGATTTTTAGGAATTTAATATCAATTAATAATATAATATTTGTTTTAAAAACTCTTTTATGTCAATTTTGACACTATTGGGTATTTTGTTTTTGATAATTTCATAAAAACATTATTAATTAGAAAAAAATTTATATAACCAATAATAATATGTCATATTAACCTAGAAAATTATTTTAATTCATATAAAGTCTCAAATTACATTTATTTTGATATTTATAATATCAATTATTTTAATATTTCATTAATTAGGTAATTACTGCATCACCATTGTGTCATAAATAAATTATATTATGTAATGTCTAAAAATTATAAATAAAATACCATTATGTAGGAAATATTTTTATCTTTATAATTAATATTTACAATTGAATTTATCTTATCTATAACTTTGTATTAAAAATGTTTTAGTAAATAAACTTTGATTTTAACTCTTTTAACTCTTATTTGAATTAAATAATAATAAATGACCAAATCTAATCCAAGTGGACATAAATGATAATATTTTATTCCTAAGGTTGTTTTTTGTTGAGATACACTTTTCAAATATAATTAAGACATGTGTTAGGGTAATATTAATATCATTTTTACCCTTAATTACCCTATTTACTTTTAACCGTGGTAAATAAAAGTAAAAAGTTACTATTCACCAAAAATTATTTTCATCTCATTGAACCAATTTTTACTCCTAGATATTAACCATGTCTCTCGGATTTTTGAAATTCCACACACAGAAGCGGTAAAATTAAGTTTTATGTGAATTTCCAAATTCTCCAAGAAGGTGGGTAAAAGACGATGAAAAGTTCAATAAAATTTTTATATATCTAAAATTATTCTAAACTAACTCCAATGAATTACATTGAAAATATATAGGTATTATGTATATATTTTGACCTTAATTCAATTTAAATAAAATAAAAAATTATTTAAATAAAAAATTTGGTTTTAAACTATAACTCAGTGTTTTTCACTATTCATCAAAAATTGAAAGTTTTCAGAAAAATACCAAAATTTCACCCTAGGCTAATTTTGATATTCCAAATCCAAAAATGAAGTCCATTTTGAAAGATAAAATTTATAAAATTTGAAAAACTGGGTATTACTATTCATAACGGCTAGTTTGATTAGTTGTGCTGTGTGTGTTAGAACTCGAAGTTGCCTACAACACACGCTACTGTATTATTGAAAGGGAAGCGTAGCATGCAATATTGGGGTGTTACATCCTTAATCATGTTGAATGAGAGATAATGACCCCTGAGACCCGCCTTCAATAGGTCCCAGAGTGGCGACTAGCACCAAGGGTATAGATTCACACGAAAAATGGAAGGCATTACCCTTTTTATTTAGTAGGATTATGAGATAAGATAGTAAATCCCAAGAAACACCAAAAGTGGAAGTAAAATTAAATTCAAAACAAACCATACTTTCCCATATGAATGCTTTAATAATAAGTGCTACAATACAAGAAAACTACAAAGGTACATACCAAAGAAAAGAAAAACAAAACCAATAACTGTCCCAATGTCTGAACTAATATGGTCCCACACGGTCCTTGAAGTCCTCTTGAAAACCTGAAAACAGTTTTATATACATAGGGTGAGTATACAGGTATACTCAATAGGGAAAACCAAAAGCTCTCGTGCACAAGTGGGGAGGCATTCTAATGCCCTGTCAGAAAAGGAGATAACCAAGCACCTAATAAGGAAACTATCCACCCAAACCTCTTCAAGGAACACTCCCCAAATAACACAAGTCAAGTAATGTAATATTAATAACACATCGATATTTGGGTACCCCGAACCAGTCTCCCACTGGATATTGAAGACATCCTATGTGTAAGACCTTCCCCTCCATTCTCACTGCAATCCCACTGCCATACCCTGCTCACACACACTTGGGATATCACAACCACACAGGCTGCCCACAAACACCCAGGCCAAAACAACCAATTGTAACCGTGAACATACACACTTGGGCCAGAACAACTACCGCCACACTCGATGACACATGGGCCTGAACAACTACTGCCACACCCAAAGACACTTGAGCCTAATCTCGAAGACACTTGGGAAGAAACCTGCCTGCACACACCTAGGATAACCACTACAACATTCCCTACCCAAAGAATCTTGGTATATAATCGAACTTAGTCCATCACAGCCTGCCCTAAGGGTCTTGGGCTACTAATAAAAGGAAGAAGAAAATGAGCTAATAACTAGCCACTCATAAGAGTGTTGGAAAAAACACCGTCCCCCATTGAAATGGGGGTGTTCAACACGATGTTCTCAACTTGGGTGGGGTGCGAACAATAAACATAAGAACTATGTCATGGCCCTCCCTCGGGGTCCGTGCTGTGACTACCCCAAGCCCGCCTTCCATAGGCCAGGGGATGGCGACTAGCACCAAGGCGTAAATCACGGTAAAAAGGGAAGGCATTGCCTTTGTAAAGTAAACAAACACCACAGAGTAAGCAAGCGGAAAGTAAACACTAAGTAAAAACAGAGTACAACTGAAAGTGCGGAAAAGTAAATGGGCCAGTATACAAACCCAAACTGAAAGTAAAGTACAACTCGAAAGGGAAAACAACAACTGTAAGTAAAAGCCGCTACAACGAGTTGTCCACTGGAGATCCCACCTGAAGGGTGGGTACAAATAGATCCACTGCTCCACGGGTCCCACCGTCCGCTCCGAGTACGTCCCGCCCAGTGGTCCACCTACAGGTTCTGTCCTTCTCTACAAGCCTCAGCCAAGATCAACACTATCCGTCGTCTGCAACCAAGACAACGTAGTGCGGGAATAGCCCGTGCAGGAGTGAGTATAAACTACTCAGTAGGGACCCCGAGACCCCCGAAGGTCTCCCAAAATCCAAAAAGGATAAACCACAAAGGAAGATACAATCACGAAGTAACAACTGACACTGCTTAGGTATATGCCCATAAATATACCTAAGTCATCAATTCCAATACGCTCCAACCTCTGAGCCCAAGTACAACTCAGTCCACACAGGAAAGTAAACGTATTCCACACATGAAAGCAAACGAAATCCACATAGGATAGCACAACACAATCCACACAGGATAGCAACAGGATTCAGCTCACACAGGTATACTCTTCGAAAGATGATAAAGATGATCTCTGATCCATCTAAGTCGTCGGACCCACGAAGGATCGATAGGTAACTAACCCCCGCAAATACCCACACAGGATCGGGCCCACACAGGACCTGTAGGCGCTGGTTCACACAGGACCGCTGAGCGCAAAGACCCACACAGGATCGGGCCCACACAGGACCTGTAGCACTGATCCACGTAGGATCGTTGAGTGTTGTAGTCATCGTCGAATCCACACAGGATCTCTGTACTGTCGTCGTCGCAGTCGTAGTAGCAGTAGTAGTAGCAGTCACAGTAACAGTCGCAGCCAGCACTAGGGTTCCCGCACATAGCAAGCTCGTTCAGGAGGGTCCGCTCCACGAGCCGAGAGGTTGATACATCAACTGTCACAAAGTCCAGAGTTGATATATCCAAAAGTTCTGTATCGTCAACAGGAACTCAACGCAACAGACGACGCGTTGATCAGACGCCCGGTCTAAGAGTTATTGGATTTTTCGTCCCAGGGACCTGGTTGGTTTTTAAGGGAAAACCAACCCGACCATACTCTGCCTGTGTCCAAACCTTGGGCGGAGTATTCCAAAAGATCCGTCTCACTAAGAGGAACACAACAAAGCTGACGACACGTCAATCGGACGTCCGTAGCTCAAGATATGAGTGTTTCCGCTCCGAAGGCCCGGTTGGTTTCGTGAACGAACCAACCCGGCCGAACTCAAAGTATTCCGAAACTTTGAGTGCGGTATACTGAATCGACCGTCTCGATCCAAGGATGGCATTGCCTCTGACGGTTCGTCAATCGGAGATCTGTGGCTCAAGATATGGCCAAAAGACCGATGTCATTTCGAAAACGGGGGGTCCGGGTCCGGGCCGACCCGGCCCGACCCCCCCTGGGTCGGCCCGAACCGGGTCGACCCGACCCGGGTCTGACCCGGCCCAGCCGGCGGTGGTCCGGCGTGGCGGCGCGGCCCGGCCGGCGGCGGCGCGGCCTAGCGCCGCTCGGTGCCACGCGCGGGGGGCAAGGCCCCCGCTTCTTCAGCTGGCGGCGCGGCTTAAGCCGCGCCTTTGTCAACCAACGTCCCCCCTTCGTGGGGGCCTGCCATTTGGAAAAACGGGGGGGGGGGGCCCTGCCCCCCTTAATGAAACCGGCCCCCCTCTTAAAGGGGGGCATTCAAGCTGGCCGGGGGAAATAAATTCCCCCAGTTTTTCCCCTTCCGGCCGGCCCACCTGGCCGGCCGGTTTTTCTTCAACGGGACCGGCAAAGCCAGTCCCCTTCCGGCTTCCGACACCGGTGGCCCGGCGAGCCGCCGGTCCTCTCGTCCCGCCGCGGCCCAGAACCGGCCGCGGTGTTCGTCGTCTGGCGCGGTGCGACATCACCGCACCCCTCCGCCGCGGCCCCGCTCCGGCCGCGACGCCTTCGGTTTTCTTCGACGCGGCGCGACGGCGTCGCGTTCATGATGATCCTTCCACGGCGCGGCGCGACGACATCACGCAATATAACCGTTCGAATTTCCGCATGGTACGACGGCACCACGCCATCTCGTTCATCCACAAGAAAATCATAATCAAGAACAAAGGAGGGGGAATTCGACCGTGTTTGTGCGGTCTGACCCCCCTCTCATTAGACGATAACACATAAATAATTATCCACAAGATTATCATGCTAGAACCAAGAACGAGAGTAAATAAATAATCAACAACAACCCCTACCTTGGTTTCAAGATCGATGATCGTCAACGACCCCTGGAAGACAACGTCGCGGAGGTCGGGCGTCGCGGTAATCGTTCGTCAAATCCGTTGATGAAGAGGTACGTCGTTGGAGAATCTTCGTAAGCCGACGAAGGAAGTCCGAGGAGGAAGCGGCGTTCCCTTTCGTTGACACGGAAGACGTCGTCGATCTTCAGAAACAACCGGCTACGAAGAAGAGAGGAGCGACGTTCTTCGTCGGAGCTCGACGGTTCTTCGTGTTCTTCGTCAAAGTTGAAGAAGAAGAAGGAGAACCCAAATTCTCTCAAGAAGGCTAGAGAAATCTAACCAAATAAAATAAGCTAGAGTCTTATTTTATTCACACACTTAACAAATTGAATTTCAAAGGTTTGAAATTCAAATAAAATAACTCCAAATTAATTAACAAGTTGTCATGTCATTTAAAGAGGGGTTAAAGGGAGTTTTGAGAGAAGATGAAAAGTTAGGGTTCGTGTGGGCCCCACCACACATAATCCTCTCAAGGGAGGTTAAGTGGGTGTGGGTCCCACCCCTAACTTCCTTTGAGAGGAGTTAACCAACAAGTTAAAAAAATAAAAAGTGTTTCCACATTTTTATTTAACTTCTTATAATTCTCCCAAAACTAACTTTCATCCCGCCTAAAACGCAACCTCGGAAAAGGTCTCCTTAAGAGAATATCGGCGCTGCGAGTTCATCGGTGTCCTCGGATTTCAATTCCTAGCACCGGGTCAAAAGTTAGAATTTCCCGCTCGTTCGTTCACTGAACGTACCCGAGCCGAACTTCGGAAATTGATTCCGGGCACTCCGGGCCTCGGAATCAAGTGCCGTCAGAAACCGAGTTCTTGTAAAATTCCAAAGGAAATTAAGAAAAAATTTCCCTTGAATTTTACTGGTCTTTACATTACTCCCACCTCAGGGATTTACGTCCCCGTAAAGATACATCAAAAACTAGGGAAACAAATGAGGGTACTGAGCACGCATCTGAGCCTCCCGCTCCCATGTGCTCTCCTGGAGGTTCCCGTGCTGCCATCTGATGCGCACAAGAGGAATCGATCGCCCACGTAGGACCCTCTCCTGTCGATCCTCTATCTCCACCGGGACCTCCGTAAAAGTCGCCCCATCGTCAACGCCAAGCTCCCCATGGTCAATGATGTGCGTCGGTTCGTGCACGTATCTCATCAGCTGAGATACGTGGAAGACGTCGTGCACCCAGTGTAACTGAGGTGGTAGAGCTAGGCGATAAGCCACCTCGCCAATCCTGCTGAGGATCTGGAAGGGTCCGATGAAGCACGGAGATAACTTGCCGCCTCGGCCAAATCCCCGTATACCATGTCGAGGTGAGACCCGCAAGAAGACGTGGTTGCCATCCTCGAACTCTAGTGGCCTCCGCCTCCTGTCAGCGTATGACTTCTACCGGCTCTGATCTATCCTCATCCGCTCCTGGATGACCTGGACCTTCTCTGTCGTGGCTTGGACCATCTTCGGTCCCACAAGTGCTGACTCCCCAGGGTCTGTCCAGCACAAAGGAGATCTAAAAGGTCGGCCGTACAACGCCTCGTACGGTGCCATCCCGATGGTGGAGTGGTAGCTGTTGTTGTACGCAAACTCCACCAAGGGTAGGTGGTCCTCCCAGCTGCGACCAAAGTCTAGGACACATGCACAGAGCATGTCCTCGAGAGTCTGAATAGTCCTCTCCGTCTGACCATCCGTCTGAGGGTGAAAGGCTGTGCTCAGACGTAGCTGCGTCCCGAATGCCTCCTGTAACCCCTTCCAAAGTCGGGAAGTAAAGCGAGCATCTCGATCGGAGACGATAGATGATGGCACACCGTGGAGCCGCACAATCTCCTGAACGTAGAGACGTCTCAAGCTCTCCACTGAGCCCTGCTCTCTGATGGGTAAGAAGTGTGCCGACTTGGTGAGTCGGTCAACAATCACCCAGATGGAGTCGTGACCTCTGGAAGTGCGTGGAAGTCCAGTCACAAAGTCCATAGATTTGCCGTCCCACTTCCACTCCGGGACCTCCAAGGGCTGTACCAAGCCTGCTGGTACCTGATGCTCTGCCTTCACTTGCTAAAAGGTGAGGCATCGAGAAACGAACTCTGCTACTGCCTTCTTCATGCCCGGCCACCAGTGATGTCGTCTGAGGTCCTGGTACATCTTCGCCACTCCAGGATGTACCGCCAAAGGAAAAGTGTGAAACTCTCTCAGCACTTCCTCTCGCAAAGCGACTGGTACCATGGTACGTCCTCTGAAAAGGATGTCGTGCTCTGCTCCAAGGAAGAAACCATCAGGTGCCTGTCTCGAGGATATATGTGCACACCGTGTCTCACAGTCAGTGTCCTCACGCTGTGCCCCTCTGACCCGCTGCAGTAGTGGAGGGGTGACTGTGAGAGACTGAAGGAAGGCTGCTCCATCTCTATCGATGAAGGATATCTGCAAAGAGGCTAGATGCTCCGTTACCTCCTCAAGTAGCTGAATGCCCGTCCTCCTGCTGAGGGCATCGGCTACCACGTTCCCCTTCCCAGGAGTATAGACTATCTCAAAGTCATAGTCCTGGAGGAACTCGATCCATCGCCGCTGTCTCAGGTTTAGATCCTTCTGCGAGAAGATATTCCTGAGACTCTGATGATCAGAAAAGACTGTAAAGCGTTCTCTCATCAGGTAATGTCGCCATGTCTTCAGAGCGAAGACCACTGCTACTAACTCCAGGTCATGGGTAGCGTAGTTATGCTCATTCGGCCTCAAATGACGTGATCCATAGGCGATCACTGCCCGCTCCTTCATCATAACACATCCGAGTCTGTTCCCTGATGCATCGCAGTAGACTACGTACCCTACTCCCTCCTCAGGCAACCTCAAGATAGGTGCGCTGGTCAATCTCTGTCTCAGCTCCTGGAAGCTCTGCTGACATCTGTCTGACCACACGAAGGGTTTCCCCTTCTTCGTCAAAGCTGTGAGTGGTGCCGCAACTCTAGAGAAGTTTGGCACGAATCTCCGATAGTATCCAGCTAGTCCCAAGAAACTCTGAACCTCAGTCACGCTCCTGGGTGGCTCCCATGCTAACACAGCCTCGATTTTCGCAGGATCCACTGCAACTACCGCCTCAGAGATAACGTGTCCCAAGAAGTTGATCTCCTGTATCCAGAACTGGCACTTCGAGAGCTTACCATAAAACTGGTTCTCTCGGAGTGTGTCTAGTACAACTCGCAAGTGATAGGCATGCTCCTCCTCAGTCGTAGAGTAAATCAGAATGTCGTCGATGAAGACCACGACAAACCGATCAAGGTATGGCTGAATGATCCTGTTCATGAGAGCCATGAACACTGCTGGAGTATTGGTTACGCCGAAAGGCATAACCAAGAACTCCTAGTGGCCATACCGACATCTGAAATCCGTCTTCTGCACGTCCTCGTCTCTGACTCTGAGCTGATGATAGCCTGACCTGAGGTCTATCTTCGAGAACCACCTTGCTCCCTTGAGCTGATCAAAGAGGTCATCAATCATCGGTAGCGGATACTTGTTCCTCACAGTCACCTGGTTCAGGCGAAGATAGTCAACACAAAGTCGCAAGCTCCCATCCGCCTTCTTGGCGAACAATATCGGGGAAGCCCAGGGTGAAACACTAGGTCGGATGAACCCCTTGCCCTGCAAGTCCTCCAACTGTACCCGTAGCTCTCAAAGCTCGGCGGGGGCCATCCGATATGCTGGAGTGGATATCGGGGCTGTCCCGGGGAACAAGTCAATATAAAAGTCTACCTCTCTGCGAGGAGGTAGCCCTGGAACGTCGTCGGGAAAAACGTCCGCAAACTGATCCACCACTACAGGAAAACCAGGACTCCGCACGTCAACTGCTCCAAGGATGAGGCTAGCCAACTGATGAGTGATGGGCTGTCCTCTCCTCCGCGGAAGTCCATCCTGTGCTGCAAAGGCTCCCTTCTCTCCGGTGAAGGTGAACCTGCTCCCGTCGGTGCGTACACATCGCACCTTGCGCCTAAAACAGTCAATCTGTGCATGGACCGTAGATAGCCAATCCATGCCCAAGATGACGTCGTAAGGCCTCGACGCTGCTACAAGAAGATCCCAGCCGAAGCTCTCGCCTCCTAGAGTAAGCTCACACTGCCGGCACCAGTGCGTAATCGTCGAGTCTGCTCCCGTAGGAGTCTCTAGACGTAAGGATCGAGCCAACGGCTCTGTCGGAATCTCCGAGCTCCGAACAAGGGCAGCGACTATGAAAGAGTGACTTGCTCCTGTGTCTATAAGTACTGCAGCAAGGGTGGAATAGACACAGATAGTACCTCGAATCATCTCGGGTGCACCGTGGTCGTAGGACTCTGCTGCCTGGAGCTGTGCCTGTCTCTTCCCGCCTGCTCCCTGTGGTCGGGGTGGACCTCCTGGTGGTGGTGGTGGTAGAGCCTCAAAGCATCGCCCACCACCGGCTGCTCATCCAGCTCCTCTGCCTCATCCGCCTCCTCCCGGCGGACCTCCACGGTCGACCCTCTGCCTCTGCCTCGGTGGTCCCTCAACTGTCTGCTGCTCCTTGGCACGGCGGGTCGGGCAGTCACGAGCCATGTGGCCCTGCCCGCCGCACGAGTAGCACTGCCTGCCTCTCGAAAGACTGGCTCCTCGCTGTGTGCCCCGCACTGCTGAGCTAGTGTCCTGAGGTCGTCTTCCTGAAGGTCTGGTCTGCCTGAACCCCTGAGTCATCCGTCGACTGCCTGCTGCAGATGACTCTTCCACGTACTGCCCTGCGGTGGATCTCGGCGCTGGTGTAGACTCAGCAAGGATACTCTCAATCAAAAGGGCCCGCTCCAGTACTCCTTTCTGAGTCGGTATGCTGAGGGAGATCAGCGATGCCCTGATCTCGTGTCTCAAACCCTGCTCGAAGGTCCGGGCCCGAAAGAATGGGTCCCGTACCATGTCGGTCGAGTAGCGCGAGAGATCGGTAAATCTCGCCGAGTACTAAGCGACCGTCATGTTGCCCTGCCGTAGCTGAAGAAGCTCCTGGATACGCACCGCACGAAGGGTGGCTGGGACGAACTCCGAGAGGAAGAGGCTCTCAAAGTCCGTCCATAGAAGAGATTCCTCATCGTGCACCTGGAGCATCAAGCTCCACCATCGTCCTACTGCTGCGTGTAGTAGGCTTGCAGCGAGGATCACCATGAGGTCTGCTGGTGTCCTCACTAGCCTAAACACACGTACCACTGCCTCCAGCCAGTCCTCGGATGCCTGGGGATCCGTCTACCCGCAAAAACTGGGTGGTCGCTGGCGCTGAAAATCATGCAGTGCGCTGAGGCGACGTGCATCATCAGCGGCTGGTGCTGGAAGTATCGGTGGCTCGACGGGTAGAGCTACCGCCGGTGCCACTACTGACAAAGGGCCCTGCACCGAAGCCTCGTCGCTCGGTGGGCTGTCGTCACACTCGACTCTCAGAACCCTAGCTGGCTGCCATCGTGGGGCCATCCTGAAAAGGAAACAGGTGCGCCACGGTCAGAACAGTATACCTGGTGAGCTGATATAAAGTAATCACAAAGAAAACTTTGAAACACACACGCAATCAATGTTTTCGTGCATTAAGTCGGAAATCAGAATTCAGGGTCCTGGTGTACGGATACGTCGGCCGCCGCACCAACACTGGACTCCCTGGACTGATAATCACACTCAATACGCTAAACATTATTGCTTCACATAGAAAAGATCAGAGTTCGTGGTAGAACCGAACTCCTCTGATACCAATTTGTCACGACCCGCCCTCGGGGTCCGTGCCGTGACTACCCCAAGCCCGCCTTCCATAGGCCAGGGCTGGCGACTAGCACCAAGGCGTAAATCCTGGTAAAAAGGGAAGGCATTGCCTTTGTAAAGTAAACAACCACCACAGAGTAAGCAAGCGGAAAGTAAACACTAAGTAAAAACAGAGTACAACTGAAAGTGCGGAAAAGTAAATGGGCCAGTATACAAACCCAAACTGAAAGTAAAGTACAACTCGAAAGGGAAAACAGCAATTGTAAGTAAAATCCGCTACACCGAGCTGTCCACTGGAGATCCCACCTGAAGGGTGGGTACAGATAGCTCCACTGCTCCACGGGTCCCACCGTCCGCTCCGAGTACGTCCCGCCCAGTGGTCCACCTCCAGGTTCCGTCCTGCTCTGCAAGCCTCAGCCAAGATCAACGCTGTCCGTCGTCTACAACCAACACAACGTAGTGCGGGCATAGCCCGTGCAGGGGTGAGTATAAACTACTCAGTAGGGACCCCGAGACCCCTGAAGGTCTCCCAAAATCCACAAAGGATAAACCACAAAGGAAGATACAATCACAAAGTAACAACCGACACTACTTAGGTATATGCCCATACATATACCTAAGTCATCAATTCCAATACGCTCCAACCTCTGAGCCCAAGTACAACTCATTCCACACAGGAAAGTAAACGTATTCCACACAGGAAAGCAAACGAAATCCACACAGGATAGCACAACACAATCCACACAGGATAGCAACATGATTCAGCTCACACAGATATACTCTTCGAAAGACGATAAAGATGATCTCTGATCCATCTAAGTCGTCGGACCCACGAAGGATCGATAGGTAACTAACCCCCGCAAAGACCCACACAGGATCGGGCCCACACAGGACCTGTAGGCGCTGGTTCACACAGGACCGCTGAGTGCAAAGACCCAAACAGGATCGGGCCCACACAGGACCTGTAGCACTGATCCACGTAGGATCTCTGAGTGTTGTAGTCGTCGTCGAATCCACACAGGATCTCTGTACTGTAATCGTCGCAGTCACAGTAGCAGTAGCAGTAGCAGTCACAGTAATAGTCGCAGCCAGCACTAGGGTTCCCGCACACAGCAAGCTCGTTCAGGAGGGTCCACTCCATGAGCCAAGAGGCTGATACATCAACTGTCACAAAGTCCAGAGTTGATGTATCCAAAAGTTCCGTATCGTCAACAGGAACTGAACACAACAGACGACGTGTCGATCAGACGCCCGGTCTGAGAGTTATTGGCTTTTTCGTCCCAGGGGCCTGGTTGGTTTTTAAGGAAAAACCAACCCGACCGTACTCCACCTGCATCAAAACCTTGGGCGGAGTATGCCAAAAGATCCGTCTCACTAAGAGGAACACAAAAAATCTGACGGCACGTCAATCGGATGTCTGTAGCTCAAGATATTAGCGTTTCCGCTCCGAAGGCCCGGTTGGTTTCGTGAACGAACCAACCCGGCCGAACTCAAAGTATTCCGAAACATTGAGTGCGATATACCGAATCGACTGTCTCGATCCAAGGATCGCATTTCCGCTGACGGTTCATCAATCGGAGGTCTGTGGCTCAAGATATAGCCAAAAGACCGAAGTCATTTCGAAAACGGGGGGTCTGGGTCCGGGCCGACCCGGCCCGACCGGCGGCGGTCCGGCGCGGTGGCGCGGCCCGGCCGGCGGCGGTGCGGCCTGGCGCCACTCGGTGCCATGCGCGGGGGGAAAGTCCCCCGCTTCTTCAGCTGGCGGCGCGGCTTAAGCCGTGCCTTTGTCAACCAACGGCCCCCCTTCGTGGGGGCCTGCCGTTTGGAAAAACGGGGGGGCTGCCTGCCCCCCTTAATGAAACTACCCCCCTCTTAAAGGGGGGGCATTCAAGATGGTCGGGGGAAATAAATTACCCCAGTTTTTCCCCTTCTGGCCGGCCCACCTGGCCGGCCGGTTTTTCTTCAACGGGATCGGCAAAGACGGTCCCCTTCCGGCTTCCGACACCGACGGCCCGGCGAGCCGCCGATCCTCTCATCCCGCCGCGGCCCGGAACCGGCCACGGTGTTCGTCGTCCAGCGCGGTGCGACGGCACCACACCCCTCCGCCGTGGCCCCGCTCCGGCAGCGGCACCTTCGGTTTTCTTCGACGCGGCGCGACGACGTCGCGTTCATGATGATCCTTCCATGGCGCGACGCGATGGCGGCGCGCAATATAACCGTGCGAATTTCCGCGTGGTGAGACGACACCACGCCATCTCGTTCATCCACAAGAAAATCATAATCAAGAACAAAGGAGGGGGAATTCGGCCGTGTTTTTGCGGTCCGACCCCCCTCTCGTTAGACGATAACACATAAATAATTATCCACAAGATTATCATGCTACAACCAAGAACGAGAGTAAATAAATAATCAACAACAACCCCTACCTTGGTTTCAAGATTGATGATCGTCAATGACCCGCGAAAGACAACGTCGCGGAGGTCGGGCGTCGCGGTAATCGTTCGTCAAATCCGTTGACGAAGAGGTACGTCGTTGGCGAATCTTCGTAAGCTGACGAAGGAAGTCCAAGGAGGAAGCGGCATTCCCTTTCGTTGACACGGAAGACGTCGTCGATCTTCAGAAACAACCGGCTACGAAGAAGAGAGGAGCGGCGTTCTTCGTCGGAGCTCGAAGGTTCGTCGCGTTCTTCATCAAAGTTGAAGAAGAAGAAGGAGAACCCAAATTCTCTCAAGAAGGCTAGAGAAATCTAACCAAATAAAATAAGCTAGAGTCTTATTTTATTCACACACTTAACAAATTGAATTTCAAAGGTTTGAAATTCAAATAAAATAACTCCAAATTAATTAACAAGTTGTCATATCATTTAAAGAGGGGTTAAAGGGAGTTTTGAGAGAAGATGAAAAGTTGGGGTTCGTGTGGGCCCCACCACACTTAATCCTCTCAAGGGAGGTTAAGTGGGTGTGGGTCCCACCCCTAAATTCCTTTGAGAGGAGTTAACCAACAAGTTAAAAAAAATAAAAAGTGTTTCCACATTTTTATTTAACTTCTTATAATTCTCCCAAAACTAACTTTCATCCCGCCTAAAACGCAACCTCCTAAAAGGTCTCCTTAAGCGAATATCGGCGCTGCGAGTTCATCGGTGTCCTCGGATTTCAATTCCGAGCACCGAGTCAAAAGTTAGAATTTCCCGCTCGTTCGTTCACTGAACGTACCCGAGCCGAACTTCAGAAATTGATTCCGGGCACTCCGGGCCTCAGAATCAGGTGTCGTCAGAAACCGCGTTCTTGTAAAATTCCAAAGAAAATTAAGAAAAAATTTCCCTTGAATTTTACGGGTCTTTACAAACTAAATCATACATATAGGTAAATAAGCACTCATCCCAAACTAGGGGTTCCAACACTAACCTATACACAAACACCCTCGTTACTATTCATTCATAAAAAAAGCAACCCACTCACAGCCAATGCACAAATCATTCCCAGAAAACCATTTTCCATTGAACCCATCCTTGTTTTCAAATTAAAGTAATTCCATTTAAATAATTCTTCACCACCGGGTAACTTATAGGCATAGTCACAAACCAAGTAGGGAAAACAACCAAGCAAAAATTTAAGCATTCACACCCAATTATCTTGTAAATTCACAACAACAAAAGGGATCCATCAGATCCCTCAAAGTAATGGAACCAAACCAGGATCCACCATATGTCCCCACATGTCCTTAGATCTTGAAACCAACAACCACACCACTACAGGGGATCCCATCCCCATCCATGTCACCCCACAAGGATCAAGTAGAAAAACCAGACATATTTCCAAGATAGAGTAAGGGAATTTCCTGATTCTATCACACCATTCATTGAGTTTCTTATTCTTTTTGGTTAACCAAGGTGTTCACACAAGGATTATTGTTCACTGGACATTAATTTAATCAACTGATTTTATGTGATTAACTAAATTCCATGTTACATCCATTCAAACATCATAGAAGATAGGGGTACATTAGTGTGCAAGGAAAGACCACCAACGAACATTATTTTTAGTGGACACAAGACCATAAAATTCAAAACATATAGGAAAGGGTAAAAGAGTACAACATCATCAAACACACCCCTTCATTCTTTAAAACTCTGTTTATTATCTTTATTAATGTTTGGTTTCATCCATCCCTGTAGAAACATTAGCATACCCACCCCGCATGATACATAGTAAAGAGATATGATGGAAGAAATCTACATGAAGGTTCAATGATCAAAGTTTCTCTCCATTAACCATGAACTGGGGATGCAAAACCTGCAAAGGAGGAACTTTGGGGACTCTATGAGTGAGAAGAAAAGATCCATCATAGGTGCACCACTTTCCTCAGGAAGGGGGGATCCAAACACACCAAGGAGAAAAAGGAAAATGACCAGCCCTAAAGAAGAAGAATTCTGTGCGATAAAAAGGTGAGATCCTGGAGTTATGGGATATCAAAAAAAATCTTGAATGGATTTAAAGGCAGATTATGGTTTCACCACGTGGTTGGGTGGTCACAAATGATGTAATTAATTTCCATTTAATAATTCTCATCATAAAGGTTCCCATAATAGCAGTGTGTTAAAACATTTAATTTAATCTGAGGAAAATGCGCAATAGGGGTGGAACTGTAAAGTACGGGTAAAGGTGTGACACCTAGGAAAAGCCACATGTTTGGGTAAGTCCAGGGTCACTTGAATCTTGGGGAATTTTTAATATCATTTATGGGATATTAAAAGGATTCTAAATGGGTATTAAAATACTTTTACGTCAAAAGATATGTTGTGGTAGCGGAACTGGAAAAGAAACAAGGGTGGGACACTGTAAGTTGTGCCATGGTCACGGTGCCACCCTCACGGTGCCACCGTAGGCAGTGCCACCGCTTTGGTGTGCGACCGTGATGGTGTGACCATTATGGTGCCACCATCACGGTGCCACCGTCAGTGGTGCCAATGCTTCGGTGTGCGACTGTGATGGTGCGACTGTTATGGTTCCACCGTCATGGTGCCACCCTCATAGTGCCACTGTCACGGTTCCACCATAAGTGGTCCCACCTTTTCGGTATGAGACCGTGATCGATGCCACCGTTTCGATGGAACCTAGTTTTTGGACAACTCCTTAATGAGTCATTTGCCGGGCCATTACATCAGATACCTCTTAAAGTATTCTTTCCCTTGAGAATTAAAACTCGACCCGGAGAGAAGAGAGGGGTCTGAACAACCACATTGAAAGATACCTCTTAGGATTAAGCCTCATTGAAATCTAGGAATACCTCTCCTTCAAGTAACCATACAACCATATAAGGGTTTCACTATCCAGACATATGTATTAGGAAGTCCTTTCCCCCATGTTAAGATACTATCTGTTTTGGGTGGCATGGAATCGCCCGCATGGGTTTAATCACATCCACTCAAATGCATCTTGATTAGAGATCAGGTCCTTTCTTCCCCATAGTTATGACTCTTCACACACATTAATAGAATAAGGAAAAAGAAACATTTCATAGTTAACAAGGTTAAGCACTACATCACAAACAAGTATGAAACAAAACAAGAAAATACTCAAAACAGCTCTAGGTACTGGGTGCATATATGTTCCTCCATTTACCAAGTACTCTCCTTGAGTCCACTATGCCTCCATAACGCATGAACCAAGGGAATGGTTCATCCACGAATCACCTTCTCCTCGCAACCTTTTATCCACACTGGTCTCTCTATGAACATCACATCATCCTCGACATCTAGGTTTCCCTTGTTCAGGATGTGTGAATCATTTTGTAGATACCTATGGACCTGAGACACATAGAATAAGTCATTCACTCTCAGCAGCGGTGGTGTTAATGCTAGCTGATAAGCCACTTCGCCAACCCAATGCAACACATGGAACGGTCCGACAAACCTGGGAGATAGTTTACTCCCCCTAACGAACCTCCATTGCCCACGCGGAGGTGAGACCTTCAAGAACACGTGGTCCCCATCCTCGAACTCCAAGGGTCTTCTCCTATTATCAGCATAAGACTTCTACTAGTCTTGAGCCACCTTCATCCTATCCCATATAAACTAAACCTTCTTCATCGTGCTCTGAACCACTTCTGGGCCCAGGACACTGGCTTCCCTGACCTCTATCCAGTGCATGGGTGAGTGACACCAACTCCTGTATAAAGATTCAAATGGAGCCATGCTAATGGAAGAGTGATTGCTATTGTTGTCGGAAAACTCTACCAAAGGCAAGTGTCGGAACCACGATCCCTCGAAGTCCAAAACACATGCCCGTAGCATATCCTCCAACATCTGGATGGTGAAATCTTTTTGCCTATCTGTTTGGGGGTAGAAGGAATTACTGAGGCATATCTGGGTTCCAAAAGCATGTTTCAATCCTTTTCAGAACCATGAGGTAAACCGAGTATCCTGATCAGAGACTATGGACCTGAGAACTCCATGAAACCACACCACCTTTTCCACATACCAATGTGCTATGTAATCCACCGTACTCGTCTCCTTGATTTCTTGGAAGTTTGCTGATTTCAACATCTGGTCCACCACTACGATAGCATCACAAACCCCTTAAACTATGGGTAGTATCATGATGAAATCCATTGAGATGTCATCCCACTTCCACTCAGGGACATCTACAGGGTGTAACAGACCCCATGGGATGTGATTTTCAGCCTTCACCTGCAGACATACGAGGCACTTCACCACAAACTCTCTCACTGCCTTATTCACCCTGAGCCACAAAAACTGGCCCCTCAAGCCCCGGTACATTTTGGAAACTCTTGGGTGCACCACCAAGGGTGAGTTGTGGAACTCACTAAGGACTATCTCGCACATTTCCTCTGGGACAAACATCTTCCCTCAGAAAAGAATCTGATCCTGACCATCCTCTGACCACCCTCCTGGTGTATTGCCTTGGTTAACCTGATCACACATCACTTCAATCTCTAAGTATCCCCACTGAGACTCCTCCACCTTCCATAATAGAGAGTAATATACTGTCATTTGAAACAGACATCCTCTACCACCATCCACACTTGAATTCAAGTGTAGGGTAGCCAACTCCTCCATCACCTTCCAAGAATCTGCTGAATCTCGAACTGCATCCATATGCGACTTCCTGATCATGGAATCAACCACTACATTCCCCTTTCCTATGGTGTAAGAAATTTTGAATTCGTACTCTTGAAGAAAATCCATCCACCTCCACTTCCTGAAGTTTAGGTCTCACTAGGAGAAGATATACTTCAAGATCTTGTGATCTATGAAGACCACAAAGCACTCACCGATGAGGTAATGTTGCCACAAATTTAGTGAGAACATAACTGCGGCGAGCTCCAAGTCTTGGGTGTCATAGTTACGCTCATGGTGATATAACATCCTAGACCCCTAAGACATCACCCCCTACTACTGCATCAGCACACACCCAAATCCTTGGCTAGAAGCATCACAGAACACCTCAAATGTCACCCCTTCTTCTAGAAACCTCAGTACCGGGGAACTAACCAGCTTCCCCTTCAGATAAATGAAGTCTACCAGACACTATTCACTTCATATAAATGCCTGGTATTTCTTGGTCAAGGTTATCAAAGGTGCTGAAACTTGGGAGATGTTGGGAACAAACCTCCGGTAGTAACCTGCTAGACCCAGGAAACTACAAACTTCTGCCACGGTCTTGGGTGATTCCCAAGAAAAAACTGCTTCAACCTTCAATGGGTCCACTACTATCCTCTTCTCGGACACCACGTGTCCAAGGAAGTGTACTTCTCATGTCCAAAACTTTCACTTGGAAAATTTCCTATAGATCTGCTTCTGTCGAAGGACCTCCAAAACCATTCTCAGATTCTCAACATGATTATCCTCTAATATTAAGTAGATTAGGATGTCATCAATAAAAATGACTATGAATTGGTCCAAATATTCCTGGAAGATAGAGTTCATGAGCCCCATGAACATGGTTGGTGCATTTGTAACGCCGAATGACATGACCACGAACTCAAAGGGACCATATCGGCACCTAAAGGCAGTCTTAGAGATGTCACCCACCTTCAACCTCAACTGGTGATATCCCGACTACATGTCTATCTTAGAGAACCATCCCCACCCATTTAATTGGTCAAATAGGTTGTCTATCCTTGGGAGAGGGTAATGGTTCTTGATTGTTACCTGATTTTTTCTCCGGTAGTCTATGCACAACATGAGACCACCATCTACCTTCTTTGTAAACATGAATGGAGCACCCCATGGTGATACACTTGGTCGAACAAAACACTTCTTCATCAAATCATCAATATGAATCATTAAATCCCACAACTCAGAAGGCTCCATCTGATAGGGATCCGTTGAAATTGGATGGGCACCAAGTTGCAAGTTTATCTCAAACTCAACATCACGTTAAGGGGGTAGAGTCACCACCTCATTAGGGAAGATGTCCATGAACTCACTTGAAATCCCCGAGACATCCACCATCTCTGTATATTCTGACTGTACTGACATCTTGAATAACAAAGAAAGAAGGGGATCCACTCACTGGCTGCTTTCTTGGAAACTCCTCTTGCAGACAAAAGTCACACGTTGTCTTCCCATATCTAAAAACACGATCCTTATTTAGAAACATTCGATAATATAACATACAGAGAACAACTAGTCGATGCCTATAATAACATCATACGAATGAATCTACATCAAAATAAGGTCCCCACTAGACTGACGTGGTCCCTACATCAGTATACAACCTCAACAAACAAGAGAAAAGAGGTTCTAACCTCCAACTGGCGTACTCAGAACCAGGGTTATGAGAAGTATCTCTGCATCTAGACCCAAAGAATGGGCTAGACTTGGTGCAACAAAGGAGTGCGAAGCTATTGAATCAAACAAGAAAGATACTAGAGTGCTGAACTGACAGATTGTATCTCAGATGTCTTCCAGCCCTACTGGAACTGCTACTTCTACTATATGTAACTGACCACGCCCAGCTCCTCTGCCCCTCAGCTGTCGGTCACCTCCCCAACCACTTCTTGGCCGATGTCCCTAAAGAGCACCCTAAGGTTGGCCTCCTCCCGCATTGTCTGCTCTCAGAGGAGTGGGAGCTCGCTGTCTCTACTGTTGCTGCTGAAAGGGCCTGGTTGGAAACTGCTGCAGCTGTGGTGGACGCTGAACTGACCCACCCCCACTGTACTGCACTTGGTTCAGGCACTGATTCTAAATGTTACCACAGCTACCACATATGAAGCATATCGGTCTTGGGCCCAAAAGGAAAGGGTGAGGACCAATAGATCAAAACTAGAACTGCCAGGGCCTGCTCCCCACTAGCTAAAACCTAAAAGGCCCTAATGCTGGAGGCCTGCTACTGACAGCCTTTCCCTTTGACGGTCGCAACTGGATCCCCTTTCATGGAACACCTCCCTGCGTGTGCATCCTCTCTACCACTTCAGCATTCTTCTAGACATCCATGTATGTCGGTAGAGTGAAGGGAGTAACAAAATACTAAATATAAGTTCAGAGTGCCTCCTCTAAACGACTCTCCCGAGACTCCTCATCTGGAAAGAGGTTTAGAGAAAAGTGAAGGAGATCCTTGAACTTGATCCCAAACTCTCTCACTAATATAATCTCCTACTGAAGGAAGAGTATCTCCTACCACTTCTCAGCCTTCATCGTGGAAAAGTGGAATTACACCCGGAACTCCCTCTCAAAGTCAGTCCATGTAACATTAGCCTCCCTCTTCTCTTTAGGATAGAGAATCCACCACTAACGTGTTGTTCCCCACTTCTGGCTTACAACCAGAAGAACCCAGTACTCCGTTAGTACCTGAATCAAGCTGAAATCTATCACCAACTTCTTGAGCTAGCTCTCCATCTCCATGTCTGAGATGCTTCCCTCGTACATCCTGAGGGTCTACCGCTGAAAGGCACGAAGTGTCCTCTTCCACTGGTCATCCTTCTCCTCTCATTCATCCCTCTACTAATCATCAAAATCAACCTCCTGGGCCTCGATCATCCGCACTACTCATGGTCATCATCCAGGTGCCATATCTGAAAGGTAAATAAGAAAATGCCTAATCCCGAGTAGCGTAGAAGATTGATTTTAATTTTTTTGTACTTTTTATTCATTTCAAATTCACAACATATCCAAGAAACACAAGAAAAAAAGTCATTATGTTGCATGTACCTTTACTAGTGTCTCTCCCCAGCAATCAGTATAGCCTCACTTGGTCATTGGGTAGGCCCAAAGTCCTTGCATAGGATCATGTGGGACCCTAAAATTCAGTGTCCTGGTTAGTATTCCCTAGCCTATTTTACACACCAAGATTTCCTAACACTGTTTCCCAACCATCCCAAGAAATCCTCACTGTTCCTAACCATGATATCCATCCTATCTCTCAATCATCCCTCTGATACCATTCTGTCATGACCTGCCTTCACCAAGATGAGGGAAGGGGAAGTAGATTTCTAGGCCATTCCTTCTTTAAGTTGAAGGAGAGATAATGACCCCCAAGACCCACCTTCAAAAGGTCCCAGAGTGGCAACTAGCACCAAGGGTATATATTTACACACAAAATTGAAGGCATTAACCTTTTTATTTAGTAGGATTGGGAGATAAGATAGTAAATCCCAAACAACACCAAAAGTGAAAGTAAAAGTAAATCCAAAACAAACCATCCATTCCTTTATGCATGTTTCAATAATAAGTGCTACAATATAGGAAAACTCCAAAGGTAAATAGAAAATAAAATAAAAAAACAAAAAAAAACTATCCCAATGTCCAAACTAGTACAGCCCTGTATGGTCCTCGAAGTCCTCCTAGAATCCTGAAAGTAATTTTATATACATAGGGTGAGTATATAGGTATACATAGTAAGGAAAACAAAAAGCTCTCAGGCACAAGTGGGGAGGAATTCTAATGACCCATGAGAAAAGGAGACAACCAAGCAGCTAATAAGGAATCTATCCACCCAAACCCTACCAATGCACTCTCCCTAAATAATTCAAGTAAAGTAATGTAATAGTAATAACACATTGATATTTGGGTACCCTACACCACTCTCCCATTGGTTATTGAAGACATCCTATGCGTCAGACCTTCCCTGCTATTCTCACTTCAGTCCCACTTCCATACCCTACCCGCACACACCTAGGCTATCAAAACCACACATCCTACCCAAAAAAACCTAGGCCACAACAACCAATCGTAACCATTCCCACAAACACCTAGTCCAGAACAACTAATGCCACGCCAGAAGACACCTGGGCCTCATCCCGAAGACACTTTGGAAACACCCTACCCGCACACACCTGGGCTAACCACCACAATGTTACTTGACCAATGAATCATGGGATATAATGGACCTCAACCCATCATAGCCTTCCCGAAGAGTCTTGGGATACTTGAGAAAGGGAGCAGAAAAGGAGCTAATAACTAGCCACTCATAAGAGTGTTGGAAAAAACACCCTCCACCATTGAAATGGGGCTATTCGACACGAAGTGCTCAACTTGGGTGGCGTGAGAATAAGAAACATAAGAACTAAATTATACATATAGGAAAACAATCACTCATCCCAACCAAGGGGTTCCAAAACCAGCCTATAAATAAACACCCTTGTTAATATTCATTTATTAAAAAAAGAATGCCACTCATAGTCGAGTCCCAAATCATTCCCATAAAATAATTTCCCATTGAAACCATCCTTGTTTTCATATTCAAGTAATTCCATTTAAATACTTTTCACCACCGAGCAACTAAAAGGCATAGTCACAAGCCAAGGAGGTAAAAACAGCCATGTAACAATTTAAGCATTCACACCAAGTTCTCTTGTAAGGTCACAACAAAAGAAGCAATCTGTGAGATTTCTCAAAGTACAGGAACCAAACCAAGCCCCACCATATGTCCCCACATGACCTTAGATCCACAAAACAACTACTAAACCACCATAGGGGATCCCATCCCCATCTATGTCCCCCCACAAGGATCAAGAAGAACAACCACACATATTTCCAAGACAAAGTAATGGAATTTCCAGATTCTATCACACCATTCATTGAGTTTCTTCTTCTAGTTTGATTAACTGGGGTGTTCACACAAGGATTATTGTTCCCTGTACATTAATTTAATTAATCGATTTTACATGATTAATGTTATATCCATTAAAACATCACATAAGATAGGGGTCCATTAGTGTGCAAGGAAAGACCACCAACGACCATGATTTTAAGTGGACACAATCCCATATAATTCACAACATATAGAAAAGGGTAAAAGAATACCACAAAATTATCAAACACACCCCTTCATTCTTTAAAAGTACATTTATTATATTCATTAAGTTTTGGTTTCATACATACACATAGAATCATTAGCATACTCTTTCCTCATGATACACAGTAAAGAGATATGATGGAAGAACCCTACTTGGATGATCAATGATCGAAGTTTCTTTCCATGTTTCAAGAATTGGGGATGCGTGACTTGCAAAGGAGGAACTCTGAGGACTCCAAGAGTGAGAAACAAAGCTCCATCACAGGCACATCACTTTCCTTAGGAGGGGGTGGGGCTCTAAACACACTAAGGAGAAGAAGTAAAGAGCCCAGCCCCGAAGAAGAAGAATTTTGTGTGATAAAAATGTGACATCCTGGAGTTACAGGATATCAAAAAAATCTTGAATGGATTTAAAGGTGGATTGTGGTTTCACCACATGGTTGGGTGGTCACAAAAAATGGAATTAATTTCCATTTAATAATTCTCATCAGAGAGGTGGTCATAATAGCTGTGTGTTAAATGGTTTCTTTTATTCTGAGGAAAACACACCATAAGGGAGGAACTGGATGTACGGGTAAAGGTGTGACACCAAGGAAACTCCACACGCTTTGGTAAGTCAAGGGTCACCCGAATCTTGGGTGATTTTGGATATCATTTATGGGCTTTTAAAAGGATTTGAAATGGGTATTAAAATACTTTTACATAAAAAGATACATTGTGGGAGAAGAGCTAGAAAAGAAAAAAGGGTGGGACACTGTATGGTGAAACACCATAACCAGTACGACGATCACAATGCCATGGTCACAGTGCCATGGACACGGTGCCACCCTCAGGGTGCCACCATTAGAAGTGCCATCTTAAGCAGTTCCACCGCTTTGGTGGGAAACTGTGAAGGTGGGACCGTTATGATGCCACCGTCAGCGGTGCCGCCGCTTTGGTGTACGACCGCGGTGGTGCGAACGTTACGGTGCCACCATCAGGGTTCCACCGTTTTGGAGTGAGACCGTGACCGGTGGCACCATTTCGGTGGAACCGTGTTTTTGGAAAACTCCTTAATGAGTCATTTCCCCAGCCATTATAGTAATAAATATGAAACAATGTCTCATTTTACCTAGAAAGTTATGTGGTAATTTCATTCACACACAGACTCCAAAGAATGTTTGTGTCAAAAAAAATTGAAAAATATATGAGATAAAATGGAAAAGGAAGTGAAATTAGTGATTATTTGGTGCACCCATTAGATGGAATAACATGGTAATAGTTTTAAAATGAATGCATTTATTTTTCATCATAGATATGAAATATCAAATTGGGGTTATCATGTGATGGTTTTAATCTATTTGGATAGACTCAAACCATGCATAACACATAGACCATCTTTATTCATATATATAATCTTCCACTTTGAATGTGAACCAATAAAGCATATACTTTCATAGACCTATTGATTTATAAGCCAAAATATCCTAGGAATGATATGGATTTTTATATGTAACCTCTGATAATATAGTTGAAATAGTCATGGATGGAGATTATCCCCATATATGATACTTCAATGAAGATTCATTTAAAATGTGTACTAATCATATGCGAACCATAACTGATTAAAATGATTTTAGAATGATGTCTAGTTAGATTAGGAAGGGAAAAATATATTTTCTAATATGTTAAAAAATATGTGGTTAAGAAGACTAAAACATTGTTGGAGTTTTAGTTTCAATATACATCGATATTTCTTAAAGATGAGACATCCATAATTAAATGGTAAATGTAATTTTGATAATTTTTTTCAGAAAGATAAACTTCCTTTATATATGTTGTGAAATGAGTTCTTCGATGTGCTAGAAGGGTTTAATAATTTTCTAGAAAAGTTTATGAACTACCAATAAAGATAAAAACTACTGAAAAAGATATTCATTTCAATTGGAGGAAATAAAGAATATTATTTGATTTATATTATTGGTTATTTATTTTTTTGTGAGTTTTTTAGATTCAATGCATATTGAAAAACATTATGTGAAATATTACTTGTAGTAATTCTTAATGTTAAGGAAAAAACGAAGGATAACATGACAATACAAAGAGACTTTCAAGATTGGGTATTAATAAATAACATCAACCTGTGCTAATTGATACAAAAAAATGGCCAGTTCCTCATAATTGTTATGTAATAACAACTATAGATATAAAATAATTTCAATATGTTTTAGAGAATATCAAGGTTCAATATAGTTACTCAGGTAACATATCAAAATAATTGAATAATAGAGAGGTGAAGTTAAAATCATTGAAACCCCATGACTATCACATATTGTTACAAGTGTTTATTATTATAAGCATATGACATGTGTTGAAAAACAATATAAGGGTTACTATTATTAATTTATTTATATTATATAGAAAAATATTTTCTAAACCATTGAGTAAAAATAATGTGAGTAAAATTCAACAAGATTCACCATTCATTTTTTTTGAATTTTAGAAATTATTCCCCCTATTTGTATTCACATGTATATTGCATCTTATTAGGTTCCTTACAAAGGAAGATCTTCTTTGGGGTCCTGTTTATTTTCATTTGATGTATTCCACTGAAATAATTATATATATTATGAATTCTTAGGCAATGAAGAAGAACAATCCTGAAAAATCAATTGTCAAAGTTTATTTGGCCTAGGAGTGCATGGAATTCTATTCTAGGTATTTAAATAATGTTGATACAAGGTATAATGAACCTATGATAAATGAATATGGTAAATATGATCCAATTGAACCAAAATTTCCATCACTTCCTCAACCAGGGGAATCCCAAGTTAATTTACATTAACTGATTTTGACCTTGAGGAGAGGGATATACGATATCATACTAATCTTTTTAATTCTGATGTCATCAATGAATATATGAATTAATACCAATTATGAATTATTTTATATGAATTATTTATAATATATCAAATAATAATGTATTTCCAATACATTTTTCAATAAACATAAGGAATTTATATCCAAAACCCGTCATTCTTTACCTCTTAGAAGGAGAGATAAGTTTCATAGTTTGAAGTTTCCCACAAGGTTCAAATCTCATGAAACTACACCGTTTTTTTTAATTTATTAATGGTATACTTATTGAGTTATGAAATATATCCCAAGGTAGGAGTAGAATAATTTGGTACAAATATAGTTGTATGTGAGTGTAAATAATTTTTTTCAACATATATAAGTTCATAATTAATAGTCATTCGATAAACATGACCTCTCAAAATGATGGTTTCTTGTTAAGAATAATGACACACTATTATTCTAAATCAGATTACACAAAATTGTGCTCCAGTGATGTATCATATTATGGAGTACTAGAGAGAATAATTATATTGGGTTATAAATTTCAAGGTCACGTTTTTATATTAAAATGAAATTGTTTTGATACATTGAATCATCAAGGAATTAATGTTCATAAATATGGATTTATAGTGGTTGACATGGATCAATATATTGAAACTGAAGAACCTTACATATTTATGTCTCATGATGGAAAAGTGTTTTATGAAAAATATCTATTAAATCATCACTTTTATGTTGTTAGAAAAATTAATTGACATATTTGTTATGATGGTTCAGATGGTATTTTCCTACAAAACATGTGTGTAGGTGATTATACTAGTCTTGGGTATAATGACAAGAAATTTTTAATTTTTAGGGAATTTTTGGATCCTTAAGTATCATCATAAAATTAAGACCAATGATGGTAATGTCACTTTACTTTCACAATGTATTTTAAACTCGTTTACTATATATTAACTTATATACATTTTTTTTTCAAATAATTTCAGATTATGAAGAATTTAGGAGGAGAATGATTGATTATAATGATCAATATATATGAGAGGTTTACATGAAACCTTTGATCATCCATGTGAGTATAAATTGTTAACATTAATAAATTTTTTAATTTATATATATATTTATAGCTCATAATTAACACTTTTTTAAGGCTCTATTGAAAGGGTGGATACTATATCAGGGGGATACTACCCCTCAAACTTCTATTATTGTTATTAGGGTATGTAATCTATATAGTTTCATAATCTTTCTACCTACTTTATAGATTCTAGCTTTATATCCCCCTTATTTTATAGGATTAAATTTGCTTCCTTTGGGTTGTTACTTGACTCAGTGTCCTTATTCTATGATGCCAACCTCCTAATTATCACTTTATCATACTCTAGGCCCATTGAGATGTACTACTCCTACCCCTCCTTTGAATTATATTCCTTTTATCTCTGATGAGGATAATTTGGACCCCTTGAGGAAATTCCATTGGAAATACTAATCAAATTACTAATTTAGACTTGTCATAATGTCCTAAATTAGGTAAATAATAATTTAATTCAATGATATTAATACTTTTTACTCATTTCTATTTTTTGTTAAAAATGTTTTATTATTTTTGGGTGCTTTTGATTCTTGTTATAGTACCAAATGCTATGGCCATACACAGATGTTTTTTGTCTAGAATCGACAGAAAAATTTCATGGTAAAATAAAATGAAGATCAATAATTTATTAGAAAAAAATGAGAAAAATATATAGTTTCATGGGAAGACTAGTCAAATACAATTATACCATTCCCATGAAGCCACACACATCGTATAAAGTAAATTGTGTATAGAAGATAGATATTGGGAAGATTTTTATTTACTAATATTGTATGTATTATTATATTATATAATTATATGTTACTAAATTTAATAATTATTTTATTTGTGTAGTGTTAGTACAATTTTCTTGATGGTAAAAATGTAAGGGTACCTAAGCTTATGAAGGTAAGTAAAATGTAGAGGTATTATAAGTATGATTTGTTATAGGGGTGGATTGAAAGACTTAGAACCCTACTAGAGAGTGTTATTTAATATAGTGATTTTCTAGTCAGCCGGTACTCTGTGATAATATTATATTGGTCGAATCAAGCATTTTAGATATGATATTTTTTTATTTTTAATTATTATATGAAAATACTATTTAGGTTTCTGAAATTATATTTTTTAAATGATATTTTCATAAACGATTAATTGTACAAGAATATGAAAAACAAGTCAGAAAATACACCCATAAGAGGAAAAATTGTATGAAATTTTATATATTAATTATGTAATAATTATATGATTTTAATTTTTATTATTTTAAAAGGTTTATTTGGTGGATATTGGTAGAATATTAGGGGATAAATTAGGTCCAAATTATCATTTCCATTAGGTTTTTGGTCATGAGAACCCAGAAAGTGTTTGATTTAGGCCAGGAGATAAAATTAACATGATGAATATTTAAAAAACATCATGTAGAAAAGATTATTCTAGTTCATTCCATATAAAGTAGTGGTTGATTGAGGAAGGAAAATATATGGAACTAATGTGAAATAAGATGAATGATGAATTTCAATTTATACATTCTATGATTTCAAGTGATATATCCTCATAGTTCAATGTTTGGATAGACACTATTCATGCATCATTTTGCACTATAGGTTCACATAATAATACTGCTCCACCTTACAGTGATAATGTTGGTGCTGCTGCTTGAGATGAAGAAGATGGTGGTGGTGGGGTAATGATATTGATGGTGATGATGGATATTGTGATGGTGGTGGTGGTGGTGATGATGATTATGGTGGTGGTGGTTGTTGTTGTTGTAACGATGAAGGTGGAGATGATCGTGATTGATATTTTTATGGTATATCTAGTTCAGTTTAATTATATATTGTTTTGGTTTAGGTCCATTCTATATGATTTTATTTAGTTTTTTTATTTATTTAAACTATAATAGGTTTGGGTTAATTTAGTTTAGTTTTATTATTATTCACATGACTTATATCATATTTATTTAGTAATATTGAGTGTAATTAAGGTTAATTTTGGTCATATTGAATCATTTTTGTTTTTTTTCAGTTTTTTTCAATTATGATTAACTCAATATTTTTTTATTTAGATTGAATTGGGATTTTTTGGTTTTTAGGAGTTATGTTAAATATATTTTGATTCAGTTTAGTGGGAATGGTTTGAGTTGGATGGGAATAAGTAAATTTATCTTTATTCAATTTCATTTTATTTGTATCTATTATATTTGGGTATGAACATGTTTATATAACTCTATTAGACTTGGTTTAAATTTCGAAAGCTTAATTATAGAAAAATTATGTTTTCTTGATATAATTAAATCTAGTTTCACTTTATTTGTGTTGGGTTCATTTGAATTTGTTTAATATGGGTTAATTAAATTTGGAAATTTTTATTCAATTTTGGTTTTTCTATATAGTTTATTTTTATTTGTAAGTCAATATTTCATTCAATTCATTTTTTTTATTTTTATTTGACTGAGATTTTTTAGTTTTATTTGGTTAGGATCAATTTACTTTATTTTGGATTAGTTTTTTTTATTACATTTTAGTTCATTTTAATTTAATTTAATTTATTTTATTCAATTGAAATGGTTTTTTTCATTTCTTAAAATACTATTATTTACATGTTACTCTTTTTTTGGCTGTAAGTTCACCAGATTGAGTCTGCTTCATTGAGTAGAGAAGTATCTGAATCTGAAAAAACAATAGAGGTGCATCTTACAATTTACACCAAGCTGAACTGTAGTATGTTAAAGATCCTTAGATTGAAAAAATATGGATGAATCCATCAGAAAGAGGAAAAGAAATTGAATTCAAATTAAATAACTTTTATTAAGGAAGTTTTCAAATTGAATTTCGTGGAAAAGTTCAGATTGAGTATACTTAGAACTATTGAAGACCAGTAAGAAGTTTCAAGGAAAACATAAAATTAAGAGATTTATAGATGATCTTGAAGATTGTACATAGGTGAAGGTGATCTGGCTTGATTTTGGAGGAAGATAAGATATTTATATAGTGGATTATAAAATAAGAAGGAAAAATATTGTAGTTGGGGGTATAAATAGTTGTTGAAAAGGCTTGCTCACTGTGGGGTATAACTAAATATGATGAATGAGGAAATAATTAACAAAATGTGGGGTGGGTATAACCAACTATGATAGAAGATATAATTTCTATGAGGTATAACCAAGTTTAGATGGAGTAATTATTAATGGGGTGTAGAACCAATTGTTTCCTATGCCTTTGTAATCCCATGAAGATAGTCAAAGGATCCATGTTAAGGGGGATAACTAACATGACAAAGAGTATGTATTTGTACTGAATCTTTTAACAATAAAATTTTGATCTATATTTATATTTTTTGCATATGAAAGTTGAGTTTGAGATTTATATTTGAGTGGATCATAATTCTAAAATATTTTCATATGTTATGAATGTATCATTATGATTTTAAGAAAATTTCATATAAAAGTAAAAGTAGAAGTGATAATTGATTCCATCCACCTCTTAGTGATCGTACATTGATATATGGAAACTTAAATTAGTATCAGAGGTATTTACTTATGAAATATATAACTATTGAGGATGGAGAATTTTAATTCAGTTAATAACATAGATGTCCTTGTTTTTAATTTAACAAAATATCACAGTTGGAAGAATATTATGTTACCCTATATTACATCTATTGGTTATGAAGTTATAGTTAATGTAATAGTGGGATTTTCTCCCACTAATAAAGATTATATGACTGCTTCCAATAAAAAAATTCATAAAATAATATAAATACTTAGAATAACATGTTGATGGTTCCCATAGAGAATGTTTATACAAATATTATGGAGATTATAAAGGCTAAATAGATGTGGGATAAGTTGAGAAATAATAAAGTTAAAGAGGCTATATTATAAATCTAGTGGAGAAGGTTTAGAGATATTAAGATGTATGATGAAGAAAGTATTGATAAATATTTTAAAATTTTTAATGATATTTTTAGAAATATCAGAGGATTTGGTGAGAATCCAAATGATTATTCTATCATTATGAAACCAATGAAAAACCTTCCAGTTAGATTTGATGCCAAAGTATTAGGTTTATAAGGCCAAGAAAAGTTTTCTCTGGATGAACATTAGAATATTCATATGGTACATGAGATGGGAAAAAATATATTTAAGAATAAATATAAGGAATTAATGGATTTTTAATCCCTTTTAAAAGGGGATATTAGTGATATAAAAGTTTTAGAAGAATCAAATGATTGTGAGGTAGAGGAAAATAAATAGAAATTCAACACAGTCATTTTTCTTATTTCTAAGAGAAATATTAAGGAAAAGTGTAACGGTAAAATTTCTCTGAAATTTTGGAATTGTTATTATAAAGGTAAATTTGTAAAACTTTTTCCTAATAGGTACAATGATATTGAATTTTAAGAAGAAAATAAGAAATATCAGAAAGAAAAATGGAAAAATAATAAGAAAATTATTCCTTACACAAAAAAAGGAAATATTTGTTGAGTAGATGAAATCATTATTATTCTTCATCGAGTAATTAATTTTATTGTCAGGTTAATTTACTAGATCATGTAAGATAAAGAAGTTCTTTATCTGACAATAATGATTATGGTAAAGAGAGAAAAAAATTTTGTGGATTCTAAAAGAAAATTTAGTAGTGGTACTTGAGAAAAATAAAAAACTCATAAAGAAAAGGAATAAAAGAAGAAATATTTTAAAGAAGTTACTTTTTATAATTAAGGGATAATGAAAAAAGTGAAATAAACCTCAATGTGATTAGAACATAGAAAATGAAATCTAGTGAGATTGAGATAAAACTAGAAAATTATAAAGAAAATTCAGTCATGAAGGAGAATCTCAACATGGTAGAAACTATACATGTTGAAGAAAATAAGAAGAACACATTGAAGTTGGATAAACTAGAGAATATAGGTAATGATACTAAGAAATTTTGTATGAGAAATAATATTAATTGTTAGAAACACAATCTATATTTCTTGAAATACAAAGTGAGTTAAGAAATATGAGATAAGTATTCAATAAAAAAGTTGAGGTTAAAGGTGAATCTTCTCAATATAGTGAACAAAAATGACCATATAATTAGGTTGTTTCTTTACAAAAATAATATCAATGTACATCTTATTCGACTAACAATTTAGGTTTATAAGTTATGATTTTTGAGAAATCTTCTTCCAAAATAGAAAGAGTGGAATTCATCAAGAAATTATATCCCTATGAAAATTCACCAATAGTTTTCAGAAAGAAAGTAATAAATAAACTTCATGTTATTACTATTATTAGTTTGAAATATCAATATTCTAAGGTCACTACTGGGTTTGTGGAGTTTTAAGGTGCATATCATACTCATGTTGGTTCAAAAAATCCTTATTAAGAAATAATTATGAATCAAAAGGGAGCTATAATGAGTAGATAATAACAGAATTTCCAAGAAAGTATGATGAGGAAGATAATAAAGTTTAGAAGGTGAATAATTTTCAAGACTCAAGAGATAAAAATATGAAGCCTAAGAAAGTTTAAAAATAAAGTAATTTAATAAATTTCAGGAGGGTGAGAATGTTAAATAAGGAAATAAAATGTTCTTAGTTATTTTGATAGAAATAATATCCTTAGATAGAAAGATTGAGGAATCAAAAAAATACATAAGAAATAGGGAAGAAGTAGGTTTTTAAAAAATTTGAATGAAGATAAAAAGAAATTACTATAATATAGTTGTTTAAAAATTCATAAAAACTGTAAGGGATTTGAGTGATATGGACATGTTACTAAAGCTTTCATGATAATATTACCATCCTAATAAGAAATAATGAAGAAAATTTTACAAATTCATTATAAATAAGATGTTATGAAATATGAAGATTAGATAATAGATTTATATGAATATTATAGAGATGAGATGAAATTAATTAAAAAATATAAAGAGGATGATCATAAGAAAGAAAGCACATCCAATGAAAAATATAAGATGAAGATGATGAATTTGAGATTGAGAGAATATTATCAGTCTAAATGTTACTTATAAGGAACACTGAGGTTGTATTTGTTTCCTAATATACTTGTTTATTTGTATTAACTTGTATGTAATTGAAGGAGAATAAGAAAGAAAAATGGATGAGTGATTTAAAGGATTCACAAAATATTTTACGAATATATCATGTAATACTATTACCACCATGAAGAGGAATGGAGTTCTACCCTTAAGGGGTATCAATGCTAAACCTGAGGTATGAGTATCAATGTTTCCTTAAAAATAAATTGTGGATGATAATAAATATGATATGTTGGGAAAGTGGTGTTTATACCCATGAACTATTTAGATATGTTTATTGGGATGGGTGTAAGATTTTCCTTTACAAACTTACTCAAATGCCTTGAAAATAATTATTTTAGAGGAAACCTAGGGAATGTATTTCAAAAAAGAATTTTTATGTAAAACATTGATCACATTGATTATGCACTATTTTTTATACACTGAGTTCACCCATAATGACTTAGAGTTGTCTAGTTAAAGTATCTTTTTTAAGAACCTAATGTGATGATATTTTTTTACTCTTGAAAAAAGTTATCCAGATTTTGAGTTTAAGGAATATGATATGAGATGATTCTTATGTTACCCCTTTTCATTTGATTGTCAAGAAGGGGGATAAATTATATGAGGGGATAATGAAATTGAAAACTTTATATAGGGAGAATGAATTTTGCACACATATTGAATTTGAATATGTTTGAAGTTTTATTTGGATATTGGTAATAAACAAAAAGGGCAGATTGTTGTTCCAATGTGGGTTTGGTTATATATTTTTTCAATATATCAATATATTCTTCAATATAAATTTCCTTAAGAAAGTTTTTTAAGAAATTTACTTAGAGAAGTTTCAGGAACTTTACTTATGGAGTATAAGAAAGTTTGTTAAGAAATTCATATGATGATATGCCACTCTTGTAAGTTCTTCACATCATGAGGATTATCATGATACAAGACTTTGTTTAAATTAGGAGGTTAAGTTACTATAATAATGATTACCAGATGAAGAATTATGGATATGGTTTTTTGGATTGAGAAATCTCCAATTACCAAATGAAATACTATCACATAAATAATTTATTAAATGATAAATATTTAGTAAACTATATAGAGAAATAGGATGAAACATATTCGATGTTCTAGGATAGGGGTATATGAAATCATCAAAAAAATGTTTTTATAATTTTTCAGAATGTTTTTAAATGAACCTAAATATTTTTATCAAACATATATCTGAGTTATTAAGTTTGAACAAGAACCAGTATAAATATTAGTTAATGTAGCTGCAACCCTACAGAGATCGAGTTATAATGTTCTATTATAGAATGATCTGATAGAGAAATTGGGATAATTTCTGAATTGTTGAAGGGATATTTTGAATATGCATCAGACATAGAATGAGAGTGTAAAAATATTAGAAGATAGAGGATATATTTTCCATGATATCTAATAAATGAAATAGAAGAAGGGAAATATTAAAAGATATCAATGAAGTTTCAACATCTCAAGGTATAATGGATAGACACTCTAAAATTCTATCATATAGAAACATGAATGATCCAACATATGGAATATCATAGAGTACATTAGATGAATAAATATAATGGTACTCTAAATAGATAAGGGTGTACAAAGTTTGAGATTATTTTGAGAGGTTATAGGTGGAAAAACATCAGATTGAAATACATGATGCTATCAGAATGACAATCCTATAAAGATGTATCAGCTAGAGTTTTTAAGGAATAATGATCAGATGAAGATATAAGGTTTCATCAGACACACTTAAGCTAAGATTAACTGAAAGAGGCCTATTATAAATGGGAAATGAAACAATGGTATATTAGATTATGTAATCTTGTGAAATATATTGGAAATAGAATGCATAAGGTGTACCATTGGATAGAGAAGTCCTTATGAAACAAACCTACAAACATATATCAGATATAGGAGTCTTAATGAAGGAAAAAACAGACACACAAAAGATATAGAAGATATATGAAGCTTTATATAAACTATATAAAGTCCTTAACTTGAAAATGATGAGTTGATCTTCAATGTTTGTTATCTTGCTGAGGATAAAAAAGTTTTATGAAGTTAGTTAACATTTTATTTAAGGAATTTTTAAGAAAGGGGAAACTTTCAAATAGTATTCTAGAATGTTCCAGAAGTCTTGAGAAGCTCTCTATGAAATTAAGTTCAAAGGGAAAATACATTTGAGTTACCACCCAAACTTTTGGAAGTACACCTATATAAATGTGGTAAAAAAGTATGGAGAAAAATTTCATAAACACTATTCACCCATATGAAAAAGGTTGAAAATATGAAGTTTTTGTGATAGATTGGGTTACTAACCAAAGGTTGAAGAATATACATTAGATAGAGTTCCATTAGATAGAGAAGAATCACAATGAGAATCTGATTTAGTTCTTACTCTGTCAAACTTGGAAGTTCACTAGACCAATTATTCTTCATTAAACATAGAATTATCAGAATGGGACAACTAGATGGAGGTGTATCTTATAAATTACACCAAATTAAAATAATGTAAGTTTAGTATAATTGGATAATTAAAGAATGACCGAATCCATTAAATAGAGTAAAATTAGATGGATTCAATTATATGAAATATTATTAAGTAATTTTTACATAAACGTTTTGAAAATATTCATATTGAGTATATAAAAGTATTAAAAATATCATGAGGATGTTTCAAGAACAAAAGACTCTTAAGGGAGTTGTTTTAGATTTTTAATATTTTATATAGGTTAAGGTGATATAACTTGCTTATGGAAGTGGAGAATAAATTTTTATAGTGGATAAGAAAATAAGAAGGAAATAGATTGTAGGTGAGGGGTAAAAAAATTTATTTAAAAGGGTTTATTGCTAGGGGGTTAACCTATTATGAAGAAAAGGGATACATCTAAGATAGCTTGGGGGTATAACAAAATATGGGAGAAGATATGAATCCTAAGGGGTAGAAATAAGGATATCTAGAGGAATGATTATTGTGATATGGAACCAGTTTCTTAACATACCTTTGTAATACAAGAAATATAGCTAAAGAAATCATGTTAGGGGGAATAACCAACATGGAAAGGAGTAAATAATTGTATCAAACCTTATAAATATCATGTGCTGATTACTCATTATATTTGTTGCATAAAAATGGTGAGGATGAGATTTATAATTGAGTGGATCATAACTTTATTACGTTTTCATAGGTTAGGAAAGTTTAATTCTGAATTTAATAAACTTTATTATAAAAGTCAAAGTAAAAGTGACCACTAATTCACCCCTATCTCAGTGATCCTACACTAATCAAATGAAAATTAACATTCGATAAGTCTCTATAATAAAAGGAACCCTGAAGCTCCTCCATATTACATGTACTCCTAGATCAAACTCCAACAACATAAGTCACCACCCCATCATGAGTCACAACTCTACATAATGCATAACTAAGAATTACATGAAATCATATCTAAAAAATCCACAAAAACTCCACATATACCTAGACTATATTAAATCTTGTGCATTTTCTGTATAGACTCAACACAAGTGGTCACTAGGCCTGTGCAAGGGTGAGTATAAACATACTCAGTCAAATTCCCCCCAAACCAAAAATAAATTAAAAAGTCATCAGTTTAAATCAACTCCTGGTATGGTTGGTTACTACGATAGAGAAATAGAGTAAAATCAGACATCAATTCATCATAAATATTCTAGTACGAAATTATAACCAGTTGAGTAAAATTGATGGGTAAAATAGATTTGTTCAACCAATAGAAGGAATAGGGAAATTAATAGAAGTCCTTAACACCCAATTCAAACCCATGAGTGTCACAATCACATGAAAAACGATGGATTATAAGAGTAAACAAAATTTAATGATGTCTAAAGAAGATATAAAGACATAAATTTCATCTCAAGGGATACTAAGGGGAGACCTGTGGTGTAAAATATCGACCCTGGTGCCACACACTGGTGCCCCGAGATAGACCGCCACGTGACATCAAGTGTGCCTCCCTGTACGTCAGAGGATACCGACTAGCATAAAGGGTCTGATAAGTCAATCATGGGGAGACTATACAACATTTTATTAGAGTAAAAACTAGTGTAAATAAAAATCATTACTAAAAGAATATTTAACCACAGACAATACCAATATCTCAATATAATCAAAGAAGGAAATACAATGTCCAACTAAAGCAAAAAAAAATCCATACTAATTTAAATGTCATGTTTCTAAAATTAAGACAAAAAATAAACACACTGATGAATCCCAACTAGGCCCCAATCCAAATCTTGTTAACTGATCCAATATCCACTCACAAATCATCCATCTAATATATGGCCTTTTCTATTGACCTTTCTTATAATAATAATGTCTATTCAGGTACAAATTAGGAAGACCAAGTAGGGTGTGAGTACGACTTAGTAGGCCGCCTATGTGGTTATATAAATAAATAAAAATAATGAATAAATAAATATTTATCACATTATACAATTAATATTAATTTAATTATATAAAATCCAAGGTTCTTTAAGACACTGGTACCTCAACATCTGCTACAGCTCATGCAAGAGCATGAAGTGTTTCTAGGTAACATCATATCTTAATATCTTTTTTGGATCATGCTAGAGCCCAAAGTATTCTAATGTGATATCATATCTCAATACCTACTTGGACTCATACCAGAGCCTAAAGTATTCTCAAGTGATGTCCTATCTCTAAGTACCTCTGTTTCCATTATTTAATTCACAATTAATTATACACATTATTTTTAATAAATTCACAAGTAAGATGACCATGTTACCATTATTACTTATTAATAGAATGAACATGTTCATATTCTTTTACTCACAAGTACAATGACCATGTTACAATTTGTACCTCTCAATTGAATGAACATGTTCCCATTCATTTACTCCCAAGTACAATGACCATGTTACCATTTATACTTCTCCATCTAGGATGACAATGTTCCCATTATTTTACACTTAATTAATTCATCTATTAATTATTCAACATAAATTTCATTACTAATTCAACAATTATTTTATCACATTGATACCCTTAATTAATTCCCCAATTAATTAAAATTTTAATGAAATTAATTAATTTAAAAATTAATTATCTCAAGTCAACCACATAAATATTACATAATTAATTATATAATTTATTATATCAAATAACTAACCCTAATATATCATAATTAATTATAAATTTAATTATTACATCTAATGACATCAATATCTCAGAATTAATCTACCATTAATTATCTCATATCATATATCTTAATATCTCACAATTAATCCCCCGATTGAATATCTAAATCACAAATATATAGATATCATAATTAATACTCAAATTAATTATCTAATTGGATATCCCCTAAACCTAATAATAAATTATATAATTAATTATCTAAATGGGAAACCCCTTAGTCTCAAAATTAACTCCCAAATTAATCATCAATTTCAATAATAAATCCAATTAATTAATTGGTCACATTAACTAAATCATTTTATGAATTCGAATTTATAAATAATTCTAAACATACTAAAACATACATATATGTATCAAAATCATTACTATAGTAATTTAATATTACACCACCTACCTCAATTTTTTGAGGAATAATTTCCCAGTGGAAATCCTCAAAAATTGAGTGGCACAACGACCTAGATCTAGATTCGAATCTCAAAACCCTAAATAATGATGTAAGAATATAATGATATTGATAATATAGATCTAGTTGTAGAATCATATATCTATATCTCACCAAATAGATTTATATCTTTCCAATACATTGGATTACATCGCTAAAAGAAAATGGAACGAATGGGGGAATAACAAGGGAAGAATCGGGAGAGGATTCATTAACCGGGAGAGGAGAATATCTTCGATTCAGGATTCTATTAATGAAAAACGGTGGTTGGGAGGGAATGGAATTTATCTGGAGAGCTCCAAAAACTTTAAATAGGATATAAGGTCAAATGGGGGTTGAAATAGGTGAGTTCTAGGGGCTTGGGGAATTTTTAATATAATTTCCAGTTTTAATTAATTTCAGTGCATATTTATCTAGTTAGAGGCACAATTTTTTCCCTAACCATGCACTAAACATGTGCCTATAATTTTAGGGGTTAATAGTTACTCCTAAGAGGGAACAAAATTTGAAAAAACATTTTCCAATCATGAAATTCCCCACTATCTAGGGTTACACAGTTTGGTCGGCTGGGGCGTACGATTTTCCCTAACCGTATGCCAACTATACACAACCTTTTTTCTTCAATTTTTCTCAAAAGTAAACCCAAAACACCCAAAATTATTACTAAAAAATGTAATCAATATAGGAAAAATAGTACCTGAAAACAATCCCAATTCAACTCCATAAATTGTCGGGATCGTAAAATCTCCCACCTTATAGCCGCTCATCCTCGAGATGAAATCTCAAGAATCTATAAGATTCTAAGTCAGAAATATTGGGCCACTAAGCCCAAATATCATCCTCCCTTTCCCACATATCCTCCTTCACACTCCCATGTTTCCACAATACACGAACTATCAGAACTGTCTTTCCCTGCAACACTTTTTCACTACGATTCAACATACGTATCAGATGCTTTTCAAAGGACCCATCTACCTCAAGATCAAATTTTTCCACATAGATCACATGATAAGGGTTGGGGTGATACCACAAAAACTGTGAAACATGAAAAATATCATTGATAAAACTATATTTCTATGGTAGATCCTTTTAGTATGCCACCAGCCCAATTCTCTTCACTACCTCGATTGGTTCAATGAACCTCGATACTAACTTACACTGCTTCTGTATCCTGTGGTGACCCAACCTAGGTGACACCCGAAGGAAAAAAATGGTCACCCTATATAAATTCTAGTGGTTGTCAACGTCTATCAACACATTAATTCTATATTATTTGATCTATTTCCATACATTTCAGAATTATTTGAATCTTCTCTAATGTCTCTTACTTTATACTTGACCCTAAAAATTGAAACCCACCTTCCTCCATCCAACATAGAGGTTATCATCATGTACTTTGATAAATATACTCATGTGGTTCCATCTTTATAGTTTCATGTTAATTAGTATTATAGGAAACTCTACTAAATCCAAGTTATTTTCCTAAGACCCAACAAAGTTAAGAACACATGCCCCCAACATATCTGGAAGAACACATATTGTACACTCCGACAACCCATCTGTATATGGGTGGAAGGCCATTCTCAATAATACCTATGTAATGAGAACCTTCTGTAAGCACTTCTAGAAGTGTGAAGTAAAGTATGGGTCATGATTTGAAACAATATTCCATGGAACCCCATGTATATAGACTCTCCAAAACATACTAGTCTCTCAACTGCACTATTTAGAATGTTTCCTGTAAAGGAAAGAAATGTGTTAATTTGGTTAGTCAATCCACAATAACCCATATAGTGCCATTATTCCTTATCATATTCAGTTGGACTGCCACAAATTCCATGGTTGAATTTTCCCACTTCCATTTTGGAATGGCCAATGGCTGTAGCAACCCACCAGGTCATGGATGCTCCACCTTTACCAGTTGACAGGTGAAACATCTTGTCAGGAACCCTGCTATATCCTTTTTCATGCATGGCCACCCAAAACATCATTGAAGGTCACAATACATTTTGGTAACACCTCTATGTAACACCCACTAAGACTCATGAAATTCCCACATGATATCCTCTCACATGATTGAATGAACAAAAACCCAATTCTTAACATAGATGATATCATCCTCATTGATTCTCCAGTCTGAAGGTGACTCCAACCTTCAAGGATTTCCCTCAAGGTCAAACAATCTGAATCTTCATACTTCCTATACCAGATCCATCTCAAAAGTTTATATTCCACTTAAACTGATACTAGAGTCATCTTCTCCTGACTCTCCTAAACCACAACATGAATTTCAGCTAGAAAAATTCATCATCATCCACTCAGCACTAGACTCCTGAACTATGTATGTCTGAGTCTTCCTATTCAAAGAGTCACCCACACTTTTTCTCTTCCAAGGTGTATATTCTTGCTCAAAATTTAATGAATTCATATTCTCTAACCATCTCCATCAGTGAAGATCCAAATCCCTCTTTGAAAATATGTATCTTAATCTCTTGTGATTGGTAAAAACCATAAGCTTATCTCCCAATAGATAATTCCACCAATATATCAAACCATAAACCAAAACTGCTATCTCAAGGTAATGCGTAGGGTAGTTTTGTATATGTGACCTTATATACCAAGATCCATACACCATAACTCGATCTCCTTGTATCAACACAACTCCGAGCCCTATCCCAAAATCATCAAAAAAACACTATTTACTCCTCACCTAGCTTATGTAGGATTAGTATTAGCGATGATGTCTAACACTTATTAAACTATTAGAAGGAATTATCACAAGATTCTGACCATTCAAAATTTATCCCTTTCTTGGTCAATCCCAAAAGCTGCACTATCAATCTGGATATGTATAAGATGAATCTTTGGTAATATCCAACCAACGTTCAAAAGCTACAAATAACCAATATGGTCTTGAGATTCTCCCAAGAACCCATTGCCCAAACCTTCTCCAGATCTACTAACACACCTTCCTCTAAGAAGATGTGACCCAATAATCATACCTGATCAATATAAAATTGAATATTAGATAGCTTGGTGTATAGCCGATTGTATCTTAGTATACTCAGGATGGTGTCAAGATGTTGGGCACGAACGTCAGGATCCTTATAGTACAAAAAGATTTCATCTATGAAAACTACCAAAAACTGATATAAGTATAGATGAATGATCATGTTCATCAGGGCCATAAACACTACTAGTGCATTATTTAACCCAAATGACATTATGAAGAACTCGTACAGGCCATACTTACTTCTGAAATTAGTCCTATATATATCATAAGTTAAAACTCTCTACTGATGATACCCTGACATTAGGTCGATATTTGAGAAAAAAAATATCCTATGAACATATAAAAAAGATCATCGATACGCGGAATAGGATATTGATTCTTTATAGTCATCTGGTTCAAATTATGGTAATCAACACATAAGAAAAAACTTCTGCCAACCTTCTTTGTAAACGACATAAGTGATCCCCAAGGTGACATACTTGGACTGATAAAACATTTATCCTCTGACCCCTCCAACTGAGTTTTGAGCTATTGAATCTCAATCGGTTCTATTATGTTTGGTGGAATAGATACTGTCTTAGCCCCCAAAATGATCTCAATAATGAATTCCACATATCTCTTGACAACAACCCTGATAAATCTTCAAGGAAAAAATCCAAAAATAGTTCCACTATTGGTGATAAAATGTTAGGTTTCAAACCTCATTCATCAAATAAAAGACAAGAAACTTGGGTTGTGAGCTCTCCTAGTTGCTGAGTTATTGGCCCTGGTTGGACTACCTAGATATCCTACTCCCTGCGGTGAATGCAGTTTTCACCCTTAAGAGACATAAACATCACCCTCCTATAGTAATAATCAATTTGGGTTTGGTATGAAACGAGCCAGTCTGTACTCATAATTAGGTCAAATCCTAACATATTTAAAATATAGATATCCCCTAGAAAATGATACTCCCCAATTTTGAGAGAACATCATTTGCACAAACAGATGAATCTAGACCATACTACCAATGATGTATCTATCATCATAACCCCACCAAAAAACTCCCCTTCCAGGCACAAACCATTAATAAGTTTTTCAGATATAAGGGTATGAGAAGAACCAAGTCCATATAAGACACTAGGTAATGTAGACTCTAAAAGAATAGTACCTCTCACTATCTAAGGTCCATCCTCACTATCCACAAGTATTGTTTGTACTCCATGTAGTTATCCTACCCATCTTCTCTCTGATCTATTCTAAATCCACTTAGTTTTACCACTCTATTGATATGGGTGAACTTTCCTAGAAGAACCATGTCCACAGACTCTACCTCCTAGGCTAGTAAAATTCTAGCTTCCAGACTGATATGATGTAGATGATCCCTTTCCCATATCCTATTTCTGTATAGACCCTCTATCACTGATCATCTATCACTGTGTCCTACAGAACCTCTATAGATGTCCCATCATGTTTCAATATCTTCACTTTACTAGTGGTTGGGGACAATGTCAAAGATAGTGGAATGGCCTACCACACTAATGGTAGATCACTCCTGTAAGGTCCTGTATAACCAAACCTCTTATCTGACCATCCATATTTCAACTCCCCTAACTAAATATATCATAATGGTGATGCCTTCTTTTATAAGTCACACATCTTAATCATCTAATCACAACTATCTATCAAGAACTTGAAGCCTCCTTTAGGTTCCCATCAGCTATGAGAGACTGATCCACCACCTTATCAGACTTATTTAATTGAAAAAGGTTAAATTGATACATGATCTTGCACTTATGTCCATCCTAAAAGATTTTCTCTATTGCTATCTCATATATTGTCAATTTTGGAGAAAAATGATACAGGTCTATAAAGCATCCAACTTAATCCATCATGGACATGCTTCCCTGAGTCACCCACATGAACTCCACTGCTTTCTTATAACTCAACTTCTTTGGATAGAAGTACTCCAAGATCCTATCTATGTTTTCCTTCCATAACATACCGTCAGTCTATTCAGTCCATGCAAAAATATCTCACCAGTTCTTTATAGATCCTTGTATCATATAATTAGCCAACTCTACCCTTCTCTCAGCAGGAGTCTCCAAACGGTCAACTATCATCTCGATGAACTCAACCCAAAACTCATCTCCCTCAGGTATACCCTCTCTAATAAACATTAGAGGGTACTACAATTGAAACTCCCTCATCAGGTCATACATTCTCTTCTATATCCACCTTGGGTCTCTTCCCAAGAATTTCATGAAGCAAGAAAATTTCTCTTAGAGCCACTCCCCTTCTTCCTCACCTAGTATGATCAGCGCCTCATGATCCATCATTGGAAGATCATTTATATCCATTCCCATGGTCATCCTCTCAACAAGCGTCATCATGAAGGTACATTCTCTAAAATTCCCAAAAAAAATCTCAAGACTCATAAAAAAACTTATAAAATTTATTTAATAGAAAATACTATAACAAGACACAATGAATATTTTCCCTAAATCTCTCCATGTGGTCAAAACCGAGGCACCAACACTACCCCTAACCATCCTACACCTGGATATTGGTTATCAAAGGGTATTATCATTCTCATATCAATTTTATCATTTAGTTACCAAATTATTCTCATTAATGTATAATTTTACCATGTTAAATTTCATATTAAGAACCATTTTTAATTCAATTTCAATAGAAAGGAAAAATAATCTAAGTTCAACAACTTACCCAAACCTATTTTCCCGTGCATGCCTAAAAATGATGCATGCCAAAAAATAATCCCGAGTGCCTAAAATGATGCATGAAGACTCAAATCTCATGACATTATGGTCTATGACTCAATTATTGGAAAATATCAAAAAAAAATTCTCATCACACAATAAGTGCATCACCCAAGGTGAAATAATATTCAACTATAACAACAAACAACATTAACGATAATCCCACCTTGAGTACTTGGGTTTTCCCCCATACATGGGTTTGCATCTTCTATAAATTTGATCATAACCAAGCCTCAAATTTTCATAGTATCATATCTACCATTACAAAATAGTAAGACAAATAAAAATATAATAAAACTGGACCTTTGATACCACCTTGTAACATCCCGACCCAGGTGCCACACACCAGTGCATCGAACCAGACTTCCACATGACCTCAATAACATCTAGCCATATGCCATAGGCTGCTGACTAGAAGCCAGGGTCTGATAAGTCAATCATGGGGATACTATACCCTATTTTATTAGAGTTAACACCAATGGAAATAATAAACAATAAAATGAGTATATATAACTATAGAAAATACTAATATATCAAGATAATAAAAGCAATAAATACAATGTACAACTAAATACGAAAACTTTCTATGCTAATATAAGTGTTAAGTGTATAAAATGAAAAATAAAAATAAAGACAATGAAGAATCATGAGAAGGCCCAAAACAAATTCAGTTCCATTATCCAAGATCCACCCCCAAATCAACCATATAATATAAGGCATTTTCCATTGACCTATCCTGAAACAATAAAGTATAGCGATCAGGCAGCCCAAGTAGGGTGTGAGCATGATTGAGTAGGCCTCCACCAATGGTGTCTAAACCAAATAAAATCAATAATTTTGTATGGAAATGTTTAAATAAATAATCAAAATTCATAAATGAATAGTTATCACATTATATAAATAATCTTTATTTAACCACATAAACCCCATGGTTTTTTAGGACACCCATACCACAAATTCTGCTACATCCCATGCCGGATCCTGAAGTGTTTCTAGGTAATATCATATCTTAATACCTTATTCAGATCATGCTAGAGCCAAAAGTATTCTAAGGTGATATCATATCTCAATACCTACTTTGGCTAATGCTGGATCCCGGAGTATTCTCAAGTGAGGTCATATCTCAGAGTACCTTTGTTATCATTCTTTAATTCACACTTAATTTTCCACATTACCAATAGTAAATTCATAAGTAAGATGTACATGTTACCATTATTAATTCTCAATTGAATGACAATGTTCCCATTCAATTAATCATAAGTACAATAATCATGTTACCATTTGTACTTCTCAATTGAATGACCATTTTCCCATTTCTTTACTCACAAGTACAATGAATATGTTACCATTTATACTTCTCAATTTATAATTACCATGTTCCCATTATTGTACACTTAATTAATTCATTAATTATTTATTCAACATAAAATTAATTAATAATTCAACAATTAGTTTATCACATGAATACCCTTAATGAATTCCCTAATCAAATAATTTCTTCAATCCATTAAATAATTCATCAATTAATTTTCTCAAGTCAACCATCTCAATATTAAATAATTAATTTTATAATTAATTATATCAAATAAATAACCCCAATATCTCACAATTAATTCTATAATTAATTATTTCAACTCATGAAATCAATATCTCATAATTAATCTATCATTAATTATCACAAATCATATATCCTAATATCTTATAACTAATCCCCCTATTAATTATCAAAATAATATATATCTAAATCTCAATATTATTCCTCCAATTAATTATCTAATTATACATCCCCTAAACCACATAATTAATTCTACAATTAATTATCTAAATGGGAAGCCCCTTAGTCCCATAATTAGCTCCCAAATTAATCATTGTTTTCAATAATAAATCCAATTAATCAATTGGACACACTAACTAAATAAATTTAGGAATTGAAATTGATAAATAATGATAGAAATACTAAAACATACATACACATATCAAAATAAAGACTATGGTAATTGAATATGAGACCACCTACCTCAAGTTACTGAAGAATATTCACCCAAATGAAATCCCCAAAAATATAGTGGAATAATGACGTGATCTAGATCTAAATATCAAAACCCTAAATCATGATTAAATTAAATTACAATATTGAAAATCTAGATCTAAATATAGAATAATAGATCTAGATATCAATAAATAGATACAGATATATCCAATACAATAGATTACATCATTGAAAGAAAATGGAAGGAACAAGGGAAGAATGAGGGAAGAGCAGTGGTTGAGAGAGCTTGGAATTCATCCGAAGAGCTCAAAAAATGTGAAATAGGACCTAGGGTTGAATGGGGGTCTAAACTGGTGAGTTTTGGGGGTTTGATTTAATTTTAAAATAATTTTTGTGCTTAATTAATTCCCACACATGGTTTTCTGGGTAAGGGTGAATGGTTTTCCCTAACAATGCACCAACTATGTGCCTATTATTTTAGGGGTTCATGGTTTGAAAAAACATGAACAATCCATGCAATTTCCTACTCTCTAGGGTTTCATAGTTTTCTAGGCTAGGGAACATGGATTTCCCTAACTATGTGCCAACCATCAACAACCCTTTTTTCTATAATTTTTCTCAGAATTCCACCCAAACACACCCTAAGTTATAAACGAAAAAAAGTAATCAGATAAGGAAACACGTTTACCAGAAAACAAGACCGATTCAACTCCATTAAATTTCAAAATCTTAGATGAGGAGTCACAAGTATCTAATAATCAAACCATGATCCTTACACCACTATTAAAATCCTTTGAGGGTATCCTACTCATCACTTAATTACACTATCTATTTGAGGGGATACCACATCCTCTAGCCCATCAATACCATCTCATCAATAAACACCTAAAATAATAGAAAATATAGTAACCCACTATAACATCCCAACCCAAACCATTGTAATGGAATGAGCCAAGGTGCCACTAACCTTTCGTGACATCCCTAAGGAAAAAAACTAATAATAAATTCCAAGGGATTAATAATATGTTTGGGGTTGATTTTACCTATAGAAAAAACAAAACATATCAAGATAAAATAAAAACAACCAAAATAAACTATTTGATTCATGAAGTGTAATAAATACAACTGAAATTAAATAAAAAACCACAATATCAGAGTAATAAAATAAATAATAAAATAGAATAAAAATACAATAAAATAAGTATGTCCTAGGTACCAAGGTGGAACCTCTACAACATCTAAGGACATGAATAACTCCAAAAATAACTCCATGATCCAATCACCATCTAATTAATTTAGCATAATGATGATCTACTAGAGAAATAAGCAATATTTCCTTTACCTTTTCATGAAGAAAAACATCTTCATATGCACCAAAGTGCATATGCAGGGTGGTGAGTAATCATACCCAGTACAATTTCCCTTGGATAATTTCTATCTCATTCCACTAAGATAAGAACATGTTAGGTTATATTTCAAAAAATAATTTTAAACAAAAGAGAGGTATGTAAAAAAATCTAAAAATAATAAAAATTTAATTTAAAAGAAGAATAATTTTACCCAATTATCTTACTTGGAATATCCATTCCACATTCACACACACACACAAACATACATGATGGGTGATAATCCCATTATTATGAGAAGTTACTGGAAAATATACCTAGTTTTCACTAGGTGCCCATTCTTTTGGTGGCTCTAGTTTATCACCATTTCCCCTTTAAGGGTAACATTTAATGAAAATGAACACACACACACATACACACATACAAACCATTCCAAATATGAAAATTTATCACTAACATTATTTCACATCTAACCATTCTTACCTTTTTAAAACATTAAATAAAAAAACATTCAAATTTAAATACCATAATTTAAAACCATAAATAAAAGGGCTTTTCCAAAAAACCATTTACATTCCAATGTTTTTAAAAACATAAACCAAAAGAGTTTTCCCTTAAGAAATCATCAAAAGTTTCATTTTAAAATAAAAGTAACAAATTTAATTAAAAAAACCCTTTATGTTCTAGAAAAATTGGTTAAGATATAGATTCCACCTACCACACAACGAGTGATGAAAACAAATAACGACACAACGAAACCTCTAGATCCAGGATCAAAATTCATTTCCATACTTAAAACTGATAAAGATATCTTAGAAACACATAATTCACCATAAATATATCTATAATAGAAAAACAATATGGTTATTTTTTAAGGAAAAATGAATATCTTGAAAGAAGATAGGAATAAGGATATAAAAGGGCTCTTACCTTGAATCTCATAGATCAAATACACTTCGATCCATTGGAAACTGGTTTTAGAGGGAGAAAATATATTAAGAGAACCAAAAATAATCCCTTAATTTTTATCCTAGGAAAATGAGAGTTAAATGAGATTTTACAAGTAAAAAACTGAATAAAAATCCAATTTATTGATTTATTAATGTATGTATCATGGTTAGGCAACACTGTTTAACAAACAGTGCACTAACCATGTGTGTTCTACTGGACAATACCTAGGTTGCTGCATAGTTTGAAAAACCATGTTCCAACCATGAAAAACTATTCTATCCAAAAAAATATAAATGTTTTATGGGTTTTCACATAGTTTTATAAAAATATTCACCAACTATGTACATAACCGGTGACTCCTATAATCTCTTTCATATTTTCCTAGAAAAGTTTCAAAGTTTCTCCCCAATCATTATCAAACTGTGCACCCATAAAACATTTCCAAAACACTCCAAAACCATTAAAAACTCATAAAACTCAACCCAAACATTATATAACTTAAAAATATATAATAAAAGAAAAATATAACACAAACTGGGGATGTTACATTCACTATACCATTAGTCTTTCCATCCCTAATAATTTAGAGATTTATGGGGTTTTTTAAAACTTTTAGCCATTATTACAACATATTTTTATCATGTTCCCATGTCTCTTATTGGATTTTATCATGTTTCTATAATGTTTGCTCCATGGAATTCATTTCCTATGAATGAATTTATATTTTATATCCAAGATATAAATATGTATATGAATAAATATAGAATCTGGTTCAGTATCAACATGATCCCATCAAATCACATGGAAATGATTGGGCTGGTATTTAGTTAATTGAGATACATGGAAAACATTATGAACCAAGTTGAATCATAGTTGTAAATCCAACTAATAAGATATATCACTGACCCTTTCAAGTATCTCAAAAGGTCCAACAGACCAAGGAGACAACTTTCCTTGCTAACTCAATAAAAAATTCCCTAACATTGGAGAGACATTCAAGAACCCTCGATACCCCACAAAAAAGGATAAACAGAGATGTTTATTTTACACATTTTATTTTTGATGGCTTTGGGATAAAACCATCTACCTCTTGATCATATAATTTTTTTTAATTATCACTTGATCAAGGTTAGGTCCCAATAGGGAGGCTTTTATAGTCTCTACCCAAAAAATTAGAGAGAGAAAATCATAGCCATACTATTTATTGAATAAAGCAATCTATATCCTGGAATGATAATTGTTCTTATAAACAACTCCACTAAGGAAAAATAATCCTCTGATGAGCCACCAAAATACATAACACAAGATCAAAACATGTATTTTATTTTCTTAATCATTCATTTTGACTACCTATATATTTATGGATGATACTCTATGATCATGGTAAACTAGATTCCCAAATATTCTTAAAGTCATCATGAAATTTGAGATGTAAAATGAGGACCTTGGTTAGAAATTATTGAAACTGGTATTCCATTAAATTATACTAGTTCCCAAATGAAGAGATTTTCTAAGTCATCTAATGAATTGGATTCAAAAATTGGAATAAAGTGGGATACAATTATGAGTTTTTATATAATCACCTAGATTGAATCATTCCTCTGAATAGTTCTTGGAAAAACTATTAAAAATTCTATAGTTATCTTCTCCCATTTATATAGGGTTATAATTAAATATTGAAACATTACATATGGTCATTGATGTTCATCTTGACCTATTGACATATCAGGAATTTCATAACATAATCAACCACATTTTGTTTTATACCTAACCACCAAAATTTGGTCCTCAAATCCTCATACATATTTTGAATTCATGGATGAATCAACCATTTTGAATAGTGAAAATAAGAAATAAGTTTTTCTTAATAAGATGGCGGAATAACTATTAAATAATGAAAAAAATATAGTTTTCAAATCTACTTCCATCAATCAATGGTCTCCCCACCATTATGTTATTATATAATGGTTAGGAAATCAGTATCAAAAAATTGAGTATCTTTGACCATTTCAATCATATATGGAATGTGAGTCATCATAAAGTTGATTGTGACTTCATTCTACTCAGTGAAATAAAAAATCATATCATCAATCATACTCATCAATTTTCAATGAATAATATCATCTATTTTCATTGATTATATGGATTATGGATTAAAGAATCAACCATTGAATTTACTATACCTGGTGTATAAACCAAGTCATAGTTGAACATGTAGAGATATTACATATATTTTCTTTTTCTATTGTTAAAATCTATTTTTAAAAATACATGTTTCAAAATTTTAATGTCTATAAACACTGTGAAATTATATCCAAAGAGATAATGAAACTATATTTTCAAAGCATATGCCACCACAGATAATTCCAAGACATGGGTTGGATAATTATTCCCATGAATTTGAAGTTGGGATGATCCAAAAGATAAAAAATGATCTCCTTACACGAGAACTAATTTATGTCCAGAGCTATATGAATCAAAATAAATAACATAATCTTTTCCAGGTTCTGGAAAGAAAAGTGTTTATGTTGGAGTGAGAATCCCCTTATGTTCTATAGATATTTATGGAAAATCATCACTCTAGTGGAATGAAGTTCCCTTTCTCATGAGAACTATCATAATAGATGGAGATGTGAAATTTCCCTAATGAATCAAGTATAGTAAACTAATAAACTAAGAAATATAAATATCTAAAAGATGTTCATTGGTGGTTTCCATGATAAAATAACTTCTATGTTTTTAGGTTCTACTGATATCTATTTCTTAGAAATGATATGGCCAAGGAAGCAGACATCTTGTACGAAAGTAACAATGGAAAAATAAATTCCAAGGGTTTAATAAAATCTTGGGGGTTGTTTTTTACTATAGAATAAAAAAAAACTTCCAAGATAAAATATAGCAACCACACTAAACTATATTATGTATAAAGTGTAAGAAATAAAACTAAAATTAAATACAAAAACCACAATATGAGAGTAACAATGAAAAAAATAAACTAGAACAATAATACACTATAACATGTATGACCTAAGAACCAAAATGGAACCACTCTAACTCCAGAACAACTAAATCTATAGAGAACACATGATCCAATCACCATCCCTTGAAATTTTCATTTTGGGAATCCACTAGAAAAATAAGAGACCTTTCAGTTACCAATGTCATGAAGAATAATTTTTATATACCCCAAATTTTATATACAGGGAGTGGGTAATCATACCCAGTAGGATTTCACCAAGAGACTTTAAAACTCATTCCACTAGGACAAGAACATGTTATCTCATAGTTCAAAAATATAATTTTAATCAAAATAGAGGTACATGAAAATGATTTAACAATTAAAATTTTATTATTTAAAAGTGGAAATATTTTACCCAATTATCATAATTAGAATAACCATTCCAAATTCATACACACACACATTCATACTAGGTGATGGTCACATACAAATGAGTGATCACATTCCAATCCACCAAGTCATCCCTTGGTGACCATTCTTTATGTGCCTCCTGTTTGGCACTATTCCCCTTTTAAGGGTCACATATAATGAAAATGAAAATGAACACGCACACACACACCATTCGACATATGTAAAGTTATAACTTCAATTTTTTTCACATAAAACCATTAGTCTAATTCTAAATAATTTAATCAAAATCTATTCAAATTCCAATACTATAGTTTATGACCACAAATCTAAAGTGTTTCAAAAAAACCATTCAAATTCCAATCTTTCACAAATCATAAACCAAGAGTTCCTTTAATAAATCATCCAATGTTTCCTTTAATAATACATGGAAAATATTTAATAAAAAACAAGTCTTTAAGTTCTATAATAAGTTGAGAAGATAGGGAAGACACTTACCTCATAATGGGTGATAAAAATGAATAATGACACAATGAAACCTCTAAATTAAGGATAAAAATTCATTTCATCCATTAAATCCAATCAAGATATCATGAGAACACATCATAAATTATATATCTATCTATAACAGATCAGATCTAACATTGAGTATGAAGGAAAAAAAGAATATCTAGAAAGAAGGGATAAACGAGGAGTGAAATGGGCTCTTACCTTGAATATCCTAGGTCCAATACACATTGATCCCATAGAAATGGATTATAGAGATATACTAGATTCCATGAATTAAAAAAGGATTTCTCAGGTTTGAGAAACGTGGAAAACACGATATAAATGAGAGTATTTGGGTTGAAAATAGAGTAAAAGAATCTGATTTTAAGATTTACTAGTGCATGTTTCATGGTTTGTAAAACTAGGTTTAACAAACCATGCATGAACTGTGAGAGTGATATAAAAAATACTACGTTTTTTTTGGTTGTTCCACACAATTTGAAAAATTATGTTCTAACCATTTGAAAGAAATTTTCCCTCCAAATGTCTATATTTCATGTTTTTTAACACGGTTTAGACAAGATGTTCACTAGCCATGAACCTGCATAGTGACTTCCATTGTATGTGTAACGACCCAGACCTGACCAGCCACCCAAACAGTGCCGAGCGGGTCGGGTGTCACTACCTTAGGCGCACCTCCCCTGAATGCCAAAGGCTCCCGACTAGCAGGGAGGGTCTGAATAGGTATAGTGGGGAGGCTATGCCCTCTCAGAAAATCATAGTAAGGGTATTGGTCTGAGTATAACAGTAAAGATGCAGCGGAAAGAAAGACTCAGCAGACTCGAACCAGACTCGCAGAGCGGAAGCATATCCAATATCAACAAACAGTGGAAGCAATAATTATAACAACAACAGCGGAAATAAACACAACAACATGCTGATAACATGTAACTACTAATGAACAGTAAAACATGCATCCAAAGCAGTTCAACATAAAAAAGGGCTCCAATGTCTAAACAGTAGTAGCTACAACAAGTAAGAATGATGATATAGAAAAGTAACCACAAAAAGTAAACCCCAACTAGGCATGACCTCAAGGTCTGTTCCATCTCCATGAAACAACTAACGTAACCTAGCTCCTAAAGCTGGAACCTTTCCTGCACGTAAATCCATGAAGTCTGTACGCGTCCCGAAGGGCCCGTGCAGGGTGTGAGACAAATCTCAGTAGGATACCACCCAATGGTGCATACCAAATATATGTGTTTAAGCAGTCATGCATTTTCCAGAAAAGTAGTAATCAGTACAATGAAAAAATAAATACAAACTCCACTGGTTCTCAACAGCCACCACGGAGTGTCACCTAATTCGGCCAACGCCGGAATCTCTGTCATGTAACCGAGCACCATGTGCCACCTGACACCTCGTGCCTCAAGTACCGACGTCCCGAAGGCATGCCCCAAATAGTAACCCTGCACCAAGTGCCTTTTGACACCTCGTGTCTCAAGTACCGACGTCCCGAAGGCATGCCCACAAAGAGTAACCCGGCACCATGTGCCTCTTGACACCTCGTGTCTCAAGTACTGACGTCCCGAAGGCACGTCCATTTCCTGAAGGCTCCTCACCTCCCACATGGCTTTCTACAGCAAGCACCCCCAACCAAAAATAACTAACCAAAACTATGGGGGACTCTACCCACAGGAGTGGTCAAAACCACATCATCACAGAGTATCTCTGTGTGCACACTACTCAAAGTCCCGGTGAGCGATAATCACCCAAATAGTCCTAAGCCACCAAAACATCTGACACCTCGTGTCCCTGTGACCATGTCGCTCATGTCCGATGGCTTTGCCACCCTAGTATCCCGGGCCATGCCCAACCTGACAGTCATACTGCCTAAAACTGACGTCCATGACGCCCAATCCCGTGGTCAAAACCACCCAAAGTAACCCAGGCAAAGCCCCAACCTGTGAACAGCATCACTCAAGCGTAACTAGGCCAAGGCCAACACAACCCAAAGGGTCAAGCAGATGCAATTCAGCAATTATATATATAACATGTTTAAACAAAAATAACATAAACAAGCAAAACAAACTAAACAGTTGAATTGTGCAATACCAGGTGTTGTCCCATACTAGCACTGAGGTCTTAAATGTCTCCAATAATTATGAAAGGCTTAAATAATTTAAACTAACAATTTAACACAATAATATTGCAATTAAAACCATTTTGGCGTTCCCTGGCCAAAATGCCCCGATGAGCCACGACCCCTCACCCGGCCCCACTCACGCAAACTGGTAACCGGGCATACCCAAAGGCATCCCAGAGGTCCCATAAACAATACAGTATGAAAAAGAAGATAAAAAGGGTCCCGCTCAAAAATACCCAAAAACACACCGAAGCCGCGTCACCCAAACAACCACGAAAACACAAAATGAGGTATGAACCACCTACCTGAGACTCGCACGATGCTACTCCTCCGGTAACACCCTCCAATTCGATCTAAAATGCGGTAAATCTACAAAAGATTCAAAACCGCTCAAAGGGATATAAGTCATTCTAGAAAGAAAATAGAACAAAACAGCCAAAGTGGAATCGAGACCTTACCGAGGGGGTTCCCACGCACTAATCATCGATCGAAACGGGTCTTGGACGGACGATCGGGAGGGGAAGAGAGGTTCAGACGGCCTAGTTCCCGTATCCGAGCGGAGGATATGTGGTTCTGCCTCAATACGAGGCTACTGCGCATTTTAAGCGAAAAAAATAAATTACATGGCATGTACTTTTGGACTACATGCCATGTATGGTTCATTTAACTGTTCATAATACAGAAAGGTTCTGCCGACTTACTTTCCAAACCTGCCGACATGAGTACACGGCGTGTACCTATAGGTACACGACATGTACTGGGTTTCTCTTCTCTTCCTCACCAGCATACCCACACGCCATGTATATCCCTCATACATGGATAGACTAAAAGACGTGTCCAAAGGGAACACGGTGTGTCCCTGGTTCATACCCATCCAACAGCCTACACGCCATGTATGGCCTCACACGGTCGGGGGTCTACACGGCGTGTTCAAACTACACGCCGTGTAGTAAGAAACTACTACACGGTCACTGCACGACATGTACTCAGTGAGCACACGGTCGGCCACTCGCCTAGACATACATTGCGTGTACTCGAAGTACACAACGTGTAGTCGGGAAATTTCCAGAAACTTCCCATTTTATCCAGTTTCCTCGGAAACAAGTCAAAACTTTAAACAGGGTCGGGATTTTGACCCGTTCTAAAAAATCGGGTTCTTACAAACTCCCCACCTTAACGTAGCTCATCCCCGAGCTACCAAAAAAACCATGAGATGGCACCGAACACGCTCATCCCAGTTAAACAACCCGGACTACCCTAGTCTCAAAGGTTCCGGCTAAATTCCTCAAGGGGGATCCCCACCTTAGGAATTTCCTTACCTGGTCTCAACCCAACAAAACGTAAAAAAAACAGGGTTTACTATCCTGTTTTCCAGAAGAAAAATCTTCCTGTGACCCATCGTCACCCCTGCACCTCATTGGTGCTCCTGTGTCGCTTCCGACACCCAAAGTATCCCGCACCGCATCGGTGTCCGCCTCCATGAGGTCCTGGTGCCTAGAACCTCAAGTAACTCGCATCCATGATGCCCCGATTCCCACGACACCTCAAGTAACCCACATGCACGATGCTCCGATGCCTACGACACCTCAAGTAACCCGCATCGACGATGCCCTGATGCCCACGACAACTCAAGTAACCCGCATCCACGATGCCCCGATTCCCACGACACCTCGTACACACACACACACACACACAGATATATATATATATATATATATATTACGCACCCGAGATGGTGCCAACCCACTGACTAGTATCTAGTCAGTCCACAAAGATCCTGTGCACCTCGTGCACTCAAAATAGACATACCTCTACATGTCATGCCAAAAAAGAAATATGGAGATCACGGTCACACCGCGGTGTACCTCTAACTTTCATCGTCTCACCGGCCTGCTCAGCCTCTGGTAGCTCCATGGCATGGACCTGGCCTAAAAAACGGCTTCCTGATGCCTGACCTCCCTGCGATGCTGCTCTAGTCACCGGAAACTGACCCCTGAGCTTGGTCCCACTGTCTCTGTCATGGCCTCCGCGCACAACTGAACCTCGACTACCCTCTCCGGGTACCGAACCTGAACCAACTCCATACGCTGCAGTCTATCCTAGTCCCTGCCTTCCTGCTATCTGAGAAGGCTGCCTGCAAAACCTCTCCAGATGCTCGTCCTGTCCACATGCCTGACACTCCTTAGGAGGCCTGTCGCACTACGCCCGAACATGTCCCGGCTGTCCACACTGGAAGAAAATCACCGAAGAACTCCCATGAGGTGGTCTAGGTGAATCCCTGGCCTGACTTCCCTTTTGGAACTCATCTCGTCCTCGCTTCCTGCTGTCTGAACCGTCAGCTGAAGTTGTCGTCCTTCCCAAGAGAGATTTCTCCCTCTCGTTTCCCTCGGCTATAAGCACCTGATTCACCGCCTCGGAGAAAGAACCCAGCCTGACAATGTTCACCTAGACCCAAATGGCGTGTCACATGCCATCCTCGAAGCGGCTCACCCTAGATGCATCATCGCTCACCTTACCAGGTCCAAAGTGAGACAACTCTGTGAAAGTATCTTGGAAGTCCATGACGGAAATGTCCCCCTACTGAAGACTCAAGAACTCCCGAGCTCTCTCTTCCCTCATTGTCTCCAGGTAGAAGTTCTCAAAGAACCTTCCCTCGAAGTCCTGTCATGCCAATCCTTCGTATCTATGAGCCTGAAGCTATACGTCTCACCAACGCTTCACCGGTCCTCTCAGCATGTACGTCGCCAACTTGACCCTCCGCCCTGGAGGCATCTCGAGCTGCTCGAATATCATATGCATACTCTCCATCCAGTTCTCAGCTGCCTGCGGACCACCCTCTCCCTAAAAAAGCGGCGGGTGCTGCGACTGGAACTCCCGCGTCAGATATGCCATAGAAGGCTCTACACCCTGAACACCACTGTCAATCCCCTGCAAGATGCGTACTAGGCTCGCCCAGAGTTGGTCATCGAGCCACTGCCCGAATGATGCCAAACCCGACTGCTGTCCTGCCTGCACTAGATCCTAAACATGATCATGTCCCTGAGCCTGTACCTGCGGCTCGTGCTCTACCTGTACCAAATTCTGACACTGATCCTATGGCACTACACCATCTCCTGCCTGAGGCTCCATTGAGCCGTGAAGTAGTAACTCGCTTAATACCATAAATGGTCAGACAAACCATATATATATATATAACAATATATTCTACGCAGATAGAGAAAGTAGTAAAAGGCAGTGCATGACAACTACACTTACTCCCCCTCACCGCAACCCATGCCCCATGGAATCCCGGACTCATGGCCTCCTTAACCACCCTTAACAGAGCCAAGTATCAAATGTAACTCAGGCCATGCCTGTCCCGAAAACTCATGTTGCCTCAAACCGACGACCGAGTCGCCCAATCCTGACAGTCACACTGCCTCAGTCATAGTACCTTCCTGCTCTCATAAGAGTCAGACCCAAAACCCTACCACATGCAATGCTAAAAAAAATATGGCATACACATGGCAACAAGTAGCAATTATATTAGGAATTTCACCATTTTAAATTTCAAAGCAGATAAATCATGGAAATTGATTTATTTTATTCACATGGTATTATCACTTCACAAGGCATATATGCAATTATGAAATTGAAATACCCTAGAAATGTCCCTATCAAAATCCAAGCAACACGCCTTGCCATACCGGGCCAAGGTCCAATTCTCCCTTTCCACACCGGGTCAAGGGTCACATATCACAATGCAGAACATCACACACCAAGTGAGCCACCGAGGTGGAAATAATATAAACTCTAATCTGAGAAAAAGCAAACAACAATTCCCACCCATGGAAACTAGGTCCATCCCTCGTACATGGGGCTGCAGGCACCCAAGCACAGGCTAGACACCTAGTCCCTGTAACAAACTATCTCCAGTCTAACATATCCCAAATAGTAAAACCAGCAGAAAGAAACAAGAATCCCCAAACTCATTAGTAGCCAGTAAAACGTTGCTACTAAATACCTGTCAAGAACTCCTCTGATACCACTTTATAATGACCCAGACCTGGCCAGCCACCCGAACAGTGCCAAGCGGGTCAGGTGTCACTACCTTAGGCGCACCTCCCCTGAACACCAAAGGCTAACGACAAGCAGCGATGGTCTGAATAGGTATAGTGGGGAGGATATGACCTCTCAGAGGATCACAATAAGGGTACTGGTCCGAGTATAACAGTAAAGATGCAGCGGAAAGAAAGTCTCAGCAGACTTGAACCAGACCCGCAGAGCGGAAGCATATCCAATATCAACAAACAGAAGAAGAAATAATTATAACAATAGCAGCAGAAACAAACACAATAACATGATGATAAGATGTAACTACTACTGAATAGTAAAACATGCATCCAAAGTTGGTCAACATACAAAAGGACGCCAATGAATAAACAACAGTAGCTAAAACATGTAAGCATGATGATACAGAAAAGTATACACAACAAGTAAACCCCAACTAGGCATGACCTCAAGGTTTGTACCATCTCCATGAAACAACTAATGTAACCCAGCTTCTAAATCTGTCCCCTTTCCTGCACGTAAATCCATGAAGTATGCACACGTCTCGAAGGGCCCGTGCAGGGTGTGAGACAAATCTCAGTAGGATACCACCCAATGGTGCGTACCAAATATATGTGTTTAAGAAGTCATGCATTTACCAAGAAAGTAGTAATCAGTACAATGTGAAAATAAATACAAACTCCACTGGTGCTCAACAGAAACCATGGAGTGTCACCTAATTCGGCCAATGCCGGAATCTCTATCGTGTAACCCGACACCGTGTTCCACCTGACACCTCATGTTTGAAGTACCGATGTCCCGAAAGCATGCCCCAAATAGTAACCCTGCACCAAGTGCCTCTTGACACCTCGTGTCTCAAGTACCGATGTCCCGAAGGCACGCCCACAAATAGTAACCCGTCACCATGTGCCTCCTGAAACCTCGTGTCTCAAGCACCGACGTCCCGAAGGCACGCCCATTTCATGAAGGCTCCTCACCTCCCAAGTGGCTTTCTAAGGCAAGCACCCCCAACCAAAAATGGCTAATCGCAACTACGGGGGCCTCTACCCACATGAGTGGTCAAAACCACCTCATCACAGAGTATCTCTATGTGTACACTACTCAAAGTCCTGGTGAGTAATAATCACCCAAATAGTCCTAATCCACCAAAACATCTGACACCTCGTGTCCCTACGACCATGTCGCTCATGTCCGATGGCATCACCACCCTAGTATCTCGGGCCATGCCCAACCTGATAGTCGTACTGCCTCAAACCGACGTCCATGATGCCCAATCTTGTGGTCAAAACCACCCAAAGTAACCCGGGAAAAGCCCCAACCTATGATCAGCATCACTCAAGCGTAACCGAGCCAAGCCCAACACAACCCAAAGGGTCCCGTAGATGCAATTCAGCAATTGCATATATAACATGTTTAAACAGAAAAAAACATAAACCAGCAAAACAAACTAAATAGTTGAATTGTACTATACTAGTTGTTGTCCCATACCAGCACTGAGGTATTAAATGCCTCCAATAATTATAACAGGCTTAAATAATTAAAACTAATAGCTTAACACAATAATATTGAAATTAAAATTATTTTGGCGTTCCCTGGCCAAAATGCCCCGATGAGCCACGACCCCTCACCTGGCCCCGCTCACGCAAACTGGTAACCGGGCATACCCAAAGGCATCCCAGAGGTCCCATAAACAATACAGTATAAAAAAGCAGATAAAACGGGTCCCTCTCAAAAATACCCAAAAACGGGCCGAAGCCGCGTCACCCAAACAACCACTAAAACACAAAATGAGGTATGCACCACCTAACTGAGACTCGCATGATGCTACTCCTCCGGTAACACCCGCCAATTCAGTCTAAAACACAGTAAATCTACAAAAGATTCAAAACCGCTCAAAGGGATATAACTCGTTCTAGAAAGAAAATCGAACAAAACGGCCAAAGAGGAATCAAGGCCTTACCGAGGGGGTTCCAACGCACTAATCAGCGATCAAAACGGGTCTCGGACGGACGATCGGGAGGGGAAGAGTGGTTCGGCTGGCCTGGTTCACGTATCCAGGCGGAGGATATGAGGTTCTACCTCAATATGAGCCTACTGCCTGTTTTAAGTAGAAAAAAGAAAGTACACGACATGTACTTTTGGACTACACACCGTGTATGGTTCATTTAACTGTTCATAAGACGGAAAGGTTCCACCGACTTACTTTCTGAACCTGCCGACATGAGTACACGGAGTGTACCTCTGGGTACACAGCGTGTACTGGGTTCCTCTTCTCTTCCTCGCCAGCATACCCACACTCCATGTATATCCCTCATACACGGATAGACTACACGGCGTGTACAAAGGGAACACGGCGTGCCGTTGGTTCTTACCCGGCCAACGACCTACACGCCATGTATGGACTCACATGGTCGAGGGTCTACAGGGCATGTTCAAACTACATGCCATGTAGTAAGAAACTACTACACGATCACTACACGGCATGTACTCAGTGAGCACACGGTCGACCACTTGCCTAGAAATACATGGCGTGTACTCAAAGTACACGGCGTGTAGTCTAGAAATTTCCAGAAACTTACGATTTTATCTAGTTTCCTCAGAAACAAGTCAAAAATTTAAACAGGGTCTGGATTTTGACCCGTTCTGAAAACCCTTGTTCTTACAGTAAGAAATTGGGTTTTTAGAATGGGTCAAAATCCCATCCCTGTTTGAATTTTTGACTTGTTTTGAGAAAAGTGGGAAATTTTGGGATGTTCTAGAAATTTTTAGATTACACTCCGCGTACTCTAAAGTACACAACATGTATGTGTTAGGCATGTATTGTCCGTGTGATCATAGAGTACATGCCGTGTGATGACCGTGTGTGAATTTCCTACTACATGACGTGTAGTATTTGTTGACACACTATGTATCCTCATTTCTGCGTACCAGCTGAGTTCAAGTTGTGTGTCGACCTGTGTGGCGTGTCTAAGCCGCGTGGCTATCTTCACTTAAGTTAGAGTACGACCAAGAAAACTACATAGTGTGTGGTCCTTTATAAATGTTGTGTATTTTTATTTTTTTCACTTAAATGAAAGAGCGTCATGTCTTATTCTGGAAAACCACTTCTTCTTCCCCAAATCAAGAATAGTTCCGCTCTGAAAACCTAAAGAACATCTCTTGCCCTAGAATCCTCATCTAGAGTCCGTTCTTCAATCCGTCAGTGGATGCAGGATCACAACAACGAGGTGAATCCCACACACCCTATTCCATACTTGATCCTTTTCCACACACATACCAATTTCTATCATAGTAGAATTGTTAGGTTTGGATGGAAACATAGATCTACAAAGATTGGATTTGAATTGGAGCTTGATATCAGACGTGCCTATGTCTACGAGTCTCTGGTAAGTGGTGAATACCTTCTTTTTGAGTTTTTGTAGTCTTTTGGATGGCATGAAATTTAGTTAATTTTTAGGTATTTTTAGAAAGTCCCTATTTTATCTTCTATTTCATATTAAATTACTTATTAGACCTTTGGGATGCCTCTGGGTACGTCTTTATTCCCTTTTTGAGTAACCGAGGTAGAGTGAGGGGTTGTTTCTCATTAGGGAATTTTGTTCAGGGGATTCCCTAATGGTTATAATTGAATTGTATTGTTTTAAACTGTTGATTTTAGTTTATCAAACCTTGATATGAATTGTTATAGGATTTAAAGACCTCTGTGTAGTTATGGGACAACACTTGGTTAGTGAATTTCAAATGTTTAGTTTGATTTTCCTGTTTAAAAGTGATTCTTTTGATTATATATCTAATTGCTGAATTACATATGCTAGAAACCTTGCAGTTGTGTTGGTAAATGCTAGATATTCTTGAGTGATGCTAATAACAAGTTGGGCTTGGTCCGGGTTACATTGGGTGGTTTTGACCATAGGATTGGGCGTCATGAATGTCGGCTTGAGGTAGGGTGACTGTTAGGTTGGACATGGTCCGAGTTACTTGGATGGAAAAGCCATCAGACTTTAGGGTCATGGTCATAGGGACATGAGGTGTTAGAGACGTTATGGCTTGGGTACTCTATTGATGATTACTGCTCACCTAGATCTTTAAGTAGTGTGCACACACAGAGACTCCGAGATGAGGTGGTTTTGACCACTCATGTGGGCAGAGGCCCCCGTTAGTTGTAGTTTAGGTACTATTGGTTTAAGGGTGATTATTGTAGGAAGCCACATGGGAGGTGAGGATATTTCAGGTGATAACATTAAGGTGATTGGGTTGGGTAAAAGGCTCGCTGTGATTTGAGGGAAGACATCGATGTCCATCCGGTTACTTGATTTGATGGCAGACATTGCTGTACCAATGGTTAATTTATTTGAGTGCATGCATCTCTGTCCCTTCAATTACTTATTTGAGGATAGGTGTAGTTCTTCCTCTAAGTTACTAATTCTTGGGCATGCCTTTTGGACGTCGGTACTTGAGACATGACGTGTCACGTGGCACATGGTGCTAGGTTACATGATAGAGATTCTGGCAATGGACAAAGTAGGTGACACTCCATGGTGGCTGTTGAGAACTAGTGGATTTTATTTTTATTTGTGCATTATAATGTTTACTGTTTTCCTCATAGATTCTAGATTATTTAAAAACATATATCAGGTACGCACCCTCAAATGGTATCCTACTGAGATTCATCTCACACCCTGCATGGGCCCTTCGGGACGTTTGTTGACATTATGGATTTATATGTAGGAAAGAGGTTAACTTCAGGAGATCGAATGTACTAGTTGTCACATGGAGATGGTATGAACCTTGAGGTCATGCCTAGATATAATTTACATTTTTTAGTTTCCATTATGTATCAGCATGCTTAATTGTTATTATAGCTACTATTGGTTAGCCATTGGAACCCCTTTTGTATACTTATCTGCTATGGATGTATACTTGGGTTTTTTAGTAGTTACAAGTGGTTTTTAGAATGTTTTTCTGTTTAATTTCCATTTTTGTTGTTTATATTTATTTCTTCTACTGTTTATTGATATTGGATATGCTTCCGCTATGCAGGTCTAGTTCGAGTCTGCTGATTCCTTTATTTCTGCAACATGTTTTATATTTTTCATTGGACCAATACCATTATTATCCTCCAAGAGGGTATAAGCTCCCCACTATACCTATCACACCCTTGATACTAGTTGAAATCATTTGGCGTTCATTGAGGTGCACCTAAGGTAGTAACATTTGACAAGTTTAGCACAGTTCAAGTGGCTTTCTGGGTCTGAATCGTTACAAGTGGTATCAGAGGAGTTATTGAAAAGGATTTAGTAGCAGTGTTTGTTGGCTACTAATGATATTGAGACTTAAATTTTTCTTTTTACTAGTTTTACTATTTTGGAGATGGTATACTGGAGATAGGTTGTTACTAGAACTAGGTTTCTAACCTGTGCTTGGGTGCCTACAGCCCCCGGTACGATGGATGGACCAAGTTTCCATGGGTGGGAATTGTTGTTTACTTTTTTCTCAGATTAAAATTTATTTGATTCCCAGCTCAGAAGCTCACTTGGTGTGTGGTGTTATTTATTACGATATGTGACCCTTGAGCCGATGTGGTATGGGAGGAATTGGACCTTGGCCCTATATGGCAAGGCTTGTTTTCTTGGATTTTGATAGGCACATTTTTAGGGTATTTCAATTTCATAACTACATGTATGCTTTGTGAGGTGATAATTCCATGTGAATAATGTCAATTTCCATGACTTGTATTCTTTGAAATGTGAATAGGTAAAATTCCTAATAGAATTTCTTGTTTATTGAAATGTGTTATGCCATGCTTTATATATTGTAGAATTGAATGTGGTAGGTTATATGGTATGTCTCTTATAAGAGGAGTTAGGTGCTATGGTTAAGGTGATTTTGATCATCAGGATTGGGAAACTCGGTCGTTGGTTTGAGGCAACATTGGTTGTCCGGATATTCATGGCCCGAGGTACTTTTGATACTTGGCTCTGTTGAGGGCGGGTAAGGATGCGATGAGGCTGGGATGCTGTGGGAATGGGTTGCGGTGGGGGAGAGTAAGGGTAGTAGTTATTTTCTTCCTTGAACTAATTTTTTTATCTATGTGAATATATTATTTATATATATGGGTTTTCTGACCATTTATGGTATTCAACAAGTTGCTTTTAGATGACTCAGATGGAGCGTCAGGCAGGAGATGGTACAGTGCTGCCTAAGCATGATCAGGTTCAAAATCTAGAGGGACATGCAGAGCATGAGCTGCAGGTACTTGATCAGGGACAAGAACATGTTCAGGATCTAGTGCAGGCATGACAACAGCTGGGTTTGGCGGCGTCCGGACCATGGCTCGACGAGCTGCTCCGAGAAATCCCGGTATGTGTCTTTCGAGGTATTAATCGAGTTGCACAGGGTACATAGCCATCAATGGAATATCTGATGTGGGAGTTCCAGTCGCAACACCCTCCACTTTTTCAGGGTCAGGGTGGTCTGCAGGTAGATGAAAATTGGATAGAGAGCATGCAGATGTTCTTAGAGAAGCTTGAGATGCCTCCAGGGAGGAGGGTTAATCTGGAGAAATATATGCTGCGAGGACCAGTAAATCGCTGGTGGGATGTGTGGGTTCAGGAACATAGGCATGAGGGACTAGCATGGAAATACTTCTAGGACAGGTTCTTCAAGCACTTTTACCCAGAGATGCTGGGGGCAGAGAGAGATTGGGAGTTCTTGAGCCTTCAGCAGGGAGACATGTCCATTATGGACTATGCAGCTACTTTCACTAAGCTATCTCTCTTTTCACTTTGTATGGTAAGAGATAATGTGGCAAGGATGAGTCACTTTGAGGATGGAATATGACACGCCATTTAGATCCATGTAAATATCTTCATGCTGGTTTCATTCTCAAAGGCGGTGAATCATACACTCATTGCAGAGGGTAACAGAGGGATAGGCCTTAGGTTGGTCGGGAAATATCTTCAGGTGATGGTTTATATTGCAGGAAGAGAGGATAGGATGAGTTCTAGTAGGGTGGTCAGCCCAAGGACTCAAATAGACCCCCTTACAGCAGTTCTTCAGTGGTTTGCTTTCAGTGTGGATAGTCAGAACATTTTCAGACTCTGTGCGACAAGCCTCCAAAGGAGTTTTGGGAATGTGGATAGGTTGGTCATCTGGAGAGGTTCTGTAGGCATCCTTCTCAGACATACGATAGGTAGGGACTAGAAAAAATGGTGGCATTTGGAGTTGGTTCAGTTTTGGTACCAGGAGAGGATATCCATTGTTCAACTGCACATGGAGGACACCATATAGACAGTGGGACCCAGCTGAAGGGTCAGTGCCTGGCGACTTGAGTGGCATCACAGGGAGATCAGGCATCAAGAAGATGTACTACAGGCTCGGTGCACACTGTCGAGCTACCAGGGGATGATCAGTCTGGTGAGTTGAGGATGGTTAGAGGTACAATGTGAGTGTGGGCGTGACTTCCTTGTTTTCTTTTTGGCATGACATATTGAGGCATGTCCATTTTGAGTGCATGAGGTTCACATGACATATGTGGAATGACTAGATGTTGGTTAGTGGGATTGGTGCCATATCACGTGATTGATATATATATATATATATATATATGAGGTTCTATGGGAATTGGGGTATCGAGGATGTGATTTACCTGGGATGTCGTGGGCATCGGGGCATCGAGGAGGCATGTTACTTGAGGTGCATGACATCATGTTTTATTTTGAGAATCCATGGGATGCAGGACCTCATGGAGGCAGACACCGATGCAGTGCAGGACACATTTGGGTGTCAGAAATGACGCAGGAGAACCAAAGAGGTGTGGGGGTGACGATGCATCATGAGAGGACCATGATTATAGAAACAGGTTAGTGAACCCTTTCTTTGTTAAGTTTTATATATTTGAGACTGAGTTTGGAAATTCCTAAGGTGGGGATCCCCTTGAGGAATTTATCCAGAACCATTGAGACTGGGGAAGTCCGGGTTACTTTGATCGGGTGGTTTGTTTGAAGCCATCTCTGAGTTTCGTTTGATAGCTTGGGGACAAGAAATGTTAAGGTGGGAAGATTGTAAGAACCTGGTTTTTGGAATGGGTCAAAATCCCAACCCTTTTTGAATTTTTGACTTTTTCTAAGAGAAATAGAAAAATATGAGAAGTTATGGAAAGTTCTAGATTACAAATCATGTACTCTAAATTACACGTCGTGTATGTGTTAGGCATGTACTTGACGTGTGCTCACCGAGTACATGCTGTGTGATGACCGAGTAGGAATTTCCTACTACCCGACATGTAGTATTCCTCGACATGTCATGTATCCTCCTTTTTGTGTACCAACTGAGTTTAAGCCGTGTGTCGACCCATGTGGCACCTCCAAGACTTGCGGCTACCTCCTCTTAAGTCAGAGTATAGACAAGGAAACTACACAACATGTATTCCTTTATATATGATGTGTATTTGTTTTTCTTAAATGAAAGATCATTACGTCTTATTCCATAAAACATCTTCATCTTCCCCAAATTTGGAAGAGTTATGCTCCGAATAATTGAATAACATCCCTTGCCATAGAATCCTCATCTGGAGTCTGTTCTTCAATCCTTCGGTGGCTGTGGGATCACAACACCAATGATAGACCCATGCACCATGTTCTATACTTGATCCTTTGCCTCAAACGTCATAGTTTCCATCCGAGTATAATTGTCGGCGTTTGAAGAAAATGTAGATCAATGAAGATCAGATTCAAATTGAAGATTGATATCGGACGTGCCTACATCTACGGGTGTCATGTAGGTGGTTCATACCTTCTTTGATGTTTTCACAGACTTTTGGGTGGCACAAAATTTAGTTCTCTTTTGGGTATCTTGAGTGAGACATTGTTTTATCTACTATTTCATATTCAATTACTTATTAGACCTATGTGATGCCTTTGAGTATACTCTTCTTCCTATTTTTCTTGAGCGAGGCTGGGCAAGGGGTCATTGCTCATTAGGTAATTTTGTCTGGGGGATTTCAAAATGGTTATAATTGAATTTTATTGTTTTAAACTATAGATTTTAGTTTATCAAACCTTGATATGAATTTTTAGAGGCTTTAAAGATGTCTATGGTGGTATAGGACAGCACTTGGTTAGTGTATTTCAACTGTTTAGTTTGTTTTTCCTGTTTAAAAGTGATTCTTTTTATTATATATGCAATTAATGAATTGAATATGTTGGAACCCATGCGGTTGTGTTGGTTGTGGCTGGATATTCTTGAGTGATGCTAATCATAGGTTGGGTTTGGTCAGGGATACATTGTGTGGTTCTGACCTAATGATTGGGTGTCATGGACGTCGGATTGAGGTAGGGTGACTATCTGGTTGGACATGGTCTGGGTTAATTGGATGGTAAAGCTATTAGAATTGAGCGGCATGGTCGTAGGGAAATGAGGTGTCAGAGACATTGTATTTTGGGTACTATTTTGTTGATTACCACTCACTCGGAACTTTGAGTAGTGTGCACACATAGAGACTTCGTGATGAGGTGGTTTTTACCACTCATGTGGGAAGAGGCCCCCGTTAGTTGTAGTTTATGTACTATTGGGTTTGGGGTTCTTTCTATAGGGATCCATGTGGGAGGTTAGAATCCTTGAGGGGAAAACATTGGGGATATTGAGTTGGGGGCAGAGGCTCACTGTGATTTGAGGGAAGACATCATTGTCCCTCCAGTTACTTGATTTGGGGGGCATACATCACTATCCCTTTGGTTACATTATTTGAGGACATGAATCTCTATCCCTACAGATACTTATATGAGGATAGGTGTCACAATTTTTATGAGTTACTACTTCTCGGGAGTGCCTTGGGGATGTCGGTACTTGAGACACGAGGTGTCGGGTGGCTCATGGTGCCGGGTTACATGATATAGATTCCAGCATTGGCCAAAGCAGGTGACACTCCATGGTGGCTGCTGAGCACCAGTGGAGTTTGTGTTTATTTTTTCATTGTACTGTTTACTGTGTTACTCATAGATGCATGCCTATTTAAACACTTATATTAGGTACTCACCATTGGGTGGTATCCTACCAAGATTCTTCTCACACCCTACACGAGCCCTTCAGGACACATGTAGACTTTATAGATTTATATGTAGTAAAGAGGTCAGCTTTAGGATCTAGAATGTATTAGATATCGCATGGAGATTTTATGGACTTTGAGGTCATGCCAAGCTGGAGTTTACTTTTTTAGTTTCCATTCTGTATAAGCATGCTTAATTGTTATTGTAGCTACTATTGGTTATCCACTGGCCCCCCTTTTGTAAACTGATCTGCTATGGATGTATACTTGGTTTGTTTAGTAGTTACAAGTGGTGTTCAACATGTTGTTCTGGTTACTTTTCACTGCTGTAGTGTATATTTATTTCTTCTACTATTTATTGATATTGGATATGCGTCCGCTCTACAGGTCTTGTTCGAGTCTACTGAGTCCTTTATTTCAACTGCATGTTTTATATATTTTCTTGGACCAATACCATTATTATCCTCTGAGAGGGTATATCCTCACCACTATACCTATCAGACCCTCACTGTTAGTCAGCATCCTTTGGCATTCGAGGAGGTTCACCTAAGGTAGTAACACCCGACCCGTTTAACACTGTTCGGGTGGCTGTCCGGGTTCGGGTCGTTAAACCCATAATATCTTTCATGTTTCAGGAGAAGTTATATGATTTCCCCTAATAGTGATCAAACTGTGCACCCTTAAAACACATTCAAAACACACCAATACTATCTAAAAACTCTATGAAGTCATATTTAACATTATATAACCTCAAAATACCTAATAAATGGGAGAAGTAACTCAAATTTGCGGTGTTACACTCACGTAGAGTCGTGAAATCTATAGTAGATGACCCTGATGTCCAAAAGTATTTGGGATGAAATATTGACTCTAATAGAATATTCTAATTCTATCTAAGCTATGAGATGGAAAAAATACAAATTGTACATATAAAGGATCCCTTCCCCATCAGAGTGGGTGAAATACTAACCCTATCTAATCTGTAGGTAGAGGTTCCAAACCTTGCATGGGTAAATTAATGAAATACTGACAAAAAATGATCAATTTGTAGGGGATCATTTTCTTAAATTGATAGAATAAATACTCGCAGTTCCTAAGGATATTGAGAGGAACCTATGAATTGGCATGAATTTTACACTACATTGGGTTATTGACCCCATAAACACCCCAAACTTCAATCTTGATCCCCAACATTAGCTACCCAAATTTAAAGATATAAAAATTCTCGCATCACCTCATGTCTTATCATTGTAATCAAAGTAAAGGACACTTCCTCATTTAAAATGAAAAAGTTCTTAGGGTATGTTGTTCACACACACAAATATATGTCATGAGAAAGGGGATATGAAGAACACTATATTATATACAGTACATGACATTTACTGTCTTATAAATGCTATGCAGCCACTATGGGCATGTGCTGACACTAACATGGAATGTATAAATAGTATATGGGGTATACTTCACACATATACTAGATGGATGTGTACTCTAGTACCATCTTTATTGAATATTACAAGAACTGAACTTACATTCCATGTACTAACTAGGTGTGTACTATAGTGAAAACCATGTAGAATAGAACATGGGGTGTACCTTTTAATGAACTGACCTAGAGTTCTTTCTAACCCAAGTCCTGAATCGATTCAACACATGATCTAAAGGGAGTTATCGATCCCCACAAGGTGGAAATAGTTTTTGGGCATCACAGTATAATCATTGGGAATGTTTCTCACTTGTACACAAATATTAATTAAGCATTGAAAATAAAATAAATAAACATGAAACTGAGGATAAACATAACACTATATCCAAACATGATAAAACTAATACATAAATATAAGAACAATAGAAATAGATACACATAAGTTAGATCATATAACACAATTTTCCAAATGACATAAACAAACTCAACTAAATGTAAATCCCAAGACTAACTTCAATGAGCCACCACTTGACGCACAATCACCATCCAACCATACACCATTCTCCTGAGATCCAAAGGAATAGAAACAACTAGAATAAGCCTAAACCTATAAAAAATCTGTCTGAGCTAAAAATACCATTAGTTCACCGTAACCAAATAAATTTTATCAATGGTTTTTATATTACATCCTAAGAATGATAGTTTGAAATATAATAGAAAAATATTTTTTTACAAAGTTTTAAAAAGGATTTAACAACATAAAAAAGTGTATTAATAAAATATTTTTCTAGGATATTCATTAAATTAAAACAAAAACACTTATTTCCATCCAATACCACCTATCCAAATCTCCTTTCTAAAGTCCCACTTTAATTCCATTTCATACAAACCCCTTTTGAAATACACATTTCTAAACTAAAAGAGGATTCCAATTATCATAGTGTTTTATAAAACATGTTTTAAAATGAACCATTTACATAAATATAAGCACAATGCCCTAAATTTTTTTTATCAAAATCGACACGCACTAAGAGTTAAAAAATCCAAATCAATATATCCATCTAAAATGATCCCAAACTCTTTGGAAATGAAATTTTCACATTTTAAATAACTCCTTTCAAAAAAATCACTAAAAACAGTTTGAGAGAGCTTAAAAAGTCACACATTGTTTCCCATTCTTTTAAAAACCTCTCACAATCGATTTTCAAACATTTGAAAAGTAAATCACACAAAGGAAGAAAGTACATAGTCATGAACCACTATATCAAGTCGTATAAAAAGGATAAATAAATAAAAAGTAAATTTGTACCAAAAATTCTATAAATTGTAGGGGATATAATAAATGCATAAATATAAATCCCATAAATGATTATTAAAATGATATTAATGTCATGGGAATCGTCACTAGGATTTATTTATACAATTAATTGAATTGGTGATAAGGAACAGAAGCCAACAATACTAAACCTGCCAACATCCTCGAATTTCCTCCCAAAATACCCAAATATAATATCTTTGGAACACCTTTTTATATTGGATCATGGATGGTATTTTCCCTATAATTCCTTTTACATGGGATTAAAAAAGAAAATTCCTTCAACATTCATTCATCCCTGATATTATATAAACAAATTACTAGCATAGGGTCCTACCACTCCTTCTGATATAGATATCTTAGAGTATCTAGACAACACTTCCATAGTCAACCCACTGTCACACTAGGCTTTACCCACACACAATCCACATACTATCTACCTGGGAATCCCATGACGAGTCAATATAGAGGTGAGAACAATCAAACATTACTTAACACAAGGATAAAACATTTGAAAATTACTCATTAATCATATCTTACCCTCATAACATGTAGCCATATATACATTCAATATAAAAATCATGTACAAATGTATCAAAAATAAACATCCCTTTATGGGATAACATTCCTCAATGGTCATATAGGAATTGAAGGGGATTACTCTGGAATCAAACCTTTTATGAAAACTTATGTTTCATAAAATACCAAATGGTATTTATCTATTAAAAACACGCTTAGAATGACAATCCATTTTATGCATTACAAATTCCATCTCAATATAATCTTGAGAATAATTTTTATCAAAAAAATTTGAAACTCAAATGGGAACTCACTCTTACCATTTTAAATTACCTTTGAAAATATTAAAATCTATATAATGTTTCAAAATATAATCCACACGGGACAACACGCCCTTTTGAAATAAACCAACTCATTTATAAATATAAAAATATTTAACACCTCAAACCTTTGATATAAAAATCATTTAAGGTTATAAACAGGATTTAAATAACTCACAAAAACGGTTAACTCACCCTTTTATAAAAAAACAACCCTTTCTAAGCATTTTTAACAATTTAAAAACAATCTAAAATCTTGGTATAAAAACTAATTAACATAGGAATACTTTTTAAAACATCAATATAGTTCTATAAATTTCTTATAAAACCAGAATAATTCTTTTAAAAAACACTAAATAATTTTGAAAACAACATTGCATAGATCCCGATACCATGAAAATTTTTAAATTCCCTTTTTAAAACAAACAATCCCCAAAAGGGTATTACATATAACATAACATTGATAAAGAAACATTTTCAAACCAATAATAAATGAAAGGATTGCAATATAAATTGATGATTAAAAAACACCTACGTTAGTTCAACGGTGATCATGCTAGAATTTTTTCCCTACGATTTCTAATACTCCCCCTATCCCAGATATACATTTTATAAATCTACATGAACAAATCCCCATTATTCAAACCAATTCCACACTAAAAATGGCTAAAAAATAAAATAGATTTCATGGTGGAATATAGAAATCAAGGTAAAGAAATAATAGAAGATAGGGATAGGTGTAGAGGGACTTACCAAATATGAATCCACTTGAATCCATGGTGGAAAATCACCAAAATTGAAGGAGATGGGAGAGAGACACCCAAAAGGGGTGTTCTCGGTCCTTTAGAGTGAGGGGAGATAATAAGAGTGTTGGAGACTTACAAAATAATAGGTGAGAAGAAAATACTAAATTCACTTTTTAATGAATCTGGATATACCACACTGTTAGGCCACACGAGTTTACAAACTGTTCACTTACCATGCACTAGGAACTACCTAGCCAAATCCTGCCCCACATGATATCTCCTAAGAATAGCATGTTTATAAAAACTATGATCCAAACATAAAAATGGAATTTTCAAAATGTACATCCAATCCATATTATTTTTCTATGGTTTACCTAACCTTTTACATGTTAAGTGTTACACACCAGACTCACCGAAGGGCCCACATAGTTTCTACTAGGAATCACATAGTTTGGAGGCGACCCATCTGCTACTTGTGGAACCCAAACCATAAAAATTGAAAATAAACTGCATTCAAGGGTTTCTTAGAGTCATGTAATGGTAGTCACATAGTTTCCTTCAAACTATAAACCTTAACCACAAATATAAGGAAAACCAAAAAATTCCTTTTTTTGGTCTAAGACTTTATGGAAGCTTAAAATAACCCCCAAAAGTATAATATAATACAAAATCAAAACCATAATGACATGGTGGGTGTAACAATTCTCCACACCATGCCACTTTCTACACCTAGAAATTATTATCCCCAAGTAGAGGTCAAAAAAGAGTGAGTATAAAGAAACTCCCATGAAATGAGAAATCCTCGAACAACCAAGTGAGTTATATAGTGAAAATCATTAACATTTGATTAAGGAAGGATGCATAGAGTTGAAGACTGATCATTAATCTCATCACTATTTAAAAATAAGCTAAAATGGTGAAAAAATTGACGATACTCTTCCCACAAAAAAGAGGACATCAATGAACAACCATGTTCTTGAAGTCTACAAATGGAATCTATAAAACTCCACTATCCATATCCAACCAAAAAAATGTTCTCAAAACCACAAGAAGATCACTACACAGGAAACATCCCAATGGATGAAAAGAGTCTATCACAAATCCCTAATATCTAAACAAGGATCCCTAAAATGGGATACATGTCTTGATAAGAAACTTCATAACTCTAAACTAAGGGCCACATCTGGTACATGAGGGTGGTTTGACATCGATTCCATATATAACAATCGAAGAATGATTACAATAGAAAAAAAATCTAATGGAACACACAAACCCTCTTATAATAATACTACACCCACAAGTACCCCGGTATACACCCCAGGTTCTTCCCATTTACGAACTAGCACCCAAAACCTGCCCACAATCAACACCACACTAGGGTGACAACAAATATCAACAAGCAATAACTCATGAACAATTCTAAAAAGTAACGTCATCTACAAAGTGAAACCAAATAAGAACCCAAGAAACAATGGTCCAAGGCTTCCTAATTCTAAAAATTTTCCAAAATAAATGAGTAAAAATCCAAAAAATGGATTTTCATCCAAAAGGGAAACCACCAAACACCCAAATGATACACCAAAAGATGGTCACTCATCCATCAAACAAAAAAATATTCCAAAATTGACTAAGTAATGATTTTAAACCCAAGATTACATTAGAGTATCTAAGAAAAACTAATCGTCACTAGTCCAACCATTAAACGAAGGATCATGAGTCAAAACCAATGGAACCAACCATTTACAATGGAGACACTAAAGATAAACTACCTCTGATAAATCCAAAGAAAATTACCCTAAAAAGGAAACTACACATGTCACTCCATTAAAATCCTAGGAAGTGTTAGACAAAATGTAAAATAACACCTAAGGTAAACACTATATTCTATATTATACATTTCTAGGATAATTTCATTACACAATGCGCGAAATAGATATTTATTCAACTTGGTTAACTATTAAACAATTAAAAAATTAATTTCTAAAAAAACACAATCTTGTTTCAAGACAAAAACATTATTCTAGGTTTCAAAATGAAACACACACTTTCCATTTGAAATAGTTTTCAAATCACTTAACCTTTTTAAATATACCCACCAAGGGTAAAATCTCAATTTATAAAACACCAGTTTTCCTTAAAAAGGAAAACAATCATTTAAATCATTGTGTGTACTTGATTAAAAAATCAATCACATTTAATTTTTTTCCAAATTTAAAAATGATATAAAAAAATTAAAAAAATCCTTCAATACAAACTCATTTTAAAAACAAGACATATGGCCTTGTTTTAAAACCAAAATCATTTTCTCATGAAATAAATTTTACACCCACACAAAAAAATACTTATCACATGAAAAAATCTATAAAAAGTGGCATAACATAAGCCTCACCTAGATACACCATCCAAAGATTCCAACATATCACAAGACCAACCATGAATCATTTCCCACTACCCCAACACAAAATACGTGTAAGGCCCCAACCTTAAAACATTACATAATATTGAGTTAATTAAATAATTCACATTGTAGATATTTTTACGTTTAGAGTTTTATAGAATTAGGATATAACTATTACATTACATCTCAAAAATTAAAAAGTATACACTTATACTCTATCAATTATTTTCATAAAAATAAAACTCATTAAATAAAAAATAGTTATTTTCTTGATATAAATATTGTTGATTTTTTCCTTTATCTTACCCATTCTTATACCCTATGAAAAACATTTACAAGACTTGGGATGAGCATAAAAATCTCAGTAAGGGTTATAAAATAAGGAAAGAAAAAAATTAGTCCATCAATACATAAAAATCAATGAAATCATACTCTTTATTCATAAAAAATAAGTTCTTTAACTTAACTCAAAAATTCATAAGATTTACGAATAATAGATAGAAATTATAAATCATAAAGGTATCTTGTGGTATCCATATCATACTTGCAATGTATCTTTCATAACTACATAGTGAGTTAAGTTTGGAATACCCATCATAGTATATTCCCTAAATCTATTAGGAGAAACATTAAAATTTACCTCTGTCACATTACCCAATGCATTGAAGATTTATCTCAGGCTCACCCACCTTAGGTTTATCACAGAACTACCAATATATGTAAACAATTCCCAAGAACCATAATTTAATCATAGTATATAAAACAAGCATAAAGGAAAGATAAAATTTTCACATTGTAATCAAAATATATATCATTTTTAGATATTGACATAATAAATGCTTTCTAAAAACCATTTTCAATAACAAAATACATAAAAGGGTACGTGGTATTTATTTTCCTTTTAAAAACACTATGGCTTGTAGAGGAATTCAAATATCAAATAATGCTCGTAGCGGTGGAAAAGTCATTGTCACCACATACGTTAGAAAGAAATATTCCCTTTTTCATTTAGTAAAATGCTATGTAGAAAAAGATTATCTTTAAATGAAATTAAAATTAAAAGGGGTTTAAAAACCATAAAAAATAAAGTTGTTTATAAAACAAATTATGTATTAATGAAAGGATATTGAGACAAAGTCCCTTATGAAAATCATGCAGCCTAACGACGTTACTTAAAAATTCAAAAAATGAGTTTGATGAGAGAGAAAAGGGTCTCTCATCACATGAAAATAAAATGTACAAAAATAACAATATATAAGAACATATCCCAACATAATAAAATTGAAATTAAAATAAATGACATAAAATAAGTTTTTGACTAAAAGAGGAGGGTGAAAGGTTCCCTTACCTTGTGTCCGACTAATCACATTTGTTCCTTGTTCTTCCTGAATAATAAACATAAGTTAATTTATAATTTATTGAGAACATTTTTAAAGTTAATTATTCCATTTATATCCCTTATTACCTTTATATAATAGTCATATAATTATTCATGTTCATATTTTCCTTTTTGTCGATGATTGGTACTTGAATAAAAAAATGAACTTGTTATAATTACAAAATGTCCATGTGGTCAAAAGTCCATTATTTATATAATTTTATTCTTGATTTAAATATAATATATATATACAGTATATATTTATCCAGTATATTTGTATTTTATAATAGTCAATAACATTTGGATATATGAAAATGAAATGCACCGTTCATGGAGATGGTAAGTCGTACGTACGCATGAACGCTACCTTCATTTTTTTTTCATTTTTAAAGGAATGAAAAATAAATTATACATAGGTATATTATAATTATAGTATAATATATATGTTATATATGTTACATAAATTCATTAATTCCATCATTTATATATTCCGTTTATAGCATGAATGAGTCATGTCACTTTGAGGGGGCGGTAGTCCGCACTTCCTCAAATTAAATTATCGTATATATACAATATTAAAAGCATAGAGGTATATTATAAATGAGAATAACAGAAGAATATAGATAAAATAAATATCATATATATATTATATAATTATATTTCAATCATAATGGCTACGATAAGAGGTGGTAGGAGAAGATTGAACAATCATCGTTTCGTGAGGCAGTAGTTCGCCATACACAGAAATAATATGTTCGTATCCATTAGATGGAGGGGTGTGTAAGTGTAGTTAGAATAATTATCATAAAAAATCCTAGTATATTGAGTATACTAGTGTTGTTATGTAATCAAATAACAATAATAGAATATGAATTGAAGAAGTAAAATAAAAGAAGATAACTTGAGAGAAGACATTACCTCTAAATCGGGTAACTCCCTTTGGTTTGAACCAAAAAGCATTATTGAAGTGCCTTCTGCCTAAGGTAAGGATTATAGGAGGAATATAGGGATGTTGGGAGCTTATTTTTTCAGAGTTTGGACGAGAAAATGGGATTTAGAGGAGTGATTAAATGGGTTGGGGTGAAGACCTTTTATAAGAGGGAGGAGGCACAATTTAGAAGAGTTTAGAAATATTTGTTTATTATAATTTCATTTTCAGTTTATAAAAGGCTAAAAAGTTAGTTAATAAAAATATAATATGATTATGGATCTAAATCATCTAAAAAAATAGATTTTAGACAAGTTCATTTCATAAAATTAACATTAACTTTTAGATTTAACCCACAGTCTACTAATCTAACTTTTACCATGTCTTCTTGTATATTCATATTATATGGTTAATATACATACTATGAAATTAAAAAAGAATCTAAAGTAGTTAATTATTTATATTTTTAACATTACATAATTAATTTTTCAGAATATTAGATTTTTAGGATTATTATATCATTTAATAAAATAAAAATTCTTCTAAAAACTCATTTATGTCATTTTTTACACTATTTAGTAATTGATTTTTAATAAAGTGATAGAAACTTAATTAACTATACTAAAATGATTTAAATTAAATATAATACTTCATAGTTATCTATTAAATTATTTTATGGCATAAAATGGTTCAAAATAAATTTATTTTAATATTTATAATATAATTTATTTAAATATTTCATTAATAAGGTAATCACTACATCGCCATTGTGTCATAAATAAATTTATTTATTAAATGTATAAAAATTATTAATAAAATACCATTATGTAGAAAATATTTTTATCTTTATAATGAATATTTATAGTCTAATATATAAATTATATAACCCCGCTATAAAATTGGTTTAGTAAAAAGATTCAGGTTTATGATATTTTTATTTTTACGTTAAATAAAAAGTTATTAATGCCATTATCTTACCCAAGTGGATTTCAAAGGAAAAACGTTTCACTAAAGGTTTTTATTTGTAGGCCATGAATCATAAAATAATATTAGTACAAGTGTGATGGTAATTTTGTTCTATTATAATATAATTTTTTTCCTTGAATTAACATATTTACCTTTAACTATGGTAAAAATTTTCAAAATGTTAATATTCAAAAAAAATTATTTTGATCCTATTAGTCCAAAATATTTACCCTTATTATGACCATATATTTTAGATTTTTTAAATTTAATTCAAGGAATCTGTAAAATTACGTTCAAATGAAAAAGTCAGTGTTTAACTACTATGCATTATTTTTCACTATTCATAAAAAATTTAAATTTATCAGAAAAATACAAAAAATAAACCCAAATATATTTTTGATATTATGAATTAAAAAATGATTTCAATTTTACCAAATTCAAAACATATAAAATTCATTAGCTAATTTAAAATTAATTCCCATTATCAAAACCATAAAGCGTTTTTTTAAGAAGTAAAAACTACCGAAAGATGACATGTGTTTATGTCCAATTTAAAAGTGAAATTACTTCCAAGGACCAACATTGGATTAAATGATAAGAAATATAATACAATTAAACTTTAAAAATAAATTAAAATTACATTCTAACTATATAAATAAATTAGATGAAAAGACAGTTTTACTTAAAATGGAGTATTTTCACTATTCATTAAAAATGAACTTTATCAGAAAAATAGCAAAAAATTATCCAAAGTAAATTTTGATGTCACTGTTATAAAAAAGAACTTTATTTTTTAAAATTTAACTTATAAAAGTGGATAAAACTAGATTAAAAAGGGTTCTCCATGAAAAGGAAATAAAACAACCTTTTAGAGTATTTCATTCTTAAGATCGCATTTATTCTTATATTGAGCCTCTAAAATTTATTGGATAAATGTAAAGACATTTAAAAAAAATTAATCATATTTTAGTTGTTATGTTCATTCACTAAAATACATCGGCTATGTGTTAACTACTATTTAAAATATGTTATTATTTAGTATATCTCAAAGTCGTGTGCAAAATAAGATTTCAAAGAAACCTATTGTTAAATTTTGAGTACGCTATTGAAAAAAGTGTCATATTTACCATAAAATTAATATCTCATTAATAAATATTAATAATTATGAAAAAGTATTAATCTATAAATACCTGGTTCATTACACAAGGAAATCCAAGTTTCAAGAAGTGTAAATTAAAAACAAATGTGATGTGTAACCAAGGACAACTTAGAAACATGGTTGGTGAACACATGATATTCATACATTGGTAACTAAAATGTATAAAACATCAATAATTTTTTTCCTGTATGGGTTTTCAGTCCTAATAAGACAACCTCACACTTTAATGTCATTTTCTATCTCTATCCCAACATTGAAAATAATCCCCCAAGGAAACTCATCCATTTTATTGAGGATTAAAACATAAATTCCATAAGTATAAAACCATAATAAAAAAATACATCAAATGAATAACCAAAATCAAAAGAAGAAATCCCAACTACTCGGGGAAAGTTGAGGATTATAGAGAGAAAGAGCTCGTGACACCCTCCTCACATTTACCACTAGAGTCCTGAAAACCATATATACAAACTTCAAACACCACAAATAACAATAGGTAATTTCAATACCCAGTTCCCATTGGGAAAATTACATTTGATAACACTATTTAATGAAAAAGAATGGGGTTCCATTGAAATTTTCTCCTGAACTGATCTTCCACATCACCTGAAGTGTGAGTATGATCCCCACAAGCTAGAAACTTATTCTTAGGCATCATAAAATGAACATTGGGAATGATTTATCCCTCATAAATAGATAATAAATAAGTAGTGGAAATAAAATCAAAAAACACACAACTAGGGATAAAAATAACTCTACATACACACGAGATAAAACTAATATATAACTATAAGCATAATGAAAATTGAGCCACATAAGTTAGAAAATAAAATGAAATGGTGTAAATGACTAAAATAAACTCAACTGAATGTAAATCAAAAGACCATCTCCAATGAGCCACCAAGTTACCCATGAGAACCATCCAACCACAATTCCCTCTCATAATATCTAAAGGAAGTAAAATAACTTGAATGATCCCAAAAATATAAAATACAGTCATGATATAAACTCCCAATAGGTCACCACAACCCATATAATCTAATAAATTACTTTCCTATTAAATCCAAAAAATTATAGTTTGAAATAAAATATAAAAAAAATTCTATAATGTTTTAAAAAGGAATAAAAACACCTCAAAAGTGAGTTAAAAATATTTTTTAGTATTTTCATTAAATGAAAACAATAATTTGTAAAACACTTATATCTGACAAAAACTACTTTACCAATTCAACATTTTAAAGTCCCACATTAAAACCATTTCATAAACACCCCTTTTTAAAAATGACATTTTAAAACACAAAGAGGTTTCCAAATATCATATGGTTTTCTAAAACATGTTTGAAAACTAACCATTTCTATAAATCTAGGAGCAAAGACTTGGAACCATATTTTTAAAACCCACACACACTCAGAGTTCAAAAAAAAACAAATCCACTTTTCTGTTTAAAATATTCCAAAAATATTTTTAAATGAAAATTTAGAATTTGAAATAATACCTTTTAAAACCATCACTAAAAAAGGTTTGAAAGAACTTTAAAAACCACACTTTCTTTTTCCAATTATTTTAAAGACCTTTCAAATTACATTTTCAAACATTTGAAAAGTAAATCACCCAAAGAAGGATAAAATCATGATCACCACAATTTCAAGTAATATAATAATGGGAAATAACTTACAAATACATATTTTCAAAATAATGATACAAATAACAGGGGATACAATCAGAGAACAAAGATAAATCCCCTGAATAATCGTAAAAAGGATCCTAGTGTCATGAGAATCTTCACTAGGATCTAGTAATAAAAGGACCTGATCTAGAGATAAGGAACCAAGGACAATAATAATGAACATATCAATATCCCTAGAAGTCCAGCTAAACTACCTAAATATATTGTCCTTTGAATGACTTTATCCATGGGATCAAGAATTGTTTTGTCCTTGGAATGAATTCATCCATGGTATCAACTAAGTTAATTTCCATGGGATGCATTTTACCATTGGATCATTTAAAGAATAATTGTTATCATAGGGTCCCACTACTAATTTTGATCTAACCATATCAGAGTAGTCAAGAAAAAACCTCTCTAGTCAACCCACTATCACACTATAGTTTTCCAATAGATAGGCCATGTACTATCTACCTAGTACCCCATGATGATTCAACATGTAAGATATCATAATCAAACATTCTTATACTCTAGGATAAAACCCTTGAAAATAACTCCCACATTACCTCTTTCCCTCACAATATGTAGCCCCTTATACATCCTATATAAATATCTTATAAAAAGTAATCAATAATAATCAACCCCTCACAAGATCACATGCCTCAATAGGAATACAAGATTCAATAGGTCTTAAGAGGGAATCAAACCTTTTATGAAAACCCATTTCTCATAAAATACCAAATGGTTCTTTAATTTTCAAAAAAAACCAGGAAAACAAAGTTATTTTATGATTTAAAAAATTCAACTCAATTAACTATTAAAACCAATTTTTATCAAACACATTTGAAACTCAAATGGAAACTCACTATTCCATTTTTAAGTTACCATTGAAAATATTCAAATCTACAACTAAATTCAAAATTTATTCAACATGGGATAAAACACCCTTTTTAAATCAATCAACTCAATTCGAAATATCAAAATATTTAACACCTCAAATAGTTCATATAAAAATAATTCATTATTATAAAAATATATTAAATAAATAATACAAGGGTTACCACACCAATTTAAAATTAAACAACCATTTCCAATAATTTAACGATTTTAGAACCTATAATTTTTTTTATAAACCAATTAACAAAATAATACCTTTTAACACAACAATTCGATGCTCACAACAACTTTAAAAACTAAAATAATTCTTTAAAAACCAATTGGTAATTTTCAAAAATAGTTGGCATGGATCCCTATCCCATTCCAAGGTTTAATTTAATTTAAAAAAAACCAAACCCTCATGGGTACTAAATATATATAAACATTGATAAATATTCATTTTCTAACTACATGATATTAAATACATGTAATAAAAAGAAACAAAAAAGAAACACCTACCTCAGTTCAATGGTAATCATGCCATAATTTTTCACCTACAACTAAAAACACACCCCCAATCCAAGATGTTCCCTCTACAAACTCTATATGAAAAATTCCCAATAATTTGAACCAATTTCCACCTTTAAATCATACAATAAAGAAAATAGTGTTCATGGAGGAAATTATAAACCAAGGGAAAGAAAGAATAGAAGAGAGGGAGAGGTTTAGAGGGATATACCATGGAATAATCCACTTGAATCCAGGTTCAAAAATTACTAAAATTGGAGGATAAGGGTGGGAGACACCCAAAAAGGGTGATCCTAGTTCATTTGAGCAATACGGGGAGAGTATAGGGTGGTTAGATACTTAAAGACAAAGAGGTTAAATAAATAAATTCAATTTCTATTGAATCTAGGTATGGTGAAAAGTTTTCCAAACCCTATACTAACCTTGCGCACGACACTTCCTAGAAAAACCCTTCCCCACAAGGTATCTTTTAAGCACTTCATAGTTTAAAAAATGATGATCTAACCATGAAAAATGAAATTTAAAAAATTAAGATCCAATTTGAATGCTTGCCCCATAGTTTACCTAACCATGCTCAAGCCGTGTGGTACACCCGAGACTCACTAAAGGTCATGCATAGTTTCTCTTAAGAATCACATAGTTTGTAAACAACCCTTGCACCAATCATAAAACCCAAAATATTCATGTTCAAAGTGAACTACATGTAAGGGTTTCATGGAGTTATGTAATGGTAGTATCATAGTTTCCTTCAAACCGTTCACCTTATCTATGCACAAAAGAAAAAAAACCAAATGTCAAGTTTTAGGAAGAAAATACAAGGAAACATAAAACAACCCTCATAATTATAAAATTATAAAAATTAAACACCATAGTTTCATGGTGGGTTTCACATACTTATATTTTAATCACTAACTAGGTTTTCCCTCCATCACACACCATATTGAATAGTTAATGGTGTGTAATTACATGCCATGTACTGGCTGACCATGCACTCAAGTATACACCATGTCATATGGGGAAGAACTACATGTTATATAATTCTTGACTATACACCTTGTAGTTATTAAAACATTATCCAATGACCACACACAACATACACATATTAGTTACATGTTATGTGATATTATTCTCACAAATAAACCCTTGTTATGATACATGAAAAAGTAAACACTGTGTTGGCCCAAAAATTCTAGAACTCAACATCTCCATTGAAAATGTTTCCACCATCATCGTTATGACATCTAATTAGGCTTATATATTCCTCAAATTTTTTATACACAATTACTATAAATGATTTTCCCAATCTTCCCCACATGTAGTCCACTGGAAAACTAATCATGACCATTAGAAAGTTCTATACACACATGCCTCTTATATTTTACAATCACATAATAAACCATATGTATTCCATAATCATCATCACTAAAACAAAAATTGTTTCCCATAGTCCTAGATTTCAAAAATGCAAATAATTAGACCAATATCTATCAAAAAACCAAAAAATTGAATGTTAATGATGAATATATGAAGAATATAGGGGGAAACCATGATAAATCATAAATGAAAATAAAAAATGGTCATTGAAAATACTAGAAACCAATCTTATGACATGAATTCCATAAGACAATAAATTATAATATAAAATAATAGAATTATAGGAAAAAATATTTAAGTAGATGATACATAGGGCCAAGAAAAAGATGAAATAAATTTAAAAACAAATTAATCGATGACTAGAATCACAAAAAATTGAGCATTATGGATATAAAAATTTATAACACATAACATAATGAATGTCGGTTTAATATTGGTGTATTAGCCACATGATATTATCATCTCCATCGGTGTATATAAGATCCCATCCCCTGATTTGATGTTGATCCTTCCATGATCCCCTCTCTACCTCTTCCCCATACTAGGGTTATTTAAATGAAAGAATATAGTTAACCCTAGGAGTGAAATATAATAAAGCTTATATGTAGGGGAATTAGGGTATCTATAATACATAGATTAATTTTTTTATTTAATTAAATTAATTTATATGTTCTACATGTGACACAAAACAATCAAGGGTTCCAGTGTAAATGAAATATACACTTCTCATAGGGTAAAACCCCAATTTCAGATTCAACAACAGTCTCAGTTTTCCCATCATAGATTTTTTAGTAGATATAAGTGTTTAATCAAAAAATAAACATGTGTGGTCTATAAATAATATTTTTATATATAATATATTTTTTTCAAGGATATTTCATTCCTATGATCTTCCATTGGCTTATCCCAGGGTTAATAACCACATTATAAAATCAATGAGAGCATTATATAATAATTTCGATGTCGTATGCTATAGAAAAATTACCATTTTACCCTTAAGTGGTATAAGTGACTCCCAAAACTCAAAATTTAGCTAAGTATCAACCATAGAAATCTAAATCACTAATTTCCTTTCATTAATACCTTTTTATAAGTCATTAATATGTCAAAATATGGGTTTTAGAACCCATGAAGTCTCATTTCAACTATCCTCCCAACCCTTTTACAATTTAAGAAATAATTAAAAAATCTATAAAATTTTATTTTAATTATACTATAATATTTTTATAAAACTCAAATATTTAATAGTTTTCCCTTATTTGAAACTAAAAAAACATTGTTCAATGTGGTTGTTTAACACTACCTAAGTAAACGATGGTAATTTATTTCCACTTATGAATTATATTTATCATTTTAAATTTATTTCATGACTAAATATAATATTAAAAATGAAATAATATCTTATTTAGGATTCTTGAATGATAAAATAACTATTATTTTAATGATATTAAAAGTAACAAATCATAAGTGTCTAAAATAATCTTATCAAGGAAGATTCTTTGAATTGTTATGATCTATTGAACTATTGAACCACCACAATTTTGTAAGTGCATGAGAAATATACCTTGGGTATTATATATCTTATAAAATCACTAGAAAATGAACTTTGACCTTTACAAATGCATCAAAGTGGTTTTGTAACTATGAATCAAAAAATATGAAAATGATTCATAGAATCAAAATTAATCCATTAAATAAATAATAAATCATAATAAATAAATTAAAAAAGAATTATAATAATGAAATAAACATGAAAAATGTTATGAATGAAGTAAATAATAAATAAAGATTTATTATTTAGGAAGTTAGAAGAGTGTTTGAATCAATCTCAGACTCAAGGTAATGGTTTCTCTTCCAAATCCTCATTTTTAATAAATTATTTTTCTATTACCCATAACTCATCCTATATCATATCTGAAACGGTTTTATTATGTATGAATTACTAATTTCACCTTTATATTTGAGGAATTATTTTCTTTTTTACATATCTTATTGATTTTTAGCTCATACCTTATGTAATTGTAAGGGGGTCTCCCACTCCTTTTTTAATTTCTTGTAGGGGGGGGTCTCCCACTTCTTTCTATCTCTCAATATAGACTTTTATTTTTCTCTTCTATATCCATGTTATTTATGTCATAGATATATTCGATTAATATTCCACTATTTATTTGAATTTTGTAATATTGAATTGATTATATACCCTAATAGAGATATACCCCAAATCCTTATACAAATATGATGTGTATTCAACTATATAATATTATATGATTTAGGGGTTTTATATGGCACTCTTGCCTTGTCCTTTTACTATCTATGATATAGATAAATCATTAGCCATGATAAATCTTATTATATGATTCATATTATACCATATGATTAAACAAGGGAATTAATTTTACTATGTTAACATTCTAATACCCCCACATAAACTATCATTGACTGAAGTTTGATACTGACTGAAAATTCTATTTTTATTTGATTTTCAAAATCGGGTCGAGCCAAACATGATATTACCGAAATACAAACTCAAAAACCACTTTCACGAGATCTAGTTTTTGATTCAAAATTCAAAATCACCCAAAAACCATCATCACATCACCACTAGTACGCCTCGGGACATGGATCCTTGAGTAGCGAGCCTTCTGGAGCTGCGCCCTTGACATCGAACCACCTCGTCATCACCATCATCAGATAATTCCAATGAGAACCCTACCGGCCAATGCCGCTATAGCTTCAAACATTGAAACAGAATAGAGATTAAACCTTGTCATCGTCCATACACCATGTCAACGTCGTACCCATCCGAAGACTATCGTGCCATCATCATTCCAATCTGATGATTGTCATCAACCTCATCGTGCCATCGTCGCCTGTATCACCACTTTGAGAAAAAAACTGAACAATTAAGAAAACCAGAAATAGAAACACCACCATTGATGTTGATAAAGATAACACCGAAAAATTACATCATCATAGAGTCCAAAATCCAGAAACCATCCCGACTCTGGTCACGCCCATCAATAGCCTCCAACCCACATCCCAAAACTTCTTAATACCACTGCTCTGGCTCTGACTGGGAGAGGCGCAAAGGAACACGATGCCTAGGAAGGGATAAGAGCGGCCAAAAAACACCGAAAAAATCCTTCAAGGTAGAAAACAACAAATACCATTTGACTGCTGACCCATGAACCCAAAATCTCATAGATTCCACTGCTACAAATACAACTTGGAGAGGAGTAGAGGAACAAGAATCCAGAGCGAGTTATGAGTGGCCAAAGGCTAGAAACATCAAGGATCCTAAAACAATACCACCAATACCTCACCGTAGAGCATTCGATCCTGAACATTACCTTGAAATTGCCATCAAGATTGAGCAGATCGACACCGGTCTTCATTCTATCGCATGGGTGGAAACAGAGCACCGCCGATGAGAAATGGAGACAAAATCCCATTATCAGGGAAGACCGAAGAAGTCAAAGTGGAGGGGAAAATAGGAAAAGGATGAAAAGGGGAGGGGGAAGGCACCAGATACTCCTCCCCCATCCAAATCACCGGCAACTAATGTTTGATATGATAAAACATTTAGGAGTTCTAATAGCTGAAAGTTTACAAGTATTGTGTAATGTCATAGAATTTATGTATAATTTTTTTAATTATATGTAATTATTTTTAGACTGAAAAATCACCATAGATAAGTCGTTAATGAACCAAATTAATTCCTTCGATTTGTTACTCACCCTTCCCCTCTATTTAAATGGAGCATGGGTTGGGGTTTTTGAGAAGAATTCTTCAAGCGAAGAACCACTAGTGAAGTACTATAGAAACTTCCACTAGCAGAGGACGGAAGCTTGGGCAGCAACGATATGGGATCGACGAATGCTGGAGACTCCATCCAACGAGGACTCTTCTCCCGCCACAACAGCGACACCACCAACAATTCTTGAGGTAGGGGTTTAATAAGAAAGTTTATCTTTGTTGAATTAAATTGCTTCCACCTAGAATGATGTTAATGTAGAGGGAAAGGGACAAATGAACAAGGCCCAAACCCTCGGCCACTTCGTTTCTTGAAGAGTACTTCATGGGATGATTTTCATCTCGACGGAAAGCAAAAACTGGGTGGCATGCAACGACAATGGAATTCCGGGAGGGCCATAGTCACGTCCAGAAGGAAGAACGAACCACCAGAGCTCACCCAATGTCCCACATAAGATTCTCTGGCTAAACACTGGTGCAATAGAACCAACGACCAGTGACCAGCCCTCACTGGCCATGGATGAGGAAGGAGCCGCCCAGCGCCGTGGTGGACGGATAGGTGGCCAGCTCGACCGACCGTAGAGGTGGGAGGCGGCGCGCTATCGCACACCGTGATGAATGGCCCACGACTCTAAGGTTACGGTGAAGTTATGGACTCTCTCACTGTGGGTTCCACAGGTGACGAGGTGGTACAATCGGGCACCACCAATAAAGTAGCCGAACTGATCCTTTGAGCCATTCGGTTGGTGGACCGCGCGACCCCGGCACGGATCGCGCCAGCCAGTGGGTTGGACCGCCCGATGGGTCGGGATGGTCCATGGAACGGTGTTCTAAGCCTGCCATGGACTCGCTCAACCAGAATTTCCCAAGCTAGTTTTTTCTGGGATGGGTCGGACCTGGGCCGGGTTGGGTGAACTCGGATCAGTTCGAGTTGACCCCTACTGGACCCAGACCGGACCCAGACCCCTTTTATCACAAATACGCTTAAAAGGCCATATCTTGCAAATAAGATGTCTATTTAATGAAACATATATGGAGATGGAGTACTTGGAATTATATGGTCCTTTTGAAATACTTAACCTGAGTTTTGGATAATGTTGGAGTATAGCCGGGTTGGATCGTACCCGAATCCAATTGGGCCCTTGGCACTAAAATGCCTATAACTCTCAGACCGAGCTTCCGATTCACGCACTGTCTGATGCATTGGAACCCTTATGAAATTAAAAATCCTTGGGTATATTCTTCATGGAACTTAGTGATAGTTGAAGTATGACTGATGGCTTGAGGATTGGTTTCTCCTAGAAATAAGTGTACTTTGAGAGGAAATCCTATGGCTGGATGAGACATGAAGAGTGAAGAGTGATCTTGTGTGGGTTAGCACCGAGGGATTCTGTGTGCATCAACACCGAGAGATTATGTGTGAATCAACAACTAATTATTCTGTGTGAATCATCACCCAGTGATTTTGTGTGAATCAACACGTAACAATTCTCTGTGAATCAGCACCCAACGACTCTAGGTGAATCAACACCTAGCGATTCTATGTAAATCAGCACATAGTGATCCTGTGTGAATCAGCACCTAGCGATCCTATGTGAATAATCACCTAGATATCCTATGTGGTTCAGAACCTATCGATATTTTGTGGGTCTTCCAGTGGTTAGTAACTATTGATCCTATGCGGGTCAGATCCTATGCGGGTCAGTAGGGGTTAGCATCTATCTATCCTATGTGGGTTAGAAATAGTGCCTCTTAATAGAATAAGTTGATCTAGTATTATGAATAATCATCTATACTGATCTACTTAAGTTATACCTGGTTTGATCTAAGTATATTACTTTGTGCTTTGTGGTTTTCCTTTGTGGATTTCTGGGAGACCTTCAGGGGTTCTGGGGTCCCTACTGAGTATTTTTATACTCACCCATACATGGGATTCACTCGTACATTGTTGTGTCTTATGCAGATAACGGACAACCTTGAATGAGACTCAGGGAGCTAGGACCTAAATGTGGATGACAATGACAATTAACGTGGAGAGCTTCAGAGATGGACTGTACCTACCGTTTGGGTAGGATCCATGGTGGATGATCTCAGGAGTTTTCTTCTATTTTCTGTTTTCGATTGTAGTTGTATCTTTTCCGTTGGACTTGTATTCCTGCCCCTTTACATTCAGTACACACTTTTACTATTGCAGTTTTAATTTGTGGTTGCATCTTGTTGTGTTGTTGGAATATGTGTTTTTACAGGTTTAAATGCAATTCCATCTCATTTAGAGATATGGGTTTCCAGTGCTAGTCTCCAACCCCTGACCTATGGAATGCGGGCTTGGGGTAGTGATGGAACGAGCCCTAGGGGACGGGTCGTGAAAAAGCGGTATCAGAGCGGGTCGATTATTCCAGAAGAACATGGAGTCTATGTTTTCAATGGAGTAAAAATGTTAAGTGTTTTTAGTGTGGTTTTCAGTTCGGGGAGTCCAATGTTGGTGTGGCGGCGGACGTATCCATACACCAGGACCCTTGATTCTTATTTCTGACTCAGTGAATGAAAACACTGATTGCGTGTGTTTTGGAAATGATTTTCTTTTGATATCTCTTGATTCATCTCACCATTTATAACTTATTAACTGTGGTTCATTTTGATTCTCTTTTCAGATGCCAACATGAAGACAAGCAGCCAAGATTCCATTGAATGACCATGAGGATGGTCTATAGTGTGACGAGGCTTCATTACAAGGATTGTCGCCCGAGATGGTACCTTCAGGTGGTGTCCCAGTGATACCACTGCTTGTTGGTCAACAGTTACTACCGACACAACCAGTGGTGGACACATATAGGAGTAGTTCCTTACATGAGTTTTAGTGACAGATACCCCTCCGGTTCTGAGGCAAGCCTGACTCATAGGTGGCTAAGGATAAGCTAGAGGTGGTGACTGAGTTTCTATCTACCCGGGGAACTGTTAGATTAGATAGTGGTCCTAGTAGTGAGAATTCTATATGGATTAGCAAGGTGATGGTATGGTATAGATTACCCCTATCTTATGATGAGATTAATATTCCATGGATAGATCTTGAGACCCTTCCTTAGAGGAGGGGTCTCTTTCCATAAAAAAATCTAAGGAGTATGTGTTCCTAAGAGCATCTACAGCTTCAGAAGGACGACATGTTGGTAGCTAAGCTTTCGTTGAGGCGTACCGACCATTCTAGGTTCTTGATTAATATGATATGAAATATGTTTCAGGTATCGAAACTCTGAGTGAGATGTGTTTAAAGACATCTGAGTTGATACAATTCTTCTGTGTATTCCTACTTATGTTAAGGTGCTAGAGAAAACCTTTGTGGTTGAATGTTCTTTGGCTGAGCATATACAACCAATGAATGTTAGCAGTGAGAAAGTATGAAACAGACAGCAGTCTTAGAGACTTGGGCATGTAAAATGTTTTGGGAAGAAGAAGTGATAGGGATAGATGAATCTACAGGGTAGAAAACATGGAAGAGGATCTAGGGGAGAATCATGAGGTGGTATACATATCTATTTGTTACAACCACCACCCCAGTGTGGTCCTCACCAGAATCATGGAGTTGGAGGACATGGTAAGGGAGTAGCTACAAACGGTCAATGAGTGTCACCATAGGGCTCTAGGAATGATTCAAAGTATGGTATGTGTCTACTACTAGCTACCGTATTAATAGACATAAGTATTAATCATTTCCTCATTGTCACGAATCTTGTTCAAGACCTAGAGTTTCCAATGAAACTGTTGACTTGACCCTTACGTCTAGAGATACATGTGTTAGGAGACTTGATAATCACACTTATGCTGATAGTGTGATCAGACCCTTGAGGTGAGATTTTTGGTTGGAACCTCTTGGTGGAAGCGTCAAGACCTTATGATGTTAGTTTGAGTATGGACTGGTCATCCACAGTTCATGCTCAGATTGACTATTTTAGGAAAAAAGGTTGTGGTATATCTACAATGTTATAATGGGGTTTTTACTTGGTCAGTGAAAAATGAAACCCAAGAAGCATGGGTTAAACTCATGCATAGGAGGGTGCAACTAATCACTCATGAGTCAGCCAACCTTACACTCGTCGTAGTATGTGTTTTGAGTTTTCAGTTCCCAAAAGTAGTGGGAGAGTGCCGGAACACCCTTTCAAAATATGTTTCCAGGATTACCTCTCTATAGGGAGAGGGTCTTCTACATCAACTTGTACCCCATGAAAGTACCAATTTCTATAACTGCATATCAGGTGGCTTCTACGGATCTCGGGGAGCTGAGAGTATAGTGGGAAGAATGGTTTACTGCCTACTCCGATCACAAGAGTATCAAGTATATCTTCTCACAGAAAGGCTTAATACAAATACAATGATGATCTCTAGAGTTACTCTAGGAATATGAATTTGAGATAGTCTGTACTCATGAGAAGCAGAATGTGGTGGTAGACACACTCAACAGGAGGGATGGCCTACAGTTGCTGAGTGAGGCGATAAAGCAGCTAGCCGCGTTGCAGTTATCCTTTGTGGATAGTGATGGGGAAAATTACCATCAGTATATAATAGTTACTTTCCCACTACTTTAGTGATTTAGGGAGGCACAACATGGGGACGTTGACTGTGAGGCTCGAAGTGCTCAGATATCCTCAGGATGGGCTCCTGATAAATTTTCTGAAGGTGGAGAGCACACCATCCTCTTTAGAGAACACACCATGATAACAATGATGTTACGAGAAAATGTGTTGAGGGAGTTCCACACATTCCCTTTGGAGATACAGCTGGGTGTGGTGAAGATGTTCCTGGACCACTACCATCAGTACTGGGGGACAAGGATGAAGAAATCAATGGAGAAGTTCATATCATGATGCCTCACATGTCAGAAGGTGAAAGATGAGCATCATATTTTTACACATTTGTGCACAAATTTTACCCCCAAACAGATGGTCAGATGAAGCAGACCATACAAACCATGGAGGACATGCTTCTTGCTTGTGTCATGGATTTTGGTTATAGTTGGGAGGACCACCTAACACTATTGTATTTTGCGTACAACATTAGTTGTCACTCCACTGTGGGCATGGCACTTTTTGAGGCCATGTATGAGTGACTGTATAGATCACCTATATGCTGGACAGACCCAGGGGAGTTAGCACTTTTGGGTCCAGAGATGGTACATGATACCAATGAGAAGGTGCAGATCATCTAGGAGAGTATGGAGACTCCACAGAGAAGACATAAGTCTTATGCCGATGTGATACAGAGACCCATAGAGTTCGAGGAGGGAGACCAAGTATTCCTATGGGTCTCACCCCGAAAGGAATGAAGAGATTTTTTTGGGGTGGAAAGATATCTCCGAGGTTCATAAGACCTTTCAGGATCCTCAATAGAGCTAGAGAGGTGGAGTACTTCCTAGATCTTCCCCCACAGATGCACCAGGTGCATAATGTTTTCTATGTGTCACAGCTAAGGAGATACGTGCATGATCCAGCATATGTTATCGAATAAGGCGAGTTGAACTTTGATGATGAGATGAATTTTATGGAGTTCCCAGTAGAGATAGGGGATTGACAGGAGCGAGTCCTTCATGGATGATTGATCCCTCTAGTGCGAGTTTTCTGGAAACATGGGAACCTCCACGAGAGAACATGAGACTGGGAGGCTCAAATTTGTGCTTATTAGCCTCATTTGTTTGATTTACCATTATTTTGGATTTCAGGGACATAAATCCCTAAGGTGGGGAGAATGTAATTTCCTAAAATTTCCATATAATTTTTTAATTATATGGAATTATTATGAGACCAAGAAATCTAATGACACGTGATTTTGAGGCTCAGCATTCCAGGAATGATCTATCTGAAAATTTTATGTTTTAAATAGTGTGCAAGAGTGGTTTTCCTGAAAAAGTGGTATAACTATTAAAATGGTTCCTAAATAAGAAATATGAGGGAACCATTGTGTTTAGGATGGCAGGTTTACCCTAGGTGCGACTAAAGTTTTGTCATCACATGCCTCCAGTGAAAAAACCAAAAAATGGCATAATTGTAAATAAAATTATTAAATAAAATTATTTTATTTTTAAAATTCTTATAACTCATGAACGATGACTCGGATTAAAAATAGGAGACCACCACTGAACCCATTAGGGTAATATTTCCTTAGGCAGATCCTAACTTTAGCCGGCACGGGCCAACATGTAAAGTTTGTTTTTAGCCGCAAATAAAATAATTAAGTAACAACTATTTTATTGTTAAATTCTATAACTCCTAAATAGTAACTCATATTTGAAATCTGAGAGTATTGTTGAGCTCATGAGGGAGTGTTTCCTTTAGGCAGATCCTAACCTCAACCAGCACATGTTGAGGGTGACTGTTAATAATTTTTTGAACTTTTGTTAGGTACGTTTAGTAAACGTGCGGATGAAAATTTATATCTTTTGAACCAATACTCAGAATTTAAATATGAGGGCACCTTTGAACTCATAGTTCTGAGATTAACATAAGGGATGCTTAAATTCGACTACAGATGGGATGGTGAAAAATTTAGTTTTTTCAACTTTTAAAGAAATAATAAAGCAAAATAAAAATTGTTATTTTATTATCCTAACTCTTATTGACCGGCGATGGTGGGAAAGATGGGTTGTCAAGCCATTTAATGGCTTGACTATTCGGTTTCATAACCTCACCATTAGAAATTAAGAGGTTCATTAATTTCAAATGCATCATTGAACCTCCTTAATTTCGTCAATGATTTATTCACCCTTCCCCACTATTTAAATAGAGATCGGGTTGAGGTTTTTGACATGACATCATCAAGAGAGGAACCTCTGGTGAAGTACTGTGGAAACTTCCACCGGTGGAGGATAGAATCTTGGGTGACAATGATCCGGGATCGACAAATTCCGGTGACTCCATCCAATGAGGACTCTTCTCCCACCACAACTGCGACACTTCCAATGATTCTCGAGGTTGGGGGTTTAATAATAAAGATTATCTTTGTTGAATTTAATTGCTGCCACCTGTTATGATGTTAAAGCAGAGGGCGCGGGCCAAAAAACAGGTCTCGGACCCTCCGCCAATTCGTTTCATGATGCATTCTTCCTGGGACGATTTTCATCTAGACAGAATGCAGAAACTGGTTGCACGCAATGATGGCAGCATCCCATGAGGGCCTTAGGTGTGTCTAAAAGGAATAAAGGACCACCGGAGCTCACTCGGTGGATTGTGGAAGTTACGCTGGCGTGAAAATGGAACGACAACACCATCTACTGGTATTAGTGACGAAGGTGATGGGCGACGCTCATAGATTGTGAATGAGGGCGGTGATGCTCGACGCCGTGGTAGAAGGATAGGTGGCCGGCTCGACTGTCCTCAAAGTTGGGAGGTGGCACGCCATCCAGTGCCGTAGTGAACGGGCCTCGGCTACAAAGCTGCGGCGAAGGCTGAGACCTATTCCCTATGGGTCATGCGGGTGATGAGGCAGCGCCACCTGGAACCACCAATCATGGAGTGGAACGACTCCTTTGAGATGTTCAGTAGGTGGACCACACTACCCCAGCGCGGGTCGCACCAGCCAGTGGGTCGGCCGCCCAGCGGGCCTCACTCAGCTGGTGGGCCATTCCAGTTCGTAGCCCATCCCAACCGAGCTAGGTCGGGTCAACCCAAACTAGGTCAGGTCGGCCCAGACTAGTTTAGGTTGGGTCGGTCAGACTAGGTGGGGCTGGGTTTGTTGGACCGGGTCAGGCTGGGTCAGTCGGACCAGACTGAGACCCCTTTCGGCCCAAATACTCTTAAAATACCATATCTCACAAACCAGATGTATGTTCGACGGACCGTATATGGAGATACAATACATGGAATGAGACAATCCTTTTGAGATACTTCACCAAAGTTTTTTTTAAAGTTGGAGTATGGTAGGGTTGGATCGTACTTGAATCAAACATGGCTCTTAGCACTAAAATGTCAGTATCTCTCAAACCGGGCGTCTGATTGACACGCCGTATGATGCGTTGGAACCCTTATGACATGAATGATTATTAGGTAACATTTTTATGGGACTTCGTGCTATTTTTAGTATGACTAATTTCTTGAGTAACAACTTCTCATAGAAACAACCATACTATGAGCGGAAATCCTGTGGCTGGATGAGACATGAAGAATGAAGATCGATCCTATGTGGATCATCACCGAGTGATTCTGTGTGAATCAGTACCGAGTGATTATGTGTGAATCATTTTCCAATGATTCTGTGTGAATTAGAATTGAGAGATTCTATGTGCATCCACCTCTAGTGATTATGTGTGAATCAACACCTAGTGATTCCCTAGCACCTAGCGATTCTATGTGAATTAGTACCTAGAAATTCTGTGTGAATCAGCACCTAACAATCTTGTGTGAATCATCGCCTAGAGATCATATGGGGATCATAACCTATCGATCTTGTGTGGGTATTTTGTGGGTTAGTAACTATTGATCCTGTGTGGGTCAGATCCTATGTGGGGCAGTTGGGGTTAGTACCTATCGATCCTGTGTGGGTCATTAAGAATGCCTCTTAACAGAATAATATGATCTAGCCTTATAACTAATCATATGCACTTCTTTACTTAATTTATACCTGGTTTGAGTTGAGTCTATTTCTTTTTACTTTGTGGTTTTCCATTGTGAAATTCTGAGAGACCTTCAGGGGTGTCGAGGTCCCTATTGAGTATTTTTATACTCACCCTTGCATGGGATTTGCCCGCACCTTGTTGTGTCTTGTACAGCCGACGATAAGCCTTGACTGAGACTCGGGGATCTAGGACCTAATAGTGGATGGAAGTGACGATTGACATGGAGAGCTGCAGAGATGGTCTATACCTATCTTTCAGGTATTATCTTTGGTGGATGATCACACGATATGTATTTGGTTTTATGTTTTCTTCTGTAGTTGTATCTTTTTAGTTGGGCTTGAATTCCAACCCCTTTACTTTCTTCACACACTTTTACTATTGCATTTTTACTTCATGGTTTCATCTTGTTGTGTTCTTAGACTATGTTTTTGTATAGGTTTAAAATCAATGCCTTCCCATTTTGGGATACGGCTTTCTGGTGCTAGTTTCCAACCCCTAGACAATAGAAAGAGGGCATGGGGCAGTCACAACATGGGCCCTAGAGGATGGGTTGTGAAATATTGTAACTAAATTTCATTTACTCATACATTTTGAACATACAAGTAAATTCTTGGGTGACATAGGGAGTTTCCCCTAGTTTTTTATAAGGGGGAATCTTCTGTAGAGATGTGTGTTCATGTGATCCTTGAGTAAGTCTCCTAACGATTCTATATCTTCGTAGAATATATCATCTTCTTACCACCATTTCATCAAAGAGTTACTAGATTTTCATGTGATTTGTAGATAATCCCACCATGAATGGGGTGATTCAGATCATCCCATTGATACACCTCTAAGGGAAGAGTCATTTGTTTATTCCTAGTGATGTTAATCGAGATCTCAATTAAAAAAGGAGGCTCAACCATCTACTATGAAATTTAAAAATTCTTTATTTATATACACATGGGTTAGGTTTTTTATAGAATTATAATCTTGGGTAGGAGGTTTATAATTTATTTCACTATATTGAATAATTGTTATTTGGTCCTTATAAACCCATTATTGGTATCCAAGATTTACCATCCTTCTTGATTCTTGAAATATTATTTAAAATGAAGAAACCATGCATATAATTTTCAAATCGTTGAATACAATATAATTTTTATTAAGGAAAATGATTTTGTATTTAATATCATAGCAAAAAAATTTAGAATATGATATGTGGAAAATTTTATGACATGGGATGTCATAACCTGTGATAACATCATTCTTTATGATATGCTATATCATAGTGAATGTCATAGTGTAGCTATTTTTTTAATATTTTATAATGTGTGACATGAAGTGTAATATATTATGATAGTGTCTATACACACCTTAGATATATCGATGCTCATTGTAAAATATAACATCCCGAAACTAAATATTTTATCATAACTATGAATTATCTATCATAAAATATGATATAAAGTTGTAGATAGCGAATTCACCAGTGGTTCAATCATTCATAAACCATGATTTAGTTTTGAACTAATTAAAAAAATAATATTTATTATATATCAATAAATATGACATATATATAAATTGTTATTTTTCAGTTTTTAATATTTTTAATTGAATTAGATAATTTATTAAATGTTTATAAATTATAAAAAAAAGATAATTTGGGATATTTATTTAATTTATAAAGGAATTTAAAAATTATTTAATCATAAAGTGTTTAAAACTAATTAATTGGTTTTTATAAAACATTTAATAAATAAATATCCATAATATCAACTACTAATAATAAATACATTTTGAAATTTTATTTCATAACAAATAATTTGGATATAAAATGTTTTTATATAATTTATAAGGTTAATTTATGAAATATTTATGTATTAAAAAATAGAGCGAAATATAAAAGAGTATATTAAATGATGAAATCTTAAAAATTATTAATTTGAACTACTCAAATTAAAAGGCTTTATTTGAGGAATTATTTAAACTATATAAAAATATATTTTGATATGTTATATTTTCAATGATTAAATATTATTAAATATGTGATATTCTAAGTGATTACATAATATATTAATTATTCATGTGTTTGATGATTATATTTCAAATATCATATATTTAAGTAAAATTCCATATAAATGTCAATATGAAAGAGTTTATATCAGAAATTAATATAAAGTGTTTATATTTATTTAATTATTGAATGTCCATAATGTATGGATAAATTATAAAGTATTTATAATTTATTTAAAAAAATTTCATAAATGGATATCTCATGTCTAAATTTCTCAATTGATCATTTATATATTTTATTTTATTTATTTATTCATAAATAAATGTTTTTATATTGTGAATGGTTGTAGGCTTTAGTTTAAGGTGTTAAACTTATTAAAAGTTATTATGTATTAATTTAAAGAATAACATGCTGGGTATGATAATTGATTTAATTTTGTTCTACCTTAACTATTGAATCTTTAATATTTATGTAAAGAGTTACACAAAAATATGGTTTTCACAAATTGATTTGGTAGAAAGAATATATATTCCAAACTAAGTCATTAGAAGCATACATAAATGTAAAGGGAAGGAATGAGAAAAAATGGAGAGATTAAAATCATATTTAAAAAACTAAGTGTTAGATTTATTCTAAATAAAATAATTTTTAAGACCTCAATCATTCAACCAAGTATGTTCATGAATAAATAATATGCCATTAGGTTATCTTGTGTGTGGAAAATGTGTAATTAAGTGACAAAATGAGTTAAGTCCCTCATTTTTGGAATTTTATTTGGGTAAAATTTAGCTGGAAAACCATAAGAGGTAGGATACTAGAGGAACAATGTTGATTTTATCCATATTATGGATTGAATAAATATATGTCTGCTCAATAGTCTAAGAGTCCCATATGATATTATTATATTTATTTCCAACCTAAATATCTAAATTGATGAGGTTCACACCAAATTAGGTTCATTTATTAGTAAAATATGGATCTTTTCCCATTAAAGGATATGATAAAAATTTAAAAGGGGTGGTCATTTTAGAGGGAACACATTTAATAAATGTAAATATTAAATGAATTTAAAACATGTTACTCATATGATAAAATATTTATTTTGAAGATATAGTATAATCATCAACATATGAAAACAATAAATTGATATTAAACCTAAATAAAATAGTATGTTAATGTAAGAAAATTGTTATACTATTATAGAAAATAATTAATTAATCTTAAGAAGAAAGAAAAATTATATTTGTTTGAGTAACCCCTTACTAAACAACCTATTATTTAAGTTTTTAAACAATATAATCTAGATTATTATGAGAAACATAGAATAATTCAATTTGGGTTTCAAAGGAATTACAATATATGAAAAATAACCAAAGGAAATTTAGTCTCTACTAACATATTCAATGTGATTATATATTTTAATAATTTATATAGACTGTCAGTATCCTTTAAATAATGATTTGGATATGGAATTTGTAACATTCCAAGATTTTATGAAATATATTCTTTAAAATTTATTTAAAATATTTTATATATTTAATTATTTTAATTATTTTATATCTTTAATTATTTCATAAAATATCTTACATTACATGAAGAACCATGTTTATCTTGTGTTTCACACATCTAGTTTCTTCAATAACTTATGTTAAATGAAAGGTCGAGTCTTACTAGACAATAATATACTATTAATATTATTATTTAACATAATAGTTATCACCTATCAATTGGAATGAAGGGAATGAATAATATTAACAAAATTATGAAAATATTTGTAACACCCCAAGCTTCCACGATACACTTCTTTTTGAATAATACAATAGCTTGCGTTGTACGCAACATCGTGTTCTAACACACCACGACCAATCAAACTAGCCGTTACGAATAGTAAAACCCAATTTTTGAAATTTTATAATTTTTTGTAAAATGGACTTCATTTTGGGATTCAGAATATCAACATTATCTTAGGGTGAATTTTTGGTATTTTTCTGAAAACTATCAATTTTTGATGAATAGTGATAAACACTACGTTATTGTTTAACACCAACTTTTTATTAAAATAATTAGTTATTTTATTTAAATTTATATTAGGTATAAATATGTAAATAATACCTATATATATTCACTATAATTTATTAGATTCATTTTATAATAATATTAGATATATAAAAATTTATTGAACTATTTACCGTCTTTTACCCACCTTCTAGGCGCATTTGAAAATTTGCATAAAATATAATTTTACAGCTTCTGTGAATTGAATTTAGAAAAATCAATAGACATGGTTGACATAAATAATTAAAATGTGGTTCAATAATATGAAAATAGTTTTTTTGTGAATAGTAACTTTTGACTTTTATTTACCATAACTAAAAGAAAATAGGGTAATTAAAGGTAACAAATCATATTATAATTACCCTAACACATGTCCTAATTCTATTGGATAAGTTTATTTCTACTAAAATTAACCTTAGGAATAAAATATGATCCTTTTGTTCCACTTGGATTAGATAAGGATATTTATTATTATTTTATTTAATGAATAGTTAAAAGTGTTAAATTCAATGTTTTATAACTAAAAAATTTTAATATAGGGTTATACCTAAGATAAATTCTAAAATAAATATTTATTAAAAAGGTAAAATGATTTCATACATAATGGGATTTTATTTATAATTTTTGGACATTAAATAATTAAATTTATTTCTAACACAATAATGATGCAGTAATTACCTTATTAATGAAAGATTAAATTAATTGATATTATAAATCTCCGAATGAATGTAAATTGAGACTTCTAATAAATTAAACTAATTTTATAGGTTAATATAAAATTTTAGGTTTGATTAAATAAATTTTTTATAATTGATAAAGTTTTTATGACTTTCACAAAAACAAAATACCAAATCGTGTCAAAATTGACATAAATGAGTTTTTAAGACAAATACTATATTCTTAATTGATATAATATTCCTAAAAATATAAGGTTAGGAAAAAGGACATATATAAGGTTATATATATCAGTAATGAACTAGTTGGGGTTCTCTTGACTTTTTATAGTAAGTTTGTTAACAATTTGTTATAATAATACAAGAATATAGGGTAAAAGTTAAACTATTTATCTAAGAGTTAAATCTAAAATATAAGGTTAATATGGTGACCTAAACCTATATAAAACCTATTGGTTGAGAGTATTTCAACCCATACCAACCTTATACTCAAAACAAATCATATTTGAGCCCTTATAAACTGAATATGATTGTATAATAAAATAATATTTCAAGATTTTCTTAAAGTGACCCTCACATCTCTTATAAATGGGTACTTCCCCTTCTCTCAAAATCACACTTCCAAATCCATTTGTATTGGCCAAAAACTGCTCAAATATACTCCAAAATACCCTCAAATAACCCTAGAGGCCTTAATTTGATCATAAAGCCATTCTATTGAGCCCTTTTGATCAAATCCAGAGGAATCACCCGAAGAAGAGGTAATAATTTCATTACCTCTTTCAATGTTTGTTTCTTCTTCCACTTACTCTTTATTTGTTATTTACATAACCAAATAATAAATCTAGATCCTTATAAATACTTTTATTTTATTATAAATATGGTACAACCATATTCATTATTCTATCCATCCTATGAATGATAAGTCACCACACCTGTGTCCGTAAGGCCTACCATCTCTACATCGTGGTGTAGTTTGTTATTCAAATAATTCATTATTTGGATTGTTATAATAATAAGTATAATTTATGTAAATAATAAATATAAAATGTTAAGGATTATGTGTATATGATATAACATCCAATTAATTATGGTCTCACCATTAATCGAATGATATTATCGCTCGCGTGTAAGTATGGATTACCATCTCCACGAATGCGATGAAATTTATTCCCCATCAAAATCATTCAGAAATAATTTTCATTTTATGATTAAAAATAATGTTTAAGAACTTATTATAATTATATATATGAATCAAATACATCTCATCCACAGAAAACATGTATTACATAACCAAGCATATAATGGAAAACGAATCAGTTAACACTCGAAATGATGATGCAACTGAAATATTATTAACAAATCAATTTTATAAAATCATATATGATATCATATTTATGTATGTGGTTCTTGTATAATTTAATAACAATGATTTAACTATTATATATAAGGTTAACGTATCCTCTATTTAGGAAAAGTTAAATTTAATGGTTAATTCAACAATCTCTTCATAATCCGAGGTTGTTTATACATGAGTATCTACTGGGACCTCTTTATTGTCCACATCTTTGTTTCTTAAAAATTTATTTCAAAACATTTTTTCTATTTTCTAGACTATGAGTTAATTTCATGTATACACTTGTTTGAATTTTATAAGATGTTTATAAAGTAATATTTCTATCATTTTCCAAACAAGGTCCTTTACGACCTTATAAACAAAATTATGAAAATGATGTTTTAACTTATATAGCGGGTGCATATATTTTCTACCGTTATAACACCTTAGAAGCTTACCTTACAAGATTATAAGAATATTTTAAAAATAAATGTTTTCTTTTATAATTATGTGACCTTTAAAATATTTCAAAATAAAAAGAGATATTTCCCTCAAATAGTTTTGATTTCATATATGTCAACATCCTTTAATGGATTTTACATTTGTTTAAATTTAATTTGTTATGATACAATATTCCATATTATATTTAAGTTTTTATGGTATGTTTGACTATGGATGTAATATTTTTATACCATTCATGGTTTATGGTTAAAGTATTTTCATTTTATATGTTAGTTTTAATATGAATGTTTATGTTATGTTTCAACATTTTCATATGAGGAATGAATTGGACTTAGTAAGTGACAGGTGGAGCCTGCTATAGCTCCTTGATGCATCGGTAGGTCTCATGAGAAAAACTAGTGTCTTGGAATAAGGGATTGACAAAATCATATTTTTTGTCTTGGCACGAGGCATGACTATGTGGTTATGATGTCCGACATTATGCATTCTATCATTATTAAATTAGCTATTCATATTACATGTGATTATTCGACTAATAGAATATCCATGTGAATAATTAAATGGAATTATTTGATTTATATTTGCATATTATGCTGAAGATTAAGTTCAGAAGTCTTGTGTTTTAGTCTTATACATTTTCTTAAATGTTTATGAATATTTATGAATGTTTATGCTATATTGTTATCCTTACTGAGAACCTAAGCTCACCCCTTTATATGTTTTATTTTTCCTAGGATGTGAAGAAGTATGTTATGACTGATCTGTAGGGATAGTTTAAGGGAGATTAATTTTTCTAAAAGAGACACAATGTTGTTGTTTTTCATTTCATAATGTAATGTAAAATTTATGTTTATATCTAGTACTCCAAGGCTACTAAACTGATCGATATTTTGGGAATTGATCCATTGTGATCATTATAATGTTATATAATTATGCACTGACTCTGGGAAACTGGGGTTGAGGCATTAAAGTTGGTATCTGAGGAAGTTTCGTAAAATATTTTGAAACTAGATTTATAAAAACACTGATTATAGAACATTACCCTAAGATAGACTTTTAGGATTAGTATAGAAGAACTTCGTTAAATTTTGGTAATGTAGAGATTTTGTGTATTTTACAAGCAATACATCCATATCTAGATATGAGCAGGTAGAGGCGGCTCTGGAACAGATGTACTGTAACACCCCAAGATTTTATAGTAAGTTATTTCTTTTAATGTAATTCAACTTCTTGTGCTACACACAACACTGAGTTCGAGCACACCACGACTTACCAAACTAGCCGTTCAAAATTAGTTTTGAATAGTATTAACTGAATTTTGAATTTTATATACTCCATATAATTTTATGATCCATATCATGTGTTTCTTAGACATAATATAAGAACAAATTCATTTTTTTGGACAAAAGATATATTTTTCAAAATGAAATTTTACCACCTATAAATAGAAAAACATTTTTAAAACCAATATTTGAAACTTTTATATATTTAATTTAATGAAATTAAATTGTTCTTTAGAATCGATACATTAAAAAAATATATTTTGGATAAATTTTTGGTACTTTTCTAATAACTTTCATATTTTGATGAATACTAAAAAATACTAAATTTTAATTAAAAACAACTTTTTAAATTGAAATAATTTATAGTGTTAGATTATGAATTTTAATGGGTTGTAAGTATAATTAGATTATATTTTTATCATTTAATACAATGTAGGTCATTATAAGTAATTTCACATTTCAATTTGATATAAACACATGTAAATCTTTTGATAGTTTTTACTTTTTAAAAAACCCGCTTTTCAGTTTTGAAAACGAGAATTAATTTAAAATTAATTAATGAAACTTATATGTTTTTAATTTGGTATGATATAATTCATTTTTTAATTTGGAAAATCAAAATTATCTTAGGGTAAATATTTGGTATTTTTATGAAAACATTCAATTTTTGATGAATATTGAAAAACACTACGTTATAGTTTAAAACAAACATTTTATATAAATAATTATTTATATTATTTAAATTAATTTTAAGTCAAAATAGTTATATAATACCAATATAAGTTCAATTTAATTTATTGGAGTCATTTTATAATAAAATTAGATGTATAAAACTTAATTGAGCTTTTTACCGCCTTTTACCCACCTTCTAGGAAAATTTACAAATTTGCATAAAACATAATTTCACTACTTTTGTGAGTTGAATTTCAAAAATCCAAGAGACAGAGTTAATATCATTAAGTAAAATGTGGTTAAATAAGACGAAAATAATTTTTTGTGAATAATAACTTTTGATTTTTATTTACCAAGATTAAAAGTATATAGGGTAATTAAGGATAAAAATGATATCATAATTACCCTAAGATATGTCCTAATTTTATTGGAGAAGTATAATTAGACAAAAAAAATCTTAGAAATAAAATATGAACCTATTTGGTCCAAAGGTATTAGATTAGGACATTTATTATTATTTTATTTAAAGAAGAGTTAAAAGAGTTAAATTCAAAGTTTAATATCTAAACCATTTTTAATATAGGGTTATGTATAATGTAAACTCGACTATAAATATTAATTAGAAAGTTAAAAATATTTCCTAAATAATTATATTTTATTTATAAATTTTAGAAATTAAATAATTTAATTTATTTATGACACAATGATGATGCAGTAATTACCTTATTAATGAAATATTAAAATAATTGATATTATAAATATCAAAATATATGTAAATTGAGACTTCTAATGAATTAAAATAATTTTATAGGTTAATATGACATGTTAAGGTTAGTTGAATAAATTTTATTCTAAGTGATAATGTTTTTATGGCTTTCAAAAAAAGCAAATACAAAATAGGGTCAAAATTGAGATAATATTGTTTTTAAAAAAAATATTATATTATTAATTGATATAATATTCCTAAAAATATAAGGTTCAGAAAAAGGATTTAGATAAGGTTATATATATTAATAATTCACCACATGTGGTTCTATTATCTTATTATAGTAATTTTATTAACTATATAATATAAAAATACAAAGAGACATGGTAAATGTCAAACTATTTAACTAAGAGTTAAATCTAAAAAACAAGATTATTATGATGCCCTAAACATGTATAAAAACTATAGGTTGAGATGTTTTTGAACCATACCCACACTATAATTTAAATAATTTATTTTTGAGCCATTATAACCCAAAAAGTATTTTATTATAAAATAATATTTCATGTTTTTTCTAAAGTGACCCTCACCTCTCTTATAAAAAGGCACTTCGTGTTCTCTTAATTTTACACCTCCAAAGACTTTTGGATCGGCCTAAACCTTCCCAAATACCCTACCAACTTTTCTCCCTTCATCCTAGAGGCCTTACACTGGTCATAAAGCCAACCTAAGGAGCCCTTTTGATCAAATCGAATGGAAGAACCCGAAGAAGAGATAAATATTTCATCACCTCTTTCAAGTTCTTTTCTTTTTCCATTTACTATTTCTTTATTGTTTCAATTCAAAAATAATAACTCCACTATATTATATATAATGTGATGTTATTATAAAAATGTTACAACCATATTCACTATTCTATCCATCCAATAAATGACAAAGTCTCCATACATGCGTACGTACGTATTACCGTCTCCACGTCGTGGTGTAGTTTGTCATTCTAACACTCAATTATCTGGATGGGTATAATAATGAGTGTAACTGATGTAAATAATAAATATAACATGTTAATGATTCTTTATATATGATATACCATCAAATTACATATGATTTCACAATCAATATAATGATATTGTCACTCGTGCATACATACGGATTACCGTCTCCATGAACGCGATAAGACTAATTCCCTATCGTAATCATTCAATAATAATTATAATTTTATAATTAAAAACAATGTTTATGAACTTAATGTTTTTCTATATATGAAAAAAATACATCCTATCCATAACAAACATGGATTACGTAACTGAGTATATAAAGGAAAACTGATCAGTTAACACCAGAAACGATGATACTACTAAAATATTATTAACAAAGTAATATTATAGGATCATATATGATATCTTATTTATGTATATATCTCTTTTATAATTTAATAAAAATTATTTAAATATTATAAATAATCTTAACATACCCTGAATCGAGTAAAAGTATAAGGTAAGGGGTTTCTTATCTCTCTTTTATTTATGTGAGATTTCCATTGTTTCCCACTTATTTATTGCATGTGGGGTATTGTGTAATGCCATTTGATATATATTATCATTATTATCTTTATATTCATTTTATTATGTGATTCATTTGGTGGTTAATAAATTTTTGTCATGAGAGTCGATTGATTACAACATGGTAAGTTGTTTTCATCTCACTTCTTATTCCAGTGAGATTCATGCTATATTGCCACTATTTCCTTTTGTGTAGTGTATATAATACCCATGATTGTATAATTTGTTTAATATACTTTAATTTATGGGTATTAACATCTTCATTGTATAATACTTCTTTCATGGGGTTTATGTTTCATAAGTTACCAAATCATTATGGGAATTTCAAATTTCAATTTCCACTCATTGGGCTTTACACATAATTCATTAATTACTTTACTCCCAGATTATGTGTGAAATAACTATTTATTTACTTATTTAGGAATTTACACTCACCGTTGTGTGGATATACTTTTTATTCACATAATCAATCCATTTATAAATTCTCAAGTCATCGATATAAACCCGATATGAGTAATTTTAACTCAATTTCTATTCATTGAGTTAAACATCCATGTCATTGGTGTTGTTTTTACAAGAATATGTGTGAATTTACTCTGATTGATTTAAACTAAATATTCAATTATATTGATTGTATTTATATTTTTCACACATAATTATGTCATTGATTTATCCGTAACCTAAGGATACGGTCTTTATAAAGGAATTCATCTCATCTTACATTCCAATGAGAATTCTTTGTTGTTATACACCAATTCACTTTTATTTGGTGTATATAATATACTTTGACATAGTCTATCATGAATACCTTTATTCTCATGATATTATAAAGTTTTTATTACCTCAATAATTTGTATTCATGAATCTCTCATTTTTTTAGGAAGTTTGACTAAAATATCATTTTAAAGGTTTTAAAATTTTATTTTTATTTATCATTAATGTCCATGTTTTAAAAATGGTTTTGATGTTTTATTTATATGGAAATTAATGTTTTAAAATTGAATTTCCTTTTAAAAGTTTCAAAGTGGTATGGGACACTTTGATTCAAAAATCTATTTTAAACTGCATCTTGATAAATAGTGATACTTTTAAATGTTTTCATGAAAAAGGGATATTTCTCTCAAAGATTTTTACTGATTATTTTCAACTATGTCAACATCCTTTATGGGATATTATTCTTGATTGAGGTTTATTTATTATGATAAAAATATTTCATACTTTATTGAAGGTTTTTTGATATGTTTGACTATGGATGTGATGTTTTTATACCATTCATGGTTTATGGATAAATTATTAACATTTCATATGCTAGTTTTAATACAAATGTTTAGATTATGTTTCACCCTTTCATATGAGGAATAAATTTGACTTAGTAAGTGACGGTTGGATCCTTCTATACCTCCTTGATGCATCAGTAGGTCTCTTGATAAAAACTAGTGTATTGGCACAAGGCTGTGACAAAATCTTATTTGTAGTCTTAGCGCATGGCCTTGATTATGTGGTTATGAAGTCTGGAATTATGAATTCTGTCATTATGAAAGTAGCTATTGATATTGCATGTGATTATTCGACTAGTTTAATTTCCATGTGAATAAGTAAATGGAATTATTTGATTTTATATTTTCCATATTATGCTGAAGTTTAAGTTTAAATGGATTTTGTTTTAGTCTTATACATTGCATTAAATGTTTATGATTATTTATGAATTTTTCTGCTATATTATTGTCCTTAATGAGCATCTGAGCTCACCCCTTTCTAGGTTTTATTTTTCCTAGGATGTGAAGAAGTATTTTATGGTTGACCTGAAGGGATAGGCCAAGCGTATAAGTGTGTTTAAAAAGGGGACAAAATTTTGTTGATGTTTTTATTTTATGATGTAATGTAAAACTTATGAGTGTATGTAGTACTTCCAATGATACTAAACTGATTAGTCTTTCAGGACATTGATTCCCTGTATCATGCCAATGTTATGTAATAATGCACCAACTCTTGGTAACTGGGGTCGGGGAATTACATGTACCTCAGAGTGAAAACTCAGACAAAGAGTTTCAGGATTGTCCTGGGGTATCCTGGTACAGACAATGGGCCTTGATCCACTCTTGGCTACGACACTCCCTAGGGATATTCTGAGGATAATACACATTTTCATTAAAAACCATTATGAAGGATTTATGAGTATATACCTCCTCAAAGAAATTTATTTTATGATTATGGATTATATCCAAAAACTATTCAATTTTTGTTAATTGTTTTACAAGTTTCGAATTATGTATTATGATTCATAAACTAATCTATTGTATGCCATTGTTTAGAAATGGTGCCTAGAGTAAGGAATAAAAATCATATCAATGCACGTAATCCATGTTGGCATTTCCCTCCTAATCAAGATAATTATAGTGGATATGGTGATGCCACTGGTTCTGATCATATTATCACCATACTAGGACAACCCACACTGGTTATAAATAATAACCTTACCCATATGGAGCACCCTGATCTACAAAATGGAGGATCAATGTTAGTCCAATTTATAAGGAAAAAATCACCAACATTTATGTAACTACAAATACATTTGTAGCTAAGCAATGGAAAAGTTCTTTAGAGAAAATATTTCGTGCTTTGGGGAGTAGCAAAAGGGAAAAAGTTGTCATGGCAGTTTATCAACTCAAAGTAGATACAGATCAATGGTGGTCATTAATTTAAAATTAAATAGAAGATGAATAAGTATCAAATATGGAATGGAGGGAGTTTAATGTACTTTTCATAGAAAAATACTTTCCTTGTTATCATCGAGAGGATATAGAAAGAAAATTTCTAAGTCTGAGGAAAAAGGAGTATGATTGAGTGATTCTTTGACAGGTTAAAAACATTTCTTCATCGAGCATTAGTCTCAAAATAATTCTCATTGTACAAAGATATTGTCTCATGTGCTATCAAGATAGAAAATGAATTTTCTAATTCTTATGACTTTAAAGTAAATTAATAGAAGAATAGATCTGATGAAATCTTTGGAAATAGAAATAAGGGGAAGAAGGGAAAATTATAATTTTTATCCCGTGGTAAATATGAGAAGAAACACCCTAGTAATTGCCTAAATGGAATGGGAGTCTGTTAAAAGTGTGGTGAAAAAGGCCACCAAGCTCTTGATTTCAAGGGAAAGAAAGAGGCTTCCAATGTTTAATGCTACAATTTTAGAGAAATGGGGCATTATGAAAATGAATGTCCTATGTGCCAAGAAAACATACCTCAGAAAAGGCCAAGGGATAAATTCCAAGATTATGCGATCACTACTGCTAATGTTGAAGCTCCGAAAGACATGGTGGCATGTAATTTAATGGTTTCCTCAAGTTTAGTCAATTCTTTATTTTATTCTGGATCTTTGCATTGTTTCATATCTTCAAAATTTGCTAAGAAAATTATATATTTCTAATTTGATTTGACAAGGGAGTTGTCATTCAAAACTCCTAAGGTAAGTATCACTACAACAAAGTTTTGTGATTCAGTTTCCATTAGGGATTATAAATGTTCTTTATCTCCTAATCTAATCATTATACCCATGCTTTAATTTGATATAATCCTCGGAATGCATTAGATTTAATTCCATGATATAAAAATTTATTGTAAGAAGAATAAGGTTACAATTTTCGATAATGATAAAGAATACATTATCTTTAGAGTTGAAACATCAACATCTGATTCTTATCTAGATCCACCCCTACTAGATCTACTAAATTCAATTATTAGGGAGGAAGATAATGAAATAACTATGGGTGAGGAAAATAATGTTCGAATAGAGGATATACCTATTGTACAAGAATATGTTGATTTGTTTCTAGAGGATTTACCTGGACATCCTCTAGAATGAGAAATTTATTTTTTCTATTGATTTAATTCTTGGTTCAAGGACCATATCGAACATCCCTTGTAGAATGGCCATTTTGGAATTAGTGGGACTAAATAAATAACTAGAGGAATTGAGTAATAAAGGGTTTACTCTCTCTACTATTTATCCATGGGGATCCCCTGTTCTTTTTGCTAAAAAGAAAGATGGATCTATGAGGTTAGACATTTTCTATAGCGAGATCAATGCTATAACAATAAAGAACACGTATCCCCTACCTTGCATTGATGATTTATTTGATCAAATTCATGGAGCTAAATATTTTTCAAAGATTTACCTTCAATATGTATATCATCAGTTCTGTGTGAATAAGGAATAAATTCCAAAGACATCATTTTACTAGATCAATATATAGATGTATATGTATATTTGATGGAACAATACAAGAGGGGGGTGAATTTTATGTTTAAAAACTTTTTGTCTAAACACTTAAGAAAATTAGTTTAAATGATATTTAAACTAATGTAATTCACAAAAAAAACAATTAGCCACAAATATATTGAATATAATGGTATGATATGATGTAATAATATAATAAGTTTAAAGCAATTGTATTCAAAATGAATACAATAATCAGAGTAATACAATTTTGAAAGATTCTACGATAAATCATGTAGAATCAATCGATACAATATCTAACAGTACGATTGTAATTGAAACAATTACAAATGAATAGTAAATGAAGAAAGGAAACAATACCATTCCCTTTCTAAAATAAACAGCAACGGAAATGTAAAATTATTACAATTATTTTATCCCAAAGAGAAGGGTATCCTTTCACCTAGGATAGGATGTATGTCTTACCACCACATTGGTAAGCCCTTGATACGATGATCAGTGCCAATGTCTATCTATCCTTAGCATCCCTTGATCGTTATCACCTGCTCGGTCACAAAAATCATATCAAATCACTTAATAAAATACAAAAACTAAGAACGAGTCGTTCACGTTTTGTATTCTCATGGCTTTTGCACAAAGCAAGAGAGAAGTCACAGCATCTCTCTCTAGAATTTTATAGTAGTAAATAATGATCAAAGTCTCTCAGTTGTAATTCTTAGCTTCAAATGAACTCCTATTTATAGGCCTCAAGTTCCAAAAATCACATTTCCTCCAACGATCATATTTATCTGGAAAACTCAGAGGGACTTAGACACCTGGCATTATAATGGTAATATTGAAACACAAAACACGAAATCGTTTTGATTAGTTTATAACTAACTTAATGAAACCATTTTGGATAAAAAAAAGATATATGAAGATGATAAACATGAGTACAATTGAGATGTGTTGATAAAGGATAAAAACAAGCATGTGATAAAATTAAAATATGAGTACTATTAGTATTAATTAGTGTAATGTATTGATATGATAAAAAGTGAGTATGATTCAAAAAAGTCAGTACGATTGAAAGAGTCAATACGATTGATAGAGTCAATACGATTGACAGAGTTAGTATGATTGACAGAGTCAATACGAATTGATAGAGTCAGTATGACTGACAGAGTCCGTAAAATTGACACGGTCAGTACAATTGACAGAGTCAATACGATTGACAGGGTCAGTACGATTGACAGGGTCAATATGATTGGCAGGGTCAGTACGATTTCCAGGTTCAATACGATTGACAGAGTTAGTATGATTGACATATTCAGTATGATAAACATATATGATCACATTTGTGATTTCCAAAACAATACATAAAAGTCAAAATAGAACTTTTGACTCAATAATAACCCCATTTTGGAAAGGACAAAACATAAAGTAAAGGCAAAAATAAATACTTATCTCCCCCTGACTTATTGAAAACTCTTCTAAATATGAAATTGAATACAACTAACTCCCCCTTAGGTATATATTTTCCTAAGGATCGTATTCGTGGATTTTCCTTGTAATATAGGTATTTGATTAAACCATTATCCCTTTATAAAACATTCCACCCTTTATAAAACATTCTCTCCCTTTGTGATTTACAAAAAGAATGGGCAAATCTTGAGTTTCATGAAAGAGTTATAGAAAAAATATACAAGGCAATGGGAAAGGTAACATAAATCTCATTGAGATAACAAGTCTATAGAATTATGGAAATGAGCAAAGAAAGATACAATAACACTCATTTTTTTTCTATTTCCTTTTCTTTTCTCATCAGATCATGAAGAATGAATTTCATATTTTTGATTTCTTTCTTGTATTTAGAGATAGAATAACCCTGAGATTTGAGAATCTATTGTTGATCGGAAAAAAGCTGATCCTGATTCTTAATAGTCTCTTTTTGGACTCTGATTACTTCTTCAAGAGTGTCAATTCTGTCATGAAAATTCTTATTGTCTTTAGATGACACAAAATTTTGCTTCTTCAACAAAACTATTTCATCTTTTAAAGATGAAACCTTTGAAAACATTGACTGAAAAGCATTCATTCTCTCTTCCAGATCTTTTATTGACGGAATATCGACTCCATGAGTTGTTGTTATCTAATTCAGTATTTCAATGGTTTCTTTATCAAGCTTATTGAAAGAAATAACAAGATAATTTGAAAGCCTCCTTAAGTCTTCAATTGATATTTCATGATCATTCTCTGAGCTCTCTATTTTGTATGACCACTTAGTCATTCTATTGAAAGATTTCTTATGAGAATCCAAACTTTCAGATATTACTTTTAAATCAGATTTAATTGACAATACTCTCTTTCTCAGTTATCTTACAGAACCAAACTTTTTCCTTTGATTTTCAGTGATGAAATAAATTTCCCCTTCAAGTCTAGGAAAATAAGGAATGGTATTGTCGATCCATTTCAACACATGAACAATTTAATCACTCTTCTTGAGAGAAATTTTGTGTTCTAAATCAGTATTCTCATCGTTCGGATCCAGTTCATTTGATCTGCTTGAGTCTTCGACTGGATGTTTTCCGTTTTCTTTTTCTTTCTCCTTTATTTCTTCTTCCCCTTTTACAATGATAAAAATTACTTTTTCGGTATGAGAAGATTGAGAACCTTGCTTTTCTTGGGAAGGAATTCTATCTGGAGTTTCAAAACATTCATTTGGTGCTTGATCGGCATGAAGAGTTTTTTGAATGCCTTCACTTTTCTTCTGAAAATATTCCTCTCCACTCTTTTTAGAACATTGAAAAATTCCAAAAGAAAATCTCCTTCCTCTTCTTCAACTTCCTGTATTTCTTCCAAAATTTGTCTCCCTTTCTTTTTCTCTGGAAGAATCTATACGATAGGTTCTTGATGAACTTCTTTCATTAGTTGAGCACTAGCCTCCTCAAATATTTTCATAATATTAGAAACATAAAAGTCTTGAGATTTACTTTTCAAAAGAGTCTTGTTTTTCTTTTCATCCTGAAGAGTATCTTCTACCCTTATCCTATCTGCAAAAGCTTCATTTGGATCAAGACCGAACTTAGGATCAACTTCTTTCCTTTGTTCTCTATATTTCGTCCACTTGGCCACAACCTCCTTTCTGTATTTAGGGTTATTCTTTGTCTTAGAACTGGTTTGTGGATCTGATTTTAGAGGAACAACAACAGTTGGATTATCTTCGATTGGCAAAGGTGCTGATTGATTTGGTGAGGATTGATACTGTACCAATTCATCTTCTACATCCTTGACAAAAATCTTTGACTTCTAATCGAAACAAACATACAACTTCTTCAGCATATTCTTTCTTATCTACGAAGCCTTCAGTTATTTCAGTTCCCTTTCAAAGGAATATTACAAAACTTCATGCTCTCAAGGATTAACTTTGTATGAAAAGAGGGATACATAATAAAATGAGATTTGATTGCTCCTGACTTGACATTATTGACTGTTTCAAAAATGTATCCCATGAGATTTACCTTTCTCATGTTTACAAGATAGTCTGACATGAAGATATCAGAAACCTTAAGAGTTTCTATATCCCCTTTCCTTGGGATAAGAAGACCCTGCATCCAAAGCACCAAAAACCTGTTATCTAGAGTTAAATGAGAAACTTTTCTCTTATCTTCATTTATAAGAAATAATGAATTTTCAGCACATTATTTATTAAACGTACCAACTTCCTCTAGTAGTTTATGAGATGGACAAAAAGAGTCACCTTCTGTTGAGCCATTTAGAAAGTGGGATGCTTGTTTCACAGACATTGATATTTTTCTATCGTATATAGCAAATTTGATTGTCATATTTTTTTTTCAAAAGATACAGTTTTGAAGAATTGGATAACTTCTACAATAATAACCAGATCTTTAGATACAGTTTTTTCAACACAAAGATGTTCCCATCCTTGAAACAAAATAATTCTCCTGATTTTTGAATCATATGTGTCAAAGAATTCCCAAGAAACTAGCATTTCTCTGAGGAAGTTATTCTATGAAAACATTTTTGAAGAAATTTCGGCAGGAGTATTGGCAGAGGACTGAGACATATAGATTTGGAAAATGGAATATCGTACAAAGTTTTTAAAACAAGGGGGCAGAGCTTCGCCACGAGATCAGAAATACTGGTGTGGGTTTGGGGAGGGGGGGTCTATTTATAGGCGAAAAAAGGATGACCGTTGATCTTCAACAGTTGAGATTAGAAGGAAAAAAATCATCAGATAAGATTTAAAGGGTTTTTTTTAAAATGAGATACAATAAAAATTAAGTAAAAAAATAAAAAGTAAGGAAAGAGTGTACCTGTCGAATATTGTAAGGAAATTGTTGGTTTGATAATATTAATATAGTATAATACAATAGAAAAAATAAAATACATATGTTCGTGGAAAAATAATATGATCGACTTTCAAGCTAATGGAAAACAAAGTCATTACCATAGATTGTCAATCCGTTGAGAAACAAAGTCATTACCATAGGTTGTAAAGCTGATGGAAAACAAAGTCATTTCCATAGGTTGTCAAGCTGATGGAAAATAAAGTCATTACCATAGGTTGTCAATAAGATTGAAAACAAACTCCTTACCATAGGTTGTCAAGACAATGGAAAACAAATTCATTACCATAGGTTGTCAAGATGATGGAAAACAAATTCATTACGATAGGTTTTCAACCCAATGGAAAACAAAGTCATTATGATAGGTTTTCAAGCCGATTGAAAACAAAGTTATTACCATAGGTTGTCAAGATAATTGAAAACAAAGTCATTACCATAGGTTGTTAAGCATATTGAAAAAAAGTCATTACCATAGGTTGTCAAGAAGATGGACAGAAAGTCAATATGGTAGACAGGTTAACTAGATGTCAGATAATTAAAAAAATAACCAAACAATCAAGACGGTAATCAGAAAGACAGAATAACAAACCAAGAGAATAAACAAATAAAGATCATAAAAAATAAGAAACACATTAAGTAAAATGTTCTCCCCCTTTTTAAGAGGAGTTTTTTAATGTAAGGAGATTTTGTAAAACATGAAGTATATATGAATGATTATTTTAATGTAATCAGTCCTAGATTCTGTTTTATAAAATCAAATCTATCAGAAGGTAAGGGTTTTGTAAAAATACCAGCAAGTTGTTCTTTCGTTCTGATGAATTGTAAAATAATATCCCCTTTTTGTGTGTGATCCAAAAGAAAGTTATGCCTAATATATATGTGTTTAGAATGAGAGTGATGTTCTGTGTTTTTAATAAGAGCTATGGCACTAGTATTATCACATAGAATTTGAGTTTTGGAAAAACTCAATCCATAGTCAGTGAGTGTGTGTTGTATCCACAACCGTTGAGCACAAAAACTTCCAGCTGCTACATATTCATCTTCAGCAGTGGAAAGTGCTACTGAATGTTGTTTCTTACAGGACCAAGAAACCAAAGAATCTCCTAAGAAATGACATGTTTGAGATGTACTCTTTCTATCCATTTTACAACCACTAAAGTCATCATTTGAAAACTTCTTAAAACAAATTCATTTCTAGAAGAATAGAAAAGACCTATATCTAGAGTCCCTTTTAAATACCGAAAGATTATTTTCAAAGATTTTAAATGAGAGTATTTTGTATTAGATTGGTATCTTGAACATAAGCATACAAAAAACATTAAGTCTGGTTGACTAGATTTCAAGTATAACAAACTCCCTATCATACCTCAAAAAATTGTTTGATCTACTGGTTTCCCAGTTTCATCAAGATCAAGTGTATTTGAGGTACCGATTGGAGTGCTAGTAATTTTAGCATTGTCGTATCCATGAATTTTGAGCAAATATTTGATATACTTATGTTGAGATATATATATTCACTCTAGTTTTTGTGAAATTTTGAAAACCTAAAAATAATGTTAACTCACCCATCATACTCATTTCAAACTCAGATTTCATTAAATTTGCAAAAGAATCAGTTAAAGACTGCTGAGTTGAACCAAATATGATGTCATCAATATAAATTTGAATAATAAAAACATTATTAATTTCCATTTTTATAAAAATGGTTGGGTTCGCTATACCTTTTGCAAAATTGTTTTGTAAAAGAAATCCTGCAAGTCTATCATACCATGCTCTTGGGGCTTGTTTAAGGCCATATAAAGATTTTCTAAGATTAAAAACATTATTAGGAAATTTTGAATCTATAAAAATAGGGGGTTGTTCAACGAAAACATCCTCTCGAACAAAATCATTTAGAAAATCACATTTAACATAGATTTGAAATAATTTGAAATTAAAGTATGCTGCAAAGGATAATAGAATACGAATAGATTCAAGTCTAGCTACCGGATCATATGTTTCTTCATAGTCTATTACCTCTTGTTTATTATAGCCCTTAGAAATAAGTCTAGATTTATTTCTTACAATGATTCAATTTTCATCACATTTATTTCTGAAAACCCATTTTACACCAATTATAGTTTTTTATTTGGGTCTTTCATCTAAAGTACAAACTTGATTCATTTCAAATTCATTTATTTCATCTTGCATTTCTTTAATAAAATCTTCATCACCTAAGGCCTCAAATGGACTTTTAGGTTCGAATTAGGAATGAAAGTAAAGATGTTATATTTCATTTCTCAAGGAATTTCTGGTCCTTACAGGTTGATTTACATCACCAATGATGTTATCACTGGGACGATTCCTAAGAAGCAATTGATTTGGGTTTTGTAAAACCAGTTCATCAACGTATGGTAGAAAATCATCTGGGGTAAAAGTTTCAGAAATAATTTCATGATCATTTTACTCTTCAGAAGGATGTTCTAATAAAGGTTGATGATCAGTTTTTGAAAACACATATGAAGATATAGGTTGGGGTTGTTTGAAAACAAAAGGATCAGTTTCATCAAATTTAACATGCACTGTTTCTTCAACAGTACAAGTATTTTTATTGAAAACTCTATATGCCATAGAAGTTGTAGAATAGCCTAGAAAGATTCCTTCATCATATTTTGGTGCAAATTTTTGTAGATTATCTTTAGTATTCCGAATTAATACTTTGCATCCAAAAACATTGAAGTAAGAAACTTTAGGTTTCTGGCCAGTCCACAATTCATTAGGTGTTTTATTAAGAAAAGGTCTAGTTAAAACACAATTTATAGTATAACAAGCAGTACTAACAGCTTCAGCCCAAAAGTTCTTAGCAATTGAGTATTCACTCAACATGGTTCTTTTCATTTCTTGAAGAATGTGATTTATTCTCTAAAAAACACCATTTTTCTGAGGAGTTCTTGGAGTAGAGATATTGTGAGTAATACCTTTCTTACTACAAAAAGTTTCAAAATATGAATTTTGAAATTCACCACCATGATCACTATGGATAGTTATCAATGGTAGGTTATTCTAATTTTTAACTTGGGGTATAAAAATTTTGAAATAGAAAAAGCATTTAGATTTATTTGTTAGAAAATAGATCCATGTAAATCAAGTAAAGTCATCAACTAAGAAAAATACATAGTATTTGCCTCCAATGATTCCAGTTTGTGAAGGACCAAAAGGATCCATGTGCACTAGCTATAATGCATTAGAAGATGAAACTTAATTAATTGGTTTAAAGCTAGTTTTATGTTTCTTGCAAAATTCACAAGGGTGTCAGACCTTTGAAGAATCATATCTAAGATTCAGTAGAACCTTTACATGTCTTTTCATTGAATGTTTAAAAAGGTTTCTTAGGTTGGAATGTCCTAGTCTTCTATTCCATATCCATGATTGGTCTTCAATTTCACATAAGCAGGGTAAATTTTGGCTTCTAAGGTCTTTTAAGTTAATAGTGTATACATTGTCTTGCCTATGGGCAGACAGAATGAATTCATCCATGGAATTTTGAACTAAGAATTTAACATTTCTAAAATTCACAAGGTATCCTTCATCACATAACTGACTTATGCTGATGAGATTGTGCTTATGAACTTTAACAAACAAAACATTTCAAATAAGAACGTTTCCAAGAAAAACAATATTACCTATTCCAACAATCTTTCCTTGAGCATTATCACCGAAGTTAACCTTTCCACCTTTTGTTTCGATAATCTTTTCAAAGAAATATTTGTTTTCGTTCATGTGTCGAGAACAACCACTATCCATGTACCAAATATTCTTGTTGGTACACTTCTTATTTTTTTGAAAAAGAAACAATTAGGTTTTCAGAATCCAAACATGTTTGGATCCAGAAGGGTTAGATAAAAGTATTTTAGGAATCCACATTGGTTTTGGAAAATGAGCTTTATGAAATCCTAAAGACTGAGTTCTATTAAGATAATAATCTATTTTCTAGTGTCCACCACTTTGACACATAGTACAAAAAGGGGTACTTTGAGGAACAAAATATTTATTACTAAAAAATGGTTTAGAATGAGTATAACCAAAACCAGAATAATTTCTCAAAGGTCGAATTTGAGAATACATTTTATCAAAAAAAAAATTTACCATAAGTAAATATTGAAAAACATTTATGTAAGGAAAAAAATTCTGATTGTAGTTTTAAAACTAAGTGTTTATCCTCCAAAAAATTTGATTTATAAATAGAGTTAGGCTCAGAAAATGTTTTCTTATAAATTACATTTTAAATATTCTTAGAAAGTTTATCCTTATCATATTTGACTTTCTCAAGAGTTTTTAAAATACATTCAAAATCAAACATTTTTGTATCAATATCACTAGAAATATCTGATACTTCTTTGGTTAAAATTGAAATTCTAGAATTTGTTTTATCAAGTTTCTACTTGCGTTTAGAATTTTCAATCCCAAGTAGTTTGGAAAACCTAGACACTTCTTTAAAAGAAGGTAATGTATTATCTTCTGATGATGAAGACTCATCATTTGAAGATTCATATTTTTTATTATCATTATAATTTTTATTTAATGAAACATTTGTAATAGCTTCATCATTGTGTACCTTATCCATGAGACAATGATATTCAATTGGTAATATCGATATAAGTCCGATATTCCTTTTTACTAAGGATTCATATTCTGAAGAATCATCTAATGAATTGCTACCACTTGTACTCCAAGTACCATTTGCCTTCAAGACCATTCTTTTCTTTGTCTTGTAATACTTTTTATTATTTTTTTTCAGAATGTTTCTCCTTTCTATCTTTTCTCTTATGTAAAGGACAATCAAGTCTTATATGACCTACTTTCTTACATTCATAACATGTTTCCTCAAAATCTTTATTATCCTTCCTATCTTTCTTTTTGACTCTGTATTCGATGTCTTTCTTCCCCACAATCAATTTCATACTTCAAGAAAGATTGGATAACTCATTATCTGAATGATCATGATCACTTGATTATAATAAAACAACTTTTTTATCTTTGGATCTTGTTATCCTTTCAGGTGTTTTGGATTTAGATGTAGTAGTAAATTCTACACTCCCATTTCCATTTTTCTTCTCATTGAAATTAGCCTCTCTCTTCATTATTTTCTCATGCTGTAGAAGAGTTCTGAAGAGTTCATGAAGAGTAATATGAGAAACTTTTCTGTTTTCATAAACAACTGTCCTTTTTTACTCCCATTATTTTGGCATTATATCAATAATCTTATCTACAAGATCTTCATCATCAAGATATTTTTCTCCCATAGATTTTAAACTGTTTACAATTGTCATGAATCTTGGTTTCACTTTACATACTGTTTCCCCATAAAGAAAAAGAAACCCATGATATTCTGCTTGAAGCATTGCTCTTCTTGTTTCTATAACCTTGGATGTACCAAAATGTGTGACTTCCAATTTCTTCCAAATATATTTGGCTGCTTCACAAGAAGATATCTAGCTGTATATATTCCTGGTCATAGAACATAGAAAAGTATTGCGTACCATGTAATTCAATTGATATTCTTTCTTTTCTTGATTGGTGAACGTACTGACTTCTTTTTCATGAATTTTGTAACCTCTATTAGGCATAATAAAATTTTCTACACTAGTATTGATAAAAAATTTCTTCATTGGATCTCTCCAGTACTCATAATCATTCCCCTCAAATATAGGTGGTCTAGTTGGATTTAGATTGTCAATTGATCCAATATTCATTCCTGCCATCTAATCAAACGAAATCTTTTCCACTCCACATGTTAGTGAAGTAAGTAGTTGAAACATAAAAAAATTAAAAAAAATAGATCTAGAAAAACAAATTAGTGGAAACCTCCTTTGATACCAATTGTTGGATCGATATATATATGTATATATATATTATATGGAACAATACAGGAGGGGGGGTGGAATATATGTTTAAAAACTTTGTATTTAAAAACTTAAGAAAATGTGTTTAAATGATCTTTAAACTAATGAAATTCACAACAAATACAATTAACCACAAATTTATTGAATATAAAGGTATGATATGATGTAATACTATAAAAAGTGTGAAGCAATTGTATTCAAAATGAATACAATAATCAGAGTAATAAAACAGTGAAGGATTCTACCATAAAGCGTGTAGAATCAATCGATACAATATGTAACAGTATGATTGTAATTGAAACAATTACAAATGAATATGAAATAAAGAAAGGAAACAATACAATTCCCTTTCTAAAACAAATAGCAGTAGAAATGTAATAGTATTACAATTCTTTTATCCCAAAGAGAAGGGTATCCTTTCACCTAGGATAGGACGTCTGTCTTACTACCACCTTGGTAAGCCCTTGATACAATGATCGGTACCACTGTCTGCCTATCCTCAACATCCCTCAATAATTATCACCTTATCGGTCGCACAAATAAAAACAAATCCCTTAATGAAATAAAAAAACTACGAACAAGTTGTTCACGTTTTGTAATCTCAAGGGTTTTTCACGAATCAAGAGAGAATTCACAGCATATCTATCTAGAATTTGATAGTAGTAAAGAATAATCAAAGTCTCTCAGTTGTACTTCTCAGCATCAATTGACTTTCTATTTATAGGACTCAGGTTCCAACGGTCACATTTCCTCCAACGTTCATATTTCTCCAGAAAACTCAGAGGGACTTGGACACCTAGCATTATAACGGTCATATTGAAACAGAAAAAATGACATCATTTTGATTAGTTTATAACTAACTGCACAACATAATTTTGGTTAAAACAAATGATATATGAAAATGATAAACATGAGTACGATTGAAATGTGTTGATAAAGGATAAAAAAAGAACATGATAAAAGTAAAATATGAGTACTATTAGTATTACTTAGTGTAACGTATTGATATGATACAAAGTGAGTATGATTCAAAAAAGTCAGTATGATTGACAGAGTCAATACGATTGACAGAGTCAGTACGATTGAGAGAGTCAGTACGATTGAAAGAGTCAGTACGAACTGATAGAGTCAGTACAATTGACAGAGCCAGTACAATTGATAGAGTCAGTACGATTGACAAGGTTAATACGATTGACAGATTCATTATGATTGACAGGGTCAGTATGATTTACAGGGTCAGTACGATTGACATGGTCAGTACGATTGATAGGGTCAGTATGATTGATAGAGTCAGTATGATTTACATAGTCATTATGATAAACATATATGAATAAATTTCTGATTTAAAAAACGAGGCATAAAATTCAAAATATAACTTTTTACTCCACACATTTCGTAACAAGTATGAGCATTAAGAGTTTGCATTAATGCATTTTTGGATTGACTAATGAACCCTATATTTTCACGGATCTAATTAATAGAATTTTCAAGTAATATCTTTTTGAATTTTTAGGGGTATTTATTGATGATATCTTGGTATACTCAAAAATCTATGAAGATCATGAAAATACATTGAGCATTATTCTAAAGACTCTTAGAAGAAATGAATTATATTAGAATTTTAGAAAGTGTGAATTCTGGATTCAAGAGATTTCTTTTCTTGGCCATATTGTCTCTAATGATGAAATCTCTATTGTTCCTTCAAAGACCATGGAAATCTAAGAATGGCCAGCACCGACAATTATAACTAAGGTACATAGTTTTATTGGTTTAACAGGTTATTATCAGCACTTTTTATAGAATTTTGACCGATTGGCTGACCCATTAACCAAGTTCACACGTAAAGGGGTTAAATTTTTTTGGACAAAAGAGTGTGAATAATGTTTTTGATGAATTAAAGAAAAGATTAGTCAATGCTATTATATTGAATCTACCATCAGGGAATGTCAGTTTTTCTATTTATAGTGATGCTTAAAAGAAATGACTTGGTTGTGTCCTTATACAAAATGATAGAGTTATTTCCAATGCATCAGGGAAGCTAAAAATTAATGAACAAAACTATCCCACTCATGATCTTGAGTTATCAAAAGTAATATTTTCTCTGAAGATATGGAGACACTATCTATATGGTGAAAAATGTGAGATTTATACTGATTACAGGAGTTTGAAGTATATTTTCTCACAAAAAGAACTCAACATGAAGCAAATATGATTGATCAAGCTACCCAAGGATTATAATTGTATTATACACTACCACCCGGGGAAGAAAAGTAAAGTGGTAGATGCTTTGAGCGGAAACGATCATGGAGTTTTGAACAAAATGAGATTTGAAAGGGATCTTATGTTCATGGATTTAGTAAAGATGTATATGTGAATAATCATGGAAGGGGAAACATAAATACTTTTTCAAATGGTTGCCAATCCATCTTTACTAGAAAGGATAAAAAGTTCTCAGACTAATGATGAGGAGTTTCAAAAGAAAAATTAAAGCTATGAATGATGGGAGATCGATCAACTTCATATATGAAGATGGAATTTTGAAATTAGGGAAGAGACTTTTTGTTCATGATATACCTAATCTAAAAATGGAATTGTTGGATGACGCTCATAACTAAAATTTCTCTATACACCATGGTTGCACTAATATGTATAGTGTTTTTAAGGAACATTTTTTGCGGGACAACATGAAGTGGGATATTGCTGATTATGTTTCAAGATGTATGGTTTGTAAATATGTTAAGGCTGGAAGAAAACATCCTAGAGGAGTCATGAAACCTCTTCCCATACCTTAGTAGAAATGGGATGATATTACGAAGGAATTTGTCATGGGGCTACCAAAGAATCCTAAAAGGAATGATTCAATATGGGTCATTATTTATCATCTTACCAAGTCAGCATATTTTCTTGCTATAAGAGAAGATTTACCATGTGATAATTTAGAAAGACTATATATTAATTTATTTGTAAGACTTCATGGAGTACCCCTATCGATTGTTTCTAATCATGATATCCGTTTTACATCAATATTATAGAAAAGTCTTTAGAAGGCCTTGAATATTGAACTTTATTTGAGCACTGCCTACCACACGTAAACTGATGGACAATCAGAACAGAATATTCAAACCTTAGTAGACAGGTTGAGATATTTCTCACTTGAATTTAAAGGTATGTGGGATAAATATTTACTTATGGTAGAATTTTACTATAACAATATCTTCCATTCAAGTATTCAGATGACACGATATGAAGAGTTATATGGAAAGATATGTCACACACCAACTTGATGGGATGATATTGGTGAATGAAAACTCATAGGTCTAGAACTTGTTGTGGAAACAATGGAAAAGTTGAAGTTTATCCAAACCCACTTCAATGTAGCTCAATGTTGGAAAAAGAGCTATGCTAATAACCGAAGGAAAGAATTGGAATTTCAAGAAAGAGATCATGTTTTCCTAAACATATCTTCATGGAATGGTGTTATACAATTTAGTAAGAAGGGAAAATTAAGACCTAGGTACATTAGACCTTTATAAATTCTAGAACGAATTGGAGTTGTATCTTATCATTTGGCAATGCTTCTAAGTCTTTCCAAAGTACATGATGTGTTCCATGTATCACTATCGAGAAAACACATTCCTGACCTAATGCATGTACTCATTTATGAAGAAATACAACTGAAAACTGACCTATCTTATTGCAAATAGCCTATTTGAATTATTGTTACTAGAGAACAAGTGTTGAGAAACCATAAAACTCATCTTGTGAAAGTAAAATGAAGAGACCATAAGATAGAAGAGGCAATGTGGGAATCTGATGAACTTATGATGAAAAAGCACCCAAATATTTTTAGGCTTTAATATTCTAAAAATTTCGCAGAAAAAATTATTTGTAGTAGGGAAGAATGTAACCCCCCAAGCTTCCACGACATTCTTCTCTTTGAATAACACAATAACTTGCGATGTATGCAACTTCGAGTTCTAACACACCACGACCAATCAAACTAGCTGTTATGAATAGTAATACCCACTTTTTGAAATTTTAAAAATTTTATTCTTAAAAATGGACTTCATTTTTGGATTTAGAATATCAAAATTAGATTAGGGTGAATTTTTGGTATTTTTCTGAAAACATTCAATTTTTGATGAATAGTGAAAAACTGTGTTATTGTTTGACATCGACTTTTTTATTTAAATAATTTTTTATTTTATTTAAATTTATATTAGGTAAAAATAGATACATAATACTTATATATCATCAATGTGATTCATTGGATTCATTTTATAATAATATTTTATATATAAAATTTTATTGAAATTTTTACCATGTTTTACCCACCTTCTAGGCGCATTTGAAAATTTGCATAAAATGTAATTTTACCGCTTATATGAATTGAATTTAAAAAATTATAGAGACAAAATTGACATCAGTAAGTAAAATGTGGTTCAATAAAATGAAAATAATTTTTAGTGAATAATAACTTTTGACTTTTATTTACCACAGTTAAAAATAAATAGGGTAATTAAAGGTAAAAATGATATTATAATTACCCTATCACATGTCCTAATTCTATTGGAAAAGTGTATTTTGACCAAAATAAACCTAATGAATAAAATATGATCCTTTTGATCCACTTTTATTATATTAGGACATTTATTATTATTTTATTTAAAGAAGAGTTGAAAGTGTTAAATTCAAAGTTTAATAACTAAACCATTTTTAATATAGGTTTATACATAAGATAAATTCGACAATAATATTCATTAGAAATATGAAATTATTTTCTACATAATGGTATTTAATTTATAATTTTTATAAATTAAATAATTAAATTTATTTATGACACAATAATGATGCAGTAATTATCTTATTAATGAATGATTAAAATAATTGATATTATAAATATCCAAATAAATGTAAATTGAGACTTTTGATGAATTCCAATTATTTTATAGGTTAATATGAAATTTTAGGGTTGATTAAATATTTTTTTTGAAGTGATTAAGTTGTTATGACTTTCACAAAAACAAAATACCAAATAGTGTCATAATTGACATAAATGAGTTTTTAAAACAAATACTATATTATTAATTGATATAGTATTCCTAAAAATATAAGTATCAACAGAAGAACATAGATAAGGATAGATATATCAATAATGAACCAATTTGGGTTAAAATTAATTTTTATAATATTTTAATGAACCATTTATTATAATAATACAAGAATACATGGTAAAAGTTTAACTATTTAACTAAGAGATAAATCTAAAAGATAAGGTTAATATGGTGACGTAAACCTATCTAAAACCTATATATTGAAAGTTTTTATACTTTTACCCACCTTATCCTCTAAATAAATCATTTTTTATCCGTTATAAATAGAATATGATTGTATAATAAAATAATATTTCATGCTTTTCCTAAAGTGACCCTCACCTCTCTTATAAAAGAGTACTTCCCCTTATCTCAAAATCACACCACACAAGCCATTTGGATCAGCCATACAATTCTCAAATATCCTCCCAACTACACTCACTTCAACCTAGAGGCCTTAATTTTATCATTAATTTAACCTAAGGATCCATTTTGATCAAATCAAAAAATATAACCTGAAGAAGAGTTAATAATTTCATCACCTCTTTCAAAGTTCTTTTCTTCTTCCACTTCCTCTTTCTTTGTTGTTTCCATACCAAAATAATAAATCCAGTACCTTATACATAATTTTATTTTATTATCAAGATGATAAAACCATATTCACTATTCTATCCATCTTATGAATGACAAGTCACTATACGTGCATCTGTACGACTTACCATCACCACGTCGTTGTGTAGTTTGTTATTCAAACACTTCATTAATTGGATGGGTATAATAATGAATATAACTGATGTAAATAATAAATTTAACATTTTTTTGATTATGTGTATATGATATACAATTAAATTACATATTATTTAACCATCAACATAATGATATTATCGCTCGGGCTTACATACGGATTACCGTCTTCATGAACGCAATGAAATTAATTCCCCATCATAACCATTCAAGAATAATTTTAATTTTATGATTAAAAATAATGTTTAAGAACTTAATATAATTCTGTATATGAATCAAATAAATATGATACATAACAAAAATGGCTTATGTAACCTATCATATAAAGTAAAACAAATCTGTTAACACCCAAAATGATGATACTATTGAAATATTATTAACAAAGAAATAATAGAGGATCATACATGATATCATATTTATGTATTTGGTTATTGTATAATTTAATAACAATGATTTAACTATTATACAAGATGTTAACATACCCTCAATAAAGGAAAAGTACAAGGTAGGGGTTAATTATACAATCTTTTCTATATCTGATGTTGTTTAAATGTGAATATCTATTGGGATATCTTTATCATCGCCATCTGTGTTTCATAAAAATGTATTTCAAAACATTTTTACTGTTTACTATACTATGAGTTAAAGTTATTTATACCATTTTTCGAATTTTTATAAGGTGTTTATAAAGGAATACTTCTATCATTTTCCAAACAAGGTCCTTTATGACACTTTCGACAAAATTAAGGAAAGAATGTTTTAACTTATACAGCGGGTGCGTCTGTTTTCATCTATTATAACACCTTCAAAGCTTCCCTTACAAGCTTGTTAGAATATTTTCCAAATAATTGTTTTCTTTAATAATAATGTGACTTTTAAAAGATTTCAAAATATAAATATATATTTCTCTCAAATTGTTTTGATTCCATCTATGTCAACATCTTTTTATGGATTTTACGTTTGTTTGAAGTTATTTTGTTATGATACAATATTCCATATTTTATGGAAGGTTTTTTGATATGTTTGACTATGGATGTACTATTTTTATACCATTCATGATTTATGGTTAATGTTTTTACATTTCGTATGATAGTTTTAATATGAAAGTTAATGTTTTGTTTCAACCTTTTCATATGAGGAATGCATTGGACTAAGCAAGTGACAAGTGGAGCCTTCTATAGTTCCTCGATGCAACAATAGGTCTAATGAGACAAACTAGTGTCTTGTCCCAAGGCCTTGATTATGTGGTTATGATATCCGACATTATGCATTCCATTATTATGAAATTGGCTATTCATATTACATGTGATTATTTGACGAGTAGAATATCCATGTGAAAAAGTAAATGTAATTATTTGATTTATATTTTCTATATTATGCAGGTGATTAAGTTTAAAAGGATTGTGTTTTAGTCTTATACATTGCCTTAAATGTTATGCCTATTTATGATAGTTCCCGCTATATTGTTATCCTTACTGAGCACCTAAGCTCACCCCTTTCTATGTTTTATTTTTCCCAGGAAATGAAGAAGTATATTATGAATGACCGTTGGGGATAGTTTAAGGGAGATGAATGTGTCAAAATGAGACATATTTTTTTTTCATTTCATAATGTAATTTAAAACATATGTTGGTGTCTATTACTTCCAAGGCTACTAAACGGATCAGTTTTTTGGGATTTGATCTCCTGTGATAATGCCAATATTATATAATTATGCACTGACTCTAGGTAACTAGGGTCGGGGCATTACAGTTGGTATCAGAACATGTTCATTACAAACCTTGGAAAATAGATTTGGAAAAGCTGTGATTAGAGAAGATTAACCTAAGATAGACTCTGGGGATTCGTATAGAAGAGCTTCCTAGAATTTTGGTAACATAGAGATTTTTTGTATTTTCGAACCAATACATACATTTCTGGATACAAGCAGGTTGAGGCGGCTCTGGCACAGATGTACCTAAGAGTGAAAACTCTAACAAGGAGTTTCAGGCTTGACCCAGGGTATCCTTATACACAACAACGGGCCTTGTCACACTCTTGGTTATGACACTCCCTAGGGATATGCATAGGATAATATACATTTTCATTACAAATAATTATGAAGGATTTATGAGTATATACCTCCCCAAATAAAACATTTTTATTATAATGGATTATATCCATAAAATGTTCAATTTTTTTAAGTGTTTTACAAGTTTGGAATTATGTATTGCGATTCATAAACTAATCTAGTGTATTCGATTATTAATAAATGGTGCCTAGTTGATGGAATGAAAATTGTATCAATGCACGTAATCCGTGTAGGTATTTCCCTCCTAGTCAAGATAATTAAAGTGGAGCTAGGGATTCCACTGGTTCTGATCAGCTTATCACCATACTAGGACAACCTACACAGGTTATGAATAATAACATTACCCATATAGAACACCCTGATCCAAAACATGGAGGATCAATTTTAGACCAATTTATAAGGAAAAAACCATCAACATTTTATAGAACTACAAATCCATTTGTAGCTAAGAAATGGTAAGTTATTTAGAGAAAATATTTCATGCTTTAGAGAGTAGCAAAGAGGAAAAAGTTTTCATGGTGGTTTATCACCTCACGGTAGATACAAATCAATGGTGTTCATTAATTCAAAATGAAAAGGAAGATGAAGAAGTATCAAATATGGAATGGAGGGAGTTTAAAGAAATTTTCTTAGAAAAATACTTTCCTCATGACCATTGAGCATATATGGAAAGAAAATTTCTAAGTCTGAAGAAAAAGGAGGATGAGAATGTCACAAAGTATGAGGCTACCATTTCAAGGTTAAAAGGCATGAAACAGATTATATGTGTAACCCACAAAGTATGATTTATCAATTCATTGATAAGTTAAAACCATTTCTTCATCGAGAATTAGTCTCACAATCCTTCTCATTATACGAAGATATTGTCTCATGTGCTATCAAGATAGAAAATGAATTATCTACTTCTTACAACTTTAAAGTAAATCAAGAGAAGAAGAGATCTGATGAACACTATGGAAATGAAAATAAGGGTAATAAGGGAAAATTTGAATTTCCATCCTATGGAAAATGTTGTAATAAACACCCTAGTACTTTCCTAAAGGGATTGGGAGTCTATTACAAGTGTGGTGAAAAAGGCCACCAAGCTCGTGATTTCAAGGGAAAGAAAGAGGCTGCCAATGTTGAATAATAAAATTGTAGATAAATGGGGCATTATGAAAATGAATGTCCTAAGTGACAAGAAAACGTACCTCAGAAAAGGACAAGGGAGAAATTCCAAGCTTATGTGATCACTACTACTAAGGTTGAAGCTCCGAAAGATGTGGCGGCAGGTAATTTAATGGTTTCCTCAAGTTTAACCAATGGTTTATTTTATTCTGGATCATTGCATTGTTTCATATCTTCCCAATTTTCTAAGAAAATTATATATTTCCAATTTGATTTGACAAGGGAGTTTTCAGTAAAAACTTATAAGGGAAGTATCACTGTAACAAAGTTTTGTGAATCAGTTCCCATTTGGGCTTATAAATGTTCTTTATCTACTAATCTCATCATAATAACCATGATTGAATTTGATATAATCCTCAGTATGAATTATCTTTCATAACATGATGTGAAAATTTATTGTAAGAAGAATAAGGTTACAATTTTCAATGATGATAATGAATACTTCATCTTTAGAGTTGAAATATAACCATCCGATTCTTATCTAGATCCACCGCTAGTAGCTCTACTAAATTAACTTATTATAGTGGAAGAAAATTAAATAACTATGGGTGAGGAAAATATTGTTCGAATAGAGGATGTACCTATTGTACAAGACTTTATTGATGTGTTTCTAGAGGATTTACCTAGACATCCTCCAGAATGGGAAATTGATTTTTTCCATAGATTTAATTCTTGGTTCAAGGCCCATATCAAATATACCTTATAGAATGACCTCTGTGGAATTAGTGTAACAAAATAAACAACTAGAGGAATTGAGTAATAAAGGGTTTACTATCCCTACTATTTATCCATGGGGATCCCCCATTATTTTATCTAAGAAGAAAGATGGATCTATGAGGTTGGGAATTTACTACAGGGAGATCAATGCTATAACAATAAAGAACAAGTATCCTTGACCTAGCATTGATGATTTATTCGATAAACTTCATAGAGCTCAATATTTTTCAAAGATTGACCTTCGATCTAGATATCTTCAGTTGTGTGTGAATATGGAAGACATTCCGAAGACATCATTTTGCAACAGGTATGAGCATTAAGAGATTGCAGTAATGCATTTCTGGACTGACTAATGAACCCTATGTTTTCACGGATCCAATTAATATAGTTTTTAAGGAATGTCTTGTTGAATTTTTAGTGGTATTTATTTATGATATCTTGGTATACTCCAAAATCTATGAAGATCATGAAAATCACCTGCGCATTATTCTAAAGTCTCTTAGAAGAAATGGATTATATGGGAAGTTTAGCAAGTGTGAATTCTAGCTTCAGCAGATTTCTTTTCATGTCCATATTGTCTCTAAGTATGGAATTTATTTTGATCTTTCAAAGACTATGGAAATCCAAGAATGGAAAGCACTGTCGATTATAACTGAGGTACGTAGTTTTATTGGTTTAGCAGTTTATTATTGGAGTTTCATCCAGAATATTTCCCGATTGGATAACCCATTATCCAAGATCACACCTAAAGGGGTTAATTTTGTTGGAAAAAATTGTGTGAGGAATGTTTTGAAGAATTGACGAAAATATTAGTCAATGATCCTATATTGACTCTACCATCGGGGAATGATGGGTTTGTTATATATAGTGATGCTTCAAAGAAATGACTTGGTTGTGTCCTTATTAAGAATGATATAGTTATTGCCTATGCATCACGGTAGCTAAAATTCATGAACAAAACTATCCCACTCATGATATTGAGTTAGCAGATGTAATATTTTCTCAAAAGATATGGATACACTATCTATATGCTAAAAAATGTGAGATTTATACAGATCAAAAGAGTTTGAAGTATATTTTCTCCCAAAAAGAACTCAACATGTGGCAAAGGCGATGGATCAAGCTACCCAAGGATTATGATTGCACCATACACTACTACCCAATGAAGGAAAATAAGGTGGAAGATTCTTTGAGGAGTAAAGAACATGGAGTTCTGAATAGGATGAGAGTTGAAAGGGATCCTATGTTCAGAGATTTAGTAAAGATGTATATATGAATAATCATGGAAGGTGAAAAATCAATAATTTTTCAAATGCTTACCAATCAATCTTTAATAGAAAGGTTGAATAGTTTTTAGGCTGATGATGAGGAGTTTCAAAATAAAATTAATGTTTTGAACGGTGGGAGATTGATCAACTTCGTATATGAAGATAGAATTTTTAAATTTGGGAAGAGACTTTGTGTCCTCGATATACTTGATCTAAAAAGGGAATTGTTTGATGATGCTCATAGCTCCAATTTCTCTAGACACCCTGGTAGCACTAAGATGTATAGAGATTTGAAGGAACATTTTTTATGGGACAACATGAAGAGGGATATTTCTGATTATGTGTCAAGATGTATGGTTTGTCAAAAGGTTAAGGATGAAATAAAACATCCTAGAAGAGTCATGCAACCTCTTCCCATACTTGAGTAGAAGTGGGATGATATTATGATGGACTTTTTCATGGGGATACCAAAGAATCCTTGAAAGAATGATGCAATATGGGTCATTGTTGATCATCTTACCAAGTCAGCACATTTTCTTACTATAAGAGAAGATTTAAATCTTGAACTTTTAGCAAGATTATATATGAATGAAGTTGTAAGACTTCATGGATTACCCCTATTGATTATTTTTGATCTTGATCCCCATTTTACATCAAGTTTTTGGAAAATTCTTTAGGAGAACTTGGATACTGAACTTCGTTTGGGCACTGCCTACAACTCTTAAACTGATGGAAAATCAGAATGGACTATTCATACTTTAGTAGACATATTGAGATCTTTCTCACATGACTTTCAAGGTATATGAGATCAATATTTACCTATGGTAGAATTTTCAAATAACAACATCTTCCATTTAAATTTTTAGATTTCACCATATGAAGCGTTATATGGAAAGAGATGTCACTCAACAACTTGTTGGGATGATGTTGGTGAAAGAAAACATGTAGGCTCAGTACTTGTTGTGAAAACAATTTAAAAGGTAAAGGTTATCCAAACCCACATCCAAGAAGCTCAAAGTAGGAAAAATAACTATGCTGATAACCGAAGGAAATATTTGGAATTTCAAGTAGGAGATCACGTTTTCTGAAGATATATCCATGGAAGGGTGTTATACGATTAAATAAGAAGGGAAAATTATGTCCCAGGTACATCAGATCTTTCGAAATTATAGAACTAATTGGACTTTTATCTTATCGTTTGGCAATGCCTCAAAGTCTCTCTAAAGTTCATGATGTGTTCCATGTATCACTGTTGAGAAAATACACGCCTGACCCAATGCATGTACTCACCTATGATGAAATAGAACTGGAACCTGACTCGTCTTATTGTGAAGATCCTATCAGAATTATTGATACCATATAACAAGTGGTGAGAAAATGGATGACTCATCTGGTGAAATTTCTCTGGAGAAACCATAAGAAGGAAGAGGCAACGTGGGAACCCAAGGAACTTATGATGTTGAACCACCGAAATATTTTTATGTTGTAATATTCCAGAAATTTCTAGGATGAAATTATTTGAAGGAGAGAAGAATGTAACACCCCAAGCTTCCACGTTATGCTTCTCTTTGAATAATACAATAGCTCGTGTTGTACACAACTTTGAGTACTAACACACCATGACTAATCAAACCAGACATTATGAATATTAATACCCACTTTTTTATATTTTATAAATTATATTTTTCAAAATGGACTTCATTTTTGGATTTGGAATTTCAAAATTATCTTAGGGTGAATTTTCGGTATTTTTCTGAAAACATTCTGTTTTTGATGAATAGTGAAAAACACTAAATTATTGTTCAACACATAATTTTTATTTAAATAATTAGTTATTTTATTTAAAATTATATTAGTTAAAAAAAGATACATAATACCTATATATGTTCAATGTAATTCATTGGATTCATTTTATAATAATATTAGATATATAAAATTTTATTAAACATTTACTATTTTTACCCACCTTCTAGGTGCATTTGAAAATTTGCATAAAACGTAATTTTACCACTTTTGTAAATTAAATCTCAAAAATCCAAAAGATACAGTTGACATTAGTATTTAAAATTTGGTCTAATAAGATGAAAATAATATTTCGTGAATAGTAATTTTGACTTTTATTTACCATGGTTAAAAGTAAATAATGTAATTAAAGGTAAAAAAAGATATTATAATTACCTTAAAACATGTTCTAATTATATTGGATAAGTGTCTTTTGACCAAAATCAACGTTAGGAATAAAATATGATCATTTTGGTCCACTTGGATTATATTTGGACATTTATTATTATTTTATTTAAAGAAGAGTTTAAAGTGTTAAATTCAATGTTTAATAAAAAACCCATTTTTAATGTAGGTTTATACAAAAGATAAATTTGAAATTAAATATTCATTATAAAGATAATATGATTTCCTATATAATGGTATTATATATATAATTTTTAGACAATAGATAATTAAATTTATTTATGACACAATAATGATGTAGTAATTACCTTATTAATGAATGATTAAAATAATTGATATTATAAATATACAAATAAATGTAAATTGAGACTTATGATGAATTAAAATATTTTTCTAGGTTATTATGAAATGTTAGGGTTGATTAAATAATTTTTTTTCGAAGTGATAAAGTTTTTGTGACTTTCACAAAAATAAAATACCAAATTTTTTCAAAATTGACATAAATGAGTTTTTAAAACAAATAATATATTATTAATTGATATAATATTATTAAAAATATAAAGTTTGTAAGATGAACATATATAGGGTTACATATATCAATAATGAACAAATTGGGGTTCTCTTGACTTTTTATAGTATGTTTATAAACCATTTATTATAATAATACATGAATACATAGTAAAAGTTAAACCATTTAACTAATAGTTAAATATAAAAGATAAGGTTAATATGGTGACCTAAACCTGTCTAAAACCTATTGGTTGAGATGTGTTTGACCCATACCCACTTTATCCTAGAAATAAATCGTTTTTTAGCCATTATAAACTCAATATGATTGTATAATAATATAATAATTCAAGATTTTCCTAAGGTGACCCTCACCTCTCTTATAAAAGGGTACTTCCCCTTCTCTCAATACCACAACTCCAAATTAATTTTACTCTACCACAACATGCTCAAATATCCTTCCAACTACCCTCAATTTAATATAGAGGACTTAATTTGATTATAAATCCAACCTAAGGAGACCATTTGATCAAATCAGAAGGAATCACCCGAAGAAGAGGTAATAATTTCATCTCCTCTTTAAATGTTCCTTTCTTCTTGAACTTCTTCTTTATTTATTGTCTCCATAAAAAAATAATAAATCCAGTACCTTATACAAAAATTAAAGTTATTATAAATATGGTACAACCATATTCATTATTCTATCCATCCTATTAATGACAAGTCACCATACGTACGTCCGTACGGCTTACCGTCTCCATGTCGTGGGGTAGTTTGTTATTCAAACACTTCATTATTTAGATGGGTATAATAATGAGTATAAATGATGTAAATGATAAATATAACAAGTGAATTATTCTTTTTATATGATATAACATCCAATTACATAAGATTTCACCATCAATAAAATGATATTATCACTCGTGTGTACGTATGGATTACCATCTCCACGAACATGATGAAATTCATCCCCCATAACCATTCAAGAACAATTTTTATTTTTTGATTAAAAATGATGTTTAAGAACTTAATATAATTCTATATATGAATAAAATACATCCTATCCATAGAAAATGGCATACAAACTAATCATATAATGTAAAAATAATCAGTTAACAACTGAAATGATGATACTACTGAAATTTTATTAACAATGCAATAATAAAGGATCATATATGAAATCATATTTATGTATGATGTTCTTGTATAATTTAATAACAATGATTTAACTATTTTACATGAGGCTAATTTACCCTCGATAAAGGAAAAGTACCAGGTAAGGGTTAATTCTAAAATATATTCATTATCCAAGGTTGTTTATACGTGAGTATCTACTAGGATCTCTTTATCATCCACATCGGTGTTTCTTAAAAAAGTATTTCAAAACATTTTTAATATTTATTTGACTATGGGTTGAATTAATTTATACCCTTGATTTACTTTTTAAAATATTTTTATAAATAAATCTTTCCATAGTTTTTCAAACAAGGTACTTTACGACATTTTCAACAAAATTAAGGAAAGAATGTTTTAGCTTATACAGTAGGTGTGGCTATTTTTTGCCGTTATAACACCTTCGAAACATAAATTACAATCATATAATAATATTTTAAAAATAAACTTTTTCTTTTATAATTATGTGACTTTTAAAATATTTCAAAATATAAATAGATATTTCTCTCAAATATTTTTGATTTCATCTTTGTCAACATCCTTTGATTGATTTTATGTAGGTTTGATGTTAATTTGTTATGATACAATATTCTATATTGTATTGAAGGTCTTGTGATATGTTTGACTGTGTATGTGATATTTTTATAGCATTCAAGTTTTATGGTTAAAGTATTGACATTTTTATGCTATTTTTAATACTAATGTTTATGTTATGTTTCAAATTTTTCGTATGAGGAATGCATTGGACTTAGTAAGTGATAGGTGGAGCCTGCTATAGCTCCTCGATGCAACATTTGGTATCACGAGAAAAAAAATTGTCTTGGAACAAGTCCTTGAAAAAATATTATTTTTATTCTTGGAATGAGGCCTTGACTATGTGGTTATGATATCCGACATTATGCATTTCATCATTATGAAATTGTCTATTCATTTTACATGTGATTATTCGACTAGTAGAATATCCATGTGGATAAGTAAGTGAAATTATTTGATTTATATTTTACATATTATTCTGAAGTTTAAGTTTAAAAGGTTTTTGTTTTAGTCTTATACATTACCTTAAATGTTTATGCTTATTTATGAATGTTTCTGCTATACTGTTATCCTTACTGAGCACCTGATCTCATTAATTTATATGATTTATTTTTTCCAGGTTGTGAAGAGGTATATTATGATTGAACTATTGGTATAGTATAAGGGAGATGAATGTGTCAAAAGGAGACAAAATGTTTTTGTTTTTCATTTCATAATGTAATGTAAAACTTACGTTTATATCTAGTATATCCAAGGCTACTAAACGGATCGGTCTTTTGGGATTTGATCAATTGTGATCATGCTAATGATATGTAATTATGCACCGAAACTTGGTAACTAGGGTCAGAGCATTACAATATAATTTAAACATGTTTATAAAATTAAATCATTGGTCACCAATTTATTTTAAATGAAAATAAAAATCAATTGAATATAACAGACATGTTTTATAAAAAAAATTAAGCGCCCAAAAGAGTTTTATCTTAATAAATTAAATTATTTACTATTATTGAATGATATTAATGAAATATATATATATTATATATTCAATAAAATAATTTTTTGTTTCATCTAATAGATATTATAGGCATAATATAAGAACAAATCTAATTTTATGCATAAAAAGATTTATTTTTCTGAACAACAGTCTTTTCGCCTTTTAATGGTGCAATTGTTATAAAAATAATTTTTTACACTTTCATAAATTTTATTTGAAGAAATATAATTCATCAGGGAATATTAATTTAAAAATTATCATATGGTAAATTTTTGGAACTTTTTTGAAAAGTTTCTTTTTTTTATGAATAGTGAAAAATACTAAATTTTAATTGAAAAGTAGTTTTTCATTCAAACAATTTGTAGTGTTAAATTATATTTTAAATTTTTTTAAAATTTAAATTATATAAACTATATATATATATATATATTTAAATAAAATTAAGTTTATTTTAATCAATTTAATATTGAAATTGTATATAAATGTTTTTAAACATTTAAACATTTTCACTTAAAAAACCCACCTCCCTGTTATATCTGTGGGCTTAAATTTAAATCAAAATTTTCTACTTATGTGAATTTAATTTGAATAAATTGATTAAATATTTTTAATAATAATAAGTTAAAATTTATAATATGTTAAAATTAATTTTTTGTACTAAAATTATTAAGGAAAACAGTTAATGTTAATCACAACAATTAGGGTGAAAATGAGATTACTAAGTGATTAAACTTAAACCATAAGGAAGAAACAAAATAGAAACGTTTATAAAACCCATTTTATGAAAATATTTAGACCATATAACTTTAGGTATATAATTTTGGGAATTATTTAAGTATTTGAGGTAAAAACCTGGATACACCTAACTTATTTTAAAAATTCCAAGTGTATCCTCTCCCTCACTTATAAAAGGACACCCACTCTTCTCCCCACACAACACATTCAAAAAACATAAGTTTGTAAAATACCTAAAAAAATAACTCAAAAAATTACTTATCCTCATCCTATAATCCTTATATTGGTTAGAAATTTAAATGAGGAAGGATTTAGTGAAAACCGAAGGAGTATACCTGAAGAAGTGGTAATATTCTTCAACACACATCTTTATTTTATTTCCTTATCCAACCCCTTCAATTATTCTTATACAATGATGATATAATAAAATCACTATATTATATATACTGAGATGTTTTTATGTTAATTTTATTACCTAATATCACACTCACTTCCATGAAATGGGTTACAAAATCATCATTCGTGTGTATGGCTGACTACTGCCTCATGAAACAATGTCATTCATTTTTCCATTTCCACCTCTCAAGGTTGGGTATGATGATAGGCATAAAGTTTATACAAGACATTTATTAAAAAATTAAAAATATGGAGTAATTAGATCATATATACCTATTTTTCATTACATTTCGGAAGGGATATTATAACATCACTCGTGTGTCCAGTGAACTACCACCTCGTGAAGCGATGTGATTCGTTTTTCACGAACACATTACGTGGGGACTAATAAGGGTAAATATAATAATTATATGTGATATAAATGAAATATTAATGATATTAATGAAATTTGTATAATTATTTAGATATAGTATATCATTTTTTTAACCATTCTCTCATTGAAAAGAAATGATAATGTCATTCGTGGACGTGTTGACTATCGCCACCTCGAAGCGAAGTGATTCCTTTTTTCACAACCACTTAAAAATAATGATATAAATAAGTATATATAATGAAATAAAATTTTATTTATGATATTATTATTATTATATGAATATAAAATATTACTTAACTTCTTTCCATAATGACCATTGAAAAATGAAAATGTTACCCATTCGCACGTACGACCAACCATCTCTATGACTGGAATGTTAGTTTATTATTCATAACCATATTTAATTATGGGTTTTAAAAGTATAATTAATGTAAAAATATTATAATTGTTTCATTATAATTATTATATATATGTTTATATAATGACCTCATCATCCCTATTCAACCTACCAAATTCATTTTTGATACATAGACCGAATATGGTCAAAACATCCAACTTAAAAATAATTGATTAAGCAATTGTATATAACTTGTGAATTAATGAAATAAAATTAATAATAAACTTGGAAAATTTTCTCAATAAAGTAAGTAATTAACATATGTTTGTTATTTAGGAAGATAAATTCACTCAAGAAGAATCATACTCAAGGTAAGGGACTTCCTCTTAATTTTCTTTCAATGAGTCATATTTTGATGTTATAAACCTATATTCATTTATAAGGAGTATATATTGATATTTTGAAATATTATAACATTAATTTATCTATTATCATGATATTTAATGTTTTTTAATGCTATTATTTAATTTCTATATGATTTAAGTGTTTCTCAAGTGATAAGGGACTTTTATTTTATGAAATGAACAATAATTTAAAGTTTTCCTTCCAACTTTTTCTCATCTATGTATTTGTTTTAAAAATTATTTTATTAATATTATTATATAAAAATAAAATAATTGTAATGTAAATTTTAGGTCTTTATTTAATTTATTTTTTTAAAAAAAATTATAATTTTTAAAGGTTTTAAATAGATCATTCTGAAAAATGAAAAATTAAATTTTAGATTGTTATCATACACGATGATAATGAATTTTACACCAACATAGACATTATTTTATCTATGGATTACCTTGAAATATTTCTTGTTTTATTCAATTAAAAATGATCTTTATATATTTTTGGGATATTTTGGTATTGGAAATGATTTTTTAAAAGGTAATTTTTGTCCGAAAATGTTTTTTATATTGGTATAGAAGGGGTTTTCGAAGGGTTTTATGATGAAAGTGTTTTATTCCGAGTACATGAGAATTATATGAAATGAGTGAGCCTGATACTGCTTATACAAAGTGTTGAGCCCCATTATAGCTCACAGGTGAGCCCAATATAGCTTATTTGAAGGGTTTAGCCCCATTATAGCTAATGAGAAATAGATGAGACTGATATAGATTATGCAAAGGGTGTGCCCCATTATAGCTATCTAATGCATTGGGTAATGATAATATTGGAAGTCATCCGTATGGTTATTCCAATTAAAAGGTTTTTTAAATAGTTTTATGAATATGATTCTCTAATCACCAAAAAGTTGTTTAAATATTTTTCTATGGGTTTTAAAGGATTTATTTGGGGAAAAAATATGTTTATTTCCTTGTTAAATTAATTTATTTTTTTAACTCAATGAAAATTGATGTAAAGGTAAATATTTGATGGGTTTTTATATTTTTACTAAACCAACAATTTCTTTTCTTTTTATATATCTTACTAAGATTTTTTTCTCATTCCAATTTTTTAAAATTTTTTATATAGATTTTAAGGATTAGTAAGAGAATGGAAGAAGTCAAGTGGAAATTTATGAATATTTTCCATGAAAAGAAATCATAATTTTTTTAAAAGTTTAATATTATAGAAAAAATGGATACTAATTAGAAGTTTCAACATTGAATTTCATGGTTTTGTTATATATGAGATATGGATAAATTCTATAAAATGATAAACATCAAAAGATCATCAAATAAAATAGAATCAATTTTTGACTTAAAACTCAAGATTATGTAATGTTTAAGGGTTGGTCCTTATTTTTTGTATCAAAGGTTGGGTTAGAAAATATTGTAGGTTATAATAGTATTAATAACATCCCCTTATAAGATTTTACTTTATGGTTTAGTTGAAATGATATATGATTTTAGTATTTCAATGTTTCTTCATTTGAATAACATCTTTTCATAATGGGTTTCTTTAGTGTAAAAAAGAAATCTACCGTGGGAAAGAACCAATAGAAAAATATCCATCCAAATCAGCATCCTAAGATTGTTGGAATGGGAACAAAATAATTTTTTGAAGTTATTCATTAGTTTATGTAAGAAATAAATGGTGGAAATATCCATTCTATTGGGGAAACTGATCTACCATGAGGGAACATGTTTATAGTGGATCATTTGAGGTGGTAACATCCCCCATCATTAATTAGATTATCTGACCCAGTGGTATCCAAAGGATGGATCAATTCCCTAGAAAATATATTTGAAGTAATAGGAAATTGGAAAATTTAAAAGGTAACTCTTTCCATCTATCATTTTGTAGGTGAAGAAAAATATGGTGTTCTTCGGTTAATAATACTAGAGGGAAATGTGATCTTGATGCCATGGAATGGGATACATTTAAGGATTTTTTATTTGAGAAATATTTATCTAAGGTTTTAAGCTTAGTATAGAGACAAAATTATTATAATTGAGTAAAAGGGATAAATATTTGATTTCTACAAATTAAGAAAAGTTTAAAAGGCTGGCTAGGTATAAACCTGATTTTTTTAAGACATTGATAGTAAAATTAACAAATTTTAATTAAGATTAAAACTAATATTGTAAAGTGGTTCAGCCTCACAAGATTTTAAATGCCATGAGAAAGTTTTTTGTTCTGTTAAGAAAGCTGAGATTGAGTTTTTCTACACTTATGTTCCTTGAGATAAAAAGAGTAAGAAATAGAAAAAGTGGAAGGAAATAGATAAGGAACCAAATAAGAATATTTTAGGTAATCCCCGGAAATGCTTCAATTGTGGAAAAATAAATTTTTATAAAGATATTTCAGGATTTGGTAAGTGTTATTAGAGTGGTAAGTTTGGTCACAATTTTTGTAAATGAAGAGAAAAGAGTCCTGAACAATCCCAGATTGAGATAATAAATAGCTAGTCAATAGTGGGTTGTTTTAGTTGCACTGATTTGGGACATTATGATAAAATGTTACCAATGACAATTAATCAGGGTGAAAATAATCATTATTGGAAGAAAAAATGTTTGGAAAAATCATTTTATACTTCTATTGTTTATGTTGGGATATATGGTGAAGTGGTGACAACTCCAGCGAGCTCAGTATTCATTAAAGGTTGAACATAATCTCAATGACTTAGGCATCAATATTTTTATGTTTTAGGTAATATTAGTACTTTGTGAGATTTATTTGAGTTTTCATTGATATTTGGAGTGTATGTTCTATGGGAAAATCTATTTAAGGGTTAATTAATATATATTTTATAGACAAAATTTTAAAGTTATTGATAACTATTACTGATAATATGATCATCAACAAATTTTTCTAGTTAAACATTTTGGAAAGTAAATATTAATGATGAACCAGTGGTGTTACTTTTAAGGTTTAGAGAATAATTTATTATATTAGATAACTTATACAAACCATATTAATTTTTAAAAAATTGATAGAGATAGATGAAAAGACTTGTCACTCTTTTATTGATATTACGATCCATTAAAAGTAAAGTTTAGTACTTCTGGCATATAAAAATCATCTTGAATTCTCATCTCTTAAAGAAATAATATGATATTTATGTGGAAATTTATTAAATGATGAAACTCTACTAATCAAGTAAGTATATTTCCTTATGCTCTTATTCTAGATGGTGAATAAATCCTTAAACATTAGGAAAAGGATCTTGAAATAAAATGTTATCATATTACCATATTTTCTATTAATATGAATGGAATTTTCCACACCTTTTTGGATTGTGATATTTTTTCATTGACTTCCTCTTGACCTCATTATCTATCACTATATATTAGTCTATGGGAAATCGGTTTACCTTCCAAATCCATCTTCAAATTTCCACTAATGTTCTCCCTATATGGAATCCTAATTATGCGTAACTTCAAATGAACTTTATGTTTCTTGATTTCCCTTATAAAGGGATGATTTCATTATATAATTTTTACCATTTGGGTTTCAAAAAATTAAATATAAAAATTTTGAACCTTTTATAACCAAAGAGAATTTCATGGGTGAAATCCATTTTATAGGGGATATGATGTGGCATATTAAGATTTTATGGAATATATTGTTTCAAATTAATTTAAATTCTTTGATATATTACATTATTCTAAATTAAAATTTTTTTTTTTTGAAACACAACTCCAAATTTATCTTTTGTTTCATGCAACATAGAGTTTCTTTGATAACATGCGTTACACGCAAGACTTAGATTTATCAGACACCAATTTACTACTAATATTATTATTGAATATGATAGTTATTTCCTAGAAATTTTAAGGGTGGGAATGATAAGATTAACTAAATTATGAAAATATGGTATGCACATGTTTATAAAATTAATTCAATGGTTACCAATTAATTAGAAATTAAAATAAAAACTAGTTAAATATAATGAAAATGTTTTTGTAAAAAAAAATTATGCTCCTAAAGAAATTTTACATTAATAAATTAAATTAAATAATATAATTATATTATATTAATAAAAATTTTATATTATATATTTAATTAAATGTTTTTAATTTAATCCAATAGATTTTATATTCATAATATACAAAAAATACAATTTTACGCTTAAAAAGATATATTTTTTCCAAAAGGTTGTTTTCCACCTTTTAATGGTGAAATTATTTTAAAGCTAAATATTTAAAATTTCATAAATTTTATTTTAAAAAAAAATAATTTATTTTTTGAATCTTAATTTCCAAAATAACATAGGTTTATTTTTTGGGATTTTTCTGAAAATTTTCTTTTTTTATGATGAATAGTGAACAATATTGAATTTTAATTGAAAACTATATTTTTGTTTAAATAATTATAATTATTAAATTTTATTTTAAATTGATTTTAATTTAAAATTAGATAAATTATATATAAATTAATAAAACTTAGTTCATTTTAATCAGTTTCATATTGAAATTATATATAAAAACTATGTAAACATTTGAACTGTTTCCACTTTAAAAAACCGCTTTCCCATTGCATATATGACATTAATTTTTAATCAATATTTTCTAGTTATATGAATTTTTTTTAAAAATATTTATTCCATATTTTTAATCAAACTAATTAATAATTTATAATAATTTAAAAAATTAATTTTTTACCAAAACGATCAGGGAAAACTGTTAATGTTAATCACAACGATTATGTTAAAAACAAGCATACCAAGGGATTAAACTTTAAACACAATGGAAAATGACATAGAAAATTTTAGAAAACTAATTTACTAGAAATATTAATACATTAAACCTTTATTTATCTAATTTTGTGCATTATTTGAAAAAAATTTAGTTAAAAACATGGGTACACCAAACTTGTTTTAAAAAATGTCAAGTGTATCCACTCCCTCACTTATAAAAGGCTACCCACTGTCCTCTAAACATCAAACCATAATAACACTTGGTTATATAAAATACCTACCCAAATCCCTCCCAAAAATACATATCCTAATCAAAGAATCTTTATCTTTGTCATAAATCCAAAATAGAAAAATTTAGTCCAAGCCTAACTAGGATACCTGAAAAAAGAGGTAATATTCTTCAACAAATGTCTTTAATTTATTTCCTTGTCAACCTCATAAAATTATTATTACACCATGATGATATAACAAAAAAATTATATTACATATAATGATACGTTTTTATGTTCAGTTTATGTCATAAAAAACACACACTTCCATAAAATGGGTTACAAAATCATCATTCGTGTGTAGGTTGGACTACTGCCTTGAAAAATAATGTCATTCATTTTTCACATTACCCCCTAAAATGGTTGTGTATGATGATGAATATAAATTTTATATATTATATTTAAAAACTAATTTTACCTTTGGAGTTATTATGTCATGTATACCCTTTTACATTACATTCCTTAACAGATATTATAGTGTCAGTCGAGTGTACAGAGGACTACTACCATGTGAAGTGATATGATTCATTTTTCCCTAACACATTACATAAAAGGTAAAAAAGGTAAGAATAATAAATATATGTGATTTAAACTACATATTTATGATATTAATTAAATATTTATCATTATTTAAATATAAAATATCAATTTTTACCTTTTCACTCATGGGAAAAAATGATAACATCGTTTATGGGTGTGTGGAAGTATCCTTAATGCGATGCGATTAAATTTTTCACCACCACTTCAGAAGAATAATATATATACATGTATATTAAATAATATTTTATTTATGATATTATTATTATTATTGAAAGATAAAATATTACTTACCTTCTTTCCATAATGATCATTGAAAAAAGGAAAAGTTGCTCAGGTATATGTACAACCTATCGTCTCCATAATCATAATGGTAAATTATTTTTCATAATAATATATCATGATAGTTTTAAAAAGTATAATTTATTTATAAATATTATATATTATTTAATTGTTATTATTCTTGTGATGTTTAAATAATGTCCTCATTGACCTTAGTTATCCTACCAATGTCATTTTTGACACATAAGCTGAATATGGACAAAACATCAGACTAAAACTTAATTGATCATGTAATTGTATATAACTTGTTAATAAGTAAAATAAAATAAACAGTAAACTTTAAAAATATTCTCAATAAATTAAATAATTAATAAAATTTTATTATTCAGGAAGATAAAGACACGAGTGGTGAATCATACTCAAGGTAAGGGACTTCGACTAAATTTCCTTTCAATGCGGCATATTTTTAAGTTATACACCTATATTCCATTATAACATGTATATACATACCATTTAAAATATTATATCATGGATTTATATATTATCATGATATTTAATGTATTGGTTAATGTTATTCTTTAATTGGTTTTATGATTCAAGTGTTTCCCAAGTGATAAGGGGATATTCCATTAAAAAAAGAACAACCTTTTAAATTTTTATTCTAAATATTTCTCATCCATGTCCATGTTTTAGAAATGAATTTATTAATGTTTTTATATGGAGATTAAATAATTATAAATTATATTTTATTTCTCCTTTTACATTATTTTAAAAAATAAAAAGTAAATTTTACTCGTTTTATACAGAATTTTATGAAAAAACAAAAAAATAAATGTTCTTTTCTAACATACACGGTGATAATAACTTTTATAACACCATTTAAATTATTTTATTAATGGATTACCTTTCAATATTTCATGTTTTATTCAATTAAAAACCCTACTTATATTTTTTGGGTATTTCAGTATTGAAAAGTATTTTTTAAAAATTCTATTTTTATCCAAGAGTGTATTTCATTTGGGGTTGAAAGAGTTTTTCTAAGGGTTTTATAATGGAAGTGTTTTATTCATGATAATTGAGAATTATATGAAATGGGTGAGACTAATATATCTTATATTAAGGGTGATCCCCATTATATCTCTCAAATTCATTGGGTATCGATTATATTGGAATTCATCCATATCGTTATTCCAATTAAAAGGGTTCTAAAAAGGTTTTATGAATATGATACTCTACGTCACCAAAAAGGATTTTAAATTATTTTATATGTGTTTAAAAGTATTTTTTTGAGAAAAATGTGTGTGATTTTACTTGTGAAATTATTTTATTTCTTTTGATCAAATAACATTGATATAAAGGTAAATATTTTATAGATTTTCATGTTTTTACTAAAATATTAGTTTCAATTTTTTTTGTATCCAATAAAATTATTTGGTTGTCATCCCAATTTTTAAAATGTTTTTCATAGGGTTTAAGGATGAGTAGGGGAAAAGAAAAATTCATGTTTAAAGTCATTATGATTTTCCATAAAAATAAATCATTCTTTAGTTTAAAAATTTTCTATTATAAAAAAATATATACTCATCACAAGTGTCCAATTTATATTTCATTGTTTTTTATACATGAGTTATCACCCAATTATATATAACTATAAACCTGAAAACATCCTAAAATGTAAGATAATTAATTATTGACTTAAAACTCAAGATTAGGTAAATTTTAAGGCAGAGTACTTATTGAATTTATTATTGATTTATTATTAGAAAATTTTCAATAATAATGAATGAGTTCAACAAATTTTTATCCTATTTTGTTAATGTTTATAGGATAGTTGTGATTGAAATGTGTTGTGTGGGATCTAGTTCTATATTGATAATATAATATTGTAAAGGTTTAATATGGAGGAAAATATTGGGTTTTTCAATAGTTATCTTGGTCGATTGAAACATAAATGAGATTTAGGAAGGAATAAAAATGTTTTCATAGGATGGAATTGTTCAAAATACCTTAAGGGGTTTCAGAATATACATGGAGAGTTCATGTTAGGTATTAATTTTATGAATACAATTATTATTTTTAATGGTATACAACACCAAATGTATGCTTCAAAAATTTTATAAACATACATGAGTTCAAAATCAATGTAAATAATTAAAAATTCTTGTATTTATCATCTAATTGAGGAAACAAAAAGTTTCCAAATCATGTAGTTAAATAAAAATGAATATTTCATGATCATATGGATATAAATAAAGGATATTTATTTTCATCTTATTTTTATTATATTATAGGAGATTTTTAAAAAAAATAAAGAGTAGTTTTTAGTGATACAATATAATTATTTTAATAAAAATGTTTTATAATACATAAAATTCTCTGACATGTTTGATAAGAATTTAAGTATAATAAATGTTTTATTCCGGAAAAACGAGTTTATCAAAGATATTTTTGTAAAATATGATGGATACGATTCCACCATGTATTAGAGTTATATTTTTTTAAAAATGAAGTATTATTTTTAAAATTATTATTCAAACACATATAATACCCAATATGATACAAATATAATATCTTTATTTTTTTAATTATTCTCACTATAGTGAATAAGTATTATTTCCCAGCATAAATGAATTTGTGTAACTTAATATGATATTCTGAAGGGAATATAGTATCTTGGATGCTAATATGATTATTTTTGAACATTTAAATGTTATATGTTAATAAATAAGGGACGAAGATGAATATTAAATAAAAGAAGTTATAATAATACAATAAAAATTATTAACATCATAACAATGGATGTTGTTGAGTAAAGGGGTTTGGTTTCTATGTTCAAAAGATCTAAATATTTGGAATTTGATCTATAAGTCTCACCATTTTTTAAAATGAATTATTTAATGGATTATAATCACTAAATGAGTTTATTGGGAGGTTTTAGTAGATGATCACATTCATATATGATAAGAATTACATAGATATATAATGAGTTTAAAAAAATTCTAAAAGTGAAACAAATATAAAGAATCTCTAGTGGTTTATCATATGGGATATTATTATGTGGGGGCTTATGTATAGTTTTGTTATGAATTCTTAAAGCGTTTAATAAAATATAAAGTATCATGTTATACAAAATGGATTCCTAGTTTTATCATTATTTTATATTATCTACATATATTTTATGAAATGAAATGATAATAAACCTCTCAAAGTATGAATTTGAGTTATCCCTAACTGACATTGATGATGGAGTGTCATAGTTTTTGATGAAATGTTAAAGTTATCATGGGTTGGGATTTATATAGAGATATGTCATATTCAAATGAGTCATAAAAGGAGTTCTGTATACTGGATTACCCACTATGTATACCACATCGAGTTTCATACATTATATTTGGTATAATAAGAGTGAATGTTTCATATTGAATACATGTACATGAGGTTTGAAAGATACCTATCATGATAACCTTCACACTTTGAGAAATTTATTATGAAATACTTAGGGCTTAAATAATTAGGGGTGGTTGACTATGTTGTTGATCATGTTATTGGTTGAGGGTTAACCAAGATGCAGTTCATCCTCTCACATGATGTGTATGACATCTTGGACCTCGATTAGGAGAGAATGAGGAAGTTTATATCCTTAATAAGATAAGTCACATGTGATATGTTTATATATCTATATAAGAGGTATTTGATTTGATTACACACTATATGAAATAGATGAGATGTATTTATAAACTAGTCCATTTTATACTCAGAGAATTCAAGACATATGGGTAGACTATATGGAATTTTCATACTTCGAGTTCCATAGTCTCTTGATGTCTTGTAAAAAGTGATTATTTGATTATTTATATATGTATATGGTGAAACTAGTTGATACAAGTATAAAGATACTAGTTTTTTTATGGAAATCATACTCGATCCCTTTATATCTTGAGTAGTACTAATGCCTTCCTACTGGTTTCTCTTTTCATACAATTATGAATTCATAGATTCATGTTTGTCTTAAATGATATAAAGGACTATGGGGACACACTTTTTGGTTGACTAGATAGGTATTGGGTTTTATAAAACTCAGATTATTTATCTAAAATGGGTTTTGAGTTTATCCAAAATAATATTTATTTGATATTTATAAGGTATTAGTTATGATGAGATACATGAAGAATTTTATGATACGTTTCCAAAAGTATTTTGGGAGATATCAAAAAGAGTTTTGGATATGGTTTCAAAATTAATTTTATAGGATGCATTATAAAGTGAAATGGCACAAAGTCTATAAATATTTTTTTTAAGTGGAATATTCTTTGAAATATTACCTAAATCCTTATACATTTATGATGTGTAATTAGATATATTGTATGGTATGATATGGGTGTATCATAATTCACTAGTTCCCTATCTAGTGATAGTTTATGAAAAAGATAAATCATATAGAATATTGAGTCACAATATATAATTCATATTATTCTGAACGATTAATCAAAGTAATTAAACATTAACAAGTTAATATTATTATCTCCTCCACATAAGATACCATTGACTAAATTTTCCTACAATGAATCTCTTAGGAGTTGTAATGTCCCAAAGGTTTCAAGTAATTTAATCCCCTAACATTTACTCATATATCATTATCATATGTGTAATCTTGAGAGGATTGAAAATTATCCCTGAGGCCTATATATTGAGTAAGACACCATTAATATTTGTTTTCATGTGATCCTTGATCATCCATACTAATGATTCTATCATTCCTTGAAATATCTTTTATTTATACTCCATTTTACACCAAGAGATACAAGTATACTATAGGATTTGTGGTGAATCCCACCCAATCATTGGGTGATTTAGATCATCCCATGGATACACCTCTTGGAAAAGAGACCTTTGGATTTTTCTAGCGATCTTTATCAATCACTCAATTGAAGAAGGGGGATCAACAATCTATATTGATAGGAAAATTTTCTTCCACAATCCATTTTTTTTGAATTTATTAAAAGATACTTTTGGAAAAGTGGGAACCGAACAAACCATCCACAGTTCACAAAGTCACGCATATCCGCCATCCATACCATTTAGTATTTATTGAAAGAACTCGAATTATTTCATAATACATATTAAATGGTGTTCACTAATAAAGTTATTCAATTTAATTTTTTGGGGAAATATTTTTGATCTGTATACCTATTATTTAAATATGAATAATTATTGATTAAATAGACAAATTTATGCAATAGGTTCCTCAGAAAAATTTTGGAATTTTATTTCTTATTAAATATTTTCACATTATGAATGAATTGGACTTATTATGTTATGGGTTGGGACTAAAATCATATAGATAGTATAATCATCAGTAGATCTCATGAGAAAAAAAGTATAGGGTATTGAGATCATCCTTACCCTTTATTTATGATATTTTAGTATAAGTCCTTGATGGTATGGTTGTGATTTTTATTATTAAAAATTATATCATTATGAGATCCTATATTTTTATCTATATGATCATTCATTTAAATTTTTATAGATTTAGTATGATTTAGATTCATTTATTTTTTATTTATTTATTTATTTTTTATTTTCATATTATGTATATCATGAACCATCCTTGATCAAACTTCTATGTCACATAGGTTGTACTGTCAAAAGGCCTAAGGCATGTTCCCAATCCCCACTCCCTAGAAATATCACCAAAGGTTTCATATATAACATGGTGGAAATGATTTCACTCTCAAATAACTATATATAAAACATGGATTCTTATTAATAATCTGATATAGTTCACCCATATGTTTGATTTCCATGCATAAAGATATTATCTATTTAATATAAAGGAAGAAACCAAATAAGGAATAACTGATATGGATATCCTAAGTCACATTTAAATATAAAAAATCAAGAGTACATAATGGGTAATGATTAAAATAAGGACAAGATTAAAATAATGGTCAAATTGGTCGATACAATAATATAACCAAAAATAATCTACAAAACTTCAAACACCACTTGATCATCTCCAAGCGACCCAAGGTCACCTCTAAATCCCAAATAAAGAATCAACCAGTATACTGACACATGCCATCAACCAGAGATCATAAACTGTGTATCTATAGAATACATGAGAGCTATATACACACTATGGTGTGTGTTTGAATGGTGTAAGCTACATGATCCAAGTAGGATCTAACTAATGATTATATAAAAACACCTTTATAATACAATTCATATATTATCATTTGAAATAAAGATAAAAAATATATTTTAGTAATGTGGTGGTATGGATGGAAAATTAACCAGATGCCTTTATTCCCTGTGGAAAACATGTATTTCCTTTAAGAAAACACTACAATGGGTAGTTTTTTTTACAAAATAATCAATTTGAAAAAATTATAAAATATACAATGTATTATTTTGAATGGAAATAAGGAATAAAATTTTCTTATTTTTAATGTTAGTCTATCATAAAAATAGAAATCTTTTTTATATACTATTAGAAAAGGAAAAAACCTGGTAAGAGGAAAGGATACACCAAATAGAAGTATACGATATAAATAAAATTTAACATAACATAAGTAATGTAGGTAAAAGTGACATAGTAAATTATATATAAAAACAAAAGAAATATAATAAATAAAATAGAAATAATAATCAGAGTAATAACATATATAAAGAAAATACGTGGAAAATAATAGAGAAATAACTATAAAGAAACCCAAGATGTGATCAAGAATTAAAAAATATTGAAAAAAATACAATAATACATATCATGGGAAATTCATTAGGTTCTAGGGTGGTAATCCTTGATATAATTGGGTGGAACCATCTATCAACCTATTAATGAAGTTCCAAAAAAATAGCATTCCCTATTTGACCTGACATAGTATCACTAGGTAGAACTATTTATAAAAATAACTTGATATTCAAAAGAGGATACTTGTAAGAGTCTCATTATTATTTTTTGTTTCAAATTATTTTTATGGGGTGCACCACCTTTGGTGTTAATGTTCTTTAACATGAATTGTTACCCCGAATTCCCACTTTCCAATGGAGGAAAACTTGCACCACATTTAGTGGTGATGTCTACACCTTGATCAGAATGGGATGATGGGATGTTAGTTACTCCATACATGGATTCCCCCTTGGAAGATATCTCCTAGTCTGACTCTCCCTCATAGAGTTAATTCATGATCATGGAACTCATTCCCAGTTCCATCTCTTTGTGGATGTCGGTTAATTACCATGCTTCTATCTGGAAATTCCAGTGGGTCTTGACAGGGAAATAACCTTTGGTCAGGAGAGTAGTCAAGTGGGGAATTTATGGCATGATTGGATGATAGGAACATTGGTCACCTCCATTCTTCCTCATAAGAGGGAATCTTATGGAGGCATCTTAGGTGCGTAACACAAGGTATCCTATTCCAATCATGATGTATCTAAATTCGTAGGTGCATATATTTAATGGCGTTCACCTCAGGCATCCAATGTTTTTCATATGGTAGATGACACAGTAGGAGCATATATTCTAAGGCTTTCACCTTAGGAATCCCATGTTTTTCATGTGGTATGTATTTGGGGTCATCATTTCAAAAACTTAAGGAAATAGAGGGGGGATTGAGTTAATGTCTTGTAGAGACAAAAGGTGGATTTAAATGACTTATAATGAAGGATAAAGGAAGTGCATCCCCTGAAGGTAAGATCTCACACTTGGAGTTTCACAAGAGGATGGATCATGGTGACCTATGGAGGAAGATTCAGAAGTTGTTCCCCATAAATGGAATATGTCACACCATGAAGGTATGTGGATTAGAATGCCCTACGAGAGTAGATCTGGGAGGTGTTTTTCATAAAGGGATGATGTAACACTATGAAAGTTGATTAGGACACCCTTGGAGGTGGATCAAGGTGGTTCACCCCTAATAGGGGGAACATAGGTTTAACTTTGGTTGGGATTGAACCTCACATAGGTATACTACATAAAATGTTTAGAAGAAATGGATCAAAACCCATGCAGTTCGATGTCGCAGTTTAAGATCATGTGATAGGACCAATCCATAAATTTTAATGTCATGTGGTAAGGATGCACACTCTATGAAGGGAGTATTGATGAGGGATGGTGTGGGGACTATTCATGGATGTTTCCCATCATAAAAGGATTTATCTTGGTTGGTGTGTATGAGGCTCACATATATATCTTCTCGGTACACCTAGTGGAGATATGGTATCCTAGGTGAGTAGAGTGATCTTACCAGGGATGTGACACACAAGAGATCCAAATGGATGAATATGTTGGGTTTGGACCTCATAGAGGATTTATACACATCCCAGTTAGTTGGGAATAAAATCCCACAATGTTTGAAATAATATGGGGCTTTTACCTAAGAAGGAGGCCCATTTAGATGGATGTGGTTATTGGGACTTCGACTCAAGTGGTGTCCCATTTCAATAGAGGTTGGATTCCTCATTCTCTACTAACCTCTAAGCCCATGTGAGTTTTGATCTTTGTGATAAATAAGATAATGTAGTAGAAATGTTGTTATGGTGTGAAAGATGCACTAATGAGTGGTGTGAGTGGGGTTTAACATTGAATCTACCCAAGGAGGATCACATTCCATGTGGGGAGGATCTAATTCCATGAGATGAGGATCTCATTCCTTATGAAGGTAGGAGTTATGAGGACTATACCATGACACTAACAAAATTATAATCCCCTTATTATTACATAGGGTAAGACAAAAGTTTAACATCATGTTTTGAGGACATTGATGCTTGGTAGCTTTACGTCATGCAGCTCGTACCTAGGGTATTCACCCTTTACCCCTTGTGCTTACATCACTACCACTCATGAATCTTTGGGAATATCTTGGATTTAGCAATTATATTGTGTAACAACAAGAAGGAGTGGTCACTCATGAGGTCCTCATTAGCATATCTATGGTAAGAAAAATAATAATTAGTGTACCTTTTATGAGGAGAAAAATGTATGATAAAACATGAACTAGAGGCATAGGGGAAATATCATTAGGGGCCATGAAATTTTTGGGTGCAAGATTAGAGGGTTTCATGAAAGAGGCACATGTTAGAATCAGATGCTGTGTGAAAAAATGTTCTCAAAATGGTTCTTTTACATAAGGTTAAGACATGGAGATTCAAAGAAGGGGTGTGCGCAATATTGGATGCTTGTGTGTAAGTTCAAGGGTGAACATAAGAGGAATATTTGAGTGCAATTGACTTGATGTGAAAAAGTTTGGGTGGGGATTACAAAACTATGGGCCAAGTTAAATTTGGACCCATAGGGAACTTGACACACAATATTTTCTACCGTTAGGATTCCATGCTTATGAGATTTTAGGGAAGATATGTTTTCTACGCAGAAGAGTGATTCTTTGTCTTCTGAAGGATCAAACTTGGGGGGTGTCATCTTTTATTTATAGATGAAGTATTCAGTAATGGAAACATATGATTTTGGTCATGGAAGATATCTTATGTACAGTTTCATCATTTTCCATAATGGCCATCCGTGAAAGGAATGCTTTCATGATTCCTTTGGCATACAAGAGGTTTGTGCAGGCCTTGAGTACCTTGTGCACATAGCCTAAATATTTTATTAAGTTATATTTTACATTGAAGTGTCCTTCAGATAAGGAATGAGAAATGATTTCTTATTTGGAATGAGAATGGTTTGTGTATCAATTGGGTATCTTGCACGTAGAGGAAAAAACGTGCATACGGTGTCCATGTCCATTTTAGTGGCCTTCAGGGAAAGAAATAGAAATTCATCGCCTTTAGCACAAAATATGGTTGTGGGTGGATTCAGATCATCCATATATAGGATTAAACTTTTACGAAAATTCCTCTATCTCCTTAGAATCATTTTTTGAGTTATATGGTGGCTTCAGTTTTCCAAAAGATGGTTGTGTGCACCTTCAAGTGGAATTTCAGTTCCAACAGATGCTCCCCTCAGAGTCTGAGCTGAAAGGGGACCATAAGGTTAGGTTTTGGGGGAAACTCTAAATAAAGGGATTGAAATAACCTGATATTTTATGGGCTATATTCATTTTAATTTCTTTGGTTTATTATGTTTTATGCTACACTAATATTATCTTGCGCTATTCATAACACCGTATTAGTTTTCAGAATACACAACACTATTCTTGGATTGTGTTACAAACAATTTCATGTTCTTTTGATAGAATTCATTTAATGAAACACTGAGTATATATTTTGTTAGATGTATAAAAGAAATATGTTTGTATTATTTTATAAGAAACAAAAAAGGAAGGTTTCACAACATGAAACTATGACTTGTCTTGCTTTACACGCAAGAGAGACCTTCCTCGATAGCTTGTGTTGTACGCAATACTGAGTTTCATTAAAAAATGATATATTTTTAAAATATTTTTATTTAATGTGATATAAACTAGGAATTATGAATAGTATTAAACACATTTTTAATTTTATATAAAATTAAAATTCATCTTATATATTTTCTAGAACATTATATACGAACAAAATCATTTTTTTAGATAAAAGAAGTACTTTTTAAAAAAAAGTTTTTTTTCCGACGTTTGATAGAGAAAAAATTTTAAATGTAGTTTCTGAAAATTTTATATATTCTATTTGAAATAATAAACTTATTATTTTGAAATGGGACATTAAATTTTACTTATTTTTAATTTTTGGTAATTTTCTGATAAAATTAAAATTTTAATGAATAGTGAAAAATAATACATTTTAATTCAAAATCACCTTTTCATCTAACTTATTAATATAGTTATATTATCTTTTTAATTGGTTTTAATGTTTAATAGGATTAATTTTTTTTATCATTTAATCCAATTTCGGTCATTGGAAGTAATTTTCCATTGAAATTGTACATAAACACCTGTCAATCTTTTGATGGTTATTACTTCTTAAAAATCCGCCTTTTGGTTTTGACAATGGTAATTAATTTTAAATAAATTATTGAAACTTCTGTGTTTTGAATTTGAAAAAATGGATTCCATATTTGGAATCATAAGATACAAATTGTGTGAATAGGTACCTTTTATTTTTAGACATTATGAATAGTAATTTCAGCAATTATTTTATTTACCAGGGCTAAAGGGAAAATCTGGTGAATAAGGGTAAAAATAATAATATTATAATATTAAACTACCCCAAAACATGTCACAATACTATTTTATGAGATATTTACGACCATTTGAATCCTTGGATTGATTTTGGGACCCCATGGAACCATTTAGATGTGAAAATGGCATTTTATAAAAATTAATTTAAAGTAAAAAGAAATATGACAAAAACTTGTATCCTCTTAATAAAAAAAGTTTAATATGGGGTTATACATAAGATAAATTAGACTATAAATATTCATTGTAAATATAAAAAAATTTCCTACATCATGGTATTTTATTTATTATTTTTAGACACCAAATAAATAAATTTATTTATGACACAATAATGATGTAGTGATTACCTTATTAATGAATGATTTAACTAAATGAGATAATAAATATTAAAATAAATTTATTTTGAAACTTTTTATGCCATACAATAATTTTATTGATTATTATAACTTTTAATATTTTAATTAATTATTTTTTTCGAAATAATCAAGTTTTTATGAATTTTTAAAAAGTCATGATATGAATAGTTTAAAAATTGACATAAATGAGTTTTTAAAATAAATACTATTTTATTAAATTATATAATAGTTCTAAAAATATAATATTTGAAAAAATTACGTATATAATGTTTCAAAATGTCATTAATTAACCATTTTAGGTTCTATTGGCATTTTATAGTAACGATATTAACCATATAGTATGAATATACAATAAGACATGGTAAGAGTTAAGTAAGTTAACTAAGGGCTAAAGCTAAAATATAAGGTTAACTTTGAGACCCAAAATTTTCTAAAATCTATTGGTTGAGTGGATTTTAAAAAATAATCATGTTATCTTAGTATTAAATGAGTTTTGGACCTTTTGATACCGAAAATAAATTTATAATAAAATATTATTTCAATACCTTCCTAAAGTGATCATTCTCCTCTCTTATAAAAAGAAATATCCTCCCACATTTCCTCAAACCACCTTGATCATTCAATCTTGACCAACTCCTGACAAAATAATTTATAAAAAATCTTAGTTAACTTATTAAGGTCCAGGTTTTCCAAAAAGTTGATTCCTAGTGTGTCTATGAAGATATCCAAAGGAAATCCAACAAAGAAGAGGTAATTTCTTTACCAATTTAATTCAATTTCTTTTCTTCTTCTACTTACTATTTCTATGATTATTCTATAATAAAGTAATAAATCTAGTATATTATACATTATGAGATGTTATTATAATTATGTTACAACCTTTTACCTCTTTTTATCCATCCTACGAATAACAATATAACCATGTGTGTGTACGTACGACTTACCATCACCATGTCATAGTGTAATTTGTTATTCCAAAATACTTTATTAGGATGGGTGTAATGATGAGTATAATGGATTTAAATAATTAAGATAATTTGATAAATGATTATTTATAATTAATATACCATCCAATTACATACCATTTAACCATCAAGATAATGATATTGTCGCTCGTACGTATATACAACCTACCATCTCCACGACGTGGTGAGATTCGTTCTCTATGTTAAAATTTTAATAATGATTATCAAATTTATATGATGAGTCAAAATAATAATTTTGAACTTAATGTAATTAATAAAATACATCCTACTCATAAGAAAACATGTCATACATAGTAAAACAGGAATGGGAAAACGAATTAGTTAACACCCAAAATAATGGTAATATTGAAAAATTATTAACAAAATGATATAATAGGATCATATATGATATCATAAATATATATATGGTCCTGGCATAATTTAATAACATTATTTAACCATTATTTAGGAGGTTACCACACCCTATACTAATAAAAAGTACATGTTAAGGGATAATGTTTCAAATCTCATTTTTTTATAATATTGTTTATACGTAAGTATTTATTGGGGGTATATTTATCATCGATGTCAATGATTTATAAAAATGTTTTAATAAAATATTTACTATTATTCTATTTATTTTTAGAGTCATTTTTACCCATTTTTTACTTTTACTACATCGTATGGAAGGAATCTTTCTTTTGTTTACCATACAAGTTACTTTTTGACTTTTCCAATAAAAGTATGGGGAGAATATTTTTTTAACTTACACAACATGATTTTTTTTAATATTCATAACTACTTATTTACATGAAGATTTATCTACACATTTTCAAGTTTATTTTCAACTAAATTCTTTTCTTTTAAAATTGCATGACATTTTGAGAAAAGAAAATGTTTTTTAAGAAGAAAGGATATTTTTATCGAGAATTAAGTTCAAGTGTTTTATCAAAATTATTTTTTATCTAAGATGACACTATTAAATAAGGTTATGTTTATATACTTATTATTAATATGATTTGACTATGTTAATTATTTTATGATTTTTTATATGAATTGTGTTATGATGGAATGATGTTTAAGAAACACATTTTATTTGATGGGTTATGCTATATTGAATGTTTTTTTTGTTTTGTGGAACAAGTAATAATGATTTCATTATGATATGGGTGGGACCTATATATCTCTAAAATGTATTGGGTTAAGATTTATATCTCATGATATAGACATTACTGGAATGGAAAGTAAACCTACTTTAGTAATGGACTTTGTCCACTATGATGGTCTTGGTAGTAATGCATTGGCCACTATAGAAATCACATTATGTGCTTATTAGTTTTACACAATTACATGTTTTATACCAATGAAATTATATCATGGTTAATTTTCTTTTATGATATATTCCTGAAGTACTGCCAGGATTTATTTCAAGACTCATGATTTTGATGTTTAAAAATTATGTTCATATTTTTATGTTCAAATGTTTATGGTGTATTTTTATGTTCTCCATGTTTACCCTTACTGATCATTTGAGATCACCCTTTTTATGTTTTCATTTCCCTAGGATATAATGAAAGCTTTTAGGTATGAAAACAAAAGGGGAATATCTTTATGGGAGATGTTTAAGATCATTCAAAATTCTAGAAGATAAAATTCCATGTTTCTGAAGACACTATACTAATACGGTCTTTGGGAATCTTTTTGTGTCTTGTATTAAGTATTTTGAAATAGTAATGTAATTTTCTTTTACATAAATCTTGGGTCATAATAGTTGGTATTACATAGAAGGTTTAGTTAACCTTTGGAAACTTGGATGTGAAAACATTATTGAGATCTCTAGAGATATTTCTATGTTATGTATAGGGATGTCCCTAAGGGTAAGTATAACTATAGGTTAAAATCCTATAATTATGGTAACAATCAGTAATAACCTAGGATTAAACCTAAGATGTTTGAGATTTAAAGTATTCCCCCTTGATTATGTTTTTTTCCTAGTATGGTTTTTCCTTTGACACTATTTTTTTTGGATTTTAGACGATGGCTGGAACTCAAAGGAACCATGTTAATGATCAATGCATTGGTCAATGCAATTATTTTCCACAAAAACAACCAAATTACATGGGAGTTGAAATGAAAAATCTTATTTCTATACTTACACAAGATATGAATAATTTAGGACATATAAATGAGCAGATAAGGGAACAACATTCTATTGAGTTCTTCATGAGGCAATGTCCACCTCCTTTTAGTGGGTCTTCTGATCCTCTTTTTACTAATAAATGGATTAGTACCATTGAAATGATATTTTCCATCCTTCTCTATATGGAACATGAAAATTTCATTTTGGATATTTATCATTTAGAAGGTGAAGCAGACTAGTGGTGGACTCTAATTAGGAAAACAAGGAAACAAGTTGAAATTGAATCCATGGAATGAGGCAAGTTCAAGAAATTATTTTTCAATAAGTAATTACATAGTATTCTTTGAACAAAGATGGAAAAGAAGTTCCTTAAGATTAAATAAAAGGACAATGAATCTATTGGTACATACATGGTGAATTTTACAAGACTTACAGGTATGATTATGGCTTTATCATCCAACCTGAAATTAATGTTGATCGATTTTTAGTGGCTTAAAACCAATTTTTGAAGGGAATTATCTATAAGAGACATTAGTAGCTATAGAGATATTGTGAGTTGCACTGGAAAGGTATAACTAGAATTTGGTGTTACATATCCATCTCATGGTTTTGACTAGAAATGAAAGATGGAGTTAAAGGTAAAATCTCAAAACAATGGTTAAAAGAAGATGAATGTTTCCTTATGCTCAATGTATGGAAAGAATCATGGTGGAGATTGTCTTAAAGGGTCTAGAAAATGTTTAAATTGTGGAAAAAAGGTCATTGAGTTATTGAGTGATTATATAATGGGAAAAAGGTTAATAATGATGTGAATAGAGAAAAGACTATAGAGAATCCACCACCAACACTTCAATGCTACAAGTTCATGGAAATGAGGAATTATGCTAATTAATTCCCAAATCTAAGGAATAATGGTAATGATTGACGTCAATAACCTCGTAAAGCCAAAGAAAAAGGGAAATCACATTCCATCACCATTGGATATGTTGGGTATGACAAAAAAGTGGTGGAAGGATTAAGTGTTTATTTAATGGGATTCTAAAATAGTGTTGTGGAATCTCATTTATAGTATTATGGAATATTGGAATTTTTTTTGTATTGGTCTATTGGGGTTCTCCATAAATATATGGTACCAGTAACCATGAAAAGTGATTGATTTTTTTTGGAAATCACATGATATTCACATAAGGATTGGATAAATAGATAATGATATCTTTGATAGTATTAATGACCTCATGACTTATATAAGGACAAAGTGATATCATGGTTTGAGTATATATAATTTTTGTTATTTTTGTGTGTGTGGAAAGAGATAGTTTGGATAGAATGAATGTTTTCACTAAGGTTTTATGGTAATTCATGTTTTTTTCATGTTTCAAGAGAATAAATGATTAAGGTATTAACATGTTTGGAATATGACAACCAAGGATTTCCAAATGAGATATGGGATATAAATTTTAAGTCGATTTAGTTCACCTCTTTATAAGGTTTTATATTTTCAGTTTTTTGAAGGATTTTAATATTATACATTTATGGATAGTATACATTATATTCTGATTGAATTTTATTTGATTATTATATTATCTCACTATAGGTGAACTTATGCATATTTGATAACCTGTTCTAACCTTTTTATTGAGATAGATGGAATGACCTATCATTCTATCTCATGATCTTCTAACACTTCAAGAATGAAAAATTCAACTTCATTTATTTAAATAAGTGATGAAGTGGAATTTTTTTAGGGGAATTAACAAGGGTGAGATTGTACTAAAATCAAGTAAGTATTTAAACTCGTGAAAAAATTCATAAACTTTATGAAAAGGATCTTGAAACCTAAAATGTTATCCTAGTTCCTTCTTATCTAATGAATCTGACCTTCCATTAAATCATCACAGATTTATAGATTTCTAGTATTTAACTTTCTCCAAAACCTTATTCTATATCACTATCCATCAGAATATGATTGTTATATTTCTCTTCAATATCCATGATTTGGATTCCCACTATGTTCTCCTATATGGAAACCCAGCGATAAGTTAATTTGGGTAACCGTTATGTTTGTAGATTTCCTTTTAAAAATAAAGTTTTGGTATTCATTTTTATGATGTGGGTTTCCATGAAATATACTTTCAATTAGTAAAACATTTATAACCCTAACAAATGTCGAGGGGAAAATTCTCTTTAAGGGCGGTCGAATGTAACACCCTAAGATTTTATGAGATAAATTATTTTTAATTTCATTGATGTCTTGTGTTGTACGCTACACCAAGATTAGATTGTGCTATACACGACACCATATTATCTTGCAGTATACACAACACTATTATTGACTTGTGTTACACTCAATTACTTGTTCTTTTGATAGAATTCATTTCACATAAAATTGAGTATATATTTTGTTCAATGTATAAAATAACTATGTATAGATTATGCTACACACAACACCAAAGAAATCTTTCACTACACACAACAATGACTTGGCTTGCGTTACAAGTAAGAGTGACCTTCCTCAATAGCTTGCGTTGTACGCAATATCGAGTTTCACTAAACAATGATATATTGTTAAAATATTATTATTTAATGGGATATAAACTAGCCAGTATGAATAGTGTTATCCACATTTTGAATTTTATATAACATTAAAATTCATCTTATATATTTTCTAGAACATTATATAAGAAAAAAATGAATTTTATCGGATTAATGAAGTACTTTTAAAAAAAATGATGTTTTTTCGCCTTTTGATGGCACACACATTTTAAATATAGATTTTTATAATTTAATATATTCAATTTGACAAATAAAACTTATTATTTGGAATCATGACATAAAAATTTACTTACGTTTAATTTTTGGTATTTTTCTGATAAAATTTAAATTTTAATGAATTGTGAAAAAGTCTGTATTTTAATTCAAAAATGCATTTTCGTATAATTTATTTATATAGAAATATTATCTTTTTAATTAGTTTTAAAGTGTAATTTTATTAATTATTTTATCATTTAATCCAATTTTGATCATTGGATGTAATTTCACATTGAAATTGGACATAAACACATGTCAATATTTTGATGGTTATTACATTATAAAAACATACTTTTTGGTTTTGACAACGAGAATTAATTTTAAATTAATTATTAAAAATTCCATGTTTTGATTTTGGAAAAAACAGATTCCTTATTTTGGATCATAATATTCAATTTTTGTGAATATGTTCCTTTTATTTTTGGAAATAATCATTAGTAACTTCAGTAATTATTTTATTTACCATGGTTAAAGGGTAATTCTAAAAAATAAGGGTAAAAATAATATTATAAAAATATTAATCTAACCTAACACAATTCCTAATACTATTTTATTAGATATTTATGACCATGGACATCCTTGGATAGATTTGGGTACCCCATATAACCACAAGGATGTGAAAATGACATTTTATATGAATTAATTTAAAGTGAAGAGAAATATGACATAAACTTTTATCTTCTTAATAAAACAATTTTGAAAATCATTTATACATAAGATAAGTTAATATATAAATATTAATTTGAAATATAAAAATATTTACTACATCATTGTATTTTATTTATAATTTTTAGACCCTAAATAAATAAATTATGATGTAGTGATTACCTTATTATTTAATGATTTAAATAAATGAGAATATAAATATTAATATAAATTTATTTTGAATATTTTTATCCAATCCATGAATTTTATGAATTATTATTACCTGTTATATTTTAATTAATTATGTTTTTTCAAAAGAATCAAGTTGTTATGGATTTTTAAAAAGTCATGATATAAATAGTATAAACATTGACATAAATGAGTTTTTAAAACAAATACTATTTTATTAAATGATATAACAGTCCTAAAAATCTAAGATTTGGAAAAATGACTAAGATAATGTTTATAACTCCATTAATTTACCACTTGAGGTTCTATTGTTTTTTTATAGTAACTATATTAACAATATAGTGTGAATATACAAGAAGACACGGTAAGAGTAAAATTATTTAACTAAGGGTTAAAGATAAAAGATAAGATTATATTTGAGTCCTAAACTTATCTAAAAATTATTATTTTAGAGTATATAAAAAAATATTCATCTTATATTTGAATTAAATTAGTTTTATAACTTTTAAAACTTAAAATAATTTTATAAAAAAAAAATAACATTTCAATACCTTCCTAAAGTGATCCTCCTCCTATATTATAAAAAGGCATCTCCTCCCACATTTCCTCACCCCACCATGAGCATTATAGCTCAACCAAAACCTACCCAATTATCCTATAAAAATTCTTATTTAACTTATGGAGGTCCTGGTTTTCCAAAAATTCCATAAGTAGTGTCCTTAATAAGAGATCCAAAGGGAATCCAACGAAGAAGAGGTAATTGCTTTACAAATTCAGTTCAATTTTTTTTTCTTCTAATTAATCATTATATGTTGATTCTATAATAAATTAATAAATATTGTATATTATACATTCTTAGATTTTATTTTAATTATGGGAAAACCTTATAACTTCTTTTATCCAACATACGAATAACAATATGACTATTCACGCGTACGTACGACTTACCGTCTCTACGACGTGGTGTAATTTGTTATTCAAAAGTACTTTATTAAGATGGATATAATTATCATTATAATGGATTTAAATAATAAATATAACATGATAAATTATTATGTACAATTAATATACCATCCAATTACATACCTTTTAACCATCAAGAGAATGATATCATAGCTCGTGCGTTCGTACGGCCCACCGTCTCCACGATGCGGTGATATTAATTATCCAAGTTAACAATTAAAGAATGATTATAAATTTTATACGATGAGTGAAAATAATAATTATGAACTTAATTTAATAAATAAAATACATCCTATGCATAAAAAACATGACATACACAATAAAATAAGAATGGGAAAACCAACCAATTAACACCCGAAATAATGGTAATATAGAAATACTATTAACAAAATTATATAATAGGATCATATATGATATCATAAATATAGAAATGGTACTAGTATAATTTAATAAAATGATTTAACCATTATTAATTTGGTGACCACACTCTGGACTAACAAAAAGTACAAGGTAAGGTATAATTTTGAAAATCTTATTTTTATCTGATGTTGATTATACGTAAGTATTTACTAGCAGTATATTTATCATTCATGTCCATGTTTTCTAAAATTATTTTTGTAAAATTTTTACTAATTTTATATGTATGTTTAGAGTCATGTTTAGCCATTTCAAACTTTTACTACATAGTATAGATGGAATATTTCTTTTGTTTACCATACGATGTACTTTTTGACTTTTCTGAAAAAAGTATGTGGAGAATGTTTTTTTAACTTACACGAAATGAATTGATTTTTACATATTAATAATGCCTTATTTACATGAAGCTCACTCTACATGTTTCTAGTTTATTTTCAAATAAATTATTTTCTTTTAAAATTACATGTCATTTTGAGAAAATAAAATGTTTTTGAAGAAGATAGGATATTTTTATTAGGAATTAAGTTCAAGTGTTTTATATAAATTATTTTCAATATAAGATGAAACTCTTAAATAGGGTAATGTTTATAGCCCTATTATTAATATTATTTGATTGTGTTAATGATGGTATGATATTTTATATGTATTATGTTATGATGGAATTATGTTTAAGAAACCCATTTTATTTCATGGGTTATGATATAGTGAATGTTTTTTTAATGTTTTTTGGAACATGTAAGAATGATTTCATTATGAGATGGGTGGGACCTATATCTCCCTCCAATGCATTGGGTAAAGAATTATATCTAATGAGATAGACATGACTGGAATGAGAAGTAATCTCGGTTCAGTAGTGGGCTTTGTCTACTATGATGGTCTTGGAATTAATGTCTTGGCTACTATAGAAATCATATTATGTGCTTATTAGTTTTCTAGAATTACATGTTTTATGGAAATTATATTATATCATGGTTAATTTTCCTTTATTATCTATGACTTAAGTACTACCATGATTTATTTCATGACTCAAGATTTTGATGTTTAAACTTTCTTTTATGTTTTTACGTTCAAATTATTATGGTTTGTTTTATTTTCTCCATGTTTACCCTTACTGAGAATTTGATCTCTCCTATTTTATGTTTTATTTTCCTTAGGATATAAAAAATGGTTTTAGATAGGAAAACAAAATGGGAATATCTTTATGCAATATGTTTAAGGTCTTTCAAAAAGCTAGAAGATTAGGTCCTGTGATTCCAAAGACACTAAGCAAATATGGTCATTGGGCATCTTTTTGTGTCTCATATTATGTATTCTAAAAAAGTAATGTACTGTTCATGTAAATAAATCTTGGGTTGTTAGAGGAATTCTCTCCCATGGGTGTGCAAAAATGTCACAATATGGTGCACATGGAACTTCCACACACCTGTAAGAATAGTTACACACCTATAAATAAGTATAAGGGACCCCTTTACAGTACCTTTAACTTTCCATGTGATAAGCTTCTTCTCTCTCATGCATGTGATTTTTCCCCTTTTTGTGAAAAAATGAACCTCATACACTTTTTTCAAGTAGATTTTTCTTACACAAACTTCCATGACCAAACCTCCATCTTCTATGCCAAAGCTCACTTCTTGTGTGCACCTTCGTTATCCTTTTCAGACTTACCCAAAATGGTAGATCAATAGAATCCAGCTGATATTGAATATTCTAATACTTCTCAAAGAGATGATATGACTGAAAATATTCATATCCCTTTAGCTAGGAGGGTTATTCAAGAAAATCAGATGCTCGTGGCTTTTTTGTCAGAGTAACATAAGAGATATCCATTGAGCGACTATCTCCCAATGTGAAATTTAAGATTTCTAGATGAAGTTACCATCCCAACCTTTGGGTTTGATGCACCGTGATCATGTTTCACATGTGAATATGATCTCAATAAATAAAACATCACTAGACAGGGTTATCCTACTACGGATCAGAGAGATATTATTGTATATGAGATAAAAGGGAAAACTAGGATGGTCATGGGTGAGAATATAAAGGCAGAAGAATTACCCTCCCATTATGCCACAATATTCCTGAGAAGAATGGGGGACAAGATCTTAGGATGGAACAATGTTTTATAACTGAGGTATGGTGGCAATTTTACCTACTAATGGGAATGGGCATATTGGGCATGCTACATGTTCCAAGGGTACGGGGTGGAGCTATGCAATATCAAGCTATATGAGGTTATATGAATTTCAGGATTCCAATTTTATCATCAACAAGAGTTGGTTCCAGAGATCCTTATCAAGTGGTCCCAAGATGAAAACCCATTCCATATTCATCATTGGTATGCCATCGTCATCATACGGGAAATTCACTGCATTAGTGACAATCCTCTATAAGTGTTTCAATATTAAGAGTTCCTTCTGTCAGAGAACACCTAGAATGATAGGTGGTGAACCCCTCTCCCAGTACAACATATTTTGGAGGCACTGCTTATGAAGCTAGTACATGCTCCAATTTTTCATAGGGAAATTATTTTCAAGGTATGGTTCCACATGTTTATCAAGAAGGAAATGAATGTAGGGATCCCATGCTAGGGAAAACAGTTTATAATGGAATCACAAAGGTGGAATTCGAGATCGTATTGGTTGATCATGGAAGGAAGACAATATCACAAATGGGGGAATAGAATGGTGGGTGGCTAAGATCCATTGGTTTGCTACACATATTTCATTTCCACATTCCTCAGTGGTTGAATAATTCCATTCTAGGACATGTAGATGGAAATATGCCCGAGGATGTTGGTGATAGAGGAGATTCTAGTGTCTAACAACAAATTCAACTTGGGGGCACCAATGATGGTAAGACTCTACAACAAACTAGTCTGCATTGTGACGGAAAACACACACATAAGGATATATAGTCTGTTATAGTTAATATATGGTTATATCACATCACACCTTAGAGGTTACTAATTACTAAATGCTATCATCCCTCTAAACGTCGGTCTATGACAATATTTACTAAACATTTCTGGGGTCTGAATAGTGATGTTTGATGACATCAGGATCAAAGTTCAGATCAATAACCATGTGAACTTCAACTTCCATACTTTCTCAAATCTGGTTGGTACAATGGTGAAAAAACGTCAAGGATTATGGGAATAGAATAATTATCTATAATGTTTCATTGGTGGAGTATTGGTTGACCGGACCGATGACCATATCTACAGTGAACCGTACACAATACCCCACTTCTATAGGCAGTTTGGGTGCCTTCCAAGAGTGATGAAGATAGATATCATGGGGGTCCATGAGAAGTGGAACCCATGTATCCTTCTTCATCTATAGTTAATACTAGTGAATACGGGTTCTGGGGGAACCATTTTGATACAGCCAACCAATGTTGACACTGGGCTGTCGATAGAATATGACAGCAACTAGATGATAGAATATTTATAGGTATTCCTAAGGATATTTATTCCTGTGGTTCAATATAAAAGTAAGGAGAAAAATGTGAGCAAGAAGGTGGGATTCCCCCGGAGGGGAGAGACCGACATCTAAGGTGGATCGAGTTGGAACCACATCGGGAACGTAGAAAGGTACAACCACACCCCCACCTCCCGGAGAGGAATGGTATCAGAAGCGACCATGGGGATAGCATGAAATGATCATTGGAAAATATGATGTTCCCACTATACCCTAATTCAGATTCTATATTTCCATCTCTATAGACAACTTGGTAAACACTAAAAACATCACTTCTGATAAAATATCTACGACAGAAGTTGAATTGATATAGTATCAAGAAACCAGAAGTCAGGAAAATTTATATCATGTCTAGATTAGATTTCACCAAGGAAATATATATGTAATGGCCATGGAAACCTATTTATATCAGTGGGGGGAGTTTTAACCACCTTCCACCCTAGTATACATGATTTTTGGTGATGATTTAGATCAACAAGAGATGCCTATTATCGTTGTTCCTTCATTTAGGGAATAACAAACTGACAATTAGGCATAGGAAATCAGTGATGTAGAATCCTAGGTAATGAATTTTCTGTAGGGGAGTCTCTAGGAAAGTGGTGATATTGTGGCCTATGAAGATGAATAGGATATGTACCTTGAGGTAAACGTTAAAGAACTCACATCCCTCTTTTATATTTCCCTTTCACTATGAGGATTCTCTCACTAAAAATAATTCTAAGAGGAAAATCTCAATAATGGGAAATGGGCCCTAGATGAAGAGTCATAAGGTGCACCAATAGGTGTGTAGGAGCCTACTTTAGGGCGTTCATCTGAGGCCGATGTGTCTGGTGGGCCAGTAGATGCCAAGTAAGTTGGGGTGAACAATTCATAACATCAATCTCTCCATTATATCTATAGGGGGCCAGGCCTTGGATTTCCAACAGTGAATCCCACTACTAGAGAAACAATGTTCCCATGACGAATTTTCACTGAAATTCCTCCAACTTAAGGTAATAGAATATATCATGTCATTTGGTCATAATAAAATTTATATGGATTCCTTGTTTCCACATATTTTTCTATTTCATGAATCTTCTACTCAACCAATAAAAGAGGATATAGTGTTAGTTGTTGACATACCAACCAACATTAAAGGGTATCATATGGTGGAAGTCCATATTATAACTATGGATCTAAATCTACTAATGATCCCCTACTTTAAGTATTCTCCTTTAAAAATTCATACCTATAAATTTTTAATCCATTTTACTGAGGTGTTCCCATTCTAACAGGTTCTTGAATAATTGTTCACCTAACAAGAAGATGAGGCCAGGATGCCCAGGATCCCTTCTCTGATAGTCGCACCGATTCATGAGGATCCTCCCATCCAAGATGATCCATTCTTGTTCCTATATTAATAGTTATCTACGGCTGTAGGTGATTCCACTAGTGGGGAAGAACTCGAGGATGGTGGGTGTGAAGCTAATGAGGAAGAGTCAACTGAGGATGAACAACCTCATTATATGTAGCCCAACCAATCTGAGAGGATGTTGGAGGAAGATCCTACTACCAACCTTCATGAGAATTCTCCTAAATATGATCCTGCACTACATGAAGAACTAAAAGAAATAAATATTGAAGAGTTCAAATAAAATCACATAATTTGGTGTAGGGTGTTTAAGTGCATACAAAACTTTATTAACTAAACTCCAAAACTACAACTAGTGGGCCATATAAACTCTATTTTCCATTGGTGACATAATCTATACACCAGAGGGGTGGATAACCAGGGACTTCACATGATGGTCTTGGATTTTCTCACCATGAGGGTGAATTAAAGAATCCAACATATGTAAATTTACTGGTGTTAAGAGATTTTTGATAGCATTTGAAAATTATGAGAATTAAACCAAAAGATCCAAAATCAAAAGGAAAAAATCAATGAGTTAAATTCATTCCTCAAAACTAAATCAGAGACGATCGACTGACTAAGGGTTCCTCTTAAAAATTTTGAGAGGAAAATAAATCACGAAATATCTTAGATTTTCAACCTCCTGGTTGAAAAAGGCCGAGTATATATTAAGGATGATGATATTTATCTGGTGGTAGATAGGGAGGAAAAAGTGCTCAGTGGGTGACATCAAATCATGGAAGCCACTTGCCAATGGTTGGAAGAGCTGATGTGAATGATCACCAGAGGATAGCCATTGGGGAAATTTTTTGAAGACTCATGAGAGTCCCCAACATGTGGATGAACCTTTAACCATCCAATTTTTATTTGATTTGGAAATTTTTCTGTGTGCATGGAATCATTTCTTCTTGATTCTATAAATTACTTTAATTTGATAATATTTGTGAAACAACCACTAAGCGATCCCTAAGCTCGTGTGATTAATGCTCAGTGTGAGAAAAAAGGGAATACCACATGATTACTCATTTGTATGAGAGAGTTAGATAATCATCAAACAATCAGTGTCTACTATTGTTGACTGAACCCCAAGAGTGTTCGGGCTAAGAGATGCTATGACTGGAGAACAAGGGTCTTAAAATAGACGACTTAATTTTCCATCATGCATTAGTGCATGAATCTGATAATTCAAGGGGAATTGAATTTGAGCCAAACAAAGGGGAATGAAGGGTGTGAATTGAAATGAAAAAAATTTGGAACACGATGAGAGTGGAATGGAAATACATGATAACTGTTGAAAATGTTTGAAAACACAGCATCCATACCATTATCCAAGAATGGGGAATAAATAAGGGTCAACCTCTAAACATGTTTGAAACACTGAAACTTTCTCATATTATCATCCAAAGTCTTCATGGGTGCTGGCCTAGGATGGTAGGTGAGCCATAAATTGAATGAGACTATGTTTTTTGGGGGGTTCTTCAGATGTATAAGAGGATGATGATGCAAATAAGGGGAACATGAAGCGTGGGAATGACATGATGGAATGTTTTAATGGATTACAACAATATTATAATTACACCACCATGATTTAGAGAACATTGGTGTAAGCGTATTTGTCTGAAAAATGATAAAAACCATCTTCTAGTGGATTACTATCTCAGATGATGAGAGAGGGAGAAAAGAACATGATTGATGTGGTAGATAACTATAATTGAAGGGAGGGGTCTAAAAAAAGTTATTAAGATACCCTATAGTTTTACATCATGAAAAATAATGATAGATACATAGTTTTATGTTGTAAAATTAGAAAGTTGGGCTTGTAATTTAACATCATACGATAATGATGAAGCATTGTATGGTTTAATGTAATGTGATAAGGATGATTCTCATAGTTTAACATAAAGTGAATGGGATGTTGCACATATTTTTGGGTCATAATGCACATATCATGGGTTTAATATCCTAAATAGACACATGTAGTGTGACAGAGTGAAAAAATAAGCATAAATAAGGGTCAAGGAGACCCAAATACCAAATGACATATTATTGGGAATAAATACCACATATATTTTAAAGTCATGCTGCTTGGACTTGAACTTCTAGTTTATGGTCGTAGATTTTGGTCCAAGGGATACGTTGTGAAGCTTAAACACATTGGTACATGCCCTCCTAGAACTCTTAACCCCACATGAGTCATGATTGATGTGAAAAATAAGGAATGATAAGGGGTTTTTTCTAACATGTAAAGTCGACATTATGGGTGACACCAAGGAAATTAGAATTCCATTAAGGTACAAAGAATGAAGTTTCCTAGTCAGGATTCATGTATCACTGAGAGGGGGAGGGGGTGAATCAATGATATCATTTTTTTTCAATTTCCCTACATTTGAAAAAACCATTGCCTCCAATTAAATATTTATTTCCCTACTGAACAAAAATAAATCACAGATCCATAGGAATACAAGATTTTAGAAGGTTAAATACTCAACAAGAGTAGAAACATACTTGGTATGGTTTCAGAACAATATAATACCACAAAATCCACTAGAAAACAATACTTTTATGTAAAAAATGAGTATGATATACCCTTAATCTCGTGTGTAACTATTAAAACAATCTAATAGTGTGTGTGCTCCCTCTTAGCACAAATAGTGTAAAAAAAATTTCAGTGCTTCTTGATTAAATTTCACAACATTTGATCACTCAAAACAATTCTTCACTTTCATACCAAGAAGCTGGTAGGAACTTCTGTGAGCACAAATTAATACTTGAGGATAACTCCCTTATTACTTGAAACTACTAGCTTTTTCTCCAATCACTTTATGAATTCCACTCACTACTTGATCTCCCTACATTCATTTCAATCTATTTTGGTGCCCAAATCACTTACTTCCATAAAAATCACTAGTTGTGCACGAATTTAATGAAACACCCTACTTGCACGACCCCACTACTTGCATTCTACAGAGCTCATATTTTCTCTAAGTGTTGATAATTTATGAATGAGGAGGGTAGCTTCCTATTTATAGGAATTTTTCAGACCCTAATCATATATCACACAACATTTCCTTGATCATGCAAGTCTATTCACACAAGTCTCTTTCGCAAATACTCACCCTATGAGGAAACTCTATAACATGCGTGACCTTATCATCTTTTCCATATTTTTTTGTATTGGTATTGAAATATTCATGGCATACAAAATTAAAACCCCCCTTCACACTTAATAATAACTTTATTTTCCAAAAACACTTTTCTATATTCTCTAATTTTTAGACCCAAAAATTTGGAAATCATTGGAAAACTACACCACCTAAAACATTTTCTTTGGTTAGAACACCCATGCTGCTTCACTGTCATCTAGATTATTCAAAAATTAGCTATTTTAATCATGAACCTTATCTTGTCATGATATATAGTATTTGATCAGTCGTCTTTATCATTGTCAAATTTTCCAAGGAATGTAGTGTAACTTTCCTATCATACAACACCATTCTTCTTTCCAATAAAACCTGAATATGATTAGAAGAACCTTTAATACTCCTTTCCTTAATAAAGATTTTATCACAAGTTATAACAAACACTTATGATATTTTTGAAATACATATCAGCAAAGAGTCTTCATATTCTCAAATATCATACAAAGTGAATTGATTTATCCTCTTTGATAATAAAAGACAAGACTATTGAAAAGAAAACTCTACTTAATTACTTCTCCATCAAACTTGGTCCCAACAAGGAAGAAGAAAGGAGGTAAGATAATACTTATTAGATCTATATTAGGGGTGAACAATAGGTAGGTATTGACTATTGACCATATTCAAAACATAAGAACATTAACCACACTAGTTATAAACGAGGCAAGAAAAAGAAAGATCCACTGTTGATCTTTTTTGAAACATAGGATTCACCATTTTTTTCCAAGGATACATCAAAAAATTAGTCCATGATGGGTGGTGGGCCTTGTCTAAATACCCATTCTGTTAGGGGGTTCATCTGGATGTGAAAGATAATGGAAACCCAAATCGAGAAAGGCTCAATGTGGGTAATGAGGTGTATCAGAAAGTGGGATTGAAACCCTGGTTTTCAGAATAGTTTAGGGTCATATTGTGTGGACCGAAACTAGGGACAAGGGTCTAAGGGTTGATGAATTTGTGGTTGGTCGCAATGAAAAAATTTCGAGGGATTACTACATATCCCATAAGTATATAAATCAAGCCACACATAGTTCTATAATTTGGTGTGGTAAAATACCAACATCGATAGGGGATATATCTCTCAAATTATGAAATTTGAGTCATCACATGGTTGATCAATCAAAAATTGATCTTTTTATTATATAATATGGACACCTACCCATTTGACAAAGGAGTCATCACAGGGGTCTAAAATTATGCAACCCAAGAGCACCCCCCTGCACAAAATTATTACATCTTTGAGGAATTGATCCTAAACTAGAAAACACAATCAATGGATCCTCTGGACTACTCCCTCAAGAAAAGGCATCTGCAACGAAGTTGTCCTCCATATGCACATGCGGAATTGGGAAACCACATCCAATCTCCGAGAAAAAACTACGAACAAGATAAGTCAACTGCCAAGGAGGATCCACCTTTCCGTTTACGGCTCATAAAACAGTTTCAGAATCAGACTCCACCACTGAACACATCAACACTAAGTCATTGCAGAGCCTGATACCTATGTGAATTACATTAAACTCCGCACCCAAAAAACTCCCTAGACCATAAAAACAATTTATGGTGAACATCACTAAACCATATGCATCCCACAGTAATCCACCCCCATGAATTTGACCATTTATAAATGACCCATTCACATTCAGCTTGTATCCATGCAGTAGTGGTTTCTATCTAATCCAGCTTCCCCATGACATAGTCTATTCAGGTGTCCTATTGAGTAACTTGAATATGATTTGAGACTGATGTCCAGCTTTTACCAAGAAACCCAACTCGTGAACCAGCCCCTTAATTCTAACATGAAGAAAGGAAACTGAAGGTTGCACCTCTATCCTCCCCTTATTCCGAGCCTCCCATAATGTCTAGAAAATATAGATAACAATAATTCCATGTCTCTTGTATTCCATTTCCCAATTTCCTACTCCCAAAAAACCAGGTAACAATAAATTCCTGCATGGAAGAGTAGGATGGATTGTAACAACCATAGTTTCCCATGGTAGACCATAAAATGTTGGCCTATTCACCTTGGATAAAAAGATGAAAGGATGACTCCGATTGCAGGTTATTACAACAATAGCAGCATGAGGACAAGGATATCCCCTTATTCTAAAAATTATATTCCATTAGCAGTGCATGATGTCATTCCCTCCATACCAAGAAATTTATTTTTGTAGGAACCTCTTTGCACCATAACTGAGCAGCCCACTCATAACATTCCCCTCCATGACTAAATAGCATCATATTGTATGAGGCATCCCTATTTTAAATAGGATAGAATCTTAGTTTAACATCATGAATTAAGGATGTTAGGATGTGCAGTTTAAAGTCATAGAACTCGGATTATAGGGGATGTAAATAGTTTAAGGTCATAATTTCTTGGACCAATAAGCGGGTTCTTCCCGAACAAGTATATTTAGTGAAATTAAATGAAAAAACTAATATGAATAATGGCCTATGGGACCCAATGCCACACTTTATATTCCAAAGAGGATTAGAATACATTTTAAAGTCATAATGTTTGGACAATAGGATCTCAGTTTAAGGTCATGTATTTATTGCCAAATATGAGTGTATAAAGAGGATATATATAGTGTGGTTTCATGGTAAAACCAACATGAATAGGGGACCAAGTGGACCCAACACCACACGAAACATTACTAGGGATACTTTCATAAATTTGAAATTCATGATGCTTGGACTTGTTATAACAGTTTAAGGTTATGTTGCATGGACTATGGAAAAAAGGGAAATTCAAGGATGTTAGTGAGACGTAAGAGTTAAAACCCTACGTGAATGATCCATGGAGGAATTACACTATATGAAGAGATCATGACTCTAGTTTCACACAATTCAACGTCATACATTCTGGACCAAAGGGGAAATCATTTTAAAGCTGGGACATAAGGACTAGGAAAGGTTAATTTCAATGGAATATCTATTGAATAAGAGAGGAATATCCCAATGTTTATTAAGCCAAGTAGTATCACTCACCACATACATACCTTGAAATAGACTGTGTTTAATTTAAAGATGCAATTTCTGGACTATAACTGAGGACAAGGGACTACAAAGTTTGATGAATTTGTGGATAGATCTAAAGACAAAATTTCTAGGAATCACTACATATCTCATAAGGATAGAATTGAAGTCACACATAGTTCTAAAAACTTAATTTGGTGAGAGACCAAAACTTGCATGGTCCATCTTCTCTGATGAGGGAATTGAAGAATCCCATTTTTATCGGGAGGCATCCCATGTTTAGAGTATGGGTTCGGAACCATCTCTTATGTGTTTAAGATAAATACCATACTTGTTTAGGGTAGGATCACATTTTAACATTGTGTGTTGTGGATTTTTACTCATAGTTTAAGGTCACATAGCTCTAATCATATTGGGGGAATGTCTCAGTGGGGAAAGTGTAGTGAGGTGACATGAATGAGGACCATGGAGGCCCATGCCACATGCCACATTCCTAGGAATATTCCCACATACAATTTAAAGTCATGATGCTTAAACTATGATTCTTATACTAAATTCATAGATCATGGACCCTTTTTGAAGGTAGTTTAAGGTCATGTTTCATGGACCATAGAATGACTATTAGTTTAAGGTAATAATGCTTAAACCACCGGTGGGTGTATTAAATATATATGTGTAGCATGTTGGAGTAAAAAAACATGAATGAGGTCCAAAGAGGCCCACTCCGCACCAAATATTCCTAATTAGAGTCCCATGTATAGTTTAAATTCATAATTCTTGGTCTTGTTGTGAAAATATAATATTCATGTTTCTTAGTCTATCGGCTCATAGTTTATGGTGATAGAGTTTGGACTATGGGGAAGCACTTAAAATGGGAAATTCCTAACATAGTGTCATAACAAAACTAAATTTAATGGGGAATAAGGAGGGCCACACATAACATTCATATTCCTAAGGAGGCTTGCATATAGTTTTATGTAATGATTCCTGGACTTCGTGAATTCTTTAATGTCATGTTCCTAGGAAGTTGGTGCAATGCAATTTATTATCATGTAGCAATGACGATGGCCACTTGACATGAAGGAATTATCATCACATATGGGACCATGAAAATAGATCTTGGCACCACTATGTATCTTTCAAGGGAAGGAATCAAGTGACATGTAGTTCTTGAAGGAAATTTCCATACGTTGGTCTGAATCCTACACAAGGAGGGGGAATTTGTTTGGGGGTGGATATACAAGGATATAAAATCTAGGCATCACTATATATCCCATGTGGATAGAAATCAAGCCATATGTATTTTGAAAATATGGAATGGTAGATAACCGAGTCAGAGGGTGGCATCCTCTCGGGTTAGAGAATTATGGTACTATATAGTTTCTCTTCGTTTAGATAGGACGATAATTTTTACACAGTTTAATATCATGAAACTAAGACATTGGTTGTTATGTAGTTTCACATCATGAAACTAGGACATTGAGTGTTAAATAACTTAACGTTATGTAACAAGAACGTTGGTGCTATGCAGTTTTTAATTAGGAAACAAGGACAATAATGTTGCATTTTATGGCCATGTGACAAGACTATCCCATGAAGCTTAATGTCATATGGTAAATACATTCAATATCCACATGAAAATTATTTCTTAAGAAACATGTCATTTTTTGTAGGATTAATGTGCTCTCCATCCATGGCGATCAAAGAGTATGAATCATTGGGAAAGACCTAGTGAATTATATATGGCCCTTCCCACATAGGCTACAACTTTGGTGGATTCCTATTGGGTATAATTGGAGTTCTGAGAGATAGTATTGTTTCACTCTATAGGAAGGAGAGAAAGTGAACCTTATTATTGAAAATTTTAGCTATATTATTCTGGTGCCTCTCTAGATTATGAAAGGCTTAGAGCTTATTCTATATGAGATCTTCCAGCTGAGCTTGATGGAATTATTCCATTCTATATAGCATCTTATGATCATAATAAATAGTTTAGAGTGATGGAAACTGAATCAGGATGGGTAGAAATTCCTCTGTTATGCACACCATGGAATATGAAGTCACTTAGGTGCAATTTACAGTTGTTCTTCAATAGTCCTAGAGAGCATTGAGGATATTTTCTTTCCAACTATTCTTGTTCTATCCCACCATATTTTTTAGAATACTGGATCTGGTTTTTTTGAATGCATTGATCTATCCGTTTTCATGCATTTAATTGAAAGAAGTATAGATGGACCATATGTTTTACTTATCATACAAATTCTTTAGATTAACCGCCTATATGTTGGTGTCGCTGTTGGTGAAAATGGAATGAGGAACTCTAAATTGATGGATGACGTGTGAAATTTAGAATTAAACCATTAACTGGGCCTTGAATTCCTTAAGAGGTATTTCTTCTACCCACTTGGAGAATAAATATATCATGGTCAGAATGAACATGCACTAGCGAGATATCAACGGAGGATAGGGGCCTACAACATTAAGTCCTCATACTACAGAGGGAAAATAATACTTGGTGATGTGGAGAGGCTCTGGTGGTCAATGTACAATGTTGGAATGAATATAACACAAGTGAAACCTCTTGGAAAACATGATACAGTTGTGGACTATGGCTGTAAATATGTAGCCCAACATTCAAATTAGGTGGGAGAGCTTCAACCTTTCCTGATGAGCACCGAAGGACTTGGATTGAACTTACTGCATGACCTGAGGAATCTCATATCCTTGTATGAAATGGAGAATAATTCCATGAAAATCACATATCTAGAGAGTCTGCTCAAGGATAGGCCCACTCTAGAGGGTGAACTATTCTACACACTGATGGATTATCTCATGTTTAGCTCTTTCTGGTGGGAGGGTACCATGATGGAGATACTAGACCAAAGGGTTCCTGCAGGGTATTGTCATTTTTTAAAATGACGAGAGAATGAATCCCTAATATGACACATGAATGAATATATCACCCTAGTCTAGATTTGTAAGAGTGGATACTAAATTGTAAAGGGAATTCAATCAATCATTTTATAACCGAGGAACACGAGTCAACTCTGGATGAGATGGGAACTGGTCCATTAACCGGTGAGTGAACTCCAACAAACGCACAAGTTCTGAATTTATGGCGAAGTAGTCACCATTGATCTATTTGATGACTAAATCTAATTCTACCTTCACATATAAGTGGGTAACGTCAATCTTGAGATTCAACTCAAGACTAGTAATGAAATATTGATACTCTACCTTTTTGTTGGTGCAACCCTCTAACATTAGAAAAAAGTAGGGAAGAATATCCTATAAAGGTTTGATGAAGACAATATCTATGACTACTCTATTGATCTTGGGATCTTTGAGCCTTCTACTAGTTGGGATCTGGGAGGCACCATCAACATAAATCTACCAGCATGGAATAGCCCAATCCATTAAGGTGATGACCACATCTAGGAAATAAACATCTGTAGATAATTATTCATAAGATGGATGGGAAACTAGAATGTTGAATAACATCTAAAATTTGACTGATTTCTATAAGAAAAATATAATTTCAACATGTTAAAGGATCATTTACCAGTGCTCTAGTAACCCTATCAACATTGAGAAATTTTGGATACACTTTATTGGGTAGATTTGGGACCTCAGTTTTATCTCGTGATGCTGCAAATAATGTTGCAACTTATTCACTTTGTAAATAAATGTGACGTTGATCTTCTTGATTGGAGAGTATATGAACTCTATATTGAGGAGTATGCAACTGATATAGTATATACTATTCTATCTCCCTTCACCATTATTCTGATCAAGAAGACCACTGAGATATCATTCCATGGTGGTCATATACAGGACCAAATGCTTCCCTAAGATGAGTGGAATCAGAACCATACACAATAGAAGATATTGCTTAATTTCCTTTAATACGTCCTAGAACATTTCATCTCACTAGTAGAACATACATTTCTTCAAGATCCTGGAAAATAGATTAAATTTTTTGACCATATTCTCAATAAACAAACATATGTAGGCTAAGTGGCCTTGGAGACCTTTGTGCTATCAGAGGTTGATCCGAAGTGGTATCTAGAAAATGAACTCGATCTTCTCTAGTTAAATATTAATTCATCTATATCTAATTAAAAATCTAAGGAACATCCTAGATGTAACCCAAAATTCACCCTTCAAGGGGTTCATTTTAAAATGTCGATAGCATATCAAGATTAACACATTCTTAGGATCTATAATATGGTTTTGAGGATGATGATATTTTACCACTAAATATTGTACGTAGAATTCCACTGGCATGCAGAGAATTGGTTTGAATATGTGGTGCATAGCTCATTGATAAGTGGATCTTACATTCCTCAATTAAAATATTTTTTTTCCATAACAACTTGTTGGTTGAGTGGGAACCACACAAGATCTAATACCAATTCAAAATACCCAAAAAACACTTCATAAAATTTATTGAAGGTCACTTTCCAACCATAATAAATTCACCAAATTAAAATTTCAATCAAAAAATTAGCACACCATCTCCACGGGCCACAAACCACGAGTTATGCCTCGAGCCATAGATCCTAACACACCTTATCACTAATAATTATCCACATTACCATCAACTCCAATATTCTTTATACTAAAAGGCATCACCTGATAGTAGAAAGTCCCTTAGAGGATTGATCTGGGAACCAAGCCATAAAATCAATTAGTAGCTCTGTCACTGAAAGGGGAAAATAATCCTTAAGAAAATTGTCATTGAGATTTTAGAAGTAAATATATACTTTGATCTAAACATTATTCTTTCAAACTGGGATGATATTGGCTAGCCACTTGGGGTAGTTAACTTCCATGATAAAGTTAGATTTGATAAGCTTATCAACATTGGCCTCGACAATGGAACCATGAGAAGGGTACATTTTCTTGAGAGGCATCTTGAACCTTTGATTACTCATTGGGAGACCAAGATGGTGGATTATTACCTAAGGGTATAGTCCTGATATCTTATCATAACTTCAAGTGAATACATCACGATTCTTCTTTAGAAAATCCACATAATAATTTTGTTCCTCTATAGGCATAGTGAAACTAATTAGTGTTAGTCGTGGATCCGACATAGTGGAAAGATTCTCTTGAACCAACTCATCAACAATAGTGGGTACACTCTCTAAAAATGATGGAGGAGCATCTTCAAAATCCTCTTCATCATATGAGGTTAGGGAAACAATGGGAGGAGACAGTTCAACCAATCTGACTTATTTTGGGTGAATTCTAGTGCCCGCTTAGGTAGATAATGAATCCTTGATGGAGGAATCCATATCTATTGAGACCATGGTGATAGAGGCTATAGTTCTAATCCCATACAGAATTCAACAATAGGTTCAATTCTTGATATTAATTCAATGGTGGTGGGTTATTTTCTATTTATTCAACCTAGCTTGACTAAATAGGTGGTTATAATGAACAATGGTATCCATGGGGGTGAACATATTAGTACCTAACATAAGTAGGGATTTCTAGTATCAACTGAGCCTAGCCTATTGCAATGTAAGTGGTAATGTTATGAAGTTACTTATACTTAGGTATGTAGTGTCCTTTCCTCTCGGAAATGAGAAATAAACTTCCCAAGTTTTGCATCATTACTTCTAATTGGTGAATCGGGTGGATGAAATAATCATCCAAGTTTTCCTACAAGATGTATATAACAATGGAGTGCTCATCCACACTAGTATAAACCTAATTATCCTTTATCTTGTAATAGTTAGCATCCAGATAGGTGGATTCACATGATTCAAAGGGAGATGCATCACCGTGAATCATTACTAATCGAACATTGATGGTGTACATAAGCATTGGTTATACAAGGAGGGGACTACTGCATGATGATGGAGCCATGGCCTACACATCAACACGTTGTAGGGAATATCTTGTGATTCAACCATGAATTCATCACTTTATACCAATCCTATGAACTAGGTATTCATCTAAATTATGCCACACAGTCTCTGATCGGTCCTAACATAACACTAAATATTCAGGTTAGAGGGACTCAAATCTACTTCAATCATTCCCAAGTTGTGGAGCATCTTGGTGGGGATGAGATTGATCCTAGAGCCTATTTCCACCAAGAATTAAATAACCTCCACTCCATTTAACTGTTCAGACACGTACAATTGATGAATTTTACCCAACATGAGGGAACCCTCATCCTCTTCATAGAATGAAACAACAGATTTTCATTCTTCTTTCCCAACATTCTCTATATAGTAGGATTATATGGCTGCTATCATTGCTTCAAATTAGAGGGGCACTTTCAAGGAATCTATGAGATATTTACTCATATCTTCTGATAGGAGGGGGGGCTCTAGGATTGAGAGCTTTTCAAGTATGTTGTCAAGGTTCTTAATAACATCATACATCTATTCCAAATGAATGTTTCTACTTATAAGGGTTCACTATTTGGTAGGAGGAAAAATTAGAATCATTGGATAAACCAATGGATTCAAGTTGGTATATGAAATATCCTAATGAACATAATCTTACTCCCCCAGAGCCACTACTGGATGACTGTTAGCTAGTTGAGTCATGGATTTAGCTGGATGCAGCCGGTCATAATGTGGATGTAGATGTTTTTCCTAGTAAATTAGAAAGACCAGTTGTGGAGGCACGTCTAACATAGAGGGATGTTGGGAATGTGCCTATTGGGCTATGTACAACACATTCTTCTTAGTTTTGGTACCATTATCAACTTTACATGAAGCACTAACATAATAATTCTAGCTGTTTTAATGCCTTCTACCATTCCTTTGATGAAATTGGCTAGAGGTACTTGGGGGGGCCTTCCTGATACTCCTCATCATTGGACATCATGAAGGGATATACCAACTCTACGGGGTTCACTAAGCTATACTGATGATGATCATCAGAGGAATATTCCAATGTTGGGGAGACCCTGGGTAAATTCCCATTTCTAGAGGTATGAATTTGCTGATAGTACGAGATGAATTTATCACTGGTGGGGGAATTTTCTTTCCCTTTCATTGTTGGTGCCTACTGTTCTGGGATGTAGAAGGCTTCGATGTGGACACATAAGTGTCAGTTAAATGGGGTACAATGACTTTAGAATATTTAGTCAAGCATAAGTGGGTTCAGATTACACCATATGCACAATAAACTACTCTGAGAGATAACCAATCATCATACTATTGATTCCCATGATTGGAAACCTACTACCATTCACCTTCACTATCACTATCAGCCTCAACGGAGATATATGCCACCTATACTGGAACATTACATAACATGACTATACAATTTTACACTTAATCCTGGAGCCAATCATTAAACACATAGAACTGTTTGGGGGTATTTCCAAGGGACCTGTGGTAAGAGAAATGGTTGGGGAAATTAGTACACTTGGATTCATGGGGACTTTTTTCACAATGATAGCTACATAACCCAATACTATAGGGAATTAATAAGTAACATGAAATTTTTTCATATTTAATGAAATGCATCTAGTTTCTCCAATATAGGAAGGGCACTCTAGGAATCTGGCCCAGACAAGGGGCTGGATCCCGATGGGGGGATATAGGCACATTCTCCCATTTAAGAAGTTGTGCTTGGTGAGGTAGTGCTTTCTGATTCTATACTAGGTGAGGATAATCTTGATGAGGCTACTGCACTTGGCGAGGCCATCCTAGAAAAGGAGGAAAAAACTCTAGTGGCCTTAGGGACTCTCCCTATATGGAATCAATAATATTTTTCTTAAATATTCTTCTTCAATGAGTTAATAGAGGAAATAAACATTCCTTCTTGGATTGGTGAAAGGATTCCTCCAGGAATTGATCGTTCTAAGATAAATTCTAGAATGCACCTAAGAAGTTCTAAGTGATGAGGGTAGAGACCATATTATTTTTTATTTTCCCCATGCACATTGTTCGTAGCTTATCATGAGTTAGAGTTATTTTGAGGGAATAAATGAGGCATTTTCACTAGGAGAAATAGCTTGTGACATGCCCATCAGGAATATATTTTCACTTGAAGAGGGGTGTAATGATTATATTACATGTGTTGAAGTTTAACTGGTAGAGAAAATGCCTATAGATATCTTCCCAACCAGTGATAAACCCAATGGGAAATTGGTTGTACCAGAAGAACATAGACCCTTCCAATGTCTGAATTAATCATCGGTGCTGGGTGACCTTATATTACTTTGGGGTTCCCAACATGGGACCACATTCCGAGATTAAGTGGGCCAAATGTTGTAGTGGGTCACCCTTCCTATTGAATGGGGAAAATCTAGGGATCCCAAAATCTGGGGGTGCTCTCATGTCAGACAACCATGCCAAATACAGCTTTATGTTAGTTTATATTTCCACCTATCGCATCTCTCGGGATTTGAGGTGAGAGGTGAGAGTAGATGTAAAATCATCTTGGTGGAGGTTCCAATCTTAATGAGTATCCTTGAACAACAATTCATTGATAGGATCAACAATATGGTAGAAAGGTCCAGCGTCTTGTAGAGTGGATCGATCAAGTACCTAAGTAATATTATCATACTTCTTAGGTAGATTAAATGACTCATATCATGGTCACATTCCATACAGTCCCACCCATGCTCTTTCAGGATGTGTGAAGTCATTGGTCTCAACTAGGATTAATTGGCTGAGGAGGACTTATGGATGCCCCTGCTATTGCAATGGGGGAGAAATAGGATCATATCTAGAATCTCCATAATCTGAGCACCGTTCAACAAGATGATCTTCTAGGATCCTCTTTTAATTTTTGACCTGTTAAAGTAAAGATGAAATAATGGGATCAACCTATGAATTTTGTGTAGTATCAAATGGATTAGGGGGATTGAGAGGTCCCCTTCCTTTGCTGATATTCCTACTAGTGGGAAATGATGTGGAAGGGTCTTTGAGGTCTAGTTTCTACCTTTTCAGGTGGGTACATACACTTCTATGAGGGTCAACCTAATACTGCATTTCAATAAGGGTGGTGTTTTCTATGTCAGACCATTCTTTGGAGACCCCTTCCTTGCATATCTTACGAAAAACCTTATTTTCTATAATGACACATAGAGGAAAATCCTTAATATCAATAGATAGGTTAGGTTTCCTAAGGATATGACCAATGTAGAGGGTAGTTTACTATCCCTAGATCTAGATCTGCACTTGTTGGGAAGAATTTTCCATGATTATATAGAGAAATATGAGGCTCTTGATGCATCTTTATTTGAGGGTCCAGTGGAAGCTAAGCTACATAGTGTGTTGAGCTACTGGGATTTCTACCAACTTAACCATGAGGCATAGCTAATCAATGTCATAGAAGTGATTCTGACATTATAGGTAGACCAAAATACAATCCCATAATCAATGGAGTGTCAAACATAGAGTTAAATAGAAGCATGAAACTTGGAACCCAGTGAGGGACTCTGAAATATAAAAGTTAGAAATTGCAATGGGATAGAATACCACTAAGAACTGATTAGCAGCCCGAGTTTCCCATATAATTTCTTGATCGGAAGCAGGGACCAAATTTTGGTTGGCCTAAGATTCAATCATTGCTGGATGAGAGATGGGCGGTGACACTGATATGGATTGGTGTAGTTGTTGGCTGGATTGTAGAAGAGTTATTGTCTGAGTTGACTGTTCACTACACATTGGGTCGCCTCTGGAGGGCGGTACCAACCACATCATCACATCCTTATAGTATTGGGTGTTCATACCTACCTCATGTGTGAGGGTAGAACCAATCATTGGTGAATCAAATGGATTATTTTCATCTTCCCCATTCCATAATAGTTCTCTATGTTCCTTGGTAGAGGTGGAGAGGGAAACTAGTAATGATAGAGACATCTGTACCATTAGCCCCAGGGAGGGAGCCAAATATTTTTCCACCTATATGTACTTGTTGTGGGATTTGGGGATCCAGTGAATCTCACCTTATGAGATGACAATGTTCACATATTGGGATATTTACCCAGACTCTGATTCTTATGAATGGGGTGAAAGTTCCATCATTGAATCACATTTTTCATTGGAATCTATGAAGTGAACAAGATTGACAATGACATGTCTCTTCCGGATATATTTCCTTAAGTGATAGAAACCATTCCTTATACCCTATAGTAGTTCTTCAAGTAAGGGAAATTCATCACCATGGGGAGGAACTCTGTGCTGGTGGGTGATATCATGGGGAGTACCTCTTCTTTAATCTGTTGGGATATGGGGAGGGCTTCTATACTTGTTTTCTTACGAGTAGTGAGGACTTCCCCTTTGACATTTTTTGGAGTGGGCATGACCTCCATTTTGGTTATTGACAAAGCGGGAATGAACTCTCCATTTGTCAGTGGAATCATGGGGAGGACCTCCATGCAAATTGGTGGTAATGGAATAGGGGTGACCTCTATATTAGAAATTAAAAGCATGAGTAGGACCTTTTTACTAATCAAAATGAACACATTGAGGACCTCAATGTGGGTTGGTGATGGTGTGGGGAGGAACTCTTCTTTGATAGGTGGGAACTTGGGGAGGACCTCCATGTTGACTATTGATGGAGTGGGGGGAACTCTTTGATGAGAATCATAAGTATGGAGAGGAACTCCATATTGATTAGAAATAAAGTAGGGAGGACCTCCACGTTGATTTGTAGGAACTTGGGGAGGACCTATATGTTGATTTTTGATGAAGCAGGGTGGACCTCTGCATTGATTGGTGATGGAGCATGGAGGACCTTCACTTGAGCTCGTAACGACAGAAGGAGGACCCTCATGATGATTGTCTATGACATGGGGAGAGCCTCTCTATTGACTATTAATAGTGACACAGGGAGGACCTCTGTACTGTTTGTCAAAGTAGGGAGGAACTTCACTTGAATTGGCAATGGAATAAGAAGGACCTTCATGCCAATTGTGAGATTAGAAAGGACCTATACTTGGGTTAGTGATGGAGCAGGGATGAACTCCGCACTAGAAATAATCATCACAGGTTGGCCTGTAATGGTTATTGGTGGTTCTGGTGATTTAAAGAGTCAACCCAGCTAGCCTGTGGGGTGGTTGAGGTCTCGATCCCAACTAAGAATGGATGGATCCCTATTTTTATATTATTGAAATTTGTCAGAATATTCCTGTGGTAGAAATATCCACTGGAGCTATAGACGATAATACCCCTTATCGAGCATTATCCTGAGCTTGTGCCCAACAATGGCATCAGGTGGTCTGAACCTAGGCTAGTATAGCAGTGGCATAGTCGACCTATTTTTTTGTCCTAGAGAACCATTAGTTGTTGGAACTAACAAGGCCTTGTGGGAGACCTTCATGGTGGCTCCTGGATAGTAGTCATGGTTGGAGTGACTTGGGCATCCCCCACCTCCTCAGTGTAGGGGAGTTATTCATAGGACCTCTCTAGGGAGAGTCTCTTTAAGTAGTTTACTTTTGGAGTGGGGAGTATTGGCTCCCTGTGTGGTCTTTGGGGGCGGCGATGTCGATGGGGTTCTGAAATCTTCAGGACATAGTGGGTTATATACCTTGTAGTAATTAACCCCTCCTTATCATACTGATGTACGAGGGTATCCATCACCCTCATATGGATGATCTTCATGGGTAAGATAGGGTGTGGGCACCTAGTAGATGATGTCGTAGTGGAATTCATGGTATATGTGTTGCTGTTTGGGATTTATGCATTAACATTTCTCCTACCCCTACATCCGTATGAGCTGGGTGGATGGTTTCCTATAGCTTGGGTCTTTCGAAGAAAGATGATTCAAATATAAGTATAGATACAAGGAAAGAAATTCCCAATACCCCAACATCTTCTAGTATTATATGCTCTGAGAGAAATATATGTGCTGAAGATGCTGCAGACCAAAATGAATAATGTTTAACTGCCCCAATTTTTTGTGAGTTACATGTTGGGCCTACTATTTTCTTTCTGAGTCTTGGCACCGAATCGCTAGATCTAGTGACATACTAATCTACTGATGTCTCAAAATCTAATAGTATCTATGTTGAGGAGAAGTGTTTCTTGTTAGGTTCACCATTTATATTGGAGAACCCCAACGCTTGAAACATTGAACACCAATCCTTGATTTAATTTCCAAAATGGCTAATCCCCATGGTTTAAGGAGAAAGGAATCAAATTAGTTTCACCATTTATATTTCTGAAACATTTTTTGGGGTGTGTAACATTGCGTATTAATGTGTTCTATCATATATTGTTTCCCCACATTCATGCTTTACAAAGGTGGTAAAGATTCATCAATTTTAATGGCGATGTATGCTACTTTATTGAAATAAGATAATATAATGTTGGTTACTCCTTCCATGGATTCATCCTTGTAACATTCACCTAGTCTATGTCTCCCTTATAGAGTTAATTCATGTTCATTAAACTCATTCCAAGTTACCTATCTTGGTGGATGATAGTTTATTACACTACATCCTTCTTAACATTCCTGTGGGTATTGACAGGGTAGAAACATTAGGTCAGGAGAGTAGTCACATTGAGAATTACTAGCATTTTAGGACTCTATGAACATTGGTCACCTGTATTATTCCTTATAAGAGGGCATCTCGTGGAGGCATCTTAGGTGAAGAAAACCAGGCATCACATGTCGATAACGAGGTATCTAACACCAGAGGAACATATCTTCCAAGGATTTCACCTAAAGAATCCCATTCCTTTCATAGGGTTGTTGACACCATAGGTTCATATCTTAAAAGGATTTCACCTTAGGCATCACATGATTTTCTTGAGGTATTTATTTAGTGCAGCAAGTATAAAAACCAGTGGAGCTGAAGTGGGGAATGAGTTTAATATCTTGTGGAGGTGGAAGGTTGATTAGGACACCACATGTAGACGGTTCAAGGAAGTGTGTCCTTGTAAGGGAAGATGTCTCATATTTAAGTTCACTAGTGGATGGATCAGGATTCTTTATGGAGGCAGATCTGGTAGGTGTGTCCCATAAATGGAAGATGTCCCACTCTGAAGGAAGATGGACCAAAATTCCTTGTGGGAGGGAATCCAAATGGTGTGTCCAATAAAGGGAATATTCCACACAATGATGTTTAATTGGAAAACCATTAGAGTTGGACCATGGAGGTTCACCCCAAGGAGGGGTCACATAGGTTTATCATCGGTTGGGATTGAACCTTAGAGTGGCATCCAATGTACCTTGTTTAGAAGATAGGGATAAAACCCCATGTGGTTCAATGTTATATTTTAAGGACCTATGAAAGGACCAGTACATGAAGTTTAACATCATATGGTATGGATTCTTAAACCACTAAGGGAGCATCAACAAGCGATAGTGTGGGGCTTACATGTGGAAGATCCCCATCACAAGAGGATTTATCTTTGATGGTGTGTGTGGAGATTACGCATCATGATACCCAGTGAAACTAAAGGAGATACTGTCTCCCATGATAGTACCATGATATTACAAGGGATGAGAGCCAAAGGAGATCAAGATGGATAATGATGTTGGGTTTTATCCTCATAGAGGCTTCTTATTTATCCCAGTTAGTTGGGAATCAAAGCCCATGTTGTTTGAAATAGGCTTGGGATTATACCTAAGGAGGAGTCCCATATTGATGGATGTGTTTGTTAGGGATTACACTAAAGAAAAGGCCCATTTGAATAGAGGTTGTATTCCATGGTTTCTATTATAATCTCTAAGAATACATGAATCATGCTTATTGTTAGAAACAAGAGGAATTAGTAGACTAGATGCTCGTTTCATGAAAGAAGTTCCAAAGATAGATGTGAGTAGGGATTACACTTTGAAGATGCCCTTGGAGGATCTCAATATATATGGTGACGATATAATTCCATTTGAGGAGGATTTAATTCCCTGTGAGGGTTGAAAGTGTAAAGACCATATCATGACACTCACATATGGAACATCCAGCTCTTAATGCCAAGGTAAGGGAAGAGTTTAGCATCGTGTGTTGAGGGCGTTTGGGCCAGGAAGTTTTACATTATGAATCTCAGACGTGGGGGACTCAATACATACCCTTTGGGATTAATTAACCACCACTTATGTTCCTATGGGAGTGGAATGTATTTTTCAATGCTAGGGTGTAATTATGTAGTGGATTGTTCACTCACAAGGTCCATGTTAACATGCCTATGCTGAGAGACAAAAGGAATTATCATGACTATAATGATAAGAAAAAGGTATGGAAACACAATAAATAGAAGAATATGGGACATCTCATGAGGAACCATAAAATTTTTGGGCACTATTTTAGTGTGTTTATCATAAGAGGCATATGCAAGACATGGATGTTGTGTGAAAAGGGTGCTTAAACAAGGTGCTTTAACACAAGGTAAATCCACGGAGCTTCAAAGAAGGGGTGAACCCAATATTTGAGGCTTGCGTGAAAGGTCAAGGGAATGTATAAGAGGAGAAATTCTATACACCTATCTTGGTTTAAAAAAGTTTGGGTTTTATACAATTGTGGGCCCAGTCAAGGGTAGACCAATAGAGAACAAGTCATGTATGATTTTCTACCTTGATATTTCCATGCTTTTGTAATGTCATTTAAGATCGGTCTTATGCCCACTAGAGTGACGCTTCATATTCTGGAGGATCACCTTAAAGAGGTGTGGGGGGGGTAGCTTCTATTTATAACTGAAGTCTTCAGTGATGGTAACATATGATTTTGGATGCACAAGAGGACTTAAATGTAGTTTCATCCTTTTCCGCAATTACTATGTTTGAAAGGTGTTTCTTTACATAGCATTTGGCGCACAAGAGGTTTGTGTGCACCATGGGTAACTTTCACACAGAGCTGAAATATTACCCATGGTTCCCTTTTCTGTTTGAGCAACCTTCGTAGAAGTAATGTGAAATAAAATCACTTTTGTCATGGAAGTGGTTTGTACATAGATTGGGTAGCTTTCTCTCAAAGAAAAAAACATGCGTGTGGTGTCCTTGGGAATTTGAGTGGCCTTTGAGGAATGAATGAGAAAGTATTGTCCTTTTGGGTGAAATATTTTTTCACATGGATTCTTATTTTCTCTGTATAGGATAAAACTTTCACACACCGTCCTTTGGGTCATTGGAATTCTTTTTCGAGTCGTATGATGGCATCAATTTTCCCAATGTGGGCCGTGTGCGCCTTCAGGTGCAATTTTAGCACCAACACTAATATAACTATATTATTTTGATTTCTCACCTATATACCAAGGTTCAGCATGAAACTATCTTATTTATATGAGGAAAAATATTATAAGTTATACCATAATACTCATAAAACTTATAAAATCATATTCCTCATCCCACCTCTAATCACTCTTTAATAAGTTCCCCTTTTATATTCACATGAGAATAAAACAATAATAAATTTTATTTCACACTATAAACAACTAATATTCACATAATATAAAAAGGTAAAACCCTGGGTGTAGCTTATAGATTGAAATACTTTGATACAAGGTTCCAAATGAGGGTCTATCTTCAACCAACTATTGAAAAACTTAGAACACTTTCATTGATTTTTTTGAAAGAATAAATTAATTAGAAATGATATTTAAGGAAAATAAAATCCATATCATTCATCTTATATTTCCAATATATATTATATAGGATCAAAAAATTATCAAAAAACATTCCAAAAAACATGAGCATAAGTCAATATATTGCTAATAAAATAGTATAAAATAGAAATCCATTGAGGTTCAATAATAATAAAATAATAACCAAATAATCCTTTAAAGTATTACATAATACTTTCTTTGAAAATATAAATTATGTAGAATCATTTATAAATCACATATAAAATCAAAATGTCTCAATTATTATCAATTATTTAAAAAAAATCCACTCATGCATTTAATCAAATACATATAGTTTACTCAAAATTATTCTAGTTATTTATAGCCTAGAAACCATTGAAAAAAAATTCATGTCAAACTTGAGAAGTACCAATACCAATTAAACGTGTATAAAGTTATAAATTTTTTCACATATAAGTAAATTTTGAATGGAATAGGAGTTTATAAAACTCAAGCACCCCTAACTTATAAAATAAATGGAGTTTCATAAAAACACCTACGTTAAAGAAGGAAAAAATCAACCATACTTTGATGAAAAACACTATATTTGATGAATAAGATGGAATTATCAACCAAATATATGAAAAATATCAATATTAAATGAATCTCAGATGAGATAATGACCACCATTTTATCTTTGGTTTGATAAAGAATAATAAATAAAGATTAAACAAGAAAGAAAAGATAATACAAGAGAAAGTATGTGCTTACCTTAATAATCCATAAAGAAACCAAGGAGTGGGGTACAAAAATACATATAGGAGTAAGGGTGGAAGTCTCATAGGTATCCCTTAAGTTGAGATGTACATGAATGGGTATATAATAGTCAAAATAGTGGTTAAAAATTTATTTAGTAATTCCTAAAAATAAGAAAATAAAAAAATTTAGGATAAGTTATATGGTTAGGCCACACAATTTAGAAAACCTTGTTCCCACCATACACTATCCATTAGAAATAACCTCATAATGTGTATATTTTGGTTGTATGATTACTACTAATGGAAACCAACTATGATCCCTATAAATCTTTTTAAATTTATATAATTTCAAACTTGAACTTCAATAATACCACTAATATAAATAATTAAATAAAGTAAAACACAAATGTGACTGTGGGTGTTATAATTATCCTCACTATGCTACTTTCTATGACTAAAATTTAATTAATGAATTTAATAATGACTAAGACTTGATAATACCCTTTCTAAAACCATATATATGAGAGAAGGGGATGAAAAAATATTTTGGAAGATAGACACAACTAGGTATGAAATTTATCAAACTATGATAAAAATAGGAATTCCAACTTTACATAATATTGATATGTTTCAACATGAATTACAATGGCTATAAAAATAACCTATCGAACAACCAATGATAACTCTAATCCTTAACATGGTTCATAGTTATAAATACAAGAGGCTCAAGGGGTTGATTATAATTAGTGATAAGTCAATAGAAATTAAATCTAACTTAATCCCAATTTTTTTTCAAGGCTAGAATGATATTTATAACTGAGGGTCACACAGTGACCACATGTTTCATTGAGTAATTTTGGACAATATTCGTCATATGGGAGATACTTAGGATAATGTATTATAGTTTATTGAATAAAAGTCTATGATCAACTCAAATTTCTCCCATTATTCATAGTTTCACCTTATTATGGTGAAACATATGAAATTAATAAAATATTAGGGGAACCACTACCAAGGAAGAATAAAATTTACCCTCATTATACCTAACTAAATAGAGGATTTATTTATAATAAAAAGATTACTACCACACAATGAGGAATTGATTGAATAATAAAGTGAAACAAATAGGTTAACAATATTCTATAATCATTATTGGAAAGATACATGAATCCACCAAGAAGTAACCCAAAAGAGTAATCTATCAAGAATATGGTACAAAAAGATATAATTTTACCTTTATTTGGGTTAAAACAAGGGAATAATTTATTTTATATGACAATTTAGTTTAAATAATTTTTTAAAATTTTCTTAAATGACTGAATCAATAGAAATTCTTTAGAGATCTCAAGTTAGAGGGTTTGGAATCCCAAGATTTTCAACACTGAAAAAAACAAGTGATGAATTATTTTTAGGAGAAAATTTTGGGGAATGAGTAGACTAACACATATAATTCACACTTTCATGTTCAAGCTCATCTTAATTTTTCTCCTCATAAGATATAAAATTGTTACTTCTACCACACAAAAATGAAGTGACAACCATCATCGATATTCTAGTTATACATGATTATAAAATTATAGAATTATTAGAACCTTCCATGAAAGTGGACCAGATGAATTTGAAAACTATTTATTTTAGGTCTCAGTGGAGAAATATTTTGAAGTATAAATCTTTTAGAGAGTCATTAAAGTCCAACTTAAGAGAGAATGAATTCAGCTTTAAGAAATGATAAATATATTCCTTTACCGTATGATCACTATACTAGAGTCTCATATGTTCCAATTCCTTCTATGTTTTTTTATAATTACAATAAATGAACATGGAATTGATGAATTTTAAAAAAATACCATTCTAAAACCAAATAGTAACAAAAATGTCCCACTATAAACTCTTTTAGAACATGACTATCGTATATAATAGGAAGATGTTTATTCAAGATGTATTTGGTTTTTTCAAGAGTAAAGAAGAACTTACATCAACCACTCTACATAGAGTTTGGGTATATTAGACAACTGGATAGACCAAATCTAAATTAATGGAAAAACTACCCCAGTGAACACATCTTGAGATGGAATTTCCTTGATTAATAAACACAATTATCGGTAACATAATTTTTACAAAACAAAATACAAAACCATATTGAAACACATTTAAAGATTAAATTCTCATTTTGATGACCAAATCACAAAACACCATTGTCTAATATAGTATATATATTTAGCACACATTATAAACACCATTTTTTTACACCACAAACCATCTAAAATTAATTTAATTTTTTTTAATGATAAGAGATTTGATCTTATAATTTTATAACCATTTAAAACACCTCATATTTAAATCTCCTTGATAAAGTTAAAAACAAATTACATTAATTTTAAAGTTACATGATTAATTTTAAATTTTTTTAAATTAAAAATTCCCTTATATTCCAATTTATATCATATTAAAAATCAAGTACATCAAGTGAAGTTTAGGAAAATCTTTAAAATTTTATCATTTGAAAACTATTATTAGACTCCTTTTTTCTAAAATATTTTTATGAAATATTATTATACGCATAAAACATAACCATATACAAATAAAATCTAGTATCATAAAACAAAACATCATTTATAATTTTATAAAAAACATTAACACATCTTAAAAAATCTTATTAATATACATCTTAAATAATGAATAATCACATTAAAATACCTTTTAAAGATAAAAGTGTTAAAATAACATGTGGGAGAAGGTTTTATGATTTTAAAATGGTCGGGTTCATATTTTAGAAGACCACACACCAATCATGAAACATTCACTAGAAGGTATCTAGAACCATATTTATAGTTTTGGCATAGTTTTTAAGACGGTGTACCAACTATTCACCTTTGTATCTTATTCTATTTCCACACAAAACATAAAAAAGTAATAAATAACCCATATATTCTATATGTAAATCAAGATAACATCAATTCAAACCAAATTAAATGAGAAATAATTTGAAACCAAACTCAAATTCAAGAATCACATCATCATTACCCATGGAAACTCAAATCTTATCATGAAATGTGGTGATCAAACACCTAATCATAACTTAACTCTTCAATTTTGATGATCATATATCTATACTAACATTAATATCTTAATAAAAATAAGGATTTGATAATATCTTCCCATTAACTAACCTAGGTCATCCTACCATGGGATAGACAAAATCATTGAGGATATAAAATATAACCTAGTGGGAATAATTTCACCTTCAAATAACAATGGATAAAACAAAAATAATTCCCAAGAATCTGATATGGTACAACCATAAATTATAATTATATGCAAAAAAATTAATAAGTTTCAAAAAAATAAAAACTAAATAATAAGAAGTCTCGAATCTCTATGTCAGTTAGGATGTATAAATCTTATTACATGATCTCACCACTTTACTCTTATATATGATATAAATAATGAAAGGTAGAAAAGAACACATATATTTTTACAATGTTTAGAACTAATTTAGAAAAAATAATTCTTTATATAACAATAATTTTTTTGAAAGAATAATATGATTAATAACTTTCTTAATGCACAACATTGAGATTTAAGAAAACTGTGAGGCTATATATAAATTTTATTATTTAAATATGTTTGTTATAACCCGTACGTTAAATTATAAGAATGAATAGGAATGGAAAAAATTTAAAAAATATATTTAAATGGGTTATATAATGAAAATTTATTGATTAATTAATAATAAATAAGAACTCAATTTTCATTAAAGTCATTTTATGCTTCAAAACTTTGTTTTTTTCAAAAAAGGTTTTTTATAATTTTTTGCATGGAGATTATTATTAATATATAACATATTTTATAAATTTTTGTTTATAAAAGTAAAATAATTTTTTAAAAAAATCATTTTAAAATTATATTATGGTGAATTTAATTAGTTTTTTCGAAAAGATTTATTTTTTTCCGAATAGTGAAAAATACCGATTTTTTATAACTGTCATTTATTTTCTTCAAATAAATTAGTTTAAAAGTATAATTATATATTGTATTTGTTTTTAAAGTAAAATAAGTTCCATTTTATTAAGAAAATATAAATAATTCCCTAGTATTCAACATTATATATTATTTTGGTTTAAGTTAATATTTATGCTCAATAATGCAGTTTTCTAAAAACATAGTTTTATTATGTTTTAAGAATTTATATAAAAATGTATTTTTTTGAACTTATTGAAACAAAATATTAGAAAATTGAATCCATATTTGGAATCATTAATTTTAAATTTGGTAAATATCCCCCTTTTATTTTTTGTTATTATGAATAGTAACAATGGTAAATATTTGTAACCTCAGTGAGGGTAAAATTGGGTTAAAACTATGAGATAAGGCCTAAACATCGGTCTAATAGTGGAATTTATCCTATTTTATGTGTTGTTTTAGAACAAAAACATCCTATATATATGTAAATATGACAATTTATTTCTAATTATTTTTTTGATTTTTACATTTATATTATTTTAAGAAAAAAGGTAAATACAAAATATCATTTTCTAAATTTTAATTTCTCTTATATGTTGTGAGAGGGATAATATTAAGTTAAAAAAAATATAAAAGGTTATTTTGATCATATTATTTTATTATAGTAATTTTTTAATTTTATTTGTGATGATATAGTTACTTTAAACTCTTATGAAATGCCGACAAAATGCTTGTGAAAGCAATCGAAGAATCATGGTAAATAATTTTAAAAAACTAAACAATATAATTTTTTTGATTAATTTTGGTTTTATAAGAATATAATATGTAATTATAAACTATACATTATGTTAAATATATTTATATTCTACAGAAATCTCTATCTTGATGTCTTTGAGGTCAAATTAAATGAATAATCCAGAAAATGTGTTTAATGATATTTTATGATAAATGGCATTTTATTAAATGATATAAAAAAATTAAATATTAAAATTGGGATGATAATGGTATAAAATATCATAAATGGACATTTTATTATCATCTAGTTACTGTATAATTATATTTATGAGCCTTAAATTCAAAAAAAATATGTTAATATGGTTAAGGTTAAAAATGATTATTGAGGGGGTTAAATCAAAATATAATATTTAAAATGTAAACTATACATCTATAAATATTATTGGTTAAAGGTATTTATATCTTATCATGTAATAAACCATAAGTTTTATCCATTTGGTGGCACTTGACATGATTACAATATATATTATATTTATATCTTTTATGTAATTCTATGTGTATCATATCACTCACTTATAAAAGGGAACCTCCCCTTCTACTTTATTCAAAAATATTGACCACTCTAGAATGGACAATACCTACCCAAATGAATTCAATTTTTCCTTCCATTTATTATTTATATTATTTTATCCTTCTAAGACCATCATATGAATTCTTAAGGTGAAATCTAAATTTGCTCTCTCAAAGAAGTGCTAATCTTCTTTATCGTCTCTTTCAAATTTTATTTCTTACTATTGTTCATATAAATATGTTGTACCCATTATAAAATTAATAAAACATCATAAATATAATTAAATGTTATTATGATTTATGGGAAACAATTTCCACCTTCTTTTTATCCTATAGAAATTGGAAATGTCGCTCATGAGTACGTACGACTAACAATCTCCACATAGCGGTGTAATTTTTTTCATCACCACTTTAGATGGATGGTTAAAAATATGGAAATAATGAATATATATTATATTTTTGAAATAATTATTATTCAATAAATATAATATATCACTTGACTTCATACCCTTCCACACATTAAAAATGATAATATCGCTCGTTCATACGTGGGGACTACCCCCTTCACGAAGTGATGCAATTCAATTTAAATGTATGTATTTCATGGAAGATTATAAATATTCATTAAATTAATATATATTATATTTATATCATGAATAATTTTTTTTGGATATTATGGAACCAATATCAAGATCTAAGGATCATAACTAATGAATTGAAACATAAATGGAAAACGAAGCAGTTAACACCTGAAATATTGGTGATAATGAAATATTATTAATTGATGGGTAATAAGATGTTATAATAAAACTATTTATAGTATTATAATTATGAATATTATTTTGGTATATAAGTATAATAAATTTAAATTTATTATACATTATTTTAAAATATCTTATGGACCTAAGGTAAGGGGTTTCTTAACTCAATTTATTTTTATTAGGTTATTTCACTTCTCAATTGAATATGTTATCAAAAAATTATGTGTGAAATGAACTATGATCATTTAATGTAATATTTAAAATTTTTATATTTGGATTTAATTTTTTTTACACATAATCACTTCATTGATTAATTATCACATCAATTTTACAATCTTTGTAAGGGTTTCTCATCTCACTTTTATTTCTATGAGGCATATTACATATTCACCACTTGTGTTTTTCATGTGTTGTGTATAATACACAATTTGAAATGATATATTGTAAATATAATTATATTCATTTATTTAAATTTTAATTTGAAGTTATTTTTTCATGGTGGTGATGATACGAAATTTACCATACCAGAAATAATTTATTTCATAGTCACTTTCTTATTTGTAATTTGTTATAATGATGTTTTCATTAGAGTAATTAAATGATATTTTTTCATAAACACCATCTATTTTATTATCCTTTAATTATTTCTTGAAATTAAATGTTTTCTTTTAATTTTACTCTCCCTAAGTTCTCAAAATAATGAAACAATTTTTTTAAGAAAAATGACTTTGTTTTTTCTACATAAATGAGAATATTTTTCATCCATATCCATATAATCATTAAAATTTGTTAAATAGTGTTATTAATATTCTAAAATTATTTATTAAAGTCATTATTACCCATTTTATAATTTCTAAAAAAATGATTAAAGGAAATATTCATTTAATTTTCCTAACAAGGTACTTTTTACTAAAGGTGTGAATTAAGTCTTTGTTTTAATGTTTACCTCACAAACAATATTTAAAACCATCATGAGAATTCCTTTCCTAGTGAATTAATCTACATGTTTCCAAGGTTTTTTTAAAATAAAATCATATTCCTAATATTCAAAAAAAAATTAGATTTTAAATACGTTATTTCATAATTAAAAGGGTATTTTCATCAAGAAAATTTTCCATGACATTTTAAATGTATTTTTATCAATGTTGATATAATTTTAAGAATATTATGATTTCTTGGGGATATAATGTAATGATATGATCCAACTTATTTATCTATATGGATTTTTATCAAGTTTTTTTATTGATAGGGGAAAATATCAACACTTTTCCTATTAATTGTTCAATATGAATGATTATGTTGTTTATGTATTGTATTGTTATTCATTTCTTTAATATGATGAATGAATTTAATAAATAATGTGATGGGAGGGGCATATTATTTCCCCTTATTGGATTAGTAGGTCTCATTTGATAAAGTAGTTTGGGTATTTGATGTAAGCCTTACCTATTTATGTATGATGTATTGGAATGATGACTTGATGGTAAGACTATGATTCCTTCCATTATAAATTCTTTCATTATGAATCTTTTTATTGTTATCTATGTGATTATTCATATTCCAATGTCATCCATGGATATAGTCCACCTTCATGATATTATTTATGTGAAATATTTGATTATTTCTTGTCTCTATCATATTATTCACTCTTTATTTATTCTTTGATAGCTTCTGTATTACACTTTCCCTTATTGAGAATATAAGATCATCCTTTATTATTTTTCCTGTCCCAGGATACCAAGAACGTATCTATGAATGATTCCACAGATAAAATTTAAGAAATAATAAATTTCACACTATAATTTTGAGTTTTCTTTCATATTTCAGAATTTAATGTTATAATCATGTATGTATATAGTCTCCAAAGACTTCTAAACTATTCAATCCATCAATATGATATCTATTTTATCTTATAAAAATATTTCAAGATAACCAATGGCTTTGGGTTACTGGAGTTGGGGTGTTATAGTTGGTATCAAAAGAATTTTAGTAGGACCCTTGGGATCTAGAATTAGGTGAATATGGATTAGATATCATAACCTCATGATATATTCTGGTGATAATACTATGTATAAGTTAATAACATGAATCTTGGGTAAAGTAGAGATTGTACGGGTTTCCTAGAAAATACACCCATGTCTGGATACTAGAAAGTGGATGTAGTTATGACACAAATGCACATAGGGGTAACAATTATAAAAGGGTATTATTGAGTATTAACATTATTATTATCGGTGAACGGTGAGTGGGCCTATGATTGCACACCTCACTAGACACTTTTAGGGGATATTCTTGGGTTAATTCAAAAATTTTATGATCCATTATAATGAATGAGAGGATAAAACCTTTGGAAACCTATGATTTGTTATGTAGGATAAACCTAAAGTGTTAGGGGTTGGTATGTTTAGGGTTAATCATAAGTAAAAGATAATAAATACTAATTTTGGGGTTTTTTGGGATGGGAGTTAAATATAGTTAAGGAGATTTTGGAGACATTTATGGGAATACAACCATTTAGTTTTGTATTTATTTGAGTGAAAATATTATTTATAGAAGAATAATTTTATATTTTGTGGACATTAGTTAAAAGGTACTGATAACCCTTAGGTTTAATAAGATCTTTGATGTTAATATAGTTAATTAGGATAAAAGGGTTTTAAAATTTTGGGAACATATGATTTATCGTGTTGATAACCTTGAGATTGAGAAGTGATTTAGTGACTAGGTGATTAAAGTTATCTTTGATGAAGTTCACATTATTAGGAACATTTTATGATTATCGTAAATGGAAATATTTTTGGTTTGTATGGGATTATATTGGAGGAATACATGTGAATTATCTTTTGGAAGTATATAATATTTTATTGTGTATTTATAGTGATTTAGGATATTAGTGGAAAAAATTAGCATATTTTTGAGATTATATGACAAGGGAATAAATATTTCTCATATATATGAGTGATTAATATTTTTTCAGATTAATTTGAGGTTGATCAAGGAATAATATGTGATCAAATCATTCTAATATTTTAGTTTCATTATTGTTTTGAATATTTTGAATGTTTTTAAGGTAAATTATTTATGGAATGATTGATGTTGAAGTCTAGGTATTATTTTCGAGTATTTTGATATTGATTTTGTATTTATTCGTATAAAGGTTTATTAATATTGGATATCATCGCAAATTCAGAAAAAGATTTGTTTTTTTTCTAGAGATAGAAGGAATAAAGTTTTATCCTTTAATGTATATAATAATAAACTTAATTTATTTTTTAGTTTATTAGACAAGAATAATTCATCTTGTATATTTATTTATTGGACTAAGAGATTATATTGAAGTAGTAATTTATATTACCAAAACCAAAGAATGAATTTTTTCTTATGAAATATAATTAAATCAAGTTAGTATATTTTCTCTTATTATCTATATTTATGGTAGAGTAAACCCTTAAATCTTGGAAGAGGAAGTTGAAATTAAATTTTCATCATTTTAAATTTATTTATGATGAATTTTTTGTCTTCTTTATCCCTTACTAATTTGTCTTTATTAACTTTCTCAATACCATGTTCTCTATCAATATATATTATTATTTGGAAATTATATTTCTCCTCAATATTAAACTTTTCACTTCTTAATAATGTTATCCTTATTTGGGAACCTAATATGTGTTAGTTAAACTTTATGTTTCATAATTTTATTTTCCAATGGATTTTTTATCCCTTTGTACGATGTGGGTTTTCAAAAAATAATTTTTCAAATATTAAACACTTGGTTATCAAGATAAAAATTTTGAGGATGAAATATTTTTAGGGAGGGGGGAATATAACACCTCTAAAATTTAGTTATATAGAATAATAAGCATATTAGCTTACAAAACATTCAACACTGATCTTTAAAGGGACTACGATATACTATAAAAAATATTATTATTTAAATGTGACCATTATAATATAGATGCTAAAATAGAGGCATGAATAGGAATAATCACATTATGAAAAATATGTATAAAACTTTTATATAATGAAAATGTATTTATTAACATATAATAATTATGTACTGAATTTTCTGTAATCCCATTGTATGCTTCAAAAATATGTTTTCATTAAAAAATTGGGGTTTATTAACATTTTTTTGTGGTCATTATAATTAATTTATATCGTATCTTGGAATTTGTATTTTATAAAATGAATATAATTTTATTAATATTTATTTAATTATTATATTTGGAAAATTTCTTGGGTTTTTCTAAAAAGATTTATTTTTGATTGAATATTGAAGAATACATATTTTTTAAAAACTAATATTTATTTTTATAAATAAAGTAATTTAAAAGTACATTTATGTTTGGAATTTGGATTTATAGTAACATAAGATTCTTTTTATTAAATATAATATTAATAATTCCATATATGTCAATATTTTATTTTATTTTGGTATAAGTTCATTTTTATGCTTAATAACTTAATTGTCTAAAAACTATTTTTAATTTCATTTTACATATTTATATTTAAATTTATTTATTCCACTTATAGAAATTTAATATTAAAAAATGGATTTCTTATTTATAATCACGAGATTCAATTTTTTTAAATAGAACTCTTCAATTTTTGGTAATTAGGAATAGTAAAAGTGGAGAATATTTTTCACCTTAGTAAGGGTAAAATAATTATAAAACTATGAGATAATGGCTAAAAATATACCTAACACTTAATATTTTCGTTTTGTATGTGTTTTTTTTGAAGCCATCCGTCACATATATGAAAATATATCAATTTCATTCCAAATTCCTTTTATTAGTGCATTTATATGATTTTATGAAAATGATAAATACAAAATGTCACTTTCTTGATTATAATTTATATTATATGTTGTTATAGGTAAAAAAATAAGATATTAATGAAAAGAATATTTTATTTTGAACATAAATAAATTATATTGTTGATATTAATTTATTTTTAATTTTCAATGATGATAAAATAAACTAAAACACTTATATAATTTAGATGCATTTCTTGTGAAAGAAAAAGGAAAAAATGATTTAAACAAACAACATAATTAATATATTTTGGATTTAATTTACTATTAAAAGAATATAATTGGAAAATTTATGACCCATAATGGAAAAAATATTTGTTACCATGATTAAGGTAGAAAAGGGTTAATAAGGGGGTTAAACCAAAAGATAAGTATTAAAATGAAACATAAACATTTCTAAATTTTATTTTTTGAATGGATTTAGACCTTATCATTTCCTAAATTAGAAAATATATTAATTTTTTCAATTTAAATGATTAGGATATATAATATATTTAAATATTTTAAGTAATTCCAAGTGTTTCCTTTCCCTCACTTATAAAAGGACACATCCCCTTGTCCTTTATTCACAAATATTGATCACCCTAGATCAACCAAGCCTTACACTAATAAATTAAAAAAAATCATTAAATTAATTATTTATCTTATTTTATTCCTATAATATCATCATAGTAATGTTTAAGGTGTCATCCAAAGGGGGTCTCTCAAAAAAGAGGTAATCGTCTTTACTGGCTCTTTCAATGTTTATTAATTATTATACTACCTTTAAATATATTGTACTCCTACTAACATAATAAATATAGTATCATAAATATTACTAGATTCTATAATTATTATGGTGCATCGATTTCCCACTTTATTTCCATTCTATGGAAAATGGAAACATCGCTCATGTGTACATACGACCTACTATCTCCACATAAGGATGTAATTTATTTCCCATCCACAGTTTACATGGATTATTATAAAGACAAAATGAATAATTATATATGATATAATTATGATTCTAGAAATATAATATATCATTTATATTCTTACCCTTCCACCCATTAAAAATCGATAATGTAGCTCATGTGAACGGGTGGACAACCACTTCCATGAAGCGATGCGATTCATATTTCATATAATTTTTTCTAAGATGGGTTTAAATATGTATAAAATGAATATATATATATATATGTGAAATTTATATAATGACTAATATTCTTTAGATGATGGAACCAAGATCACCAATCATGTACCACAACCAGTAAATCGAAACATACATAAAAAATCAGTTAATACAAGAAATTTTAGTGATAATAAAATAGTTTTAATGAATGATTTATAAGATATTATTAGAAAACCATGAATAATATTATAATTAATAATATTATAAATTTATTATACAGGAGGTTGAAAGCGCTTATGAATCAAGTCAAACCTTAGGTAAGTGGTTTCTTAACTGAATTTATTTTCATTGGGTTATATTACATATTAATTCACTATATTATTCCAAGATTATGTGTATAATGAAATATGGTCAGTTAATGTTTTATTTAAAAAAAATTATGTGTTTTTACCTTTGTTACACATATTTAAATCATCGATTAATTCTCACATCAATTCTAAGATCTTTGTAAGGGTTTCTCATGTCACTTTTATTTTGGTGAGACATATGGAATATTCACCACATTTCTCCTTCATGTAGTGTATATAATACAACCTTTGATCTGTTATACAATGAATTACTTTTTATTAATTTTTTTAAAGTTTCATTTGAGTTAGTTTCTATTATGGGGGTTATTATAAAGAAGTCACCAATGTGGTAATGGTTTATTTCACAATGTCATCCATATTAAGTACTTTTTATGTTTATGTTTTTATTCAAGGGATTGTATGATATTTTTATCTCAAACCCAATATATTTTATTCTAATATAGTTATTTATATATAAGTTTTCATTTCATTTTCCTATATCTATGTACTCAAAAGTATGATAGAATGTTTTTAAGGAAAATTGAATTTATTTTTATATTCTAATGAGAATATAATTATAATATATCCTTATTTTATTTAAAATTATATTAAGATTTTTTTCTATTGTTATATAATGATTTATTAAATTCATTTCTAACCATTTTTAATTTTTACAAAAAAAAAATTAAAATAAATCTTTTTATTATTTTCATAACATGGTAGTTTTGACCAAATGTGTGAACAAAAATATTATTTTAATTTTTATCATATAAATGAGATTTATTACCATCTTGATGATTCCATGTCTTGAGGATTACTTTATATGTTTCCATCATTATTTTCAATGAAAATAATTTTCCTAATATTTTGGAAATTTATAGATTTTAAATAAGGAATTTCAAAATTAAAAGATGATTTTCCTCATGAAATATTCCAATGATATATTACAAGTATTTTCATCTATGTCAACATGTTTTTCTGAATCTTATGATTTACTAGGGGTATACTAAAATGAAACCATCCAAATTATTTCTATACATATATTATTACCATGTTTTTTATTTATTGGATAGGGAAAATATTAACATTTTATTTTCTAGTTTTTAAATCGGAATATCTATATTGATTATGTATTGAATTAATATTCATTTATTTCATATAATTATTGAATTATACTTAGTAAGTAATAGGATGGACTCATTATATCCCCCAAATTAATTTTACGTCCTGAATAGAAAAATTAGTTTGGGTATTTAGCATACTCCTTACATATTTATTCATGATGTGATGGCATGAGGCCTTGATAATATGATTATGATGTCTGACATTATGCATTCTATCATTATGATACTATTTATTTTTATCCATGTGATTATTTATATTCTTATTTAATTCAAGTTAATAATAAACTTTCATGATATTATTTATGTGTAATATATGATTATTCCACATCTCTTCCATATTATTCATGCTTTATTTATTTTGTTATAGCTTCTGTTGTACGCTTTCCCATACAAAGGATTTGAGCTCACCCATTATTATATTTTAATTTCCTTAAGAAATTAATAATAGATATATGAATTGTTCCATGTAAATAATATAAGAAATAATTTGTTTATCACTATAATTTTGATTTGTATTTCATGTTTTGAAATGTCATGTGAGAATCAAATATGTATCCAGTCTTCCAAGACTGGTGAAAATTTCAATATTCCAGGATGAAATCTATGGTATATTATACCAGTGTATTAAGATAGGAACTGGATTCAAGTTACTAGATTCAGGGAGTTACAACTTATTTGTATAATTTTCATATTGAGATTTATATTCTTCCACAAAAAATTTATAATTAATTATAAGTGGTGTAATTTAATTATCATCAAAGATCCATATTTTATCCCAAAAATGTACAATATCTCATTGAATTATACTGAATCCCACTAGTAAATAATATGTCTTCCTTATGAACTGTTTTTTGAAAGCTATATTTATCTTTCAGTATAACAAAATGCACATTAAATTTTTTCTTTATGTTATTTTAACTTAATATCCCAAAATTATTCCTTCAATCCCATCAACATATGGATCTTAGGTTAGTGTCACTTTATATTAGCCTTTGTTTGTGTATTATTTTTTTATAAATTTTGAATTCATTGTTTTCATTAGATTCTAGATTTGTAGATTCTAAATTCATCGGCTCAACTAACCGGTTGGAAATTATTGGGTCTGATACCCACTCTAAAAAATTATCTTTTATACTGATGATCTCATCCATTTATAACTCAATGTTTTCTCAAAAAGGTCATTGGCTTGTGGTCTTCAAACATCAGAGATATACACCTTTCTATTTTGAACGAATTCAAAATATTTAAAGATCTCGGATCCAATGGTCACTAAAAAATCTTCCAATAATATTAGTTTCAATGATCAATAAGTCTTTCTAAAATCTCATCATGAATGAAAAATCTCCCTCATGAATATTTTATATTTGAGAATCTTCCTCAAAATCATCTCAATGTGTTATATTTCATATAAAATTAAAGTCTTTTAGTATTTTACAATAGTCTAACATCTTTATACTTCAGTAAATATATTCCACTTATAGATATTCATTTGTATTCGAGACATCATCACTTAATCTTTTCAAAGACATTGAAACTTCAAACACATTCTTTCATACTGTATGAGCTTCAGGTATTAGTATTTACATTGTTCCCAAAAAAATTTAGATATACATCATGAAACATCTCAACAACATAGAACGAATTCCAATACTTTTATATTAAAATCATATGGAGTTAGGATATTTCTTATTTTTCTAAATGTCTAATAAATCTATCTTCTAATCAATAGAAATTATCATATTTAGACCAAATAATTTTCATTTCATATGAACCTCTACACAATTTTCTTATTTATAATGTCAAATATTATAGACATCAGTGTTTTCAAAACTAAATCCTCTATACTTAAATCAATATTATCTTACATGACTCTAAATTATCACTGTTCTTTTATCCTGGTAGTGGAACTTTTGATCTTTTTCTTTTCCTGTATCTTCTTCACACTTGGATTGTTCATTCAAGTTTTTAACAATTTTTTCTTTTCATTAGCTAAATTAGTTTAAATAACTGAGTACTTATAACGATTCTACCATTGGTATTATATAAGGCTATTCTTATATCTTCTGAAACATTAGAACTTCATCACCTTGTTTGATCAAAGTATCTTTTGATCACACTATCTTTGGGTTCATTCAACTTTCATGTTCTTTTGGCACTATCTAATCTTTTGATATCATAAATTCTATTATTGTGTTAACCTACAAAACATGATTCCCAAGGGCATATATAACTTCTGTTGCACCAATCTCTTAACTTCATCCTCTAGAAAAATCAATGTTCATTTATCCAATACTTCTTACACGTTCTATTATCATCATCTCAAAATTTTTAATTTTCTTGAACTAATTTAACATTATAAGGATAAGTAATGTAAAGGTTAATAATTAATGATATTTTATCAACTTTAAAACTTCCTCATGCTTCTCAAAGTATATTACTACAACCATGTCTATAAAACACCTTTTGACGATTCAACTTAATAATTTTCAATGGATAATATTTTTAGAATCTCATCTAAAGTAAAATATGATCCTTAGATCACTATGATGCATTTTTTAGTAAATGAAAATCATAACATCATCATACTAAGATGTATGAACCATTTAGATTGTTTTATATTCAAACTTTATAAAGCTACCTATTTGTCTAATCACAGAGTGTCTACAACTCATCATCTAGTGGTATAACTTTTAGATCAATCAAATTGACAAATTCAGCTAATTGATAAATCCTATATTCTTTAATATGCTTCTCATATGTGTGGGTTACTATCCTGAATAACTATGAGTCCTATTCTCATATCCAATTTATACCATTAATGTCTTTAAAACATTCAAACATACTCACCTCTACTTTTTTATTTTCTAGACTCTCTGACTTCTAGTTACCTAATATTTGTAATGCTATGTAATTTTTTTATTCTCAAAATATCTCATCTATATCTCACCTTTTGATAGTTCATCCAATAAATTCCATGATTAAATCTTCTAGTAATATTATTACTCAAAAATGTATCTTCTATAAGTTCTTTTTTTGGATAACTCATATTATAGATCACTTCATCTTGGATTCAATACTCACATTGTAAATTTTGGATAAGGTACTCCCAAACTCTTTCATTGGACACACATAAACCCTCATTCCTTCTTTAATGTGTAAATTTAAAAATAGTTTCATGTTTATATAATATAGATTTTGGATATGGATTCTTCCAAATTATCTTCTTCACCATCATTCAAGTGTCATTCACCTCTTAACATTAGTTTTCCATACTATATAAATAGAAAGATAAATTCTAATAAAACCCACCACAAGAATTTGGTTGACAGTGATTTCAGAAATATTTTATAACTTTTCATAGGGTAACACTTAAGTATATATCAATAATCATTTGGTATATAGGAAACTTCCAAATAGATTTGACTTAGCATATTTATCTTTATCATTAAAAAACATTAACTCTCATTTTCTTTATTACTTATAGTGGTACATTTCTTATTATCATCTGGATAGATCATTTAAAAATCATAAATAGGAATATTCTAATAGTAGAAAAATATTCATTTAGTTTGCCTTCATTTTATGGTTTCACCTTCTGCTGCATTAACAAAAAAAACCAATAAGAAGATTCAAATTATTTCATTAATATCATTTCTCATTAGGTTCTCCATAATCCAAATTCAACACTTCATCTTTATAACCCCTCGGGTACTTAAATCTCCATAATTATATTTTTTTCAATTCCAAATTCATGCTAAATTCAATTTATTAAATTGGGAGGGAAAATTCATATTAAAAATCACCACTTTTCTTCTTCTCTCCTTAACATTAATTGCATTGAAAAGAACCCTTAATTTATTGGGATATGGATAAAATAACATTACATGACGAAATGAGAATTAATTTAACCAACTATAAGTATATATGAGCCATGATTGATGTAGAAAACAAGAGTGACTAACTTTGAAAACAAAAAATTCAAAAAAAAAACTCATTGAGGGATTCCAACACAAAATTTCTATTTGATGGGTGAATCAAAATATATTTCAAATTAATATCCCACACTCATATCAGTAAAAGTTATTCAAACATTAAAACCCAAATTTATGTTACTACCCCATTTTCATTTTCTGTACTTTTTCATCAAAAGTTAAATCCCCATTAATCATAGAATTGATTTTTATAAAATGATATGAGAAAATATCAATGTACCTCAAGAATTAATGAATACTAAACAATTGAAATTTCAATATGTGAAACCTCATAATAATCATCTAGAACTTAAACTTATTGGTAATTTAATAAACTTAAAACATAGACTCCGGTAATTCATCATCTATAATTAGAATTTCAAGCCCTTTAGTTTTTTGATTTACTTGAAATTTTTCCTTTTTAATACAATATAGAAAATATCCAAAATTACTAGTTCTAGATTAACCCCCCCCCCCAAAGGGGTGAACTACATATTCCTTGTTAATTGTGGTTGATATTAATTGAATCATACCACAGGGAAGCATGCTTCTAATTAATGTTGAGTTCCCTATAATGGATATCTTTTAGGATGATGTCAAAATTTCCCAAAACTCTTTACTTTAGGTAACCCCCAAAAATACAGCACCTTAAATTCCCTGGACATTTTAAATTAATGGATCATATGAGTGAATAAGGTGTATTGTTTCCCATTAGTTAGAGTCAAAATATTGAGAAGTGTTTCTCAATCGGAAAACAGCCTTCACTTTTTCTTAACTTTTAGTCAATATATAACCATTTATTTTCAAATCACTAATAATATTGGGTGATATAGATTTATTATTATTCTAATTTTTTACTTTATCATTCTGTGGATATTTCTTAATAACATATGAAAAATAGAAAAAATAATATTTTTTTCATTTTCATCAAACTTCCATGATGAATCTGACACACACCTATTATGGGAAGTAGAAAATTCTATTTTAATTCCCTAAGGGATGTATTATTATTAGTAACCCAATTCATATCCAAGGATAAATGATTTAATTTTATTATTATAGTGTGAATGTAAATTGAAAAACATGATCACTAGGATATTCAATAAAAGAAACAAAGGTTTTGAAAATTTAAAATGAGAGAAAAGTGAATAGGTTTAATTTTGGATTACACTATTGTATTTATATCACAGTCCTTTGGAAATTAATCTATTTATTTTTTATTAATTAGTTTAGTAAAAATAATAACAAACATTTTTCCTTTTTCACCCTTGATCAAGATTTCTATAATGAAAATAAACCTCAAAATTTCATTTCTTAGATGACTATCCTTATAATTTGTGAAATAAATAATGAAACTAAATTGAATTTATTAGAAAATACCAAATATAGTATTATAATTCCCAATTATCCAAATTATTCCATTTTTTCTTTCTTACATGTTTTGTAATCACTAAACACTTCTCTATTAAAATCTAGATAAACCAATCAGTGTGATCGAAAATCAAGAATAGGCAGAACATATTTCTTTAATCATAGAAATAGTAAAAATTCCATAATTATATAAAACAATTTTATTCATATCAAACTTATAAAATTTATAATTAAAAACAATTTAACTAAATAAAACATATCAATATACATTAATAAATTAAATTAGACTCAAGAATAAATAATTTGGATCTCATTCTCTTCACCCAACCACTTAATAATTCTACTACATTATTAAAAAAAGTAATGTAACTAAAAGGGGGATAAAAAATGGTAAAATAATAGAATAAAGGAAATTCATCATAAATAGAGTAGCATTAGTAGTGGTTGTCCCTTCTTATTCCCAATTCCTAGAAGCCTCCCTACTTATTTATAAAGGGAGGTATTTTGACTTCACGGTCATTCAAATATCCTATATCTCATCATTCATTTATGGTTAATGTTTCCTTTTAGTTTATCGATGGAGAATAGTTATTTTAAATTATGGCATTAATCTGTATAGATATCAGGTATTTCCCTAGTTGATGTTTTCATGTAGTTGAATCCAACACAGATCATGCTGCCATTTTTTCTTGGCACTCAACATATCAAATTTTATTCTCTTCCATTCTAGAAAAAACATCATTATAGCATTTTCATAAAAACATCATATGACGACTTCTTTAACGGGTGGTGTAAAGGTAGAAACAACAAAAATTGGTCTTGTGAAATGGTACCTTATCACAGTATCAACACCTACCATCGAAAATGGTAGATCATGCATGGTGGATCACCATAGTAGCTTAAATGGTAGATTTCAAATGATGGTAGAACATCCTTCATCCATGGTAGCATGAATGATACTTATATTCCTTTAGTGACGATAGTAGGTCATTTATCTGTAGTACCTCACCATTTACTCTACCTCCCTCCTTTAATCAAGCATGGTGTGAATAGATCATAAAAAATGTATTCATGGTAAAATTTTATCATCTCAGGTGTTGTACTGGGGAATGACTCTATGATTGTTGTATCTCCTATTATCCATAATGGTAATCTACCCATGACACATTTAATGGTAGGTTTCCATTGATGGTACATCCAGTCTCGGTGTAGTGATGGTGTAATCTCTTACCGTTTCATTAGAAATATTTATTGTTGATGATGGTATATCATCCACAATTTTTATGTTAATTATCCATTTCCTCAATCTCCACCACCATATCCCCTCTGATATAATATTCACTACCCTTCCACCGAGGGTAGTTCCTCTCAGTTTAGACCACTAACCATGACATAATGGTTCCACAATAATTTAGGAATGTATATGCTTCCCCATAGAAAAATCCAACTTTTTCAATATGGATTAACCCTCTGTTACATGAAGGATATTTTTTTCCATGAATCAAGAATCACTGAGGTCAGATGAGGTATTTCAAGGGATAAATGGTGTTATGAGGCCCCATTGTGGAGAATTTTTTTGAGCCTAAGCTTAACTAGTGGAGACAATGGTTATTTTTAGAAATTTTTATAGTGGAATTGGCATTGAGAGGCAGTAGTGATAGAGTTAGGAAAGATGAGTAGAAGAGAAAAATGTCCAAATGGAAGGAGGTAGAGTTGAGGTGTAAAAATACCAATTTTTTAAGTGGATGAATTGTGAAATTAAAAAAATTTATGCCATCAGAAACCTAGTGAGGGGTTTCACTTTTATATGTGAAATCCAATGACATAGTTGGATTAGAATCCGATGGTAGGGATGTGATCTTATATAGAAACCTACACACATACATGATCCATGCCTACCCGTGTGACTTACATAGGACTTAGACCACACTATTTTTTGTAATATCATCCCCATGTGGCTCTATACTTACTCCACCACTCGAGAGGGCCCTCTTGGTGGCTTGGCTTGGACAGTTGGCCCTTCTGAGCTGACTAGGTGGATGACTATTCAACCTTGTCTGAGGGATAGTTTATGATAAACACTTTTTATACCTAATAAAATATTTAAAACTTTTAATAAAATATCAATAGAATATCAAAATAAAATTAAACATATAAAACTCCACATTTTTATTCATTTTAATTTCTCAGTTATAAATTCTGAATTTTTTTTATAAACATTGAATTAAATGAGAATAATCATTAGAATATATTAAAAATAATTATAGGTTGTATAAATATTTCTATAAAAATATGTGTGAATCAAATACCCCACACATAAACTATTATTTTCCATATACATAAAATTTCAACATTGAATTAAAGAGAAACACCATGATTTTGATATTTAAATTTCAATGTAATAAAATAAAATGATTATCAATGTAAACCCAAAATTTCAACTTCCACATAAAACATCGATTTATCTTATCATTTTTCAAAGAAATAATAAATATAAGTCTTTTACTTCCCCCTTTGGAAAATTGTTGGAATCCTCATTTATTTCATTCAAGATTCTCAATTTATTATTATTAAACATTCCACATCATTTTTACCTCCCCATTAAATCTTTTCACTAATCACTCATGATAAAAATTTAAGTACATTAATCTCTTATCATGAAAACATGATAATTTTCCTTAGCCTTACTAAATAACTACTTTATTCACTTTGAAAAAACAAAATTCACATAAAATCAACATGATTTTTCATTTTAAGGTTCTAATGATTCCATGGCCTAAGGTTGGTAGGAATTGATACAATAATCATTAAGGGTCAAAGATGAGGTTAACTCTAAAGTATAAATCTTGATATCAAAAGTAAAAGTGAAATGTAAATATCCCATTTAAATTTAAAATTTATACATCCCAAGGTCAATAAAAAGGTTATGATCAATGATAACATAACAAATGAATTGAACCTTCATGATTTTTTCTCTCTATATATTTTTCTCAATTTTTTAAAATATTTTGTAGTTTTTTTTAATTTTTCAAAATCCATTATTGGAATAAACCTAAAATCCACCACCTAACTACAATGATAAAAATCAATGGTATAGTAATGGTAATTTTATTATTAATCTAAGTCACATCACATTTTTTTTAGTTTTTTAAAGAAGCTAAAATAATAAAAGTATAATGAATAAATCAACAACATTTCTCAATACCCAAAATTAACACCCCCACAATTTTTAATTACAATTTTGTGCACCCTTACACCATGAATTCCCTTACCCCCACACTTCAACTTTAAAATATCCTAAAAAATACTATATGAGGGTAAGAATGGATATAGATGGCTTGAAATGTGGCTCATTATTAATAAGGTCATTCATGGTTTCTATGGATAAACAAGGATACAAGTATAATGTGGTATCTAGGATAAGGTATTATTAATAAAAATTTCTCAATAATTTTAAAAATGTTTTTTTAACAATCATAGCTTTAACAAGTTCCAATGAAAGTTCTTGAAGGTGACATGTCCAAAGATCACTCAATAAATATAATCAAGATAAAATAGAGAGTATTTGGTCAAGAAATATACATAAGAATGAGATATATAACAATAGTAAATCACTCATGGAATGAATAATAACAATAAATAAATCTACATGAATTTTAGAAATTCAAAAGTGTGAAAAATTTTAGGGAAATTTCATTAATACAAATCAACCAATTCCATCAAATCACATGTCGTCATTTTAATATCCATGATTCTAATTAATAATTAAATTCTACATATTACTAATTTAATGAAATTATAATTGAAATATATAAAAATAAATAAAAGTGTTACAAAGTAACTCAGGTCTCATAGATATGTTATGTAAAGAAATAATTTTAATATGGGTATAGAATTTTCTGTTTTAAAGAACTGTTGTATTTTTTAGTTTAAAATAGTGTTTTAGAAGGATACATGGAGTTTAGAATATAAAGAATTAAAGAGTAAACTACTTGTTCATATATAGCTTTTTCTCCACTACCTTCTCATTGTTTGGGGTTATCTAATGAATTTATTTCATGATAATCATGTAAAACAACTTATCACTATATAGGAATCATGGGTAATAATAAAAAGTTTTTCCCACCTAGAATAAAGATTACCCAATATTAAATTAAATCTAAAATTGTAGATAATAACCTGATATCATGGTCAAAAGGTTTTTTTTTCTAAATATATTTGTCACATTACACATAGGTTATTTATTTGTAAATTATTGAGTTTTAAAAATCATCTTTTCTGATTTCTTCATGATATTCTAACTGAAGTTTACTCTCTTTTCCAAAAATTGACAAATATAATATTATCTTCTTGATAACCAAATATGTTTAGTGATCTAACTCCTCCAATTGATGATTTTTTTTCCATAAATAAACTGTTATGTGATAATAACTATAGGGTCATGTACGCTATTTATTATAACCATATGGTGTCTTCAATACTTAAGATCCAATTCGTCTAGTTAGGTTTAACAATTTTCTCTAAGATACTTTTAATCTCCTAGTTAGACAAATCAGATTGTCAATTTTTTTGAGGATGTTAGGGTGTATATATATTGTGACTAAACCTATAATTTTTAGCATAGACTATATCTTTATATTGAAAAAATGAGTAACATGGTCACTGATGATGACCCTAGGCACTCAAAACCTACAAAAGATGTTGGAACTGAAAAATTCACATAAGAATTTGATATAATTAGTCTCGGTGGCCTTATCTTCCAACCAATTAGATTCATAGGAAATAATAATTAAAATGTAATATTTTACAAAAGGCATGGGAAAAGCATCCCTTAAAGTCAATTCCCCACACTTTAATGATTTCACAAAATATGCTGGGTTATTTAGGCATATCTTATCTTTTTGAAATATTTCTAGAAAATTGATACTTTTTACACATATTACAATATTCATTAGCACATTTAAACAAGTTCAGACAATATATTATGGATTGTAATACTTTTCTTGACATTATTTATTGCCCAAAGTGGCCTCCACAAGCAAGTGTATAACAAAATTCAAGAAACGATTCTATTTCATATACTAATAAGAACCTCCTTATGGATTTATCATTACATATTTCTATAGAAATTGATCCTCTCAAATATAGAATCTACCTTCGGCCTTGAGTTTGTGATTTTCAAGAGAGTTAAGGTGAGAAGTTACTTTATTTGTTGCCAAATAATTTACTATGTCAGCATACCATGGGAATTCACATTACATGATACAGAGTTGTTCTCTAGGTATATGATCATTAAGTGGGTTCCGTTATGGAATTTATATTTCAACAGTTGTTAGAAGTTTCATAAAGTAATCTTCTACATGACTTTCAGCTCCCTTCTTATACTTGAACACTACGTTGAACTCTTACAATTATAGTATCTATATTACCAAACTTGGGTTAGAATCATCCTTATTCCTTACGTACTTAAGTGATACATGATTAGAAAATACAACAACTTCAGTTGCAAGTAAATATGATCTAAATTTATCTAATGTAAGAACAAGAGAAAATAATTCATTTTCTATTATTTCATAATTGATCTAAGTGGAATCCAAGGTTCTTGAGGAATATGTTAAGAATTGTTTTTCTCCCCATAATCCTTTGGGAGATTAATTCTCCCACAATTTGGCTAGATTCATTAAAAAGAAGTTAAAATTCGTGCATCCAATTTAGGTGTTGCATAATTGGTGGGGGGTGATTGTTTTCTAATTTAGATCATAAAATTTCTTCCAAAAATCATCACTAAAGTCAAATTAATATTCTATTAAACTAAATAATGAAAGGGGAAGAGGAATATTACAGAATTTCTTGATGGAACTTCTATATATTCCCACATATCCCAAGAATGATCTAATATTTTTTACACAAGTGGGATATGGAAAATAATTGATCACATCAACCATATTTTTAACTACCTCTATGACTTTTTTTTGAAATGATATGATGTAGCACTAATTTGTTTTAATTTATAAAGTCATATTTCCCAAAGTAAAAAAATATATTTTTCTCAATACATGTTCTGAAATTTTTTCTAGATTTCCCAGTTAATGATCAAAGGAATTTCCAAAAATAATGATTTCATCGAGAAATACCTATAGACAATCTGAAATATAATCTAATAACATTCTTACCATACATATCTGAAATTTACATGGGGTATTGCATATCCCAAAAGGCATCCATTTAGAAGTCAATATTCCCAAAGGATTTGTGAATGTGGTTATATCGTGGTCTTCTGGGGTAATTGGTACCTGAAAATATCTTGAAAAATCATACAATAAAAAATAATATATCATTCCTACTACTCTTTCTATATTTTGAATAAAAATGGATGGGGAGGTGGTCTTTTCTGAATAATTTATTTAGATTTATATAGTAAATGCATACACTCCGGCTACACTGAACTCTCATGGGGATTAATTCATTATTATTATTTTCCACAATGGTCAAACTAGTTTTCTTGGGAACCACATGGATTAGGAAAACCCATTTTGAGTCAAAAATTGGTTATATAATGTGGAATAATAGAAAACTATCTATTTCTTTTTTAACTACTTATATTATGGTTAGGATTATCCTTCTTTGGGACTTCATAATTGGTTGGGAATCCCCCTATAGTAATATTCTATAACATAATTTTTTAGTTTAATTCCAATAATGTCTCCTAGGATCCAACCAATGCATTGGATGCTTCTTTTAAGATATATATTAAATTTTCCTTCTAGTATTAGGGTAAGTTATTAGCTCTGATTACAAGAAACTTTTTACATTCCATAAGATACAAATATTTTAAAATACATTGGAGAGGATTTAATTCCTTATTAGGGGGTTACTCTAGAGATGACATTTAATTCAAATTCCACACTTCCAAATATTTATTTTTTTTGTGTAAAGGGAATCATTTCACTCAATTCTAGTAAATAATCAATGAAATTAGAGGTTATTGGTTCATAAAAAGTTTCAAAATTAATTTAATTTTTTTATCATTCACTTTTTCCTTTTGGATTTTAGTAGAAAGGAGATATTATATGGATAATAATTCTTATATAATACTAGAGTTTTCAAGGGGAAGAATACCTTCCTCATGAGTTATTTCAAAGAGGGAGTGATTTCTTAAAGGATTCCTCTTGGTGTCACGGATGATGAAATTCAAATTTCTATATCCAATATCTATTTATTATGTTACTTAATGTACATTAATGATTATCTTGGATGTTCTTTGGAATAGTTTTCCTAATATTATGGGTGAATGGTTTGGTACATTATTTTCCTCTATAGTGAGTAAAAAACATTTTCCTAAAAAATGTAGTCCCTTTACTCTTACTTGGACATCCTTTAAAAATCAATTTAGAAAAATAGTGGATATATTTTCATGTTCAAAAATAAATATCATGGGATTCAATTCACCTATTTTTAAATATGAAAAAATAGAATAATATATAACATTAATGGAAGAACCAAGATCATAAAAATAATTATAAAATTTCAAAGAACCAATGGTGTAGAGAATAAACAATGTCCTTGGATATTGATGGTGTGATCATGGAGAAGAGACTCACATATAGGATGATCATATAATTATCTTAATGATTATTTATTTTGATAAAAATATCATTGAGAAATTTCACTTATATTGGAAATTTTTGTATGGATTCCAAGAGAGGTGTGTTAAGTTAAGCATTTTTAAATGTCTCTTTGATATCTCTTTTGAGTTTCTCTTATTTAATTTTATTTGTTTTATAAAAACTTAGAATGGAATAAATGGATAATATACATCTTTTCCCTTTTCTTCATTTACAATAGAGTTTCAATTATTTCCCTTCTATATGTTTTCCAAAATTCATCTTCTTTCTTTTTTGTCTTATTATCCTAGTTGAGTGGGATGTTCTTCTAGAGTTTATATAGAATTTTTAGACTTACCTTCTTTTGGAAGATCCCAATCTCCTTGTGTTTCAGTGGAAGAATATTATTTCCACTCCTGGTGATGATCATACTTACACCATCCTTTGGATTTAATATTTTATGGGTCGGTATCTTTCTAGGGTTTTGGATAGATTATACATGATTATCTAAACTTTTTTTAAAAAATCCTTGACCATATTTTTTACCTCCTCAATCTATATTCCGTATCTTAATTCATCTTGTTATCCACTATATAATGGTTGTCTATATGATTTTTATTTTAAATAATATGCTTTATAATCTTTCTATTTGTAAGGTTACTTGTATGGTTATTGAAAAGGGGTTGGATTATATAATTTATGTTGAAAAGGTGGATAAAAGGGAGGAATAGACTCATTTTGTTGAACTCTAAATTGTTGTTGGGTTTTCCCTCATCTTCATGGTTAGTTGTTGGTATTTCCATGGTTGTAATGGGGCTAAATAGCCTTCAGACCTTATATCTCAGCACATTGATTAGTTGAGTGATGAGGTGATAAACAAAAACCACATACCTATGGTGGGGTAGGTTGCTCATTCACATGTTTCTTAGAAATATTTCTTAATAGGATTGTTAACTATTCAAGTTTATTTTCAAGTAATCGTGATGATTTATAAGTTATTACGTCATGAATAACTCTTGTGCATATACTTAACAATAAAAACTACTGATAATTCTCTCCTATCATCTTAATAAGACTCCTACCCCTTATGGGTGATTTTCAGTAAAATCTCCCAAAAATGATTCATCTAAGAGGTTCATATCATTGTATTTTTGTCCTTGGTAGAAGAATACCTAATGTTTTTGTTCTTCTACTTATTGATGAAGGTAGCTTAGACAAATATTCTTGAATCATTCCAAGTACTCGTATAGGGTCTCACTTGTAGCTTGCTTAATGTAATATATTTAATTACTTGTTACTCTATTCGAGACTGTTGGAAATAATATTTGCATAAATTATCTTTAGAGGTCATCCCAATCTTATATATCTCAAGGTTATAGGCTATAAGAAAACTCCTTAGTGACTCCCTAAAGTGAAAATGGGAATTCCACAGAAATAACACGATCTTTAGCTACTTTTATTGGCTTGAAAATTGAGCATATGAAAAAAAAATTAAATGTAATATATGGGGTCTTCTCCTTCAATCCCATGAATGTTATGTAGCATAGGAATAATTTCAACCCATAATTCAATGTTATTTTATGAAGAATAAATATTTGATATATTTTTTATAGGAAAATTATGGTGCATAGAAATCCCTTTTGTAGGTTATTTCCATTATGTTGGGCTCAGAGTGATCACATGAGGTTTCAACTAGGTCTTCTAAATTGATTTATTAAAATTTGTTAATGTTTTTAAACCTATTTAGCAAGGTTCTATTTATCTTAAGAAAAAAAATAATCTTTTATTATATTTTTTAGTAATGAATTTTATGGGTTAGATTGGCAATCACACTCTGAAAACGATACCATGTTTTGAAACAAATCTATCTTGTGGTGTGGAAAAAGAAATTTTAATTCCATAAGGGATGTAGTATTAGTAGTAACTCAAGATTTATCTAAAGATAATTTCATTAATCATGTTTTAATGATGTGAAAAAAATTATAGAACAAGATAACTATGATTTTCAAGTAAAGAAAGAAAGGTTTTGAAAATTAAATATAAGATAAGGTTGATTGAGATTAGGTTTGTATTTTCCCTTCGTAATTCTATAAAATTCCTTTTGAAATTAATTTGTTAGTTTTTATTAATTCATTTAATGAAAATATTAATAATCATTTTTCCTTGATTACCCTTGGTAATGTTTTTGTAATGAAAATAATTCATAGAAATTGCAAGTCCAGATTATTCTCCTTCTAATGTGTTGATGAAAAAATGATCCTTATTTGGATTTCTAAGGAAATTCCAAATATGGAATTGAACTTACCATGAATACAAATTAGTCCATTGTTTCTTCCTCATGTGTTTAGTAATCATTAAACTATAGTCTATTTGACTCTATAGCAACCAATAAGTGTGATAAAAAAATAATAGGAGGGAGAAAATATTTCATTAATAAATGAAATAATGAAAAATATATACTTAAATACAATGATAATAGTATTATTTTGAATATTATTAATTCATAATTGAAAACCAATTAAATAAAGAGAACATATCAACATTTTTAAAACAATTAAACTAGTCTCATACATCAAAACATTTGTTCACCTCCCCTTCTCCCAATAACTTAATAACTCTAATAATCCATTAGAAATTAAGTAATAGGGGTAAAGGTGGAGGAAACAATTTTAAAAAAATAGAATAAAATAAATGCAATAGAAAACTGGGAGCAGGATTAGTGGTTCTCCCTTTTGATTGCAGGATTCCAAACAGCCTCCCCACGTATTTATAGAGGGAAATATCACATATTTATTCTCATTAAAATATCCCATATATTATCCTTCATATATTTCTAAATTTTCCTTTTATTTTATCTTCCGAATATTTTTATTCTAAATCATGAAATTAATCTCTATAGATATTGTGTATTTCCTTGGTTAATGTTTTCATGTTGCTGAATCCAACATGGATCACAATGTTGTTTTTTAATGGACCACCATATTTAGGATTTTATTGTCTTAAAGTGTATATAATACTTCATCCTCACCTAATCATAATGGAATCATAATGATAGTATCTAGGATGGGTAGTGGAATGGTAGCATCATCAATTGTAGTTTGTAGGTGACAGTACCTCATCATGGTAGTAGAACCTACCATTGGCAATGGTAGATCATGCATGGTGGATCAACATTTTAGATCAAATGGTAGCTTTCCATTGATGGTAGTATAGGGGAATTTTAACCTGATTCATCCAGAGTAGTAAAATGGTACTTCCATTCCTTCAATGATGGTAGTAGCTCCTTCATCCATAATAGTTGACCTTCTAAAATTTTGACCACCTTTTCTCATGCATGGATTGTACGGATTGTTTAATTTGGATTCATGGTGTAATTTCATATTCTCATTTGTGACAGTGAAGAATTATCTTGTGATAACACTATATCCAACCATCCACAATGTTAATATATCCAAAAAAACTCAAATGGTACCTCTCCAATGATGGTAGCTCTGGTCTCGGTACAACGATGGTAGAATCTATTACTATTCACAGTGGTAGCAACATTTCTCATTGGTGATGGTAGCTCATCTCACAATTATACCATGAATCGTCCATTTACTTGGCCTCCCCTATGGTAGCATGTCTGATGTAATAAATAATCTTATTCCATTTATGGTAGTTCGTCTCAGTTCAAACCCCTATCAATGTCACAATGGTTTTATAATGTTGTATGCATGAATGTTCTTCCTCATCAGAATAATTCGGACATTATGTTAGTTTGATGGATCCTCTCTTGAATACATTGAATTTTATTATTCAAAGAGAAAATTACCAAGGTCTATCGAGGTCCTGGAAGGGATCCACAGTCGTATGAGGCCTCGAAATAATTATTTAGATCAAGCTCAAGCATTTATAGTTGTAGCCATGGAAATTTTTAGTAGTTGCAGATAATGGAGATGGCGTTGAGAGGTGGTGGAGGGAGATTTAGGTGGAGTAGGTGGTAAATTGAAATGTTTGAGGAGTGGGAAGAAGAGTTGGGAAATGATGACATAGTTTTTGTATGTGGATTAATAGTACCACACATAACATATCCCATATCCGAAACATAGAGACGAGTTTAACTTGTATAAAAGAAATCTTGTGGCTTCATCGACTCAAATTATTTCTGGAGGGATGAGCTCCCACATACATACCTACACATGTACATGGTCTATTCTTCCACTTAAGTTCACCCAAAAGCTTTATCCCACACTATGCTCAATGTATATAGACACATGATTTACATACATAGATATTACATCTTTTTAGATGAATATTCAGTACATTACACTAATAGGCAATCGAGGACTATAATAATATAGAGTATTTGGAGAGTATGAAAAAAATATTATAATTTTGTAATGGATCTTAAACATATACCATAATTATCTCCCCCTTTATTACTCATTAAAAAGATACCCAACTTAAAAAATTTATTCCTAACATGGGGAAAGGGACATAAGAAAGGGTGAGCTCATGTTCTCAGTAAGGGAACACAAGGGAGATACATAAGCATAACATGAACATATTAGAATCAAAGATCACAATATTGAGTCATGAAATAAATATTGGTAGTTCATATCACATGAATCATAAATAAATAAAATAATATGAGACATTTGAGAATAACATTGACATAATACATGGAATTCTGGCTTACACATAAGCATAGAAAATTATTTCTACAGTAGTCAAGGCTCACTTCCAAGGCTATCATAGTATAATGGGTTCAATCCCCAATCCATTATTGTAGTCAAGGTTAAATCCCAAACCATCATAGTTGAAAAAATCCCTTACTGAACCTAGTTCACTCCCCATTTTAGTTTAGTGTATATCATGTGATATAAATATTTATCTAATGCTATATAGGGAGATATATGTCCCACCCATCTCATAATGAAAACTATATTTATTTTCTCTTTAAGATCATAAAATATTAATAATATCATAAACCACGAAGTGAAATGAGTTTCGTAAATATTTAATCATATCATAACTTATAGAAAAGTGATAGGTTTGATAATCATTTCTTCATTTCATCATTTCATAACCTGTGGAAAAGAATTGGGTTTTGTAACACCTCATGTTTTTATAGACCAAATTTTTCTCTTTGAATGAATTAATTTTCATTGATGACATGAATTCCACTAATTAAAACATTAATTTCACATGGAACCAACTTGAAATAGGTTACATTCAACACTAACTCAGCATAAGTTATCTGCAACACCAACTTGGCGTATGTTATGCGCATCATTGATCTTCTACGAAACATCATTTTAATTGTTATAATTTTTTAAGATAATTATAACCTATCTATTAAAAATATTAATATTAAAATAAATAACTACTTTTAAAATAATTTTACATTTGTTTTACATAAATAAAACATATTGATAATGAAAGAAATATATTTATGTAAAGTCCTTATGTGTTTAAAAATTATATATTCTCAAATGAACTTTTTTTTCATATCCTTCTGTGAAAAATAATAAAATTAATTTAGATACATTTAGAAATTTAATTTTATAAAATAAACTTCTGTTTTTAATTTATAATTTCTAAATTATATTAGGATGATTTTTTGGGATTTTTCCGAGAAACTATATTTTTTTGGATAAATGGTGAAAAATACTGATTTTTAATTCAAAACTTCTTTTTCATCTAATTTATGCATAAGAAAAAATTATTTTTTAAAATTAGTTTCAAAGTTTTTTTATGTAATATTTTTATCAATTAACAAAATTAAGGCCATTATAATCAATATCACTTTTACATTGGGTATAAAAACATAGAAACTTTTGGACATTTTCACCTTAAAAACCTACATTGTCTTCTCGTTAGTGGGATTAAATTTAAAATAAATTCTACCACATAGGTGATTCGAATTTGAAATAATAATAATATATAATTTCTAATAAGGTCAAATTATTTTTTTGACCATAATTATTAGTGAATGAATTTAAAGTTAATTACAATGATTAAGCTTAACAAGGGAATAATCCTTAAAAATAGGGGCCCAAATGACCTATACACTTGTAAAAACCCATTTCATGGGAATATTTAGGCCATAAAACATTCCTTATTTAGTTTTTTATATTTTTTATTACTATTTATGTTAAAAATTGGGTAGACCTAACTTGTTTCCCAAAGTGCCAAGTGTGTCCTTTCGCTTCCCTATAAAAGGCCACAATATCTCCCTCTTCTTTATTCCTCTCAAGCCACTTAGGTTCATCCAATATCTTCCCAATACACTTCATGACACATCTAACTTACTCATATAATAAAAAAAGTGAAAAGAAATACATCCAAGTAATCCCTGAGGTGAAAACTATAAGGATTTACTAGATTAAGAGGTAACACCCTCCCTCAAGCTCCTTTATTTTATTTTATTTCGACACTCAATTGAATCTAATTATTACATTATAATAATAAAAAACAGTATCCAAAATATAATTATTTTTTTATTCTAATTTTTATACCTATACTTACACACACATCCATCCAATAGGTAACGAACATACTGTTACGTGTACGGTGAACTGCCACCTCATGAAATGAAGATTTTTCATTCTTTCTTTACTACCTCGAATGGTGGGAATTATGATAGAAACTCAGTTTATATATGATATATATGATAATTATTATTTATTTAAAAATATTATATTATTTTACAGTAGATATCTTTATACTTTCCATTTTGTGTGAAAATGATAATTTTGTTTGGGGAAGTGTGGACAACCCCCCCCCCCCCAAAGCAATGTGATTCGTTCACAACATACATGAAATGTATTAAGGTCGTGTTTAGTGAATTTATATTATATATATGAAATAATAATTCTAATAGAATTATAATATATACATATATAAATATATAATTCAATTTCATTCATTCTTTCTACACGACAATAAAAACAGAAACAATGTTCATGCGTATGTATAACCTATAGTCTCCATGAATGGTGTATTCCATTTCATAATTATATATATAATATATATTTATATAATAATAATAATAATATAAATAACATTTATATAAGTGTTTATATTCTGGAAATCATTATATATGTATAAGATCTATATACGTAACAAATTAAGACACATGCGAAAAACAGGGAGAATATTACCTGAAGCGTAACCTTAACATGAATTTGATAAAAAACGAGTAATATAAAGTCATAATAGAAACATATATGGTATTATATATAATAATATAATCTATATGATATATTTATAAAAAATTTATATTTATTATACATGAGTTTTGAAAGAGTATAAGAGAAGTCAAGAGATAAGGTGATGGAATTTCATCTCATTTTTTATTTCTGTGTGATATATTCTTTCTTCACCACCCATAACTTTTGGGTGGTGTTTATAATTCCCATGGATGTATTCTATGAATATTATTATTAAATTAATTTATGTTTACATATCCCTTATATGATATTTATTACATAGAGTTTATGTTTCAAGGGTTACTAAATTGGTAAGATAGTTTTGTTTCAATTTTCTTTCTTTGAGACACATGTTTTGTTATGCACCAACTTTATTTTTTGAGGTTTATATACTTCCATTTGAAATACTATATCATGAATATACTTATTTTAATGATATTTTTATGCTTCATGTAATTCTATTTTTTTACATGGTGATTATGATCCCATGTAATGAAGTGGAGAGAGTTTATTGAAACAATATCACCCATTTTTGAGATTGTTAATGGTTATGCTTCTTTGGAAGAAATATTATGATACATCTTTAAAAACACTCATGAGTTTAATTACCTCTTATTTATTCAAGATATATCCATATATTACTATCATTTTCCTCTATTGTTTACTTAATATAATTAAAAAATGTTTTTAAGAAATATATGATTATATTTATCTCTTCAGTCAGAAATCTATTTTATTTCAAAGACCATATTTTAAAAAATGTTTTAAAATGATATTTGAAGGTAGTTTTCAAGTAAAAACGGATTGAAAAACGTTTTATGGTTTTCAAATATTCTTCTATAAAATTTCAAATCTATTTTTAAAGAAAATGTATTTATTATTTAAGAATCATTTTTCAAATAAAAAAGTATATTTTTCTCAAGAAATATTTTGAAAAGTTTTTTAAAAAATATTTCCCATTTAAGAAGATATATGTTGTTTTTCCACATAACTTTTGGGTAATATTATTCAATGTATCCATTCATGTTCTTTCTATAAATGGTTTATGTTTTGATGGAATGATGTTTATGATACCCATTTCTCTTTCACGGGTTATATCCATTTTAAAACCGATTCTTTTCAGAGGTCATGTTTTTGAATAAATTATTATGAAACATTTATATTTTTCTGAAGGTTATGATATAATTAAAATAATATGATACCCATTTCATTCATGGGTTATTATACGATTGTTTATTATTTTTTTGGCACATGTATGTATGATTTTATTATGAGATGGTTGGTACCTATATCTCCATCCAATTCATTTGGTAAAGATTTATATCTCATGAGATAGACTAAGATGGTATTAGGAGTAAACCTTGACTACCAAGATGGCCATGAGAGTGAAATATGACTACCAAGATGGTATTAGGAGTGAAATAATGACACTAATATGGCCATGTGAGTGTACCATGACTACAAATATGGTATGGGGAGTAAAACCATACTACTAAGATGGTCATGGAAACTATGACTTGGCTACTATGGAAATTATATTATATGATTATATGTTTTCCATAATTCCATTTTTTATTAATTTTTTAAGTTTTTATGGATTATTTGTTATTCATTATGATTCATGTCTTATGAATTTCCATGATTTTTTCCATGATTCATGTATATGATCTTTGATATGTAGGGTTTGATATTCTATTTGCATTATAAAGTTCTCATACCCTTATTTTCATGATTATGCTTACATATCTTCTTTAGTTTCCATTACTGAGCATTTGAGATCACCCATTTTTATGTTTTCTTTACCCCAGGTAATAAAGACATGTATTATGATTGGTGTTTTTATGAAGGGTTATATTCAAGAGGAATGTAGTGGTAGAAAATGTAGCTCACTTATTTACCAGTGTTCATGTTTCCATGTTTCTAAAGGCAATAGACTATTACATTCTTTGGTAATATCTTTGTATAATGTTTTAAGTATTTTGAAAAAGTTATGTAATGTTAATGTATAAAAAGTGAGGGTCTTTAAAGTTGGTATTAGATAAAAGGTTTATTTAACCTTTAGGGTATAGGGTGTGAATTTTTTTTGATAACCCCAAGGAAATTTATAAAGAAAATTCAAAGAATAAGGAAAAGTATAGCAAAATGTCCTATAATTTTAGTAAAGGATAGAGTGGGTGGATTCCTAAAAATTAATCCCTACTTGGATAAAACAACTGAATTTGTCTCTTGCACAGATGTTACTAGTGGTAAAAACTCATACAAGATGTTCTAGGACAAAAGTAGTGTAATCTGTTACATAGAAATTGTCCCTACCATACACTTAGTTTCACACTCCCTGGGGATATGCTTTGAGAATTCACAAACTCTTCATAAAACATAATAAAGGATTTAAATAGAAGTTGGCTGTAAATAACCTAGTATAATCCTAAGACGTCACAGATCAAGGAATGTGTCATAATTTATACATCCTATAAGCAACCTTTCAATATTATGTGGTTCGCCAATATGATAACTATTTCTTACTCTATGATTTTGGTTTTAGTCAATGGATGGGACCCAAAGGAACCATGTTAATGGTGATTACAATGGACAATGAAATGATTGTACTCTTTATAAATAGAATGTTATGGGATATAGAAATAAAATCTTTGATTCTATAATCACACAGCTTTCTCAAGCTATGAATCATGGTGGACTTCCTAATAATTAAAGGAGGGAACAAAATTCTTATTGATTTATCATGAGGTAATTACCACCTTCTTTCATAGGGTCTTCTGAAACACTTTTTTCTGGATAATGGATCAATACTACTGAAAAACTATTCTCCATTCTCTAGTGTTTTGGTAATGGTAAGGTTATTCTTGGATATTTATCATTTAGAAGGAGAAGTAGACCAGTGGTGGAAACTTATCAAGATTACGAGACATCAAGATGATATTGAATCCATTGATTGGTATGATTTCAAGAACTTATTTTTCAATTAGTACTTTCCCTAGATACTTCATATCAATGTAGAGAAAGAGTTCCTTGAGTTTAGGAAAATGGATGTTGAGTCTTTTGGTACATACGAGGCTAATTTCAAAGGTCTTATGAGGTACATTTCAGGAATTATCATCTAACCCAAAAGTGATGTTAATAGGTTATTCAGGGGCTTAAAGACATGTCTAAGAAAGCTGTTGGCCCTAAGAGGCTTTCGAAGTTAAAAAGACATTGTTCATTATTCAATCAAGGCTTAAATGGAGGTTAGAGTCACTTATAAATACCATGGTTTTGACAAGAAAATGAATATGGATTTTAAAGGAAAATATATAAATCACAGAGGGAAGAAGATGATATCTACATTATTATCTATGTATGGTATGAATCATAAAGGAAATTGCATTAAGGGGTTTGATAAATGTTTTAAGTGTTGAAGGGTAGGACATAAGTCATTTGACTACAAATGTGATGGGACAAAGTTATATAACAGTGTGAATGGAGAATAAGTGGCAAAAATTGAACCTATTATGCTTTTGTGATACAAGTGTAAGAATAATGGGAATTATTCCAACTAATTCCACAACCCAAGGGCTGATGATGATGAACTACATCAACAAACTCTTAAGTTAAGGAAAAAGTGGGAAATCCCATGCAATATTTATTTTTGGACGGGGGTTGTGATAACAACGTGATTAAAGACACACTTACCATCCACTCTAGAACTGCTAATGTATTATTTAATTATAGATCTACCCACTCTTTAATATCTGAATAACTTTCTAAGGGTGTTAATATTCCACCAAAATTATTATATGTGTAATTATCAGTGAAAAACCCCAATGGTAAATTTATTACATCTCATGTATATGATTCCTCTCTGATTGATGTTTGTGGGAATGTACTTCTTGAAATATCTAATAGTTATTACTTTGGTTGAATTCAATGTCATCTTAGGCATGGATTAGATTTACCTTCATAAAACCCACCTCAATTGTTGAGGAAGGGTAGTTACATTTTATATTTCAAGCCCTCATATGATCATCCTTCAGGTGATGATAATTGTGAACTTTCTGTGGAGATTATATCTAGTGTATGAGTCTTAAATCCCATTCATAAGGGTTGTTTATGTCAAATGGTTGGGGATAAAATCGACATCTATGATATTCTGTTTGTTCAAAATTTTATAGACATATTTCCATATGAGTTTCCAAGCCTTCATCCAAAAAATGATGTTATGTTCTCAATAGATCATAGACATGGTTCCACACTAATTTCAAAGAGTCATTAAAGAATGTCACCAATTGAGTTGTATGAATTGAAGAAGAAACTCTAAGAAAGCCTTGGAAAGGGATTCATTTATGGAAGTGTGTCACCTTGGGGTGGACCAGTTATTTTGTGAAAAATAAATATGGTTCAATGTGAATCTAGATTTATTATCAGGAGTTTAACAAGATTACAATCAAGAAAAAGTATCCTCTTCCCCGTATTGATGATTTTTTTGATCAACTATGCATATCTAAATACTTTTCCAAGATTAAACATCATTCTATACATCATCAATTGAGGGTTAATAAGTAAGATATACCCAAGATAACATTTCATAAAATTTATGGACACTATGAATATATAATAATTCCTTTTAGTCTTACTAATTTCCATATAATATTCAAGGATTTGATGAATAGAGCATTTAGAGATTATGACAATATGTTTGTGGTAGTCTTTATAGATGATATTATTCTATATTCAAATAGAAATGAAGTCCATAAATACTACTTGAGAATTGTACTAAAGTTCCTAGGATGGAGAAAAGATATGAAAAATTTACAAAGTATGAATTTTGTCTAAAAATGGATTCATTTTTAGGTCACATAATGTCAAGAGATAGTATAGTAATTGATCCATCAAAGATGAAGGCTATTGGATGATGGCCTAGACCAACTACAGTGATGGAGATCCATAACATTCTTAGATTAACAGGATATTATTGATGGATTGTGGATAAATTTTCATGACTTTCTAATACTTTGACTAAGTTAACTAAAAAGATAGTCATGTTCTTCTGGATAGATGAATGTGAGGAACAATTCAGGGAACTAAAGAGAAGGTTATTCAGCGCACCTATGATTACATTACCCTATAGTAGATATGCGTTTGTAATCTATAGTGATACATCCATGAATTGATTATGATTTTTTATTATATAGAATAATTTGGTTATCAATTATGCCTCGTGATAGTTGAATATTCATGAGAAAATTTATCCAACACATGATTTGGAGTTATGAGTGGAAATATTTGGATTAATGATATGGAGCCATTATATTTATAGATAATGGTGTGATATATACATAGATCATAAAAGTTTAAAATATATATTCACATTGAAGGATTTGAACATGATCCAGAGGAGATGGTTAGAGTTTATAAAGAATTATGACTACTCAATACATTAACTCACTGGGAAAGTGGACAAGGTGGCTGATGCTTTGAGTCGAAAAAATCATGATAACTTAATCATGACGAGGATCACAAAATATACAAATTTTTTTGGATTTTCAAAGGATTGAGCTAGAAATTATGAAGGAAGGGGAAAATTATTATCTTTTTGAAATGAATGTCCCAACCACTCTCTATGTAAATATTAAGGAGGCACAGAAGGAAGATGTCTAGACAGAAAAAGAGAGTTATAAATGTTTCTAAGTTTAACCTTGATCTAGATGGAATGATATGGGTCAAAAACTGTGTATGTTTTACTTCTATACTAGATTTGATGAAGGAGATATTAAAAGAATCTCATAGTTCATTATTCTCTATTAATCATATAATTATGAAGGTGAACATGGATTTGAAAGAATATTTCTGGTAAGATGGAATTAAGAGACATATCATGAAGTTTATATCTAAACTCTTGGAATTATAGTAAGTCAAGGCTAAAATAAAAAAGTCTATGGGGATGTTGCACCCATTACCCATACCATAATGAAAATGGGAGGAAATCATTATTGATTTTTTCATTAGAATCCCAAAAACCTATAAAGGGTTAAATTCTATATGGGTGGTCATCGATGACCTTAAAAAATCATTAGACTTTATCTCTATCATATAAGACTTATCTGTGGATGAGTTTTCTAAGATATACATTAATAAAGTGTCTAGGATGCACAAAGTACCACATTCCAACGTATTGGATCAAGATCCGAGGTTTGAATCAATGTTCTAGAAAAGTATTATTGAAGAATATGATATGGAATTTATTTTTAGAACTTATTATCTTCCTAATATTGATGTCCAATCTAAAATAAAAATTCAATCCCTGAAGGATATATTGAGATCTTGTTCTCTATATTTCAAAGGTAGTTGGGATCAACACCTTCCTCTAGTTGAGTCTTCTTAAAACTATAGATTTAACTCAAGAATTCAGGTGGAACCTTATAAATCCCTATATGGTAAGAAATGTAGTGCTCGAACATGTTGGGATGAATTTTCATAAAGAACTATATTGGTTCCCAAGATTGAAAAAATAAATGATAGAGAAGGTTTGAACCATTCAAAAACAAATGAAAGAATTTTAATGCTAGAAAAAAAGTTTTGATGATAACCGTCATGTGATCTAGAATTTTTAGTTGGGGAAAATTTGTTTCTATGAATCTCACCTTGGAATAATGTCATGAAATTTAGGAAGAAAGGGAAACATAGACCTAGGTATATCTATCCCTTTGAAATTCTTTGTCATATTGAGACAATATCATATCACTTAATAGTTTTTAAAAATATCTCCCAAGTATATGATGTGTTCCAATTATCTCTCCTTAGGAAGTACATACCTGACACTTCACATGTAATTAACACATATGTCATACCATTGGATAAGGATCTTTCTTATGAGGAACAACTAGTTTAAATTATGAATCGTATAAAGAAATTTCTATGAAATAAGAGAACTCATCTGTTCAATTTTTTTAGAGAAATAACCAGTTATATAAATATACGTGGGAACTATAGGATATGATGAAGTATAATTATCCCCATTTTTTTTACCTAAATGACATTTTTTTGGGATAAATTCATTTTATGGGGGGTATAATGTAACACCCTGAGTTTTTTTGGACCATTCTTTTCTCTTCAAATAAATTAATTTTAACCAATGTCATGCATTGAACTAATAGAATCATTTCATTAACTTGGATATGACTCTATGTATGTTACAAACAATTAAGACTCATTATTTGTTACACATAACACCAATTTCATGTATGTTACATGCATCGTTGAGTTTCTACAAAGAATCATTTTAATTTTTATGATAATTTAAATGGGATATTTATAAAATAAAAATGAAACTTAGTAATATGAATATTAATAACTACTTTTTAAATATTATTTTTAATGGTTTAATATAAATAAATCATATCTATAATGAAAGATATAGTTTTTGGTAAAGTCCTTATATGTTTTAAAATATTCTTTATACAAATTAACAGCTTTTCATGTCCATCTATGAAAAACAATAAATTTAATTTTAAAAACATTTAGAAAATAAATTTTATAAAATAAAGTTCATTTTTTAATTTTTAATTTCAAAATTATCATATGGAGATTTTTAGGTTTTTTCGGAGAAGCTTCATTTTTGGATGAGTAGTATGAAATACTAAATTTTAATTCAAAACATATTTTTTCATCTAATTTTTTCATTAGGATAAATTATATTTAAAATTAGTTTCAAATTTTAATTAGATAATAGTTTTATAAATTAATATAATTTTGGCCATTGGAATTATTTTCATACTGAAATTGGGTAAAAAATATAGAAAACCTTTGGATGTTTTGACTTTAAAAACCAGCATTATTGTCCAGTCAGTGGGGTTAAATTTAAATTAATTTATAACACTTAAGTGGTGCTAATTTTAAAAAATTAATTCCATATTTTAAGTCAGATTAATTTATAATATCTAATATGTTCAACTTCTTTTTTGACCAAAATGATTAGTGAATGTAGTTAAAATTAATTACAGCGATTAAGCTTAACAAGGGAGTTGACCTTAAACTTAATGGCCCAAATGACCTATGAACTTGTGAAACACCGATTTTATATCCATATTTTTTCCATAATCCATAAATTATTTATTTTTTGTATGTTTTTATTACTTTTCTTGGGTAAAAACGAGAGTACACCTAACTTGTTTTAAAAAATGCCACATGTGTCCTTTTCCTTCCCTATAAAGGCCACCTACTCTCCCTCTTCTTCAAAACTATCAAACCACTTAGGTCAGACCCAGATCTTCCCAATAAACATCCAAAAATCCCTAAATTCCTCCCAAATTACTCATTTTTTCATAAATCCTTCCAAGTAATCCCTTCTATGCAAACCATATGGATTTTCATGATTAAGAGGTAACACCCTCCCTTAAGCTCCTTTATTTTATTTTCTTTATCCACCCAATAAACTCATATTATTCAATTATTATACAAAAAAAGTATCATAAATATATTTATATGTTGTTATTTTTTGTGTTTTACCTACTCTTACACACATATCCATCTAACGAGAAGTGAACATACTGTTTACGTGTACAAAAAACTACCACCTCACGAAATGATGATTCTTCATTCTTCCTTTACCATCACTCATTGTAGGAATTATGATGGAAAATAGGTTTATATTTGATATATATTGGTCTTATTATTGTTAAATATTTTATAATTATTTTATAGCACATATATTTATACTTTCCATTTTGTGTAAAAATGATACTTTTGTTTGAGGAACTATAGACTACCACTCCTTCAAAGCGATGTGATTTGTTCACACCTTACATAGAATGTATTAAGGATTAGTTTAGTTAAATTATATAATATATATGAAATTATAATTCTAGTGTAATTGTATTATATATATATATGCATAAATTTCATTTTCATTCTTTCTTTGAATAAGAAAATAAAAACGGAAACAATGCTTATGCATACATATGACCTACTATCTCTATGAGCAGTGTAATACATTTCATAAATCAATATTATCTAGATTATTATAAAACAAATATAAAAAAATATAAATTATTTTTATATATTTTTTTTTCATTATTGAAATCACAATATAAGAATAAGGACCAAATATATAAAAAATTAAGACACATGAAAACAATAAAGTTAATATTACCTGAAGCGTAACATTAAAATAGAATTGTTAACAAACAGGTGATATAAAGTCATAATAAAACCATATATGGTATTATATATAAGAATATGGTTCATTTATATATTTATAATAAATTTATATTTATTATTCATGAGGTTTTAATGAGTACAAATAGAGTTAAGAAACAAGGTAAGGGAATTTAAACTCACTTTTTATTTCCATGAGATACAAGCTTTATTCACCACCCATCCCTTTTGTATGGTGTGTATACATAAAATGGTTGTATTATATGATGATTATTAATAAATTTATGGGTATTTAAAAATCCATTATATGATATTTATTTCATGTAATTTATTTTTCAAGGGTTAACAAATTTTTAAGACAACTTTGTCTTAATTTTTCTTCTTTGAGACACATGTTTTGTTATGCACCTTCATTATTTTTCAAGGTCTATATACCTAAATTGGAAATGTTTTATCATGAATATACTTATTTTCATGATATATTTATTCTTAATTTAATTACCTATTTTTACATGGAGATTATGATCCCATGTAACCAAGTGGTATAAGTTTATTGAAACAATCTCATAGCTTTTCGAGGTTGTTAATGATTACAATTCATTTGATAAAATCTTTTAATCCTAATATAAATAAGACTCATGAGTTTCATTAAATTTTTTATGAAATATATATCTATATATTAGTACCATTTTACACTCTTTTTTACTTAAGATAATTTAAAAATTTGTTTAAGAAAAATATGACAATATTTTTCTATTTGGTCAGAAATCTATTCTATTTCAAAAACCATGTTTTGAAAAACGTTTTCAAAAAAAGTTTTCAAATGATATTTGAAGATAATTTTCAAGAATAAATGATTTTAAAAATTCTTTATGGTTCTCAAAGATTCCATTAAAATTTTTCAAAGATATTTTGAAAGAAAAAGGTTTAAATTTTTTGTTTAAAAAATAATAATTTAAATAAGAAAGGTTAATTTCCTCAATAAATATTTATAAAAGGTCTTTAAATTTTTTTTCCTATAGATGATGAAATAAATTTGTGTTACTAATGACCTTTTGGTAAAATTATTCAATTTATGTGTTCCAATTATTTCTCTGAATATATTTTGTTTTTATGACATGACGTTTATGATACTTGTTTCTATTTTATGGGTTATATGCCTTTGGAGCCCACTAATTTTCATGGGTTATATTTTTGATTAAATTATTATGAAACCTATATATTTTTTATCAGTTATGATATGATTACATGTTTAACATACTGATTTCATTTTATGGGTTATGATATTATTCTTTATCAATTTTAGGAACATGTATGTATGATTCCATTATGAGATGGATAATGCCTATATATCCCTCCAATGCAATGGGTAAAGATTTATATCTCATGATATAAACTAAGATGGTCTTGGGAGTAAATATTGACCACTAAGATGAAAATGGGAATAAACCTTGACTACCAAGATATCTTAAGGAGTGAACTTATGATACTAATATATCCATGGTAGTGAACCATGACTACAAAGATAGTATATGGAGTGTACCCATACTAATAAGATGGTCTTGGAAGGAATTCCTCATCTACTATAGAAATAATCTTATATAATTATGCATTTTCCATAATTCCATGTTTTATTACTATGTTATCATTTCCATGCTTATGTTCTTTATTTTCTTATGATTAATGTATTATAAACCTCCATTCATTATTCTACAATTAAGGTATGTTATATTTAGTATGCATGGTATGATATTCTATTTTCATTATCATGTTCTCATGCCCTTATTCTAATGATTATGCTTACATATATCCCTTTTTTACCATTACTGAGCATCTGATCGCACCCCTTTTTAGGTTTCCTTTCCCCTAGGTTATGATGATATGTATAACAATTTATGTGTCTAAGAAGGGTGATAGTCAATAAAAACCTAGTGGGAGATAATTTAGCTCACTTATGTATCAGGGTTCTTGTTCCCACGTTTCCAAAAGAACTAAACTAATACAGTCCATTGGAATCTATTTTTATAATGTTTTAATTATTATTCAAAATTTATGTAATTTTTATTTATAAAAAGCGAGGGTCACTATAGGTTTCATAATAATTTTATCATGGTATAACCCTTAGAAGATAAATGGTTTTCATTAAAACCATGTCATCATAAAGATAAAAAATTTAGATAAAGAATAAGAATGGTATCCTTGGATCATATCACCAGTAAATAATAAGTAACTTCAATGTATTTCATCTATTATGGGTAATGATTTTGAATGAAAAATCACTTGGAATGTTTCTTGAGTAAAATAACCTTTATTTGATAATAAATTTTTAATACTAAAATTTATAATACATTTTGGAGATAATTTCATTTGAAATTAATCTGAGAATATTATAAATTAATATTCAAAAAAATAATGTTCATAATTATGGGAAATTACATTAATTCCATTCATTTTAAAACAAAGGTTCATTTCACATTGTTTCTAAAATCCAAGCATGAATTATTTGAAAAAAATAAATAAATATTCCTTTAAATTTTTTCTGTTTAAATTTAAACATGGGAATAAATTTCTTTAATAAATAATTTATAAATGGTTAATTAAATTTTCAAAAATATTTTTTGAAAACATGTATCTGGAAGAAAACAGATATTCGACCGAAGAAGGAAATAATATTGATTTTTATTAAATAAATTTTTTTGAACTATTAGTTATTTAAAAAGATTAAAATGAATGGAAAAAAACTTATTTTCATTACATAACTATAAGATAATAAAATTAATGAATTTATTCAGAGATATATTATTAGAATTTATCATCATAAATTTAATCATAAACAATCATGGTAAATGGTGATATTGTAATATAAAATCATTACCACTTTGGTAACAATGAATTGTTATCCATATGAAGGAATAACATTAAATGAAACATAAAATATCATGATAATAATTTAATTAAGTATATTACATGTCAAAGGGGCAGTATATAAACCTCATAAAATAATATAGGTGTATAACAAAACATACGTCACATGGAATGAAAATTGAGACAAAAAACAATGACCACTTTGGTATATTTTGAAATGAAAAACACCATGAAAGAGTGATACTAAAATGGATATGTAAATAAAAATATTTTTATGGAGAATAATTATAAAATACATTAAAGGGTACTATATAAACCATCTAAAAGAAACACGTGGTGAATATGACATGTGTCTCACAAAAAATAAAAGAGAGACAGAAATCCCCTACCGCTTTAGTAATATTTGGAATTATAATCCCCAATAAAGAATAACATTATATGAAAATTTTAATTTACTTAAAATAAGGATATTAATTATATAAAATAGAAAATGATCCATATATACACCACAAAAAATAAATTAGTGGTGAATTTTCATATGTCGCCCAAAAATAAAAGAGACTAGAAATCTCTTACCAAAAGTCATTATTTCCTTTGTACATGCTCCAAAATCCTGTATAATAAATATAAGTTTATTATAAATATCATATAAAACTATAATTATATATATTATACCCTATATTATTTAATTATTACATTTTATTATCATTTTATTAACAATTCCCTTCTAAAATCACGTTTTGAGTAATAACCTCTTTTATTTTTTGTATATGTTTTGATTTTTTATTTGAGGTCCTATTAATTTGATATTGGTTCCATTATTTATAAAATAATAATCATGAAATAATAATCATATTTATACATTAATTTTACTTTTAATAAAAATAATGAATTTTTTTTAAATGAAGTACGTTACATTTGTGGAGTCGGTAGGTCGTATATACGCATGAGTAACATTTATATTTTTCAATGATAATTATGGAAAGAAGGTAATTAAAATTTTATATTTAAAAAATTATAATAATATCATAAATAACATATTATTTATATAAAAACTCTTATACATACCATCCATGTTTTTTGGTGATAAAAATATGGAGTCACATCGCTTTGTAAAGGCGGTAGTCCACACGTACATGAATGACGTCATCATCTTTTTGTGAGTAAAAAGGCAAGAAATAAAATGATATATTATATTTTAATAAAGATTAATATGTAATTAATATCATAATAATGAAATTTATATCACATATATTCATTAAATGTTTCCTTATTATCTTCTATGTAAAGCATTAGTGTAAACAAATCACATCGTTTCGCGAGGCAGTAATCCATCGTATCCATGAACGATATTATTGTATCCACTACGAAATGGAAGGTAAAAAATTTACATTTGATATAATTAATATTAGGGTATAATTATTTTATAAATATATCATATATAATATAGATCTATCATCATACTCTATCATGAGAGGTGGTAATGAAAAAATGACTGACATCTGTTTGCGAGGTGGTAGTCCACCATACAGACAAATGATGATTTCATAACCCATTTTATAGAAGTGGAGATGGTTTTAGGTCATGAACTTATCATAACAACATATAATTATATTTAATATATAGAGGTTATTATATCATAATGTTTTTATAAGAATTTAAGGAGGTGTAGAAAGAAATAAAATATAATCATTCATTGAAGAATGTTACCTCTTCCTCAGGAAACCTCCTAAAATTTTCACCAAAATCCTTCCAAGGTTGTATTTATACCAAAAATAAGACTTATATGATTATATGAGTGAAGTTTTTAATTAATTTGGGTAGTTATATTTGGAACAAAAATGGTTTTAATGTGTGAATAAGAGAGTCTATTGGGTGGCCATTTATAAGTTAGGTGAGTGATACCCTTTTAATCATTTGAAAAGAAAAAGGAATACCCACGTTTTCCTCATGCCACAAGGGAATAAAATCGAATATTATAGAGATTTAGAAATTATAGGTTCTAAATATTTATTTAAAATAGATTTTATTTAGGTTTTTAAGTTATTTTAACAATTATCTTTTTAGTTTAACCCCCGGTAAACCCATTTTTATCTTAATTTTGCTATTTAATTTTTAATGTTTTTACTATTCATTTTTCTCAAAAATTAGTATACAATTATTATAAAAAATGAATTATTTTAATTAAAAACATGGAATATATATTTACAAACTCAATTCATATAAGTGGAAGAATTTAATTTAAAATTAATCCAACACATTTGATGAGAAAACGTGTTTTCAATGAGAAATTTTAAAATTTTACAGGGTTTCATATCAAAATAAACTATAAAATGGAGTCCAATGAAATAAAATATATAAATATATATATAATTGAAATAATTTTGTTTTAAACAAAAATTAAAATATAATTTATCAATATAATTAATTTAAACAAAAAATAAGTTTTCAATTATAATATAGTATTTTTACTATTCATAAAAAATTAATATTTTCATAAAATTATCAAAAATTCATGAAAATAAAATTTTAATATGAAGATATTAAAAAATTAATTTAATGTTTCCAAATAAATTTTCTAATTGTTTCAGTGTTTTTTTAAAATAAGTGAACAAAAAAGGGGACAAAATGTTTTTTTAGAAAAATATAGTTTGTAAGCATAAACTTGGATTTATTATTATATATTTATAGAAAAAACATAAGATAAATATTAAATAGTATATTGTATATAATATATAAATTTAATTAAAATTATTCACCACAAGTGGATTGTTTAATTTTTTGAGGTAAAACATGTTTGTTTTCAAAAAAATAGTTTTCCGGAAAATTATTTCCTTTACTCGGAAATAGTTCTTTAGAATAATATTTACTTTATTTGAAAAATAGTTTTTATATTAATTTTTAATTAATGTTTCACCATATAATTCATTTTATACACCTGTGTAAAAAATTTATTTTCAGAATTTATTTAATTCAATTCATACCTTCCATTCCAATGCCTAGATGATAACTATAATATAATAATATTTTTATAATATATCATATTTGTTTTAATATTAGAGTTTCATGTAATTATGGAAAACTAAATGTTACATGTAATGTAAAATATCAAAAATAATAAATTTATTTGAAAAAAATATTTCACAAAATTTCAGGGTGTTGCATTCCACCACCTTGAAATGAATTTCTCCCTAAAAATCTATTTCAGTCATCAAAGGTTTAACATTAGAAAATTCTTTCATTGAAACCCAAATCATTAAAATGGTTCATAAAAAGTAATCTTGAAAAAATATAAAATTATGTGAGAATTTCATCCCAAATAATACATACTAGGTTTTCGAATAGGACAACATAGGTGGTTAGTGAAAACATGGACATAGACGAAAAATTAACACCCTAAACACTGATATAGAGTTATTGAGAACATGGTGAGGAGAAAGTTGACAACCACAAAGATATAAACCAAATACGAATTAATAAGGTAATTTACATCGTAAAAATGATGATAATATGGAAATTTTTTATTTAAATCTCATTTTACTAATTTTAGGGAATTTTTTTCTATTTAGATTGAGAACATATGAAAATGTACATACTTGATATGTTTTTATTTTGTAGGAACAATTCCATCCATTGGTTCTGCTTTGATAAATTTCCATTTTATATCTTACTATAATATATTAATTCTCCATTTTCTAAGAACTAAATAAAATTGATATAATAATGATATATCATTCTTTCTATCTCTAGTTAAAACAATTTGACACTAATTATCCAATATAAAAAAATATTCATATGGTAAAGCAATACATTAATATCTAAAACATCATACATAGTTCAACTGAAACCAATATATAAATGTTTAACCTTATGACCCTTAAAAATATTAAATTCAAAAATTTAGGAAGAAGGTCACTAAATTTCTAAAACGCAATTATCATTAATACCCTAAAAAAATGAAGTAGCTCTTAATTTTCACATACAAAACATGTGAATAAATTCATCATGTATTATCTTGAAACATGGTAATAACCTAAATTATCATAAAAACTAATTAAAAAAATACATGATTCTTTATTACTTATAAAAAATATATTACTGGACACATTCCTTAAATCTAAAAAAGATATAAAATCCATTAATGATAGCATAAACCACTTTCACAAAAAATTATTAATCACTTCTAAGGAAATCAGTTCTATCTATTTTATATTTTTCTTATCTATCATCTATTTGTCCCAATATATAAATATTAAAAACATATTAAGGGTTGTCTAAATATAAACTTTACCTTAAATCATTTTTATAATGAATCAATAACATTTAACAATTTTTTTAAATCATTATTGAAAAAACTTATACTAAAAAACCATTATTTATTTCTTTATTCATATAAAATTATCCTTGAGTTTTAGTATATAAATAATTAAACTATCCTACATCCTTCTCAGATAATTAACTAGGCTTTTCATATTATTTATTAATACCTCATTCATTTCATATGTCATTGCCAGTATCTTCACCATCAAAAGAAAAACCATTACCCATGAAACCTTACTAATTATCTTCATAATGATTCCCATTAAAACATTGATTTTTATAATTCTTATACTATCCATTTTTAAAGCATTCTACAGTCAATGATACCTTAGTAAGAACATTATTTTCACCCACTATGTTAATCAGATTGTTCATTTTTTCCTTTGTAGTTACTTTTATTTTGTGTTTCTTTTCTACACCCAAAACATCTTCTTGTCCCTCTAATATATTACCCTAAGTGATTATTCCCACAATATCAACATATAATAAATATAATATTCTTTCATCTATGGTCTCCACTTCCCAAATAATCAGTGAACTCTATCCATCTCTTCATTGGTGAATTTGAGAGTTGGTTAAGGTTCATGTTGTTAACCATGTTCTGTGATAACTGATTAGGCATAGTCATAAGATCCTTCACTCTAGTCATAAAACAATTTTGATTCTCATTATTATCTTTTCCATCACATTCAATGTTCACCTAATTCCTTCTGGTTCCCTCTAATGAATAAAACCAAAATGAATAGTGTGAGTAATAATAATCTTATTAGGAAACCACATAATCACGAAAATCACATATAGGATGTTTAAAACATGACACCTTATTTTAAGTATATGACACCATAGCTTTAACCAAGGTAATTTATGATCATCATTTATATAAATACTTTCTAATGGTTTGTAATGTGTTTGCGAATTCTTAAAACATATCCCCTAGGAGTGTCAAACTAGGTGTCTAAAAAATCCCATTACCGACTATCAGGTGATGATTGAGTCCAACTCAATGCATCCTTTTTGGAGTTATTACCACAAGTTATCTTTGTTATAGATCCACATCCACTTTTAGTATCCTGAAAGTTATGTAATTTCTTGGAACCACTTTATCTATCCTTTCCAAAAATACCAAGACATTTTACTATACCTTGAATCATCACCATATTTATACTTATATACATCACAAAAAATATACTTATATATACATATCCATAGGTATATCACTATAATATTCTCATCCTAGTTTCCAAAGGATAACTAATATTATCCTCTAATACCAACTATAGAGACCTAATATTTTCAGACATAGATTTTACCTATTTTTAGTTGAATATTCAATACATTATACAAAAAACAGGCTTGAGGACCATAATAGTTTAGTGTCTTTAGAGATTAGGTCACAGTCTTAAAATTTAGTGAAATATCATCAACATATCTCATAAAAATCTTCCCCTTTAGTACTCTTCATAAAAATACCCTACTTAAAACAATTATTCATAACTTGGGGAAGAGAAACATAAGAAAGGATGAGCTCAGGTGATTATTAAGGGTAAAAAAGTGAGATACGTAATAATAACATGAACATAAGGGCATGAGAATATTAGAATAAGATTTTATGACCATACCATGCATATCAAAGATCATAATCTTTATTTATAGAATAAATATTGGCAGTTCATAAGACATAAATCTTAAGGAAATAAAATAACATGATCCATGAGAGTATAAAATTAGCACAAGGCATAGAATTGTGGCATACACATAAGTATAGAAAATCATTTCCATAGTCATCACGGCTCACTACCAAGGATATCATAGGGGAAAGGGTTCACTCTCCAAACCATCATAGTAATAAAGTTTCAATACCAAGACCATCACAGTGTACAAAGTCCCATACTAAACTGGGTTCACTCCCCATTCCAGTCTTTTCTATCCCATGATATATAAATCTATACCCAATTAATTAGAGGTATATATAGGTCCCACTCATCTCATAATAAAAACCATATTTAGGTATGCCATAAGATCAAAATGAATTAATTATAAAATAATAAATGAAATGAAATAGATTTTTTAAAATATTTCATCATATCATAACATATGGAAAAGTTTTAAGTTTCATAATCATTTCATCATTTTATCATAGCATAACTAGTGTAAAAGAAGCAAGTTTCCATAGAATTCTATCATTGTATTACCCATGGAATATAAACAAGGTTCATAAATATCATTCAATAATAAACATAAACTATTTAGAGAAATAATAATAATGGTATCCTTGGATCATATCCCTAATAAATAATAGGTAACCTCAAATGATGTTATTTTAGATGGAGAATTATTTCTGAAAGAAAAATCACATGGAAAAATTCATGAGGAAAATATAATTTCATTGATAATAAATTTTTAAAACCAATATTTATAAAAAATATTGAAATAATTTTCATTTAAATCAACCTAGAAAACATATAAATTAATCTTTAAATAATATAATGGTCCTTATAGAGGAAAATATTATTATGCTGTACACATTAAAATAACGATTCCTTTCATATTTTTTGTAAAAGACAATCATGCATTCTTTGGAAAATGGAATAATAATTCATTTAATTTTTTTAAAAGTAAAACATGGTAAAAAATATCATTAATAAATCATTTTTAATGGGTCAAAATATTTTTTGAATATAGTATCCAAAAAAAACATAGTTTTGGAAGAAAACGGGGATTCAACTAAAGAGAGAAACAGATATTGTTCTTCTTAAAAAAATTATTTTGAACTCTAGGGTAAATAGAGGGAGGAAAATTAATGGAAAACATTATTTATCATGAAATAAATGTAGTATAATATATATCATTAGTTTATTTAGAGATGTATTATAAGGTTTTATCATCAAAAACATAATCATAAACAATCTTGATAAATGATGAGATTGTAACACAAAATCTTCATCACTTTGGTAACATTGAATTGTTTTACCCACAAAGGAATAAAAATAAATGAAACATAAAATATCGAAATAATATGTAAATTAAAGATATTTCTTGTCAAAGGGGATGTATATACACCTCATAAAAGAAGATATGTTTAAAACATAACATATGTCACAAGGAAATAAAATTGAGACAAAAATATATTACCAGTTTGGTATCCTTTGAATTGAAAACCCCATGAAAGATATATCATAAAATGAATATATAAATAACCTTAACTTGAAGGATAATAATCATAAAATACATTAATGGTTGGTATATACATAACCTAAAATAATCATGTAGTGAATATTAAATGTGTATTACAAAAAATAAAAGTAAGACAAAAATCCCTTACTACTTTTGTAATATTTTGAATTGTAATCCCCAATAAAGATAAAAATTATAGGAAAATTTTAATTTAATGAAAATTATGATATTAATGATATAAAATATTAAAGGTTAATTATATATCCCACAAAAAGAAACTAGTGTCTAATTTTCATATGTATCCTAGAAATTTACGAGAGACAAGAAATCCCTTACTATAAGTCTCAACTTCTATAAAACACGTTAGAACCTAATGTATAATAAATATTAGTTTATTATAAATATATTATATAACCATAATTATATATATCAAACTATATATTATATTCTTATAACCATTTTTTACAAATTTAATAATAATTCCTAGTGAAATTCATGTTTCTTGATACAACTGCTTTGTTTTTCATATATGTTTTGATTTGTTATTTTTAGTCCTCTTAATTTTATCACAGTTTTATCATATCCAAAATATTAATCATGAAATAATTATCATATTTATACATCAATTATTCTTTTTATACTAATACTTAATCATGGTTTTTATAAATGAAGTACGTTACAATCATGTAGATGACATGTCCTACGTACGTGTGAGGAAGAATTATATTTTTCAATAATAATTATGCAAAGGAGTTAAGTAATATTTTATCTCTAAATAATTATAATAATATCATAAATAAAATATTTATTCTTAAAATACACTTATAAATCTAATACATGTGGTGTGGTGAAGAAAATAGAGAGTCACATTGCTTTGTGAAGGCAATAGTCCTCACATACACGAATGATGTTATCATATTTTTGTGTGTGAAAAGTTAAGAAATAAATGATATATTATCTTTGAAAAATGATAAATTATTTCATAATTATCATAATTATTTAATTTATATCACATATATTCATTAAAATTATCCTTATTATCTTCCATTTAAAGTGTTAGTTAAAATGAATCACATCTATTTTCTAGGTGGTATTCTATCGTACACAAGAAAAAAGTTATCATATACCCTATGGAATAGAAAGTAAAATAAGGTATATATATATGATATAACAACTCCAGAGATATAATTATGTTATAAATATATTAGATATAATTTTTATCAATCATCATACCCAACCATGAGAGGTGGTAATGGAAAACAAGATGACATCAGTTCGCGAGGTGGTAGTCTGATGTACACATGAATGATGATTTAGTAACCCATTTAATGAAAGTAGATATGGTTTTAGGTCATTAAATGTTTATAAAATGATAATATTATACAGAATATACTGATATTATTATATAATCATGGTTTAATAATAATTTAAGGATATGGATGAAGAAATAAAATAAAAACAATCATTAAAAAATGTTACCTATTCCTCGGGTGACCTCCTTAAGTTTTCACCAAAACGTTCCAAGGATGCATTTACAACCAAAATAAGGATTATAATATGTGGGGAGGGATTTTGGAACTTATTTGAGAAGGTATTTGGTGAATAAAAATAGTTTTAAAGTGTTAATAAGAGAGGATATGGGTGGTATTTTATAAATGAGGTGAGTTTCACACATGTAATTTTGTAAAAAGAAAAAGGTGTATCAACATTTTTCTCATGAAAAAAGGATAAAAATGAAGTATTATTAATCCTAAGACATGATAGGGTATATATATGGCTAAAATATATATTTTATTCTCATGTTTATTTCATTTTAACACTTATCATTTTTGTTTAACCCCTCGATAAACCCATTTTTTACCTTAACAACGGTAATTAATTTTCACTATTTTCATTAATCATTTTGTTTTAAAAAATAATTTTACTTTATTAGTTATTATAAATTATTAGGTTTCTATATATGGAATCTATTTTTAAAAATTAAATTCACATAATTGGAAAATTTTAATTTAAAATTAACCCTGCATATGTGACGAGAATGTGGGTTTTCAAAGGGAAAAAGATCAAAAGTTTACAAGGTTATTATATAAAAATTTAATACAAAAAAATTCCAATGAGATAAATTGGTTTAATAGATATATAATTGAAATAATTTTAAATTAAAATTAATTTCAAATATAATTTAACTTTATAAATAATTTAAACAAAAAGTCTTTTTCAATTAAAATTCATTAGTTTTCACTATTTGTAAAAAAAATCTTTCCAGAAATTTTTTAAAAAATTAACCCAATGAAAATTTTAATATAATTATTTAAAAAATTATTTTTATTTTTACAGGCAATTTTTTATAAAAGTTTCAATTTTTTTAAAATAAGTGTGAAAAAAAGGTGACAAAAAGCAACTTATAGAAAAATCCATTTTTAAGCATAAAATTAGATTTATTATTATATATTATCTAGAAAATATTTTATATGAATTTTAAATATTTGAATGAATATATAATATATAAACTAAATTTAAATCATTCAACAAAATCTATTTGTATAATTTTATTGAGGTAAAACTTGTTGTTTTCATAAAAATAGTTTTTTCAAATATTGATTTTATTTATTTTCAATTTGTTTTCAATATCATTTTAATTAATATTATAGAAAGAAATTAACATTATATTAATGTATAAACAATATTTTTTTATAATTTATGTAATCCTATTTATTCTCACCATTCAAACGGCTAAGAGGTAATTATAATTTAATAATATTTTAATATCACGTCATGTTTTTTTAAAAATACTGTTTCTTGTAATGCAATACCAACTCTATGTTATGTGTAATGAAAAATATTAAAAATATTAGATTAATTTGAAAAAACTATTTCATAAAATCTTAGGGTGTTACATCATAGGCTCCTCCCTGTGTGGCCATGTACTTCATCCGTCACTCGAGTGGGCCCTCCTAGTGGGCTAGCTTGGTCGGTTGGCCTTAATGGGCTCGCTAGATGACTAGCTAGCCTACCTAAGTTGAGGTATACCTTGATATGGAAAATTTTTTATATGTAATAAAATATTGAATATTATTAATAAAATTTCAATTGAATATGATAATAAAATTATACATTTAAAACATCCAATTTTATTTCATTTTAATTAATTTTAATTTATCATTTTTAAATATCTGCAATTTAATAAAACATTTAAATAAATATGAATAATTATTAGAATCCATTAAAAATTATTAGAAATTATTTAAATAATTTCATAAAAATAAGTGAGCATTGGATTCTAAATTTTCGAGCCAGATGGTCATAAAAACCATTGGATCATGTTTCACTTTATATTTTGTGATAAGACACCCTAATTTATTATATAGATTTTTTTAAATATATTAGTAATCCTCACCCATCCATGAAATAATATAATACAATTTTTTAGAGGGTGTATTGGATTTTTGGTCTTCCATATAACTTATTTTCTTTTTGTATGTCATCTTTCAGTCTTAACTTCCAGGGAACATCAGCATTCTCTTTATAAGTGTCTTCCATCAAACTAATCCCATTAACTTTATTTCAGATTGATTTCTATTTTTATTCTGGGTTTATTCCATTAGTTTGGATGTTATTTGAATGTTTACAACTATCTATGATGTGTCATTTTCCCCCTAAAATAGTTGAATCTTATCTTTTTTGTGATAATTTGAATGGATTTATTCTTAGGAGGGTATTATAGAAACTTATGTTTCCTTATTACCCAAGGTTGAATTAAAGTCCATATTTATTTTATTTCACTTTTTATTTTGTGTATTTCTTCCATTAATTACAACTAATCTATTCATGGTAGATGTATACAGGCACTCTTCATCACTATTCCCATTCTCATTACATATTTCATATAAATTTAGAAGAAAATAAAATCTTTTAAAAGTGGACATATTTACTTTCTTCATTGAGATTATGATTTAGTTAACTAAATATTTATTATCTTTAGTTTTACACCCTTAATATAGGACATCTATATTTTTTGGTATTTTCAGTATTATACAAAATGTTATGGGCTAGTTTTCCAAACATTCCACAATACTAGTAGTATCCAACCGATATAATTTTATTTATTTTTGTTTTGGTCTGGATAGAGGAAGTAATTTTGAAGTATGGAGTGTGAAATATTTTTTTGGACACCATAATAAGGAATAACTTTTTCCATTTCTTTATTTCTTACACTTTTATAGTTTTTGTGAGTGTCTCACAATTTTTCATCATCGATATTTGCCTAAAATTTAAATTGTATCCTGTACTATTCAAAGAATCAAGGTTTGTAAAAATAGTTTTACCAGAACATGGGGTTAAACACTTCTTCATTTATATAGATATTGTAACATATAGTTATTTAAATATTCTTTTACAATAAGAAAAAGTCTCTCTAAAAGTATGAATTCACTTAGATATCCTGGTAATGACTTTTTTCTCTACTTTATGCAAAGATTCAACTTTAGTAACATTAATGTTTCTCAATTTTATATATAACTCAAAAAAAATTAAATTTTATTTAGTTTTTATACCTCTAAGAGATTTTACTTTATCATCACATTTAAATTTCATATTTTTAAATATTTCTTCATACACAATCCTTTAACCTAATAGAAACCTGACATGTTCATTTGTCTATTTATATTTTACTTTATATTGAGAATTCATAACATTGATAATAACATCTGATGTACGAATCAATTATTTAGAAACCTTATTAAAAACTATTTTCTCTCAAACACGCCTTTTCAATTATTCATAAACTAAGGAAATATTTTCATTAAAAATTAATTAATATTATTCAATTGACTCATTTTTTTTGGAAGTGTCTAGAAAATGTACCTTCTTGTACAATACTTTCTCTATTTCTTTGGAATATGATTCTATTAGTGAATTTTTATCTTGTAGTCCTTTAATAAATGTTTGTATTTGAAAAACTCAATAAGGTCATTCCTGATATAATCCTATATTTTAGAGTAAAAAAATTCAATTGATTAAATAGATTCATTCTCATTATAGATGGAACAATCTTAATCTATAGGATCAATATTATCAGATTTATCTAAAAATATTATACTATGTTTACCTTCTAGTACTAAAAGATACTCTTTCTTTTAATTTTAAATAGATAACTACCACATATTTTTCCCTTGTTTATTTTTTTTATCTATTTTTATTCTAAATCCATCATGTTAGTGTCCACATTAATATCTTCCATTTTATTTTACTTATGCATACATATATCATCCTTATCTTCTAGAATAGGTAACTATATAACATCATGTAAATCAATAAAAAAATTAGATAAATTATTATTGATCTAATCAGAGGAGACCTATTCTATGATAGAACTTGTTAGTTCCCATGGAATATGATATTATAATGAGAGGGATCGGAGGGGGGGTAAATTAGTGTAGATAAATTTTTATCGAATTAAACTTTTTTCCAAAGTGAGTAAATCAAGAAGGGGTAAATTGAATTCCCAATAATTTTCTTTGTTAATTTTTTTTCAAAAATATCTCAAAGTTATATAAAACAAACTAGTTAATCAAAAAAAGTTGTACAATATAAGTTTGATCATTCAAAATATTTCTCAAAATATGATTAGGGATTAGTTAAAATAATATATGAAATTAAATTATCTTTTAAAATCTATTTAATTAATCATATCATTTATATAAACAATAGTTATGATTAACTATCAAAGTATAAGTTTAGTTTATAGATTAAAACCCAATGCATCTTATTCTCTGACATAAATAAAAACAAAATTGAAACACATAGGAGAGTAAAAAAGGGGTTTTGTCTCAAGTAGAGTCTTAGTCCCATCCACTTTGAAATCACTAGCTACTAAGAATATTATTTTAGAAAATAATCAAATCCACAACCTAGATTATGCATATAAACAACAACGCATAGACTATCTAGGATCAAAGACCCATCCATAGTTATTCATGGGGAGAAAAAAACATGTCACGCATGAACTCTTCCATAGTTTCCATGGGTATACAAAAACAGAGAAATATGAAATACTGTGTCTAGACCACTATAGTTAAATAAAAAGAGTCATTGTGATAATTAATAAAAAAGTAAAATATAACACAATGCATAAAAGTAATAAATTAAAGAGAGATAAAATAAGAAGAGGTGTAAGATGTAGTGGTGTTCAGTCTATGATGATTTCGATGCTTGATTCTCCTCAAATTTGATTTGAAGTAGATCTCGAACAAGTTTCTCTGAAATTAAATTACAATATAGTGTCATCATTTGTTTTTTGTCTTTAAAGATCTCTTGAATCACAATATAAAAGGTTCTCATTCTTTAATGTATTCTACTCTTTCAAAATCAAATGTAACAAGAATATAAGTGACAGTTCTATTTTCATCATGAAAATATTTCACATGAGGGATATCTTCTAAAATATATATCACTAGTTGTTCAAATATTTTTGAGGAATAATATTAAATATTTCTAGGATCCCAATACTGGGAAAAAAATCCAAAACCCCTTAACTTGGTTATCAATACATTCATGTAATGCTTTTGGAATAATCTATAAAAAACCCTCATGAGGCTATTTCCATTAACTCCCATAAACAATCTATTATGATAATTAAATTATAATTAAGGACAAAACAATAATAGTAACATGAATTATTGTATCATGGTCCACTGATATCACACCTCAACAGTATCACACCTAGCTATAGTAAGGTTGAAAAAATGGTAGTTGGTCAGGAGGTATCATGTTTTGTGGTAACTCATTTAAACTAGAGGAAACACATGTATAACGATGACATGTCTAGTGGGAGCTCATTTTAATTAGGGGGAACACATATACAGAAGTATAAAGTATGGCGGTAACATGCCTGAAAGTAGCATTTCTCTGGGAGTAGCTCATTTTTGGCAGTAACAGAGAGTTGGTGGTAGCTCATTCTTTACTGTTGAAGAAATTGAAATAATGAAGGAACATATATGATGGTATAAAATCTAGTGATAGACATATTGAACTAAAAATGGACCATTTTTACTAATAGTAGATCATTTTTATTAAAAATATCAAATTTGAACTAAAAGTAGCATATTTTTACTAATAATATTATATTTTCAATAAAATTTGAATATTTTAACTAAATATAGCTCTTCTATATACTCATCCTAATTTATTTTATAAAATAATATACTAACATAAAACATTAATCTCATTAGTAACATAATAATCATGATTTGGGAGCATTAAAATAACAAGGATTCAATAATCTCCCAATTATTGGAGATTCAAATTCATATAATTTGATAAACCATGTATATATTAATGATAGTTATTAGTATATGAATTTGAAGAGTACAATTTTTTTACATTTAAATTAAAAATGTGAGAAACAAATATTAAATTTTGAAACATGATTAAAAAAATTAAACAAAAATAAAAACAAACACTAGAATATTAGATTAAATTTTCAAATTCTATAGTTGTTCTCCCCTTATTAAAATTTTAAAAAATATAAAATAAGATAATTTAAAGATAAATATAGAACTCATAAATAATAATATATAATATTCATTAAGATAAAAGTCATTTTAGTATTGAAAAAAATATATTTAAGGATATATAGTAGATTAACTATAAAAAAAAAATCCTAAAATGAGTCACTCTAAACTATCTAGAAGGTAGGATAAACAATCCAATTTCCTTTTCCAATGGAAGGAAACACTGATAAAGAAGTTTAGGGGTTTATTTAGAGGTCAGTATCTCTTAGATCACCACTAGTATGATATTCCTAACTACTTCAGTTGGGGACATAATAAACGATTGATACTGGGGAGGCAGAGGGGAAACAGATTGTGTATAAGTAAAAGAAGACATCAAAATGGACTCAGGTAAAACCACTATTGTACCAAATACATAAAAAAGGATTTAGAAGGTTTAAAAAATCCATTATTATGTATCCACCTCTCACCATATTACATAGGATTTCCTTATTTCTATGAACAACTTGACCAGAGGGGTCATAACTTTGATATGGTCTACTGGTTCCTTGTAGTCAATAATAAAAGGTATCCTTATTATGTTCAACTAAAAATCCATTAAGACCTCTACCAACACCATCTAATATAGTATGAGAACTATTCTATGATGGAATATTATTTTCATCATCAATTCCATCCTTTTTATATGAAAATGGATATGAAAGTCCAAGTAGTATGGAACCATGTGGAGGCTCCCCCTTGGATGTAGTTCTATCCTCAATAGAAAAATAAGGCCCATTCTTTTAAAATAAATTTTAGCTGGAAGAAATTGGGGATTCCACCACCTATAAATATTTTCTCAACTCACCTATAAAAGTGGTAGCATCAACGACATAATGAATTAATCATTGTCTCTCCTCAAACCTAGAAAAATATAACCAATAAAAAGTATGATGGGACATATCTCTCATAATCATCATCATCATCATCACCACCACCACCACCACTATAAGGCCCCAGCCTTAAACATTACTTAATCTTGAGTTATTACAAGATTACACCTTGAGGATCTTTTTAGGTTTAGAGTTTTAGAGAATTAGATCATAAAACATGCATTACATTCCACATTTAAACAATGTGGTTACATAAAAGATAGTATTCATTTTCCCATCAATGGAAACATATTTAAAATAAAACATGGATTCTTTCATGACACTTCCTTGACACTATCATCATATCATGTACCTTTCCCTTGACCTGTGAAAAACATTTCAAAAACATGGGATGAGCATAAAAAGCTCAGTAAGGGATATAAAAATATGGAAAGGAAACATGGGTACATATATACATAAGAATGAAATCGTACTTTACCCATAAAACATAATCACTTTAACGTACCTCGTCAAATCATTAATAAATCATAGAAATCATAAGACATAAAGGTAACTTGAGGCATTCACAACATTCTTACGTAGGGAGTAACCCTCTTGGTTACGTTTGGAATACCCATCACAGTATATTCCCTAAATCTCTTCGAAGAAACCTTAACTTTTAACTCATTCGCGTTACCCAATGCATTGGAGAGCTATATCGGGCTCACCCGCCCTTAGTTTATCATGGAACCACCCGTCTTCATAACAATGCCCAAGAACCATAACATAATCATATCACATAAAACATGCATTAAGGAAACATAACATTTCCACATTTCAATCACAAGATATCAATACAGCACATTGATATAATAAAAACATTATGAAAAACATTTTCAATAACAAAATAAAAGAAAAGTAAAACATGGGATTTATTTTTCTTTTAAAAAAAACGGTATGGCTTGTAGAGGAAGCCGAAACTCAAATAATGGTCACGGCGGCCGAGAAGTCGTTGTCGCCGCATACGTATGATAAAAACGTTCCCTTTTGTCATTTAGTAAAATGATTCATATAAAAATATTCCTTTTTGATAAACGTAAAAGTCAAAGGGGTTTATACACTGTATAAAAGAAAGTTGTGTATAAAACGAAATATGCCTCAATGAAAGGAGATTGAGACGATGTCCCATACCTTGGGTCCAACTTGACTCAATCGTTCTTTAACCTCCTGAATAATAAACTTGAGTTAATTTCTAATTTCTTAAGAACATTTCTCAAGTTCATTATTCCTTTTATATCACTTATTACCATGTCATGAACACAATGTAATTATTTAAGTTAATAACGGTCGTTTTAATGATCATTGGTACTTGAGTCAAAAAAATAAACTCTTTATAAATACACGTTGTTCATGTATCCATTATATCCGGAGTTATAATCATGATGTAGATATATATATCATATATATCCAGTATATACATGCATTTATAATATTACATAACGTTTAGAGGTAAGAAATGAAATGCACCATTCATGGAGACGGTAAGTCGTACGTACGCATGAACGCTACTTTCATTTCTATTTCATATGGAATCATAATGATATAAAGGTATATTATAATTACAGTATAATATCATAAAATCCTTTATACATCCCACATATGGAATTAATTAATCAAATCACTTTGAGGGGGCAGTATTCCGCACTTCCTAAAATAAAGATATCGCATTTACCCATAATGGAAACCATAAAGGTATGCCATAAATGAAAAATACAGAAGCTTAAGTAAAACATAAACATATTATATATCATATATAAATATAGTGTAATCTTAATGGCCACCTTTGAAGGTGTTAAAAGAATATTAAACAATCATCGTTTCGTGAGGGAGAAATTCACCATCCACAGAAACAGTATGTTTTTTAACCATTAAATGTAGGTGTGTGTATGTTTAGCTAGAATCCTTCTTACAAAAACATACTAGTATATTGAAGATACTGGTGTTGTTACAATAGAAAGGAATAAAAAGAGTTTAGAGGGTTGGAGAAGCAAAATAATACATAAGAACACAAGAGAAAACACTACCTTTAAAACAGAATAACTCTTTTTGATTTGAGCTCAAAGGATTCCTTGGGAAGACTTCTGCCCAATGTGAGGCTTCTAAGAGTTAGATAGGGATTTGTAGAGACAAAATGGGTAGGGGTTGGCCGAGCCAAAGGCTTTGGAAGTGTGGTTAAGGAGGTAGAGGTGGGGGCCTTTTATGAGAGGAGAGGAGGGGCACTCCTGGAAAGTAAATAAATGTTACTTTATTTTAAAATGAGTTTCGGATTTAAAAGGTTCCACATTGATATAATTCGAGGATAAGGTGATAAGGGTTATAAATATACCTAACCAATAGGTTTTTTACAAGTTTAGGTCTTAGATTTTACATTATCTTTTCATTTTATTTAAACCGTTAAATAATGAGGTCACCGCTGCATCATCATGGTGTCAAAATAATTTAATTTATTTAAAGTCTAAAAATTATAAAAAAATTACTATGATGTAGGAAATATTTTTATCCTTCTAATGACTATTTATAGTCAAAAATATGACTTGTATAACCCCATGTAACAATTGTTTTAGTAAAATAACTCATGTTTGTGACATTTTTACTTTAACATTAAATTAAAAGATATTAATGTCATTTCCTTCCAAAGTGGCTCCATGGGGTCCCCAAGTTGACCCATGGATTTTCTTGGTCAGCCATCACACATCCAATAAGGGTAGGACATGTGTCAATCTCATCTCAAATTATTAAAGCATTATTTTTACCTTAAACTACAGTAATTACCTCTAATCGCGATTAAGAAATTAAAAGTTACTATTCACCAAAAAATTATTCTAATCTCATTGAACAACATTTTACTTATTAATGACAACCATGTATGTCGGATTTTTGAAAATCAAATCATAGAAGTAGAAAAGTTTCATTTAAACGAAAAATCAGTTTCTTTAACTACCACTTAGTGGTTTCACTATTCATCAGAAATTGAAGTTTTTCAGAAAAATACCAAAACTTCACCCTAAGCTATATTTGATATTCTGAATTCAAAAATGATGTATATTTTACAAAATTCAAATCATATAAGTTACATTAATTAATTTAATAATTAATTCCCGCTGTCATGACAAATAGCGTGTTTTTATGAAACAATAAGTATCAAAAGATTGACACTAGTTTAAGTCCAATTTCAAAGTGAAATTGATTCCAATGACCACCATTGGATTAAATGGTAAAAATATATTCTAATTTTACTTTAAAACTAATTCAAAAGATAATCTAATCATATAAATAAATTATATTAAAAAGATGTTTTGAATTAAAATACAACATTTTTCACTATTCATTAAAAATGAACTTTATCGGAAAAATACCAAAAATTCACACAAAGTAAATTTTGATGTCCCAATCATAAAGAATATGTTTATTTTGACAAAAATATCTTATAAAATTGTCAAAATATAGATTTAAAAAACAGTTTTCCATCAAAAGGCAGTAAAAGAATCTTTTAAAAATATTAGTGTATTTCATGCTTAAGATTGAATTTATTCTGATTTTAATCCTCTAAAACACTATCTAATTCATTAATAGACATAGATAAAAATATCTATTATTCATTACTTACTTGGGATGTTACATCCTTCCCCCCTTTAGAAAATTGTGTCCCTGCAATTTATTTACTTATCGAATAAGTGGGGGTATTTAGCCCTCATTTCATTTTCAGATTCTCATGTTGCCTCTTCAATCATGTGGGTTTTCCACAAAACCTTTACCTGATGAATCACCTTATTTCATAACACTTTCTCCCTATGGTCAAGAATTTGGACCGGTTATTCCTCATAAGATAGGTTCTCTTCCAGCTGAACTACCTCTGGACTCAAAACATGAGATGGATCTGGCATATACTTTCTCAACATCGAAACATGAAAAACATAGTGTACCTGAGATAAAATTGGAGGTAAATCCACTCGGTATGCAACTGATCCAAATCTCTCTAGAATTTCATATGGTCCAATGAACCTTGGACTCAGCTTTCCTTTCTTACCAAATCACATCACACTTTTCCATGGTGAGACTTTGAGAAAAACATGATCACCTACCTCAAAAGAGAGATCCTTCCTCCTGTTGTCCGCATAACTTTTCTACCTGCTCTGAGCTGTTCTCATGTGTTTCTGTATCAGCTAAACTTTTTCTGCCAACTCTTCTACCAATTCTGGTCCCATCAGCTTCCTTTCACCCACTTCATCCCAGAAATCTGGAGTTCGACACCACTTCCCATATAACGCCTTAAATGGTACCATCTGTATACTGGAATGAAAACTGTTATTATATGAAAACTCAACCAAAGAAAGATGTTGGTCCCAACTTCCCTGATAATCCATCGAACAAGCACGTAGCATGTCTTCCAAAGTCTGAATTGTTCGTTCGGACTTCCCATCTGATGGAGGATGAAAAGTTGTACTAAAATTTAATTCAGTACCCAACGACTTCTGAAGGCCTTTCCAAAAGTTAGAAGTAAACCTGGGATCACGATCAGATACAACGGAGAGAGTAACTCCATGCAACCTGACTATCTCTTTAAGGTACAAATGGGAAAGTTGATATAGGGAAAAAGTATCTCGTATAGTAAGGAAATGAGCAGATTTAGTCAAGCGATCAACAATAACCCAGATTGCATTATTACCTCAAGGTGTCTTCGGCAATCCCATAACAAAGTCCATGGATATATTCTCCCATTTACATTCTGGTACTGGTAAAGGCTGAAGCATCCCTTTCGGTAACTGCCGCTCTGCTTTAACCTATTGACAAGTCAAAAACATCACTGTAAAATCAGCAATATCTCTTTTCATTCCATCCCACCAGTAATACTCTCGCAGATCTCTGTACATCTTAGTATTGTCAGGATGAACTGAAAACGGAGAATTATGAGCTTCACATAACAAATATCTCTTCAACTTTGAATCACAAGGCACACACAATCTCTTCCCAAATCTCAAAACACAATCATTATCAATGATGAATTCAGGCAACTTACCCTTCTGAACCAGCTCTACCTTTTTCTGTAACTCACTGTCTTGCTTCTGTGCTTGCTTGATTCTGTCTGATAGAGAAGATTTCACTGATACCGGAAACAAAACAGAAGAACATCCTGCACCAAAAACTTCTATTCCAAATTTCATCAAATCCTTAACCAAAGGATCATGTTCCAAACGCAACATTGTTAATGAAGCATTACTTTTTCGACTCAAAGCATCAGCCACTTTATTTGATTTTCCCGGATGGTAATGAATTGTACAATCATAATCCTTGATTAATTCTAACCATCTCCTCTATCTCATGTTCAATTATTTCTGAGTGAATACATACTTTAAACTTTTATGATCGGTATATATTTCACACTTTACTCCATACAAATGATGCCTCCAAATTTTTAGATCGAAAACTACAGTAGCTAATTCCAAATCAGGTGTAGGGTAATTTACCTCATGAGTTTTCAACTGTCGTGAAACATAAGCAATTACCTGATCATTCTGCATTAGGACACAACCAAGTCCTTTCAATGAAGCGTCACTGTAGATAACAAACTCCCCATTCCTGGAAGGTAGTTCCAAAACTGGAGCATTCACCAATATTCTTTTCAATTCCTGAAAACAATCATCACATTCTTTTGTCCAGATAAACTTAACAACCTTCCGAGTTAGCTTAGTCATTGGACTAGATAACCGTGAAAAATTTCTAACAAACCTTCAGTAATAGCCTTCGAAACCAAGGAAGCTACGAATCTCAGTTACATTTGTGGGTCTTGGCCATTCTTCAACAACCTTTTTTTGAAGGATCAACAGTTATCCCATCTTTAGAAACAATATAACCAAGTAATGAAATTTGTTGCAACCAAAACTCACACTTGTTGAACTTCCCATACAATTTCTTTTCTTTTAAGGTTTTCAAAATAACCCTTAAATGTCTTTCATGCTTCTCTTTACTTTTAGAAAACACCAAAATATCATCAGTGAAAACCACCACAAACTTATCCAAGAACTCATGGAAAATTTTATTCATTAAGTCCATGAATACAGTAGGTGCATTGGTTAGCCCAAAAGGCATTACTACAAATTCATAATGGCCATATCTTGTACGAAACACAGTCTTTGGAACGTCTACTTCCTTTACCTTCAGCTGATCGTACCCCGATCTCAGGTCAATCTTTGAAAAATACTGAGCTCCCTCGATCTGATCAAAAAAATCATCGATATGAGGCAAAGGATATTTGTTCTTAACATTGATGTTATTCAAGGCTCTATAATAAATGAAAAGTCTCATTAAACCATATTTCTTTTTAACAAATAAAACAAGATCACCCCATGGTGATGTGCTAGGTCGAATGAAACCTTTCTCTAATAAGTCTTGCAATTGCTCCTTCAACTCTAAAAGTTCAATTTGATCCATTCGATAAGGGGGTTTTGAAATTGGATTAGCATCAGGAACTAAGTCTACAGTAAACTCAACTTCCCGATCTGGTATTATTCCAGGAAACTCATTAGGAAAAACATCAGGATACTCATTTACCACTGGCACATCATTAATCTGAACAATTCCATTGTTTTCAACGATGTGTGAAAGGTAACATTCATTTCTATCTTTTACAAGTTTCTCGGCCTCTTGATAAGTTATCAACAGCAAGGGTTCATTCTTGTACACAAACTGAAAGTCTTTCTGAAAAGAAACTTCTTTAGCTCTATAGTCAATCTTAGCATGGTAAATAGAGAGCCAATCCATACCCAGGATAACATCAAACTCTAATAGAGGTAAAACAATAAGGTTTGCAAGTAGGTTCTTTCCACAGATAAGGATAGGAAGATTATTATAAATTCTTTTTGCCTCAACATTTCCCCCAGGTGTTTTTACCAAAAGTTGAGGAGTCATTTCTTGAGATGGTATTCCCATTTTACTAGAAAAGGTTTCAGAGATGAAAGAATGTGTAGACCCCAAATCAAACAACACACTGGAATAATATGAAAAAACAAAGTACCTGATACAACTTCATTTGATGGCCCGACATCTGTTGAAGTAGTTGAAAAGTATTTCACCACCCCTTTCTGCTTGTAGTCTAACTGCTTCCCATCACTCGAGCTCTTTGTCGGACACTCATTTGCATAGTGACCCATCTCATTGCACTTAAAACATTTCACTAACTATAAATCAAATTTGGTCTTACCATCACCTTGATCTTTTTCAGTGCAATCACGAGCATTATTTCCCATCTAACCAAATCGGTAGCACTTTCCAGAATTCAGAAGACATTCCCCAGCATGCCTTTTACCACATTTATCACAAACTAGAAACTTAGTTTTCTTACCATCAGACTTTTTTGAAGAATTCTTTCCTTTCTCCTGCCACCTCGGTCTCTTCTTCTGTTGGTTGTTATAGAACTCTTGATCATCGGAAAACTCCATTTCCACCTTCTCAGCACATCGAACAAGCTTTTCATAACTTTTGAACTCACGAGAAGCTAAAGCCCTTCGATATTTTGGCTTTAATCCTGAGTAAAAATGATTGATTTTACTATCAAGGTCTCGGATAAAATTTGGAGCATACCTTGCCAATCGAGTGAACCTTTCTTCATAGGCATCCACTGAGTCTTCCTCTTGCCTCAATTCCAAGAATTTCTTTTCCATCCTAATTCGAACAGCCTTAGGAAAATACTTCTCAAGAAACATACCTTTAAATTCATCCCAGTCGAGAGCATCAATCTCATCATCGTCCCTGATATTTTTAACCATCGACCACCACTGATCTGCTTCAACCTCCAAACGGTAAATAGAAAGACTAACCTTTTGATTGTCTGAACACCCCATGACATAAAAAATCTTCTCCAGTGCTTTAATCCACCCTTCAGCTAGCACAGGGTCAGATGATCCTCTGAATTATGGGGGATGTTGCCTCATGAAATGTTCCACCACTGACATGTTCCTTTGTGATTGATCTGGCTGATCTCGTGCATAGATACCACTACCATTTATCGCTTGAGTCAACTGCGCCATTACTGCAACAAACTGTTCAATTTCAATTCCGACCATCTCAGGATGCTGATTCGGAAGGTTATTTCCTTCTGTATGCCTTCCTAGCACTACTTCCCTGTTTCCTCGGCGGAAAACCATTCTGAACAAACATGTCTTAGATGAAGCAACATGGTAATCTTCAAATGCTATATCATTTCAATTTTACCATAAAAAAAATATTTTTGGATAATCATTTAATTCAATTCTAACTCCTAAAGTTATCTATACCGACCTCTGATACCAACTATAAGGCCCCAGCCTTAAACATTACTTAATCTTGAGTTATTAAAAGATTACACCATGAGGATCTTTTCAGGTTTAGAGTTTTAGAGAATTAGATCATAAAACATGCATTACATTCCACATTTAAACAAAGTGGTTACATAAAATATAGTATTAATTTTTCCCATCAATGGAAACATATTTAAAATAAAACATGGATTCTTTCTTGACACTTCCTTGACACTATCATCATATCGTGTACCTTTCCCTTGACCTGTGAGAAACATTTCAAAAAATTGGGATGAGCATAAAAAGCTCAGTAAGGGATATAAAAATATGGAAAGGAAACATGGGTACATATATACATAAGAATGAAATCATAAATTACACATAAAACATAATCAATTTAACATACCTCATCAAATCATGAATAAATCATAGAAATCATAAGACATAAAGGTAACCTGAGGCATTCATAACATTCTTATGTAGGGAGTAACCCTCTTGGTTACGTTTGGAATACCCATCATAGTATATTCCCTAAATCTATTCGGAGAAACCTTAAAGTTTAACTCCTTCACTTTACCCAATGTATTGGAGAGCTATATCGGGCTCACCCGCCCTTAGTTTATCACGGAACCACCCGTCTTCATAACAATGCCCAAGAACCATAACATAATCATATCACATAAAACATGCATAAAGGAAACATAACATTTCCACATTTCAATCACAAGATATCAATACAACACATTGATATAATAAAAACATTATGAAAACCATTTTCAATAACAAAAGAAAAGAAAAGTAAAACATGGGATTTATTTTTCTTTTAAAAACGGTATGGCTTGTAGAGGAAGCCGAAACTCAAATAATGGTCACGGCCACAGAGAAGTTAGTGTCACCGAATATGTACGACAAAAACATTCCCTTTTGTCGTTTAGTAAAATGCTTCGTATAAAAGGATTCCTTTTGGATAAACCTAAAAGTCAAAGGGGTTTATACACCGTATAAAATAAAGTTGTGTATAAAACAAAATTTTCCTCCATAAAAGGAGATTGAGACGAAGTCCCATACCTTGGGTCCGACTTGACTCAATCATTCTTTAACCCCCTGAATAACAAACTTGAGTTAATTTCTAATTGCTTAAGAACCTTTTTCAAGTTCATTATTCCTTTTATATAACTTATTACCATTTCATGAACACTATCTAGTTATTTAAGTTAATAATGGTTGTTTTAACGATCATTGGTACTTGAGTCAAAAAAATAAGCTCTTTATAATTACACATTGTTCATGTATCCATTATATCCAGAGTTATAATCATGATGTAGATATATATATCATATATATCCAGTATATACATGCATTTATAATATTATATAATTTTTAGAGGTAAGAAATGAAATGCACCGTTCATGGAGACGGTAAGTCGTACGTACGCATGAACGCTACTTTCATTTCTATTTCATATGGAATCATAATGATATAAAGGTATATTATAATTACAGTATAATATAATATATAATATTATTAATTACATCCTTTATACATCCCACATATGGCATTAACGAATCAAATCACTTTGAGGGGGCGGTAGTCCACACTTCCTAAAATGATGATATCGCGTTTACCCATAATGGAAACCATAAAGGTATACCATAAATGAAAAATACAAAAGATTAAGTAAAAAATAAACATATTATATATCATATATAAATATAGTGTCATCTTAATGGCCACCTTTGAAGGTGTTAAAAGAATATTGAACAATCATCGTTTCGTGAGGCAGAAATTCGCTATCCACGGAAACAGTATGTTCTTTAACCATTAGATGTAGGTGTGTGTAAGTTTAGCTAGAATACATCATATAAAAACATCCTAGTATATTTAAGATACCGGTGTTGTTACAAAATAAAGGAATAAAAAGAGTTTAGAGGGTTGGAGAAGCAAAATAATACATAAGAACACAAGAGAAAACACTACCTTTAAAACAAGTAACTCTTTTTGATTTGAGATCAAAGGATTCCTTGGGAAGACTTCTGCACAAAGTGAGGCTTCTAAGAGTTAGAGATGGATGTGGAGAGAGAAAATGGGCAGGGTTTGGCCGAGAAAAATGCTTTGGAATTGTGGGTAAGGAGGTAGAGGTGGGGGCCTTTATAAGAGGAGAGGAGGGGCACTCTTGGAATGTAAATAACTGTTACTTTATTTTAAAATTAGTTTAGTATTTAAAAGTTCCCACATTGATATAATTAGAGTATAAGGTGATAAGGGTTCGAAATATACCTAACCAATAGGTTTTTGGAAAGTGTAGATCTTAGATTTTACATTATCTTTTCATTTTATTTAAATCGTTAAATAATGAGGTCATCGCTGCATCATCATGGTGTCATAAATAATTTACATTATTTAATGTCTAAAAATTATAAAAAAACTACTATGATGTAGGAAATCTTTTTATATTTCCAATGACTATTTATAGTAAAAAATCTGACTTGTATAACCCCATGTAAAAATTGTTTTAGTAAAATAACTCATGTTTGTGACTTTTTTACTTTAACATTAAATTAAAAGATATTAATGTCATTTTCCTTCCAAATTGGCTCCATGGGGTCCCCAAGTTGACCCATGGATTGTCTTGGTCGTCCATGACACATCCAATAAGGGTAGTACATGTGTCAATCTCATCTTATATTATTAAAACATTATTTTTACCTTAAACTACACTAATTACCTCTAATCGCGATTAAGAACTTAAAAGTTACTATTCACCAAAAAATTATTTTAATATCATTGAACCACATTTTAGTTATTATTGAAAACCATGTATGTCGGATTTTTGAAAATCAAATCACATAAGTGGAAAAGTTTCACTTAAACGAAAAATCAGTTTCTTTAACTACCACTTAGTGGTTTCACTATTCATCAAAAATTGATGTTTTTCAGAAAAATACCAAAACTTCACCCTAAGATATATTTGATATTATGAATTCAAAAATGATGTCTATTTTACAAAATTCAAATAATATAAGTTATATTAATTAATTTAATAATTAATTCCCGCTGTCATGACAAATAGCGTGTTTTTATGAAACAATAAGTATCAAAAGATTCACACTAGTTTAAGTCTAATTTCAAATTGAAATTGATTCCAATGACCACCATTGAATTAAATGGTAAAAATATATTATAATCTCACTTTAAAACCAATTCAAAATATAATCTAATCATATAAATAAATTTGATTAAAAAGAGGTTTTGAATTAAAATACAACATTTTTCACTATTCATTAAAAGATGAACTTTATCGGAAAAATACCAAAAATTCACACAAAGTAAATTTTGATGTCCCAATCATAAATAATAAGTTTATTTTGACAAACATAGCTTATAAAATTGTCAAAAGATATATTTAAAAAATGGTTTGCCATCAAAAGGCAGTAAAATAATCTTTTAAAAATATTAGTGTATTCCATGCTTAAGATTGGATTTATTCTCATTTTAATCCTCTAAAACACAATCTAATTCATTAATAGACATAGATAAAAATATCTATTATTCATTACTTACTTGGGGTTTTACAACCACCACAACCATCATCAGTTTCATTGTGACCTTATGAGTCATTAGGTCAATTTCCATTCCAATAATCACCATTACAATTCTCACCATCACACACTTACACCTTTTTTTAGAGGCACTATAAGAACTCTAAATTTTTTATTCTATAGATACATAAATATCCTAATCATACCATTCACTCAAGAGGATATCTTTAGTAGGGAGAGAAACATATGGAAGAGAAGATCAAAAATATAAATATTTGTTCTTAGGAATTTCCAGATCACTTCCCTCTTCAACAGAGGTAACCACTTCCTCTTCAACTTCAGAATCAGAATAAACCACAATCTCACCCAACACTAAGCTAGGTTCAACAACATCCTCAGGTCTGGTAGGGTTTTTCAAAGGATTAAAATACTTATAGATCTTATCATTATCTTTCTAACACTTCTTTATCTAGGGATTATCATATTATTTCATTATTTTATAGGTAACTATACTCTAGAATAAACTACCACACTTGGATTCTTCTTCATCTTATTTATCTACCAAGCCCTTAGATTCTAACATAACTGAAATCATATTAGGGTAAATTAATAAATTCTATCTCGAATAAGACTCGTGCATCTCCATCATTTTCACCATGAGATATCTAAAATGATTGATTTTATTCGCTCATCTTATACGGAATAAAATATAGACATCCTGATATCACATAGTACTAAAATCCAATTTTCAAGGACATAGCTAATGCTAAATAATCCTGAACATGAGTATAGACTCACAATCTATTTCTATAGAAGTATGAATTCTCACATTACTATCTCCAATCAAATCCAATAGTGAATCCTAAAACAAAAAAAATCTCACCATAACTTATTATTTAACCTTGATATTTATTAGAAGCTACTTGGTGAGGTACATTGATACACATATACCGTTCTCTTGAATAAAAGGTAACCTATTTACCATATATCATACTCTGAATGAAATATTTTTTTTCTCGGAAGCTGTAATATATGTATTGGTAGAAATGATGAACCAAAATTAGATAAAATATTTCTAATTTCTTCAGAATAAATCTATCTAACCTTGGTACTATATTACCATGAGAACCAATGATTTTATAGACAACATCGACTTATCATCATTTCTTTCTCTGTAATAACTGCATGGTTTTCAATCTGGACATTTTTTTATTCAATTTGAGTATGAATTGGTTCTTAATGTGATATATTTTGAGGAAATGATCCTTTAAGAGATGAAACTGAAGGGAACATTACTCTTACCACTAAAGTGAAATGAAGGTTGAAGAAATGGTGTGATAAGGTTGATGGTTGGGAGAGAGGGGAAGGGGAAATAGTTTGAAGGGTAGGCAAGAGTGAGAGAGTGACTAGAAATCATATTTAATTACGAATTTTATTATTTAGGTATTTTAAATAAAAAATATAATAATGTATGAATGAATATATTGAATAAAAATTTAACATAGAATATTATAACCGGTTGAAAAAAAAGAGACCAGTAGATCACCCAATGGTAGCTCATTCGAATGGTGGATTATTCCAATGTTGGATCAATATAATGGTAGATCATTCCAATTTTGGATCCTTCCAAAAGTGTATTGTATTTTCCTATAGTGTCTTGTCCAATGGTGACGTATCCAACAGTATCTGGTCTAGTGATGTCTTGTCTAATGGTGGATTTTCTAATAGTGGATCGCCAATTGTGGTTTTTGAAGATATGGAATAACAAATATTTATCATACAAAAATTCAAGTTTTACGTTTCTTAATCTCTCAAAATTATAGGTCATTATAAAAATAACAGAAATATGGTGTTTAGTTCCTATGTATTCAAGATTTATATCAACTTTTAGAAATGATCACTAAAAAAGTGTTGTCTTACATCAAAATGAATTGTCAAAGAATGATACACATGATTCTTAGAGATATTTATCAAACATTTATTATCAAAATTTATAGGGAAATGTATAAGTTTATATCCATAGTCTAGTAATATGTATTTTTTCCAAAAAAAACTATGCACAATGAATTCTAATAGTTTTTTATTCTGCCTTATCAATAGAAAATGAAAAAAACATTTCTTATTACTACACAAAGATACCAGTGACTTTCTCAGAAGATGATATGTAATAGAGGTTATTTTTATATCTGACATGCAGCCAAATACATCCCTATTTGAATAACTCAGTATATCAAATTCTTTTCATCTAGGATAGAATGGTCCTATGTTGTTTTTATATTTGATGTATTTGAAAATTCTATTAACAACATGTAATTTATATTCTTTGGGGGTTTTCTTTAAAATGGTCACAAATACACACACTAAACATAATATCTATTTGGATATAAGTTATGTATATAAATAATCCAATCATACCTCAATAACTGGTTTGATCAACTGAATTTCCTTTTTCATTCTTATCTAGCTTACATGTGGTCCTCATGGGAGTATCAGTACTTTTAGTACTATCCAACCCAAAATGTTTTAAAATTTATTTTTTGTACATACATTGATATAAAATAATTACAAATTTTTAAAAAAATTGAAAATGAAGAAATAACTTCTGTACACACATTAAACTCAGTCTAAAATAACTTTACAACATTTTATAAAAATTAATACACTAATAATTTTTAGAATAACCAAAAATATTATCACCAAAATAAATTTGAAATAATAAAACATCTTATGAAATTATTTTTTTAAAATTAGTAGGATATGATATTCCTTTTGAAAAACCTTTATAAATTAGAAAAGATATAATCCTATCATACCAATATCTAGGATATTGTTATAAATCATATAAATATTCACCAAATTTAAAATCATGATTTAGAAAATGAGGATTTTGAAATATTGGGTGTTATTTAGAAAAACATTATCAACTGTGTAACCAATTAGTAAATCATTCTTAACATCCATTTGATATAGGTTGAAATTAAAATGTGTAGCATAGGCTAAAATTATTCTGATGGATTCAAGTATAGCCACTAGTGAAAGGTTTTCTCATAGTCAATACCCTTTTCATGAAAATATACTAGTAAAAAAATCTAGAATTATTTATAACTATATTTCCTAACTCATCAACATTATTTCTAAATAGAAACATAGTTCCAATACATATATTATCTTTAAGTATATCTATTAGTTCTCAAAATACATTTCATTAAAATTTATTAACTTCGTCTTGCATTTCTATCACCCATAATTCATCATTGATTTTGTCATGGATGTTTTAAGGTTTAATTTGTGATAAGAATTATTGTTATTAAACCCAATTTTTAAGAGAATATATAGATTGTGTTCCTCTATTTATGTATTCAAATATATAATCTATTGGATTGTATCTATGATTCCTAACATTTATAGGAAAATAAGGGATGACTATCTCATTTTCTTCTACAGCTTCAGGTTCGAGTTCATGTTGTTCTTCAAGACTAAATGAATTTTTTATTTACATCACAGAACTTCCAGAAAGATCCTCATCGATATTCTTATTTGAAAAATCATACTCAAGGTTTTATAAAAGGGTATTAGGCTCTTGTGGATCTATTTCACCAAATTTGACATGAAAAAATTCTTCCAAAATATTTATTCTATTATTAAAACCCATATAAGATTTTATAAAAGTTGAATAACTAATGAATATTCATTTGTCACATTTGGTAGAAATTTTTTCAAGATTATCTGTTGTATTTAGAATAATGGATTTGTAACAAGAAACATTGAAGTAAATAACAGTTATTTTTATACCATTCCATAATTAATAAGTTTTTTTTATTTAAGATAGGGTTGATTAAATATATATTAATTATATAACTATATATACTAATAGCTTCTTCCCAAAAAAATAAACAGGTAATTCATAATCATCAAACATTTTCTGAAAAATTTCTTGAGGGGTCCTATTTCTACTTTCTACAACACAATTCTACTATGGGGTCTTAAGCATAGAAAATTTACAATTTTTTCCATTTTTTACCTAAAATATTAAAACTCTTGATTTTCAAAATCATGATTTTCAAACTCATGAATGCGATCACATATTAAGGTAGTAATTCTAATAACACTATGATTTTATAAATATTTAGAATAAGAATATGCTTTACTTTGGTAAGATAAAAAAAATACCCTAGTATCCATAGAAAAATCATCTAAATGAACATAAAAATAGTACTTCCCATTTGATATAGAAACTCTATATAGTCCAAACAAGTCTATTGTAACAAAATATAGTGGTTGAAAATATGAAACTTCTTTAATTTATTTGAAGGATATTTTTTACTATTTCCCTTTTTGACATGGGTTACATAATTTATCATTTTTTAATTCTAGTTTGGATAGATATTTGATTGAACCTTTACAAGTGAAATTTCAATGTGAATGAATGTTTCAATGGTATATTATCCTATTCCAAATCTATTATTCTATGTGAAAGAAAATTAGATAGTAAATACTGTTATAAAATAAAGAATCTATATTAACAATATAAAAATTATCATTTCAAAAGGTAATAAAAAATAAATAATTTTTCAAATAAAAAACATTAAAATATTTATTTTAAAATTTCACTTGAAATCTATCAGCACACAGTTATGATATGATAATAATATTGTACTTTAACCCATTCATAAATAAAACTTCAGAAATTAACACAACATCTGAGTTACCGATTTCAGTAAGGCCAAATTTTTTTTACTTTGGTATTGTCACCTAAAGTGACATGACCACCATAAAACATTATTAGATTCATAAAAATGATAAATATACAATCACATGTCTTTTATATCTACTCTATAGGTATTGTAGTTTCTTAATGGGGATTTTCATGTAGGTTTCCTATGAAACAAATTTAATACCAATAATGAATTTGGTACCAAAATCATCATGGGTTCTGTAATGATAGTAATCAAAGATTTAGGAATCCATAATTCTTTAATAGGTTTTATTTGATTTAATTATTGAATTTTAGAAATATAAACTTGTTTGGGTATATATTATTAATATTTATTAGCATAACTAAAGAAACTAGTACCAGGAATGAATATATTTTTAATAATCCTCCTATGACCTTGTTGATACCCTATCCTGGTAGTGTATTTTGGAGTAGTATTATTTCCCAACAGTTGGGTAAGATTATTTATCCCATATCTAACTATTTATACTTATTTGTTTATTTTCTCATTAGGCAATTTTAACTCACTATTTTCTTCCAACAATTCAACATTTTTTTCTTTCTCAATAGTATAATATGTTTTTATACTAGTATTCAAGTAATATTGTTTCTTTAAAATAATATATTTATATTTAAGATAATTTAAATTATATTAAATAATATAAAATTATTCAAAAATTTCATCATTATACATGTTTTCATCATTGTTTTCACCTTTAGAGTGATTAGAAAAATTAACAGCAGAAGCAGAAAAATCATTAAGTTCTTTATATGTGTTTATCATAAAACACATGTTAGCTCTATAGATATTATCCTCTTAGGTTGAGTTTGAATCACTCAAGATATCTTCATAAGAACACCTGGTTTCTTTTATATATATCATATTTCTCTTATCCATATTATCATACTTCTTATAAAATATTAACATAGGGATGTCATCTTTGAAATGAACTTTCCTCTTACACTCATAGAGAACTATCTCATTGGAAACATCATCATTCTTCCAATCCTTCCTCAAATTTCCTCAATTATCATATCTCCCTTTGTAATAGGGTTTTCAAAAGAAAATAGTCCTCTTGTGAAACTTTTTGAATCTTCTAGCCAAGTGGTCCATTTCTTTATCACTTTCAGTCGGTGGATGATCATCACTTGAACTATCTGGTCGAATTTTTTTCCATTAGTTTTAAAGTAGTGGATTAGAAGGCATCATATTTTATTTTTGGTTCATCATACTTTTTTATGTTCAATTTTATTTCTTTCATTTACATCATCATCTTTTCTATAATCTCTGTAATAGGTAACTTACTAACATCACATGATTCTCTAATTTAGACTAAGGTTCATCTCCATCTATCTAGAAGACACCTCAATAGGCGCATCACATTATATTTATCAAAGAATAGTTTCCAAAATGAATGAATTGTGTTCATGATATCATTGAACCTAAGATACAAGTCCAACATAAAATCATTGGGTCTTATTTTTAATTTATCATATTTAATTGTATATGTCTTTAATCCCATCTCTTTAACATTATAGGTTCCCTCATTTGAAGTAATTAAAGTATCCTAAATTTCAAAAAAATATATATATAAATAAATTATATAAAAATATTATTCACACATAGCATAGTACACATCATTAATGTATTTATTATTATTATTAAAATATTCTTTAGTAGGATCACTATAAGTGACTCTAGATGTTTTGGGAAATTCATATTTTACTTAAATTACTATCCAGATATCAAAACCCATGAACTCAATATGTTTTTTTTTCATTTTAATTTTCCACTAAGCATAATAGGTTCTATTAAAATATGAAGGTATTTTGGTAGTAGATCCCACTTGTCAATTATCTATAACAAAATAAATTTTGAGATAACAAGAATTTAATCTCTTTAAAATACAACTAAATCATTGTTGAGAAAATATTTGAATTTTTTTTGATATTTAATGTTTGTTGGAGTGAGTAACTCAGGGGGGGTGAAATGAGTTCCCAATAAATTTTTTTTGTTAAATAAATTAAAATAAAATATCCCATGTTAAATAAAATAGCTCAATTATTCAAAACAGTATTATAATATATTTTTTAACTTTAAAAATATTTATCAAAGAGTGATTAGGGATTAGTTAAAATAATATATGAGATTACTTTAACTTTTTAGATCTATTTACATAATCATATATTTTATTTAAACACTGGTTAAGACTAACTATCAAAGTAATAATTTATTTATAGATTAAATATAAATTAAGAATAATATATGAAATAAACAAAAACAAAACATAAACATATATTAGAGAAGAAAGGTGGTCAATCTCATGCCAAGACCTAATCACCTAATTGTGGAAGTCACCAACTACCAAGAAGATTATTATAACAAATAATCAGATCCATATCCTTAACACGGTATAAAAACAACAACACATAGACTATCTATGACCAAAGCCTCTTCCACAGTTATACGTGGGATGAAAAACAACACATGCCATAAAAGTAAGAAAAACAGAGAGGGAAAATAAAAAGAGATGGAAGATATAGTGTTGCTCAGACTGTGATGCTTCAAATGCTCAATGGTCCTAGAATTTTTTTTGGAGAACTAAAAAATATTCTATGAAATTAAAATAGCATAGAGTATCGTAGAGTTTTTTGTCTATCTATATAGATATATTTACTCAATGTATAAAAGGTTATGGTTCTTCTTTTTATTCCACTATTTTGGAGTCACATGTAACTAGCATGAAAGTGATCGTTCTATCAACATCAAGAAACTCTTGAGAACATGGGAGATATTCTGAAATATAAATAACTATAGGTTCAAATATTTATTGAGGAATAATAATAAATATTTATTGGATATTTATGTTGAGAAAAAAATCAGGAAACCACTAACTTGTTCATACATGAATCCATGAAATGGTTTAAGAGTAATCATTAAATAATCCATGTGAGGCTATCTATATTAACTCCCATAAACTATACATTGAGAGAATTAAATCTAAATTAAGGATAAAACAACAATGTTATAATTAATGATAGAATCATAGTCCACCTGCATCACTATTTAGTGTTATAACACCTAGAAGTAGTAAGTTTGAACTAATGGTAGCATGTTTGGTGGTAGATCATTTGAACTAGAGGCAACACATGGCTTGTGGTATAATGTATAAGGGTATCTCATTTAAACTAACTAAAGAACATGGATAGAGGTAGAAATTTCGGCTATATCTTGCCTCATGTTAGCATGTCTATAGACGTATCTCATTATCATTAGTAGTAGAGAGTTGTATGTTTCCAAATTAAACTAATGGTGGAACAAGTTTGATAGTGGAAAATTTAGTGGTATGAATATTAAACAAATTGTAACCAATTTATACTAATGATAACACATTTTTAGAAACAGTATCACATTTTTATTAATGGTATAATATTTTAACTAACAATATCTCATTTTTATATATATCCAAATTTAATTTATAAAATTTTATACTGACATAAAACATTAATCTCATTGGTAACATAATAATCATGATTTATGACAATTAAAATAAAGATGGTGATAATAAAAACCAACTTGAACATTTTAACTCTTATAAGTTTTTCAAACCACAATATTGGTTAGAATGTATGGATATTCTTATATGGCCACACCACATTCCTCTTGTATACAATAAGGATAATGAATGACATGGCAGAATGAAGATATTTTTGAAGGTTCGATCCCAATGATGGAAACACACAACATTATACATCTGGTTATTATACCAATTCATATATTATTTCATAAATAGTCTTATTATATATTACAAGTGACATGGGGTTTTTATTATTAAAGAACCATAGTGCATCCCACAATTTTACGACATCCATATAAATTTAACTAAATTGAATTAGTTAATAATAATTAATCCACACAAAAAAATATTTATCTTGTTTACTTCATCTTTTTGTATAACAAAATACAAAATGACCTCGTTATTTATGTTTGAAAAACATAATTTATATAATTAATACCATCTAGTGCTCCAATAAACAAATAATTTGATTTTTTTTCTTGACATTTATCTTGAATTATTTCATCATGTTTCTTAAATCATTAATACCTTTTATCTCATCAAAACATAGAGTTCCATCTCGTCAATTCTTCAACCCAAGTGATATTAAAGAAAGGGCTTGGATAAATACTCCCAATAAAAGACTATTTTTTATACTCATGATCTTAACTCATTATATACTCAATGTTTTCTTGATAAGTTTAGTGGAACATGTTAATTGAACATCAAGGATTTAAAACTTTTTATTTTGAACACCTTAAAAATATTCGACAATCTCATAATCAATAATCTTCTTAAAAATTCCATGAATCTTGGTGTTAATGATATTTTATTCTTTTTGAAATATATGATTGAATATTTGATATAACTATTGGATTTTATAACTTTGAATATCCAGATTAACATCATCTAAATGTGTTAGAATTCACTTAAAAGTAAAGCCTGTTGGTATCTTCTATAATTATATCTTATGTATACATCACTCATAATCTTTATCTTTTCGAAATTCATTTTTATTGGGAACAAAATAATTCGATATTTTTATATACATTTAAAATTTTAACTCATTCTTCCATATCTTCTAAGTTATAAATATATTTAATTATATTACTCCCAACCATTTTTTGAGATTTTTCTTGCAATATCTCTACAACTTGGCATAACTACTGGCTACCTTATTTTTTATCATCTAGACATAATAAATTTATAATTTCACCAAATGACCAATGAATCCATATTCCAACCATCACAACTTATCATTTTAAAATTGAATAATATTAAACTCATCTGAAATTCCTCAACATTAACTAATTATTAATGTCTAATCATACAGACATAGTTTATTTCAAAACTAGAAACTCCTTCCGAGATTAACTCAACATTTATCTTCTATGACTTTAAATGATTAGAGTTATTTTATCCTGGATGTTGAAATTATTATATTATTATATTTATACATATTATCAACAAATAGATCAATCATTCAATCTTATAAAACATATTTTTTACATCAAATGAGCTCATTTGTATAACTAACTGCTTCTAGAACTTCTTACATTAGTCTCACATATAGTCGATATTATATCTTGTGAAAAATTAGTACATCATCACTACATGCGATTGATAATCATATGATATAAAAATATTTTAGTCAGGGAAACATTAAGGTTTTTTTTAAGCTACTCATATTCCAGTGTCATAACATTTTACATCAGAATAACCTTCAGAATATATTACCCAAATGAATTGATAACTATCATTGTACCAATATCCGAACTTCGTCTTCTAGAAAAATAAAAAGTTTTATATTTTAATAATTTTTACTTCATTGATTCATGGTTACCTCAAAACTATTCTTATTGTTGAACCTATTTAATATTTTAATAAAATGTTTAATATAGTTTAAGTATCTATGAGAGTTTATCCACCCTTTAAATTCATCAATATTCTCAAAGTCTCTTCCTTCAGTAGTGTCTCTAGTACACTTATCGAGCCTTCAACTTCATAATTTTTAATTCTCAATATTTTTCTGAATATAAAATAGAATCCTATTTTATCCTTAAATTGTTTTGATTTAATTTCCATTTAAATTATAATATAACATCATCTGAATTATATGTCCAAACCACTTAGGTAGTTTAGACTTTATAATTCTTATAATTAACTTTTTATCTGACCACACAGTGTTTATACGTTATCATTTTATAGTATACCATATGGATCAATAAACTCATCATGTTTTTATAAATGATGTCACTTATGTTTCCATTATAGAAAATTTACAAAACTGATTTACTTTCACCAACTATTGTGAGTCTTCTTCCCTAAGACAATTTTTTCCTTTAATAAATTTTTTTACTCTCCAGTATACTTAGTTGTACACTGTTCTTTGTAGACTATGAATTATGATGACATGATCTCTACTATTATATATTACTTCTTAATACCCAAGCAATCACATCAATTTATCACCTTTTGTAATTTTATCATATAACTTCGTGATTACATCTATTGAAAAAATTATAATCAAGAAGTGTATCTTCCATGAGTTTATATATCAAGAAACTCTTCTTCAAAAAAAATTCGTTGATTTTCAATTAAACTTATTAATTTTTGAAGAAATTACCCCAAACTCATTTTCAAAACATCTTATATACTCAATCCTTCCGTTATAAGTAACTTTCATATAATACCATGTCCAAATAATGTAACTTCTAGACGTCTCTTCTTCCAACTTGACTTCTTCACTATCATCCAAGTGTCATTTACCTATTAACATAAGTTTTTAATAATTTTTAAACAGATGTATGGATTGTCATGAAGTCTATAAGTAACATGTTGTTGATAGTTCTTTCATCATGTTTTAACAGTTTTCATGGAGTAACAAATAAGTATAACTCAATAATTATTATATATAATTGTTTGTTCCTGATAAAGCTAACATGTAACATTTTTCTTCATCTTTTAGAAGCATTAAATCCCTTATTATTCATTATAAATGGTGAACCATTTAATAAAATAATCTAGATAGACCATAAATATATCCTTATTTAGTATCTTTTTGTACAATAATGGACATATATCTATGTTCCTTCATTTTATGGATTCAATTTCTAGTCTATGCACTTTCGGTGTATTTACCTTTGGAATACCTATAGGTAACTTTAATTCCATTATTCAATCTCCTTTATCAGTGACTACATTATTATAAATTAATAAAAAATGAAACACTTCATCATCATAACCCCTTGGGTACTTCATATATAACCAATATGAATATCCCAAATCACTTTGAAATAAATAACATCAAGAAATTATAAAATGTAATGATACAAATAAGGAAAATATAAAAATATAGGCTAAAGTGGAAGATACAAAAAAATTAAAATTATATGAAAACTCTAAATCACCATATGATGATCTCTATATGAGAAAACGCCACAAACACATCAAAAAACAAGCATCGACTAGTGTAGAAACACATGTCATCAATATGAGATCATAACTTGTGTATCTATAAAAGAAATGAGAGATACATAAACACAAGGGAGTTTATGTAGGGTTTGAGCAACATGTTCCTAAAAAAATTTCACTAATGAGTAAAAAACCCCATTTATAAGACATTTCAAAATTTACAGTCAAAATAAATAAAATTATTAATGTGAGGGTATATAATGAAACCGAACCATGAGCCTAAATTCCTTGAGGAATAAATTTCTTCCCTTTATGTAATCACTATTATGGGATGAATTATTAAAAATAATTAATTTGAAAAAAAAATTAGAAAATATGCCCTCGATTATTTTGAATATAAGGAATAATTTAAATTCTTATATATTTAATGTTAGTATTTTTTAAAAAATAAAACCCTTTTTACGAATAGTTTGAAAAATAAATAGGTTCATAGGGGGAAAAATTACCTTAAATATAAGTCAAATATATAAACAATATTGTAAAAAAACATATCAAATGTAGGTACAAATAAAGAAGTATAAGTGGAATATTGAATTATATATAAAAATATGATAAATTTAACAATGAAAATTAATGAAAATAATAAAATCAAGCGAACATTAAATATGATGAAAATCATGAGAGTGTAATTGAATAAATATAATATAAAAATCTAATATGGGATTAAGACTCAATAATAAAGAAAAATAAGTCAATTCATGCCTATAATGAGAAGCACATTATATTTTAGGGAGACAATTAAAGATGTACTTTGGTAGAACTATCACCCACCTACAAAAAACTGTTCCTAGAAAATAATCATCTTAGATTTCCCTAACCTAACCTATTTGAATAGCACTACCTATATCCATATATTTTCATTAAATATATGATAATATTCAAACTCTCATCAAAACTATCATAGAAATCATCTATTTATTTCCTAAATAGATTCATAGTGTGCCTATAAATCTATCTCATATAGGCAAGGATAAATATCATAAATGATACCATAAAACCTATAGAAATCCTCAAAACATATTCCAAATCCCTCCCCCAATTAAACTTTAATACGAAACCCCTTTCCCTTCATATAAGAATAAAATTATAACCAATTTAATTACACATTTGACACAACTAGTATTTTCATAATACATTGTGGATCAACCAAATGTGTAGATTATAACATAAATTATTTTTTTAAAAGGATTCAAATTACCCTTTGTATTTAACAAACATTTAGAAAATTAAAACCCTTTGGTTGAGAACAATTTTTAAGAAATAATCAATTATAAATTTCATTTAAGGAAAATATAAGCTTTAACATTGATCCAATATGTCCAATATACCCTTTATAGGAATACAACATCATTTAAAAATATAACAAATAACATGAACCACAACTAATATATATGTAACATAAGAAAATAATAAATAAATCAATTGAGGTATAATAACAAGGAAATTATAACAAAAAAATATCATAAAATATTAACAAATCCATAAATTCAAAAAATATCAAATGCTGGATCATTTCTAAATCACATAGAAATTAAAAACAAATTTTTTATCACTAAATATTTTAATAATATCCTCTTATGAATATTATGAATCAAACAAAGTGCAAAAAATTTATTCAAGGTGTGTATAGATTAGGAACCACTAAAAACCCTTTTTTTTGTGAAACTTGAGAAGCACTAGTACTAAGAAAAACAATATGAATTTATAAATATTATTCTATATATGTAAATTTAGAACTGGAGATGAGTTTGTAAAATTCTATCACCCTTATAAGGCCAAAGAAATGGATTTTCATAATATTGAATCCAATGTGATCTGAGATGGAGATTGATGATGTGTTTGTTTTCAAACCAGTTATAGAGGGGAATATTGTAGTGGTTGTGTCTTATATGATAAATTGGGTTTAAAAATAAAATATTATGGAAGGTAGTAATTATATATGTTCTTGTGGGTTAGAAAGAAGAGGTAACAATTCAAAAAAAGTTAAAAATAGAAAAGGTGTGTCAGTGTAAGTTCAAAGCTATTTCTAGTGAAAAGAACAAACATCATTATAGTAAAGGATTAGCTTATATGTAATGACCCATGTATTTATATAATAATAATTTTTTAATTAATATTAATATTTATGAATAATATATTAATTTAATGTTAAATAGGACACTTTTTATGAAATAACACTCAATACGCAATAAAAGGTTTCCTTGAAATCTTATGTTCCAGACAAATCTGAGTTATACCAAAAAATAAAACAATAATAATATTATTTTAAATGGTAGTTAATGCATAGTCATTGTATTTTCTAGAATAAAATTTATTATCTATATAATGATTACAAATGTTTGTTAAATTTTATAAAATTTATTTTAGAGGCTTAAAATAATAATGAACCCTATTTGAAGTATGAAATACTTTAATATTCCTTAATAAGTCGATTTACAACCTTTTGATGGAGAATCATTTTTAAATCTAGTTGTTTTTTCACTTTTATATGTTCTATTTTACAAAATAAACAACTACCTTATAATTGTGACATAAAAATTTAATTTGGGTAAAATTTTGGTATTTTTCTGATAAAGATCATTATTAATGAATAGTGAAAATACTGCATTTTATGTCAAAACTGTCTTTTCATCAAATTTATTTATATGATTAGATTTTTCTTTTAAATGATTTTAAAGTGTAATTAGATTATATTTTATCGTTTAATCCATTGTTGTTTATTGTAAGTAATATATCTTTGAAATTGGACATGAACACATGTCAATATTTTGGTAGTTTTTATTTCTTAAAAACATGATTTTTTGTTTTGATAATGGGAAATAATTTTAAATTAATTCCTGAAACTTCTATGTTTTGAATTTAGAAAATTGGATTCCATATTTTGAATAATTATTAATAGATTGTGCAGATATATAACTTTTATTTTCATACATTATGAATAATAACTTCAGAACATATTTTATTTACCATGGTTAATGGGTAAATCTAGTAAATAAGTGTAAAAAATATTATTATAATAATATTAAATTACCCTAACATGTGTCCTAAACCTATTTTATGAGATATGTCTGACCATGGTCATCCATGGGTAGATTTTAGGACCCCATGGATCAACTTGTGTCTGAAAATGACATTAAATTACTTTTAATTTAATATTAATGAAAATATAACCAAAATATATATCTTTTACTAATTTTTATATGGGGTTATATATGTGATCATTTCTACTATAAATATTCATGGGAAATATGAAAGGTTTTCATAAATCATGGAATTTTCTTTATAATTTTGAGACATTAAATAAATAAATTTAATTATGGAACAATGATGATGCAATGACTGCTTCATTAATAAAGGATTCAAATAAATGATATTATAAATGTTAATGTAAATGTAATATTTTCATTTTGATGTCATATAATAATTTTTTGGATTATAGTTACAAGTTATCTTTGTATTACTGATCTTTATTCAAAGTAATAAAGTTATGTTTCATTTCTTAAAAAGTCATGATATGAATAGTGTCAAAATTGACATAATTCATATTTTAAAATATAAAATATTTTATGAAATATTATAAAATTCAAAAAAAATAATATTTGGAAAAATAGATATAATAAATCTGAAATTTTATTACTGACTCCTTAATTGGATATTTTTCATGTATTGGAAACTATTTTTATTATCAAAGTGTTAAATTCGTGATAAAATGGTGAGTGTAAAAAAGTGTTAAATAAAAAAGATTAGGATTAAAAAATATCCAAAACCATTCCAATTATTATTGGATGATTTTATTTAGACTTATATTTATATTATCTATTTATTTAATGAGATGTGGACCTTTTTAAACTGAAAACCATTTAATAATAAAATAATACTTTCGAACATTGATAAAGAGCCCTTCCTCTCTCCTATAAAAGGGCATCACCTCTAACCCTTACTCACTCCTATCAAGTCCCTTGTCTCATCTAAAAATTTCCCAAATAATCTATCAAAATCCCAATATTCTTCCTAGAATCTTTTCTTTTAGGTAGAAGTCAATTCAAGAGAGCCCTTTTTCATAAATCAAAAGTAGTTACCCAATTTGAGGTAACATATTATCTCAAGTTTCTTTCCATTATTTTTCTTTCTCCACTCTCTATGATCTTATTATTCTTTGTTTACATTAAAATACCAGTATCCTCAATGTAATAGGTTATTTTTATGAGAAGTATTCTAACTACACTTACAAACACCTCTATCTAATGGGTATAGAACATATTGATTCATTAGAAGGCGTGCTATTGCCTCCCAAAATGATGATTGTTCAATCTTATACACCTTCTTATTTTATACAGTATAAAATAAAACCCTTTAAATTTTACTTTCATTTAAAGGGAATATTTTTTCTATGAAGATTATTACTAAATGAAAAAGGAATGTTTTTAATGTTTTTGGTGACAATAACCTCTCTTCCAACGTAATCGTTATTTGGATTCCTCTATAATCATTAATGTATTTAAAAGGAAAAGAAACCTCTTATTAACTTTTTGGATGTTTTGGTATTGAAAATGGTTTTTTAAATGGATTGATTATTGCAATATGTTTAAATGATATCTTGTGATTGAAAATGAAATGTTTTTAGTAAAATATTGATATTTGAAATATTTTATGCAATTTGATTATATAATGGTATTTGTACATTTGACAGGTGGTTACATGATAAACCAAATGATGGGTAGTTCCGTGATAATATAAGGATAGTTAGTTATGTTATAACCTCAAATACATTGGGTATGGATGTCGGCCGTATGTCCATTCCATTTTTAAGAATTATTTTTGGAAGTCGATCACATGGTTATTCCATTTAAGTATGATTTTATCCCATGTGTACCATTTATATGTTATGTATACTTTTTAAGGGTTTTATGGTAATATTTTGGTTAAAAAAGAAGGGTAAGAAATGATCTTATATTCAGTGAAGTGTTTTTTCTACTTATTTAAGGTGAAAATTAGTACTTTATGATAAAGTATTCATGGTTTACATGTTGTTTTGAAAACTAATAGTTTTCATTTTTTATGTATCCCTTATTGATATTTTTATGATCATGTTATGTTTTTAAATGTTTTACACAACACTAAAAGTATAATAGGGTCAAAGATGGGATCAAAGAAAAATTCATGCTGTTTAAAATATGGAACTAATATGTTTTATTTTTTAAGAGTTTTTATTTTATGAGAAAAAAATGAATACTGAGTAGAAGTGTCTACCTGTAATATTCGAGTTGTATATATAAGTTATGACCTAATTCTATAAAGAAAAAAAATATCTTAAAAGTTAATTATTAACTTAATTCATGATTATGTAATGTTTAAGGCGGTGTCATTACAGTTTGTATCAAAGGTCGGTTTAGATAACTTTAGAGGTTAGGGTGTTATTTAAGAATAAGTGACATAACCATAATTGTTAGCATATTACAAAGTGTCATAGTTATTTTATATAAATAAAATTAGTTTAACATAACATTAATAATTTTATATTAGTGTTTACCCTCATTATAAGATAGTATATGAGGATTTTACTGATATACTCACACTGACCTATTAGGTTTTAGTAAATGGATAGATCTAGTAGGCACTAAAGTAACACTGGATGTGAAGGAAAAGTGTGGTGGTTTTCTGGATGAGAAACCAAATGAAATAAAAGATGCAATGATAAATCTTATGGTTATTCTTAACCAACTATCTGAAGTCATGATTGACCACTTGAACCTTTGGGATATTTCTAAGGCATCATATTTGTGAGAAACGAATCCCAATGGAAGTTCATGTCAGAATTATTAAGGTAAGTATATTAAAAAACCTATGTTTCAAGGATGTGGAAAGAAACACTTAGTAAAATGATTCAAAGGGATGTGAAGACGTTTCAGATGTGGTAATGAATGTCATAAATCAATAACCTATCATTAAAAAAGGAAGCACCCAATTTTCTCAAGGAAATGAAAATAATTTCTTTCTAAAGGATCAATTGAAAGTTTTAAATGTGGTGTGAATGGTCATTATAAAAATACATGTCCTATGAAGAAGGTTATAGAATAGGATCAGTGGGATCGTACCCATATATGTTTACCAATTCCTAATTCCTTTCCAATTGAATATGAGGAAACTGAAAATGACCTATCTGAGGTATGTATTATTTTCTAAGCTCGTATTTTGACATTAATTAAATCTTTGGTCATTGTGCATGATTTTGTTTGTAAGAAAAAGTATTATTGAATAATATGGAAAATAATGGTCAATGGATCATGAATAATGTTGAATGATTAAGAATTAAACATATAAGGGATTCAAGAGTTATGGTAGATTTTAGGATGATTAAATGATTAAAAGTTCTAAGGATTTTTTGATGATGGGATTACTTTGGAAGAATTTTTCTTGTATGTGTAACCCTGATGTTTGATATGTGAAAATGTTATTCAAGAAAGAATTACCTTTTCTTGTGTGGACATAAGGGAAAACCTTATGGGCTCAGATGATATTTTGTTTTTGAGGTGATAAATGGTTATTACATTTTGGAATGCAAAATGAAAGGTATTATATAACCTTTGAGGATAAAATAGGTTATGGTTTTTTTGCGGAAATTATCTAATTTTTTTGAGAATGTTATAAGAATGATATGGTTTTAGAAATAGGACAACCCATGAGATGGGAGAGAACCCATCACATCTGGCAATACCATTGGAATTGAACACACAACCGAAGGGCAACAAGGGCACATCTCCTACAATGTTCCTACGTAAAGTCCCTGGATAGTATGACTTATTATTTTTATTTAAATGATTTTATTGATCAAGAATAATTTGATTTTGTATCTTATGTTTTATAAAATGGATATCCTTAGTATTGGAAAACAATTTAGTGATTAGGTGATAAAGAATATTTTGGAATACATTTTCTCTTTGGGGAACACTATATGATTTAGGAAATTAGTATACTTTTGGATTCCAATTGAGGAGTAATGGTGGAATTTAATTTTGGAAGAATATATGGTTTTATTGTGGACATATAGATATTTGGGTTTTTTATGGAAATTATTAACCTATATTATAGAATATGTGATTAGATTAATTAATTTTATGTATGAGACTTTAAGAGTAGCTGATGTTATTTAGAGATAAAAGTTGAGATTTTTGTGGAAGACTATGTGATAAAATCCTTCTAAATTTTGGATTTCAAACCTAGATTAGATTATTTTGAATAATTTCAAGGAATATTTTTTATTAAATGGTTTTTTTGAACTTTTGGTAATGTTTGTTGAATTTTGGAGCTTAAGAGTACTGTTTATTTTTATAAAGGATTAACCTTTTAGGAATTATCTGATCTCGTACAAAAAAATTTTGTATTTGGTTAATATATAAAGATAGGGGAAATATATAGTGCATATTTTCTAGATTATGTGATTCTCCTGATATTCATTTTAGCTCTTTTTATGAGACCAAATCATTTTAAATCGTCATCTTTGGGAGAAAAGATGTGTTTTTGGTATAAATATAGTAAATGATGAAAGTCTACATGACCAGTAAGTATGTTTCCCTATGTTTTTAGTCAAGATAATAAATAAATTCCTTAATTTTATAAAAGGGAACCTAAAAAAATTTGTCCATTTAAATTCTCTATTGGGGAATAAATTACCGTTTAACCCATCACATGTTTGTGATTTTCAAGTGGTTAAATTTCTCCTAATCTTGTTTTCTATCATTCTCCACCAGTATATGACACTTAGTTTCACTTCTATATCAATGTTTTCCTACAGGGAATCCTTGTATGTGTTATCTCAAGTGAATTTTAAACTTCTCCTTATTTATTTTAAAGTGATAGTTTTATTGAACATTTTTCTAATGTGGGACATTCAATGAAGTTTCCATGCCCAATTTTAAAATTGTGAGGTCACAATTTCCAAAATGGGAAAGGATGTAACCATCGAGGTATTTATATTAAAATAATTTTTTCATTACTATTAGTATTTATGAATAAGATATTAATTTAATGTTAAATACAACACTTGTTCTGATAGAATACCTAACATGAAACAACAGGTTTCTTTGAAATATTACATTCCCCACAACATTGAGTTATAGCAAAAAATAAAATAATAATAACATTTTTTTAATTGTAGTTAAGAAAGACCAATTGTATTTCTAGAAATGAACATAATTAACTATATTATTATTATACATGTTTTATAAATGTTTTTACATTTATTTTAGAGTCTTAATATATAAATTAATCCGATTTTAAGCATGGAATACTTTCATAATTTTTAAAAGGCCGATTTACCACCTTTTGAGGGAGATCCATTTTTTAAATACAGTTTTTTTCACTTTTATATGTTATATTTAAAAAAAATAAACTTCTTCTTTAGAATTGGGACATCAAAATTTGTTTGGGTTGATTTTTGTTATTTTCTGATAATGTTCACTCTTTAATGAATAGTGAAAAATACTGCATTTTAAGTCAAAACTGTCTTTTTGTCGAATTTATTTATATCATTATATTGTTTTTAATATTGGTTTTAAAGTTTAATTATATTATATTTATATCATTTAATCCAATTTTTTTCATTTTGAGTAATTTCAATTTGAAATTGGACACAAACAAATGTCAATCTTTTGGTAATTTTTACTTCTTAAAAACACGCTTTTTGGTTTGGAAAATGAGAATTAATTTTATATTAATTTCAGAAACTTATTTGTTTTGAATTTGGAAAAATATATTCCATATTTGTAATGAGGAGGTTCAAATTTTTTAAATAGGTAACATTTATTTTTAGACATTATGAAAAGTAACATTGAGTAAATATTTTATTTACCATGGTTAAAGGGTAAATCTGGTAAATATGAATAAAATATAATATCATAACAAGATTAAATTATTCTAAAATGTGTTCTAACCATATTGGATGAGATATTCCCAACCATGGGAATCCCTGGGTCGAACTTAGGACATCATGGATCCACTTGTATTTGAAAATGACATTTAATTACTTTTAATTTAATGTTAATGAAAATGTAACCTAAACATATATCTTTTACTAAAATAACTTTTATATGTATTTATATAAGATATTGCATCGACTATAAATTTAAATTGGGAATATAAAAATATTTTCAACATCATGGTATTTTATTTATAATTTTTAAACATTAAATAAATAAATTTAATTATGACACAATGAGGATGCAATGATTGCTTCATTAATAAAGCATTCAAATAAATGATATTATAAATGTTAAAATAAATGTAATTTGGTCATTTTGATGTCATAAATGATTTTTTTGAATGCTTTATACATGTTATATATGCATTAGTAAATTTATTTTGAATTAATCAATTTTTTTCTTTTTTAAAAAAGTCATGCTATAAATAGTATAACAATTTACATAATTCATATTTTAAAATATAAAGTATATTATTATATATTATAAAAATAAATAAAATCTAAGATTCATAAAAATTGTTATAATATGTATAAAAGTTTATTAATGAATCTTTAATTAGATATTTTTCATGTTTTGGTAACTATTTTGATTCTCAGAGTGCTAAATGCTTGAGAAAACGACGAGAGTAAAAAAGCTCTAAATAAAAATGACAAGGATTAAAAAATATCCAAAACCTATTCAATTTTTATTGGATTATTTTATTTCTACTTATATTATTATTATATTATAATTTTATGAGTTTTGTATCTTTTGAAACTGAAAATAATTCTATAATAAAATAATACTTTAAAATTTTCTTAAAGAGCCCCTCCTCCCTCTTATAAAAGGCATCAATTTTAACCCTTACTCACACCTCCCAAGCCCCTTGGATCGTCCTAACTATTCCCAAATAAGCTCCCAACATCCCTATATTCCTCTGAGAAACCGTCCCCTAGTTATAAGGAAATTCAAGGGAGACCTTTGTCTCAAATCAAAAGAAGTTACCTCATTTGAGGAAACATATTCTCTAATGTTTCATTCCATTATTTTTTCCTTATCCAATCCCTGTGATCTTATTATTTTTTTACAAAAAAAACAATATTCTAAATATAAAAGGTTGTTTTTATGATTATTATTTGAACTAAACTTACACACACCTCTATCTAATGGGTATAAAACATACTATTTCTGTGGACAATGAATTACTATCTCACGAAACTATGATTTTTCAATCACATAATACCACCTCTTATATAGGAAAGTATGATGGACTTGTAGTTATATATGATATTTATGATATTTATTTTATCTTTATGCTTATGTAATTCTCATTTGAATATACATTTATTATTTTCATGTTGTATATATACTATAATTTCATTCGAGGAAGTGTGGACTACTGCCCCCTCTAAGTGACATGACTCATTCATTCCATAAATGGAAGTATAATGGATGACGTTAATGAAATTATATATGATGTTATACTGGAATTATAATATACCTATGTATCATTTAGTTATCATTCCTATAAAGATGAAAAATAAATTAATATTTTGATCTTGTGTACGTACGACTTATCATCTCCATGAACGGTGCATTTCATTTCTTATATCCAAATTTATGGACTATTATAAATAAATATATTCTAGATATATATGATATATATTATAACTAAATAATGAATATTATTTTGAATATAATTTAATTTTGACAACATGGAAAATTTGTAATTATGATGAGTTCATCTTTGACTCAAGTTCCGAACATCGACAAAAATGTCTAATATAAACTCAAATAATTAAATAATTGTCATAGAAATGTAATGAGTGATATAAAATTAATAATAAACTTAATATAGGTTTTAAATAATGTTTAAATTAACTTAATTTTATGATTCTGGAAGAAAAAGAAACATACAAGACAAGTTAGACTCGAGTTAAGGGACTTCGTCTCAATCTCCTTTCATTGAGGCATGTTTTGATAATATACACATCCTTTTATATGGTTTATAATAAAACCCTTTTGACTTTTACTTATATTAAAAGGGAATATTTTGTCTAAGAATCATTTTACTAAACTAAGAAAGGAATGTTTTTAACGTTTGTGGTGATCATGACCTCTCCGCTACTGTAATCGTTATTTGGATCCCACTATAAGTATTAAGGTTTTTAAAAGAAAAAAACCCCTTATTCACTTTTTGGGTGTTTTGGTATTGGAAATGGTTTTTGAAATGGATTTATTATTTCAATATCTTGAAATGATATATTGTGATTTCAAATCCAATGTTATTTGTAAAATTTTCATATTTTCATTATTTTATGTTTTTTGATTATATAATGGTACTTGGACATTTGATAGGTGGTTTTGTGATAAACCAAACTATAAGTGGTTCTATAATAAACCAAGGACGTGTTGTTATGTTATAACCTCAAATGCATTGGGTTTAGAAGCTAGATGTATGGATATTCTATCTATAAGAATGTTTTTTGGAAGTCTACCATACAGTTATTTCATTTAATTATGATTATGTCCCATGTTTACCTTTTATATGTTATGTGTGCTTTATATGGGTTTTATGATAATCTTTTGGTTATAAAAAAGGGAAAGAAATGAGCTTATATTTAGGGATGTGTTTTTTCTACTTTAATAAGGTGAAAATTATAACTTTATGATAAAGTATTAATGGTTTACTTGTTGTTTTGAAAACTAATAGTGTTCCTTATTTATGTATCCCTTAAAGAGATTTTAAAGCTAATAAAATGTTTTTGAAATGTTTTTCACAGGACATAAACTGGAATAGGGTCAAGTATGGTATTAATGAAAAGTAATGCAGTTTAAAACATAGAACTAAAAATGTATTAATTTTTATAAGAGTTTTCATTTTATGAGAAAAAAATGAATACTGAGTAGAAGTGTCTACATGTAATATTCAAGTTTTATGTATAATTTACAAACTAATTAAATAAATATCTAAACCTGAAAATATTCTCATAGTGAATTATTAATTTAATTCATGACAACGTAATGTTTAAGGTAGGGTCCTTACATTATACTAGTCAATAAGTTTCAGGGTAGTTAGGTTTCACACAGGTTAGTAGTTTCATTCTAGTTATTCATTGTGAATGTTAGGAAATATAATGAAAGTAAGGTAGGTTCACACATGTTTGGTGACATAGAGGCAAATCATTGTGAATGATAGGCCACAAAAAAAGAAGTATGAAGAGTTGGGTGAAGTTTAAGGTTTTCTTATAAATAAGAATTTTTCTCATCATTTAGGTAAGAAAAAATATTTAGAGAAGTTATAAATGGTTATTCTTTAGGTAAGATGTACAATTCCATAGCTATGTAATGGTATTATAGAGATAGTTACCTCAACTAGTGATGAGTGAAGGAAATATTGCTGAGTTAGTGCCTTGAATAAAGGTAGAGAGAATCCATCATCACAAATAATGTTAGTGAACCATACTTGTCTAAAATTGTGTGAGAAAAGTTATATTATCAAATGAATCTATAAAAATGAAGTTTTTTTTATCTATTTATGAGAGATAATATTGGGGTGAAATAATAAATTCCATTGAATTTTCAAGGAAATACATGATCAGACCATACATGAGAAATGGTACCTGATTGAAAATTTCTCAACAAAAATAATTGAAAAAGGATTAAAAATGGGTTACATGAAAGGAAATATCTATTTGAAGGATATTATTTAGGCTATGGTTTTACACATTCAACAATATGTAACATAAATCTACACACAAATTACATATATTTTTTCCTTGTGGTTTAGAATAATATTATTGAATCGTATTCTAGAATTCATGATAAAAAACACTCTACAAATTTATAATGATATAAAAGTGAGGATTATATAGATAAAATGATAAAACATATGTATAAAGTAGTGATTAGAAGGGGAGTTTGTGGATGTTATATGAGGGAGCCACAATGATATTCCCTAAACATTTTTATAACACTAGTGAACCTAGTTTGGAGTGACTATAGAAAAAAAATTATTTAAAAATCTATTAAAGTTTAGTGGAATTTGAAACATCAGAAAAATACCATGTGGATCCTCATTATAAAATTACTTAATAGTGAACCTAGTAAAATATATGTATATTTTCATTTCATAATTTATAATTATGGTGGATGTGTGTTTGACTATGATAGGTTTAATCTATTCCTGCCAGTATTGCAACGACACTGACTCTAATAACTGGAAACCAATTTCTACTTTTTAAAATTGGCACATATACAAAGTGAGAAATCCCAAAGTAGATATTTTTTTATTAGATTTAGATAACTAGATACATACATGATACGCATTTTACATTAGGAAAAGAAAATAAAACACAACAAAATAAAATTCTCAGCATCCTTGAAAATCATTTAGAGGATTTATCTTTATAACTTGGGGAAAGTTAAAAAAAAGGGTGAGTTAAAATGATTAGTAAGGGTTAAATACATAAGAAGCTATCATGAATTAATAAAAATATTTAATATATATATTTAAAATAATTAAAAACTCATGACTTTTAATCAAAATCTTAGCAAGAAATAATGTATAATCAACATGGTAAGATAACTAATCGAACACCCATGCCATTTAATCAATAAAGTTAGAATGAAATGCATATAGAGATAATATCAATGTGAAAAACACCATGGATAATAAAAATAAATAAATTCTCAATTAATTAATTTCATAATTATTGGATGTCATTATTTTAGTCACTATGATGCCTTTATTATCAAGACCTTTCACAAGACAATTTAAACTATGGGTAAAACCCATCTGATTTGGCCAAATGATTTGTCTCATGAGATCGGTCCATGAATCAAGGGGATATATATAACTTGGACCACCCATAACTGCATGTAAAAATATTCTTTATATATATAATATTTGTTTTAATTCGTGAATCAATATTCCTTATCTTCAAATATCTATACTGATTAAAGGATACCAATTTATCAATATTTCTATAGTGAGTCAAATAAATTTCAAAGTAAAAAATATATAAAAATGTGGTATAAATTCTAGGTAATAATAATTTTCATGATTAAATAATTTTTATATTTATTATAAATTTATTATCTAATGAATAATGATCACAATAAAGTGATTGTCTCATGATAAAGTAAACGATATCAAAATAAAATTAGATAGTAAAATAATTTTTACTTCTTTAGTAACTTTTAAATTGTAAAAATTTGAAGAATAAACATGAAATAAATCATAAATCATCATGAATAAATTGGAATTAATTTTAAATACATCAAAGATGTATTATATACACCACCAAAACGTGTATAGGTGATTATTAAAAAATATGACTAAATGAAATGGAAATTGAGATGAAATACCTTACCAGACGCTTTCCTTTAGTTGAATTTGATTTAACCTACTTTATAATGGTTTTAAGAATTATGATAAAATATAAAAGAACCATAATCATATTTATAAAATCATATATGATCCTATTATAAAAATATACAACCCATTTTTTAATAATATTTCATTATTTTCATTGTTTCAGTTGATAGTTTCCTTGTTTCATCATGTGGGTTTAATCCTGAAAGATCCAATTATTTTACATTGGATATAAATAAACCATACCCATAATTATAATAAAAATATAAATATCATATTTACTCAATAGATACATTATTATATACGTTTTTTAATTCTGGGAATGGAAAATGACCCACATCGCTTTGTGGAGACTGTTGGCCTTACATAATCATGAACTACGATATCATTACCTGAATGAGTTAAAGGGTAAGGAATAATATGATATATTAATTTTTTATAATTTATATAAATTTATATTTATTAAATATATTTATTATATTTATTCTTATTACCTTCCATGTATTGAATAAGTGAAAAACGAATCACATCACTTTGTGAGGTGGTAGTCTACTTTACACATAAGCAACATTATCAATTTTTAAACAGAAAGGAAAGTAAGAAGGTATAAGTGATATTATAATTAGTGAAGTATAATAATATCATAAATATTATATATAAATATTAAATCAATTATTATATACAACCATTATATGTGATAATGGAAAAATAGTAACATCGGTTTGTGAGGTGGTAGTCTACCGTACAGGCGACCAAATATTTTGTAACCCATTTGATGCAAGTGGAGAAGGATAGAGGATATTACATTAAAATAATAAAATATCTGTATATTTAAGGTATTATAGTTATTATACTATCATTATTGAAGAAAATTTTAAGGAGTTTAAAGAAGAAGTAAAATTAAATTGAGCGTTTAAAGACCTTATGGATTCTTCGAATGACCTCTTTTGGTTTGCACCAAAAGCCTTCCCAGGAAAGGTTTATGATCAAATTAATGGATATATTATATTTTTATGGGATTAATTAAGTGATTAATAAATTTATTTTTGGATTCATAATATATTTGGAAGTGTGAATAAGGGAGGAGATGGGGTGGCCTTTTATAAGTTGGGGAGAGGACACACATTGAATTTTTTAAAAGAATCAATCACAACCATGTTTTTATAATGAATAAGTAAAAAAACCAAGTCATTATAGATCCATATAGGTTATAAAGATTAAATATGTCCATAAAATTTGGTTTTTATAAGCTTCTAGGTCATTTTAACCATTATCATTTTATTTTATCCACCAATAAATCTGTTTTTACTTAAACCGCAGTAATTAATTTTCACTGCTTTCACTATTTATATATTCAAAAAATAATTTTAACATATGATATAATATAAATTATTATGATTAAAAATATATAATATATTTCTCCAAATTCATATAATAAATGTGAAATAATCTAAGTTAAAATTATATCTGTAGACGTGATAAAAAAGCGGGGTTCCAAAGAGAAACTTCTGATAAACATCGGTGGTTTTAATGTCAAAATTCAATATGAAATTGATTAAAATGAAAAAAAAATTATTTATTATAATATATATTGACTAATATTTTATATATAATAATTTAAAATACAATTTATCATTTTAAATAATTTAAATTAAAAAGGTGTTTTCAATAAATAATCATTATTTTTAACAATTCATTAAAAATGAATCTTTTAAGAAAAATTACAAAAATTCAACATAAGATAATTTTGATATGATGATTTAAAAAAAATTACTTTTTCATATATAATATCTATAATTTTAGAAATATAATTTTATCATAAGTTCTAAAAAATGATGAAACCATTTTCTTTGAAAAAATACAATTTTTCAGACAATATTTCTTTTACATTCAAATGATTCTAATTTTTATTTATAATAAAAAAATAACCGATGAAAATTTTTGAACTATATATTTTTCAAAATTTAGAAGTAATTTTCATACCCTTAAAATTAATTTCTATGTTATAGTGGTCATGTTTAAACAATATTTTAATAGAGTATCATATTTTTCTTTTAAAACCGGTGTTGCATGAATCAGAAGATATCAAAGAGGTTGAATTTATTTAAAAGGGAAGAAATAATAAATTATAAAGTTGTTACATTATTATCTCCAAAAAAAATATTCCTAAATTTTTTTTGGATATTTATTTCTAAATAGATGAGTGTAGTTCTTATTTATAACATCAATTGGTTCCCACACTGTTACCTCGATTTTGTTATTTCTCCAACAGATCTTTTCATGTTTAGTCATCTGATTCCTCAATAATTGTTCCCTATTATCCAAAATCTGAATGAATTATTTATATTAAGATAGACCAGATTCCTATTATATTTCATTAGAGGTGAGCACATGGGTTGGGTCTCACATATACTTCCTTTAAAATGATATATGGAACAAATCATGTACTTTAGATAGACTTGATGGATTTTTCAAATTGTAATAAATAAATCCAATTGTTTCATTGATTTCAAATGTTTTGGTATACCTAGGGATAAACATTCCCTTATCACCGAACCTTATAACCCCATTTTAAGTAGATACTTTCAAGAAAACAAGATCTCCCACTTGGAATTCCAAATCCTTCCTTCGAATATCAGTATAAATATTTTTCCTAATTTGAGTTTCTTTAATATGAGATTGAATAGTATTTATATATATATATTTTTTTCTATTCATTAATTTCTAGTCCTATAGGTTTATTTTCTATAAATTAATCAAAAAATGTTGGAGTATGGCATCTCTTTCCATATAATGCTTCATATGGGCCATTTGAATACTTGAATTGAAACAATTGTTTTAGGAAAACTCTACCAAAGGTTAATAATAATCCCAAAAACCTTGAAAGTTAAGAGAGTATTACCTCAACTTTTCATATTATGTTTGAATAGTCCTTTTGAGACTATAAATTAGTTTGGGATAGTAGGTTTTTCTCAAATAAATCTCAGTATCTAGATCCATTTGAAGACTCTTCCAGAATATTGATGTAAAACAAAGATCATGCTTATACATAATAAAAATAGGTTCACCATGACATGTTAAAAATTCATTGATATAGATCCTTTTAAGGAGATCAAGAGGTAAATCTTATATTATAGCAAGGAAATTTTCATATTTGGTTAGGTGATAAAAAATAATCCATATTGCATCATTTTTTCTAGGTGTCTTTGGTAGTCCTGTGACAAATTCGATAGTAATGTTATCTCATTTTCACATAGTAATAAGAAGTAGTTAAATTAATCTTCTAGGATGATGTATAAAAGATTTTACCTATTTAAAATGAAGGTATATTGATATATAGTTTGTAATTTCCCACTTCATGTCATCCTACCAAAAATGTTCCCAAAAATCCCTATACATATCGATGCTACAAGGGTGTATTTAGAAATTTGAGCTTTGAGAATCATCAAAAAAAATATCTTTGGCTTTGGAATATATGGAAAAATTAATCCCTTTAAAAATTTTATAACACCATCTTCATAAACAATTTATACTAATTTATAATTATTCAAAACTTTATTTTTTTCCCATTGAAAGGACTAGTTTGGGATATACCTAACACTGAGAGGGAGGTGAATTAGTGTTGGGGACTTTTTAAACCAATTCCAACTTTTACCCATGTACCTCTTGACCTGTTAGGATCTTGATTCTCTTATTCTCTTTTCCCTATTGCATAAAATACTAGAAAGTCGTAAAAATATTCACACGATATTTTTATATGGTTCACCACTCAATAAGAGTAGCTACGTCCTTGACATGCATGGGTTTAACCAGTTCATGGATTCTCCACTATGATGTGATATGCAGTTAAAATGGAGTGGCTGGGAAAACAATCCTCTAACCTATGTGAGTATCTACACTTTAGAGGGGGGTGGGAAACAATCCTCCTTCATGGACTGGTGATGACCTAGTCCAACTTGCAGCCTCTAGCTGGTTCTTTATACTACCTATGGAGACAATCTTCTTCCTTCTTTAGTAAGGTAGGTTCTGCTCTTGATATTATTCAGTTCACTTCACTTGATTACTTTCAAAGCAGTAGGAATGAAATTCTTCTTTTCTTCTTCTTTTCTTCTTCACTAGTGCAAAACCGGCTTCACTAGGACTTCTTCTTCTTCTTTAGTGAAATAACATAATACACTAGCACATCTTCTTCTTTATTAGCAAGAATCACATATACCAATGCTATTATTCATGCAATGAAGATCAGTTCACTTGGAATCATCTGAATCTAACTGCCCTGAACAATTCTCAGCATTAAATTGGGAATACTCTGTTATTCTTCTTCTTCTCTCCTTTTTCTTTGACACAGTAGAATATGGAATGGAACTGCAATGTCATAATCTCTTTCTTCAGTTATCAATACTAACACAAAAGTGTGTCGGTATACTACCTTCTACTTTGTGCATATGTGAGTTTGATTGCACGTCCAATTCTTCTTTACTTCATAAAGTACAATAAGGGTGATAAACCCCAGTCGTGTGAGTGCAGTTCAACTTCTCTTTGTGAAACCGAATGGTTCACAGATCATTCTTGTTCGCAAAGATTCTTTGAGAGTGCTATGCACCAATCGAAAGCCCGTGGGTCCCCCAAATTCTTCACGCACCCTTCTAGTTTGCATGCGCGTAAAATTCAAGCCTTGCGCGTAAAAACACATTTTGGCACGAAAACCATTTTCACGCAACTCTTCTTTTTTCACGCAGAACTCCCATTTTTTGTGCATCACTTCTTTTTTGCGATGCACTTCATCTTTTCCTGCAATACTCTATACTTCAATTTTTATGCGTGTTAGAGATCAGGATTTGTGTAAGTGTTGAGTCTCTACAAATGAGAGGGGTTAAACTCATATTTATAGGCATTTTTGACCCTGCACGTAAAACCCCTTCCAGCGCATAAAATTGTCTCTCACTTCTTTAATTACGTGCACATTCTTTATTTTCGCACACCACATGGATTTTTTCGCGCACCTCATGACTTTTCCATTTTTCAACATTCTAATCATGAAGCACCAATTGATTGAAAACTTCCACACCACATTCCATATTGCGCACAAACCCATCCTTTCACACGACATCGTATTTCGCGCAATGATCCAATTTTTCACGCACGTCATGCCTTTGAAAAATTTCGAGCTTCTGATCTCAAAACACCGTTTTCGTGAAAAACATCATTCTTCTATTTCACAGACCACACTAATATTTCATGCAGCCTTGATTTTCGTGCGTCCCATTTAAATTTAGCATATCCTGCATCTATTTCACGCAGCTTTTTCCTTTTTTGCGCAAGTCGCTGATTTTTCGTGCATCCCACAAACATTTCACGCGACCTTCATTTTTTCGCGCACTCGGCCCATTTTTTCGCACATTGCATGCCTTTGTCATTTATTGATGTTTTTAACTTGAATCATGGCTTGAGTGAAAAATTCTAAACCATCTTCAATCTTTCGTGCAACATCCATTGCCAAACACACATCTTCATCTCCAGATTTTCAGGCCCTAAAATTTGGAAAACACTGGAAAACAACGCCACCTTAAACTGTGCTTTTGTGCCGCCCCTAGATTGTCAATTTCTTTGTTATTTCTATCTTCACTGATTTCCATAACCATTCTTTATCTTTTATCACGAATTCCACTATCGTGATATGTATCCTTTGATAGATCAGCTTTAGCATTGTCAGAGTTACAATGGGAAGTACATAAACTTTCCTATCTTCTAGAAGCATCACTCCTTCCAATCAAAACTGTATATGACTGGAATCATCATTTCTCCCCCTTTATATCATAAATCTTTCATCACAAGTTCTCCTAACATATGATATTTGAGAAATACATATCGTTAAAGCATCGTCTGGTTTAGTCCATTATATTTAGAATATGAATTCCAAAGTACTTATTCATCCTCACTTGAAATCCTCAATTTCTTTTGGAGTGATAATTCCAATGAACTACAATCATCTCTCCTCATACAAAAGTGGAGACTTCAAGTTTCTTCAAATATCTTCAATGTTTTAGACAATGTATCACCCTTGATACATGTATTGGGAAGTTTAATAACAGTGCAAAAATCATCTGATTTCAAGGAAATATGTAATTCCTGACCTTCTTAAAATTCCAAGCCCTTCCACACTCTCTCTTATTCTTCAACCATCATTCTATACTTCATTCAAATCATATGATTCTTTTCTTCAAGTAATCTCTTTCACGGTTCTCATGCAATCATGAAGAGTTGCGTGGTCTTCTTCAAATTATCTTTCTTATGCAATCATCCTTAGATGGATGATACCTCACCATTCTTCATTGTTGTAAACAATGTGTCACCTTTTCCACAAGTTCTTTGAAATTATGATCTGTGCATCAATCATCTGAATTTACTTCATGGAGAATAGTCCAAGTATGACATTCAATGCTATGATTTCATAACAATTCCCCAAGCATCCTCACTTCATTTGATCTCCATTAACTCTAGAAACATTGGAGGCCTTCGTCGTATCCTTATTCATTTTGACCGACATTGAAAACTATTGACAACAAATACAATCTTCATACACAGAGTGGTCCCAACAATCTCCCCCTTTATATTGTTTTGTCAATAACTTAAAGTCTTCTCAAATGAATGTGTCAATGTCAAAATGATAATCTTCTCTCTCCCATTTAATTCTTTCTCTCCCCTATACTTTCATTTCATTTATCTCCCCCTTATTGACAAGAAATACAAAGTTCATGGTAGAGAGGGTATCATTACATACTTAAGAAATGTGCCATCAGTCATTTCACTCTAAGTCTACTTGAGCAATGCTCGGTGTAGAAAACAAGAGTATTTGATTTAGACAACAAAGATGTCCATTACCCACTGAATATGACACCTCATGAGATGAGAACTCTTACACATGCCTTCAAGGGTTTTCCACTTTCATTCGAGGAAAAAGATATTGAATGTGATAGGAAATAATCAACCTGAAATTCCTGCGCTCACTTCAAAAAACTGATCAATAACATTCAAGTGAAATTGGTATGATAAGTGGCCTTGTGGCACTTTCACTCTTCTTATGTCATTGATTATCTTTGTTACTCCCCCATTGTAGAATGATCTTTATTTTGAGTAACCAAGGATGAGAGATTTAGAAATAACATACCTTTTCCAATGACCTGATCTTCAGTCAATCTTCAGAGTGATTTAATTTTATACCAATTGATGTTAATACTAATTGTGATAATGAATCTGGAAGCTTCTTCATGTGTCTCCTTCTCAAGGGAGAACTTTTCATCACTGAATCTCATGTTCTCCCCCTAAGATCATGCTTCACCTTCAATTCCCTGTATTTAAAGAAAAAATACAATACACCAAGATTTAAGGGGAAAAGGTGGATCCTCCATGCTTCTTAAATGTGAGCAGGATGGGGGAGATGATTTTCTCAACCAAGATACTCCATTTGATCCACTCCTCAAACTTTTATATTTTATCATTAATTTTGAATGTGGATGTGTGTATCTCAATACTTCTTCAATCTATTTGTGTGTGAATCTCCTTTTTTCAAGAGATTTCCAAGCACTAGAGTCTCCCGGTGCAACTTTCATCCTCTTCATGAATTCTTGTTGTGCTGGAATAAATTCAATGCACTTTCTCTCAGTATTACCAGCCTTGTTGCACCTCACACACCTAACTTCATTATCTCCACATAGAATCTTCTTTTTTTCATTTAGCAATTGCCTTAGATTTTACATCTTCCATTTTTCTCATTATGTTCAAATATTCTATCCAAACCACCAATATATCATTAGGGATTGAGGCATTAATATTGGATCTTCTACATGGATTCATATGAGTGGATTCATTCTTAGTAGTTCTTTTGGATGCACCACCCTTCACATTTTTGGATTTAGAATCTAAGGACTTCTCATCTTTCCTTCTTGAAAACTTCTTGGGGAAATTTGTTTTCACATTATTCATTTGATTTCTTCCCAAGGATGCTTCTTCATTATTCCCCAGATTCTGTGGTATTATTTTATTATATGAACATGTACCATTCATATGAGCACTCTTATTGTATACATCACAGATGTTATCTAACATTCCAAATCTGTTTGTAGTATACAGATGTTTCTGGATCTGTGGATGTTTCTTCTTCTTCTCTGGATTTCTCCCTCTTGAGATGGGCTTTCTCTGTGCTTTTAAATTTAAGTTATTTTACCAACAATCCAGTTCACAATTCCCAAACCTATTGCAGAACTAGCATTGAACAAAAAACCTTGACTTATTGTCATTTCCTTGATAAGGATGTTGAGTCTTCTTCTTGGTATGTTCTGCTTTCTGTGGGGATATATCTTTCACACTCTTTCCCCTATCCACCATAGCCATTGTGGTAGGTTTCTTCTCTCTTTTCTTCATCCATACTTGTTTAGAATTATTCTTCCAACCAGTAATTTTTGTAGAAATAATTTTAGAAACATTAGTACAAGTTGGAATGGATGGTACCTTTACCTTATCAGCTTCTCGTGATAGATCAATGAGTGAAGCCATAATCTTTTTATCACATGCTGGAGGTCTTTTTACAATAGAATCCTCCAGTGCGCATTGACTACTAGCAGCAATTGTTTCCATATTTTTTGGAGTCTCAATATGTGTCTTCTCATGATTGGTCAACTAAGCTTTAAATTCTAGACATCTCATATTGAGGATGACCTTTTGGTCTTCAATCATAGTCATCTTATCCCCACAAGACTTCTTCAATTTTTCAAGTTCAGCTTCATGCATCTTTACATTGTTTGGTAACAAAGATTCAAGTTCATTGATCTTCTTGGAGTTATCTTCCAAATATAACTTCTTGACTTCATTTCCCCTTTTCATCTCATCTTCAAGTGTATGGATCATCTCTTCCAGAGTTTTGTTGACTCCCTCCTTTTCTTCAACATCTTTGAGCCACTTTGAAGAACATTCTTCAAATCCCCTCTTGGTTGCTTCAAAGGCTCCAACCTGTCTAGAGAGCTTTAGACATTCAACAATTTTTTCTTATAAGACATTCTCAAAAACATCATTTTCTTCTTCCAACTGAGTGATATTTTCCTGCATGCATTGAAATACTCCACAAACAAGGGATGCACTCTATTAAGGTATACCATGAAGAATAATTCTTAATCTATCAACTGATATTTCTTGAGATGTTGTAGATTGTTCATCACCACTTGTTCTAGCATTTTAATAATGAGGATAATTTACAAATTTACTATCACATAACTCTTGATCAGTTGAGGTAGGAAGGTAGTCCATCTTCTTGGTGGGGACTTGAGTCACATTCTCATTACTTTCCAAATATGGTGTGTCTTTAACATTAGCCAGATATGGAGAACCATATGTTTCCTCTTCTTTAGATAAGAGGGAATTCTTCTTCAATTTTCTATTCTCTTTCTTTTTCCTGTTCATCATGGTCTTGGTAGATATATCTTTCTGCTTAGAGATAGCTGAATCTTTACAAACACTTCTCTTCATTGTTGACTTAGGAAAGGAACTCATGTTTTCAAAAGAGAATAACTTCACTATAGATAATCTAATAGAGGTGAACCTCCCTTTGGTACCAATTGAGAGGACTAGTTTGGGATATACCTAACACTGAGAGGGGGGTGAATCAGTATTTGGGACTTTTTAAACAAATTCCAACTTTTATCCTTGTACCTCTTGACCTATTAGGATCTTGAATTTCTTATTCTCTTTTCCATGTCGCATGCAATAATAGAAAGCAATAAAAATATGCACACGATATTTTTACAAGGTTCACCACTCAATAAGGGTAGCTACATCCTTGACATGCATGGGTATGACCAGTGCATGGATTATCCACTATGATATGAAATGAAATTACAGTGGAGTTACTAGGAAAACAATCCCCTATCCATTGTGAGTCCCTACACATTGGAGGGGGGTGGGAAAAAATCCTCTTCCCTGGACTGGTTATGACCTAGTCCAACTTATAACCTCTAGATGGTTCTCTATACTGCCTATGGAGACAGTCTTCTTCCTTCTTTAGTAAGTTAGGTTCTACTCTTGATCTTCTTCAGTGCTCTTCACTTGATTACTTGCAAAGCAGTAGGCAAGCAATTCTTCTTTTCTTCTTCTTTTCTTCTTCACTAGTGCAAAACTGGCTGCACTTGGACTTCTTCTTCTTCTTTAGTGCAATAACAGAATGCACTAACACATCTTCTTCTTTATTATCAATAATCACATATACCAATCTAATTATTCAGGTAATGAAGATCAGCTCACTTGGCATCATCTGAATCTAACTGCCCTGAACAATTGTCAGCATTCAATTGGGAATACTCTGTTATTCTTCTTGTTCTCTCCTTTTTCTTTGACACAGTAGAATATGGAATGGTATTGCTGTGTATTAATCTCTTTCTTTAGTTCTCAATAATAACATGTAAGTGTGTCAGTATACTACCTTCCTCTTTTGTGCAGATGTGAGTTCGATTGCACATCTAGTTCTTCTTTACTTCGTAAAGAACAACGAGGGTGATAAAACCCAGTCGTGTGAGTGTGGTTCAACTTCTCTTTGTGAAACCGAATGGTTCAAAATTCATTATTGTTCAAAAAGTTGCTTCGAGAGTTCTATGCACCTATCAAATGCCCATGGGACCCCCAAATTTTTTGCGCACCCTTCTAGTTGGCTTGCTCGTAAAATTAAAGCCTTACGCATAAAAACACCTTTTGGCGCGAAAAACCCTTTTCGCGCAACTCTTCTTTTTCACGCAGAACTCCCCCTTTTCATGCAACACTTCTTTTTCGCGCTTCACTTCTTCTTTTCGCGCAATACTCTATAATTAAATTTTTCCGCGCGTTAGAGCTTGGGATTTGTCTAAGTGTCGAGTCTCTATAAATGAGAGGGTTTCACCCCATATTTATAGGCATTTTTGACCCTGCGTGTAAAACCCCTTCTTGCACATAAAACTGTCTCTCACTTCATTAATTATGCACACCTTCCTTTATTTTCGCGCACCACATGGATTTTTTCGCACAACTCATGACTTTTCCATTTTTCAACATTCTAATAATGAAGCACCAATTGCTTGAAAAATTCCACACTGCATTCCATATTGAGCACAAACCCAGCCTTTCACACGACATCATATTTCGTGCAATGATCCGATTTTTCGCCCACATCATACCTTTGAAAATTTTCGAGCTTCTGATCTCGAAACACCTTTTGCACGAAAAACATCATTCCTCTATTTCGCGCACCGCGCTAATATTTCGTGCAGCCTTGATTTTCACGCATACCATTGAAATTTCACGCATCTTGCATCTATTTCTCGCAGCTTTTTACTTTTTAGAACAACCCACTGATTTTTCGCGCATCCCGCAAACATTTCACGCGACCTTCATTTTTTCGCGCACTCGGTCCATTTTTTTCGCGCACTGCATGCCTTTTTCATTTTTTTATTTTCTGACCTTGAATCATTCCTTGAGTGAAAAATTCTAAACCATCTTCAATCTTTCGCGCAAAATCCATTTCCAAACACACATCTTCATCTTCATAATTTCAGGCCCTAAAATTTGGCAAACAATGGAAAACGGCGCCACCTTAAACTGTGCTTTTGTGCCACCCCTAGATTGTCCATTGCTTTGTTATTTCTCTATTCACTACTTCCCATAACCATTCTTCAGCTTTTATCACGAATTCCACTATCGTGATATGTATCCTTTGATATACTAGCTTTAGCATCGTCAGAGTTACAATGAAAAGTACATAAAATTCCCTATATTCCAGCAACATTACTCCTTCCAATCAAAATTGTATATGACTGGCATCATCATTTCTCACCCTTTCCATCATAAGGCTTGCATCACAAGTTCTGTTGACTTATGATATTTGATAAATACATATCATTAAAGCATCGTCTGGTTTAGTCCATTCTTTTTGGAATATGAATTCCAATGTACTTATTCATCCCCACTTGAAATCCTCAATTAATTTTGGAGTGTTAATTCCAAAGAACTCCAATCATATATCTTCATAAAAAATGGAGACTTGAAGATTCTTCAAATACCTTCAATGTTGCAGACAATGTATCACCCTTGATACACGTATTGGGAACTTTAATAATAGTGCAACAATCATCTAATTTCAAGGCAATGTGTAATTAATGACCTTCTTAGAATGCCAGTCCCTTCCACACTCTCTCTTCTTCTTCAACCATCATTCTATACTTCATTCAAATCATATGATTCTTTTCTCCAAGTAAGCTCTTGAATGGTTCTCATGAAATCATGAGGAGTTGAATGGTCTTCTTTAAATTCTCTTTCTTCTGCAATCGTCCTTATATGGATGATACCTCACCATTCTTCATTGTTGTAAACAATGTGTCACCTTTTACACAAGTTCTTTGAACGTAGGATCAGTGCAGCAATCGTCTGAATTTACTTCATGGAGAATTTCCCAAGTATGAAATTCAATGCTATGATTTCACAACAATTATCTATTCATCCTCACTTCATTCAATCTCCATTAACTCTAGAAACATTGGAGGCCTTCGTCGTATCCTTATCCATTTTGACCGACATTGACAATTGTTGAAAACAAATACAATCTTCATTCACAAATTGGTCCAAACACCCTTGAAAGTTCTCATAATTAGATTAATAATTATTTATCCTTTATAATTAATATAATTCTAAAAACATTTGAAAATGAGTGATATATCCACTTCCTTAATAATTGACACATCCATATTTTCTTGATCCATGTTAATAGAATCCCTCTCAATCATTATTTGTGTCATTACTCCATGATCATTTATACACAATGCATCTGTTACCCTATTTAATTTCTATGGGTGTTAGTGTATTAAGAAATCATAATATTCGAGTAGCTTGAGCCATTTACTTTGAATAATATTGTTAACTTTATATTGAAATATTAATTTTAGGATTTTATGTTCCCTGTATGTATCAAATATTTTACTATAGAGAGAATGTACCTATATCTTCAATGAAAATATTACAGCCACCAACTCAATATCAAGGATTGAATATATTTGTTCACAAGTATTCAACTGAATTTTTTCATATGAAATAACATTATCATTTTTCATCAAGACACAATCAAGTCCCTTTTTTGATGCATCACTATATATCACAATCCCATTATTTCTAAAAGGTATAGTCATAATCAAAGCATTGACCATACACTCTTTAGTTCATCAAACCATTATTCACATTCCTTTATGAAAACGAACATAAAACCTTTACATGTAATCATGGTTAATAGGCTGTCCAATCCATATTAATTCTGAATTAATCACTAATAGTAGCCTAAAAACCAATAAAACTATATACCCCAGTTATGTTCATTTGTGTTGTACATTATCAAAATGTCTTTTTCTTAAAATTATTAACTAAGATTCCATCTTTGAAGATAATATGGACATGAAATGAATATTTTGGATGCCAGAAATCACACTTAATAAATTTAATATATAACTCTTTCCTTAAAAGAGCCTCAAGAATGATCTGCAAGTGATTCTCATGTTCCTCATCACTTTTATAATACACCAAGATATAATCAATGAATACCAAAAAAAAGTTCATCAAAATATTACTTGAAAACTCTATTCATTATATCATTAATAAAAGAAGGTGAATTAGTTATTCCAAATGGAATTAATGTAAAATATTAATGTATATACCTCGTTTAGAAATATATCTTCAGAATGTATTCCTTCTTCACACACAATTGATGATACCTAGAATGAAGGTCATTTTTTTTTAAAACATTAGTCTCCATGAAGTTGATAGAAAAAGTCATTAATATGAAGCATATGGTAATTTTTCTTTATTATAATATCATTGACTCCCCTATAATCAATGCATCTCCTAATGGATCCATCTTTATTATTAATAAAGAGAATAGGGGTTCCCTATGGTGAAACACCAGGGTGAATAAGTACCTTATCACAAAAATCATCTAGTTGTTTCTTCGACTACTCTAATTCTGTAGTGGTCATTCTATAGGGAGACTTTGATATTGGTATTACATCAGGTATTAAATAAGTGGATATCTCAACTTCATGATTTGGGGGATGATAAATTAATTCCTTAGGAAATATATCAATGTATTTCTATATAATTGGTACATCCTCAATTTGAATATTTCATTCTTCATCCCTCTATTTTGTTTTCTCTTATTCCCCAAGAATCTCATTTATTAGATATATTGGGGGTGGATCTAGACATGTATAAATTGATGATTTATCTTCTCAAAATAAAATGAATTATATATCTTCAACATGAATTGTAATTTCCTTATACTTCCAATAAATTATTGCATCATATTTTGGAATATAGTCCATAAAAAGGATGATATATAATTCAATCATATGTATGAAAATATGGTCATAAAATAAATAACATTTATGTTTCATAATTGGAAAAAAATTTAAAGATGGAGGTTGGGAATCTTATTAAAATATATTAAAATGTAGTGGCTGAAAAGAGTATAGGAATACAAGGCAAAACCCAAAGCAGTAACTACTTACTAATCATTTTCAATAGTTGTTCACTTAGCATCCTTTCTTCATCCTGAAGGGAATTCCAGTCAACCCGTCCACGACCGCTCCCCGGACCTCTTGATCGTCCCTACTTGAAGAAAGAGATTGAAGCATTTTTAAAAGTATCTATGCATCATTGATTTCAGAATTAGAGTTGTACCATTGTAATTCCTTGTATTTTTCAGGAGAAGTGTCTCTTGTCACAAGCTTATCCATTCCTTAAATGGTAATTTCTTCTGTCGGGTCCACAATCTCCATGTTATTTTTTTCATTAAGAGATATCTTCATTGAATCCTTCAACTCAATGTCTCCTATATACTACTCAGATAGAGTGATAGTGTTATTTGCAATCGAATTCTCAACCACCACTGAAGTGGGAACCAGGGATTTTGTCTTCTTATAGGAAACCAGCTGAAATCCTTCATTATCCACAACTAGATTTGAAGAGTTCAAAAAGACTATAGAGTTAGATTCTAAGATATTTTTACCTTTCTAGTTATCGGAAGCAACCATCCTTTCCTGTGAGAGTTGGTGATCCACCACTAACTGGACTCCTTCTTCATTCACTTGATCAGCCATTAAGTCATCATCTTTAGATGGAAAACAAGAGTGATCATGCTGCAATATTTCACCTTTTCCTGTATTACCAGTATCATTGAAGTGACCATTCATCTCTTCGGAAAAGATAGAAGCCCTAGATTTCATATTGTTTTCTGAGGTGTAGGAATTTGGATGGTCTCCAATTTCAGGGAAAACACTCCACACCACTGTCTTCTGTTCCACTCCCAGTCTATCATCACTTTTACAAACATGATGTTGCAACTGAGGAAGAACCTTAGACTTCTGAGTTGGAGTTTTTCTCTTTTTGAGACACTTACTCACGTCATAGACACGCAAATCATAGAAGCTGCAAACTATAGAGCACCTACATGTAGATGATTCATGGACAATAACATTGCATTCCTTACAAAATTTGGGCCTTTTTTAATAATTGATCTTCAACTCTATAATATCATCATCATTTTAAATAATTTCCTTATCAATAGGAGTGGACACCAGTTTGACCTCAATCAAGAATCTAGAAAACATCCCAAAATGAGAAACTTCAGTTTCCTTGTCAATTTTGATCAGGATACCAATAGATCGGGTAATATCATAAAATATTGTTGGATACAAGAGAATCTATTTTAAACTATAAACTTGTACCCAAATTTGAGTAGTAGAGTAACCAAACTCAAAGGGATTGAATTTTTTATCCCATTCATGCAAATGAATAATCCTCGGTTTGAGTGATATTGAACCAAAGCCCTAGGCTCGGACTTTCAGTTATTTAAAAGGGAAGAGCATATGGTAATATCGTCATCCTAGAGATACAAACTTAAAAGATGAAAAACTCCAAATTGATGAAATCCATGCCTTGAGATCATCCATTTTTAGATGCCGAGTACCTTTAGACAGAAATAAGTGAACAATAATTGAGAACTCACCCATTTTAAGTCACTCTGATACCACATAAGGATTGGCTTTAATATGCATAATACTCCCTTTTCTTCAAATAGAAGGATCAATAGCTCATTTAAAACTTGCAAAAGAGTGATTAATTGTAGAACCCTCATCTAGAAAACCATGGATACAGATTGATGAAGCAGTTTGAGGCACCTTAAGATCTGAAATTTCAACAAAACAACTTCACCCATCCTCACATTGTAATTCAGTCCTTTCAGGTGCTTTAGTAGAAACACTTGCGGTTCAACCCACAATATCAACAGAATTATATTGAGAATTCCTTATGTATTTTTATGGAACATAAAACTATTGAACCAAATGATGAATTTTTTTTGAGAGGACAACATCCTATAAGGACTTATCTTAAACCCTCTGAAGAAATGGCCAATCCTGCACTATGTGTTGCTTGTGTAATTAGAAGCTTACATAGGTGTACTTGTAAAGGTGACCTCATAGTCAACAACACTTTCTTATTCCTTTCAGTTTAAAAAGAGAAACTTTATCTTCATATTGATTTGTTTCTCATAAAGGAATTATTTACCAAATAATGCATCCTTAAAATATTTCCTTTCTCAGAGTTCTATTTGTACTTTCTCCCTGGTATTTTGGATCCAAGACCCCCATTTTTCAGCATTGACATTGATAAAATGAATCAAAAGTGTAACCTTTTCCATTTCATAACATCCCTAGGACATAAATATCTTATCAAGATACATAATCTATTACTCATTTACCATTGGATTAGTAGTCCCATCAAATAATAGGGGATTCTATCACATCAAGTGATCCCACATAATAGATTCATGCAATGGAATGAGTTTCTTCAACCAGGCAAGGTTACTTTTTATAACCTTATTATGTTTACCTAATATAGACATGATATCCTTAGATCCAATACCAGTTGTATTGGATTTCTCCATAGGAAAATATATATATTGTCCATGTGTATTGATACTCTTGTTTCATCCATGCACCTTTTCTAAAAAATGAAATATAATGGATTATATCATAAAATTATGAATTTTAAATCATAATATATAATTATAAATATGGTGTCACTCTTAAAATAAATTAATCATTTATGAATTATTAATTTTAGAATCATAATATTGGTTTCTTTGGGGATATCTTTATTTTAAAATCTATCTTTGAATTATCCTAAGAATATCCCATGGGAGTGTCAAACCTAGTGTGCAGTAAAGCCCATTTTCATGTACCATGTAACAATAATATCAAGATCGATATGAATTTTTTGAATTTTTACCCGAATGTTCATTTATTACAGAACCATGTCCACTTATAGTATATCACTACTGGAAATACAAGTTTTCCCAACGGTTCTAAACTGTTGGGAAAGGCTGCAGAACCGTAGGAAAGTAAGCTATTGGGAAAGCTTTTCCCAATGGTTTACAATGAAATATTGGGATAGGTTGGAGAAAAATTAACCTATCCCAATGGTTGTGCCAAACCATTGGGATAGTTTTTCCCAATGGTTTGGCTCCGTTGGGAAAACCAAGCACAATCTTCTTTCCCAATAGTTTCTAAACCATTGGGAAAGAATTTTTACCAACGGTTCTATGAACCTTTGGTAAAAAAACTCATAGAGGCTATGCCAATGGTTTGATACCATTGGCATAGCCTATGCTGTGCAAATTGAAAAGCAGCCTACAATTTGCACAGTAGCTCTCATTTTGTGCAATTTTCACATCAGGTCTCATTTTGTGCATTCCCTCTCATTTTCAATCCAATTATTGTACCTACAACATACTAACACATACATATACAATTATTGTACCTACAATAACCAACTAACACATACAGAGAACAAATTCATACACATTTAACATATAATGCATCCTGGAACTATACACATCCAAAATTAAATTAGAATTTATAACGTAATGATAAACATAAATAATTCATTTAGAATTCAATTTAAAATTTAGATGACAATTATATGCAGAATCTAGAATTCAATTCATAATTTGATCGGTTTTTTGTATACCATATATTTTTACCTGAAATGATGTCCATTTTAAACAAAATACATAAACCTGGAGTGATAATGGTCACACCGTGCCTCGGATTGAGGCGAGGTAACTTGTACATGTCACAAATGACCCATCGATCATTTTCCTAAAGTATCAATATATTCCGAAAGCGTTTGGTCAGTTTTCCGTATGTCAGTTGTTGTTTTCACTTAAAATGAAGTGCTTTTTAAATAAAAGAGAGAGACTTTGAATCGTGCCGGCCACACTGTGACTCGGATTGATTCGGGGTTGACTCGTACACATCACAAATGATCCATGGATCGTTGTGCTAAAATATCAATACAATAATAATTATTTTGGTCGGTTTTCCATATGTACTTAAAATGTTGTCCATTTTAAACATAAGAGAGATATTTTTGGGTTGTCCTGACCACACCGCGACTTGTATTGAGGCGCGTTTGACTCGTACACGTAAAATATTACCCATGGATCGTTGTCCTAAAATTTCAATAGATTTCGAATGCTTTTGGTCAGTTTTTCGTATGCCAGTTGTTTTTTTCACTTATAATCATGTCCATTTTAATCAAAATAGACACAGTTAGAGTGGTACCAACCACACCGTGTCTCGTATTTAGACATGGTTGACTCGTACACATCTCAAATTACCCATGGATCATTTTCCTAAAGTATCAACATAATCCGAATGTGTTTGGTCGGTTTTCTGTATGCCAGTTGATGTTTTTCACTTAAAATGATGTCCTTTTGAAACAAAAGACAGACCCTTTGAGTGGTACCGGCCACACCGCATCTCAGATTGAGTCGGGGTTGATTCGTACACATCAAATATGACCCATGGATCATGTTCCTAAAGTTTCAATGGAAACCGAATGCGTTTGGTTGGTTTTCCGTATGTACTTAAAATGTTGTCCATTTTAAACAAAAGAGAGACACTTAGACTGATCCCGGCCACAATGAGACTCGGATTGAGCCAGGGTTGTCTCGTACACGTCACATATGACCCATGGATCGTTCTAATAAATTATCAACAGATTATGAATGTGTTTTGTCAGTTTTCCGAATGTCAGTTGTTCTTTTCACTTATAATCTAGTCCAATTTAAACAAAAAAGACACATTTAGAGTGGTTTCGGCCACACTGTGCCTCGTATTGAGGCGGGGTTGAGTCGTACACGTCACATATGACCCATGGATCGTTGTGATAATGTATCGACACAATCTGAATGCATTTGGTTGGTTCTACATATGCGAGTTGATGTTTTTCATTTAAAATGATGTCCTTTTGAAATAAAAGACACACAATTTGAGTGGTGCCAGCCAGACCGCATTTCAGATTGAGGCAGAGTTGATTCTTACATGTCACATATGACCCATGGATCGTTCTTCTAAAGTATCAACACAATCAGAATTTTTTTGGTCAGTTTTCCGTATGTACTTAAAATGTTGTCCATTTTAAACAAAAGAGAGACACTTAGAGTGATACCAGCCACACTGTGCCTCGGATTGAGGTGGTGTTGACACATACACGTCACATATGACCCATGGATCATTGTGATAAATTTTCAACAGATTTTGAATGAGTTTGGTCAGTTTTCCGTATGTCAGTTGTTCTTTTCATTTATAATCCTGTCTATTTTAAACAAAAGAGACACAGTTAGAGTGGTTTCGGCCACACCGCACCTCGTATTGAGGTGGGGTTGACTCGTACACTTCACATATGACCCATGGATCGTTTTTCTAAATTATCTACACAATCTGAATGCGTTTGGTCGGTTTTCCATATGCCAGTTGATTTTTTTCACTTAAAATGATGTCCTTTTGAAACAAAAGACAAAAACTTTGAGTGGTTCCGGCCATACCGCATCTCAGAATAAGGAGGGGTTGATTCTTACATGTCACATATGACCCATGGATTGTTGTGAAAAAGTATCAACACAATCCAAATCCGTTTGGTCAGTTTTTCGTATGTACTTAAAATTTTGACCATTTTAATCAAAAGACAGACACTTAGAGTGATCCTGGCCGCACCGTGCCTCGGATTGAGGCAGTGTTGACTCGTACGCGTCACATATGACCCATGGATAATTGTGATAAATTATAAACAGATTTTGAATGCATTTGGTTGGTTTCTGTATGCCAGTTGTTCTCTTCACTTATAACCCTGTCCATTTTAAACAAAAGAGACACAGTTAGAGTGGTGTCAGTCACACCACGTCTCATATTTAGATGGGGTTGACTCGTACATGTCTCAAATGACCCATGGGTCATTTTCCTAAAGTATCAACACAATCCTAATGCGTTTGGTTGGTTTTCCATATGCCAGTTGATGTTTTTTACTTAAAATGGTGTCCTTTTGAAATAAAAGACAGACACTTTGAGTGGTGTCGGCCACACCGCGTCTCAGATTGTGGCGGGGTTGATTCTTACATGTCACATATGACCCATGGATCGTTCTCCAAAAGTTTCAATGGAAACCAAATGCTTTTGGTCATTTTTCCATATGTACTTAAAATGTTGTCCATTTTAAACAAAATAGAGATACTTAGGATGATCCCGTCCACACCACAACTCGGATTGAACCCGGGTTGGCTCGTAAAAATCACATATGACCCATGGATCGTTTTGATAAATTATCAATAGATTATGAATGAATTTGGGTAGTTTTCCGTATTCCAGTTGTTCTTTTCACTTATAATCCTATCCATCTTAAACAAAAGAGACACAATTAGAGTGGTTTCGGTTACACCACGCCTCGTATTGAGGTGGGGTTGACTCATACACATCACATATGACCCATGGACCTTTTTTCTAAAGTATCGAGACAATCCAAATGCGTTTGATCAGTTTTCCGTATTCCAGTTGATGTTTTTCACATAAAATGATATCCTTTTGAAACAAAAGGCAGACACTTTGAGTGGTTCCGGCCACACCGCATCTCAGATTGAGTGGGGGTTGATTCGTACACATCACATATGACCCATGGATTGTTCTACTAAATTTTCAACGGAAACCAAATTTGTTTGGTCAGTTTTCCGTATGTACTTAAAATGTTGTCCATTTTAAACAAAAGAGAGACACTTAGACTGATCCCGGCCACACCGAGACTCGGATTGAGCCCGGGTTGGCTTGTACACATCACATATGACCCATGGATCTTTGTGATAAATTATAAACATATTCTGAATGTATTTTGTCAGTTTTCCGTATGCCAGTTGTTCTTTTCACTTATAATCCTATCCATTTTAAACAATAGAGACACAATTAGTGTGGTGTCGGCCACACCGTGCCTCGTATTGAGGCGTGGTTGACTCTTACACATCACATATGACCCATGGATCGTTTTTCTAAAGTATCGACACATTACAAATACGATTGGTCAGTTTTCCATATTTCAGTTGATGTTTTTCACTTGAAATGTTGACCATTTTAAACATTAGAGAGCCACTTAGACTGGTCCCGGCCACACCACAACTCGGAATGATCCCGGGTTGGCTCATACATGTCACATATGACCCATGGATCATTGTGATAAATTATCAACAGATTCCTAATGCGTTTGGTCAGTTATCCATATGCCAGTTGTTCTTTTCATTTATAATCCTATCCATTTTAAACAAAAGAGAGACACTATGAATGGTGTCTGCCACACCGCGCCTTGGATTGAGGTGGGGTTGACTCGTACACGTCACATATGACCCATGGATCATTTTCCTAAAGCATAAACACATTTCAAATGCGTTTGGTCAGTTTCTCGTATGTACTTAAAATGTTGTCCATTTTAAACAAAAGAAAGACACTTAGACTGATCTCGGCCACACCGTGACTCGGATTGAGCCCAGGTTGGCTCGTACATGTCACATTTGAACCATGGATCGTTGTGATAAATTATCAACAAATTCCGAATGTGTTTGGTTGGTTTTCCGTATGCCATTTGTTCTTTTCACTTATAATCCTGTCCATTTTAAACAAAAGAGACAATTAGAGTGGTATGTTAGTTGATTATTCACATTATTCAAATAAAATATTTGACTATGGGTCTTTAAATTAATTTATTTATTAAAAAAATTCATTTAAAATGAGAATATCATAAAATTAATAGAAGATAAAACTTTTACTAAAAATACTTGTGGAAATATTAAGGTAAACATGATTTATGAGAATCCTCATGTGTCTATTAGTGGAATGGTATTTACTTAAAATCTTGTGTAAATTCATATAGAATATTTTTATATCATTCTTAGTGTGGATTAGATTTTAGTTTATCATGCTATGAAACATTTTAGAGCTAACAATGCCATGCCCAATAAATACATCCCTTTTATAACATACCATGAATCTATGATATTGATTAAATGTGTAAATGTGATTTACATTGATTATCATGATGACAATAAATAAAATATATATTATAGATTTTCTAGTAGTAAATGAAATCAAGGAGGGTGGGGGGGCTGTCCGGGGGGTTGTCCGGTGGGTGTCCGGGGGGCTGTCCAGGGACCAAGGATGAGGGTGGGGGTGCTGTGCGGGGGGGGGGGGGGGTGTTCGGGAGGTTGTCTGAGGTCCAAGGAGGAGGGTGGGTGGGGGGCTGGTCGGGGGGATATCCGGGGACCGAGGAGGATGGTGTGGGGCTGTCCAGGGGGCTGTCCGGGGGGCTGTCCAGGGTCGAAAGAGGATGGTGGGGGTTGTCTGGGGGGCTGTTCGGGGGACTGTCCGGGGTCCAGGGAGGAGGGTGGGGGGCTCTCCGGGGGGCTGTCCGGGGGGCTGTCTGGGGGGCTATCCGGGGGGCTGTCCGAGGACCAAGGAGGATGGTGGGGGGCTGTTTGAGGGGCTGTCTGAGGGGCTGTCCGGGGTCCAAGGAGGATGGTGGGGGGTTTTCCAGGGTCCAGGAAGGAGGGGGTTTTCCAGGGAGTTCACAAACACACAACCACTAAAAGACATCAACATCCATGAAAACAAGCAATATATAAAAATAACTCAACTGCAATACTATACTACAGGTCTGGATAAAACCAACAACTAAAATAGATTAAACATCAAATCTCAGTAATATTAGTCAAAAATGTAACGGATAAACTTTTCCCACATCACCATCACCATCATCACCATCATCATCACCCTCGTCCTCGTCCCCATCATCGTCCTCTCCCTCCTCGCCCTCCTCCTCACCCTCTCCCTCCGCCTCGCCCTCGCCATCCGCCTCACCCTCCTCCTCTCCATCCTCTTCCGCATCAGACTCCTCGCCATCATCATCGTCAGCCAGGACATCATCTTGACCAACACTAGAACTGCCACATGATGCTCCATATATAGAACTTATCGATGACATATATTCATCAAAATCTGGTTTGGCCTCTGGTGGAAGTGTCGGACGTAGAACTTCAATAAATTTCATAGATGCACTATTTTCCCTAGTAGACTATTATGTCGTCTCTGTGGCCCTGATGTCAACCTGTTCTACCTATGACCTAACTTTCTGCAGCTCGGTGGCACTACAAATCGTTTCTGAGGAGGTCCAATACCTCGTCGGAGCTATCCTAGGTCGGCAGCATACTCTGCCAGGATGCTCCTCTCCCAAAACCTAATGTAAGTGATCAGTTGGCCCAAAATTTTCTGGTTCTTGGGCAACAAGGGCCTCTAAAGCAGCCTGTTACAAATATAAATATATTATTAAGTTATAAAATAGATATTAAAATATAAAATCATCAGACTAAAACTTACAATCTGCTACTGAGTCGCTTCGTTGACGGCACTTCCATCCTTTTTCCGTCTACTCGAGCAAAACAGTTTTGCTCAAGGAACACGTCCTTCAATATTTTGTATTTGCCTTTACACTGACATTGAAAACTAAAGTTACATGAAAACTTTATCAAACTATTAAATAATTGAGGAATCAAAAGAAACATTAAGTCTTATAGAAAACTTATAAACAATTGCCATACCTACTTCTTCTCATGATCAGGCATCGTAGTGTATCCCAGTGTGTGGAGGTATTTTTTTGAATCAATGTTCTTTTTATTTTTTCCAGATGATTCCTAAATAAAATTTGAAAATGAAACAGATAGTATTAAAGCAAAACAATAAAGTTATTATTTAAATACCTCAAATGTAATTAATACCATGAAATGGGTACTCATCCAATGAGTAATCATCTGACGATACTACTCTATAGGACAGTCATCCACCACTACTACCGCCTCTAACTCAGTGCCAACTCTAGTAACCCAGCCAATATACAACTCATGCTTGTAGGCTCTCCAAAGCTCGCCTAAATACTTTAGAAGTTCCGATCATGAACCCTCACAATCGGGAAAATTAAATCGAAGCTGACATCAAAATATTAATTCATACAAATACAAATATAATTCATGGAATTAAATAGAATACATTTTTTTTACCCATATCTCTGCCCAAGCTATATCCTTGACCTCATGTGGAAAATGTCTCCATGATAGCATCATGACGGGAATGATGTCGGAGTATTTGGAAAGCATCACCAAAAAACTCCGACATTGCTGCCCTGTTTTCTCAACCATTTGGTTGTCTTCATTATAATCCACCATAACTTGTGTGCGGCGGTTCCACATTGAACGGATGCGTGTACGCCCCCGCCCACGCCTCCTATCAGCAGATTTATTTTTCATGAAAGTAAAACAAATATTTTATCAAAACAAGTTATAATGAAAATAAATATTGCTATAAAATTTTGTTAGGGTTCTATAAATATACCTGTGCCAGTCTGATCACTGAGTGCCGCTGGATCCACAAGAACTGATGGAACACCCTGTGGTGGAATAGGAGTCGAAGACGATGAAATATAGAATCTCAGAGAGATAGAAGTAGAAGGAAAAGAATATGGGACATCTCTCTGACCAGATTTTGACTGGGGAGTGGGAATCATCATGGGATGTGAAAATGATGGGCTAGAAGATGCAGAAGGTAGTGAAAACATGGGAGGCCTAAATATCCCATGTGTTCCTAATGACACACCGGGATCAGAATGTGGGAAGGATGACATGTCAGTGGGAGGGGCAGGGTCTAGTCGGGTACGCGCAGTTGCTCGTCCACCTCTGGTACGAACCCTCCTCGTACCACCGGCCTGAGTACTAGGACCAGTACTAGTCTCCTCGTCGAATAAATGTCGACGTATAGGTGGATCTTACAAAAATGTTTACAAAAAAATTAATCACAAGACATTATATATTCTTTAAATATATCTATTTGAAATAAAGTACTCACTGTAGGTACTAATGATGGAATTCCCAACTCCGCCATTTGACGATTGTTCTCCATCATTTTTTTCCTTCGTCTCTCTCCAATTGGCAGCATTTATTGCCTTTGAAAACAAATATGTAGTTAATTAGAAAAAGGAAACTAATGTGTAACCCAAAAAACTAAATATATGAGGGAATAGGGAGATTCATTTGTAATTTAGCTATCAACTGTTTTAGAAGGGCTTGAATGGATTTAATAAATCATACAAGTTGTAATGTTCACCAAGTTAGAAATATTGTTTTACTAGGTTTGAATACAGTTCAATTCCAAATTAGAAAATGCAATTCAAATAAAACTGCAACCAATAAACATTGAAAATTCACATAATAGTGAAGTCAGCTAAAACATATTTGTGATCAATACTAAATTAATTTGAATATTACCAACCTTAACAACCCAACTCGAGGTAACCAAAAGAATTGAGAACATGGATGAATTATTATATATATTTTCAACCACAACTTCAGGTTCACAATTAACTCTGACAATTGAGCTATTGGAGTCATCAAAAGAAATAAATGGATTGGTTCCAAGGGAACTTGGGACAGTGTCAATTCCATCATCACCATCATCAAAAATATGTCTTGGAATTACTTCAACTATGACACCAAATTCAGGTCAAAGTTGGTCTTTGACATAAAAAACCTTTTTAGCCATTGAGGCCAACACATATGGTTCTTCGATAGCAAGAGTGTGAGTCATATTAATTACTCGAAATCCACAATCATCAATAAATGTGCCATGTCTTGTCATTGAATCAAACCAATGGAATTTCATCATTGTGACTCATCCATGAGAGTAATAATCCAATATTATTATTTTCTCGACAACTCCATAATAACCCATATTTTCAAATCGCGGTCTACTATCTGATGAACTGGCATAACAATATTTTGTGGGAGTAACCATAACACCATCATGTTGTGTTCTCATGTTCTTTGCTCGTTCAGTGAAAATAAATTTGTACTCATTGATAACAATTTATTTACAGTCACGAACCACGGTATTAGGACCAAATGACAAATCTCTTATTTCCTCAGAGACAGAGTCAGTAGAAAAACTGAATACCTGGAATATAAATTACTATTAAACTTAATTAAATATTGATATAATTATTTTAAACAGTAATATTTCTACCTTCAATTTTAACCAAGAAGATAACTCTTTGCTATGAAAAGTCTCTCTCCTTCTCAAATATAAAGAGCGATGCTTCCTATTTATCTATGTTTTATGTTCCCTATAGATAAAAAATATGAATATTTTAACAAATATATATGTAAGATATACATAATCAATTTAGTTACCTGATATAGTCATCGAACAAATCACAGTTGAACAAAACTGTGCGATGTGCCATCTCCCGCTCTTCATGGCATAATGTCTTCAATGTATCTGATCCACGAATTCCTCCTATTTGAGGAAGTGATGGAAAACTGGGTTCAATTTGCTCATACTATTCTTCTTCATTTCTCATTGGTCTGTTCAATCTTGTAGTAAGATCAGACAAATACATCGAGCAGAAATCCATACATTCTTGAGCCAAGTAACCGTTCACGATAGAACCTTCTGTAACGCCCCGACCCCAGCTGCCCAGAGTCGATGCATTAATTACGTAACATTGGCATGATCATGAGAAAGATCAAATCCCGAAAGACCGATTAGTTTAGTATCCTTGGAAACACTAGATATATTCATAAGTTTTACATTACATCATAAAATGAAAAACTACTACAACAACATAATGTTTCCAACGTCCACACTATAAACCCATAATATCCCTGCAAGTCAATCATAATTTACTTCTTCACTACCTGGGAAAAATAAAACATAAAAAAGGGGTGAGCTCAAATGCCCAGTAAGGATAAAAATATAGCGGAACATTCAAAATAAGCATAAACATTTAAGGCAATGAATTACTAAAACAAAAGCCTTTTAAACTTTAACTTCAATATGGTATGGCAAAAGTAAAATGAAATAATGCCATTTACTTGTTCACATGGATATTCTACTAATCGAATAATCACATGCAATATCAATAACCACTTTCATAATGTTGGAATGCATAATGCCAAACGTTAATTTCATTGTCTAGGCCTCATCCCAAGACCTAGGGGTTACTTCTAACCGGAACCCAACCCGGAGTGCCTCTAATAACCGGACACCAACCCGGAGTGCCTCTAATAACTGGACACCAACCCGGAGTGCCTCTAATAACCGGACACCAACCCGGAGGGCATACTTTTACCAGTCCCTAACCTGGAGGGCTTACTTTAACCAGTCCCTAACCTGGAGGGCTTACTTTAACCAGTCCCCAACCTGGAGGGCTTACTTTTACCGGTCCCCAACCCGGAACATACTTGTTTAGCACATTCATCTGAAGAAAAGTTTGAAATATAACATAAACATTCGGATTAAAACTAGCATATGAAATGTCAATAGTTTCACCATAAACTATGAATGGTATAAAATAGCACATCCACAGTCAAAAATATCACAAAACCTTCAATACAATATAGAAGTTTTGTATTATAATAAATCAACTTCAAATAAGTGTAAAATCCATTAAAGGATGTTGACATAGATGAAATCAAAACACTTTTTAGAGAAATATCTCTTTCTATTTTTGAAATCATTTAAGAGCCATATAAAATAAAACATTTTCTTGAAAATATTCTTGTAAGCTTGTAAGGAAAGCTTTGACGATTTTATAACGGCGTAAAATAACCGCACCCGCCGTATAAGTTAAAAAAAACATTCTTACCTCAATTCTGTCGAAAAGGTTAAAAAGGACCTTGTTTTGAAAACGACGGAAAGATTCCTTTATAAACCTCTTATAAAAAGTCAAACAAGGGTATAAATGACTTTAACCCATATTCTTGTAAATAGTAAAAATGTTTTGAAATACATTTTTAAGAAACATGGATGTGGATGATAAAGATATCCCAGTAGATTATTACGTATAAACAACCTCGGATAAGGAAGAGATTGTGAAATAACCCTTACCTTGTACTTTTCCTTGGTTGGGGTAGGTTAACCTCCTGTATAATGGTGAAATAATTGTTATTAAATTATACAAGAATCATATATATTAATATGATATCATATATGATCTTTTAACATTGATTTGTTAATAATATCTTAGAATTATCGTCGTTTCGGGTGTTAACTTACTCATTTTCTTTTATATGTTTTGTTACATAAGTCATGTTTGTTGTATCTTATTCATATCCAGAATGATATCAAGTCCTTAAACATCATTTTTAAATCATTAAATGATAATTATACTTGAATGGATACGATGGAGAATGAATCTCATCGCGTTCGTGGAGACGGTAGTCCGTACGTACGCACGAACGCTACTTCCATTTAATTTTTATTTTAAAAGAATCGAATCCAAATGATAAATAGGTATATTACTATTACATTATAATATAATATTTTATATATTTTACTTAAGTTCATTAACACCATCCTTTATACGTTCCAAGTGTGGTATGAACGAGTCATATCATTTTAAGGGGGCGGTAGTCCGCACTTCCTCAAATGAAATTATCGTATGTATATACAACATGAAACGAATAATGGTATGAAATAAAATGGAATTACAGAAGATTATATATAAAATATATATCATTAATATCATATTTAATTACAGTTCCATCATAATGGCCACCATGAGAGGTGGTAAGATGTATTTGAACAATCATCGTTTCGTGAGGCGTTAGTTTGCCATCCACAGAAACATTATGTTCATCATCCATTAGATGGAGTTGTGTGTATGTGTAGTTTGAATCCTTCTTATAAAAACATCCTAGTATGTTGAGGATACTGGTGTTGTTACAAAAGAAAGGAAATAAAAAGATTTATGGGGTTGGAGAAGCAAAATAAATGAAAATAATTTAAGAGAAATCGTTACCTTTAATTTAGGTAACTCACTTTGGTTGGAACCAAAGGACTTCTTGAAATGCTTTATTCCTAAGGGGAAGCTTCAAGGAGGAGGAGAGGGATTTGGGGATCTTAGTTGGGCAGAGTTTGGACGAGCCAAGTGGCTTGAGAGGTGTGAAGAAATGAGAAGGAGGAGTGCCCTTTTATAAGAGGGGTGAGGGGCACCTTTGGAAAAGATAGAAATATTAATTTATAATAAATTCATATTCGGTTTCTAATGGCTCCAAAGTTTACTATTAAAAGGTTAAGGTGGGGATAGGTCGAAAACCACTCAACCAATATAATTTAGACAGGTTTGGGTACTTATATTAACCTTATCTTTAAGTATTAACTCTAAGTTAATTAGTTTCACTTTTACAATGTCTCTTTGTATTTTTATATAATATGGTTAATAAACTTACTATATACATCCAAGCGACCCCCAAGTGGTCCATTAATGAGGAAACTATCATAATATAAGTCTCTTGGCCGAACCTTAGATTTTTAGGAATTTAATATCAATTAATAATATAATATTTGTTTTAAGAACTCTTTTATGTCAATTTTGACACTATTCAATAGTTGATTTTTGTGAAACTCCTAACAGATTGATTACTTCGAACAAAGTCAATTAAATCAATCCTAATATATCCTATTATCATATAAAATTAGTTTAATTCATTAAAAGTTTCATATTATAATTATTTGGGTATTTATAAGATCAATTATTTTAATTTTTCACTATTTTAGTAATTACTGCATCATCATTGTGTCATAAATAAAATAAATTATTTAATGTCTAAAAATTATAAATAAAATATCATTATGTAGGAAATCGTTTTATCTTTCTAATGAATATTTATAATCGAAAATCCAACATGTATAACCCTATGTAAAAATTGTTCTTCTAAAAGATGTAAGCTTATGCCATTTTTATTTTTATTTTAACTTTATTAATATAATGTGTCATTATCACTTACAAGTGGATCCATGGGGTCCCAAAATAGACCCAAAGATGCCCATGGTCGACCATGTATCAACCAATAGGGTTAAGACACGTTTTAGGGTAATTTAGTATTATTATAATATTATTTTTTTAACCCTTATTTACCGGATTTACCCTTTAACCATGGTAAATAAAATATTTACCACAGTAACTTTTCAAAATGTCTAAAAATAAAAGTTACCTATTTACACAATTTGAACATCCTGATTCCAAATATGGAATCCATTTTCCTAAATTCAAAACACAGAAGTGGCAGAAATTAATTTAAAATTAATTCCCGCTGTCAAAACAAAAAGCGTGTTTTTAAGAGATAATAACTATCAAAAGATTGACACTTGTTTATGTTCGGTTTAATTGTAAAATTATGTCCAATGACCAACATTATATTAAATGGTAAAAATATATTCTAAATATACTTTAAAACCACTAAAATTCATAATTTATCACTATTAATTATTTTGATTAAAAAAGTTGTTTTTAATTAAAATTTAGAAATTTTCACTATTCATCAAAATATGAAAGTTATCCGAAATGTACCAAAATTTCACCCTAGGCTAATTTCGATATTTTGAATCCAAAAATGAAGTCCATTTTGAAATATAAAATATATATGATTTCAAAAATTAGGTATTACTATTCACAACAGCTAGTTTAATCGGTTGTGGTGTGTGTTAAAACTCGAAGTTGCGTATAACACACGCTACTGTATTATTCAAAGGAAAGCGTACCGTGGAAGCTTGGGATGTTTCATTTTAAAATTTTTTTGATGTCCCCATTTAGTCAATATGTTTAAAATATTGTATTTAAAAAGGGTTCACTATTAAAAGTTGATAAAAGTGCAATACTGAAAATGAATTTGTTCTTGCATTATATCAAAGAAACTCATAATATGGATTCTAAAATTATAAGGATTATATAAAGTTTAAAATTTAGATAATACTATTAATAACCGCTTTTAAATGGCTTATTTTTGTAAGTCATGGTGTGATTGAACTCGGTGTTGCGTGTAGTGCAAGTTCTTTAATTATTTTGAAGAAATAACACACTATGAAATCTTGGGGTGTTACATTCTCCCCTCCTTCAATAAATTGCGTCCTCGCAATTTGAAATTGTTCTTCAAAAATAAAAGGTTGAAAATAGAAAATATATTTGTGGGAAAACCCACATCAGAAATTGGGTTACTAATATTTAGTCTTAATATGAGGAAAAGAGAAATGAAAGGGTCACCACCAAATTATGATCTCGATTAGGAGAACATTGGTGGCAATTAGAGACATATAATTGGAGGAAAAACGTAAATATTTATAGGTAGTGGTTGAGGTCATCAATCACAAACAAGTATAAAATTGAGGTCCTTAAACTCATCAATCTATGATGATTTGAAGTACCATCGGTTCAACAAAATATAGGGTATTGGGATCACACATTTTTGACATTTCAAAATATCTTAGTTGAAATCCCACATCGAAAAATGAATTAATGAGGCCTCTATTTAAAATAAAGAGTGGAAAGTATGAAGCTTACCGAAAATAACACATACTAGGGTTCCATGTAGGAAAATATGGATATGGAGGAGAAATCTAACCATCAATTATCTGATGGAGAGTGGTAGAGAACATGGCTATGAAAAGGCCAACAATCCTAAAGCCATAAATTAGTGATGATTTAAGGTACCATCTAGGACAACATTTTTGTTCTAAGTTCCTTTTATTAATGTTGAGGAATTTATTTATGAGTTTGTCTAAGATCATAAGGAGATATACTTACTTTATAATTAGAGTTTTATCTAATAATAAATTTCTACCACAAACTCATCTTTCACTCTAAGAGATAATAGAACGTAAAAAAAAAATTTATACAGGGTTCCAAAATAAATGAATTTATAATTCATATACCAGATCTTTAAATAAAAACTAAATTATTTAATCCAGGACATCTCGTGGGCCAGTGGTAGGTGATACACCCTTGTCGCCCTTCAGTTTCGGGTTCAAGTCTCGCAGCCTTGCCGGACGCGACGGGTTACCGCCCAACCTCCGGGTTTTCCTTTTATGGTAATCCAAAATAATCCAAACTAGAACTATTCAAAATACTTCTATCCAGACTCACAGTCCAACATTTATAAGTAAGGTAAACATAATGTAGAACCTTTTTACCCCGTAATATCATATGAATACCTTCATCATGTATTCTTTTAATACACTGAAACATCCTGAATTACCATATTCCTTATTGATTACATTCATGCTCCCTTATTCCATATAGAAAGCTGGATATACTTCATTAATCCAAAAATGTTTTAAACCCCAAAAATGATGGAATATACAAATCATTAATCAGTTCGAAGGTAGTCAAGAATATCCAATATAATTTATCCAAAACAATCATGTATTATTCCAAAATCACTACTTCGGTATCAGAACTATATTATGGTTTATCATTCTCTCAACCATATATTTTCCAAAAATTTATCCTGCTATTGAGTCACTTTTCTTTGTTCCACATAATCTCAAGTCCTTAATTAAATAGTACTGCAGTACAATCCTTATATACTCCATAATTATTATAACAAGTACATTGTTGATACAACACTCAATTGACATAATCAACATAAGAACTCTAATCATTCCTCCTCATCTGTGGTAGTATCATAACTTGATTATTATCCAATAGCATCATTTGCGGCATAGTCTGATGACTGGGACATATGTTCGCATAGTGTCCAAACTCCTTGCAAATGAAGCATTGTACATTTGAGACCATTTTCTCACCCTTGCAGTCACGTACTTTGTGCCCTTTTCCTCCACACTTATAATAAACTCTCATTCCTTTCAGGCAAGTTCCAGGGTGTTTCTTTCCACAGTTACCACATATGGGAAAATTATTCTTTTCCCTCTTCCCTTTATCCATCTTTCTCTCTTCCAGCCTTTTCTTATCTTGCTTCCCTTCAAAGGCATAGGACTCGGTAAACTCTTTACTTATCTTATCAACACATGATATTATTTCTTCATATGATGATAATACATGGGTGACTATTTCTCTTATAAATTCTAGCTTAAGACCATGAAAGATATGATCCTTCCTTCTCTTTGAATCATGTGTATTTCTGGAGTTCTCATTCCTTCTACTGGGCGCCATTTCTAAACAATGGCATAAACTAGATCAGTTTATGAATCAAAATACATAATCCCATACTTATAAAACACTTGACATAAATTGAACTATTTATGGATATAATCCATAATCATAAGAATGTTTTCTTTGTGGAAGTATATACTCATAATCCCTTCAAAATGATTTTTAAAGAAAATGAGAGTTATCCTAAGCATATCCCCCGGGAGTGTCGTAACCAAGAGTGCAGCAAGGCCCGTTGTCGTGCACCAGTTCCCGTTCGAGTCTAGTTCAAAGCGGTGTTTTCGGGTTTTACCCCTAGGTACATCTGTGCCAGAGCCGCCTCTACCTGCTCGTATCCAGACAAGGATGTATTGCTCGGAAAACTCACAAAATCTCTACAATACCAAAATTCTAGGAAGTTATTCTATACTAATCCTCAAAGTTCATCTTAGGTCTACGTGCTCTAATCAGAGTTTATCTAAATCTAGCTTCCAAGGTTTGTACTAAACTTCCTCTGATACCAACTGTAACGCCCCGACCCCAGCTGCCCAGAGTCGATGCATTAATTACGTAACATTGGCATGATCATGAGAAAGATCAAATCCCGAAAGACCGATTAGTTTAGTAGCCTTGGAAACACTAGATATATTCATAAGTTTTACATTACATCATAAAATGAAAAACTACTACAACAACATAATGTTTCCAACGTCCACACTATAAACCCATAATATCCCTGCAAGTCAATCATAATTTACTTCTTCACTACCTGGGAAAAATAAAACATAAAAAAGGGGTGAGCTCAAATGCCCAGTAAGGATAACAATATAGCGGAACATTCAAAATAAGCATAAACATTTAAGGCAATGAATTACTAAAACAAAAGCCTTTTAAACTTTAACTTCAATATGGTATGGCAAAAGTAAAATGAAATAATGCCATTTACTTGTTCACATGGATATTCTACTAATCGAATAATCACATGCAATATCAATAACCACTTTCATAATGTTGGAATGCATAATGCCAAACGTTAATTTCATTGTCTAGGCCTCATCCCAAGACCTAGGGGTTACTTCTAACCAGAACCCAACCCGGAGTGCCTCTAATAACCGGACACCAACCCGGAGTGCCTCTAATAACCGGACACCAACCCGGAGTGCCTCTAATAACCGGACACCAACCCGGAGGGCATACTTTTACCAGTCCCTAACATGGAGGGCTTACTTTAACCAGTCCCTAACCTGGAGGGCTTACTTTAACCAGTCCCCAACCTGGAGGGCTTACTTTTACCGGTCCCCAACCCGGAACATACTTGTTTAGCACATTCATCTGAAGAAAAGTTTGAAATATAACATAAACATTCGGATTAAAACTAGCATACGAAATGTCAATAGTTTCACCATAAACTATGAATGGTATAAAATATCACATCCACAGTCAAAAATATCACAAAACCTTCAATACAATATAGAAGTTTTGTATTATAATAAATCAACTTCAAATAAGTGTAAAATCCATTAAAGGATGTTGACATAGATGAAATCAAAACACTTTTTAGAGAAATATCTCTTTCTATTTTTGAAATCATTTAAGAGCCATATAAAATAAAACATTTTCTTGAAAATATTCTTGTAAGCTTGTAAGGAAAGCTTTGACGATTTTATAACGGCGTAAAATAACCGCACCCGCCGTATAAGTTAAAAAAAACATTCTTACCTCAATTCTGTCGAAAAGGTTAAAAAGGACCTTGTTTTGAAAACGACGGAAAGATTCCTTTATAAACCTCTTATAAAAAGTAAAACAAGGGTATAAATGACTTTAACCCATATTCTTGTAAATAGTAAAAATGTTTTGAAATACATTTTTAAGAAACATGGATGTGGATGATAAAGATATCCCAGTAGATTATTACGTATAAACAACCTCGGATAAGGAAGAGATTGTGAAATAACCCTTACCTTGTACTTTTCCTTGGTTGGGGTAGGTTAACCTCCTGTATAATGGTGAAATAATTGTTATTAAATTATACAAGAATCATATATATTAATATGATATCATATATGATCTTTTAACATTGATTTGTTAATAATATCTTAGAATTATCGTCGTTTCGGGTGTTAACTTACTCATTTTCTTTTATATGTTTTGTTACATAAGTCATGTTTGTTGTATCTTATTCATATACAGAATGATATCAAGTCCTTAAACATCATTTTTAAATCATTAAATGATAATTATACTTGAATGGATACGATGGAGAATGAATCTCATCGCGTTCGTGGAGACGGTAGTCCGTACGTATGCACGAACGCTACTTCCATTTAATTTTTATTTTAAAAGAATCGAATCCAAATGATACATAGGTATATTACTATTCCATTATAATATAATATTTTATATATGTTACTTAAGTTCATTAACACCATCCTGTATACGTTCCAAGTGTGGTATGAACGAGTCATATCATTTTAAGGGGGCGGTAGTCCGCACTTCCTCAAATGAAATTATTGTATGTATATACAACATGAAACGAATAATGGTATGAAATAAAATGGAATTACAGAAGATTATATATAAAATATATATCATTAATATCATATTTAATTACAGTTCCATCATAATGGCCACCATGAGAGGTGGTAAGATGTATTTGAACAATCATCGTTTCGTGAGGCGTTAGTTTGCCATCCACAGAAACATTATGTTCATCATCCATTAGATGGAGTTGTGTGTATGTGTAGTTTGAATCCTTCTTATAAAAACATCCTAGTATATTGAGGATACTGGTGTTGTTACAAAAGAAAGGAAATAAAAAGATTTATGGGGTTGGAGAAGCAAAATAAATGAAAATAATTTAAGAGAAATCGTTACCTTTAATTTAGGTAACTCACTTTGGTTGGAACCAAAGGACTTCTTGAAATGATTTATTCCTAAGGGGAAGCTTCAAGGAGGAGGAGAGGGATGTGGGGAGCTTAGTTGGGCAGAGTTTGGACGAGCCAAGTGGCTTTAGAGGTGTGAAGAAATGAGAAGGAGGAGTGCCCTTTTATAAGAGGGGTGAGGGGCACCTTTGGAAAAGCTAGAAATATTAATTTATAATAAATTCATATTCGGTTTCTAATGGCTCAAAAGTTTACTATTCAAAGGTTAAGGTGGGGATAGGTCGAAAACCACTCAACCAATAGAATTTAGACAGGTTTGGGTACTTATATTAACCTTATCTTTAAGTATTAACTCTAAGTTAATTAGTTTCACTTTTACAATGTCTCTTTGTATTTTTATATAATATGGTTAATAAACTTACTATATACATCCAAGAGACCCCCAAGTGGTCCATTAATGAGGAACCTATCTTAATATAAGTCTCTTGGCCGAACCTTAGATTTTTAGGAATTTAATATCAATTAATAATATAATATTTGTTTTAAGAACTCTTTTATGTCAATTTTGACACTATTCAATAGTTGATTTTTGTGAAACTCCTAACAGATTGATTACTTCGAACAAAGTCAATTAAATCAATCCTAATATATCATATTATCATAGAAAATTAGTTTAATTCATTAAAAGTTTCATATTATAATTATTTGGGTATTTATAAGATCAATTATTTTAATTTTTCACTATTTTAGTAATTACTGCATCATCATTGTGTCATAAATAAAATAAATTATTTAATGTCTAAAAATTATAAATAAAATATCATTATGTAGGAAATCGTTTTATCTTTCTAATGAATATTTATAATCGAAAATCCAACATGTATAACCCTATGTAAAAATTGTTCTTCTAAAAGATGTAAGCTTATGCCATTTTTATTTTTATTTTAACTTTATTAATATAATGTGTCATTATCACTTACAAGTGGATCCATGGGGTCCCAAAATAGACCCAAAGATGCCCATGGTCGACCATGTATCAACCAATAGGGTTAAGACACGTTTTAGGGTAATTTAGTATTATTATAATATTATTTTTTTAACCCTTATTTACCGGATTTACCCTTTAACCATGGTAAATAAAATATTTACCACAGTAACTTTTCAAAATGTCTAAAAATAAAATTTACCTATTTACACAATTTGAACATCCTGATTCCAAATATGGAATCCATTTTCCTAAATTCAAAACACAGAAGTGCCAGAAATTAATTTAAAATTAATTCCCGCTGTCAAAACAAAAAGCGTGTTTTTAAGAGATAATAACTATCAAAAGATTGACACTTGTTTATGTTCGGTTTAATTGTAAAATTATGTCCAATGACCAACATTATATTAAATGGTAAAAATATATTCTAAATATACTTTAAAACCACTAAAATTCATAATTTATCACTATTAATTATTTTGATTAAAGAAGTTGTTTTTAATTAAAATTTAGAAATTTTCACTATTCATCAAAATATGAAAGTTATCCGAAATGTACCAAAATTTCACCCTAGGCTAATTTCGATATTCTGAATCCAAAAATGAAGTCCATTTTGAAATATAAAATATATATGATTTCAAAAATTAGGTATTACTATTCACAACAGCTAGTTTAATCGGTTGTGGTGTGTGTTAAAACTCGAAGTTGCGTATAACACACGCTACTGTATTATTCAAAGGAAAGCGTACCGTGGAAGCTTGGGATGTTTCATTTTAAAATTTTTTTGATGTCCCCATTTAGTCAATATGTTTAAAATATTGTATTTAAAAAGGGTTCACTATTAAAAGTTGATAAAAGTGCAATACTGAAAATGAATTTGTTCTTGCATTATATCAAAGAAACTCATAATATGGATTCTAAAATTATAAGGATTATATAAAGTTTAAAATTTAGATAATACTATTAATAACCGCTTTTAAATGGCTTATTTTTGTAAGTCATGGTGTGATTGAACTCGGTGCTGCGTGTAGTGCAAGTTCTTTAATTATTTTGAAAAAATAACACACTATGAAATCTTGGGGTGTTACACCTTCGATATGATTTCTGTTTCAGACATTATACTTTAATGTGAACCTATTTATTTCAGTTGGATACATCCAATGAAAATAAACAGGTCCTCCGAAAAGTATTTCAGTGGGAAAATGGATAGTCAGATGCAGCATGCATGTGAAAAATGATGGGGGAAATATTTTCTCCAACTCACACCAAATTAATGGGGCATCTGTCAATATTTTTTGCAAGAAAGACTTGGACAACTTCTTATCACAAATATCTCTAAAAGAATGGCACAACCGAATAACAGCCACCCTTACATTATTGGAAAAAATATGACGGATTGCTATTGTAAGCAACTCATGCAGTAGAACGTGATAATCATGAGTCTTCAAGGATTTTAGCTTCAACTCTCTTCTGTTGACCCGTTTAGATATGTTTCCTGAATAGCCATCAGAAACTCTAATAGTATCTAATACTTCCAGAAATTGTTTTTTTTTCTATAGGTTTCATCACATAAAAAGCACATGGAAGTTTCCATCTATTTTCACTGATACGTATAGGATGCAATTATGGTATGGTGCTCCAATCCACCATGTCACGCTGAGATCATAAATCATCTTTTTTCTTCCCTTTTACATTTAGAAGAACCGAAAGCAACATTTCACATATATTATTTTCAATATTCATTACATCTAAGTAATGACATAACAAATTGGTTGACCAATAAGGAAAATCAAAAAAGATACTCCTCTTCCTCTAATTGTAACAGGTTTCAATGGAAACCATCTTTCTCTTTCCAGATTTCATTTGACCCTTCCCGAATGAAAAAAATGAAATCTTTCAATTCATTAAGCACATCAGTTCTAAACAAACACTGAGGTGGATCATCGGTCTCTATGGTATTATCAAATCTTCAACGATTCATTCTATATGGATAATCCTTTGGAAAGAATCATTGATGTCCCATAAAACTGAAACTACAGTGATGTTTCAGTCTTCTGGATCGTGTATTCTTCATACAAACTAGACATGACAATTTTCCCTTCGTGATCCATCCAGACATCATTTCATAAGACAAAAAATCATTGATCGTCCACATAAGCGCATAACGCATCTGAAATATGTATTTCGAACATGCATCATATGTGCGCACACCCACATCCCAAAGAAGTTTCAACTCTTTTATTAAAGGTTGCATGTATACATCAATATCAATGTCGGGATAAGAAGGACCAGATATGAGTATACTCATGAAAGTGAAAGGTTTATTCATACACAGCCATGGGGGAATATTACAAATGTGTATAAAAACTGGCCATGTGTTGTGCGAAGTAAGAATTTTCCCAAACAGATTAAAACCGTCGCATGAAAGACCCAGCCTCACATTATGCACATCAGCTGCAAAATCAAGATATCGAGCATCAAATCTCTTACATGCAAATCCATATGTAGGATGAACCAACTCATCATTAGTTTTCTTTCTCTCGGTATCATGCCATCTCATTTTTATTGATATTTCATCAGACATAAAATGATTCTGGAGTTTGGGGATTAATGAAAAGTGCCACATTTCTTTCTGTGGAATGCGGGATGGTGTTCCATCAGATTTTGACTTCCAGCGAGATATGCCACATTTTATACAATTATTTCGTTCAGTAGTTTCCTCCCGGAATAAACTGCAATCTTTCGGGAAATCATGAATTTTTTTTCTTGAAAATCCCAGTTCCTCAACTAACTTCCATGCCATATAGTGGTTTGAGGGAATATCTGCATCATATGGAAGTAAATTCTTCAAGAGGGTAAGAATATAATCAATTTCTGTATTAGAAATCCCATACATATTTTTCCCATGAAACAATCAGATTAAAAATTCCAGCATTTTCATTTTATCATATTGTCGATATACTGGAGTCGTGGCAGCATCATTCAATTTTTTCACCCTATAAATATCATCATTTTCACTAGATGCATCAGTTGTCCTCATATCGAAGTCTTCTTGATTCGAAATCATTTCTTTTTCATTATGTATAATAAATGGAAACCGATCATCTAACAAATTCACCATTCCAGTCCTTTCATTTCCGTCAACACGAAATTGAGATTTAATTTTCTCCCCATTGTGATACCACACAAAGTAGTTTTCTTAAAAACTATTTTTGGTTATGTAGTAGCTGACTTCTTCACAGATCAACCAATGTCTACCAACAAAATTGGAACATGGGAAGTCTATGCGACCACTATATGAAGCATTGTGAAATGAAAAATCTATAAATCTCTCCACATTGTTTTGAAAATCGCTTGAGATCCGATCGGTTTCATACATCCAAATTCTGTCCATTCTGTAAAAATAATTTATATAAGTCATTTTGTCATAAAAAATTCAATAGGATTGAACTTTAATATAAAATACATTCAAGTAAACAATTAAGGTTGAAGTTTCTAGTCGATGTAGTGAACTATTAAAATAATGTAAAGAACAAGTACTCAAAAATTAATTTAAAATTTATTTATATTCATTTTCATTAGGACTATAAGAGGCACATGCCTCAGGTCCCATCATGTGTTATAGGCATCCCATATCATTCACTCATGTTCAATAACTTGTTATTGGCACCTCTATGGCCATACCTTTCATTACCCAATTACTTCCCCAAGTCAAGCGCACCCCATGGGTGAATAAATTTTAGGCTTCTACATTAATAGGTTGTTCATGGCTTGTAAAAAGATTTAATTTCATTAAGTATAGAAAAACACATTTATTTTAAAATTTGAGATTAATAATAAAGTATGTCAATGATAACAACATTACTGAATTAAACTTGTGACTTGTCTAACATTTTTATGGATGTCTACACATGCCAGAATGGGTAGTGAAAAGCACCCCACCCTCATAAAAGTGAGTATTGGCCAAGAAGGAAACATAATATAAATCGTACAGTGAGAAACATATGTAATTGACCCTAAAGTTATATTAGTACAGTCATCTTGGGGGAAATGTAATATATGATCATAGTTTACTAATGAATTCAAAACCTTGTATTTTATATGTTGGACAATATCTAAGGTAAGAAATCATGTGAGGATGGGTTTACATCAATCAATTTCTTACATGCTAGTGAGAATGAAGGCTTGAATTAATGACTTGAGTTCACTGATTAAATGAGGGTAGAGGTTGCATACGCTGTGTAAAAAGAATGATTAAATAGGTAAATATCTCAAAATATCTTTAAATCAACTCGTTAATAGGCTCAAAACGTAAATATAATCTTGAACCAACCATGGAATCTCTTTCACAACACATTCTCACACACCAGTTTTCTCATGTGTTACTTAATACCAAACATAGTCACATAATAAGTGTACTATAACAAAATACATTACATAATCTTTATTAAAAAAATTATCATTTTAATAAAACACATTTTTGAAGATTAAATCATTTCTGAAATATCTTTCAAAATCCATTTTAAATAATAAAATCCCTTTGATAATTTTTAACAAATATTTGGAGTATTCTCAAGGCACCCCCATTTGGAAAAGTCACATTAAATTCCCAATATCCATGCCAAACCATTCAAAACAAATAACATGACACAATCATCAACCACAAATAACTTAACTGGAAATTAAAAAAATAGAAACCAAATGTGATATAGAATTTAATGTTAAGTTAGGGGAAATGAGATTAAATTGAGACAACAACATCATAAATGGTTCCAAAATCATAACTTTTGATTAAAACCACCCATAATAGGAATGGGAATGCCTCATACACCTAATCCCTAATAAAACAAACCAAATATCCAATTAAAACATTGAATTTAGGGTTTCCACCTCATGTGGACAGCCCTACCCCCACCCCACCCACCCCACTTGGACAGCCCTACCCCTAACCCACGTGGAAAACCCAGCCCCCCCCCCCACCATACCTGGACACCCCTACCCCCCACAACCCACTTGGAAAACCCATCCACCCCCACCCCACCTGGATAGCCCTACCGTCACCCCACTTGGAAAACCCATCCCCCCCACCCAACCTAGACAGGCCCTCCCCCACCCCACCTACACACCCTCCCCCACCCCAAACAGCCATACCCCCACCCCATTTGGACAACCCAGCCCCCTCCCCCACCCTACCTAGACAACCCCCTCCCCCACCCTACATAGAAATACCCTCCCCCACGCCAAATAGCCCTACCCCCACCCCATTTGGACAACCCAGCCCCCTCCCCACCCAACCTAGACAGCCCCTCCCCCACCCCACCTGCACACCCTCCCCCACCTCAAATTGAAACATAAATTCATCTAAATAAAAATCCAATTTTAAACTAAAATAAATTCCACCAAAAGTTCCATATCACCCCACTAAACAAACCCTTTACCATGTTTGAAGTGTATAACAAAAACCAGAAAACAAATCCAAGGGTTCCGTAGACAGCAAACCTAATTTATCCTAAATGAAAACATAAAACACCAAAAAAATTGAGGAATAAAGCTATAAATAAGGTAAAAATAACTAATTTGAAGTGTGAAATCAGATTTTTTTTGATTGAAAATGGATCTTAGATGGAAGGAGTCTTGCGACCAAGAAGAATTTAGGAGCTGGACTAGGTTCTCTCTACAATCGGGCTGAGTGGGTGTTCAGGTGGTCTATATTTGGGGGAATGCTTTCCCAATGGTTTTTAAAAACCGTTGGGAATGATATAGTTTTACCAACGGTTTCATTAAACCATTGGGAAAACTGATTTTTTCCCATCATTCCCAACGGTTTGTGAAACCATTGGGAAAACTAATTTTCTTCCAATAATTCCCAACAGTTTCATCAAACCGTTGGGAAAAATCAATTTTTATATATCATTACCAACGGTTAATGCAAACCGTTAGTAAAGATCACATATACCAACAGTTGTTTTGAACTGTTGGTATACAACTGTTGGGAAAACCATGATTTCCAGTAGTGTATATAATGGTGTGTATTTATTGGAAAAACTCAAAATCTCTTTCTCACAGTATAGAATTGGATTTTCCATGTATTTTTTTAAATTATATATAATTTTTACGAGTCTATGAAAATTGACGGTGCATAATTCCAAGGCCCAGTGTTCCCAGAATGAATTTCTAAACATTTTTTGGGTACATTTAGTAAATGCATGAGTGTAATTTTCTATTTTTTGAACCATTTCTCAGACTAAAAATCTGATGGAACCGTTGAATCTACAGCGCCGAGATTTGCTAAAGGGGGGCTTTACATTGACCGTAGTTGGTCCGGAGAAAAAGTTATGTTTTTAAACAATTTTAAATGAAATGATATAAAATAATTTTTGTTATTTTATTTCATAAACCACATTAGGACCTATTAAAGGGTGGGGTCGATGGTGTGTCAAGACATTAAATGTATTGACCTTCCAACCTTAAGTAATGACGAAGTCAGGGAATTTTTGAAGATTCTTAATTTATGAGCCCCATTAACCCCCCTTGTCATTACATACTCTCCCCCTCTCCTATAAATATAGAGCTTGGGGGAGGGTTATCAGACAAGATTCACCATGAAAAATATTTATGTTGGAGTGGAATAACACTGAGCCCTTAGAGGATGGAGCCGACCTCAATAGGAGGTGATGTGCGACACCGAAACCTTGAACTGGTGTTTGATGTTCGATCAGTGGCGAGGACAGCTTGTTGTGGGGATGAAGAACAATGAGACTCCCTCTACCACGAGCGATCTCGAATGTTACAAGGTAGGAGTTTATTTTTGTTTATTATTTTTAAATAATTTTACGCTTCCTCGTTCTTGAATAATATAAAGAACGCAGGTCAACCGACAAACAGGTTGACCCACGATTCATTCACCTTTGTGGGAGGTTGTTTCAGGGTATCCTTTAGGGTTTATATTGTTGTTAAATTCAATTATTATTAAACCCTTTACACCCCTCATGTTTACGAGCTAACATGGAGGACGTGGGCCTAACAAACCCATTCTGAACCCTCCTTTATCTTTCTATCCTTGAGCCACCTTGGAGAACTGCGAGCACATTGACGCATGATGAAAGAGTAAGGACGCGTCTTGTTATCCATAACAAACGGATGAGGCGGTCGATAAGACGAATAGCCGCGGGAATGAAGGTAGCACAACCTCAATGCTGCCGGCAAACAGAAGCCACAGAAAAATCCACGGCGGAGACCAAACCCGCCTTCAGTGGGTTAAACGGTGATCGAGTAGAGCCCATGTGGTGTCTCCGCCTCGCCAACTGAACGACCTTCTTGCTGTTTGAGAATCCGGAAGACTGGGGGGTTGCACCCCCCCCAACCCCCGCGTCGGACCAAACTGGGCCACCACCCTTGCATCGGGCCACCGCCCCCAGAGCTGGGATGCCACCATTGGATCGAGTCGCGAACCTTGCATTGGGATACCGCCCTCGGAGCCGGGCCTCCACCCATGGAGCGGGTTACCACCCTCGGACCAGGCTGTCACCCTCGAGTCGGGCCACTACCCTCGAGCTGGGATGCCACCCTTAGACTGGGCCACCACCCTTGAGTCGGGTCGTCACCCTAGAGCTGGGCCACCGCCCTCAGAGTTAGGCCACTACCCTCAGAGAGGACCGTCGACCTCAGGCTGGGCTGCTGCCCTCATAACGGGCCGCCGCCCTAGTGGGCCACTACCCCCTCACCGGGCCACCGCCCCACGTGGGCCAGGCCACCCCTTTGGGGGCCGCCCTATTCAGTTCGGGCCGCCCTTGAGGGTCGGCCCTCTTTTGGGCCATGCCAGACATCAGCCCAGTGGGCCGAGACCACCTCATCCTCGCCCAGACCAGGTCAGGTCGGGTCTGTCCAACCGGGTCAGACAAGACCCGGGCCCAACCGGGCCCAGAAACACTCAAATGGGATTATATTGAGGACCAAACACTCGTTAAATGAGCCGTATGTGTCCTTGGGACCCTTGGAGAAAGACAATACTTTTTCATTACTATATTAGAGTTTCAGAGAAACTTGGAGTTCGACCGAGTTGGATCGCACTCGAATCCAAATGGGGCCTCATCACTGAAATGCCAATAACGCACAGACCAGGCATCCAAATGACTCTCCGTCTATTGTATTGGAACCATTATGATATGGAGGATTGTCAAGTTACTTTTTTTTGAGACTTCGTGCTATTTGAGATATGAATGATGGCTTGGGGAGTGGTTCTCCTCAGCGCACTACCTACGGAACCCTACAACGGGCTGAGACCTGACGACTGCTAACTTTTCAACTCAGAATGACTCGACGGTCACAATACGCAATGGGTAGGAGTACCTTAGAAAACCAAGATGTGGGTGGGTGGTTCTGTGTGACTTGGCGGGCCATGACGGGGAGCAGTCACGATATGTGATGGAGAGGAGTACCATAGTAGACCTCGTTGGGGGGGAGGACGACTCTGTGTGACTCAGAAGACCCATAATAGGTGATGGAGAGCAGTACTTCAGTAGTTCTAGGTTAGTGGGAAGTACCTCTGTGTGACACGACATGCCCATTGTACTCGATAGTGTAGGAGTTCTCCAGTATCCAAGGCGTTCGACGTTGTGGTTGGGGATGTTACTTGTTACTACCCCTAGAACAAATCTTGGTGTGAGTTTTCTTTACTTTATGCGTGTGATTGAGGTTATTCCATGTAGTACTTTACTTATGTGGTAATTTACCTTCGTGGTGTTACCCTATGGTTTTTCTTTGTGGAATTCTAGGAGACCTTTGGAGTCTTGGGGTCCATACTGAGTATCGTTATACTTACCCCTGCATGGGATTCACCCGCACCTTATTCTATCTTGTGCAGACGACACACAACATTGATTGAGGTTAAGGGAGCCAGGACTGGTTGGTGCTAGGAGGCGGACATTCGGAGTGATGTGACGTAGAGGAGACAGGCGAACATGGAATACTATGGAAGTGATCTATACCTACCCCTCAAGTAGGATCTGTGGTGGATGATCTAGGAGATGCTTTTCACATATCAGCTATTTTTTATTTTTCAGTTGTGCTTGTATTTTTCCAGTTGGGATTCTATTCCAGCCCCTATACTTTTAGTACACTTTTACTACAGTAGTTCACTTCACAGTTGCTTCCTGTTTTGTTCTCGGACCGTGTGTTTGTACAGTTTTAAAAGAAATTCCTTCTTGTTTTAGGGATTATGCCTTTCGGTGCTAGTCACTATCCCCTAGCCTATGGATGGTGGGATTGGGGTAGTCACAACATGGGCCTTAGGGGATGGGTCAGGACAAAGTGGTATCATTGGAGTTCAGTTCTACTGAATAACTAAGACATTGATCTTTTCTATGTGGCAATGGTGTTAAGTGTTTTGAGTGTGGTTTTTAGTTTGGGGAGTCCAGTGTGTGTGAGGCGACTGACATATCCATACACCAGGACCCTTAATTATAATTTCCCACTCAGTGCATCAAAACACTAATTGTGTATGATTTGAAAAGTCTTTCTTGTGTTTTCTTGAGTCATCTCAACAGGTATAACTTTTAAATGTGGAAAAACTGTTTCTTTTTATGATGTCTCCACTAAGATAGCCACATAGGTTCTCTGAGAGAGTACATGATGATGGCCCATTGAGCAATGAGGCCTTGGTGCAGGGCCCCATTATGGAGTTTTCACCTTCGGGTGGTGTACCAGCAGCACTACTACCCGTTGGAGAGTCATTGCCCCCAGCCCCAACAATAGAAGATGCACACCGACTGAGCATGTAGCACGAGTTCCAGTGGCAGAGGCCTCCGAGGATCCATGGTGAGACAGACCCGCAGGTGGCTGAGGACTGGCTAGAGGCTACGACCAGAGTTTTTCTTAGTTGGGACACCAGCTGATTTTTTGGTGTTCCTGTCAGCCACCCATTTTCAGACAGTAGTAGGGAGATGGTAGAGCCTGATGAACCTGATGCACAATGAGGTGACCCTCATCTGAGTGGACTTAGAGGGCCTTTTCAGGGATGTTTTTGTCCCAAAAATATTATGCTATGTTCTTATCCCGGAGATGCTGAACATACAGTAGGGAAACAACAAAATTGCTTAGAACTCAGAGAGGTTCACGGATCTCTCCTGCTACACCATCAACATGGTACGAGACCCTTTCTCCAGGACCTAGACCTTTGAGCAGGGTCTCCGATAAGGGGTTAGAACATCGATGATATTCCTCATCATTCCAATGTAGTCAGGGGTGCTTGAGCAAGCAATTTTGGTGGAGAACTTCCTAGTTGAGAAGGCACCAACAACGAGAGCTACTATCGGATGATAGGTAGCCGAGTCATCTACAGGAGGCAGTAGACAGATGAAGTAGAGGTCCAAGTGGACTAGGCCTTCTGGTGGATGACCTCGGGATGCAGAGTTAGAGGTATGAGGCTCACTACGTAGAGGGAGACAGGCGAGGGGAATGTAGTGTTACATGTGTGGTAGGTAGGGTCATATGGCTCACGACTCCCCAAACTTCTATACCGATGAACAATAGACAGTTGAGGGACTGTCGAGGCAGAGGTAGAGGTTCAAGCAAGGAGGTCTGCAGGGTGGAGAATGTGGTAGAGGAGAAGGCCATGCAACTGGAGATAGGTGATGTTTTGAGATTCTACCAGCACCACTGCCTGGTGGTCCACCCCGACCACAGGGAGCAGGATTACATGGATGAGCTGAGCTCTAGACAGTTGAGGCATATGAACACAGCGCTCTAGAGATGATTAGAGGTACGATCTGTGTCTACTCCACCTTAGTTGTAGTACTTATAGACATAGGTTCCAGTCACTATTTTATTTCCATGACTATCGTTTGGAGTTCGGATATTCTAGTGGAGTCATTGGATTGATCCTTATGGATAGAGACCCATACATAAGTAGATTCGACAATTATGCATCGGTTCCTGCAGTGTGAGCTTCATTGTGGAGGCGAGAGTTTTAGCTGAGATCTCCTAGTAGCAGCGTCGAGGCCTTATGACATCATCTTGGTTATGGACTGGTTATCCATAGTCCATGCTCATATTGACTGTATTATGTGAAATGTGTGGTGTGACCACACGGACGGGACTGGGTTTTCCTTCACCGATGAGAAGGGAACCTTTGCAGCACATGATGGACTCACCTAGAGAAGGGTGCAACCAATTACTCATATGTTGGCTAGCCTTACCCTCATAGAAGTTGATGTTGAGAGTCCAAACTATCCTGTAGTGGTGGACCAGTATGCCTATGTATTTTATGATGATATTCCAAGACTACCTCCACGCAGATAGGTAGAATTTTACATTGACCTGTACCCAGGGACGACACTGATATCTACACCAGCATATCATATGGATCCCATGGAGCTTCGTGGGTTACATGTGTAGTTGGAGGACTTGTAGGTAAATGGGTTCATAATACCCCGTGTTTCTCTATGGGAAGCCCTGATTTTGTTATCCATGAAGGTAGATGGGAGTATGAGACTCAGTGAGGACTATCGGCACCAGAACCAGGTGACCGTTAAGAAGAAGTATCCACTCCTGAGAAGTGATGATATTTTTTATCATCTTAATGGATCTCATTGGTTTTTGAAGATAAGACATGGATCAGGCTATAATCAACTCAGGATATGATATGAGGATGTGTGTAAGACAACGTTCATATGTCTGTATGTCCATTAGGTGTTCTTGGTTATTCCTTTCGGCATGACAAACACCCCAGCAGTGTTCATGGGACTCATGAACATAATCTTTTATCCATACCTCGAACGCTTCATGATGGTGTTCATTGATGACATATTGATTTACTTGGATGAGGAGGAAGAGATTGCCTATCATCTATAGATGGTTTTTAATACACTCTGAGAGCACTAACTTTATGGTAAACTCTTGAAGTGCCAGTTCTGGATACATGAGGTCCCCTTTATGGGACACGTTATCTCAAAGGCTAGAGTTGTAGTGGATCCAGTGATGATAGAGGTTGTGCTATCTTGGGAGCCACTCGAGAGCATGGTGGAGGTGAGGAGTTTCCTAGGGTTGGTGGGATACTACCAGTGATTTGTGCCTGACTTTTCTAGAGTTTCTGCACCATTTTATATTTGAACAAGAAGGAGAAACCTTTCATGTAGACGGAGGGATTCCAAAAGAGTTTTTAGGAGCAGAGGCAGAGAGTGATGAGTGCCCCCATCTTGTGGCTTCCAGAAGAGGGTGTTGGTTATGTAGTCTACTTCAACGCATCAAGGATCAGGCATGGATGTGTCTGGATGCAGGAGTGAGAAGTGATCGATTATGGTTCATGGCAGCTATGAAATCCTAAGAAGAACCACGATACCCATGACCTGGAGTTAGCAGTAGTGGTTTTTCCCTAGAAAATTTGGTGACATTACAAGTTGGGCAAACGTTTTACAGTCTACTCTGATCACAAGAGTCTCAAGTATATCTTCCCTTAAAAAGACCTGAACCCGAGACAACGATGATGGATAGAGTTCCTCCAGGACTATGACTTTGAGATTGTCTATAATCTCGGGAAGGGGAACGTGGTAGCAGATGCACATAGTAGGAGATATGGTCTGTATTTGCTGAGTGAGGTGATAGAGTAGCTTGCTGTATTTTAGATATACTTCATTGATAGAGATAGAGAAGCATACCTCCAGTTTATGACAGTCACACCCCCACTCCTTCAGCAAGCTAGGGAGGCGTAACTTGGGGACACTAACTGTGGGGCTCGACATGCTTAGATATCCTCAGGTCAGGCACTTGGTGGATTTTCTGAATATGGGGAGAACGTCATCCTTTTCAGAGGACAGACCATGGTACCAATGGCACTACAGGAGGAGGTGTTGAGGGAGGTCCATATGTCCCCTCTGGCGGTACATCATACTGTGGCGAAGATGTACCAGGACCTTTGGTGTCATCACTGGTGGCCATGGATGAGGAAATGAGTGGAAGAGTTTCTTTCACGATGACTCAGTTGTCAGTAAGTGAAGCCTGAGCACCAGGTTCCAGCAGGCTTAGCTCATCCACTAGAGGTTCCAGAGTAGAAGTGGGATGGGATCTCCATTAACATTGTTATAGGGATTCCATGTTCATCTAAGGGACATGATTCCATATGGTTGATCATTGAATGACTCACCAATTCGGACCACTTCCTACATATCTGAGAGCAGTGATCAGTAGAGGGATTGGGAAGCCTATAGGTACAAGAGATCATGCGACTTCATGGGGTGCCATCGACGATCATCTCTGACTACGAAACACGTTTTACATCTCGGTGGTGGAAGGGATTTGTATAGGCATACGGGACTCAGCTTCATTTGAGCACAACCTTTATTCCCCAGACGGATTTTCAGACAGAGCAGACCATTCAAACGATAGAGGACATGCATCATGCATGCATCCTATATTTTGGCCATAGTTGGGAGGATCACTTGCCCTTGTAAGAGTTATCTTACAAAATAGTTATCACTCCACAATCGGTATGGCACCATTTTAGTCCCTTTACGGCTGACCCTACAGATCACCTCTATGATGGAAAGACCCAGGGGTGCAAACACTTATGGGTCCAGATTTGGTAAGGGATACCACATAGAATGTACATATCATCCAGGAGCTGATGAAGACTGCACAGAGCAGACAGTAGTCATATACGGACAGAAGATAGAGACCATTGGAGTTACAGGAGGGGTACCATGTTTTTTTGTGAGTCTCTCCTCCATGAGGACTACAAAGATTTGGCTTAGGCAACAAGTTATCATCGAGGATTATCGATCCATTTTTGATACTTTGGAGTATAGAAGAGGTGGAATTCCACATGAAACTTCCACTGTAGTTGGAGAAGGTGCACGACATCTTCTATGTATCACAACTAAGGATATACGTGCATGACCCATATCACGTCATCGACCACGATGAGCTGTACTTTGACGATGGGGTGACATTTACAGATGTTCCAGTAGATATTGAGGATTGATAGGATTAGGTCCTTAGTGGGTGGTCGATTCCTCTAGTGTGCATTCGCTAGAAGCACGGGAACTTCCAGAAGAGCACATGGGAGTTATAGGCAGAGATTCGTGCTAAGTACCCCCATTTGTTTCTTTAGTCTATATTTTTGCTTTTGGGGATGTAAATAGCTAAGGTAGGAAGAATGTAAATACCAATATTCCCATGTAATTTTTTAATTATATGGAATTTTTACAAGTCCGCATAAATTGACGGAGTGTGATTCTGAGGCCCGGTGTGACGGGAATGAATTTCAGAAAAAAAAATTGGGTACGTTCAGTGAATGCGTGAGCGGTATTTTTAAACTTTTGAAATGTTTCTCAGATTAAAAATCTAAGGGCACCATTGAATCCACTACACTGGGATTCATTTAAGGGAGGCTTTACTTTGACCAAAGTATGTCCATAGAAAAAGTTGTGTTTTGCGACTTTTTTAAAAGAAATGAAATAAAATAATTTTTTTATTTTATTTCATAAACCTCCAATGGATCAATTAAAGGGTGGGATAGTGGTGTGTTGAGCCATTAAATGGCTTCACCTTCCAACAATAAGTAGGACAAAATTGGGGAAATTAGAAATCTTCTGAATTTTTGAGCCCCATTAATTCCCTACGGCATTACATACTCTTCCCCTCTCCTATAAATATAGAGCCTAAGGGAGGGGTATTGGAAAAACTTCACCAAGAAACGAAGCTCTGTTGGAGTTCCATTACGCCAAGCCCTTAGAGGATGGAGCTGACCCCAAAAGGAGGTGCCAAGTGACACTAAAACCCTAAACCCGATTTTGACGTTCTAGCGGCGGTGAGGAAAACTTGTTTTAGGGATAACGAACAATGAGACTCCCTCAACATTGAGTGCTCTACAATGTTACAAGTTATTGGGTTATTTTGGTATATGCTTTTTAAATAATTTTCCTCTTCCCTGTTCTAGAATTTGTTAAGTCAATAAGGTTTCCTTATGACTTTTCCATTAATTTATGTTTTGAAAATCACAAAAACTCTATCTTAAGGCAAATTTCATTTTCCATAAGTTTCATCTTGATAAGGAAAATTTTCCTTCCCAAAGGAAATTTATCCTTACCTTGTTTTCATTGTTCAAATTTTTTAGTCTCTCTTAATCTAACTCTTTTTATTCATAAGTGTAAAATTCAATTTCACATCTAAAACCTCATAATTCTATAAATACATTGATATAGAGCATTCTGTTTTCTGGATCCAAATTCATGTTCCTAATTCTTCTTCATACTTTGAATTCTTTTGAATTTAGACTTTGAATACTTATGAATTCAGACTCGGAATTCTTATGAATTTAGAATCCAAATTCTTATGAATTCATACTTCAAATTCTTATGAAATTCATACTCCAAATTCACTGAAATTTAGGTTCAAAATTACATTGAATTCTGAGTCTTAATTGTTTATAATTCATACTCTGAATTCTTTAAAATTGAGGTTACAAATTCTTCAAAATTCACACTCTAAATTCCTCAGAATTCCAACTACAAATTCCTCAGAATTAAGACTCCGAATTCACCAGAATTCAAGCTCTGAATTCCTTAAAATTCAGAATCTGAATTCCTTAGAATTCAGACTCCTAAGTCTATTGAATTCTGATTTTGAATTCCTTGAAAACAGAATCTGAATATCCTTGTAATATAGACTCTGAAGTTTAAATTTCTTAGACTCCAAATTCTATTTTTTCCTTAGACTCTGAAAAATTGAATTTGGATAGGCACCATATTTTGTTTACTCTTGTTTGAGTTATAAAATGATGTCATAAATTTTGTTACTAACTAACCATTTTTTGAGTGACACATGTATATTTACCTCCACAATTCAAGGAAAAATATAACCATTGGAGGAGGGAGTCGGCCATTGAAGATGCGCCTATAAATAAAAACTCATTTGAACGAGGTCGCAAATTTGATGACTGTTCTACAACTCTAGATATTACATGATACAGAATTGATTTATAGAGAGAGAATATCATGACTTATGCGTACTGAAAATATTGTTTATAATTTCTTCGTGTGACTCCAAATGTTGCTGAGTACATTCGAGTGCTTCCGGGGATAGGAAGACAGAGGTGTCGAATACCTTAAAGTTCGAGGACTTTCTTGGTGAGGAAGAGAGAGGTGCCGACTACCTTGAAGTTGAGGGCTTGCGGGGATAGCAAGAAAAACTCCAATATTCATATCGAGGGATTACCATGGTGTGGGTAAGACATACTTTCTTGAAAGTATAAATCAAGGGACCTTTATCCAAGGTTCTTGGATACCTTTCTCTTCTGGTTAGAAGATTTCTTACTTGTTACTTTTATTGTTTCAAGTTTGTTTTCTGCTGCATTTTGATTGATAAGGAAAGTATAACTATATTATAATTTCTTATACTTGTACTCTAATAAGTTAGATTCTATACTATTTAAGGTAGATTTTTTATCTTTTTAAACTTTTCTTATGTTTCTTTTCCAGAACAAAATTTTTGGAATCAAGAAAGTTTTTAGAACTAAGAGGTCTGGTGAATTTACCTTGTTTAACTTTGTTAAACATTACCTTCTTTAAAATTTCTAAAGGAATTTTTTAAAGTATACAATTCACCCCCCCCCCTATTTTATACTGATCATCTACATCATCATTTCGATCCTATAGAATAATATGAATAATGTGGGTCTACCGACTAACAGGTTGACCCGTGATTTATTCGTCTTTGCGGGAGGTTGTTGTAGGGTATCATGTGGGGTTTATCTTGTTGATTAATTAAATTTTTATTAAAACCGTAATCCCCTCATGTTTACGATATAATGTAGAGGTCACGGGAAAAACAAATCCTTCCAGAACCCTCTGATATCTTGTTATCCTTATGCCACCTTGAAAGGTCACGTGCATGTTGACACACGCTGTAAGAGGAAGGACGTGATTTATTAGCCGTGACGAATGGAGGAGGTGTCCAACACGATGGCCAGCCTTAGGAAGGAAGGTGATGCGACCGTTACACCTCCGGCAAATGGAAGCCATGACCGAATCCGTGACAGAGATTGAACTCGCCTCTAACGGGTTCAACGGTGATCTAGCGGCGCACAGGCAGCGCCGCCACCTCGCCAACTGAATGTACTTTGGGCCGTTCAGGAATCCAGGAGACAGGGGGGTTAACCCCCCCCCCCCCCCCCCTGTGTCAGACCAATCTGAGCCACTGCCCTCGCACTGGGCCGCCGCCCGTAGAGTCGGGCCGGCACCCTCGGAGTGGGCGACCGCCCTCAGAGGGGGATCCCACCCCTAGAGTGGGTCGCTTCCCTCACATCGGGCCACCGCCCTCGAAGTCGGGCCGCCTCCCTTAGTATGGGCCACTGACCTCATAGTGGGATTCCGCCCTCGAGTCGGGCCGCCTCCCTCAAGTTGGGCTACTTCCCTCAGAGCGGGCCTCCACCCTCGATTTGGGCCACCTCGGGCCACCGCTCTCGAGCTGGGATGCTGCCCTCGAGCCGGGCGACCACGAGACATTGCCCTCAGAGTTGGGCCTCCTCTCTCAGACCTAGATACCACCCTTGGATCAGGCTGCCGCCCCAGTGGTCTGCCACCCCTGCGGGCCGCTGTCCCCGGACCGGGCTGCCGCCCTAGTAGCCCCCCCCCCCCGTGAGCCGGGCCACCCTTTTCGGGTCTGGACTCCCGTATTTCAGGCTAGACTGGAAATAGGCCCAACAGGCCAAGTCCACCTTGGGCTCGCATGGACCAGGTCAAGCCGGGTCGGTCCGACGGGGTCGGATCGTACCTGGCCCCAACCGGGCTGAGAAACAGTCAAAGGGGCTTATCTTGAGGACCAGACACCCATTTGATGAACTGTCTACAGTGTTGGGACCCTTGGAGGAAGAAAGTCCTTTTTTCTTTACTCAATTTGAGTTTTAGAGAGACTTGGTGTTAGGACGAGTTGGATCGCACCTGAATCCAACTAGTCCCTCGACACTGAAATGCCAATAATGCGTAGACAAGGCATCCGACTGACGCACCGTCTGTTGCGTTGTAACCCTTATGACATGGAAGACCCTCAAGTTACTTATTTGCGAGACTTTGTGCTGAATGAGATACCATTGATGGATTGGGGAACATTTCCCCAAGTGCACTATATACAGAACCCTATAACAGGATGAGTCCTAACGACTGCTCACTTTTTGAATTGGAGTGAATCGACGGTCGTGGTACGTGATGGGGAGGAGTATCTTAGCAGAAAATGAATGGGGTGGGTGGTTCTGTGTGACTTGGCAGGACACAATGGGGAGAAGCCATAGTACATGATGGGAACAAGTACCTTAGCAGACCGCGTTAGGGGGGGTGGCTCTGTGTAACCTAGCAGACCCATAGTACGCGATTTGGAGTAGTACATCAGGAGTTCAAGGTTAGTGGGAAGCCCCTTTGTGTGATGCGGTAGGCCCACAATACTTGATAGAGGATGAGTTCTCTAGTATTTGAGGTGTTCGATGTTGTGACTCATGATGTTACTTGTTACTACCCCACGAATAAATCCTAGTTTGAGCTATCTTTACATTGTGCTTATGATTGAGGTTATGCTATGTGGTTCTTTACCTGTGTGGTAATTTACCATCATGGTGTTACCCTGTGGTTTTTCTTTGTGTAATTATAGGAGACCTTCGATGTCTCGGAGTCCCTACTGAGTATATTTATACTCACCCCTACATGGGATTTACGCACACCTTGTTGTGTCTTGTGTAGACGACACACAACATTGATTGAGGATGAGGGATCCAGGACTGGATAATGCTCAGAGGTGGAAATTCGGCATGATGTGACTTGGAGGGGATGGGAGGATGTGGAGTACTATAGAGGTGATCTGTACCTACCATTTAGGTAGGATTCGTAATGGATGATCCATGAGATGCTTTTCACCTTTCTACTATTTTTTAATTTTCATTTTTACTTGTACTTTTCCAGTTGGGTTTGTATTCTGGCCCCGTTACATTTAGTACACTTTTACTACTCTGGTTTACTTCACAATTTATTCTTGTTGTGTTATTGGACCATGTGTTTATATAGGTTTAAAGGCAATGCCTTCCTGTTTTAGGGAATATGCCTTTCGGTGCTAGTCACCAGCCCCTGGCCTATGGAAGGTAGGCTTGGGGTAGTCATGATACAAGACCCATGGCACAGGTCATGAAAATCACCAAAACATTAAGATGATCTACTATACTTATCAAAAATCTATATCTTTTGTTCTCTAATCTATGTTTTCTTTAATCTATTTCCCAATTTTTATCCTGAACATTATCTAATAATAACTATAACTACCTCGAATCCAGTAACCCAGAGCCAGTTTTAACTTTATTACATCGACATAGATATGAAGGGTAAAATTTAAAAGGACCAATAAATTTATTAGTTTTAGGGAACCATATACAAATATGATACCCATTTTACATCTGGAAAATAAAATAAAACATAACAAAAGCAAATTCTCAATATCATTGAAACTCATTGAAAGGATTATCTTCAATACATAGGGAAAGGAATCCAAAAAGGGTGATCTCCAATGATCAGTATGGGTTATGTACATCGAAATATATCATGAATCAATAATAATATTCAATATTGTGATGTAAATAACATATTTCAAATTCCATTTATTCTATAACTTGAGCATGAAATAATTCATAATCAATTTAGAAAGGTAACTAACTGAAAACCCATTCTAGTTAATCAATAAATTGAGAATGAAATGAACCCAGAGAAAATATAAATTCAAAAATATAATGGATAAAAATAATAAATGAATTTTCAATGAAGGAAATTATATATTTTTGGATTTCATGATCTCAGGCATTATGAATCATCGACTTTTAATACCTTTCACAAAATAGTTTAAAACCATGGGTAAAAACCCAATTGATTGGGCCAACTGATTTATCTCATGAGACATGTATATGTATAAATGGGATACCTATAAATGGTCCCCACACATAAAAATATGTCCAAATCATTCCTCATATATTGAATAATCAAATGGATTAATGAATCAATATACCTTATCATCAAATATCCGTATTGAGTAAAGGATATAGATTTTTCAATATTTACCGAATTTATCATGTAAATTTCAATGTAAAAACCTTATATTTAAATGTTATATTGTTTATCCAATAATAATATCCATCATAAAATAATATGTATATTTAAGATAAATTTAATTCCCAATTAAAAATTATTATAAGAAATTGATTCTTTAAAGAGAAAGTAAACAATGAATAAAGAAAATAAGGTTGTACAATAATGTTTAACTATTTGGTAGCTCTTAATCTATAAAAGTTTGAATAATAAAATTAAAAAAAATAATTATTCATCATTAATAAATAGTTATTCTTCTTTAAATACGTCAAAGGGGAAACATATACACCACATAAAAGTGAATCAGTGCATATTAACAAATGACTCAATGAAATGTAAATTGAGACGAAATACCTTACCTCATACTTTCCTTTATTTGAACATGATTTAGACTATTTTATAATGTTTTTATTAATTTAATTAATATTTACATGAAATATAACCATACCCGTATTTATAATATCATATATTGTCCTCTTATAAAATTTTACCACTCATTTGTTAATAATATTTCATTGTTTTCACTGCTTTCTCTGTGTGTTTTGTCATGAAATTTCTAGTTATTTTTAGTAAAATATAAAACCATAATATCTATAATTCTTATAATGTAATAAATATTATATTTACTCAATATATAAATTATTAGATCCATTATTTAATGTTTTTTCACAGAAAATGTGTCACATAACATTATAAAGATGGTAGGTCATATGTACGCCAGAGCGATGATATCCTTACCTTAACAGGTGAAAGGGTAAGCGTGCGTATGATATGTTAATTTTCCATAATTTATATCATGTTATATATACCACATATTTTCATGTAATTTATCCTTATTATCTTACATGTAAAGTGTAAGGTTAAACGGATAACATTGCTTCACGAGGCAGTAGTCCATCGTACACACGAGCGACATTATCATATTTTTAACTAAATGGAAAGTTACAAGGTATATGTGATATTAAAATTCTATAAGAATAATTATATAATAAATATTTTATATAAATATTAAATCCATCATTATATCTGACCGTGATAAGCATTCATGGAAATGAGTTGCATAAGTTGTTGAGACGATTGTCCGTCATAGACATGAGCGATGATTTCATTTCCAATTTGATGAAAATAGAGATGAATATTAGTTATAAAATTAATATAATAACATATTAGTATGTTTAATATAATGTTTATATTAAACTATAATTATTTAATAATAATTTAAGTATATTGGTGATTAAATAAAGTAAAAATATTTATTTAAGAACCATACCTCTTCTTTGAAAGACCACTTTAGGTTTGCACTAAAATCCATCCTATGATGTATTTTTGATAAAAAGAGATATATTATTTCATTAGGGGATTAATTAAGTTTTTTTGTGTGGTATTTTTCTGAACCAAATGGATTTTAATGTTTGAAGAGGGGAATAGAGTCGGTGACCTTTTTTAAGTGGGGGATAGGGAACAAAAGAATTTTTGGAAAAGAATCAATTTCACCCAAGTTTTTATTATGAAAAAATCCACTATAATTTCTAATTATATACCCCTTGAGGTTATAAGTTCTAAATATGTCCCTAAAAAGGGTTTTGGAGATGTTGTTAGGTCATTTTAACCCTTATCATTTTAGTTTAACCCCTAGTAAATCATTTTTTACCTTAATCCTGATAATTAATTATTACTTATTTTACTTTTTATAATGGATAAAGATTAAGTTTTAATTATTATATAATATAAATAATTTTTTTAAAAAAAATTAAATATTATTTTCCAAATTCAATTCATCAATATGGAAGAGTCTAATTTAAAATTATTCCCACAATCGTGATGAAAAATCGGGTTTCCAAAGAGAAAATTTCAAAAGTATTAGTGGTTTTAATATCAATATTCTATAAAAAATTGATTATAATGACATAAATTTTATTTATTATAATATAATTAGTATAATTTTACTTTTGAGAAATTAAAATATAATTTAAATTTGTTAATAATTTATATAAAAAGGGAGTTTCAATAAAAAATATGTCTTTTCACTATTCATTAAATAATAAAACCTTTCTAAAAAAATCCCAAAATATAACTCTAAAATAATTTTAATATGATGATTTCAAAAAATTATTTTCATTTCATAAAATATATTTTCAACAATTTATTTTATCATAAGGGCACAAAAAGCAAAGAAACCATTTCTTTTAAGCAATATAGTTTTTTCATAAAATATTTCTTTTACTTTCAAATGATTTTTATTTTTTATTTATAATCAAATGATAACAAATGAAAAAGTGTAAAATATATATTTTTAAAGAAAATTAGTTATATTCATACCCACCAACATAATATCTTGGTTATAATGGCCATGTTCAAATAATATTTGAAAAGAGTATCACATTTCATTTAAACCCATTGTTTTGTGTACTATGAGCTATCAAATAAATTGAATTTATTTAAAATGAAATAAACCATAATATCTTTGTGTGTTAAAAATGTATTAAAAATATCCAATTCAGTGAAATAAAAATATCATACAATGATTCTCTCCCACTCAGGGCCTCCCTGGTTGTATGAAGTGGTATTAGAGTTGAGGTTACTAGTGTTGATTTCTTCATCCAAGGATTATCAATATAGGGAACATAGTAAATACTAAAGGGTTTACTATAATAGAGTTTTCGAATTACTGTATATAGAAGAATATATTGAGATCTTATTTATGGAAACTTGGGATAGATTTTTCATTTTTTTAATAAATTAGATACACATAAGGGGAGTTTCAAAACATTTCATGACTAATGTATATAATAAGCCATATTTTGCTAACTTAAAATGTCAAAATGATTTTTCAGGATAACATTCAAACCAAATTTACATAATGTTTATGATAATATCTAGTTCCAAATTTATATAGGATAAATCATAAAACATACATGATGTTGAAAATAAGGTGAATGTAGAAATTCTATGAGTGCTCTACATAATGTTTGATGATGTGAAAATTTTAAAAATGAAAATGTTGATGGGTTCATAAATTAAATCATTTCAGATATTAAATAAATATAAGGACTTTCTGAAGAGATAAAAGATACTAATATTATGAATAATATCACATGAATACATCCAAATTTTTATAATTTAAAGTTACCAACTCTTGAATAAAGGTACTTGGAAAAACATTCCCTATATGACTAGTAGAGCAGTCTAGGTTCATATGAAATGATTGTTAAGTGGGAAGAAATTTCAATTACCACAAATAAAGAAATTGATTTTAAATATATTGAAAATTTGAAATATCTAAATGTGGAGATGAGGAATAATATATAAGAAATAAATTCCTATATCGTTTCTAAATTAAATTCAATATAGGGTTGGGTATATTCAATGTCAAGCTACCATTGGTATGTTTCTAGCATAGTAATGTTGTGATCATTTTAGCAAGGTGTACTAGGAAATTTTATGACCATGGATGTGAATAAGAAATTATAAATAACCCATAATGAAGGTTCCAAATAAAAGAGTCTAAAAATCAATAATTTCATCTAGAAAGTATCTCTAGAGGAATATATTGGTATGAAAATAAGAAGTTGATTATTACTATTATTTAGAGGAAATAGAAATATATTTCAAGGTTGATGAAAAATAAACTATTGTGGATAAATTTAAAATATAATAATCTAAAATAAATGGAGGTAGTCAACTAAAAGGTGTTATTGATCTCATGGTGTATCTTTGGGGGACTCTAGAAGAGCTTGATTATCAAAGGAAGAAAAATTAAAATATTTTTGGTTTTCTGAATAAGAATTCTGAATTTGTGGATTATCTTGATTTTGACATTGATTGAATGTAAAAATAACTCAGAGAATAATTATATATTTTTCTGAACTCATAATAATATATGAATATAATTAATAAGAATTAGAAATAAGATAAGTTAATTGATAACCTTAATTCCTATGTAAAGGAGAAGAAAACGAATTTTAACTCCCTTAAAGGATAGGTTGTCACATTAAAAATACAATATGAAATAGAAATGAAATAAAGATATTCATGTAATAGTCCAAAAATTTAAAAGTGCTCAGAAAAGGAAATATAAAATGGTCCCAACAAGGATATAATGTTTTTCTGAAAATTCTAAATTAATAATGTCCTTAATACAAGGGTAAAAATGGAATAGGCTATGATGTCAAGACATCAAAACTAAGAATCAAGATAGAACAAAACAATGGGAAATAAATGGTTTTTTATTTTAGGGTGAACACTATGACACAAAATTCATGAATAAAGATATATAAAAACAATTTAAATCTAGGATTTGGAAATAATCCTTAACCTTATAGGGTTAATCAACAATTGACGAACTATTTGGTGGCTCAATAGGCACGGAGGAACAAAAGTGAGAATATATTTCCTCTTTTGATTAGTCAATTTTATAGTTATCTTAGCCATATCTATGTCTTATTATATATATAAAAGGAGATATTTTGATGATGAATCATATTGTATTCAATAAAGAATAATGAGTCCATATCATTTATCTCATAGAAGAAATCATTTTTTATGTATTTTTTTTCATTTTTTTAATTTTGCTTATAATTTTGTCGATTGGTGGTAAATAATAATTACAAATAACCACCAATAATGTCAAAAGTTGAAATATATAAGGAAACTAAACTTTATTTCTGTTAGAAATAGATACTCTACACTAAAACATGAAGATGAGTATGATTACATTACACACAAAAAAGAGAAATAAGAGATATTATCTTATGAATCAACTCAACTAGAAATGTCATGGAAGTAAAATAATAAAATAGAGATGTACAAACTAGATAAAATCACTCTCAATGCTAAAAAAAATAATAACATCAAGATTCCTGATAGTGGTTGATTATCCCACAAGAATAAAAATATAAACGTGCTGAAAAATGTGATGGGAAGAGGCGGAGGAATGGATTTTTTTTTAAATATGAGATCTTTGAAGATCAAAGTAAGTTGAAATACACAATTATATGATTATGAGACGAAAAATAAAAAATTGGTCTTTATGAATGGATTATATAATAATCTCTTGAGTGTGAGTGAACTCCATGACTCTATTCTTGAGGTCAAATTTAATCAAAGTGCTCTTTAATGAATGGAAATGATGTAAAATCAATCATTAATTTTTGGATAAAAAAAGGTCATCTATACCTAGTGGATAGTAAATAAAACACTCATCTTCTATATATGGAAGAGGATAAAAATTTATGGCACCAGTGGGTATATGACATTCACCAATAGAGCATGGAATACACGTCCAAGAAAAAGGTTGTAATGGATATTTTAAATCTCAAATGATATGTTTAAAAGATATATAATTCTTTTAATGTGGGGAAATATAGATAAAAATATACATTGTAAAAAGAATAAAAGGGCTTGGAATCTCATTTATCAGGTTCAAATTGACATCTATGGTATTATTAATCAACCTAAAACACATGGAGATAGGTACTACATTCTATTTGTATATTATTAAAGTATAATGTAGTGTTGTATGTTGGTACAAAGATAAATAATGTCATGGATTGTATGAATATGTTTTAAAGAAGAGTCTAAAATGAGACCAGACATGTAATAAAAATCACAAATTCCAATAAGGGAATAAAAAATGAAGTTGATAACTACCTCAAAATATAAGGTATTGAGAATAAAGTATTTTCAGTATGAACTAATCAAGAAAATTTAGTTTTTAAATGATGAAATCATTTTTTTATAACAAGAACAATACATTTATCATTAACAGTAGCATCTCTCACCACTATTGGAATGAGATATTATAAATTTTGATGTATACTCAAAATTGGGTGGTGATGATCCCATGGGATGAGAGGACACACTGTGAAATGTGGTATGTAAATAAACACTCTTTGAAACATTTTAATATATTTTAAAAAAGGTGATTTGTCTAGAATAAAGAGGTAAATCAAGGATATCATGGTGATGCAACATAAGAATGAGTATTATTTAGGTACTCGATAATGAGTAAGGAATAAAAATTCTATAACAACTAGAAAGATAAAATATTGGAAAGTAATGAAGTCAAAGTCATTGAGGAGTAAGAAGAGAATAATTATAAAAACTAAAAATTTGACGAATTATGTAAATAATGTGATTATTTAAGTTAGATTTTTGAATTTCACTAATTTGACATAAATAATAAATATTCTAAGGATGAATTAGGGGAGTATATAATTTTTGAAGAATGTTGGTCACGCCTTAGAAAATAAATAAGGGAGTGGAAGTTGATTCATTTAATATAATTAGAGATCGATATATGGTAACACAAACATTATGGATGGGGAATGTGAAGAATGATACTCTATTTCCAAATGTATAACTAACATCATTTGAATGATCAATGAAATAAGATTCATGGGATAGATACATGAATGAATAATTGCATCAGATTTCGAAAAACCAAACTTGGGAGATTTTGAAGAATCATGGACATCACAATGTAATTGGAACAAAGTGGGTCTCTAAGAATAAATTCCTTAAAAATGTAAATGTGATTTAAAATAATGTACATTTTTCTTATAAAGAATATTCATAGATTCAATTTTTTGATGTTGAATAATTGTTTTCACCAGTGGATCAACTTGAGTTGATCTGGATCTTCTTAGTAATGGAGATTAAAAGAAGTTTGAAAGATTGTCTAAAAGATATAAAAATAGTCTTTCTTGTTTGGAGTAATCTAAGAGGAGGTTTATAATGAATATTTAGTGGTCTTATTTATTGGAAATAATTAAACTAATGTGTAAAAGTTAATAAAAGTCTTAAATGGTAGGAATAGGTAAAAAAAATCCTAGTATGCTTGACTAGGCTCAAACTTAAAAAAGATGGAATTAAAAAGGAGGGGTGAAGATAATATTATTTATATAAAAATATCTAAGTAAGAATAATTTATGGATATGGTTTAAGTGGATAATATAATTCTTAGATGAATAAAAAATCCAATAAATTAATTTTATTCTCTAATTAGATCATTATTTAAAATTTATTTGATTAATGAGATTACTTTTTTTTTGGGTTGTAGGTGGTTTATAAAGAGAAACTAACATTTATATAATTGGATAATTATATGAGATAGTGGTTGAATAAATTTTATATGCATGATTCCAGACCAATTTGAACTCCATTTAATGTTGGAACCAAGCCTAAGAAGTATAAGGATGGGAAATCATTGAATATCACTTTGTAAAGGAAAATAATTGGAATATTTCTACATTTGAGTATTAATCAACCAGATATTAGTTTCACACCATGTTTTTTTGTTCTACTAATAGATTAATCCCATTAATAAGCATATTATAATTTTTAGATGAATCATTAGGTACAATTTAGGTACTCTCAATTTTGGATTTCTCTTTGATAATGGAAAATATTTTTCATAGTTGAAATTTTTGATGTGTAATTGACTGGTGGTGTGTTGGACTGAAATTATATAAGTAGTTGCACATTATTAATTATAATTAAATATATATGATGTTTAAGTAAAATTTTGGAGGGTATTTTTCTATTCATGAAAAAAGAATAATATATCTCTGAGAGAAAAAAATTCACTCAGCTTCTATAGATGATGAAACAATTTAAGGATACTAGTGAAGAAGTAAAGTTGGACATAATGATCTTTTCTGATAATAAGAGTGTGATTGATCTCATGAAAATTCCCATAAAATAGTCTCATAACAAATATATATAAATACAATATCACTTTATCAAAGTAAAGGTGGAGCATGTATCAATTAGAATAAAATATATTGGAACTAATGAGAAAGTGGAAGAAATTATGACTAAGTTGCAGACCACTCAATCATTTGAGATACATCAGTTGGACCTTGGTGTTCAACCACCCCTTTTATCTTGAGATCCATTTTTATACAAAAATAAATTATTACGTCAACTTAGAGTGATAAATTATATATTAATTTATCATCTAGAAGAATTGAAATGTGTGTGAGAAATTGAATTTCACTTTTGATTTGCAATAAACCCAAACGGGGAAATGTTTGAAACAATTTAATATGAGATGAATAATGATGTTGTGTTTTTTGTCAATTTGGTGATAATGGATAAGGTTATAGTGGTTGAGTCTTGTTTACTAAATTGGTTTTGAAAAAAAAATCATATTTAAGTCAATGAATCTTCATGTTTCCATGGTTCGGAAAAACACAATAAATTTAGAAAAAATTTGGAAGTTAATTACTGGATGTTCGATGGTTTTCTCAATAAAAAGAATGTTTTTTCATGAAATTAATGGTGTGGTTCATGCTAGTAAAGTTCTTTAAAGCTATTATAGAATCATGTTATTCAGTATTTTCATGTTATTTTGGAACTGTTCTAGTTAGGAATATTTATGCTAGTTAAGAAGGTTTATGGAGATCTTGTGCTGTAGAGGTAGAGATACTAGAATGATGTCCCACAAAAACTGAAAGAGAAAGTGTTGAGTTGTAAGATCCATATATTTTCTAAATATGTGTCAGTATTTTTTCAGGTACTATTTTTTCCTTTTTTGAGTGTTTTTTGTATGGGTTATACCTAGTATAGTTTTTTTTGTGAAATTGGAGAAATTTAAAAGGTGGAGAGGTTGTGCATTGTTGGTGCCCGGTTTTCCCAAACCATGCCCTCCAACTAGACAAACCATAGGAACCTAAATAGAGGGTATTTTCATGGTCAACACATGGTTTTTCAAACCATTCCCCTCTCAAAAGTAACCATGAAACCCACTAGAAAAAGTTCATGGTTAAGCTGCATGGTTTGAGAAACCATTCCATCCTTCCTAGGAAAAAGTGCACATGATTTTAATTAAAACGAAAATTATATTTCAAATTAATCGAAACCCTATATTAACTCCAAATCAACCCCAACTCATCCCTAAACAAATTATATAATTTTTGGAGGCTCCTAGATGGATTCAAATCCCTTAATCATCATTTATTCAGAATTTGAAGAAAAAATCATATATTTTTACCTCTCCTAATAAGTTAATCCTATACCACATAGTTTCCATCCTCTTTACTGACATTCTATAATTTTTTGAGGGTAAGTGTTCCACTATTTTGGTGGATCTAGATCTTGGTTCTATGGATCTTGATTTCATTGATCTTGGATCTAGGAGTCATACGTAGATCTCATTCCTTATCGGGTTCATGATAATTATGGTCAAATTGGGGAATTCCATTGGGTGATCACTCATCAATGAATTTAGGTATGTGGTGTAAATTCAATTACCATATTATCATTTTGAATTTTGTGTATGTGTTGCGATATTGAATTTTTATATTTTGAAACATAATCTAGATTTGATTAAATCAATTGATTAATTAATTTATGGAAACATATAAATTGGTTTAATTACTTGTTGATTTAATTAATGGATTGTGTGAATAATAAATTGATAAGAAATTGTATTTTGTGAATTTTTTTCATTAACTATGGAATTATTTGAAGTAATTTTGAGATTTTGAAATTGATTTGACTAAATTATTTTGGAATTAATTAATAAAATTTTGAGATTTTGAAATTTATGAGAACAATTAACCATTGAATTAATTATTGGGATTTAGAGATTGTGAATTCGATTAATTAATTTTTGAATTAATTAATCTGGATCATTGTGATTATTCATTAGATTAAATTATATAAATCAATTATTTAATTAATTAATTGATGATTTTATTGTGAAATGTGATAAGAAGGTTAATTTTGATTATCCTTGAATGATGTGGTTTTTGTAATATATGTTTGATTTTTATACTCATGTGTGGGTCATGGTCTAGTGCTTCTGAATCCTATAGTGATAAATTGATTGATAAAAGTGTCTGGGACATGGTCTGCTGCTTCCAATGCTGATACTAATAAATTTATTGATAAATGGGTGTGGAACATGGACCTCTTATTCAAAATACCACTTTTTTTATTTTTTGATAAATGAGTATCAGACATGCAATGCTACTTCAAAATCCCACTTGTGTGATTGTTTAATAAATTAGTGTGGGACACAAAATGATACTTCAAAATCCCATAGGGTCCTATACATGATGACCTAGACACAAACTATTTGCATCAGACCATTATTCCAATTATACATATTATAAATTTAAATGAAATGGATAATAGAAGCCCTTGTGTAATAATGAATTTTGAATTGAAATTTTATATGGTTCCCAAATCAACACGGGATGGAGCTAGTATTGATATTTTGGGTGTCCTCGAGATCCTAAGGGTTATGTGGTAAAAACAGAGTAATTGAATAAATGTAAATGTTTAATTTATTGACTATATTTATTCATTATAAAACTAAATAAACTTCTTTGAATGGAAATTGTTTTGGACATTATTGGTGGTGGTATACTGATTTATTGTCACACCCTAATTAGTCTACCAGATCGGTACCCAAAAAGATTTCATGGTTGTTGGAAATGTTAAGATAAAATTCCCTATGTTAGATGACAGAGTTGGGATAAAGCACGGATGAGGGAACCATACATAGTGTTGAGACCCTCTCAGAGTTTTTTAGTGTCTTAATTTGGGGTTTTTTATTTGACATTGGGCATGTACTTTGATGGAGATGATCCTCTAGTAGTGGATCCTGAGGTATCAATAGTTTCAGGTGATGAAGTTAGAGAGAAGGTCCAAGAGAACATTGCTCGCTTTATGAAATTCATGGAAAGATAACTAGGTAGTTTTGTTAAATGCATGTCTGATCTGAAGAGGGAATTTAATTTATAGAACCCTCCAATGTTTATGAGAGAGGGTGCTCCTGTGGTAGTTGAGTATTGGATTGATTCCATCCAGAAAATACTTGAACACTTGGAGTCTCTTATTGAGAAGTGAGTCAAATTAGATTCTTACATGTTATGTGGTTATGTTAAGCAATGTTGGTACATATAGACTTGAGATTAACAGCTGGGGAATATGGAATGGAATAAATTTTAGGATAATATATTGGAGAAATTTTATCATGAGAATCTTAGGTAGGGGAGAGTATATGAGTTCATGTGATTGACTCTGGGGAGTATGTCCATAATGGACTATTCGAGACACTTTACTAATTTATAGTGCTTTTCTCTAACACTGGTAGCATATGAGAGGATAATTTAGAAAAAACATTTTAGGATAGTCTTAAATATAAAATTAATTATGAGGTCAATGAATTCAGGCTAAATAATTTTTAATAAGTGGTGAATTAGTCTCTCATATCTAAGGGAAACCTGATGGAGGCTTTTGGTGGAGGATATGTGGTTTATTTAGGATGGTCAGGGGGTATTAATTTATTAAAAAGAAATTATTTTTATGAAAATGTTATCCATGTTGATAGAAAGAAGATTAGTAACTGGAAAGGTTCATTTACACCGGACCATGCTCATGTGATATGTCACCAGTGTGGTAGGTTGGGGCACTTATAGAGATAGCTTCCCATTCCATCAGTATGATGTCGAGGTGATGATATTATGATAAATATATAGAGGTTCTATAAGAACCCATGTAGATATGTTGCGATGGAGCAACTAGACAGAACCAAAGTGTAGGAAGGGGATCTTCAATATCTTTTTAGTCAAGCATTTGGAGTTCTAATAGTCGTGATGGTAGAGGCAGTTGAACCTATACTTCTAAGAAATGGTACCCATATCAGTAGAGTGGTATAGATTAGGAAAATTAGAAAACATCATAGGGAAGAGTTGTAGGATAGTTACATGTAGTTCAACCAACACTTATGGATAGCGAGGCTAGACCATCAATAGTAGGAGATATGATTCTAGTAGCTTCTAAACATTCTAGTTCCTTATTTGAAACACATGCCTTTCATTATTATATATGTGCACAAATTGTGAAGGGTTTGAGCCTAGATGTTGAGTTCATGAGTAGGGTGATAATGATTGATACACTATTGGGATTATGATCAAGAGACAACTATTTTTGAAAAGGGTGTTCTCTTGAGGTTGGCGAGTATCATTTTCTATTGAATATTTACATTCTTTGCATGTCCGGATTTGAACTAATTTTGGGTATGGACTAGATAGTAGCATACTGAGCCCACATTGATTGTTACCAATGGATATTGACTTTTTCATCTCCAAATGGTGAGAATCATATTTATTAGGGAGAATGTGATATCCAGGTAGGCCCTACAGGGCTAGTTCATTAACAACTAGGTGTGCTCACCACCCTGGTTGCTAGTATTTTACTTGATAATCTAGGTTTAAAATAATATTTCTTTACACTTATAATAGAATTGTTTAAGGATGTTTTTCTGGAAGAATTCTCAGGACTTCACCCAGAGAGATATGTGGAATTTATGATTGAGCTCATGTCATGGATATAGCTAGTTTCTATTCCACCATACAAAATTACACCAATAGACCTTCAAGAGCTTAAGAATATGCTAGAAGGGTTTATGGATAAGGAGTTTATACATCTGAGTATATCTCCTTAGGTTTCTCAAGTTTTTTGAGAAGAATCATTATGGGAATATTTTATTATTTTTTGATTACTGTAAGTTAAACCAAATGGTTATGGAGAACCAGTATCATGTTTCTCATATCAATGATATTTTAGACCATTTGAGAGGTTATTGAGTTTTATACATGATCATATTGAGATTTGGGTATCATCAGTTGAGATTTTGATATCTTGATATATAGAGGACTACTTTTAAATGTAGGCACCAGCTTTATGAGTTCAACATAATTCCATATGGGTTGAAGAAAACTCCAAAATTGTTTTTGGACTTAATGAAAATAATATTCCATCCAAACCTAGATCTGTTTTTGGTAGTGTTTTTAGATCAAATCTTAGCGTATTCCAAGGCTCATGACAAGCATGCATAATATATCGACATCGTCTTGAGTACACTGAGAGAGAATAGGCTATATGGAAAGCTTTCAAAGTGTCAAATTTGGATCGATCAGGTAAAATTCTTATATCACATCATCTTAGAGGAAGGTGTGTTAGTGGACCCAGAGAAGGTTTAGGTAGTTTTTTATTTGGATTAGCCTAAGAATGTTTTTGATGTCCATATATTTTTTGTGATTAGAATGATATTATCAGATATTCATCTGCAATTTTCCCATCCTATAGCCCCAATTTTAGGCTTAAAAAATATGGGGATAAAGTTTGAATGGTCGGAAGCATATGAGAACTCCTTCCAAGATTTGAAGAAACTCTTGATATCAACACCAATAATGATCCTACATGATACATCCAAGGATTATATGGTTTATAATGTTTTTTGGATTGGTATTGGAGCAGAGTTTATGACATGAGATTGAGTTTTGATGTATAGGTCATGGATGTTGATGCCATATAAAGGAAACTACCAGATGCACAACCTTAAATTTTCCAAAGTCCTTTATTTTTTGAAGTGATGTCGAAATTATCTAAAGAGAAGTAATTTTACTATGAATAATGATAATAAGAGGTTAAAGTATATCATTTTACAATGAGGCTAGAATCTTTGGTATTAGAGATGGGTTGATTATATGAAGTCATTCAACATTGACGTAGAATATACACATAGAATGGGAAACTATTCTATTGACACTTTAAGCATGAAAACTCTGACTTAGGCTATTCATGAGTCTAGTGATAAGTGGAATATGATTACTTTACTGGATGAGATTCATGTTTCGGCTATGGAGTGTCAAGGGAAGATGAATCTTAGATTAGTTTTAGTGGAGTCTGTACTTTTTTGATGAATTAGATACATAAAGTATGAGGATATAGAATGTTTTTTTTCAAGGGAAATCCTTGAAGGTGGAGAGTCACCTTTTGACTAGAAAATAGATGAGGATGGGATCATCTGTGTCTGAGGTCATGTTTCTGGGAAAATGAGATTATAGGAGGAGTTGATGTGTAAATTTCACGCCTCGAAGTGGGTGGTGCATCCAGGTGTGTCCAAAAGGTATAATGACCTATAAAGATAATTTTAGTGTCCAAGCATGAAAATGGAGATTTTATGGTTTGTGAAACAATGCTACACCTGTCAATAGGTGAAGGCCAAGCATCAAGGACTTGGGGGTTTACTACAGCCATTTACCATTTAAGAATGGAAGTGGGATGGCGTTACCATAGATTTTGTCATGGGTCTCCGGAGGCATCCTTAGAAGCATGACACTATTTGGGTTATTGTGGACATTTTAACAAAGGTGTAACATTTCTTACCAATATGGGAGTCTTTTCTAGTGGAGAACATGAATTATTTGTATATTCAATAAATAGTCGGTAAACACGGGGTACCAAAAAATGTAGTTTAATATTATTACTCATGTTCATTTCACTTCTATAAGGGATTACATAAGGTTCTTGTTACATAGGTTTTACTGATTACAACATTCCATCCATAAGTATAAATGAATTCAGATAAAAACATACAGGTGCTTGAGGATATGATTCAGGCATGTGTCCTAGACTTCGACGGATCTTAGGAGAAGAACCTATCTTTTGTAGAGTTATCCTATACCAAAAGTTATCATACAATTATATAGATGGATCAATACAAGTCACTTTTTAGTAGACCATGAAGATCACTACTATGCTGGATAGAGGCAAGTGAGTCAGAGTAGTTGGGACCATGTCTCATACAGGACATGTTAGAGTAGGTTCGATTGATTAGAAAGCTGATGGATATTGATCATAGTGTAAAGAAGTTGTATGATGATATACGTTGATTTACCAAACTATTTTTAGAGGGTAATCATGTATTACTTTAGGTGTTTCCAGTATTGGGTCACCATAGGATAAAAATACATGGTAAGTTGGTGTAATGCCCCGACCCCAGTTACCTAGTGGTCGGTGCATTATTTTAATACAATGGCATGATTATAAGGAATCATGTCACGAAGGACCGATCAATTTAGTAGTCATGGAAAAAAGATACATACATAAGCTCAACATTACAATTTGAAAAAAAAACACTATTTTATTCCATTAGAAACATCCAAGACTTCTAGATTATTCTTGAAAGTCACTCATAACTAACTCCTTCATATCCTGGGAAAATGAAACATAAGAAAGGGGTGATCCCAAATGCTCAGTAAGGGTATGAAATACCGTGTAAGATACCATAAATATTAATCATGGTGAATAATTTAAAAGACAAGACTTAACGAATAATAAACATGAGCACTTTATGGCAGGAATATGAGCTGAGAAAATAATTCCATAATAAAACATAGTCAAGGGCGTTCTACTAGTTGAATAACCACATGAACTATCAATATCTAATATCATAATTATGTAATTTATGATGTCGGACATCATAACCACATATTCAAGGCATCGTTCCAAGACTAGAAATAATATTATGTCATGAACTTGTTCCAAGACACTAGTTTGTCTCCTGAGACCTACCGATCCATCAAAGAGCTATAGCGGGCTCCACCAGTAACTTACAAAGTCCAATGAACTTCTCATTTGAAATGTTTGAAATATAACATAAACATTCGTATTAAAACTATTATACAAAATGTCAATACTTTATCCAAAAACCATGAATGGTATAAAAATAGCACATCCACAGTCAAACATAACTCATTTAATTCAATAAGGAAGATTGTATTGTAATAGATTAACCTCAATCAAGAATAATGAAGGATATTGACATGGATGAAAATAATCATCAAAACTATTTGAGATAAATATCCCCTTTTTTCTTGAAGACATTCAAAAGACACACTATTTGTCAAGAAGCCGTTTAAAAATATATATTTGAATCAAAGTTTCCCATACCACTTTGAAACAATTAAAAGGAATTCTAATTGTAAAACATTAATGTACATATAAATAAATACTTAAAACCATTTTTAAAACATGGTCATTAATGGGAATGATTTAGAAGAATAAAATTTTAAAACATTTAAAATGATATTTTAGTTGGAGTTCCTAACCAAATGAAAGATTCTTAAACACAAATAATCGAGGTAATAAAAACTTAATCATATCATGAGAAAAATGGATTCTGGATATATTATGTCAAATAATAGTATATACCCCAAATAAAAGTGAATTGGCGCATAACAACAAAGAAGTCTCAATGGAATGTAAATTGAGATGAAATCCCTTATAAAGACAATATCCTTAGGTAAATGGTAAATCAAAGACATAATTATGTGTGAAAAATATAATTATCCTCAATATTATTGTATATTCAATGTAAATAAATCATAATACATTCATGCATGTTCTTGTAAAAACAACACCAATGACTTGGATGTTTACCTCAATGAATGGAAATTGAGTTACGATCAAGTTCATATAAATGACTTGAGAAGTTATCAATGGAGTGATTATGAGTATCAAGAGTATATCCACACAAAGGGGAGTTTAAATTACTATATAAATAATAAATTGTTACTCCCCACATAATCTTGGAGTAAAATAGTCAATGAAGTATGCATAAATCGAAATGAGTGGAAATTGAAATTTGAAATTCCCTTACCGATTTGGTAACTTACAAAACATACACCCCATGAAATAAAGATCATAAAATGATGATGTAAATACCTATACATTAAAGTATATTAGACAATGAATACAATCATGGATAGTACATACACCACAGAAAATGAAACAGTGGTCAATATAGCACGAATCTCACATGAATAAAAAGTGAGATGAAAAACCCTTACTTCATTGTGATCAATCGAGTCACATGAAAAAAAATTAATAAAAACCAAATTAATCACATAATAACATGAATATAAAGAAAATAATGATAATATATATCAAATGGCAGTACAAAATACACCACATACAATAAATAAGTGGAAAACAATGGAAATCTCACAGAATTAAAAGCGAGATAAGAAACTCCTTACTTTGTACTTTTCCTTGGTAGAGGTTAGGATAACCTCCTATATAATGGTGAAATAATTATTATTAACTTATAAAAAACAATATACATTAATGTTATATCATATATGATCTTCAAATATTTCTTTGTTAATGATATTTCAGTAGTATCTTTGTTTCGGGTGTTAACAGATTCGTTTTCCTTTATATGATTTGTTATGTAAGTAATGTTTGTTATGGATAGGATGTATCTTATTCATATTCAGAATAATATTAAGTATTTTAACATTATTTTTAATCATAAAATGAAAATTTTTCTTGAATGGATACGATGGAGAATGAATCTCATCGCGTTTGTGGAGACGGTAATCTGTACATACGCACGAGCGACAATATCATTATTTTGATATTAAAATCATATATAATTGGATGTTATATCATATAAAAATAATAAAAATAATTTTATATTTATTATTTAAATCATTTATACTCATTATTATACCCATAAAAATGATGAAGTATCTAAATATCAAACTACACCACGATGTGGAGACGGTAAGCCGTACGTATGCACTTATGGTGACATGTCATTCAAAGGATGGATAGAATAATGAATATGGTCATACCATATTTATAATAACATCGAATTATATAGAAGATACTAGAGTTGTTATTTTAGAGTGGAAAAAACAAGGAAAGAAGAAGTGGAAGAAAAAAAACTTGAATGAGGTGATGAAATATTTACCTCTTCTTTGGGTTCTTCCTTTTGATTTGATCAAAAGGGATCCTTAGGATGGCTTTCCTACTACAGGAAGGGCTCTATGATTAAGGGAGTACAATTGAGAGGGTATTTTTTCAGGGTTTGGCTGAGCCAAATGTCTTTGAAGGTGTTAATTAGAGAGAATTGGAGGTGCCCTTTTATAAGAGGGGTGAGGGGCACCATAAGAAAAGCTAGAAATATTATTTTTATAATTAAATTATTTTCTATTTATAATGGCTCCAAAAAATTATATAAAGGATAAGGTCTGGATGGGTAGAAAACCACTCAAACAATAGGTTTTATACAGGTTTGGGTAACTATATTAACCTTATCTTTAAGATTAAACTCTTAGTTAAATAGTTTGACATTTACCATGTCTCTTTGTATTTTTATATTATATGGTTAATAAACTTACTATATACATCCAATAGAACCCCAAGTGTTTATTTAATGATACAACTATCATTATATAAGTCTTTTTTCCTAATCCTCATATTTTTTGGAATATAATATCAATTAATAATATAATATTTTTTTAAAAACTCTTTTATGTCAATTTTGACACTATTTGGTATTTTTGTTTTTTCTAAATTCATAAAAGCATTGTTACTTTAAAAAAAATCATTTAACCAACCCTAACATGTAATATTAACCTATAAAATTAGTTTAATACACAAAAAGATTAAATTTAAAATTATTTGGATATTAATAATATCAATTATTTTAATATTTCATTAATTTTGTAATTACTGCATCATCATTGTGTCATAAATAAATTTAATTATTTAATGTCTAAAAATTCTAAATAAATTACAATTAAGTAGGAAATATTTTTATATTTCTAATTAATATTTATAGTATAATTTATCTTATGTATAACCCTGTATTAGAAATGTTTTAGTTATTAAACATTGATTTTAACTCTTTTAACTCTTCTTTGAATAAAATAATAATAAATGTCCAAATCTAATCCATGTGGACCTAAAGGATCATATATTATTCCTAAGGATGTTTTTGGTCGAATTAAATTTATCTAATAGAATTAGGACATGTGTTAGGGTAATAATAATATCATTTTTACCCTTAACTACTCTATTTACTTTTAACTGTGGGTAAATAAAAGTAAAAAGTTACTATTCACAAAAAAAATATTTTTATCTTATTGAACCACATTTTACTTATTGATATCAACTTTGTCCTTAATATTTTTGAAAGTCAACTAATAGAAGCGTTAAAAAAGTTTTATGAAAATTTTTAAATGCTCCTAGGAGGTGGGTAAGAGACGGTAAAAAGTTCAATAATTGTTTTTATATATCTAAAATTATTATAAACTACCTATAATGAATTAAATTTAACTTATATAGGTATTATCTATATATTTTGACCTAAAATAAATTTAAATAAAATAAATAATTATTTAAATAAAAATTGGTTTTAAACTATAACTCAGTGTTTTTCACTATTCATCATAAATTTAATGTTTCCAGAAAAATACCAAAAATCCCCCCTAAGCTAATTTTTATACTCTGAATCCAAAAATGTGGTCCATTTTAAAAGATAAAATATATAAAATTTCAAGAGGTGGGTATTACTCTTCATAACAACTAGTTTGATAGGTTGTGGTGTGTTAGAATCTCGAAGTTGCATACAATGCAAGCTATTACATTATTCAAAGGGAAACGTACCGTAGAAGCTCAGGGTGTTACAGTTGGCATCCATTTTTGTTGGACCGTTTAAGGTTGTGGAGAGAATCGGGCTGGTGGTTTACCATTTATATCTTCCATAGAGATATAGTGATATGAATGATGATTTTCATGTGTCACAGCATCAGTGGTATCAAACCGAGCATTCTCATATGATCAATGTGGATGATGTTGAGCTTTAGACCGATGTATCCTTTGATTAGAATCTAATATGTGTATTGGGTCATAGTTATAAAGATATTCAAGGAAATTCCGTGCTGATATTTAATGCATTTTGGAAACATGGTAATGTTTAGGAGGAAATATATGAAAGATAAGAGAATACGTGTGCTCAGTGTACCAATCATTTTTTACTCGAAATCATAGATATGCTTGCAAGTACAACTACATGATGAGCTGTTATAGTGTAGGGATATTGTAATATCAAGACCTTTTCTGAAGACTTCTCATTTTTGTTTTCAGGTATTGTTATTTTTTCTTATTTTGAGTGTTTTTAGGTGGTATATTAGGAAGATTCTGGGTGAAATTAGAGAAATTTTAGAGGAGAGACTATGCACGTTTGGCGTACTATTTTCCCAAACTGTAAACCCATCCCAATAAACCATACTAACCTAAATAGAAGTGATTCAAATATTTTACACACACTTTTTAAAGTAGTTCACCCTCATAATAGAAATTGTGCACCTCTAGAACAGAGTCATGGTCAAGGTGCATGGTTTGAAAAACTACATGCCCCTTCTTAGGAAAGTATTCAAGTAGTTGTAATTAAACAAAAAATTAGATTTAATATTAGCTGAACCCCCCATATTAAACCCAAATCAACCCCAACACATACCTAATTAAATTATATCATTTTTTGGAGGCTCCTAGATAGATTAAAAGCCCTTTAAAACCATATTTTTTGTGATTTTATTACTGGATCAATGATATGAACTTCTCAAAATAAGTGAATCATGTCCCATGTGGTTTCCTTCATCTTCCTATTAATCTGTCTTTCTTTTAGGGGAAATTTTCCACTATTTTTCTAGAATAAGATCTAGGTTTTATGGATCATCATTTAGTTTATCTTGGATCTAATATTCATATCTAAATCTTATTTTTCATCATGTTCTTGATCATTCTGCTTAAATTATGGATTTTCATTGGGTGATTTCTCATCAATGAATTGAGGTTGGAGGTTAAAATTCAATTCCCATAGTCTTGTTTCCAATTTGGTGTATTTGTTTTTAGATTCAATTTGAAAGTTTTTAAATTGAATGTGTGTTTTATTAAATTAATTGATTAATTAATTTATGGAAACATGGAAAATTGATTAATTAATAATGGAATGTGTGAATGAGGAATTTATGGGAAATATTGTTTTTTGAATTTTTTTTAATTATTTTATTAATTAAATAATGGAACATTGAGATTGTGAAATTTATTTGATTAATTTATTTTTGAATTAATTAATGAAATGTTTAAATTGTATTTTTTAGAATCATTAGTTAAAAAGTTAATTATTGGGAAACGAAGATTGTGAATGGGATCAATTAATTGTGGAATTAATTAGTGGGAATTGTTGTGATTATATAATGTATTGATTTGGATTAATTAATGGTCAAATTAATTAATTGATTCTTTTATAGTGAAATGAGATTATAATGTTTATGTTGATTATCATTGAATGATGTGGAATATTTGATATATGTGTGATTATGATATTCATGTGTGAGACATGGTCTGCTGGTTCCAAATCCCATAATGATAAATTGATTGATAATAATGTGTTGTACAAGGACTACTGCTTCAAAATCAAACTTGTTTGAGTGTTAGATAAATGAGCGCGGGACACGGACTACTGCTTAAAAATACTATTTGCATGATTGTTAGATAAATGGGTGTCAGGAAAAGACTGCTTCTTCAAAAGCACATGGCGTCCTTGGCATGGTGACCTAGACCCAAAATATTGACATTGGACTATGGTTCTAATTGGTTGTATTATAAATTTCAGTGAAATAGAAAATTGAATCCCATGTGTTATAATGAATTTTGTTTTGAAAATTTGATATGGTTCAAAATTCGTCATAGGGTGTAGAAGGTATTGATTGTTTTGGTGTCTTACAGAACTTTGGGGTAACAGGGTTAAATAATGATTAATAATAAATGTTAAAAATTTACTTAAATTATTTTATTTAATCTTTATATAGATGCATTCACTAATTTGAATAGATATTATTTTAGAAGTCATTGTTGGGGGCATACTGAGTTGTAATGACACCCTACTAAGGCTACCATATTGATACTCAAATAAATTTTATTGTTGTAGGATAGGTTAAGGGAATAGGCCCTATGTTAGATGGTTGATTTGGGGTGGAACATGGGTAAAGGATCCATACTTTTCTTTGAGTCCTACTTTGAGTTTTTCAGTGTCTTTATTTTGGGGTTTTCATTAGACACTTGGAACATATTTGGAATAACATTTTTTTTACATTAGTTTTGGATATTTTATTTCTTATTTTGATCATCATAGCATATTGGTATTGTTTTGGTTTTTTATATCATTTGGTTATTCTTATTTTTTCACTATTGTGTTACTTCGAAAAAGGGGTATAGTATCCCCATGACTGATATTTGACCCTCACTATTAGCCAGTATCCTCTTTCAAACTGAGAGGTGCACCTAAGGTCATATAGAAAACTGGCTTAGGGAAATAGTGTGTGGAACCTAGTTCAGGATGTTAAAAGAGCTATGGTTTGGGTTTGAATATAAATATTGAATTATCCTATAATTTAGAGAATAATAATGTTTTGTTGAAGGGATAAATTATTCGCCTTTATGTATGTATTAAAAAAATCATAACTACATAAAGTTAGTGTAGAAATTGATTAAAAATCATGGGATGAGTAAAGGTGGAAACACATAGATAGTTATTTAATTAGGGGTAGAACAAAAGAAGTTATGTGAACAATGTTTCAAAAATACATACTTGAGAAAACATACTTAGGTGAAGGAAATTGTATGAAGAAAGATAAATTATGTTAGTTATGTGATCTATATTAGTGTGAATATACCAGGTTTAAAGAAGCACCAAAAAATATGTTTTGAAATGAACTTGAGAAAACCAGACCTTAGTAAAGGTACCTGAGTAAAAATTGATCATCAAACATACTTGATTTAAGTATGAGATATAATTGTTTAAAATGTAGTTACTATGTGAAGTATTGTTTGTAAGGAAAGGTTTTATGTAGTCAATAGTGTACAAAAAAAACATGCATGCCTATTGTGGGTGATTTTTCTTAAGTATTATAATTGGATTGAAGCATCATATTCTATCATTCATGATGGAAAATATTCTTCACATTATAAACTATATGAAATAAATCTTTATTTTTAGAAAATAAGAATAATTATGTTTGATGTAGTGAGTAAAGGAGTCAGTAGAATTGATCTTAGGGAGGAACTACCATGAATATACTCCACAGATCAGTCTTTAGTGGTGAACCATGTAAAATTATTGTGTTTTTTTTAATTTGTACATATTTTATTTTGGTGGATGTATGATTATTCATCACAGGATTAATTTGGTCCTATCACTATAGATTAACAGTTCCAATTACATCTATGAAAATATCACACATTGATTCAACCCTCTCTTAGGGTGTTTGGAGTTGTAACACTTAAAAAACCAACTTAATGGGATAAAATCAACCAAAAAATGATAAATATCACTATATTAGATGAAGAAAAATAATTCATCATACTTAAAAAAAATATCAGTATTAAGTGCAAACTATATGACAATATGACCACCATAACTGATAGGGTTTTAGGAAGAATAAATAAAGTAAAAAAGAATAAATAAGTGAGAATAATAAGACAAAGAATGTACTAACCATAAGAAACCATGATGAAATAAATAATAATAGGAAAAAATATATATACAAGGAAGATTGTAAGTCTCATCATTCTCCTGTTGGCATGGAAATTTGAGAATATGGCGGTGAGTCCCAAAAGAATAATTAAAAATTTTAAAAAGTTTTTATGAAAATCCTAAATCAAATTTTGTGGTAAGAAAAATGATTAGAAAAGAAACATTACCAAACTATGTTATGACCATGGCTACATAGTTAGTACTAACCTTGTGCTAAACATGTGGAAAGAAAATAACTCATAATTTAGATAATTTAAAACCCATAATATTTTAATTCTAAAATAATATATAATTAAATTAAATAATACAAAAATGTGAAAAATTTATATTATAATATATATCAGTATTATTCTATATTATATTCCTCAATATACTACCCCTTATCAAGTGTCTCAGGTCACCCATTACATTGTCTCTCCATTAAACCAATAAATAATACAGAATATAATATGTAATATATGGATAATAAATGGATAAATAATCATATTTTATTTTTTTTAATAATTTAATTTAATGATAAAACATGTATGTATACTTTTGATACTACAAAAAAATTTATTTTGGAAGTTATCAATGTAATATACGACCACTATAACTGGGTAGCTAGAGTTGGGGTTGTTATAGTTGGTATAGTAGAAATTTAAATAAAAAATTCAAAAATGGGATTTTTATGAACATAATTAGATATAAAAACATTATAAAAACCATTAAGAAATTATATAATTTTTTCTACATTAGATATAATATTCGATATATATATATGAAATAAATGCATAATAAATATATGTTATAATTCATAATTCATAATGTTATTCATGATCTAATTATTATATTTCATTTTTTTTAGAAATGATGATTAATTAAAGGAAAAAAAATATTTCAATATTTGAAATTGTAATATTGATTTCCTTATTGAAAAAACCAATGAAGTTATTGTTGGAACTAAGAAAATTATCACCATATTAAGGTATCTGACAGATAAATATAATTAATTATATTTTTAAATCATTTAATTTATTTTACTCCATCACATTTAATAATTAATAATGTTTTAGGATGTTTAGGAATTAAAGTTTCATTTCATTAGATTTTTTGAGGATTTCATAAGTGGAAGATTTATGAATTTAATTGATTTATTTAATTTATGGACTAAAATTAATGACTATCTATTAATAATCTATTGTTTTTTACTTTTAAGGAGAATGAGTTGTCTATAACAATGCGATGATGAAATTCAGATACGTCCATGCAAATGAGTCACCAAGACTCATATGTATGATTATATTGAAGTTAAATAATATAAATAAGGAAAAGTTACGAAGGATGATATGTATAGGTAATTACATGCTTCCATGTATATGTATGAGTAGCAACCATAGTATATAAAATTAATCAAGGTGAATACTTAAGGTTAGCTAATATTAGAGGTGGGGAATTTAGTAAAGTTTTTTAATTTTTATGGTCTTTTCAATGTTTTGTGTAATATATAAAAGTTAACTCTGAGTTTCAAACTAAGATCTTGTAAAAGGGAATGTATATATAAAATTTATCAGCCTTCATGAATAAAAGTAACACCATGGCCGACACTGATATGTAAGAGTCATGTTTTAATCTATACTCAAGAAACTATAAATAGATAGTGATATATAAAAGTTATCTAAGATAAACATGAGGGTTCTAATTTAACAATATATTCATCCAACTTCATACGTTTCTTTATAGATATAGCATGAAACTGGCATTGTATAACTTTATTTCTAATCATTCGTACAACACCATACATTATAGAATTTAAATAAATCGAATACCACTCCCTAGAATGTTCAACCACATTGTGATGAGAATATTTCTATTATATTAGGATAAATATAGGGATATGGAAATTAAATTCCATCTATTTTACTAGGTATTTTGTAAAATATGGTGGTTTTTAAATAGGAAGATATTCTAGACCTCACCGTGGATGAGGAAGGAGGTGGATCATAAGAAAATTCAAGGTATAACACAATAAATAATGTAATTTAGCATTCATCGTGGTCCTAAGTGTATTTAATAAATTATTAAGTTATAAGATTAGAGTTTTTAACATCCATGGTGAGTCTCACTAACTATTTTGAGGTGTACTAGGTCTGGTAGACGCAATACACATCTTGGTGATGACTGATATTAAATGTGGCCACTGGAGAGGATTTCATGGAACCATGCTATAGCCACTACCTCTTTCACAATATGAAACAAACATCATCAATTAAAATGATTGAATAAATTTCTCGACCACATACATTTAACATAAGGGGAATTAACACTAACTACCAGAAACCTTAGGAATATAAAAACAAAATTATATTTTTCTAGGGTGCCTAAAGTCAAAGGAAATCATTATAGATGAAAATAGAGAATATATTATAATGTTGGTTGAATGGGGATATGATATAGGCTAAGAATATGGAATATCCTATGGACGAAATGGAATAAAAAATATAATTAAAGGAAGGATAACTTATTTAGGAGGATAACACATGTGTTTAAGGAGGCGAGTGATGGGTGAGTTTGTTATGATTTTATTTGACATTGTAATTTTTTCTCCTTATCTACTATAACCCTATGTATAAGGGATAAACCCATTTTGGTATTTAAGGCAGTGGGGTTGAAAATATTTTGTAATTATTGAGTCTAAATATTAATAGAAAATACAACTGTTGGAATTTAATCTAATATTTCATGTTTACATATATAATTGAATGGGATTTTTTCTAGTTATTACTTCGTTCACTACTTAGGGTTATAAAATTATTTCTACATACACTTAATTCTACCAATATATTATATAATAGGTAGGTTTTTTGGTGAATTATTGAGCTATTATTGATATGATTGTTGGAGGTAGTGGATCATTATATATATCTCAAGAGTTATATCAACTGATTGGTTATTTGTTGAGTAGTTTAGTTAGATCCCATTAATTATATTTCACACTCATTGGAAAGAGGATCTATTAACAGTGATCCCTAATAATTTGAATCTCACACCCCTTACCAATTATCGATTAGATATGCAGTGATTGTGAATTCACTCATTGTTAAAATTTCTGAAAAATGCTTGATTAATTTAAGACTAGGGTAATATAGGAATTGGAGAACCAACCCCAAACCGATAGCCTATTTTATCACATGAATTAAATAATTTTGTCCCACTCTTGAAACATTATCTCTATTTTATCAAACTAATGATAATAAAAAAAATTATCTTATCATAATTATTAAAATTATAAATTTTCACCCTTCCTTAGAGACTACCTTTATTCTCAACTATAATAAAATAGAGCATTATGTAATTAATTTCTATTTATATTAACCTAAAATAGTGGTTTAAAAAACACAGCACCATTTTTGGAGAAGTATTGTAAAATTACATAACCATGATTTTTATATACCATTATAATATTAATAATCTTGATTCTCTCTATCTAAATATTAGGATAATTTTTTGACTAAGCTATTTAAAATGAAATCATATTTTGAAAACATTTCATTGAAAGAATCAAGCGAAACTTCAAGTGTTCACTATGAATATAAAGAAATGGATGAAAATCCATACCAAACTCTCATATATCATTTTGTACCCTATTCCATTAATCAAAAAAATAATACTATCATCCTTTCATTACAATAATATTTAGGATTAAAATTTTGACTCACTAAACTTTTACTAAATTTTCATGGATTTATAGATGAAGATACCAAAAAGAATATTATATAATTCACCGTGTATTTTCTACACTTATTCCAAGGGGAGTAGATGAATACTAAGAAAAATAGATAAAATTTCCAATTTTCTTAAAAATATCAGCTAAAAATTAGATATATAGCTTTAAATATTGAGAATTCAATGATTTGGATGATATTTATAGGAATTTCATTCAAATAGTTTGGTAAAAATCAAGGATAATTACTATAAAAAAGGATATATATTCCATAAGACAAGCTGAATGATAGATACTTTATGAGTAAATGTAATGATTCTATATTCTAGTTGTAATTTTACCACAACAAGTTGTTTGGGAACACTATATCCTTTTTTATTGTATCATGTTATACTAGAAAGTGATAAAACTTTATTGGATGAATTATTAAGAGATATTTAAGTGACAATTCATTGGTTGAATTTTGGGGACATATTGATAAAATTCTTACAAATTCATAAAATTTTGGTACTAAAGGTATATGAAAAATATGATTGTATGATGTAAGATTAACCAAATCACCCTTGTGAGATTTTATGATTACGAAATTAACCAATATGGTTTAGCCAATAGATCTTAATAAATCAAGTGATCAAAATACACAAGTTATGGTTTGTGGTCTTTGTTCTTATAAAACTAATTATACATACCTATGAGAAAAATTATAGGAAACTGAATGTAGTGAAGTTGATAACCAGTAAATGAAATTTTAATTTCCAAATCAAGTACGGATAGAAGCTTCCCAAGTCCAATATGAATTTGGGAACCAGATAAATCATGCCAAACAACCCTGTCAAAAATAAAATTCAATATAATCCACCATTCAAAAAATAATTCAAGTAGAAATACAACCTAAAATATTTCCAAACACTAAATTTTTAACAAAGTAAGTCCTTTGAACAACCCAAAAATATTTTTTAACCACATATGGGAACCAAACTGGACTTTAGGATTAAAAAATTTCAAACAAACATGGAAGAATTAAAACATTATATAGAAAACCTTATGGAAATGATTACCAAAAAACCTATCATCTCAACCCATTAAAAAATATATAAGGTTATTTGAGTGTGGTGCAACAAGGAGTGGAAAGTACATACACCCTATTTCAAAATTTAATTCCATATATAATAATCCCAATATTGAAAAATATGGAGATAGGAGTTCTGAAAATAATGATAGGGAATGCGAAATGAAATCTGGAAAAAAGCCTAAGTAAAAAAGTGGAAAATTAAAAGTAAGAGAGGAAAAAAAGACCGAATGAATTTATAAAAATGATTAAAAATAGCCTACTGAAAAGGAATATCTATACTACCATTTCACTTGATAACGATTCATTGAAAAAAATATAGGAGGAAAAAATTCAAAAGGAAATTATTAAAACATTTTTAAATGTGGAAATCGGTATATCTTTAATTGAAGATCTCAAGATATTTCCAAAACATACCTTGTTCATCATATAAAAAAATTATTCATGGGAAATAGATAGTAATTTTTGGAATAAATGATTCATATTTGATCAAACCATAACTACTATCCAATTTCTTAGATCTTGGAACATTTTCAATGCCTTATACAATTGAATCTCTCATTTAATGGTGAATTGTGTGATCTTGGAGATTCTATAAATGTCATGGATAATAATATTTTTTTTTAATTTAATTATATGATATTTTAAACCAAAATTATGGATTCCCAATGAGAATAAAATACTATATTCTCAATTGGAGTACTTGATGATATTCTGGTTTGAGTGTAAAATTTAATTTTTATTAATGGTTTTTATGAGATAAAAAAGGGAGTGGATAGGGACCCTACACATTCACCTATTATTTATGGATTATACTTAATTAAAATTGATAATAATTTATTAATTTCATACGTCTACCTTCAATTTCCAGATTATTTTTTCATTTATTTTCAACATTTCATTGATTTTTAGGTTGATGTTCTATGAATTTTAAAATTTTAAAAGATTTAGTACATGGAACCCAATTATTTCATGATTAGTGTTAACTATATATCAAGGCTTAAAAACCTAAAAAAAATTATCAATTTATATTTTCATAGTTGACGCAAATTTTTTCCACCCTTGAAGCCAAGCCATGCAACTCTCTAGGTGAGTTCAGTATGTGGTACATGATTGGGGTATAGTTTGTTAAACTATGTGGAAAAATAGTGTGTATTACTTAGTTTTCATATAAATTAAAATCCCTTACCTACCATAACTCTATTAATGTCCAAAAAGGGATATCCTCTCTCTCAACTCAAATGGTACATCTATTAGGATTCCCATTTGTATCCCCTTTTACATTACCTCTAGATTTGTCTATCTTCACCCTAGTTTCATGGTGATTTATCAGTGTAAACAATCATTACTCCTCTCCTACTCCTTTTTTATTAGTTTTTTTCTCTTTTCATAGTCCTTTCTTACCAATACACTAGTTTTAAGGTTTTACCAATCTTCTTTTGTTTCAGGAATTTATGGTGTGAAAATAGTTTCTTTAGTTCCTCTCTTTTAATAGACATGGCCACTCTATGTAACACCGAGATACTTCGAGAATTATTATTTATTTCAAATTAATTTTATCCTTTAAATATTTCTAATTTCAAAAGACACTATAAATAATTATATATATATATATTAAAACACTAATTCAAATATTTCCTTCACATGCAATACCAACTTGGCCTACACTACCAGCAACACTTACTTGGCGTACAATTCATGCAAAAAAAGTTTCAATGAAACATCACTTTATATTGTTTTAATTATTTAAATAATATGATTAAAACTATAAATTAAAATTAGTAATAAATAATTTTCAAATATTTTCTTTTTATATAAATAAACATATTGATAGTGAGAGATAATGTTTCTAGTAAATCCCTTTTATGGTTAAAATATTGATTTCTTGAAAGCATTTATTTTAATAATAAATGTACTTTTAATCACATTTAGAAATTCAATTTTATAAAATAATATTAATTTTTTAATTTAGAATGTTGAAATTAGACTGGGGTGAATATTTGGTATTTTTATGAGAAACCTCAATTTTTGATGAATGGTGAAAAATAATGTTTTTTGTTAATAACTACCTTTTTTTCTAGTTAATTATTACTGATTAATGATGAAATAAATATGTTTTAAGGTCATATTATATTAATATTACATATAAAAATACAATTAAATTCATTATGATCAACTTCACATTGAAACTGAATAAAAAATATTAACAAACTTTTGAGCTTTTTCCTACATTAAAACGCTGTTATTTTGTTCAATCTGCAGGATTAACACTAATCTTAATTTTTTCACTTTTGTGATTAGAATTTTAAAAATACAACATAAACCATTTTATTTAGTATAATATTTATATTCTAATAATACGATGTTAAATTTTTAACAAAACGATTAGTAAAAGTGATTAAAATAAATCCCAACTGTTAAGTCCAAATTAAGCTTAATTAGGGACAAAACCATAAAATTTAGGGCTCAAATGACCTATAAACTTGTATAAAACCCAATATTCGTCCATATTTAGGATATAAACCATACATTATTGAGTTTTATTGGTTTTTTAATACTTTTCTAGGTAAGAACATGTGCACACCTAATTTGTTTCTAAAAATTCTTTGTGAGTCCCGTTCCTTCCCTATAAAAGGCCCCCACCTATACCCATTACTCATACCTCTAAATCCTATAACGTTTGGACAAGACCTCCCTATATTACCTCTAAAAAATACTCCCTTTTAATTTTAATCCTTAATTTGGGTATAAACCCTCTCAATTAAACCTTTTGGTACAAACCAAAATGAGTTACCCAATTTAGAAGTAACGTCTTCTTTCAAGATCCTTTTCTGTATTTTCCTACTCCACCCCTCCACTCTCTTAATTCCATTACTAGGTTATAAAAATAGAATCCATAAAATTGTATGTTTTTATAAAATGTGTATTAACTACACTTAGACACATCTCCATCTAATGGATCTTTAACATACTGTTTCTATGTACGGTGAACTACAGCCTCACGAAATGATGATTTTTCATTTATCCTTTACCACCATTCATGGTAGCCATTAAGATAGACAATATATTTATATATTTATTATATTTGATTTATTATGTCTTTAATATTATGTATTAATTTTACAGCAAACATCTTTTACCTTCAACTTGGTGTTAATACAATAATCTCGTTTGAGGATGTTTGGACTACCGCCCCCTTAAAGCGATATGATTCGTTCACAGAAATAATAGAATGTATTGAGAATGGGTTTAATGAAATTATAAGATATATATAATTTTTTAATTATACTTTAATTATTATATATACATACATATACATATATATACATATGTCATTTACATGAATTCTTTCAATACGTCAATAAAAACCGAAAACAACATTCTTGTGTACGTACAACTTACCGTCTCAATGAACTGTGTATTGCATTACGTACTTCATTTTGCTATATATTATTATAATATATTTTTACTATATATAACATATATTTATACAATTTTATACATTTTGGAATCATGATATAAGTATATGGATTAAAGATATAACCAATTAAGACACATGTGAAGAACAAAGCGAATATTACCGGAAGTGAAACCTTGATAATAGATTGTTAGCAAGCAGGTAATATAGAGTAATAATAAAATAATATATGGTAATATATATAACAAAATTATCATTTAAAATATTTATAATAAACTTATATTTTTTATACAGGTGATTGTATAAGCATATAGAGAGTTAAGGAACATGGAAAGGGGATTTTATCTCACTTTTAATTTTTGTGAGATACAAGCTATGTTCGCCACTATTTCCTTATGTGTGGTGTATATATTGCACTTGATTTTATTATATTTACCTTTTAATTAAATTTATTTGTTTTAAGATTCCAATTTTATGATTCTTCTTTCAGGGGGTTTATATTCTAAAAGTTACCAAATCGGTAAAAATGTTTTGTCTTAATTTCTACTCTTTGAGACTTATGTTATGTTATGCACCTAAACTCTTTTTTGAGGTGTATATACATAAATTTTACATTCCATATCCTGAATAATAATATTTTAATTATATTATTTTCTTCATGTAATTTTATTTTCTTACATGGAGAGAATGATCCCATGATACAACGTTATAAGAGATTATTGAGACAATCTTATTGTTTTTCGAGGTTATTTATGTTTATGCTTACTTTGATGAAATATTATGATCCATATATAAAAAATAATAATTAGTTCCATTATCCAATATTATTTCATAATATAATCATTTACTGGTACCATTTTCTACTATTTTGTACATAAGATATTCAAGAAATTTTCTTTTTAGGAAAGTCCAAATTTACCATCCCTTCGGTCGGGAATCAATACTTTCTAAAAAAGGATTCATAGAATATTATAACATTCTCCTACAATATCTCAAATAAATTTTTACTCTTTTTTATTTTACCAATATCTTCAAGGTAATTTTATTTCCACTTTCTGAAAAAGGCACTTTTTAATCATTTTGGCCACACAAAAGGAATGTTCTTTGGCCTCGTACGACAGGCATGAATTATCTACTTCCATTTCATTAAAGATACCATTGAATTTTTAAAAGGTATAATATTTAAGACAATGTTTTTTAAAATTAATTTCCACGATTTTTTTAAAAATGGTTCCAAACATATTTTATACATTTTCATTGAAATGTTTTTTCAAAATGTTTTCAAGTATTATTTTAAAGTTTTCAATGTTCTTTCAAAGAAATGGTTTCCAATAAATATTCATTCCTTTTATATAAGTTTACAAGAAAAATAATTTTCAAAAAATTTAGAAGATTTATTTTTTTGTTTTCAAATTATTTTCAAAGAAATGGTTTTCAAAATTATTTTTAGCTTTCCTTAAACATTTTCAACTATTTTCAAAGAAAAAGGTTTTAAAAGGTTTTAAATCTTATTTTTAATGTTCTCTAGGAAAAATATTTTCAAAATTATTTCAAAATTATTTATAAGTTTTCAAGGTATTTTCTATGAAAATAACTCTCAAATGGTTTTATACCTTTTTCAAACAAGAAAGTACTTTTTCCTCATGAAAAGTTTTTAGAGTATATTTCAAAAAAAAATTCGTCCTAGATAACATATGTTCATGTTACTCATGCCTTTCTCAGAAATGATCTAAAGGATATATTCATATACTTTCTATAAATGAATTATGATTAATTACATGATATTTATGAAACCCATTTCTCCTTCATGGGTGATATATTTATGAAACTCATTTCTATTTCATAGGTTTTAAGCTTTTGAAACCCACTTTTTTACGGGTTATGTTTACTATGAAATGATTATGAAACCTGTCTCTTTCCACATGTTCTGATAAGTTTACATGTTTATGATACCCATTTCATCTAATGGGTTATAATATTTTTATTTATGATATTGTGGAACATGTATGTAGATTTTAATTATGTAACGAGTGAGACCTATTTCTCACTCCAATACATTAGGTAAAGATTTATATCTCATGAGATAGATAGGGATATAAAGAGGGATTAATAATTTTAGTAAAATAGGGATGGAATGAGTTTTTACTCAATTCAGTAATACATGGTTTGAATGAGGGTTTAGTCAGTTTAGTAATACAAGGATGGAATGAGGGTTTACTCGGTTCAATAATATATGGCTAGAATAGGGGTTCAACCAATTCAGAAAAGGACTTTTTCCACTAATATGGTCTTGGAATTAATGTATTATATACTATGGAAATCGGTATATACTTATGTTCTTGACAAAATTACATGTCTTACTCTAATGTTATTCTTTCAGGGCTTATGTCCTTTACTTCCTTTTGATTCATGTCTTATGAACTACCATGATTTATGCCAAGATGCATGTATATGATATTTGATATGTAGGGTATGATCTTATATATTCATGATCATGTTCTCATACCCTTATGCTCATGTTTATGCTTACATGTCTCCCTTGTTTACCCATACTGAGAATTTGATCTCACCCATTTTTATGTTTCCTTCCATAGGTTATAAAGATATATATTATTTTCGATATGTATAAGAAGGGTTCTGGTCATGAAGAACCTAGTGAGAGATAATTTAGCTCAATTATATACCAGTGTTTATGTTTCCATGTTTCTGAAGGCACTATACCTACTTCATTTTTTGGGCGTCGGTTTGTATAATTTTTAACTATTCCACAAATTTTATGTAATGCTTATGCTTTTTAAATCAAGGGTCACTATAGTTGGTATCATATTAAAAGTAAATTTAACCATTATAAACTAGGATTAAAAAACAATAGTGAGATCCCTAGGTTTATTTCTAAGGATATGTAAAGGTATATCTCTATGGATAAGTAAAAGGACGAGTTAACATTTCGGAAAATGTTTTGGAATTTTGGTAAAGGATAGAGTGAGTGATTTCCAATAAATACATCCTTGTTTGGATAATAAAAGTGAATGTGGCTCTGGAATAGATATACCTAGGTTTAAAAACTCTAATAAGATGTTCTGGGATTGACTCAGGGTAATTTGGTAGACGAAAATGCTCCTTAATAATCACCTAGTTTGACACTCCCTGGGGATATGATTTGGGAATTCAAAAAATATTAATGAACTATCATAAAGGATTTATATATAAGTTAGCTATTAATAACCAAGGATAACCCCAAGGTGTCATATATTGTGGAAGGTGTCATGGTTTGGATATCCTACAAGTAATTATTTTCATGAGTATATGGTTTTCTACTATGATAAGTAATGCTCACACTAAGATTCGGGTTTTAGTCAAGGGTGGGAACTAGAAGGAACTAGATTAATGTTGAATGTGATGGAATATTTCTTGATGAGAATTCATTTGGGATGATCACTGGAGTAAAATATGTCATGATCATGTCTCATCAATTTTCATAGAACATGATTAATAATGTTTACCTTAAAAACTCTTGAACTCACCATGTAAGATAAAGAATGAGTTTTGTAAGAGTTAGGGTAATGAAGACCATGGGGGAAAGAAGATTAAGTTTCATGTGTTTAAAGAATATATAAAGAATCAGCTAAGTTAATTTATTAGATGAATATGATGGGGTTTTGACTGTGGAAAAGGACACAAAGCAAGTGACTGAATGGGAAAAATTAAGATTTCATTTAACAAAATTGATGGGAAATTTGGCCTCCCAAATTCCTCATAAATAATTAAGTGTTTTAAGTGTAGAGAAAATGGCTAGTATGAAAGACAATGTCCCAAGAGTAATGTACTAGAAGAGAATCAAAAATGTGGTGTGGGTAATGGTTACATTGAGGACAGTGAAGAGACTAAGGATAAAATTTGAAGGAAAAAAAGGTATCATATAATAGGATGGGGTAACATTGTTAATGGATTAAGGATGAAGTAATCGATGTATTTATGTATATGGATTCAAATTTTATGAATGATAAAATATACAAGGATTGGTCTACTTATGATGAATACTCCCTAAGGACTAGTGAAGTGATTTAATGAGAAGATGATATTTTTACTAAGGGAAGGTAACCATTAATATGTTATTTATGTTAAGATAATGTTGAATGGACAATGATTTTTGGGGTATTAATAAATAAATTAGATAGTATTTATTACATTCTAACTAAGTAAGGACTTGTTTAAGGGTGTTTTATGCTATCATTATTGAAGCTTATAATATTTTTTGATTTAAGGAGTAAATACAATATACTTTAGAATGAGGAAGCATGAATGTTTTCCAAAAGGATTTATGGTAATTCAGGTTGTTACTAGGTTTCAAAGGAATATAAAATAACAGTATTCAAATTTTTTTAATGTTAAAAATGAGAGATACTTTGTGATAAAGGGGAATCAATTTTAATCTGATTTCATGAATCTCTTTCAAAGGTGTTGGATTTTAATCTTTTTTAAGGGTTATAAGGGTATCTGTTCAGGAAGTGTCTAAGTTAAAATTTAGAGGAAGTATTTGTGCACTAATTTTGTGTTGAAAACCATGTTAAAATGGATAATAAGTGTTTAACTTTATTTGAAGTATTTCCTATAATATATTATATTAGTGTGGTTTTAAAAGAACTATAACATGCATGTTGAGTGACAACCAATCATGCTCAACAATTCTGAGGGACTTAAACCCTTGACCGAAGGATGATAAGGGTTTCATGCCTACCACTAGGCTACATGATGTCCTGGTTAATGTATATTTAATTTTATTAAATAAATATTTATGATGACCTATTAGTGATACTTTTTATAGATTAATTCATGTTGTTTTATTAAGATAAAAATAGTTAGACATTTTATTCTTTTATGGGCCATAAGATCCGTTAAAGGAATATTTTAGTTATTTATTCATCAATGTTAATTTCTAGAAATTAATTCACTGAGGTTATGGATGTATTATCAATTTTTCAAAGCACAACCCAAGAATGAATTTTTTTATTGAAATTTATCAAGAAATACTCAACGTCTTAAAGTGACCTAATTTTTTTACCTAATACCATAAATTATATTGAACCAATGGATTCTGGAATCATAATATATTTATGAATTTAAGGCCCTCAACTTTCCTTTTATCATTAAATTGTTTGAAATTTATAACCTCAATCACTCCCTATAAATATTTACGCTTATCCTACATGTCCAATCAATACTCACAACTTATGTTCTCCTATGTCGAAACCCAGTCATATATTAATTTGGGTAACTGTTATGGTTACCAAATTCTTTTTTTAAGGGAATATGTAGTATTCATTATTATGATGTTGTTTTATATGAATGAAACATTCAAGTATTAAACATTTGATAAGCCAGAAAAATTTCGGGGGTGAAATTCATTTTAAGGGGGTAGAATTTAACACCCAAATATTTTGAGAATAATTTTTTTTTAATTAATTTATCTTTTCCATATTTTTCATTTCACATGATACTATAAATATTTATATATATATATATATATATATATTAAACCACTAAGTCAAAAATTACATCTACAAGCAATACGAACTTGTCATGTGCTACATGCAATACGAACTTGGCTTGTGCTACAAGCAACAATAACTTGGTGTATGATGCAAGCAAAATTGAGTTTCTACGAAACATCTCTTTTTATTTTTTTTATTATTTAAATAATATAATTATAACTAATCCATTAAACTTAGTAATAAATACATTCCAAATATTTTTGTTTTATACAAATAAAACATATTTATAATGTAAGATAATATTTTTGGTAAAGTCCTTTTATGTTAAATATATTTTTTTCTTGAAAGAATAAATTTTAATAATAAAAGTATTTTTAGACAAATTTAGAAATTTATTTTGATAAAATAATCCTCATTTTTGAATTTGGTACATTGAGATTATCTTAGAGGGATGTTTTGGGATTTTTCTGAGAAATATCATTTTTTAATGAATTGTAAAAAAATATTGCTTTTTAGTTAAAAACTACCTTTTTTCCAATTAATTATTAATTATAAATGATATTTTATGTATTTTTTAAGGTAAAATTATATTAATATTACATATAATAATAAAATTAAATTCATTAGGATCAAATTCACTTTGAAACTGATTAAAAAATTATAATAATCATTTGAACTTTTTCCTACGTTAGAACCCCATTATTTCGTCTCATCTATAATATTTGAACTAATATTAATTTTTCGGATTCTATTATTTGAATTTAGTAATTCAGAAATACACCATTATATTAAAATATAATATTTATAGTCTAATAATCCCATGTTAAATTTTTTCCAAAATTATTAGTAAAAGTGATTAAAATTCATCACATCGGTTAAGGCCAGATTAAGCTCAATTATGGACCAAACCTTAAAATTAAGGGCCCAAATGACCTAGAAACTTGTCTAACACCAATGTTATGTCCATATTTGGGAATTAAACCTTTAAAAATTTAGTTTTTTCAAATTTATAAGTCTTTTTTTAGGAAATAACATCTGTAAATATATTTTTTTCTAAAAATTCCATGTGAGGACTTTTCCATCTCTATAAAAGGCCACCACCTCGAACCATAATTCACACGTATCTTTCCTATTATGTTCAGATAATACCAAAAAAATGCCTCATAACAATAATACCTTCTACTTTGACATCTTATTTTGTTCATAAACCCTCTCAAGGAAACCTTTTGTCACAAACCAAAGGGAGTTACCTGATTTAGAGGTAACATCTTCTTTCATGCCCCATTCAATATTTTACCCCTCTACCCCTACACTATCTTTATTCCCTTATTTTGTGAAAAAACATTATCCTTAATATTCTAGGATGTTTTTATTCAGTGGGAATGACCCACACTTACACACACCTCCATTTAATGGATGTCAAACATACTATTTCTATGTATGACGAACTACTGCCTCATGAAATGATGATTGTTCATTTATCCATTACCACTAATCATGGGGGCCATTATGATGAAATATATATATATATATTTAATATATTATATTTTTTATGTATTTAATCTTATTTATTCCTTTTAAAACACACATCTTTTACTTCCCATTTTGTGTTAATATGATAATCTTGTTTCAGGAAGAGTGGACTACTGCCCCCTCAAAGCGATGTGATCCATTCACACAACACATAGAATGTATTAAGGATTGGTTTAATGAAATTATATGATATATATGATATATTAATTATACTGTAATTATGATATATTTATATATACATACTTACATATATATACATATTTCATTTATATACTTTCTTTCAATACAATTATAAAAACATAAAACAAAGTTCATGCGTACGTGCGAATTACTATCTCCCTAAATGGTGTATTACATTACATTATTTATTACACTATATATTATTATCATATAATTATACTTGATATAACTGATATTTATTAAATTTTCCACATTCTGGAATCATGATATATGTATATGGATCAACGATAGAACAAATTAAGACCTATGGGAAGAACAAAGTGAATATTACTTGATGTGAATCCTTCACATAGTATCATTAACTAGTGGGTAATACGAAGTAATAATCAAAGAATATTTAGTAATAGATAGAATGATATTATTATTTTGAATATTTATGATAAACTTATATTTATTATATAGGAATATTCTATGAGTACGGAGAGAGTCAAGACACAAGCTAAAGGGATTTCATCTTACTTTTAACTTTTGTGAGATACAAGCTATGTTAACCATTATTTAATTTTGTGTGGTGGTTTTAATTCCAATTATTTTATTCTATGTTTACTTTACTTAATTTTTTTATTCACGTGCGGATTTTACTATCCTTATTTCATGGGGTTTATGTTTCAAAAGGTACCTAATTAGAAGAAAAAAAATTCTCTCGATTTTCTATCTTTGATACTTATTTTTTGTTATGCACCTATACTATTTTTCAAGGTGTATATAGTTCCATTTCACATTAACTATCATGAATAATAATATTTTAATTATATTAAATTCTTTATATAATATAATTTCCTTACATGGTGATCATGATCCCAAGATACCAAGTTCTAAGTGTTTATTGAGGCAATATCATTGTTTTTCAAGATTGTTTATTCTTATGCTTAATTTGATGAACTATTATGATCTATATCTCATTAATATTCCTTATTTTACTTATACTATATTATTTTATGATATACTCTTGTATTGGAACCATTTTTTATTCTTTGGTACATAAGATAGTCAAGAAAGTGTTTTTTAGGAAAGACTGAATTTACCCACTCTTCAGTCATAAATATATGTTAATTAAAAAGGGTTTCTAAGAAAATTATACCAAAATCCTATAATATATATTGAATTTATTTAATATTTTTTTATTTTACTAATATCTTCAATGGAATATTCTTATCACCTTCCAAATAAAGCACTTTTCTATAATTTTTACCATGCAAACGGAATGTTCTTTTAACCTCGTATAGTATGCAAGAATTTACCATCCATAATTTCATTATAGATTCATTTTAATTGGTAAAAAGAAAAATATTTAAGAATTTTTTTAAAAATTATTTTCATGAAATATTGTTTTCAAAATAGTTTCAAACATCTTTTACTTGTTTTCCTAGTAAATTATTTTCCAAATGTTTCAGGTCTTATTTAAATATTTTCAAAGTGATTTCGAATTAATGGTTTTAAAAATGATATCAGGATTATTTTATAAAAATTCATGAAAAATTATTTGTAATGGCCCGGACCTCTCCGGTCCATTACTTTGTGAAATGTTGGTGTTGGAGGTGTTCTGGGAGGTCAAGAGGACTTATCCCCAACACTTTACCAATTTTTCTAGTTCTGTGAACAGTGTTTCTAGTTTTATGAACAGTAACAGATCGGTAGCACAGATCGGTAGAACTGATCAGTAGCACTGATCGGTAGCACTGATCGGTAGCACTGATCGGTAGCACAGATCGATAGCACTGATCGGTAGCACAGATCGGTAGCACAGATCGGTAGCACAGATCGGTAGCACAGATCGGTAGCACAGATCGGTAACACAGATCGGTAGCACTGATCGGTAGCACTGATCGGTAGCACAGATCGGTAGCACAGATCGGTAGCACAGATCGGTAGCACAGATCGGTAGAACTGATCGGTAGCACTGATCGGTAGCACTGATCGGTAGCACCGATCGGTAGCACTGATCGGTAGCACTGATCGGTAGCACAGATCGGTAGCACAGATCGGTAGCATAGATCGGTAGCACAGATCGGTAGGTGTACAGTAACAGTGGGTGAACAGTGTTTCCAGACTCCTACAGTTTTTCCCCTTTTGACGTTTCCTTTTACGTAAAATACATTTAAAGCCTTATTTTAAGGGCTCTTAAGGCCGTTTAAAATTCCATAAATCCTATATTAATTATTCCTAAGGCTTGGAATGTTTTACTTGGTCAACCGCGTGGGTTAATGCAATCCGTTTTTAATGGAGAATTAACCGGATCTTAAACCGTCGCCCCATTAAATCTTAAAAAGGGACGAGATATCATTCTTCCTTGTTCTTTCCCGTTGTTCTCGATTAAGAGGAACCAAAACCTTTCAATACTTTCTGTAGGAGTTGCACAATCAATCTTTGCTCCTAGGATTGGTTCCGCTTTGTTTTGATGCAACCAAGCTGTGTCGATCAATCTTCGATATAAGCATCCTCCGGTGGATGCAGTTGTTGCGAGGGGAGGATCGTGACCTGTTGTGTGGATAAAGAACGTGAGGAACTATTTGAGGTAGGGGATTCATGGCTTCTATAATTGTATATGTGCAATCATAGAATTAGCATGATTTATCTCTTTGGATCACAATGAAATTGACCTAATTAAATACTTGAACCGGATTAAAAGAATTGGTTGATCGCATGTTGTTGCTTTATACCGTGATAACGGTTTGCCTCATGTTTTCCTAGATATAGTGATATCTATTTTTTCTTTGATTTGTTGTTCGTTCATGTTAGAAATTGATAATGAACGTAAAGCTGAAATTAATTGTTAATTAATTGGCTAAAGATAAAGAGGCATGTAAATTAATCTGGTTTTTGTCGTTGTTGTAGTTGTTCTAATTTGAGGATAATCAAATTAGGTAAGTAAGCATGGTTATTTAATTGTGATAGCTTTCTGATTAGGTATCCATGATTGGAACCTACAAATAACAAATCTTCCAATTCCATATGGATTAGAAAATAGATTATGTGGGAATTTCAAAAGGGTTCTGAGTCACCCACTTGCTTGTAAGGCTGAATGCCTTGTGGTTTGGAGCTCTGAGTGCTCATTGTGTTTGAAGGCTGAATGCCTTGTGAAAGGGCCGAGAGCCCATTTTGTGATGTTTTTTTTCCTGCTGCTTGTGCTGTGATGTGAGGCTGGATGGCTGTTGTGATATGTGGAGGCATGGAGACTTGTGTTTGTGGCAGCGGATGACGCCTAGTGTGGCGAGATGCATCAGTTTATGCATATGGGTGTCGGGGAGGACACCAGGGGTGATGGAATGGGTTGGATGTGGTTGCTAGTTGCTTGCGGTTTTCTTGAATGTTAATCTTCTTTGCTTTTCCCCACTGCTCAAGGCATCTGGTCTTGCTACCCTTCTTCCGAAGGAGGCGAAGACGCGCAGGGTATGCCACGTGCTTTCCGTGTTTAGCCTCTCGAGGGAGAATGGGTATATGCTCTTTCTTTAGGCGGCAAAGACTCGACGGGTAATATATCTACTCACCGTGTTGAGCCTCCTTTGTGTTTAGAAGCATAGTATGTTTTTCTAGAATGCCTGAGAATGTGGAAAAGTAATTCTGTAAGGAATGTTTGATTAAATGGTGAAAATCCACGGGGATGGAGATGCTGGAATTTAAAGGTTATGTGAATCTTAAAAAGGAGCAGTTGTTTTTGAAAGTGATGCCATTCAGTTTAATGTGGAATTGTTCATTCTTAATTAATGTTTAAAGAATTAATTAATGTACAGTGGAACTGATAAATGAGAATGTAGTAATCTAATAAAGCTCTTCAAATGGTTGTGTTCTTGTAGGATACCTAGTCTTTGAAGTAGCAGCCTGGAGTCTGAGAGACGTTAGCTGCAGTTGTAACTAAGACTAGGTAATTCCCATAGTGTGGATGTGAGTTACTTATATATTCTGTACTTTTGTGTTTCTATACACTACTCTGCCCTATCAGTAAGGGAAACTGACACCCCTGGGATTCTGAGCCTTGGGGGGGTGTTTTACCCAAGATTCGGATGGGAGGTTGAATGGCTGACTACCCCCTTTGGCCCCGCTCTCTTCTCTTGGTAGATCTTTGTGCTGGTAGGCACAGTGGTTAGTTTTACCCATATATGTGTGTAGAGGGCTGTAATGGCTTGTGGTTATTTCACACACATATATTCTGTATATAGTATCCTATGGAATACTATAGGTGTAACGTGTATAGGCTGTGATGGCTTGAGGATCCTTACTCGGCGTATGGGCTGTGATTGCTTGAGGTATAATACTCGACGTATGATACACGTTATATGAACTATGGTGGATCCCGAAAACTACCTGGTTACTTTGGTTGTGAGGATGGTGTGGTGCTTAGCCCAGGTGTCTGTGGGCAAGCCTATGTGGTACACGAGGTACAGATTGTGGAGCTTAGCCCAGGTGTCTGCGGGCAAGCCTTTGGAGAGAGATGCACATGACGTAGGTCATTGGGGAAAAGTGGCAAACCAGTGGGGAAGTAGTAGCGGGGTACCCTTGATATTCTTTACTATATGCTATATTCTTGTATGCGTTACTTGTTGAGAGTAGCCATGGTGAGGTTGGGAACACAGTATACCTGTTTAGGTGACGAGTTAGTTTCACTTGTTGTTCACTGGGCTTTAGCATGCTTTCTTTACTTTTGCACGAGAGTCTTGGGGAGGATCCTACTGAGTATACTGTTATACTCACCCTATGTACATATAAACTGTTTTTCAGGTCACTTGGAGCAGGTTGGAGATCAAGCGGGTTACTACTAGCTTGTGGTTGGAGGAGGAGTTGTTCGGGCTCGTGGTCGCTGCCGTTTTTCTTTCTTTTGGGTACTTTTAGTTTCCCCTTTCAGTTGTAGTACTTTTGCATGACATTTCATATATGTACTTGATTTCCTTTTACATTTAAGTTCTGAGTTGGAGTTGATTGGAGTCTATTCTATCTCTCTCTTCTGCATGTGTTCTCTTAGAGGGTAATGCCTCCCATTTGTGTGTGTATTATACCCTCGGTGCTAGTCGCCAACTCGGGGCCTACTGGAGGCGGCACTCGGGGGTCATTATCTCCCTTCTCACATTGCCGGCCCAGGAGGGGTACACTTTGTGGGGAGGGGGTCGTGACATTATTTTCAAATCATTTTCACGATTTATTTTATGTTTTTCAAAGTATTTTCAAAGAAACTAGTTTCAAAACATTTTTAATCTTTTTTTTTAATTTTCAAGTGTTTTTAAAGAAAAAGTTTTTAAAATGATTTGAATTTTATTTTATAAGTTTAAAAATAAAATTTTTTTCAAAATTATTTCATGTCTTCTTTATAAGTTTTCAAGGTATTTTATAAGAAAATAATTTTCAAATGGGTTTATGCTTTTTTGAAGCAAGAAAGGATATTTTCCATAAGAAAAGTTTTTACAGTATATTTGAAAATTATTTTCCATATAAGATGACTTATCTTGATGTTACTCATGCATTTCAAGGAAATGATCTAAAGGTTCCACTCAAATAATTTCTATGAATGAGTTATACTTAATGTTATGGTCTTTATAAAACCCATTTCTCCATCATCGGTGATATTTTTATGACACTCATTTCTCTTTCATGGGTTATATTCTTTTGAAACCCTATTATTTTCATGGGTTATGTTAATGATGAAATTACTATGAAACCAATCTCGTTCCATCAGTTATGATATATTTATATTCTTTTTTGAAACTCATTCCATTTCATGGATTATGATATGTTTATTTTTGATATTGTGTCACACATATGTATGATTACATTTTGTGATGGGTGGGACATATATCTCCCTCTAATGCATTGGGTAAATATTTATATATCTCAAGAGATAGATAGAGTTATAATGAGGGTCTACTGGGTTTAGTAATACCAGGATCAGATGAGGGTTCACTTAGTTCGGTAATATAGGGTTGGAACAAGGGTTCAAAGAATTCAGTAATATAGGGCTAGAATGAGGGTTTAATAGGTTCTATAATATAGGGCTTTAATGAGGGTTCATCTGGTTTAGTGAAGGACTTTTCCACTAATATGGTCTTGGCATTGATGCCTTGGAAACTCTGGAAATCAATATACACTTATGTGTTTTCCACAAGTTCATGTCTTACTCCTATGTTATGATTTAATGGTTTATGTCATTCACTTCCTTTTGATTCAGGTATTATGGAATTCCATGATTCATTTATATAATCTTTGATATGTAGGTATGATCTTATATTTTCTTGAGCATATTCAAATACCCATATGATCAGGTTTATGCGTACATGTCTCCCTTGTTTAACATTACTAGGTATTTGAGCTCACCAATTTCTATATTTCCTTCCTGAGGTTATAAAGAAATGTATTATGTTTGATGTGTCTAAGAAGGGTGCTAGTCATGAAGAACCTAATGGGAAATAATTTATCTCACTTATGTACCCGTGTTTATGTTTCCATGTTTCCAAAGGCACTATACCAACTACGTTATTTGGTGACCATTTTTATAATGTTTAAGTATTTCACAAATGTTATGTAATGTTTATGTTTTGTAATGAATGGGTCACTATACTACATTATCCATGCTCTATTTATAGTATTTTTTATGCATTCTTTACCTTATTAAAAATAGTAGGTGTACTTGGGCTTTATAACATATGTTTTCCTTAAAATTATTATTGTGTTCAAAATATTGGATAATTTAATCGAGTTAATGGTTAGATTTATTAACTAATGTTTTTGTTTTTAATGAACGGATCATATGTCAAGTGGTTGACGAAATTATGAGTAGCTTTCTCAAATATCTTGGATGTTTTATTGATATTTAGACCTTTATATGTATATGTGTGATTTGAGTTAATGGTTTGGGAAATTAGTTGACCTGTAATTTCATTTTTTAGTATTTTTATTTATTTATCATGAATAATATTATTCCATTATTTTTTGTTTAATTTTTTGATTCATTTGTGGTCATGGTTGGATACATGGTTGATATATATGCTTTATTAGTGATGTTTTGACTTTGAATTTAGCTCTATACAAATTAAAAAGGACACTTGGTTTTCAAAAATAGATTTAAAAATGGATTTACAAATAATATTTCTAAATAAAAAATTATGTTCCATTTTAAAATTTTAAAAACTAATATTCAAAAGAAAAGTTTTATGAAATTTTATTTCATTTTAGTTTTAAAAACAGATACTATTTTTTAAAACTCAAGGCCTGTTGGGAACCATCCAAATGATTATCTAAAAAAATTATCACATTCAATTAATGTACCTACTTCCTTGGTGAGTGTGAAACTGAATGATTATGTGAATTGTGTTATTATTATGGATACTAAAGAGGAGATTCTAATTAATTGGTTTAAGGAGGTGGGATGAGGATTTGATTTCATATGCTGATCCTTTATGAGATTTTATCAGTGTTAGACCACCTCATGATACTTACATCATAGGAATATTATGTATATTATTGATAGATTTCGTGAAAGTTACTATCTAGTTATGATGAGACTTACTATATATCATATGGTATTAAATGATATGGGGGAGTTCCACCTGTGTGGCTGTGCTAAATCAACCAGTTGAGTATAGACTAGGGATGTGTCAATTGATCGACAGATCATTCCACCCATGTATTCTATGAATTATATCATGGTATTTATAGTAATTTACCATGACTATATATCCTTTTCAATTTTTTATTTACTACACTTATTTTCATTACTCTTCCACTTTATTAATATTCTCTCTTGATATACTCTATTGTTTTCCACTTTTATATTTTGTTTTTTTCATAGTGATATTATTTTGTATTACATCCATTAGTTTATTATTTTACTGGTACTTGACCCATTCTAATATTCCATTCCCAATTTAATTGATTCAACTAATATATTCATTTCATATTTTTATCAGGTTAATTTAAAGTTCATTTGGTGTGGTTTTGAGTTATTATTTGATAATAAGGTATAAAGGACTTGTTTAGAAAAAAATATTTAATTAGAATTTAAAAAATATTTCATTGAATCATGTTTTGAGTTTCAAGATCTAGTTTCTAGGAAAACTCATTGTTTTTTCTTTAAAATATCATATAATACTTTTTAAAACCATTTCAAACTAGCATATTGGGTTTGTTTTGATAAAGGAATGCATGGAATATCGGGTGATTACTTACTTGGTTGTTATGATCACACCCTACCTATGAAACTTATAATATATAGACATATTCTTTTTTTAAGGTTTCAGTTTAGTTATTATTATCTCATTAATATGTTAGATCACACGAATAGTTAATCACATTAAGAGGGGTGGGGCGGGGAGTATCAGTGTGTATGGAAATTTAAATCCCCTTTAAGTCGCATGATTATTCATCAAATATCTTAAGATTCTCATGGATGATAAAAGGAAACTAACATATCAATTTTTTTATGATATTCACCTCCATTAAGGATGACTACACCCTTAGTGTATTGTGTTTATTATCCCATACACAAAAATCTGTAGTTATTATCAAAAGGAACTTGAGCAAGGGTATGAACATGAACCCACACAACTTCTATCACTAACAAGTTACAATCTCATATAAAAAACACAAAAATATTTCTAAAGAATCATCACTAATTAATATATGACTAACTTCATGAAATACTCAAGTTTTAATCCTTTTCCTCTCCATTTTATACCAAACTACTTTAAATATTATTAGTTTGTCTCATTTGATACAACATTGTATTAGTTATCTTTACTCAGAATTCCCAACATGATGTATTTATTCAATTATTATTTATTTATACTGAATTGATGTCACATGAATATTGTTTCAAAAATTGTAATTAAAATATCTATAAATTCTGGTCTTCAAGTAACCTTCTTTTTTGATCTTCCTGAAGACTTGATCTCACTAAATTCTTAATTTTTACTTCTCTAAAGACTTGTATCATTGCTTCCTCGTGATATTTCCAAATATCCTGGTATTATTGTCAATTAATTTTCTCTACTATAATTCTATGAATTCTTCAAAGAATAATATATTCCAAAAACAATTAATTTATGCGTCAACAAATGTGGCCATGGCTCATTTAGTTGCAATTTAAGACTCACAGTAATCATACCATTATCACAAGATTATGACATGACTCCTCTTTAGGTGGCATGTAATTCATCTCAGAAACCCATAATTTTCATTCAGATGAGTCTCTTTTTCATGTCTTGGATCATGGACGATGTAAATGGTCATGATGTTTGAGACCATGTAGAACACCACAATCAACATCGTATGAATAATATCTCTCTATTATTTATCAAAAATTAATTGTATAATTTTATCATTTGGTTACCCATATATAGGTCCACATGACCTTTATGTACCTCAGAGAAATCATGAATTACCATTAAATAAAATAGGATGGCCTCTATATATCCTTAAAACATTTCAAATTACCTTTACGTAGGATGATTTAAACTTTAGGATTATCTATATTACATTTATAGACATCAGAAATTTATATGATCCAAATTCATATTTTGGAACCTTTATTTACAAGACAAACAATCAATGATTATGATCAATCAGTTCATATGATGATACTTATAATATCATGAGTATGATGAAAATAATTTATGTTAGAATACAATATCATATCATTGAATTAAATAATTATACTAAATTCATAGTATAGTCTTCTAAATTCCCAAAAAAATATCAAAGATTTGTGATCAACCTAAATAATTCAATTGCTCTCAATTAAATAAATCTTTAGAAATATTTTCATGAAATTGATGGTCTTTATCACCAATAATGACACACCATACATTCACCACTAACTCCTAAAACCCCATTATAAACATAGAAATGATGTTGATCCTAAAATCCAAAATAAATGTATTTCATTTGAATAATAGTTGAAAAATCACTACATTTTATATTTATTAACAAAAAATATAGCACCATCCTTAAGAGGGTTTAACTATCTCTCCCTTTGTATTTTTTTTCAATACCATGTACTTATCTCCCCCATTCATGATAATAAATCCCAAGTGAATAGATGTAAGGGAAAAACTAAAAAATTAATATGTGAAGGCATTATAAACCAATCACCTCGAAGTCTATGTGAGATGACACTTTGTAAAAAACAAGAGTAATTAATGAAATAAAATTTTTTCATTAAGAAAAACTAATTTTAGTGTCACAAAATTAATAATAATTTCTTTGTTATATCACTCAACACACATATCAAAATAATTCCCAAATAAGGAATTATATTTCTCTCCCTATAGATATAAAAATGACAAAGAAAATTAATAATCATGGATAGAGGATGGAGCAGAAATAATTATATACCCGAAGAATAGAGAGTGATCGTTACTCAGATATTTATTCATAGATTTTTAAAGTATTTAGTTGTGAGTGGTTTGTTAAGAATATCAATATTTTTTTATAAACGAATCGAATTCTAGCCTCATAATGTCCTCATTAACCATATCCTTCATAAAATGCCACTTTATCTCAAATTGGTTTTTCTTAGAGTGATGTACTGTATTTTTAGACAGATTTATGAAACCATGACTATCGTAGCCTATAATCAAAGTGTTGGAAGCATCAAAATTTTATACATTTAACTATATCTACAACTATATAATCTATGTATCAACTTATGATGAAACATCATATTTAGATTCAGTAGATATAGGGGTCAAAAATGTTTGCTTATTTAACTGATAGGAAACATAACTTCTTCTGATAAAAAAAACTCTACCATATGTGGATTTCATATCATAAATAGTCCCTAATTAGTCAAAATCAGTTAAACCTATTAGATTTAGGTCACTTGTATTTTTATACATTAACCCATAGTTAAAATAATTTATGTTTTATCTCAAGATATGTTTTATTTCTAAAATATGTGTTTCCTTTAGATTAAATGGATACCAGAAACAATGAGTGACCGTATAAACACTATTAGGTCTTAATTATATCATGTGTATAAGTTTTCTAATAATTATTCTAAATTTCTTCTCATTAGTATTTTAGTACTCATTATTCTTGCTCGTTTTGTTCCCACATGAATAGGAATGGACACCCCTCTAGCTTCTTATATGTTAATCTTTTTCCAGATATCCTTTTCACACCTTTCATATGAGTTAAAAATATAACTCATGGATTGAAATACATGTATCCCTATGAATAAAATCATTCTTCTAAGCATTGAAATTTAGAAAATGTATCTCATGTTCCTTGAGAACTCCTCACATGTGATTTAATCATTTTAGGAAAATATTATATCATCAACATACACAATCATAGTGTTATGTTGTTAATATTTTTAACATAAATATTGTTTTCCACCAATAGTTTATGAAATTTCATTTTTTTTATACACATAATTATTAAAATACCAATATATTAGATCCTTTTTTCAAAATATAGAGATATTTAATCAGTATACACCTTGTTACAATCTGAATCAAACAAAAAAATATAGTATATTTCAAGTAAACTTATTCATCAAGCTTACCATTCATAAAAGATGATTTAACATTAAAATAAAATATTTTAAAGCTTCTTTGAGATTTTGGGACAAGGAATAGTTTGATAGAATTGAGTTTGGACACTTGGAAAAGGATTTTCAAATTCCTAGAAAATTTTTGATCAAATTCAACATCTTTAATTTATTAGTATCCTTTTAATACTATTTTGAAATTGTTTCTAGACACCTCACTATCATCATCAAGCTTTTTTCTTAAAACCCATTTGTCTCCAATTACACTTTATTACGTTAGTTTGAGAACAAGTTATCATGTTTTGTTATTTTTAATATGGTCTATATTTTTATTTACATCATGAATCCATTCATTTTGTTCAAAACCTTCCTTAACTATACAACATAAAACATTTTATAGTATATTGGTATGGCTAGTGGCCATGATCCTCCTTCATTTTTGTATACCTTGATTTTGATACCTAATATGGTTCTCATAATTAACATGTTTTAATAGAATTTAATTTTATCCTTTAGTATTTATTTCTCTATATTAATTACCATAAAATTAATAATCCACATCTTCAATCAAAATCAATGTGATTTTTGTACATTCTTAAAAAAATTTAGAATTAAAAACATTATCCTCATGATCAAAACTAATAGTATTTGTTGACTATTATTTATTTTCAAAAACCATAAAATCACCACTATCAATAAATCTTTAAAATTTATTATTATAAAATATATATGATTTATCCTTTGTTATGTATCCATGAAATATACCATATTTTATTTTATTATCAAAATTTCATCCACTTTTATCGTTCTTATTGATTAGGTATGGACTCCTAAAATACCCTAAAGTTTTTAACATTTAGATTTATTTTAAACCACATGATAGGGAGTCATGTTTATGTCTGGCTATATGAGAAAAATATTCTCAGTTATTATAATAATTGTGATAGTATGTAACGGTTAATACATTGAGGTGTCATGTTCTTCTAATATAGTTCTTTAAATATCAACTATAATCCTATTATTCATTTCAACCACTCCATTTTTAAAGAGTATATGGATAAATAATTTCATGTATGAAGTCATTTTTGTTAATATATTCAATGAACTTACCTTTGGTACACTCACTCCCATATTTTGATATAAATATATTTAAGTATAATCATATTTTCATCCCTATATTTATTTTAAAACTCATGAATCTGTCCATGGTCTGCGATTTGTGTTACATTAATATGATTCAGGTAATACTATTGAAATCATATTTAATATTTATGGAAAATATTTATCCATTTTTTTACAAATTAAAAATATTTTAACACTATGATAATTTAAACTAATTGCACATTAGATTTAAGAAGATCATTGTGTTTGATAACATAACAGATATGAAATACCTAGTTTAGGAGAATATTGATATATAATTAAAATATTATTTAATTATCACATAGATATTGAATTGGAGGGTATAAATATTATTTAATGAATTTAAAAATATATATAAATGATATATGTTGTACAAAATCATTGATTAATGCTTAAAAAAGTACTCATTTTTCAGAAAGGTTATTTTATGCTTCAAAAATATGTTTTCTTAAGAAATGGTTTATTTTGAGAAAATATTATAATTTATTTCTAGAACTTTTTTTAATTTTCATTTTATAAAAATAATACCATTTTTTGAAATCATCATATCAAATTTATCGTAGGGTGAAATTTTCATATTTTTCCAAAAAAGATTTATTTTTCCTTAAATAGTGAAAAATAATGATTTTAATTAAAAAATATATTTATATCAAATTTTTATAGAGTTAAATATTGTTTTCGAATTATTTAAAATTAAAATAAGTTCTTTAATATTTCAAATAATACAATTAATCTAAATAGAATCAATTTTTAGATTGAATTTGGTATAAAAACATTTATATATGTAAAAATAATTAATTTGGAAAACTATTTTATAAGCACAATGTATTTTTAAAATAATGAATTAAATTATTTACTATTGGTGAATGACTTTATAAAATTGTATATATTATATATTCAAAAGAATTTGTTAAAATTCATTTAATAATTTTTTAAACTTGGGATAAGAATAAACAAAGAATTATTTTTGAAAATGTATTTTTCTAAAAAGTAATTTTCATTATGTTTTGTAAGTTTATTTTAAAATGAATTTATTCCAATTATAGTAATTTAATTGTAAAATATTTATTCTAAAACTACTTTCAAGAGAATAAAAATTTATAATTATTCCCCTTTTTGGTTTTGGGTTATGTGAATGGTATCCGTGGTAACATTTATCACCTCAGAAAAAGGGTAAATTGGATTAATCTATGTTAAAACTAAGTGACAATGTTATAATATTTCATCCTAATTATTATCGTATGAAGTAAATAATCTCCATAATAACATATGAATGATGTTTAATTGTTTAATTGACACCTTTCTATGAAAATGACCTATATAATATTTAAATTAATGAAATTTTAAAAATGTCACTCTCTTAGATTTAAAAATTCCTTATGTGTTCACATAGGGTCAAAATCCAGTGGTGAATGAATATTAATTATAGTTTTGTGAAAAATGAAGTTATACTCTTTATGGTAATTATATAATTTTTTTATGATTGAATAATTACCATAAATTCTTGTTCAATGCTAATAAAATATTTATTCAAGTATTAGATAAATTAGAAAAGATATTGAAAATAATAAAATTGATATAAATTTAATGATTTAATGTTTCCCAAAATTTTTTTAAATATATATAAATATGAGGGAGTTTTTTAAAGAATATATTCGAATTCCACAATTTTATTGTTGTATATAATGTAAAATTAAATAAATAGTTTTAAAATTGAAATTAATGATATTTTATAATAAATAACATTTTATTAAATTATTTAAAATGCATAAATACATTATATTCTAAAATATTAATGGGATATGGTTTTAAACATCAAACATGTACAATTTATGCATAGTTTATCCTCATATTATATCATTCATGACCCTTAAATAATGCAAAATAATAATATTGTGGCCATTGTCAAAAGGGTTAAAATGGGTTTAAAAATAAAAGATAAGAGTGAAAAAACAAGTAAAACATGCCCAAATTGTATTGGATGATAAAATTTATAATAATAATCATCATATATTATGAAAATATAAATTTTGATCCATTTGAGCATGGAATATATTTTATATAAATTTAATACTTTAAGAAATTCCAAGATCACTTATAAAAGGAAAACCATTAACTAAACTATAAACACCACTTTGAGCCTTATAGATCAACCAAAACCTACCCATATCTATTATAAAAACCCTTATACACGATTTAGAGGATATTTTGATTTCAAAATTCCAACCCTATGTCTCTTAATAATAGATCTAAAGGAATTGTACCAAAGAGGAGGCAATCAAATTTACCGAGTCCTTCAAGTTTATTTCTTATTCTACTTATTCTTAAAGAGATTTAACATCACTGAAATTAATAAATATGGAATTATATATGGAATTTATTTATTATTTTTATTGTAAAACTATATTTAATCTATTTTCCGTCCTATGAAAATTAAAAACGTCACTCTTGTGTATGTTTGACATATCGTCTCCACGTAGGGATGAAAATAATTTATCATAACCATTTCACTTGGATGCTTATAAATATTAAAATTATTAATATATATGATATTTAAGACATAAATATGATTTGGAAATTAAAATTTCAAATATACCATCTTATCTTATAATCTGTTTGGAAACGATAATGTTTGTTCATACGTAGGTGTTGACAATCACCTCCATGAAATAGTGCGATCCATTTTTTCTTTTACACTTTACTTTGATTATAATAAGAAAATGTTTAATGAATATATATGATATATATGATATAATAATTTCTATTTAAATGTTAATTATTAGTTAACTTTCTTTGGTTCTATCCGTCAAAAAATGAAAATCGTGTTCATGCGTATGTACGACCTACCATCTTCATGAATAGTGAAATTCATTTTTATATTTATTTATTTTGTATATGAAAATAATAGTGAATAAATATTATTTTTATATCATACTTAACACTATATATATGAAGTTACCATGATCGACGTATAAAGACTAAAACTATAGAACCAAAACATACATGAAAAATAATGTAGCTTTCACCTAAAATAGAAATTTTATAAACAATTGTTAATTAACAGGTGAAAAGAGGTTAAAAGTAATAATATATGGTATGATATATATTAGTATAGTTTTTAAATAGATTTATAAAAAATTTATATTTATTATATAGGAGGATTAGACTTTTATGAAAGAAATCATATCTGAGGTAATGTTTTATTTCACAATCTCATCATTATTTGGGATTGTTTTTGTTTAAGTATCCCATAGTGGAATTATTTGATATTTTTACATTAAACCAAATATATTTGATTGTATTATAGTTATTCATTAAATTTTTATGTAATATTACCATTTTCATTACTTTTTTACTTTAAATGATTGGGAAAATGTTTTTATGAAAATATGATTGTATTTATCTCATCGGTCAAAAATATGTTCCCTTATATATCCAAGATTTCAAAAAAAACATTTCAGGAATGTATTAAAAATTATATAAAAGACATATTTAAATGAATTTTTAGGCATTTTGGAATTTTTTTAAAAATTAAATGAAACGTTATTATCATATTCAGGATGAGGTTCCTTTTTCAACTTTTACAATAGTGTGAAATTATTTTTTAAACTTATATAGCCATAATGTCAATTTACATTATCATGACTTTTCTATGATTTGAATAATCCTTTAAAAGTTTCCATGATTCTTTTCAAATAATTTTTTTCTTAATATTATGGAAATTTTTTGTTTATAAAAGTTGTTTTCAATGTAAAAAAGGATATGTGTAGAATCCACAATAAATTTTTTTATAGAATTCTTCCTTGAAAATTTATTTCTACTGAAGGCTCATTTTTTAAATTTATTTCATTCTAGAACAAAGTAGGTTTTGTTTTTTATTTAAATCTCTCAACTATTCTTTATTTCAATTTTTTCATTGATTCATTAGTATAAGTAATATTATTTTATAATAGGGTTCTATAGATTTTCTCATTTCATGTATTACATATTTTTTAGAATTACTATTTTTAGTAGGTTTATTAGAGTATTCAGCTTTGTATTTAACAACCTTTTTCATATTTCATTTATTTTTCTCTTCACTATTCTCTATTTTTTTATGTTTACCCACTTTTTTATCCCAATTAATAATAGTATAAGTCATTTGTTTATTGATTATATGCTTTTTCAAAATATTGAACTTCATCATATCAGTTTTGATGATCAAAATTTATTCTTCAACTAGTATTCGACTTAGTCTGTTATAACATTTTTTTAGAAGAGTTTTTTCCTCTCTCTACCATCCAATTTATTTCAAACACATTTTGATTGGAGTTTTCATAGTATATTCATTATAATTATCCACTTTATGGAGAAAAAATAACTATTTTATTGTGAATAATATTCAAATAGGATAACTTATTATTATCCTTGATCCATGAGAACTCTTCACCCGAAACCTCTAAGAATATACTCATCATGACCACCAATTTATTCAATGTTAGATACACCTTAAATAACTAATAAAATGTTACTTCTAAAGAAACTAGGAAAAACAACTTTCTTTCTTTTTGAATGAGTATATGGTAGATCCCATATATTGGGGGTATTTATGATAGCTCATTTATTGTATTTTTTTCATCTAAATTTCAAAAGGTTTTTGGGTGAGAAATAGGAAACTATATATTATTAAATCATTTAAAAATAAATTTACCTATATATTTATTTATTTATCCTCTTGTGAGATTTCATGAAATAAAATAATGGGATTAAACATAATCATCCAAATTTTATTCTTCCTTAGATAAGTCTTTATTCTATTCAATATTCATAACTTTGAATTCCTTAAAACAAATTTCTTTTTTCCTTATTACATTTTATTTTATGTATATGTCCTCTTCTCATTACATAATTAATATGAGTTATGTGATGATAATAAATTGTGATGTTAATAGGATACATATATTATAGAGCTTATATCTTATAATAAAATTAAAATAGAATAATTTTCATCAATGTTTCAATAGAATAAAATATTTAAGAGTTTTACATGCCATAAAATAATACTCATAACTAGGTTCACCCAGGTAAAGTATTCATTAATTGTTTCATGCTCTTACATTCTAAAATTTTAAAACTACTATCGATTGATTTATATATTTTCTTACATCAAATTTTTCTTTTCTTTATAAATGATATGAATATTATTTTAAATGTAACTAGTAGTTATATAGGCCATGAAATTTTCACCACTTTTCTGATATAGAAGACAACAAACTATTCATATCCTTCCTATAATTTTCAAGGTTTCTTTTTTCAGTCAGAGACCATGTTGTGGTTTCATCTAGAATAGTGAAACAATATTGAATAAAATCAAGAACTTTATCCTTAAAAAAAGAATTCAAGGTATCATTATCTTTTTTCCTAAATGAAAAACATTTACACCAAACATTGGGATTCATTTATTATTGTAATAATAATGTTCAACTAGAATAAACGCTTGAGAGAATGTAGAATGTTAACCATGATTGGATACTAGAAGTTGGATAAAATTAATAGTGATTGAAACTAAGAGGGCCTAGTAGGGATTTAATTAGTGTGAATATAAATTTAAACCATCTTTAAATCTCAGGGTTATTGAAAACCTCTCTCAATATTCTCAAATATGGCAGAAGAAAATGAACACAATAAATTTATTAATGAGGGTTTCTTCCTTTAAGGATGTCTAAATCCATGGTGTGATATAGTTATTACATATCTCTCTTATTATCATGAAAAGGATGTATAGAAATGGTTTTAACATGAATTTAGACAACTATTGGCAACAACCTGTTACAATATCATATCAACAGAAAAAAAATAAATATTTCACTATAATGATATCTAATGAATATATGAATCTCTACATGGAATCTATAGACTCTTAATTTCTTCAACTTCCATACATAAAAATATTGAAATATATTCTTAGTTTTTATTCTTAGATACAACAATTTATTGATTCTATTTATTCGGAATTCTTTATAACTTCCCTTTATTCATTTCATATTTTTTATACTCACTAAATAACATGTGTATATAGTTTCCTTAATTATTATGAAAATATACTCAAATATTGACTTTAAGTCACCTTTATCTTATATTTTTTATGAATTTTATCACCAATTTATTCTATTTTATTTATATGATGAGTAGAATATTTCCTCCCCCATGATATTTTTAAATATCATGGTCTTTTTCTTTAGTCATTCTTTCTACTAAAATTAAAAAAAATCCCCATGGAATAATATATTCATAACTGTATAAATTATTATATCATTATTTTTAGTCATGGATCCTCTATTTATGGAAAAATTATCTTGTAAATCATCTCCTTCATCATGTGGTTGCGATGTGGCTCCTCTTTCTATGGTGTGGAAATCATCTCTATGGCCCAAAATTTCCTGTAGTTGGGTCCCCTTTAATACCAGCATGGATCGAGATCAATATAAATGATCTTGATGTTTAAAACCATATATAACATAATTATAAACATTTTAGAATAAGATATATATTTTATTCATCCTAAATTAATTCTAGAAAGTATGTTTTCATTTACACTTATGTATGACTAAATAAACATTATGTTGATGGAAATCATGGATTACCTTTACATAAGTCAAAATAAACATTATTTAACAATTAATCATTCTATATTTCATTCAAACAGAATGTGTATAACTTTACATAGATCTAGACTAATTTTACTTACATATGGAATTCATACGATCTGATGTCACATGTTCATGACTTTCTCTCAAAGACATAACCATAGTGCTTATAGTTATTCAATTCATATATTGAAGACTTGTAATCTCCAATGTCTAAATATGATATATTATAATGAAGAATTATATTCTAATAAATTCATAAGATCACATTAATGAATTAAATTGATGTTTTATTCTGTTATTTATATGTTATACTAAAAATAATCAAATAATTTCCACCATCCCAAAGTAATAAAATTAGAGGGAAAAGTCATATGATCCAAGATTTTTCTAGTTTTCCAGTTCCAACTCAAAAATTATAAAATTATTAAAATGACACCACGAATTATTCAAAAACATATCCATTAACTCAAAAACTAATCAAAAATAATAATCCCACTCTTCTAAATAATTTAAAATATCTTGATTGAAGTAATATATCTCTTGGAAAAAACAATCATTGCCATTAATGATCTATCACCATGCATGAACCTCTTTCTCATGAAACCTACTTATAAATATATAGATGATAGTGTTTGAACAATAATTAATACCTATATTTTAATTGAAAACCCATTCAATAATCTTAATTTTAATAGGTATTTACAAATGTTGGGAAAAAACCACTAAGATAACATTGAAGCGTTTTTGGGTTGATTGTGTTTGTTGTCAAAGAGGGTTTTCATGTTCTTTTTTAGAGTTATGGATATATTTTTGACAATCTATTTTTGATAAAGAACAATAGAAAATTCATAAATTATCAGAAGGTAGTATACAAAGAAAATATGTAAGGTGGTACCATTTGGTAGTGATTTCCAAATTTTTGGGTCCAAAATATGGATATTGGAGAATGATTTTCTAGAAAAGGGATTTGTGTTCCAGTCATCATAATATCTATAATGTTGCATTCCATATTTTTTTCAATACTATGACATCAAAATATTGCAATGTAAAGATGGTGGCACATGTTTTGGAACAGTATGCAAGGAGACTAGCATTACAGAAGCCTGGGTGAATGGACTTTCATGGTAAGGGTAAAATTTCACACCTCATGTAGGGTAACCAAAATGCATATAAATAGGTGGATACTTCATTATTTTATACAAAACTCAATACTCAAGGAATATTGGAGCTTTGATCATGGAAGGGGTCAGGGAACACAAGTAGAGAGTTATTTAGAAGTTGCACACCATATGTGTGTTGCACGCCAATAGTGATTTTGGTGTAAAAGGGTATGTGTTGTGCAAGTTGTGAGTATAAGAAGGGAGTATCACAAAAGTGGTTGTATGTGAAAAATATTAAACTTGTGCATTGTGCTTAAAGTTTCACGAAATTTACCATAAGGTTGAGAAAAATTTGGAAGTTTCCTGATATACTTGTGGTAAAGTTGTATTCATCACTGAATGAAAGTGGAACGTTAAAAAAGCATTTATCTATAGTTAAGGATTTTTTATTCATGAAAATTAAGGGACCTACTAGACTATAAAATTTGTGTGGATCACTTCCAAGAGTAGTGAGTGAAGTAAGAGGAAGATGGTGATCCACCCCACCTATAGTGAGCCAGAGGAGGAGTCATAGAGAGTAACCCTAGGGAATTTAGTGAGTGAACCATAAAATTTGTAAAGGTAGTGAGACTAGGATTATAAGTGATATATCTATAATATAATTATTGTTAGTGGGCCTTATTGAATTTGGTATAATTAGCACATAACCGTTGTATGCTCCATGGATGTAGCCTAGTGAGGGTGAACAAAGTAAAAATCATTGTGTCCTGCTTCTTTTTTTCCTACATTACATTCAAAGAATAATCATCAAATAAAAAAGAGAAAATAATAAGAACAACATTAAAATTTTGGTGAAAATAATGTGACTATTATAATAAATAAGTTAAAATCTATTGGGACATGAAGAATTTAGAAAATAATATCCATACCCCGATTCACCCCGCTCTCAGTGTATCTAGGACCCTTATGGACCTAACAAAAAACAATCCTAAATAGGGTTTAACAATCTACCCCTTTTTATTTGTTATTAATACCTCATAATTATCCCCCCTTATTGATAATATAACCAAAGTGAATAGCTATTAGGGGAAAATTAAACTTTTGAAATTAAGGAATCATGAATCAAAAAAAATTAAGTCTGTGTGTGATATCTGTTTGTAAAAAACAAGTGTGATTGAAGTAATCATCAATGTTGGCCTTAATATAAAATTATCTCAGTCCTGTATCTTTAAAACAAATTTTTCCTGCATTAATCTCCCTAAGAAGAAAATAAATTCAAAAATAGGGGAATAATATTTCTCCCCCGCATATATTTAAATCATCAATAATTTGAACAATAAAGTATATAGGTGGAAACTCAAATAACTATATACATGTACAATATGGTGTGGGATGCACTCTGAGTTATAGCCATAGATTCTCAAAATATTTATTTTTGAGTGGTTTTTTATGATTACCCACAATTTTTTCTTTAGGGGGAATAAATTCCAGCCTCATAATATCCTCTTTAACATTATCTTTCAGGAAATGGTAATTTATATCAAATAATTTTTTCATCTAGTGTTTTATTAGTTTTTAGATAGATTTATGGCACCCAAATGGTCACACGCCAAAATTAGTTGATATAAATCTTTAAAATTAAGTCTTTCGACCATTTATTCATCTATATCATCCATTTATCTTCTTTTTATTAAGACATATATTTATCCTAATTATAGATGAGGTGTGATGAGGTTTTATTATTTTAATTCCATGATGCACAACATTTTCCAATGAAAAATACTCCAGTAGTTGTGGATTTCCTAAAATCAATAGTCCTTTTCGAGTTAGTGTTAATAAAAACTATTAGATTCCGGTCATGTGTATTTTTATACATTATCATATAGTTGAAAACATTTTAGATTAATCTTATGATCCTTTTTTTATTCAAAATATGTGTTTTGTTTTGGTTAGATTGATACAAATCATAAATAGTGGAAACATACAAATCATTAGGCATAGATGCTATAAATTACATAAGAATTCCAATGTTGATTCCAAATTGGTTCTAATTAATGATTTTTTACTTCATTATCCAGGCTTAATTTTTTATCCACTTGGATATGTATGGACACCCTTATAGATTCTTATATGTCAAACTTCTTCATAATTTACTTTTTATAATTTTCATGAGAGATAAAAATATAACATGCTACTTGAATAATATATATCCCCAAAAAGAATATCATTTCTCCAATAATTAAAATTTAAAACAATTATTTCACGTTCATGGAGAAATCCTCAAACAAGCATTCTTCATTACTAGAAAATATTGTATTATCAATATAAAAAATCATAATGAGTGATACTGTGTTGATATTTTTAATATATATATTTATATATACATACCCTTTGTAATATTAAATGTTTTTAGAATCTAATGAAGCCTAAAATCCAAATATTTTAGGTCATTCCATATACAATAGAGAAGTTTCTTCATACCACAAACATTTTTTCTATCTGAATTAAGAAAAAAACCTTGAGGATATTCCATGTACACTTATTATTTAAAAATGGATGATTTAACATCTATATAAAATATTTTAAAGTTTCAATAAGCTACTTGTTATGGAATATTATAATAGAATCATGTTTTTCCGTTGGGGAAATGGTTTCATCAAAGTTAACCATGTCAATTTATTAGTATCTCATTAATAATGGCATGTATTTGTTTCTTGCCACTTTATCATTCATATTAAACTTATTTATGAAAACCCATTTTCACCAATCAAAAATATTTTTACTATTTTAGCATCAAAATGATGCCTTAGCCTCATATTTACCCCAGTAGTATTTAGTTATCCCTCACCATAATTTGTAAATAAATAATCAACATTTTCATTCTAAATCTCCATGTTTTATATATCTTATTTAAAATGTTTATATTTTATAAGATTAACCAAATAATTTATATTGATAGTCCTTCTTGTTTTCATCATTTTAAAAAACACATACCTCACCACAATTAATAATTCTATTACATTTCTTGTTGTAACATTTTTTGGATTTACCATTTGTTGTGTATCCAATTAATATTCTATATTTTCGTTTTTTCGAAATTTTTTACACTTATATCTTTCATCTTTAATTGTAATGGACTCCAAAATTTCCAAAAGTGTTTAAAACTTTTATTTATTTTTAACCACATCTCATAAGGAGTCATGTTTGAGTTTGAATATAAGATACATCTATTAAAAATTATTCTAGCTTCTGTGATGAAATGTAACCCATAACATACCATTTAATTTTTAGGTACTTATTATATTTATTTTTATTTCCCTTTATGATTGGTTTTATTTAAGGAATTTTATGGAAAAAGTATTTTCTTTCTGGAAAATAACCAAATGTTTGGGGATGTATGATTTTTTATATTAATGGAGTCTAGGTATAAATATTTAAATGTTTTTGGGGGGTTTTTGGGATGTTGTAGGAAGTTTTCTACATGTTATTCTATTTGGTAAAACTTGCACGATACATTTACTTCATAAATGTCAAGATTATGTCTTCAGTTCACCACCGGACACAAGATATGGAAAAACTTTGTGATATATAACATTTTAAATTAGAAACTTTATTTACACCATAAAATCAATTATTATGATGTAAAATCGTTGATCATGATAATTTAACATAGGAGAAATGTTTTTTAGCGTACATGTGTTATAGGAAAGTTATGAAAAAAGAATGAGATTGACACTATAATCCCCTCATGTCTAGGGGGTTTTATTAACTACTTTTGAAAATACATTTCAATTTCCATTCATCCTCCTCTCAAGAACCTTAGTTTCTCTCCCAATATAATTTAAATATCTTAGCTCCTTCAAGATCGCATGACTTAGAACTTGATCTTCATGGTGGTGGCACAGAGTCTCCCCAAGCAAGATAAATTTATGAATAATCATTTCAATAAGTTGAGGGATCATTTTTGTACAACATTTTACAATATTTTTATCTCGTGGTTATTTTATTATCAATCCTTTCTTGATCAACTATGCATTATTCGTCTAGGGGATGGTGCTTTATTGGTTGTGGGGTAGTGGGAGTGTGTTCTCTAAGGTATATTATGAAATACCCTATCCTTTAACTTTTTTGATTTAGGAATGTGATTATACGATGTGAGAATAATTTTTAGGTACTTAATTATTTATTTTACATTCCTTTTGATAATTGTGGATCCCATCACTTTAGTTGTGTGACCCGAGTTTGAGATAATTAGTTCAATTTATAGCCTATGTTGATTGAACCTTGAATGATCAGTTTTTATAAATGGTTTCATAAATAAATTGGAATTATTTATTGATTTGTGCTTATAGACATGGTTTTTTGATAATAGGTTGGTTTCCCCTTTTCTGGTAAAATAAAAGGAATGTTCAATGCATTGTGAAATGGAATTATAAAATGGTTTTCAATGAATGGTTTTGATGAAATGATTGGAAAATGTAGCTCATGGAAATCCTTGTGTAATTAGGTGGAAGGTTTAAAAAAGGTTATATCCATTGTTACTATCGTGGGGTTTATTCCTGGGTTGTTCCTATACTACATATAGTATTTTTTCTAGGGACTTGTTAGAAAATATTTAGGGGTTCACTTTCTTGGGTGTTTCTCTTCTTTCCAGATTCAATGCATATTATAGGGACATGATTCATAGAGTTGTTTATGTTTTGATATGAGTGTTCTAGATAGCCTAACCTATAATAATCCTTTCCATGATTTACCTATGCCATTTATTTTTATAATTTTTAATTTTCTTCCATACTTTTTTAAATGTGATATGATTTGAAATCAATTTATTTGGACTATTCAGAACCATGAAAAAAGGTGAACGGTTTACCATGATTTTGATATAAAAATGTTTAACTCATTATCATACCCTATTTTAATTAAATATTCACATATTTTTATTGTAATATAGAGATTTTTTATGGAATACTTTGGTTGGATCCTACTGATCCTATTTAGCTCATACCCAGCACACCTCTCCAGTGGTTTGTAGACCTCGTCATGTATTTTGATGAAGGGAATGAAAAAGCACCACTATGAGGTGGGGAGGTTTTTATCATCTTATTTTGGGGAACTTTGGATGAGATGGTGGGAGTTCACCTATTCCATCGCATAGAGTAGTCAATTTATACTTTGGTTTTCTTTTTTATTATACTTTTACATTGTGTTGTTCGAACTACCTAAGTTGTATCAGTTCTATTGTCTTCATTCAGATATGGAATATATTATCCTATGTCCTCTTTTTATGTTTCTTTATATTATATATATAGTACATGTTAGGATTTTGGCCCTGTCATAATACATATACAGGGGACCTATAAATAGTCTTATGTGGATCTTCTAGAAGAACAACATTTTTGTGGAGTGTTTCGACAAAATGTATCAAAGTATTTCTATCAAAGTGGATAGTAGGAGTGTAAGTTTTATCTGTATCTTTTTTATACCAAATTTGAACCTTTATAATGGGATTTTCTTTAGGATCATTTATTAGTTCTTCAACCTAGAATTCTTCCATGGTTTTTTGGGGTGATTTTAACACTATAGTGGGAATTTCATAGAAGAAAGGTGTCTATTTATTCTAATAGTTTCATGATTAGTTTTAAGAATTTTCTGATGAACATGCACACTTAGACTTGGGTTATTGGGGTAACCCTTCACCAAGTGTAATAACCATAAGGGTGTGAGCATGATATAAATATGTTTGGATCACTATTATTCTATCATGTTGGGAATTGATTCATTTCTTTAATCCAAAGTGTATCATCTTACATGATTCCTATTATATAATTTTCTACTTCTGTTTTATCTTAATGGTTTTTGAAGCAGTGTTGGATAATGTTTTTTCCACTCTTCTAACTAGGTGTGATAAGAAAGATTCAGGTAAATGGTAAGGATTTCATGGGAGAACCCCAAGAAGTTTGGATCATGGATTAGGTTAATTAACCATCATAAGAATATCAAGAAGGATATTTAAGAGTTGGTGGTGAAGAGAAAGTGCATTGAGCTCAGTATGGTGGAGATTATAAAATACATTAAAAGGATAGAGGTGAGTCTTCACATGGTCTGGGATAACGACCTCTTTTTTTAAATGGATAGTATGAAAATCCTTTTGGATGAGAAGCTATTGGGAATTGAAAGGATTTCAATGTAAAGGTTAAGGGATCTCTAGATTTATGAGGGAGATAAAAAAACTACTATTTTTTCTAAAAATTATTAAATGATAAGATGTTTATTAGAATATTAAATCTTCATCTGGAATATGTAATGTACACTACTGATGATAAGGTTTCTGTGAAATTTCTAATAAACACTTTAAACAGATTCTATTAGGTACTAAACGCATGGTGGATGGAAGGCGGATGGGGTTGAGAAAAAGGATATTTTTTGTTAAAAATTCATAGTTTAGTGTTTGATTGGGATAATTATTTTTTATAGAGTTTCCATAGTGAAGGTCAAATCAAGTATGTCATGTTCAACATGAATATGAAAAATTCTCAAGGTATTTATGGTTTTCTTAAATCCTTTTATAAGGACATATGGAATATCATCAGGGAATTAGTGGTTGATTCTATCCAATACTATGAAAAATGTGGTTCAATACCAAGTTCCTCTTATTATTCTACTATGGTATTTATTCTGAATGTTAATGATAATATTTAAATCAATAAGTGAAAGCCTATATTCTTATTTATTTTTTATTATAATACTCTTATCTGTATTATGAATATATATATTGGTTAAGTCATTCCAATAATTATATCTGATGTGAAACATGGTTCCATGAGGAGGAAAATTGTTCAGGGGTTGTTCGTATTGGTAAGGAGATGAATAATGACATTAAAAACTATGATCCAAGATCCAAAAACCTAATAAAGGTTTTTATGTATAAATAATATGTTCGGATGGAGTATAGTTTCATATATAAGTTTGTGGGGGTGGTTTAGTTTCAAGGATTATGTGTGTGGTATGTTCTTTTGGTGCTATTCTTATCCATGGATATTTATATAAATTATTTTGGCGAATCTTGAGTTTCCTTAAAATGATATGTGGCTTAGGTCATGGAGATCGAGTGTTTCCCAACCTATTTATCATTAATCATGTGGCTATCACTAAAAACATCCATTACTATTTAGCTGTGGGGAGGATCTTCCCTTATAAGAATAGATCTCATATTGGTATTATCTCACATATCATGTTTCAGATGACATGTTATTCTTTTTTAGTGGATGAAAAAAATACATCAATGACATCAATAGATTGATGGAGGAATATATAGGGTGGAGTGGTTATCAGATTAATAAGAGGAAAAGTGAAATTTTTATCTCAAAGCTCTTTTATCATAGTAAAATAAATCATATTCAAGATAAACTGGCAATTTAAAAGTGGTATTTTCCAAAGGATTAACTTGGATCCCACGTCAAAAAATTATTATTAAAAAGTTTTTCTTTAATAGTTTCCTAAATCAGATGAATGGACACATTTTTAACTAGAAGAATAAGTTTCATTCATTTGGTAGAATATAACCATGGTAAAAAACATTCTCTCATCTATTCATAAGAATATTCTTTCAGTTATTAAAGTGAATAAAGGAAACATTAACACTTTTGAAACAATGATGACATCATTTATATGAGATTTCATTTGCTGAGAAAAATAAAATTGGTAATACTAGAGCAGAATGAAAAAACCAATTGAAGAGGGTGGTATTAATTTATGTATCAAATGACTCACCATGAAAATAATGTAGGTGAGGCTTGTAAGGGATATTATAGAAGGAAATTATCTTTGGTATAGGTGAATGAAATTTCAGTATTTGGAGGATTGGATAGGATGGGTAGAGTACTCTAGGAGATCCTCATATCATGGGAGATATATAATTCAACGACTATATATTTTTAAAGATAAAGATCATTGGGTGGTGGGTTATAGTGACATGTGTTCTGGAAGGATAATTGGGTTGGGGATTCTCTCTTTTTATGGGTTACCCAGTAACATATATATCCTTTATAGAGGTGAGAATTCACCCAGGTTTTGTTACAATGATGCTCTCTAAAAGGAAGTAAATCATTTAAAATAATATATGTATGATTGAGGATCTTGGTAATTGTGTGTTCATAGAGAAAAAATAAGGTTTATTTAGTGCTAAACTGTTATGTTAATTGGTTAATGAATTTAATGACATCAAATTTTGGGCTAGTAAGATATGGTGTAAGGATATTCCTTCCAACTTTATTTTTTTTGCTCTGGAGTGTGAGACATGGATCCATCAATAAGGATGAGAATGTTTAATGGATGGGTATAATATTATATTCATTTTTCTGGTGCTATGAGAACCTAACCTTAAAATTACCATGGAATTTATTATTTATGAGGGAATGGGTTATTTTGTTAGGGACCATGATGTCAATTGGATGGCGATCTACATGCATGGAGATTCCGTAGAATATTTTCTCATTTCATGGTTTCATGGGATGGAGAATCATAAAAATGTTACAAAAGCCCATGACATGGAATTTAGGGTATTTTTATGGATTTTATGGAAAGTAATAAACAAAGAGTGATAACATCTTCACTATTCTATTCTTGGAATTCAGGTTAGGGTAAAAGTTTTGGCAACCAAAATAATCTCTCTTTTGCTAGGTGGGAGGTCCTTGTATCCCATTATAAGATTACTTCCTATTAATTTTGTTCCCTTTTATGGTAAAATGATTATTTTCTTGGGGAATGGATCAATTTTAATCCTCTAAGTGTGAGTTTAAAATTAAATTTGGATGGGTCTTGTATGCATGGTTATATTGGGGGATGTGGGATGGTTTTTGATTGTAGAGGTTCAGTGATATTATGATTCTATGCATTTTATGGTTCAATAAATTGTATTGGGGATTAGATTAGAGATCTTACTTGTGGTATCCTTCTATGATGGCTATAAAATATTTGATTATCAGTGGGGGAATTTATCTCTGTAATTTTTTTTGGGTTTTACGAGAGACAATGGGAGTATCTTATGGGACCTAGTATATTACATCATAATGTGAAATATTGTCATAAGGCTAGTCAAAATAGTTACAAATATATCGAGGTAATTTAATTTTTTTTCCTAATAATCTCAAAACAAATAATGTCCAAATGAGAGTCTTATTATTTATCCTTATAACCAATCTCTTTATTATGACTCTATGTTTGTCATCTATAGGGATGATCTTGGCCTATATTATTTTCACCCCCATGAGTTTTGGGGTTGTTTAATAACAAGTTAAATTTTAAATAATGGAATATTGAGTGGTTTTCTAGGTTCTATGGGATGGATTAACATTTCATTGATCACATGGAGGTTGATTGTTATCATAAGTGTGTCTCATTCCTAGCTATCGATGGGAGCTCTTAGTTATTTCAGGGATAGTGGGATCTGAGGTGTGGTCCAACATGAACATTCTTACCATAGCCCATGAGATTTTAATCATCTATTTCAGTTGATCTCAATTTTTTCCCTATTTTTGATCTTCCATGGGGTTTTATGGATTTTCCTAACGTTCTCATAGACAAATTCTCGGGTGTTACTTCAGAGAGGTAGGTGGAGTTCATTATTTATCTTATAATGAGTATGTAGACAATATAAATACCCTCTTATCTTATGGAACTAGTAGATCTATAGTGACCTAGAACCTAGTAAACTAAATTTTTTGGTTCCTTCAATACTTTGGTATAAGATACAAGGAATTGCATCCCAAAGGATTAAATAGTTTAGTAGTCTTGGAAAACTAGATAATTATAGGATTCATATATTAATTTTTAATATACAAAATAATTTTTTTCCTAAGAATATCATTATTACTTATAGAATATTCTAACATATAATTCATAGTATACATCCTAGATTCCTATAAAAGGGAAAAAAATATGGTTGAGTTAAAATACCTTGTAAGAGTTACATAAAGTAGAAGATATCATGAGTAAATGAAGAAATAGTAATATAGAAAAATCAGTATGTTTTAATTAATAGGAAAAGGTAAATACTTAAACTCACATTACATTTAATGAATAAATTGAATATCATGATTTGATAATAAATAATCAATATAGAAAGGTAAACAACTGAATATGCATTACATTTAAATAACATGATTATCATGAATATATAAGAAATAATCAATATAGAAAGTCAAATAACTGAACACACACATTTGTTAAAAATTTACTATGATGAGTAGATAATGAATAATTAATATGTAATGGAAAATAACAGAACCAAAATTCCATTTAAATAACTTGACTATCATAAATAGATACGGCATAATCAATATGGGAAGGTAAATTTTTGAAAGCACATGCCATTTAATTAATAAACGTGAATAAAATACATCCATAGATAATATAATTATGAAAAACTCATGGATAATAATAACTGAATTCTTAATGAAGGAAGTTATTAAGTATTTTATGTCATGATCTGATGTAATAAGATACCTCTACATCAATACATTTCATAATATATTTTAAAACTGTGGGAAAAGAACCATTAAATGCTAGCTTAATAATTCTCCTCATGAGACTACTAATGCTTCAAGGTGATATATAATTGCAGGCCCCATCCATAACTATATTACCAAAGCATTCCTCATATATCGAATAATAGAATTAATTTAGGAATAATACTCTATATCAACAAATATATATATTTAGTGAAGGATACAAATTTATCAATATTTCCCTTGATAAAAATATTACATTCATTATATAACACCATATTTATAAATGATATATAGTTTAAGAAATAAAATTATCCATGTAAAATAATATGGACAATTAGGGAAAATTTAATGTCCAACGATCATAAGAAACTGAATATTTGGAGGGAATTTTAATGACTAAAAAATGAATTAATAATGTGATTTTAAATACTTTACATTTTCAAAAACTATCTTAAACAATCTATAGAATGAATAAGGATAGTATCAAAACAATAAATCCCTAATTAGGTATAAAAAAATTAAGGGTTGTTTATATTCATGAATAAATATATCATAATAATGTCATTAAAATCATTCTTGAGAAAAATATCCTTTTTCACTTTGAAATTATTTTTAAAACTAAAAGGTCACATAATATTTTGAAAATAATATTCCTTGAAAATAACCATTGAAACTTATAAAGTAATATTTAAAACATTGAGTGGTCATGATGGTAGGAAATTATGTACACGTTAAAACAATGGTTTCTTTTACATTTTTAGTAAATGTTAAACAAGCCTTGTTTGGAAAAAAACATTATTATTCCGATTATTTTTTTAAAATGTAAAACAAGTGTAAAATTAATTTAATAAATCATATAGATAGTGTTAAAAAAATTGGAATTTTTTTTCAGAAAACATAGTTTTGAAAGTAAAATATTTTTTGATTGAAGAGAGAAATGAAGTCAAATTCTATTAAAAAATATTCATTTTTCTTTTCAAATATCAAATATTAGACAAATGGAACTATTAATTTAAAAAATCTTGAATAGAAAAAGGATAATAAATGTAATGTTGTTTATATACCATTATGAAATAATTTTCTTCAATGTGAATTTAAGCATAAACAACCCCAATTAAAATGATATTGTGCAATAAACCCTCATAATGATTATAAATTTAAAGTGAGAATTAATCAAAAAATGAATTATGAGTATCAAATTTAAATAATAATATTAAAATTTGAGATAAAACATAATATAATAAAAATTAATTACACATATAATCATATAATATCAAAGACAATGAAGAAGTAATATAACTAATTCGTGGAAATTGAGATATGAAATTATTTACCACTTTGTAAATTTTTAGTAGAATCCCATTTGATGGAATAATTAAAATAGGTAGTTAAAATAACATGAATTATTAGGGAATCATAATATTACATTTTAAAGGGGAATTATATACACCATATAAAATAATTTAAGTGTATATCATTACAATTTTCCTCAATGAAGGGAAATTGAGATGATTTCCCTTACCTCACACTTCCTTTTGGTCGAATGTGCTTTAAACTCTTGTATAATGGTTTTAAACATGGTATTAATTTATTCCAGAACCATAACCATATTCATATGTATGATATTATATATTATCCCCTTAAAACATTTTCCACTCATTTGTTAATAATATTTCATTATTTTTATTATTTCGGGTTTTAAATGCCTTGTTTTTTCAGGCATGTTTAGTCATGAAAGTTCCAGTTGTTGAACAAAATATATTATTAAATTGTATATAGAATAATATTAATGTTATAAATATCATTTTTTCATTATATAAATTTTTTTAATCTTTATTTAAATAGGAACAATGATAACTTATCACATCGCTTCATGGAGATGGTAGGGTATATATACACACAAGCGATGTAATCATTTACTTAACAGGTGAAAGGGCTAGGAAGTGGTTTATATATTTATTTTAAAAAATATATATTTATGTATATATATAATATATTCATTAAATATATCCATATTATAATATATGTAAAGCCTAATCAAAAAACAACTCACATCGCTTAAGGAGGCAGTAGTCTACCGTACACTCGAGCGATGTTATCATCTATTAAATAAAATGGGATATATAAGGAATATGTGATACTAAAAATAAATTAGTATTATAATATAATAAATATCATATTAATTTTTAAAATCTATCATTATATTTGTCCTTGAAAGGTGGTGATGGAAAATGAATTACATCGGTTCGTGAGTCGGTAGTCCACCGTACACTTGATCAACAATTTTATTTCCAATTTGATGGAAGTGGAGATGGATATAGGTATTTACATTAACATAATAAAATCTCAGTATATGGAATATACTATTTATATTATATGATCATGGTTTAAAAATATTTTAACTTGGTGGAAGAAGAAACAAAATAAAAATTATCGTTTAATAATGTTACCTCTTATTTGGAAAACGTATTTTTGTTTGAAGAAAAATCCATCCTAGGATGGGTTTTTGATCAAATAAACAATATATTATGTTTTTAAGGGATTAAAAAATTTATTTTGGTAGGTATTTTCTAGAAAAAATGGCTCTGGAAGTGTGAAAAGTGGATGATAGGGGGTGTCCTATGACATAAATGGAAATTGTGAAAAGATTTGATTATACCGACATTATTATCATGAAAAAGATTAAAAAATGGGATATTATAAAACATTGTAGGTGATATGGTCTAAATATTTCCATCCAATGGGTTTTGGAAAAGTTAGTAATCATTTTTACCCTTTTATTCTAAGTTTAACTCCCTGGTATATTAATTTCTTCCTTAACAATGGTAATTAATTTTTACTACTTTAACTATTCAAAATGAATAAAATTATTTTATATTATTAGAGACTATAAATTATGATGAATAAAAATATTTAATCCATTTTTCATAATTCAATTCTCAAATGTGGAAGAATTCAATTTAAAATTATACCTATAGATGCGGCGAAAAAACAGATTTCCAAAGTGAAACTAATCATAAGTATAAAGGTTTTAAGATAAAAATTCTATTATAAATTGATTTTAATGACCTAAATTAGTTAAATTTTAATATAATTTTTCTAATTTTACTTTTGTACCAATTTGTTATATAATTTATCATAGTAAATTATTTATTCAAAAAGGAAATTTTCATTAAAGATTAGTATTTTTCACCATTGAAAAAAATTAATATTTTCAGAAATTTGAAATCATTTTACCCAAGGTTAATTTCTATATTATTATTTAAAAAACTTATTTTATTTAATATTTTAAATATTCCAAAATTTATAAAAATAAAATTTAAATTATGTGTGAAAATCATGAATAAACAGTCTTTTAGAAAAATATGGTGTTTGAGAAAACAATTCTTCTTATTTCAAAATATTCTTATTTTATTCCTAATCAATAGATAAACAATGGCTATGTTTTGAAATGTGAAAAAAATATAATTTTAATAAATTCGGTATTACTATTCATAACCACTATTTTAAGGGTTAAGAGATAATGACATACTTTATTATTGTTTATTTATACCCATGGTTGTTTTTTATGCAAGGCGTCAATAAGAATGATTTTATTTATAAAGAAATATATCATAAATCCTCAAAGTCTCCCATTATATTATAATATCGTTGTTGCATTTATTATATGCTATCATACCCAAATTTTTTTTTAAATATTAGGGTGTTATATTATCCCCACCATTAATAAACTATGTTCTTGCAATTTAAGCATTACTTGGTAATCAAGGGTTTGATATTTTAAAATAAAATTTATGAAAACCCCACTATGTAAAAGGGTAAATAAAACATCATTATAATAATATAGAAAGGTAAATATAAAGATTAAATAGAATAACACATAACTATGATTTTATGTAATATAAAATTAGTGGAAAGTTGTGATATGGAATGGAAGAAAAGCCTAAATAATTATAGAGAGTGATAGAGATCATTGATCACATGATAGTGAATTATCAATATAAATTTATGGACCTCAAAACCATAAATTTGTGATGATTTAAAATACCATTGTATTCATCATATATGAAGGTAATATGATAACATTTTCACTTAAAGATATTTTTTAGATGGTTCAGGGTTTCTTTTACTATATAGTCTAAGAATATAAGGAAACTTATTTTCTTGATAACTTTCTATTTCATAGGCACAATTTCATTTTTGTTTATTATTTGATCAATTTATACTTCATCTCTAATTCCAAGAAACCAATATATATGAATGAAATTTTTATTCCTAAATAAATAAAATTAAATTTTAACAGTTCATAATATTCATAAATGTGTGGAATGTCATTCCACATAATTCTAAATATATTCTAAATCCCATAATGTTATCAGAAGTTATTAATCTCTAAACATCAATAGTAAAAATAGTAGTTGATCATTAATATTTATTCCTCAAATTTATTATGTAAAAAAATGGAATGTTAAACAGATGATCATGTAGGCTAGTGGTTGGAACTAAAACCATATTATCCTTTAGTTGTGGTTTTATGCCCATTGAAGATTCTAGATGTGACGTCTCGACACCCGATTTGACAGATGTCTTTTTTCTAAAACCATATTAATATAAATATTATAAAATTCCTAATGTGTAATATCTGATAATTAACTAAACATTAAATATATGATAAACCCTTAAAGATTCCAATATCATTAAAATTATTTCTAAAAACAGTAAAAAATTATTCCAAAAAACCTTTTTTTCATGAAAACGTATACTAAACCAATGGGTTGAATTCCCATAATTATATTCCAAAAATATCCTTAATCATGTTATATTCTCAACACAAAAAACATACAAAAGGGGACATTAATAATTTGAAAATATTATCAACATTAAACTAACAAACCCATGATGGTTTCTATAACTATTATGTTTTTGAATATATATATATATATATATATATATATATATATATATATATATTATTTTAAAATTTTAAACAATCATTAGATATTTAATGATTCTTATAACAAAAAAACTATTTTAAAAAAAATTATATAATATAATTGTAGAATCCCAATATAAAAAATAGCTCTAACATTTTATTTCAACACAGGTTATTCCATGGTATAGGGGAAAACCTTTAGAAGAGAGAATTGACTCAGATAATTCTTAGGTTCACCAATTTTAACGAAACAAACTATAAATGGAAACCTAGGATGAAATTTATTTCCTTTCCTCATAATCTTCATTTTTTTATTATTAATTTATTTTATTGTGTTCTTATTTTCCACATATAAAACAAATTAAAATTTCATTAAGACACTTCTTGAGGTGTCTCTTTTCACATTTTTAGCCACACAAAAATCAATCCTTCATTCCTACATGTTTTTCACAACTCCTTCCCTTAGAAAACAACATCATTATCTTCTATGGTGAGTCTAAGAGTTGTTTAAGGTGTAGATTTTTAATCACAATTTGGGATAAATTGATGGAAATAGTAATGATATCTTTCACTGTAATCATTATCCCATTTTGTTTCTCATATTCATCACATTTTACTTCATATTCAATTTCAACATGATTTATTTGGGTCCTTGACATTGACTAAAACCAAAATTCATATTGTGAGAAAAAATAATAATAGTGGTAAAATCTAGTAATCACTTATTTCATTTAAAAATCATGACACCTTATTTTTAGTACAAGATACCATAGGGTTAACTTACTCCATTCATTTTTTATCATCTAATCAAAACCATTATAATGGATTGTGAAGAAAAAGACATTTATCTAAAACTTATCTCTTATTAGTGTCAAACTAGGTGAATAATATAGATCATTATTGTTTACTAGGTAATACTCGAGTTAATTTTGACATTCCTTTTTTAGATTTATTACCCTAAAGTATATATATCACAGAACTACATTAACTTTTATTATCCAAAAAGGGATGTATTACCAGCGAAACACATAATCTAAACTACAACAAAACATTAGGATGTTCTTCTATAATTTTTCTAAAAGTTTATCACAGGGTTATGTTACATAATACATGTTTTACTAAATCAAGTTACCATGGTTTCTAAATAACTTGCTCCAATAATAACTATAATAACCTCAACCCCAGTAGCCCATAGTTGGTGGTTCCTTTACTTCCATGGCATAAGATATAGAGAACCACATCTTAAAGGACATAATTGTTTTGTATTATTTGTAAACTAGATAAATAAATGATTCCCATATTACATTTGAATATAAATATTTAAAATATTTTTTTTCAATAATTTATTTATTTCCTCTACCATATCCTTGTTTTTAAACAAGGGTGGTCTCAAATACTCAGTAAGATTTACATAAAGAAGAAACTACAATGATTAAACAGTGAATAATCATGGTAAAATAATATATACGGAAATGTAAATATCTGAACACATAATCCATTTAATCAATAACATGGCTATGATTAGTAGATAAGGAAAAATCAATATTGGAAAGGTAAATAATTGAACACACATTCCATTTATACAAATTCGCTATAATGAATTGATAAGGAATAATAAATATTTAAGGGTAAATAATTGAACACACCATCCATTTAAATAACATGAGATCCATGAATAGATAAGAAATAATCAATATGGAAAGGTAAATAACTAAGAAAAAATTTCATTTAAACAGTCTGACTATCATGAATAGATAATCAATAATCAATATGAAAAGGCAAATATGTGAAAACACATTCAATTTAATAAATAACTAGGAATGGAATTAAACTATAGATAACATCATTGTGAAAATATCATGGATAATAATAAATGAATTCTTAATAAAATAAATTATTAATTATTCGATATATTGATCTTAGTCATCACGATACCTTTACTATAAAGAACTTTCATAAGATAGTTTAAATATATGTGTAAATAACCATTAAATGATATCTTACTAATTCGTCTCATGAGACTACTGATGCATCGAGGCAATATATAATTTTGAACCCCACCCATCTCTACATATCCAAATAATTATATATATATATCACCTAAAATCATGAAGTTTTTAAATTTTTATTTATTTTTAGGATAATATCCTTTAAACATAGGTTGAGGGGAGACCCTATACATTACCCATAGGACCAGAAAGCACATGACCTATGTACATGACCTAGAGGGACCCAATAAACCGAAATCATAGAAAAATAACTCCTTAACATAATTGATATATATTTTGAGACCAATATTGTAACCCTGGATTGGATAAATAGCTATCAATCCCCTATGAAGAGACGTAATGTGTTAGGTACTAATGATAGATTCCATACCCTCTCATTCATCCAATCTGATAGCCCTACAAGGATGGTAACTGTACTCTAATCCCCATAGACCAGCATTGTGGAAATAGGCCTGATATATTTTTCTATTAGTATTATTTTCCATTAATGCAACATGAACAATTTATCCTCATTTCTAACATAGAACCATGTCACCATTACTACGGTGGACGATCAGTCCCTACTAGTCACCATTGTGGGGTCTCACCACTTCCATCACTTATCATCATCATTCAAGCCATCCCACTAAGCCGACTTTTCATTTCATCATAAATCCACATTGTCCTTTCACCCATGATTGATTGACTTTATATAAAGGAATCCAGCACCACCACCAAACAAGGACTACCATCACCACCCCTTATAGTCGATGCCAAAATTCCCTCCATCCCTTCCTGACTACTAGCCTTCCACTTTAGAATGAAATACATCCACCCCAATTATTGGGTTTCTTTCAAGATTTGATAGAGGTATTTGATACAAGATCACATGGTTACTTTACCACTAGGATGAAACCCAACATTAAATTTTTATATATTTAATAATTGATTTAATTCATGAAAATCATTCTTATCATCAAATATTTGTATTTAGAAAAGGATATGAATTTACAAATATTTTCCCATATTAAAAAATAAAATTCATTGTAAAACACCATACATATAAATGATATATGGTTTAAGAAATAAACACATACTTGATAAATAATATGGATATTTATGGTAAATTTAATGTCAAATGATCACAGAAAATTGAATATTTTTAGGGAAAGTTAATGACTATAAAAAATGAATCCACAATGTGAATATTAATACTTTTTTTGGTTGAAATTATCATAATCCATCCACATAATGAATAATTATGATATCCATAAATCATATACCCAACTTAATATACTTAAAATGATGGTTTATTATCAATGATGAATAATCATACCATAAAAATGTCATTGAAGTCATTTTTGAGGAAAATATTAATTTTTACTTGGAAAATATTTTTAGAACTAAAATTTCACAAAATATTTTGAAAATAATTTACATTCAAGATTATATTTGAAGGTTATAAAGGAAAATTTAAAATAATTAATCTTTATGACTATATATAATTTAGTATATGCTGTACAAGTTAAAACAAATATTCATTCTATATTTTTGATAAAAGATAAAAGTGCCTTGTTTGGAAGTTGACATGATTATTCCTTTAAATTATATTTTTTAAAAAGATAAATATGGGTAAAATTTTCTTTAATAAATAATTTGTATATTTAAAAAAAATTAGAAAACATTTTTAAAAAACAAGGGTTTCAAAGTAAAAGGATTATCGGCCGAAGAGAAAAATAGAGTCATATTTTATTAAAAAAATTCCAAATCATTTTAAGCATCAAAGAGTGGGAAAAATATAATATTACATAAAATATAATTTAATAAACATAGAGGAATAATCTCAATGATTTTTATTATCCAATTATCAAATAATTTCATTCAATGCGAATTGAAGCATAAATAGCCTTAAATAAATTGATATTATGAAATAAACCCTCACAAATATTGTAAAAATAAATTTAGAATTATTCAATGAATCAATTACCTATATAAAATTTAAGACCACATAAAAAAAGTATAAAAAAATAACATAATAAAATTTTGTTTCACATATAATCTTATAATATTAAAGTTATTGAAGAAGTAAAATAATACAATGAAAGGAAATTGAGATATGAAATTCTTTACCACATGGTAACTTTTAATTGAAAGACACATAGATATAATAATTACCAATGAAATGTAAAATATCAGGAATTATTATGAAATAATTATTTTAAAATTCAAAGGGGTAGTATATTCATCATATAAAATAAATTTGGTGCATATCATTACAATATTCCTCTATAAAGGGAAATTGTGATGATGTCCCTTACCCCGTGCTTCCTATCAGAGAAAAATAACTTAAAATTATATATAATGGTTTTAAACATGTTATTAATTTACACTAGAAACATATTATTATTTTTATATCATATATTAACCCCTTAAATAATTTTACCACCTATATTTAATATCATTTCATTATTTTTATTATTTAGTGTGTTAATTGCCATATTTTCCCATGTGTGTTTTTTCATGAATGTAATTATTCTTGCACATAATATGTATTCCCATATTATATATAATTATATTAATTATATAAATATCATTTTTATTCATTAGATACATTTTTATAATCATTATTAAAATTTAAACATGGATAATGGATCACGTCAATTTATATAGATGGTTGGTTGTATGCACACACGAGCAATGTTATCATTTTCGTAATGAGAGAAAGGTTATGTAAGAGTTTGATATATTAATTTTCCATAAATAATATTATTTATTATATATAAAACATATCAATTAAATTTATCTATGTTTCATTCCATGTAAATAGTAAGTGAAAAAAATCATATCGCTTCGTAATACGGCAGTCCACCATACACACGAGCGACGTTATGAAATATTACATGGAATTGAACATAAGAAGTAATGTATGATATTAATATTCAAAAAAATTAATAAAATAATAATTTAAATATGATAAATCCATAATTATATCAATCCTTTAAATTTGGTGATGTAAAATGAATTGCATCGGTTCATTATGCAGTAGTCATCCGTATAAGTGGTAACAATTAACTATCAAAATTAAGGAAAAAATTAATTTTAAATAATAATATAATATAGATATTATGATTAAAAATATTTAATATATTTTATCAAATAAAATTAATGTAAGTGGAATAATCCAATTTAATATTATACTTATGGATGCGATGAAAAAGTGGGTTTCCAAAGAGAAAATTCTCACAAGTATAGTAGGTTTTAATATCAAAGTTAAAAATAAAATTGATAAAAAATTAATAAATTAGTTAAATTTAAATATAATGTATATTAATTTAAATTAATAATAAATTTATAATATAATTTAAACATTTAAAATATTTAAACAAAAAGGAAGTTTCCATTAAAAATCAGTATTTTTCACTATTCATCAAAAATTAATATTTTCAGAAAATTCTCACAAATTCACCTTAGGATAATATTGATATGACTATTTCCAAATTTAATTTAATTTTATTAAATAAATAATAAAAATTAGGTAAAAATTAATTTTAAATTACGTGATCAAAGCATGACTGAACGTCTTTAAGAAAAATATAGTTTTTTAGAAGCATTTGTTTTTATTTCAAATGATTCTTGTTTCATTTCTAACCAATAGATGAACAATGAATTTTTTTTACATTTTTAAAACATATATTTTTCATAATTTAGTTTGTACTACTCATACCAACCAATTTAATGTCTAGGTTATAACGACATACTGTATTATAATTCATTTAGACTTGGGGCTGTTTGTTTCACAATATATCGAAGAGAATGATTTTATTTAAAAAAATATATATATCATAAAGTTTCAGGGTGTTGAATTGTCATAAAATATTTTTATTTCATGTCATATTATATATCAAACCAAATTTATTCTTTTAAAATATCTGAGTGTTCCATGAGTTGTAATAGCTTAAGATTCAATTGGGCGATCTAATAGAAAAAGGTTTTGTTCACCCTAGTGTTTTTTCTTGGGAAGACCTAGTACTCTTTTCCAAGAAGGTCTATGGTATAATTTAATTATGTGTGGAATATTAAATATTGAAACAGGTAATGGTTGAGAATAAGTATAATTTTCCCTATGAGAAATAGGTATATCCATTATTAACATCTTTTAATGCCTTTTAGTATAAATAATTTTCTAACTGTTTTAAGTATTTTATGAATAAGATACTCCATCAACATCTCAATACTATTTTGATAGTGTTCATTGATGATATTTTAGTTTATTCGTGATCCATTCTTGGGAAAGAGAACCATCTGAGTTTGGTTTTTATAAATCTTGAGATGTCACCATTTTTATAGAAATAATTCAAAATACATTGTATGGATCCAAGAAGTGAAATTCTTGGGGGATATTATTTATAAACATGTCCAATCAGTTGATCATAAAATGTATAAAGACATCTTGTCATGGGAGGCACCATTTAACATCTTTGAGATTCAAAATTTATTTGGTATTAATAGATTCTATAAATGGTTCATTAAGAATTTATGAAATATAGAATCACCTTGGAAAAGTTTTACCATCAAATGGGTGAATTTTACATGGGTTGTGAAATGTCAATCTTATTTTTATTAACTAAAATGAATTATAACATTGGTTTATATTATTATTTTACCTAATCTTGACAAAGGGTAAGTGGAATATATTTACAATTTTGAAGTTGGTCTAGGATTCATGATATTTTAGAGTGATCTTGTTGTGTCTTATGACTCTCATCAGCTAGGAGCACATGATAAAAATTAAACCACTCATGATTTGGATATTTCTACAATTATTAATGCAATTAAATATTTATGAAACTATTTTTTAGGGATAGGTTCAAAGTATTTCATGACTATAAGAGTATGTGCTATATATTTTCTCAGAAATAATTGAATATCAAACATAGATGGTGGGTACAATACCTTCACATGTTCAAATTAAGCATTGCCATCACCTCGGGGTAGGGGAATGTCATTAAAGACAATCTTAGTGAAAATGTGACATCAAGAGTTATTTTGGAATCAAATAAAGAGGGAAACCTTATAATAATCATTTCTCAGTTGCATATAGAAACTCAGGATGATGTTATAGGTATGGTTCTGACTGTTCTTTAGTTATCATCATCTCTCCATGAATATACTCTATATGTTCATCATTATGATGATGATTTTAGAGGAAGAGAAACTATATAAGGTGTAGAGACTATTTCTTGTTGGTCTCTCCCTTAAAATGTTATTCTCCACTATGGGGATTGATTTTTCATCACATCATCTTTGCGGAGATTAATTTTTTGACTGCCAAACGTCTTCATGGTTTGTTCATTTGAGTACTACGAAGATGTATTATGATATAAAACAAATATTTTGGTGGCCAATTATGTATAACGTCCTTACATATTTTCTGCCCCTCTATTAAACCTAACAATAGATAAAGGAAATGAATTTGAAACCTTTTTATTTACTCCAACTAATTAGGATGGTAGTTTCGAAATGAGATAATGTGTCCATAGATTTTATTATTAGATTACCATAGACTCCCAATGGGATGAATTATTTCTAGGTGTAGATTTATTAGTTGATGAAATAAGATCATCTCAGTATGATCAAAAACACCACTAAAGTTTAAGATCTAGTTAAGATACATGTTCAAGAGTTTATTAGGTTGCATTGGGTTCCATATATAATTTTTTTCAAACATGTATCCTAGGTTTAAATCACATTTCTATAAGTTTCTCCAAAAAGTAATGGGGTTTCAGGTCAAATTGAGTACAACTTACCATCCCCCGATAGATCGTTAAATGAAGCATGCATTTTATATCCTAGTGTTTATGCTTCATGCTTGCATCTTTTATTTTTATGGATTATGGTATAACCGTATAGAAATAATTTATTTTACTTATAGAAAAATCATTATTCTTATGTTTTAATGGATCCTGTGAATACTGTGCATATTCGACCATGTAAGTCACCAATTTATTGGGAATATGTGGGTGATGCCTATCTTGTCAATCTGAGTCAGGTTCTTGAGTTTTTGGTGAGGATTCAGGATATATGTCATCTTCATGTTACAACTAAAAGTTATTTGAAATCATATAAAAATAATTGATATCATCCTTTGTATTTTTCTACTAGTGGGTAGGTTTTTAGGATGGTTTCTCCTTGGTTGGGGCACCGTAGGTTTGAGAAAAATGGAATGATAACTTTGAGATATATTGGACCATTTTAGGTCACTAAGAGGTTTGTGATGGTTGATTATCAATTGAATTTACCACATTTTATTATATGAATTCATGATGTTTTCAACATATCTCAACTCTGGAAGTACCATCCTAACACCTCTCATGTTTTTAGTATGGAAGAACCTGATTTAGAGCCATGTTTTTTAATTGTAGAGTATCCGGTAGAGATCATTGAATCTAGAGCGAATGTCTTGTATGGGAAGTATATTCTATTGTTAAACTTATTGTGGGGAAATTGAAAATATTCTCATGATACATGGGAGTGTGAATTATTAGTGAGGGAGTAGTGGCCTCACCTCTTTCAATAGAACCCTTCATCCACATTACTTCCAGATGATGAAAAGTCTTATGCTGGGGTGATTATAACACACCATTACATATTTTTGGTTCTTCTAATCTATCTTTTTTCCCTTTTTTTGGGTGAATTTTGATCCCATAAAGTATGGGGATCATTTTTTGGAAAAATAACCTAACATTCCGGGATATATGATTTTTTGGATTAATTGAGTCTCTGTAAAAATGAGTCAAAGGCTTCAAGGGGCATTGAGAAGTTGTTGATAGTTTAATGAAAGGGGTATCTATGTAGTAAAACTTTTAGGATACATTTACATAGTAAATTCCGAGATTATTGTGTGAGTTTAGTGATGGAAATAAGATATGGAAGTACTTTGGGCTGTAAAACCTTTTAGGATGTAAAATTGTTTTATACTGTAAAACCCATGCTTATAATGCAAAATCATTACTCAATATAATTTGAAAATACATTTTTATTCTTGGTTTAAATATTTAATTATAAATTTAGGGTGTAAGATTGATATTTATACCTAAAACCCTAATGTACCGCGGGTATTATTCACTACTCAGGTAACTCATTTTCAATGTTCAGGAAGCCTCCTCTCATAATTCTGAGGTTCTCTCCCAAATGAATTTGGGAATCACTTCCCCTTTTGAAATTCATTGTTTGGTGGTTGATCTTCATTGTGGTTTCACTATATCTCTCTAGTTGAGTGACCTTTATGCATCTTCTTTTCCATTGGTCATCACTTCCCAATTATGCTACATTTTCATATCCATTTATCTTATGGTGATGTTATTCTTGATCCTTTATATATCCTATGTGTGATCTTTTTCTATGGAGGGTCCTATATTGTTTGGAGTGATATGAGTTTTCCTATCTATGGTATTTTGTGATATACCCTTTCTGTTAACTATTTTATTTGTGGAATGTGATTTTAATATGTGATAATATTTGTTAGGGCCACTTTTTATTGTCATGAATTCCTTACAATTTTTTTGGATCCCATTTATTTTCATGTGCAACTCGAGTTTGAGGTAGGTAGTTATGTATCCAGGATATATTGTATAAACCTTGAATGCTCTAGTTTTTTAAAATATTTATAAATACATTAAAATATTTTTTTTATTTATATGTATGAAAATGAGTTTTTTAGAAAAGGTTGTTTTCAACTATTTTTTTTAAAAATAAAAGGTATTTTTAAATATTTTTGAAATGATTTTATGAAATGATTTTTCAAATAACGGTTTTGATGAAATGATTTGAAAATATAACACATGAGAAGCCTTGTATACTTAGGTAGAAGGTATATTAATCGGTCTCATCCATTGTTACTGTTATGGGGTTTACTCAGGGTGTGTTTGAAAAATAAAATTTCCATGTTTCCAAGATATCTTTTAGAAACTATTTGGAGGTTAAATTTTGGGTTGTTCCTATACTATTTTTATTAAAGGCGTATATATAGGGACTTTATGTCCACGATTTTATATAATTGGGTATAAGTGTTCTAGATAGCATGAAATAAAGTGATCCTTAGAATTATTTTACCTATTATTTTTTTTGTAATTTTTTGGATTTCATTACCTTATTTGATATATGATATACTCATTGATACTATTTTACTAGGATTATTTAGAACATTGGAAAAGTGTAATGATTTTAAAATACACCATGTTTTCAAAATAAGAAAATAATATTTCATAGATTAAAGAAAACAAAACATTGAGTGTATATTATGTTACAAAAAACACTATGTTTATATTATGGGACACAAAAAAATCTGTTTATCTAGCATTGCATGCAACCCACAACTTTTTATGTTCGATAGCATATTCAACACACAAGACCAAACATAAATGACCAATGATATATATTACCATTAACCCTGTCATTAAATTGGTGGGTATGAATAGTATAGACTACTTTATGATATATATATATATATATTTCATAATTAATATAAATAATTTATAAATTTTTAGTAAATAATTAGTCAATTTTTAATAAAGTTATTTTATTCTTCAGAATTATGTTTTACTAAATTTTTTATTTTATTTCCTTTCAGGAAAAAAAATTATATAAATTTTTTGGAAGTTTTAGAAAAAATAATTTATCAAATTAACATATTTTTTATAATTGAAATATAAAAAATTACTTTGAGTGATATTTTGGGACTTTTATAAGAATGTTGATTTTTCAGTGAATAGTTGAAAATACTATTTTTTTTGTAAAAATGAATTTTTTTTAAATAAATTAATTAATCAAAAAGTCTTAATATATTTTGAATATTTTTAAAATTTACATAAGTTTTAATTTTTTATTTAATTCACTCAATTATTTTTGAAAGAACTTAATTTAGGTCTTTAGTATAAGTTTGTTTTGGGTTTTAAAAATGAGTTTTCAAGAAACTATTTTAATATGCAGAATGTTTCTCCTTTTTAATAAATTAAAATAATATCGAATGGGTAATGTTTTTAATGGAATTAATATATTATATGTCATTAAATATTAAATTATTTCCATAAAATTATTACTATTAGTCCTAGGGTTAATATAGAATCATCTTTTTCCAAAAAAATAATCTTATTAAAAACCCATTGTCTCGCATTATTTGTGGGGTTAATATTAGATTAAAATGTTCCATTTAATTGAATTTAATTTTAAAAAATATTTCAATATTTTTAATTATCATACTATTTTTATACAATAAGGCTAATATAATTTTTTACCAATGTGATTAGTGAAAAAATTTATAATTAATTACAATGATTAAAGAAAAAACATGTTTACTTAATGATTAAACATAGAATACAAGGTGTAAAAAAATAAAAAAAAATACAACACCAATTTTTAAGGATATATATAAATTTTATAAATTATATCCTAGAGTTATGACCATTATTTGAGCCTTTATTCTCTATAAAAACGTGGTTACACCTAACTCTTTTCAAAATATTACAAGTGCGCCACTTACCTCAAATATAAAAGGCCACCTCTTATAACCTATTATTCAAAAAAATAAAACTTATAAGGTTTGGCCAAGCTATAAAAAAATCACTATAAAACCTCACTACCCTCATCCGAGAATAATTAATTTGGATAAAAATCAATCCATTTAAGTCTTTTGGTACAACCCAAAAGGAGTTACCTGAAGGATATGAATGTTTCATCAATGAGAATTTATGTTTTATTTATTCCTTCACCCATTAACTTATTCTAATAACATTATTTTTATAAAAAACTCAGTATATTTCATATAATTATATGATTTTTTTTAATGTCAATGACATACAACCATACTCACTTCCATCAAATGTGTTACGAAATCATCATTCGTGTGTATAACGGAATACCCTCTCACAAAATGATATCCTTTTTTCCATTAACAAATATCATATCAGGGTATTATAATGGATATAATGTTTATATATTTGATATTTATAACATAATTATAACTATGTAATAATTATATCATTTATACTCTTTTACATTTCATTCTGTTATGGATATGATAACATCACTTGTGTGAACGGGGGACTACCGCCATACAAAGTGATCCGATTCATTTTCACTAACATGTTACATGTAAGATAATAAGGGTAAATATAATAAATATATTTAATATGTATGAAATATTCATCACTCTTTAAATATAATACATACCTTAATTTTGACATTTTCAATCCCTGAAAAAATGATAACGTCGTTCATGGACGTGTAGACTACCGCCACCTCAAAGCGATGTGATTCATTTTCCACCACCACTTCATAAGAATGCATTATATAAGTATATATAATTAAATAATATTATATTGATTATATTAATATAATTATTTAATTATAATATGTAACTTACCTTCTTTCCTTAATGATCATTGAAAAATGGAAACATTACTCCTGCGTACGTACGACCTACCGTCTCTATGATCGTAACATTAGTTCATTTTTCATAACCATATTTCATGATGAGTTTAAAAAATATAATTGATTTATAAATAAAATAATTTTTTCACTAATATTATTCTTTATATGATTAAATAATGACCTCTTTGATCATAGTTGAACAACCTAATACATTTTTGGAAAGACACGCTGAATATGGTTAAAACCTATGATATAAACTTAATATAAAATGAAATTTTATATGACATGTTAATAAGTGAAATAAAAGTAATAATAATTTTTAAATGTTTATGAATGAATAAAATAACTAAAATAAGTTTATTATTAAGAAGAATACAAACATACAAGACAATTCATACTCAATGTAATGGGTTTCTCATCTCAGTTTGATTTCAGTGAGATATATTCCTTATTTACAACTTATTTTTCTTTTATGGTGGTTATACTACCCATGAATGTATTTTATTTTTATTATAATTAAATTTATGGTGATTCATATTTAAATTTTAGCAAATATCATTCATGGGGTTTATGGTTGTAAGGTTACCAAAGCAGTATAGAATCTTCTCTCAAGATGTCTTCTTTGAGACCTATGTTATGTTATACACTTATAATCTATTATGAGGTTTATATACCTATCCCTTGACATTTTATATCATTAATAAACTAATTATAATGATATTATATATTTAATTCAATGATATTATTTAAATGTAAATTTTATTCAATGTTACCAATGTGGTAAGAGGTTTATGTTACAATCTCACCATTTATCAAGATTGTTTGTGATTAAGTCTCCAATGTTGAAATATTACAAAATAAATCTAAATAAATCACATGAAATTTATTATCCTATTGTTATGTCAAGAGAATATATATTTTCCCTATATTTTCCACTCTTTATGTAGTTAATAGTTCAAAATATTTTTTTTAAAAAAATTTCATTTTAGTCGAAAATACTTTCTCTTCAAAAACCATGTTTTCTAGAAAAGTTTTAAAAATTGTTTTAAAAAGTGTTTTTCAATTTATGAAGGATATTTTATTCATATAATATTTTAAATTATTTTGAAAATATTCCTTTATAATATTTAAAAGTTATTTTCCAATAATATTATTTTTAAAATGTTTTATGTTTTGAAAAGTGATTTCTAAAATGAAAAGGGTATTTTACTTAAAATTTATTTAATGATATTATACTATTATTTCAAATAATAAACATAAGAAGTTTTTATTTTTTAATAATGATCCAAATGGGATATTTTGTAATCATGCCCTTATTATTCTTTAAATAGATGGATTAAAATTGTATCAAAGACATTATTATGGAACCCTTTTCTTTTCCACAGGTTAATCATGTTTGAAAGTGACTATTATGGAACCTATTTCTTTTACATGGGTTAATCTTGTTTCAAAGAGTTTATTGTTAAACCCATTTATGTTCCATGGGTTAATCATATTTGAATGAGAGTGTTATAAAACCTGTTTCTCTTCCACAGGAAAATCCTATTTAAAAGAGATTATATAGAACCAATTTATTTTACACAAGTTAATATTTTATCAATGAGATTTTTATAGAACACATTTATTTTTAATGGATTTATCCTTTTTCAAAGAGATGTTTATTGAAATAATTTATTTCTTATTGGGTTAATATTGTTTCAAATAGATTGTTATGGAGCCCATTTATTTTATATAGGTAAATCAAGTTTCAATGTGATTGTTATGAAACCCATATGTTTTCGAAACATTGATCATGATTCAAATAGATTATTATTGAACCCATTTATTTTATTTTGGTTAATCATGTTGTAAATTAAATGTTGATTGTTTCAATGAGTTTTTTGATGAAATAAAATATATATGTACTTTTTATCTTAGACATCTTAAATGATGTGTGCACCCATATAGAACTGGGTGAGGTCTCTATAACTTATAAAATAGGGAGGAAAAAATAGTTCTAGGAGACTCTATTATAGATTATATGACAGGGTGGCCCAAATAGATATCAGTGAACCCTTTACAGATTATACAATTGGGTAGACCAGATATGTAACACCCCGAGATTTTATGAAAAATATTCTTTTTAATTTCATTAATGTCTTGTGTTGTACGCTACACCAAAAGGAGCTTGCACAACATGCATCCTTGACTTGCCTTGCATTACACGCAATCGCGACCTTCCTCGATAGCGTGTGTAGTACGCAATACCGAGTTTCACTGAACAACGATATGCTATTATAATATTATTCTGAACTAGCCGTTATGAATAGTATTAACTAAATTTTGAATCTTATAACATTATTATTCATCTTTCACATTTTCTAAAACATGGTATAACAACAAAATAAATTTTTCAGGTAAAATAAGTATTTTTCAAAAAAATGCAGTTTTGCCACCTTTTGATGGCGCACCCACTTTAAATCTAGTTTTTGACATGTTTATAAGTTCCATTTGACAAAATAAAATTATTCTTTGGAATCAAGAAATAAAAAATTACTTTGGATAAATTTTTCATTTTATTCTGATGACTTTCATATTTTGATGAATAGTAAAAACATGCTAAATTTTAATTAAAAACAACTTTTTCAATCGAAATAATTAATAGTGATAAATTATTAATTTGAGTGGTTTTAAAGTATATTTAGAATATATTTTTACAATTTAATACAATGTTGGTCATTGGATGTAATTTCACATTCAAACCAGTCATAAACAAGTGTCTATCTTTTGATAGTTATTATCTCTTAAGAACACGCTATTTGTTTTGACGACGGCAATTAATTTTTAAATTAATTAATGCAACTGATATGTTTTGAATTTGATAAAATAGACATAATTTTTGAATTCATAATATCAAATATAGCTTAGATCTAATTTTTGGTATTTTTCTGAAAACTTTCAATTTTTGATGAATAGTGAAACCACTAAGTGGTAGTTAAAAAACTGAATTTTTCATAAAACTTAATTTTACCGCTTCTGTGAGTGGAATTTAGAAAATCCGAGAGACACGGTTAATATCAAGGACTAAAATGTGGTTCAATGAGATGAAAATAATTTTTGGTGAATAGTAACTTTTTACTTTTTTTTACCACAGTTAAAAGTAAATAGGGTAATTAAGGGTAAAAATGATATTATTATTACCCTAACACATGTCCTAATTCTATTGGACAAGTGTAATTCGACCAAAAACAACCTTAGGAATAAAATATGACCATTTAGGCCCACTTGGATTAGATTAGGACATTTATTATTAATTTATTTAAAGAAGGGTTAAAATAGTTAAAATCAAACTTTAATCAATAAATAAATTTTAATATGGGGTTATACATAAGATAAATTCGACTATCAATATTCATTAGAAATCTAAAAATCTTTACTACATAAGGGTATTTTATTTGTAATTTTTAGACATTAAATAATTTAATTTATTTATGACACAATGATGATGCAGAAATTATCTTATTAATGAAATATTGACATAATTGATTTTATAAATACCCAAATAAATATAATTTGAGACTTTTTATGAATTACACTAATTTTCTAGGTTAATATGACATGTTAGTATGGCTTTAATTAACTTTTTTCGAACTTATCATTCTGTTAGGATTTTCACAAAAATCAATTACTAAATAGTGTCAAAATTGACATAAAATAGTTTTTAAAACAAATATTATATTATTAATTGTTATTTTATTCCTAAAAATCTAAGGTTCGATCAAATGACTTAGATAAGGATATTTATATTAATAATAAACAACTTGGGGTTCGTTTGGCATGTTATAGTAAGTGTATTAACCATATAGTTTAAGAAAACAAAAAGTCACGGTAAAAGTTAAATTATTTAACTTAGAGTTAAATCTAATTGATAAGGTTAAAATAATAACCTAAACTTGTCTAAATCCTATTGGTTGATAGGATTTCGACCCATCCCCAATTTACCTTCGAAATAAGACTCTTTGAAACCATTATAAACTGATTTTGACTTTAATATAAAATAATATTTTGAGATATTCCTAAGGTGCCCCTCTCCTCCCTTATAAAAGGGCACCTCCTCCCCCTCCTCCTCACACCAATTTGAGCACTCAATCTCGGCCAACCCCTGAAAAAATCCCTTCTCCACTTCTCTAGAATAATCCTAGAGGTCCTGGTCATCTTCAAAGACCAATCTTAGTTCCCTAAGTGGAGGATTCAAAGAGGCGTTTCAAATAAGAGGTAATATCCATTACCGATCTTTTCAATTTCTTTCTTCTTCAACTTTTTATTCTTTAGTTGTTTCATAATAAAGTAATAACATCAGTATTACTTACATACTTATATGTTATTATAAATATGAAACAACCCTAACTCACCTTCTATTCATCCTACAGAAAAATGAAATCACCGCGCGTGCGTACGTATGGAATACCGTCTCCACGTCGTGGTGTAATCTATTTTCCACCATCACCTTAAAAAGATGGGTATAATGGTGTAATGAGTAACTATATATGATTATTATAAAGTGATATTGATACTGAAATAGTATTCATATACTCCAATACAATTCCACGATCATAGGAACGATATCATCACTCATGCGTACGTACGGAATACCGTCTCCACGATGTGATGCGACTCGTTCTACATGATCATCATTACATAGTAATTATATAAATGAATTGAATGAATAAATACGATATATGTTACACTAATAAAATTCTGTATATAAGGTATCTATAACCTTAAAAGAATAATAATAATTTATTCGGCAAAACACGCATAAGAACAAAAGGCAATAAAGACCCGAGTAACAAGTAACAATGAAATATTACTAATAAGAAGCTAAGAATATGATCATATATGATATCATATCAATATGTATGATTCTGGAATAAGTCAATAACATTATTTAAACCATTATACAGGAGCTTCGGACACGTACAAAGCAAATCGGACCTAAGGTAAGGGAAATATCACAATCTCATTTTTATCCGAGATTGTTTATACTTTGGAATTTACTGGGGTGTATTTTATCATCCACATCCATGTTTCCTCAATATGTAATATTATTTAAATTCACCTAAAATTTTTTAAATCCTATTTTACCCTTTGGTGAGTTTTTAGTAAAGGATATGAAAGGAATCTTTTGTCGTTTTTCGTACGAGGTACTTTTTGACTTTTCCGACAAAAGTACGAAGAATGTTTTTTTTAACTTATACGGCATGATTGGATTTTTAAAACATTATTTCCAAGAAGCTTCATTTAAAAGTTTTCAAGTTTATTTTTAATCAACTTCTTTTATTTTAAAGTTTTATGACATGTTAATAAAGGAAAAGTGTTTTTGAAGCAGAAAGGATATTTTTCTCAAGAATGGAGTTCAAGTGTTTTATCAAAATTATTTTCCATCTAAGATAATAAAGGGTTCTGTTTTTATCCCTATTATTACATTGATTTGATTATGTTGTGATGGAATTATATTTTTATGAATTCCTTTATCTTATATGAATTGTTTTATGATGTCATGTTGTTTAAGAATCCCATTTTTATTACATGGATTATGCAATGATGTATGGTTTATGATTTTGTGGCACACATAAGAATGGTATCATTATGAGATGGGTGGGACCTATATCTCCCTCCAATGCATTGGGTAAATATTTTATATCTCATGAGATAGACATGGCTGGAATGGTAGGTTATACCGGTTCAGTGAAACAGGACTGAAACGAGGGTGACTCGGTTCAGAAATGGACTTTGTCCACTAAGATAGTCTTGGCAATGAGTCTTGACTAATAAGATATGATTCTCTATGATTATGTGTGTATGCCACAAAGTTTCATGTTTTAAGTTATGATTATTGTGATTACATTTCACTGCCAGGATTTATCCCATGTTATGAAATTATGCTCTCTTTTGCAGGTTAAGATTTTCAAAATGTTATGTTCTTATGATGTGATTGATATTTCTTTTGTTTACCCTTACTGAGCATTTGAGCTCACCCTTTTATGTTTTCTTTTCCCCAGGATATAAAGAAAGGTTTTAGGTATAAAAAAAAGGAAGATCTTTATGGGAGATGTTGAAGATCTTTCACCAGGATTAGAAGATTACGTTCTGAGTTTCCAAAGATACTAAACTATTACGGTCCTTGTGTGTTTGTTTTAATTATGTATCAAGTATTCCGCAAATGTAATGTCATGTCCATGTACGTCAAGCTTCGGGTATCTACAAGATATCGTTGGGTGAGCCATTATAGATTAAATGACTTGTGCACCCAAATTGCGCTCAAATTCATTGTTTAATGATTATATTAGAAGTATACCATATGGTTTTTAAAATTAAAATGGAATTTAAAGGGTTTTATGAATTTAATTATCCATTTTTATGAAAGGGTTTTAATTTAATTCTATGTATTTATAATGTTTCTTATAATCAATATTGATATTTCATGGCTCATGATTGTTGAATCTGATGACTCTTTACTTTTCCAGGTTTTCATATTTTATGATATAGGTATTGATAGGTATGAGTTCATTTATTATTATCTCATGCACTCTAATTATGTCATTATACAATTATTTATTTATTATTCTCATTTATGGCATTCATTTACAAATTCTTATTTTTACCCTCACTATGAATTTATACTCACCCTTCTTATATTTCCTTATTTTCATGTTATAAATAATAAGGATGAAATAATTATGTATAGAAGGTATTTCATATGGATGATGATGACGAATTAATACAAAATAAGAAAATCTACGTTATGTGTGATAAATTATCATTTAATGAAATAAATATTTTTTATACAGGATTTTGTTGTAATTCTATAAACCTGTAAACTTTATGGGTCCTTGAGTATGTACGTGATCCTATTTTTCCTTTTGATGTTTTAAGGTTTTTATTGGAATAAATTAGGTCATGATTATTGATATCAAATACAGAAATGTAATGTTTATTATTTTAGCACTAGATCTGGGAGTGAGGGTTTTGGATGTTATAGTTGGTATTATAGGAAAGTCTTAGATAACATTGAATATTAATATTTTTTATGTGACGTTATCGTTTGAACTATTGATACCATTATGATTCTATAATACTATGTTTTATCAAGTCTTCAAAGTATTATACACTCTATTTGATGTCTTATGTAATAAAAATTTTGATATTATTAATGAAATTTTCAGAGTATTTTTATTGGGTTAGGGTATTTTTAACCCCTATGATCAAAATAATGTTTTATTTAAGAAGAAATTATTATTATTTTTGTTTAATTAAGAAATGTAAAATCTATAGGATAGGTGACAACCTATCCCATTCAGAAAGGTTGTGGGGATTGAACCCACAACTGAAGGGTGATAATGGTGTAGCAACTACCACTGACCTACATTATTCCAAATTTAGTGTGAAATTTTTAAATATAAATAATATGTTTATTTTATAAACATAAGGGTTTTAATTTTACGAAGAAAATTTTATTTATCTTGGAAGAGTGTATAATCAAATCCTTTTAATATTTGGTTTTAGAAATTAGTTATGATATTTTTGATGAATTTTAAGGATAATATTTTATGGGATGAATTGATTTGAACTTTGGGAATAAATATTGAAAAATTGGGATTAATTGAATAAGGTTTATTATTTTATATTTTCTTGTGACAACCATTTTTTTGGATAATTCCTAATGATATGAGGAATATCTTGTTATGATTTTGGGGATTATGCGGTCCTTTAAAAGTTAGTTTTAATTCTCCTAGCATGAAAAAATTATCTTGAATACAAATCATTTGAATAGAAAGATTATATTATGATAGAAATTTATTAAAGAATTAAATTATACTCATAAGGATATTTTATTTTCATATTATCTTAGTCAATAGGGTAAAAGAATTCTTTAACTCTTGGAAAAAGATCTTGAAACAAATATTTTTCCAGTACCTTCATTTATGATAAATCCATGGTATTTTCAATCATTATATATTTATTTTTTTGAGTCCCATAACATTCTATTTATAATTAATGTTATTTTGATGAATGAAATCAACAAATCCTAATAATTATTTACCCCTTTTCTAAATTTCCACCAATGTTCTTCTATTTTAAATACTAATTATATATTATTTCTTATAACTTATATAACCCTTGTATCTATTATCAATATGTTGTTTTATTAACCCTTTTTATGATTTTTATTTTTAAACATAGGCATTTCCAAATGTAAAACCCTTGATTTTCAATATAAAGTTCAAATTTAGAGGATGTGATTTGTTAGTGCATGTAATACCATGATTTTCTAAAAGAAAAAAATTATTTTCAATAGTTTAAAGGAAACTAAACTCTATATTTTTATTTTTTTACACACAAAGCAATTTTCATATTTTTTTTATATATAACACTCATTTTATCTTTTGTTACACACATCCTTGATATTTTTTTGTTTAATGGTGTAATTAGTACACACCACTGAACTTAAACGACCCATTATATATATTATCATTAACCAATATATTAAATTTCCAAGATTGAATAATATTCACTAAATTATGATATATATATATATATATATATATATATTAATCGATATATATTAATTAAAAATGTTTAGTTAATAATCATTCTATTTTTAGAAAATTTGTTTTTTCTTGAGAATTAGGTTTTGTTCAAATTTTTTTACTTATTTTCATGAAAAAATAATAATTTATTCTGAACTTATAGATAATTCATTTGATAAAATTTAATTCATTTTTTGAATAAAACTATAAAAGATTATTTTAAGTGAAATTGTGGTACCTTTTGGAAAATATTGATTTTTAGTGAATAATGAAAAACACCATTTTTTGTAAAAAGTATTTTTTATCAATAAATTAAGTAATAAAAAAGTCACAATATGTTTTGAATATTATTTAAATTTACATAATTATTATTTCATTTTATTTTATCCACTAAATTACTTGTAAGCAACATTATTTTGTTTTTTAGTCTATGTTTTTTTGGGTTTAGAAACAAGTTTTTCTAAAAATAGTTTTAAAATACATATTGTTTCTCTTTATTATTTAATTTAAATAATCCCTAATAGAGAATGTTATAAATTAAATTAATATATTATATATCATTCAATATAAATTTATTATCATCCAATAGTTACTATTATTCATATATATAATATAAAATCATCTTTTTTTAAAAAAATAATGTTGTTAAAAACCCAATGAATATCCGCATTAGTTAGATTAATATTAAATTTAAATTTTAAACTTATATAAATTTAATTTTAAGAAAAATAGATTCTATATTTTGAATCATCATAAATTTTTGTAGCAAATAAAAACTACTTAATTTTTTACATAAGTGATTAGTGAAAAAAATAAAATCAATAATAGTGATTAATGTATAATTAAGTTTACATAAGGGTGAACTAAAAATATAGGGTGTATAAATGACCAAAAACCTGTCCAAACCAATAATATGTCCATATTTAGACCTTAAACATTCTATTATCTAGTTTGGTCCATTATTGGATCATTTTGAAAGGTAAAAACATGGGCATGCCTCACTCTTTTCCCACAAGTATAAGTTTGCAACTCATCTGACATATAAAAGGCCACCCCCTATCCTCCCATATTCAAACCTTCAAACCTTTTGGATTAATCCAAAACCAACCAAAATAACTTCCCAACATATCTTAAATAATAAAATAATATTTTAATTGGACAAAAATCAAACCAATGAAGGATTTTGGTACAATCCAAAAGGAGTTACTCAAAGAAGAGGCAATGTTCATCAACAGGCATTTTGGATTTTTTTTGCATCCAATTCAATTCATATTATACACTTATATATAATAAAATTGTTATTTTAAATATTATGATATGTTTTTATGATAATTTTATGAATTATAACCATACAATCATGCATCAAATGAGTTAAAAAATCATCATTCGTGTGAACGACAAACTATCAAATAACAAAAAAATTATTCATTAAATACTAGATATAATGGATTTGGCCGCCGCCATTTAGCGACTAGAAAGTCCCTTTAGCATCCTCCAAATGGAGGACGTTTTTAGCCTATCGTTAAATCCTTTAGTGGCCTCCAAATGGCGGCCGCTTGAGATCAACTCCCAAGAAATGTGATTTTCAGTCTGTGATGTAGTAGGCAACACAGATGTGGTCCACCAGCTTGGATCACCAACCATGGCGGATGCACGACGGCCGGGGAGGGTTCAGGTTGGTTAGGGGGAGTCGTTTTGTGGTGGGGTGATGTTGGGGGGAGACCATAGGGTCACTGAAGGTGCACAGATGTGTTCAGGATGGCTGCAGGTGGGGCGGGGGTGGGGCGGAAGGGGGCAGTGTGGCGACGGGTGGGGAAATGGTGGTGTTACAGGTCTTGTTGAAGAAGACGAGGGAAAAATCCCACTGATTTTTTACTTCAGTATTAGCGGCCACCATTTGGAAGACGCTAATACACCCTTTAGCGGCTGCCAAATGGCGGCCGCTAATGCATGTAGCCAAAAGGATGGAAAAATCCCACCGAATTTTATTTTGGTATTAGTGGCCACCATTTAGCAGCTTCTAATATCCCTTTTAGCGACCTCCAAATAGTGGCCGCTAAAACTGACGCACGCAACTGCACATAATTCTAGTAGTGATTTTTTCATTACAAGATATCAATGTTTTTATGTTGATGGATATAAAGTCTATAGATGATATTTATAATATATTTATACATTTTGAGTCATAATTTCTTATATACACACTTTTATGTTCCATTCCATAAGGTATACAATAACGTCACTCGTGTGTACAAAAGACTACTGCCTCACTAGGCGATGTGATTCATTTTTCCTAACACGTTACATAGAAAGTAATAAGGGTAAAGATAAAAAATATATGTGATATAAATGTAATTTTTATTATATTCATGATATATATTTTATTATTTAAATATAATATATTACATTCTTTTTACATTTTCACTCACTGAAAAAATGATTACGTTATTCATGGACATATGAACTACATTCTCCTTGAAGTGATGTGATTCGGTTTTTCACCAAAAAATCACAATTATTCAATATATATGTGTATATAATTAAATAATATTGTATTAATGATATTATTATCATTATTTAATAATAAATTATTACTTACTTTATTTCCATAATGGTCATTGAAAAATGGAAATGTTACTCGTTGTACGCACAACCAACCTTCTCCACGATTGCAATGTTAGTTCATTTTTCTTAAACCTATTTCATGTTGGGTATAAAAATTAAATTAATATATAAATTTTATAATTATTTTATTATTATTATTCTGTATATGTTTAAATAATGACCTCTTTGACCACATTCTACCCACCTATGTTGTTTTAGACACACTAGTCGAATATGGTCAAAACATTTGACCTAAACATAATCAATTATGTAATTGTATATAACATGTTAGTAATAAAAATAAAATTAATAATAAACATTAAAATTTTTCTCAAAATATTAAATAATTAATATATGTTTATTATTAAGGAAGATAAAGACATACTGACAAGTCAGACTCATGATAAGGATTTTCTTGTCTCACATTCATTTCTGTAAAATATATGCCATATTAAACAATTATTTTTGTTATATGGTGTATATATTTTCCATGAATATATTTAATATTTATTATACTTAAATTTATGGGGATTTACATGTCCATTTTAGGGTAAATCTTTTATGAGTTTTATGGTTTCAAGGTTACCAAAGTAGTAAAGGATTTTGTATCAATTTTACTTCATTCAGATGTATGTTATATTATAAACATATCATATTTTACGAGGTGTATATACTAATCCTTTAAATTGTTATATCATAAATATACCCATTATAATTATATTATATTTATAATTCAATGATATTATCTTATATGGATTATGATTCAATGTTACTGGAGTGGTAAGAGATTAATGTTACAATCTCATCGTTTATAGGGATTGTTTGTGATTAAGTCTCTATTGATAGAATATTAGGATATACCTATAAATAATTCTCATAATCATTCTTGTAATGGCCCAGACCTCTCCGGTCCACTACATTGTGAAAATGTGGTGTTTGAGGTGTTCCGGGAGGTCAAGGTGACTTATCCCCCAGTCGCAGCCTACCGGTACCTCGTTCTACCAGTAGCCACAGTTTAGCAGTATCTCGGCTAACATCAGTTGAATAATGTTCTATCGGTAGACTTGAATAATGTTCTATCGGTGAGGATCTAACGGTAGACTTGTGTTTCTATCGGCAAGGTTCTATCGGTGACCTTTTCTTTCCTTTGCCAATTTTTTAGTTCTGTGAACAGTGTTTCCAGAATTTTAAGAGCTACTGATTCCTTACTTTTTCAAATTTCACGTTTGAACAGTGTTTCCAGAATCCTAAGAGCTACCGATTCCTTCCTTTTCCAAATTTCATGTTTGAACAGTGTTTCCAGAATCCTAAGAGCTACTGATTCCTTCCTTTGCCAAATTTCACGTTTGAACAGTGTTTCCAGAATCCTAAGAGCTACCGATTCCTTCCTTTTCCAAATTTCACGTTTGAACAGTGTTTCCAGAATTGATTCCTTCCTTTGCCAAATTTGACGTTTGAACAGTGTTTCCAGAATTCTAAGAGCTACCGATTCTTTCCTTTGCCAAATTTTGAGTATGTGAACAGTGTTTCCAGATTCCTACAGTTTTTCCCCTTTTGACGTTTCCTTTGATGTAAAATACATTTTAAGCCTTATTTTAAGGGCTCTTAAGGCTGTTTAAAATTCCATAAATCCTATATTAATTATTCCTAAGTCCAGGATGTATTTACTTGGTCAAACCGCGTGGGTTAATGCGATTCGTTTTTAATGGATAATTAACCGGATCTTAAACTGTCGCCCCATTAAATCTTTAAAAAGGGACGAGATATCATTCTCCCTTGTTCTTTCCCTTTGTTCTCAACTAAGAGGCACTAGAACCTTTCAATCCTTTCCGTAGGAGTTGCACAATCAATCTTTACTCCTAGGATTGGTTCTGCTCTGTTTTGGATGCAACCGAGCCGTGTCGATCAATCTTCGATATAAGGTATGTTGTATCGTCGTTCTTTTGGGGTTTATCTTCTCCTATCCTCCTTTCCATAATTATACCATGTAATTTCCAAGATTCTAATGGGTTTTCTTGGGGTTGGTTGGTACTGTCGTACCGCAGCATCCTCCGGTGGATGCAGTTGTCGCGAGGGGAGGATCGTTACCTGTTGTGTAGATAAAGAACGTGAGGAACTGTTTGAGGTAGGGGATTCATGGCTTCTCTAATTGTATATGTGCAATTGTAGAATTAGCATGATTTGGTCCTTTGGATCACAATGAAATTTACCTAATTAAATACTTGAACCGTATTAAAAGAATTGGTTGATCGCATGTTGTTGCTTTATACCATGATAACGGTTTTCCTCATGTTTTTCTAGATAGAGTGATATCTATGATTTTATTTGATTTGTTGTTCGTTCATGATAGAAATTGATAATGAACGTAAAGCCGGAATTAATTGTTAATTAATTGGCTAAAGATAAGGAGGCATGTAAATTAATATGGTTATTGCAGTTGTTGTAGATGTTCTAATTCGAGGATGATCAAATTAGGGAAGTAAGCATGGTTATTTAATTGTGATAGCTTACTGATTAGGTATCCGTGATTGGAACCTACGAATAACAAATTTTCCAATTCAATATGGATTAAAGAACAGATTATGTGGGAATTTCTAAAAGGGTTCTGAGTTACCCTCTTGTTTGTTAAAGGGTCAAGAGCCCATGGTTGTGATTGTTTTTTTTTTCTGCTGCTTGTGCTGCGATGTGACCCTAGAGGGGTCTTGTGATATGTGGAGGTAGGGAGGCCTTGTGGTTGTGGCAGCGGATGACGCCTAGAGTGGCGAGATGCAACTTTTTATGCATGTGGGTGTCAGGGAGGACACCGGGGATGATGGAATGGGATGGATGTGGTTGCTGGATGCTTGTGGTTTCATTGAATGTTAATCTGCTTTGCTTTTCCCCACTGCTCAAGGAAGCTGGTCTTACTACCCTTCTTCCGAAAGAGGAAAAGACGCGCGGGGTATGCCACGTGCTTTCCATGTTTAGCCTCTCGAGGGAGAATGGGTCTATGCTCTTTCTATAGGAGGCAAAGACTCTACGGGTAGTATATCTACTCACCGTGTTGATCCTCCTTTATGTTTAGTAGCATAGGATGCTTTTCTAGAATGCCTGGGAATGTGGGAAAGTAAATCTATAATGAATGTTTGATTAAATTGTGAAAATCCACGGGGATGGAGATACTGGAATTTAAAGGTGATGGGAATCTTAAAAGGAGTAGTTGTTTTTAATGTGATGCTAATTCAGTTTAATGTGGAATTGTTCATAGTTAATTAAGGTTTAATGAATTAATTAACGTACAGTGGAATTGATAAAATGATAATGGAGTAATCTAATAAATCTCTTCAAATGTTTGTGTGCTTATAGGATACCTAGTCTTAGAAGTAGCAGCCTGGAGTCTGAGAGACGTTAGCTGCAGTTGTATCTATAATACTAGGTAATGCCCATAGTGTGGATGTGAGTTATATATATATATTCTGTACTTTTTGTGTTTCTATACGCTACTCCACCCTGTCGATAAGGGCAACTGACACTCCAGGGAGTCTGAGCCCTGGGGGGGGTATTTTCCCCAACATTCTGATGGGAGGTTGAATGGCTGACTACCCCCTTTGACCCCGCTCTCTTCTCTTGGTAGATCTTGGTGCTGTTAGGCACAGTGGTTAGTTTTACCCATATATGTGTGTAGAGGGTTGTAATGGCTCGTGGTTATTTCACACACATATATTCTGGATATAGTATCCTATGGACTAATATAGGTGTAACGTGTATAGGCTGTGATGGCTTGAGGATCCCCACTCGGTGTATGGGCTATAATGGATTAAGGTATAATACCCGATGTATGATACACGTTATGCGGGTTGTGGTGGATTCCGGAACTTACCTGGTTACTTTTGGTTGTGTGGATGGTGTGGTGCTTTGCCCAGGTGTCTGCGGGCAAGCCTTTGGAGAGAGATGCACAGGACGTATGTCGTTGGGGCAAGGCGGCAAACCAGTGGGGAAGTAGTAGCGGGGTACCCTTGATATTCTCCACTATATTCTATATTCTTGTATTCGTTACTTGGTGAGAGTGGCCATGGTGAGGTTGGGAACTTAGTATACCTGTTTAGTTAACGAGTTAGTTTCACTTGTTGTTCACTGGGCTTTAGCATGCTTTCTTTACTTTTGCACGAGAGGCTTGGGGAGGATCCTACTTAGTATACTGTTATACTCACCCTATGTCTATATAAACTGTTTTTCTGGTCACTTGGAGAGGGTTGGAGATCAAGCTGGTTACTACTAGCTTATGGTTGGAGGAGGAGTTGTTCGGGCTTGTGGCTGCTGCCGTTTCACTTTCTTTTGGGTACTTTGAGTTTTCCCCCTTTCAGTTGTAGTACTTTTGCATGAAATTTCATATATGTACTTGGTTTCCTTTTATATTTCAGTTCTGAGTTGGAGTTGGTTGGAGTCTATTCTATCTCTCTCTTCTGCATGTGTTCTCTTAGAGGGTAATACCTCCCATTTGTATGTTTATTATACCCTCGGTGCTAGTCGCCAACCCGGGGCCTACTGGAGGCGGGACTCGGGGGGTCATTATCTCTCTTCTCACATTGCCGGCCCAGGAGGGGTACACTTTGTGGGGGGGTCATGACAGAGTGGTATCAGAGGTCTGGTTGAGGGATAGGATGGAGTTTGGAGTTAGGCACAGGTGAGGATGCATGGGGTGGTAGGGAAACGGTGTCATTCATGTTTAGCAAGTGGGGTAAACACTGGAGACCGGCAGAGACATAGGCGTTCAGGACCCCCTATGATCTGTTGCACGGGCCTTTAAGTTTACGATGGCTACTAAACAAAGTGATACTGGTTGCAGGGTAGAGACCTAGGAAAGGATCATGCATCATTATTCTTTGCGCCTGTGTTTGAATGGGTAGACCCTGGGATAGGTAACCTGAAATTAATAAAATAAAACAATTAATTAATTAATATTGAGTCTTCCATATTCCAGGCTTAGGAGTTCTAACAGTTGTTATTTTACAGGTATGTCTCCAGGTCGACGTCCTTGTCAGGTTTGCGCAGAAGATGACCAGCAGGCTGTTCCAGCAGATCACCGCCGAGTAGAGGTTGACGACGATGACACTTGGAGGAAGACACTTCGAGAGTTTTAGCGCTAGAGTCTACAGAAGTACGAGGGCTCCGTTTCAGATGCAGTCACAGAAGACTAGTTGGAGGATATCAAGATAGGCTTCAGTTCGATTCGTGCTCAGAAGGAACACTGGGTGTCCTTGGTTGTGACGATGCTGCATGGAGCAGCGAGGCAGTGGTGGTTCTTTTTCCTCGGTGATCGTGAGGAGTCAGCAATCTCATGGGAGGAGTTTCGAGACAGGTTTAGAGTCGAGTTTCTTTCGTCGACTGCGAAGGTGTCCAGTCTCCAGGAGCTTCTCACCCTTTGATAGGGGAGCTCCAGTGTTCGAGAGTTTGGAATCCGTTTCAGGAACCTTCTACGATATACTTCAGACCTGTTACCAGATGATGAGGCCAGGGTGAGGCATTTCGAGGAGGCTTTGCGTCTAGAGATCCAGCGCCAGGTCACCCCATTCATGTTGAAGACGTATCTTAAGGTGCTGGCGAGGGCAGAGGTTGTTGATAGGACTTTGGCCAGGACTGGATCGTCACGAGAGGGGAATCGTCATGATTCCTCACGAAGCAGAGTTGTGGTCCGGGGCTCCCGGTTTTCAGGACAGAAGAGTTTTCGTTCACCTGGGGGTAGGTCCCAGCCCTTCCCATCTCGTTTCTCCGGAGGTAGCAACTCTCAGGCCTATGCCAAGGGATCAGGTGCTTGTTTTTCTTGTGGTGGTCGTGGTCATCAGCAGCGGGAGTGACCGACTTTTCAGAGCATTCATCGTGCATCGGGCGCTCCGCTCCAGGTTCCTCCGCTAAGTTAGTTCCAGCCGAGGCAGCAGCAGCAGGTATCACCAGCTTTAGATCCCCAGAGGGTAGATGGAACAGGTAGAGGACAGCCCCATGACGCTCCCCGTCCTCAGAGAGCAGAGCGCGGCCATGGTGGTGGTCGTCATCAGGGTCAGAGAGGCCGTGGAGGAGGTCGTGGTCAGCTTCATGCTCTAGCGTTGCCAGCCCCAGGCAAACCAGATATCGTTCGAGGTACCCTTTTCTTTTTTTCTACCTTGGTGTATGCCTTGTTTGATTCAGGAGCAACACACTCCTTCATATCACCTACCTTTTTCCATGCTTTGAGACTTGAGGTAGAGAGGCTTCCAGTGCCCTTGGCGTTGACTACGCCAGTTGGAGGTCGAGCTGACTTGTTTGAAGTATGTAGAGACTGTGACCTAGTTTTGGGGCAACACCGCTCTTGGGGATATTTCCTATGTTTACGAATACAACCATATGATGTCATACTCGTCATGGATTGGTTGTATTCGGTGCAGGCTTTTGTGGATTTCTACAGGAAGAAAGTCGTTTTCCTTGATGCATATGGAGAGAAAGTGGTGTTTGTTGGTGAGAGAGATCCTCAGATGAGTCATAGACGAGTTTCATCCTTATCATCCATGATGGCTGGGATGATGCTGAGTTCTTCAGAGGTTCAACAGTTGGTGTTTCCTAGGGTCGTAGAGGAGTACCCTGACGTCTTTCCAGGAGAGGTAGTATCCTTACCCCCTCGACGAGAGATCGAGTTTGGGATCGAGCTATAGCCAGGAGCGTCCCCTATCTCTATGTCTCCATATAGGATGGCCCCTTCTGAGTTACAAGAGCTACATATTCAGCTTGATGGTCTTTTGCAGTGTGGTTTTGTTCGGCCAAGTGTGTCACCTTGGGGTGCACCAGTTTTTTTTGTGAAAACGGCTGATGGCAGTTTGCGGTTGTGCGTCGATTATTGTCGATTAAACAAAGTGACAATAAAGAACCGCTTTCCTCTCCCGCAGATTGATGACTTATTCGATCAACTGAAGGGTGCAAGTTGGTTCTCAAAGATCGACTTGCGGTCAGGATATCACCAAATGCGTGTAAAGGATAAGGATATCCCAAAGACTGCTTTCCGTTGTCGTCATGGGCATTATGAGTTTGTTGTAATGCCATTCGGCATGACGAATGCTCCATCTATTTTCATGGGGTTGATGAATGCTGTGTTCCGTGAATTCCTGGACAAGTTTGTTGTGGTTTTCATCGATGACATCCTTGTGTACTCCACATCTGAAGTGGAGCATGGAGAGCATCTACGAGCCGTTTTGGGAATTCTTCGCCAACATCAATTGTATGGGAAGTTGTCGAAGTGCGAGTTTTGGGATCGAGAAGTTCGTTTCATGGGGCATGTTGTGTCCCAACAGGTATTAGCTGTGGATCCTACGAAGATAGAAGCAGTGGTGTCATGGGCAGCCCCCAAGACCGTGTCAGAGGTGTGAAGATTCCTTGGTCTCGCAGGAAATTATAGGAGGTTTGTAGCCAATTTCTCCCGAGTTGCGACTCCTCTAACAGATTTGACCAAGAAGGATCAAGCGTTCATATGGACTGATCAGTGTCAGGCAGCTTTCGAGTATCTAAAAGAGATGTTGGTAAGTGCCCTAGTCCTTTTTCTTCCAGCGGAGGGAGTCCAGTTTAATGTTTTTTATGATGCTTCACATCTGGGGTTAGGCTGTGTTCTCATGCAGCAGAGGTCAGTTGTTTCTTATGGGTCTTGGCAGTTGCGTCCCCATGAATGCAATTATGCCACCCATGAACTTGAGTTGGCAGTCGTGGTGTTTGCTCTAAAGTTGTGGAGACATTACCTCATTGGTGAGCACTTTGTGGTTTTCACCGATCATAAGAGTTTGAGGTATTTTTTCTCCCAACGTGACTTGAACTTGAGGCAGCATCGGTGGATGGAGTTCTTGCAAGAATACGACTTTAAAATATCGTATACACATGGAAAAGGGAATGTTGTAGCTAACTCACTAAGCCGAAAGACACGTAATGATGTTGTGTGTGAATCTGGTGATTCCTGGAGAGTGGTGGAAGAGCTATCATCTTTGCATCTTGATATGGGAGAAGTTGGGGGTAGAGGTTGTCTTTTCTAGATGATGGTGCAGTCATCCCTGACGCAGAAGGTGGAAGAGTCTCAGATGGGTGATCTAGAGGTGAAATTCTGGAGAGACATAGTTGTTTGTGGTGAGGCCCCTGATGGTTGGTCGGAGGATGAACAACACTGAGTGTTGTATCATGACAGGCTTTTTGTCCCCTTGGCGATGCGCGAGACGGTTCTCCAAGAGTTCCATAGTTCACCCTTGGCAGTACATCCTGGTGTGATGAAGATGTACCGATCCTTGAGGAGTCAGTTTTGGTGGCCTGGGCTGAAAAGTACGGTTGCAGAGTGTGTGTCTCGATGTTTAGTCTGCCAGAAGGTGAAGGCCGAACACCGTGTTCCTGGTGGTCTTCTCCAGCAATTAGAGATTCCTTAGTGGAAGTGGGAGGAAATCTCAATGGACTTTGTTACAGGTTTACCTTGAGCTCCGGGAGGACATGATGTTATATGGGTGGTAGTGGATCATTTAACAAATTCGTCCCACTTCATAGCGATCAAGGAGTCGAGCTCAGTGGAGGTTTTGTCGAGGCAGTATCTAGAGGAGGTGGTAAGACTTCATGGAGTACCTAGGATGATCATTTCTGATCGAGATCCTCATTTTACCTCTAGGGTGTGGAGAGGTCTCCAGCATGCTTTTGGATCTCAACTGTGCCTTAGCACTGCTTTTCATCCTCAAACGGATGGTCAGACAGAGCGAACCATCCAGACTCTTGAACACATGTTGCGCTCTTGTGTTCTTGATTTTGGAGGTTCATGGATGAAGCACTTACCCTTGGTAGAGTTCGCTTACAATAATAGTTTTCACTCTACCATCGGTATGGAGCCATTTGAAGCCTTGTATGGCCGGCCATGCCGTTCTCCGTTGTGCTGGACTGGGGTTGGAGAGTCAGCAATTCTCGGACCATAACTAGTGCAGAATACAACAGAGATGGTTCAGGTGATTCGTTAGAGGATGAAGATAGCACAGGATCGTCATAAATCATATGCTGATCAAAGAAGGAGACCGTTAGAGTTTAATGTTGGGGATCATGTGTTTCTAAAGGTGACTCCCCATCGTGGGCAGCGAAGGTTTGGTCGTGGAAGTAAGATTTCTCCCCAGTTTGTTGGGCCTTTCGAGGTGTTAGCTCGTGTTGGAGTTTTGGCGTATCGAGTAGCACTTCCCCCTCAGATGAGTCGGATACATGATGTTTTCCATGTATCACAGCTTTGTCGTTACCTTCATGATGAATCTCATGTTATCGATTGGGGAGATATCGATATTGATGATGATGCAACCTTCGAGGAGCGACCTGTGGAGATCCAAGACCACAAGGATAAGGTGTTACGTGGGCGTTCTATCCCCTTAGTTCGTGTCTTGTGGCGACACGGTGGCATGGAGGAGAGTATATGGGGGCGTGAGTCACAGATACGTGCTCAGTACACAGAGTTGTTTAATGTTTAACTCTTTTCATGTAATGATGTTTCCTTGATGGTTAGACCTTTCATGTTTTATTTATGTACCTTTTGTGTGATGTTATGATTGAATTGTTTGGATATGGATTGTTTGTTTCCATATTCTCGGATGTCGTAGTTTTGTTCCAGCTTTCGAACAACTCATGCTGGTTTTCCCCTGAGAGGTATATTATGGGGTGGTTGTTCAGACCCCTCTTTTCTTCTGAGTTGGTTTTTAATTATCGAGGATGAGAATGTTTTGAGAGGTATCTAATGTAATGGCCCGGACATCTCCGGTGCACTACTTTGTGAAAATGTGGTGTTGGAGGTGTTCCGGGAGGTCAAGGTGACTTATCCCCCAACCGCACCCTACCGATAGCTCGGTCTACCGGTAGCCGCAGCCTACCCGTAGCTTGGTCTACCGGTAGCCGCTGCCTACCGGTTGCTCGGTCTACCGGTAGTCGCAGCCTAATGGTAGATCAGTCTACCGATAGCCGCTACCTACTGGTAGCTCGGTCTACCGGTAGCTGCCGCCTACCGGTAGCTTGGTCTTCCGGTAGCCGCACCCTACCGGTAGCTCGGTCTACCGGTAGCCGCAACCTACCGGTAGCTGCCGCCAACCGGTACCTCGGTCTACCAGTAGCCGCAGTCTAGCAGTAGCTCGGCAAACATCAGTTGAATAATGTTCTATCGGTAGACTTGAATAATGTTATATCGGTGAGGATCTAACGGTAGACTTGTGTTTTTATCGGCAAGGTTCTATTGGTGACCTTTTCTTTCCTTTGCCAATTTTTGAGTTCTGTGAACAGTGTTTCCAGAATTTTAAGAGCTACTGATTCCTTCCTTTTCCAAATTTCACGTTTGAACAGTGTTTCCAGAATTCTAAGAGCTACCGATTCCTTCCTTTTCCAAATTTCACGTTTGAACAGTGTTTCCAGAATCTTAAGAGCTACCGATTCCTTTTCCAAATTTCACGTTTGAACAGTGTTTCCAGAATCCTAAGAGCTACCGATTCCTTCCTTTGCCAAATTTCACGTTTGAACAGTGTTTCCATAATTCTAAGAGCTACCGATTCTTTCCTTTGCCAAATTTTTAGTATGTGAACAGTGTTTCCAAATTCCTACAGTTTTGCCCCTTTTGACGTTTCCTTTGACGTAAAATACATTTAAAGCCTTATTTTAAGGGCTCTTAAGGCCGTTTAAAATGCCATAAATCCTATATTAATTATTCCTAAGGCCAGGATGTATTTACTTAGTCAAACCGCGTTGGTTAATGCGATCTGTTTTTAATGGAGAATTAACCGGATCTTAAACTGTCGCCCCATTAAATCTTCAAAAAGGGACGAGATATCATTCTCCCTTGTTCTTTCTCTTTGTTCTCAACTAAGAGGCACTAAAACCTTTCAATCCTTTCCGTAGGAGTTGCACAATCAATATTTACTCCTAGGATTGGTTCTGCTCTGTTTTGGATGCAACCGAGCCGTGTCGATCAATCTTCGATATAAGGTATGTTGTATCATCGTTCATTTGGGGTTTATCTTCTCCTATACTCCTTTCCATAATTATACCATGTAATTTCCAATATTCTAATGGGTTTTCTTGGGGTTGGTTGGTACTGTCGTACCGCAGCATCCTCCGGTGGATGCAGTTGTCACAAGGGGAGGATCGTGACCTGTTGTGTGGATAAAGAACGTGAGGAACTGTTTGAGGTAGGGGATTCATGGCTTCTCTAATTGTATATGTGAAATTGTAGAATTATCATGATTTAGTCCTTTAGATCACAATGAAATTGACCTAATTAAATACTTGAACCGGATTAAAAGAATTGGTTGATCGCATGTTGTTGATTTATACCGTGATAACGGTTTGCCTCAAGTTTTTCTAGATAGAGTGATATCTATGATTTTATTTGATTTGTTGTTCGTTCATGATAGAAATTGATAATGAACGTAAAGCCGGAATTAATTGTTAATTAATTGGCTAAAGATAAAGAGGCATGTAAATTAATCTGGTTATTGCAGTTGTTGTAGTTGTTCTAATTTGAGGATGATCAAATTAGGGAAGTAAGCATGGTTATTTAATTGTGATAGCTTACTGATTAGGTATCCATGATTGGATCCTACGAATAACAAATCTACCAATTCAATATGGATTAAAGAACAGATTATGTGGGAATTTCTAAAACGGTTCTGAGTTACCCTCTTGTTTGTTAAAGGGTCAAGAGCTCATGGTTGTGATTGTTGTTTTTCTGCTGCTTGTGCTGCGATGTGACCCTGGAGGGGTCTTGTGATATGTGGAGGCAGGGAGGCCTTGTGGTTGTGGCAGCGGATGATGCCTAGAGTGGCGAGATACATCGTTTTATGCATGTGGTTGTCAGGGAGGACACCGGGGATGATGGAATGGGATGGATGTGGTTGCTGGATGCTTATGGTTTCATTGAATGTTAATCTGCTTTGCTTTTCCCCACTTCTCAAGGCAGCTGGTCTTGCTACCCTTCTTCCAAAGGAGGCGAAGACGCGCGGGGTATGTCATGTGCTTTCCGTGTTTAGCTTCTCGAGGGAGAATGGGTCTATGCTCTTTCTATAGGCGGCAAATACACGACGGGTAGTATATCTACTCACCGTGTTGAGCCTCCTTTGTGTTTAGTAGCATAGGATGCTTTTCTAGAATGCCTGGGAATGTGGGAAAGTAACTCTATAATGAATGTTTGATTAAATGGTGAAAATCCACAGGGATGGAGATACTGGGATTTAAAGGTGATGGGAATCTTAAAAGGAGAAGTTGTTTTGAATGTGATGCTAATTCAGTTTAATGTCGAATTTTTTATGGTTAATTAAGGTTTAATGAATTAATTAACGTACAGTGGAATTGATAAAATGAGAATGGAGTAATCTAATAAAGCTCTTCAAATGTTTGTGTGCTTATAGGATACCTAGTCTTAGAAGTAGCAGCCTGGAGTCTGAGAGACGTTAGCTACAGTTGTATCTATAAGACTAGGTAATGCCCATAGTGTGGATGTGAGTTATATATATATATTCTATACTTTTTGTGTTTCTATACGCTACTCCACCCTTTCGGTAAGGGCAACTGACACTCCAGGGATTCTGAGCCCTGGGGGGGGGTGTTTTCCCCAACATTATGATGGTAGGTTGAATGGATGACTACCCCCTTTGACCCCGCTCTCTTCTCTTGGTAGATCTTGGTGCTGTTAGGCACAGCAGTTAGTTTTACCCATATATGTGTGTAGAGGGCTGTAATGGCTCGTGGTTATTTCACACACATATATTCTGGATATAGTATCCTATGGACTACTATAGGTGTAACGTGTATAGGCTGTGATGGCTTGAGGATCCCTACTCAGTGTATGGGCTATAATGGATTAAGGTATAATAATCGATGTATGATACACGTTATCCGGGCTTTGGTGGCTTCCGAAACTTACCTGGTTACTTTTGGTTGTGGGGGTGGTGTGGTGCTTCGCCCAGGTGTCTGCGGGCAAGCCTTTGGAGAGAGATGCACAGGACGTATGTCGTTGGGGAAAGGAGGAAAACCAGTGGGGAAGTAGTAGCGGGGTAACCTTGATATTCTCCACTATATTCTATATTCTTGTATTCGTTACTTGGTGAGAGTGTCCATGGTGAGGTTGGGAACTTAGTATACCTGTTTAGGTAACGAGTTAGTTTCACTTATTGTTCACTGGGCTTTAGCATGCTTTCTTTGCTTTTGCACGAGAGGCTTGGGGAGGATCCTACTAAGTATACTGTTATACTCACCCTATGTCTATATAAACTATTTTTCAGCTCACTTGGAGCGGGTTGGAGATCAAGCTGGTTACTACTAGCTTTTGGTTGGAGGAGGAGATGTTCGGGCTTGTGGCTGCTGCCGTTTCACTTTCATTTGGGTACTTTGAGTTTTCCCTCTTTCAGTTGTAGTACTTTTGCATGACATTTCATATATGTACTTGGTTTACTTTTATATTTCAGTTCTGAGTTGGATTTGGTTGGAGTCTATTCTATCTCTCTCTTCTGCATGTGTTCTCTTAGAGGGTAATGCCTCCCATTTGTATGTTTATTATACCCTCGGTGCTAGTCGCCAACCCGGGGCCTACTGGAGGCGGGACTCGGGGGGTCATTATCTCTCTTCTCACATTGCCGGCCCAGGAGGGGTACACTTTGTGGGGAGGGGGTCGTGACAGAGTGGTATCAGAGGTCTGGTTGAGGGATAGGATGGATTTTGGAGTTAGGCACAGGTGAGGATGCATGGGGTGGTAGGGCAACGGTGTCATTCATGTTTAGCAAGTGGGGTAAACGCTGGAGACCGACAGAGACATAGGCGTTCAGGGCCCCCTATGATCTGTTGAATGGGCCTTTAAGTTTACGATGGATACTAAACAAAGTGATAGTGGTTGCAGGGTAGAGACCTAGGAAAGGATCATGCATCATTATTCTTTGCGCCTGTGTTTGAATGGGTAGACCTTGGGATAGGTAACCTAAAATTAATAAAACAAAACAATTAATTAATTATTGTTGAGTCTTCCATATTCTAGGGTTAGGAGTTCTAACAGTTGTTATTTTATAGGTATGGCTCCAGGTCGATGTCCTCGTCAGGTTTGCGCAGAAGATGCCCAGCAGGCTGTTCCAGCAGATCACCGCCGAGTAGAGGTTGACGACGATGACACTTGGAGGAAGACTCTTCGAGAGTTTCAGCACCAGAGTCTACAGAAGTATGAGGGATCCATTTCAGATGTAGTCACAAAAGACTGGTTGGAGGATATCGAGATAGGCTTCAGTTCGATTCGTGCTCGGAAGGAACATTGGGTGTCCTTGGTTGTGACGATGCTGCGTGGAGCAGCGAGGCAGTGGTGGTTCTTATTCCTCGGTGATCGTGAGGAGTCAGCAATCTCATGGGATGAGTTTCGAGAAAGGTTTAGAGTCGAGTTTCTTTCATCTACTGCGAAGGTGTCCAGTCGCCAGGAGCTTCTCACCCTTCGACAGGGGAGCTCCAGTGTTCGAGAGTTTGGAATCCGTTTCAGGAACCTTCTACGATATGCTTCAGACCTGTTACCAGATGATGAGGCCAGGGCGAGGCATTTCGAGGAGGCTTTGCGTCCAGTGATCCAGCACCAGGTCACCCCATTTATGCGGAAGACATATCTTAAGGTGCTGGCGAGGTCATAGGTTGTTGAGAGGACTTTGGCCAGGACTGGATCGTCACAAGAGGGGAATCGTCATGATTCCTCATGAAGAAGAGCTGTGGTCCGGGGTTCCCAGTTTTTAGGACAGATGAGTTTCTGTTCACCTGGGGGTAGGTCCCAGTCCTTCCCATCTCGTTTCTCCGGAGGCAGCAACTCTCAGGCCTATGCCAAGGGATCATGCGCTTGTTTTTCTTGTGGTGGTCGTGGTCATCAGCAGCGGGAGTGCCCGACTTTTCAGAGCATTCATCGTGCATCAGGTGCTCCGCTCCAGGTTCCTCCGCTGAGGCAGTTCCAGCCGAGGCAGCAGCAGCAGGTTGCACCAGCTTTAGATCACCAGAGGGTAGATGGAACAGGTAGAGGACAGCCCCATGACGCTCCCCATCCTCAGAGAGCAGAGCACGGCCATGGTGGTGGTCATCATTAGGGACAGAGAGGCCGTGGAGGAGGTCGTGGTCAGCTTCATGCTCTAGCGTTGCCATCCCCAGGCGAACCAGATGTCGTTTGAGGTACCCTTTGCTTGTTTTATACCTTGGTGTATGCCTTGTTTGATTCAGGAGCAACACACTCCTTCATATCACCTACCCTTTTCTATGCTTTGGGACTTGAGGTAGAGAGGCTTCCAGTGCCCTTGGCATTGACTACACCAGTTGGAGGTTGAGCTGACTTGTTTTAAGTATGTAGAGACTGTGAGCTAGTGTTGGGGAAACACCGCTCTTAGGGAGATTTCCTATGTTTACGAATACAACCATATGATGTCATACTCGGTATGGATTGGTTGTATTCGGTGCAGGCTGTTGTGGATTGCTACAGGAAGAAAGTCGTTTTCCTTGATGCAGATGGAGAGAAAGTGGTGTTTGTTGGCGAGAGAGATCCTCGGATGAGTCATAGACGAGTTTCATCCTTATCATCCATGATGACTGGGATGATGCTGAGTTCTTCAGAGGTTCAACAGTTGGCGTTTCCTAGGGTCGTAGAGGAGTACCCTGACGTCTTTCCAGGAGAGGTTGTATCCTTACCCCCTCGACGAGAGATCGATTTTGGGATCGAGCTACAGCCAGGAGCGTCCCCTATCTCTATGTCTCCATACAGGATGTCCCCTTCTAAGTTACGAGAGCTACGTATTCAGCTTGATGGTCTGTTGCAGTGTGGTTTTGTTCGGACAAGTGTGTCACCTTGGGGTGCACCAGTTTTGTTTGTGAAAAAGGATGATGGCAGTTTGCGGTTGTGCGTCGATTATCATCAATTAAACAAAGTGACAATAAAGAACCGTTATCCTCTCCCACGGATTTATGACTTATTCGATCAACTGAAGGGTGCAAGTTGGTTCTCAAAGATCGACTTGCGGTCAGGATATCACCAAATGCGTGTAAAGGATAAGGATATCCCAAAGACTACTTTCCGTTGTCGTCATGGGCATTATGAGTTTGTTGTAATGCCATTCGGCGTGACGAATGCTCCAGCCGTTTTCATGGGGTTGATGAATGTTGTGTTCCATGAATTCCTGGACAAGTTTGTTGTGGTTTTCATTGATGACATCCTTGTGTACTCCACATTTGAAGTGGAGCATGCAGAGCATCTACGAGCCGTTTTGGGAATTCTTTGCCAACATCAGTTGTTTGGGAAGTTGTCGATGTGTGATTTTTGGGCTCGAGAAGTTCGTTTCTTGAGGCATGTTGTGTCCCAACAGGGATTAGCTATGGATCCTTCGAAGATAGAAGCAGTGGTGTCATGGGCAGCCCCCAATACCGTGTCAGAGGTGCGAAGTTTCCTTGGTCTCGCAGGCTATTATAAGAGGTTTGTATCCAATTTCTCCCGAGTTGCGACTCCTCTAACAGCTTTGACCAACAAGGATCAAGCGTTCATATGGAATGATCAGTGTCAGGCAGCTTTCGAGTATCTAAAAGAGAAGTTTGTAAGTGCCCCAGTCCTTTTTCTTCCAGTGGAGGGATTCCAGTTTGATGTTTTCTGTGATGCTTCACATCTGGGGCTAGGCTGTGTTCTCATGCAGCAGAGGTCAGTTGTTTCTTATGGGTCTCGGCAGTTGCGTCCCCATGAATGCAACTATGCCACCCATGAACTTGAGTTGTCAGCCGTGGTGCTTGCTCTAAAGTTGTGGAGACATTACCTCATTGGTGAGCACTTTGTGGTTTTCACCGATCATAAGAGTTTGAGGTATGTTTTCTCCCAACATGACTTGAACTTGAGGCAGCGTCGGTGGATGGAGTTCTTGCAAGAATACGAAATTGAAATATCGTATACACCTGAAAAAGGGAATGTTGTAGCTGACGCACTAAGCCGAAAGACACGTAATGATGTTGTGCGTGAATCTGGTGATTCCTGGAGAGTGATGGAAGAGCTACAGCTTTGCATCTTGATATGGGAGAATTTGGGGGTAGAGGTTGTTTTTTCCAGATGATGGTGCAGTCATCCATGATGCAGAAGGTGGAAGAGTCTCAGATGGGTTATCTAGAGGTGGAAGTCTGGAGAGACAGAGTTTTTTGTGGTGAGGCCCCTGATGGTTGGTCGGAGGATGAACAACACCGAGTGTTGTATCATGGCAGGCTTTTTTTCCCCTTGGCGATGCGTGAGACGGTTCTCCGAGAGTTCCATAGTTCAACCTTGGCAGTATATCCTGGTGTGACGAAGATGTACCGATCCTTGAGGAGTCAGTTTTGGTGTCCTAGGCTGAAACGTACGGTTGTAGAGTGTGTGTCTCGATGTTTAGTCTGCCAGAAGGTGAAGGCCGAACACCGTGTTCCTGGTGGTCTTCTCCAGCAATTAGAGATTCCTCAGTGGAAGTGGGAGGACATCTCGATGGACTTTGTTACAGGTTTACCTTGAGCTTCAGGAGGACATGATGCTATATGGGTGGTAGTGGATCGTTTAACAAAGTCGGCCCACTTCATAGCGATCAAGGAGTCGAGCTCAGTGGAGGTTTTGTCGAGACAGTATCTAGAGGAGGTGGTAAGACTTCATGGAGTACCTAGGATGATCATTTCTGATAGAGATCCTCATTTTACCTCTAGGGTGTGGACAAGTCTCCAGCATGCTTCTGGCTCTCAACTGTGCCTTAGCACTGCTTTTCATCCTCAAACGGATGGTCAGACAGAGCGAACCATCCAGACTCTTGAAGACATGCTACGCTCTTGTGTTCTTGATTTTTGAGGTTCATGGATGAAGCACTTACCCTTGGTAGAGTTCTCTTACAATAATTGTTTTCACTCTACCATCAGTATGGCACCATTTGAAGCCTTGTATGGTCGGCCATGCCGTTCTCCGTTGTGCTGGACTGGGGTCGGAGAGTCTGCAATTCTCGGACCAGAACTAGTGCAGAATACAACAGAGATGGTTCAGGTGATTCATGAGAGGATGAAGACAGCACAGGATCGTTATAAATCATATGCTGATCAAATAAGGAGATCGTTATAGTTTAATGTTGGGGATCATGTGTTTCTAAAGGTGACTCCCCATCGTGGGCAGCGAAGGTTTGGTCATGGAAGTAAGCTTTCTCCCCGGTTTGTTGGGCCTTTCGAGGTGTTAGCTCGTGTTGGAGATGAGGCATATCGAGTAGCACTTCCCCCTCAGATGAGTCGGATACATGATGTTTTCCATGTATCATAGCTCTGTTGTTACCTTCATGATGAATCTCATGTTATCGATTGGGGAGAGATCGATATTGATAATGATGCAACCTTCGAGGAGCGACCTGTGGAGATCCAAGACCGCAAGGAGAAGGTGTTACGTGGGCGTTATATCCCCTTACTTCGTGTCTTGTGGCGACACGGTGGCATGGAGGAGAGTACATGGGAGCGTGAGTCACAGATACGTGCTCAGTACCCAGAGTTGTTTAATGTTTCACTCTTTTCATGTAATGATGTTTCCTTGATGGTTAGACCTTTTATGTTTTATTTATGTACCTTTTGTGTGATGTTATGATTGAATTGTTTGGATATGGATTGTTTGTTTCCATATTCTCGGATGTCGTAGTTTTGTTCCAGCTTTCGAACAACTCATGGTGGTTTTCCCCTGAGAGGTATCTTATGGGGTGGTTGTTCGGACCCCTCTTTTCTTCTGAGTTGGTTTTTAATTCTCGAGGATGAGAATGTTTTGAGAGGTATCTAATGTAATGGCCCGGACCTCTCCGGTCCACTACTTTGTGAAAATGTGGTGTTGGAGGTGTTCTGGGAGGTCAAGGTGACTTATCCCCCAGCCGCACCCTACCGGTAGCTTGGTCTACCGGTAGCCGCAGCCTACCGGTAGTCGCCGCCTACCGGTACCTCGGTCTACCAGTAGCCGCAGTCTAGCAGTAGCTCAGCTAACATTAGTTGAATAATGTTCTATTAGTAGACTTGAATAATGTTCTATCGGTGAGGATCTAACGGTAGACTTGTGTTTCTATCGGCAAGGTTCTATTGGTGACCTTTTCTTTCCTTTGCCAATTTTTGAGTTCTGTGAACAGTGTTTCCAGAATTTTAAGAGCTACCGATTCCTTCCTTTGCCAAATTTCACATTTGAACAGTGTTTCCAGAATCCTAAGAGCTACCGATTCCTTCCTTTGCCAAATTTCACGGTTGAACAGTGTTTCCAGAATCCTAAGAGCTACCGATTCCTTCCTTTGCCAAATTTCACGTTTGAACAGTGTTTCCAGAATCCTAAGAGCTACTGATTCCTTCCTTTGCCAAATTTCACGTTTGAACAGTGTTTCCAGAATCGATTCCTTCCTTTTCCAAATTTCATGTTTGAACAGTGTTTCCAGAATTCTAAGAGCTACCAATTCTTTCCTTTGCCAAATTTTGAGTATGTGAACAGTGTTTCCAGATTCCTACAGTTTTGCCCCTTTTGACGTTTCCTTTGACGTAAAATACATTTAAAGCCTTATTTTAAGGGCTCTTAAGGCCGTTTAAAATTCCATAAATCCTATATTAATTATTCCTAAGGCCAGGATGTATTTACTTGGTCAAACCGCGTGGGTTAAAGCGATCCGTTTTTAATAGATAATTAACCGGATCTTAAACTGTCGCCCCATTAAATCTTCAAAAAGGGACGAGATATCATTCTCCCTTGTTCTTTCCTTTAGTTCTCAACTAAGAGGCACTATAACCTTTCAATCCTTTCCGTAGGAGTTTCACAATCAATCTTTACACCTAGGATTGGTTCTGCTCTATTTTGGATGCAACCGAGTCGTGTCGGTCAATCTTCAATATAAGGTATGTTGTATCATCGTTCTTTTGGAGTTTATCTTCTCCTATCCTCCTTTCCATAATTATACCATGTAATTTCCAAGATTCTAATGGGTTTTCTTGGGGTTGGTTGGTACTGTCGTACCGTAGCATCCTCCGGTGGATGCAGTTGTCGCGAGGGGAGGATCGTGACCTGTTGTGTGGATAAAGAACGTGAGGAACTGTTTGAAGTAGGGGATTCATGGCTTCTCTAATTGTATATATGCAATTGTATAATTAGCATGATTTAGTCCTTTGGATCACAATGAAATTGACCTGATTAAATACTTGAACCGGATTAAAGAATTGGTTGATCGCATGTTGTTGCTTTATACCGTGATAACGGTTTGCCTCATGTTTTTCTAGATAGAGTGATATCTATGATTTTCTTTGATTTGTTGTTCGTTCATGATAGAAATTGATAATGAACGTAAAGCCAGAATTATTTTTTAATTAATTAGCTAAAGATAAAGAGGCGTGTAAATTAATCTGGTTATTGCAGTTGTTATAGTTGTTCTAATTTGAGGATGATCAAATTAGGGAAGCAAGCATGGTTATTTAATTTTGATAGCTTACTGATTAGGTATCCGTGATTGGAACCTACGAAAATAAATCTGCCAATTCAATATGGATTAAAGAACAGATTATGTAGGAATTTCTAAAAGGGTTCTGAGTTACCCTCATGTTTGTTAAAGGGTCAAGAGCCCATGGTCGTGATTGTTGTTTTTCTGCTGCTTGTGCTCCGATATGACCCTGGAGGGGTCTTGTGATATGTGGAGGCAGGGAGGCCTTGTGGTTGTGGCAGCGGATGACGCCTAGAGTGGCGAGATGCATCATTTTATGCATGTGGGTGTCAGGGAGGACACCGGGGATGATGGAATGGGATGGATGTGGTTGCTGGATTCTTGTGGTTTCATTGAATGTTAATCTGCTTTGCTTTTCCCCACTGCTCAAGGCAGCTGGTCTTGCTAACATTCTTCTAAAGGAGGCGAAGATGCGCGGGGTATGCCACGTGCTTTCCGTCTTTAGCCTCTCGAGGGAGAATGGGTCTATGCTCTTTCTATAGGCGGCAAAGACTTGACGGGTAGTATATCTACTCACCGTGTTGAGACTTCTTTGTGTTTAGTAGCATAGGATGCTTTTCTAGAATGCTTGGGAATGTGGGAAAGTAACTCTATAATGAATGTTTGATTAAATGGTGAAAATCCACGGGGATGGAGATACTAGAATTTAAAGGTGAGGGGAATATTAAAAGGAGCAGTTGTTTTGAATGTGATGCTAATTCAGTTTAATGAGGAATTTTTCATGGTTAATTAAGGTTTAATGAATTAATTAACATACAATGGAATTGATAAAATGATAATGGAGTAATCTAATAAAGCTCTTCAAATGTTTGTGTTCTTATAGGATACCTAGTCTTAGAAGTAGCAGCCTGGAGTCTGAGAGACATTAGCTGCAGTCGTATCTATAAGACTAGGTAATGCCCATAGTGTGGATGTGAGTTATATATATATATTCTGTACTTTTTGTGTTTCTATACGCTACTCCACCATGTCGGTAAGGGAAACTGACACTCCAGAGATTCTGAGCCCTGGGGGGGTGTTTTCCCCAACATTCTGATGGGAGGTTGAATGGCTGACTACCCCCTTTGACCCTGCTCTCTTCTCTTGGTAGATCTTGGTGCTGTTAGGCATAGTGGTTAGTTTTACCCATATATGTGTATAGAGGGTTGTAATGGCTCGTGGTTATTTCACACACATATATTCTAGATATAGTATCCTATGGACTACTATAGGTGTAACGTGTATAGGCTGTGATGGCTTGAGGATCCCTACTCGGTGTATGGGCTATAATGGCTTAAGGTATAATACCCGATGTATGATACACATTATGCGGGCTGTGGGGGCTTCTGAAACTTACCTGGTTACTTTTGGTTGTGGGGATGGTGTGGTGCTTCGCCCAGGTGTCTTCGGGAAAGCCTTTGGAGAGATATGCACAGGACGTATGTCGTTGGGGCAAGGCGGCAAACCAGTGGGGAAGTAGTAGCGGGGTACCCTTGATATTCTCCACTATATTCTATATTCTTGTATTCTTTACTTGGTGAGAGTGGCCATGGTGAGGTTGGGAACTTAGTATACCTGTTTAGGTAACTAGTTAGTTTCACTTGTTGTTCACTGGGATTTAGCATGCTTTCTTTACTTTTGCATGAGAGGCTTGGGGAGGATCCTACTGAGTATACTGTTATACTCACCCTATGTCTATATAAACTGTTTTTCAGGTCACTTGGAGCGGGTTGGAGATCAAGCTAGTTACTACGAGCTTGTGGTTGGAGGAGGAGCTGTTCGGGCTTGTGGCTGCTTCCGTTTCGCTTTCTTTTGGGTACTTATAGTTTTCCCCCTTTCAGTTGTAGTACTTTTGCATGACATTTCATATATGTACTTGGTTTCCTTTTATATTTCAGTTCTGAGTTGGATTTGGTTGGAGTCTATTCTATCTCTCTCTTCTGCATGTGTTCTCTTAGAGGGTAATGCCTCCCATTTGTATGTTTATTATACCCTCGGTTCTAGTCGCCAACCCGGGGCCTACTGGATGCGGGACTCGGGGGGGTCATTATCTCTCTTCTCACATTTCCAGCCCAGGAGGGGTACACTTTGTGGGGAGGGGGTCGTGACAATTCTTATCCTCTGGTAATTTCACTATAAATATTTTTCCCTAGCATTTTCCTCTTATTATTCACTCTAGAGTTCAAATGAATGATTTTATGAAAAATAAACTTTTCGATCAAAAACTCTTTTTCTTCCAAAAAGAATTTTCTAAAAATGTTTTAAAAATTCTGTCTAAAATGTTTTTTTTTCAAGTCCAAAAGTATATTTTTTTCAAAAAAAATTTAAATAATTTTTAAAAGCTTAATTTATAATATTTCAAGGTTATTTTCAATGAAAATCATCTTGAAAATGTTTTATATTTTATAATCAAATTCTCAAAATTATAAGGGTATTTTGTTCAAAATTCTTTTAATGACCATTTTATAGTATTTCCATTCAACAAAATCAAAAATAAATCCTTACACTTATTTTACAATGGGGATATTTTTTAATGATACTATAATTATTCTTTCTTAGGATGTATTAAGATTGTTTCAAAGAGATTTTTATGAAACCCATTTATTTTGAATATGTCAATAATGTTGGAAAAATATTTTTATGGAACCCATTTATTTTCCACCAGTTAATAATGATTGAAAGATATTTTCATAAATATATTTATAATAAATGGGTTAATAATTTTTGAAAACTAATTTTTTGAAATCCATTTATCTTTTATGGGTGAATCATATCTCAAAGAGACTATTATGGAACCCATTTCTTTTGCAAGAAATAATCATGTTTCAGAAGATATTTTGATGGAACCCTTTATTTTATATTGGTTAATCTGGTTACAAATATATTTTCAAGGAATCCATTTATTTTGAAATGGTTAATTATATTACAATGATATTGTAATGGAACTAATTTCTTTTATATGGGTTAATCATACTTCAAAGTGATTGTTATGGAACCCATTTCGTTTCTATGGGTTAATCTATTTTAAAAGGAATAATGATGAATTCTATGAGTTTTATGATGAAATGAAATATCAATATAATTTATTTGTGGTTCTTAGAAATCATAAATAATGGGTATTCCTAGATAGTTTTGGGTGATCCAGTTACATCTTATACTATGGGGCAGCCCAGATAGTGCCAGTAGAGCCAGTTATAAATCACATAATGGGGTAGCCCAGATGGCTTCGGCTGAGGTAGTTATATCGTATGTGATTGGGTGGACTTGATAGTGTCCGGTGATCCTGTTATATAAAAAATTATGGGTCCACTAAGATATTTCTCCAATTCATTTGGTAATGATTATATTGGTAGTGAGACATATGGTTATTCCAATTAAAAGGGGTTTAAAGGATTTTATGAATATAATGCTCCAAGTTATCGAAAATGGATTAAATTTCTTCCTATGATATTATAATTTTTATTGTAATCAATATTTATATCTCATGATTCCTTATTGTTGAATCTAATGACTGTTTACTCTTCTATGTTTTCAAATTTTATGATCTAGGTAATGATTAGTATGATTTCTTTTATGATTTTATCATTCAATTTGATTTTTTCATCACACCATTATACACTTCTTATGACCATTGATTATATTAAAATACTAATGATTATATTTACCCTTACTAGAAATTTGATCTCACCCTTCTTATGTGTCCTTATCCCCAGGTTATAAATAATTAGGCTAAATGAATTATGTTTAGAAAATATTTCATATTGATGATGATGCTGAATTAATGTGAGTTATTTAAAACTAGGTTAAGGGGGAGAAATTATAATTTAATGACACTGGTATTATTTTTTTGAGTTCTTCCAAATACTCTAAAACATTAACCCTAAAAGGCCCTTGAGAATTTAGGTGATACTATTTTTCCATTTGATTTTTTAAGGGATGAAAGGGAAAAAATTAGGCCCCAATTTTTTGTATCAAATACTTAAATGTAATATTTATTATTTAAGAACTAGAACCAGTAATGCGGGATCTAGAATGTTATAGTTTACTATTGTTTTGATTTAAAAACTATTTAACTGATTATAATTTCTTCTATTATCTAATGTTGATAATATTCAGATATTCATATCAAGACAAGTTATGGTACACCCAGGTGGGATCCTACTGATCTTGTTTATCTAAAACCATAAACACTCATTAGGCAGTGTGTATACATGGTTATGTGATTTTATGAAAGAACATACAATGATCCATAGTGATGCAGTTGTGTTTCTATCAGTTGTGTTTGGATATCTAGTGGCGAGATGTTGGCAGATTACATATGCCATCACATGGGATATTTGGTTTCTATTTTGGTTTTCCCTATCTATTTGACTTGTATATTAATTTGTTCTACCTTCTTGAGTTATACTGCTTCCACTATGTTCTTTTTTTTATGGAATTTATTTTCCTTTTTATTTTTCCACTATTTATATATTCTATTAATATATATATATATGACATGTTTTTTTGGATTCAGGTTGGGATAAATCATTCCAAATGGTTGTTGTTTGATACCCAAATTCTATTTACCAACCCATGGGGATTTTGACCACCCTTCATGTATGGGGAGGATCAAGTATGGTTCAATTTTCAATGGTACTCTAGGTCATTTCATTATATAACCATTAATACCTTAAAGTTCCATGTTTTAAAATTATTATTCAAACAATATAATCTATACTCTTATTATTCTGTTTAACCACTCCATTTTATTATGGATTATATGGAGCACTAAATTATTATCTAATTACATGTCTGTTAAGATATTCAGTGAACTATCTATTGAAATATTCTCTCCCATTGTTTGATCTAAATGTTTTGGTTTATAATCTTGTTTAATTCTATATAAGTGATCTAAAACTCTTCAATATGTCCAAGGCCTGGGATATATTTAATACGAACATGATGTATTCCATTATTGTTAAATAATGTATGAAAGTGATGAATTATCATTCTCCATTTTTTGAATTCCTAGTCATATGGTCAAAAATATCTGAGTGAATCAGTTCACGAGGATTTAACATTTTAATTTCAACTCTCTTAGGAGTTTTACTCACTATATTTCATTTGGAATGATTTAAAATAAATAGTGGCATCCCCTTTAAAGATGGGAATATTCCTAAAAATATATTATTTTATTAGTTTTATAATACTATTTTGGCCAATGAGACCAAGTATTCCAGTATATATATTATTTTATTCTTGTAGGATCATGTAACAAATGACACTTACATCCCTAGACTGAAAAATATTTCATGGAGTTCTCAAACGATTTGTAACAATCACCCTTTATTTTTTATTTTTTTCATGAATCTATTTTTCTAAATATCACCACATTTATAGCATCACATAGTAATAATACACTCATTTGTTTTCTTTTACCCATCAACAATTAAAACACTATGAACTCTAGTATTATTTTTTTCCAATAATTGTTGTCCGAATACCTATGATATTTAGAAAACTATGATTAAAAAATTTCATAGCTCCCCATTATACATATCAATATTTTTAGGTTGTTCAAATCACCAATAATTTGACATGAACACCCACTTCCTGGGATCCAATTAATTTTCAATTTTCAAGATTTGAATAAAGCATTAACACATTATATTGTTTCCAATATTGATTTGATTATTATTATTTTAAACACTTAGAAATATATGCATCTGAACTAGGATAAAAGAATCACCCACATATGAGGTGTGACATTCATGATAAAATCATATACAAACTTCTTATGGGCCTCCAAATCCTTTTTCATTACAATTTTATGCTTTTGTTGATGCCGACTTTTATGAGTTCTCATATGTTGTTATTTTCTACTACTTGATTAATTCAATCTTATCAATTTAGGTAGAGACATATTATGCCAAAAATATTATTCCATCTTTCCAAACCAACCATATCAAAAACATTATTCATGAAATATTCAAGTTTGAAAAAATATATATTATAAAAAGGGTTTCTTTGTTGATTTTTTAGAACATGAATGTGTAGACTCTATAAAAACCATTTATGGAATTCATCATTTGACATTTTTGATACTAAAGACTATTTTCATTAATTTATTAATTCCATATCTATGTTGATTGAAAAACTTCTCTAGGTAACTTAGGGGTTCTATAATGATATTTATCTCATAATTATTTAGTGTATGTAATTTTAAATTTTATTAGAGATTATAAAAAAATTCACTATCTATGAATTAAATCTTGTCTAGAATAGCTATTTTGACCTGGATTATTATATAATTCACTTTTCTCTTTAACAAACTTATACATATTTTATTTATTTTTATCTTTATACTTCTTAAATTCTATATTTTATTTTTTCAGTTTTTCAACTTTATTATCCCCAATGATAATGGAAAAAGTCATGTATTTATTTATTACACCCTTTTTTAAATATCAAGCTTCAATATCTCAATTTCTTTGTTTACAATATATTTTTCAACATATAGTTTACTTTTTTTATCTAAAAATACTTTTATCTATGTTTTAACTTCTCTCAAACGTCACTTTTATTTCAAACACCTTTTCATTTCCATTATTATATTAATTTATTTAGATGTATCTTTTTCCTTTATAATAAACTCATTATAACACCCTGACCCTAGAATCTTATAGATGATGCATTAATTTAATACATTGGCATAATTTCAAGGAATCAAATCCCGAAAAACTGATTAATTTATCTGTATTGTAATGCCAAATTACATTCATGATACCCATAATACATTGGGAAATATGAAATACTAACATGATACATATTAAAATGAAATAAATTTCCTCCTTGAATTCTTATTATAAAATTTATTCTTCATAACCAGGGGAAAGGAAACATAATAAGGGTGTTTTCAAATGCTCAGTTAGGGTAGGTAAAGTGGAAGAAATAATTAATAAAAAAGAATAAATTAACATTTCAAGGTTAATAACTAAGAACACATTCCATGTAATCAATAACTGATAAGAAAGTGAGTAAATAATAGGTCATGGTAAATAACTAAAAACACATTCCATTGAAATAACTAGATAATTAAATGTATCCATATATATATCAATAAAAATATCATGGATGTATAATAGATAAAAATAAATTGTGGAAATACTGAATTATTGGTGGTCAAGATTCCAAGGAACATGATACCTTCACCGTATAGATAGTTTAAATCATACTATGTAAAAATCCCGTATCTAATGCTAGCGAACAGATTTTTTCCTATGAGACTAATGATGCGTCATGGGGATTTCATTAACCGGACCCCAACCAATCGAGTTTTTATTATCCAATATTCAACCTGTAGGACTTGAATTAACCGGTCCCCAACCCATATAATGCATGTCTAAATAATTTAAATAAACAAAGTGCCTTATCCAATATCTGTATTGAGTAAAGTATTCCAAATGATCAGTATTTCCACAAAATACTAAAATAAAATTCAAAGTAAACACTATATGTAAAATTTTATATGGTTTTGGTAATGAACATATCCATGATAAATGATATAGATAATTAAGGGAAATAAAATGTTCAATGATCATATGAAATTAAATATTTTAAGGGGTGTAAATGGAATAAAGGAAGTAAATGTGAATATTACCCTTGGACAACTCAATCATAAACCATCCAGTGGAAAAATAATTATGGTATCAATACAATGTTTTCCATGTAGATTAAAAATAAAGGGTTGTTGTTTTGTATGGATAAAAATACTATAAAAATATCTTAAAAAACATCTTTTCAAATTATCCTTTAAAACATGAAAATAAAACATCCAAGGAATGATGTTTTGTAAATCCATACATGCCATACGAGGTAAAAAAGAACATTCCATTTGTACGGTAAAAAGTTTAGAAAAAATCATTTAAATGAAAGAGACAAACATATTCTATTGAAAACATTGGTAAAATGAAAAGGGTAAAAATGTATTCCCCAAATTACTTTATATTTTTATTTTAAAAATTTATAAACCATGTTTTTTCGAAAAAAATGGATTCTGTTACTAAAGAGATAAATAATGTTGGGTTTTAAAAAAATCTAAAACATTTTAAGCACCAAAGACTGAGAAAATGGTACTCATACTTGAAAATTTTAATTAATAACTAGATTATAATAATATGAAAGGGTTTATTAGATAACTATCATATAATTTCCCATAATTGGAATTCATGTGTAAACCATCCTGAAATAAATGAGATTGTAAATTTAACCCTTGAAAAGATTATAATATTGGAGTTAGAATAAATCCATGAGTATATTATGTGTATCAACTATATATATACATATAGAAGAGTACATAAATAAATATATAGTCAATGTCATTATAAAAAAACATATATTATTAATGAAAACAAGGAAGTAAAATATCCCAATGAAAATAAATTGAGTTATGGAATTCTTTTCCACTTGGAATGTTTTAACTCTAATACCCTTAGAAGAAATAATTAAAATTAAAACAAAAAATATCATGAAGAATGAATGAATCATGATATTATATGAAAAAGTGATAGCATTTAACCCAAATATAATAAATTTGGTGCACAACAATAAAGTAATTGTTTCTTGATAAATTCAACAATTGCAGAAGGATGTGATATTTTAAAGATAATCCTTAAAAAAATTCTTCAGGAGAATAATCATTAAACATTCCAATATTTCCCATACCACATTGAATAATTTCAATCATATTATCCATAATGGAACAAAATTTAATGAAACGTAAAATATCTTGATAATAAATAGGTTCATGATATAACAATTCAAATGGAATTATTTACAACATATAAATGAAAATAGGTTCAAAACAAAAAATAAGTATAAATGTAATGTAAATTGAAAATAAATGACTTACCTTGAATTTTATTCATTTGAACATCATTTAACATTATGTATAATAAACTTATGTTAATTATATAAATGATTCATAAAAATTTTCATGTTTATCATTACTTTTATTTCACTTTTTACCATGTTATATATAACTACTTAATCTATTGATTTTACATCAGATGTTTTGACCGAATTCAGTTTATGTGTCAAAAACAACTTTGGTAGGTCAACTATGGTCAATGGGGTCATTATATATCATCTAGAGAATAATAATAATGAAATAATTATCATATTTATACTTCAATTATACTTTTAAAAAACAATAATTAAATATGGTTATGAAAAATGAATCAACGTTACAATCATGTAGATGGTAAACCATATGCACAGATGAGTAATGTTCTCATTCTTCAATGATCATTATAAGAATAAGTTTAGTAGAATTATATCTTTGTAGAATCATAATTATATCTTAAATACTATATTATTTAATAATATATACTTTTATATATAATTTTTTTTGATGAAAAAGAAATCACATAGTGTTTAGGAGGTGGTAGTCCACACATCCACAACTAACATTATCACTTTTTAGTGTGGTAAAGGATAATAAATAAATTTATATATATATATATATATATACTGAAATGTTATTATTTATTGAATATAATATATATTTTTTTATAACTTATTTTTAATTATAAAGCTTCATTATACACTCCATGTATTGTGTGAATGAATCACATCACCTTGAGGGGTGGTAGTCCACACTTCCACAAACAATTTATCATTTTTACACAAAATGGAATGTATAAATACATGCATTGTAAATTAATGAAATAATATTAGAGAAATTATAAATATAATATATATCTTATATAATTATATTATCCATCATAATTATGACATTGATCAACAGTAAAGGAATAATGAACAATCATTGTTTCGTGAGGCGGTAGTTTATGGTTCACATAAACAGTATGGTTGTTACCCATTAGTTGAGAGTGTGAGTAATATTAGGTTAAAAAAATAAAAAAAATAGTATATTTTGGATACTATTTTTTATATGAACATGGAATCAAAATATTTTAGGTTGTGGTGTAGTAAATGAATGAAAAGTGATTGTTGGAAAGCATTATCTTAAAAATCAAATGACTCCTTTTGGTTTTAAAAATGGGATTATTGGGATGGAATAAAACTAAAATGGATGAATCATGGTCAAGGGAAGGAATGTTTGGAAACTATTTGGGATGATCTTTTCTGAACCTAAGTTCTTTTAGTTGCGTGATTAAGTGGGAGAGGTGGTGTCCTTTTATAGTACTGGAGGAGTGACACTCTTGTAATAATTTGAAAAAGGAATTCCATGAAGGGTTTTCATGTTTCAAGTGCATCCAATAATGGACTTAATTATGGATAAGACAGTTTGTGGCCTAACTATGGATAGAAAATATCTTTTTCACAAGTTAATTGGTCATTTTTGGCCTTGTTTTTATAGTTTAGTCCCTTATTAAGCTTAATTTATCCTTAATCGTTATAAATAATTTTAATCACTTTCACTATTATTTTTGGTCAAAAAAAATTTGGTATTATTAGAAATTAGAAATTATTATTTTTAAAAATATTGAATCCATTTTTCTAATTTCCAAAAATATAAGTGGAATAAATTTATTTAAATTTAATAGTGTTGGCGGGATGACAATGTGAGGTTTTAAATTAAAAGCATCCAAATGTTTGAAAAGTTTTTTCATTAAATTCCAAAGTGAAACTGGTCCCAATGACCTTAATTGGATAAATAATTTTATATTTTATATAATTTTACATTAACACCAATTAAAAAATCAATTTATAAATATAACAGATAAAAAACATTGGAATTAAAATACAGTATTATTAACTATTCACATAAAAAATGAAACTTCCTGAAATTTTTCCAAAAATTCACCCTAAACTAATTTTGAAGTTTCAAATTCAAAATTTATGTTTATTTTGAAATTTTAAACCAATAAAAGATTCAAAATGCATATTTAAAATGAGTTATCCATTAAAATTCTGTAAAATTCCCTTTATAAAAATAAACGTTTTAATGTTTAAAATAGTGTTTGTTTCTATCTTATGACTATAAAACCTTATATATGATTATAAAAATTATTTTATTGAATATAATATATATAATTATAATTAATTATGTTTATTATGACAAAAATCTTTTGGAAGCATAAAAATAATAATATTTCATTTTATATCCAATTGGTTATTTTTTTATTTCTCATTAATTGGTAATCAGTGAATTCATTTTATATTTATATATACAATAAATTTTAAAATTTTAGTTAATAGTATTCATAACCACTAGCATAATTATTAAGTTATATCATATTATATTAAATAATTATATTTTAATAAAACATTGTTATTTTTTGAAACTCAGTATTGTGTGAAATGAAAGAAATCGATGAAGGTAAATTATACGATTAATGTAAGATAACCTGGTGTTTATTTCATTAAAAGATATATCATGTATCAAATTTTTTAAAATAGTAGATATATATTATAGTCTTGGGATATTACATTCCATTACAATCTTGGCGATGTCTGTCATACATGTTACCAAATAAAACATTGTACTTTTAAATTTTAGGGTGTTACATTCTTAAACCATAATTAAATTACATCATCACAATTTAAACTCTATATTAGTAATATATTATTTGACATTTTCTACATTTAAATTCCACATTATGAGAAGGGTTCATAAAAAATTCTATAAAAAAAGTTAACAGTAAGTACAATAGTCATATGGACTAACATATAACTAGGTATCTATGTATGAGAACATTAGTGGAATGTAGAGATATATACATGGAGTATAAATGTAAATGTAAATACCTCGAAATCCCAGGGAATTTTTTTTAATACATGGGAATTTTATGAGTCTGTGAAAATTTACGATGCTTGATTTTGAGGCCCGGTGTGCCTGGAATAAATTTATGAAGTTTGTTTCGGGTAAGGTTTAGTAAACGTACGAGTGGGTTTTTATAACATTTGAACCGGTGCTCATAATTGAAATCTGAGGGAAACGTTGAACTTGCAGTGTCGGTATTCTCTTTAGAAGACTTTCACTTCGATGGTATTGGGTCGATTTTATAAGTTAGTTTTTGGGTTTTTATTATTAAATTAAATAAAAATAAAGTAGAGGCTTTATTTTTATTTCTTGTTGGTTAAAACCTCCAAGTGGAAGTTGGAGGTGGGGGCCACCACACCTTAACCTGCCATGAGATTTTATGGTGGTGGGGCCCACCCAAACATAGCCTCAATTGGGAGGATAATTCTGATGGGGACCACCCGGGCTTGTAACCCTTGGAACCCCCCATTTAAGGTGGAGAAACTGTTTAACTCCCCTTATTTATTATGCCAAATATATAATGCCCCAGCCTTAAACCTTACATAATCTTGAGTTATTACAAGATTACACATTGAGGATCTTTTCAGGTTTATATTTTTAGATAATTAGATCATAAAACTTGCATTACATTCCACAATTAAACAAAGTGGTTACATAAAAGATAGTATTCATTTTTCCATCAAAGGAAACATATTTAAAATAAAACATGGATTCTTTCTTGACACTTCCTTGAAACTATCATCATATCATGTACCATTCCCTTGAACTATGAAAAACATTTCAAAAACTTCGGATGAGCATAAAAATCTCAGTAAGGGTTATAAAAAGTATGGAAATGAAACATGAGTACATATATACATAAGAATGAAATCATACTTTACCCATAAAGCATAAGCACTTTAACATACCTCATAAAATCATGAATAAATCATAGAAATCATAAGACATAATGGTAACTTGAGGCATTCATAACATTATTATGTAGGGAGTAACCCTCTTGGTTACGTTTGGAATACCCATCACAGTATATCCCCTAAATCTCTTCGGAGAAACCTTAACGTTTAACTCCTTCACGTTACCCAATGCATTAGAGGGATATATCGGGCTCACCCGCCCTTAGTTTATCACGGAACCACCCATATTCATAAAAAATTCCCAAGAACCATAACATAATCGTATCACATAACTTAATCATAAAGGAAAGATAACATTCCCACATTGCAACAACAATATAACATTTTAAGATATTGAAATAATGAATCCATTCTAAAAACCATTTCCAAAACCATTTAAAACATTTAAAAAGGAGATTTTTGAATCAAAGTGTCCCATACCACTTTGAAGATTTTAACATTTTAAACCATTAATATCCATATAAATAAATCCTTAAACCCATTTTGAAAACATGGATATTAATGAGAAATATTTACAAGAATAAATCATTAAAACATTTAAAATGATATTTTAGTTAAACGGTTTTTAACAAAATGAGAGATACTTGAATAAAATAATTGAGGTATAACATTTAATAAGAACATTATAATATCATGAGAATAAAGGGATTCATGATATAATATTATAAAGGACATTATATACACCATTAAAGAGTTAATTGGTGCATAACAACAATGAAGTCTCAATAGAAATGTAAAATGAGATGAAATCCCTTATAAAGAAGGTATACTTAAGTTAAGGATAAATCAATATCATAGTTATGTGTGACAAATATAAATACACCCAATATAAGTGGATATTATGTGTAAAACAATCAATGGTCATTCACACATATTCAAAATATTACATATTCCATAACTACATGTTGAACCCAAAGAAATTGAAATTGGGTTAATAAGTTCCCTTGTAAAATTTCGACAGCCTAACGGCGTCACTTGAAAATTCAGAAAATGAGTTGATGAGAGAGAAAATGGTATCTCGTCACATGGAAATAAAATTTACATAAATAAGGATACATAATAACATATCCCAACATAATATTATGTGAATTAAAAGACATAACAGAAGAAGTCTTTTAAAAAGAGGAGGGTGAAAGGTCCGCTTACCGAGTTGGGTAACTTTCGAAACGTACACCCCATGGAAGAAGGGTAATACAATGAATATGTAAATACACATAAATGAAATTATACTACAAAAAGTGTATAATAATGGTCAGTACATACACCACTCAAAAGAAATGGTGGCAAACGTAGCATAAATGTCACGGGAATAAAAGTGAGATGAAAAATCCCTTACGAAAACTCGGCAGCCTAAAGGCACCACTTAAAACTTCCAAAAATGGATTTATGAGATAAAATAGGGTCACTAATAATATGAACATAAAAAGTACAGTATTAGGTATATAAAATAACATCCCCAAACATAAGAAATATGAGCTTAAAATAAATGACATAAAATATAGTACTTAAAAAGAAAGAGAGAGGTTGGATCCCTTACCTCGGGTCTGACTTGACTCAATCGTTCTTTATCCTCCTGAATAATAAACATGAGTTAATTTATACTTGATTAAGAACCTTTTTTCAAGTTAATTATTCCTTTTATATCACTTAATACCATGCTAATAACACTATGTAATTATTTAAGTTAATAATGATCGTTTTTTAGATCATTGCTACTTGAGTCAAAAATAAACTTTTTATAATTACAAGTTGTTCATGTGGTAAAATATATATTATATCCAGAATTATATTCAATATGTAGATATCATATATATCATATATATCCATTATATGCATGCATTTATAATATTACATAACATTTAGATGTAAGAAATGAAATGCACCGTTCATGGAGACGGTAATCCGTACGTACGCATGAACGCTACTTCCATTTATATTTCTTATTTAATGGAATTAAAACATAATGATACATAATATTATTATAATTATAGTATGGTATCATATATAATATCATTAAATCATACCACATATGGTATTAATGAATCAAATCACTTTGAGGGGGCGGTAGTCCGCATATCCTAAAATGAAGATATCGCGTTTAACCATAATGGAAACCATAAAGGTATGCCATAAATGAAAAAAACAGAAGATTAAGTAAAACATAAACATATTATATATCATATATAAATATAGTGATGTCTTAATGGCCACCTTTGAGCGTGTTAAAAGAATATTGAACAATCATCGTTTCGTGAGGCAGAAATTCACCATCCACAAAAACAGTATGTTCTTTAACCATTAGATGCAGGTGTGTGTGAGTGTAGCTAGAATAATTATTATAACAAAATCCTAGTATATTTAAGATACTTTATTTGTTACAAAATAAATGAATAAAAAGATTTTATGGGGTTGGAGAATCAAAACAAAACAAAAGAACACAAGTGAAGACATTACCTTAAAATCGGTTATCTCTCTTTGATTTGAGCTCAAAGGCTTCCATGGGAAGACTTCTGCCCAAAGTGAGTCTTCTAGGAGTAATAGAGGGATTTGGAGAGATAAAATGAGTAGGGGTTGGCCGAGCCAAAGGCTTGAGAGGTGTGGGTAAGGTGGTAGAGGTGGGGGCCTTTTATAAGAGGAGAGAAGGGGCACTCTTGGAAAGTTACAAAATGTTACTTTATTTTCAAATGATTTTCGGATTTTAAAGGTCCCACATTGATTTATTTAGAGGATAAGGTGGTAAGGGTTCGAAATATACTCATAAAATAGTTCTTTGACAAGTTTAAGTTATAGTTTTAACATTATATTTTCATTTTATTTAAATCCTTTATTAATGAGGTAATCGTTGCATCATCATGATGTCATAAATAATTTAATTTATTTAATGTCTAAAAATTATAAAACAAATATCATGATGTAGGAAATCGTTTTAGATTTCTAATGAATATTTATAGTAAAAAATATTACTTGTATAACCCCATTTAAAAATTGTTTTAATAAAACAACTCATGCTTGTGACATTTTTATTTTAACTTTAAATAAAAAGTTATTTATGTCATTTTCTGACCAAAGTGGCTCCATGGGGTCCCCAAGTTGACCTATGGATTTTCGTGGTCGTCCATGACACATACAATGAGGGTAGGACATGTTTCTAGGTCATTTCATATTATTAAAACATTATTTTTACCTTAAATTACACTTATTACCTCTAATCGCGATTAAAAACTTAATAGTTACTATTCACCAAAAAATTATTTTAATCCCATTGAACCACATTTTACATCCTAATGACAACCATGTATCTCGGATTTTTGAAATTCAAATCACAGAAGTGGTAAAGTTTCATTTAAATGAAAAATCAGTTTTTAAACTACCACTTAGTGGTTTCACTATTCATCAAAAATTGAAGTTTTTCCGAAAAATACCAAAAATTCACCCTAAGCTATATTTGATATTCCGAATTAAAAAATGATGTCTATTTTAAAAAATTCAAAATATATATGTTTCATTAATTAATTTAATAATTAATTACCGCTGTCAAAACAAATAGCGTGTTTTTAAGAAACAATATCTATTAAAAGATTGACACTAGTTTAAGTCCAATTTCAAAGTGAAATTAATTCTAATGACCACCATTAGATTAAACGGTAAAAATATATTCTAAATACACTTTAATCTAAATTAAAAATATAATCTATCCATATAAAAAATCAAATTAAAAGGAGTTTTTGAATTAAAATGCAACATTTTCAATAAAAATGATCTTTATCGGAAAAATAACAAACTTTTACACAAAGTAAATTTTTATGTCCAGATTCTAAAGAAGGATTTTATTTTTTAAAATACAACATATAAAATTGTAAAAAGTATATTTAAAAATGGTTCTCCATCAAAAGGCGGTTAATCGACCTTTTAAAGAATATTAGAAGATTTATGCTTAAAATTGGATTCATTTCCATTTTAAGCCTCCAACATTTATTGGATAAAAGTAAAAATATTTGACAAACATATATAATCATTTTGTAGTTAGTTCCATTCATTTCTTCCATTACAATGGCTAGGCGTTAACTACCTTTTAAAATAATATTATTTTATTATTAGAGTGCAACGTAAGATTTCAAAGAAACTCGTTGTTGCGTATTGGGTACGCCCTCGAGCATAGCATTCCCTTTAAAGTGATATTAATATTTTATTCAAAAATATGGATAAATATGAAAATGTAATATTTTTTATTTACCTGGGGTGTTACATCCTTCCCCCCTTTTGGAAATTGCGTCCTCGTAATTTTAAAATAAGGCTTGGAAGATTCATTGAAAATCCCACATCGGAACAAGAGTCAGTAAAACTATCACTTTAAAAGAATGGGAGAGAAGTACAAATGTCACCCGAGTTAACCCATACTCGGATTAAAAGTATGAAAATATGGATATGGAGGAAAAAACAAAGGGTCATGTTCTGATGGAGAGTGATAGTAAACATGTCTAGGAGAAAATTAACAACAAGAAAATCACAAACTTGTGATGGGTTAAACGGTATTTGATTCCCCAGTAAGAAAAATTAAGAGACAACATTTTTGTTTTAAGTTACTTTTCATTGAGGAATTTATTTATGAGCTTAACTAAAACATAAGTAAGAATACTTAATTGTCATGTTGACTTTCAACTTTTACTAGATTTCTTACACGAACTCATATTTTCTCCAAAAGACGAGTATTTAGGATGACTTGTTCACATTAAGAGAGCTATAATAAACTTCTAGAGAATCACCTAATCCACAAAAGAGAACTATATACTTCCCATGTATTTAGACCTTAACCAAAAATAAAACAAAAAAGGTTAGTATGAGATCAGATAATACCCAAAAATGATAAAAAAATATATTATTAATCTCCAAAATTTGTCAAACAAAACCCAAAGTTCAACAAAGACCAATCAATAAACATCTGTCCATAAAATTCTACAAAGTAATCCAAACTAAGATTGAAACCCAATTCCTTGAAGGATTTAATCACATAGTCTCCTAAGATAAATTTTAACATTTTCCTCTAAAATAACATCAGTTACTCTTACAATCTCATACTGAAAAGTAATTAACCTAATCACATATCCTCCATGATAGGCTAATAATTTAAATTGATAAACAAAAATCAACTTACTCTTAATTCATAAAATCATCTAACTAAAAAGAATCATTCCAACTAACCAGGGACTTCACGTAGTCCAGTGGTAGGCGATAAATACCAGTTTCACTTTGGTTGTGGGTTAGATTCTCACATCTTCATTCGACACGACGGGTTGTCACACGGTCTGCGTGTTGTCCCTTTTCAAAAACTATATAATTTTATAACATTCCTCAAAAAAGATAAATTCATCAAAAATAACCATAATATATTTTAACCACAAGGGTTATCTGATAACTTCCATTTTGCAACCCAAAATTTATTAACCAGTAATTACCTCAAATTCAAGGATCATATAAACCCAAATGGTTCTTTATAACTATATCCACAAAAGAAAGGATAATTATTCCTTGAATAAAATTTTCATATATCAAACATCAGGGTTACTATAAAAAGTCTTCTAATGTAACCCCGTCATCAAAAAAGACTTAATACATCTAAGAATTTTACCATCCTAAAATCTACCATAACTCTTGAATCCATTATATGATGACTTCTTACTCATTAAACATTCTTCATGATCCATTAGCCATTCCTTTTCAACTTATTCTGAAATACTTCTTTCCTACAAACAAAATCATGAATCATATACTAAGATTCCAATAATAGGAAAACATATGTTAAGAAATAATCCATAACTTTCATTCTTCATTGTCAGTTTCTTCATCCTCAATCAGAATGGAATTAGGTATTGGTAAATGAATATTTGTACGATCTTGGTGACCCCATTCCCGAAACTTCTTCGTAGGACATGTGTTTGCATAATGACCATGCACACCACATTTAAAACATTCAATTGATCCTTCAGAAATAAATTCTTTCCCTTTCCTAGAGTTAACTAGATGCTTCCTTTTTCCATGCCAGGTTCTTGATTTATGACCTTCATTTCGACATCTATAGAATTTTTTGTCCCTTTGAAACATTTTCCTATGTGATTCTTTCCACATATTTGACACATTGGTTTTTGAACATACTTACCTTTATGATTATTACCTAAACTTCCGTAGGGATTTGTTTCTTGCATATACGATGCCTTATAAAAATCGCTAAGGTTCAGTTGGTCAATAATGACTCCAGATAGTTGGTTGAGGATAACCACAAGATTTCTCATTGCATCCCCCATATCATTCAGTAGTTCTTTCATAAAACCGTCACAGTTTTCTTCAAATACACTGTTACATTGGTGCCTTCTAGATCCAGCCATTTACTAAAACCAAAAATGTCAGTGTGAGTATATCAGTAAAATCATCAAATAAAAAAGAGAAAGATTAACACCAAGATATACTTATCCAAGTTATCTCAAACTCATTATAACTTTCAAAAAAACGATGACTCCATCTAATATACTAACCATTGTGGTTATACACAACTTTTCACTTTTTCTTAAACAACACTCTAACCTCTAAAGTTATCTAAACCGACCTCTGATACCAACTATAAGGCCCCAGCCTTAAACCTTACTTAATATTGAGTTATTACAAGATTACACATTGAGGATCTTTTCAAGTTTAGAGTCTTAGAGAATTAGATCATAAAACTTGCATTACATTCCACATTTAAACAAAGTGGTTACATAAAATATAGTATTCATTTTTTCCATCAACGGAAACATATTTAAAATAAAACATGGATTATTTCTTGACACTTCCTTGAAACTATCATCATATCATGTACCATTCCCTTGACCTGTGAAAAACATTTCAAAAACTTGGGATGAGCATAAAAAGATCAGTAAGTGTTATAAAAAGTATGGAAATGAAACATGAGTACATATATACATAAGAATGAAATCATACTTTACCCATAAAGCATAATCACTTTAATATACCTCATAAAATCATGAATAAATCATAGAAATCATAAGACATAAAGGTAACTTGAGGCATTCATAACATTCTTATGTAGGGAGTAACCCTCTTGGTTACGTTTGGAATACCCATCATAGTATATCCCCTAAATCTCTTCGGAGAAACCTTAACGTTTAACTCCTTCACGTTACCCAATGCATTGGAGAGCTATATCGGGCTCACCCGCCCTTAGTTTATCACGGAACCACCCATATTCATAAAAAATTCCCAAGAACCATAACATAATCATAGCACATAACTTAATCATAAAGGAAAGATAACATTCCCACATTGAAACAACAATATAACATTTTAAGATATTGAAATAATGAATCCATTCTAAAAACCATTTCCAAAACCATTTAAAACATTTAATAAAGATATTTTTGAATCAAAGTGTCCCATACCAATTTGAAGATTTTAACATTTTAAACCATTAATATCCATATAAATAAATCCTTAAAACCATTTTGAAAACATGAATATCAATGAGAAATATTTACAAGAATAAATCATTAAAACATTTAAAATGATATTTTAGTTAAAGGGTTTTTAAAAAAATGAGAGACACTTGAATAAAATAATTTAGGTATAATATTTAATCAGAACATTATAATATCATGAGAATAAATGGATTCATGATATAATATTCCAAAGGACAGTATATACACCATACATGAGTTAATTGGTGCATAACAACAATGAAGTCTCAATAGAAATGTAAAATGAGATGAAATCCCTTATAAAGAAGGTATCCTTAAGTTAAGGATAAATCAATATCATAGTTATGTGTGAAAAATATAAATACACACAATATAAGTGGATATTAAGTGTAAAAAAATCAATGGTAATTCACACATATTCAAAGGATTGCATATTCAATAACTACATGTTGAACCCAAAGAAATCGAAATTGGGTTAAGAAGTTCCCTTGTAAAATTTCGACAGCCTAACAGCGTCACTTGAAAATTCAGAAAATGAGTTGATGAGAGAGAAAATGGTATCTCATCACTTGGACATAAAATTTACATAAATAAGGATACAGAAGAACATATCCCAACATAATAGTATGTTAATTAAAAGACATAACAGAAGAAGTCTTTTAAAAAGAGGAGGGTGAAAGTTCCGCTTACCGAGTCGGGTACCTTTCGAAACGTACACCCCATGGAAGAAGGGTCATACAATAAAGATTTAAATACCCATAAATGAAATTATACTACACAAAGTGTATAATAATGGTCAGTATATACACCACTCAAAGGAAATGGTGGCAAACATAGCATAAATGTCACGGGAATAAAAGTGAGATGAAAAATCCCTTACGAAAACTCGACAGCCTAAAGGCGCCACTTAAAACTTCCCAAAATGGATTTATGAGATCAAATAGGGTCTCTCATAATATGAAAATAAAAAGTAGAGTATGAGGAATATAAAATAACATCCCCAAACATAAGAAATATGAGCTTAAAAGAAATGACATAAAAGAGAGTACTTAAAAAGAAAGAGAGATGTTGGATCCCTTACCTCGGGTCCGACTTGAATCGATCGTTCTTTAACCTCCTGAATAATAAACTTGAGTTAATTTATACCTGCTTAAGAACCTTTTTTCAAGTTTCTTATTCCTTTTATATAACTTACTACCATTCTATGAACACTATGTAATTATTTAAGTTAATAATGGTCGTTTTGTAGATCATTGCTACTTGAGTCAAAAATAAACTCTTTATAATTACAAGTTGTTCATGTGGTAAAATATATATTATATCCAAAATTATATTCATTATGTAGATATAATATATATCATATATATCCATTATATACATGCATTTATAATATTACATAACATTTAGAGGTAAGAAATGAAATGCATCGTTCATGGAGACGGTAAGTCATACGTACGCATGAACGCTACTTCCATTTTTATTTCTTATTTACTGGAATTAAAACATAATGATACATAATATTATTATAATTCCATTATAGAATCATATATAATATCATTAAATCATACCACATATGGTATTAATGAATCAAATCACTTTGAGGGGGCGGTAGTCCGCACTTCCTAAAATGAAGATATCACGTTTAACCATAATGGAAACCATAAAGGTATGCCATAAATGAAAAAAACAGATGATTAAGTAAAAAATAAAAATATTATATATCATATATAAATATAGTGACATCTTAATGTCCACCTTTGAGGGTGTTAAAAGAATATTGAACAATCATTGTTTCGTGAGGCAGAAATTCACCATCCATAGAAACAGTATGTTCTTTAACCATTAGATGTAGGTGTGTGTAAGTTTATCTCGAATAATTATTATAACAAAATCCTAGTATATTTTGGATAATATATTTGTTACAAAATAAATGAATAAAAAGATTTTAGGGGGTTGGAGAAGCAAAATAAAACAAAAGAACACAAGTGAAGACATTACCTTAAAATCGGGTATCTCTCTTTGATTTGAGCTCAAAGGATTCCTTGGGAAGCCTTCTGACCAAATTGAGGCTTCTAGGAGTAAGAGAGGTATGTGGAGAGAAAACATGAGCAGGTTTTAGCTGAGAAAAAGGCCTGAGAGGTGTGGGTAAGGTGGTAGAGGTGGGGGCCTTTTATAAGAGGAGAGGAGGGGCACTCTTGGAAAGTTACAAAATGTTACTTTATTTTCAAATGAGTTTCGGATTTTAAAGGTCTCACATTGATGTATGTCGAGGATAAGGTGGTGAGGGTTCGAAATATACTCATACAATAGGTCTTTGACAAGTGTAAGTTATAGTTTTAACATTATCTTTTCATTTTATTTAAATCCTTTATTAATGAGGTAATCGCTGCATCATCATGATGTCATAAATAATTTAATTTATTTAATGTCTAAAAATTATAAAACAAATATCATGATGTAGGAAATATTTTTATCTTTCTAATGAATATTTATAGTAAGAAATATGACTTTTATAACCCCATTTAAAAAATGTTTTAGGAAAACAACTCATGCTTGTGACATTTTTATTTTAACTTTAAATAAAAAGTTATTTATGTCAATTTCTTACCAAAGTGGATCCATGGGGTCCCCAAGTTGACCCATGGATTGTCTTGGTCGGCCATGAAACATACATGGAGGTTAAGACATGTTTCTAGGTCATTTTATATTATTAAAACATTATTTTTACCTTAAATTACACTAATTACCTCTAATCGCGATTAAAAACTTAAAAGTTACTATTCACCAAAAAATTATTTTAATCCCATTGAACCACATTTTACATACTAATGAAAACCATGTATGTCATATTTTTGAAATTCAAATCACAGAATTTGTAATGTTTCATTTAAACGAAAAATCAGTTTTTAAACTACCACTTAGTGGTTTCACTATTCATCAAAAATTGAAGTTTTTCTGAAAAATACCAAAAATTCACCCTAAGCTATATTTGATATTCCGGATTCAAAAATGATGTCTATTTTACAAAATTCAAAACATATATGTTTCATTAATTAATTTAATAATTAATTCCTGCTTTCAAAACAAATAGCGTGTTTTTAAGAAACAATATCTATTAAAAGATTGACACTAGTTTAAGTCCAATTTCAAAGTGAAATTAATTCCAATAACCACCATTAGATTCAATCATATAAATATATTCTAAATAAAAAATAATCTAAATTAAAAATATAATCTATCCATATAAATAAATCAGATTAAAAAGAGGTTTTGAATTAAAATGCAACATTTTCAATAAAAATGATATTTATCGGAAAAATAACAAAATTTTACACAAAGTGAATTTTTATTTCCAGATTATAAAGAAGGATTTTATTTTTTCAAATAAAACATATAAAATTTTCAAAAGTATATTTAAAAATGGTTCTCCATCAAAAGGCGGTTAATCGGCCTTTTAAAGAATATTAGAAGATTTACGCTTAAAATTGGATTCATTTGCATTTTAAGCCTCCAACATTTTTTGAATAAAAGTAAAAATATTTGACAAACATATATAATAATTTTGTAGTTAGTTCCATTCATTCCCGCCATTACAACGGCTAGGTGTTAACTACCTTTTAAAATAATATTATTTTATTATTAGAGTGCAACGTAAGATTTCAAAGAAACTCGTTGTTGCGTATTGGGTACGACCTCGAGCATAGCATTCTCTTTAAAGTAATATAAATATTTTATTCAAAAATATGGACAAATTTGAAAATGTCATATTCTTTATTTACCTGGGGTGTTACAAAATACACCTCATTAATTGTTGAGCCAACACATTTAATTAAAGGTGCTAACCTCAAGAATTAATTAGGCGGAGCCTTATAATTTATTTCTCCTTTTAGAAATCATTGTGCCAACAAAATAATAGACTATCTATTATTTCATTTGGTGGGCATATTTCTTTTAGTGGAGCTTGGGAGTTAGAACTCTCTCCAATGAAAAATGATCTTCAACGAAGAACGCTCTTCCGGCGAAGAACGCTCTCCCGACGAAGAACACCGACGAGGGACGCCTTCATCTACTGAAGAATGACCCCCTCCGACCTTCTTACTCATACTCCTTCGATGTGGGACATGTTCGTCTACCATGGATCAACGACCATCTTTCCGTGATGTCAACCAATGACGACCGGCAAATCAAAGGTAGGGGGTTTACCTTGGGTTTTATCCCTTTTATTTTCTCTTCATCGTTTGAATAGAAATCATTGCGTGGTTATAAATAATTGTACATCATCTTTCCTCTTTTTGATGAACCAATTGATATTGCTTTAAATACAAAGGTTGCAGGCCAACATAACATGGCCCAACATCCTCTATCGATTCTTCTTTCTTGTGGAATTCTACAGTATGGAGATGAGGCGATGATGATGAATGCGACAATGACGAAGGTCATGCTACCCGCAGCCTCCGCGAATCATGCGACCCCGGCGGTGCACCGATGCTTCCGGCCGACCACCGCCGACCCAAGTGGTGCCTGGCCCGCCTGACCGCGGCCTCCCGACGTCCTACCCGGCGCGCAGCCCGCGTGCCCGTGACCTCTCGATGTCCTGCCCGGCAAATGGCCCGCCTGCCCGCGGCCTCCTGGCGCCCTACTCGGTGCCCTTCCCGCCTGGTCGTGGCCTATGGGTGCCCTTCCCGGCACGCGGCCTGCCTGCCCGCGGCCTCCCAGCGCCCTGCCCTGTGCCCCCGCACCCCGCACAGCGCCCTACCGACGCCCGCGAGGCCTGCTCGGCCACTGCCACGCCCTTCCCGGTTCCCCCACGCCCTGCCTATTGCCCCCACACCCTGCCTGGCGCCCTGCCGGCCCCTCGCGGCCTTCCTGGCGTCCAGCTGGCTTGCCCGCACCCTGCGCGCTCTACCCATGCCCCATGCGCTCAGCCCACGGCCTGCCTGCGCTCCGCGTGGCCTGCCTGCGGGCCTCTCGACCGGCTTGACCTCCCAGGCTACTTCACCCAAGTCATGCCCCTCGCGGAGCTAACCAAACTGGCCCTGGCCTTCGGGTCGTGTCGCCTACATAGTGACCTCTGGGCCAAACCTCCCTCGCAGTCCGCTGGGCTGGGCCTAGAGAACCGGGCCAAACTTAGCAGGCTGACCCAACCCAACGGGCCGAGTAAGACCCATCGGGTCAGATAGGTTCGACCTAGACCGGGACGGCCCAGTCTGGGTTGGGCCAAAATGGTCTGACCGGGTCGGATCGGGGCCAGTCCCATTACCTACCCCTTTTCCTTCTTGGGCCATATCTTGGGCACCAGACGTCTATTTGACGAACCGTCTGCGGCACCTATATTCGTGGAGCGAAGATGTCCCTTTGATAATACCCCAATAGAGTTCGGGGTATACTTGTGTTACGGTCAGGTTGGATTGTACATGAATCCAACGAGACCCTCGGGACTAAAAGACTAATAACTCACAGACCGGGCGTCCGATCGACGTGGCATTTGTTGCGTTGAGACCTGTATGACGTGAAGAACATTTGAGATACTTTCTCATGGAACTTCATGATAGTTGAAGAATTGATCAATAGCTTGGGGAGTAGATATTTCCAGAGGTGAGTGAACAGAGTACGGAGACCCAGTAACTGGCTGAGACCTGATGGATTCTTGACCGATTCGACTCGGAGTGACTCGACTAGCCTAGTGGACAACACCTATATGTAACATGGAAGACCCACGGTGGGGAGAACCTCTGTGTGAGCGCAACAAACCCATGGTACTCAACAGGAGAGTACCTATGCAGGCTAAAAGGAGGAGTGCCTCTGTGTGAGCGTAGTAGACCCATGGTGGGGTGCACCTCTGTGTGAGCACAACAGACCCATAGTGCATTACAGGAGGAGTACCTCAGCAGTCCGAGGTTAGTGGGAAGTGCCTCTGTATGACACGGAAGGCCCACTATACTCAATAGAAGAGGAGTACGCCACTAGTCATGGTTTCGATAATAAAAATCCTGGTTTGAGCTGAATTAATAACTTTTGTGTTTTCCTCATGATTAAGATGGGTTACAAGATCACTTAGGTATATGTATGGGTATATACCTAAGTAATGGTTATCTGTTGATTTCATACATTGTGTTTTATCATTGTTGAATTTTTTGAGACCTTTATGTTCTCGTGGTCCCTAATGAGTATTGTTATACTCATCCATGCTTGGGCTATGCCTGCACCTCATTGTATTGGTTGCAGATGACAGACATCGCTGACTGAGGTAGAGAGTAGCAGGACTAGATGGTACCCATAGGTGGACCACTCGGTGTGACGATACACTAAGGAGACGGATGTACGAGAGTGCTGAGGTGGCCATATGTACCTACCCTTCAGGTAGGAACCCCGAAGGACGACCCAGTAGCTGCTTTAATTTTCTTTAGATGTACTTTCTTTCATTGGTACCTGTAATTTCCTCTTTGGATTGTATTTCTGGCCCCTTTTACTTTCCATCACTTCTTCTGTATACACTTTTACTTAGTATTTTTTCTTTTGGTTGAGTAATCTGAAGTGTTTGTTTGTAGTTATAAAGGAAATGTCTTCCTAGTTTCGGGATTTACGCCTTTGGTTCTAGTCGTCAGCCCCTTGCCTATGGAAGGAGGGCTTGAGGTAGTCATGATACGGGCCCTGGGTGAAGGGGCATGACAAATTGGTATCAGAGGAGTTGGTTCTACCAAAGAACATAGAACTCTGATCTTTTTTTTTCTTTGAGGAAATAATGTTAAGGGTACTAAGTGTTGTTTTCAGTTCATGGAGTCCAGTGTTGGTGTGGGCGGCTGATGTATCTATACATCAGGACCTTGACTTCTTATTTTTGACTCAGTGCATGAAAACACTGATTGTGTGTGTGTTTCCAAAAGTTTTCTATAAGTATGCTCAACCAGGTCAGCTCACCATGTATAATCTTTTGACCATGACACATCTGTTTCTTTCAGGATGGCTCCCCGCAGACGACTAGTTAGAGCCCCAAGAGTCATATTTACTGACATCCCATAGAGCGATGAGGCCTCAGTGTAGGGCCCTTTACCAGTGGAGGCATCGGCGATACTACTTCCCATTGGGCCACCGATGCCACCATCCCCAGTAGTAGATGATGCACACCGCTTGAGCATGTTGCATGAGTTCCAGTGATAGAGGCCACCCAGGTTCAGGGGATAGAGGGACCCACATGGGGATGAGGATTGGCTGGAGGATGTGTTGAGAGTCTTCAGGCTAGTTGGGACATTAGCAAAATTCATTGTGATCCTTGCTGCGAGTCTCCTTCAGGTAGCAGCAAGTAGATAGTGGATCCTAATGCTCCATGTGCATGACGAGGCGATGCTACTCTAGGAAGAATTTGAGAGCCTGTTTCGGACGTAGTTTTTCCCAGCCACTCTCTGCGCAGTGTGGATACAAGAGCTACTACATCCACAACATGGTAGCATGACGATGGCGCAGTACTCAGCGGGGAACACTGACCTCTCATGCTACTCCACAGATATGGTTTGAGACCCATTCTTCATGGCTTAGACCTTAGAGCAAGGGATCAGGAAAGATATCATAGCTTTGATGATCTCCCTCAGCATCTCGACGCAGGCGGGGGTGTTAGAGAGAGCCCTTCTAGTGGAGAGTTTCCTTGTTGAGTAGTCACCAGCAACGAGACCCACTACTAGCCGACAAGGAGTGAAGTCTTCTGCAGGTAGCAGTAGACGGATGTCATAGAGGTCCAAGAGGACCAGATCTATAGGTGGTCGACCGCATGACTCAGGATCAGTTGTGCGGGACACACGGAGTAGAGACACACATGCCAGTAGCAGGCAGTGTTACTCATGCGACAGGCAGAGTCACATGGATCATGATTGTCTGACCCACCGTTCGGATGATTAGAAGACGGTAAAAGAAACACCGAGTTAGAGATATAGATTCGATCTAAGTTTTCCACAGGGAGAAGGTGTACATGGTATAGGAGCTGGTCATGTAGATGGCGGTGGGCGACATTTTGATGTGTTACCACCGCCACCACCAAGAGGTCCACCCAGACTACAAGGAGTAGGTGGAAAGGGGAGAGCTCAGCCCCAGGTAGTTGAGGCCTACGATCACAGTATTACCGAGATGATTCTAGGTACGATATTTGTCTATTCCACCTTAGATTCAGTTCTTATAGATGCAGGTTCCAGTCACTCTTTCATTTCCACTACCCTCATTCAGAGCTCGGAGATTCCGACGGAGCCGTTGGCTCAATCCTTACAGGTAGATACCCCTACGATAGCAGACTAGATGATTACGCACTAGTTTCAGTAGTGTGAGCTTACTCTAGGAGGAGAGATCTTTGACTGGTATCTCATCATAGTGGCGTTGAGGCCTTACGACATCATCTTGGGTATAGAGTAGTTATCTACAGTCCATGCTCAAATTAACTGTATTAGGCCCAAAGTGCAGTGTGTCAGCACGGATGAGACCAGGTTCACCTTCACGAGTGAGAAGGGATCCTTTTCAACGTAGGAAAGACTTACTCATAGGAGGGTGCAGCCGATCACTCATATGTTGGCATGCCTTACCCTCGAAGTAGTAGATGTGGAGCATCTGAGCTATCTTGTAGTGGTGGACCAGTACGCGGATGTATTCCTTGATGATGTTCCAGGACTTCCTCCTCACAGATAGGTGGTCTTCTACATTGACCTATACCCTGGGACGACACCGATATCTACACCAGCATATCAGATGGCTCCCACTGAGCTTTGTGAGCTGCAGGTATAGCTAGAGGACTTGTAGGGGAAGGGATTCTTCCGGCCCTGTGTTTTTTCCTGGGCAGCCCTGATTCTGTTCGCAAAGAAGGCGGACGAGATCTTGAGGCTTTGTGTTGACTACTGTCGCCTGAACCAGGGGACCGTGAAGAACAAGTACCCAAATCTGAGGATTGACTACCTATTTGATCAGCTGAAAGAAGCATAGTGGTTCTCAAAGATAGACCTCAGATCATGTTATCACCAGCTCAAAGTTTGAGATAAGGATGTGCAGAAGATAGCCTTCAAGTGTCAGTACAAACACTATGAGTTCTTGGTTATTCCCTTTGGAATAACCAATGCTCCAGTAGTGTTCATGGGACTCATGAACAAGATCTTCCAGCCATACCTCGATCGCTTTTTCATAGTCTTCATTGATGACATTCTGATCTACTCGACTACTGAGGAGGAGCATTCCTTCCATTTGTGGGTGTTATTGGACACACTCTGAGAGTACCAGCTTTATGGTAAGCTCTCAAAGTTCCTTTTATAGATTCAAGAGGTTCACCTTCTCGGACATGTTATCTCGGAGGCTGGAGTTGTTGTGGATTCAGCAATGATTGAGGCGGTACTTGCTTGGGAGCCACCCAGAAGTGTGACAGAGGTACGAAGTTTCCTAGGTTTGGATGGATAATATTAGAGGTTCATTACAGACTTCACCAGAGTTGTAGCACCACTATCATCTTTGACGAAGAAGGAGAAACCCTTCATATGGTTGGAGAGATGTTAGCAGAGCTTTCAGGAGCTGAGGTAGAGGCTGACTAGTGCCCCCATATTGAGTCTTCCAGAGGAAGACGTAGTTTATGTAGTCTACTGTGACGCATCAAGGACTAGACATTGGTGTATACTGATGTAGGAGCGAGAAATGATTGCTTATGGTTCTCGTCAGCCGAAAAAAAATGAGAAGAACTATGCTACCCATGAACTTGAGTTAGCAGTAGTGGTATTCGCCTTTATGATGTGGCGGCACTATCTGATGGGTGATCATTTTTCCATGTACACCGATCAAAAGAGTCTCGGGTATATCTTCTCTCATAAGGACCTAAACCTGATACAGCGACGTTGGCTTGAGTTTCTCCAGGTTTATGAATTTGAGATAGTCTATAATCCGGGGAAGGGGAATGTTGCTGCAGATGCGCTCAGTAGGAGTACTGGTATACAGCTTCTAGGTTAGGCGACAGAGTAGCTGGCTGCTTTACAGATATATTTTATGGATAGAGATGGATCAAAATTCCTACAGTCTCTTACAGTCACTCCACCACTTCTTCAGCGAGTCAGAGAGGCACTGCTTGGGGACGCTGACTGTGAGACACGACGTGCTCAGATATCCACAGGGCAAGCACCTGATGGATTTTATGAAGGTGGGGAGCACATTATCCTCTTCATAGGACATACCTTGGTACCAGTGGTACTTCAGGAGGAAGTGTTGTGGGAGTTCCACACATCCCCTTTAATGGTACATCCAGGAGTGGAAAAGATGCACCAGGACCTTCGACGACAGCACTGGTGGCCAGGTATGAAGAAGGTAGTAGTGGAGTTTGTCTCATGATGAATCACTTGTCAGCAAGTTAAGGCGGAGCACCAGGTACCATCAGGCTTGGTCCAATCTTTAGAGGTCCCAGAGTGGAAGTGGGAAGGGATATCGATCAACTTCATGACAGGTATTCCACGTACATCCAGGGGTCACAACTTGATTTGGGTGATCATCGACAGACTCACCAGGTCGGCCCACTTCCTACCGACCAGAGAGCAGGGTTCAGTAGAGAGATTAGGACACCTCTATGTGCAGGAGATTGTGTCACTACATGGAGTAACTTATTCTATTATCTCCAACCGTAACACAAGGTTTACTTCTCAGCAATGGAAAGGGTTGTAGGAGGCTTTCATGACACAGCTTCGCTTGAGAAACACCTTCCATCCTCAGACAGATGGTTAAACTAAGCAGACCATTCAGACCCTCAAGAACATGCTCATGCTTCTGTCCTCGACTTCGAACACCACTGGGAGGATCACTTACCTTTGGTGGAGTTTTCCTAAAACAACAGTTATCACTCCACCATCAGGATGACACCTTTCGAGGCATTGTACAGGCGACCTTACAGATCACCCTTGTACTGGACAGACCCTGGGGAGTCAACACTCATGGGACCAAAGATGGTATGGGCTACCATAGAGAAGGTGAATATTATCCATGAATGGATGATGACTGCACCGAGCAGGTAGAAATCATATGCTGATAAAAGACTAAGACCTATGGAGTTCGAGGATAGTGACCATATATTTTTCTGTGTCTCACCCCAACGAGGTTTATAGAGATCTGGCCTAGGTGGAAAGTTATCTTCGAGGTTCATCGGACCTTCCCGGGTCCCAGTAGAGTAGGAAAGGTGATTTCCTGCCCGACTCTTCCACCTCAGTTGCACTGGGTGCATGATGGATTCCACGTATCTCAGTTGAAGAGATACATGCATGACCCTTTGCACATCATCGACTATGGGGAGTTGGACGTCGACGATGGGACAAATTTTATAGAGGTTCTAGTAGAGATTGAGGATCGACAGGAGCGGGTCCTACGTGGATGGTCGATATCTCTAGTGCATGTTCACCGACAACATGAGAACCTCCAGGAGAACAAATGGGAGCAAGAGGCTCAGATGGATGCTCAGTATCCCCATTTTTTTTCTTAGTTATAGTTATAGATTACAGGGATATAAATCCCTGAGGTGGGGAGCATGTAAATACCCAGAAATCCTGTGTAAAGTTTTTTAATACATGTGAATTTTATGAGTCTGTGAAAATTTACGGCGCTTGATTCTGAGGCCTGGTGTGCTAAGAATCAATTTCTGATGTTTTTTCGGGTATGTTTAGTAAACGTACAAGTGGGTTTTTATAACTTTTGAACCAGTGCATGGAATTGAAATCTGAGGGCACCATTAAACTCGTAGCATCAATATTTTCTTAAGAAAACTTTCACTTCGCTGGAAGTGGGTCGAGTTTATAAGTTAGTTTTTGGGTTTTTATGATTAAGTTAAATAAAAATAAAGTGGAGGATTTTTTTATTTCTTGTTGGTTAAAACCTCTAAGTGGAGGTTGGTGGTTGGGGCCACCACACCTTAACCACCCATGGGAGGTTATGGTGGTGGGGCCCACCAGAACAAAACCTCCCTTGGGAGGATAATTTTGGTGGGGACCACCCGGGCTTGTAACCCTTGGAACCCCCCATTTATGGTGGAGAAACTCTTCAACTCCCCTTATTTATTATGCCAAATCCACCTCTTTAATTGTTGAGCCAACACCTTTATTTAAAGGTTATAACCTCAAGAATTAATTAGGTGGATCCTTCTCATTTATTTCTCTTTTTTGAAATCATTGTGCCAAAAAAATAATAGATGATCTATTATTTCATTTGGTGGGAATATTTCTTTTGGTGAAGCTTGGGAGAAGAGAGAACTCTCTCATATGAAAACCTCTCTTCAATGAAGAATTCTCTTCCGGTGAAGAACACTCTCTAGAAGAAGAACGACGATGAGGGATGCCTTAGACTATATAGAACGACCCCCTCTGACCTTCTTCCTCAGACTCCTTTGATGTGGGACATGTTCGTCTACCACAGATCGACGACCATCATTCTGTGACGTCAACGAACAATGACTGGAGAATCAAAGGTAGGGGTTTTACAATGTGTTTTTTCCATTTTCTTTTCTCTTCATCGTTTGAAAAGAAATCGTTGCATGGTTGTAAATAATTGTTGTTCATTTTTCTTATTTATGTTAAACTAATTGATATCGCTTTAAACGCGGAGGTTTCAGGCCAACCTAACATGGCCCAACAACCTCCGCCGATTATTCTTTATTGTGGTGTTCTACGGAATAGCGATGAGGTGACGATGAAAAGGCATCAACGACAAAGGTCGCGCTACCCACGGACTCTGCGAATCGCGCCGCCCTCGCAGCGCACTGATGCTTCCGGCCGACCACCGTCATCTTGATCAGCAGCCGTCCCACCTACCCATGGCCTACTGGCGTCCTGCCCGGCACGTGGCCCACCTACCCACGGATTCCTGGTATCCTGCCCGGCGCGCGGCCCACCTGCCTGCGGCCTCCCGACATCCTGCCCGGCGCACGGCCCGCCTGACTGTGACCTCCCGGTGGCTTGTCCAGTGCGTGTCCCACCTCCCCACGTCCTACCGGCGCCCTGCTCGGCGTGCGGCCACCCAACACGTGGCCTCCCGGTGCCGTGCCTGACGCCCCCGCGCCCTACCTGGTGCCTTGTCGGTGCCCGCATGACCTGCCCGACCACTGCCGCACCCTGCCCGGTGCCCCCGCGCCAGGACCGAAGCCTCTGTAGCCTGCCCGAATGCTGTCGTGCCCTACTCGGCGAACCTGCGGCCTACCCGGCGTCCAACCTTCCTGCCCGCGTCCCGCGCGCTCTGCCCGCGGTCTGCCCGCTGGCCTTCCGATCGGCCTGTCCTCCCGGGCCGAGTCACCCGAGTCGTTCCCATCGCAGCACTGGCTCAACCAGCCCTGGCCTTCGGGTTGATTCACCTACATGGAGACCTCTGGGCCGAACCACCCTCGTATTCTACTGGGCTGAGCCCAGCGGATCGGTCCTAACTTAGCAGGACGACCCTGCACAACGGGCCGTGTCAGACCCATCGAGACTAACTGGGTCGACCAAGACCAGGTCGGCCCAGTCTGGGTTTGGCCGAGACGGTCCGACCATGTCGGATTGAGCCCAGGCCCATTACCGACCATGTTTTCTTCTTGGTCCATTTCTTGGGCACCAGACGTAGGTTTGATGAACCGTCAGCGGTGCCGGTATTCTTGGAGTGAAGTCGTATCTTTGAGAATACCCCACTAGAGTTTGGGGTGTATTTGAGTTACAGTCATGTTGTATTGTACATGAATCCAACCAGGGCCCTGAGACTAAAAGGATAATAACTCACAGACCGGGCGTCCGATCGACGCACAGTCTATTGCATTGAGACTGATATGACGTGGAAGACCTTTGAGATACATTCTTGTGGGACTTTGTGACAGTTGGATTATCGACCAGTAGCTCATGGAGAGGATCCTTCCAGAGGAGAGCCGACAGAGTACGAAGACCCAGTAGCAGGCTGAGACTAGATGACTACTTGACCGATTCGACTCAGAGTGACTCGACTAGCCCAGTGGGGAGCGCCTCTGTGTGATGTGGAAGACCCACTATAGGAAGCGCCTATGTGTGAGTGCGGTAGACCCATGGTACTAGACAGTAGGAGTACCTCTACATGCTACGAGAGGGAGTTCTTCTGTGTGAGCACAACAAACCCGTGGTGGGGAGCGCCTCTGTGTGAGCGCAGCAGACCCATGATACTCGAAAGGAGAAGTACCTCAATAGTCCAAGGTTAGTGGGAAGTGCCTCTATGTGATGTGGTAGTCCAACTGTACTCGATAGAGTATGAGTATGCCACCAGCTGTTGTTTCGATAATAAAAATCCTGGTTTGATCTAATTCAATGACTTTTTTGTTTTCCTCATGATTGAGATGGGTTACTAGATAACTTAGGTATATGTATGGACATATACTTAAGTAATGGTTATCCGTTGATTTCATACTTTGTGGTTTATACTTGTTGGATTTTGGGAGACCTTGAGGGTCCCGGGCTCCCTACTAAGTATCGTTACACTCACCCCTAAACGGGCTATCCTACACCTCATTGTGTTGGTTGCAGACGACGGACAACACTGACTGAGGCAGAGAGTTGCAGGACTGGACAGTACCCGAAGGTGGACCACTCGGTGTGACGGTACACTGATGAGACGGATGGATGAGAGTGCTGAGGAGGCCATCTATACCTACCCTTTAGGTAGGAACTCTGGAGGATGACCCAGTAGCTTCTTTACTTTTCTTTAGTTGTACTTGCTTTCAGTTGTACTTGTACTTTCCTATTGGTCATGTATTTCCGACCCCTTTTACTTTCCAGCACTTCTTCTATATACACTTTTACTTAGTATTTTTGCTTCCAATTGAGTACTCTGATGTGCTTGTTTGTAGTTATAAATCCATTTCATTCATAGTTTAGGGATTTGCGCCTTTGGTGCTAGTCGCCATCCCCAATACTATGGAAGGCGGGCTTGGGGTAGTCACGATACGGGCCATAGGGGATGGGTCGTAATACCCCTAGAAAAGTGAGACTTAAAAGGATAAATGTTACTACCCATGTCAAAAAGTTGAACCTTTATTTTCAGGATCCTACTTGATTAGAACTCCACAATTAAGAATGCTTTTCCTGGAGTATTAATCAGGATGGGTGACCTTCTAGGATGTTTCCCAGGGTGTGTGTGAGTGAGGACAACACACACTGAAAGAACATGTGTTGGCATATGGGGACAACCTTTAGTCTGTTAAGTGACCCTAGTGAGTAATAGCCTATGGTGTTCTAGGAATGAAACCAAGGTATTACAAAAGACCCATGGGGTCAGATGACATGGTTCATGGCCCGGGGAGGCGGGTCATGACATTAAATATTTATAGGGAGTGATTGAGGTAATCAATAAAAAATAAGTGAATGATAAATGGAATGTCAAAGTCTTCAAAGAAATAAATCAATGATGATTTAAAAGACCATAGGTTCAACAAAATATCTAGGTATTAGGACAAAATTTTATCATTAAGTCATTTTCAAAATGTTGGTTAAAAATTAAAATGACCATGAATATATGAAAATACTATTAACTGCTAGATTTCAATTTCATATGAACAATAATAACTTTTGGTTGTGCTTCAAAAAATTCTAATTCATCCCTTTATTCCCATAAATTAATTATTAATAATGAATTTCGTTTAGCTGGGAGCATTAAATGAATCTTTTAAAAGATCATAAGGCCTGTAAAAGAGTGAAAAGTATAAATATTTTTATTCAATTGTCGTCCAAAACCAATATGGTTTATAGTTTAATCTTTAATGAACAAAAGTGATACAACTGTTTCACCATTAACACTTATTCATCAAATCGTAAAAGTAAAAAGAATGACCTTTTAACTAGAACATTACATAGGTTAGTGGTTTGCGTGAAACCCTTATCTTCCATCATTCATGTGTTTAAGTCCTGAAGCCTTGCCATATTTGATTAGTTTTCATCTAACATATACAGTTTTCTCTTCTAAAACAATTATAATATAATTTTCAAACAAAATATAATGGAAATCTTGGAAAAAATTAAAATCACTAAATAGATTTTTTGAAAAGTTTTTCAACACAAGATGAATATATAAATAATTCATCCATTTATTTCCACATAGGTCCTTCCTTTGTCTAGGGTTTATCCATTATATCAATTTTAGGATTTCTAAATCATGAAACCTTATCTTTAATCTAAAACAACTTTTGGTTAATCTAGGTTATTCATTATCCATGTCCATCATAATGGTATGTAATGGAACTGTGAATTATCCAAATAATATCCCCACAGAGTGTCAAACCAGGTGGGTAGTAAGGCCCGTTATTGTGTTCCAAGTTACCACGAGACAATCCTGAGACACATTGTCAGTGTTTTTACTTCTACATACATTTGTTCCCAAACCATGTCCACTTGAAGTATCTGGAAAAGGATATATTTCAAGAAAACCAACATAATCTCTAATTTACCAAAATTATAGTGTGTTTTTCTATAATTATCCTAAAATTATACCTTGGGGTTACGTTCTCTAATATATTTTTCCTAAATCCAGTTCCCAAGGTTTCTACTAAACATACCTTGATACCATCAGAAAAACCCCGACCCTAGAAGCCTCGATACAATGCATTATTTTATTACATTGTAATTATTAGAAAAAATAAAATACCGAAGGACCTATTATTTTAGAAGTCTTAGAAAACTAGATTATATACATGATACCCATAATACTTTGGGAAATAGAAAAAAACATGATGCAGAATAAAATTAAATAAAATAAATCCTTAATTTCTTATTCAAATATTTCTTTTTTATATCCTAGGGAAAGGTTACATAACAAGGGTGAAATCAAATTTGCTATAAGGGTAAGTAAAGAGGAATAAATAATGAATCAATAGGAATAAATTATTATATAATGGTAAATAACTAAGAACACCTTCCATATGATCATTAACTGATAAGAATTGGAGTAAATAATATGTCAAGGTAAATAAATGAAACACATACCAATCAAATAAAAATATAATGAAATATATCTATATATAGGTTGAAGCTAAATCTAATGGATGAATAATAACTAAAACTAAATATGGGAAATTATTAATTATCAAATGTCGTGTTTTCGAGGCATATGATACCTTTAACATTAATATGATTTCAAACGTACTAGGTAAAAACCCAGCTTAGGTTATCCAAATTATTTCATCCCATGAGACTAATGATGCATTGGGATTATTGCATTAACTAATCCCCAACCAATATATCTTTCATTAACAGGTCTCCAACCCATAGTTCTTGAATTAATTGGTTTCCAACCCATAGGTCCTAAATTAACTGGTCCTAAACCTTATAGTACATGTACAAAGAATTTAAATAAAAAAATTCCCTAAAAAATATCTGAATTTATTAAATGATAAATATTTATCAATTTTTTCCCAAATAATGAAATAACATTCAATGTAGACACCATATGAAAAATGGTGTACGTTTTAGGTAATGAACACATATATGTTAAATGATACAGATAAATAGGGAAAATTAAATGTTAAATGATCATAGTAAATTGAATATTTCATGTGGACTAAAATGAATAAAGTATGTGAATGTGAATACTTTCCTTGGCCAAATAAATCATAAACCATCTAGAGAAAGAATAACTATGGTATCAATACAAAATATCCCATGTGGAGTAAAAATAAAAGTTTGTTGTGTTTTATGAATAGAAATACTATATAAATATCATTTAAAAAACACATTATTTCAATTAACCTTTTAAATTTGAAAAGTAACCGTTGAAGGAATGATGGTGGGTAAATCCATAAATTTTGTAAGAGGAAAAAAGAACATTACATTTTCATGAAAAAAAATGTTGGGAAAATTCCTTGTTCAGAAAGTGAAAAGAATATTCCATTGAAAACAATCGTAAAAGAAAAAATGGTAAACATGTATTTACCAAATCATTTTAAAAATAATTTTAAAATAATTTTAACAAAACATGGTTTTTAGAAGAAAATAGATTCTTTTATTGAAGAGATAAATGATGTTGGGTTTTCTTAAAAATATTTTCTAAAACTTTTTAAGTATAAAATTTTGAAATTTTTTACTAATACTTGAAAAAGGTCATAAATAACCAAAAAATAATAAAATTATAGGGTTTATTAGAACTATAAAATTATTTCTGATGATAGAAATTAACATGTAAACAATCATGAGAAAAAATAAATTGTAAAGTAAACCCTTGAATAGATTATAATGTTGGAGTGAGAATAAATCAATGATTAGATTATGTGTATAATCAATAAATACGCATACAAAAGAGGAAGTACCCTAATAGATAGCCAAATTAATTATACACATAATCATAAAATATTAATAAAAATGAAGAAGTAATATAAACTAATGGAATAAAATTGAGTTATGAAATTCTTTTCCACTTGGTAACTTTTAACTCAAATCCCCTTAGATGAAATTATTCAAATTAAAACTAAAAATATCATGAAGAATGAATGAATCATGGTATTATATGAAAATGTTGAAGTATGTACACAAAAAAATTACAAATATGTGCAAAAAAATAGTGTTATTTTTTCAAGATACAATTTACAATCTCACAATGAAGTGATATTGTAAATATAATCATTAAAAATATTCTTGAGGAAAATAATCATTAAACATTACAAAGAGTCTCATACAGCTTTGAAACATTTAAATTTTATTCTACATGAAGGAATAAAATTAAATGAAACTTATAATGTCATGATAATAAATATTTCTATGATATATCAATCAAATTGATGTATATACAACATATAAAAAAAAAATTCTACCCAACATCATGTAAGCCTTAGTGGAACGTAAATTAAGACAAAATCCCTTACCTTGTGTATTCTTTTTGTTGAACATCCTTTAACATTTATTATAATAAAATTATTTTAATTATCTAATATATTTATAAACATTTTTCATGTTTATAATTTGTTTTATTTTTCTTATTACCATGTTGTATACATCAACTAAATTAATTAAATTTATGTCGAGTGTTTTGACCAAATTGGGTTTTTGTGTCAAAAAACAACTTTGATAGGTTAACTATGGGAAAAGGGGACATTGTATAACATATAACGAATAATAATCATGAAACAATTATTATTTTTATGCATTAATTATACTTTTAAAAAACAAAAAATACATATGTTAATGAAAAATGAATCAACGTTATAGTCATAGCGACTGTAGGTCGTATGCACTCATGAGTAACGTTCTCATATTTCAATAATAGTTATAGAAAGAAGTTAATTAGCATTATATCATTCCAAAATGATAATTATATCATAATTACCATAGTATTTAATCATATATAATTATATATATACAATTCATGTCATGTAAAAGTAATCACATCGTGTTGAGGAATCATTAGTCTACAAGTCAATGAATGACATTATCAGTTTTTAGTTTGTGAAAGGATAATAATGAAAATGATATATATATATATATATATAGTAAGGAAACTATTTCATGAATATAATATTCTATTTGTATGTTTCATATATTTAATTATAAACATACATTATACATTCCATGGATCGTATGAATGAATCACATCACTTTTAGGGGGCGGTAGTTGACACATCCACAAACAATGTGAACATTTTTACACAAAATGGAAGTATAAAGATATGTGTTGTAAAATAATTAATGAAGTATAAAAAATTATAAAAATAATAAATAACATATATAAATATTTTATCCATCATAATTACCACCTTGAGTAATAGTAATGGAAGAATGAACAATCATCATTTCGTGAGGTAGTAGTTCACCATTCACATAAAAAGTATGTTAATTATCCCTTAGATGGGAGTGCATTTAAGTGAAGGTAAAACCCTTAAAATAACAACATTATATTATATTTATGATAATTTTATTGTTATATGAACATGTAATAAGACTATTTTAGGTTGGGGTGAAGTAAATGAAAGGAAAGTGATCACTATAAAGCATTGCCATAAAAATCGGATAAATCCTTTTGGTTTATACGAAAGGGATTCCTTGGAAGGATTTATAAAAAAAAGTATTATACAAGGTATATAGAAGGTATATTGGGATTTTATTTGGGCAGATGTTTTCCCAACCAAAGTGTTTTTAAAGGTTTGAGGAAGTATGAGAAATGGTGGCCTTTTATAGTGGACGAGGAGTGTCACTCTTGTAATATTTTGACAACGGAATTTAATGCACATTTTTCATGATTAATGTGGATCCAATAATGATTCCAATTCAATAAAAGTGATTATATAGTCTAAATACGGATATAATATTGATTTTGGACGAGTTTATTGGTTATTTTGTGCCTCTAGGTTAAGGTTTAGTCCCTTATTAAGCTTAATTTAACCTTAATCATTGTAATTAATTTTAATCACTTTGACTAATATTTTTGGTGAAAAATAAAGATTGTATTATTTGAAATTATAAATTATGATGATTAAAAATATGGAATACATTTTTATATATTCAAATCATATGTGTGGTAGAAAAATATTTATATTTAATCTCTCTGGCGAGATGACAATGCAAGTTTTTAAAGTAAAAATGTCCAAAAGTTTTATAAGTTTTTACATTCAAATTCAAAGTGAAAAAAATATAAATAACCTAAATTTGATAAAATTATTTATATTTGATACTATTTTATGTAAAATACAATTAAAAATATAATTATCACTATAAATAAATTATATGAAAAAGCACATTTGAATTAAAATTCAGTATTTTTAATTATTCAATAAAAATGAAACTTGAGAGAAAATTACCAAAAATTAAACCTAACTTAATTTTTATGTTTTTATTTCTAAAATAATGTTTATTTTGACATTATAAATCAATAAAAGTGTCAAAATTAATATTTAAATTTAGTTCTCCATTAAAAGGCGGTAAAATTTCCTTTATAAAAATAATGGTTTTTATGTGTAAAATAGGGCGTCTTCCTATCTAATAACTATCAAACATAATGGAAGAATATAACAAATATTTTTTGAAATATATAACATATATATTTAATTATAATCATTAAGAAATTGAAATTAATTATTTTTATTAGGACAAATCTCTTTTGGAGGCATAAAAATAATAATATTTTTTATATCCAACGGGTTTTTATTTTCGTTTCTCAATAATTGGTAACTAATGAATTCATTTTATATTTATATAAACCATAATTTTTTTAAGTTATTTAATAATATTCATAACCACTAACATAACTTATAGGTTATATCATATTAAATTAGATAATAATTTTTTAATAATACATTGTTATTTGGTGAAACTCGATCTCACATGTAACACATGCGATCTGAGTAGGTATCTGTTTTGTGTAATGCAATATAAATTAGTTTCTTGTTCATTAACATTTATATAATGTAATGAATTTATTTAAAATGGTGAATATATAGTAGAGTCTTGATATATTATACTCTCATATGTTCTTGGTGATGTGTTTCAAAAATGCTATCAAATACGAAGTTGTACTTTTGTATTTCATAGTGTTACACCCACTAATGTATTATAAACAATATTCTAATTATCTCACTTATTATTTTTATTAGTATAGGAGAAATATTTTAGTGAAACCTCTAGGAACATCATTATCAGCATCACCACTTTCTTTTCTATTGGATAAACCTTCCTTACTTGATAAAAATTTCCTTCTAAAGGACGTATGGAAAAATTATTCTTTCATTTTGACTGAGAATATGAGTGATCCATCCGATTAGTGGTATTAATAGTATATTATTCATTTTATGTTAATACTAATATATTAATAAGGTAATTTTTTGACAAAAAAATGACCTTCCCATAATTTAAATAATTAAAAAGAATTTTTCCTCTATATTTACCTCTTTATCCTCTTATAAAATTTCCTAACATAAGAAAAAGGGTTTCATCTTAATATTCTATATATTATTATTTATTAAAGTAGTTAAATTCTATTTGATCTTCTTAATTTTGAAATCATAGAAAAAAAATTCCTTTTCCTTCATACTATTTTTACGAGTAGATCCTCTTCTCAGTTCATAATTAATAAGAGTTTTGTGAAGTATAGAAATATTAAAGTTAGTAGGATACTTATCTTATAGAGAAAATATATTAGTATAAAATATATATTATAGGATTATCATCAATGTTTCACTATATTAGAGTATTAAATTGTTTCTCTAAACCCTTCAACAACATTAACAATAAATTCACCCTCATACTGAATTCATGAATAGTTTTATTCTTTCATATTCTATCCTCTTCAAAATATTACTGATTTATCTCTTTCTTTTTATTCATAACTTCTTTCCTTCATAAATTCTATTAATGTTTTTAAAAATATTATTTACAACTCTATATCACATGAAATGTTTCATTAATTTTTTTTTATAAAGAAGAAAATATAGTATTCATGGACTTCCCATCATTTTCAATGTTTTTATTATTAGTTGGAGACCATGTTTAAGTTTCATCTGACAAAGATAATCCATATGGAATAATATTGAGAACACTGAGCCCCAAATAACTAATATAAAGTATCATTATTTATTTCCATTAATGAAATCCTTTTACATCAAAGGTTGTGATTAATTAGTTATTGAAAGAATTAAATTTATCAATAAAAAACTCTTGAGATAAAAAAGAGAGTTGTCCTAGATGTGATAAAAATATTTGGAACTCAATAATGATTATTCACACTAGAGATGGGGGGTGAATTAATGTGTATAGATATTTAAATCTCATTTAAATCTCATGATTATTCAACTTCTCTCCCAAGATTCTCATTACTTATAAAGTGAAATATACATAGAAATTATATTAATGTGGTTTGAATCCTTGAAGGTTGAATACATCCCTTGTGTATCATGGTTATTTTCCCACAAACACTCAGATCATCTCTTATTATCAACAGGAAATTGAGAAAGGGTATAACATTGAACTCGTACCACTAATAGAACCAAAAATTTACAATGTTACATCAATATAAAAAATAAGCCCTTTTGAATAATGACCACATATAAATTTATGAGTCTCCACGTAGATTCATGAATAGTTTTTTAGTTCACTTGTAACAGCATTATCAACTCCCTCTATTTCATCATTTTTAGTTTTTTATACTCACTAAATATTTCATGAATATAGTTTCAATAATTCTTATAGATATATCATCAAATCGGGGTCATTATGCATCCTTACTATTCTTATGTCTTCATGAAGGATCATTCTCAATTAGTTATTACTTTTTAATTTAATAACAACTATTTTATTTTTTTCCCATGATATTTTAGATTTACTATTCTTTTTTTAATTAATTTTATCCACTAAATCTCTATGAAATATTCATGGAAGAATATATTTATAACATTATGATTCCTTTAATCAAGAGTTATAATCACATATCATTTATTTGAGTCATAATTCTCTCAAAAATCTCATCCATAATCATATTCTTATGGTGTGGATCCTCCTTCTATATCATTGAACTCTTATTAGAAACCCAAAATTTCCTTCCTCTATGCATCCTTTAATCCCATATTGAATCATAATCAATATAAATTACTATGGAATTTAAAAAAATATAAAACATTGAAATAAGTACCATCAGAATTAGATTTATTTATTATTCATTAAAAATGAATTCTGGAAAATTAGTATGTAGTTACCATTATGTAGTTTCAAATGGGCTTTACATAGCCCATGGAAATTAGGGAATACCATTAAAAAAGTTAGTATGAACTTTAAGTAACCTTTGTCCTTTCTTAATTACCATCACATAGGATGAGTTTAGCCTTTATTCATGTATTTTTTAAAATGTAAAATTTTAAATTGAATTTAACCAAATTAAATTCATCTTTTGATTGATAATATCTATATTACCTTCATATAATGCATTTTTCTAAAATTGTTTAATTTTAGGTAAATAGTTAAAAATACATATTGTTGAAACCATTACTTTAAAGAGAGTATCATAAGATAATTATGAATTATTTTATTTAAATATTTTATTTAAAAAATATATATATGTATATATATATATAATTTAAAAAATTATTTTAAAATTACTATGTTATATTTATAAAACCCATGTTTATCATTTTGGAAACCTGAGTAATATTTTAATCTAAAAATTTATTTATTCACTTATATTAAAAAAAATTGTTTTATAACATATATTAGTTAGACATAAAAATTGGATTTCATATATTATACCAACATAATAATATTATGTAACTGGATCAATTTTATTTTTTCCATAGAATTATGAATACGACGATTAAATTTAATAACCATGATACTGGTAAAAATGTTATTTTAAATGAATTATTTTACTAATTTTGTGTAAATTTTATCTTCTAAAATAAAATAATCACTAATAAAAATAGAGTAAAATATATTTTTAAACATATATTTAAATAAATTATAAACCATTCAATTGTTAATCATTACTAAAAATTATTATGGAATATTAATGATGAAAACTATATTTTTTTAAAATATGTTTTTGTATATAAAATGTATTAATTTAAAATATAATTTTTCCATAATTGTAAATTGAATTATTTGAATTATAGATTAAATTTTGGTTTAAAATACACATATTTGTTAAGTGGGGTTAATTTACATGTTTAGTAAAAAATATGTTACTTGGGAAAAAACTAGTTTCCTTGGTAAAAAAAGGTAAAATAAAAAATTGAAGATCAAATGACACCCAAAATGATAAAAAAAAAATTTGGAAATACTTTAAAGATACTTGATTATCCCATTATCATCAAAAAATCCATTATTTTTACATTTTGGAGTCATTAACCATTGAATAGTGTGAGAATATCATTGAAAAGTAAAGGGTGTAAAAAATTCCCCTTTCTTCACTTATAAAAGTGGATCACTTTCACATTTTCAATGATACAAAATCCATTATAAATATCCTTAAAATAATAACCAATTTTACTCTAATTTAATTCAATTTAATTTTCTCAATACACAATTCTCTATAATTTATCCTAACTCTTTTAATTCCAAGGAGTTCATTAAGAGGAAGTTCTGTTTCTCGACCTAATTATTACATAATACTTATCCATTCCTTATTATTCTATCCCTTCCCAACATGGAATAAAAATAGTTTAATAATTAATTTAGTATCATTATTATACTTTAGTGTTATTATATTAATATAATAAACTTTATTTATTCCTTCCCATCCACTTATAAAAGAAAAATAACATCGATCATGCATTATATAGACTACCGCCTCTATGATGCAACATATTAAATTTTTCACCACCACATTTGTAATTGAATAATTAATTTAAAATATGTAATATAATTATTTTTATGAGTATAAATCTCTCAATCCTCTTTCATTTTCTCTCGTTCATCCAGAAATGAGAATGTTAACCGTGCATTATGCATACTACTTCATCCATGAAATAATTTTTTTGTTTTTCTTTTTTATTTTCAATATTTATTCAAAATAATTAAATATGATACTAAAAATAAAATTCATATAAATAATATCATCATGTTTCAATTATAATTATTTTTTTCTTGAAATAAAGAATTTCTTAACCACACTTACCAATCATATTATTTCATGTTCATGTTTTTTTCAATCGAACCACCTAGTTGAATAATGTTATAAAAATCTACAATGATTTAATAATGGAAGTAAAATACTAATATAATTATAATTTCATAATAAATTCATGATTTTTATGATAATGGATAATTTATATTAATTATTTAAAGTATTTTTAATACCGTATCTGATTGCTAAAATTACTAAAATAATTCAACAATGATTCCACTTTCACTCAACATAACTAATAAAATTATGGGATGAGATAAGAGATGTAAAAATCAATATAAGTTATCTATTGTAGTGCCTAAAATTATCCTGTAAATATTAACTTTGGGATAAAAATAAATAACAACACCGTTATTACAAAACATGTTCAGAACTACATGATAACTCACATAAAATATTTAAAATATATAATAACTAACTAATATAAATGTAGAGAATAATTATCAATAAATTTTATAAATGGTTATAGATATATATAGTTTTATTAAATAGGTTATTATGATAGTTATTTTTATTATAAAATAGATTCAATATCTTTAGTTGAAGTCGATGATTAAGGTAATGGACCTTTCATCTCAAATTCCTTTTCTTAAGACAAGTTTTGTATTGTGAACCTAATTAAAATTATATGGTGTGTGTACTAAATATTTTAAGAATTATATAAGTAATTTTATTTTATTCAATATATTTTTGGTTTGGTTTTAATATCTATATTTTAAATGGTTTTGATTGGAATGTTACCTTGGACATCACAATTCCCATGAAACAAAAATTTTGAAAAATAAATTTTGTTTGGTTTCACTTGAAATTACATCCCTATATATATATTGGATGGTGGATATGACTATGGAACATATTCATATAGGGGTAAAATTATTGAAAATTTCTACTTGTGTATTAACTCAATCAATACAAAGTTCATAATGAGTGGGCCTAAGACTTAACTCCTGGATAGAAACTCCTGGTAGAAATTCTTTGGATAAGTTAGTTGAGTTTTATGAACATTAATAAAGTATTTTCCTACCCTTGATTTGGTCTCCTACTATTAAAGACTACTGAAATCAATTACTATTTTCTATTTATAAAGAAATACATTTAAATTACCATCCCCAGTATAATATATTTATTTATTTGAAAAGTTTACTTCCTATGACATTGATAATACCCCTTAATTTATGATATTATGCTTTAAATATTTTCTTAGATAGACACATTATTCTATTGAATAGGGAAAATATATTTTTCTGTATTTCCATAATATGAATAAAAATTATTTTATTTTTCTATGAATAATTGATAAATTCATATGGGAATGTTATGAAATGTATTATTAATTCATATGATGAATGTGTTGGACTTAATTAGTGATGGATGTGTACTAGTATAGATTTTTCCTTAATTCATTAGCTGGACTCATGAGACAAAATAATTAGGGAATTTTCATATTCATGACCCATTTTTGTATGTTGTATTAGCATAAGGACTTGATGGTATGTTTATAAAGTTATATAATTTTCAATCCATCAATCTGAGATCAATAATTAAAATTAATATCGTTATTTAATGTTACAAAAAAAGTATTCTCACATTTTCATTTGATTATGGAATTATTTTGATCATTAATTTATATTTCCATACTTTTTTCATTATAATGTTATGATAGTTTCCTCTACACACTACACATTACTAAAAATCTAAGCTCACACTTATTTTGTTTTTCATTCCCTAGTAAATCTAGAAGAGAACTACGTATAATTTACAAGGATCTCCTAGAAGAAATAATAATTTTAAAATGTAGTTCTTGTGCTAAATTTTATGCTATCATGTTTATATGTAAAATATATATGCATCTAGTCATCCAAGAATATTAAGACACTGGATCCTTTATGAACTACAATATTCTATACCAATTATATAATATAACTATCAGATTTGGGATTCTAGTGATTAGGTTATTAATGTTGGTATCAGAGTAAGTATAGAAGAAACCTTAAGGACTAGATTTTGAGGAACCATATAATATATCATAAATATTATGGAAAAAACGTAATATTTTATTTATTTTTTTCCTAGAAAATCAAATAAGAATTTTATTTCTATAATTCAATATCATACTCTAATTACATGTATTCTATTTTTAATGTTAGAAACTAACGAATGTAATGATAATAGACTCAAAAACCTCAATAAAAGTGGATATGTTTCTATTAATAATGTTAACGAATATAGATTTTTAGTTGATAAGGGTATAACTACATTAGAGTAGTTTTCCATATTTATGAAAAATAACCTCACCCATATAGAGAAAACTGTGGATCCACAATAGTGGGTAAATATGTTTGACCTCTTCCTTTTAAAAAAACTCAATTATTCAATATAACTACTAATATATTACTAGAGGATCCATGTATCAAGCCTAAAAAAAGATATTACTTAATTTGGGAAGTAGTGATGTGGAAAATTATGTCATAAAAAGTGGGATGTAAATTAGAAGTGGGAACTAGTTGAGAATACTAAATATGAATTAGTACTAGAGTGAATATAATAAATTTTTTTAAGGATATATTATATGAGAATAGATTATTTATGAGAAAAGTTATAACATATAATAAAAATTCATAAATTTCAGATAGAAGGTTGAGGAAAATGTTATTTAGGTTAAGGAAATTGTTTTGAGGTTATCTAGATGTACTATAGACAATTTACATTGAGTGGAATGAATTTTTTATAATTTATTTAATAGACTAAAGATAAAACATAAAAGGATGTTAGTATCTCATACATTTTCAAAATATGAGGATATAGTCTCAATAGAAATTAGGATTGGAAAGTGGTTTTCATAGGATTTTGTCTTCAAAGGAAATATGGATAAGAATAGTTATACTAATTACTGTGGAAATAAAATCATGTCAAAGGGGAATAATGGAATTAAAGAATTTCACACATGTAATAGCTATATAATAAACCTATAGGGCTACCAATTGAAGAAAATGTGAGCTTTTAAGGTGTATAGAAAAATTACATAAACTTTTTGAATGGAATGGGATGGAAAATTCTTTCAATGTTTAATGCTTTAACTTTAAGGAGACAAGATACTATGGAAACCAATTCCACAAATAATAAGGAAATTTACATAAAAACCATTAATTGGGTAAGGAAAATTTTATGAGGTCACTAAAATTGAAGTTTAAGTACCAAATGGAATGGAAATGGGTGTATTTATCCTAAACATAATGTTATCTAACACTTTATTTGATTATGGATATATACGACACTTTTTATCATGCATGTTCAATGAGAACATTGAATCACACCATAATTATATGAGAAAGGAGTTTCCAATTAAGTAACCTAATGATATTTTATTGTAATAAATATTTACCGAGCAGTGACTACTAATATTTATAGATATTAGCTGGTGGAAAACATGATTTTTATAACTATGGTTTATTTTGACAAAATAATTTCTATTGATTGAATCACAATATATAATAAAAGAAATTATTACTAAGATAAGTGAGTTAATATTTCTAAATGCGATATATAATACCTTGTTTTCAAGGGAGTGAATTTACCTCTTGAGTATTTTATATACCCACCACCCATTGATCACTATAACATCCAAAAAAATTATAAATGAAATGAATTGTTCAATGAATAAATCAAAAAATGAGAAATGTAGTTATATAAAACACATGTATAACATCTCATTTTTTTATATTGAACCATTATAAAATATGTCCCTAATTTTCATAGCATGATTAACATATCATTAAGAATTATAAACACTGATAATATATCCATTGTATAACGAATGTTAAGATAAATAAATGTTAAGGATTATGATAAATTATAATCAAAATAGACAGAAAAAGAGGTTGTCTCATCTTATATGATTGTACCCTATGAAGAAAAATTATTTTATATTTCAAGGGAGTTTAAATCATTGGGTTTTCCCCTTAAACAATAACAAGTAAATATATTAGAAAAAACTCAATAAAAACCATTTCTCAGATAATTTCAAGATTATTTAGATCACATCCTAAACCATGTTCTCTGAACCATCATATGAAAGCAAAACCATGACACACCTTTCCCTTAGATTGTACGATGGTGTAATAAGTTGTTACATATCTAGAATATAGTAGTATGAATTTTTATATTTTATTTTTAATAAATAATGATTATATCTTTCCCATTTTAATTTTACCTCATACATATATATGATAAAATAAACAGTTTAATAAAAATTATATTTTTTTGAAGAAACTAAAATTATTTTTTTGGGAAATATATAGTGTAAAATAAGAAAATTATTTTGATAAATTCATCTATTTTTTAAATAAATTATTTTGTTGAAAATATTCATATTAAATAATATTTATTTATATATAAATGTGAATATACTTTAATGATGTCCAATGTCATTTTTATTGGGGTCAAAAAAGTGTTTAGTGTTGGAAAAATTTGTATTTTACAATAAATAAGAATATTTATTTAAAAATTTTATTTCTTATAGTTAAATAATATTATTCTAGTAAGATAAATATTATTTTTGAAATCCTCATTTCAAAATTAGCCAATGATGAATTTTTTTAAAAATATTTTTAGGTAGTCGATTTTTTGAGTTAAAATTAAATATGGTATAAATATAGGGTATGTAATATGACATTATAATTTCTCCAAAGTGATGTAATAAATACTATAAATGGAATTTATGTACAAAATTAGATTTAAACTTTAAAATAATCTTTTTTAGAGGTTAATTTTACTAATTTTTAAAACCATTAATGAATCCTCCCAAACCTATTTTACATTTTATGGTTTTAAAATATATTCTTAATGAAAATTAATCACTTCCACGTCATGAATGGTATTATTTTAATGATTTAGGTTATCATACTTATAAAATATTAAACAACTCTATTTTTTTCAGAAACCATGGGTAATAAACAAGATAATGTTTGTGGTTTTTGATTATTTTATCACTTAGTATTAAAAAACTACGTTTACAAATTCATAAAGAGTTCCCCAAGTTTTTTTATAAATACCCATTAATACTCTCCTTATTCATAACCCATAAACCATTTATCATTAATTTAGTCTCTTTAAACCTCTTTAAATCCCTCATATTGTGTTTAAAATATTTTATGAATCTCTTCCTAAACTTTTAGAAGCACCCCTCAAGGTAAGAGATTACCTACTCATCCTTTTCATTCCAATAAATTGTTTGTAACAAGAATTTTGATTTATTATTTTTCATTTTTAATGTGTTTTTACACATATATTTACTATACTTATGATTAATAATAAAATATATACCACCTTTCACTCTCATTAAACCTTTCAATGAACCCTTAGTTATACACATTATGCTGCTGAAATTATCTCTCAATTTTCCAAGCCAAAAACATGTGTTGTGAATAACAATGCCCATTCCCACTTAAGGGTATTCACCAAGATGAAATTATTATTAATTTTTGAGACTTTCATTTATATAACTCACAATCCATAATCATAGGATTAAAATTGATGAATGATGACCTCATGTTTTATGATATATGTGGCACATAAATGCTTGTATATGATTTAAATGTATTGGTGGGATTCAAAATATATAGCCCTTTAATTAATTGGGTAATGTTTTTATCTAATGATATACCATTTATGGTTCATGGAAGATTAATCTAATAATAACATGTTATGATTTATTAGTGGTTACCCTTGTCTTATTCTTATGATATCATGTTTTATGTTATTTCTACCTTTTTATATAGTATTGATGTTATCATATCATATCATGTTTTGATGTTTTGGTTTATGATTATCACAATTATATGTCACCTTGATATTCATATTTACTAACATGTATAAATTTTATCATGTTATTCATTGATTATTCCGTTACTGGTCTTCACAACACCTGACATTATTATGAATGACCTTAGTTTATCCCTTACAATTGTAAAAATGAACAGTATTTAAGGGAATGTTATATGGTTTTGGAATAACGTTTTTGTATCCCTATTTAATTTTATTAAAAATATATATCTAATTAATAAAATTAAATATGAATCTGTATATTTTAGGTGTGTTTTTGTGAATATTTATATAATAAATCATGAATTAATTTTTCATAGAAATATGTCTTCTCCAGCTTAGCCTAATAAAATTAATGGAGAATAGAAATAGTAAAATCTATCTATGTGTAGGAAGAAGATATTAAGGATAATTTATTCACCCATTATAGAGAAAAATATCTATGTATTTCTATAGGAATTACTTGGTCATCAATTTGATCATGAAGTTGATTTTTCCATTGAACTCATTCTTGATGTAGGACCCATATCTAAAAAAACTATATAATAGAACTAGTAAAGTTGATATAGTTAAAGAAAAAACTAAAAGAGTTATGTGATAAGGTATTTATACTCCCTAGTATTTCAAAATGGGTAACCCCTATTAATTTGTAAAAAGGAATACTAGGTCTATGAGATTATGCATATATTTCATGGAGATCAATTCCATTACCATAAAGAATAAGAATCATTTAACCCACAATGAAGAATTATTTAAACAAATACAAGGATATGAATATTTTTAAAAGATAATTATTTAATCTTGTTATCATCATTTAATATTTAATATTTAATAATTAGGATATACTAAATAGGATATATCATAGAAGGTAGGGACATTATGAGTTTAAAGTATTCCATTTTTATTAACTAATGCATCACCTATTTTCATAGATCTGATGATTAGAGTATTCAAAGATTATCATGAAAATTTAAAAATGGAATTCAATGAGGATATCATAATATAATACAAAATAAATAAATATAATGAGAACCATCCATAAATAATTATTAATACTCCCAAGTAAAAGGATTTATATGGTAAATTATGTAATTGTGAATTTTGGGTCCATGAATTTATTTATAATGGCTATATTATCTTAATGTATGTAATAAATAATAATCTTTAAAAGATAAACGTTTTCAAATAATGGAATAAATTGAAAAATATAATTGAAATATGTTTTTTCCTAGGTTTAGTAGGTTAATATTAGAATTTTTCTCAACAAAGTTTCCTGATTGGCCACTTTCTATCAATGTTTAAATGTAAAGGGGTTAAATTCTGATAGTATTGGGATTGTGAAGATTGTTTTAGAGTTCCAAAGGTGATATTGATTAATGAACTAGTTTTGACATTACTATCAAGAATGGATGGATTTTTGATATATAGTGATATATCAAAGAAAGGAATTAGTTGTATCCTTAGGTAGAATATTAGAGTGAATTAGTACGAAATAACAACTTTGAAGATTCCTGAAACGAATTATCCAACTCATGAACTTGAGGTTGTTGATCTCATATTCTCCTTGAAGATATAGAGGAACTATCAGTATGATTAAATATGAAACATATATAAGTATTATAAAAGTTTGATGTGTATTTTCTATCAAAAAGTGATCAATATAAGTCAAACAAGATGGTTGGAACTACTCAAGGACATTGATTGATCATTGCACTACCACCCTGGGAGGGAAAACAAGGTGGATTATGTAATGATTAAGTGGGAATAAAGAGTTCTAAAAATAATGATCATTAATAATGATCATATATTTAGGGATCTCATAAAGATATATATTACAATTTTTATGCAAGAGGATCCATAATTCATTTTCAAATAAATTGCTAAACCATCATTATTAAATAAGATAATGAAATCCTAGTAGGACGATAAGGATACAAAAAGGAGTATTAAAGTAGGGCATGATGCGTAATTAATAGAATTGATATATAATGATGGATTATTGATATTTGGAAAGAGGTTATGCGTCCCATCCATACCTTAATTCAAGAGGGAGTTACAAGATAAAATATATCAATAAAATTTATATATAAACCCTAGTAACCCAAATATGTATAGGTATTTAAGTGAAAATTTATGGTGGGATGGTATGAAGTGGGAAATTTTAAATAATGTGTTTGTATTATTAGGTTCAAATACATAAAATCTAAATGAAAACATCTGAATGGAGTTACGAAACCTATTCATATACCTATATAGAAGTGGGACAATATTGTAATGAAAATTTTCACTATAAATATAAATAATCCAAGTAAGAATACTTTTATATGGTTCATTTTTGATAAACTAAATAAGTTTGTTCATTTTCTATCATCAAGGGTAGACCTACCCATTGAATTCCTTTATCGAATCGGTATAAATTAATTCATGAGACATCACAGGCCCCTCAATCAATTATATTTGATCATGGACCTTAGTTCACATACAAATTCTATAAGTGTCTTCCAATGGATCTCAAAAATGATGTATATTTAAGCACCCCATATCATCCATAAACTGATGGGAAGTCTGAAAAAAACTATTCATATACTAGGAGACGTGTTGGGATCATTCTCTTTTTACTTATATCGAGTGTGCCATTAATATCCACCTATGGTGGAATTTACATTCAATAACATTTTCCATTTGATCATCGCATTGTATAGGAAGACATACAACATGAATACTTATTAGGTAGAATTTGGAGAATAAAATATATTAGGACCAAAATATGTAGAGAAGATAACTGATAATATATAGACCATTCATCAATATATCAAAATAGATCAAATAATATAAAAGTGTTATATTGAAAATTAATGGAAACACAATGAATTTTATGTGGGGGATCATTTATTATTAAAGGTGTTTCCATTTAATGTATTTTTAATATTTGATGAAAATGGGAAGTCAACCCCAAGGTACATTGGGCCCTTAGAAATTCTAGATACTTGGAGTTATAACTTATAGATTGGAAATTCCATCCAACCATTCTAAAGTACATGATGTTTCATGATGTTAATTTTTGAGTAGATACATACCAAATTGAATTAATATACTCACATCTAAGGTAAAAGAGTTGGAACACAAAATTTCTTTTAATGAATAGCCTATACAGATTCATGACAGTAGAGAAAATGTGATGCAGAATTGAAAATCTCAATTGGTGAAAGTCCTTTGGTGAAATCAAAAAATATAGAAGGAAACATAGGATCCTAAGGATGTTACGAGGAATGAATAGAAAAGTTTTTCAGTATCTCACTTGTATCCAAAATTTTGGATGAAAATATTTAGTATGAGAGAAAGTAATACCCAAGAACATACGATAGTTAGTAAACAATAAATTCCAAAAACTACTACATAGTGCACACTCTAAAGAGACTTTATTCATGAATTTATTTAAATGTTATGTTTTAATTTGAATTTTACCCCACTAAATTAATCTTTAGATTGATAATGTAAATATTATCTTAAGATGAATATTTTGGATTTTTATAAAGTTATTTATTTCTAGGTGAATTGTGAAGAATACCGATATTTCTAAAATCGTTACTTTTATGAAATTTTCATAACATAAAAATGACTAAAATGTGTTTGAAAATTTTTATAGAATATATATATATATATATGCAATATAATTCATTTAAAATTACAATGTTATATTTATGAAAACAATGTTTACCATTTTAGAAAAATAAGTAATATGTAATGACTTAGATTTTCCAGATTCTATTTTTAGAAATTAATGGGTAATATTCCAAGACCAAACACTTAGACGCCTTGAAATACGGAGTCCTCAAGGTGCCCAGAATGATTGTTTGAAAAATGTTACATTTTAATAAAATGCAAGTGAAACTTTTATGAAAAGTTAAATAACTCTTAAATGGGGTCCCATATCAGAAATCTGAGGGCACCGTTAAGCTCAGAATAGTGGTTGGGTGTGACCTAACATTGGTTGGTGTGGAACATCTATAGAAAATGACACCAAGAGAATAATTATAAAAAATATTATTTTTTAAAATTATAATAACTCATTAATAGTAACTCAGATAGAAAATATGAGACCACCGTTGAGTTCGTAAGGGGTTTTTTTCCTTAAGTGAGGCCTAAAATTGACTGGAAAATGATGGCTACAGAAGTTAGATTTTGGACGTAAATGTCAACAAAATAATTTAATAAAAATTATTTTTTTTAAACTGTGGAAAAAATATTTAAAAGGATGGTTATAGAGAATTTACAATGTTAGCTTCATAATATAGGAATCATTGGAGAGCCACTAGAGCAAAACATTGAATATATATCTAAAATAAATTGTTGTAGATTGTGAATCAACAAAAAATGCCATGCCTTATATTTCTAGGTTCTTGTCAATGCTGATGACATGAATATCAATATTCTTTATCTAGAGATCAAATCTAGGTAGGGTTTTGATCTCTTTTTGATTTATTTTCCCCTTATTTTAATCTAATAATGGACGCAGACCAACCCAAAAATAGGTCGATATAGATTTCGATAATTCTTGTGGGAGGGATAATTATTACTAGATTTAATGGAATAGATCTTGGTGATTATTCTGCTGTTGATTTCTTCCTTACCCCACTAACATGAAGAAATCATATCTGATCAAACAAGGACAAGATCCATTATTTGGGTGTTCATGTGCTTAATCCTCCCCCAAAATCTATCATGTTTTTCAAGAATTCATAACTATTTGAAACCCTATATGAACGATTGATCACTGTTCCCATGATACATTTTTAAACGATAGGATCCCAAAGGTTGTGATCTATGAAGACATTGCAGATATGCGATAGAAGCATAGCAGGAAGGCAGTAGCTCATGGTGAAGGGCACTACAAATGGGAGGCTACTGGGAGTTTTGCTGATGGTGAGGGTAGTGCGCAGCCTAACGGGGAGAAAATACATGGTCCAATAGGCCCACTTCAGAGGAGGAGCCCATGGTGGTTCTTTCCATGGGTGATAGAAAAGAGTCGCGGCAGGAGGTCGTGGTAGCAGGACGCAACATGAAGGCTGCGTCAGTGGAATCCTATAAAAATGGGGAGACCTTGGGACCGATTTAGGATGTAGTGTCATCCGTGTTTATTGTGGTTGATGCATTGATCGAGAGCACACAACCCACATATGGTGGGAAAAGATGGTCTTGTCTAGCCCATAACAACCAGGTCAGGCAAACTGGGCCAGGTCGGGTCGACTAGACTGTGTTTGGTCGAACCTAGACCATACTGAACCCTTTTTAATAAATTGGTCATATCTTTCAAACAGTATGTCCATTTAATGAGAAATGTGTGGAATTGGGACACTTTCAATGAATATGTACGTTTGAGATATACTATGTGAGTTTTTGTGGATATTGGTTTATGAACAAATGGCTTGACGAGTGTGTTCTCCTAGAACAAGGGCACTACAAGCGGAATCCTGTGACTGGTTGTGACTATGTGATATTGGTGACTACATGACTTGGGAGTTTCAGGACCCATTGAAACTCAGTGTGACATAAACTCTATGTGCACCATCAATGATCTACGTTCCATCAATTCTTCAGGCGCTATTGATGCTTTGTGCACCATCGATGCTTCGTGCTCCATCAACGCTCCGAGCGCCATCGACGCTCCATACGCCAACAACACTTTGTGCGCCAATGACGCTCCATTACCCAATGAATCTCCATGTGCCACTAGCATTGCATTCTTTATCGATGCTTCATGTAGCATTGAATCTTTTTTCGCCATCAATGCTCTGTGTGCCACCACCACTTCTACTGTTATAGAGGCTTGGAGATCTATGCACTACAACAGAATATCCTTCTTTTCATGCATTAGACATGTACTTGTGTGAGATGACTATATTTATTGTACTTCATGTGATTCCTATGTGGTGTACATCATGTTTTTCCTTTTTGTAATATTCATGTGTTTTCTTTGTGGCATACTTTATATGATTCCTTTTTGGTATACTTTATGTAATTCATAGTGGTATTTTCCTTCACGGTTTCAGGTCCCCTACTGATTATTGTTTTACTCACTCCTCCATGGGAAATGCCCACACATGTCATGTATTGTGTAGAAGAATTACACTTTTAAGGATTCCTTAGTGGAGCAGAGTTATGTGGTTCTTAGATAGAGGCCAGAAAGACAAGGTTTTCTTCAGAAACTTCAGACAGTTGTTTCTGTACCTACCCTTTAGGTAGGGGTTTTCTGTGGACAAGTTTCATGAGCTTGTACTTTTCCTTTTGATTGGGATTATACCTTGGGACCATTTAATTTTCAGTTATGTAATATCATACTCTATTTTTTATCTCATAGGTATGAATTTTTTTTTACTTAGGGATTTCAGTTCATAATTTTTTCTTAGAGACGAGTGCGTGTGTATAGGTAATTTGGAAAATGCCTTCTATTTGTGGGATATTCCTAATCTATGCTAGTTTCTATCCCCTGTACTATTGGATGAAATCTTGGGGTAGTCACGACATGGGCCCCGGGGGACAGGTCATGACAGATTGATTTTAGAGCATGTCATATTTACCTAAATAACCAAGAGTCTATGAGATTGGTTTGAGACAAGAATGTCTATTGTTTTGAGTTCATCTTTCAGGCCAGGGAATCGAGTGTTGGTTCAAAGGCTAATATATCCACACACAAGGACTATGAATTCTTATTTCTGACTCGATACATGAAAACACTAGTTGAAGGGAAAATAACTATACATTTATCACATAGGACTGAGAGTGTTATCATGTACTTCATGAATTAGTGTTAGCCCACTAGGTATACTCTATTGGTTGTAGTACATCTTGAACTATTTCAGAATGCCTCCATGCAAATAGCCAACACAGATTCTGATGCATGATCATGAGGATGATCCTCCTAATGATTAGGTGTCGATACTAGGACCAGTATGAGAGATAGCACCCCTAGGTGGTATGCTTGTGATACCACTAACCGAAGAGTAGAATTTACTTCCAGCATTACTATTAGAGGATTCATTGAGGCTGAGTGAATTTCATGAGTTCTATAGGTGACAACCTCCAAGGTTCAGTGGTGATCCAAATCACTAGGCAGATGAAGATTGGATGGAGGTGGTTATGTGTGTCTTTTTCCTAGTGGGGATTCCTCTCAACTAGATAGAAGTCCTTGATGTGAGTCTTCTACATTTATCAACGATGATATGATAGAGTTTAGTGATCCATACACATGAGGAGTTGAACCTCACTTGGAAATACTTCGATCATCTCTTCAGGGAGGAGTTCTACTCATCGATGTTATGCTTTGTGCATATGAAGGAGATATTGCATTTGCAGCAGGGAAGATAGATAGTAATAGATTACTTGATGAGGTTTATAGATCATTCTCACTAATCCATAGATATATTGTAAATACCATTATTTCGGGCCCAATTCTTAAAGCAGGGCCTAAACTGGTAGATTTTGGAATCCATTACATCTCTTAGTATACCTACATATGATGGGGTACTGGAGCGAGCTATGTTAGTAGAGAACTTTTGGGTAAAGAAGACATATGTAGTGGGAGATACTACTAGGATTCAGGTAGCTGAATCATCCACAGTATGTAGTCTCTACCTAACATAGGGATCCTAATAGATTATATAGGTGATGGGACAAATCTAGGACACAGGGTTAGGGGTGCGAGGCTCATAGGGAAGAGCGAGTGAGCTGAAGGATAGGTTGTGCTACTCGTGTAGCAGTCAGAGAAAAATGGATTGAGATTGACTGACTCTTTATAAGGATGATCATCAGATGGTTGAGGGACCATTGAGGAAGAGGTGAAGTCAATAATATGGTGGTCCTCTAGGCGTTGGATGTAGAATATGATCTTAACATGTAGTAGGAGGTGGGAGGAGGTTCGAGGTGTTACCACCAACACCCCTATGTGTCTAGCATGGGCTCAGGGAGCTAGTGGATAGGGACAAGGCCATCTCCAAGTGATGGAGAATTAAAAACCTAGTGCTCCAAATATTATTAGAGGTATGATCTATGTCATTTCCACAATTTTTGTAGTTTTGATAAACACCAGTTCTAGTCACACATTTCACGTCATGGCCCCTATTCTAGACACATATATTCCTATGGAACCATTGAATCGATACCTATGCTTAAAGACTCCTTCAAGAGGATATTTGACGATCACACACTGGTGAAAACAATTTCCCTTACTCTTGGGGGGAGATTTTCATTCGTATTTTTGGTGGCTGCTTCTAGGACATACGATTTCATCATTGGAATAATCAAACTATCCATATTCCATGCCTATATTGACTATTTTAGGTGCAGAGTGTGGCGTTTCTACTGAGATGGGATCAAGTATTCCTTAATTGGTGAAAACAAAAAAACAAGTAGTAAAGGATGGAATCGAATGTAGGGGGTACTTCTGATCACACACCAGTTAGCTAGCATGTCAATCTTTGCATTGGATGAGAGGATCCCTTGGGTATTTTTAAAGGTGGATGAGTACGAGGAAGTCTTTCCAAAAGATATTCCAAGATTACCTCCTCATAGGGAGGTGGATTTTTTCATTGATATGATCCCTGGGATGGCATCAATATCTACACCTTCATATTGGATGGCTCCTGTGGAGATTCGTGAGTTGAGGGTACAATTGTTGGACTTTCACAAGATGAGCTTCGTGAGACCCAGTGTTTCACATTGGGAAACCCCGGTTTTGTTTTCCAAGAAGGCAAGAAAGAGCTTGAGATTATGTGTCGACTTCCAGTTCATGAACTAGGTGTCAGTGAAGGACAAGTATCCACTACCAAGGATTGAAAATCTCTTCAATTAGCTAAAGGGAGAAAGGTGGTTCTCAAAGATAGACCTAAGATATAGCTTTCACTAGCTTGAATTATGGGATGAGGACATCTCGAAGACAACCTTTAGATGTCGGTGCGACCACTATAACAATAAAGTGGTGTTTTTTTTTTCATGATGACTACCTCATAAGTGTCCATGGGACTCATGAATATGATCTTACATATTTACATAGAACTATTTGTTGTGGTATTCATTGATAACATCCTTGTGTACTATATATCTGAAGAGGTGCATGAGATACACTTTACGATGGTTCTGGACACACTTTGAGAGAACCAGATTTATGGGAATCTCTTGAATTTTCAGTTCTGGATAAGAGAGGTTGAATTTTTGGGAAACATCATTTAAGAGGTTGGAGTTTAAGTAGATCCAGTGAAGATTGAAGTGGTGCTTTCTTGGGAGCCACCCATGAGTGTTCACAAGGTGTGGAGTTTCCAAACTTTGGCTGGTTACTGTCAAAGGTTTTTACCCAACTTTTCCAAGATTAGAATCATCCTTTACAGCTTTTACATGAAGGGGAAAACCATTTCTTGTGGAAATAGAAGTTCTAGAAGTTTTATCAGAAGTTGAGTTACAGATTTATGAGCAATCCCATACATATATTACCGAAGGAGGGTATTGAGTACATGGTGTTCTATGATGCATTAGAGACCTGTCTTGGTTGTGTATTGATGTAGGGGAAATAAATTATTTACAATGGTTAATTGAATTTGAGTAATCATGAGAAGAACGATGCGACCCCGGATCTAGAGTTGGAAGCGGTAGTATTTTCCTTAATGATGTGGCAACACTACTTGATGGGCGACCGATATACCATCTACTTGGACCACAAGAGTATCAAGTATATCTTCTGTCAAAATGATCTGAAATTGAGATATAAATAATGGTTAGAGATCCTCTAGGACTATGAATTTGATATTTTCTATACTCCTAGGAAGGGGAATATATTGGTAGATGCTCTTAGTAAGAGATCCAGCTTGTAGTTGTTGAGTGAGGCATTAGAGCAGTTGGTCGCATTATAGATATCCTTTATGAATAAATATAGATTATCCTCTCTCTAGTCAATGATAGTTACCGCTCCAATCATACTGTGATTCATAGAGGAACATCTCAGTGAAAATTACTATAAGACTATTTGTGATAAGATGTCCACAGGGAATGCCCCTAATTAATATTAGAAAAGATGGGAGAATTTATTCTTTTTTAGAGGACACACAGTAGTACCAGTGAAATTGAGGGACAAGGTCATGAGGGTGTTTTATACATCCTAGTTTACAATATATCCATGAGTGGAAAAGATGTATCAAGACCTATGAGGTTATTTTTGGTGTCCATGTATAAAGATGGTGGTGGCAGAGTTCATTAATTGATGGCTAACTTGTCAGCAAGTGAAGAAAAAGCACCAGGTTCTAGCGGGATTTACCTAACCACTGGAGGTTCTAGAGTGGAATTGGGATTGGATACCAATGGACTACGTGATGGGTTTACCATGTACATCCAAAGGATATGATACCATATAGGTGATTGATGACTACCTCACCAAATCAGATCAAATACTACAAATCAATGATTAGAGATTAGAAAAGAGTGTGGGAAGCCTCTATGGGTAGAAGGTAGTTAAGATTCTTGGAGTTCCATCAATGATCGTCTCAGATCATGATTCTCATTTTACATCATGGTTGTGGAAGGGATTTTATGAGGAATTTGGGAATTATCAATTCTTGATAATATTGTTTCATCCCAAGAAAAATGTCCAAACTGAGAGAATCGTCCATGTTCATGATGACATGATACAGGCCTACATCCTAAACTTTGTCCATAGTTGAGAGGACCAACTATATTTGATGAAGATATCATATAACAATAGTTACAACTCCAGCATTGGTATGACACCATTAGAGGCCTTGTATGGGTGAATCTGTAGGATTCCATATTTCTGGATGGACCCAAGGGTGTCAGCACTCATGGGTCCAGAGATGGTATGAGCTTCCACTAAGAATGTGTAAAGCATTAAAGAGCATATGAGGAATGCACACAGCAAATAGAAGTCATATGATAATAGGAGGTGGAAGCATCTGGAGTTTGAGGAGGGATACCATGTATTCCTTTTAGTCTCAATTCGATATGGATTGCAGAAATTATTCTAGGGAAATAAGTTACCTCCAAGATACATTGAACTTTTTTAGATTCTGATTAGAGTTGGCGATGTGGAATATCACCTAGATCAACCCACATAGTTGCTCCGGGTGTAAGATGTCTTCCACGTTTTGCAACTGTGGAGATAAGTGCATGATCCATCACATGTCATCAAATGGGGTGATATAGACATTGATGATGGGGAGACTTTAGTGGAGTACCTGGTGGTGATAAAGGATCGGCCTGACTAGGTACTTCAGGGGTAGTTGATTCCCATAGTGTGCATTCGGTGGCAGCATGTAAATCATTAAAAGGGAAATTAGGAGTGGGAGGCTCATATTTGTGCTCAGTAACTTAACCTTTTTGTTGAGTATCCCTTGTTTTGGATTTTGGGGATGTAAAGCCATAAGGTAGGAATAATATAATGACTCATATTTTCCTTAATCTATTTTTAAAAATTATCTGGGAAAATTCTGAGACTTGGAGCTGAGACGGTTTGTGATTCTAAGGCTCGGGCTTCTTAGAACTATTGTTTAAGAATTTTTATGTTTTAATAGAACAAATGCATGACTTTTCAGAAAAATAAAAATAATTCATAATCATGTTTTGCGATCATAAATTTATGGGAACTGTTGAGAAAAAAGTTGTGTCTTTAACCTTGGAGCGACCTAACATTGGTTAGTGTTAGTTATCTGTAGAAAACGTCAGTAGAAGGGTAACTATAGATAAAACAATTAAATAAAAATAATTTTAATTTGAAATTCTAATAATGCATAAATGTTAACTCAGATTGGAAATATGATACCACTATTGAGTTCGTAAGGTGGTGTTTTCTTTAGGAATGTCTGAACATCAACAAACACAGTTTGGCTAAAAAAATAGATTTTTGAACTAATAGTCATTAAAATAATTTAATAAAAATTATTTTTCTGATGCAGTGGAAAAAATATATAAAATTATTGTTATGGAGAATTTAAAGGGCCAGCCTCATAACCTTTGAAACAATGGAGAGCCACTGAAGGTAACATTTGAAAAACTTTCTCAAACAAACGGTGGCAGATCGTGAATCGACAATCATCGACATGCCTCAAGTTCAAAGGATCTCTCCAATGACAATGACATGATGATTGAACTTCATTAGCGAGCAATTAAAATCCAATTAGGGTGTCTATATCTTTGTGATTTCTTTTCCACTTCATAGAATCAAACAAACAATTCAAACCAACCCACAAATAGGTTGATCTGTGGTATGATTATTCATACAGGATAGATAATTATTAAGGGAATAAATAGAATATATTTTGGTGATTATTCTATTGTTGTTTTCTTCGTAATCCCACTATGATAAATATAACAAGGATCAATGAATAGGTCTATGATATGTTCATTGGGTGTTCATGTTCTTAATCCCTCCCCCATAAATTTATCAGGACTTCATGCATTCTTCACCATTTAAAACCGTACGTGAACGATAAATTGTTGTACCTATGATCCATGGTGTAATGATCCAAGACTGATGTTTGTGATCAACTTCAACATTATGAATGTGTGAAGATAGTTCATATGATACACGATGACTCAAAGTGGAGGGCCTGAGTAATGGCGGGACTATAGCAGGGTGTCCAATAGTGAGGTAAGCGAGCGGCCTGGCTGGAGGATGGGTTCTGGTGGGGAAAAGAACTATGGTCCAACAGGACCACATTGAAGGAGGAACGTACGGAGGCATAGGATGTGGGTGGAGTAAAATAGCCATGAGAGGATGACAGGATGGTGGGACGTGTCTTGAATGCCGCATCAGTAGAATCCTGAGGTTATAGGGAGATAGTGGGACTAGGTCAAGATGCGGTGGCATCTGCATTAAGCAGGATATTACGGCATGCATGAGGTGGAACGAACCGGTTTGGACTGGCTTAGACTAAATGGTTTGGGTAGGGTCGTGTTAAATGGGATGGGTCTGGTCGGCAAGACTGGGTCAGGTCAGACCCTGACTAGACCCTTTATACTAAAGGGGCATATTTTTCAAATAGTGGGTGGATTTGACGAGCTATTTGTGGCATTGGGATGCTTGTGATAAGATAGACATTTTGAGATACTATAAGTGTGTTTTTGGGGAATTTGGTTTATGAACTAATGGATTGAGGGTTATTTTTTCCTAAAACAAGCGTGCTATAAGTGGAATAATATGGTTGGTTATGACTATGTGATCTTGTTGACTACGTGACTTGGGGGATGCATGATACATTGATGCTCTGTTCTTTATTGATGCGACATGCACCATCAATTCAGTGTGTGCCATCGATGCTTCGTGCACCATCATCGCTCTGTGCACCATTGATGTCTCATGTGCCATCATCTGGTTGGGCTCCATTGATGCTACGTGCATCACTAATGCTCCATACACCATCGACAATCCATGCTTCATTGAAACACTATGAACCATCAATTATTTGTATTCCTCTGACACTCCTTGTGTCATAGATATTGGGAGATATATGGACTACAACTAGAAATTCTTCTCCTCATGGTTTAGAATTGATCCTGTTTGAACTGACCATATTGATTGTACTTTGAGCGTTTCCATTGTGGTGTACTCCATGTGTTTTATTTGAGGCATACATAATGTGTTTCATTTATGGTATACTTTATGTGTTTACATTGTGGTATTCTCCATGTATGTTTTAGTGATATTTTCTATTGTGGTTTTAGGGTACCTACTGACAATGGTTTTCTCACCCCTATATAAGCTTTTCCCATATGTGTCGTGTCTTGTGTATACGACCGATACTTTGATGGAGTCCTTGGTGGACTAGATCCAGGTGGTGCTTAGAGAGAGGCATGGTAGACATGGTGTGCTTCAACGACTTCATAAAGTTGTTTCCGTACCTTCCCTTTAGGCAGGGTTCTTTGTAAATGTGTTTAAATGGATTTTACTTTTACTTTTGAATGGTATTGTATTATGGACCTGTTTACTTTCCTGATTTGTATTGATGTACAATTTTTATGCTATCTTAGAGGTATGAATGCTTGTTTACATTGTCTTTTTATTTTAGTAATTTTCCCTAGAGACGTGTGCATGTGTACATGTACTTAGGAAAATGCCTTCAATTTTTGGGATATTCCAAACCTATGCTAGTCACTAGCCCTTGATCTATTGGAGGTAGGCTTGGTGTGGTCATGACCGAATTCCTGAGGGACGGGTCGTGACATAATAATTTACTCTATAGAAAAATTATTCTCTTATATTAAAAAAATCAGTTTTCTAAACTTATTTTAATTAAATAAAAATTTGATTTAATATATTAAATCATCAATATAATATTATGTAACAGCTTAAATTTCATTTTTTTCATAAAATTATGATTTATATGATTAATGTCAATGACCATGAAGACGGTAAATCTGTTCTTTTCAAACATTTTTTTTAATATCATGGATTTTTATTTAATAAAATAAATTAATCACATATAAAAAGTTAATTTAATTTAATTTTTTAAACTATATTAAATAAAAAACAACTCATTCATTTTATAATCATTAATAAATAATATGAAGAACAATAAACTATGGAAAAAATATTTTTCTACAAAAAAATTATATATATATAATGCATTAATTTAAAAGATATTTTTCTCATAATAAGAAATTGAATTAGATTAAATGTAGATTAAATTTTGGTTCCAAATTTCCTGATTTAGTAATATGTTTTATTTTATATATTTTTAAAATAAAATGTTACTTGGGTAAAATCTAGTTACTTCAGTAAAAAAAGGTAAAAATACAAGAATAAATGGCATCCAACATGTTTAAAACATGTTTGGAATTTTTTTAATGAATCAAAAATATAATATCAACCTAAAATCCATTATTACTATGTTAAAAAGTCATATACCCCTCGATAGTGTAACAATATCATTGAAAAGTAAAGGATATTTACAAGAGTTTTGTTTTACTTACTTTTAAAAGTTGGTCACATCCACTCTTTCCATATTTAAGATTCACATTGAAATATCCTAGAAATCCTTCACTATTTTTCAATCCTAGAAGTAACATTCATGACTTAATCCCCAGGTTAGTAATAGTTATACTTAGTTCTTCTTTTCTTAAGAGTTCACCAAGAGTTAGTTTAGGGACTCGACATATGTTTTACAAAACCCTTAACCATTATTTCTTATTCATTCCCATTAAATTATATCTAGACCATAGTTATATATTAAAATAATTATCATTAGAATTATAAATTGTCATTATATAAATGGAAAACTCATATTTATTCACTCTGATCCATTTATAAAAACAAAAGAACATCGATCGTGCATTGTGTGGACTAACGCCTCTTTGAAGCATTATCCAAGATTTTTCACCACCACCTCTCTCTACAGGTTATAAGTATGGAATTGAATAATAAATGTGAAAATATAATATAATTATGAATATTAAGGAAATATTTTTATTCTAACTTCATTAACTCTCATTCAGTGGGAAATGAAAACGTTAATTGTGCATTGTGTGGACTACGACCTCCATGAAGTAGTGATTTTCATTTTCCATATTGAATTGAAATATATATTTAAAACAGTTAAAGTATAATTAAAACTATAAAAAAATATAATAACATTATTTTTTATCAAAATTATAGTATGTCAGAACATACAATTTATTTACTATTATCACCCATCAAATCATTGTATGTTCATGTTTGTGCCAGTTTAACAACCTACTTGAACAATGATATAAAACACTATCATAGATTATTATGGGAACATAAATAATAATATGATTGAATTTAAAGAAGAAAATAATAATTATTTTACAGTTCCATAAATGTTATATTATGTATTTAAGTTATTATTAAAATATCATCTTAAATCACTAAAATTGAGGAAATAAGCTAACACCGATTCCACTGTCACACAACATCACTACAAAACTTATAGGATGAGAAAATATGTTTGTAAATAAATATAATTTATCTATTATAGTACCTTAATTTATATATTAATGAGGAACATTGGTACAATAATAAATAACTACACCGATATTACTAAAATAGATCGAAATGCTCAAGATTACTCACATTTGATATTGGAAATTGATAATAACTAACTAATATACTTGTAAAGAATAATTATAAATGAATTTTATAAAAGGTGATAAATATGAATAAAGTTATGAAATATTTGATTAATACAATTAGTTTTGTTGTAAATTAGATTCATGTTCTTTAGATAAAATCATGAATTGAGGTATGAGACGTGTCATCTAATATTCTATTTCATTAGACATTTTTGTATTGTGCAACTAAATGAAATTATACAATGTATATGATTCCTATTTGATCAATTATATAATTAATTTATTTTATTCATGGTATCTTATGTTTAATTACATTATCTTTGTTTAAAATGTTTATTGATTGGAAATTTACCAAAGTCGTCATAATGCCCAAAAATCCTATAAATTGGTAAGTAAAGAGTTTGGGATTTTTCAGTTAATTACATACATATATGTATAATGGATATTAGATATGTATATGGAATAGATATAAAATGGAATAATCACACTAATTTTTTTTGTGTGTGTATCATCTCAATCTTATATCGTTGTATGATGAGTATGGCAAAAACTGTACACCTATCTAGGCACTCCTAAGGGATATACTTTCGATAATTCATATGATATTTTGAATCCTTAATGAAGGATTTTAATTCCATTTATTTGGTATCCTGCCATTTAAAACTACTGAACTAAATTACTATCTTATATTGATAATAAAACAAAATTAATTTACCATATCCACCAACTTTTATTTATTTATTTTAAAATGGTACTTCATATTACATTGAGAATAACCTATAGTTTCTAAGTTGATGTTCATGATATTATCAACGTTTTCTGGTACTAGGGAATGTAGAAAAATATTATTGGATGTTTTTTTATTTATTTTTCATCAAAATATTGATGAAACATGTCATGTATAGTGATTTGAGCCACGATATAGGTATGAAGATCTCATATGAATTTAATAAGAACAGAAATAAACAAATGAGTACCTTGTTCGATACAACATCACATTCAAATGTATGTAATTGATGAAGAACATTGATCAAAAGATCAAAATACAAACCCCTCTATACCATACAAACATTATACAAGAATATAATTAGAAACTGGTTGTCAAATTGTGAGAGCTACCATGGATATCTAATGATTCATTCGACGCCACGATGATCACTGCAACCCCATTCCTTTGATATTTCAAAGGTGTTCTTAGGTTTGAATTATTAGAGAGAGAATTTATCTATCATGGATGTTGGATGAGAAAGAGGATATCATTATAATTTAATGGATATTATCTAGAGTAAATTCCCTCTTCTACTTATATAATTGGTGTAAAAAATACAAAGATAGGGTTCCCTAGCCCCCTTATAATTAACGTCCAGCAAATAAGAAATAAATAAAGAGTTATGATTGACTAACTACATAATAAATGTTATTTAGATGTTATCACATACCTATACTATATATTAAATATATTTCATGATAAACCCATTTCATTAACTCAACATGTAATTCCCACTAATATTAAACTATCCTTGATAAAATAATATTCATTCATATAATAATTTTCCCATATTCACTTAATACCTTATGATTACATAAAATAAATAAATTCAACCCAATTATTATATACTCAAGTAATAATGAATATAACTATTCATCATTGATCGATTAATTGGATAACATTCATACCCATGGGTGTGGCCCACCATGTCCAATATTCATATTCATGTGAATAGGGAAGACTATTAAATCCACTATTGTGTGTGACCCTATAAGACTTTGTCTAGATAATATCGAATATTAATCAAATACCAAGAGAAGAGTCTAACAACCCATCAAGGCCCCAAAAAATATGGGGAATAATAATAATATTGAAAACTATCCTATGAACACGCAATAAGTTTATAATCACTTTGTCTTGTGATATATCATAAAGTAGGACACACACTTGCGTCGTCATCCATTATTGATATATTATTTTTTGATGAACCTGAAAAACCTAAATTAAATGACCTTGGACAAGTATTTATGTAGGTAATACCATACTAATCTACTAGACCTAAGATATCACTTCCTCAATTAAGAAGTGACAAATTCTACCTAGATCATTCATCCAATTACATGCCACTAATGACACACCTAAAACAAGCTACCTCACCACGACTTCAATGTCATTGTTTTTCCCTTACATCAAAGTACATGATAAAATGATTTAAATTGACAATGATCTAAATTAAGGAGACCAATACACATGTTCATAGATAAGAACAACCAACAACACCAGAATCATTTGGTGTTCTTATTGGTGGGCCACTCCTCAGGATATCACATACTAGAGATCACCAAGTGTGAACATTATGAGAAAAAGTATGAATTATTATGAACCTCTATCACCAGATAGCCAAAAATAATATTTTTTCAAATAGAATGATATATCTTGACCATATGAAAAATGATTATGATTAATTTCATAGTATTTGAAGGTTCTCATTATATCCTAGGAACTGCTATAACCATTTCAAATGATAAATAGTCTATGGAAATTTCCATTTTAAATAGTTGATGCTAAAATATCAACTCTATATTGGTAATTATTCATAAAATATAACACATTGTATAAATGGTTTGGTAATAAAAAATTAGTATTTATTTGGTTCGATAGAACCCACTATTACAACAGTCCCACATCAACTAAAGACAATTTTATTTCTATCTATGTTATCTCTCACATGACCAAACTGTGTTTCTACCAAGTTATTATTTTGTTACGGGGACTACCATGTCTTCTCTTTATGGTTATTATACTATCTATGACCTCACACTCCTAAGTAATAATCTCTAAGAGATATAAACCCCAATTATATACACTTTTTTACATTCCAATCTTGAAATCATGGCTAGTAACAGTAATAGAAATATCCCAATTTATATTATGAAAAATCTTTACTTAGCAGTTGCGATTTTAAAAACTGTAAAAAATTGTCGCATACTATACACTAATTCATTATCCACCTAATAAGACACAATGCACTCAATATTTTCAGGTTTGGAAACCATAATATTATATGATATGTTTTTTCACTGATTACGTTAGTCTAGCTGTAATATATGAGCATATTGATCCAATAGAAGACTAGTTTTTTTCCATTGTAACTTGTATCCCTTGTTATCCATAAACATGGTACATACCATTTTTAGTTGATCCAGTAAAATTGGATAGTTTTGACTGATTACCCTGCAGTTCTCCTATACATTCCTAATATTTTTCCACCATAATGTATATGATGGTAATATCACTTTTAGTACATATCATAGGATATGTTATGAAGTTAATACCATCTTGATCAACTAGGCCTAAGATATGAAATACTCAAACCAAAATTGAAAAATTATATCTTAATCATTCAACCAATGTAATACCACCAATGACGCACCGAACACAAGATACCTCACCATGGCTTCAAGGTCATGGTTTTTCCTTACATCAAAGTAAGTGATCAATTGATAATAATTCATAATGATCTCAATTAAGAAGACCAATACACATGTTCCTAGAAAGAAACAAATAATGTCACCTAAAACATGTGGTGTTCCTTCTAGAAGGATGATCCTCATGATCTCACCTACTATATATCACCATGTGAGAACCTCACGAGAATAATTATAAATGATTATGAGCCTCCATCACCTAATAGTTAGATATCATCTATATGCAATTAAAATGATGTATCTATACTATACATAAAATTTTTAAGATTAATGTCCTAACATTTCAGGTTCTCATTATAGAATGGAAGCAACTATAACTTTTTGATATGACAAATAACCTATGGAAAATACCATTTAAATAGTGGATGCTGAAATATAAACTCTATAGTGGTAAGTATGCATCACATGTAACTCTTGATATGATCATGTTTCTATCAAGTTATGGATTTAGTTATGGGGACTAACATGTCTCTTATATGTGGCTATTCTGATATTTGTGACCTCACTATCTTGAGTAAGTCTCTTTAATAGATGTAAACCCCAAGTATATATCCTTTTGTTCACAATCCAAACATGAAATCTTGTCTATTAACAGTAATATAAATATCATCATTTATATTATGATAAAACATTACTTAGTACGATAAATTTAAAGTACTAGAATTTTTTTTCAAATATTATACCCTAATTTTTAGCAACCTGAGAAGGCACAACACACTCAATATTTTTAGGTTTGGTTACCACTATATTATATGATATTTTCTCACCCATCACCTTAGTCGGACTATGATATTAGATCATATTGATCCAAATGAAGACTAGATTTTTCCCATTGTAACTAGTATCCCTTCCTCTCCATGTAGCAAGTATAAACAGCTTGTACTTTATCAAGTACAATTGGATAGTTCTGACTACTTCCCATGTAGTTCTCTAGGAAATTCCTATCATTTTCCAACCAAAACGTATATGATGGTAATATCACTTTAAGTACGTATCATGGGAGGTGTTATAAACGTAATACCATCCTGATCAACCAGTCTTGAGATATCAATTTCTCAAACCCGAATTGAAAAATTCAACATTGATTATTCAACCAGTTTCATAACACTAATGATGCCACCAATGTATGCTACCTCATCACGACATCATTATCGTGTACTTTTCCTTACATAAAAGTACGTGATCAAATGATACAAATAGATAATTTTTTCAGTTCAACATATCAATACAAATTTTCATTGACTTGAACATCCAATGACACATGAAACATGTGGTGTTCCTATTGGGAGTTCAGTCCTCACGATCTCACCTATTAGAGATCTCCATGTGTGAAATTCATGATAAAAAGTCTAAATGATTTTGAGCCTCCAACACCAGATAATCTGACATATTCTAGGTAGAATTGGAGTGATGTATTTAGAGTATACATATTATTTTTAAGATTAATGTCATGGAATTTCAAGGATATAAATATATCCTGGGAATAAAAATATACTTTTGTTATAAAAAATAATATATGGAAATTACCATTTAAATAGTGGATGCACAAATATAAAATATATAGTGGTAAGCATGCATCATGTATAAATCATTGTATACATGGTATGGTAATAAAAAATTACTATTTAGTTGGGTATATAGAACCCACTATTACAAAACTTCAATTTGAACTAAATCCAACATGATAACTATCCTTGGAATCCCTCACATGATAGGATCATGTTTCTACCGATTTATAGATTTAGTTATGGGGACTACCATGTCAGCCCAATGTGGATATTATTCTATCTATGGACTCACCGTCTTGAGTAAGAATCTTAAAAGTTGTAAACCCTAAGTGTATATCATTTTTTTGTATCCAAATTTGAAATCTTGGAGAGAATCAGTAATAGAAAAATCATAATTTAAATTCATAGAAAACTTTACTTTCTAGGTGTGAATCCGGGAACTGTAAAAAATTGTCACATATTATACACAAATTCTTTAGCCACCTGAGAAGCCGTAATGCACTCAGTATTTATAGGTTTGGCTACCACATTATTATATGATATTTTCTTTCTCGTTACATTAGAATGATTTTGATATTTGATCATATTGATACAATAGAAGACTAGTTTATATACAATGTAATTATAATCTCTTCCTCTCCATATACCTTGTATAATATTTTATACTTTCATTAGTACAATTGCATAGTTTAGAAATATTCCCATGCAGTTCTCTTGGACATTGCTAAAATTTTCCCAAAAATTTCAATTTTCCATATATTAAAAACACATGTTACTTGGAAAACAATGGTGCTCCAACTATCCTCTTTTAGACACATGTTATCAATTTAGCCCAAATAAATATTTTATGATATTATTTTGTACATTAATCATAAACTATATTTTAGTAAATTGATCCCTGTATAGTCATTCTATGATGTCACTATCCCATTTTAGATTTTTTTTATAGACTCCCCCACAATTGGTAGTCTTGAAATAAAATTCTCAATACAATGATCACTAAAAGTAGATATGAAAAATTAAATTATAATGGATTTAGGTATAGTGACCTTGTATTAACAATCAAACTTATTAGTACCACAATAGTGAAATCCATTTATAGTTTCAAATACCCACAATAAAATTACACATAACAATCCCCTTATACATTGGTACATGGAATCCATTATTTAATAGTAATTGATCTTGTTAATCCTAGAAGATTTATATATACTTATTACTTGTAGAAATTATTATTCCCATTGAATAATGTATCGCCAGTCATAGTAAATATAAAAAATCACCATGTTTCAACCCATACAATGCATTATGTGTCTCTTTAACATTGTATTTCTACATTCACATGTCGAACATATTCCTACACAAACTATTTGAGCATCCCTAACATGGTTGAAACCTAAGTAAAATTTTCTCTCACTATCTGAAGTAGAGATGTACACCATTTTTTAGAAATATTATCTAGCACATGACTATCACTTTTTTGCGATAGGGATTTATGTAATCTTCTATGAATATTTTAGGACAATTACTTTTGATTCACATAGTGTTTCTATTGATGCAAGTTTGTTTATATCCATAAAAAACACTTTGCATCAAAATACATGTTCTTATGGAATAATGGATTTCCATCATTCTATAACTCATATGATATACATTTTTCATTATAGTTGTCATATTTTTATTGGATAACACCATTATTTTTGATGCATTTTTTAAAAATAATAATATTTTTTAATGAAAATTAGTCTCAACATTGATAATCCATTTACTGAATTTATGTCTTTGATTTTTGTAAGGAAATGTCAATTTAGGAATTACCCCAACACTATTTTTTTGATAAATGGTAACATGTATGAATCATCACATATCCTTATTATTAGAATCATATATCTGATGTGGATAATGTAATGTACATTTTATAATTACTCCATGTTATATTATAATGATCGATAAATTATTGTTCATGATATTCTTCATCATAGGGGCCTAAAGAAACTCATATATTCTGACCATAAATATACTATACTTCACCTTTAAATTCATTAAGAAACTTAAAGTATAATTATGATGTATATATACCACTAGGTTACTCTTATAATTGTTCATGATCTCTTACTGAGCTAGTTTTAGAATCCTTGTAGATTGCATTTATTTCTAAAGGCTTATATTCCCAAAAATATATAATTAGGTGTGTTCATAATACCTATGGTCTTTAACTACATATAGAATAAAACAGTACTGGTTATATCCTTAAAATATACTTATTTTTTCTAGAAAAAGGTATTATCTTACCATAACTGGGTGTAAGATTTTTACATTTAAAATTATTAGCTATTTCCAATGATTCAAGAATTACTAAACTATTGTTTTAGTATTAGAAACCACAAAAAATATTAATTCCAAAACTAGAATAATGTATCCCTATGTCTAATGGGTGCGTAAGATTAATTATTGGGAAATACTTAACCAAAGTTTAATTTTAATCATTTACTTGTAAATTAAAATTTATGTGCTTCTCACTGCTGACTTAGGAAAATCCCTTTGTCAACCACTGGGAGAACACACCTTACTTATTGTAATGTTTATATATATATTTTTTGTTACATTATTTCAATACACATATGTGAAATGCAGAATTTATATCATACCCAAGACACATAATATAAACATTAATTACTATTGATTAATATACCTAAATAATATTTGGTTTGCTGCTTCTTTAATTCAGTTTTTATAATTTAAACATCCTGAGATTTTATTTCCCAATATTCACAGAAAATAAGATCTTGTTTAATACCTACTTTTGTAGAATTATGTTGTGAAGGTGCCTTTAAAATCATGATTCCCACTGTCCTTTTCTCTTTTTCTTTAATCTTTTCACCATAAGAAATAAAGATTAGGTTTTCTTTAAGTTCTTATTTAGTTGGTGAACTTTACGAAAAAGGTAATAAAGTGTTTACTCCATTGTATTCATTTTATAATTTAAAATGAAACTAGATTAAATTGGTGAAAAATATACAAAAATGAGATGTAATGAAACATCTTGATCCATCAATTATATTTACACATATCTATTGTAATCCTCACTTATTCATATCCTCTCTTCTCATTATCCGCGAAATATTCTCAGAAACGAGAGTACATGAAATATCATCATTTTCCTAATGTTGTATCCCCAACTTACATTATAAATTGATGATATAATTATGACATAAACATCATATAAATTATATATGTGTCTCATGTTATAATTTTTCTGACCCTCGATCCCCATGGTGGTATAATAGATATTTGGGGTGTCATCACCTAGAATTTATTATATCGTAGTAATTTGTTGAAGCTCTTGTACTTCTCTCTTGAAGCTAGTGCCAGTTCGGAAATATTCTTAGTCTAATAAATATCACAGTATACTTATGGTATTATTTTACATTTTATACAAAAAAATCAACAATATTTTACTTTTATCTTTATGAATGATAAGACATTACTTATTAATTTAATGTTCAAAAGTCTCCCACTATATTATCAATCTCTAGTTTCCCTACATAATAGAATCAAAATACCCAATCACTTGATTATTCTAGTTTCAAGGATCAATGAAACCATAATCATAGTCTACAAGCTCCAGCTATACTAGTACATGGATAGATTCTTGGTATACAATAGACTGGCTAACCACATTGACTCACATGTCCTTGGTCTCTTGAGTGAAGTCTCGCATTCTAAAATAAAAAATATTATTTATTCAACCCTTACATATAAAGTAGAAAGAAGATAGATTTTGTTACTTCTTTACTATTAAAATCAATTAATTTAGCCCATCAATCTCCTAGGAACTCTATAGTAGTAGGAGGCACCCTCAACATTGGATAAATATCACCATGTACACCTGAATATGTTCAAATTAAAAATATGGAAGGAATTTTTGAATTAATATTTTATTGTGGGTTCTAAATATTTTCAAGTAATGTTACCATTTTATATTAAATATGTTCATTGAATGTTATTTCTCTCAAAACTGAACAAGAATTAACAGAATAAAATCATCTATTTAATGTAAATTTTTTATGTTTTTTAATTAATGTGCATCCTATAGATATGCACATGAAAAAAACCATAAAAAATATATAAATGAAATCAAATTACATGGATAGTGTAGAGAATATAATATTGGTTGATCCATTTAAATTCAATGTATCAACCGTGACCTTGGGGAATCATTCCCGAGTCGAGTTTTCACTCATAATTCAACTCTTCCTTAGTACAATGTGTCCATTAATCATTTGGATTTCACCTTGAGTCGGCGTGGTCCACAACTTATAACATCTTCTAAAATAGTACATAAATACTCACATGCAGATGGGGGGTGGTCTTTAGAAGAATAATATACATACAAATAATGTTGGATGTACTGAACCTTATGCATATTGAATAAAATAGTACAATTTAAATACCACTATAAAAATTAACCAATTATTACAAAAATCACACAAAATTGTAATAAATAAATAATTAAAACTTGACATGCATAGTTCAAACTAAAGACTAGTAAATGTGTAAATTAAATGGTTTAAAAATTAATGCAATAAATTTATATATGAGGGCATTGAAAAAATATAATGAATTTTATAAATTAAAATAATTTAATTTAATTCCGTTAAATTAGTAATTTTTTTTTACAAAATTAAATTAAATAAATAATTTAATTTTTAACCATAATTATTTTAATTATTTTAAATATTAAAATTATTAATCCAAAATTAATAATTTAATGTTTCTTATATTTAAATACTTTTCTAGTCCCCGAAACACTATGTTGAACTATTGTGGGTAAGGCTGAATCCCCGTCGCCCCATACCAAGCCATGAAAACATCACAAAGAGGTGTTATAGGCTAGTAAGACTTGACCTGACCTATTCCCAATAGGGAAGATCCACCTAAGCCTATTGGTTGAATGAATTGGCTAGGTACCTCGGTAGTGGTTAGAACATGGTCTTAGAAGAGACCGAGGATGACATTCAACATGGTTCTAATGTGGTGTTGGCTGACCACCACAATGGGAGAATCCCAAGATGGTGGGAATAGTAGTTTCTAATGGTAATGTTAGAGCTCGATGGGGAGGTGGTGGTCTAGGATGTTAATTTTCTGAGAGAGATGGGTGGTGTTGGTATGTGGCAGAGATGGCTGGTGGTTCATCCACAACAGTCCTGAAGTGATCCAACAGGAGGTGGGCATCACATTAGCAGAGACTTACATAGATTGGTGACTAGGGGGGATAGTCTGAAGAGATTTTATTGAGTCAGTACCATTATACTTGGGAGGTGACTATGTGGTGGATGGTTATGGAAGTCTGTGATAATTAGGGATGTGAAAACCTTCGAGAGGGGTGGTGTCAGGTGCAAGAAAAGCATCTGCGGTGGGCTATAGCTGTGCCGATGGATGAAGGACACGATAGGATGGGTAGTATTAGGATAGAGAAATGCAGAAAATAGGGGTTCGACCTAGAACAACATTGTTTCCAATGCCCTAAATAACTCGAATATCTAGTTTACCCAAGATGAAGCCACGTTTATAAAAAAAAGTTATCGTTGGATTGAAATGCAATAAAAAAGTGCACTTGTCACAATTTCTACAAAAAATTCATTTTTACCCTCTGCTGTTTTTACTGCCAATCAGCTGTAATACATCATAAAAATAAATTAAAACTTTAAAAAAATATCAAAAAAATAAAAAAAAACATATCAAAAAACAAAAACACTGAATAATATAATGCTATTTAAGATAGTATAAAATATATATAAATTACAAAAAAAACATATAAATAACGCTGATAAAAAAATAAAGAGCATTGATACAAAACATATACATATAAAAACCAAAAATTAGATATAAAAAACATTGATATAAATTTCTACTTAAAACATATCAATTTATAAAAAATTTATAACATTAAAATATATAAATTTCCTATAAATTATTATTTTTTAAAATATATCAATTTTTTATTTCTTAAATATTATTGTTAACAACTATTAATATTTTCAAAATTTAAAAATATTTTTTATAAAATAAATTAAAAGTATATACTTAGATAAATGTATCAAAACATTAGTACATTTAAAAGTTAAATAAAAATATTGTTTTGAAATAATAAAATTTTCTCAAATAAAGAGAAACTAGTTATTTTTTAAAGGTATACCCATTTTTATGCTTTTTTTTAAAGTCATAAAAAAATATTTTATAATAGAAGTGAAATAAAAAATACCAATTTCAAGAAATAATCACATTTTTATTAAAAGGGAAAATTTTCAATGATGAATTTTCATTATACAAAAGGAAAAAATAAAAAAAATAAAAGGAGAAAATGTAAATTAAATTTTAATGAATGTATTTATATTAAATGAAATTACATATAATATGTATTAAATTTTTTACATAAATTTTCTAAAAATAATATAATTTACCATTTAAAAATATATATAATAAATGAATAAAAATGTAAATAAAATGTTCATATTTAGGAAGTTCCAGTGGAGGTTTCAGTGGAAGTTCAAGTGAAGGTTCCAGTGGACGGTCTAGTGGATTTTTCAGTTCTTGTGGAGGATCCAGTAGAGGATCTAGTGGAGGTTCTGGTGGAGGTTATGGTGGAGGTTTCAGGTTCAAGTGGAACCTATAGTGGATGTTCCAGTGGAGGTTTTAGTGGAGGTTCCAGTGGAGGTTCCAGTGGAATTTGCAATTGAAGTTTCAATAGATGTTTCATAATACAGCAAAAGTAAATATTTATAAAACTATATAATATATTAATAAAAATTAAATTTTAATAAACATATTTATATTAAATGAAATTATATATAATATATGTAATATATTTTATTCAACATCTATACTAATAACAATTATAAATCTATTAACAGGAAGTTCTAATGGAGGTTCCAGTGGAGGTTCCAGTTCCAGTAGAGGTTCCAGTGGAGGTTCCAGTGGAGGTTCCAGTGGAGGTTTCGGTGGAGGTTCCAGGTTCTAGTGGAACTTCTAGTGGATGTTCCAGTGGTGATTCTAGTGGAGGTTCCAGTGGAATTTCCAATTGATGTTTCAATGGGTGTTCCATAATAAAACATAAATATATATTTATAAAGCTGTTGAATATATTAATAAAATTTAAATTGTAATAAACATATTTATATTAAATGAAATTATATATATTATATATAATATAATTTATTATACATCTATACTAATTAAAATTTTAAATCTACTAAGAGGAGGTTCCAGAGGAGGTTCTGGTGGAGGTTCTGGTGGAGGTTCCAGTTCCATTGGAGGTCTCAGTGGATGTTCCAGTGGCGGTTCCAGTGGAGGTTCGAGTGGAGGTTTCAGTAAAGGTTCCTAGTTCTAGTGGAACTTCTAGTGGATATACCAGCAGAGCTTCCAGTGGAAGTTCAAGTGCAGGTTCCAATGGAGGTTCCAGTGGAAGTTCCAGTGGATGTTTTAGTAGAATTTCCAATTGAAGTTTCAATGGATGTTCCTCAATACAACAAAAGTATATATTTATAAAACTATAGAATATATTAATAAATACTAAATTTTAATAAACATATTTATATTAAATGAAATTGTATATAATATATGTAATATATTTTCATCAACATCTATACAACAACAATTATAAATATATTAAGAGGAAGTTCCATTGGAGGTTCCAGTGTATGTTTAATTGTAGGTTCCAATAGACATTTTAGAGGAGGTTCTAGTGGATGTTTTAGAGGAGGTTCCAGTGGACACTCTAGTGGTGGTTCTGATGGATGTTCTAGTTGAGGTTCCAATGGATCTTCTAGTGGAGGTTCAAGGTTCCAGTGGAAGTTCTACTAAAAGTTCCAGTGTAGGTTCCAGTGGAGGTTTAATTGGAGGTTCCAATGGAGGTTCTAGTGGACATTTCATTGGACGTTCTAGTCGAGGTTCCAGTGAAGGTTCGAGTGGAATTTCCCAATTAACTTTCAATGGATGTTCCACAATACAACAAAAGTATATATTCATAAAACTATAGAATATATTAATAAAAATTAAATTGTAATAAAAATATTTATATTAAATTAAATAATATATAATATATGTAATATATTTTATTCAAAATTTACACAAATAGAAATTATAAATTTATTAAGAATAAATTTCAGTGGAACATAAACTGAAAAATCCAGTGAAAGTTTTTATGGAATTCCACTGTGAATTAGAAACTTAGACTGATCTTCCAATAAAACTTCCACTAGAAAAATAAATCATACAAGTTAATGAAATCATTCATATCAATTTTAATGATTCAACTATAAATTTTATAGAGAATATTTGTAAAAAACTATTTTTTTAAAGATAAATTATTTTGTGTTTTTTAAATGGCATAAAACTTTTTTACACAAATATTTCCTTTTATTTACAATAATAATTATATTTAAAATAAAATAAACTCAATGTTCTTTCACGCATTAAAAAAAATTTATGACTTTAAAGATATCAATGAAAATCTATTAATTTTCTCCTAAATGATTAAAAATTTTATTTTCATCATATATTTATTTTTTAACTCTTTTTAAAAGATATAACATATTTTTTAAAACAATAAAATACATTTCAATTAAAAATATAATCAGTTTTAAAATAAAATCAACTCATTGATATTTTAAATGTTTTAAAAAAATTACACACTTAAAAATATTAACAAAAATATATTTAGTTTACTCAAAAAATCAAAAAATTGAACACATATTATTTAGTCATTTTTTAGTAAAGTGTAATAATGTTTTTATATCAGACAAATATAATTTCATTTATATATTTATTCGATTTTAAAACATATTAAAAAATTTATTATTTGTATAAGATATAATATAATATTAAAAATTGGATAGAGGAGATCCTGTTGATTTGGAGAGAGGGAGAGCATTTGCCGAGTGATTTTTCCCCCAAGACCAATATACCCTTCACTCCATTCTCTTGATCGATCGTGACATGTGGAAAAAATACCAGCTATCATAATCTAAGTGACGCACTAAATGGTACATTGTTTTAAGGTATTGGAGATGATGTGTAGTGGGTTCGACCCTTCATATTTACTTAAAAAATTATGGGTTGACCCCACCACCCCCTAAGAAATTAAAACCCTCGTTTTGTTGGTTTGTTGGACCACTATCATAAGAAAATTTTATTTTCTATTAATGCACAAAAAAATCCTATTATAAGTATTATTTGAAAAAACATAAATATATATTTCTATTTGTTTGATTCCCACATTGGTGGAACTAATTGGCCATCAGAAAGTATAATTACATTGGCTGTAATTCAGCTAGATCCATTCCAAATTTAATGAGGGATCAAAATTATCACTAGAAACTAGAAACTGGTAAAATAAATTCATTTAAAATATATTTTTCAAATTCTTAATACATGAAAACAAGACAAAAATGATCTGTGATTTTTTAAATAGTTGATACTTGGCAATTTGAGATCAGATTGATGATTGGTCAAATCCAGTGAGACCAAATTAATATTCTCTATATAATTTAATTCAGATTAATTTTCCCTGGATAAAAATATTATAAATAACCATTTTATTACAATTATTGGTACCAAGGTGTTCAATAGAAGATGATGGGCTGGGGATTTAAAATATTTTCATCAGCAGAGAGACAAAACATGTCGTCTCTGGTGATTTTAACCCTATGAGAGGTCTAAAGAAACCATATGAATTTAATAAGAAAAAAATGAGAACCTAATTTGATTTGGTAGTGTGTTTGACTAAAACTAATTGCATGTTATCAATTCTCAAATGATGTGAAACTGATCCCCTCTAGGTAATTCTAATCATACTCCACAAATCCACATGGATGTTGATCATTTAATTTCAGTTCTTCGAGAAGAGCTTTGAATATTCCTTCGATGTCTTGATGATCACCTTTATTTGGTTCCTTCAATTCATCGAATTCATTCTTGGATTGATCACTTGTAGAGAGATGTTATCTTTTGAGGTAGTTGATGGAGAGAGATGGGTTAAACTTATCACGATAATAGAGAATAGTATCCATATACCAAGAGTAGAGTCTAGAAACTCATCAAGGACCCTCAAAAGATGAGGAATAATTATATAATTATTAATAATTCTACGAACATGCACAATGTAATGTAATCTCATTATCTCATGATATATCATTAAGTTGGGCACACACTCGTGTCATCATAATTTGTTTCTTTATTATTTGTTGATATAACACAAAACAAATTCTTTGACTACCTTGTTGAAGGATTTATGAATGTACTACCATCTTGATCAACTAGGAATGAGATATAACATCCTCAAATAAGATGAAACAAATTCTATCTTGACCATCCAACCATTATCATACCACAAATGATGCACCCAGCACAACTTACCTAACCATTAGTTTAATGTCATGGTTTTTTTTCATAGATCAAAGAACACAATAAAATGACACGCATTGATAATGATCTAAATTTATGAGATTAATACACATATTCATAGATAGGAACAACAAATGACAACTAAAACATGTGGCATCCCTATTACCGGGATACTGCTCATGATCTCATGTTCTAGAGATCACAATGTATGAAATTCACAATAGAAATTATATATTATTATGACCCCCTATCACATTATAGTCAAACATCATATGTGTCTGATCAAAATGTTGTATATAGACCATATGACATATGTTATAGATTAATTTCATAATATCTCAAGGTTCTCAATATAGAATAGAAACTACTATATCCTTTTGATTAGGAAAATAATATGTAGACATTTCTATTTAAATAGTTATATATAAATTTCAAGACAATACTGGTAATTACACATCATGTATAACTTATGGTATACATGGTATGGTAATAAAAAGTAATGTTTGTTGGGTATAGGGTACCCACCATTGCAAAAATGATAGCCCCATTATTCCATTGAATAGAGAAGTATTTATTTATTATTTCTATCATATAAATATATATTGTTATACATTTTTATTATTAAGTAATAAATTCATTAGGTAATGTTATGAAATTTATTTTTATCTTAAACGACGAATGAATAGGACTTAATTAGGGATGGTTGGGGACTGATATATATAGCCCCTTGATAAATAGATAAGTAACCTAAGACAAACTAGTGAGGGTATTTCTATATGTCTTACCCATTTATGTATGATCACTTGAAACACGGCCTTAAATCTATTATTGGGATGCTTTAAATAATATATTTCATAAGAATTATATTAGTAACTATTATACATGTTTTCATTTTATATCATGGATATATTATGCCCTCATTTTAATTTTAATACAGAATTATTTTGATAATTTATTTCTTTTTCCATATTATTTATTCCATTATTATTTTATAACAAATTCAAATGTACTCTACTACTTATTGAGTAGATGATCTCACTCTTATTATTTTCTCCCTTACATTGGAATCCTAATAGATAAATCTATGCTATTTTGAATGATTTTATAGAATAAATAAAAATGTTATGATAATTTTTTTATACAAAAATTTTGGGTCCTCAAGTTTAATGTGAAAACAATATATGTATTGGGTCTTCCATGTATACTAAGATATTCAATCCTTCAAGAACTATTGTATTTATTTTATAAATATTGTAATAGAAATACAATATTTGGTTTCTAGAGACTGGGTTAAAACAAAAGATCATTCAAGTAATATGATGAAGAATTAAAATCTCTAGAGTCTAGGGATTATTTATTATGATAATGACTTAAGATAGAACAAAATTTCATTTGATCATCTCAAATACTTATGGTGAATTCAAATTATAGTCTTTTGAAGTCATATGAATAATTACTCAAAGACATATGATCAACCTAAAGTAAAGGAATCAGAGAGAAAATCCATATGATTACGGAATTTTCAAGTTTTCATGTTCAAACTCAATAATTCTAAACATATTAAAATGAAACAAATACTTCTTTAAACTAATTCAAGGAATTCTCAAAAAGCATAAAAAATTCACCCAACCCTTCTAAATAATTTTCTATTTCACTATAGAAAGAATATATTGAAATATTTGGATGAAATTAATAATAATTTTCACTAAAGTTGTCACACTACAAAAAAACCTCAAAACTCCAATAACTACTATATAAATATGTATAATAAAATTTTTCTAACATCCTACACACCTATATTCAACATTGATAAAAGTTAAATGATTTCCTCATTTAACAAGTATTTAAAACAAATACAACACCCTCTATAAGAGTGATCAATAATAGAGTGATAATTTAGAAAATAGAGGGTAGATATGAGGTCACCAGGAGACCATGACAGGTATTGTTGGTATGTATTTTTTTATCATGTATAAATCATCTATTCCAACTTCTAATTTTTATATTTTTTCATTTCTTTTTTTTAGTTATATTTTTATTTTGGGTAGATTATTTATTCTAGTAATGGTTTTTATGGTTATTATATTATATTTGTTTATTTTGATTATGCATGGATCATTGATGTGTGGATTGTTCATCCCAGAATCCTAAGTTAGTGTTATAAGACTCTTCTTGTTTATTGGGTGAAATTATTCCCACTTGTGTACTGATATGACCTTGGATCTTATCAATAACCCATGGGTATTGGGAGCTCCAGTCATATTTGTCATGGATGTCATGGGTGCTCAATATCGAGGTATACTTGTTTGTTTCCTAACACAATGGTATTAGAGTATCCTTTTTTATTTGGGTGAGTTATGTAAATTTGGATCAGGAGTTTCAAAACTTTAGAGGTAGGAGTATGAAGATTCGTGACATCTCTTATTCATTATATTCCTTATGTTTTTTTGGGATGTTAGTCTATGTATATTGAATTTTATGTTTTATATACTTATATTTTGGTTTTTTTATATTGGTGGTATTTGAAGTTATATTGGTGTTATATAGGTTGTTTTGAGGTTTCTCGTGGTTTTATGGTAAAAATGGAGAAATAACCAGAGGTTAATTATTATCCCACATGGTCTAAAAAATAATTTCGAGGCCATCTCAATGGATCTATCTAGCCTTCAAAATATTGTTTCTTAGTTGGATCAGGATCCTCCAAATCGTGTGACTAAACAACACATAACCACTAGCCCCTATGAAATTTTTATTTTACGTTTCTTTTGATTTTTAATTTAATATATTCTTTTATAATTTATATTTTAAATTAATTAAAAAATATTTTTAGGAGGTTTTTAAATTCATTGATTTCATTTTAATTAAATTTTGAAATGGTATTAGGAATTTAAATTGAAAGGGTTGGTTTTAGGATAATTCAAGATTTTATTAAAGTGAATTAGAATGGAATTAGTGCTTTGAAATTGATATAAGTTTTAATAGATAAAAATGTGGTGGTTTTAAATTGATTTCAAATATAGTTCTGAAATTTTAAAATTAAGTGATAGGTTTTTAAATGAGTTAAAAATAAAACCTATAAATTTTCATTTATTCTGAGATATTTCAGGTAATAGTTATGATTTGATTCTTTAATGGGATGTTATCTTCAATTGAGACATATTATCAATTGGGTTGATTGAGTTTGTTGTTTAAACTATTCCTCCAAGAATGTTTTGATGGTTCGTGTGGTAATCCCTAAGTTAGGGTCTCTCATGTTTTGGTATTTGATCCATGAAGGAAAGTTCACAATGTTTCCTTTATTAATCGTTTACTGAGTAAGGTTATTTATCTTGATTCGGGGTTAATAAGTCAATGAATGTTCAATTCTTGAAAGAATTATTTTTTTCATACTATAGTTTGATATTTTTATTATCTAAATTAGCTTCATTTTCAGATAGTATCTATTGAGACATAGTAGAATGAGTGACTTATTGGGGTACATACCATTATGCAAGGTGACCTTACTTCGATTGGTCATGGTTAAGGTCCTCTATTATGATAGGAGAAATTACTTGAATCCTATGGTCTATTCGTCTTGGGAATTCTAAGCCCCTTTTTATTAGAGTAAATGAAAAATTCTCATCATTTAATCTCAATGAGTTATGTTCAAAACAACAATGAATTGGGGTGTTGTAGGTTGGTCAATCCTACTCGAGGTGTTCAACTTTATTTCCTTTATTTCATCCCTAGTTTCTCTTAATCTCCCTAAACCTCTATTTTTTATTATTTTATTATTTATAAAAAATAATGGTATATTTTTTCCTTGTTCTCCTTGAGATATTAATCATTTATTTTAAATGTGTTATGGATGTTACTTCAATTAGGTCATGTCAGATAAGCCTCTTTACTTATACTTTCAAGTAACTCTTCACAGTTTCTCTTAGTTATTATATTGATCCACCATTCCCTATAATTACTAAATTGTTGGGTGACCCACCTTGGGTATTTATTTGTTAAACCTTTTTTGGATGTTCAATATTGAGTTGTAAATTGGAAATAGATTTTATTATGGTGGTTTTAGTTGAATTTAGTGGAATATAGATATTAGGTTAAAGGAATCACATCCTTTTCAGTTATAACATTGATTTGTCCTTCCTATTTTTTAATTTGGTGACTTATTTGGGGAAAATGTGTTTTGGTGGGGATAATTTTCACGACCCAACTTTCATATTCATGATTATTTGATATTTTTTTTTCATCTTTACATTTATTTTGAGGATGAAATTCGTTGAATTTTGACTTTTCTTTAAAGTTTTAGTGTAGGGAGAATGGTTGGAAGAAAATTAATTCTAATCATGTGGCATTTAATGACCCATATTATCATGATGGTATGGATCATTTTTTTAAATTTAAATCCTTTTTTTAATCCTAGTAATGGTGTAATATGACTTAAAGAATGTCTTAGGAGTGACCATGTCTTATTCAAAGCCTGATTGTCATGAAAATGTGCAAAAGAACTGGGCCGCACCTTTTCTTTAAAATGTGAAACCTAGGATGCACTGTTAGTTTTAACCATAATTTGTATATAGTGGGAACCTAAAGGTTTCACTATTTTTCTGCAACTGTGCGGGATGAGGTTCATGACTCTATGAGAAAATATGGTCTCAGACAATAGGTTTCTGCAAGTATTGTGCACGATTTTTAATCCATGTGCCTAACCCATGCCTTATTATTTTGGGTGAAAAGACCATTTTTCCTACTTAACATTTTGAGCCATTTTTATTTTTCTATCTTGCTTCCTGTAGATATTGAGTTGTATTTCCTCCTTTATGCTCAATAATTATCCCAATCTAGGCATCAAGATAGCTCCTACATCTGGTTTCTGATCCTCAATCCTTTAGAACCATTGGAACAATCTCTGTAGTATCCCCTAGTCTCTTACCTCATTTAAATGTTTACCTTTGAATCCATCAATATATTTAGGTGAATGATCATTTTCCCTATTTTCAGGGTGTTGGAACCTTTCTTATCTTTCTTCTATCATACTCCAAATCTATGTACGGTATTGATAGATACATTGTTTATGACCTTGAGGTAGGTGGTCACATCATTTTCTCTTTGATTTTTGATTTTTTTTAAATTATACTATTGTGTTTCACACTTTATTTTTCCACGAATCTCCTTTATATTCAGTTCTTCATATCAATTTTATCATTGTGACTTGATATATACCTTTTGATTCTCATTTGATGGTTTAGAAGCTATACATGACATATATGGTCACCAATTGGGTGTTACTAGTTTAATTTTCCCTAAGTGGTCAAATTTATAATTCACTCGGAGCACCTAGTTAGCCTCCATCATAGTTTTTAATTTAAATTTCCCTTAATACATGGGAATTAAATGTAACCAAAGGAACCTCTTAGGTGTTTTGAACTCTTACAGTTGGAACGACCATGTGGAAAATTACCTTGATGACCATCTCTATGTGACCCATTTTAGCTTATAAATTGGTTTTCCATGTTTTAGTAAATAGAATGAGTTAAAGGGAATTGATTACATGGGTTGTATTATAAGAGATGGTATACTCTTACTTTTGTAAAACGATTCAGTCGGATAAAAATGGAATGACCCCATGGGATGGTTAGGCCTTGCACATTATTTATTCATTATAAAATAAGTAATATGAATTGTAATTTGGAATAATAATTGAACTTGGCTATTATGATATAAGAGAGGTAATGCCTCATGTGTTATTTTATAAAAATGAATATTCACAGTTTCTTGCTTATATATGTATGGGATAGATGAAAGAAATGGATGGGAGGTAATTCCTTGAGCTAGTTATATTTATAATATACCTTTATAGAGGTTTTGATACAATGGTAAGGGATTATTTAAAAAGATAAAATCATAATCCATTACATTAGGTGTTGATCATGTCAAATCACACCATTGACATTGTTAGAATGGTGGGATTTACATCCCACACAACTTTCTTAGAGTGATGACATAATGGCTCACTGACCATACCAATTATCGTGCATGATGTCTCATGCTCTTATTGAGATGTGGAGCATGTACCCTACTGCATGAGATTATTGGATCATTAAACTATCGAAGTCTGAGTTACCCCATGTTTTAGAAAGCATTTGTATTCCTGATATATGGCCACTTATTTTCAAACGTACATGGTTCATATAAGTGGATGAAATATATATAATTATATTATATATATCATTACTATATTTATAGCATCTGGTCAGAATATTCTCGACCAAGAGCTGATGTAGGGAGAGTTTGTTGGTGACCTCTAAGAACCTGAGTGGCTTAGTTTTTTATTTCATAATTTGTTTACCTATTATGTTATAAATACTCACTATTTAGTTATAAACACTGCATAGATTACTCCTAGACACCAGTAGTGGTGACCTACTATGATTTTTAACTCAGGCCCTACTAGGGTCGACTTTGGTACCTGAGAGGAAAATCTTCAAGTAAGCATGGATATGAGAAAGTTCCCCCTACATGTTGTTTATAAGGTTTTTCTTATAGATATAGCTTAGGGGTATAGGATTGGGCATTATCTTGAGATTCTAGTGGAGTAGTTTTTTCTCTTTTTGTAGTTTTTATAGAATGGTTTTTTATCCCTAACCCATGTTCCTTTTATTATTATCAGTATTCCATGCATCCATTCATCAGACACTACCTAGTGGCTATTGACATATTTATTCAGTTATTCTTTTTATTTATGATTCCACATTTATTTTCTTGTTCTTTTTGTTTATTATATTTTTCTACTATTTATTGTATCTGATTGTATCCATTGTTCCACTCTGACATTATGGAATAATCTCCCCATTTTACCACATGTACAACTTTTATACTAGTTAGTAACCTTTAGCACATATGGAGGTGGATTTGAGGGCATGAAACCCACCAGCATGGGGCACAAGATAAGTGGACCCTGTGTCATGATGTTAAAAAGTTTTATTAGAGGGGGTTACATTCTTTGATTAATTTTTTGAGACAATATATTAGAGATTGGGAATGCTCGTAAGTAGAGGAATAAGGAAGGATATGGAGAGGTCCTTCAAGGAGGTGGTTGCTGGGGGTCCATCTGCCAGCGCGGATGGCTTGCGTAGTATCCCACCGATTCGGTTGGAGCACAGAGTTTTGGAATGCTTGGATGGAGATCCAGTGGTTGTGGTTTCTGGTCAGGAGATGCATGATGCTGCTGATTTCCATAACCTGTCCTTGGTGGCTCGTTTCAGACCCACTAAACCCTCTCTGGAGGTCTTTAGATCCTTTGTGGATTCTTGGGGTCTTCAACATCCTGTGGCGGTCTCGGATCTTTCCCAGTTTGCGTTCTGCATCCATCTCTTCAACAAAGAAGACTTTGTGCGTGCTTGGGCAAGGGAGGAAAGACGATGTGGTGACCGTCGTTTCACATTGTCTCACTGGGCTTGGGAGTGTCACTATGGCAGAGAGTCGTGCACAGATGCGGCCTGGATTAACCCTGTGTTTGGTATGATTTTAGTAAAAGAAAAGAAATGATTTGATGGTGTATAAAAGAAAAGAAAGGAAAAGAAATGATTGCGATTTCTCTCATTGTGTTTGGATCAATAACTTAGTAAAAGAAAAGAAATGATTTGGATTTCTTTCCATCTTGTTTGGAGAATCTTTTTAAAAGAAAAGAAATGAAATATTTTTGGAAATATGATAAAAATAACCATTATTAAAAAATATAGTTTTCCGATACTCGATTATTCCAAATAAAAAATATTATAACTCCAAATTATATCTTCAATTTTTAAATAAATATATATTTATTTATTTATTACAAATGAATATATATTTTTATAAAATATTTATATAATTATAAATATATATATATATATATATATATTTATAAATATATTTATTTATATATAATTATATAAATACGCGTTAATAAACATATATATTTATAAAATAAATTTATTATTATATAAATATATATATTTTAATATATTAAATATATATTTAAAAATATATTTATATATAAATATTTAATTATAAATACATATATATTTTTAAAAAGTATTTATACAATTATAAATATATATTTATAAATATATTTATATAATCATATATAAATATATATATATATATATTAAATTTGAAATTATTACCAGATTATTAATCCAAGCGAGTTCAAATAATATTTTTAAAAAATATTGTTTTCCAGTACTCAATTATTCCAAGTAAAAAAATTATAATTTAAAATTGTATCTTTGATTTTTATATCATGTCAATTATATAGACATTTAATTTTGAAAAATATATTAGCAATGATATTTTTTTTATTTTTATATCATGTAAATTATATAAACAATAATTTTGATTTTAATCAATCATTATCTTTCATGTTACCAAAATTAAGTAAACATTAAACTACAAAAAAAATATATTAATAAATTTTTTATTTTTTTTAAAAAAAATGTTTAAACAAAATTGATTTCATATATTCACCAAAATCATCTGCATAATCCATATATTTATTTAATTGTATAATTATTTATAAATTACATTGAATAAAATATTTATATTCACATAATCAAAATCATTTATATACACATAATTATTTAAAATCAAAATTATTTATACACACATAATCAAAATTATTGATATACACATAATCAAAATTATTAATTCAAGAAAATCAAAATTATTTATATAATTTATTAATTCAAGATAATCAACTATATTAAGTCAAAATAATTATTAATTCAAAATTATTTATAAAGTATGATTATAAATTATATATATAAACTACTAATTCAAGATAATAAAAATTATTTATAATTGTTTTTTATTATTAATTATAAATATTGTTGAAGTTATAAAAATAATTATTTACAAATTACATTTAACAAAATATATATATTCACATGAAAATACTAATTTTTATTATTAATAATCACAAAAATTATCATTTATGTAAATATTAATTCATGAAAATATTGAATAAGATATAATATTCCCATGAGGATAATATAAGTAATTTTTTAAAAAATGGCACACAGGTCTGTTTCCTTCCAACTCACCCCAAAATTGGGGTGATTTGAAACTGGCCACGGGAGAGAAATATTTCTCTCCCTTTCTGCTCTCAATTATCTCTCCCTGTGCCTTCTGTCTCACCAAACGGTGGAAAACAATTTGTCTCCGTTCAAATCATTTCTTTTCCGTCCGTTTCCCCCCTGCCAAACGAGCCCTAAGCTCCCAGGACTTCCCCTCCCGTTTCACAACCCCGTTATTCTAGCGGCGGTGGGAAATGCGCTGGGGAGCTACCTATGCGCGGACCCTGTTGACTATTTTTGATTTGGAATTTATTTCACCGGTTTTTTTTCTCCCCCTCATTGATGAGTCAACGTGATTTGTCCTCATTAAGGCTGCCGCATGGTTTTAATTATGTTGTAAATACGTCTTGTTTTTTTTGCCTATATAATGAAATGAAAACCTCTCCAGAAAAGCATCCCAATTGGTGGTGCACAAAAGATCATTTGTGTTCAAGTATTTTTCCTTCAATCATCTTTCCATTCTCGCTTGTGTTTTCGTGTCGAACAGTCAGGCATTTTCAACATTTGGTATCAGAGGGAGGATGGCTTCATCCACAATGCCGAACTCCGAGCCCTCATCGCCCCGACTCTCCCAGACATCATCGGCATGTCCCAGACCCCCCGTTGACAGCGGTAGCGGCCCTCTGGTGGTACATCGAGTGGTGAAGGAGATCAGGGGATCGGCGATGTATCTGATCCTCACGAAGACAAACTACAACGACTGGTCCTTGATGATGAAGGTCATGCTTCAAGCACGCGGTCTTTGGGATGTCGTCGACACTGGCGGTGCGGAACTCCAGGAAGATCGGATGGCGCTGGAGGCCATCCTCCACGATGTCCCGTCGGAGATGATCTCCATACTCGCCGTCAAGGCAACTGCCAAGGAAGCGTGGGACACCGTGAAGACCATGCGCATCGGCATTGATCGCGTTCGCAAGGCCAATGCTCAAAAGCTCCGCAAGGAGTACGAAGGCATTTTTTTCACAACGGCGAATCGGTGGATGACTTCGCAATGCGGCTCACCGAGATGGTCAACCAACTCACGATCCTCGGAAATCTGGAGCCTCAAGACAAGGTCGTTGAGAAGTATTTGCGCGTCGTACCCTTCAGGTTCTCCCAAATTTCCCTTTCAATTGAGACGCTTCTCGATATCTCTACGCTCTCTGTGGAGGAGGTAACAGGGAGACTCAAAGCGGCGGAAGACCGTTTTGACCCGGCACCCACTATCGACTATGGAGGGAATGTGCTCCTCACCGAGGAGGAGTGGGATGCACGGATGAAGGAGCGACAAGCGAGGGATGGACCCCTCAACGACTCCAAGACTGGCAACTGGCGTCGCTGACAACCACGAAGGGATGATAGGGGATCCAATGACGGTCATGACGCCTCAAGAGACCAATGTCTCTACTGTGGAAAAATGGGTCATTGGGCCAAAGATTGTCGCAGCAGGATGAGACATGCTAAGGCTCTTCTAACCCATGGTGACGACGATGAGCCGACACTCCTTATGGTAAGGGCGTGTACTGCGATGCCTGATACACCACCACCACAATCTGCCACTTCGAATTCCTCACTGCCACATTGCAGTCCTCTCCGAGTAGTCGAGGCGAAGGTCTTTGCACAACATGCTCAAAGGGAGGCGTGTGACGATGACCTGTGGTACCTCGACACTGGTGCCACAAACCACATGACCGGTTCCCGCGCTGCCTTCTCTGAGCTTGACTCTGGGATCCGCGGCACCGTGAAGTTTGGTGATGGATCTGTCGTCAATATCGAGGGGTGCGGGACAATCTTATTCACTTGTAAAACCGGTGAGCACCACGCACTCACGAGGGTATACTTCATCCCGAGCCTCACCGCCAACATCATCAGCATCGGACAACTCGATGAGAATGGTTGTGAGGTATTGATCGAGGGAGGCATCATGAAGATTCGGGACAAGCAATGACGCCTGCTGGCTAGGGCGCATCGCTTCCCCGACCGGCTGTACAAGCTCAGACTCAGCATTGCACACCCTACATGCTTGTCAACAAGGGGGTCAGAGGTGGCATGACGATGGCATGAAAGGTACGGCCACCTGAACTCTCATTCTCTGCCCAAGATCGCTCAACACGATATGGTACGAGGCCTTCCGCGGATTGATCAAATAGATCAAGTCTGCGACAACTGCCTCACTGGGAAGCAGCAACAAGCGTCTTTCCCCAAGCAAGTGAAGCATCGTGCAGAACAAGTCCTCGACCTTGTCCATGGTGATCTTTGTGGGCCGATCACGCCAACAACGCCAAGCGGGAACCGCTACTTTATGCTACTCGTGGATGACATGAGCCGCTACATGTGGGTCAAACTTCTTGCAAGTAATGACCAGGCTCCAGCAGCAATCAGACACTTTCAAGCCACAGTGGAGGTGGAGACAGAGCGCAAGCTGAAGGTTCTCCGCACTAATCGCGGTGACGATTTTACTTCAGTAGAATTCGGTGAATACTGTACTGATCGTGGTGTACAACGACAACTAAGGTTCCCTTTTCACAACAGCAGGATGAGGTCATTGAACAACACAACCAAACCGTGGTGTCTATGGCTCAAAGCATGCTGAAGGCTAAGGGTCTTCCCGGGATGTTCTGGGGTGAGGCTGTCTCCACCGCCATCTTCATCCTTAACCGAGCGTCGACTCAGAGCCTTGACGGAATGACACTGTATGAGGTCTGGCATGGAAAACGACCGGCGGTGCACTTTCTTCGCACCTTTGGCTGCATCGCGCATGTTAAGAACGTGAAGCCTCACCTGAAGAAGTTGGATGACCGGAGTACGCCGATGATCTTCGTCGGGTACGAGTTCGGGTCCAAGGCATATCGCGTGTATGACCCTGTTAGCAAGCGTGTGCATGTAACGCGCGATGTCACCTTCGACGAGGCAAAACAGTGGGATTGGAGTGCTCATGGTGAACAAGCTGTGTGGAGTAGTGAGGATCCATTCACCGTCGAACACACAAAGGCATGTAGACCAAGGAATGCGGAGGCCGACAACACTGTTGGAGACCAAAGCTCATCACTCAAACCCATTAGTGCGAACTCAGCAGAAGATGCAACACCAGATGTGGTTAAGGTGATACCCGTGGCATCAACCACAGTGGAGTTTGCTTCACTGCCATCCAATATGGCAGAAGCACTGGACGTTGATCACGACGACGCCCCGCTTCGATTTCGCACCATCGGCAACATTATCGGTCCGACAACACCGCCTGGGTTTGCACAACGCAAGCTCGACCCTGGTGAGTTACACTTCATTACGGCCAACGAGCCAAGCCCGCCCACCTGCATGCCACATTCATTGTGGAGAAGCCAGCGGAGAGCAAGGAGAAGGTTTCGAGGGAGGAATAACAGCCTGCAGACATTCTCACGAAGTCACTTGGGCGCGCCAGTTTCAGAAGTTGCGTGCGAAGATCGGCATCGTTGAGATCCAGAGAACGCAATAAAAATTAGGGGGGTGATTGTTGACTATTTTTTATTTGGAATTTATTTCATCGGTTTTTTTTCTCCCCCTCATTAATGAGTCAACGCGGTTTGACCTCATTAAGGCTGCCGCATGGTTTTAATTACGTTGTAAATACGTCTTGTTTTTTTTGCCTATATAATGAAATGAAAACCTCTCCAGAAAAGCATCCCAATTAGTGGTGCACAAAACATCATTTGTGTTCAATTATTTTTCCTTCAATAATCTTTCCATTCTCGCTTGTGTTTTCGTGTCGAACAGTCAGACATTTTCAACAGACCCGAATACGGAGAGCTTGGTAGACGCGGCCAGCCCCCCGCATTTGTGTGGAAATGAGTCTTTCGGTTAAGTTCCCCTCGTTCATGCTCATCTCGTCTCCTGAGGGATTCAAATGGTGGCAACAGTTGGTGTTCCTTGCTCCTCCCAGGTTTTTATCGATCTGCGGCTTCCAAGGCCATTTGGTGGAGGGTTGCAGGAAGGGGAAGGCGAGACCTCGGTCTCAAGAGTCCCAGCGTGGCCCAAAATTTTTTCTAGGTTCTTCTTCAGCCAAGGCCGTGGTTGGATCGGGGGGCAGGTCGGCTTTACAGGGTGTCGCCGATGAGGCGCCGGCAGATCGGGATCGGCCGTCGTCTTCCTCGGTGGCGTTGGAAAAAGTCAATAATTCATCGGATCCTTTTGAATTTTTGAATCCTATCGACCACTTGGCGGGAAAGTTAATCAACTTTACGGAAAGGGCTCAAGAGGGTAGCTTTTTTTGGAAAATCGCATTCTGGCCAAATCTCTACCGTTGCAACCTGATGCACTTGCGTTGGCGGCGTCGTTTGTGGGTTTGATGGATCTGACTCAGGCTTCAGTCGATTCCTTCAGGAAGGGCCTCTTTGCGTCGTGGATCGTTCCGGATATCCCCAGGGGGGTATTTCCTCCACCTATAGGCGTTCACATGTCCACTCTTCTGTATCCAGAAAACCTGAAATCTACAGTCTTGGCCTCCGTGGTTCGCCCCGTGGCTGACACTGATTTTGATTCGAGGTCTCCTATGCCATTAGGGGTGGCAAAGGAGATTGCTTCTTCTCGTAGGGCGCCTGCTCGTCTGGTTCGGTTATCACTGTTTCAAGAGAAGGCGTCTCCTGTGTCACCGTTTTCCTCCTCAGAAAATAGAATCACTCTGTTGGATGAAGTGGACAGTCCGCTGAAGAAGAAGATCCTTATTCTGAAGAAGGGCTCTCACTCTGAAGGATCGTCCAGACCGGTCACTCGATCAATGTCCAAAGATGAGTGTTGTAGGAATCTCTTTCTCCTGAGTGTTGGGATTCGGGTATTTTTTGCATGGCCAACCGGTTAACAAGCATATCTGGATTTTGTGGAGGCGTTATATTCAGGTGTCTCTAATTCAGGTTATGAGCCAATGTGTTTCGGTGAAACTCGAGGTCAAAGGTATCGTTGTTTTTTTCTCCTTCATTTATGCCAGTACTGATATGCAGGAAAGAAGAGAGCCTTGGGAATACCTTTAATCCTTTGATCCAGCAGGTCTTCCTTGGTTTATTGGCGGCGACTTCAACATGATTGCTGATGTTTCTGAGAAACGAGGTGGAGTGGGTAAAACATCCCATGGTATTCTTGACTTCAGGAGCTTCATGGCTAATAAGGCCTACTGGATTTGGGTTTTAATGGGTGCATGTTTACCTTGTGTAATAACCGCACGGGGACTCGGCGAATTTGGAGTCGGCTAGACAGATGCTTAGCTAATATTCAGGGGTTAGAATCGTTTGCTCAGGCGTCGGTCTCTCACCTTTCAAGAGCACTGTCAGATCGCAATCCCCTCCTGGTTGAGCTCAATCAAGAAGGGCAGCAATCCAAGGCGTTCCTGTATTCCTCTATCTGGCATTGCCTGGATGGATTCATGCAAATGGTGAGGATCCCCTGGGAGCATGAAGCTGAGGGGAGGGCATGGCTCGGGCTTTTGAGGAGGTTGAAGCACCTCAAGGCAGACATATCACGCTGGTTTTCTAGTAATCCCATCGTGGAGAACTCTGTGGAGAGTCTTCAGGGTGAAATTGATAGTTTGGAGGAGTAGCTCCAGCAAAGGTGGGATGAGAGTGTTTTCCTAGTGTTATGTGATAAACAGGCTTACTTGGCCAGCAGGCTTCGGGATATTGAAAGAGATTATAGACATCATTCAAGGATCAAATGGCTTAAAGAGGGGGATCAGAATACCGCCTTTTTTCATGCTTGTTTGAAGGAGTGATAGAATATGAAAATCAACATCAAGCTCGAGGATGGATCGTACACTTCTGAGATCAAGGTTGCTGGAAGGTTGGCATTGGAGCATTTCGAACGCTTGCTGGCAGGCGTTAACCCAGAGAACATGTCAGATAGTGTTTCGGAGGATGAGCAGGATGTATTCAGGGGTTGTATTCCCAAAAGGATTGCTGCAGAGGACAACAATAGCCTCATGGTTGTTCCGGAGGGCGCTAAGATTTGGGACACTGTCCGTAGCATGCCTTTGGACAGTGCTCCGGGACCGGACGGTTTTCCGGGGAGTTTCTTTGTGGCGGCATGAGATTTTGTGGGAGTTCATGTGATTGAAGCTATTCAAGACTATTTTAGCGGTGGAGCCATTGGCAGGAGTACCTTCTCCTCTAGAGTTATTCTGCTTCCTAAAGTCAAAGATCCTTCATCTATTGATCATTTTAGGCCCATCTGTCTATGTAATGTGTCTTACAAAATTCTGGCTTCATTGATAGCTAGGAGATTAAGCATGGTGATTCCAAAGGTGCTCTCCCAGGAGCAACATGGCTTTATAAAGGGGAGGGGTAGACAAGGTGCAACTAGTATTGCAAGGGAATTTGTGGAAGATATTAATAAAAAGGTTATTGGGTCCAACCTTATTGTCTAAGTGGATATGAATAAGGCATATGATAAGCTCAATTGGAGCCTTATCATTCGGGTGATGAGGAAACTCGACTTCCACGAATGGGTATGCGATCTTTGCTTTCGGTGTTATTCTTCACCATGGATTTCCATCTCCTTGTTGGGTAAAGGCTTTGGATACTTCAAAAGTGTGAGGGGGGTGAGACATGGAGATCCGCTTTCACCCATCTTGTTTATCATTGCCCAGGAGGCTCTCTCACAGAATCTGCTCCGTGGTATTGAGGAAGGAAGGATTTGGTTGTATCTCTCCAAAGCCTCCGACGTCACATTTTCACATCTCATGTTTGCTGATGATATTACTGTCTTCCTTAATGGCAGGAGATCTTCTATTCTTAATTTTGCGAAGACTATGGAGATCTATGGCAGCCTTAGCGGTCAGCATATCAATGTTGGTAAGATAAAGGCCTTCATCTCCAACAGATGTTCAAGAAGGAGGGCCCAGAACATTCAGGATATCCTGGGAATTCAGTTGAGGCTTTTTCCAATGATCTACCTCGGAGCACCTATTTCTAATGGTCAGGTCAAAAATATTTTTTTCGATGAGCTTATCAACAAATTACTCGGGAGGATTCTCAGCTAGAAAAACAGGTTCCTCTCTTTTGGGGGATGTGTTTTGCTCATCAACAATGTCCTTTCCTCAATTCTGATGCATGTCTTATCCATCATTACTCCCCCAAAGGAATAATTTCATTGATGGAAAAGCTCATGAACTCGTTCCTCTTGGATTCCAATGCTACGGGCAGGGCTCATTGGGCTACTTGGAGCCGTCTGGCAAAGCCTGTTGAGGAGGGAGGAGTCGGCCTTAGAGATGTATCCTTATCAATGTAGGCAATGCAAGGCCTTCTGGCATGGGGGGTCTTGGAAGGGAGGTCACTTTGGGCCAAAATCCTCAGAACAAAATATGGCCAGCACTGGGAGGAGTGGGACAGACAGAAACATTCTAGTTTGGCGAAAAACATTCTGGGACATTTGGAGATCCTTCAAGACGCGTCAAGTTGGGTGTTAGGGAGAGGAGATATCAACTTGTGGAGGGACATCTGGATCGGCGAGAAGCTGTTCTTCCCATGCTGTCCTGTTCCGGGGATGACAATTAAGGAGGCGAAGCGCTTCCCCAGCCTGCTTGAGGTAATTTTAACCATGGAGCAACTGTCCACCTATAAAGAGATGGTGTTTGCTGAGGAGCCTGACCGGTTCTATTTCAGAGGCTCACCATCAGGTCATTACAGCGGGCACGACTACCGGGTGTTGTTACATACAGGGAGAGTTGAAGACGTATGGGGCTCATGTCTTTGGTGCAGGGAGGCGCCTACTAAGATGAATTTCCTTATATGTAGGGTGCACAACCAGGCGCTTCCAACAGAGGATAATATCCAGAGGAAGGGGATTTCCTTGGCATCCCGTTGCGCTTGCTGCTTCAATCCCCATGCAGAGTCGATCTTCCACCTTTTTATTAAAAGTGATTTGGCCAATTACCTTTGGTCTGCTTTGAGTAATTGGGGACACCTCAACGATGCATGCACCTCCATGCACGATTTTTTCGTTATCTGGTTCCTGGATTTGGAAAGAGTTGAGCTGGATGTCAAGATCTGCAACATCATTATTAGTGATCTTTTCTGGACATTCATGGAGGCAAGGAATGAAGTGAGGTATGGTTTCCGACCCTCGAAGTCTTACCTGCATGTGAGGATGAAATCACTGATTCATGAGCTGGGTTCCTTGATCAGAGGCGGACTGCAGTCCCCTATTTGTTGCAGTCTTCTCAACAGACCTTTGATTCAAAACCGTCTCGTGGGTTATTGGATCAAATGGAGTCCGCCCATGTCAGGGTTCAAACTGAATGTTGATGGCTCATTAATGCAAGGTCAGATGCGGGGGGGGGGGGGGGGGCAGTTTGTTGAGGGATAAGTTTGGTTCGGTGTTATTCGCTTCCAGCAACTTTTATGGTCCGGGGAGTTCTTTGGGTGCGGAAATGAAAGCAATTCACACCGGTGTCACCGTTTGCAGGAGTCTTTCGCTGAACAGTTCAGAAGTGGAGACGGATTCTGAGATGGCTGTTCGGGTGTTAAATGGGCAGGTGAAGGCTCCCTAGCACCTGACTTATCTTGTTCGAAGTTGCTCGTTGGAATTAAGACAAGGCTGCTCGGTTCGCCACATCTTTAGAGAGGCTAATTTTTCTGCGGACTCCCTATCTCGGGGGAGCAGTTGGGAGGAGCCTTTGTTGGTGTTTGATAAAATGGGATATCTACCCAAGGAATGTAGTATTTTTGTACAAGGGGACGCCCTTGGGCTCCACCACTTTAGGCCGCCGTGAACACACATTGGTTCCTGGGTTTCACACCCTTATTTTAATAAAAAAAAGTAATTTTCAGTCAGGAATGCTCATAATGTGGTCATAATCCATTCTTGGGCATTGTCAACCCATGTTCAGGATAGAAATATGAGTTTCCAAAATTTTAATTATTGTTATATTTCTACCTATTATTGTTGATATCATTTCACCATTGGGTGACGGACAATTTAGGGTGTTATTATAATTCCTATTCTAATTGATGATTTATTTCATCCATATCTCAATGATATGAGGGTGAGGATTATTGTTACATGTATCATTACCAGGCACACTTAGACAAATATGCCATGCATTTTTTCATGTCATGCCTATTTTCAATGTGCATTTGTCTGTTTCATATTGATAGCGCCTTAAATATGAATTTAATTTTTCTAACACATCTTGTCATGATTGGAAAACATTATTGATACAAAAAGTGAATATTGTATCCTAATAGTGTTTTCCTAAAAGTATTAAAGTGGAATCCTTAAGCAGTAAATTATGTAATGTGGTGCTATAGACCATTCATCGCATGGGCTAGAACGTGTAATGTTGTGAGCAGAATGGATATCATATTTAGGTTCATAAGGAGTATGGGGCCTTATAGATCAAAAGTGGTATAACATCTAATGAAACCATTTTAATGCAATTTATTTAATTAAACAAGCGTAAATTCAAATTTAATATGACATATAAACTGAAACTAGTTATCCCATTCCTATAGATTATAGACCAAGACCCATAACCAACCTCTATATTGTGTATCGAGGTATATCATAAGTTATTATGTCCTACATTTGTCTTCTTTGTTTACTAAAACTTGGATTTTGAAGGAGGCATTGGGGTATAAAATGTTCTTAGCAAGGCTTTACTCTTATCCTAGTTTTTTATCTGCACACTTATTAATTGATTAAATCTATCATAAGGAATTAGTTTTGTACTTCAGTTTCATGCCGCCACAACATCCTTCTATTTTACACCCTACAAGCAGTGAAGACCAAGCTCCTAAGGTGGCATACCATACAGCACCAGTGATTCCTCCTGCAGTTCCACATGTGCACCTCTTCCTGTTCCATATATGGTCATTGATGCCCAGTTCCAAGAGGGATTCTTGCATATTTTTCAGTATATTAAGTGTGTGGTTCAACATAACCCATGTATTGAAGAGATAACTCATGAATTTCAGTAGAAACATCGTACAAACTTTTTGGGGGATATCAGACCCCATGATTTGGAGTCTTGGATCAAATCTATATGATCTATATTTGATCAGCTGGAGAAACCTCCAGAGTAAAGGGTCAATCTTGAAGATTATATTCTATGTGACTTACCCATGAGTTTGTGGGACATAATCACCTTGGCAGATCAACAAAGATATACAGTCTGGTTTGATTTCTAGAAGATATTCTATGATTAATTTTTTCCTCAGGCTATAAGGGATGATAGAGCTAGATAATTCATAAACCTGTAATAAGGGAGCATGTTTTTAATGGATTATTTTTCTCATTTCATATTGCTGCAACATTTCTCACCCAATATGGTGGGTGATGACCTCATGACCACCAGGCGATTTGAGGATGGGCAAGTTTACGCCATCCGATCATAGGTTAATGTGTTTAGGCATACTACCATTTTTTAAAATTTAAACCAATAACATATTAAAGAGATAAATATGAGGGATGATGATGGTGTGAGTTAGGGTGGGTTGACACCTAATGTTATTAGTTGTTATTTTTCAAGGTACAAGAAATGTTTTGATGCTGCTCTTGGAGGCAAAAATAGTTAGGTTTCTCATATAGATAGTTTTCCAATCTATCGCCATTGCGGGATGAAATGACACACTAAACCACAATGTTTTTGGGATCCAATGGAGTGTAGCAGCTATGGTGGGATTTTCAATATTCAATGTTTCAATATAAATTTTTTGACTGTTCATAGTGAATAGGGATATGTGCCTACTCCATTATCAGGAGCGGGGGAAGTAGGATCACAAAAGGTAGGCACCTGGAATACCACCAGCCACTCAAGTCGATGTGGAAGTCAAGGTAGATGAAGTTAGTCTTATTATTATCAGCACCTGTGGAGTAGGCTTGATCAGGGTTGTCATGCAGTGACATAGGGCCATAGTACATGCGAATTTCATGCAATCAATCATATTCCTAAGGAGTAGAGCATCTAACCTTATATAGTATATGGTACTATTCTAGTGTCCTCCACATTAGTGTCTTATTTGTTTTACATAGGCGTATCTCACTCATTTATATATGAGGAAATCAATGAGAGTCTCAGCATCGAGATCGAGCACCACTATGGTGTTATGACTCTTGACACCCTGTTAGGTATTTGTTTAGAGGGAGTTATCCATTGTATGGACTGTACCCTTGAGATGGTTGGTTTCCTTTTCATATGGAATCTTTCCATCCTCAACATGTCGAGCTTTGATTTAATCTTCCATATGGGATGGTTACTTTCCTATCAAATCCATATTGATTTCTATAATTTTAGGATGATTCATACATCAGAAGAGGGAATTAAAAACATTAATACGGTGGAATTGGATGTTAGTGCGACTTGAACTGGACCCAAGTAGCAATGGATGGGTAGTGTGATAGCTCAGATTGCCAGTATTTTCCTAGATGAACTGGGGTTACAACCCACTATTGTTTCTCTAATAGTGGATATTTTCATAGAATTATTTCTTAACTACTTCTCTAGTCTACATATGATGTGAAAGGTAGAGTTTAATATTGAGTTAGAATGAAGAGCAGTACTCGTGACCATTCCTCGATAAAGGATGGCTCATAAGGAGCTTCTGGATCTCAAGAAGAAATTGGAAGATCTAGAGGATAAAGGCTTCATACTCCACAACAATTCTCATTGGGGTTCACCAATCCTTTTTTCCATGATGTTGGATGGTACACTTAGGCTCTTAATGAATTACCATCAGTTGAATCAGCTTGTGATCAAGAATCTGTATTCACTACCTTGAATATTCGACCCGTTTGATACACATCAAGGAGTGAAAGATTTTTTCAAAGATATATTTAATTTTGTGATATAATGAAGACCATTTCATGATTCAACTATACCTTACATAGCATTTATAAGTAGGTATGGTCTAAAAAAGAACCTGGATATTCTGTTTAGATATACGAATGCACCTATAGTTTTCATGGCTCCTATGAATCAGTTTTTATAGCTGTATCTAGATTCATTTTTGGTTTTTGTTGTTTTAAATATCATGGTGTACTCACCCTCCCAACATGACCATACAACCCATATTGAGATCGTTTTGAAAACATTGAGAGATTACTCTCTTTATGATATTCTCAATAAATAAATCTTTTGGATTGACAAAGTCCACTTCCTTGGTCACATCATCTCATAGTCAATAGTTTCATCAGAACAAGAGAAAGTGAGTTGTGTAGTTTCATGGGAGAATCCTAGGAATGTATTTGACATTAGAGTTTCTTAGGTATTTTCGGATATTATAGATGATTCATCCAATATTATTTATGCCTTGTAGCGCTACTAAAGTGTTTGACTAAGAAGGGTGGGAAATTAGTTTTGTCCGAAGATTATAAGGAATCCTTCCAGGGGTTGAAGGTCCATTTAAATTCAGTACCGATACTGATTCTGCAAGATCTAGGCATGAGATACACTACATACTATGATGCATCAGGTATTGGGCTGAGAGTTGTTCAGATACAAGATGGGAGTGTTTTCTAGTTCTATTCGTGTCAGTTGAGGCCTCACTAATGGAATTACCCACTACATGAACTCGATCTCACTACTATTTTGAATGCCTTACGTGATTGGAGATAATATATATTGGGGGAGAATTTTGTGGTATTCACCAATCAAAAAAAGACTAAAATACACATTCACATAGTGGGATTTCAATCTCAATTAGTGCAGGTGGTTTGAGTACCAATAGTGATTTGATTTTGAAGTTTCCTCTATGTTCTTAAAGGTTAATTCAATAGCCAATTCTCTGTGTTGGGAGGCTTTGAAAAACGCAGTATAACAATATAATGGAGAATTGAAGCTTATGGTCATATTCTCAAATATTCAGATTGAAATTGTAGAGGACCATGGTCCAACTATCCTATTAGCTTTAGGAGTGGCCTCTACTCTTCTAGAACAAGTAATAATAAGGCAACTATTTTATTCCAAAGACCTTTTCCTAAGAGATTTTTTTTGATGATGATACATATTATGGATAGACCATGGATGGGGATGATAATGTATTAATTCATGGGAATGTATGGGTCCTAGAAGACATCAGAGAGGAGATGATGATAGAATTTGATGACTCTTCCTATGTGGTTCACCCTAGTGTCACCAAAAAATATTAGGATATTCGATTCCAGTACTGGTGGTTGGGTATGAAATTCGAGATTTCTGGATTTATCACTAGGTGTTCCACCTTTTGGGAGGTGACAATTAAACATTAGCACCTGTAAGGGATTTTGTAGCCATTGTCTATTCTTTAGTGGAAATGGGATGATGTTTTGAAAAAATTGATGACTATTTTACCCGGACAATCTTGTGGCAATGATACTGTGTGGGGTTTCATTGATCATTTGATGATGGTTGTACACTTATTATCAGTGGATATACCATATCGATAGATGAGCTAGGAAAGATTTACATTAGGGTGGATGTACATATTCATGTAGCTCATTGTTATATCATTTCTGAAAAACACCCTCATTTCAAATCATGGTTCTAGTAGGGGTTATATAAGTCATTGGGTTTACAAGTACTCCTGAGCATGACCTATCACCCACAAATTGGTGAAAAAACAGAGTTTAAGATTTAGGTTTTATAGGACATGTTCAGTGTGCATGTCCTTGATTTTTGAGGTTCTTAGAAGAAATACATTCCTCTTGTGTAGTTTTCCTATTATAATAGCTTTTAAGGTAACATTTAGATGGATCCTTATCAAGCCAAATATGATAGGACTTACCTCTCACCACTGTGTTGGGTAGAGGTAGGGGATGAAAATATGCTTGGATGACATATCATGTAAGATACTATGAAGTAGGTCTAGCTGATTACAAGATGCATGATAACAAATCAATATAGACAACAATCATATGCCAACAGACGCTGATGATCTGTTGAGTTAGAGGTTGGAGACTGAGTTTTCTTGCCTGTCTTTCCCAAGATGGTCTATAGATATATTCAGATGATGGGTAATCACTCACTGAGGTTTTTGGAACCTTTTAGGTTTTCAAATGGATCAGACCACTGCCTTACCTATTGGAACTTCATCATAAATACTGGAACATGCATGATGTCTTTCTTGCATCTCAGCTTGGATAATTCTATATAGACCCAACACATGTATTTCAACATGATGTGGTTGAATTGGATGTAGACACTTCCTTCAAGGAGTATCCAATCCATATAGTTGATCGGGGCATGAAGACAACCCGAGGAATGTTAGTTCCTTTGGTATGGGTGCTATTGTAGCATGGAAAAGTAAAAGACAAGACATGGGAAAAATATGCTGATATATGTTCTCAATGGCTGAAAATCATCATAATGATAAACCATTATCATTGAAAGGAAAAAATGTGAAATACTTACATTATAAAAGGGTGGTTTTAATGATATATCTTTTCATGAAGGCACATAGTGTTTCTTTTTAAAATTGAATCATTTTTAACCAAAAAAAATGTTTACTATGACCTATAGAAGGTCCAAGTTGTGCTTGGGTCTTATTCAGAGCCCAGAGTTCTTGAAAATGGGATAATTTTCATGTTTGTGTTGTTTGTTTAAACCATGAAACCAAGTTCGTGCCAATAGTTTTAACCATGTGGTTGCAGATAGTGGTCACTAGTAAATCACACAGTTTGTCTGCAACCATGTAGGCTAAGGGACATGGCCATGTGGGAATTGAAAATATCAGACAATGGGTTTCCGTTGGGTTTTCTCACGATTTTCAAACTATACTCCTAAAATGTTCACCCCCTTATATTGGTTGAGAAGACCATTTTCCCACACTCAGCCTATTAATCCTTTTTTAATTTTCCCTCTTGCTTCATACAGTGGATGATTTTTTTCCACCTTCTTTGAGATCAGTAATTCCCCCAATCCAGTCATCAATAAATATCCTACATATGGTGGAATATCTTTTACTTTTTGGAAGTATTGGATCAGTTTTGGTAAGCTCCCATAGTCTCTTTCCTCCTATACAAGTTTATCTTCAAATCAATCATGTAATTTTGGTGAAATATTATTTAACGTATTTTTATGGAGTTTGAGCATTTCTCAGATCTCTTGCAACTTACTCTATATCTCAGGCCAATATCGAGTGATACATCATCTACATCCTTGAGTTTGGAAGTCATGTCATTTTTTCCACTGAGTTTTGATGTTTCATATTAATTCTGTTGTGCCTCACACTGAAATTTTCCTAAAATCCCTTTTATATTGAGCCCATATTATAAATTTGATCATCATACATTGATTTAAACCTATTGATTCTCATTTGGTGGTTTATAAGTTTCCCATATGATATATATTCAACAATTTGGTGTGCCATGTTAAATTTTCCCAATATGTTCAAATTCATAATTCAAATGGAGCCCCTAGTTAGTTTACAACTTATTTTTTAATTGAAATTTACCTTGATACATGGTTATTAAATGTAACCAAGTAACATCTTAGGTTTTTGGTCTGTTTATTGTTGGAATTTCTCAAGTGATCAATTCACTTCATGATTATTTCACCCTCTAACTAACTCATTTGAGCATATAAATGGGTTTTCAATGTTTTATTAAATTTAATGAGTTAAATAAAATTGATCACGTGGGATGGATTTAGAAATATGGTATGATAATACTTAAAAAAATGAATTAATTGGATTTAATTGGAATGTCCCCAAGGTATGATAAGGCCATGCCCCTTTTTTATGCTTTATAAATTTCTTAATATGAATTTCAATGTATTTAATGGAATTGAACATGGAAATTGTGATATATGAGAGGTAATGCCGAATGTGTTATTTTATAAATAAGAATATTCATAGTTTCATGGTTATATATCTATGGGATAGATGAAATAAATAGATGGGAGTTAAAGGACCATTCCAGTTATATTTATAATATTCATTTTTAGAGGTTGTGATGAAATGGTAAGAGATTGTAGAGAATGAAGGTATAATCCTCCCTTACATTGGGTGTTGAGCATGACATCCCACACCATTTACATTATTAGGATGGTGGGATTTATGTGCCATGTCACTTTATAAGATTGATGTCATGATGAATCACTCACCATACCAAGTGTAGTATATGATGTCTCACACTTTTATTTAGATGTATGGAATATACCCTATTTCTTGAGCTTATAGTCTCATTTGACTAATCATGGATATCTGAGTTATGGTCCAGTCTAGGTAACCCTAGTTCTTTATATATTTGTCCAATTAAATTCACACAGACATGGTTTATATTGGTGGAAGAAATATATATATACATATACATATATAATTATACTATATATTTATCATTACAATATATATATAGTGACTGATTCGATGATTCCCGACCATGATCTCATGCAAGTAGAGACATCAGGTATCTTTTAGGAACCTGAGTGAACTTGCTATTTATTTATGCATTTGTTTACCCAGTATATTATACCTACACATTATTTAGCTATGAGCTATACTTGGATTACCTATATACACAGTTTGTGTTGTCCTATTAAGATTTTCTATCTTAAAACATACGCAGATTTCATTTTTTACCTAAAAAGACTATCTTCATATAGGTATAAATAAGGGTATTAACCATTCTATCAGATGTTGATATGATTGTTTTTTTATATATGGATCCTAGGAGAATAGGACATGGAATTTTCTCAAGATGCCAGTGGATTAGTTTTTTTTATTTTTATAGTTTTTATAGCATGCTTGAATCTAATTGAACCATGTTCCAATTTTATTACCATCATTCCATGAATCCATGTATCAGATACTATATAGTTTCTTCTGATATATTTATTCAGTTGTTCCATTTATTTATGCTTCCACACCTTTTTACTTGTTCTTTATTTTGGTTACATTAATTTTTTTGTTGATTATATCTTATTGTATCCACTATTCCACTCTGACAAGTGGGTATAATATCTCCGTTTTACCACCTGTAAATCCACACTACAAGTCAGTATCCTATTCCACATGGGTATTAATTCTTGAGGCCATTTCACTAACAAGTTTCATGCATGAGTTATGTGGTCCTTAGTTCAGGATGTTACATGGACGGCCATGAAAAACCTACAAGCCATTGGAAATGGTAATTTTAATTATTGGTTCATGGGTTTCCTACGCATGTAGCTAAACTATTAACCTCTCTAGGTGATTTTAGTAAGGGTATCAAAATTTTAAAATATATTAGTAAACCAAACAACCAAATAGGGATACTTAACTAGTTTTCTAAAAAATAAAAATCCCTAATATACCATTACATGATTTAATCCCAAAAGGGGTCTTCTCCTTATACAATCATGTTTCACCTATCCTAGGAGTTTTAAATATCTCTCCTTTTACTTCCCCCTCAGGTTTGGCTTTATCCACCTTTATTTTGATAGGTATTTATCATGGTAAAAACACATCCCCTCTCTCTTATTCATTTTTTCCTTGTATTATATTTCGTTTTATTTCAGTCCCATCTTGTCAAAACCCTTTGGTGAGTATTTGGTTGAATATGGTTAGATTCATGTTGTTAGGGTGTCCATATTGTTTCATGTGGTTTGTGTTTCTATTCCTGTGTCTTTCCTAAACAATCTAGATCTTCTTTGGCTTTCAAAAATATTTTTCTCATAAAATTATTATTATTGTTGAAATCTTGGATGTTTTTATAGAATGAATTATAAAATAGAAAAAATCATGTTTTATTCATTGAGTAAATGATCATATATAATATATTTTATGAAATTTGAATTGGATATCTCAATAATTTTTTATTTTTATTGATGGTTGAAATTTTAAATGTTTTCAGTTAATTTTAATTAAGGGTTTGAGATATTTTCTGACTTATACATTCAATTTCATAGATTTTGATGTATTTTTATTGATTAATTTATTTCTTTATATGTTATTTAAGTTTTTGATTCTTTATTGATCATGTTTTGTTGCATTGTTGATATGTGGTCTCTATTAGTGGATTTTTGACATAGAATATATTTAAAAATAACAAGTTAAGGCCCATTTGGATATTTTAAAAAGGGATCCTCAAAGGTAATTGATTTTTAAAGGAAATTTCATTTTATTTCTCAAAAAATACTTATTTTGAAACCCAAGTCCCAATGGTATCCTTAATTTTTTTATATATGTGTTGAACCCTTAATGGGATACCCTACTACCTTAGAGTGGGTGAGCTTGTATGTTGATGTGTTTTATGTTATTATAATGGGTAATTAATATTGGATTTACATAATTGTGTTTATGGTGGTGGAATTGCGATATGATTATATATGTTTATCATGGAAGGAATTTTATAAGTGTTTTACCACCTCTTTCCACTACCTCATAGTGACCCTAGATGTCATGGTGATGGATTTAGTGGTGGTTTTATTCATGACACAATGATACTGATTAGGCACCCTATGGTATTGATGGTCATATGAGAGTGACACTTGTGAGGATAGGTTGGATCAACCAATTTTTTATACACTAGGGATACATCGATAGCCCGATATTTGATTCCACCCATGTACATCTAGCATCACCTCACAAAATGTCTATGAATTTACCATGATTATATATCCTTTATTATTTTATGTTTTCTATAATTATTTTTATTCCTATTCTACTTTATTATTTTAATATTTATATATTTATATTGGTTCGGCTTTTATATTAGAATTTTTTAATTCGAGAATAATTTTTTATTGCTTTATTTATTGTGTTATTTTATTTATACTTGAACATTTATATTGTTTAATTTTTATTTTTATTAATTCATTACATCTATTCAATTTAAGGTTCCTTTTAGTTATTCTTTTGATCATTTGGTGTGGTTTTTAGTGGTGAATTGAATATAGGGTTAAAGGATTCCTTTTAAAAAAGACTATTTAAGTATATTTTGAAATAATATTCAATAAAGTATGTTTTTATTTTTAAAAGTTTATTTCATAGAATGATGATTGATTTTAATCATTAAAATATAAAATTCTATTTTATACATGTATTTAATAATATAATTTATTATTTTTTTATAAAGGAAATTCATGGAATCTTTAGTGATTACAAACTAATATGTTGTTATTACACGTGGCATATTGCACTCCATCTTGAAAGAACTGTGATTACTTTGTAGCTTCAAGTTTAGTTCTTGGTCAGTCATGGATAATGAAGATTTGGATAATGGAGTTTTACCATGTCATCACACAAATATCATGTTAGGTATTATTGTTTCTTACTTTTGTATCATGGATATATCGGCCATGCAGACCACCTTCTTTTTCACAATGTCACTATTTTTTGATGTTATTCATTTATTTAGCGTTTCTATTTATTATAGTTATGTTTTTCTAGTTTATTATTACTTAATTATTTGTTTATTTTAGTTGCACATATCACTATGATGTATGGAGTTGTCATTGTAGACTCTAGTGTCGCAGTACTATGTGTCTTCTTATTTAAGGGTTCAAATCATTCCCACATATGTAATCACATACCACTGGTGCATATACCCAACCCACAAGGATCAATAATCCCACTTAGGTATATAACATCATTCCTAGGTGGTCAGTTTAGGGTTGGTTCAGGTTGTTTTATGACTATAAAATTAAACGTGGGAACAAAGATAGTGGATTTTGGTGAGAAAACTATCAATTTAAGTATTTTTGATTCCATGAAGTACCCATAGGAAGATCAGTCAATTTTCAAATTTACATATGTAAAGAACCTAATTCACGTGAGGATTAATATATGTTAAAAAAATTTAATTTTTTGGTAATCTATTATGTTTTGAAATTGCTAGGACAAGAAATGGGAGAAGCTGGGAAAACATGTTCAACTATATAAAGATGTCGTAAATTTTAATTTCTTTGATGTTTTTTATTCAACTATAAGGAGGATAATAAATATTATATTTGAAAAATAAGTTTAGTTAAACAAAATATTCTTTTATCTGAAGTTCTTCCACCATATATGGAATTGAATCCTTTATATCCATATTTAAATTATGTGTTTCTGATGGAGGGAAAAAAAGGTTCTTGTGACCATTACCAACCACTTTTTTTCCAATCAAGAATAATAGTTTGTATATGCCATGGTAAAATTTCCATGATAAAGGATAAGATTTAGGAGACATACCTAGAATTATTCTTAAAATCTGTATGGGAAAAAAATTTCTTGATGGTGTTTCAAACACTTTTAGAGATACCCTAAAAAGACTTATCCCAACTCTAATGGAGTTAGTCGATATAGAGATCAAGAATTCATTATTATATAAAATGATTTACCCAATATTATTTTCTTAGTGGGCCAGTCCCTTTCATATAATTCCCAAGATAACTAAACTGGCCATTTTGGGGAATTTAAAAATAGATTTAATCCCATTGAGAGTGAAAAAAGTTGAATGTTTTATTAGTTATTTTAGAAAATTGAGCCATATAAAAAAATGATATCATTTTAATATTCCCTTTCTTACCCAAATTATATAAATCCTATTAGGTAAAACTCATTACTATTTTCTAGATATATTTTCACGATACATTTAGGTACCCATTACGTTTGGGGACCAAGAAAAGAAAACATTAATATATACTTATAGTAATTATACATATAGAAGAATTCAATTTGGATTGTAAAATACCCTAGATACATTTCAATGGTTTATGGTAATCATTTTCTATGATTTTATTAAAGTATTCCTTGAATTTTATCTGGATTATTTCATAGTTTTTGGCAATTCCTTTGACCAATGTTTGAGAAATTGTTACACTTTTTTGAAAACAAATCTTGTTTTATGTTTTACCAAATGTAATTTTATGTCATCAAGAGGCATTTTACTAGGAAATATATTTTTAAAACATATTATTGAGATTTATAAATCCAAAATTGAGGTTATAAATGCATTAACTTACTCAACCTATGTGAAACAAGGCATATATTTTTCCAAAAATGCTTGTTTTTATATAATTATTGTATATTTTTTATAATATTTCTCTGCCACTGTAAAATTTTCTTTTTAAATATTTTTAAATTACTTTTGATGATAATTTTGTGAATTATTTTTATGACCATAAGTGTAAACTAACCACACCACCCATTATGCATCCACCTTATTCGGAGCACCCATTTGTGCTGCTATGTGATTCTTCAAACCAAACCATTGGTGAAATGATATCATATAAAATAAATGGATGGAACAATTTCATTAAATAAAATTTAATAACACTATATTTAGGGAAAACAAATTATACAACCAATGAAAATATGTTTTTAGATTCATGGTTTTGTTTGAGAAAATTTTTGATTATGTTTTTTGGTACCATTGTGATTGTTTTATCTAACTACGAAGCCCTTATGTTCCAAATAGAGAAGTCTAAAGTAAATCCAAGACTATTATGATTAATGCTGCTACTATAAGATTATTATTTGAAAATAAATTCTGAAAGAGGAGTTGTGAATTAATTAGAATATCACTTGAGAATACTTCCACAAATATATTAATTTGAAATTATTGAAGAAGTTTCATTCAATGACTTCATTATAGTTGGAAAATATTATTTAATTTAATGTGAGTTTCCATGGTATTATGACATGGTAAATTGTCTTATAAATTCTTATGTTCCATCTCATTAAAACCCATAATAACTTTGTAGACTTAAATATGATTCAAAATTATATGGTTCTGATGATCCACACTGTTGAAAAATTTATAGTGATCAAATAATAATGAGATGTATACCAAAGAGTGTCACATAATATGTAGTATAATTTTTTCCATAAATTATCTTCTTTAGGATACATTGGACCTCCATGAAATACTAGGACAATCTTAGAACTTGTAAATTACTAGCCCATATTGATTAAAGAATACCTTGAGATTTGTAAAAAATATTAGCAATGTCAATTCATGATAAATATTTAAATAGAAAATAAATGACCCTAATATAAATAAATTATTCTGAAATATATGATGTATGGGGACTATATTTTATGAGACCCTTTCCTATTTCATTTGTAAATTTATACATTTTGTTAGTTTTATATTATGTTTTAAAATGGGTTAAATCCAACGTGACCAAAACTGATGATTCTACTAATAGTTGTGCATTGGTTAGGACTATTGTATTTTATAAATTTAGAATACCAAGAGAAATTATCAGCCACTAAATATATTGTTTCTGCAAAAGGAGTATGAAATAATTAGTCAGCAAGTATTGAGTAACCCAAAAAACCTCAACACTTTGCTGCACTCATACCAACAGATTAGTGGATGTATCTAGATGATGTATTAAAATAATTATAGATAATAATATCATGATAAATATAAAATATTGGAGATAAATGTTTGAATATACCTTATTGGCATACAAAACAATATATATATATCCCTAATTAAAGCGGGGCCTTACATGATTATTTATTGATAAAATATATTGATGGAACATAAAGCCTATTTTATATTCAAGGAGATGAATTTTTATTTTATAAAATATCTACATAAAATAAAAAATTATATTCAATATTTAGAAGAAATTAGATGAGAATAATTTTTAATTCTATAATTTACAAGGAAAGAACATAAGTGGAACATGAATATTGCTTCAAAAAAGATAATTTAAATGAGGAAAATAATTGATTATTTATTACTAAATAAGGAATTTTATTCTAATAAATCATATTTATAAATAGGAAGTACTATTTTATATCACTAATTGACTCACCTTTGGTGGTGTGCAGATTATGAGAAAACAAGAGAAACACCCTTTCATTGTGAATGGACACATGATTAAGAGGTATTTTAGAAATATTCCATAAAAACTAGTGGAAAATATAACACTCCTTTATCCATTTTACCATCACAAATTCCATGGTGTACTATTCTATAACCTTATTTACTACTGTACTTTTTTTTAATTTATTGTAAATGCTATTTCTATTATAATACATTGAGAAGATTGTATCCTTAATGGTGGGGTGGGAAAACATTTAGTTCTATAAACCTTTGTGGTTTTATTATTATTATTATTTTTTTTCTTTTTTAGTGGTTTTAAACCTTTTTAGTTCAAATTAAATGAATTTTTAATTTTGGAATCAATTATAATTGTCAGTAATCAATTTAACATAGGAATGAAAAATTATATGAATGCTGATATGAACATATTTTCATATTCAATGTTTGGGAAATTCATGAAAAGTATTTTAATTGTTTTAGTTCCATACTATTAAATTCAATCCAAATATAAAATAACATATATATGATGCTTATAAACATTTTTCACATGTTATTTAAAATTTCCTCATTTTATTAGAGAACCATGTAATTATTTATTAACAATAATTTACCCTAATTTATAGTTAAAACATTACAGCCCTACGGAATGTGGGTTTAAATTATGTGTGGAATTCTTTTGATTCAGCAAAAACCCCCATTTTAAAATGATCTCCTATTTTGTCCGACCCTTTAAATATATCCATTGTGATCATTGAACAACCCTGAATTGTTTTGTTAGAATTCCACACTGAAAACCTGAAATCCCATTCTAACTCACTGTAGATGTAATTTCAGGTTATTAATTGAACTAATGTGTGAGGGAGAGTGTTTCTTTGTTATTGGTACATCAACTGAGGCTGTTTTGAAATAAGGTAAAATTCAAAGGGGATAAATATAGATGTTTTTTTGGAAAAATAATCAAATAAAAAAAATGGAAGGAAAATTAAAACTCAAGATTTATTATAGGATGTTCAAACCACAATTTGAAGTGAATATGAAAATGAAACTCCTTAGAAAATTTGAAATTAAAAATAGAAAAAAAAGATGTTAAAAGAAGATAATTAAAACCAATACTACTGCTCTAGTACTAAAGGCATGAATAAATAATTTAAATTAAAAATTTGTTTGTAGATAAATCCTTATGATTGTATTTAAGGAGTATGTAGTTATTTTTTTTAAAAATTTGAAAGTAAAATAGAATGATGTGCATAAAAATTATTTCTTTTGTAACTACGATGCTCACATAGGGTTCACCATTTTTTTATGACAAAAACTCCAATGGATTCCACGCCCACACTCATTTTGAGTAAATGAGAGCCTACTTTCCAAAGGTAGGCATTCATTGGGAATTTTCTAATGAAATATTTGAAAAGACATTGGTCAAGAGGCTGGGAGGTTGGGATTATCAAACCATTTTGGGGAGAAATATTTCATACCTTTGGAGTCTACTATAGATTTAAGAGGTATTCACATATCCTTCCTAAATCCATCTATGGTATTGGTTACCTATATGAAAATGATTTGATTTATACCATGTGATTGATTTAAACCTCTTGAGGTTCCCCATAATTTTCTTATTAATTTTATAATACTTTGGTTTCTATAAATATAGTTAGTCTATATGGTGTTTATTACCATCCAGCAGGGGGGTTAGTTTTTTAGAGATGGGATTTACCCTCAAATAGGCATCCTATATATCTTAAGAAAACAAGAATAAAAATAAACACAGTTCTTTTAAATGGGTAAAAGGAAAATTAAACTACGTTTGGACTACAAAGATGCATCTTACATATCATGATAAATTTAAGAATCAGATACCTTGTAGTTTGATAGAATAGTTGTTAATTACAAACTAATAAGTGAGTCATATGATGAAATAAATTTCAACATGCTGAGGAGGATGATCATAACAAATATTTAAGACATTATGATTCATGCTTGGTATGAGAATGAAGAGATAGTGGATGATCTATCACATTGCATGAATGTTTTCAATTAGATTTGGAAGGTGGGATTATGCACTAAGGCTAGGATACCCTTAGGAGATTCGATGTCATAAAATGGGATAAAATTTAACATTGTCCAAGTATACACATAGGATGACCTAAGGTACCTGACCATGTAATAGGATCATGTAAGGGTGTGTTTTTGAATTTTTGGGATTCCACCTAAAAGTATACCCATATTTCTAGAACCATGAAGAGAAGGTCAACTCAATATGATTTAATGGTTTTTTAGTGATTACATCTAGGAGGATTACCATGTTTCTAAAACCATGAGCAGAATCTAGACTCATGTTGATTTGAAGGTTTAGTTTAGGATTAAACCTAGGAGGAATCCCTTATTTCTGGAACCATGAGGAAGATCTCAACTCATGGATATTTAGTGGTTTGGTTTTGGTCCACACCTTGGAATATATCTATATTTCGGGAACCATGAGAAGGATATAAACTCATCTTGATTTGGGGGATTGGTTGGGGCTTAAACCTAAGAGGATTCCCATGTTTTTTGAACCATGATGAGTATTTAAACTCAAGGATATTTTAATTGTTGGTGGGGGAATACACCTAGAAGTATTCCCCTTTTTCTGAAACCATGAATAGTATCTTCACTCATAGTTAATGGATGATTTGTTTGTATCTTACAACTAGGAGGATACAAATATTTTTGGAACCATGTGGGGTATCTCAATTCATGATGAATTGAAGGTTTGGTTGGTGATTACACCTAGGTGGATGCCCATTTTTTGGATCCATAAGGGGTATTTCTACCTATAGAGATTTAATGGTTTGGATGTGGATTACAGTTAGGATAATGCCCTTATTTCTAGAACAATGAGGAGTATCTCAACACTTGGTGATATTTTTTTTGGTTTGGGTTTATACCAAGGAGTATTACCATATTTCAGGAAGTGTGAGGAGGATCTCGACTCAAGGTGATTTGGAAGGTTGTTTGGGGCTTACACAAAATAGGATGCCTATAATTATGGAACCATGATAAGTACCTCGACTAATTATTATTTGAATGTTTAGTTTGGGATTACACATAGGAGGATGTCCATGTTTTTGATTAACTCCCAAATCTATTGATGACATGATGAGGAAGGGGGATTGTTAAGATTGTTGATTATACATGTTAGGAGGACCCTATGAGGAGTATTTGATTATAATGAGGATATGATCTTTACTAACCTATAAGACCATATATGTCACGATCTCTATGAGAAACAATAGAAACATTAATATCTAACAGCCCACATAATCTTCTTTATCTACTGGTAGATAAGGCTGAGGATATGGAAGGTGGGTGAATTACCTACAATAAAGAATAGGGGATTACTCTATGATATATTCTATTTGTATCCATTTGGTTGGATTCCTAAAAGAATGTGTTCCCCATCATCGTTAACATGAGAGAGGGTTAAAAAGGTGGATCATGTAGGTGGGGCCTAAGTGAACTAAAGGTGGATTTCATATGGTTGACCTCGGTTAGCCAAATGTGTCTCACATAGGGTAGACCTAGCCGATTTGAATGTGTCTCACATAGGGTGGAACTTTGTGAGTTAAAGGTTATACACCCAGGTAACTATAGAGGGCACTGTTTGGCACTGTAGTTTCTAGGAATATTTCCCCGTTTGGGTCCTAAGACCACTGATTTGGTCCCCAAGTCCTTTAAGGCTATCCCACCAAGACCTTCGGGTCAGTAAGGCCTACGGGCCACCTCAAGGACTTCAGGCCACCATAAAGACATTGTGCCACCTTAAGTCCAGTTGCAAACCAGACAATCTACAAGGAACAAGTTCTAAAAGGAGGATGAAAATGAAGCGTTTACCATATCAGAAGCTAAATGGATTGTAATAATGAGAGGGTATGTCACCTGACATCAAGACATGTCTGTGTATGCACAAGAAAGCCTAGTCGACCAGCCATGAGAATGTGGAGAGTTGTTATCATGATGAAGATACTTGGGAGGATTAGTTCCAAGTAGTTAGTCTGGGTTGTATGTAATGTTTGAAGCCTACGTGTAATGAATTTCTATAAGGCCTACGGGTCATGTAATACTTATGCCTACAGGCCTTGTAAGGGTTCTACCTCACCCCATGAAATGTGTATTTTCAAAATCAATAAAAAATGAAGGCCTTCGGTGAATTGGAGGAACTATATGTTCTTTTTTAAGTAAGTATCATTAAATCTAATGGTGATTTTCTAAGGTAATCCATGAGAATACTAGAGGTTCATCATGGTGGGTGGAACTGGGCGAGCTAGAGATTCATCGTGTAGGTTAGAACACGGTGACATAGAGATGATTCTTGCAAAATAAAATACATGGTAAAAAATACTTAGATGAGGCCATGATTGTTGAAACTAAGGTATCCTTAAGTGTGTTTGAATGACTGATGCTAATGTTTTTATCATTGGATGGGACCTCTAATATAGTTGTTTTGACTGGTGGGAGGGTTCCTCTTAAGATTATTTGTATTTTATACCATGAGGGACCAAAAACACTTTACCATTGCTAATTCCATATTATTTTGAAGTATTAGGGAACTATTTTTGGTTTAGAGGACTTGTTAAAGATAAAAATGAGAGTATATATGCAAGATGTATCATCATCTTCCAGTCATGTAAAATGGAGAGTGCAAGGGTCCTTTTTATATTAAAAGTCAAGAGATTGTGTGAAGATGGATGTTCGCACAAGTCACTCATGTAGGTGGTTCATACAAGTATTTTGTGATGGATAGACATGGATGAGTGTACCATACAAGGGAGACATACGTGGGGTGTCTCTCTACACTAGTGAATCACACAGACTAGACCTATGTTGTATTAGAGAATCCATGTAAGGGACCAACTTTGGATATCGATAAAATTTGATCTATAAGTCCATTTTTGAGCCATGGGTTGTCAAATAAAATATATAAAAGTGAAATACACTCCTCAATAAGGTGTATACACACTATCATGATGTTTTCCTATGAAAAAATAATCTAAAAGACATAAAAACGAATTTTAAGGCATCAACACCTTTTTATCATCAATTTTTAGAAATCGATGGGCTAATCCTATAGGGAGGTCCTCAAAATGAGAACACCATATAGGAAACATTTTTGAGGAATCTATTAACCTTTATGTTTTATAATTATATAATTTTGGAGAAAAATTTCTACCAAAACTCATCATGTGTTGTCTCAGAGATGATAAAATTATCATTTTTGTGGAAAAGTGCATGGATGAAATTTTTTTATCAAAAAATGACACCCTTATAATTATATTTATTTGAAACAAAAATAATCTTATTCTAAGGTAAAATCTGGGAACCCTGATTCCTTACTAAATCATCTAGTGTGATTTAGAGATATCTCACCAATTGGAGGATTATTTCCTAAAGTGGATATAAGAAAATGGATGTTGGATGTCACCATGAGGAGAATATCAACCCATAGTATTTGGGTGAACAAGAGGAACATTTTACATAACACGTTAGAGGATCTGAGAGGAGTACACTCAAGTTTGAGCATGAATTATCAGAACTGTGAAGGGTCAAAATTCTAGGAATGAAAGGGTGGTGGAAATAAAGTTTACTTGTGAATAGATCTAAGATAACTCATATGGATATCCACACGTAACCATTAAGGGTAGGAATCAAGATAAACATAGTTACTTTTATGGTGATTCCTATTTAGACCAAGCTTATACATAGTGGAATAGAATTTTAAACCTAGGTTTGTTGATGAAAAAATCTATGTGTAATCACCCTATATAGAATTATCTCATACATAGGAGAGGGGAGATCATCCATTTACCAAAGATTCATGTGTATGGAACTATGTTTCTATGGGGATGTAGTAAGTATTTTCCTCTCATTCCAAAATTTTGGGCCATATGGGGTAGAACACCCTGATTAGTTTAAGGTTAAGAAGGACAACGATGTGTAATATATTTTGATGTCATGTAGGGACTTGGTTACCTCAGAAGGGTCTTGGGGAAAAAATAGTCTCTAATTTTTTCCTAGTTTGATAGACAAAGTGATCATAGAATGATTTTTTTAGTGATGAATAATGGCCTCTATGAGATTTATATCAATTTAACTTCACAAATTATTTTAATATATTAATGGAGAGGCCTAATGAGCATGGACTTGTGTTTTTTAAGGCTGACCCTTTGTGGGTTTCATCCTAGGATGATTTATGCATTTTTATTTTGTTTGAAACGATCATGTTTTTCAAAGGATGAGCAGAGTGCATGCCTAGTGAGTAGAGACTGAAATTTTTAGAAAATTTACCTTTTTTGGTTTTTAACCTTTAATATAATATGACTCTTCCCATTGGAATTTTATGGTCTTGTGTACTAGACCAATGTAAGGCCAGAATTAAAGTCATACAACTTGGAGAAAATGTTTTTAATGTTCAATGTAACTATCATTTGACCAATAATGGTGGGTAATATTTTATATGTAGGAAGGTCTAATAGAAACTCAAGGAGAATGGAGAGGTCAATTTTGGTATAGATTATCTCATGGTTATGTCCACTTATTTTAATTTCATAGTGCTCCGAGGAAGAATTTTGTAAGGACCCGACCCCAGTTTCCTAGAGCTGGTGCCTTAATTTGGTATATTGTCATACAAACAAGGAATACACCTCTCGAAGGACCAAATAGTTTAGTAGTTTTGAAAATCCAGATACATATATAAGTTCAACATTACCACTTTAAATGAAATAGAACATATAAATTTTAATGCGATCATCCATAACTCCTAGATTACCCACCAAGATATTAATACACTTCTTCATATCCTGAGGAAAAATAAAAAATAAGAAAGGGGTGAGATAAAATGATCAGTAAGGGTATGTTATACAGTATAATACATCATAAATATAAAAACTATTAATGGTGAAAAACTAAAAACATATGACTTTAAAATTATACTTGAGCATAATATGGAATGAATAAATGATGATGAAATAATGACATAATAAATGATCATGAGAGTCTGAAACATGACCATTGATGTTATACTAGTTCAATAAACACATTATTTATCAATTATTAATATCACAACGAGGGAGTTTATAATGTCTGACAACTGAAACATATTGTCAAGGCCTCTGCCCAGGCGTTTGAAAATAATTGGGTAAGTACTAGGCCAAAATCCAATTCTTTTTTGTCTCATGAGACCTATCGATGAATTGAGGGGCTATAAAAGGCCCCACTAATCACATAATAAGTCCAATGTATTCTTAATATGAATGGGGATACATATAATCAAAATATATATTCATATTTAAATTAACATATGAAATCTAAATAACCTTATTCAAACAATAAACATTAACACTAACCATTCAGAGTAATATGGTGAATGATATCAAGATAGTACATAAAAATTCAATCTAATCATAAAAAATTAAATAAAATATTGTGTATTATATTTTAAAAATTTATCCCCATTTAAACATAATAATCAATAAGAGTATTGAAATAGGTGAAAATACTCTTTTAAAATCATAGAGTAATTCCTGAGATAAATACTCTTTTACTTTGAAAGGAATAGTTCTTTTGAAAAAATATTGTATAAAAACAGAAGAAAATTAAGGCATTTTTTTAAAATAAAATCAGTTAATTAATCAAATAATTTTTTCTAAATAAATATTATATATTTACATTCAAAATAGGTAAGAAATGAACAAATTCCCTTGAATTAGTCTCGTATTTCAGAAAGAAATCTTGAATGGTCCTTTTAAAACATGTAACTCCACATAAAAGATAGATGGATTCAGGTTGGTACACATATATAGACCATTGAAATATAATTTATTATAAGTATATATAAATATATAAAAATTTCATTGAGTTAGGTAGAGAATAATAGTAACTAGAATGAAAATGGAGGTTCGGGTAGAAAACCCATCCCTTATGCCCAAATATGTTCCGCACTTGAACATAATGTACTAGAATATAAAATTAAAAAATATTAATAAAAAAACTGAAAAAATAGATAAGTTTTTTTATTTATTATAATTTTATTATGTTCATTTATAATATTTTTGATGGGTCAAGTGATTCAATATCCTCATTTGTGAGTGCCTATTTCAATAGTTTTCGTGATCAGTTTTCTTGAATGTAAGTTAATTTAAAATGAGAATTGAATTATATAATTGATTTTAAATTTTATTAATGTTAATTTATAAGGTTATAAGATCATATATTTCATTTGGTTACTTTTGGGGAGGATGAATCATTAGATAAAATTTTAATGATAGACTCTTGGATTGATTTGGTGGTTTTTTGATCACCAAAAAGTCATTTTGTTTTATAAATTTTTACCATGTGTACAAAATGATTCCATAACATTACATAGGATAAATTTCATATTTTATGATCTATTTCAATAATAATTTTTTTTCATGACAATAATGGAATACAGTAATAGAATTTTAAAACCCATTATCCTTGAATGTGGTAAATTAACACATATTTGGTAGTGTTTCTATTTCTAGTATAAAGGAGGGGAAATGAGAGACGAAGATTAATTATTCCACTATCATAAAAAAATTATAGTACATATATGTTACTATAGTTATCATAACATTTTGAGGAAAGGAGGTGATGAAATAGAAAGAAAGAAAGGATCTTGAAGAAAATAAAAGAAATGAAAAGAAGAATTTACCTCTTGAATTTTTCTTCCTAGAGAGCCTCTTTAGGGTAGAGGATTTGGTATTTTAATCATACTAATGGATTCTAGAAATGGTAAGCATCATGGTAGGATAGTTTAGTTGAATTTATACCATGCACAATGATTGAGAGGAGTGGAGAGAATATGGAGTGAGGGGTGTTTTTTACACTAAAGGAGAGGAGGGTTTTCCCGTTATCGTATTCATTATTTAATTATTTTTCTAAAGACAACCAATAGAGATTATTAATGTGAAAAAATAAATTAATAAGTGAATGTGAGTTTTAACCAAGTTTTATTACATTACACTAACATCAACTATTACTCAATAAATCATGTACTTAGTATTTATCACAAATTATCATATTTTATAATTCATATAGAGTTCTAGTATTTTAAAAAAATCCCAAAAATTCATCCTTACCTTTTTTGATGTTTAGAATTAAAATATGGAATTAATTTTATCAAAATTATTTTCTAAATATGTGAAAATTATTATTTAAATAAAATCATCATTTAATCAAAAAAAATTAAGTTTTTAAAATTACAACTGATGTTATAATACCATAAAAAATTAACTGATCTCTTATTAAATTATCCTAAAATCATAGGACAACAAAATTTATTTTAGGAATACATTTTATAAAAATTAAGTTTCTTTTAAATCATTTTATTAATTTAAAATTGTAATTAAATATATATTACTCACAAAAATACTGACACATAATTATTAATTTATAAAATACTCTATTTCATTTATAAGGTGTCTAAATTTTATTTATAATTTCATGGGTGTGGTTACTATTCAAACGTTTTATATTACTATTGATAAGGGTATTTTACTTTTCAATAGGGTCATGTTACTATTCACTGAAAATGTATTTTGATCCTTTCAAACTCCAAATATCTTACTAAATAAAATCAAGTATGTCAGTTTTTTAAAATTCAAGATAGAGTGGAGGAAAATTTTTGCTTTTTGGCTAGGTTGCAACAAATGTATTTTTTCGAGACTCAACATTTCAGGCATTAAATATTAAAATAATATATAAATCATTGTGGTGTTACATCCCCCCCCCTTAAAAAAAAATTATCCTAAAAATTCCAAAATGTTACAACATAAAAATATTTGGGTTGTTCTTCATCACAAGCTCCTCAGGCTCCCCTGTACCTTATTCACTTTTATGATTTTTTCATAGTAACATTACAAGTCATCTCATCCAATTTCTCAACACATATTCCTCAGTGTCTAGAAACCAAATAGACTCTTCACTGTATAATTAGTTGGGTTCAAATTCAATATCTTCATAAGTGAGTACATGCGTTGTGTATGACATATACTTTCTCAATAATGAGTCATGGAAGTCATTGTGTACTTTAGAGAGGATTGGAATAATTTCATAATGATAAGACACCACCAATTCTCTCCATAATTTAAATGGTCCAATAAATCTAGGGCTCAACTTCTAATTCATCCCAAATATTATGACACCCTTCCATTGAGATACGTTCATGAAAACATGATCTACCCAATGAAATTCCAAATCCTTTCTTAAACTATAAGCATAACTCTATTGCCTGCAATGAGATACATTGATATATATTTGAATAGTCTTACCATTGCAGTTGTTTCCTCTTCAAGCTCTACGCAACAAGATTCCTTTCACCGACTTCATCCCAACATGTTGGTGTGCAACATCTCTTTCCATACAATCCTTCATATGGTGAAATTTGAATGCTGAATGGAAACTATTATTCTATTCAAACTCCACCAAAGTTAAATAATGATCCCAAACACCTTTAAAATCAAGGGAGCATGCTCTCAACATGTCTTCTAAGGTTTGCATTGTATTTTCTGTTTTCTCGTCAGTTTGTGGGTGATTATTAGTACTCAAATGAAGCTTAGCATCCAATGATTTGTGAACACTATTCAAGAATATAATTTAAAATTTAATATCATGATAAAAAACTATTGAAATTTGTTGTCCATGATGTATTAAAACATCTTTTACATAGAGCTATGCAAGGAGCTCCAGTGGAAAATCCTCCCTTATAGCGAAGAAATGTGCAGATTCTGTAAGGTGATCAACCATTATCCATATTTCAACATTCCTTCTTTGAATTTATGTTAATAAAGGGACAAAATATTCAGTAATGTGATCCCATTTCCATGTAAGAATTGGTAGGGTTTTCATGAATCCTCTAGGATGTTATCTTTCGACATTCACTTGTTCATAGAAAAAACATCTTCATATATAATCTTCAATTTCAATCTTCATGTTATCCCACTAGAAATTTTGGCTCAAGTCTCTATACATCTTAGAGATACCTGGATTAATAGAGAACTGAGACCTATGAGAATAATATAATAACTCCCATTTTCATCTTGTGTATAACTAGAACATAAATCCTCTTCCCAAAATTTAGAATTCAAACTTTATATATGATGTCTTTCAACCTCCCCTCATCCATAGAATTAATTTTCTATTGAATGTTCTCATCATCAGGCTGAGAGCTTCTAATTCATTAAAAATAATGATAGTTGGGAAACCAATTGAAAATGTAATTATGTTTCACCTTCATTGATAATTCCCTTGTCTATCCTTACTAGATCAATGAATAAAAGATCTCTGTCAATCCTTATTTTGTTTAAAGCTCCGTGATCCATTCGAATCAACGCACCAAATACCTTATTTTTCGTTCCTAGGTTGTTCTTTATGGAAAAATCATAATCCTTGATTATTTCGAGCCATAAACATTACCTCATGTTGAGTCCCTTCTATGAGAAGATATATTTCAAGCTCTTTTGATCCCTATATATCTCACATCATTAACCATAGAGATAAGGTATCCATATCTTTAGAGAAAATATTACAATTTCTAAATCAAGATCATGAATAATATTGTTTTTTTCATGAATTTTTAACTACCTTGATGCATAGGAAATAACTCTATCATTCGTCATAAGGACACAACCACTTCCTTTAATTGAAGCTAACTATAGATCACAAACCAATCATTCCCTGATGATTGAGTTAGGATTAGATCATTCACTAATATTCTCTTTAATTCACCACAACATTCCTCACATTATTTTATCTATATAAACATAACGCATTTAAGAGTAATCTTGGTTAACATGTTGTGTAATTGAGAGAATTTCTGAATGAAATGATTACAACAACCTTATAAACCAATAAAACTACATACCTCAGTAATGTTATTAGGTTTATTCTATTCCTTAACATCATTCATCTTCATTGGTTAAAGGGATATTCCATCCTTAGAAAACATATGACTAATAAATTTAACTAATTGTATCTAAAATTCACACATCTTAATCTTCCAATTTATATAATTTCTTCTAAGATTATTTAGAATAATACACAAGTGAATTTCTTGATATTCATATCTTTTATAGTGTACCATGATATTATCAATAAATACCACAACAAGGTCATCAAGATCTTACTTGAAAAACCATATTCATTAGATCCATGAAACCATAGGGAGCATTAGTCATCCCAAAAAGCATTACTGTAAACTTGTAATGCCTATACTTGGTTCGATATGCCGTTTTTGGAATATCTTCCTTCCAAAATCAGAACTAATGATATCCAAATTGAAGGTCAATCTTCAAAAAATATTGGGCTCTCTAATGTTTATCAAATAAATAATCAATGTGAGGAATAAGATACTTATTTTTATCATAATAATAATGATCTCAATATAGTCATCGCAGAACCTCATAGATCCATCATTATCATTAACGAAAAGAACAAGGGATCCTCATGAAGAATAACTAGAGTGGAAAAATAATTTATTAATCAATTCCTATAATTATTTCATCTGTTATACAAACTCCATAGTGGCCATTATATAAGGATTCTTTGATACATATCTTAAACTAGGAATTAAATCAATAGAGAACTCAACTTCCCACTCTAGAGGATGTCTAGGTAAATACACTAAAAACATATTATCATATTATTTCACAATAAGTACATCCTATATTTGAAAATTCATTTCCTCTCCCATAGATATTGTTTTATATTATCCCAAATAATTTAATTAAATAAATCTACTAGGGGTGGATCTAGATGAGGATCAGATGGACAAGTTTCTTCTCTAAAGATATGAAATTATACATTATTCTCAAAAATTGTAACCTCCTTCTTCATGTAATATATTTTCACTTAATAATTTGAAATCCAATTCATACTAATAATTATATCAATGTAAAGCATGGGTATGATGACAAGGTCATTAACTAAATCACATTTATGTGTCATAAAGGCGATTGACTAACACATCATTGTTACAATGATAATTATCTTCGGAGTTTTGACTGAGAAATCCATTAATAAATCAAATTGAAAATGTTTAATTTTCTTGAAAACCTAGGAAGATATACAAGAATGTGATGATCCAAAATCTAATAAGTCATTGGATAATTTTTAGTAAATGATTAAAGCACCTTCTACCACATCAGTAGAAACTTCAACCACATCAGTTTTGACTGCATAATCTTGGCCTTGATCCCTTGGACCTTTCTAGGGAATGTATCCTTGACATTGAAGAAAATCATTTACATATTTTCACATATCTTTACAATTATTTCCTTGAACATTTTTAGGTTCTCCCATTCCCTTGAAATCATGATATTGGTGGCCCTTTTCTCCACACATATAATAGACTCATTTTACATTTATGTAGGCTCCTAGGTGTTTCCTTTCATAGGTATCACATTTTGGAATACTCCACTTTTTATTCTTCCTTTATCTATTCTTTCCTCTTCCACCCAAATCTTGTCTTATTTTATCTTTAGGTCATAAGGAATAGAGAATTATTTATCTTTCTAGATATCAAATGAGGCGATATCTTCATATGATGAGAATATTTGGGAAACTAGTTCCCTTCAGAGGAATGGTTTTATACAATTAAAGAATTAATGAATCTTGCTACTTGGATTATTTTTGTAGTCTGTGGCATGCCTTTCTAACCATGTGAAGTTATTTTCATAATTTTCAAAATTCTCATCCTCTTTTTACCTCAAATTCAGAAACTTCATTTCTGTATCTTCCCTCTGTTCATAAAGGAATTATATTTCTAAAAATATTTCCTTAAAATCCCCCCATTCCATTTCCTCTATTTTTTCCTCCCCTTATGTTTTTTGAATTAATAACGTCCACAAACATTCATCGCCCGAAAGATGATAAACTACCATATACCTTATCACTTTCATTACATTCCAATGTTAAGAAATATATTCATCTAATGAACTTATCCACTACTCCACTACAAATGAGTTTATAGTATCATTGGGTGGTGGAGCCTATTTTTGCATAAATCAGAATAAAATAGATCCTTCACATTATCAATCTAGATGCTCCATAGGGTATGCTCATTTTTTATATCCTGATTCAACTGTCCCAGTATAGTTATAAGTTTCTTAGCACCAGTCGCGGAACCATACCCAACATCATTATCTTGTATCTAAGTACAATCCCTATATGGAATACATGCATTCATGTGGATTATATTTCTTCCACTAGACACCATTTAAAAATAATGGAATACAATATATTAAATTATGAATCATAATGTATAATATCAACATAAAAAAATAAATAACATAAATTGAAATCATATCTAGAGTTAATCTCATAATCACAAACATGATTCCTTTGATGAAAAATTTAAATTTCATTCATTCATAAGGGTATGTAATGAAATTGTGATTTATCCTAAGAATATCCACTGGGAGTATCAAACTAGGTATGCAGTAAGGCCTATTTTCGCGTACTAGGATACCTCGGGTCAAGCCCAAAACTCCTTTTCAGAGTTGTTACTTAAAGGTACACCTATTCCAGAACCACATCCACTTGTAGTATCCAATCATGGATGTATTTTATAGAAGGATCCACATAAACTATTTCTTACCAAAATTATATGATTTTCGGGTATGATTATCCTTAAATACTATCTTAGGGGTTTTCCCCTAATCTATATTTTATAAATCTACATTCCATGTTTTCATCTAAACATCCTCTAAAAATTACTGTAAGAATCAAACCCCAATTTCCTAGATCCGGTGCCTTAATACATAAATAAATTCAACATTATAACTAGAAATGAGAAACAAAATATATATTCCAATGGGATCCTCCACAACTCTTAGACTTCCCCTTTAAGTTATTCAAAATACACTTCTTCGTATCCTGGGAATAAATAAAACATAAGAAAGAAGTGATATCAAATTATTAGAAAGGGTACGTTATAATATGTATTAAATCATAAAAATAAACACTAGGCATGGTGAACAACTAAAAACACATGCCATTAAAATTATACTTGAGCATTATATGGAAGGAATAAAAGATGATAAAATAATGCCATAATAAGTGATCAGGAGAGTCTAGAACATTACCATTGATATTATACAAGTTGAATAATCACAAGTTTTAAAAATTAATAATATCATAATGATGGAATGATTAATTTGTGATAACAGAAAAATATCATCGAGGCCATGGCCAAGACATATGATAATATTTGGCAAAGGCCTCAGCCAAAATTCAATTACGTTTTGTCTCATGAGACCAACTTATGCCACATGGGATATAGTGGGGCCCAACCATAACATAATAAGTCCAATTAATTCCTCATATGAATGGGGATAAACATAAAAACATATACATTCTTATCAAAAATAACATATAAAATGTAAATAACATTCCTCAAACATTAAACATAAAAACTGACCATTTAGAGTAATATGGTGAATGGTATCAAGATAGTAAATCCACTATAAATATAATAATAACCCATTAAACAAAATACGGTGGATGATATCATAAAACATTAATCCCATTTAAACATAAGAATCTACAAGAGTGTTGAAAGAGGTGAATATACTCTTATTCAATCATTGAGTAATTCTGGAGATAAATACTCTTATACTTTGAAAAGAATAGTTATTTTGGAAAAATATTTTTATAAAACAAGAATTTAATTTATTTATTTTTTTATTAATGATATTATTTAATTTAAAAAAATAATGGTTTTTAAAAATAGATTATATAGTGTCTTTAAAAATAGGTAATAAATTGAAAAATTCCCATGAAATGGGCTTGTATTTCGGAAAGAATTTTTTGAAGGACCTTTTTTAAAACATGTAACACCCCCTAAAAGATATATAGATATTTTTAGTACACAAATATAGAACATTAAAACAGAATTTATAAAGAGTATATAAGAATATATAATAATTTCACTGAGGTAAGTAGAGAATAAAAGTAACTTGAATGAATATAGAGGTTTGGGTAGAAAATCAATACCTTATGTCCAAATATGTTCCTATCTTGAACTTAAGGTCTGCTAATATGAAAGTAAATATTATTAATAAATTAATTAAGAACCTATCAGACCTAAATTTTATTTATTATAATTTTTTTATGTTCATTTATGGTGATTTTTATGGGCCAGGAGATTCAATATCATCATTTGTTAGTGCTTATTTCATTTGTTTTCAAGATTGGTTGCTTGTATAGAAGTTAATGTAAAGTGTGAAAATAATTCCAAAATTTATATTATATGTTATTAATTTTAATTAAGATAATTAAATGATCATATAATACATTTGGATAATTTAGGTGAGGATGAATCATTAGTTAAAATTTTAATGATAAGCGCTTAGATTAATTTGGTGATATTTCGATCACAACGAACTCATTTTGTTTTATAGAGTAATACCATTTTCCAAAAATGTTTTTATAAGATTAAATAGGATATATATAATATTTTTTTATCTGGTTCAACCATAAAAATGGTTCCCTAACAATAATTGAAGACAATAATAGATGTTGAAAACCCATCATCCTTGAATGTGATAAATTAACACATCTCAAATTGTGTTTCTATATATAGTATAAAAGGAGGAGAAAAGAGAGAGGATGATGAATCGTTACATTATCTCAAAAAAATATCTGTAAATTATCATTAATCAAGTTATGATAAATTTTTGAGTAATGGAGGCGAGGTAATAAAAATAATGAATGGAACTTGATAGAAAATTAAAGAAATGTAAAGAGGAATTTACCTCTTGAATTTATTTTTCATGGGATGCTCTTTATGAGAGAGGATTGGGTATTTTGAAAAGACCAAGGGCTATTAGATGTGGGGATGATCATGGGAGGATATTTTAGCATAATTGTTTCAAGGCATAAGTCTTGAGAGTAGTGTAGAGAACATGGAGGGAGGTTGGTTATTTTAGTGGATGAGAGGAGGGTTTTTCTATTAGCTTATTCATTATTTTATTATATTTCCAAAGACAACCAATAGTGTTGATTGTTGGGATAATAAATTGTAATAAGTTCATTTGAGTTTGAACCAAGTTTCATTATATCTTCTTTACATCACATATGACTCAATAAACAATGTATTTACTATTTATTGTAAATTACCACTTTTTACTATTCACAATAAAATTCTAGTATATTTGAAAAAGCCCAAAAATTTATTCAATCCATTTTTTGATGTGTATAATTAAAATATGGAATCCATTTTTTCAAAATAATTCATTAAATATGTAAAATTTAATTTTTTAATAAAAGCATCATTTACCTAAAAAAATACAGAATTTTAAAATTAAAACTCATTTTATAATAGCCTGAAAAAGTAACCAAGGTCTTATTAAATTATCCTAAAATCATAAGAAAACAAAATATTTATTATGAATAAATATTTTGAAGATAAATTTATTTTAAATTAATTTATTAATTTAAAATTTTAATTAAATATTTTTTTCTCACAACAATACCAACACATTATTAAAAATTTCTAAAATAGTCTATTTCATTTTTAAGGTGTCTAAATTTTATTTATACTTTCATGGGTATGGTTACTATTCATAAGGGTCATATTAATATTGATATGGGTCTATAAATATTTATAATGGTCAAAATACTATTCATTGAAAATTTATGTTGATCTTATCATACACTAAATAACTTACTGAATGCAACTTTGTATATCACTTTTTTGAAACTCAAAACACAGAGTTGGAAAAATTATTTTTGGTGGCTAGGTTGTAATAAAATGGTGTTTTGATGAGACTCAGTTTTTCATTCAGTAAATATTAAATTTATTTTTAAATCATTGGGTTGTTACACATTTAGGTTATTGTCATAAATCTCGGACCCTAGTGGGGTGTGACTTTACAAAAGGAGTAAATCAACATAAGGCTTAAACATCTTGAAAGGAAAGAAAAATCTAGATAGGAAGGGGCACAAGAAAATAATGTCAAAATATTTATTTGAAAGTGGGAAGAATCAAAAAATGTGTAACATGAAGGATACTTGAATCTTATAGAATATTTTCTTTATAGAGTATGTTAATCTTATCCTTTGAATGATATAATAATTTACCACAACAGATTTAGCCTTTCACAACACCAGCTAAATGCTTAGATAGAGGACCCCTTATCATCTATAATAAAAGAGAAAAATGAAGGGGACATTTATTGGTTCTAAAATTGAAATGATAAATAGGGATATTTATCAGTGCTAAAAAAAGTACTAATAATGGCCACCTTTATTAGCACATTTTTCTATCAATAATAAAGGGTAAATTTCATAAAAAAATTATATTTCATTTAAAATAATACATTATTATATATATATTTTTATATTGATATAAATATAATAGATATAATTTAAATATGTGGTAGATATGGGTAAATAGGCATTTAGACTTAATATATAAGATATTTTTTGAAAATGGTTTATAAAAGAAATTTAATATATTATTAATTAATAATTTTCTAATTATTATCGACTGATAGTCATTTAATAAAAATTTTATGAAATTAATATTAAAAAATTAATTAACGATCTGAGATTAGTTGAAAACATGATTTCAAGATCAAATGAACATAACTTTTGATCTTGGTGTCCATTTGAGCTCCACCATATATCAAATCGAAGGATGCCAAAAAGGCCCAAAAGGCCTCAAAAACTGAGTCTTTTGTCGAGGTATCCCATTTTTTAACATTTGATGAAATTTTATCCTCATTTAACATCATGTTATTGTATTTATTCTGTGGGCACTAAATTTATTCCCCGGGATTACATTCATATAGATATTCTGTTTCTGAAATTTTATTATTTTTTCACAATTTTGTTTTATTTATAATTAAATATATGCATATTTTCATATATTTACTTACAATAAATCACTTCAATAAATATATATACCATATTTACATCAAAATGTATTTTTAAAATATATTAAATAAAAAATTAATATTCATTTTATTTAAAGCGAAAAATTATCCATTTTATTTACCTTATTAAAATGCATTACTTTGTATACATATACCTATATAAGTAATTATTATATATAAACATGTGTGTGTCAATAAATAAATAAATACGTATATTTATATCATAATATATGTAAATAAATACATATTCTAAAAATTTATTTAATACAATATCAAACAAAATTTTACATTTTAAAAATATATGAATATATATATATAATTATCGAAATATATATATAATATTTATATATACATATATGTGTGTATAAATACATGGATATATAATTATATTATATTATAGTATATTTAAATGAATATAATATATAAAATATGTAAACAAATATAAGTATATATATATCACACACATGCCCAACAACATATATTATATATATATATTTAAAAATAATGATGTAAATATATGACTAAAAAAATATAAATTTAAATATTAATATATAAATAAATAATTTTTTTTTAAAATAGATAGTAAAACATTCTACTGCAGTGGTAAAGGTTTTCAACTTCCGATGTTAAAGTACATGGATCAAATGTAGGTGCGCGCATGAGCATGTAATTTCTCAATGCGTGGATAAATGGGGGGTGCAGATGGTGGGGAGCTAATATGGGGATCATTGTAAAATGGGGTGGGGAGGCGCTGATATGGGGCTAAGAGATGTCTGAAAAAAATAATTTTCCACCCTTTGGTAATGGTTAGATATAAGCACTGATAAAGGGGGCCATTATCAGTGATCGTTTAGAGCTAATAAAATCCTCTTCACAAAAAAAGGATCTGATAATGTCCCTCTTTATCAGTACTAAGAAAAACACTGATAAAGGCTCCCCTTATCAGTTTTAAAATAATAACTGTTGAAGGAAAATGTTGTCATCACTTTTTAGCACTTCTAATGGTGGCCTTTATCAGTGTTTTTTGAGAATTAATAAATCTTGACCTTTAACATCGCTTTAGTAGTTATCACTTTTTAAGAACTGATAAAGGTCCTTTACAAGAATGGTTAAAAGATAGTTTTATATTTGAAAATTGGGACTGGAGATTGTTGGGATTTGAATAACCAATAGAAATAGCAAAAATATAATACTACAATCTGCCAAGGGATGGTGGTTCATGTTCATATAAATTTTCCCTCTAGGGAAAAAACATCCACATAGGGTTACTTTAGAGAATATGTGAATATATATTCTATTAACCATGATTTTCTAACAGGTTTCCATTGGGTCTATCAATCCCTATGTTGGTACCCTTTTACTATAATTACCAAAAATGATGTTCGTTATGATTTTAACAAGTTCAATGTTTTATTATGGGAAATAATTTCCCAATAATCTTTGAGTTGAAACTTGTTTTAGCACAAATATTTAGTTAGTTCTAAAATATATACCACTTCCTATGATGGTCTACCATTTTTTCAATCAGTTATATCACTAGACTACATTGACCATCACTAACTACCACTGATGGATCTATTACTGGGGACATTTACAGATAACACAAAAAATCTACCGCTAGATCAATAGGTTCTATCAGTGAACTACACATAACATTGGGGAATCTACCAATAAAAAATCTACCATAAATATCTACAACTAGACCATGATACCACTGGTTGGATATACCATCATCACAACCATGACCATAACCGATCTACCATTGAGTTGATCTACCACGAGAGTATCCATATTTATAGAATCTACCACCAGATTTGATCAACTACTGGATTGTGATATAATTTATACATCTACCATTCAGACACTTACCATCCATACATCTAATTCGAGTTTTATACTATTGCTATTCGGATTATTAATTCAAGGTTAACTCATCCAATGACTTTTTTATCAAATGAAAGCATTCAAGTCACATGTGCATTTAAGAATAATTATTATTAAACCAAAACATAGATGAATTAAAGAAATATCTATACCTCAGGATTTATTGCCCAATACAAGGATCTATGATATTTTATTATTATTAATCAATATATAATTAAACCTAGAGAGTTATACTTTCAGAAGAACACCCTAAGGGAAAATAGATGTTTGGAACTAGTAACTGACATATTGTTAAATGAACATAGAACAAAAAATTAAATAAAATAAATCAGAAGACCCATGTGAGGAAAAGATTATGTTTTTCTACTTCACCTATGATTCTATGATTTCCAACACATTCTGAGAAACATATTTGATATCCTTTCAAAGATATATTTGAGAACCTCTGAACATAAGTGACTATTCTGATGTAGCATCATCAATTATAACTACTTATAACCATTAGATCTTTCAGTTTATGTTTTATATTTGAGCTCTATGTGAAATTTATATTTTAATCTATAAATAGTATCTCTTACACCAAAAAAGAGTGTTTTGGTCACACTCTCAATTTTTCTTATTTTTATGATCACCAAAATTGTGGAAAACATGGTATGTGATGTGTACTTGGTTTAATCTATAATATAATGGTGGAAGAAGATTTTTTCCTAAACATATATATGTTCTATTGTTTATAAAAAACATCATGGTTGTTGATCAGGATTATTGTTTAATAAATTGCTTGGAAGTAGGTGATTTCCATATAGTGGGGATTAAGTCTCAACTTGAGACCGAACACCTTATATTAAAATCATCTATGTGTTTATTATTTTTGTTTTTATATATTTCAAATATTAAACTATATCTATTAAAAAAATATAAAGAAATATTTAATTTGATAGGTAGTATAAATTTATGTTTGTATAAAGTATTCGATTAAGTAATTTAGTATAAAAAATGAATACAATTTCAACGATTATGTAAATAGAGCATTCATCCCACCATGACGAATCATTTTACAAATAAAACTTATATAATTATAATATTTTGATTAACTGGGTGTTTTTATTAATTTTGGTGATTTAATTTTTATTTTTTAGATATATATTTTTATTGGGAACTGAAATAACACCCCCTTGAGTTATATATTTTCCAAATATATTTTTAACTTTAATTTAGTTATACTATTTGTATTTTAGATTTACTTTGATTATAAATATAATTCATTATGGTTAATAATAGACTAGAGGTAGATTCTACTAATCAATCTCCTTATTTTAATGGAACTAATTATGATGAATGGATGATTTAGATGAAAATCCATATTAAAAGTAAGGGTTTTAAAATTTTGACTATAATATATGATAAATATGAATTGCCCAAAACTGACAGAGCTAAATAGAGTGGCCCTACTAAAAAACATATAATAATAACTATAAATATATGAACGATTTATATTGTGATTTAGAGATGAATATTTTAATAGAACATCTTCCTATACTACAAAATTTTAAATTTTGGATACATTAGACATTTCTGATGAAGGAACTTAAAATATCAATAAAATGAATTTTAATACATATACTATTAAATATGATATATTTAATATGAAACATGATAAACTAATTTCTGATATATATCATAGGTTTAATGTGATTGTTAGTTTGATTCATTCACATAGGAAGTAAATTTTTGATAAAGATCAATTGATGCGCCTATTGTAATGTTTACTAGATCGATGGTGAAGAACATTAGTGTTCATCCAAGAGTCATGCGATATATGTAAGTTACCTATTAAAGAGATAATATGAATTCTCATGATTCCTAAAGAGGAACTAAAAGTAAAAAAGATATGAAAAGGATGGAACAATGTGGAATCTATTTGATTTCATGATTAATGAATCATAGAAAAAATAAAATTTAAAAGAATACATTCTCATGTGATGGGGAGTGATATTTAGATAGTGATAAATAATGGATCACTTAGCTACAAATTTTATAAAAATTTTCAAAAGAAATAAATTATTTTAGATGAAAATATTTAAAGGTAAGAATGAAAATACAGGTAACTAGGGAAAATCCTAGAAGACGGATTATACATTAATTGAAACAATCTACTATGAATGAAAAATAAAATGTTATGTAAAAGTATATGGAAATAAGTTAAAATTTAAGAGTAAATAGTAGGAAAACTATAAGAGGTATAACAAATAAATGACCAGAAATTGAAGTGATTCAGAAGATAGTTCAAGTAAATCAGACTTATGTAGAGAGGAAACCCATGATTGGGCCAATATTTGTTTCATAACAAACACATATGAGGTAGATAGAAATTATCCTATATCTCCTAATAATATTTCAACCATTTCTGAAGAAAAAAATAGTGATGAAAACAATTAAAATGAAAAAATGTTTTAATACTATAATATGTGGGAGGGTAACTTCAATGAATATAAATATAAATATAAATGGTTAAAGAATAATCATGCCTTGTATGCTCAAATTAAGATCGATCTTAGTATAGGGAAAGAAAAAAAAATTCAATAGTGAAAAGATAAAAATGAGCTAAAATTACCCAACAATTAATAAAAAATTGATTTATAAAGATTTTTAAATGAAATAAATAATTTTACCCAAATTCTTGGTAAAAAACTACCCATAAATATACTACTGGAATAGGATATGATCCTGGTCAATGAAGGGTTAATAGAAATATATTTATTCATATCCTCAATTCAACCCGTTATGTGACTAGTTGTTTTTATTATAGACCTAACAAAATTGTTATTTATACAATTAATATATATTCCCTTAAGAAACCTATCAAATAATTTTGGATTCCAAAATCCATTATTACTAACATATTTGGACCCATAAAAATTTGGGTACCAATTTTTTTGGTTTAAATTCATTTTTATAGGAAAACACCTTGAAAATATCCTGTATACACTAATTGTATCTTGATATTGTCTTATATAGACACGTGACTAGGTACTATTCAAGTTTCAAGAACCTAATTAAGGTTAATGGTGGACATGTCACATTCGGTGAAAATTACAGAAGACAAATTTATGGACTCAATCAAATTGATATTTCTAATCCTTTTTAAATTTCCAATTTTATCTTTTTGGATGGCTTGATGTATAATATTTTTATCATCACACAACTATTTTATCATGGATTTTATGTCAAATTAAAAAAAAAATTAATAAATGTTTTTGATTCTAAAATAGATATAATTTTTACTTCATTATAAAATTATGATGTGTATGCAGTTAATTTAGATCAATTATTTTCCCATAAAAAACGTGTCTGAGTGAATTTCACATTGAATCATGTTTTAGAATATGATACTTGGACATTGTTACATTAAATCAATTATAAAGTTAAATATGAAAGGATTATTCAAAGATTTTCTTGAACTATAATTCCCAAATGATAAATTCTATAACCCATATAAAAATGGGGAACAACACAATATCTATTTTAAAGAAATGAAAGATTTATCAACTTCTCAACCCATAGTTTTTGTTCAAACATATTTGTTTTTATGTTCTATTTTTTATTATTTAAATGGGAAATATTATATTCATGTTCTTTTAGATTAATTTTCTAGATATAATCAGTTATACTTTTTAGCTCACAAAATAGAAGCTGATGCCTTTTTTTCTAAATATGATTGATATGTTGAAAATATTAATAGGCATAGAGTTATGACCTCACGAGTTTATCAGAGTTTTGAATTTGAAAATCATGTTTTTGAATCATTACACACAAAACATGTTTATAGTCATAACATTTCTTATAAAAGGACCCCAAAATAAAATTGCGTAGTAGAAAAAAGAAATAGATTAGTTAAAAAAATTACCTATACTATTCTTAATTTATATGATTTATCTATTTAATTTCATGAATAATCTATGAGTATATCTTTCTACATAATTAATAGCTTTTTAATTAGTCCACTTTCAAAGAAAATCACATATGATATATGGAATGGTACAAAATAAAAATTTAATTAACTTAGTTTTTTGTTTGAAAAGTATTTATTCACAATATAAATTATAATATTGAAAAATTTTCTTCCATGTGTGATGAAGTAGTTTTCCTTGGGTATTGTACAACATATAAGTCATTTATATTTTTTAATAAAATGGAAATGAACGTGGAAGAACCTGTACATGTAAAATTTGATGAAAAGGATCGAAAAGAGTTTAGAAACCTTGTATAAAAAATTGAATAAGATATTTCAAATATGAATATAAATTCCGAACCTTCTGATAACTCAGTGAAAAAATTAGAAAAATCATATATTTTAGAGGAAAAACATAATCCTTAGCCTATATATGATAATGAAATTACTATCCCTTCATTTCATAAAACTATTATGTCTAATAGAAACTACCCCTTATATTCTATAGTTGGACACAAAGATATTGGAATTTAAATTAGATCTTCTCATATAAATCATGTTGAACATCAATCTCTCTTATCACATGTTATTACAAAAAACATCAATGATTCAATAAATAATGGTTTCTAGGTTATGGAAATGGAATAAAAACTCAAAAAAATTGAAAAAATAATGTTTTGGAACTTGAATATAGATATAAAGACACTATGAGTACTGGAACATATGGGTTATTATAAATAAAGTTGATGTTTCTGGAACAATAATTAGAAATGAAGCATAGTTAGTTGAAAAAGGATATAGTAAGGAAAATGGAATTGAATATGAGGAAACCTTCTCACTAGTAGCTATACTTGAATATGTTAGAATTATTCCTACCTCTACAACACATGTGAACTTCAAAATATATCACATGGATGTTAAGAGTGAATTTATAAATGGTTATATAGTTTAGGATGATGTTTTTTTAACAACCCCTAGAAAAATAAATCCTCATTTTTCAAAATCTTGTTTTGAATTTTTACAAAATATTTATATGGATTAAAATAATATCTTAGATATTATTATGACTAGATCATCTCTTTTTATTATTTATTAAAGTTTTACTTAAGGAATAGTTGACCCAAAATTATTTATGAGAACAATTTTCAAATGATTTTTTAGGTTTATGAATTTATTTTAATGATATAATTTATGGATCTTCTATAAAATATTTTTGAACTACTTTTTGTAAAATGATCCAAAATAAATTATAAATGAGTTTAATGAGTGAGTTAAAATTTTTTCTTGGTTTTAATTTTTTTGAAATAATGATGGAAATATTTTAAATTAAGGTAATCACTCCAAATACCTTTTAAACTATTATATTTGGATAATAAAAATAGTTTCAATACTCCCATGAGGACGACATGTGAGATAGATATTGATTAAACTTGGAAATCAGTGGATCAAACCAATTATAGAGGTATGATTTGAAGTTTTATACATTGAACTATTACCCCCACTAGATTTTATGTTTTGTGTTTATATGTATGTATATTTTCAATAAAAACCTCATGAGTCACATTTACTTTCTACCAAAATAATTTCTAGATACCTGAATTGTACATCCAATTTTGGACTATTTTATCATCTTATAAAAGAATTTGATTTTATGTGTTATTTAGATGTATATTTTTTGTTGTATTTTAGATTATAAAAGAAATTATTTAATATGTATCCTTTTGGGTATGAAACAAGTTTCATGTTGTAGTAAAACGTTTTTTTAACTTTCAACTATTGAGGTTTAATATGTAGTTATAGGACATTTTTATTAATAGATTCTATGGATAAAATAGAGTTTTAATGATAATAAATATAAATTTCATCATTTTTCTATAAATTGTGTAAATAAAAGTGATATAAATATTTTGGATAATCCTATATCTCAATCTAGGACCAAAAAAATTGATATATGAAAAAATATTTTGAGATATCATTTATAAAAATGTGATATAAGTCTTGAATTCAATGAAACTTACCATCATCCTTCTGAAATATTCACAAATCCTTTGAATTTTGAGATATTAATCTATATCATACAAGAACTATTAATGATAAAAAGAATTTAGTTCTTTATCTTTTATGTTACACTTTTTTTGATGATCCTCTGTTTATGATCCACCATTGATGATCTACCATTGTTGATACACCATTAGTGATGTACTATTGGGGATCCACCAATGATAATATCACAATTGTGATCCACCATTAAAAGATCCAACATTTAAATATCCACTATTGGAAATCTACCAGTCAAGTGTATCTACTTTATTTACTATTTCTCATATATTCATTGAATAATTTTTAATTAGATGTATTTTTATTTTTTTTGTATATGTTATTCTATTTTATTTATCATAATACTTAAATGATAAAATCAAACCTTAAATACAATTTTTGGAATACTCCCACTCATGTATCATTTTGAACCATTAATCTTTATTTCTCCCCCAGCCATCAAATATCATTTCATTCACACTTCCACCTTCGAAACAATACAATGGTGAGAGTGAAGCATGATTTTTCTTAATATCCTGAAGTCTTATATCATGTTAAGATATCTCAAGGTGAATCCAGCCATACCATTTCTATCAAATCGAAGAAACATAACTCATGACTTGATTTTTTGTTTCCCAGAAATTGATTGATGGTTAATAGTAGATTTAGAGATCATATTTATTATTGAATGTGATACATGAACAAAGATGGTTGGAATGGTTTTCAAGGAATTATAAAACATTTTTTCATAGGGTGGTTCACCATTTCTATCAATATGCAGAGTATGACTTTGGTGACAAGATAGATATGATTAGATGAATGTTATATGTTAAAGAAGTAATACTTTCATAAAATTAAAGGGTGACATGCCTCTGTGTACCTCATAGAGGTATTTTTAGTTATTTTCATGTTTCTATCCCATGTGATTGTGAGTCCATTTATTCTTATAATTCCCTACTAGAGTTTATTGGAAGGTGTGTAGTGAGATGAATAGATAATATAGAGCTTGAAGGGAGCTGTAGTCCGTTGGTTAAAGTAATCCAACTTATGTTGTGTCCCAAGAAGGGGGATTTTAGTATGATAACGTACTAGGATGAATTTCTACAATTTTTTATGAAAAGACCAGATGAGATAAACCTATAATGATTTATGACATTATATATGATGGATATGTGAATGATCTCATTGAGATCTAATTATTTGATATATCCTATGCTCATTTTGGAAATATTGGAATCCAATGGTATAGTGGATAAGGAAGAAGAGGAAATTTTCAGTTTTGAAGATTTTTATTTAAGTTAGTTTACATGAAAGAGGTTGAATGTAAATTGCGACACACTAATACTAAAATGGTTGGCTGACAATGATATATTTTAAGAAACATTCAACCCTATTTAGCACCCTACTATAACAAAAGGTATGGTAGATCCTATAATAGATATCGATGAAGTTATGTTCTATTTCTCATGTAATGATGTTGAAGAAGAATAATATGAATTTAGAGAAGAAGTGGCTATTTAAATAATGGAAGGGAGTGACCCAGATTTGATAAAGAGTCCATACATTCTCTAAGGTCCAACTATCCCCACTATTTCTCTTCTAGCTAGTGAAATCAGGTTTAGTGAAACAGAAGAAGATGATACTGATGTATTAGTTCAATAATAAGTTGAGATTTATTCTAAGGGATTAGGTTATGTGGTTGACATTTTCAATAGATCTAAAAATGGAAATTGTGATGGATCTCATGCCCTTAAAAGATAGGATGGTGACTGTGATGCTAATGATGGGGAACAATCACCTCAACGTCATAGTACTTTTAATTTAGGTAAGAATGGTGATGAGGTCAGGGCTTTTGAGATTCAATATTTTGTTGATGCCTCTTAAATAGATGATCTTATAGAACCTATATTGGGGTGGGAATCAATTGGATTTTGTATTAAACAATTACTTCACTTGGATAATTTAGTTATTATAGCCAAAACTAAGGATTAATAACCATCTATGGGGATCAATCTCTTAGTTCCAAGCAGCTTGGAATGGCCTACCCAGATTCTAAATAAGAAATTGATTGTGGTAGTGATGATGATGACCCTGGTAGTCTACCTGATACCTATATAAATTCAATCACTATTGATGGAAAATACACTAAGGGATCTATGGTAGAACATATTGATGAGGTTGTCCAGTTGGAATCCCTTCCCTAAGATGTTCTTGATGCTAAATCTAGAAATGTAGAGGATGATTTATGTAGCCAAAATATTATTCCATATCCTCTACCTTATTATCCTATGCCTTCCAACTATATAACTATGTATTTTTTGAATACCTTCAGAGTGATACTCTAATCAGATATTAGAGGAATTATTAGATCAAAACCTTTTCAAGAGGTAAATATCACTGAAGAAAATACAAGATGGATTTTTGAGTTGTTTATCTGTCACATCCAACCTAAAATTATCTTTATGATTCAAGATTTTGAGATTGAGAATATGTGATTGTACAATGAGATGGATGGAGTTATGTCCATCATGGAAGATATGAGAGAAATTTTGTATAATTGTCAAACTTCTCTTATAGAAAGTATGGAATACATACCTAAAAATGGTTATTCAAATTCCAACGATCTTCCTCAAATATTTTTAGATGATGTAGATATAATCTAATCCATTGTTATAGAAGAGTTTAATGTTGTCTTGGGTGATCTTCCAACAACTAATAAGGATTATTTTTCTAGATTAAGGCCCTTGGTGATCATATCTATAAACTAGTTAGGAAATGTATGAATGAATCTTGAAGTGATAGGGAGACTATCACAAAATATATTAAGTATTACCTTTCTCAGATTTATAAATCTCCTTTTGTTTTTCTTACTGTGACCAGGTCCTTTAAAGAGAATGTGAATCTGCTTAGTATTTTAACCCCACTACTCAATCTTTTTATGGAGGAAAATAAAGATTCCTTTATGGAAATAGAGTGTGGTGGAAAAATAATTATTGATTTTTTTTACTTGATAAAATTTCCATTCTATATATTTGGGACCATAGTGGGCGAAGATGAAGCTATAACCATGTATGATATCACTTTTTTAACTTTATCTACACCCCCTCCTCTACAGTTAGAACCTTTTGGCTTGAAGATTATTAAAGACGATTGAAATCCTAGTCTAGTTGGGATCAGATAGATTCTTCAAACTACTGACACTCCATCATATTTAACTTTTAGGCCTCCTCTCAACAGAAAACTAAATGACCCAGTGGTCTCTTCTTTGAAATGATATGAGATTGTTTTTTATTTGAATTATTATTTTATATGGGAAATATTTTCCCTTTTATTATTTTTTCGAATTTAGTATTTGAATTTTTTTTAATTAAGGTTATCTATATTCATTTTATATTTTTTATTTATGTTATAGTATTATTCTTTTTATTATCCCGTAATTGGTATTATTATTGGATTATATTTAATATTGAAATTATTTTATTAGTATGTATAAATCAACATATCAAATTAGTAATTTCAAATATTAAGTTTAATATTCTTTATATTCAACCTTACATTTATCATTATTTGTTTTCAAATAAATTGTTCTAAATTCCATGATTTGTGATCATAATAAAGGGTGATATTGTTGAAACATCAGTATTTTAATGATTAAAAAATGTTTTTTTGATTATATCAGGTTCAATTTTCTTTTGTAGTAAATAATTTTCTAAGAAACATTATGTAACAGACATGGATTGATACCAATCTACCATTAGATCAAAATTGTTTACCACTGGCTATGATAATATACCATTAGTAAATTAATATATACTGATGGAGTACATATAATATTAGACTCAACCACTGATGGATCTAAAATTTAGGAAATATTCCAATTGTACATCAGATATACCACTAGTTCAACAAGATCTTCTGATGAACTATATCTACCATTGGGGCATCTACCATTGAAAAAACTACAATTAGACTTTCCCACTAGACCATGCTACCGTCAACCAGATCTACCATCAGCACATCTACTACTAGGAATGATCTATTACTGAGTTGATATACTCACAAAACATCTACCATTGGACCATCTACTACTGAAGTTGATTGACAACTGGACTGTGCTACAGTTCAAAAAGTTACCATTCAAACTACTACTTATTGTATGCTAGCCTTACTGTTTATATTCATTATTAAAATTTAAGTCCTATAACATAGAGAATATATAATTTAAATAATTCAAGTCACATGTATATTTAAGAATCGTAATTCTTAATCCAACCCATATATACATTAAATAAATAGCCATACCTCCTTATTTAGTTCCTTTTACAGGGATCCAAGATATTTTGTTATTATTCTTTAATGAGTAATTAGACATGGAGAGTTATACATTTAAAAGAACTCCCTTGTATGATATATATTTTTGGATCCAGTATCGAATAGTGTGATAAATGAAGAAAGAACACATAATTTCATTTAAATAATGAAGAGACTTGTGTGTGGACGAATTATGGGTTTATACTATCTGAAATAAGAATACTTTTCTAGATCCTATGATACTCTATCTTCTTATAAATTATTATAAACCTATTCAATATTCTTTAAAAGACAGATTCTTAGACCTCTGAACAACTAAGGCTATTTAGATCAAGTAACATCAATTCTTACTATCTCTAATCATTATCACTTTCGGTTTATGAATTATATTTGACTTGTGCGTTTCATTACTCTTTTTATCCGTAAGAACTATCTCATACACCACAATAGAGTGTTAATAAAAAAAATCTTTTAGTTTTTCTCATTTTTATTCAAAAAAAAACATAGAAGGGGTTATATGTGACATTTACTTATTTCAATCCAAAAAATAACTTTGCAAGAGGATTTGTGTCTGAATTTCCTTATGTTATTTTTTTTGTAAAACCTATTTTTGGTTATGGATCAAGTGTTTTTTTAATAAAATTATTATTGGAAGGTTATTTCCATGTCGATGGGATTAAGTATCATCTAGATACAAAGACCCTTATTTTAAATTATTCTATTTGTTTTATTAGATTTTTTTATATATTACAATATTACAACTGTATCAATTTTTAAAATATGCCACAAACCATTACAATTATAGTTAGTTTTAATTTGTTTTTTTATAATTATTTTTATTAAGTAATTTTTTTTTGAAATTTAAAATAATTTGAATGATATTTTGAACTATGTATTAATCCCACTTTGAGAAATTATTTCAAAAAATAAACTTACATATTAATAATATTTTGATTAACTATGTGTTTTTATTAATTTGGGGGATTTGATTTTAAAATTTTTAGACATAAATATTTGTTGGGAACTCAATTCACCTACCTCTTAAGTTACTCCCTATGGAAAAAATCATATTACCAAAATTTCTATGTAAGATTTTACCATGAGGATCAATCATCTCAAGGATTAGGTATTCAAAAAGGAGGACATAAAGAAATTTATTATTCAAACATTAAGCATATGAAGTTGGATCATAGAGAACATGAATATTCAAGAAGGGTTATACCACCCTAAAGGTTATATATTTGTATATTTAAGACATTCCATTGGTAAAGTTATACAACCTTTTATTTTTTTGATTGTAATTTTATGGCCTTATAACTATGATCATGAGTGATAAAGTTTATGGTCATACAACTTTAAAAAAAATTATTGATCATTAATTTCAAGCATCTTGGACTAAAAGGGTGGAACATCTAATGATAGAATAGATTATCCCATAATATGAAACACATTTTTTATGGTCATAATTGTTCAACCAAATGTTGGAAGCATATCCAAGGATATTAAATCTTATAAAATCTATGCATCTCTCCAATTTAGGAATCAATAAATTCATAGTTCTTCAAATGAAGAGGTCTCCTACACTAATCTAGCACATATACAGGGAACATGGAATTTTACTCTGAGAATATGTCGGTAAAAAAGATAATTTTTATCAAAATATCTAATGCATATATAGGTAATAAATATGATGTAGTGTATTAATACACTGAGGAATAAATGGTTTGTGTGTCAATTTCTTATACATGGATCATTCTCTCATGTTGGGAAGAATTAGGACACAATATATGAGCTAACATGAGAGATTTTGATTCATTCCAAATGTATTTATACCTCACATTTTAATTTCATTCCACGAGGACTATGTTCCCTATCATAGAATAAAAATGTAACCCAATGACACAAGTCAAAGTGGCTCTTCAGGTCCTCTAATATCAAATGATTCATTCTTAGTGTGATAAAAAAATGGAAACTTGGGGAACCATTCAAACCACAGGAGAGTTCAAGAAATGGAATGTATGGAGGAATTTTCATTTCAAATTGGATTTCATGGTGGGATATGGTTTAAATCAATGAAAATTCACGAATAGTCTTGAAAATAAGAGATCATGATGCCAATAAATATACCAAAAATATAGGAATCAAGCAACTTAGATTTCTTGTTGAATGTTTCCTTACAAATATCTAACATGTATTCAAGGAAAGGGGGAAATATAAGTCACACTTTGGATGGACCCTGACTTTTTTGTCGGGATGTATATCCAAAACAAAAAGAATACTTGATAAAGTAAAGACCCCTATATATATTGATCTATTACGTAGTGTAGGGTAATTTTAACATTTCATCCTTGTATAGGATTTGAGTAATTTGATTCTATATTGCTAGTGACCATGATAAAATACCAGAGTTTCACTATAAACGTAGTATTCAACACCACTTTTAATTTAAAAATATCGATCATATAAAAGGAACATTAATATGGATCTATCTATCATTTTATCAACAGTTCACATAGAATGGATCATATGCCATGAATTTTAATTTCAAGATATAAGGGATCAAATTTTACATAGTTTAGGGTTGTGAGATGAGGACCTTGAACAATAGTTTCACATTGTGTATCTTGGATGGGTGTCATAAAATTAAATTTAATTGTTACAAGAAAAAATTTGATTCATTTTAATGTCATGTTGTGGGTATGTTTGATTTCTATAGTTTAATATTTCATAGATATAAACAATTTTTCCCTTTTATAGTCTTTTATCATTTACCTTTAGAGTTTTATGACAAATATTAAGGATTTCTGGGATTTAAGGTCACACATCATGGACCATAAAGATAAGATATTTCTAGAAAAGAAAAAATATTGATGTGAATATAGGGACCCGGGTGGATCCAATTCCAACCCATGAAAACCCATTTATGGGGGATTTCTTTATGAATGGTCCCAATGAAGGAAAAATAGTTGTAGAGTATTATGTAAAAAAATTATGAAAAGGTTTTTATCCCTGTGAGAATTGGAAAATGAATTAATGTAAATGACATCGTAAAATTTATAAATCAGGAATAGAAACTAGTTGGAGTAGAATTACTATTAGTAATGTTGGAAAACTAATTACACATATCATGTATAGAGATTAGTTGGATAATTATATCCATTACCACACTCAATCAGGTAAAATCTCATGGGGTTTAGGTAGAATTTTAAATAAAGACCAAACTTCCACAACGGGTTTCTTCACAAGATTAGTGGAAAGCTATACTATTAACCATTATATCTTGTAGGGTCCCTTTGGTTCTATCAAAAAATTTAGAAAAATTTTCACATGATAGAGAATCAATAGGAGTAATAAACACAAGTAACATGATAATTAAACCATTAAATTGAATGATGTAGGTTGGGTGGATGAATGGGTGATCAAAAGGTTTTGGAAAATTTCATAGTTATACCATCATTTTCTAAAAAAGTTACTTGGGTGGGAAGAATAAACCTATTCTGAAAGGGAGGATCATTTAAACCTCACAAATAGTGAAGATACAAATATATATATATATATATATGTGTGTGTGTGTGGATATAATGGTTATTGATTATGATTGTCTGTGAGTGACCTCCTCAAGAATTTGACGGTCATGTGGGCTAGACCATGCACTACATAGTTTAATGGTCATGTGGCAAGGAAAAAATGTTGTGATATTTAATTTCATTAATTTAGGAAGAATGGTTTCTATATTTTAGGGTCACATAGATTTGACCAATGGAGTGGGTGAGGTATCTTCTTTATCCAGTTATAAAAAACCTGACGTGAATAGGGGTCCTATGGTCCAAATTCTAGAAATTACTGTCTTACTTCTAGGGTCTATATTTTGTCTTTTCCCAAGATAGATGATCTAGGTCTAAATATGCATCCCTTTGAATCATAATTGGGCTGTATCTTGAGATAAAAGGGGGTATACTTAGAGATTGATGCAAGAGGTAGGTCCCCTCAGGTGAGGGCTAAAGCATCCCATGTTTTTGAGTCATACAATATGGATTTGAACCTTATAGTTTAACATATTATAGAAAATATTTTGGACACATATTTTATCATCTTATGGTGAGGATGATGCATCATAATGTTTAATTTCATGTGACGAGGGAATTATTTTAGATAGTTTAAAGTCAGGCAACTCAGACTATTGTGTCATGCAGTTTTGGGTGCTACAACTTGGACCATGGTGTCTTTCAGTTTTGGGTATTATGTCTAGGACTAGTTGTGGGGATGATATTGATTATACATATTGTAACAATGAACATGATGTGAATGAAGGCCTCAGGGGTGGGAAAGGTAATGAAGAAAATCTCAGATATGGGGGGAACATGTGGCTGGGCTAGAGAATGAGGGTCTAGGTATCACTATGTATCCCAAGAAATCAGAATCAGGCCATATTTATTTCTTAAATAAGTTCCCATTAATAATATGGTTCATATGTGGGAAGATGGTAATTTTTTGATTATGAGTTTATAAATAGAAATAAAATCCAACGCTATGCTTTCCTACATAGATCTAACTCATTCAAAAGAGAGTGAGGTCTTTTTTTAAGGCAGTGCCTAGTTGGAAGAATACATGCATCTCTACATATATAATGAATGAGTAAATAAAGAAACATGTAGTTATATGGTCTTGTTGAAGTCTAACAAATTATAACCAGGATAATTTATTGAAAACCTAATGTGAAAAGATGTTATAAAATCTTACATCACCCAAGAATCTCCAATGTGGTTTATTTACCTATTTAGGCTAAAATGTTCAGACCCCATGCATTGATCATGCAAGGGGTTCCTTCCAAGATTCCGAAGCCCACATAACTCGTGATCTATTTGAGAAACATGTAATAGTGAGGGATCCTTGATTTTATGGTAGTGAATAAAGGAAATATGGAAAGATGGGAGATTATTTCTCCATGGTTTAGAATTGGTAGCTAGGTATAGAATGAAAAATATAAGAATAACTACATATCCAATATAAATAAGAATAAATCCACATGTAGATCTGGAATATTGAACAGTAGATTATTGACAACATAAAGGATGCATACTCTATGGTGAGTGGATAAGGCATCACATAGTTTTAAATCACGTGATTGGGAAATAATCCATTTGATATTGCAACATGTGGTACATAAGTTTTAATATTGTTAATGTTTTATTACTAGAATGAGTTGGATATTTCTTTTAGGGTCTTTAGATAAGGACCATGTGGTTACTATTGTTTTTGGTCAAAATTTATTGACTGATATGAGGTGAAAAGAAGTCTTTTGAAGCCCATAAGGAACAACCCTTATGTGAAGAGAGGACTCAAGGACAATTTTTAGAGAAAATTATCTTGTAAAGGTGTAAATTTGGGTATGGGCCTAAGATAGTGGCCCTAGGAATCACTAAATCATGGTAAGAATAAATCCATATTTATTTCTGGACACAACCACCTACATAGATTTGAATCATGTATAAAGAGTGGGAATTTTACATTAGACATGTCTTCTAATGAATGGAACCATGTTAGAGTCCCCTGGATAGGCCTTATATATATATATATATGAGAATGGTAATTTTCCTTACTTCACAGCTAGTCCTAGGATATATGTTAGTTCATCACTAGATATCAAATTGAAATGAGAATCAAGTTTCATGTCGTTATAAGGATATATGGGTTGGAGGTGAGATATGATATAGAAACCAATATTAGTGACCTCTCGGGTGAGATCAATAACTTATGTGGTTTTACATCATGAAACATGGATGAGAACGATTTGGTTTTACATTATGCTGTGAGGAAGTCATTTTGCAGTTTACCGTGTCATGACTAGGATGTAAGCGTCATTACTTTGAGGGTCACATGACATGACCTTTATGAAATTTAATGTCAATTAGAAAGGAATACTAGTTTTTATAGTTTAGGATCACTAATATTTAATCAATATGGTCTGTAAATATGTATTTTCTTTCAAAAAAGTGATAAAACCTATATTAAGAGAGGCCTTAGGGTCCAATGGTTGGAAAAATGATCTTTTTAAGATGTAAATTTGTGGTGAAACTATAATAAATTTCATATAAATGACAATATATCTTGTTGGGATAAAAATCAAGAAGCATGTATTTATGAAATATGGCATGGGATATGACCAAAACGAGAATGGAGGCATCATATTTGGTGAGTTAATAAGGTATTACATAGTTTTACATCATATGACTAATATGTTAACCATGTAGTTTTACATCATATGTCAAGGAAATTTTGTTTATTCCTTTTAAGGTCACATGGAAAGGTACTCTAGGAAATTTTTAGCCATATAGAATGGACTACAGTGTCCTAATTCTTTGGGTAATACGACTTGTACCATGGTTTATTGATGTTTAAGGTCTTATTACTATGACCAATGGTTGATATTATTTCGAGAGAATTTAATGAAAAGTAAAGATAACAACCCATTATGAAGAGGGGGAAAGAGGAGGACCAGTCTCATGAAATTTTACAAGGATATTTCACACAGTGAGGGGAGGGATGATACGTCAAAGGTAAGGATAATTCCAGGCTAGACTAGCGACATGAGGTATGGGAATCTCTATATATCCCATGATATTGGGAATGGAGACACACATAGTTCTTTAATGGAGTATGTTGATGTTTTGGTAGAAGACTAACCCATTTATTGAAGATGTCTAAGGTGATGAACAAATATTACACAGTTTTACATTGGGTAATTGGGATTAAAACATGATGTTTTATGTCATGTTGTCAGGATAATGATGTACAGTTTAATATCTTATGACAAGGATTGTTTTATTGTGTCTTTTTGGGTCATGTGAAAAGGTAAAATATGAATTTTATAGTAGTACCTAAAAGAATATAGTGTCTTTTAGTTTTTGGTGATATGATAAAGACCAAGATCACGCATTAAGGTCCATTTTCTGATTTTTAATCCCATGTGATTCATGATCTATGTGATATTTAAGGAAAAACGAGGTCTCTTTCATTACATGGTCATGATTAGAATAAAATTCATAGGATGTGACATAATCACACATGGGTTTTGAATTTTTATCTAGACCTAGGATTTTAGTTTTTGGTGTCACAATATATCTTCTATGGATTGGATTAAAGCCACACATAGTTTTGATATGGTTTCAATATTTTATGGTCTCAAAGATTTGACCATTAGTTGTGGAAATATGGATTCACATACCACCAAGAAATAAAATCTACATGAATATAATCCATAGGGACCAAATATTAGTTAATAAAATATTAAAAATGTGTGGAATTATAGATAGCCCTACGAAATGTGTCCCCAGAATCACCACATATCCCTTATGGGTATGAATAAATCCACACATAGTTTGTGGATGCGGCATGGTAAGAGATAAAAACCAAGAGCATGAAATCATCTCTAATGAGGACCCATGTCATCACATAGTTTAAAATCACATGATGGATAATGATAAATATAGTTTCATGTCTTGTGTATATAACTATTAACATGTAGGTTATAGTCATATGTAAAGGACATTAATATCCAACCTATTTGAGGGTTATCTTCTCAAGATGTTTTGACAAGGTATCTATTATTGATTATTCAAGGCATCATTTTTCATTTAATGGAGAATTTCATCATTCTGTATAAGGAATCCAACATTTATCTTTATAATAATCCCTTTGTTATTAAATGAGGTATTGAGGACAATGTATTTTTTTTACATAATGTGACTTGGATGTTGGGGATTTATATGTTAAAGTCTTATAGCTCGAACCGTGGTGCCTTTCATTTTAGGTAGTATAACAAAAACAAATGTGACTTTTTTATTTAGGGTCTTAGGAATAAGAGCTCTATGTATTTTAATGACATGTATAAAAACCCTTGGTTTCCTTTTGGTTATGGTATTATGACTAGGACCAGTGGTTTGATGCAGTTTAAGTTCTTATGACTAGGACCAACATGCCTTTAAATTTAGGGTCTTATGACTAAGACCTTGGTTCCTTGAAATTTACGGTCCTTTGACTACGACCAATGTGTCTTGAAGTTTTGTGTCTTAGGAATAGGTCCTTAGTACCATTCTTTTTTAGGTTTTATTAATAGGACTAGTGGTTAAAAGTCATTAGACACGGCGATCTTCTGGTGATGTGAGAATAATTATCATGCAAGTGAAATGTGTCTTAGGATCCTCTTACTCTAACATTCCTATGTCAAATTTCTTCTAGATCCAATCATTGAACAAAAATAATTCATAAATAGTATGTCCCAAAACATTGGGGTTGGGAAATTAAATGGTTTGATCTTTCATCTATGAATTTGGAATACCCTTAATCCTTAGATGATTGTGAATGTTTTTATCTAACATGTATGTAAAGTATTTATCCATGTATAAAAACATAATGGAAGAAGACATTCTTCTTCAATATTTGTTATATGGATGGCCTAAAGACATTGATATAATTTTCATGTTCTTCATAATATTTCCACATGGTTGAGGCTGATATTCAGGTATCAGTGGATCCAGTGTCCCCTTAGGTATTGGTATATGAAGGGAATCTTTGAATAAAAATCTCATCTTGATTATATTTTATAACAATATATGGTATGTGAAGTTTTTTTGATGTTCCCTCAAATCCGTCTCTTCTAAATTCTTTATCACGATACCGTGATCAAATAAGTTTCCATGGAATAAGAGAAATACTTGGGGATTTTTTCTCATTGTAAGAAATAAACATTCCTTTTTTACATCAAGTGATAAACCAAAAATATGCTTCCTCATTTTGTCACATATGCCTCTATTGGTATGGGAACATGTATGAACTATTGGTACAAGTGGAAAATCCATAACGTCGATCAACTTATTAAGAGAAGTTAAATCATTGGAGGGCCCAAATATCAATGACATCTTCTATAGATTGGAGAAATATTTTCAAAATTCACCTGATCACATGTTGGAAAATATTATAATTCATCTAGCTTTATGGGATGCAGAAACTAAATTTTAAAAATACCCCCATCCCAGTAGGACGTGATGAGGTGGAATGAGGTCTAAAATTTACATGTTAAGGGGGTAATTTTTTTTGAAAATACCCCCAACCCCATGGGATGGGGTACTTCACTACAAGGAGGACATCAGAAATAATATTCTAGTATTACATCATGGATAAAATATCCATAAACAATCTACATAATTAATTCATTGAGATATTCAATTTCATTCTTCTAATGAGTGATATGTTCTTTGGCAAATATGGTTCTATCTTCCTCAAAGGGTTGATATACAATAGATTTCTCCACAAAGTTTCATTCTTCAATGGTAGGATGGGGGGATGATGATTTTATAATCAAAATGGACCCTTTAGATTGGATATCATTTTGAAATTTGGAATATGATTTATCATAATTTTACTTTGAAGTTTAAAATGGGCTGATAATTCCTTATGTAGTGGATGGGAGGGTATCACTATTCCTTACTTTAATAATGGTTAGAGTAGAGTGTGAAACAATCAGCTGAGGCTCAGAGTACTATTGTAATTTTCAATGATCATCCCATAGATCACTCTCAAAAAATACAAGTGGAATGTATTTAGATCTAGTTGATACAAAGATTATTTAGAAATAATTGAATTAATTTTCCACTTTAGTTCAAAACCCCATTTGGTGGGACAATTCTCATTCACTAGTTCAACAGAAGAAACCCATAAGAATGTTTAATGGGATGGGGCCCATTAAACCATTTATTAGGATGATTCCCATTTCTATATTTGGTGTGTTAGAGACCATTTTAAATTTTTTTGTCCCACACCCATATTGGATTATATAAAATATTTAACGACCTGATAAGAAATAGAAACAAGACACTCAACTATGTAGCATCACATATAAGAGTTCATGGTTAATAAATCACCTTCATGGATAAATGATGTAAATATTGTTCTTTTTTCATAAGTGTGAGGATTGAAAGTGTTAAAGGATTCACACGAGGTTCACTATTCTTGTTTCATTTATAAATGTGGGAAAAAATGGCTTGATGTGCGAAATCTTTCCTTTTTTGAAACTGTGAGGTTCCAATCATGTTCACCATTTTTTTCTACTGGAAGGTGTGAAACAAATGGGCCAATGTGAATAAATCATATTTATTTTGTAACTATAAGGTTCTTTTAAGGTTCAATATTCACTTCATAGTGAAAATATGAAGGATTTCGTGGCCATACTTGTTTTGAGTTAATGGAGGCCTTATTTCCAAAGGTAGGCGGTCACTAGGAAATTTCCTGTAAAATATTAGAAAACATGTTGGTTTAGGGGATATGAGTTTAGTATCACCAAAACCTTTTGTGGGGAATTATTACCTACTCTAGAAACCTCCTATTTATTTAATTTGTATTCATGAATTCATTTTAAATCCAAGTGCCAGATTGGTTGCCCCTATGCCAATGATATAATTTAGACTCCATGTTTTTATAAACCTATAGATTTTCTATGTTATATAATATTAATTTTATGAATCCTTGGTTTAACGCAGGATAGTTGGGCTCTCTAGAGTTTAATTCCTTCCATGGGTGCTTGGTGTTTTCAAGGTAGCAGAAACCGTGAAAGTGGTTTCCAACATATCATGGAAAATGAAGAATCAAAACCCATGTAGTCTGATGAAATATGTAAAGGGGAAATGATATTGTGTTCATACCTCAAGTAGTTGTACTATGTATCCAAATAATTATATAATTAGAGGCCACATAGTTTGACGGAATTTTTTGGGCTCAAAACTTCACAAGAGAGGCTCAAGATGAATTAAGCGTTCTCATGATGATGGTATGACCATTATAAATATCTCGGACCATGTGAGTCACAATCTATGTAAAAAAAAATGATACAAAATAATATGATTCACATAGAACAAGAGTTTAGCAGTAGATTTGAAAGGTGTTCTTATACACTGAGGCTGCCTCGAGGAAATTAATATTCATTAAATGTGGCGACAACAGAAAATTGGATGGGCTTACATATGAGCCTCCCTAATGTACATGACCATGTAAGTAAATCAATAATGGATTCATTTTATAATTATAGGGCATACACCTAGGAGTATTACTATAATTCTGGAACCATGAGTAGAATCTCAAATCATGAAAATTTGAAAGATTTTAAGGTTTTTTGCATAGGAGGGTTCCCATATATCTAGATTCATGAGAAGAATCTTGACTCATGGTGATTTTAATGTAAGGTTTTGGATTACACCTAGGAGGATTCCCATGTTTATGGAACCATGAGGAGGATCTCAAATCATGGTGATTTGTTGGTTTGGTTAGGGATTACTCAAATCAGATTACCATTATTTCTTGAGCCATGAGGAGGATCTATACTCATAGTGATTTGGATGTTTGGTTGGGGCTTAAACCTAAGAGGATTCCCTTGTTTCTGGAACCATGAAGAGTATCACACCACATAGATATTTTAAGGGTTGGTTTTCTATTACACCTAAGAGGATTCCCCAATTTCTAGAATAATGAGGATTATCTCTAGTTAGGGTGAGTAGAAGGTTTTATTGGGGCTTACACATAGGAGGATGCCAATATTTTTTGAAATATGTAGAGAATATCAACTCATGAAGAATGGATGGATGGTTTGGGGATTTAACCTAGGAGGATTCCAATGTTTCAAGATCCACGAGGAGTATCTTGATTAATGGATATTTGATGGTTTAGTTGGGGATTACACCTGGAAGTATTCCTGTGTTTCTGGAACAATGATTTTTATATGGAATCATGGTGATTTGGAGGTTTGGTTGGGGATTACACCTAGGAGTATGCCCATATTTTTGGAACCATGAGAATGTTCTAAACTTATAGATATAAAGAAGTATTGTTGGGGATTAGAACTGGGAGGATGACCATGTTTCTAGATGCATGAAAAGTATCTGTACTCATGGAGATTTTTCGGATTAGTTGGGGATTACACATAGGGTAATTCTCTTGTTTTTGATTTACCCTCCTATTTTTCGTTTAAATGATGAGGAAGGGAGATTGTTAAGATTGGGTCTTACACCCATTAGTTGGACCGTGTGATGAGTATTTTATTTTGCTTATGTAGTGACCATCACTAACATCTAATACCATGTAAGTCATATTTGGTGTGGGAAATAAGATGAAGAAGTGGATCTAAAAACCCACAAAATCTAATTCATCTACTATTTGTTGAGGGTGATGATAGAGAAGGTGAGGGAATTAATTGAAATAATGACTAAGGGATTAATCTATAGGGATTCTATTTGTATTAATATGGTAGTAATCCTATAAGAATTAATTCCCCATCATTGGTGTCATGAGGGAGGGATCAAAGGGTGTTGTTCACAGGTGAGGGATAGGTGAAATAATGGTGGATAATGTAGGGTGGACCTGGGAATGCTAAAGGTGTATCATGTAGGGTGTAGATTGGTGGGCATAAGATGTCTCGTGCATGGTTGAACTAGGTGAGAAGAAAATGATTCACCTATATGAGTCCCACATGAGTTGAATTTCATTCTTCCATGTAAGGATTGGGAGAGATGAAGGTACTTTACCTTGTTAAGGATTGGGAGAGCCAGAGGTGATTTACATGGGTAAGGTAGAGGGGATTTGAAGTTGCTTCACCCAGATATGTCCTGGGAGAACTTATGGTGTTTCACCTTGCTAAGGCTTGTGTTAGATAAAGGTCCTTTACCCAAGGAATAAATGGGGATATTTAATGTTATTTTCAAATGTAAGACCAAGGATAGTTGAATTTTCTTTTCCCAGGTATGGATAGGGTCTACTAGAGGTTATTTGTGTGGGGTGGACCTATGAAGGATATATATTCCTCATGCATGTTGGACCTAGGTGAGATGGATTTTCCACTCAGGTGATGAAAAAACTGGGAAACATAGACTGGGTGAGGCCTTTCTTTAAGCTCCATGGGTCTCCAGAGGTGTCTCAGGATGAATAAACTCATGTTCCGAGATAAAAAAGTGCAATTTACCATAATGGTTTTGACTAGGGAATAGTTCCGATAATGGTTATTGGTATTCTAGACCATGGGGGACCTCAATCAATTGAATGTTCACTACCATAAAATTGGTTTTCCGCATCACCACCCTTTAACAGTGCTAAAATAATCACTGATAAAGGCACCCCCTTTATCAGTTCTTTTTTTAGCGTTGTTAAAGGGGCCCCCTTTGTCAGTGCGTTTTTAGTATCTCTATTTGGGGGGCTTTATTAGTGTTTTCCTAGCACTAATAAAGTGTATATTTGAAGAAAAATAATTTCTCATGAAAAATAATATATTGATATCTAAGTATATTTATATTTATTTAAAAATAATATATAGATTTTAAATATGTTTTTACATATGTATAAATAGACTATTACATTTAATATATAATAAATTTAGTGAAAATGGATTTAAAATATTTTAAAAAATATTATTAATTAATAATTTGTTAATTATCATCAAGTAATAATCATTTAATATCAATTTTAAGACACAAAAAATCAAAAAAAATAATAAAAGATATGTAATAAGTTGAAAATGTAACTCAAACTTCAGATGGACCAAAATATTGATCCAGGTGTCTGTTTAAGCTCTAAAACTTATCAAATTGAAGGCTGTGACGAGCTCTAGATGTTTTCAGTGTAGGAAACCTTCTGTCACTTTTTTAGGGGCCAAAAAAGGCCCAAAAGGTCTCCAAATATGAGTTTTTAGTTAGCATACTCACATTTTTATCATTTGAGGTAATTTCCACTTCGTTCCAGGGGGTCTTTTTCACATTTTTCATTAGGGGAAAAATTTATTCTGAGTGGTTACATTTATATTGATATTAAGGATTTGAATTTTTTTCATTTTTCAGAATTTAATGTTAATTATAATCAATTATATAACAATATATACATATTTTTTTATATATTCACCCATTAAAATTTAATTTATTTTCATTCCCATTAGAAAGATAGGCATCTGACAAACTGATATATATTATCTATATATTCTAAACATAATTATATACATATTAATAAAATATATTGGAATATATATATAAATATGTATAATTATAGTTAAAAATATACATATAATATGTGTGTGCGTGTGTATTGTATATATGTATTTATTTATTTATAAACACAATCAGAAAAGAATATTTTTTAAATTTATTTAAAACTGATCTTATAAATATATATTAATATAAGAATACATATATTTATATATAATTATAACTATATATATATATTAATATATATATATATATATATCAATATATATATATATATATATTTTAATATAATAATATATATATATATATATATATATATTAATTAATAGATATATTAATAAATTAAAAGAAAAACAATATAGTGGAGTGGTAAAGGCTTAGGCGTGTAGGAAACAGGTCACAAGTTAGAATCTTGGGGGAGGTAGGTCGCACGTATGGGTGGGGAATAAGGCATAGCGCTGTTAAAGGGGGTGGGATTGTTATTTAAGGCCTGGGGGATGCTGGAGCGTGTGGTATGGGGTGGGGGGGGGGGTTGGGGCTTTGTTGAAGGGGAATTCAATCATTGTGGATGTCACTCCTTGAATTTCATAGATATTTTTTTAATTTTCATTAACATTTATCAGCTCTAAAAAGATTTGATAAAAGGGGTATTTATCATTTCTAGAAAAAATATTTGATAAAATACCCATTTTATCAGCCATTTTTAGCACATATAAAAGGGGTCTTTATCATCACTTTTCTAAGAATTGATAAATGGGACCCCCTTTATCTTCCCCTCGATTAACAGTGCTTTTCTAGTGCTTATTGTCCTTTTCTAGCGCTGATAGAGTCCATATTCACAGTAGTAGTTACTAATTCCATATTCGTTTTTCGGATTAGGGATCAACCTGAGGTTTTAGAGGACTTGGGAAAGCATATATTCAATTGATCTGTTCATATTCTAGTCATGTTTAATGTAGAGCATAGGGGTCCTATTTATTGTTAATCTCAGGACCATGGGTTTATAGGGATGTTTGAAAAAGTTAGTTGCATAGGTGGTTCACGCATGTATTTCTTTATGGTTGGATGTGCACAAGTGTGCAATGCAGGGGAGACCAATGTGGGTTGTTTTTTCATTCATGTGAACATTGTAGACTAGATTTGGGTGGGATTGTGGAAGATGTGTGAGTGACCAACATACAATGTAAATAAATTTTGATCTGTTAGTCCATTTAAGCTATACATGTCATAAAAATGAAGCTTTTAAATCATATTATTCCCCTCAATAAGCTGTGTACAACATATTAGGTCATTTTCAAAACTCAAAATGTTCTGGAATGTCCTTAAAAAAACTAATTTTAAGGCATAAAAAAACTTTTTATCATTGAGATTAGAAATACAAGGCCTACTCTAGGAGGAACGTTCTAACGCCATTGTATTGGGAAACATTTATGAGGAATCTATAGCCATTAATGTTTGATAATTCTTAAATCACATGAAAATACAATCTAGTTCTTCTACCATCAAATAGATATATTTCTACTCCAATATGACATGTATCATTTATGAGAGGATAATATCATTGACTCTGTGGAAAAGTTCATATAATGAATTTATTTATGCCAACAATCATTATAGAGTGCTTAAATGAAATCATTCACTTCTCTTCAAATATAAACAACCATCCTCATGATTTCTTAGAACTTTTAATACCTAAAACATTCCAACCCTTATCAATATAACAAACCTTGAGTGTTCTCATGATTGAATATCTTTATTGAAACATTTGGCAGAGATTTAGAAACTTAGTCATACTATGGTGACTATTACATGTGTTTGAAATGAGAAAATATTTGTAAAAAATCATTTTTGTGATGAGAAAAATACTTCTTGGTAGGTCGGTATTTATGTTCACAGGATGATGAAAAATGTTTAAATGAAGTGAATTTAACAAATATAAATTATGTAATTGATGAAATTAAGGATTCATGAAGAATTTTTTTCCCTTGTTTGTTGACAAAGGTCCACATTGGCTATTTTTTTATTTTACTTGGGAAATATTTTTGATGTTCACCTATCAAGGATTGTGAGGTTTATGTGTGGGCAAATTAATATAGTAAATAAATTAATTATCTGATTTTGGTATTAAATTAATCTTATTTCTTCATATTTAATAAATAATTATGTGTTATTATGTTTTTTAATTAAAATTTCACTTCATTATTTGAAATGAAATTAAAACTTTATTTCTTTAGATTTCATGAATTATGATTTAAAAGGAAAAATTGTGAATATTATTGATATATTAAATTTCTATTATAAAATGATTGGATATTTAGTAATTATTTTACATTTATTTTAAATTAGAAGAAGTTTATATGGATATGGTATGATGGAATATGGCTATGTTAATTTGTATGAGTCGCCTGGACTCAAACTTCTGAGTCCCTTAAGGTTACATACTGAAAATGTGGCATGGTCCCCAAAGATAAAACATAAAACAAATTTTGGGCTTCCCTGAATACATATGTGTAACTACCTCAATATATAACATTCATTATGGTGACTGTGTTACGGTTATATGAGTATCTAAGGCGGTGAACCTCGAAATGTATTGGAATTTGTAAGGCTATTATTATGTTCCCAATAATAAATAAAAGTTAATTTTGAGATGAAATATTGAAAATTTTAAAATGGAGTGTATATGTAAAATTCATCATCCTATATTCATAAATGAAACACACAAACATACATTGATGCAAAATAGTCATTTTCAACACGATAATCAAGATATTAGAACATTATGGAGACACCTAAAAGTCATTAGAGAAAAATGTTTGTGTTAATACATAGTTATAAATTCAGTAGACTAAATACATATAATTAATTCTTTTATTGATACTCAAATAAAATCATGAATCATAAAATTCTTTCTAATGTCTCATCATTATAGAATTTGAAAAAAGAAAAGGTCATATAATGAGTGTTGGTTCGCATAGGACACTCAAAAGGGGGGTGAATTGAGTTCCTATAAAAATTTATATTAAAAGCATTTTCCTAATAGATTCCCTGAATTAAAATTAAAATAGGCTAGTTAATCAATGTAATAAGATTATAAGAGTTTGAATATTCAAACAACTTCTCAAAATATTGATTAACTATCATTAGTATCAATATGTGATATTGATACAACTTTTGATACTATTCAAAAAGACTAATCAATTATAAATACAATCCAATATTAATTATTAATGTAGAATTTTGTTTTATGAATTAAAAATTAAAATAGAGAAATACAATATAGAAACACACAATGGATAAAACAAGTTGTTCAGTATCAAGCCAAGACCTAAGACACTCTACTTGGTGATCACTTGCCACCAAGTAGTTTGTATTAATAAACTTGATCCACACCCTGGATTAGGGTAAACAACAGTACACAAGACTGTCCAAGTAACACGACCTCTTCCACTATTCTTTGAGGGCATAAACTAATAGGTAACAGAAGGACCTCTTCCATACATATCTGTGGGAGTAAACAGGAAAAGAATATATGAGATGAGGGATATCTTGAAACTTTCAGTTTGATATAGTAGAAATTGTGTGCTTCAATACAGAAACACACACTACTTGAAAGTATGTACAAATGAACACGATAGAGAAAATAAGTATGAGATAAGATTTATAAGGCCTTATGTGTCTTGAGATGTAGCTCTAGACTCGTCTGATGTAGTTGAGATGAAGTTTGAGTGCTGTTTTGGATGTTGAAAAAAAAGTGAGTGTTGTATTCTGGATTCTTGGTGAAAGTATAGTTCTGTAGGTATATTCTTCTCCTCCCCTGATATGATGACGTAGTTGGTCAATTCTATTTGTATCCTTATTGAGATTTCCTCATGTGTTCTTCTTTGAGTTCTTCTATTCACAGTGGCTACATGAGAATTGAATTTGGTCTTCACTATATCTCATGCATTCATTTTCTCTGAGCCTCGTGGTTTTTTTATTTTGGGGTGCATGTGTTGAATTTTATAGGTATCATGATTTCTATACCTTTTACCTCATACTATTGGAAAAAATGTATACAAAGAAACATTAATTATGTCAGTGACATTACATGACTCAAATATGACCATTATAAATAACATTTAAATTTAAATTGAAAAATATATAAAGTATGGAATGGTTTCATAGTATTTCTTGAAATGGGGTAACTAGAAACTTTGCCTTCTACTTTTCATTTAAATAGTGAGACTATCACAGTTCCACAGTTTCATTGAGATTAGGTACTAGTAGCACATATGCGGTTTCAGGATCATGATGTCTATTCCTTTGTCGAAATGATGAATAGTTTCTTGAAGATAGTATCAAGGAACCGGTGTCACTGACATTATGAACACTGAAACTGGTTACGGTGTCTGATTCATAGTGTCTGAGTCATGATGTAAGGGTTACAATGTCAGGGTTACAATTTCTGGAATACTGTGTTTGGGTTACGATGTCAAGGCCTCTGCCAAAATCTCGAACTGGAGGCAGACTTTTTGTTTCTCATACATTTCTGAATATCTGTAAATCTGTCTTAAGAAGTAATTCTGATAGAATCAATTAGACTTAAGAATTAGTTTATCAAAACATTATAGAACAAGATCAATCAAATTTTATAATACTGTAACATGATTTATAAAATTCAAAATCAGAATATTTTGAATATTTATACCATGAGTTGTAAGCATTTAAGAATGGGGAATCCAACAATCTTGACATGGTATTTGAGAAAGATTAACCAATTTTAACATGACTTTTGATCATTAAAACATTATTAAAACAAGATGAGTCCAAAAATATCCCCCTTTTTGATGATCATGAATCATTGGATTGAAATTAATTTTCTTATTCCCCCATTTTGGGTTTATTAATAAGAAATATGATAAAGAAAATACACATGGAATGAAGGGAAGTAAGAAAGTAAAAAACAGTTGTGCACATTGCATTGGATAGAAAGAATGAGGTCATAACAATCATGAGGAAAAATAAAAATCATCCCTATAAAAATATATTTTTCACCTCTCTTCAGCACTAGAATACTTCTCCTTTCTCTGGGAAGAAACATCAGAAGGGGACATTAGAGTAGAAGTATAAGTTGGAGAAGGGATTGAGCCAATTGTGAGAGAAGGAAGAGGTAGTCCTTTAAAAATAGAAGGTTCTAGAGTTGGTTTGTCTAAATAATGAGGAATGAATTAGTCAAGGATAATAGGTCTGATCTATCTTAGAGCCTAAGATACAGGCATCGAGTTAAAAGAAAAGGTGATGGAAGAGAAAGGGGTTGATCCAGGTCGCAAAGGGGAAGCTATAGGTGCCATAATGGATGTTATTTATACACGAAGTCAAGGCTTCAACAAATTAATGAAATAAGTATTGATCTCAGCACCATACTGCATTAACTTCTCAAAATCATATTTGTTCACCCTGAACATTTCCAACAGAGGAGTGAAATCATTCATCTTTTTCATCTTGATTCTTGAAAGGATGAGTAATAGGAGGGATTTTCAAATTCTCAACGAGTTACTTCAAGTTATTGGTCAAATCATGCATATTGTAAATCCTATTAATGTATAAATCCATGTTCATAGTAATTTCATCCCAAACAAAATTGGAAATATTTGAATAAATCCTAAGTAAATCAATCATGTGATCACTATTCTTGAGTGTAGAAGAAAAAACATTCCTTAACAACACCACTTAACACTGACTGAAGTTCTTCATTAATGAAAATTCTGATCAGATCAATATCTATTTGTTGAGATGACTATCCATAGGCATTTAAAGCTGTAATGACTGAAGTGAGAGACTTAATCGGATTTAGAACATTATTTAAACACCCATTATACTCATCAGTCAACTTGTTAAGGAAAACAATATACTCATGAATTTAATTTTTTATCTTGATGTTTCTCTCAGTCAAATTGTCATATAATAAAGTCAATTTTGGTCAAATCAGAGATGAAACATTTTGTGGGATCTGATCACCAGCATCCTAAATAGGATGATCAGTAGAATTTTGTCCATGTTGCATCATTCTTTGAATTTATTTAACCATAGATTTGAGAGACTTCACCTCTTCACTCTACTATTTATTTTCAATCCTATCATCTTGTATTCCATGAAGCATTTTTGGTTTAATTTTCCTTATGATTTTATCTAATAGTAAGGAAACATGTCTTTCACTATGACATGTCATAGGAGATGGTTGTGATTTCATGATCCTTTAAAATCCTTCTAAAAAAGTATCTCTAATTGTTTTCATATCATTGTTACTCACAAACTAAGAATATTATTGTGTAAGTTCAAGAATAGGAGCTAAGATAGGTTCATGATCCCTAGCAGTGTTTACTTGTAGGGAAGAAACTAGTTTCAATTGGAACACAATGGAATTTTCTATTCCATTAACCGAGGAATATTCAGTATTGTCTACATCATAATAGTGTGAAAACGTATACCATGTATCCACAGTGCATTGATCAAAAGGATTAGGAACTTGAACACTTTCTAAACTAGGGTGATACTCCCCCTTTAGATTTAAATCTCTTCTGAGACTAATATATTTTGTATGTTGGCCCACTTTTAAATTTTCATCTCTAACAGGCTCACACATCTCTTTTCTAGATAGATGAAAGGATTTTTCCTTTTTTTAGTAGATTGGATAATTTCAGGATCATCATGTTCTTTTGATTTTTACCCAACAATAGCCTCTACCTAAATAGTTGGTTCTTCTTCAAAATTCTTCTTAGTAATATCTTTTTCCTCTACACAAACTGTTGGTACTTGTTCATCAACAATTTTTTTTCAAAATAAGATTCTACCATTGATTCAACAGTTATTTTAGCAACAAGTATATCTTTTATAACTACATATTATAAAATAGGTTGGCCACAGTCGTATTTTTCTAAGATAGTTCCTTCCTTTGGTGAAATAACTGCTTCTTCTATGTCTTCATCTGAATAATCAACAACTTCATCTGGTTCCAAACCAGGGTCAGATTTGTTCTTAGGTGTTGAAGGATTACCATCTAGATTATACATTTCATACAACCATTCATTTTACTTCATCCAAGACTTTTTCCAAGGATTGGAGCTTATTTTCATCCTTTTTATTGTATCCATTGAGATACATAACTCATAATCTTCAATAAATTATTTATTCGATCCAACTACTCCTTTTTAAGACAACATTTCATAGATTAGTCTTTCATAAAACAAAGAGGTAGATTTAGATGTTTTCTTGATCATTTCACACATGTGAATTATAAAATACATTCACAGATTGATATTGTGCCCATTTTTCGTAAGATTAATCAAGAATAAATCTTGATACTTAAGAGTATAAATATCTCTTTTCCTTGTAAAAATAATATTCAAAAAAACATAAAAAGAAAATTTGTTTCACCATCCAACTCAGCAGCAATTTCCCTTATTTTATTCTTATTTACAGTCAAACTTTATAGGGACTTTCTAAGATAAAAACATCACTAGGATGATGAGGACCTCTTTTTTAATCCATAAATATTCATTCCTGATGTATACCTAGGAATCCAGTCCACAAACTCAATGAAAAAGTACACCTTTGACCATTAATCATACTTATTACTACACAGTCATCTCCAGTATTGAATGTAAACTAAACAAGATGATAAAACTAAGAAACAAGTTTTGGATAAATTTTCCTTTTATCTTTTGTGAACCAGTTCATCCTTCCTTTCTCTTCTGATAATTTCTAAATGAGTGACTCACTTTTTAGCAACCACTTTGGATAGACTTCCTTTTCTTGTACTACAGTTCTATCATGAAGATTCAGATTTGACGGTCCCTCAGGCATTACTTTTGGTACATTTTTCACTTTCTTTTGAGATATATGCTTCTCAGGACTCAATTAATATGGGAACATTATTCTGGGCATTCAACAAGGGTTCGAGAAATGTGATGTGATGAAATAGGACTAACATTTTGAGATATAGGGGATTAATTTATGAGAGAAGAGAGCTTGGGTGAAGAGAAGAGTGAAGGAAAATGATTTTTTATCATTTAAGGATTTCGAATGTTGCAAATTCAAATACATAGTATAAAAACAATAAAATAATTGATATAGAGACATAGAAAATAAAATTATAAAAAATAGAAACTTGATTCATTACAGTGAGACCAGAAAAGGTTGTCACAGTATCATCATTATAGTTTGAATCTAAATGGTGAAACCATATTTTTGGAACTGAAAGAGTAAGACAATAACCTAGAGAGAGTCACTGTGAGACCGTAAACATGAGATAGTGACATCAATACAGTAACTTTTGAAACCATGAATCATGAATCCAAAAACTGCGAAATGTTAAGTGGGAGACAGTAACCAAGAGATAATAATCTTTTTACTTAATACATATCATTCCTAATCCTTGTATGATGTAATTTATCCTTTTATAATTCAATAGTTTAGTGAATATATCCAAAAGTAGATATTCAGAACTAATGAATTCTAATGATATATGACATCTTTGATAATGATCTCTCAAAAAGTGATGCCTTACATCACTATGATTTGTACTTGAGTGTGAAAAATGATTATTTGAAACGTTAACAGCACTTGAATTATCACAATTTATATGTAAAAGTCTAAATTGATATCCATAGTCTAGTAATGTGTGCTTCACCAACAAAATTTGTTTACAATAACAACCAGAACATATGTATTCAACCTCGGTAGTGGATAATACAACAATTTTTTTTTTACTACACCAAGAAACCAAAGACTTTTCGAAAAAGTTACATGTCCCAGAGGTCCTCTTTATATCTAACTTTCATCCTCCAAAATCAGCATCAGAATAAATCACTATATCAAATTATTATCCTTTAGGTTAAAAAACCCAAAATTGATTGTGTGTGTGATGTATTTGAAATTATTTTAATATCATTTAAGAGTGATTCTTTGGGATTAGCTTTATAATGATCACACATACACACACTAAACATTATATTCGGCCTACAAGCTGTGAAGTAGAAAATACTTCCCATCATTTCTCTATAAGTTTTTTGATTGAAAACTATACCATATTCATCAAGATCCATATTACAAGTAGTACTCATTGGATAATTGATACGTCTATTTCTATCAAATACAAACCATTTTAAAATATAGTTTTTTTTATTTACATTCATTTAAGATGATACCTTCCTTATATTGAAAGATTTCAAATCAAAGAAAGAACGTCAATTCACCCATAAAACTCATTTCAAATTCACTTTTCTTCATTTTAGAAAAATCAATATGTAAATAATTTCTTAAATATCAAAAAATAATCCCATCTACATGAATTTGAACAACTAAAACATCTTTAGAAATTCGTTTTATAAATAGTGTAAGATCAAGAATTCCTTTCGTAAAAACCATTTGTAATTTGAAAATACTTATTCTATCGTACCAAACTCTTGGAGCTTGTTTTAAACCATATAAAGATTTTGAGAATTTGAAAACATGATTTGTAAAATGAGGGTTCGTAAAACCAAGGGTTGTTCATGAAAAATATTCTCAACTATATTCCCAATTAGGAATGATCTTTTAACATCCATTTGATAAATTTTGAAATTAAGATGTGAAACATAAGAAAGAAGGATCCTGATTACATTATGTCTAGATTCTAGTGCAATGGTTTCCTCATAGTCAATGCCTTCTTCTTGGCTATAACCTTGTTCAACCAATCGAGCTTAGTTTCTTACAATGTTACCTATTTCACCCACTTTTTTCATGAACACCCTTTTAGTGTGTATGTTCAAGGTGTATTGGGGTATATCGACAAGTTTCCAACCATTATTTATTTTAAATTTATTATGTTATTTTTTTATAGACATCAAGCGAAATTCATTTTTGATAGCATCATTGAATTTTTTAGGTTCAAGATATGAAAAGAAATTGTGATATTCATCCTGATTTCAATGAAAATCTCTAGTTTGTGTCCATTTATCTAAATCTTCAACAAAAACATCTAAAGGACGGTTCTTAAGGGTTATAGTGGGTCTATAAAAGGTGGGGAGAGTAATTTCAGGTTCACCTACAGGTTTGGGTTCATCATATCCATATTTTTAAGAATTTCTTGAACTGTTTATTTTAATAGATTTATTGACATGAGGATTCAATGATTTTTCAGTTATTTCTAGGGGTTTTATATCATCTTCAAGATCCTCTAGAGGGGTCTTAGGTTTATTTGGATATATTTCCTCAAATTTGACATGTACAGATTCTTCCACACATATTGTTCTTTTTTAAAGACTCTATAAGCTTTACTATAGGATGAGTAACCTAGAAATATTCCAGCACCACTCTTGGATGCAAACTTATCAAGTTATCCTTGGTATTAAGAATATAAATTTTGCAACCAAAAACTTTGAAGTTACTAACATTGCATTGTATATTGTTTGACAACTTATAAGGGGTATTCTTGAGGATAAGTCTAATTAAAAATCTATTAATTATGTAGAAATATGTCTTCATAACCTCCATCCAGAAGTAAAAAGGTAGGTCACAATCATTAAGAACTGTTCGGACTATCTCTTGTAAGGAACTATTCCTTTTTTCCACAACTCCACAATGTTTAGGTGTCCTAGGGGAAGATAAGTTATGACTATATACATTGTGTAAGAAAAAATATTCAAAGTATAGATTTTCAAAATCATGTTTATGATCACTTTGTAAGGATTTTATTCTATATCCACTTAGATTTTCAACAATTATAACATACTTGGAGAAGTAAGTACATGCCTCACTTTTGTGAGATAAGAAATAAGTCCATGTTAACCTAGAATTTTAATCTACAAGAAAATAGACATAGTGCTTCGAATTTAAACAAGAATCTTAATATGGTCCGAACAAATCCATGTGAAATAACTCTAAAGGATGAGAAGTTGAAACTTATTTCATTTATTTGAAAGATATCTTGTGTCATCAACCCTTTTGATAATTATTACTAACATTATCATTTGGAAAGTGTAGTTTGGGTAGGTCATTGACTTATCCTTTCCTGGAAATCATCCTAAGGGAGTGTATATTGTAGTGTCATAATCTCCTATAACAAATCCAAGACTCATTTTTACATACTCTTAAACAAGGATGATTTTTAGAAATTAAAAAATCTATGTTAACAACATAATCATTTTCATTTCTAAAAGTAGAAAATATTATTTAATTTTTAGTTTTGTAGACATTACAAGAATAATTTTAAAATTTAACATGAATTACATCATCATGTAATTGTGAAATAATAAGAAAATCTTATTTCAGTCCATTGAAAAATGTACTTTAGAAATAAAACTAAGTTAGATCTACCAATATGTCTTAATCCAATTATTTCCTTCATAATTTTCACAAAAGGTGGAAAATCCACCATCAATCTTGATTATATTATATAATCCTGAATAATATCTTGTCACATGTCTTGAACATCGACTTTCTAGTACCATAAGATTCTATAGAAGATCTTTAGGCAGCGTTCCTACAAAATAATCAAATAAAAATTGATTTTGGTACCCAAACATGTTTGGATCTAGTGATATTAGTAATCAGTTCATTAGGTACCCACATTTTCTTCATGGGTTTCCTATAATAATTATATAATATATTTGAAAAATAAACTATATTTTCTCGAGAATAACTTGAGGTAGTAAAACATTTTCAATAATAGAAACTAACTGAAAAATAATCATTTTTTTGGTAGAAAATAATATTTTCATGATTTATTTATATAACGTGTTTTTGATTTGTTTTTCAATACAAGATGATATCCAATAACAGAAGTGTTATTATGACCTATCTATTAACCATGGATTTGAATAGGGTATTTTTTCCATTGGTAAAATTTGATAGATCTTTCTTCAATTGATAAATAGGAATATATATTTAATTTTTTCATTGACCAATTGAGAATTCAATTATTTTTCAGATGTATATTCAAAATTAATAGTTACTGTAAGAGTATGATGTTTTTTTAAATATTTATATTTATCTTTTAATTCATTTCATATCTCTTCCAGTAGGTTATAATATTCAAATATTTCATCACTTGTCATATTTTTAGAATCACATTCATTTCTAGAATAGTATGAATTGTGTGTAGTAGAATCTAAGGATACCTTAGACGTGTTTGTTAAAAAATACATATTTAATATGTTATCTTTCTCATCATGAGATGATGCTGATACACTAGAGATATCTTCAGAGGCACTGCAGGTGGCCTTCATAGAATCATTATATTTATTGTCTTTGTTTTCATTATTCTTTTTTTTTATTTTAAGTTTGGGAAGTCAACTTTGAAATGTCCTCTCCTCTTATATTCACAGTATTTTATATCCTCTGAGTTGCCATTTCTTTTCTAGACCTTTTTCTAGTTTCCCTTGTTATCACACCTTCCTTAATAATTGGGATTCCTATACAACTTCTTCTTCTTATAGAATTTTATGAATATTCTTGACTTCTGAGCCATCCTTCATCACTATATAATCTTAATTAAATATTACTAAAGCATTAAACATAGGCTAGCACCTTCTCTCCTTCATTTTTATTAGATCTTGTAGTCTTGAATGCTAGATATTTCTTCTTAGGTTCATCTTCTTCTTCCTTATTGACTTCTAGCACTTCTTCACACACAAGAAATTTTCCAATGAATTATTTTATTCATAATTTTATGATGTCACATGATTCTATTATGGAGATAAAAGTTCCTCACCATCTATCAGGTAAGCATTTGAGAATCCTCATTATTTTTTCTTGGGCACTAACATCTCTTTATAGAGAGATCATCGTGTTCACTCTTTTGTTAATCCTAATAAACATGTTAGAAATAGCCTCACTAGGATTCATTTTAAATATATTATTTTTAATAGTATATGTGTTAAGTCTGATTTCCTTAACACTCCACTTTTCTTCAGGTGAAATCGAAAAAGTATCCTGAATTTCATGGGCTATTTTACAAGAAAAAATTCTATTAAATTATTCATCTACTGAATAACAGTATAAAGAATTCATGGATTTAAAATTATTGGTATAATTATTTTTAGTTGGATCATACCACATGGTTCTAGCAGTATAAGGAATTTTATATTCATCTACAATTGAAGACCAAATATCAAAACCCATACTTTTTAAGTTCGTTTTCATTTTAATTTTTCATTGTGTATAAGTTTTTAAATTACTTAATGGATTTTTTTTCATAGAAACAAATTACAATATATTATCCATTCATAGACTGTAAAGTGTATATTTTTTAATTATTTTAGTGAATTAAAATTTAGAACTAACAGAAAGTTTTAGATATTTAGAACACACCAAAAAGCAAACTTGAAAATTTTGTTAAACAGATTAACAGACATAAAATTTTGACAATAGGGATATTAAAAACTCCTCTCATAACTAATGTTTTTTCAGATAGGATACTCAAGATTGGGGTGAATTTAGTTCTTACATAAAAATTTGTTAAAAATGATTTCTTAAATGATTCACACAATTAAAATTAAAATAGGTTAGTTAATCAAGGTAATAAGATTAAAAGAGTTTGGATATTCAAATAGATTCTCATAATATTGATTAATTTTTAGTAGTATCAATGTGAGATATTGATACAACAATTGAAACAACTATAATAAGGAAAAAATATTACAACTACTATACAATAATAACTAACAAAGTAGATTTTAGTTTCTTGAAATACAAATTAAAACAAAGAAAGTCCAAATAGAAACACAGAGATGATAAAACAAGTGGTTTAGTCTCAAGTTGAGACCTAATCCACTCCATAGGGTGATCACCTTCCAAAAAGAAGTTTATTTTTATAAACTTGATCCAAACCTTGGATCGAGGTAATCAATAGTACACAAGACTCTCCAGGTCACAAGACCTCTTCTTGTGTTATTCGTGGTCATAAAATACCAGGTCACATAGGGACCACTTCTACACATAAATGTAGGATTAACCATATATAAGATGATATGAGTGGAAGGATATCTTGTATCATTTAGTTTGATAGAGGAGAGAATGGGTGTTTTATGATAGACACAAAAACAGATTGAAATTATGTAAAAATGTAGATGATAGAGAAAATAAGTATTTGGGAGGATTTAAAAGGCTCTCTGTGTCTTGATATGTAGGTATAGTCTTCTTGGATGTAGCTGATATGATGTTTGAGTCCTCTTATGGAATTTGACACAAAAATAGGGTGTCATATTCCTGATTCTAGGTGCATGTATGGTTCTGCATGCATATTCTTCTCCTTCTATGATATGCTGAATTAGTTTTTCAATTTGATGTGAGACTCGTTTTATATTGCCTCATGTGTTATTATTTGTGTTCATCAGTTCATAGTGGTTTCATGAGAGTTTTTGATGTTCTTCAGTATATCTCATGCATTCATTTTCTATAGGTCCCATGGTTTTATTATTATTTTGGGTTTCATTTGTTTAATCCAGAAGGAATCATGAATTACAGACCTATTACCTCGTACTTCTACGTGACATGTCTACAAAGAAACATTAATTATGTCGGTTCCATTAAATGACTCATATATTAATTTTAGAAATAACATTTAAATTTAAATAGGAAAAGATATAAAGTATGGAATGATGTCATAATATGTCTTGAAATGGAGTCACTGGAAAGGATGTATTCTTCATTTCCATTGAATTATGAGACATTCACAGTGCCACATTTGCATTGAGATCAGGAACTAGTAGGATAGATTCAGTTTCAGGATCATGATGTCTATTCCATTGTCAAAATAGTTAACAATGTCTGTGAGATAGTTGCAAGGAACTAGTTTCATAATATTTATGATCTCTGAAACTGGATATAGTTTTATAATCACGATGTCTGAGTCACAGAGTCATGGTTTCGGGGTTAGGGTTATGGTGTTTAAAATATGGTGAATGGGTTATAGTGTAGTGGACATTTCCAAAATCTTGAATTGGTGGAAGACTTATGGTTGATCAGACTTAGCAGAATATATGTAAAACTATCTTTAGAATTAATATTCACATAATTAATTTGACTTAAGAATTATTAAAATAAAACACTATAAAACAAGATCAATCATGATTTACATGATTCAAATATGATTTATAATATTCTGAATATGAATATTTTTAATGTTTATACCATAATTTTTAATAATTTAAGCATAGGGAAACTAAAAATCTCCACACAGGATTTGAGATAGATTAAACTAGGTTAACATTATTTTTGGTCATTAAAACATGATTAAAACATGAGGAGTCCATCAATGTTATTTTAATCCACAATATAAATAGAGTATATATATTAATGATCATGGTAAATATGGGTATTTTGAGACTACATTCCATATATATCATTAGGTTTTCTATAAATGGTTGTTTTTTTGAAATTGGAAGATATTCTAGGCCATACTATGAAAGAGGATGTGTGAGGATCATATGATATTTTTATGTAAAAAATAGTGAAGATTTGGATATAGACATAAATGTGATAGTATATATATATATAATGAAGATGTTATTGGAAAAATTTTGGTTATATCTATGGTGAGTCATGCTGGATGTTTTGAGGAACAATAATCCCCAAAACATCAAACATGTTATGATGATGAAGGATATCCATTTCCATCGCTCAATAAGACTAAAAAAACAACACAATGAATGGTAAAATTTTCATGAATGGGAACATTCCATATCTATTTATATTCATGTATAAATTTCTTGGCTACATAAAATTATTAAAAGAAGAAATGAGAAAAACATAGAATTAACCTTTCAAAAAAATAGTCGATGTGTAGTTTCTTTGAAATCCTATGTTTTATGCAAAATTTTAAAAATATGTGAGGGGGAGATCTTGAAAAGTTTTGGCACATGTAAGTGTTAAATTCAATGTATTTGGAAGGACCCAAGTGATAAATAGCATAAAACATAATAAGGAAGGAAATATAAGCCATTTAATAGGATAACACATGAGTTAATGGAGGAGGGTGTTGGGTGAGTCTGTTATTATATTATTTTGAACTAATTCTTATAATTAGTTATTATAACCCAGTGAATGTAAAAATTAAATAATTTTGGTGATTGGGGGGGGGGGAGATCACCTTAATTTATTATAATGTCTAAATATCAATATAAAATATATTTTTCTGTTATTTGATCTCAGTTTTTGATGTAGAAATATTTAATTGAATACGATTATGTTTAGTTTCTATTTCACATAGAAACATTCATCTTGGGGTGATTGCATAATTTCTCCCTTCACTTAATTAATCATTTATATGAGGGAATATGTAGGGTTTTGTGGTAAATTATTGAGTTACTTTTGATAAAAGTGTCTGTGGTGGTGGATCTTTCTATATTTCTCAAGACTTCCTTCACCTTATTGGGAGTTTCTTGAGATGTTTAGTTATATCCTAATGAATACCTTTCAAAATAATATAATGTATGATCTACCATTAGTGATCACTTTAAATTTTAATCTCACACTAATTACCCCTCCTTGATGAGAGACGAATCAATAATTAATTCTATCATTGATCAAGTTTTAGTAAAAAAAGGATAACCAATTCAAGAATGGGATAACATAATACATGGTTATCTAACACCTAAAACAATAACCTATTTTATCTCCATATTTAAATTAATATTAATATTATTTTGATTATTTATTTCTTTTCAAAAAAACCTAATTTTTTATTTTACTAATTGAGATTGTTTGAAATTTTGACCCATCATTTGAGACTACATTTAGTATATGCTATAATACAAATTAATATTTAAAATTAATTTCATTTTATACCAATCCATGATAGTTTTGTCAATAAAATAATTATATTATGTTGTGAAGACCCACTCAATATAACATTGTAGTGTTCTTGGGTTGATTGTGTTTGTTGAAAAAGAATGTTTTTATGGTTTTTTTGTGGAGTTCAAGAGAGATTGTTGATAGGGAATTCTAAAAAATATCCAATATAATGTAATGGATTCTCCATAGGTGGTACAAAAAAATACATATATAAATTTTGTCCACTTCAAACTGTCTTCCAAATTGGGGGGGTGACAAAACTAGAGGATGGAGAATGGTGTTTTTGGTAAAGGATGTTGTGTGTAAGATTGATGGTGGCCTATAAGGTGGTTCACAAGGAATGTTTTGGGATCACCACATCAAAATATGGTAAATTCAAGAAGCATGCACAATATTTGAATTCATGTGAATGTTTAGTTTTCACACCAAAGATAATAGTGCACGTGATTGAAAAATAGAGATAAAGTGATCCATGTGAAAGAGAGTTACATGCCCAATGCGGCGTCAAATTGAGATCTTACCTACTTAAAGAAATATTACACATGAAGAGGAAGACAAGTAATAATATTATGAATACGGTCGACCGAGTCAATAAATAAGATGATACCCCTCTCATTTTATCATATTCACCCATAGAGAAAATCATTGGCATATGAATTTTGGAAAATAGACTTTCACGTAAGATAGGAGTTTCACATAAGATGGCAGTTGCATGCAAGGAATAAAATTTGTGCACAAGAGGATTTTCTATGGAAACACACTTATGTTGGGTGTTCTACACCTATACTCAAATATTGAGTGCAAGGTGTTAATGATGCACATGAGACACTTAATGGTTTCACGAAAGATATTGTTTTACCATTAATTCTATTGTAAAGTGGTATTCATGATGTGGATGAAATTTGAACTACATGATACACAAAATGAGTGGTAAAACATATTGATTCAGGTAATAAAGAGGATATTTTGAATAAGTATTGAGAACACTTCAATTGATATAGAAATGAGATTTCATATTGGGAATGATTTTATACTTGGAGGGATAGTGATTCCACTCCAAAATGTGTAATTGTAGTGCACTTTAGTAGATTTGGTACATAGGAACATTTCCTTTGTAAGGTCCATGGAAATAGCCCATCTTGGGTGATAAATTTAAAATTGTTGTGTCTTGTGCATACTTTCATTTTTGGTCATATATTTATATAAGAAAGGGATAGAATAGTGTTTTTTAATGATGAAGAATTATATGAATGGGAAGATGTTTTAATATAGAAAATCCGAATTTACCCCCTATAGTTATTTAATATTGTTGGGTTAACAATTGGTATTAAAGACCAAGGTTAATTTCAGTGTTTCTCTCATGGATTTTGTAAATCAAAAATGAATTCTAATATTCAAAGGATAAAATTTTCTATTACTGAAGAATCTAATGTAGAACTACATCCTATATTTAGGTATTGATGTCTTCATAGAAGAGATTCATAGTATTTCAACCAGTGTGGAAACTGGTACATTATCAGGATATTACTGAAGGAAATTAGATGCGGATGCCAGAGGAATCAATGATTTAAGAGAGCCCTATCTAATTAAAAATAAACAAAGGTAATTTCTTGAAAGACATCACACAGTATGTGGGAAATGTTACTAAATACTTGTGGGGGTGAATGATATTTCAGAGAAGAAATGTTGTAGGTTCTTCTAAAATAAGAATGAGGATACCAGAATGCAACCTAATGAGTTTGTTGATGCATTATTTGATGGGTTGAATGTTTTTATATATGACATGTTTGGTCTTGGAGAAATTATTGGTGATGTAAAGACTGCTAAGTGCATCTTAGAAAGACATAAACCATGGTTCAATTTCAAAGATTCTTTGTTATATGATAATGATCCAAAAGGGATGACATAATATAAATTGGATAGTACTCTTGTCACATATGAGATGAGAAATGAGGACATTTATTCTATGGAAAAATAGAAATAAAATAGGTGGAATTCAATGCCATGAATAATATCACCATTTAATATATTCATGAAGAAGAATAGATGGATGAGGTGATGGAATTCCTTTCATCAAATATATAGGGTGGAAAAAGAAAGTTCTAGTGGAAACATATACTTATATGCTTTCTGTGTGGAATGGTTTGAAATATTAAAGAAAGATTCCACAAGAAGATTCTTTATGATGGTGAGGATAAATTTGAAATTTATATAAATTAGTCTTCATCCTATCTAAATGGTAAGAAAAATTTTAGGATAAATTTATTCAAAAATAAAAATATTCTTTCACAATAATATGAAAATTTAGATATATCTAAAGTAGAAGAGATTTGAAAAAACATATCAGGGGAAATTCTATGTTGGTAGTTCTAGGTTTCCCCTAGAAACAGGAATAAAGTGAAAATGGTTCATAAGAATTAAAAAGGAAGAGACGATATGTAGGCTGAATTAGAATCTCATCTCGAGGAGATATATGTTTGGAGATCCAATATGTAGAAAGCTAGAAAGCAGGTTTGTGATGATAGACTCAATATACAATAGTAGGAATAAGACAATTCATCGCTGATGGAATAAAGTAAAAATATCATGTCTTCATTTCTTGTGGAATCAAAATGAATTGAGTACATGATCAATCTTGAAGAATAGAAAAGATTTAACAATAGTTTGAATAAAAAAGTTAAAAAAAAATTAAAATGCCTTGAAGAACTTGAATAAAAATTACACAACTAACAATGAAAATTTAAGGACCGAGAGAAACTCTTGAATCTCTATATGACATGAGGGAATCAAACCACTCATGCAATAGAAATGCAGGAAGTAGAGCATAGGGGTCCATCAGAATAGAATAAGATGACAAATTCCACTGATAAGGATGGTATATTTCTTGATTGAAAAAATAATGTTTTCATGATTGAATTCAAACCATAATCACCCGCTTCGTGATTCAATATTGATTGAGTTGTCAATAAGAACCATAAAATTCAAATAACTCAAGTGAAAACTCGTAGTATTGTTGGGACACATAGGAATGCACCCCACATTGTTTGTTCATTACATTTATAAGAGTTACCAATTAAAACTAGATCAATAGAGGCATTCATATAGATCTCAATAGTCTAGGATATCATTTTATAGTCAAAATATCTGGAGTGGATGATTTGAAAACATTGTAAGATAATGTTCAATAAAAAAGCAGATAAATGTGTTGATATAGAATAAACATGTTCATAAGTAGTAGCTTAATATTCCATCAAATGAGGTAAAAATACACAATCAATTTATAGCTTTATAAGATGATGTTGGTCTATCATACTCTAAGAAAAATAAATATTGTCAATACATACTGGGTATGAAGACAAAAAAATGAATCATATAGAAAAGTGATTAACATGCAGTGCTTGTACAAATCTCCCTTAAAGAATAATATCATTCTGGTGTATGGATCCTTGATAGGGATGCACATCCCATATGATACGTAATAAGGATCTTATTAAAGCCATAAAATATAATATGGAAGGATTTTTTAAATTTATAAATGATGATGGGCTAAAGATTATTGGATTGAGGAAATATAAATTTGGGGGGTAAAGAAATAAGACATGATGATGTCTTTGTTTTTAAAGGTCTCAGTCACAACATTCATTGTGTTAGTAAAATATGTGACTTAGGGGATGAAATAATAATTACTAATAATATTTTTATGATCAATGGATGTTATGTAGTAGATTTTATACTAGGAAAAAAGGGGAATCATTACCTTGTAAGTGGAGAAGAAGACATGATATTTTTATCAAGAGAGGTGGAAAATAGGTTGTGTCATTAAAATCTTGGTCATCTATTCCAACCATCCCTATAAAATCCAATGAAATGTTATTTATCTCAAATCCTCCCTAATCTATCATGCGGTCATACTCAACCATGAAATGCTTTTCAATAAAAGAATATCATCATAAATATATACAAGGAAAAAGAAAAAAAATTCAAATAGAGTGCTTTAATTGGTGCATATAGTTGTATTTGGACCTATATCACCAAGATCCTTTGATGGGTAGAGCATCACATTCTTTTCATTAATTATTTAAGCATGATTTAATGGGTAATTTTAATTTCCCAAAAGATATATGTGTTTAATTGCAAAACATAATATTAGAGGGAATTAGAAAGGATTCTTGGACAAAAAATTCTTATATTTTATACTGATAATGGTATGGGAATTAAAAACATCTAGGTAGAGGATTTTCATGATAAATATGGGATATGTAATAATGTTTCATCTATGAGAACTCCAAAACAAAATAGACTGGTTTAAAGAAAAAATTAGATTATCAATAACATGAACTGAACAATGCTTATTGAAAAATAAATAAAAGAGAAATTATAGAAGGAATAAGTTTTGACAATAGTGTACACAACTAATAGTGATATATTGTGTTCTAAAGAAGAAAATACTCCATATGAGATGTGTTATGGAAATAATCCAACACCGAAATACTTTTAAATCTTTATAAGTAAGTGTTTTATTCTATATAAAGAGAATCTTAATAAATTTGAGTAGCATGGAAATGAGGGGATATTCATTGCTACTATAGAAAGAGAAAATCATATAAATGATTCAACAATAAGCTGGAAAAAAGTAGATGAAAGCAATGATGTCACTATTTTGGAAAATGAATAGAAACTTCAATAATACAGTGAGTAGTTTTCTGATGAAAGTGATGAGGAGTTATGAAAAACAGGGAGAGAAGAAGTCCAAAATGATGATTCAAAAGAAGATAGTGATGATAAGCTATAAGAATTCAATTCTATATCTGCACGAAAGCCAAATATTTTAGCTATAATATAATGAAAAAATATCCTTTGTGATCAAGCATCACCTGTCCAACCAAGAAGAATGATGTCAATACAGCATACATTCTTTCTCTCTTAGATAGAGCCATCATTTTTTTATGTTTTAGTTGGAATTGAGAACTGTGTTTAGGCTATGAATGAAGATCTCAACTAAATTGAGAAGAATAAAACATGGGATATTGTTTCGAGGCCAAAAGATAAGAATTTCATCGATACTAAATGGTTATTTCATAATAATATGACTAAAAATAGAGCAATGATTAAAAAAATCATGACTAGTGTGTAAAGAGTTTCTCATATAGAGGTTATCATGGTTGATGAAACATTTTCACCTATTTTAAGACATGATATAATTAGATTATTCTTGGACATAATAATTAAAAGAATGTTCATTATTTTCTAGAGAGACGTCAAGTCAAAATTTATGAATGTGGTTTTGGAAGAATAAGTTTATTTTAAGAAACAATATGGGATTCTCATTCCTGAGGATGAGAATAAAATGTGTATGATGAGGAAGGTTCTATATGGATTGAAACAATCACCAAGATAATGGTATTTAATTATTGATCAAATTTTTAAGAAGCTCAATTTTCCGTATGGTGGAGATGATAACAATCAATATTTCAGAAATGAATGTAATCAAAATATGATGGTGGTAGTATATGTTGATGATATAATATTTTTTGGATTAGATGAAGAAAAATGCAAGATGTTTTCAGAATTCAAGAAAAGTGAGTTCTAAATGTTAATGATTTGTGAACTAAACATTTTTTATTTGTTTACAGACAAGACACAGAAAAAATGGATCATTATTTTATCAATATTAGTATTCTGAAGAGGTTTTGGAGAATATTTAAAATGGATTATTCAAAGGATATTACTACTCTTGTGGATACCCAAATTAAATGGTCATGGGATGGTGAAGAAAATGTAGTTAATGTCATAGAATATAGGAAAATCATTGGAAAAATATTTTACTTGATAGCAACAAGACATGATATTTTTCCCATATGAAAAGTAATAAGATATCAAATCAATCACAAAGTAAGTAATTTTATTTTCGTGAAAATAACAATTTTGAATATCAAGGGTGTAGTGGATTTCAAATTACTACACAATGAAAAATATTACAATGTGTTATTTGGCTATACAGATGAATATTGGTCTAGATAAATAGATTATAGAAAATCAACATCAATTGGTGCATTCTATCAGTGTGGATTGGGTATTTCATGACTATTAAATAAAAAATATTTCATTCTATTGAGAACCACAGAAGCTGAATATATTGGGGCTGAAGAAGGATCTTGATGATATGGGATTTGAGGTAAAGTATCTGATCAGAATCCATTATGATAATAATATTCCATAAATATTTGAAAAATAATCAATCCATATTTCATGGAAAAATAACATTGAAATCAAATATCAATTTATCTAGGTGACTGTGGATCAAGGGATTGTGGAGTTGGAGTATGTGCATATAAAACTATTGTTTTCTGGCATACTGATGAAGGCCATACCCAAGGAATCATTTTAAAGGCATTGAATAACTCTCTAATTTCATTCAACTCCTCACACATAAAAAAGCATGGATGTGAAACCCAATATCGGTGAGGTATGATGTGTTTTTCTATACTTCACTGATCTTTGTTCCTTACCCAGTTGCAGACCGGAAAAGAGTGACAATAGGGTTCATTAAAAAAGGGGAGAAATTGTGGCTATGAAAGGGAGAAAATGTATTAGTCAAGATATGGTATAATATGATTATGAAGAAACTAAGAGTGGGAATAATGAAATAGAGGGAGTTTTAAATATTATGATGATAAAGGTGATCGATTAATAGATATAAATCATGAAATTCAGAGTTTGTGATGAAAAAAATGACTAGATTTAAGAGTGAAGTTTTTCATTAATGAGCTTTGCATGATACTCTTGTTAATCACCTGAAGGATAAATCATGTGTGCTTAGATTGTGTGTTAGGTAAATCTTTGATTTCTATATGAATCATAAGATGTGAATGGTGGTATACTATGGATTTTTTTTTAACAAATCATCATAATGTGATGTTTTTTCAACAAAACCAAGGAGGATATTGTTAGAAAAATCACTACATGTATCATTGAATAAGTTTTTTGGTTGATTTTATTTATTGAAAATGTTGGTATCTAGGATTTTTTGAGGAATTAAATAGTGATTTATGTCAAGGTATGATGATAATTATCCTAGAAAAACTAATGAATTCTCTGGAAGTGGTACAGAAAAACACATATATAAGGTGGAACTGTTTTCCAAAATTTTCCAAACATTTGGCATCCAAAACTAAATGATTGAATAAGGTGTTTTTGGAAAATAATGTTGTTCTCAAGATTGAAGGTGGTTTTGAAAATTTCACATAAGTAATGTTTTGGGATTACCACATAAAAAATGGAAAATTCATGAAGTGTGAGAAAGATTTGAATTTTTGAGAAAGCTAATTTGCGTGCCGATTACAGAGTTATGTGTGTCTGTGAATTAGAGATGAAGTGATCTATGAAAAATAGATTTACACACCCAATGCACTATCAAGTCTAGATATTATGTTCTCAATATAATCATACATGCATAGAGTAATACATGTAAGAATATTGCATATAGGGTCAACCATGTCAATAAATAAGCGACAACCCCCCACTCATTTCAAGATCTCAATCCTTAGAGAAAAATATTGATATGAATTTCATAGGACTTTTCGAAAAGGGAGTTTCACCTATAGAAGGGTTTGTTTATAATAATAGAGTTGTGTACAAATCATAAATGTTGAGTGAAATAGGGTTTCCAAGATAACACAAATAAATTATGAGTTTTTTATATAAAATCAAATGTTGCGTGCAAGGTGTTAATGTTGCATGAAAGACACTTAATGGTTGTGTGAAAGATAGAGGTTTCAATGTAATTAAGTGGTAAAGTGGTATTAATCATTTGGTTTAATGTGACACTAAATGACAAACAAAATGGGTTGTAAAAAATACAGATTCATGTAATCAAAGGGGGTTATTTTGAAGAAAAATTTAGTACAGTATAGTTGAGAGAGTAGTGAGCTATCTAATTGTTATTTGTTTTAGGCTAAGAGGGATAGTGAGTCCACACCAAAATTTTTTAATAGTAGTGCATTTTTGTGGATTTGATACATAGACACATTTCCTTTGTATGATCATTTTACATATCCTAGTTCATGAGAACCATGTAAAATTGTTTTGTATTGAACATTATTTAATTTATGTTCTTGTATTATGATGGGAAAGGGAGATAATAGTTTTTTTATGATGAAAAAAATATCTGAAGGGGATGTTTTTTTAATCTATCATTCCCTGATCCACCCCCTCTCATGGTATTTAACCTAGTTGGGATAATAATACATGAAAAATAACCATTCTAATTTTTATGAACCTATTTCTCCTTTGAAATTCATAAAAAAATATGAACATTTCATAAGTTATAAAATAACATTATTAAATGGAATCAATATTCCATTGGTATGAGAGAAATAACATAAAAATATAGAAAATAAATTTAGTGATTTGGGATTTAGTTAAAGGGATAAGGTTATTATGGTTGCATATAATTTAAAAGGATATGTTGTTAAATGGTAATAATTCCATCAAACTACTAAGAAGGGAAGAGAATTTTTTTTAATGAAATTATATTAAGGCCCGATTCCTTGAAAAATAAATTCGATAAAATAAATGGTTTCAGATGGATTTTTTTTCTAAATTTATGAAAAAATGATGTTGATAATGTTGTTTAGTGTGAGGGTAACATTATAAGATAAGAGATTCATGGTGTATATTATATATTGAAACTATAAATAATGAATTATTTCTTCTTTCATGAACTAATTAATGGTATACAATCAGCATTAATAACTCAAAATTATTTATCTTATAATTAGATAGTGAAATATGACACTAAGATTGAAAGGCACTATCAGAGTCTTATATTATCATATGAAATCATGGGAACAACATAGAAGGTGATATCTATAGTGGAAGAACTTTTTCAAATGATGACAAAAGGGTTGAATTTACAACATGAAATAATTTTGGAAAGAAACACACCAATGCATTTTTGAATGGAGTGGGAGTCCATTCCAAGTGCATATACAAAGAACGTCAAGGTCATCAGTGAAAGGAAAGTTAGATTATAACATATCATACTTTATAGATATATATTACTTCAATATTGAATAATATTTATTACATAACACAACAATCCCATTCTACAGCCATATAGCTTTAGTGTCTTAAGAAACCGGGAAATATAAACAACTGGTTCATTAAATATCCACATTGTCTCATACTTATTTATTTATAAATAGACTCCCTTTTGAAGTTTTTTTCTTAATACCCTTCTTCATGACCTATGGAAATGAAACATATGAAAGTGTGAGCTGAAATTACCAATAAGAGTATACAAGGGAAATGTCAATCATATCCTAATCATAAGAACATAACATTTTAAAATCATATCCTGCATATAAAAGATCATAATATTTGGTCATGGGATGAATCATAAAAGTGAAATTTAATCCCAATAATCATAAAATAATAAATTAATTTTTGTGTCATACACAAAAAACCATTTAAAATCATTTCATATTAGTCAGGTATCATTTCCAAGACTATCATAGGAGACAATGTCCACTAATTAACAGAGTTCACTCCACCTTCTAGCCCCATATTACTAATCCTGATTTATATTAAAATCCAATCATGTTTATTTCATGTGATATAAATCATTACACAATGCATTTTAGGGCTATATAGGTCCAACCCATCTTATTATGAAACCATTCTTATGTGTTCCACAAAAACATAAAAATATTTACCATAGTACAACCCAAGAAAAAAAATGTGTTTCTTAAACATAATTCCATTATAATTTATAAAAAACAAATGGATTTCTGAAATTAAATTCCATAATAAACATATTAATATCATCGTAATAACAAGGATAGTAATATAAACCTATTTAAATTGTGTCATCATAGATGGAAGATACTTTTTCGAAAATATTTGAAATATATTCTTAGGGAGGATATCCTTTCTTCTTCAAAAATGTATTCCTTCTTCAAAATTGCACACAATTTTAGAAGAGATAATTTCTTGTGAAAAAAAAAATTATAATAATATAGGGGAATATTCAAGGAAAAAAGTCATTATAAAAGCATAAAAATATTTTCATTCTATACATTTTAAAAAACATTCTTATCATATTAATTCTGGAAATGTCAAAAAGTTTCTCGTACCAAAAACAAAACAATATTCTATTCATACCATTTATTAAAAATTTACCATGGGGTAAAATTTAATTTTAACAATAATATATTTATATAAAGAATATTTTGAAATATATATTTAGGGAACATGGATGTGGATGATAAATATACACCAATAAATACTTATGAATAAACAATCTAAAATAAAAAATGAGATTTGAAAATTTATCCTTTACCTTAGGTTTGATATGATTCGTACATATCCGATCCTCCTGTATAATGATTTAAATAATGTTAATTACTTATTCTATAATCATAATAATTTTTTTATTACATTTATGATCTTATTTTCATCAGTTTTTTAGTAATATTTCATTGTTAATCGTTATTCCGGTATTAACTGCTTTAGGTTCTTATGCATGTTTTATCAGATAAGTTCATATTTAGACATTTAGATTATAGTTATATCATTTAAGGAATGATATTAGTATAATATGTATCATATTTATTCATTCAATTCATGTATATAGTCATGTTTAATGAAGATCATGTGGAATGAATCACATCGCATCGCATAGATAGTAGGCCGTACGTACGCATGAGTGATGATATCATTCCAAAATTGTAGAATGATATTAGAGTGGATGTTGTATAATATTTAATAATCAATGTAATTTGATAATAATAATATATAGTTATTATTTCCTACATTATACCCATTCATTTAAGGTGGTAGTGAAATCTTGATTACCTCACAGTGTGGAGACGGTATGTAGTACGTATACACGCGTTGTGATTGTATTTTTCATAGGGTGGATAGAAGAGGAAATTTTGTTGCTTCATATTTATAATAACATATCATTATATAAGTGATTCTTATGTTATTACTTTATAATGAACTGACTAATTAATAGGAAGTTGAAGAAGATAGAAGTTTGAATGAATTGGTAGAAGAGATTTCCTCTTCTTAGAAGTGCTTCCTCAAAATCTTTTCTTAGAGCACTGAAGATGCTATTCTAATATAACCAAAACCTCCAGAATGAAGATATTAAAGTTGAGAAGTAAAAAAGGTTAGTGGTTGGACAGTCTTTTAGGATCAAAATGAAGGGAATAAGTGTCCGAGGAGGAGCCCATTTATAATTGAGGTGAGGGGCAATTTTGGAAACTCCATAAATAATAATTTATAATAAAATAAAACCCAGACCAAAAAACTCAAAAGTGTCCCCCTTTAAAATAATATATGTTATAGGGTTGTTATATCATAAACTAATAGATTTTAGACAAATTAAATAGTCCATTTAAACCATATCTTTCTAAATGACACTTAGTTATTCTATATATTTTTAATTGTGTTAATAATATTTTAAATATTTAATGGTTATAAATATTTACTTATATGGTGTTAATTGAATATAAATGGAAATTTTTATGAATTTTTAGACATTTAAATTATCAATTATTAATTATTAATTTTTTTATGATTTCTAAATAATTTAATAAAAATTTATTTTTATAAAATATCAATAGTCTCAATTTTGACACAATTCATATATTTGACTTAAAATAAAATCTTCAAAGAAGATAAATTCAAAAAATATTATTTAATACAATCCATACATGTCATAGAAAAATTTAAAAATGAGGGATCTCATTAATTAATTTATATGATATTTATTTTAATATTTTTAAACAATTTATTTGATATTTATATGAACAAAATTATTTTTACATCACTATTGTGTCATCATTAATGGTAATTTTTTAATCTCTTAAAATTATAAATAAATTTCTCTTATCTAGGTAATTAATTTACCTTTTTAGATACTATATAATTTATATATTAACATCTAGTTTACCATATATTAATATTAATATACTTATATAAAATGGGATTGTGATATTTTGTCACATTTATTAGTTTTTATTACATTCATGTCATATTCATAGGTAATTGGCCATTATGTGATTCCATTTAGAATAATAGATGATAAGGGTATAATTTAGTAATCCAATATAATTTTGACAGGTGTTATGGAAATATTATAATATTATTTTTACCCTTAATTACCTAATTTACCATTAACTGTGGTAATAAAAATAATTACCAAAGTTACTATTCATAATGTCCAAAAAGAAAAGTAACCTATTAAAAAAGTTTTTACCTACTGATTCCAAATATGGAAACTATTTTCCAAATTCAAAAAAATGATGTTTCAGTATTTAATTTAAAATTAATCCCATTGTTGAAATGGGGAAATGGGTTCCCATATAGTGTTAGCCGAGTGGTACCCACTAGTTGTACCCCTCGCTCTCCATGAGAACTGGTGTAGGCTCGAGTCCCACTAGACTCAGACACTGTGTGGATTATGTATAGGGTGATTCCAATCCATTAATTAGTTGGGTAATGTGGCGTGCACTTGGTCTTTGTCGGGGGGCCCGCTAGGAGTTGGTGTTAGCAACCCACATTTTTCAAATGATGGAGAGGGGCTACTCGATGTTGTCAATTTGGATTAATCTTAAGGTCCTCTAGGTCATGATATTTCTTATGTCAGTGAAGTCTGTTTGGGTTCCACCTTATTCCCATAAAATGGGGCTCTATTATTATTAAAACAAAAATTTGAAGGCCTTCGAGCCGTTGGATGGAGAAATTGGTTTTGAATGTTAAAACATTAAAAATATTGAAATGCATTTACCTATGAATTCAATGTAAAATTAATGCTGATGACATAATTTATATTGAATGATAAAAATATAATCTATTTATACATTAAAACCATTAAAAATTATAATTTAACCATATTAATTATCAGGATGAAAGTAGTTGTTTTTAATTAAAATTTAGCGTATTTTTACTATTCATCAAAAAATTAAAGTTAACAGAAAAATATCAAAAATTAATCCAAAGTAAATTTTATATGCCACTTAAAAATAACATGTTTTTTTGGTCATATAAAAATTATTATTGTGTAAAATTCTTAACATAGAAGGGGTTCTCCATTCAAAGGTGTAAACCTAAACATTTTTTAAATACATTTTTATGCATCAAATAGTGTTTTATTCGTAACCTATGACTAAAATATCCATTGGATGAATATTAAAAATATTTTTTTATTACCAAAATTAATTCACTAAAAAATAAAAATATTTACTTGATTTATATATTTCATAAATACATGTTAGCTAGAGAAATGACAATGATTTTTATAAGTTAGTTAGAAATATAATAGTAAACCTAAGAGTTAGGCTATAATGATTATTTTATAATAACGGTGTCTCATAGTTCATTTAAACTCACGATTTAGGAAAATAAAGGTACTAAGAAATAAAAATTATTTAAATAAAATATTTCATAAAAACCTCTTGGTGTTACATTCTACCCCCATTAATCTAAATTTAACCCTTGAAATTTGTCACCTGGAAACAAACATATGAGGATACCTCTCCCTCATCATATCCTCATGTTCCCATGTAGCTTCGTCAAATTTTTGATTCATCTATAAATATTTAACTAATACAGTGGTCTTTTTTTATTGGACTTTTTTTCTACGATCCAAAATTTGGATCTGTTATTATTCATAGATATATCTCTCAACATGTCTTCTAGAGTTTGAATTTTCCTCTCATAATGACATTCTGTATGAGGAAGATAATCAGTACTAAAACATAACTCTGTATCAAGATCATGTTGAAGAGTTTTCTGGAACATCGAGGTAAACTTTATATCCTGATCATCTATAATGGAAAGTTGTATTCCATGCCATCTTACTACTTCCTTTACATATATCTTGGAAAGCTGATCAAGAGATAAGTCTTCTCTAATGGCAATGAAGTGTGACAAATTTTTAAGGTGGTCAACTATAACCCAGATAGCATTATTACCATTGGATTATTTGGGAAGCTCGATGACAAATTCCATTGTGATGTTTTCCCATTTCCATTTCGCTATGGGTAGTGGTTCTAACATCCCATTAGTCTTATGTCTCTCAGCATTAACTTGCTGACAATCCAAGAATCGAGAGACATATTCGGTGACATCTCTTTTCATTCCATCAAACCAGAAGTACTCATTTAGGTCCATATATATCATTTTTCTTCCAGGGTGAATGAAGAATGAAGAACTATTAGCCTCATCCAATTTATCCTTCTTTAATTTTTGTCTGAGAGGAATACAAAATCAGTTCCAGAACCTTATTATTACATTATAATCTAGGTTGAGTTCAAGAACATTTCTCACCTTCTTTTGTCGATTTACATATTCTTTATATGGATCCATAATCTTCACTTGTATACATAGTTTAACATTAATTTGTGAAAGATAATATTTATCATCTTCTATTAAAATTTCAAGATCCATCCTTTGAAAATCCATAAATATTAGATCTTTCATGATCCTCACCATTGATAAGATAGCATGGATTTTTCGACTCAATGTATCTGCCACCTTGTTCACTTTCCCAGGGTGATAATGTATTGAGCAGTTATAATCCTTAATAAACTCCAACCATCTTTTAGGGTGCATATTCAGATCCTTTTGTGTGAAAATATACATCAAAATTTTATGATCAGTATAAATATCACACCTTAAACCATTAAGATAATTCCTACATATCATTAATTCAATGATTACGCAGCTAACTCCAAATAATGATTTGGGTAAATTTTCTCATGAATTTTCAAATGTCATGAGGTATACACTATCACCATATCATTTTTCATGATAAAAAATCCCAAACCCTTCTTGGATTCATCACTATCGATCACAAACATTTCTTCACTACAAGGAAGTTTGCGCACATTTGTAGTAAATACCCTTATTTTTAGATCTTTGAATTTCTCTTCACATTCCTCCATCCAAATGATCTTAACTCATTTTAAAGTCAACTTGGTGATTGGATTAGATAGTCCGGAAAAATCAATCAAAAAACATTGATAATATCTTGCCGAACCAAGAAAACATTTGATCTTAGTTAACATTGTTAGTCTCGAACATCTTTCAATAACCTCTATTTTTTATGGATCTATAGATATCCCCTATGTTGAGATTATGTTACCCAAAAATGAAACATGCCAAAATTCACACATGGTTAATTTGTAATAATGCTTCTCCATTATCAGGGTGTTCAATACAATTCTCAAGTGATCTTCATGTTCTTCCTTGATATTTTAATAGATAATTATATAGTCTATAAAGACTACAATATACTGATCAAGATAGTATCTAAAGACTCAATTGATTAGATCCATGAAGATAGAGGAGGGATTAGTAAGACCAAAAGTCATAACTATAATTTCATAGTGTCCACACCCTGTACATAATTTCATCTTTAGTATATCCTTATTTTTGACCCTTAATTGATGATATTATAAACGCAGATCAATCTTGGAAATGTATTGAGCTCCACATAGTTGGTTAAATAAATCATCAATACAAGAAGAGGAAATTTTTTTATTGATAGTGATCCTGTTATATTCTCAACAATCAATGTAGAGTCTCATTGATCTATCTTTCTTATTATCAAAGAGAATAGTTTCTCCCCAAGATGATGCACTAGGGTATATGAATCACTTATCATGATTCTCTTAGAGTAACTTCTTTAATTATTAAAACAGAATTAGGGATACAGTATAAGGTTTCTTTGAATTAGGAACAACACTTGATATGAGATTTATTGAAAACTCAACTTCGTGATTTGGTGGAAGACCTAGAAATTACTCCATAAAGACAACATCAAACTCGAGTAAAATGGGAGTATTCTTAATCACGAGTTTGTCCACAAAAATTTGAGATAAATAACCTTTATTTATTGGAATAAAGAACCATTGGGAGGATTAAAATTATACAGAATGGTTATTGATAAAACACTATTTTGTTGAATATTTTATTGATAATAAATTATATAATTTCCTCACATTGTGTTAAATATGTTTATTTATAAAATATTTGGGATTTGATCATTCATTTGAAAATTTGGTGAAAATTCCAGTTTTACCCTTTATAGTGCACTGTAGTATTTCGAAGATAAATATTTTTATATTTATTATTTGAAATTGAAATTTTGTAACAGTGTTCCTAACGTAATTATCTACAACCTTTATTCAAGAAACTAGAGCTAAAGAGTGCATTTGGTTGTTGAAAATGGGCCATGAAGTTAAAGTTGGGCTGGACTCGCCAGAATGGAGAAGCTTCTGTATTTCGGCCCTAACTCCTTCATATGGGATTGGATTAAGCCCAACATTGGATGGGAGATAGAGGACCCATATACACACATTTGATCCTTCTGGACGGCTGGACAATTCACGCGTTTTGTGGTCAAATGGGCGGTGCAAGTTGGCATAAAATATTTGGCCTAGATTCCCCATTCACACTTGAAACCACTTTGAACCTAGCCTCCCCACCACTTTATAAATTGGTATTTTTCCCATTTGGTGGGGTTGGGACGTGCATTGGGAAGTTGAGGGCAGAGGCGAAGTGGATTCACTCCAATTCTCCAACCATTTAAATAATGGTAGCTCTTGAAGCAAGGATCCCTTTGACGAAGCCTTCTTCTTCTCCTTCATGTTGTAATGATTTTGTTTGTGTAATAAAGTTCTTTGTTCTTCTTTTATTTCTTCTCTTTTCTTCTGTTTTGTTTAAATTTATTCTCCTCTTAATATTCCTATTTGGGCTGGAATTCTTGAGTAGAAGCGTTATTGGGTTATACCCATTATAAACCTTTGCACATGCAAAACGCTTCTACGATGATTACGCCACCCATGGAAGAGTAGTCTTTTAGTAATCGATCTATCTTCTACCCTATTCATTTAATTATTTTGAATCAATGAGATACTTTAATTCACATAATGTGATCAATGAATCGTGTTTTTAAATTAAAAGAAACTAAGAAAGCAATTGAACAATTAACACAAAAACACGCGAGGTCGGGATTTTGTGTAAATTCTGAGAGCGTAATCTTAATCGGTAATACAAGACCATAGAGGATAAATTTGTAGAGTTCAAATATAATCCCTAAACAAAATTCATCCTCATTTCAAGAATGGATATGTGCTCTAATTAACCACTGACCATAAGCTATCCTTAGAACAACAATCAAAGCAGGGTGCTGCGATTGCGTGTTCTGAAGCTAGCCTAGGGTTTAAGTAATTTCATCTTTGTGGTTAAGTTATCTCTCGTAGGGTTAGAGGGAAAACAAATTAGGAGTTCATAATTAAGTGGATATTGATTTAAATGATAATGATTAATAAGTTAATGAAGAGGTAGAGTTAGATAGATTATTCCTTTTAAAATAGATTTCTAAAAAACATCTTCTTGTTGTTTCATTTTAATCGAAATTCATTTCAAAACTAAAAACAAAAAAATATACAATCTTCTTCCAGCAAACTTCTTCTAGATTCATAAACTATAACCAACCACCATCCTTTCAAGTAGTTTTTTTTATTTTATTCTCTTTTATTTTATTTTTAGAATACCTTTAATAAGTTGTTAAATCCACTTCCTCCTTTGAGAGACGACCTTGGTCAGCCACTATGCTGCACCTAAGTACCCCAAAATCACATTAATCATTTGAGGGCACCCACGACAGCGCTCTTTCAGTTATAATCATACATGCGCCAATATATAATCAAAATTGACCTGGAATATGAAATGTGAATTCCCTTATTTGGAAATTGATATGAGATCCATATAGAGAAAGGCAATACATGCTAAGAACCCCATAAAATTCCACTATAGGAAGGATCAAAATATTTTTAGGAAGAACTTTCTAACAAAATTTAACCAGAGAAGAATTATAGACCTTTTTGGAAACTATTGTGACCTTAGGAGTCTTCATAGCTAACTCAACATCTAATTTTTGAGGTAATACAGTTATACCCTCACAAAATTCATTATAAATAAAATAGTTGGGGGATCTAGAATGAAATAAATTATTTTTTACTTTACAGTGGATGGTATGTGTACCTTTCACCACTTCATTATCGTACTCTACATTGTCGATAGTGATTCAATTGGACATTCCTTTTCATTTTTCCATAAGAGTTCGTTGATTTTTATCATCATCAATAAACCATAGATTAGGGCATTGATTTGAATAATTTCCAATTTCCATAAACTTTTACAATTGAAGTGTAGGAGGTTCATTATGTGTAGCCTTGTTTTGTTTGCATCATTAGGAATATTTTTACCATCACTTAGACATTCAACTTCTCGATGAAATTCTTTTCAACACTTAAAACATTTACTAGTACCTTTAATAAAATTCCCTCCATGTTTCTTTCCACACATTGTGAATAATGGAAAACTTATCTTCTTTTTATTTTGGTAATTATATTATTCCTTGAATTCCATTTTTCTCTTCTTATCAAACCCATATGTATAATGGGTTACTTCAATCTCCATATCAACCATGAGAGAACATAAAATAGATTACTTGTAGCTATTAAAGTCCCCTATAGATAATGCCCTTCAGAGACATTTTTTCAAGCCACTAAAGACTCGGTGAATTTTACATTCAGGTTGGATAATAATTCCTCAAGCATACCTTGCAGGTCTTGTAATATTTTTTTGTTGTTACCAATGGATTCATCACCATTTTCCTTAAGTTCACGGAAATCCTTCACCAAATTTGTTAAGGAATACGGGAAATTAATTATTGAATAATAATTTCTTGAACTCATCCCATTCAATTGACACAATTTTGTCTCTTTTACTCATATTCTTGATAATATTCCACTAATGATCAGATTTTCCTTCCAAATGGTAGACTGCTAAGATGAAATTTTCATGTTCCGAACATTGTTGAACTGAAAATATCTTTTCAATGGTACTGATCCATTGCTCAGCCACTAATGGATTAGAAGAATAGTTGAATGAAGGTGGACGTTTTCTCATGAAGGACTCAATAGAATGTTTCTCCCTCCTTTGCTCATTTGGAAGCCCTGCATGATTCATGCCTTGAGAATGTTGTGTGAGCGTGGCTATCAGATTTTTCATTCCAACTCCCATAAAATTTGGTTTCTCAGGGGGACAATAATTGAATTTCCCTCCAAATTCAGAATTAACATGGTTTTTTAGGGTTCCAACCATTGACTAACACCAAGAAGAATAGTGCAAGAAACACTAATCATAATAGGAAAACCACATAATCAAGAAAAAATTTTCAATTTAGGACACTTTAGGTTTTATCTGAGGTTATTCATGAGCATCTCTAAAACACTAGGATAGGATTATAACCTATACATAGAAATATCCCTAGGGTTCTTACTAACTTTAGCTCATATTAGTTTCCAATTGTTAACAACACCTTTTCTATTATACCAAATATAATAGCCCATACATTACATATAGATATTAAAACAACATTGACTAATGTTTATTATATAATATAGAAAAACCATGCAATAACTGTATAAGCTTAGTGCCAGAAGAAACTAGAAAATATAAATAACTGGTTCATAAATCAACCATATAGTCTCTTGATTATTTCTTCAAAACTGGAATCCTTTTTGTAAAATTGTACTTAATACAGTTATTCATGTCCCAGAAAAAAGAAACATATTAAAGGGTTATCTCAAATTCTAAGTAAGGGTAAACAGGGGAAATACCATTCATATCATAATCATAAGAACATAACTTCTAAAAATCATATCCTGCATAGAAAACATCATAATATGATGTCCTGAGATAAATCATAAAAGTGAAATGTAATCCCAATAGTCATAACTGAAGACATAAAATTTTGTGGCATACAAAAATATATATAGAAAATGATTTCATTTTAGTCAAGTATCATTGGTGAGACTATCATAGAGGATAAAGTCCATTACTGAACTGAGTTCACTCATCGTTCTAGCATTGTGTTACTAAACCAAATTTACTTGTCGTTCTATTCCTTTCTATCTCATGAGGTATAAATCATTACCTAATGAAATGTACAGAGATATTGGTCCCACCAATCTCATAATGAAACTATTATTATGTGTTCCACAAAAACATAAAATCATTTACCATACCACAACCCCTGAACTAAAATGGGTTTTGTAATAATAATTCAACCATAATTTATAAAAATATATATTTCCTAAATAAAATTCTGTCATAAACACAATCAAATCATAGTAATAAAAGGGTTGGAAATATAAGCCTATTTAATGAGTGTCATCATAGAAGGAAAATAATTTGGTGAAAATGCTTGAAATTAATTCTTGAGAAAAATATCGTTTCTTCATCAAAAACATTTTCCTTCCAAAAAATGCCCCACAATTTTTGAATAAATTTTTTTATGTGAAAATAAAGTTTTAATATTGTAGGGGAAGATTCAAGGAAATATGACATTATGATATTTTAATAATCCATTCATGTCGTACAAGTTAAAAAAAATTCTTCTTGTACTTTTTCAGAAAAGTCAAAAAGTACCTCATATCAAAAATGAAAAAAGATTACATTCATACCAATTAGTTAAAATTTACCAAAGGTTAAAATTCACTTCTAAAAATTATATAAGGATATATAGAATATTTTGAAATACATATTTCGGAAACACATATGTGGATGATAAATATTATAACATCCCACCTCATCTCATAGGCTTGAGAGGGAAGAGGAATACTACTTGTCCTTAAAGGACATCCCAAAGGTGCTAAAGGCTGGAAATAAATGCCGAGGGCTTCGAGAATAAATTGGGGAAATATTTTCCCATAAGATTCATCCAACCATCCAAACAATCCACTATCAACAACTATATGATGCATGTTGAAAAACCAACCAAACCCAAACATTACCAAAAGGCATCCTACTAATCCATAATAATCCCACATGCCAAATACAACCATGCCTAAATCAGTGTACCAAGTGGAAAACTACAACAATACTCCAAATGAACTAGGACACCGTCCATAGCTCCACACAAAGCTCCATGCTCCATGCACCACAACATCACCAAAGAATCATGCTGAATTGCTAGTAAAATGAGATTCGATACACTTACCTATGTCCGAAAACAAAAAATCTGCAAAAGAACCAAAGTGACAAAGCAGGGGGTGAGTACAAATACTCAGTAGGTTTTCCCAAAATGGATTCCCTACATAGGCCACTAGGATAAAACTGTTAGCACATTTATATAAAACAGTTTATATAAAACAGTTTATATAAAATAGTCAATAGTGAAACAACTTACAATATGCCCAACATACTCATACCAATACATGAAAAACAAAGGAAATCCACAACCATGATATATAACATATCCCTATCCTACAGTAGCACAACAAATTCAATCTTTGCAAAGAAACACACAACAAATAAAGTATTATAGTGGGAATTTCTCCGGTCATGTTCACCCCATTCTCAACTAGTGGTTCTTCCCAACCACTATCCAAAATGGTGGTTCTTCTAACCACTATCCATCACTTTTTATATTTATAATTCCCTAACAATTTAATATAACATTTCAACAAGCCACAATAAGGCATATAACCCACAAAGGCCACAAAACCATTCCAACCCACTTCAACAAATCACCCATTTATTGAAACCACCATAAAATAAATTTGCATGCTAAAAAACTTTTCAATTAAATATTTTCTTTATTAAAATCCATATTTCACAAAACATTTTTCATAATAATATACTAACTATTTTAAAATCCATATTTTAAAATCACACAACAAATCCCCTTTTGGAAATAATAAAACATTTTTCCAAAAATCCCCCATATCATCACCAAATGGATTTCCAAAAAGATTACCACATCATTTTCACAATTAATTCCAAGAGAAAAAAATTAATTTTAACCCAAACAACTATTTATAACTATGTAGAGTCAATAGAGAATCCACATACCTTTTAGGTTTCAGTGATTTTGACCCATACACAACCACACCACAAATCCAAAGAATGCACCACTAGAACCACTCTAATTCATCTTCCCTATCATAAAAACGCCCTAAAAACATCACTTTGGGATACAAAAAAACTATATTTACATGAAACAGATGTATATATAGAAAACCAAGAATGGGAGAATAATTGATCTAGAGAAGAACCTAGAATAAACCAATATGAGGGACTTACCCATAAGAAAAAACCATTAAACCACCATGAAATACCCTAAAAACACTTCCCAAAAGTATTGGATATCCCCTTAAAACCTTAAGAACAATAGTCACAATTTAGGATTGAGTGGGAGAGAGTTTTTTGTGAAATAGGTTAATCTTGATTGAACCTAGATTAAAAAATTCCATCTTTATGTGGCTGCACAGTTTGCCCACAAGATTTGAAAAACCATGCACTAACTGTGTGCACACCACTGCCTCTAGAGGAGGGGTCCCACATGGTTATCTCTCTAGGTTTGTAAAACTGTCCACAAACCATTTTAAGTACACTATCTCCCCATGAACGGTTACTTGGAGAACCCGCACAGTTTTACCCAACCGTGCTCAAAATGTGCTCTCTTAGAAAAGCCTCCAAACTTATTCAAAACCATTTCACACTCTCCTAACATATTCTAAACTCATCCCAAGATGATTAAATACATAAAAAGGCAAAAAAATGCTACATACCTAAAATTTTGGGTTCTACAAATATACCCCTATAAATACTTACGAATAAACATTCTCAGATAAAAATGTGATTTGTAAAGTTATCACTTACCTTAGGTTTGATATTCTTTGTATGCATCCAAACATCTTGTATAATGATTTAAATAAGGTATTTTATTTATTTTAGAATCATAATAATTGTTATCATAACATTTTTATCATATTTTCATCATTTTATTGTAACATTTCATTGTTAATCGTTATTCAGTTATTAACTGCTTTATGTTATTCTGCATGTTTTGTTGGATAAGTTCTTATTACTCTTATTAGGTAACAGTTATATCTTTACATAATGATATTGTCATAATATACACCATATTTATTCATTCAATTCATCTATATGATCATGTTTTAAGGAAGATCAAGTAGAATTAGTCACATCGCATCGTGGAGACGGTAGGCTATACGTAAGAACGAGTGATAATGTTATTCTAAAATTGTTCAATTGTATTAAAGTTGATGGTGTATAATATTTAATAATCATTATCATGTTATAATAATCATATATTTTCATTATTTCCATCATTATACACATATATGTATGGTGGTGGTGAAAACAGATTACACCACAGCGTGGAGACGGTATGCCGTACATACGCACCCGTGGTGATTTTGTTTTCCATAGGGTTGATAGAAGGTGGAATATGGTTGTTTCATATTAATAATAACATATAAGTTTATTAGTGATAGTTATGTTATTACTTTATAAGGAAAAAACGAATTAATAAGAAGTAGAAGAGTAAATAATTTTGAATTAATTAGTAGAAGACAATACCTCTTCCTCGACGTGCTTCATCTTAATATCTTCTTAGAGCACTAGAGTTTCCATTTAATTATTAAAAGAACCTCAATATTGAAAAAAGGTAAGTTTTTAAGGTAACAATGAAGGGGGTGGATGAACATGATGGCTCAAAAAAATTGAAGAGGTGAGGGGGCACTTTTATAATTGAGACGAGGGACACTTTTTGAAATTCCATAAATAATAATTTATTATAAAATAAAACCCTATCTAAATACCAAAAAAGGGACCCAATTTATAATAATATATGAGATATGGTTTTAATCTCATAATCCAATAAATCCTGGACAACTTATTTTTTTTAATTTAAGCCATACCTTTTTAATTCATAGTTAGTTATTCTTTTTAATATAAATTATTCTAAATATTTAATTGTTATAAATATTTACTAATATGAGGTTAATTGACCATAAAAGAAATATTTAATTACATTATAGACCTTATAAGTATCATTTTATAATCAATAATTTTGTTTTTTTTAGAAATTAATTTTATTTTTATTTTTAATAAATATCAGTAGTGTCATTTTTGTGAGTATAAATTTATTTGAATTTAAATAAAATCCAAAAAAGAAAATTAATTAAAAAATATATATTTAATACACTAACAACATATAATAATCACCTATAAAATTAGTTTGTCACATTAATTAGTTTATAATATTAGTATGTTGATATTTCTAAAAAAATTATTTGATATTTCTATTATTAAAATAGTTTTTACATCACTATTGTGACATCATTAATGTTAAATATACAATCTTCTAAAATTATAAATATTTTTATATGATGTAGATAATTATTTTAGACTTCTATATACTATCTAAAAATGATATTATCTCTTACTTATACATATATTAATATTAATATACTAATAAAAAATAAGATTGTGACATTTTCTCACATTAATTAGTTTATATTACATTCATGTCATATTCATAGGTAATTGGACATTAAGTGATTCCATTTTGAAAAAAAGATTATTACGGTCTAATTCAGATATTAAATGGCTTTTTTACAGATTTTAAGGTAACTTTATATTATTATTTGTACCCTTAATTACCCGATTTACCATTAAACATATTAATAATAATAATTTCTAAAGTTACTATTCATAAGGCCCAAAATAAAAGTAGCTTATTAATATAATTTGGAACTAGTGATTCCAAATATGGAATTTATTTTTCAAAATTACAAAAATAGAATTTTCAGTAATTAATTTAAAATTCATCTTGTTATTGTAACAAGGAAACGAGTTTTTAATGATATATTGTTGAAAAAGAATGAAATGATTTAACCTATTAATTTAATGTAAAATAATTTCTTATTACATAGATAATATTGGATGATAAATATATATTCTATTTATACATTAAAACCATCCAATATTATAATTTCACTATATAAATTATCTCTAGGAAAAATGTTTTTTTAATTATAATTTAACATATTTTTACTATTTTTCAAAACATGAGTGTTATCATAAAAATTTCAAAAATTCACCCAAAGTATATTTTTATATCCCGCATAAAAATAACATTTCAATGATGTCATATAAAAATTATTATTGAGTTACGTTATTAATTTAAAAGGGGTTCACCATTCAAAGGTGTAAAATTAAAACTTTATTTAAAAACGAGTTTATATACATCAAATTGGGTTAATTTCATACACTATGTTTAAAATATACTTCAGATGAGTATCAAATTTTTTTATTTCATCACCAAAAGTAATTCACTAAAAAATAAAAAATTTAATTGATTTATATTTTTCATAAATAATTTATAGCCAAATTATTCACAATGCATTTTCATAAGTGAGCTATAATAATTCATGATAACCTAACAGCTATCCTGTAATATTAATTTTATAATAAGGGTGCCTCATTGGTTGTTTAAAATCATGATTTCATAAAAAAATAATGATGAATAATAATTATTTAAATAAAGTATTTCATAAAAACATCTGGGTGTTACATAAATTCTATTAATGTGTAATGCATCAATTACATGTAGATTAGGTGTTGTTCAAAAAGATTACCCAAGAATAGAATGAGACCCCCATAAAAAAGAAGATGGGGTAAGGGCACCCCTATGAAATTATTAATATCTAATTTAAAGTCCAAAATGGATGTATAATAGGTACTTTAATCATAAAATCAATGTTTGGTAATAAATAATTTTATTTTGGACATGTTCTCTCATTGATATCTTTTAGTTTTTCTATGAAAATTTGTGTCCCCCTAGTGTGTTGATTAAGGATGTGTTAGTTAGAACACTAAAAAACAATTATATTAATTAATGTCATCTATGTAATTCTAATAGGAATGTATATATGTATTGTAGTTTCAAACATGGTTGTTATACAAATATCTGACTTTGATATATTTATTGGTATGGATTGGATCTCTAAGAACAATTGAATAATTTTATATTGAGATAAATATATTACGATCTATGAGGTTGGGATAGAGTATACTATTTTTATAAGAGAAACATAATCGCATAATTCTTTTCAGGATCCAACTACAATGTCTCATCTTAATGAAGTTATTAGATAATTATATGATCAAATACAATTTATAAAATAGAAGGATACCCAAGTAATTAAATATGTACTTATTTTCCAAGATTATATTGCTTTATTTTCATAGGAATTACCTCAGTATCATAAATTTTACGATGTTGAATTCTCTATTGATCGAATCCCTAATGTGAAATCCATATATAACACACTCAATAATAAATCATTTTTTATTAGTGGAATTAAAGGATAAACTAAGAGTGTTGTGTGATAAGGGAATCAAATTCCCAATTATCTCATATTGGAGTGAACCTATTCAACTTTTAAAGAACAATGATAGGTCTATAGTATTGTTCGTTGATTATAGGGATATAAATGACATTAATATTTGTAATATGTATCCTTTTCTACAAATTTATCATCTATTTTATCAACTATAAGGATCTCAATACTTCATAAATATATATATATATATATTCATTCTACATATCATCAGTTAATTTCAAAGTACGATGATATACCAAATACAACATTTCATACAAGGTACGGGGATTATAAATTCCTAGTAATTCCATTTTTATTAATAAATATACCATCAATGACTATTGATACGATGAAAATAACATTAAATTATTATATTAAAAAAAATTATAGTAATTATTGATGATATGTTAATATGATCAAAGATATATGAAGAACATAAACATTATCTACTGATTATCTTAGAGAATATAGGAGAGAATTATTTATTTAGGATATTCAGTAAGAGTGAAGTTTAGATTCAACATGTTTATTTTATTTTCAATATTTTCTATAGGTATGGAATATCTATTGAAACTACATTTAATAAGGTGGATTGATAATGCACAACACTAATTAAAATTACCACAATACATAGTTTCCTTGGCTTGTATTGTAACTATTGGAATCTTTTTAATTTTTTTTCTAAATTAGCTGGCCCTTTAACCATGTTAAAACATATGGGGGTAAAATTTAAATGGTTGGAGTATTTTGAAGGTAGTTCTGAGGAACTAAAGAAGAGACTAATCAATTCATAGAATTGAAATTTCTGGTTGGGATGAATGGATTATTTATATTTAGTAATTCATTGAATATATGAATAGGATATGTCCTTATGAATAATGGTAATGTTATTTGATATGTATCATGGTAATTAAAATACCCATGAAAAAAACTATAAAACCCATGATCTTGAGTTTAATGGGGTAATTGTTTTTCTTTAAATAAATAGATAAATTGTTTTTATGTTGAATGATTTTTCATATAAATAGATTAAACGATTTTGAAGTATATATTCACATAGTTAAATCTCAGCACAATGAAAAAGATATGTTTGGAACTACTAAAGGAATAAGATTGTATGATACACTACCACCATTGTATGGTGAAAAAGGTTTAATATGACAAATTTAGGATCTATCATGGAGTTTTATTTATGATGAGGATTAAAAGGGATAAAATATTCATTATTTTTGGTATTATGGGATATATAATTATTAAGGAAGAGGAAACATAATCCATTTTATAAACAAATTCCCAACAATAATTACTTGAGAGTATAAAGAAGAATTAACAATATTTTTTGGGTTTACTGAATAAATGTAATAATATAAAATGACGAGAAACTGAAAATATTCATATATTAGGATAGAGTTTTTAAATTTGGTAAGATATTCTGGACACCATCAGAACATGAGTTGAAAAAAAACATTATTAAATAAAGGTAACACCAAATGTATATATATTTGTTGTAATAAATTTTGTGGGTCAATATGAAATGAGGAATAGATGACCGTATGTCATGATGTTTGATATGTCAGTAAGTAAAGGTTTATGGGTGTCTTATAAAAGGTTCCATACAACCTCTACATATACCAATATTGAAAAAGGTTAACATCAGTATAGAAATTTTTCATTACTTTATAGGATATTAAATAGGAATAATGAAATATGGGTTATAAAAGATCATCATACAAAGACATTGAATGGGTTATAAGAATTTAAGGTCATTTATTCTGTATAGAAAAAGACAATAGAAGCCCCAATTACCAAGATCACCATGTTGTGAATGAAAACCATGTATAAAATAAATAAATAACATGTACCGTATATTGATGATATCCCAAAACTCCACATCCAATAATAATATTGATGAATATCCCTTATAATAAACCGTCGATTTCCTTCCTTTATGGTGTATCAAATAGATGATCTGAAATGTAGAATTCATGGATTATATTATCCAAAACTACCACAATAAGTTAGTACCACTCAATAACAAAGGTAGAAGGATGAATAGATCTTTAGGGGGGATGTAGAGTTTGTAGGAGGCTTACATATGGATCATACTCATTGGGGGTCCTCTACTTATATAGGACTCATGGACACTACCTAATTCGCCTAATAATTTACTCATACATTTATAAAATATGATTAAATAGATTATCATTGGAATTATTTTTAACCTCTAAAATAATAAAAATATTTAAAACATTCCATCATATGAAACATTAGTAGTAATAATAGCCTTACGTGGAATACATTTTGTATGGTAATGTTTATTATTATTTTTGGATTTGAAAATCATCAAATATAATTCATATATTTAAATTTGTTATGATATAAAGATATCATATGACATGATATAGAAAACGAAGCAATGATAAAATATCCTATATCATATCCAAGGATATACCCTCAAGGCCTATAATATTACTTTTATAACATTGATATCATAAAATACAATATCCTTATTTCAAATCATATGATATAACGACAATATATCATACTAAAAAATTCTTTAAGGTATATCTATATAAATGCACAACTTGAACTGAAGCCTCATAATCTTTTTACCATTTCAGTTTATATTATATGATATACAATAAATTATGAAAGTAAATCCAAAACACAATTTATGTATCTATGAAAAACTTTTTTAAGAAATATTCAAATTTACCATGTATTATATCATATAAAATAACTTTTTAATATCCATCCAAAACAACTTTTAGATAAAATAAAAAATACCTTTTTGAGAATTAGTCTATGTTTTATAAAACTCAATTCCATTTAATTAAAAATCAATGTGCAAACCTATTATTCTTTTTAGAATTGATAAAAAATTATATTAAAAAATTTAAAGAAATTATGGCCTCTATAAAAAAATTAATGCTATATAAGCTACAAAGGGATCTAAAATGAACTATAATAATCACATGTATCTCCATAGATATATCCACAATCTGTATCTTCACCAAGTATTAATAACAATATATTATATCTTCCCAATACATCATGTGACCACGGTTACAATGTATGTCACTAACATTTAGCCATATCATATATTCTTTAATCTATGAGTCTAAATTTTGTAGGCCGATGAATACATCACATTTCATTCATTTAAATAGATGAGGACATCACATGATCCTTAACCAAATGGATATGTACAATAAATGTAACTTTTCATGGTATGAAAATACGCTTCATAGTTCAATCATAATCAAGAGAAGAAATGTCATAATCATCATATGAGAGGATAAATCCCATACTTATTTAACCTCTACTGATGAAATGATCTATAATAGAAAAACCACCATTAATTATCTATTATTCAACGATTTCATAGTTAATGTATCAATGTTTGATGGTTTTGATACTAATTATATTTATAAACCAAGGATTATGGATTTAATATGAAACATGCACACCTAACATAACAAATACATTGTTCATGATGCTCCAAGTGGTATAATTTGTGGTTCATCTAGAACCCAAAACACTTTTTCTGCCATACAAGAATATCCCCTATCACTATATGAAATCATAATAATATAATCCTTAAAATTTAATCATTAAATCTTATAATAAATTCTAAAAATAAGTAAGGGATAACAGAAAGTCATATTTTAGAGGATAATTAGAAGTTTGCATCATATAATACAGGTATCCAACATAAAATAATCATACTGTTGGGGATACCTTTTTTTAATAGGATATATTTTATATTATTAAAATTATTTTTTTAAAAAAAATAAAACCACACATAATCACCCATCTAGTCATATAATATATTATAGAACACATGAGAGTCTTTATATTTACTAAATCGTTATGGATTTTCTAAATCAGTTATATCTCTTTGATTTTTTACATCCTTAATTAAATATATAATAAAACACTCCCCCTAAAATCATTAGTGTGAAACATCAATAAATAAAATAAGATTAAATAATTTTGTGACTTTGGAATCGTATTTCTATTAATAAACTCTTCTGAATATAGTATTCAAATTATTTTTTCCCAGAACAACTAGTGATACAATATAAATATCTTTTATTGTCTACATGGAGCTCACTCTTGGTTTATCATCAATATCATCATACATGGACCATTTCCCTTCATTTATTCCCTTGAGATAATTTTATTAGAAAATATAACACTACGTATTATTCTTTAAAAAAATATCCTATTCTCATTTGGTATATAATATGGAATTTAATGTATATTTACACTAGTATAATCCTATATTTAATACACTTGAATATATTGAAGTGAAAATATAATTCCACTTTCCTCTAAGAGACTAAATTCTCTTCCAAATATAATACTAAGATACAAAATCTCTTTTTTATTTAAGAAATTACACTTATTTCATTTGTTGTTATTTTTAATAAATAAAATAGCATATCAGTATCATATATTGACTTATATGTCTTTGAATATGTATTTTCATAGAACATTTTATTCTTTAAAATAATACATTTTAGGGTGTCCACATCACACCCCTCACATTTTAACAAATATCTTTGTTAAATAACTTTTATTCTGGGTGAAACATATTTTGTCCTTATATTTTTTTAAAGTGTTTCATATAATCTAATGAATCATAAAACATGTATATTAAATCCACCATCTCAAAATTTTCATAGAAACACCTTACATGAAAATGTATTTGATTATTATATAAGATAAATAATTAAAAAATATGCACCCTTTAATCAACTTTATTCTAAACCATGATTAAATAACTGTTTTCTTCGTATTTTAAATCAATACCATAATATTGACAAATACATTCCATGATTGTGATTTTTTTTGAAATTACAATATTTTTAAAGTGTATGTTTGGTATCTTATGTTCGAAAAAATATAATGATTAATTTATATAACACTCTTACTTGTTATGGACTCTCCATGGAGTTTTTAAATCACTTCAGATATCATGTACTATCCCAACCTATATAATAATATATAATACTTCATCTATATTTTTCATGATTTAATGGCCAATGGTAAATATTAGAGTAACCAATATTTTCTATAGCATAATTTTTTAACCAAATTTAATTTGAATAGAACACATGATCATAGAAATAAAATATAATTCTTATATATCCCCCAAACTTTTAGGATAACACGAAATACTTAATTTTATAAATTTAAATTATTGAAACATTTCAATTGCTATTTTTTTAATGAATTCTCCATAAAAGAAAACACGTAGAGAAAATATTTATTTACACCAAGTCATTGGATAATTCCATCTAATTGAGTATATGAGTGGAGACATATGATTCTACTATTATCTAGAATTTAATTCCTTTTAAAACATTTATTGGATCATTCTATGATTCACAAAATCATTTAAATACACTTATTGAAATTATTCAACAATAGGTTGATTAAGAAAGTTTTACTTAAACATATAGAATTTTTACTATTACATAATAACTATTATTAAGTATTGGTACTATTTTGGGATGTTTCGATCATTAATATTTCACTTTATGAAGGATTTATCTCAAAGTAATATTCATTGATGATTTTTCCATTCTTCTAAAACATAATATTTTGAAATATGTGCATTATTTTTCAAAATTATTTTATAATTGATTTTATAAAATGATCCCCTACTAAAATGAGAACCTCACCTCTTTTACATAATACCAATTAGTGAGAAAAGATCTATATTTTACTCTTTTTGGGTTACTTTAGTGTTTCTACAATCACATAGATATTTAGGTAAGCCATGATACCAATCATATAAAATTTTACTACTTGATGGTTGAGTATAAAACACCATTCTCAACCTAACATATGGATAAATGTAGAACTATTATTTTGGTATCCTGTCTAATATGGCTTTCTAACTAATTTTATCTTGAAAAATAATAAAAAATGGGGCCCCAATCTCTTAGGCCACCTCATTACATGATTTTATTACAAACGATATTCCATGAAAACCTATCTTTAGTATGAACCAACTTGGTTGGATGATCAAAGTCTTATTTTTTTCTTTGGATGGAATCCAATACATAGTATTTTAAAGGGGATATAATCTAAACACTTTATCTAGTGTGAATCACTTTACATGTCTTCATGATTTGGATTATTTAGTGTTTAATCCTTATTCCTTCCATAGAATCAAAATTCATATATATGTGTAACATTGATACATATCATGAACATACTAGAAGTTATGGTAGAAGAGAAAAAAATAAATTATCATACCTGACACGTAACTAATTAAATAAAAGTATGATAAAATAAATAATAATTTTAAACATATATATTTTATACTATAACATGTGGCATTAATACACATTTCAACCTCTCGGTGTTGTTACCGACCGTTTTCCTCATTCCACACTTCCCATATCATCTTCCAACTAAACATATCCTTCTATACCCCATGTGAACCCTCTTTTCTCCCCTACATTCCACATTCTCACATTTTTCCTCTTCCTTACCTTGTGATTATCCAAATAAAATATGAATCATTGCCTCATTTCTCTAATTTCTTCCAATTCCTCCACCCCATATTCTTCTTCCCTCCACCCAATTAACTAAAATGCCTTAGTATTAGGTCATTTTACACTCTTATCCATTATTTTTTTCTTACTCAATCATATATTTCCTAATAAAATCATCTTATGGTAGTTTAAATACCCTAACTTAATTGTAATTCATCTCCAAATACTATCTAATGATAATATTAAAGGATTTATTTCATCTAATACTCTTTTTGGATACATGTGTATAAGCCCTAAATTACACGGTTTTGCACAATTACCATCCAACTCATGACTCGCATGCCATTACTTCACTACATATATGACTTTTCAATTATTCTGATACCATTAAAATGTTAAAATATATTCATTCCACATTGTAGTGGTCTCAATACTCACCAACTACATCATATATAAGTTCAGTTCAAAATTTGTCTATTGATTTCATGCAATTGATCTCTAATAAAAAATATTCACACATTAAATTATTTTCCCCATATATAATATATACAGAAAGGGGTAATATTTGTTTAATATTGGATAACTGAGATTATTTTTTGGATAATTTGTTTAGGTAATTGCCTTTTTATGTTTTATTTTATCCAAAAATTTATTCCATAATTTGATGGTTTAGATCTTCTACTCTCTTGAATTTCTTATTCAACAAATGAAATATTCTTTGAATTGATTAAACTACATCATTTTTAAACATTAAGGTATTTTTTATTCCATCATTAAACTGATAGTTTTACCAATTACATTCATCATGATTTATATACTTTTCCAAAAATAATTGGTTCTTCTACATATTCAATCTTTTTAATCATACACTCTAATGAATTGGTTCTTCAATGGATTAGATATTCTCTTCCAAAATTAAACAATTTCTTATATAATATTTTATTACACCATTTATATAAATTCATTCACTGAATGGATTTAATGTTTTCCCATTAAATTTGTTCAAAATCTATATACATTTTCCAAAATTAATTTTTGACTAATTTAATTTATCGTACAATTTGTTCATTTTTTTCATAGTCTGTATAAATTTTATGTATACTCATGTTGTTCATGTTTTATTAAAAAGTTCATATAAGTTAAATTACCCTAATATATATATATTTCCAAAGAAAATAAATTTCAATTATTATCCTATTAAATATCATCTACATGTATTTAATTAATTCTCTTAAAAAATATTTTTTTAGTTAAAATAAATTACAACTACTGTGTATAATGTTTTTATTTTATGATACTATAAAATCTCGTTAAAATATATCTACAAAAGTCTTATACACTAGAATTTTAATACCATATAAAATTTGTCACAAATTTTTACCATTAAAAATGTATACTCTAAGGAAGATAGGCCGGATGAGAAGAAATCTATGGAAACTGACATGATAACCTTGTAGGTGTGACCTCAATTCCTTTCCTTTACGAGGTAATTTATTAAAAATAAAAATATTTTTTTGATATGTTATGATTATGTACGAATTAAAACAATTTCATGTATAACATATTCAACTATTGGTCACAAATCATTAAATTCTTGTAACTGTAATCCTAATGTTGATAAAAAAACTCCAAACTATTATGTTAGGAAAAAATGCAAGGCTCATTTTAGATTCCATTACCATATTTAAAAATAAATGGTTAGTTTGACCCTATGTTTAGATTTAAATTTAAATGATGTTTTTATATTTTATGTAAATAGCTTTTATGACTACTTTATAAATGACAATCATATTTTCAATTTTTTTATTTAATCTGATACTAACACTTTTTTTATATATTCCTCTCCACTACGAAATCATATAATTTTCTAATAGCTCATCCAATGGAATAGAAAAAAAGTCTTCGTTTAATTTAACAAAATATTACTCCACAATCTTCTTCATCTAAAATAGTTCTGTATGATAGTTATCATTATATATAAACATTTCAAGATTAATCGTTTCATTCTAATAAATTTTTGTCTGTTTTGAAAAAACTCTAAAATAATTTTCAAACTCAAAATACTACAAAATAAAATGCAGGAGTCCCTATATAATATATCTTATTTAAAAATTAAACTATGTTACTAATGATGGTATGCCTCTAGTTTTTATGTATATACATTTACTAATAATAATTTGATATTAATATGATTTAATAATGATATATAATATAAAAGATAATTGTAGCATGTGCATTTTTTTATATAAATATTCTAAGGAGTTATACAATAAATGTTACAATCCAATTTTATGACTCAAAATTGTCTAATTAATAAATTTTAAAATTTTATTAAAATTTAATACTAATGGTTATTTCAAAACATATTGCACTAATTAGTTAGTGGTATTCATCAAATATTTTTTTATGTTATATTATATATTATTTGACTCACTACCAAAATTTTGTTCTAGGAAACAATCACATTTCAGACAGTTCATACCATCTGGATTCATATGGTTGTCCTTCCACTAGACATATAAATTAAAAAATATTTAATATACAATAGTTTAATTTAACCATTCATGGAATAAAATGGTATGTTTTTCTTCTTACATATAGATTTCTTTGAATTACAATCATACATTAATAAAATATTTTTGATTCCATTATAGTGACTATTTTGTTTTATAATGATTCTAAGGACCTTCCATTATAGAAGATAAACTGGTATGATAATCTACAGGTATTGATTTTATTACAACTATGCATGATCTAACAAGTTGGGTTTCATGAAAACATCATTATTATTATGCAACATGTCTTGATGAATAAGAATATTTTGGTCAAAGACTTTGTAATTTATAATGAAAGTGGTTACAATTACAAAGTACCGATATTAGGTTTTTACTCCCTTTATAGCATTGTATTTTATCAAATTCTTTTTAGCCTCTGTTTTACTATAGTAAATCATTATTTTTTAAAAAGAAAATTTTATTTATAAGTTCATGTATTGATAATAAAAATGTAATATTCTTATATTTTCTATTTATATGTGGTCCCTCTATATATATTTTCAGAATATATATTAAGATATATTTATTCTGATATATGTATTCTCATATATATTATGAATATATATTCTAAATTAATATATTATAATATATATTTTTAATAATTATTCATATATAGACACATTCGGAATATAAATTCAAAATATTTATTTTGATACACACACATATATGTTCAGAATATGCATAGTCAGATGTCTATTCACAATATATTCATATATATATTTTTAATATATATTAGAATACATGTATATATATTTGAATATATATTGTGATATTTTTTTTTATGTATTGAAAATATATATTCAAAATATATACGGTTTATATATGTTATTAATAAAAATATTTATATATTCTTAATATATTATATAAATATATATTGATATATTTTAAATCATTAATAATTATTTTTTCCACACATCTCCTTAATAAATTATCTATCCACATCATTCCCATTAATACAAACATATTAATTTAAACACACTTTCTTATTTATTCCCTCAAACATTCATTTTATTATACTTTTTAAAATATTGAGTTTGTTATTTTGTTTGGATTCCTACCGTGTCTCGTGAAAATGACTGGGAGAGAAAATTAGTTTAAACTTAAACATACAAGAATTTATAATGTAAAATTTATATATATGAATAAAGAATATAAAAAAACTCAACATTTGAACAATTTATAAAATTAACTATTAAAATTTCATTATAATTTAACCCTTCATTATGGTAATTCCATAATAAAAAAATATAATCATTATATATTTGTTACCAATAAATAATTTATCATATGATACTTTATATAAATTTATTTCTTAAATATATGATATATGAAATATTACAATTATATATAAAAAAATTATATATAATATAAAAAATCTAAATATCAAACATGTAAAATTATTAAACCATTGATCATATAAATTTAATTTAAAATTTTAAAATAGTTTTAACTCTATATTAACATGTTTATATTATCCTTTATTTTATAATATATAAACACATTATTATTGGATTTAGTTCCCTGGAACATAATGTATCCAAACATTTGATTACGATGATATTTTATAAGAAATGTATAAATCAATATCTTATAACATGATTGACGTTTTATACATAACATTAATATGATAACGTGTTGTGAGTATTTTTCACGTCAAAAAGTTTAAAAACTCCCTAATATAATGATAACCTTGAAGTGAAATGATAATATTCTTAAATATCTATTTAATGATCTATATATCATCTATTTGACCATATATAGTTGGTGTTAGATTACCAGGTGTCAGATGATAATACAAAGAAGTGGCTTTTGATGATGAATTTTCACACTTGGTAATCTTCAAGAAAGGTGGTTATGAGGATAAAATTGACAATATTAATTCTCATTGTTATATGTTTAGTTAGATATTCCTATTATAATACATGTGTATTATTCCTTAGAGTGGGTATTATTGTTAATGTATGACATTAATCATTTACATTGATGTATTATCAAAAACCATGATGATATACGATCAAAGAAAATTTAGATACATTGGGTGTATCCCAAGTGGTATAACATTAATTGAGTAAGTCAAGAAAGTATTTTTACCATTTATGTTAATATTAGATTATATCTATTTCCATTTGATTGAAATAGAACTATTTAATTAAATCCATGTCCATGGTAGTTCAACATTGAGTTCATTTTATGTATTCAAGGAGAGATAAATTACACATATATATTGGTGACACTATGTATGAAACAAACATGATAATATATGAGGTAAAAGTGATTATATTACCCAATTTTCCTGAATAAGTTATTGTTTTTGTCAATTTGATGTTAACTACGTACTCTAGGAGTTCCTTGATGTGATTTTTGATGTCGATCTTGGAATTTATTCTAGTTAACCTATTGCCCTAGAGAATGAGGCCTAGATTTTTACACACTACGTGTATCTAATATCTTAGTTAAATTTTATTTAAATTTAATTTTAGGGAAAATATTATTCATGAATTATTATTTAATAATTATGAAGGTTACATTGATAACATGAATCCAGTCACCTGTTATTATAGTTTTGAATATATGTGTTTTTAAAATTAAAAAATATTATTTAAGAGCAATGAAATAAATTATATTTATTCATCTCTTATTTATTATTTAAATGAAAATAAATAATTTTTTTATTTTTTAAATAAATTAATATTTTTTTATTGGAATATTAAAATAGATATTCATCATCATGTTTGTGAATATAAAATTTATTTATATATTTAATGAAAAATGTATATGTATTTATATATTTAAATAAACATTTATTATTAATATTTTCAAAAATGTTGAGGAGAATTAGCAGGCCAAGGAAAGGGCCCGATGATAATGATATAGATCATTTAATATGTTTTAAATAAATATAAATTTATTTATTTTAGAAAAGATATTTATATATTCAAGGGTTTTTATTTTTCAGGGATTAGGTAATAATAATATTATCTTTTACATGGGTAATATATTAGAGAAAATATTTGATAAAGGGTGTTAATGTGATTATAAAATATTAAACCCTAACTATAAATTCCATCTTATATCTTTATCAATGATCATGATAATAAATTTTTACAAAATTTTCTCTCAAAATAATTATCTAACGATATAGAGAACCTCTCAAGACTGAGATAACTAGAGTTCTTTCAAGAATATAGAATTCTTATAGCGATAAATGATAAATTAGGGAAGATGTTTGGTTTCTCTATGATAGAATATAAAATACCAACAATTAAGTTACAAGATTTATAGGGCATGTGTAGATACTTCATGTGTAATTCTACATTAAATTCCTCACTCTAATAATATTACCAGAGCAGTTATTGAATTTATCACCATTAAGTAATGAATTATAATGATGAATTAATTATTATTATAAGTAAATTATAAATTATATGTGAAAGGATCAAAATTATTAATAATAAATGGTTATGATATCCTTTTATGAGGAATTAATTTGAAGAATCTGATGGAGAAAATTGTTGGGAACATGTCAGACTTTTTTTATTGTGCACAAATCCGTCAAGTGACATTATACTATTCACATATTAATTTATAATTATTATTTATTATTTTGATCAATTATGAATTTGAGTTTCCATTATTCCTTCAATATTTTTTATTATTTAGTCTAAAATTCATGATAATAAGATTTTTCAATTTCACATTATCAAGAACTTCTAAGAAATAAATTAAGAATTGTTTGAGATCCAATAAGATATAGTGAGGATTATAGTATAGAGACATGGGTAAATGAATTTTAACTTAAATGTACACATATTATACCCATGATCAACCACAAAAGTCTGATCCATGATATTCAAAACACATTATGTGGGATTTAGTAAAAAGTCTATTTAATTACATGCTATGTATTTGGTAAGGGACCATATTTTCTCAAATCCTTCTATTTACCATTTATTGGGTATTTTGGGTGTTCATTGGTGATTTCTACTTGTTTATGGAGGTTGGGGAAAGTTAATTTATAATCCAAGTTGTCTTTTATAAAAATATACTATTTTGAGTTTGTCCTATATTTTGAGTTTTTTTTATTTTTAGCTGCATTAGAAATGATCCTTACATTTTCAATTACATATGAATGAACCTTATGTTTTTCCATGAGAAATAATATGTTTTTAATATTCCATAATATAACCCTTATGTTTCACAATATATCTCCCACTTTTCTGTGTTTTAAAACCAAAATTTTCTCCCTATGTTCATAAGGGTTTTCCCTATATTTATAAGAGTATTGATTTGAGGAACAAGAGAATTTACCTTTATAAAATTTTGAAATTTAATAATATATAATTATTAATTTTCTCAAAATGTGATAATTTAAATGTAAAATGTTTGTGAATAAGTATTATTTTCATTACTTTAAGAGAATTTTTTAAATTCATAATAGTAAATTTTGAATTTGATATTTAACTTTATATTTTTGTAAGAGAATATTTTTTATAAGATTCATGGAATTTACATATGTGTATTTAAATTTTCATAAGATTTATATGATTTCATAAGAGTAAAATGTGATTTTTCAAGATCCATTCCCTTGTTCAAAAAAGTCAATCCTTGTTTCATAAGAAACATTTCCATTGTAAATATTTAAGATTTATGAGTTTTTAATGAATGAATAAGAGTAAATTTAAATATGTTTATACTTCATTTACTTATCCACACAACAATCCTTTCATTTTTAATATTTAGTAATTTTTTCAACTACCTGAGTAATATGTTTTTTGAAAATTTTCCAAATTCCAATTTTAATCAAAAATCGTATTTTATGATTTAAAGTAAAATTTTAAAATTTAGAATCCATAAAATGATTAATTTTTTATAAAGTTATATTTCCTTCAACTCTATATGATACATTTCCTTATTTTGATAATTATTAATTCTACGACTTAAGGATGAATATGATGACTAATTTAAATATGAGTTAAAGGGAGTTGACCAATTTTTTTATAAAAGGGTAACCAATATTATATACATAGGGTGTTGATTTTATTTTATTAAAATTTAATAAATCCTTCAGGTTTGGGTATTATCTATTTCATAATCACATATGAACATGTCATTTAAATTAGATGATTATGAACACCCAATTGTTGGGTTATAATTTCCTTCACATTGTACAGGGATATAAACATATTATCTTAACATTTTAATCATTTAGTGAATTATTGTTCCACGAGATGTGGTGTGGAATTTATGAATCAATGTTATTTTCTATAAATTGTGGAATGCTCATGATACTAATCCCATTTGGTTAAGAGTATCAATAAACCCATGTAATATAAAAATATAACTGATGAAATTGATAGAGGATAGTGTATCATAGTTTATTTAATTACTATTGAATTGTTTCAATTAATAAGTGAATAATATTATTTTACTTTTAAGAATTGTTTTGATGATGTTTTATATGATTATTTTCTATGAGATATGTTTTTTTGGAAATTTAGTTTATGGAATATATTTTAATATAAATCCAATTTGTTAAATTTTTAAATGAAACATTTGTGTGAAATATGGTTTTAATAAATGATCATTCTTCTAGAAACAAAAAATTGAAATAATGATGAAAAGGAGATTTCTTCTTGTGGTTTACAACTAAGTTAGTTTTTGTTTTTTTGAATATATGGTAGATTGAGGTGTGATACTTTGATAACATTGGAAGATTCAATTGATTTTATTTTCTCCTTCATAAATGGTTAAATAACATAATGTTTGTAATGAATTGGTTATGTTTGGATCTAGAATTTATTGTAATGATATTTAGATATATAATTATAACATGAATAGAAAATTGATGTGGTATCTAGATTTATGTAATTGATGTGGAAAGAGGTGAAGGGGTGTTGTGATTGTTTTTTTACAAATGTGCGTTGACTGTTGATATAATAGTTATGTAGCAATTATGTGGTTGAGTTATAAATTCTCAATTAAATGAAATTTTGTTAGAATAAATGAAATTAATTATTGGAAATGTACTAGAATTTAAACACTTAAAATGATGGAATAAGTGACAAAAAATGTAATATGATTCAATGATGTTTAAATATTTATTTTATATTAAATTTTGTTAATGATTGGAATAATAAATAAATATTGTTATAAAATGTACATGATTGAAATGGATAAATGATAAATTTAAATGTAAGTCATATTTTTTAGGTTTTTCTTTTAAATAAAGTAGTTGGTTGATGTTTTAGAAGTGGCACATTTGATAGATATTGTCTGTGGAGGTGTCATAATGATTATGGTCTAGGTTTTGTTGTTTGATAAGAACCATTAATTTTTGTGTGTGTGGGTGTGGTTGTCTATATAATGTAGTATATATTCCATATGATTAATTATTCACCCCCATCCCATTTAGATTCTAATAAGCCTCAAATTTTTTGGGTGTCATGTGTTTTTACCAACATTAAGGTTGGTAATAGATCATATGGACAACTACTCCCACTTTACCACTCTCCCTTGGGACATAATATGTGATATAATGGATAAAAGTATGTTTATATGTATGTGTTATTAGGCCTTATACTTATATTTTATATTATACCATGATAATTTGATATTTAGTGTGTGGGGGGGGGGTTCATGGTATGACTTGGGACTATTTTTGGTGTCCTTCATATTCATAACACACTTCTATTATATGAATATGTGGTTGTGATATGATAATATATGTTGAGGTCATTCATGGTAGGAGAGGAAATGTATTTTATGTCCCCTATGTACACAATACCTTACTATAAACTATTTCATGGAGGAAGTGTGTGTGTTTATTGCAAATCATAACAGATGATAATATTGGACCTCTGTAAGTTGGGGAAGGTAAGACTAAGATCCATTAAACATAGGAGGTAATATGTGGATGTGATTATTATTAGAGACTACATGAACATTGGGCCCTATGTGGATTGGGGATGGTAGGACTACATTATGTCCCATATCCATGGTGTAATTATATATGTACAGACATATGTTTTGATTGTAGAGATATGGATGAGATAAAAGTACATGGCATTTTCAATTTGGGTGTGAGAGTGGAAAAAAACATTGGAAATTGATTTTAGGTTCTTTTATTATATATTGATTCATTTTTATTTTACTATACATGGATGAGATTATTAATGGGTGAGCCTTAGTTAGGTTGGGTGACTGATACCCAATATTAGGTGTGTGTTGGTTCTTCTATTTATCAACTAGGGAATTTTTATTATTTTCTAGAATATGAAAATAAGTTTTTAAGGAGGATCCTACAGAGTATACATTTTTTCTCACCATAATATATATATATATATATAATGTTTTTTATGTTTCTTTTTGGGATTCAAAGGATTATATAAAAATTACTAGCTTTGGGATAGGAGTTTTTGTTAGATTCACTGACACATGAGTTTTCCTTTGGTGTTTTATTTTTTGAGACTTATTATTTTAGTACATTTATATGTGTCATTAGATTACGGTTGTATTTATAATATAGTGTATATTTGTGGTTTTCTTTTGTGTTCCTAGTATTTTGATGTTAATGCTTCCAATTTTTAGGATTTATACACTCAATGATAGTCCCCAACCCATGGAAAATTGGAGGAGGTTTTTGGGCATGACTCCCATATTCACTACAATCCCATATAGGTTTCTCATTGGGGTAAAGTCATGAAAAAGTGGCAACAATGTTATGGATGAGGTTTATTGTAGAGACTATTGGTAGGAACTTGTGAATATTTCATGGTTTTGAATGAGAAAAATCATTAATAAAACCCAATGTATGATGTAGCAAGGAAGAACTGCTAGGAAATCAGAAATTAAGTATCCTTTTGATATGATGCATGGAGTACAAGATCATTAAACACCAAAGGAAAGATAATTCTAATTGTGTATTTGATATCTAAGAGAGGTTCATTGGCCATACTTTCTTTCACATCTTATCGAATTGGGGTGATGATGAGGAATTCAGAATAATTCTAAATAAAATATTTTTAATTTAAATCACATTTTTAGATCTTGGGGTTTTTTGAAGTATTGACCTTTGATATGGATTTAGTCATATAAAGGTAAAATTATTTTAGATATCATTACTATTTCTTTTATTTATTGAGATATTACACATATTGTTTTTCTTTTATTGTGAGTAAATTCTTGTCTATATTGATTTGAACATGAGATTCTATATATTATAACATGTTTTTAACATAAGTGTTTCTATTGGTTATGGGAATAAATATAAGTGTTAATTTAAAACACTAAAAATTACTGATTTTGACATATTATAAATGGTAAATGGGAACCTCAGTAATGTTGAAACCAACCTTTTTTTATATTTTTTGAATTTACAATAGTGAATTATTGAATATTTTTGAGATGATAATAGCATAAAAAACCATGGTAAAATAGATAATTTTAGCCTTCCTAATTTATATGAAATGCTCTATATTAAAATTTGTTTACTTGTTGTGAAGTTAAATTTGTTAATCTCGATTAAAAAAATAGCATGTTATTACTTCATTATACAAAATAAATATATTGATAAATCATACATTTCTTAATGTTATTTGTAGAAAGGATATGGAACTTTTATTTAAAAAATGGATGAATTTTTGATACCAAAATGCACATGATAAGTCAAATTAGATGACATAAAGTGTTTTTGGGTGTATTTAATATTAATAATGATTTTTGGGATTTTTTTTTCAATTTGAAAATGATAATTATGAGAACTTTTTTATTTTTAGTGATATAATATGTGTGGTTTTATTTAGTTATATTTTATTAACTCACTTAAAAAATGATGTACTATAGAGGTAGAATGATTTCAAAAAATAGTTAAAGATTAAAATTAATAAATATTGTATTTATTTCAAAAAGGTGATTTTGTAAAATGGTTTAGGAGTGTTTTATAAAAATGGGTTTTGAATAATTATTTGATTGAAGATTAGAATACTTTCAATAATTTTTAGGGGGACTAAAAGTTTTTATGGAAAATATGTACTTGATTGAAAAAATGATAAATGCATATATTCTATGGAAATGTTTTAATGCTTCAAAATATAATTTTTTGAAATATGAAATTCCCTCCCATATATTAAAGCATCATCCCTAAAAAATATTATTATTTTAATTAAATGATAATATGAGATCATCTAATTAAATACATGTACGATATATGAATTTTAACCCGTATAACTTAGTGAACTAACATGATAAATGAAATTATTGTAATAGATATTTAATAAAAAATTAACAAATACTACAATTTATTTTGTATGAGATAATGCTAAAAAATGTACCATAGTAATTATTATTTATATTTTGTCAAGAAGGGTGAATTTTAGTGGTTTGAACATGATTTATAATTCAAACATGATTTATTATACAGTTGATTGATCATGTATAAATAAAAAAGGGAAATATGTGGAAATTAAGTTATTAATTGAAAGAATTATACATCATATATAAATTAGTATGGTTCAAGTAATATTATGTGATAAAATTATTAATGTGGTTATTATATAATATTTGGATATAAATATTTCATGTTCACCTTCTATTAAACACTCGAATAATGGATAAATTAATATTGTGAATTTTTTGATATAATATTTTTATTAGCTAAATATTTTTCTCCCAAATTGGTGATATGTTTTATTAAAACTATAGGATTTATTATTGTGTAAATTGACTGACTATTTCAATATAAAGCCAAGGGAAATAAAGAATTATGATATTGTTGTTCATATATTTCATAATATATCATATGATATTGTGTAAATTATATTTTTGATAACATAAATGTTTGATTTAAATAGTAATATATTATGAATGAAGTGACTATTGTCTTGAGATAGAGGAGGTTGATAGATACTACTAATTTCTTGTTTATAGACATTGTTTTCTAAATTTACTAATATAATAGAGTACTACATTGTGCGTAATTATTTAATAGATTCTTACATAAATATACTATATTATAATATTTTTTGTTCCTTACTGAAACATTATTGAAATTGATTAAATAAAAATGGTAGAAATAAAAGGATGATGCTACTGGAATTGAAAAATAATAGCCTGCTGAGTCCTTCCCTTTTCTACTTATATGAAAAATGATCTAGTGGAATCTATTTTTCTCTTTATTGAAATTTTTTTCTTCAAGTGTTATGAAATTTGATTCCATAAATTTGACAATATAAAATCCCTAATATGATTTTTTCTCCTTGTATTTGGGGGATCCTAGAGTAGTTTAGTTACACTACTCTCAAATTATTGTGTTGGAACATCAACCAAATAAATTTTCTGATGATCCAATGTTCCTCATAATCTCATGTGTGTATTTAAATATGGTTGGTACGTGTGGTGTGTCATAGGTTGGATTGCCTAATATTTTCTTTAATTGATTTCATGATTAATCTTAAATATGAATAAAAAACTTCTATTTTAAAAAGGTTGTTATATATTTAATTTAAAATTACTAAATTACATGCATATTGAAATAAGTATATAAATTTATAAAATTTTCGATAGGATTTTTTTTAGAAAAAAATGATTTTAAATTATTTATGGATTATTTTAGAGGAGTATTTATTTTAAAAAGTAGTTTGAGAGAAAGGGGTAGTTAGTGAGAGGTCAACTTTTAGCCTTCAACCCCTTACTACATTTTAGCTTTCTTGGTGTTGTAATACCTAATTTTATAATATCGGATGGAAGTTAGATCCATATACTAACCCTTCATAGAATGTGTTGTTAGTATGACCATTATATTTTAAATATGTATGCATATATCTAGTTTTCTTTAAATTCTTCATATTTAATGTTCAGTTTGGATCCATGTGGGTGAGAATCATTTGGTATAAATTGGATGTAAAAGGTTTTATTTCTATATGTAGGAACCCAGTTTTTAACAAAGGTATGTTTCACTTTAAATTTGGTCTAATTCATTATTATGGACCTAATATAGATTATTATTGAGGTTTGAAATGATTTTGTGGTTTCTGAGGCTTGTTTCGAGCTTCGAACCCTGACCAGTAGAACAAATTACTAGGTTATATGGTTAGTAGAAACTGTGTGACCCAAACCTCATGGTCTCTTCTAACCTTGTAGGGTTAGACAATGGGGTGTAGAAGGAAACACGTTTTTCTCTAAATGTGCTCTAGGGACCGCACTCCCATGCCAAAAAATAAAATTTTTTGGTGCAGGTGTTTTTTAAGGTTGTATAATGGTTTCTCTAATCATAGCGCTTATCAATGTGAAGTTCCCCTCTTCGAAAAATATGGCACACGTTTGGAACAATGTTTGTCCAACCATGTAGCCGAACTGCAAGACCCATCAATTTTGGGAGAGTTTACCAAAAATTTGTTAAAATGTTTTAACTGAATTCACCATCCTCTATTTTTATATAAAATAGATAATAAGGGATCCTTTCTCCTTCTTTGAGCCCTTATGAAATCTTTTTAAATAATTTGAACAAAATCATCCATTTAGAGTCAGATTAAAGCACCATTTGTCTCATTGGACCAACGTCAATGAAGTCTTAATTCCTTTTTAGACATTATTTGATTATCTTTCTTTGGGTGGAGTTATTAATATGTAGTCTCAAATGCCCAATTTTTTGGGCATTGATCCATTCCTCATATATCATCCAATATAAGACAAAATAGAGGTAGATACTTGATTTGGAGTGTCATATGACTACATGGTAGGTGGATTATAATTCATCACTCATGTTTTGTTATTTTATAATTTTTTTTTAATTCTGCCGACACCAATTTCATCTTTGGTGGCCTATTAAATTGAAGCTCCTTTATAATAGTTGTTATAATTTTATAAGAAGACTTATGTTAAATATTTTATTCATCTTTAGAGGTTATTACCCAATATTTTACCACCCGATGTAGGGTGTTTCCATTAATTATGCCTTTTGAGGCTTATTGTGTGTGTCTACACCACTGTTTGGGTGTGCTTTGGATTGACCCTACGATGTTAATACATCATTTAATCAAATACCAATTGAATTTGTTTTTAAATAGCCATTTAAAGTGTTAGTTTCACTTGGACTTCTAAGGTAAGTGATTAAAATTACCCAATTAATCTTAAAATGGTTAAACTAGGATGTATAATGTGTATATGACTTAGCATAATTAAATATAATGGAATAACGTGGTTGCACATTCATGGAACTTTTTTATATTTTTGATGGAAGTCATTGGAGTGAAACTAATGAATTAAATAACACTTATATGAATTATTAAATGATTACATGTCCTTTAACATTGTGACCCTATTGAAAGATATGGAAAGATTACATTTTAATTATTTAATGGAATAATTATTACATGTAGTGATTTATTAAATGACTGGAATATATGGTACCTGCTTCATATGGAATTAATGATTAAAATATGGGTGGTAAGACTCAATATCACCTTGGATTCCAAAGGGAGTGCCTTCATCACTTGTGGATTCCATTCAAATTCAAGGATACTGGTTTCTGAGGGTGATACCTACTTTAGAACCTAATATTTTTTCTATCAGAAGATTCCCATTATAACACTGTAGGATCCCTGAATTATTATTAAAGGATTCTTTTGGAATAGTCCTCAGTTATAAAATGATGTATACAGACATGTAGAGCCTTGGGTTCACCATTGGGCCTAGTTATTTCTTATCCTCTTTCACCTAGGATTTATTCCATAGACTTAGTTGTAATATTTATTGTGGGATTCCTTGTATGATTACCCTTGGATTAAGATCTTACCCCTTTAGATATGATACAAGTTATTACTGATTTTTCTCAACCCCTAATGTCAAGGATGCCTTGTTTAATACCTTGTATATCCATCATTATTAATATAATTAAATGATTCCTTGTTATATCTTAGGTATTTTTAATATTACAATCATGTAAGAATATCATTGATAGTTATACATAACTATAAGGACGTATATAAAGTGAAAAATTATAAAATGAAATGGTTTCTTTTTTAGACAATATATAAGGCTGAAGCAGGTACTTGGGTATTCACATTACTATACTACTTTACAATTATGTATTAAATCTTTCACACTTTTGGATTTTATATTTCAAAAAATAGATGTTATTGATTCCTTTGGGGGTGGACTACTGAGATTTATCAAACAACCAATCTGGGCTTCCATTGGGACCTGGGACAATTACATGTATGTAGGTTTTGACAATAGGAAGCGTCTCACATTGGAAATTTGATTTCTTGCTCACATAGGATAGAGCATTGTAGTAGATGGCCAAGCAGTAGCTCAAGATTCATGGATAGTTTTTCAATACCCATTTCTTACTTTTTTAGAGGATGTTATGCCTTCTTCCTTGAATACGTGTTTTCCAATTTTATAGAGACATGAAAATTTTCATCATCTTTTGTATATGATTACCAGATGAATGGGATGTTTATTATTTTTGACGACTTCTATTATGCCATATATTTATTTTACATTAATTATGATATTTACCAGTTGTTATTTTATCAAAAATGTTACACTATTTAAATTAGGTCATAGTTTTCTCTTGGACGCACCATCGACCCTCACTGCTGGTCAAAAGACACTTGATTTTAGGGAGATGTGCTTGAGGCCATGTGACCAACGACACTCAGGGAACCTTTGAGTGGAAATTGGTCTCGGGACATCAAAAATTGGTATCAAAGGTTTATTTTCGTGAATTACTATTTGGAGACAATATAAAAGTGATTATGAATGCTTTGGAACATGGTTATAATCCATGTGTGAGAGTATCTAACCCGTCTTTAGGGTAAATGCAGAGTTCCCTGAAGATGATTGATGTTATTATTTTTCTTATTATAGTTGTTATCTTTTCAATGTTGGGTGAAGGACATGATGGTTTGTGGTAATTATTATTATTATTATTGTGTATTTCATTTTCACCTTGGCCTAATGACAAGAGTTAAAGGATCTAAATTCCCGCATTGTCATATTTTCCTATAATCCACATTCCATGCTAGATTCTATGCCATATAGGTTCATTTCAGTACTTGTATTTTCCTTAATACAAGTGATTATTTAATAATTTTTGTTTATATATATACCTCTGATGCTCTTTGGTTGTGATTGAGTGATTTTTAGTATCAATTCATGAGGTGTAAGTACTCTCATGGGATGGAATTCATAGTTACCAAGTCAAGAAATAATATATAACATGTTACATTATATGTCTAGATGTAGAATGGGTTAATTCCAATTCAAATCGGTTTCGATCTCCATTATAAAATGTATGGGACCTGATTTACTATGAATGAAAACCCATTTTAAGAAAACTATGATATAATTATATAATTAAATGAAGATTTAATGTAATATATTGTATTATAAAACATAAATGGTTGTTAATAAATGATGAGACAAGGTGGTATTGACCTTTCATCTTCCAGAACCCATATAATTTATATTGGGTAACATATTATACATGGAATTATTAGTGGGTAGTTGGGGATGGTATTCCATATATAGTGATATATTTCTTTTCATTTAGCTTTCAATATTTCTATATATATTATTCAATTTTTTTTTTGAGGCATGTGTTTGGAATTTGTAGACCAATGGCCCCATGACATCATCATTTTGTGTGTCAAGAGGGTAGAAATGACCATGATATAGACATGGTGGACCTTGATCCAACAATCATACTTCCAAGAGTGTAACATGAGTAACAACATTTTGTACATAATTTGGGAACTCAGGCTCATCTTCATGATAATTTCCTATGTCTGGTGGAGTCTATAAATGGTTCTCCACAACCTATACCAATGATGGATAATTAGACACATGAGTTTTAGCAGTATAATTCTTCCACTTTCTTAGGGTATGGTAGTCCACAGGCCACTAAGTCTTAGATATAGGAAACCATTTCTATCATTGTTCTTATGAAGATATCTCCAGGGTAGAGGGTCAATCTCTCTACTTGTTGTGTGATTCGGGCTAGCATTGGTTGCATGCAATTGACCGGGATGGTCCCCATCAGGGAATTCCCGGGGATGACTTTTAGACTGATTTCAATGATCAATTCTCTCCTCAGACACTGAGAGATGACCGAACAATATATTTCATTCATCTTTAGCTGGGATATATGTTAGTCATTGATTATTCAACACATATCATTGAGTTACATTTATTTTCACAGATTATAGATGGGGATGAGATTTCTCATAATAAACACATTAAGGATGGGATACAATATTCCATCAATAACTAATAGTATATATTTTACCATCCTACATTTTATGATATCCTTAATTATGCTCTTATCACTGAGCACAAACTGAGGTACGACAATAGTATAGAGCATAGAGGATCAGTTCTGCAGCAACCCAATAGTTTTTTCTGGTAGAAGGAAACATTCCATCGAGGATTCTAGTAAATTCAGTGGTAGCTAGAGTACCCTTACCTGTAGCTCTGTGGTGTTCCATCAGTGTAGCCAATAGGGTAATCTGAAACCTTAGTGTAAAAGAGACACTATAGTGGGTGAGTCTTGCAACCATATGGGACACCTTTAGTGATTCTATTGGACATTTCCATTGGCTTCCATTATATGAGGTTGTCTACCAACTCCACCTTCAAGGCAATAATATTTTTCGTTGCATCAGTAGGGGAGTTGGAGTAGCACTAGGGAGACTTCTCGTGGAGGGAGTCATGGATATAGTATCTATACTTCTTATTATCAGAAACCCCATTAGAGAAGTCTTGAGTGGGGTTGTCTAGCTATAGAACATGGCCATGGATCATGTTAGTTGCATGAAATACTGTTGATACACAAGGATCAGAGTTAAATACCATATATAGTATGAGTTAATATTCTACTAGACTCCATTATAGTATCTAATTATTTATACCAATGCTTCATAGTCCATCTGCCTATCTAATGTGGAAATAATCAGGCTATAAATACAATACTACTATGGTTTAATGAACATGGATACACTAATTGTAGTATAGTTAGAAAACATATTCCATTGAGTGGATAATCCCCTTGAGGTAGGCATTAACCCTTTCTTACAGGGCCTATTTTTTAACAATATGGTTGGCTTATATGTCATTCTCAAAATGGATTGGTTGGTCCTGAATCATGTCATTATAGACTGTTATCAATATAGGGTATCATTTACATCACAAGAGGGAATTAGATATCTACCAAAGGGTTGGTGGGATGTCCAAGCTAGTAGAGATTGACTAGAGAAACATGGGATATGTGAATTTTTCACCCAAATAGCTTATATACTCATAAAGGATTAGATTTTACATTAGGATGAGTTCCCTCTGGTAGTTGATCATTTCAACGATGTATTTCCCCATGATTTTTTCTACCTTACCTCATGAGAGAGAGGTAGAGTTCACAATTGATTTTTTATAGGAGAATATCCAGTGTCTATTCCTCTATACAAGATGTCACATACTGAGCTCCATGAGGTCAACTGTTTGTTGGAGGATTTAAAGACCAAGGGTTTAATGTATCCTAACTGTTCCTCCTGGGGTTTACCCATGATTTTGGCCATAAAGGAATATGTGACAAATAATTTATGTGTAAATTATAGATAGTTAAAAATATTATGGTCATGTAGTGATATCCACTACCTTATATAGATTATCCTTCTAATCAGTTACAAGTATCTAGGGTGTTATCTAATATGGGCATGAGATCGGTCAATCATCTGGTGTTAGTCATACATTCATACATACATCATAATTTTTTTTAGTATGTATGGTCATTCTGAGTATCTCATTATGTTATTAAAACTTACAAATTCACCTTCTATTTTCATGGTTAGGATGAATATGGTCTATCATCGCTATAAAAATTATTTTTGTATGGTCTTTATGGACTTCATAATGGTGTATTCATTCACTCTAAATTCCCTTTAGAAGAACCATGATATCATTTTGAATACACTGATAGGGAATTGACTTTATGTCAAGAATGATAAGTGACAACTATGGATTGAAAAAGTTCATTTCCAAGGTCATATTATCTTTCTATCAAGAGTCTCTGTTGTCCCATAGATTGCAAGTGTCGTGGATTCCTAGGATAATACCCAAATTTTGTTTTCTATAATGCTTTTCTTATGCACGGATGGATATTAAAATAATTTTTATGAAATAAATATAATGAATTGTTTTAAACTCTTAATTATCTTGCCAAGAAGGGTGTCATGCTCCAATGGTTAAAAGAGTGCTTGAAATCATTTTGATGCTAAAAGGAATGATTGTATTTACACCTGATCTTATTTTTCTATAACCTCATAGAAGCTATGTTGTGTTCTATGTTTCATAATGAATTAGAATGGGAATAGTTATATTACTGGAGGATAGATTTATTGAATATAAATACCGTCTGTTGAGGTCTTATGGATGAAATTACCCAATGCAGGACCTCGAGGTAGCAGCAGTTGTCCTTGCCTTATGTTGTGAAAGAAAAACTATATGTTGTGTGAGCACATTGTGGTGTATAAACACTACATGATCCCAATTATATATTTATATAGAATTAATTGAACCTCCTACATTTTATATGGGTCTAAAATTATATGTATTTTGATTTTGAGCTTCTGTATAAGCTTATAAAAGGAAATGTGACAGTTGATGCGATGAGTCAGAAATCTTAGGTAGATGCTATATGGGAATCCAGTGATGAATAGAAATTTCTGACTGCCCTTTTCTAAGATTCATTTATAGTTTCATGATTGTCACAATTACTCTAATTTCTCACCCATGAAATTTACATTTTCTCTAATTCATATGGTGTAGAATTGAAAATTTTATATCCGAAAGGCATGGTTGTCCATGAGGGTATTTTAAGAGATGACTTGCCTCTAGAATGGTCTAGGGAAAGAGATGACATCCTACATGTTCATGGATGTTTATAGGTTCCTACAAAAATCAGAGAATAATTGATACATGATTCCCATTCATCTCAGTAGGTAGTTCATCTAGGCATATCCAAATGTATCAAGATTTACAACACTAATGTTAGTGGACTGGGATGAAATGTTAGATAGTAGGTTTTATAAAATGGTGTTCCACCAGTCAGTATGTGAAGGCAGGTCACCTAAGACCTAAAGGCTTGTTAAAGTTACCTCCAATCCCATAATAGAAATGGGAAGATTTTTACTTGAACATTATGGTCAACTTATTGAGGATATCTTGAGGTTGAAACATAGTTTGGGTAATCATTGACCAACTAACATAAGTGTCCCACTTCCTTCCTATGTGGTAGGATTTCTTAGTTGATGAGATGAAACAATTATTTGTCTATGAGATTATATGACTACATATGGTTCATCATACATTCTATTTAGATAAAGATGATTAGATCAAATCAGAGTTTTGGTACGGGTTTTATAGAGCATTGGGTACGTAGGTGATTATGTACCTGACCTTCCACCCTCAAACCGATGGATGGTCGGAATGGGAAATATATGAATTTGAGGTCATGTTGTGAGCTTGCATTATTGATTATGGAAGTTCTATGGAGAATAATATCCATCTCATCTTGTTCACCTACAAAAATATATTTTAGGTGAAGATTCATATAGATCATTTTGAGGCCTTTTATGGCTGGCAATTTCCTTCACCCTTGTGATGGCTAGAGGTAGGATAGGTAGCCCTACTAGGTTCTCATCTTGTTCCAGAGACGTTAGAGTATGTTTAACTAATCAGGAAGTGTATGTATACTTCTTATCCTCAAAATAATTCTTACATTGATCTCCATCAATTACCCCTTGAGTTCATGTTCGGGGGTCATGTTTTCCTATGGGAATCTCATAGGATAGGTCATTGATAGATACAAAGGAAAGGAAAGTTATCACCTTATTATGTAGGGTTATATGAGATTCTGGATGGAGTTGGGTTGATAGGATATTAGTTTCAATTACCTCAAAGGTAACATTCCTTGCATGTCGTCTTCTGTGTTTCATAGATTCTCTATTATAATGTTGATATTCTCATACTTTTTATCCTTATGAGGTAGAGTTTGGTGATGATGATTCATATGAGGAGTATCCTATACACATCCTTGAATGGAGAAATAAGGATCTCAGTGGATTTTCAATCCCGTTAGTATGGGTGATATGTAAAAACCATCATGTACAGGATGAGACCTGGGAGCAGGTGGTTGACATACTTCCTATATGGCCAGAGTTGTTCCTTGATTGTGTTCTATCATCCAAGGAAGGTGAATTTATGGAAATTTTACTTCAAGGGGGGAAGGCTGTACGAACCTAATTTTTATCTATAGTATGGATGGTCTTTAAATTGGTCTTATTCATTATTATGGGCCTTCTTTGGATTCCTCCTCAATTTAGAATCATTTCAGGGGTGTCTGAAGATTTTTTAGAGCACTGAACCCCATTCAATGGAGAGAAAAACAGGTGAAAAATGATAGGTGAAACCATGGGACCCATGCTACACTTTCTCTCCTAATCATGTGGCATTATAAAGTGGGGTGAAGCAGGGATAATGGTTTTACCAAACCATGTAGAAGGGGTCTAATGCCAATAAAAAACTGAATATATTTATGAGGAGGTTTTCTTCACAGTTTCTCTAATAGTGCTTCTTAACCATGTGATGTTCCCCTCTCTACAACAGATGGCGCACAGTTGGTGCACGATTTGGAAAACTGTACATCCAAACCATACAACCACATGATTTTGGGTTCTTTTAACAAAATTCCCCTAAAACATTATAACTAAATCATCCCTCCTCTCTTTTTCTATTTAGTAGAAATAAAGGGACCCCTTCTCTATATTTGAGATAATTTGATCACTTTTGATAGAACTAAATCTTGTTCATCCATTCAGATTCTGGTCGAAGCACCATTCATCTTGTTAGATCCACATAGGTATGGTCTTAATTAATTTTTGGGAATTATTATTTTATATTTCTCTTGATGCAGTTATCAAGGAGTAGGCTCATATTCTTTACATTCAGGTTATTGATATTTTATTTAGATATCTTCCAGTTCATACCAAACTTGATGCTTGTATTGGATGAGGAGAGTCATAAGAATACGAGGTATATGGTCTATAACTCATCCCTCAAGTTTCATCATGTTATAAATTTCCATAATTTTGTATGGATTAATATCATCGGGTGTGGCCTATTAAACTAATGGTTTATTCTTATAGTCATTAGAATCATATTCAAATACTCTTATTAAATATGATAATCATTGTTTTACGTTATGACCTCAACATTAACCAGACGAAGTAAGGTGTTTCCTTTAATTATTTCTTTTGAGGTTTGTTGTGTCAATATACACCCCATTTGAGTGTTCTTTGGATTAACCACACTAATGATCAGCCTTAATTAATGAAATGACTATTGAATTGGTTTAGGAATAGTCCATTGAATATATAGGTGCCACTCAACACTTCTAAGTTAAGTTCATGGAATTAATCAAGGAATATTTAAATGGTTAAATTGGAAAGTATACTATATATCTTACTCAGCCTAATTAAATGTAATAGAATTCCATTGTCTCATGTCGGTATCAAACTATTACCTTATTGATGGAAGTATGTGGAGTGAACATAATGAATTGAATAATTCATATACGAATTGTTAAATGGCTTCAAGTCTTTTATATTTTTCATACTAACAAAAGTTATGGAAGGAACCCCATTGAAATATTTAGTGGAATGATTATTATGAAGATTATTTTATAAAATGAATTTTTTATATGATTACTATTTCATATGTACATAATTATTATAATAGTATTGGTTAGACTCAATTTCTCCTTGGATTCCTGATGGATTCCATGAGAACTCATTAACAACATTCTAATTCAATGATGTTGATTTCTAATGGAGAGACCCACCTCAGAACCCGATCTTCTTCTATCAAAGGATGCTTAGTATGAAACCATAGGATCCATCCCTTATTTTTACAGGATTCATTGGATAGACTCCATGGACACAACATGACATCTATGCACATGTTGCACCTTAGATACTCCCTTGGGCCTATTAATTTATTATCCCATTGTAACATGGGTGTATTACATGAAATCATTTATAATTATTATTATGGAATTCATTAGGAGATTTCCCTTGGATTAAATTGTTACCCCATATCCATTCTACATGTTATTACTTATTTGAATTTTCCCCTATGATCAAAGATGTCTTGGTTATTTCCAAGGATCCCATGCATTATTAATATCATTATAGGATATCCTATTATATCATAGATCCTTTAATTTTTTATCATTTATAGATATTAGTGTTGATTATACCTCACATTACTTACTAATATAATCTAGAAATTTTGTTTGAAATGAAAGCGTTATATTTCGAAACACTAGAAAAGGCTGAAGAAGATAACTGGGTATTCACGTTACTGTACTGATTTATATTTATATATGTATTCTTACCCATTATTTTTTTTATTACATGAAGTGGAAATTATATATGATTTTGGTGTTTGCGTACTAAGATTTATCTCACACCCCATCTAAGCCATGATTAACACCCAGGATGATTTCCTGTATACAGGTGTTGAAAAGGGGAAGTATCCCTCTTTGGACACTTGATTTCATTCTCAGATAGGTTGAAGCTTTGTAGCATTTGAATGTGCTATAACATGGGATTCATGGATTTTTTTTGGATTCATTTTATTTATACTTTTTTATTTCATGTTATACCTCCCTCCTTGAATCCGTTGTTTCATTTTTTATATAGATATGAAATATATCATAATTTTTGTGTATATGATTATCTGTTGCTTCAATTATTTAATATTTCTATCCACTTCTGTTATGCCATATCTTTTGCTTACAATAACTCTACTATTTACCAAATATTACATTTATACATGGTGTTACACTCTTTTAATGAGGTCATAGTATCCCACAGACACACCCTAGGCCCCTGTTGCTGGTCAGTAGCCTCTGGAATTCTAGAAGATGTGCTTGAGTACATGTGGCCAACTGTTCTTAGGGAACCTTTGAGTGGAACCTGGGCTCAACACATCACACCATATCACATACATATGATTATTTTATTTTGGTATTTTATTTTAATTTTCATTTATTATAATTATTTAAGTGGTATCTGATGTAAGGGATCACATTTTCCAAAACTCATTAGAATAACATTACTTGGTTGGTATAATATTCCTATGATATTTTTCTTTTACTTTTGGGATGTTAGAAAAAGTAAGTGATTATTTTTTAATGTAATTTATTTAAATATATATTTTTTACTTCAATAATAATTTTTTTTATTAGTTTATTTTTTTCCTATATATTTAATGAACCTTAAATTTTACATTACATTGAAATAAAAATTGTGTTTTACATTGATAAACCATATATCTTTTTCTATGAGATGACTGTTATGTTTTATAATGTATCCCTTACTTTTATATGTTTTCAAAACATAATATTCTCATTATGTTTGTAATTGTTTTTCTGGTAAACTTAATAGTAAGTGTTTGACCCGTATGAGTCTTTCAAATTATAAAATTTTGAAATGTAAAATTTAATCTATTAATATTAACTGAAAATGATAAAAAAAAATTAAAGTAAAATGTTTGTGTGTATGTGTCATTTTCATTTTCCCAAGATTTATTTTTGGATTTTCAATAAAGAATTTGGATTTCATAAGAGTATTTTGATTTTCATAATAGTAATTATATTTTTATAAGAGTGTTTCTGATTTTCACATGTCACATTATTTTTATGTGTAAAATTTAGTTTAAAGGGAGTGAAATTTCATTTCATAGAATTCATTAATTAATTTATAGATGAAATTCCTTGTTATGTAAGAGTCACTTTCTTTATAAATTTTTTAATCTTAGGAGTGTTTTCAAAAAATAGATGAGTAATTTTATAGATTCGTAAGATTATTTTTTTTATCCACAAAATGAACCTTATATTTTTAGAGTTTGTGAAATTTTCAAACAATAAGAGTAACACCCTTAGTAAAAATTACAATATTTCCCTATTTCATAAGGAATAATATTTTACAATTTAAATTCAAAATTTAAATAATAAAATCCCTAAAATTGGTAATTTTTTTTACAAAATATTTTTTCCATCAACTCGGTATAAACTATACCAAATTTTTAGAAATATTTAATGTTTTAATATGAAGATGAATATCAAAATAGATTTAAATTTGAATTAACCTTAGTTGACCCCATATTAGAACATTATAACTGAGAAGATCAATACATGGTGATGAATATAATATTTTATATTTTATAAAATATGTTATATTCAGGTCTTGTTGTATTCATGAACCTTGAAGAATAAGACAATACTTTAAATGTGACATAAAAACCCTTCCATCAGGATTCATTTTACATTGGGTATTATAATGATGTGAATTTATTCTAAAACTACTGTACATGTGATATAAATTACTGAAGCATGAGATGTGGTAGGGGATTGAAGAATCATCATTATTTTGTGAAGGTTTTCAAATTTTAAATATTTTTTTTAAATTGGTAAATAGTATGAACTAACCTAAGGAATATCATAATGATAATAGTGAAATTTAATGGAGATGGTTTATCACATGTTCTTTAAATATTATAAAGTTATTTCATTTAGGAAATGAATTCTATTGTTTTACTACATTGAAATGTTTTTCTGTAGTGATATGCGATTTTGTTGTTGTGATATATGTGTCGTTTTGTTGAAATTTAGTTGAAGAAATAATTTTTCATAAAAGGTTAATTATTTAAAGATTTTAATGAATTCGTGTCATGGAGATAAGGGGTTTAAGAATGATTTTTACACTTGTCATAAATAAATTTTATGGAAAGAATTGTGAAATTATTAATGGTTGATGTGGTTCACTATTTTTGTTTTGTTTTTGGACACTATTGTATGTATGGTTAATTTAGTTGTGATGTTGTTATAACATTAATAGCATCAATTAATATGATTTGAACATTAATAATAGGTTTTATAATTAAATTATGGAAATTGGTTGGTTATGTTTGGATTTGAAATTTATTATAAAGATAATTGTACATGTAATTATAACTCGAATGTAAGAATGATGTCATTGATGGTTTCATGTGATTAATCTGGAAATAAGTGATATGGGTGTTGTAGTTATTTTTTGGGAAATGAAAATTCACCTATTGTGATGGTTGTGTAGATGTTTTCGGGTTTCATTGTAGATTCCTAGTTGAATGGAATGTAGTTGGAATAAATAAAATCAAAAATGGTAATTGATTAAAATGTTTTATATAAATCGGAGGCATGAGTTGACATAAATATTAACTATGAATAAATTAATGGATTAAAGAATGAATTAGTTTAAAGAATGGTTTTACATTAAATAATGTTAATTAATAACATATTGAGGTAAATATAATATGGTAATAGTAAATCAATAAATGGATAAATGACATGTTTAAATAGAATTAATGGTTGTTTTTTGTGGTTATTCTTGGAGAAAATGTATGCTGGTGTTGTTTTATAAGTGGAATCATTTAGTAGAGAATAGTTTTTGGTGGTGTGGTGATGAGTTTGTGATATGATAGTGTTATTTGATAAGAAAATTATTGTTGGGATTGTGTCAGATAATTTCTATATAATATGATAAATTTTCATTTTGATTTCCAATACATACCACTATATTCATATTGTTACAATGTTTAAGTGTTTTGGATTCTATTTTCATCCTCCATATCATGGTGGGTAAGGGAATGGACAACTGACTACACTATATTTAGTCTCTCCATTAATATATATAATGGGTTGTAATGGCATAGGATTGGTATTTTCATATGATCTATGATGGGTTTAAGTGGTTGTATGTAATATATCCTGATAAGTTGACATGTGGGGAGGATCATGAAAGTTAGGAGAAGGGAACATGGATGATTTCCTTTATGTTCTTGATACTATATTATTATGTGGATATGTGGGTTTCATATGATGATATAGGGGTACTTTGTGTGTGTTAAAAAGAGTTTATGAGGCTGATATCCCCCATTCTAACTATATATTACTATAAAATATCAAGTATAAGAAGTGGTAATACTATTACATACTGATGCTAATGAGAATATTGGACCATTCATAGGATATGGAGGGTAAGGCTTCATTTATTCACACAACATTTCTAAAATGATGGTATGGTTGTTACTTGTACTAATGTGAATGTTAGAACATATGTGGGTTGGGGAAGATAGGGCCACCGTTTGTCCTATATTAGTTGTGATAATGAATATATATATATATATATAAAGGTGTGATATTGAAAATATAGATGGGATTTAAATTCAGGGTGTCTTTATGATTTATTATTTTATTATTATTTTATTGCACAAGGATATGATTCATTGTGATAAATCCTTTGTGATGTTAGTTAATAAATGACCCCCTATAGGTGCATATTTTTATACTATTTATCAATTATATAATTATTATTATTTTTCCAAATTCTCTTAAAAATATATGATTAGGTTCTACATAGTATAAATGTTTTCTCAACCATTTACATATATACAAATTATATTTAGGATTTCCTAGAGTGAGTCATGGAACTGAGTTGACATTAGCCGCATGGATCTTGGTGCTTCTATCTAAATCAGTGCCATGTTAGTTTCTATTAATGTTTCATTTTTAGAGAATTTTTTGTATGATGTTTACCTGTATCATGGGATATTGGGATAATATATAATATGGAGTCATCTAGAGGTTTCGGTTTAGGGTCTTTGGATTTTGACGCTATTTCCACCCATTTTTCTAATTTATAAATTTGGAGATAGTTACAAATATATGGGAAAATATTTGAAAAATTTTAAGGTCATTTCCATCTACACTGTAATATCAGGAGGAGTTCCCAGTGGAGGTGGGTCATGAAATGTATACTATAATCCATCATTTGGATTAATATGATGACACAATATGTAACCAATGTACTCGTTGTGTAACCCCACGTGGTTTATCCCTTTATAAATCATAGAATATTTGTGGTCAATGTTTATGACATGTAAATAATACATATTATGTATTTACTAAAATATACATTAAATGTAATACATAAATTACATGGTGTTTCAATGATGTAAATTACATATAACAAGAAAAAACGTACATGAGATATATTTCAATTCATTAAGTGTGTATTGGAGGTGGCCGGAAATGAATCGCATTCTCTGTTGCTAGTTCAAATATCCATGTAATTCAAGATAATCCATACAATTTTCACACTGAGATTATTATTTCTAGTGATTCATGAAATGGAGAAAATAATTGAATAAAAAACTACACTACATATTAATGGATTTATATGATGTGTGATCGAATTTTTCAGATGAATTACAAGATGGGTGTCTTAGGTGGGCTGTGTGGGATATAAAATGATTTATTAATAATTTTTTATATTATTATATTGATGAAAATTGTGTATGGATTTCATAAACCTCATGTATTTCACAGGGATCTAAAATGGTACTTACTGTGTTTATACATGCATGTCATGTGGTCACTAGATATTTAGACTACACAGTCTGATATTCCGAACAAGTCACCGTGTATATCACAACATGACATGCATGAATAAATGTTTTGTAAATACATAGTATATTAAAGGTCTATACACAATTTTAGTCACACAACATGCCGTATGAAAGTATATTCCATGTAATAGTTTAATTCAAGAAATAGATTTAAACTAATGAAAAATAGTACACATTATGTCACCTCCAGTACAACATGTGTATATATTAAATTATATAATGAATTTAATTTGACCAGAAGGGTACACACATTGTATATAGTTTGAAAATGTCTTGTATGAAATTATTTTAAATTTGAAATTAATTTATTATATATATTTAAAATAATAGATAATTAGAATCTAAAGGGAAATTTTGATTATTAATTAAGATACATAAATAAATAAATAATAAGATGGTTAATTTATAAATTTTAGATGTTTATATTAATAAATAAAAAATTGAAGTCAATAACAGTAGTACTCATTGCTTATTGTGATTGATAACGAGATTTATTGACCTATTTATATATAGGGGTTTCATTTAATTTAATTATTTATTGTTTTATTTTTGTGATATATTATTTTTTAAATTAATTATTATTGTCTCCATATCATCCCTTGAACCATTTTTGAATAAGATTGCATGTTAATGGTTTATTTATGTAAACCAAAAACATATTTTTCCTCTAAAATATGAGTGATCATATATATAAATGAAGTGCTACAGGAGAGAGTATATTGTTCAAACCTATGATGATGCAAAACCAACCAAAGAGATAAATAGGATAAAGATGTAATGTGATAACTTGAGTCAATCTCAAGTTAGGGATTTATTCTAATATAGGACAATGTTTGTTTTTCATCCAATAAAAAAACAAACAAATTTTAAATGGTCATGATCCTAGGACATGATTATTATACATTTATACATGAATGGTTCTTTATTTACTTACGAAATACATGTTTATTTGACGATTAAACACAACATTGTAATGTAATTGAATAAGTAATAATAAAAGATGAAATAAAATTAATAGATTATAAATAAATTATTTTAGCATGAATTATCGATTAATTATATAAAATAAACATAATATTAAATTTCACATAAAATAATAAAATTATTTATATTTATACACAAGATAAAAATATATCTCGAGAAAAATATTACGTCAGACATCACCTCCTATCAGAAATGTTATATTACAATAATAATTTAATTACGAATCATTCCTGATTCAAGGAAAATTTCAATTATCAATGTTTATTAAGAATATAGTCTGTCTAATTAAACAAATTATTATTTATTGTAATAGATATATCCTTTTCAATAAAACTTTGAGGTATGTGTTGAAAAAATACTTGTTCAGGATTTCAGAATTGGAGTCTCCACTCAAAGGATCAAAGAGATATGAGTTAATATAGTAGGTATGACCACCTACCTAAATATCATCAAATAATTTTCATGGCCATAACCTAGATTATGAGATGGGTAATATGGATCCCTTCTACTTGAATATCCACATGATAGGATATTTTGAATCCAATGATGAGGGATTTTTATATTTGATTAAATAATGGGGGAGGGATAAAAATATAATTTATTATGTCACACTTGGTAATCATGATATTGTGATAAAATATGATTTTATAATATAAACTAGAAATCTGAACTATGAGAACACTTTCATCATTCTTGGACAAAGACTATTTCCTGACCATCATAAGTTTCTAAAAGTGGAAAAATTGTTTGTACACTACACAAATACTTCATAATTTTTATTATGGCATGGTATATCTTATTAATAATCATCTACATCAATGAATGATTGATGGTGATATGGATTCCAATATGAGGTTTATGGAGGAATCTTAATTTTTTAAATCTTGTTATTAGTTATGATTAATGAGATGAAGATTTAATATAATGACATAGATGGGTACATAATGATATCTCATATCGTAGAATATAAAAAAGAGAAGGTGAGGAAAATATAAATGATGTTTCCACTAAAATATACATGATTAAACTGGAATATAGGTTCCTCGATAACAATCATTCTTTTAATACATCGAATTACATTTATTGTTTAGCAATGTTTGGATTTTATATAGATAAGAATTTTATAATATCTTACAATTTTAAGAGATATCATTTTTAAAATTAATTTAAATTCACCGATTTCTTGAGTTACACTAAAATAATGGTTTATCTTGTGATACAAAAAACACCAATTTATCATGAATTTCATAAAACATTGATTTTATTTCACAATGTGTGTTATCTTTAGGACCATTTTTTATGGAATGATAATATACTATTAATATTATGGTAGTAATCACCTCATCATTATAATAAAGGGGATGGATAGGATTTTAAAAATTATGGAAATATTGTTTACACATGTTTATACAATGAATTATTTTCTCACCATATAGTTATAAACAAAAACAAAAACCTATTGAAAATAAAGGATGATTTTTTTAAAAACAATTTTTAATCCCATAAATGTTTTTATCTTAATAAATTTAATTAATCACAATTAGTGAATGATATTAATGAAATTTTTATATTAAAATTTCAATAAAATATTTTTAGTTTTTTCTAAGAAGTTTTACTTGTGAACAAATTTAATGGATCCTATTTTAAGCATAAAGAGATGTATTTTTCTAAATGGAAGTTTTTCCACGTTTTAATGGAATAATTGTTTTTAAAACTAAATTTTGAAAATTTAATATATTTTATTTGAAAAAATAAAATTCTTCATTTATGTAGAAATGCTAAAATTATCTTAGTCATATTTTTTGGTAATTTTCTAAGAAGTTTCATTTTTTGATGAATAGTAAAAAATAATGAATTTTAAATTGAAACTTGCTTTTCGTTGGAGTATTTTATAATGTAAAATTAATTTTTAAATTGTTTTTTTGTAAAAAATAGTTCAATTGTAAATCCATTAATCCAATTTCTATTATTTTAATTTTTTTCATTTTGAAATTTGATAATAAAACTTTGTGAAAATTTTAGCTTTTTTATTTTTAAAATTCATCTTCTCGTAACGTCTATGAGATTAATTTTAAAATTAAATTCATCCACTTCTGTTATTTTAATTTACCAAAATGGATTCAATATTTTAAATAATAATACATCATATTATATAATAATGTGAACTTATTTTTTTACCGAATTTATTTGTGAAAATAATTAAACATAATTACAATGATTGAGGTAAAAATGAGTTTAATAAGTGATTAATCATAGAATATAAGGTGTATAAATGACCCAAGAATTTCCAAAACCTATATTATGGAAATATTGAGACCCCATATGACCCTAGTATCAATAATTTTGAGTATCATGGATACATTTCTTTGAAGGTGAGTGATATAATAAGTTAAGAAAATAAAAAGTCAAGAAATGCAACCTTCTTCATTTTAATTTCTATAAGTCATTGGGTATAGAGAATAACTAACTAGGTTTGGTTATAAATATTAGTTTTGAAAAATAAATTATTTTTTTATAATATTAATTTATCTTAAACTTTTAGATATGATATAATTACATTTAATGCCTATGAAATGCCAATGTAGGGATTATTTACATAATAATAAAATAAAATAAATGATACAAAAATAATTAAAAGTGATGTAAATATAATGATTAGTTCTGTTCCATTATTTATTAAATGAATATATAATGTTATAAATATATGAACAAAATATTTTGGAATACAAATACCATCTTGATATTTTTTAAAATTTCTATTAAATAAATAATGTCAAAATTGACATTAATGTTATTTTATAATAAATGATATAGTATTAAATGACTTAAAATTATAGAAAATAATATCATATATAAATGTATTTTTAAAATTTATTAAAAATAAAATGTGGTCCATTCATTGAAAGAAATATCTTTTATAATGAACTTATTGACCCTTAAATAGTAAAAACTACATTGTCATTGTTAGGGTTAAAACGGTATTTTTGGGCGTTAAATATGCATCTGTTAAAATTAATTTAAAAAAACATGATTTTTAATTTTATAATTTGGATTTAATATTTAAAATAATTTCATAGAAATTTTCTAATATTCCTCACATTAATTTAGCCTTAATGGATGAATTGCATATGATAGAAAACCAGTTGCATTAATAAAAAAACAAAAATTAAAAAAATTAGTAAATTTAGGAGTTAACAAACCAAATGTTAAAAAATGTATTTATATTGTGTGGTGGAGGAGTGAACAAATAAGATCCATAAATTCCATTATTATTAAATATTTTTGGTACATCAGGTAAGTGAGTCCCCCTAATAATGTTTACATTTGTGTTTTTATAATTACACCACTCCTCCTCCACTATATGAGGGAATTCACTCTTATCCCTTATTCACACATCTCTTCCATATATCTCATATTAAATATATTCCAATACATCCATAAAATCCCTAAACACATCATAGCATAATTGTTTTTAAAATAAATAAAACCATGGAAGGATTTTGATTCAAACCAAAATGAGTTACCTAAAAATGATTTAACTTTAACAATGATCACTTATGTTTTATTTCATTCCCCACACCTTAAAATATTCATATACAATACTTATATAATAAAATAAGTATCTTCCCCAAAAAAATATTTTAATAAGTTAATTTTAAAACCTATAACAACCTACACTTCCATCAAATGGGTTAAAAAATCATCATTCATGTTTTCGGAGGACTACCGCCGCACGAAACGATGTCTTCATTTTCCCATTACCACCTCTCATGGTTGGGAATAATGATTTAAATACAATATATATATATGATATGATATTTATTATATTTGTTACATAATAATACCTCTTGAGTTATTATATCATATAAAACATTTTTATATTCCATTCTATAAGGGATACGATAACATCACTCTTGTGTAAAACAAACTACTGCCTCACAAAGTGATGTGAAGTGTTTTTCAAAAAAAATGTACATTGAAGGAAGAAAGGGTAACAATAATGAATATATATTACATAAATTTCTTAATTTTTATATTTGTTTAATTAATTTTCAATCTATAACAATAATATAACATTTTATTACTTACATTTTCTCACACTGAAAAAAGAGATGATGTCATTCATTGATGTGTGGACTACCACCTCCACAATGCGATATGATTCCTTTTAAATCACAAGAATGTTATATATATATATAATTTTATTTATGATATAATTATCATTATTTAAAGATAACATATTATATAACCTTTTTCCACAATGATCATGGAAAAATGGAAAATGTTAATCATACCTATGTACGGCCCACTATATCCATTATCATAACATTGGTTCATTTGTCATAACCATATTTCATTATTAGTTATAAAATTTAAATTGATATATAAATATGATAATAATTTCACATGTATTATTCCATATATGTTTAAAGAATTACTTTTTGGACCATAGTCATCCATCCAATGTCATTTTTTGTCATGTAAACTGATTATGGTCAAAACATCTGACATAAAATTAATGGATTATGTAATTGTATATAACATGATAATAAGTAAAATAAATTTATTAATAAACATTAAAATTTTTATTAGGAATGTAAGTAGTAAAAATATTATTATTAATATGTATCATAAAAAATAATTGTGATGAATTAGGCTCAAGGTAAGGGATCTTCTTATCTCACTTTTATTTCTGTGAGATATATGAAAAATTCACCTCTTATATTGATTATGCAGTGTATACTATACCTGTGAATATATTTTTTTATCATTACAATAAAATTTATCTAAATTTACCTATGAATTTTAATATCTCTATTTCAGGGGGTTTATGATTTGAATGTTAATAATGTTATAATGTATATTTGTCTAAATTTACCTTCATTGATACGTATATTATATTATAAACAGATAATATTTTATGAGGTGTATATACTAATAAAATTACATGTCATATCATGAATATCCTTATTTTTATTAAATTATATGTTTCATTTAATTTTATTCTGTCATGGGTATTGTGATTCAAATTTACCAATGTGGTAAGAGTCGTTTGTTACAATCTCATCATTTATAGAGATTGTGAATGATTATGTCTATGATGTAGAAATCATATAATTATAATGAATTATATTATAATCTATTTATTCATGATATTTTCCGGAAATTTTACCATTTTAAACTCTATTTAAATTATAACAGATGTAATTTTTTTAGAAAATCCATATTTATTTATCTCTTCGGTTGGAAACCTATTTTTCTCTGAAATCATGTCTTCTAAAAGTATTTTAAATTTTTTAAATAAAATATTAATCTCATTTTAAAATAATCAGAGTTAATTTTTTTAAAAAAATGTTTATAATTATTTCCAAATATTCTCTTATAATTTTTCCAATCTATTTTCATATAATTTTTTTCAAAATGTTTTATGTTTGAAATAGTATTTTTCAATACAGAATGGATAATTTCCTCAAGAATTATTTTAATGGTATTTTATTTCCTAAAAATAAAAGAATATTTTTTTAGTTATCCTTCACATGGTATATTTGTTATTTATACAATCCTCATTATTTATCTGTATAGAATAATACTATTTCATAGAGATTGCTTTGAAACACATATCTCTTCAATTGGTTAATAATGTTTCAAAGAAGTTTTTATGAAACCCATTTATCATCCATGGGCTAAGAACATTTCCATGAAATTGTTATGAAACACAATTCTTCTCCACAAGATAATCATGTTTTAAAGAGATTTTTATGGAACCTATTTCTTTTCTATGGGATGACATGTTTCAAAGAGGTTTTTATGGGAACAATTTCCATTCAAAAGGATAATCATGTTTTTAATTGAATAAATGTTTTTTTAAATGAGTTATGATGAAATGAATTATATATTATCTTTATTAACTGTTAAATACTTGGTAACTACAAATAATGGATGTGTGCAGATAGAATTAGATTATCTCATTATATCTTACACAATGTGTGACCCCGGATAGTGCTCCAATTCATTGGGTAATGATTATGTTTTCTAGATAATTATATTAGAATCTATCTATATCATTATTCAAATTTTTAGGATTATTTAATGTTTATGTAAGGGTTCAATGATATGATTTTATAAGATTCAAATATGTTTTATGTATTCCTTATATGGGTTTATAATGTGTTTTTAGGATTAAGATAGACATCACATGGATCATGATATTTATTTTTGATGACTTTTTCCATTGAAATATTTTCATATTTCATGATCCATGAGTTTATGGGTATGAGTTAAATTATAATAGACTCATGTACTTAGATTATTTAGTCATCCCCTTATGCACTCATATGACCATTAATAACATTAAATTATTAAAACTTATGTTTAACCTTGCTGACCATTTGAGGTCACCATTATTTGGTTTCATTTTCCCACTTTGTTATAAATGATGTTGAAAAACATATATCAAAAATCGATTTTATATAGATTATTATGATGTATTAATGTAAAAGAGAATAACTGTGTCAAGTGGGATAAATTATCATATAATTTCATTTAAATATTTTATGTAGGAATTTGTCATAATTCTCTAAAAATATAATTCTAAAAGTTCCTGAAGGTTGTATTTTATCAAATATTTCCTCTTTATGTTTTATGGATTAGATGGGAAAAAGGGTCACCATTATTGATATCAAAGATAGAAATTTAATGTTTCAGTTTCCATTATAGGATCTAGGAGTGTGGGTTCTGGTCTGTTATAATTGGTATCAGAGGAATGGTTTAGATAACTTTAGAGATTAGGATGGTTTCATATGCGGTTTTCTTAAGAGTTATTGATACCATCATAGTTCTATAAGATTATGGATAATCATATGTTCAAATTCTTATATACCCCTAGATGTTTTAAGTGACAAGATATTAAAGTGATAAATATAATTTTTGGAGATGATTTAATGGGTTTTAGTATTTATAATGACTACGATCAATAAGAAGTATTATTTAGGAAGGAATTATTTTTCATGTTTAAATAAAAAATCTCAACCCAAAGGTTGGGTGACAAACTGTCAAATCTAGAATGGATAGGGGGATTGAACCCATGACCATTGGATGATAAGTAATTCATGCGAACAACTTTCCTACATGATGTTAAGGTTTGAAAGAAATCCATATATGTTAATATTAAATTTATTTTATAAAAATATGGTATTAAATTTGTGGAATAATGGTTTTTGTATGTTATAAGAATATATGAACAAATATTTCTAATCATTGTGTTTCAAACATAGTCAATTAATGTTTGAATAATTTTAAGAATTATTATTTATAAACTAATTTAGTTTTATGTTTGGGTATAACTATATAATTTTTATGATTAGTGTTTTATATGATGTTTTATTAATTTTTTTAATTATCATACCACGTGGTAACCATTATGGTTTTGGTAAATTATAGGAGGAATGGTTTTTTATCCCTTTTATGGTTAAGTGGTATTTAAAATTCTTATTTTAGTGTTCTTGGAATTAAAATTATTCTTTAATACTCATTATCTCGATAAAAAAATGATATTTTGGTGGGAATTTATTAAAGGTTAAGGTTTTATTTTTTCACAAAAGAATATTCCATTATGTTTTCAGTCATGATGTTAAATAAAAATAATAATTAAACATAAGGAAAAGTTATTGAAACAAAATTTTATCCTATTACCATCTGTTTTGATGATATCAATGATCTTTTATACACATAATTTGATTTTGTTTTTGTTGTCCTTGAATTTCTCTTTAAAATGTTCTCTATTACTCTCTATTAGACCATGGGAATTTGGGTTCCCATAAAAATTCATCTTTTAATTTACTAGATAAATTCTACTTTTGTGAAATACTATTTATGTGAATCACTAGGTGAATTGTTTGTTTCCCACCTTACCTTTTTAAGGGATTTTTTATTACCCTATTTATATGACAAGGGTTTCAATAAAGGAACTCAAAAAATGAAAATAAATTTATAACCTAGATAAATTTTTAAGGCGAAATTCATTTTAATGGGGGTAGGATATAATATACCCCGATTATAAAAAAAAATCTTATTTCAATTTAATTTAAATTGTTTGATAGCTTAAAATTTATGGAAATCATAGTTTAGATTTTATTATTTGAAACAACGGTTTGTCTTCCATTTCATGAACCATTGAGTTTCTTCAATAATGTGTATCACACTCAAAATAGAGTTTTAAGGAACAAAAATATACTATTATTATTATGATAGATATAACCTTTCTATTTGAATGGAGGGAATGAATAAGATTAACTAATTTGTGAAAATATTGTAAAAACCCATTCTTGACGTACATAGACATTACATAAAATTTGATGAATACTAATACATTGCCCAAAAAATGCCCAAATACTATAATAGTTTAGTGCATTTTGAAACATAGAACACATTCCTCCAATCTGGTGAAATATCTTCAATATCACCCATAAATATATTCCCCTTTTCTACTCTAACTTAAAACCATTCTTTATAACTTAGGGAAAGGAAACGTAAAAAATGGGTGAGCACACATGCTCAGTATGGGTAAAAAAATAGTTATAAAAACATAACATGTGTGTAAGGGAATGATAACGTGATCATAATATTAGATGATAATGACCTTCATATCATTGCCAAACATGAATCATAAGGAAATTAAAGAACATAATCCATAAGACAATAAATTTTACACAAGGATGGAAATTATGTAATACACATAAACATATCACTTTGAGAACTTCTATAAATATGAACAGGTTCACTCATTAAGTACATAAAATCAGGACCATTCATAAACATATGGAAATTAAAAACAGGTCTAGGAACAAAATTATGAACATGAAAACCAAGTCCATGAATTGAATTATGGATATGAAAACCAGGTCCACACGTAGAATAAAATACATGAAAACAATGTCCACAAATAGAATTTTGACCATTAAATCAGGTTCACGCATAAAATATGTACCTAATGAGTTATCCATATTTTCCTAATGCATTGGGGGAAGATATAGGTTCCACCCATCTCATAATGAAATCATACATATTTGTTCTACCAGATAATAAAGAAAAATATTATAACCGATGAAATAAAATGGGAATTACAAACATGTAAACATATCATAACCTGTGGAAAAGATTTATTTTTCATCATCATTTTATCAAAATCATAATTCATTAATAGAAGTGGGTTTATTAAAAATCATTCCATTAAAAAATATTCATTTTGGAGAACGAATTTGAATGGTTTTCTTGAACGATAACAATGTATGTCACCATAGGTGGGGAAGGATTTTGACATGTCAAAGGGAACATGAAAAAAACTTTTTAAAACATAAAAAAATTTCAAAAACCTTTTCTTTTAAACCACTTTGAAAACATATAAAGGTACCCTGAAAATAATTTAAAATAGTTCTTGAGGAAAACATCCTTTCTCAGTTGAAATAGTTATATTTTCATAAAATGATACACAATTGTAAAATAATAAAATTTATTTTAAAATATCATAGTAAGTATATAGGGGAGGATTGAAGTTAATAAAGAGTTATAAAATCATTCAAATCCATTCAAGCTTTATAATTTAAAGAAACATTCCTCTCGTAAATTTTCTAGAAAACTCAAAAAGTACCCAGTTTGGAAGACGAAAGAATGATTCTTTTCAAAAGGTGAAATAAAAAGTCAATAAAAACCATTAAACATACATATAAGAATAGTAAAATAGTTTTCAAAAACATTTATGGAAAACATGGATATGGATGATAAATATTACACAAAAGATACATAAAATGTAATAATCCCAAATATAGAAGTGATTGTAAAATCAACAGGCCTCACATAATAATAAAAAAAATAGTATACCTTATGTAAAAAAATTATAATAATTTGTAAATATCATATTATTTTTGATACTACTCATAAAATACATTGATGGGTTTTATATACACCATGCAGAAGATACATGTTGTGTTTGAGGCTTGTGTCGCATAGAAATAATGGTCAAACCAAAATACCCATACCTTGTGACTTGAATCTCTTTGTACTCGAACAACCTTCTTGTATAATAAATCTGTATTTATTACTCATAATTTATAAAAAAATATTATATATAATACCATATATGGTATTATTATGACCCTATATTACTTGCTTATTAAGAATCTTCTCTTAAGGTTTCACTTCAGGTATTATTCACACTATTCTTCACATATGACTTAATTTGGTATATCATTGGAAATTATACTTATAACATGATTCAATAATGTAAATAATGATATAAATATAATACCCATCCATTATATAAATATTAAAATATTCCTTAGCATAAATAAGTATGAAATAGAATACACCATTCATGGAGACGATAATCCATACGCACGCATGAACATTGTTCCCGTTTTAATTGTTGTAATGAAAGAAAGTAAGTAAACTCCATACATATATATATGTATAATTATTCTAGTTTAATTATTATATCATATATATCAGATATTTTAAATATAACCATCCTTAATATATGATATGTGGTGTGTGAATGAATCACATCTCTTTGAGGGGTGGTAGTCCACACATCCTCCAACGAGATTATCATATTAACACCAAATTGAATGTAAAAAAGGTATTTGTTGTAGAAATGAATAAATGAGATTAAATAAAAACTTAATATTAATATATTTTTATATATATTTAATAATATTGGCTCTGATGATGTTATTTATTGGAAATATGGATAATCATCTTTTTGTGAGGCAGTAGTTCAACGTACACAGAAAAAATATGTTCGATATCCATTACATAGAGGTGTGTGTAAGTTTAGGATGAAAACATATCATAAAAACATCCTAGTATATTTATTATTCTGGTGTTGTAATAAAATAAATGAATAAATATAATGTTGGGGTGGAGAAGGAAAATAAATAAATGAGTTTGAGAGAAGACTTTAACTCTTAAACCAGTAACACCTTTTGGTTTGTGCCAAAAGGCTTCCATGAGACGCCTTATGCCCAAGGAAAATATTATAGAAGAAACATATTAATGTTTAGAGGATAAATGTAATGGTTTTGGATATTCCAAAAGTCTTTATAGGTGTGAACAAATGAGAATGATAGGTTCCCTTTTATAGGAGGGATGAGGGGCACTTCATGAAACTCCAAAACTATTAATTTATTATAAAATGATGTCAGATTTCCAATACCTAAAAATGATTTATTTCAAGGATAATATGATTATGAGTCCAAATAATCTCAACAAATAGATTTTATGCATGTTCAGGTCACAAAAGTAACATTATCTTCTACATTTAACCCATAGATATATAATTTAACTTTTATTTTGAAAACTGGTTTTTTTCACTACAGGTTTAATATAATTTCAATGAAATCACAAGAGAACCCCAATTGGACAATTTTTGACATATTTAACACTATAAAGGTTAATTGGAAGAAATAAATATTTGTAGGAATTTTTTATCATTTTATAATATATTATTTATTTTTAAATAACATTAATGTTGATTTTGACACTATTATTACATGACTTTTTATAAAATCGTAAAAATATTATTCATTAAAAAAAGATAAATTATATCATCCCTAACATGTCATAGTAATACATAAAAATTCATTATAGTATAGAAAATCTCAAATGATATTTCTTTTATTATTGTTAATATCATTTAATTGATTCTTCCCTTAATAAATCTATTAATACATCGTCATTATGTCATAATATAATTTATTTCTTTAGGATAAAAAATTATAAATAAATTATTATTATGTATATAAATTTTTTTTCTTTATAATTAATAATTATAGTTAAATTTATCTTAAGCATAACCCTATTTAAAAAATTATTTTATTATTGGAATTTTATTTTGACACTTTTAACCATTCTTTAAATAAAATATAATAAATAATATAATATTACATAGGTGGATTAAAAAGTGTCATATTTAATAAATTATTATTTTTGGTTGAAATAAATTTCCAATTAAAGTAGCAAAAGTGTTAGGGTAATTTTATTTTATTATAATATTATTTTTATCTTTAATTACCCTATTAACCATTGACCATTGTAAGTAAAACTCAAAAGTTACTATTTACCAAAATTTATTTACATCCAATTTAAAAAAATTGTAATAATTATTACGACCAAGTAAATCCATTTTTTAAAATTCAATTCACAGAAGGTGTAAAACTACCTTTACTAGAAATCTCGCAAATGTGGCTATAAAGTGAGTAAAAGAGGAATTAAAAAGTTTAGTAAATTTTATATCAAATTATTTTATAAAAATGATTTTAATTAAATAAATTAGATTAATATATGTATTATTTATCTATTGTGACATTAAATTCAATTCAAGGTAAAATAATTATTTAATTGAAAAAGTTAAATTTTAACTACTTTGTAGTGTTTTCACTATTCATCAAAATTTAATCTTTTCAGAAATATATAAAATTTTAACCCCAATATAATTTTAATATTCTGAATATAAATCTTATTTTTATTTTTTCAATATAAATTTATATGTTTTTATAAAAGTAATTTTATTAATGTTTATAGAATGACATGAAAAATAGTACATTTTAGAAAATAGTAGTTTTAAAAATATTATGAATTTTCCAAAAAGAATATTTTTCATTATCAAAACCATTATAAATAATATTTAAAAAGTAGTTATTAATATTCATATTATAATTTTATCAGCTAGGTTATAATTATGTTATTTAAATAATTATAATATTAAAGTATGTTTTCATAGAAAATCAGTGTTTCGTGTAATGACGGTGAAGTCTATGTTACATGCAGTGAAAACGTCCCTTGGTGTTGAGTATAACATAATCCAAACATAGTGCTATTATATAATAAAAAAATATATACTCAGGGTTGCATAAAGTGATAATATCAAAATAAATAACGAAAAAAAATTAATTCACAAAATCTCAGGGTGTTACATTCTACCCCCATAAAATGAATTTCCCCCTCAAAATTGTAAAGACCCATAAATTCCAAGGGATTTTTTTTTCTTAATTTTCTTTGAAGTTTTACAAGAATGCAGTTTCTGACGGCGCCTGATTCTGAGGCCCGGTGTGCCCGGAATCATTTTCCGAAGTTTGGCTCGGGTACGTTCAGTGAACGGACGAGCGGGTATTTCTAACTTTTGAACCGGTGCTCGGAATCGAATTCCGAGGGCACCAATGGAATCGAAGCGCCGATAATTTCTTAGAAACGCCTCTTCCGGAGTTGCGTTTTCTCTGGTGTGGTTTTTAATTTTTGGGCTTAAGGTTACGAAATAAAATAAATTGTACGACAACCTTTATTTTATTTCACTTAAGCCACTTTGAAGCCACTTGAAAGCCACTTAACCTGAGTTGAACAGATAGGGTACTATCCAAAAATATCCTACCCTCTTGGTAGGATATTTGTGAGGTGGTGCCCGCACGAGCCCCGCCGTTTCTTTTCCGCTAAGTAACGCACCCGCGAAAACCTCTTCTTTAATGAAAGTCAACTGTGCGTTTTTCTGGTTAAGAAACGCCCCAATTAATTGGGCAGTTAAATCGTTACAATTAATTCAACGAATTAATTGTTTGTTTCTTATATTTTGAATTTCAAAAGCTTAGGTCAATAATAAAATAAGGGTTGAACTTATTTTATTTAGTTGGACTTGTGGCGTGGAGAGAATTTGGGAGGAAAGCGTTCTTCTTCAACGAAGAACGCGAAGAACGCTCCGACCTCCGACGAAGAACGCCAAACCCTCAGAGATCGACGATGCGACGCCGTGTACCGCGACGTCAATGATGCTTCTTCCGCGATTCTCCCTCCGTGACGCTTCTTCCACGACGATCCAACCCCGCAACAACCTTCGATCGACAACAACAAGGTAGGGGGTTGCGCTCCTTTTAAATTCTTTGTGGATTATAACAACAACAAGGATTTAATTATTATTAATTAAATCTTTTTGTTCTTGAACCTCGGAGTTCATCGACGTGACACCCTTCTGCGACGACGCGACGCCGGATACCGCGACGACGCGACGATCCCCAATTCTGCGAAGAACCCGCGGACGACGACTTGACGAGGTAGGGATTTTGTTTTGGAAATTCCCTTATTCCCGTGAACGTTTCTTTAAAAATAAAGAACTGGATCCAAATGAACACTTTTAATTTATTAAAATTTTTGTTTCATGTGTTGAATTTTTTTCTCCCGTTGTTGTTAACTAACGCGGAGGGTGCGGGCCTAACGAACACGGCCCGACAACCCTCCGCTGTTCTTCGTGGTTGTGCGGATTTGGCGGGCGACGACAAAACGTGACGCAAGGAAAGTTTGTTGATCCCGCAGTGAAGAACGGAACCCGGGAGGGACAACGGCACAGACGGGAAGGAAAACGGACCACTGGAGCGACTCCGGTGGCCCGCGGAAGCTGCCGGCGGCGCGGGGCGTCGACGCGGCGGCGCATGCAGCGGCCAGCGGACCCGCGGCTGTGCGGGTCCAGCTCTCCCACACGGGACGTGGCGACATGCCGCGTCCGTTCATTCAGCGCAGCCCTTCGAGGGCCGCGGCACCTCCAAACCGCGGGGGCGGCGCCCCGCGGTGTCCAGCTGCTCGGCCGCTCGGCCGAGCCGAGCCAGGCCGGACCGGACCGGGTCCGGCCGGGTTGGACCGGACCGGGTCCGGCCGGGTTGGACCGGGTTGGGTCGACCCGGTTCGGCTGACCCAGGGGGGGTCGGGCCGGGTCGGCCCAGGCCCAGACCCCCCGTCTTCGGATCGTTTTCGGTATTTTGCCCATAACTTGAGCTACGGGCCTCCGAACGACGCACCGTCAGCGGCAACACGATCCTTGGATCGAGACGGTCGTTTAGGTATATCGCACTCAAGGTTTCGGAATACTTTGTGTTCGGCCAGGTTTGTTCGTACACGAAACTAACCGGGCCCTCGGAGCGGAAACGCTCATATCTTGAGCTACGGACGTCCGATTGACGTGCCGTCAGCTTTGTTGAATTCCTCTAAGTGAGACGTATCTTTTGGCTTACTCCGCTCGAGGTTTGGATGCAGTTGGAGTATGGTCGGGTTGGTTTTAACTTAAAAACCAACCGGGCCCCCGGGACAAAAAAGCCAATAACTTCCAGACCGGGCGTCCGATTGACGCGCCGTCTGTTGCGTTGCGTTCCTTTTGACGATACGGAACTTTTGGCATCCTCCGCCCGAGTTTTGGATGCAGTTGGATAGTGGCTGGGTTGGATCGCACCGAAATCCAACCGGGCCCCTGGAACGGAAAAGCTGATACCTTTCTGACAGAATGTCCGTTTGACGAACCGTCAGCGGCGTTGGTGATATCGTTGAGAAACGGTCCCTTTGAGTATACTCTATGAGTGTTCAGGGTAAAGTTGAGCTACGACCGGATTGGTTCGCACACGAATCCAACCGGCCCCCTGGGACGAAAAGGCTAGCAACTCACAGACCGAGCGTCCGATTGACGCGCCGTCTGTTGCGTTGAGACCCCTATGACGAGGCAGTCCTTTGAGATACTTCTTTGTGGGACTTTGATATACTTGGAGTATCGACTTGTAGCCCGTGGAGCGGACCCTCCCAGAGACGAGCGTACGGAGTACGGAGACCGTGTAGCCGGCAGAGACCTGAAGACTGCTTCTCCGATTCGATTCGGAGTGACTTACGTAGCCCAGTGGGGAGCACTAATTTGTGAGGTGGCAGACCCACATCGGAGGAGCACTAATTTGTGAGGTGGCAGACCCGCGGTACTCGACAGGAGGAGTACCTCTTTAGGCTATGAGGGCGGGAGCACTACTGTGTTTGGGTGGAAGACCCCGGCGGGAAGCACTACTGTGTGAGGTGGCAGGCCCGCGGTACTTGACAGGAGGAGTACCTCAGCTGTCTTATGTTAGTGAGAAGTACCTCGGAGTCGTGACAGGACCACTGTACACTCCAGAGATGGAGCTCTCCAGCAGTTACGGTTTCGATAATGAAAGTCCTGGTTTGAGCTGAGACTTTTGACCTTTGTGTTTACCTCATGATTGAGATGGGTCACTTGATAACTTAGGTATATGTATGGGCATATACCTGGGTAGTGGTTATCCGTTGAATTCACAATCCTTGTGTTTCCTCATGATTGAGATGGGTTTCTTGATAACTTAGGTATATGTATGGGCATATATCTTAGTAGAGGTTATCTGTTGAGATCTTCTTGTGGTTATCCTTGTTGGTTTAGTGAGACCTTGAGGGTCTCGGGGTCCCTACTGAGTATCGTTATACTCACCCCTTCACGGGCTATGCCCGCACCTCGTTGTGTTGGTTGCAGACGACGGGCAGTGCTGACAGAGGCGGAGTGTTCGAGGACGAGTCAGTACCTGGAGGCGGACTACACGACGAGTCAGTACCCGGAGGTGGACTACACGATGAGACAACACACAGAGGAGGTTGAAGGATGAGAGCGTGGTGGACGACCAGGAGCTACGCTATCTGTACCTACCCTTCAGGTAGGATCCGTGGTGGACAACCAGGAGCTGCGCTATCTGTACCTACCCTTCAGGTAGGATCCGAGGAGGATGACCCAGGAGCCGCTTCCGTCCCTCCAGCTGTTTGTATTTTTGTTGTTGTACTTTGTTCAGTTGTAGTTGTACTTTCTTTTGGGTTTGTATTCTGGACCATTTTCCTTTTAGCACTTTTCTTTTGTACTTAGTGTTTTGCTTCCGCTTGTAATCTGTGATGCTTGTTTTATTTTATAAAGGAAACGCCTTCCCAGTTAACGGGATTTACGCCTTTGGTGCTAGTCGCCAGCCCCTGGCCTATGGAAGGCGGGCTTGGGGTAGTCACGACACGGGCCTTGAGGATGGGTCGTGAAAAATTGGTATCAGAGGAGTTCGGTTCTACCACAGAACTTATAACTCTGATGTTTCTTTCTGTGAAGCAATAGTGTTAAGAGTACCGAGTGTGCTTTTTAGTTCAGGGAGTCTAGTGTTGGTGCGGGCGGCCGACGTATCCATACAATAGGACCCTGATAACCGATTTCCGACTCTGTACACGAAAACACTGATTGCGTGTGTGTTTCCAGAAGTTTTTAAATATCATCTCAAACGAGGTCAGCTCACCAGGTATAAACGTTTGACCGTGTCACGATGTTTCTTCCAGGATGCCTTTTCACGGACGACCAGCTAGAGCCCGGAGGGATGTGCGTGCTGACAGCCTGTCGAGCGACGAGGCTTCGGTACAGGTCCCTCTTACAGTTGAGGCACCAATGGAGGCACCAGCGGTACTACCATACGTTGGGCCACCGATGCCACTAGCCCCAGCAGTAGGCGATGCACGCTACTTGAGTGCGCTGCACGAGTTCCAGTGCCAGTGGCCACCCAGGTTCCGGGGAGAGATGGACCCGCAGGCGACTGAGGATTGGCTGGAAGCTGTGGTGAGAGTCTTCAGGCTAGTGGGGACGCCGATAGACTTCATGGTGATCCTTTCTTCCAGCCTCCTTCAGGCAGCAGCAGGCAGGTGGTGGAGCCACTTGTTCTAGTTTTGCGATGGGATGACCTTCGCATGGGAAGACTTCGAGACCTTCTTCAGGGTGGAGTTTGTGCCAGTAGCTCTACACCCCGTGCATGTACAGGAGCTTATGCCTTGGCCGCAGGGTTTTTGATCAGTTGCCGAGTCATCTATGGGCAGTAGACAGATGATGCAGAGGTCCAGGAGGACCAGACCAGTAGTTGGACGATCTCGGGTTTTAGGATCAGTGGTGCGGGGAACCCGGGGTGGGGTCAGAGCCAGGCGTGCCATAAACGGACAGTGTTTCTCCTGCGGCAGGGTCACCTGGCATGTGACTGTACGACCCCCCACACGGTTGATCAGCGGGTGTTGGAGGAGCCACCGAGACAGAAGCAGTGGCTGCTGCTTGAGCAACAGCTGAGCAGTGGACAAGGTAGTAGAACTCCGAGAGCAGGTGGACAGGAGAGGAACTAGTGGATACGTCGTTTGTAATTCTAGTTCCATGTTGCTTTGTGTTCGTGTATTTGTACTATGAGCTGAAATAATAAAAATACACTTATCTTTGTTTGCTTTCGTGTCCTTTTGTTTGGTTGATATTGAGTGGTCCTGGTTAAACTGTTGACTTGACCCTAATTTTCGAGTTTTCTACTGAAGGAGACCTAGTGACCACACACTGATGTCGACAGTGTGACTCGACCCTTGGAGTTGAGAGTGACAGTTGGATCTCTTGGTAGTTACGTCGAGGCCTTATGACGTCATCCATGGCATGAATGCATCATTCATGTCAGGATTGACTATATTAGGCAACAAATGTGTTTCATCCAGGGGATGAGACCGGGTTTCTCTTATCGGTAAAGAAAAAATCATAGCAGCTCTTGTGAGACTAACAGAGGTCCAGGTCATCCAAGAGCGGATGAAGACTGAACAGTGAAGTAAGAAACAGAAAACTGGTGCCAGTCTTAGAGACACGGGCGTGTTAAATGTTTCAAGAAGTGGAAGCTTTAAGGATAGATGAGTCTGCGAAGCAGCAGACATGGAGGCAGAGTTAGGAGAGCAGTATGAGGTGGTGTACATCTTAACATGCTACAACCACCCGCCTTAGTTATCCCCTCCAATCTCAGGGAGCTGGAGGGCGGAGGAAGAATGCGGCTGCATGCGGTCATGGAGTGTGACCCAATGGCTCTAAAAATGATTCAAGGGACAGTCTGTGTCCACTACTAGCTTCTGTAGTAACAGACGTTGATATGAATCATTCCTCGCTTTCAAAAATCTTTTCCCAGACCTAGAGTTTCTGGTAAGCCGTGGACTTGACCCTAATGTCTGGAGATAACTTGGCAGGAGACTCGATACTCACACTTACGCCGATGGTGTGGCCAGACCCTCGAGGCGAGAGTTTCGGTTGGAATCTCTTGGTGGCAGCGTCGAGGCCTTACGACGTTGGTTTGAGTATGGATTGGGCAATCACAGTTCATACACAAATTGACAGTATTAGGCAAAAAGGTTGTAGTTTAACTATGACATCAGGATGGGTTTTCCTTGGTCGGTGAAAAAGGAAACCCCAGGCAGCGCAAGGTAACTCTTGCACAGGAGGGTGCGACCGATCACTTTTGAGTCGGTCAACCTTACCCTCATAGCAGCAGTCGTTTTGAGTTTCAGTTCTAACAGAAAATGGAGACCTCTGGAGTTCGAGGATGACGACCACATCTTCTTACGGGTCTCACCTCGACGAGGCTTATGGAGATGTGGCCAGGGAGGCAAGTTATCTCCGAGGTTCAACGGACCTTTCTAGGTCCTCAGCTGGGTAGGCGAGGTGGTTTACCGCTTGGCCCATCCACTTCAGTTGCACTAGGTGCACGACATTTTCCACGTATCCCAACTGAGGAGATACGTGCTCGACACTCCGCATATCATTGACCATGAGGAGCTGGACGGTGGTGATGAGGTGACTTCTACAGAGGTTCCTGTGGGGATCGAGGATCGACAGGAGCAGATCCTAGGAGGACAGTCGATTCCTCTTGTGCACTTTCTTTGGTAGCACGAGAACCTCCAGGTGAGCACATGGGAGCGGAAGGCTCAGATGCGTGCTCAGTACCGCCTTTGTGTCCCTAAGTTTGTGGTGAAGCTTTACGGGGACGTAAAGCCCTGTAGTGGCAGTAATGTAAAGACCCGTAAATTCCAAGGAATTTTTTTCTTAATTTTCTTTGAAATTTTACAAGAATGCAGTTTCTAACGGCGCCTGATTCCGAGGCCTGGTGTGCCCAGAATCATTTTCTGAAATTTGGCTCGGGTACGTTCAGTGAACAGACGAGCGAGTTTTTCTAACTTTTGAACCGGTGCTCGGAATCGAATTCCGAGGGCACCGATGGAATCATAGCACCGGTAATTGCTTAGGAACGCCTCTTCTGGAGTTTCGTTTGCTCGGGTGCGGTTTTTATTTTTTGGGCTTAAGGTTACGAAATAAAATAAATTGTACGAAAAACTTTATTTTATTTCACTTAAGCCACTTTGAAGCCACTTGAAAGCCATTTAACCTGAGTTGAATAGATAGGGTACTATCCAAAAATATCCTACCCTCTTGGTAGGATATTTTTGAGGTGGGGCCCGCACGAGCCCCACCGTTTCTTTTCCGCTAAGTAACGCACCCGCGAAAACCTCTTCTTTAATGAAAGTCAACCGTGCGTTTTTCTGGTTAAGAAACGCCCCAATTAATTGGGCAGTTAAATAGTTACAATTAATTCAACGAATTAATTGTTCATTTCTTATCTTTTGAATTTCAAAAGCTTAGGTCAATAATAAAATAAGGGTTGAACTTATTTTATTTAGTTGGACTTGTGGCATGGAGAGAATTTGGGAGGAAAGCGTTCTTCTTCGACGAAGAACGCGAAGAACACGAAGAACGCGAAGAATGCTCCGACCTCCGACGAAGAACGCCAAACCCTCGGAGATCGACGACGCGACGCCGTGTACCGCGACGTCAACGACGCTTCTTCCGCGATTCTCCCTCCGCGACGCTTCTTCCACGACGATCCAACCCCGCGACAACCTTCGATCGACAACAACAAGGTAGGGGGTTGCGCTCCTTTTAAATTCTTTGTGGATTATAACAACAACAAGGATTTAATTATTATTAATTAAATATTTTTGTTCTTGAACCTCGAAGTTCGTCGACGCGACACCCTTCCGCGACGACGCGACGCCGGATACCGTGACGACGCGACGATCCCCAATTCCGCGAAGAACCTGCGGACGACGCCTTGATGAGGTAGGGATTTTGTTTTGGAAATGCCCTTATTCCCATGAACGTTTCTTTAAAATTAAAGAACCGGATCCAAATGAACAATTTTAATTTATTAAAATTGTTGTTTCATGTGTTGAAGTTTTTTCTCCCGTTGTTGTTAACTAACACGGAGGGTGCGGGCCTAACGAACACGGCCCAACAACCCTCCGCCGTTCTTCGTGGTTGTGCGGATTTGGCGGGTGACGACAAAACGTGATGCAAGTGAAGTTTTGTTGATCCTGCAGTGAAGAACGGAACCCAGGAGGGACAACGGCGCAGATGGGAAGGAAAATGGACCACCGGAGCGACTCCGGTGGCCCGCGGAAGCTGCCGGCGGCGCGGGTCGCCGGCGCGGCGGCGCCGGCGGAGGTCAGCGGACCCGCGGCTGCGCGGGTCCAGCTCGCCCACACCGGACGCGGCGACATGCCGTGTCCGTTCAATCAGCGCGGCCCTTCGAGGGCCGCGACACCTCCAAATCGCGGGGGCGGCGCCCCACGATGTCCAGCTGCTCAGCCGCTCGGCCGAGCCGAGCCAGGCCGGTCCGACCAGCCGGGCCGCGCCCAGGCCGGACCGGACCAGGTCCGGATGGGTTGGACCGGGTCGGGTCGACCCGGTTCGGCCGACCCAGGGGGGTCGGGCCGGGTCGGCCCGGGCCCGGACCCCCCGTCTTCGGACCGTTTTCGGTCTTTTGACCGTAACTTGAGCTACGGGCCTCCGAACGACACACCGTCAGCGGCAACACGATCCTTGGATCGAGACGGTCGTTTCTGTATATTGCAATCAAGTTTTCGGAATACTTTGGGTTCGTCCGGGTTGGTTCGTACACGAAACCAACCGGGCCCTCGGAGCGGAAACGCTCATATCTTGAGCTACGGACGTCCGATTGGCGTGCCGTCAGCTTTGTTGAATTCCTCTAAGTGAGACAGATCTTTTGGCTTACTCCGCTTGAGGTTTGGACGCAGTTGGAGTACGGTCGGGTTGGTTTTAACTTAAAAACCAACCGGGCCCCTGGGACGAAAAAGCCAATAACTTCCAGACCGGGCGTCCGATTGACGCGCCGTCTATTGCGTTGCGTTCCTGTTGACGATATGGAACTTTTGGCATCCTCCGCCCGAGTTTTGGATGCAGTTGGATAGTGGCCGGGTTGGATCGCACCGAAATCCAACCGGGCCCTTGGAACGGAAAAGATGATACCTTTCTGACAGAACGTCCGTTTGACGAACCGTCAGCGGCGTTGGTGATCTCGTTGAGAAACAGTCCCTTTGAGTATACTCTATGAGTGTTCGGGGTAAAGTTGAGTTACGGCCGGATTGGTTCGCACACGAAACCAACCAGCCCCCTCGGACGAAAAGGCTAGCAACTCACAGACCAGGCGTCCGATTGATGCGCCGTATGTTGCGTTGAGACCCCTATGACGAGGCGGTCCTTTGAGATACTTCTTCATGGGACTTTGAGATACTTGGAGTATCGACTTGTAGCCTGTGGAGCGGACCCTCCCAGAGACGAGCGTACGGAGTACAGAGACCGTGTAGCCGGCAGAGACCTGAAGACTGCTTGTCCGATTTGATTCGGAGTGACTTACGTAGCCCAGTGGGGAGCACTACTTTGTGAGGTGGCAGACCCACAGCGGAGGAGCACTACTTTGTGAGGTGGCAGACCTACGGTACTCGACAGGAGGAGTACCTCTGTAGGCTATGAGGGCGGGAGCACTACTGTGTTTGGGTGGCAGACCCCGGCGGGAAGCACTACTATGTGAGGTGGCAGGCCCGCGGTACTCAACAAGAGGAGTACCTCAACAGTCTTAGGTTAGTGAGCAGTACCTCAGAGTCGTGACAGGACCACTGTACACTCCAGAGACGGAGCTCCCCAGCAGTTACGGTTTCGATAATGAAAATCTTGGTTTGAGCTGAGACTTTTGACCTTTGTGTTTACCTCATGATTGAGATGGGTCACTTGATAACTTAGGTATATGTATGGGCATATACCTGGGTAGTGGTTATCCGTTGAATTCACAATCCTTGTGTTTCCTCATGATTGAGATGGGTTGTTTGATAACTTAGGTATATGTATGGGCATATATCTAAGTAGAGGTTATCTATTGAGATCTTCTTGTGGTTATCCTTGTTGGTTTAGTGAGACCTTGAGGGTCTCAGGGTCCCTATTGAGTATCGTTATACTCACCCCTGCACGGGCTATGCCCACACCTTGTTGTGTTGGTTGCAGATGACGGGCAGTGCTGACGGAGGCCGAGTGTTCGAGGACGAGTCACTACCCGGAGGCAGACTACATGATGAGTCAGTACCCGGAGGTGGACTACACGACGAGACGACACACAGAGGAGGTTGACGGACGAGAGCGTGGTGGACGACCAGGAGATGCGCTATCTGTACCTACCCTTCAGGTAGGATCCGTGGTGGACAACCAGGAGCTGCGCTATCTGTACCTACCCTTCAAGTAGGATATGAGGAGGATGACCCAGGAGCCGCTTCCGTCCCTCCAGCTGTTTGTCTTTTTGATGTTGTACTTTGTTCAGTTGTAGTTGTACTTTCTTTTGGGTTTGTATTCTGGCCCATTTTCCTTTCAGCACTTTTCTTTTGTACTTAGTGTTTTTCTTCCGCTTGTAATCTGCGGTGCTTGTTTTCTTTTATAAAGGCAATGACTTCCCAGTTAACGGGATTTACGCCTTTGGTGCTAGTCGCCAACCCCTGGCCTATGGAAGGCGGGCTTGGGGTAGTCACGGCACGGGCCCCGAGGACGGGTCGTGACAAAAATTCATCATGATTAAAAAAATATAGAATACCACTTTTTAAAAACAAAGAATAAAACATTCTATTTCTCAAGTAATAGTAATATGTAATAGTTTCCCAAAGTAAGTCATGAATAGTTCTCTATGTAGGAGAATATATTGGATTCTTTGGGGATGAAAGAAAAGTATAAATAAGCATAGATGATTATAAAGATCAATGATCACAAGAAAGAGGATAATCCAGAGAATGTTAACAATCAGAATACCGTAAACTAAAGAAGCATGAAAGATGTTATTAATATCATAAAAAATGATGATAATATGACACTATTTTACAAAACTATCACTTTTCCTAATGTTGAACAATTTTAAGATAATATATACTTACTTGATTTCAGCATAACTTCACACTCTTTTCTTTCATAATCAATTCCCACATCATCTTTTATTCCATGAAATGAAGTTGAATTTTTCATTCCTGACATGTTATGAAATCATGAGATCAATGATTGGTCATTATATCTATCTTCAAAATAAGTATATAACTAGCTATAAAATATGTATAAATAAAAATACAGTGAGATTATATATCAATCTCAAAAACCTATCTAATGTTTAACATTAAAGTTATATAAATGGATAATCCCAAAATCCATTTGAAATATGAATATAAAAAACAATATAAATAATTCCACTAAATTTTATTGACATTTCTCTCCCATATATCATAAGGTAGTTCATGGTTATAAAATTACAGAGATGTGAATACATTAATCAAGTATTCTCTTGAAACATGGTAATAAACTTATTTACCATACCTTCTTATTGAAAAAAATATACGTTTCCTTATTTTAAATCTTATTGGATATATTCATTAAGTCCCCAAAATCTATACCTTATCCATCATAGAATAATCATATGGAAAACCAGTCGATAATTAGTTCCCAAGAAACATGTATCATCAAATTTACTTATTAATATCCATCGCATCTTTATCCAAATAACATTATCTTAGCATAAGATACATATTAAGGGTTATCTTTCCCTTAATCAAGTATTCTATAAATATATCAATTTACCCTTAACTCATCCCTATATTTCATTAAAATTAATAAACTTATACTCTCAAATCCTTCATGAAAAAATATACAGAAAAAACTTATATAATTCATAATATTTGAATTCTGAAACATATAAACATCAATAATCCATCATTTTTCTTAAACCATTACTCAATATCCATCATCATAGTCATTAACAGAATATAAATCATATATTAAGGTTCATAAACCATAATAAACCCAATATTTTTATGATAAATTTAAATAATAATGATAGAAAACCACATACCTTTCATATGTCTCTTGTAGTTTCCATATCCTTAATAGTATAACCAATAATCATACCACCATCATGATACTCTTCATGATATTTTATCTTAGGAAATAGAGTTCATAATTCCTATACATTATATATCTGAAACATTCTAGGTAAACTATGTTCCATCTAGTTTGGTCAATACACTATGACCAAAAAGGAATGTGTAAGAAATATATATTAGATATTAAAAACAAATAAGTAAGGGAAACTACTAATAATATTTCAATATATGATATGTTAGGTTTAATCCTAGGTTATTATGATCATCCAAAAAACTATAGGATTGAAATATATACCTATACTTATCATTAAGACATCCCTTTACAAATCCTTAGAAAATATATCCAAGGATCTCACAAAAGATTTCACATCATAATTCCCAAAGGTTTATTGAACCATCAATCTGAAACTAACTATAATGACCAAATCTTGTAATATATTGACATTACATTACTCTTACTGAATACTTAATACATTAAACCAACAAATTCCTAAAGACGGTATTCGTTTATTTCCTTGGTAAACATGGAGCACATTCCTCAAATATGGTGAAATATCTTCATCATCTCCCATAAATATATTCCCCTTTGGTGATACTAATTGAAATCATTCTTAATAAACTAAGTAAAGGAAATATTAATAGGGGTGTGAAAAGATGCTCAGTATGGGTAAAGAAAGAGTTACATAGTTATTAAATAAACATAAGAGAATGATAACATGATCATAACATTTGATAACCATGACCTATATATTAGAGGTAAACATAAATCATAAGGAAATATAAGAACATAATCAAAAAAATCATAATCCACAAGATCATAAAATTGACATAAGGCATGAAATTGTTTCATACACATAAACTTATATATTTGTGAACATGTATAAGTAGTAAATGGTTTATTATTTAATGACATAAAATCAGGCCCATTCATAAACATATGAAAATGAAAACTAGGTCCATGCATAAAATCATGAACATGAAAACCTAGTCCATACATAGGACTATAGACATGAAGACTAACTCCATGTATAGAATAATGGACATGAAAACCAGGTCCCTCCATTGAATTGTGAATATGAAATCAAGTTCACTCATAACATATTTAACTTATTATTTTTCAATCTTTACCATAAGAATTTGATGGAGATATAGGTACTACCAATATCATAATGAAATCATACATATATGTTTGAAAAGATCCAAAAAAATAAAATCATAACCCATTAAATAAAATTGGAATCATTAATGCGTAATCATATCATAACATATGGGAAAGATGCAGGATTAATAATCATTTCATTAAAATCATAAACTATGAAATGAAGTTGGTTTCTTAAATAACATACCATCAAACCATAAACAAATCATGTAATGAATATGAACGGTGTTCTTGATCTCTAATAATTTATTTCATCATAAGTGGGGAAGGATTTTGAAAGATCACTTGGAACATGAAAATAAATTTTTTAAAAAGAAAAATTTTTCAAAAAAATTTTCATTTAAATGACTTTGAAAATATATTAATGTATCATGAATATCATTTAAAATAGTCCATGAGGAAAACATCTTTTTTTTACTAAAATAGTATAATTTTCCTAAAATTTTACACAATTTTAAAAGAGATAATTTTATTTTAAAATAACCTTGTATGTCACTAGGGGAAGCATCAAGGTAATAAGGCATCATAAAATCATAAAAATCAATTCATTCCATATAAGTTAAAAAATCATTCTTCTCGTACTTTTTCCAAAAATTCCAAAAATAACCTTGTTGGGAAAACGAAAAAAAGATTCCTTTCAGGCCGTGATATACAATATAAAAAAATCCATCAAACATCCATATAAGAATAGTAAAACATTTTATGAATACATTTTTAGAATACATCGATGTGGTTGATAAATATTACCCAAGGAATACCTAAAGTGAAACAATTCCAAATATGTATGAGGTTATGAAATCTATACTCATCACATAATATTCAATAAAATTTCTTGACCCTTGTAAAATGAAAATTATAAGAATATTAAAATGTAATACTATTTTGGATAAGACTCATATAATCTGTTCCTTGGTAGTATATACAACACCAAGAGGAAATATGTAGTGTGTGAGGCTCTTGTCTTGTAGAAATAAACGTGAGACAAAAATCCCATTACCTTGTGTCTCGACTCACTTTGTACTCGAACAAGATTCTTATATAATAAATATGAGTTTATTATAAATATTTTATAGAATAATATTCTTATTTCTAAAACCACATATATTATTATTATGAACTTATATTACTCTCTTGTAAATAATCTTTTGTTTTGGTTTCACTTTTGGTAATATTCACAGTGTTATTAGAATGTATTATATCATTGGTACATATAAATATATCATGATTAGAAGATGTAAATCATGATATAAATATCATTTATATCTAGTATATTTATATTATGATAATCTATATCATAAATAAGTATGAAATGGAATACACCGTTCATGGAGACGGTAAGTCGAACGAATGCATGAACATTGTTTCAATTTTATTAGTCGTATTGAAAGAAAGTATGTAAATTCTAGATGTATATATATATATATGTATCATTATTATAGTTTAATTATCATATCATATATATCTTATATATTCATTAATCCCATATTTAATACATTCAAGGTGTCACGTGAACGAATAACATCAATTTGAGGGGGTGGTAGTCCACACTTCCTCAAACGAGATTATCATATTTACACCAAATGGAAAGTAAAAAAAGAATGTGTTATAAAAAGGAATAAACAATATTAATGAAAATAATAAATAATATGTATAACATATATAAATATAGTTTCCATATCATTAGCCACCATGTTTAGTGGTAAATGAAAAATGAACTATCACTATTTTGTGAGGTTGTATCACTGTACACAGAAACAGTATGTTTAATATCAACTAGATGTAGGTGTGTTTAATTTGTGGTCAAAACCTTAGAATAAAAATAACCTAGTATATTTAGAAAACTGGTTTTGTAATAAAATAATATAATAAAGATATATTAGATGTGGATAAGAAAATAAAGAAAGGATCTTAAGAGATGATGTTACCTCTTAATCAGGTAACTCCTTTTGGATTGTCCCAAAATGCATCCTTGAGATTAATTTTCCCCAAGTAAAATCAACCTATAATAATAGAGTAATTTTGTGACAGTAAATGGGCACAGTTTGGTTGATCCAAATTCTATATATGTGTGAATAAAAGAGATGGAGAGGTGACCTTTTATAAGAGGGAGGTTGTGAAATTTAAGAAACTCCAAAACTATTAATTTATTATAAAATTGTTTTCAATTTCAAATATCTCTAAAGTGATATATTTAGAGAATAATATGTGGATGGGTCTAAATCCTCTTAACCTAGGAATTTTAGATATGTATTGGTAATAAAAGTAACCTTATCTTTTATCTTTAACCCTTTGATAAATAATTTAACTTTTACTGTAACAGCCTATTTTTTACACTATAGGATTAATATAGTTACTATAAAAAGACACTAGAACCAACATTGGATCATTTATAAAATATTTGATTCTATACATGTTATTTTGAGAAAATATTTATTTCTAGGATTTTTTGTATCATTTAATAAAATATAATTTCATTTAAAATATCATTTATGTCAATGTTGATATTATTAATTACATGAAGTTTATAAAATCCTAACAGCATGATTCCTTCAGAAAATATACATTAAATCTCCCATAACAAGTAATATTCGTCCAAAAAATTATTTTATGGAATCAAATATCAAAAATGATATTTGTTTTAATATTATTAATATTGTTTAATTGATTCTACTTTTTATGAATCTATTACTTCAACATCATAATGTAATAATTAAATTTATTTATTTAATATATATTAATTATAAATAAATTATTATGATGCAAATAAATTCCATTCCATTTTTATGAATATTTATATTCGAATTTATTTTATCAATAACCCTATATTAAATATTGTTTAGTTATTAAAATTTGAATATGAAACTTTTAAATTTTCTTTATATAAAATATAATAAATGTCTTAATCATACACAAGTGGAATAAAATGGATAATATTTAAGAAGCAAGGGTTATTTGTTTCAAAAAAAAATTATCCAATGAAATTTGGATAAGCGATAAGGTAATTTTATATTATTATGATATTATTTTTATATTTAATTAACCTATTTTCCCTTAACCACGATAAATACAATTCAAAAGTTACTAGTCAAAATAAAAAATATTTTCATTATATTATACAAAATTTTTCATACTGTTTACAATAATGTATATCTATTTTGCAAAATTCATATCCAAAAAGTGGTAAAATTATGTTCATTTCTAATCCCACAAATGTTGCTAAAAGGTTAGTAAAAGAGATGTTCAAAAGATCAAAAAAAAATATATAATTATATATTAAAAATGATTCTAATTATATAAATTGGATTAATATATGTATTAATTTTATATTGTGAATTTAAAATCAGTTTGAATTAAAATAATTTTGCAAATCAAAATGTAAGATTTTAACTACTACGCAATATTTTTCACTATTCATCAAAAATTTAAACTTTATAAAAAATAAAAAATTCACTATAATTTAATTCTCATATTCTAAATTCAAAAATAATTATTATTTTATCAAAATAAATTTCTATGAGACTAATATTAAATTTATGATTTTTCATAAATAGACATGAAATTAAGTTCATTTTAGAAAATATAATTTTTAAATTTGTACCGATTTTTCCAAAAAATATATCTTTCATTATCAAAACCATTTTAACTAATATTTAAAAATTAGTTATTAATATTCATATTACAATTTTATAAACTAGGTAATAAATATATTATCTAAATAATTATAATAGTAATGTGTTGTTTCGTATAAACTCAGTGGTTTGTGTAATTCAAGCTAAGTTGATGATGCGTGTAGTGCAATCTTCACTAGGTGTTGCATATAACATAATCCAAACATAGTGCTATTATATAATTAAAAATATATATTCTCATTGTTATGTGATGTGCAAATATACATCGAAATAATGGAAATAAATAAATTTAAATAATCTCTGTCTGTTACAAATATTTCTTACACGTGTTAATATTATATAAAATTTGGTGATGAATTAATTATAAATGAATATAAAAACAAATTTAATATAATTGATATGTATTTATAAACAAAAAAGATTTATGTTCACAAAGGCATTTTAATTTAATAAAATAAATTAATCACTATTAGTGAAACATTTTAATGAAATTAATGAAATTAATGAAATTAATATTTTATATGTTAAATAATTTTTATTTAATTCATTCAAGATGTTATATAGGAATCAAATAAGAAAAAAAATCCAATTTTAAACATAAAAATAGTAATTTTCTTAAATGTTTTATGCCACCCAATAATGGAAGAATAGTTTTAAAACCACATTTTGACACTTTTATAAAAAAAATTCAAAATTAACTTCTTATTTAAATGATAAATTTTAAAATTATATTTGGGTTTATTTTTTTTGTATTTTTCTAAGAAGTTTTATTTTCGATGAATGGTGAAAAATACCGAGTTTTAATGGAAAACCGACGTTTCATAAAAAACTATTTATAATGTTAAGTAATTTTTTAATTGGTTTTAAAGTCACAATAGTAAAATTAATCATCTATAAATCAAATGTATTCCATTGGAGTCAATTTCATATTTTAATTGGTTATAAAACCCTTGTGAGCTTTTGATGTTTTTCACTTTAAAAATCCAGTTTCTTATCACATCCATATGATTAATTATTAAATTAAATTGCACCCATCCTATGTATTGAATTTGGAAAAAATGATTTTGTAGTTGATATCATCATAATTTATATTTTATACTAATGTAAATTTAATTTTTTTCCAACGAGATTAGTGAAATCAATAATAATTAATTATAACAAACAAGGTAAAATCTTGTATTCTTAGTTTTTAAATATAGAATATATGGTGTACAAATGACCTAAAACATATCCAATACCCATTTATGGAAATATTAATACCCTTATTACCTTATTATCTTAATGGAATTTTGGAAACTTTTCCATGAATGTTACTTATATTATAAGTTAAGGAAATTAATGGAAAAAAAATTTCATTGTTCTTTTCATTTATATAATGGTTTAGTGATAGAGAAAAACTATATAGGTTCAGTTTTAAAAATAATTTATAATTATAAATTATTTTTTATCATATTAATTAATTTTTAATTTTTATATATGATATTATTACATTAAATTCTTATGAAACACCAACACATGGAATATTTTGTTAATAATATAATAAAACAAATGATACTAAAAATATTAAAAGTGTGGTAAATAGATTGAATTTTTTTGGTTAACTTATTTTTTTGACAAATATATCAGGATAAACAACTTATAAATTAATATATTTCAATTCCAAAATGGTATTGTTAATTTTTCTATTAAAAATAAATATATAATATCAATGTTTACATTTTGATTATTTTATAACAAATTATATATGATTAAATGAATAAAAATTTCAAAAAATAATATCATTTTTAAATTTATTCTTAAAATCTATTCAATATAAAAAATGGTTCATTAATATACCTATTAGCATTTTGTAATGGTCTTATTAACCCCAATGTAGTAAAATCAATGTTGGAATGGTTGGGGTTAAAACAATGTTTTATCCATTATATGTGCTTCTATTAAAATTAATTTTCAACAAACATGGGATTTTTATTTTCTAAATTTGATTTAATATTTAAAATCAGGGGCTTATATTTTCAAATAATTATATGTTTTATTTAGTATTAATTGATGAATTAAATAGGTTAGAATACTAGTTACTTTAATGAAAACCCAAAATAAAAAAATTAGGAAACCGATAAGTAATTAATAAAAATACTTAAATTTATTTTTTTTCTATTATATGTGTTTATAGTCCAAAAAATTACTCCCCCACATTATGATTTAATTTTTGAGTCAAATGGTAAAAGGGAGACCACCCAACAGTGTTTACTTTTTGGAATTAATATGAATTCCACTCCTTATCCACTATATAATGGCACTCATTCCTCACACTTATTCAGAACCCTCATGTAATTTTCATTTTTAAAAAATAAAAAACATCACTCCAAAATATCCCTCCATTAATCCTAGAATATTATGTCTGGATAAAAAAAATACATGTAGGGAATTTGGTACAAACCAATAGGAGTTACCCAAAGAAGAGGTAATATTAATCAACAACCAATATTGTATTATTTCTTTCTCCACCCCTTAAATTCTTCATATATAATGATTATATAATAACCTCAGTATCATTAATGTAATAATATTTTTATATGTTAATAGTTCCACCTAAAACTATAGACACTTTAATCAAATGGATTATGAAATCAACATTTATGTGTACGGTGGACTACCACAATGTGAAACCATGTCGTTCATTTTTCAAATACATCCTATCATGGATGGGAATAGTGATTGGAATAATCTTTAAGTATTATATTTATTATATTTATTAAATAAACATACATAATGAGTAATTATATTATATACAACCATTTTATATTCCATTCTGTAAGGGATATAATAACATCAATTGTATGTACGACGGGCTACTTCCACACAAAGTGATGTGATGAATTTATCACTAATGTGTTACATGAAATGAAAATGAGTAAATATAATGAATATATATCAAATAAATGATATAATTTTTATATCATTTATAAAATTAAAATAATGTATATATAATATAATATTTATTCATTTTATTTTCACACACTAAATAAGTGACAGAGTCATTCGTGGAAATGTGGACAACCACCTCCTCGAAGAGATGTGACTCCTCTTACATTACAATAATGATATATATATATAATTATATATTATTAAATATAATGGTATTTATGGAATAATTATGATTATGGAAATATAAAATATCACTTACCCATTTCCATAATGGTCATTGAATAATGGAAATGTTACTCATGCTTACATACGACCTACCATCTCTATGATCATATCATTGGTTCATTTTTTATAACCATATTTCATTATTGGTTTTAAATGATTAATGAATTTTTAAATATGACAAATATTTCATTATAATTATTCTTTATATGCTTAAATAATGACATCTTGACCATAGTCAACCAACCAAAGTCATTTTTGGCGGAAAAGCTGTATATGGTCAAAACATTTGATGTTTAAATAATTAATTAATTAATTGTATATAACATAATAATAAGTAAAATAAAAGTAATAATAAACTTTATTTTTTTCTAAATAAATTAAATAATTAATATAATTTTATTATTAATGATAAAATATAACATGTTTGTCATATTGGACTCAAGGTATAGGTTATTCATTACAGAATTTTATTTCTGTGAGATATATAGTATATCCATGAATTATTTTTATTTTGTGTTGTATTAAATTCCAATGAATTTATTATATTATTATTATTATAATTACTTTTATGGGGATATTAATAACCATTTTAAGATCTCTATTTCATGGGGTTTACAGTATCAAAGTTAATAAAGTGATAAGATATTCTTGTCTCAATTTTTCTTCTTTAAGACATATGTTATTATATACACATACCATATTTTATAAGTTTTATATACTTCTAATTTGTCATGTTAAATACTGAATATACTTAATTTCATGTTATTATATGTTTCATTTAAGGTTATTTCTTCATGGGGATTACGATTCACTATTACCATTGTGGTTTGAGTATTTTGTTATAATCACATCTTGTACCAGGACTGTGAATGAAAAAGTCTCTAATGATGAAATATTAAAATTATAATGATTTATATTTTATTTTATTTATTTATTATATTTACCAGAAATAGTAAAATTTTTATACAATTTGATACTTATAATAACGGTTAAATTTATTTAATAAAAACAAGACATCATTTATATCTTTAGATGAAAATTTATTTTCATCTAAAAACATGTTTTATAAAAATGATTTCAGAAATATTTTAAAATTATATTTTAAGCTAATATTCACTTGAAAGGAGTTAAAAAATATTTTATGTTTTAAAAATTCATTTAAATTATGTTCAAATATTCTTTTATAATTTTTCAAATATTTTGTCAAAGAAAAAAAATTTCAAAATGTTTTGTGGATAAAATAGAATTTTTCAAAGAGGAATGGTTATTTTCACTAAGAATTATATTAAAATTATTTCAGTGGTATTAAAATTTAGTAACTTCAATAATCCATATATTTAGTTATCCACCAATTTGGATATTTGGTATTAAAACCATCATCATTTTTCCTAGATGTAATATTATTATTTTAAAGAGGTTTTTATAAAAACCATTTATCTTAAATGTGTTAATAATGTTTCATTGAAATTTTTATGAAACACATTTATCTTAAAATTTGTAATCATTTACCAAAGATAATTTTATGAAAACCATTTATTTTCCATGTGTTAATCATGTTTCAATGATATTTTTATAGAACCCCTTTTGTTTCTTTGGGTTAACACATTTTAAAGAGATTGTTGTGGGACACATTTCCTTTTTATGGGTTAATCATGTTTGGAAAAGAATAATGGTTTATTTCAATGAGTTAGTATGAAATTAATTATATGTTTTCTATAATCATTATTCTACTTTTGAGTATTGTAAATCGTGGGTTCTCTCAAATATCACCTATGATCCCTTTATCTCTTATAAAATTAGTCTACCCATATATAACTCTAATTCACTGTGTAATTATTATTTTCTCTAGAGAATTATATTAGAAGTTGGACATTTGGATTTTTCTAATTTGTAAGTGTAATATAAGGGTTCAATGAGATGATATTCAATGATACTAAAATGTTTTATATAGGATTTCTATGGGGTTATAAAGTTTTCTCAATGATCATGATAAATGATTCTATTGAATCCTTCCTTTCCAATTTTTTCATGTTCTAGTATCCACGTATTTATGGTTTTTATTTCCTTTATTAATTTATCATGCACTAGGATAATGCCTTTGTAACCTTATCAAATCTTATCCTCATTGATGAGATTTAATTTTTAATGATCTTTTTTACCCTTACTAATCATTTGACCTCTACATTATTATGTTTTATATTTAGTAGGTTATAAATAATGTTTTTAAATGAATTATGTTTAGAAGTTATTTAATATAGATGATGATGATGATGTATTTTTTTGTGAAAAATAAAATCTAGGTTATGTAAGAGAAATTCTCATTTAATGTCATGTGTTTTTTATTTATCATATAGTCAAAATTATATAAAAAAATACCTAAAATTTTCTATTGGATATATGTGATGTAATTTTTACATTTAATGTTGTATGGTTTTGATGTAAAAATGGTCACCCTTATCTGAATCAAATGCTGTAAATGTAATGTTTATATTTTGAGCATAAGATCTGAGAGTGCAAGTTATGGGATATTATAAAATTGATCTTTAATATAAAATTATTATACTTTCCACCTAGGTTTATCAAATTCATAAATAATTATAAGATTAAAATTGAGAAGAATCCACTTAGGAATATTTTGACTTTGATTGTCTTGGAAGATAAGGGTTTGTGGGACAAAAATTTATAACTTCTATTAATGGAATAATTAAAAGATAAATTTAAAAATTCCATGACTCATTTAATGTTTAGGGACCATTTAAAGTGTCCTTATAAGAGTAAAAATATCATGAGGAAGACTAGTGATAAGTATTATATATTCCAATCATGTGGTAAGAAAGGACACTAGAAGAGGAACTATAGTAAATTATAGAAAAAGAAACCAATGCCTTATACTTCACATATTTTTATAATTTCATGTAATATATATTTCTCACTTATCGGTTGTTAAATATATTATGTAGTTCAAATATTTTTATTCGTGTACCTAAGCCAAGGGTATTCAAAAAATTTATAAAAAGTACCAAGAACTCTCAATGTAGTTGAGAAAGGGTGATTCTTATGTAAATAATGAGAAGAACGTGACTTAAGAATTCTATGTTATTTGATTGTAGTCTGACCATCACACATTATTGACTATTTCCAAAACATTTATCCCATTATGTATTTATAATCATAATGACACATTATTTCTATCGCTCACCAACCTAGGATCCCCTTAACAGGTGCTCTGGGATGAGATACATTGTGCCTTGGCTATGGCTCCCCATAAACTAACGACTATCCACTAGTAGGGAGGGTCTATTAGGTGATTTTAGGGGGAATATACCCTCTAGTGAGAAAATAGTAATGTTCATATAATACTCTCATAATGGAATCAATGAAAAAACACACTAGAGAAATACTAAACAATGAGAATAATGAGACATATATGAAATAGTCATACATTTATGACAGAGTATATACAATCCATATAAGTCATACAAATCAATAAAGATCAGCCAATGTCTGATCATATAAGTGCACAATCAACATCCTAAAAGAGACTCCTTATCAATATAGTAGAAACCCCATATTCTATCTACAATCCATTCCATGTATTTGCACATGCTGGATCACTATGATATAGTACTTGATCCTATTTCCAAACTTGTTCTCAAATGCATAAAGTCTGCACATTTCCTAATGGGCCCATACAAGGTTTGAGTTTGAACTTAGTAGGCCACCACCAATGTGGAAATATCTAATATCCATATTTATTTTAGTGTATGTAAATGATAATAATAGTGTTAAGTTTCACAAAAACAATACATAACCCTCTTCTCTTATGGTTAACAACCACAAGGAATTGTTTACATACCACACCTAATACCAAAAAGGAATTATATATTGACGATCACTCATACTAGGAGAATCCTTGATTCCCAAACCATTCATATATACAAGTCACCTAAAAACTTGTTCTATGACATACTACATGTTCTAAATATTGAGCAGGCGAAAGTCCCATTAGAATATACAAATAAAATGCCCCAAGTCCATTGGAATTACATTTAACCAATTAACATTGTTATATTATCCCATCATACCATGACACAATTATATAAATACATAAATATATAATGTGCTATAGTCAGATCAACAACTCGATGTCTAAAGTCACAACGATATTCACCCTCAAATAATCATTCCCATTGGTTCGAACATATATGTTGAGACTCATCCTCAACAGATGCTCTCACTTAGCATCACCCATGGATTTATATAGTGAACACCTTCACCATAACCAATGTCAAATACCATAAACTTAGAATATAAATCTATGTATTTCTCCGCAAACATTTAGTGATCTACACCACCTCCCTAAGTACTTATATATGTGAACATGAATCTAATAATACTATCAATCAATCTTGATGAGCGGTAATCACCGACACCAACTAAGAGACACCATCTATCAAATCACCATTTCAATATGTTAACTTCATCATCCAACATCAGGATGGTCATAACCATCATCTAAATTCTTATGATTAACATCACCCCAAGAATATCTCGGGCCATTCCCAACCAGTTTCTATTGAACTTAGGTAATCATACCATATCAATATATAATTAAAATAACTAGCACATCATACACATCCCAAATCAGAAACCCCATTTCATGTATTCATGATATTCCCAATGTAACACATTTAAGGAGATAACCACATGCCCATTGATATCACAAAAAAATAATCAAATTATTTAAATTTACAGAATTATTAATAAAGGTTTCACGTGGACTGTCCCACAAATAGATATTTATATATGGTCCCATATAACATGTATATACAATGATAAATATATGAAACACCTACCTTATGGTTATAGGTGCTCACTTGACAAGTATCAACCCCTATTTCAAGAAACAATGGAAGGAAATATAGAAGACTAAAAAGAACCTAAAATCAATAAAATGATATAAGGTAGAAATATCATTCCAAATAGAAATATAAAATATTAATAAAAGAAGGACGATTTATAGCCATACCAATATATATCTAAGGTCAATGAAAAATCTCGAATCAGATATTAAATGAGAGATATAGGCCAAATCCTAGGATGGAGAAGAAATAAGAGAATTCCATACAATGTGTGTGAGTGATGGGGAGGAGGAGAAGAAAGAAAAAATAAGAGAGGGAAAGAGTTCTAATTTATCCCTCATTAAGGACCCACATTTTTTGGACACATGGTTTGGCAAACCATACACCAACAATGTGGTGCCACTATCCACATGGTACCCCCCCTCCCCTCACGTGTCTATGTTTACAGTTCATCAAAGAATGTGAAAACCGGGTGGTCGCAAGTGAAGCCAACTATGTCACTATATTGTGTTTAACTCATTCACTGATCATTAGGTTGCTTCCCCAGTGTTTGGGGTGTCATTTTAGTGTTTTGGGAAATTTTTTATGGCAAATGGTTTGAGCATGGTTCCCCCAGACAATGATACTCAAACATTCAATTTTAAAATATGCATTTAGTAGCATCCAAATAGTTCTAGCACAGTTTATAAAAACTTACAAAAAAACTACGAAACCCACTAATCCTAAATAAATATTATTTTAAAAACTCAATTTATATGATACCAACTTCCATTTGACTCCCTCTTAGTTGCGTATCTACTAGAGGGTTTTCCCTTTGTTCTCTATCATCTTTGGATAGTTATTGGGATATTTTCTATTAAAGGCTTGTGATTTTTTTTTGATTTCTTCATAAACTCTTTTCCTTTCCTATTATAATCTCTTTCTCTTTGGTTTCCATCAATATTCTCATTTTTACATCAACCATAATGGGGATGTGGGATGATTTTAAAGGTTAGTGTTGGTTAGAATTTTGGCATTTGGGTTGTAATGGTTGTGATCTATCATTGAAGTCCATTTACAATGGATTTTGTCAATGTTTACATGGTACCCAAAATTGAGGTACGTGCTTCTATTTAACTCTATTTTATTCGAGAGTTACACTATCTAATGGGTATTATAAAAACATTTTGGGGCTAGGTAATCATTTTGTGGACAATTTGGGGTTGTTTTGATAAATCAATAATTGGTTTTGTTTGATTTTCAGGTGTTAAATTTTGGTAATTGCCTACACGAAATGGTATCTTGACACAAAATCATATTTCATACACCCCTCATAATTAAAACAATTACACTGTTTAGTTTCTTAAAAAACACATTTAATTTTTAATTTTAGGAAAACTACATTCCAAAAGTGGGTTACCATTTATTTTTTCTAAAAAAGGGATTTCATGTTTTAAATAGTTTATTAGGGAAAAATGTTTAATAGAGTTTCCCTTAAATTCTGTGGTTATACTTTTTGAGGATTATTTTTTCTTTTGAAATTCTGTTGGAATTAAATGTTGTTTTGAAAAAAGGACATCTGAATGTATTTTTTGTTTTTCTGAAGGTGAAGGGGTAGTTGGAACCTTGAAATTTGTTGTTCATTGATTATTATGATCTTGAGAACCCCATGATTTTATTGATGATATAATTATCCATGTAATGGATTTGTGGTTATATTATTCAGGTTGTTCTTATATTTGTGGTCTCACATTGAGGGTAGTGCAGGAGGTCGGAAGGAGGTTATTATGGTGTTAGCAATAGGAGTTATTTTTTTCATGTTGTGAAATTATTATACATGTCCCACCAATTTTATTATTCCATGAGGAGACCCAGGTTTCTATGTGGGTAGTAGTGAGTCATTTCTTGGATAGTTGGGGGTTATCACTGTATAGACCCCTCTAAGTGGTACGAAACTGTAACACCTCAACCGCAGTTACCCAGAGTCAATGCATTATTATATAATGTCACGAACCAGGAGGGGTCGCCATCCGACCTGGCACCTGACCCAGTCTGCGACATGGCCCGAAGGGCGTTCCTGATCCCCACGGGATGACACAACTTCCTGGGTATTAAGAGTGACCTGAGGGAATGGTTTACCTAAAATAGTAAACACAAAACAACTGACAAGATAATTAAGTTAAAACTGAAAACAGAAAATGAAACAGAACCCTAAACAAAAATAAAATTTAAAGGATTACAACTTGATCCAACATCCAAAATGTAACGACAACAAAAGGGACTAAAATTCCGAATCAAACCTCCAATCAACAAGAGAGGTGCGACAAACACAATCTACAGACACCAACCTGCATGAGAAGACAATCTACAACCCGAACCACCATTGCTGAGCACAATGCCCCAACCTGAAATACACAAATAACAAGGTCTACATAAACCCAAAGGTGAACGTAGGGTGTGAGCAAAGAGCCCATTTGGATTTCAACCAAAAATAGTTTTCACACATCATTATTAAATGAAAAATACATTTTCAATAATAACTAATAAAAAGAAATAAATATATGAACAATTTGAAAGAAAACGAACTTAATGAAAATAGTTTCAAATGGAACAACATAAATTAAAACACACACACACACACACTTTTTAAAATGACCAATGTTTCACACTAACAAGCATAATGCAACCAATGAGCCCTAATATGGGAGAGGCTGCATGGGTGTTAACTAGCATGGGTCCCTAGATATTTGTGTCTTGGTGAAATGCGGCTTAGAAGGCCACAAACCATAGAAAACGTGGCTTAAAATGCCATGCCCCTATGAAAATGTGTCTTAGAAGGTCACGACCCCCAGAAAAGAATATGTTTAGTTAGTGTTGCAATCGTTATTCCTGCTAGTGAAACTGGGTCGAGTCACCTCCAGAACACCAGTTCACTTTTCTAGTCCACACTCTTACCTACCCGTGTTTCCTGGTTTGTGGTCAAACAAGTTTCATGTTCATGTCACATGTCCCAGTAATGCATAAAAGTAAAACAGGTTATTTACACACTCAAAATCACAATTTGCACACCCAAACCCACTTTTAAAACCATACGCACACCAAAATCTTTTTAAAACATAATCTTTGTAAGTTACATACTCAATTAAAACAACTGCACAGCCAAAGAAATTACTTTCATTATCAAACATTCCCCTAAAAATCTTTATTAAACAAACTCCAAACATGTCGCATGAATTTAAGCTCCAAAAATATTCACACAATTTAACCAAAAACATTTTTTTTCACCCTTAATAATTATTTAATAAGACAGACCAAATTTTCCATAAATAAAATTTTGAGATAAAAACAACACTTTACACACTAGTCCAACCCAAACAGTATGATGAAAAACCATACACCACATGTAAGATGCTTTTGTACAAACTAAAAAACTTAATAAGATAAAAATAAAAGCTTATCATAAAATTTTAAGGAATAAACCAGGCATCACCCATTAACCCACACGAAACCATCTTTTATGGAAATATGCACACAACACTATGTCAAAAATATAGTTCACTTAATTGCACAACATAATAAGATAACCGAAAAATTTAAAAATCACTGACAAATAGAAATGAGTTTCAATAGAAAACACACACATAATATAAATATGCTTCCTGAAGTGCACTGTGTTGCATTTGTTGTCAATGAGGCATGAAGTTGTCTTGGAATGAATGGAAGTCAGGGAATGTCAAGGTGTGAATGACAAAGGTTGTGATGGTGTTGGTGAGGAATGGAGAATGACCATAGTACTAAGATGCATGTCACTTAGGAGATTCACTAAGTGACATAGGAGATGATGGTTTGAAACATTCTCTAAGAAAATCAGACGATTGTTGATCTGTTCTTTAAGTTCATAGAACTTGTATCCTGATGATACAAAGTCACAACATAATTAGAAGACCATGCATTGTATTGACAATGCATGAGGAGATGAGAAGAAGATCCATCCACAAGTACTAAGTGGATGAAGTGAGTTGAAGAAGACCATGCACTAACACTTAGTGCATGTGAATTAGAAGAAGATCCAACTTGATCTCTGATTGGATCAATAAAGAACTTTGAGATTTTATGTTGATTCAAGAGTTCGGTTGATGGAGAACCTTCAAGAAGTCCCTCCTAAGTATTGAACACATATGGAAGAGGAGATGAAGAAGATTAAGAAGAAACCTTTTGAATTCCATATACTAAGTGAAGATTATATGTTGAGGAGGATTAAGGAATTCTTAAGAAGTAGAGAAGGGAAGAAATGGAGAAGAAGAATGAATTGTCTTGGCATTTAGAATGGGCATTTTTCATATGGAGTACTTTGTTTTTGACAAAGTCATATTCTGTCCTTTGCCAAAAAATAGGCCATCTCAAGCCAGCCTTAAGGGTTCAACCCAAGGCACATGTGGGAACCAGGTCACCACGCCCAAGGGGATCCCATGGGGCCAGCCCAAGAGAGGCCGGGGGCCGTGTATAAGCCCCCGAGGACACGCGGTGGTGAAACCCGGGCGCCCGAGGAGCATAGTGGGCGCCAGTAGCGCGCCCGCAAGGAGCTGAGAGTGGGCGCAGAGCGCGCCCGCAGGGAGAACACGGTGCGGGGCGGCACCGTGGAGGAGGAAGTTCAATTGCGGGGTTGAGGGAGCGGCTGGGTAATAAACCGCGAGAAAACCGCGCCCCGTTTCGATGTGGGACGCGGAAAATTTCCCGGGAGCGAATCTGAGCCGCTCGATTGATCGCGCGCTTGATCTGCGCCGCACGATCCATCCGCGGCGCCGCGATCTAATCCAAGCCGTCGAAGCCTTTTTGATCACCGCATCCGACGGCCCCAGCATCGTCTCCTCCCTCGAGCTCGACCGAGGCACCCGCGACGTCCCCGCTGAACCAGAGGCCCTCCGACGACCTGTTTTCGAGCTCCCGGCCACCATTGTTTGATCCGAAGGCTCCAATGAGTTCGTCCGGCCCTACTGAACACAACCATGTATAAAAATGGGAGTGCATGCTATGTTTGGAAGAATTCGAAAGAGGCCGAGGCAAACGAAGTTGCCGAGGCACCAGGTTGATGTTTTGCATGGGATGAGCCTAAACCGAAGGCTTTGCATGTGTTATGAGTCGCATGCACGTATAGGAACAAAAATAAATAAACCCGCGTTGAAACAGAGGAAAGAAAATAAAGATTCGAAAGATCTTTGAAGATCCGAAGATTTCGGTGATTCAAGATTTATTGCACGCGGATAATCTGAGGCAGCCTCTGCCTATAAAAATGAGGCCGAGCCCTCGAGGAAGCTTGCTGATCCTTTGTTGAAAATCCGGAGTCCCGTGAGAGCACCTTTGCCTCGCGAAGAAGACCCTGCGCGCACCACTTGCGCGGCAGCAGCCCGAAGCCACTCTTGGCTTCGTGGGTTCCTTTTGCGCACCTCTTGCGCGAAAGAAGAAAGGAAGGTCCCCTGCGCGCCTCCTTTGCGCGACAGGAAGAACCCCAACCGCATCTCCTTGCGCGCTCGAGGTTGGCACCCTCACTGCCCGTGTACCTGCGTGGCAGGAGGAAATGCATGCGGGTGCAGCACTTGCGCGCCCCGCGGCAGGAGGCCTTGCGCGCCTTGCACTGGTTGCACCCTTGTGGCTTGCGCGACCGAAGCCCACCACACCTTGTGCGGCTGCCCCTTGCACCAAGACACCTTGCGCGCCTCCTTGTAGAAAGGGTTCAAGTGAGAACACCCTACGGCTTGTGTGTGTGTGCACAAAAGAAACAACAAGGCCGAGACACATTTGTGTGTGTGCAAAGAGAGGAAGGCCAAGGCTTTGAGCCTTGTGTGCAAAAAGAATAAGAAGAGGCCGTAGCCCTTGTTGGATGAGCACACTTGAAGATTAAAAGAGAAAGAACAAATTGTGTGTGCAAAGGAAGTGAAAGGCCGTAGCCTTGCGTGGGTGAAGTGAAGATCACACCTCATTTGAGTGTGTGTGTGTGCAAATTGAAGAGGAACACCCTACGGGCATTTATTGTGTGCAAGAAGAGAAAGGTCACTACAAGTGTATGCTAAGTGAAGAATTTGTGTGTGCAAATTAAAGAAGTGGCCGAACCTAGTGTGTGCACTAAAAGTGTATACACATTAGAAGAAGAAGAAGGAGTTGACCCACACTAAAGTATAACACACTTTTAGTGTGTGAACAATTTGAATATAGTGTGTGAAGATTGTGGAGAAGGTGTGTGCTATAATTGATTACACCCTTTGTGGGTCTACTGCACCAAGAAGAGGAAAGGAGGAGTGCATGCATGCATGCATGCACGTGCACACGTGAACAGAGCCAAATCAGTGGTGTGCATTTGAGTTGTCCAAGACCAGGACTGAGACTGAGCCAGACTGAAGTGAAAGATATTGTTTGTCTGAGTTTGCAGTAGACGAGAAGACCCTGATCATCACAAGTGATCAGAGGTACAGAGCAAGGCCAGCAGTCTTTATCCCAGACTGCTGAAGATACTTGAAGATCTGAACAAGAAGAAGAGCTACTCGTGTGACTCGAGCAGCCAGGAGAAGACCCCTGTGAGACTCAGGGTGGAGGAAGTCTCCAGTGGGATTCTGGAGCAGGCCAGTGGGACTCTGGTAACACTGTGTGAAGCAGTATAAAGACCCTCCTGTGGGACTCAGGAGAGATACGATGGGAAGCTGTATCGACCATTGTAATACTAACAGATTATAATGGGAGAATCCATGCTGAGAGAGTATGGCAAGGATGTAGGCCTTTGGTGCAGAACCTTGTAAATCCTTGTGTCCTGTGCCTTTTCATTACTGTATTATCCGGGAAAGGTTGAGAGATACAAGAAGAGTGGATCGAGGCCTTAACAAGCCATAGAGGTTTAATTGATTAAGAATCAATTAGTAAAAAGTTTTAAAGGATCACTGATTCACCCCCTCCCCCTCTCAGTGATTCACACTGATCTGGGCACTTCAATTGGTATCAAAGGGAGGTTACCTCTAAAAGATCCAAGGGAGTCTACATGAAGTGCAGATTTGAGGAAATTAAAGAACAACCTCAAATGGAGATATCTTCCAAGACTCAGAAAAATAGAAAGAAGAAACAGGCCAAGAAGATGAAGAAAGCCTGTCCTAGCTGTGATGAAGTTGGAATAATGAATGATCTTCAGAGTGCACTCAAATATCTTCAGAAGACAGTTCCCATGGAAGTGGCAAAGTGTATAGCTACAGGCATCCATGATCTTCATGAAGAAAAATCACAGTTAGAAGAAGAAGCCAATGCAATGGAAGATCAATTGGCTAAAAGGGTTGGCATAACCAACACTCTCAGAAAGCTGGTAAATGCCAAAGATGAAACAGTATCTCTTTGCAATGAAAGATATGAAGACACTGCTGAAGAATTGCAAAGAAGCCTTTCTGAGAAAGAAATATTTAAAGTTATAATCAAAGATGTTTACCATGCACTGGAGAAGAGGCATAGAGTATCAATGGTTGTTAAAGATGCTCAACTTGAAGACAAAGTAAAAAGGGTGAAGGAGCTTGACAATTCATTGCTAGAATTGAAGACAGTGCATGAAGACCAGATGAAACAGCTGGAAGAAAAATGGGAAGGTAGGCTAAGATTTGTTGAGGATGAGAATAACTCCCTCAATATGAAATGCTTAGAACTAGAGGTGATATTGAACAATCAGCAATCACCCAAAGCCAAAGCTTCCCAGTCATCTGAAAGGAGAAATGTTGCTACTCAAGTATGCATTGAGCAGGATGATTCTAAGAGAAAGACATCCTCTAATAAAAGTGCAACATCTTCTAGAAAGAAGGTACCATCCATCCCATCTTGTACTCATGTTTCTAAATGTGTTTCCACAAAAAGTGCAGGATGGAAGAATAACTCCAAACAAGTATGGATGAAGACAAAGAAGAAAGAGAGCTCTCCTGAAACAGCACAACAGGTCAAGAAAAGTACCCTACAATCATAAGGACTCAAGAGGTCAAGATTTGTGGGTCAATGTTGGTGTTGTAATAAGTATGGGCACTGTGCAAAGGATTGTTGGTACAATCCACTGAATGTCAAAGCACAAAGGAAGCCCATGCCTAGGGGGAGCAAGCCAGAAGAAAAGAAGCAGCATCCACAGGTCCAGAGACATCTGTTTACTGCAAATAGATTTGGATTACTTGACAACATCTGGGATGATTGCAAATGTGGTCAAAAAGATACATGTCAGTCTCCAACTGTATCCAGAGCTCAAAAGAAGAGAAGATCACTAAACCTGGCTCAGAAAGATTCCTTGGGAAGCAAGAAGAAGAAAGCTGAAAAAGCTCCCAAGAAGATGTTGAAAAAGGAAGAGAAGTCCTTGGAGTCTAAATCCAAGAAGGGTGATGCATCCAGAAGGACCACCAAGAAAACATGATTCTACTGTGGGAAGAAAGGACATATCATGGATCTTTGTAAAGAAGCCATGAAATTCAATAGAGGTAGACTGAACTCAAAAAGAAAATCAATCTAGAAGAAGAAGGGATTGATTGAAAACAAGTTGCCTAAGAAAGGTAGCTTGACAGCATCTAAGGAACCATGTGGAACTTCCAGAACTGGGGCCACTCTTCCAAATGATTTACTTGTCATATGGCCACATCAGTTGCAACTTGCCAGAGAACTACAAAGAGTTGAAGATGAAGCTCTGGCAATTGCTAAAGCAAAAGGGAAGAAGAAGGTTTCACATGAAGATGTTTTGAGAACCACACCAGCACAATCATCAATGAAGATCAAATGTGCAAGTGTGAAGACTGGTGAAAATGGGACATCTCGGTTGAGAGAATCTTCTCAACCTTGTTGTTCACATTGATGAACCAAGGAGGTTCCATCTTATTCCCTTATACATTGGTATTTACATGTGCTAACATTGCAGGGAATTGAAGATGATGATCATTTCTCAGCTGGAGAATGGTTTGGACAAAATGGAGTGCACCCCTTGAGGGGGAGCCAATCTGAAGAAGATGGCATTCTTAGATTAATACCATCTTGAGAAAAGTGAAGGTATTCCAATCATACTTTCATCCCTTGTTTCTTAATTGAGTTTATCTTGTCAATTAAGGGGGAGTATGGATTGAAGACAAATGGATGAAAGGGGGAGCTTTATCATTGCACTGAACTTTCTAATGAGTTTTGTGAAGTATGTGCAGGATTTAGCAATTCATTGATATAACTGAAAAATTTCAAACCCCTGAAGCATGATCTCACATGTACAGTGAATGTTGGACAACATTGAGTACCTTGGTTACATCACTCTTGTTTTCTACACCGGGTTAGCCCAAGTAGACTTAGAGTTGATCTACTAAAGGTTCTTTGCTAAAGAAGAACATGTGACATCATCCCTCTCTCAGTGTTTTTCAAGAAAATACTTTTCAAAGGGAGGAAGAGATTTTTGAAAGTGAACCACACCACACCTTTGCATTTGATTGCCAATAAGGGGGAGAAAATATTGGCACACATATTGACCCATTCATATGTGCTGAAGTGGTGTATTGACAACAAATACAAAGGGGGAGATTGAAGTGCACTGTGTTGCATTTATTGTCAATGAGGCATGAAGTTGTCTTGGAATGAATGGAAGTCAGGGAATGTCAAGGTGTGAATGACAAAGGTTGTGATGGTGTTGGTGAGGAATGGAGAATGACCATAGTACTAAGATGCATGTCACTTAGGATATTCACTAAGTGACATAGGAGATGATGGTTTGAAACATTCTCTAAGAAAATCAGACGATTGTTGAGCTGTTCTTTAAGTTCATAGAACTTGTATCCTGATGATACAAAGTCACAACATAATTAGAAGACCATGCATTGTATTGACAATGCATGAGGAGATGAGAAGAAGATCCATCCACAAGTACTAAGTGGATGAAGTGAGCTGAAGAAGACCATGCACTAACACTTAGTGCATGTGAATTAGAAGAAGATCCAACTTGATCTCTGATTGGATCAATAAAGAACTTTGATATTTTATGTTGATTCAAGAGTTCGGTTGATGGAGAACCTTCAATAAGTACCTCCTAAGTATTGAACACATATGGAAGAGGAGATGAAGAAGATTAAGAAGAAACCTTTTGAATTCCATATACTAAGTGAAGATTATATGTTGAGGAGGATTAAGGAATTCTTAAGAAGTAGAGAAGGGAAGAAATAGAGAAGAAGAATGAATTGGCTTGGCATTTAGAATGGGCATTTTTCATATGGAGTACTTTGTTTTTGACAAAGTCATATTCTGTCCTTTGCCAAAAAATAGGCCATCTCAAGCCAGCCTTAAGGGTTCAACCCAAGGCACATGTGGGAACCAGGTCACCACGCCCAAGGGGATCCCATGGGGCCAGCCCAAGAGAGGCCGGGGGCCGTGTATAAGCCCCCGAGGACACGCGGTGGTGAAACCCGCGCACCCGAGGAGCATAGTGGGCGCCAGTAGCGCGCCCGCAAGGAGCTGAGAGTGGGCGCAGAGCGCGCCCGCAGGGAGAACACGGTGTGGGGCGGCACCGTGGAGGAGGAAGTTCAATTGCAGGGTTGAGGGAGCGGCTGGGTAATAAACCGCGAGAAAACCGCGCCCCGTTTCGATGTGGGACGCGGAAAATTTCCCGGGAGCGAATCTGAGCCGCTCGATTGATCGCGCGCTTGATCTGCGCCGCACGATCCATCCGCGGCGCCGCGATCTAATCCAAGCCGTCGAAGCCTTTTTGATCACCGCATCCGACGGCCCCGGCATCGTCTCCTCCCTCGAGATCGACCGAGGCACCCGCGACGTCCCCGCTGAACCAGAGGCCCTCCGACGACCTGTTTTCGAGCTCCCGGCCACCATTGTTTGATCCGAAGGCTCCAATGAGTTCATCCGGCCCTACTGAACACAACCATGTATAAAAATGGGAGTGCATGCTATGTTTGGAAGAATTCGAAAGAGGCCGAGGCAAACGAAGTTGTCGAGGCACCAGGTTGATGTTTTGCATGGGATGAGCCTAAACCGAAGGCTGTGCATGCGTTATGAGTCGCATGCACGTAGAGGAACAAAAATAAATAAACCCGCGTTGAAACAGAGGAAAGAAAATAAAGATTCGAAAGATCTTTGAAGATCCGAAGATTTCGGTGATTCAAGATTTATTGCACGCGGATAATCTGAGGCAGCCTCTGCCTATAAAAATGAGGCCGAGCCCTCGAGGAAGATTGCTGATCCTTTGTTGAAAATCCGGAGTCCCGTGAGAGCACCTTTGCCTCGCGAAGAAGACCCTGCGCGCACCACTTGCGCGGCAGCAGCCCGAAGCCACTCTTGGCTTCGTGGGTTCCTTTTGCGCACCTCTTGCGCGAAAGAAGAAAGGGAGGTCCCCTGCGCGCCTCCTTTGCGCGACAGGAAGAACCCCAGCTGCATCTCCTTGCGCGCTCGAGGTTGGCACCCTCACTGCCCGTGTAACTGCGTGGCAGGAGGAAGTGCATGCGGGTGCAGCACTTGCGCGCCCCGCGGCAGGAGGCCTTGCGCGCCTTTCACTGGTTGCACCCTTGTGGCTTGCGCGACCGAAGCCCACCACACCTTGTGCGGCTGCCCCTTGCACCAAGACACCTTGCGCGCCTCCTTGTAGAAAGGGTTCAAGTGAGAACACCCTACGGCTTGTGTGTGTGTGCACAAAAGAAACAACAAGGCCGAGACACATTTGTGTGTGTGCAAAGAGAGGAAGGCCAAGGCTTTGAGCCTTGTGTGCAAAAAGAATAAGAAGAGGCCGTAGCCCTTGTTGGATGAGCACACTTGAAGATTAAAAGAGAAAGAACAAATTGTGTGTGCAAAGGAAGTGAAAGGCCGTAGCCTTGTGTGGGTGAAGTGAAGATCACACCTCATTTGAGTGTGTGTGTGTGTGAAAATTGAAGAGGAACACCCTACGGGCATTTATTGTGTGCAAGAAGAGAAAGGTCACTACAAGTGTATGCTAAGTGAAGAATTTGTGTGTGCAAATTAAAGAAGTGGCCGAACCTAGTGTGTGCACTAAAAGTGTATACACATTAGAAGAAGAAGAAGGAGTTGACCCACACTAAAGTATAACACACTTTTAGTGTGTGAACAATTTGAATATAGTGTGTGAAGATTGTGGAGAAGGTGTGTGCTATAATTGATTACACCCTTTGTGGGTCTACTGCACCAAGAAGAGGAAAGGAGGAGTGCATGCATGCATGCATGCACGTGCACACGTGAACAGAGCCAAATCAGTGGTGTGCATTTGAGTTGTCCAAGACCAGGACTGAGACTGAGCCAGACTGAAGTGAAAGATATTATTTGTCTGAGTTTGCAGTAGACGAGAAGACCCTGATCATCACAAGTGATCAGAGGTACAGAGCAAGGCCAGCAGTCTTTATCCCAGACTGCTGAAGATACTTGAAGAGCTGAACAAGAAGAAGAGCTACTCGTGTGACTCAAGCAGCCAGGAGAAGACCCCTGTGAGACTCAGGGTGGAGGAAGTCTCCAGTGGGATTCTGGAGCAGGCCAGTGGGACTCTGGTAACACTGTGTGAAGCAGTATAAAGACCCTCCTGTGGGACTCAGGAGAGATACGGTGGGAAGCTGTATCAACCATTGTAATACTAACAGATTATAATGGGAGAATCCATGCTGAGAGAGTATGGCAAGGATGTAGGCCTTTGGTGCCGAACCTTGTAAATCCTTGTGTCCTGTGCCTTTTCATTACTGCATTATCCGGGAAAGGTTGAAAGATACAAGAAGAGTGGATCGAGGCCTTAACAAGCCATAGAGGTTTAATTGATTAAGAATCAATTAGTAAAAAGTTTTAAAGGATCACTGATTCACCCCCTCCCCCTCTCAGTGATTCACACTGATCTGGGCACTTCACTTCCAAATAATTAAAATGAAAATCAAATATCAAAGATGATCAATTTCGCACAATGAAAATTAATCAAATAACATAATAATTATATTAAAACATGAAAACTAATTAAGCAGATAATAATTCAGAGTAGAACCACCTACTTTTGATGATGAGACTTCCAAACTGGTGTGCAAAACTCCAATCACAACCAATTCTCATCACAACCAACTCAAATTATACCCTAAAAACAAAATCGGACCAATGATAACATCAATACCGTACCAAAAACCATATAAACTCTAACCGAACCCCATTAAATTGAAGGAATAAAACTAGAACAATGAAGGGTTTTACCCAAGGTGTTGACCGGGGGTAGGGGTGTGGCGCAAGTTCAATTCTAGCGGGAATAATGGTGCGATGGCAGGGTGGGGGGTTCTTGAAGGGGAGAGGGGGATGCCGGCGGTCCGTGAAGAAGGGTCGACCAGTGCATGATGCGCTTGCATGGGTTCTAATGGCTGTAAGATTCGGCTGGCTGGGAGCATGCGTGTGGCGCTGAGTCTTTGGTGGAGATCGTGCGACGTCGTGAGCCCGGGAAGCCGACAGATAGTGCGGGCGAGGGGACCAATGGAAGGCACGGGCGAGCATGCCGGTAGGGGGGTGGTGCGGCGTAATACAGGAGAGGAGACGGGGAGGTTTTGACAGGAAAAAGAAGATGAAAAAAAGAAACGGTGAATGGGTGCGACAGACCGAGGAGCGCTACGGGAATAGGGGGTAAGGGAAAGGTCTGCAAACACTAAAAAATTAAGAAGGAAAAGACAAAAAATAAAGATAAAATAAAAAGAAAAACCAAAACTAAAACCAAAAGTAATAATAATATTAATAATAATAACAATATTCTTAAACTAAAACCATGAGAATAATATTAATATTATCATTAAAACACAATTTATTAAATCAATGCATTACTATCGTTTTTTCCACACATTAATTTTATTTCTTTATTGTTATTATTTATTTAATTAATTAGTTGACCATCGAGCAGGGTCATACGATGGCCCTGGAAAATCCGCAAGGCTTCGCAATTATGCTTCTCCTGTGCATCACATGATGACAATCCCCGAAAAACTTATTTATCAGCAAAAACACCAAATTCAACCGAGATTCACCTTGCACCTCGGTGGAGCATTCCGAATCCAAATAAAATAAAATAAAATCAAATACATTAACCTATTTTAATAATAATAATAATAATAATTACAATATTAATAATGACCTAATTATTTTTTTATACTCTTAACACTAATAATAATAATAATAATAAAAATAACATTCTCAAAAAATATTATTATTCTTATTATCATTAAGGAAATTTATTTAATTCTATTAAAACTTATTATTATTTTATTTTATCTCTATCTCATTATTCATCATGATTTTATATGCTTGCCTTGAATTACCAGTAGGCCATGTGGTTAACTGGGCGAGGTCACGTGGTGACTCAGGTGAGGCCCCGTTGTTTTGACCGCGGTGTGTTGAATGCAATCAAGTCCAAAACACGCGTTTTTAAATAAGAGCTCAAAAAAAATTATGTCAGTCATCAACCCAGACTACACGATACCCAGAAAATTAAGAAAATAATTTATTTAAAGATGATAGGTGTGACACTCCTCCCCACCATAAATCTTTCTATCCCCAAAAATCCACAACTAAGGTTGATACTCAATGAAGAAACTGATACACCACTAAATTTCAAAGAGGTTCCCCACAATCAACAAGTGAAAAGTGGAAAAATCATTGTGCTCGGAGAAAGTGACTTAAATGATGACCTCAACAAACTCATAAAACGAATTTCTGATATGTGTCACCCTCCCCAAAGAGCTAGAATACCTCCAGTTGACTGATCGAGGAAAGCAACTCTTGGACCCACGAAAACCAACCTCACAAGCCGAAACATCTCAAGCACTATCAAACAACATCATTTGGCTAGAAAGAACAAACAAGGTCAAACCATGTCCAAGGAACATTATTATCACTTATCAATAAGAAATATTTAGAAACAAAACCAAAAGTTCAACGTGTGGAATCCCGAAGGGCCCCCACCATTAGGAACCTACCAACACCCAAGATGAGACTGGAAAATCGACACGGGGAGGTCCTTGCAGATTCCACCCATTAAAGAAAAGTCCAACATCAATTCATTCCAGAGACGTTCGTGTGACACCCAAAATGGGTCTCCCCATCAGCAGAACTAATAAAAGATACATGACTTTGAATTTTTTTTAATGGTGACCAACCACCCCACCACAAGGGGCGGGGAGGGAGGGACCTGACCACAGGGCGTCAGAACCACGACCTAAGACCAATGAGCTTCCCCATGTCCCTGGATGAGTAATATTCAAATATGAGACCAATTTACCTAATATACCCCATAAGGGCCACTAAAAGAAATTACACCCAGTGGGATTCAACCCCCAGGACTTTAAGGTACTGGATGACCACACCACCACATGGAAACAGGAAATCCCATCTACCAAAAGGGCCATTCAGAATGGAACAGCTACAGGAAACGATTTAAACTAATTTCACCAACAACATTGATGAAAAAAATAAGGTCGGGGTCCCATACAATCATGGGGTTCTTGACCACATGCCAGCTTCACTCCAAGGCCTATGATGGGAGCCCTGATGTTTGAAGCATCTCCTACCTCGCAGTCAGGCATCAAAAACTACCAAATGAAGCTTCTCATTTTTGGTCTCACACACAACCACACCACAACCGAGACAACACCAACAAAAAAACATACCACGAAATCTGACCACTACCTAGTGACATGTCCACTAGAACAAGGTTTTAGATGATTCATAGGTATCTTCTCCTCACCTTAACCATGAAACCTAAGGAGCAAAGATGTATGACAAACACTCCCCTTTGAATGAAAAAAACTGGAACTCCCCGAGAGAACACACTCCTAGGAAAACAGGGATTTCCGAAGGATCCTACAAAATCCACCCGTGCCATTCAAGAAAAATCACACTGCAAGACATCACCAAGAATGACTCTTATGGACGATGGAAACACTACGAGCCTTTCAACCCATCGGTCAGCACCGATAACTCCAAACCACTTTCATGCTTCCCCATTGGAATTTCCATCACCATTTCTAGGGGGCCTTCAGACACAATGGTGTCAAACTTCATACCCATCATGTCAGAAAACTAATGGTGACCAAATCTCCCTTAAGCTCCACTCATGCATTCCATCCCACTATGAGAGGATCCGCTTAACCAAAAAGGGTAAGGGACAGACTTAGCATTATTTCTAAAAAGGGAGAGTCCTTGCTTTAATCAACTGGAGGGCCGACCAATGGCGAATGACCAGTTCCCACACTTCAACCGCATGTCAGTGCTTTATGGGGGGTGTACACTAGTCAAGAGAGTGAACCATGAACCCAATTAAACTGGTCTAATGGCCAAAAAATATCGCAAGAGAACACTAATTGTGCAAGGGGAACCACTGCAAGGGCTTCCCGAAGAACTTTCTAGAAGAACCCATTAACCACACGCTTTCACTCCAACTTACAAATAAAAATTCAAACTCAAACACAATTTAGTCAAAAAGGATTATCAACTCAAAATGACTCACATCCAAGATATCAAAATAACAAGGACACACCATGCAATCACTGGTTACTAAAACACCCAATTTAAATTTAATAAAACATTTTGAAAATAAGAAAATCATGTGGGTTGCACAAACCCAAATGGTGTACCATGAGACCCACACATGTATGTTCTCATGCCACACCGGCACCCACCTCATGTCCATACAGGAACTCATCCACTCGTGCCATTAACCATTACTCATGCCCATATACATTCATGCATGTGGTTTCCCATGAGAACAGCAAGAATAAAAACCAAACCCTTCCATTTTTTTCGAAATCCAAACATTCAACCCACACTTTTCAAACCTTACACATAATAATTTCTTAAGAACTTCATTTCAAAACAATTTTCAAGTTCAAATCTATTTAATTCATAAAAAATAGATTTCCATGAATCCAAAACAAAGAGACAAGGAACAATGTTGGAGGAAACTAGTGTTACCGGGTGATTGGAACATATGGTTTGTGGCCATACACCAATCATGCCACTGTCCACGGAGAGTATTTTAGGATAGTGTCCCCGGAACCAAAAGGCTTTCCAGGCCCTAAGAGCTCACGAGGACCATTGTCCCTACTCCCTTTTAATTTACCCTAGACAAGATTAACCGCAAGGACCAAAGACTCAGACAAACCTCAACTTACTTTGGTAACTAGAGTCCTGCCACGAGGTGTGCTAGCTAGGAACCTTTCTCGTAACCAGAATGTTGAGTTCTGATACCCTTTACATTGGTCTACACTGACTCTATCCCAAAAGAACACGACCCAAAAAAGAATAACTTCTCTAATGACTTTTTTTCACAAACCAGGCTAGGTCGACATCTGACCCGTCACCCGAACCAGTCCGCAACATGGCCCGAAGGGCATTCCCGATCCCCACGGCCTACCACAAGTGCCTGAGTTTCAAGAGTGACATGAGGGAACAATTTACCCGAAATAGTAACCACAAAACAACAGAAAATATAATTAAACTAAAAATGAAAACAGAAAATCAAACAGCTCCTTAAACTAAAATCAAATTTAAAGGTTTAAAAATTGATAAAAACATTCAAAATGTAATGAAAACAAAAGGGAAAAAAATTCTTACTCAAACATCCAACAAAGAATAGAGGTGTGACAACCACAATATAAAAACACAAACCTGCATGAGAAGACCATCCACAACCCGAACCACCATCGCTGAGCACAATGACCCAACCTAGAATACCCAAAGAACAAGGTCTACATAAACCCAAAGGTGTGTGTAGGGTGTGAGAAAAGAGCCTAGTAGGATGTAACCCAAAAAAGGTCAGACACATAATTATTAAATAACAAATAAATCTACAATAATAACTAAAGAAAAGAAATAAATGCTTCAACAGTTTGAAAGAAAATGAACTTAAAGAAAATAGTTTCAAATGGAAAAACCTAAATTAAAACACACACACACACACACACTTTTTAAAATAACCAAAGTGTCACATTAACGAGAGTAAAGTAACCAATGAGAACTAATATGGGAGAGGCCGCATGGGTGTTAACTAGCTTGGGTCTCTAGATCTTTGTGTCTCGGTGAAACATGGCATAGAAGGACACGACCCTCAGAAAACATGGCATAGAAGGCCACAACCCTTAGAAAACTTTTCTTAGAAGGCCACGACCCTCAGAAAAGCATATGTTCAGTTAGTTTTACAATCATATGTCCTGCCCCTGAAACTGGGTCGAGTCGCCTCTGGAACACCAGCTCACTAGTCTAGTCCACCCTCTAAGCTACCTGGGCTTCCCGGTTTGTGCTCAAACAAGTTTCAAGTTCATGTCACGTGACACAGTAATTCCTAAAATCCAAAAAGGTTATTTACACACTCAAAATCAAAATTTTCACACCCAAACCCAATTTTAAAACCATACGCACACCAAAATCTTTTTAAAACATAATCTTCATAGGATTAATTCTCAATTAAAACAACAACATGGTCAAAAAAATCACTTTAATTATCAAACACGCCACTAACAAAATTTATTAAGCAAACTCCACACACGTCACGTGAATTTAAGCACAAAAATGATTCACACAATTTAACCAAAAACAATTTTTTCCACCATTAATAATTATTTAATAAAACAACCCAAATATTACATACAGAAAATTTTTATTGAAAAAAAATGCTTTACACACTAGACCATCCAAAATAGTTTGATGAAAAACCTTACACCACATATAAAATGCTTTTTCACAAATTACACAACTTAATAAGCTAAAAATAAAATCTTATGATACAATTTTAATGATGAAACTTGACCTCACCCATTAACCCACACGAAATATTCTTTTATGAAAAGATGTACACGACACTATGTCAAAAATATAGTTCACTTAATTTCACAGCATAATAAGCTAACCACACAATTTAAAAATCACTAAAAACTAGACATGAGTTTTCAATAGAAAATAGAAACATAATATAAACATGCTACCAAATAATTAAAATGAAAATAATACATCAAAGATGATCAATTTCTCAAAACCAAAATTAATTAAATAACATACTAATTTAATTAAAACTTGAAAATTAATTAATCAGATATTAATTAAGAGTGGAACCACCTACTATTGATGACAAGAATTCCAAACTGGTGTGTGAAACTCCAATCATAGCCAGGTCGCATCCCAACCAACTCAAATTATACCCTAAAATTAAAATCGGACAAAATATAACATCAAAACCAGACCGAAAAGCTCATAAACACTAAAAGAAACCCATTAAATTGAAAGAAAGCAACTAGAACAACGAAGATGTTTATCCAAGGTGTTGTCCGGGGGTAGGGGTGTGGCATGAGTCCAATTCCAGGGGGAAAAGATGGTGTCACGGTAGGGAGGTGGGTTCTTGAAGGGGAGAGGGTGATGTCGACGGTCTGTGATGGAGGGTTGACCAGTGCACGAGGTGCGCACAGGGGTCCAGGTGGCTGTCCAAGTTGGCTGGACAGGAGCTGGGGTGTGGTGTCGAGTCTTCGGGGGTGATTGTGCGATAGTGCGATCCATGGAATCCGGCCGACAGCGCGGGCGAGTGGACTAGCGGATGGCGTGGACGAGCATGCTGGAAATGGGGTGAAGTGTGATCCAGGAGAGGATAGGAGAGGTTTTGATGAGAAAAATAAGAAGAAGAAAAAGAAACGGGGAAGGGGTGCGGCGGACCGAGGAGCGCGACAGGAATAGGGGGTAAGGGAAAGGTCGGCAAACCCTAAAAAATAAGAAGGAAAAGAAAAACAATAAAGATAAAATAAAAATAAAAACCAAAACTAAAACAAAATATAATAATATTAATAATAATAATAATATTCTTAAACAAAATCCATGAGAATATTATTATTATTATCATTAAAACACAATTTGTTAAATCAATGCATTATTATCATTTTTTCCACACATTTATTTTATTTCGTTATTGTTATTAATTATTTTCTTTAATAAGTTGACCATCGAGCAGGGTCATACGATGGTCCTTGTGAAGCTGCACGGCTTCACAATTATGCTTCACTCATGCGTCACAAGATGACAAGCCCTGAAAAACTGATTTATCGACAAAAACACCAAATTTAACCGAGATTCATCTCGCACCTTGATGGAGCATTCAGAAGACAAAGAAAATAGAATCAAATCAAATAAATTAAAATATTTTAATAATAACAATAATAATTATTATTACAATATTAATAACGACTAAATTATTTTTTTTAATCTTAACATTAATAATAATAATAATAACATTCTCAAACAATATTATTATTATTATTATTATCATTAAGGCAATTTAATAAATTTTATTAAAACTTCTAATTTTTTTTATTTTATCTCCATTTCATTATTCTTCATGATTTTATATGCTTTCCTTGAATACCCAGTAGACCTTGCGGTTAACCGAGCGAGGCCGCGTAGTGAATCGGGTGAGGCCGCACAGCTTTGACCGCGGTGTGTTGATTGCAATCAAGGCCAAAACACTCGTTTTTAAATAAGAACTCAGAAATTTTTTTAAGTCGGTCTTCAACCCAGACTACCCAATACACAGAAAATTAAGAAAATATTTTATTAATGATGATGGGTGTGACATATAATATTGGAATGATCACAAGGGATCAAATATTGAAAGACCGATCTATTTAGTAGCCTTGGGTGTATTAGATACAAACATAAGTTTTCTATTATATTATGAAATAAAAAACAAAAAAATTGTGTCTTCTTTTGACACATTCATCTCCCTTAGACTATCCCAGCCGGTCAGTCATAATATACTTCTTCGCATCTTGGAAAAAATAATACATAGAAAGGGGTGAGCTTAGATGCTCAGAAAGGATAACAATATAGAAGAAACTCCCATAAATAAGCATAAAAATTAAAGGAAATGTATAATACTAACACACAAGTATTTTAAACTTAAACTTCAACATAATATGCCAAATATAAATCAAACAATTCCATTTAATTATTCATATGAATATTCTACTAGTAGAAAAATCACATCTAATATCCATAGCTATTTTTATAATGATGGAATGTATAACACCGGACATCATAACCACATAGTCATGACCTCGGGCCAAGACTACAAATATGATTTTTTCAAGGCCTAGTTCCAAGACAGTAGTTTGTCTCATGAGACCCACCGATGCATCAATGAGTTTTAGCAGGCTCCACCCGTCACTTACTAAGTCCAATGCATTTCTCATATGAAAAGGTTGAAACATAACATAAACATTCGTATTAAAAATATCATAATAAATGTCAATAATTTAACCATTAACCATGAATGTTATAAAAATAGCACATCAACATTCAAACTTATCACATAACTTTCAATATAATATGGAATATTGAATCCTAACAAATTAACTTCAAACAAACATAAAATACATCAAAGGATGTCAATATAGATGAAATCAAAACTATTAGAGGAAAATATCTCAATCTATTTTGAAATATTTTAAAAGAAAAATTATTATAAAAAAACAATTATTTTGAAAATATTCTTATACTATTTTAATAGAAGCTTCAAATGTGTTATAACGTCGGAAATTATCCGCACCCACTATATAAGTCAAAACATTCTTCCTTAATTTTGTCAAAAAGGTCGTAAATGACCTTATTTATAAAACGATGGAAGGATTCATTTATAAAATTTTTATAAAAAGTATAACAAGGGTATAAATGAATTTAAGCCATAGTATAGTAAGTAGTGTTTTTTAGAAATACATTTTTAAGAAACATGGATGTGGATCATAAAGAGGTCCCAATAGATACACACTTATAAAAAACCTCAGATAATGAAGAGATTGTTGAATTAATACTTACCTTGTACTTTTCCTCGATCGAGATTATGATAACCTATGGTATAATATTTAAATAATTGTTATTAAATTATAAAATAACCACTTACATAAATATGATATCAAATATTATCATCTAATATTGCTTTGTTAATAATATTTCAGTAGTACCATCGTTTCAGGGGTTAACTGATTCATTTTATATTATATGCTGGGTAAAGTAAGACATGTTTGTTATGGATAGAATGTATATAATTAATATCTATAATGATATTAAGATCTTAAACATTAGTTTTAATCATAAAATGAAAATTATTCATGAATGGTTATGATGGGGAATAAATTTCATCGCATTCGTGGAGACAGTAATCTGTTTGTGCGCATGAGCGACAATATTATTCTTTTGATGGTGAAATAATATGTATTTTGATTATATATCATATATACAGAATCCTTAAAATGTTACATTTATTATTTACATGTTTTATACTAATTGTTATACCCATCCAAATATTAAGTGTTTGAATAACAAACTACACCACGATGTGGAGACGGTAAGTCATACGTACACACGTATGGTGACTTGTCATTCATAAAAGGAATATAATAATGAATATAGTTGTACAATTTTTATAATAATAGAAAAGTATGTAGAAATTAAGGGAGTTATTTTTTTTGTTTTGTAAATAAAAAATAAAGAGGAAGTGGAAGAAGAAATGAACTTTGAAAGATGAGATGAAATTATTACCTCTTCTTCGGGTGATTCCATTTGATTTGATCAAAAGGGATTCAAAGGTTGAATTTATGATCAATGTAAGGCCTCTAGGTTGTATTGAAGGTAGTTGGGAAGATATTAAAGGTGGGGTAGGCTGAGAAAAATGGATTTGGAGGTGTGACTTTGAGATAAGTGGAAGAACCCTTTTAAAAGAGAGGCGAGGGTCACTTTAAGAAAATCTTGAAATATTATTTTGTTATACAATCGTATTCAGTTTATAATGGATAAAAAATGATTTATTTCAAGGATGATGTGGTTATGGGTTGAAATAATATCAAAAAATATGTTTTAGACAGGGTTAGGTCACCATATTTACAATATCTTTTAGATTTAACTCTTAGTTAAGTAGTTTAACTTTTACCATGTATTCATGTATTATTATAATAAATGGATAATAAAAATTATATAAAAGACAAGAGAAACCCAAGTGGTTTATTATTGATATATCTAACCTTATATAACTCCTTTTTCCAGTCATTAAATTTTTAGGAATATTATATCAATTAATAATAAAGTATTTTTTTCAAAACTCTTTAATGTCAATTTTAACAAAATTTGGTATTTTGTTTTTGTGAAAGTCATAAAAACTTTTTCACTTCGATCAAAATTTATTTAATCAACCATAACATATAAAATTAACGTATAAAATTAGTTTAATTAATAATAATTCTCAATTTACATTTATTTGGATATTTATAATATCAATTATTTTAATCTTTTATTAATAAGGTAATTACTCCATCATTATTGTTTCATAAATAAATTTTATTTTTTAATATCTAAAAATTATAAATAAAATACCATTATGTATGAAATATTTTCATATTTATAATGAATATTTATAGTCGAATTTATCTTATGTATAACCTTATATTAAAAATGGTTTAGTTATTAAACATGGAATTTTACACTTTTAACTATTCTTTAAATAAAATAATAATAAATGTCCTAATCTAATTCATGTGAACCAAAAGGATAATATTTTATTCCTAAGTTTGATTTTGGTCCAAATATACTTATACAATATAATTAGGACATGTGTTCGAATATTTATAATATCATTTTTATCAATAATTACCCTATTTATTTTGAATCGTGGTAAATAAAAGGCATAAGTTATTATTCACCAAAAATTATTTTCATCTTATTGAAGAAAATTTTACTTACAGACATCATAAGTGTCTCTATAATTTTTGAAATTCAATTCATAGAAGTGATAAAATTACGTATTATGAAAATTTTCAAATGTGCCTAGAATGTTGGTAAAAGACGGTAAAACGTTCAATAAAAATTTATATATATAATATTATTATAAAATGACTCAATGAATTACCTTTCACATAAATATATTATTCATCTATTTTTACCTAATATAAATTTAATTAAAATTACTAATTATTTTACTAAAAAGTCCGTGTTAAACAATAACGTGGTGTTTTTCACTATTCATAAAAAATTTAAGGTTTTCATAAATTTCCCAAAAAAATCACCCTAGGATAATTTTGATATTACGAATCCTAAAATGATTTCCATTTTGAGAAATAAAATTTATTTAATTTTAAAAATTAGGTATTAATATTCATAATGGCTAGTTTGATTGGTTTTGGTGTGTTAGAGCTCGAAGTTATGTACATCGTAGACTATTGTATTATTCAAAGAGAAGCATACCGATGAAGCTTGGGGTGTTACATTTTTCCATCCTTCAAATAATTTCACACTCAAAATTTCTATAATATTACAACATAAAAATATTTGGGTGGTTCTTCATCATAATTTCCTTGGGTTCCCCTATCGCCTCTCCCATATTATAGTTTCTCCATATAACATTGACCAGATGAGTCGTCTAGTTTCTCAACACTTTTTCTCTAGTATCATGAATTCCGATAGGCTCTTTGAAATAAGGCAAGTCAGGTTTTAGTTCTATTTCTTCATAGGTGAGTACATGTGTTGGGTGAGACATGTATTTTCTAAACAATAACATGTGGATCCCATCATTAAATTTGGAGATACTTGGCAGCATTGAAAAATGATAAGTTACATCTTTAATTCATTCAGGAAATTTGAAAGGTCTGATGTACCTGAGACTTAATTTTACCTTCTTACCTAATTATATAACACCCTTCCATGCAGATAACTTCAAGAAAACATGATCTCCTACTTGAAATTCCAAATAATTACTTTGGTTATCAGCATAGATCCTTTGCCTACATTGAGCTGCTTTGATGCGGGTATAGATAACCATCATCTTTTACATTGTTTCCACAACATGTTCTGGGCCTACAAGTTTTCTTTCACAATCATCATCCCAACAAGTTGGTGTGAGACATCTCTTCCCATATAACGCTTCATATAGATCCATCTAAATACTTGAATGGAAGAAATTGTTATAGAAAGTTTGTACCAAAGGTAAATATTGATCACACATACATTGAAAGTCAAGTGAGAAAGATCTCAACATGTCTTTCAAGGTTTTAATAAACCGTTCTGATTGTCCATCAGTTTGTGGGTGGTAGGGAGTACTCAAACGAAGTTCATTATCCAAGGCCTTCTAAAGACTCTTCCATAATCTTGATGTAAAATGGAGATCACGATCAGAAACAATCGACCGGGGTACTCAAAAATGACTTAAAACATCATTAATATATAGTCTTGCAAAAAATTTCAATTGGTAAATCATCTCTTATATCTAGAAAATGCGTTGACTTGGTAAGATAATAAAAAATGGACCCATATTGAATTATTCCTTCTAGGAGTCTTTAGAAGCACCATGGAAAATTACATCGTAATATCATTCCATTTTAACTCAGGTATGGTAAGAGGTTGCATGACTCCTCAACGATATTGTCTTCCTACCTAAACCTGTTGAAAAACCATACATCTTGTCACATAATAAAAAATCTCCTACTTCATGTAGTCCCAAAAAACATGTTCTTTAAAATCTATACACATCTTAGCTCTACCAGAGTGTATATAAAAATTAGAGTTATGAGCATCAACACACAATTCCCTTTTTAGATCAGGTATATCAGGAAGACAATTTCTCTTCCCAAATATCAAAATTACATCTTCATATACGAAGCCGATCAATCTCCCATCGTTTACAACTTTAATATTCTTTTGAAAACCCCATCATCAGTCTGAGAACTGCTTATCCTTTCAAGTAAATATGTATTAGAAAACATTTGAAAAAGTATTGATGTATCACCTTCCATGATCATTCCCATATCCATATTTACAAGATCGATGAACATAGGATCCCTTTCAACTATCATATTGTTCAAAACTCCATGATCCTTTCTGCTCAAGGCATATTACACCATATTTTCCTTCCCTAGGTGGTTGTGTATAGTGAAATCATAATCCTTTAGTAGCTCGAGCCATCTACTTTCCCTCATGATGAGTTTTTTTGAGAGAAAATATTATTCAAACTCTTGTAGTCAGTATAAATCTCACATTTTTTACCATATAGATAGTGTCTCTATAAAATTAGTGAAAACATTACAATTTCTAACTCAAGATATTGAGGGGGATAGTTTTTTTCATTAATATTTAGCTGCCGTGAGGCATAGAAAATAACTCCATCATTGTTCATTAGGACACAACTATGTTTTTTCTCTAAGGAATCACTGTAAATAAAAAACCCATCATTCCCCGATGATAGAGTCAATATTAGAGCATTTACTAATCTATTCATCATATCATCAAAGATTTCTTCATACTCTTTTTTCTAAAAAAATTTATCCCCTTTACGTGTGAGTGTGGTTAATGGGTTATCCAATCGCGAAACATTATGGATGATGCACTGATAATAACTTGAAAAACCAATAAAACTGTGCAACTCAATTATACTCATCGGTGTTGGCCATTCGTGGATTGCCTTGGTCTTTGATGGATCAACATAGATTCCATCATTAGAGACAATATAACCAAGAAAAAAATATCTTGAATCCAAAATTCATACTTGCTAAACCTCCTTTATAATCCATTTCTTTTAAGAGTCTATAGAATAATGCGCAAGGGATTTTCATGATCTTCATAGCTTTTCGAGTATACCAAGATATCATCAATAAATACCACTAAAAAGTCATCAAGATATTCCATGAAAACTATATTCATTAGATCCCTGAAAACAAATATTTCATTATTCAGTCAAAAAAGGAATTACAGTAAACTCGTAATGTCCATACCTGGTACGAAATACTATCTTTGGAATGCATTCCTTCTTCACACACAACATATGATATCCAGATCGAAGGTCAATATTTGAAAATTATTGTGCTCCAGGGAGTAGATCGAATAAATATTCATTGTGAGGTAGGGGATACATGTTATTTATTATTATTGCATTGATATCCCTATAGTTAATGCACAACCACATAGATCCATCTTTCTTATTATCAAAAAATAATAGGGGATCCCCATGGAGAGACACTAGGGAGAATAAATAATTGATTACCCAATTCATCAAGTTGATTATTTATTTCCACTAATTCCACGGTGGCCATTATATAAGGGGTATTCGATATGGGCCTTGAACATGGAATTAAATAAATGGAAAACTCAATTTCAGGTTAGAAGGAAGTCCTGTTAAATCCCCTAGAAACACATCAACATATTTTTGTAAAATAGGTACATCCTCTATTCGAACATTGTTTTCCTCACCCATAGTTATTTCATTCTCTTCTACCCTAATAATTGAATTTACTAGAGCTACTGGTGGTGGATCTATATAAGAATAAAATGGTGATGTTTCTTCTCTAAAGATAGGGTATTCCATATCATCATCGAAAATTGTAACCTCCATCTTACAATAAATTATAGCATTGTGGTCTGAAATCCAATACATACTGAGGATTATATCAAATTAAATCATGTGTATGACGATGAGATCAGTAGATACAGAACATTTATATTCCCTAATGGGAATTGATTCACAAAACATTGTTTCAATGATACTTCACATAAGAGTTTTGACTGAAAACTCCCTTGTAAAATCAAATTGAAAATATCTAATTTTCTTTAGAAAACTGAGAAGATATGAAACAATGTGATGATACAGAATCAAATAAAGAATTAGCTAAACTTGAGTAAACCATTAAACTACCTTACACCACACCTTTAAATTCTTCAACCTCATCAGTAGTGATTGCATAAGCTTGGCTTTTCTCCCTTTGAATTTTCTAAGGTATGTTTCTTGGGTGCTTAGGACATTAATTTTCATAATTCCCCATTTCTCTATAATTGTATCATTCAAAATTGATAGCCTCTTTCTTTCCATTGCAATCACGAGCATGGTGTCCTTTATCTACACACTTGTAACAAGATCTCATTCCCATCAGGAAAGTTCTGGGGTGTTTCATCCCACATTTACCAGAGGATGGAAATTAAACTTTTCCCTTATTTCCCTTATTTCCATTTCCAGAGTGTTCAAAACAACTCTTCTTATATTTCTTTTCTTTAATGTCGTAAGACATATAGAATTAATTTTTTTTCTTGATAGCACATGAGAAAATATCTTCGTATAATGAGAAGGATTATGTGCCTAATGTAGGATGGAGAAATGGTTTTAAATCATAAAAAATGATCAATATTACTCATTGGGTTATGTATATAATCTTCTGCATGCCTTACTAAACTTGTAAATTTAGCCTCATACTTTGTGACATTCTCATCAACCTTTTTCCTCAGACTCAAGAATTGTTATTCCATATCTACTCGAAGGTCATGTGGAACAAATTTTACTAAGAAAAGCTATTTAATCTCCCCAATTACATATTGGATATTTCTTCATTATCCTTCATATTTTGAATTATTGGCCATCATTGTTCTCCATCTTCCACGAGGCAATAAACTTCCATGACAACCTTTTCCCTTTCTCTACTCCCCAAAACATGAAATATTTTCACTATGGAACTTATCCATTGCTTATCCACAAATGGATTTGTTGTACCATTGAATTTTGGTGGTTGTTCCCTCATGAAGTTGTATAACATTGATCCTCCATGTTGTCAATCAGGGTGCTCTATATGGGTAAGGTTATTATTCATTACCTGACAAAGTTGTCCTCGTATGGTGATTAGCTGATCGGCAATAGTTGCATCACCAGCTTCACTATATTTATCTTGAGTAGGAAGGAAATCCCTACATGGATTATGTTTGTTTCGGTTTCCATTCCTTCTTCTGGGATCCATTTCTAAACAATGGAATACACTGGATTAGTTTATTAATCTCAATACATAATGCCAAACATGTAAAACACTTAGCATAAATTGAAGAGTTTATGGATATAATCCATAATCATAAAAAATGTTTTCTTTTAGGAGGTATATAATAATAAATCCTTCATAATGGGTTATAAAGACAATGGGAATTATCTTAAGCATATAACCTTGGAGTGTCATAACAAAGGGTGCAACAAGGCCCATTTTCGTATACCAAGATACCCCGAGTCTAGCCTAAAACTCTTTATCGTAGTTTCCACTCCTAGGTACATCTGTGCCAGATCAGCCTCTACATGCACATATCAAGACAAGGATGTATTTCTTGGAAGATACACTAAATCTCTACATTAAAAAAATTCTAGGATGTTCGTCTATACTAATCCTCAAAGTCTATCTTAGGGTAATGTTCTCTAATCAGATTTTTTCTAAATCTAGTTTCCAAGTTTTGTACTGAACCTCCCTCTGATACCAAATGTAATGCCACAACCCTAGTTACCTAGAGTTAGTGCATTATTATATAACATTTTCATGATCATAAGGGATCAAATCCTGAAATACCGATCAATATAGTTGCCTTGGAAGTACTAGATACAAAAATATGTTTTACATTACATAATGAAATGAAGAAAAAAAACATTTTTTCTATTTTTATCACATTTATCTCCCTTATACTATCCCTAAAGGTCAATCTTAATATAAATAATTTCATCCTAGGAAAAATAAAATATAGAAATGGGTGAGCTCAGGGGCTCCGTAATGATAACAATATAGCATAAACCTTCATAAATAAGCATAAAATTTTTAGGTCATGTATAAGACTTAAACAGAAGCCTTTTAAATTTTTTCATCAGCATAATATGGCAAAGAAATATTAAATAATTCCATTTACTTATTCACATGTATATTCTACTAGTTGAATAATAACATGTAATATCAATATCCAATTTTATAATGATTGAATGCATAATGACAGATATCATAACCACATTGTCAAGGCCTTGTGCCAAGACTACAAATAATATTTTTTAAGGCCTTGTGCCAAGACACTAGTTAGTATCATGAGACCTATTGATGCATCATGGAGTAATAGCATGCTCCGTCCATCATTTACTAAGTCCAATGCATTCTTTATATTAAAAGGTTGAAACACAACATAATCATTTATGTTAAAACTAGCATATAAAATGTAAATACTTTAACCATTAACCATAAATGGTATTAAAATATCCCATCCACAATCAAACATATCAAAAAACATTAAATAAAATATGGATGATTGTATCATAAAAAATTAACTTCAAAAAAACATAAAATCCATCAAAGGATGTTGACATATATGAAATCAAAACTATTTGAGAGAAATTTATCTTTCTATTTTAAAATAATTAAAAGTCACATAATTATAATATAAAACATTTACTATGAAAATATTCTTATAATAATTTATGGGAAGCTTTGAAAGTGTTATAATGGTAAAATATAGTCGCACCATCCGTATAAGTTAAAACATTCTTTCCATAATTTTGTCAAAATGGTTGTAAAGGACCTTGTTTGCGAAACAACGAAATGATTCCTTTATAAAAATCTTAAAAAAATTTAAAAAGGGGTATTAATGAAATTAAACAATAGTATATGAAATATTAAATTGTTTTGAAATTTTTTTTAATGAAACACAGATGTGGAGGATAAAGAGGTCCCTATAGATACTCACATATAAACAACCTTGGATAGTGAAGAGATTGTTGAATTAACCCTTATCTTGTAATTTTTATTGATCGAGGGTTAGTTAACCTCATGTAAAATATATAAATCATTTTTATTAAATTAAACAATAAAAACATTAATTAAATATGATATCATATATGATCCTTTAATATTGCTTTGTTGATAATATTTTTGTAGTATCATTGTTTCAGGTGTTAACATATTCATTTTTCTTTTATATTCTTGGTTACATAACCCAAGTTTGTTAAGGATATGATGTATTAGATTAATATCCATAATGATATTAATTTATTAAAAATTTATTTTTATTTTAAATTGATAATTATTATTGAATGGTAATGATGCGAAATGAATTTCATCATGTTCGTGGAGATGATAATCTGTATGTATGCACAAGAGACAATATCAGTCTATTGATGGTGAAATCATATGTAAATTGATGTCATATCATATATAATGAATAATTAACATGTTATACTTTTTATTTAAATCAGTTATACTCATTATTATACCCATCCAAATAATGAAGTGTTTGAATGACAAACTACACCATGACGTGGAGAAGGTAAGTCATATGTACACACGTATTGTGACTTGTCATTAATAGGATGGATTGAATAATGAATATGGTTGTACAATTTTTATAATAAAATCATAGTATTTAGAAGGTACTGGGGTTATAATTTTGGTATGTAACAATAACGAAAGAGGAAGTGGAAGAAGAAAAGAACATTGAAAGAGGTGATAAAAATAGTTCTTCTTCTTCGGGTGATTCCTTTGGATTTGATAAAAAGGGCTCATTAAGTTGGATTTTTGATTAAACTAAGTCCTATAGGTTAAATTTATGGTAGGTGGGAGGATATTTGAGTAGGATTTGGTTGAGACAAATTCCTTTGGAGGTGTGTTTTTGAGTGAAGGGGAAGTACCCTTTTATAAGAGAGGTGAGGGTCACTTTAGGAAATGCTTGAAATATTATTTTATTATACAATCATATTTGGTTTATAATGGCTCCAATATGATTTATGTGGAAGATATGGTAGAGGAGAGTCTAACACCTCTCAACCAATAGGTTTTAAATAGGCTTAAGTTACCATATTAATCTTATATTTTAGATTTAACGCATAGTTAAATAGTTTAATTTTACCATGTATTCTTATATTATTAAACTAAATAGTTACTAAACATACTATAAAAATACAAGAGAACCCCAAGTGGGTCATTATTGATATGTCATACCTATTATAAGTTCTTTTACTAATCCTCATATTTTAAGGAATATTATACCAATTAATAATATAGTATATGTTTTAAAAATTCATTTATCTTAATTTTGAGACTATTTGGTATTTTGTTATTTGAAATTCATAACAACATTATCAATTTGATTTTTTTTAATCAACCTTAATATTTTATATTACCCTTGAAAAGTATTGTAATTCATCTGAATTATCAATTATCATTTATTTGGATATTTATAATATCAATTATTTTAATCTTTCATTAATAAGGTAATTAATGCATCATTATTCTGTCATAAATAAATTTAATTATTTGAAGTCTAAAAATAAAAAATAAAAAAACATTATGTTGAAAATATTTTTACTTATCTAATGAATATTTATAGTCGAATTTATATTATTTATAACCCTATATTAAAAATGGATTAGTTATTAGACATTGAATTAAACACTTTTAACTCTTATTTAAATAAAATAATAATAAATGAAATAATCTAATCCAAATGAACCAAAAGGATTATATTTTATTCCAAAGGTTGATTTTGGTCGAAATACACTTATCAAATAGAATTAGGACATGTGTTAGGGTAATTATAATATCAATTTTTACTTTTAATTACACTATTTACATTTAATCAAGGTAAATAATTGTCAAAAGTTACTATTCACCAAAACAAATATTTATCTTATTGAACAACATTTTACTTACTGATATCAACCATGTCTTTCAGATTTTTTAAATTCAATTCACAGAAGTGGTAAAAATACGTTTAATGCATATTTTCCAGTGTGACTAGATGGTGGGTAAAAGACTGTAAAAAGTTCAAAAAAATTTTATATATCTAATATTATTAAAAAATGACTATAATGAATTACATTGAACATATTTAGGTATTATGTATCTATTTTTACCTAATATATATTTAAATAAAATAACTAATTATTTAAATAAAAATTCAGTGTTAAACAACACCGTAGTGTTTTTCACTATTCATCAAATGGTTAATGTTTTCAGAAAAATACAAAAAATCACCCTAAGTTAATTTTGATATTCTGAATCAAAAAATGAAGTCCATTTTAAAAAAAATTTAAAAAATTCAAAAAGTGGGTATTACTATTCATAATATCTAGTTTGATTGACTGAGGTGTTTTAGAACTCAAAGTTGCGTACAAAGCAAGCTATTGTATTATTCCAAGAGAAGCATACTGTGGAAGCCTGGGGTGTTACAGAAAAACCTTGATTTGGGGTTTTTCAATAAAGATAATTCTTAGAGAGATTTTGAGGACAAATGTTTGACTATTAACCTATTGGAATTTAGGTAAAAAATAATTTCTTGTAATGACCAATTACTACTTGTTGTTCCGCCTCCTACTATATATAGATGTTATTCTTATTTCAATTATATATAAGAGTGTCTATTATTTATTTATTGGATAATATTTCTTGGTGATTAGATTATTTTGTGGCTTATCCTATCATGGTTTGTCCTAATTTTTTACTAGTGTTATTCCTTTGTGTATTTAGTATGTTGCATCTTGATTATTTACCCTTACATCCTTATTTACTCTGAGATGGGTGTGCATGTAAGATTTTAATGGAAAATGGGAAATCCGTTTCCAAAAGGGAATTCTATTTTTCAATTATTTTTTATTACTTAAAAGCTCCCATCATTATTTATTTTTGATTGGTCCAAAATTTACAAAAAAATTGTGATTCTTGTATTCGGGTTTATCTCATATCACTTCTTCATTGAAATTATATACATTTATTATTCCTATTGAGAATATTTTTGAAAATTTTATTAAAAAAACAATTATTCTTTTTTTATTTCCTATTTATGGATATAAATTTTTTTTCCATCAACTATAATTATAAGACCAAAAAACACCCTAAGGGAAAGGGTGGAAAATTGTGGTTTCTAAATTATTTTTCATAGAACAGATCTTGATCTCATGTTTGAAATGATGACTTTACCTCTAATATAATAATATAAATCCTAATATGGACATAAAATATGATGAAATGGATATTTTACTATATTTAACTAGAAATATCTACACACAAGGAGCATAAATTGATGATGTTTTGATATACAAAGGATATCACTATACACTATTATGATTACAATTTTATCCGTGGAAATAACTATCAAAACCAATGGATACTACATACCAAGTCTTTACCATCATTTGGAAGGTATTTAGATAAATTTAAAATGATCTTCTTGAAATGATCATTAACCCAAATTAACTTTTTCTAATGATATTCATGTTACTTTTAATTCTCTTTTATTTTTTCCTTAAATAAATCATTAATATATCATATTTAGATAGTTATGTAGTTAAACATTCAAATTCTTCCACAAACAATATTTATTTTTATCCATGGGATTTATCACAATCATTTGATACATATGGTACTATTACCAATACATAATTATCCTTCTCAAACATAGAGATATTTATATTACATTCCTTAAATTCTCACTTCAACATGAATTACATGTCTATTTTATCTTCCTCTACATTAACAGATAATTCTATATCATTAAATTTTAAGATCAATGATTTTTCACCATGATCACTAGGTAATGAATAATCATCACTATCACTTTCAATTAAATAATTCATCCTCTATATTTTAAAATTATGAAAAGTTTTCTACTTTTTAAAATAACTTTATTTTCCCCTAAAATGATACTCTCTGCGGATTTTTGATTAATTTTTATTGGATAAATTCTATGAAGACCCTTAATTGAATTGATATTTATCTTCCATACTATTTGGATAAATTTTTGAGAAATTTACAATTCCTCCAGAATAAAAACGCATCATATAACGACTTAGATCGAATGACCACTAATATAGTTGCCAGACTAGAGGGGAACACGGTCTTAAGAATGTCTCTCTATATGACGAAGGCTATAATCTACTAGAGAGGGCCAAATCAACTAATAGTGGGGAGACTATACCCTTATGTAAAATTATCCCAAAAGTATCATAAAAAGAGAAAAAATTAACAACAGATGAAGATAATAATAACAACTAAAATTAAAGGATGGAAAATGAAAATATACAAATATATATATTCATATGAAGAAAATGATACAAGATAAATAGTAAGAATTCAATAGGAACAAGATGAAGCAAAAAACTCACCCGATAAAAAGAAAAAAATTCTCATGGGTGATTTCCATGAGAATCCTAATCCCCAACATAGTCCTATTCTCCTAACACCCCAGTACCATTAAAAAACAATAAGAAAGAGTCCATGTTCTTTTTAACCAAAGGGCTTATTGGGTGCCCCAGTGAATTAGTGTCCGAAACAGGGTGTGAGAAATAATCCCAATAGGCATCCACCCATGGCCTATACCATACAGTTATTGAATATGTATAAATAGTGTGTAAGATGATATATTTGACAAATCAAGAAGTAATGAAAAGTAAACATCCTATAATTCTAGGTTCTCACTGAAAAACATGTTCAATTAACAAATTTAATTTAGAAGATATGTAACGACCCAATGTTTTTCAATGGAAATTCCATTCTCATAATTATGTCATAAAATCACATGAAAACACAACATTATAAACTAATAAGTTCTAAGTCACATTTAAAAATATGTTTTTCACTTCTGTGTTTGGAATTTTGAAAATCCGACATTCACGGTTGTGTTCAAGATGTTTTTTGGAGTCTAATAAAACAAAAATAATTTTTGGTCAATAGTAAGCTACCCTTATGAATAGTAACATACCCTTTTGAATAGTGATATACACTAATGAATAGTAACCTCACCTATGGTGGTATAAAAATAATATTCAAGTTGGAATTACGATATACCTATATTTTAGAATACGTTAATGAGTGTTTTAAAATAGGTTTTTTATAATAAATTATGATTTTAATTAAATATTAAAATAATCATATTTAGAAAATTATTTTTGAAAAATGGAAATCATTTTTGGATAAAACATGTCGAAAAATGCTCAAGGTGAAATTTTGTGATTTTTCTGAAATATTTGATTTTTTGATGAATAGTAAAATACGATAATTTACCGTATATATACATTATAAGCTGAATAGACTATTCTTAGCATCATGGTTGATGTCACCACCCATAGTTCTAATTCACATGACTCGTTTACTATTTTTGGTCATGGAATACTTACTATTCCTTCTCTTGTGAAGAAATAATAAATTAATGATTATAATATTATGAAATCCCTCCTCTCCTCCACTATAAAACCCCCCTTTACTCCCTCTTCTTGCCACTCCACTCAAGCCATGTGCCTTGCCATTATTCTACCCAAATATCTCCCAAATTTCCTCCCCCACTTCCAAAAGCTATCAGCCTCCTTAAAATACCAAAACCTCTCCCCTTACGAGGTTCTCAAAGGAGGACTTCTCTAGAGGTAAATTCCTCTTCCCAATTTATTCTTTTCTTTTATGTTCTTTTCTTTTTTATTACTTTCCTCACCTCCCTTCACCATAATATTATGATAAATCCAGTAACATAAATATACTGTAATTTCTTCATGCTAGTGGTATATTTCATTATCTTCTCTCCTTTCCCCACCCTTTTATTTGATAGAAATGAAAGCACCGTTTGTGATGTTAAAATTTCGCACATTCCTGGACAATGGTTTACCAATTTAAATTAATAACAATAATTCTGGTCATGAAACCATTTTTGTTCTGGTGGAGACAGATTATTATATATTTAATATATCTTATTTTTTGTTCCGTAATCCTTTGGTTCAAATGGAATTAAGTTATATATAAAAACACATTCTATGAAATCAAATCCACCGATTAACAAAAACGGTTATCACTATGGTTATATATATAATAATTCGACACCCCCTCTAAGTAACCTAATTAAAATTAAAACCACTTAATCTCCTGGATATGAAATAAATAATATAAATTCAAATCTGGAAAACCACTTTAATCTTGAATACAATCCAAACTTGAATATAAGTGAACCGATCTTTTAAAACCAAGTAAACAAACGAGCCCGAACAATGAAATTGAACCTTGTAACTAATAAAAAGGATTTGAATGAACTAAAAATGGTTATAATAAATAAATTCAATATATAAGAGGTTCTATACTTATTAATTAATAATCCTTAAATGTTTATTCAGGTCTTTAATAACAAGTGGAGAACACCAACAGATTTAAGGTAAGGGATCCTCCCCTTTTCACTATTAATCCAGATTTTTCTCTATGTTATGCCGTTTTGTGTAATACCAAGTGATGTGATATGTTTATACCCCTTCCCCATAATTCCATAATGTTTTATAAGTGATGATAAACCCTTTATCACTCTCATCAATCCCTCTTAGTTACACCTGATACCATGCCAATAAACCATGATGGATTCTACTCGAACTTCCTTTATTCCTTCGGGTTGATCTATCTTTATTTTTACCAAAATTCTGTTGTCTTTTCATTTGTGTATAAATTAAAAATTATGTTTATATACTCCAAAATCATGTTCGATGATCCATATCTCATTATCATTTGGGGATATACATGCTTTTATGTGAATCTCTCTTCGATACTTCCCAGTAAGCACACTTGTTTTATAGGAACTTCCGGAACTTTTTCCAAATTTAATGTGCATTCTATATTCTATATTAAGACACCATTATCTTTGTGAATTCTGTATTTTTATTATGAAAACATTTTCGGTTCAATTTTGGTTTTATATAAAAGAATGTCTTCCTTACTATTTTGAAAGCTCTATAGTATTTTCCTTAAAACCGCACAAATTTTCTTTAAGGCTAATGTTTCTAAAATACATTTCTCTGATGTTGTCACATATGTTTGACACCACTTACCATGTTATATGCCTATTTTATCCTATGAATATCCATGTATTTTCTAATTCTTTTCTTATATGGTCACTTTCATGATACAACCATTGGTTATGATTTATGTCAAGATCATGGTACCCAATTCTTTCCATTGGTACCCTTATGTTTGTGTATGGTTAATAATGTATGATTGTATATGTGGTAAGAATATTTATTTGGAAAGAATATTCATGAAAATGTTGATATGGGTGCACCCAGATAGCGATCCAATGCATTGGGTAAGGATAAGTCTCATGAGATGTGATGTGAAACGAGATTGGGGGTTAGCGTTGACCCGTATTGAAATGGGAAACAGGATTGGCGGTTTTCCATGAACCATACTAAAGAAAAGTTTTATGATTCTTCCACATTTATATGATTCCATGTTTATATGATCCCATGATTAAATTAAAAGATTTTATAAGTTTCATGCTTTGGATATCATTATGGAATTCTTCCTAACCCATGTGCTTGAGATGTATCTTTATGTTCATTCCCTTACTGGGCTTTTTAGCTCATCCCTTTGTTCATGTGTTCCCCAGGGTACCCTATGCATATGTAAGGTCTCAAAGGAAGAAAGAATTTTTTTATGGAGATTAAATAAAGTTGTTTTTTTCTCCCCATGTTTTATGTTATTTGTACCTAATCTTCAAAGATCCTAGACATATCGATCCTGGGCTTGTACTTTGATGATTAATTATGCTTAAAATCATGAAATGTTTTATGTAAAAGGCTCGGGTCTCAATAGTTGTTATTAGAGGCATGGTATATATATTTTTGGAGATTAGGAATAGATAACCTTAGTGATAACTTGAGGATTAGACTAAGTATAAAAATACAATCCAAAATTTTGGTGAGTATAGAGTAAGTGGTTTATCAGGAAAATACATCCCTGTCTGGATATGAGTAGGTAGAGGTGGCTCTGGCATAGATGTATCTAGGGGTAACACCCGAAAACACTACTTTGATCTATACTCAAACGGGAACTGGTGCATGATAACAGGCCTTGATGCACTCTTGGATACGACACTCCTGAGGGATACACTTTGGAAGATTCACGAGCTTAGTAAAAACTGTTTTTAAGGGGAAAAAAGAATCCCATATTAATATAAGTTAAGAAATAGATCAAGGATAACCAAGATATAAACCTAATGAATCACATGTCAGGATATACATCTTCTTTATAAATTCATACTTTTATGTTCAAAGTTTCTTTTTATGCTCAATAGCTAAGTATTCAAGACCTCTAATTATATGTTATTTTTCTTAGTTAATGGTGGGAAATAGAAGAACACGTTCCAACAACCAATGTGTCAGGCAATGTGATGATTTCCCCAATGACATGCCTGATATGACGGAAGCAGGTGCTCAAAACTTCATGGTAATACTTGCTCAATTAGCTCAAGTTATGAATAATAACTTGAATAATGTGGAACGTCCCCCTCCTCCATGGAAAGATCATGTTGTCATAGAATCCTTCATACGGAAAAGGCCTCCCATGTTTAGTGGGTCTTATGATCCCCTCCTCGCAGAACAATGGATTAAATCCATTGATAAGATTTTCTCTGTCCTCCAGTGCTCGGAAGAAGAGAAATTTGTACTGTTAGTCTATTGTTTTGATGAGGAAGCTGATCAGTGGTGGACACTGATCAAGAATACAAAGTCCCAAGAAGAAATTGATTCCATAGATTGGGAGGAATTCAAGAGGATGTTTTTCAACAAATATTTTCCTAGAACCCTCCGTCTCAAGATGGAAAGAGAGTTCCATGGATTCAAGTATAAGGAAGATGATTCCATCAGGTCGTATGAAGCGAAATTTACAAGGCTTTCAAGGTACGCCTCTAGCATCGTCATGAACACTGAAAGCAAGGTAGATCACTTCTTTAGTGGACTAAAGCTGAGTCTAGGAAAAGTGTTAGAAATTCGAGACTTTGAAACCTGTGAGGAGATTTTCCATTATGCCCTCATGGTTGAAATGGATATTGGAGACTCTCAGTGGTATCATGGGCCTAGTGACAAGAAGAAGAAAATGGAGAACAACATGGGTGGTTCATCAATCAAATCCCATGATGGAAAGAAGCCTCACTTTCCCCTTTGCAAAACTTGTGGGAAGAAGCATATTGGTGACTGTCTCAAGGGAACCTAGAATTACTTCAAATGTGGAAAGTTTGGTAGTCTATCCATGAACTGCCAAAGGGATATGAAAAATTTAGCTAATGTTGATGAAGAAAGGATGTTTCAGATCAACACTCAGCCTGCAGTGCAGTGTTATAACTTCAAGGAGTTTGGGCATTATGCAAAAAATTTCCTTATGCCAAGGGTTGTTAGAGGCAATCAGCAATAACCTCCAAGGCTAAAAGGAAGGGCTTATGCTATCACTACTGCTATGGTGGAGTCGGAAAACAATTTGGTGATAGGTATGCTTGTTATTCATTCAAGAATAGAGAATGTACTATTTGATTCTGGTTTTATGCATTCTTTCATATCTTGCAATTTTAGTAGAACTATTTAAACACCACCTCAAAATTTGGAGGAAAAGTTATCTATGAGAATAGAGAATAGGTAAATTATTGTATTCATGGTTTATAACTCCTCCCCAGTTAATGTTTGTGGACTGAACCTCCCAGAAAATCCTGTCATACTTCCTGCTGTGGAGTTTGAGGCTATCTTTGACATGGATTGGCTATCATGGTACAGGGCCAAAATCAATTTTCAGGAAAGGGAGATCACTTTTCGTATCCCGAAGCAACCTCCAATTCATTACAATTTTAAGGAGGAAGATGAGTCTTCTTTAGAATCTTTGTCTCAAGTTTGGATATTGCTTCCTTGTGAGAAATAATATCTAGCTCAAATTATTGGGACACATGATAGAATAATTCTTTAAGACTTTCCCATTGTGAGGGATTACACTGATGAATTCCCTGAAGAGTTGCCAGGTCTTCCTCTTAACCGAGAGATTGAGTTCTCAATTGGACTTATCCCTGGATCTCTACCAATCTCAAAGACACCTTACCAGATGGCCACCATAGAGCTAGAATATCAGAAGAAGCAGTTACAAGAGAATGTGGAGAAGGGTTTTATACACCCGAGTGCTTTACCGTGAGGTGCTCGAGTCCTCTTCGTCAAGAAGAAGGATGGATCAATGCGCCTCTTCATTGATTATAATGATCTCAATAAAATCACTATATGGAACAAGTATCCCCTTCCATAGATAGATGACTTGTTCAATGAACTTTATGGGGACAGTTATTTCTTTAAGGTTGACCTTCGGTCAGGATATCACCAACTAAAGGTGAGGAAGGAAGATATTCCCAATACTACCTTTCGAACGAGGTATGGACACTATGTGTTCACAATGATTCCCTTCAGACTCACTAATGCTCTATCAATTTTCATGGATTTAATGAATAGAGTCTTTAGTGATTACCTCGAAAAAATTTTGGTGGTCTTTATTGATGATATTCTGATATAGTGAAAGAGCAAGGAGGAACATGAGGAGTATTTAGAAACCGTGTTACATACTTTGCGAAGGGAGAAGTTGTATGAAAAGTACAGTAACTATGAGTTCAAGATGGAGGAACTATCATTCTTGGGGCATGTTATCACCAGGAAAGGGATATCTGTGGACCCTTCCAAGACAAAGGCAATTGAAGAGTGGTCAAGGGAAACTTCTGTAATGGAGATCCACATATTTTTAGGTCTAGATAGGTATTATAGACGATTCATGAAGAACTTTTAATGATGGTCAATCCCAATGACCAAGCTAACACAGACGGGAGTAAAGTTCTTCTGGAAAAAGAAATGTGAAGACTGTTTCAAGGAGTTGAAAAAAAGGCTTATCACTGCATCAGTACTCACACTCCCTTCAAGTGGAGAACTCTTTGTGGTGTATAGTGATGCTTCTAAGAAAGGCTTAGGTTATGTGCTAATGAAAAATTATACAGTGATAGCCTATGACTCAAGGTAGCTTAAAATTCATGAGAAAAACTATCCCATGCATGATCTAGAGTTGGAGGCTCTGATCTTTGCATTGAAAATATGACGGCATTATCTCTATGGGGAAAATGTTAGATATATACTGACCACAAGAGTCTCAAATATATATTCACACAGAATGAACATAATATGAGCTAGCGAAGATGGATAGAGCTCATCAAGGATTATGACTGCTCAATCCACTACCATCCCAGTAAGGCAAACAAGGTTTTAGTTTCTCTATGTAGAAAGGATCCTGCATCTTTATCAATGATGAGAATTGAAAAGGATCAGATCTTCTTAGATTTTAAAAGGATGGAAATGGGAATCATTAAGTGAGGAACATAATCAATCCTTTCTCAAATTATTACTCAACAATCCCTCTTGGAGAAAATAAAGGATTCTCAAAGAAAGGATGTGGAGATTCCGAAAAGGTTGGAAGTTGTTAAAAATGGGAAATCCTCCGATTTCAAAATTGATGAGGAAAGAGTTGTAAGATTTGGGACACGATTATGTGTACCATATGATCCAGAGATAAAGAAGGAGCTATTAAATGATGCTCATAGCTTGACCTTCTCTATCCATCCTAGGAGTACCAAAATGTATCGTGATCTTAGAGAACACTTCTGGTGGGATAACACGACGAAGGAGATTGAGGAATATATATCATAGGGCTTGGTATGTCAGCAAGGCAAAGCTTGGAGAAAAAAGTCCAAAGGTATGATGCAGCCACTGCCTATACCCATGTGGAAATAGGAAAATGTTACTATGGACTTTGTCACACGTCTCCCAAAGACGTCAAAGGGAAATAATGCGATATGGTTTGTGGTTGACCGACTCACCAATACATCCCACTTCATCTCTATTCGAGGAGATCTCTCGCTTGATCAACTTGAAAGGATATATGTGAAGGAAGTGGTGGGACTGCTTGGTGTTCCACTCTCAATTGTCTCTGACCATGATCCAAGGTTCACATCTAAATTCTGGAGGAGCTTTCAACATTCTTTGAGTACTGAATTAAATTAAAATCATGGCATATCACCCCCAAACTGATGGACAGTCTGAATGAACTATTCATATGCTTGAAGATATGCATGTAGCATACTCTCTAGAATTCAAAGGTGGATGGGATCAGAATCTCCCATTTGTTGAGCTCTCTTACAATAATATCTTCTACTAGAGTATTTAGATGGCTCCATATGAAGCTCTGTATGGAAGGCGATGTTGAACTCCAACCTGTTGGGATGAAGTTGGAGAAAGAAATCTACTTGGACCAGATCTTGTTCAAGAGATGATAGAAAAGGATCAAGTCATCTAGAATCACATCAAAGATGCTCAATGTTGAAAAAAGAGTTATGCTGACAACTGTCGAAGGGACTTGGAGTTCGAAATTGGAGATAAAGCCTTCCTTTGAATATCTCCATAGAAGAGAGTCATGCGATTCATGAATAAAGAGAAGCTAATACCAAGGTATATTGGCCCCTTTGAGATCCTTGATCACATATGAGTCATGGTCTATTGTCTTGCACTTACACAGAATATGGCCTGAGTTCATGATGTTTCTCACATATCACTCTTGAGGAAGTACATACCTTATCCCTCACATGTACTAAACTCAGAGGTGGTGCAGCAGGAAGATGTTCTCTCTTATGAGGAGCAGCCAGTGAAGATCTTGGATTGTAGAGACAAAGTTCTAAGCAACAAGACTACTCATCTAGTCAAGGTACTATGGAGAAACCATAAGTACGAAGAGGAAACACGGGAATTGGAGGAAGCAATGAAGGAAAAGTACCCACACCTGTCTTTGGCGTAGAATGTAAAATAAAATTTCAAGAGAGAAATTCATAAGGGGGGAAGAATTTAATGACCCAATGTTTTTCAATGGAAATTCCCTTCTCATAAGTATTCCATAAAATACATGAAAACACAACATAATGAAATTCTAAGTGCTAAGTGACCTTTAAAAATAAGTTTGTCACTTCTGGGTTTGTAATTTTAAAAATCTGACATTCACGGTTGCGTTCAAGATGTATTTTGGAGTCTAATAAAACAAAAATAATTTTCGATGAATAGTAACCTGCCCTTATAAATAGTAACATACCCTTATGAATAGTGATATACCATAATGAATAGTAACATCAACTATGGTGGTATAAAAATAATATTCAAGTTGGAAGTATGATATACATATATTTTAGAATAAGTCAATGAGTGTTTTAAAACTAGTTTTTGATAATAAATTATGATTTTAATTAAATATTAAAATAATCATATTTAGAATTTTGTTTTTGAAAAATGGAATTCATATTTGGATTCTACATGTCAAAAAATGGTTAGGGTAAAATTTTGTGATTTTACAAAAATACATGATTTTTTGATGAATAGTAAAATACGGTAATTTACCGTATATATACATTATAAGCTAAATAGACTATGCCTAGAATCATGGATGATGTCACCACCCATGGTGCAAATTCACATGACTCATTTTCTATTCTTGGTCATGGAATACTTACTATTCCATGTCTTGTGAAGAAATAATAAATTAATGATTATAATATTATGAAATCTCTCCTCTCATCCACTATAAAAACCCCCCATCACTTCCTCTTCTCTCCACTCCTCTCAAGCCTTGCTCCATGACATTATTCTACCCAAATCTCTCCCAAAGGTCCTCCCCCACGTCCAAAATCTCTCATAGTCCCCAAAATAGCAGAACCTCTCTCCTAAAGAGGTTCTCAAAGGAGGAACTGTCAAGAGGTAAATTCCTCTTCCCAATTTCTTCTTTTCTTTTAAGTTCTTTTCTTTTTTTTATTTCGTTCCTCACCTCCCTTCACCATAATAGTATGATAAATCCATTAACATACATGTACTATAATTTCTTAATTCTAGTGGCATATTTCATTATCTTTTCTCCTTTCCACACCCTTTTATTTGAATGAAATGAAAGCACTATTTGAGATGTGAAAATTTAGCATATTCAAGGAGAACCGTTTATCAATTTCTATTGTTATCATTAATTATTTTCATGAAACTATTTATGTTAGTGTTGAACCAAATTATTATATATTTAATATATCCTATTTTTGGTTATATAGTCCTTTGGTACAAATGGAATTATGTTATAAAGAAAAACACATTCTTTAAAATCAAATCCACCGATTAACAAAAACGGTTATCACTATGGTTATATGTATAATAATTCGAATTCACTCTAAGTAACCTAATTAAAATTATAACCACGTATTCTCCTGGACATGAACTAAAGAATATAACTTTAAATTTGGAAAACCACTTTCATCTTGCATATAATCCAAACTTGAATATAAGTGAACCGATCTTTTAAAGCAAAGTAAACAAACGAGCCCGAACAATGAAATTGAACCTTTTAACTAATCAAAAGGGCATTGAATGAACTAAAAAGGGTTATAATAAATAAATTGAATATATAAGTGGCTTTGGACTTATTAATTAATAAGCCTAATTTGTTTATTCAGGTCTTTAATAACAAGTGGAGAACACCAACGGATTTAAGGTAAGGGATCCTCCCCTTTTAAATCATAATCAAGATTGTTCTTTATACTATAACTTTTTGTGTAATACCAAGTGATGAGATATGTTTATACCCCATAAAAATACTTCCATAATGTTTTATAAGTGATTAGAAACCCCTTATCTATCTCACCAATCCCTCTTAGTTACACCCGATACCATGCCAATATACCATGATGGATTCTACCCGAACATCCTTTATTCCTTCAGGTTGCTCTATCTTTCTTTTTACCAAAATGTTGTTGTCTTTTCCTTTATTTAGAACTTCATAATTCTGTTTATATTCTCCAAACTCATGTTCCAAGATCCATCTCGCATTCTATTTTGGGTATATACATGCTTTTATGTGAATCTCTCTTCAATACTTCCCAATAAGTACACTCGTTTTAAAGGATCTTCCCGAACATTTTAAAAATTTCAAGTGCACTCTATATTCTATTTTAAGACACCATTATCTTTTTAAATTCTGTATTTTTATTATGAAAAACTTCTTGGTTCAATTCTAGTTTTATATAAAAGAATGTATTCTTCACTATTTTTAAAGCACTATAGTATTTTCCTTAAAATCGTACAAAACTGTTTTAATGCTAATGTTTCTAAAATATATTTCATAAATGTTGTAACTTATGTTTGACACCACTTACCATGTTATATTCATATTTTAACCTATAAAAGTCCTTGTATTTTCTAATTATTTTCTTACATGGACACTTTCATGATACTCCCATTGGTTATGATTTATGTCATTATCGTGATACCCAATTATTTCCATGGGTACCATTATGTTTGTGTATGTTTGATTATGTATGATTGTATATGGGGTAATAATATTTATGTGGAAAGAATATTCAACAAAATTTTGAGATGGTTGCACCCAGATATCACACCAATGTATTGGGTAAGGATAATTTTCAAGAGATGCGATGTGAAACGGGATTGGCGGTTAGCCTTGACCCATACTGAAATGGGAAATGAGATTGTCGGTTAGCCTTGACCCATACTAAAGAAATGTTTTATGAATCTACCACATTTATATGATTCCATGTTTATATGATCCCATTCTTATATTAAATGATTTTATGAGTTTCATGCTTTGGATATCATTGTGTCATGCTTCCTAACTCATGTGCTTGAGATGTATCTTTATGTTCATTTCCTTACTGGGCTTTTTAGATCATCCATTTGTTCATGTGTTCCCCAGGGTACCCTATGTATATGTAAGGTCTCAAAGGAAGATATAATCTCTTTATGGAGATTAATTAATGATGTTTTTTAGCCCCATGTTTTATGTTATATGTACCTAGTTTTCCAAGACACTAGACTTATCGATCCTTGGCTTGTACTCTGATGATTAGTTATGCTTAAAATCATGAAATGTTTTAAATAAAAGGCTCAGGTCACTATATATATGACTATGATTTAAAATAATGGCATGTATCATTTATAAACATCCCATTTAATAAGTAATTCCCATTTAATATGTATTTCCGAAGGCCTGATGCATAGCATGACGTCCTCGATGACCACATGATCATAGGATTCATAAACAAGCCATATATAATGAATAGGTCACGACCAAATCCAAGATTGTTATTTGTTTTGGTAGAAGTTCCATAAAATATTCATTACATTCAATAATCAATTCATAACTTGATACCTACCATGGAATAACTATGTTGGAATCAAAGAATCTTTCCGGGTATAATATCAACCAACACCCTAAAAGACCATTCATGGAAAACCTCTCAAGAAACTAGGCATCACTCTAGATGTGGTATAACATCATCCAACACCCTATAAGCCTGTCTAGGTGTGTTATACCATCTCTTCTACTAGTTTCCATCCATAAAATTTCACTAAGGGATCCCATGTATCAACCATGGAATATATGTTCAATTCCTTTTGAGTCTATCCATGACATTCCCATATGAATCCATGTATCACTCAACATATAATAGTCATCCCATATGAGTATATCCTTGGTAGTCCATGTATCAATCAGTCTTATAAAAGTTAGGCACCTCATTTGTCGATACAATGAAACTTGTATAAGGAGTCCTAGAATCACTCGATCATAGGCATGATAAATGAAAAATGAGTCCATCCATGGTATTCGTCACTTGAATCCATGTTTCAAAAACACCATATAACATTCCATATCAATTAAAAAATTAAATTATGACATGGGTAGTCACCCTATTAAATTCAATTCTAACTCACCTTAATAAGTGACCCAAGCCATTGGCCAAGATTATAATTCTTCCCTCTAATCAACTATTGTGGATATTTTATTACAACAGAATATCATGCTTAAAAAAGACACTATAAGGTAATATTCTATGATCATTGAATCCAGTCCATATTCATTAACCATTCAATTAAAATTTTATATAACAATCCCATTTATAATCCATTACCACTATACATAGAAAATGACATAACATTTAATTAAATCACCTCATTAAAATAATTTAACATTCCATGGTAAAACATATGAACTTCAAATTCATTATAACCTCAAGATGTGACTTATGGAATTTCCTAAATCATAAGGCTTTCCATTAATTATACTAAAATGGTAATTCTATTAAACATGCCTCTCAATATTAATAAGTTATTGTAGTTCACAGTCTTTATGTACTTCACATGGGAAATCATTATATTACGGAACTCAATACTAATCATGAAACTCTTACATCAAAATGCTATTATAAATCCATGGTATAAGGTTCATATTAACTCATCTCTTCACATTAATAAGTTTAATTAAAATTCATAATACTAATTAATTATTCATTTGTTTTATAATTCAATTCCTCTATTTAAAACCCATGGAAAGGTAAAGGCACACCCCAAATGTAACTATGAATCAAACCACCCTTAGGGGATTAATTAAACAAACTAACACTCCAAAATGGATGTTTTTATTCCAAGGTATTCAGCCTATAAATAATAAAAAATTAACCCCCATTAATTACATAGTCCATGAAACAATATTACAAGAGTCAATTTAATTTAAAGCTCACAACCAAAAATTGTGGGCATGGCATGAAGAAAAATATAAACATCTCGAATATTAACAAAGTCATGAGACCACCTACCAAAGGTCCGTAGTAAATATATAATCTAGTATCACCTCTTGAATCGAATCAAATTAAGATAAAATTGATGAAAAAATGAAGAACCTGAAAAAAGGAAAAATGATCAGGAACCTAAATAGCATATATGATATCCAATAGAATGAAGAATGAAAAAATGAATCTAGAACATTCTTTTACATAGGGATGGACGACTCTCTAATCGGATGATGGGAGAAAAATTTATCTAAAATATGAGAACAATCACTAAGAGGAGCTTCAAATAGGCGAGGTTATTATTCAAGAGATGAATAAAATAAAAATTTTGGTTCAACAAAATTAAGGGAAACCTGGTCATTTGACAGAAGATATCTTAGATGCAATGTTTTTACACATGGTTAAGCCAAACAAAGCACCAAACCTATGACACCCATTTCCTTATAAGTCACCACACATGGTTTATCCCGCATGTTTAGACTAGCCCTAAAAAATGTTATGAATATTGTGAGGGTACTACTTAGATGACACTAACCATGAGGTCCTGGAAGATGGTTTATAAAAACCACTTACAACTCGTGCGGGGTACAACTACACCTCTGATCATGGTTGCATGGTTATCTGTTGGAGGAAACACAATTTAACACAAACCATGTGCCTCTTTCATTCCACAAAAATTTGATATTTTAGAGTCCAATGCTCATGAAACTCAACTAGACCTCCATGAAACCTCTCTAGAATCCACCCAATTCCAAAAAAATCAATATTTAATTGTCCCAACTCTATGAATTATGATTTGAATCTTGGTTTGTAAAACAATCGGTCTATTAATCTACAAAAAATCAAATTCCCTTATTATTACATTTGATTCAGAAAAATGGGACCTTATAAAATCCCCAACATAGAACATATCATCCTCGAGAGGCCTTGGGGGATAAAATATCACCTGACCAACAAGTTCTATGAGGTCATGTTCAAATGGTCATGTTGTATTTCTAAATGGAAAATGCAACCCAATGCATGGCGTGATCATACAACTCTTAAGCCATGAAAACCTAAGGCAACACTACATTTTCCAGTGGAAACATTAAGAGGAAACTTAACCAATATCATTTAGTAAAAGACATAATCATGTCCATGTCTTTATAACAATCTACCCAAATGTGCTCCCCAATATAGGATTTAAACATTTTAAGAAGGTTTGAATTCTAAGCCATAGTTCCTCCACAATTTTAATTTGTTGAGAGAGAACATCCTATGAGTTCTAGTGATTCTTATCTGCTTTTTCCTTTAATTGGGGGAACCTGATTACATCCTAGGTTTTATTAGAGATATCATTTAAATGAAACTTTTGAATCTTGATTGAACAAACAGATACTGGTCACACTAGATTTCTATGAATACATATCCAACCCTAACACTACACTCACCTAAGGTTGTCAACATGCCCTAAAATGGTTCAATCTGACCATATACATCAAGAATTAAGGAATAAATTATAGCCTATACCTACCTACCATTAAGAAATTCATGTCATAAAAATGTGACATATTACAACAGAATATTAATGCCTTCTAAAAAAGCAATTTTCATTCACAAGAATCACATCTAAAAAATCTCACACCTAACTTCGGGTGACTATTCATGTAATAACTCGGGTTTTGAGATTGTGAGACATTGAATTTATTTTCTATGTTATTCATGAGCAGGGTGTTCAGACGGCGTGTGATTCCAAGCCCTGGTGTGGCCGGAATTAAATTTTATGTGTGTTCACACTAGACACGCAAAATAAATAGAATAACTCCTAAAAGGTTTCTTAGATGGGAACACTGTGGGAACACTTGAGTCTGGAGCATTCCTTTTACCCTAGTAGGGGTGTAACATTAATGGGCGCAACCCTTCAGTGGAAAACACCACCAGGGGCATTTTCATAATTTAGCGGCCTCGTGCGTGAATATAATAACATCTGAACGGAGGCTCGGATTAAAATTCCAAGACCACCGTTACTCTCAGAACATAAATTATACCCTAGGAGAGGCTTAACATCGACCCCATTGAGAGTTTGGGTATGGGCCTACTAGTGGGTGTTTAAAATTAATTAAATTTTAATTAAGTTCCCTACTGAAACACATCCACCCCCCTTCTTCACCCGTATATTTTCTCTGCAAGAGTCTCTCCCAACAATGAACCCCCAGCTTCTTCAAGCTCCTCTCCCCACCTCTCCTAGGTGGTTGTGGCTCCGGAAGATCATTTGTGAAGCGATGGGCTAGGCCCTGCGAGGTAGGATCGTTGCATTTTCATTTTAAATATCCGTGTCCTCTTTGAACTCAATTTATAGTATCGAAATGATGTTTAATTATTGAGAGAATTCCATATTTGAGTAGGTATCAATAAAAGCTTCCCAACAATTCTTTATGATCAAATATTTGAGTCTCGGAGTGTCTGGTGTTACCCCGAGATGTTTTCTGGAAAAAAACCACTATTTTCTGGTGGTTCCAAGGCGGTTTGGTGGCTCCGTGTGGCAGTCCGATGGGTGACGACGGTGGCACGGGCTCTAAGGCCGGCAGCGCGGGCTCCCCAGGTGGTGGTGCGTGCTCCAAAATGGTCAGAAAAGGCGAGCAGGAGGACATAACAGCGCAACGGCGGTCTGGGTGAGCGGTCGTGCACTTGCCGGCTTCGCTGGTCGGTGTGTAGTGCGAGATCATGGTGGGCGTGACCCCCGGAGAAAAATGAGACCCGTATAACATGGGTCCCGTGGAAAAGAGCCAGACCGACTTAAGTCGGTCCGGGTGAAGCGGTGACGCTCGTGCAATGAATCGTGAGCTGCAGCAGACCAGGCTGTCTGGGCGGCCGAGCCGCAGACCACTGGTCTAAAGGGGTGGACCGACCGAACTGGTCCGGCCCACCTCGTCTCCGTCCGTTGGCATTAAAATGACTGTAACTCCCAAACTGAGTATCATATTTGCGTTCCATCTATGGAAACATGATCCTTGGATCAAGACTGAGGTTTTGAGATTGTCTTGGGTATTTCTAATTCTCGAGAAGGAGGCTCAGCAGCGTGACACACATGTTAAGTGTTATTTAGTGCCTCATTGAGATTCTTTTTTCGAATGGCGTGACCACATACAGAGTCCATTTTAGGCGATGTCAGTAGAGTTGTAACCCGAGCATCGAGACGAAGTTGTCCAGGGTGGTTTCAAGCTTTGAAGCTGGAGATGATGTGTGGGCCCACGGGACATCATTCAAGCTGCGTGCAGCGTTTGTGACTTCATCCGACGTCCATTTGGAAAAAATGAATGAATAGTTGACTTGGAATGTTTTTAAGAGATCATCGCGATGGAATAGTTCACCTGACCATTTTCGAGACTGAGATGTGGGCCCCATGAGACGTCGTATGGGCATAAAGCGGTGTTGAATAAAGTTTTCGTCGGGAGTCCGTTATAAGCGAGTAAATATTCTATCTCGCATGTTTTTCCGCAAGGATTACAATAGTGTAATCTGTTTGGGCGTGTAGTTCCTCATTAGAGATCTCAATAAATGTGGAAACATGAAAGGGTATTGGTAGGAGTCTCCTTTGATGAACTCCAAACCAACATACGGTAGCAATGTTATTGTCACCCAGTGATGGCATGGGCAGTGCAGAGTTATTGGACCAGTTCTGGGTTTACCCACCAGCAGGGCTGGGTAGTGGGTTACCAACTAGCGTATCAGGGTTCACCCTCTAGTGGGGTTGGGCAGTGGGTTAACCATTGACCTTAGGGTTTACCCTATAGTGGGGCTGGGCAGTGGGTTACCCTTTGATCTTAGGGTTTACCCTCTAGATGGGTTGCGTAGTGGGTTACCCGACGACTTCTTTTAGTCTCAGCCCTTTCCATGAGGCCAGTCAGTGACTTTTCGCTGTGATTACTATAGCGGGACCCATGGTTTTATGGTTCAGCAATGAGATAGCTTTGACGATCTTCACATTTGGGCATCAGTGATGGATATCCTTAGAACTGTTGGCGACCTTTCCTGGGCTGAGCTTGGAGATAAATATCCCCTTACACACTTTTCCGGGATTCTTGTTGAGCATATATATATACACCCTACATTCATCCCACTCCTAAGGTTCAGTTACTCTCCTTCTAGGAGGAGCGAAGACGCGCGGGGTATGCCTCATTCTTTCCTTTTCTAGCTCCTTGCGTTTGGATGAGTCTGCTTCCTTTCTATTGTTGGGTTTAGCTGCACTCTATATACTGTAATCTTTCACTATTCTTTGTGTTATCTTCTTATCGCCTCTTTAGTGCCTCCTTTGTTGCTCCCTTGAGATTTTGGGGCATCATACTGAGTATCTTTATACTCACCCTTCTTAGTCTTTGCCCGCACCTAGTGTGCCCTTGCAGACGACGGACAGGTCGATCGTGACTATGGAGGAGCATATAGGGCACAGGAGCTCGGGCCTCGTACTAGAGTCGTAGTAGAGTTTTTAGGTGTTGGACACTCCAGTTTTTTACTTTTATTTACCTGTTGCCGGGTTTTGGAACCTTTCATGTTGGGCACATGTTTTTCCCATTTTCTATTCAGTTTCCATGTCAGTGATTTTCATCACATTACTTGTTCTATTTAGAAGTTGATGGATGACTATGGTTGGGTTATAGTTGTTTTTCCATTGGTTTAGTTTTTTACTCTACACTTCTGCATCAAGTGGGATGTGTGTGTGTGTGCAGGTAGTTAGGTGAAAGACTCCATATGGTCATTACGCCTTCGGTGCTTGCCACCAACCCCTGGCCTATGGAAGCGGGGTTAGGGTAGTTGCGGCTCGAGACCAGTATGGTCAGGTCGTGACAAAATGGTATCAGAGGATGGTTTGTTCCTTGGGGCATTGTTCGAACGTCCCTAAAAATGAATTGGTTGGGATTTAGGGCAATAGTGTCGACCTGTCTCGAGAGTGGCTCTCAGGTCTGGGAGTCCAATTATGGTACGGGCGGCTGACGTATCCATTCACCAGGACCCTGATAACCCACTTGTCGACACAGGATGCTGATACACTTATTGAAGGGAACATTGGAACATGCATCTTGTAGGGTTGAGTCTTCGACTATCATTTTTTGAGTCATCTCCCCTTTGTTATTACTATTATATACATATGATCATCTGATCACGGTAATCCCTGATAATTTTCAGGATTCCCCCACGACAGCATTTAGCCAGGTTACCTACTCCAGTTCGTGATGATGACATGGTGAGCGATGAGGCATTAGTCCCGGGATGCTCACGTGATCCCCTTCCAACTTTTGGTTCAGTATTAGCCCCTCCATCTAGAGATTTGAAGTTAGTATCGGTAGCACAGGCCGAGGTTGAGAGCAGGCTGAGTGCACTCCGAGACATCTAGCGTCAGCGGCCGCAGAAGTTCCGCAGGGACCCAGATTCCCAGGCAGCGGAAGACTGGATAGAGTCTGTGGACTGACTTCTCTGGCTAGTACGGACACCAACAGACTAAATGGTATCCCTAGATTCCAGCCTTTTCCTTGGGATGACTGGGCGCTGGTGGGGGTTGGTTACACAGACGCACGACGAGTCGTCTCTCACGTGGGATAGCTTCTAGCCGCTCTTCCAAGAGGAGTAATCCCCCTCTTGTTTATACTCAGTTAAGATTCAAGATCTTCTAGAGATGAAGCATGTGGGGATGAATGTGGCACAGTACTCGTCCCGGTTTATTGGTCTTTGAAAGAGCGCTGTCGTGGGCTCCCTCAAATTATTAATGTAATTTTGGGGTTCTTAGGTGCAACAGAGTGGCTGACCAAGGTCGTCTCTCAAAGGAGGAAGTGAATTTAACAACTTATTAAAGGTATTATAAAACAAATAAAATATAATATAATAAAAACACTACTTGAAAGGATGGGGGTTGGTTATAGTTTATGAATCTAGAAGAAGTTTGCTGGAAGAAGATTGTATTTTGTTTTTTTAGTTTTGAAATGAAGTTTGATTAAAATGACACAACAAAAAAATGTTTTTTAGACAATATTTAAAAAGAGTAATTGATCTAACTCTAACTATTCATTCATTTATTAATAATTATCATTTAAATTAATATTCACTTAAGTATGATCCCCTAATTTTTTATCCCTCGAACCCTATGAGAGTTAACTTAACCACAATGATGAAATTACTTAAACCCTAGGCTAGCTTCGGAACACGCAATCCCAGCACCCTGCTTTGATTGTTGTTCTAAGGATAGATTATGGTCAGTGGTTAATTAGAGAACATATCCTTTCTGGAAATGAGGATGAATTGAGTTTAGGGATTATATTTGAACTCTACAAATTTATCCCGTGTGGTCTTGTATTACCGATTAAGATCGCGCTCTCACAATTTACACAAAATATCGACCTCGCGTGTTTTGTATTAATTGTTCAATTGCTTGCTTAGTTTCTTGTAATTTAAAAACAAAATTCATGGATCATATTATGTGAATTATAGTATCTCAATGATTCAAAATAATTAATTGAATAAGGATAGAGGTAGATCGATTACTAAAAGACTACTCTTCCATGGGTGGCGTAATCATCGTAGAAGCGTTTTGCATGTGCAAAGGTTTATAATGGGAATAACCCAATAACGCTTCTACTAAATAATTCCAAACCAATTAAGAAGATTAATATAAGAATAAATTTAAACAAAACAGAAGAAAATAGAAGAAATAAAAGAAGAACAAAGAAGTTTATTACACAAATGAAAACATTACAAAATGAAGAAGAGAATGAGGCTTCGATGAGGGGATCCTTGCTTCAAGAGATACCCCTCTTACAATGGTTGGAGAATTTAGGTGAAACAAATTCTCCTCTATCTCCAATCTCCTAATGCACGTCCCAACCCCACAAAATGAGAAAAACACCAATTTATAGAGTGGTAGGGAGGCTAGGTTCAAAGTGGTTTCAAGTGTGAATGGGGAATGTCATCCAAATATTTTATTCCAACTTGAGTCGCCCATTTGACAACCAAAACGCATGAATTGGCCGGCCTTCCAGAAGGATAAAATGTGAGGATATCTCTCCTTTATCTCCTCTACAAATTGGGGCTTAATCCAGGACCATATGAAGGCGTTATGACCGAAATATAGAAGCTTGTCCATTCTGGCGAGTCCAGCCCAACTTTGACTTCATGGCCCATTTTCAACAACCAAATTCACTTCTTATCTCTAGTGCCATGAATAAAAGTTGTAGATAATAATGTCTGGAACACTGTTACAAAATGTTAATTTCAAATAATAAATATAAAAATATTTAGCTTCGAAATACTACAATGAACTATAAAGGGTAAAAATGGAATTTTCATCAAATATTCAAATGAATGATCTAATCCCAAATATTTTATAAATAAACATATTTAACACAATGTGAGGAAATTATATCATTTATTATCAATAAAATATTCAATAAAATAGTGTTTTATCAACTCCCCCACACTTACCCTTTTTCACTTCTGAGCAAAATCTCATATCAAGTAAACATCAATATCAAATCAAAACCAATTTTAAAACACATATCTTTGAGATCAAACAATTATACACCAAGAAAAAAAATATATCATGCCTCATAAAAAACCATTATTTCAAGTTATTCATTTATATTATTCAATATATTTCCACTTCATTTATCCTTCCATGCACAAAACACTTACCTCGCTTGAATTTTCTCTCATCACTCAAATATCAATTTTTTTTGCAATGTCTTTCTCATCCAAACTCATACAAGGGTCACCATAGGCTTGATAAATTTTTACATCGCCACCCGATGTGAGTCAAAGAAATATGTTTATCATGAAGACTTTTTAGGGTTGTTCTGTGGCTTTCGGTTGGTAGGATTAAGATGTGAAAAACTCTGTGGCTAAAAGAGGAGGGCTTGACTCTTTTTGAAGAAAAATTGCATTAATCTAATTTTCACTTAAATATAGTCTTCTCCACAATCCCCATAGTATCAATTAAGCTCCATCATCATGAAAAGTCAGGAAAGGTTTACTCCATTCATCATTTCAGCATAAAAAATTTCAATCTTCTCAAACATGATTTTCTTGAAAGCTCCAAATGGGAATAGCTTTCCACCTCAATTAGAAGCTCCAGAAAAGGCACATCATCACTTGTCATGAAAGCTCCAGATAAAGCACAACTTTCAATAAAATGACTTTCTTCAGTAGAAAACACATCTCATAAGAATTTAATTTTCCACCCAAATTATCACAGAATGTGGTGGCACAACACAAGATAGATTCCCCCACACTTAAGCTCAACTAGATTATGCAATTTCACTTCAAGAGTTGGTTGGATAGGGAAAACTGGCTTATAATGTGGCTAACCTAACAAACTGTGCATGGATTATAAGGGCTACAAGGATTAAATATTCAAGGTAGGCCATTATAAAAAAGGATTCCTTGAAATAGGGGCTTTAATACCAAATAAATTTCTCAATCATTTAAACATATGTACCTCAAACCCTCAAGTTTTGACAGGAATAGATCAAATTCTGGTTAAATCAAGCATGGTTTGATTCTCTCAAGAAGTGAGGCGAATGTAAAGAATATGAAAATAATGGTTTAGAAGCCTGACAGGAACATGTTTTCAAATATAATGACAGTGAGATGTGGCATGGGATTCAAAATTCAGCGTACTTTTCATGAAATTACTAAATATTTGAACTTGAAACAAAGTCATTTAAGCATTCATTTAAGCTCATTTTATTGGGATAAATTATTTCACTCATTTATATGGATTTAAAAATGGTGATGAGAATCATTTCAGCTCAAAAGTTTCAAAAAAAACACAGAAAATTGTAAAATAAACACACAAAACTGTAAATACACACAAGTTTTTTGGGTTTTTTTTAAAACAGGAAAACAATTGAAATTACTAAACTAAAAGGTTCCCTCCCCCACACTTAAAATATTGCATTGTACTCAATGTGAACCCATGAGATGATATATGCACATGAAATGAAGAATTTTTAAATAGGATAAATAATATAAAAGTGAAAGGGTTAGGAACAACCTGATGTGATCAAGTGATGATGGGGTCATGCAGGGTGATAAAATCCACTACATCGGTAGGAAGCCCCTCAATGTATCTCTTCAAACGTTTCCCATTGACTATAAAGCTCCTTCCAGTGTCCTCTTGTTTGATCTCCACAGGCATTAGCTTCAGTCGTGAACTGTAGAGAAGGACTTTCTCTCCAACATGAAACTCCCTTTGTTGGATCATTTTGTCATGAGATGCTTTTGATCTTTCCTTGTAGAGCCTTGAGTTCTCATATGATGACAGTCAAATCTCCTCAAGCTCTTGAATTTTCAACTTTCATTGAATTCCAGCTTGGGCCAAATCCATGTTGCATTTCTTTATAGCCCAATATGCTCGATGCTCGACTTCCACTGGGAGATGAAAAGCTTTCCAAAAAACAATCCTAAATGGGGACATACCAATGGGTGTCTTGTATGCTATCCTATAAGCCCACAATGCATCATCCAAGCACTTTCTCCAATCCTTCCTATTTGGCTACACGGTTTTCTCCAATATTTGACTCAACTCACGATTTGAAACCTCAGCCTGACAATTTGTTTGGGGGTGGTATGGTGTTGATGTTATGTGTGTCACCCCATACTTTTTAAGGAGGGAAGAAAAATTCCTATTGTAAAAGTGTGTCCCTTGGTCACTGATGATGGCCTTTGGTACTCCAAACCTGCAAAAAATCCGTGCTTTGACAAAGTCCACAACAACATGAGAATCGTCAGTCCTGGTGGCCTTGGCCTCCACCCATTTACTCACATAATCAACAGCAACCAAAATATACAAAAATCCAAATAAACTAGGAAAAGGACCCATAAAATCAATGCCCATACATCAAAAATCTCACAGAATAGTATGGGTTGTTGGGGCATCTCATGTCTCCTAGAAATATTCCCAGTGTGTTGGCAACGAGAGCATTACTTACAAAACACATTGGCATCATGGAACAAGCTAGGCCAATATAATCCAGAGTCCAAAACCTTCCTAGCTGTCCGTTGGGGTCCAAAGTGTCCACCATAAGCAAGTGTATGACAGAAATGCAAAACAGACTCAAACTCATGATCGGGAACACACCTCCTAATGACTTGGTCACTATACATGCGCCAGAGGTAAGGATCATCCCACACATAAAACCTAGACTCACTTTTAAATTTTTGGACTTGATGTTTCTTTAAATTTGCAGGGATTTCAGAGGCAACAATGTAGTTAACTAAATCTCCATACCAAGGATGCGTACCTAAGATGGAATAAAGATGCTCATCAGGGAAAGTGTCCCAAAGTGGTACCTGGTCCAAGGTGTCATCCTCTAGTGTTTGAGTAAGCCTAATCATGTGGTCTGCCACCAAATTCTCTGAACCTTTCTTATCCTTTATCTCAATATCATATTCCTCAAGAAGGAGCATCCTTCGAATCAGCCTGGGCTTTGCATCTGGATTCTTTAGGAGGTACCTCAAAGCTGCATGGTCAGAAAAAACAACTACTTTAGATCCCAATTAATATGAACGGAATTTATCTAAAGCAAATATGACTGCAAGAAACTCCTTTTCCATGGTAGTGTAGTTTGATTGGGCTGAATCCAGTGTCCTAGATGTATAGGCAATCACATGTGAACGTCCTTCCACCCTCTGAGATAAGACAGCTCCAACCATGAAGTTGGAAGCGTCACACATAAGCTCAAATGGAAGGTCCCACCGCGGGGGCTGCATGATAGGTGGAGTGGTCAGACGTTGTTTTAGCTCATCAAATGAATTCCTGCAAGAAACATCAAACACAAAATCAGAATCATTTTGAAGTAATCTTGACATAGGAAGAGTAATCTTACTAAAATATTTGATGAAGCGCCGATAAAACCCTGTATGCCCTAGGAAATATCTAACATCATGCACACATGTAGGATATGGCAGGGATGAAATAATGTATATCTTAGATCTATCAACCTCTATCCCATGTTTTGACACTACATGCCCTAAGACAATGCCTTGCTCTACCATGAAATGACACTTTTCAAAGTTCATGACTAGATTCTTCTCAATACATTGATTCAATACCTTTCCCAAACTCTTTAGACATTCATCAAATGAGGATCCATACACTGTAAAATCATCTATAAATACCTCCATGAAGGCCTCAATAAAATCAGAAAAAATACTCACCATGCATCTCTGGAAGGTACCTGGGGCATTGCAAAGTCTAAATGGCATCCTCCGGTAGGAAAATGTGCCAAAGGGACAGGTGAATGTAGTCTTCTCCTGATCCTCTGGAGCTATAGGAACTTGAAAATATCTAGAAAATCCATCCAAGAAACAATAGTGTGTTTTCCAAGCTAGTCTCTCGAGCATTTGATCAATAAATGGGAGGGGGAAATGGTCCTTGCGAGTGGTCTGATTTAGTTTCCTATAATCAATACACACACGCCAACTCTTTTGCACCCTCATTGGAACTAACTCATCTTTCTCATTTTTAACAACAGTAAAACCAGTTTTCTTAGGCACAACCTGAATTGGACTTACCCACTGAGAATCTAAAATGGGAAAGATTATACCTGCCTCGAGCAATTTCTCAACATCTTTTTTAACAACTTCCAGGAGGGTGGGATTGAGTCTCCTTTGTGGCTGTCTCACCGGTTTAGCCCCATCCTCCAAGAGAATCCTATGCATGCAAATGGAGGGGCTAATACTAGATATGTCAGCCAAGGTCCACCCAATCGCCCTGATGTTCTCCCTCAAAATATTCAAAATATTTTCTTCATGTTCAAAAGGGAGACTGTTAGCAATGATAATAGGTAATCTCTCACCACTCAACAAGTATGAGTATTTCAGATTTGGTGGTAATGGCTGAGTTCTAATGAAGGAGGGTGATGTATGGATGGAGAAATTGATGCAACATACATATCTTCACAATGAACATTAGTATCAGAATATAAATCATCACAATCAGAGAATAAATCACCAAATCCATCAGCATACTCAATAGCCATGTCATAATCAGAGTTTACATGATCAAAATTAGAATATGATTCCATTTCAAAATCAAATCTTAGAGAGTCTTTTTCCTTAAAAACGGGTGTAGAAGTACTCTTAGACATCAAACTAGAACCAATACTCATAATCTCCCAAAGCCTAGGACAATCCAATTCCATGGGGTTTTTACTTGGTGGTTCAAAATGGGAGATAACAAAATCAGAATGGTCCTCAAAGGGGTACTTCATGGAATCCATAACATTAAATATCACAACTTCATCTCCAAATTCCATGGAAAGTGTACCCTCATTGACATTTATGATAGTTTTTTCAGTTTTGAGGAAGGGCCTACCTAAGATAATGGGGGCATGAGAACTTACCTGATCATCCTTCATGTTAAGCACATAGAAGTCCACTGGAAAGATCATGTCTCTTACCCAAACAAGTACATCCTCAAGGACTCCCGCTGGATATGCTATAGCTCTATCTTCCAACTGCCCCACTACTTTTGTTGGTTTCAACTCACCAACCTGTAAAGAAGAAAATTAGAGTGAGTCATCACATTTATTGAAGCTCCTAAATCACAAAGAGCATCAGAGAAGTGAAACTCCCCTATGGTACATGGGATGGTGAATGTCCCGGGATCCTTGCACTTTGTTGGCATTACTAGAGTTGGTGTAATGAGTGCCGAGACATTCCTTCCAAGGTTGATCCTCTCATTTCCCTTGATCCCTCTTCGATTGGTGCAGAGTTCTTTTAAGAATTTGGCATACCTTGGGATTTGCTTAATGGCTTCAAGTAGAAGAATGTTGATCTCCACACGCTTGAATGTGTCCAAAACCTCCTTTTTCATTGCTTCTTCAGCCATCTTCTTGGTTTGAACAACCCTGTTTGAAAAAGGAAGGGGTTTAGGAGGAACATCATCAATATTTTTCTTACCTTTATCTTTCTCCTTGGATTTCTCATCAGTTGGTATGGAATGCAGCTTCTCTAGAGTTGAGGTGAATCCCGGTGGAATGGTAGGTACGAATGTATCGTTCATTTTCTTCCCACTTCTCAATGTGATGGCACTGACATTCCCCTTTGGATTTGGAGTGTTTTGGGAAGGTAGATTTCCAGAATTATTACTCACAGTTCATGGAGGGCGGTGGCAATCTGGCTCATTTGAGTCTTCAACTCCCTCAGCTCTGAAATTTGACTCTTCAGCTCATTCTGTTGATTAAGAACAATTTTCTTCAAAAGATCATCAGTATTAGAATATACCTTTGGTGGGGGATTCCCTTGTTGTTGGCTTGTTGATGCTTGGGCTTCAAATGTCCTTTGGGGTTGTTGGAAACCCTACTGGTAAGGCGGAGGCTGCTGGATGTTTTGTTGAAAGGGTGGCCATTTTTGTTGTCCAGAGACATACCTCATGTCCAGTTGATCTTTCCACCCTTGGTTGTATGTTGGAGAAAATGAATCAAACTTCTTTTGGGGATATGGTTGTTGTTGCTACTGAAATGGTCTCCCTGGGAATACTGCTACGCAATCCTCTGTCTCTTGTAGTTGTGGGCAACAGTCTGTTGGGTGTCTTGTCTCAGTGCAAATGCCACAAGGCCTTGAAGGAGGGGGTAGAGATATCTTTTGTGCCAAAGAAATTTGTCTCACCATAGTTGTCAATTCTTCTAACTTGGTATCAATCCAATGACTCTCAAGAGAAGAAGGACTTACCTGATGTACTCCCCTGATATGTGGTGTACCTCGATCACCAAATTGTTGGGAGTTTTGGGCCATCTTGTCAATAAATGCACGTGTGGCTGATGGTGTTTTTTCCACCAATGCTTCTCCAGCTGCAGCATCCACCATGCTCCTCTCCATGGGTGTGAGTCCTTCATAGAAGTACTGAATGAGGAGTTGCTCACTGATTTGGTGATGCGGACAACTTGCACAGAACTTCTTGAATCGCTCCCAGTACTCATACATTGACTCCCCTTGTGCTTGCTTGATCCCCGATATCTCCTTTTGAATGGAAGTGGTCCTTGATGCTGGAAAAAATCTCTGCAAGAAAAGACGTTTCAAATCATTCCAACAAGTTACATCTTCGGTTTGTAAATAATACATCCAGTCTTTTGCAGCTCCATCAAGTGAGAATGAGAATGCTCTTAATTTGATTTGATCTTCAGAAACATTTCTTGGTTTAAGGGTTGAGAAAACCACGTTAAATTCTTTCAAATTTTTATTGGGATCCTCACCAGAGAGGCCATGAAACTTTGGAAGTAAGTGAATTAACCCAGATTTTAGTTCAAAGTCCGAATCGAGATTTGGGTATGCAATACAATTTGGTTGATAGTTAATATCAGGTGTAACCAATTCTCGAATGGTTCTATTAAGTTCATTTCCATTATTTCCAGCCATTGGTTCCTCTTTTATGTTTGAATTTGAATTGATTCCAATTTCAATGTTTCCAGAAGAGAGTAATTCACCAACTAGTTGAATATTGAAACTTCCCGTAGACTGAGAGTGTTTGATTCGTGCCCTAAGGCTGCGTTCAATCTCAGGGTCAAGATCTAAGAGATATTTGGGATTAGTTTGTGTCATCAATAAATGAAAGATGAGAAGTAGGAAAGTGGACCATAGTGAAATAAAAATTAGAAGTTTGATTTGATGGTCCAAAAAAGAAGTAGAAGGAAATAAAAGAAGAAGGAAAAAAATCTGATTGGGTAAAGATGGAAGAAAGAAGAGAGGAAGAGAATTAAAATGTAAAACAAAATAAATACCTCTAATTTGTTGAAATAATTACTTGCCTCCCCGGCAACAGCGCCAATTTGAAAGAGCGCTGTCATGGGCGCCCTCAAATGAATAATGTAATTTTGGGGTTCTTAGGTGCAGTAGAGTGGCTGACCAAGGTTGTCTCTCAAAGGTGGATGTGAATTTAACAACTTATTAAAGGTATTCTAAAACAAATAAAATATAATATAATAAAAACACTACTTGAAAGGATGGGGGTTGGTTATAGTTTATTAATCTAGAAGAAGTTTGCTGGAAGAAGATTGTATTTTTTTTTGTTTTTAGTTTTGAAATGAAGTTTGATTAAAATGACACAACAAAAAGATGTTTTTTAGACAATATTTAAAAAGCGTAATCGATCTAACTCTACCTCTTCATTAATTTATTAATCATTATCATTTAAATTAATATTCACTTATGTATGATCCCCTAATTTGTTATCCCTCTAACCCTACGAGAGTTAACTTAACCACAATGATGAAATTACTTAAACCCTAGGCTAGCTTCAGAACACGCAATCGCAGCACCCTGCTTTGATTGTTGTTATAAGGATAGCTTATGGTTAGTGGTTAATTATAGCACATATACATTCTAGAAATGAGTATGAATTATGTTTAGGGATTATATTTTAACTCTACAAATTTATCCTGTGTGGTCTTGTATTACCGATTAAGATCGCGCTCTCACGATTTACACAAAATCTCGACCTCGAGTGTTTTGTGTTAATTGTTCAATTGCTTGCTTAGTTTCTTGTAATTTAAAAACACAATTCATGGATCATATTATGTGAATTACAGTAGCTCAATGATTCAAAATAATTAAATGAAGACGGATAGAGGTAGATCGATTACTAAAAGACTACTCTTCCATGGGTGGCGTAATCATCGTAGAAGTGTTTTGCATGTGCAAAGGTTTATAATGAGAATAACCCAATAACGCTTCTACTCGAGAATTCCAAACCAATTAGGAAGATTAATATAAGAAGAAATTTAAACAAAATAGAATAAAATAGAAGAAATAAAAGAAGAACAAAGAAGTTTATTACACAAATGAAAACATTACAAAATGAAGAAGAGAAGGAGGCTTCGATGAGGGGATCCTTGCTTCAAGAGCTACCCCTCTTACAATGGTTGGATAATTTGGGTGAAACAAATTATTATCTGCCTCAAATATCCTAATACACGTCCCAAACCCACCAAATGAGAAAAAAACCAATTTATAGAGTGGTGGGGAGGCTAGGTTCAAAGTGGTTTCAAGTGTGAATGGGGAATCTCGGCCAAATATTTTATTCCAACTTTCACCGCCCATTTGACCACCAAAACGTGTGAATTTTCCGGCCTTCCAGAATAATAAAATGTGAGGATATAGGTTCTATATCTCCCCTCCAAATTGGGGCTTAATCCAGGCTCATATAAAGGAGTTATAGCCGAAATACAAAAGCTTCTCCATTCTGGCGAGTCCAGCCCAACTTTGACTTAATGGCCCATTTTAGACAACCACATGCACTCTTTAGCTCTAGTGTCCTGAATAAAATTTGTAGATAATAATGTCAGTAACACTGTTACAAAATTTCAAATTCAAATAATAAATATAAAAATATTTATCTTCGAAATACTACAGTTAACTATAAAGGGGAAAACTGGAATTTTCATCAAATATTCAAATGAATGATCTAATCCCAAATATTTTATAAAAAACATATTTAACACAATGTGATTAATTTATATAATTTATTATCAATAAAATATTCAATAAAATAGTGTTTTATCAGTCTGACATGCTACTCATAGGATATGATCTGTGATAGTTACATCCGGGCGCGAAAGTTAGAACAGGGTCTTCGCAGGGAGATCTGTGCTAGTGTAGTTCCCCTATGCATCCCTACTTATACTGGGATGTTAGGGAAGGCACTCATGATAGAGAGATTCTTGGTTGTGAGATGCTATCTGGCAGGGCCTGGTAGTGGCCGCTTCAGAGCAGAGTCTTCGGTAGCAGGCATGCGGCAGAGAGCAGAGCCTCAGTCCAGGAGACCCTTCTATCGGCAGACTCAGGGGTAGGTTCGTACACCATAGTGGCACCATAGAGAATCGTGGAAGTCAAGAGAGAGCCAGTGAAATGATTGTGACAAATGGGGTCACCTAGCACGGGACTTCCCGACCAGGCATACCGAGCAGCCGTGGAATGTGGTGGGCACACCGCAACGGTAGAGGCACCACCGTGACTAGGGGTCTCCCAGGCGAGGACCGGGTGGCCCTCAGGGAGGTAGCGCAGACAGAGCGGTAGGACCTAGAGGTGGGTAACGACGTTTTGAGATCCTTCCACCACCACCACCAGGCGGCCCAAGCTAGGCTTAGGGAGATGAAGGTAGGGGCCGCGGGCAGCTTCAGGATATGGGTGTTTGTGACCCCCCAACACATGAGATAGTATGAGGTACCCTCTGTGTTTTATTTATGATTTATTTAGTACTAGTAGACACAGGTTCCAAACACTCTTTTATATCTCTTCTTTTGTTATGGGAGATGTAGCTCCCAGTAGAGGCACTGACACCTACACTTACCCTCGAGGTTCCTACGGGAAGTGCATCGTTAGTGACCTTTGTTTGAAAACAGTGCGAACTATCCTTCGGAGGAGAGAGTTTCACGTGGGACCTAATGGTCATCACAATGGAACCTTACGACGTCATCTTGGGTATGGTTTGGCTTTCTATGGTTCATGTCCAGATCGATTGTCATCGTAGATGAGTCAGATGCATGCATTCTGATTAGACGAGGATCCCCATCCTCAGTGAGCGAGACCTCATGGAAAAGAAGATGGGTGCTCTGAGCAAGAGACCACGACCATTTTATCATCAGTTGGCGAGCGTGGATTTTAGATCAGTAGATGCTACAGGTACCTGGATCCCTACCATTATAAAGGAATACATGGATGTCTTTCCTGAGGATGTCCTGGGACTACCTCTGAGGCAAGAGATGGAGTTCTACATTGACTTACAGCTAAGGACTGCCCCAATATTATGTGTGGTTTATCAGATGGCACCCACATAGATTTGAGAGATGTGAATTCAGTTGGACATCCTTCATGAGAAGGGATTCATCAGGCCTAGTGTGTCCCCCCGGGCAGATATGGTTTTTATTGTGATGAAGGCATATGGGAGCCTATGGATTTTTGTGGATAATCATCGCTTGAATCAGGCCACGATAAAGAACAAATACCATCTGTCAAAGATTGATGACCTCTTTGACTAGTTGAGAGGTGCGACATGGTTCTCCAAGTTTGATCTTCGATCTAGCTACCACCAGTTGCGGGTTCATGAGGCTGATATCAAAAGTTTGGCTTTCAGTTGTCATTATGGGCATTACGAGTTTCTGGTGATGCCCTTTGGAATGATGAATGCCCCCGCCATTTTCCTGGCTTTGATGAACTGGATCTTCTAGCCATACATGGACCGGTTTTTGCTTGTCTTTATTGATCACATACTCATATACTCTTTGACATAGGAGGAGCATGTGGTGTATTTGGGTATGGTCCTAGATTTACTTCGGGAGAACCAGCTGTATGGGAAGCTCTCGAAGTGTAAGTTCTAGATTCATGAGATTACCTTTCTAGGGAATTCCATTTCAGAATAAGGTTTAGCCATAGATCCCACAAATATAGAGGTATTGATTTCTTGGGATCCACCCAAGAATGAATCTGAGGTGTAGAGAGTCCTTGGTTTGGTAGGGGACTAAAAGAGTTTTGTAGAAGAGTTCTCCAGGATTGCTGCCCCTTTTACCACATTGATGCGGAAGGGATGACCGTTCACCTAGATTGATCAATTCAAGAGGGCCTTCAAGTAGTTGAGTAAGAGGATGAGTAGTGCTCCAGTGTTGAGGCTACTAGACGAGAGTATTGAGTTAATGTTATATTGAGACGCTTCAAGAGCTGGGCTCGGATGTGTGCTGATGCAGCAATGGGAATTGATTGCATATGGGCCGAGGTAGTTGGGTTCCATGAGTAGAATTATGTGAATCACGATTTGGAGCTGGTAGCGGTGGACTTTTCCTTACAGTTATGGAGACACTACCTTATGGGTGAGCATTTTGTGGTCTACTCAGACCACCAGAGCCTCAAGTACATCCTCACTCAGAGGGATCTAAATCTGAGGTGGAGGTGCTAGCTAGAGTTTCTACAGGACTATGATTTCAAGATATTCTACACTCCAGGTAAGAAAAACATAGTATCAAATGCCCTTAGCAGGATGTCCCAAGAACGTCTAGTGCGGGAAGCTTCAGAGTAGTTGGCTTCCCTGTAGCTGGCCTTGGTGGAGCAGGAGGGTACAAATTTTCTTCAGTTGATGATGTTTACTCCTTCGCTCCATGACCGTGTGAGAGAGTCACATGTGGGGGATGTCGACAATGAGGTACTTTGTGATCATATTTCCATGGGCGACGCACCCGGTGGGTATTCTGAAGGAGGGAATCATGATATCCTATTCTAGGGGCGGGCTGTAGTACCAGTGGAGATGCTGGAGGAGGTAATACAGGAATTCCACACTTCTCCTTTGGATGTACATCCCATTGTGGGGAAGATGTACAAAGACCTTCAGTGGAAGTTTTGGTGGTCTGGCATGAAGTGAAGCGTAGATGAGTTTGTTTCTCGGTGCCTTACCTTTTAGCAGGTGAAGGAAGAGCATCAGGTTATGGCAGGGTTGCTGCAACCCCTTGTTATCCCGGAGTGGAAGTGGGATGTCATATCTATGGACTTTGTCACTGGGCTTCTGACCACAGTGAAGGGCCATGATTCCATTTTGGTGATAGTGGATGGACTCACGAAGTCAGCTCACTTTCTTTCCATATGGGATCTGAGCTCAGTAGAGAGTCTATGGTAGCTGTATGTTTGGGAGATCATCCACATTCATTGAGTACCCTTGCCGATCATCTCTGACCATGACGCGTAGTTTACGTCACAATTGTGGTGAGGCATGTACGAGGTATTCGAGACTCAGCTGCAGATGAGTACATCTTTTCACCCCCAGATGGATGGGCAGACCGAGTGCACTATCAAGGTGTTAGAGTATATGCACAGGGTGTGCATGTTAGACTTTGGCCTAAGCTGGGAGGATCACCTGCCCTTGGTGGAGTTCACGTATAACAACAGTTGCCACTCTACTATAGACATGACACCTTTTTAGGTCCTCTATAGGAGACCCTACTGGTCACCCTTGTGCTAGATGGAGGTTGGGGAGACCTCCCTCGTGGTCATAGAGTTTGTGCGGGTGATGACGGAGAAGGTGTGGGTCATTCGTGAGTGGATGAGGACGACTCATAGAAGATAGAAGTCCTACGTAGACCATCATCACATGCCTTTGGAGTTCGAGTAGGGGGACCATGTCGTTTTGAGAGACTCCCCATGTTGTAGAACACTGAGGTTCGGTTGGGGAGACAAGCTATCCCCGAGGTTCATCGGGCCTTTTGAGATCATGTGCAGGGTTGGAAAGGTTTCCTACTGTCTTGATCTACACCCAAAGCTAGAGAGAGTGCATGATGTCTTCCACATGTCGCAGTTGAGGAAATATGTGCATGACACCATGCACGTCATCGATTGGGGAGAACTGGACATTAAGGATAAGGCCACCTTTGCAAATCACCCAGTGGCAATTGAGGACCGGCAGGAGCATACTCTGGATGGATGGACCATTCCTTTGGTTCGAGTGTTGTGGCATCACGGGAGGGTATATGAGATCACCTGGGAATGGGAGTTCCAGATGCGGGCTTAGTATCCAGAGTTGTTTATGTATTTTTGTTTTTCGGGTATGAAAAAATTGGAGGTAATGATGTATGAACCTATGTTTTGAGACTGTGAGACTTTGAATTTTTTCTTGATGTTATTACAGATCCGGGCATTGAGATGACATGTGATTCCAAGCCCTGGTGTGGAAGGAATTAAATTTTATGTGCGTTCACACTATACATGCCAAATAAACAGAATAACTTCTAAACAGTTGGTCAGATGGAAAAAATGAGGGCACCGTTGATTCCAGAGCGTGCTGTTTACCCCAGGAGGGGGGTAACATTCACAGGTGTGACCCTACTATGGAAAACGCCACTGGGGGAATTTTTATAATTTAGAGGCCTCGGGCGTGAACTTTATAACATCCGAACCGAGGCTCGGATTAAAATTCTGATTCCACCGTTGTGCTCAGAACATGGATTTTACCCTAGGAGTGTCTTAACCACGACCCCGTCGAGAGTTCGGGTATGAGCCTACTGGTGGGTGTTTAAAATTAATTAAATTTTAATTAAGTTCCCTACTTAAACACATACACCCCCCTTCTTCCCCCTTAAAATTTCTATGGCGGAATCTCTCCCAAAAAAGAACCTCCACCTTCTTCAAGCTCCTCTCCCCACCTCACCAAGGTGGTTGCGGTTCCAGTGGATCATTTATGATGCGACAGGCTATGCCCTGTGACGTAGGATCATTTCCTTTTCGTTTTAAATTACCACATAGTTTTTGAACAGAATTTATAGAGTAAAAATGATATTTAATTATCAAGGGAAGGACATATTTGAGTAGGTATCGATCCTATATTTCCACTTATTATTTCAGATCTAATTTTTGAGTCCCGGGGTGTCCGGGGTGACCACATGATTTTTTCTGGTCAAAACCCATGTTTTTCGGTGGTTCCAGGGCAGTCTGGAAACTCCACGCCGCGGTCCGGCGGGTGACGACAGCGGTGCGGGCACCCCAGCTGGTGGCACGGGCTCCCAAGGTGGCGGCGCGAGCTCCCCAAGTGGTGACACGGGCTTCTCGGCCGTTAGCACGGTCGAGCGGGATGGCGGCCTGGCGCATCAGCAGTTTGGGCGAGCGGCCGCGTGCAGGCCGGCTTCTCCTGTCGGCGGGCAGTGCAAGACTAGGATCGTCGCGACCCCAGGAGCAGACCAAGACCTACGAAATGCGGGTCTCATGGAAAAGAGCTAAACCGGCTTAAGCTGGTCTAGGTGAAGCTATGCGACCCACGTAGTGAACCACGGGCCCTGGTGGACCGGGCGACCGAGCCACGAACCGCCGGTCTAAATGGGTGGACTGGCCGAACCGATCCATCCCACCCCATCTCCATCCGTTGGCGTTAAAAATCCTCTAACTCTCAAACTGAGTATCAAATTTGTGTTTCGTCTGCAAAAATGCTGTCGTCGGATCGAGTCGGAGGTTTTGAGATAGTCTTGGGGATTTTTAATCCCCGAGAAAAGGTATTGGTGGAATGACACGCCCGTTAAGTGGTATTTAGCGCCACGCCGAGATTCTTCTTTCAAATGGCGCAAGCACATCTAGAGTCTATTTTAGGCACCATCAATGGTGTTGTGACCCAAGCATTGAGATAAAGTCATCCAATATCGTTTAAGAATCGTATCTGGAGTTGAGGTATGGTCCATTGGGCTGTCGTTCAAGCTACGTGCAACGTTTGAAACTTTTTCATCAGACGTCAGTTTAGGACAAATGAATAGTCGACATGGCATGTTTTTTAGAGAGAATCATGATGGCGCAGTTCGCTCGAATTTTTTGGGACTGAGGTGTAGGCCCCACAAGATGTTGTATGGCCATAAAGCGGTGTTGATTAACTTTTCGTCAGGACTCTGTTTCAAGTGAGTTAATAGTCTATCTCACGTGTTTTTCTGTGAGGATTTCCACAGTGTAATCAGTTTGGGTGTGCGGAGCCTCATTAGAGGTCTCATTAAATGTGGAAACATGAAAGGTAGTTGTTTGGAGGTTCCTTTGACACACTCCGAACCAACACATGGTAGTGATGTTAGTGACACCCAGTGATGGCATGAGTAGTGCGGAGTTATCGGACTAGTTCTGGATTTACCCTCCAGTGGGGCTGGGTAGTGGGTTACCCACTGGCATATTAGGGTTTACCCTCCAGTGGAGCTGGGCAGTGGGTTACCCATTGACCTTAGGATTTACCCTTCAGTGGGGCTGGGTAGTGGTTTACCAATTGATCTTAGGGTTTACCCACCGGCTGGGCTGGGTAGTGGGTTACCCAACCACTTCTTTCAGACTCATCCCTTTCCATGAGGCTAGTAAGTGACATTTCTCCGTGATTACCGAAGTGGGACCCTTGGTTGTATGGTTCAACGATGAGATAGCTTTGATGTGTGGGACATTTGGGCATTAGTGATGGATACCTTAGAACTGTTGGGGAGCTTTTATTGGCTAATCTTGTAGATGAAGATCCCCTACCACACTCATTTAGGTTTCTTGTTGAGCATATATATATATATATACACCCTAATTTTTTTCCCAGTCCTTGGGTTCAGTTACTCTATTTCTAGGAGGGGAAAAGAAGTGTGGGGTAGGCCACATGCTTTCTGTTTCTATCTCCTTGATTTTGGAGGAGTCTGCTTCCTTTCTCTTGTTGGGTTGAGCTACACTCTATTTACTGTAATCTTTCAATATTCATTGTTCTATCTACTTCTCATCTCTTTAGTTCATCCTTTGTTTCTCCCTCGATCATTCAGGAAATCCTAAATAATTTCTTTATACTAACCCCTGATTGGGCTTTCCCCACACCTGGTGTGCCCTTGCAGATGACAGATAGGTCGATCGTGACTATGGAGGAGCGTAGAGGGCACAGGAGCTCGGACCGTGTACCGAGATTGCAACAGAGTTTTCAGGTGTAAGACTCTCCAGTTGTTTAATTTTGTTTACTTGTTTCCTGGTTGTGACACAATTCATGTTGGGCATGTTTTTTCCGTTTTTCTGTTCATTTTCCTTATCAGTACCTTTTATTACTTTATTTTTTCTATTTAGAAGTTGATGCATGACTGTGGTTGGGTTATAATTTTTTTTCCTTTGGTTTTCTTTTTTACTCTGCACTTCTGCATCGAGTGGGTTGTGTGTGTGTGTGAGTATAGGTACTTAGGCGAAGGCCTCCCCAGGATCGTTACGACTTCAGCGCTTGTTGCCAGCGCCTGGCCAATGGAGGCGGGCTTGGGGTAGTTGCGGCTCGAGACTGGTAGGGTCGGGTCGTGACAATTCATAATCAATCCAACACTTGGTCATTTTATCTGTTGTGCCTCATCATAAAAGAAGGCATATTTTAGTTCCAACCCACTATAAAAATTAACATTTAGGAAAAACCTACGAGCTCAAAAAAAGAGCGGGATAACTTCAGTTCACCAAACTGGATGCTAAGGAACTAACACCAATGTAATCCATACATGACATTTAAGACATTGGTGGTAAGGAAATACATCCCCATAAGATCATTGACTGAGCCCAAAGTGGAATCCCCATGGTGGTCACATCAAAGGAAACAATGACTGTTCAAGAGATCATCCAAGATGTTCTTATGAATGAACCCATGTATCACTCTTAACAAACCACATATCAAAAGAACCATGCATCCAGCATACAACACATATAGATATATCAAAACATCCCCAAATATATAAAAAATTATAATGGTTTGGGACCAATTCTCTCTTATTATATCCCAAATGATCACAATATTGGGGGCATGCTTGTCTGTAATGGAAGAGTACACATAGAAGATACCAAATATCAAAATAAAGATCAGTCAAACCACTACATTAGAAGAAGATCAGCTTCACCTACTAACACATCATTAACCAAACCATGATCCCTAAACCACCAGAGGAATTTGTGATAATTCAAACTTTAACACTGAAATATACTCCTGATCTACAGTTTTTTTCACAGGTTATATACATATCCAACCACCTCAATGTCATGCTACTAAGAAATCATCTATATGTTTCACGCCTTATAATCCCTACAATAATTTAAAACTATAACAAATAGTTTTAAATGGTTCTCCTCAATTTTTTCTTTTCATACATGGAAAGGAACACTTCCCCTAAAACTAACATGATCCTCCCCACATTATTAGTGTCTTAGTCTTCAAGAAGAAGGAGACACCATCTACTCAAAAGTGTGCTCAATCATGATCACCTTAATGAAATTGCGAAATCCCATTGAGACATTATCAAAATGTCCTACAATTTTTATGAATCTGAAACCAAACTGATCTTTGTGTCAAAACACCTGAGTGTCAAAATTTTTCTCGAGCAGTGGGATGAACATGATTCCCAAACACTCATGTCACTCTACATTAGTGATGACCAGAGAACACCTTCAACAACTCAAGGCTCAATAATCAAATCAAAATCAACCAGTTTGTCACATATTTCAGCAACACAATGACTACCTCATATATCAATGAATACTACCATAAGATTTTTAATAGAGGAAACACACCTTTGGTACTATCCATTGTTTTTCCACCATATACATCAAAAAATCTATTGGCTCACATAGTAAACTATATCAGGGATGATCCATCTCACATGCCTATAATACAACTGATGAACTCTAGCTTCAATGAAATAAGAAACAAGGTCACGAGGCCTACTATGTTGATGACTATTCCCTTAGCATGTTTAACCTATTGAAAAGAGTATTTCCCAATTCCCATACATATAATAAGGGTTAAATATACAAAAAACACCCTTTTGAACAGTGGTGTTATTTAAGTGAAATATATCCTTCTAGGGATAATGACACATCCAAAGTAGAAAATGTCAAACGATAACTATATAAAACAAAGAATTTAACTCTAATGGTTCCACTTACCATGGGATATCCCATTAATAATTCATGAGAGTTGACCCTATAATTAGGTCACGCTAAACAAAAACTCACCAGGCTCAAGAGAAAACCATTTAAACCGTTGAAAAAAGAAAAAAACCAATGGGACATGATCACGTTTCCATTCAAAGGATACTTAATGAGAAACTAAAAATGACCTTACAATAGGGTTTCAATAGAGGAAACCACATATAGTTCCATTTTTAAATTAATTTAATTAATTCTATTAAACCATTAAAAATTGGAATGAATTTAAAAAATACCTAAAAAACCATTTCATAAAAAGAGGAAGTTGGTATTAATTTCGCTAATAGCTCGAGGTAGAAGGAGACAAGTCTCATAAAGAATCCTTTTAAAATATTTAACACTTATTATATATATCATCATAATTTGGAAATTTAACTTATGAATTAATTTTATTTGATAAGGGAATGTGTGAGTGTTCCATTAAACCAACCCCAGTTCATTGAAAAGATACCCAATAGAAGATGTTAAACTATATAAAGCATAAAACCCCCAATGTTTCATCTCATAAAAACATTATCCAACTATCTTAATTGGGAACAATTGATAATTTTGAAAGTTAACCAATTCCTTTAAATTACAAACATAACTGCTTTCATAAAACAATTTCAAGATACACATGGACATTTATAATGCTTCAGTATTAAGGGTAGGCATTTACCAATCTATTAGTCCCCCATACACATTAGAGTTTGTAAATTGTCTCTCATTACTTATAACCATTTCACATAAACAACTGAAATTTAGAATCCTTAAAATTTTAATGAAATCCTTGAAATGTAAATATAAAAATCTCAAAAAATGATTTGAACATACTAGTTACACTTTCTTAGTTATAAGGTTCCCATAAGACTTAAAATTTAAAACTACATATCGTTTATTCAAACCCCAGGAATTTAGATCATTCAACAAATTAAATATCCCCAGGGCACAACTTGTCCCCAATGTAATAAACACAAAATCATGATAAAAAGTGAGGTAGTAGAATGACATGATAAATAAATAGGACACATGATATTTTATCACTGAATCATATAAAAACAAGGTAAAATGAAACACACAAGAATTTTATCTATACAATCTAGCTAATGAATACAAAATCAGGGAATAAAACTCATAGAACATTGTCAAATTAAAAGGAAAACTAAAATAAAACAACATGGAATGTCACATTCATGTCATGTTAATCCCTATGGGGATATAATGTTGCAATAAATGCTTCATCCTTGCTATACCGGGCCAAGGATACAATTACATAAAATTCCTTAAATTATCAGTAGAATAAAATAAATTATTATCTCAAGGTGAAATCACATCAACTATGATAACAAATAGTATGAACAATAATCCCAACCCTAACCCCATGTTTATTTCTCATACATGGGGTGATCATTCCCAAGAATAGATATTTTCCAAGAACCGATACATTCATTGTTTCCAATCTACAAAACGAAAAATGTTTGAAAAATGGAAAATAACCTCCATTGATAAAAAATTATAACAACACATACCAACTTGTCACTAAGATAGCAGTTTGAGAAGTGGGTTACATAGCCTCAAGAATGTGTCCATGCACACTAGATATTGTAAACTAGCAGTGACTATCTAACCAGGTGATAGTGGAGATATTATACCCCCATGTTAGAATAACACAATGGAATCATAAATAGAGAAACAAGTGATAAAAAAAGAAGATAATTAAAATATTTGAATGTAATGGATGATCAATACCAATATACTAATATGTAATCATTTACAGACAATGATAAAAGATAAAGAGTAAATTTAAAAAAGATACAAGATACAACACAATACTCAACTATGATCTTATAAACTAAAAGGATACACAAGTCCCTTATTGAAATGGTTGCCTGAGGTGGATGTGAGACATAATCCCTATAAGAAACCACCAAAGTTATGTCCCATCCAGTCATTTAATATATATATATATATATATAATGTGGGAAACAGATAAATGAAAAATAAGGAAGTAATTAAAATTAGACATCATATAATTATTGGTTCCTATAGATAAATATGTTCAATTAAACAATTTCTTTTATTATTTATTAATTTGATTAAATAGTCTGGCCTATATCATTTTTAAACATCCCATGTAATAATTATTTCCCATTTAATATGTACGTATCAATGATTTCCACATATCTCAATGTACCCCATGATAACATGATCAAAGGATGCCTAAACATGCCATCCATAATGTATAGGTCAAGACCAAATCCAAGATTTTTCTTTTAATTTTTCGAAATTACATAAATTATTCATTTCTTTTATTAATCAATTCAAAACATGAGCCCATCCATGTAATTCATTTATTGGAATTTTTGTATCACTCCAGGTATAATATCATCCAACACTATATAAGACCATCCCGGGAGAACATATCATGAACCTATGAATTGCTCTAGGTGTGGTATAATACCAACCAACAACCTACATGAACGACCGTTGTGAGCTTCTATAGAACCCAGGTATTGCTCTAAGCATGGTATAATATCTTTTCCACAAGATTCTATCATTGGATGTCGAGTAAGGGATCCCAAGTATCACCCTTTACATATATGTTAAATTCTCTTTGAGTCCATCCTGGTCATTCCCATATGAATCCATGTATCACTCAGTATAAAATATTCATCCCATATGTATCCATCCTTGGTAGTCCAAATATCACATAGGTGTATAATAGATATGACCCTCATGAGTCCATCCTAGGAAATCCATTTAAGGAGTCTTAGTATCACTCATGCATAATCACGATAAATTCCAAATCAGTCTATATATGGAATTAGTCATTTGAATCCTTGTGTAACCCATTTCATATAACATTGAATATAAATTTAAAAGAAATCCAATTATACACAGGGTTGTAAAACTACTCAATTCAATTCAAACACACCTCAAGAGGTGACTTACGTAATTGGAAATTCATATAGGAATTTACTCCAATAAACTCATTTGTGAATTTAATTACAAGAGAATAACATTCTTAATGAATCCACTACAAGGCAACAGTATAGGTCATGGAATCCAATCACTACTCTTTAACCATTTACATCAAAATTGATATAACAATACCATTTATAATCCATTCAAACTATACTTAAACAATTAAAAAACACCTAATCACTTTCATATCATCCAGATCATTTAACAGGCAGTGTTTGATAACAAGAACAACCAATTCATTCACACCTCAAGAAACGAATCAATTATTGACCAATATAGAAGGCTCCACTTTAATTTGACTCATGAAGGCATTTCATTAAACATGTAACTCAAGAATAACAATTTATTTCATAGAATATTATTTATCGATCTCACATATGAAAATAATAATATTAAGAATCTCAATATAGAACATGCAACTCAAAATTCAACAAGCTATTTCAAAGGCAAGGGCCAAGGGTGATATTCACTCTTCCCATCCCATTACTCAATTCAATTACAATTCATAATACAATTCAATTCATCATTTGATTTATAAATAAATTCATTCAATTATAACCCATGGAATGTGAATGGTACATCCCAAATGTATCTATTGCCCAAACGACCCATGGAGGACTAGTTTAATTAAATAACACACCCAAATGGGTGATTTTGTTTCAAAGGTATTCAACCTATAAATAGAAATTAATAACCCCATTTAATTACTTATCTTGTGCCTTTAATTTCTAGGATTCAATTTCATTTCACGTCGTTGCAAAAAAATTTGGCACAATACATGATGACACATATAAAAAGCATTACTTTTAAGTGAATGAAACCACCTACCAAAGGTCCATAGTGGAAAACTCACCACGTACCATCTCTTAATTCATCATAGATTTGGAATAAAATGAAGACCAGATGGAGACCTTGGAAATAGTGAAATTGGTACCTAAATAGCACAACCAATATCTATAAGATTGAAAAATGTCCAAAAAGGTATCACCTTCATTCTTAAATGGATCCATAGAGACTAATGATGATTTAGTTTGATTATTGATAGAGTAGTTATCAAAAATTTGAAAATGGAAAACAAGAGGAGCTTCAAAGCATAGAAGTTTATGTGTGGGAGAGGGTGAAAATAGAAACATAGGTTTAAAAAAATTTAAATGAAATGTGGTCATTTTTCCCAAAATATATCAGTCTCATGGTTTGTATCACAATTTGGCCATACCATGACCAAACCATGCTACACTAATTTCTTTAGTATTAACATCTGATAGTTTATCCCATAGGGTTAGACTAACATTGCACAAGCTGTGCAATGAATTGTTCGAGGGTACTACCTATGTTTCACTAACCATATAGACCTATTATATGATTTTTAAAAACTGTGCACAACCCTTGAATCACACATATGCACCTCTAAACAATGATTCAATGTTTTCTACTAGAGGCTGTATAGTTTTAGACAAATGATGCACCTTTGTCAAGCCACCCAAATTTATGATTTTGGAGCCTGACACTCCCAAGACTGAATAATATCTCCATGAATCCTCTCAGGACATCATTCATGTCCAAAAATAATCACATTGAATTTTCCCACCACTTGATAATTTGTTATGAATCTCAGATTGTAAAAAGTCCATAGAGTAACAATAAAAAACTCAAATTCCCTTACAATTCCATCTAGTTGAAAAACATTGGACCTTACACACGAAATGTATTTTTATTAGATATCATTATTTTTCCTTTTAAATAATTATTGAGATATTAGAAATAATATTATACAATATTACTCAAGAAATGACATCAAAATATGATTTTTCTACTTATTACTTGACCTGACCCCTTTAGATGTATTCTCATTCATGAAGGATTTAAATGAAATTTCCATCACATTGTTACCTAATTTATTAAAAGAAACATCATTCAAAATAAAATACAAGCGAAATTGGATATATAGGTCTTCCAATATAAATATATATTTTTCATGATGTTGAAGTCGATAAACCACTACATTAGACATGTTTGGACAGATATGAAGTAGCATATTATTAATTATTGAATATTTTGGTGTGTAACCAATATTGCTTCTTCCTTGAGACTCATTACAATTATTATTCATTTAGATAATACTTGTGAACATATTATTAAAATATAAATAATTATTTTCTTTTTTTCTTTTTAGGTATCTAAATGTATTTTCCCTATGTTGTAAATATAAGACCAAAAAACACTTTAGGAGTGATGGGGGTGAATTTGTGTGTTTAAATTATTTCTCATTGAATATATCATTTCCTCGTGTTAGAAATGATGACTTGATCTTGAATATAATAATAAAAAATCGAAATGTGAACATAAAATATGATTAATTGATTATTTTACATTGTTTAACTAGTATGATCTACATACAATGAGCATAAATTTGATGATGTGTTGATGTACCAAGGATATCACTATACACTATTTTAATTAATTTTTTTTAGTGATTCTCACTATAAAAACCTAGTGTTAGTGCACATTGAGGATTTATAAAAAAATCCTGGATTATTCAAGTTTAAACATTATCTTCTTGAAATGATCATTAAACCATAATTACTTTTTCAAATGACATTCCATTTATTTTTATTTTTCAAATATTATTTCCTTTAATAAATCATACATAACTTATCTTTAGAAAGAGAAACATCTAAACACTAAAATTATTCCCATAACTATATTTCTTTTTCTATAAGGGTTTTCTCAAACTCATTTGATATATATGGGATTATTCCCAAAACCTAATTCAAATTCTCATAAATATTTTTATTTATAATATATTCCTTTAATTCTCACTTATCATGAATTACATGTTCATTTATTATTCACCAAATATACCACAATATTCCTTATCATTAAATTTTAAAATCAATAATATTTCACCATGATCACTTGGTGATTAATATTCTGTACATTCAATTTTAAAATATCATTATTCCTCCATATATGGAAATTAACTATTATTTTATATGTTTAAAAATGACTTTTATTTTCCCTCAAAATGATACTACTTGTTTAATTTTGATGTATTTTTCTTAGATAACTTATATAAAGAACCTTAATATAATTAAAAAAAATATTCTATCAAATTTGGATAATTTTTAAACTAATTTACAGTCCCTCTATAATAAAAACACATCATGTAATGACCTGAACTGACTGATGAATAAGATGATAGCTGGACTAGTGGGTAGCATGGCCTCAAGATGATCTCTCCATATGCTAAAGGCTAATAACTAGTAGAAAGGTTCTCTGATGTTTAAAATTGGGAGACTATACCATTATGGTAGATTATCACATTAATATCATAAACAGAGAAAAAACTAACAATAAAAAAAGATAATAATAACAACAGAAAGTAAAAGATGGTCAACACCAATATATAGATATGTATGCATGTATAGTTAATGATATAAGATAAATAGTAGAAAAAATTAAAATATTAATCACAAAACTCAGCCAAGAAAAAATATCCCATTGGTGATATCCATGAGAATCCCATGCCCCATCTTGGTCTTGTACTGGTAACTCCTAGGTTCCAGTAAAACAACATAAGAAAAATTCCATTATCCTGCGAACAAAATGGCTACTCGAGTAACCAATGCAGTGGAAGCTCGAGCAGGGCATGAGACATAATACTAGTACGAAACCACCCATGGCCCATTCCATACTGTCAGTGAATTTATATATATATATATATTTTGCATGAAGAATTGTAATAGGTAATGATGTACTCAAAATTAAACATATTATACATCCATGTTTTTATTGATAAACAACATCAATTAACCATTTTAATATAAGAGTTATGTGTCTAATTAATCAATTAGGACTATTTCATTTATAAACAACCCATTTATTAATTAATACACATTTAATAGTTATGTCTCACGACGTAGTGCATATCCCAACATACATTCTGATAACATGAACAATGTATGCTTAAATAGGCCATCCATAAAGTATAGGTCAAGAATGAATCCAAGACTTTTCTTTATATTGTTAGATATGTCCTGAATAATTCATTACATTCATTAATCAATAAATAACCTTTGAGATTTAAATGTATTTCTATTTTGGAATATTGGTATCTATCTTGGTATAAAATCAACAAAAACAATACATTCCTATCCTTAAACAACCTCTCTGGAATCCATGCATCGCTCTAAGTGAAGTATAATATCTACCCACACCCTACCAGCCCATCTGTGGAGAAACACTATGAAAACTAGGTATCTCTCTAGGTGTGTTATAACAACTCTTCCACTAGATTCCTTCCTTATCGGTCCACAAAGGGATCTGAGGAATCACCCATAGCATATATGTTCAATTCTCTTTGAGTTCATACATGACCTTCCAAATTGAATTGGTGTATCACTTTTCATACTATAGCCATCCCCTATACATTCGTCCTTGGATGTCTATTTATCAATTGGTAAAACACTAGTTTGACCCCTCCTATGTGTGTCCTTAGATATATATATATATAGGGATTCTAATAATCACCTGAGCATATACATTATAAATTCCAAATCAATCCATCCATGGAATTCGTCATTTGATTCCATTTGTCACCCAAGAAATTTAACATTCAATGTCTAGTAAACAATTAAATTATACCATGGTTCATCACCCTATTCATTTAAATTTAATGTTACCTCAAGAGGAGAATCATGTCATTTTACAACCACAGAAGTATTTCCTCTGATCAACTCACATGGAAATTTAATTATAAAATCACCCCATTGTAAAACTAGCCGCTACGATTCATGGGTCCAGGGTCAGGGAATCCATTCCATAGTATTAAAATAGTCAATTCACAATTGATATAAAAAATTACATTATAAACCATTCAAATCATAATTAAATATGGAAATAAAATTTAATAAAATATTATCATCAAAATCATTTAACATTCCATGGTTAATACATTTATAGTAGGGGTTTAACTAAAAAGATTATAGATAAAATTACCTAAGAACTTGTCCAATTTTTGTTGTATAGAATAATATAATATATTATTACCTTACCTTTTATTTTTATGTTCTTTGGGATAGATTTACATGAATTTGACAAAAATAAAAATTTTGGTAAATAAATAGACAAATATCAACCGCATTCATGAAAATGTCAATTATGTCATCCCATGTGAAAAAATAAAACTTTTTTATTTATATTAATTTTCATCTTGTGTGTAATGAATACACTTACATCGGTGTAATAATTTTTTTTAATTTTTAGTAATAACATAACTAATTTAAGTTCTTAAGCAAAACCAACACAATAATTATTTAATTAATATAACAATAAAATAAATGATACAATAAATATTAAAAGTAAAAAAATTGAATGATATATTTTATTAAAAGAATTATTTTGATATTATATAGTATTATATACAGCTATTTAAATGATATATTCTATTTGCAACTATATCTTGATGTTTTCAAAGTCAAATTAAATGAATATTGTCAAAATTGTCATTAATGTTACTTTATAATAAAAAATATTTTTTATATGATTTCAATTTTATAAATATCATACGATTTAAAATTTTATTGATATATGTATAAAAATATAAATCATATTCAATTCACAATGAAATAGTCCTTCTATAATAATTATATTAACTCTTAAATAGTAAAAAGTTTGTTACCGAAGTAATATGGTAAAATAGGGTTTACCGTATTTCAGGTTCTTATGCTAAATTTAATTTTCCATGCACATAGGATTTTTATTTTTAAAATATTAATTATATATTTTTTACCAATGGGTAAAAATTATCTTATCCTAATATTTTTATTCCTATTTTAAATGATAAATTAGCAAGATAAAAATTCCAGTTACCATATTCAAAACTAAAATGGTAGACGTAATGAATGATAAATTTTAAGGAGAAACATGGTTAAGACAACTATTTTCTATGTGTTGTAAGTGTTTAATGACCATTTTATCCCTCCAATTAATTATTTATAAATTTTTGAGGCACATGTCGTGAGAGTGACTTCCCACTATTGAATAGTTTTGGGTATGTACAGAAATGCCACTCCTCTTCAATTATAAAATGATACTTCCTATATTCACATATTCCCACCTCAAAATAAATTTTTATTGAAAATAACAAGAAAATATACATCCTTAACATCATTATACATGTTTTAGATATACTATTATTCCCAAACTACCAACCCTGTGGTCGACAAAAATAAATAAAAAGGAGGTTGTTCTATGCGATGGTAATTTCATTCACTAAGATCTTATTTTTACTTCTCATTTTACCTCTTTTATTAATGACCTAAAAAATGAAATAAAATAAAAAATTATCATATATATTATGAGATTCAATTATATTTCTGATGTAACCTATATCCATCAACTATTTAATGGAATGGGTATGAAACCATCGATCATGTGTATGACAGACTACAACATTGTGAACCGACATAATTATTTTTCTATTACCACCTATCAGGGATGGGTATAATGATGTATTTAATATTTATAAATTATATATATTATAGAAATATAATTTTTTAATTTTAATATCTTGTATACCATTTCTATTTCCATCTAGTGGAAATACAATAATGTCTCTCGTGTGTAAAAAAACTACCACCTCCTAAAGCAATGTGATTCATTCGCCAGATACGCTTTACATGGATGGTAATATAGAAAAATTTAATTTATGATTGTGATATATATGAAATATTAATTACTATGTAATTGTGATATATTATTTAACATTCTTTTGTTTTATCCATTGTGAAAATGGAAACAACATTCATGCATAGGTATGACATACCATCCATATGAATGGTGTTTTTCATTTTCTATCGCTAACTTGTTTGGATTAATAAATATATAATATTATATTTATATCATTATTAAAATTATTGACATTTTCTAAAAATGGACAATTTAGAGGGACCAAAATACCAAAGAAAAATTTACATGAAAAAAGCATTTATTACCAAAAACATGATTTTAATAAGGAATTATTCACAAATTGATAATAAAGGATCAAATTTAAATTAAATATGGTAATATATATATATATATATAGATTTTATTAGATTTTTATATATTAAAAAAACTATATATTCTAGACAAGCATTTTTACTATATTCGATTGAATTTTAGAAATATGGTATGGGATTTCCGTCTCACATTTATTTTATATGAGACAGATGTTATATTTACCCGATGTTTCATTTATGTGATGTATATACTTCCAAAAAATAAATTTTTTGATTCTTATATTGATTTTTAGGGATATTTACATATCCTTTTATTATTAAACTTTCATGTGTTTTATTGTAGAATTGTTACCAAAGCGGTAAGGGATTTTTTACCTCAATTTTCATTTTTGAAAGATATGTTATGTTATGAACCTGTATTCCATAATGTGGTGTATATGCATCCCATATAACATCTAATATCATTAATTCATTTTCTCTAATGAAATTTTATATATAATTAAATCTTACTCTCCCATAGGGCTTACAATTCAATGTTAATATTGTGGTAATGTTTTTAGGACACTATCTAATCATTTATCATGATTTTTTATCTTTATACAAAGGATGATGAAATATTATTATTCATATCTCAATAATGTATTGAAAATTCATATCCTATTATTCATTCATGATAATATATTTTTCCTTCATTTCCATATCATTATGTACTAATAGTTTCAATGGATGGTTCTGAAAAATAAGTCAACATTATTTATCTCTCCAGTCAAAATTTCTTTTCATCAAAATCAATGTTTAGTAAATAAAATATTTAAATGAATGTTTTTATTACTCACAAATTACATTTTAAAGACATTTCTATTATTTTCTATCAGTTTGAAAAATTTTAAATGGAATTATCTTGTTATTTTCCAAACAATTCTCATTTGGATTTTATCGAAAATGATAAAGGAAGCATTATTTTATCATATACGATAGGAAAATAATTTATGGATAACATGAACCCAAAATATTTTAAAGCTACACTTCAAATTTTATGAGTTTTTCTTCAAATAAAATTATTTATAAAATACTTTATGAATATTTCGTTGTAAAAATTTATTTTAACATATAGGATAGTCTCTTTAAGAAGTGTTCTATGTGATCTTTAAAAATAGTTCCCTATATATAATGAAGTCATTTGATGTTACTTATGATTTACTTATGATATGATCCAAGGATACCATTATTATTATTTTTCTATATGTCTAATGTTTATGATCACATTAGTTTTATGAAACCCATATCACTAAAATGGGAAATACCTTTATAAAATACATTGGAAACCCACTTCATTTTCTATGGGTTATGAATTGATCTAAATGATAAAATGCTTATGAAAAATGTTTTTTTGGAAAATGTTTTGTAATGAAGAAATGTTTATAAATACCATTTCATTTAATTTATAAATATTCTATGAAATTTTTATGATCTTCTGGAACACATAGGTATGATTTTCATTATGTGACATGTTTTACCTATATATTCCTCCAATTAATTGGGTAATGATTATTTTTTCATGAAATAAACATAACTAGAATAGGGGCAGAACCCAATTATTCTTGGAAAATTTTCCACTATGATAGTGTTGAGAGTGAACCTTGACTACTATGGTAGTTTGGGAGGGAACCTATTCAACTATGTTTGTTTTGGTATTGATCCTGGACTACTCAGTAAATGTATTTATATGCTAGTTTTAATGCAAAAAATCTACATCTTATACCAATGTTTTAGTCTGATGGCTCATAATTTTGGTTTCTTTATGAATAATCTATTATGATCTTCAAATATTTATTCCATAATTCAATATTTTGATCATTTTTATGTAGATTATGGTTTTTATTTTTTATTCTATGTAGTTATACCCTTATGCTAACATTATGTTTATGTTTTACCCTTTTTTACCCTTATTGAGCATTTAATCTCACCCTTTTTTATGTTTATATTCTCTCTGACATCATGATAGGTATCTCATTTGATATCTCTAAGAAGGCTTATTATTATGGGAAACTAAGTGGTAAATTATATATAACTCCTCTCGACCAGGTATTTATGACTCCATGTTTTCCAAGGCACTATACTATTGTGATCCTTAGGTGTGGGATTATGTAATATAATGAATATTTATTAAAAAATATGAAATATATATCTATGAAAATCCTAGGTCAGAACAATAATCATAAATTATTCTTATAAATTAATAAAACTCATAATTTGGTTTTTAGAAACTTATTTTTTTACTAAAAGGAAATTACCATTAAATAAAAACAATATAACATTAACTTACATTGTCAAATAAAAATATTTCTATGAAAACTTATTAGTAATCATAGAAAAAAAATTACATAAATTGGTACATAATTACTATATCAATCTTAAAATCACACTTTAAAATTTAATAACCTAAAATGTAAATTCAAATTACTTTTTATGAGAAACCTATAACCAGTTAACCTCTTCACTTTAACAAATGAGTTGGAGAGATATATTAAGATCAACCATCAACCTGAGGTATACAGGGATCAACAATAATATTTAGCTACATCTGGATCATACTTAATCATAAAAAATTCCCAATAAAAATAACATTACCATAACACATTGAAACATTCATTTTCATCCTTATAGTTATAGAAATATTCTATACACCCACAATAAATACATTTCTAGATATTGGGATATCAAACATATTTTATAAAAATATTGAAAATACCCAGAAAAAAGGGAAGGGTAAATTTTCATTTATGAAAACATGTAAAATAATAAATTAATCCTAACATCAATTAATGGTTTTGGTTATGGGAAATAATTTTGACACCAAACATGTCAAAATAGCCCAATCATTTTTTCTTATTTTCAAAATTTGCTCTATAAAATACATGAAAATATTCGTTTTGAATAACTTTGAAACAAATTGAGACAAAAAGTTTCCTTTATTTTCATATAAATAAATTTACAAAATATTTTTAATAATATTGACATGAAGGAATAATATTTAGATAATAAATCATTAAAAATTTTAAAATGAGGTTTTCAAGGTAATGCTTCCCTTAAATTTAGTTTGACTTGCCATGTACACTCTTTATATTATCTATAATAAAATTTATTCATTTATTTATTTTCATGAGGACATTTTATCAGTTTAATATTTCAACCTTAAATTATTTATTTTATTTATGTTAAGGATAAATTTAATTATATATTCAGTTTAGTCCACGTAAGGTGCTATGAGGTTGTTTGGTTCATATCCTCAAAATGTATTCTGTATGTTGATATTGGTCAAGGTGATAGTTATTAAATAAACTCTTTAATAATTATCATTACTTACCAATCAATTTTATAAACTATTTATACATTAAAAACAAAACTTGAAAGATTGTTATGCGAAAACAGATTATATTACAATCCTCGAGAGGGTTGATTTTATGCACACATGATCAACACATACATTTTTCAATGAACATAATGGAAAGAAGTTAAGTATCATATTATCTATAAACTATTAAAATTAAATCATAAATATCATATTATAACATTAAATTCACTTTTATATGTTATCCATGTGAGGCAGTGATGAAAAATGGATCATATCACCTCATGGCGATGGTAATCCACACATACACCAGAACGACGTTATCATTTATCAAAGGATGGAATGTTAAGAAAATATAAGACATATTATATTTAAATAATGATAAATATTTCACTAATAATATATATATTTATTAAATCCATAGTTATAACCAGACATGAGAGGCGGTGACGAAATCCAAATAATATGAGTTCCCAGGATGTAGTCTGTCGTACACCGGAACGGTAGTTTAATTTCTCATTAGTAAAATAAAGAGATGGTTTACTGCTAATAAATTAAAATAATAACATTTATTTATATGATATATAATTATTCATTTATTTCATTATGGTTATTATAGTTTTGTATGAGGGAGAAGAAGTAGTAAAACTAAAACAATTGGTTAAATGAAAGCCTTTTCTTTGAGATGAATTCATTTAATTTATATGTTAATCCCAATAAGGATGACATTATTCAAAATAAATAACAAACTTAGGAAATATAACTATTTTTAAGGTATTTTTTTAACTACTGACTAATATATACTACTCAGATGGTGTGAGGAAGAGAGGATATGGGGTTGTCTTTTATAAGTTAAACGAAATGTACCCATGCCATTTTTCTAAAGTGTTAAAATATTATAATGTCACAATCATGGAAAATTTATTCCAAAAATTATTATATTAGAATTAAATATTTTATGGTATATAAATAATCTTATCCAATATTATTTTGACATGTTTTTAGATTATTTTAACCCTCATCTTTTTAGTTTAACGCTCATTAAGCCTTTGTATCCTTCAACAAAGTAACAGATTTGGAAATCATTAAGGGTTATAAATTTACTTATATAGTCAAAATTAGTTCAAAAATAGTGCATGTATTAAATTATAAACAATTTACCATTACATTATTTATATTTAAAAATTTCTATGGATTTTAAATCAATTTTAAAAATTTATAAAACATAAAACATCATTAATGTCATTTTAATAACCATTTACATATTTTATCTTTAAAAACATCAAGAGAGGTATGGAATTATGAAAAAAATATAAATATAACATTGCTATTTACCATAATATTTATGTAACACCACAATACATAAAACATAATACTTAATATATTTCTAAAATCATTTACTTTAATTTTTTTTACTGCTTGCGCAAGCACTTTGTCAGTTTTTAGTAATAATTTGAGACAATTATATAACCACATGATTTATAAAAAATTTACCATAATTAAAATTTTTCAACTATGATAAAAAAACATTAATATTTTTTCACAAATTTTTGGTATCCATAAGTGAACATATAAGAGAAATTTATAATCATGAGAGTGACATTTTATATTTTTCATTACATAAAATATTACAAATATAATTATCGATGAAAGGGAATTGAAGGGACCATATATTAGAGAAATAAATTATTATGTAAGAATTAAATAATCCTATATATTATAGTAAAGTGATACTTAATTTTTGAATCCTTTTTATATTAGTTTTAAACATAATTAATCAGTTTACACTTTACTACGGTAATAACTATTAACAAAATTTACTATTAATAATGAAAACAATAAGTTGATCTTATTACCTACAATTTATTATGATGATGAAAAATATTGTCTCCATTTTATAAAATTTAATTCAAATAATTTTTATAATTTAATATAAAATTAAACATGAAAAATGTGAGTAAAAGCAATATTCCCTAAAGATGACTTCTTATGTGTAAATGTTTTTATTTTAAAATAAAACCAAAAAGTTATTAAAATTAAATTAAATATATTATGATTGATCTTAAAGAAATATTTTTACTTATAAATAATTTTGAATGAAAATAAAAAATTTTAAATTCTTGAAATGAAATGACATTATTCTATAAACTTTTACATTTTCACTATTTTCGGAAGAATCCGTCTATTCAAAAAAATTAAAAATATCCTCTAAATATTGTTTTATATGAAGATTTAAAAAAAGGAATCTTATTATTTTAATACTTTTTCTAAATTTTTGAAAAATTATTTATAATATTTTCTCACAGAATGTTATAAATTTTTTTTGAAGGAAAACAATATCTTAGAATAAATTCGATTACTAAAAATGGCATTCTTATTTCATAAAAATTATTCAATAATTATTTATTGGGTAGGAAAATTTTATATACATTTCATAATTTCTATAATCGTATTCACATCCACCAATTCAAGTACTTGTATATAACATTCATATTTATAATAATATTATTTCACAAAAATTGATGCTCGATACTTCATGTCGTGTATGCTATCAAATACAATGTTCTTTTAAAATATCCTGATATTTAATTCTACCCAAATTAATAAATTGTTTCCATGAATTTTCATCTTGACATTGGGAATTAATTTTATTAAATTTAAAATACATTTATTAAATTCTAACATCCTATAAGGGTTTAGTAAAATTTTGGTCTGTGAAGTGGGAAAGAAAAATATGAATGTCTTATGGAATAACACATAAAGAGGTTCCAAATATGATTATAATAGTGGTATGTAAAAATATTGAAATGGTGAGGAAATTTAAGGAAAAAATTGTTAATAGTGATAGATAATTTAGTCATGATAATGTTAAAGAACATAAAACCATAAATAAATGAGGCATGAAAAAGTCCATCATTTCATCAAAATTAAATGTAATAGGATATTTTTTTTATTTTAAGATTTTTAATGGAGATTAGTAATTAAACTAATATATATACTATTAATATAATAAAATATACTTACATTAAAAACATAATATCATTCATTAATCAATTTATTAAACTATCACAATGTTTTCTCCACACAATGAGTACTCAAAGTTGAATGTTTTATGCCAGAAGCACTAAAATCATCTTTCAAAAGATCACATTATCATGAAATGGATAAAAAAATATTCACTTAATCTTTAGATAAAATAGAATACTAAAATATATATCAAATGGAATGATAATATCGCAAATTTATAAACCTTCATTTGAATAAATAATACATTCAGCTCCAAAATCTTCATTATATCACCAATAGTTCGAGATAGACCATTCCATAAATAAATAACCCAAAATACCAATTTATCTCAATTACCTCAATGTTAATGAATTATTGAATCTTATAGGTGATTTCATAACATTCTAATTACATACATATAAATTTAATTGCATTCTTCCTAAATAATCTTTCAGGTTAAATCACATATTAAACTTAAGGGATACATATACCTTATACAAATGAATAATCTCTCAAAATAACATTAATCATCTTGATAAATCATTACATAATCTTATAATGTATTGAAATTATATAAAATATAATGAATTAAATTTAGATTCTACCTTAAAAAATTATCCATAACATGACCATAAATATATTTGAAAATATCAGATGATCGATGAAACAAATTTCATCTATTTAGATTATATATTTCCCACAATCCAATAGAGAAACATTAAATTAAAATAAAATTTAAAAAATGTTTATTTAATGAAAAATATATTGTTATTCTAAAATCCAAGTAGATATTTCTAATCACCTCAAGTCATTATCACTTCTGGCTTTAAAAACAGAATCTCCTCTATTGAACATATGATCAACCATAAACATATAATCCCATTATTGTTTCAATAAATTTTAACATACCTCACATGAAAAACTCATAATCACTATTATATTATAAAACCTCATTTTATACCTATTTTAATAGCAATGAACTATTACTCTTAGTTCCAATTCTAATAATAGAATCTTTACACATTTGGATTTTATACTTATAAATAGGACCTAATTATTTCATCAAAAATAATAAAAATCATTGTAAAATATTTTATCACATACTTAAATGAAGAAAATATTGTTTTAGTTTTATATAAAATTAGGATAAAATATTTCAAAGAGTAATTTTATTTATAGTATACATTTTCCAGTCAAAATAGGTTATTTAAAATTATTTTATTTTGTTATTCAAGATAACTTCCTTATTGGTAACTCAGGATTTATTTACATTTATAATAATTTTTAGTATCTCTAAACAATTAGTTGAAAACATGTGATGAAAAAAAGCTCATTATGGTAAATTTAGAAAAATAAAGTAAATTTAATAGTCCATTTCAAAACCATGATTCAATATAAGAGCTTTTCCTCCCTCATATTATACATTGAGATCAAATAATCATTTACTTAGTTATAATAAATTTTTATTTCCCAAATAATTTAATTAAAATATTTAATATTAAACATAAAGAAAAAATCATAATCACAATGGGTTCTTATAAGAAATTAGTTCCCTTTTTTACAAAACATTCATTTTTACCAAAAAAGTGTGTTATCATTCCTTTATAAAAATGCTCATTACCTTACCCTATAAAATAAAAATATATCCACTAATAATCATTATAAATTATCAAAATATAATTTATATTTTTTTGGATATAATTTTTATCTCACAATTAAAATCACTTATAGAAATGGAATAAATAACTTCGTAAATTCGAATAATTTATTTGGAGAAACCTCTAACCAGTCCATATTATCCCTTTTCTAGTGATTTGGAGAGCTATATCAGGCCCACCAATCATCATGAGCTATATTTGGCTCACCAATATTCATGAGATATTCCATTCTCATCCATCATAAATTATTTTTTTAATAACCATTACATAATCATGACATTTTAAATCATTAATTTTAATCATTATAATGATATTAATATTCCTTGATCCCATAAGAAAAACATTTCTTGATATTAAAATATTCATTAAATTTAAAATAAAATTATGAAAATAACAAAAAGAAAAAGAAAAGGTGGGTTTTTCATTAATTAAAATATAAATCTTATAAATTATTCAAACATAAAGTAATGGATTTGTTATTGGGAAATACCATTGACAACCGACATGTTAAAATAAAACATTCCATTTTTGTTTCAATAAAACATTTCCTTATAAAATAAATAAAAATATTCTTTTTCAAATGTATTGAATGAAATTAAAAACATACAGAAAGTTTTATTTATTTAAATATTAATAACACCACAAAATAATTTTATGAATATTGGGAATGATGTTAAATAGCAAAAAATAAATCATTAAAATATTTAAAATGAGGTTTCCAAACTAAAGTGTCCCTTACGTTGAGTTCGACTTTTGACATACATTTTTTACCTATTTTACAATAAAATTTTATCAATTATTAATATTATTAAGAAAATATTATAGAATTTATCCTTTATCCTGAAACCATTTATTTCATTTGTTTCATTGAATATATTAATTACATTATCATTTATGTACACATTTTTGTTTTTTGTGGATATTAGGTTCATTACTTCAAAATGACTTCGCTATATTGACTGTGGTCAATGATATTATTATTCAATAATATATGGAATAATACTAATTAAATTTTAATCATTTTTATATTCAAATTATATTTTTAAAAAACTATAAATGGTGGTTATGAAAAATTAATAACATTACCACCATGGTGACAGAAGGTCGTACACATCCAAGAGTACCGTTTCTATTTTTCAAAGAACAAGAGTGAAAGTAGGTGAATATAATTTTTTATTTAAATAATTATTATTATGTCATAAATATAATATTATATCTTTATATAAATATTTATATTCAATTAATGTTAGGTGATGGTGAAAAATTAATCACATTACTTCGTGTATGTGATAATCAAAACGTACTCCATAACAAAATTATGATTTTTCAATTAATGTAATGGTATGAAAATATATTATATAAATTCATTTAAATATATAATTATTTATTTTATATCATATATATATTTTAAATCCAAAATTATATCCATTTGGGATATATTGTGAAGGAAAATAAATTACATCAATTAGTGAGGGAGTAGTACGTTGTACACATGAACAATGGTTTTATTTCTCATTAGATTAAGATAGAGGTGTGTTAATTTTATGAAATAAAAATTATAAAATAATAATATATATTTATTTTTATTATATTTTATAATAAAAATTATAATAGTTTTCAAGGAGGAAAAATAATAAATTAAAACTAATATTCGTTTAAAAGCTACAAATCATTTTTAGAGAACATCATTTAATTTCTACATTGATCCTTATAAGGTTGTAATTATTCCATAGATAATAACTATAATAATTGAAGATAGATTTTAATAGGAATTTTTTATGGTTATTTCAAATATAGAGTCCTAAAAGGTTTTGGGAAGAGAGGAGAGGAGGCTCCTTTTATAAGTTAGGGGAGGGGCACTGTTGTAATTTTTCAAAACATTAAAATATTATAAAGTCACAGTTAAGGAATAGTGATTCCTGATTTGATATATTTTGAATTAAATATGATATTTAATCTATTTAAACTCATAAGAAATTTTTTATAAAAAAATTTATGTCATTTTAACCATTATCACTTAATTTTAACACCCTATTATCCCCTTTTTTCATTACTCGCAGTAACACAATTTTCAATCATAAAGGGTTACACATTTACTTTTAAGATGAAAATTTCTTATTAAATGGTCTATATATAAAATTATAAACCAATTTACATTAAAAATTTCATCTATAATTTTTTAATGGTTTTGATATCATTTTACAAAACAATATATAACCTAAAATATAAATAATTGCATTTTTAAAGCATTTAATAAATTTTGAATTTAAAAAGAAAAATAAAGGTATGTAATTTGAAAATTAACACATCGAAAATATATTATAAATTATTATTTACCATAAAATTTATGTTACACTATATTAAATCGAAAAAATAATACATTAGATGTTTTTATAATTAGTCACATTAATTCTTCCCCTACTTGCATATGCACTATGTTAGCACTGAATAATCATTTATGGAAAATATAAAATAACTAATAAAATGAAATTAATTATCATCATAAAAATAATTTCATTATTATAATAAATAAACATAATATTCCTTAAAACATATTTTTTCCATATGAGGACATATATGATAAATTTAAATGTAAGAGTGTGACATTTTTATTTTTTCTTTACAAGAAATATTAAATAGCTCATTATCAATAAAAATGTATCCTAGTGGAAATAGATTATAAAAATAGAGTATTATAGATAAAAATACTTATAAAACATTATAAATTGTCGTTTTATTTTTATTTCAATGCCTTTTGTCCTTTTTAAACCATAATTATCATATTTTTCCCATTAATGTCCTTATAATTTTTTAACAAAGTTAAAATTCATTATAATGATTTTTTTTAATCCTTATTAGTTAATATTAATTATTATTATTAATAAAATAGAATGTATGTTATGAGATTCAATTCATACAAGTGGTTTAATTTAATTTATATTTAAACCCACAAAATAAGATATAATATTCTTTTAATGAAAAATATATTCTAATGTATAAAACATTTTTGTACCAAAATATTGAATAAAATTGACTCAAAATAACATTATTTGATTATTAATGATATTATAAAACAAATTTTACATAGAAACCATTTTTAAAAAAAATCTAATAACGTAAATTCTTTAATTAAAAATGCATTTTTCAATTAAAATCAGTATTTTATCCCAATTAACTAAAAAATTAATAATTTTAAAAAATGAAAAATAACATCCCCATATGATAATTTTAATGGTATTAATTAAAATATTATATATTTTAATAAATATTAATAATAAAAATGATACAGATTAATTATAACCTTCCTTCATAAAAAAATAAATCCCGTTTTTGAAGACCATATTTTGGAATAATAAAATCACATTACCAAAAATTATGACTTATTTGTTAATAATTATACAATAAATTTTTATTGAGTATTACAATATTATATAAATTTTAAAAAATTATTACTTCTATTAATATCATCTAATTCAACATCTTGGTTATAATGATCATATATATAATTTTATTATTTCACAAGTGTTACATCTTAGTGTTGCATGTCGGTTATATTATCGAACATAATGTTATATTCAAATCATGGGGTAGTCTATTGTACCTAACATTAATAAAATAAATATATTAACTTTTACGTTATGATCAATAATGATGGGTATAACATTTTGAAATACCTCTGTTTAAAAACTATATCATAAAAAAGGGTTGATAAAACGTCTATTTTACAATTGGGTTAGGGATATAAGAAGGTCACCTTGAATAACCCATAAATAGGTTCAATTATGATAATATTAGTATGAAGTAAAAATATATAAATGGGAGAGAAATAAAACTTCGAAATGATATAATATTATTGGGAAACATGGTCTTTAGAATTTTAATTCCCAAATACAAAAAATTAATGAGGTGTGAAAAGGGACATAATTTCATCAAAAATATATGTAATAGATACCATTTTTATTTCAAGATATATTTACTAGAGTTGAGGAAATGCTTTAAAATATATATTAATAAAATAAATGTATTTATTTAATTAATTAATATTTATAATTTCATCATCTAATCAAATTCCAATATAATTTCCATTTCACCCCCAAATGATGAGCATTGAATATGGAATTTTCATGAATAGAGCACTAAAATCTGCTTCTAATGGTTCAAATAATCTAAAAAAGGATGAAAATATTTTAAAATTTCAATTATATATTAACCAAAAGTGAAATAGATAATATATGTTAAGATAACACCTAAAATTTATAGAACATTATATTATGAAATAATACATTTAACTCTAAAAGTTCCATAAAACACCAAAAATTAAAATTATATCATTACATAAATTAAAAACCCTATATCCAAATTAATCAAAATAACCTCATCATTACAGAATTTTTTAATCTCAAAGGATAACTTATACCATTCAGTTTACACCCCTTAAATTCAATTGTACTTTTTTTAAATTATCAATCATCTAAAATCACATGTTAATCATAAGGGTTACATATAGCTCATCCTAATAAAAAATATACCAAAACATTATTATTCACCATGCTAATAATATATATAATATTATAATGTAGTAAAATGCCACAAAATATCACAAATAAAATTTAGATACTAATCTAAAAGGTAATCCATTTATTGAAACTAATCATATCTTAATGTATTACCTTCTAAATTAATCACTTTTAAACCATAATAATTATGAATATCCCATAATAAAATAGAACTTAATTACCATTAAATCAAATAATATACATACCCAAAGGATTATTTAAACCAAAATAAAATTTTCTTCCTAAATACAAATAAAAGATTACAATAAACATAAGCAAAAAATCAATTAGATTCATAAAAATAAAATTTCCTTTATTGGAAATTCTATCAATATTAAACATATAATCCTATTATAATATAGACAAATCATACATTTCCAAGCATGAAAAAAATCTGAAACATAAAATTTTTATAAACCTTTCTATGATAGAAACTACAGAATCATCAAACCTATACTCCCATATTTTCCTCAAAATTTATAATATTTAAATATATGGATTTGATACTGACAAAAAAGACCCAATTGTATCAATCAAAGACATATATCCTCAACAGAATATATAGGATCACTTACATAACTAGATAAATTTTAGGTATATTTTTTAGATAACTAGGACAAACTCAATCAATATGGATATTTCAATATAGTATCCATTTTTTACACAAAACATATTCTTTCTAAAGAAAACCTTTCTTCATTCAAGGTAACTTCAACATTTTTAACTCATAATTTATCCACGTTTCTAATCATAATTAATACATATGAAAAATAATTTAAAAACAAGTTATGATAAAAACAATGATTAGTATAGGACATAAATAAATTAAATGATCCCATTAGTCCCTTTAGAAAATATGAGGTTATATAAAATACATTTTCACTTAACTAGATAATCTTTGATCTCAAATAATATTTTACATAAAAATAAAATAAGACTCCCTACCCAATTACCATCAAAAAAAATTATTAGGAAACATAAACTAAAAATCATAATAATGAGGATTTTGTTATAAAAAAAATTGAACCCTTGAAAAACATTTCTCTTAAAGGATATAATCTTATATTAAAATGTAAAATAATTCCATTAAATCTAAATATCATTATTATACCATATGAAATAAAAATACATCCATGAAAAATAATTATCAAGCATAAAACATTCATGTATGTTACATGAGAAAACAATTTCATATAACTATTATAATTACTCTTAAAAATGGTATAACCTACATGGTAAATTACAATATTCTCAAAGGAAGAACTTAGAACCAGTCAAATCCATCCCTTTAAAAAATGAATTGGGGATCTATACTAGTGTCACCCATCATCCTTGGTTGTATCATGATCACCTATCATAATTTTTTTTGCAAACAATCATAAAATTATCATAAGACATGAAAACATTTATTTTCAATATTACACACCTAAAATTATTATTTTCAATGATAATAAAAACATTTATGGATATAAAAATATTCATTATATTTAAAAGTATTTCTCAAAAAAATCATGAAAAAATTATAAGCGGGATTTTTTGTTAAGGAAACATTGAATCATATATAGGAATAAAAACATCAAATAATGATAGTGATGGTGGAGAAAACCACAGATGTCGTTCAAGTTGAAATAGAACATTCATTATTTCCTTTTTCTGAAAATATTATGTATATAATATATAAAAATATTCCATTTCCAAACATTTGGATGAAATATAATTGAGACATAAAATTCAATAATTTCCATATAAATATATTCATAATATTATTTCTACAATATTAAAATACATTAAAAATATTTAGAAAATAAATATTTAAAATATTAAAAATGGGGGTTTTGAGCAAATGTTTCCCTCACCTTGAGTCTAAACTGTCATGAAAATTTATTATCTCTTATGTAATAATCATTCACAATTTAATTAATTATTATGAATGTTTCCCAATTTTAATATTTTATCCTTGAACCATTTATTTAAATAAAAAAATTATTTTATTTAATTGGAAAAGTCCACATCTAGTGTATTTTGGATTTTTTGTTCCTAACATCAAAATGATTTCAGTATATTGACCATGGTCCAATAGAACACTCTTCCACCATCAGTAGAATAATAATAGAAAAATATTCAATTTTTAATATTAATTATACTTTAAATAACACCTTGAATAATTGTTATAAAAAACTAATTATGTTATATTAATAGAGAATCCATGTTGTATGTATGCATGAGTAAAGTTTCCATTTTTTATGCAACATGAGAGAAAGAAATTAAACAATTTTAAATTTCTAAATAATTATTATATATTAAATATAATATTATCAATTTAAATAAACTTCTATATACCATCAATATATGATAGTTATCTGAAAAAGATCACACCAATTCCTTTAAGTTGTAATCTACATGTATGCACCAACGAAATTATCATTTTTAATGGATTCAATGATTTGAAAATGGATTATTTATTATAAATATATAGTTATAATTATTTCATGATTGTAATATATATTATTTAAATTTATCATTATATCATGAATTGATAGGTGGTAATGAGAAATGAATTAAATTAGTTCGTGAGGTGGTAGTCCACCATACATATTAATGATGGATCTATTTATCATTAAATGAAGAATGTGAAGGATTAAATTTATTGCAAAAACACAATAAAATATCAATATAGGTAAGGTAGTACTGTTTTTATATCATAATGGTTATATTAGTTCTGAATGATGAAGAATAATAGATAAAACTAAAACAGTTGGTTAAAACCTATACCTCTAATTCAGAAAACTTTTTTTACATTACACATTTATCCATATATGGTCAAAATTATACAAAAAATAATCCATCTAGAACATGGGGGGTTATTTTAGTATGGTTTTTGTTTAGTTCAAAGATTATCGATAATTTTCAAAAGTTTTGAGCATTAGGGGAGAAGAGGTTCCCTCTTCTAAACGAGGGAAGGGGAACTCTTGTATTTTTTCAAAACATTAAAAAATTATAATGAAATATTTTTGTAAAGTGGATTAAATATTGGATTAATTAATAATTAAATATGATTTTGGATATAAATAAAAATGTAAAACTGGGTTTATAAATGTTTTTAATTCATTTTGAAGCTTATCAATTTAGATTTCCCCTTGTTAGACCTTTTTATCCTTAACCATGGTAACCTTTTTTTAGTCATTGAGGGTTATAATTTTAATTATTTGTTAAATTGGTTTATAAATAGTCAATGGATAATATTTCCAAACATTTCACATTCCACTTTTTAAAATGAATGTTTTTTACGATTTTTAAATAATTTAATAAAATATTAAATAAATTAAAATATCATTAATATCATATTCTGAATCGTTAATATATTTTGATTTTAAAAACATCAATGAAGGCCTGAAATTAAAATAGAAAATATTTAATAATAAATAATAAATTATTATTTTCAATAAATTTATCTTTAAACCATAATTAATTTAATAAATAAAACATTTGATATGTTTTTTAAAATTAATTACTTTAATTTTCTATTTCGTAAACCACAATTTAATTAGATTTATATAATTGTTTTGGGTAATTATATGATAAAAAACTAGAAAAAATTTACATCCGTAAAATAATTTAAATTGTCTCAAAATAGAATTTAATATTTTTTAACCACGTTGTTTTTTATTTGAGAAGAAATAAGTGAAATTTAAAAGAAAGATAATGACATTTTTATTTTTCTTCACACTAAATATCATAATGGTTATTTTCACTAAAAAGTAATCTATGTAACCATAAATCTAAATTTTAGATCAGTATAGATGAACACCAATCATCCAACATGGTATAAGAATTTTTTGGTATATTATAATGCATATTCACTTTAGTTATTATCTAAATTAACCAGTTTTACTCTTTACTATAGTTATAAATATTTACCATAGATACTATTCAATATGAATGGATATTGAGTTTAAATTATTAAATAATTTAATAATTTCCATTATAAATATGGAATACATTTTATCAAATTTATTTCATTTAAGTGGAATAAATTATATTTAAATTAATCCTGCAAAACATGAAGAAAAGTAAATTTTCAGAAAAACGTATTCTTAAATATAAAAGGTTTTTATACCAAAATAAAGAAAAAAGTTATTAAAATTACCTCAATTGGATTATTAACAATTGAAATGAACTAATTTGACATTAAAACCATTTTTAATCAAAATTGAACTTTTAAAATTATTAAATTGAAATTGAAATTTTCAATAAATATCATCATTTATTCACTATTCACTAAAAATACACTTTTCAGAAAAATATCAAAATACAACCCTATAATAATTTTGATTAACTAATTTAAAAAATGAATTTTTATATCAATTAATATTTACATGACATGAACAAATTAAATATAGTAATTTCCCATAAAAGTAAATAAAAACCATTTTTGAATAAAAGATATTTTTGAAGAATAAATTCACTTTACTAATAGTTGTTTGATTATTTCCTTAGAATTATTCAATACATATTGATTAAAAATGAAAATTTTCTGTAAAATTCATAATTTGGTTACTCCTATTCAAAAAATCCAATTAAATAACTACATTATGATGATAATATTAAAAATAATATTATATCACAGTCATTAATGCTTAGTGTTGTCTGTCTTGTCTGATATTGAACATGATTCTATTTTAGCATATCATGGTATAAAGAAAAATATTAGTTATATAATGAATAAAATAATTTAATGTTTTTACTTGTATATGTTAGTACTTTTTTTTGAATTCGTATTTATTAATCTTTGATAAATTTTCAGGTGATGGGGGAATACTATCATTTTAAAATACCTTAAGGTGTATTACACTCCAAGGATTTGTGGATAATTTTCGGTTCTTTTTTCATTTCACCCCATGTATGGTATCCATGTGGAAAAATCTAAAAGGATCTAAAAATTAATGATAAATTTTTTAGTGGATGTATTAACTCACTTCTGTCTAGGTGATTGGTTAGATAAATGTCAAATCAATGATAATTCATGGGTCAAATTGCTTACATGCACAATAGTTCAACTGACAAGGATTGAGTTTTATTTTATTTTTTTATATCATTACTATATTTAGATACCCAGTCATAGATATTTTTGATATGAAAATTTGGAAGACTTAATATAGGTATAATCCTTAATGGTGTAGAGTAGTCCAATAGTCGGTAGAATATTACAATTCTCTATTTTGTTTTAGGGTAAAATTCAGGTACATCCTTACCCCATGAGGGTTTCTATTGGGTGGTATATTCATATATTGAGGTGGTACTAAACTACTCTTCATGTATTTTCATTTGTTTCTGATTCATGGGATAGTTTTTGTGATGTTATGGTAGTGGTTAATTGTAGTATCCCATGTTTCCATGGTAAACATCCTTTTTAAATAATTCAATAGCGTGCGATGTACACAACACTAAGTTCAACCACACCACGACCTATCAAACTAGACATTTAAAAGGTGGATATGAATAGTATTAACCACATTTAGAATTTTATATATCCCACATAATTTTAAAAATCATATTTTTTTTGACTTATATATATAATATAAGGAAAAATTGATTTTTTCAGTTAAAACTAGTATTTTTAAAAAATGATGTTTTTCTGCCAATTAATGGAGGACTCTTTTTAAATACAGTATTTGAAACATTTATATATTCAATTAATGAAATGAAATAATTTTTTAAATAAAGTATATAAAAATTCAAATTGGCTAAATATTTGGTAGTTTTCTAATAACTTTCATATTTTGATGAATAGTGAAAAATACAAAATTTTAATTAAAAACAACATTTTTAATGAAAATAATTTATAGTGTTAAATTATAAATTTGAGTGTTTTTAAAGTATAATTAAATTATATTTTCATAATTTAATATTATTTAGGTCATTGAAATTAAATTTACATTTAAATTTGACATAAACACATGTCAATCATTTGATAGTTTTTATTTCTTAAAACCCCGCATTTTAGTTTTCTCAACAAGATTTAATTTTAAATTAATTACTGAAAATTCTGCATTTTGAATTAGAAAAAATTGATTCCATATTTTTAATTAGATGATTCATATTTTCTAATCACGTAGCTTTTATTTTTAGACATTATGAATATTAACTTTATTAATTTTTTTATTTACCATGGTTAAAGAGTGTATCATGTAGATAAGGGTAATAAAAATAATACTATAATATCATTAAACCACCCAAAAATATGCCCTAATCTTATATTATAAGATATATTCAACCGTGAGTATCCTTAGGTCGAATTTGTGGCATTTTGGGACCACTTGGGAGTGATAATGACATGTTATAAAAATTAATTTTAAGTAAAGATAATTATAACATAACCATATATAATTTACTAAATTGATTTTAATATAGTGCAATAAATAAGATAAATTAAACTATCATTAAAAAGATAAAAATTCCTTATATCATGGTATTTTATTAATAGTATTTAGATATTAAATAAATAAAATTATTTATGACATAATAATGATACAATATTTTCCTTAATAATGAATGAATCAAATAAATAATATTATAAATATTAAAATAAATTTAAATTGAAACTATTGAGGCCATCCATGAATTTTATAGGTGAATATTAAATTTTAGGGTTGATTCAAAGTATTATTTTGAAGTAATCAAGTATTTATGACTTTCAAAAAAACCAAAGACAGAATAGTGTAAAAATTGACATAAACGATTTTTTAAAACAAATACTATTTTATTAATGATATAATATTCCTAATAATAATAGAATAGAATAAAGGAAATATATAATGTTAGATATATCATTAATGAACCACATTAGGTTCTCTTTTAATTTTAAAGTATCTATATTAACCATGTAGTATAAAAAAACAATAAGACATGGTAAAAGTTATACTATTTAAGTAAGAGTTAATTCTAAAAGTTAAGTTTATTATAGTGAAATAAACTTTCCTAAAACATATTATTTGATAGGATTTCATCCATACCAAACTTATCCTCGAAATAAATCCATTTTTAACTATTATAATCCAAAAATTATTTTATAATAATTTAATATTTCAATCTTTTCCAAAGGTGACTCTCACCTCTCTTATAAAAGGGTACTTCCCCTTATCTTAAATTCACACCACCAAAGCCATTTGGCTAGGCCAAACCAAAAAAACACTCATCAAAACTACCATAAAATAAACCTATAGACCTTATGTTGATAATAAATCCATACTTTGTAGCCCTTTTGTTCAAATCAATAGGAAGCACCTGAAAAATAGGTAATTATTTCACCCCTATTTCAAAGTACTTTTCTTCTTCTACTTCCTATTTCATTATTTTCCATATAAAATAATAAATTATTACCTTATACATAATTAGACGTTATTATAAATATGGTACAACCATATTATTTATTCTATCCGTCCTATGAATGATAAAGTCACCATGCGTGCATGCGTACGGCTTACCGTCTCCACGCCGTAGTGTAATTTTTTATTCAACACTATATTATTTGGATGGATATAATGATGAGTATTATGTATATAAAAAATTAAAATAACATGATAATGTTTCTTTATAATTAATATACTATCCAATTTCAACCCTTTTAATCATTAAAGGAATGATATTTTCACTCGTGCATATATACCACTTACCATTATCACAATGCGATGAGAATCATTTCCATGATCACTATTCAATGATGATTACAAAAATATATATTAATAATAAGTATTTAATATTTGAAAAAATAATTCTACTTGGAAATATATATATATATATATGTATTTACATATATTCTATTCACTTACTTCCATTCAATACGATAAGAAAACGGAAACAATGTTCATGTGTACATATGGCCTACCGTCTTCATGAACGGTGTGTTCCATTTTATTTAAAAATATATTATATATATTTATATATAGAATATATATTATATATAAAACATATTTTAAATTCTTTATGCAATTAAATTATGATTTATGTAATACGATAATCAATAAAAAGATATAACACATATGATAAACTAGAGGATTATTACCTGAAATATTGCATTAACATGGAACTGTTAATAAAATGGGAACATAATGTCATAAAAGAATCATATTTTATATAATAAATTTTATTATGATTATTATATATGTTAATAATATGTTTAAAAAACTTATACAGGAGTTTCAGACAAGTACGAAGAGTATCGAACCTATGGTAAGGGTTAATTCCTCAATCTTATTATTATCCAAGATTGTTTATGTCTAAGTATTTATTGTGACCTATTTTTCACCCATGTCCATGTTTCATAAAAATGTTTTCAGAAGGAATATTTTATGGTTTTATGGATGGGAGTTTTTACCAAGATCATCATTTTAATTTTTTTAAAGATTTATTTCTAAATCTATTTAATTAGTGTGCTTGTTTTCAAAATGATATTAAGGATTAATTAATATAGACATAATTGTTTTAAAATGTTAATTCCTTTCAATAGTTTCAAAGTGATATTGGACACTTTGATTCAAAAATCTCTTTTAAATGACTTCCTTTATAAAATTTTCACCTTTTAAATTATTTAATGAAAAATGATATTTATCTCAAAGAGTTTGATTGATTATTTTAAAGATTTTCAACATCCTCAATTGGATATTATTATCGATTGAGTTTGATTTATTATAATATAATCATCTATATTGAATTTAATGACTTATGATATACTTGACTGTATATGTTCAATTTTTATACCATTCATGGTTTATGGTTAATGTATAGTCATTTCATAAGCAAGTTTTAATATGAATGTTTATGTTATGTTTCGCACTTTTCATATGTGAAATTCATTAGATTTAGTAAGTGATGGGAGTGGTCCTCTATAGCACCTCGATGAATCGGCTGGTCTAATGAGACAAACTAGTGTCTTGGAACAAGGGTTTGACAGAATATTTGTGACTGGTCTTGACATAAGGCCTTGAAGTAATAGTTATTATGTCCGACATTATGCATTACCTCATTATGAAATTAGTTATTATATGTGATTATTCCACTTGTAGAATATCCATGTGCATGTTTAAATGGTAAAGCGTGAATTATTTTTACAATATTTTTTCATGTTTAGGTTTTAAAAGGATTTTGTTTTTATTATGAATCTTTCCTTAAATGTTTATAGCTTCCGCTGAATTATTTACCCATACTGAGGATCTGAGATCACCCCTTTTATAGGATTTACTTTCCTAGTATTAGAAGATTTGTACTATGATTGGTATGTAGGGTTAATATATGGGCATAATGGAATTCTTAAACGATTATTCATGTTGTGTTTTATGTTAGTAATGTTATGTAATTTTCATATATGTAATCTATTTTCCAAGACTGCTAAACTGATTGGTCCTTTGGGACTTGATTCCTTGTAATTAAGACTACGTGTTAAAATAATGCACCAACTCAGGGTAACTGGGGTCAGGGCATTACAGTTGGTATCATATGAAGATTTCTAACTACCTTGGAAAAAGATATAGGAATCATAGATTAGGGATCATAAACCTAAGATATCTTATGTGGATAAGTATAGAAGAACCCTCTAGAATTTTGGAAAGGTAGGGATAATGTGGATATTCAAAGTAGTACATCCCTTTCTAGATACTACATGTTGGTGTGGTTCTAGAATAGATTTACCATGGGGTGAATACCCTAACAAGCTATTCTTGGCTTGACTTGAGGTAACCTAGTACATGACAACGAGCCTTACTGCACACCTAGTTTGACAATCCTGTGGGATATGCTTAAAATAATTATTGTTTTATTTAGAAACAATTAAGAAGGATTTATGAGTAAATATTTACTCAGAGGAACCGTATTAATGATTTTGGATTAGATATTCATAAATTGTTCAATTTATGTTATGTATTTTACGAGTTTGGAATTATGAATTATGATTCAGAACCTAATCTAGTGTATTCCATTGTTCAGAAATGGCATATAGTGGATGAAATGGAAATCATATCAACACAAGTAATACATGTAGGGATTTTCCTCCTTTGCAAGATAATGATAGTGGAGATGGTGACAAGACTAGTACTGAATTTCTTATAACCATACTGGGAAATCTAGCTCAGGCTATGAATTATAACCTTACCCGTATGGAGCATCCAATTCCACAACACAGAGGATCAATGTTAGACCGCTTCATGAGACAAAAACCTCCAATATTAAATGAGAGTACAAATCCTTCTGTAGATGAGAATTGGATATGATCCTTAAGGAAAATATTTCTTGGTTTGAGGAGTAACGAGAGGGACAAAGTTGTTACAGAAGTCTATCTTATTTTAGGAGATGCAGATCAATTGCGGTCATTGATTCAAAACACAAAGGATAATTAAGAAGTAAGAAATATTGAATAGAGGGAGTTTTGATTACATTTCCTAGAAAATAATTTTATTGTGAACTAGGAGCTTATATGGAAAGGCCATTTCTGAGTCTAAGGAAAAAAGAGGATGAGAATGTTGTAATGTATGAGGTTAACTTCATTAGGACAGAAAGGCATGTTGTAGACTGCATACCTAACCCATGATGTAATATTGATAAATTCTTTGATGGGTTAAAACTATTCCTCCGACAGGCTTTGGTCTCACAATCTTTCTCTTCATACGAAGATATACACTCATGTGATATTAAGATAGAAAAGGAATTACATAAGTTTTATGAAAATAATGTAAATAAAGATAAGACGATAATATTGGATAAAGAGATAGATAAATGGAAAAGGGGAAAGAAGTATTTTCCCTTGTGCGATTAATGTGGGAAGAAATATGATTTCATTTTTCAATGATACAATTGCAAAGAAATAGGACATTACGAAAATGATTTTCAAATGCGTCAAAAAAATATTGCTCAGAAAAAGAAAACGAATCAAGGTCAAGATTACGATGTTACTATAGTAAAAGTAGAATAATTAATGTATTTGTGTTTTGGGATTCAAGAATTGTATTTTGGTTATAAGAAGAATGGGACAAAAATAAGGATGGTACTATAGAACTTTTATTCATTAATATTTTAATATTATGGAGGTAATCACATTTTTAGTATGTTAGAAAATGAGAAACATTACGTTGTTTGGGGAATCTGATGTTACAATTGATTTCTGAAATTTTGTGACCTTTTAGATAGAGTCTGGACATATGTATTTTGGATAACTCTAAAGGTTGAAATGGATTAAGTTGAACATTTGATAATATTATTTATGGTTGAAAAATTTCATAAGATTATTTTAAGAATGTAATAATACTATAGTTTTATAAAAAAGACAACCTGCAGGTTGGGCGATAACTCATCATGTCAGAAAATGTTGTGGGAATGGAACCCACAACCAATGTGAGACAAGGCTTTATCACCAACTACTAGCCTACGGGAAGTCCATGTTTATTATAAAATATTATTATTCATTGAAATGGAATATTTTTATATTTTGATCCTTATAAGATTGAGATAAATAGAATATTTTATAGTTTTATATTTTGAAGATAAAAAGGAGTTTGTAATATAGGAAGAAACTATACATGTAAATTAAGTATGATTCCTTTTTTTCTTAGTCAATTTATTAAATTAATACTTCAAAATTATTAAAAGGATCATAAATTACAAAAATGTATTCCTAGTACCTTCTTTGGAGATGAATCCAATGGTCCCTTAGATCTTCACAAATATATATCCTTCAGATTGTTAAAATTTTCTTAATAATATTCTTTTTCACTCTCAATCAGAAAATTATTTCCATATTTCTATTACATATCAATGTTTTATGACATATAATCCTAGTATGTGTTATTTTTTGTCACCTTGACACTTACATTTCTTTATTTTAAAATCGAGGTCTCATTAATCAATTTTTTGACGTGGGATTTCAAATAAGATATTAGAAATATCAAACCCTTAATTTTTAATCTAGATTTTAAATTCAGAGGATGAAAATTTTTAAATTATGGGATACTGTAACACCCCAAGCTTTCAAAATACACTTCCTTTTTGAATAATTCAATAGCATGTGATGTACGCAACACCGAGTTCAAGTGCACCACAACCTATCAAAATCGCAGTTTAAAAAGTAGTTATAAATATTATTAACTACATTTGGAATTTTATATACATCATATAATTTTGACACTCATATTTTTTTGTTTCTTAGACATAATATAAAGAAAAATTCAATTTTTTAGATAAAAGATGTATTTTTCAGAAATTGATGTTTTTCTGCCATTCAATGGATAACCCTTTTTAAATAAAATATTATACAGTAATATATAATAAAAATTTTGAAATTAAATTCTTCATGAGATTAAGGACATAAAAATTTAGTTTTGATAATTTTTTTGTAATTTTGTAATAACTTTCCTATTTTGATGAATATTGAAAAATAAGATATTTTAACTGAAAAAACATTATTAATAGAATTAATTAATATTGTTAAATTATAAATATGAGTTGTTTAAAATTATAATTAGATTATATTTTTATAAATTAATATAACATATGTCATTAAATGTAATTTCACATTTAAATTGGACATAAAAAGATGTCAATATATTGATAGTTTTTACCTCTTAAAAACCAACTTTTTGGTTTCAATAGTAGGAATTAATTTAAAATTAATTATAGAAACATAGTTTTTCTGAATTTGGAAAAATGGATTCCATATTTGGAATCATAAAGTCCAAAATTTTTAAATAGTTACCTTTTATTTTTGGACATTATGAATATTAACTTCAGTAATTATTTTTATTTACCATGGTTAAAGGGTAAATCAGGTAAATAATGGTAAAAATAATAATATTATAATAATATAAAACAACCCTAACATAGGACCTAATCCTATTTTATTAGATATATTAGACAAATTGAATCCTTAGGCCAAATAGTTTGCATTTGGGGACTACTTGGGTGTGAAAATGACTTGTTTTAAAAATTAATTTATAGTAACGATAATTATAACATAAACATATATCTTATAATAAATTGATTTTAAAATAGGGTTATATATAAGATATATTAAACTATAAATATTCAATTTAACAATAAAAAACTTCTATATCATGGTATTTTATTTATAATTTTTATAAATTAAATAATTAAAATTAATTTATGACACAACAATGATGCATTATTTTCCTAATTACAGTTGGAATAAAATAAATGATATTATAAATATTATAATAATTTTAAATTTAATATTTTAATTTCATCAAATAATTATATAGGTTTATATGAAATTTTAGTGTAAATTAAAAGTATTTTTTATAATTACTAATATTTTTATTACTTTCACCAAAACAAAATACTTAATATTGAAAAAATTGGCATTACTGAGTTTTTAAAACAAATACAATTTTATTAAATGATAAACTACTCTTAAAAATATAATATTCAGCCAATGGAATTATATAATGTTATATATTACATTAATGAACCACTTTTGGTTATATTTTAATTTTAATGAAACTATATTAACCATGTAGTATAAAAATACAATAAGACATGATAAAAGTTAACCTTTTTTACTAAGAATTAAATCTAAAATAAAAGGTTAATACAGTGACATAAACTTATATAAAACCTATTTGATGAGATTATATAGACCCATAATCACCTTATACTAGAAAAAATACATTTGGAGCTATTAGAAACCATAAATTACATTTTAATAAATTAATATTTCAATCATTTCCAAATGTGCCTCTCACCTCTCTTATAAAGGGGTACATATCCTTCTCTTACGTTAACACATCGAGAGCCATTTTTCACATCCAAAACCTACTAAAATCACATCCAAGATACCATAATTTTAACTAGGAGGCCTTACATTGATCATAAAGATAATCTATGTAACCCATTTGTACAAATTAAAAGAAAGCACCCGAAGAAGAGGTAATTATTTCATCAACTCTTTCAAAGTTATTTTCTTCTTCTACTGATTATTTATCTGTTTTTCCATACGTAAATAATAAATCCAGTACCTTACACATAATTATGTGTTACTATAAATATGGGACGCCCATATTTCTTATTATATCCTTCCTATGAATGACAAAGTCACCATGCGTGAGTACGTACGACTTACCGTCTCCAAATCGTAGTATAATTTGTTATTCAACACTAGGTTATTTGGATGGATATAATGATGATTATTATATATATAAATAATGAAAATGACAATATAATGGTTCTTTATAATTAATATACCATCCAATTCTACACCTTTGAATCCTTTAAAAAATGATATTGTCGCTTGTGCATACGTACAACATACCGTTTCCACAACGCGATGAGATTCACTTCCACATTCAACATTAAAGGATGATTATAAAAATATATTTTAAAGACCTAGAAATTCCATGAAATTTTTTTCTAAATACATGGTCTTTTTATGAGTCCGTAGTTTCTGACGGCACTTAATTCTGAGGCCCGGTATGCCCAAAATCAATTTCTGAAGTTTTTCTGGGGTATATTCAGTAAATGTACATGCAAGATTTTATATCTTTTGAACTGGTGGTCAGAAATGAAATCTGAGGGCACCGCTGAACTCGCAGCGCTGATATTCTCTTAAGGAGACCTTTACCAAAGTTGCATTTTATCGAGGATGGAAGTAAATTTTTGGGGATTCTAAATAAAATAAAATAAAAATATGTGTACATATTTTTATTATATTGGTGGTTAAAACCACCAATTGGAGGTTATATGTGGGGCCCAAAAAACCCTAACCTCCCTTGGGAGGATATAACTTGGTGGGGCCCACTCTAGTTTAAACCCCCTTTAACCTCCATTTAACATTCATTTAATTAGGGGAAGTCTATTAAACTTCCCCTGAAATTAATAAAGCCACCTCTCCTCATTTAATTTTGAACCTTCCACCTTCTCTCATTAAAGTACCAACACCCATTAATTAATTAATTTAGCTCCCACAATTAATTCATTAATGTGTAGATATTTTAATTGTTTTTAATTCTATTTGGAATCCATGGCACGTATAAAATAATAGGGAGGCTATTATTTTAGTTTGGGTGGACACATAATAGCATTGGGAGAACTCTGGGAGAAACCACTTCTTCCAAAGAAGAATGACCTATTCCAACGAAGAACGCTCCTCGTCTCTGAAGAAAGTGAAGCATCATCTTCTTCCTTCTTTAGCCGAAGTTAAGAATGGATGCATCACCACCCAGGAAGTACACCGAGGGCGTCATCTCTACTTGTCTTCACCGTGATCTACCTCCTCCAACGTTGACGGAATGTCGTCCATTTTACACGACGTCCATCTTCCGTGAATCGCCAACATAATACGACAAATATGAGGTAGGGGGGTTTAACTTTCATGGGATTTATGTTCTCCATTCTTATTTGTAAATGAAGAATGCAGACCAGCCAATGAACAGGTTGATCCGCAGTTCGATCGTTCTTGCAGGTAAGGGAAGAATTTCATGCGGGGTTTAGATTTGGGATGGATCAGTCTTGTTGATGATATTTATTGAACCCTGTTATGATCTGCTGATGCGGAGTGTGTAGGCCGATCTAAAAATGGAACTGATTCCCTCTGTTGATCTTGTGATGTTCATCGGATTGTTGCGTTCTTCATGGGAGACATGACAATGTGGCAAGGACAGAATCCGGAGGGTCCAATGCTGAGGGAAGCATCCCTAGAGGACCCCCGGCGTAGACGGATCAAATTTCTGACCACTGGAGCAAACCCGGTGGTCCGTAGAAGGTGGGTCACCAGGTGGCGGTGCCAGCGACCAGAGGTGGCGGCCGTGCGCCGACCGCGTGGAGGGACCAGCAGCTTCTCGAGATGCCTGGTCCACGGGAAGACTGGCCGGCCGATCACGTCGTCCCGTTGGAGAACTGTGGTGCCCGTAGGCACTGTGTGGAGGAAGACGCGGCCCACATCCATGGGCTGCTCAGTTAGGGGAACCAGCCTGCCGGGCTGGAGAACCGCAATGCCTGCAGGCACTGCATGGGGAGAACCGCATCCCGTAGTGTGGGCTGTGTGCACTTGGTCGAACTGGCTGGCTATGGCCAGCCAGGGCAGAGGAGGATGCGCCATCACCGGGAGAATCGGACCGGCCCGAAGCGCAGGCCAGGTCTACGGGTGGGCCGTTCCCCAACGGGTTGGGCCAACCCCCATCCAGGTCGGTCCGACCCACCGAGCCTGGTCGGGCAAACCCGCCGGCCCACTGGGCTTGACTGGCTGGGCCCATCTTCTCTTAAATGCGAATAACTCCTAGAATACGCATCTGAATGACACACCGTCTACAGCATTGGGACCCTCGCAACGAGACTATTCTTTTGGGATACTCTAAGTGAGTTTTCGAAAATTTTGGAAAATGGGCAGGTTTGGATCGAACATAAATCAAACCAGTCCCTTGGATCAGAAATGCCAATAACTCTCAGACCATGCATCATATTGACGCTCCATCTATCGCGTTGGGTTCCTTGTGATGAGACAGAACTACTGGATACATCAAATCAGGTCTTTGTGATTTATGATGTATCGATACTTGGATCGATGAGTGGACCCTCCCGAAATCGAGCGTTCTATGCGCGGGAACCCTAGGGCTGGTTGCGATGATAATGTACCGGAATCCTCCGTGGTTTCGACAGTGATTATTATTGTACCGGAATCCTCTGTGGGTTCGACAGCGATGACTACTGTACCTGGATCCTTCATGGGATCGACAGTTCTGACTTCTGTTCTTGTATCCTGTGTGGGTCTGACAGAATAGCTGGTCCTGTATCCTATGTGGATCTAACAACTTAGCTGGTCCTGTATCCTGTGTGGGTCCGACAGATTTGATGAGATAGCTGGTCCTATATCTTGTGTGGGACCGACAGCTTAGATGAATCAATGACTACATCTAATCATCTCTATCTATCTACTACAGATGTATACCTATGTAAGCTAAGTCATGTCTATAAACCATTATCATTGTGGTTATTGACATTACTTTCTTTGTGGAATGGTTTGTGCTTGGGCACGAGAGTTAGAGTCGGACTCTGTTTGATAACATAGGTATATGTATGGGAATATACCTATATAGGGTTGGTTGTTACTTTATGATTGTATCTTTCTACTATGTTTTATCCTTTGTGGATTCTGAGAGACCGTTGGTGGTCTTAGGGTCCCCTACAGAGTATTTTTATACTCACCCATGCATGGGATTCGCCCGTACCATGTTGTGTTCGGTGCAGACGATGGACAGTAGTGATCGAGACTGAGGGTGATGGACGGGAGGCTGCTCAGGGCTGGACTAGACGGGACATACCGTATAGATGATTTGTTCGAGATCTATACATACCCATCAGTTAGTAATCCCCAGTGGACGATCCATGAGTTGTTTTTCCACTTTTTAACTTGTACTTGAACTTGTTGTTCAGTTGGGTTTGTATACTGGACCAGTTACTTTTAGCACACTTTTCATTTATATTTTAGTAATTTTTTATTCTACAGCTTGTGTTCAGACAATGTGTGTTATAGGTTAAAAGGAAATGTCTTCCCTTTTTATCAGGATTACACCTTTGGTGCTAGTCGCCAGCCTCTGGCCTATGGAAGGCGAGCTTGGGGTAGTTAAGGCACGTGCCCCGAGGACGGGTCATGACAAATTGGTATCAGAGGAGTTAGTTATACCGCATAAAATTGACTCTGATTCTTTTAATGGCAATATTGTTAAGTGTTTTGGGTGTGGTTTTAAGTTTAGGGAAACCAGTGTTGGTGCGGCGGCCGACGTATCCATACACTAGGACTCTGACTTCTGATTTCCGACTCAGTGCACGAAAACACTGATTTCATGTGTGTTTCCTTTGAAAATGTTTTCTTCGTGATTACTTTGTGTCATCTCACCAGGTATACTATTTTAGCCATGGCACACCTAGTTTTTTCAGGATGACTTCATGAAGGCAGCCCTCTAGGGTTCCAAGTTACGTACGAGATGGTAGCCCACTGAGCGATGAGTCCACAGTGCAAGGAACCATCACTGCGGAGGTACCAGCGGTACCACTACCCATTGGACCAATGATACCACCCACTCCAGCAGTAGATAGTGCACGCCTTCTTAGTGGGTTGCATGAGTTCCAGTGCCAGAGGCTGCCCAGGTTCCGGGGAGAGACGGACCCACAGGCAGTTGAGGAATGGCTAGAGGCTGTCATGAGAGTTTTTATATTTTAAGGGACACCAACCGACCTCATGGTGATCCTTTCCATGAGTCTCTAGCATGAATCCGTAGGTATATGGTGGAGATTGATGCTCTAGGTACATGACGAGGCATCGTTACTTTGGATAGACTTCGAGAGTCTCTTCCTCTCAGAGTTTGTTCAAACCACCCTCTCTGCGGTACAGATTCAGGAGTTACTTCATCTGTAGCAGGACAATATGAAAGTAGCTCAGTACTCAGTGAGGTTCACCAACCACTCTCGCTACTCCTTGGATATGGTACGGGACCCATTCTTTAGTGCCCATACCTTTAAGCAGGGACTCAGTCATGAGATCAATGATTCGATGATCCCCCTCAGCATCCCGACGCAGGCGAGGGTGCTGGAGAGAGCCCTTCTAGTGGAGAGTTTTCTCGCTGAGCAATCACTAGCGGTGAGACTCACCCCAAGGCGACACATAACAGAGTCTTCTAGATCTGGATGTAGAAATCTGTCATAGAGGACCAAGAGGACCAGACCATCATGTGGGGGACCAAGGATACAGGTTCGGTTGTGCGGGGCACAAGAGACAAAGCGAATTATATGAGGAACATGCAGTGCTATGCATGCAGAGGGCATGGTCACATGTCTTGAGATAGCTCAACCTACCATGTAGATGAGAGGAAGACAGTAGAGGGACCCCCTAGGTAGAGGCAGATGTTTGACCGTGGAAGTCCTCCGGGAGCAGGCGGATTCTGGAGAGGAGCTGGCCGAGCAGCGGGAGGTGGATGACGTTTTGAGGCTTTACCACCACCACCACCAGGAGGTCCACCCCGACCACAGGAAGCTGGTAGATAGATGCGGGCTCAGCTCCAGGTAGTCGAGTCCTACATCCATGGCGCACCTAAGATAATTCAAGGTACTATCTATGTCTACTCCACCCTTCCTGCTGTACTTACATACATAGATGCGAGTCATTATTTTATTTCCACTACCCTCGTTTGGAGCTCGAAGATTCCGACGGAGCCATTGGCTCGATCCTTATAGCTAGATACTCCTATAGGAGTAGACTCGACAATTATGCATGGGTTTCGACAGTGTGAGATTACTCTAGGAGGCGAGAGCTTCGACTAAGATATTCTGTTAGTGGCATCGAGGACTTATAATGTCATCTTTGGTAAGGACTGGTTATCCACAGTTCATGCCTAGATTGACTGTATTAGGCGCAATGTGCGGTGTATCCATACGGATGGGACCAGGTTTACCTTCATTGGCGAGAAGGGAGCCTTTACAGTGTAGGATTGACTTACACAGAGGTGGGGACAGCCGATCACACATTAGTTGGCTAGTCTCATCCTCGGAGCGGTTGATTTGTGGAGTCCATGTTTTCCTATAGTGGTGGATCAATACACGGATGTTTTCCCTGAATATGTTCCAGGACTACCTCCTCACAGCGTGGAAGACTTCTACATTTATCTGTACCCTAGGACGACACCGAAATCTACACATGCATATCAGATGGCTCCCGCCGAGCTTCATGAGCTGCGAGTACAACTAGAGGATTTGTAGGGGAAGGGATTCATCCAACCCAGTGTTTCACCACGGGCATCCCCAATTTTTTTCGCCAAGAAGTCGGATGAGGGATTTCAACTATGTGTTGAATACTATCGCCTGAACCAGGTGACCATGAAGAACAAGTACCAACTCATGAAGATTGACGACCTATTTGATAGACTCAAGGGAGCACGATGGTTCTCGAAAATAGACCTTAGTTCAGGCTACCACGAGCTCAGAGTTCGGGACAAGGATGTGTAGAAGACTTCTTTCAAATTTCGGTAGGGCCATTACGAGTTCTTGGTTATGCCCTTTGGCATAACCAACACTCCAGCAGTGTTCATGAGTCTCATGAATAGGATCTTCCAGCCTTAGCTCGATTGCTTTGTTGTAGTCTTCATCAACTACATACTGATCTACTCGTCTTCTGAGGAGGAGCATGCCTACCATTTACGGGTAGTACTGGACACACTTTGAGAGCACCAGCTTTATGGTAAGCTCTTGAAGAGACAAATCAAGATTCGAGAGGTTCACATTCTGGGACAGGCCATCTCAGAGGCTAGAGTTGCAGTGGATCCAGTGAAGATAGAGGGAGTACTTGCTTGGGATCCACCTAGGAGTGTGAAAGAGGTACGAAGTTTTCTGGGAATGGCTGGATACTATCAGAGATTTCTGCCAGACATTTCTAGAGTTTCAGCACCGCTTTCAGCATTGACGAAGATGGGGTAACCCTTCATGTGTTCAGATAGATGCCAGTAGAGCTTTCAGAAGCTGAGGTAGAGGTTGACCCGTGCACCCATCTTGAGGATACCGGAGGAGGGCATTGGGTATGTAGTTTACTGCGACACATCAGGGACCGGACATGAGTATGTCTTGATGTAAGAGAGAGTAGTGATTGCATTTGGTTCTTGTCAGCAAAGATAGCATGAGAATAACTACACTACCCAAGACATAGATATAGTAGTAGTGGTCTTCTCCTCGATGATGTGGAGACACTATCTTATGGGTGAATGTTTTATAGTCCACTCTGACCACCAGATTCTCAAGTACATCTTCTCGCAGAAGGACCTAATCCTGAGACAACGATGATGGCTCAAGTTCCTCCAGGACTATTACTTCGAGATAGACTATACTCCTAGGAAGGGGACCATTGTAGCAGATGCTCTCAGCAAGAGATCAGACATTTAGCTACTAGGATAGGCGACATAGCAGTTGGCCGCATTGCAGATATATTTTGTGCATGAAGATAGAGCAACCTTTATACGGTCTCTCACAGTCACTCCTCGAATTCTTCAGCGAGTTAGGGAGGCACAGTGTGGGGACGTTGACTATGAGACACGACGTGCTCAGATATCCATAGGGCATTCACCTGATGGATTTTCTGAAGGTGGGGAACACGTTATTCTCTTCAGAAGAAGTACCATGGTACCAGTTTTACTTCATGTGGATGTGTTGCATGATTTCCACACATATTATTTATCGGTACATCCAGGAGTGGTGAAGATGTATCCAGACCTCTGGTAACAGCACTGGTGGCTAGGTATGAAGAAGGTAGTAGCAGAGTATGTCTCATGATGCCTCACTTTTCAGCAAGTGTAGGAAGATCACCAGGTTCCATCAGGCTTGGCTCTACCCTAAGAGGTTTAGAGTGGAAGTGGGATGGGATATCCATGGATTTCGTGACTAGAAATCCATGTACATTTAGAGGATATGACTCTATCTGGGTGATTGTCAACCTACTCACGAAGTCGGCCCACTTCCTACCGATCAGAGAGCAAGGCTCAGTAGAGAGCTTGAGACACCTCTACGTACAGGGGATCATACGGATTCATGGTGTTCCTCGACGATAATTTCCGATAATGATTCTCATTTTACTTCTCGGCTATGGAAGGTGTTGTAGGAGGCTTTAGGGACGTAGCTTCGCTTGAGCACATCCTTCCATCCTCATATGGACAGTCAGACTAATAGGACTATTCAGACTCTCGAGGGCTTGCTCCGTGCATGTGTCCTCGACTTTGGTCATAGCTTGGAGGATCACTTACCCTTGGTAGAGTTTGTGTATAAGAACATATACTACTCCACTATCAGGATGGAACCATACGAGGAACTTTACAACCGAACTTGCAGATTTACACTGTGCTGGACTACCCTAGTGGAGTCAGCACTTATAGGACCAGAGATGGTGCAGTCTACGATGGAGAAGCTTTAGATCATTCAGGAGTGGATGGAGACTACACAGAGTAGGCAGAAGTCTTATGCTGATAAGAGACGGAGACCACTGGAGTTTGGGGATTGTGACCACATCTTTCTACAGGTCTCACCTCGACGAGGTCTACGGATATTTATCCGAGGCTACAAGTTGTCTCTACTATTAATTGGACCGTTTTAGGTCCTCAATAGAGTAGCCAAGGTGGCTTACCGCCTGGCTCTTCGACCTCTATTGCATCGGGTGCACGACGTCTTCCACGTATCTCAGTTGAGGAGATACGTGCATGACTCATCCCACATTATCAACCATAGGGAGCTGGACATCGATGATGGGGAGAAATTCATGGAGGTTCAAGTAGAGATTGAGGATCGACAGGATCAGGTCCTACGTGGATGGTTGATTCCTCTGGTACGTGTTCACTGGTAGCACGAGAACCTCTAGGAGAGCACATTGGAGCGGGAGGCTCAGATGCGTGCTCAGTACCCTCATTTTCTCCTTTAGTGATATGTAGATTATGGGGACGTAAAGCTCTGAGGTGGGGAAAATGTAAAGACCTAGAAATTCCGTGTTTTTTTAAATACATGGGATTTTTTTGAGTCTATAGTTTCTGACGGCGCATGATTCCAAGGATCGGTGTGCCCGGAATCACTTTCTGATTTTTTTCTCACGTACGTTCAGTAAAAGTATGTGCAGGATTTTATATTTTTTGAACTGGTGCTCAGAATTGAAATATAAGGACACCGGTGAACTCTCAGCACCTGTATTCACTTAAGGAGATCTTTACCGCAGTTGCGTTTTATCGAGGATGGAACTTAATTTTTGGGGGATTGTAAATAAAATAAAATAAAAATATGTGTACATATTTTTATTACATTGGTGGTTTAAACAACCAAGTGGAGGTTAGAGGTGGGTCCCACCACACCCTAACCACCCTTGGGAGGATATAACTAGGTGGGTCCCACTTTAGTTTCAACCCCCTTTAACCCACAAGTAGCTTTCATTTAATTGGGGGAATTCTATTAAACATACCTTGAAATTAATAAATCCACCTCTCCTCATTTAATTTTGATCCTTCCACCTTCTCTCATTGAAGTGCCAACACCCATTAATTAATTAATTGAGCTTGCACAATTAATTCATTAATGTGTAGAGATTTGAATTCTCTTGAATTCCATTTGGAATGCATGGCATGTATAAAATAATAGGGAGGCTATTATTTTGGTTTGGGTGGACACATCATAGATTTGGGAGAACTCTGGGAGAAATGACTTCTTCCAATGAAGAACGACATGTTCCAATGAAGAACACTCCTTTTCTCTGAAGAGCATGAAGCATAATCTTCTTCCTTATTCAACCAGATTAAGTAAGGGAAGCGTCGCCTCCCATGAAGTACACTAAGGGAATCGTCTCGAATCGTCTTCATCGAGCTCTACTTCCTCCGACGTTGACGGAACGATGTCCATTTTCTGTGACGTCTGTCTTCCGCCACTCGTCAATGTACTATGACAAATATGAGGTAGGGGTATCTACATTTCCTAGTATTGAAGTTCTCCGTTATTATTTCTAAATGACGAACGTGGACCAGCCAACGAATAGGCTGATCCGCGGTTCGATCGTTCTTACAGGTAAGGGAATAATTTCATGTGGGGTTTAGATTTGGGATGGATCGATCTTGTTGATGATCTTTATTGAACCCTATTATGATCTGCTAACATGGAGGGTGCAGGCCAATCTGAACATAGCCTAATTTTCTCCACTGATATTGTGATGTTCATGGGTTTTTTACATTCTTCATGGGCGACATGCCAAAGTGGAAGAGACGGAACCCAGAGGGTCCAGTGCTTAGGGTGGAATCCCGGGAGGATCCCTGGTGCAGACAGATCAAATTTATGAACACTGAAGTGAACCTGGTGGTCCGCAGAAGGTGGGTTACCGGGCGACGGATCCAGTGACCGGAGGCGGAAGTGGAAAAGGTGGCGGCGTGCTAGCCGCGTTGAGGGACCAGCAGCCATTCAGGCCGCTTGGTCCACGGGATGACCTGCTAGCCGATCCGGCCGGCTCGCTGGAGAACCGTGACGCCCACAAGAACCATGTGGAGGAGGAAGCATGCCCTCTTCCATTGATTGCTCGGCTAGACGAACCGGATGGTCGTGTGCCGGTCGGGCTATAAAACTACAGCGCCCACAGGCGCTGCGTGGGGAGAACTGCAGCCTAGAGCATGGGCCCCGTGCGCTGGGTCAAACTGGCCAGCTGCGGCCGGCCGGGGTAGAGGAGGAGGCGGTACCGCGTGGCACCACCAGGCGAACCGGACCAGCCTACAGCATGGTCTGGGTCCGCGGGTGGCCCGCGCTCCGCTGGGCCTAGTCGGGCCGACCCGCCATCCCATTGGGCTTGATGGGCCGGATCCGTCTTCACTTAAATGCGAATAAATCAAAGACCACACATCTGATTGATGCACCGTCTACGTAACTGGGACCCTCGCAACAAGGCGGTCCTTTTGGAATACTCTATGCAAGTTTTTGACAAATTTGAAAAATGGTCAGGTTTGGATCGATCTTAAATCCAACCAGGCCCCTGGATCAGAAATTCCAATAACTCTCAGACCGGATGTCTGATTGACGTGTTGTCTGTCGGATTGGGTTCTTTATGATGATACAGAACTACTGGATACATCAACTCAGGTATTAATGACAGTTGATGTATTTATTCTTGGCTCGAGGAGAGGGAAGTCATGGAATCAAGCGTGATGTGTGCGGGAATCCTAGGGCTGGATAAGGCGATACTGTACTGGAATCTTTTATGGGTTTGACATTGATGATTAGAGTACCGAAATACTCTGTGGGTTCGATAGTGATGACTACTGTAATGGGATCCTCTGTGGGTCTGACAGTTCTGACTTCTATTCCGGTATCCTATGTGGGTCTGACAGAATATCTGGTTCTGTATCCTATGTGAGTCTGAGAGCTTAGCTGGTCCTATATCATGTGTGGGTCCAACAGCTTAGATGATATAGTTGGACAAGTATCATGTGTGGGTCCAATAGTTTAGCTGGTCCTGTATCATGTGTGGGACCAACAACTTAAATGAATTAGTGACTGCATCTGATCTTCTCTATCTCTCTACTAAATATGTATACCTGCGTGAGATGAGTCATGTATTTCAACCATTATCATTGTGGTGATTGAATTTACTTTCTTTCTGGAATGGTTAGTGCTTGGGCTCGAGAGTTGGAGTCGGACTGTGTTTGATAATATAGGCATATGTATGGGAATATACCTAAGTAGGGTAGGTTGTTACTTCGTGATTGTATCTTCCATCTGTGGTTTATCCTTTGAGGATTCTGGGAGACCTTCCGGGGTCTCAGTTCCCCTAATGAGTATTGTTGTACTCACCCTTGCACGGGATTCGCCCGCACCATGTTGTGTTCTGTGCAGACGATGGACAGTAGTGATTGAGGCTGAGGGTGAGGTATGGGAGCCTACTCAGAGCTGGACTAGACAGGATGTACCGTAGGGACGAGTTGTTCATGTTCTGTACCTACCCTTGAGGTAGGAATCCCCATTAGACGATCCAAGAGCTGTTTTTCCTCTTTTTACTTATACTTGTACATGTTGTTCAGTTGGGTTTGTATACATTCCCACTTACTTTCAACACACTATTATTTTCTATTTTAGTAGTTTTTGCATCTACAACTTGTGTTCAAACATTGTGTGTTACAGGTTAAAAGGAAATGCCTTCCCTTTTTATCGGGATTACACCTTTGGTGCAAGTCACCAGCCCCTGGCCTATGGAAGGAGGGATTGGGGTAGTCATGGCACGGACCCTGAGGACGGGTCATGACATATATATTATTAATAAGTATGTAATATATGACATAATAATTCTACTGGAAAAATACATATATCTATTTACATATATTCAATTTACTTACATCCATTCAATACAATAAGAAAACAGAAACGACGTTCATACGTACGTATTCCCTACCATCTCCATGAATGGTGTGTTAATTTTATTTATCTAACTACTATATATATTTATATAAAAAATATATATGATATATAAATCATATTTTAAATTCTGTATGAATGTAAATTATTATCTATGCAATATGATCATGTATAACAAGTCAAAACACATATGATAAACAAGAATATTTTTACCCGAAATGTTGCATTAACATGGAATTGTTAATAAACGTGAAATATAGAGTCCTAATAGTATAATATATGATAAAAAAAAATTATTATGATTCTGATATAATTTAATAATATGTTGAAAAACCTTATACATGTGTTTCAAACATGTAAGAAGAGTATCAGTCCTAAGGTAAGGGCTAATTTCTCAATCTCCTTATTAATCGAAATAGTTTATGTGTAAGTATTTATTGGGAAATATTTATTATCCATGTACATGTTTCATAAAAAAAATTTCAAAATCAATCCATTAAGGTTTTATAGAAGGTAATCCTTGACTATATCATCTATTTAAATGTTTTAAAGATTTATTTCTAAATGTATTTAATTAATGTCCATGATTTCAAAATGATTTTAAGGATTTATTTATATAAAAATGTGTGTTTTAAAAAGGACAATTTATTTGAAATGTTTCAATGTGGTATGGGACTCATTAATTAAAAAATATCTTTTAAATTACATTATTTATAAACTGTTTGACTTTTAATTGATTTCATAAAAAATGATATTTCTCTCAAAGAGTTTTATTGATTATTTTCAAATATGTCTCCACCCTTTACTAGAAATTAGTCATGACTGAGATTGATTTATTGTAAATAAATCTTCCATATTTTATTGAATGAGTTACGAAATGTTTTACTGAGGATGTGCTGTTTTTATACCATTCATGGTTTATCGTAAAGGTATTGTCATTTTGTATGCCAGTATTAATACGAATGTTTATGTTATGTTTTACTCTTTACATATGTGGAATGCATTAGACATGGTAAGTGATGGTCAGGTCCTGATATATCTCCTAGAGGCATTGGTAGGTCTCATGAGAAAAATTAGAGTATTGGCATAAGGCCTTAACAGAAAATTGGTGAATGCTCTAGGAACATGGCCATAACGTAGTATTTATTATGTCTGAAATTATGCATTCCCCCATTATGAAATTCATTATTACATGTGATAATTCGACTAGAAGAATATCCATGTGATTGTTTATATAGAAATTTTTGATTTATTTTTACCAATTTATGTTTATATTTTATGTTTCAAAAGGTTTTTTTATAAATGTTGCCTTAAATGTTTATAGATTCCACTGAATTAGTTATCCTTACTGAAAATAAGAGCTAACCTCTTTCTTATGTTTAATTTTCCCAGGATTCCATGAAATGTATTATGATTGATATACATGGTCAATCTAAGTCAATAATGGAGTTCTCAAAGGATTATTTATTCTTTGTGTTATGTTAGAATGTGTAATATAACATTCATGTATGTAATCTGTTTTTCAAGACTACTAAACTGATAAGTACTTCTGTACATGATTCATTATAATCATGCTAATGTATTAAAATAATTCACTGACTTTGGGTAATTGGGGTTAGTGCATTATAGTTCTTATCATAGGATGTTCAGCAACAACATTGGAAATATATTCAGAAAACATAGATTAGGGATCATAACTCTAAGAAATAATTTGAGGATAAGTATAGAAGAACACCCTTGAATTTTGGTAATGTAGAGAATACATGGATATTCCAAGAATTACATCTCTATCTAGATACTACATATGGACGTGGTTCAAGAATAGATTTACCATGGGGTGAAAAATCTAACATGGAGTTTCAGGCATGACTCAGGGTAACCTGGTATATGAAAATGTGACTTACTGCACACCTTATTTGACACTCATGGGGGATATGCTTAGGAAAATTAATATTTTCTTTAGAAACCATTATGAAGGATTTCTGAGTAAATATGTCCTCAATAGAACCATATTTATGATTATTTATTATATATGAATAAATTTTTCAACTTATGTTATGTATATTATTAGTTTGAAATTATGCATATTGATTCAAAAACTAATCTAGTGTAAGCCATTGTTTAGAAGTAGTGTCTAGAGGACGAAATGGAAATTTTATCAATGCACGTAATACATGTAGGGATTTTACATCTATGAAAGAGAATGATAGTAGAGCTATTGACAGAACTGGTACTGAACAACTTATAACCATACTGGGACAACTGACTCAGGTCATGAATAATAACCCATATGGAGAATCCATATCCACAATGCGGAGGATCAATTTTTGACCGCTTAATGAGACAAAAACCTCCAACATTAAAATGGACTACAATTCCTTTTGTCGCTAATCAGTGGATAAATTCATTAGAGGAAATATTTCATAGTTTGGGGAGTAATTCAAGGGAAAAAGTTGTCATGGCAGTGTATCATCTTTCTAGATATGCAGATCAATAGAGGTCATTGATTCAAAACAAAATGGAGGATGGAGAAGTATAAAATATAGAATATTGTTAATTTAATGAACTTTTCATAAGGAAATACATTCCTCATGAACAACGAGCAAATATATAAAGGAAATTTCAGAGTCCGAGACAAAAAAAGGATGATAATGTTGTAAAGTATGAGGCTAAATTCACAAAGTTACTAAGACACACTTCAGACTACATACACAACCCATTATATAATATTGGTTGATTCTATGATGGGTTAAATCAATTCCTCCAAAGGGATTTGGTCTCATAATCTTTGTCATCATAAAAAGATACAGTCTCGTGTTCCATTAAGGAAAACAGATAAGTCTCTAAGACTTATGACTTTAATGTAAAGCAATAGAAATAGTGAACAGTGGAGCAAGGGATAGATCAAGGGAAAAAGGAAATAATAATTTTACCTTCTGTGATTAACGTGGGAAGAAAAACCATGATATTATACTATAATGAATGAGAGTTTGATACAAATGTAGAAAAAAATTCCATCATGCTTGTGATTTCAAGGGGAAAAAAGAGGCTGTCAATGTTTACTGATATAATTGAAAAGAAATAAGAAATTATGAAAATTATTTTCCAAAGAGTCAAGAAAATACAGCCCAGCAAAAGAAAATAAATCGAGGTCAAGATTATACTGTTATTATAGTCTAAGTGGAATAATTAATGTATTTGAGTTTTTGGATTCTGGAATTATATTTTGGTTATTTGAAAAATGTTATATAAATAAGGATAGTAGTACAATAATTTTTATTTTCATTATGGTTTTAATATGATATAGTAAATAATATTTTTAGTATGTGATGATAATAGTAACTTTCTGTTGGTTGGCGAATCTGATGTTACAATTGATTTTGGAAATTTATGGACATTTTAGAGAGAGTTTGAAAAGTTGTATTTTGGATAACTCCAATGGTTGGAATTGATTATGTCTAATATTGGATAGTATTTTTTTCAAGATAAAATATTTCATAAGATTATTTTTGGAATACTATAACACTATTGTTTTAGAGAAAGGAAAAACTGCAGGTTGGGAAATAACCCATCACGTCGTAAAATGCTATTGGTATCAAACCCACAACCGAAGTGCGAAAAGGCTTTATCACCTACTACTAGCATGTTCCTGGTTATTATATAATAGTTTTCTTCATTTAAATGGTATATGATTATATTTGGAACCTTATACGATTGAGATAGATATAATATTTTTTAGTTTTATATTTTGAAGAGAAAAATGAGTTTTTGGTAGGGGATGAAACACTACATGTCAATTAAGTACAATTCCTTGTTTTCTTAGTCTTTGAATTAAATTAATACAGCAACCCTAGGATAAAGATCATAAAACTAAAAATGTTTTCCTGGTACCTTCTTTTAGGTTGAATTAAATGGACCCTTAGGTCATCATGGAATTATAGTTTTCATATTTCTAACTTTCTATTAATAATAATCTTTATCACTCTCCATCATAACATGATATTTAGTTTTCTCTTCTATATCCATGTTTTCCTCCATGGAATCCAAGTATGTGTTTTTTGGTAACCTTTATACCTACATTTCTTTATTCTATAATAGTGGCCTCATTAATCCATTTTATGACGAGGGGATTCTAAATAAGATATTATGAAATATCAAACCCCTAATTTTCAACCCTATGTTTAAATTGCTGGGATGCAATTTTTAGAAGGTGTAAATAATGTAACACCCCAAGATTCCATGGTACACTTCCTTTATAAATAATTCAATAGCGTGTGATGTACGCAACACTCAGTTAAAGCGCACCATTACCTATCAATATAGCTGTTTAAAAAGTGGTTATGAATAATATTAACAAAATATTAAATTTTCAATATTTAATTCAATTTTAAAAATCAAATTTTTTGTTTCTTAGACATTATATATTGACAAATTCCATTTTTATAATAAAAATAGTATTTTTAAAAAATATAGTTTTTCATCCTTTTAATAGAGAACCCTTTTTAAATCCAATATTTTATTATTTTATATATTTAATGCGATTAAATTAAATTCTTCTATAGATTCATTACATAAAAATTTTGTTTGTAATTTTTTTGGTACTTTCTAATAACATTCATATTTCGATGAATAGTGAAAATACTAAATTTTAATTGAAAACAACTTTTTTAATCAAAAACATTTATTGTGTTAAATTATAAATTTGAGTGGTTTTAAAGTATAATTATATTATATTTATATCATTTAATATAATTTATGTCATTTTATGTTATTGCACATTTAAATTGGATATAAAAACATGTCAATCTTTTGATTGGTTTTACTTCGTAAATAATCGCGTTTTGGTTTTGACTACAAGAATTAATTTTAAATTAATCACTGAAATATATGGGTTTTTAATTTGGAAATATTAATTCCATATTATGAATTATAAGGTCCAAATGTTGTAAATAGGTACCTTTTCTTTCTGGACATTATGAATAGTAACTTCAGTAATTATGTTTATTTTCCATGGTTGAAGGATAAATTATGTAATTAAGGGTAAGAAAAATAATATAATAAAAATATATAACTAACCTAACATGTGTCATTATCATATTTTATTAGTTATATTTTACTATTAGAATCCTTAGTCTGAAATATTTGAATTTGGGGGCCACTTGGGTGTGATAATGACATGTTATAAAAATTAATTTAAAGCAATGATAATTATAACATAAACATATATCATTTACTAAATAGATTTTAATATAGGGTTATGCATAAGATAAATTCGGCTATAAATATTAATTAGAAATATAAAAATATTTAATAAATCAAGGTACTTTATTAACAAATTTTAGACATTATATAATTAAATTTATTTATGACACAATAATGATGCAATATTTTTCTTATTAATGATGGAATCACATAAATGATATTATAAATATTAAAATAAATATAAATTGAAACTTTTGATTCCATACACGAATTTTATGGTTGAATATGAAATATTAGGGTTGATTTATTGTATTTTTTCAAAGAAGTAATTTTTTACGACTTTCACAAAAATCAAATACTAAATAGTGTCAAAATTTACAAAAATTAGAGTTTAAAACAAATACTATTTTATTAAATTAATTAATATTAATAAAAATATAATATTAGACCCAAGGACTTAGATAGTGTTAGATATGTCATTAAGTAACCACTTTAGGTTCTCTTGGAATTTTATAGTAACTATATTAACCATGCAGTATAAAAATACAAGAAGACATGGTAAAAGTTAAACTATTTAACTAAGTATTAAATCTAAAATATAAAGATAATATGGTCACCTAAACATGTATAAATCATATTAGTTGAGATTATTTAGACCCATACGGACCTCATACTTGAAATAAATCCATTTTCAAATATTTGAAACCGGAAATGATATTATAATAAATTAATATTTCAAGCTATTCCTAAAGTGTCCCTCACCTCTCTTATAAAAGGGTATTCGCCCTTCTCATAAATTAACACCTCCAAATCCATTCTCATTAGCCAAACCGTACTCAAATATTCTAAAAACTACCCAAAATTCAACCTATAGGCATTAATTTGATTCAAAAGGCAACCTATGTAGCCATTTTGTTCAAATCTATAGGAAGCTACTGAAGAAGAGGTAATTATTACATCACCCCATTCAATGTTCTTTTCTACTTCAACATCCTATTTGTTTCTTTTTTCCATAATTAAATAATATATCCAGAACCTTATACATGCTGAGATGTTATTATAAATTTTGGACAACAATATTCCTTAGTCTATCCATCCTATGAATGACAAAGTCACCATGCGTGCATACGTACGACTAATCGTCTCTACGCTGCAGTGTAAGTTGTTATTCAACACAACGTTATCTAGGTTGATATAAATATGAGTATTATGTATATAAATAATGAACATAACATGATAATGATTATTTATAATTAATATAACAACCAATTCCACACATTTTAATCATTAATGAAATGATATCATCGCTCGTGCGTACCTAGGGTTTACCATCTCCATGACGCGATGAGATTCATTTCCACATTCACCATTTAATGATGATTATAAAAATATATGTTATTAATAATTATATATTATATGACATTATAAGTCTACTGGGAAAATATATAATTTTGTTTATATATATTCTATTCACTTACTTCCATTAAATACGATAAGTAAACAGAAACAATGTTCATGCGTACGTACGACCTACCGTCTCCATGAACTGTGTATTCCATTTTATTTATCTATATATTATATATATTTATATAAAGATTATATATGATATATAAATAATATTTTACATTTTTTAATTATCATCTATGTAATACTATTTAGAATAACAAGTCAAAACACATACGATAAGCAGGGCGATTATTACCCGAAATATTTCATTAACATGGAATTGTTAACAAACAGGGAATATAAAGTCATAAAAGAATAATATATGATATAATAAATATTATTATGATTATGATATATGTTTATAATATGTATAAAAACCTTATACAAGAGTATCATACATGTATAAAGAGTATCATACCTAAGGTAAGAGTTAATTTCTCAATCTCATTATTATCCAAAATTGATTATGTGTAAGTATTTATTGGGACATATTTATCACCCATGTCCATGTTTTATAATAATGTTTTCAAAAGGATTATTTTAAGGATTTATGGATATGAATATTTAACAAGACCATCATTTTAAATGTTTTAATTTTTTATTTATAAATCCATTTAATTAATTTTGGTGCTTTCAAAACGAGTTTAAATATTTATTTATATGGACATTATTGTTTAAAAATGTTAATTTCTTTAAAATTATTTTAAGTGTTATGGGACACTTTGATTAAAAAATATATTTTAGATGACTTCCCTTATAAGTTGTGTTACAATTAAAGGATTTCATGAAAACATTATATTTCTATCAAAGAGTTTTATTGATTATTTTCAAATATGTCAACATCTGTTATTGGATATTATTCTTGATTAATGTTGATTTGGTATAATAATATATTACAAATTGTATTGAATGATTTATGTTATGTTTGAAAATGGATTTCCTATTAATATACCATTGATTGTTTATAGTTAAAGTATTGACATTTTTTAGGCTAGTTTTAATATGAATGTTTATGTTATGTTTCTCCCCTTTCATAAAGGTAATGAATTAAACTTAGTAAGTGATAGGAGGGGCTTGATATAGCCCCTCAATGCATCGATAGGCCTCATGTGACAATCTAGTGTCTTCGATCAAGGCCTTGATAGAATATTTTTTGAATGAACTTGGTACAAGTCCTTGATATAGTATTTATCATGTCCAATATTATCTATTCCATTATTTTGAAATTAGTTATTACATGTGGTTATTCAACAGGTAGAATTTCCTTGTTCCTCTTTATATGGAATTGTTTGGATTATTTTTAAAATATTATGTTCAGGATTATGGTTTTAAAAGGCTTTTGTTTTTATTATACATCATGCCTTAAAATTTTATAGCTTCTTCAAAATTATTTACCCTTACTAAGCATTTGAGCTCACCCCTTTCTTAAGATATATTTTTTCAGGATTCTAAGAAGTGTAAAACGATTGATTTTTACTGTTATGTTAGGGGAGTAAAGGAATTCTCATTGAATTTTTTATATTGTGTTTTATGTTATAAAGTGTTATGTAACATTCATGTATGTAATCTATTTTCCAAAAATACTAAACTGGTAAGTCCTTCGGGACTTAACTCCTTGTAATCATGCAAATGTATTAAAATAATGCACCAGCTCTGGGTAACTATGGTCAAGGAATTACAATTTCTTTCGAGGATGTTTAGAAACAACCTTGGAAATAGATTTAGAAAACATAGATGAGGGATCATAACCCTAATATAGACTTTTGAGGATAAATATAGAATAAGCCCCTAGGATTTTGGTAAAGTAGGGATTACATGGATATTCTAAAAAGTAAATACCTATCTAAATACTACACGTGGAAGTGGTTCAAGAAAAGATTTTCCATGGGGTGAAAACTTGAAAAATGTGTTTTGGGATTTATTCGGGGTAACCTGAAACATGACAACATACCTTACCTCACACCTAGTTTGACACTCTAGAGGGATATTGCAAAGAAAATTCATATTTTTTTAAAACAATTATGAAGGATTTATTAGTAAATAAGTCATAAAAAAAATCATATTTATGATTATGGATTAGATAAGCATAAAATTTTCAATTTATGTTATGTATTTTACTAGTTTGTAAAAATGAATTATTCATCATAACCTAATCTATTGTATGACATTGTTTAAAAATTAATCATAATGGAAGAAATTGAAATTGTATCAATGCATGTAATCCATGTAGGGATTTTCCTCCAATGCAAGATAATGATAGTTGATATGATGACACACCTATTACTGAACAACTTATAACCACACTAGGACAGATGACTCGGGTTATAAATAATAACCTTACCCATATAGGTCATCCTGATCCACAATTCTAAGGATCAATGATAAACTTCTTCATGATACAACTATGTCCAATATTAAATGAGACTAAAAATCCTTTTTTAGCTGAGCTGTAGATAAGTTCCATAGAGAAAATATTTCTTTTTTTGAAAAGTAACGAAAGGAAAAAAGTTGTTATGGAAGTGTATCATCTTTCTGGAGATGTAGATCAATGGTAGACATTGATTTATTACAAAAATTACTATGAAGAAGTAGAAAATATGAAATAGAGGGAGTTTAAGGAACCTTTCCAAGGGATATAATTTCCTCATGAACAACTAGCTGATATGGAAAGGTAATTTCCGAGTCTAAGTCAAAAGGAAATGAGAATATTGTAAAGTATGAGGATAACATCACAAGGTTAGAAATGCATGCTTCAGACTACATACATAACCCAAGATGTATGATTGATCAATTAATTTATGGGTTAAAAGTATTCCTCTGACTGGATTTGGTGTCACAATATTTCTCATTATACGTAGATATAGTCTCGGGTTCTATTAAGAAAGAAAAAGAATTCTCAAATTCATATGAAATTAAAGTAATGCAAGAGAAGAAGGGAACAATGGAACAAGATAACGAAAAAGGAAAAAAAAGGTAAATAAGTATTTCCCTCATGTGATTAATGTGGGAGGAAACACCCTGGTATTTGTCTAATAGAAATGGGAGTTGTTTCAAAAGTGGAGAAAAAGGCCATCAAACTTGTTATTTCAAGGGGAAGAATGAGGATATCAATGTTAAATGATACAATTTAAATTAAATAAAACATTATGAAAATTATTTTACAATGTTTCCAGAAAATATAGGTCAGAAAAATAAAATTAATCAAGGTAAAGATTATTCTATGATTACAGTCGAAGTGGAATAATTAATTTATTTGTGTTTTTGGATTCAATAATTTTATTCTGGTTATGAGAATAATGTGATATAAATAAGGATGGTATTATAGTACTTATTGTTTTTTTAATGTTTTTAATATGATTGTGGCAATCATATTTTTAATATTTGAAAATAAGAGGAACATTACTTTGTTTTGGGAATATAATGTCACAATTGATTTAGGAAATTTAAGGACCTTTTAGAGAGTGTTTGGAATGAAATATTTTGTATAACTCTAAAGGTTGGAATGTAATAATATTAACATTGGATTGTATTATTTATGGTTAAAAAATTTCATTAAATTATTTTTGGAATGTTATAATACTATAGTTTTAGAGAAAGGACAACCTGCGGGTCAGGTGATAACCCCTCGCATCAGACAATATTATGGGAATTGAACCCAAAAACGAAGAGAGACAATTATTTATCAACTTCCACTAGCTTATGGGATTTCCCTGGTTATTATATAATATATTTTTTCATTTAATCGGTATATTATCATATTTGGAACCTTAAACTATTAATATATGTAATATATTTTAGAGTTTTTTTATTGAAGATAAAAATGAGTTTATAGTAGAGGATGAAAATTTACATGAATATTAAGTACGATTCCTTGGGTTCTAAGTCTATGAATTAAATTAATTCAACAAAACTATGAAAAGTATCATAAAACCAAAAAAATCCTTGTAACTATTTATAAATGAAACAAATGGTCCCTAAGATCATTGCAAATTTATAACTTTTATATTGTTAACTTTCTTCTAAGAATATTCTTTATCACAGTCCAGCAGAACATGATGGTTAGTTTTCTCATTAATTTCTATGTTTTACTACATGTAATCCTAGTATGTGTTGTTTTTTGTCACCTTCATACTTACCATTCTTTATTTTAAAATAGAGGTCTTATTAATCCATTTTTCGATGTGGGATTTCAAATACGGTATTTTGAAATATCAAACCCCTAATATTCAATACTGAGTTTAAATTGTGAGAATTAAATTTATTGAAGTTGCAGATAATGTAACACCCAAAAATTCCATGATATTATTCCTTTTTAAACAATTTAATAGTGTGTGATGTATGTACCACTGAGTTGAAGCGCACCATGACCAATCAAACCAGAAATTTAAGAAAGAGGTTATGCATAATATTAACCTCATTTTGAATTTTATATATCCCATATATTTTTAACAGTCATTTTATTCTTAGACAGAATATAAGGACAAATTCTTTTTTTTCAGATAAAACTAGTATTTTTCAAAAAATTTAGTTTTTCCATGATTTAATGGAGAACCCTTTTAAAATCCAATAATTGACACTTTTCTATATTCAATTTGAAGAAATTAAATTCTTATTTAGATAAAAGACATAAAAATTTAGTTTGGATAATTTTTTGTTACTTTTTTAATAACTTTAATATTTTGATGAATATTGAAAAATACTAAATTTTAATTAAAAATAAATTTTTTAATTTAAATAATATATAGTGTTAAATTATATATTTTATTAATTTTAATGTATAATTAGATTATATTTTTATTACATAATAAAATTTAGGTCATTGGAAGTAATTTAACATTTAAATTGGTCATAAACCCACATCAATCATTTGATAGTTTTTATTTCTTAAAAACCCATTTTTTGCTTTTGACAATGGGAATTAATTTTAAATTAATTACTGAAACATAAATGTTTTGAAGTTGTAAATATGGATTCCATATTTAGAATATTAAGTTCCATATTTTATAAATAGGTACTATTTATTTTTAGACATTATGAATATTAAATTCAATAATTATTTTTATTTACCATGGTTAAAGGGTAAATCAGATAAATAGGGGTACCAAATATAATATTGTAATAATATAAAACTACCCTAACACGTGTAATATTCCTATTTTATTAGATATATTCGACCAATAGTATCCTTAGGGTGAATTATTGTCATTTTAGTACCACTTGGGTGTGATAATAACATATTAAAAAAATTAATTTAAAGTAAAGATAATAATATGATAAACATATATATTTTGCAAAATAGATTTTAATATTGGGTTATACATAAGATAAATTCTACTATAAAAATTAATTATAAATATAAAAATATTTCCTACACCATGGTTTTTTATTTATAATTATTAGACATTAAATAATTAAATTCATTTATGATTCAATAATGATGCAATATTTTCTTTATTAATACAGGAATCAAATAAATGATAATATAAATATTAAAATTAATGTAAATTTAAAATTTGGATTCCATACACAAATTTTATAGATGAATATTACATGTTAGGGTTATTTAAATGTATTTTTTTAAGTAACCATTTTTATTGACTTTCCCAAAAACCGAATACTAAATATTGTCAAAATTGATCTAAATTAGTTTTTAAAACATATAGTATTTAATTAAATGATGTAATATTCCTAAATATATAATATTTGGCCACATGACATATATAATGTTATATATGTCATTAATGAACAACTTTTGGTTGTCTTGAAATTGTATAATAATTATATTAACCATGTACTATAAAAATACATGAATATATGGTAAAAGTTAAACTATTTAAGAAATAGTTAAATCTAAAAGTTACGGTTTATTTGGTGAAATAAACTTTTCTAAAACCTATTTGTCGAAAGGATTTCTATCCACCCCCCATATCCACAAAATATATCCAATTTGACTTGTTATAAACTGAAAATGACTTTATAATAAATTAACATTTCATGTTTTTTATAAAGGGCCCTCACCTCTCTTATAAAAGGGTACTTCCCTCTCTATTAAATTCAAATCTCAAAATCCATTTTCTTGGAAAACCCCAATTAAAATCACCACCAAACTACCCTCACATAAACTTATAGACCTTACATTTATTATAAATCCATCCTATGTATCCATTTTATTCAAATCAAAAGGAAACACCTGAAAAAGAGGTAATTATTTCATCACCTCTTTCAAATTTCTTGTCTTCATATACTTTCTATTCCTTTGTTGTTTCCATAATGAAATAAAAATTCCAAAAAATTCTACATACTGAGATTTTATTATGAATATGGTGATACAATATTCCTTATTATATCAATACAATGAATAAAAATGTCACCATGCGTGCCTACGTACGACATACCGTCTCCACATTATAGTGTAATTTATAATTCAACACTATGTTATTTGGATAGATATAATGATGAGTATTATATAAATAAATAATGAACATAAAATGATAATTTTTCTTTATAATTATTATACCATCCAATTAATCGACATTTTTATTATTAAATAAATGATATTATTGCTCATGCGTACCTACGACATACCGTCTCCACGACACAATGAGATTCATTTCCTCATTCACCATTCAAGGATGATTATAAAAATAAATATTATTAATAAGTATGTAATATATGACAAAAAAATTATACTGAAAAAATATATATATGTATTTAAATATATTCCATTCACTTACTACTATTGAATGCGATAAGAAAATGGAAACAAAGTTTATACATACATATGGCCTATCGTCTCCACGAATGGTGTGTTCCATTTTATTTATCTATATATAATAAAAATTTATAAAATAAATATATATGATATATAAATCATATTATACATTATTTAATAAGTAAATTATGATCTATGTAATATGATAAACAATAACCAGTCAAAACACATATGATAAACAAGGCGATTATTACCCGAAATGTAGCATTAACATGGAATTGTTAATAAACGGGGAATATAGAGTCATAAAAGAAAAATATATGATATAATAAATATAATTATGATTATCATATAAGTTAATAATATGTTTAAAAACATTATACAAGAGTTTTAGACATGTACCAAGAGTATCAAACCTAAGGTAAGGTTTAATTCATCAATCTCATTATTATACAAGATTTTTTATGTGTATGTATTAATTGGGAAATATATATCACTCATGTACATGTTTAATAAAAATGTTTTCAAAAGGAATATTTTAAGGTTTTATGGAAGGGACTCTTTAACTAGAAAATCATTTTAAAAATTTTAATGATTTAATTTTAAATCGGTTTAATAAATGTCCATGTTTTCAAAATGATTTTTAATGATTTATTTATAAGGACATGATTGAATAAAATTTTTCATTCTTTTCAAAAGTTTCAATTTTTTATGGGACACTTTTATTCAAAAATAACTTTTAAATGAATTCCTTTATAAATTTTGTGACTTTTAAATGATTTAATTAAAAAGTAAAATTTCTCCCAAGGAGTTTAATTAATTATTTTCAACCATGTCAACATCCTTTATTTGATATTTTTCATGATTGATTTTGATTTATTGAAATAAAATCATCCATATTATTTTGAATGATTTATGATATGTTTGACTATGGATGTTCTATTTTTATACCATTCAGGGTTTATGGCTAAAGTATTGACATTTCATATTATATTTTTAATACAAATGTTAATGTTATGTTTCAAACGTTTCATATGAGGAATGAATTAGACTTAGTAAGTGTCGGGAGGGGCCCACACTAACTCCTAGATGCGTCGGTAAGTTTAATGAGATAGACTAGTGTCTCGGCACAAGGCCTTGACAAAATATTTGTGAATTTACTTGGAAAAAGTCTTTGGGATAGTAGTGATCATGTCTTGTATTATGAAATCCCTCATTATATTTTAGTTATTTTATGTGATTATTTGTCTAGTAGAATATACATATGCATGTTTATATGGTAATTTTTGACTTATTTTTACCATATTATGTTTAAGTTTTATTTTTTATAAGGTTTTTGTTACTATCATACATCTTGCCTTAAATGATTATTTCTTTCGCTGAATTATTTACTTTTACTTAGCATCAGAGCCCCCCTCATTTTTAGGATTTATTTTCCCAGGATTCCAAGAAGTGTATCATGATTGATATGTCGGGTTTAACTAGGGTAATAATGCAATTATCCAAGGTTTATTTATTCTGGATTTTATGTTAGAAAGTTTAATGTAACGTTCATGTATGTAATCTATTTTCCAAGATTTCTAAACTAATCAAAACTTCGGGACTTGATTCTTTCTAATCATGCCGGTGTATTAAATTAATTCACCAGCTAAGGGAAACTAGGGTCAAGGTATTATAGATGGTATTAGAGGAATTTTATCAACAACAATGGAAATAGATTTAGAAAAAATAGATTAGATATCATAACCTTATTATAGACTGTGAGGATAAGTATAGACAAAACCCCTAGAATTTTGGAAATATAGGGATTGCGTGGATATTCGATGATGTATATCGCATTATACATAATACATGTGGACAAGGTTCTGGAACAGATGTGTAATGGGGTGAAAATCTTGAAAAGGTGTTCCAAGTTTTACCTGGGGTAACCTGGTACATGACAAAGAGCCTTACTGCACACTTGGTTTGACACTATTGGGGGGGGGGGTATGCATAGGATAATTTTTTTTTACAAACCTTTATAAAGGATTTAAGAGTAAATATGACCTAAAAAACCATATTTATTATTATTGATTATATATACACAAATATTTCAATTTATGTTACATATTTTACTACTTTGTAAAAATGAATTAGGATTCATAACCAAATCTAGTGTAGCCATTGTTTAGAAATGGCGCCTAGTGGAAGAAATGGAAATCATATCAACGCATGTATTACTTATATATATTTCACACCTATGAATGATAATGATAGTGGAGCTTGTGAAACAACTGGTAATGGTCTTCTTATAACCATATTGTGATAGTAAACTTAAGTTATGAATAATAAACTTACTCATATGGAGGATCCTAATCCAAAATGTGGAGGATCAATGTTAGACTGCTTCATGAGACAACAACCTCTACCATTCAATGGGACTGTAAATATTTTTGTAGCTAAGTAGTGGAGAATATTCCTAGAGAATATATTTCATTGTTTGGGGAGTAATAGGAGGAAACAAGTTGTCATGGAAGTCTATCATATTTCAAGAGATGCAGTGTCATGACCCGTCCCCCGGGGCCTGTGCAGGGACTACCCCAATCCTACCATCCACATGCTAGGGGTTAGAGACTAGCACCAGAAAGGAATATCTCTATAATGGAATGTAATTATCTTTAATCTTATACATACAAATAGTCCATGAACACAACATGAAGAACCCACAATGTAAAATTGTAGTAGTAAAAGTGTGTAATGGAAGTAAAGCGGCTGGAATGCAAGCCCTACTGAAATGGTTCAACAATAATTGAAAACAAAAAAATCCACTCATGTATTCTTCTTCGAAGGATCCTACTTGAAGCGTAGTTACAACTTGACTCTTATACTCTCTATGTTGACCTGTCCCCTCTGTGTACCGCTAGGTCCTGACTTCTAAAGTCTCAACCGAGCAACTCGTCGTCTGTACAAGACACTACAAGGTGCGGGTGAAGCCTGTGTAGGGGTGAGTATAACAAAACTCAGAAGGGACCCGAAGACCCCTGAATGTGTCTAATAATTTCATATAGGAATAACACAAGATTGATCTCATTCACAATGCACAAATGAATACTCACAACTCAAACTAGGTATAACAAAAGTACAATAGTACAAATGATTAGTCGTAAGGAAAGATCATCTTTCTATGTCACGATGTAATACTACCGACCCACACATGATAGATAGGTACTAACCCAAGAAAGACCCAAATAGTATCGATAGGTACTAATTCACACATAATCGCTGGGTGGTGATTCACAGTGAATCACTAGGTGTTGATTCACACATAATCGCAAGGTGCAGATTCACACAGAATTGCATGGTGCCGATTCACACAGAATCACTGGGTTCTGATTTACACAGAACTTTTGGGTGATGATTCAAATAAAATATCTAGGTTCTGATTCACATATAATCACTAGGTGCTGATTCACACTGAATCACCAGTTTCAGATTCACATAGAATCGCACATCATTCTTCACATCTTATCCAAACACAATATTCCCGATCATAGTATGATGGTTTATAGAAGAAAACTCTCCTCAATCCATTATTCATATTTCAACTGGCACAAATTCCCCACCATAGAAGATACCCATTGATCTATCATATCATAAGTATTCTAATTCAACAAACTATGTGTCAACTGGATGCTTGTTCTGTAAGTTATTGGCATTTCAATACCGAGGGCCCGTTTGGATTCGAGGTCAGTCCAACCCTTCCATACTAAAATGTTCTACAAAACACTCATGGAAAATCTAATAAATAATGTCTCACTCCATGTATCTTAGCACCATAGACAGCTTGACAAACATATATCTGGTTCACAAGAAATAATCATTTAAGCATAACTGGGCCCAAATGGGTCTAGGTTCAATCTAATCCGGTAGAACTAACCTGGCATGGCCCATACCATCTTGATCCAGCTCAGTTGGGATGGGATGTAGACCATCCTGACCCACCCCAGCTGGGTTGGGCCATGACGGCTCAGCCTGCCAGCTTACGCGACCCATACAGGGTTCAGGCTATCCGCCTACCCAACGACTCAAAGGAGTCATTTGCCTCCTTGATTGGTGGCCCTAAGTGGGGATACCTGATATCACGTGAGACCCCTAATGGTGCGGGTCCCATATTCTTCCATACTTTTTAGTGGTGGCCTGTCTCACCCCAGTGCTTGACGACACACCGCCTCCAGTCTCCGCGGCTGGCTATTGTTGTCTGCCTTTTTGATCATCGTGACACCGAGCGGCGCCACCCTTATCTACAGCCAGCGAGCATCGACCGCTACCTCCACCACATGTGCAAGTCATTGGGGTCACAACCCTAGATCTTGTGCGGGACACCGGTTGAGATTTGGTGGGCCTTTATTCCTTTCATACACGCCTACAGTCCTCCCGGGATGCCACCGTCATTGCATGCCTTCCGTTGTCAAGGTTCTATCATGTTGAAAAAACCCAACTCCAAATAACACAATGAAAATCAAGAAGTGGAGGTTCATGGTCTTGTTCGTTTATCTCATCCCTCCTCGATAGAATTATATAAAGTTGGAGTAATTTATACATCACATTTAATATAATGATAAACCACGTTCAAAACCCCCACAATGACCACCCTCAAATTCATGAATTAGGAAAAGAATCAAGTAAAAAAACATCAATTTAAAGTCAACCCTTACCTTAAGATTTTTTTGAGATGTAGTGGTGGTGGAAGAAGATTCCACATTTGATGAAGCTATTGGTGTTCGTCGATCCTCGTTCATTGCTGCCTGAGCTTCCATCTCCATCAGTGGAAGGTGTCGTGTCAATTCACGAGTAGTTCCTCGCATGATGAAGTTGTGTCAAAAAATCAATCCCAAGACCCCTTTACATAGAGGGGGTAAAGGGTGAGTAACACACTGAGTAATTATTGAGGATCATTAATTGACGTAATTAATGTTCCACAATAATTACTCAAGGGGTGGTTGTACTACCAAATTGTAACCGGGAAATTAATATCCCATATTTAAAAGTTTGACCACCTTCGTGGTCCCTGACTCTGCCGCTCAATAGGTGGCTGGAAAAAATAAATGAAATAACAATTCCTATGATATTTTAATATTTCATTAAAAAATCATAAAAAATAACTTTTTCACCCGACCAACTATGGTCAAAGTTAAGCCTCCCTTACGAGAATCCCAGCACTGCGGATTCCACAATGCTCTCAGATTTCAATTATGAGAACTGGAACAAATGTTAGAAAACACCACCCATATAATTACTTAAAGTACCATAAAAAAGATCAAAATTCCATTCCAAGAACACCAGTCCTCAGATTCACACGCCGTTATTTTTTGTAGACTCGTAATAATCACAAATAATTTGAAAATAATTACATCAAATTATCCTATTCTTTACATTTTCCCCACCTTAGGTATTTCCATCCCCAAAATCTACAAAAAAATATAGGGGAACAAATGGTTGTACTGAATATGTTTCTGAGCCTCCCGCTCCCATGTGTGCTCTTCGAGATTCCCTTGCTGCCAATGAACTCACTCCAGAGGAATAGACGGCCCATGAAGGACTCACTCTTGTCAATCCTCTGTCTCCTCTGGGAACTTCGAAAGCTTCTCCCCATCATCAATATCTTGCTCACCCAGTCGATAACGTGGGATGGATCATGCACATAACTCCTTAGCCGTGACATGTTGAATAAATTATGCACCAATTGCATTTGTGGGGGAATAGATAGAGAGTATTCCAACTCGACTACTCTATTGAGGATATTAAATAGTCCGATGAACCTCAGCGATAGCTTGCTACATCAGCCAAACCTCTATAATCCTTTTCTGGGAAAGACCCATAGGAAAGCATGGTATCCCTCCTCACACTCTAAGGGTCTCTGTCTCCCATCGGCATAATAATTCTTCCAGCTCTGTGCAGTCATCATCCGCTCCTGGATGGTCCACACCTTCTTTGTGGTAGCCTATACCAACTCTTGTCCCATGAGTGATGACTCCCCTAGGTCTATCTGACAAAGAGGTTATCTCCATAGTTGATCGTACAGGGCCTCAAATGGATCCATATTGATAGTGGAGTTATAACTGTTGTTGTATGAAAACTCCACCAGTGGCAGGTGGTCCTCCGAACTACAACCAAAATCGAGGACATAAGCATGATGAATTTCCACGAGTGTCTGTATAGTCCACTCCTTTGGACCATCTGTTAGGGGGTTGAAGGAGGTACCCAAGCGTAGGTGAGTATTGAATACCTCATACAATACCTTCCATAAGGGAGATCTAAAATGAGTGTCATGATCTGAGAAGATGGTCGATGGAACCTTGTGAATTCGTAAAATCTCTTAGACATAGATACGTCACCTGTTCTCTATTGATCCCTACTTTTGGATGGGTAGGAAGTGGGCCGACATGGTGGGTCGGTCAAAGATTTCCCAAATTGAATCGTGACCCCCTAGACATACGTGGTATCCCCATCACAATGTCTATGGACATACCATACCACTTACACTCTGATACCTCAAGTGGCTGAGCTAAGACTCCTAGTACCTGATGTATGGACTTCACTAACTGATAAGTGAGGCAACGAGAAAAAATCTATGCCACTGCTTTCATCATTATGGACACTAGTACTAATGTCGGATGTCCTGTATCTATTTTCCACTCCAGGATATACTTCTAAAGGGGATGTATGAAACTCTTCCAAAACATTCTCTCGTAGAATCACTGGTACCATGTTGTACCCTATGAAGAGGATGAAGTTCTCCCCACCATCAAAAAATCAATCAGGAGTATGTCCTGAGGATATCAAAGCATGTTATGCTACATAGTCTACAACCCCAAGCTAAGCTTCTAGAACTTACCGATGAATTGGCGGAGTGACAGTTGTAGACTGCAAGTAAGCTGCTCCATCTCTATCCACGAAGGATATATATCTACCACACAATTAGCTTCTCTGTCACCTCACTCAGCACCTATAGACTGGACCTCTTGGTGAGTGTGTTTGATACTACGTTTCCATTCCCTGGAGTGTATAATATCACAATGTCATAGTCTTGGAGGAACTCTAGCCATCATCCCTATCTCAGGTTTAGGTTTTTCTAAGGGAATATGTACCTTAGACTCTTATGATCAGAGTATACCATAAAACGTTCACCCATCAAGTAGTGATACCACATCTTCAGTACAAAGACCACTACTGCTAACTCAAGTTCATGTTTAGAGTTCTTCTGCCCATGCTGTCTCAGCTGTTTTGAGTTGTAGGTTATCACTGCATTCTCCTACATCCGTACACAACCCAATTTGGTCTGGGATGCATCATAGTAGAATACAGACCTAACACACTCTTCTGGTAGATTCATGATGGGGGAACTCGTTAGTCTCTACCTCAGCTCTTGAATACTCTAATGGCACTTCTTTTTTCCACATGAAAGGCTGTCCCTTCTTAATCATGGATAAAAAGGGTCTCGCTACCCTGGAGAATTTAGGTCAAATATCTACTATTACATAGCCAATCCGAGGAAACCCTGCACCTCAATCACAATCATGGGTGTCTCCTAAGAAAGCATTGCCTCTATCTTCACTGGATCTACTTCGAATTTAGCCTTTGAGATAATGTGCCCCAGGAAGTGGACTTCCCGTATCCAGAACTTGAACATCGAGAGAATTCTATAATGCCAGTTCTCTCACAGTGAATCTAGAACTATCTGCAGGTGCTTGGCATTCTCCACCTCTTATGCCGAGTATATTGAGATGTTGTGAATGAAGACCACCAAAATGTGAATGTGGCATGGCCAAAAAATCATGTTCCTGGGCCCCATGAACACTACTTGATCATTACTCACGCCGAAAGGCTTCACCAAAAACTCATAATGACCATACCGATATCTGAAGGATGTCTTCGGTATGTCCTCATCTGATACATTGATATAGTTATAGCCAGATCTGAGGTCTATCTTTAAAAACCAACGAGACCCATTAAGTTGGTGGAAGAGATCATTGATCCATGGAAGAGGATAATCTTTTTTCACAGAAACCTTTTTCAGGTGTCGATAATCCACCCAAACCCTAAGACTCCCATCCAACTTCTTGGCGAACATGATTAAGGATATCCATGGAGGAATATTGGGCCTTACAAACCACTTTCTCTACAAGTCCTCCAACTATACCATCAGCTCATGATGCTCCACTGAAGCCATCCAATATACTCATGTAGATATCGGTGCCTTCCCGGTGTACAAGATAATGTGAATGTCTACCTATCTATGAGGTGGCAGTCTCAAAACATCATCAGGGAAGACATCATCATAATATTCCATAACTACAGGATAAATCTGACTCCTCACATCAAATTCTCTGATGATGAGGCTATCCAACTAATGAGTAATCTACTACACCATCCTATGAAATATTCCATCCTATACTGTAAATTTTTCCACCTCATCGATGAAGGAAAAGTTGTTCCCATCCTTGTACACACATCACACATTATGCCTAAAGCAGTCGATCAGAGCTTGGACTATAGATTTCCAGTCCATACCCGAGATGATGTCATAAGGCACAATAGCTGCTACTAGGAGATCTTATCCAAATCTCTCGTTTCCTAGAGTGATCTCGCACTACACACACTTGTGTGTAATCGTTGAATATTCTCTCATAAGAGTCTCTAATTGCAAGGATCTAGCCAACGACTCTATCGGAATCTCTGAGCTCCGAACGAGTGTCGTGGAAATTAAAGTGTGACTGGAACCTATGTCTATAAGTACTAAAACTATGGAAGAATAGACATTGATCATAACTCTAATAATTTTCAGAGCACCGTGGTCATAGGCCTATGATGCCTGTAACTGTGCTCACCCCAGTCCACATTCTCCATATGGTCAGGGTGGACCACCTGGGGGTTGTGTTGGTAGATCCTAAAACTGTCATCAACCACCTACTACCCAAACTGCTCCTGTGACATGTCTACAGCCCTATGACTCAATCCTTGGCCACTACCTCAGCGGTTCCTTGACTATATACTGATCATTAGTACGGTGAGTCAGGATGTTGCGAGCCACATGGCCCTACACGCCACACGTGAAGCACAATCTTCTTCCCTACATACCCCTGCTACCTTGCAAGCTCTGAACCTCCAACACTAAATTATGGGGTCACCCTATAATAGGTCTGGTCCACTTGGACCTCTACATCATCTACCTACTTCTGCCTGTAGTTGACTTAACTACTTTTCATCTGATGGGGTATCTCACCACTAGTTCCTGCTCTCCTAAGAAGCTCTCCACCAATAATTATCTCTGAAGAAATCCAACCTGGGTCAGGTTATTGAGTGATATCATCGACACTCTAATCTCCCACTAAAGACCCTTCTCAATGGTATGGGCACTAAATAATGGGCCCCACACCATGTCGGTGGAGTAGCACGAGAGGTTAGTGAATCTCATCGAGTACTAGGCCACTGAAAAGGTTCCCTATTTTATGTGTTTCTTCTCCTGAATATGCATAGAGAGTAGTGTCACTGGGATGAACTCCACCCGGAAGAGGATCTCAAAGTCCTCCCAGGATAGGGTCGCCTCTTCATGTAACTAGACCATCAAGCACCACCATATTCCTACCATGTCTAGGAAAATACTAGTAGTATGGATCACCATATGCTCTGCTGGTGTACCAACTAGGTAGAAAACTCATGCCAAAGCCTCCAGTCGGTTCCAAACAACCAGGGGATCTATCTCGACAAGAAACCGCAGAGGCCTTTGCCACTGGAACTCATGCAGCATGCCCAGTAAGCGTGCACTGTCTGCTTGTAGTGCTAGTGGGAACTGGTTCCCTCCGAGTGGTGCCGCTGCTGGTACACCACCCAAAGGTACCAACACAATAAGAGGTCCCTGCACCAAATCCTCATCACTAGGTGGTCTATGATCATGTACTCTCATGGGAATTCTGGATGGTTGTCTATATGGAAGCATCCTGCAATGAAATAGGTGTTCCATGGTCAATAATCCTTGCCGAGTGAGATGACTCAAATGAGATAAAAGTAAAAACATTTCAAAAAACAAATGCAATATGTGTTTTCTTGCACCAAGTCAGAAATCAGTATTTAGAGTCCTGGTGTATGGATACATCAGCCACTGCACTAACACTAGACTCACGAAACTAAAAAACACACTCAAAACACATATCACTATTTCTCCATTAAAATATCACAGTTCTAGTTCTTTGGTATAACTGACTCCACCGAAACCCCAGTTTCACAACCCGTCCCCCCAGGGCCTGTGGCGTGACTACCCCAATCCCACCTTCCATAGGCTAGGGGCTGGTGACTAGTACTAAAAAGGAATATCCCTAAAACAGGAAGGCATTTCATTTAATCATGAACTAACACACAACCCAAGAACACAACTAAAAGTAAACACATAGTAAAACTGCAGTAGAAAAATTGTGTACTAAATGTAAAGGGGGCGGGAAGAAACCCAACTAAAATGATACAACTAAAACTGAACATAGAAAGCTACTCCTATGACCATCCACCAAGGATCCTACCTGATGCTTAGGTACAACTAGTCTCCACTACACTCCATGTCGACCAGTCTCCACTGAGTATCACATGGTTTTGGATCCTACAGTTTCAGCCGACCCACTCGTCTTATGTAGAAGACACAATGAGGTGCGGGAAAATCCTATGTAGGGGTGAGTATAAAAATACTCAGTAAGGACCCTGAGACCCCCGAAGGTCTCTCAGAATTCCACAGAGGAATAAAAAATACAAGATTTCCATCACAAACCACAATGAAATAGTCACAAATCAAACCAAGTATAACATAAGTATAGTTGTACAAATGATTAGTCGTAAGGAAATTTCAACTTATTGACCCACACATGATCAATAGGTACTAATACCTACAAGACCCATATAAGATCGATAGGTGCTGATTCACACAGAATCACTAGGTACTGATTCACATAGATCACTGTGAGATGATTCATTAAGAATCAATCAGTGCTGATTCACAAAGAATCCTTATGTGCTGATTCACACAGAATCACTGGGTGCATATTCACACTGAATCACTCAGTGTTGATTCACATCGAATCTCTCTTCATTCAACATGTCATAGCAAGATAGAGGATTCCAGCTCATAGTACACTAGTTTCTGGGAGGAATGGATCCTCAATCCATTGTTCATATTTCAACCATCACCAAGTCTCCCATAGAAGATACCACAATGATCTATCACATCATAAGGGTTCCAATGAAATATAAAATGCGTCAACCATATGCCCGATCTGTGTGTTATCGACATTTTAATGCCAAGTTCCCAGCTGGATTCAGGGTCGATCCAACCTGACAGTACTCCAAAATTATCCAACAATATCTTGAAGTATCTTAAAAGGACCGTCTTGCTTCAAGGATCCCGTCGCTAGAGATGGTTCGTCAAAAAAATGTTTGGTTCACAAGATACAATCATTAAAGTGTAACTAGGTCAGAATGGGTCTGGGTCCGATCTGACCCAGACTGGGCCGACCAAGCCTGATTGGGATGGGCTGCAGACCGTTCGGGCCCTCCCGAGATGGGCGGGGCCGCAGCAGCTCAGTCCACTGGCAGACTCAACCCGTGCGGGGGTCGCGCAATCCACTTACCCAATGGATCAAAGTAGTCATTCAGATCCTGGATTGGCAGCACCAGGTGATGCCGCCTAGTCACCTGTGGGACCCATATGGTTTGGGTCGTGGCTTCGAGTCACCAACTGTCTCACCACGATGCATGATGGAATGTTGCCTCCCGTCTTTATGGATAGCTGTTGTCGGCCACCTATCCGACTGCTGTAGCACCGAGGGTCACTGCCCTCATCTGCGGCTGGTGTGCGCTAGATACCACCTCCACCACGAGCACCAGTCACTGGTGCTCGTGCATAGTTTCTATACCAGCAAATATTCATCGGGCTAGAGGGTGAGCTCCGATGGTTTGTTCATCATTTCATATGCTCATACGATCCTCCTGGGTTTCCACTGTCTCTGCGCACCTCCCGGTTTCAAGGTTTTTTCTTGTGGGAAAAACATGTATCCAAAGAATGCAATGAAAATCAAGAGGCAGAGGGTCCAATCATTATTCTTTTGGACCATGACCTCTATGTTAGCAATATATCATGTGTGAGTAATTTATAAACCATATTAAACATAATGATAAACCCCATTCAAATCCCCCACAATGACCACCCACAAATTCAAGAGTGAAGAGAAAGTTCAAGGGAAAATCTTGAATTATAAGACAACCGCTACTGAGTGATTCTATAGAGACATTGCAGTGGTGGATTAAAATTCCGTGTTTGATGAATCTACTGGCGTTCATAGATCTCGGTTCATTACCACCAGAGCTACCGTCTTCATCATGGGAAGGTGTCAGGTCACTTCGCCAGCACTTCCTCACTTGATGATGCCATGTCAAATGCTCTACCTCAAGACCCATTTAAATAGAGGGGGGAAAGGGTTATTAAGGCACCGAGGAATTAATGAGGTTCATTAATTGACGTAATTATAGTTCCACATTAATTAAAAGAGGGGTGGTTACAGAACCAAAGTGCATCCAGGAAATTAATATCCCATATTTTAAAGTCTAATAAACTCTGTGGTCCCCTCCACCGCTACTCAATAGGTGGTAGGAAAAAAAATAACAATTTATATGTTATTTTATTAAATTTTTAAAAAGTTTTAAAAACTATATTTTTCCGCCAACCAACTGCGATTGAAGTTAATCCTTTCTTAAGAGAATCTCGGAATTGTGGATTCATCGATGTCCTTGAATTTCAATTCAGAGTACTGGTTTAAAAGGTAAAAAATAACCACCCGTATGTTTACTGAACATACCTTAAAAAGGTTCTAAATTCCCATCTAGGCACACTCGGTCTCAAAATCATGCACCATCAGTTTTTATAGACTCATAATAATCCCAAATATTTTTAAAAAACAATTACATGGAATTTCCAGGTCTTTACATGAAGATAAATGGTGTTTATTATTTCAAATCAGAATGAATGATGAAGAAGTTGGAAATATTGAATAGAGGAAATTTAAATAACTTTTTATAGGGAAATAATTTTCTCAGGAACAATGAGATGATATGGAAATTCAATTTCTGAGTCTGAGAAAAAAAGAGCATGAGAATGTTGAAAATTATGATGCTAACTTCTCAATGATAGCAGGGCACACTGTAGAAAACAAATGTAACCCATGATGTAAAATTGATCGATTCTTTAATGGGTTGATACCATTCCTCTGACAGTATTTGGTCTCACAATATTTCACATCATACGGTGATATAGTCTCATGTTATATTAAGATATAAAATGAATTCTCTATGTCTTATGAAATTAAAGTAAAGTCAGAGAAATAGAGAACATTGGAGGAAGATACAGGTAAAATAAAAAATGGAATGAAGGATTTTCCTTTATGTGTTTAATGTGGGATGAAACACCCTAGTATTTTTAAAATAAATAATGGGAGATTTTTATAATGTGTTTAAAAAGGCCATCATGATCATGATTGTTAGGGGTAGAAAGACGTTGTCAATGATCAGTGCAACAATTGAAAAGAAATAGGAAATTATGCATATTATTTTCCAAAGAATCAAAGAAAACATAGCTCAACATTAGAAAATTAATCAAGGTCATTCTTTTCATGTTACTTTAGTAAATGTGGAATAACTAATGTATTTGTGTTTTTGTATTCAGGAATTATATTCTGGTTATAAGAAGAATGTGATATAAATAATGATGGTAATTCATTACTTTTTATTCAGTAAGGATTTAATATGATAGAGGGAATCATATTTTTTGTTTGTAACAATAGGATTAAATTTATGTTTGATGGGGAATCTGATGTTATAATTGATTTTGGAAATTTAGGGACTTTTTTAGAGAGAGTTTGGATAGATGTATTATAGATAACTCAAAATTTTGGAATTGATAAATTTGAACATCAGATAGTATTGTTTGAGGATAAAAAATTTCATAATATAATTTTTGGATTGTTATAATACTATAGTTTTAGAAATAGGACAAACAGTAGGTTGGGAGATAACCATTCTCATCGGACAAAGCTACAATAATCGAACGCACAACCGAAGTGTGACAAGGATTTAGCACCTACCACTAGCCTACAAGAAGTCCTTGGCTATTATAAAATATTTTTCCTTATTTAAGTGGTATAGGATTATATTTGGAACCTTATACGATTGAGATAAATATAATATTTTTGAGTTTTATCTTTTCATGAGAAAAATGTGTTTGTGGTTGAGGATGAAACACTACATGTAAATTAAGTATGATTCATTGGGTTCTTAGTCTATGAATTAAATTAATTCTACCATACTAGGAAAAATATAATAAAATCAATTTTTTTTTCCTAGTACCTTCTTTTGAGATGAATCAAATGGTCTTTTAGATCATTGTAGATATATAGCTTTCAGATTGCTTACTTTCTCCTAATAATATTCTTTATCATTTTCCATAAAAACAAGATGGTTAGTTTTCTCTTCCATATCCATTATTTCCTACATGGAATCCTAGTGAGTGTTATTTTGGGTAACTTTTATACTTACATTTCTTTATTTCAAAATATATGTCACATTAATCCATTTTTTGATGAGGGATCTCAAATAAGATATTTTGAAATTTCAAACCCATAATTTTAAATCCTGAAATAAAGTTTAGAGGATTAAATTTATTGAAGGAGGGGATAATGTAACACCCTATTCTTCCAAAGTACACTTACTTTTTAATAATTTAATAGATGGCGATGTATGCAACACCGAGTTCAAGCACACTATGACCTATCAATCCAACCTTTTAAAAAGAATTTATGAAAATTATTAACAAAATTTTGAATTTAAAATACCCCCTATAATTTTTAAATTAATATTTTTTATCTTAGATATAATATAAGGACAAATTATGTTTTTCAGATAAATGTAGAATTTTTAAAAAAATGCAGTTTTTCTACCTTTTAATGGAGAACCATTTTTAAATCAAATATTTGACAGTTTTATATATTCAATTTTGTGAAATTAATTTATTATATAGATTAGGTACATAAAAATATAATTTTCATATTTTTTTGGTACTTTTCTAATAACTTTCATGTTTTGATGAATAGTGAAAAATACCAAATTTTCATTGAAAACAAATTTTTTAATTGAAATAATTTATAGTGTTAAATTATATATTTGAGTGGAATTATTCTATAATTAGATTATATTTATATTATTTAATATAATTTAGGTAATTTTAAGTAATTTCACATTTAAATAGGATATGAACACATGTCAATCTTTTGATAGTTTTTACTTGTTAAAAACCAGTTTTTTGTTTTTGAAAATGGTAATTAATTGTAAATTAATTATAGAGACTTCTGTGTTTTGAATTTTTGAAAACAGATTCCATTTTTGGAATCATAAGGTCCACATTTTTGAAATAATTATCTTTTATTTTTGGACATTATGAATAGTAATTTCAACGATTATTTTTATTTACCATGGTTAAAGGGTAAATAAGGTAAATAATGGTAACAAAAATAATATTAAACTAATATAAAAATACTCTAACACGTGACCTAATCATATTTTATTATATATATTTGACCACGATCATCCTTAGGATGAACGGTTGGCCTTTGGCGACCACTTGGGAGTTATAATTACATGTTATAAAAATTAATTTATAGTAAAGATAATTATAACATAAACATAAATCTTTAACTAAATCGATTCTAATATAGGGTGATATGTAAGATAAATTCGACTATAAATAGTCATTATAAATATATATGGATTCCCAACATCATGGTATTTTACTTATAATTTATAGAAATTAAATAATTAAATTTATTTATGAGACTGTATTGATGCAGTTTTTTCCATATTAATGAAAGAATCGAATATATGATATTATAAATATTAAAATAAATTTAAATTTTTGATTCCATAAACGAATTTTATAGGTGAATATGACATGTTAGGGTTGGTTATATGTATTTTTTTCAAGGTAACCAAGTTGTTATGACTTTTAAAAAAACCAAATAATAAATAGTGTCAAAATTGACATAAATGAGTTTAAAAAAAATAATCTTTTATTAAATGATATATTATATATTAATAATGTTAAATATGTAATTAATATAACATATTATCATTAATTCCAACATTATAAATTTTCTAGGGAAATAGTGATGGAAAATTAATTACATTGTCTCACGAGGTGGTAGTCTAACGTACAGATAAATGATGAATTCAATTTCCATTCGATGGAAGGGGATATAGTTATAGGTCATTAAATATATAAAGTAAAATATAAATATATTTAGGATAATTTTTATATCATTTTATCCTAATTGAATAAGGTCTTATGGATGTGGAATAAAAAACAACACTATAACAGGAAGATAAAAACTATATCTCTTGTTGGGGAAACCTCATTTTCATAAACCCTTTGGACAACTAAGTATGGGTTTCTTCATAGGAAAGAACTATGGAATGAGGTTATATATTATTGGAATTTATTTGGGATGATATTTTTTTATCCAAATTGGGTGGTTGGGGTGAATAAATAAGAATAAGAGAAAATCCTTTAAGTGGGTGAAGGAAGTATTGGAATTTCTCAAAATATTAAATTAATATAAATTCATTTTGAACTTAAAATGGATTAATAGTGGTTTATTTCAATGATATGCTGATTATAGTTCTCAATACCCTAATAAAGTAAAAAATCTCCATGTTATGTGGAAGAATCTAGATCTTATTTTCAGGCATGTTTCTCTCTTCGTTGGTGTTTTTGAGAAAAAGAGGAGTTTTTGAAAAAAAATTAAGTACCCACCGTGTATATATATGTACTCATCGTGTAATCTTATTCCATGAAGAGCTATGTGTTGGACATGTAATGGCCAATCACACAACCATGTGTGGTGACCTAGAGACTGCCTTATGTGGGGGCTGGTAAGGGCAAGTACACACTGTGTACTTCCAAAGTACGTGCCGTGTAATTTTTTTTTCATTAAACAGACCGGGGTCATGTCTAATTGGAAGAAGTTTCTTCATCTTGGCCTTCTTGGACCAAGAGCATCTGTATGGCGCCGATCCTTCCCTATTCCTCTAGTTGAGCATTTGTTCTCCTAATCGAACACTGTCATTTGCGTCAGAATCAAATTGGTGAGTTCTCTCTTCATCTTGAACCTCATTTCCTGATTTCTCTTCTCTTGTGAGTTATCCTTGGTTGAAATTTATAGACATTTTTATAGATCTTACATATTATAAGTTTATTCAGGAGCTGACGTGAGAGTATATCAATCATACAACATAGTGGTAGTTGGTTTTTGCCTTTCTATAGATATTCTTTGGGTTATATGTGAAAGAGTGCCCAATATCTCATTTGGGGTATTGCATTTTTACATATTTAACCCTATTATTGCCTATCGCGATTTATATTCTTGATTAGAGGTCAATTGAATGTGAATATGGTTAATTTTTATAGTATGTCTGTCTTTCCCATGCTTGTATTATTTATGACCATTTTGTCTTGCTTAGATTGTTAGGCAGATTGTTTCTCATTCCTTGTACTGATAGGATGGAGTAATATTATTTACCTGACAAGCTATTATGATATAGAATATTTAAACAAGTAGTTCATGAGGTATACTTTGGCCATTATATATTTCTATTCTCAATTGAATTACATTGGGCAGTGAGAACCTGGTGTAGTAGACTATAGGGACAATGGAATTTGAGGGCTTCTCTAGAGTGTCTGTTTAATGTTACGATGTGATACGATAGGGGGAATGGATGTGAGTTCTACCTGAAATTGTCTTTAGTTACTCGATGAGGACCACAAGGGGAATTGTATATTGAGTGCTTTTCAATAGTGCCTTTTTGTTACCGATATAATACTGTAGGGTGAATTGATAAAGGGTGCTTCCTCAGAGAGTTTGTGCGAAAGCTGAACCATATGGGTTATACTGTGTGTATTTCCCAGAGGATTTCTTGGGATTGTTTTGGTTAGAACAAAGGGTTTAGGCTTTGAGTACTTCCCCGAGTGTTACCTACTTATGGTTAGCTACTTACATGATATCTGATAATTGAATTCATTTGAAACTGTAGGATTGATTACTTTTAAATATTATCTTCTTTACTACTTCAATTTGATTATAGACTGCCATATATGTTCACTAACTATTAGGCACAATTCGTTGGTTGGTTTCCTACTTGGATTTAGTCTCACACCCTATTTGGGTAATTCTATTGGTCCCAAATAGATCATATTTTTGTAGGTATATATAAGGTCAAGATCCCTTCTACTTTAGGTACTTGATTGCTAAAGATATGGGGAGCATGGGACCAATTTGAGGCCTGCGATATGGTGGAGTTAATTTCTGTTTTTCGTTTAACATTGGTTTAGTATGGTATTCCAGCATTGTGAGCTTTTTGGATTCTTTCTTAGACATATATATCTGGAATCATATGTATATATATGTGTGAGATACAATTATTTAATACTTCTGCTGTTTATCTATTGCATGGTTTACTGCTTTAGTTATTTCTATTTGTTTTACATCCGCTCTATTACTCTGCCAATGCGATCATCATTTCCCCACTATCACACCCATGTCCCTCGCAGCTAGTCGGCAGCCTCTGACATTCGGGGAAATGTTCTTGAGGCAATGTGACCAACTGGTGTACGAGGCACCACAAGGAGGTTTCCAGAACCGAGATGTTACAAATTTTTATCAGAGGAATTCTTTCATCTTGACTTAATATTTGGATCCTATAGCTAGGGATCAGAAGGAATAAGTACTTAGTAATAATTTGTGCCATAGAGTAGCTAACCTGTGTACTGGGAAAATCCAATCTTCCTCATTATTGCAATTTTTTCTTGTTTTTCAATTTTACAATTGATTTGATTTCACCGTTGGGTGATCCACATGATTTGTATTATTATTGTTGATGTTATTGAGGTACTATTTTTGTTTCAACTCGATGAGATGAGGTTATTCCATCTCATTCATCATATAGGAACTTAATGAAAATCATATGTCATGCATTCCTACCAAGCCATTTAGGGTGCATTAGTAATTGTATGTTGTTGTGATAGATGACGTGCTAGATATGCATGCTATTGTGAAAGATGCCTTGATAGAATAGTTTCTTTTGATAGGGTATTTAATTGTTTAAGGCTTCATTTGAATGAAAGCCAAACTTTGGTTCTAGAGGTGTTATGGCCCGCATGGATTGGAATTTGGTGGATCATTACTATTTTATGTTTATATATGACTTGTATTAGATTAAAATCATGGAATACGGGGAAGTATGGTCCCCCACATATTAGAATTTGGTACTTTAATATTCATTTTAGTGTTTTTCTAGACTTTTGGGGTAGTTTCTGATGCTTACTATCTGAAAAAACCTATAATACACAATGTGTAATGATGAATACATACCATGTGTCCTTCTATTCTATAGGAAATATTTTTATTAAGTACACGTCATGTACAATATGTACACATTTTATTCTGTATATACATGTCGTGTAGTCCCTAATAGTGTCACTGGTTGTGTGGGAAAAGACATTGGGTTGGGAAATCTTTGGTAGAACACACTCTGTTCCTGATGTACACATCGTGTTGTGAAGGCCATGTGTCCGCCCATGTGACTAACAACACGAGTGGATAAAACATAGGTTATACACGTTGTGTCAAGATCGAATGCACCGTGTAGTGTAACCCTTGTATTCGGCCGTGTTACTAACTGCATGGGTCAGTGAGGTTTGTCTGGTACACGCCGTGTTTGGGACTAACACTCCATGTAGTCTTGTTCTTGGAGAACCATGTGTCTTAGTTATGTAGACGAACTCGGGAAAGGAAAGAGGATTCAATTACATGTCGTGTGTTAGGACAACACACCATGTGTATGGGGTGTTACACGACCAGGGTTGGAAAAAGTACACGGCCATGTGAAGGCTTATGGGAACTTGTCGTGTAGTCATTATACATGCCATGTATCCATGTTTTAAAAAAACGTGAATGATTTTTTTCCCATGTTCCCTTCACACGCATATATGTTTCAGTCCTTGTTAATAATTATCTAAGGTGTGCTATTGACCTTGTAGAGTCATGCCATCGAGATGTCCTCCAGTTACATTATAGTGATCAGTCACCGGATATGGTTGATCAGGGACTACCAGTAGATCCTCCAATTGTGCCTATCTTGGAACCAACCATTATCCCAGATACATGTGCCAATGCACTTCTCCGAGATGGCTTCCTGAGGTTCATGCAGACCTTCTAATGAGTACCACATCCCACCCCTTCTATGGAAGAGTTGACACAGGTTTTCCTGCAGCAGCAGCATCCCACCTTCATAGAAGAATGAGGACCTCATTACTGTAGAGTCATAGTTAGAAGCCATTCTATCAATATTCAAGAATCTCGAGATGCCACTAGAGTGGAGGGTGAAGCTTGCTAAATATATTCTTCTCGAATCCCCAACGAGATGGTGGGATGTGATCTCACAGGCAGGACGCCAGCATTTATGGTGTGGGATAAGTTTCAGAATGGATTCTATGACTACTTCCACCCAAAGACCTTGAGGGACAATCAATCCCAACAGTTCATGAGTCTGGAATAGGGTACTCTTTCAGTTATGGTATATTCTTCTCACTTCACAGAGCTGCAATTCATCACGCCTATTCTAGGAGGGGATGGGTTATTTCTTGCAAGGAAGTTTGAGGATGGACTCAGGCATGACATCCGATATCAGGTGAACATCTTGAGGTTGACTTCCATCACATATATAGCCAATCAGGTGCTGATCACGAAGCACATTCTAAGGGATTCTGGAGTGGTGAGCCATGGTAGTTTGACATCCAGGGATGGTATCCCTCCTACTGATGGCAGGAAGCGGTACAAGGAATCTACACAAGGGGATCCAAGGAGGAAGGACACTTCTTCCAGTAGCCAGGTGGTGTGCTACCAGTGCAGAAAGAGTGGGAATATGAGAGAAAATTTCCCAAGAGACCTAGTGGAGTTCCAATCTTGCGTCAAGATGGGCCATATTTAGTGCTTCTATAAGATCATCTCACCAGAAGCTGGTGATATGGGTTCTTCTATGACTCCTCATTTGGGAGAAGCACCACTAGTTTCTCATCAGGCAAGGAACTGGAGTTCTTTCGACCATTCAGGTCGAGGTGAGGGTTATGGCCATGGTAGTCAATCTCAAGGATTTCATCAACAATAAGGTGGATCGGCTTACAGTTGTTAGGCAGGGTCGTAGGGCCGCAATGCAGGTCAAACATTTGTAATGGAGTAGACCTACCAGAAGAAGGATCCCAGATCCTCAACAGTATGAGGTATAATCCTACATCCTTAGTTTTAGCATCTGATTTTTCAATACAGGGGCTTCCCATCGATTTATATCTGTTGATTTTATTGAGAGACTTGGGCTCTGTATCTTTTCATCTACTGATATCTTGACGTTGGACACTCAGTTGGGGACAAAAATTGCTAGTGTATGACAGTGCAAGGAGTACCCTCTAGAGGTTGGTGGGTGTCACTTCCTATGGGACTTCTATGTCTTAATGTTAATAGGATATGATTTCATTCTCAGAATGGACTGGTTAATTCTCTTCTAGGAAGTAGTCAATTGCTATCGTCGAAGGGTGACTTTCTCTTCACCAAAGGGTATATCGTTTCTTCACAAGTGCGAATGGGATGTACAAGAAAGAAGAGCGGGACCCGTGCATCATGGGTTGGGTGGAGTTACATCCCATATTTATATTATTCATTTAGATGACCAGGGGACTTCATAGATGGACTTTCCTCAAGTGGTGGATTGTTTTAGTGAAGTCTTTCTATAGGACTTTTCAGGTTTGCCTCTGAATTAAGAGGTGGTATTTTCTGTTGAGCTTGTGCCGGTAGTGGCACCAGTGTCCATTACTTTCTATAGGATGTCTACACCAGAGTTTTAGGAGCTCAAGAAGTAGTCGGAGGAGTTTCAGGCAAAGGTTTTTGTCTGAACTAGTACTTCTCCTACGGGTTCACCTATTCTATTTGTGAAGAAGGCAGTTGATACCCTCATACTTTGGGTAGATTATTGGATGTTAAACTAGTTTATGGTCAAGAAATGATATCCCTTACCGAGGATTGATGGTCTCTTTAATAAAATTCGTGGGGATCAGGTGTTCTCAATGATTGACTTGAGATCTGGTTACCATTAGTTGCATGTTAGACCATCTGATGTACCTTTAACAGCCTTTCAAAGAAGGTATGGTCTATACGAGTATGTGGTTATTCTGTTCGGTCACACAAACGTGCCTTCCATTTTCATGGCACAGATGAACCGAGTGTTCCATCGATACTTGGATTATTTTGTGGTAGTGTTCATGGATGATATCTTGGTGTACTCTCACACTCTACACGACCATTCCACACATCTTGAGATCATTTTGTGTACAATGAGAGAACATCTGTTATATGATACTTCTCAAAATGCCACTTTTGGATGGACCAGATTCAATTCATGGGTCATGTTGTCTCAGAGGTAGGAGTATCGGTAGACCCAAAGAAAGTGAGAGAAGTAGTTTCCTAGAATCATCAGATGAATGTCTTGGCGGTAGAAAGTTTTCTAGGGCTGGTTTGATACTACAGATGTTTCATACGTGACTTTTCACATTTAGAAGCACCACTAATGGGCCTGACTAAGAAGTATCAAGGTTCATGAGTTCAGAATACTACAATTTATCCTTTTAGGAGCTGAAATGGAGGTTGAATACAACACCGATACAAGTATTTCTAAAGCGGAGCAAGAGCTATACTTTTTTCTGTGATGCATCTGGTATCAGGCTGGGAGCAGTGATTATGCAAGGGGAAGGGGTTGTTATGTATGCATCTCAGCAGTTGAGAACACGTGAGATGAACTACCAGATGCACGATCTCATGCTGGCTATAGTTGTTCATGCCTTACATTGTTAGAGACATTATCTTCTAGGAGATAATTTTATGGTTTTCACTAACCACAAGAGTCTCAAGTATATCTTCAATCAGTGCGATTTGAACTTGAGACACTGAAGGTGGGATGAGTACCTTCCATACTTTGACTTTGAGATTTTTTACATGACTAGGAAGGGAAACACTGTGGCTAATGAGTTTATCAAGTGGACTGAAATACATGTAGTTTAGGAGGCCAGCAGTGAGTGGTATATTATGGTTCTATTCTATTTGATGAATATGAAGGTTCCCAATAGGAAGGGGAGTATATTATTTTTAATCTATAGTTGTTACCTCGACTCTACTTGATCATGTGTGAATGAGGAAGCTATCAGATTCATAAGGCCCGGTCCTACTGGAATGTGTGTATGGAGAAGACCATATTCATAGATGAACCATAAGCGAGGATGAGACCTTGAGTCTTCATGGGCGCGTATGGGTGCCCGCAGATATACGTGAGGAGCTGATACATGACATTCATTCCTTAGTTTGGGTAGTTTATTCTAGTTTCTCTAAGATGTATTGTGATTTACAACATCAGTATTGGTTGTTAGTTATAAAGAGATATGTTTCTAGTTTCATCATGAGGTGTTCCACCTGTCAGCAGCTGAAAGCAAGGCATCAATGACCTGTAGGGATTTTATAGTAGTTACCCATTCCCAAGTGGAAGTCGAATGATGTCACGATAGATTTTGTGATAGATTTAATGAGGTCGCCTCGAGGGAATGATGCAGTTTGGGTTTCCCTTGATAAACTCATTAAGGTTGCTCACTTCTTGCCAATTAGGGAGACCTTTAGTGTTGATGATCTAGGTAGGGTTTACATCCAAGAGATTATACATTTACATGGAGTTACACACTCCATTATTTCAAATATAGATGCCCATTTTACATCTCAGGTCTAGCAGGGATTACATAAGGATTTGGGTACACAGGTACTTCGTAGTACGGAATCCCATACCAAGATAGATGGACAGTATGAGCATATGATTTAAGTGCATGAGGACATGCTTCGAGCATGCATCCTGGATCTTGGAGGTTCCTGGGTGAAGCACATACCTCTTGTGGAGTTTTCCAAAAATAATAGTTTTCAAGAAACTATTCAGATGAAACCATATGAGGATTTGTATGGTAGGACATTCCAATCACCCTTATGCAGGATAGAAGGCAGGAGAGGCAGCTATGCTTGCACCTCATCTTTTATTGGAGACCATAGAGAAGATATAGTTGATTCAGAAGAGGATCGGTACTACAACGTCTCAACCGAATTCTTATGCTGATCGATGGAGACGACCTCTAGAGTTTGAGGTTAGGGATCATGTATTCCTGCATGTCACACCGAGGTTGGGACACAAGAGGATTAGGAGACCAGTTAATCATTCACTGAGGTAAATTGGGTTGTTTGAGGTTTTTGAGAGAGTTTGGTCGATTTCTTATCGGTTGAAGTTACCTTAGATGTATCGTTCTATGCAAAATGTCTTTGTTGTTTCTCAGCATCGACATTATTTCTTAGACCCGTCTCATGTTTTTTTCAACCCCAGGAGGTTGAGTTAGTGGTGGAAGCCTCATTTTAGTAGCATCCTATCCAGATTGTTGATCGAAGTATGAAAGTTCTCTATGGCCGATCGGTTTCTCTTGTACGAGTGCTATGGCAGCACAGGAGAGTACACGACGATACCTGGGAGAGGGAGACCGATGTACGATCATAGTGGTTGGAGCTTTTCTAGATTTCTTATTCTCTGCCACCTTACTAGGGAAATTTGGGAAAAAATTTCATTAAGGGGGGATGTTTTTAAAAACCTAGATCTTATTTTTTATGTATTGTTTTCTATTATATAGCATTTTTGAGAAAAATAGGAGTTTACTAAAAAAATTTGGACTACACGCCATGTATATAAATGTACCCATCATGTACACTTTTTCCGCATGAAGCCATGTGCTGGCCGTGTGACCGCCAAGCACACAACCATGTGTGGTGACCTGAAGACCGCCTTATGTGGGGGCCAGTAAGGGCAAGTACATGCCATGCACATTATTTTTTTTAAATGAACTGGGGCTGCGTCAAATTGTAAAAAGTGTCTTCTTCTTCACCTTCTTCGACCGAGAGCATCTGTATGATGTTGATCCTTCCCCGAGCCCCTAATCGAGCATCCATTCTCTGAATCGAACTCCGTTAGTTGTGTTGGAATCACATTGGTGATTTTTTACTTCTTCTTGAACCTTGTTTCCTTATTTCACTTCATATGTGAGTTATCTTCAATTGATCATTTTAGAAATTTTTGTATATCTACTGCATTCTATGTTGATCCAAGGGCCGATGCTGGAGTACATCGATAATACAATGCTGAGGTAGGTGGTTTGTGCCTTTCCATAGATAGTGTTTTTGTTTTATGTGAAAGAGTTACTATTAACCCATTTGGGGTATCGTGTGATAACATATTTAACCATGTTAATTCCTGCTATGATTTATATGCTTGAGTAGAGGTCAATTGAATGTGAATATGGTTAATTGATATGCTATGGATTTATTAACCATGCTGGTATTGTTTATAACCATTTGGTCTTTCTTAGCATGTTAGGATACTTTATTTCCATTCCTAGTACTGATAGGATGGTGTAATATTATTTACCTAACATGATGTTATGCTGTAGACTATTTTTCCAAGTAGTTATTGAGGAATAATATGGTAGTTATATATCACTGTTCTCGATTGACGTACATAGGGCAGTGAGAACCTGGTGTAGTAGACCATAGGGAAAATGGACGTTGAGGGCTTCTCTAGAGTGTCTTTTTACTGTTACGATGTGATACCATATAGGAAATGGAGGCGAGTTATTCCTTAGAGAGTATATAGTTTCTCTATGTGGGCCACAGGGGGAGTTGAACATCAACTGCTTCCCTAGAGCACATTTCAGTTACTGATACGAGACTATAGGTGGAATTGACGGTGAGGGCTTCCTCAGAGAGTTTGTGAAAAAGTTGAAGCCGAGGGGTTAGACTGTGTGTACTTCCCAGAGGGTTGATTTTGATTGTTTTGGTAGGACCAGATGGGTTTGGCTGTGAGTATTTCCCAAAGGGTTCCCTGCTTATGATTAGCTTCTTACTTGATATCTGATAATTGAATGCATTTGAAACTGTAGGATTGTTTACATTTGATTACTTCCATGTTTACTGCTTCATTTTGATAATAGCCTGCCATATATATTCACTAACGGTTAGACATAGAACATTTGGTGGTTGCCTTCTAGGATTTAGTTTCACACACTATTTGGGTCATGCTTTTGGGCCCAACCAAATCATATTGCTGCAATTATAGATAAGGGAAAGTGACCTTCTACTTGAGGTACTTGATTTCTATAGAGCTAGGGAGCATGGGACGAATATAAGGCTTGAGATGCTGTGGAGCTTTTTGTTTTCTATTGAAATTTTGATTAGTATGGTATTCCAGCATTGTGACTTGTTTGACTACTTTCTTAGACATCTGTATCTTACATCAAATATATGTATATGTATGTGTGTGTGCTCTAGTTGTTTATTACTTACACTATTTACCTATTGCATGTTTCACTGCTTCCTCTATTGCTATCAGTTTTACTTCCATTGTATTACTCTACCAATGAGGGAATAGTTTCACCACTGTCACACCCAATGCCCTCGCTACTAGTCGGCTGCCTCGGGAGTTCGGGGAAATGCGCTTGAGGCCATGTGACCAACTGGGTATGGGGAACCTCATGGTGGATTCCAGAACCAGGAAGTTACATTATGAATATATTTATAGACATATCATTTGGTTTTAACCCCAATTTAACCCAATTAACTTTTAAGTTGACAACATTGTGCTTTACAAATTGTGGGTTAAGATATTTACTATAAAATGATTAAATTCCCATAAATTTACAGTGATTGAAATTATAGAACTTATCCCATTATGATGGATGAATATTAATTTTTTGATAATTTTATATCATTTAATAAAATATAGTTATTTATAAAATAGACATAATGAATATTTTAAGAACTAATCATTATTTTCACATAAATAATCTCAATATAAAACATATAACTAGAAAAATATATTCTTCTGTATATATAACATGTAAATATAATCTATAAAACTATTTTATTAAATAATTTATCTAATAAAATAGTTATTTTAATATCTTTAAAATTAGTTATTTTTTTTATTTATTAAAAAATTACTCCATCAACGTTTGAAAGAAATTTAATTATTTATTTATATAATAAATACTAATAAAATATTACCATGATGAAGAAAAATATCTTATAATTTCATATACTATTTATAATTTAGCATAATATTTGGATAACACAATATTGATAATATTACACTTATTAAAAATGAGAGTGTTACAAATTTGACTTCCCATTAAATAAAATTATATAAAGGTCATAATATCATCCATGTTCCTAAAAAATGTCATAAATTCAACCCTTGGAATATTATAGTCAAGGTATAATCATATAATATAATATAGTTATATCATTGGTCTATTTAATAGTTATTATCATTTTAAAAGTAACCTAAATTTACTGATTTTTCCTATACCGTGGTAATAAAAATTACTAATGTTACTATTCATAGTGTGCAAAAATAAGAGGGAAATATTTAATAAATTTTATCTTTATCATTACAAATATTTAATAAAATTTTCAAGATTTAAAAAAAAAGTTGTTTTAGAATTTTATTTAAAATCAAACCGGAAAAACATAAGGGAAATTTTTTTTTCCAGAAATTTCTCTTTTATATATAAAATGTTATTATACTAAATTCAATTAAAAATTTACTTAAAAACCAATAATAGGAATATTTTAAATAATAATGAGCTAATTAATATTTTAATCAAATCAAAAAACATAATTTCACCTTTTAAATAAAATTTAACTTTGAATAAGAATTAATATTTTTCAATAATCATTGAAAAATAATAATATTTTTAGAAAATTATAAAAAATTCTTCCTAAGTTAATTTTGACCTTATGATACTAAAAATGAGATTAATTTTTAGAAATAAATTTCTTAAATATCCAAACATTAATTATAATGTTCACTCATAAAAAGTAATAACATCATTTTGGATGAAAATTTATTTTTGAATAATCTATTTAAATTATTAAAAATTTGAGTGATTATTTTTTAAAAAATAAATAATAAACTTCAAATTACCATTAATAATATATATTTCATAATATAATTAAAAATATTATTTCTTTCTTATTTACAGTTAGGTTATAAGAGTCACATTAAAATTATAATATTTCATTTTTCGTTTAAAATCGGTGTTTCTTACCATGTATGCTATCGAACATGGTATTTACTTTTAAAATGTTATAATGTTGTTGAATTTAAATTCATTACATCACATGGGTATTAATTTCACCAATTTCATATTAAATTCACTATGTTAAAATTAATTATATGAGTTAATTGATTAAAAATTTTCCATCTTTTTACTACAAGACAATAATTTTTCATGGACTTACATAGAATATTGGAGAGTTATGTGCCGTGTAAACCCTACAAAGCATGTGCCAAAACCAGATGGTTGTTCAAATTTTCATTTTATATTATTATTTTATTTTGAATATATGTGATTGAAATCAAGATGATAAGAATAAATCCTAACAATCTGATTAAATGAACAAATTTATCGAAATGAAAGGTTACTTTCAAATAAATAAATTATAAAGATTCAATAAATATTTATAAACTAGACTTGAACCCTCTGACACCACATATTGGTTACACATGTATTAGAAGCACATGTTGTTCCTATAACTAACATTAATTTTATTATATTTAATTAATCATTCATAATGTACATGATATAAAAACCCTGATTTTTTTGAAGAATATTGACATGATCCTTTTGCTGAAACCAAGAGTTTCCAATTTCTATGTTAATTTGTATGTAATTTAATTGAATGAAGACAAAACTCAATATTTAATTATTTATTTGATGAAGATATTGGCCATTATACCTATATAATGTTTAATTTTCATTACATTGATGATTACCCAATGTAGATACCCTATAATAACAATCCACATGTTCTACTTTGGTCTTAGAACAACAATGATGATACTCTATGTTCTAGTCTGGTGGTACTAATCATCGATTATTTCTCATTTCATTACAAAAAATGACACCTTAAGTGTAGAATGGATCATATCATGGTATTTTTAGCCTAAGTGAAATGGTGGAAGAGAAAATATCTTGAGGTTGAAAAAAAACCATTGAGAAATTCATCATTGAGTGAGAATTTTCAAGGGAGGAAAATGTTGCACAAAAATACCAAACAATTATAATTATCATAATTTTATAGTTATTGACTCACAGACTGGGTTTCATATTAGTTTATTACCCAATGACACATAATAATATGTTAAACACCGAAGGAACCCCATTTCATGAAAAATTGTATTGTTATTATTTTATTCAATGGTGAGTGTTCACTAACGAAATGAAAAATATTTTTTATTGTTTGGTAGATAAATATTTATCGACAAACCAATAACCAGGTATTTTCTTCCCCTTGTAAATTATTCTATTGGAAAAAAATACTAATTTAAATATTATGTTAATTAAATAAATTTAGTATTCATAAATTTTTATTTAATTCCCTTTCTAATTAACAGAGATTAATATTATACATTCAATAAATAAATAAATATTATATTCAATATCTCATGGTTATATTATTTATTTTGATACTCATTTAAATAAATGAAATTTTTATTATTTAATAAATTTTTATTTATTTATTTTATTAATTTGAGAAGATAAATTAATATAATATATTCAAGTAAATCAATGATTACACAACTAATAATTATTTATTGAAATTTTTTATTCATTTAATAAATCATACAAAAATTATAATTTTCAGTTTGATAAATAATATTTAGTACAAATATTAAATATAAATTTGTTTAATATTTCACTCATATCAATGGAAATGCAATGTGTTCTCTTTTAGGTATCTTTATGAGTGGCATTTGGCAGACCATCTTAATGTTCACAATTACTATCTAGTGACGGCTCGGGACACCCATAGAGGAAGATTCCATGTTGCAATGACATAACCACATAAAAATTCTCACTATGTATTATATTACCTTTATCATAATATCTCATCAACGAGGTTTCATACTAATAATATTAGACTATATGATTGATATGTATGTCTTTTACTATCTTGAATAAAAATGTTGTTACACAATGGAAATATAATTTAATCCAATAGTGCAATTACAATAAAAGGGTATCGATATAAAATTTAATAAATATGGAATGGAAATATACGTAATTGAAATATTCATTAACTATAAATCATTCGTGACACACTCAACAAAACAAAATTTTCTATGTTTATTCTGGTCATAGTGTGTGACCATTCATCCATGTGCACATGTAATGTCCTATATATTTAATAATTAAAAATTCATAGAACCATTATAAAAAAACATATATGGGAAAATATGATAAAATATGAAAATACATAGTTCATACTTGTTTTTTGATTCTCATAATTCTCAATCATAGAGATTACTAAGTGGGAACTTCAAAAAATGAAGACTCATCTACTTATAAGTGATCACATATGATAACCAACACACAATGTGTCCCATAACAGAGTGTTATCCAACTATAGATTAATAATTATGAATATTTTCATTAAACACAGGGGTTCTCATCATATAGGGTAACTTATATGACCTTTTAAACATGACTTATATTCTAATACATTATCTCATTAATGTTATATAGAATAATAATCAATATGTGATAAGGTATTTATTAATAATTAGATCATTGATTACATTCTAAATCCAATGTATTTAGTTATGGGGATCTATCTATCACCACACGGTGGATGGGGTCTGGAATTAATCTATTATAATAAATTATAATATTAAAAAATGAAAATAAACTTCTAGGACCTGATAGACTCTATATCCATTCAAACATTAATTCCAACTTTTACGTGTATATAATATAAAAAATTGAAAATTTAAAGTGCACATGATTTTTATAAAGTTCACCACTATTGTGGGTGTTAATTTTCATGCAATTTTTTGGTTTACTATTAGAAATATAGTTTCCACTTAAATTAATTTCTTATTAATGTGGTATGGGAAGTTACAATCCTTTTAAAAAGTTATTTCTAATGATAATGTTTCCTGAATGATTATTATAGTAGTTCCCAGAAATTTAAAATATTACCACCTAATAATGTTTGTAAGAAACCATTTTCTTCCAGTTTCATTAGAATCAAATTTTATCTTCATTCAAGGCATGTAATTCAAAAAACATAACTTCTACTCATAATTTGAATTTATAGAACATAGTTGTCAGAAAAAACTAATATTGGAACATTGGATTCAAATCTTCTCATCTATGGGATACTCCATAAATATATACATCTTCCACAACACTAAAATACACTAAAATAACCACTCTTGTTCATTGATAAAAAATATACATCAATACATATAGGCTGGGCTAAGAACATGTCTTCTTTGAATTATCAGCATAGTGTTTTGAATGAACTCACCATTTATATAACCAACTCATTAGTAATTAAATTTTCCTCTATGAATTGTATGATATAATTATTTTAAAAAATATTCAAGAAAATTTGATTCCTATAATGATATTAGAGTCATTAAACATCATCACTCTTGAAAATATCAGAATCAACTATCCCATACGATTTTACGAATCTCACCGAGAACCATGGATTATTTTTTTTTTAAATTTTTATACAATAAAATATTTGATAAAAATCATCCTATATATATATACTATACATAATTTTTATGTTAAATCCCACTAGAATATTAAATTTTTATAACTTATATGTAACTTCATGGACCCATTCAATCTTTTTTACCATCATCTCTACATTACCCAATCAACTACAACTTTTGAATCAATTAAAGATATCTAGAAATCATCCTGAGAATCCTTTGATGTTCTAATATCACAAAAAAACATTTCATAAACTATTAAATATAGAATATTAATATTAAATTCAACTTTTTATCAGAATAAATTCTAAATGAATTAGCTTACGACTATCTTATATTCTTATTTGTAACTTCCATGAATATAGTCATTATAATGCTTAACCATCCAATCATAGATCGTTCCACTTATCGAGACTCATTAAAGTTTCATATTGAAAATATTGTTTAACACCTCTAAATTATCATAGTTATAATTATAATAGTAAATTAATGGGACTCCACTTATTATCATAGTAATCTTAAGAACCATTTCGTAAGAATTTTTTCCTCAACACTATCTTATTAATCATTCACTATTTGGATGTGTTAACTCATATCATCCTAATTTTAGTCAATTTACTAATAACGATTATGATGTCAAAATTAATGTTTTATATACCATCATCTTAATTAATTTATATAATATTTCAAAAATTCTCTAATATTTTTAAAACTCGTTACAAAATCATCCCATATTCTTCTTACTATAGAAATTTATATATGAAGTTGGTTCTCTTATTTACTTTGACAAATTTCAAATTTTTTGTGCATATAAATTTTATATGAAAAGTATTTTTTATTATGTATGATGTATGATATATTAAATTTCCATATTTTTAAATGAATTCCAACAATTCTAATGATATGCCTGTCCTTCGATCATTAGTACTCACTGGTTACTTTTTTCTTCTTATTGTACACTATGTCACCATAAAAAACTTATCAAGTAGCATGTAGACATTTAATTATAGACCATACATATATGGTTTATATATTTTAGAATCTAATTAAACCTTAAACATAGTATAAATTCTATTATTGATTAAAAAAACTCTTACATATAAATTCCTTTTCCAAAACATAATGGCACTAAAGAATTAATACACATTACAAGGACATAAAAATATGTGTAACATATTGAAACAAGTATATTTATTGAAAACATAAAAAAATTAACCATTCATCCATGGAAATAATTATTCACTCTTTAACAAGTTTTTACTTCTTATTATTGAATTTATAAACCTTATCTAATATCATCTTGATCCTAAAAATTAGAATTATGACTGGATCTTTAAATTTTACTCAATCCATCCTCAAGAATTTAGTTGAAAATTAATTAAACAACATAAATCATTAAATTAGGATATCTTATTCCCCATCATATTTATATTCAATAACAATTACTGTTCTTTCATCATATATAAAATCTTATATAAAATCAGGTATTTTCTCAATGGGAAGTATTGTGACATCACATTGTTAGATAAAAAAGTGTTTTTTGAAAGAATTCATTATAGTCCCAAAACATCCCCTTGTCATCTCTATACATGTTTAAAAGAAAAAATTTTCATATTCACAAATGAAAAACTATAGTGTTGTGAAATTTACTCTCTATTTGAGAATATGGTCTAAATAAAATTAAGGAATTCCTCATGATATCCCTAAGTTGGAGGGAAAGGATTAATATGAAGTTTAATCCTTAATCCATCAAATCTTATGTGTAGAATATATTTGGTGAACATATTATAAATTTAATCTTTTGGTAAGATATACCCTAGTTTCATATCTCTATTTTCTAGTTTTTTCTTGGTGAAATTATAATTAATATCAATGTGCACAGATTTTTAGTGTGGTATTCGGTTTTAGAAGAGTTGTGCTTCAGTAATATTAACAAATGTAATTTTCTATATATTCACACCATTATCCCTAAAATATTTAATTAAAACATTAATCCACAACATCTAAGTACACTCATTTGTGGAAACAATATGTTAATATTCAATAATAAAAAAAGTTAAAAAACATTGTTTCTTAATTTTCTAGTACAAAAAAATTTCAATTAAAAATAATTTTCCTCTTAATGTTTTTTTTAATCATTGAAATATATATGATAATCAACATAAGGGAAATCCAATATGTTTATATATTCAATAATTCTATAAACCAGACCATTACTTATTATTATTTTGATATACCTATGAATTATTTTATATAATAAATTTGTAGGTCCTTAGAATCATCCTACTATAAAGAAAAAAATGTTATTACACAAAAAATATATAGTCATTAATTATTATGATAAATCATACATTCGATCAACTTCATTAAGTATTTATAATTTTCAATTTTCCCTAATGAGTCTTCAGTCATCTCTACACCAATATTAATGGGTACAAATTATCCCATTGAATCATCCCAACCAAAATTCATCAACTATTCCTTGGAAAATTTTCCAATTATAGTAATAAGTACATTTACTTATGTAAAAGTTTTTACCCTAGGAAAACATGAATCTATAATAATTGAAATAGAAAAATTTCCCTTAATTTTTTTTTGAAAAATTTAAGATTCATTTTTCCCATCACCTAAAATATTATTTCATCAATATATAGAATTATATATATTGTAAAAATTCTGATATCCTATATACACAACAAAAAATAAACTTTTATTTTAGTATAGTTCAATTATTTCAAGAAACTGTTATGATTTTTTCACAAGTCACGAGTCAAGTATTTTACTCCATATAAGGATTGCACATCCAAAAGATAAATTATATAACCCCAATATTCTACAGTAAATTATTTTGTATTTTAAATTATTATAATGAGTGAAGAAGTTTATTTAATATTCACACCATAACCATGTGAATACCCTTATCAAACCAATTTGGATTTACTCATTGTGGTATCAGCTTTGTTAGATTATTACTTAAAACCCAATTAATTCTTAAAATAATCTTATCTTTGTTCGGGGAACTAGATCCTAGGTTTCATTTTCCTCAATATGTTGAAACTCCTCCTTCATTGCATTTATCAATTCTATATGCTCAACATAATTTGAAACTAATTGAGGTTAAACTAGTGAAATAAGATACATTTTTTCAATACTTATATTTCATAAAGTCTGAACTATAGATTTATAATTTATAATTATATTTATCTATTGAAACTAATTATATATCTTCTGAAATTTTAGTCTATTACCTCCAATACCACTTTCCTTAACACTTAACTCATTATGAAATGTAGAAATAATAATTATTTCTTGACCATCATCTTTTTCAATTATTTTTATATAATTTAACATGTTAACTATAATTATATATTAAATATATTATTTACTATCTTATTTTAAGTGATATTTATTTTCAATGAATTTAAAATCTTAATAATGTACCTACTTCTATACCCATTTGTTTTTGCAATTGTAGCTTGTTTTATTGGATGGATATCCCATGAATAGACATTCATCTTCTTTTCCTTAGTGTATCTTAAATCTAGATTTTTAATTGTAATTAAACATTGAATCATTGAAACCATGATGTATTTCCCTATAATATTATTCTTTTTACACTTGTCGTAAAGATATATATTTTGTTCTTGTATCATTAGTAATTTGTTTTTAATTATCTATCCTATTCATATAGCTTCTCACAAGAATAATTTTGATAGTTTATATTAAGAAATAACAGTTCATTGCATCTCAACATTGTAACACCCCAACCCCAGTTACCCAGAGTCAGTGCATTATTACATAACATTGGAAAGATACAGGGAATCATGTCCCGAAAGACCGATCAGTTTAGTAGCCTTGGAAGTACAAAATACACTCATAAGTTTATATTACATCATGAAATAAACACATCAACAACATTTTGTCCCCGTTTTAAACACACTTATATCCTTAACCTGCACCTTAAGGTCATCCAAAAAACACTTCTTCTCATCATAGAGAAAATAAAACATTGAAAGGGGTGAGCTTAGATTTTTAGTAAGAATAACAATATAGTGGAAAATTTCATAAATAAGAATAAACATTTAAGGCGTTATATAAGACTAAAACAAAAGCCTTTAAACATAAAATTTTGAATAATGTGGAAAATATAAAATATAATAATTCCATTTAGATATTCACATGGATATTCTAATAGTTGAATAATAACATGAAATATAAATAGTTACTTTCATAATGATGGAATACATAATTCCAGAATTCATAACCATATAGTACAGGCCCTATGCCAAGACTACAAATACGATTTTTTCAAGGCATTGGGCCAAGACACTAGTTTTTCTCATGAGACATACCTATGCATCAAGAATCAATATTAGTCTCAACTCATCACTTATTAACTCCAATTAATTCCTCATACAAAAGGGTGAAACATAATCAAAACATTCGAATTAAAACAAGCATACGAAAGGCCAATACATTATCCATAAACCATGAATGTTATAAAAAAACACATCCACAATCAAATATATAACATTACCTTCAATACAGTATGAAATATTTATTTCATAACAAATCAACCTAGATCTAGAATAATATCCTGTAAAGGATGTCGACATAGTTGAAAACGATCAGCAAAAATCATTGAGATAAATATCCCTTTTTCATGAAAATCATTAAAATTCTCACTATTTATCAAAAAGCTGTTTAAAAATGATTTTTGAATCAAAGTTTCCAATACCAAATTCAAACATTTAAAAGGAATTTCAATTTTAAAACATTAATTCCCATATAAATAAAACATTAAAACCATTTTTAAAACATGGACATTAATGAGAAAGAATAATAAATGTTTATAACATTTAAAATGATATTTTAGTTACAATTCCTAACAAAATGAGAGACGCTTAAATAAAAATAATTAAGGTAATGAAAAATTTATAATATCATAATAATAAAAGTATTGATGATATACTATGTCAAAGTACATTATATACACCAAATAAAAGCCAATTGATGCATACCAACAAAAAAGTCTCTATGGATTGTATGTTGAGATGAATTCTTTTATAAAGACCGTATCCTTAGGTTAAAAATAAGTAAATGACATAATAATGTTTGAAAAATATATATACAATAAATATGATTGGATATTATATGTAAATAAATCAGAGGACTTTTACACATATTCTTGTCAAAACAACACCAATTACTTGGATATTTAACTCAATGAATAGAAATTGAGTTAACTTACTATTATCATGTTTATATCGATGAACTGATAATTTATCAATGGAGTGATTATTTGTATCAAAGGTATATCCACAAAAAGGGGATTAGAAGTTACTATATAATTAAATAAATTGAGATTTACACACATAATCATGGAGTAATGTAATGAATAAAGAATGCATAAATCCCAATGAGTGGAAATTGAAATTTGAAATTCCCCAACCAATTTGTAAACTTACGAAACATACACCCCATAAAAGAAGTATTCTAAAATGAAGATGTAAATACACATAAATTATTTTATATTAAACAAGAAATACAATCATGGGTAGTATATACCCAACACAAAAAGAAATAGTGGAAATATAGCATGAATCTCAACAGGAATAAGAAGTGAGATGAAAACCCCTAACCATGTTGTAATCAATCTATTCACTAGAAAGAAAGTTATTGAACAACAAATTAATCACAAATTACCATGAATATAAAGATAATCATGATAATATATATCAAATGGTAGTGCACAATACACCACATGCAATTAATAAGTGGAAAACAATGGAAGTATTACGGGAATAAAAGTGAGATAAGAAATCCCTTACCTTGTACTTTTCCTTTGTTGAGGGCATGTTAAACTCCAATATAATAGTTAAGTCATTGTTACTAAATTATAAAATATCTATATAATTAAATATGATATCATATATGATCATCTAATATTTTATTGTTAATAACATTTTCATAGTATCATCATTTCAGGTGTTAACTTGTCTATTTTACTTTAAATACTTGATTACATAAGCCACACTTTTTATAGATAGGATGTATTTTATTCATATCTATAATTATATTACATTCATAAAAAATTATTTTTAATCATAAGATGAAAATTATTCTTGAAAGATTACTATGGGGAATGAATCCCATTGTGTTCGTAGAGATGGTAATCTGTACGTACACATGAGTGAAAATGTCATTATATTGTTGGTGAAATCATATGTAATTGGATGGAATATCACATATACAAAATCATTAACATGTTATATTTTTTTTCCAGTTATACTCATTATTATATGTATCCAAATAATGAAGTGTTTGAATAACAAACTACACCACGACGTGGCGACGGTAATCTGTACGTATGCACGTATGGTGACTATGTCAACTATAGGATGGATAGAATAATGAATATGGATGTAAAAGTTTTATCATAATATCACAGTATATAGAAGATACTATATTTATTATTTTATAATTGAGACAACAAAGAATTAGGATGTGTCTGAAGAAAATAACTTGGAAGAGGTGACGAAATATTTACCTCTTCTTCGGGTTATTCCTTTTGATTCGATCAAAATGGATCCTTAGGTTGGATTTATAACCAATTTAAGGCCTCTAGGATGAAGGGGGGAACGTTTTGAGGATATGTTGAAGGGGTTGGACGATCCAAAAGGCTTTGGAGGTGTGAAAGTAAGAGAATGGGAAGTTCCCTTTAATAAGAGAGGTGAGGAACACATTAAGAAAATCATGAAATATTATTTTATAATAAAAACCTTTTCGGTTTCTAGTGGCTCCAAAATGAATTATTTAAACGATAAGATGGGGATGGGTCGAAAAACTCTCTACTAATAGGTTTTATATAGGTTTAGGTCATCATATTAAACATTTCTTTTAGATTTAACTCTTAGTTAAATAGTTTGACATTTACCATGTCTCTTGGTATTTTTATATTATATGGTTAATAAACTTAATATAACAAGCCACGATAACCCCATGTGTTTCATTATTAATATATATAACCTTTTATATGTCCTTTTTCTAAACCATATATTTTTAGGAATATAATATGAATTAGTAACATAATATTTGTTTTAAAAAATCAATTATGTCAATTTTGACAATATATGTTATTTGATTTTTTTGAAAGCCATAAAAACTTTATCACTTCAAATATAAAATATTAAACTGACATTAACATGTCATATTAACCTAAAAAATTAGTGTAATTCATCATAATTTAAAATTTACATTAAATTGGAAATTTATATTATGAATTATTTTAATATTTCATTAATAAGGTAATTACTGGATCATCATTGTGTCATAAATAAATTAAATTATTTAATGTTTAAAAATTATAAATAAAATATCATTATGTAGGAAATTTTTTTATATTTATAATAAACATTTATTTTCAAATTTATATTGTGCATAACCTTATATTAAAAATGGCATAGTTATTAAACTTTGAATTTAACTCTTTTAACTATTCTTTAAATACAAATAATAATAAATGTCGTAGTCTAATAAAAGTGGACCAGAGAGGTTAATATTTTATTAATAATTTTGTTTGGTCAAATTATACATATCCAATAGAATTATTACATGTGTTAGAGTAATTATGATACCATTTTTACCCATAATTACCCTATTTACTTTAAATCATGGAAAATAAGTCAAAAGTTACTATTTACAAAAAATTATTTTCATGTTATTAAACAAAAATTTAGTTACTGATATTAACCGTGTCAATCAGAATTTTGAAATTCAACTCACAGAAGCGGTAAAATAATGTTTTATGCAAATTTGTAAATGGTCCATGAAGGTGGGTAAAAGACAGTAAAAAGTTCAATAAAATTTTATACATATAATTTTATTATAAAATGAATCCAATAAATTACATTGATATTATATATCTATTATATATCTATTTTGTCTTAAAATAAATTTAAATAATATTAACAATTATTTAAATAAAAAGTCGGCTTCAAACTTTAACGCAATGTTTTTCACTATTAATCAAAAATTGAATGTTTGAAGAAAAATACCAAAACCTTACCCAAATATAATTTTGATATTATAAATTAAAAAACATATTATATTTTACCAAATTAAAATCATATAAGTTTCATTAAATAATTTCTAATTAATTCCCGTTGTTAAAACCAAAAAGCGGGTTCTTTAAAAAGTATAAATTATCCAAAGATTGACATGTTTTTAGGTCAAATTTGAGTGTGAAATTACTTATAATGACCTAAATTATATTAAATGATAAAAATATAATATAATTATACTTCCAAACCATTCAAATTCATAATTTAACACTATAAATTATTGCGATTAAAAATGCTGTTTTCAATTAAAATTTAGTATTTTTCAGTAATCATCAAAATATAAAAGTTACCATAAAACTACCAAAAATCTATCCAAAATAATTTTTTATGTCTTGATCCTAATGAAGAATTTAATTTCCTTTAATTTAATATATAAAAGTGTCAAATATTGGTTATAAAAAGGGTTTTCCATTAAAAGGTGGTAAAATTGCATTTTTCAAAAACACTTCTTTTATCTGAAAAAATGAATTTGTTCTTATATAATGTCTAAGAAACACATAATATGGATTCTAAAATTATATGGATTATATAAAATTCAAAATTAAGTTATTACTATCTATAACCGCTTTTGAACAGCTAGTTTGGTATGTCATGGTGTGCTCAAACATGGTCTTGCGTGTAGCGCAAGATATTGAATTACTTTAAAAAATAACATACTATGAAATCTTGTGGTGTTACAAACATAACATATTTTTTTTATTTCTATGACAATATTATAATGTGGAGTACATGGATAACTATATTAATTTTTAATCCCATAAATTTAACGATAATTATTCAAATGAGTTTATAGAAATATTTTCCAATATATACTCTTATCATCAAATAATACATTCCTTGATCATTCCCAACTTATCATTTGAACATTATAAACATTTTATAGCATTATATTTATTGTTTATGGAGGATGAATTTTTTCTCTCATAAAAATCCTTAATTAATTTGACAAAATAAAGATCACCTATTTTTTATATGTAACTCTTTAGTATATATATATCAGATTGTATATGTTTAATAGGTTTTTTTGAATGAATCCCCTTCCTTTTGTGGTGTTTCTGTATCCTCATTCCCTTTTGACATGTTTAATAAATAATTTTTTTTTTAATTTGGTAAGATCACAAACAATATATTCCATTGATATTTACCTAAAATTTCTTTTACCCATATTTACTATTCTTCTATTACATTATTTTTTATCATCTTAGCGACCATATAATAAGAGTTACTTTGGTCCCTAGTTTGGAATAAATTACCACTACATATTTTCTTTAGTAATAATTCATTAATATTCTTGTTATTTTGATGATATGAGGATTTATTTTAAATATATATTCATTCTTATAATTTTTTTTTCAATAATAATTTTACATTTAAGGCCATCAAAAAAATAATCATCCTTTGATTTTTGTTTCAAATATTAAATCCTAGTCATATTGATTCCTCTAATTCTAAAGTAACTATCATTCCCAAAAATAACTTATCGTTCATCGAGATATGTAAACTTTATTAGTATTTTCAAGTAACTAGTAAAATGAGTGAAACAACTAGTATCATTTATTTAGTAATTACCATTTCTACTCACTTTTAGATCAACTTAAACTATAATTTACCTTTGATCTATTTTCATTTTCATAATTTTCTTTTATAATTATATAAATGGAATGTTTTTTTAAATATTATAAAACACTGTAAAAAATAGTAACAATATTAGTTACATCATTAAAAAATATCCTCCATGTAGTAAATGCAATTCTATTTCGATTGACTAGATAATAATTTTTTGTTATAAGTATTTCATTCCCTAAATATTTCTTCATATTCAAAATGATACATATTTTTCATTACAAGATGATAACCCTCAATTGATGAACACTATAATGGTGGGAGTAAGGAGTTATTGGATTTGGGACAATATATTCCATAACACTAATAATAATATTAGAATATTGGGATTCTATATTAATATAAGTTTTTAGTACAATATCATTGATATCTAGCTATATTTAGCAACCGAGATCTACTTTTTATTGTTTAAAAATTTCATTTTAAGTTCCATTATTATCTTATGATGTAGAATATTCTTCCTATATTTATTCCTACCCAAAATCATTAATTTTTTTATATATAAAATTAACATTTTCTGAAAAAGTTTAATTTTTATTTTTTGGGTTATAAATAACATGAATTATTGGAAAAACATTCTCTGTAGTAAGAAATGATTCATGTGTAACTTCCATAGCATTATTTAAATATTTGTTCTCATTTTTCAAATTATTCTCATTTTCATGTGTTCTAAACTTTTTTAATTAACTCATATTATTTAAAAACATGTATTTCCAAGATCATTCAAAATATTATCTTGCTAAAAAAAATTCCCTTTTATATTTTTAATATCATCATTACAAGAATTTTCCTTTTTATGAAATACTATTTTTATTTATGTTTTATATTCATCTTTTTTTAATATCATTAAATCATTCCTGTGTTCTATATTTTCCTTTATACATGCTTCAGGTTCTATATTAAACCTATATTCTATGTTGGTATCCTTATCTAAATTCTCTTTACCTATTATTTTTTCTAAATTTTTTTCCTGTATAATCCATGAATGTCTGGAAAATTTCTAAATCATTACCTTTGGAAAAAATAAATTTAGTGTAGTATTCTGCATATTCTTTACTGAATGTAATTATTCATTTATTTTTTGGGGAAGTAATATATCCTTAAACTATTTTATATCTTTTTTAGATCTTTTAACCCATTTATTTATTTGATGATTTTCTTATCACTCTTCATCCTCACACTCACCACCTTTATCTATATAATAAATTATTTCAAAGGAACCAATTCCACACAACATTAATCATTTCATGGTATGTCTAAATTTATATTAAATATTTTTCTTTTCATATTTTCTTTTATATAAGGGACATAATATTTTTATTCTCATCATCTATATCTTCATTCTATTTGGATAAATCGCTATATTTTATCTAAATGGTGTCAAATTTTATGAATTCTTAGGGATTTAAAAGATAAATACTCCTATATATTTTTCATAACTGTAAAATCATATATTATCTCATTAGGAAAAAATGTTTTATGAAAATAAAAAGAGTAAAATAATTAATATATTTAAAATTTTAATTTTTTTGTTTCATTTTTTTAATAGAGGATCCCATCAACTAATTGATGATAGTTGAAGCTTCTATTTTTTCACTAAAATCCAAAATGTTTATACAATTTATTTTCACATTTTTATAGTATTAATAAATAGTTATTTTTTTCATTATAATCACATTTTAAAACTTATATCTGATAATTTTGATATTTTATTTCTTAAATTTCACATTCCCTTCAAAGGTGATTTTATGTTTATTCTATATTTCTATAGTAGTTTGAGAAACATAACCACTATATAAAAAATTCTTGATAAGAAAATAATAATATCCTTTAATACCATTCCACATTCCACCTTATTTTTCATAAAAACATTCATGGGATAATGTTTCTTCTTTGGTGAAAATCCCATCGTTGAAGTATCAACATCCTATTGGATAAGTGAAAGAATATAGGCGAATATCCAAATTATCCATCCACGATAATGTTTTCTATTTCAATTTAGTAATAAATCCCCTATTTAACAAATTAAAATTCTAAATATCTGTTAAATTAAATACCTCTTAAACAGAACTCATGTTTCTCTTATAATATATGAAGTGCCTAGTAATATGATGTATAACCAATAATTGGGGGGGGGGGGGGGGTAGGGTGGTGATTTAGTAGTACCCTTTTATAATTTTCTATAAATTGAAATTATACATTGTAAAATTTATATGTATGAATCATATAAAACATTAAATCTTACACAAGCCCGCACTTAATTTAAATAATATAAAATTTAAGGAATAAAATATTTTTACTTTGTTTCACCCAGTGTGGGTAAATATTTCCTTTGGTTGTTTGAGTCCAGTTTGAGACATAAGAATCCCATTAAAATCAATAAAAATTTACAAGTGTTATGAAAAGGTATAATCTTTTTCCCAAATTTATTTCCCAATATTAATGTCTCTAAATAATGGATTATATTGGTTCCTATAATTTTTTTTGAAACATAAACTGTTCTACATGTTTCTTTTATAAAAACATTGAACATCCTTCGATACTTATAAATCATTACAATAAAATTCTTCCCGCAACCTCAATTTACTAAACATATAACCCAATACATTCTACTACACAAAATTTAAATTTTTGTCTTTTTAACTCATCTATATTTCTAAATTTAATTTCTTCCTACATTGCTCATAAAACCCACTCAAATCAAAGTTCTTTTACTTTGACAATAAAATTATACCAAAATATAGAGTTTTTTCCCACTATATAATTTTTTTACTATTATTATCCCATCATTATAAATGAACTCCCTATTTATATATATAACCTCACAATAAAAATATTTAACTCTGATCTTGGTTTCTTCAACCTTTTCTAAATCTCAGTTATCCTCCTTCAATGCCTTGAGAGATATTAGAGTAAGTTTTAAAAAAATATCTTGGAAAATTTGGAGCTAAATATATATAAGGTTTTTATACATATATTTTAGTGAGGTGACTAAAAATTAATTCTTTTCTATAATTGGGGTCCATATAAATATCCTTATAACGATTTTGACATCACATAAGGGTTAAATAAATTCCCTCTATCATTTTTGCATTGTTTGAAATGCCGAAAATTCACATTACTACTAAATTTTCTTATTCTATCTCATATGCATTAATCAATCATATTTTTTTCATTTAATATTTTAACTATGTTTTACTATCATCCAGGTACACTTTTTCTCTTCAAAATTCATATAACACAATTCTAAAACCCTCGATTCTAGTATATTAAATTTCAATTCATCTTTCTATAACTTTATAATTTGATCAACCTAGATAATCTAAATATTTAAATTTCATTAATGAAATCCAAAAATATTATATTAAAAACATCAACATTTCATGTTGATGAAAATTTTATTTATTTAAAAAACATATAAGTTTAAAATGAAAAAGTTAATCCATGAATCTAAATCCACAATGTTATTATTTTAATAGTAAATTCAATGATAACTATTTTCACTCATAGAAATAATTATTGTTAACTTATGTTAATTATATTTTCTATTATCAACTTATATAACCTTTAAAAATTGTATTTATTAACTCAAAACATTCTTAATCATAGTTTATTATCCAATTATCACAATATTCTTATAATGAATGATCTGGGTAACATCACGTAATATAATTTATAGACTATCCTAAAAAATCACATCAACTTTTGAAAACAAGCTAAAAAGTAGAATATTATATTTCTTATATTTTACTTTTAAAAAAGACATTGTTACACTTATTTATTTCAAAACTTCTACCATTTTTAGTGCACATGAATTTATTATAATAAATATTTATTCTTATATATCACATAATATATGCACCTTTTCCTTATTTTAAAACATACCCCTAAAATGGTAATTATATTTTTAATATTTTATATTTATTATTTAAAAACATACTTATTTTTTTTGGTTGTATAACACATCATCATCCTTTAAAAGTGAATTATATTTGGGTTATCAATTATTGGAGATCTTCATAAGCTGTTTAATATTTTAAATAAATTCATTCAATATGTAACAATGTGTGACCAGTAAGAATGATAAAAACACTAACATATAAACTATTTTACCAAAATAAGAATCATTTAGAACTGGTGACTTTATAATAAGGACTTAAAGATATATGTAACTTCCACACCCAATCATCTTGGTCACAAACTATGTAGAGAAAGCTTACCGTTATTTAGTCATCTTTATTTATTTGCATAAAAAATGTAATCCTTCTATATTTATAATAATTCCACATTAACTCAAAAAATCTAATCTATCCCTCTATAAATTACGTCTTCAACTTTAAATGTTTCTTGAAAACATTTTCACATATTTGGATGGAAAAAATAAAACACCTTTAACAATTCCTAAATTTTATTCAATAATTCATAGTATTAAGATCACTGAACACTAGTATATGGATTTTAATTATTTTATAAATTGGAAGGGTGGATCCATTGGTTACCATGGAATGTGATCAATCCCTATTATATGGTTTTGTTTTGTTTCACCTATTAGAGATAGTGGTTACTCAATGATTCATAAAAGAGGATATAGACTTCATATATCATTTTATTCTGGGTCATGGGACTTTTTTATCCTTTTATACAACTTAAAATTTCTCGTTTTTAACTTTAATGGATTATTCATAACCTATATACCTCACATTAGGGGTTATTTTCCTTAGTTTGTCAATGTATCATTATATTGGGTCTTCTTTTTGAATTCAATACCCAGGTGTTGAATCATACATACTGTTTAAATATAGCTAAATACTATCCTAGAAAATTGTATCCATTTCACTTAAACCTAGGGCCCATCTTTGTGGAATTATCCTATGTTTGTTTGTGGGTCTCAGAACCCATAATATATTTGTCTCACCTCTGGTTTTCCTATGACATAAAGATCATCAGTCATCCTCTTTGATGTTATGGGGATGTGGATTCATTTTTTAATAGGTTCTTTAAGGATAGTGGGAGTTGTATAAAGTACTAGTCTTTGAAAAACCATCTTTATCTTATTTTTATGGTTTGATTTTTTTTCTTTATCATTTTCAATTCTATTTTGATGCTTTACTCTAGGGTTTAATACATATCATAATACTAGTCGGTTCATTTAGTTTTTGATATTTGATAAAATTCTATAGTTTCTTTACTCATTATCAAAATGAAATTCCTAGTATCCTCAAGTATATGATATGTTCTGACTATGAGGATTTCCCTTTGTGAGGATATAATATAGAAAACTAGGTTTTTTTTGGAAACATAATTTTTAAGTTGATATATTGTAATGACCCATCCTTATTCTTAAAAAAATCTTGAGTTTTATGTTTGGAATTCATTTTATTACATTTTATGGTATTTACGGATTAATGTTTTATATAATTAGTCTATTTTATTAATATAAATCAATATTAAATAAAAAAATGGACTCTTACACATATTATACAATATAAATAAAAAACATTATGATATAACAAGTTTTATTTTCAATCAAATATCATAAAAATTAAACCTTGACTAAATCCATATCCCTACTCATCCCGAAAACCATATAATTTTTTTTAAAACATGGTATGTGCACATAAATATATTTAAGGGACATTTTAATGAAAGAAAAAATTCTTCCACTTCATAAATACTTATACAAGATTTGTATTTCTATAAAATATACTTTGGGATCAAAATAAAAATCTTATTAATGAAGAAATAAACTTATATTCCTATTTATTTTCAAAAAGAAATTCATAATAAATCTAAAGGTTAATAATAAAACATTGATTTGTTTCTTTGGAATCACGAAAAAAATACAAAAACCTGTTCAAATAAGTTACACATTTCACCCTCATGATGTTGCATTTATATTTCATTAATTATAAGAATATGAGTAGTCAGATGGATGCATAATATAAATAACATGTAATCATAAGATCATGTAAATAGAGTATGTATAAGTAATCCAAAAAATTATATAAGAATAAATCAAGGATGGCTTCCATAATAACAACACAAGGTAGGAAATGTTCCATAGAAGATTAGGTTTACTCCCTAATCCCATACATAACATCTCATGAGATGAAATCATTATCCAATGCAATGGAGAACTATCAAGGAGAACCCATTATAACATGTTATTGATTATGTTTTCCAAAAAAAATCAAAAAAATTATATGGTCTAAACATTCTAATTACCCATGGAAGGAAAATATATCACAAAATTTTTCCTCATATTTTAATAAAAAGATATGATTTAAATATGGTATTTTAGAAATGATCATATTATTTGTATTACCCAATAAAAGGAGGGTATAATAAGATTTGTATTTATATGAGAGACACATATAAATAATATTGAAGCACTACATAACATTAAATAAATTTTGAAATAATTCATTAGATATAATGGTTATATTCCATGGAAAAAGTGTTGTTTGGAGAGATCCCTTACACTCATAAGAATAACATTTCTAGATATATAGATACCTATTCAATTTAAATCCAATTTTGAAAAAACATATAAAAATGTAAAATTGGGATTTCATCAATGATGTTAAACCTAAATCTTATGAAGTAATCCAAAGACCATGTAAGTATTAATAATTATGGAAAACCTATTGACACCATATACAATAAAACATATCATTCGTTTTTCATTTTGTGAAGAATGTTATAATGTTCCACATAATATACATAAAGATATTCCTCTTGATAACCTTGAAAAGAAAGTAAAACGTTACATGAAATGTCCTTTATAAATATTTTATGTCCATAAAAATACATTAATAAAATAATTTATGAATATTGGTATGGAAAATAATAACTTTGAAAATAAAATTTTAAACATTTAAGTCATGGTTTTAAAATAAAGTCCCCCATACATAAATTATTAAACACATTTCGTTTTTAATTTGTTTTAAAAAATGATTTATATGGTTAGAAACTACCTGTATAATTCATTTAGAATTACTTTCTATATATATAAACATTTATAAGAAGGTAGATATGTAAGAAAACGAGTTATAAGGGAAGCATTAAATGATGAATTATTTATAAAATTGTCGCTTAACATGAGTCTGAATCATCATGTATGTCCTTTATATTTGAAAATAATAAAATTATATTAATTATTTACATTCCTACTATCATTTTTCATGCTTATTATTAAATTTATTTTATCTATTACCATGTTATATTAAATCACATAATATTTTTTATTCATATCGGACATTTAATGATATTTATCTTATATGTCAAAAATAAGATCGGTAGGTTGACTATGTTTAATGAGGTAATTATTACATATTCTATTAAATAATAATAATTAAATAGTTATCATTATATACAAAAACAATACATTTATCACCAATCACGAATTTTGGTCTTTAGAAATGAACTACGTCATAATGAGGGAGACGGTAGGCCATACAAACCCCTGAGTAATGTTTCGATTATTCAATGATCATGATGGAAAGAACATAATACTATTTTATCTTTATATAATTATGAATTTACCATATATAAAAGATTATTTATTTAAATTCATGTAAATAACCTCCATTTTACGTGTTTAGGAAAAATAAATCACATCACATCATGAATGTGGCAGTCCACACATATGCACAAATGACATTATCATTTTTAATGGATATAAAGGTATAAAATTATATGTTATATGTAATTAACCAAACATATGTAATACATACTAGTATCATACATTAATACATTATCATAGTTAATGTGGTGAAAATATATTATGGACGGATCAGTTTTTCAGTTTTGGAGAATCAGTTACATATATGATACATATTTTTCATTGGTAATAGAAAATAAAACATAATATATAACAAATAAAAAGGAACTCAATCCTTGAATAATAATTCCATTATATATAATTCATATCTTGTGGAAATAAAAAGTAATAATTTTTAGCTCAAGGTATTAGTAAGGGATATATATAGTTGAATCAATTATGAATAAATATGTAAAAATCAATATGGAAAGGTAAAAAATTGATCACACACGCCATTTGATCAATAATATGAAAGTGACATGAGTCTATATAAAATATCATGGTAAAAATATAATATCTAATAATAGTAAATGAAATCTAAATAAATTAAATGCATAATAATTAGATGTCATGATATCAGACATCATGATACTTCTACCATCAAGACCATTCACAAGACGATTTAAAACAATAGGTATAAACCAATTTAATTTTGAAAACTAGTTTGTCTCATGAGAACTATACATGACTCATGTGGAAATCTTTAACCATACCCTACCTGTAAGTATGTTTCAAAAACATTTCTCAAATTTTTAATTAGAAATTTAATTCATGAATCAATATGCCTTGCTATCAAATATCTGGATTGAGGAAAGGATAAATATTTAACCATAATTCATCAATTTAATCAAGTTAAAATTAAAATAATCACTATATGTAAATATTATATGTGGTTTTTGAAATAATTGTATTCATAATATAATAATAGCAATAATTAAGATAAATTTAATTTCTAATTGAAATTTATCCTATGTAAAATCATTTTTTGATGAGAATGTTCAAATCAGAATTGAAAGTGATATTATTCAATAACTTTTACCACGTGATAATTATCATGTCAAATACCCTTGGAAGCAAATATTCAAAATAACACAAAAAATAATAATAATTATTAATTAATCGTGATATTAAATATAAAATATTTAATATATACACCAAATAAAAGAAATTATTTGGAAAATAATAAAAAATTCGTCAATGAAAGGAAATTGAGACAAAGTCCCTTATATTGAGTCTGAAACATCACGTTCATTGTTTATCTATATAAATAATAAAACTATTTTAATTATTAACTTCTTTAATAAATGTTTTAGAACTTATTATTACTTTTATTTCACTTATTACCATTATATATACATTGACTTAAACAATTATGTTTGCGACAGATCATCCGATGATATTTGACTTATGTGTAAAAAAATGACATTAGTAAGTTTGTTGTTGGTTTAAGTGGTAATTATTTAAACATATATAGAATAAAAGTCATGAAATAACTATCGTAATTATAAAAATATTAAAATTATAACAGTAACCATGAAATATTTTTTGACAAATGAATTATGTTACAATCATAGAGGCAATAGGCCATGCATACGCATGAGTAACAATTATGTATTTTAATGAAAATTTTGGAAAAAAGATCCGTAATACATTATATTTAAATAGTTATAATAATAAAATAAATAAAATATTATTTCACTAAATATAATTATATATATCGTCAATGTGGTGGGGTGGTGAAAAGAATGTCACATCACTTCATGAATGTGGTAGTCCACACGTACACCAATGATGTTATCATCTATTATTGAGTGAAAGGGTAAGAAATAAAATGATATATTGTCATTTAATAATGATAAATATTTCGTGAATATAATAATTATTTACCTTTTGTCACATATATTCATTAACATTATTCGTATTACATTAAGGAAAAGAGTTAGTGAAAAATGAATCACATGGCTTCGGGAGGCGGTAGTCTACTATACGCACGAGTGACGTTATCATATCCCCTATGAAATGGAAATTAAAAGTTATATATGTTATAATTATTTTATAGGTATAATTTTGTTACATATATCTTATATATACATTATATACATCATCATACCGAACCGTGACAGGTGGTAAAGGAAAAAATAAATGACATCACTTATTAGGGTGGTGGTCTTCCATACAAACATATGATTATTTCATAACCTATTTGAATGAAGTTGAGATATTATTAGAGAATTCATATATAACAAATATCCTTTTACCACTATCATTACATTATTTTGAGAATAAGTAACCATCAATAAAATTATAAGGAATGTAAAGTATAGTGTATTCAAAAGATTTGGTACATAATTAGAATTCATGAAACCAAATTAAAAATAATCTGTTATATAATATCTATAATGAGATACCAAATTAAATTGAGCTCTTACATATTCATAGTATAGCCTTGGTAATACATGATAAATGGTTTGATCTATAATTTTTAGTAAGGAAATTTGTATTATAATAAAGCGTAACACATGAGTTAGAAGAAAAATCATAATGACATAATAATTCATGAAACCAAAATAAACATATGGAATAATAACATGTATATCATGGGAACATATAATTATGGATTCATAGGAAGGTGGTAGAAATGAACTATAAAAAAACATGAGTCAATAAAAACTGCCAAGACTAAATCACATGGTGGACAAAGTCCCATAATGGAATCAAGTTTACTCCCTATCTTAAAATGACATCTCATGAGAATAAAAATTAACATATTCATTGAATAACTATCTTTGTGAACCCATTATAACATCTTCATACATTGGTGTTCCACATTAATAATAAAACATTTGTGTGAAATATAAGGGTTACCCATAGAAAATAATGTAATGACCGAAATTTTTCCATGTAATTATTTTATTTAAATGAAAATATTATGAGTCCGACAAATTGAAGACATGTGATTATGCGACCCGGTGTGCAATAAATAAATTTCTATACTTTTTTTGGGTACGTTCCGTAAATGTGCGGGCAGGTTTTTGTATATTTTTAATTGGTGCACAGAATTGAAATCTGTGGACACCATTGTACTCAAAGCACTGATATTTTCTAAAGAAGACCTTCACCTCGACCATGTTAGGTCAAGGGTGAACGTTATTTTTCATTTTTTTTCATTGGAGAGTTACTTTTACCCCTCTTTTAATGGGAGGAAACTCTTTGTTGCACTCAAAATAATGGGCCAACTCCATTTTTTTAATTAATAAACTTAAGCTTATTATTTTGGAACCTCACCTTTCGTGGGAAAAGAATTGGAAAAGGAGGGGAGTGCTTGGGAGAGTTGGAAAGATCATTCTCCAAAAAAAGTGGTACTCCAATAAAGAACGACATCCAGAATTGAAGAACGAGGAACCGACCTCGGAGTGTCAGGCGGGAGTGAAAAATGCCAACATCAATCTTCAACAATTTCATCGTTTTCCTCATGAAACCTCCAATGGAAAATTGAGTTAGGTTTTTTAATTTGATTATGATTAAATATATTTTCAATGATTCTTCATATTCTAGTTTCACAATGAAAATTGCCAAAATAACATGGCCATCATCCCACACTTAAACCTTTCCCCTTTTTCTTTTTTTATTCATGCGTTCTTCATGCATTCATAAATGCCATATATGTTATGATTCTGGAAACACAATGTTTTGATGAGTGAAAATTATGGATGCAGAGCCCTTGACATGAGGATCATGAATATGTGAGCGACATGTTTTTCAGGAATGCAACGAAGTTGCGATGGCTCAAGGGAGAAAGAGGAGGCTATCACCAAACTGGCCACGAGGATGGAAGGTTGGAGCACGTCCACCTTTTTGAATAATGAAAAATCCCCGGCCCATTGTCCGTAGTGGGGCTGGGTGGCGGATGACAACCGTCCGACCGCATGGCCGAGCGACGGCGTGTGTCCGTGCAGCCGGAGGGCAGGAGGCTGCGACTGCTTGGCCATGGCTGAGGCTGAAGAGTGGTCGGTCGTGCCGGTCGCGGTTGAGAAGCTGTGGGCGACCGTGCCCATGGGAGGAGGACTGACAAAAACAATGGTCAGACATTGTTGGATAGCGGGACCCGATCGGGTCCCGTGAGTGTCATGGTAGTGCCTAGGTCACTTCCCTTTGGTAATTCGTACCGAAGGGGGTCTTCTCCACCTTCGACACCAGCTCGATCGGGCCACACTAGCAGGCCATGCCATGGGTGTGTCGGGCCATGACCAGCGGCCCGGTCCGGGCCACCCCCTACAATGCTCGGGCCTGACCACAAATCAGCGGGACGGGCCCACCATGGCCCAGCCCGTGCATGTAATGATTCGTAAATTTCATGGAATTTTTTTTCTTAAATTCAATGGAATTTTACAAGTCCGCTGTTGCTGACGGCACCTGATTCTGAGGCCCGGTGTGCCCAGAATAGTTTTCTGAAGTTTTGTTAAGCTTAAATTAACGCGTGTAAGCAGTTTTTCTGAAAATGTGGAATAACTCTTAAATGGTTACTCGGATCAGAAATCTGAGGGCACCGATAAACTCGCAGCACCGATAATTGATTAGGGGGACCTTTTTCATAGTTGTGTTCTGAGAGGGGTGAGGTTAAATATTTGGGAATGAGATTAAATCAAATAAAATTTGATGTGTACAAATTTTATTCAAGGTAGGTGGTTATTTTCAACAAATGGGAAGTTAAAGGTGGGGCCCACACCCACCTAACCTCCCATGGGAGAGTTTAGTGTGGTAGGGCCCACACGATACCCTAACTCCTCACCTACCCATAACTCACCCCCTATTAAATGCATGGAAACTCCACTTTATCTTTTATTGAAGTGGAGCCTCTCCACCTCCCATGATTAAGACAACAAAGATAATTAATAACCTTACTAATTATATTTGTCACACCTCTTTGACTTCTTTTGAAATGCTTGAAATCTTTTAAAAGATGGGGGATTAATGAAATATGGGGTTGGCAATTGTTGTGTGGAGGATTGGAGAGCTCTTGAGTTTTTTTAAAGAGTACCAACTCACCGATGATGAATGTTCATTCCTTCACGACGAAGAATGCTTCCCGATTCTCCATCAAAGGAGGAGACACCACCGAGGGGAATCCGCAACGATGACGTCTCTTCCTCCAAAATCAATGGAACCAGTACTGATCTTCCGCGACATACGATCATTGCAACGCTTGCTTCTTTTCGTGGCTCGATGACGTGCGGCGTCTTTGCGAGATAGGGGGTTTTCGTATAAAGTGTATATGTGAATTATACCCTCATGCATGTGTATTTTAATTGTAGGGTGTTTGTATAATTTATCTTGAATAAATTAAACCATTGTTGTTGATGAGTTATGGATTGAGCTTCTAATGCGGAGGGAACGGGCTAACGAACAAGCTCGGACCCTCTATTGGGTGTTCTTTTGTGCGCGGGATGACGAGCGATTAAGAAATGGGCCGCAACGGAAATTTGAAGCCGTCACAGTAAAGAGAAGGTCCCGAGAGAGAAGCGGGCACAGACAGTAGGCGAATCGGACCACCGGAGCGCGTCCGGTGGTCCGCGGAAAGTGCTGCCGGCTCGCCATGCTGGGACAGCGGAAGTCCAAAGGCGGCATATTTTTGTCGGAGGAGGTAGCTCGCGGGTTTGGAGGAGAAGAATTCGTGAGAGTGAATTTTTGTGGATTGTAGAATAGATTGGAGAAAGAGTGAAATATTAAGTTGATAAATAATAAAAATAATAAATGAAAGGGGTAATCAAAGAGGTGGGGGGCGTGATTGGCTTGGAGACAAGGAGGGCGGATTTATTTTTGGTTGTGCGTGGAATTTAGTGTGAGAATTTAAAGTATTAAATTAAATTATTAATAATAATAATATAATAATTTTTTTATTATTTTCATTGTGAAAACCGTATTTCGACGGTATCTTCTTCGTGCGACCTCGGTTTCACGAACCATCACTGGCAGTGCGACCTTGACTTCGAGACGAAATTTATGAGTCCAATATTGGATATCTTTTTCTGGTTTTTGGATCGGGTACCAAAAGCGCTCGGAAAATAATAGATTTAATATTATTATTAAATCTTCGACCTGCTATAACTCATGTGTGCGACGTCCGATTGACTCGCCGTTAGCATGGACGAGACCCTTTCTTTAATACGGTCTGTTCAAGTCTAATGTTGGATACTAAATTCTGGTTCGTGGCTCGGGCCCACGAAACACCGAATAATAATATTATTATTATTGTTTCGGGATCTTGTATCAGACATATCTCTCAAATATGGTGTCGGAATGACGAACCGTCTGTGATGTTGCGACCCTGGAATTAAGATGGATGTTTCAAGACCAATTTTGGAGATTTCAGTCGAGGTCGAGGCGTGGGCCCCAAAAGGGCCGGTTCGCGCGTGTTGCAGTGAAATGAAACTTTTTCACCGGTTATCCGTTTCGGACCAATGGGTAGTCCATATCGTGTGTTTTTTTTGGTATGGATCGCAATGGTGTGACCGGTTTGGTTTACCGGTGTCATTCGAAGCATGACCAGGTTGGTTCGAACCCGAAACCGACCGGGCCCTCAGAGCGGAAACACTAATAACTTGAGCTTCGAACGTCCGATTGACGTGCCGTCAGCTTTGTTTGAATCCTCTTGATCAAACGGTTGTTTTGGTATACTTCACCTGAGGTTTGGACGTAGTTGGAGTAAGGCCGTGTTGGATTGTACCCGAAATCCAACCGGGCCCCTGGAACAGAAATGCTAATAACTCTCAGACCAGACGTCCGTTTGACGAACCGTCAGTGGCGTTGGTAATAACGTTGAGAAACGGTACTTTTGAGTATACCCCATGGGAGTTCGTGGTATAGTTGACATACGGCCGGGTTGGTTTGTACACAAAACCAACCAGGCCCCCGGGACTAAAACACTAATAACTCATAAACCGGGCGTCCGATTGATGCGCCGTCTATTGCGTTGAGACCCTTTAGATGTGGCAGTACTTTGAGATACTTCTTCATGGGACTTTGTGATACTTGGAGTATCTACCAGTAGCTCGTTGAGCGGACCCTCCCAGAGACGAGCGCACGGAGTACAAAGACCTTGTATCTGGCTGAGACCTGATGACTGCTTGTCCGATTTGAGTCGGATTGTCTTGAATAGCCCAGTGGGGAGCACTACTGTGTTTGGGTGGCAGACCCACTGCGGGGAGCACTACTGTGATTGGGTGGAAGACCCGTGGTACTCAACAGAAGGAGTACCTCTGTAGGCTATTAGGGGGGGGGGGGGGGGGTGGACTACTGTGTTTGGGTGGTAGACCCTGGCGGGAAGCACTACTGTGTTTGGGTGGTTGACCCGAGGTACTCGATAGGAGGAATACCTTAGCAGTCTAATGTTAGAGAGCAGCACCTCAGAGTCTTTAAAGGATCACAGTACTCAACTGAGAAGAAGCTCTTCAGCAGTTGCAGTTTTGATAATGAAAATCCTATTTTGAGCTAAGTCATTAACTATTTTGTTTACCTCATGATTGAGATGGGTTACTTGATAACATAGGTATATGTATGGGAATATACCTAAGTAAAAGTAATCTGTTGAGATCTTTCATTGTGGTTTATCCTTGTTGGATTTTAGTGAGACCTTGAGGGTCTCGAGGTCCCTACTTTGTATCGTTATACTCTCCCCTGCACGGGCTATGCCCGCACCTCATTGTGTTGGTCGCAGACAACATACATCACTGATTGTGGTTGAGGCTTGTGGTTTCTATATATCACTTTAACCAGGTGAACTGTCTTATTTCATTGAGATTTGTCTCTATGATCTATGGTTTTTAGTGGATTCTCTTCAAAGGAATGATAATTCTTCAGTGGCACCACATCTAGATTGAATACATTTGAGGGATCTCACATACACTTTCCGATGAGGTATACATGGATTACAACATTTACTTAAGATTGGTTTTGTGGGAGTGCAAGTCAGTAGTTGAGCGCTCTAATGAGATACAGGATCTCAAATGGGAGGATGTATCATGGACTATGCATTCCCTTATTCCCAATTCTCTCCACATTATTTCATGTATATATGCGGAGGAATACCATGTCTCTAACATAAAACTCTAGGACGCATTCACTATTTCCATCATAGTAATTTTATTAACTCGAAGCAGCTTGGATGTGATACAGAATGGTCATAAACTTTTCCACCATTTTAGGACATAACAATCTTCATTCCCCAACATCATCATAGAATGTAGGTGTTTTGTAACTATTCTAATAAAGGACTTTATAGGGATTAATTTGGGTGCTTCATCAGAAATTTCTATTGTAAGATAACTCAACTAGATTAAGATGATGATCCCATCATTCATTGAAGACTATTGAGAATGTTCTAAACATATCATCAAGTCTCTGGATAGTCTTCTTATACTAGCCATAAATTTGGGGGATATAATCCGGGATAATGTTCATTTAAGTGTTTATAGAATGTTTGAGGCATTTCCAAAACATGGAAGTGAATATTGGATCTCTATTGGATACAATCAATAATGGTACTCGATGAAGCCTCACCACATTTCTCACATATATCCATGAAAGTTAATTGGGTGAGAAGTCCTTTCAAATTATAAATACTTGTGTTTCCTTTATAAGGCAATCCAATACAACCCGTAATGAATTATTAACTCTTGATGTATTTAAAAGACCAACCCAAATTCCCATGGTGATGTTTTCTCATTTTCATATAGGTATTAGTATTGGATGCATAATCCCATTGAATTTTTGACTTTCTGTTTTCACTTGCTAACATTAAAGAAATATTGATGTATTCTTTACAATATCATTCTTTATATTGTCCCACCAATAATGTTCTCATTGATATCAATAAATCTTTGTGCTTCTTGGGTGGATGTAAATGTCCGAGCTATGCACGTTATCCAAATGCTCCTTCTCTAAATCAGTTTTTTATGGTACACATTGTCTTGACCAATATCTCTCAAATACTTCTTCATTATAATTGAACTCAATGGATTTACATTTTCTTATGGATTCCACGTTATTTTTAATTTTAAATAATTTATCTTAGCATCCTTTATATTTTCTAAAATGGATGGTTGATAAATAATTTGTGAAATCATTGATTCTATTATTTAAGTTATGATTCGAAAGTTCATCTTTTTCAAATATTTGAAGATCATATCCTTCTAAATTTTGATAAAATATATTGATTTTAGATCCTTTATTCATAGAGAATCTGACACATTATTTTCTTTACCAAGATGGTAGTGGATTATGCCGTCATTTTCCCCGATCATCTCTAACCATATTCATGGGTGCATATTGATCTATTTCTATATGAATATATACTTGAGGCTTTTTGATCCATATATATTTCAGTATTCTCCCGAGAGAGATCATTACACCATATTTTCAAAGAGGAGATCACTAGAGTCAACCCCAGATAATGTGTTGGGAAGTTCTATTCATGAACAATCAACTTCCTTGAAGCATAGGATATTAATTTATCCTTCTACATCAACACACAACCAAAACATTTCTTCGAATAATTGATGATTACTATGAAACGTTCACGTCTAGTGGGTACTGTGATTACTTATTCAATGATTAGACTCATTTTCAACTCCTTAATACAATCTTCACATTCTTCTTTCCAGGAAAACATAACTCCCTTCCATGTTACCTTGGTTTGAGGGGCTTTCTATCATGAAAATTTCCACAAAAATCGTCAATAATACATATCTAATCGAAACCAACTATTGATATATGTCATAGATATTAGCCTCGACCATCCTTAAATTAATTCTATTTTTTAGGGTCCATTGATATTCATTTTATTGTGATGTTATTCATGAATAAGGACACTTATTTCATCCAAAACTCACAATTTTTGTATCTTTAATAAATCTTCTTATTCTATATGGTCATTAGCATAGTGTAGAGATTCTCCTCATTCTCCTCCTTGGTTTCTGAGAATATTAGAATATAATCTATAAATACTAACAAAAAAATTTCAAGGTAATCTCTAAATACATTATTCATAATGTCCATGACGATTATTGGAGAATTAGTGATTCCAAATGGCATTACAATGAACTCATAGTTCACGTACATTGAATGAAATGAAGTATTGATTGCAATGACCCAGAAATTTCAAGGGAAAAAATTTTCTTAACTGCAATGTAATTTTAAGAATCTGCGGTCTATGGCGGTGCCTGATTCTGAGGCCCGGTGTGCCCGGAATCAATTTTTGATGTTTTTTTCAGGTACTTTTAGTAAACATATGTACGGGATTTTCTATATTTTGAAATGGTGCTCAAAATTGGAATCTGAGGGCACCGATGAACTTGCAGCGCCAGTATTCGCTTAAGAAGACCTTTACCGCAGTTGCGTTTTCTTGGGTGGAGAAGTAAATTTTTGGGGATTTTTTTAAAAAAATAAATAAAATTTTTGTACACAATTTTATTTATCTATGGTGGTTATTTCCTACAAGGGGAAGTTAGTTGTGTGGCCCACACCCACATAACCTCCCATGAGAGGATAATGTGAGGTGGGGCCCACATGAGCTCTAAACCTTTCAGCTTCCCTTAAACTCCCATGAAGACCCCTTATTAATTCTTATAACTCTCCACCTTCTCCCTTAATTATTTAACACCTACCCTCATTATGGTGGAGCCTCTCCACCTCCCACCCATTGATTATGCCACCACATCAAATTAATAACTTCATTAATTAATTGGCATCTCTCATTTGAATCAATTTTAATTGCATGGCAATTCAATCAAAATTGAGTGGCTTAATATAATATTTTATCGGAAAATATTTTGGTGGGGGAACCATTGGAGAATTAGAGGAGAGCTTCATTCTTCCACGAAAAACATCATACTCTCTTAGCGATGAAGGCTCTACAACTTCTCCTACCTTCTTATTCCTCCACATCAAGGGAGAAGACACCGCTCGTGAGAAGCGTCACCGACGACAATGCCTATTCCTCCAACGTTGACGGGATGAAACCATTATCCTGTGATGCCCAACTACTGCGACCCTCGTCTTCCGCGGCTCGAGGACGTGCGATGTCAGTTACAAGGTAGGCAGTTTGCTTCAATTTTAGTTGAATAAAATTGTTCTTCATTCTTCATTGAAACCATGTTTTATCTTCGGACATATGATTCCACCTAACGCGGAGGGCATGGGCCGAACGAACATGGCCCAAAGACCCTCTGTTGATCCTCGTTTTATTTCGATGGAGGCAGTGATGGAAGAGATGGCGGCGACAGGAGGAAGCGGCGGCTGTATGTTGGCTGCGTGGAGAGGAACCGTGTCCCACATCCGTGGGCCAGGCGGCCGAAGAAGAACCAGCTGGCTCAAGCCGGCTGAGATGTAGGGACCGCGACGGCACAAGGTGCCGCTCTGTAGAGAACCATGGACCGCGTTCTGTAGGCCGCTTTGACAGGTGAACCGGCGTGCTCGTTAGCCGGCCGGGTTGGAGGAGGCCACGAAACGTAGAGGTACCGCCCGAGAGGAAAGTGGCCCGCCCATGCGGGACGCTCGCGCCGGGACGACCAGCTTGCTTTGGCCGACTAGATAGGAGGGCGACGCTGCTCGACACTTCTAGTTTGGGAAGTCAGGGGGCCGCTCAACCCCGCAACGGCTCGGCCAGCTGCCTGAGCCGCGCCCAGCAGGGCCGGGCCGTGCCCAGTTGGGCCGGACTGCACCTCGCCGGGCCGGGCCGCCTGCCACAGGCAGGGCTATTCCTCACTGAGTCGGGCCACACATTTCTGGGTCAGGCCAACCCTCAGCCGGGCCGGACCCTCCGAGTCCGAACGGGCCGACCCGCCATCTCACTGGGCTTGACGGGCCGGGCCCGTTTCACTTGAACGTGAATAACATTACGACCGCATGTCCGATCGACGCGCCGTCTGCGGCACTAGGATCCTCATGATGATATTGACCTTTTTCGATACTATAAATGAGTTTTGGATGGCTTTGGAAAATGGATGGGTTTGGAATGAGCGCAATTCAAACTGGGCCCCAGGAACGGAAAAGCCAATATCTCTCAGACCGGGCGACCGATTGACGCAACATCTATCATGTTAGGTTCCTATTGACGAGAATGAACTTTGGGATACATCAACTCTGGGCTTCATTATAGTTTATGTATTGACCCCTTGGCTCGGGCAGCAGACCCTCCCAGAATCAAGCGTGCTGTGTGCGGGAACCCTAGAGCTGGTTGCGACTGCGATGACTACCGTGCTAGAATCCTCTGTGGGTTCGACGACGATGACAATCATACATGAATCATCTATGGGTTCGACGATGATGAAATCTGTACTGGAATCCTTCGTGGGCTGGACATCGATGACTACTATATTTGTATCCTAAGTGGGTCTGATAGTTTGACTTTTGTACTTGTATCCTGAGTGGGTCTGACAGAGTAGTTGTACTAGTATCCTACATGGGTCCAACAACTTAGCCGGTCTAGTATCATATGTGGGTCTGACTACTTAGATGAATCAGTAACTATATATGATCATCTCTATCTCTATACGAAATATGTATACCTGTGTGTGATGATTCTTGACTCTCAATCAATATCATCGATGTGATTGACTTTCTTTCTTGTGTAGACTAGGTTGTGCTCGGACTCGAGAGTTGTATCTGAACAGTGATTGATTACCTAGGTATATGTATGGGAATATACCTACGTAGTGTTGGTTGATACTTCATGATAATATCTTTCTTCTATGGTTTATCCATCATGGATTTTGGGAGACCTTCGGGGGTCTTGGGGTTCCTACTGAATATCGTATACTCACCCCAGCATGGGATATGCTCGCACTACGTTGTGTTGGATGCATATGATGGACAGAACTGATCGAGGTGGAGGCTTGTGGAGATGGATGGTACCTAGAGGTGGAACACTTGGCGAGACATACATAGAGCAGATGGCCGGACCCAAGGTGCTAAGAAGGCCATCTGTACCCACCCTTCAGGTGGGATTCCCGGAGGATGACATAGTGGTTGCTATTTTACATTACTATAGTTGTACTAGCTTTTCTGTTGTACTTTATTTTACCGTTGGGCTTGTTTTTCCGGCCCCCTTTACTTTTGGCACTACCTTTAGTATTCATTATTACTTAGTGCTTTCTTCTATTGTGTAACCTGTTGTGATTTTTTACTTTTATAAAGGCAATCCCTTCCCTTTTTAATGGGATTTATGCCTTTGGTGCTAGTATCCAGCCCCTGGGCTATGGAAGGCGGGCATAGGGTTGTCACAACACGGTCCCCGAGGACGGGTTGTGACAAATTGGGATAAGAGGAGTCTGTTCTACCGCAGAACTCAGGACTCTGATCATTCATTTATGTGAAGAAATAGTGTTAAGAGTATTGAGTGTGGTTTTCAATCCATGGAGTCCAGTGTTTGTGTGCCGGATGGTGTATCCATACACCAAGGCCCAAACCACTAATTTCTGACTCAGTGCATGAAAACACATATAGCATGTGTGTTTCAGAAGTTTTATTTGTAATTTCTTTGAGTCAACTCACCAGGTATACTGTTTTGACCGTGGCGCACATGTTTTTTTAGGATAGCCCTACGAAGGCATCCAGCTAGGGTTACGAGTTACATACGGGATGGTATCCCACCGAGCGATGAGGCGTCGGTGCAGGGACCCATCACAGCGGAGGCACCAGCGGTACCACTACCCACTGGGCCACCATTACCACTAGCTTTAGTGGTAGAGAGTGAACGCCACCTGAGTGCGTTGCAGGAGTTTCAGCGACAGAGGCCGCCTAGGTTCTGCTGAGAGACAGATCCATAGGCTGCTAAGGACTGGCTGGAGGCTGTCGTCAGAGTTTTTAGATTGGTAGGGACCCCAGCCGACCTTATGGTGATCCTTGCCGCAAGTCTCCTACATGGAGCAGCAGGTAGATGGTAGAGAATAATGCTCCTGGTGCATGACGAGGCATCTTTACTCTGGATAGACTTCGAGAGTCTCTTCTGCTCAGAGTTTTTTCCAGCCACCCTTCGTGCGGTGTGGATTCAAGAGTTACTTCATCTGTAACAGGGCAGCATGACAGTAGCTCGGTACTCAAAGATGATCATTGACCTCTCACACTACTCCAGGGACATGGTACGAGACCCATTCTTCAAGGCCTAGATTTTGGAGCAGGGTCTCAGACATGAGATCAGGGCTTCGATGATCTCCCTCAGTATTCCGACACAGGAAGAAGTACTGGAGTGATCCCTTCTTGTGGAGAGATTTTTTGCTGAGCCGAAACCAGCTGCGAGACCCACCGTAGGATGACACATAGCGGATTCTTCTGCCGTTGACAATAAACAGTAGACGCAGAGGTCCAAGTGGACCAGGCCCTCAAGTTGGTGACCTTAGGATACAGGTTCGGTTGTGCGAGGCACAAAAAACTGATCCAGCTATAATAGGAGAAGGAAGTGCTATGCATGTGGCGGTCAGGTTCACATGGATCGAGACTATCCGACCCAAAATGCGGATTAGAAGCAGACAGTAGAGGGACCTCCCAAGGAGAGTCATAGTATTGAATATCGTGGTCTACTGGGACCAGGTGGATGAGGCAGAAGAGCTGGCCGAGTAGTGGGTGGTGGACGACATTTCGAGCCTCTACCTCCACCACCACTAGGAGGTCCACCCCGACCATAGGGAGCTGTCGAACAGAGTTGGGCTCAGCTCTAGATAGTCAAAGCCTACAACCATGGCACACCTGAGATGATTCGAGGTACTATCTGTGTCTACTCCACCCTTGCTGCAGTACTTATAGACACAGGTTCATGTAATTATTTTATTGTCGCTGCCCTTTTTCAGAGCTCGGATATTTTGACGGAGTCGTTGGCTCGATCCTTATGGAGAGAGACTCCTATGGGAGCAGAATCGACGATTACGCACATGTGTCGGCAGTGTGAGCTTACTCTAAGAGGCGAGAGATTTGGCTGGGATATTCTTGTTGCAGCATCGAGGGCTTACGACGTCATCTTGGTTATGGAATGGTTGACTATAATCAATGCCCAGATCGACTTGATTAGGCACAAAGTGCGATGTGTCCGCACAGATGAGACTAGGTTCATCTTCAACGGAGATAAGGGAGCCTTTTCAGTGAAGTATGTACATAAGCAGAGGAGAGGGTAGACGATCACACATCAGTTGGCTAATCTCATCCTCAGAACGGTTTATTTGAAGAGTTCGAGATTCCCTGTTGTGGTGGATCAATACATGGACATTTTTCCTGATGACGTCCTGGGACTACCTCCTCGTAGAGAGGTAAACTTCTACATAGACCTGTACCCCGGGACAACACCGATATCTACTCAAGAAAATTGGATGGTTCCCACATAGCTTCGTGAGCTGCAGGTATAGCTGGAGGACTTGCAGGGGAAGGTATTTATTTGACCCAGTGTTTCACCCTGGGCTTCTCCGATTTTGTTTGCCAAGAAGGTGGATGGGAGCTTGCGACTATGTGTTGAATACCGTCGTCTGAATCAGGTGACCGTGAAGAACAATTACCCACTCCCGAGGATTGAAAACCTCTTTGATTATCTCAATAGAGAAAGATGGTTCTCGAAGATAGACCTCAGGTCAGGCTATCACCAGCCCAGAGTTCGAGACAAGGATGTGCAGAAGATGACCTTCAGGTGTCGGTATGGCCACTATGAGTTCTTGGTTATGCCCTTCGGTGTAACCAACGCACCAACAATGTTCACGAGTCTCATGAACAGGATCTTCCAGCCTTACCTCAATTGATTTTTCATAGTTTTCATGGACGACATACTGATTTACTCGACTACTGAGGAGGATCATGCCTACCACTTGCGGGTTGTAATGGATACACTTAGAGAGCACCCGATTTAGGGTAATCTCTCGAAGTGTCATTTAGGGATTCGAGAGGTTCACTTATTGGGACACAACATCTCGGAGGCTATAGTTGCAATGGATCCAGCGAAGATCGAGGCAGGGATTTCTTGGGAGCCGCCCAAGAGTGTGATGGAGGTCCGAAGTTTCCTGGGCCTGGATGGATTCTATCAGAGATTTTTTCTAGAGTTCTCCAGAGTTGTAGCACCGCTTTAATCTTTGATGAAGAAGCATAAACCCTTCATGTGGTAATATAGATGTCAGTAGAGCTTCCATAAACTGAGGCAGAGATTGGCCAGTGTGCCCATCTTGAGACTACTAGAGGAGTGCGTTGGGTACGTAGTTTACTGCGACACATCAGGGACTAGACTTGGGTGTGTCCTGATGTAGGATCAAGCAGTGATCACATATGGTTCACGGTAGTTGAGACAGCACGAGAAGAACTATGCTACCCATGAACTGGAGTTACCAGTAGTGGTATTTTCCTTGAAGATTTGGCAGAACTATCTGATGGGTGAGTTCTTTAAAGTCTACTCTGACCACCAGAGTCTGAGGTACATCTTCTCATAGAAGGACCTGAACCTTAGACAGTGGCAATGACTCTAGTTCCTCCAGGACTATGACTTTGAGATAGTCTATACTCTTGGTAAGGGGAACGTTGTACCTGATGCTCTCAAAAAGAGATCAGGCATTCAGCTGCAAGGAGAGGCGACGAAGCAGCAAGCTGCGTTGCAGATATCCGCTATGGATATAGATGGAGTAGCCTTTCTTCAGTCTCTCACAATCACTTCTCCACTTCTTCAGCGAGTTGGGGAGGCACAACGTGGGGACGTTGACTGTGAGACATGAGGTGCTCAGATATCCATAGGGAAGGTGTCTGATGAATTTTCTGAAGTAGGGGAGCACATCATTCTCTTCAGGGGATGTACCATGGTACCAGTTGTACTACAGGAGGAAGTGCTGATGGATTTCCACACTTCATCTCTAGAGGTACATCTACGAGTGGTGAGGATGCATCAGGACCTCAGACGACAACACTAGTGGCTGGGTATGAAGAAGGTTGTAGCAGAGTTTGTATCACGATGCATCACTTGTCAGCAAGTGAAGGAAAAGCACCAGGTACCAACAGGCTTGGTACAACCCTTAGAGGTCCCAGAGTTGAAGTGGGATAGGATTCCCATGGATTTTGTGATGGGGCTTCCACATAAATCCAGAGGAAATGACTCTATTTGGGTGATCACAGACCGACTCACCAAGTCTCCTCACTTCCTATTGATCAAAGAGAAAGGTTTAGTAGAGTGCTTTGTATGCCTCTACGTTCAAGAGATCGTACGACTTCATGGTGTGCCATCGTCAATCATTTCCGATCGAGATGTTCGATTCACTTCCAGGCTATGGATAGGGTTACAGGAGGATTTTGGGACGTAGCTAAATCTGAGAACCACCTTCCATCCTCAAATGGATGGCTAGATAGAGAGGACCATACAGACTCTCTAGGACATGCTCCAAGCATGTGTCCTCGACTTTGTTCACAACTATGAGGATCACTTACCCTTGGTGGAGTTTTCATACAACAACAGTTACCACTCCACTATCGGGATGGCCCCTTATGAGGAACTGTACGGCCGACCGTGTAGACCACCTCTGTGCTGGACTGACCTAGGGGAGTCAACACTTGTAGGACTAGAGATTGTTCAGGCTATGACGGAGAATGTATAGATCATCCAAGAGCGGATGAAGACTATACAGAGCAGACATAATTCCTATGCTTATAGTAGACAGAGACCACTGGAGTTCGAGGATGGAGAGCACGTCTTTATACGGGTCTCACCTCGATGAGGTCTATGGAGATTTGGTCAGGGATAAAAGTTATCTCTGAGTTTCATCAGACCTTTCTAGGTACTCAGTAGAGTAGGTGAGGTGGCTTACCGCCTGGCCCTTCCACCTCAGTTACACCAGGTGCATGACATCTTTAATGTATCTCAGCTGAGGAGATATGTGCACGACCCGTCTGACATCATCGACCATGGGGTGCTGGAAATCAATGATAGGGATACATTCATGGAGGTCCCGGTGGAGATCGAGGATTGACAGGAGTGGGTCCTACGTGGACGGTCGATTCCTATGGTGTGCATTCGCTGGCAGGACAGGAACCTCCAGGAGAGCACATGGGAGCGGGAGGCTTAGATGCATGCTCAGTACCCATTTTTGTTTCCCTAGTGTATATTGTAGCTATACAGGGACGTAAAGCCCTGAGGTGGGGGTAATGTAAAGACCTGGAAATTTCTATGAATTTTGTTTTCAAAAATATACTGGAATTTTATGAGTCCGTGGTTTTTTACGGTGCCTGATTATGAGGACTAGTGTGCCCAAAATCAATTTCTGAAGTTTTGTTTGGGTATATTCATTAAACGTACATGCATGTTTTTGTATCTTTTGAACCGGTACTCAGAATTGAAATCTGAGGGCCCCGATGAACTCGTAGTGCTGGTATTCACTTAAGAGGACATTTACCGCAGTTGTGTTTTGTAACACCCTGAGATTTTATGATATATATTATTTTTAATTTCAGTGATGGCTTCTATTATACACAACACCAAGATTATATTGTACTATACGCAACACCGCATTAGCTTGGAGTATACGCAACACTATTCTGGGCTTGTGTTACACACAAATTCAAGTTCGTTTTGTTGAAATTATTCTATGCAACATTAAGTATAGATTTTTTTAAGGTATAAATGAAATATGTTTTGATTATGAAATATGAAACACCAAATGGAGATTTCACTACACGCAGCCCTGACTTGTCTTGCATTACATGCAATCAAGACCTTCCTCGATAGCGTGTGTAGTACGCAATATCGAGTTTCACTAAATAAGATATTATTATAATATTATTATGAACTAGCTGTTATGAATAGAAATACCCAAATTTTGAAATTTTATAAATTTTATCATTAAAAATGGACTTCATTTCTGGATTTGGAATATCGAAATTATCCTAGGGTGAAATTTTGGTATTTTTATGAAAACATTCAATTTTTGATGAATAGTGAAAACAATGGGTTACTATTTTAAAAACCGACTTTTTATTAAAATAAATATTTATTTTATTTAAATTTATTTTAGTTCAAAATTTATACATAATACTTATATATGTTCAATGTAATTAATTGGAGTCATTTATATAATAATTTTAGATATATAAAAATTTTATTGAACTTTTCACCGTCTTTTATCCACCTCCTAGGAGAATTTGAAAATTTAAATAAAAAAAAATTTCACCGCTTCTATGAGTGGAATTTCGAAAATCCGAGAGACACGGTTATTATCAAGGAGTAAAATGTGGTTCAATAAGATAAAAATAATTTTTGGTGAATAGTAACTTTTTTACTTTTATTTACCATGGTAAAAAGTAAATAGGGAAATTATGGGTAAAAATGATATTATTATTACTCTAACACATGTCCTAATTCTATTGGATAAGTGTAACTCGACCAAAAACAACCTTAGGAATAAAATATTACCCTTTAGGTCCACTTGGAATAGATTAGGACATTTATAATTATTTTATTTAAAGAAGACTTAAAATAGTTAAAATCAATGTTTAATAACTAAAACATTTTTAATATAAGGTTATACATAAGATAAATTAAACTATAAATATTAATTAGAAATCTAAAATGATTTTATACAAAATGGTATTTTATTTATAATTTTTAGACATTAAATACTTTAACTTATCTATGACACAATGATGATGTAGTAATTACCTTATTAATGAAATATTGACATAATTGATGTTATAAGTACCAAAATAATTGTAATTTTAGACTTTCTATGAATCAAACTAATTTTATAGGTTAATATGAAATGTTATTATTGATTTAATTAAATTTTTTCGAACTAACAATGCTGTTATGATTTTTACAAAAATAAAATACAAAATAGTGTCAAAATTGACATAAAATAGTTTTTAAAAATAATATTATATTATTAATTGTTATTTTATTCCTAAAAATATAAGGTTCGGCCAAATTACTTAGATAAGGATATATATATTAATAATGAACCACTTGTGGTTCTGTTGTCTTGTTATAGTAATTTTATTAACCATATAGTGTAATAAAACAAAAAGACACGGTAAAAGTTAAATTATTTAACTTAGAGTTAAATGTAAACGATAAGGTTAAAATAGTAACCTAAACTTGTCTAAAACCTATTGGTTGAGAGGATTTAGACCCATCACCACATTATCTTCGAAATAAATCAATTTGGAGCTATTATAAACTGAATATGACTTTATTATAAAATAATATTTTAAGTTATTCCAAAGATGCCCCTCTCCTCCCTTATAAAAAGGGCACCCCTTCCCTCTTCTCTTCACACACTATTCAGCCTTGAATCTAGGCCAAACCCTATCCATTTCACTTCTCCACTTTCCTAGAAACATTCTGGAGGTTCTGTTCTTCTCAAAAGACCAACTCTACTTCCTTAAGAGAAGGCTTAAAGGATGTGCGTTGAAGAAGAGGTAATCTCTTTTTCCGACTCTCTCATGTTTTTTTTCTCTTATACTTATTCTTATTTAGTTGTCTCATTATAAAGAAATAACATCAGTATTAATTATATACTGATATTTTATTATAAATATGAAACAAAAATATTTCACCTTCTATCCATCCTATGGAAAACGAAATCATCGCGCGTGCGTACGTACGGAATACCGCCTCCACGCCGTGGTGTAATCTGTTTTCGACCACCACCTTACATGGATGGGTATAATGGTGTAAATAAATAACTATATATGAGTATTTTAAATTGATATTTATTCTAAAATATTATACATACACTTAAATACAATTCCATGATCATGGGAATGATATCATCGCTCATGCGTACGTATGGACTACCGTCTCCACGACGCGATGAGATTCATTCTCCATGTTAACCATTATTGAATGATTATACAGTATATATAATATGTAATAATGAAATATATGAAATAATAATGATACTGGATTTATGTATATATATATTTATGTCATCTACTTAATTCCATTCAATTCAACATGGAAACGAAAACAACGTTCATGCGTACGTATGGCCTACCGTCTCCATGAACGGTGTATTTCCTTCCATTTATCGTTCTATCATATATATATGTATATGATGAAAATATATTACATATAAATAATGTTTTACATTATGGAATTAACTAAATCAGGATATAAGTGATAATATAATGAACAAATAGTCCAAACATGTACGATAAATAAAACGATTTTACCCAAAACGCTGTTTTAACATGGAACTTACAAAAGAACGAGTAATATAAAGTTAAAAGTGAAACATATATGATATCAAAACAATTAATATGATTCTATAATAAGTCAATGACATTATTTAAATCATTATACAGGAGGTTCAGATACGTACGAAGCATATCCGACCTAAGGTAAGGGTTAACTTTTCCAATCTCATTTTTATCTGAGATTGTTTATTCGTAAGTATTTACTCGGGTTATATTTATCATCCATGTCCCTATTTTCTAAAAATGGTTGCATGTATGTTTAAAGTCCTTTTTACCCATTTTTTACTTTTACCACGTGTTATGGAAGGAATATTTCATTTTTTACCATACAAGGAACTTTTTGAATTTTTCGGCCAAAGTATGAGGAGAATTGTTTTTTAACTTATATTGCATGAAATTTTTTTTACATTTTCATAAAGCCTTATTTTCATGATTTTTACTCTACAATATTTCATGATTATTTTCAAAAAAATTATTTTCTTTTAAAATTTCATGGCATTTTTTGAAAAGAAAATGTTTTTGAAGAAGAAAGGATATTTTCCTCAAGAACTCATTTCAAGTGTTTTAACAAAACAATTTTCCATATAAGATGAAATTATTTCATATGTGTATGTTTCAAGTATAATGTATCTATGATTTACATGGTATCATTTTTCTTATGATGAAATGATATCCATTTTTATTTATTGGATTATGTGATGTTGGGATGATGTTTTTGAAACCCATTTCATTCTTTGGGTTATAATGAATGATTTATGTTTATTTTTTTGGAACAAGTAAGAATTAGTTCATTATGAGATGGGTGGTTCCTATATCTCCATCCAATGCATTGGGTAAAGATTTATATCTCATGAGATAGACATGTCTGGAATGGTAAGTTAATCTAGTGCAGTGTTACAGGACTGAAACGAGGAGTGAACTTGATTCAGAAAGGGACTTTTTCCACTAAGATGGTCTTGGAAGAAATGCCTTGGCTACTATGGAAATAATATCATGTTCTTAATGGTTGCCACAATCACATGTTTTATTACCATGCTATTTTATCATGATTGATGTTCCTTTATGATATATTCCTTACGTACTTCCAAGATTTATTTCTTTGCTCATGATTTTGATGATTAGATTTTATGTTCAAGTTTTTCCGTTCAAATGTTTATGGATTGTTTTATGTTATATATGTTTAACCTTATTGAGAATTTTATCTCACCCTTTTTATGATTTCTTTTCCCCAAGATATAGAGAAAGGTTTTAGGTAAGAAAACCATAAAGGGGAAGATCTTTATGGGAGATGTTGAAGATATTTCAACATGATTAGAAGATTACGTTCTGAGTTTCCAAAGACACTAAACTAATATGGTCTTTGGGCATCTGTTTTTTTCATGTATTAAGTATTCCACAAAAGTAATGTAACGTCCATGTATGTCAAGCTTTGGGTCTCTACAGTTGGTATTAGAGTGAAGGTTTTGTTAACCTTTGGAAACTAGGATGCGAAAACTTTAGTGAAATCCCTAGAGATATTTCTATGGTATGTCTAGGGATGTATCTAAGGTTAGGTATACATTTAAGTTATAGTCCTAAAATTACAGTAACGATCATAGATTTAAACTTAATATGTTAGACATTGAAAGTACTCCCCCTTGATTATGTTGTTTTTCTAGTATGAGTTTTTCCTCTCACACTATTCTTTTTGGGTTTCAGAAAATGGCCAGAAATAGAAAGATTCACGATAATGGAGGATATGATGGAAAATGGAATGACATTATTCATGAGAAACCAAAGGAAACGGGATTTGGAAGTCTAAACATCGTTATTATGCCAAATCAGAAATCTCATAATATGATCAATAATCTCAAATTTGGTATGTTTCCTGACTCATCTAATAAGAGAAAGATAGAGTTTCATGATGATTATAGAGGAAAGAATGTTCAATTTACCTCATGTAATTTATGTGGGAAGAGGTATCAAGGAGAATGTTTCAAAGGAACTATAAGATACTTTGGGTGTGGAAAAGAAGGACACAAAGCGAGTACGTGCAAAGGAAAAGGTTCAATTAACACCATGGACAAGGATAATGGTTTTGCTATGATATCAACAACAATAAAATGTTTTAAATGTGAAATGTATAGGCATTATGCAAACCAATTCCCTAAGGGAAAATATCATAAATAGAATCAGCGTGGTCGTATGGGTAGTATTTATGTTGATGATGATGAAGAGACTACAAATGATATGTGAGATGAAATAATTGTTGAATCTCAGTCAATGGTTTAAGAAGGTAGTGGAATTATTTATGTTTATCAAGAGTAATGTTGTATAGGTAATGGTACTATAGAATAAATACACATTTAAGGATTGTTACACTATTTTTATCCTAGATTATTTTAAAGTATATATTGAATGGTACTGGTAACCATGAAAGGTTATTCATATATTTTTTGAAAGTAGATGATATACGCATAATGAAGGGATAAGGAGATAATGAGGTGTTTGATAGTATTCATGAGCTCATGATTGTTAAAAGGACTAAGTGATATCATGGTTTTAGTATGTATAATTTTAGGGATTTTGGTATGTGGAAAGAGTTAACTTTTGACAGCACTCATGTTTTCACTAAGCTTATATGGTAATTCATGTTTCATGAGAATACATGATTAAGGTATTCACATGTTTGGAATGTGGCCAACAAGACATATCGTATGATAAATGGTGGTATTCACATGCTCGGAAGATTAAATTTCAAGTAATCATTATCATTATATTATGATATTGGACATAAGTAATTTGGATAAACCTAAAGATTGGAATAGATTAAGTTAGATATCAGATTGTATTGTTTAAGGCTAGACCTTTTGTTATGTTATAATAGTATAGTTTTAGAAAAAGGACAACTCGTAGGACGGGCGACAACTCGTAGGACGGGCAACAACTCATCGCGTCGGACAAGGTTACGAGAATCAAACCCACAACCGAAATGTGACATGCCTTTATCGCCTACCACTTCCCTACATGAAGTCCTTGGTTAGTAGAAACTAGTTTTATTTTATTATGCAGGATGATAGATGAAGTATAAGTCCATTTTGAAACCATATCCAATTAATCTCACCATAGATAGACTTATTTATATAAATTTTTCTAACCCAATGTTTGAGATAGATGGAATGACGTATCATTCTATCGCATGATCTACTAACACTTCGCGAAAGACAAATTCAACTTCATTTCTTTAAGAGATGAAGTGGAAATTATTCGAGGCACGAGCAAAGTTGATATTATACCAAAATCAAGTAATTTTTTCTTTTAATTCAAAAATTATTCAACTTTAGGGAAATGATCTTGAAAACCAAAAATGTTGTCCTAGTGATCTTATATCTGATGAATCAGATGGTACCTTATATCATCACAAATTTATGGCTTTGTGATTATTGGCTTTTTCATAGCCATGTCCTCTACCACTGTCTATCAGAACATGACGGTTAGATGTTTCTTCAATATCCATATTTCCACTTATGTTCTTCTATGTGGAAACCCAGTGATGAGTTAATCTGGGTAACAGTTACATTTCTAACTTTCCTTTTTAAAATGACGTATTAGTATTACTTTTTACGATGTGGGTTTCTATGAAAGAAACTTTCAAGTAGTAAACCATTTATAACCCCAACGAATTCTGAGGGCGAAATTCATTTTAAGGGGGGTAGAATGTAACACCCAGAGATTATATGAGATATATTATTTTTAATTTCTTTGATGTCTTTTATTATACACAACACCAAGATTAGCTTGTACTATACATAACACCACATTAGCTTGCAGTATATGCAACACTATTCTTGGCGTGTGTTACACACAAATTCAAGTTCGTTTTGTAGAAATTATTCTACGCAACATTACGTATAGATTTTGTTTAATGTATAAATGAAATATGTTTTGATTATGTAATAAACAACACCAAACGGAGCTTTCACTACATGCAGCCCTGACTTGTCTTGCATTACACGCAATCAAGACCTTCCTCGATAGCCTGTGAAGTACGCAGTACCTAGTTTCACTAAACTTGATATTATTATAATATTATTATGAACAAGACATTATGAATAGTAATACCCACCTTTTAAAATTTTATAAATATTATCTTTCAAAATGGACTTCATTTCTAGATTCAGAATATCGAAATTAGCCTTGGGTGAAATTTTGGTATTTTTCAGAAAACTTTCAATTTTTGATTAATAGTGAAAACACTGGGTTACTATTTAAAAACCGACATTTTATTTAAATAATTATTTATTTTATTTAAATTTATTTAAGGTAAAAAATTTATACATAATACCTATATAAGTTCAATGTAATTCAATGGAGTCATTTTATAATAATTTAAATATATCAAAATTTTATTGAACTTTTCACCGTATTTTATCCACCTCCTAGGAGAATTTGAAAATTTACATAAAACTTAATTTTACTGCTTCTGTGAGTGGAATTTCGAAAATCAGAGAGAAACGGTTAATATAAATGTGTAATATGTGGTTCAATATGATAAAAATAATTTTTGGTGAATAGTAACTTTTTACTTTTATTTACCACGGTAAAAAGTAAATAGGGTAATTAAGGGTAAAAATGATATTATTATTACCCTAACACTTGTCCTAATTCTATTGGATAAGTGTAGCTCGACCAAAAACAACCTTAGGAATAAAATATTACCCTTTAGTTCCACTTGGATTAGATTAGGACATTTATTATTATTTTATTTAAAGAAGATTTTAAATAGTTAAAATCAATGTTTAATAACTAAAACATTTTTAATATAGAGTTATACATAAGATAAATTAGAATATAAATATTAATTAGAAAGCTAAAATTATTTCCTAAATAATGGTATTTTATTTATAATTTTTAGACATTATATAATTTAACTTATTTATGACACAATGATGATGCAGTAGTTACCTTATTAATGAATCATTAACATAATTGATGTTATAAGTACCAAAATAAATGTAATTTTAGACTTTTATTGAATTCAACTAACTTTATAGGTTAATATGACATGTTAGAATTGATTTAATTAAATGTTTTCGAAATAAAGATGCTGTTATGATTTTCACAAAAATCAAATACCAAATAGTTTCAAAATTGACATAAAATAGTTTTTAAAACTAATATTATATTATTAATAGTTATTTTATTTCTATAAATCTAAGGATCGGCCAAATGACATAGATAAGGATATATATATTAATAATGAACCATTTGGGGTTCTTTTGGCTTGTTATAGTAATTTTATTATCCATATAGTGTAAGAAAACAAAAAGGCACGATAAAAGTTAAATTATTTAACTTAGAGTTAAATGTAAACGATATGGTTAAAATAGTAACATAAACCTGTATAAAACCTATTTGTTGAGAGGATTTCGACCCATCACCACTTTATCTTCGAAATTAATCAATTTTGAGCTATTATAAACCGAATATGACTTTATTATAAAATAATATTTTAAGTTAATCCAAAGGTGCCCCTCTGCTCCCTTATAAAAAGGGCACCCATTCCCTCTTCTCTTCACACCCTCTTGAGCCTTGAAGCTCTGCCAAACCATGACCATATTTCTTCTACACTTCCCTAGAAACATTCTGGAGGTTCTGGTCTTCTCAAAAGACCAACTCTACTTCCTTAAGAGAAGGCTTAAAGGAGGTGTGTCGAAGAAGAGGTAATGTCTTTTTCCGATTCTCTCATGTTTTTTTCTTCTTATACTTCTTCTACTTTAGTTGTCTCATTATAAAGAAATAATATCAGTGTTAATTCTATACTTATATTTTATTATAAATATGAAACAACCCAATTTCACCTTCTATCCATCCTACGGAAAATGAAATCATCGCACGTGCGTACGTACGGAATACCGTCTCCACGCCGTGGTGTAATCTGTTTTCAACCACCACCTTACAGGGATGGGTATAATGGTGTAAATAAATAACTATATATGATTATTGTAAAGTGATATTGATTCTGAAATATTATACATACACTTCAATACAATTCCACGATCATGGAAATGATATCATCGCTCATGCATACGTACGGACTACCGTCTCCACGACGAGATGAGATTCATTCTCCATGTAAACCATTCATGAATGATTATAAAGTATATATAATAAGTAATCATGAAATATATGACATAATAATGATACTATATTTTTGAATATATATATTTATGTCATTTAATTAATTCCATTCAATTCAGTATGGAAACGAAAACAATGTTCATGCGTACGTACGGCCTACCGTCTCCATGAACGGTGTATTTATTTCCATTTATCGATCTATCATATATAAATGTATATGAAAAATATATATTACATATAAATCATGTTTTACATTCTGGAATTATGTAAATCAGGATATAAGTAATAATATCATGAACAACAAGTCCAAACATGAACGATAAATAAAACGATTTTACCCAAAACGCTGCTTTAACATGGAACTTACAAAAGAACGTATAACATAAAGTCAAAAGTGTACCATATATGATATAATAACAATTAATATGATTCTATAATAAGTCAATGACATTATTTAAATCATTATACAGGAGTTTTGGATACGTACGAAGCATATCGGACCAAAGGTAAGGGATAACTTTTCCAATCCTGTTTTTATCCGAGATTGTTTATTTGTAAGTATTTACTGGGGTTATATTTATCATCCATATCCCTGTTTTCTAAAAATGGTTTCATGTATGTTTAATGTCCTGTTTACACATTTTTGACTTTTTACCACGTGTTATGGAAGGAATATTTCTTTTGTTTACCATATAAGGAACTTTTTGACTTTTCCGGAAAAAGTACGAGGAGAATGTTTTTTAACTTATACGTCATGAACGGATTTTTATGTTTTCATAACGCCTTATTTTCAGGAAGCTTACTCTACAAGATTTCATTATTATTTTCAACAAAATCCTTTTCTTTTAAAATTGCATGGCATTTTGTGAAATGAAAATGATTTTGAAGAAGAAAGGATATTTTCCTCAAGAACTCATTTCAAGTGTTTTATCAAAACCATTTTCCATATAAGATGAAATTATTTCATATGTGTATGTTTCAAGTATAATGTCTCTATTATTTACATGGTTTAATTTTTCTTATAATGAAATTATATCCATTTGTATTTATTGGATTATGTGATGATGTGATGATGTTTATGAAACCCATTTTATTCTTTGGGTTATGATGAATGTTTTATGTTTATTTCGTGGCACAAGTAAGAATGATTTCATTATGAGATGGGTGGGACCTATATCTCCCTCCAATACATTAGGTAAAGATTTATATCTCATGAGATAGATATGGCTGGAATGGTACATTAATCCGGTCCAGTGGTACTGGACTGAAACGATGAGTGAACTCGATTCAGAAAGGGACTTTGTCCACTAAGATGGTCTTGGCAGCAATGCCTTGGCTACTATGAAAATCATATCATGTTCTTAATCTTTGCCACAATCACATGTTTTATTACTATGCTATTTTATCATGATTGGTGTTCGTTTATGATATATGCCTTATGTACTTCCATGATTTATGTCTTTGCTCACGATTTTGATGATTAGATTTAATGTTCATGTATTTACATTCAAATGTTTTTGGATTGTTTTATGTTATATATGTTTACCCTTACTGAGAATTTGAGCTCACCCTCTTTATGTTTTATTTTCCCTAGGATATAGAGAAAGGTTTTAGGTAAGAAAACCAAAAAGGGGAAGATCTTTATGGGAGATGTTGAAGATCTTCCACCATGATTAGAAGATTACGTTCTGAGTTTCCAAAGACATTAAACTAATACAGTCTTTGGGCGTCTGTTTTTGTCATGTATTAAATATTATGCAAAAGTAATGTAATTTCCATGTACGTCAAGCTTCGGGTCTCTACACGTTTTCTCGGGTGGAGAAGTTAATTTTTGGGGATTTATAAAAAAAATTAAATAAAATTGTTGTACACCATTTTATTTATCTATGGTGGTTATTTCCTACAAGGGGAAGTTAGAGGTGGGGCCCACACCCAAATAACCTCCCATCAGAGGATATTATGAGGAGGGACCCATATGATTCCCTAACATTTCAACTTCCCTTAAACACCCATGAAGACCCCTTATTCATTCTTATAACTCCTCAACTTCTCCCTTAATTATTTAACACCTACCCTAATTATGGTGGAGCCTCTCCACCTCCCACACATTGATTATGCCACCACATCCAATTAATAACTTCATTAATTAATTGGCATCTCTAATTTGAATCAATTTTAATTGCATGGAAATTCTATTAATATTGAGAGGCTTAATGTAATATTTTCTTGGCAAATATTTTGGTGGGGGAACCTTTTGAGAATTAGAGGAGAGCTTCATTCTTCCATGAAGAAATTCGTACTCTCTCAGCGATGAACGCTCCAAGACTTCTCCTACATTTTTCGTCCTCCACATCAATGGAGAAGACACCGCTTGTGAGAAGCGTCGCCTACGACAATGAATCTTCCACCAACGTTGACGGGGTGAAACCTTTCTTCTGCGATGCCCGACTACCGTGAAGCTCGTCTTCCACAGCTCGATGATGTGTGACGTCAATTATGAGGTAGGGGTTTGCTTTAATTTTAGTTGAATAAAACTGTTCTTAATTGTTCATTAAAACCTTGTTTTATCTTTGGAAATATTATACCACTTAACATGGATGGAGCGGGCCGAACAATCACGGCATGATGAACCTCCATTAATACACATTTTATTTTGATGGAGGCAGTGACAGAAGAGATGACGACGACCAGAAGAAGCGGTGGCTGTATGCCAACATCGTGGAGAGGAACCGCGGCCCGCATTCATAGGCTACTTAGCCAAAGAAGAAACGGTCGGCTCATGCTAGACGGGCCGAATGGACCGTGACACCATGAGGTCACCGCGCTGCAGAGAACCGCGGTCTGCGTTTTGCGGGCCACTTCGGCGGGTGAACCGGCTGGCTCGTCAGTCGACCAGGTTGGAGGAGGACACGACATCGTCAGGTGTTGTGCGGGCCGCTCGCGCCGGGAAGACCAGCCGACTTCGGCCGACTGGATAGGAGGGCGACACTGTGCAGTGCCACTAGTTCGGGATGTCGGGGGGCCAAGCCCTCCCGCACCAGATCTGCCAGTTGGGCGAGCAGAGCCCAGTCGGGCCGCACCCCTCCGGTCCGAGCCACTCCCTTATGTGGGCTGGGATTCCTTCCATGGGCCAGGCCATGTCCCATTGGGCCGGGCCACACATTTCCGGGCCGGGCTGACCCCTTAGACGAGATGGACCCTCTGACTCAGAACGGGATGACCCGCCAGCTCACTGGGCTTGACGGGCCGATCCCGTTTCGCTTAAATTGGAATAAATTTAAGACCACACATCGGATCGACACGCCGTCCATGGAACTGGGATCTTCATGATGAGACGGTACTTTTTGCGACAATATAAGTATGTTTTTCGATGAATTTGGAAAATGTTCAGGTTTGGAATGAGCGTAATTTCAACCAAGACCATGGAATGGAAAATCCAATATCTCTAAGACCGGGAGACCGATTGACGCGCCGTCTGTCATGTTGGGTTCCTTTTGATGAGACAGAACATAGAGATACATCAGCTCTGGACATTGTGATAGTTGATGTATTGAACTCTTGTCTTGAGGAGCCGACCCTCCCAGAATCAAGCGTGCTATGTGCATGAACCCTAGAGCTGGCTGCGACTGTGATGACTACTATACTGGAATCCTCTGTGGGTTCGACGACGACAAAAATTGGACTGGAATCCACCATGGGTTCAACGATGACAACAACTGTACTGGAATCCCGTGTGGGTTCAACATCGATGACTGTTTTACTTGTATCCTAAGTGGTTCCGACAGTTTAACTTCTATACTTGTATACTAATTGGGTATGACAGAGTAGTTGTACTAGAATCCTACGTGGGTCCAATAGCTTAGCTGGTCTAGTATCCTACACGGGTCCGACAACTTTGATGAATCAGTAACTATATATGATCATCTATATTGCTATATGAAATATTTATACCTTTGTGATCTGAGTCTTGACTCTCAATCAATATTATCAATTTGATTGACTTGCTTTCCTATGTGGACTGGGTTGTTCTTGTACTCGAGAGTTGGAGCCGAAAAATTATTGATAACATAGGTATATGTATGGTTATATACCTAAGTAGAGTTGGTTGATACTTCGTGATTGTATCTTTCTTCTGTGGTTTATCCTTCGTGGATTCTGGGTGAACTTCGGGGGTCTCGGGGTCCTTACTGAGTATCGTATACTCACCCCTGCACCGGCTATGACCGGACTATGTTGTGTTGGATGCAGACGACAAAAAACACTGATCGAGGTGAAGGCTTGGAGAGTTGGATGGTACCCAGAGGTGGACCACTTGGCAAGATGTACACGAAGCGGATGGTCGGACCCGAGGTGCTGAGGAGGCTATCTGTACCCACCCTTTAGGTGGGATTCCCGGATGACGAATCAGTGATCGCTGTTTTACTTTACTGCAATAGTACTAGCTTTTCGGTTGTACTGTACTTTACTGTTGGGCTTGTATTTCCATCCCCCTTTACTTTCAGCAATACTGTTAGTATATAGTATTACTTAGTACATTCTTCTATTATGTACTCTGTTGCGTTTTTTACTTTTATAAAGGCATTGCCTTCCCTTTTTATTGAGATTTACTCCTTTTTTTCTAGTCTCCAGCCCATGGCCTATGGAAGGTAGGCTCGGGTTAGTCACGGTATGGGCCCCAAGGATGGGTCGTGACATTGGAGTTATCCTCCTTTATCACCAAAACATGGTAATATCACAACCATTATGTATGAATTATTATGCTCCACATAGCTAATCGAACAATTTATCAATCATAGGTTGAGGATAACTGTTCTTTCCCATGATCTTATTTATATCACGTTAATCAATTAGAAGGTGCATTAACCCATATTTCTTCTTGATAAAGTGTACTTATGCACCCCATGGTGAAGTACTTCTACATATGAACACTTTATCTAGATTCCCTTGTTTTTGTTTCATTATCTCCTCATGTTTCAAAACCATTATATACAAATTATTGGATAATGGTGACAACGTATGAATAATATTGATTGAAAATTCACCCTACTGGCTATGAGGAATACCACTAAGCTTCTAAGGGAATAAATCATTTTATTCCATAACGATATGAATGTCTTAAAGGATAAAATTTTCCATAGAATCAAACATTTGAGCTAGATACACTTTCTCATTTGGAAATAATATCCATGATTGAGATTTTTGTGATAAAGATGATTCACACTCTTCATTAAACTTGAATAGAATCAAAGGATGATTCTCAATATAAGGAGTGATTTCTTTCTCTTAGAAATAAATGTGGGCTCCATATAGGGAAATCAAATAAATGAATAGAATTGAATAAAATTCCACCATAGTGAGTATGGAAAGTTTCTATGGCATGTTCATCCAAAAATATTTAAAAGGAGAAACATTATATTCTTGGGAATCAATAATTAAACCATTTTTCATTTAAATCAACTACTATACTTCCCTGATTTGTGGTTGTGTTTAAATTGTTCTACTACACTTTTTGTGACATGATGGAATACATATAATTATAATCCAAAATTGTATTAACTGTAATTGAATGAATAATATGCATACCTATCATGACTTAATTTTTGGGATCCACCATAGTGGTTGTGAGGGAAATGTATCTCCCTTTTTTCCTTGGAGGTGATTAGTTGTAAAAGAAAACACTTGGTTTAGTACAATGGTTCTCAAAGTTCTCTAGTTCCTTGATGTTTAATCATTGAATAATGTGTTGAGGTTTTATTAGAGAATTGCATTCCTCCACTGCATTATCAGGATTCTATTATCGAAAATCATTAGTTGGGTTCCCTTCCTTACCACACCAAATGCATTTTCTCGTCCCTCATTGGAATTTTTTTGGGTTTTCCATTCCCCACCTTTAACAAGTGGGATTCATAAATTTCTGGGCACCATTATATTTTTCTCTCCAACCTCTAGAATTGAACTCCACGTTCTATTTCTTATCACCATTATACTATTGAGATTCACCAATCTCCATTTTGACATTGATTTAAAATTGAAATTTTTTATCTTAGCTATCAATGTCACTGGTCAACATAGTTTTTCATATAATAATTATTTTCCCACCAATGAAGTTACCATCCTTGAATTATGGGGTAACAACAATTTTGAAATCATATAATGAATGTATTATGTTTTTTCCTTATACAAATCAATAGATTCATCATGTTTTTAAATTTTTGTCTAAGAAACCCCTTTTAATTTTATTTTAGAGAGTGAAAGGAAAATATTTATAAATTTATTCTAGAATTCCTCTTAACTGATCACATCAATAACTTCCTCAAAATTCATTTTCCAGATCAATGTCCACCAATGATTAACTTCTCCCTCTTTACAATGAACAACCAGTAGAACATTTTCATGTTTGGATCATTGAAGTATAGAGAAGATATTCTCAATGGAGTTGATTCATTACTCCATGACTAAGGGATCTAATGGTGCATTGATGTTCATGGGACATTGTCAAAGAAATGACTCAATTGAAAACTTTTCAATGTTATGGTTACATGGGAACTCTTAAAAATTTAGTTATCTATTCCGAACTTAATTTTAAATTGGAGTGTATCTTCACAATGTCGGTGATTTCTTCTCCCATTGTTCTTGGCATCTCATTAGGGAAGTCAACCCATTTCCCATCACATTGGTTCTTTAACTGATTCAATATATTTTCATCCATTTTCTAGAATAGACAAAAAATTATGGATGAGTATTTTGAACCAATTAAACACATAAAAGGGGAAATATAATGAAATTAAATGGATAAATTATAAATTAAATTTATTCATTTACTAATGAATTTGTAGGCATAAATCTATGTTCTTCATGATCTTTTTCCTAATGTAATTTTTTCATAGAATTTTTTGTTTCTATAATAATGGTTTATAAAGATTTTATGAATACAACAAATAATATCTCTTAGGAGTGTCAAATCAGGTGCATATTTTGGATAGTATTCATGCACCCAGTTTCACCGAGTCAGGCCAGACACACCTTGTTGAAGTTGTTACCACAATGTACATCTTTGCAAGAAACATGATTGCTTATAGTATGTTGATAGAGATTTAATTTAATAATAATACAATTACTCATTATTTAACAAAATTTTTGAATGTTTTATTATACTTATTTTTTTCCCTAAATCTTTGTCTACATTTTTCTACTCCTAATCCCGGAAAATAACTAATCTTTTCAATTGATACAAAATATGGGAAAGCTTATTTTTATTACATATTAATCCATGACTTATTACCTAAAAATACATATAATACAACAAAAAATATTGATAATTTTAGATTTTTTTAGAATTAGGTACATAGAATAAAAACACAAAAAGTGAAATATATCATCTTTATTAAAAACATCCATAACATGATTGCACATTAAATTGAACGGGATAAACTATAAATAGACAAAAGAATGGGGTGAACTATAAAATCCAGTATGTGAATAAGCAAGAAATAAAGTAATTATTTTTAGAAAATAGGCATATCCATGGGTAATAAAAGAAAGATTAATAGTAAGTCATGATATAGCATGCTAATTATAACATGAGAAATGTGGAAACATCTTAAAAAAACTATATCATAATCACATGTCAAATCCAACTTCAAAGAAATCATAATTTAAAAAGTCATAAAATGTAATAATGTTCACTCCCTATCCTGGAATGACTTATCTTGAGACACAATATTTCCAATTCATTGGAGCTCTATATAATTTCTGGTGCACCCATCACTTTTCTTGCTTGAGTGTTCAACATAGTTCATAAAACGCCAATTAATTCATCATCAAAGTTTCTTACAAAAATATGGATTGTGGAATATATAAATGTAAGTACCAATTAAAATATGTATATGTTTCTAAAGTTGAATACCCTATATAATAATTGGGTATGGTATTCAGACCACAATTTTTTGGAATGAAAAATCATGATAAAATTTCTGCAGCACAAAAACTTCACTTAAAAATTCATAATGTTTTTTATGAGTGAAAAAGGGTCTATAATTACTTTTAATTCAAATAGAAAATAATAGGTTCACTGAAATACATGTCCCTACTTTATAAATTCTAAATTTAGGGAAAAATATAATAATGAAGTGTTAAAAAAAGACAAAGAAAAGAACCCTTACATTAGTGTGTGATTCCACAAAGCTTGAGAGGAGCTTCATGAGAGCTTAGAGGAACCTTGGGAGGACTATAGAGATGGAAGGATGGATAAAGTAAATTATCCAAGAATATTTGGTGAATATAACTGGTATATTGGGTGGGTATATATTTGTAAAGATTGTGGAATTATTTATCATTTCTTAAACATATGTTTTGGACTATATATTATAAACTATCCGAAACCACAGTCCTTCCCATGTGTTTTAACCATGTTTTCTACAAAATTTGAGTGGTTTAAAATATTTTTTAAGGAAAATAGAGAATCCTAATAATATAATACCATTTCTTTTGTGTAGGTGAGTCATTATTTTATTGAAATTATTTTAAAACCATAAAATATATTAATGGTTTTGGAGTATTCCAAGTGGCATTATAAAATTAATCAAAGATATTAAAAATATTATTATTTTAATAGGAAAACATAGATTTGGTATTATAAAACTTTAATAGAATTTATTAAATTACTTTTTGATCATAATTTGGTCATAATATAAAAATTCAATTTATATTGTATTTAAATTTTACCCGAATATTCAACTCAGTCAGAAAATTATGAAAAATTCACCATTGGATAATTTGGAAGTTGTGATTCAAAAAATTGTATTAATTTTATATAAATAATTTTATTATTATGTATATTTTAACTTTTAAAATATGAATCAACATTTATTATGAAATTGTAGTTTTGTTAAATAACAGTTCTCTACCCCTTAAAAAATTATATTTGATTTCATAAAAATAATATGATTATCTATATTTGATAAAAATTATTAAATAATAATATTTATTTAAATTATTATTTTCAAAAAAAAATCCATTGATTCACAAAAATGATTTCCGTAATTGAATTTCAATATTAATAAAAAATATTATTTGTTTTTTATTGAATCAAAAGAAAACATTTATAAAGTAAATACTATTGGATTAAAATAAATTCATTATTATATGAAAAATAATTTTCATTCTCATATTGCATGGGTCTTGATAAATATCTACTTAACACTCTAGAAAATGTCCTAAGGGTATGTTGTGTGACATTGAGACTTTCATGATTTGGTTCAACATACATGGTTTGGGCCATGGTCTTGATGATCAAGGTCTTATCTCATAAACGGTTTCACACATGCCTAATTTTTTTAATCTCAGCTTTTGCATGGTCAAGGGAAAATCCTAGTGATGTTCTCTCCCTTAGAATATCCAATAAATGGGATTCATAGGGTATGATACAACTTATTGACACCATAAAATCCATTAATTGTGTCAGTTAGATTTGTTAAAACCCTATATTTCTTCTAATCTTGTGATCAATATTCAATGACTATAATATGAATGATAAAGATACTCTATGGTCATTTAAATATAATAGGATATAATAAAAAAATATAAGTTCATGTGTTTTATTTAACAATATTTCATAATAATACATTTAATTAAATCATGGGGGGATTTTTTTTGTAACTGTTCATATTGTTAAATATTCAATAATCATGTGTATTGATTAATTGGCTATCTTAAAAGGTCACATGAACTATTATACCCAAAGGGTCTTTTTTGTGACTGAGGATGGATTCATACATCAATATAAATAATACATGTGTCTAAATGTAGGTACCACGAGCTTGTGGGAACCATCGGTTGGAAAAATATCATATCAGTTAGAACAATTGAATTTTTCATCTATTGAATGTATCAATGATATGAGTTTTTAAGTGGTTGTTGATCTGCTTTTGGAATTTTTTTCTAGAAAATTTCACAAGGTTTCCAACCATAAGATAAGTGGAGTTCATTATTTATATCCTATTAGAGAGTATTCTTATTACCCTTTTATCTTATACGATGTAATAAATAGAATTAACAGAATTAAATGTGCATTTAATGGATCTAGAAAGCAAATGATTCATTCAGCCTACAACATCTTCATTGGTAGAGCTAGTCTTGTTTGTCAAAAAGGATGATGGATGCCTTTGGGTATTCATGGATTATCATATGCATAACCATGTAACGATAAAGACTCAATAACCACTTCCTTGCATTGATGATAAGTTTGATTATTTCTACGGATCTTAGTGGTTCTCCAAAATTGGCATGCGATCAGGATATGATAAATTGTGGTTTTGTAAGGAGTATATTAAAATAAACATTAAAATGTAGATATAGTGATTATGAGTATGTGGTGATCCATTTAGGTATTACGAATTCACTGAAAGTGTTTATGGAATTTCTGAATCAGTTAATTTCAAGGTATATTGATTGTTTTGTGGTTTTAATTATTGATGAAATATTGGTTTATTAAATGACTGGGGGTGACAAAAATAAACACTTGGGTATAGTTTTAGGAAATAAACGGGATCATTATTTGTATTTAAAATTATCAAAGAATAATTTTTTGATACAAGAGGTGATTTTACCTGGCCATATAATCTCTAAAAATGTGTTTTTGTGGATCTAAAAATGATAAAGGCTATTTTATTTTAGAAACTACTCAATAACGTCTTTAAGATATGATGTTTTCATAGTTATTAATATTATCAATGACACTATTATTTAATTTTCACTAATAGTTTCAACTTAGAAAGCATTGAAATGGAAAAATTCTGTATTCTAATGGAATGATAAATGTTATAAGCCATTTCTAGAGCAAAAAGTTTTCATTATATCAATGCCAATATTGATATTTATAGAATCAAGACAATAGTATGGGGTTTATTCTGATTCTTGAGGATATGGATTGGGAATTGTTCTCTTGTAGATAGATTAGGTTGTTGATTTTGGTTAAAGACATTTAGGATTTCATGTGAATAACTACCCAACACACGATTTGGAGTTAGTTTTTGTAGTCCATGCTTTGAAAACATGACCTCATTACCTATTTTGTGATAAATTTATAATATTTATGGATCATAAGATATTGAAATATATTTTCTCAAAATGTTATTTGAACATGAGATGAAGAATATGGATGTAGTATCTTCAAATATTAGAATTTTAATTGATTCATACATTGGTAAAATTAAATAAAGTGGAAAATGTATTAATGAGATTGTAATACGATCAGTTTTCAAAATTGGATTCAAATAACGAGAAGTTTAAGTTAGTGATAGTAGACATGAACTCAGAATAGAAAGAATGAGGATAATTTATAGTTTTAATTCTTATTTAATTTGTACCTGATTTGGTTAAAATAGTTAAATAGGCATCATCATTGGATTTATATTGTGTTGAGATGAGGTCCATACATAATGGTGGGGAGAACATTGTGGGATAAAAAATATATTGTAGTTCAGTTTTGTGGTTTTGAGATCAGATAGAGGTAAATATGGATTCTCAGGAATGACATCTTCATGATTACCACCATTCAAGATAGTCTACTCATCCCATAATTATGACTATGTATAAGGATATGAATGCACAATTTTGTTGGGTCATTATAAAAAATAAGGTAGCATGTTTGTTTTAGAGAGCTTAAAATTTCAATAGATTTTGGTAGAGAATTAGCGATATGTAGGTATCTTATAGTATTTATCTATCATATTTTGAAATGGGAGAAGATAGCCTTGAATTTTGTAAAAGGTCTCCCATAAATGGTTTAGAAACAAAATTACATGTGGGTGGTAGTGGATCGACTCACAAAGCTGTCACATTTACTTCATATTCCTAAATCTCATTTAGTGGAGGAATTTTAAATAATAGACATATGAAAATTGGTAAGGAGGCATGGTGTACTAGTTCGATAATGTAAGATAGGGATCCAAGGACTATATATCTTCTTTGTAAATCCTGATAGAAATTCCTTGGGACATATTTGAGTATGATTATGGCATATCATCCTCAGATCAATAGAAAATCCAAAAGAATGATAGAAACTTGGGAAGAAATGTTGTGGGATTGTGTAATATATTTTGATGGATCTTAAGAAGATCATGTACCATTAGTGGAGTTATCATTTAGAAACAGTTATCAGACTTCAATATATATGGATCTTTTTGAAGTGTAGAATGGGAATCCTTGTAGTTTTCCACTTTATAAGGTGGAAATAGGTGATACTTCACTGGTTGGGATGTTCCTTGTCCAAGAAACTATAGGGGAGATTATATTGATTAGGAACATAAGATAGATGACTTAGAGTCATCAAAAATATTATTTGGATCATCGTCGATAGATATTTTCATTCTCTGTGAGCGATCATGTTTCATTAGAATCTACCCAAGGCTTCGACATCATCATTTTCGATCAAAAGTAAATTTATCTCCATGATACATAGTCCCTTTTGAGATATTTATTAGGTTGGAGAGCTGGCATACATGTTGGAATTTCCAAAAAGGTTTATTATTTTTCATAACATGTTTTATGCATCTCACTTGAAAAAGAATCAATATGATCTTGACCATGTGATTCAATGAGATAACATTGTCCTAGACCTGGATGCTTCATTGTTGCATGTACTATTACAGATTTTGGATATGAAAGAGAAATTAGTGTCTGGAAAAAGCATTTGTTTATTATGGGCAATTTGGATACATAGTCAGATTCAGGAAGAGAAATGGGAAAGAGAAAAGAAATTGTTGAGCAATGACCTAAACACTTTTGGGGCAGCATTAGTTTTCTACATTCTAAGGATGGAATGTCAAATTGTGGGGATAATGTTTTACACCAGGTTTCAAATATATAACACTTTTTATATATTGTTTTTGTATTTTATGGAGTTGGGTGAATTTTGTTAGTGTTTGGGAGTGTTTTGGAATATTTTTTGGGCTTTTATAAAGTTACACAGTCTGAGAAACATTTTTGAAAACAATGAAATTCCTATAGGAAACCATTCAAGATGAGACATGTGATAATGGAAAGGTACATAGTCAAGGTACATTGTTCTGCCAAACTGTATGACCACTAATGTATGACCATGAAAGGTGGTAAATATGGACATTTCACAATTATTTCATGTATTATCTTACCATGGAATAAAAAAATGTGGGGTGATCCTTGAGGTAGGGGCTGGTGCACAATTACTGTACGATTTTCCTAATCATGTGACTCAGTGTGCATAGTTTAAATTAGATATCCTAAAAAAGAGAATCTTACTCATTTTCACCCATAAATACCTAATTTTCCTATAGTTTTTCCCAAATTGAGATTTATTCCTCCCAATGGATTTTGGTTCCTCACTCATCAATTTGGAAGTAATCTAGAGGAATGTTATGGTTCTTTGGTACCTGATTCCTGTGAAATTTTCTTAATTTCCCTTAGTTTTCAATTGTTTTCCTTATACTGTATAGTCTTCCTTCTCCATGATTTTATGATCTAGTTCGTTCTTGATAGATATATGGTTTTTTTACAATACTAATGAGATATGGTTGTGTTGATGTTACGGGAAGAGGACTAAGTTGGGTTTCAGATATATAACCCAGTATTCCGAGTGTTTTGGTGTCATTATTTTTTTGTCATATATTTATGATGCAGGTGTTTTTACACATGAATCATCTTTTTATAACCTACTGGGTTAGTTTCAAATTTATTTAATTTCATGATTTTTTGTGAAATTGATGTAAAAAACATCAACAAATCCATATTTATTTATGGTTTGTGAATTTGGAAAAATAGGTTTTTCTAAATTCTTTTTTAATGGGTTGGAAATGTAATTTTTACTTTATAGAATATTTGGATATATAGATATGGGTTTTTAGAATTTTATTCAATGAATTTTTTATTGAAATTGCTGGTATAGTTTGTTTGGAATTATCTTTTAGAATAATGGTTGGTGTTTGTTCATATGAATTTAAGATGGATAAGGGTATGATGTTTCCCCCATAATTTTGGGATAGTTAAGGGTATCAACCTACCCCCTAGAAAAATGGTTCACTATGTAATGACCAAGTTAATGTATGACTAACCTATCATGATTATACAGATTTCCTTGGTTTCATTCATGGTTAGATGTGGGGATATGTGTAATGGAATGGACTGCACAAAAATGGAATTTGAAATATGGTATTGTGTACTGTTTAGTTACATTCTTGTAAAATGGATTTGGTTTGGTGTAGAAGTCAGTTGTACATCAAACATCCCGATCCATATCATAATATATTATTCCTCATTCAATTGTTCTTAATGACTATTTGTAATCATTATTCTTGTCAGCCCATGGACTAGAGTGATGACTTCGATAATGAACAACTTCTCAACTTTCACACTATAAAACCAAATATGGTACCCTAAGTAGAATATTATTTCCAGGCATATATTTATAAGACTCTTCAATTATCATTGGAAAGTACCCCCTTTTTGACCATATTTTTAATATATTATGTATTTCCTAGTCCCCTTGAGATAGATTTTGGGATCCATGTATGCACATTTTTTATAGGGAATAAATTCTTCTTTTCTTAATTATATTTATTACGTGATATTCTATGAGAAGACATCCTTATCTTCTTCGTGTGTTGGAAAAAACATCATTGTTCTAGTTATAAATTGTAAAATGTTATAACTAGTTTGGTATAAACACAATAAGTCTTCCTCTATTTTCTATCATGTTAATCATATCTTTTGGGTACTAATAAAAATTCCTATAACATTTAATGTTTTAACATGTTCCCATATTTCCCACAATTAACTATGAAAAATAGAATTTAAATTTGGTGGAATTAAATATTTTTCTAATAAGAATATAAAAAGGAAATGTTTAATATATAACGATAAACATATAAATTGAATGTTTATAATAACATGTGATTCACTATGTTTCATTATTGATTATCCATGGTGATGGAATTAACAATAGGGTTCTTAATAATGTTTTATAATCCTAATATCTACAAATGAATCGAACATAATTTGATACATACTATAAAATACCTATCCTTTTACTAATATTATTACATGAATTTAAGCCTAATTTACGATCAATTACATGTGAATTATCGTAATGTATAATGTATTTGTAATATTAGGTCCATAATTATATAGAATGAATCCAAAATAAAAAATATATGTGATTTAATCTTCATATTGAGCTCCTAACATCCATCAATATCTTACATATACATAAAATAACCTGGGGAATACAAGAGCAATGTGATGAGCTATATAGTAATGGAATGAACATAGATTTAAAGAATATAATATGGTGTAGAAGGAATAAAATGATGACATAAGAGGCATGGAACATGAACAAACATATTTAATCATAAAATGTAGATCATGGGATCATGTTATCACGGATTTATAGTATTGTTGAAGAAACCTAAAACATGACATAAACAAGAGTGATAGATAACATCCAAGACTTTATCACATTGATGACAAAGCCCCACAAATGAATCTTGTTTACTCTCTATCCTAGGAGGACTTCTCAGGAGAATAAAAATTTCTCAATGCATTTTAGAACTATATAGGTGAACCTATCATAAAATTTTTGTTATGTGTATTCTACATGAATAATGAAACATAATGGATAAACATTATGTTTACCTGTCAAAGGAAATGTCTATCATAATCATGCCCTATAGAATAACCAAGGAGTGTATCATAATGGTGTACATGAAAGATTGGATTTAATGAATACAAAAAATTTCATATGGGAAAATAGGAATTGATAATTATAATTATTTTCAAATGAAGTGAACACATGTATAAAGTGTGGTTAAGAAACATTATACAAAATCCACTTTAATGAAGTTTAAGGGAAAATATTAAAAAGTATTACAGAGAAAAAGGAATAATTTTTTATATTAGAAAATAAATTTACTAATACTGTTTTTAGTTATGAAATTAGGGATTTTAGAAAAGAAGTGTGGCTTAAAATATTATACAGACTGTACATGAAAATGGTTAGTTGATTGGAATGTTCCCATTAACTGGGATCATTTAACGAGAGGAATTGTGAAGCAGACCATTAAATATATGTAAAAAGACATTAAATAAAGTTTAATTGATCTAGATATAAATGTTTTTAACCTTTTAATAGAATATATACTTTTTATATAATATTAATGAATAAATACATTGGGGTAAATAGGGAGAAAGCATAACTCAAAATAAAGAATATAGATTCGAGGAGAATCCCTTATCATATTTCCTAAAGTGTTCCTCTATTATATGTAAAGTTATTGATAATCAGGTTAAATACATTTATTAATTATCTTTGAATATATTACAATGGTATTTAATTTATTATAATATCATTAGGTTACTTTCTGTCCATTTCGTTGACTTATAGAGTTTAATTTCATTATTTTGGGAGTGTTCGATTCAGGGATTCATAGATGGTTACCTTGTTTATAATTATGGAATTTATTTTCAAATGGAATAAAAAATATAGAATAGGAATTATATAGTATTAATTTATTTCAAAAGAAATTATTGGTCCCATATATCATTTTTTGTGACATGCAGATGATTCATTAGATAAAACGTTAATGAAAAAATTGATTAGAATAATTTGGTGTTTTTTACGACCGTCTTGAATTAATATCATTTTATTTAATAATATGAATATATATTGGTTCCAAAACATTAAATAATTTTTAATACATAAATTATAATATTTTTTATCTGTAAATACTAATTTATGACCAGCTTGATGGTGAAAAAGAACAATGTATACTCGTCATCCATGAAAGTAGGGAATCAACACCTTACAGGCGATGTATTCATTTTTAGAACAAAATGAAACGAGAAAGTAACATTAAAATATATAATAAATTAACAAAATACATTTATAGTATATATATTATATGAGATTAGTCGTGTTACTTTTTATAGGGTATGTGAGTTAATGATAATAAAAGAATAGAAATTAAAAGAGAAAGAATGAGTGTTTTACATATTGAGTGTTGCCTCCTTGAGAACCATCTTAAGGCACATAGAAATGGTTGTTGGCGTGACCAAAAAGAAAATAACATATATAAAAGGATTTGAAGAGGAACTTGTAATAATATAATCAATATCTAAGGAATCTAATTTTATTGGATAACTGGTGTTGAGATGTGGTATTTATACTGGGCAAAGAAGGGTGATTGTGATTATTTTATTCATTAGTTTATTATTTTAGCTCAAGAATACCAATAGTGATTATTTTGGTGACATATTATAGAATAAAGATTCAGATAATTCAAAAACAAATATGGTTTCATACCACATCCATAGGTCATCCATTACTCAATAATTCATGTATTTCTTAATGAGCATAAATTATTCTTTTTCACTATTCAAAAAAATTCTACTATTATAGAAAAATCCCAAAAATTAACACTATCCTTTTTGACATGTATATTTAAAAAAACAACTCCATTTTTCAAAAATTTCTTTCTAGATATATTAAATTTAATTTTTAATTAAAATAATCATCTAGAAAAAATACCGATTTTAATATTATAACCAATTTTATGGAATGTTGAAAAATTAATTAAGGTACCAAAAAATTATATTATAAATATAAGAAAACAAATTATTAATTTATAAATCTACCTAAAAAAGTATATTTTATTTGAATTAATTATATTTATTATAAAATTTTAAATAGACATTTATTACTTAAAAAATAACAACACTTAATTTATCATTTTAAAAACATTTATTTACCTATTCCATTATATAATTATATCATATTTTAATTTATAATATTCTTGAGTTTTATTTATAGTTTTATAGTTGATTATAATATTCTATTTTGCATATTACTATTCATAATGGTCATATTATTATTCAAACAGTTAGATTACTATTACATCTGTATAGTTTAAATAATTTCTATAAATAAAAATTATTACATTCCTCATTTATTGTAGTAATTTCTTCTTTGTTATGAATGTGATTTATAATTTAAAAAAGAACTACAAGAATAGAAATTTGATAGATAATATTCTCGGTCATTACAGCGAAAAATACATAAAACAATATCAGTATATGTAAGATACATAGGTTATCATATCACTATGGTTTTATAATAATTATTGGAGATTAAATAATTTATAAAATAAGAACCATCTTTGGAGAACAATACCTATTCTTCAGAAAACCCCATTAGATTAGAACAAAAATACGTCCTAGTTTGGATTTATACCCAAAATATGGAATCTATTAGGTGAGGAGGGATGATGGGTTGTTATTTGGGTAGGGTTTTGTAGATCCAAAATGTTTTGAAGGTATGATGAAGAGAAGAGAGTGTGTGGCCATTTATAAGTTATGTAAGTGGGAGACTTAAATTTATAAAAATAAAATAGTTCAACCATGTTTTTTAGTAGGAAAAAGGTCCCATATGGTGTATTCTAGAGAATTATTATTTATAATGTCAATATATGATTATAATTTTTTTAATAAAATTGTTTTTTGGTCATTTAGACCCTTATGGTTTTATTTTAATACCCCAATAAATTGATTTTTACCTTATCCATGGTGAATATGTCTTATTACTTTTGATATTCATTATGCCCAAGAAATATGATGAAAATATTAGATAATATAAATTTTTATGATTCATAATATGTAATAAATTAGTCCAAATTCCATTCATATAAGTGAAGAAAATTTAATTTAAAATTAATACTACAGATGTGATGAGAAAGCAGGGTTTCGAAGAGAAAATGTTGAATTGTTTACAATGTTTTTATAAAAATTTAATATTAAAATGTTTTCAATTAATATATTAGATTAATAAATATATAATTAATACAATTTTACTTTTAATAAAATTATAAATATAATTTTTATTTATAAATAATTTCTAATTTAATAGACGTTATTGAGTTATAATTCATCATTTTTAAATATTAGTAGAAAAATGATGAATTCCTGAAAAATACTAATAATTAACCATATGATAACATTTATAAGATGATTTACAAAATTGTGTTCATTTTATATAATAAATTTTATAAATGTGTTGAAAATTAATTTTAAATTAATTGTGAAAAGAGAGTCTAAAACAACATTTTGAAAAAATATAGTTTTTAGGAAAATATTTTGTTTACTTCAAATTGATACTTATTTTTATTTATAATATATAGATTAAAAATTTTAATGAGTTAAATATATATTCCAAATAATTTATTTAGTCATATTCATATCCTCTATATTAATTACTAGATTATTATTTTCATGTTTAAATTATATTTTAATAGAGTATTACATTTTGTTTAAACCAATTCTAACATGCATCAGATAATATAAATGGAAATAAATTAATTCTAAAATAAATATATTATAATTCTTTGGGGTGTTACATTATCCCATCCTAAAAAAGTTTTACCCATGAAATTTCATGGATAATACATTATAAATAGTTGAGGGTAGTTATTAATTATACCATCTTTTGGTTTCCATGTTGATTCCCCCATTTTGTAATTTATTTAAAGTGCATTTACTAGTTGATTCATATAAAACCTCAATACATTATCTCTAGTGTCAAAAATCAGGGTGAGTTATTCACTGTATGATAATTTAAGATTCAATTATATTTCATCATAGGTGATAACATGCATTTGTTTTGTCATGTACATCCATAATATTGATAAATAGAACACATAATGTATTATTAAAATAATTTGTCGCATTGTCCAATGAGAAGATATAACTTGAATTATATATATAATTTCACAAGGATTGATTTAACTAGGGATAAATTTCATATTATTAATTAACCTTAAAATTCCATTCCATTGATATACATTAATGAAAACATGATCTCCCAATTGGAATTTCAAATCCTTCTTATGATTATCAATATAACACTATTTTTTAAATTTGGTTGATTTAAAGTGATCCAAAATAGACTTTACCTTCGTTGTTGTCTCTTCAAAATATTATCTGCCTATGAGTCTCATTTCACCATTTTTGTCCCAACAAGTAATATTATGAAATCTGTTTGAATAATATGCTTCATATGAAACCATTCAAATAATTAAAATGACACAATTACTATAGGAAAAACTAATTAATGTAAAAACTGATCCCACATAACATCAAGGTCATGTTACCATGAACTCAGGATTTCATTAATTGTTTTAGTAGTCCTTTTAGAATATCCATCAGTTATGTGATGGTAAGATGTGCTCAAATGAAGATATGAATGAAGAGGATTTTGAAGAATATTCACGATTTTTGATGTATAATAAGAATCATGATCATACATTATTGGAAGAGTTCTTCCAAAAACTCTTAAAAGTTCATTAATATAGATATTTATGAGTAAGATGAGAATTAAATAATTATTTATAGTGAGGAAATGTGTAGATATAGATAATTAATAAATGTTAAACCATATTTCATCATTCTTTTTGGATGTCTTAGGTAGTATTTTAACAAATATATATAGTAATTTCAACCCATTTACTCATCGGAATAGGAAGAGGATGCATGAATCATCTAGGATGTTTTCTCAAAGCATTTAATTTTTGACAAAACAAACATCTAGTAACATAATCTACAATTCCAGGCTTCATGTTATATCTCCAAAAATATTCCCTGATATCCCTATACATATTTCTACTTCGATGGTGTACATAGAAATTTTTTTATGAGCTTCATACATTAATTCTATTTTTTATCTTAGGTATAGTTGGGAGAAATAATATCTTTCTAATTTTTAGAACACCATTTTCAAAATTATATAATCTAATTTTGAATAATTAAAAAAATTATTTTTCTTCTGAACTTTATCATTATTATATTGAGAATTTTTTTGTTTTATAATTAATATAGGTTTTAAATCATTTAAAATATGAATTATTTATCCTCCCTAAAAAAATTCTTAAATCCATCTATACTAGATCCATGAATGTAGGATACCTCACAATACTCATTTTGGAAAAAAAACCATGATCCCAACTAACCAATGCATATTTTTATTTATTTTCACTCCCTTCGTGATAGTAAATTTAGAAATCATAATGCATGACTATCTAAAGCTGTAAAAATTTCCTTATATAGATATCATTTTATAAATTTTTTTATTTTAGGATATTATGGTCTAGGTATATCTCAAATATCTCAACATAGAGATAATAAACCCATATCATCAATGAAAATATTACATCTACCAAATAAAAAACATGGGTTGCGTAGTTCTGTTCATGAGTGTCCAATTTCCTTGATGCATATGGAATAATTTTATCATCATACATTAGGACACAACCTAGTCCTTTTTTTATGCATGTAAGTATATCATAAATCCTTCATTTCATTAATGTTGAATCAAAATAGTAGCATTTACCAATTTCCTTTTTGGTTCATCAATACATTATTCTCATTTTTTAAGAATAAACATAATCCTTTTATGTGTAATCCTGGTAAATGGGTTAAACAGTTGATAAAAATTATAAATATATCTTGGATAGTAACCTACAAATCCAATGAAACTACTTACCTTAAGTATTTTCATTCATGTAGTCCATTACATGACTGCCTTTGTCTTTCGAGGATGAAATGAGATTATATATTTTGAGACAATATGGCCATTAAGAAAATATTATTGTATCCATAAATCACACTTAATAAATATTAAATAAAACAACTTTCTTCTTAGAGTATTATGAATAATATTCATGTGATTTTCATGGTCCTCATTACTTTCATAATACACTAGGCCATCGTCAATGAATACCACAAAAAATCATCATAAAATCACAATAAGTCTTTATAAATTTGATCTATAAAAATATTTCTCATTAGTAAATCCAAATTGAATTACAGTAAACTCATAATACCCATAATCCTTTTGAAATGTAGTCTTCATAATTACTTCTTTATTTAATCAATATTTATGATACCCAAAAAAGGAAAATCCTAGAATAATATTCGGCTCCATAATGTTTAGAGAATAAATCAAAAAAGTGAAAAATTTGAATCCTTTTCATTATTGTAATATCATTAATTTACATGTAATTAATACATTTTATCAGGGTTCTTTCTTTATTCATTACAATGTGAAATGAGGCTCTATACTATGAAATAATAGGGAGAATGAATCCCTTATCACCCAAATCCTCTAGTTGTTTCTTGAAATACATTAGTTTTATTGTGATAATTCTATAGGTATTATTTTATATTGGTCTTGTTTATGGGTAAAATCAAAATAAAATTCAACTTCACACTTTAAGCTATATCCAGGTGACTCCTTAAGAAATACATAAATTTATTCTTTTATAATTGATACATCCTCAATTTGAAGATTTCATTCCCCATACATATAATTTCATCCCTATTATTCCCAAATAATCTCATTTAGTAGAGCAACTGGGGGTGGATCTAGATATGAATCAGATGTTGAAGTCACAGCTCTAAAGATAAGGAATTCTACATCTTACTCATAAATCTTAATTTCCTTCTTTTAACAATACTTTTTTACAACGTATTTGTAAGCCAATCCATAACAAGTATTATATCAAAGACAACCATTTGTATGATAAAAGGTCAAAAAAAAATTTATGACATAATGGGGATTGCCTAACACATCCTTATTGTAGTGGGACTTCCCCTATGAGTTTTTAATGATAAATAAAATATTAAATTTAATGGTAATTGACTATTTTCATTGAAAACAGTGTATATATAATACGATTCAAGTATCAATAATTAAATAATGAAATATCTAAATTTTAATATAGGATTAAATTACATACAACTAAATTATTTTGTAATTCCACCTCTACTATAGTGATCACATAATCTTGACCTACTGCTCTTAGCCACTTCTATGGTGGATTCCCTTGACTCTAGGGGAATTAATTTTAATGGGGACCCATATCCCTAGGGTTGAAACACTTATTTGAAATTTTTTATTTGTTATCTTTTCATTATTTAACTTGCTGAACATTATTTCTTCACTAATAACAAAATCTCAATAACATTAGGAATTATCTAGGGTGATTCATTCCATAGTCTTCACAAGGTGTAAATAACTATGTTCCCTCATTCATCTTCGACATATTCCATTTCTTATGGTGTTTGTAAGACCTTTTGCTCTATTTTTTTCCATGAATATGTATGATCTATAGAATTAATTCTTCATTTTCATGGCACATTAAATAATTTTATCATATGATGAAAACATTTTTGAGGCCAGCTCCATTTTGAGACTTAGAAAAATCCCATAAAAAGGTCTACATACACTATGTGATTCAAATATAACATGTAATATAACTCTTTAACCAGATAAAGGGAGATCAATACTTCAGAAAAAATTATTCATACTTGTGAATTAGTATATGGTTATTTTTATTTATTTCAGTTTATTAATTAAAATGGATAAATATGTCGATAAATGTATCCTTAAATGTTTTGTTTTCAAGGTGTTCTAATAAATAATCCCCCAATAATTAGGGATCAACCCACAACATTTATCAACAACACCTTTATGAAAATACCATATATATATAACCTGGTACTTTTCACTATATCCCAACCCCATTAATATATTCTCCATTGACATATTCCATTTCTTGGATACCGTTGGATTAGTAGTCCAACCAAAATTATAGGGGATTCTATCATTTGAAGTTATCCATCATCATAGAATCATAATGTGGAACAAGATTCACAATATGGATAAGGTTATTTTTGATAAAATGATTAGGATGTACTAATATTTCCATATTTTTCATATATACAATACTGGTTATATAGGATTCCTCAGTTGGAAAATTACTACATTAGATAGGAGTAATGATACCCTTCTTTATTCCAGGATCCATTTCTATATAATTCCATATACTAGGATATCAACCAATAATATGAATCTAAAATCATAATGTATAATTGTACATATGGTTTAAAACATAACAAAAATAAAAAATTGTATGCATTGTTATTCTTAGAATTAGAAATGTGGGTTTATTTGGAATATCTTTATATTATAATCCTTCATATTTTTTTGAGTCAATTTTAATTATCCTAGGAATATCAACAAGGAGTGTCAAACTAGGTGTGCATTAAGTCCTGTTTTTTACACTATGTAATGAAAAGGTCAATCCCAATGAACCCTTTTAATATTTATTTTCCCTTGGAACCTATGTGCTTGAACCACATCCAATTATACTGTCCATATATGGATTAATTTCTTGGAAAAAACAGAAAATATCTTCCTTTACACAAATATTTTGTTGTTATTACATACTTATGCTCAAAAGCTTTCATATTTTTATCTTTTCTTATCAATAATTTCTTTAATATTGTTAAAATGGTTTTTTTGAAACTTCAACTTATACCAACTGTAATGACCCCGACTCATGTAACCCACATAAACTATCTTACATTATCACATCAACATAGATACAATAGTTCAAATCCACAATTACTGATCTATTTAGTAGTTTTTGTGAACTTATTACATTCATGATACCCAATTTCCATTGGGAATTGAAAATAAAACATAATACAAAAAAATAAAATAAAATGAACCGCACCCTTGAAAACTCAATCAAAGATATCTAAATCACATATCTTGGAATAAAAAAGTAACGGTGTGATAAAATTCATAGTAATGGTAACATATGTCATTATATTTTATGAATAAATAATTAATAATCATTATGAGAAGGTAAATAACTTAAAAAATACAATTTAATAATTAACATGAGAGAGAAAACATTAATAGATAACATCAATGTTAAAATATCAATGATAATAATAGTAAATTAATTCCAATTAATGAAATGATTATTTTTCTGATATAACTATCTTAGGAAACATGATTCCTCTACCCTCAAGATAATTCACAAGAATGTTTAAAAGTACAGATTGAAACCCATTTAATTCTTCCATCCAATTTGTATAATGATACCTATACATGTATCAAGGGGATATCAATAACTGGGCCACACATTTAGCTACTTATCCATGTAATTCCTCATATATCAAATAATATATTTAATTCATGAATTCCAATTTCATATAATCCAATATATGTATTTATTATAGGATATATATTTATCAATATTTTTCTCAGTTAATCAAATAACATTCAAAGTAAACACCTTATATAAAAATATCACAACATTTTGGAAATAATAATTTCTATAATTTGAAAATATAAATATCTACATAAAATGGTATATCCAACAAAAAACAATTACAATAAAAAATAGCTTGAAGTTAAATTTAATAATCACAAAAAAAGTGAGATTATAGAATAACTTCTACCCCTTAGTAATTTTTATGTCAAATAAAAGTAGATAAAACAATTCAAATAAAAATATAAAATACCAACTATTATGAATTAATCATGATATTTAATGTGAATTATAAATGATATAGATCATATAAAAGAAATTAAGCGTTTAACATTAGAATATTCCCCAATGAAGGGAAATTGAGACGTAATGCCTTACTTTGTGTATGAATCGTTATGTCCATTCATTATATTCCTGAATAAGAAATTGTGTTTATTTTTTAATTTCACAAGAAATTTTTTTATGTTTATTATGTCATTTATTTAACATATTACCATGTTATATACATTTACACAATTAATAATGATTACATCTGGTGTTTCAATGATATTTGACTAATGTATCAAACATGATTTTGGTAGGTTGATTATTGGTGATAGAGGATATTATATAAAAATATTAAGAATAATAATAATTAAATATTAATAATATTCATAAATAACATATAACGTTATGACCAATGATGAAATCGGGTTTTGAGAAATGATTTATATTTTGACCCCAAAGACGTAGGTCATACGTATGCATGTGTATGAATTCTATTTTTCAACCATAATTATAGAAATAAGGTATGTAATATTTTATATTAAAATAATTATCATTTTCTCATATATAAAATATTAATTACTCAAATAAACATTCCTATATCATCAATGTGGTGTGGTGATAAAAAGAGTGTCACATTTCTATGTGAAGGTGGTAGTCTACAAATACACAATCAATGTTATCATCTTTTAGTGAGTTAAAAGGTAATAAATAAATATATATTTATATAATCGATTAATAATGATAAATATTAATTAAACATAATAATTATTTCATGTATATCACATATATTTGTTAACTAAATATTTACTAACTTCCCAGTAAAGAATTATTGAAAAATGAATCAAATTACTTCATAAGGCGATTCCCCGTCATATAAACGAGTGACGTTTTGATATCCCATATGGAATGGAAAATAATATATATATATATATATAAATAATTAAGTAGTAATAATTATTTTATAAATAACATATATATACTTTGTATCCATCATCATACTCAACTACGAGAGGTTGTAATGGAAAAGAAGAATGCCATCAGTTCTAGAGGTGATTGTTTGACTTATACACAAATGAAGATTTAATAACACATTACAGGGATGTGGATATGGTTCTAGATAATTTCATGAAAATAAAAAAAAATATGTATATTTTGGATTCTAAGACTATTATATAAGCATGGTTTAATTAGAATTTAATGACGTGGGGGAAGAAATAAAATAAAAACACTCACAGAGGAATGCTACCTCTTATTCAGGTAACCCCCTTAGGTAATCCCCAAAAGCCTCTATTTGTAGGATTGATGAAAAATTAAGGATAATAGGATGAGATTAAAGAATGTGGAAAGTTATTTTTTATATTTTTATGGCTAAAAATGTATTTATGATGATAAGAATAGAGAACAATGGGTGTCCTATTATAAGTAACGTGATTGACACACATGTAATTTTTTTAAACAAAAACTTTTCCCAAGTTTTTACTTGAAGAAGGGTCTAAAATGGGTTATTATAGATAATTAGACATTATATGTTCTAAATACTTCCATAAAATTGATTTTATAAAAAAGTTTAGGTCATTTTAACCTATATTGTTTTAGTTTAACCCAATGTGTTACTATTGATAATTAATTAGAATAAAATGGGAAATTTTATTAAACGTGGAAATCAAAATTACAAATATTAAAACATTTTTTTAAGATTTTGTTCCTAGAATTTTTGGAATTTAATTTATAATTAGACATGTGAGATGCGATCATGAAAAAATATTTAGAATAATCACTTTTTAAAAATAGAAATATTATTATAAAAAATTAATCTACAAAAATAATTCCAAAGACTATTTTTTTATTTTATAAAATTCAAATAATTATATTTTCAAACTAATTCATAATAGAATATTAATTTTTTAAAAAATTTAAACAATAAACAATATTCAGTAAAAATCTGTTACACTATTCATTAAAATACATTTCAAAAAAATCTCAAAATTTAATCATTTGTTAATTTTGATGTGATGACTAATTTTTTTTATTTATAAATTAAAATTAATCAAAATTATAGAAATTAATTATATTATTTACTCATAAAATTAAATAATTTTCATTTGGTAAGAAACCTTATTTTTGAAGAATAAAATTACATTTCACAAAATTCAGTTAATATTTACTAAGAATCTTTCAATACATTTTTACTGAGTAAGAAATTTATATTATTACCCTCTAATTGGATGACATGGTTATACAATTCATATTTAAATAAAAATTTTTTGGTTCATTTTTTATCACTATTGTAACTACTCGGGTAATGATAAAATAAATCAATTTCATATTTATTAATATAAAGATATTCATTAAAAAAAATATTTTGTAGTTTTTTTAGATAAAAAGGAATCATTTTTAATTAGACATTTTTATGAATTGAATTTTTTAAAATTTTAATTTAATAATTTTTAAAAAAGTAAATTCAATAAAATTAATATCATATTTTAAATTATTATATTAAAATTTATTGAGGGTGAAATGTTGTAATTTTTTCGAAAAAAAACAAATTTTTTAGTGAAGAGTGATAATATTAATTTGTAAACAGTGCAATTTATTTCCAATAGGTCAATTAATTTAAAATTTGAATAATGTTTTTATTGTGTTTTTATTTCAAATTATTATTTTTAAGTATATTTAATAAAATTAATTACTTTTGAATCAATATTATATTGTATTTTGGTATAATGTTTTTTGGGATTCAAAACATGATTTTTCTAAAACCAGTTTTAATGGGAAGTTTTTTTTCCATTATAATTAATTAAAATAATACCAATTGAGGAAATCAATAAAATAAATGTATTTTATATAATAATAAATATTAATTCATATTCATATTATTGTTATAATTATTCTGATAGTTAATATAAAATCATCTTTTTCTCGAAACATATACTTATTGAAAACCCATTTTTATACATATGTGGATTTTATTTAAAATAAATATTTTTAATTATGTGAACTGAACATGGAACAATGGAATAAATAATTTTAATCATAATAATATATATTATCTATAAATATCAACATAAATTTTCACCATGATGAATTGTGGAAATAGTACAAATTAATTAATGCGGTTAATGAAAAAATAGATTTACCAGGGGTTAAACTAAAATGTTCAGTGTGTACATAACCTAAAAATTGTATAAAATCATTTTTTGGACATAGATTGACCTTATTAGGTATAAGGATATATAATTCCCTATTATTGAACCATTTTCAAAATTAATAATGTGGCTACACCTTTTTATTTTCAATCCATAAACACCGACTACATAGGCCACTTATAAAAGACAACCCATATTCTCTCTTCTTCACACATTAATACTCGTTTTTCTATAATAAATCATAATATATTTTCTCTATAAATTACCTCAAAAAACCATAGAGGCCTTAGTTTGATCGTAAATATGTCCATACAAGGCTTTTGGTTCTTAAATAAGGTGGTAATACAAAGAAGAGGTATCATGGTTAACCGAGCATCATTAATTTATTTCTTCCTACACATCTTTAAAAAATTAATCCATAATGGTTATACAAAAATGAAAACAATATTACATATAATTATATTTATTTATTTTAGTATCATAACCTAAATCTATTCCATCTTCATTCAAATGGGATAAGAAATCATCATTCATGAGTTTGGTGGGCTATGACCTCGCAAACCATTGTCATTCATTTTTCCTCATCACCATTAATTGGTTGTTTTAATGATAAATTTAATTTATATTTATATGATACTTTTGAAAATTTTATACTTATATAGTAATGATATCACATATAACTTATTACATTATATTCTATTGGGAAAACGATAACATCACTCAAGTGTATGATATACTACCAAATAGCAACATAATGTTCTTTTTTTCACTAATGATTTACATAGAAGGTAATGAGGAAAATTTTAATTAATTAATTTGATATAAATGAAATTTAAATTATATTAAGGGAATAATTATAATTCTCAAAAGAAAATTTATAATTTTATTTATTATACTAGGATATTATAACGTCTTCTGTGTATGTGCCGTCTAAGGTCTCAAAAAAAATATATGACACGTTTTTCATGACCACATACAAAAAATGTTTTGTATAATAATATTTGAAAAATTAATATGGTATATATTAATATAATATTATGATAAATTTTTGAATAGAAAATATTAGTTACATTCTTTCTATAAGGTTTATTGAAAATTGGGAGTGTTCCTCATTCGTCTGTATGGCATATCATCTCCATGATTATAACATAGATAATTTTTCATATAAATATTTTTATATTTGATTGAATAGTGTCATTTATGAATTAATATATAATTATATAATGATTAATATACTAATTTTTTTTGAATAGTATCCTATTTGACCAATACTTGTGGCACCATAGTCAATTTTAATGAATTATCCAAATAACATCAAAACCTTTTAATTGTATGTAATAATTAAAGTAATTATATTTTACATGATAATATTTGAAATAAAAAACAATAAACAAGAAAAATTTTCTCTAGAAAGTATTTAATTAATATAATTTAAATATTTACATATATAAAGGTAATATGCGATGAATTGAAATTTAGGTAAGGAACATTATCTCAATTTCCTTCAGATGAAGAATATTTTGATTTTAGGAACCTATATTCCATTATGAGGTCTATATACATCCAATTCTACAAGTTAGATTATGATATTTCATCTTTCATTATATTTTATGTTTTTTATAGTTATTATTTAATATAGATTATCATTTAAATATTATCAAAAGAGATAAGGGCCTTTTCATTAAATAATTAACTTTTAATGTTTTCCTTATAAATATATTTCTCTTCCATGATGATATTTTTTTAAAAAAAAATTATTTTGCACAAGAGGTTTTTGTAATGGGATTTTTATCCTTATTTCATTGTTTTTTAAAAAAGTTATGATTTATGTGGAATGAATTGTTTCTTTACAAATGAAAAATTTAATGTAATATTTTATAGTATATGTTGAAAAAAAAATTTCCTCCACCATAAACATTATTTTAATATTAGATCCCATGAAATGATTTCATGTTTTATTCAACAAAAAAACATCATTCCTGTTTTAATGCAAATTTATATTGAAAATGTTTTTATATAAGAAAGCGCACTTTACTATCTGAAATTTATTTACATAGGATCTTAAAAGATATTTTAAAATGTTTTATGATGAAAATAATAAATTCATTAAAAAATTTATTTAGGGGATTTAAAAGAGAAATATATGAGAAATTGGTTCTCTAAGATAGTTTAGAGTGAGTCTAATATAGTTTATCTGATGGGTGCACCCAAAAAGTACTAGGTGTGGATAATACATCTTATATGATGGGTGAGACCCGGTATCCCTCCAATGCATTGGGTAATATTTCTTGTGATAACTATAATATAGGATAAATTTACCAATGGTATTATCTAATTGATTTCATAGGAATTTATTTATTTCTTACACAATTTTAAAATAGGTTATAAATGTGATTCTTTATGTTTCCATAAAGGAATTTTCTTTTGTTGCTATGAATTTTAAATATTCTTTTTGATAAAAAGTTTTTTTTATCATTTTAGAATGATTTATTTATTTTTATATAATATCATTGATCTAAATATAAAAACAATCCCGGTTTTTCATGTTTTTTTCATGGAGTAATAGTTTTTCTTTAATTTATATCACTTACTTATCATTAAGGTCTTATACCACATTATAAAATATTTTTCATATGGTTCAATGATGTGTAAAGGAAAGGAATATGTCAAGTTGAATTTCATGAAATTTTCTTATGAAATGAAATCATGGTTTATCCGAACAGATTTATATCATGGAAAAAATGGAGACTAATCTGAAGGGCCCACTTTGTAATTTATGGTTATTTTATATATGAGTTATTAACTAATTCTATAAAACCTTAAAACTTAATAGTTACTAAAATATAAGATAATTTATTACTGAAATATAAATAAATATTATTTTTTGTTAATTATGGGTTATTATAGTTAGTATGAAAGTATTGTTTAGATAAATTTAGATTGATTGATAATGTTAATAATATACCCTTGAATTATTGTACATTATTGTTAAGTTGATGTGATATAATTCTAAGATTACCATGTTTCTTCATCTGAAATATGTTTTTTCAAAATAGTTTTCATATATTGAAAATGGAAGCTATTGTGGGAAGGATCCATGAGGAAAAAATCCTTTCAAATCTGTATCCCAAGAGGGTTATAATTGGAGCAGAATAGTTTTTTGCAGTGTTGGCTTAGTTGACAGAAGTTATAAATTGTAGTGATATCTATACTAGATAGGAACCTGATCTACCATTAAGGGACACGTCTATAGTGTATAATTTCATGAGGCAACACCCCCATTATTCACTTGACTATTTGACTATGTGGTAATGGAAGAATGGATCAATTATTTGGAGAATATATTAGATTTCATAAGATGTTTGAAATTTAAAAAGGTAACTATTTCAATTTATCATTTTGATGGTTATGTTGATCAATAATGGTATTTGGTTTGAAAAACCATAGAGAAAGATAATATTGATTCCATGGAATGGGAAATATTTAATGATATTTTATATGAGAAATATTTCCCAAAGGTTCCTAACCTATGGATGAATAAACAATTCCTATTGTTGATGAAAGAATATGATGATTCTATTTCAATGTATGAAGAAAATTATAAGAGACTTGTCACGTACATACTCTATTTTTCTTGGGACATTAATTGTAAAATAGAAATTTTTTAATCTCGATATAAACTAACTATACAAAGATATTTATCCACATGATAATTTTAAAACCATGATAAATTTCTTAGTTATGTTAAAATATATTTGATGGAATTTTCTAAATCTTATGTCTCTTAGAATAACGAATGTACTGAGTATCCGTGATAGATTGTGATGGGGAAACATACTTAATTAAAATTTGGAGTTAGGGAAAAACGTTACCAACTTTTCATAAATGTGACATAAGTAACACAATATAATGTCTTTTAAAATTTGGGATGCATTATTTATATGAAATGTTTGGTCATATGGTCTATGATTTCAAGGAAAAGAATACTGAGGAATTAAATAATGGGGTAATATATATCTATCAAATGATGATATTTTTTCACAATGAGTTGGGTAATTATGCTAATGTGCTCTAAATTTTAGTATCTCAAGAAAGCAATCATCAATATTAGAAGAAAAAGGGTGTGTAAAAACTTTTTTTCTACAAATATGGCAGATGTTGGGTTATCAAATGAAGTGGTGATATGTATGTTGCGTGTTTATTAAAATTATTCCAATATCATGTTTTCCTATATACCTTCACATTCATTGATATATTTTAGATAACCATGTAAACTGGAAATATAAACTCATAAATGTATGAGACAACTTTTGGTGAAAACCGTAGTTTGATATATTAATGAAATATAAATTTACAGTAATTTTCTTATTTTTATCATTGGGAGGGAATTTTCTACAAATGATGTTAAACTAGACATAATATATTTTGATATCATTCTACGTATGTATTAGCGTTCATTTTCCATGAAAAGATAGATTTTAATTCCAAAATTGTTTTATTCAATGATTTAAATTGTTTTAAAAATTACCTTGAATCCTAGAAATTTATTAGAGAGAGTAGGGATTGTTACCAAGATTATATTACTAAAAAGAAAGAAACTATTCAAATTATTGATGTGATAATAATTAATGAATACATGGATGTATTTATTAATGGGTTTATTAGTGTTATTCTTAATTAGGTGGTTGAATTTAATATTAACTCAGTCTATGCAACTAAGACTTTTTCTAAACCCACTTAATAAATTTCTCTATTAGAAGTTCTAGAATTGAAAATGAAATTTTATGTGACATTAGATAATGTTTTCTTTCAACCTAGCAAATCACCCTAGGGTTCCCATATTTTTTTGATAAAATTTTGGTTCAATTTGATATTTTATAGATAATAGATCATTTTATGACATCAATTTTAAAAACATGTATCCTTTTCACCATATAAAATAAATTTTTTATTATTCATATGAACAATAGTATATTTAAAAGTTTATTATCAGGTCAGGGGACCATAAATTTAATGTGAAAGAAGTTTATATTCTTAATATGTCATTTTATACAAGATTTAAGAATTATGAGATTGCAGTTATGCCCGTTGTATTTCCATTTCTCCTAATGTATTTCTGGACATTATGAATAGTGATTCTTCATGAGTTATTATAAAAGGGTTTAACATTGTTTATTGATGACATTTTTGTTTATTCTAAATGTAATGTGGAATATAAAATACAAATAAATAATGTTTTGAAAACTATATGTTAAAAGAAACTATATGGAAAATTTATTAGGTGTGAGTTTTTTTGTAGAAAATTTATTTCCTTAAACATGTTAATTATATTAATGGAATTAACATTGACCCTTCTAAAACAATTATCGTTATAGAATTTCCATGACCCCTAAATAACACATAGATTTATATTTTCCCTATAACAGAGGCTAATGACAGATGTTTTTTTAAAACATTTCTTGGTTTTATCTACTACTGAATAAGAGGACTTTAAAATGATATAAATTCATTTGGATAATATAAAGTGATATTTTTTTTGGGAAATAAAAAAGATTGGTTAATTCTCTATTTTTTAGATTAGATTCAAAAAAGGAAAATTCACCATCGATAGTGATTATTTATTGATGGTATTTGGTTCATTACTAATGTATAATGATCTAGTAATTTCTTATGTTTCATGTTTGTTGAAACCTCATCAGTTAAATTAACCTACACTTGATTTCAAATTACCTTTTGTGGGTTTTGACTTAAATTTTTAGAAGAACTATTCATATAGTTTATCATTTGAAATATATATTAATCCAAAATATGTGAAGTATATATTAAATAAAAAATAATTGAACATTAAAAAATTATATGCCTTAAGTAGAATAATTATTTCGAGTGCACGATTCATTACCCTCTTGAAAAAAACAAAGAGGTATATGATTTGATTCAAAAAATATTGCTACATTAACCATGTTAGGTTTCATTCATGACACGTTGGTTAATGAATTAGTGAATGTTTTCCTAGACATTGTGGATGAATGGATATCATCTTTTTCGTTTCAGTTATCACCGAAATTGACTTTTTTATATGTAATTAAAAATGATCAGAAAGAGGATCAGTATTTTCAGAAAATATAGAATATATTATGAATGGTATGTTTCCTTATTTAATTTTTATGTGGTTTTTGTTTTATGATTATGAAAAATAATGTGCATGTCATGTGATTCCCAGTTGAATAGAAAGCAATTGAGTGAATCTCAAATTTCCCCATTTTATATTCATCAAAGAAGCACTATGATATACCGTGACATTCTTGAGTATTATTTCAAGGATAATATGAAACGATATTTTTCTAACATTAGATAATTGTTTTTACATTTCATAAGGAAAAATATACCTAAATTTAAAAAAAAGGTAATTCTACAATCTTCTCTAGAGTGGGAGTTTAAATTTGAAAATATATCAATGGGTTTAACGGTAGGATTAAAAATGACTTCTAGATGTAACAATTTCATTTGGGTTATTATTGATCGATTAGATAAATATTCACATTTCCATCCAATTCTAGAAACAATTTATTTAGACCAGTTTTCTCAGTTGAATCTAAAATTATATTATGGATACATGAAGTGCCTCACTCAATTGTGTCTGATCGTGATCCTAGATTAACCACTAGTTTTTAAAATGGATTTTATAATTCATTGTGAATTGAATTAAATTTCAGTACAAATATTTATCCCCACTGTGTTGTATAATCTGAGTGGAAAATTTAGAACATTAATGATATGATTTATTTTATTTTATTATAATATTGGGTAAGTTAGTATTAAAATATTCTGTTATTTTATTTTTCTTATTATAATAGTTTTTATTCTAGTATATATTTGGAACCATTTGATGAATTATATAGAAAAAGTTTTTGGAAACTAGTTTTTTTAGATAAATTGTGATAAATGAAGTTTATTAGATAAGATTTAGTAGACGAAATGGTTTATAAGGGGAATTTTCTTCTAACACATTTGAGGATGGCTCATATATGGTAAAAACATTATGCAGATAACTGGAGGAAATATCATTCTTTTGATGTAGGTGATATTGTCATTCTCAATTTATCTCCACAAAAAAGTGTTATGTATATTGATAAGAAGGTATGTCTATGTATTGTATTTGAGCATATGATATGTTTTAGATATTTATATCAGTTTCCTAACAAGAGGAATTTCTACTGAGTTTTTTCTCAGTAAAAGATGTTTTTCATTACTCGGTGGTTAGAAAATATGTGCTATATTCATCTCTTGCCATAACCCTAAAGTTTTTCATCAAGAAGAGAACCATTATTATCACGAAAAACATACTCAAATTATTGACCATAGAGATATATTATTGTATAATATGGTGATTCATTAGGTAAAGCATTTATGGATAAACCATATAGTCAAAGATGGAACATGGGAATTTAAAAATTATTTGAGGGAATGATATATCCAATATTTTAATAGGTGAACAAAATTATGTAAACGTAATTTATAAATGTAGGGATGAATATAACTACTAAATCTATCATATATTAAACCACTTTTATTTTTTAAAATATTTTTATATTTATTATAAAATTATGTTCTAAATTTTTTCAATTGAGAGGACATAGTATTAATTAAACACAATTATTTTAAATATGTATTTAAATGTTTAATTAATAAATTTTAGAATTTTAAAATTATAAAATTATTATCATTTTTTAAATCTGATAATTATGTTTTACATATGTTGAAATTATGCGATTTCTTAGAAAATATTTATTTTTCAGGGAATTGTAAAAAATATCATTTTTTGTAAAAAAAATTATTTCTAGTCAATTAATAAGTAATTTTAAATTCCCATTTATTTTTGAATATAATTTAATGTTACATAAATATTATTAAATTATATTTAATATTGTTAACTTCTTTTTAATCAATATTATATTATATTTTATTATATGTTTGTTTTTGGGTTTAAAATGAGATTGTTTTTAAAACTCTTATAATATTCACACTATTTCACCATTTATATTAATAAAAATAATACGTAATGAGAAACTTTTTAAACAAAATGTATACATTAAATATATATAAATATTAATTTACATTTACACAAGGATACTTATTAGTTATAGAGTTAATATAAAAGCAACTTTTTCATGAAAAATACACATCTTCAAATCCCACTTTTTTATCATGTCAAAGTGTTTTATTTAAATATAAATATATCCAATTCTATTAATTAAATTTTTAAAAATTGATTGAATTTTTGGAATCATCATAACATATATTTTATATTAATTTCAAAATAAATTTTTTCTATATTTAATTGTAAATATAGTAGAAAATATTTAATGTAGTTATGGGGAAAAAATGATTTACCGGAGGTTTTAACAAATAATATAAGGATAAAAATGACCAAAAAACATGTCAAAAATATAATTTTTTTAAAAATAAACATATCATGTGTAGTAATATATAATTTTTTATTTGGGATCCTTTTGGAATGTGGAAAATTTGTCTACACATTGTTATTTTTAAAAATTTTAAACGTTTCACCCACCGAAAATATAAAAGTCCACCCCACTCATCTCCCATTCACACCTCAAAAGAACATTGGATGACACCATAAATGAATAACCATCTATCTAAATTCCATACCCATAAAATATATCTCGTATTTTGATAATAAATCCATCCTAAGATGGGTTTTTGTCCCACATACTAAGATGTTATTATGTTAATTTAATATCCTACATCTATATCATATTTCATCAAATGGGATACCAAATGATCCTTCATGTGTATGACATAATACCACTACACGAACTGATGTCATTTCTTTTCCATCATCACCACTAATGGATTTTTAAAATGATTGATTAAATATATGTATATGATATTTAAAGCGCATTTATACTTCTATTAATATGATATCAAATATACCTTATTACATTCTATTGCATGGTGGATATAATAACTTCACTCATGTGTATTGTGGAATACCACTTTTCGATGTGATGTGATTTATTTTTCACTAACACTTTATTTTGATGGTAAAATGGGTCATCCTAATCGATCTATTTGATAAAAATTAAATTATAATGATATTAATGGCATATTTATCATTTTAATAATGTAATATATAATTTTAGTTTTTAAACTAATAAATGATAATATCATTGTTATACATGTGGTCTCCCATCTTAATAATGCGAGGTGACTATTTTTTCATATAAATACCTCTATAATGTTATATATAAGTATATTTAAGGAAATAATATATTATAAATGATATTATGACAATTATTCAAGGATTAAATATTACACACCTATATTCTTTAGCTATTATTGAAAACTATAAATGTCAATCATGCATACGTATGACCTACTCCCTCCATGATTGCAACATATTTTATTTTTCAAAATCATATTTCATCATTGGTTTAAAATGTATTGTTTGTGTATAAATGTAATAATTATCTTATGATTATAATTCTATATATTTTTAATAATCAACTATTTTTCAAATAATTAATCATCTTTAGTAATTTCTAACATATCATCAAAATACAATAAAAAATATAAATTAAATTTTATTAAATATGTAATTATATATGACATGGTAATAATTGAAATAAAAGTAATACTAAATAGAAAGGGGGCTCTCGTGTTCAAAAAAAATCATATTATGTTTTTTTATTCTGGAAGAAAATTGTTGAACTTGAGAAATCAAACCCTAGGTAAGTGACTTTATCTCAATTTCCGTCTGTTAGAGAATATTTTTAGGTTATGCACCTGTATTATTATTTATGTTGTATATACTTCCACATTGAAAATTAATATAATTAATTTTCTAATTATCACTTTATTTGATGGTTTGTTTAATTTTATTCTTTCAAGAGATTAATGATTCTATTACTTCCAACATGATAATTTTCTTTTATTTTAAAACTTTTTTATTATTTTTTCCAGACAAAATATTACTCTTCCTTGTATATCTTTTTTAAAATGGTTCTATTTCTGGAAATGATATTTTTATCAAGGGAATATTTTTTCTCTATCATTCGATTTTCAAAAAATGGAATCATTTATAAAATGTGTGACTCTTTTTACAAATGACTATTGGATTTTCTAATTTTAACATATAGGGTGACAAAAATGTTATGATTCCATACACATTATATGATATTAGGATTAATTTACCATATTTAATGTTTTATTCAATTAAAAATCCCCAATAACATTTTATATTTATTTTGGTATTGAGTATGTATTTATTAAATAAAATAGTATTTTAATATACTTCATTGTTTCTTATACGAGTTTCAAATTTTTTTCCAATGGTTTATGTTGCAAAAATTCAATAATAATTTTTTTATTAATGATATGGTACCAAAAAACAATCATAGATTTCGTTTTTCCTAGATAGAACCTTGTTATCCTAATATAGACTATATGACTGGTGCACACAGATAACATTGGTTGAGACTGATGTTTCTTATAATATTGGCGTACTTAAAAAATACTCCAATATAATGGATAATTTTACATGTATTAATAGAAACAAATAAGGTAGTAACAAATGGGTTTTTCCTATGGGTTTAACTAGGATCAAGTTTCTCATGACACATGTATACAACCGTTTATATATGGGATGCATTATATTGAAAAAAAGGATTTTTATTTTAATTATATGGCTTTTAATGAAATTGATTTGGGAAAAGATTTCGTTTATCATGTGAAAATTATTTATTACTTACAATAAAATCACATTGAGATAATGGTAAAATATTTCCGGGGATTTCATATTTTTCACTAGAAAGAGGGGATTCATTTTTTATGTCCCTTATTGATATTTTTTGGATCATACCACTTTTTAAAATGTTTTCCATAGAATTTAAGGATCGATAAATAAAACGAATAAGTAAATATCAGTGTATTTAATATTTTCCATGAATAGAAATAATGTATTATTTTTAGTGTTTTATATTTTGGATAAATTAGATATTAATTAGAAGTGTCCACATTTAAATTTATGGTAGTAGTTTTATATGAGTTATAGTCATATTCACTAATACTATACACATAAAATTATTCCCAAATATATAAGAATGAATTCGTTCCATAAAACTAAATATTATGTAATAAATAAGAAAGGGTATTTATAATTCTTCATTATAATATATTTTATCAATAATATCCATTTTTAATCTTGTAGCAATACATTCTTCCTCCTTTTAAAATATTTCATCCTCTTAATTTCATGGTTTTATTAGAAAAAATATTGTCTTAAATCTAAAAATGTATTTGTTTAAATCTCACATTATAAAAAAGTCATTATAAATTACTCTTTAAAAGAGTGAAAAGAATATGAAAGTCATCACATAACTAGGTTTCCAAAGAGGAGAAAATTAGTGGGACGTAAAAATATAGCCATAGAGAAAATCTAAATTTCTATATAATTATAAGTAGTGACATAGATTATTGTTATTAATAATTCTAATTATCAAGAGAATATTAACAAACACAAATCTATAAACTGATGTGGTGTGAAAAATACCCATAATTTAATAAAAATGAATTTAATAGGAAATATATTTTATTTCAATAGACTTTTCCAAAATTAGAGGATTTTATTCACAATATATATTTATATTAAATGAAATATACTTACATTATAAGAACAATTTCATGATTTAATCAATTTCCAAAATAATATACTCTTTGGATCTAAATTAATATTATTAATGAATAATTTCTTTTATGATGGAAACATTAAAATTATACTCTAATGACTCACATAATTCAAATAATTATAATGTAAAATAAATCAAACCTTTTCCAAAATCATAATGGCTGACACATGATAATTCTCAAAATGAATAAACTAACACATGAAGAAATACAAATTAAATCACCAATGTCTTAAAAACAAGACCCAATGTTAACCATTGATTATTTGGAAAATAAATAACCTTATAATTCTTCAATGTACTCTTGCCATTAATTTTTTCAAATATTATAATGATTTTATACCATATAATTAAAAGATAAATTTTCAATTTCACTCAAAATAACATTAGTCACTCTTAATGTATTATATCACAAATTTATATTCCCTAATCATTTGATCACAATATTATTCTAATCAATTTAATATATAATAGATGTCACAATAATTTCACATTAAAATTATATATTCCTCTAAATGATAATTCAACCTTGATTACTCAAATTAAATACAACAATGTTTCATTTAACATCACCATATAAGGTTAAAATTTAAAATTATTATAACATAACAGAAATTAATTAATCTCCAAAACATGTTTCATTATGATTTTTATATCTATGATAAAACATATATTCTGTAAAATAAAATTAATATTTATCTATAACAACATTTATAAAATTAAAATATCATACTAACAAATACATCATATAGTGTAGTAGTATGTGTTTCACCATTATCAACTTTTAGATGTGGGTTCAAGGCCCATTCCCCTTACCACATTTTACAATTTTTCTTTCTTACTAAAATTATATTAATATAATTCATAAAATAACCCTAAAAAATTGAGGAAAATTATTTAAAACAAACATATCAATCAATGAGCTTATAAAACCCGATTGTTATAAAACCTTTAATCTTATCTAAATAATATTATTCCTAAAATAATATATCATCTTGAACTTAATGGATATATATACATAAAACCACGAAATTTCTCCCAAAATTTTATTAATCACATTAATGTACAATAATAAATGTTGTCAAATGTGGTGTTTAACATATGATAAAACTTAAAATCATAAACATATGATGTAATCCATAACACTTATGTTATCCTCAAATGAAAAAAATAACAATCTCTACAATTGTCTAAAATTTTCCTATGATACCAACTATAATGAAACATAATTTAACATTACATAATCAAGATTTTTGTAACTAGAATTCATTTTCAATAATTGTAAGATTATTATGGTGTAGAATTTTATAGAATTTGTACATCATCCTTACATGAATAAATATTATATCATAAAGTTGACACTCACCCTCTGTATCAATTTTACCATAATAATTATTTTAATTTTAAATGTTTTCTTTTGATTACCTATAATCAAAATTTTCATCCCGAGCTAATCCTTTTCCCAACTAATCCCCAAACCCCTATGAAAAAAAATTAAAATAGGGTATAAACACAAAAATATTAATAAGGAAAATATGAATCAAATAATGAAATTTTTTAAGTCACTAACACTTATAAAAGATTTTTGGTTTTTGAAATGTGAGATTTTTCACCAAAAGTATCATTTCATTACACTATACATTATATTTTCTACTAAAATTATTCCACAAATAGTTTATTAGTAGATGTAAATGTTATAAGTAAAACTCATAAAGGATAATTTTCCAGGATGATAAAACATGTTAATAAATTATCAAAAATGTTATAAATTTCACCCTCACAATGTATACTATATATTAATTAAAAAACAATCTCATGTAGAATCTCATAGATAAATGATATATTGATCTTGGAATCAAAATATCATGGAATAATGTGAAATGCGGTAGCAATATAAAATAGTTTATAACCATAAGTCAATGATAAAATCTAAGACAACATTACATGGTGTACGTAGTGCTATAATGGATTATATATAACCCATAAATCCATAAGGAACATCTCATGAGATAAAATTTTTAACTAATTAATTAGAGAACAATCTAGGGGAACTCATAATATCATGTTAATGATTATATGTTCTAAAAAAATAAATTCAATTTTCATTAATAAACATGAGAATTAGCCTTGGATGGAAAATGGGATGCGTAATCATGCCTCACAACATAATCCATAGATTTTTATTATAGAAGTTATTTGAGACAGGATCATAAGAAATTAATTACCACATAAAATTTGGAAGAATTATATAACATTAATGAGTGTGCATAAAGGAGTCAGTGAGTGAATGGTCATAAACCAATGAAAATGGGTGGTTCAGAGAGATCCCTTAAACCCATAAGTAAAACATTTCGATATGTCAAAATATCAATTCCATTATTTTTTTTGAATACTCTTAGAAAAAATATGAAAGATTTTTATTTATTAAGGAATACATGAAATCTTTTAGTGGAATCCAGAAATATTGTATTAGTTACAGAGGTGGAATAACATGTTGATACAATATATGTTAAAATAGAACATTCATTTATTTCTTTTGTAAAAAATTTAAAATATTCCATATATAATGCATACAATGGTTTATTTTTAAATCAGTTTATGGGAATAAAAAAAGGAATAAAATTTCCACTATAATTAATATATTATTAAAACATATATAAATTATCATGGAGTATGTGCATGGAAAAAGGTGATTTAGAAAATAAAATTTTATAACATTTAATACGAGTTTTTTATATAAGACTTCCCTTACTTAAAACCATAGAAATTTTACTTTTAAAAAAATTAATGCATGTAAAATATGGTAAATAATTCCTTTGTATACCATTCTATAATAAATAGAAAATTTTATGAAGCACTACCATGAACATGGATACAGAGGAGAAAGAGTTGTCCAGAAAGGATTCAAAGACGATATATCTAGAAGAATGTTTCTTACCATGAGTCAGAAACATAAAATATATTCATTTTAATCCTGAATAATGAAATTATTATAATTCATTTCTTTTTTAGGTTAGTTTTTAGAGTTTCTTTTTTCCTTTTATTTTATCTATAACCATGTTATATTCAATAAATTAATCAGTTATATTAATATTGGTTGTTTTGATGATGTTCAAATTATTCATCCAAAATGACTTAATTTGGTTGACAATGGCTAATGAGGTCATTATTACATCAAATATAGAATAATAATTTTTGAAATAATAATCATTTTTATTAATTAATTATAAAATTAAAATCAATGATGAAAATTCTTCTGATAAATGAACAGTGTTACATTCATAGAGATGGTAGACCATGTGCATGTATGGCTACAGTTTCAATTTTCAATGATCATGATGTATAAAAGATAATAATTATTTTAACATTTCCAAATTATAATTAAATCATAAATAAATTTTATTTCATTAAATAATTACATATAATAGACATTTTTTGTGGTTATGAAAAATGAATCACATCGCTTCATGTAGGTAGTGGTCCACAGTTATGCACAGATGATGTGATCATTTTTCAATGGATTGAAATGAGAAAAATTATATGATATATTAAATTTATATAACTATAATTATTTAATTAATATAAAATATATATTATGAATAAATCGTTATAACAATTAATGAGAGGTGACGGTGGAAAATGAATTACATTTCTCGCAAGGCAGGTTTCCAGCGTACACTTGAAAGATAGTTATGTTTCCTATTATGATATATAAGGAGAGAGATTTTGGTTGTTACATTAACAAAATAAAATAATAATTAATGGAATATAATGATGTTATGATATCAGATTAGTTTAATAGTATTTTAATTTTGAACAAAAAGTAAAATAAAACCGATCAGTTCATATTTATAACTCTACTATAAAAAATTTCTATAGGATTATACCAAATTCAATACATGATAAAATTCATAATAAAAAATTCCTATATATTTTTGGGATTTATTTATGTATATTATTTGCGTATGGAATGGAAAACCAAAAATGTTGTTTATATGGTTATAATAGAGGAGTGTGTGTGCACGTTTATAAGTGAGGGGAATGGGACTCTTAGAATATACAAAATATATTAATTATTATAAAATTATATTTACATTGAAATTTAACTAGAATGAAATTATTTGAATATAGGTTTATTATGGGAAGAAATAAAATTATCCAATAAAATTTTAACATTTCAATAGTCTATTTATACCCATATATATGAATTTTAACCAGCACTACTGAATTCTGACAAATACAATGATAAATATGTATTTTATATTTTACAGGCATGATAGCTTCTATAATGTTAAAATAGGAAAATAAATATAATTCTAATGTTATTTTAAACCATATCCCAATAATTTGGAAAAATGTAATATTTTTTTAAATTTAATTTTTTTTAAAATAGTATTTTTTATAAAACATCTCTAATTCCATTTTTCTAAATATTAATTTAATCTGACATTAAAATATATTAATAGAAATGAAATTAAAATATAATAATTTCACACATAAGAAAGATAATTTTTTTACCTAAAATATTTTTGCGATAAAATAATTCATGCAAATTATATTAAAATGTATTATTTTAAAAAAATTATTTCTTTATTTTAATTAAATAAATTCTATTTTATCATTAGAGAAGAATTTTAGGAAATTATTTCAACACTAAAATATAGAAAGAAATTACCCTGATAAAAATAAAAATATATATTTCTAATGAATAGTTATACCAATCCTAATATGTTTTTCCCTTCCACAAAATTTAATTGAAACAAAAATAAAAAAGGGTTATTTTTTCTTTATCGTGAAATATAAACTTATAAAGGTCAAAATAAAATAAATATATGAAAATTGAGCCATTTATTTGATACAAATATGGAATGGTTTGAAAAAAATTTAAAATAGGATAATTGTAACACCCATTAATTTAAAAAATATACATTTTTAATATATTTAATTTCTTTGATAGCATGTGATATACATAAAAATGGTTTAAACTATATATGACATTCTACAAAATATATTTCAATAGTTACCACTATAAACTAGGAGTTAATTTATTGGGTATGAATAGTAATAAATAAATTATAAAAATTATTTTTTTATATTTATTATATGTAAATTGAGAATCATTTTTAAATAAAAAATTGTTTTCTAAAAATCTGTAATTTTTTGAAAAAGACGGTTTAGTCGGAATTTGTGAACATAATTTAAACTTTATGAACACTTATAGATATTTTTTGATAAAATTAAAATAAATTTTGAAATTATAATATCATAATGATCTTTGGGTGATTTTTTTATATTTTTTAGAATGATTTATTATTTATTGAAAAGTGAAAAATGATGAACATTAATTAAAAAATGACTTTTCATTTAAATTTTCTAAAAAGAAAAACAACATTTCGAATTAGTTATAATTTATTGTTTATATTATTAATCTATTAATCTATTTTATGTTATTAAAAATACTTTCTTATTAAATTGTTATAAACTATACCTTTTTTGTACATTTTTTCTTTAAAAACGAACTTTTCCATCGCGACTGGAGTAATTATTTTCAATTAAACATTTCTACATATGTAAATGTAATTTATTAAAATTGATATTATGTTTTGAATAATTAAAATTAATATTATCTAAAAATTCATCATAATTTTTCCAAAAGAGAATATTGAAAATTGAAAAAATTATGTACCACTGTTGAGGGAAAAATTTATTTACTAAGGCATAAAAAAATATAGTAATGTTTAAAATGACTTATAAAATTAATAAAATATATTTTGTGGGAATATATATAAATTATAATGTACAAGGTAACAAAATACTTTTGTTTGGAACATTTAGGTATTCTAAAAATGTTGGTAAGCCATTTTCATTCAAAAAATTATAAATGTGCCACCCACCTTGCTTATAAATGGTCACAACATATCCTATCTTCTTGACACATTAAAACCATTCTATTTATGAAATTAATTTCCAAAATACCTTCTATAAATCTATCCCATAATTATATAAACCTTATTTTTGGCATAAATCTAGCTTATGAAGGATTTGGTAAAAACCTAATGTGGATAGCCGAAGAATAGATAACATTTTTTCGACCATTTTTATTCTATTTATTCCCCCACATCCTTAAATAATTATTAATCCTTGAAGATATAAGATAAATACTATCTTAAATATAAATATATATTTTTTATGTTAATTTAATCACAAACAACCTCCCCTACCAATAAAAGGGTAAATAAATCACTATTACGGTATACGACAGACTGATAACTCGCGAACTAATTTCATTAGTTTTTATACTATCACCTCTCAACATAGGGTATGATGATGGATATAAAGTATATATATAATATTTATAAAATAATTATACCAATTAATTCAATAAATTATATATAATTTTTTAACTTTGATTTCATGGGTGAAACGTTAATGTCGATTGTGTGTACGGTTGACTATCGCCTCACAAGGCAATGTGATCAATATTTCAGTAAAAAATTATATGGAATTTGATAAGGATAATTTTAATGAAAATGTTTTATTTAAATGAAATTATTATTTTATTCATGAAAAAATGGAAATGTTACTCTTTTGTACATACTGTTGGGAATGTATTATCTCAATAATACTCTATAAATATTATTGATTTTGATACTCAAAAATTCCATTGTTTGTTTAATAATTATATTATTTTAAGAGTATTTTAGGAATTTTATATTATTTATAATACTTATTTAGGAATAATATTCCAATATTTAGTCATGAGAAATATTCATTAAAGTGTTTAGATGTCTCTTAAGTGTATTCTAGAGACACTGTTCACAAAATGTCTTTTTATGGAATCAATGTTCACTCCCATTACTGAAGAACGTAACGTAAGTATAAAACCCTATGTTTCTATTAAAATATATGATAATTTATGAGCACATATGGTTTATCAAAATTATCTTAGAAGAAAACATATAGAACGTCAACCATACTTTTGTGCTAAACCTTTCATTCAAATAATGAATGCTACGTAGTTGAACCCTACATTTGGTGTTATGTCATTTTGTTAATGAACTGTATGGTTGATGTTTCATCACTAGATATTTGAATTTGTGAATTTATCAGAGTTTAATGTAACATTATTTACATAATATAATGGAGATTTAATGCTCAATTTTTACTGATTTAAAGCTCATCATAAATTATTTGAACATCCATTTATAGTGAATATTTTCTCTCCTTTTCTTAAGAGAAGTTTCCACTACTCTGTGTTGTATTTTTTAATTTTAATTCTCACGATTTATCGAGTATATTTTGTGGATAGTAAATCTTACTACATGATATAATATTATATATATATTTATATGTATTATGTTTTATGATATATATCTATCTATTTCATATCTGTGTTGATAGTTTTTATTCATTGAGTTTTTTAAAACAAAATAATTTTCTATGATACAGTGATTGAGCATCTCAGAAACAAGGACTAAATTTTAGAGATATACATGTCCAATCCTATAAGTGAAAAGTTTTGATTTTTATGGTGTTCTAAAAATCGAATATCTCTTGTGAAACTATATCTCTTAAAGAATATATAAAGGATTATTTCTTCTAAAATGAAGATCCATCTTCTGTCAGTTGCATGATGCTACAACTATAAAGTTTAAATTATTTTATCATATCATTTTTTTGGTTTTTTTGAGTATTAGATGCTCGGTTTATGTAGTGGAAGATTGTTAGCTTCTGGCGCTATGCTATAGATATTTTGGTTCCCTAGAAAAGAACCAAAAGGATCTGTTCATAGCATTTTTTGTAAGGGTAACAACTTCCAGCACTCAGTTTTGAATCGGTTATATGAGAAGAGGACATGACTAGTGAAATTACACATTACCACAGATATGGTGGTTAATGGAGTGGACTAGGGGATATTTCTGCCCAAAACATGCTAAATTTCTATGCTATGTTATCTGTTTTTCCACTGCACATACTCTCATACTTAAAGACTACTTGCTCTTTCTACTGTTGATGCAAAATTTGAGAATTGTGAATATTTCAAAAGGACACAATTCACTCCTATTGTGTCTTCATCAGAGACTTTCCAACCTAACATTTGGTATAAATGACTGGGCTCTATAGATTTTATTTTCTTTGGTTCGAACAAACCAGCGTTAATTATTCTGAAGAATATCATTAGAGAATCTCAAAGATGAAATATCAATGGTTAATGCTACATATTTCAATGGTGAGAACTATAGCTTCTAAAAATCATGTATGATAATCTATTAGAAAAAATTTAGTTTTATACTATACTCAAATATCGTTACCCCTTACCAAATTCTTGAAATACCCAATTCCTGGACTGCTTATATCAAGGCTGAGAAAGAAATAAATTCTTTAGATTTGAATTCAATAATCTATGGAATTGGACCATAAGAATTCAATTGTGTCTCACAATTCCCTACATCATATGAAATTTTTCAAGTAATTTTAGTTGCTTATTAAGGTACATAAAATGTAGGAAAGAAGTGATATGCGACATTCAAATTAAAATTCGATACATTCAAGGGGGTTGTTGGAGAAAGAATCACTCAATTGAATGGAATGATCACATAAATTATAAAGTACATTATATCTATAAGTGTACCTATCAAAAAAGCTAATCAACCATTGAATGTATTAAAATTACTACCTAATTAGTGGAATGAAATTTCAGCTACAATTTTCCAATCAACACTGATCAAGATTCATACTATAAGACAACTGATTGGAAATATAATGATGTATGATGATGAAATGGAAGAGGAAGTTGAAGATCACAATGTCTTAGTGAAAAATGGATAACACTTCTTTAAAGGATACATATCAAATGGATAATAGAAAAATTATACAAGATGTTAAAGAAGATATAAATTCAGACTCATCTGAATCAAAAATTGAGCTGGCACAATTATCCAAAATGATTAGCATGTTTTATAGGAAGAATAGAGGATTCAAAAAACCATTAAAAAGTGTGATAAAGAGTCAATAGAAGTTAGATTATATGAATGCAAAAATAATGGTCAAATAATACCTGACATTCCTTAATTAAAAAGTTAAAATAGAAAGATAGAAAAGAAATTTCAGAAAAATGAAAACTATGAATCAAAGTAAAAAATATATATAAAGGCCACATGAAGTATTTCTAAAGAAACCAGTACATCATAAATATGGGATTCATAGGAGGAAGAATATAATTTGAAAGCTAATATGTGCTTTATGGTTGAAGAAGATAAGTTACAACCCCACTATTCATCTAATTTCGATTCCAATAAATCAAATTATAAAATTGATGCCTATTGTACTATTCTATAAGGAAGATATTATTCCATTTTGAAGAAAGAAATTTTTTTAAATAATATTTATAATACTTTTTTAATGGAAAAGGATACTTTAATTAAACCGAATAAAGAGTTAGTTGTAATGTTTTTCCCAACTACTTCAAACTATACGAACCATGAATATATGATTAAAATACTACAGGATGAAGTAGAAACTTATAAAAGTACTGCATTATTTTTATAGAAGGAGAAAATATACTGAATGAAATTCTCGGTAAGAATGTAATTAAAATGAAAATATTTGGTGTAGGCAGTAAAGGTAAAAAATACAAACTATATAAGAATTATTTTGTTCCCAATACAAAAACTATTATTTGTCATTTTTGAGGAACAAAATGACATATAACAATATTCTTTTGAAAAATTCTCAAATAAGTGGAATTAAAAAATCTTTTATTTCAAGAAGTTAATCTAATGTAAATGACATAAGTCGTGAAAAAATATAGCATATTTGAATTTCAAAATCTATATTAGACAACACTACTAAACCCAAAAAAATATGGGTAACAATTTTTTTTAAATTTTTATTGATGGTAATAGGTCATTGAAAAGGAAAATCTATATGGTTTACAGATAGTGGAACTCCAGACAAATGATTGGAATCCCACCGAACACTAATACATTGACATAGATTGATAGATGTCTATTCACCTTTGTTAAAAGTTCTAATGGGATGATAATTGAACTTGGAATAGTTAGAGATCCAAAGTATGTCTCAATTAATAAAGTATTGTATGTACAAGGATTGAATAATAATCTGATAAGTATCTCTCAACTCTATGATGATGGATACTATGTAGATTTTTCTAATAAATTTTTTCTATATTTAAAGATCATTTGATTAAATTTAGATCACCCCTAATAGATAATAACCATACCATGGACTAAAATTCGTTATAAAAACAAAATTTGAGTTATTTAATTGCTAAAATAAAAGAATCATAGAATTGGAATAAAAGACTTGGTCATTGAAATATTTATACTTTACAAAAATTATTTGTAAAACAATTTTTTTCAGATTTATCTTCTCTTAAGTTTGACAGTGACTGATTCTATGATGCATGATAGATTGGTATGAAAACCAAATCGTCTGTCAAATATGTTAATAAAATTACAACATCTAAGCCCCTTGAACATATCCACATAAATATGTTTGGATCATCTATAGTAGCAAGTATGGATATAAAATTATATGTATATATTTTATTTGATGATTATTTTATATTCACCTGGTTTTTTTTAAATGAAAAAATGAAACTTTTAATGTCTTTAAATGTTATTGAAAGAGTTCAAAATTAAAATGGTTTTAAAATAATTTCATTAAGAAGTGATCATGTAGGATAGTTTATAAATCAAGAATTCAATTCCTTTTTCCCAATCATGGGTGTTAAACACACATTCTCAGCCCCAAGAATACCTCAATAAAATGGAAACGTGGAATGAAGAGACAGAACAATTCATGAAATGTCTACGAATATGCTAAATGAATACATTTTTCCTACCTATATATGGGTATAATATATAAGAACAGTCTGTTATATAATAAATATAGTTTTACATTGGCATATATTCAAAAATTCACTTTATGATCTTTGGAATGACATAAACCATAAGGTAAAGTAAATTAATGTTTTTAGATGCAAGGTTTATATCCTAAACACCAAGGATAATCATGGTAGGTTCAATCTAAAAGGCGATAAAGGAATATTCATAGGATATTCTACAACTTATAAATCTTATGGAGTATTTAATAAAATTTCAATTTTTTTTGAAGAATTAGTTTATGTGATGATTGAATAAACTGACCCTATTAATAAAGAGAGAGGCCAAACTGATGAATTTGCTGACTCTTCAAAAAACATGAGACTTAAAAACCTGAATAATGATTTTGAAAATAAAATTCTGTCTAGATCAGAATAACATGAAACTAATGAACCTAAATGTGTCCTACCTAGACAGTTTATAACCCTAAATAATCATCCTTTATAAACTTTTATAGGAGACCTAAACATAGGAATATTGACTAGAAGAAATAAAGGAATCCTAGTTCAATTCACCACAATTATATCACAACATGAACCAAAATATTTAGAATAATCCTTTCAAAATTAATGTTGGATGTTATCCATTAAATAAGAATTGAACTAGTTTGAATGAAACAATGTTTGGGAATTTGTTTAAAGAACAAAAATTAATCCATTTGTAGGATCAAAATGGTTCTTTAGAAATAAAAAATATGATCATGGGACTATAACATAAAATAATACTAGATTAGTAGGTAAATGATATAATTAGGAAGAAGGAATAGATAATGATGAATCCTTTTCCCCCATAACTAGATTAGAATCTATTAGAATCCTGTGAAAAAATTAATCTCATATGGATTTTAAATTATATTAGATGGATTTGAAATCTTGTTTTATTAAAATTTTTATTTAATGGAAGAAGTTTATGTTGATCAACCTCCTTGTTTTCAAAATTCTCATAAACCAATTTTTGTTTTAAAACATACTAAAAATATGAATGGTCTTAAGCAAGAACTTAGAAAATGGTATAAAACATTAAGTTATTTTCTATTGAAAAATGGATTTACAATTGGTTTGGAAGATCCAACCCTTATTAAGATATTTTTTTTCTATCTTTTATTAGTTTAAATCTATATTGATGATGTTATTTTTGGATCAACAAATGAAAATCATTGCAATGATTATATATAAGTCTTTCAAAAATATTTTGATATGAATATAATGGGAGAATCAAATTACTTTTTAGGAATTCAAATTTATCCAAATTATTATGGAAATGTATTAAACCAAAGAAAATATATTAATAATTTACAGAAATAATTTGTTCTTTAGAACAAAAAGACATATGAAACTCCAAAGTGTACTAATATTAAAATTTATTTGGATGAATAAAAAAAACAATAGAAAACATATTTAATAGAGGTATGATTAGTAGTTTATTATATCTTACTACTAGAAGACCTACTATTATTTTTTTAGTATGTTTATCTGCTAGATTTCAAAAAAATCATAAATAATCAAATTTTATTACTATCACAAGGATTTTTAGATATTTTAAAGGGACTGTTTTGAATCTCATATTTATTCAAAAAAATATGATTTTAATTTTTTATATTATTCATATGTAGATTTTGGATGATGTAGAGTAGATAGAAAAATCACTTCAAGAAACTGTAACTTCTTAAGGAATCTGATAGTTTTGGGGTCATTTAATAAGAGAAACCCATTCACCTTATCAATAACTGAAACAGAATATGTATCTGCTGGTAGTTTTTGTGCAAACGTGTTGTGGATGAAAAACACACTGACATACTTTCGACTTAATTTTAACAGTGCACCTATATTTTGTGATAATACAAGTGATATAAGTATTTCAAAAAATCTATTTAATCATTCTATAACTAAGAATATTGATATTATATATCATTTTCTAAGAGAAAATTTTCTTAAAAAAGATATTTTATTAGGATTTGTTAACATTAAATATCAATTATATAACATTTTAACTAAACCACTTACCACTATACATTTTTATTTTATTAAGGGAGAGATAGGTTTATTTATTTTTTAAATAAGTTATTTTATGTTTTTTTATATTATTTTATGTTATGTTATTTTATTTTATCTTATATTTATTACTATAAATAAAATTTATTTTTCATATTTTTATTGTATAATATATTAGTTATTATATTTATTAATAAATTTATTTACAGCACATATTCATTAATGTTTATGTCATAATTACTCTGTGACATGGGAAGAGAAGATATTCATCACCTGTGAAGAAACGCTTGGCCTACTGAAGGCCATAATTTTCCAAAACCATTACATCTTATGTAAAACCATAATTTTTCTTTCCAACCCCTTGAAGCTCAAAACCTCAAACTTTTATATTTTTGACTTGATGAAAACCAAGTGAGTCGAAGAAGGTGACATAAGTGATCCAATGTGACAACGTGTTACAGGTTGAAAAAAACATCAAGGAAAAGTGGTTGATTTTGATTGACTATATCAGACGAATCTACTCTTGAAGCATGCATTGGCATTTCAAGGGATGGAGGATACCTTGAATGAAATCAATTCATAATTTCCATATGAGGAAAAACTAAACTATTTTTTAAGAGTGTAGAGTTAAATTTTGGTAATCTTGATGATATGATGGTTTCAAGTATTGAAGATAAGGATTTCTCAATTTCATCAAATGTTGTTCTGAAAATCATAATCTATCCTCATAAAGGAATTATTCACTTCGACATTATATCAATTAGGGACAAGTTTAAAGACATGGATATTTCAAGGAACATTTTTTCTTAATTGTTTTGGAATTTTACGAGTCCGCAGTTTCTGACGGCGCCAGATTCTGATGCCCGGTGTGCCCAAAATCAATTTCTGAAGTTTTGTTCTGGTACGTCCTGTAAACGTATGTGAAGTTTCTTCTATATTTTGAACCATTGTTCGTAATTGAAATTTTAGGGAACATATGAACTCGCAGCACCAGTATTTTCCTAAGGGAACCTTTACCGTAGTTGTGTTTGGTCGGGAGGAGAAGTTAATTTTTCAGCTTACTACTTATAATTAAAATTTTAAATAAAAATGTGTGAGAACACATTTTTATTTAGTTTGTAGTTTTTATCTCCAATGGGAGGTGGGTGGTGGGTCCCACCCCCACATAACCTCTGAGGAGATGATAATGTGTAGTGGGGCCCACATGAACACTAACCCTTTTAACTCCCTTGAAACCCCCTTAACTCCTTAAAATCCACTTTTAACTTTTGAACTTCCACTTAATAGTGGAGCCTCTCCACCACCCTCCATTAATTGTGCCAACCCCATCATTTTAATTAATTAGGCTCCCTTAATTAATTGGTTAATTTGAATTGATTTGAAATGCATGGCATTATTAAATTGGGAATCCTTTTATTTTATTTTTTTTGGAAAATATTCTATTGTGAAGGCTCTAGAGAATTATAAGAATAGTGTTCCTCTCCACAAAGAACATCTTCAACCAAGAACAACATCGTCCTCTCGATGAAGAATGTTTTCTCCACTTCTTCAATCTGGTCAAGAACGTGAGTTGATGCCCCCGAGGAACACCTGTCTTCCTTATTCTTTCTCCAAATCAAGGTAGAGGAAGATGTATTCTAAGAGCGCCGTCAAGGACTACATCAATCCCTCCGACGTTGATAGGACGCCATCCGTCTTCTGTGACGCTCATCGTCTGTGGCTCGTCAATGTGCAACGTTCTTGAAATCGAGGTAGGGGTTTTTATAAAATTTTAAATGAATAAAATTATATCTCATTCTTGATGAATGAATAGTTTGTCTCCATCCATTTGATATCTCATAACGCAAAGGGTGTGGGCCGAATGAACACAGCTCAATGACCCTCAGTTGGTTCGTGATTATTTTGGCAAAGGCTACCGGAGATGACAGTGATCGGCGGCGGCAACGACTAGAGGCGGCTATGACCAGAAGTGGTGGTCACACACTGGCCGAGTGAGGGAAAACCACAACCTACAACCATGAGACACTTGGGCTAAAGAACCGGTCAGCTACTGCCAGCCGGGTTGGTGAACCGCAACACCCACAAGTGCCGCGCGGAGGAGGTGTAGTCTGCATCGATGGGCCGCTTGCTGGGTGAACCAGCCAGCTTAGACGACCAGGTTGAGGGGAATAGCATTGCCTATGGGTGCCGCGCTGTGGAGAAACAGTGGCCCGATATGCGGGCCACTCGAGACGGATGAAAAGGTCCAGCTTCAGCCGGCCGGGCAGCAAGAATGGTGGCGCCGCTCGACGTCACCGGGTGATCCAAACCAGCACGCAACCGCGGGCCGCGTCCACGGGTGGGTCGTGCCCTAACGGGCCGGGATGACCCCATAACTGTGTCGGAACCGCCAGGCCAGGAACCTAGGTGGTCCGTGCTCCACCGGGCCAGGCTGACCCCCTGCCGGGTCGGACCTGCCAAATCGTGTCGGGCTGACCCGCCAGCCCACTGGGCTTGACGGGCTAGGCCCGTTTTGCTTATAGGCGAATATCTTCTAGACTACGTGTTTGATCTATGTGCCTTTTTTGGAGCTGGGATCCTCTCAATGAGACGCTCCTTTTAATATACTCTAAGTGAATTTTGGATGACTTTGGAAAACGGCCGGGTTTGGAACGAGTGTAATTCCAGCCGGGCTCCTAGAATGGAAAAGACAATAACTCTTAGACCGGGCGTCCGATTGATGTGTCGTCTATCGTGTTGGGTTCCTTTTAATGAGACAGAACTTTAGGATACATCAAATCTGGTCTTCATGATAGTTTATGTATCAAACCCTTTTCTCGAGGAGCAGACCCTACCGGAATCGAGCATGCTGTGTGGGGGAACCCTAGAGCTAGTTGCGACTACGATGACTGCCGTACTGGGATCCTCTGTGGGTTCGACGACGATGGAAATTGTACCTGAATCCTCCATGGGTTTGAAAGTGATAACTATTATTCATGTATCCTATGTGGGTCCGACAGTTTTGACCTCTGTATTTGTATCCTGTGTGGGTCCGATAGAGTTACTGGTCATTTAACATGTGTGGGTCTGATAGCTTGCCAGGTCTAGTATCATGTGTGGGTCTGATAGGTTAGATGAATCAGTTACTACATATGATCATGTCTATCGCTAAAAAAAATATGTATACCTGTGTGAGTTGAGTCTTGACTTTCAATCATTATTCATCGATGTGATTGATTTTACTTCCTGTGTGGATTTGGTTGTGCTTGATCTCGAGAGTTGGAGAAGAACTGAGATTGATAACTTAGGTATATGTATGGGCATATACCTAAGTAGGTTTGGATGATACTTCGTGATTATATCTTTCCTTTTGTGGTTTATCCTTCGTGGATTCTAGGAGACATTTGGGGGTCTCGGTGGTCCCTACTGAGTATCGTTATACTCACCCCTGAACGAGAAATTCTCGCACTTCGTTGTGTTGGTTGGAGATGTTGGAAGGAACTGATTGAGGCAGAGTGTTGTGGAGCTAGATGGTACCAAGAGGTGGACCACATGGCGAGACGTACACGGAGAAGACATGCAGACATGAGGTGACGAGGATGCCATATGTACCACCCTTCAGGTGGGATTCCTAGAGGATGACTTAGTAGTTGCTGTTTACTTATCTGTAGTTGTACTTTACAGTTGGGCTTGTATTTCTAGCCCCATTTACTTTCCAGCACACTCTTTTGTATTCAGTTTTACTTAGTGTTTACTTCATATTGTGTACTATGTTGGGGTTGTTTACTTTTATAAAGGTAATTACATCCCAGCTTAGGGAATTATGCCATTGGTGCTAGTCACCATCCCCTGGCCTATGGAAGGCGATCTTGGGGTAGTCACCACACATGCCTTGAGGACGGTTCGTGACAAATTGGTATCAGAGGAGTCGGTTCTACCGCAGAACTTATGACTGAAATCTTTTTTTCTATGAAGCAATAGTGTTATGAGTATTGAGTCTGTTTTTCAGTCCATGGAGTCTAGTGCTGGTGCGTCGACCAATGTATCCATACAACATGACCTTGATATCTGATTTCTGACTTTGTGCCCGGAAACACTGATTGCATGTGTGTTTCAAGAGTTTCCTTTGTGGTCACCTTGATTCAGCTCACCAGGTATAACTTTTTGACCATGGCGCACCTGTTCCTTATCAAGATGCCATTGTGAAGATTGCTAGCTAGGGTTCCTGAGAGAGAGTACACGATGATGGACCATCGAGCGTTGTGGCTCCAGCGCATGGACCTCTTACTATGTTGGCACTTTCAGGTGGTGTACCAGCAGTACCACCACCCATTGGGAAAAGATGCCACCAACCGCACTGGACGACAGTGCACTCCGAATGAGCGTGTTTCACGAGTTCCAGCGGTAGAGGCCTCTGAGGTTTCGAGATGAGATGGATTCCTAGGCAGAAGAGGACTAGATGGAGGCGATTACTGGAGTTTTCCGCCTAGTTGAGAATCTAGTATAATAGATGTTGATCATAGCTACTAATATTTTATAGTAAGTGACCATGAGGATGGTCCGCTTAATGACAAAGTTTTGGTACTTGGACTATTTTCCGAGATGGTTCCTTCAGGAGGTTGGCCTACTATATCACTGACCCTTGGTCAACAGACACTACCGGGGGTACCGGTAGAGGACACTTATAGGATTAGTTCCTTGCATGTGTTTCACAACCAGATATTCATTATGTTCTGAGGCAATCCCGACCCACAAGTCGGCTGAGGACTGGTTTGAGGAGGTGGTTGAGAGTTTTATATAGCTTAAACAAATTCGACAGGACGACGTGTCGGTAGCTGATTATTCGTTGAGGCATACCTATCATTCCTGGTACGTGATGAATATGATTCAATCGGTGCTCTAGAGCTCGGACCTCTGAGCGATGTGTGTTTAAGGATATCTGAGACATCACTTTTTCCTCTATGCATTCCTACTTATGTTAGGGTTCTTGAGAGAACCATTGTGGTTGAATGTTCATTGGTTGAGTGGATACAACCCGTGAATGTTAACAGTTGGAAAGCATAAAACTGGCGTTAGTCTAAGAGACTAGGGCATGTGAGAATTTTTAGGAAGAGGAAGTGTTAAGGACAGATGAATCTGTTGGGCAACAGACGTGGAATCAGAGCTATGAGTGTGACCCAAGGGCTCTAATAATGATTTGAGGTACATTATGTGTCTACAACTAGCTGTCGTATCAATAGACATAGGTACCAATCATTCCGTCCTTGCATGAATCTTGTCCCAGACCTAGAGTTTCCAGTTAAATTGTTGACTTGACCCTCATGTCCATAGATAACTTTGAGAGGAGAATCTATAATCAAACATACGCCGACGGTGTGATCTGACCCTTGAGGCAAGAGTTTCGGTTGGAACCTCTTGGTGGTAGCATCGAGGCCTTACAACGTTAGTTTGGGTATGGACTGGGAAACCACAACTCATTCAAAAATTGACAGTATTAGGGAAAAAAATTAATTTTATCTACAGATTTGGGATGGGTTTTTCCTTGGTCGGTGAAAAAGAAAACCCAGGCAGCATAGGATAGAATCAGGCATAAGAGGGTGCAGTCGATCACTTAGGAGACGACCATACTTACCATTGTGACAGAATTCTCTGGAGTTTCTGCACCACTGACAGATTTGATGAAGTTGGGGAAACCCTTCGTATAGTCAGAGAGATACTAACATAGCATTCAAGAGCTAAGGCATATGTTGATTATTGCACCAATCTTGAGGCTACCGGAGGATAGCGTTGGGAATGTAGTTTACTGCGGCGCATCAGGGGCCAGACTCGGGTGTGTCCTAATGCAAGAGTGATCAGTGATCACATATGGTTCTTGGAAGTTGAGACTTCATGTGATGAAATATGCAACCCATCACCTGGAGTTAGTAGCAGTGGTCTTTTCCGTGATGATGTGGTAGCACTATCTTAAGGGTGAATGTTCTACCGTATACTCTGACCACAAGATTGTCAGGTATATCTTCTCGCAGAAGGACATGAACCTGAGACACCAACGATGGCTTGAGTTCTTCCAGGACTATGAATTTGAGATAGTCTGTACTCCTAGGAAGGGGAAACATTGTAGCAGATGCTCTCAGTAGGAGATCAGGAATTCAGCTGCTAGGAGAGGTGACAGAGCAGCTGTCCGCGTAGCAGATATCCTTTGTGGATAGAGATGGAGCAGTATTTCTACAGTCTGTCACAATAACTCCTCCACTTCTTTAGTGAGTCAGGGAGGCATAGCATGGAGACATTGACTGTGAGATGTGATGTGCTCAGATATCCTTAGGGCAGGCACCTGATGGATTTTATGAAGGTGGGGAGCACGCCATACTCTTCAGAGGGTGTACCATGGAACCAGTTTCACTACAAAAGGTAGTGCTGAGGGAGTTTCACAATTCCTCAATAATGGTATATCCAGGAGTGGCGAAGATGTATCAGGACCTTAGAAGACAACACTGGTGGCCGGGTATGAAGAAGATTGTAGCAGAGTTTATATCACGGTGCCTCACCTGTCAGTAGGTGAAGGCGGAGCACCAGGTACCAGCAGGCTTGGTATAACCCTTAGATGTCCCCGAGTGGAAGTGGGATAGAATATCCATGGATTTCATGAAAGGGCTTCCACGTACATCCAGAGGACATGACTCTATCTGGGAGATCATCGACCGACACACAAAGTCAGCCCACTTTTTACCGATCAGAGAACTAGGATCAGTAGAGAGATTGGGACGCTTCTACATTCAGGAGATCGTACGGCTTCATGGTGTGCCATTGAATATCTTCTCTGATCAAGATGCTCATTTCACTTCATAGATATGGAAGGGGATACAAGAGGATTTTGGGACACAACTATGTCTTAGCACCGCCTTCTATCCTCAGACGGATGGCCAGACTGAGAGGACCATTTAGACTCTCGAGGACTTGATCTGTGCATGTGTCCTTGACTTTGGTCGTAGCAGGGAGGATCACTTACCCTTTGTGGAGTATGCGTACAACAACAGCTACCACTCCATCATCGGGATAACACCTTACGAGGCACTGTATGGCTGCCGTTACAGATCACCTCTGTGATGGACTGACCCAGGGGAGTCAACACTTGTAGGACTAGATATGGTGCAGGCTACGACAGAGAAGGTGCAGATTATCCAAGAGTAGACGAAGACTATACAGAGCAAACAGAAGTCCTATGCTTATAGGAGATAGATACCACTGGAGTTCAAGGATGGCGACTACATCTTTTTACAGCGCTCATCTCAACGAGGCCTACAGATATTTGGCTGAGGCGGAAAGATATCTCCATGATTCATCGGACCGATCCAAGTCCTCATTAGGTTAGGCTAGGTGTCTTACCACCTGGCCCTTTCAACTTAGTTTCACCGGCTGCACGATGTATTCCATGTATCGCAGAAAATGAGATACGTGCATGAACCATCACACATCATTGTCTATGGGGAGCTGGACATCAATGATGGGGTGACATTCACGGAGGTCCCAGTGGAGATCGAGGTTCAATAGGAGCGGGTCCTACGTGGATGGTCGATTCATCTAGTGCACATTCACTGGTAGCATGGGAACCTCCAAGAGAGCATTTTGGAGTGGGAGGCTCAGATGTGTGTTCAATACCCCCATTTGTTTCCCTAGTGTATTTTGTAGCTTTACGAGGACGTAAATCCCAGAGGTGAGGGTAATGTAAATACTTAGAAATTTTGAAGAAATTTCTTTGTTAATTTCTTTGGAATTTTACAAGTCTGTAGTTTCTAACGACACTAGATTCTGAGGCCCAGTGTGCCCGGAATCAATTTCTGATGTTTTCTTTGGTTACATTCAGTAAACGTACGTGTGAGTTTTTCTATCTTTTGAACCGGTGCTCTGAATTGAAATCTGAGGGGCCCGATGAACTCACAATGCCGATATTTTCCTAAGGGAACCTTTGCCATAGTTTCATTTGTTTGTGAGGAGAAGTTACTACTTATAATTAAAAATTTAAATGAAAATGTGTGGGAACACATTTTTATTTAGTTGGTAGTTTTTATCTGCAAATGGAAGTTGGTGGTAGGGCCCCCCCCCACATAACCTCTCATGAAAGGATATTGAGTGGTGGGGCCCACACGAACACAAACCCTTTTAACTCCCTCGAAACCCCCCATAACACCTTAAACTCCACTTTTAACATTTGAACATCCTCCTAATGGTGGAGCATCTCCACCTCCCCCCAATAATTGTGCCAACCCCATCAATTAAATTAATTAAGCTCCCTTAATTAATTGGTTAATTTGAATTCATTTGAAATGCATGTCATTATTAAATTGGGAAACCTTTTATTTTATTTTCTTTGGAGAATACTCTATTGGAGAGGATCTATAGAACTAAGAAGAAATGTTTTCATCTCCACAATGAACATCTTCAATGAAGAACGACACGTTCCTCTCTATGAATAACGTTCTCTCAACTTCTTCAACTGGGGCAGGAACGTGTGGCAACACCCTTGAGGAACACTCGTCTTCCATCTTCTTTCTCTAGGTAAAGGGTGAAGACGTCTTCTGCTAAAAACGCAACCAATGACTACATCATTCCCTCCAATGTTGACCTGACGACATCCGTTTTCTGTGACGCTCATCTTCTAAGGCTTGTCGACGTGCAACGTTCTTGAAATCGAGGTAGGGGTTTTGTATAATTTTAAATGAATAAAATTATATCTCTTTTTTGATGAATTCTTAGATTGTCTTCGGCCATTTGATATCACCTAAAGAGGAAGGTGTGGGGAGAACAAACATGGCATGGCGAACCACTGTTGGTTCATGATTATTTTGAAAATGGATACTGAAGGCGGCGTCGACCGAAAGCAGCGACCACACACCGACTGCATGGGGGAAAACCACAGCCCCCAACCACGGGCCACTCGGGCTGAAGAACTGGCCGGCTACTGCTGGCCGGGCTGGTGAACCACGACACCCACAAGTGTCGTGCAGAGGAGGTTCGGTCCGCATCCGGGGGCCATTTACTAGACGAATCGGCCGGCTTAGCCAGCCGAGCAGGAGGACCACAGTGCCTCCTTATCACCGCGCTGCGGGAAGACCGCGGCCTACTTCCGTGGGCTGCTTCGGTGGGTGAACCGGCCAGCCGCCTGCTGGCTGGGTTGAAGTGAACCCCTGTGCCTACAGGTTCGGCGCTGTGGAGAAACATCAGCCCATTGTGCATGCCACTCAATCCGGACGAAACCGTCTCGCTTCAGCAGGCCGGGCAGCAAGGTGGGTGGCACTGCTCGGCGCCGCCGGGCGTGCCGAACCGGCCCACAACTGCGGTCCGGGTCTGCCGGTGGGTTGCACCCCACCGAGCTGGGCCGACCCCCTAAACAGGTTGGACCTACTAGGATGGGCTGACCCTTGCCGGGTCATACCCACCAAACCGGGTTGGGCTGACCTGCCAACCAACTTGGCTTGACGGGCTGGGCTCATTTCGCTTAAATGTGAATATCTTCTAGACCGCACATCTGATTAATGCGCCGTCTATGGCACTGTCATCCTCTCAATGAGATGGTCATTTTGAGATCATATAAGTGAGTTTTGGATGAATTTGGAAAAAAACCGGGTTTGGAATGACCTTAATTCGAACTGGGCCCCTGGAACAGAAAAGCCAATAACTCTCAGACCAGGCTTTCGATTGACGCACCATCTGTCGCTTTGGGTTCCTTTTCATAAGACGGAACGTTGGGAGACATAAACTATGGTATTCCTGATAGTTTATGTATCGACCACTTTTCTCAAGGAGCAGAACCTCTCAGAATAGAGCTTGCTATGTGCGGGAAAGATAGAGCTGGCTACGACTATGATGACTACCGTACTAGGATACTCTGTGTGTTTGACAACGATGTCAATTGTACCGGAATCCTACATGTGTACGACAGCGATGACTACTATTACTGTATCATGTCTGGGTCTGAAAGTTTTAACCTCTGTACTTGTATCCTGTGTGGGTTCGATAGAGTAGTTGTTCTTGTATCTTGTGTGGGTTCGACAGTTTGGACCTTTGTAGTTGTATCCTATGTGGGTCTGACAGAGTTGCTGGTCTTGTATCCTGTGTGGGTCCGACAGCATAGCTGGTCTATTATCCTATGTGGGTCCGATAGCTTCCATTAATCTGTTACTACATCTGATCATATCTGTCACTAAAAAAATGTATACCGGTGTGAGTTGAGTCTTGACATTCAATCATTATTCATCAATGTGATTGATTTTACATCCGATGTGGATTTGGTTGTGCTTGAGCTTGATAGTTGGTGTCGAATTGAGATTGATAACTTAGGTATATGTATGGGCATATACCTAAGTAGGTTTTGTTGATACTTTGTGATTGTATCTTTCCTTTTGTGGTTTATCTTTTGTGGATTCTAGGAGACCTATGGGGGTCTCGGGGTCCCTACTGAGTATCGTAATACTCACCCCTGCAAGGGTAATGCCTGCACTTGGTTGTGTTGGTTGCAGACGACGGACAACACTGATCGTGGGTGTGTGTTGTGGAGCTGGACTGTACCCGGAGGTGGACCACTTGGCGATGCGTACACGGAGCGGAAGGATGGACATAAGGTGCTGTAGAGGCCATCTATACCCACCCTTCAGGTGGAATTTCTAGAGGATGACTTAGTAGTTGATGTTTACTTTTCTGTAGTTGTACTTTATTGTTGGGCATGTATTTCCTGCCCCATTTACTATCTAGATCACCCTATTGTATTCAGTTTTACTTAGTTATGACTTCATGTTTCATACTATGTTGTGGTTTTTTACTTTTATAAAGTAAATTCTTTCCCAGTATAGGGAATTAAGCCTTTGGTGCTAGTCGCCTGCCCCTGGCCTATGGAAGGCGATCATGTGGTAGTCATGGCATGGGCCCTGAGGATGGGTCGTGACAACATGAATCACTCTTAGAAAGATATTACATCATTTATTTTTAACATGACATGCATAATGAAAATATTTTTTATGGATCTTGAGGTAGATCATAAGATCTTGGTTATGTTAATTCAGACCAGCATTGCACCATGGATGGAAGAGATAGAGAAAATTATATACCATGATATGCACATAATGTTTCTTATTTCTAAGTGTCATTATAATGAATTTACCAAGGTATAAGTTTATGTATTTTCTTTAATGATGTCAACAAGATTCTATGATGAATTTTTTATCCTTATGGATAGATAATCTTTACAATTATATTAAAAAATGATATGATTCGATTAGTAGATTTGAGGATGAAACTTCATCGTAGATATGTTTTAAATTTTGGAACTATATAGAAATTATGATTTTTCTAAAGTACAATTAATGGGATGAATTTACAAGTTTGTGCTGAAGAAGAATATAGCTCATGAGATTTTTTATAGGGGGAGAAAATTTCAATTCAAAAGGAAGGTGCTACAGAATATCAAACTGATGTTGTTTCTGAACCATCGAAGATATGGATTAGATTCAATACTGATGTAGTGGAAGTTGGAGAAAATAGGTCAAGATATGATTTTTATGAACTGAGAAACAAATATGTTCAACAAGTTGAAGAAAAAGTGCTATATTCTGGAGAAGAAACATGGTCCGTTCATTTAGATGAATAGATTCTTAAAGAATAAATACAAGTGGCTAGTCAAGATAAAAAACTAACTATTGTACTTATGATTAGTGATCCAGTAAAAGATAATATTTAGGTATAATTGAGTATTCCAGATGAAACTATTTAGAATGAAACTGCTCAAGAAAAAATTATACAAAAATCAGAAACTGATGTTATATTTGTGGTTGTGAATCATATTGTGGAATAGTAAGGTCATGTTTTTAGAGATCAGAATAATGTAATTGAAAATAAGTCATTTTCAATTAAAAAATTTGTATATATATATGTGAAGAATCCTTGGCCTAATGTTGTTGATCTGACACTGAATGCAGATGGGGGTACATTTGATTCATTGTCTCATCAAGTTGAATAAATTATGATTAAATTTAACAAGTCTCTGGAAGAGAATCTGATTATGTGGTAGGAGCATGAAATTGCAAAGATAAAAATCTAGTAACACGATGAGAATATTTTTTCTAGAAGATATTTTGATTACTTCAAGAGAGACATACTAAATAAGATTGGAAGTATAATATTTGAAGTTGTTACGAAGAAACATTTTGTAGATTTGAGGTGGTACTTGGGGAGAAATTTTGAATTGGTGAAAAGTTCAGTGCCTCAGACCAGTACATCTGATTCTACCCTTGAAACTAGTCCAGATTTGATTAGATGATTTCAGGCTATTACATCTATTATGACAGACCAGAATACTTATCTTGAAGACCTTAAATGAAATAGTTATACTCTATCATTTTTTTGGACAATCAAAAATTTATTTTTGATCTACTGACTAAGATTGAATCTAGTATTATTCTTCTAATTAATCAGTTTAGAGAAATGTAAAAAATTTCAAGAAGTATGAAATAATTTTACATGAATTTTATAAAGTCAACATTGTTGAGTATTTTCATGTCAATCATGATTACAATAATCTGATGATGCTGTTCGGTGATAGTTTGAGGAAGAAATCATGGTTGTAGATGGATGAATTGAATGATTTATGTGAAGCTACTCAAAATCCTTAGAACCTTAACCGAACCAAGCCCTATCTAATTGTTTTTTACCCAAACCAACCTTTTATCCTCATTCATATAGTTACTATTCTATTTCTTATATTTATCCTTGCTGTATTTTTACATATTCTAATTAATGAAATTGTCTTTATTTCTTTGCAGTAATTTATATTTATATTCTTTCATATTTTTGTCTAACATCCAAACAACTAGTCCTCATTATCATTATTAGTGTATTATACCATTAACAAAATAATCCATTCAACATTAACTATGTTATAATATTTTTATGAAATTTATTTTTGATCTCAAAAAAGGGGGAGAAATTTGGATAAACACAACATTTATTTTAAATTTTTTAAATGTTTAGTGAGAAATTAAGATAAACACAAACATTTTTATTTATAAAAAATTACTCTCTCAATTCGAATTTATTTCACTCTATGTTAACAAAATTCTAAATTATGTTACTATATTTATAGTTTTAATTTATGGGTTTTGTGATCCTAAAAATGGGGATTTTGTTGGGCATGTATTGTCTCGACATTAATCTACAAATATTATTGATTTTGATGATAAAAATACCATAGTTTTTTTATTGATGCTTTAATTTTATGTGTATTTCATGAAATTTATATTCTTTATAATTCAAATTTTGGAATAATATTCAAGTATTTATTCTTGATAAATATTCATTAATGTGTTCATAATATTCTTAATCATATTTTAGAAATATTCTTCATGATTTTTCATTTTCTATAATCATTGTTCATTCACTACACTGAAGAACCTAATGTAAAGATCATGCCCTAAGTTTGTATTAAAGCTTCTAAAAGGGTATCACCATGTATGGCTTATCAACCATACATTGGATGAAAATGTATGGAAAATAAACCTTACTTTTTTGATCATATTTAAGTTGTCTACCATACATTCAAAGAATGATGGAAATGTAGTTGAACCATAGGTTTGGTGTTTTGTCATTTTGTGAAGGAAATTTACATTTATCTTTTCATCACCAGATATTGGAATTTATGACATTATCGTAATTTTCTGTAATTGACTTTGCAAAATATTAGGGTGATTTGATGATCAATTTTACATATTCAAATCTCATCATAAATGATTTAAGGACCCAATTACATCTAGGATTTTCTCTTTTATTCTCAAGGGAGGTTATGATTACTCTAAGCTGTACTTCTGAATTTGAATTCTCTTTATTTATTAGGCATCTTTTGTGGATCTAAAATCCTATTGCAAGATTTATTGTTATATATATCATTCTGAATTGGATGTTCTTGATATATATTTATATATCTCTCATCTATGTTGATATTTTTATTATTGTAGTTTTCTTATAAAATTAAATTTTCAGTTCTACAATGATTGAGTATATCCAAAATGAGGACTACATTTTTGAGATATATATGTCAATCCAGGAAGCACGATTCTTTATTTGGGTTATTATTATTAAAATAAAAGATCTCTTGTGCAACTAGATCTTTTCAGACATAATTTAAAGATTATTATTCTTCAGAAGAAAATGATCCATCTTATGGAAGTTTTGTGATGATTCTAGGGTGATGTTTAATATGTTTAATCCAATAAATATCTATTAATTCTTTTGAGTATCAGCTACTCAGTTTCAGTCATGGTGAAGGGTCAACTTCTTGTGCTAATCTGTGGATATTTTTGTTCGCTGTAAAATAACATGAATTCTCTTTTTTAGCCCTATTTTTGGGGGTAACAACTGCATACACTCAATTGTGAATCGCACTTATGACTTGAGTACCTAACTAGTGAAATTCACCAAGCCCATAGAGTGGGTGATTAGTGGATTGGAATAGGGGATCATTGTGCCCCGAACTACAATAAATTGTTGTGCACTATTTTTTATTTTTTCACTACACATACTCTCATATATAAATTCCTCCAACACTATCATCATTTTATGTGAAATTACCGAATTGTGAAAGTTTTTAAAGGTCAAATTTTACCCCCTTGTGTCTTCATCATTGAAATTTCTTCCTAACACATACGACCTAATATCTCCATCATTGTGAGATAGTCTATTTTTATTAACCATATTTCATTATTGGTTTTAATATTATAATTTAGGTAAAAATATTAAAATTTTATTATAATTATTGCTCTATAAGTATATAATATGAACCAGATATAATTATTTACATGAAAAATAGGCATGAGAAAACATGGTAGTTTACACCCATAACAAGGTTAATAACAAAATATTATTAATAAATGGGTATTAAATTTTCATAAGGGGATCATATAAGATATTAAAAATATGAATATAGTTCAATTATAAATTTTTATCTTTTATAAAACAATAATACATGATGTTAAATCACATTCAACCAAAAAAATCCCGAGGTAAGGGATTTCAGTATCACTTTTTAATTTTGTGAGACACATTCCATATTCACAGCCTATTTTATTTCGGTTGTGTATATATTATCCAATAATTTAATTTATTTTTATAATAATTATATGTATTTTAATTTAAATATCTTTTCTGGGATCTCTCTTTCATGGGGCTTGAAATTCAAATGTTTCTAAAATGTTAAGGTATTTTATATCAGTTTACAATCCATTAAAACATGTTTGTTATTATGAAACAATTAAAATATAGGTGGACTATATACTATACTATTGACATGTAATCTCATTAATCATACATACATAATTTTATTTTATGTTTCTCTTTGAATCTTTTCATCAAAGGGGATTTGATGTGAACAATTCCATGTTGTAAAAGTTATTCCATAATATTACATTCATTTGTTATTTTTAACATTATATTGAAACAATCAATTTTTCTTTAACCATTTTTCATTGGAACACAAATTTATCATAAATATTCATATTATTTCATAATTAATTTGATTTTTTCTTAAAATATATAGCAGTTTTACATGTATTTTTAACTTTTAATGTTTGTATTTACAAAATAAATAATGATAAATATTTATTCTTTTTTCAATATGAATATTTGAGGATAATTGTCACTGATTCATGAATTAAATTGATTATTAAATATAAGAGGAATTATTTTTACATGATGATATGGGTGGGTCCTAGTATTGATATCCCTTAAAGGAATTCATAGGTCCTATGAGTGAAATCAGTTGGAGAAAACAAATTTGTATGTAACTTGTAGTTTGAAACTATCGTTTGAGAGGTATTGATAGTATAGGTATAGTTTTCAAAACATTAACCATTTATACCTAGTAGTTTTAAAATTTATTGATGATTTATCTTGATGTTATATGTATCAAGTTCCTAAGACCTCATGTCTAATAATTAATTATTTACATGGATGAGAATTCGGCCACTGATACTTTTCTATGATATTATTTTTATATGGATTTAATTCATAGTTATTTATTAAATTTAATATGTTTTCAGTAAATATCCTTGAAATATTGATTATTACTATTCATATAATTGTGGTTAAGTTATTTAAATTCAATGTATATTCAATTTGTTACATTTTAATTTTTCTTATTCTTATTGATTCATAAAATATTCGGCTTTATGTACCCTTTCTATGAATTTGATATCACCCTTATATTTATTACATTTATAGGATTCCAAGATGTGAACTACGAATGATATGTTAAGATATTCAAGATTGAATAATGTTAATCTCAAGAAAATTAGGTTGTAATTTGTTGTTTTGAACGTAATTGAAACCCATGTATGTGTATTATTTTCCAATTCTGCTAAATTATTTGGCCTGCCTATATTTAATTACATTCATTTAATGATAATGTAATAAGGTAATCCATTGTATCTGGGTTACTAGAGTAGAAGTCATTAATGTTGGTATAAGTGCATGTTTAGAAGAATATTTGGGAACCAGGTTTAAGAAAACACAGATTATTGATCAAAACAATATGATGGACATTGAGGACAACAATAGAATAATATACTAATATTTTTGTTTGGAATATACTATGTTGTTTTTCCAAGAAATATTTCCCATTCTATATACTAATAGTGGATGTGGATCTAGAACATAGGTTTATAGGGGTAATTACATTGAAAAGGGTGTATTAGGCTAAACCCGATCATCACCTTGTGCATGAAAACAGTTCTTACTAAGAACCTGGTTTAACACTCCCAAGAAATATTCATAGTATAATTTACATATTATTTAAAAATATTATTAAAAATTTAGAAATTTATATATCCCTAACAAAACCATGTTCATTATTATGATATTTGATATGCATATATTTTTTTCATTTTATGTTATGTATTTCACTAGTTTTGGTATGATAAATAATTTATCATAATTATATGATCTAATATAGTGCATCCCAACATTTATAAATGGTTACTAACAGAATAAATTGGAACCATATTAATGCACAAAATACAAAGGGTAAAAATGGTCACTTCATTGATAGGATTAATAAAATCATTTGATGGGAACTGATCTCACAAACATTCTCATAATATGAGGACTTTGTATCATGAGATAATAATAAATAAAAAATGATTAAATAATTATTAGGGATTCAAAGGGAATTAGATATGAAGTGGATAAGAGAGGGAAAATAGACAAGGGAATAAGGGAAATAATGATTTCCACACATGTAATAATTGAGGAAGGAAACACCCTTGTAATTGATAAAAGGTAATGAAAATTCTCTTCATGTGTGGAGGGAAGTTACACAATTAATGTGATTGATAGGGAATGAAAAAGGTTTCAGATACATAATGATTCAACAATAAAGATATGATGAATTACAAAAACCAATGCCCCAATAATCAATTTAATAAACCTAAAAATATTCTAATGGTTCATGGTCATGTTTGTGCTATTACCATAGAGAATGTGGAATTATTAATGTTCTTGTATTTGGGTTCATGAATTAGGTAATTTTTTTACTCGCTTAAAAATGTAATTGTTATAATAATTAAGAAATGTATAATAATTTTACTCTAGTAATTCTCCTTATGGATTTGAATGTGTTTATTGACCAATAACAATGACCACAAAAAATGATTATGTGGATTATTACACTTCCCAAAAGAGACCCGATTAAGGGAAAGATAAAATGAAACATGTTCCTCATATTGAGTTAATGATGTGGTGATACAGATTTTAAAGATATGGATAATGTAAAATGAATATTACTGACTACCTTAGAATTGATTAATGAGTTGTTAAAAATTTTTCATATACTTTCATTTATAGATTTAAAAGGTTTTTTGGACTATAGGAATATGTAAAATAATATGTGTTTTATTTAAAGATTAGGAAAAATTCATGTTTAAATATTTTTTATGTTAAATTTGGTAATTTCTATATTTCAAGTAAATACATGATTAGGGTATTCACATGCTCAGTATTTGATTATTAAAAGTTACCTCTTGGTGTTTGAGTGATTAATGATAACTTTGTTATGGAAATTTAGTGACCTTATTACTAAGGATTATTATTTTAATCTCTTGTAAAAATCATTAGGTTAACCATTTATTAAATTTTTTATTTTTATATTTTGATCATATATTATATATTAATGTATTTTTTCACTCTTTAGAGATAAAAAATTATTGGTCAACAAATTATAACAAAATTATTATAGCAATAAATAAATATTTATAGAATGACCAATCATTATATAATTGATATTATGATTAATTAAATTTAAATTTTAGTTCTTTAGGAATAAAAAATTTATTATTTTTTATTATTCATTTCTTAGAGTAATTGAGGAATTGTAAATTGATTAAAGCACTACCAATGATTGAAATTTTTCCCATGAAATAAAAAAATATCATGTTTGTCAATATCCATATATTTAGAGAGGGTGTATTAATTAATAAACACTATTCAAAGGATCTTGAAATAGATATTTTTAATATTATTAGATTTTTTATTATATCAAAAACCATTTTACAACCTTGGTTATTGGTGTTGTGGTCATTAAATTACCATTGACCATGTTCTCTATCAATATCCATCAGTATTTGGGTTTAATTTTATCTTGAATGTCATATTTTCACTTCCCACTTATATTATCCAAATTTTAAATCATGTATTTTTTATTCAATATGACAATTGTACATCCCTTTCACTCTTATTAAGATAATTTTTTATTAATAATTGTTAAAAAGTTGGTTTTTAAATAATTCTATTCTTAATTTTTATACTTTTGATTAAATTAATAAAGATTAAATTGTAGGATGTAATTTTATTAATTTGGGTGGAGATTAATACCCTAATATGTTACAATATATTTATTTTGGAATGAATTTAATTTCATTGATAAGATACAATGCACACAACAATGGGTTTTAACTAAACATGATACTCTATTAAAATAATAATTTAAAATGACCATTATTACATAAAAATTATGATGAAAGGAATGAAGGGTAATAAATATATTATGAAGGTTAGGGTTATCAATTTTTTATAAGTAATATTATATTCATCTCAATGAATGTTTTTAAAAAACATTATTTTTTTCCTAAAAGATGGTTTAGTTACGCTTGACACAAATTATATAAAAAATATTTTCAGATTTATAACAAAATTATTATATTATATTGTAATAACTTTTAAATGTATAACATCAAAATTATCATAGGGTTAATTTGAAATATTTTTATGAAATGATTCAATTTTTTGATGATTAGTGAAAAATACATAAATTTAATTAGAAACAAACTTTTCATTTGAATTATTTATATAAATAAGTTATAATCATATTTTGGTATGAATTAAACTCAGTTTAATTATATATCGGTTCATTCAAGTTACTTCATTGGAGTAATTTTAATTTTAAATCATGACAAAAACATTCTTAACTTTTGAACATTTTCTCATTAAAAAACCATCTTCATGTCACGTTTGGGGGATTTATCTTCAAATAATTTTTTCCACTTATATTAAAGGAATATTTAAAAATATATTAAATATTATGATGAAAAATAATATATTTTATTAAATAATGATATGTTAATTTTTATCCAAAATACATGGGCAAAATAGACAAAATTATTTACCAGGATTAAGGTAAAAAATGATTTACCAGGGGTTAAAAAAAGGTAAGGGTTAAAATGATGTAAAAAATATTCTATAATAACCTATATGGACATATATAGAATTTATAATTTATAGGTCTCTATAATAATACCTTTTTTTTCATTTTTTAATGTTGAAAACTTAGGTTCTCATTTCTATTTAATAAATTTAGATGTGTTCCACTCACCTCACAAATTAAAGATCACCCCATATCCTATATTATTTATTCCATAGAACCATATTTTTTAGGAAAATAAAATTCTAAATAGAATAAAAAATTCCATAAAATAATAATATGGGACTAATTTTTGGCCTAAATCCATCATAGTAAGGCTTTGTTGTATAGTAGATGAAGATAACCGAAGAAGAAGTAATGGTCTTCAATGAGCTTGTTTACTTAATTTCATCCTCAACGTGATTGATTTATTATTAATAAATAACAAAATAATATATTATGTATTTTAAATATAATAAGTTTATTTAAGATATCTTAATGACCTATAAACCCCCCCCCACATCCTTCAAATGGGTTACAAAATCACCATTCATATTTATAACAGACTAAACCTCATGAACTGATGTCATTCGTTATTTCCATTACCACCTATCATAGTGGGGTATGATGATGGATATAAGATATATATATGATATTTATAACATAATTTAAATATATATTCATTATATCATATATAAAATTTTAATTTCATTGTCGTAGGTTATAGGATAGAATTGCTCATTTGTACGACTGACTGTCAAATCACAAAAGTGATGTGTTTCGTCTTTCACTAAATAATTTTTCATAAAATGTGACATGAATAAAGTTAGTGATTATTTGTTGTATAAATAAAATAATATGATAAAAATTAAATATTTATTTTTCTTAATGAATAATATATATATATATATATATATTTTTGTATAACTTTTTAATGCCATGCATGATGATGACATCGTTCGTGTATTTGTGGATTACCACACTTACGAAATGACGTGGCTCTATTCTTGTCACTACATGACATGGTTAATATATATATATGTATATATATTTAAATGAATAATATTTTATTTATTATATTATTATCATAATGGGAATATATAATATATCATAACTTCATTCTATAATGTTTTTTTAAAAAATGGGTATATTATTCATATGTATGTACGACCTACAATCTCTAAAATTGTTACATTGTACATTTTTCATAACCATATTTCATTTTTGGTTTAAAAAGTGAAATTTATTTAAAAATATGATAAATATAAATTTATTATTACAATATGACTATTGGAATCCTCCTGAATTAATCATGTTTTAATGATCACAAATCTCAATAATAGTTACACATCATGTTTTAATGATTGAAAATCTTATTACTGTAAATTACACTAATTATTATTTACAAATTGTTTGTATGATCACAACTCTCACTTATCTTATCAAACACTTGTATTTATGTTTCATGTTCTCTTACTTGATAATGGTTAAGCTTAATTCATATTCTGCATATTACTGTTTATGTTTGAATACAGTTAATTTTCTAAGTATTCTGACACCGTGAAAGACAGACACAGTAAGCCTGACACTGTGACCCAGACACTGTGAAGGACACACCGTGACCCAGACACCGTGAAGGACACACCATGACCCAGACACCGTGATGGACACACTGTGAGTCAGACACCGTGACTCAGATACCGTGAGCTAGACATCGTGACATGGACACACCGTGAAGCACACATCGTGAGTCAGACACCGTGACTCAGACACCATGAGCTAGACATCGTGACATGGACACACCGTGAAGCACATACCGTGAAGGACAAACCCGTTCTTGGAGACACCATTCACATAATCAACGTGACACCACTTCTTAACCTTTTTGTCAATATTATTTAAATAAAACTAACGATCATATTTGATGTGTTTAATGCAGTTAATGTTATTTAATGATAGTTGTTGGTCTGTTATGAAATCATACCTCGTACCTATGGAAAGGAAATCATTCCTATTGCAGGAGATCATGGAATATAAAGAAGATTGAGCTGTAGTAGAGGAGAGGCTCGCGCTTGACACGTCTCGACACATATACTACAATACACGCGAGCTTTGTACTGAACTGAAGAACAATCCTATGCACAACTGGGTAGAACACATTGCACGATCATAAAAGAAGTTCCATACATGCAATCCTACATTACTGAAGAACACACAAAGTACTCTGGAGTCAAGAGAACATCTTCTTTCCTGGAGAAACAAAAGATGAACCACGACACTATGTTTTGCAACCGAAAAACTAGATAAGGACTCAGAAGCATTTCTGCTGAATCCAATGAGTCCAGAGATGCACTACCAATCACTAGAGCTTTCTAAACATCCATATACTATCTCTAAGTGATTTATTATTTACTTTCGAGGAATGTGGGTATCCTTTTAATTTTACACACACATTGTCTCATGTGTTTAACTAAAGGATATCACAATACTCACACAAAAACTCCTTACTATTGTTTACCCAAGACAACTGTAGAAGAGGTCCTTGTGTGGCCTGGTCTTTTTTTCTGTTTCCCACGAAGAACAGTGGTAGAGGTCCCTGCGTGGCCTAGACAGTCTTGTACTATTTCTATCCCTGATCTAGGGTGTGGATCAATTATATATATAAATTTGAGAGGACTAAATCCCGGCTTGATACTGAACCTCTTGGTTATATTTTCTTTTATTTTTTAGTTTAAGTTTATAATATACAGTATCTAATTTATATTCTGTTTCCTGTTACTTTGAAATACAAATCTGTTTTAATGTTACTTTGATAGATAATCTAGAAAGTGTTTGTATCTATTGTAAGTCAGTATGTTAGTTACAAAAGCTAATTTAATCTTCTGATTAGATTAACTAAGAACTAATCAATCTTTTGAGAATCTAATTGATCCTTTACAATTTTACAAATTCACTATAGTTTAACTTGTTTTATAATTTGGGTGATTTTCATAGAAAATATTTTAAAACAAATTTTAATTTGAACTCAATTCACCTGCCCCCCTCTTGAGTGTCCACTCTAAACAACATTTGGTATCAGAGGTTGTTTTTATTAATACATGTTTTCAAAACATTCTATTTTTCAACTATGATTTTAGTTGCATCTTTAAAGATCTAAAATTTCTGTTAGTTCTAAATTTTATCTCTTTAAAATTATTCTCTAAAATCTTGTTATGGAAAATAGACTAGAAGGTGCTGCTACTAACAGGACACATTTATTTAATGGTACAAACTTTTCTTAATGGAAACTTAAAATGAAAATTCATTTAGAAAGTATGGGTTTTGATATATGGACTACTATAGAATCTCAATATAAAATTCCAGAAACTGAAAGAACTACTTGGGATGAACCTACTAAAGTAGCTTACAATAATAACTATAAAGATATTAATGCTTTGTATTTTGCATTAGGAGATGAGGAATTAAACAGAATATCTACCTGTAAATCAACTTATGAAATTTGGGACACTTTAGGTGTTTCGCATGAGGGAACAACTAATGTTAAAGAAATGAGATTAAATACTTATACTATTAAATATGATAATTTTAAAATGAAAACTAATGATCCTATTTTTTGATATGTATCCCAGGTTCAATGAGATAGTAAATATAATGATTTCCCTTGGAAAGGCTATTCCAACAAAGGAACAAATCATGAGGATACAGAGATGTTTTCTAGATAGATGGAGGGGCACTTCTGTTTCATTCAGAGAATCCTATGACAATGGAGCTCTGCCTGTCAAAGAGCTTATTGGTAAATTAATGATGTATGAGGAAGAACTTAAGGTAAACAAGGAAAATGACGATGAACCCATGAAAAATATGTGGCTTTCAAGTCTACTGATTCAATGAGAAAAGAAAAGAAAAAAAATACATATACCTACTGAAAGTTCAACCGGTGAAGATTCAGATTCATAAAGTGATGTTGAGATGGATCAAATATCAAAAATATTTAAGAAGTTTTATAGGAAGAAGAAAAACTTCAGAAATACAAATTAAAAAGGAATGTATGAGAACAAGGGTCACTAGAATAAGGACTGGAAGAAATATGATAAGAAATATGATATTGTCTGCTATGAATGAAAGTGGAATGGACACATCAAGGCTGACTGTCCAAAATTAAAATTCAATAAGAAACATGATTATAAGGACAAGAAGTACAAGAAAGCTATGAAAGCTACATGGAGTGCTTCAGAAGACAGCACAAGTGAATCTGAAATTTCTGATTTTGAAAAGAATCGTTCCAACATGTGTTTCATGACCAACACATTCGAGGTAACCATAGATACTCCTATTTTAAATTCTGATTTTTCTAGAGATGGTGCAGAATCTGATTCTGATTCTGAAGATATGTCTAAAGATAAATTATCTAAATACTGTAATATGCTGGAAGAAACATGTAGTGAACATAAGGACAAATATAATTCATTAAAGAAACAACATACTCTCACTGCAAATGTAAAATCGGCCCTTGATATTGAAAATGAAAATAATGCTTAACTGTTAATGGAAAATACAGAATTGAAAATGTATAATGAGAAACATAGAAAGGACTTAAAAAAATCAGAAAGGGAAAATATACACTTACTCAAATGTTATGTAAGAAAGTTGCACCAAAATACAGTACTGGTTTGGGATACCAACCTGGAAAAAGATAGTTCACTAAAACTCGATTTATTCCGAAACCTGGACAAAATTCTGCTTGTTCCAGTTCTAGAAATTCATATGATTCAACTAGTTATTCACATTGTTATAGATCAAATAGAGTTTATCTTTCAAAATCTTTTGATTCTGTAAATTATATGAAACCCATAAGAATAATTGGGTACCAAAATAATTGATTGCTAAACTGTCTAGACCCAAGAAGATCTGGGTACCAAAGTCATTTCCCATCTAAATCTGTTTTGTAGGAAACCTATTTGAAGAGTTCGCACAAGAAGACATGGTATTTGGACAGTGGATGTTCAAGACATATGTCTGGGGATTACTCATGCTTCAAGAGCCTAATCAAGTTTTATGGAGGCCATTTCATATTTGGTGATAATTATAAGGGAAAAATCATCGGCCTAGGCTAAAATGTTAACACTAACTCAGTTTTAATTTCTAATGTTTTATTTGTTGATGGATTGAAATATAACTTGTTAAGTATATCTCAATAATGTGATGATGGATTTAATGTTAAATTTGAAAATTATTCTTGCAATGTTTTTCACTCTAAAAATGTTTTATTATTTTCTGCTTTAAGAAATGAAATTGTTTATGTTGTTGATTTTAATTCTTTAGCTAAGAAAAATGTTACTTGATTAAATGCTTTTCATAAATAATATTGGCTATGACATAAAAGATTAGGACAATGAAATATAAACTCACTTAGAAAACTATCTAGGAAGAACTTGGTTAGATACTTACCCAAACTAGAGTTTCCAAATGACAAAGTTTGTAATCCCTATCAAAAGGAAAAACAACAGAAAATCTCTTTCAAATCAAAGAAATAAGTTTCAACTTCTCAACCTCTTGAGTTGGTTCACATGGACTTGTTTGGACTTTCTAGAGTTTCTAGTTTAAATGGGAAGAACTATGTCTATGTCTTAGTAGATGACTTTTCTAGATATACATGGGTATACTTCTTGGCTCAAAAAAGATAAGCTTGTTCTTAGGTTATGAAATACACCAAGTCTGTAGAAAACATTAGTGGACTTAAGATTAAAACCCTAAGAAGTGATCATAGCCGTGAGTTTGAAAATCAATAGTTTGAATCTTATTGCTCACAAAATGGCTATAATCAAACTTTTATGACCCTAGGACACCTCCGCAGAATGGTGTAGTAGAAATAAGAAATAGAACCCTTCACGAAATAACAAGAACCATGCTAAATGAGTATGACCTGCCTATTTACTTTTGGGCTGAAGCTATAAATACAGCTTGTTATATTATTAATAAGGTCTTAATTAGACCGATTCTAAAGATGACTGCATATTAATTATGTAAAAATAGAAAACCCAAAGTTAGTTACTCTAGAGTCTTTAGCTGCAAAGTCTTTATTCTTAATACCAAGGATAATCTGGATAAGTTTGCTTCTAAGAGTGACGAAGGAATCTTTTTAGGATATTATTTAACTAGCAAAGACAATAAGGTTTTCAATAAGGGAACCATGTGTGTGGAAGAATCTGTTCACATAAAATTTGATGAAAGTGATCCACATGAACCTAAGTTATCTCTTGAAAGTCATGAAGAAGATTTATATGTTCTGAACCTTAATGATAAAATCAGTGAACCTACTGTAAAGACAACCAGTTCTGGAAATATTTTAGAATCAGCTCCTAATGAACTTGAACCTAGAGAAGAACATGAAATTTCTAGCCCTACCTTTACTAGATCAACTAAGATTCTAAGGAATCATCCTTTAGATGCAGTTGTTGGTAATCTGGATAGAGGGACACAGACTAGAGCTTCTCTTAGAAATGAGGTCGAACATCAAGTCTTATTGTCACATCTTTAACCTAAAAATATTGACGGCACTATTAATGATGAATATTTGGTAATTGCTATGCAAGAAGAACTTAATTAGTTTGAAAGAAATAATGTTTGGAAACTAGTAGAAAGACCTAAGGACACTTTCACCATAGGCACAAAATGGGTGTTTAGAAATAAAGTAGATGAATCTGGAAATATAGTTAGAAACAAAGTTAGGTTAGTTATACAAGGCTATAGTCAAGAAGAAGGAATTGACTATGAGGAGACTTTTTCTCTAGTAGCCAGACTAGAAGCCATTAGGATCTTACTTGCTTATGCTATAAATCTAAATTTCAAACTATATCAAATGGATGTCAAGAGTGCTTTCTTAAATGGGTATATAGATGAGGATGTTTTTGTGGAACAACCACCACAATTTACAAACCCTCATTTTCCAAACCATATTTTCAAATTATCAAAAGATTTATATGGTTTAATGCAAGCTCCAAGAGCTTGGTATGATAGATTAAGTACTTTTATTATCTCTAAAGGTTTCACAAAAGGAATTGCTGATCCTACCCTTTTTATAATACAAATTTATAAAGATGTTTTAGTTGAAAAAATTTATGTAGATGATATTTTTTTTGGATCTTAAAAAACTTATTTATGTACTGATTTTTCTAAAATGAGGCAAAATTAATTTGAGATGAGTTTAATGGGTGAACATAAATTCTTTCTTGGATTTCAAATCATTCAAAACAATGATGGAATTATTTTATCTCAATGTAAATATACTAGAGATATTTTAAATTTTTTTGGATTGGGTAGCACAAAAAGTAGGGACACTCCCATGAGTACCACCTGTATGTTGTATATTGATGAAGATGGAAAATCTGTTGATCAAACCACTTATAGAGGAATGATAGGAAGTCTACTATACTTGACTCCTAGTCATCCTGATATTATGTTTAGTGTGTGTATGTGTGCTCATTTTCAAGAAAACCCTAAAGAGTAACATTTAAATGATGTAAAGAGAATTTTCAAATACCTCAAGCATACTCCCAATTTAGGACTATTTTCTCCAAAAGGACAACCATTTGAACTAGTTAGTTATTTTGGTGCTGATTTTGCTGGATGTAAGTTAGATAGAAAAATCACCTCTGGAACATGTCACATTTTATGAAAGTCATCATTATCATGGTGTAGTATGAAACAAAATTCTGTTGCATTATCTACTATAGATGCTGAATACATAGCTGCTGGCAGTTGTTGTGCACAAATTTTGTGGATGAAACACACTTTACTAGACTATGGATATCAATTCAAACATGTCCCAATAAATTGTGACAACATAAGTGCTATTAACATTTATAAGAATCCTATTTAACATTCTAGGAAAAAACATATTGATGTAAGAAATCACTTTTTGAGGGATCATTACCAAAAAGGTGATATCAATTTAGAACTCATTGGTACTGAATATCAAGTTGCTGATATATTTACTAAACCATTAAATTCTGAGAGATTAGAAAACATCATACATGACCTTGGTATGATTAATCATAAATAGACATCATACAGAACTTACAATTTACTATTTTTACTATATTACTTTATGGATTAATGTTCACTGCTTCTCAGTTACTATTTCATGTTTATGGTCTCCCAGTTAACATGTTTTGTTCATGGTCTGTCACCTCACTGGCTTACCGTGACTGCACAGAATGGTCACTATCTCACCGTGGTGACCACCAAATGTCTCACCGTGATGACTGTTTTTCATTTCACCATAACGCCTACTCACGGTCTCACCATGAAGATTCTTTATATATTTATTTTACCCCAGATTACGATAATTTTTATTTCACCGCTGATTAATTTCCCAAATTTTTTATGATGCTTGACATTCCCAAATGATTAAACATAAGGGTTTTTACTCGATTCCTTACCCGAGCTCTCTCCTTCTCACTCTCTCAAACCCTCTTTACCATGAAAACCTTCTCTTCTTCACTCTCACTAGAATATTCAATGGATGCCCAGGATGAAGCGTCCATTGTCACCCTCATCTGAGAAGCGCCACGCGAAGAAACATAAAAGAGAACCGAAGATTGCACGCAAAGGACATCTAAATCCGAACCTAGTAAGCCGTACTGTAGTTCCAGAAAAAGAGATTTTCCCTGAATGGATGCTATCTAGTAGGTCTTTCGTTCCAAAAGTCTTAAGAGAACAAGGATGGATCGAATGGTTTTTTAGAAAATATAGACCTACATACCCGAGTTTGGTATCTCAGTTTTACTAGTATGTAATGTTTTACTTTGATGCTGGAGAATGTTTTATGTTGACAAGATGGATAAATAGACAAAAGTGTTCATTATTTTCAAGGTTATGGGCTACATGCCTGAGAATTCCTCATGAAGGGATTTGTGATGATTACCAGAGAGACCCTCCTACAAAAACTGACATATTTGATCTGGAAAATGCACTAGAGATCCTAACTAGAAATGGCACCATGCGACGGACCATAAAAGCTGAATTGGATGGGGAGACAAGACTGCTGTTCAAATTTGTTCAGAATTTTATTAGTCCAAGAAAATGAGATTTTGCTATGATGAAGCATCAGGATGTGTTCCTTATTCACCTGTTTAAAAATGGTCATAAGATCAATCTTTTCAAATATGTCATTAACCATATATGTGAGCTGATTAAAGTCACTTCCAAATCCACCTCCTTGTTTTAATCAAGGATTATTTTGGCCATGTCCGTTGCCAAGGGTGTAGTTTGAACGAATGAAGAAAAGCTAGAGGATTTTGATTTCAGTTTATCTAAGTCTATCATCAGAAGGATGAAGATTAATTGGAACCCCTAGAAGAAGTAGTGGGTTGAGGATAATGATCAACTTTATAAGAAGTATAATACTATTGATTATCCAAGAAGGACAAAGAATATAAATGATCCTAGTTTCAAACCACATGAAGTGGCTGAGTACCCATAAGAGGAAGAATAAGATGAAGAGGTTGAAATACCTCAAGAGGAAGTAGCTCCTGTTGAGAAAGAAAGGACTGTTGTCCCTGCTGATGTTCCTACTGAAATACCTTCTAGAGAGTAAGTTTCAGTTGTTTTTATAGAATAATCACATGCTTCTAGAGATGATTTTGATCAGGAAATTCATCCTGAGGCTACAAGAGATTTGATTATTCCTGTTTTAGAGAAGCAAGCCATGGAAGTGTCTGGTGGTGCAGAAGACCTTCCTGTCATCGAAGAAGATGATCTAGGAGAAATCCCTGCTAGGGAAAATGATAATCAAGAGGATCTCCCTATTGAAAAAGAAGCAAGTCTGGAAGTACAACCAGTGGAAGAGTCGGTTCCTGAGTACATACCCTCAGCTGAAGAGAGGATGGAAATTGCCTTTCTACTTGAAAGGAAAGAATTTTCTAAAGGGATTAGAGGTGATCTTGTGGATCTTAATCCAATTCCAGAGCCACAAGAATCTAAAAAGGAAGAAAATTTTGAGGGAGAGGAATCTCAAAACCTTGAGATTGGTGAATTCGGACCTGCTGAAACATCTCATCCAACTGTCACATATTCTGTGTACACTCGATATGAGTTTCCAAGTTTTTATGATGTGTGTGAATCACAGTAAGTGACTACAACTGGTATAGATATTTATTCTTTGTTTCAACTAAAGTCAGTAGCTCACCCAGAACCAGTACTAGAACCTCAAACACAATCTGAATCTGAAACTGAAACTAATTCAGAACTGCAACCAGAATCTGCATCAGAACCTGTACCACTACCTTCATCTACTCTCTTATCCGAGAAACAATCATATGTAACTAAGGATGACTTGAAATTATTTGGAGAGATTATCTTGTCTAGAGTTGAGAAGATTATATCCTCTCAACCTCATCTAGTGACTCAACTAAGTCAAGAAGGTGCCTCGATTATTTTGTAAACATCATTCTGCATATTCAACCAAGGATGATATGAGAAATACAAGAGGTCAGAGTTGAAAATAAGTTTCTTAGTGATGATGTTGCAAATTTGAAAGGTTTGGTGGAAAATATTTGAAGAGTATTGTCTTCAAGATCAGTGCCTGCTCCTGTTTCTGGTCCTGCAACTGTTGCTGATTCTCCCGAACCAGATGTTTCCAACCTTTCTAGAGTGATTGTGTCTCAAGTACCTCCTTATCTGCTGTCTTTTGATGAGAATATTGGTGTAAGACACACCAAGATGCTACAACACTTGAGAGAGCTTGTAGAGAATCTGAATAATCTCATAGATGAGTACACTGGGTTTCTGCAAAATGTTTTGAAGCAGCTCAAAGTTCACACCGAAGCTGTGAAGGCTTCTTCTCCCTCTGGTCAGACTTCTGTTCCCACTTTCGATGATTCGCTGCTGAGATCCATAATCAAAGAAGAAATTCAGAATGCCCTTAGTGGTTTAGATATGTCTCCTTTTTCAGAAGTGGTTAAGAACAGTGGTCGAGCTTTGGACCTGGTTGGAATTCATTCTAAGATTGCCAATGATGCTCAACAAGAGATCACCAAGAAGATAGACTTTTATCTCAATCAGATTTTCTCTAAAAGTGACATGACAAATCACATGAATTATCTTGTGGAGAATTTAAAAATCCCTCCAGTGAGTCAAGCATTTAATGGTCAACTTCGGAAGATTATAGAGTTTACCATATTATTGGAGAAATTCTTGGAAAATAAGGACAATTTTGAAAAGGATATGCAATATGGTGGAGAAATCATTACTGATTTCATCAATCTTTTGAAGCTATATCTTCATGTGAAGAGTACTATTACAGTTGCTCTAGCTTATGCACCCCTTAGACCTGGTTTACCTACCCAAGCCTCAACTTCCATGTCAGTCAACCATGCCCTTTCTCAGATCAGACTAGTCATTCTGGATCAACCACAGACTAGATCTTCTACAGCTCCTACTTTGTCTCCCTCCATATTTGAAGGTCTACCTTTACCTTCTTTGTTTACTTCCTCCATGCCTTCTTCTACATCAGATCTATCTCCTGCTGATAAAGGCATAGTGAAATCCAATCCGTGATGCCTACCAATGTTTCTTAATTTTTGATGGGATGTCTTTTGTTGTTTACTGTTTGTATTTCTCCTGTATGTTTTATTATGAACCTTTTTAATGACAAATCCAGTGTTTCACTCCCTTCTATATACTTTTTGATAATCCCAATAGGGGGAGAAAACAGTGAGAAGTCTTTTATATACTCTTATTATATATGTTATTTTCTCTAACATTGAATTTCCTTTATATTTTGACTATACATTAGTTGTGATCATCAAAAAGGGGGAGATTGTTGGACTCCTCATGTATTAATCATGTTTTAATGATCACAAATCTCAATAATAATTACACATCATGTTTTAATGATTGCAAATCTTATTACTGTCAATTACACTCATTATTATTTACAAATCATTTTCATGATCATAACTCTCAATTATCATATCAAGCCCTTGTATTTATGTTTCAAGTTCTCTTACTTGATAATGGCTAAGCTTAATTCATATTCTACATATTAATGTTTAAGTTTGAATACATTTAATTGTTTAAGTATTCAGACACCGTGAAAGACAGACAAAGTAAGCCTGACACCATGACCCAGATACCGTGAAGGACACACCGTGACCAAGACACCGCGAAGGACACACCGTGACCCAAACACCATAAAGGACGCACCGTGAGTCATACACCATGACTCAAACACCATGAGATAGATATTGTGACATGGACACACTGTGAAGCACACACCGTGAGTCAGACACCGTGACTCAGACTCCGTGAGCTAGACACCGTGACATGAAAACACCGTGAAGCACATACCGTGAAGGACATACCAGTTTTTGGAGACACCGTTTCTTAACCTTTTTGTCAATAATATTTAAATAATACTAATTGTCATATTTGATGTGTTTAATGCAGTTAATGTTATATAATGATAGTTTTTGGTTAGTCAGAAAACCGTACCTTGTACTTATGGAAATCAAATCATTCATATTTCCGGTGCTCGTGGAATATAAAGAAGATTGAGCTGCAGTAGAGGAGAGGCTCGTGCTTGAAACGTCTCGACACACATACTACAATACACGCAAGCTCTGTACTGAACCAAAGAACAATCATGAGCACAACTGTGAAGAACACATTGCACAATCCTAAAAGAAGTTCCATTCATGAAATCCTACATTACTGAAGAACACATGAATTACTCTGGAGTCAAGAGAACATCTACTCTCTTGGAGAAACAAAAGCTGAACCACGACACTCTGTTTTTCAACAAAAAAACCAGATCAGGACTCAGAAGCATTTCTGCTAAATCCAACGGGTCCAGAGTTTCACTGCCAATCACTAGAGCTTTCTAAACTTCCATATACGATCTCTAAGTGATTTATTATTTACTTTCGAGCAGTGTGTGTATCCTTTTCATTTTACACACACACTATCTCCTGTGATTAACTAGAGGATATCACAATCTTCATACCAAAACTCCTTACTCTTGTTTTCCCAGGAAAACTATGTAAGAGGTCATTGTGTGGCATAGTCTTTATTTTTTTCCCATGAAGAACAGTGGTAGAGGTCCCTGAGTGGCCTAGACAGTCTTGTACTATTTCTAACCCCGATCCAGGGTGTGGATCAAATTATATATATATAAATTTGAGAGGACTAAGTCTCAGCTTGAGACTGAACCTCTTGTTTATATTTTCTGTGCATTTTTAGTTTATGTTTAAAATATACAGTATCTAATTTATATTCCACTGCCTATTACTTTGAAATAGAAATCTGTTTTAAAGTTACATTGATAGTTAATCTAGAAAGTGTTTGTATCTATTGTAAATCCGTAGGTTAGTTTCAAAAGCTAATTTAATCTTCTGATTAGATTAACAGATAAATAATCAATCTTTTGAGAATCTAATTGAACCTTCACTGTTTTACAAATTCAGTACAGTTTAACTTGTTTTTTAATTTGGGGGATTTTAATAGAAAATATTTTAATAGAAATTTTATTTGGAACTCAATTCACCCCCCTCTTGAGTGTCCATTCTGACCAACAATAACTTTATAATATGAAAATGAACCAAATCATTCATGACGAAACATGCATGATAGGACATGGATGTTAACACTCGAAACATGGGTAATAAATTTTTGTTGTCAAGAGGGTAATAAATTGTGTCAAGGGGATAATATATGATATTATAATTATTAATATTAACATTTTATAAATTAATAACATGATTAAAACTATTTTGATGGAGGATAAATAATGTTCAACCAAAAGGATGTTTTTGGAAAGGGATTCTCATCTCACTTTTTACGTCTATTAGACATATTCTATATTCACCATCGAATTATTTTATATTGTATATATACATAATAAGAATATCTTTTGTGATTATGATCCTTAAAATAATGTATATTTAAATTTTTATTGTGGTATCTATTTCATGGGGTTTATGGTTTAAAAGACACCAAAGTTTTAAGAGATTTCGTCCCTATTTACAATTCTTTGAGAATTTTTGATATTTTACATTAATTCACATTTATGTGTTATATATAATGCCAATATGAAATGAAATAAATTTATTTATTCATTAATTATGTTATTTTAGGATTCAAATTCAATCATTTCATCTATAGTGATTTGAAATGAATGATAAAAAGTTGTAAATATTATTGCTGAAAATCAATTTCTTTTGTGACTGTTAAATTTCTCATTAAATGATAAATTTTTAGTAATAATTTATCATTTTAAACTAAATTTCTATTTAATATATTTTCTCATTAATTATAGATAATATTTTTTTATAAAAAATGATGTTTTTAAATTATGTTTTCAATTTTAATGCCATACTCTTGTATGTATAGTGTTTATCGAGTTTATTAAATTAATCAGTCCTTCATGATGCAATTATTTATCCTTATACCGATTTAATAATGTAAGAAACATGCGATGGGTTATTGTATTCAAGGTAATTAAAATAATAGAAAGTTTTAGTTTTAATTTTTATTCCTTATCATTAAATTTTAAACATGATTATAAATTTTTCTCACAAAAGGAAATACAAGACGTTTTTTTAGAAAATGTATTTCTGAATAATAAAATGCCTCTTCAAGACACTATGTGATTATTTGATAACTATTTGTCAATTTTTTTTGTTGAAAATGGATTATATAAATTTAATAAAGTATTTAATCATATCCCTACATTCTAATTTGTTTTCATGGTTATAAAAATCATATTTAAATAAAAATATTTCATGTTTCATAGAGGCATGGTGTTGCAAGGCCTATATGATATTAAACTCACATGAGCCTCATCCTGGTGGGTGGGAACTATTCATGTGCATCATTGATACCTAATATAAAATCATGATGAAAGTATATATTTTTTGGTTATGGTAGAACGTACTATAGTATGTACAACTTAGTACTATAGCAATCAGAACTATTCATTTGATTTGGCCTTTGACACATGGGTTTAGTCCTCAATCTCCCTGCGATCTTTGAGCCACCTAAGGCATCTATGATATCATGGATTTTGAGAGAAATCAAGGGCTTTGGGATACCATAGGGAATTTGAGGAAAATTATGATGAATTTTAGACTCTACAAGTAATAGGATCCAAATAAGGATTTTGAGGAGGTAACATTCAAAAGTGTCGGGATACACTAATTTGGAAGAAGGAAAGTGTATGTAAATTTTCATCAATACCATTCTTGTACACCCTACACATGACAACTTGTTGAAAATCCATGTGAAGATAGATAACATAAAAAATGATATAGGCACTGGGGAGGAGTAGTTACAAGTACTATCAAGGTTGTTTATGGCCGTGTTACTCTTAGACTATTAGGTTATTTAATGTGTCTCTATGATTGCGAGCCATGTAAGGGTTCCCGATCAACCCATTAATTGTATATTATTCAAAAATAAATAAAAATATAATTACTTAGGTCTATTCTAGTATTTTCTATCAAAAAGTTATCATTTACAAAAATCTCATGGTGTTTTAAATATGGTTCTAAGTGAGTACATATTTGATTATCTCACTAGGATATACATATTTTTTGATGATTACATTATAAATAAATTGATTAACAATAAATTTATAGTATTTTTCTATTTTTTCTATCACGACATTACCTATAAATGTGTCATTTAAATCTATATACACATATGATATTCAATAATGTACACTCCATATTTTAGTGGTAATGCATTATACATTGTATTACTGTGAGGTTTTAATTTTTATCTTATTTATTTATCTTTATGTAGTACCCATAAATGATCACTATTTTACATTACAACCATATTTGGTTACTTTTGGGTCCTATATTTTTGTGTATCAAAATAAGAATAGAACATTGTTTTTTCATGACATGTTTTAAAATGATTATTATAATGAAAATATAAATTTTTAATGATTTGTTAAGTTTCAAAAATAATATGAGTTTGTTTATCAGTTATTTTTATTTTTATTTTAATATTTTTATTTATAATTGAATTTAAAACTGATATTTATTTATTTTTTTGAAAAATGAAATGATTTTTATCTTCAAATAAATATTATTGGTTATTTTTCCCACACACTATGTATACCACATTAAATTATTATAATGAGTCGATATTTTATAGGTTTGCGTTCATTTTTTTGTGTAACTTATTCTGATATATTCATTCTTCCTTTTCACACATAAAGTAAGTTCAATACTGATTTTGGAATGATGAATCAGATCATGTAGTGATTTTTTGTTGGGTTTTTTGGGTTTTTTTGTATAGGTTTTACCATATATGTATCAAACAATTAAGATTTTATGATTGTTTAGACATTAATTTAGATTGTTTGAATTTCACTGTGTTTTTTTTATGTCAGAACATGATAAGTGTATTAATATTGAGATAAGAGATGATTAGTAATCATTATATTTTCAGATTATTAATTATTTATTCATTAAAGTAAAACTTATGAATATACAATGACTGATTCTCCCTGATAATTATGATGTTTATTCATTATATAATTAGGAAAACCCATTCCCATGTGTGTGTCCATTTTCGAGGAACTATTTTCCAGACCATTTAGTTCATGAACACCCTTCAGGACATTCCATTGACTAACATGCTTTCTAAGATAAGATATAACTATATGGTTCATTGAAATACCAACCCCTTTACTTTTCATCAAATGAATAGTTATAAATATTTATTTTATAAGAAACACTTTTTTAATGATTTGATTATGAAACATATTTATCATTTTGCATTTCATTTTTTTTCTTCATATTCCTTCTCCACCCCTTCATGGAATAAATTTACTATAATAATAACATGTAATTATGAATATTATGATTATATAAATGGTTAAATAACTATTCCTTCATGTTAATATGTTCGTGTTTGGGTTCATCCATCCACTTGCATGAAGAATTCTATTTTATAATAATTATTTAGTTATAAAAATACATGTGTATATAATATTTATGATATATTTATTTTATTTGAGATAATATAGTCACAATAATGAAGATATTAAAAACGAATTATAACTAAACAAGTTGTATATTAGATTGTATAGAATCATTTAATGTAGATATTTCACCATTACCATAATAATGTTGTTGTTTGAGAAATTTGGACTTGATGACCTCATGATTACTAATCCAAGAAAAATTAATAAAATTTATCAATAATAATAATAATAATTGAAGAGGTATAGTAGTAATGAAAAAGGTTATTTAGTAGGAAATTAAAAAATTCTATTATTTTTGGGGTATAAGAAGTATTAGGTAATTTCAGGACTCATGCTTAGGGTTTCGTCATAAAAAAATTTAAATTTAAGATTTATAGTATTTTTATTAACTTTCTATATAAATCATTCAATGAATTTTCAACTCATTTCATTTTTATCTATCATTATTTTGTGTTTAACATCTAATTTCATTTTAACTAGTAAATGGTTAACCCATTATTTGAACTTTATTTTTAGTATATTATTAAACATAAATGATTTCTGTTATGAGTTGAAAATTATTTTAATATTAATCATGTTATAGTATAATTTAAGTATCTATGTGTTTTATTTTTTTTATTGTACTTGGGATTTGTGGGAATTGATTGTATGACTGATATACATCAGCCCACTGATTGGGTAATGATTTATTCACTAGAGATGATATTTTTGAAGTAAATTAATATGTTATTTCATTAAAAGGGAGATTTTAATGGTTGATTAGAAAGGGGGATATTGAATATAATTCCAACAGAATCTAATATTGTTGTTATATGAGTTTTAATAGAAATATTTATATTTTATAACAAAATATTGTCAATGAGTGGATGAATGAATTATGTGATCTTTTAAAGTTGGTGTTTTGTATTTCAAGAATTATTTTTTCATAGGTTCTCATGTTTTCTCAAAAAACCATGATGAATTTTTTATGTATTGTTTTCTATGAAGATATATTTATTGAAATTTTTATATATGAATATTAATTTATTCATGGATGTAAATTTTATATTCGATCAATGTTCTATAATTTAAGGAATTTTTTTTGGGTTTTCTTGTATATATTAATTATAATGGATTTTTGTATTTTTTTATACCACTTATATAGCTTTATATGATCATAAAAATATTTAAACTATTTTTTTACAATACAAAAGGATTTTTATAATTTATAAATAATTTAAATTTTTATGAGGTTTGAGGTTTTCTCCATGAATTTCAATTATGTAAAATTTTAATATTATGTTTAGTAGGGATAAATATATATTTCATGAAAACTCTATGTGTTTTTTTACATAATTTATTTTTCTAATTTTATAAAACAATAAAACAAAAATGTTTTGGGAATTAAGAGATGTAATATTTTATATAAATCATTTAAATATAGGGTGATTATATTGTGGTATTTGTAGACACACCCACACCCAACACGATAGAGGTTATATTATCCAAAACACATAGGGGAGTTATGGAATAAATGAATCACCAATAAAATCTCAATGGATAGTAGAATGAATTACTTGAATCGCGTTTCATCTATTCTTTTAGTCCATTATAGGATCCTAATCCACCATATGTTGTGTATTCTCAACTACCCATCTTAATCCTCATGTAGAGGCCATCATAGATTAATATCATTCAAATTAAAAATATAAGGTTCATTATATCTCTATAATAATACATGAAATCATATGTTAGGAAAAGTGGAAGTATAAAATTTTAACATCTACTAAATTCTAATGTTGAACCCTTCCCTAAAAGGATCATATCTAACTGTCACTAGTTCACACACCCCACTCACACATGGGTTCTATGACCCTCATACAATCCTCTTGACTAAACTTATAATCAAATAGTGTTTAATGAAAACTACACATAAAATTCAAAAATCAATAATCATTTAGTAATTAGAATTTAATATAGTCACTAATAGTTAAACTAATTAGGATACTACCAATAAATTATATTAAAAATATTTTAATAATTTAATTTTTAGAATTAAAATTACCAATACTATTTTTAAATTCCTTTTATCCACTATATAGATTCATATATATGTCATCTGATCCTATATATAAAATATGATACTTGAAGACACAACCAATTGAGAGCATAAGATAAGAGTAAATAAATAAATAGAAACCCACACCAAATATTTCATAAAATTTTTTAAAAAAATATTACCCAAAAAACAAGAATCATTTTACCAGAACATTAAGAGCATAGATTTTCCTATATCATTGTTATCTAAGTATATGTGTGGTATAAAACCCAAGTAAAAAAAGTTATATCATTCTACAATGTCTTTAATATGTAAAAATAAAAAACAGGACAATACTACCAATATATAATTTACTAAAATATTAAATTTCATATATTCACCAATTGGTAGTTATAAAAACCTCATTCCTACATCCCCATATTCAAGAGAAATCCAACTTGTAGAAATTATTTTTCTATGTCTTGTTGAGATTAAATATGTTCTTATATAATCATAAAAGATAACAAAAATAATAATGGTAAGAATACCAAATAAGCCCAGATAATATAAAAATTATAATGATGATCCATAAATAATAAAAAAATTTAACACAATATATCAACATATAAACTCATTAAATTCCCTATAAGTTATTCGTTACATGAATTATTATATATTGGGTTGATCATAAATATTTTTTTACTTAGATATGAAAAAATAATGAAGTTAAAAAACCAAAATATGTTTTTAATTACCTGTATACTTTCATATATTTTTCATCATCATAATCCTGTATCTCACCCAAAAATCATAATGAATTTTCCATTTTTCAGACCACATACAGTGAATTATATAATTCCACTATGGTGTGGATATGAAGTGTGAGTATTATACAAACTTTGACAAAATTAATTATTATTGTTAAATTATGTAATCTTGATGATGTTTATAGCAACATTCCAAATTTTTTAGGGTTTTCCAAAAACCTAAATTATAGGATATATTTTGATACTAGAGAATACATGAAGAAAATAGGTGGGGATATAAAAATTTTGTTGTTATTTAGCGAAAATATTTATATCCACGACTCAATGGTGAGTATCATACCGTAGTAGGAAGGTTTAACCTTATTGAGAATTCAATAAAATTATTGTTTTGATCTATTTTGTGATGAAACTAATTTTTTTCCTCAATAATAATATTATGATGTAATGAATGGTATTATTCTATACTTACTTGACCCCATGACATATTGTAGTCGGTCTAACTGAATGAATCAGGCTGTAATTTACTACGCCACAAGGTAATTGGGTTTGTTCGCAAATATCTAAGGATGATGATCACTTAATTTTAAGGGGTTCTAATTTTGATCAATATAATATTTTCAAGGGATCCTGGGACCCAATTACATCATGGGAAAATGTGTTATATCAAACATTGATTTATAGTATTTTACACTATTTAAAAAAATTATTTTTTTTAAATTTAAAATGACTTGTTTATTACTTAGTAGCTTTAATTCAATTGATGGTAGTGCTTCGAGGGATAATAAACTCGTAAAAAATATAACTCAATTATATAAAAAATTTATAAGAAAAAATTAAATATATAGGGAGTTAATTTTTTGAAACATTGGATATATATTGTTTTAGTGAATAAAAAGAAGCTACATTGAGTTTTATAGAGTGAGAAGATTTTTTGAAGAAAAAAATTAAGGATTTAGATTTGATTGTGTAGATTAAAACATTGGGAAAACACCCTCACTAAAGGGTGTGTAATACTATTATATATATATAATTTTGATTAAAATTAATATTAAAATTTTTATATACCTTTTCTCAAATAAGAATAGGAGATGTTGGTTATGGGAGTTTCCCTTGTGTGGGAAGTGATCCCATAATAAAATATTATGAACACAACAATGAGTAGTGATTCAACTGTTATATCAATATATCACTAGTGTAGGCTCATTAGAGTATAATCAATTTGTTAACCAATTAATATCACATTTTATCATGAATTTACTTTATAATTATATTCTTTAAATGTGTGGCTGATTATGATAGGATAATATTATTCCTAATAATGTGAGAACGAGATAAAATTTAATTATGGGAATAAAAATATCATTCCCTATTCATGAACTATTATATTTTGATTAGGACCAACTATATTTAAGAATTGCCATTATATTAATAAGGTTATTCTTGTAGTATCATTCCATAGATGATTATTGATTTTTAGAATTCAATGAATGTTAAATAAGTTATATTATTTAATGAAATTAATTACATGATATGTAAAAATAATATGAGATGAGTTCTATCGTCTCTTGGCTCGATTTATTCTTTTTATATACTCTTGAAATACATTTGGTTGATTCAATTAATTTTTTTGTGAAAAAAGTTTATATGAAATTGATCATTTATAATCATTGGCCCAAGTTATTTATTTCAAAAACACTTCAAAATTAGATCAATTAAAAATTAATATTATACCATCTCCGAATGTTCTATTTGATAAATTTTTTATTTCATATACATGAGAAAAAATATAGTGGGAACTCAGGTAATATGTTTTTTACAACATGATAAATGATTCAAAGATGATTTCTAATGAATATAACGATTAGTTCTTTAATTAGATAAATGAGGTAGTTTGATATATTCATGCACTAGATTGGGAGATGAAGTGTGTTGACACAATGAAGAAAATTCTATGCATATTTCCACAATTAGGAATTAAATATTTTTGTCATATTCTATAAGGAACCTCACTATTCTATATCATAATGATTTTTTTATAAATATTTTATATTATTAAATATCCATTGATCTAGAAGTATTTAAATACATTCATTAATAGAGATGGAATGAAAGGATGTTGAGAAAAGATATATCAATAAATAAGGATATATCAAAGATTATGCGAGTGATGGGTTTCTATCAGTTGTGGAAATAATTTGTACGCGTGAAAAATAAGTTTCAATGGAAATTTATAATTATATTAATTTTATTATCGAAATGATAGATGCATTATTGTGATATTTAAAAGGATAATTGACAGTGATGAATGTGTTGTTAAATTCAAACAAAAACAAAGAAGCAAGATATAATTAAAAGAAAATTGAAGTCTAGAATGACACATGAAAAGAGGATTTAGTGATAGATTATAGAAAACAAAGAATATTATTATGGGGAATTTTACTATATGAAACATAAAAGAATTTAAAATATTATTTTAATATTTCCCTGATGATAATAGTTATAAAAAATTAATTCAATACTGAGTGAGAATATAAATCAGGTGGTATTTTTTAACTCAATTTCTAAAATGAATATTCACATGAGATGAAGTAGATACAATTAAATAAGATGATAAAAGTTTGATTATTTTTAAACAGTCATCCAATTAATATAACAAACTCAATGTTGAAAGCACTTTCTTTGAGAAGTTTTTTTGGGATTAAGGGGGTTAAGAATAAACATCTTTAGAAATTGTGGATCAAAGTATATAAATTAAAAATAATTAATAAAGAATAATGAATTTTTTTTCCATGGTTGAGAATAAAAATATGAAATATATTAAAGTGAAATCCATTAAATTATGGAACGTTAAAAAACATAAATTAAAATAATAGGTTTATAGAAGATGTTAAATTTTTAAAACACTTTCTATGAAGATGTAACATAAGGTATAAAAGAGGCACACAAAGTATCAATGATTTTTTTAATTATCAAATACAAAAATAAATTGATAAAAATGGAAATAGATTTGATAAAAAAATATCCAAAACTAGGAGAGAAAACATGGTAGCTAAAGGGAGGTAAAATTTTTGAGATAACTTTCAACCATTGTGATCATCTAAAAACTTAATGTTCAATTAAGTGGATGCAAGTATACAGAGTAGTTTTGAAAATGCAGAACCAATGATGGTGTTGTAATTTTATATATTCCTAAGTCACAAAATAACATCTTATAAGGATTTGTATTAATAACATAATGAAATGGTTCCTGAAATCTAGAAAAAGGGTACAAGATATTATCCCTCAATTCATAGAAGACTTTTTTATAGAAATTTATTTCATTATCTAACTCCTATCCCCAATGATATTGATTTTAAGAGAATATGAATTGATGAAAGTCATATGAAATTAAAATAAGGATGAATGTAAGAAAATGCATATGATTCCACTGGGAAATATATTTCCTCTCAATAGGAACATAAATATGTGTATACTTCATATACGAAAGATAATGAGGGGTCACCATCTAATGTATCATCATAAACAAGAATATACTGGAAGGAATAAAAGATGATGTGGAAGACTATCCTAGTTGATATTCATCCAATTAAAACAAGTAATTATAGTACATGGATCTATAATTTAGGTCACTCATCCCATAACATGTCTCATTCCACTAATCCCCAACATGGGTTATTTGTAACCCGATTGTTCCACTATTAGATATCCTCTAATAGGTTAGGGTTTAGTGAAAGGCATTGAGAACGCTCAATAGAAAACATGGGAGGAATCAACCTATATCATTCAGTATGTTGCACATTTCTATAACTTAAAAAATAACATGTAACCCAAGTACTATATATATAAACAGGTTTACTATATACATTTCATGGGTGATACAATAAAATATTATTACACCAGCATAAAGGAAAGTACCATATAAAAATCTATATTTTATTGGCATTTTTATTCAAAAGAACTATAAATATAAAAATACCTACTTTATTTCATGGTACTCCAATTTGGTATATTAATATGACGGTCAGCGCCACCATCATGAACCATCATGATCATCAATAAAAAATCATTCGTTATATGTAAACATGTTGAAAAATATTTTATCCCACCTAGATAACCTCTATATTGTGAATATTCTATACTAGAAAAATATGTGTGTCCTTAGTTCATGAAAAGGGGTGATTATAAAAATTGTCACTAGGATTTCTTAAAATAATAATGTAAAGACAATGTTCTAGGATTACATAATCTTTATAATATATTTGTAACCTGAATGAAGACGCATAATCTAGATACGATAAAAGATATATTTCCTAGTGATACTAGGATGTCCTAATAATTTTATATATAATCTATAAAGGATCACATATCATGAAAATGGGGATTCTTATAACACTAAAATGATCACCATGTATTATGTCAATAGTCGAATTGTTAATCATATCTCAATGGAAAATAATGGGTAACTGAGGTGTCACTAGGATCAATATATAGAAACTTCTCAAACCCTTTTAAATTATGATCTTTTACTAGAATCCATAATAGTGGGCCTATTTCCCAAAAAATATTTCTTTCTAGTTCTGGGTGAATCATTACATATTATTCAAAATTATCATTATTTTGATCTGGAAACATACTATTTAACCTTCAACTTTTCCAAAAATAGTGATTTGTTAATGGATTCCTAACCCATATTTTCACAAATAATAAGGTATATAAAAACCCACTAGTATCATATAATACATAATGGTTGAACCAATAATTATCTATTATATTGCATTAGATGTGGGAGTACGTTCTCTACAGATAGAGGGCCCTTGAACCATGTAAGTAGGGGACATCCTAAATCATTTTTCAATGTATTGGACCTAAAACTTATTAAGGAAAATCGATTACTTACACCATCATTGATTGGAGCACTTGAATTCCATATAGGTTGGGGAGAACCAATACCTATAAAAAAATTTTTGGACCCATATTTTGTCATTAACACATCACTATTGCAATTATTATCTATATGTTTAGGATAATCATAATTCCCAGTGCCATTTTTCATCCCTAAAGATCATATGGAACAGGTATAGATGATATAACTTATGCCTCAATTCTAAGGCCAAAAAGGGATATTACACTATTATCAATATTGATAAATGAATTAGATATAATACTCTAATTCCAAAATATAAATCCAGAGAAAGGGGACATGCAAATATAATAAATATGGAAAAGAACAAAAAATATATCGTAGGGGAACATAGTGTGTATCCCCTAAGGGATATTATAGTACCATATAACCCACTATATACCATGCATGATTCTACTAACTTAGTGTGTGTATTGGGGAACATGATATTTAGGAACAACGAGATACTCATTGTGTACTACTTTGTTTTGGAGTCTTGTATTTCGTAACTACAACATTTTTCTCCATGGAAACATGACATGTGGTCTATGGAGGTCTCTATTGGTATGCAATATTGAGAGGATGAGTCATTTACCAACCATAGTACACAAAATTTTTTACTTAACAACACATTTTGTATGTATTAATGACCACATGGGATTTTAATATCAGTATCAGCAATGTTGGACCTAAATATGGCATGTGGAATGTGGAACTGGGATATATGTTGTCTTATTTTTATGTCTCTATGAAATCATATCCACAGTGTCCAAGAGAATAAAACACATTTAGGATAGGTGTAACAAATGAATGGTTTTATTTTGAATGTCTAGAATAATATAACATTGACAAATGACCCCTTTTAACCATTTTCATCTCTAATCCTGCCTGAAACAATACTGGTGGACTCATTCATCATTTTTTCCTTATGTGGACATTTTATTACAATATTTCATCAGAAATCTATACAGAAAGGGATCCTACCTATCCGTTACTCAGTTTACACTAGTGGATCCTAGGTATTCACATAATTATTCATTCTATTGTTCATTGATCAACTGTTATAAATATTACATAGTCAGATCATCATATTTATTTCTAAAATAGCCACTAAAAGTATCCAATTCCTAATTAATCAATGATATTTCTCAGATCCATCAAGCCACTTACCATGGAGGGTGAAGTAGATAGAAAACATTGAATAAATGAATAATGTGAAGATAATTGGTCGAATAATATTCATTTATGGTTGAGAGAGGGTCTAACCAATGGTATTTGGGTGTGGATTCACCAAAAACAAGGAATACGAGGAGAGGAATAAATATTAACAAAAAAATTGATAAATTCCCCAAGATGAGATCATAATAATATTTAAAAAAACAATCACTAAAGACTAAAAAATCATGATGAATCAATAAAATTGAAATTTAAAATACCAACCTTAATGGTTAATCACATATGCACCTTAATCGATCTTCACAAAATTGGCATAGCTTTAGTTTGTAATTGAAACATGATCATATCATCGAATTCAGCATATATCTAGTCATGTTTCATTGATCCAATGTAGATGAATTTGAATGTTAATTTTTCCATCTTTAATGTTTTCTAAATAGATTCATCATCATTTTTAGTGGATAGACAATGGTTGAAGTTATTAAATACCCATTTACAACATCAAAATAAGGGTTTTAGGATAAAATAATTTGAAAATAAATCATAATATTATATTAATTAATTAAAATCTACATCAGCCAATCTAGATTCCAAAAAATGTGAATGATGGTCTCATCACCCTAGGATTAAAAAAACAAGTGTAAGATCATTAGTTATATCCAAATCATTATATAATTAATTGTTTTGGTGTATATGAACATTCATGAACATTAGATAATTATTTATTTAAATGATAAATATAAACTAATATTTATTATACATTATTCTTTAAAATATCTAAACTATATCCAGGGAGTAAAAACCCACCCTCATATAAGTGAAACCATTGTAATTTTTTACATGGATATGTATAATTTTAAATTTAAATTTTTTACATTTTGATAGTCCTCAATACATTGAAACATAGAATTTATCAAGGTCCTGATGCAGAAAAACCTGAGTCACTACATCCAAAATACTTTCTCTAAAAAGGAAACACCATCAGTTGGTAAAAATGGATTCTCTAACAGGAATACCCCTTTAGAAAGTATTCCACCTTTGTATTCACTCTCTTTGTAATTGTGGATTTCTAAAACAAAGATATATTGGTGAAATATTGTCTAGGGAGGGAATATCCTTTTAAATAACATAATCTATAATATCTAACAGATCACCATGAAAGAGAACAATTGAAAAAGATTCCTAATTTATATGTGTCCCTCGAATCCTCCACACCCAAAAACATTTCCATTACAAATTTTTACCAAATAACACGGGACAATGTGAATCAAAAAACCATTAAATCTATCTGAAAATGGTTATTGTATATGTCTATACCTAGTGGGGGAAATCTATTTCCCATTTATTATTTTGACTGTTTATGGTTTTAAAATCATAAAAACACACCCATGCCACACTCAACCTCTAATAAGATCACTAATATTCCACATCGATACAGAAGAGCTTCAATGTAGAATACGTTCTATGGTAATAATTAGATTCTCCATCTACTCCTCCTAGTATTAAATATTCACTCATGTTGTAATAATATGGATGAAAAGAAAAAATAATTAACATTCCACCTCTTATAAAATATTTTTAAAACTCTCTATCCTTATCTTGGTGTCTAATAGGTTCCCACCAACATCAAACAAGTCCAAGTCACATTGTCACTTATCCACCATGAGTTTTTTTCAACTATCATGTTAGGATACAATACCAACTTCCACAAACTATCAAACAACGCACAATAACTATATTGTGGAGAAATCAAATACAATATAATTAATAGAATCCAAAACATTCATAATACCCTATTCTATCAATTTAAGAAAACTATATAACATTATACAATGCTCGAGAAATAAAAATAAAATAACCATCAGTCCAAAGATCATGGATGTCTATAGAAAAATATTTTTCTAGTAGTGGGAATCATGAAAAAGGAATTATTAATATACAAAATTGTGTAATATATTCTTATAGTGTTATCTGTACATATGAAATTCACCATGGAATTTACATCAAACACAAATATAAAACCACTATTTTACCATGGAATTGGGATATGTTCTCTTCACCATAAAAAATTATACTTTAGGTACATTAATTGAGGATATATTTTGACATGAGATTAATAAGCTGTTATCATCATATAATTACTCTCTCACACAAGGTATATTTATGGGGAAACCACTATAATTAAGTACCATGTCAATACAAATATGGATTATTTTTTAAAGGGTTATGGTGGTTCCTATAACCTTTTTCAAATGGTATCACTGTGTATTTTGGTTTTTTCGAAATTGGTGTGGGTTTGTGTGTGTAAAATTCATGGATAAAAAATAAGTTGGGAATGTTATTTAGAAATGTTATTCTTGTGTGTGTGTTGATGATATGAATTTATAAGGGTTTTTTGGTTCTTACTTGGTAGAAAGTGAATTTGTTTTGGGTATGTTAGGTTGGAATGAGTTTTCAAGTGTTCATAATGCATTATATGGGGCTTTATCAGTTAGGACATAGATTTCCATGATTTTTTTTAAAATATGATTATTACACCACCAAGTTATTTCTTGTGATTTTGATGTATAGTTTGTCTTATGGGTAGATTTTATTCTAGGCGATCTTCATTCAATGGTGACACATGCACTGTGTGTGATAATTCATGGAATATGTGGTGAGTTGTGGTGTGGCTAGTTTTATAGAAACTATGGTTTTCTAAAGAAAAGTGGTTTCTAGGTTTCGTTATATATATATATATATATATGAATTTATAGGGATTTAATTATAAAAATTTTATCACTAGTTTATATAAAATATGAGCCAATATGTTCTTAATTAAGTGGATTGTGCAGTATTTCATTTTTGGATTTCATATGTTTTTTTATTCACCCATTCATATGCGTCATGGAATATATGCATTCTTCATTTTATATTTTGCAGGTAACGGGTCATATAACCATTATAGGGGATTATATTTTTAATTTGGTCATTAATAATGGTATTTGGATATTTTAAGTAATAATCATTTTTATTATGGAATTCGAACACATTAAAAAAATTCTTTCTATTGAATGTTGGTTTTAAAATTTTATTTTTTCCCATTATAGATGTTTATACCTCTAATTATTTTTAGTAGATATTATGTACTAAATTTGGTCTTTTTCTTGAGTCATACATTATATATACTATTTCATGGAGACATATCTTATAGGTTGTTGTTTGTTTAAGAGAAAATTGTCCCCCTCATTATAGTGAATCTCTTATTATATTTCCCATTTATTATTTCTAAAGGTAATCTTCTTAATCAGAGAGTTTCCATCTAGATAAGTGAGTAAAACATGATACTTAGATTATTTGATCATTGGAGTGTCTTGACTACAAAATTGGTGTTGTTTTTTGGGTATTACTTCATTCATGATTCAATGTATCCCTTGAAATTAGCATATACCATTATAGGTAGAGTGTGGAGTGATCTGCATTTCCATATTTGTCAGGATCATGTTTCTCTTGAGTAATTTGTTCCATTAGAATTTCCATATGTATCTTATTTTGGGAAGGACACGAAAGGATATTAATAGGTCAACTCATACCTTTAATATATCTAATGTAGCCTCTTTATTGGTTTTGGGATGATTTTTAGGATAATGTTATTCTTGATTAGTGGGTTGAGCTATGTCTAGACAACCACCTCCTATATTATAAGAATGTAATTCCAAATATTGGGAAAATTGTGAAACCCATATTTATAAAATTTTTGTTTTATTATTGAATTTTATATCAGGTGACATGTTGGTTAATATTGAGATAATTTGGAAGGGAACACCATTATAGAAGGGACACATGGATCACTAGGCTTCACCATGTCATGGTTAAAGTTATTATTATGGTCATGTTCATAAATGTGTTGACTACTATGGGAATGGTGTATATCCTAGGAATTCTGGGTGAATGATAGGGTATTTAATGGTGTTGCTTACGTCACATTTCTTCGGTGTTTTGGCCTCTGTGAAATGAGGTGGAGAACCAAACTATAAGAGTGTAAATTGTGCTTTATTGAGTCTAATGTAGATTTAATTGGTGTGAAGAACACCAAACATAGTACAATGAATATTTTAAATGTAATGAAACATGGTGAGTTTCCCCAGAGTAAAATGGGTGTTTTGTAAATTGTATTGATGTTAAGAACAACTTCTTGTAGGTTCAATTCAATGGAAGTACATGAAAGAGAGGAAAAAATGATCATCAGTTTCACATTACATGGTATTGGGTGTATTGTATAGGAGATTTCCACCTTTTTAAATTGGGTACACCACCCTGGATATATCATTTTCCATGGTGGTGCTTGGGAATGGTGTAGTTTAGTGCATTTGGAATGTTAGAGAAAATGGAATGAGGGGAATCACTATGTTTTGGACCTAGATATGGGGTGCTCTAAGCAGTTGAGACCCTTTCCACCATGCTAAGGTATCTATTTTTGTTTCACAAACATTCTTTAAAATAGTTACAATTACAATAATGTTTTTTTGGATAGAGGACTCATGAATGAAAATAGAAACCACATGTGATATATGCTATATTTTTAATGTGTTTTTAACTTATTAACTTCCCTAGAACACCTCATTTTGTCATTAGTGATTAGTTCTATTGAATAGATAGGTTCATTGGTGAGTTTTAACAATTCAAATCTTCCATTTATTCTTACCTTTATTTTTTTTTGAAAAACATGGTTGATGTAATTAAATTTCATCTAACTCTATTTATTCATAAATAAGAAGCCTAAGGTTATAAAATGATTTCTTTTTCTATTGGTGGATAATTTTGGGTAAAACATCCTTTGAATTTTAGGTTCAATTTAGACCGGTTTTTTAATGAATGGGGTTTTTTCACACGCCAAACATATATATAAAATGTCTCTTTGATTAAATTGGTTGATTTGAAATTAAGGTTGAAGTTTTTGTGAAAGTAATGTTTTGAAAAAATGGTATTGTAAAGGTTATTTAGAAATTTTGGTATACATTGGGTGTTTAGGATATTCATGTATGATCCCTTAATGTTGTTTTAATTTCATTTAGTTGTCGATTTTAGGGGTACATTTGATTGAAATTGGTTAGTGTGGATTCATAATGAATTTCATAGGTCCTTTTATTATAAACATGCTTATTGGTTCCAAATTTTGAAATAATAGTTTGGATTCTTCAAATGGATAACATGGGTCAGAGGAACATGTTAATAAATATTTTTTGGAGTTTTGATTAAAGTTTGGTATTATTGTGTTCAGTGTTTCAGTTCATGGAATTTATTGGTGAGTTTTATTGTGGATGGTTTTATAGAAAATTTGGATTTTATAGGAAAACTAGTTTTTTGTGTGTGTTATCTAAATGTTGTTCTTGTCATTTATATTTTATTACACTTCTCTCTTGTATTAAATAAACTAACAGTGAACATATTCTTTTTTAAGTAGAATTTCAATTAGGTCATTGGTATACCACATAATGTTTTATTAGTAACCACCTATAGGTAAATCTTGGGGTGTATATAGTCACCATTAAAGATTATAGAAGTAATGGGAGAAATATTACCTTTATAAGGGAGTGCATAAATTCTATGATCTGTGATATTGGATCTCAAAGATTTTAAGTAGTATTATTTTGTTCTACTGACACATGTAACATTGGAACTTTGTCTATCCGTTATGTTATGATCTATTTTTAGCATTATTTTATACATCTCAGAATTATTTAAAATTATTTTATAATTAAAATTTGTTTTATATTGGTTCGTTCCTCAAATATATCCCATTATATAGACGTGTATTGTCAATTTATGTTTATGTATTAGAAAATCAACCCCCATGAGTTGGTAATTACCTTGAATTCTATCACTATCATTTAGTAACTGGGGGATGAAACAAATGTTTTTTGAATTTAACTACTTCCCAATTTGGTAGGTAATGATATTATACAAACAATTGGATGGCCTATGATGATAGGAAATGAATCATACATAGAATTGAACCAGATAAAACCTAACCACAACAACCCATCACATTCATCTTACCACATCTATTTATATAAATAACCGTTTTTTATTGGAACTAATTGAGTGGGGTGTTTGTGGATGATAATCCGCAAATATTCTATCTCAAAATACTCACGTACCACTAGATCTTATTGTAATAAAATCCTTTATAAGAAACTGGGACCACAATAAGAAGGCATATGATCTCAATTCCATCATCTACACAGGGGTCTATCTATAACACCATTCTAGTTATGATCAGGTGAAATAAAAAATTTCATAGAGATTAGGGTTGCAACTATACTAAGAATACTCTATTACTTCATCTTACACATGGAACCACGACATAATTGTTATTGTATGAAAAAATAACCACTACTCAAAATCTCTCTCTCTAAATAATCCACTTTAATCGATTATCATTAAATATATTATTATGAAACATGTCCATGGATCAGCCCATGAGGCATGTGGGCCTTAACAAATACATATACAATGTCATGCTACTTTGTAGTGGGTTTAATATCCTTAGATTAAACTCAAACATGAAAAATTAATCAAAATACAATAGTGATGGAGTTGTTTTCAGACATGTTATTCTACTGTAAATCATGTGAGGGGTTGAGGGTCTAAATTATATTATATTTAAATTCCATCATTTATGTAGATTATTCATATCTAGTATTCACATTGGAAAATACAGATTGAATATTTCATGTATATTTAATCACATACAAAAATATTAAAGATCATTAACACAAATTTTTTATGTGGTTCACCCTTAATGTTTTATGTCTATAGATAAAATATCAATAGGTTTTTGATATGATAATTTACCTCCTCATCACTATAATGTTATTACATGTTATAGTAAGAGAAAAATTCTCATCCAAGGTCCATAACCACTTTCTATCTTCCACTCACTTCTTCCAAGAGGTATACTCATGTGTAATCAACCTCTAAATCAAAATCAAAAGATATAAATAAATTGAATCTAAAAAAGAGATAAAAGGGTGTTTTTCATGTCCTTATCATATTAACATACAAATATGGCCATGATATTTATATAATATTATACATCCATGGAAAATATTAAAACTATCTCTAATTGATGAATTTTTTTTATAAATATAATATTCAATGATTACCCTAATTTCAAATCATCAAACTTGCACTCTCTATTTTCTCCTATGTGATAATCATATTCTATATCCCATGATCCCCTAAATATAGAGTATTTTTTAGTTAATATTTTAAATTGGAATAATTACTGCCTTCTAACACCATTTAATTCAATTCAACCATTAGAAAATAATCCATAAACTATCTACCAATTAATTAAAATATTTAATTATTATTTTCTCAAATAAATACCCAACCATCATGATAACGCCACACTATCTTTTATAATCAAATACATAGTTTTAAGAAATCTAGTTAGGACATGCCTCTTGGTGACACAACTAATCGGGTTCTACTTTAACATACTAAACCACATAAATGTCTAAGAACAACAAAATTTTAGGATTCCCATGGCCATGTGTAACTAAAATTTTATCTATAATAATATTTTTTTATTGATCTAGTCATTACATGACACATCCTTTCATAGCGTGACATTATAAATGTAGAACCACTAAAAATCACATGAAGACCTGCTTGAAATAAGTAATATTATCACGAGACAACTTATAATTCTTATAATGATAAATATAATTCTTGTATCATTAATGAAAATAAATATATGATGTTTCATGTAGATTAATAATAAAAATATTCAAATGAAAAAACAAACTTACTCAAAAATTCCACTATGTGACCTCATAACTGAAAGCATTAATTTTTTTTTATTTTCAAATTTAAAATTATGAAAAACATCCATGAAGTGTGAATCATGAATCACTGTGTGAACATATCATTTAAAATATCCTTTACACTAAAACTCAATATATTTAATATTTCGTAATGCATATTTAAAACAAATATTATTTTAAAAAAATATTACATTAATACTCATGATTGAAATAATCCCCCTTGGAATTTTGTTTTAAATATATAGATATTGATATGTTCCTTCAATAATGATCCCCATACTACGTATATTAATTATCATCTTGTAATAATACATAAATATCAACAATAATGAATTTTTTCCATTTATCATTACTCTCCCCCATTTACAATAAAATGGAAACAGATATGTTCCCCATGTAATACTATTTAATGAAAATTCTAATTCATATTCAATTCAAGGATCCTAATAATAGAGAAAACGTGTAATGTACTTATATAATCTCTACTAATAACCCACCTAATATATCTTGATAACATCTTTTAGTTACTCATTGATATGGTCTTCTATTTTCATGTAGTAAATATTAAAAGTAGATTTCAAACAAATGATCCAAAAACAAAATATTATATGAAATACAATGGGGAGAGGGGTGTTTGTACCTCTTACATTTTTATAATTTATCTATACTTTTATATTTTTCCAATTAATATGAAATAAATGATAACTCAATTTATTAATAATTATTTACTCCACTTGATTTGGTTTTCTAATATATAGAATCACCATAATGTTTTTATTCACATTATCCTTAAATATATGTTAGCTGATTATAATATACATAATGAAATAATGATAAATATATTTATTAACTAAATAATTTTCAATTTTCCTGTAAAACTAAATACTGATAAGAAATTTATCAAATATAAAAAAATATTTTTATTTTTTCCTCATCCAAAAAATCCATATAAATTAATCAGTAAAAACAATATACATAATCTGGATTAAATTAAAAAAGCACAATATTTTTTTTACTTATCCATAAAAAATAATTAGGTCAAATGGAAGATGATCTACAAGTAGTAGAATTTTTACTCCAAATGAATCACAGCCAATCAATGACTTAATACTACATAAAATTTTGATATGTCCCATCTTTGAATAAAAAATCATAATTAAATTTTCAATAAATCTACTAAGATGTGTTGCTTCTTTATAAAACATTGTAAATATGCTACAAGGAATTTAAAATATAACATTATATTCTTTCTCAAGGTAAGAAATAGTGATCTCTCAAAAATTATTCTATAGAGTTTGGATTATACTTCTTCTATATCCTCGCATTTTTCTAGTTTTGTTGCAAATTAATTTTTAGATGAAAAAGGTTTTTGGCTACACAGTCAAATTTTATTCCTGAAGTCACATTAATATTTCTCATAAGATATGTATCTTCTATTAATTCATATATAATTAAAAAATGAGACAATAATAAAACTCCAAAATCATTACCATATCAAATTCAAAACTCATTTTTCAAGAAAACATGTCATATAAATCATGCTTATTGACTCAAAAAATAACAATTTTAAAAATGAATCATCACTATAAATTTTTCATCATAATATATTTTTAGATAAATTTTTTTATTAACCCCATATCTCATTAACATTGAGTTATTTAAAAAAATCTAATCATGAATGAAAATGATGAGATACTTTATTTATATCATAGAAATAATTTTCCAACATGCACACTTTTTGAATCATTATTTTTAATAACAAATCCAATTTTTTCTATGAATTAATATTCATTTTACTGTCATTTCAAAAATCCCCTAATCATTTACATCTAGAATACTATAAATAACATTTGAACTACCACAATTGTAAATATCCTAATATACTCCATTATTGAAACTTGTGTAATTAAGTTTTTAAACATCAGCTATATATACTTGATAATATCAGTCACCCACCAACAATTGTTCATTCTTGGCCCCTATTCCTTTATTACACAACATTTTCATGAATATATGTTTCAAAAAATTCCCATTATAGTGTCATGGTTTCTAAACTAGATCCCATGTTTTATTTTTTTCAATATATTATAATTTTACTTTTATGTATTTTATCCATGATTGCTCTTTTGATACTAATTCAAATAGATATAGGTCAATTTTAGTTAATAGATTAGTTTTCACGATTATCATAATTCTCTATGTATGAATTAGAGAATATTTTTTTATAATAATATTTCATGGATAAAAATTTTAACTCCCCCATTTTAATTGAGATAGAGGTTGACTCAAAATTTTTCCTTGTTCCTCAATTGAAGAATCTTTAGAATTATTATAAACCTTAATATACTGGGAATATATGAAATATATATTTATATCTTCATATTCATCAAATAGATTTTTACAAAAATTATTTCCAAACTATTATTTGGTTTCATTATCAACATCCTTAACATTACTACTCTCAAAAACCACGTTGAGTGAATTATTGAAACACATAAAAGGCTTACACATTTTCGTGTAACCGTATAAAATTACTTCAAATGTTGAATCACATTATTTCTAATTACAACATTTTTAATTCAAATAAAAAAAATTCAATTGAATACTCTAAGGTGTTTTAATGGTGGATTTATTCCAGGAGATATTTCATATCGAATCTTCTCATCCACATGAACTGAGTAATTTTATATTCAATTTATTCACAACTATTTCTACCTCATTATTCCAACATATACCAGAGATGACAAATTCTGTCAATATTTTCCTTTCTATATGATTACCATATAGCTTCATCCTTCCATAACTATATTAAATTATAGTGTTCTCACTAAAAATATTTTTTTCATAATACCCTGTTTTAGGTTATGTTTCTACATCATTGGATGTGTGATATATTCCATTTTCTGATCATAGAATCCACATAGTTCTTATAATTTTACATTATTACCTTATTCAAAATGTTTTTTATTTAATCAAACACTATCATCTTAGATATCATAATCATTGATCATCTAATTATTTTATATTCATTAAAAAATAAAATAATATAATTCAAACCATTTGTTCTAACCTGTCTAATTGGAACACAAACATCAATGTAGTTAAAACTCAGAAAACCCAATTCTCTTTTTTCATTGGATTGTTATAATTTACAACCATCTTTCCTATCAATATGAAACCAAAAACATTACCCTTTTGGTTATTTTAAATATTTTCCATTATCCATAATAATTCATACATTCTTTTAGGATAAATATTTCCATGTATTTGGTTCCATATATTATTTTACTATTCCAATTTTAGTAGAAAAGTATTTTATTTTCCACCTCTTAATATAGATGTATATTTATCATACCGAAATTAATTAGATAATTAATACCCTTTCATTAATGAAACATTATTTCGGATTGATTGCGACTTACAAAATAAAGTTATAAAAATGATTAATAGCCAATAAATTAGGAGGAATTCCGTCAATATAAATTCTATTAATATTCTTCAAATTCCCATCAACAAATATGGTTTTCTACTACATTTATCATTATCCCTACATATTTTCTAACATTACTATTCCATCAACTCATCGGATTATATTATCTATGTGAATTATATTACCATTAATGTGAGATGTATCTTAACTCTCTAGCATCCTTTTACTGCTATTATTTAAATCAATCAAAGAATTTTTTATCTAATTCATATTTCTATTATTATTTAATTCCCTTCCTTTTAATTCAATAATTAGTTGAAACATTCTCTTATCTATTCCATTATTTATTCTATATAATCCATGAGATAAAACTATTTTTCTTCAGGAGGAGAATAACTATTTTTCCAAGGAATTTAATTCTGATTTATTGAATCAATTTTTCTTGGACTAAAATAATATGATATATGAATTTTATTTATATTATTTTATTCAATATTCATACACATTATTTAATAAAACTGAAAACATATAATATGTTTCTATTTTTATAATAACAATACATTTCAAATATCTTTTTTGACTTCCAATAGATTCTTCTCTTTGAAAAATATCTTCTTCACCATAATAATAATAATTTTGACAATAGAAAAAAATATTTTAAATAATGGAAATATAAATTTTCTATCATTCATCAATAAATAAACGTCTTTTGAAAACTATCTATATTGTTAATAATTTCTAGAGTTTTGAGAATTTTATATTATTTATGATTTATTTTAATATTCATATTTAATTAAAATTCATAGGATGTTTCTACTTTATAACCAAGATTATGTTATCCAATTTATTAAGGACATTAACAAGTCATAATTATATCAAAAATAATTTTTTCTTTATCTTCCCATTATTTTTTATATTCATTAGAGATTTCATAAACTAAATCATCATCAAAGAACCATATGTTTTAATATCTGAATCAGTAATTTTTATCAGGGACATGTATTCATAATGAGGTGTTTAAATTTTAAAAAATATTTCTTTAAAAACATATTAAAAATGATCATATATTATTCAATAATAATTGGTCTGTAATTTATATATTTTATAGATTTTGATTGACATTTTTCACATTCTTTATCAAACATTCCAAAATTCGAGACTTTTTCATTAATTTTATCAATATACCTCAATAAGTCATAAAAAATTCATATTTTTATTTATATATGAATCATGCTCCTCAATTTACCCATCTAATTTTACTTTTTGTTATAAAACACCCTCTTGATGATTATTTTTTCTTATATCTATTTTATTCTTATCAATTGAATCAATAATTACATCTTTGGTGTTTCAGATGAACTCGGTCTGAATATCTTCAAACCAATCTTACTCACTATTCTCTTCATCTTTACTAACAAATACATTTATTTAAAATATCTTTCCCCATGAATTTCCTTTATTGATATTCTATCTTGGTGAAATTTATTCTTATTCCTTTTTGAGAACTCAAAATCATCATCTTATTTATCAATCTTATTCAAACATCTAGTAGTGATATATAAAATCTTCCCACACTAAAAACATGCCAGTGATATTTTTCTATCAAATATCTCTTGGAATATTATAAATTTTTATTCTATATGTGATAAGAAATGATTACTTATATCATATTTTATTTTAATATATTGAAAATTTTCCTTATCAACTATATTGAATGTTGTATATTTAGATGATTATTCAAAATAAAACACATGATTAACCCAAATTTTATATACTAACATATTTATTTATAAGTCATCTAGGGATAAATATCCATAAATCATTTCCTCATATTTCGAAACATATTTGTTGTAAATTTTTGGAATACATCATATAATGTCAATTATAATATCATAATCCTTGACATCATGTCCAACCCAAACAATTTGATAAATATATTTAGTGATATTATTCAATAACCCACAAACATTTCACTCCGATTCATTTTTATATCATCAAATATATTATAAAATATTTTCTAATGAGATTATTTGAATTTTATATATCCTTCTTAGACTTTATAAATTGTATCCCAACCACATTTTTCTATAGTACAATACATTACCTTCACAAATTTTTGATTAGTCAGAGATATCATGAAGTCATTTTGAGACATAGGGTCATTATTAAATAACTTATCATCATATTCTATCATAGATCTAATAGTATAATCATAAAATAGAATTCTAAGAATAGATTATGAGTATAAATCATGTCCAAGATATCATGTTTAATCTCAAATTACTTTTCAAAACCTAATAATTTCACCCATTTATTTATCATACCCTATTATAATTCACAATATTCTCTATGATAATGGATTTCCCTCATCTTATTAAAGAAATTACATATGTATTTGATTCCACTTTATGTATCATATGATCCCATTATATACTCCTTGAGGGGGAATTAAATTTCCATAAAATTATTATTTTAGTTAGACTCATCCGGACTTCTTTTCACATTGGAAAAAATAATTAATTTTTTTGTATGTCCAATGAATAAAGAAGTAGTAATGGGAATAGACACTACGGATTTTAATTTCTCCACCAGTCATGGGATAAGTTCATGGGGAATATATAAAAAGTTTACTAATGGTAAAATTATCCTCTGCCTAAAATTTATGTTATGACACACGTTAAAAAGATGTCAGTTCTCATCCAATGTACAGAACCAATTACTATCATTCACACACTACATTCAAGAGTGATAAAAATTTATAATTGACACATATGTCAAAATTACTAGATATCAATCAAAATAATAATAAAATAATAATAAGGGTGTTCTATACTTATCTCGAGTATTCTGTTACAAATATTTCTATTATAAGAACAATAAATTTCACTTGCAATTCTAATCATTAATGTAAATTGGGTTTATCACACTTCAAATAAAAAAAGTTGATATTAAATAATTATAAATATTTGTACACTCATTACAAATGTTAATGATTATAAACTCTCTTTTATTCTATTTAATAATCCTTTAATGAACACATGGATCCACAATATCTAGATGATAGTTGAATTTAAAATTTGAAAGTAAAAAAAACAAATCTATCATCAAACATCATTTAATTTAAATATATACCATGGATTATATTCTATGAAATCCCACAAAAAACTACCAAAATATCATAATAAATCCACATCATCGATTATTCTCATATCCTCTAGTAAAAATAAAAAACTACAAGTCATACCAATTCATGGTGTGACTGATATTTTTCTACATTAACAATCCAAAAGTGATAAATTGTTCATGGTGTACAGAAAGGCTACACAACATATACGTAGTTTCTTTTTTTAGTAGACATGATAATATATGAATCATGACCCTATAGTATTTTCATGAATTATAGTAATGAAGTGTTTCCATTTAATAATATTTTATAAATTATATTTTAATGGGGTGACACCTCCTTTCATGATGCGATATTCAACAAATAGAACCACTAAAAGTACCAATAACATTTTAGTAGCATTGTAAATATTAGTATGAAATTAATTCCCAATATAATAGTTTCAAAAACATTTATTATTCATTTCAAACATGAAATATTTGACTTGGAATGTATATTTAAATGTAGAAATTCAATAATGGAAATAGAAAACATTACAAAATTATTTCATGGTGTGACCTCTAAAATTATAGTTTGAATGAACACAAAATGTTCTAAATTAAAATTATGAATCACATCACCATGGAGTGACAATTGGTTCATATTGAGAAGTTCTATTTTCCTATAGATATCATAATTAAATTCCATATATCACAAGATTCTTTAGAGATCTTTATATCAAATATTATAAATACTGATTAAAATATTATATCTTCTGGCTATAACTACAGTAATTCCATTGGTTTTTGGAAAAAATTATAAACTATGAGCATAATAAATTGTGTGACGAGTAATTTTCTACAGGTTAGTAAGAGTCACAACTGGAAAATAATGTGTTATTTAAACCCAATATAATCATATTTTAGTGGAGGATTTTGAAGTTTCTTTTGAAATAATTAGGCCTCAGTCCTTGAAATTCTCATACCCTATTCAGAATATGAATATTTTCATCCAAATAAATGGGAACTATGATCCACTCTATGAAATTCCCAAAATGGATATAATATTATAGAGATCATTATTCAATGATATATTATATATGATTATATTAAATAATGTCTCTCCCCTATCTAATTAGAGAAGTGTGTCCAAAATTCTAGTATGGGATCATCATAAAAATTCAATTAATTATAATACTAATTTACTGAGTTCCACCATTAATCTTATTTACTTATCTTATGATTATTAACACACATCTAGATGAGATATCATAAGAAGAATATGAATTATCATGACTAACTAGTGTATGATGCACAGAAATATATTATTGTACCAAAAAATAGATGACTTAGTGTTACTCATTGAATAAAAGGTTATGATCCTAATGGATAAATACTCTTATAGAAAATATTAAATGATTTTTTATATAAATATACTATAAAAATAACCAAAGGATCAAGTGGCCTTGTGTCATTAGAAGATTGGGTTCGTAAAACATTGATATTCTTCTTATATAAAGAATCGTTAATTTAATGACCAAAATGTGATCCTAGATCCCTTTAGGATTCCAAATCTGCATAGGATATACCAGGGTATATATAAACAAAATGGGGAAATTTAATGCCTAATAATGGAATAATAATGACAACGAATTAGAAAATTTTATTCAAATATTGTTACATGATATCATAAAAGGAATGGATCATAAATAATCAAATGAAAGAATGAAATATATTATATGTAATCACAATAACATATAATCATAACAATGGGGAAACATCATAATCGATTTAATTAAAATCATATTTCAATACATAATGCTAAAACATCATAATATGGTGGATAGAGTCCCATAATGATGTTGTCTTACTCCCTTATCATATATATATAATCTTATGAGAAACAAGAAAACCCCAATGATTTATAGTCATAAGTGGGTGCACCAATCAAATCTTGTACATACATATATTTGAAAAATAATTTAATAAAATATATGAAAAATTTAATACCCATGAATGTTAATGGGATAGAAAATCATTCCTCAAATCATAATCAATGTTTATTTTAAAAATATTAAATAGATAAGAATGAATTAAATATTTTCAAAGTTTATATTTAAATCAAAAAACATTGGTCTAAAGTATGGAGTTCAATTTAAAATTGTTCATGGGAAGGACTATAGAATTGGATATATAAATGTTCACTTAAATGTTGGTTTTAAGGAATCAGTAAAGAAAATTAATAGAAGGAAATAATATGGAATTTTATTTGATCCACATGTAAGAAAATGTTTTAGAGTAAAATAATTCTTATTAAATTATATCTTAAATGGTTAAAATAATTTAAAATTATTTTGAACGAAATTCTTAAGGGTTAGAGAAGACCCCCTTAATAATATTTTTGTTTAATGACGTTTTGAGAAATGACCAAAAGGAATGAATAACAATGACAAAAAGGGAGAATAAGATATGTATATATGAAAGATAAATATATATAAAATTTATTAATATTCAACAAACCTTTATATAGATAGAATATGTGGTTGAGAGAATAAAGGAAAAACCCAATGAAAAGTTGGAGGTTTAATGAGTTACCTTACCACATGTCCAAATTCATTTTAAACAATATGTTAACATTCAAAATAATCAAATTTGATTAATTAAAAAAATAATTAGGAACATAATTAAATTATATTTGATTTAATATTAATCCATTATGTATTTTTTATTCATTTAATTGATATAAAATTACTATATTCACTATCCCATGCCTATTCATTTTATGGTTCCATGTTAAGATAAATATTTATGTGATTATGAGAGTTATGATAGTATGGTTTCATAACTCTAAAATTATAATGGAAATTATTTTATATGTTTCTAAGAGTTAATATTTTTGTTTACAATTGTATAAAAAAATGTGTTGAATTAATATAGTATATGTCTTATTGTTATACACTTAGTAAAATTTTGGATTGTTTTTCAACCACGATGAACTTATTTAATATCATTTAATATTATAGATATATATTCATTATAAACTGTGAATAAAAATATAAATAACATATTTAGATCATTTTATACTACAATATGGGCAATAAATTATGTCATTGATGTGGTGCTGGAAAATGAAATTCATTGTTCATGGGGGTAGTGATCCAACAATATTATGGAAAACATTTTAATTTAGAGTAAATTGAGGGGATAGTGAACAATTGACATTATACTAAAAAAATATTTATATAAATTATATTAATGTCATTGTGTCAATTGTTAATAAATATATATGGAGTATGTATAACTGGAATTGAATTTAAAAGGGATAGATTATGAATATTACCTCTTTGAATGAACATTATTGAATTATACCAAAAGGTACCATAGATTCCCCTTTTATTGAGATTAAAACTCTTAAGGCATAGAGTAGGGGGTTGGAAGAGATATTAACATAGTATGGGCCATCTCCAAGACATATATGTTAGGGTTATTTGGGGGTGGTGAGAGGTGGTATTTATATAGGCAATGTATGTTTCTGAATAGAATATTTATTAGTTTTTTATTTTTTCTCAAAACAATAAATTCTGATAACTCTTGTGGCTATATATAGTAATTAATTCACATTACTTCATGATAATGGATTTTTAAATCGTGAATTACATAAAAATTAATACTTTAACATATAAAGTAAAATACAATAACTTTCCACATTTCATTATTCAAAAAAATTAAAATATTCTAGAAAATAAAAAATATTGCAATAATTCTTTTGATCTATAGTTTCAAAAAAATTATAAATTTTAAAATAGGTTTTTAAATATGATAAATTATATTTTTATATAAAGCCTCTATTATAAGGCCCCGACAATAGACATTAAATAATATTCAATTAAGTTAACAGTTCACATTGAGGATATTTTTAGGTTTAGAACATTAGATAATTAGGTTATAAATTATGCATACAATTTAATTATTATATGTAGACACTTCTACTCATTAACCATTTTTTTATAAAATAACGACTCTTAATAAAATGAATCATATTTAGTTCTATGTTTTAAAAAACACGACTTTTTTTTGATCACATCCTTGACCCTATTTCACATTTTTTCCTGAGAAAATAATTTAAAAACATGGGATAAGCATAAAAAGCTCTATAAGGGATACACATGGAAATAAAACTATTATTTTTTCAATACAACATGTAAACCATGAATCATTTATCATAAAGTACTAATTTTTACCATGATGATGTATAAAAAAATTCACAAAATATAAAGTCATTCCTTATACTTATTTGTAACAAAAATATTTACAAAAAAAACCTATATAAATAAATATATAGAAAATAATGGTAACTTGGGACATTAATATACTAAAATGGAATAACCATACGGTCGACTTCCACACATATCACTAAATTGAATAGAAATATGACTGACTTCCATACAAAATGCATTGGATGTTATAATGTAACCATCAATAATTTTTTTATCACAAAACCACCCATCATTTGGTTTATCACATAAAAACCCTTCATTGGTTTATTATGTAACCACCTGTCAAATTACCAAGTACCATTATATAATCAAAAAACATATAATATTGAATATATCAATAATTCACTAATAAAATTTTAATAGCAATCAAAAGAAATCATTTAGTATTAATGAAATTATAAATAAATTTCAAAAACTATATTCAATATGAAATCAACCAAAAAGAGAATAAGTGGTTTCTTTTCCATTTAAAAACATTAATTCTTATAGGGGAAACCAAATAATGATTACGGTGGTGGAGAGGTCATTATCTACACAAATGTTAAAACAAATTCCTTTGGTAGTTTTGTAAATTTCTTAATAGATAAAATATTCCATTTGAATGAAAGTAAATTCAAAGGGGTTTATTATACACCATGTAAAAATATGTGGTGTATATTATCAAAATATGTCTCAATAAAAAGAGATTGAGATGATGTCCCTTACCTCGTGTCCGACTTGAATCATTCCTTATTTAATTTCGTAAATAATAATCTAAAGTTAATTTCTACATGCTTAATAACCCTTTTCAAATTTATTATTCCTTTTATATCACTTATTACCACATAAAAAAAATTACAAAATTATTTATGTTCCTATCAGATGTTTTGTCGATATTCGGTACCTGAGTAAAAAATGATCATGTTATAATTACCAATTTTCCATGCAGTCTAAAGTCCATTATCTCGAGAATGACATTAATGATTTACATATCATATATATCATGTATATATAATATATTTGTATTTAAAATATTCCATTACATATGGAGATAAGTAATGAAATGCACCGTTCATGGAGATGGTAAATCGTACATAGGCATGAACTCTACTTTCATTTCAATTTCATATTTAATGAAATGAATATGTAATGATACATAGGTATATTATAGTTCCATTATAATATAATTTTTTTATATGTTACATAATTTAATTAATTAAATCATTTATATATTCCAAGTATATAATGAATGAGTAAGAGCACTTTGATGGGGTAGTAGTCTGCACTTCCTCAAAATACGTTATCATATTTATACAACATGAAAAGCATAATTGTATGATAAAAATGATAATTATAAAAGAAAATGGATAAAATAAAAATCAAAAATATAATATACTATTACAGTTCCATCATAATGGCCCCCATGAGAGGTGGTAGGGTAAAATAAAACAATCATCGTTTTTCGAGGCAGTAGTTCACCGTACATAGAAAGAGTGTGTTCGTGTCAATTGGATGAAGGTGTGTGTATGTTTTGTTCAAATAATTCAAATAAAAACATCCTATAATATTTAGGATATTGTTTTTGTTATAAAATAATGTAGTAAAGAGATTTTAGGGGTTTGTAGAAGGAAAATAAATGAATGAATCTTGAGAGAAGACAATACCTAAAATTGGGTATCTAGTTTGATTGAGGCTAAAATTATTTCTTGAATTTTTTTCTGCCCAATGTAAAGACCATAGGAGGAATAGAGGGATGTTTGAATCTTATTTTGTCATTTTTTATGATCCAAGAGACTTTAGAGGTGTGAGTAAGAGGTTAGAGATGGTGGCCTTCTATAAGAGAAGGGAGGGGTACTTTAGGAATGTCTTGGAAGATTATTTTATTATAAACTGATTTTTTTTGTCAAAAGATCCAAAACCCATTTAATTCAAATATTTGATTATTATGGTTTTTAATCCACCCAACCAATAGAATTTTCACATGTTTTGGTACCAAATATAACCTTATCATTTATCATTAACCATTAGTTAACAATTTTAACTCTAACCATGTCTTCTTGTTTATTCATACTATATTGTTAATATAGTTACCATAAAATGCAATAGAATATCAAGTGGTTAATTAATTAACTTTAAAATATTATATATTTCATTTTTCTGAATATTATATTTTTATGCCTATTATATAATTTAATAAAAAACTATTTGTTTTAGAAACTAATTTATGTCAATTTTTATATTATTCATATCAAGAGTTTTTAAAAATTCAACAAAACGTGATTATTTTGAAAAAAAATTATTATTTATATGATAAAAAGTAATAATCATCCATAAAATTCATTAATTACACAAAAAGTTTCAATATAAATTTATTTTCATATTTATAATCTCGTTTATTTAAATCATTCATTAATAATGTAATCACTACATCACAATTGTGTCATAAATAAATATTTTTATTTAAAATCTAAAAATTATAAATAAAACTAAATGTTGTATTAAACCATTTTATCTTTCTAATTAGTATTTATAGTTCAAAATATAAGTTATATAACACCATAAATAATTATTTTACTAAAAGTCACATGTTCAGGTTATATTTTCCATTACATTAAATTAAAAGTAATTAATTATCATTTCATCACATAGGTGGCTCCATGGGGTCCTAAAAATGACCCAGGGATTCCCAATAGATAGAAATATCTAATAAAATTTAGTAATAACATTTTTTGGGTGATTTAATAATATTATAAAATTATTTTTACACTTATTTACCATATTTACCTTTAACTAAGATAAATAAAATAATTACTAAAATTTCAATTCATAAAGTCTAAAAATAAAAAGTACTAATTTAAAATATTTGTACATATTGATACAAAATATTGAATCAATTTTTTAAAATTCAAAACATTTAATTTTGAGAAATAAATTTTAAATTAATTCCCATTGTCAAAATAGAAAAGAGGGGTTTTAAAAGTAATAACTATCAAAAGATTGAAATTTTTTTATGTTCAATTTCAATATAAAATTAATTATAATGAACAAAATTGGATTAAATGATAAGAAATAATGTAATTGGACTATAAAACTAATTAAAAAGATAATCTGACCATATTTATAAATTAGTTTAGAAGACAGTTTTGACTTAAATGCACTCTTTTTCAATATTCATTACAAAATGAACTCTATGAGATAAATACAAGAACATTACCAGAAGTATATTTTGATGTCACAATTATAATTAAGATGTTTATTTTTTCAAATGGGGTGTATAAAACTCTCAAAAATTATATTTAAAATTGTTTCTCTGTCAAAAGGTGGAAAAACTATCTTTTAAAAATATTAGAATATTTTTCCTTAAAATTGGATTCATTCTTATTTTAAGTCTCTAAATTTATTTAATAAATTTAAAAATATTTAACAAAAATGTTTAAGCATAATATAGTTATATTTATTCATTCACACCAGTCCAATGTCTATGTGTTAACTTCCATTTAAAATTATAATATAATATTAATATTTTCCAGTATGACTCGACATTGTGTGAAACATAATATTTTGGAGAAACCCATTGTGGCGTGTTGGGTACACCAACGATCATAGCACTCCCTTTAATGTTAAATTAATTTTTAATTTAAAAATATTAATAAATATGAAAATTCCTTATTCTTTATTTACCTAGGATGTTACATCCTCCACCCCTTTTGGAAATTGCATCGTCGCAATTTTATTCACTTATCAAATAATTGTGGGTATTTATCCCCCAAAACATTTTCAGATTCCCATGTTACATATTTAAACATATTTTTTTTTCATAAAACCATTACATGATGAATTAAATTATTCATCAACACTTTCTCTCTTCGGTCAAGAATCTAGACTTGTTGTTCCTCATAATAATGATTGTATTCCAACTGAACTACCTCTGGACTCAAAACATGAGATGGATCCAGCATATACTTTGTCAACATTGAAACCTGAAAAACATTGTGTATGTTGGATAAACATGAAGGTAAGGCCCCTATGTAGGTTATTGATCAAACATTCTCTAGTATTTTATAGGGTATAATGAAACCTAGACCCACCATTCCCTTTTTATCAAAACACATCACACTTTTCCATAGAAAAACATTCAGAAAGACATGATCACCTACCTCGAAAGAAAAATCATTCCTTCGATTATCCACATAAATTTTCTACCTGATCTAAGATGTTCTCATGTGATCTGAATCAAAAGATATTTTTCTACAATATCTTATACCAATTCTAGTCCCATGAACTTCCTTTCACCTATATCATCCCATAAATATGGAGTTTGACACCTCTATCCATATAATTCTTCAAAATGGTGCCATCTGAATACTGGAATGAAAACTGTTATTATAGGAAAACTCTACCCAATAATGATGTTTCTCCCGATATCCCTGGTAATCCATTGAATAAGCACATAACATATCTTCCAATTGTTTAATTGTTTGTTCTTACTTCCCATCTGATAGGTTATGAAAAGTCGTAATTAAATTCAATTCAGCACCCAACGATATCTGAATGCCCATCGAAAAATTATTATTGAACTGAGGATCATGATTAGTTATAATGGAAAGGGAAAATCCAAGTAACCTGACTATATCATTGATATATAACTGAGAATGTTAATCTAGAGAAATAATATCACGAAAAGGATAAAAACGAGAAAATTTAGTCAGTCGATCAACATTAACCATGATTAAATTGTTACCATGAGAATTGTTTGGTAATCCCACTCCAAAATCCATGGACACATTTTTCTGTTTATACTCTAGAATTGGAAAAGGATGAAACATCCCTTTTGGTAAATATCATATAGATTTAACCTTTTTAAAATTTAAAGACTTCACTGTAATGTAAGTAATATATTTTTTCATTCCATCCCACAAGTAATACTCCTTAAGATCTCTATACATCTTAGTACTTCCATAATGAACTAAATACGGAGAACTAGAGATTTACATAATAACTCTTTGATTAAAATTGAATCAAAAGGTATAAATAATCTCTTTCTAAACATTAAGACACAATCTTTATCAATTTAAAATTCAGGTAACTTACCCTTATAAATAGATTCTAGCTTTTTTGTAAACACACTGTCTTATTTTCGTGGCTTCAATATACTATCTTCTTGAGATGATTTCACTGACACCAAAAACAAAACAGCGGAATCCGGTGAACTAATAATTTAAAATCCAAAATTCATCAAATAAAAAATCAAGGGATCATGTTCCAAATGTATCATAGTTAATGTAGCATTACTCTTTTGGATCAAAGTGTCAGCCACATTATTTTCCATTCCTAGATTGTAATGGATCATGAAATAATATTCATTGATCAATTATAGTCATATCCTCTGTCTCATGTTTAATTCCTTCTATGTAAATATATACTTAAAACTTTTGGGATCAATATATATTTCATACTTTACTCACTGTAAATGATGCGTCCAAATTTTCAAAGAGAAAACAAAAACCGATAATTCCAAATCATGTTTGGGGTAATTTTACTCAGTATTTTCCATCTAACATGAATCATATGAAATTAACTGATCATTCAGCATTTGTACACAACCAATTCATTTCAAAAAATCTTTTATACAGATTACAAACTCACCATTTGTGGATGGTATTTCCAATACTGGAGCATTCACCTGTCATCTTTTCAATTTCTTGTGTAATATTCTACCATACCAAGAAAACGTTGGATATATTTGATATTGTTAGGACTTGTACAATCTTCAATAAGTTTTTTATAATGTTCAACAATAATTCTTTCCTCAGAAACAATATAACCACAGATTGATTTTTTTTGCAACCAAAAATCACACTTTCTGAATTAACCATACAATTTGTTTTCCTTTATGGTTTCCAATACAACCCTTAAATAAAATTCATCCTCATGTTTAATTTTAGAAGATACCAAAATATCATCAATAATAAAAACCACTATTTATCACTTGAGTCAACTGATCCATCACTAAAACAAATTTTCAGTTCCGATTTTGACCATCTCAAGATGCTGGTTTGGAAGTACATTTCCCACTTTATTCCTTCCCAGCACAATATCCATATTTCATCTATGAAAAACCATTCTAAACTAATAAATATCTTATATGAAGATACGTGGTAATATTAAAATTCCATATCATTTCAATTTTACCATAAATTAATTTACATATATTAATTTACTATACCCTAACAGAAAAAGTAGTCTAAACAGACCTCTACTTCCAACTGTAGGTCCCCAGCCTTAAACATTATATAATCTTGAATTAATTTAATAATTCACAGTGATGATAATTTCATGTTTATAACTTTATAAAATTACGTCATTAATTATACATACAACCATAATATTACATGTATAAACTTCTACTCCGTATAAATTTTTTCATAAAATAAAAAATCTAAAAATGAAACGTGTTTAGTTCCCTGATTTAAGTAGCCTGAAATTTCCATGAAACCATCCATGACTCTATTCCACATTATGTCCATGGAAAAAAATTCCAAAACATGAGATGGGAATAAAAATATCAATAAGGTATACATAAAAGTGGAAAACTATTAGTTTTCAAAACAATATATAAACCATGAATATTTATCATAAAGTGATCCTTTTCACCTTAATGAAGTAGAAAATACACATCACCGAATATAATATCACTGATTATAATTCTTTTTAAAAAGGATTAAAATAAAATCCATAGAAAGAAACATATATAATATAAAGGTAACATCGGACATAAACATACTAAAATTGAATAAGCATATCATTGTCTTCCATACATATAACTAAATAGAATAACTATACGACCGACTTCAATACCCAATGCAATGGTGGTTATAATGTAACCACCTACCCTTAGTTTATCATAGAACCACCCATCATTTGGTTTATCACATAACCAACCTTCGTTGGTTAATCTGGTAACCACTCATGAAATTTCTATGTACCATTATATAATCATAAAAATATAATATTGCAAATATCAATATTTAACTAATAACATTTGATTTGTAATCAGAAGAAATAACTTCATGTTATTGAAATAATCAATACATTTCAAAAACCACATTCAATAAAAGACACCCAAAAAGGGAATAAGGGATTTCTTTTCCTTTTAAAATAATCATGGCTTATATAGGAAGCCAAATAATGATTATAGGAGCAGAGTGGTCATTGTCACTGCAAATGCTAAAAATATTCCTTTTGTCATTTAGTAAAATTCTTCACATATAAAATATTCTCTTTGAATGAAAGTAAATTTAAATGGGTTTTAATATTAATTTTGAAAAATAAGGATGTTTATATTATCAAAATATGCCAAAATGAGTGGATATTGAGACGAAGCCTCTTACCTCATGTCCCAATTGACTCGTTCATTCATTAATTTCATGTATAATGAAAATGAGTTATTTTAAAATTTCTTTAGAACCTTTTGAATGATTATTATTTATTTTATATCACTTAGTATCACTTTATAAAATTTACATATCTATATATGTTCAAATCATACGTTTTTTCGATATTCAGTACCTCAGTCCAAAATAAACATGTTATAATTACAAATTATCCATGTGGTCAAAATTCCATTTTTTCCAGAATGATATTCATGATTTAAATATCGTATATATAATATATATCTAGTATATATGTATTTATAATAGTCCATAACATTTGGAGGTATGAAATTAAATGCACCGTTCATGGTGATGGTGTGTTGTACGTATGCATGAATGCTACATTAATTTCTATTTAATTTTAAAAGGAATGAAAATGTAAATATACAGAGGTATATGATAATTCCAGTATAATATAAATTTTTATATATGTTACATAATTAAATGAATTCCATCCGATATATGTTCCATGTATAGATTGAATGAATCATATCACTTTGAAGGGGTGGTAGTATGCACTTCCTCAAATGAAATTTTCATATATATAGAAACATGAAAACCAAAAAGTTATGTTATAATAGATAATAACAGAAGCATAGAGTTAAAATAAATATCATAGATAACATATATAACTATAGTTCCATCAAGATGGCCACCATGAGAGGAGGTAGGGGAGAATCGAGCAATCATCATTTCGTGATGCAGTAGTTCAGCGTTCATAGAAACCGTATGTTTGTTTCATTCAGATGGATGTGTGTGTAACTGTAGATAGAATCCTTCTCATAAAAACATCCTATAATATTTTATATACAAATTTTGTTATAAAATAATGGAATAAATAGAGATTATGGAGTTGGAGAAGGAAAATAAATGATTGAAGTTTGAGAGAAGAAATTAACTCCAACCACGTAACTCCTTTTGATTTAAGCTAAGGGATTTTTTGAATTGACTTCTACAAAATTTAAGGCTTCAAGGAGAAATATAGGGATGCTGGGATATTATTTGGTTAGTGTTTGGTATATCCAAGGGTCTTTAGAGGTGTGAGTAAGGGGTTAGTTTTGGTGGCCTATTATTAAAGGGAGGAGGGTTACTTTTGGAATGTCTTGAATCATTATTTTATTATAAACTAAACATCAATTTTACAAAGGTCCAAAACACATTTAATTTGATGATAAGATGAGTATTGTTCAAAATAATCTAAACCAATAGGTTTTAGTTGCAATTTTTCAAATTCAACCTTATCATTTAGCTTTAACCCTTAGTTAACTAATTTAACTCTTAACATATCTTCTTGTGTATTCATACTATATGGTTAATATAGATACCATAAAATGCCAATAGAATATAAAAAGGTTAATTAATGAAATTTAAAATATTATATAATTCATTTGGATGGATCATATATATTAGGGACTATTATATAATTTAATGAAACAATATTTTATATAAAACTCATTTATGTCAATTTTTATATTATTCATATGATGACATTTTAAAAATCCCTAACAACATGATTTTTTAGACAAAACACAATTAATTTAAATATAACTTGTAATAATAATCCATTAATTTTGTTTATGAAAAAAAATGTTTCATATAAAATTTATTTTAATATTTATAATATCATTTATTTAAAATCATTCATTAATAAGGTAATCACTACATCACAATTGTGTCATAAATAAGTTTTTATATATAATATATAAAAATTATAAACAAAATAAAATGATATAAGAAATCGTTTAATCTTCCTAATGACTATTTTTAGTAAAAAAATATAGCTTATATAAACCAATATAAAAATTGTTTTACTAAAATACACATGTTTTGGTTTTATTATACTTAAAATTAAATTAAAAGTAATTAAATGTCATTTTCACACAAAAGTTGTTCCATTGTTTCCTAAAACCTACCAAAGGAAGCACATATTTAGAGAAATATAATCCAATAGGATCATGATAAGTGTTAGGGTAATTTAATATTATTATAATATTTTTTATTAACCATATTACCAGAGTTACCCTTTAACCATGATAAATAAAATAATTACAGAAGTTACTATTAACAATGTCTAAAAATAAAAGGTAACTATTTAAAAAAAATTAGACCCCATGATTCCAAATATGGATTCCATTTTTCCTAATAAAAAACACATATGTTTCAAAAATTAATTTTAAATTTAATTCCCATTTTCAAAACAAAAAAAACGAGTTTTTAAGATTTAATAACAATCAAAAGATTCACTTGTGTGTATGTCCAATTTCAAATTGAAATTACTTAAAATTACCAAAATTGGATTATATTATAAAAACATAATATAATTAGACTTCAAAACAAATTAAAAATATAATCTAACCATATAAATAAATCAGATGAAAAGATAGTTTTAACATTAAAAAAAGAATTTTTAACTATTCATTAAAATTGAACATTATCAGAAAAATACCAAAAATTTACCCAATGTAAATTTTTATGTCCCACTTATAAAGAAAAAGTTTATATTGTCAAATGTGTCATTTAGAATTATCAAAAAATATATTAAAAAAGAGTTATCCCTCAATAGGTGGTAAAACCACCTTTCTAAAATATTAGAGTATTTATGCTTAAAATTGGATTCATTCTCATTTTAAGCATCCAAATTTAATTGGATAAATGTAAAAATTTAAAAAACACGCTTCATCATAATATAATTTGTTATATTCATTGCATCCAATAAAATGTCTAGGTGTTAACAACCATTTAATATAATAATATTATATAATTATGTTTTAGTATGACTCAACATTGTGTGCAACATATGTTTCCAGAGAATCCCATTGTTGCATGTTTGGTAAACCATAAATCATAGAATACCCTTTAAATTAAAATTAATATTTAATTATAAAATATTAATAAATATAAAAATTTCTTATTCCTTATTTACCTAGGATGTTACATCCTTCACCCCTTTTGGAAATTGTGTCCTCGCAATTTTATTAACTTATCAAATAAGTGGCAGTATTTATCCCTCACATTATTATCTTATTCCCTTGTTACCACTTCAACCATATGGTTGTTCCACAAAACCATTACCTAATGAATTACCATACTCCCCAACACATGATCTCTTTGGTCAAGAATCTGGACATATTGTTTCTCATAAGAAATATTATCTTCCAACTAAACTACCTTTGGACTCAAAACATGATATAAACATGACATATACTTTCTTAAAATTGAAACATGAAAAACATTCCTCCCTTGGGATAAACATGGAGGTAAATCCACTCTTTAGACTACTGATCCAATTTTCTCTAGGATTTCATAGGGTCCAATTAACCACGATCTCAGCTTTCCATTTTTACCAAAACCCATCACACTTTTCCATGTAGAATCATTGAGAAAGTCATGATCACTAACCTCAAAAGAATGATCCTTCCTTCGATTATCTGTACATCTTTTCTACCTACTATGAGATATTCTCATATGCTTTTGAATCAATATTTTTTTCCACCATCAATTCTACAAAATATGGTCCCATCGACTACATTTCCCCTACATCATCCCATGAAGATGGAGTTTAATATCGCTTTCCATACAATTCCTCAAATGGTTCCATCTGTATACTAGAATGAAAAATATTAATATATGAAAACTAAACCCAATAAAAATATTATTCCTAACTTCCCTAGTAATCCATTGAAGAAAAACATAGAATATCATCCAATGCCTTAATTTTTCATTCCGAAAGGCCATCTTATTGAGGATGAAAAACTATACTTGTAACACCCCAAGATTCCACAGTACGCTTCTCTTTGAAGAATACAGTAGCATGTGTTTTACGCATCTTCGAGTTCGAACACACACCACAACAAATCAAACTAGCCATTATGAATAATAATACCCACTTTTTGAAATTTTATAAATTTTAACTTTCAAATTGGACTACATTTTTGGATTTGGAATATCGAAATTAGTATAGGGGGAATTTTTGTTATTTTTCTTAAAATTTTCAGTTTTTGATGAATATTGAAAAACACTGAGTTATAGTTTAAAACAGAATTTTTATTTAAATAATTATTTTTTTATTTAAATTTATTTTAGGACATAATATATAAATAATACCTATACAAGTTCAATGTAATTCATTGGAGTTAGTTTATAATAATTTTAGATATATAAAAAATTCATTGAACTTTTCACCTTCTTTTACCCAGCTCCTAGGAGAATTTTCAAATTCACATAAAACATAATTTTATAGCTTCTGTGAGTGGAATTTTAAAAATCCAAGAGACATGGTTAATATCAAGGAGTAAAATGTGGTTCAATAAGATAAAAACAATTTTTGGTGAATAATAAATTTTTTGATTTATTTACCATGGTTAAAAGTAAATAGGGTAATTAAGGGTAAAAATGATATTATTATTACCCTAACACATGTCCTAATTCTTTTGGATAAGTATAATTAGACCCAAAAAAACCTTATGAATACAATATGAACCTCTTTTCTCCACATGGATTAGAGTAGGACATTTATTATTATTTAATTCAAAGCAGAGTTAAAAGAGATAAAATCATAGTTAAATATCTAAAACATTATTAATAAAGGGTTATACATAAGGTAAATTTGATTATAAATATTCATTATAAATATAAAAATCATTCCTATATAATGGAATTTTATTGATAATTTTTATACATTAAATATGTTAAGTTATTTTTCAAACAATGGTGATGACGAAATTATCTAATTAATAAAATATTAAAATAATTGATATTATAAATATCAAAATAAATTGAATTTGAGGATTTATATGTATTACACTAATTTTATAGGTTAATATAACATATAAGGGTTGTTTATATTAATTTTTTTCAAATAAATAATGCTCTTATAAATTTAGGAAAAAAATACAAAATAGTGTCAAAATTGACATAAAAAAGTATTTAAAACAAATATTATATTATTAATTGATATTCTATTCCTAAAAATCTAAGGATCGACCAAATGACTTAGATAAGATTATATATATTAATAATGAACCACTTGGGGTTCTCTTTTCTTGTTATAGTATGTTTATTAACCATATAATATAAAAATACAAAGATACATGGTAAATGTCAAACTATTTAACTAAGAGTTAAATATAAATGATAAGGTTAATATAAGTGAACCAAACCTGTACAAAATCTATTGTTGAAATAATTTATACCCCTCCCCACCATAGCTTCGAAATAAGTCACTTTGGAGCCATTATAGACTGAATATGAATTTATTATAAAATAATATTTTATGTTTTTCATAAGATGCCCCTCACCACTCTTATAAAAGGGCACTCCCCCTTCCCTAAAATTCATACCTTAAAATCCTTTTGGTTCGGCCAAACCCTGCCAAATATCTTCTCAACTTCCCTCAATTAAATCTAGAGGCCTCATTTTGATTATAAATCCAACCTATGGAGCACTTTCGATCTAATCAAAATGAAGTACCTGAAGAAGAGGTAATGTTTTCACAACCCTCTTTCAAGTTCCATTATTCATCCACTTCATCTTTCTTTGTTATTTACATTCAAAAATAATAACTCCAGTATCATATATATATGGTGATGTTATTATAAATATGGTACAACCATATTCATTATTTTATCCATCCTTTGAATGACATGTCACCATACGTGCGTACGTATGACTTACCGTCTCCACGTCGCGGTGTAATTGTTATTCAAAACATTATTATTTGGATGGGTATTAAATGATGTGTAATTTAAGTTAATAATAAATTTAAAATTATAATTATTCTGTATATATGATATACCATCACATTATATACTATTTTAATATCAAAATAATGATATTGTCGCTCGTACGTACGTACGGACTACCGTCACCACGAACACGATGAGATTCATTCCCCATCATATCCAATCAAGACTAATTCACATTTGATGATTAGAAATAATTATTAAGTACTTGATATAATTCTGGATATGTATAAGATAAAACCTATCCGTAAAAAACATGGCTTATGTTACAAAACATTTAAAAAAATTACTAAGTTAACATGCGAAACGACGATAATACTAATATATTATTAACAAAGAAATGTTAAAGGATCATATATTATATCATATTAATGTATATGATTATTGTATAATTTAATATCAATTATCTTAATATAATACAGGATTTTAACTACCCTCAACCTAGGAAAAGTACAAGGTAAGGGATTATTTTACAGTCTCTTCATTATCTAATGTTGTTTATACGTAATTATCTACTGTGACCTATTTATAATCCACATCCATGTTTCTTAAAATTTTATTTTGAATAATTCTTACTATTTTATAGACTATTGGTTAAATTCATTTATACCCTTGTTTGACTTTTTATAAGATGTTTATAAATGAATCGTTCCGTTGTTTTCCAAACAATGTCCTTTTTAACCTTTTCGACGGAATTAATGTAATAATGTCTTTTTTTAACTTATACGGAAGGTGTGGCTATTTTCAGCAGTTATAAAATCATCGAAGCTTCCCATAAAAGATTATAAGAATATTTTCCAAGTAAATGTTTTATTTTATAATTATGTGACTTTTAAATTATTTAAAAAAAAGAGATATTTCTCTCAAATAGTTTTGATTTCATCTATGTCAACATCATTTGATGGATTTTAAGTTTATTCGAAATTGATTTATGAGGATACAAAAAATCCATATTGTATTGAAGGTTTTGTGATGTGTTTGACTATGGATGTGTTATTTTTATACAATTCATGGTTTATGGAGAAAGTATTGACATTTCGTATGCTACTTTTAACACGAATGTTTTTGGTATGTTTAAACCTGTTCGTATGAGGAATGCATTGGACTTAATTAGTGACGGGTGGAGCCCGCTATAGCTCCTCGATGCATCAGTAGGTCTCATGAGACAATATAGTGTCTTGGAACAAGGCCTTGAAAAAAATCATATTTTTAGTCTTGGCATAAGGCCTTGACTATGTGGTTATGATTGTCTGTCATTATGAATTCCATCATTATAAAAGTTGTTATTGATATTGCATTGATTATTTGACTAGTAGAATATACATGCGAATAAGTAAATGGAAATATTTCATTTTATTTTTTCCATATTATGATGATGTTTAGGTTTAAAAGGCTTTTGTTTTAGTTATACATTTCCTTAAATTTTTAGGATTATTTATAAAAGTTTCTGCAATATTGTTATCCTTACTGAGCATCTGAGCTCACCCTTTTCAATGTTTTATTTTTCCCAGGATGTGAAGAAGTATTTTATGAATGACCAGTAGGGATAATATGAGGGGATATGAATGTGGTCAATGGATACAATATGTTGTTGTAGTTTTTCACTTTATTATGTAATGTAAACATTATGAATTTATCTAGTGATTCCAAGGCTAGTAAACTAATCTGTCTTTCGAGACTTGATCATTTGTGATCATGCCAATGTAATGTAATAATTCACCGACTCTTGGTAACTGGGGTCGGGGCGTTACAATACTAAAATTGAATTCAGTACCCAATGACATCCAAAGGCCCATCTAAAAGTTAGAAGTGAACATGAAATCATGATCAGATACAATAGAGAGGATAACTCCATGTAACCTGACTATCTCTTTAATATATACTCGATAAGGTTGATCTAGAGACAATGTATCTCGAATATGACGAAAATGAGAAGATTTAGTCAATTGATCCACAATAACCAAGATTGTATTATTTCCTCGAGAAGTCTTTGGTAATACCACTATGAAATCCATGGACATATTTTTTCATTTCCACTCTAGAATTGACAAAGACTAAAGAATCCCTTTCTGTAACTATTGTTCATCTTTAACATATAGACAAGTTAAACACTTCGAAGTAAAGTCAACAATATATCTTTTCATTCCATCCCACATGTAATACTCCATATGATCTCTATACATCTTAGCACTACCAGGATGAATAAAAAACATAGAACTATAAGATTCACATTACAACTCTTTCTTTAACTATGAATCACAAGGCACACATAATCTCTTTCCAAACCTCAAAACTGAATCTTTACCAATGTTAAATTCACGTAACATACCCTTCTAAACTAACCCCACCTTTTTCTTAAACTCACTATCTTCTTTATAAACATGCTTTATTCTCCCTTTATAAGGGAGATTTCACTTCCACCAGAAACAAAATAGAGTAATCCCATGCACTATTAACTTCCAAACCAAGTATCATCAAATAAAAAACCAAAGTATCTTGTTCAAAATGTAGTGTGGTTAATGTCGCGTTACTCTTTTTTCTAAAAGATAAAGCCACATTATTTAGCTTTCCCAGATGGTAATGTATCCTGTAATCATAATCCATGATTAATTCTTGAAATCTACTATATCAATTGATTAATCCATTCTATATGAGTATATACTTCAAACTATTGGAAACAGTTTATATTTCTCACTTCACATCATAAAATTGAAGCCTACAAATTTTTAAATATGAAACAACATTAGATAATTCAAAATCATTTGTTGGGTAACTTAACTCATGGAATTTCAACTAATGGGAAGCATTAGAAATCATATGATCATTCTACATTAGGACACAACCAAGTCCTTTAAACAAAGCCTCATTATAGATAACAAACTCACCATTTATGGAAGGTAATGCCAATAATAGTGCTTTCACCAATATTCTTTTCAATTCCGTTGGTAATATCCTTCTAAATAAAGAAATCTATAGATCTATGTAATTTTAGTAGGTCATTACCACTCTTCAACATGTTTTGTTTTATAATGGTCAAAATTTATTCCATGTTTAGAAATAATATGACAATGAAATGAAATTTTCTACAACCAAAACTCACAGTTTGCTGAATTTTCAATACAATTTATTTTTCCTTTAATGTTTTAAATAAAAACATTAAATGACTTTAATTAACCTATTTACATTGAGAAAATACAAAAATATCATAAATAACACAACCACTATTTATCACTTGAGTCAACTGAGCCATCACTGAAACAAACTATTCAGTTCTGATTCTGACCATCTCTGGATGTTGATTTGGAAGGTCATTTCCCACTTTATTCATTTCCCGTAGAACAACCCTATTTACTCAAGAAAAAAACATTATGAACATAGAAACATATTTTATTGAGAAACATGGTAATCATAAAATGCTATATCATCTCAATTTGACCGTAAATTAATTTATAGATATTAATTTAAGAATACCCTAACTCCTAAAATTGTCTAAACCGACCCCTGATACCAAATATAAGTCCCCAACCATAAACATTACATAATCTTGAATTAAGTTAATAATTCACATTGAGGGTATTTTCAGTTTTAGATCTTTAAAAATTAGGTCAGAACTTATACATACAACTTGAATATTACATGTAGACACTTCTACTCGGTAACCATTTTTTCAAAAAATAAAAACCATTCAAAAAATGAAACATGTTTAGTTCCATGTTATAAATAGTATTAATTTTCCCTGATCCCATTGATGACCCTATTCCACATTAACCTATGTGAAAAACATTTCAACCAAATCAGATGAGCATAAAAAATCTCAATAAGGGTTATATATAGAAGGAAAACTATTAGTTTTCAAAACAACATGTAAATCTGGAATATGTTATCATAAAGTAATACTTTTTACATTAAATAATGATAAAAAACACTTTACTAAATATAAGAACACTACTTGCCCATTTTTATAATGAAAGGATTACCATAAATCCCATAAAAAGAAACATATATAATTTAAAGGTAACATGGTACATAAATATACTTAAATGTAATAACCATACGATCGACTTCCACACATATCACTAAATGGAATAGTCATACAACCGACTTCATTACCCAAAGCATTAGAGTTTATAACACAACCACCCATCATTTGTTTATCATGAAACCACCCTTTATTTGGTTTATCACATAACCAACCATCATTGTTTTTTCATGTAACCACCCATCAAATGTCCAAGTACCATTATATAATCATAAAACATATAATATTTCAAATATCAATATTTCACTAATAACATTACATTTGTAATCTTAATAAATAATATCCTGTTTTTTTAAATAATAAACCCTTTTCAAAACCAATTTTCAAAATGAAAACCCCCAAAAAGTAAATAAGGTATTTCTATTCTTCTTATAATCATTAAGTCTTATAGGGGATGCCAAATAATGATTACAGCGGGGGAGAAGTCATTGTCACAACTAACTTTTAAAAAATTCCCTTTGTCATTTTGTAAAATTATTTATAGATATAATATTCCCAATGAATAAAGGTAAAATTAAAATGGGATTATTATACACCATGTAACATAATAAGGATTATATTATCAAAATACTCCTCATTGAATGAATATTGAGATGAGGCCCCTTACCTCATGTCCGACTTGACTCGTTCATTCTTTAAATTCCTGAATAATGAACTTAAGTTAATTTATAATTTCATCATAACCTTGTTAAATTTTATTAGTACATTTATATCACTTATTACCATGTTATAAAATTTACATAATTATTTATGTTCATATCATAAATTTGGTCAATATTCAATATCTGATTAAAAAAGAACATGTTATAATTACAAATTTTACATAGGTTCAAAATTCCATTATCTACAGAATGAAATTAATGATTCAGATATCATATATATCATATTTATCCAGAATATATGTATTTATAATAGTCTATAACATTTGGATATAAGAAATTAAATGCACCATTCATGGAGACGGTAAGACGTGCCTGCACATGAACCCTAATTTCATTTCTATTTCATATTTAAAGGAATAAAAACATAATGATTCATAGGTATATTATAATTCCATTATAATATATTTTTTTTATATGTTACATAATTTCATTAATTCCATCTTTTATAGGTTCTATGTATATCATGAATGAGTCATATCACTTTGAGGGGGCGGTTATACCAATTCCTCAAATGAAGTTATCATATTTGTACAATATGAAATGTATAACAGTATGTTATAAATGATATTAAAACAAGAATAGAGATAAAATAAATATCATAAATATCATATATAATTATAGTTCCATCATGATGGCCACCATGAGGGGTGGTAGGGTAAAATCAATGATTCATCGTTTGGTGAGGTAGTAGTTCTCTATACATATAAATAATATGTTTGTGTCTATTAGATGGATTTGGGTGTAAGAGTAGTTAGAATACTTCTAATATCAAAATACAATTATAAATAATATACTACTGTTATTATAAAATAATGGAATAAAGTGAGTTTATGGGGTTGGGGAAGGAAAATAAATGAACGAAGCTTGAGAAAATACATTACCTATAATCGGGTAACTCATTTGGATTTAAGCTAAAAGGCTTTCTTGAATTTCCTTCTGCCCATGGTAACGAATATAGGAGGAACATAATGATATTGGGGGATTATTTGGAAAGATTTTAGACGATCCATGGGTCATCATAGGTGTCAGTATGGGGATAGAGGTGGTGGCCTTTTATTAGAGGGGGGAGGGGTACTTTAGGAATTCCTTGAAAGATTATTTAATTATAAGATTAATATCAATTTAAAAAAGTTATATCACTAATTTAAATAGAATATATTATGATTATTGTTCTATATCCTCTCAAACAATATGTTTTAGTCACTTTTGGGTTCAAATTTGAACTTATCATTTAGCTTTATCCCTTAGTTATCTAATTTTACTCTTACCACGTTTTCTTGTGTATTCAAGCTATATGGTTTATATAGTTACCATAAAATACCAATAGACCATAAAGTGGTTCATTAATTTCATTTCAAACATTATCTCAGTAATTTGGTTAAATATTTTATATTTTGTACTATTATATAATTTAATAAAATAATACTGGCTTTAAAAGATCATTTAGGTCAATTTTTATATTATTCAAATCATGACTTTTTAAAAATCCATTAAAAATCGATTATTTTAAAATAAACTTCAGTAATTTAAATATAACAAGTAATAATCATCCATAAAATTCTTTTATGACATAAAAAGTTTCAAAATAAATTTACTTAAATATTTATAAAATCCATTATTTAAATCATTCATTAATAAGGTAATCACTACATAACCATTGTGTCACAAATAAATTTATTTATTTCATCTCTATAAAGTAAAAATATCATACCAAGATTTAGAAAATATTTTTTTCTTTATAATTAATATTTATAGTAGAAAATATAAGTTATAAAACTTCATATGAAAATTGTTTTACTGAAATACACATGTTTTGGACATATTTACCCTATAACCATGGTAAATAAAATAATTACATAAGTTACTATTAATAAAGTCTAAAAATAAAAGGTACCTATTTACAAAATTTAAAACTCATGATTCATAATATATAATCCATTTTCTAAATTGAAAACATAAATTTTTCAAAAAATATTTTAAAATTAAATCCCATTATCCAAACCAAAAAGCAGGGTTCTTAGAAGAAATAACTATCAAATGATTGACATGTGTTTATGTCCAATTTCAAATTGAAATTACTTAAAATGAAAAAATGGATTAAATAATAATATAATAATATAATTTGACTTTAAAACAAATTAAAAAGATAATCAAATCATATAAATAGATCATATGAGAAGATACTTTTGACTTAAAATGTAGAGTTTTCACTATTCATTTCAAAATGAATATTATAAAAAAAATACCAAAAATTTACCGAATGTAAATATTGATGTCCCTATTCTGAAGAATAAGTATATTTTTCAAGTAGAGCATTTAAAAGTGACAAGACTAGATTTAAAATGGGATTCAATAAAAAATGAAGTAAAAGTACCTTTTAAAAATATTAGAGTACTTATGCTAAAAATTCGATTCATTCTCATTTAAAGCCTCTAAATTTTATTGGAAAATTGTAAAAGAATAAAAAATAAGATTAATCACAATATAGTTAATTCTGTTTATTTCCACCTATTCAATAGCTAGGCATTATCTACCATTTAAAATCAAAATATTATATTATTATTTTTTCGGTATGAATCAACATTGTGTGAAACTTAAGATTTCAGAGAAACCCATTTTTGTGTGTCGATTACACCATCGATAATAGAATCCCCTTTAAAGTTAAATTAATATTTAATTAAAAAATATTAAAAAATATGAAAATATGAAAATATTTATTTACCTTGGATTTTACAACTATTTATTTGAAAAATTACAATTTATTCACTTCGGTCAACTTTAGTACCCTTTGAAAATTTTCTTATAGTCTCATTAAATTTCATTATTAATATTATAAAAGTTAATTTTATTTTATAAACCAATTTTATGAAAATTAATTTTCCTTTATATTATAATATTATTTATAAATACTAAAATTAATTAAAATTAATTAGGTTTGTTATTTTAAATAAAACACTAAACATATGACTATTAAAATAGTTCATTTTTTTATATTGATATATGTGTTCAACATTTTCATTTTTTAGGCACTAAAATATAATATTATTATTTAATCAGTAAACTTACTATTATAATGGTCATGTAACTGTTCCTAACTATCAGATAACTATTCAAATTTTTCTATTTCAATTCCAATAGTCAAAATAATATTCAAATATTCTGATTTTTATTGTTCATGTGGATGTCCTTAAATCTATAAATAACTTATATCTATTTCATTGTTCATTAAATTCAATTTTATCTTGATGTTATTATGAAAAACCATATATTTAATACACACTAATTCTATATTTATTAAATAAGGATTCAGTTAAAACCACCCCATAAGATCGGGATGCATGGTTTCCTTGGAAAATATCATACATATAAAAAACATGCATAATAAATACAATGAAACTATTGAAAATGTCCTTAAAATGATCCTAAAATCACATTGTATTTATAATAATGTATGCCATAACTTGGAGAAATACATAATAAATGGGTGAGCTACAAATCATAGTAAATGAATTAAAAAATAATAGCATGTGGTAAATCGGTTCACATGATCCAAAAGGCATGTCGAGTTATGATAATTCAAGGGAAAACCGTAATCATGAGTAGTGATGCAAAACATTATTACATAAGAGAAATAATGGAATGTGGAAACAACATAAAACAAGGTATCATAAATATAATTCTTGATGAACCACTAAGAAAACATAATATTGTGTGATTAGATTAACTCCCATGCACCACAATTGTATTACAATGAGATAAAACATTACCCATTCATTGGTTGATATATAATTTTCATCCCACCCAACACATTCGTATCATGCACTTGGGTAAGTATTCCACATTGATCACACAAAGGAATGATTCATTTTATCAATTTTAATTCCAATCATAATAATATTTTGTTACATACATGTATATAAACAATAATTGAAGGATAGGAAAAAAATAACTGGATAATATTGAGAGAAAATTAGTATGTATACCCTCTATAGAAATGTTTTTGCATGTAAAACTCACATGATAATTTTTGAAACATAATAGGTGTCCATAAATGTTTTTTGAAGTAGAAAATGAGAGAAAATGGTGTCTAAAATTACGTTTATATAATAATTAATTTTATTGGAATTTAAAAAATCTTATCCCAAAATAAAAAATAGAAAATAGAAAATAATGTAATAAATAAGTTCCTTGAATACATAGAATAAAGAGATGGTCTTTTACCTTTATAGGGAGCTTAAAAATTCTTAGAAGGAAATTCTTAAGATACTGGGGGGAAACCCTAGGGGGAAGTAGAGTCATAAGGTATGATTAATGTTGGGATCATTGTGTTTTGAGTTAAGAGGACCGAAGGGTTTGGTGGGGTTGTATAAAAAAAGAGGGGATAATGCTTTATCAGTTTACAATCATAGTTTTAGAATCAATATGTAAAGGAAATGAAAACCAAAAACCATACATTAGTTTTTTCTAATATTTAATCCAATGAAAAGTTTTTTTAATTATTTTATAAGGATATTAACTTCACAAATTATAATAATTTCATTTTTGATGTGGAACTCAGTCATGTTTATACATAATTTATTTTAAAACAATAAAATTTATTTTATATTTCGGAGGATTCATTAAGGGTTAATAAAATATAATAAATTGCCTAAAAAATATTATTTAAAATGGAAAACATAATTTCCTATATGTATGTGAATTTACAATTTTAAATAAAAAATCCACAGTAATTAAAAAATACTTATATACTGACAATAATAGTATTTTGACACATATTAAAATTATTTTTGAATTTTTAATGGTTTATTTAGATATATATTTATTAAATTTTTTAATATTAATATGTTTTTAAATATAATTCATTTAAAAAACCATTAATTCTTTAAAATAGAGTGTCTATATTGAAATTATATATTTTTAAAAATTAAAATTCACGTTTTATTGAATTAAAATATAATTTTTGAAAAACTACTAGTGACCATTCAAGATATAATAATTAAAAGAGATAAATATAAACATTAATAATTTTGTAATTAAAATCTAATAATTCCTCCTAATATTGTATAGATACATAGTCATTTATCACACCAAAAAAATAACTATGGTTAAGGTTTGTGATGGTGAGATTTTTATGTGGTGGTTCAATTGTTATATTTTGGGATATGATATCAAAGAGATCAAAATTCTCCGTGAAACATTTATTTATTCTTCATTTGTTTTTGAATATCTATATGGGTTTGGATGTGGGACAAGAGCAAAGATTTTATCTTAATCTGAGCCTCTAAAAAATTGGCACAATAAGGTATGATCCTACTATAGTCTAGGACATCACTTCATTTTTTAATGTCAAATGATGATTATCATAACTCTTAATATAATAATCATAATTTTCACCTTAAAATTGATATATAATCAAGGGATATGATTCATAAAGTTCTATTAAATTTTTAATTCCACAAAATTGTTCAAAACATAAAATTTTCAGCATGTTTTTTCTTTAAATTTATTTATTCATAATGAAATAACTCACATAAGAAAAGTAATTTCATTTTTAAATTTTCTTGTCCTTACATTATTTACCCATATATAAATTTTTACCATTGAAATTTAAATTTCAGGCACTATATTTGTGGAAGGTATATCTTTTTAATTATCTCTTCTAGTTCCCATATCACTTCCACAATTTTTTGGTTCGGACACAATAACATAACCATGTTAGTTGTCTAATTTATTAGAACCATGTATCTATAATCTATGTTCATAATTAGCTTCTCCTTGTATGAAATATCATTCTCCCTTGGCACCACATTTAGATTTAGTACATGTTTGGGGTCTAGTATGAACTTCCTCAATAGGAATGCATGGAACACATATTGTACTTTTGATAGGTAATGTGGGAGTTTTAGTTGATAGTACACCACCCTGATGTGATCAAGGATTTAATATGGGTTTATGTATCTTGGAAAATACTTTACCTCCTCTATCATATCATAGATAAGATCACTTCCCATCAAAATTTTCTCTCCAACATCATCTCAATATGTCACATTATAACTCTCTATCTATACAAAGCCTAAAAATGTACCATTTAAATTCTGGAATGTAATTTATTGTTATAAGGGAACTCCACTAGGGTAAGATACTAGTCCTGACATCCTTGTGAATATAATGAACATAATATTAGTATATCATCCCAAGTATCAATGGTCCATTTTGCATACCATCCTTATGGGGGTTATTTTCATTCCTAAAGCTAAAATCTATATGCAATCCATGCTGAAGTCTTCTACAAAACCTCAAGGTAAACCATAGATCATGATCCAATATAATAGATATTATCAACTCCATGAATCATTACCACTTTACTTATATATATATTTTAATGTTATTTGAGAGAGAAATATTCCTTTATAGTAATGAAATTTGATGTCCTAGTAAGGTGATCAACTACCACCCAGATAGAATGGTTGGATATAGTTTTCTGGGGGAGTCCAGTATAGAAATTCATGGATATAATTTCCATTTATATACAGGTACAATATATGGTTTTATTGAACTATTTGACTTCTGTCCTTTACCCTTGACTAACATGAATGCCAAAATTTGTGATACAATCTCCACAATATCCATTATTATGTCATCCCACAATATATTTTTCTTCAAATATATATAGATCACATTTTTTATTAAATAAATAGAGAATGATTAGTATTTAAAATCTTCATGAAGTTCCCCCTTCATTTATGGATTTTTTGGGACACATAACTTGGTTCTAATTATTTTCCATACTCTTAAACAAATTTTAACTCCAAAATATTAACTACCTTCATATGTAACAACTTTTCATCATTAATGGAATATTATATCCTCTTATGAATATATGGTGAATCATTTATTTTGTAAATGTATGATCCAGAAACCTTTTGTATTTTCTTTTCCATCCTCTATAAGTCTATGAATATTGGATCAATTATAATCATCACCATGGGGAGTGTCCCATGATCGTCTCTACTTAGAGTAGCTTCTACATTTTTTACCTCCCATGAGGGTAATTGATTGAATATTCGTAGACTCTACTAAGATCTAACCCCCATCATTTGTGCATATTGAGATCCTTTTGTGAGAATATTTACATGCGGATTTTATGATACATATATATATCAATCTTCTCCCTATATATATAATGTCAAAAAATCCTCAATGAAAATATAAATTCTACCAAATCAAGATCATGAAATTTTCAGTTTATCTAATGTATATTTACAAAAATTGAAGAATATGGTATAACATTGTCATGTTTCAGGAGAACACAATTCATGCCCTTTTTTGGATGTATCACTGTAGATCTTAAATTTTTATAAGCTCATGGGAAATGGAAGAACTTGGTTAGAGACAATCCAATTATTAAAATCCTTAAATCATTCTTCGTATTCATATTTCAAGAAAATATTTACCCCCTTTTGATTATTATTGGTTAGTCGGATTGAAAATAATGAGATGTTTGTCACAAATCAACTATAGTAACCATATAATCTAATGAAAATATGCAAAAAAAATCTTAAATTCTGTTCTAAGCCATACTTATAATAACAATATTTTTGATGGATTCAAGGATATCCCCTTTCTGGTGATAATATTCCACAATAATGTTACATTCCATAAAAAACTCACATTTACTATACCTTTCTTAAAAAATTTCTTCTTATATGATTTTTAGTACATTATTTATACTCTCCTCATGTTACATATCTTTTAGAGTAGATATGAATAACAATAATAATAACTACAAAAAAATTTATCTATGTAATACCTAATGACTCTATTCATAAAGTCCGTGAAGATGGTTGGAGAATTAATGAGATGAAATGGCATAACTAGAAACTCATAATGCATGTACATTGTATGAAATGTTGCCTAAGGAATATCCTATTTCTTCACCTTTACATTATAGTATACTAACTCAATATCAATATTCGTGAAGTACTAGAATCCACATAGCTAGTCTAATAAGTCATAAATCACTTGATGATTATACATATTCTTTATAGTGATCTTATTAGGACCATAATAACTAGTGTAGAGGAACATTGGCACATCTTTCATAGAGAAGTAGACTAGTACACCCCATGGTGAAACATTTGGGTATATAAAACCTTTATCAAGATTATCCTGTAATTAATTCTTTATCTACTAATGTAGATAAGTGACCTGTCTATATGGAATCATGGATGTATTAAAATATATGGGAATGAGATTGATTGAGAACTCAACCTGATGTCTCGGATGATGACCACACAATTATTTTGGGAACACATCTGTGAATTACCCAAGAATGGGAATGTCATCAAGGATGATAATTTCATTAGTATCAACAATTTGAGCACAATATTCATTCTTGTATGGAAAATATATCCTTTCATGAGATTATCGTACCAGATAACATTCATCCACATCCTTTCACATGTATAGAATCATAGGATGACTCATTATATAGGGGTTTATATAATTCGAATGGAAATTTATGTTGGATATAAACGAGGAAGAATAATCTACAACCAAAATTGCATCAAATTTCCTTAAAGAGAGTATCAAAAGGTTTAATATGAAATTAAATAATAATTTTTGAAATGGGATGAGTTTTTTGGTTGTCATGTACAAATGATACATTCTCCATCCACATCAACAAATAAACATCCGTGTTTTTAGGTGGTTATTTCATAGTTATACAAATCTAAAACGATATCAAATAATTCATAGAAAAATGGAAAATAAACCATCCATTCACTATTTTTAATATTTATAATCAGTTGATTCATACAAAAATAGACATTAGGATTGGAATTGATAAAATATTAAAAAAATATAAGGGAATCTATAAACATTGATAGGAAAAATGATAAATGAAACATATTTAATAACCTATTAAATTCATTGTTTCCATCTATGTTATCAATGATCTATTTCATAATATAAAATATCATGTGAAATATTTCCCTTAACAGTGCTTTGTAATGAGGTTTTATATTTACAAAATGAATATCCCCCTGAATGTCAATACAAATGAACAGAAATGCCATTTTTCATAGACTAGTTGATGGTAGAGTCTATCTCATTTCACACTTTTCTCATTTTTTACTAGAAGGTTATACTGTTTCGTAGACACATCCACATGAAGTAGCCAAGAAGGGGTTTATCTTCTTGGAAACTAAATACCATATACTAAAATTAAGTTATTTTTTTCAATGTTTAGTCTAATCATTATGGCATTCACTATAGTTTAAAAATCTCAATACCAAAAATAAATATAATTTACTCTAATACCAACTATAATAACCCATATATTTAATGCACATTAATTCCTAATTTACTAAATTAGGATAAACATAAAATAATTATGATAGCCTTGAGGCATTGTGTCTTTAAGAAAATAGGTGAATGAATTAAGAAAATTCAATATAAATGGAATTAAATTATTTAAAATGTCAAAAAAGAGATCTTAAATTTCCATAATTTTTCAAAAACTAAAAGTGATAACATGGGGTTATACCTAATATAGTGGTGGGTTGTAAAACCAAGTAATGGAATTAACAAATTATAGAATAATGTAATATAGTATCTGATATCCAAGAAGCATATCAAGGTTACATAAGAATGTTTAGAATCATAATTTTGAATAATGAGTGACAATATCATACCATAATGGCAATAAGTGAATTTGGGAATAACCTAAAATAAGACATCATTAAATAATTCAATGGAAAATCCCAGGACAACAATACATAGTGTGATTAGGATAACATTCTATACACCACACATGCAATATCATGAGATAAAAGCATTACACAATGCATTAGAGTCCTATATAATTATATTCCAACTTTCAACATTCATATCATGTACTTGAATAAGTATTCCACATAGATCATATATCATAAGGATGAATTTTTTTAATTTTAACACCGTATTTATGGAGTCTGGGTTACTTAAATGTAAATCCTCAATAAATTAAGGATATATATATATAGGGGAATTAATGTAATTGCAAATATAGGTGTTTATTCACTACATAAATCTTTAGCATGGAAAAATCAAAGGATAATTTCCGCAGCATAACATGTGTACTTAAAGGTTTATAAAATGGGTGATTGAGAGTATAAATGGAAAATAATTACATTGAATCAAATTAATATTAGGTGTCATGTATCGAAAATCCCGACATGGAAAATTTGAAATATAAATTTTTGACATATATATGGTTCTTGAATAAGGAAGAGAAATAGAGGATCCCTTATGCTGAGGTGGTTCTTCATAAGGCATGGGAGGAGCTTCATGATGGATATGGGGAACCATGGGCATATTCTAGAGATAAAAGGATAATGTAACATTGTTATAAAAGAGTGCTGATAGAGGTGGAATGGGAGGACGAGAGGATATATAGGAAAATGGAGAATAATTATTTAATAATTTTAAAACTTAGTTTTTTGACACTATATTTTATGGAAATAAAAAAGTAAAATCCTACGATGGTTTTCCCTATGGTTTTAGAAAAATGTGATTGGTTTTCATTATTGTTTTTATTCTAATAACAATCCAAATTAAAATAATTTAGTTGGTGAGGTGGAAGTGAATCATGATTACAATGAATTGAATTTTGAAACCATAAAAGGTAATATTTTTTAGGAACCATTAATAGATTATTAAATTATTTAAATATAAAAAAAACAACTTATTTTAAAGAGAAAATTTATATTTTTTAATATGAACTTTTTATAGTATTTATTACACCACTATTGAGAATTCATGATGTCATAATAAAAATCTAATATTTAATCTGTATTTATTTTTTTACCAAAAATTTGATAATCTATAAAAATTAAGAAATATAATTGTTGGATACTTTTGAAATGATAATTTTAAAAATAATCTTTATTTTTACCAAGATATTTATGATTATTATAATTCACACTTTTAGATAAAAAATTCACATTTCATAAGAAAATACAGGGTTTTTATAATATCAATTTTCAAAACATTATAATTTTTTTGATTCATAAAAAATATTATAAATTATATTTAAAAATATTATTTAATAGTAATAATTTATTAAAATAAAATTAATTTAATAAATTCTACCATTTTTTAAAATAATGTGTCTTGATTGAAACTATACATTTCCCAGAAATACAATTTTTGATTTACCCTATAAAAATATCATTTTTATAAAACTTATCATTCAACTTTTTAACAATTAATAATAATAATGATAAAATATTTTCATACTAAAATAGAAATATTAAATTTCATACAATTAAGGTCAAGATACCTAAAATTTTATTACACCAGTGAATGCAGAAATGGTAAGGTATGCAATGGAGAGATTTTTATAGGGTGATTATTCGAACATTGTTCGGTCCATGATCTCGAGGTTATTAAAATTCATCTATAAATTTTTTAATTTGGGATTTTTTTGAATGTCATATTGGCCTTAGAAAATAGAAAATACCAGTGATAAAATCTCCCATTGAAGCTCTAGTAATTGATATTCATTGGGTACAATCATTCTGGTAGAGGTTATCACTCACTTCGCCTATGTGGAATGTAATTGATCATAAAACATGATGTACTAATCTGAATGATAAATGTAAAAAGGATATATAATCAATTTATATGATTCATAATGTTATTTTATATTTTAAATACCATATAATGGAAAAAAATAACAAATATAATACATTTTTTTATTACATCATTTATTAAATAAGGTATTCACTAATTTAAAAAAATTATAATAATTTATAGATGATCATGTTATTAATTTTATTTAAATATTTTCATTCTGATAATGTATATTTCTTTATTAATGTTTGGTTTCAATTCTATAGGTTCTTCTGTGGGTGTGATCATTCTAGGCGAGCAAAGAGAACCAAATTTTCATAATATAGTTATCTTTGTTTTTTTTCTATCCCATTGTTACTTTTAGCATTTCATTGAGTATATTTATAATTGAATTTTAATTTTAATGAAACTGTTTTAAAATTATGATGGTTAAATAATGTGGTATATGTTCTTTATATAATACTATATTAATAAATACAAAAAACATGTAAATTTATAATGAAAATTCCATTGATAAAACTATGGGTCATTAAATTCTTCACACTTACAAAAATTTTCATACAAAATTTAATAACAAATAATTCCATAAAAAAGATAAGGTTTCTTTTGTTTAATTTCACCCACTTTTTCTCTTTTCACCTCCCTATATTTAGGGATCCACTAAATTACTTTAACGAAGTGAGTAGTTTTGTTGAAAATAACTTTTTCTATATAGTCCAAGATCATCACCAACCACTCATAATAAATGATATCATGATCCAAATACATCACCTTTTTATTTATTACATGTGAGGGATATAGTATTTACATACCAATGAGAGAAATATGGTTTTTTTTACTTTGGATATATTCAGTTATATTTTATGATGAAATTCCATATGTATGATGTGATAGAGAATCTAAAAAGTGTTAATGTATCTTTGACATAATTTTTAATTCATTAAAAATATCATGAATCTATTCAATGTATATATATAGAGGTACCCATTATCTCCACCCCCAAACACTAGGTATATCTAAATGTATGAAAAATATCATTTCTGTTGACTCTCATTTATCTTTATGTGATATTCAATTATCATAACCTTTTCTTTGATTTCATCGACCATTTTTGGTCCCAATATCTTGTGTTTAAAAAATAAAACCCAATATGCATATTTCCTATATCTCTTTACGTAGAAAAAATTAATATTGATCAATTAAGACTCTTGAGTGGAAGAAATTATTTTATAATTACACAAATAGATGAAGATTTTATCTCTATCAACTAATTTATATTTATTCACAAAGCTCTCAAATTTTCCTCACATGACTGGATAATCTGATTAGATGACTCATCAATTTGGGTGTGATAGGCCCTAATTATTTTTAACCCAGGTTTTATATCTTGTTGGATAGTTTTCCAAAATTTAGTGGAAAACCTCAAATACTAATCAAATACAAGTGATAATTGTTTTCCATTTATCCTCACTACTTCTCTAATGTATATACTTTAATTTTTATTATGTGACAATTCATTTTGATTTAAAAAAAAGTGACTATTGTTTGTATGTTAGTTTAAATGAACTAATATGTCATTATTTTTTCTAGATACTTTTTTAATTACTTTAGAAAAATATATGATGATATTTTATGATATATATATATATGTATGGTTAATGGTTTGATTATAAAATTTGGCCTTTTCCCTTTACACCTTCACTTTCAGAAATACAAGGAACATTTTCCTATATTCCATGATCATATTTATCATATTATACAATACACAGTTCTTTAAATATCCCAATACATCTTCTTGATACATAGGATTGATGGACAATGTTTTTCTATGTGAGTCATTCATTATATCTTTATTTATCTTAGGCGTGTATGGTACTCAATTTTGTGACCCTAATACTACAAATCCTTCATTATCACGTTTTAATTATGAGGATTTATATATTATTATAACTTCACCCTTATTTTTTATTTACACATCAACCTTTACATAATCCATTATTTTCAATAGAATATAAGGTTAAGAAATCATTTGATCTAGGTATAATATTAGTCAATTTTTATAAACTCCATATATATCCCTTACATGTAAAATATGGTTGGATCCTTGTAAATTCTCATCCTTGATAAATTTGTAGGATCATTTCTAGTTAGTGAATCTATAAATATGTTCTTATTCCCATGATTATAATATATTGAGAATTCATAGTCCATGACCATCTATAACCCACTTCGCTGGTTTATATTATTCTCTCTATATTTGAATATATATTTTTGGGACATATGATTAATATATATTTCTCACATATCCCAATTGTGATAATTTTGGTATATCATTAATGTGAAATCACTACACCAAACGCAAGTTCATTCATCAGATAGTTCTTCTTATTGAATTTCAATATCATTAATTTATATCTTATCACATCATCAGTTTTATTCATTACTGAAACCATTTTCTTATTGTAATCATCATTTTAAACCAAAACAAATTAGCCACATAAGGGTTGTGTGAGTATAAGTACAATGATAAGCCTCTTATTTAATTCCTTGAAGATCTCATCACATTCATTGGTACAGATAAACATCACTCCCACCAAATTTTTCTTTATTATTAGTTTTAAAAGTTTTGATAAGTATATCACAGATCATTGATATTACCTAGATAATATATCTAAACTGAAGATACCCGTCATAATTTTTAGTCTCGAAACTATTTAATAATAATTGTCTTTCATGGGTCAACAAATAAACTATTTTTGGTGATAAAATTGACCATTAAGGATTCCCCTTATATCTACAACTCTCATTTACTAAAAATTTCATTTAACACCTCCTTTCCCAATCTATTAATAACAATACCAAATTCTTAACATGCCCACCTTACTTTCAGATTACATCAGAATGTCATCTATAATTACTTCAATTTTTTCCAATGTACTATATATTGAATCTATTCACCATGTTTAATAATATCACTATAGAAATAGTATGTCTAGATATTATCATTATGAAATCATAGTGTCTATACCATGTTCAAAAATTATACATGGAAATATGATCCTTCCTTACCAATAATTAGTAAATCATAATTAGATGTCTGATTTTTAGATGTATTGGGACCCACATAGCTGATCAAGGAAGTCACAAATACATGTCATTGGAGACATTGTCATTATCCTTATTTTGATGAGTTTATGGTAATAAATGTATATTAACATTGAACCATCCCTCTTCCTGATGAATATGACATATGTTCCCAATGTTCTAGCACTTAGGAATGTAAAATACTTGTTTGTATTCTCTCATAACCAATTATTTTGTTATTAAATTAAATGATGGCCATTATATAGGTATCCTTGGATATGATTATAGGTCCAATAATTACAGAAATTGTTAATTCAACCTATTACATATAAGGAAGACTAGGAAACTCATTGGTGGATACATTTGTGTTGTCGCTCAAAATGGGTATGTCATTAGGAAGGATTGTATCATTTCATTCAAACATTTGAGCTAGATATTCTTAATCATGAGAAATTTATATCTTTCAATATGAATATTATTCCATAGGATATTCATCATCCTTATAACAATTTAATATAATTTTTGTATTAATCATGAAATGTTGAGTTATTTTACTCTCTCTGATAATGTAGTTTGATTTAAAAAAGACAACCAATCCAATAACAGTATAATAGAAATTAATGATAATGGATGTATGATAATATTTTTTGGGAGCTCATGTCCGCAAAAATTTATTGGGGAGGATTCATATACCTCAGATTCATTATTGTTCCCTTCAATATTTTAACATATAACTTAACCACCTGGATTTTAAATGGTTTTTGAAAAATTTTATCAAACATAGATGATATGAAAGAATATTTAGAACAATATTAAAATAGGAAATTTAATGTTTATGAATGGATAATGAGGGGACCATTATCTATTGGATTCATGTTAAATTCACATATAATATCCAAAAAAACATATAGATTAAAATAATTAAAATCATAATAATATAAATAAAGAACTGAAATATTGAATTTTATTAAAAAAACAAGGAAAGCAGAGAGATAACAATAACAATGAAGTCTTATATAGTGAATGATGTGGACATGAGCGTCAACCAGATTCATGATATACTATGTAAGATAAATAATACTATAAAATAACCTGTAGGGATTGTAAAGTGATACCCTGGAAGCCAATAAATCTTTTACATTATTCCCATCAATCCTCGTGTGATGTAGACTAATTTCTTTCAAGATGGAACATTTCACATGTGAATGTGAAATGAAATGATACATGGGATTCCTTGCATACATATGGGAGAATCATGAATTAATGATTATTCAGTCTCTATGGTAGAAATAGTGATTTTATAAGTTTGGAAAATATTTCAACCATTCATAATGGTGTTGGATTCTGTAATGAGTGTATAACCACTAACACTATAACAATTGATGGATATAATATTCAACCCATTGGGGTCAAAACCAAACCCTCCTCTCTTTATCCTAAGCAATAAATATCCTTCCACATTCATATTGAGAAACTACTAGGGTGACTAGCACACCCATTTTACATGATTGATCATTCTCTCAATAGAACAAAATATGTTTCTGACCACCATTTTCATTTTCTAGGTGAAACTATTCTCACAATGATTTATCATACTGTTGTGTTCTACCATTAATAATTGGGACCTAACCCACATTCCTAAAAGATTACATATTCTTCCATCATGGCTTTCATTGTTTCTGGAAGTGAAGACAATACAACATCCCACTTTCAATGTAAAAAACCCTCTCTTTTGATTACAGTATGTTGTCTGTGATGCCCTGAAAACCTGAATGTGTGAAATACATAGAGAAAGTGTCCTCTTAATTAAACCACATTAGGTTCCAAAGGATATTTTATACTAATGTCTCCATCTCCCCTTTAAAAAATAGATTTTTGATATTTTTTCATTGGAGAAAGAACACCACACACATTTTGATGGCATCATTATTCTCATCCATTTGATTTCATCATCAATTGAAAAAGAATATTTGAAAATATTACACATGTGGAAGATAAATTTATCAGTTATATCATTTCACCATAATAATCTTCCCTACTCATTAAGATCATTTGTTTCATGGTTGTTATTGTGGTTGGATTTGGCCAAGAAGATCCCCATGATGGATCAACTGAACATGATTTTATCATGGTCGTGAGTGATTGTGAAAATGTCAAATAGATACAATTATTTTTTAATATAGTTTCTCAAGTGAATTTGGTATATTTTTTTACATTGAGAAGGTAATAAAAGGGGAAGAGAGCCCCTATAATCCAAGAGGTGAAATCCCATAGTTGATGGGCCAATAGTTGAACTCACAATTTCATATAATCCATCAAGAATTTTTTTTAAGAATTGGATGGTGGATATGACGAATCTTCCATAAATGTGATGGTTTCCTCTTAGGCGACTCAATATACACATCATAGTTCCCGATAATGAACCTAACCCAATGTGATCTCCCTTCCAACCCCACAGAAGTCAGTTTATCCTGAAGGCTATGACATAAACCTTCAAAACTTCTAAAATTGATCCCACCATCCAACACTGACTTATCCATTTTTTTACATGAATACCAATTGTACCTTCCTTCCCCACTAGTGTCCTAGATGAACATGATTTGTATTTCTGTGATGTTTCTTAAAATGTTTTTTGGTACCTTGAGGACAACGATCACGTGCATTGGGATAGAAGTGAGGACTCACTTGACCAGAGTGATCCTTCCATGATTGTGAGAAATTATTTCTTATAGTTGTTAAAAAGAATCATAATAATATTTAACAAATACTTACAGTAGAGGATATAAAATATTCAAAGAGAAATTGGGGATCCTGGATACTCTATTTGAAATAATATCCTATGAAATCCAAGAATATAATTAATCTGTTTCTACTATTTATATGAACAATGTTTTGAGAAATAGACACTACTATTATCATTATTGATGACAAAAAAACTCCATTAGAAATAATTATTTATGATTTTAATGAACCTAATGACATATTATATTCTCCCATTGATAAATAATATCATGTCACCCATGCCTATAATTAGGGAGATTATATTAAATTTATTCTTACTCTAGAAAGGGTGGATGTTTCCATTAATGAAAATATTTTCTAGATAACTACTCAAGGAATCCCAGAAAAGAATAAAAAAATTGAGAGATAGTGGGTATCCTTTTCTGATCCACCAGATGGTCTTAAATAAAAAACAATTTATGAATATTATAGAAACTAATAGCAATAATGAATGGTATCATCTGATGAAAAAGTCAATAAGATTGTTTTAAAACCCCTTTGACTCTATAAATTTGAGAATAAAGATCCTTTAAATTAATTTAGGTAACTAATCCATATAAATATTTATTGAAATTTTATAAATAGTGAACTTTTTGTGGATATCCCCAATAATTTGTTGTGCTAAACTGATTGTGGCCTGAGTGGGTCTTCCCTTGATGAACATTTGATGTTTATATGTGACCTATTTATGATGATAAATTGATATTATTTGATTAATGACACTGTTTGGGGTATATAAGGAAACATTACACATTCTTAATGGCATGTAATATTTGAGAAATGTGGGATATTTCACCTTTAGTACGAGTACAATAGTGGTGTGCATGAAACTCGAGGGGGACCACCACCTCAAAAGTAATATTTAATACATTAAATGACATCCCCCTTGACTGGATCCCATGATAATACAAGTATTTGTCCAAGGAAACCATCTAGGATAGAGGAGATATTATGGTTGAGGGAATAAACCACATCCAAAATAAAATTCTCATTATGGATTATCTATTTGGATTTATTCATTAAGATAAAATCCACATGCTGGATCGAGGAAAAAAGGACAGTATTCCATTTCGGGTAGTCTCCATGGGATCATGGGTTATCTGTATTCAGATAAGATTTTTTATGGGAAATCACAAAAAAAAACAATAATAGGAAGGATAGTAAGGGAACCATTATCCTTGAGGATGTTAAGACTACTTCCCTATTTTCTATACCTAACAAATCTATAAAAAAATCTTGTGTTCCAGTCCCCCTCTTTAATCCACGTTACCCGAGAATTATCATATATGATTCACTATTTTTCCATTATAATTATATATAGTTGATTGTTCTTGCATGAATTTTCAATAAATAGATAATAATAACACCACTCTTCAATACTTGATTCTATTAATTAAATATCAAGTTTGATGAATTATAGGTTAAGGAATTATGTAGGTTTCTCTAAGAACCGAACAAGAAGGTGTCTTTTCAGTCAAAGAATATTTTTGTGGGACCTGATAAATCTGATTTCAAGCATTTTCTAGATCCTTAATGATGCTTTAACCCAATGGTAATCCTCATTAGAGCCACTATGGTTAGAGAAGAAATATAGTGCATATACAAATCAACTAGATTCTAGTTTTATGAGAATTATTGAGTGTTCAGAAATTTTATGCACCATATAGGTGACTCTAGCCTCTAAAAATTGAGAAGTCGGTTTGAGGTTGAAAAAAATTAGTCTATACGGGAATAGATATTGAAGCTCCCAATGTGGTTTTTTGATCCATGAATACCTATCTTTGGAGAAGCCTAATTCTAAGAGACCTGATTAAGAGATTGTGGCTAACATGTCCTATATGTCTCTCCACAGGTAGATACACCGTTATTTCTTCTCCATCATGTCTAATATGGTGTTATAATATCCACCCACCATCCAAGTATTCCCCATCATAACAAATTTTAAATGGAATGTATATTAAAAAATATGAGCCTCTAGGTTTCAATTAGGTTTTCCCATGTTAATTTTTTTTTCTAGAAAAAGAGCCTATTGATGTCCTTTATAATTATTTGTAAATTGTTTTTCTATTTTCCAAATCATATCCCCTGAGAGTACTAAACAAAATTTCCAGTAAGTATTCAATATCATTCATAAAGTGTTTTTCCATTTTCATTAATAAAGGACAAGGGATTGAATTTACTTTTCAAAAGTGGGACAAAAAATGCAATGATTATTACAGTATCATGATGGTTCACCACATGATATCTTGGTGAAAGGATGAATTACCACTCATGAGTATATGGAGTTCCATGGTTTCATGCATGTGTGGATGTGTCGATATGTGTAATGGAACAAGTTATGCCAAAATGGAAATCGAGAAATGGTTATAATGAAATTATTAGTTTCATTACTCAGAATAATTATTTGGTTTTAAATGGATTGGTTTTCATATAAACTATTTAAAATATTTTATATAAATTTGATACAATGTTCTATCCAAGTTGCATGATTTGGGATGTTATTTGGAGAAATCATACTCTGTTTTATACTCACCCACTTATATGGAAATTTACTAAATTTTCAAATGATTTATATCAATACAGAGGTAAAGGAATTGTATCCCAGTTCTTTAGCGATGCATCTTGATACATTGGTCTATATTGTGGAGTTGGAGCCTTATGCATATAAAGTGTTATAGATTTTATGCCTTTGGATTCTTTGAGTTTTTTTTGGTTTGTGTTATTCTTTTTACTCTGATTTGGTTCATGCTAATAGTTGGTACTATTGTTAGTTATTATTACTTTCAATCGTATTACATTGTTCTCATTCATCAAATATTGACTATTTTTTTGGTATTCTAGGTTTTTTTTCAAGGTAAAATCTCCCCAAAAGGTATAAATATACTATTTAATTTATTTACATCCTTTGGTGTCTTGAAGATGTAACCTAAGTCCATGTAATGTTCAATCACTATCTCAAGGAAATGAGGAAGGGTGGGATGTTTTATCCACTATAAATTAATTATCAAGAGTTAAAAAGTCACAATTAGAAAGAAGTATCACGTTCTAGGTGTTTATGACTTATATGATCGACAGAACAAAGATCAATACTTTCCAATAGTGAACTTCATTCTTAATATCATCAATTTAGGGTCATGATGTAGTATATCCCAATACAACATTTCATACATGGTACGTACAGTATAAATATTCTGTATGCCTTTTGGTCATACTAATCTCCATGTTATCTTTATCTATTTAGTGAATAGATTCTGTAGTGATTATCTTGATCATTTTGTTGTAGTCTTTATAGATGACATTCTTATTGATTAAAAGAGAAATTATGATCAGAATAACACTTTAGTATTGTGAAAATGATTTTAAGGATGTAAAAATATTTGAAAATTTAAGATAGTGGGAATTTTGTCATCAAAATGGTTAATTTTTGAGTCATATAATCTCAAGAGAGGCTATATTACTTGATTATTCATAGACAAAGGCCATTTAATTTTTTCTAGATTATAAAATTGATTGATATAACTAGTTTTCCAAATTTATCTAGATATTATTGGCACATTTGCATCATGATAATCTAATCCACTCAATATGTTTACATAGAAGGGATCCAAGTTTCAAGGGGGATATGAATGTGAGAAAAATTTCATGTAATAGAAGAGAATATTAGTTAGTGCACCTGTTCTTATATTAACTTTTAGTTTATAAGGGTTTAATACATCTTTTTATGAATCCAATAATGGATTGGGATGTATTATTATAAAAATGACAGGTTTATATATTATGCCTCATGAAAATTTATGATTTATGGATAAAATTACCCAACTCAACATTTGGAGTTAGATGTTGTATTTTTTACAATAATGATATATAGGTATTATATTTATTGGGAAATGTTTTATATATATTACAATCCAAAATTTATAAAGTATATATTCATAGAGAAGGTGTTAAATATGCGCCAAAGATGATTTTGAGTGTTGATTAAAGATTACGACAACTCAATATAATACAATATTGGGAAAGTGGACAAGGTGGCTTATGCATTGTGGGGAAAAGATCATGATAGCATAACCATAATGAGGATTATAGAAAACAAAATATTAATGGATTTAAAAATTATAGATATAAAAATCCTATATAATGGGGGAAAATATTATCTGTCTTAAATGAATATTCAACAATCTATCCAATTAACTATTAAAGAGGAATATAAGGAAGATGTAGAAATAAAAAATAAGGTTGGAAATATTCATGACTTTAAAAATGATCATGATGATATTATAATGATTAGGAACCATTTATGTGTTCCACCCACACTAAAATTGAACAGGATGTTGTTAGAAGAAGGTTAAATTTCTCTATTTTTTATACATCTATGATGTATGATGATGGATAGTCATTTGAATGAATACTCCACATGTAATGTAATGAAGATATATATCATTGAGTTTTTATTTTAGTGCTAGGAATATCTTCACATTATGCCATATAGACAACATTCTATAGCAATGTTACATACATTACCCATACCAAAATGAAAATTGGGAAAAATTACCAACTATTTTTTATTGGACACCCCAAATTGTCTAAATTATATAATACTATCTGCGTTGTATTCAATTTCCTTACTAACTCATAACACATTATCTCAATGAGATATGACTTTTCTCTAACTAATATTGATAGGATATGCATTAACGTATTACTAATGATACATTAAGCTTCACATTTCCTTATGTATAATCAGTATATGAGGTATACACCATGGTTATAGAGAAGTATTCCGAAATTTCAAGATTTAAAATTATGTTTCAAAACTAGTTTTTATCCTCAAATAAAATTTCATTCTAAAAAAACTCAAATCTTATTGGGTATGTTGATATATTTTCACATGGATTTCAATGGAGGTTAGGATAAAAACCTTTCCTAGACTGAGTTATATTAAAACAACATCTTTCACTAAAGAACTCAAATGGATTCTTATGAATCCCACTATGGAATTAAATGTAGTGACACAACATGCTAGAATGATTTTGTATAATTAAAGGTATTAGGACCTGAGATAGCTAATGAAATGATAAAGAATGTTAGACCCATTCGAGAAAAAATCAAGGAAATTCAGAGTTGGATGAAAATTTATATAGAAAATCGTTGGAATCTTATATATTTTAAATTTGGTGAAAATATTATTCTGGAAATGTATCCATTGAAGAATTTTGTGAGATTCTATAAGATAGGAAAACTAATCCCTAGGTATTTCAGTCCCTTTGAAAAAATTATTCATATCAAGACTATAGCTTAATTGTTTGTGATTCCACCAAAACTCTCCCATGTCCTTGATTTGTTCCATGTATCCATCATGGGGATGTACATACCTGACCATTCACATGTATTGAACCCATATATATTACCATTATAGAAATATATTTCATATGAGGAACTATCAGTGGATATTTTGGATCATACAAATAAAATTCTATGAAACAAGAAAACTCAATTGGACAATGATGTTTAGAGAAACATCAAGTTTGACGAAATAAAAATAGGAACTTGATTATATGATTAGATGTAAGTATCCTCATTTTTTAATCATAATGATGGTGAAATTCATTTGAGGGGGGTATAATGAAATATTATGAGCTCCTATATATTATTTTTCTTCAAATAAATTGAATTTTATTGATGTATTTCGTTATATGTTACAGCCCAAAAATATTTCAGTAAATGCAACATTGGATGAGATTTTGTTACATGAAATGTTGTGACAAAAAATTCATGAAATATTATTAAAATAAAAATTTAAACACAACCATTATAACTTAACCATTATATATAAAAATATTAATAACAATATATAATTTCTAAATACTAAGTCTAATTTTTTTTCAATATGGAAAAAATATTGATAATTAAATATATAATTCTTATTAAATTCTTTATATGTTTTAAAAATTCAATTTTCTCAATAAAATTATTTTTTAAATTTTTTGGGAAATTTTTTAATTTTTTTTTAACTTTTTGATAATTAATATGAAAAAATTAAACAGTATTTCGTAAATCAATGTACCAAAATTATCATGGGGTGAATTTTTCGGATATTTTGAAATGTTTAATTATTTGATTAAGAGTTAAAAATATAGAATTTTAATCAAATGCTACATTTTCATGTAATTTATTTATAAAGAAAAATTATATTCCTAATTTGATATAAGTACAATTCTTTCAATTATAAATATATTAATTATATTTTTATCATGGGAATAAATATCATATTCAAATTTGATATATGAACCTTTTAGACTTTTAAACTTTTTTCATTGTAAAAAATAATCATTCTCATCACAAATTTGAGAATAATTTTAATTTACTTTTTTCTACTTATGTCATTGAAATAGAGAATAATTAATTACATATTTTGAATAATATTATTTAAAATTTATAATAAGTTCAAATAAACTATTTACTAGAAAAGAATTGTGAAAATAATAAAAATTATTTACTGTCATTAGAGTTAAAATGGGTTTCTTGGAGGTTAAAATAAAAATATAAGAGACAAATTTAAATATAAAATTGCATAAAAAATATTTATGGTCATATTTCGACCTTATCATTTATGTGGTTTAAATTCGATTCATTTTATATAAATTATTTAATTGAGAAAAACATGATAGAACATAATTCATTACAAAAATACATAGTGATTCACTTCCCCCCATATTAAAGGACACCCCCTTTCATCATTATAGTATTGTGGTAAAATCTAAAAGAGGATACTCGAAGAAGAGTTAATATTGCTCAATAAGGGATTCTTTTTTCCTTCATCGACCAGTACATCGAATTATCATTATATATTTAGTATATAATATCCTTAGTGTCTACCGTATACTGATATGTTGTTATGTTAAGGTAATTTTCTAAAACCATCAAAACATCAATTAAATGAGTTACAAAGTCATCTTTTATGATTATTGTGGACTACTACCTTGCAAACCGATATCATTTGTTTTTTCATTATCACATATCGAGGCTAGAAATAATGATGTATCTTTTATTTATATATGATATATATATGGTTTTCATGATTTTATTATGATATATTAATTATTACATCACGCATACCATTACATTTTACATTTTGTGGTAATATGATAATGTCTTTTGTGTGTTATATAGAACTACCATCTCACAAAGCAATGTGGTCGTTCAGTCATTAAAATGAGTTTTTTAAGGATGGGTTTAATAAACCTTTCTGAGATATATATATTACATAAAAATTGTTCTGGAATGATAATATATATATATAATTTTCTTTTCTTTCTATTAATTCAATAAGAATATAGAAACAATGTTCATCAATACATGTGACCTCTAATCTCCACGAGCTTTGTATTTCATTTCATATCACTAAATTTTATGGATCACTATAAATACAATTATACTGATCATATAAGATATTTATATCAATTTTTACATTCTCTATATGGTTAAAACATCATTTAATTAAGTAGTCTAAGAATAATAAGTAAAAACAAACATGAAATATAATGATGTTATGGATCAAAGGTATCATTATCATAGAATTCTTAGTATATTGGTAATAAAATTTCAAAAGATATATTGTATGATACATATGAATATGGTATGTAATATATATATAATGAACATATATAAATTATATAAAATGTTTGAACAGGTATAAAGGAAGTCAAGACCTATGATATGATTTTTTTGTCTCAATTTGACTTCTTTTAGGCATAAATTAAGTCATGCACCAATATTCCTATATTAGGTGTATATAAAAACACTTTGACATGTAATTTCAAGATTTTGTTTATCCTAAATATATTTTTTGTTTAACTTTTTATAAATCATTTTTATGTTAATGATTAAATGTTTTCAAAATGGTTATGATTTTATGTTATAATCTCATCATTTATCAAGATTATTTATCTTTATATCATTGATGTTGAAATATCACGATCTAAATCTCATGAATTCCCATGAATTTTATTCTCCTCTAGTCATTCAGTATATCATCATATAATGGTACTATTTTTCCTCTATTTGGTACTACAAATAATTATGAAAATTATTTCGTTAAAAATAAATTTTTATTTCATTTCTCATGGAGAAATATGTTATCTTCTAAATCCATTATTTCAAAATATAGTTTTTAATAGATTTATTACAACCTTATTATTTCTAATATAGTTTTTCCCAATTTTTACATTTTAAAAAATTCTTTCAGATGAATATTAAGTTAATATTAAAAAAAATTATATTTGGATTTTTCCAAAAATGATAAATGAACTGTAATTTAACATGTATATCAAGAATGGAATCATCTGAAACATTAAACAATTTTTTTATTATTGGTTTAATATTTTTCATGATTACATTCAAATAAAAAAGTTTTTAAAATGTTATATTTTTTAAAAACTCTTTATTTTAATTTTGAAAAGATGTTTTCCTCAATAATTTTGTAATTGATATTTCAAAATTAGTTTCCACATATAATGAAATATATTTATTGTAAATACGATTTATTGGTGATATTATCCAAATAAACAATTATTATTATTTCATAGAATGGTTCTGGTTTATGATGAATTTTTTTTATGAATCCTGTTAGTCTTCTATGGGTAATTCCATGGTGAAATTATTATGAAACCATATTCTTTAAATGGGTAATTATAATAAGAAATAAATATGAAAACAATACATATCCCATAGGTAATTATATGATTAAATTTTTATTATACCCTTTTAATTTCATGGATATGATATGGTGAATGTTTGTTATCATGTGGAAGAAATAAATTTGATTTTGAATATGTGGTGGGGTGGACCATTTTCTCCATCTAATAAATTGGTTATTAATTAATTTTATAAGGTCTCAAATGGTACACATCAGGTTATTACATGCCCAAATGTGGTTACACAATAGGTCATACCAATATCTAAGTAGGGAAATGGGTATTTATCCCAATCATATGATGTTATTAATGACATGGTGGGTAAAATGGACATATGATTTTCTATGCTTATGTGCATGCCATAAATCTATTTATTATGACAATTTTATGAAATATTAAATAATGTAATAATATTACAATTTTATTTTTATCTTATTAGCATCAAATATTTATTCCAAGTCTCAATACTATGTTTATATATATGCTTGTAATGGTTTTCAAATATTATTTTGATGTTTTCATACCCTTAGGTTCATTTTATCCTTATGTATCTCATTTGATAACAAATAATGAGCATTTTAGCTCAACATTTGAAATGTTTAAATTCCCTAAGATCCAAATATAGCTATTATGAATGAAATTTCAACAAAGTGTTCTAGTAATTAAGATCGCAGTGGGATAAAATTTAACTCACTTATGGTATGGTGTTTATACATCTGAGTTTACAGAGGCACTAAAATATTACAGACTTTGGTATCTTGGTATTATAATCCCATGTCTCTCTAATATCTATCTTCTATTCCATAAACTTGGAAATGAAATCACCGATCGCTTGTATGGTGAAATGTTTCCTCACTAACGGATATAGTTTAATTTCCAACACTATCTATCATTGCTTGATATAATGAGGGATTTAAAATATTTATAGTATATGTGCTATATAACTATAATTATGTATTTAAAATATCACACATAACTTCTTACAATACAATCTATTGGAATATGACAACATTGTATGTGTGTATGATAGACTACTACCTCACTAAGTAAGGTGATTAATTATTTTCATAAGATTTACATTGAAGGAAATGGGGACATGTTTGATGAAAATATGGGATACACATGAATTAAAAATTATTTTTTTAAAGAAAATATTTTATTTACCTTTCTTTGTTATCATCATTTATGAAAATGGAAACAACTATCTGGAGTATGTACGAGATGCTTTCTCTATGAATGGTGCAATTCATTTTCTATATATATGTTTAATGAATTGAAATAAATAAATAAATATTTAATTTAGTTGATATTTTTATAATTTATTAAATTCATAATATTATGGAACCAGGATTTAAATAGATGGATTGAAATTAAGAAACTAAAAATTACCAGAAAAATGATGCAATTATTACTCGTAATGTGATTTTAACAAATAATTACTATTAAATGGTTAGTAAATGGCCATAAATAAATCCTTCATGGTAAGAAATATGTTATTATGGTTCTATAATAGATCTATAATAAACATATATTTAATATACATTAGGATCTCATGTGTACGAAAAATAATAAGATATATGATAAGGGGTTTCTAGTTTAACTTTTATTTCTAGTAGAAATATGCCAAATTCCCAACATAATTTTTGGGTGGTGTATATACAAGCTAAGAATTTATTTCATGACCCTTATCATTATATTTATATGATATAAAAATACGTATAATTTTATTTATTTCATTGTACTTTTGATTCAAAACATACCGAAGTGTTATAAGATTAGTGTTATAATCCCATTTCATTTAAAGATTGTTTATGATATACTTCTAATTTTTTTATCTTAAAATATATCTCTAATGATCTAATTTATTTTCTTGTCTTATTTTCATTTCAATAGAATATATTCATTCCTATAACTTTACTCTCTTTATGTACTCAGTATTCCAAAAGAATGTTTTTAAAGGAAAACTGAATTAATTTCACTCTTTGGTTGAAAACAATTTCTCTTCCATGTCCATGTTTTCTAGAGATGTTTTATAAAATTATTTCACTATTATCCAAGAATTTTTAAATAATATTCTACATGTGATTTATGTTTTTAAAATTTTTTATAAATAAATATTTGTTTATTTAAAAAAAACTATCAATTCATGCTAATAGAATATGTGGAAGAAATATTTGTTTCTACAAGTATTAAATGAAAAACACTTCTCATAGTCATGACCACCCAATATTTTAAAGATTAAATTATAATATAAAAAATTTATTTACAAAGAAATTTTTTTCTAAAATGTTTTTGGATCTTATATATTTGAAATTTTTATTTTCTTCATGAATGCTTTAATGATTTTTCAGGTAATTTATATTCATCAACGAAAATAACATTCTTTGTTTCTTATATATTAGTGAATATGTGATATTATTATACCATATCTATTCAATAACATGATTTTTTATGATTATATTGAAGGTATATCTATGAATCCACATCCTTTTTCCATTTTTTATATTGGTATAAAATTATGAGATGATTATGAAAAACATTTCCAATCAATGTGTTATTCTGTGATGAAATGTTTATGAGACCCAATTCCATTCTTTGGGATATACTATGATTAATGTTTTATGATGTTTTCAAAAATAAATTTATGGACCTTATGATGTGTGGTGAATATATCTACCTTTAATTCAATGGGTACTATTTTATATCTCATATGGTAATTATGGGAGCCAAGATTACATGCTTTATCCATTATATATGACAAGGAAATGTGTTGAATCAACTATGATAAAAAATTATGATGCCTGATTCATTTTGAAATTTGAATTTGGTGATGGTGACTAATTTTTTATGAAGTGGGAAAGATGATATTATTTATCATGTTTTATTATTTTATGGTGTCATTTGTTAACCTTAATATATGAGATTAATTCTATACTAACTATGGTGACACGCATATTTGATATGGACATATGTTTCTGGATTGATTTTAATCATTTCTCACATATATTGTTCATTTATTTTGAAATGAAAATGTTTTATTATATGAATCATGTTTTTAATTTATAATAGATTGGGTATTAATTTTTTATATAATATTATAATTATCATACCCTTAATTCAAACTTAGTATTTCATATGACCATTTATTGAAATCATTCATTATTAAACTTACTAAGAATCTGATCTCAACATTTCTTATATTTCCTAAACCCATGTTATGAAGAATGGTTTTAGGTGTTGTATGTAATTGAATAGTACTAAAAGGAGGGATCATTATGTTATATGATGAATATATTTCACGAAAAAGAATATTATGTAACTTAAATGAAGAGACAATAATCCTTTATAGTCATTAGTAATGTATTTATGAAATTTAATTAATAATCATGTAAAAATAAATAATATTTTTTAACTAATGGGAAAGATCCTTGCAGTTGGTATCAATTAAAAGTTCTAGTTAACAATTAGAAACAGTGATGGGAAAACATTTCTTAAATATCTATGGATATATAAATGGATTTTTATAAATACTTGTCATGTTATATGAAAATTTCCATGAATGTTGGTGAAGGATAAAGTTAGTGATTTCAAAAAAAATACATTGCTTTTTGTATTTTACAAGTGGATGGGGTTCTAACATAGTTTTACATAAGGGTAATATGAAAAATTCCCATTGAGTATTATTTGATCATCATAGGTTGTATGATTATAGCCCTTATTGTACAGTAGGTTAGACACTACTGAGGGATATGTTTTGGAAATTAAAAACAATATATTTATGATCCTTTAATAAGGATTAGAATAAGTTTTGACAAAAAACATACTAGTTTAGAAATAATGTGTCATAGATTGAAAATATGTTTTCCTAATACAGAAATCCTATGAATTATTTCTCACTCTAATCAATGATATCTGGTGTTCATGCCAACCATTTGGGAATTACTATGTGATTTATGATAGAATGATAATGTTGAGGTTATAACAGTGGTAAATTATTGAAGTAACCTATTTTATCATATTTTTATGAGTCAATGTATATCATAGAATGTATCTTATTATGTTAATTGTATCCTAATGTTTCAGATTTTAAATTTAAATAGAAAACCTCTTATTTCATAATGATCACACCTCAAGCCTTTTATTCTTTTCCAGTATAATTTTTTCAGATTATAAATCATGAAAATTTATTATTCTCTATCCGGCCGAGTTTGATTTTATCCAAGGAATTGATTGGTTTCCCCATATAAATTACAAATAAATTTGTGAGGAAGGTAATTATTGTTTGATATTTTGATCAAACCCACTATCATCAATAAATGTGATGATAAATAAGAACTTATGATAATGATCAGAACCATTTATGTGTCCTGATTCCAATTCAAAAGGGTTTTTTTATCTCAGATGGTTACAAAGATAATAAACATTAATGATAATTATATTGTGGGGGGGAATTTTCAAAGTCTTTTAGGAATAATTTCATAGTCTTTCACTGAAACATGACATTGATAATTCGATTGAAATTAATTCTAGTTTCACATCACTTTTTAATACCCTAAATATAATTTCCCTAATGGTGTTTTTACAATTGATAAAGAATCTAATAGAGAACATTGAAAAGGGAATCAAATATCTATATATGTCACCATGGGGTGAAACTATTTTTTTTATGATGAAATATAGATTGATGTGAATCTATTTTTATTATTATGAACAAAACAATATCACAATGAAGAAAAACTACCCTCTACCCTATATTGATAACATGTTTTATCAACTACATTAAAACCATGATTCTTACATGATTTACCTTTGATTTCATTATAAACAATTAGGGGTCAAGAAGAAATATATACATATGGAAACATTTTTTACAATGTATGGACACTATGAATATATAGTGATGATATTATTTATTAAAAATTATCCTAATATTTTTAGGTATTTAATGATTATATTCTCAAGAGATGACCTTGACCATTATGTGGTAGTCTTTATAAATGATATTCATTTTTATTTCAATATAATTTAAGGTTATGAATATTTCTTAACAATTATCTAGACGAACATATGGAATGGGAAACTGTATGAAATTTTTAAAAAGTTAGATTTTTTTCTAATAAAGGATAATTTTATGGTCATACAATCTCAAGTGAGGGTATACTGGTGGATCCATTAATGAAAGAGGTTGTTGAATGTTGATTTAAAACAATAACTATAATTTTTATGTATAGTTTTCTATGTTTATCAAGTTTTATTAACATTATATAGATAATTAATCATTAATATTTACTCCACTCAACAAGTTAACTTGAATTGGTGACAAGTTCCTTTAAATAGATGAATGTGATGGAAATTGAAAAGAACTAAAGAGAAGATTAATCAGTGAATCTTTTCTTACATTACCATATATTTGAGAAGGGTTTATAATATATGGTGATGTATCCAAGAAGTATTTGGGATTTTTTATCAATATTAATGACATAGTTATCTCTTATGCCTCACGAAAAGTTAAGTTTCATGAGAAAATTATCAAACTCATTATTTAGAGTTTGATGTGGAAAGTGACTCATTAATGAAAAGGAGAAATTTTATTTATGAAGAAAACTGTGATATATATTCCAATTAAAAAAGTTTAATTTATATACTCACATAGAAGGATTTTAATATGCACTAGGTAATATTTCTAGAGCTTATTAAAGGTTATGACTGCATAATACATTACCACCATAGTAAGGTGAAATAGGTTGTTGATGCCTTGAACCTAAATGATCAAGCGATCTAATCAACGATTAGGATAAAAATATCCAATACTTGTTGGTTTTAAATGGATGGATCTTGAAATAGTTATGAAATGGGTGAAATTGAATATTTCCCAACAAAGTGTTCCATCAATAATCTAGGTGTAGAAAAATCGGCATAGAATGGTGATATGGAACAATAATAGAAGATTAGAAATGTTCATGAGTTCAAAAATTATTATTATTGAATGATAAGGTTCTGGAATCATGTATATGTTCTATCTATACCTAATTTGATGACTATAATGTTAGAGGAATCCCATAGTTCTCCATTAACTATTCATCTTGGATGTAAACAAATATATAGATATTTGAAATTGTATTACTCCTGGGATAGAAGGTAGATAGACAATGAAGAGATTTTGTCTCAGTAGTTGGCATGTTAGTATGATAAGGCTAAAAAATAAATGTTTATGTGGATGTTACAATCATTACCCATAGTGGAATGGCAATGGGAAAACATCACCATGATATTTTTTTCAGATTCCCCAAAACATCAAAAGGGAATAATAAAAAATGGGTTTAGGTCAATCACCTTATGAAGACTACACACTTCATTTGTATTATATAATAATTCACTCTTGACCAACTTTCTTTAATATACATTAATAAAGTGTAAATGATCTATCTGGTATCACATTCAATTGTATATGATTGTGATCTGGGATTGAAATCTATGTCCTGGAAAAGGCTTTAGAATGATATGGATAAAGAGTTGAGTTTTGACATTGCGTTACATCATTAGACAGATGGTGTGTCATATATATGAATTGATTACCATGAGTATATCTAAAAATATTTTCCTATGTACTTTAATGTTTTCTTGGATCAACACCTTACTCTAGTATACTTTTCTTACTATAATATATTTTATACTGGATTTATATGTATCCTTATAAATACCACTATGGATAGAATTTTAGAACTCCAAAATATGTTGATAAAGTCTCATAAATAATGATATTGTATAGTGACCTATTATTAAATTACATGGATATTAAATTATATTAGATAAGTAGTCAATAACTTAAAAAATACATGCCCAAGGACCAAAATAGTTTAGTGCTATTGGAAACTTGGACACAAAAACTAATATCCAGGTGAATGATCTTAAAAAATCACTCATAAAGATCTCCACCTTATGTTTTTATACCTAAAAACATTCTTCATAACCTAGGGATATGAAACATAACAATGGAGTGAGCTTAGATTCTTAATAAGGTAAATAATATAATTGTATATGAAGAACATGAATAAAAGGTTATGAAACATGATCATAACATTTTAATATCATACTATGAATATTAGAGCTCATGCTAAACATTGGTAGTTCATAAGATAGGAATCATAAATAAATAAATAACATAATACATAGAAGAATAATATAGGATTAAACATGGAAATATAGAAGACACATAAGAAAATAATATGACTTTCGTAGTCACCAAGGAATCTCAACTAAGAACATCATGGGGGTATGGTTTCACACCCAATACCATCTTGGTATTCATGTTTCACTCTGATGGAAATATTAGTTGCATGATTTCACTAATTATACAATCATGGTAGTCATGGATTTCTCCCATGTCCATCTTAGTTGTCATGGACCATTACCAAGACCATCTTACTGTATCGCAGGATTCATAAATTCACACCAAATGCATTGGAAGGAGATATAAGTCCAACACATCTCATAATGAAATCATATGTACATGTGACACAATGTCATGAACAATCATATCATTACTCATCAAATTAAATTGTTATCATAAAAATTAATTCATATCATAACATGTAAGAAATGTTATAGGTTTCATAATCATTTCATCAGAAGAAAAAGCTGGGAAATATAAATGGATTTGAAAAACATACAAACCATGAAATAGAAACATATGTCATAAAAATATAATCCATGAAAGAGAAATAGATTTCACAAACATATTACCTATGAAAGAGGAATGAGTTTCATAAAGACTATTTCATTAAGCATATCCCACTCAGAGAAATAATATGTATGAAACCATTAGATATTTTTCATATAAATTAGTGATTAACATTAAAAAATATCATCTTATATGGGAATAAATTTTAAATATATTTCAAAAACATTTCCTGAGGAAAATATCATTTATTCTTTGAAAAATGGTTTTCTAATACAAAAAACCATTCGAAAGAAATTTTCTTATAAAACTATGTTAAAATATATAAGGAAAAATTGAAATAATTTGAAAAACATTTTCCTTTAATAAAAATAAAATAAACATCAAAAAACTTTAAAATTTTTTTCATTAAAGATAGATTGAAAACATTTAATAAAAGATTGAAAACAATTTAAAAACACGTTTCTCAAAAATAAATTCATAACATATTAATAAGTCTTAAAAACTTTTTCAAAACAATTTATATTTAAATACATTAAAAACCTAAAATAAATATTGAATGTTTTATGAAAATCATTTGTTAGAAAATACATTGAAAACATATAAACAAATATTAGAATTGTTTTAAAAACAATTTTCTATGAAAACCGATAAAAGGAGATTGAAATTTTTTTGATTTTTTTTGAAAATAAAATAGAAAATAATTTCATAGAAAACGGCCCTTTAAAAATGAGAAGGAACATTCCTAGAAATTATTGTCTGTAAATCTATACACATTGTATGAGGTAAAAATAATATTCCTCTTTCACTATAAAAATGTTATAAAATAACTTGATGAGAATGTGAAAAGAAGACCCAATTGAAATTTGGTAAAAGGAAAAATATTTTAAAAATACATTACATTGATCGTAGTATATTAGTATAATATTCTTGGAAACCACTTTTTAGAAAACATATTTTTAAGGGAACATTATTTCCAACCGAAGAGAGGGTAAAGTAGAGATTTCTTATGGAAATATTCTTAACTATATTATGTTCCAAATAGTAGAAAATTGGTTCAAATAAATTACAATATTATGAGTATACAGAGGATAATGAAATTCATGAACTTTCCGGAAATATGGATCAAAGTATTTCACCAATGATATCATAAACATAAACAATCTCGAAAAGCGATGAGATTATTTCAACGAACTCTTACAACATGGTAACATGGGATCATAATCTATATATTTGAAAATGAAAATGAATGAATGATAAAATATCTCCAAATGTATAATTTTTATAATATAAAATGTAAAATGGATGTATATCCAGCAAAAAATATCATTTACGTGCATGATAAAGCATGAGTCATAATGAAGGAAAATTGTGAAAAAACTATCTTACTGATTTAGTAATATTTGATTGATAAACCCCATAAAATAAATTCAATATAATAGATATGTAAATAACCATAAATTAAATAATATTAATCGTTTAATACATCCATGTTCACTATATATACCACTCAATGTGAATGGGTTTTGAGTAAATCGTGAATCTCAATGAAATAAAAAGCAAGAGGAAATATTTTTACCTTATGTCTTGACTCTTGTCATAATCATTCAAACCACCTGTATAATAAATATAAAAATATTACACATATTTTATCAAAAAATATACTTATTTCTAATACAATATATGGATTTATTTTGACATTATATTAAGTGCTTTTTAATCATCATATGTTAAGGATTCACTTCAGATAATATATGTTTGGTTCTTTTCTTGTGTCTCAATTTGTTATATTGTTGGTTCCTATAATTATATAATGTTTACAGAATGTAAAAATTGATATAAATAAAATTTACATCCATTATATGTTTATTATAATATACTATTGAATATATAAGTACAAAATTGAATACACGATTCATAGAGATAGTAAGTCATACATATGCATAAAAATTGTTTCTGTAATTTTTGTCGTATTAAAAGAAAGAATGAAATGAAATATATATATATATATTAATATAATATCATTAATGTAGAATTATAATTTTATATATACCATTTAAATTTACTAAAATCAACTTTAATTAATTCCACATATAGTTTGAATGAATCACATTGCTTTGAGGGGGAGGTAGTCTACACATCCTCAAACCATGTTGTCATTTTAACACAAATGAAAATCTTAATGTTTTGGATTGAAAAAGAAATATATAATCTGAATGAAATAATGAATATAATATATAATTTATATAAATATATTTTCCATCATGTTTTTTACCATGATTGGTAATATGTAAAATAGAACATTCATCATTTTCAGAGGCAAAAGTTCACTGTACACATAACTACTGCGTTTGATACCCATTAGATGGAGGTTTGTGTAGGTGTAGGTAGAGCCCTTATTATGAAATTATCCTAGTATATTTCGGATACTGTTTTTGTTACATAATATTCAAATAAAGAGTGTTTATGGGGTGAATATGGAAAATAGTAGAAAGGATCTTGAGAGAAGGCGTTACCTCTTAATGAGGAAAATCCTTTTGGTTTGTCCCAAAAGGATTCCATAGAAGACTTTATGCCCCAAAATTGGCTTCAAGGATGAATTTAGGGGAATTATAAACCTTATCGGTCAGATATTAGATGAATCTATGTGGTTTGAGTGGTGTGAATAAGAGGGAGAGGTGGAGGCCTTTTATAGGCCGAGATGGGTGTTGCTCTGTTAAATATTCAAAGAGTGAATTCCAGACTCATTTTTTCTTCTTTAAAAGGATCCAATAATGATAAAAATCATTTAAAATGTAGGATATAAAATATATATATATCCATAAAATGTATTTTTGACAATTTTATTTGTCGTTTTGGGCCTTAAGGATATGGTTTAGTCGTTTATTATGAAAAATTTAACCTTAATCGATGTCCTTAATTTTAGTCACGTTCACTAATATTTATCAAAAATAAATGTTGAAATTATTATATATTATAAGTTATTATGATTCCATATATTGAATTAATTTTTAGAAATTAAAATCACAGGAGTGGATTATATTAATTAAAAATTAATCCTGCTGACATGGCGACATTGTGAGTTTTTAAATTAAAATTGACAAAAAGATTGATAAGTTTTTATATCCAATTTAAATGTTAAATTTATTAAAAATAACTAAATTTGAATAATTGGAAAAAAACATATCCAACTAAATGTTTAAATCAATTTAAAATATATTTATTCATATAAATAAACTAAATGAAAAGTCAGTTTTGAATAAAAATGCAGTATTTTTAACTATTCATTAAAAATAGAATCCTTATAGAAACATTTCTTAAAATTTTAATAATCTAATTTTCATAATTAAATTCCAAATATGATGTTTTTTTACATATTATATTTATAAAAGGGTCAAATTTTTTATTTGAAATTGGTTCACCCTTAAAAGCAGGAAAAACTACATTAATAAAAATATAGGTTTCTATGAATATAATTGATTCATTTAATTATCTTATTTTTATAAAATTTGTTACATGAATACCAAAAATATTGTATTTAATATATAAAATATATATTACATTAATATTACTCAGAAAGTTTAATTAATTTAATTTATTTGGGTAAAACAGCTTTGTGAGAATAAAAATATTAATATTTTTCTTTACATTCAATCAATTTTCATATTAATTTATAATTAATTTATAAACTATGAATTCAACCTATATTTGTAAAAACCATATATTATCATAAATTTTTTTATATGTTTCATAACTTCTAATTTAACTTCTAGGTTTTTTATTATTATATTAAATAAATATATTTCAATTATAGAATATTGTTTCATAGAACTCAGTCATTCAGGTTATGAAAGCCATCAAGGAATGGAAGTGTTGTAGCTAACACTTCATAACCATGGTGTTATATGTAGATAAAGATAAAATTTATGATATGATTAGTGCATTATTAACTTGGTGTTTTGTATAAATCAAGAAAAAAGTTATTTAATATAAAATAATTTATTTTCAATGTTTTGTGAATTGAAAAATATCACAAATGAAAAATTAATTGAAATAAAAATAATTCATAGAATCTCAGGGTGTCAAAATCTACCCCCTGAAAAAAATTTCACTCTCAAAATTCATATAGGTTATCAATGGTTTTATACATTAATGTTTTATTTATAGTACTTGACATCGTAAAAATTGATACTAAAACATCCCATAAAAATGGAAATATGGAACCATAATGGTTACACAAAATAACATATAAATGGGTTTCCAAATACAAAAACATAGATTGGGAGTGAATATTAGTCAAGGAGGAAAATCTTATATATTTATAGGGAGTTATTGAAGTCATCAATAAAAAACAAGTAAATTATCAAAAAAAAGTTGAGATCCTCAAAGTGATAAATCCGTGATGAATTATCTATTTATAATTCCTCTATTACGACATGAAATGGGGTCCAAAAATAATGTTTGATTATTAAAGAACTAAAAAACACTTTAGTATATATTAAGTCCCATAATTCAATGATAACTATAACGATTTATCAATAACTATTCTTAAAAATCAGAATGTTTAATAAATTATATCTAAACATAAATAGTAACACTATTGTTTCTTCATCAAGAAATATTCATTAAAATAATTATATATTAACTAGTACGTCTTGTAGGCTAGTGGTTGGCATGGAACCCTTTATTTTCCTTTGGTCATGGGTTTAAGACCTGTGGCCTTTCCAAAAATGAATTTTTGTCACCCTACCTAGATTAAGTCATTATATAAAACCATACTCTTATAAATTCCAAAATAAATAAGATAGATATCCTTGAATTAAGGTTTGTCACTATTTATCCTTTTGACCATGGTTTTCATTACAAAATCAGTGCAAAAATTCTTCCTCCATGGTTTAATTTAAATTTTTCATGAATATTTAATTATATAACCCTTATCAAATGTGAAAATAAAAAACATTAGAAAGAGAGTCATGAAATCATCTTATAATTTGTTTTTCTTATATCACACAGTATCATCTAGTGGCCACAGTCCAAACATGTGAGTACCCTCATCATATATTATCTTGAAACATGGTAATAATCTGAATTACCATAAAACCTTATAGAAAACACAATTCAATCCTTATTCATGTATATTTTATTTATTCCACAAATCCAAAAAAAATTAAACTTCATCCATGATAGTATAAACTAGTTTTCAACATGTATTTATTTTTTCCTAAGTTAATATGTACCATCCGATTTACAAATTCATCCCATATATCTTTATTAAAACCACATCATAATAACATAAAGAACATATTAATGGTTACCTTTTCATTAATCATATTTCCCCTAGACATAACCATTCCTTTATATCAAATATTAATTCCATCTAAACACTCATCGTGTCCTTTTAAATCAGTAAAAGAAAACAATGAAAGGACAATCCATATATATATCATATATCATATATCATACATCTTGAATCCAAATAAAAAAAGGATTTATTACTCCTCTTCATCTTTATTCCACTAGTATGTCTACCTCATCCTATTACTCAATACCTCCATTCTTTCACATTCAATATGTTGCCTCTTAATTATTAGCATTGTATCCATTACTCATACCACCTTACTAATCCTCTTCCAGATCTTTCATATAGGGACATTGATCATCACAATGACAGTTTATTCCACACCTAAAACATGTAACCATAGATGCTTCTTTAGGGAAGACAATACTCTTATCCATTATACTACTAGAACACTTCACTTTTCCCCTGAAGAAACTTTCATTGTAACCGTCATTACCATTGTCAAAACATATTTGTGTCCCAATAATAAATTTTCTTTGGTGATTATTTCAAATTTATTAACACAAAGGAAACCAAATCTTCTTTCCTCCATGGTCTCCATTATACAGTCTCTCAGTGAAAAATTTATTTCTCATCCTTGGCTAGTATGAGAGTTGGTTACGGTTCACATTAGTAATCATGTTTTGTGAAAAATGATTTGGAATGATCACATAATATCTCACTCCAGGGATCATCCCACTTTTCTATTCATCATAAAATATTCCACAACATTCAATGCTATTCCAGTTCCCTCTATTTCCCTCCATTCACTATACCGGAATCATTGTGGGAGAATTACTTATCATTGAATTAAACCACATTGTTATTAAAATAATTACTTATAGAATGTATAAATCATGACACCTTCTTTAATCTATTACAAACTCATTTAATCCCTAGTTTTAAATTATCAACTTATATTTAAATCTATTATAATGGTTCAAGATGAATTTCTTAATTCCAAAAGATTATCGTCCGGGATTTTCAAACCAGGTGTGTAGTGAGGCTCGTTGTCGTGTACTAGTTTACCCCAATCTAGGACCAGAACATCATTTTTAGAGTTGTTACCCCTCAGTATTTATATTCCATAACCAAATAAACTTGTGCTACCCAAATATGGTTTAATTTATAAGAAACCAATCACTCTATATGTTACCAATATTTTATGACATTTTCTTAATGGTTAAATCAACCTTATTCTTATCCTTAGACACATCCCTAATCATATTCTTAGAAACATACATATGGATCCAAATAATGTTTTCTCATCATAATATTCAAATTGTTACAGAACATTTCCATTTACACCAACAATAATGACCCATGATTATCATAACTGGATATTAAATCATTTTGCATGAATACCAAATACATTATAATAATACATGCATGGGGACCGTAATAGTTTATTTTCATTAGAAACATAGATAGAAAATATTCTCTCATGCTGAAGGATTTTTTAAATTTCCCCTAATGATATCTTCTATTATAACATATACCTAAAAAAATTTAATATAGAGGTGAGCTCAGATGCTTGGTATGGTAAATTAAAGAAATGTGTAATTATTACAAGAAAAAAATGGTATGGAACATGATCATAAAATTTTGACTATCATAACCTGTGTATTAGATATCATAATAAACATTAGATGTAAATTAGAAATAAATAATTTGGAAATAAAAACATAATATATAAAAAAATAAATAGGAATAAAACATGAAATTGTGAAAAACACATAATCATATTATATAATGACCATAGTAGACAAAGAATCACTACCAAGGCCATATTGGAAGTATGGGTTCACTCCCCATACCATCTTGGTAGTCATGGGTCACTCCCATGGCTATCTTACTAGAATGAGTTCACTCCTCATACCATTATGGTAGTCATGGTTTATCAGATGGTCATCTTAGTAGTCATGATTCATTCCAAATACCATATTATTCTATCTCATGAAATATAAATCTTTACCCATTGAATTGGAGGAGATATAATTCTAACCAATCTCATAATGAATCCACACATCCATGTACCCCGAAATCAGAAAAAATAATATCATAAATTTGGAAACTAAATTGCAAAAAAAAACATGGAATCATATCATAACATCTGAAAAAAACATATAGGTTCTATAATAATTTCATTAGAAACATAACCCATGTAAGATAAATGGATTTAATAAAAATATAAACCATTGCGAAGAAAAAAATTCATAATCATAAACCCTATGAAAGAGATTATGATTTCATAATCATATAAGCTGTAAAAGAGAGATAGGTTTCATAAACACCGTAATATTAATCATTACCCATTCATCGAAAGAATATGAATGAAGATTTCATGACTTTCTCTATAAATCACTAGCATCAATTAATATCAGGTTAGATGTAAAATAATATTGAAATATCATTCAAAAAAAATTTCATGAGGAAAATATATTTTCTTCATTGAAAAATCACTTTTTAATACATAAAAATATTGGAAATTTATTTTTTTAGAAAATAAATTTAAAATATATGAAGAATACATTAATGCATTTTAAAATGATTTTCATTGAAAATTTATAGAATAATATTAAAAACATTTTAAGAACCGTTTTCATTGAAAACACGTTGAAAATATATAATGAAATAAATAAGATGTTTTGAAAACTATTTCTTTAAAAATACATTGAAAATTATAAAATAATTTTGTAAATTTTTTGAAATCCATTTCATTGAAAATAATTTTAAAAATAGTAAATAAATATTGAAAACATTTTGAAAACCATTTTCATTGAAAACTTATAAAAGATGCATGAAAATGTTTTGAATGCCATTTTTCATATAAACATATAAAATGAGATTCATAACATATTGATTTTTTTTGAAAATAAAAAAAATGTTTAACAATAATTAACACTTTAAAAATTCTAATGTAGATTAATTAAAATTTTGGTGTGTAAATATATATTTTTCATATGAGGTAAAACGAATACGCTTTTTCTATGGTGAAAATTAAAGACAAATACATGATTGGAATGTTATATGAAGTATACAATGAAATTTGGTAATATTAAAAAATTGTTATAATATATTTTATTAACAAAATGAAATTTTTAGAATACTATTAGAGACCCCCTTTTAGAAAATTTGGTTTTTATAGAACCTAGATTTCAAAAAGAAGAGATGGTAATGTCAGGATTTCTTGAAAACACTTACTGGACTATTACATGTACCAAATTGTAGAAGAATGGTTCCAAAAAATAATCATATTATGTATATCCTGAATATAATAAGATTCATTAATTTTTATGATAGATGGATTTTAAAATTTCATCAAAGAAATCATAAACATAAACACTCTCGAAAAGTGATGTGATTATTTAGATAATCTCCTATAACATGGTCATATATGATCATACTCTCTATGTTATAATAAAAAATTAAATTGATCATAAAATATAAATAAATTTTTGATGTTTGTTATATAACATGTAAAATGGATGTATATACACCTCGAAAAATAATTTAGGTGCATAACACCAAATGTGTCTCAAAGAAATAAAATTGAGAAAACACTATTTGAACGATTTGGTATATTTGGTATATTTTGCAACATAAAACCCATGAAATAATAATAACATAATGTATATCTAAATACAAATAAATTTAATAATAAAAATAATTTATTACATCAATGTTAAGGATACACACCATAAAAATTAATTGGTGGCGAATTAAGTGTGTATCTCATAGAAATAATAAGTGAGATGAAATCCCCTTACCGTGTGTCTTGAATCTCTTCATACTCATTCAAAAAACATGTATAAAAAATAAATAAATTATAAATATTTTAGATAACCATATTTTTATATCTAATAAAATATTTGGTTTGATTATGACATTATATTACCCTCTTGTTAACCATCATATGCTAAGGGTTCACATCGGATAATAAATGCCTTGTTCTACACATGTGTCTTAATTTGTTATATTGTTTGTCTTTATAATTATTTAATGATTCCATAATTTATAACATCAGATAAATTAAATTTATATGTATTATATTATTATTATAGTAATCAATTTAATATAGAATTAAAAAATGGAATATAGTGTTTGTAACATATTGAATCTGGGTGTCACCCAAAGGTGCCTCGTACCTGGTTGGTCACATAACCTCATGAGCATTTCCCCAAATTGAAGAGATTTCCATGTAGTAATGAGGGCCTATTTATGAAAATGGGTAAATTATTCCTCCATTGGGTGAGTATACTTAGCGGAATAACATGTAGTAAACAATACTTGATTCCGTAATACCATACAATAGAAGTAAACAGTGAAAGACTGATAGTATAAAACTACAACAAAATATATATTAATAAATTATGAATGTAACATGTATGTAGGAAATAATTCAAAATAGTTACATTAAAGGATATAAAATACATAACCCAAAGTACATAAATCAGTAAACTCCAACAACATATTAATCCTTAGCTTGATCCCATGCTCTCCAGCTCTAATAGCAATCATGTACCTAATGAAGAAGGGTGCTTTCCCTCATCAATACCTACAACCATATAATTTTTTGGGTCCAAAAGCATGACCTAAATAGTGTGTGAGATGAGTCCTAGTAGGAAACCACCAAATGATATGTAACTAACTATCAGTGAATATATATATCATAAAATTTGCAGAAATGAAGCAATAAACCTGGAAGTACTCAAAAGTAAAAAATCCTAAAGATTCATTAAACTCATTTCCATTTTATAATTATTCAATACATTGAATAATGAATACTTGGATCTAGCCTAAGATTTGCATCCCTCTGTGTAAGAGTAATGAAAGATGTCTCATAAGACCTTCTAAACAACTATGTATGTCCGAGCCCAAGCTTGTGCTTGGTTTGGAGGACTCGTTAAAAACAAACAACCAAAAGTAAACATCTATGAAATTTATCACAGTCTGACCCCTCTGGTTTAACATATCATCAATTCAATAAAGAATGAACCTATGGGAAACCTCACATAGTCTTACACCTTTAGACCCGAATAACAATAATCTTATAAAAATAACCACATAGGTAGCTCTCACGGACTATACCCCTCGGTCTTCTTAACAAAAATTAATTATAATGACCACCTAGAATCTCTCATATTCAATTCCCTAATGTCCAACATTAATGTAAAATGACCCTCTAAGTAGCTATCATGGTCTAACCCATCTAGGCTATAACTACTCGATAGCTCTCACAGTCAATAACTCCAGGTCATCATAACAAGAAAATATACATATATGATCATACCTCAGGAAGCTCTCATAGTCTAATTTTTATTGGTCATACATCACCAAAGAGAGTCACAAGAATCTAAAATAAATGGTAACACCATCCTTTCAACAGAAGGAATTAAAAACAAATATAACCAAATACGTATTCTATATGAAATGACCAAAATCAATCAAACATGGGAAAAACACCCATAATCAAGGTATTAAGACTTATGCCTAAGAAATAACCATTTCTCAGTCAAAAAAACTATATAAGGTATTAAACAGGGTTAAATTCCAAAACACGCAATAACATTAACTTGTTTATTCGTCACTTTTATCATATTTAATCAAAATAAAAGCAATTATATGCACAAACCACCTACCTTGATGTTTTATGATGAATGCTATTGAACATCGGCCCTTGAATCGGCCTATAACGATGTAGATATTCAAAAAGGATTAAATCATTCAACCTTGAATATCCTACAAGAGGAGAGGAATCAGGAGGAGAGGATCTAGAAGAATGGATAACACACCGGTGGGATTCCAGGGCACCCACCAGAGTTCAAGATAGACTATAGATCGATAATCGGCATCTTGGGCTTGTATCATTTCTCATGGCCACTCCTAGATGAACCTAGGTTAGAATAAGAATGATCAGTAAATTAGATTAAACCTCGCTCTGATATATCAATTTAAAATAGAAGTACATGACATCTTCATTTAATTTACACATCTACTACTAGCCTCAACTGACCCCAGTTTCGGTGGTATTTCAGGTCACCTTCATATCCATGTAGACAGCTATTATAGGACCAGTACAAGATATCATGTTGTAACTAGGTAATATTTGTTTACTAAAGATTACACGATGTGTAGTGGGAAATTTTTTCATTTCATCCTTATTTATAAAAAACAACCCAAAATAAAGATCTCTACCTTAAATGATGATCCAGGTTCTTACAAAAAAACCCCTTAAATTAATTCGACCTCGAATTTCCCTTACAAGGCTGGTGAAGAAGAAACAACAATCATCTCTTGCCATTGTGATCATACATTGGCCTCCCTCTACCATGTCTCGTCTTGTACTCAACTATGTCGCCATAGCACCGACAACATAGGAATAAATCGGCCATGAAGAACCTTCATGTTGTGATCCAAAATCCAAATAGGGTGCTCCATGAAGGGTGCATCCACCACCCTCTCAACCTCCTCAGGTTAAAAAATGTGAGACGAGTTTAAAATTAACAACATACCTAAGAAATATGAATCGTTTCATGCATAGACCGATACCTGTGAGGTAACAACAACCGATTGGAAACTGGCCTAACTTTATCCTAAACCTCAAATGGACAAACATATTTCAGTGAATGCTACCCCTGTCTCATAATCCTCTTGTTTCCCAACCTCAGTGGGACATGTAAGAAAATATAATATCCGACCTCGAACTCCAGAGGTCATTTATATCAATCAGTATAAGTTTTATAATGATACTGTTTAGTATCACTCCCCTTTAAAATCAACTCTACAAGCTCAGTGGTCTCCTGGATATGATTAGGTACCTACATAGATTCCTCTCCTACCTCCAGTCAACATAGGGGTGATCGGAATGGCCTATTATACAAATCCTCATAAGGTGGCATCTGAATCATCACCTTAAAATTGTTATTATAGAAATACTCCACTAGGGGTATGTGTATCTCCCAAGAGCCCTTGAAATCTAGGATGCATGCTAGCAGCTTATCCTCCAAAACCTGAATTGTACACTGAGATGGGCCATTATACTTTGGATGGTAAGCTATACTCAGATGTACATGTGTACGCAAAGAACTCATTAGTCCCTACAATACATGATAAGTAAAATGAGATTCCCTATCTGAAAAGATATAGTGTGGAACCCCATGAAAACGTACAATCTCATGGATGTAAAACCTTCGAATCTTATCAAAACTGAAGGTTTACTTAATTAGAAATAAATGTGTAACCTTTGTGAGTCTGTTGACAACAAACCAAACAACATAATTCCCTCTAGGTGAACATAGTAAACCTTTCACGAAATCCATCATGACATCATTCCACTTTATCTGGAGAATGGGTAACTACTGTAAAAGCCCTTCCAGATGCGGGTGCTTCACCTTCACCTGTTGACAGGTGGAACATATCATAATAACCGTCACTACGTCCCTCTTCATACATAGACACCATTACTGATAGTGTATATCTCTATACATATTGGTGACAGCAGAATGAACTACATAATCTGAGGAAACAAAATCATGCATCAACACCTCACTATGTATGATGACACCCATAAGTTCCCCGGAAAACAAAAAACCTCATCCTTTCCTACGGTCCTTCCAGGAGTAGGGTCCTCACCTATCACACTATTCCTTAGGACTAGGCATTCAGAATCATATATCTGCCTCATTAACACTCATCCAAGAAGAAAAGAGGTAACATATATTGAAGAAAGAAACATCTACTCCTGTTTGTCATGAACATCCAAAATCATGTCATAGAATAGATCCATAAGCTACAACTCACTTCCAGTTTCTTGAAATACATGTATCTAATCCATCTTTCTCAACACATCTACCACTGTGTTGTCTTTCCCAGGCATTTAGGCAAGCTCAAAGTCAAAAGAGTAAAGGTACTCAACCCAGCTTCATTATCTAAAATTTAGATCACATTGTGTAAAGATATATGTCAGACTTTTGTGGTTAGTGTATTGTAAAAAATGATCTCACAAAATAAAATGTCTCCAACAGCATAAAGAATGTACAACAGAAGCAAACTTGAGATCGTGCATCCAGTAGTTCCTCTCATGTGGACACTTATTCTGAGACCCGTAAACAGTGACTCTTTCCCCTGCATGTCTACTTCTCTCATACTGATACCTGACACATGAAAGTAAATGAAATATCTTTTTATTGGATTTGGGAAAATTAGTATTGGTGAGGAATTCAATATCCATTTCATCTCTTAAAAGGCTGGATCGCATGAATCTATCCCCAAGTGATTTCCCCCCTTCTCAGTCAGGCCCTTCCATGGTGTTGTTAAGCGTGAAATGTCTTGTAAAAAGCACATGAAGTAACCAGCTAGCCCAAAAAAACTCTCCATCGCAAAGATGATATTAAGATGCTCCCAAGAAACTAACACTCTCACATTCAATAGTTATACTGATTAAATCTATCTCTGAGATAATAGGAACCAAAGGTGAGTCTGATCCTTCCAAAATAGGCATTTTGATAACTGAGCATATAACTAATTCTCACTCAGTGTACTGAATATATTCTCAGGATAGAAGGAATGGTTGTGTCGACCATGAAAGTACACCAGTATATCATCGAGGAAGACTACCACAAATTAATCCATGTATGGATGGAACACTCGATTCATCAGTTCCATAAAAACTACCGGCCCATTTGGTAGAATGAACGGTATAACCAATTAATGATATTGATCATACCTTCTTCTAATGGTTGTATGATGTATATCTAATGGTATAACACAAAATTGATCATAGACAGGTCTAAATGAACTCATCAGGAACAAAAAATCTCTTCAAAGATGATCAATGAGGTCATAAATCCTTGGAAAGGGATATCCGTTGTTGATCGTCATCTTGTTCATCTTTTGTTAATCCATGAAAAGTCAGACAATATCATTCACCTTCTTCACAAAAAAGGACAAGTGAACCCCAATCAAAATTATTGGGTTAGATGAAACCTTTCATTGATAACTCCAATTACATCTTATTGAGATCCTATAAATCTACTGTAGCCATCCTATATGGAGAAATAAACACTTGTGCTGCTCCTAGATCAAGCTCAATCAGGAAATAGACATCTATCTCCAGAGGTACACCATAAAATTCTTTGGTAAAGACACCCCTGAAATGATCCACCTTGGGAGGAATTTCAATCTGTGAAGTCCCCAAGTCATCCTAATATAAACTATCAACTATGGTTGTAATTCCGCCCAACCCATGATGCTTGATTCTAGATCTTCTCTTTGGGACATCCCATTCTCCCATTTGTAGAAAAGAACCACCACATGGTGATGTTAAACACATCCTGTAGTGATAACAGTCATCCAAGGAATGAAAAGAGACTAAAGAATCCATTCTGAGAAAAAAATCGAAACCATTCATCTATGAGACATAGAGGCCCCATAAGAAGTGACACCCACAGACCTCAAGGGGAACTCCTTGAACTAATGTACACTAGCCATCCAAATCCCCAATAGAGTTTCTAGAATCCCAAAATCCTTTGAAGTAATGATACAGAGCCCAAGGCTCTATACAATAGTAACAGATATAAAATAGTGGTAAGGCATGGTATCAAAAAGAGAAGAAGCAAAAGATGAGGAATGTAGAATTGGACATCTTACTGTAAAGGGTTAGGGATCTTTATCCTGCTAGGTCTGCTCCACTGCTAATGTCTGACCTGTACTGTGGGCCTATGATCCTTCTAGACTACCTTGAGCTGATAAACCCTACTTTTACAAAAATTATTCCAAATAGCGACCATGACCACGACCTCCTCCTCAGCATGAACAGCTTGACGAACTATAGTCCCCTAGCTGATGAGAAATTGGTAGTCCTGCTCTTGAACGTGGAGTCATAACAGAACCCCTATCACTAGGTAATGATAATGAAATCCAGAAAAATGATAAAGATGACCAAACATGCCACATTGTAATCACTCGAGGGGGTCCTTTGGGCAATGTGCTATCGTATCACCACTTTTCCCACATGTGTAGTTGACAACTTGGATATCTTAAGAAACATCACTTAAATGCTAACTTCGGTAAATCCTGCTATCTGTAGAAGGAGTACCATCCTAGGATGATAAAAAACATAGGCTCATAGCTCCCATAATCCCTCATATTTCACTCGGTAATCAACGCCCGGTTCACTATAGTCATCACCAATGTTATCCGGAAAGTATTCACCTAGGATCTGATGTCATACCTATGACCATCCTCAAACAACCAAGCCAAAGATAACTTATCATCTCCACGAATAGGTGTGAAGTGTAGAATATTTGTAAAATGAGATGAGTAATCCATCAATGAAAGAGTGCCGAGCTCCAAATGTATGAACTCTTAGGCTAGATCATACATCAATGTCTCTTGGTAGAAGTAGTTATATTAGGCCCTCTAAAACTCTTACCAAGTCATATCCCGATGACATCCCATTTTTGAAATAATATCCCACCATCTTTTGTAGGAATCATGTATCATGTATGTTTCAAGATTCACCCTCATCTCTATAGGAGTCTCTTGATGATCAAAGATAGAAAGCATGGCCTCCAACCATGACTCTACAAGCAGTGGTCCTCCAACCATAGAAAAAGTTAAGAGATGCTGCTACTAGAACATTCATGTCATCTATATCATAGTTAGAGTAGGATGAGGTGCTCCTAGGAATGATTACATCATCCTCATAAATCCTTCACAGAATAACGAATCTGCACCTGTGTTTGGTATAACAGCTTGTGCCAAGATGGTCACAATGGGAGGATCTTCTAGTAGTCCTTAATCTACCATTCTTGGGGTCTGATCATCACCCTATATATGGTATAGAACAAGAGGAAATCTTGGTGGTATAAATCAGTATGGTCAAAGGCACACCTCAGTTCAAGATTATCAAGGAAAAACATTGATGATAAAGAAATGAACTAGAGAATAAAAATTCAATTTTTACTAGACAGGGTTTCACGGCATGTAGTTCCACTACATGGTGTTTTTCCTTAATCTTTTAACATGGTGTGTACCTCTTCCAAGAATGGTCGTGTTACACCCATAAACATGGTTTGTACTTGAATATATTCTTTCCCAAGTACCTCTACATGACTATAACTACATTGTTCTATCATGGGGAACACTGCACGATGTGTTCACCCTAGAAATGGTGTGTATTACTTTCATACTAACCACCCTTATAATTAGTCAAACAATTAGATACATGGTTGATAACTACATAACCTTCATAAACAACACATGACATGTGCATCCTATGTTTTCCCACCCGTGTCATTGGTCACACAGCCGTATACACTGATCTCTATAACACAATGTGTATAATTTGGAAATGGCACGTTCTACCAAACGATTCCCAGAATTTCATCTCTACTCACACTATTATTCATGAAATCAACAGCTACACAATGTGTACATATAGTACACAACATTTACATATGAATAGTCAGTTCTTCCAGGAGTGAAGAACACAAAGAGTGTGTTTATCACACCACAATCCGTGTTGTCTGGCTCTCTAGATTGTAATCATCTAATACATCTCTCAAGGCCTTACAAAAGTAAAATTTTTCCCATGTCATGGTAAATTCTAAACTGTGAGACCCCATACTCCTTTGAATCAATGTTCGACAACCATATTCATATCATAACATGAAATAATTCAATATAAATTTCAAACATGATCCACAAAATTATAATCTAAGAGGGCCTATAACACCTTAGGGACCAATGTTTGGCGTCCTTCCAAATGAATCTTTATTATTCCAATACCCTATCGAAACAGTAGGTATTCTACCATGAAATATATCACAACAACATGCATATCTTTCACAATATCTATCACAGGACCATGCAATCAACAATTCACCATAAATGGAATGATAAGAACTCATGAAATCTGATCGCAATCATGTTCCTATATGATGCAAGATATATAATAACCTCATCTCATTGGGTTTCAACAGAAACAAAACCTTATTAATATCAATTATAAAAACACAAAACACGTGAATCACCCACTGGTAAAAGTAAAACAACTGAAAGAATTGCAATGCCAAAACATTTAATATTTGAGGTAACATGGATTTTCCATGTACACGAGTTAGCTACTCCTTGGAAAAACTTATTACCAAATACATATTACTTTTTATCCCTATCTATAAGCTCAAAACCACAAGACAAAGTAGAAAAGAAACTACTATAATACCACTATGTAACATCCCAAATCTGGGTGCATCCTAATGGTTCCCTATACCTGGTTGGTCAAATGACCTCAAGTGCATTTCCTTAAATTCAAGAGTCTTCTGACTAGAAGTGAGGGTTATGGTCTGAAAATGTGGAAATTCTTCCCTCATAGGTAGAGTGTATACATCAGAATAACATACAATGAAAAAAAGTGAAATCAGTAATACCGTATAGAAGAAGTAAACAACATGAGACATATATTATAAAATAACTTTAGAATATATATAAATAAATGATTTATGTAACATGTACCTTGAAAATCATCCAAACAAGTCACTATGCTCGCAATAAAATACTAGAACTAATGTAAAGAAAGTAGTAAACTCCAACAGAATTGCAAGCCTCTACTTATTCCCATGCTCTCCATCTGCAATAGAAATAATATACCTAATGAAGAAGAGTGATTTCCGTTATTTATAACTACAACCCTATAATCAGTTTGGGTCCAAAAGCATGACTCAAATAGGATGTGAGATAAATCCTAGAAGGAAACAAACAAAGGATCTGTTCCTAATAGTCAGTGAATATATATAAAAGAAAATATGAAAAAATGAAGCAATAAACTAGGAAGTAATCAAATGTAAGCTATCACACAATTTCAATAACAATCATTTCAGTTTGTGAATAATTCAAACCCTTGAATAATGAATCCCATGATATAGCCTAAGCTTATTATCCCTCTGTGTGATAGTAATAACAGAAGTCTCAAAACTTCATCTAAAAAACCACATAATACTGAGTCCAAGATTGTGCATCGGCTTCCCATACTTGTCGCAAAAAAACAACCAAAATAAATCCTCTTTGAATGTTCTCACAGTATAACACCTCTAGTTTAATATATCAATAATTCAATATTTAATGACCCTCTAGGAAAGCTCACACCGTATAACGCATTTGGTCTAACAATGCACTAATCCTTAATAAAGAACAACCTAGGTGGATCTCATGGTCAATACCCATTTGTCTTATTAGAAACGAAAAAAATATATTGAACACCTGGAAGCTCTCACAGTCTTTTCACTGTGGTCTAAAATTCATTTAAAAATGACCCTCAAGGTAGATCTCATGGTCTACCATTGTTGTTCTATTTTTACCAGACATATTTCACACTCAATACCTCTAGGGGAACATAATAACAAATTATACATAAATGACCCTACCTTAGGATTCTCTTACAGTCAAATTCCACTTGGTCAAACTGTCACAATGTCAATCACATGCATCTCAAATAAATTTTAACTCCTCCCTAATAACATGAGGAATAGAAATAAAAGAAATCCAAACATGAATTCCAGAGCAAACAGCCATAATCTACCACACATGGGAAACACACACATAATCAAGGTATTAAGCCTTACTCCTATGCAATTACCCTTTTTGAATAAATCAAAACATATCAGGTATGAAACATGACCATATTCCAAAACACCCAATGACATAAATATGGATATTTGGAATTTTTAGCACATATAGTCAAAAAACAACAAATGAGAGGAACAAAACACCTACCTTGATTTTTTTACAAATAACCCTCTTGAACGCAGGCCCATGAATCATTCATGAACGATGTTGATCCACAAAAAGGAAATAAAAAATTAAACCTTGAATAACCCATAGGACAAGAGGAATCATGAAGTGAGGATCAAGAAGAAGGAAGAACTCACCTATGGGATTCCAACAAACCCACCCGAGATGGGGTCATACCTTAGATAGAGAATCAGTGGCTTGGACATTTATTTTCTCTCCTGGTTTCTCACGGATGAACCATAGATAGAAGAATAATGATCGGTAAATTATATGCATCCCAAATTTGATATATAAATTAAAATTAAAATTACATGACATGTTCATTTAATGTAAATGTCGTGTACTCACCTCAACGGGCCCCCGTGTTAGGTGGTCTGCTAGGTCACCTACACATCCATGTACTTGACCATTACACAGCTACTATACGGATACACGCGGCAACCGGGAACCCATTGTGTATTCAAAAGTACATGGCGTGTACATGGAAATTTTCACATTTCCCCCTTTTTCCTCGGTAACAACCCCAAATAATGATCCATACCTGAAATTAAGATCTTGGTTTTAACACTGTTCTTGGTGACAGTAAACCCTATGTATGTATGAACGTTTATTCTACTTTTATTATTGTATTGGAAGTAAGAAAGAAAATGAAATAATTATATATATGTATATAATATAAATAAAGGTTTATTACAAGTATATAAATGTAATACATGTTCACTAAACCCATATTTAATACAATCAATGTAGTGTGTGAAGGAATTACATCTCTTTTATAGGGTGGTAGTCCATACTTCGTAAAACAAAATTATCATTATAATACAAAATGAAAACTAAAATGATATGTGTTTTAAAAAGAATAATGAAGCTTTATATCATATTAAATATAATTAATAATATATATAAATATAGTTTCAATTATAATTTCCACTTATAGAGGTAGTAAATAAAATTGAACAGGCATCGTTTTGTGAGGTAGAAGTTTGTCTTACACAGAAATATTATGTTCGTTAACAATTAGAAGGAGGTGTGTATAAGTGAATGTTGAACCCTTGTAATTATAAAATATTACTATATTTTTTATATTTTTGGTATTATTAAATCATTTAATAAAGAGAGAGGAATGGGTTTAGATGGAAAATAATAGAAAGAATCATATGATAAGGTATTACCTCGAAATCGAGTAACTCCTTTCGGTTTCCTCCAAAATGATTCCATAAATGAATTTATGACCAAATAGAGGCTTCAATGAATAATTTTGGTATTTTTGGAAGTGGAAGGGGTGGATATTCACAAATACTAAGTGTGTTTAGTGGTTTGAATAAGAGGGAGAGGTAGTGGCTCTTTATAGGGAAGGAGAAGTGACACTCTGGTAAATATTTGAAGAGAGAATTCCACCCATCATTTTTATTTTTCAAGTGGAACCAATAAGGATAAAAATCCATGAAATATTAAGATAGGGTCGAAATATTTCTATAAAATTTATCTGGGATAGGTTTATAGGTCATTTTCAGACATAAGGTTTTGGTTTAGTCCCATATTTAATAATTTAACATTAATCGATGTATTTAATTTTAAGCACATTCGGTAATTTAAAAAAAAAACTAAATTGACCTAATAATAAATTATAAAATAATATTATCACAAATTTGGAATTAATTTAAAAAATTTCAATCCTAGAGGTGGAATAAGTTTACATAAAATTATTCCTGCTGATGGGGTGACATTGCGGGTCTAAATTTAAAAATGATCAAAATTTTAATATGAATTTTATCCAATTTCAATGTGAAATTGTATATAATGAAATAAATGTATATTATTGATAAAATAATCATTTAATTTATCATAATTAACTTTTTATTATATAATTTAGACAACTAAATAAATTATATGAAAAAAATATTTTTGAATTAAAATCTAATATTTTCCACAATTCATTAAAAAATTTAACTGTATAGAATAATACCAAAAATGTATTATAACCTAATTTTTATGATTATAATCCTAATGTTTGGATTATTTTGACATATTAATTATATAATAGGGTGAAAATTTGGATTTAAAAAGGTTTCTACATTAAGAGGTTGTAAAAATACATTTAAAAAAATATATATTTGTAAGCCTTAAATTGGGATTTTTATTTATCTTAAGAAAAAAAAATATTGAATGCATGAAAAATATATTTAATTGAATATATTACATATATATTAAATTACTATAACTCACTAATTTTAATTAAAATAATTTATTATGTAAAAAACAATATTCACCATAAAACTATTAATATTTTTCATTTATATTAAATTAGTTTTCATATTCATTTATAATTAACTGATAACCTATGAATTCATCTCATATTTGTGTAAACAATATATTTTCATAAATTAGTAAATAATATTCATAACTCTTAATTTAACTGATCGGTTATATCTCATCCTATTAAAAATTAACACTTTAATAATATATTATTGTGTTGTAAAACTCAGTCTTGCGTGTTATGAAATCCATTGAGGAAAGTCAATGTTTCTTGTAATTAAATTTTTCATTTAAGTTTTTTTTGAAATAAAAAATTTATGTTGCATCTAGTGCAGGTTTAACATGGTAATACATATACGAAAAGGCCAACAGAGTGATTTAATATAAAATAAACTATTTTCAGTGCTACGTGAAATGAAAAATAATGCAAAGGTTAAATTAATAAAAATTAATTATTTCAATGAACTTTGGGGAGTTACATATTGGAATCTAGGATTGAAATAAAAATGTGACAAACTGTTATTCCCATTCATCAAAACATATAGATAGTATAAAGTCAACATAAAATTCATTGTAACAACTGTCAATGTGGTCTGGAATTTGATATTGGTGAAACTATGTACCTATGAATAAATCCACGGTAGAAGGTAGTGATCTTTATAATGAAGGCTATGATAAAACCTGTGTATATAAATTCCATTGAAAGTATTGATCACATAGAGAGGATATATTATCAATTAGAACATCCACCAAAACTCAATCATATGAATGTTGTGTTCCATGTATCTCTATTTAGGAAATAAATACATGATCATTCACATGTACTGAAATGAGAGAGAATAATTATTAATCATGATCATTATTTTTCTAAAAAAGTAGTGGAGTTTATGTATCAAAGAGAGAAAGGGATATTAAGAAAGACCACTCACCAAGGGAATGATTTTTTCATGAAACCACCAGTTTGAGGAAACTAAATGGGAACCTGAGGATGTAATGAGGTTGACGCATCATTAGATTTTTATGCTAAATAAAAATAATTTCATAGTTGAAAATATATTTTATGTGTATTAGAATATAACACCTTGAGATTTTATGATATATTTGTAATCATTTTTTCTAACAAATTTAACATTTTTATTTCTTTCATAACACATAACCGGATTTTTAATGAACCAATACATAATATTAATATTATAATTTAAACCTGATGAATGTAAAATTTCTATTAAACATGGAGGATTGAATTGGAATAATTTTTTTAAAATATTAATGATAATGTTTTATATAAGGAAGGCATATTGATAAAAAAACATAGTTATTAGTAATGTGTCTATTTGTTTCAAAAATAAAATTTTCTCAATTTTTTTTTCATATTTCATTTATTTGAATAAATAATAAAATAAACTATTTAAACATTCAGAAAATGTATTTGACATAATTAATATAATTTCTTATATCTTTATGTAATAATTATATTTGATTGAATTTTTAGAATAATCTGAAATGAAATTTTTTTATGGAATATTAAAAAATATAAATTTATATTAAAATGTACCATATCATGTGAAAAAAATAGAAGCTCAAATTTATTTAAATATTATTTATAAAATTATAATTCATTAAATTATATATTTATTGATCCAATTTAGTTCATTGGAATAAATTTCATTCTGAAATTTGATATTAAATTTTTCTAATTGAAAAACAACTTTTTTGTTTCTTCTATGACTCTAAATTTAAATCAAAATATTTTAATAAATTAAATGAAATTAATAAAAGTGATTGTATATAACTAATTAGATTAATTTAAATTATATATTAATGTCAACATAATATTTTGGAAAAAATGAATAGTAATAGCTGTAAATATTAATTATCATGGTTAAGGTTACAACAAGATTACCGGTGGGTTAAAAAAATAACATAGGGAGTAAAATTACATAGAAAAAAGTCCAACATCTATATGATGACCTTATTTTGACCACATATCATATTAGTAAATATATTTAACATTTTTGGTTCCTTTTTTATTTTCATAAATGTGGTTACCCCTTTTTTTATAAACATTCCATGTGTGCCCTCTCCCGCACTTATTAATGGTCATAACATCTCTTATCCACATGACACTTAATTAACAATTTGGTCCATCAAATTACATCCAAAATAAAATTCTTAATCTCCAAAAAAACATCCTATATTCCTTATTTTTGTTATGAATCCATCCTATGAAGGCTTCTGAATTAAATTTAAAGGGGTTCTTTGAAGAAGGTGTATGATCCTAAACAATGTGTTTATATTTTATTTCTTCAAATAAATCATTAAAAAATAATTCAATCATGATAATATAATAACATGAACATATCCCATATAATGAGATGTAATTTTTTAGTGGGGTGACCTATATCTGTCTCCTCTTCTATCATGTGGGAAATGAATCTTTCGATCATACAGACAATAGACTACTACATCGTGATCCGTTGATGTTCATTTTTCATTACCACCACTCATGGATAGTTATTATGAATGATTTAATATAATTATATGGTATTTCTAAAATAATTGTAAATATGAAATTATAATATCACATATTCCATTTTTTGTGTGTGAATATGATAATGTCTCTAACTTGTATGGAGGATTACTGCCTCACGAGGTGATTTGATTCATTATTCACTTATTTGTTTCATGGAAGGTATTAAGGATAGGTTTCATAAATTATATTACATAAATACCATATAATATTCTTGTTTGGGTTGTTTAGGATAATCATGGAAGGTTTTTGGATGGTTTTTGTGGTGAATGGAGTAGTAGTAGAGCTGCTGAATAAGATGCACATCATGTAGCGTTTACCTGATGTGTAATGTAGGTTCACATCTTCTATATTTGAGTGGTTAAAATAACTTTTATAGATGTGGGGGATCCCATTAATTATATTTAATTCATGTAAGTGTCTTATAAAATGTAATAAATAAATTTTAAATTGACACATTTTTTAGAAAATTTTGGAATTTTCAGAATATACGAGGTTTACACGACGTGTAATGATTACACAACATGAAACCATAGTGGTGTAGGTTTTAAAACCTCATGTTTTGGATGATATTCAATTAATCAGATATAACCACATCGATATTATATCAGAAAACATATTAGTACCCCTAATATTATTTCTAGAAATCACCTCCTTTTCTCTGATTAGTAATATTAGGTGGATTCCCATTAATGATCTGTAAAAATACATTTCTTTCTTCATGGTCAGTTTTATCTTTCTCCTATATCGGGGATTCATTATCATGACGTTGTTTTAGTTTTTGGTTTGAGTTGGGATGTGTTTTTATTATATTAATATATGGATTAGTTTGTTCTATGGCTTCCCTTATATGTTTCTATTTTGTGGGTTTTTTGTTATCACCCTTTAGTACACTACGAGTTGAAAAAGATTATTTGAAGCTGGGAATCCATTGTTTATCATTATTGTAGAGTATGTGAGAGGTATTTTAACTTGTTTTGCTGTAAGATATGATTTTTCTATATTAATCAATGATAATTAATTAATTTTTTGATATTTTAGGGGTAAAGGGGAATATCTTGCATGTTTTTCGTGATTTTTTATTATTATATATTAATGAATATACAAGATATAATTACCGGATGAAAATTGTGCCTGTTTATTGAATTGATTATTATTTATGACAAGTATTATGATTTCTGTTTATCTGGATACTGTTTTTATAACACCCACAAATTGAAATGGGCTAACCACTTATATATGGATATAGAAAAGGTTTTCCCAGTATTATGGATTCTGTGATAACTCCCCTAAAATAATGATTTGAAATGTTATAAAATCCCCCATGTAAAATTTTAAAATGATATTTGATGTGATATTTGTGTGTTCATTATATGGTGATGCAATTTTTGGTCAATGAAATGTTAGGGAATGCAGGGATGATGGTTGTATTTCTTATTCTATTTTGGAGGTGTGGGGGCATTTTTTGTATGTGATTGTTAGTTGGTGCTGTTTTTATTTTTTGGTTATTATTTTAGGGTGGTGAGGGGATGGTTCTTAGGGGATGATGAGCTACTTTTGGTATATGTTTTTGCAGTCCTGGATGTATAATGATAATGAAATAATTATTAAATATGATTGAAATTTATGGTGTTAGGTTTTCTTCATGGGACAGATATAAATAATTTACAAAATAAATGTTGGCATATGTGGTAAAACGTGGTGTGTAAATAATAATGAAACAACACATCTGGATAATATGGTTGGATGAAATGTTAAATATGACATGTATTTTTTGTGACGTTATGATGTTAGAGTTGGGAAATCAGTGGGAAAGCAGTGTTGGGTACCCTTGATAGATATTCTAATTATTATGTTATTTTAATTTGATTTTATTATTTGGTGAGTGTGCATTGGTGATGTTGTGATAGATAGCTGATCTATTTAGGGGCTGTTGTCTGATTTGTTTTTTCATCATTTTGTTAGTATACTTCTTTAAAATGTGCATGAGATACTTTTTTGTTCTTAATGAGTATACTTGTATTCTTACCCAATGAATAAAAATTGATTTGTTGGTTTCTAGGGGGACTAAGTGGCTTGGGATGGACATTACTGCATTAGATCATTATATAGTAATTATTTCATTGCTATAGATTTACATTTGGGTATTTTACATTTGGATAATTATATATATATATATATGTTTTATTTAAATATTATTAGTGGAATGGTTTTGGTTTCCATTTATATTATTTCATGGAGTTTATTATAGATGATTCATCTTTTTTCAGGATCCAATATTATTATAGAGGGTTATATTGGATCGGGTAATACCATATATGCCCAATAGGGGCTGAATTGTGACTTTTACAATTTCTTCAAGAATCCTGATGACTGCCAAAACTATCGTTCCACAATATCTGAATTTTTATGTAGTGTAAGATAAATATATTGATGAATGCACATATATGTAGTGGTTCATGGAAAAAAAGTACCCCCGTCCACTCCACCAACCCTATACTCCACGAACTCGGTAATTTTCACTATTTTGTCCTCTTATCAATAGATCATCCAAAATTCGGTCCAGGCAGTTGACACCTTTACACAATGAGGCTAAAATAGAAACTTCTGGTTTATACACAGAATCGAATACACTTCTTTGTACAAGAAGCTGATTACCCAAAATGAAAAGAATATTTGTCTAAAAATTCATTCTAGTTGATCTTCATAGTTTCACTAGCATGAAAATGACATTAGGTGGATCCTTATCTTCAGAAAAAATGTACTTTAGGTAAGAGTAGTTCAGAGTCAATCTAGTTGAAAATAGATCATGAAATAAAATCATAAAATTTAACAAAAATAGATTCTTGATAGAACATCGATATATAATATGAATACATAAAATTTTTCCTTTACTATAGAAAAACAATGTCTGATAGATCTTGGTTGGAGCAGATCTGTGTGACTTGTATAACTCTGTAAAAATTTTAGTCTACAAACTCAACAGGTTGTTCTTATAATCTTTTTCATGAATATTTGTATCTCTGTTTGTAATATTAAATAACACAAATATATAACAAATAAAGATGAGTTTTTATCCTTTCAAATTTAGATTGAAAAATTTCTCCGTAAGAATCGTGATATTCAAATGTTTGAATAACAGAGTAGTCATAACTTCCCATAATAATCGGTATGAAATCCTTTAATTAAATCAATAATTTTAATCACAAATAAACGACATTAAATCAGTCAATGATGTTCTTTAATATCGGGTGTTAAATTTTTTTTGATATTAGCCTGATATTTTGCATAAAGACCATTACACGATAATGTCGTATTTTAAATCATCGATGCTAAACATATGGTTGATGATCAATTCTACAAAAAGAAGGTTGATCTCAAATGTATGGTAGATCATCAATACCTTTCACTTTAACTTTCAAATTTATGGTATATTATTGATACTTTTCTCTTTAGAAAAATGTAAGATACATGATCCAAAATTTTTTATAGAACATAAGGTTCATTATAAATGTAATGTTGATGATCCATACTTTTGTGATGAAAACGTAAGGTTCCATACTTACGTGTTGTTCTTCTTCCATACTTTGATGATATTGACAATTTATGGTTCAATTACTATACTTTTCCAATATCACAAATACAATGATCCTTTACCATACTTTTCCAATAATGTATGGTTGATTAACCATACTTTTATAATCTCTCATAAAGTAAATGTATAATTTTATCCTTATGGTATACTCTTCAACGTAGGGTATGGACAATGATTCCAGAACACTCTAAAATGATTTCTGAACACTTTGTGAAATATTCCACGCTGATTAGATGCTTTAATATTATTCCAAAATAGAAATATAATGAATATTAATTTCCTGAAATATTCTCAATGTAAAATCATTATAATAACAAACAAGGGTAATTGTGAGCATCAAAATCATCATAAAAAGATAGAGTATTTTTGAAACAATACATTTTAAAAAATCTCCTCTAATCATAATAGTATATATTAGTGTTGAAAACGTCACATACTCATCAATATCCCCCATTTGGATGATCCAAAAGCCCATGTAATAACCCATGAAATTAATTGAATATAATTTAGAATTTTTTTAAGGGTAAAATAATATTTTATTTTAATTGAATTATTTCAACAAGAAATAAATAAAGTCTTGTCCATAGTTCTCCCATATATATTAAAAATATATTTTTTAAAATTAGATTAAAATTTCATTTATAATTTTATTCCCCCATTTATAATGTAAAATAACAAAAATAATATTTTTTGTTTATCAAAATATCTCTCATAATGGTAAAACAAAAATAAAAAATAAAATTATGTATTGTAACTAAATTTCTCCCGTGAGAAAAATATTTAACCATTGTATTAAAATAAAATGTCATATTTATCTAATTTATATGCATTTTTATGATATCAAAAAAATTATATAAATTGGAATATATCACATTTTATGTAGCACTTATCTAAAGTAAATGTTATCAATTTGAGCCACTATAACTTATCCAGGCTCTACCTCTACCTGATATACTACTTCCTCTTCAATTTGAGGTACTACCTCAATCTTATAAACAACTTCTCTTACAAATCTATATCCTGAATGATCTCCAGTTGTTACAAAATTTTTTTGAACAAGCTCCTCACTAGCTTGAGCTGCTATGGGTATTTTCCTCTATAGGTCCTCTTGACTTCCCTTATCTGAAGGTTCAATGAAAGCTTCAAATATAATTCTTATTGATTTTTTTGAAACCACACTAGTACTTAATTAGGCTTTTTGTTCTTTTTTATTCCTAGTATTCTATCCTAGAGAAGACTCTTGATCTTCATCAGCACCAATAAGAATGATATTTCCTTTCAGAATCCTCCCAAAAAATATTCTTTTTCTTAATGTTACTGCACAGAACACATTATTATGATGGCATCAGACTCTAGAATCTACTAATCTCACTACATCATACTTAAATAATAATTTTTAAATGATCCTTCCCTAGGGATAGAAGTTCATTCTAGCCTCTCGTTGATAGAATTACTTTAAATAACTTATCATACAATGAGGAAAATTAAATTTGATTTCACTCAAAAATAGAATCATAAAATACATATCAGGATATAAAATCATTTCCAATATAGAAATTCATGGGGCAATCCCTGCGTGAACAAATTTTACAGGAATTTTCTGATCTCGTCCTATATCTTTGATTATCAACTTTCTATAATTCATATAACCAAATAAAAATGAAATAATGTTCTTTGAAATATTTTTATTATCTCCAATGGATTTCAAATCAATGTGATAAACACTTTCACGTGGGATGTTTAAGATTCTATCTATTTCAACAGACAAAATAGAAAAACCCTGATCTTAAATTTTCGCGACTATGGAGTCCCCAGTATCTCCAGGACAGAACTGAATAGATTTAAAAAAAATTCCACTATACCTCCTATAAAAATTATGTGTTTTCATTAATGAACATTTGATCGAGATTCTGAAAATCCAAACAATGCTTTAGTGTTATAATGATTTCGTATAACCATTCCAATTCCATTACTTTTCTCTGTAAAATATTTCTTTCTGCCAAATGTTGTCACTTGGCGTTACTAGATTCTCCTTCAGATATTCCTTTTGTGTTGGTTATTTCTATATCAATGTTCTGAAGGCTCAATGGTTTAGGGTTTTGAAGGTTCATTCAATGGTAGATGAAGGCTGTAAGGGTTTCGATGTTTCGAAAGGATTTAAGAAATTGAATGGGTTTGGAATTTGAAATGGGTTTTGACAACATTGATTCCCATGTCATTATATAAATTATAATCATTACAATAATTCAAATAATCTAAAAATGTATGTGGAAAAAAATATAGTAGTGTAGATGATATTTTTAATTATTCTTAAAAAAATAAAAATATTTAAAAAAATAATGATTAAAATAAAATATGATTAAATTTAATCAAATAATTAAAATTGCATTTATAATTAAATAAACTTAGCTCCCCCTTAATAAAATACAACATTGCAATGGGATGTGGTTTTGTAAAAATATCAGCTAATTGAATTTCAATACTTAAAATTCAAATAATATATCCTTCTTAAGAACATGATATCTTTGAAAATGATGTCTGAAATCTATATATAAAGTCATAGAATGATTAATATGATTTTTTGAAATATTTATTACACTTGTATTATCACATAAAATAGGTGTATTATTAAAATTTTGTCCATAGTCCATAAAAGTGTTTTCATCTACAACACTTATTCATAGAAACTTCCCATAGACACATATTCTACCGTGGTTTTTGACAAGGATAATGAGTGTTTTATTTTACTAGACCATGAAACTAAATATTTTCATAAAAAGTCACAGGTTCCTGAGGTGATTTTTCTATCTAAGTTACAGCTTCAAAAAAAGAATCTAAATATGAAATTATATTAAAATCAGATGATTTTAGATAGAGAATGGATTGAAAAACATTTCCTTTTAAATATCTATTTTTACAGCACTTAAGTGTGATTATTTTTTATTTGATTGAAATCTTTCACAAAGTCATATTGAGTACATATTATCTAGCCTTCTAGCAGTTAGATATGATAAACTACCAGTCATACCTCTATAAAACGTGTTGTCAACTAATTTTCTAGTTTCATCTAGATCATGTTTTATATTAGTACATAGAAAAGTTGTATATGTCTTATAATTTTCAGGTCCTCTTATCTACATTAAATCAGTAATGTATTTTCATTTATTCAAAACAATTCCAAAATATTTTTGATAATTTTGATGTCCTAAAATGAAATATAATTCTCCCATAATAAACCTTTAAAATTATTTTTGCATTATCTTTGAAAACTCATGAAAATATTTTTTTATTTGTTAATCCCAAAATTACATCATCAACATGATTTTGAACCGATAATATATTAGAGTTTACAATTTTATTAAACAATTTTGGATCTTCCATTCAAATAGTAGAATCATTTTTCAGTAGAAACTTTCTTAATCTTTCTTACAAATATCTAGGTTCTTTTTTAAGTCCATAAAGATCTTTAGTATGTTTAAAAACAGAATTAAATTTTTTAGAATTTTTAAAACTAGGAGGTTCCTCAACATAAACTTCTTTCATTAAATAACAATTTTAAAAAAATGTATACCTAACATCCATCTGAAATAATTTAACGTTCATATGAGATGTATAGGCTAAAAATATTATAATAGTTTATAATCTTACTACAGTGGAAAAGGTCTCGTCATAATCTATACCTTTTTCTTAATTATAGCCTTTAGCTACTAGTCATGAGTTATTTCTAGTTATTATTCCTTGATCCTCTTGTTTATTTTAAAGACCCAATTTGTTGCTATAACTGGATAGTTCGTGATCTTTTAAATAAATTCCAAACATCATTTCTATTTAACTACTTTAGTTATTCTTTCATTTTTATCATACAAAATTCCTCAAATAAGGCTTATTCTAATTTCTTAGGATCTAATTGGGATAGAAAAGTAGAGAATTCAACATCATTTCCATCTTTTCTTCTAGTAATTATTCTAGTGTCTAAGTCTCCTATAACAGTTTCAATAGCATGACTCATTAGGGTTCTAGAAAATCTAGGTAATACACAATTAGGTTCATCAGTTCCATGTTGATCTCAACTGGACTGAATATGGATTATATTATTCTCAAAATCATATTTTAGTTTTTCAATTTTCATGTTATCATTACGGTCAGATTCATCAACTTGATCATTGCTTTTATCAAAAGGATCAGATTCCTCAAATTTCATGTTAATTTATTCTTCAACAATCATTTAATTTTTATTAAAAATTTTATAAGATTCAGAGGTTTTAGAATATCCTAAAAATAGGCAATTATCATATTTTTATGGAATTTACCAGGATTTTCCTTAGTGTTCAATGTGTAAAACTTGCATCCCAAAATATTAATGTATTTTACTTTATGTTTTCTATTATTCTAATGTTCTTATGGTAACTTTTTGAAAATTTGTCTAATTAAAACTATAATCATTATATAACGATCTTTGGTTACAGCTTCTCCCCAGAAATATGTAAAAATACATTATTCATTTAACAATGTCCTAGCCATTTCCTAAATAGTTATATTTCTTTTTTCAACAATTCCATTCTAGTGAGGTGATCTTGGTGTGGAGAAGGTGTGTTTAATACCTTGATTTGAGAAAAATGAATTGAATTCCTAAATCTAAAATACTCTACTATGGTCTCATCTTAGTGGAATTATTTTCAAATCTTTTTTATTTTGAACAAAATTCCAAAAACATTAAAATATAGTAAAAGAATATTTCTTATATTTTAGAAAATATATCCATTTAAATCAGTAAGACTCATAAACAAAAACTTATCCATATAATTTACCATCCAAACTTTTTGTTCCTAAATATATAAACATATAAAATTAGATATGCTATAGAGGTTTAGATGTAGCAATTTTTTAAATTGATTTGAAGGATGATTTGTGATACATTCCAAGTTGATATGCTTCAAAAAATCTGTCCCTATAAAATTTAAGACTAGGTAAATCAGAAACTAGTTGTTTCTTAGATAACCTGTGTAAAGAATATATATTTCAATATCCATGTATTCTATTCCATATCCAAGATTCATTTATTTAATAATTTAATCAATTTACTTCATGTTTACACACAAAATTTATGTCTAGAATATAAACATTATCAATTATGGGTGCTCCAAATTTAAGAAATTTACCTTTAAAAATCAGAACAACAATTTTTATAAAAATCAACATAATAACCATCATCACATAGTTTATAGATACATATTAGGATTTGTTTCAATCCTTTTACATAGAGTACATTATTTATTGAGATAGCTTCTAGATATCCAAAAGTTATAATGCCAATTATTTTCCCATTGGCATTGTCACCAAATGTTACTAATCCACCATTTTTTTGAGTTAATGTTTTAAATTTTATTATGTTCCCAATAATATTCATGGAGAATCCACAATCCATATACCATATTTTCATTCGTTTTCTATGACCGGCTACCAGAAATGGTATTCAAACAATAGTTTTTTTAATAAACATATTCTATTGGGACTAGCATTGTTAGCTAGTAATGATTTAGGAATCCAAACATGATTTTTTTTCTATAATCAATATAATTATATAAACTACTTGCAATAATATATTTCCTAATCCAACTTATTTAAAGTTTCCTTAAATAAAATTTTCTAGAAAGGTGACCATTTGTTCCACAGTATTTGCAAATTATTCCTTTTTTACATGGAACCAAATAGTTCTTATATAGCTTGGGTATCTCACCTTTACTGATTAGTATAAATCCTTCATTTTTAATCACAATCTTTCCAATAATTTCATATAGTCAACTTTCACCTTTTTAAGAACAATAGTTTCCTTTTTGTATGTATCTACTTCTTTTTGAAGTATTTTTATTCTAGTTTCATTATCTGCAATGTTTTTTTTGATGAGTTATATCTTTCAATTAACTCTTGATGTTGTTTTAGTAGAGAGTCCCATTATCCTAAAATAATAGTGTGAATATTTTATAGTGATTTATATTTATTAAATACAGAATCATATTTATCTTCCAGCATAATGAAATAGGCTTCAAGATTATAATTTGTGAAACCAGAACTAGAACTTGAATCGGATAAGGAATAAGATTATACATCATTAGATTCTTCCATAAAGCACATATTTTCTTTTATATTCAATTCTTCTTTTTCTAATTCAGGAATTGATGATTTTTTGGAGTCTTTAGAAACATTTCATTTAGAATACATTTATATTTTTCTTTCTACTCATAATCATTTTTTAAATATTTCTTTTTCTTTTATCCTTTTAATTGAGGACAATCAGGTCTTAGGTGACCAATTTTCTTGCATTCATTGCATTTGAATTCCTTTGGATCTGTATAATCTCTCTTGAATTATATATTAAATCCATTATTTTTCATATAATTTTTTTAAATTTTCAATCCATCTATGCTAGTTCTATTCCTAAATCAGATGTGTGATAACTTTCTTCCTTTTTGATTTCTTCTTTCTTCTTCATTATCTTCTTCTGAGATGTAACATTCCGAATAGTGTTTTCTATTTTGATCAATAATTTATGCTCATTATCTTCATCTTCTATATCAACTTCTTACATCATCATGGATCTAATAAATTCTCCCATAGTTATATTATTAACAGGTTTCGATTTCCTAATGGTTGTGGATACACACTTCCATTGTGTTGGAAGTAATCTGAGTACTTTCATGGCTCGATCTGGTTGTTTAATAGGTTCTCCAAAGGCAGTTATGTTGTTGAATATATCTATAATACTTTCATTAATATTAGTGTTGCTTTCACAATCATGCATTCTAAATGTATCAAATTTTAGTTTTGATGTAGCATACCCCATTTTTTCTGACACTTTCAGTTCCTTCATGGGAAATTGAAATTGTTTTTCATGTCACACATGTGTTAGGGAATCAAGATACTCGATTTAATTCATTTGGTCCTAGAGCACAAATAATAGCATTCACTGATTCTGAATTTTTTTCATACTCTACATCAGTTGCTTCACTCCTCATTTCCGATTTCTCAGAAATTTCATATAGGGTAATAATTTTTTCGTAGAGTCTATATCCATGATTCTTTAGGTACATAATCATCCTCGATTTCAAACATCCATAGTTTTCTCCATTTGTATAAGGAGATAGAATCATTGAAATTCACTCTTTTGTATCATCAATTGTGATATTAATATAATATTTCTTCTTGTTATAGAATTTACAAAAGAACCTTCCTCTGATACAAATCACTGGATCAGGTGATACCAAATATGCACAGGAGGGGGGTGAATTGTGATTGTTACAATTTCTTTAAGAATCGTGATGAATGCCAAATATGTCATTTAACATTATCAGAATGTTTATATAGTGGAATATAATTATATTTATGAATTCATAGATGTATAGTGGTCTGGGGAATACAGGTCCCCTAGCCAACTCCACCAATTGTTTACTATAAGAGATTAATTATTTTCAATATCTTATCCTCTTATCAATAGACCATCCCGAACTTAGTGCAGGAAGTAGAAAGTTTTACAAGATATGGCTAAAACAGAGCCTTCTAGTTCAAAAAAAAAAACTGAAAACACAACTTGGTACAAGAATCAAGTTACTCAAAATAAATAGATTATTTTTATAAATATACATCCCAGTTGTTCTTCATACTTGCATTATCATGCAACTGATTGTAGATAGATAATCGTCTTTAGAAAAGATGTTCATCAGGTAAGAGAAGTTCTGAGTCGACCCGGTTTCAAATTTGTCATGAAATAAAATCAACAACTTTAACAACAATATATTCAAGGTTTATCTTTGATGTAGAATAAGAATCGTTAACGCGTTTACTTTTCTTCAGAAAAGCAGAGTCTAATAGATCTTTGTAGTAGTAGATCAATATGACCCTTATAACTATGTAAAAATGGTAGGTGAAAAACTCGAGAGCATGTTCTTCTATTCTTTTTCTTGATGATTTTTCTCTCTTTTTTAAATACAAAATAACACAGAAATATAAAGAATAAAAATGAGCATTTTCCTTTAAAATTTATATCCACAAATGTCACCTTAAGAATCGTGATATTCAATGTTTGGAATAACTGAGAAGTCATAACTTCCCTTAATAATCATCATGAAAATCTCTTCATAAATAAATCCTATAAATCAAAAATAAATGGATTTAAATCATTCAAAGATCTTATTTAATATTGGGATATGAATCGATCATGAAATCATCCTGATATTCTGCATAAATATTGTTGCATGGTACAGTTGTATTGTAAATATTTGATTCTAAATGTAGGTTTGCTTATCTATTCTTCAAACATATGGTTGATATCAAACATATTGTTGATCATCTATACTTTTCCCTTCAACTTTCATTCATATGGTATATTATCCATACTTTCCTCTATAGAAAAACATAATACACATCATCCATTCTATTTGATGGAACATAGGGTTCATTATAAAAGTAAGGTTGACCATCCATACTTTTGTGATGAAAATGTAAGGTTCCATAATTACGTAAGGTTATTCTTCCATAATTTTCTGATATTACAATCATAAGGTTCATTTACCATAATTTTTCGATATGGAAAACATAAGGTTACATTAACATACTTTTCTGATAATGTGTGGTTGATTAACCAAAATATTCTAAACTGCCATAAAGTAAATGTAGAATTTTATCTTAACGCTATGATATTCAATATATGGGATGGAAATTGTCTCAAGAACATGATAAAATTATTTCCAAACACTTTGTCAAATATTCCATGTGGATTAATTGCTTTAATATTATTCCAAAATAAAAATATATTCAATATTATTTTCCTAAAATATTCTCAAAGTATAATAATTATAATAACAAACAAGGGTATTTGTGAGAATCGAAATAATTATATAAAGATAGTGTATTATTGATACAATACATGCTCCACAATCTCCCCAAATCCTAATAATGTAGATTATTATTGAAAACAACACTTTCCCAAAAGTTAATTCATCTTATATCATGATATTTGTATACCTTTTAAACTATTCAACCACCTAGGGCCTAATAGAGTTAGGAATCATGGGTAATTATTTATATCCCCTCACTATGATATCTTTGGGGTGTTGTGTACATGAAAATGTGGTATCATAGGTAAAAGTTGAGGGATAGACGAGTTTTTATATTTAGGAACAATGAGGATGGAATGAGGTGTATTGGATATCTTTTCAGATGTCCATGGTGAGTCATACAGGTCATGAAAAACAAGCATGGTTTGAGATTTTATCCCCCCCTGCGAACAAGAATATGGAATCAAACCCTGTCGAATGACCAAGTGAGGTGGATATATTTTTAGTACAGAGACCTATTAAGGGTGAAATCATCTAGATGAATTATATTCCTATTTGAGTTGGGTTATTTTGGGATGGTTATAATTCATAAAGGGAATTAAAGTATATCTAAATAAAATTCAATTATACTCGGATATGGAAATTTTTGTGTGATTTTAACTATGGATCTTGTTCTTTATCTGTGAGTATCTTAAGAAGATGAGGGTCATTATGTTTTTTGCTTGATAACAGTAAGCTTTATCCTGAAGAGGAGGATGAGCTTTGGCAGAGGCTTTTGTGTAAGTTTCATTAGAAGGATTTGAGGAAGTATGGGGGAAATGTTTTGTATGTGTTGATAGTGAGATGGATGAAGGATATCTATATTTTGTTCTTTTGGATATAGTCCATGATGGGATACTAGTCCTATTGATGACCTTTAGATGTTGGGAGATGAACATAAGTTGAGGCATTGTATCTGGGTGATAAAAAAGAAGAATTTGTTTCATGTGTCAACTTTTAGAAAGAGTTCTATGCAGAGTTCATTTTTTTGACCATGAAGATATCAAAGAGTTGGGAGATTATTTCTATTCACTAGGGGAGTATGTAAGTGGGGGAGTTTTGAATATATTTATTTAACCTTTAATGTTTTTAGTATATCTTTTTCTTTATGAGGAATCTCATGTTATATGAACTGAGTTGGTACTATATATTTCTATCGTTTATGCAGTTACACATTTTACATTTCCAATGTATCTATATGTTCAGAAGATGCATGAGGTGATAGATAAGATACAATAATTAGGAGGTTTGAAAAAAGTGTGGAACTGATAGGGTTACTCAAGGATGAGAGTTTTTAGTTGAAGGTCAAAGGTGATATGTTATTTGGGGTTTTTACTAGTGGGGAGTCATACCCATCAACTTACATTATGGACTTTTGTGAATATTTGTTTTTATGTTATTTCTAGGGAATGCAGATTGGTGTGTTTTTTTGGGGTTTATTCCCATCTCTAAAACTTGTATCAAGTGGTTCATCAGAATTTTTTTGGTGGAGGTGTATAGATTCAATTCCAGACATAGTAGTTGTTTCTAGTGAGTCCATTTCAGCACAAAGGTTAGTACTCTTATGTTCCACCGAGGAGAGATAGATCATATAGATGATAACCTAAGGATGTTACATATTTTCAGGGAACCCAAACCATGAATGGTTATGGATATTTCCATCAGTAGATATGAAAAGGAGTTGGGATTAGTTATTTTCACACAATTGAGGTAGCTTTAGTAGTGGGGCTAGAGATCATTTGAGGTATGCTCTATTTGTCATCTACAATTTCTCGTTCCATATTTGTCTTAAGTGATTCATACTTTTTTGTTTCACCCTCTCTATTTCATGCACTTGAAAAATTGTTATTTTGGTTTCCCATTCCCCTCATTTTGACTACACTGGTTGGAGGTCGAAGCATATTCTTTGATTTTTTCTATGTTCATAAATGAATGATGGGGCCATTGCATTCCCATGTGGGTATTTTCTTGTAATAGTGTCTTAAATACAATTTAATACCAGGATTCCATTGTTTATATTCCATAAATTCTACTATTAACTTCTTTTGGAGGAGATTCATTTTCTCATATAGGGACAACTAGCTTGTGGGATTCATTTGTGAGAGGGGTTTCAAGGTGGAAAGTAAACGTATGGAGTCCCTTCATTCACTGATTTTTTTTATATCAGTAGATTTATTAGATAATTTGATGGTGGATGTTCATACGGATGTTGGGGAGTTTCATGTTGTTTTTATTAATGTGGTTTTGATGGTACCCCCATCAACATGACATTCAGTTCACGATATACTTGTATTATAGTGATTCTACGATTTCTATGTATCCTTATCATATGAGTCCTTCTATGGTGTGGGAGTTGATGATTTGGATAGATTATCTACTGTATAACGTTATTATCTGGAACAATGTATCTTCATGGGGTACTCTAGTGTTGTTCACAAAGAAAGATGATAGTTGTCTCAGGCTGTGTATATACTACCAGAGGATGAATTAGGTAATGTTCAATAATTGATACCCTCTTCTAAGTATTTATGATCTTTTCAACCAATTGAGAGGAGATAGTATGTTTTCTATGATTTATCATTAGTTAGGAGATAACCATTTTAGGGTTAAGGGTGTTGATATCCAATGAATGTCATCATATGTAGTTATTTCCACATTCAGTTTTAATTCATTATATTATGTGTTGTAAACAAATAATCCTTGTTCATGAGACTTATGAACATTTATTTTGTGAGTTCACGGTCCTTATAATCATTATAACCATTGATAATAGCTTGATCTACTTGATTTCAACGGATAAGTAGGACCATCATTTCGGATATGTCTTTTATTTTCATCGATGTTTCCTTATCATTCAGTGGTTTTCCAAGTGTTATTTTTGTATATGAGAGGGGAATTTCTATGGGCATGTAGTGCCTTAGTAGGCTGGGGAAGCAGATCCATCAATGGTGCAAGAATTTGTTTCATTAGAATCAACAAAAATTGCAACATAGGTTTGTAGATTCATTGGTCTTTTAAGCTATTATTGGAGGTTTTTTTCCTATTTCATTGATGGTGTATCCTTGTTCATAGATTTGACCCATAATGACAAGGATTTTTCATCGAGTGATCATTTCAAAGAGGAATTATGTATCCTAAAGTAGAAGTTCGTTAGTGTTCCAATTATTCATTTGAACGTGGAGCGTGTGATGATTGATTTGTTTTGTAAAAGATCTCATCTGGTCTTGGGATGTGTTTTTATGTAGAGGAGAGTAATGATCTCTTATGGGTGTAGGAAGTTGAATCACCACAATAGTAAATATGGAACAAGTGATATTGAGTTATTAAGATTTGTGTTTTTGTTTTTGTTGTGGTGGTATTAACTTAATGGGGAACCCTTTGTGTTCTTCATAGATCACTAGAGTTTTAGGTGTATCGATAATCATCATGACCTATTTTTGAGGTAGTAGTGTTGAATTTAATTTCATTCAGATTTTATTTAGATCTCATAAAACTCAATAAAATGTATTTTTTTGACACATTGAGTAGAATGTAATAAAATTATGCTTTTCATGAATCAAGGGATGTCTGTGTAGTGATGGAGGAGTTGTAACCCATTCATGTAGTCTTAAATGGTGGATTATGGTAGATGTTTTTATTTAATATGAATGTGTAGTCTTCATTGATTTGGCATATGGAGTAGTCAACATAGGGAGACTTAGAGGCAGAGGAGAATCTTAATTTTGTTGCACATGATGATTCTCTAGAGGGATGGTTGGAGGATGAAAAAAAACAAATGTTTTTTCCTGGAGATTTTTTGGTAGTGTAGCAGGAGGGATTACTTCATGAGATTCATATATCACTTTTTTTGATAAACCATATATTATCAATGATTTAATGTGTAAAGAAGAAATATTTTTCAGTCCAGGAATGATAGAGATGGTGGAAATGTTTATGGAGATGAGTTTGGTTTTTCAATAGGAAAAGGTCGAGTACCATGCCCCATGTTGTTTATTTTATCATTTAGATGTTCCTGAGTATATAAAATATTGATTTATTTCTTCATAGGGTAACCTTGAGATCTGGTGGATTGTGCCGCTTTCTGTGTAATCATTGAAGATTTAGAGAAATTAGACCTAATATATGTGATCAAGGAGTTGGGTGTAATTGATGATTCGAATATGAGGTATATGGATTAGGTGGTACATTTTTAAGGAGTTACATGTTCCGTTTTCTCAGATGAGGATTCTTGTTATACCTCATGTGATTAGAGGGCATTTCCTCATGTTTTTAGAACATGGATATGCATCAACAATTAATTACACCATTATATAAGTGGAAAGATAGAGAGAACTATCCATATGTTAGAGGATATGTTCTTTTTGTTCATATTATACAAGTGTGGATCTTGTTTATGGGAATTTTTTTTTGTTTTGTTTTCATATAATAACATCTCTCACCCATGCATCGGCTTGGTTCTATTTTAGAAATTTTAAGAGCGACCATGTATATCATCATTATGTTGTATGGAGGTTGGGGAGGCTGTAATTCATGGCCCCAATATAGTGAAAAGAATTTCTATTGATTCCTGCAAAAATGAGCATCGAAAATTTGATAGTCCTAGAAATACCTAAATTAAAGGTAATATATTATTCACAAAAAGAAGAAATGGGGAGCTTGGATCCATAAGAGATAAGATAGATTGTTCACATGGGTAACATAACCCCCCATATACTCATGGGATCACATGAACTTGGGAAGGACATGCAGATGGACCATGTGGTATAAATTATATATAGAGGACCATGTTAAGCCACTAAAGTGTTCCCTCTTACTCTTGTTAAGTCATTATAATGAGCCCTTTTCCTCTCTTGAATATGTCTAGGTCTATTGTCCCAGTCTATCAAAGAACAAAAAGTTATTCTACTCAACCATGGGATAACCTGAATAAAAATCAATGGGGTAATAGAAAATTATTAGTAAAACAATGCATGAAAACCTAACGAAGGAAGAAGGCATTTTTAGTAATTTACTTTCATATGAAAATGTTATGTAATTTGGTTTTTTCCACATATCCCTTGGTGACATGTTTTACTTTTCTTATGATGGCTTTATAGTGTCACATTCATCAGGGGAAGGATATTGGAAATGTACAGTAATCATGTGACACACCTCCATATCCATAGTCTAGAGGCATGGATTTTCAATGAAAATGTCAATGAATAGATTCAAGATCCAATATTAATCATGTGATTCACCACATATTACTGTAATGACATTATATGATGAGAATTTCAGGATATAATGGGATACACTTCTAAAATTCATGTAATTAGGAGAATAAAATTAACAAATAATGAAGACTCATGTTGTCAAGGTTACATTGTTTTTCATGTGAAGGGGTAATTATCCCAACTTGATTGTGTGAAGGCCTTTCTGTATGCTAACCTGATTTCATCAAGGGCTTCCAACATGCCAGTATGGTCTCATGATGAAACTAGTACAAATTATTCTAGATCACATGAATTCCTTTTAGACACTCAGTCTTGTCGACTTGATATAGAAAAGGTTTATTTTCTTGTCAATATGATTATTTTAAATCCCTTTCATAAGTCAGGGACCAATAATAATAGTTATGATGGTATATAATTTTAGTCCCTCAAGATCATGAGACTCATAGATGATACCTGGGTGATCCAAGACTGGATCATGTGAAGCACATTATACAGAATTTCCTCCAATGACTCCATCTCATATCTGTGAGATAATCACCATGCAATGTGGCGTATAATAGAGGCATTGAGGCCTATATATCCTCCCTAGAAAAAAGGATGATACATGAATAAGACTTCTACATGGGAGAACATAAGAATACATATTAGTGATAAAATTATCATGATTAAAAAGGTATTACACTTGGTAAAATACGAGGAATGACATAAAATATATAGTGGTATGAATATGTGATTCACATGATAACTATGTAGATCACACAAACAACTTCTGGTGTGTGATCTGGAGTAGGTGAAGGAGTTCCCTCATATCGACTACATCCCATGAAACATAAAATAAGATAATTTCTGAAAAAACATGAGGTAGATATACAATAAATACTAAAAAAATGACTAAATACATATGCAATGATAGATACAGTAATATTCATACACATTTCATGACCTACCTAGGTCATGAAACATTAATAGGACACGTCTCTTTAGTCATGATTCAACCTTCAAACATTCCATTTGGATTGTTCGATGTCTCTTAGACATGTGAAGTTTGTCATGTGATGCTCTCTGGGCATGAAATCTTGGTATTGTGATGACACTAAGAACTGTGACTCATTTCTAGTGAAGAGCTCTATGATAACAATCTAGATCTAGAAGAATCCCATAGACTTGTCTCTCATGTATTAAGACAACTATAAAAAATTTCAAAAAAAGTCTTGTGATTTTCTATAGACAAGTCATCCAATGCATGAAACACCCATCAAACGTGTCGGTGGATTCATTCTACATGATCCGGGCATATCACTCATGTCTCAGAAAGTCCATTAGACATGTTCACCATGTCTTGTGACGCACCCCAAAAATGTTAGCCTCATCAAGTTACACCCATTAGATATGTCATCCCAGAAATTCAACGTTCTTCACATACATTATTCATATAGTGTGAAATTCTCCATACATGCTACAAATTGTGTATTTATGGACAATTTTTTATAGAATATATTCTCATTTATGTCTTGTAATGAAATAAGTCAAATATTTGTTTCACACAACACTGACCTGATGTATTTTACATGACACCAACAAGGTGTACATTACATATAACCAACTCGACAGACACTACATGAATCATCGAATCACCATACATTACATGCAACACCGACTTGGTGTATATTACACAAAATATTAATGTTTATATTAAACATCATTTCACTATTATAGTTATTTAAATGATACATTTATAACCATTCCATTAAATAAAATAATATAAATTGTAATAAATAATTTTAAAATTATTTTTATAAGAATTTTATATGAATAAAATATATTCATACTGAAAGATAAGTTTTTTGGTAATGTCCTTTAATGTTGAGAAACACTATTTTATTAAATAATCTGATTTTAATAATGAAATAATTTTTTGGCACATCATGAAATTTAATTTGATAAAAAAGTTCCCCTTTTAATTTATAATTTCAAAATTATATTAGGGTTATTATTTGGTACTTTTCTAAGAAACATCATTTTTTGGATGAATAGTGAAAAATACTCGATTCGAATTCAAAAAAAAATTCATCTAATATTAATATATGGATAAATTATATTTTAATTTGGTTATAAGTTTAATTAGATTATATTGTTATCAAATAATCCAATTTTTGTGATTGTAACCAATTTCTCATTAAATTGAATGTAAAAACATAGAAATCTTTTGATCATTTTAACATTAAAAAATCGCATTGTCAACCAGACCGTGACAATGATATTAAATTAATTTATACCAATTATAAATTTTTTTAATTATAAATAATGGATTAAATATTTATAATAATCATAATTTATAATATATAAAAAGGCATACTTAGTTTCTGACAAAAAATATAAGTGACTGTAATTAAAATTAATTACATTGTATAAGGAAAAGATAATCTTAACTAAGGAAGAAAAATTATATTTATGACCCAAAATTATGTAAAACCAGGTCCAAAACCTCTATTATGGCCATTATTATTCCATTATCCTTTAATTATTGTGTTTTCTTGGATTGTTATGACTTTTTTAGGTAAAAACGTTTTTACCCCTTACATGATTTAAATAATACCAAGTGAGTTCTTTCCCTTCCCTATAAAAGGCCACCACCTATCCATCTTCTACACACATCTTGAACATAATAATTTTGTACAATATCTACTAAATAAACTACCCAAAATCTCTTAATTCCTTATATAATCCTCCAATTGGATACAAATCTGTCAAATGAAGACTTTTGGAACATACAAAAGGAGTTACCCAATTAAGAGGTAACATATTTTCTCAAGTCCTTTCTTTTATTTTCATTCTCCACCCCATCACCTTTATTTCATATCCATGATTGTTTAAAAACATCAATATATAATGTATATTGGAATTTTTATGAAATTTCTTCAACCCATAGTTACACACACATCAATCTAATGGATTACATACATAATGTTTTTATGTATGACAAACTACTGCTTGACTAGACAATGATTGTTTAATTCTTCGTACTTCCTATCAATGTGCAAATTATGATAATAAATCTCTTTATATATGTTATATATAATATTTATCTTTTTATTTAATATTATGTATTAATTTTACAGCACTTCTTTTTTAATATCCATTTGCTGTTAATACGATAATTTTGTTTGGGGAATGGTGGACCATCGCCCCCTCAAAGGGATATTATTCATTCATAAACTACATGGTTTGTATTAATTATACTTATTTTGTGTATATATAAGAAATATATGATATAATAAATATAATATAATAATGATATATATATACTCATATATAATTATATTTTTTTTACTTTCTATCTTTTAACACAATAATTAAATAGAAATAGTGTTCATGAGTACATACGTTCTACTGTCACCATGAAAGGTGCCTTCTGTTTTATACTTATATATTCTATATATTATTATAAAAAAAATATAAAAAATATAAATAATATTTATATCACATTTTACATTATAGAATCATTATATAAGTATAAGGACCAGTGATATAACAAATTAAGACACATTCGAGGAACAATGGAAGTATTATCAGAAGGGAAACCATAACTTATGATGGTTAAAAAGAGGGTAATATAAGGTCATAATAAAACCATAAATGGTCTAATATTTAGAAATATGGTTCTTTAAAATATTTATACTAAATTCATATTTATTATATATCTGTATTTAATGAGTACAAAGAGAGTCGAGACATAATGGAAGGGGATTTAATCTCACCTTTTTAGGGGATACATGATATGTTCACCACTCTTTCCATTTATATGGTGTATATAATGCACATGATTTTATAAAATGATTTTTATATTTATTTTTAATGGATATTGAATATCCATTTTTAGAACACTCATTCATGGGGTCTATTTTTCAAGTGTTACCAAATCAATAAAAAATCGTTTTCTCAATTTTCCTTCTTTGGGACTCATGTTTTTTATAAACCTAAACTAATTTTGAAGGTGTATATACTTCCATTTTAAATTTTATACACAAAATTTTCTTATTTTCGTGATATTTTATGCCTCATGTAATTTTATTTTCTAATATCGAGAATATGATCCCATGTTACCAAGTTTTCAGAGTATATTGAAATAGTATAATAGATTTTCAGGATTATTTGTGTTTATGATTCCTTTGATGAAATATTATGACCAATTTCTCAAGAAAAATCCTATGTTTATTTAAACTATGTTTATTCAAGATATACCCATGTATTAGGATAATTTATACACTCTTTTGAATATATGATAACATTTTAAGAAAATCGGACCACCATCTCTCATGTAGGAAATCAATTGTATTTAAAAACAATATTTTTAAAAATGTTTTCAAAAGTATTTTTAAAAGATCTATGATACCAATTTTCATAGAAAAAAGGTTCTAAAATCGTTTTATATGATTCCTTTATAATATTTCAAATTTATTTTCAATTAAATGTTTTCTTAAAAATGTTTTATATTTTTAAAAAGTGTTTTCAATGCATAAAGAGTATTTCACGCAATAAATGTTCTAAAAAGGCCTTTAAAAATTATTTACCATCAAAGATAATTTTTTTGGTGTTACTCACACCTTTTTGGGGAATTCATTAAATTTTTACATTCAAATTCTTTTTTCTAGTGGATTATGTTTAGACAGAATGACGTTTATGAAACCCATTTCTCTTTCATGAGTTATTTGATTATGAATCCAGCTTCATTCAACGAGTTATGTTTATGATTATATTATTATGAAACCAATATATTGAAAAAGGTTATGATATTATTACTTTTCTATAATAACCATTTCTTTTCTTAGGTTATGATATGATTATTTGTGATCATTTGTAACACTTATGAATGATTTCCCTATGATATGGGTTGGACATTTAGCTCCCTTCAATGAATTGGGTAAATATTTAAATCAAATAAGATAGACTAATATGGTCATGGGTACGATCCTTGACATAAAAAATGAAAATTTAAGTGAATTATGGCTATAATTATTGTATTAGGAGTGAACTCATGATACTAATATGGCCATGGGAGTGAACCATGACTATGAAGATTTTATGGGTAGTGAAATTATACTACCAATATGGTCATAGAAGTGATGACATACCTACTATGGAAATAAAATTATATATTCTTATTTTTGTACCACAATTATATTATTTATTCCTATGTTATGCATCAATGGATTATATTATTTATTTCCTTATGATTCATTTCATTTGAACTACCATGCTTTCTACCATGATTCATTTATATCATATTTATTATAGCATATGATCTTATATTTTCATGATCATGTTCTCCATCCATTGTGTTGGTGATTATGCTTACATGTTACCCTTTTTTGTGCATACTGCGACTTTTAGATCAACCCTTTATATGTTTCCTTCTACAGCTTAAGATGATAAGTATTATCTTATATGTGTCTAAGAATGTTTCTAGTTAAGAAGAACCTAGTGGGAGAAAATGAATCTCACTTATATACCATGGGTAATGTTTCCACGTTTCCTAAGGCAATATAGCAGTATTATCTTTAGAAGTCTTTTTGTATATGGTTTTATGTATTATGAAAAATGTAATGTAATGTTATTGGATGAAAAGTGAGGTTCTCTATAGTTGGTATTAGAGAAATTATTTTGTTAATACTTGGATTCTAGGATGATGAAACCTCATTGAGAAACCTAATAATGTGTCTAAGGAGAAGTATAAGGATAAAGAAAAGAATAGAAAAATGTCTATATGTTATGGTAAAATATTTTGTTAGTGTTTTCCATGAAATACATCATTTTTTGGATACTACAAGTGTATATGTCTCTAGAAATATTTACCTTGGTGTGACTACACTGACGAAATGTTTGGGGCTTGACTTACAGTAATCAAGTATGTGATAGTGGTCCTTGTTTCACACCAAGATTGAAACTACCAGGGGATATGCTATGAGAATTCAAATAATATTCACAAACCATTATAATGAAAATAAATAAAATATTGTTATGAATAAGAAAGGATAAAACTATGGTTTTATAGATGAAGCAAGGTTTCAAAACATAAAAATCATATACATTAGTTTTCATGATTTTGTGGTTACTTGATATATTAACTATTTTATTTTCAAAGAATTTTATTTTTGTTAGTGGCTGGAACCTAATAGAACCATGTTAATGGTGATTACGATGGATAATTTAAGGATTTTACTCACGATGAACCAAATTCTGTTGAATCTAGAATGAAATAACTTATTGTTATTCTCTCATAGATTTCTAAAACTTTTAATCCTAGAGGAATGATAAAAGGACATAACAACATTCAATTGAGTATTTCATAAGGCCACATCCACCTTCATTAAAAGGGTCTTCTGATCCATGTGTTTCTGAACAATGGATTAATACTACTAAAAATGTATTCTTTGTAGTCCAGTTTTCAAACGATGAAAAATTCATTCTTTCTATCATTCTTTTAGAAGGAAAAGAAAAATAGTGGTGGAATCTAATCAATAGTACAAGAATGAGAGAAAAGACTGAGTCCATGGATTTGGACGAGCTATGGTACTTATATATCAATAAGTACTTTCCTCATATTCTTCATACCAAGATAGAGAAACAGTTCCTTGTGTTTAAGTAAAGGGATGATGAATCTTTTGGTACCTATAAGGCCAATTTCACATGATATGCGAGTTATTCCTCAAGAAATATCATCCAATCCAAAATCATTGTTGATAAGTACGTACGTGGATTAAAGCCACTTCTCAAAAGGGTGTTGCCCATAAGATGCATTGGAGCTATAAAGAGACTGGGTGTTGTGAAATCAATAATGAAATGGTGGTTAGAGACATGTATCCATATCATGGTTTTGACAAGAAGGGGAATATGGAGTTTTATGGAAAATATAAAAACCATAAAATAAAGATTATGAGCTTCCATTTATTCTATATGTGTGGGAATAATCATGGAGAAAAACACATTAAGGTGTATGGTAAATGTTTTTAAGTGTGGAAGTGAAGGCCATCACACATCTAATTATCAATGAAATTGTAAGAAGTGTTATAATTTTTTGATGGGGAAAAAGTGGCATAGAATTCACCTCACAGAATTGTAACCCACTTCTAAAACCCAAGGGATTGTGTTGATGATCAACTTCAGCAACCTCATAAGCCAAGGGACATGTGTAAATATCATTAATTAATTATATATGATGTGGGGTATGATAACAACTGATTAAAGGTACACATACCATCCATTCTAGAACTAAAAATGTGATAATTGATTATGCATCCACACACTTTTTCATATATATTGATTTTGATAAAGATTTTATGATTCTAAAAAAATAATTAGATGTTTGATTAGTGGTGTAACCCTCTAATAGTAAAATTTGTATATATCATGTCTATGATTCCTCTCCACATGAACATTATATGAATGTGATTATTCTAAATCATGTAATTATTCATTAGGTAGAATTTGATAGAATCATATCCAGGAACTAGATTTCTCTATATAAATACAACATCAACTATCTAGTAAGGTATGTGACTATTGATATATTAAACCCTCCAATGATCATCCATCCTAGTAATAATTATTAAAAACTTCTTGTGGAAATTACTCCCAGTTTAAGGGTCTTAATTCCAATTCAGAAATGTTATTAATCTAAAATGGTTGGGGATAAACTCTAATTCAATGATATTCCTATATTATGGGATTTTGTGAATGTATTTCAAGAACCGTTTCCTAGTATTCCTCTAAAACATGATGTTGAGTCCTTTATAGAACTGAGTCCCAGTTCCATACAAATTTACAAGACTCTTTATTGAATAGATCTAAATGTGTGGAAGAAAATGAAGAATCAACTCTAATAATACCTTGATAAGGGATTCATTTTGAGATTTAGGTCACCATGGGGTGCACCAATTATTTTTGTGAAAAATAATGATGGTTCAATGCAGCTCTGCATTGATTATTAGGAGTTGAACAAGATCATTTTCAATAATAAGTATTCCCTCTTCCATTTTGATGATTTTGACCGGTTTCATTGACATCAAAACATTTCCTAGACTGACCGTCACTTTGGATAACATTAATTGATTATCTAGAAAGGGGATATATATATACATTTATGAAAAAAAATTCCGTACAAGGTAAGGATGCTATGAATATATTGTTATACCCTTTTGTCTTAATATTGGCAATGATATGTTCACGGATCTAATGAATCTAGTATTTATAGATTATATTGATTAGTTTTTTTAGTTTTAATAAATGATTTTCTTATCTATTAGAAGTGAAAAAAAGCATGAATATCACCTGAGAATTTTTTTAATGACCCTACTGAAGGATAAAAATAATGTAAAAAATACAATGTTTGAATTTTGGATGCAAAATGATTCATTTTGGGATACATAATCTCAAGAGTTGTTATAGTTGTAGATCAATAAAATGTGAAGCATATTTAATGATACATTAGAACAACCATAGTGACTGAGATCAGTACCTTTCATCATTTTGAGGGATATTATATATGGTTTCTGGAGAATTTATCAAAAAAAAATCTACTACTCTAACCAAGTTGATTTGGTATGGTGTCATGTTCCTCTAGATAGATGAATGCGAGGAATTTTTTAGGGAACTGAAGAAAAGGTTATTCAATTCACGTTTTCATACATTACCCTATAGTGGATAAGGGTTTACAATCATTACTGATGCATCCAAGAAAGGATTGGGGTGTGTTCTTATGTATAATAATATTATTATAAATTATACATCATTGACATTGATGATTCATGAGAAAAATTTCTCTACTCATGATTTAGAGTTAGTAGTGGTAAATTATTCATTAAATACATTAAGGAATTATATTTATTGAGAAAATTTTGATATATATATTGGCCATAGAAGTATAAAATATCTATTCACATAGAAGGAGTTGAACATACACAAGATAAGTTGGTTTGAGATGATAAAGGATTATGAATGATCAATAAATAACCACCCTAGGAAAGAGAACAAGATAGATGATGATTAATGTCAGAAGGATCACAATAGAATATCCATAATTTGGATTCCAAATGATCAATTATTTCTATATTTTTGATGGATGGATCATGAAATTAAAAAGGGAGGGGTAAAATTATTATCTTTCTCGAAATAATCTTTACCCTTTATCAGAGTGAATTTTAAGTAGGTGTAGAAGAAAGGTGAAGAGATTTAAAATAATTCCAAATACGTTCTTGAGTGTAACCTTGACCAGGATGGAATGGTAAGGTTCAAGAACCATGTATGTGTCCCATCTATACGAGAATCGAATAATAAGATATTAGATGTAGCTTATAGTTATTTGTTATCTATTAATAATGTATGTACGAAGTTCTATTAGGACTGGAAAAAATAATTATGATGGGATGGAATTAAGAGAGACATTGTAGAGTTTGTATCTTGGTGGTTGGTATGCCATAAAGATAATATGTAATGAAAAAAAGTCAAAGGGTCTGTTTCATCCATTACCCTTGCCACAATTTAAATGGGAGAACATCACTATGGATATTTTGGTCATACTACCAAAAACCTCTAATGTGTTTAATGTTATTTGGGTGCAATTACATCACCATACTCAGTCAGGACACTTCATTGCAATCAGTGATGACTTCTCTATAAATTATCTTTAGTGGATATACATTAAATAAGTCATAAGGTTTCCTGGGGCGCCACATTCGATTGTATTAGTTTGGGATTCATGGTTTACCTAATTTCTTTGGAGAAGTCCTTGTCAAGAACATGATATAGAATTGAGTTTTAGTACTTCTTATCATCCTAAGAAAGATGATCAGTCTGAAAGAACAATTCAAACCCTAGAGGGAATGTTGATATCATGTTCTCTAGATTTTAAAGCATGGTCGGATCAACACCAAACACTTGATGAGTTTTCATACAAATATATGTTTCACTTATGAATTTAGATAGTGAATAATTAAGTCATTTATGGGATTTAAAATAAAGCTCCAAAGTGTTTGGATGAAGTTGGACAAAAAAAGCTACTGGGACCTAAGATAGCTGAATAAGTAGTCATAAATGACAGAACCATTCAGCAGCATATAAAATAATTTCAAAGTAGAAACATAAATTATGCTTATAATAATTGGTATGATCTAGAATTTGATGTTTTTGAAACAATGTTTCTACAAATATCAACCCAATGAAAAGTTATGTGACTCGGGAAGAAATGGGAACTAATCGCTAGGAATATCATGTCCTTTGATATTTTTTATCATATCAAGATGGTATCGAATTGCTTTGAACATCCAACAATCCTCTCTAATATCCCTAATATATTCCATGTATATTTCTTGGGAAAGTAAATACATATTCATTAACTTTTTCTAAACATAGAGATTATACCACTAGAGATGGATCATTCTATCGATGAGTAACCTATTGAAACTCAATATGGTAAAAAGAATGTTATACAAAATGAGACTAGTCACATTTTCATGTTTTATAAATAAATTAATAGTAGGAGGAAGCTATGTGGGAATTTGTGGTTATTATAAAGCTTAATTATCCAATTTTTCTTAAATGAGTGTAGAATTTTAATGGAAAATATCAATTTATAGGGGGTAGAATGTAACACCTCATGTTTTTTATGGACCTTTTTCTCACTAATATATTTTTATTTGTGTATTTCAATGCACTAAGTCAATGATTACACTCACATGACACCAACTTGGTGTATGTTACATGGTAAAAACTAGGGCAGCATTACATGGAAACCACTATTTGTATGTTACATGAAGCATCAACTCAGCGTATGTTACATGAAACAATAATTTGGTGTATGCTACATGAAACATTTATGTTTCTACGGAAAATAATTTTCCTATCATAATTATTCAAATGAGATAATTATAAATTAACCCTAAAACCAAGTAAATTGAATGGTAACAACTAATTTTCAAATATTATTTATAATTTTTTATATAAATAAAACATACAGACAATGAAAGATATATTTTTTTGGTAAAGTCCTTTTTTGATTAAAAATATCATTTTATCTAATGAACTAATTTTAATGATAAAATTAATTTTAGAAACAGTTAAGAATTTAATTTGATAAAATAAAAATAAATTTTTAATTTTCAAGGTTGAAATTTCCAAATTGATATTTTTGTTAATTATTAGAGAAATGTAATTTTTGGATGAATAGTGAAAACCAGATTCTAATTCAACACTACTTTACCATATAATGTATTCATAAGGATAAATTTTATTTCAATTTTTTTTAATGTTTTCATTATATTAAATTTTAATTAATTAATCTATTTTGGGTAATTGGAAACAATTTCAAATTGAAATTGGATATCAAAACATAGTAAACATTTGATCACTTTTATATTTAAACCAACATTGTCGACCCGATGATGGTATTAATTTAAAATTAATTTATGCCACTTAGGTGTTTTAAATTTGAAAAATTGGATTCCATATTTGGAATAGTAATAATTATTTATATCTAATAATGTCAACATAGTTTTTCACCAAAATTATTAGTGAAATTAATTAATATTAATTACATCAATTATGGTAAAATAAAGCTTAACTAAGGACTAAACCTTAAATATAAGAACCAAAATTACTTATAAACATGTCAAAAACCCATTGGCTAGCCATTTTGTAGCCCAAAACCTTCAATTAATTGAGTATGAATGTTTTTTATGAATTTTGTTTGGAAAAAACGTGGGAACAGATAATTTGTTTTAAAAAATACCATCTGAGTCATTTTCATTACTTATTAATTGCCACCACCTATCCATATTGATCACACCTACCAAACTGAGTATGTACTACCATGATCTGCCTCATAAACTTACCATAATAATTACCTTCCTCCAATAAGCCTCCATTATTCATAAATCAGTCCAGGGAATCCTTTTGTCGCAAACTAAAAGGGGTTACATGATTAAGAGATAACATCATCTCTCAATTCATTTCTTTTATTTTCAATCACCACCCCATACACATTATTTTTTTCCTTGAATGTGTACAAAAACAGTATCCAAAATATATTAGTATGTTTTATTGCTATGTAATCAACCTATACTTACAAAAACCTCCATCTAATGTATATAAAACATATTGTTTATGTTTATAGTGAACTACCACTTCACTAAATGATGAATGGTCAATTTTCCTTACTGCCACTCATAGTGGAAATTATGATGCTCACAAGGGTTATATATTTTATATATTTAACTTATTATTTCATTAATAATATTTCTTACTTTTATATCATATATTTTTTTTACTTTACTAATGGTGTTATTATGATTATTTTGTTTTAGGAAGTGTGGACTATGACCCCTTCAATGTTATACGATCTGTTCACACACTACATGGATTTTATTAAGGATAGTTGTAGTGAACATTTGAGAAACTATATAATTCATAAATCTACTTTAACAATTAAATATATGTGGATATATATATATATATATGTACATAATTTTCTTTTTTACTTACATTCATTTAACACGATAATTAAATGGAAATAATTCATGTTTATGTATGACCTATCATCTCCAAGAACGGTGTATTCCATTTCATACATATATATTATATTGATTATTATAATACACGTATAATAAATATAAATTATATTTAATTGGAGGTTTAAATTATGAAATCATGATATAAGTATAAAAAACCAAAATATAATAAATTAATATACAAGCGAAGGACATAGAAAATATTATCTGAAGTTAAACAATAAGTTATGATGGTTAACAAGAAGGTAATATAAGGAAGTAATTGAAAAATATAGGGTATTATATATTATAATATGGCTCTATAAAATAATTTTAATACACTTATATTTATTATTCATGTGGTTTTAATGAGTATGATGAGATTCAAGACACATGGGAAATGGATTTCATCTCACTTTTTATTTCTGTGAGATACATGCCATGTTCACAACTCATTCATTTTTTGTGGTGTATGTACTTACCATGATGGAATTAAATGTTTATTATTATTAAATTTAGTGGTATTAACTTATCCATTTTATGACCCTTCATTCATGGGGCCTATTTTTTAAATGATACCATATTAGTAAAGATTATTATCTCGATTTTCATTCATTGATACTCATGTTTTGTTATACACTTAAACTCCTATTGAAGGACTATATACATTAATGATACATTTTATATCTTGCATTTACCTATTTTCATTATATTTAAGGATTCATGTAATTTCCTTTTCATATATAGAGAATATCATCCCATGTTACCATGTTATAAGATTATATTAGAACAATCTCATCACTTTTTGAGATTGTTTATGATTTTTCTTTTGTTGAAGGAAGATTACGATCTGTATATTTTGAAAATTCAGGAGTTCAATTATCCATAATTTATTAAATACATATCCTTTTATTAGAAAAACAATTTATACTCTTTGGTGCATATGATAATATTTTAAAATAAAATGGCATTGTCTAACACTCCATTCTAAAATCTTCTATATTCAAAAAAACAAGTTTCCAAAAAAAATTAACAAACGTTTTTTAAAATATCCTTAAAGACCATTTTAATGGAATGAATATTTTATAAATGTTTTATATTATTTTTTTAATAAATAAAATTTATTTTCAATAAAATTTCTTTTGAAAAATGGTTTATGTTTTTAAAAAATATATTTTAATACGGAAATGATATTTTCCTTAAGAAATGTTTTTAAAATATCCTTCCATATTATTTCATGTCTATGATAAAATTTTTTGGTGTTACAGAATCCATTTTTTAGAAAAACTTTCAATGTTTCCAATGATATTAATTTTACTAATGGAATATTTTTTATGGAATGACATTTCCAAAACCCATTTTTCTTTTACATGTAATATGCATTTAAAACATGCTTCATTCCATGGGTTATGATTGTTAAAAAATGATTATGAGACATGTCGTTTTCCACATGTTATGATATGATTACATGTTTATAATACTCATTTCATTTCATTGGTTATGATATGATTATTTATGATCATGTGGCACACGTATGTATTATTTCACTATGAATTGGGTGGGACCTATATCTCGCACCAATGAGTTAAGAAATGATATATATATCATGAGATAGACTAATATTGTCTTGGTAATGAAAAATGAAGATTAATATGGCCTCGGTATTGAACCATGACTACCAAGATTGTTAGAAGAGTTAACTCATACTACTATGATGTCAATGGGAGCGTACCATGATAGGCATGATGGTATGGGTAGTGAACCTATACTACCAATATGGTCCTGGTAGCATTGAGTTGGATACTATAGAAGTCATAGTATATATGATTTTTTGTTTTCTGCAATTATATGTTTTATTACTTTGCTATGATTCCAAGGTTTGTTTTCTTAATTTCTATTTGATTCATGTCTATTAAAATTCCATGATTTATGCCACGATTCATGTAAATGATCTTCTTTATGTAGGGTATGATCTTCTATTTTCAGGATCATGCTATCATAACTTTATTCAATTGATTATAGATTAATATCTCCCTTTTTATCCTTACTAATCGTTTGAGATCACCCATTTTTATGTTTCCTTCCCTAGGTTTTGACAAAATGTACTCTGTTTGATGTGTCTAAGTAGGGTGCCAGTCCAGAAGAACCTATTCAGAGATAATGCAGCTTACTTATATAAATTATTTTATGTTTTCTATGATTCCATTGTCACTGTAATGCCCTGAACCCAAAAGCCTAGAGTCAGTGAATTATTACATATCGTTGGTGTGTTCACAAAAGAATATGTCTCGAAAGACTAATTAGTTTAGTATCCTTAGAAGTACTAGATACATTCATAAGGGTTACATTATATCATAAAATGTAAAAACCACAACAAAATTGTTTCCATAGACAACACTTAGATCCCATAATATATCCCTATAGGTCAGTCATAATATACTTTTTCTCATCCTAGAAAAAATTAAACATATAAAGGGGTGAGATCAAATGCTCAGTAAGGATAACAATATAGTGGAGACTTTCGTAAATAAGCATAAACATTTTAGGTAATGTATAAGTCTAAAACAAAATACTTTTAAACTTGAACTTCAGCATCATATGGGAATGATAAAATCAAAAAATTCCATTTACTTATTCAAATGGATATTCTACTAGTCAAAAAATCACATGCAATATCAATATCCTCTTTCATAATGATGGAATTCATAATGCCAGACTTTCATAACCACATTGTAAAGGCCTTTTTCCAATACCAGAAATAATATTTTTTCACGGACTTGTTCCAAGAAACTAGTTTGTCTAATGAGACCTACAGATGCATTGAGAAGATATAGTAGGATCCACCAGTCACTTACTAAGTCTAATGCACTAATCATTTAAAAAGGTTTAAACATAACATAAACATTCATATTAAAACTAGCATATTAAATGTCAATAATTTATCTATAAACCATGATTGGTATAAGAATAACACATCTAAAATCAATCATATCAAAAAACCATTAATATAATATGGATGTTTTGTATCATATCAAATCAACTTCAAATAAGCTTAAAATCCATCAAAGTATATTGACATTGATGAAATTAAAACCTTTTTAGAGAAATATCTCTTACTATTTGAAATCATTTAAAAGTAATATAATTATAAAATATAACATTTATTTTGAAAATATTCTTAAAATCGTGTAAGGGATGGTTCTACGTTGTTATAATGAAGGAAAATAGCCTCACCCACCATATAAGTTAAAAAAACATTCTTACATTAATTTTGTCGAAAAGGTCATAAAGTACATTGTTTGGAAAATGACTGAAATATTCCTTTCAATCAATTTTATAAATATTAAAATAATGGTATATATCAATTTGACCCATAGTCTAGTAAATATTAAAAGTGTTTTGAAATACATTTTTAAGAAACATGGATGTGGATGATAAAGATGTCGCAATAGATACTTATGTAAAAACAACCTCAGATAATACATAGATTATGAAATTAACAGTTACCTTGTACTTTTACTTCGTCAAGGGCTGGTTAACATCTTGTATAATGGTGAAATAATTTTTATTAAATTATACAAGAATCATATACATTAATATGATATCATATATGATATTTTAATAATTCATTGTTAATAGTATTTTAGTATTATCGTCATTTCGGGTGGTAACTGATTCATTTTCCTTTATATGATTTGTTATTTAAGTAATGTTTTTTATGGATAGGATGTATATTATTCATATATAGAATTATATTCTGTATTTAAACATTATTTTTAATCATCTAATGAAAATTTGTCTTGAACAGATACGTTGGTGAGTGAATCTCATAGCCTTCGTGGAGATGGTAATCCGTACGTACGCACGAGTGACAATATCATTATTTTGATATTAAAATTGTATATAATTTGAGGGTATATCACATATACAGAATAATTATCATTTTATATTTATTATTTACATCATTTATATTCATTATTATACCCATCCAAATGATGAAGTGTTTAAATAACAAACTACACCACGATGTTGAGACAGTAAGTCGTACGTACGCACATATAGTGACATGTCATTAAAAGGATGGATAAAATAATGAATATGGTTGTACCATTTTTATAATAACATCACAGTATATATAATATACTATATTTATTATTTTATAATAGAAACAATAATGAAAGTGTAAGTGGAAGAAGAAAAGAACTTGAAACAAGTGATGAAATATTTACCTCTTCTTCGGGTTCTTCCTTTTGATTTGATCAGAAGGGCTTTGTAGGATGGATTTATGACTAATGGAAGGCCTCTATGATTAATTTATGACATTTTAGAGGGTATTTCGGTAGGTTTTGGACAAGCTAAATGGCTTTAAAGATATGAATTAGAGAGAAGGGGAAGTGCCCTTTTATAAGAGGGGTGATGGGAACCTTTGGAAAAGTATGAAATGTTATTTTATAATAAAATTATATTTGGTATAAAATGGCTCCAAAAGGAATTATTTAACGTATATGGTTGTTGTGGGTAGAAAACCACTCAACAAACATGTTTTAGACAGGTTTGTGTCACAATATTGACATTATCTTTTAGATTTAACTTCTAGTTAAATAGTTTGACATTTACAATGTCTCTTTGTATTTTTATATTATATAGTAAAGAAACATACTATATACTTCCAAGATAACCCCAAGTGGTTCCTTAATGATACACATATCATTATATAACTATTTTAGCCGAATCATAGATTTTTAGGAATAAAATATCAATTAATAATATAATATTTGTTTTAAAAACACTTTTATGTCAATTTTGACACTATTTGTTATTTTGTTTTTGCTAAATTAATAACTACATTATTCCATAGAAAAAAATTCATCTAACCAACCCTAACATTTCATATTAACCTAGAAAATTATTTGAATTCATAAAATGTCTCAAATTACATTTATTTGTATATTTATAGCATCAATTATTTTAAGATTTCATTAATTAGGTAATTACTGCATCATCATTGTGTCATAAATAAAATAAATTATATAATGTCTAAAAACTATAAATAAAATACCATTAGGTAATAACTATTTTTATATTTCTAATGAATATTTAAAGTCGAATTTATCTTATATGTATCCTTATATTAAAAATGGTTTATTTATTAAACATTGAATTTAACACTTTTAACTCTTCAATGAATTAAATAATAATAAATGACCTAATCTAATACAAGTGGACCTAAATAATCATATTTTATTCCTAAGGTTCTTTTGTTCTAATTACACTTATCCAGTAGAATTTTGATATGTGTTAGGGTAATAATAATAACATTTTTACCCTTAATTGCCCTAATTACTTTTAACCGTGGTAAATAAAAGAAAAAAGTTTCTATTCACCAAAAATTATTGTCATCTTATTAAACCACATTTTACATAATGATATAAACCGTGTATCTAGGATTTTTGAAATTCAACACACATTAGTGGTAAAATTATGATTTCTATAAATTTGTAAATGCTTCAAGGAAGTGGGTAAAAGATGGTAAAAAGTTCCATAAAATTTTTATATATCTTAAATTATTATAAACTGACTCTAATGAATTAAATTGAACATATATAGGTATTATGTATCTATTTCTACCTAAAATAAATTTAAATTAAATAAATAATTATTTATATAAAAATTTAGTTTTAAATTATAACTTAGTGTTTTTCACTATTCATCAAAAATTGATTGTTTTTAGAAAACTACCAAAAAATCACCCTAAGCTAATTTTGATACTCAGAATTAAAAAATGAAGTCCATTTTGAATGATTAAATTTATTAAATTTCAAAAAGTGGGTATTAATATTTATAACGGCTAGTTTGATTGGTTGTGATGTGTTAGTAGTCGAAGTTTCATACGACATGCGCTATTGTATTATTCAAAGAGAATCATACTGTGGAATATTGGTGTATTACATTCTACCCTCCTTGAAACAATTTTTTCCTAAAAATTTCTAGAATATTGCTGCATAAAATGACTCGTGTGGGTTTTCATCATAAATTCCTCGGGTTCCCACATTTTATCTTCCATCTTACTATTTCTCCATAAAACTTTTACCAGATGAGTCATCCAGTTTCTCAGCACTTGTTCTCTTGTATCATGAATCTTGACAGTCTCATCACAATAATACAGATTAGGTTCCAGTTATAATTCCTCATAAGTGAGTACATGCGTTAGGTTAGACATATATTTTCTAAACTGTGATACATGGAACACATCATGAACTATGGAGAGACGTGGTGGCATATCCAAATAGTAAGCTATATCGCCAATTAATTCTAGAATTTTGAAAGGTCTGATGTACCTGGGACTCAATTAAACCTTCTTACAAAAACTTATAACACCCTTTCGTAGAGATACCTTCAAGAAAACGTGATCTCCTACCTGAAAATCCAAATCCATCCTTCTATTATCAGCATAACTCTTCTGTCTACTTTGAACTGCTTTAATGTGGGCTTGGATTACCTTCACATTTTCCATCATTTCGTCAACAAGTTCTAGGCCAACAAGTTTTCTTTCACCCATATCATCCCAACAAGTTGGTGTGCTACATCTCCTTCCATATAACGCTTCATATGGTGCCATCTGAATACATGAATTGAATCTATAGTTATAGGAATATTCTAAAGGAGGTAAATATTGATCCCACATACCTTGAAAGTCAAGTGAGAAAAATCTTAACATGTCTTCTAAGGTTTGAATAGTCCATTTGGGTTGACCATCAGTTTGGGGGTGGTAGGCAGTGCTCAAACGAAGTTCAGTATCTAGGGATTTCTAAAGAATTTTCTAGAATCTTAATGTAAAACGTGGATCATGATCAGAAACAATCGATTGAGTTACTCCATGAAGTCTCTCATCTTCATTAATATATAGTATTTATAGACTTTGAAGTGGTAAATCATCTCTTATAGCAAGAAAATGTGCTCACTTGGTATGATGATCAACAATGGTCCATATTTCATCATTCCTTCTAAGAGTCTTTGGTAGTCCCATGAGAAAGTCCATCATAATATTATCCCATTTCGACTTAGGCATGTACCAGGGTGTTTCTTCCAAAATATGTTGCATGATAGATATTCAACATTTCCCTTCTTACCCTTATTTCCATTTCCAGAGTGTTCAACATATCTCTTCTTCTCTTGCTTTGATTTAAAGACATAAGACATAGAGATTTCTTTTTTTGTATTGATAACATATTAGAAAATATCTTCATACAATAAGAAGAATTGTGAGAATAAGTCTCAATGGAAAAATGGTTCTAAACCATCAAGGAAATGATCAATCTGTCTTCTTGGGTAATGTATATAATCTATAGCATGCTTCGCTAACCTTGTAAAGTTAGCCTCATACTTTGGGACACTCTCATCCCCCTTTTGCCTCAGTCTCAGAAATTGTTCATCCACATCCTCTCGAAGGTCTTGAGGAATGTATTTTTCTATGAAAATTTCTTTAAACTCCCTCTATTCTATAGTTGATACTTAATCATCCTTCATTGTGTTTTGAATCAATTTCCACCATTGATTAGCATCTTCAATGAGGTGGTAAACTACCATGAAAACTGTTTCGCTTTTGCTACTCCCCAAGGCATGGAACATTTTCTCCAAATAATTTATCCATTTCTCAGTTACTAGTGGATTTTTACCCCTATAAAATGTTGGTGGTTGTTGCCTCATGAAGCGATCTAACATTGATCCTCCTCACTATGGATCAAGGTGGTCCATACAGGTAAGGTTATTATTCATAACCTCAGTGAGTTGTCCCAGTATGGTGACAAGATGATCAACACCAGTTGCAACACCAGATCCACTATTATTATCTCGAGTAGGAGGGAAATCCTTACATGGAGTGCGTGCATTGATACAGTTTATATTCCTTCCACAAGGTTCCACTCCTAAACATTGGCATAAACTAGATTAGTTTATGAATCAAAACGCATAATTCCATACTTGTAAAACACTTAACATAAATTGGACAGTTTATAGATATAATCCATAATTATAAATATGTTTTTTATTTAAAAGTATATACTCATAAACCCTTCATAATGGTTTGTTAATAAAATGAGAATTATCCTAAGCATATCCCCCGGGAGTGTCGTAACCAAGAGTGCAACAAGGCCCGTTATCGTGCATGAGTTCCCATTCGAGTCTAGCTCAATACGGTGTTTTCTAGTTTTACCCCTATATACATCTGTGCCAGAGCTGCCTCAACCAACTCATATCAAGAAATGGATGTATTTCTTGGAAAACTAAAAAAATCTCTACAATATGAAAATTCTAAGAAGTTCTTCTATACTAATCCACAAATTCTATCTTAGGGTAATGCGATCTAATCAAAGTTTATCAAAATCCAGATTCCAAGGATTGTACTAAACTTGCTCTCATACCAACTGTAATTCCCCAACCCCAAAATCCCAGAGTTGTTTCACTATTATGTACCATTGGCATGACAAAAAAAGATCATGTCTCTAAATACTGATTAGTTTAGTAGCCTTGGATTTACTAGATACATTCATAAGGTTTATATTACATCATAAAATCAAAAACAACAACAAATTTTTTTCCATAGACAACACTGAGATCCCATAGACTATCCCTGCAAGCCAGTAATAATATACTTTTTGGAAAAATAAAACATTGAAATGGGTGAGCTTAGATGCTCAGTAAGGATTACAATATAGTGGAAACTTTCATAAACAAGTGTAAAACATTTAAGGAAATGTATAAGACTAAAAAAAATCTGTTTTAATTTGAAATTCAGCATAATATAGAAAATATAACTTCAAATAATTCCATTTACTTATTCTAATGGATATTATACTAGTATAATAGTCACATAAAATATTAATAGCCACTTTCATAATGATGTAATGCATAATGCTAGACATTCCTAACCACATAGTGATGTCCTTGTGCAAGGACTACAAATAATATTTTGTCAAGGCCTTATTCCAAGACACTACTTTGTCTCATGAGACCTACCAATGCATCGAGAATCTATAGAAGGCTCCACCCGTCACTTAATAAGTCTATTGCATTCATCATATGAAAATGTTTAAACAAAACATATAAATTTTTATTAAAACTAGAATACGAAATGTCAATACATTATCCATAAATCATAAATGGAATAAAAATAACACATCCAGAATCAAACATATCACAAAACCTTCAATAAAATATGAATGTTTTGTATCATAAGAAATAAACTTCAAATAAGCTTAAAATCCATCAATGTTGACATAGATGAAATCAAAACCATTTATTGTGAAATATCTCTTACTATTTTTAAATCATTTAAAAGTAATATAATTATAAATGAAAAAAAATTATTTTGAAAATATTCTCATAATCTTTTAAGGGAAGGTTAATCAGTTTTATAATTATTGAAAATAGCCACAGCTGTCGTATAAGTTAAATAAATATTCTTACCTTGATTTTGTCGAAAAGGTCATAAATTACCTTGTTTGGAAAACGATGAAATGATTCATTTCAAACCATTCAATAAAAAGTAAAATAATGGTATTAATGACTTTAACCCATAATCTATTAAATAGTAAAAAAAGTTAATTTTATTTATAAGAATCATGGATGTGGATGATAAAGATGTCCCAGTAGATACTTAAGTAAAAACAACCTCGGATAATAAAGATATTGTGAAGTTAACCCTTACCTTGTAAATTTTCGTTGGTCAAAGGATGGTTAAACTCTGGTATAATGGAGAAACAATTGTTATTAAATTATAAAAGAATCACATACATAAATATGATATCATATACAATATTTTAACATTACTTTGTTAATAATATCTGAGTATTAACGTCGTTTCGGGTGTTAACTGACTCATTTTCCTTTTTATGTTTTTTACGTAAGTAATGTCTATTATAGATAGGATGTATATTAATCATGTTAATAATGATATTAAGTCTTTACAAATTATTTTTAATCATCTATTGAAAATTAATCTTCAGTGGATACGATGAGGAATGAATCTCATTGCTTTCATGGAGACAGTAATCCGTACATACACACGAGCGACAATATCATTCTTTTGATATTAAAATCATATATAATTGGATGATATATCATATATTAAGAATAATTATCATGTTATATTTACTATTTATATCATTTATAATCATTACTATACCCATCAAAATGATTAAGTGTTTGAATAACAAACTACACAATGACGTGGCGACGATATGCCGTATGTATGCACATATTGTGACATGTCATTCAAAGGATGGATAAAATAATGAATTTGGTTGTAAAATTTTTATAATAACATAAATGTATATAGAATATACTCTATTTATTATTTTATAATGTAAAAAACAAATAATTTTGAAGTGGAAGAAGAAAAGAACTTGAAAGAGGTGATGAAATATTTACCTCTTCTACAGGTTCTTCCTTTTGATTTGATCAAAAGGGCTTCATAGGTTGGATTTATGACTAAAGTATGGCCTCTTGGATGAAGGGAGGATATTTGAGAGTGTATTTGGTCAGGGGTTGGCTGAAACAAATGTCTTTGAAGGCGTGAGTTAGAAAGAAGGGGAAGTTCACTTTTATAATAGTGGTGAGGGGCACCATTGAAAATGCTAGAAATATTGTTTTGTAATAACAACATTTTCAGTTTCTAATTGCACAAAAAATGAATTATTTAAAGGATAAGGTGGGGATGGGTCTTAATCCACTCAACAAATTTGTTTTATACAGGTTTGGGTCACTATATTAACTATATCTTTTAGATTTAACTCTTTTTTAAATAGTTTGACATTTACCATGTCTCTTTGTATTTTTATATTATATGGTTAATAAACATACTATACACATCCAAGAGAACCCCAGGTGGTTCATTAATGATACACCTATCATTATATATGCCTTTGGGGTGAACCATAGATTTTTAGGAATAAAATATCAATTAATAATACAAATTGATTGTTTTAAAAATTCTTTTATGTCAAATTTGACACTATTTGGTATTTTGTTTTTGCTAAATTCATAAAAGCATTATTACTTAGAAAAAAATTCATCTAAAAAACCCTAACTTATCATAGTAACCTATAAAATTAGTGGAATTCATAAAAAGTATAAAATTACAATTATTTGGATATTTATTATATCAATTATTTTAATATTTTATGAATTAGGTAGTTACTGCATCATCAATGTGTCATAATTAAATTAAATTACTTACGGTCTAAAAAATATAAATAAAATAACATTATATAGGAAATATTTTTTTCTTTATATTGAATATTTATAGTCTAATTTTTCTTATGTGTAACCCTATATTAAAAATGGTTTAGTTATTAAACGTTGAATTTAACACTTTTATATCTTTATTGAATTAAATAATAATAAATGTCCAAATCTAATCCAAGTGGACCTAAGGGATCATATTTTATTTCTAAGGTTTTTTCTGGTCAAATTAAACTTATCCAATAGAATTAGGACACGTGTCATGGTAATAATAATATCATTTTACCCTTAATTACCCTATTTACTTTTAACCATGGTAAATAAAAGTAAAAAGTTACTATTCACCAAAAATTATTTTCATCTTGTTGAACCAAATTTTACGTACTGATATTTTCCATGTCTCTCCTATTTCTGAAATTCAACTCACAAGAAGTGGTAAAATTATGTTTAATGTAAACATGCAAATGCTCCTAAGAGGTGGGTAAAATACAGTAAAAAGTTTAATAAAATTTTTATATATCTAAAATTGTTATAAACTAAATCCAGTGAATTACATTGAACGTATATAGGTATTATGTATCTATTTTTGAAAAAAATAAATTTAATTAAAATAAATAATTATTTAAATAAAAATTCGTTTTTAAACTACAACTAAGTGTTTTTCATTATTCATCAAAAATTGAAATTTTTAAGAAAAATACCAAAAATTCATCCTAAGATAATTTTGAAACTCTGAATCCAAAAATTAAGTCCATTTTGAATGATAAATTTTATAAAATATAACAATTTTGATATTTCTACCCATAACGGCTAGTTTATTTGGTTGTGGTGTGTTAGAACTCGATGTTGCGTACAACACACGCTATTATATTATTCAAAGGGAAGCGTACTGTGGAAGCATGGGGTGTTCCAGTCACCAGACCATTATGGTCTTTGGGTGCATAATTTATAATATTTTAGATATTTTTAAAAGGTTATGTAATGTTAATATATGAAAGGCATGGGTCGCTGTAATGTAAGTAAACTGGAAGATTTTATTTTCTTAAGAAATGATTCCTAAGAAACTAATACATATTCATACATCCCCCGACATGTATGGAAGGAACCCCTTACATGTTAGATAGATGATCATGTCATGTTTGGAAGTCACTATGGAATTTTTTAAGCTTTTCTGATTGTCACAATCAGAAACACCCCTAGAAACGAACTACGATGAGTCTGATTATTTTTGTAATTTTAAAAGGTATAAGGCATTCATAAGGACCAAGCTCCAACATGGAATCAACCATGTTTTAGGATCCTCAATATCCAAAATATTCTAAATAAATGGGGCTGAAATTATCCAATGAGTTTTTTCATCATGGCTCATCCATTAGCGAGGGTACTAGTTTGGGTTATTTGTAACAATGATATGGGGGTGAATCGGTGTTGGGGAATTTTTAAGTCAATTATGGCATTTTATCCCTGTACTTATTGACCTGTTAGGATCTTTATTCTCTTGTTCTCATTTCCATGATGCATGAAATAATTTAAAAGTAGAAACATATGTAGATGATTTTTTTAGAAGGATCACTACTCAATAAGAGAAGATACATCCTTTCCAATAATTGGATTGAAAAGTTCATATATTTTCCATTATAATTCATTAAAAATTATAGTGGTTTGGATAGGAAATCAATCCACATGCCATTTTGTGTCCCCACACATTAGAGGGGAAATGTAAACAATCATATCATCTTGAAGTGGTGATGACTTAGTCCAACATGGAGCTCCTTTATAGTTCATTATACTGCCACACACGACAATATTCTTCCTTATTGATGAGGTTGGTTCTTCTCTTGATCTTCTTTAGTTATCTACAATTGGTTTGTTGCAAAGGAGTAGGAAAAAAATATCTTCTTATTTTCTTCTTCTTCTGTGGAAAAAATTCACACAAATTCATATAATTTATTCTTCTTTAGTTCAACAACAGAATACAATAGAACTTCTTTTCTTGGTTAGAATCACAAACCCCTTTTTATTGGTCAAACACTGAATATCAGCTTAGGTGGCACCATTAAAACTAGCTTCATCTCCTCTCTTCCTTTAATATATGCATGAAATAATGCATGTGGCATTCAAGATAACTTATCCCTCTATTACACTTCTTATTATTCTCTTCTATCTGGTGTGGAATCCCTAATGGGTAAATGAATTTGTTTACACATACATCATCTTCTCTTATTCCCTTTCTCTTGTTCCCTTTGCACCTGGTTCGGGTGACTTTAATTCATGCTCATAGGTTCATGAATGTGGAACAATGTGTTCTCAACCAAAGTGAACATACTACTCACTAATTTTATTCTCCATGTATTAATATTAATCTCTTTCATGTTTCCATGAACAATGAGACACTAACCAACTGCGAGTTGGACTTTGTAGAGGTTATTCCTCATTCTTCATATGTTCAGACAAAATTATTCAGGATCCTTCAAATTATTCATATTAATTCATGTTAACATGTACTACCCTTATTCTATTATTTAAATGATTGCTTGCATGTTCACATTCCACTTTTTCTATTTTTTTCATGCACACACATCCTTGGGTTTCATTCAATATTTTTTATTATTTAGGTTTTTATGCATTATTGTTCATCAATGTGAAAGCATGATCATTAAATACATGGAATTTTTGGGTCTTATTTACAGAACACATGAAGGGTTTGTTTTGGTTTTTGTGTTCATATTAAATTCCTTAAGAATGAACGATTCTTCTTTTAATAGGTTGTGTAGTTATTTTTCACTGAACCAGAGTGGTTCACAGCTTCTCCTCATTGAAGGAATGTGTGGCTATCCTACACACAGAGAGTGTCTAAATTCATCACATACCAGGATGGTTCTCTGATCAATCCTCATGAATGTAGAATGGTTTTCAGATCCACTCTTAGTGAACAAATAGTGTAATGTGGTTCTTAGCATTCTATCCATGAACTGAATGCACGAAGAGACCCGATTTTTCAAAACATTAGTTCTTGGGTATATGAGAGAAGAAAAATTCCTCAGCATGAGACCTCCCTTTTTATAGGCAAATATCAATGACTATTACATGTTCAAATCCAGTGAGAGACACCCTACAAATCTATTCTTCTAATATTCAAGATATTCAATATTTATTGATTTTCAAACCCGTGTGAAGATATATCACATACAATGGGATGCTTCCTTTTTCATGTGAGTAGATCACATTCATGCATTCAAGATTTCATGAACTCATCATTTTATATCAAATCTTGTATCCATGTGTCCTAGGAAACTTCATTTGCCTTAGCCAAACCGAGTTCTTCACACTTTTCATATGCATTAAAGAAATTATTTTAACGCATTGTCTCTATTCGATCTTGTGCTGCTCGATTAGAGGAATTTGATCAATCATGGTGGCTTAAACAGGGTTCTAGACTTCTTCTAAAATATTTACCACATAAAACCCCCATGAAATAGAGGGAGTATGACCATGATGCGGCTGTAGGAACATCAGACGGTCCTTGTCCAAAAATGCAAGGCATAGGGTGAAGGAAAACCATAATTAGATACATAGATATAGGATTAGATGAGTGGTTAAGAGGTCTCACAAGATATTTTGGATGACAGAGATATCCAAGTTAATTAAAACCATTGTCCCACATCAAAATAAACACACCAATGAGCCATTGTTTAAGTTTCAAGACGCTTTAGCATTCTCATTGTTCACTCATTCTCCCTCCATTGTATATCCCCATACCATGTTCTCTAGGAGTTCACTCTACACAAAACCTCTTTTAGGATTCCAACCAACTATGTGCGAGCCTATAGAAGGCCCTCATACACCACATGTGGGTTAGCCTGGCTGTTTTCCCCTTGGGAATAGTAGACTCTATCCTGCATGTTCCTCAGGTTAAGGTTGGCAGGAAGACTATTGAGTTGTCCCATTTTCCTAGGTAAGGCCATAAAAATACTTCTTTTTTATATAAAATGCATATCCAACAGCAAAGGATAATACAACGGACACACCCCCTTATCTCATTATTCATCCATCATCCTCTAATCCTTTCCATTTCATGCAAAAAAATGGAATATTTTTTGTTTTTCATGGTTACATTCAAATCAATAATTTACCCTATTCATTGTAATGGAAAAAGTATCTCTTTGATAAATATTATTTTATGTTAAGATCAGTTCATCAATCCTCTCATTTAATACAACATGGAGAATTTTCCATGAATTGAATCCAATGTTATGAATCCATAATAAATCTCAAGGCAGCATCACTTCAACCATCCTCCATTAAATTTGGCGATCCTTCTGATTTTAACTGGTATTAACAACTGTTAATAAAAAATACAACTTTAGACACAATGTTGTCCCTAAAATATCCTCCATTTTATTTATATGAAATACTTTAATTTTCATTCTAATGAATTTCTCAATTTTAAAATGTGAACCTTATCTCTCCCCTTTACTTTACATTCACTCCACCGTTCACCATTGAACATTCATTTCACTCACTCTACCCATTATTGACATGAAATATAATGTTCATGGATGAGAGGCTATGAGTCCAATACTAAGAAATGTTCCATCAATCATTTCACTCTATGTCTACATTATTAAATCTCAGTGTAGAAAACAAGAGAATTTTATTTCAAAAATAAGGCTGCCCATTATCAATTGATCATGATACCTTATTAGATGAGAACTCATATAATTTTATTCAAGGGTTACCCACATTAATTCAAGGGTATGAGATGAATCATTCTAGGAATAATCAACCTAAAACTCCTACACTCACTTAAACAAATTGATCAATAAAATTAAATTGAAATGGGTAGGATGAGTAACCTATGGGAACTTCAATACTTCTTATGTCACTAATTAATTCAGTTACTCCCCTTTTGTAGAATAATATTTATTTTGAGTAACCCATGATGAGAAATTTAGAAATGACATACCATTCCCATGAAATGATATTTTAGTAATTTATTGTGTAAATTAATTTGATACCAATTGATGTTAAAACTAATTGATATTTTGACTCTTGCAGCTTCTTTATATGTCTCCACCTAAAGGGAAACATTCCTCATCATCATTCATTACATCCCAGGTTCAACCCATGATATCCTGCTTCACCTTCAATTCCTGGTAATATAAGAAAAAATATAATTCAAAATTATTTAATGGAATAAGTATTATCATCCTTGCATTATCACTGTGAACAGTACTATTGATATGAGTCTCTCAACCAAAATGCTCCATTTTTTCTACTCTTCACAAGTGAATATTTGATATTAAATTATAATTATGGTTTTATGTATATAATCAGTTATCCCATTTCTTTTTCTGTGGTCCTTTATTCTTCCAAATCATTTGAATCACTAGAATATCCCAATGTAACTTTAAACATCTTAAGAAATTCTTATTGTGATGGAATCAATGTAATTATATTTCTAACCGTATGACTAGCCTTGTTTCACCTCTCACATAGAACCTTTTAATGTTCATATGAAATCAGTTATTTTCATTTTTCACTATCCTTGACTTGTGAAACATCAATTTTCCTCATTATTTCAAAATCTTATAACCAGATAACCAATATATCGTCCATGATTGAGGTATTATTTTTGGATCTTTCAAATGTTCTCTTCTGAGTATCATCCTTCTTAGCAGTTCTTTTGGATTCACCGCCCTTCAACTTTGTTGATTCAAAATCCAAGTACATCAAACCTTTCCTTAGTGGAATATTCTTGGGAGAATTGAATTTTTCAAAAATATTTTGATTTCATCCAAAGGATGCTTCATCTTTATTAGCTAGATTTTGTGAACTTGTTTTCTTATCATCATTGGATGCATGATGAGATGAACATGTACCAACCCCGTGACCACTCTAATTACATATATCACAGATTTTATCTAACATTTTGAATATTATTTCAGTATAAAAATGCTTCTAGACATATGGATGTTGCTTCTTTTTACCTTGTATCCTCCCCCATGAGATGAGATTACTTTGTTCTTTTTCATTTTGTGGATTGAACAAACAATATATTTCACAATGGAAAAACTAGTCGCATCACCAATAGAGACCAAAAAATATTTACTTCTTGATAACTTTAGTATAATATTACTTGTCCTTCCCAAAGATGTTATGTGCTTCTATTGGAGAACCTTCATACACACATCTATTCTTATCCACCCAAGACATGGTGGTATGTAACTCATAACCCATCCAAATCTATACTTGTTTTGAGTTTCTATTGCAAGATACACATTTTGTAGAATAATATTTAGAAACATTAGTATGAGATGGTATGGATGGATCCATTTTCGTATCAATATATTGTGATAGATTATTGAGTAAGTTAATGATCTTCTTATCACATGTTAGAGGCCATTAAACCTTAGAATCATCTAAGGAACATTGAGTGACAGTAGAAACTGTTTCAATATTTTGGGAAGTGTCAATAAGTTACATTTCATGTGTGGACAATGTAGCTTCCAGTTCAAGACATTTCATATTGTGGATGATTTTATGATCTACAATAATATCCATCTTCTCTTCACAAGCTTTCTTAAATATTTTGAATTCCACTTCATGTATCCGAATATTAGGTCGTAATAAAGAGTCATGTTCCTTGATATTCGTTGATATTTCATCAAAATGTAAACCCTTGACTCTATTGTGCTAATTTTATTACAGTGTATTGTGGTCTCCTTCTTACTATTCATCATTTTTTTGCCATTTTTAGGATCTCATTTCATATTACCTCTTTTCTGCTTCAAAGGGTCCAACTTTTTTGTAGAGCATTATACATTCACCAATTTTTACTTGAAAGACCTTCTCCAAAACATCATTTTGATTTTCTAGTTGGGTGTTATCTTCTGGAATGCATTGAAATACTCCACAAAAAATGGATTCACTTTCTTCTGTAATATAATGAAAAATAGATCCTAATCTATCAAATCATAATTATTGAGATGTTGTAGATTGTTCATCACCACATGTGCTATAATTTTCTTGATGAGAATAATTTTAAAATGTACTAACACATTCTTTATGATCATTTGAGGTAGGAAGGGTATCAATATTCATGATGGAATATTTATACACCTTCACACTACATTCCAAGACTAATATATCTTCAATTTCAAAATGTCGCGGAGAAAGAGATGCTTCCTCTAATTTGGATATGTGGAAATTCTTATTCAGATATCTCTTCCCCTTATTCATCCTTTTTTCATAGTATTTGTAAATATGGAATTATTCATAGAGATAAAAAAATATTCACAAAAACTGTACATAATTGTTGACTCAAGAATGAATCTCAAGACTTCAAAAGAGTGTATCTTCAATGTAGAGAATATAATAGAGGTGAACCTCATTATGATACCTATTTAGAGATTAATTTTGGATATTCCTAACACTGAGAGGGGGTGAAGTCAAATCCAGTGTCTTATCATGGTACCTCTTGCCCTATTATAATCTTTATTATCATTTTCTATTTTCCCTACTACATGTAATAATATAAAACAAGTAAAAATATTAACACAATATTTTTAAAAGGTTCACTCCTCAATAAGTGAAACTACATCCCTTCCATGCATGGGAATGACTAGTCCATGCATTATCCTCTATAATTCAGAAATAATTATTGTGTTTTGTCTATTGAAACAAACCCTTGTCCTGTGTGATTTCATACACATTAGAGGGGAAGGGAAACAACCATATCACCTTGAACTGGTGATGAACTAGTCTAACATTCAGCTCCATGATCGTTCATTATATTTCCATTGAAGCTATTATTTTTTTCTTCGTGATAAGTTAGGTTATTCTCATGATCTTATTTTGTTATCTTTATTTGGATACATGAAATATTCGTAGGTAATAATCCCTCTTATTCTATTAATATTCTTCCGGGAAATACTGAAAGCATGGTTCTTCATCTTCTTCCCTCTTCATTTGTGAAACAACTGAATAAACTATATATGCTTCTTCTTCACCTAGTATAGAATAAATAAAACCGTTGTGATTATTCAAACGATAAAGATCATAATACTTGGTATCATAAAAAATTACTTTTAATGTCTATTTTTATATATTCATGAGATTATGCATGTGGTATTCAAGTGAACTTCTCCCTTTCTCCCCCTTCTTATTATTCTCTTAAATCTAGGGAGAAAAGCCTAATAAGTATAAATCTATGTACACATACACTTACTCTTCTCTTCTTCCATTTCTCTTTGTAGGATGGAAATAATAATGTAGATGCTCAATATACAAGAGGGGGGTGAATTTTATACTTTAAAATTTTATTTAGACAAGGAAAAAACTACGTTTAAAAAAGTTAAACTAAGAAAATTCACAACACCACTAATCACCAATTGGAGAATTGGGAACCAAACTTTACAATATGAGATTCTACCTTAAAGCGTATAGAATCTAAACTAATCAGAGTACAAGTGTAAGGAAATATAATAAGATTATAGTTTCCTTACAATAGAAAAGTGCAGCAGAAAATCAAGTAGTAAAACTACAAGTAACAAGATATAAGTCTTTTAACCCAAAGAAAAGGGTATCCAAAAAACTTGGATAAAGTTCCCTTGATTTATACATTCAATCAAGTCTGTCTTACCCACACCAGAGAAATCCCTTGATACGAAGATCAGAATCTCTGTCTTGCTATCCCAACAGGCCCTCAACATCAAGGTAGTTGGAACCTCTATCTTCCTCAGTAAGGAAGCCCTTGAACTTCAAGGTAGTCGGAACCTCTGTCTTCCTATCCCCTGAAGTCCTCAAATGTAATCACCAACATTCAGAGTCACACGAAGCAATCTGAACGAGCTGTTCAGTACGCACAAGGCATGAAATGCTTCTCTCTAGCAATCACCTTAAAAGCGTGTGGTCTATAGATCGATCAACTTAATCATTATTATTGATCTCTTTCAAATGAGCTCCAATTTATAGGCTCGATCGGCTCCCTCTCCAACGGTCATATTTTCCTTAACTTTCGGAGGGACATGTACATGTGTAACTCAACCAACAGTTAGTTTGAAATAGAATGGATGGCATAGTTTAATAACAAACCATGTATAACTGAATGCATGACATCGTTTTTTAATGGATCATATGTAAGAAAAATCCATACAAAATTTTAGAGTGTAAGCAAATTAAATGTTTGGAGTCTAACCAAAATGAAAATCAGAGTCTATGTTAAGAAATGTTAGGATTCTGTTTTATAGGAATTTAGAGTCTTGTTTCACCAGAGTTCAGAATCTGAACTTACAGAGTTCGAAGTCGAACTAGTAAATGTTCAGAGTCAAACTTCATAAGCGTTCGGATTTGAGCTCATGAACGCTTGGAGTCAAACTTCATAAGTGTTTGGAGTCGAACTCATGAATGTTTGGAGTCAAACTTCATACGAGTTCGGAGTTGAACTTGTGAAAGTTCGGAGTCGAACATTATCAGAGTTTGGGGTTGAACTCATGAATTTTCGGAGTCGAACTTCATAAGAGTTCGGATTCGAACTTATGAAAGTTCAGAGTCGAACTTTATAAGAGTTCAGAGTCGAACTCATGAATGTTCGGAGTCGAACATTATAAGAGTTCATAGTCGAACTCATGAAAGTTCGGAGTCGAACTTCATAAGAGTTCGAAGTCGAACTCCTGAATGTTTGGAGTCCACCATTCGAATTGGAACTTCATTTTAGTTCACATCCAGAATTCGAATCCTAAAAACAGAATGCTCCAAATCATTACATTATATGACTCCGGGATTTTTGGTATGAATCTGGTTTTTGTACTTAAGAAAAATATTTCTATGTATAAGAAAATCTAATTTAGGGTAAATTTCCTTATAGAAGAAAATATTCCATATGAAGGTAAAATATATATTTTCTTAAGTATAAGGTGTTTGTGATTTTCAAAACAAGAAGGAATGTAAAAGTCATAATGAAAACCTTATTGACTCAACAATCTCCCTCTTTTTGGAAAGCACAAACATCCTTATGAAAAATAATATAAGGACTTTAAAAAAAACTTATCTCCCTTTGTTCATGAATGAAAGTGAATACAACTAACTCCCCCTTAGGCATTGAAACTCTAAGGATTGTATTCTATGTTTTTTTATTACCATGGGAATGAAAAACTTCATAGAGAGCAACTCCCCCTTACATTAAGGATATTTAAAATTTTTCTTTCTCCTATTTTTAGTGGATCTTTTTCCGTATCCCCCTTAAGAGTAGTTCTTTTTCTTTCCCCCCCTTTATGATTATCAAAAATAATTGAAGGGAATAGAAACAAAATGGTACCTGAAAGATTAATAATAACACTAAAATATACAATTATCCAAACAACATTCCATTAGAGCTTGTCAAAAAAACAAGGAAAGACAAATACAATAGAAGAATCGGAGTGAGTTCATTTTTCTTCCTTTTCCTTCGGGCTGATCTTATTTAACAGGGTTTTGAGTTTCCTCAAGTCTCTTTGGTCTTCCTCAACTTGCCTCTCCAAGGATTTTACCTTTTATTCTTGGACTTTTGAAGCTTCTACCTGAGCCTCCATGGATTCTTTATGCAAATTTATTATTTCATCCTGATTTTCCAACTTCTCCTTAAACTCAACCCAGAAATCTCTTTCACTTTTCCAATTCTGAGATAATGTGTTTAGATTCCCATTCAGGTCAATGACCTATTGATTTCAAGAATTCTGCTCATTAATCAGCTCATCTTGATGATTTTTAATCTTTTTATCCTCAGTGTCAAAGGAATTTAGAAATTCAATCTAAAAACATTCAAACTACACTAAGTCTTCATCAACACATTTAGACCACTTTGTTACCTTACTGTGGGACTTTATATGCACATCCTAATCATTAAGAAATTTTTTTTGTTCAGCGTCGATCTTCACAAACTTATCCATGACCATAGATAAGGACTCCGATTTCTGATTCATACTTTGTTGTAGCATCTGGCATCTGGAATCTATAGTTTGAAAAAATGGAATGGTATCCACCAACTACTTTAGAGATTGAACCTCAAAATCATGCCCATGAGATGATGATTCTGAATCTGATAATTCTCTTTGAGATTGCTCATCTTCGATTTGCACCAATTTTCACTTATAAGAACCACCAACCTCTTTCTTCCTGAAGACTTCTTTTGTTGGAGTATCCATGAGAGCTTGCTTTCCCTTATCATACTTCGGAATTGGTTCCTTATTAGGAGATACTTCCTAAGATTTGGAAACTTGAATAATATGGTCTTCAACTAGTCTCTGTTTTTCTTGTCCTTCCTCAAGAAAATTGCAGTCATAGGATTCTTCGTCATCATACAAGACATTTTCTTCTTCTTCTTCGTTCTATTGCTTATCATCAATCTTACTAGCTTTTTCATCTCCCTTTCCTGTAGTAGCTATCGTAGCATATTCTACCTTATCTTTAAAAACCTCTACTTTCTTGATCAAGGCATCTAAATGTTCACTTCCATCTTCTTCTTTTTCTTCTTCTCCTTCAACCTCTTCCTCTACTTCTCCCTCATCCTCTTCAAAAACTTCTTCAACAACTTCTTTACACATGAATTTTTATGGAGTGACATAATTATTAGCTGAAGTTTCTGGTAAAGAAGGTTCTGTAAGAAAAGATTTCCGAACTGGAATCAACTCAGAAGCTAACTCTGTAGCTCTCAGCAACGATTGCACCACTTCAGCTTCAGATACTTTCTTTTTCATTTTCTTCTCTTTCGCCTGTTTCTCTAGCTCTTCTATGGCTTTTTTTAAGGACCTATCCTCTGTAGGGTCCAATCCAAATTGTGGATCCCCTTCTTTCCTCTTCTCTTTGTCTTCCCTCTACTTGGATGCCACTTCATCTGTATATGTTTTCTGTTTCTTCAGTTTGGGGGGAGTAGACTGAGTTTCCTTAGCCTGGGGATTTTCTTTATTAGCAACAACTCCCATAACCTTTATCTTATTCCTTGTATTCTTGGATAGTTCCAGATTCTGAGTTTCTTTCTGAGCTGCTTCAAACTCTTCCATAGATAGAGGGTAAAATTCTCCGAATTCACTGGAAAAACCCATCTTCATCCTCTTCAAGGTATCATCACTAACCAGCATAAGCTTGCAATTCTGGACTTTTGATTTGCATGCAACCTTGAAGGATTCTAAGCACCGAACTATCAGCCTAGATAGTAAGGCAGGGTACATAATTATCTGAGCTCTCAAATTTCCTTCTTGGATATTCATGATCGTAATCAAGATATGCCTCATCAAATTTATCTTCCTTAGATTTACCAAGAATTCTAAAACATAAATATCAATTTTCTTCAAATTATCTTTGTCGCCTCTTATTGGTACGAGAAAACCTTGTACCCAGAGCTGAAGAATCTTATTGTTCGAAGTGAGATGAGAAATCTTAGCGGTCGTAGCATCCTTAAGTCCAAAGCATTTTAAATCCTTCACCTTGTTGAAACTTCATTTCTCATCTGGAAGCTTATGTGAGCAAAACTCATCTTCGCCCTCATAGGTCAAAACAACCAAGATCACAGCATTGGTGTAGGATATCTTATAAGTCTTTCCATAAGACTTGAATTAAAACCACCCTCTACCATCTCCCATCTGGAAGGAAATAGATTCATAGAACTCGATCAACAAATCAGTATAAACCAGATCTTGTTTTTCTGACTTGAACAAGAATATATCTTCCCAACCATTCAACTTTATATTCTTGGTTATAATAGAATCAAGTTTGTAGAAATCCAGATGAACTAACCATTCCATGAAGACAAAACACTTAGAGATTGGTTTCGTAGTTGACATATCTTGAGATGTATCTTCAACATACATTTGGAGTAAAGAATTCTGAATGATTCAGAACAGCTTTGCAAAGTTCGGAACCGGTCTTAAGAATAGTATCAGGGCTTCGAGACGTGAAATATTTCAAAACCGATGTGGGAGGAGTCTTGGGGTCCCCTTTATATAGGCGATGGATGTGACCTTTGGTCTTTCAAAAGCCATCTAATGGTTGAAATTTTTTTGGTATGATATGATAGTTGAAAACACTCCCGCAAGGAAAACTTGACTCCGATCATTTGAGGTTTTAAGAAAAACATCCGGATTTTAGGAAAACTAGAATCCCAAATTTTAAAAACTCAGGAAAATCCCAGCAAGAAAAATATGATTACAAAACTTTATGTAAGTAAATCAAAACTTTCAGATTGGCTAAAAATACTGTTTGTAATTGGTAATATTATTAATGAAGAAATTAATTTAAAAACAAACTTATTACGAAATTTCCAGTATGAAAAAACTCCATTCCGGAAGTTTTTATTCTGATAATTTCAATACTGAAAATTTCAGATCCGGAAATTCCCATTCCATAAATTTTAGTTTCAAAAATTTCCAATCTGGAAAATTCAGTTCTGAAAGGTTTTAAAAACTAACTATGAAACTTTTAGTTATACTAAGTTTGAAAAATAGATTACGAAAATTTTAGTTACACTAAGTTTAAAAAACAGATTATGAAAATATTAGTTACACTAGGAATCAAATGTACTCCCCCATGAAAAGGAGTTTATTACTGTTAGGAGAATTTTTCAACAAGAAGATAATGAAGAATGATTACCTTATGGTTATCATTCCTAAATTTTGTTTAATGTATTCAAATATATCTGAGGGTAATGATTTTTTGAAAATATCAGCAAGTTGATCTTGCATTCCGATAAACTGAAGAATGATATCTCCGTTCAGTGTGTGATCCCTAAGAAAGTGATTACTAATATCTATGTGTTTTTCACAAGAGTGATGTGCAGGGTTCTTACATAGGGAAATGGAACTTGTGTTATCTCACAAAATATGAGTCTTAATAAAACTCAGTCCATAATCTGTGAGTGTGTGTTGCATCCACAACACTTGAGCACAACAACTTCCAGCTGCTACATATTCAGCTTCAGCATTGGAAAGTGCTACAGAATGTTGCTTCTTGTCGGACCAAGAAACTAATGAATCTCCAAAGAAATGAAAAGTTCCAGATGTAATCTTTCTATCAATTCTACATCCACCAAAGTCATCATCCGAAAAGCTTTTTAGAATAAAATCATTTCCAGATGTATAAAATAATCCTAGATCCATGGTTCCCTTTAGGTAGTAAAAAATTATTTTTACCACCTTTAAGTGAGATTCCATAGGATTGGATTGATATCTTCCAGAGAAGCATAGTGAAAACATTAAGTCTGGTCAACTGGCTGTTATGTAAAGTAGACTTCCAATGATACCTCTAAAAGATGTTTGATCTACTGGTTTCCCAGCTTCATCATGAACTAAGGAGTTTGAGGTACCGATGGGAGTACTTATACTTTAGTGTGGTCATAACCATACTTTTTGAGAAGATCTTTAACATACTTATGTTGAGATATATAGGTTCCTTCTGGTTTTTGAGAAATTTGAAAACCAAGGAAAAAATTTAACTCACCCATCATACTCATTTCAAATTCAAATTTCATTAGTCTTGCAAATGAATCTGTTAAAGATTGATGAGTTGAACCAAATATGATGTAATCAGCATAAATTTAAACAATCAAAACATTTTTCTTATCATTATTTAAAAAAAGGGTGTGTCTTCATTTCCCTTAACATAGTTATTTTGAAGCAAAAATCATGTGAGTCTATCATACCAGGCTTGTGGGGCTTGTTTATGTCCATACAAAGCTTTAGTAAGTCTACAAACATGATCAGGATGTTTTATATCTTCAAAGCGAGGAGGTTGTTCAAAAAAACTTTCTATTGAACATAACCGTTAATAAAAGCACATTTCACATTCATTTGATAAAGTTTGAAATTGAATAATGCTGCAAAGGCAAGTAGAATATGAATAGATTCAAGTCTAGCTACTAGAGCGTAGGTTTCTTCATAGTCTATTCCCTCTTGCTGTTTATAGCCTTTAGAAAATAGTCTATCTTTACTTCTTACTATGACTCCATTTTCATCACACTTGTTTCTGAAGACCCATTTTACTCCAATGAAAGAAGTTTCCTTAGGTCTTTCAACCAATGTCCTGACTTTATTACTCTCAAATTCATTTAGTTCATCTTGCATGGCTTTGATCCAATCATCATCACTTGAAGCTTCATCAGTGCGTTTTGGTTCTAATTAGGAATGAAATGCTAGATGTTCTACTTCATTTATTAGGGAACTTCTGGTCCTTACAGGTTCATTTACATCACCAATGATACTATCACTGGGATGATTCTTAAGAAACACCTGATTTGGGTTTTGTAAAACATGTTCATAAACATAGGGTAGAAAGTCTTATGGGGTAAATGTTTGAGAAGTATCTCCATGAACATTTTCCTTATCAGAAGGATCTTCTATCAAAGGTTGATAATCAGTTTTTGAAAACACGTATGAGGATGTAGGTTGAGATGGTTTAAAAACAAAAGGATCAGACTCATCAAATTTTACATTCACTATTTCTTCAACAGTACAAGTATTTTTATTGAAAACTCTATATGCCTTAGAAGTTGTGGAGTAGCCTATGAAAATTCCTTCATCAGATTTTGGAGCAAATTTATGTAAATTTTCATTAGTATTCAGAATGAATACTTTTCAACCAAAAGCCTTGAATTAAGAAAGTCCTAGTTTTCTACCATTCCATAAGTCATTAAAAGTTTTATTAAGAAAAGGGCTAATCAAAACTCGATTTATAGTATAACAAGTAGTACTTACAGCTTCATCCCAGAAATGTCGAGCTATAGAATATTCAATCAACATGGTTCTAGTTATCTCTTGAAGAATTCTATTTCTTCTTTCAACTACACCATTTTGTTGAGGAGTTCTAGGTGCTGAAAAATTGTGAGTAATAGCTTTTCTACTACAAAAAGTTTCAAAATCAGAATTTTGGAATTCTCCTCCATGATCACTATGAGTAGTTTTCAGTGGAATATTTTTCTCATTTTTAACTTGTGCTCTAAAACTTTTGAAATAAGAAATAGCTTCAGACTTCTTTGCTAGAAAATATACCCATGTAAATCTTGTGTAATCATCAAATAGAACTAACACATAGTATTTGCATCCAATACTTCCAGTCTGTGTTGGACCAAAAAGATCCATGGGCACTAACTGTAATGCATCATTCATTGATACTTCACCGATTGATTTAAAACTAGATTTATGTTGCTTACCATATTGACAAAGATCAAAAACTTTAGAAGAATCAAATCTGAGCTCCAGTAGATCCTTAACTAGTTTCTTCTTAGAAAGTTTACATAAGTTTCTAAGGTTACAGTGACCTAGTCTTCTATGTCATAACTAGGAATGATCTTCCATTTCACTTAGGCAAGGTAAGTCTTGGCTCCTGAGGTCTTCTAGGTTCAAAGTATAAACATTCTCTTGCCTGTTGGCTGAGAGAATAAATTCTTCCTTGGAATTGTGTACTAAGCACTTATCATTCCTAAAATTCACAAGGTATCCTTCATCACATAACTGACTTATGCTAATGAGGTTGTGCTTAAGACCCTTAACAAATAAAAAATTTGAAATCAATGTTCTACCAAGAAGAACAATATTACCTATACCAATAATTTATCCCTGAGCAATATCTCTGAAAGTTACCATTCCTCCTTTCGTTTTGATAATCTTTTCAAAATAGCTTTTGTTACCAGTCATGTGCCGAGAACATCGACTATCCATGTACCATGTATTGTTGTTGGTACTTCCTCTATCTTCCTAAAATGAATAAATGAATTAGACCATTGGAATCCAAACTTTTTTGGATCCATGATTTCCAGACAACAAAATTTTAGGAACCCACACTTTCTTTGAAAAATAGGCTTTATGAAAACCTAAAGATTGGGTTTTATTTAAAGAACAATTCTTTGCCCAGTGACCACCACATTGACACTTGGTACAAAATGTGGCACTTTGTGGAATAAAGTAGTTGTTACTAAAAGTTGGTTTTGCATGGGTATAACCAAATCCGGATTTGTTTCTTAAAGGTCGTATTTTTTAATACATTTTATCATAATTTTCTTTACCATGGGTCATGTTTAACAAAAAATTCCTTAAGGAAAACATTTCGGACATGAGTTTAATAACCACGTTTTTATCTCCAAAATCATTAAATTTAGAACTAGAGCCAGGCTCGAAAACACTTTTCTTAAAAATTACTTGTTATAACTCTTTAGAAAGTTTTTTCTTCTCAAAACTTACTTCCTCAATAATTTTTGAAATACTTATAAAATCAGAATTTTTCCTATCAAGATTATTAGAGAGATCTGATATTTCTTTTGTAAGAATAAAATTCCAAGATTTTTCATTATAATGTTTTTTATTGAGTTTAGAATTTTTAATCTCAAGAAGCTCAGCGAACCTAAAAACTTCTTCATAGGTAGGTGAAGTATTTTCTTCATCAGAAGAGGATTCTTCATCTGATGATTTATAATACTTACTATCATTAGAATTTAAAGATACATTGGTCAATGATTCATCATTTAGTACCTTAGCCATAAATCACTGATTGTTAATGGGTAATCTGGCTATAGGACCATGATTCTTCTGTCTTGAAGATTCATAATCAGAAGATTCATATGAAGAGTCGCCACCACTGGAACTCCAGGTGTCATTTTCTTCAAGAACTTTCTTATCTTTGGTTTTGTAGTACTTCTTTCTGTTCCTTACAGAATGCATTTCTTTTCTTTCTTTCTTTTTGAGCAGAGGGCAATCTGGTCTAATATGTCTAGCTCTCTTGCATTCATAACAAGTAACTTCTCTATCTTTCATGTATTTCCTTTCCTTTTTCTTATACTTGGATTGGAAATTTCCTTGGCCATCTATCTTGTTCATTCTTCGAGAAAGATTTGCTAACTCATTTTCTGAGACCTCACTTTCACTAGATTCTGATTAAATAGTCGCCTTCTTAGGCTTGGATCTGGTTACTCACTCAAGAGTCTTAGCTTTCATATTATTTGATTTTGTTGTAAAAGCAACAGTACCATTTCCATTCTTCATTTTTATGTTTTCAGCATCTCTCTTCATTCTTGTTTCATGTTGGAGAAGAGTTCCAAATAGTTCATCAAGAGAAATTTGAGTGACCTTCTTGTTCTCATCTATAGCTGTTATTTTTGATTCCCAATCATTAGGCATAATATCAATTATCTTATCCACAAGGGCTTCATCATCTAACCCTTTTTCTCCCATAGACTGTAAGCTATTGACTATTGTAATAAATCTCTGTTGAACATTACAGATTGGTTCTCCATACGGAAAATTTAATCCATGGTATTCTGCACTACGCATAGCTCTCCTCGTTTCAATCACTTTAGATGTGCCAAAGTGTGTAACTTCTAAATTTTTCCTGATACAATTAGCTACATCACAAGAAAAAATTTGGCTATATATATTTCTAGTCATTGAACATAGTAAAGTATTGCATACCTTATAATTGAGTTGTTACTCTTGCTTTTCCTGGTTAGTGAAAGTTCTAACTTCCTTATCAGGAATTTTATAATCACCAGTAAGCATAAAAAATATCCACTCCAGTATTGATAACAAAAGTCTTCATTTTATCTCTCCAATACTCATAGTCATTACCATCAATGATTGGTGGTCTTGTAGGATTTATATTATCAATAGAACCAACATTGATTCATGCCATTCTTAAAACTATGGCAACCAAACTAGTTAGTAGAAAATGTTCATAACCACAATGTTTGGAATGACAATTGGGAATGAAAATTCAGAATGACCAGGTCCAGAATGACAATTCAGAATGAAAAAAAATTTTCTAAACAAGGATGATGAAAAATGAAAAAGTGAGCAAGAAAAACTTATATGTGAATATAAGTATTTCATAGACCTGTTCTGATACCAATTGTAGGATTGAAAGAACAATATAGATGCTCATTATACAAGAGAGGGGTGAATTGTATACTTTAAAAATTTCCTTAGACAAGGAATAAACTAAGTTTAACAAAGTTAAACTAAGAAAATTCACAACACCTCTAATAACCAATTGGAGAATTGGGAACCAAAGTTTACAATATGAGATTCTACATTAAAGTTTATAGAATCTAAACTAATTAGAGTACAAGTGAAAGGAAATATAAGAAGATTATACTTTCCTTACAATACAAAAGTGTAGTGGAAAAACACATAGTAAAACTTCAAGTAACAAGATATAAGTCTTTTAACCCAAAGATAAGGGTATCCAACATCCTTGGATAAAGGTCCATTGATTTATACTTTCAAGCAAGTCTATCTTACCCACACTAGGGAAAGCCCTTGATATGAAGATCGGAATCTCTATCTTGCTATCCCCGCAAGCCCTCATCTTCAAGGTAGTTAGAACCTCTGTCTTCCTTAGCAAGTAAGCCCTCAAACTTCAAGGTAGTCGGCACCTCTATCTTCCTATCCCCAGAAGTCCTCGAATGTAATCACCAACATTCAGAGTCGCCTGAAGCAATCTGAACGAGTAGTTCAGTATGCACAAGGCATGAATAGCTTCTCTCTCTAGAAATCACCTTAAAAGCGTGTGGTCTCAAGATCGATCAACTTCATCATTATTATTGAGCTCTTTCAAATGAGATCCTATTTATATTCTTGATCGGCTCCCTCTCCAACCGTCATATTTTCCTTAAAATTCGGAGGGACCGATACACGTGTAATTCAACTAACGGTTAGTTTGAAACAGAATGGACAACATCATTTAATAACAAACCATGTATAACTGAATGCACGACATCGTTTTGTAATGGACCATATGTAAGAAAAATCCATAAAAAATTTCGGAGTGTAAGAAAATTAAATGTTCAGAGTCTAACCAAAGTGAAATTTAGAGTCTATGTTAAGAAATGTTCAGATTAATTTTTATCGGATTTCGGAGTCTGGTTTCACCAGAGTTTAGAATCTAAACTTATGGAGTTCAAAGTCGAACTAGTAAAATTTAGAAGTCAAACTTCATAAGAGTTCGGAGTCGAGCTCATGAATGTTTGGAGTCGAACTTCATAAGATTTCAGAGTCGAACTCATGAATGTTCGGAGTCGAACTTCATAAGAATTTGGAGTCGAACTGATGAAAGTTCCGAGTTGAACTTTATAAGAGTTCAGAGTCGAACTCATGAAAGTTTGGAGTTGAACTTCATAAGAGTTCGGAGTCAAAACTATAAAAGTTTGGAGTCAATCATTATCAGAGTTCGGAGTCGAACTCATGAAATTTCAGAGTCGAAATTTATAAGAGTTCAGAGTCGAACTCATGAAAATTCAGAGTCGAACTTCATAAGAGTTCGTAGTTTAACACCTGAAAGTTCAGACTCCAGAATTCGGATTGGAACTTCATTTCAGTTCACATCCAGAATTCGAATCCTAAAAACAGAATGCTCTAAATCTTTACATTATATGACTCTGGGATTTTGGGTGTGAATATAGTTTTTGTACTTAAGAAAAATATTTCTATTTATAAGAAAATCTAGTTTAGGGTAAAATTCCTTAAAGAATAAAATTTTCCTTATGGAGTTAAAATATATATTTGCTTAAGTATAAGGTGTTTGTGATTTTCAAAACAAGAAAAAATGGAAAAGTCGTAAGGAAAACCTTATTGACTCAACACTCTTCATCCATTTTCACGTGGATCATGGGTCCTTAATTCATTCACATGAGTGCATGCACGTGGTACAATGTGTTCTCAACCAAACCGAACATACTATTCACTTCTATTATTCTCTTTGTATGAACATTAATTCATTTGGTGTATCCATGATCAAATAGACATTCTCTCGAATGGGAGTAGGCCTTTGGATAGGTTCTTCCTCCTTCTTCACGTGTTCACTCACAATGCATCAAGATTCATCATGTTATACATATGAATTCATGTATACATATATTGTCCTTCTTCTCTAATATAAAAGATATCATGCAATCATTATTTCCACTTCTTCTTCTCTATTTTTCATTCACACACAACATTGTATTTCATTCAATTTTGTGTATTTTTTTTAATGAATGTTATTCAACATGAAAATACAAGCATTCAACTAATGGCATTTTCAGGTATTCTTCACAAAACACACCAAGGGTTTGGATTTGGTTGTGTATTCTTCTTCTATGCATAAAAGGTTAGTTTTTTCTCTTCAAAAGTTGTGTAGTTCTTCACCATAGAACCAAAGTGGTTCAAATATTCTCCTCACACAATTAATGTGTGGTTCTCATATACATAGAGAGTGTGGACCTCCTTTTCAAACCAGGAAGGATCGTGGATTCCTTGTCACGAACCATGAATTGTTCACAAGTCATCTCCTCATGGGAAAATTGTGGTATGTGGTTTTTATTACTCTCTATGAAAAATAATCCAAGGGAGACTCTATTTTTCAAAATATGAGCTCTTCTGTATAAGGTAGAAGTATCATTATTTGATTCGAGACGTCTCCTTTTATAGGAAATGATCTATGCCTCTTATGCATTCAAATCCCATTATAGATTCCCTTAAAATCTCTTTTCTAATAGTCAGGTTATTTAGAATTTAAGGATTTTCAAACCCATGTTAAGATATTCTGCACATAATGGAATGTTTCCATTTCATGTGGGTAGATCATGTGCATGAATTCATGATTTCATTCAAACATTATTTTAAATTACGGATCAAATCCAAATGGCTTCAGTAGCATCATTTTCCTCCTCCAATATGAGTTCTTCACAATCCTCGCATGCGTGTATGATGTTTGTTGAATGCATTTTCTTGGTTTGATCATATGATCCTCCGATAATGGTATTTTATCCATTATTGTGGCTAGACCATGGTTCTGGTCTTCCACTCCGACAAGTACTAGATGTGACAACATGTAGTGGTGGGAGGTAGATGATGACGCACCTGCCGAATCATTGGACAGTCCAAATTTAAACATGCGAGCCGTGGGGTGATATACGACCATGATTAAATGGGTGAATGTGGAATTAAATGAGTGGAAGAGATGTTGCGTGAGATCAGATGGATAGCCTACATATCTTAGATAATTAAAAACTTTTCCTTCATTGAAATGACCATAATGGTGATTTGTAGTTTATGTATGAAGAATCTCTGAAATCCACACATATTCCTCAATCTCCCTCCACGGTACTTCCCCATACCGTGTTATCTATGGACACACTATACACCCACCCTCCGCTTAGGCTTCGACCAAACTATGATCATGCCAATACATGGCCCTCCTCGACCACATGTGGGATGGTATTGTCGGCTTCCCCTTGGTCTTGGTCGACTCTACCTTTCTTGTGCATCGGGATGAGGATGTCTGGTCGACTAGTGAGCTGGCCCATTTTTTTAAGTTAACCCATAAAAATTCATCTATGTATATAGTGCAATGAGACCTTCAAATGACAATACCATGCACACACACCCTTTTATTCTTTTTAAAAAAACATCATCTAATCCTCTCCATTTCTTGAAAACAAAGTGATTATTTTTATTTTTGTATGGTTACATTCAAATATAAACGTCACACTATTCATTGTTTTTGATAGTGTATCTCTTTGATACACGTTCATTTAACGTATTATCTGTGCATCAATCATTTGATTTAAAACAACATTGAGAATTTCCTAAGCATGACATCCAAAGCAATGAATCCATAACAATGCTCCATGAATCATCACATCAACCATCCTCCATTATCTTTGGATCTCCATCATCTTATTGACCAACATTGACAACTATTAAAAACAAATACATCTTCATACACAATTTTTTTCCAAACAATTAGTTTTTTGATATGTAAATGGACTATGAGGACTCTGATTCCTTCCACAAATATGATATGTAATATGATTTCAAAACTACCTGTATCCATACCAAATACCTTATATGTGATGATAAAAGTTTCTTATTATCCATTGTTTCTCACAATGGGCATGAATCACATAAGATTAGGTGTTTCCAATGATAACATCACTAGCCTCATTATATTACATAGACATGGTATCCCTCAATGCGTAAGCCCCATTCAATGGTAGGCTATGATTTTACATATATAAGGGAATACAACTAGGTTTAATTCCTTGACGAATGTGGAAATACGTTGAATCTCTTTTTGGGTATAAGAAGGACATGTAGTACTCCTTCCTAAGGCACGACCTCCATACCTAGTGCCTATGTTCCCTTATATGTGTACTTTCATCATGAAATTATTCTTCATGGATTGAAAATAAAAGAACTAAAAGGGTTTTTGTTTCTTATATACACATGATATATAGGAATCCTCAAAAATTTTCAATCCCATCCATGAAATATTTATTAACTCCCTTGAAAGAAATAAACACCCAGGTTCTTGGTTATACAATTTTATGATATAAATAGAAATCCATTGAAATGAAATAATATGAAACATAGGATGATCCCCAGATATATAAATATGATCTCAATAATAGATAACCCTTTTTAGAAATAAGTATTAAACATCTATAAATTTTATTAGTGTAACTAGTCACATATCTGTATTAGGAAGAGTCTCATATACATTTCATAAATCCAAAAAAGGGTCCAAGAGGGGGGAATAGTACCCCCTAAAAAGCATTTGACAATGCTAAATGCCCATACACTTTACCTATGTGAGTTCCAAAGGATCATTGTGTTTATGATCCCAATTGATCACCTGCCTATGTCAAGTGGGTTCATTTCATGACCTGAATGCGGTAACCATTTTGAGTTTCATTTGATGAAAAGAAGTGTGATCCCAAATGAATTATTATGAAAAAATTCCAACCTCCAAATAAAATCACATATCCCAACACTACCTTTAAAAAAGATTAATGAATTGAATTTATTAAATAAGAAAATGGTCTGTTGACTATAAAATGGGCTAGTCAATTTGATGACCCTTATCAAAAAAATGGAACACTCGACATGAAATACCATAATAGAAAAAAAAATCAATGTTCCATTGAAATATTTCCATTTTCACTTTGAAATTTTCACCTAAAAAAATTTCCAAACCATGAATAATAATGATCCACTCTACTATATATGCACATCTTATTGAGAATACTGATGAAGATGGACTGGCTGGTTACCATGTTCCTTCTTTATTTGTGTCCAAATAATGATCTCAAAAACAACACCTTGGCACAAGATCATTTCTTCATGTATCAACATTTTTTGAAGATAAAATTTGGTTGCAACCCCCATGGTTTGTAAAAAACATTACCTACCCATCTCCTTCAAAATTAGGCAGAGAACACGGTGTTTAATGAATACCACTGATATGGAATGATCCAGATCCTCATGGATATATGTAATGGTATCTAGACATTAAATCATGCATTCAACCCACATTTAGGGAAGGATACATTGAAACTAATGGTGCTCGTTTCCACCACAAAATACATTGCAAGCATATATCCATAATGTGGAAATCAAAACCTTTTGTATATGATGAAGGTGGATGAAAGAGTTCACTAAAACTCCATAATCATTCAGAACTAACTATAAGGTATTCTTTGAACCATTGTCTCCATCAACAGTCTATTGGAGCTCTTCATTTTCATGCGGATGGAACCACCCAATACATTTACACCATTAACAGTCATGATTGGGTATTGAGTAGGTCTCATCAGTCATTTAAATAATATTATAAATGGGAATGGTCTCATATCCCTATTTTTTTTAATAATTTCATCCTCATATTTTGATGGTAGCTTGTGGGTAGGATTATATTCCCACCCTCTTGGATTAATCATACATGTATATTCCTATAGAAAGTAGGGTGGTGGTTCATTTACCATCCTCCACACATGAATCCCATCAGATTATTCTAGTGGAATGACAAGGATATGAGTGGGATTATATCCCCACATAAATCAGAGATATCTTCCAATACATATTGGAGAGAAAAAATGGGTAGGCCAACATTCCCATGCACCCCTTTCTATAATGTCTCTACCTTCTAGAAATAATAGAGAAACAGAAAAGAATATTCCAAAACTAGAAATGATTTGGAGACAAGAACATATTCAAATCTCAACATCTAGAGTAGCATGTCATTCTGGTTTGTGTGAACATGTGGCTATTCCAAAAGAATCACACATTCTTTCTTCTATTCATTAAGATTATTGGTATATCTTAGTAAAGGATGAGGTACAAGACTGGGATCATATCCATGTTATAACTCAGGCTCACCAATGTTTTTTTCAGAAATATTAAGGTTGAAAAATAATATTATAAATGCATACCAGTGGTATACTCCAAATTCATTGGACATGGGCCCAAACCTAATGTAGCTAGGGCTCACCAAGTTGAGAGAAGTATATGAATTGGGATAGGAACACATTCTCATCGAAAAAGAATAGCAGTATAATCCCATAGCACATGAGATGTCTCTAATCCCCATTCCAACTCGGACTCACTTACATTATTTCTAACATGCTTCAATGTAATCTCATATGCATTTCAAATAAGACCAACACCAAACTATAAAGGCACCAAACTGAGATCATATCCATGTTCGAACTAGGGTCCACCCACTCAGTTTGGCACATCCCATGGGACGAGTTCATATCCATATCGATGAATTCTAGTGGAATACTCCATAGTCATTTTAGGATGCTAATAAAAATTATACTATTCTAGATGTTCATTGGCATATTTCAATGGGGAATGAATATTTGGGTCAGGCCCATACCCATGATTCATCTAGGATTGGCTAGGATATTTTGAAAACCACACATATGTAGGCCTATATACATACTGATAATATAAAATCTCACTGACATAGTCTAGAAGCTACCAAACAATGGGCTCATACCCTTATAGAACTATAAACAAATCAATATTATCTTACAACGATCTCTTAATTGGATCATATAGATTATAAACCCCAAAAGTCAGGTTGACATATTCGAGGAATGATTCAAAATGAGGCTCATATAAATATAATTATCTATTCCAGTGTCCGAGATTCATTTAGATGAAAATATGAAATGCCTCAAGTGTCTAAAGACTCGTCAAGCGATGAATAAGTTGACGACTTCTTCTAATTTTTTCTTCACATTAGTGTGTCGATGGATTGTAGGAACTATAAACTTGAAATCCTCATTTGTCAACATCCTCATGGTTACCTATCACTTGAACATGGAAATCGTCCCCTTTCATAGACACCTCAATATAGGTAGTTTAATGATAATATAACACCTTCATATAAAGTGGTTGTCAAAATAGAAGGATTAAACACATACATTGCCCCATTATCTAGAAGCAACCCATCACGATAGTCCATAGGTGACCCAAATAAGCAACCATTTTTGTATGACCCATAAGAGGTATATATGCTAGATGAAGTAGAATCCTACATGGATATATGGAATGATTTACACAAAAACATCCTCGTAACCATGTTTTTTCCAATATCGACTTCGGAATATGAGATCCAACATGAGATAGATATGGACACATTAATTATATATTACAATATATTCGGGTGACTCATCAATGACTAAAGTAATGATACTACCCTTATAAAATATATTTTGTTGATATTCAGTCAAAATGTCACTTATCTTCTTACTGTTTATGGCCAACTTCTATGTATCCCAAATCCAAGAGATTTAAGAGTATGATAATCACCTATTAAGGGGTTTTCTAATTATTATTACATCTCCATGATGAATTATTTCTAGATCCCCATTGAATATATGTATCCATATATGGGGAAATTATGGATCATTTCATTTTTCCATGTGTGTAGAATAAAATATTTTAGTTACATCATCCACTAATTTCATAGATTCTAAAGAAATCAGGGGACCAGGTGTTTCATAGGTAAGTTGGTATATACAGTGAAATCCTCAAACATTTATTATAAAATGAATTAAAAAAATAATAGGGCCAATGAAATTAGATTTTTGTGGGCCCCGTATGTGAGTCCATTGCATCAATCTCATACATGTACTTTTTTGTGACAAATAAAATTTATCCCAATGAAAATAACTATGGTAGTAATCCTAGATAGAACCTCGTCCATAGGGTTGGGGGTAATTAAAAAATGCCCCACCTCTCATATATTCAATCCTTGAAATGATTCAGAACATATCTATGATAACTATAAACTAACCACATCTCTTAGGGATGGTGGAATTTATATATCAATCTCAATCACTAGGTTCATCACACCATATGATGGTCCTTCAGAAATCAGTGGTGGGTCTAGATCGACCCCATCTTGTAGGGATAGGGTAATATATATCTCAAATCCTGTATAAGTAGCCATAAAATCATACTTCAAAATCATCAAATCCTCAACCGGAGAATCCATATGTTCTAATGGTGGACACAAGTAGTCCCATGCCTATATGGTTGGGGTTATTTTCATCATTATCATCACCCCATATGGAATCATTCTTCTCTATGTAAGGTGATAAATAATAATGACTGCATCACATCTATTCCGCGCATCGTAAGATGCGTGATTATTGATTGTGTACCATTTGTAAATCAAGACATGAAAATACCTCAAGGAAAACATCCACAAACTAAGGAAAGAATAATTTATGAAATAAATCAATAAAACATAATCTAGGTCATGATCCAAAATAGGCCAATATGGAAATGGTTTAGAGAAATGAACTTGATGTAATCCTCGATGGATGTGAAAGTAATGAGGAATCACACTACTGAGTGTAGTTTAATGGGATTAATATTATTTCATGATAAAAATATTTAAAGTAAAAACCATTAACACAATAGATAATGTAGACCAAGTCACATATGTAGAGGGACAAAATAAAAAAATTGTTCCTTGAGAGGTATGAAGCCCACATACCAAAAATGAGCACTTGAGTGCATGGAAAAATAAAATAATCAAGAATATGGAACCTCCAAATGAATAATTTCCACCTTTACTGTGGAATATCATCAACGATAAGGGTAATGTTTTTAAAACATCAAACTCACTATAAAGGAGATCACAAATTAATTCTACAGAGGAACATATGATGCAATATAAGAAGTAGATAAAAAATCACAAATAGATCAATGGGGATGTTAATCGAGGGAAATATCCACACAAGGTATCCCCTTCAAAAAAAGACAAATATTCACACACCTAAATATCAGAAAAGAGTTGAATTGTCTAAAAGAGCATAATCATAGCATCTTGCTAGCTTCGGATCCAAGAATTTTTTGTATATAAATGAGGAATCTGAATATGATCATTAAATTCCTCCATTATAGAGAAACCCTGTCCCCTATCTGGTTGATAATTAATTCCTTGCATTAATCATAATTTTTTGGGATATGAAAACAATACAACATCATTAATCCTCACCAACTCCCTATAGATGGGATGTATACCACACTGCAGTACCTCTATAATTACCTAATTCTATCAAATCCTTGGATACTTGAATTGAACCCAAGAAAGGGATTTGTGCACTAGTTCAACCTAAAGGTAATGATTACCCAAAATGGATGGATAAAAATTTTCCCCAATCTAGTCATGGTAATACTAACCTCCCATCCTGTGACATCGTGGTTGATCTAGAATATCATCTCATGCACTTCGTGTCCTAATGTTGCTCAATGATGTACCATCAAGATCAAAAAAATGCAACCAAAAAATTATGTTCTTACAGATTATAATAGGATTTACCATCAATTGGAATAGAATCATTCTCGCAGTGTATGTTGTAGAGTGGGAGGAACATCATCCTCAATTCCTTTAACAAATTTCCTCTACAATAAGGGAAAAAAGAAAAAAATTTAACTTATGAACATCAGTCTATGTGAAAATGAGTTAGTTTATGAATTCATCACTTTATGAAAATGTTTAACCAAATTTCTCAGCATGCATTTATTGTAAGAGAAATTTATTGAACTCATTTCATAAAATATTTTGGAGGAGCTAAAAACATCATTGATTTACATTATTTATCAATATTGATTCAATGAGTTTTTATAAATTTCAATGATCCATAAGGATTCCATTCATTAGACCCAATAAAAATATCATTCCCTATACTATTCAAAAGGAAAAGGACTTATCATGGATGAATCTACTATATCTAAAATCATACATGTAAAAATAACCTTTTAATCACCTAAAGAGGGTCCAAATCATTAGGATACTTCTATATAGTGATATGAGAAACAAAATTACCAATGAAAAGAAGAAATAAGTGATAAAAACCAAAAATTTGTGTATCAAAAGTAAAATTAATATACTACAGTGACCCTACAATTATTATGTTAAATATTACATCATTTTAAATATATAAACATAAAAATATTTCACTAATAATATCCAAATTATTATTTTCATAGGAAAATTTTCACTATACATAAATTTTACAAAATAATACATAATTATTTTTAATTCATTATTATAAAGCTTCTTATTAGCCCATGTGTTCTCTTTACTATATGTAATCACAAAAATATATAAATTAAAGACACGAATTATCTAAAATCACAGTAAAAGGACATATAAGAATATAAATCAATACAACATGGGGTGATAATAATCATTATTATCATAACATTGGTTAAGGATTGTAATCATGAGTGGAATCACTAGAAAATGTCATGAATGTGGAAATGTATAAAAATGAAACATCATTTCATAGTGGGAAACTACCATGAATACATAACATTATCTAATGTGACAAATCACATTACCTAAGGATTTGGAGTTCTATTTAATATTGGGAACACACATCACATCATATAATTCACATTCACTATATAATTCTAATTGCACCTGTCACATCGTAAAATTTACATTATCAAGAATTCCATATATTTAATATATCTTTATTCAAAAAAATAACCCATGGAAATGAATATGGTTCATTTCATAAAGATAAAACTAATTAATAATATTTTGGGTTCCTAAAATATTGAAGGAATAACATTCTTTGTATAAAAATCATCAATTTTGATTGAAGTAGAATGAAAATCCAGAGAATTTAAACATGTTTTTTTAGAAAGAAGGGTTCTTTGGAAAAAATCAATGATTTTTTCATAAAACTAGATTATTAACATGTATATCCTTTATAATATTATATAATTATAAAGGAATGATATATAAGGAACATTAATGGAATATCCTCACTAAAAATGGGGTGGAAGAGGGAAACCCTAATGAAAGAGAGTTGGGTTCAAGAATTCATGTTAACTTATGTTTGAATGCTCCCTTCTCAAAAGTATACTTAAAAATGAAATTAAATTAATTAATAAAAAATTAAAGAAGGTTTTATACATAAATTTTATTAATTATTATTCTATTAAGTTCAGTTATGGGATTTTCTATGAGTTATGTAGTTTAATTTCATCATTAGGGGGTGTTCATTCTCTTGGTTTTTATGATCAGTTTAATTGAATATGAATATGGATGTTTATGTAGAATGGGTATAATTCTCCAGAATTGAAAATGTATTTTGTTAATAAACATATATAAGTTTATATTTCCATATATATCATTTGGTAAAATTTAATGGGGATGAATCATTAGATAAATAGTTAATGAAAAATGTGTGGGTTAATTTTAACTGTTCTAGATCATAACAAACTTGATTTGTTTTATCATTTACTATTATGTAAATATTTTAGATCCAAAACATATGAAATTTTATCAAATATATTTTAATGTATTTGGCATACATTATAGTTATTTTTTTGATCATAGTTAAAGGTGATAAAGGAAAAATTAAAACACAGAATCCATGATGTCGGTATGTTGACACGTCATAGGGGTTGATTTTATTTTTAGAATAAAATTAAGTTAGAAAAGAGTTTGATGGTGGATATTAAGATAAAATGATATAAATAAAGTATATAAAAGACAATGAATTAATCATATACATTTTTATATAGTTTGTGAGGATTTAATAATAAAATAAAGAAATTAAAAGAAAGAAAACGGAGAAGATTTTACCTCTTAAATCTGTCTACATTGAGAACCTCCTTAGGGAAATGTTTTTGTAATTTTGATGAGACTAAGGGATCCTAGAAGATGTGAAGGGGATTGGGATTTTAATTGCACAAAATTTACTCAAGGATAATTTCTTGATATGTGTTAACAAAACATGTGGAGAGGGGTGGTATTTATCGGGGAGGACGGGGTGTTTTCTTATTATTTTATTAATTTATTTATTATTTTTCTCATGAATTAGAATATTTTGAGAAATAAAACTAATTATATTAAAATAAGGAATTATATTTTTAGAATTTGGTCCTATATCATCATTACATCATCCATGACTCTATATTTCATGTATATAACATTTTTTAAAAATTATCATATTTTATTATTCATAAAAAATCATGTATTTTTGAAAAGTCCCAAGAATTCACCCTAACCATTTATAGAAGTGTAGAATTAAAAAATGAACTCTCTTTTATGTGAATACTTTTCTAAATAATGGAAATTTCATTTTTAATTAAAATCATCAAATACATGTAAAATATTAATTTTAAAATTATAGCTGATTTTATAACACAATGAAAAATAATTAACTTATCTTTAAATTATATTAAATTAATAAGACAAAAAATATAAATTTATGAACACATTTTATGAAATTAATTATTCATTTGAATTATTAATTTAATCATAAATGTTTTAAATACATATTTATAACTAGTCAAAACACCTATTTTTAATTAATAGTTTTTAAAACATTTATTTACAAATAGTATGATATAATTATCTCAAACATTCGTTTATAATATCAATAAATTTTTTTTATAAATTAATGGGTGAGGTAACTATTCTGTTGGTTTTTTACTATTCATAAGGGTTTTATTACTATTCCTAAGGCCATGTTTCTATTTTATAAGTATAGGTTCCTTAACATATGTAAGTACATATTATTTCATTCCTTGTTCATTTATAATGTTATTGTGCTCTCTATGTGATTATAAATGATTAATACTATATTAAATTATTATAAGATGGGTAAAACACCATTGATAACTGTTTGTGTTGTCACATTCTCCATATTTTAAAATTTCACCAACAAAATTTTGTTTTACATAAAATGCTGGGGGAACTTCTCCTTTATCAACTCCTATGTTTCCAAAGTCAGTTCTTCATACTTATGGTTCATCAGAAACACATTGACTAGGTGGGTTGTCCTATTGAATATGACCCTACATCTCTCGTCTTGTACTTTTATCGGCTTCCCCACATATGAAAGATCATTTTCCAACTGTAGCACATCTGATTTTAGTTTATATGAATGATCTTGTATATAATTTTTCTTAGAGAGATGCATGGAACACATCATGAATTTGAGCCATACCTAGTGGATGTTAAAGATGATAGGCCACTTGTCATATGCAATAAAAGATCTAAAATGGGCCAATGTACCATATGATATGCTTCCATTTATTTCCAAACCACATGAATCTTTTCGATGATGATATTTGATGGAAGATTTTATCTAAAATGTCGAAATCCAAGTCCATTTAAATGTTTCCAGAATAACTCTTTGACTTAATATGATAATCGATAATATTTTTTTATATTTCTAGAACCTTCTACGTAATTTCTTGAACAAGATTAGGTCCCAGTAGTTTTTGTTCACTCACATCATCACAACAGGTTGAATATCTATAGCATATTCTATACCGACCTTCATATAGAACCATCTGAATACTCGGGTGTATGTTTTTTTGCATGATAACCCAACCAATAATAGATTCAAATATCATCCCCCTTTTAATTCTATTTAGTAGGATCTTATCATTTCATCGAGTTTATAAATTTTCCATTCATATTAATAATTAGTTTGGTGGTTATTGGTCCTGTTGAAACTCAATTCAATACTCATGTAATGTTGGAGACTTCTCCAAAATTAAACGTGACCCTTGGATCCTGATAAAAAATGATTCAGTGCGGTACCCCATGAAACCCCACAACATCATTTATATATATCTTTTATAGTCATTAAAGTCATAAATATCCCTATATATCAATAATGTTTAATGCATGTATGAGTTGTTCTTTGAAAACCAATATTAAATTGTTTCCTCTGGATGTCTTCAAGAAACTAGAGAGATAGTGCAATATGGTACTCTTACAACTTCTATTCATTTACTATATTCAACTTATTTGGATGCTTAATATCATCCCTTTGGGCCTCCTTCATCTTATCAGGGATAGATGGTTGAGGAATAATTTGTGAAATGTATAATTTATTTCATGTCACTTTGATTTCCAAATACAACATAGGAATATCTAAGATCATAGGGTCATTAAAATTATCGGCATGGAGAGAGTAACATATTAGTATCTTCTAAGAGAATCAGTTACCTTATTTTCTATCCCAGGATTATATTAAATAGAGAATTAATAGACATTGATCACCTATAATCACCTTCTTTGAAACATGATGAGATACTTGTATGTGAATACATTCTATTGGATATTTTTATTGGATGTTATACCAAACATCACACTATAGAGGTAGTGACACCATATTTCAATAGAATAATAACTGATGATAGGTCCAGATCATGTGTCAGTTTGTTCTTCTCATGGATCATCAAATGTCATGAGTTATAGGGTATCAAATTGTGTTTTTTTCATGAGTACACAACTAAAGCCTTTTTGAAGCATCACTATTTATAACAAAACATTCTCTACATTTTAGTAATGTGAGTACATGTTCTATGATTTGCCTTCTCTTTATATCCTTGAAGCTTTCCTCTCATTCTTCCATCCAAATACACTTTACCCCATTCATTGTTAACATAGATATTGTTCTAGAAAATGATGATAAATTTATATGAAAATGTCTAAATTACCCTATTATGAAATTAGAACATTTTATTTACATTACAATAGAGTTTGGAGGTCATTCCTCAATTTCCCTTGTTTTTGAAGGGTCCAAAAAATTCCCTCTCATAGGATCACAAGTACCAATAATGTGAATTTCTACATCCAAAAGTTTCACTTGAAGAACAGTTTGTATAACTTATCCTTCCACAATGTTTCCACCAGTAGCCTTATATATTCTCTATATTCCTCCATTATATTGAATTAGATAAGAAAATCATCGATAACTGCTACCAATTTTTTTTGAGGTAATGTATAAAGACAGTAATAATAAAGTTAATGATTATTTTAGGAGATTACTATGTGTGAAGGATATCAATTGAAACTCATAGTTCCATAACCTTGTATGGAAGGAATTCTTCGCAATATCATCCTTATTCACTGTTAGATGATGATATCTAGAATAAATATCCAGCTTTGATGTGTACTGAGATCCATTCTATAGATCAAACTGTCATCAATCCTTGGAATATGATAATTGTTCTTTATAGTGATATTTTTGAGTTCCTGACAATCTATACACAACCACATTGATCCATAATTATTCATTATAAAGATTACCGGTTAACCCCATGATGATGTTCTTGGACTTATGAACCCTTTTTCCAAGTTATCTTGAAACAACATCTTTAACTCCTCTTGTTCTATTGGGGCCATCCAATTTAGAAATTTTGAGATTGGACTTGAATCATGTATGAGTTCTATTGAGAATTATACCACATGATACAGGGGATGTCCATATTACTATTCTTGAAATACATCATTGTATTCCCTCACAATGAGAACTTTCCCATACATTGATTCCTACCTTTGACTCAACCATTTTAGTGAGGTTTGATTATTTATATAGATTAAACAACCACACAGTTGATTGATTTTCAAATGGAGATTTATAATATTCCTTCAATTTGTAGTGGAACATGGAATGGTTCATAACATGAAAAGATATTTCATTTTCCCCATAGTTGATATGTTCTTTATATAATGAGATCCTATCCATACCCATTATAGTAATGAATTAAACCAATTGAATAATCATAAGGTTAATTGGAAGAATCATCCAACATATAAAAAATATGAAAGGAGTCCATCACTCGGTTCGAAATTATAATTACACATGGTGTTTTTATAGTTATCACAACATAATGGTTTTCAATATTCTCATATGGAGTTATATAAAACATCCAAGATATAATGTAACTAGTAGAACCATAATCAATCAATACTTTTTCTAGTATTGAGTGAGTAAAATTTGTACCTTCTATAAATATGTTATCTTGCTCTAATTTAGTAGTTGTGATGAAATAATATTTTCCTTGTTCATTTTTATTTGGTGTTTGATGATGTTAATTACCCTCAAGGACCTGAGTTTTAGTGTACTGGCTTGCGTGGTACTCTCTCCCAATAGGTGATGCATTGGAACATGGGTGTTTCTCTCCTTTCCTCCATCATATCAACCAGATTCATTATGTCTCTAAATTTTTTTTATGTTTGTTGGACTTCTCTCCCACACATATAACATTTCACCATCCTTTTGAGGAAGTCCCAATGATGCTTCTCTCCAAATTTTTTACATGTGAGTGGTTGATATTTCTTCCCACCTTTTTCGAGATCCTCCTCTTTGAAACTCATTATTTAATCTCTTTTCACCAAATCTATGGTACCATTCTCCAAAATATATTTCCAATTTGAGAGCACATAGAACAATTTCTTCATAACTTTTGTATTCTAAAATTTCAAGAGGCTTTAGAATGTTTGGTTTTAATCCACTTAAAATTCAATGAATTTTTCTATCCTTTTTTATAACAACACATAATGCGTACAGTGAAAGCCTTATGATGTTTCTTCATAGGACATGATAGATTTACTTTCCTTTTGATTCAACAATATGAAATCTATCTCCATCTTTGTTACAAGATATAGAAGTAAGTACATGTCAAGAAACATTTTCCTAAAATATTCGCACTCCACCTCTTCAATTTTTCTTTTGTCTTGGGTTAATAATAAAATCCCACAATTGAATGGACTATACATAAAAATAGTAAACTACTAGAGTCGCATTGCCTAGACCAAGAAAGTTAATCATAGAAAATACTATCTTCATTGAGTTGAACAACTATTTTGCGACTAGTGGATTAGATTATCCATAGAATGTTGACGGTCATTCAAGCATAAAATACTATATAGTATGTTGCTCCTTCTTAGTTGAAGAAAATCATCCAAATTATTCAGGTTATTATTCATATCCTGATATAGATGGGTAAGAAATATGATGAAATATTGAATTGCACATCCCACGGAATGGGGTATTTCTTTCATCCAACCATTGAATTTCCCCACACATGACTTTTTGTCCTGGTTTTTGCTGATTCCATCCTTTTTCAAAATAGAAAAGTTAAAACAAAATATAATTCAAAAATTCATAAATAAATTAATTTTTCCTTTTTTCAATTATGTAATAAGGAATATATTGTAGGATCCCAACGTTTAACATTTTCTAAAAAAACTCTTCATGGGTGATAACATATACATATTATTATATTTATGGTTAACACTAAGGATCTTAAATTATAATACCCAAAATAACTAAACAGTTCTCTGACACTAACTATAGAGATTCTATTTTATGAAATTACTTATTAAATCATTTTAATTACAAAAAAATAAAATAATTACAAAACTACGATTCAAAGGATTGGATTTTTAGTAAATTTATAACCATACATAAATTTTACAATATGATACATTAACATTTTTTAATTTTTTCATCTCTATCTTCTTATTATCCCCCACGTTCTCCTTAGTACATGTTATCACCTAACGATATACCTCAATGAATGGAGTGATAAAAATTCCCAGTAAGAGTATAGATAAAAAATGAATCTTTATAATATGGGGTGAGAATAATAATTATCATGATAATATTGTCTTATTGTCATAATCATGATAGAAAGCATCAAAAAATGATTGGATTGTGGTAATGCATAAAATTGAAACAACGTGTCTTAGTGGTCAAATATCATGCATACATTAATTTATCTCATAAGATACATCTCAGTACCTAATGCATTGAATTGATAAATAAATCTAGTTTTACCCCTCACATCATATCATTTACTTGCACTATATTTTTGCAGTTTCACCCATCACATCATAACATTTACAATATCATGAATTCACATAGAACATATGTCAATTTCAGACATAAAATAACCCATGTAATGCAATGGATTTAATTTTAAAAATATTACATTAATTAATAAAATATAACATTATATAAAGAATGCTGGAAAATTATACATGGAAAAAGAATAAGAAATTTTTAATGAAGAAGAAAAAAATTCAAGAATAGTAAAAAAAATTTAGAAGGAAGTGTTATTTTGTAAATATTAATGATTTTTTAAATAACCAGATTGGATACATTTATATCCAAGAAAAGATATTATAATTAATTAGAAATTATAAATATGTAAAATTAAAGGAATATCTATACTAAGAATGGGGTGAAAGTGGGATAACACAAATAAAGAGAGTAGGGTTTGAGAATTCCCCTAACCTCATGCCAGGAGACTCTATTCTCTTTAATATATTGGATTATCAAATTAAATAAATTAATTAAAAATTAAATAACTTTTTCTATATTAATTTTATTCATTATTGTTTTATTAATTCATTTATAGTTTTTGATGTGTTATATATTTTAATTTCATTGTTTGAGAGTGTTCGTTTTATTGTATTTCATGATCATTTTACTTGAATATGAGTGTTGAAGTTTATATAGAATGGGTAACTTTATATAAAATTTAAAATATATTTAATAAATGAACATAAATATTTTTATATTCTTATATATATCATTTGGATAAATGGATGCTGGATTAATCATTTGAAAAATAGTTAATGATACTCATTTGGGTTAATGTTAGTAGTTTTTTGTCACAACGTACTCGATTGTTTTTATCATTTCGTATTATGTAAGCATTTTAATATTGGAACATGAAAAGGGATATAAAATATATTTTCTAGTATGTAACAACCATTATAGTGTTCTTATTAATAGAATTAATGGTGTTAAATGAAAATTAAAATTCATCAACCTCAATGTTTCTAAATTGACACATCATGGGCAATGATTTCATTTTCAGAATAAGAGAAAGAGATAAAAGAGTATTATGATGTATTTTACAATAAAATTATAAAATTAATGTATGTAAAATATATTTTAATGATAAAAAACATTTGGATAGAGGAGGTGAGGATAGAATATGAGAAGAAAAATAAATTAAAAGAAAAAGGAAGAGTAATTTACTTCTTAAATATATTCAACTTGAGAACATACATATGGAAATGGTTTTTGTATATTCATGAGACCAATGGAATATAGATTCAAGGGATGGGATTTTTAATATACATGAGCATAATTTTTATAATGCTCAAGGCGATTGATATGTGAAGAAAAGAGGTGGTGAGGTGTGGTATTTATTGGAAAGGATAAGGGAGTTTTTCTATTATTCTTTTCATTAGTTTATTATTGGAAACGAGATTATGAATATATTAGAAATTATAATTAAATAAATAAAATTAATCATTAATAGCTTGATATTTTGGTCTTACACCAAACTTACATAATTTATGACTCAATAATTCATGTATTCATCTTTTATCATAAATTATGGTATTTTTCTATTCCAAAAAATAATCTTATTTGAAAAAATAAAAAGAATTCACCCTTACCATTATTTGACTAGATGATTTAAAACATTAACACTATTTTATAAATATAACTTTCTATATATGAAAAAATTAATTTTTAATTATATAATTCATTTTCTATAAAATATTTAGATTTTAAAATTTTAATTGATTTTTATAACACATAGAAGAAATAATAAAGGTATCAAAAAATTATGTTAATATCAAAAGAAAACAAAATATTATTTTATGAATACATTTAATGAAAATAAAAATTCTTTTAAATTATTATATTAATCATAAATTATTTATTAAATATTTTTTAGATGCAAAAAATAACAATAATTAATTAATAAATTTCAAATCAATTATCTACATATATTATGATATAATTATATAACACTTTTATTTATAAGATACCTACCATTAATGGTTTAATGGGAGAGGGTAATATTCCGTTGGCTGGTTTACTATTCGTAAGAGTCATATTACTATTTATATGGCCACGATAATATTTCATCATTATAGGTTCCTTTACTTCTAAAAATATCTTTTATTTCATTTATTTTTCATTTGTAATATTATGATTATGTTACCTCTGTGATTTATATTGATTTGTACTATATGATATTATTATTATAAGGGTGAAATTCCATTGATAAAACTTTTTTTCGTCAAAAATTCCTTTTGAAATGAGTAGGTACGGGGTATTTTATTAGAAGCTATTGAAAATGAATTTCTTAGTATATTAGATTCTATGTGACATGATGAGGTCAAACCCACCGATCATACAGACTACATCCCTTTCCACATGATTTTGGGTCTTCCCATTAGAGACTACATCATCATTAAATATATCCTTAATGGACCGGTTAATTTTGGATTAGTGATATTGGATAATTTCCAAGAATAGATGACCTATGTAAACATCTCTCCACTAAAAGAAGAGGTTGTTTAATAGAGGATCTATATAGGCATGGATAGTATATTAATAACTGGATGTAAAAGATGATAGTTGATTGATATCATGCCACCCCGAGATCACAATTCCACAAACCGATATCAATCCATGTACATTGGAAGGCATCAATAATTAAACATGCCATAGGTAGATGTAATTTTCAAAGAAAGGAAGATAATAAGAGGTGGAAGTGTCATGTTCTTCTTCCACACATGTATTGATTCTTGTATAGTTCCTTCCTTACACATTAGATGAAAGGGAACCACCACACCAAATAGAACTCTCATCAGATGAATATTTTATATTTGGTCCTCTTAATTTTGTACACATAAAATACTCCCTCTTGGATAAATAATATTCTTCCAAATATTAGTTCTCATTATCTAACAAGTGAGATAGAGGTATAGGGTGTAGTATCCAATGATATAGTGGTAGAAATGGGTGTGATCAAGTACAATATTTTGACCACATCCTAGATAACTCTATATATGTTGTTGTAACCGAAAAGAGAGAAATATAATAAACCCAAAACAAATTATGGGGGTTCCTCAGAGCTCTTTAGAGATTGATTAAACACAGTACTTTTAAATGACATAATGTAAGGGACGTAATTGTATGATCAAACCAACAAATGGAGAAGTTTGGAACATCCAACATCACTAGAATCAGAATCTCACATGACTATGATCTAAGAACGAAAAATCATTACTTCAAATATTCATCATTTGGAGAAACATAATAAAGATAATCCTGACCATGGTATGTTTAGGCCTCATGCACAAACATATAACATTCGGAAATAATTTTACACTTTTTTTAGTAAAACTCACAATCCTAGATGTCCTCAACATTTCAAATGTACTTAGAGAGGTAGTAATTAAGGCCCTTTAGATCCCATTGGTGTTTGAAAGTTATGCATCTACTTCTAATGTTTATCGAGTGGTGTATATTACATTAGAATGTTAGGTCCCCATCACATTCATAGAGTATGACCAAGAAGAAGTAATATAAGGAAATATCAGACCTCTCTATGTTTTGGGAAAGCTCCATAAAGTTTACATCTAAATAGAACAGGATGAAAATGGTTCCAAGATAAAAAAAATCCAAGTTTAGAGGCTCTGATGTTTGGCATATTGTGAAGGGGACTTATCTTCTATATGGTGGACCATTCAAGGATATGAAAAGATTTATAAAAGGATTCTTGGGATGTGTAGTATCAATGATTTGTTTGGGGGTCTCATATTTGATGTTGAGTCGATGATTATCTAGTAGGACACAACAAAAAAAATTAATTATTGGGATACGATTGCTTCATAACCATGTAGTTGTACCTTAAAAATTTCATGAATTCTTGAATTACCCCATCAATTGGAAGGTTGAAATATATCATGGTATAAACTCCCACTTCATATCATGGGATTCTATATTTGATGAATAAGGTTTATATTAGAAGGAAGGGAAATCAATTTCATGATGATATATAGACTATACCTTCCAATGGATTTGGTACATCCCCCATGAGTACCTAGAAAATACTCAGAAAACCTTATCTGCTACAGATAAAATTGATTGAAGATGTAGACATAACCTTAGATTTCAAAGCTCCTATCAAAATGAAAGCATAAAGGACAAAAATTATCTCTGGAACCTCTTTATGTTGTCTCTTACAGTCTAGGATGAAAATTTCTCTTCCCATCATATCACTTAATATGATAATGATAAATATACCATTAGATTACTGGCAATGTTTTAACATTACTTCAAGACTAATAAATAAAAGTAGAGGAGGATTATCTTAGGAACACCCCCCTCATGTCATAGAATTGAGACTCTACCACCATAGACAAGCTCATGTAGGGGAATCATGGAACAAAAGAAGACCAAAAACATACATTAATTAGTGATACCATGCCTCTTGAGTATCATGAGATTTATATTTCATTTCAAATTCATTATCGATAAGAATTATATTGTAACTACATAGAAATTCTTGGGTTGATCCCCAATTAGGGAACACACCACCTAATATTACCGAACGATATTTGAGGTTTCAAGAAGATTGATAGGAAGATGTTTCCCTCTAATAATGCTAATATATAATCATATGTAGAAAAAATTATATAATAATATTTTTTTTTGGAGGTGAAATACCCAAAATTGATCTCCAATATTATCCCTATCGTGAAAAAGAATTTGGATATCAGTGTTGTTTTTAATTTTAGAGACCATTATCATTACATGTCTAAGGAAAATTTCCAACTTCCAATCAAAAATATCTTGATAGATGATATAGATGGCTTCCAAGCCATTTCATTTAAGTATGGGTATAAAGACATAATAAGATAAATATAGACTCTAAATACAAGAAAGCCACCACATTTATAGCACCATAAGGAATACTTTTATTTGAGGCCATTCTGTTTGGCTAAAATAAGTCTAGTTCTACTTATCCAAGTTCCATATATAAAATCTATAAGACATTGTTGGGATAGATAGTAGGATGTTATTTCAACAAACAGTTGGTCAAATATCAAAAATGATGCAACCACACCACCATCCTTCAAATAATCAAGAAAATGTTGGGACAACATAGTTTGAATATAAATCCATTTAAGAAGGTATTTAGAATAAATTCTATATAATTCCATGCCATTTTCATATGCCACCATGGCATCGAGTGTGATCAAGAAATGTATAGTGCATTCATAATTGTTTCATCCCCTCCAGACCTTATAAAACTAATAGGGGAATCAAGGGAACCACATGTATATTGAATACTTCATTACAACCAAGGCCAAAAAATCAGTCCTCTTCATCAATTAAATGATAAATGAAGTCATCTAAGTATTAGAAGAGAATTATTTGGGATCCTTGGAGAATATCAATCCATAATAACTACACCATCCAGATATGATACCAGCAAATGAAAAAAAGACACTCATGTTTTATATGTCCACTATAATAAAAAATATTGGATATATAATTTAATATAAAAATTTATTAAGGAAGGAAAATATCATTTAATACAATAACAGAACAATTTTAGGTACTATGTTATGCTAAATCAATTTCAAAAAGAGATTACTTTAAATCATCATTTCATTGAAAAATTTAAGACTTTACATTCCTCATTATGATGTACACTTTGTCTCTCGTATTGAACTTTTCAAGTAATTAATCATCCACCATAAGTTGAATATGTACCTATATCGGTGGGTGGTCATTCTGCAGTAATATGAAATTGAGTTTGAGTAATTAAATAAAGGGAAAGGGAAATCCCAATAAAACTTCTTAAAGGAACATCACATTCAAAAAATAATATAAGTGGACATCAAAAATATTGAAAAAGAGTTTTCATAAGCTAATTGTAGTCCCTAAATGTAGGATATGTATTTTTATGGTGCCCCTAGAGTCCTATTAAAAACTGGATGGATGTCCTGAAATTCAATCGGGTTGGTTTAAGGATGTATTTGTTTCTTTGGACAAAGGAATTTTTCATGTCCCATTATCACTATCCTAAGGCCATAATAATAATAATATGGAACACCAATATTTAGTTTTCGTCTTGGATCTATAAATTCAGCTAAAATGTATTTCCATAACATCATAGGGGATTTTGAGCTACTGATCAAATATATCAGTGGGGAGTATTCCATCAAAACAGAATAATTGCCCCATCACACTGACTATGTTAGGGGATTGATGGAAGAATTTACATTGGATCCAACATGACATCATTTTCTAAAATCATTAAATGATCATTATACCACATTTCCTAATTTAGCTACAGTACTTTCCATCCTTTACCTTGATGATGTAGTCCTTCAAATTAGACACTGAAGTGTGGTCTTGAAAGTCACTGTATCATCTTTATTTTTTTTGAAATATATACTATAATAATAATTAAAAATCATAGATTGATTCTGTATAATGAAATGAACCATTTTGATATGTTTTTTTGAAAATAGAATTTTATATTTCATTACACAATACATTGTGTTTCTTTGATAACTTGTGTAACACGTCAGGCCATGTCTTACCAGAAAATAATATTCTACTAATAATATTTTGATAACATAAAGTCATAAAAATCCATTAGAATGGAAATAATGAATATGTATGACTAAATTATAATATAATAGCTTATACATGGTAATAAAATGAATTCCTTGGATACCAATTAATTAGACTTGAATTTAATGACCATATGAATATAAAGGCTGTGTTTTTATGAAAATCTAATTTTATGAAATTAATGGATTTTTGTCATAATGAATTAAATTAATCACTATTAGTGAAGTATATTAATAAAATATATATGTTATATATTTAATAAAATGTTTCTAAATTCATCAAAAAGGTTTTATAGTGTTAAGATAACCATAAATCCAATTTTAATTATAATATGATGTATATTTTTAAAATAAAGTTGTATAGCCTTTTAATGGAACATCTAAATGAAAAATAATTTGGTACATATTTTTAATTTTTATTGGAAATAATAAATTTATCTCTCTAAATTTTAATATAAAAAATCATTTTTTGTGAATTTCGATAATTTTCTTGAGGACTTCCATATTTTGATGAATTGTAAATAACAATGAATTTCAATTTAAAAATGATTTGTCTTATTAATAATTTGTAATGGTAAATTTTTACATTAATAAGTTTTAAAGTATTACTAAATAAATTTTACATCATTTAATATAGTTTTATCATTTTAATAAATTAATAAATTAATTTGATATTGAAACATTTCAATCTTTTGAACATTTCTCTTTATAAACGTACATTGTTATCTGGTCAATATGATTAATTTAAAATTATTTTCTACCACTTAAGTGATTTTAATTTTGAAAAAAATAGATACCATAATTTTATTAATAATATATTATAATATGTTCAGGATAGTTATCGTCCAAATATATTAGTGAAAATTGAAAAATTATTTACAACAATTTAGGTAAAATTGATTATACTTAGTTATTAAACATTAATTTTAACGGGAGAAATATTACATACACATTTCTAAATCCAATTGTATGTGAATTATTTGACCATAGTAAAAATAGGTAACATTATTCAATAATCCCTTTTTTATTTCATTCCACACACATTAAATTATTCTTATTACATTATTATATTTTAACCTTATTATCCAGAATATACTAATATGTTTTTTGGATATTCTTTTGAACTAAAAATATACAAATATCCATCAAATGGGTAATAAAATCACCATTCACGATTATGATGAAATACCTCCTGTTGAAAAAATGTGGTCAGTTTTTTCAGTTCCACCTATTGTGGATGTGATTAATTATTAAAATACTATTTTATATTTAAAAAATGAAATTCATATCACATTAATACATATATTATTATTATATAACAAATTCATGCATTCTTTCTATTTTTAGAGAATTTGATGACATCATTTGTAGACGTGTGGACTACCGCCTCCTCAAAAAGATGTGATAGTTTCACCCTTTACATGGAATGTATAATGGACTGTATTAAAAATAATTTATTATATAAATTAAATATTTATGATATAAATGTCATAATCATATATCAATATATATAACCAATAATTTTATTCTTTCCATTTCACACATAGAAAACGTGATAAAGTCGTTCATAGATGGGTGGACTACCGCATATGCAAAACAATGTGATTTTTCATTTTTCATCACCATAAAAAATGAAATATATATATATATATATATATAAATAATTGTGTAATATTATATATATGATATAATGTTCATTAAAGAAATATAAATGATACTTACTACATTTCTATAATGAGCATTAATAAATGGGAATGTAACTCATGTGTTTGTTGGACATACCATCTCCATAAACATAATGTTGGTTCATTTTTCATAACCATATATCATGTATGATTTTAAAATAAAAACTCATTGAAATGTGTGATAATTATTTCATGTTTATTATTATAGATATTTTTAAAAAATGACTTCATTGGCCATAGTCAACCTATCAATTTCAATTTTCACCCATAAGCCAAAGATGGCCAAAACAACCGACATAAACATTATTGATAAATAAATTGTATATAACATATTTATAAGTGAATTAAAAGATTTACTTATATTTTAAATGTTTATGAATAAAGGGAATAATATATTAAATTTATTATTCATGATGATAGTGGAAAATCATGACAAATTAGACTCATGGTAAGAGATTTTTTCTATCTTTTACGTTCACGGGGAATAAATCAGAATCACCGCTTATTTAATTTGTGTGGTGTATCTAGATCCCATTTTTATATATTATATCATGAATTATTTTAAATTCCTTGTATTTAAATATTTTGTTTTATTATTATTGCGTTTGTGGTTTCTGATTCAAATGTCACTATAGTTTTAGTGGGATTTCTAGTCTAACATTTATTTCTACGGAACTTATTCCATATTCATAATTTATTTTTTTTGTAGTATATGTAATTAATATGAATGTATTTGATGATTATTATCCTTATATTTATGGTAATTTTCATATCTATTTTAGTATATTAGTTTTTTGAGGATTACATTTTCCAATGTACCTGGGTATTAATGGTATTTATCATAATTTTCCTTCATTGAGACATTTGTTATGTTATAAATTTTTTTTATGAGGCATATATACATATCCATTGTCATTATATTTCATGAATCACCTTATTATCATGAAATTATATGTTTTATTTAATGATACTCCTTCATGGGTCTTATTATTCTATTGTTTTAAGTTCTTATGGGACACTTTAGAATGTATAAAAATTATTTTACTCATCAATGTTTTAAATTTTTATTGGATTTCCATTAATAAACATAAAAAATCATGTTGTTAATTACCATCCACTAATGTAATTTTATATTGATTCCGTCCACATAATTTTATATATTTATTAATAGTGTATTAAAGATATAATTGACTGAAAAATTTATATTCCATGGTTTAATCATGTTTCAATGAGATTTTTATTGAACCCATTTACATTAAATGGGTTATTCATGTTTAAAAGTTATTTCCATGAACTTATTTCCATTAAACGGGTTATTCATGTTTAAATAAATTTTTATGGAACCCATTTCTTCTCTATGGTATATTCATGTTTCATTGAGATTTTTTTGAACCCATTTACTTTCCAGGGATAATTTTTATTTCGATGAGAAGGTTATAGACCCCATTTATTTTCAATGAGTTATTCATGATTAAAAAATATTTTTACGAAAATCATTTCCACTACAGGGTTTATTCATTTTTAAATGATATTGTAGTGAAACCCATTTCCTTTCCATTGGTTATTCTTATTTCAGTATGATTTTTATGAAACCCATTTCTTTTCCATGAGGTTATTATATCCTAAAGATATTTTTATGGAACTAATTTCTTTTACATGGTTTATTCATGATTAAATGAAACTGTAATTTAATAGTTTTCTTAACAATGGGTTAATAATGAAATGAAAGGGGTATTAGTTTCTCCAAGTAATTTATTAAATCTTTTGTGTGTGTTTATTTTTTCTATGGTAATTGGACATTTTATGGTGGTCAAGTGATAAACTGATGATTGTTGGTTCTATGATAGACCAATGTAATATGGGTCCTTGATATCCCTTAAATACATTGGGTATAGTAGTGGGTAATTTTGCTAAACCATTTGTAAGAGAGACATTTATGGAAGCAGATTTCGTGTATATTCCATTTATAAGTGTGAAAAGTATAATGACTCCCCAAGATACCATTATGCCATATATATATATATATTTTGTTGGTATATAATGTTTCTAATTATGGTGAATAATATCACACGGATCGTGATAGATAATTCTAACTGTGTTTGATTTTCAATGATTCCATATTATATGATCGATGATATAATGGGTATGAGTTGTATTATTAGTCACTCATGAACTTGATCTATTTCATCAATCCCTCATCCAATCTTATGCTCATTTATGACAATTAATTATTAATTATTATGTTTAAGCTTATTTGAAATTTTAGATCATACTTTTTTGGTTTCCCTTTCCCCAAGTTTTATTGTTTTTTTTGAAATAATTAATGTCTATAATAGATTTTACAAGGATGAAGTTAATGAACTAAAGTGAAATATAAAAATATGGGTATAATTTGACAGGATGTTAAACTCTTTGAACATATTAATTATGAGTCTATGAAAATGTTAATTGATTAGTTAGGAGTTTTTACTAAATATGTAAAATTCTAAAAATAAAATTTTCTTAATAATTTCAGTGATCCATGACTTCCTTTTTTTGTTGTAAGGTTTTGATGCAAAAAATTGGGTCACAATTATCAATATCATAACCGAAAATGTAATGTTATGGATATCTACACAAGATTTTAAATTGCTGGTACTAGAATACTATAGTCATTTTTTATGACATGAATGAAATGAACTACATAAAAACTACCCAGAGTTTGATGAACCAATATCCACCAATATATTGATGGGGTCTACACACAATTACCACTAAAATGGGACTCTCTAAGTGGATTGATCTAAATGGGAACAGATTCGACATCGATAAGAAAACTATCCACTTTAGGGTGGGTTGAATAAGAAAAATAATCTATAAAAAGGCGTCATTAATGGAATCATCCCTAGATTCATAAAATAAGGAGAAATTATTTACGTTATGAAGGCCGACCGTGTAGGCTCCCGTAGATCTCATCAGTTTAGTAATGGACTATCCCACCAAATTAGGATGCCTAGTTACAATTGGAAAAGAATGATGCAATACTGTATGGAATTTACCATGAAATTTCAAGTGTTCATGACTCATTAAAACATAATTCATCAACCCCCATATTTTTTACATAGTGCTAAGTAATCTTGTCCATTTTCAATATGAGATATGGTTGTGACAAGGCCATAATTCCCCTCTAAAACTAAGTAGTTTATGTATATCCAGACTAATATCACCTTATTTTTTAAATGTGATAATGAAATACCACTCATTGAATTTGGGAGGAAAACTATCAAAAAATTTATGTATAATATAATTTAAAAATTCTTTTTCCCTCACATGATATTAACATTCAATGAAACAATCTTCTTTTCCATCAAGATGATGAAGTTGAATAAGGAGTACATCATAAAATCCATCCATTCACGCCAATACCATGAATTGAAAAATTGAAGAAGAGAGTCCTCCAATAAAGAACAATTTAATATATAGTATAAAAAATGTTAGATGATGGTATGAGGTCTAGGCTAGAAAATCCCCTTCTTTATTTATGGGATTACCATACCACCACACAAAACACTAAAGAAAAAACACAATAGTCCTTATTTTATAGAACTGAAGTAGTATATCATAGGGATTTCTAATTTCCCTCACTATGAATACCTATCTATAGAAAAATCATAGATGAAAAGAACTAAAAAATTGGTTGCATGACTGGGAATGACTCAATGACTGGGGTTCCTCAAACCACACAACATCATTGTTTATCAAAAAATGATTGCATGACACATCAATAATAACATTTTTTTCCATTATTTACATCAATGAGAACTAGTATTGGATCTCATAACCACAATGAAACTGTGTAAAAACCCCCCAATGATAAAACCCATGTGGGAAGGGCCTTACAACGTACAAAATGTTTATTCCATTGGATATTATGCATTGACTATAATGAATTGAGAACACATTACTCCCCCAACCAATGAATGGTTTCTCAAAAAATAATTTTCAATCATACTGTAAAGAATTCAATGTCCTTTACACAAAATATTACACTACACAGAAACAATCCATTCTATATGATATTAAACAACATAGAAGAGTTCCTTGAAGAAATACCATAAACTATATTGAATATAATTCCTCCCCACACGACATTAAAATATATGTATGACATAATATATATATGATGTTAAAATGAATGGTTTCCCAGATCTATGTATGACATTGTTCCCATTATATAGGATACATTTGGTTGACTATACCCACTATCTATGGTCCCTATCAACAATTCATCATACAAATCCTATCCTGGAGAAGGAGGAAGTTATTTTTACCAGCCCTGAAAATTTGTTTCCAAAGTTTGGTCAATGTATCACAAACATAGAATATGTGTATTTTTTGAAGAGGTATTTATGTGGAATATGGTATTGTGCATCTCTCCTCTCACATTTATTTTATACAATTTAATTCCACTCAAACATACCTTAGGAAAGCATTGCACATAGTCCATGCCTCAAAACCCCAAACTCTGCACAACGGGACTCTATATTTCTTTTTACGGTGTAGATCCCCTTTGGGTCATCATTCACATAATGTTTTCACTCTTATTCACAACACAATCATCTTTTAGATTCCCATTCCCCTAAGGCCCTAATGGAATCCTCTAAAATGAATGATATCCATAGTCTTAGTAGTTTGAAATTGATCTACATATAATCCGTTATCCTCATCATATGATATTAAAATACACGGAAGATATCCTCAACAAATGATTATAAACTCTAGCCATAACACTTTTCAAAAATATAGGATGACTCATTCAATAAATATGATACATTTTAATTCCTTCACTAGAGAGTACACCACCATCTTGGAAAAAGTCAACTACCACACTACCTTCTTGAACTACATGTGGCTTGATTCCGGCTATAACAAGATACATAGAAATGTCTGGGTTTTCAATCTCTGGTCTAATAGGAACATCAATGGGAAAAATACCCCCTTTTCATATAGTCTATACATTTTCAGAGAGTTTACCACGAAATAACTATGTCTATCATCACTCTAGAAATCACATGATATCTAGTGATGCAAGAATCTCCAATCCTTGTTCCATCCAAAATAACAATGAGAAATATTCTCCCTCTGCACATGGTCTAGACCTTCTTAGATCATTTCCCATTCATGAAATATGTATTGGTATATTAATGTTATCATATTATATATAGTGATTCATGGATCTCTAATCCTGGGTCCAGCCTCAACATCAATTCAAAAAAAAATACCCCTTTGCAAAGGGGTCATAACTGCGTACTCTTTTTCCCATTCAAGAACTATGTGTGGCTTTATTACCATTATCTCATGATACATAGTGACACCCAGATATCCAATACTAGTTTTAGATGCAACATCAAAGGGAAAAATACACCCCCTTTTTTTGGTAATTAACTACATAAAGAATTTCACATTCAAGAACTAAGTGATGCCAAATTCCTAATATCACCAGATATGTAGTGATTCCCAGATCTCAATCAGAGGTCCATCCACATTATCAATGGTAAAAATTACACCTCATCGTATGATTTAGAACTATGTAGAACATTTCTAGTTAACGAACATTTTTTTCTTGATTATTTATAACACAAGATAAATCATGATGCATGGACCTCCAATCTTGGGACCAACTACAACATTAGGGGAAAAATTCCCCCACTACCTTTGTGTAGAACTGAATAGATAATTTACAACTTTAGAAGTACATAATAATTTAATTCTTATAGAACATGATGTATAATGATGACCAAATATTAAATCATGGGGCCAAAAACAATATATACCAAAAATTTTACCCCCTCAATGTATGGGACATACATGAGTAGAGTGTTTCTCATTCAAGAACTATTTGGATTTTGGATTCCTGATATCAAATGATACACAATGATGCCAAAATCTCTAATCCCAAGGCAAGCCTCTAAACAAATTGGAAAAATTCCCACTATACATATGGTTCAAACATGTGTAGATTATTTCCCATTAAATATATATGTATAGATTGTTTTCAAACATTGTCGGATATGTAGTGACCCCAGAATCGCTAATACATGGTACAATCACAACATCAATAGGAAAATACCCCCAACAGTGCATGGTCTATACTTCTCTACATATTTTCCTTATGAACAAAAATTAATTTATTGATTAATGATTTAAAATGATATATAGTTACTCCAAGATTTCAAATTTTTCGTTCAACATCAATAAAAGTTTCTGTAATCCCCCACCCTATGTGTATGAGTCATACATGTATAGGGATATTTATTATAAGAACTACATGTATCTTGATTCTTGTTATAATAAGATATGTAGTGATTCCCGAAACTCTATTCCTTGTTCTAAACATAATAGAGAAACTGATTATATTGTCTCCCATTTCATATGAGATAGACCTTTGTATGGAATTATTCAAAACCTACCATTATGTTGGTTAATAAACTACCAAATCATCCCATGTTTCTCATATAGAGAAAGGATGTGGTGAGTATTGGGAATCAAGAATTTCATTCTAGTTAGTGCTTCTAGAAAATTTCATGGATAGAGACCAATGTCCAAGTATCATGATAATTAAATTCCAAAAAATGTCATAGTTGTATGATGATAATGAAAACAACAACGTCTTAATTGAATATGGTTTATCCTTCAAGACCTATAACTACTCTAAGTGGTCCATACTATAGATAAATCCAAATTAAAATAACCTATAATTGTGTAATAGTATGGTCTATCTACATTATCCCTTAGTTGAATGTAATTTTGGGACTCACTAGTAGAATAATATCAAAATTCCCATCCCCCTAGAACACATGTCAAATATATGCTGAAGGATCTCCATAAAAGAGCTAATGATACCATCCCCTGAAATGTGTATCCAATAATATATTTCGCAATAACATGTAAGTGAAAATGACCTAGCCACATGTAAATAAATTTCACGGAAAACATCCTTCTTGAATGATGGTAAACTATAAGGGAAGTATCCATACATCATGATCATGAACTGCAAGGTAAATTTCATTGTCACATTACATTAAAATGGGTGATAGATATATCCCTGAAAAATTATTTTAAAATGTGAAAACTCTATTATGATGGACAAATATATATGAATTTATATTTAATACTATGATGTTCTAAATTACCAAACCATAAATAACTAATGAAAGAGTCGTAATGAATTTCTGGATGAAAAATCAAAAAAATTGTATTCTGATAAAATGACAAGTCTTAACATTTTAAATATAGAAATTATAAAATTTACAGAAATGTTAGTGTGTAATCATTAATGGAATAAAGCTCATGGTGTTCACATTTTAGAACCATTAAAATTTGAAACATTCTTGATGGACTCATTGGTCCCAAAAAAATCTAGATCATTGATCATTCACATCTCATTGTAATGATAAATATTTCTATAAGTGGAAACACTACTTTTATATTTCTCTATACCTTAGTAAACATTAACTATTTTACACACCACATTTATGTATTTGAATTTTGAGATAACTCAACCCATCCATGGAATATATGATTTGTTCCTCTTGGTTATCCCTAGCAAAAAACATACAATATAGACCATTTAATTAATATAGGAATCTTTAAGGATTCATTAAATTGAATTTTACAATTATAAATATCATGTTCCTATAATATATTTAATCCTAGATATGAGGTCCCCCATAATCCGAAGAGTCTTTTTTCCTAACCATGTGGAATACGGGGTTTCTATGTTACTAGTAAATGAACATTAACCAACAGTTTCCACTTCTAGTTAACTCAAATATTCCCAGTCTATGATTTAAAATCCCCACAACCATAAAATAAAATAGGATTAGACATCCTAATCATTTTCACTCTATTTTATCATCCTCTCTCAAAGTAAGAATGTGATATTATATATTTGAAAATTTTGATGGACCATTCCATGTGATTAGAATTTACGTGGTGTTGGGATTTAGATTCCAATACAACAACTAAAACTCCATGGGGTTCCTGAACCGTTCTTTTATAGAACATTACTCTATACCCCACATCATCATCTAGTAGTTTGAGTCTTCAAAAATCCTCCATGACCCACATAATTGAGTGGATATTCCATTACTATTCTATTCATGTTCTCCAAATGATATCATGGATAAGAGAATATAACAAACCAACTAAGTGAATAACTTATTTTCAAAAAAGTAACCACAATACTATTGAGCCTTGGTAACACTGAGGATGAACCCATAATCGTAGGGTTTTTTAGTTTATCAATGTCACGTCTACCCCATTATATTTTCACAGTTAAAAATATTTGTTTCATGATTTAAAAAACATATATTATAATTTTCCATGTGGGTTGGCTTCTATAATATTTTAACAACCATCAATAAACATTATTTAATGGATTCACAGTGTCTGAAACCATCATGGAAATGTATCCTTCATACATTCTACCAAAATTCAGGGTGATAGAATACTAAAGAAAAATTAATTCTTCAGAATATAAATAATGAATGTAAGAGGTTAGAGACCATCATGACCACTCATTCATCATAACCCCATCAAGGTTACAAGGTACTCAAACACCCCATGAATACCCTTCTTTTACAACCAGCAATAGAAAGTATTATCTAGAAGACACAAAACTACAAAAAATATTGTATCAAGGTTGAATAACATATAATATATCAATAAATAGTCAGAGTTAGAAAACCCTAATCTATATCATTATAATGATTAACCTAGAAGACCTGAAAACACTGTACCAAATGCTCCGAGCTGGATGATTTTATACTAAACACCAATAAACATGATTTCACAACTATAAATTGAACAGTTCATATGGTATATGTAGGAAGACTATAAAATAAATTACAATGAGGTATATAATAGATTACCTAATCTAATGCACCAGAAGGTCCATGTTTAAAGTCCGTAAATCAAAATTACAACACTGCTCAAGATTTCAAGACAATAAAACAACCAAATAAAAGAGACACAATGCTCAATATTTTGAGAACTCGATAAGGGAATCATCGTAAAAAATAATGTCTCTGATCATTAGACATTCACAATGTGTGATCCATGAAAAGTAGATCATTTATAAAATTTATGAGATGAAGAACATGTCAGGGATAAATCTGTAAATAGGGAGACCTATGAAAAATCCAAATTCACAACTTCTATGAATTCTCTATATGAATCATAGAAAAAAGATTGGAAAATATAAAAAAATGTTGCATATAATTTAGGGACAATAATATTCCCCCATAAAAAATCAACATATAATCATCATGTCCATTTAATTGTTAAATATTTAGAGAGCTATCCATCAAATAAATTCAAACTATCCTCATTATCCATTAAATTTGGTCATCTCAAGACAAATAGAGAAGGTGAATCTATTAAGAATCTCATTTTGGAGGGAATTCTTGATCATTTCATGAGAAAATATTTTTTGATACATTATTTAAAGTATATGATTATAGATTTACTTGTTTTTATTAAATGGATGGGTATTATTGATGATTTATACGACATCATATCCACCTCACGGGACAAATGTCACCGAAGATTCTAATCCGAAAAAGTATCAATGACTCAGAATGGAATTTACATTCATCATAAAAAATTTATTTTCCCTATTGACCTCATCTATAAGGTAATAGGTTTTTTATACACTGAACAAATGAGAATCACAAATTCAAGGCTTCAGGAAACACCAACACTATATGTATTATTTTATTTCTCAAAGGAATTTTTTTGTTCAATCCATTAGATATTAGGCTGCTAGTTCATGTGGGTCACATACCCCCCCAAAGGATACATGAGATTACATGACACTAGGAAGGTCACTATGATGGATCATTAACTCCAAATAAACTATTGATGATCATGTGAATCCGCTAAATAAATCCCACATCTATTTGTTAATCCCAACTAACGACCCCTTTTGTGCACATTATGGCTTCCAATAATGTCATCTATGTCTCACGATGAATCCTTGGTATATCCATTAGATCATGAAATTCCATAATGAACAATCAGTTGGGTAATGAAAAATACATGTAAAATAAAAATTGATAATATGAAAAATGTATAATCTTTTCTCGGTCCTTCATTTTTATGTGATGTGTTTGTGTGGTTCATAAGATTATATGGATCCCTTGGTGAGATTTATGGCTTGTCACATGAAGGATTTAATGTTTCAATTTCACCAAGTGAAGGAATTTTGAATTGTTCATAAATAATGAAAATCTCATCCAGATCCAAATGATGGTGAATGGTATTTTCCATGTAATTTTTCACAAAATATGGAAATACCCAATATTGACCACACAACACACTCCACATGACCTTTGTGACTATCAGCTATGAGGCTCACATGATATCACATGATCTATCGTTGATACATTTTGTGAATTAAAAATAAATGTAAAAAATGTGGATGCTTCATGTGGTTGTATACCATGTCATGGAACACACTTCTGACATGCCATTGGGATCTGGAAATTTCCCTTGGACATGTAATGAAATTCTAGAGACACCAACTAGGAATTACATACAGGACTAGTGGTGGAACCAAGATATTTCACCCAAGACTTTTTAATTCCTTTGGCAATTTTGGTGAAGTTTTGTTACGTCATTTATACACATATCCCATGTCATGTGGGACCCTCTGAACATTCCATCCATGTTTTGTGACACCCTACCAACATGTTTTTCCAATAAATAAATTACATTCAAGCATGTCACCTAATTCATGTGGAAGCATCAAAAAATATCACCAATGTCTTATATAGTGAATTAGACATGTCTCCCAATTCATATGATTCCCTCTGGATGTGGTTTCCAAGTAATGTGATGGCCTTAAGAAATGTTCTCTTGGTCATGATATTTCCTTACATACATTCAATCTGGATCTTTTGATGTACTCTAGAAAAGACAAATGATCAAGTGATTTCTAGTAGAGATGTCTTCTAGGAAACTATGACATGTAGAAACATCCTATCACATGACATGAAGACACCATATACATGTAACACAGACAATCGGGACTTGTTAAGAGGACACCATGGGACATGTTAACCTTATCTGGTGTTTATATTCATGCATAAAACTATATATTTAACTACAAGGATTATTATTTATACCATAAACTAGATATGTAGGATTCATTCCTATATCATGATCTCCCATAACAAATCCACCAAGTCATAGGCCCATCTATATCCTATATATTCTTAATTATCATTAGAAAAACTACTCCAAGGGATTTTAATAACCCATAATCCATAATCTTGTTGAAATATTAATAACATATGAGGCCTCTAATTATTTCTATAAATAGGATACTCATGATACATTATTATTGTTCAAGCTCCATATCAAATGCTTCAGAGGTGGTGTGATAGGTCTTTTATTGTCCCCTGTTTCTCATATTGATAATGACTCACATGGTTCTAAGGATTTGTAATGGTCGCATCACTAGAATCATGAAACTAACAATAAAAGGTAAACCTAATTATGTATGTCCAAATTATTAGGATGATTGAATTTCCCTAATACAAGCTCATATTCCATAGGGTACATCCTGAAGTCTGGTCAAACTATGATGACTCAGATTCCTATATAAGAAAGAAATATAAGATTCTATCCGAAGGCTCAAGCTCTATAATCAATTCTAGTGTTCCCTCATATATGTACATTCAATATGATGTTAAAATTCATGGCCTAAACATAAATTAAAAATGTGGGTTTCAATCATGATATACAAAAGATACATATGGAATTCCATAAAGGATAAATCACATCCATGAAATATTTATATCCTTCTTAGATAGAAGTAAACCCAAAACATTTTTGTTTATAATGTTTAATTGTATAAATAGACTCCCATTAAATAAATAATTATAAATTGATAAATAAAGTGAAATATATATATATGGACTCATTAATAGATCCTCATTTTAACAAAGATGGATTCGACTCCTAATAATTTTATTTGGGTAATCGTCACTATAACAGTATAAGAAATAGTTTCAAAAATATATCTTAAATATATATGATAGTTTCAAATTTGGCTATTATTTCCCAAAAAAGGGTGCAATGACAATGAAATTCCATCCTATTATCTAATATGAGTTCCTAAGCATCATTGGGTTTGAGACCCTAATCGATCGCCTAATTTTGGAAATAAGGAACATGCCATGTCATAAATTTGGGAACTATTGGGAGTTTCCCTTAAATAATTAATTATTGAATTTGACATGAATTATTGTGAAAAAATTCACCCCCACAAAATTTTCTTTGGAAAATCCTTCTTGTAGAAATGATGAGAGATAAGGATCATTTTGTTCGGGAGAGTATCAAAGTAGTGAAAAACTAGAAGTTGTATCATACCATTTATCATATTAGCCACTTAAAGTTCAAGTCTAGGGACCATGTGTTCTAGATTATTTCTATATTTTGTTGTATGTGTATATTTAGAATGTAGAATAATATTCCTCTAAGGAATTTTAGTCCATTTCGGGTTTTTAGGTGAGCTGGTGTGGTGGAATATCAGTTAGAATTTTCACCATGGCTACAGAGGATCCACAATGTCTTCCACATCTAAAAATGTCATTACTATCTTCATGATGAATCCCTTGTTAATGATTTTGGATATTTGGATGTAAAGGATTATTATACATTTTTTGGAGTTTCCAGTAGATATCTAGGATCTCTGAGATAAGTTTATACATGGATAGTCCATCACCATGTTTCATGTGTTGTGGAGGTATAATTTCATGGATGAGAGTAATTAGGGGTGATAGAAGAAAATGAATTTCTAGTAACTATAACTACTTTTTATTACATCCTCTCTTTTTCTTCTAATGTGATGTTTTGGAACTTTTTATTTTATCTGATAATATGTTCTCTATGTTTTCTGTTGAATTTTGTGTGATTAGATTATGACATATGAGAATGGGAGGACATGATTCCTAATTGAAGAATATTATAATACAATGTTATTAAATACAGGAAGGTGAATCATTTTTTCATAGAGTGGTAATTATATTGACATGGTGTGTTGAATTTACTAATTCACGTGTTCCTAAAATAGTGGTTTGTTTGTTACAATGCTTATTGGTTTGGGTTGGGAGTCATAGTGTATCTTATGGTCGATATTAGATGTTTTGGTTTTGTGGCTTTCTTGTGATGAAGTTGTGTGAGATGTTTTGTGGCCATGTTTTTTAGAGAGTTTGTATGGTGGTATCAATTGAGTTATAATTACATCTTAAAGATGTATCTCAGTGGGTGTTTGTTTAGACACCTGTCATTCTAGGCGTGTTTGTTTTTTAGAAATAGATTCATTTTATAGATAATTTATTTAATGTCATATATCTTTTTAGACAATAAATATTACATTTTTGAGTGGTTAGAGGTGTATTGGGGAGGTTCTGGGAGTTTTTAGCAGAGGCTGGACCTACATCTGATCTTCTTCTTTTGATACACATCATGTATATATTACATAATATGTAGTGGTGTTTCGTGTATTTTTTACAGGGGGATCATATCTTGTGTGAATAATATGGGGGAACCATGGAATAGATTCGTGTAATGTAAATGATTCATGATATGTAATAAATAAAGGTAGATGTGATATAGATTTTTTTGAATGTAGTAATTTTCTAAAAACTCAACGATTACATGACATTTAATGTTTTCACGAAATATAACATAATGGGGCCCAATTTGAAAACCTCTATTTTTCTAATTTTTATTTGTTCATAAATAACCCTCCCCCTTTCTTTCCATAGGAGATTTAGGTGTTTTGCGAATACATTATATCTATATCCTCCCTTGAATTGATTCATTAGATCAGTTGGATGCCCGTTATGGTTCAATGGTAACCCTACTCTATCTTCTTAATTAGTTTTCTCTTATTCTTATTTTGGGAATTCACTATCATTATGTTGTTTTGGTTTTTAGTGTGAGTTTTGTTGAATTTTTTCTGATCTTGGGGTTTATTTTAGGTTTATCTATAGTTTCTTATGTTTGGTAGTGGTTTTCTAGCATTTCGTATTCACAATACAATACATAATTAGTTGAAAATGAATCCTTAAGGAAGTGAATTCTTCATTTCTATATATTGTGTATCATGTAGGAGGGTATTTCTATTATATTTTCCTTGGTTATAGTTTTCATATCTTAATAAAAGATAAATAATTTATTATTTGAAGTTTAACGGGGAAAGGGGAATGAATCACTTGTTTTTAAAACATTATTGTTATAATGTTATTTCAATTATATGGGCTGGAATGCACTGAGGAAAAATGTGTTTGTTGTGGGATTTGATTGAGTTGGATGTTATGTGTCTCGAATGCTATGTCTTTTTTGATTGTTTTCGAATAACCATAAAATGGAATTTGGATAATCACATATATTTGGATAATTAAATGGGTTCTTCTATATTCTTGAATTTCTAATAATGACCCTAAACTAAATTAGAAAAATCATTTAAACCCCACATTTTAAATATACAAAATTATCCTTGATGTTTTATGATTGTTTCATTGTTGCGAGGCATGGATTTTCAGTTGATGTGTTGTAGTGACAAGTGGGTAGGATGGATGTTTTTATATTCTTTTGAGTGGTGTGGTGGTTTTTTTATTTGTTGTGCATTTGGTTTGGTGAGGTGACCATTCATAGGAAATTAATATGGTATAGTGAGGTGGAGGTTGTTCAGTTGTGATTTTGGGGAAGCATGGTGGTTGTTGTTTGGCTATTATTTTTGGGTGCCAAAGTGATGGATCAAGGAAAATGAGGAGTTTCTTATGTTGTGTGGTAGTGGTGTGCTTGATGCATGTCTAGTAATGGAATGGTTAATTAATTTTTATTGAAATTTTTGGATTTTGGATTTATTAATTGGATTTAAGTGAGTAATGTAGAAATAAATGAGTGATATTTTTATTAAATAATACAATTAAAGTGTTGGACAATGGGTTTGGATAAAAAGTGAAATGTGGCATGTTTTCTCTATGGTGTTATTCATTTAGAGGTTGAAAATCAGTGCTAAGCTGGTGAAATTTAACCTTGATTGATATAATTCTTATTATGTTATTATACAAGGATTGATCTATTTTATGAGCATGCCTTGGTGAAATTGGGATAGATAGTTGACCTATTAAGGTGCTGTTAGTTCTGCATGTTTCACATGGGTGCATTAGTATGTTTTTAACACATATGTATATGAGAATTCGGTTTTCCAACTATGTATAATTATATTATTAACCATTATATATATACTTATTTTCAAATATCAAGGAGGACTATGATGACCATGTTGGGAATTACTAGCTCTGATATTTTGGTAGTTTTTCTGTTATTTCATTATATTTACTCTATGTAGTTTTACTTTTGGATACATTTAGCTGAATTACTTCATTTATAAATAATATTTTTGGATGGTTTTGGTATCCTTATATAATATTTCATGGATGTTATTATGTATGATTCATCTTAACTCCAAATAAAATGTTATTATAGAGGGTAATGCCTCCCATATATTTAGATTTCTATACCCTTAATGTAAATATCCAACCCAAGGACTATAGGATGCGATACTGAGGGGCATGTATCTCTCTCCTCATACCATGGTATCATTGGATGGAAGTTTAATTATATGTTTAAAGAAAATATTTTATTGATATGACAAAAAATTACTCTAGAAAATATATATCTTATTTAACATTATTTATTTTTATCCCCTGATAAAATGAAAACAACGTTCATGTGTACATATGTTTTACTGCCTTTGTGAATGGTGTAATATATTTTCTACCTTTATAATTTCTGGATTAATATAAATATATTTATAGTATATTTATATTATACTTATATCATTTTTAACATTACAAATATGATGGAAGCATTATGAAAATATGTGGTTTGAAAAAACAAAAAAAACACTAAAAATAAAGTTGTTATTACCTAAAATGTTATTTTAAAAATAAATGATATTAACATAGTAATAAACAGTCATAAGTAGAAAATTATGGTATCATATATGTTATTTCTATTCAATAATTGTTTTATAATAAAATTATATTTATTTTATATTGGATTGAATGAGTATAATGAATGTAGTCCCAACTGGTAATATATTTTTAGTCACACTTTTATATATGGGAGACTTATTCCAAATTCATTTATCATTTCATTTAGGTGGTTTATATAATGTTCATTAATTCATATTATTTTCCTCATCGTGATAATGATGGTAAATTAATATCTATATTATGGTCATGTTTCAAGGGAAATATGATTCAAATGATACAAAAGTGTTAATGAATTAATGTTATGATCTTATTATTTATCAAGATTTTTTATAATATGATTATAATGATGAGGTGTTATGATCTACTTATCTTGAAAATAATGTATTTTTTGATATACTATTTTTTTGGAGAATAAATATTCTTTTTTAATTTCCCTTTCCTTATGTACAAAAGATTATAAAAGAATGTTTTTATGGAAAAGTGGATTTTTTTCTCTTAGGTAAAATCCCCCTTTTTCTTCCATGTGTATGATTTATAAAAAGTGTACTAAAAACGAATTAAATATTATATAATTATTTATTAGAAAAAAATTTACCATATTATATTTTTTATAAAATGGTTTAAATGCATACATTATGTCACATTTCAAATAAAGTCGTTTTTTTATTTTACTAAAAATGTAAATAGAATTCTTATTTTATCATGTATGATAAGGAAAAAATTTATTACCTTCCTAGAAGCCCAATATTTTAAATAAACTAATTTATGACTAACAATTAAATTTGAAAATAAAATTACTCACAATATATTTTGATGATTTAGTTTTGAGAAGTTAACTTTCAAACTGAAATGATTATTTTCCTCAATAATGTTATAATAATCATCCTTTAAAATTTTTATTCATCAATGAAATAAACCATTATGGTTTCTTATGATTCCTTAGGGATATGACCATATTGTACCATCCTTATTTTTTATATGGATCTTTTATGATTATCATTATGATATTTTTATGAAACCCATTATTTTTTCTTGTTTTATAATATTATTAATTGATTAGATGAGTATGAAATTCCATCCCGTTTTCTAGGATATTCAATGATGCAATGTTTTTGAGTCCCATTTTTTTTATGGTTTAGTCTATGGTTAATTTTTTATTATTTTTTTTTAAAAAAGTTATAGATTTTATAAAGGAAGGGTAAAATATATCCCAAAAATTTAATGGGTAATGTGTTATATTCAATGATGTAATGATGGGAAACAAGACATTGTGCTTAATTCAATATGTAAAACTGGACAATGAAGTTGATCCACTATGGGAAACCAATAATGATTCTAGATCCACTAAGAAATTGGAAATTGATGATGATTCTTTATCTGTTATGAAATGGTAAATAAATTTTAATTACTAATCCTTTATTATTTTAATCGTCTTGATCAATAACATTTAAGAATGAAATGGTTTATATACAAATTGTAGTGCCATACTTATATGCCTTTGATATATTCTCCTGGATTAATTTTTAATGATTTAACTCTATTATTGTTCATGTATTATGAAATGATAATATTCTTTCCATGGATTATGTTTATGATCCATTATTGATTGGTTATGATATTTCTTAGTCATATACATAATTTCACACCCTTAATATTATATTCATCATTAAAATGATATTCGATTTATATTTTCGATGATTTCCCATAATAAAAACAAATCTCTCCATTTTTTATATTTCAATTGAAAATGGTATAAATATTGATTTAGCGATTGTATGATTACAAAGTATACCAAAAGGTAAGATCATCATAGGATATGTTGAAGATCATTCCTGAAATAAGTAAAATTTATAAGTAGTATACCAAGACACTAATCCTTTTCATTTCACAGGCGTGTATTTTTAAAACATTTTCGATATTTATCTCTAAATGTGTAATATTATTAATGAAAACCCTAGGTCATTATTCCTATCACAAACCGCCTTCTCTAGGAAGAGGGAAGGAAAAAAAAACTGCAAGTCCCTTTCTTATTCATGTTAAATGAGAGATAATGACCCCCCAATTCAGTCCACAAAAATTCCCTAGAGTGGTGACTAGCACCAAGGGTATAGAATCTCACATAATATGGAAGGCATTAAAATTTTTAAAGAACAAGATCATGTGATAAGATAATAAATCCCAAATAGCTCGAAATTCTGAATGTAAAAGTAAAGTCAAAAACCCTTTTTCCACATGCACGTCAAAAATAATGTAACAAAAGGTACAAGGTAATCATAAATGAATTTACCAAAAGAAAGAAAATCATCAATGAAAAATACCTGATGATCGAGATAGTATGGTTAGATGCATTCCTTAATACCCTCGTGGAAACCTGAATACAATTTTATATATGTAGCGTCAGTATACAGGTATACTCAGTAGGGGAAAAAAGCTCTCGTGCACATGAGGGGAGGCATTTGAATGCATCGTGAGAAAATAGATGTAATGAAAATGCAAAGCAAGTAAAATATCCACCTATCCTCACCAAGGATCACTACATAAATAACACGAGACAGGTAAAATAATGGTAATAGAACATAGATATTTGGGAACCCGTACCGCTTTCCCACACGTTATTTAGGACATCTTATACCTCAGACCCCCCACAAGTTCCACTACAGTCCCTCTCCCTCCTACAAAACAACGCCATGGGCCATCCCAACCACAAATCTATCCCACCCGCAAACACCTAGGCCACCCCACCCACACATAATCATGCCAACAGACTCATGGGCCACAATAACCATGCTACTCTTGAAGAAACATGGTCCAAAACATCCACTCCCTTAACTAAAGTCACTTGGGTGGCATCAAGAAGAAACATGGGAAACAAACTGACCCGCACACACTTGGGCCAACATCCAAAACAACCCCTACCCATAGGGTCTTGGTCCATAATGATCTTTAGACCATCACATCCTTCATAAAGAGTCTTGGGATACCTGGGAGATAGAGTACTAATGAGAAAATAAATACCCACTCAGAATAATCTTGCTAAAAAAACACTCCTCCATGAAATTTGGTTGTTTATAATGATGTCCTCAACATGGGTGGGGTGCATATAAGAAACACAACAACTAAATTTTGTACATATAAATAATAAATAACTCATCCCAAACTATGTGTCCCAAAACCAAAAATCATCACATACAAAACCACTCTTGCCGCTATCCCAATTAGCACAGGTAAACTACCACCAGAACTAGAGAATAAAACATCATACCATACCTCATTATCATGTTCAAACGATTCCATTAAAATATTGTGTCACTACCTAGAATCTAATAAGCATCCCCATAATCCAAAACAACTACTAGATGAAAAATGGCCAAACAGGCCTTTAAGCATTCACTCCTGGTTCTTTCGTATGTAACAATATCAAAAGTGATCCATGAGATCACTCAATGTACTAGAACTAATCCAAGACCCAACATATCGGGTCCAGAACATTTACCACTAGTTTCAAATGACCATATATTCAAAAACCAAAAACCTTTCAACCAGAGATTCCATTCCCCTATATGGCACCCCACAAGGCATCAAACAGAACGACCATATATATCACCATGACAAATCAAGGATGTTTTAAGATTTAGCCAACACCATTCATTAACTCTAATCATTTCATGGTAATTCGGGGTGATAAAAAGGTTTATTATCCATCAAGCATCCATTTAGAAAACAAATTTTATGTGATTAACTAGTTTTCATGTTATAGTAATTTTATCAAATGATTATCCTGAAAAAAAGCTTCATTAGTGTGAATGAAAATATCACCAATGGGCAAAATATTTAGTGTACATGAGAAGTTACAATTCACAACATAAAAATTAAGGTAAAACATAGAAACATCATCAAATCTTCCACCCCTTCATACTTTAAATGTAATTTATTATCTTCATTAAAGTTTGTTTCATCTACGTTATGAAGGAACATCATCATACTAACCCTAGATGATGCACTATAAAGAGAGGCGAAGGGAAAACCTCTACTTGAATGATCAATGATCAATATTTTTACTTTTTTCCAAGAACTGGGGATGGAAGGACTTGTAGGAAAAGAAAACTCAATGGATGATCTGAAAGGGATCATATACAAGTGCATGATTCATATCTATAGGATCTCTAGAGGCGCACTAAGAGAAATTAAAGGAATATAGAATAGTGGATATTGACTTAATAAGAAGATAGAACTAAAAACAAAGCATCCCATTTAATTGTACATAAATGTTGGATCAAGGAATGACCTCATGGATTGGTTGTTTCACATGTTTGGACTGATGGAGTTTAAATAATTCTTATTGGAAATGGTGGAGACAGACCAGTGGACTTATCTGAGTTGATGGATTTACATTAAATTGAGAAAAACACATAACATGGGAAAAACTAGAAAACAAGTGATGTTGGTAATTGTGGAAAATGATGTTACAAGCCACACATTTTTGTAAGTCACGGGTCATCGGTTGCTCTGATGCCTATGGGTGCAAACCATGACAATTGGTGCCACCATCCATTCAACCCAAAAATTATCAAACTCCAAAATGAGTCACTGATGGTCCTAATGATGCATAAAAAAATTTGGATATGGAAATTTGAAGGGCCAAGAGGTTCTGGACCATAATATCAGATACCGGTCAGACTATTCCTTCCCCCTAGAATTCAAATGTAAACCCGAAGAAAGAAGAGGGTTCCGAACAACCACCTTGTATGATACCTCTCAAGAAAAAACATCCCAAGAGTAGTTCAAAATCTAGAATAAAACCTCAATATCCAGGGTCATCCCTCTCACATCTATCTCCTGAACAACTATGGAAACACTACCACTTATCTCCCCTATGTAACTAAACAACATTGAAAGGTCACTCCATTAAAAGTTATGGATTTGGGAGTCCCTTTCTCTAGGTCAATATACTATCCACTTTAGGCGTAACTAACTCATCCACAAGAGATTAATCACATCCAACTCATTGTGTCTTGATTATGGATTCGGTCTTACCCTCCCTACAGTAAGAAAATTTCACACACATTCAGAGAACAAAGGAATTAAGCCATATTATAGAAAAAAAGGTCATGAAATACATCAAAAAGAAATCAAAACTAATCAGAAGATCAAAACTTAGAACAACTCAAGGTACCGGGCACACATCTTTGCCTCATGTTCCCAGGAACTCTCCTTAATGCTACCATGCCTCCACAACCCACAAACCAAAAGTATGATCCATCCATGAAGCACTATTCCTTTAAGATCCTCGATTTGAACCACTTGCTCCACGAACGTTGCTTCTGCTCAATATTCAACTCTCCCCTATCGAGGATGGGGGTTTCATCATGTTGATACCGACAGAGGTGAGATACATGAATGAAGTTGTGGATCCTCTCCAACCATGGGGGTAATGTCAGTTGATATGACACCTCCACAACTATTCCTATCACCTAGAAGAGTATAATGGACATGGGAGAACTCTTACTCCCCCATCCAAATATCCTCTATCCACATCGAGCATACACCTTTAAGAACATGTGGTCCCAATTCTTTAACTATGAGGGTTTCATTTTAGGATCAGCATATGGCTTTTTCTGGTCCTGAACCACCTTCATCCTCTAACGCACAAGTAAAACCTTCTCCGTCATGCTATGCACCACCTCTATGCCAAGAACACCTACCTCCCCAACCTCTGTCTAGCACATCGGTGAACAAAATGGTCTTCCATATAAGGCTTTGAATGGTACCATACCAATGGTAGATTTATTGAAATTGTTTTAGGATATTTCTACTAAAGGAAAGTTTCATAACCATGACCATCTGAAGTCCAGAACACAATCTGTCAACATATACTCCAATGCATGGATTGTGCTCTCTATTTTCCCATCTGTCTAAGGGTGGAAATAAGTTGTCAAGAATTAATGGGTGCTAGAAGCATGCTATAATCCCTTTCAGAATATTGAAGTAATTTATGTATCCAAATACTAAATAATGGTTCTAGGATCTCTATGCAGTCATATAACTTTACCCACGTACTTCCCTATTAATGCATCCATTGTGCTTGACTACCTAACTACTAGGAAGTGACTTGATTTTGTGAATCAGTCCACCACTACCCAGATGTCATCACAGCCTCCCCCAGCTCTAGGTAGACCTTTGAAAAAACACAATGAGTCATCATCCCTCATCCACTCAGGATCATATAAGTCATGGAAGAGATCATCAGGAACACGATGTTCTTCCATCACCAGATGCCACATGAGGAATTTCGCCACAAAATCCCCTCCCCTACCAACATCACTCAAGGCCAGCAAAACTAAGCTCTCAAGCCATGGTACATCTTGGAGTCTCTTGGATGTACCATCATGGGTGTGTTATAGAACTCATTGAGATCTCCCTCTAACATTGTGACTAAAAAAATTTGCTTCATAAATAACAATATTCAACCCTGACTATCCTCCGACCATCCATCTGGTGCATCACCTTATCTTACATAATCACAGATCACTTCAACCTCTATGTTTACCCATTGAGACTCCTCCACCTATCGCACCAAAGAAGACTAAAATGTCATCTCAAACAGACAACCTCTACCATCCTCCACTCTCATACCCAGATGTAAAGAACCCAACTCATTCATTTCCTTCTAATAATTCTCTAACTCTCGACCCACATCTTTCTTTGATTTCCTACTCAAGGAATCTGCCTCCATGTTCCTCTTTTCTGAGTTGTATGAGATATTAACGTCATTGTCTTGGAGAAACTACATCCACCTCTGTTGCCACATGTTTAAGTCTCATTGAGTGAAGACATACCTCATGATCTTTTGATATGTGATGACCATGAAGTGTTCCCCAATGAGGTACTTCCACCATAAATTCGACATGAACACAAACTCCGTAAGATCCATGTTGTGGGTGGAATTGTTACATTCATGAGGATGTATCTACTTTGACCTATAAAAGTCACTCCCCAATGATGCATCATCACACAGTCCAATCCTAGACTGGAAGAATCATAGAAAAAATCAAAAGTTACCCATTCCTTGGAAAACCACAACATTGGTGCACTGACCAGCTTCCATTTCAGATAACTAAACATTGCCTATCACAACTTACTCCATACGAAAGCCTAGCCTTTGTTGGTAAAGGTCATGAATGGCACTACAACCCGAGAGAATTTGCGTAAAATCCTTCTGTAGTAACCTGGAAGTCCAAGAAAACTATGAACCTCTACTTTGTTCATGGGTGATTCCTAATAAAAAACCTCTTCGACCTTCGATGGGTCAACTACTATTCCCTACATGGACACCACACGTACATGGAAGTGCACCTCTACTATCCAGAACTTGCACATGGAAAAAGTCCCAAAGATTTGGTTGTGTCGTAGGACCTCTAAAACTATCCATATATACTTGGAATTGTCCACCTCTGACCATGATTAGATTAGGATTTAGTCAATGATCATGACCATGGACCAATCCAGATAATAGTGGAAAATAGTTTTCATGAACCCCATGAACACATCTAGAGGGTTTGTATCACCAAAAGGCATGTCCAAAATGTCAAAGTTCCCATATATTTACTTGAAAGTAGTATTCGAGATGCCACTCTCCTTCACCCCAAACTAGTGATATATAGACCGTAGGTCAATCATAGAGAACCATGTTTCTCCCTTCAACTGGTCAAAAAGTTCATCAATCCTCATGAGGGGCTAATGGTTCTTGACCTAAAACTGATTTAGTATTCATTAGTTTTTTCATAACATGAGAACATCATCTTCCTTTTTTGATAAAAATATTGGAGCACCCCATGGAGATGCGCTTGGTCTGATAAAAACCTTCTTCATCAGGTCCTAAACCAGAATCCACAACTATCACAACTCCGAAGGTACCATCTAATAGAGAGTCATTGAAATCATATGGGTACCAAGCGGTATGTTTATCCCAAACTCAACATCACGATGAGGTTTTAGAGTCAGAACCTATTTGTGGAAGACGTCTAGGTATTTAGTGACAATCCTAAGAACTTCCACCATAGACATCTTGGCTAACATGGAAAGAAGGGGCTCCACATACTGGCTTCCCTCTTGGCAATGCTACTTTCTAATGAAATCTATATGATGACCACCCATATCTATAAAAATTACACATATATAAGAGCAGTCGATAAGAGGACACCCAAGAAATATCCAGTAGATGCACATGATGACATCATATGGCTTAATTTTTAGTAGAACGAGATCCACATTGGGTTGACGTGCCCCTAACATTTGTCTACATTCTCGACAAACATCAAATAAGCTCGTCTGACCTCCAACTGCTGTTCTCCACACAAGGGGAATGGAATGTCTATATATTTCTACACCCATGGAATGGTTAGGACTTGGTGGAACAAAGGATTGAAAAGATCTAGAATAAAATAATGTACAAGAAATTTTACTAAATAAACTGATCGTACCTCCAACCACCTCTAACCCTACTGGTACTCTTTCCACTGCGGCGTGAAACTTCCCATTACCAAATCAGACCCCCTCTTATTTCAGTCAGCTCCTCAACCACACCCAAGTCAAGGTCCTTGAAGGGCTCCTTGATTTCGACCACATCCTACAACATTAGTTCTCGAAGGGGCATGAGCCTTCTCCTACTGCTGAAAAGGTTTGGTTGGAAACTGGGGCTGCTAAGGAGGGTGCTCGGCCTACCCACCCTGATTTTACTACACTCATATAGAGAAATGATTCTAATGATTACCACAATTGTCACATGTAAAGAACCACGGTCCTTGGACCGTAGAGAAAGGGTGAGCACTGGGAGGTTGAAACTAAAACTACCGAGGACGTATCCTCATATCCTAAAGCCTTGATGACCCTAATGTAACACTATAATCTTCCACAGTATGCTTCACCTTTAATAATAAAATAGCTTCTATTTTACACAACATCGAGTTCTAACACCCCAGAACCAATAAAAATAGCTACTATGAATAGTAATACCCATTTTTTGAAATTTTATAAATTTTATTTTTCAAAATGGACATCATTTTTGGATTTGGAATATTATAATTTTCTTAGGGTGATTTTTTTTATTTTTCTGAAAACATTCAATATTTGATGAATAGTGTAAAACAATGCATTATTGTTTAACACTGACTTTTTATTTAATTAATTAGTTATTTTATATAAATTTATATTAAATAAATATTGATACATAATAAAAATATATTTTCAATGAAATTAATAGGAGTCAATATATAAAAATAATAGATATATAAAATTTTATTGATCTTTTTACCTTCTTTTACCCACCTTCTAGGCGCATTTGAAAATTTTCATAAAAGGTAATTTTACCACTTCTGTGAATTGAATTTCGAAAATACGAGAGACATGGTTGACATTAGTATGTAAATTTGGTTCAATAAAATGAAAATAATTTTTGGTGAAAAGTAACTTTTGACTTTTATTTACCACGATTAAAAGTTAATTGTGTAATTAATGGTTTAACTGATATTATAATTACCCTAAAAATGTCATAATTCTATTGAATATGTGTATTTCAGCCAAAATAATCCTTATAAATAAAATAATATCCTTTTGGTCCACTTGGATTAGATTAGGACATTTATTATTATTTTACTTTAAAAAGTGTTAAAAGTGTTAAATTACATGTTTAATAACAAAACCATTTTTCATATTGGATTATATAGATGATAAAATCTACAATAAATATTTATTATAAGGAAAAAAATATTTTGTAAGTAATTTTATTTTATTTATAATTTTTAGATGGTAAATAATTAAATTTATTTAGGACACAATAACAGTGCAGTAAATATCTTATTAATGAATGGTTAAAATAAGTGATATTATAAATATCTAGATAAATATAAATTGAGACTTATAACGAATTAAAATAATTTTATAGGTTAATATGAAATCATATGGTCACTTAAATAATTTTTTTCCATGTGACAATGTTGTTATGACTTTCACAAAAACAAAATACCAAATAGGGTCAAAATTGACATAAATAAGTTTTTTAAACAAATACTATATTATTAATTGATATAATAATCTTAAATATATAGTGATCTGAAATGGGACATAGATAATGTTATACATATCAATAAAAACAAATTGGGTATTCTCTTTTATTTTTATAGTATGTTTATTAACCATTTATTATAATAACACAACAATATATGGTAGAAGTTAAACTATTTATCTAAGAGTTAAATATAAAAGATAAGGTTAATATAGTGACTTAACCTGTATAAAACCTATTGGTTGAGAGGTTTTAGACCCATAACCAATTTCTCTTCAAATTAAGTCCTTTTGGTTCAATTATATACAGAATATGAAATTATAATAAAATAATATTTCAAGCTTTTCCTAAAGTGTCCATCACCTCTCTTATAAAAGGGGACTTCCCCTTCTTTCAAAATCACCCTTCCAATGTCATTTAGCTTGGCCAAACCCTACTCAAATATCCTCCCAACTACCCTAAATTTAACCTAGAGAAATTACTTTGATCAGAAATCCAACCTATGACACACTTTTTATCAACTCAAAAGGAATCACCCGAATAAGAGGTAATAATTCCATCACATCCATCAATGTTCTTTTCTTCTTCCAATTCCTCTTTATTTGTTGTATCCATACAAAAATAATAACTCCAGTAAAATCTACATACATTGATGTTATTACAAATATTTTCCAACCATATTCATTATTCTATATATCCTATGAATTACATGTCACCATACGTTCGTCCGTATGACTTACCGTATTGACGTTGGGTCATAGTTTGTTATTCAAACTCTTCATTATTTGGATGGGTATAATAACGAGTATAAATGATGTAAATAATAATTATAGCATGCTAAGGATTTGGTATTTAAATATATACCATCCAAGTACATATTATTTCACCATCAATAGAATGATATTGTTGCTCATACATACTTACAGAATATTGTCTCTCTAAATGGGATGAAATTCATTCTCCACCATAACCATTCAGGAATAATTTTCATTTCATGATTAAAAATAATTTTTCAGAACATAATATAATTCTGGATATGAATCGAATATATCCAATCCATAACAAACATTACTTACGTAACCAAAAATATAAAGAAAAATATATTAATTAACACCCAAAATAATGATACTACTAAAATATTATTTAAAATGAAATATTAGAGGACCATATATTATATAATATTTATTTATGTGGTTATTTTATAATTTAATAACAATGATTAAACTATTTTAAAGAATGTTAACATACCCTCTATCATGGAAGAGTACTAGGTAAGGATAAATTCTAAAATCTCGTCAATATACATGGTTGTTTCTATGTGAGTATCTACTAGGAACTCTTTATCATCCACATCGTTGTTTCTAAAAAATTAATTTCAAGTTATTTTAACTAGTTCATACACTATGGTTTAAAGTTAGTTATACCGTTTTTTGACTTTTTTATAAGATTTTTATAAATGAATCATTCCGTTATTTTCCAAACAAAGTCCTTTATGACCAATTCATCAAAATTAAGGAAAGAATGTTTTAACTTATATGGCGGGTGCGCCTATTTTCCAAAATTATAACACCTTATATGCTTTCCTTATAAAATTATATGAATATTTTCAAAATATATGTTTTCTTTAATAAATTTGATACTATTAAAAGATTTTAAAATAGAAACATATATTTCTCTCAAATAGTGTTGATATCATCTATGTAAACATCCTTTGATGGATTTTACATTTTTTTAAGTTAAATTGTTATGAAACTATATTACATATCATATTCAAGGTTTTGTGATATGTTTAAATGTGTATGTGCTATTTTAATACCATTCATGTATTATGGTTAATGTATTGACATTTCATTTGCTTGTTTTAATATGAATGTTTATGTTATGTTTCAACATTTTCTTATGAGGAATGCATTGGACATAGTAAGTGATGGGTGGAACCCACAATTGCTCATTGATGCAACATTAGGTCTCATGATACAAACTACTATCCTGGAACAAGGCCATGAAAAATTTTATTTTTAGTCTTGGAACGAGGCCTTGACTATGTGTTAATGATGCCCAACATTAAGCATTCTATCATTATGAACTTGGATATTGATTATAAATGTGATTATTCAAATACTAGAATATCTATGTGAATAAGTAAATGGAAATATTAGATTAACATTTTCCATATAATGAATAATTTTATGTTTAAAAAGCTTGTGTTTTCGTCTTATACATTTCTTTAAATGTTTTTTCTTATTTATGAATGTTTCCTCTATATGGTTATCCTTAATGTGCACATGAGCTCATCCCTTTCAATGTTTTATTTTTCCTAAGATGAGAAGAATTATATTATGATTGGCCTATAAGGATAGTCTAAGGGAGATGAATGTTTCATGAGGAGACACAATGTTGTTGTTTTTCATCTCATTATGTAAGGAAAAAGTTAATTTGGTATCCAGTACTTCCAAGGCTACTAAATTGGATGGTATTTCTGGATTTGATCCCTTGTGATCATGCCAATGTTATATAATAATGAATCCACTCATGGTAACTAGGGTCGTGGAATTACAGTTTGTATCAGAGGATGTTTAGACCAGCCCTAGAAAGTAGATTTAGAAAACTCTGAATAGAGAACATTTCCCTAAGATAGATTTTGAGGATGAGTATAGAAGAACATTCTAGAATTGTGGTAATGTAGAGTTTTTTAATCCATGAAATACATATCTATATTGATACGAGCACGTATAGGTGGCTCTAGAATAGTTTAATCTATGAGAGATAACTCCGAAAAGGAGTTTTGGGCTTCACCTGGGGTATCCCGGTACATGACAACGAGCCTAGTTGTACTCTTGCTAAAGTCACTCCCGTGGGATATTGTTAGGATAATTCACATTTTCTGTACAAACCATTATGATGGATTTATGAGTATAAACCTCCTCAAAGAAAACATTTTTATAATTATGGATTATATCCTTAAAAATGTTCAATTTATGTTAAGATTTTTACAAGTTCAAAATTATGTATTGCGATACATAAACTAATATGGGGTATGCCATTGAATAGAAATAGTTCATGGTGAAAGGAATGGAAACTGTATCAATGCCCATAATCCATGAAGAGATTACCCACCTACTATAGATAATTAAAGTAGATCTGGTGATGAAACTGGTGTTGTTCAGCTTATCAACATACTGTTACAACTCCCACGGGTTTTGAATAATATCCTTACCCATATGGAGAACCATGTTCCAAAACACGGAGGATCAATGTCAGACTACTAAATGAGTCAACAACCACCAACATTAAATGGAAATAAAAATCCATTTGTAGTTGAGCAATGGATAATCTCCATAGAGAAAATATTTCATGCTTTGGGAAGTAGTGAAAGGGAAAACGTTGTCATGGTAGTTTATAACCTCACTGGAGATTCAGATCAATGGTGGTTGTTAATTCAAAATTCAAAGGAAGATGAAGAGGTATCATATATGGAATAGAGTGAGTTTAATGAACCTTTCTGAGATATGTACATTCCTCGTGACCATCAAGAAGATATCGAAATACAATTTCTACGTCTGAGGCAAAAGGGGGATGATAATGTCGCAAAGTATGAGGCTAATATTAAAAGGATAGAAAGGAATAAAACTTATTATATACATAACCCAAGGAGTAAGATTTATCGATTTATTGAGGGGTTAAAACCATTTCTCCATCGATAATTAATCTAAAAATCCTTCTCATCATACGAAGATATTGTCTCATGTTCTATCAAGAGATAAAAGTAATTGTCTAAGTCTTACAATATTCAAGCAAAGATAGAGAAGGAGTGATCTGCAGAACACTCTAGGAATGGAAATAAGATGAAGAATAGAAAAGATGAATTTCCATCATGCGGTAAATGTCGGAAGAAAAAACCTGGAACATGCTAGGAATGAATGGTAATCTGTTACAAGTGTGGTGAAAAGGGCCACAAAGCTCGTGATTATAATGGAATGAAAGAGGCTATAAATGTTGAATTCTAGAATTTTAGAGAAATGGGGCATTATCAAAATGAATGTCCTATACGGAAAGGAAACATAACTCATTAAAAGCCATGGGAGCAAGGCAAAAATTATGCGATCAGTACTGCTGATGTTGAAGCTCTGAAAGATGTGATGGTAGGTAATTTAATGGTTTAATCAAGTTTATCCAATGATTTATTTTATTATGGATCATCGCATTATTTCAAACCTCCCAGTTTCCTATGAAAATTAAAATTTGCCGATTAGATTTAACAAGGCAGTTGTCAGTAAAAACTCATAAGGGATGTATCATTGCAATAATGTTTTGTTAATCAATTCCCATTAGGCCAAATAAATGTTCTTTATTTGGTGATCTCATCATCCTAACCTTGATTTATTTGGTATAATCCTTGGTATAGATTGTCTTTCAGGCCATCATGAAAAAATTAATTGTAAGAAGAAGGAAGAAAAAATTATCTAAGATGATAAGGAATACCTTATCTTCAAAGTAGAAATGTCACCATATGATTCTTATCTAGATCCACCCCCTATAGCTCTACTAAATTCAATTATTAGGGAGGAAGAGAATGAAATAACTGTGGGTGTGGAAAATAATGTTCGAATATAGGACTAACCTATTGTACAAGAATATGTTGATGTGTTTCCAAAGTATTTACCTAGACATCCTCCAGAATGTGAAATTATGTTTTCCATTAATTCAATTCCTGGTTCAAGGCCCATATCGAAGACCCCTTATAGAATGGCTATTATAGAATTAGTGTAACTAAAAAACAACTAGAGTAATTGAGTAATAATACATTTTTTTCCTAGTCATTCTCTAAGGGGATCCCCTATTATTTTTGTTAAGAAGAAAGATTGATCTATGTGTTTATGCATTGAATACAGGGAGATCAATGATATTACAATAAAGAAAAAGTATCCCCTACCTATTATTTTTGATTTATTTGATCAACTTAATGGAGATCAATATTTATCAATTATTAAACTTCGATATAGATATCATCAGTTGTGTGTGAAGAAGGAAGACATTCCGAAGGCAACACTTCGTACCAATTATTGGAAATATGAGATTATAGTAATGCCTTTGGGATTGACTAATTCACCCTCTGTTTTCATGGATATAATGAATAGAGTTTTTAGGGAATATCATGATGAATTTTTAGTGGTATATATTGATGATATCATCATATGATACAAAATCTATAAAGATAATGAAAATCACATCCGCATTATTCTAATGACTCTTAGAAGAAATAAATTGTATGGGAAATTTAGCAAGTGTGAATTCTGGATTCAATAGATTTTTTTTCTTGGCCATATTTTTTCTAAGGATGGAATCTCTGTTGATCCTTATAATACCTAGGAAATCCTTGAATGGCAATCACCAAAGACTATAAATGAGGTACACCATTTTATCTGTTTAGCTGGTTATTATCAGTGCTTCGTCCAAAATTTTTCCCAATTGGCTCACCCATTAACCATGCTACCACATAAAGGCTTTAAATTTGTTTCGAAAAAAAGAGTGAAGAATGTATTGATGAATTGTAGAAAATATTAATCAATTCTTTTATATTATCTCTACCATCAAAGAATGATGGGTTTGTTATTTTTAGAGTTTCATCAAGGAAGTGACTTGGTTGTGTCCTTTTTCATAATGATAGAGTAATTTCCTTTGCATCACGACCACAAAAAATTAATGAACAAAACTATCCCACTCATGATCTTGAGTTAGAAGTTATAATATTTTCTCTGATTATATGGGGACACTATCTATATGTTGAAAAATGTGAGATTTATTCTAATCACAAGAGTTTGAAATATATTTTCTCACAAAAAGAACTCAACATGAGTTAAAGGAAATGGCTCAAGCTAATCATGGATTATGATTTCACAATACAATACCACCCAGCGAAGGAAAAGAAGGTGGATGATTATTGGAGCAGAAACGATCATGGAGTTCTGAAAAAATTGAGAGTTGAAAGAGATCCTATGTTCATGGATCTAGTAATAATGGATATGGGAGTAATCATGGAAGGTGAAACATTATTAATTTTTCAAATGGTTTCCAATCTATCATTACTATAACTGATAAAAAGTTATCAGAAAGATGATGAGGAATTTCAAAATAAAATTAATGCTGTGAAAGATGGGAGACTGATCGAAATCATATATGAAGATAAAATTTTGAAAATTGGTAAGGTTCTTTGTATTCCCAGTATACCTGATCTAAAAAGGGAATTATTGGATGATGCTCATAGCTCAAATTTCTCCACATTCCCTAGTAGCAATAAGATGTATAGAGATTTAAAGGAACATTTTTAGGGGGAAAACATAAAGAAGGAGATTGTTGATTATGTGTCAATATGTGTGGTTTGTCAATAGGTTAATGCTAGAATAAAACATCCTAGATGATTCATGCATCCTATTCCCATACCTAAGTTGAAATGGGATGATATTATGATTGAAATTTTCATGGGGATACCATAGTCTCTTAGAAGGAATGATGCAATATGGGTCATTATTGACCATCTTACCAAGTCAGCACGTTTTCATTCTATAAGAGATGATTTACCACTTAAATATTTAGAATTTTTATATATTAATGATGTTGTAAGACTTTATGGAGTACCCCAATCGATTATTTCTGACTGTGATTCCATATTTACATCATGATTTTGAAAAATTATTCCGAAGGACTCGAATACTGAACTTTATTTGAGCACTGCCTACCACCCTCAAGATAATGGACATTAAAAACTGACTATTCAAATGTTAGAAGTCATGTTGACATCTTTCTCCGTTGACTTTCAAGGTATGTGAGATCAATATTTACCTCTAGTATAATTTCCCTCTAATAATAGCTTCCATTCAAGTATTCATATGGAACCATATGAAGTGTTATATGGAATGAGATGTTACACACAAACTTGTTGGGATGATGTCGGTGAATGAAAACTCGTAAGCCAAGAACATGTTATAGAAACAATGGAAAATGTGAAGGTTATCCAAACCCACATCAAAGAAGCTCAAATCAGGCAAAAGAGTTTTGCCAATAACCGAAGGAATGATTTGGAAATTCATGCAGGGGATCATTTTTTGTGAAGGTATCTCTATGGAAGGGTGTCATATAATTTGATAAGAAGGGAAAATTATTTCCAATTCACATCAGAGCTTTCGAAATTCATGAACGAATTGGAGTTGTATCTTATCATTTGGAAATGCCGCCAAGTCTCTCCATAGTTCATGACGTGTTCCATGTTCCACTGTTGATAAAATACATGCCTGACCTAATGCATGTACTCACCAATAAAAAAATAGAATAAGAACCTGACCAATATTATTATGAAGAGCCTATCCGAAATCTTGATACTAGAGAACATGTCATTAGAAACCAGACAACTCGTCTAGTGAAAGTTCTATTAAGAAAAAATAATTTGGAAGATGCAACATGGGAACCTGAGGAACTAATGATGAAAAACCACCCAAATCATTTTATACTATAATATTTTAGAAACATCGAGAAAAACATTATTTGAAGGAGGGATGAATGTAACACTCCAATCTTCCCTGGTATGCATCTTTTGAATAATACAATAGCTTGCGATGTACGCAACATCGAGTTCTAACACACCACGACAAATCAAACTAGCCGTTAGGAATTTTAAGACCCACTTTTTGAAATTTTATAAATTTTGTTTTTCAAAATGGACTTCATTTTTGGATTCAGAATATCAAAATTATCTTATGGTGAATTTTTTGTATTATTCTAAAAACTATCAATTTTTGATGAATAGTGAAAACACTACGTTATTGTTTAACACCAAAATTTTATTTAAATGATTAGTTAGTTTATTTAAATATATATTACGAATATATAGATACATAATACCTATATATGTTAAATGTAATTCATTGGAGTCATTTTATAATAATAGTATATATATATAATTTTATTAAACTTTTTACCGTATTTTTCCCACCATCATGGAACATTTGAAAATTAACATAAAACTTAATTTTACCACTTATATGAATTGAATTTACAAAATCTAAGAGACACAGTTGACATCAGTACGAAAAATATTTCTTGATAAGATAAAAATACTTTTCCGTGAATAATAACTTTTGACATTTTTTACCAAGGTTAAAAGTAAATAGGGTAATTAAAGGTAAAAAATGATATTATAATTATCCAAACACAAGTAATAACTCTATTGGATAATTTTATTTCGAAAAAATAAACCATATAAATAAAATACAATCATTGTTGTCCTGTTGGATTAGATTAGGACATTTATTATTATTTTATTAAAAGAAGAGTTAAAAGTGTTAAACTCAATGTTTAATAACAAAACCATCTTTAATACAGGGATACACATATGATAAATTAGACTGTAAATAATCATTAGAAATATAAAAATATTTCATACATAATGGTATTTTATTTATTATTTTTATAAATTTAATAATTAAATTTATTTCTAACACAATGATGATGATGTAATTACCATATTAATGAATGATTAAAATAATTGATATTAAACATATCAAAATTAATTTATATTTAGACTTATGATGAATTCCAATAATTTTATAGGTTAATATAAAATGTCAGGGTTGATTAAATAATTTTTTAAAAGTGATAAAGTTGTAATTAATTTCCCAAAAACAAAATACAAAATAGTGTCAAAATTGCCATAAATGGGTTTTTAAAACAAATATTATATTATTAATTGATATAATATTCTTAAAAATCAATGGTTCAGCCAAAGGATGTAGATAAGGGTATATATATAAATAATGAACCACTTGGGGTTCACATGGATTTTTATATTATGTTTATTACCAATTTACTATAATAATATAAAAAACATTGTAAAACTAAAGTTATTTAACTAAGAGATAAATTTAAAAGATAAGGTTAATATGGTGACCTAAAACTGTATAAAATGTATTGGGTGATAGTTTTTATACTCATACCCACCATAGACTAGAAATAAATCATTTTTAATCCATTATTAACTGAATAGTATTGTATAATAAAATAATATTTCAAGTTTTTCTTAAGGTGACCCCACCTCTCTTATAAATGGGTACTTCCCCTTCTCTGAAAATCACACATCCACATGAATTTTTATTGGAAAAACCCTAAAACAATATCCTCCCAACTACCATCACATCAAACTAGAGGCATTAATTTGATCAAAATTCCAACCTAAGGATCCCTTTTGATCAAATCAAATGGAATCACCCGAAGAAAAGGTAATAATTTAATCACCTCATTCAATGTTATTTTCATCATCCACTTCTTATTTCATTGTTATTTCCATACAAAAATATCAACCCCAATACCTCATATATAATGTGATGTTATTATAAATATGGTACGACCATATTCATTATTCTATATGTCCTATGAATGAAAAGTCAACATACGTGCGTACGTACGGCTTACCGTCTCCACGTCGTGGTGTAGATTGTTATTCAAACACTTCATTATTTGGATGAGTATAATAATGAGTATATCTAATGTAAATAATAAATATAAAAATTTAGGGATTTTCTAATATATGATATAAAATTCAATTACATATTATTTCACCATCAATAGAATGATATTGTCCATCATGCCTACGTAGTGATTACTGTCTCCACGTACGCGATGAAATTCATTACCCATCATAACCATTCAAGAATAATTTTTATTTTATGGTTAAAAATAATTTTTATGAACTTAGTATCATTCTGGATATGAATCAAATACACCCTATCCATAATAAACATGGAATACATAACAAAGAAAAAAATGGAAAATGAACCAATTAACACATGAAATGATGATACTATAGAAATATTATTGAAAAAGCAATATTAGAGGATCATATATGATATAATATTTATGTATGTGATTCTTTTATAGTTTAATAACAATTTTATAACTATTTTAAAGGAGTTTAATGTACCCTTGATCAAGGAAAATTACAAGTTAAGGATAAATTCTACAATCTCTTCATTATTTTAGGTTGTTTATACATGAGTTTCTATAGTGACCTCTTTATCATCCACATACAAGTTTCTTAAAAATTTATTTCAAAACATTTTTACTATTTTATAGAATATGGGTTAAATTAATTTATACCATTGGTTTTATTTTTAGAAAATATTTATAGAGGAATCATTCTATCGTTTTCCAAATAAGGACCTTTATGGCCTTTTCGAGAAAATTATGAAAGTAATGTTTTAAATTATATGGACTGTGCAGCGTTTTTCCACCTTCATAACACCTTCGAAGCTTCCCTTAGAATTTTATAAGAATATCTTCAAAATAAATGTTTTCTTTTATAATTAGGTGACTTTTAAACGATTTCAAAATATAAAGATACATTTCTATCAAATAGTTTTAATTTCATCTATGTCAACATCCTTTGATGGATTTTACATTTGTTTGAGGCTAATTTGTTATGATACAATATTCAATATTGTATTGATGGTTTTTGTTATGATTGACTATGTATGTTCTATTTTTATACCATTTAGGGTTTATGGTTAATGTATTGATAATTTTTATGCTAGTTTTAATAAGAAGGTTTATGTAATGTTTCAACCTTTTCATATGAGTAATGCATTGGACATAGTAAGTGATGGGTGGATCCCACTTTAGCTCCTCGGTCCATCAGTAGGTCTCATGAGACAAACAAGTGTCTTGGCCTAAGGACTTAGAAAAATCTTAATTGTAGTCTTGGAAAGAGGCCTTGACTATGTGGTTATGATTTCCAGCATTATCCATTCCATCATTATAAAATTAGTTATTGATATTAATTGTGATTATTTGACTAGAAGAAAATCCATGTTAATAATCAAATAGAATTATTTGATTTATCATGGCCATATTATTCTGATGTTTATGTTTAAAAGGATTATGTTTTATTCTTATAAATTTCCTTAAATGTTATTATTATTCATGAATGTTTCTCCTATATTGTTATCCTTACTGAGCACTAGAGCTCACCCCTTTCTATGTTTTACATTTTGTAGGACGCGAAGAAGTATATTATGACTGACCTATATGGATATTATGAGGGAGAAAGATGTGTCAAACGGAGACACAATGTTGTTGTTTTTCATTTCATAATGTAATGTAAAAAATATGTTTGTATCTAGTACTGACAAGGATAATAAAATGATCTGGATTTTGGGATTTGATCCACTATGATCATGCCAATGTTATATAATTATGCACCCACTCTGGGAAATTAGGGTTGGGGTGTTACACCTGAGGTCAGAGGCCTCCTACTAATGATATTCCCCTTTGACAAGCTAAAATGGATCCCCTCTCAGGACACGCCTCCCATCGTGTGCATCCTATCAGCTAACTCTGCCTTCTTCTGATCTTCTAAGTACATTGGTAGAGTAAAGGGAGTGACAACATACTATAGGGAATGTAGAAATTCCTTATCTAAGAATATTTTCTATGAATCCCCATTTGGGAAGAGTTCTGGTGTGAAACAAAGGTGATCCTTGAACTGTATCCCCAACACCCATACCGATGTACTCCCTTTCTGGAAGGAGTTCTGCTCCTACCTCTTTTCGGCATTCATCGTCGAAGAAATGAATTACATCCCGAACTCCCTCTCGAGGTCATTCCACAAGACATCAATCTCTATGCTCTATCCTAGGTAGAGCATCCACCACTTATGTGCTGCAACCCTCATCTAATTAACTACCAATAGATCCCTGTAATTCCGCAGAGCATGAATCATGGTAAAGGTGTTCTCTAGATCCCATATCCTAACCACTGTCTCCATATTGGAAACACTACCCTCGTATTTTCTGAGGTTCTGTTGCTGGATAGAACATATAGCCTTTTTCCACTTTTCATCCTCTTCCAATATGTCAATCCTCCGCTAATCCACCATGGAAACATTCTAGACCTCCACTATCGATGCCACTCATGGATGAAATTTGGGTGCCATAGATGAAAAGAGAAAAAGATAATTCCTAAGACCGAGTAGTGTATAAAATCCATTTTAAATATTCTTTAACTTGTGAATTGATTTAAATTCCTAAAACATACCAGAAACATGAAAAAAGTCATTATGATGCATGTACCATTACTTGGGTCTATACCCTATAATTAGTGTAGCCTCGATTCATCACTCAGTATGTCCAGAGTCCTTGCATTAGATCACAGGGGTTCTTAAAATCCCATGTCAATACCAGTCATCCCTTCCCAATTTCACAAAAAAATTATTTCATAACACTGATTCCCTACCATCCAACACAATCATCATTGTTCTTAACCCATAACTCCTTCCCATCTCTCAACCATCAGCTCTGATATAATTCTATCATGATCTGCCTTCTCCAAGATGAGGGAAAGAAAAAAAACATCTGGACCCATCATTATTTAAGTTAAAGGAGAGATAATGACCCTCGAGTTCCGCCTCTAATATTACACAATGTTACAACTCGCTCTAAGATATATAATATCACATAATATGGAATTCATAACCCTTTTAGTAGAAAATTATCAGGAGATAAGACGTTAAATCCCAAACAACTCTAAATTCCAAAAGTAAAAGTAAATCCAAAAAACACATTTATCACATTCATGTTCAAAATAATGTAATACATGGTATAAGAAATCATAGAAGGAAAGTACCCAAAAAATAAAATCAACAATGACAACTATCCTGAAGGCCATGATAGTAAGGTTCTACATGATCCTCAATGTCCAACTAGAATCCTGAAAGAAGTTTTATATACAAATGGTGAGTATACATGTATACTAAATAGGGGAATATAAGTATATCATGCACATGTGGGGAGGAATTATAATGACCCATGAAAAAATAGATGTTACCAAAACACATTGCAAATAAAACTATCCATAGAGCCTCACCATGGAACACTCCCCAGATAACACAAGTTAAAAAAATAATAGTAATATCACATCGATATATGGGTACCCCTCAACACTATTCCTCTACTTATGTAGGACATCATAGTAATTAGACATCCCCCATTTGTTCCATTGTAGTCCCACTGCCACCCCAACATCAACCCCTTGTTCTATCCCAACAACATATCTTTCCCGACCACAAAAACCTGGGCCACAACAAACACACATATGCACACACATAGACACTTAGTCCACAACATCCATGCCATGCCCAAAGAAACATGGGCTATAACAACCACTATATCACTTGAAGACACATGGGACTCATCAAAATAGTCTTTGGAATCAAACCTTCCCACACAAACAGGGGCTAACGAAGAAAACACACTATGCCCGAAGGGTCTTTGGCCATAATCAACCTCAGGATTTTACTGCCTACCCAAAGAATTTTTGGCCTCCTAGGAGAGGGATAAGAAAGGATATAATAACTATCCCTTCATATGTATATTGGGAAAACACCCTCCCACAGAAATGTTTGTGTTCGAAACAAAGTGATTTACATGGATGGGTTGTGTATAAGAAACAAAATAACTAAATTTGATTCCTATAGATAATCAATCACTCATCCCAACAATAGTTTCCTGAAACCAACAATTATCCTATACACAACCACTATTGCTGCTATCCCTACATGCACAAGTACAGAACAACCATATCCAGAGAACTACCCATTGTACTAGTTCTCATTATCATGTTCATACGATTCCATTTTAATATACTTTTAGTACTAGGAAAAAATCATGCATATCCATAAGCCAAAATAACAACTGAAATAAAAATAGCCAAGAAAGAATTTAAACATTCACTCAAAATTCACTCTAATTTAACAAAATCCAAAGGGGTCCATGAGATCCCTCAATGTACTAGAACAAAACCAAGCCCCAACATATCGGGTCTATAATATTTACCAACAGCTCCACACTACCTCAGATTAAAAAACCAACAACCTCTCAAAAAGAAATTATGTTACCCCATAAGTGATAAAAAAATTACCTTACATTTAATCAAGAAAATGAAAGGTTGTTTTCAGATTTTGACAACACCATTCATTATATTCATTATTTGATTTGTTAATCAGGATGATCAAACAAGGGTTCTTGTCCATCAGGAATCCATTTAATCAACCATGTTTACATGATTAATCTGTTTGCATGTTACAGTTATTCAATCACATTATTAGCTAGAAAAATAGAGATTCATTAGTCCACATGAAAGGACCACCAATGGCCCTGGTTATCGATGGACCTGAGTCCATACATTTCATAAGATAAAAGGGAATGTAAAACACAAAAACATCATCAAATTTTTCACCCCTTCATTATTTTAATATCAATTTAATATCTTCATTACATTTGGTTTTATCTATGTCCCAAAAGAACATCATCATACCCACCTAGTATGGTGCACTAGAAAGAGAGATGATATAAGAAACTTTAATTGGATTATCACGGATCAATTTTTTCTCTTTTAACAAAGAACTAGGGATGGCGTGGAGTGAAAGAAAAGGAAAATCAATGGCTGGGTGGAATGGACTCTTGCATGGGCACAGGATTCATCTTTGAATGAATTCACAATGTGAAATAAGAGACATTAAATGAAGAAGGAAGAGAGAAAATCATCTTATGAATATACAAGATCCTAAAATCAGGGAGATCATATTATTGTACATAAAAGTAGGATCGTGGATTGAACACATTGATTAGTGGTTTCAAATTTTGAGGTTGATTGAGATTTAATAACCCCCTTAAAAATAGTGGAGATAGAGAAACATATCGCTCTCAGTTGATATATTTACATTAAATGGAGAAAAAGGGTAATAGGGGGAAATTGGAAAACATAGGAAGCTGAAAAATGTGGAAAGGTTTGTGACATGCCACATGCTTTGAAAATTCATGGGTTTCATGACTCTAGTGGATTTAAAACATCTTCAACGGTCATTAAATCTCTTTGAATTTGGTATTAAAACACTTTAACATCAAAAGATATGTCACTGGAGTGAAATTGGAATGTTGAGGAGAGACTGAAAATGACTCACTAATGGGTGAGTCAAGGACAACTAGGCACCATCTGCCTAACACCGATGCCCATCGGTTCCATCGTCTGTTCAACCCAAAATTTTGAAAAAACCTCAATGAGTCATGGATGGTCCCCTGGATTCCATTAAAAAATAAGGATTTGGAACAATAATGGGCTATAAGGGTCCAGGCCATTACAATACCGAAGGATAGGAAAAATAGTTATACCATAAATACTTTTGATGTTACAATGTCATGAATTTATAATGTACTTTAAAATACTATTACATTAAATGATTACCTTATAGATAACTTTTATGTATTCATGATTGGTTTTATAGAATGTAATGAGAAATAAACCTAAGGATTTTATATCTATAGAAGTGATATTGATAATTATAAATATATATGTTAGAGAAATATATATATAATTTTAAATCATTATATAATTTTTAATATAGTTATAATTTGAATTTTAGATAAAATGGAATAATAAGATGAAAGGAGGGTGTTTCGTGGATTTCCATTACCTGAATTGAGGTTTGATTCATTAGCATATCCCAAATTCCAACATAGAAAAATTTGATTTCTTAAAAAATTGACTAATAACAATTTTCAACTATTTGTTTTATTTTTTTTTATGGTTATTGAATTGATATTTTGAGTATATATTCACATCCCCAAGGTTGTTAATTTCATGGTTCCATGGTGGGATTAATTTTTAACTAATTAAGGTAGATGTAATGGTATGTTTTTATAAATTTATAAGTAAAATGTTATTTCATTAATGTGTTTATAGAATTTTAATAGTTTCTTAGTTTGGAATAGTATTCATAAATATGTATATTTTATAAGGATTATGTGTTATACATATACACACAGTTGATTTAGGTGGTTTATCCAACCACGTTGAATTATTATGATTATATTAATATTATGGTTAATATCCACTATATAATTTATTAAAAAAAATATAATATTGTTATTTAGATCATGTTATTCCTTAATAAGATAATATATACCCTCCATGAAGGAGATGATGGAAAATGAAATTCATTATCAATGGGGGTAGTGACCCAACAAAAATATGAACAATATTTTCATTTAGGTTAAATTTTAGAAAATGTGGAAGATAAAAACTAAATTAACAGGACTACATGATTGTATATTTTGAATATTTATGACATTATTTTATGTTTGATTTATGCTATGTGGAGATGTTATAAGATGAAAATATTTAAAAAAATATTGATTATGTATATAATCTCTTCGAATTTCATGTTCTGAAATAAACCTTATAGATCCTTGGTATTGAGTTTCGGTTAGACCCAAACAGTGAGGATGTGGGGAAGAGGGTTTGAAATAGAAATGGCGTGATTTTTCACAACATACAAAGTTCATAATGTGTCAATAAAGTGGTCATATTTGTAAATGAACCAAATGAGTGTTTTTATACTAATATTTGTTATTTATTTCATTTTCCTTGAGGAAATCAATATTGATTAATATTTTTACTATTTATAGTTACTTATTATTTTTTTGTGATAATGTCTTTTTATGTCAACCATAACAAAATTATTCATGTATAAAACATAAAATTTAAAATACCATATTTTTTCATTTTTCAAAACTCACCAAAGATACAATATTTTTTTAAAAAAATACAAAAAAGTCACCAAAGCATTTTTTGAACCTATAGATTATTAAAATAAATACCATCTTATGATAAAAATTGTCCAAATATGTGATATCTAATCTTTTAAAAAAATACTTATTTATTTGGAAAATAAAATTTTTATTTTTATGATCAATTTAATGGACTTTTGAAATGACACATATTATATAATAAAAATATATTATAATTTTAATGAAATATAATATTTTTTGTAAACCAAATTTCAAAAATAAAACATTATGTTCTGTTATTCTATTTATTATAAAAATATTAATTAAAATGATGGGATTTTTAAAAATATGAAAAAATTTGTAGAATTTTTATAAAATTTATGATTTTTTTGATGAATTAAATTCTATATATTTTCATTTTATTATATTCAAAAATATTATTTATATTATCCTTAGTCAAGATACTATGCTAATAGTCAAGTTACTATTCATTAAATTTGGTATACTGTTCCAATGTTGAGATTGTTATTCCAATGATCAAAATAGTATTCCAATCATCATATTTTAAATGATCAAATAGGATCCCTATCAAATTTTAATACCACATATTTCATTTATTGTTCATTAAATTCTATTTTCTCTTATAATTGTATATATTTTTCTTTTAGAATAAATATTTTATTACCAATATTAGTTTTCCATTATTAGTGTTATACATGCGTGCGATCATTCCCAGGGATCGAGACGATCCAAATTTTTATATTATAGTTACATTATATTCTATTTTTTTACCATTGTAATGATATCAGATTTATTGAGTATATTTATTCTATATATATAATTTTCAATTTAATATAATAAAATATTTTTGGTTCTCTCATGAGTTGGATTTAATTTATATAATATAGCATTATTTATACAATAAATACATAAATACATTAGGGAAATTCCATTGATAAATATATGGGTCATTTTAATTAGTTTCATATAAATTGAATATATTGGTTGTCTACAATATGATTGTTTCCCATGTGTGAAAATAAAAATAAAGACTCAATTTACATCACAACCCTAAATTCCTTATCAAAATATCACACAAATTCAAACTCCAAGATCCATCTCAAGGACACATCCACTCATTTACTACTCTAACAAAAACTAATCCACCATGTCTCTTCCTTGGAAGATAGTAAGCTAAGTGTTAAATTCCAATCCTAGTTTCAAAATGGATGGGGTCATGTGATTAACATTGCATTATAATTTAAAAAAACATGAGAGGCCATATTTTGTAGTAACCGACACTTATATAAAATGCATAAAATTAACAACATCACTAAACATATACATATACTAATTTTAATAATATAAAATTCATTCATGATATATTAAATTATATGAAATATTCCAAAATATTGTATTCCATAGGAACCTCATATCTCACCAGTCAATAAATCCAACTTCCACAGGACATAAGAAAGACCATATTCACCACAAGGGATCTTGTATGTATCTCAAAAACCAACAACCACCACCAATGACATGAAAAAAAATACCCACAAAAAAATTAATTGGATTTTTCAAATATGTTTCACTATATTTTCACACACGTAGATAATATATTAACATTACATCTTCTGCACAAAAAAACATAGTCACTCAAATACTATTCATGGGTTAGTGTAATAAAACATAGAATGATTAGATGAAACACTATATAATATTTTTTAAAAATCAGCTCAAACTCCAGTGAAAAATAGTGGCCTAAAGTGCGATAAAAAATCTTGATATTATCTGTATATAGCGTAGTTTTTTTTGTATATAAATGGAAAAATGGGGTGCGTAATATGTCAATAGGAATGATATATCTAAATATATCTGATGTGGAACCAATATATATTATATGTAATTAATTTATAATAATCCTAAGGAATTTTCTAACTTTCATTATAGGAAACACAAAGTCTAAATATACCTGAGATATAGTATACACCAATAACATTTCTTTGTGATTGTTTGGTATAATTATAATTAACCACATTATAAAGTATGTATATAAATTTTCTTTCTAAATTAAATTTTATTCATTAATTGCAAATAATTATTTATTAAATATTTAAAAATATCATTAAATGATTAAAAGACCTATTTTTCAATGAAATTACATTTTATACATGTTATGAATAATTATCTAAACAATATTTTCTTATAAATATTTATAAATGATTTTAATGAAATTTATTTTTAATTTAGGAAAAATAATATAGATATTAGTTATCTATAGGTATGCAATGAATATATTATCATTTAATGTTAAAAATATCATTTATAATAATTTTTTATGGGGGAAATAAGTTTTTATGATAATAAATTAAACTAATTTTTATATTTTAATGTGATTAATTAAATTTATATATTTTAAATTCTTATAAATATTTCACAATTCATTTGATAGTTTTTCCTATGACTACAATGGAACTAAATTCATCTATATTATTGAAATTCCTTTTTCAAAATATGTTCTTTTGTTGTGTCATTATTGTCTGTTTTAAAAAGTATTTCATCCAATTAAAGGTAATAAATTAAATAATATGTTATTAATATCTGTAATCTATAATATTAAACATGTTAATCATTCCACATACATTTTTTTCACAATAAAAAAAGTAATTATTTTAGTAAGGTAATGTTTAAAAAAGGTTTATGGGGGGGGGGGGGTAAACAAAGAGATATGGGTAATATTTCCACATAATATTGTACAATTATTAATTAATTTATATAATAAACCCCTATATTATCCAAAATTATAATTATTTTTCAATTAAATCCACTATCATAGGGAGGTGACATTGTATTATTTAATTATTTTAAGTAATTTCCATTGTGTCCACCCCCTCAATTTTATAAGGGAACCACTTCTCCACCCTTATTAAAATATTTATACACTTATATAAAAAATAATTATTACCCTATTAACATATTATATTCATTCACTTGGTCCAGGATCCCATTTACTTCTCTTAATACAAAAAATTAATGGCTAAATGTGTAATATAATAGAGGTCCCTCCAAAAAGAGTTGTAAATATTAATTGAGCTCATTAATTTTTTTCCCGTATCATATAAACCTATTGTATACATGATAAAATTATTTATGAATTATCATAAATATAATAATATGTCATAATGATTATTAAATATCATTTCTCAACCATTTTTTATCAAATGGGAAATAATGGTATCAATCAACTGTATGCCTGGACCACCGCCTCCACATAGTGATATTATTCATTTTCCATCACCACCTAACCAAGAAGGAAATAATGGGAGATTTAATTAATATATATGATATATATGACATAATATATATTTTTAATGATAAAATATTTTTTTTATTTCATTTTTGTATGTTATAAAATGAAAATAATGTTCATGCATACGTACGAACTACCATCTCCATGAATGGTGCAATTAATTTTTCCATCTCTATGTATTATAAATGGTTCTAAATATATATATAAAGATTGAATATGATATTTAAAAAATTAATTAAATTATTAAAATTTTATAACTATGATAAAATTATAAGGTCTATAACATCATAATTGAATCACAAATGGAAAACTAAACAGTTATTACTTAAAATAGCCCTTTTAATATGGAATTATTAATAAACGGGTGATTACATGTCATAACTAATCCATATATTGTTTTATATTTTTTAATTTTGATATTTTAAATATTTATAAAAATTTTAAATTTATTTTATATGAGTATAATGATATTAAAATGATATTCAAGCTTTATGCAATTGAATTAAATTTAAATTCTATTTTTATCAAGATTATTTTTATTTATATTGTTTATGAAAAAACTATATGATATATATATATAATTCAATTAATTTTATTATCCTCAATTTAATTTCTTAACCTAGTATATTTCATGTCATTCTCCTCTTTCTATGTAATCAAATGTTAGAAATACTATTTGTACGGAAAACATAATTTATTTTTTTATTTATTTAGCAGTATTTTTATTCAATTTCCATAATTCCATTAAAATGAAATCAAGAATATTTATAATAATATCTTGTGATTTATAAATTCATTTTTAATTTTTTTTTAATTTATATAATTTTTTATAAATAAATATTCTTGTCATTTTTTAAATTCGGTACATTATACGAAAGGTTTTAATAATATCCTTTTTAATGTTTACTACATGAACTACATTTCCATAAATCATCTCCAATATTTGAAAAAGAGTTTCATTTAGAATTTTTATTGTTTACTTGAATGTATATTTTCTCTATAATATGTTTGAAAATTTTATATTCATTATATGTGATTTTAATATGAGATGGGTATTTTCATCAATAAATAATAAAGTGATCTTTTTATTGAATTAATCGCCAACAATTACATCATTTGATGTTACTTATGATTCACTATGGATATAATTCTATTATACCATTATTTTTTTTACCTATATCCTAATTTATTATTATTATTATATCATTATTAAACCCATTTTTTAGACAAATCATAAAATAATGAACTGATAAATTTTTTCATGCACTATATTTTGATTATGTGATGGTTTGTCCCATTATATCTCTATATGTAATTGGGTAATGATAAATATCTTATGAACTCATAGGTTATAAATGTGGTTATCCAAATCCCAAATGATATTATACAATAGGTGATCCCTTGGCCAAAGTTGTTTATACAGGAGGTCATCCCATGCAAAAAATGTGATTAATATCGTAGTGTATTTCCTTGAAATATGATTTATTTGATTATGAATATGGAAAACCTTATGAAATTTTTTTAACATGATATTATTAAATTTATTTGATTGAATTTTTGTTGATTCCATTGTATTTCATGTTTTATTAACTATTAAGATATATTCCATGACTCATGATTATGAATACTAAATTTTTTGGTAAAGTATGAAAAAGGTATTTTATTATTCTAAAACCCATGTGATAATGTTACAATTAAATTATTGTAGATGTATCCTTTCTTACATCAATGGTAATATGATACCACCCCTTATTAGGAATCGTTTTCCCCAAGATACATAGAAGGTTTAATATTATGATATGTTTAAGAATGATTCTAGTTGCGATGAATCTAGTGAATGATTATTTATATATTTATTGTACCAGTGTTTATGTATTCATAGTTCTAATTGTACTAAAATAGTATAATTTGGGAATAGATAAAAATATCATGTTATGAATATTTTTCCAATATGATGTAATATATATATAGGAAATGTTCGGTTCACATCGGTTAGTATTAGGGAATGATTATGTTATTTTTAGAAATCATAATTAAAATACTTTTATGAGAAGACATAATATAAACATATTCTAAGGATAACATCCTAATTAATGATAAATAAATTAGTATGGTATTTCTATAAATAAACCCAGTGTATGGAAACTAGATAATGGATGTGGTTGTGTCACAAATGAGGTTAGGGGTTGTAACTCAAAAAGTGGAAGATTGTGTATTAACTCAATCATAACTGATGCATGATGAGTGGGTGTATGATTGAACCCAATGGTAAAAAATCCCACGGGACATATTAGGGGAAAAATAAATTTAAATTACAATTCATATTGAATTATTTGAAATTATGATGGCCCTGGATGATCGAGGTTAAATAGCAGGTGTTATCCAATGAAATGTATGTGCCATGATTTAGACATACTATGATATATTTTCATGATTTTGTGGTTTATCAATATGATTTATATTTCATAAATAAATATTTTGATTATAATAAATGGCTTCATCCATAAGGAATCTAGTTAACATTTAATTTGATAGTCAATTCGATGATTGTCCTCTTGTGAATCCCAATATTGTGGGAGTGGGAATGAAAAATGTCACTGTTATGCATACAAAACATTTTCAGTCAAGGAATCAATCTATGAATCCAAAAGGTAAAAATAAGAAATAATTTTCTCTTTAGTACTTCATGAGGAAAAATACACATTCATTTAGTAAGTCTATTGAACCATTAATTACTAAGAAATGGAAAAATACCACTAAAAATATATTTTACCATAAGTAATGTTCATAGATTAAAAATTTTATTTTGGTTGTTTGCAGTTTGGAAGGTGAAGTAGATCAATGGTGTAATATAATACCCTAATATTTTATGAAATACATTTTTTTCAAAAAAAATTAATTTCATTGATAGGTTATTTTAGACACAAATTGTATTTTTTTTAAACGACAATAGAGTATAAAAATATTAATATCTAAGAATAATCATCACAAATCATCCATTAATTTTTTTTGGGTATTATTAGATAAAAGTATAATATGAAATTTTTTGTTTTATACAAGTATAAAATATATTCATTGGTTAAAAAAATATTAAAAATGAAAAAGAAGTCATTTAAACGTAAAACAAATGTTTCACTGAAAAAATTATTTTTACGCATGCATTAGATTTTTTTATAATATAAAATAATCACTATTGGATAATGAAATCAATTAATTGTATTATTTATATTCATGAAAATATTTTATAATTCATCTAATAATTATTCTAGGCATGGGAAATCATTTATTCCAGTTTTATGGTTGAAAATCATATTTCTCTAATAAGATCATTCGATACATTTAAAAAAATATTTTAAAATTATTCTTTCTAAATTTTATAAACTATATTATATAAAAAAATAAAATAAGTATTTATAAAATTGTTTTATGTTTAATCTTTTATAATTTCATGAAAATATAAATTTTTTGATGAATATTAAAAAATTCATATTTTTATAAAAATCATATTTCATTAATTGAATTTAATATTTAATTTTTTAAAAATAATTATTTTTAAAAGTAATTTTTTTGAATTATATTATTTGAATTCCAATTTCGATCTTTGGAATTAGTTTTATGTTTATTTTAGATATATAAACTTTTTTTCGACAAGCCACTTTTTGATCGTGATTGTGGTATTTATTTTTAAATTATATTCTACAGCATAAGTGAGTTGAATTTGATAAAAATGATTTTATATTTATAATAAGAATAATTAACATTATTTAGTAAATGAAAATTAATTTTTGGTAAGAATGAACAAAAACTATATTACAAACATGTTTATGCAATTAAGGTTAAAATGTGTTTACTATGGTGTTAAACCAAAAATAGACTGATTAAAATGTCTGATAAACTTTTCTAATTCAAATTTTAGATCAATAGTCAGATATTAAATCATATAATGTTCATGAATTGTCTATTTTGGTGCCTTTTCTCTAAATATGTGACTTTGATTTATTTTGATCCAATGAATAATTAAAATTATTCCACTACACTCTATTATAAAGGGGTAGTTCCATATAATCCCCTTTTAAAACATCAATATCCTTTTGTATTAAAAAATACCATCCCAAAAATGTTCCTTACATTACTACCCATGAATTGGAAACATTGTTATAATAATATGAATCAATGATTGATTTGCGTGAAGACCTAAAAAGATTTTCTTAAGAAGTGGAATATCTCTTGTCCATGAATCTTCATTTTATTTCATATTACACCTCCATAAAATTCTATTAAATAGTGATGAAATAATAAAATAAAAATATAAAAAATATTTATATGTTATTATGTTTATTTCACGTCCAAAAAATATCTTATATTCCATAAAATGGGTAATAAAACTATTGATCATGTGTGTGGTAGACTACTACCTCACATGTCCATGTAATTCTCTTTCTATCACCACCTCTCATGACTAGATATAAGGATTTATTAAATATTTTTATATGAATTTTGTTAAATAAATATTATTATTGACTTATAATACAACATCTAACTTTTCACTTTCTAATTCGTTGAAAATCAATAAAGTCGTTGTTGCATACGTGTGGACTACCACCTCCACGAAGCGATGTGATACAGTTTTATTCAGTTAATTTGAAAATTAATGGAAATAATGATATATTTAAGTAATATATTTGATATATATGATTAAAATTTGTTCTATAAAGGAAAATTATTATTAAAATTTTTTCATTCCATCTATCTGAAAATTTAAACACCATTCGTGAATACGTTTCTGCGACTGACTTCGTGAATGGTGTAATTATATATATATTATTTTAAGGATAAATTTAACTATGTATATAAATAATATATATTATATTTATATGATTAATAATTCTTTTGAGATGATTCTACCCTAATCAATGTAGATTTAATAAACCTAGAAAAACAAAAGCTATGTTAAAAATTCAACAATTACTATATGAAGAAATGATTTTAGCAAGAAATTTTTAATATATGAGGGATAAAATGTTATAATTAAAAAATATATTATTTTATATATATTATTTTAAATGGAGAATAAATTTATTATAAACCTATATTTTTTTACTATAGTTTTAATCATATTTAAAGGATATTTGAATTGTGGAATGATATTTTTGTGAAACTTTTTCTTCAGGGAGTTATATGATATATTAACCACTCATTACATTTGTGTGGGGGAATATACGAACCCCTTTAAATTTGAAATCATTAATATAATTCCCTATATAATATTTAAATCGTAAAATGTTTTTATTTTTTCACAAGTAATACCATTTAAATGTTTCCAAAGTTGTAAGGTTTATTATATTACAATCTCATTTTTTATCACGATTGTTTATGATTATGATTATGATGATAAAATATTATGATCAATATCTCTAGAAACAATTTTTTTATTCTCATATAGTTTTATTTATAGAAATAAAATGGTTCCTATTTCTTTTCCTCTATTTATTCAGTCAATATTCTAAAATAGTGTTTTTATGTAAAATCAAATTTATATCTCTATTCAGTCTGAAATCATTTCTCTTAAAGGTCTATTTTTTCTAAAAAAAATTAAAATAAGTTTTTTAAATATTTTCTCATTATATATTGATTTAATTATTTCCCATTTTTGAATTTTTTATTTTTATGAATGAATACTTCTCTCTTTCTCCAAATTAGGTACCATTTCCTTTTTACTGAAAATGTTAAAGTAATCTCAGTTTTAATGATTATTCTATAAATGGTATTTCCAACAATCATGATTCCTCACTGAATTAATTGTGACTTTACATGTATATATTGTAATTTTAATAAAAATTTATTTCTTTAGTATTTAATAATTTTTTATATTTTATTTATCTTATTTTAAGGTGAAATGTATACATTGATCATGAAATATTCAATGTTGTATTTTAATATCATTTTCCATATAAGAATATAGAATTTTATATCCACTAATATTTAATGAGGATTTGATACAAGGGTACCATCCTTATTCATTGTCTAAATGATTCATGATATAGAGGTAAATATAATTTTGAAACCCAATCAATTTCCCCAGGTTATGTCATGCAGAATTAATTTAATGATTAAGAAAATCAACTATTTTCCAATTGTTATTCTATTATGAAATCAATATGAAATAGGTTTCCTTTCTACCGGTTATGATATGATGGATATTTTATGATATTTTAGAACACATCTCTATTATTTTATATTTTCATAGGTGGTCCTAGAATTAAATTTCCCCTAATTAATTGGTTAAAAAATAATTTCTCATTTGATATATAGGGATATAATGAGGGTGATCTCAACTCAAGAAGGATCTCTATCCACTATTATTTTTTTTGGTGTGACCCTTGTTTATTATTCTTTTTTGGTGAGTGAAACCAATCCACTGTGATTGTCTAGTAAATGATCCTTGACTACTAAGGAAGTAATTTTATAGACATATTTATATGAAACATACATATTTATTATTACGATGTTATACTCTTAAATATTATTTTAATATAATTCTTAATGATTAATGTATTTTTAACTACCATGATATATTTAAATAATCATGATTATCATATATTCTATGCAACATATTATTTTGAAATTTTATTTTCCTAATCTCATATATTTTGATCATTTGTTGCTTATGTGATCATTGATATATCCATTGTTTACATTTACTCATCATCTGATATCACCCACTCTTCTATTTCATGTACCCAAGTTATAATTAAAGGTATTATGTATGATATTTATACAGTGGGTTTTGGTTATGAATATCGCTTCATGAGATGATATAGTTACATATAGACCTATTGTTTATGTATCAATGTTTTCAAATATAGTCAAACTTTATGGCCCTCATGCATGATTTTTTAAAATGAAATGAATATTAATATATTAATTTGTAATAATTATTCATGAAAATAGAGTATTTCTATATTTTGTTTCATAGGATTAGTTTAGTGATCATTTTAAAGGGGAGGAGATAATTTTTTTGATAACCCTAGAGATAAGTCTATGGAAAATTTTTTGTATGGGAAAATATTAAAGAATATTAGTATAAGATAGAGAATGTTTTTTCATTTAAATTACATCCATCACTGGATATTATTGGTTGATGTGGCTCTAGTAAAATTATACATAGGGGTATTTAAATGGAAAATGTAACATTAAGATTTTATTTGATTTTTACTTTGAGCATGAAAAATGGGATTACTACGTATTTGGGTTGACACTCCCAACAGATATGGTTTGAGAATTCACAAACTATTTATGATCCCTCAAGAATTATTTTAACTGCTAATGACCATGCACGGAATTGGTAAAAACTAAGTAGTAATATATTTAAATGAAGTTTTGATGATTTATAAATCTAATGATTGATTAATCTCCCTGGATAATGATTCTTCATAATAATACGTACCATTTTGGTTATACTATAAGGTTAATAATTCAATAAATATGTTATTTTTGTGAAAATTAATATCAAATATTAGACTAGTATATTTGATATTAGATATATAAATTCCCATATATCAATATTATTATCTATTAATATTAACAGTTGTCCCCAATAATTTTATATTTTATTAGCTTTGATAACTCATAATGGTGTGATGACCACATATTTGATTATTAATATTCTCAAGGTGATGTTTGTTGGAATGTGATTCCAATTTTTTTTATTATTCCTCTATTGGATAAATTTGGTGTCATATTTTCAATTGATTGGATTTATCTAAATAAATATGAAATAAAATAATGAGGATGTGTAGTAATGGTTGATATTAAAAACCAACCTATGATAATGTCTCAATGTGATGATAAATATGGACTTCCAATGCAAAACACATCTATTGTATGTCTTTTTATTTATAAGAAAAAGACTTGATTATATCTAATGATTGTGTAGAAACTCTACCTTGAATATATTTCTATCATTATTGATATTTTTATGTATTTTTAGAAGAGTATATTAGAATTCAATAAAATCGTGAGGTTGAGTTATTAATATACCATATACATGGTTCCAATTCTATTCCCATGAATCCATTTTGAACAAAACCTATTGAGTCATATGAATTCAAGAAGTAACATCAGGAATATATTTACATGGGGTTTATTAGGAATAGTGTGTCACCTTGGGGTGCACTTGTTCTTTTTAATAGAAAAAGTATGCATTGATGCAACTCTTCCTTGATTATTAGGAAATTATCAAGATTTAAATCAAGAAAAATTATCTTCTACCCCATTTTGATGACTTGTTTGACTAACTACATAAAGGTCAATACTTTTAAAAGATTGAAAATAATTTTGGATATCATCTTTTAAGGGTCATGAAGGATGATATACTTTGGAGAGAATTTCATACATGTTATTGAAAATGTGAATTAATAGTGATTCTATTTTTCTCACCAATACCCCTACTCTCATGATGGATTTAATGAATATAGTTTTATATTTTACCTTGATCAGTTTTCCAAACTTATTATAGAAAATGTTCCTATCTATTCAATGAGAATGGTAGATCGTAAAGATCGTGAGATGATTTTATTAAGGATCTTAAAAAAGGAGTTTCTATATGAAGAATTTAAAAATTGTAAATTGACATTAAATTTTTACGATATTGGATAATATTATCTCAATAGATATTATGTTGGGGGGGATTCATCAAAGAAATAGTCTATTAAATGTTAGTCCAGAAAAACCATGGTGATCAACATCCATGGTTATCTTATTTGAGTTGGATATTATCAAATCCTTTTGTAAAAATTCTCACGAAAGTCCGATCCACATACCATGTTAACTAATAAGGGAATTATATTTCTTCAAAAAAAATAAGTTGAAAAAATTCAAAGAATCGTTTTGAAGGATTGTCAGTGCACAATTACATAAGTTACCATACAAAAAGGGTCAATAATCTATAGTGATGCATAAAAATGGATTTTCATATGATCTCAAATAGAATGATATTGTTATTGTTTATGCCTCTTAATAATGGATGGTTCCTGAGAGAACATATCAAGATCATGATTTGGAGTTAGATTCTGTAACTTATTCATTAATGGAATATAAGAATAAAATTTATCCTGAAATATTATATTATATATATATTGATTATAAATTATTAAATTATATATTCAATCAAAAGGAGTATAATATGCAGTAGAGAATATGTTTGGAAGAAATTGATGATTATGGACTCTCAACCCATTTCCACTCTGGGAATGTAATCAATGTGGATGATTGACCAAGACAAATGTATCATGTAAGATCTTCTATTTTGAAGATCCGAAATGATCTAATATTTATGTATTGGTAAAGGATCAGCCACTAAATAATAAAGGAAGCTGTGAAATATTGTCATTGACAAATGAATATTCAATAATTGATCCATGTGATGATTAAAGAGGTTTATGAGGATAGTTTAAAGCTACATAAGAGGATTAAAAATGTTATTTAGAAAGACCATGATTATGATAGAATGATAAGGTTCCAAAAACCTTGTCTGGGATCCCTCCATAACATTTTTTATGAAGGATCTGTTAGTGGAGGCTCATATTTCATCGTTCAATATTCATAATAGAATAAAGGAAAGAATTGAAATTTTAATGTTTTTTTATTCAGGTGTTAGTAATTGATATATTGCAGAGTTTGTAACTTGTTTCTTGGTATGGATGTTTTTTACGGATTATGGAAAAAAAGACTAAGAGGATATTTCCACCATAACACATAGAAGAATTGAAATGGGAAAACAACACCATAGATTGTATGTTCAGAGTCTAAAAAATGGTTAACGGGTATAATTTTATAATTATTGTTGTAAGATCACATAAAAAGTTATCAAAATTCATTTATACTAGAGAATATTTATCTCTAGTTCGATTTTATAGGATATAGTAATGAAACAGCATTGGTAGACTTCTCAGGTCCCACGATTGTACACTACATATGGCCACGACCATTCATCCACATATACTAGAGACCAATGAATTATAAAAAGGTCCAAACAGTTTATTAGTGTTACTATACCCACTAGATAAAGTGAAATAAAAATTTAAAAATGTCCAAATTCATACACATGGGTCAACATTACAGCACTAATAATAAATAAACATAAACAAATCATGCTAAAATAAAATAAGTTTAGTATACATTCATACAGAGTCAAATTATATAGAACATACACCAAATCATGACCCACTATTACCATGAAAAATATAATTTAAACAATTTGAAAATAAATATAATATCCATTAATACCAATTTTGATCCAAACTACATTCCGAGTCTCAATGATTCTCAGGTTGATCCTTCCCAATCGTGATACTCTAAACAAGAGAATATGATGAATCAGGAAACATCAGGAATCAACCACATATGTCAAACAACCTATTATCCATCCTAAAATCAAACATTGAGTATATAAGAGCACCAATGAGAACATATATGTGGTTAGAAATAAATATCATTATTCCACCCCCAATGGTGGACGTATAACCATAATTTATAAAAACCATTCACACATGATATGTCTTTCCCAACCAAATAAATATCATATAGAATAAAATAGAAAAATTAAAAATAGATTAAAAACACAAGAAAAAAATAAACTCGAAACTTCTAACCAGAATAAAATAGAATATATATCCCCACTCGGACCCATTCTAGAGGATTTATACAATGTAGCTCGCCCAACCACACGAAAATAAATGTGTACTCCTAATCTATAATAGAGATCAAATTATTATAAATTAAATTGGGGAAAATGATATACCCAAGGGTATAATAATATGAATCCACTTAATAAATGTACTTATACCATGCTCTAGTACTCTTATAGCATGATCTGAAATAGAGATAAGAACATCATGTTAACCACAACTAGAGATCCATTAAGCCCTGAAGGTCACAAAGAATGAATTAATTACTAGATATGGAAGCAAAAAAATGTCCCATGGTATCTAAAAAAGGTGGGAGCATATATCATTTATGTCACTTCGAGAGTAATGGAATCTGAGATAGAGAAAACCCATTCATTGAGTGCCTTATAACCTCATGGGCCTGAAGCCAAAATATTAAGGTATAACACTCAACCAGATGAGGGTTACACTCATCCAAATCATCGATTATCTCTATATGGTCATCTGACCACAACTATAAAAATAATGAGAGAAAATGATAAAAACTCAAGTCCATTGACGGATGTAATATATCCCAATGATATCCTCCTCAAACCACAATCCTATAAAAAACTTCCTCAAATATCAGGAGGAAAGGACATCTAAATGTGTGACTATCTAACCTCAATGTATCGTTAAAAAAAACTGAACAAGAATCACTAATAAAATATTAGACAATAATGAAAAAGTCCTCTCATGTCACCTTGGATTTTAATATCCAACAAACTACCAAAAAACACTCAACGACCCACCTCTGGTATAAACTAAAAAAATCATTATTCTTACAGTCCCTAGGGACAAATCATCAAATAATATCATACTAGAGACACCAATGATGCTCCCAAACAAATATGAAATACATGAAAAAACAAAACTAGACTTAAGGGCATTTAAAGACCAAGATACACTATTATGGTTTCCTCTAACTCATCCAAGAGCATGGGATCCACCGAGTGTAGAAAAACCCGTCAGTTCCCTCGAATGGATTTTTAATTAGAAACACACATCTAGGGGTGTAAAATCACTATCATTATAACATGATCATTCACAGTAGTCTTCATGTAGACATTAAATTTCAGAGACCCACCACAATGGTTCCCCAATATATGACAAAATTTAACATGCCATATGAGCATTCTCAAAAACATTTTGCAACAACCACTAATCACTTGATCATAAAATTAAACACAAGGGCGTCCTCCAGTATCCATTAGACTAAACTCCAATGATAAATGGTATATGAAAAAACCATCCACTGCTATCAACCAAGCTGAAAAGATCCACATCATAGGTATCAAAAAATAGAAGATAAACCTAAACTTTTCTATCCTAATGAATAAAATCTCAAAAGGAAGAGATAAAACAAGATATCCTAAGATATAATACTTTTAACCAACTACCACAGTCTATCCTAAGAACATAAAAATGCTAGCTCTATTCCTAAATACCCATTAAGCTACTTATCTGACTAGGAATGAAAGCTCACAATACAACCCCTGGAAGATTATAAAACAAAACCATAAATGAATCATGTTACAAAGAAATCAGATTCTTAATCACAATCCATATAGTATCTATTCCAAAAATGATACTAACATCAATATATATATTTAACAATAATCATAATGGACGAGTCATTAGTCTAATTATGACAACCGGTTGTTAAATAGTTAAAAATGGTCAAGGAATGAAAAAGTGCATGGCATGAACTTTGGGACGATGGTATATACCTATTATAGCCCTCCATGTCTTTGTGAATCAATCTACTTAGCATGTAAATTTCCAATGTACATGTTTTTTGGACCCTCTACATTGTATGTAACACCACATGGGTAGCTACTAGTGTACACCATCCCCATGTAACATGTAACAAGACCGAGGACACGATATGTACTACCAATATAGGACATGTAACCCCACAAGGGTACCCACCCATGTACGATGACATGTAAACTACCTAGGTGTGTAGTCACACATAGTATTCACTCCATATAAGCAGTGTTCGTGTACCCTACATGACCATGTACCCTACCACAATGTGTCCTGTAGAGTACTTAGGATTACCATGGAAGCAAACTACATGACATTTACCCCATTTTACATTGTGTTTACTCCCAAAAACATTGTCTTACATGAATTGAATGAAAAATGTCATATGTTACATGAAAGAAACATTATATAAATGGGGTTTCCTGATGTAATCCCCTCCAAACATCACCAAACCCATGATTTCACTACAAAATCCTTAGGTTAGACCACAAGGTGTCCTAAAAAATTCCTAAAATGAATTAAAACATAAAAACATTTAAACTATATATATTTTTGGATTAAAAAATAAAATTTTACTTCCTATGGTATAAACCACTAACCCATCTATCTGATTCATGAATTGTATCTAATGAAAGATGATTTGGTACAACCTAAGATTTCCAAGACATCCCCTCTTTTTTCTCGCAATATATTCATTACGTTAACCTCTAATGAGAAAAAAATTATATATAAGAGGGATCCCCAAAGGCATAATTCAAAAAAATTTGAAAAAAGAAATGACAAAATGTTAAAAAAGATAAAATGTAAGAATAAAGTGAAATGAAAAGAAAGGGGGTTTGAGCTCGATCACTGTGCTAAATATAAGGTTGCACCACACATTAAAAAACCCCTATTATAAAATTATTGATGATGATAGAATATGAAACCAACACTATATCTAAAAAATTCAATTGAATGAAAACATGTGAATAAATTATAATTTAATTAATTAAGTTTTAAATATTCAATGAGACTTCTAACAGATCTAATTTTCACCAAACACATTTTCTAATGTAAGTACCCTATTTTTGGAACATCAAAGTATTCATAAAAAACAATATGAGATCATATTATAAGAGAAATTGACAATTTTCCACCAAAAAAACTCAATATTAAAAAGGTTCATATTTCCATTGAATATCATGACTTGTTATGAAATGGTTTAAAAATAATTCATTTACACATGTGTAAGGTTTCGAAGAGTATCACAATCAATAATATCTATTTAGGGCTCAAGGTTTATCTCGATGATTCCGTAATTTTTAGCTGGGTCTGGAAATCATGTTGACTTTCATTAAAGAGTATTATCTTACAAAATATGGCTATTATGATAAGAAAATTCAATCTATAACGGTTATGTTGAGATCATGTTCTATGTATGTCAATATTGGTGGGGATTAACACCTACTTATTTTTGTGTTTACTTAAATAAAAGTTTCTAATTGAGAATTTTGATGGATCCTTATGAATAACTATATAGAAATAAGTTTTTAACTCCCATGTGATCAGATGTAACTAGAAAAATAAATCTATTATGACATGAGATAGATGAGTAATATTTATTGAATTTTGAACCCATCAACAACACATCAAGGCAGATTAGTGTAGACAACAAATTTATAGAGACAATTTTCACCATGATAAAAAATATGACATTGTTGAGAAATTTCTCTATAAGAGAAGCTTAATATATTTGGGAAGAATGGAAAACTAATACCTTAATATATTACACCCTTTTTAATTCTTGATCGAGTAGAGATGATTGATTACAACTTCAATCTTCCACCATACCACTCTTTGTTTGATGATTTGTTCTCTATATCAGTCATGAAGAAGTAAATACTAGATCCTTATCATGTACTATAATCAGAGTTCATACCAATGGATCATGGTATTTCAAATTATTATTCACAAGTATAAATATTTTCTATTATAGAATGTGACATGAATCACGAAAAATAATTTGGTTAATGTTTTGAGGTTAGTCAACCGATTTGAGGAAACTACATGAGAAATTAAAGATATTATTCCATAGAAGTATTAACTTTTATTTATATGTTTTGAGGGAACATAAAGGTTTATATATTTATAGTGATAAAATTCAACACCATGTGATTTTATGAAATATATTTATTAAATAAATTAAATTTTATTAGTATCATGGGTTACAAGAAGTTCATAGTTTTAATTAACCACTATAGACTATAAAAATGCTATTATTTAAGAAGGATTCATATAAACTATATCTTAACTTGGTGGTTATAATTATTACTATCTAAATTAAGAATTATTTTTTATTTAATCATGGATAACATAAATTAATTGATGACCAATTAACTATAAATGAAAATAAAAAACATTTGAAATTTAATGAAATCATTTTTTATAGAAATTAGTTTTATTGATGAAATTTTTTTATCTTAACAAATTTTAGTAATCGTAGATGGAGAATTAAATTTAAAAAATTCACATATTATATATTCAATTAAATTATTCATCGTCTATACAATTTTTTTCTAAACCTTGGATAAGAATAAACATGGTTTTATACTAAAAGCTCCAATTTTTTAAAAGACATTCGTCGTGTTGTGAAAATTTATTTTTTAAATTTATTTTTTCACATTATAGAAAATTTTTATTTGAGAAATGATCTTAATTTTTGAAATATAAAATTTGAAAATTATCATATTATTATTTTTTGATAATTTTCAGTAATGAATAATATTTTTATGAATTTTAAAAAATTCCAATTTCTATTAAAAAGGTATTTTCATTTAATTGATTTGAAAAATATATTTTTTAAAAATAATTTCAAAGGAAAAATTTGTTATATATTATTATTATTATTAATCCAATTTAGTTCATTATATTAAATTTTATATTTAATTTTTATAGAGAATATTTTTAAATTTTATCTTATTTTATTAAGTTAACTTATTTTTCCTCATGAATGTGGGTTTTATTTTAAATTAAATTATACCAATTCTATCAGTTGAATTTTATAAAATTGATTTCATATTTCTAGGATAATTAATTAATATTATTCAGTATAATGGAATTATTTTTTGGTAAATATTAATAGTAGAAATAGTATAAATATGTTACCACAATGATGGTTAAAATGGGTTTACCATGGGTGAAATGAAAAAAATGATTAAAATGACATGAAAACACATATAATACTTATTTTAAATCCCTGATGAAATCATAAACAATCTATGCTCTATAATGATCTATTTTATAGCCTTGTGTCCATTAATGTGACATAGAACTATTTGAAAATATTGAAAAATTACAAGTGTTCCACTCATCCCAATAATAAAATGCACCCTCTCACCTCTACTCATCATAATTCAAAAGAATTGTCATCCATAAAAGGAAAAAAACATTCAAAAAAATCCTCCTTAGAAAATATATCTATTTTTCAAAATATATATCAATTCATGGAAGTTTATAGGTGTAAACCTATTGATATTATTTTGAAGAACATGTATAGTTCCTAACTAGGAATTTTCCCTTTATTTAATTTTATACTTACATGAAATTGTCTTAAAGTGATAATTTAATAAAATCTAAAAAAATACATTTTTTATTATAATTATATTCCCTATATCAATATTCTATTAAATTAAAATAGAAATGAAACCATTGACCCTGTGTATGGCGGACTACTTCCCAACAAGCTAACATAATTCCTTTTCCACAATAGCCTATCACCATTGGATATAATGTTGGATTTAACAATTATCAATAATATTTTTGAAATAATTATACTTAATTAATTATAATAACACTAATAACTTCTAACCATCTAATACATAGAAAATGATAATTTCGCTCATGTATATGTGTAGACTAAAACCTCTATGATATGATGTGATATATTTTTTCAAATAATTTTTAAAATGTTTTAAATAAAGTTAGTTTTAAGAAATTTATCTGATAAAAATGATAAAAAAATATTATTTATTAGTGAAATATTTTTTAACATTCTTTCATTACATCTATTAAAAATGTAAAAATCGATAATGCATATATACATCATACTGACACCATGAATAAAGAAATTTATTTTTCGATATAAAATTTTATTGATGAATCTAAATATGTGTATAGAGAATATATATTATAATTAAATAACTATTATCATTCATGATTTTATGGAACCATAATCAATTTTCAATGACATAAACAACCAAACAAAAATAGATATAAAAAATGAAACAATTTTTACCCGAAATAATGATTTTAAAAGAGAATTATTAATTAAATTGTAATAATTGGTTATAATAAAATAATATATTGTATGATAAATAAGTTAATTATTATTGAATATATGTATAATAAACATATAATTATTATACATGAGGATTGAATCCGTACAATGGGATTTATACCTCAAGTAATTGATTTTAATCTCACATTAACTTTTGGGAGACATATGCCATATTCACCACTCATTTCATTTTTTTTATATGAACTACTAATGATATATTTGATATCATAAATACATTATTTTCATGATATTTAATGTTTAAATATATATTTTTTCATTCAAGGGGATTATGATTCAAACGTTACTCAATTAATAAGGTTCATTTTGATACAATATCATTATTTATCATTATTGATTACGATCATCGATATGATGAAAACATATTACGAATTATATATCAATAAACTCAATAATTTGGTTCTACTATATTGTTTATTGATATTATAAGTTTTAATTTATTTTTCCTTTCATTATATACTTTTGAGTCAAAGAAATGATTTTTAATGAAAAGTAACATTATATCTTCCTTTGGTTGAAAATAATTTGACTACCATGTCTATGATTTATAGAAATATTTTCAATAATTTTTTATTATTATCTCCTGATTTTTTTAAAAAAACATTATTACTTTTTACCTAATTGTTTAAAATTAATCTTATTTTTTTTTTCCCAACACTGAAAATTTTAATTTCTATGAAAAATATGAAATGAATATTTTTTTTATATGTTTCAAATGAATGATATTTCCATCCATCAAAAAAATAATTGATTTCAAAGGTTTTGATATTATCTTACAAGGTTATATTCATATAATTTTATTTATTATAAAAATATTTATATTTTAAATTATTGATATCGAAGTGAAAACGAACACATTACTAAATAAATATTCAGTGGAAAAATTTAAAATCATTTTCCATCAATGATATATCCTTATGTTACATAATATTAATGCAGGACATGATCAAAGGGTTAAATACATACTAATTCCGTGGATGGTTTAATATTATTATGAAAATATGATTATGAAACCCATTAATTTTCTTATTTTACTCTATGATGAATTCATGAGAATATTTTGAAACCCATTTTGTTCATAGGTTATGTTATGATGAAATATATATGACACAAATTTACTATAATTGTGTTATTCAATGATGATTGTATAATGATATTGTTGAACACATTAATATTATTTATTTTTGTGAATGATTTTATTTTAATAACATATCCTTCCAATACATTTGGTAAAGATTGATATCAAATGAGAAAAATAGGAATGGAATTGTGAGTAATCCTTATTTTTTAAAGAAATCATTGTACAATTATAGACCGGGGAGGGAAGCGTGACTACTATGATTATTTTGAATGTGAGGCCAGTTAATTAGGATAGAAATATCTGTGAGCCACTACTAATTATAATATTTCTTTCTATTCTTATGTGTATGCAATATATCAATGTCTTATGCCCATGTTATGCACTCATAATATATGTTCTTATAGTACATTATGATTAATGCCTTTTGAACTACAAAGAGTTAATCTATGAAAAAAAATCATTATAAATTTTATACAGGGTAGGGTTTTAAAATTCTATTCTCATATTCTCATTACATCATTATTTGTTTTGTTTATGTGATAATTTATATTATCCATGTTTACCCTTACTAAAATAAAATTTCCAATTTCTTATTATCCCTTTCGGAAGGTTATGAATAATGGTATTATGTATAACATGTATAATTACTAAACTATTTAAGAATTACCATGAGGTATATGATGTATTTACCTATTGACAAATTTTTTATGTACCCAAACTGGTAAAAACACTAATCCATTACAATCCTCCTAGGTGATTTTGTAAAATGAAATCAATATTCATCTATTGAAAAGAAATATATATCTATTAAAACTATTGGTGTCTATATGGATTATTCTCTAGAATACAAGGGGATATAATGAAATAGAATCTTTTTCGTGGTATTAGTTTTGAAGGTATTGTTTAAACTAGTAAATTCCTTTCATTCCATATATAGAAAAATAGAATTTTTTCTTTAAGCTAAAAAAATGATGATGAATCAAATTTTACCTTTGGAGAAAATTTTACAGGACATATGTGGTATGTTTCTTGTATTATCATACTACCATAAAGTAAGATTAATTTATTCTTTAATGGGACATATTAGAGACTCTTAATATTGTTAACCATAATTAAAATTCTTATACATGGAGAAAATCACTTTTTTTCTTGTCAAGGTACTAATGTAGGTCTGATTCACTCATTAATATTATTATATTGATAAGAAAATAAATATGGACATTAGAGGAAATAAAAATAATAAAAACCATGGAGGGAAAGAAGATGAGTCTTCTTTTATTATAAACATGATGAAATAAAACAACAGAAATTATTTTTATGAGTGTTAATAAATTTTTTTTATAGAAGGAAGGATATCAGGAAACTGAATATCAATGTCATGGGAAGATGTTCAATAATTATTTTTATTGATTAAAAATCTGTAGAATAGACCACCCACACACAAATGATTCAAATTCAAGGATTATGGGAATTATGCTAACTAGTTCTTGAATTGAAGGGATAATGATGATGATTGACTTTAGAAACCAACTATACAATGAGAAAAATATATTTTCCATGTGAGATCTTTTACAAATTTGGTGTACGATAACAATGTGGAGTTATCCACACATACCATCCACTCTAGTGCTAATAATTTATTATTTATTCTATATCAACCCAAACTATTACATATGATAAATCTTACAGGTTTATCACTTTACCACATAATAAATTAGGTGATGAAATAGCATTGAAGGATCATAATGGTATGATGATAATTATTATAGTCTTTTATTAATCTCTTATTGATTTTCATGGGAAGTGTCATCATAAAATCTCATTATTCATCCTAATGTGTAATTTTATATATTTTGGGAATGTATTGGAGAGTTTCATAATTATAATTCTACACATTTCAGAATGAAAATAATATTTATGCATTCTATAATCTCATAAAACATGAATAATATCATAACCTAGGGGAAAAATTCATTCATAAACATTTGAACATTTAATCATATAAAAAAATATTGTAAAATTATTTTTGTAATAAAAATATTTTCATCATTATAAGAATACATATATGAGAAGAATAAAGACGGTATCATTGGATAAAATCCCAAATTGACCTAATATAACATCGAAATACTCTATACAAGATTAAAAACTATCGTGAAAGGAATCACTAATATTTATTGTGAAAGATATTCCTTTCATTTTGAAATAACTTCTTGAAAAATATAGAAATATTATATACCAAACATTATGATCCACATATAAATTATATGGGTTAAGTGTGTTTGGAAACATGGATATATAAACAACTCTTTAATAAGTGATCTATTTAATATCTCAATTGGTTATTCACAAGTAGAATCATTCTTAGTCATATAATACATAAAATCATTCTTCATATCCCTAGGAAGGGATATAGGAATGAATGATCCCAGATCCTCAATATGCGTATATAGGGGGAAGAGTCAATGATCATATCAATATAACATGAACATAATTATTTTTGGACATGATATTAATTTTTTTTAATCCCAACATATCTTATATCATAATATTAATTAATTTTATAAATCATTATAGTTCATAAGACATGAATAATATGAAATCAATGATAATGAGAAACACGAGAATTATATTGGCGTAGTACATAAGTTATTGAATATACAAATTAATAGAAAATAATTTTTTATTCATGTATCACTTCCATTTCCATAATAGAATATTTGGTTCACTCCCCAATCTATCATATACATAGTATGACTCATACACAAGACTATCTTAGTGGAAAAAGACACTAACTAAACAAAGTTTACTCCCCTTTCTCATTCTTATTCTCTCATGCGATATATATCATCACCTATTTCATTGGATAAATATATAATTTATATCCCACTAATAACATAATGGAAATAACACAAATATATATCACTAAATCATATAAAATTCATCATAACATATCCAATTTAAATGAATTGTGTTACATAACCATTTAAATATTTCATCATAGCATAACAAACTAAAAATAAATGGGTTTCATAAAAATATTAAATTTTTTTAATTCTAAACCCTATAGAGAAATAATAATGATGAAATTTGAATATTATATACCATGTAGAGATTATATAACAGCAAATGATGTTATCTTAGATAAAAAATAACATTATGGGTTGTTTAAAATATTTATTGTGGAATATAAACATTTAAATTTGAATTTACTTATTTAAGATAAAAAATTAAAAATATTATTAAAACAATTTTCCTCCAAAAGAACATGTGAATGTGTTATATGAAACATCAAAACATACAAAACCTATGATTTATTAATGTGATCTTTATTCATGGTTATATTTTTACAAAATGGTTTAATTGAAATATTTTAGTTAACATTAATATCTGTTATTTCATAACCCTTCCATAAAATTTGCAATAAATATATATTTTAATGTACTAGACAATGATATGGATAAAAAAGTATTTTGACTGAATGAATAAACAATTCAGTTGTCCTTTAAAATATGATTTCAAGATCTTAAACAAATAAAGATAGGAGAATAATAGGAAAACAAGTAATCTCCCAAATATAATATAGGTGATGAAAATTCTTATTATTATAGAGAGATTGGTCATAAATATTACTAATTACAAACATAATCCCAAATAATCTTAATAAACTATGTTATTATAATGTAAATTTCTTTCCAAAAGATAAAATTGAATCAAAATATTTCTAAAATTATGTATAATAATGTTAAATTTAATATAATTATATAATTGAATGTTTACTTAATTATAATATCATACATGATCAACTAAAATTTAGTCAACCATATATAAATAATTCCTTATTAAAAGTGTCATGTATAGGTGTTTACTGTTTCTTTTTTTGATGGATGTTTTACTTTAATTTTTCTAGTATGAGTAATTTGATCATGGTTCTACAATAACTATAACTTTACCGATTATATAAATAAAATATATATTCAATATATATAGTTATACATAAAAGGAAGATATAGAAAAATTTAATACACAATTCATGGACATAATAGGTTGTATGTACAAATGAATGTTGATTCCATTTTTTAACAGATGAAAGAGATGAAAATGAAATTTTATGTTGGAATAATCAAAAATATTTCATAAATAAAATATATTATTATAAAATAATTCATTATAACTATCCTCATTAATTTTTAATGGAAATAAAATTACAACATCTATGTAGGAATGATTAGATGAAAAAACGCACAAGCAAAGTTATCAATTTCTATAGGATGATAAGAGGGTGGGTATTGGTTTATCCATAATCATAATAAAAATACATATTATTTAATATATGTGGAATTATTTTTAAATTTAGAACCATTATTTAATGGTGGTAAAAGAATAACAAAAATTGAAAATGGTTGGTTCAGAGTTGTACCTCTCTAATGAGAAACCTCTTTTTCCAAACATGTTAATTATTTAAAGCATGTTTGTTTTGAAATTCCATATTATCTAGAATTTGTTGAATTTTTCTACAAAGGTATTATGATAGTAATTTAATATTATATAAGTCTGAAAAAATTCTAGAAAGATATGGGAATAGGTTCCATGTTGTATATGAGTTGACAGGGAACTCTTGAAATTACATAATATTTTAAATCAATATAAATTAATTATTAAAATAATGTGGATACAATTTTATTTATATCTAATAAATCATTATTATAATTATAAATAAAATCCTATAATTATATTAATGAATGATTTATTGGTTCTAAGAATTATCTTACTGTTTAACACATGTTAATCATTTTGTTAAATAATAGAATTTATATATGTTTTCTAGTCACTTAGGTTATTGAATGTTTATAAAAAATTAAATGTTACCAATAAAAAGATCATTCATTATATATTAAATCATATCATATTTAATGGAATGAATATATTATTTTAATTAATTATAAATGACTCTATAATGTTTTATTTATTATAAAATATAGTTAATGTCATTTTTCGATCTATTTCATTACCCAGACTTTAAAGTCGTCAAGATAGTAGTGAAATTATAAATTAAGATTTCAAATATCCTTAATCTGTTATATATAACATAAAATTCATTTAACACAATAATACTAATAAAATTACATTTAATATTTTTTGAATAAATTTTCCCAACTAATTAAATAAACACAATGTCGACATTACATATTATTTTAATGCAATTATGCAATCACTAAGTATATTAAAAAAAATTGTATGATGAAAAATTAATTTATCTTAAAATAATAATCTATAACATATAATAAAATATTTGTATCCTAATATATCAATTATAGTTATATTAATGTCATGCAAGTAACATTTATTATTTTTCATTTTCATAAAATAATAGATTGTTCATAACATGAGATATAGGGCCCCCAATTTATATTATTTCTAAAACATTTATAATCATGTTGGAAAATAAGAAATATAATTGAATAGATTTAAGTGTTATATAAATTTTATATCCATATCCCAATGTTTAAAGCCTATTTTATTCGTTTGACACATACTAATATGAAAAATATTTACCAAGGATACTATTGATAATAATAAAAGAAATAAAAGGTGCCAATTTTCCATATTTGATCCTAATGATTCCAAATATGTGATAATTTATTTTTCATGATTAAATTCATCGAATTAAAATAATATAATTTATAATTTATCCTTTATACTCTATGAAATGAATAATTTTGGAAAAACAATTTATGAAGTTTAAAATTTTTATTCCATCATCCCAAAATTAATTCATTCCATTGAGCATTACTGGATTATTAATAATATAAGCTAAGAAAATAGTAATTTTAAATCTATTGATTTTTTTTATATTTTTAAATTTTTTAAATTGAAATATAGTTTTCAATAAACATAATTGTTTTTCCCAATATATCAAGAAATCAATATTTTCGAATAATAATGGAAATTTTAATGTAAGATAATTATGACATAAATGAATGGGGAATTGTTTTCACTATTGAAATTTCATAATTTAAAACTATTATAAAAATATTATATTCCTTATCTTGAAAATATAAATTGATAAAAAATTATGTGAAATGTATTTTTAAATCATTTAATGACATTACTAAAAATTGATTTTTTACATATCAATATTTTTTATCTAAAAAGTATATAAATATTTTTCATTATGTTTGTTATTACTATTCAATTTTTCAATTTAAATGATAGGTTATAATGATATGTAATATTTTTTTACTTAGACTCATAGTTGTGTGTATCATATACTATCGAAGAAATGAAATTTATTTAAATTGAAATATTTCATGAAATCTCAACATACGCCCTAATGGATGAAACATCAACTCATTCACATAAATAATTAGAAAATCATAGTAAGAATAAAAATATCCTAAAAAAATTAATGTTTAGATATGGAATTCTATGAATCAATATAAATAACATGGAAATGGCTAACAATTATCCCACCCTTTAAATAATAGATGAAGACAATTCCATAAACAAAAATTATATTTGGAAAATTTAAAAAAATGCAAGGGGAAATGGTAAGAATACATGAAGAGCCAAAAAATAAACATAATACTTTAAAAAATGTTTTAGGGTTATAGAGAATATATATATATATAGTGGAAATTAAGATATAAAGAGTTATCTTTTGAAATAGATATTGGAAGAGAAATACATCACATTATAAAAATCTACACTTGAATTCTCTTTTCCCCTATATAACAATCATATCAATATTAATAAATTATTTCATAATATTATTCCAAAATATTTTATTTTATACTATTTAATTATAATAATTTATTATTAATATATTTATTAGTTATAGTTTCTTTTCGTCATTAGATTATACTAGTTGAGATTGTTCTTTATTTTTTTTGATACGGCTATGTTAGCACCCCTAAATTAAAAAATTCATAAAAAATAAAATAGTATTTAAATTATTTTTTTAATTATTTAAATTGTTATATTTTCATTTGATTGAAGTTGTGGTTATAGTAGGAAGAATGTGATTCTAACAGTCACATTTTGAGTAAATTTTAGGATAATAATTAGTTACCTAATAATGGTAATTAATTATTATAAAACCAAAATAAAATCGTACTACTAAAAAACTAATCATTAATAATTAATATTTTCAACCATTAAATTTCAATAATCATTAATGAAGGAATTGTGAAGATAGTACAGAATCCTTCACAAAGGCGGTTGATCTAACCCAAAAAAGACTTGGAATAATAACAAACATGTGGATTAATAATGTTATATTATTGTAATGTCTTTTTTAAATAATAATTATGAATTTAATATATAATAATTAGATTTTTTAATTATGTTATTATGGTTTGTATTTTAGATTGTAATAGGAAAGCTGTAGATGATCTAGAAAGTAACATTTGTGTATTATCTCAACATCAAAATTTGTTCCCCTGTAATGAAGTATTTAAGTCCACTAATTAGTATTGGATGGTTCCTATCATAGAAGATGAATTGTGAATATTTTTTTTGAATTCAAGAACAGTTGAATTGATGGAATTTTTTTGGGTGTGAATAGAAGGGTTCCTTTTGACAATATCATGAGTTTCATAGTTTCCATTTCAAATTTCATATCGATTATGTAAGGTAATTTTATGATGTAAATTAGGCTATAAATTCTAAAAATGGTGTAATTGATTAAATAAACTATAATTATTTATTTGGAGTTTTATAAATTTTATTCTTCATATTAACTATTTTTTCTGTTTATCATTTTTGATTTTAATAAGAGAATAAATTATTCACCAGGGTAAAATATTTCTTCGCCATCAAAATTGATCATCTTACCTAACTTTTATAGCCAAATTCAAAAAACGAAATCAATTTTATCAACTAGATATCTATATAATAGAAATTTAAGTACATATTAAAAACATATATTAATTTCTGAAAATAAATATAATTGAACAAAATGTCATCTATATAAATAAAATAATATTTTACTTATTTATCGTTCCTTATGTAGTTAATATATGTTTTATATAAATTTTGAAAATTTTATCTCATAATTAAATTAAAATATTCATAAATAAAAAAATATTGTATTCCAATTATTATATTTCCAATATACCCAATGAATATAAGGATTGCAAATGGTTATATTTATTTTCATTGACTATATAAAATATATATTATTTATTTTTACTCAGATATATAAATCTAAATAATTATTTATGTAATGTCCCGGTTTCGGAAGCCACCCAGAGGTGCCCCGTACCCGGTTGGTCACATGGCCTCAAGTGTATTTCCCCGAACGCCAGAGGCTTCCGACAAGCTGTGAGGGTCTTTGGTGTGATAGTGGGGAAATCATGCCCTCATTGGTAGAGTACAAAGCGGAAGTAAACAATTACATACACGATCAGAAGCAGTTATAATGGAATACAGGTGTATCAGCAAAAGGATGAAAGTTTAAACTAGAGAACACATATATAAATGATGCATGATACATAAGTTTAAGAAAGAAGCCAACAAGTCAAAATGTTGGAATACAAATAGTACTCAACCAAAGTACAAAATAAAAGATAAATAGCTCCTCAGTATCGCAAGCATATGCTTGGTCCCATGCTCTCTATCTCCACAACAAGTCAAGTACCTGAAGTAGAAAGGAACATTCCCTTTTATATAATTGTAACAATATAATCTGTTTGGGCACAAAATCAGGGCACAAATAGGGTTTGAGACTAAATCCCAGTAAGAAACCACCCGATGTTTTATGACTAACAGTCAGTGATTATCTGGAAGGTAAAAGTATAAAAAACATTATAAAAGGAAGCAATAAGCAGTAAACTATCCACAGTTTAAAGCAATCAAAGACTACACAACATGAAACATCTAATCAATTAGATAAAACAATAGGTAACCCTCTAAGAAGTACTCATATCCTATCCCCTCTGGTCCTACCTAACAAGAACAAGCAACCCTCTGGGAAGTATAATCAGTCTAACCCCTCTAGTTCAGCTTAAGCACAGACTCTCTGAGGAATCACTCACCATCAATTCCCCTTATTGTTTCGTATTATTACTAAAGGTTCCCTGGGGAAGCACTCAACATCTCATTCCCCTTGTGACTCATGTTGAAGAACTACATACACTCTGGGGAAGCACTCAACATCAATTCCCCCTGTGGTCTCACATCATAAATTATAAAGACACTTTAATGAAGATCTCATCATCCATTCTCCCTATCGTCTATACACTAGGTTCTTATAGCCCTTTGTATGATAAGCAAGTGTAGTAGTTCATAAGGACCAAGGTCAACCTCATGAACTACTTGTCTAGAATTCTACAACACAACAATATAATATACGAACAATCACACCATCCGATAATTATAGGCATGGAAAAGTAAACAGCAGCCTACATGAAAACAAGGAAAAAAGGTCAAAACAAAAAAACATTCATGGGAAATACATAAAATTAACAAAAAATAACCATATTCACAGAAAATAATCATTTACTCAGGCATAATAGCATAGTAGAGATACAACATGGCTAAAATGGTAAACACGCAATACCCCGTTCATGGGTATTGGGAAAATTCACAGATATAACTCAAATAATTCCTACAGAAAGGCACAAAACACCTACCTAGGGGTTAGGATATTAATATACTAGAAACATTAAGCTTTAATCTATATAGAATGATTTATATATAAGAAAATTTCTAAAATGTTCCACCCATGATAACTTGGAAATGAAGAGAAAACAAGAAACATGGTTCCAGCAGAAAATAGAACTCACATATCTGATTCCAATGAAATGAACTATGTTCGAATCGGAGGATGGTTAGAGGCTTGGGAACTTGTCGAAGATCCATGGATGCTTAGAAATATCAGATGAACAACACCTAAAATTTGTGAGTTCCGTTCGTCAGATGCAACCCCAGTGCGTTTAATGAAAAAAACAAAGTACACGGCGTGTACTTTTGAAGCACAAAGTGTCCACTCGACCTCTTTGTACTCTGATTTAATAGGCCTCCAATTCACTCCCACATGCCATGTGTGTGGTCACTACATGCCGAGCACATGGCCTGCTGTGTCAAGGAAGTACACAGCGTGTACTCATAAAGTACTCGGCGTGTACTTAGAAAATTTTCAGAAGTTATTCTTTTCCTCAAAAATGACCAGAAAAGGTAAACATGCTTTAAAAGAAGGTCTGGGTTCTTACAAGATTCCCCCCTTAAAGAAATTCGTCCCCGAATTTCCCTAGTATGGCGTAGAATAAGAAAACCCTAACAGTTCTGGCCACTGAGCTAATACATCAACCTCCCTCTCCAATGTCTCATCTTGTACTCACTCGTTCTGCCATAGCACCCGTACTAGAGGAACAGACTGGCTACAAAGAACCATTGTACTATGATCCAAAATCCTGATAGGATGATCCCTAAATGATACATCCACATCGATCTCAACCTCCTTCGGTTGAAAGGCATGAGATAAGACTGAAAAGTAACATTGAATCTGGGAAATGGGGAAGACGTCGTGCATAGCTTGGTACATCTAAGGTAACTGCAACCGATAGGCCACAATAACAACACTCTCCAACACCTCAAACAGCTCGAAATAATTTGGTGAAATCTTAACCTATCTCCTAATCCTATTGTATCCCAACCTCAGTGGGACACATAGAAAAACCTGATCCCCGACCTCGAACTCCAGAAGTTGTCTCCACTGATCATCATAATACTTTTGACGAGATTGTGTAATAACCATCCTCTTCTGAATCAACTCCATCTACATTGTGGTTTCCTGAAAAAGATGGGGTCCAGGAAAAGCTACCTCTCCTGTCTCCAGCCAACATAAGGGTGATCTTTATGGCCAACCATACAAAGACTCATAAGATGCCATCTGAATAGTTTCATAAAAACTATTGTCATAGGAAAACCCAACAAGATGTATATTCTTCTCCCAAAATCATCCAAAATCCAGAATTCATGCTTAGATCATGTCCTCAAGCTCCTGAATCATACACTCGGACTGGCCATCTGTCTGGGGTTGGTAAGCTATACTCACAAGTACCCATGTTCCCAAAGCCTTTTAAATCCCCTACTAGACCCGAGAAGTAAAACATGAATCCATATATGTATCAATGAAGTGTGGAACTCCTTGAAGACTACAATCTCAGGGAAGTACAACTGTCTCAGCTCATCAACACTAAAGGTCTCCCTGATCAGCAAGAAGTGATAAACCTTTGTGAGTATGTCTATAAAAACAAAAAATGTGTCATTCCCTTGATGCAACCTCAGAAAACTGGTAACGAAGTCCATCATGACATCATTCCACTTCCACTCGGGAATGGTTAACTGTTGTAGAATCCCTTCTGGTCGTTGATGCTCCGCCTTCACCGGATAACAGTTGAAACACCTCATGATGAAACCAGCAACATCCCTCTTCATACCTAGCCACTATTACTGATGGTGTAGGTCATGATACATCTTGGTGATGCCTGGATGAACTGTCCAAACCGAGGAATGAAAATCCCACATTAGATACTCGCGTATTTCTGCTGGCACCCATACGCGCCCTTGGAAACAAAAGATATCATCCTCACCGACAGTCCATCTAGGAATAGGGTCCTCTTCTGAAACACTCTCTCTTAAGACTAGGCCTTCATAATCTAATAGATTCCTCATTCATACTCGATCCAGAAGAATGGAGATAAAAACTTCAGAAGAAAGAAACGCCTACCCCTGACTGTCATGAACCTCCAACTGCCTCTCAGAGAATAGAGCCATAAGCTGCCACTCACTGCTGGCCTCATAAACTGCCTATATCTGAGTCCTCCTGCTCAATGCATCAGCAACTGCATTGCCCTTTCTAGGTGTATAGGAAAGCTCAAAGTCAAAAGACTACTGGTTCTCAACCTTCATGCACTGTCTCAAAATCCGATCACAGTGATTGAAGATGTACTTGAGACTCTTGTAGTTGGTGAAAACCATAAAATTCTCTCCCAGAAGGTAATGTCTCTAAAAACATAGGGCATGAACTACAGCTGCCAAATCCAGATCGTGCATTGGGTAATTCCTCTCATGTGGCCTCAAATGTCTTGACCCTTAAACAATGACTCCATCTCCCTGCATAATCAAATCTCCCATCCCGATACCCGATGCATCAATGTTAATGGTATAGCTCTTGACCAGCTCTAAAAAAACTAGTATCAGTGCTGATGTCAACATCCCTTTCAGCTCTTGAAAGGCTGACTCACAAGAATCTGACCATAAGAACTTCACCCCCTTCTTAGTCAGACCCGTCAACAGTGCTGCTAATCGTTAAAGTCTTGTATGAAATCTATATAGTATCCAGCCAGCCCTATAAAACTATGCACATCAAAGAAGTTCTTCAGTAGCTTCCAGGAAAAAATATATCTCACCTTTTCTAGGTCTATAGATTTCCTGCCTCTAAGATAACATGATCCATGAAGTGAATCTGATCCATCCAAAAGTGTCATTATGAGAGCTGAGCATATAACTGATGCTCCCTCAGTGTACTAAAAACGATATAAATATAGGTAGGACAGTCAAGTATAGTGTGAGAGTACACCATGATATCACCCACGTAGACCACCATGAAGGAATCCAAGTATGGATTGAACACTCGGTTCAACAGTGCCATGAGAACTATAGGCGTGTTCGTGAGACTGAATGACATAACCAATTACTTGTATAGACCATACCTATTCCTGAAGGCTTTAAGAGGTATATATGATGGTCTAACGTGAAACTAATGATAACAGGACCTCATTTCAATCTTCGAGAAAACCCGGAATCCTTGAAGCTGATCAAAGAGATTATCAATCCTCGGTAAGGGATATCATTTCTCAACCATCAACTGGTACATATTCTGATAGTCCACACAAAGCCTGAGGGTCCCATCTTCCTTCATTACAAAGAGGATAGGCGAACCACAAGGAGAAGTACTAGGTTGGACGAAACCATTTTCCTGCAACTCCTCCAATTGTTTCTTGAGCTCCTGAAAGTCAGGTGTAGCCATCCTACAAGGAGTAATGGACACTGGTGCCACTCTTGGCATAATCTCGATTGAGAAGTATACCTCACACTCTGGATGCAAACATGAAAATTCATCTAGAAAGATATCTCTGAAACGATCCACCACTGGAGCAAGGTCTAACTGTGATGCGCCTGGTCATCCAGATAAAGAAAAGAAATCTGGGCTATAACTCCTCCCAAACCATGATTCTCTGAACCTGGTTTGCTCACCTAGACGTCCCACTCATCCCTATAAATATAATATCCACCCTCGGGTGATATAAAACTCACACTGTGGTGATAACAGTAAAAATCATCCTGGAATAGGCATGAAGTGATACAACTCGGTAAAGAGGGAGGAATACTCCATAACAGAAAGAGTACCCTACTCTGGGCTCATAAAATCCCAGGCACGATCGGCCCTCAGGGTATCTGGATAGAAGTAATCAAAGAAGATGCGCTCAAACTCATCCCACATCATAACCACTTGGGGTCCCACCTGTGAGATCACATCCCACCACCTCTTGGTGGAGTGTCGAATCATATAGGTAGTGAGATTGACCATCCTCTTTGGAGGCATCTCTAGATACTCAAAGATCGTCAGCATGGCTTCTAGCCAGGACTCTACAGCATGAGGTCCTCCTTCCCCTGAGAATGTGGGAGGATGATGCTACTGGAAGACCCGCGTCAAATCATCCATTGATGGGGCAGGAGGCAGCACTCCTTGAAAGGTTTTCATCATCCTCATGACACCTTCCATAAACTGTGAATCAGAATCGGTAACAGGTATAACTGCTGGTGCCAAGACTAGCACAATTAGAGGATCTGCTGAAAGTCCCTGATCATCCATGTTCGGTGTTTGATCACCGCCTTTCCACTGACATAAAACCGGAGGACGTATCGATGGAATGACTATGTATGGTCAACCAGACACCATAGATCAAGGTATCAAGGACTGAAAATAAGGATCGTAATAAGGGAATAAGAGGAAGAAAGCACTCAAGTTTTACAAAACATGACTACACGTCGTGTACATTTCCTACACATCGTGTTCTATTAAGCTATTTACATGGACATGTAGTCCTTCCTAAACTAGTAGTGTAACACCCCAACCACACGATGTGTTCTTGAATCCTCTTCCCCTACCAGAGTCCGTCTACATGTTTATGCCACGCTGCTCTCCTAAGACAAGGCTATACGCCATGAAAAATTCCTACATGGAATGTACTAGACAAGATTCACCTGTACTTTGTTGTTAGTGACATGACCTGACACACAACTCACACTACATGGTGTGTTCTAGATGGACATGTTGTGAATGAGAAAGGATAACACCGAGCCATGTTTTTCGTGACATGGTCGGGTTCCTAGTTCATACTACACGGTGTGTTCAAGGCCAACATGGCATGCACATGAAAGAGTAATAGAAACCCATGTTGTTCGTGACATGATATGGTAATTGGGTCAGGCTACACTCCGTGTTTAGATAAAACACGACATGTATTAGACACGACTCAGAAAACCTATGTTGTTAGTGACACGGGTGGGCACGGGGTCGACACAACACGACATGTATGGATGATACATGGCATGTTCACTCTAGACTTCTCCCATCCTGTGTCTCTTCACAAATGGCCTAGGAACTATATGAGACTACATGACAAGTACATAAAGTACACGGCATGTAATTAAGAAAAACTATTTCTTCCCAAACCGAAGAACACACGGAGTGTGCTTAACATTACATGGCATGTATTCTTGATTTTTCTAAACAGTAAGCCTTAGAAACTACTTCGGAACCTATAAAACACTAAAATAAGCACCGAAAGTACCAAATTCTAATCTGTGAGGGCCCATACTCACCACGAATAAAATTTTGGTATCTTATAAAAGTTATAGCAAGGAAAAAAAAGAAATTATCCACAAAATTCCGGTCCGTGAGGGCCCGTAACACCTCAAGAACCAATTTTTGGCATTCATTCAAGAAAATCTCTACACAAAACAATACCCTATCAAAAAACATGTATTTCTATAAAGGAAACTATCATAACATCATGCATATTTTACACATAATCTATCACAACAACATGCAATCTCTAATGCATCCTGGATGGAATGGAAAAAAATGAAAAAGATGTGATTTATAGCAAGTTCCTATCTGATGCATGAGATGGAATACCCACATCTCATCAGGTATTAGCAGAGATAGAACCTCAATAACATCAACAATAATAGCACAAATCATGTTAATCACTCACAGTCAAATAAAATCAATTTTAATAATTGAAAAACCTGAAAAATTGCAATTCAATGCGGTAGATTGGGTTTTCCCTATACATGGGTTAGCTACTCTCGGGCACAACTTCATACCAAGTACCAATTCCTTCTTATACATAGGTAAAGGCCCCGAACAGTAAATAATGAGAAAAGAATCATCCGAAACCACTTTGTAACATCCCTGTTCTGGAAGCCACCCCTAGGCACACCGTACCTGGTTGGCCACTAGCCTCAAGCACATTTCCCCGAACAACAGAGACTACCAACTAGTAGTGAGGGACTTGGGTGTGATACTAGGGAAACTACTCCCACATTGGAAGAGTACACAGTGTAAGTAAACATTCACTTATAAGAGCGGAAGAAGTAGTAATAGCATACATCAGTATCAGTAGAAGACTGAAAGTATAAACTGGAGAACACATATATAAATGATGCATGATAAATATGTCTAGGAAAGCAGCCAAGCAAGTCACACTGCTGGAATAAAAATAGTACTAAACAAAGTAAAACATAAATGATAAAAACCTCCTCAGAATCACAAGCATATTCTTGGTCCCACTCTATCTAGCTCCATAGAAAGTCAAGTACCTGAAGTAGAAGGGTGTTTTCCCAAGTCTATACCAGCAACAATATAATCTTCTTGGGCCCAAAAGCCCGACCCAAATAAGTTGTGAGACTAAATCCCAGTAGGAAACCTCCTGAAGATCTCTGCCTAACAGTCAGTGAGTATATGGTAGGTAAAAGTATAGAAAACAGTAAACATGAAATCATAAAGCAGAAAACAAGACATAGTTTAATGCATTCAAACACCACATAACATGAAACAGCAAAGCAAGAAGATAACACAATAGGTAACCCACTTAGAAGTACTCATAGTATTTCCCCTCTGGTCCTACCTAATAAGTACATGTAACCCTCTGGGAATTACACTCAGTCTTACCCCTCTGGTTCAGCTTAAGAATAGACTCTTTGAGGAAGCACTCACCATCAATTCCCCATATAATCTCATATCGATACTAAAGGTCCTCTAGGGAAGAAATCAATGTCTCATTCCCCCTGTGGCCTGCGTCGAGGAACTACAGACACTCTGTCAAAGCACTCAATGTCAATTACCTCTATGGTCTCGCATCTTAAATTATAATGACACTCTGGAGAAGCCCTCATCGTCCATTCTCCCTATGGTCTATACACAAGGTTCTCACGGCCTTGTGTATGTTGACAAAGTGTCGTAGCACATAATGACCAAGGTCAACCTCAAGAAATACTTGGATAGAATTCTACAACACAACAACATAATAGAAGAACATTCACACCATCCTACAATACTAGGAATGGAAATGTAAACAGCATCCCATAAGAAAACAAGACCCAAAAGTCAATAAAAGAAAACATTAATGGGAAATACATCCAAAGCACAACATTTCACCCAATTCTTAATCAATAATTATCTACTGAGTAATACCATCATAGTAGAGAAACAATAAGGCTAAAATGGTAAACACGCAATACCCCATTCATGGGTATTGGGAAAATTCTCACATATAACTCAAAGAAATCCTATTGAAAGGCACAAACCACCTTCCTTAGGGTTAGGAGTTCAATATACTTTAACCTAGAATCATGAATCTCCTTTTAATCCCATAGATCTAAAAAAATTTCTAAAATGCTCAACCCACGATAACGTGTAAATGAATAGAAAAAATAGAACGAGTATCCAGTAAAAAAGAGAAATCATCAATGTGATTCCAATGCAATCAATGATTTTATAATCGAAGGATGGATGGAGGATCAGGGGCTTGTCAAAGATCCATAGATTCTTGGTGCTATCAGACAAATAGAACCTAAAAGAATTGAGTTTTTTCCCTCAGACGAGACCCCCGTGCGTTTAATGAAACATAAGAAAGTACATGACATGTAATTTTGATGTACATGTCGTGTACTCACCTCCTCCATACACTGCTTTAAACTGCCTCCAAGTCACTCCCACATGCAGTGTGTGTGTGGCGACTACACGGCCAGAACACAACCAACTACAACAAGGAAGTACAAGGTGTGTACTCATAAAGAACACATCATCTACTTAGAAAATTTCTAGAATTTCATCTTTTTCTCAAAACAATCAGCAAAGGAAAACATGCCTAAAATGAGGGTCCGAGTAATTACAACTTAAAATTAATTAATAATATTTTTTATTTATATCTTGACATATTTAGAATATTTATAATGACTTATTTCCTTCTTTATTAATATTTGGAGTTTTGATCATTAGGTAAATCCATGTGGATGAAAATTTCAAATTCATGGGTTTTTATATGCTTGTGGGTTTATTCAATTATTAATTTTAATAATGAAGTTTAATATTTATTTTTAATAATTTATTTATATATATATATATATGTATTATTTTTATAGTTTTTCGCAACAAATTAAATAATTTTTTTAATTTCAGTTTGTTATTGCATGTGAAACATGTAACTAATTATATTCAATGATTAAATATTTAAGGTATTATCTTTTGTGCCTTATAAAATTATCACCATTATAATTTAATTTCACAAATAAAATGATATTGGGTTGTTTTTCCATTGTTTTTATATTTGGGTTCCCATATCGCTTTTTCAAAACTCCAATTTTCCATAAAAATTTACAAATTTGTGAGTGATATTGTTTTGTAGTACTTTATATCTACAATCTATGATCTCTTTCAGTTGTTCCTAAAAGTGATATCATGTTGTAGTTATTAATCCTATGAATTCAGTGCATGTAATAGATTTGATATGTACTTTCTTAAGAGTGATTCTTGGAAGATATTTTTCACTTGTGAGAGGTTCAATCAAAGACTTAAGAGATAATTCCACGACCCGCCCTCACCTTATTGAGGGTAGTGACATCAGATTTCCAGACCCTTCCTTATACAAGTTGAATGAGGGATAATGAACTCCAAGACCTACCTTCCCTAGGTCACAGAGTGGTGACTATCTCCCAGGGTATCGAATCACATGAAAAATGGAATTTATTACCCATTTTATTTAGTAGGATCAAAATATAATATAGTAAATCCCAAACAATAGAAAAACTAGAAGATAAGTTAAAGGAAAACAAACCATTACCATATGCATGATCCAATATACAGTGTTACAAGGTATAATGAAACTCTAAAGGGAAGTACCAAATGAATAGAAACACCGCAACAACAACTGTCTCAATATCCAAAATAGCAGGGTTCCTCACGGTGCCTAAAGTCCTCCTGGAAACCGTAAAGTAGTTTTATATAATTAGGGTGAGTATAAATGTATACTCAGTAGGGAAAACCAAAATATCTCATGCACAGGTGTGGAGGAATTCTAATGCCCCATGAAAAAGAATATAACCAAATATCTTATAAAAGAAACTATCCACCCAAAACATCACCAAGTCACACTCCCAAATAATGCAAGTCAAGTAGAGTAATATTAATAACACATCGATGTTTGGGTACCCAGCAGCACTTTCCCACTAGTTAGAGAAGACATCCTACACGTCATAACATCCCTTCCATTTTAACCAATGTTCCTCTACCATTACCTACCCACACACACTTGGGATACCACAACCACATATCTCACCCGAAAACACATAGGCCACAACCACACATAACCACGCCCACATAGACCTGGGAACGAACAGCTACCACCAGGCCCAAAGACAGGTGGGCCTCATCCTAAAGACTGTTGTGAATCAACATGTCTGCACATACCTAGGCCAACCACCACAACATACCCTGCCTGATGAATATTGGGAAATAATTGACCTCAGTTCATCACAGCCTGCACGAAGTGTCTTGGGCCACCTTGGAAATGGATCATAAAAAGAGAAGATAACTAGTCACTAGTAGGAGTGTTTGAAAAAACACCATCCCCATGAAATGGGGCTGTTCGGAATGATGTTCTCAACTTGGGTGGGGCACGAATAAGAATCATAAGAACTAAATTATACATATAGGTAAAGAAGCACTCATCCCAAACAATGGGTTCCAAAACTAGCCCATACACAAACACCATTATTACTGTTCATTTATGAAAGCACAACAGCCACAACCAAGTCACAAATCATTCCTGGAAAACATTTTCCCATTCAACCCATTCTTGTTATAAAAATCAACGGGATGAATTTAAATTGTAAGGACCCGTGTTTTGAACTGGATTAAAAACCAAAGGAATTTTGAACTTTTCATTTTCTGACCCAGTCATTTTGAAGATCGGGATTCAGAACAAGGTTCTGAAGGTTGGAACCCTTCCTTTTAATGTTTTTGGGTATGGGCGAAGGCCCGTTAAGTATCTCGGGTGGCCCGAGAGGTTTTGGAAGGGAAAGACCCTTGTTTTTAAAGGGCTGCAGAGGGCACATGGTTGGGGAATGGGTTGTCCAAACCGTGCGGCCTTATTTTAAGATACAATGGCTTGAACACGGGCTACGCATGATTTTTCAAACCGTGCACCTAGCCCATGAGATGGATGTCTTGGAGGCGGAAGACTCCGCGCGGTTTGCGCACGGTTTGGAAAACCGTGCGGGTCAAACTGTGAGGTCGGGTGTGTTTTAGGTTTTTAATTTAAATTAAAATAAAAAGAAAATAAAATAAATAAAACCTAATCTAATCTCTCCCTCACCAACACTCGACCTGCACAAAGCCAGGGAGCTCCCCTTTGAGCCGCACGACGCCCTCCTCCACTCTCCCTCCTCTCGATCGAGCTCCTCCCCATGTTTTCCGGCCGTTTCTTTGTCGGATCATCACAGTAAGCTACCCTCTATCTCCTCCTCTCTCTTCTTGGCCTTGTTTCGACCTATTCGTCACCCAGTGTGAATCGGACGAATGCCCTAGGGTTTAGGGTTATGCGTTTTTCGACATTAATTTGATTATAGGACATGCGGAAGGTCTTTTAGGACTCTTCGGGGCACATTCCGTCAACCGCCACGGAAGTCGGAGTGGTTCGGGTGGTTTCGGATCGTCGTCTTGGTTTCGGGGTAAGGTTTTAACCTCTTTGTTTTCACTTGTGTGAATTTGGGGATTTTGATGTTTATGATTCCCCGACTTGTTGATTGGAAGTGCATTGAGCATGCATTGTGGTTCCGTATTAATTTTGGATTATCGCCAAAACCCGAGTGTGTTGAAGGTTTTGGTCTGGTTTTGAGTTTCCAGAGTCTAGGCGACTCGCCTGAACATGAATAGGTATGTATTTATATATATAGGTTCCCCCATTACATGTACATTCATCCATGGCAGTGTTTGTACGTGGATGGGGCTAGGTGTTCCTATGTTTATATATATAAAGTGCATGCGCAGGTGAGTGGAGATGGGCATATGCATATAAGCACACATGTAAGGATCCTCTTGCGCATGCCCATGGCCATGCGGGGTGTGTGCATAGGGGCTATGTGTCCTTTCATGTTTTTGAAGGTGTATATGCTCAGTGGGGGAGCATCAGCTGCTCTTAGTTAGAAATCTCCAAGAGCCAGAGTGGATGGATGGATCCACCTTGAGGTAGGGTCCCTCTCATTGCCCTTTTAAATTTAAGTAAAATGAAAGTGAGTTTAATATTTCACTACCTTAGAATTTTAATTATGAAAGTTTAGTTTCAATTAAATGATTCTGTGAAAACCGTGTGAATTGCAGGAATACGATAAAAGGGGTTTCTTGGAAACTAAACTCATGATTTAATAATAAAACCCCTCAATCAGAGGTGCGATGTCTTTAAGATAAAAAGTAGTGATAGACTTTTTATGCTTGTCTCCTGGACTGTTGTGGTGCCTCTTTGATTCCTTGTATGTTAGTTTGCCTTTTTGGGACAAATAGAATGATATGGGCATGATTCTTGAGTTAGGGTCAATTTTCCATGTTTAGGAAAATTGAGTATGATGATAACCATAGTGGGATGACCTAATACAATATGACATGTTTCCTCTAGAAGGTATCAAAGGGTTATGGAGTGATAATCATATCCCTTAATATGGGTTGCCTAAAGTATGAACGTGAGTGTGTTTGATTGTGTGTATGTGGGATGATTCTTGGAATTCTTATGAGGTAATTCCATAAGAATTATACCATAGACATGTTTCCATTTTCCTTATGGATGTGACTTAAAATCCATTTTCCATGTGAGGAAAAGGGGAGGTTTTATTAGGGATTGGCTAGGATGAGCTAGCCTAAACCCGTTTTATTATTTTAAATGCATGTTTTATTGAAATGTGATTATGTGATATTGTGAGATGGAAATTCCATATTTTATTGATATTAATATTATAAGAAGTGTATGAATTATAACCTATGCTAATTAAATGATTGAGCTTCGGGCCAGGGGTAGACTGTGAGAGCTCCCCTATGATACGGCTTCGGGCTAGAGGCAGACCGTGAGAGCTATGCTAATTAAATGATTAAGCTTCGGGCCAGGGGTAGACTGTGAGAGCTCTCTTATGATATGTCTTTGGGATAGGGGTAGACCATGAGAGCTCTCCTAATTGAATGATACAACTTCAGGCCAGGGGTATACCGTGAGATCTCCCCTATGTTACGGCTTTGGGCTAAGGGTAGACTGTGACCTCGAGCCCACTTTTTCCTACAAATGGGTGGGTGGGATACTTACCCCATGCCATCTATGATATAAATGATTATATATATATATATATATATGGTGACATGATCAGGTTACTTTACCGGAAACGAGCTGAAGCTCGTATAACCGTCATGTCTCCCTTGGGAACCTGGACAGGTGTTACATTACTTATGTAATTCTATTTACTTCATTCTCCATACATGCTCACTGTTTAATTATTATACACGGTCTGGATTGGGTTTGACACCAGTGGTGCCGACCTACTGAGATTTATATCTCACACCCTACTCGGGCCTCCATTTCACTGGGGTACCCGAGTAGACCTTCTTACTTACAGGATATAGGTTGTATGTTGTGCTGTTTGTACCCGAGGAGTTAGGAGCAAAGGACCAAGACAGATCTTGGTATTCTCAGGGGATCGCCGTCGGGCTTTGTTGTCTTTTATTTTTGTGTTGATTGTAAAGCATGCTGTAATGTTTCCTGCTTTCAGAAATGTATCATCATTGTACATGCATGCATTGTAAACTGGCGTTTTCCACCTTTTATAAAATGGATATTATTACCTGTCTATCACTACTGTCTTTCAATTGCTTACTACTTCGACTATTGAATGATATTTACTCTGATGATACCGCTGCGTACCATGACATGAGGGTATAGTTTCCCCACTATCATCCCCTGAGACCCTCACTGCTAGTCGGCAACCTCTGGTGTACGGGGAGACACGCTTGAGGCCATGTGACCCACTGGTCTGGCCACCGGTTGAGTGGTAAGCCGGTCCGGGACATTACAAAATGGTATCAGAGGTGTTTCTTTTCATTTTGCCTTATTTTTTGGGGTTGGTAGAGAGGATATTAGGAAAGTGTCGGCACTTGGCTAGTAGTCGTGCTTGGGACTGATCACCCCATGTACGGGAAATGACCATGTGGCCACGACTGAGAATTTTTGTTCATGTTGTTTGATATTACCGTTGTGATGATTTCACCTTGAGTGACAGTTTTATTTCCTACTGCTTATGTTTTATGAAATTCCTTCAGTTTTACCCTTGGACTGATATGGCAAGAAAGGTGCATTCCATGCATCCTTATAGGCACATAGGGATTAACATACCAAGCATAGTGTCAGGACATGTAGTTGAATTTTAGGTTTTTTGTTGATTCATATTGTGTTCCATGATTTCATTCCATGCCTTGTATTTATTAGCAAGCCTATTTAGATAGCATGATTCGGTGATAATATCCCATGCTGCTTGTTTTTCTTATGTGTCGTGCTTCTTTGTTATAACATGTCTCGATGTTAGATTCTTGTAGTTCCATTCTTTGTTTTATACATGTAATTTATGGAATGAGTAATATCTATTGGTTACGATTACGACGAGATCCAGTTCTCAGTTGTAAGGTGTGTGGGTGCCTTATAACTGGGAAAAGGTAACTTGTGTATTCAAACCACTGTAAAAGGCTTCTGGAATTTTAAAATACTAAGTGAGTTAGTTTTGGTTAAAAAGTGGATCCAAATTCCCTTTTATAATGTGTATGGTTGCTTTATAGGTTGGTAGATGGCCACCCATATACTTGGGCCGTTGTATGTGAGAATGTAAAATTCTGGGTTGGAATCTTGTTTTGATAAAAAGGGGAGTCAATTTTCAATCCATGAAGTGTATGGGTGCTTCATGAATTGGGAAATGAAAACCCATGTTAAATGAAATGACCATGAGGTGTCTTGAAATGGTTTTAAATGTAATAATAGTGTGGCTTAAATTTGGAATGAATTAGCGAATGTGTAAGTGCAACTGGACCCACGTAGGTCAGTTGGAGAGTGTTGTATGAGAAAACCCGGTTGGGGTGTTTGAATTTTTTTAAAAAAATAATTTGAATAACTGTTTTGGGGTTACTTTTTTGAAGAACCCGAGATGGATAGAATGGGACCCTAGTAGGTCACTCCTTTTGTTTAATGATTTTGTTTTTATCAATTGGTTGATAAAGACAGAATGTATATGAATTTGAATGTTTTTAAAAGGATTTTTTTGTGAATCATGCTTTTTTACTTTGTTGTGCAGTTGAAACTTTTGATGGTTAAAGTTTAAACGAAATAAAATGTTAAGGGCTTCGTAATGGAACTCGTGGTGTTGCATTGAGACACTAGTGAAAGAGGTAGTTTTGAGTTTCTTTGTGAGTTGCCTTAGAACGGGAACGTAGATGTCTCTCATGGGTGTTGTTTCCTTTGTGATGACTTGATGTTTGTATTTTGAGACTAACGACCTTGTTTCATGTGACTCGGCGTTAGAGTCGGCACTTGATCATCATAAGGGGCTAGCCCATGGTTGGTAGCACCCTTAGAATTTTAATGTCTTCCTTATACCGTTGGTTTTCTGATGTGAGGTGTCATTCGGGTGTCGTTGTGCCTTGTTGGAATCTTTTTTTTCTAATTACACCCCTATTCGGATGGGTGGTCATTGGGTTATGACTTTCATTGCAGCTTTGGGTCATCTCCTTAGTAGAGTAGCCCGACGTTAGAGAAATGTTTCGTCCCAATGTTCGGGATGTCCTTCGAATGAATCGTTTGTTTTGACATGTTGGCTTCCTTGTTTTGGATCTTCTTCATTTGTTTGGTGATGTGATCATGGCGGCAGAGCATCACACGATCGTTTGTGGTGTTTGTTTACTAGCGTGTTTGTGCTCAGATAGGTTATCTCCTTTCCCTTAGGCGACTAGGACACTCCTAAGGTTGGGAGCATGTCACGTAGAATTTGGTAAATGTGTCCATTCACGTAAAATGGATGCTTCTTAGAATGCCTTTGGGAATGGGTGGTCGTGTTTTAATTCCTTGAGGAATGAATTTTTAAAACATGAGAATGTGTCGACAGTTGAAGCCGAGTTCCTTCCTTAAAGTCGACCAGTTGAGGTTCGATTGTTCCCTCTTCCAGTAGTCTAGTATGATTAACTGGAATCCGTTCAAACCACTTAGTGTATTATGTTTAGTGACGAACATGTCCCCTATCTTGTTCTCATCCTAGATGAACTAAGAGAGTGTCAGTCTTATGCACACTAATGTCTTGAAGCCGTTGGGCTTGATTGGATGGTTCTCTTTCAGCGTTGCATGCGGGGTGCATGGATTCTTGGATGATTTGATCATGGAAACATCATCAGAAGTCGGGTGTAGGCTTCGGTGAGCGTGTTTGTGACAAACATAAGGTGCCCTGGGGGAAGGCATTGTGGTTTTTCTCGAAATACAAGGCCCGTCTAAGACGAGCGTCTTTTTAATGGTCAGTTGTTGAGGCTCGAATCTTTTCCTCTATGGTTTCACTGTCATCGGTCGGTGACATACCATTCTATGGAACGTCTTCAGGTTAATATGAGTGCGGTTTAGGTCGTCCGATACCTTATATGAACAACTGGTTCGACTTGGGCCTTGAGGTCGATGGGGAGTAGACCGTTTGATCTGTTTCAAATCATGATAGGAGTGTCGTGGGAATGCCTAGGGTGTGCTTTGAATGTTAATTCCAATGGTGGTCCGAACCATTGTTTGGAGTTAAGAAACATAGTTTCGAGTTGGTTGTTTAACATTAAAAATCTATGGTGGGAAGTACTTGTAGCTAGAAGCTTGGCGAGACGATGATGGGTTCGTGTCTCCGGATAGATGGGTTTGGGAAAAGCCATCTCTGTGTTTGGTTGGGAAACGAGCATTGGATCGAGTTTTGGTGGCATAAGCATCGTATGGTTTAATGTATCCTTAAAGGCGTGTTGGACTTTTGTAAATGCAACATGATCGTTTGCATGAAGCTTCACGACCTTTGATGGTTGGGTGATGTGTATGTTGTTCTCGAAGGCTTCTCGGGGACGAGAAGTTCTAAGGTGGGAAGGTTGTAAGAACCCGTGTTTTGAACTGGATTAAAAAACATGTGAATTTTGAGATTTTCATTTGCTGAACCGGTCATTTCTTCGTTGGATCATCACGGTAATCTACCCTCTATCTCATCTTCTCTCTTTTTGGCCTTGTTTTGACCTATTCGTCACCCGGTGTGAATTGAACAAATGCCATAGGGTTTAGGATGATGCGTTTTTTGGGTTTCCTTTGATTCTAGGTCATGAAGAAGGTCTGTTGGGACTCCTTGGTGCGTGTTCTAGAAACCGCCACCGAAGGCGGAGCGGTTCAGGTGGTTTTAGATCATCATATTGGTTTCAGGGTAAGGTTTTCCCGTCTTCCTTTTGTACGCACTTGTTGAATTTGGGGCTTTTGATGTTTATGAGTCCCCCGATTCTTGATTGGCAGTGTGTTGCGCTCACAGTGTGGTTCCGTCTTCGTTTTGGTTTGTCGCCAACACCCGAGTGCGTTGAAAGTTTTGGCATGGTTTCGAGATTCCCGATTCTAGGAAACTCACCTCCACATGCATAGGTATGTATTTATATATATATATAGGTTCCCCCATTACACGTACATTCATCCATGGCCGTGTTTGTATGTGTATGGGTCTAGGTGTGCCTATGTATATATATAAAAAGTGCATGCACATGTGAGTGGATACGGGAATATGCATATAAGAACGCATTTAAGGATCCTATTCTGCATGCCCATGGCCATACGAGGTGTGTGAATAGGGGATAGGTGTCCATGCATGTGTGTGAAGGTGTATATGATCAGTGGGGGAGAAACATCTGCTCTTAGTTAGAAAGCACCAAGAGTCAGAGTGGACGGATGGATCCACCTTGAGGTAGGGTCCCTCTCTTTTCCCTTTTAAATTTATGTAAAGTGAAAGTGAGTTTAATATTGCACCGCCTTAGCATTTTAATTATGCAAGTTTAGTTTCGATTAAATGCTACTGTGCTAACCGTGTGAATTGCAGGAATAAGATAAAAGAGGTTGATTGGTAACTAAACTCATGATTTAATAATAAAACCCCTCAATCAGAGGTGCACTGTCATCAAGAAAAAAAGTAGTGATAGACTTTTTATGCTTGTCTGTTGGATTTTTGTGGGTCCTCTTTGATGCCTTGTATGTGAATTTTCCTTGTTGGGACAAATAGACTGATATGGCCATGATTCTTGAGTTAGGGTCAATTTTCAATGTTTATGAAAATCGAGTATGATGATAAACATAGTGGGATGACTTAAGACCATATGACATGTTTCCTCTAGAAGGTATCAAAGGGTTATATAATGATAAACATATCCCTTATGATGGGTTGTGTTAAGTATGAACGTGAGTGTGTTTTCTTGTGTGTATGTGAGATGATTCATTGAATGCTTATGAGGTAATTCCATAAGTAGTGTACCATAAACATGTTTCCATTTTCCTTATGGATGTGTCTTGAAATCCATTTTCCATGTGAGGAAAATGGGAGGGTTTGGTTATGTCTTGTCTAGGATGAGTTAGCCTAAACCCCTTTTATTATTTTAAATGCATGTTTGCTTGAAATGTGATTATGTGATATTGTGAGATGGAAGTTCCATTTTTTATTGATATGAATGTTATAAGAAGTGTATGCATTATAACCTATGCTAAATAAATGATTAAGCTTCGATCCAGGGTTAGACTGTGGGTGCTCCCCTATGATACGACTTTGGGATAGAGGCAGACCGTGGGAGCTACCCTAATTAAATGATTATGCTTCGGGCCAGGGGTAGACTGTGGGAGCTCCCCTATGATACGGCTTCGGGCTAGGAGAAGACTGTGGGAGCTCCCGTAATTAAATGATACATCTTTGGGCTAGGGGTAGACCGTGAGAGCTCCCCTATGTTACGGATTCGGGCTATGGGTAGACTGTGACCTCGTGCCCACTTTTTCCTACAAATGGGTGGGAGGCATGATTACACCACGCCATCTATGATCAAAATTCTTTTAAATATATAAAAATATATATGGTGACATGATCATGTTACTTTACTGGAAATGACCCAGAGCTGGTATAACCGTCATTTCTCCCTTGGGAACTCGGATGGGTGTTACTTTACTTATGTAATTCTGTTTACTTAATTCTCCATACATGATCACTATTTAATTATTATACACTGTCGGGATTGGGTTTTACACCGGTGGTGCCAGCCTACTGAGATTTATATCTCACACCCTACTCATGTCACCATTGCACTGGGGTACCTAAGTAGACCTTCTTGCATGAAGGACCTAGGTTGTATGTTGTGCTGTTTGTACCTGAGGAGTTAGGATCAAATGACCAATCAAGAGCTTGGGATTCTCAGGGGATCGCCATCGGGCTTTTCCGTCTTTTCATTTTGTATTAATTGTAAAGCATGCTATAATGTTTCCTGCTTTCAGAAATGTATCATCATCTGTACATGCAGGCTTTGTAATATAGTGTTTTGCACCTTTTATAAAATGGATATTATTACCTGTCTATAACTATTGTCTTTCAATTGCTTACTGCTTCCACTATTGAATGATATTTACTCCCCTGATACCGCTGTGTACTCTAACATGAGGGTATAGTCTCCCCACTATCAAACCCTGAGACCCTTGCAGCTAGTAGGCAGCCTCTGGCGTATGGGGATACATGCTTGAGGTCATGTGACCCACCAGTCCGGCCACAGGTTGAATGGTATGTCAGGCCGGGATGTTACATAAATAATTTTTCAATATAGGGAAACAAATAGGCATTGCGATATGCGAAGGAATGAAAACAATCAAGAAACTATGAATGATTAACCCCTGGTTCTTTTGTAAGTCACTACAACAAAAGGGATCTATGGGACCCCACAATATAATGGAACCATACCTAGCCCCACTATATGGCCCCTCACGGCCTCATATCTGAAAATCATCAACTGTACCAGAATAAGTTATCCCATCCCAATCTACGTCATTCTACAAGAACCAAACAGAACAACTAGACATAATACCAAAGCTGTGCAAGGGAGTTTCTATATTTAAACACACCATTAAATGTGTTCCTTATTTTTCATTGGGTTATCTAGGGTGATCACACAAGGATTATTGTCCAATGGACATCCCTTTAATCAACCGAGCATACATGATTAACCAATTTCCAGGTTACATACATTTTATCACCATAGAATATAGAGGTTCATTAGTGCAAAAGAAAAGTCCACCAACATCCTTGATTTTAATTAGACCTAAGCCCATATAATTAATTTTACATAAGCAATTGTAAAAGAGTACAACCACATCATCAAACACACCCCTTCATTATTCAAAAGTCCATTTTTATCTTCATTATAGTTTGGTTTCATCCATCCATGTTGAAACTTTAGCCTACCCACCCACATGATACATTGTAAAGATAGATAATGGAAGAACCATACCTGGATGATGAACGATCAAAGTTTCTAATGACGCGCAAAGAATTAGGGATACATGACATTAAGAGGAGAAACTCTGAGGACTCCAACAGTAAGAAGAAAAGTACCTGCATAGGGACACCACTATCCCTAGGAATGGGGAATCCAAACGCATAAGGGAGAAGAATGAAATCATCCAAGTAGAAGAATTAATGGATTCTAGTTCGATAAAAAGTCTAGATCTTGGAGTTACGGTATATGGAAATCATGAACAACTAAAAAGTGGAATGTGGTTTCATAGTGTGGTTGGGTGGTTACACACGATGGAATTAATTGTTATTTAATAATTCTCAACAGAGAGGTGTCCATAAAGATTATGAGTTAAAGTATTTACTTTAACCTGAGGAAAACACAAATTACCTGGGTGGAACTGTTAGTATGGGAAATAGGATGTGTCATAGGGGGAAAATCCATACATTTTGGTATGTTAAGGGTCGCCCAACTCTTGGGGGATATTAAATATCATTTTTGGGATTTAATGGATTTAAAAGGGGTATTAAAATACTCTTACATCAAATGATACATTGCGAGAGTGGAATTTGAAAATGAAACAAGGGTGAGACACCATCAGTAGTGCCATGGTCACAGTGCCACCTATTGATCAAGTATTGATTTCAACCATACTTTAATTTAGTATTAATAATGTAAGGTAGTTGATAACAATACTCTATATGTTTATAATAATTTTTATATTCACAAATACCCTTATTTATTATTATAATGATTTTATTTTAAGTATATTTCAAGAAATTAATGATCTCTAGTTTTATATTTTGGAATAATATTAATGTGTTTAATCTATGTGGAATATTTAATGAAGTGTTCTGGAAACATTGTTAATTCTCTAATTGTTCATAAATTGTTTTAGTGAATTAACATGTTTTGGAACCATTGTTCGTACCTTATGTTGAGGTGCATAGTGTAAGGATGGAATTTGTCCATTATATTACATGTTATTAGAAATGTACGGTTAAAGGAACCCTATGTTTGGAAGGAACCATAAGTTTGTGAAATATGAAAAGTATGTAAAAAGAACATTTTGTATGTATGGAATGTTATGTTTGTTTCTCAAATGTGTGGTTCATAAACCTTAATTTTGTAATGAACATTACATTTTATTGAAAATTATGGTTCATATTCTATATGTTTGAAAGCATATAAAAGTATGGATCAAATACTATATGTTTGAACATTGAATAGAAATTTATGGATTATAAATCATATGTTTGATATCAACCATACGTTTTAAGGATGAATCATCAATCATAATTTCATGATCAACCTTACATTTTGAACCTAAAATTCTGAGAATGAATGCTAAGAAGTTTAACCCTACGCTTGACGTCGGATATTTTAAAATATGATTTTTTCAAGCAACGATCTTTATGAAGATTATCAAGTTAACATCATGCCTGATTAAAAGCCCGAATATAAAGAACATATTTTACTGAAAAAAATTCGTTTATTTATGATTCAAATGATTAAATTAGTATGAGTGTTTCATAGAGAATATTAAGGAATGTTATAACTAATCTTTTATTCAAACATTTTAATATCATAAGTCAGAAGGCGACTTTTGTGGATCTAAATTTACAGAGGAAGCACTTTTCATTATTACGTATATATTTGTGTTATTATGACTAATCAAGACATCATGAGTATGACGAAATAATTTTTTCAAAATTTTTCATGGCTAGAATTTACAGAAACATTTGAGATTTAGAGATCTATTGTTATGAATTGTGTTAAAGAACTATTTTCTAAAGAAGAAGAATCACATTGAAGATTCACCAATTCTACATCAAATATATTTTTTGGATCTACTCTTGTTGATGTTTTTGAATTCATTTCAAGATCTATAGCAACCGGATCAGTTTTGATCTACTTATAACAATAGATTATTCTTTCTAAAGACCACGATCTAATGACTATCAATGGCGTGCTATTTCAATTATAAAGAACTACAATAATGTATTTCAACGAAAAAAATATTCATTCACTTTGAGTGATTGGATTCTCATACTAAGTTGTGTGTTAGTATCTATATATGTACTAAAAGGCTCTGTTTATCCTTAATTTTGTAAAGGTGGAAACTGCCTACACTCATCTGTAGAACGATATATTGAGAAGAGGACCAGATAGTGAAAATCACCATGCTCGTGGAGTAGAGTGTTGGGGGAGTGGACTAGGGGCCTTCTATTACCCGAACCACTATACATCTTGCGTCCTTTGATATATATTTTTTGATACATAACCATTCTGATAAAGTTAAAAGGAAATATCACGATCTTTCTATGAATATGTTAAAGGCACAATTCACCCCCCTCTTCTTTATATTTATTATAATCCAGGCCCATAATGGGTATCATAGGAGGATCTTTTGTCAAATCTATAGCAAGATGAATCTTTTGGATTATATAGTGAACAATGGCTGATACATGATAGGGTATGTCAATGGATTGAGCTCACTACGTCAATGGTGATAACTATGGATGCTGGAAATCATGAATGATAATTTATTTATAAATCCTTGGACACATAGTCTATTCTAAAATTCTAACTCCCGATTCAATTCTCAAAAAACATAAGACATAGAATGTTGCTACAGAAGCAGATTATGACATAAAGTCGACAAAAATGAATGAATTCATCTATGGGCTTGGACCAGATGAATTCATTAGAGTATCTCAGTGCCCAATGGCCTATGAGATGTGGTAAACTATTTTTTTTGACTATAAAGCAACTGAAAATGTTAGGCAGAAGAGGTACGCCATTTCTAAATTAATATTTGACACATTCATAATGTTTAAAGTAGAAAGAATCACCCAAATGAATTGAAGGTTGATAGATATTGTCCACAATATCAGTTCCTTGGGAGATCCAATCAAACAAGCTGAACATGCCCTAAAAGTAATGAGAGTACTACCATCTATATGGAATGGAATTTCTGCTGCTATTAGACAATCATCTCATATCAAAGATATAACAATGAGAGAGTTAATGGAAACTATTATGATTTATGAAGATGATATGACAGATGAAGAAAATGATAATAAAGTCTTAATAAAGAGAGAGAATACTTCTCTGAGGTTAACATCTCAATATAAATGAAGAAAAATGAGGAATGAAATCTCAATAAAATTACAGAGTTCTGATTCTCCTAATTCTGATTTGGAAGCGGTTCAGCTAGCCAGAAAATTCAGAAAATTCTATAGAAAGAAGAAATGATTCTAAAAATATTCTAAAAAGGACAAAAGGGAAGTAAAATGCTATGAATGCAAAAAGATGGGTCATATTAGACCCGATTGTTCTCTACTAAAAAAGAAAAAAAAGATTTTTTTTTCAAAATAAATAATAATGAAAAGAAAGATAAGAAGTTAATAAAAGCAATTCGGAGTGTATCTGAAGACTCTAGCAGCTTATCAAAGACTGAATTAGAAAAAGAGGAATCAAATTTGAAAGAAAATATGTGCTTTATGGAAATAACTAATGTTGTACAATCCTATTGCTCATCTGAATCAAATTATGATTCAAGCTACTCAACTGATAAACTATAACCCCATTGTAACATACTAGATGAAAAATATGATTATTTATTCAAGAAACACAAATCATTAAATAATATTCATATTTATGTTTTAGTCGATGGAGGCACTCGACTAGAACAACATCCAAAATTACTAGAGAAATATAATTCAATTAACACAAACTATACAAATAGTGGGTTTAAAATAATGACAATACAAACATATGTAAAATCATATATGAGTAAAGCTCTTATTTTTAAAAAAGGAGAAAATTATTTAAATGATATTCTTGGAATGAATGTGATTATGAAGGAAAGATATGAAATAGCCAGTAAGGGTGAGATACCCAAACTGCAAAAAAGTTTCTTTTTTCAAGTATTAGAAAAGAAATATGAAATTATTGTGGAACAAAAGGAAACAAATTTAAAAATTGTTACTTAACAAAACCTCATATAAGTGGAATAAATAAATCGATTATATCATATAATTTATACGAGTCCTTTGATTTTAGAAAAACAAAGCATGTCTGGATTTCCAGATCCTTCCTAGCTAACACTATTAGATCCAATAAAATATGGGTACCAAAACAAACTTTTGATTAAATGTCTTTGCAGGAAGCAGGATACAAAAGCTAAACTATTGTATGGTACATGGATAGTAACTGCTCCAGGAATATGAGTGGAAACTCATTAAATTTCAGAACACTAACTCCAAATGATGGTGGCATAGTCACAATTGGTTATAATGGAAAAGGTAAAATTATTGACATCAGAACAGTTTGACATATAGAAGATTTATCAATTAATAAATTACTCTATGTATAAGGATTTAAATACAACCTAATAAGTATCTGTATACTATATGATGATGGTTATTTTGTTGATTTTTCTATCAATTTACGTCATGTTTTAATGATAAATTACTTAACATTAGAGAACCAAGAACTGATAATCCGTATTCCCTAGATTTAAATTCCCTATGTAAGAAATAATTATACTGGTTGACTGAAAAGATAAATGAATCTTGGATCTGGCATAAATGACTTGGACATTACAATATATGTGGTTTAAATAAGTTATCTATGAAACATCTAGTTTTTGATTTTCCTAATCTCAAATTTTAATGTGACAGATTCTGTAATGCATGTCAACATGGAAATCAGCATAAATCATCCTTCAAATCTGTTAAAAAAATTACTTCATCTAAACCTCTAGAACATATCCACATGGATTTGTTTTCACCTTCAAGGGTAGAAAGTTTGGCTAGTAAATTATCTGTATATGATTTAGTTAATGACTATTCTATATTTACATGGATTTTTTTTGAAATATAAAAATGAATGTTTTACATTATCTGATGTTTTTTACAAAGCTGTTAAAAATGAAAAAGGTCTTAAAATAATTTCATTGAGAAGTGATCATGGTGGAGAATATTAGAATTTGGAATTTAATTCCATTTTCTCAAATATGGGTATTAAACACACCTTCTCTACACCAAGAACACATCAAAAAAATAGAGTTGTTGATAGAATAAATAGGACAATTCATGAAATGTATATGACTATTATAAAGGAATACATTCATCAAACCTATTTCTGGGAAGAAGTTGTAAGAATAGCCTGTTATATATTGAATAGAGATTAAATAAGAAAATCCTTAAAAATACACCTTATGAAATCTGGAATAATAGAAAACCTAATGTAAATTACATTAATGTTTTTGGATGTATGGTTTACAGCTTAAACCCCAAAGACAATATTGATATGTTTGACCCAAAATATGAAGAAATATTTTCCTTAGGATATTCTGCTTCTTCTATTGCTTCTAGAGTTTTTAATAAAAATTCAAGGATTGGTGAAGAATTAGTTCATGTGAAATTAGATGAATTTAATCCATTTGAGAAAAGGAAAGACCAAATTGATGAAATTGACTATAATGATAATATGAGACTTGAGAACCTGGAAGATTTTATTAAAAAATATATAAATGAAATTCAGTCCATTTCAGATGAACATGACACTAATGAACCTAATAGTGTACTACCTAGATAGTTCATAACCCTGAAGATACCTTTTCACCTGTATCTATATTAGAATCCATTAGGATCCTTTTAGCCTATGAATCTCATATAAACATTAAATTATTTTAGATATATGTTAAGTCTTCCTTTTTAAAAGGTTATTTAATTTTGGATGTTTAAGTTGGGAAATCTCATGGTTTTGAAAATTCATATAAACCATATTCTGTGTTTAAACTTATTAAATCTTTCTATGGCCTTAAACAGGCACCTAGAGCATCAAATGAATGATTAAGTTCTTTTCTGGTAAAAAATGATTTTACTATTGGAATAGTAGATCCAAAATTATTTATCAAAAATATGAAATCTATTATTTTATTGGTTCAAATATATGTTGATGATGTAATTATTGGATCAAAAAATTTATAACATTGTCATGATTTTTTAAAATCTAATGCAAAAGGAATTGGAAATGGGTATGATGGGAGGATTAAATTTATTTTTATGACTTCAAATTTGTCAAAAAGATTTTGGAAATGTTTTAAATCAATGAAAATACATTACTGATTTACTAAAAAAATTGGACTTGAAAACAAAAAGGCATATACAACATCTATGTGTACTAATAATAAACTTGACATGGATAAAATTATAAAATCAGTTCACAACATGTTATATAGAGGTTTGATTGGTAGTTTATTATATCTTATAGCTAGTAGGCCAGATGTAATGTATTCAATTTTTCATTGTGCAATATTTCAATGAAATCCTAAAGAATATCATTTAGATGTTGTTAAAATAGATTTTAGATATTTAAAAGGAACTAATTTTTAATCTATTATATATCCAAGAACTCTTGATTTTAATTTAATTTCATATCCATATGCTGCCTGTGGATGTTGTAGATTAGATAAAAAAAGAACATCAAGGACTTGACACTTTTTAGGAAAAATTTTAGTTTTATGGTCTAGTAAGAAACAACACTCAGTTGTCTTGTCAACAGCCGAGGCATAGTATGCATATCTAGGTAGTTTTTGTGCACATGTTTTGTGGATGAAAAACACTTTTATGGACTGCAGATTTTTTTTACTAATACTCCTATTTTATGTGATAATACAAGTGCTATAAATATTTCAAAAAATCATATTAATTATTATAGGACAAAACATATTGATATCAGACATCATTTTTTAGGAGATCATGTTCATAAAGAATATATATTTTCCTAATTTTTAAATACGTAAATTCAATTAGCTGATATTTTTCATAAACGACTACTCACTATAAGGTTTGATTTTATTAAGGGAGAGTGAGACTTATTTAATTTTAAATTTTTTTTTTCATATTATTAGTTTTAAAATTTATGTCAATTTTATTTTAAATATTCTCTATTTAAAATAAATTAATTATATTTTTCTAATATTTTAAAATTTTATTCATTATACGATATTTTTTTATAGCGCAAATAATTTTAATTTAGTTTAAAATTTATGTAATGATTATTATGTATGTAAATGACATGAGAATCAGGGCTATTAAAAACAATATAAAATTCCAAAATCGTTTATTTTTTTTGAAATCTCTAAATTTTTTACTTATATTTTCTACTCACAACTAAACATTCAAAACCCTAGATTTTAGAAAATTCAAAAATTAATGATGAAACGGCCAAAAACAAGAGGACTAATGAGCTAGAGACTAGAAACACACAGTGGCAACGAACGAGAGGAAGAAAGGTATTATAGGGAAAAGTGATTGATCTGGAATGGATATATTAGACCGATATAATGCCGAGGCATTGTATATCATTTCAAAACATGGAGAAAACCTTATATAGAGATTATATAGAGTTTCTCTACGAGGTAGAACTTCACCACTTTCTTAGGTCTGTTCAGTTTAGCCTAAAAGAAAATGAGGGTACAATAATGTCCATGATCGAGGATTGTGATTTTTTTATTTCATCTATGGAAATAGTAAAGATTATTAACATCCCTCATGAGAGAGTTTTTCATTACAATTTAAAGAATACTATTGATAATGTACATAAGTCTGAGGACATTATGTCTTTCCTGTTTAGCTATACATATTTGAGATTGAATTTTGTAAAATATCTAGAACCTGACCCTGAAAATTTTATTGAAATTTGTGAAAAAAAAGCATGGCACCAAGAATGTCAGAGATGGAAAAAATTCGGTACCTTGACATGTATATCATGTTTCTGTTTATGAGTGAAATTAAGTTGAATTTTCCAAGATATGTGGTAAGATATCTCAATTATTTCTATCAACCAGAGGCGAGTAAGATCTTCTATCCCTTTTTATGATTCATTTCAATGATTTTATTTAAGAATGATTTGATAAGGTTGGTGGATTCCATAGTAATATGCCACCAGAATAACATTTTTAATGCAAGTACGTTGAGAAATATTGGTTTCTTTTGGAGTAAAATAAAAATAAAAATCATGCCTATTGGAGAAGAAAAAGATCACGAGATTTCTCAGGATCAACCTTCCAAATCTAAGGAAGGAGTGGCAGAGTCTAGACCAAGTAGTGTTTCATGGAGAATCCGATTTGAAGCTGTTGATTCAATTACAGAAGAGAATATTCAAGAAGGTATTCAAATGAAAAAGCATAGAGTTTCTCATGTTGGAGAGGATCCTACTCAAGCAAATGTAGATAGAACTGAACCTTTTCTAAGATACAATTTTTTTGGAGAATCTGCAGTACAAGACATTGCACAACCAAAAATTTCTCCGACTGAGGTGACACCTCTATTGCATAAAGATAATGTTCCTTAGATAGAGACAGAGGCAGAAGCAGAGCCTGGAGTTAGAGAAGTGGATCAAACTCAAATTGAAATAGAGAATATTTTAGAACAATCTTCTTAGCCTACAAACATTATTCATGAGTAAGTATCTCTAGTTCAATCAGTTTTAGATCATCCAATCATGGAGGAATTCAATGAAGAAGATGATAATTTAGAGTAACCTCTTACTACTGTTGAGATTCCAAAATAAAATCTACCAAAAATTCATATTTTTGTATTGAATGATGATTTTTCTATGGTTGAGTCAGGGAAGTGCTGTACGGAAAATTTTGTAGAAAAACAAGAACATATTGAGGTTTAAGAAAAATATGATGCACTGTCATTGCCTTTTGTATTGATTCATTAATTTGAAGCTCAAATTGAGAATCAATAACATAGTGCCTCTGATTCTGTGAATAAGGAAGTAAAAGAGATCTATAGAATGTTAAATAGAGTTGAATCAAAAAATAATGCTTTAGGAAAATCTTTGGAAAAGGAAAATCTATGATTTAAATGATTGAAATCTAGTTTAGTTTCTAAGAAGGAAGTTGAGATTTTTAATAAGAAGTTTTTGGGTGAGGTATCCAATTTGAAATCAGAAATGGCGATGAAATCATATTTAATAGAGTTTAAATCTTTCATGTAGCAATAATTTATAGCCTTCAAAACCAGGGAAGCCAGTACATCTGGTACTCCACCTAATCTGATAAGAATATTCCAGTCCATTACAGTAGTAATGTAGAATATGAATGACAGATTTTAGGACTTACAGTGTAACTCTATTTTTTTATATGTTCTTATAGAATATCTAAATCATCTTCTCAACCATCATACATCAAATGAACCTGGGATTTGAGATTTCTTGAATCAGTTCACTCTTAAGTTAACTATCTTTATGCAGAAGGAGGAATGACTACAAGATTTATTTAGAGTCAATTTGATTGAAGATATTCATCTGACTCCGGAAGGTAGAGATCTCATAGATTAATTAGGTGATGGACTAATGAAAACATTGAGGACTCAGTTGGTAGAAATCAAGGAAGATGCTCGAAGAAGAAGAAACATGACCCAAACATTAAACCCAACCCTGATTCCTATTCTCATTGTTGTACATATACATGTATTACTATTTTTTGCATCTCAATTTCATATGTTTTGATTTGTTTTACAGTACTACCGAAGTTCTAAAGCCAGTAATCCAAATTTAATTATTGATAATAGTTTATGTAGCACTTAATTCAGTTTATTGATACATTAAAATGTGTTCTATTCCTTATTTTATCATTCTTTTGGATATCACAAAAAGGGGGAGAAATTTTGATAAATACAACATTTTATTTTATGTTTTATAATTTTATTTTAAGTAAAAATTTTGATATTTGGATAAAAAAAATTTCATTTTTATGATTTTATATATTAAAATCTTTTACTCATGGGGAGAAATTTTGGAGAAATTTTTTTTCGGGGAGAAATATTATTTTATTTTACATTATAAACGGGGGAAATAAATTTGTTAAAATTAAATATATTTCTTATCCATGCAAAATCTAAATTATTTTCAATTAATTTTAGGGGTTAATTTCATGTGTAATGATAATTTCATGGGTTTTGTGATAATCAAAAAGGGGGGAATTGTGGAGAAAGTGTTGTTTTCAATAATATTTTATGTTATTTTTATTAAGGGAAGATTGTTTAGAATAATACTCTATCTCTTTATGATGATTTTTATTTTCACAAATATCCTAATTTTTTATTATAATGATTTAACATTGTGTAAGGAAATTAATGTTCTTTATTTCTCAATTTTGAAATAATATTAAAGTGTTTAATCAGTGTGGAATATTTGTTGAAGTGTTCTGGAAACACTGTTCATGTTCTATGTGTTCCGCAATAATTTTAGCACATTAGCGTGTTTTTGAAACACATTGCATACCCTACTTTTAAGAGTGTAGAAAAATAATGTAATCCAACATATACATTACAATTTATCATAAAACTATTGTTAAGGGAACCCTACACTTGAAAGTAACCTTGCGTTTGAGATATCAGAAAAGTATGGAAGAAGGGCATTACATATGTATGGAATGTTAAGTTTGTTTCTCAAAAGTATGGTTAATCACACTTACTTTTATAATGAACCTTATGTTTTATTTTAATGTATGGATCATATTCTATATGTTTGAAACCAAATAAATGTATTGATCTAATACCGTTCATTTGAGAGTTGAGGAGAAATGTATGGAACATCAATCATACATTTTATATCAAACTTACATTTGAAGGTTGAATAATCAATCTTACTTTTGTGATCAGCCTTACGTTTTCAACATTAAGTTCATAGAATGCATGCTATGCTTTTCAAACATACGTTTGACATCAGATATTTTAATATATGATTTAATTGAGAAATGATTTTTATGCTGATTATCAAGATGACTTCAAGATAGATTAAAAGATCGAATATAATTCACATCTTTTACTGAATGAAATCCATTTATTTATGATTCAAAGTATCAATTTAAGAGGATAATTTCATAGAGAATATTAAGGGAATTTATAAATTCTCTATTATTCAGTCATTTAAATATCACGAGTTAGAATGAATCTTTTGTGGATCTAAATTTATAGTGGAAGAACTCGTCTTTATTTTACATATATTTGTGATGTTTTGAGTGATCAAGAAATCAAGAGTACAAAAAAATAATTTTCTCAATATTTTTCACAGCTATAATTTATTGAGACATTTGAGATATACATATTTGCAGTTACGAATAGAGACATAGATCTGTTTTCTAATAAAAAACAAGAAACACTTTGAAGATTCACCGATTCTACATCAAAAATATTTTGTGGGTCTACTCTTATTAATGTTTCTGAATTAATTTCAAGATATATTGATAATAGATTGACTTAGAACTTCATCTACCTAAAGATTATTCTTTTTAAATATGATGATCCATTGACTGTTAATTTTGTTCTGTAGCAACTGTGAAGAACATCTGAAATGTTTTCCAATGAAAAAATACACTTTTCTTTTTAGTGATCGGTTTTTCATACTAAAATTTGTGTTAGGTTCTATGTATGAACAAGAAGGCCCTGTTTTTCCTTCAGGTTTTAATGGTGTCACCTTCCTGTAATCTGTCATGGAATGGTCTATTGATAAAAGGAATAGATAGTTAAAATCACCATGCTCATGGAGTATAGAATTGGTGGAGTGGACTAGGGGCCATAAGTTCCCCGAACGACTATACATCATGAATCCTTTGATATTTATTTCCCGCTACTTATCCATTTTGATAAAGTTTAGAGGATAGATCCTGATCTGGCTATGAATTTAAAAAAGGCACAATTCATCCCTTTTTGTGCATATTTAGTATAATCCGATCCAATACCATTGTCACAGTTCCATCCTCATAGTGCCACCGTTAGCGGTGCCACCATATCAGCGAGAAACCGTGATAGTGAGACCATCATGGTGCCACTATTTTAGTGTGAAACCATAACAGTGAGACTGTTATGATGCCACTGTCACTCTACCACCCTCACGGTTCCACTTTCACAGTGACAACATGAGTGTTTCCACCGTTTCGGTGGGCGATCATGACCAGTGCCACAGTTTTAGTGGAACCATTTGATGGAACTGAGTTTTTGGAAAACTCTATAAAGAGTCAATGTCTGAGAAATTAAATCAGATGACTCTCAAACTATTTTCACCCTAGATAATCAAAACTAGACCCATATAAAATAGAGGGGTCTGAACAACCTCCTTGAAAGATACCTCTAAGGGGAAATCCACTACGACATCTAAGAACACCTCTTCCTCAAGTATCCACACAACAAATAAAATTTACACTATCCAGATATATGGATTAGGGAGTCCATTCCCCCAAGTTAAGATATTATCTGCTTTGGGAGGCACTGACTTGACCTAATGGGTTTAATCACATCCACCTTAATGCGTCTTGATTAAGGATCGGGTCCTCCCATCCCCATAGTCTGGGATCTTCACACACATTCAAGGAATAAGGAAAAAAGACACATTTCATAGATAAAAATGTCATGCACTACATCACAAACAAGTACGAAACAAAGTAGAACAAATCTCAAGATAGCTCTGGGTAGTAGGATCGCATTTGTGCCTCCCTTACCTAGGGACTCTCCTAAATGCCATCTTGCCTCCATAACACATGAACCAAGGTAAATGGTTCGCCCAAGAAGAACATTCTCCTCACGACCTTTGATCATCACTAGTCACTATTCAAATGTCACATCGTCATCGATATCTAGTTTTACCATGTTGTGGACATGTCAAACAACATGTAGATACTGACAGAGTTGAGACACATGGAATATATCATGCAATCTCATTAGGGGCGGTGGTAGCGGTAGTTGATAATCCACTTCACCAACCCATTGTAACACCTAGAAGGGTCCGACAAGCCTAGGATAAATCATACTCCCCATGGAAAACCCCTATTGTCCACCACGAGGGGATACCTTTATGAACATGTGGTCCCTAAGCTCAAACTCCTTGGGTATCCTCCTATTATCACCATACGACTTCTACCAATCCAGGGTTTCCTTCATCCTCTCTCGAATAAGATGAACCTTCTCCATTGTGCGCTGCACCACTTTTAGGCCCAAAGTACCTACTTCCCCGAAATCTCTCCAACACATGAGTGTGCGACATGACCTCCTATACAAAGCTTCGAACTGAGACATGCCAATGGTAGAGTGATAACTATTGTTGTACGAAAACACTACTAGAGGAATGTCTTGCACCCACAATCCCCGAAAGTCCCAAACACATGCCTGTGTCATATCCAACAATGTATGAATGGTGTGCTATGTCAACCCATCTATCTGGGGGTGGAAAACAATTCTACTTCATTATTAGGTGCCAAAAGAATATTAAAAACCCTTCTAGAGCGGTGAGGTAAACTAGGTATCACAATTGGAGATTATAGACCTCTGAACTCAAAGAAACCACACCACTTCATCCACGTACCATTGTGTTAGCGCATCCAATTCACTCGACTCCAAGATTTCTAGGATGTGTGATCATTTCATCAGCTGGTCCACCACTACCCAGATGGAATCAAAAAACCCCTTGAATTTTCGGTAGTCCAATGATGAAATCCCTCAATATTTCATCCCCCTTACACTTGGGGACATCTAAACGGTGTAACAATCTCCCCTGGGATGCAGCGTACAGCCTTCACCTACTAAAAAATGAGGCACTTCACTAAAAACTCTTCCACTTCCCGCTTCACACCAGGCCACCGAAACTGACCCATCAAGCCCTGGTATCTTTGGAAACACGTGGGTGTACCACTAGGTGGAGTTGGGGAACTCACAATGAAATATCTTCAGCATTTCAGTCAGGATGAGAAACTTCCTAGGAAACATCATTTGTTTCTACCTACCTCCCAACCATCCTCCTAGAGCATCACCCTAGCTAACACGATCGCACATCACTTCAGCCTCTAAGTCCCCCTACTGATTCTCCTCACCCTATTGTAATAGATATGACTTCACTGTCATATGGAACAAATAACCTCTATTATCCTTCACCCTTGAATCCAGGTGTAGGGAATCCAACTTCTCCATCCCCTTACAAGAATATTCTTACTCTCGACCTGAATCCATCTATGAATTCCTTCTTAAGGCATCTACCACCATATTCCTCATACTATTAGTGTAAGAGATTTTGAAGTCATAGTAGTGATGAAACTCCTTCCACCGCCACTACCGCATGTTTAGGTACCTCTGAGAGAAGATATACCTCATGCTCTTGTGATCCATGGAGACCACAAAGCACTCCCAAATGTGGTAATATCGCCAAAACAATAAAGCGAACTGGACCGCTGAAAGCTCCAGATCATGTGTGGTATAGTTACGTTTATGGGGATGTAACTTATTAGACCCATATAAGATCACCCCTTATGGTTTCATAATCACACACCCCAATCTTGGTCCAGAAGAATAAAAAAAGACCTCAAACATCACTCCTTCTTCTGGAAACCTCAGTGTAGGGGCACTAGAAAAACTTCCCTTCAAATAACTAAAGGCTGCCTCGCACTGCCCATCCCACATGAATGCATGATCTTTCTTTGACAAGGTTGTTGAAGGTGCTGCAACTTGAGAGAATTTGGGCCTGAATCTCCAGTAGTGAGCTCTTAAGCCTAGGAAACTATGAACCTCTGTCACATTCTTAGGTGCTACCCAAGAAAAAATCGCCTCAATATTTGATGGATCAACCTCTATTCACTTCTCAAACACCACGTGTCCATGGATGTGTAATTCAAATGTCCAGAACATTCACTTAGACAATTTCCCGTAGAGCTGGTACTGTCAGAGGACCTCTAAAACCATCATCATATGCTTAATGTGATACTCCTCTGATCTTGAGTAGATTAGAATTTCATCAATAAACACAACTATGAATTGGTCCAGATATTCCCGAAGATGGAGTTCATTATCCCCATGAACATGGCTGATGCGTTCGTAATGCCCAATGGCATGACTATGAACTTATAGTGCCCATATCTCCACCTAAAGGCAGTATTTGAGATGTCACCCTCCTTCACCCTCCACTGGTGATATCCTAACCATAGGTCTATCTTAGAGAACTATCTTTCCCACTTAAATTAGTTAAAAAGGCCATCTATCCTTGGGAGAGGGTAAAAATTCTAGACCACTACTAGATTCAATCTTTGGTAGTCTATGCATAGCTTGAGACCACCATCTTCCTTCTTCGAGAACAAGATCGGAGCGCCCCATGGTGATGCACTTGGTCTAACAAAACCCTTATTAATTAGATCATCAATTTGAATCCATAACTCTCGTAGCTTAAAAGGCGTCATCTGATAGGGAGCCATCGAAATCAGATGGGCATCGGGTTGCAAGTCTATCCCGAACTCAACGTCACATTGAGGGGATATAGTAACCACATCCTCAGGGAAGATGGCCATGAACTCCTTAAAAATCCTTAAGACATCCAGCATATTTATATCCATTGAAACTACATACAGCTCAGCTAATAAGGAAAACAAGGGTCTCCACTTGCCCGCTGCCCTCCTGGACACCCCGCTCACAGACGAAGGTCACAGGTTGTCTTCCAAAATATGAAAATATGATCCTTCATTGGAAGCAGTAAATGACATAAAATATAGAGAACAACCAATTAATTACTTAAATGACATCAGGTGGTTGTGTCTACTACAAAATAAGGTCCCCACTAGACTAATGTTGTCCCAACATCAGTCTATATCCTCAGAAAACACGAGACAAGCTAGTTTGACCACCGACTGACGAACTAAAAACAAATTGCAAAGAAAGTGACTCTATGTTGAGACCCAAATATTGGGATAGAATGGGTGAAACAAATAAATTTTATGCTACTAAATCAAAGAAGGCTCATGCCAGAATACTAAACTAATAGATCGTACCTCGGATGACTTTTATCCCTACTGGAATGGCTACCTCTGAGGCGAGAAACTGCCCATGCCCAGCTCCCCTACCACTAGACTATCAGCCGACTCCCCAAACACACCATATTCAAGGTCACTATGGAGAACCCTGATGTTGGCCTCTACCGGCAACATCTTCTCTCAGAGGAGCAAAAGCTCATTATCCGTGTTGTTGTACCTGAAAGGGACTGAAAAAAAAACGGTTTCTACTAAGGTGGGCGCTGAACTGGACCACCACCATTTTACTACACTCAGTCCAGAAACTGATTCTAAATGTTACCACAAATTCCATAGATGAAAAATCTCGGTCATAGGCCTGAAAAGAAAGTGCTAGGATCAGGAGATCGAAACTGGAACTGCTAGGCCCTGCTCCCCACTATCCAAAACCTGGAAGGCCCTGACACTGGAGGCCAGCTTCTGACGACCATTCCCTTTGATGTTCCCAAATAGATCCCCACTTGTGGCACACATCCCAACATCTGCATCTTCTCCACCACTTCAGCCTTCTTCGGGACATCCAAGATTGTCGGTACATGGAAGCGAGTAATAACATACTAAAGAGAAGGTCAGTGTGCCACCTTCAAACGTCTCACCCACGACTCCACATCCAAAAAGTTTTTGGGAGTAAATCGAAAGATATCCGTGAAATTGAACCCTAACACTCACTAAAAAACTCCCCTATTGAAGGGAGAGTATCTCCTGTCTCCTCCAATCCTTCATCGTGGAAGAGAGGAATTCTACCTGGAACTCCCTCTCAATGTTAGTCCGCGTAACCTCAACCTCCATCTTCTCCCCATGATAGGGAATCCACCATTGACATGTAGCTCCCATCATCTGGCTTATAGCCAGAGGAACCCAGTACTCCGTCGGAACATGGATCAAGCAGAATGCTATCACTAGCTCCTCGAGCCAGCTCTCTTTCTCCATATCCAAGATGCTTCCCTCATACTACCCGAGGGTCTGCGGTTGAAAGTCATGAAGCATCATCTGCCACAGATTGTCCTCCTATTCATGGTCATCCCTCTGTTGATCATCCAAATCAACATCATGGTCCCCGATCTCCCTCAATACTTGTGGTCTCCGTCCTAGTGCCATAGCTGAAAGGTAAACAAGGAATGCTAAGAATGAGTAGTGTAGAAGATTGCTTTTAGTTTTTATTAGACTTTTTATTCATTTTATATCCCCAAAATACCAAATACACAAAAAAACAAGTCACTGTGATGCAGGAACCTTTTCTAGAGTATCTACCCTACAATTAGTGTATACCTACTTGGTCGTTCGATAGGCCCAGAGTCCATGCATCAGATCATGAGGGACCGTAAAATCCCGTTTCCTAGACATTCGTCCCTAGCCTATTTCACACACCATGATTTCCTATCATTTTTGACCTACCATCCCATGTAATACACACTATGCCTAACCCTGAGCTCCATCTTATCTCTCATCCTCCGCATCTGATATCATTCTTTCAAGACTCGCCTTGACCAAGATGAGGGAAGTGACATCAGATTTCAAGATATAAGATAGTAATTAGCAAACAACACCAAAACATTATGAAAAGGTAAAACCAATCAAACCATTCCCATATGAATCCTCTAATATAATGAGCTACAGGTCATAAGAAAACTTCAAATGGAAGTACCAAATGAAAAGAAAAACTGCAACATCAATTGTCCCAACGTCTGAACTAGTTGGGTCCCGCACGTTCGTTGAAGTCCTTACAAAATCCTAAAAGCAGGTTTATATACGTAGGGGGACTATACAGGTATACTCTGTAGGGAAAACCAAATTCTGTAGGGCATAGGTGGGGAGGAAATCAAATGCCCCGTGAAAAAAGGAAATAACCAAAGCACCTAACAAGGAAACTATCCACCCAAGCCTCACCAAGGCACACACCCTAAATAACTCATGTAATGTAGAGTAATAGTAATTACACATCAGTGTTCTGGTACCCCGCACCACTTTCCCACTGGTTATTGAAGACATCCTATGCGTCAGACCTACCATGCCATATTCACTATAGTCCCACTACCATACCCCACCTGCACACACATGGGCTACCAAAACCACATATCCCACCATGAAACTCCAAGGCCATAACCAGACGTAACCACACCCACATACACCTCGGCCAGAACAACTACTGCCATGCCCAAAGGCATCTGGTCTGCATCTCGAAGACGATTGGGAAACAACCTACTCGCACACACCTGGGCCAACCACCACAACGTACCCTTCCAGATGAATCTTAGGATATAATGGGCCTAATTCCATCAATGTATTCCCTAAGAGTCTTGTTACACTAAGGGAAATGGATTAAAAAAGAATCTAATTAACAGCCACTCATAGGTGTGTTCGAATAAACACCCTCCCCCATGAAAATGGGGTGTTCTTTAGGAAGTTCTCAACTAGGGGGGGGGGAATAAAAAACATAGGAACTAAATTATAAAGATAAGAAAATAAGCACTCACCCCAACCTAAGGGTTCAAAAACAATCCCATACACAAACATCCTCAATACTATTCATTCTTAAATGCACAACAGCCACAACAAAGTCACAACTCTTTCCCGAAAAACATTTTCCCATTGAACCCATTCTTTTTATGAAATTCAATTGGTTCCATTTCAAAAATTCTTTCATACTAGGAAACTAACAGCCAAATCCACAATATAAGGAAGGAAAACAATCAAGTAACATTTTAATAATTCAAAACCTATTATTTTGTATGTCAAAACAAAAAAATGGATCTATGAGATCCCTCAAAGTATAGGAACCAAAAATAGCCCCACCATATGGCCCCTCACGACCTCATATATGAAAACCAACAATTGTACCAAAAAAGGGGTTTCATTAACCATCCACATCACTCCATATGAATCAAACAGAAGAAAAACTCATAATACCAAGATAGAGAATTGGAGTTTCCAGATTCAAACACACCATTCATTGAGTTCGTTCTTTTCTGTTGGTTTAACCTGGATGATCACAAAAGTATTCTATTTTGAATGTACATCCATTAAATCACCCCAGATTGCATGATTAACCAATTTCAATGTTACAACCATTAAATCATCATAGTAGATAGGGGTTCATTAGTGGAAAAGGAAATACAACCAGCGACAATGATTTTTTGTGGACATAAGCCCATACAATTCACAACATACCGGTAAGGGTAAAAGAGTAAAACAACATCATAAAACACACCACCTCATTCATTAAATGTTTTTTTATTTTCTTCATTAAGTATTTGTTTCATATATACCTATAGAAACATTAGTATACCCACCCACATGATACAAAGTAAAGAGAGACGAAAGAAGAACCATTCCTAGATGATCCATGATCAATGATTCTCTCAACGTGCCAAAAATTCAGAATGCACGAATTATTGGGGTGGAACTTGAAGGACTCCAAGAGTGAGCATAAAATATCCAACACAGGAACAACACTTTCTTTGAGAAGGGGAACTCCAAACACACCATGGAGAAGAAGGAAACTAGCCATGAAGAAGAAGTATGGCATTTTTGTTCGATAAAAAGGTGAGATCCTTTAGTAATGGGTTATGAAACTCTTGAATAGCTTTAAAGGAGGATCGTGGTTTCATCATGCAGTTGGGTGTTACACATGAGGGAATTAATTTACATTTATTAATTATAATCGTACAAGGGTCCATAATAGCTGTTAGTTAATGGATAACATTTAACCTAATGAAAAAACGCGTAATAGGGGTGGAACTAGGAGTGCGGGAAGAGTGGTGGGGAACCAGGGGAAAAGCCACATGTTTTGGTAAGTCAAGTGTCTCCCGAAACTTGGGGGATTTAAATATCATTTATGGTATTTTAATGGATTTGAATGGGGTATTAAAACAATCTTACATCTAAAGTTATGTTGTGGGAGAGGAACTCGAAAATGAAATGAGGGTGGGACACCATTTGGTGAGACACTATATGTGGTTCCATGGTCATAGTGCCACCATCATGGTGCCACCATAAGTGGTGCCACCATTTTTTTTGTAATCATGATAGTGTGGCCATTACGGTGCCACCCTAACGGTGTCACCATCACAGTGCCACCGTCTTCTATTCCACCATTTCAGTGTGCGAATTTGATAGTGCAAACATGATGGTTCCACCGTCATAGTTCCACCGTCACAGTGCCAATGTCAATGGTGCCACCATTTCGGTGTGCTATCATCACTGGTGCCACCATTTTGGTGGAACCATTTGATAGAATCTGATTTTTGGAAAACTCCTTAATGATTCGTAGTCCAGGAAATTACAAACAATCTATTATCACCATATGGTAATTGATATTGAAGTGGTAAATTTATCAATAGATCCAATTTATCATCTTCCAAAATCTCATCTATATTATTTTGAAATATTTCAATTAATAACTTTTATCCAAAATTAATATCAAAATATCATTGATTAGAATATTTGTAAATTAGGTATAATATTTTTAATGAATTAATATTTCCTTAAATAGATTGAAACATCTCTAACATCTCTTGATCCAGATAGAGTACCAAATGATTTATCTCTACCAAATCATCAAATCATGTTCAAGTTATTCACCTACTTCCATTAATTTAATTATAAAGAACAATAATTATTCAAAATTTGGAAATTTCCTTTAATTAGAACTCTCCCAAAATAATTTTTTATTCCAATTAACTATTTAAATCCATTATATAGGATCATAGTTTATCTTATAGAGGTTCAATGGTTCTTTCTAAATAGCCATTAGATTTTGGTGGATATCAAATGAAAATCCTTTGTTCTATATCCATTTATTACTAACATTTATCAGTAAATTTTGGGTTATCCTCATATCACTATCAATCATAATTAAAATTGGAGCACTGAAAAACTATACCACTTCCTTAATGTAAATTTTGATATATTGACCAAGTTATAAATTCGATTGAATTTGTAATAGGTTTTTTAACTTCATAAGTTGATCCAAGACCAGACAAAATTGATATTTTTTCCATTATATATCTTGTTATATCAAATATGATATCCAAGGTGATGTTATCCCATTTATATATGAGTGTGGGTAATTTCTGTTCCATCCCTTAATAAATATGATGATTAGCCGTAACCTATATGTAAACTAAACATCATGATGTGTAATTGGTAATATCCCACATCCTATTATACCACAATAATTTCTAATTGTTATATTAATACCTCATTTTTTACTTTAATATAGATTGAGATTGAAAACATTGTGCATCATCTGAAAAATAATTGTTTAATATTGATATTTAATGGACACATGTTTGTTTCCTAAATATTCTTTTTCCTATCACTATATATGTTGAACAGTTAAATTATTCATAAATTCTTAAATAAATCTACATTATTATTTCTTTCATCCTTGATCATCAAATAGATGGTTGGTCATGTATAAATTTAGGAAATATATGATTTCTCATCATCCCTATTATCATCAAGGTCCATATTTTGGAAATTCATAAGAATTTGGACGCTTTCAATCCTTAACAGATGTATTATTTTGTGATACTTCAATAATAGTGAATCAAATAACTTATACATCTTCCTAAGGTGGTAACATATTAATTATGAATATTATATAAAATATTCCCTATTATATTCATTGGAGTACATTTAACTCCTTCCACGTGAATATATACACAATATTCTTGTAATAAGTATATTTATCACTATTCTACAACATAAATATAATGATTCCCCAAATTTAATTAAAATATTAGTATTACTAGATACAAATAAAGTGATGGATAATTTCAATTAGGGTACATAATTTAATATGATGCATAATCTTCAACCATGTCATTAAAAATAATGACACACCCCAATTCATATTATTATTCATAACTATATATCAAAACCACTTCATAAATATAGAGAATTTTGAATAATATAGATATGAAAAATATATATTAATTTTTTTCATTATTTGATCAAATTTATTTATCTATAATAACATTCCTTTATTCTATTTTAACATGGTTAATAAATTATCAAATCATAGGAATTTAATCATGAATCATCAATAATATTATGTTTTTCCTCAAAAACTATGGATATTTATTATAATGACCAGTATTGGCCATTATTTTATGACCTACATATTTGTTGTATCTACTGATATACCCTCACATGGGATTAAATGACCCAATAATGATACATTTATAGCCAAAATTCTCAGTTTTTAAATGTGGAATATGTTTTCTTCATTTACATGGTCTTCAAGACAATCCCAAAATTCTGTGCATCTACTCTATTGATAATGGAATATATGAAATAATTATCTATAATTAGAATCCCAAATGGATTATGGTAATCTATATGGAGTCTAATCATTGATTTCATAATGATATAAGGGGGTTTTTATATTCATAAGGCATCATTCCAAATTAATTGTGTCTATATCTTATATGAATTGATATATCATATATTTTTTCTATTAAATATTTATATCTATTCCAAATATCATTATTTGGAAATAATTTTTTTCTACATTGATTAGTGAATTATAATTTAATATGTGGAAAAATACACATTATTTATTTGATATTTTTATGTGTACAATAATTAATAAAAATTTGCATTTATCCATCCAAATATCTGACAAAGAGGATAATTAGAAGTCATGGTGAATAACATATATGTTTAATACCCTTATCTTGATCATATGGCATTATTTTTTTAATTATTATAATCTGGAAAATGTAATTCTATTATGAATCTTTTATATATTATAAAATCTCAGTATGAGTTCATTGAAAATCACAAACCCATTATCAAAAGGAAGTCCGATAAAATCATTGGTAAATCAAAAAACATATTCCTTTATAATCATCATGTTATATAATATGAGTGTTCTATAAATCCATTTTTTTAATATCAATCAATATTGGGAATTAATACCCATATATAGGAATTAATTTCAATAGCTAGTTCGTCATCATCCATGAACTGATGGAATATCATTCGTATATTTGGGATATGTAACATGATTTACCATTACTAAATATATATTTGGACTATGTGTTGATGGATACATTATATTACAAAAATCACATTACATTCATCAAAAGTGAGAATAGAATGATTTTAAGAATAAAATCAAAACCAAAATCAATAAAAGAATAATTATATTTTATGGAGTAACTAATCGTACTATTTTTTTCTTTCAATTAGAAATAAATTTTTAATTTTTATTGTGGGGAATAAATTATATTATCAATAATTATATATGTGAAAGAGTAGGTATTACTAAAACAACATATGATGTTTTAAGTTCTTGAGTGGATGATGAGTGTACATTTTACATCATTATTATCATGATCCACCACTGTGTCTGTGCTAGCATATATTTTTATTTTTTTCATTATCATTGGTTATATATTCTTTTATTTTTCCTAATTAATCCTTATATTATTGAATTAGATTTTATAATGTAAAAATAGTTACAATTGATGCATTGGTAGTGGGTTGTAAATTAGTATATTATTTCTTTTAATTAATTGTATTAGTCAGCCTCTTCATATCTCTTTTTAGTTTATATACCTGATGTATTTATATTATACTGTTCAAATAGTTCCATATTTCATTGATATAATTTCTTATATGCTTCTCACAACATTTTTAGTATATTGGAAGTAATATTTTATTTAAACTATATAAATAATCCATACATTTTGATAAAATTTAAAAAGATATTATTTACAGATAAATGAAATAAAAATATATATAATGTGAAAACAATTACTCTTATTTTTTAAAAATTATAAAATAATATTTAAACTAAAAAAATAAAAAAATCAAATAAATAAATATTGTGAGAAATATAATTGTATATAGATGAAAATATTACTGTATAAATTAATTATTCACCATTAATATATAATTCTTATAAGAAGTAATGGAATTTGATATAAATACATCGATAAAGTAGTACAAATAATGATTGAATTGAGGAGAATGATTTCCATATTATATGAACTGATTAAAAAGTCAATATAAAAAAATAATTTTCATGTGAATTTGGAATCAATGAGTGGGGAATAGTTGAGGTGGCATATAAATATAAAAAAATATAACGAGTAAAAGAAAATAAATATTTATTTAATAAAATTATATAAAAACAACTCAATGTAATTTTGATATATGTAATCCCATTTAAAAATTTATATTTTAATTTTAACTCTTTACTATACTCTCAACTCCAACGAGATTGCTTTAACCCCATATAAAATATGAATAAACATATTAGTCGCTTATTTAATAGCCATATTAAAATAATTTTCTATTACTATTAATCAGATTTAATTATTTCTTACATTTGTATTATATTTTTGTTGTTTATTTTCATCATCCAATTATATTAGTTATGATTATTTAACACTATTTTGGTATAAAAACAACAAAAATAACTCATTAAGAACCAGTTAATAATTTCTAGATTATCCAATGGTGTGGAATAAATGTTTTTAATTTTTTTATAGTCCCATATTAATTTTATCGAATGTATGGTTACAGTTCGCATGGATGTAATTCACAACACTCATGTTTCAGGTAACTTTATCGATAATAATGAGTTACTTTATTAGAATCAATTTCGGTGTAAACAATCAAGAACCCTGAAAATAACATAAATTATACATTAATAACATATATTATCATAATTTTGGTTTTTATCATTATCTATGATGGAAATTATGAAGATAATATATCATTATTCCTTATTTTCATTGAAATGACAAAAAACAAAAAATGTTGTTCTAATTAAAAATTAATAGAATATAGATTTATTTTAGTAATATAATTCTTATAGTTGGATAATGATGTTAGCATAACATTACCAGAGGTGTGAATGGGATTTTAAAAGAGTGGATAAGAGAATGTAATTGAAAAATATGGGGATGAACTTGATACTTTAATGTATTCACTCATTTTCTAAATGGGTCCTTTCATAATGAATCATTTAGGCCACATATTATGGATTAGAAACATCTTAACATAGTAGAATAATTTTTGAGTGGTAATTTATACATTCCTTAATTATAAAATCAATGGATAAAAGTTCATTAGTGTTTGTATAAGAGATATATATATATATATATAGATGAGTTTTAGGGGAATATTTTCAATTTCCTATTCCTGAATTGTTATGGAATGTCATTTTATCATGAAGATTTCCTCATATGTGCACAAACAGGGGCCACTAAGACTCTTACATGTATAAAAATGTAATATAAGGTAAATATGATTTATTCATTATTTCAGACTTATATAATGATTTACTATTTTGTAGCTTACCATCATTGTTCATTATTCACCTCAGTAACTTATTTTTATCTTCAAAAAATAAATTTCCTATTTATATAATTTAAATGACCCAATATCAAAAATTATTTCTATTTTATTATATTATATATATAAATATTTTATATTATAATTTTCAATAAAAACTTAATATTTTTAAAAAATATTTCTTCTTGAATAAAACAATTTCCTATATAATATTCTATTATATTTTTCTTATTTATCATTCCTTTTTTTGTTAAATAAATCATTAATATTTAATAAAATGTGGAATATATGTTTTAAAATACATTATTTATTTATATAATAGATATTATATTCCCATTGTATTATTATCTATATACCCAATGGTAATATTCATTACTAACAATCATAAATATTTATAATGAACATATTGTGTTCATATTACCTATTATCACTCATTTAAATTATATTAAATACTTTTGTAAAATTATTTCATCATATTTTTATATTTATCTCAGAGAATAAGCATTATATTTCTAATTTAATCATTATTTCATAAGAAATCATTTTTATTATGATCTTTTAGCATATCATTCAGGATGAAGATTATACATTTAGGTTCCTTTTATTTACATATGTGATCATTAATTTTATAATACTAATAATGATGTTTGATGTTTATTTATATAATTGTTTTTTAAATTTTATCTTTTATTTTAATAAATAAAATATAAAATATTGAATTTTTAATTTATAATGGCGTTTAATGGGAAAAATTCTCTTTAACATTTTCACTGAATAAAAATATAGGATTTTAAAATCACAAAAAAATTGAATTTTTATTATCATTAGCATTTTCTATTATTGTTTATTATCGGGAACATCATACTTTTTCTCTTAATGGTATTGATATGCTTTTGATTTTTTGATATAATTTAATTTTACATATTTTATATCATATGTGTAATAATATTTTAATTATAATTTTTTGAAAAAAATAAATAACTATATATATATTGAATAAAATATTATTTGTTTGAAAATATATCCTCAATAAGTTTCGATAGACTAGGGGGTTGAATATCCCCTATTTGCATGAAATATTCTATGTTTTTTATAAGTGTGATTATGTAGAAATTAATATCCCTTTTAATAATTCATATATCATGGAAATGATCAAAATTTTTTCATTGTAATGTTCCTTTGTATAATATGTCCAAGACTTCAACACTATATGGATTTTTCATCCATCATTATCTTGAAGTTGAACTGTACACCACTTCTAAATGAAATAGATTTCCTTGGATTGTATTCAAGACTCAATAATCCATTGACAACTGTAAACTAAACACATATATGATAAAAAATACATTAGTCACACTATTATAAACTTTTGTATCACATAATATATCATTCTATGAATAATTTGAAAACTATTATTTGACATAATTTTCTTTTTGTAATTACATAATGTTACACTAAGTATTTTTCATAAATAATTATTATATTAATAAATTATAATAAAAAAATAAACAAACAAAATATATACATCATATATGGAAAAAAATTTCCCTTATAATATACGTATTAATTTAAAAGGTATAAATTGTAGTATACATATTATAAAATTATTTATGGAAAAAATGATATCGGGTAGCGGAAGTCACCAATAGAATGCTAATTTATCCAAGAATACTATGTTGGTAGATTTTCTAGAGTTTTCCCTATACTGATATTAGTATATAATTAAGGAATCATTATATGAGGTAAATTTTATGCGAGAGAAATTCATTATTTTCGAAATTTTCAATAGATTTAATCTAGAAGAGTCATCACGATTGACAACCATAAGAAAGTTATTTATTATTAATTCTAATGTAATGATCTTGAGGAGTTATTAATTTAAAAGTTAGTATTATATAAACATGTAATTAGTATATTAATATGTAATTTATCAAATATTTTTAAATATTTCAAATTTTTTGAGTTATGATGAAAAATAAATTTAATTTTCAGTAATTTTTTATATATTTAATATTCCAAAAATAAACTTTTAAATTTTTGATTATTGATTATATTAAACTAATTTAATATAAATAATTTCAATTTAAAATTATTTTTATTATGGTTTTTGAGTTTTTTCTATTATAATTGATTTTTAAATGAATAGTTAAAAACATAGTTTTACAAAAATCATTCTATTTACGACTATACTAAAATTTATTTTTAACATAAAAAATTCTACATTTTTCATATTAATAATTAATTATTTAATGATGGAAAATATATAGTTTAAATTACTATTATTAATTTAGTAAACATATATTTAATAACATATGTTCTATTTTCCAATAAAAAGTTCATTTATATTTTATTTTATTTAGATACTATCTATGTTAACTTTGGTTTTGGATTTCATTTAGAATTAAAAAAAATTATTTTTTATAATATAATAGTAATTCTCCTGAAAATAAAATACACTAAAAATTTTAACCAAATCATAAATATAGGATTAATATAAACTTACTATAAAATATGGTTTTTACATATAATGGGTTATAATAATAAAATTAACCTCTCAATCCATATAAAATTATATTTTATATACTGAATAAAATATTTTAAATAATTATTTAAAAATTAACAAATAATTTCAATTTTAATTCTCATCATTGAAAATAGTTACATTTGGTATAAATAGAGTGACTGTGGTAAGACTAAATTTGGTTAAAAGGGGTTTAACCTAGAGATAAATAAAAATAAAAAGTTAAAAACAATTTGGATAATGGGTTGTGGAGGTATTAGAAAACATACCCCATTTTAAAAGACATTATTTTATTTTTTGGACCTTTTAACCATTATTTAAAAACTTTCTTTATTATAATCAATATCGTAATTAAAAATGCCATTATCAATACTTATAAAATGTGTCATTTCGTAACATTTTTTGTAACTAAAAAATTATTATTTCTTTATGAAACCCTTCTATTTTATATTATAATATAATCTTCCTTCGCTTCCATAAGATTACAGTGATAATGAATTTTCATCAGCCCTCTATTTTAATGTATTCCTTAAAGTAAAATTTAATGTTCTCGATATGTGTACGAATTTGATATCAAACAGAACTTATTTCTATATTAACTTATCGATTATAATTTTCTTTTTTATTTACATAGACATGTATATTGGTTTTATAATGTATTTTATTAGTCCACGATAATGATCATAAGTCACCATGCATTATTTCCTTTAAGAGAAAAATAGAAATTTTCAATTGTACATATTTGTGGACAGCCACCTATAATAAGAAACTTAATTTTTTCAATAATCCATTTAATTTTTGGTTTTATTAATTTATTTAATCAAAATATATAATTTTAATGTAATTTTTATGGTCTTGGTAGTTCGAACTGTAGAACCTATTAATAATATATATAATAATCAAGTGGTATAATGTTAACAATCTAAAACCTCATTCTTAAAAGAAAGGAAATATCCTTGTTATTTTTTAGTATATTTAAATCCATTATATTATTATTATAATTCCATATAATACCAATATATCACACTAATAAATACTAAAAATTATTCTTTTTCTTTAGTTTAGTGATATTTAATGTAATCCACTTATGAATTGTCCATTAAAAATCTGGTGTTCTTTTTTATGTTGGTTTGACCACCCACATGAATAGTTCAATTTAATAAAATCATGTATGAATATAAAAACATGATTAATGACAATATATGATATAACTAAAAAATAATACATTTATTATGGTAATATAAATGTTATAGAAAATAGAAAATTTATCTCTAAAATACCACAACTCATTGATCAAATATTACAAAAACATGATCATAAATGAGTTCATCTTAATTGATCACATATGAAACTCTATTAAGAATGAAATTATATCTATATGAATAATTATATATAAAAAATAATGTTTCCTTAAATTCTAGTATAATGATAAAATTTTTTAGATGAATGTATACCATAAACCCTATCATGAAATAAGTTCAATATAAACAAAATAAAAATGTCTCAATATTGAAAATAGATAACAACTAAAACATGATTATAAATATGGAGTAAAAATTGTATAAATTATAAATATGTATATGAAACTAGAGATTAATAATTTTTATTTTCTTCTACAAATGAGGATGTATTTTGTTCTAGGAAATCAATATAAAATTACAGATATTTTCATTTATAATTAGGTTCCATTGATATTTGAATCATATAAAAAACTTGTGACTTGTCAGTGATGTGTGAATTTTTTAGGGATATATTTTAATTAATAATTTCATGAAATAAAAGTGATTTTACCATCCATTTGATGGTTTAGATTCAATTTAATTTCAAATCAAATGACTGTGACACTGTAAGGGTTTTGTTAACTCAATCTTCTTTTATAAGGGTTATAAGATCTCATAACGAACTTCATAGATTTGCTCCGAGGTCTTCCACGCAATGACTGTGTATGAAACATTATCAACCTAAATAGGGTGAAATTAATTTTTCCTAAAATATCATATGATGATGACTATTTGTTCTCAAATACTGAACCATTTTATTATTAGTCCCCGTGTCATTAAATGATGGTTTCCCTGAGTTATCCATACTTTCCATTCCCACCAATGTTCCTTAGATTAATTAGTATACAAATTAGGTGTTATATAATTTTAAAATATTATTTTCACTATAATAATCATAAAAAAATTAATATTATCCTTTTCATGATGTGGGATTTCAATGAAATGTGTTTTATAAATTAAATAGGGATGTTATAAAACCACCCTCATTAACTATTCGGTTACACATTTTCTATAATTTTCTCCATTATTCTCAATCATATTTATTGTAATTATTTTATATGATGAAAATATATTACATAAATATATAAAAATTTCACTATAACTTTCTTCCATTAATGTTAATCTATATTTTATGTTCCCTTTATAACTCATAATTTTAAATAAACCCAAACTGAGGGAGCATTCAGATTTCTTATTTTCATGGAATGTGTCACCTACATAATTTTGATCCACTATAATTAGATTATGAAAATAGTAATTATTTTATCTAAAATGAAAAATGTTCAAATTTGTTCTAAAGGAAAATATTATGGTATTCACTTTGACACAAAATCATTTTCTCATTTGAAATAACATCACTTTTAAAAAAAATTATTCCAAATTCTCATTGACCCATTTCATGAATTTTTAAAAATTGAAAATAGATTCCCAATTAAAATGTTTATTATAAAAATATGAATACCTTAAGTCATTTAATTTTATTTTATAATAGGAATAATTTATTTATATATTTTAATTAATATGTGAGACTGAATAATGAAACCAACTTCTTTTTAAGGTGTTTTACCAAGTTTATAATTTATAAATATTTTTTTGATCATTTATTATGGAAAAATTATGATTTTCATTTTGTGATGGGTGGGAGAATAATTATTTATCAATCATATGAATTTGGTAATGTATTCATCTACTGAGATACCATGTATAGTGAATGAGCAATTAGCCTGTGAACACTATGATATGTTATTGGTGGCACCAGAATCATATTTCCATCCAATTGACTATGTAATTATTTATATATCATGATATATTTTTTTTATAGTTTTTGGAAGATAAAATAATCCACTAATGTAATTTGGGAACTCTTTTCATGGGAAGAAGTATTGAGACCAATCTAGTATGAGAGTTTTTTCAATATGTGATGATGTTCTTTTGAGTGTAACTTTTCCTATAATTATTATCAAATGATTTAGGTTGATTCCAGAAGTTTATTATTTAATTATATTTAGATATAAATTCTTTATAACTTGCTTCATGGTTATATCATTCTATTATTTCATGGAACATATTTTTTGGAGATCACAAATCATTTCTTCATGAGTTATGGAAAGAAATTATGGTACAATGTTCATCATATTAAGAAATTTCTCCTCATCTAATGTTTTCTCAGATTTTAATGACCCAACAAATTTTGAAAATTTTGGAATTATTGAGTTTTTGATCTTAGAAATTACATATATTTCTCTTCCACCTGATATACATATATGTGTAACATTTAATAATAATATATTATGGAATCAATAATTTATTTATAGAGTATATTGGATATCATGTCTTTACAATAAGTATCATATACAACTAGTCATTCAGTACATTAAATAGAAAAAATCATTTTTTCTTTGAAATTATTATAACATAAAATGATTTTCATATATTAATGGTATAAAATAAATATGTTTTATCCTGATTATTAATAGTTTTATTCAAAGGAGTTTTTAATTTTTTTAGGATTACTTTTTTCATTTCAAGGATAATTATTAGAGAACATTGGTGAAAACATTATTATTATATCTAAGTATATGACAACACCCTAAATGTTTTGAAATTATATGTGTATGTGGTTCTCCATGAAATTAAAACCATATCTAGATACAATATTTGGATATAGACTCTGGAATAAATTTACAATGGTGAAATAACTTTGAAAATGTTGATTTGGATGCCCACTAAACATCAAATTGGGAATAAGAAATATACATAAATTCACACTTTTTTAACACTCATGAGGGATATAATTTGTTTAATCTCGCTCTATTTATTATAAATAATAAAATATTTATATATTTAAAGAAATATGTTGGGGAGTTTGAGAGAATATGACCTAAAAAATCCTAGACTACCCCATGACGGATTTATTTTTAGTTGAAAGATAATGTGATTTTTTTAAAGAGTAAAACATTTGAAAGTATATATTATTGTATGTTAATTAATATTAATTCTCATACAATTTTTATTATTCATCCTTCATGTCTATATATTTTGGTTTTATTAATCGAAAAAACCATAATGATTTGGGTTTAAAATGGGTTTGAGGGACAACATGATGATTACTTCAACGATCAACTCTCTAGAATTTGACCATGGGTGAAAAACGTTATGATTATTACATACCAGTTGTTATATAATTTTATTAAATAAATTATACAGTTGAAATAAAAAAAACAATGATAGATTCATAGGGATATTCAGGTGATAATTATAATAATGTAAAAAAAATTCAATATACTTATGTGAAAAGGTTTTTAAGAAACCCATTTGATTGAGTTAATGATAGAAGAATATATTCAATGTGTGTTATTGGGGGGAATAGAGAAACCATCAACCAAGAGAAAATAAGAGTTCATGAATCATGATCGGGAATATAATGATCTATCGTGGGATCTATTTGAAGTTAAATATTCTAGACTGGATGAATTTGGGTTCTATATAGACTATTTTAGTATTCTAGGGGAAGAATATGACATTCAATACTGAAAATCTCTTAGACCATTAGATTAATGAAAATATTTTGATATGAATTCTATTGATATTTAGAGGGATTTATGATGAAATATTTATATGTATTTTATTTCATTAAATTTATCACCTATTAAATATTTAAATAAAAAAAATATTTGGTGTATAATTATTATATTCCTAGTAAAATATTGTTCTTCTTGGTCTGTGGGAAGTAACTTTTTAATTTTTTTACCCCTCCAAAATTTATTATGATTATAATAGGAAATAAAATGTTCATTCCAAAAGAGATTACATAAAATTTTATATAGATTAATCCCACATATTATATTAAATTATCCCATGATCAACTACCAATGTATGAAAAATTTGGATCACCCTATATAAATTACCTCTACATTATTAGTTTTTAAACTATGATGATGAAATTTAATTAAGATAGGTGAAAATTGAATCCCGAAATTAAAAAAATATCCATCACTAATTATAATGTTAATTGAAATTATTATACATAAAAAAAATTCAAAACCATTATATACTAAAAACATACTTAAACATTATAACATAGTCGTTAAATTATATATTATAAAATGAGGCAAATGAATTTTCATATCTATAAAAGAAATAAATGGAGTTATGTAACATAAGCATCCCATATGAATCTAATTTTTATGATCATGGGAATGAGGATACTTTTATATGGAATTTTTTATATGAATTCCATGATTAACTCAAAAAATATAGTTTGTAATAAATCATATGCAGTAGAAATTCAAGATCATGTAAATTTCCACAAGATCAATACAAGTCGAATCACCACCCTTGATTGAAGGTACAAAATTAATTATGAGTAGATATTATGTAGAGACCTATAGGATATGTGTAACAAGATATTAGGATTATATAATCATATAAATATTAACATATTTTATTATTTATCAAATTTATTTTATATATTTATCTTTTTAACATGTAAACAAAAAAATGATTATTTTACTATACAAATAGATTTCAATATATTAATTTTTATGAAACTAAATTTATAAATAAGAAAATCTTAACTAGGTTAAAACAAAATAATTATTGTATTTATATGTTTAATATTCTATTTTTTTTGATATTCTAATAATTTTATTAAATAATGGATTTAGTTGAATGTTAATTTATTGCATATTTATTAAAATCAATATGATTTATATTTTATCCTGAATCACATCTATCCCAAAAAACATCTAAAAAATTATTCATGATCTACTATATATTAAAGCTATAAAAATTTACATTTCTAAAATACAATAATGTAATTATAAAAAATATGATTAACAACATAGTTACCATATTCAAATAAAAGCCGATTTGGACTATTGTTATAATTAAATGTCATTTTGTTCAATTTTTCATTATAATATTATAATGTAACATAAAATTTATTTTTTATATTATAAAAAAATATTTTCCCTAAAATATAATTTATTTACAATTTTATCCTAATCATAAATTTTTTCATAGATATTAGTTTATTTATAAAAACAGGGTTTCACATGTTATGTGTTATTTTTAGAAAAATAACTTCCATTGTATATATAAATTTTATTTTATTTTATTTTTATTTTAAATTATAATATTTAAATTATGAAATATATACTATTAAAAATTTGTTCATTATGATTACATAACAAGGGTAGACATAGAGTTACCACAATAATGGTAAATTATGTTAAAATGCGCTATCTTAGGGGAAAGGGATAAAATATGTGGGAGAATTCGTGAAGAGGGAGTATCAACCCTATCCAATTACCCACTCAATTATTTTTCATTCTTCATCCATTATAATTGAATAAATTAATTACTGTTTTTCAATGTAATGTGTATTTTAAAAATTTCATTATCACTGCTTATAACGGTGGACTTCCACGACAACTTTAAAGAACTAAAAAATTTTAAATTCATCTTAAAAATATACCCTTTTCTCTTAAACTAGAATATTTATTCAATTACAAATTAATTGAGTTATATAAAAAATCGTAGTCCCTCTATTTCCAAGGGATCCTTTAATGATAATTTGATGTTGTGCCAGAAATTAATAATTAATTTAAAAATAATTCTTCATGTATACTTTACTGATTTAATTATAAATTTATCAGTAATATATATTGAAATAATTATTTTCCATTTATAATATTTTCTATTCTAATGTAAATATAATTAATAATCTTTACTCATTTATATTAAGAGAAATAAATAACATTAATTAGGAATGTGAGGCCTTACACATAAAAATGAAATGTTTCTTTTCTATACTTACCTCCATTAATGGATTATTCCTAGAATGTGTTTAATAATGAAATATAATATTACTGAAATTATTGTTTTTATATTATGAAAAACTTTTAGTCCTTCTAAAAATATAAACAATAGATCATCATTATATTTTTAACCATCTAAAAAAGTGATACTAAAATGAAATTGAGAACTTATATCTATTAGATTAGAATCAAAATTGTTGTTACTAAATATTTTTCAAATTATTATTATTATATATATATAATTAATATATTTTTTCTTTTTTTATAGTTATATTATAACTGATCCACCACATAACCATCCATTAAATTATATTATCCTCTTTTTAGGTCATTTTTACCACCCCCTTAATGAATGATATAAAATTATATCATAGATCACTTTGAAAGTGTATAGTATGATATTATATGATATAAATACATAAATAACGTTTTTAATTAGGTTATTTTATAGTAACAATAAAATTAAACTCATCAAAAAACTTGACGCTGCCTGTTGGTTATGTATCAGCAAAACAATCTAATCACTGGGTTCATATTCAAGGATCATAAATGAAACTAAATTAGGAATGAATTTATGTAATTTTATGCAATTATAAAGATATAGTTATATTACATTTAATGGTATCATAATAATGAAATTTTGTGATGAATGAATACCCCCAATTCATTCATGAAGCAAATTCAAAACAATTGTGATTACTCATTCCCTATATTAAAAATACATATTACATAAAATAATGAATATTAATGAGGTTTATATATTATATAAGAGTTGAATATTGTTTTAAAATATTGAATTGATATTTTAATTTTTTTATAAATGAGGATGGAGTGCATTTGAGGAAATCAATAGAAAAGTTTCGGGTTTTTAGATCATAATTTTATTCCAATGATATATGAATCATATTAACCACTGGTTTATTTAATGATGAATGAATTGAAAATGAATGTATTTTTGAGATAAATTTCATATAATTAAATATGTTTTCCAACCCATTTCGTGTTCAACCATTCATGGATTTTGAATTCGAAATATTGTGAAACTATAATGGGGTTTTTTATCTCAATACCCCATTTTTAGGCTAGATGATTTCATCCTGAACTTCTTATATCAATGATTAGATACATCCAAACAATAATTTTATGTTGAAAAATATATTCCTTTATAGGGAACATTAATTTTTTTTCATAGGTCTTACTTTGACAAGTGTCATACACAAAATGTATATCATCACTGAGAATACCTTTCATCGTATTTAATTAATGTTTCTACACCTTATCCTTAATTTATATTCCATAAAAATTTATTCCTTTTTATTTAAAAATTTATTATTTTCTTCTCGGTGAAATTAATGTTTCACTTTACATATTGTCAAAATAATTATTTATTATCCGTTTTTGTTATGTTATTTCAAGAGAAGGAGTTTTGAAACCTAAAATGGGATCTTCTGAATCCATAATCACTACTTTTGGCTGGCACATTTTATTTTATAATCTCACGTTTCCCTATATTTTTATCAGTTCATCATCCATAATTATTATATATATTCCTAAAATATATATTCTTAGTTTACTAGACATTTTCTTGTAAATATATGTTTTAGTTTCACTTTGAAATTCCAACTATTATGTGAACTTGAATTATATGAACTATCTGGTTTTTTCATTCATGATATGTGGAACATGCATAATTTTATTCCCCATGAATATCATATGAAAACTGTATCAGAACAAAATTTCATTGTATGTTATCTTCAATAGTATATGTTTCATGCAAATGTGCCTTGTGTAACACATATGATTGAGTCTCTAAAAAACAACACATAAGTGATAAAATTAATTAAACGGTATATTCATAAACTATCCATCAAATATAGTAATATAAATATTAATAGATATTTTTTAAATTTTATTAATAATGATTTCACATAAATAATAAAATTTTATAATCTAATGTATAATTTTCTATAAAATAGTTATATGTTAAGAAAATATTATCTTCTTAAAGGAACTACTTTTTATGTCCTTTTGTGAATAATAATAAATTATATTTTTGATACTCATAGGAATTGAATTTGGTAAAAAGGAATTTAATTTTGAATTCTTAATATCCAAATTACTTTGGGGTCAATTTTTGGAATTTTTCTGAAAACATTAATTTTTTAATGAATTGTGAAAACCACATCATTATTGTTTGAAAAAAAAATTCATGTAAATAATTATTTTAATTTAAATATATATTAAAATATTTATAGATAATTAATGAATATATTAACACAATTTAGGCCAACTGAATAATTTTATAGTAAAATTATATAAGAAAACTCATTGATCTTTTTAAATCCTTTTACCCGCCTTCTTGACACATTTTTAAATTAGTATTTAATGTAATTTTAATTTATATGTATATTGATTTTAAAAAATCCAACATACATGGTTGTAATCAGTATAAAAAAAGTTTTCTTATAGGATTAAAATAACATTGGGTTTACAGTGTCTTTTGATTTTTATATACCATGGTCCAAGATAAATAGTGTAATTAAATGTTAAAAAAAATTATAATATTATAAAATTACCTGATTTTTTTAATTTGAATGGATAAGTATGTTTCAACCAAAATAGATATTATGTAAAAAATATAATCCTTTTATTTCACTTGTATTAGATTAATAAATTTATTATATTTTATTTAGAGAAGTCTTAAAAGTTTCATATTCAAATTTCTTCAACTAAATCATTTTTAATATAAGGTAATGAATAAGATAAATTATAAAACCAATTTTCATTATAAGGGTATGAAATTTATCTATGTTGTTATAATTTATTAATAATTGTCATAAATTAAATAATTAAAATGAATTGCAACATAATGATGATATTGTAATTCATTTATTAAAGGAAGAATCAAATAAATGATATTAATAATATGAAGAAAAATATTATTTTAAAAAATTAATGAAATCCAATAATTTATTAAATAAATTATACATTTTACTAAAATATTAGATTTATTGGTTTTAATTATTCCATTATGTTTGATAATTTTAAATATTAAAATACAAAATAATATTATAATTGACATAAATGGTATTTTAAAATAAATACTATTTTATTAAATGATATAAAAGTCATAAAAATATATCGATCTGCCAAATAATCTATATATTTACAAATATGTCTTGAATGATCCAATTAGGTTTTATTTTTCATTTAATAGTAACTATATTAACCTTGTAGTTTAAAAAGATATGTAGAAACGATAAGAGTACAAATATTTAACTATGGGTTAATCCTAAAAGATAAGGTTAAATTTTTATCCTACACCAGTCCAAAAAATTTTGGTTAAGGGTATTTACCCCCATATGCATCTTATTCTAGATATAAATCACTTTGGATATATTTTAAACCAGAAATATATTTATTACAAGTTAATATTTTACAATCATATATATGTGACCCTGACCTATATTATTAAAGTACATTTTTCCTTCTCTACAATTCAAATCTCAAAATCCCTATGGATTAGAAAAATCCAAACAACTTCTTCTCTAAAACATTTTAAATTTATCCTAGAGTGTTTATATTGGTTATAATTCTACCCTATAGAGTCCTTTTGTGGAAATCAATATGGGACACTAGAAGAACATGTAATTGGATTACAAATTCATTATAATTTATTATACGTCTTGTACTTCCTATTCATAAGTTGATTCCTTAAAAAATACATAACTACATAATATACTATATTGTGAGGCTTTTTTATTATTATGGGAAAACCATATTACTCTTTTTACCTAACCTATGAGATACAATATCACCATCCATGACTATGTATGACTTACCGTCCCCACACTGTGGTAAAAACTCTTTTTCATTACACATTCATTCTATGTGTATGAAAATAAATATAAATTATTTAAATAGTTAATATAACAATATATTGATTCATTAAAATTTATATTCCACCAAATTCCATACAAATCGACCATTATTTATATTATAGTGTCACTTGTGCGTACTTATTACTTATCATCTTCATGACGTGATAAGATTCATCTTCAACATTCACTGTTCAAGAATGATTATAAAATATATATTATTAATAAATATAAAATAAATTACATAATAATTCTAATAGAATAATATATATATATATATATATATATATATATCATTCACATACTTCAATTCAATACGATATGAAAACATAAACAACATTCATGCGTTTGTATGACATACCGTCTCCTTGAATGGTGTATTCCATTTCTCATATCTATCCATAATATATATTTATATTCTGAATATATTTGATATATAAATAATTTTACTCATTATAGAAACAATTGAATCATGATAAAAGTAAAAAGATCATGAATAAGAAGTCAAAACACATATGATAGAGATTGTGATTATTAACCAAAATATATCAATAACAAGGGTATTATAAATAAATAGGTAATATAATGCCATAAAAGAAAATTTTATAATATATTAAATACTATTATTATTATGGAATAAGTTAATAATATTATTGAAACCATTATATATGAGTTTTGAATACATATAGAGAGTATTTGACATAAGTTAAGTGAATTCCATCTCACATTTAATTTTCGTGAAATATAAGCTATGATCACCAACTATTTATTGTGTACGGTGTATGAACATCCCCTATTATATTTGATATGGACGATAAATTTAAATTTATGGTAATAAAATATTAATTCGATTATAATGGGATTATTATTTAAATTTTCAAAATAGTAGGGGATGCTTTGGATGATTAAAAAATTAATCCTTTTTCCCATTTTAATATTCTTGATTTTATCTTACAAAACTTTTTATAAAGATAAAAAAATATTATGAAAGGTATTTTATGTATATTTTTATTTTACATAAAATGTTTTCAAAAAGGAACTTTTATGGTTTTATTTCACAATTTTGTTTTTATTGAATATTGTTTATACATTATTATCTACTGAGACACCTTTGTAATCCATGTCCATGTTTTAAGAATGGTTTAATAGATTTATTTATATAGACCTGAATGTTTTAAAATGATAATTATTTTCAAATGTTTTATTATGGTATGGGAATGATTGATTCAAAAATCACTTTTAAATGTCTTGTTTTATAAATTTCACTATTTTTATATGTTTTAAAATGGATATTTCTCTTAGAAAGTTTTCATGATTTTATTTGTTTACCTTCATATATGTAGACGTCCAATGTTGGATTTTATGATTAACTAAGGTTTATTTATTATGATAAAATATATTTAATATCTTATGATATGTTTTATTGTGGATTTTATACTTTAGATATCATTCCTGGTTTATGGTTAATGTATTCCAAATTCATATACTAGTTTTCAATACAAATGAATATATTGTTTATGTTTCACTATTTTAATATAAGGAATGTATTGTACTTAGTATGTGATAGGCGAGGCCCGCAATATCCCCCGATGAATCAGTAGTTCTTACGAGACAAAATTATTTTGTGAAAAACCATTCGCGTTTATTTTCCAAGCTGTTTAACATTGATAAGAGGATAGATCTTAACCAAAATTTGACAGGTTTCTACCCACTGAATTTTACTATTTTGAGGATAGATCTAGAAATTATCTCTATTGTGGATATATCTTCATTGAAAATATTTCTAGAATTATGAATTCCGTCATTATGATATTAGTTGTGGATATTCAATGTTATTATTCAACTAGTATAATATTTTTGGTTATGAATAATTTATATGGTGTTATTTATTCTTCCCATATTATGATCTAGACCATGTTTAAGGTGCTTGAGATACAGTTATACATCATTCCTTATGTTTTATGAACATTAATTCATAATAGTTTCTATTATATTATTAACAATACTGCTTATCCAGGCTCACCTCTTTCATATGTTTTATTTTCTCATCATTCAATGAAGTATACTATAACTGATATGTAGAATTAAGTATAGATAATAATAGCATTCTCAAAGGATTATCTATGTTTAATTTTATTTTTTCAATTTAAATGTATGTTCGATAAATGTAATATATTTTTCATGATTTAAAAACTAATTATCCCTTCATAATTTGATTCCTTATAATCATGAAAATATATTAAAATAATGCACAGTCTCTAGGCTACTGGGGCCGGGGAATTATCATTGGTGTCAAAGGAAATTTATATAAAACCAAGGAAATTATAATTTGAAATCAATGATTAGAAAACACAATACTATAAATGAATTTGAGGATAATTATAATTATATAATATCATAATTTAGATGTAGTAATGGATAACTTAGGGTAATGCTTTGGAAAAATGGATTGAGATGAATATTCCAACCATTAGAGATCCCATAAATTGTAATTCATGACTACATCACTATTACTCCTACTTCCCACAATGTGATTTGAGTTTTGGTCGATAGTTAAAATCATCATGGTAATACATGAAATGGTTAAACTACTGATTATGATGAGGCCACAAAAAAATGAAATGAATGATGTATTAAAGAATTTTATGTTGAAGAATAATTAATGATTTCTGAGTGAAGTGAAATGATAAATAATATTTTTTTATTTAATTAAGAATAATTACATCAATGGTTATACGTATATATTATTCATGATATATATATATATGTATTATAATATAGTACTTGTTCTTTAATGATCTGGAAGCATTAGAGTCTTCATTTAAGATTTAATGGTGATAAAAGTTAGGTTTTTGATAGTATGTGAAGCCTTACATTGTCATGAGAATTTGATGTCATGATTGACTTTGGAAATTTAGAGACCTTTCTGGATAGTGAATATGGAAAAATGTTTTTGGAAAAGTCATAAGGTTGGAATTGAATAATTTTAACCTTAGATATTATTATTTGGAGTTTATTTATTATTTATTAGATATTATGATCTGACCTTTTTAGTTTTTGTAAACATTTGAAACAAGAATAATGTAATTTTAGACAATATAATTCATTAAATTTGGTTGATTAATAAAGAATCATATCTAATATTCATATCCACATTGAAGTTTATATTTCACACTCTGATTAACATTCTGTGATTTTTGACAAAAATAATTAACATAAAATTTTCATCAATTTATAAAATAAATTTGCACACAAATAACATATATTATAACTTATCCCATTCAATGTATATTTTTTGGAATCTGAAATATTTTTTAAATCTTTATGTTGAGTCATGTTTATCAATATTATAGTACATATTTAATCTATAAGTTAATTCTGAAATTCAGAATAAGAACTCCAATTAGTGAGATAAGTCAAAATTTGGACCCCTTTAGCCCAAAAATCCTTTATGAAACTATAACATTACATTCATCCCCATTATCTATCTTAAAAAGTCTATGAAATAAATATGTCTATTATATTCTACTCATGTTATTAAAAAAATTATTCTCTCTCAACATTTCTTCCATCAAGTAGAAAACATATAAAAAATATTAATTTTCAATCATCACTAATATTGGAATAGTGTAATTATTTCTTACTTTTGATCTCAACATCCATAACTTCTCTTCAAGTGATGAATGTTATAGAATCCTCAAAATTGTGAATATAGAATAAAAACAATGCATTACATGAGGAATACATGATGAAGGTAATGTAGTTCAATGTTTCCCTGTGAGATCAAAATAGTTTTGGTCCACATATATCTACATGATCCAACATGAACTTCTTATTATTTTATAACTTGACAAATGATTTAGTGGAAACAATCTACTATTTCCTAAGGATGCAACGTTCATATTTTATAAACTTCATGTGATCAACATTAAAAAATACCTTTATCAATAAGTCTTGTAAACCTTTCTCAACAATGTAACCGATAATTCCATTATATAACATTAATTTTTCATAATTTATTCATGAATAATTGAATGATACCTTCTTATTTTTTTAGTTTGGTACAATTTTAAAATTTGAAAATTTTGGGCGACCTCTATCGAAATAAATTTTAAATTCCACCCATAATTTTTAAATACAATACAACTTCCAATATCATAAATCTATCAAATATGAATTAACTTCTTGCATAAAAAAAGGGATCTCTATAATTCATTAATAAGTAAACAAGAATCATTTATTTGTATAAAAATTCACATAACCTTTTTCAATAATCTGATGTGCTCCACCATTATATATGAAATCATTTTCCAAAGCTACTGAAATTATAATTCATTATACAACCCCTCCCCATCTTTTTGTGAAATAAATATCTACAGTCAATTATCCAGGAATCCATCAATCAAAAAAAACTCCTAGGATCCATGATGTATATTAACGATCAAATATAACATTTGGAGTTGAATAATAATAGTGATTTCTAAATGTAATATATCATTCACCAAGTGTATCTATAAGGGTCCCTTTATACTAAAACACCAATATAAAATGTTTGTAGGACCATAAAAGTTTCTGTGGTTCCTTTTTTATTTTGTTTCATCCAACAATAATTAGACTTATTTCAGTGGATATCTCTATATATTCCTTTATAAAGTCTATTATAGTATCATATATGAATTCTTATCCCATATATCCTCATTCCAAATTAAAAAAAACATCATTTAATTCAACTCCATTTATTCCATTGGAGTTTATAAGTGATGTTTACAATGTATCCCACAAATTCATAACTGTAAAATAAGTAAAATACCCATAAACATATAGAACTCATCACCATAAAAAAATATGATTCTAGATCATGTTGAATACATATACATGATTAGTGATCAACCACTATTTCGACGTCTTCCTGTAAAAATTAAATACATTAGAATACCTCTTTTCACCATAGATTGATTCTCAAACATGTACACATGTATTTAAATAAATTTGGTAGTTGTATTCACCAAAAATAGTGATGGTAATGTCCTAGGAAAATATAATCTAGATCATAGCCAACACCAGTTGATTGAGTATTTTATATTTTTCTTGTTAAATTTATTCCCTTAAATCCCTCGTCAATATATTAACAAGTTTCATCTAAAATAACAATTACTAAAATTATATTTTCCATAATCTGAAATATATTTTTTGAAACATGTATAACATTAAAAATCCTACTTTTAATCACAACATTTAAAAATAGAAAACTAATAATGGATTAATTTTTTTAAAGGAAATGAAACTCATATTTTATGTAAGTATATGTTTGAATTCCCATTGAAATTATAACCATAGGATATTTAATACTATATTTTCCAACACTATCATTAGTTTTAATTTTTTAAAATTGAATGGTAATAACATTGATGTTAATAAATATTATTATATCAAAAAATTTACAAACCATGAAAAAATTGTTGACTATAAACACACCACATTCTTAACCACTAACTATAGGAAAAGAACAAAAAAATTTAAAAAAAGAACCAAAAAAATTCCACAATTATTTAAATATTTTTTCACACGTGATATACCGCTAGAAATAAGATACTTTAATAAATGTGATGAAATAAAAGAAGAACAATCAACTAGGTTACATGCATTTGAATGATATTAATGTTACATAAAAGAGTTGTGGCTTTACCTTATATCTCTCTAAATAATAATTGAAAATAATATTTTCAATTAAAATCAAATTTATAGTACATGTGACCCACACACATATCATTAGGCATGCTGTTTCACTAATAATCTAGTTTTACTAGTTCCAACAAAATCGTATCATTGCAGATCATGGTGACCCTAAAATTCAACAGTAGTGCATCGAATCCACCTTTACGTATTTGTATATATTTAATGTTATTTGATCACATCATTAGATACATTAACATCTATAATTTTCTATTTCTATGAGTAAGGGATGTAAGTCTTTTTATAATATTTCACATTATTTCACACAAGATATCTATAAGTTTCTCATTTTTGGATATTATGACATAGTGTTTGGAAAATTAATATGTAATCAAAGACTAAATTTTAATAAATTAATATTACTCAATATTATAAAATGTTTATCTTTTTTATTCTTAAATATTATTTTTCTTCCTTTTTAAATTAATATTCATAGATTATTTTTTATCTCTTCCATAAAATATTTCTTTCAATGTATCCATAATTATTAACAAATTTATGAAAAAATTGTTTTTTCAAAAAAATAAATAGTTTCACTACAAACAAATTTATTTAATGATAATTTACCTATATCCATATTATTTCTCTATGAACACTTAATTTGAAAATTAATAATAAATTCTCAAACATTAAATCAACATCATATTTCATTTAAATATGAACTTTCCTATTTATTTTTATTTCATTTAAAATTTACAAGCTTCATTGAATTGAATTATTTTAAAATCTAATATTTTAACTTGTTATATAATATCCAACCATTATTCATTTCATAGTAAATTTATATACTAAATAAATCCCCAAGTGTAAACTTGTCAGTATCAATATTATTTTGAATCCTAAAATTTTAGATCATAGTTTTATAACAATATATAGGGTAAATTTATTACATTGAGGGAGTAATAACTTAATTATAAAAAATACCATGTATATCTAAAAAATCATTTACCTGATTTAATATCTCATCAATGATTACACATTATAATTTATGAACATTAATAGACATAACTATATTTGACATTTATAGTTTTTTAACATCTTATAAACCACATATATTTTCTTAAAATTTTCCCATATTCCATTTGTTTGTAGAATCCAATGAATTTAGTTAACTCATTTATATTATGAAAATATATGATAACATTCCAATAACATTCTTCACTTCAATATTTTCATTATCATGAAGTGTCGTTGTGAAAATATCCGAAATTCCATACTAGCCATTATAATAGCATCATGAACTGCCATGATAAAATAAATTAAATATTAAAATATCATTAATTTCTATATATGAAAATATTTCATAGAATATTGGAATACTCTTGGTATGGTCTATGTTAATATAATTCATTTCAAATACATATTAGTGAAATTTAAATAATAAAAAACCTCAATTTATAATTTTTTTAAAATACCATTTAATCAATGAAATCTAATAGCAATTTTTATGAAACCATTTAAGGGGGACCATGTGAGGTATCAAAAATTAATATTTCATGGGAAATTTAATATGTGTATATTGTTATATTTCTAATAATTCTTTTGATTAATATAGTGAAAACAACAATTATTAATTAAATAACATGACCCTTAATGTTTTTATTGACTATGTTATTCTATTAGTGAATAACATATAATTAATTAAATTGAAAAAAGTATTTAAATATATTACCTAAATTTAATAATAATGAATAAATCCTTGTCATGAATAAAAATAAAATTGTACAACAATCATTTATAATACCATAATAAGTATAGTGATTATTCTTTTATCCTTCAAGCTATAATAGAATAGTGAGAATCCCAAAACCTCATATTGATTTTTTACACTAATACCATGAAAATAATGTTTTCATATTAAGAAAGATAAATTTCATTACCCAATTTTTTTAGTCACAATAAAATAAATTCATAATAATGTTGGAACATATTGCACTCAAAATTACAATGATCACATTAAATATATATTAATTTCATTCATTTTATATATCAAAAATTATAACCAATCAATTATTTAATAATAAAAAATCCCTTTACCAATCTACAATATATACATTGTTAATAAGGTATATACTAATATTTTTTTTCATTAAATAAGGATATAGTACTTAAAAGAAAAATTTATTTAATCCTTCATAAACTTCAAATAATATGGTATCACCTATTAGTACTCAAACGTCACTAAAAATGAAAGAGTTATAATTACATATAAAATTTTCACAGGGTATAAAAAATTCATTAAATTAAATTTATATTTATGTAATCATGTTCCTGAAATAATATACTAAAACACGATTAAAATGTATCTATTTTAATTTTTTATATTTAAAATTACTAACATTCGTAACTATTAAATCATTAAACACAAATAACTACTAGTAATATTTCAAACGCCCTAAATCTCTGTTTTCTATTTATTATATATAGATTTATGATGATTTAGATTTTTTAAATAATATTTAATAGCATAAATCAGTAGTCATGAATAATCTCTACTAAATGATTCAAATTGAAAATACTTGTATCAATAAACCATTTTGTGGGCTAGAAACCCAATTTAAATTGAATATGTAGATTATAATTGATTACTTCTTCAATAATATATATGTTTTTTTATAACACCTATATTTTCCAAATATATATTTTTTTTATAAGTTCAACCAATATTTTCCCTTTTTTAAATGATGAAGTTCTATTCGATAGGTCCCCTATAATTCATTAAGAAAATTATCGTACCTTACCAATATTGTTAGTAAAAATAAATATTATATTATATGGCTATTTTATCAATGATTAATATAAAAACTTAATTATTGATGTTCTGTATGGTAAAACACATCAAACATAATGTTGTATTAAGGGAAAACCAAAAGAACCATGGCCCAAAGTGGTGTGCATAACAGAGTCGCAATGAATTTTCAGTGAAACCATGTCATTTTCTTTTTCCATTTTTTTAAAAAATAATATTAATTTCATATAGATCAGATTAAATGTTTTCTAATATTTTAGGAATGAAAATATTTTATTGATTTATTTATTTTTACATAAATAATTATATATTACTGACATATCAAATTTTTTATTAATTTATATTTGATGGAAGTCATCACAACATATATTTTTTTTGGAAAGAAACTTCTAAAAGTTATATTATTTTTAATACATCATCCATAAAACCATAAAATACCACAAATATTTCTTAACTCAATTCAATCAAAATAATAGATAACGAATAACATGAGAATAAAATTCTAAAATTCCCATATTGGATTTGGTTCACCCATATTCTGACCCATTTTATCTCATTTGATATCAATAATTATAAAATGAATATTAGGTAGATATTGGTACTACCCATAAAATAATTAAAATCACATATATGTGTTCTATTAAATAATAATAAATTCATAACATCAGAAAAAATGAAAAGAAATGGGTTTTATAAAAATTCAATCATAGAATAACTCGTGGAAAAGGGATCTGTTTCATTAAAATAATCCCATTAATATCAAAAACCATAATGATAATGAATATGGATTTTATACATATATAATATTCTAAGAAACACCTAATAAAAATTAATGGGGTTTTCATTAACAAAACAAAATATCATTAAAATATTCTCCTAAAAAAACTTTACATTATGAATTATCTTCCACAGAATATAATCATTTCCTAAGTATTATGGGAAATATTTATTTGAAAATAAAAATGAAAAAATTAAAATGAAGTAAAAAATAATTTAATGGTCATGATGGAGGGATATTATATTTCATTAGTATAAGTTTTAAAATTATTCATTTCATATTATTATTTAAAAAATTAAAGAGTACCTCATTTGATAAACTAAGAGGAGATTCCTTTCCTTAAATATTATTAAAATTACACATGTTAAAAATGAATTTTTAAAATAATTTAATAATAGAAAATTAATCATTAAAACACATTAATAAAAAATAATTAAAAATTAGGTTTTTACTAGAGACAAAAATGATGTCTTCTTTCATTAAAACCCTACTATTGGTATCTTGAGTAATTACTACATAAGGATCCAGACATAAACATTACATAATCTAGTTAATTAAACTAGAATTCACATTCATACATTTCCAATTATCTTTCTTGTTAAACATTTTATGGAATTATGATATAAATCAAACATATCAACCCATATTCATATAAATATAGTACTACTAAAATAATATCCATTTGATTAATTATTAATTTTTTTAATAAAACTTGAATCATTTTCATGACATAACTTCACAACCTTTATCATGGCTTCTTATTTTCTCTTACCCATCACTAAAACCCTGTGAAAGATGTTTTATAACATGGGATGAGCACAAAAATATCATTATGGTACATAAACATAATGATATAAAACATTATTCTTTGAATAAATATAAACATGTGGTATGACTTTCACAAATACATAAATCTCCCTCATAATGTATCATATGCTTACTTTTGGAATTAAGTGATTTCAATAAAACATATTATACCTAAATAATACCCCAAGGGTATCTTGTAGAATTATTAATTATTTACCAATAACACTCAAAACTACAAAATGATTTGTATCCATAAAAAACCCTTAGAATATAACTCTCATGGAAACCTTATGTTGTACCACTCATGGTTACCATATGGTGTAACTATCATAGTCAAATAATAAATAACCATACGATCGACCTCCAACATAAATATACCTAATGAATTGGATGGAGATTTAGGTCCCACCATTCTCTATAACAATACCCAAGAACAAGAGTATAATCATAAACCATGATTAATTTCATAACAATAGTTCTATTTAATTTTACAAATATATATTTATAAATGTGGATTTTTAATGAAGAAACTTAAAAAATACCATATCATTGAAGAAAGAATTGATCAAATAAAAGGAATATTTATATTCATTGTAAATAAATTAAATAAAACATAGTATAATTATTTTTCATTTAAAAATTTATATTAGCATGAAGAAATAATTAATTTATAAAGTTAATCCACAAAATGGAAATTGGGATGATAATTCCCTTAAATTGGGTTTGTCTTACGTCAAATAGTTTTAAAATTCATATTGATCTATTATCCTTGAGATCCACCTTATGTCCCTTGAGTTGAACTTTTGGTGACACCAATAGATCATGAATTTATGTGAGAGGCTTGGAAAGTAGATTAGATAGAATTTTTAAAATGCTCAAAACATTAGAGGTGTGTGGTGAAGAGGGGTTCATTGGTGGTATTTATAATAGGGGACCTGGGGGTTTTTGGATTATTTTATTCATTACATTATTATTTTGGCTAAAGTATATGAATAGTATTATAATTATCACTTAATATATTAAAATAATCAAGGGAACCTATATATAATGGTTCCTAGAACGTTCATGATGTTATCAATAGTCTATTTAACATAAAATGTATATATACCGTAAATTACTATATTTCAATATTCACAAAAATTTATGTATTTAATAATAACAAAAAAATTTCACCCTATCCATTTTCAATGTTTTGAATTATTAAATATCCTATATTTTATCAAAATAATTTTCTAAACATGTAGAATTTTATTTTTAATTAAAATCATAATTTATTGGTGAAAATATTTAAAACAATAAAAGATTTTATAGAATCATGAAATATTAAAAAAGGTATAATAAATATTATATTATAAAAATAAGATTTTAAAATATTTATTAAGGAACCAATTTAATGAAAATAAATTTTATAATAAATAGTTCAATTAATATCAATATTTTATATAACGATTTTTTCAAAAAATACCAAGAATTATTTTATCTTTTTCAATATATTTATTAACGGAATAGATGATATAAATATATAAACTTTTAACTTTTATTAAAACTATATTATTTATATACTTTTATATGTTGGATTACTATTCTACTGGAATCAATACCACTCTAAATGGTCAAGTTACTATTCCGAAGGTCATGTTTCAATTTCATCTGTATAAATTTCTTAATTTCTATAAATTCCACTTATTTCTTAATACATTTATATTGAATTTAAATATTTAATTCAGAATTGGAAAACAAATTATAGTTACCTGGGTTGTAACATTCACCCCACATTATGTAAATTGCATTCTCACAATTTTAATTTATTTATTAAACATGTAAGGATAACATTATCCTATAGCATTTTTAAATTCCCATATGGATTTTACATCCATTTTGTTTCTACAAAAAAACATAACCTTGTTAATTAACTTATACCATAAAAATTTCTAACTATGATCATGAATGTGAATTGGTTTCTATTTATATGAACGGTTCACTTGAAACTGAACTACTTTTAGGTTTAATAATTGAGATGGATCTTCTGCATACTTTCTCGACATCGAAAAATAGAAAAACAAGTGCACCTAAGATAAATTCTATAGAATAGCTATTTAGTAAGAAAATTTCACTAAAATATATAGGTTTTTTAAAGGCCCAATGAAAAATATACTCACCTATCCATTCATAAAAAACACATAACACTTTTCGAGGTGACATTTTTGGGAAAACATGATCACCTTCATCAAAAAAAAATATTTCTTTCTATTATCTGTATAACTTTTATGCATACTCTAATCTATCAATATGTTCGTCTAGATCATTTTCACTTTATTTTCCTCTTTCTCTAATATTTATTTTCCCTTTGAAATCCTTTCCCTAAAATCCTCCAAAATTGCTGGAGTTCAACATCATTTTCCCTATAATTCCTAAAAAGGTTCCAACAATATACTTGAATATAAAATGTTATTATTAGAAAACACGAATAATGAAATATGTTGATCCCAACTTCCCAGTTGATCCATTGAATAAGATCAAAGAATTTCATCCAATGTCTGAATTTTTGTCTTTATTTTTCCATCCGAATGAGGATGATAAGTATTACTGAAATTTAATTATTTTCCCAATTACTTCGAATGCCCTTTAAAAAAGATAGAATTGAACCTGATATCACAATCCGATAAAATGTAGTGATGAACCCCTTGTAATATGATAATATAATTCAAGTGTAGTCGAGAAATAAGATCTGGAGAAATAGTTTCTCAAATAGGAATAAAATGAAATGATTTAGTTATCTAATCAATAAATACCAAAATTTCATTGTTACCTCGAGATGTCTTCGATTGTCTAACCATGAATTCCATTGATATATTTTTCCCATTTCCACTCTATAACTAGAAAAGGCTGAGATATCCACATTTTTAGTTGTCTATCTTCTTTAACCAATTGAAAATTCAAACATTTCATTGTGAAATCAGCAAATTCTCATTTCATTCCATCCGACGAGTAATACTCCCAAAGGTCCCTATACATCTTAGTACTAACTAGACGAAATAAATTTTTTTAACTATGAGCATGAAATAACAATTATTTCTTTAGATTTGAATCACAAGGAACATGTAATCTCATTCAAAATCACAATATATAATCATTATCAATATTAAATTTATAAAACTTACCTTCCTTAACAAATAATACCATTTTTTAAAACTCATGGTGTTCCTTCTGTGATTTCCTAATTCTACTTAATAGAGACAACAACAATGCCACCTAAAACAAAATAGAGGATTTTTGTGCACCAACAACCTCTAAGACAAAATTTATCAAATAATTAAACATGGGGTCATGTTCCAAACAAATCACCAATAATATAGCTTGATGTTTTCATCTCTAGGAATCTACAGCATTGTTTAATATTCCCAGATTTCCACTGATGGTGCTATAATAATCCTTTATAAGTTTAGTCCATAAAAATGATTAACCTAAATTATTATCGAAAATACCTATAAATTATAATTCTCGGTCATGTGTGGGATAATTTAACACATGAGGTTTCAATTATACTTAATCATAAGAAATTACCAGATCATTTTGCATCATAACACATCCATGTCTCTTCAATATATTATCATTATAGATGAAAAAATTGAAATTTCTAGACGAATGGAAAAAATTAGATGATTCACTAATCTTTATTCTAGTAAATGAAAACAAATATAATAGTCTTCGGTCCAAATAAATTTAACACCATTTTATTTGAAATTATTTTGTTGGAATGATAACTTTTTAAATATTTTATCCTACTTTCACTAATAACATTCCAATCCAAGTAAATTTCAAATCTCAATAACATTTCTTGGTTTGGTACAACTATCAACCAATTTTGTTTCTTGCGGGATATAATTTAATTCCATCTTAATTTAAAATGTTCCTAAGATAACAAATATCTTACAACCAAAAGTCACAATTTTTATATTTCCCATATAACATTTTTTCTTGGAGAGTTTGTAGGAGAATCTTTAAATAATTTTCACACTCGTTAATTAATATTAGAAGACCCCAAAATATCATAAAAATACCAAAAGAAACATATCCTAGTAATAAAATATGATTATATTCATAAGATCAATGAATTAAGCTAGGAATGTTTTAGAATAGAAATATATAACAAAAAACTTATAATTTTCATATCTAGAATGAAATTATATTTTTGGTATGTCATCCTCCTTCATAATCAAATAATGGTAACCAGACATCAATTCAATTATTGAAAAATAATGATCTCTATAGATTTAATCAAACTCATCATCAATAAATAGTAATTCATGTTATTGAGAATAATGTTTTTAAAATACATATAATCAATGCATAGTCAATTGTAATTTTCATTGTTTTTAATGAAAAAATAGGAGCACCAAATAGTGAAGTGATGGGATGGATGAAACTATTATAAAGAAACTCCTACAATTAATTTTTCAATTCAAGAATTTCTACTTGTTCCATTCAATAAGGGGGTCTAGAAATTGGATTACCCTGAGGAACTATGTAAATGTTAAATTCAACTTCATGATTAGGTATAACATGGAGAAAATAATAATGGAAAACATATAGGAATTAATTTAACACTGAAACATAATTAATCATATCAGTTACATTTTTTTCAATGATGTGTGTAAGATAAAAGTCATTTCAATATTTTAATAATTTCTCATATTCTAGATATGTTATCAATAGTATGAGTTCAATGTTTTATAGAAACTGGAACTCTTTCCATAAAATATTATTTATCCCTACAATCAATCTTATCCTAATATACAAAAATCCAAAACATACTCAAAATAACATCAAACTATACATTGTTAAGAACAATAAGGTTTTTATGAAAGGAATTTCCACCAAAGAAACAGGAGGAATCTTATAATATCATTTCAATAATATTCCCCCTTTGTTTTCTTACCATAATCCCTTGATTCATTTTTGTAGGTGAAATTTCCAATTTATGAGAAAATTTCTCAAAAATGAAGGAATTTTCATACCCAATATAAAACCAAAAATTAGAAAAATATGAGTAAAATAACAATGTACCTAAGATCACTTATTTGGAGGTCCAAAAATCTTCTCATGTAGTCACAAAGGAACTCACTGCACCTTTCTATTTATTATTGGGATTCTTTCCATCATTTATATCTTTCATTTGGAATGTATTTTTATAATGACCCATCCCACAACATTTAAAACAAATTACAGTTTAGTTATTAGGAATAAAAATAAGATCATTTTATTTACAACATCAAGCTATCTTTTTAATCTAACTACATTGAAAACACATCCCAAATTTTTTAAGGCCATCCTGATGGTTATTTTTTACCAAACATTCAATAAAATGGAAACATGAAATTCTTCCCATCATATACCGTTGAATGATTATTACACATTTCTTTCCATATAGAACTATTCTACTTCAATTTTACATTTTAAACATGACCAAATCCATTTATACCATCTCAGCATATCAAAGAAGTTTCTCATACCTTTTAAATTAATGATATTCCAAACCTCTTTAGTATCATTCTTCAATCCCAAATAAAAATGATTGATATTACTATCAAGATATCGAATAAAGGTTGTAAAATAAATTTCCCATCGATTGAGTTTTTCTTCATATATTGATAGAGAATCTATGTAATTTTTTAAATTCAATTAATGATTTTTCCATCCTAATTCAAACCCCCTGAGGAATATATTTTCCGTGGAAAGTATCCATAAATTCATCCCATTAAAATGCATTATTCTCCTCTCTACCCCTAGTATTACTGACCATTGACCACCACTATATATCTTAACATTCAAAATGATAAATATCTAGACTTAAATAATGATTATCAAAACACCACATGACGTCAAATATATTTTAAATGGGTTTAATCTACCATTGAGCTACCATTGGGTAATAAGTTCTACAAAAATTAATAGGGTGTTCCCTCATAAAATTTTCCACTATCAACATGTTCCTTTTTGGTACATTATGTTGGTCAAATTTATAGATTACCATGAAATTTATTTTATACTTAATATAATCTAGTATGATCAGAATCTATTCATTTCGAATCCCTACCATTCCATGTTGTTGATTTAGAAAGATACCAGCCTCGCGGTTCCTTCTATCTTTACTTCCCTATTTTTCAGTGGGAAACATTTCTAAATAGTCATATATAAGATAAATCAATTTTTTAATCACAAATTGATATATCATTTCAACATATTCATAACATGAAAATTATTTATTATAATATATTAAATTATCCCTAACCTCCAATGTTAACTAAACCATGCACTGATACCAACTATAAGGACCAGACCTTAAACATTTCCTAATATATAAAATTCTACTAGATTTCAAATTCCTACATTACCAGATATCATTTTGGTTATTGGTTTAAATAATATGGAAATAAAGCATACATATCAAACCACATTCATACAAAATGGGTAAAACTAAAATATTATCCATTTCTTTTATAATACAATTTTTTTAATAAAATATAAAATGTATTCATGAAAAATCATCACAAAACACCTATTGAAATCTTCTTTTCTATTGCCCATAATTATATCCTAGATAAATCAATTTTATAACTTGTGATGAGCAAAAATATCTTAATAAGGTATATAAAAATCTGGAAACAACCCATTAGTCCATGAATACATATAAACATATGAAATCATTTACAAAAATACATTCTAATCAACCAAAAAGCAGTATTTAATTACATTGTAAGATAATAGATTTCTATAAGATAATGATAAAAAATAAAAAATTAAATTTATCTTGGAGAATTACTAACATATAACTTATAAACCTCATGACTAGCATATATTTTGTAACCCTAAAGGCCACCACAAAATATGACTGTCACTTCTACTTTACGATGTTACCCGCATATATTACTTATGGTAAAACAATCATAATTATACTTCAAGTACCCTTACAATGGAACTCCAACATAAACATACATAAGTCATTAGAGGGTGATATATGTCCCAACAATCATAAAAAAAATCCAAGAAGTATAACCTAAAAATAAAATAATAATCATTCATAAAAAAATCCAATTTTAATTTTTATAAAATTGAAACCTGAAAGATGATTTTTAATGGATAGTCCATTACAAATACCATATCATTAAATATCGAACTGATCAAATGAAAGTAATATGTATAATCACTATAAATCCACATAATTAAACATCATATAACCAAATTTCATTTAAAAAATAATATGAGCATGAAAAAAATATCAATGTAATTGGTTAACCCAAATAATTGAAATTATTTTATGAATTATCTTACCTTTGGTACCTCTTACTTCTAATGAGTTTCAACTTTCCCTTCATCTATTTTCCTTGAGATCTTCTTTCAAGCCATTAGTTTTTGCTTTTTTGTGAGACTTGGAGGTATTGAACATGGGTAAGAGGTTTGGGAATATTATTGGGATGAATTTGGAAAATGATCAAAGCATGAGAGGTGTAAAGAGAATTATAAGGAGGGTTGGTTTTTATATGCTCAAGAATTTAAAAAAGACAGATATATATTGGTTATATTTCCCTCCATTCCAAATCCGATTAACATATTAAAGGTATTTATTTATATGAATACATTGATATAAAATTCAATATCTGTATTTTTTCAATGATTGGATGCATAATGATTTTCCCAATTACTAGATGCCCTTAGGGGTCGCTGAATGGTTGTATTCATCCTAGAATTTAATCTAATAAATCAGGTCCCCATAGCCTTCTTTCTAAAACATAATTATAATATTATTTGCCTTTACACATTCCAACTTTTATGTATTCATAATGATCTATTTTATTCCTATAGATGAATCAATATTTATATGATAATTCCACTAAATGATGATATCGATCCCAGTCACCAAAAAAGACCATATAGAAATCTCTCAACATGTAATCTAGTGTCTGAATGGTCCTATCATACAAATAATATATATGATGATGACAGTAATTGAGTGATTTTATATCAAAATATTACATAAGAATTATCCAAAACATCGAGGTAAAACTTGGACCCTGACCAGATACAATAGAATTTGGTAATACATGCAACCTTATAACTTATTTAATTTATATTCTAGAAATATGATCTAAAGATAGATCAACCATAATAGTAATGGATTGAAATATTTTTTTATGCAAATTGACATAAACACATATAGAATAATTCCCATTAGATATTTTGGGGAGTCCATTGACAAAAATATTAGTAATATTATCCCATTTCCATATGAGTACGGATAACGATTATAACATACCCTAAGACTTCTATCTATTATCCTTAACTTGCTAATATATAATGAATGAAAATAAATAATCTACAGTATATCAATTCATTCCATAAAATTTCTAAAAGGTTTTTCAAATCATTTTACATCTATATAATTCTAAGATTAAGAGAATCTAAGGAAAAATGAGCTTCACCCATCAGTTCCTTATTTTAATCTTATACTAATAGAACACATAAATATATTTCAAACTATATTATTCCATCATAATGAAGTATTATCATAAGAAAAAATTTCACATTATTTTGAATCTCTAGATAATAACTTTGAAACTCATTTATTTTACATGACTATATGTTCAATCTATTTAATTTATAGAAATATCAAGTTATTTTTTATCCTCATCATAGATATTCCATCATTATTATTTTGAATCAAATAATCTTCCACCTTGTTCTCTTTATAATCATTAATCATCTATTATAATATTGTTTGATTTATTTTCATATCCAAATGAAAATATACTTTTATCATTTTTGATTTGTTTATATGTCACAAAATTCTATTGAAATATAATTACATCATATCAAAAATTCCTAACATTGCCACAGGAAACTCTAAATCAAGATTTTTGAAAATTTTCTCATTGACCATTAATTATCCCCATTAATAACCTATAATCATATCATTCTACATGAAAATTCATCCTAATCACTTATTTTATGGATCAATGTTATTTAAAAACCCTTTCCTACTATAGGGTTGTGTAAGCATAAATACATTGATTAGCCTTCTTTAAAGTTACGTACATCATTCCTCACATTAATCCATCTAATAGAACATGGTACACAAACATGATAACATGGTGAGTGGATTATATGTCTAAGAAACATTCTCCATAAAGGGGATATAATATCCATAAAAAGTAGGAAAACTATAGATCTCAGTCAACGTGGATGTTCTGGAACAATGTTCAATAACTTCTATACTAAAAGGGTCTTCTAATATACCCTCACATGCGATTATATGACTAAATATGAAAACTTATTTAATGAAAAAATTAATGCAAAGTTATTTTATTCATAAATCATTTAATTTCATATAGTCATTATCATAACTCGAAAATTATATTCAATCTCTTCATTTCCCATTGATTAAATAATAATATCTTTTATAAATTCTACCATAAATTGGGTAGGAAAATAATAAAATACTTCCTTAATTAAATCAATGAATATATTGGATCCATTTTAAGACCAAATAGACCCACTATAAAAACCTAGTGTCCATATATTATACATGATTATATATTGGGTATATCATCATTCCAAACCCAAAATTTATTATATCAAGAATGGGGATCAATCATTGAAAAGTAATGATTTCCATGTAGTCTATCAAATGAGTCATCAATATCGGGTAGAGGATTTTTGTTATTGATTATGATCTTGTTAAGTTCTCAATAATCAATGAAGAGTTAAATTGTCCCACATTTCTTCTTATAAAATAGAATAACTTCCTTCCATGGTGACACACTTGGCTAGATAAATCCCTTAAAAATATTCTCATGGGGTTTCATCTTAAATTCTTGAACCAAAATCAGGGTTGTTCTTTATAGTTTCGAGGAAATAAGTTCCAGACAATGTATGGGATTTATGAAAAACACAACATCACAATTTTGTGAAGTACATATCAAATTTTCATGAATGAGATCAATAATATCGTTAAAAATAGGAAACTATTCTATGTTGAGTTTCACCCAAACCACAAGAGTAATTCCACTATTTTTAATAAGAATCATGACCTGTAATATGGGTGTAATTTTCATAAGTAGTTAATTTTTATAGTCACACGGATATGAAATCATAGGTTTGTTTAGAATATGAATCAAAACATCTACTACATTGAAATTAATGATGGATAAATGAAATAAATTCAATTAATTTTGAAACTAACATTGAATTCTACTAGAGGAATAATGATAAAAATTGTTGGAAGCACATTCCCATTAATTACTACTAGAGGAAAATCATAGGCTTTGGATGAGAATATCATACCATTAGGTGTTTTAATGTTAACACAACATCTAATTTTTGAGGTGGTAATATGATACCATTATAATATTATTTAGATATAAAATGGTTGGTAGATATAGAATCAAATAATAGACTAGTAGTTCTTGAGTGGATGGTATTATTTCATATAACCACATCATTATCAAACCCATCATCAGAATTTCTTATCAAATAATATTTCACATATTTTCTGAAAGCCTTCTAAGTCGTTAATTTAAGACACTAAAAAATTGTTCTACCATAGAATTAGGATGGATTACAATAATATAAAATTTCCTCACTAGTATTGTTAATCATTACTCATAATCCCAATAGATTTGCCATAATTTTCATTAACTCGTGGAATTTCATCTCTTTTTTTATATTATGAATAACAGACAATTGCTTATTGAAAAAATATATTTTAAATTTAACCCACTCTTTAGATTAATTTTTTATTATTCACTCATTTTATTGATAATATACCACCACTTATCAACTTTACCTTTGAAACAATAATCATCCCTAAATAAAATTTTCAATATCCAAACGCTAGAGAATGGGAACTATCATTTATATTATACTAATCCATTTCTATGTGACTGGTGTATCAGTGGACAAAAAAAATGATGGTGGATGTTTCTAAATGAAGGAATCAACATAACATTGTTCCCTCATTCTATCCTTGGTATGATTAGTGTGGTTTCTAGATTAAGAAATTTACTTGAGCATTGAAACATGTTTTTTAATTTTATTTCCCATAACATTTAGTTCGATTAATAATTGAATTTTCCATGACATTTTGTATTAATTTAATTCCATTGGGCACAATCCCATAACTGAAAAAATCATAGGATGAGAAATAATATTTATTGTGGGAAACTAAATTATAATTAAAATTAATTTTTATATGTGTAAATTTTAAAACATGATTCTATGAAATATCTTGTACATTACACAATCATTACAAATTTATCCAATAAATAAAAAATCACCCGGGTTTTTTACTAATGTTTTCTTTTCCTAGATTTTACGGTGTTACTAAAAATATCTCTAATAATAAAAATATAGATTTATACATTTCTCATAGAGATATTATATCAAAATATATGAATATTCATTACCTAACATTTTGATCCATGCAAGATTCTCATAGGTCTATTCTCTTTAAAACATGGAATCAAAAAAATATGGTTCCTAAAATATTAACATCATCTCTGTCAAATTATTTTAAATTAAAATAAATCTTCTTCAATATATAATACATAATACACTTCTTCATAAAATGGGGAATGCAAACATAATAAAATAGTGATATCCTATTCTTTTTAAGGGAATGAATAAGAGATACAAATTATTGTATGTATATAACAAGAGAAAATGGTATAATTACATAAAGTTAATATTTCAAAACCCAACCATGCATTACATTTATCATAATAATTTTACGTGAAATAAATTTTTGACCACTATAGGATATGAATCATAATATAATAAAAAATAAAGATCCATGAGAAAATCTATTTTTTGTTGGAAATAGTTATTTTCTATACAAATTAGCATAAAAATTAATCTTCATTGATGTAATGGTTCATTTACAAGACAATAATTGTGTAATGGTATCACTACCTATGTCATAATATTATTTAATGTTCTCTGATAAGAATAACATAGTGGATAAAGTCCCATACTCAACTACATTCACTCTCCATTTTATTCATGTAAATCCTTTGAGATATTAATATTTACTGAATTAATTTGAGGTAGATATACGTCTCAACCATTACATAATTAGAATCATACATATATTTTCCAAAAGATCATAAAAAATTTATCATATCGTGTATAATTAAAATAAATGTTTTTCATGAACATTTCATTAAAGAATAACCCATGGGAAAAACACATTTAATTAACATAATTCCCTAATAAACATAAACCATCAGATTAATGAACAATTATAGTATTTTTGGATCATATACAATGTAATTCATAAACCACATTGACTTATTTTAATTTTGATCAGTCAATGGTAATTAAAACATTCATGTGGAAAATAAACATTCCATTTTAAAATAACATCATCATAATATAAAAAGTTCTAAAACATTATGTTATTTCATTTGAAAGTTATTATGGTAACATCTGATGGATGATAATAACCATTTTTTAGCCATTATTGAAGGAAATTCTATTCATTACATATAATTTAAAACAACTGTCCTTCCAATGTTTTTTACCAAAGTCATAATGTGACTCATTTTGAAAACAATAAGAACATTTATTTAAAACATTAAAAAATTAAAACATGGAAATTTGAATTTGAACAATCATAAAATAAATATATAAAAATGATTTAAATTTTTTATATAACATGGATATGGATGTATTTTATTATGTCCCAAGAGAGAAATGATGAAGGGTTTCATTAAAAAATGTAATCTCCAGTACATAATATGAGGAAAATAAAATGAAAATAAAGGTGTATTTTCATGAAATTACCAAAGGAAATGAAAATTCAAGAGGATATTGAGATGTTTATTAACGTATCCCACCATTTTGTTATATAAAATTTCTTTACATTATATAAATAGTGGATACTATAATGTTTAGTTTATTGGAAAAAAGGAACATAACTCATGAAAACATAAAACATTATTCAAAAAAGACATGAAATATATCTACATGTGTTCACTCTTGGATTATTTTACTACATGTTATATCTATGAGATATATGTAAAATGAAATAGGTGGTAATGGATCTCATTAAGTGAATATATAAGAGACATATATAATATGTGAAAATGGGATATTTAAAATGTAACGTAAGGATTAACATTAAATAATGAAAAAAGGTATGTCATAATAATAACAACATGAATCATTACATGTAATTGTTTCTATAATATTTACATGAGAGAGTCCTAGGAATATCACAATGGTTTATCTCCAAGGTGTCATAAATTAAAATTAACAAGATTATTTACAATGGAACCATAAAACATTTCATCTATAAAAATTAAATTCATTACCCCATATACTATTGTTATATCAATGTGCTCATTTTTTATCTACCAAAATCATTTGATACAAATATATAATAATTAATAATTTTATTAATAACCCATAGGGAAACAAATATTGGTATTTTTATCAAAAAAATGGATTACCAAAGAGCTTAAAGACGTGGTTTTTTTGATATTTTTGATCCCATAATATAAATTAAGTTTTCATATAGGTAAATCAGCAAATAAAGAGTTATTTTTAAATCTAGTTGAATAACCATTGAAATTAAATGTTGTTTGGGTAATAAAATAAAATGGAAAAGATAATTTCTCATGTAAAAGAGTGAAATTGGAGATGTAAATTTAGTATCATTCTAGGTTTAAAGCATGGTTTTAAAAAATGTTAAAATGAGAGGGGAGTTCAGATGAAAATAAGGAGTAGTCTATGAATCCTAGTTGGATTTCTTTATAACCTCTAGGTTTATGGTAAATATCTCCTTAGCATTCGGATGAGGTTGTAATACCAATCAGGGGATCCCTAATTTGATGATACATAAGACGATTTCTACAAACAAATTCCCACAATTTAGTGATAGTTCATATTCGAGAAGTTGTTCAAAAATAGGGTTCTACATTTCAAAAGGAGGCAATAACCCATGATTTTAATATGATGATCCATTAGATTTTCCATCATTTAATATAGGATCTGGGTGTATCCAATTCAAATGAATCAACCCCTTTGTGTACTATTGGAATAACATGGGTATTGGCGATCCTATATATCCATGATCCTATGAAGAGGCATTTAGTATTAAGGTTCTTCCATATATATTCATTTTCAAGTGAAAAAACGAATATAAACATGTCATAAGATGGTTATAGAGTTAGATTTTTGGAGGAATTTTGATATAGTTATAGTCTATTTGAATCATGATACTACAACTGGTCTGGGGATCAAAGGTCCCCACCCAAAAGACAATGTCTTGGACTAGGGAAGGATAAGTTGATCAAAAAACAAAAGGATACTATCTTTGGTGCACTCAGTAGTATTTATTTATAGGAATTTTCTAGCATGCTTTCAGAGGTGTGTGTTTCTATGGGTTTTAATACAGTTATATCTCTTTGTCTAGGGAAACTGGATGAACCTCCAAGTAAAATTTAGCTCCAAAAATCGTTATCATTAAAGAATGTAGATGATAATGGTAATGTTAACCAATATAGATTTGAAAAAAGTTCAAGCGGAGATATTATGAGGATATTGAGTTAAGTGATGACGAAGAAGATCACCAAAAAATATAAATTAGGATCCAAACATCCAATGGGACATGGTAGTAGGTTTAAGATATAGGAATAGAATTCAAAGAGTTATTAACTCTATGAATTTTATAGTTATTTAGTGGTGGATAGTAATAAGTCTTCGCAATGAATTCTAAAATATTCCCAAAACAATTGTTACTAGATTGTCAGGTAAGGAAAAGAAAAATGGGACTCATATAGAACTAAGATAACCATCAAGTGATGAAGTTGATTTGTATCTATCATGTATATTATTATATCCCGATCTATTCGAGGATAATATTTCCCCTGAAGGCAATGTAAATCATTATAATTTGGAACCATTGTAGGATAGATCCATAAACAGAATGGAAAGTATGGATGAAATAAAAAATGTGAATTTAATGGACCTTTTTATGCACTCTAAAGAGTAAATGTTATAAAAATATTTCAATATTAACGATTCTAAAAAAATTTCAAAATTAAATATTTGAGATATCAATTATATTATACATTAATTAAGATTAATTGGTGTGGATCGAAAAACTTGACCACATTTTTTCTTGATGATTTAATGAAAAGAATATTAATGTGGAGTAATACATTCAAGATTTGAACAAATTGGATGTCCATTTTGAGGATCTTCTACTAATTGGAAGCTTTATAGGGTGGAGGGTTCTAATATTCTTGGTTGTGTTTTTCATGATTTTGTGGGCTTATTTTTTGTTGAGTTATTTTCATTGTATATACTTTGGTTTCCCACCTTTTCCTCAAAAGTGTTTTTTGAAAAAAACCTTAATTCCATGTCAGGGGTATCCCATTCATAAATTACTCATTATACAATAATTGTATAATATAAAGATGATAATGTAACATAGTTAGGAAATTATAAGAAATACCACAAAAAAAGGGAACTTGAATGGAATTGAGAATCATATATTTGTCTTATTATGAAGATTTTTTCCCAAAATATGAGGATGGAACCATGGGGGCCTGAGGACACCTACAAGAAATTCATTATGGTGAAAAATACCAAAAGAACATAGAATATGGATTGATGATAAAGTAAATGGATAAATTGGTGGCTATTTATATATAAAGTAGATGATTTCTTTAATAATTTCCAAATATATTTATTTTAAATCTAGATTATTGAAAATTAAAATTGAATGTCTTATATGTGGTTTTGTCCCATTGTTTTTGGAATTCAGGGCATAATTTATGCCATTTTAATCAACCAAAACTAAAAAAATTTATTGAATATTATTGCATAGAAAAGTAATTATTCTATAATTTAATCATTTTAAATATCAATTTTTCATTTTTGACACTGTAAAATAACTTATAGTTTTCTAAATTTATTAAAATAAATTAATATAAATAATGATAAAAAATATTATATATTAGGTCTTGGAATGGTTTTAATTAATTGTTAAATTTTTATTATATAAATATGTTTTTATAAAATGTATTGAAACCCTAAAATAATATTTATTTCAATTCAAGAAAAAATTAATTATTTTAGAAAATACTAACAAATTCACCCTGACATAATTTCTCTTTGCTGATTTCCAAAATTATGTTGATTTTACCTCAATATATTTATAAATATTATAATTTTTTCTTTTAAATATAAAAATCATTATGTATTTTAATCCTGTAGTTTAATGTCCCAATAAAAATTCTAAGACATATAAAAATTTCCTATCACATTATAAATATATTTAATCATTTATATTTATGTGATAGTGTTTTGGAGAATATTTTATTGAATTAAATAATATTTAGAATAGTGGATTTTATTATTAAATTACATATATTTTATAGAAAAATAAAATTATGTTTTAATTGTTCATGAGAATCAATTTATGAAATTCATCTCAATTAAACATGTATTTTATTATGGAAAAGTGACCTTACAAGAAATTAATGGAATAAAAATTTTATTTATGCAAAGGAAATTAAATTTTATAAAATAACGGTCATGACACATAACCCATTATTACACCTTCATACGCTCTAATAGTAATGTGTGTGATAGTTTTTATTTAATGGGGTGTCTTGGATAACATTTTTCCAAGAGGTAATTTACACCATGTTGAACTTCTCCAATTGTTGAATTCATTCATGCATCAAATGTTTATTCTAATCATTTTATTGGTCACGCGAGAACCCCAGTGACAATATATCCCACCCATGTTTAGTGAAATGGGATTAAAAAACAAAACATTTATAATTGAGGCAATTTATTATATTTTCTTTATCATTATCCATATTTTATTAAATTATATAAAAAATTATAATAGTGAAATTATCAACTAAGGGTATAGTTTTAAATGGTCATCTTGAGAAATGGCCATATTGATGAGATGTCCTATAACATCTAAATCCCAAATATTACATTTCAATCTGTACCTAATAAACCGCAGTTCATTCATTCATGAATAAATTCATTACATTTTATCTTAATGTTATATTTTCATTTAAATAAAATATTTATTAGTTTATTAATATACTTTTTTTATTCATATATAAATTGTATTGTCTATGATGATTCTAGTAGGTTTGGTTGATCCATACATTACAAATTTAGATTGATTTTTTATAGTTGAAATGTTTGGAATTTTAATTGGGTTCACAGTTAACTAATTTAATGTAATTTATAAAAAACTGGTTTATAAATATTTCTTATATTTATAATATTATATAATATTTAGATATCGTTTAATAATGGAAAAAATATCATTTCGAATGACTAGGTCATTACATTCTACCCCCTTTATGAAATTTCAACTCCTTATCTCAGTTGAGAAATGTTTAGTGCTTTCTATCTATTCATCTCAGTTGGTTCCTGCATCATTTCTTCATATTTGTGGTTCCCTTACAATAGTTTGACAATGTGTTTAGTCTTATTTCATATAACCATTTCTATATGGTCTAATATCTCCATCAAATTCTCCTCATAGAAAATTTCTTGTTCTAGTTGTTTCATCTATAGATTCATTACATGTGAGAGATCAGGTATATACTTCAGCAAGTGATATATGTGGAATAAATCATGCATATGATCATGATTTTGTTGAGCTTCAAGATAATAGTTCACTACTCATATTTGATCAATGATTTCAAAATGGGACAATATACCTAGGGATATGCTTCCCTTTCTTTCCAAACCACGTGACTCTCTTCCATGTTTAAATTTAATAGAATAAATTTTCCCCAACATCACACTCCATGTCGCTTATATTATTTTAAGCATAGATCTTACTCTAAATTGGTAAATAATTTATATTTTGCTTTATGGAATGAACCTTTTCTATCAACATTGAACCAAATATTAATCTCAAGTAACTTATTATTAACAAATTCATAAAAAAAACTAGAAGTTCTACATATTTTTCCGAATAGTTATTCATATGGTCCCATTTGAATACTTCAGTATAAGTTATATTTAAATGAGAAATCAACTAATCAGATGTATTTATTCCATTCTATATTAAATTAGATTTATAATTTTCTCAATATTCCCTCAATCATATCAATTTTCCTTTCATATGGGCCATAAGTTTGGGAGAGATATGTCATACTAAAATTCATTTGGATACTCATTGCATGAAGAATAATTCCCCATACTATTGATGTAATCCATGGATCATGATTAGAATCTTTAGAATATAGAACCCCATAAATCCTCATCCATTACATTATTTAAATCCTAGAATGTTTTCCAAGTGATAAATCTTCCTAAATATTGACCATGTAGCTGTCTTTGTGAGTTGATCAACTGTAACCAATATATTGTTGTTTCGATGGGATATTCTTGTGATAATATTGATGAAATATATAGTGATATTCTACCACATCCATTTTGGCATCTGTATTTTTATCAATACCCCTTTATAATTTTTTTTCTACACCTTCACAGTTTGAAATTCCAAACACCCTTCAGTGTAGTCAGAAATACTTCCTCTTGTATTATCCCACCAATAATTATCATGAATGTACCTATACATTTTAGTGATTCTAGGATTTCTATAGAATTTAGAGATATGATATTCAACCATCATATCCTTCCTTATATCTACTATATATGGGACACATGGCCTTGTAAAAAATTTCAATACATTTTCATGATTGATAATGAATCTAGGAAACATCCAATTCTTCAAACTTATATATTATTTTATACCAATGGTTATTCTATTTCATATATCATGATCATCCTTGGTAATAATGGTTGAGAAATAATTTTTATATGGTTGATGATGTCCCTCCAATTATGATTCCCATGTACAATTATCCTATGTCATTAATTAATTGATCACCTTGAATCTTTATTATTTCCAACATAATAGGGTCCATCTAATGGAATGCATAAGTGAATTTATTTTCCCTTTTGGTATTATAATAAATTGAACATTAATTGTATTTACTAATATACATCTATATCCTATATATCTTGTTTCAATTATTTTTTCATAAAAATAAACACAAAACATTCCTGGTTTGACTATATGACACTTTTATCCAAAAATGATATATTCATCATATTATTTGAGAAAAAATTACAACAAATATATATAGGTCATTCATAGGATAATTCTTTTCATGAGGTATTAAATACTGAGATTCATAAAAAATAATCATGTCATTTTTCATGAGGATGTACCCATAGGATTTAAAATATGCATCACAATAAATGAAAATTACTTCTCCAAAAAAGGGTAATGGTCCAGGCCTACACCATCATCCCTTTATCATAAATATTGAAAATTTTGGGATTCACCTAAAAATAATAGTTTTGAGCTATATATCTATCTCTTTCACACTTGTAGAAATTTGCACTACCTTTGAAGAAGTTACCTATGTTATTATTCCCATATTTGATGCATCTAGGGTATTTCATTTTATTTACTCCTCTTCCATGATCTGTGTTCCTCCATGAGTTTTTCCTCCTTGATGAATTAGTTTTATTCGATCTATATGACCACTAAGTATCTCAAAACACCATTTCAACATTAATAGAACTTCACAGTACATCTTAAGATATTTTATAGTTTCATTTTTCCATATTCCTCCGGACATGGGATCTGAGCCCATAAGAGAAACTATCAACATTTTCGTTAGGATCCATAAAAAAATAGAGGTATATCGATTTTATATAGTAATTTTTATCTCATATAATCCCACCAATTTACTTTTCTTATATTTTACATCAGGTAATTATTTCACTATTTTCATTCGCATCGAATCATGCAAAAAATTATTGGAAAATCTTCCCCAAAACACTTCCCAAACCATATCATCCTTCTCCCTAATTGGGTATGTGTATGTATTAAATTCCATAATTGATAAGGTTCTCCATCTTAGTGGTACACATCTAAGGTTATATTCTATTTCAGTGGATAAAGAAGGTCAAAAAAGAACTATTCGGTAGAGCATACCCATTGGAAATAAATCAATGGGTTGGTAGATCAATTGAAATAATGTGTTCATTGACTCATGGATGAAACAAGATAATTTTTCCCCTTCGATTTGAATCTAACCCTTAAATTTTGTTGTTTGTTTTCATAATTCAAGTGATTTGAGTAATCATCCACATGATGTTTTCCATGTTCTCTTCCATAAAATCATTATTAGTGCATCATCCATTTGACTCATTATTTAGGTGAATCCTATTATTTCCATCCATTTTTGTAAAAGAATAAATCCATCATGAGAACAAAGTAAATTTTATGAATAATATACTTATAAATGGTTATTTTTTGATAAAACATCATTCAAAAATATGTTATTACTATCTTTTAATAAAAATTATATTATCTATATATCCTTAATAATGGACCATAAAAATCACGGGATTAACCAAACATATCCCTTGTGGTTTTGAATCTAGGAGTGAATAAAATCCTGTTTTCATGCCCAGTTCCAATTCATGTATAGATTAATATGTTGTATTTAGGTTTTAACCCTATATAAATCTATTCATATCCACATCCATATGTATAGATCAATAATGGTATTTCATTTCTTGAAAAAAAAATTACATAATAATTCACCAAAATTCTAGGATGTTTTCTTATTTTTAGACATCTCCCTATAGTAATTACTAATGTTTTAAAGTCCTAATATCCAAAAATAACTAAATAAATATTGGATTCCAACTATGGAATCCATTATTTTATTATATAAAATTTCATTTCCTGCTAAAAAGAGAGGATCTTTTCATTTTTACTTTCATGGTAAAAAGTTATATAATACAAGAAAACGTACAAAATTATTTTAAAACCACATGATAGACATCTCAATGGGTTCACTATTGGTTAATTTTACTGCATCACATCTCATAGAGATAGTCATCAAGGATTTGGGCTGTGAATGAAGCCTTGTAAGGGACTAAACAAGGGAATCATATAACATGTGACCATGGTACATATAAAAAACATGAGGCACAATAAAAAGGAATCAAAAAGTGGTACATCAAAATAATATGAATATATATCATAACTTGTAAATGTGGATATGTCATTAAAATGAGGCATTTATATGAATAACACTATTAATTGTCACTGAGGTTCCATAAATAATAAATAACAAGGTTACTCATAAAGAAGTCATAAAATAGGTACTCTAGAGAGAATAAATTTATTACCCAATTCATTGAAAAGATATAATGTTGAGTCCTTAACAATTTTTAATTTTATGTGATACATATAGATCATAAAAAATAATTTCATTAGTAACTCCTGAGAAAAATAATGAATGAGATTAATATTAAAATCATTGCATACTAAGGAGCATAAAGACATGATCGTTATTACAATTTTAACCAAAGAATGATAATGAAGGATTCATATATATAAATCAATGAATCCTTAATTAATATATAAATCTTATAGAATACCCTTTTAAATGAAAATATATTAGGGTATTTGGATATAATTGGAAATTGAATTTCTCATTCAAAATAGACAAATTTGCGATGTAAAATTTGCAACATGGCATGCATAAAACTTGGTTTTAGAAAATAATAACAATAGAGAGGGAAGGGGTATACCATTTATAAAATAAACTTCATATATTAATGGCATAATAAAAAATGGAGGAATTTTTTTTGTAAATAAGAATATATACCACATAAAATGGGAACTTGAATGGAAAAGGGAAGTAGATATTTTCATTACCATAAAGATTTGTTCCTAAAACATGAGGATGGAACATGAGGGGATTGAGGAAAAATTATGGCGCTAATTGGGAGGTAAAAAAAATAAATTATTAACGGTGGATTTATATTGAATGAAAACGTAGAAATGAGTGGCTATGTATAGAAATATTGGATTATTGGTTTAATAAAATTCAAATACAGGACTTTAATAACAAGGTTATGGAAAGTGAAAAACTATTGGATTATACTTGGTTTTACAAATGATTTCATACATTTGTGAATTTTTTTTCTATTTTAATTCCCATGAATTTAATATCATTTTTATTACTTTTTTGGCAAGAAATGTAAATTTTCCATATAGTGATATATTTTAAAAACTTTACTCTAGATTTACAGTTATTTTTTATAAATTGATTAAAATATATTAAAATATATAATATTTATAAAATAGAATATTTTATCTCTCTTATTGGGTATAATTAATTATTAAATCATTATGAAATAAGTAATATATCAAAAAATATTCTAAAACCATAAAATAGTATTTTTTAAACTATTCAAGGAAAAATAAAATATTTTTGAAAGTTCTCATAAATTAACTCTATCATAATTTTGATACGACTAATTTCTAAAATAATGTTTAATTTATGAAAAAATATAAATATTATATTTTTTTATTTTCTATATAAAAATACTTATTTATTTAAAAATATCACTCTTTATGTCGTATTAAAAAAAATAGTTTAGAATAATTTTCCGAGGCCATTATAATTTGTTAATAATTTATATTTAGTTGAATGTGTTTTGAGAGTATATTTTATTTAAATAATATTATTAACAATACTTTAGTTAATTATAAAATTTTATATATTATCTAGAAAAATGGAATTATGTTTTATTTTCATATCAATGTTAATTTATTCAATTCAACTAATTTAAACATGTATTTTATTAGTGAAAAATATTCTTAAAAAGAATTGATGGAATAAAAAATTTATTTACAAAAACAATCATACTTATTTTTACCATTTTTATGACATGTAACCCCATATTACACTCACATACTTTCTATGAGTAACATATGGGGTGGTCATACATTCATGGGGTGCCTAAATATACCTTTACTAAGTGGTAATATCAACTCACTTGAACTTCTCATACTGGTGATTTCATTCAAGATTCACCTTTTGAAGATCAAATTGAAATTTGTTAAGGGATAACACTAGTAATGATACCACCCTCCCATGATCAAACAAATGGGATTAAAATGACATTAATCTACATGTGGAGGCCACCAATTCTCCTTTATATATCATGAATCTATTGTCATCAAAACTTATAAAAAATTATTTTAATTGTAAAATTTTAAATTAACATTATTGTTTCAAAATTTAAAATTTTTCAAAGGTCATATTATCTAATGATCATATAATTGTTGAATCCCAATAGTATTATTTCCATTTATACCCTCTAAAGGACTCTTTATTATTTCCCAAAAAAATAACTACAAATTATCATATGGTTATATTTTCATTTCCCTATTATGTTGATTGGTTTTCTAATATTTCTAATTTATTTGTAGATAATTATTATTGGGATTGAAGATTCATGTAGATTAGGGGGATCCATTATTTCTCATTTTATCCATTTTATATTATATTTTGGTCTACTGATAATTTTTGGACTTTTAATTAATGTCATAACTGTTTAATATAATGGTCTTTATAAAATTTGTTTGGTTGACATTAATTATTATGTGTATATTATTGTATAGTATGTTGAAAAAATAATTCCTAAATCAAATAACATTTTTAATGTCTATTTTGATAGTTTTTTTTTATAAGATTTCATCATCATAAAATAACAATAAACAATATCAATAAAAAATTGGTTTGTAACCTAAAACCCATTACCCAATGTTTTCCATTATACAAAAACACTAAAACAACCTATAAAAAATTTTATTTGTTATTTTTGTAAATATTATTAATATTAATACTTATAATATCATATATGTCACCTTTATAACATTTCAACACCCTTTTTAAAAATTAATTCCTTATTAAAATATTTACTTCTTGGTGTTAATTATTTTTATTAATATGAGTATTTTGGTACGGTACGTCCTGTCCCTATACATTTATCGAGGTGAAATATAATAATGATCATAAACAATGATATAAATATCATATATTTAAAACAAATATATATTTATATACATCCATTATTGTTTCAGAGAGAAAATTTATTTTCACCATTTATGGAGGTGGTAAACCGATCGTAATCTTGAACGATGATTTCATTTTTCAACAAATGGATTAAATGAAAGGTAAATAATAATAATTATACAGTCACTAATAATAATAATTTAATATATATCATATATATTCATTTAATATATACATTATTCCTTCTTTAAAAATGGAAATTGAAAAGAAATCACATTGTTTTGTGGAATGCGTAGTCCACACCCATGCTTGAGAAACATTACCATTTCTGAGCAGATTGAAAGGTAAGTTTTTAGATAGGATATTATAATCATAGTTATATAATTATGTTGTATATATACTATATAGATGTTAAAACTAACATAACAACCATCTATAAAATATGGTGAGATATAATGAATTTTATAAATACATGGAGATGGTAAGTCTTACGTTTGAATGAGTGATACACTAACTTATCATTTGGAGGAAAGAGTGTTTATAATGGTGTTTCCATATTGATAATAAAATTTAATATAATTTTAGATAATTAATTTACTATTATATGATTAATAAATTAGATATAGGTGAGGCAATGAAGATGAAAAATCATGTGATCGATTAATATGATTAGATCTCTTTGAAACGACTCATTCAAATACCCCATATATGGTACTAGGGAAGGATGTTTTGGATGAAAAGATCCTTGAGAATGAGTCTAGTGAAGTATATAAGAGAAATGAAAATATTTTTGTTGATCTAGAAGTATGAGTGTGGCCCAATGAATTGAGGGAGGATGTTACCTTTTATAATTAAGATAAGGGGCACTTTTTCTATTTAAAAAATATTAAATTAAAATAAATTGATTCAATTGAAAAATTCCAAAAATTTCCATGATAATAAGACATAATTTAGTATAGGTTTTTTTTACCAACAACAAATAGAATTTAGACCAATATATTTTTAATTTTATACATTATAATTTAGATTATCCCTTAGTCTACCAATTTTCATTTTAACTATCGTATCAAATTTTTCTATATAAAATGGTTTTTACTTACAAGGTTAAAATTGTCCCATAAAAGAAAAATTAATAAAATTTTATACCAGGTCATATCTAACTTGTATTATATAAATATTTTTATTATTTTTAGATAATTCTATAAAATATTTTCTTGATAAAATTCCATTTCTATCAATTTTTACACTATTTAAATAATTTTAATTTAAAAACATAAAAAAGTTGGAATATGAATATAAAATTTTAAATAACACATATATTAAATATTCACCTATAAAAATACATAAAAACTATATTTTAACTGAATTATATTTGAGTAAATATTTTCTATATCATTTAAATTACTTTTCTATTAATTGAATTAATTTTTTTTTGATTTTTATAAGTTTTCATGGTAAATATATGAAACTTAAAAATTATATATAAATTAACATCATGAACCTTCTAAACAAAGATATAAATTCATTCTTAAAAAAAATTACCCAATGTGAAGAAAAAATTGATACTTAAAACTAAAAGAGTTAAATTGGGTAACATTTGTTGATATCAATAATATATATATAATATTTGTGGAAATGATCACATTAAACTAACAAAATTAATGAATAATTTTATTAGTGTATAATTAACTTCATCCTATTAAAACATGGAATAAATATTATATCTTTATCACTTATTTTTAATTTAGATTATTCTGATTTACCTATTAGCTTGGTCAAAAAATATATCATGGTTACAGTTCATATTGACCAATAATAAAAGGGTACTATTTACCAAATGTAAGTATTTTGATTATAAATATGAAAATAATTTTTTTCTTCTCAAAACATATATAATTTATAAATTAAATTTAATATAATTTCATTATATTTTATAAATATATGTTTTTAGAAAAAATCCATGTCTATGAATATAACATGATTTATTCATATACCTAGAAATTTTTGTTTGCATGTTTAAAAAATTGATTAATTAAATAATATATAAATTTAACTGCAATCATATACAAAATATTATTACTTAAATTAATTAATATAAAAATACATTGTGTGAATAAGAATATTTTTTCAGATAAAATTACTTTTATTTTGAAATATTTTTTATTTTAAATTCTAATCATTTGGTAACTAATTATTTAATTTTAAAAATCTTTAGACCATAATTTTTTTAAAATATAGTTATATTTATTCTTATCTTACAATCTAATAGTAAGTAAAGCATTGAAACAAAATATTTTAATAATATTACATTGTATATTTAAACTTTGTTCTGCATGTTACACAAGATGTAGAATAATAAATATTTTTAGAAGCGGCATATTTCCTCAAAATAGAAGGATGTTAGATGAACCATCTTAACTATAATGTCACATCATCATCAAGAATGATCTCCTACTAAGAAATAATCAGTCATTACTCATCATCATTTGGGCACTATCCCAACAAACTATAGCTGAATGGATAGTGGGGAAGATGGTGTAATTAACTATCCATTATTGAACATCTTGATATTGGAGAAAAACCCCCACAAAATGATTTTTTGTTGATATATATCACTTAAGAGGTGTGTGTCCCATTTAAAAATAACATGAAGGTACAATAATATATATATATATATATAAAACATATAATAATTTATAAAGGTTTCACATTGAGAATTCATCACTATTTCCTTTCCATCAACACCATATAAATGTTACATAAAATTTATAAGAATTAGATACAACCTATTGCATAAAAACACACAAAATCTATGATTTACATTATTATAATTATAGTTTGGAACATCTTTCTAGATTATTGATTTTCAACCACTATTCATTAATGAATATGATAAAAATAAAATTTTATGACATCCCACTACAGGAAACAATTTAATTTACATCCACTTTTATTCCATCCTTTTCAGAGAGTTTAATACTATTAAACTAGTTACACATATAAATTCCCATACAAATTGATTAAATTATTATGAAAAACCTCACCCATTCATCATTAGTTACCTTTTATTTCATCTCTTCCTGGATTCTGTAATAAGTCACTACTCATTAACCCATCATATTATAATATCAACCACATATCAATAACTTCACTTCCTCTTCCTTCAATGCATACTGCATTTAAATTGTTTATCACCAATATTTTAAAATAACCACAATAAAAAACCCCATGTCCTATAAAACCTTTTATAAATACATAATAGTATATTTCTAAACAATTTATTGTTCCATAATTCATTTGATGGGTGTTTTCACATTAAATCATATTCACATGAAATTGTTTTTTCATTTGGTTCCAAATGCACATAATAAAAAAATTTATAATAAAATAGAAATGTTTATATTTTTAAAAATTGTGTGTTTGAATAGGAATTCAACAAGTTAAGTTATTAAATAATAGGGGGTTCAAATAAATAGTAACCACAACATGAATATCAGAATAGGATATATGTTTAAATTGAAATAACAAGAAAAATATGGAAATACGTAAGAAAATTCAATTTACTCTCAATCAATTATTGTTTAATTTAATCTTGTTCATTATCTTCATATTTTAATCAAAACCAACAACCAATATGAATTCAAATTCATTCCAATTTCATAGAAACAAAAAATAAGAGAATAAAAGTATTCCATAACTAGATAATAAGTTACAAAATACGAAACCCTAAAATTTAATGAATTTTTATGATGTCAATACAAGTATATCACGATGGTAAGGGCTTGAAAATCATTACAAAATGTTTAAATAAGAGATTATTTAATGATATAAACATGCATGTGCATCAAATTTTACACACTAATGTTGGAAATAGGTAGAGAAATGTGTAGTTAAATATTGCTATAATTATTCATTATAAGTCATTGTGTCAGTGGTATATGACCCTAATCTTAATGTGTAATCTTTTGGTTTGAATAGATTTAAAGGAAATGAGAAAAATATTTAATGAAGGAAACCATGTAGATTGTGGTTTGGGATATTGATCACAGATTAACTATAAATATTAATGTGGTATACTTTCATTTTTAATTATTATTAAATTTAGTTTAATTTAAAACACATGGAATGGTGTATTTAAAACCCTAAGGGTCAGGAAATCAATGATTCATTTAAATCATTGTATTCTAGAAAAAAAAATATTTAGTACAAAAATTTAATATTATATATTAACAATACTTCATATAATTATGGAAAATCTATGCAATTTGGAGAATTGGAATGTTTTGTAACCTTTTAAACATCCCTTGAGAAGTGATCAACCCCATAGCGCCAAGAAACTAATTAAATGATGGAATATAGGACAACAATATGAAACTAACCAACTATACATTTTAAGCAATTAATCGCAATAAGAACCCAATAGAACGCAAAAATAAACTAACTGATTATAAGAAGAAACCACCTAACAGAATTAACATACCAACCGAAAATAATAAAAATCAATCTATCCCCATGAACAATCCAACTAACCTCATAAAGAAACAATCTTACCACATGAAAAAATAACCAAACAAAAGTGGAATGAAACTCACTAAATGAATAAACCAACCCCATGTAATTAGAAAGCAACTAAAAATATGAAAAAATAAACCAAAAATATGAAAACCCCAATTATCTAAATTAATTGACAAACCAACTATCAAATGAATCTACTAACCACATAAATAAACCAAGTGATAGTAAGAAGAAACCATTTTAGACAAAAACAAAACATCTAAAAGATGAATCCAACTAAAAATTAATAAACCATGAACTTGAAATAATATTCCAACTAACTAAATAGAGAAACCAACCAACCATCAGTATAAACCAGTTGGCTGCATTAACAGACCAATTGATCTTAAAAAGAAACCAACTGACTACAAAAACAAACCAAAAAACATAAAAAAACCAACAGACCATAAGAATATATAAACCATCCAAATTAAGGAACCAATTTACTAGGGGAACAAAACAAATGACTATAAGAAGAAACCTACTGATAATATGAATTAAAAAACTACCTAGAAGAAAAAAAAAATAAAAAAAACCATCCCATGTGACCATTTGATGGAACTATCTGACTGCAATATTGATCAAGCTTCACATATATTGTCATATGATAATGGGACAAAACAATGAAATTAAAAATATAGTGAAGGCTATATTCTACAAACTAACACATCCAGAAGATAGTAAATCACAAGGGAATGGTTTTTGGAACACAATTTTTTATATCAGATACTTATCAAACCATTATTTTTATTGAGAAACAAAATACAACAAAAAATATAATAGAAAATAAGATCTATATAATCAATCATGGGATATCTATGAATAATCACTAAATAGAAATCATTGACACACACAACATGATTGAAAAATATAGCTAGGTGACATCATCAAACATCGGAGAGACTTAAAATCATATTAAGGATAAGGAAAATAAATCATATCAACTAAATTATTAGTGTGAAATTTCATCACTAGAATGATCAACCATAAAATTAAATAGGTTATTAGGGTAACATGTGTATTTTCTACTCCAAAATAATATATAGGACACAAATATACCTCTACGACATAAGAACCAATGGGATAACTATCATAAACATTATAATCTCATGATGATCATGGATCTCAATTGGTTTGTACAAAAACATCACATCATCCTCAATTCCCAACACTCCCATATTAAATATATGAGATTCATTATCAAGATAATGATGATGTTGGTATATGCAGAATTTATATTTTCCACCATTAGGATTGGGTAGGAGCACCAAAAGATAATAAATCTCACAAACATGGTTAAACACATAATGTGTGTCCAATAATATGTGGAGAAATATTTCCACTTTGTTCAGTCCTCTACTAGATATGAGAAGGTTTAACCATCAGGAAAACATGATCTCAGACATTGAACTCTAATATCATCCACATAAGACCTGCATATGTATTCTATATGTCTTATTCCACCTTCATATTCCAATGATCCACATATATATTCTTATATATTTTCTCCAAGAAATCAATATAATGGATTCCATAACCCTAATCCTAAATCCAACATTAAAGAGAACCAAATGAATGCCTATATAACCACTCTAATAACCCTATAGTTATTGATAAGTGATAGTTTTTTTTATTATAACTCATCCAATGGAAGCTTAATCATCTATAATCCACCGATTTCACAGATGTAATCCCTTAAAATATCATCCATCATCTAAATGGTACCATCTATCCTCTCATATATATGGGGATGAAAAGATGTGATAAGACTTATCTAAGAGAGAGACACAATGTTATAATAATATATTGAATTATAAATTTGAATACCTGTCATATTAAATGATATTTGGTACCAAATACATTCTAATAACCACATCCCATCTAACGAATCTACATTCTAGACTCCATAATCTCCAATAAAAACTAAATCATTTCCCTTCAATAAATGATCAAACCAATGGAATAAAAATATCCCTATGCTCAGGGTAATATAGTCATGAAATCCATTAATAATTCCTCCCACTTATAGTATAATATACCCAAAAGATATATCAATCATATAGGAATACAATTATTTGTTTTTTATGGATTAAAATCGTGAAACCACTCTATGAACACCACCAAGAACTACAACATCCATGGACAACAGTTTTAACATGTCAAATGATGATATATAATTTATAAAAAAATATACATTACTAATGGAGATATATGAAACTCATGGTGATATCCATTACGAATATCTAATCAAACATCTGGTCTTCCCTAAATATTATTTTATTCATTCCATCCTTGGTCCACCACTTTAGAACATCATCGTAACCAACACAATCATGCATTAATTCCACCTCTAAATATCCAAATTGAGACACATACACCTACCACATTATTTATGATTTCGGTATAATCTATTATAAAAAACCTTATTTGATAACTTCTACCGTACTAATGTGCATAATTATATGCTCTTCCATTCCATTATATGCATCATCTAGGACCCAAAGAACATCTCCCCAAATCATCTAGCTTATATTATCAGTGAAAATATTCTAAATTCCTTAGGATTAGTAATTATCAAAATCATAATCCTAGATCAAATCCATCCATATCTAATATTTGGAGTTCAAATACAATAATCAAAAGAGATACATCAAAATCTGTAATGTCAAAAATAACTTATTTTTTAGGATATATAACCAAACAACTATGGAAAAATCCACTAAAACTAACTCTAGGTCATGTGTGGCATATTCATAGTTAGGGGGATATAGATAAATATAATATTAAGACATCACCATCCATTTTTCTTTCAAGTTGCATCCTAATCCTAGATGGGAGGTGTATTAAATAACTTTAATGTCACACCTTCCACTAATAACCCAGATACATAAGAAGTATCAAACCACACTTATTGCGAATTGAATGATTCCTTTAAAGGATGAGTTTAGTAAAATGCCTAATAATTTCATAAAAATGATATAAACATGGATAAAATAAAAAAAGATAAAAACCATTATAAATAGATCACATGACCATGGAAGTTATAAATCGCTTCAATGATATTAGTTACATCAATGAAAAAATGACCTAAATATGTGACTTATCTATATTCACAGTGTACCAAGACACCCCATGTTTGAGTAAATGAATGTAAAATGTATAAAATAGTCACTTGAATAGATTTAAATAAATTTTATGGTGTCAAAGATCCTATAGGAAAAAAATTATATCATTGGAAAAATACATCTCTCGCCCCAACTATATGAATTCTTTGTTGGTGTAAAAAACTAAAAAATGGTCCATATACACTTCAAATATATATATCATGATCCCCATGAACAAAATTAGTTTTTTCATGAAATCGAAAAACCTGATAAAAACTCAATGTTTTCGTAACTACATTTGAATGTAGCCTTCAAGATATATTATTTATTTATATTTATTTTATCATATAAAGACAATATATTAATATTAAAAAACTAGCTTATTTTAGTCAATTGAAATGATTTAATTTTCTCAAAAGTGGTCAATGATTCTTAACATTCACCTGTTTAAATTAATGGTATACCACAAAAAACCTCATACTACAAACATAATTCTTGGAAAAAAGCATTAGAGCACCCAGAAGGGGATACACTACGTTAGGTTATTCCATTATATGGAATATTATTGAACTACAATCTCAACAAACATAGTTTAATGGGAGAAATTACATAAGTATCCATTGAAATTCTATATATTCCTAGTTTTAATTCTAACCCAAACTCGTCATCAAGTGAATTTGGTAGATTCTCAACCTCATATGGGTGGAAATTTTTTATACCCACAACAATTTTTCATGTTTTGTTAATTTTATTTTCAACTAATGAAAACACCATCTTTGATATGAAATGATAAAGACATCTAATGCCAGTTTGATCACTATTCTCATTAATAAACACAACTCACAACCAATTCACATAGGAAAACATGAAACCCTCTAGAACCAAACAAAAAATTTAGACACAAATTATAACCAATCTATTAAAATGATGAAATATTATAGTTGGATATGTAACAAAGAGAAATTTAACACTACAATATAATTCCATATTATCTGTCCACATCCCATTAACACCTCAAACGAGAATAAGTTAACACCAACTGGTATCGATAAAACTCGGTTCCCTAGAAAACAATCAACCACTAGTCTTAATATATAAAGTAGTGGTATAAAATATTATTATATAAGATATAACAAATTGGGAAATTTAAAATCTAATGTAGATGATAAAAATATTATACATTGAAAACCCTTAGGCCCCTTTGGTGTTAGAATATTCATAGCATGTAGTTGTCCAACTCCATCTCTACTATGTCACTATTAACATCCTCCATGTATATGCTCTAGTGTGTGACCTGAAGGATGAGGTCCATAATATGGCATACCTTTACCAAATTTATCTCATCTCTACAGATGAAAAAACATTTTCAGATTCTATTACTACTACATTAAAATATGGGACTAACCTACAAAACCATACAGACCTCTCGAATAATATGGGCAAAAATATGGATGGTTATAAAAACACACATTCTAATTTAATAGAAATGGGAATAACATAAAATATTCTTCAGAACAACCAACCATAATGAAAAAAATTAGATAAAATGATGGAAACCTATCTAATTTTATCCTTGAATGACCATAAAACTGTTGTGCTCCAACTAAAGCTATTCTTCTTGATAATCACTACTGGACACCCTCTTGAAAAACAATATTCATTGAGATCATTATCTCAATCATATAGTCTATATTCTGTATCTCTAAATATATTATAAATGTAAATGGGGAGAATAAAAATCTGATCCATCAATTGAGTGACCCCCAAAGATGTTATGCTCTAGACAGATCATCTATAATGTTACCAAGTGAAAAAATAATGAGTTTCATATACATAATAATATGATCTTCTATGCTCTTGGTCCCTTTCTAGAGAGAGATACACACATACCTCTATTTAATATTAATCATTGATGACACTAACTATAGATGAAACTACTTCAAGAAGTTAACTGAAATATTATCATCCACATTTCCCGCTTTATAGTAAAGCCCCCACCACTATGGCACAACATCATACATATGAGTTAATGCCAATGAAACCAAAAGATAAAATTAGGACGGAATCCGAATAATAAAAATATCAAATTACTATAGTGAATTCTCTATCTCTTGATTAGAGAAGCTTCACAGGTAAATCACTAGACACTAATTACATGATGAAGATAATTCTATATAATGTGTCATATAAACTTATTATAGATTGTTCTTATAATAATCAACTGAATAAACAAACTAAAAATATAAATCCTTAACTGAACATGGATGATGACTAGGACACATAATTGGATAAATAAAAGGGAATGGATTAAAGACAAGGAATCTGAAATTTATTTAGATTAATTTAATTAAATAAATATCAATTTCAATAACACCACCTTCAAAAAAATGTAGACAATGATGATGTATATTCCACCCCTATGTATATAACCCTACAATCAACACTATTTTTCATAGATTTTATAAAATACTATAGTCTTTTTTTATAGCATATGGGTCCAAAACACATTTTTCCTAGATAGTCTCCTTTAGGAAATCAAAAAAGTAGTCCTTATTACATTGTATCACATAGATTCCAATGAATACCTCTCTAGTTACTAACATCAATAATATAGATATCAGTAAACTAAAATATAGTTTACCTCTATTTTATAACCCCCAGCTCAAACCACTAGCACCCCTCCTATATTGCTAATTAATGGATGGACAAGCCCCCAATTATTCTCTCTATTAGGGATTAGGTTGGTGAAAAACATTAATGGTGTAAACACAAAAATGAGAGGCATTATCCCCATTATATGAATGTGATTGAGGGAAAATATAAACATTCACCAAATAACATAGCTATATAATATAAAATATAATAAGCAATACAACCATATTTGTTCGAAAAAATAGGTTACTAAATTAAATTCCAAAATCAAAACTAAGGATGTAAATCCATAATGTCTCTTATTTGGAAGCTATTAATTACATTAATAGTTCCCAGAAATCTCATAGAAAGTAGGATTATATATATATATAGTATTATTATAACATTTGTATTTTGATTGATAATATGTAATGAATTGTATAAAAATTTTAAAATGGTATACTAATATAGTAATAAACACATTGTAGAACCAAAAATAAAATAAATAATACACTTATTATCCCATACCTCACCATGTATATCCAACCATATAATGAAATCAAGAGGTAAGATAATATCATAAATTCATCATTATAAGAACTAGGTATCAACTTCACCATGGATATTCCACTCTCAATACAATACATTAAACATCATTTTGTCCCATACCTTACATTACATCTTACCACTATGTATCCATACAACACTAATGTGGTTCTAGTCGCAACCCTTCTTACCCTATCCTCCCATAGGGGCTATCATCTTGTTATGTCATCAACATCATCATCCATATCACTCATGGATATACTAAAAAATCACAAATCCATCCATAATATCACATTCACAGTGGGGAAATCAACCATCCATGAATCATCATGAAAATTTTACAGAATACAACCCCAAAAATATTTTTACATCGATAGATATCATACTCGGTGCGGGTGGGGGATCATATAATCCTAACATGGAAATATAAGAATATAAATAAAAACATTTGTAACATAATTTTGGGGCCTAAAGGTTTAATATTGATAATTTATCACCTAATACCTATCATCTATCACATAATAATGTTTAAAAATTCTAAAAACAAAATGACACAACCTAACACATATAACAACATCACATAACCCATATTTTATATTCATTTTTGTTATAGTTTATATCATCATTAATTGTTATTTCATTATGACAAATGTTTGTAATATAATCCATTTAACATAATATTTTATGATAAACCACTATATATATCCTTTTAATTTACATCCCATTTATGTTCACCACATTTAAAATTATTCACATAGTTAAACAAGTTTAAACATTAAAATTGTAGTCAATTTTCTAACCCATTAAAATTTCATAATTACAATAATCATATTTCCTCATTACTTTGTTAATAAAAAATTTGTCACACTATATCCCATTATATTACCCTATCAAAAAAAATCGACCACCACACAAAAATTGTTATCAATGAATCCTTCATCTAAATTAGTCACCACCATAATTATATAAACCCCAAAATGTCCTGATAGCTACAAGAACTACAATATACATAATTTAAAAAGACAAAAAATATATGCAAACAACATATTTTACAAAAAAATAATTTAAATTGTGATGTCCAATTTAATTTCATTATCATGTATATATATTTTCATACAATTTCATAATTATATTTTAAATCAATTCATATAAAAATAAATTTATTAAAGCTTTTATGAATGGTGTGTATAAACAAAAAATCACATAGTTGTTGCTTAGCAGTGCATAATTATTAATCACCAAAGAAAATATCATATCGAGATGTTTTTGAAAAAGCTATGGTAGTAGACATTTAAAAAATATAACTTCATATATGGAGAAGATATGGAAAATGAAGGACTATTCTAATTTAAATTTCCCTATGAGATATTGATCAATCTCAATGGGAGAATGTATAAAAGTTATTTTTTTAGTGAACTAGAAGGTGAATTTGATTAAGGTTATGAAAAATATAATCTATCTAGATTTGATCATCAATGTTCTCATGACAGGTTTATATATTTAATGAGGGAAGAAATTCTTGTATGACCTAATTCATTTCCTCTACATTGTTTTTATTTTCTATTTAATAAAGAATATTTTCCTCACATTTTATAAAAAACATATATTGGTTATTATTTCCCAGAAATGGATTAAAATTTTTATTAACAAAAACATGAACGTAAAAAATCGTTATACATTTTAAGAGACAATAATCACAAAAAATAGGGAAACATATAAAAAATTTATATTTCCTCCCATTCTTATATAATTTAATTTAATATTATTCATTAAAATCATTATTTATTCTCTACACACATCCATATCGCATTGAAAATTGGTAAAATAATATGTGATGTCACTACATAGTTATCATGAATGTAAGATCATGTTCAATGATACAACACATACATATAAGGGAATAATGTGATAAATAAATAAGTTCCAAAATCATGCATGAAATTATATTATTGAAAATATAGTTGGAGCCATGCAATTTAAGACACATAGAAAAATGATCAAGAAGTATTTATTTAATATTGAGAAGAATAAAAGTATGTAATAAATGATATTTTTTTCTAGACATTATGGAATGAATAGAATTTTAGAATGGATAAAATCGGTTTCATTTATTTTATAGATATAGATTCATGAATTACTCCAAAGATAAATATGGTGAAAAATAAATTTAAATTATATTTCAATTACAATTCATTTTAAACACATAGTGTTTCCCTTCCCCAGGTGTTTTTGAATTTATATAGAAATGTTAATCACCTTTTAATAAATGAAACAAAAAAAGGCCTTAAATTCCATATTTTACTTTTAAAAATAGTTTTATTTCATTCTTGAAAACAAAGGAATTTTGAAAAATGTAAAATTTATTAATATGTGAACTAGTTGTTAGAAGTAATTGGCCATATGAAGATAAATAACTGACTAAAAAAAATGAAATAGTGAATGTATAAAGAAAAAAAATTACAAAAACATGGAAGGATTTGAATATAATAATAGATTCACTGACTATATGATCAATCCATTATATTATACAAATAAACAAATCGACTGCATGAATAAATCAGCCTACCACAAGAAAAAAAATTATCTTCATGAGCAATCTAAATGACCATGAGATTAAAATAATGGATCAAATGCAAAAACTAAAATATTAGAATAAAAACCCTACTATAGGCATGATAAAACAAAATAAATATATGAAGAAACCAACAGACTAAATGGAAAATAATTCAGCACTAGATGAAACCATTGATGGAATGAAAAAACCCGATATCCACAAGATGAAACTACCAGACCATAAGAACATGAAACCTACCAAATGAAGGTACGACATGACAACATGAACTTAAAAACCAACCATAATAATAATCCAACTGAATTTATAAAAAAACAATTGACTATATAGAGAAAAAAATTGATTACATGAACCATCCAACTAAATTTTAGATCCAAACAACTAAGAACATGAACAAATACCGACCTATAAAATAAAAAAACTTACCACATCATAAAAATTATGGATCAAAAGAAGAAACCAACTGACCATATAAAAAAACTGACCCACTACATGAAGAATCCAATTGAATACTTCGATGGACCAACCAACCACAAGAAGAATCTAACTAACTATATGAATAATCCAACCAATCCCAATATAAAACCAATTAAATTACTATAAAATGACCAACTAAAGTGGGAATGAATCTGACCACAAAAAATACATAGAAACCACCAGAAAGGACCAAGAGACCATAAAAAGAAATAAGAAACAACAGATAATGTAAAGTGTATGTCTGATAAAAAAAGATATTTTAAAAGTATAAAAGAACATGAACTACCTTTTAAAACATCAATGTATTTTTTAATTACATGGGAATGGTTTTTGGGTCCTTTTTAATTACAACCATTATAAATATGGTAGGTGATAACTTTTTTAGTTAACACTCCCACAATGATTTATAGGTCCCCCACTAAAATTATAAGACAAGAATGTATTAAAAAAAGATAAATCGTATTAGTATCCGTCTCACATATTATTCTCTATAAACGTGTGAAATGAACAATATATGTTTTTATAGATTTATGTTCAATGTAATAGTTTTATATCTAAAAACGATATATTACATGTCACATAAATATTTATTCTCTTAGGGATTCACTTACTTCAATCATTATGTGGAATACAACTTATAACCTAGGGTTACACTTATAAGTTACAATTCTCACCCCTTCATGAGAATTTCCCTATTTCTACTCCCATTTATATGATAAAATATAATGTGTAGAAGTATATATTGTTAATTTCTAAGTATGGAATGAATATTTGTTTTCAGATATTTCAAACTGTTTATATATTTGATCACAGTAATATATGGAGGTTTAATTTTAATTTTATATCTTGAGTTTGAGAAGAGTTTTTATGTCAATGTATGGATTTTTTTGCAACATTCGATGTTTTTTGGATTTGTGATATACATGATATTTTAATTCTCTTTAATTATTTGTTTTATAAATTATAATTTTTATGGATGGTAATGTTAAATTTTAATAGGTAACGTAATATTTAAATTCCATGTATTTCATAGTGAATATATTTAATCACCAGTAATTATTCTCTAGACAATTGGGAGTGTGATTTAGGAGTTTAATATTAGATAATTTTAATATCCTCATGTAGATCCGTAGTGGGGTACTACAATAATCCTTTAATATTTTATTTATAGACAAATTATTTATATAAAATATTATTTATTTTTCAGGTTTGATATTTTTCAAAAATAAATCGAATTTGGATTAAAAAATCATTTATTATTAATATTGTGAAACATAAAATGGTATAACCACAAAAATTCCATCATATATGATTCATATAATATATATGGGTTCATAAAATAATAATTAATAGGGATATATAGATAGTAGTTATAAAATCCATACGAGTGGATATTTTTATGATATTTAATTTGTACAAAATATTAATGGTTTTCATATATTATTTTAACATTGTACAAAAGGAACGAGTACAAGAAAGTGAAAATAATGAAATCTATTATATAACATTATAAATCATTTCTATATGTTGAAGGATTAATTAAATAATTAATTGGTATTTATGAATTCATTGATGATGGAATTGATATTCATTTTCTAAAAAACATTCTTCTATTTAAAAAATGATATAGAATATATGATCTTAAAACAAAAAATGTCTACACCATAAATATTTTTTATTTTTTTAGATTTAATATAAATAATTATAAAATTAAATTTAAGAATGTTTTATGTGATATAATTGGATGGTAAATTATAATTTACATTCTTTAAGTATATTTTTGAAGAATAATATAAATATTTATACTTTAATAGAACTTTTTTTATAAAAGAGATAATGTAGTAAATGTAAAATTATAAAAAAAATATTCTATTTAATCAATCGATGAATTTTAAACTTTAATACTATTGAGAGTTATATAAAAGGGGTTTTTAGACATTTTATCAATGTACTATGTTAAGTAATGTTTTTGGTTTCTGTATATGATTAATTATTTTCATTTTTTATTTATATTTTCTTTTATTTGGGTGTTAAAATCATATTTGTTTTTATTTGATTATCAAGTACTATATAAGTAAAATGAGAAACATAGAAAAATTATTTATTTATGACATTACCATAGAGGACCGTAGTAAATTATAGAGTTAAATTCACTTTATTTAAATCATTGTGTTAAATATAATCCATTTACAAAAGACATATCAGTATAATGTATTTTTTTTAAATGAACTATAACACCTAGTAAGATGTTTTTAGAAAATGTTTGGTTAATGAATCTTACATACTCATTATTTGGATGAGGTTGTTAACACTGTAGGTTGATTAATAAATAATCATCATAAATAATATATTTAAATGAAAAATAATAATGATTAGGGGAATTGGATATGGAAAAATGTTTGATACATTATTACTTTTCTAAGTAAGGATAATATTTTATAAACTATAGGAAATCAACAGATGTATAATTAAAATATTGATGAAGAAATCGTTACTTTTTATTCTAAAATTTAAACCGCTCCTAGTATTTTCAATAAACAAAAAGGGACTCTTTATGTATCTATCCATGATGTATTTGATGAATACTATATTTTTATTTACAATAAATCAACTGTTGATTAAATTGATGATTATTTTACGAAAAAGTTAGTTGATACTCTTATCAAATGTAATAGTTATGATAATTTTTTGTTTTATCATACTGATCCTTTTTCTAAATACTGGGAAATAAAAAACAACCTAAAATTGTAATACATAGTAAAAATATATCATAAAAAAAAATTCCATATAATTTATAATTAGTTGTATAGATTATGTAATTTTTCTTAAAATTTTTATCAATAAATAGCTAAATTATCTAAAATTATTTTGATAAAAATCAATTTTTAGAATTAGTTTATATACCCTATAAATATATTATTGTAGAAAAAAATTATTATTTTTGCTTAAAATATGCTGATCAAGGGATAATTACCAGGAATCATGGTCTATTAGTGGATAAATTTATAATAATGTAGAATGAAAAGACTATGAAAAATAATTGGAAAAATTTTCTATTATATCTATTACATAAAGATTCCCTTTTTTTATTTTTGATATAAAATTTAAAATATTTTCCAGAAAGATATTAAATATACGATTTTTATTGAGTTTCATTATATAATATTTATATGTTAGGAAACTACTTGGTAATAAATATCGTTATGTTAAAATATCTATGTTCAAAAAAACATTTTATTTATATGTTTCAAATTGTATCATTGGGGTTTGTGTGAAATATTATAATCTTTTCATATATAATATAATTTATTTATATGCAAGTAAAGAATTTGTTTATTAAAATAATATAATATATATATTATTCTAGTTCAAATATTTATTCTGGGTGTTGTTTTTAATCTTTAAAAAATTTGTTTTTATAAAAAAAATATAACGAAAAGAACTGGGAGTCGAAATTAAAGATGGTAGATAAGTTATAGGTTAAACATGATTTTGGAAAGAAAATGTTGTGAAGATTATACCAATTAATATATAAACTGATTTGTAAAATATGGTTTTATTTGAAAAAATGAATAATAAGTTCTTCTGATATATTATTATATTAATAACGTAATAGATTATGATCAATGATATGTTTTCTGAAAATTAAATATTTTTAATAATAATAAGTGAAAAATAGTAAAATGTATAGTTTATAGTTGATTGATATGTTATATACAAAGATCGTTTTATGAAAATATATCTTATTATCATAGAGGAGGAATTCAAGAGTGGAGACAATGTTATGAGAAATAGATTTATCACCTTTTACCTTCAAAAAGTTCTCCACTCTATTAAAATTATACCCGGTGTATATGATAAGGACCATAGTCCTAATCATTATTTTACATTCTTAGGTCAAGTAAATCATTGTTTAATGTGCTGTTGAAATCTTACAATGTTACATGACATTAAAGGCTAAATTGAAATCAATCATATTTTAGATGAAACCTCTTCTATGATAGATAGTCAGGTTGATGTGTATTTCCATAGTTTCCACAATGATTAAACATACTTCTCCGTATTATGCACCGATATAGACAAAATACTCTATGAAAATATTATGAATATCATAAACTCCTAAAATATGGACATTGGAGTATAATCTAACTATAATTTCCCTAAACCAAGATTTTAGGTGGTTCTAATAAACAGAATGTGTGAGGTCATTATTTTCATCATAGTGCCACTCTTATAAGTAGTTACTATGAAATACCTTCAATTTAGCGTGATTGTTTCTCCATTATATAGAAATATTCATTTCATGGATCATCATGAGTAACATTATATTCACATTTTGGTAGCTATGGTAATAGGATGAGTTACTAGAGTTATAGATAACAATCATTATTGTATATTAAAACCTACATCATATGGAATGATTTGAACCTTACAATAATTATATGAAATAGAATAACCATTTGAATATTCCCATAAGAAGTTATCAATGCAAATAAATCATAAATAAATATTAATCTATAGAACTCGAAGATGAAAAAAGTTTCAAACCTAATCATGTCAGATGAAAAGGTGATCCTAAAACTCCTTTTCTGGGTTTATGAAACCCAAATATAAAAATTCAAGATGTTTTCTTAAATACTAGATGTAATTTCAATGGAAAAGGCCTTGTGATTAATATACCAACCAATGAAATGATTCTTTTGGGAATGTTGTTCTTATGGAGGGTTCAACCCAATTCTTCATTGTATTGTTGAGACAACATAGAATTATTTTTTGGTTGTCCATGGTGAAATGAATGAATTCTGGTAGGGTGATAAGGAAATTATCATATTCATTCTCTAGTTTTATTAATTAAAACTATTTCCATTGATCATCATTATGAAATAAACATATTATAATATGTAGATTTCATGCCTCTATGAATTTTAAGTCCATTACTAGATAACATTAGAAATAAATGGTTTATGACATTCAATATTAATCCCCAAGACTCACATCTCATTTTTCACGGATCCATTGTGAGTTCTCTCATGTAGTTTAAAAATATGATATGTTGGTTAAACAATAGTAGTGATTATATGTTTATCTTAGTAATTTTATATGACCCTTTTCTATGTTTTTAATGTGTACTGAGCCCATAATAAGCTCCCTTAAAAATTTTACGAGGCCCTCTTATCATAAAATTTTAGAACATATTCTCTGAGATTCCTCAACTGAATCCAAACCTAAAAAACTTGCTGAGGATAACATTTATTGCTTAACAGGGGACATCTCCCTTCCATTTTTTATTCATAGATATAAATATTGTACATAATTTTAATAGAAATAATTTAACATATATCTATTTTGATAACCATATACATATACAAAGATATCAATTATATATCATTATTATCCCATGAAAATTTTACAACTAAGGGGAGGATGAAATTATTACATATTGTTATACGCCATGGGATTTTTTATTATACTATCAAAATTTCTATGTCAGATCATACCTTTATAAACTAGGTCACGTTGTTATTTAATATTTAAACAAACTATTTTAAAACCAATCCCATCCTCTATGATAAAAAAATATTTTTGAGAAATTTTTTGAAATATAAAAAATATTTTATAAATGTTTACTATCTACCCAACCCTCTATAAACAAGTATTTTAGAATTCAATGAATTTAATTAGATATATTAACATATCATTTTGTTAAATGGACATATCATCAATGAAAAATAATTATGTGGTGCTTCAAAAATTATTATTTTTTATAAACGTGAGGACATTCACTTAATTGATTGAATTATGGATATTTCTAATAATAATGTATTCTTGAAAATTATATTATGTAGATGAAAGATGATCTATTTTCCCAAATCCTATTCTACTTTTAAGGAAATAAATTTCTATCACCGAGAGCGATGTATGAACCATGTAATTACATGACACTAAAAATGATCATAGAACCACTAAATAGAAAAATGAAACAAAATTATATTAATAATAAATCTTATTTTCTTTTTTATTTTATAATTTTTCCATATAAACATGTCTCATAATATTGTATCCCCAAAAAAAATGTTGGGGTCTAATATCATCAACTATACACAACCAACATCTCCTTGGGTGTCCCTATTTTTTAAGTTATAGATTAGATAAAAAACTGACTCAAGAAAAATTAATTTATTTGGAAAAAAATTAGTTTAATTTTGAATTATGAAATAATAGTTTATTTCATTATTGAAAACTAAATCTATATATTTAATTCCATGAAATTTGTTTACTGACATATTTTCATAGAATTAATATTTTGATGGATTTTGGATTCATTTTTTCACGTGTTCTTATTAAATGAAATATTTATAGAACTATACATATTATTAAATATACCATGATTAATTCTATAACCAATAAAAAATATATCAACAATCATTATTTAGATATCCTACTTAAAATATAGATATCAATCTTGAAATTATTTACAAAAATCATTAGTTACAATATATTCTTACAAAGCCTATCCCTTTTAATAAATTTTATTTTATTAAGAATTATTTTATATTTTTTTAGTTTAATGCATTGTAATCTCTTTACATCTTTTTTTAATGTTTTATTATCTATTTTTTGAATTTTAATAGGTTAGTGTTTGTTCTTATATCGCTGGTGTTATTTTATATTTAATACTAGTTTAATATTTTTGTTTTTTCTAAATTTATATGAAATGATATTTTTATTATCACATAACCCTTGATGACAAATGGTTATTTTTTACAACCTAAATAAGATTAATATTGGATTTTTATTATAATAACTCATATTTTATAAATTTTATAATTTCATTCCAATTTCCATTTCATGATTTATATTTATCTTCTCCAAATTAATTTCTATCATTTAAGATCATTGTGTTCTAGTGTTTTTTGGTTATATTATCATTTAATAATTTTTTATTATTATTAATAACTAGAACCTTTATTAATGAACTTATTTATTCAAATCATGAAAATAAAATACCTTTTCGAATTCATAAATAAATTTCCTTTACAAGATCAATGTTTTTGATATAGAGTTGAACAAAATATGATATAGTTCATCATCAAGATCTAAGAAAGAAAATGTGGTTAACATAGAATGGTTATACATTTCATGGTTATTGATATTAATAATTTTATAAAAAATATATATTAATTTAAAGTCTTATTTGTTCTTTTAGAAATAGGATGTGTTATTTTATTATTTGAGGAAAATTATTATATATAATGCTACAGTAAATGTGTTTTTTTTGAATTATTTATTTTAATTTTGGGTTCTTTGAAGATAGTATGAATTGAATTTATAATGTAAAAGAGAATAAGTTTATATAAATTTTGTTAGCAAATATTTTTCAAAGTATTTGTGACGGGGGATTTGTATATTATAAATCACCAGTGGATGATCGAGAAGTAAAGACTAGTGACATTATGTTTTTCATATTTTTATCAACTAATGTAAGGAATTAGTATATTATAATATATTATTGTGGTAATAATATTTTATAAATGTTTATTAAAAGGGGGATTTCACTAATTATAGTCGAGTTTAAGAAATAAATCTTTCAGTACACATATCTATTATAAAGCATATTGAGTGATAGGAATCGTATTAATTCTTGCAATATAATGAGGGTAATTGTTCATTATAATAAAAAATATATTTTAAATTATTAAACCATTATAATGTTCGTAGAATATATTTTTTAGTGTAAATAAGTTATAATGAAGAATGTAATAACTTTAAAATTAAATACATATAATAATTTAGATGTTAGAGTATTACATACAATTTAATTTACATTGAATATATCTTAAAATAATATTTATATATAAAAAAAATTGATGATGTTGAAATTGAAGAATAGGAATTCTCCAATAGAGTTGAGGGAGATATCATTTGTTTTAAAATTATAAATGTATATATTTAAGGAAATATACATATTTTAGATGATGATTAGATAAAGGTAATCAGACCTAATATTTATATATTCAATTATCCAGTATAATAGAATATATAAAGATATTGTATATATATTTAGATGATACAAAAAATTTAAATATACAAACAATTTTTTTTATTATTTAAAGTATGTCATCATATAATAGTTATTTTTTTAATATTATCAGTATTGTAGATATGATTTATATAACACTGATATGAATAATAATGATTTTTTTGGAAAACCTATTGTTTATATTTTTGAAATGAATTTTTTTCGATATGAAACTATTCTAGCAAAAATAGATTCAAAAAAAGGATATAAAATTTGACATTTGGTTTTTTAAGGCTATTAGGGAGAATATGGGATTATTTAGAAATATATGTAGTGGTCGATTTTTCTGATGAAACATAAAAGATAATTTTTTTAGTGGAAAAATAAGATGTAAATTAAAAATTTGAGGTTTCATAAGAAAGAGATTCTCATAAAAAGGATCATAATGATTATATAAATGACGATTTCATATAAAAACCAGTAATGTATTAATAATTTTTTTAAGAAGAATACAATATCATATTCAATGAGATAGTAAATATTTTTTATACATTTATTATTTTTATATTTAAAAAATGTAAATATTGAAATTAATAATTTAAGGGATTTTATAAAAGAAAATAACACAAATAAAAAAATATAAATATATATATGTTTCAATGGAATACATTGAGAAGTAAAAAATTTATTTTAATTGTGCAATAATTTTAAATTTAGAAATGTAATGGATTAAATAGTAAATGGAATTTCTAAATTCATTAACTATTATTAATATAATTATTTTTTTATTCTATTGTTTTTTAATTGATCTAAATGAAGAGTCAAATATATAATTTTGATTTTTATGAACATATATAAGATATTAGTGAGAAGGAAAATAAAATTGAATGTGATGTTGTCACACTGGATAATCATTTTGTATTTTTGAATGATATCAGTTGATAATTGAGAGATCAAATATTTCATAGAAATTAAATGGGTATATTAATGGTTTATATAGTAAATTAGAATGAGAATTTAAAAATATAAGAATGTTTTATATATGTTCTTGAATTTTATCGGACAATTACAAAATAATATCAAGGATGTTTAATATAGAGAAGATTAAGATAATGAATCATAATTTTCATATTAAGTGTTTTATATAGTTAAAAATATTTTAAATCATAAGGTAATAGAGAGATTATTGTCATTTATTATGAATTTTGAAAATTATATCATTATAATGGAATCAAATCAAGACTATTTTGGAGCCATAGAGACTTAAATATGAATTATAGATTGAATTTTATATGAATATATTCTATGAAGGTTGATATATTGAATCACATTTCATTTGAATGGAAAAAATAATTATGACCAATTAAATTTATATTATAACAATATATTAGAAATGAATACTATTAAAGACTTATACTATTTTAATCTTTGATAATTATATGATGTATTTGTATAATTCAATGTGGATCAAATTATAAAAAATATTATATGTATGTAAAATAATTATATAAAATATGGTTGAACAATGATATTTTACATATAAAAATATATGATCATTCTACATAAAGAGAACATATGAAGTAATATATAGGTTCTAATTGATTATTTCAATATTAGAGAATATAATATAATTCTTTCATGAGAAAAATAGATGTATTTTTTTTAATCAAACACTAAATTTGTTCCATGACCTACCTATTAGGTTATTAATTATCCATAAAAATATTGTATCATTTTTTAATGCCTCTAAAAAATGATCAGGATTCTATACAATCAGATCCAAAAAAACGTGGTCTTACACTGTTATGTCTTGAAACCATAGATCGTCAATCCAAATGATTTTTTTGTCTATATGTGTTTTTTTAATATCCATTTTTATCATATCATGATATTTTTATTATTCATTGAATAATATAAAATATTTCAAAACTATTCATTAATTTGGAATTATATTCCAAAAAAATTATAGTGTTTTTAACCTAGATAAAAGAAATGGAACCCAAGATAATGTTCCACTAACCTTTAGCATACCTCACTAAATTATATATATTTTAAACTATTATGAAGGGTCTATGGTATTATTGAGGCAACAACATATCCTCTGATATAAAAGACAAAAACAATAGTAGATATACCATGCATCAGAAGTCAATACATCAAATATAAGTAGTAAAATAAGAAAAATAAGACATGGTAAGAGATATAAATATATAGAATGAAACATGAGCATTACAATAACTACCTAGATTACACATAACCAATTGAATGTAAATGTGTCTAACATTACAAAATAAATATAAAAAATGTTGAACCATTTATTTACATGGTTAAACAATAAACATCCATCGATACCCACCATGAATCCACTATACATTCAGCCATCTATGCACTAGTTTTAGGGACATTTTTATTTCAAACTCTATAAACTATAAATTATTCTCCCATCATGTAGTTCTTTTACAGGGTGTGAGTATAATCTCTTTAGGTGAAGAAAAATTGATTCTGTTGGAAATATTTATTTGTATTAGTTTTCAAAAAATAAAACAAAGTATATCAAATTAAATAATAATACTTCCAATCAGTTCCATTCAAAATCAATCATCATAGATAATTTTACATGATTCAACCAATTATAGTGTAGGATGACATTTCCATAGTACACAAAACCAATAAGGGAGAACTAAAAATCACGAATTATTCAATATATTTGAATCTTTTTATCTCAATTCATGTGGCCTCTTGTTGAACTAGCATCTCAAAACCATGTTCTAGAACCAAATTATATACTAAATGTCTCAAAATCCCTAAAAAATTCCAAAAACCGTTTTCCATACACTCCAAGATGGTGATATCTTTAACCAATCTGTTCTCATATCCAACTATATTATGCAACTCATCCAGATATAAATTCAACACCTTCACAATAAACTAATAAAATATTAATTTTAGAATTTAAAATATCACGGTAAAAATTCATCATGGAACATTTATTTATTATACACAACCCTAATTGGATAATCCCCATAGTGAGATACCCCACAAACATCTTATTGAGAAAAATTGATAAACAAATATCTCTGGAAAAAATAATGAATGGGATATTCAAATATCACAATGATTTTATGTCATATCTCCCCATAACCATTGGGTGTATAACCCAACATGTACTCAAGGATAAAGAATTATAAATTTATCATATGGACCATTTCTAATAACATATATCAATGCTATAAGAAATACAAAAATCTATCATCGATGAGAAATCTATTCATACATTTCTTATACCACTATTACCTACATTAGATTATCCTAAAGAATATATTTTGGATTAAAGAAATCATAATTGGATCTTTTCCCACTAGCATTCCATACCCTATACATGCTTACAAACCAAATTATACATGAAAAAAATATTAAAATAAAAATATCGGGGAAATAACTACATAATACTATAAAATAATTACATATAATATCAGGGGATGATTCAAATCAACCAATAAAAGTTATGAAACTAGAGTGAAATCTTGAAAAAATAGATATATTAGTTGAAAATCACTGCAATATAGGGAAACTAGATATAGAAAGTAGCGGATGATTATTATTACCATTCTCTCATTTATGAAACTAATATCAAAATAAATGAATGAAAATTGGGTGATATCCCACCATGGGGAAGGGAGAATAAAAAGGGAAGAAGAGGTTTTAGATCCCCTATATTAGGACCAAAATGTGGAACCCATTGATTTATTTAGAAAAGAAATAATTAAATAATTAATATTAAATAAAATAAAAAATAATCCAATTATGCACCAGTGACTCTATTGATATTCATATGGTACATTGAACCAACCATTTATATAATCCATATATATTTAGTATCCAGTTGGTAAAATAGATCGAACCTAATTATAATCGATCTCATAGGTACCTAATACAAGACCGATATATTATGGGTGGATTCTATCATCATGAATGAAGTCCTGAAAAAAATTATGTTATACCCACACCCAACCTCAAGGCTATCACAAACCCCTATGATAACGTAGTCAACTCTAATTACACATGATCTCATCAATCATTTTTTGATCATACATCATCTAAATACTCAATGCATTACAATTTCCCATCAATGTGAATAATATGTTTTTACTAAATGTATTGATTATGATCATAAATTTAATTTGGAAAATACATTAAGATTCATAATATTTCACTCCAATTGTTTTAAAAAAATATTTATTTTTTAAATATATTACTATATTTTCATTACTCCTTTGTTAGATTAAACATTGATATAATATAAAAAAAAATTGTAAATTTTTTTTTAAGTTTTTTTTCATAAAAAAGAGGGTGATTAAGGGGTAGCTATTGTTCTATAACAAATGTTACGTTTCTATACTCAAAAGACCATATATGGTTTTATTAAAGATTTTACAAAATTTTAGTAATTTGTTATATCATTATCAATTTTTTCTAAATAATTAATATTTTTCAAATCATTATTATGAATATTCATTATTAGGTTTTGATAAAAAAACTCAATGAAATAAAACATTTATATATTTTTTATTCATATTAATGATGAGGAAATCAATATTTTTTCAATCATTATAGAAATAATTTATATAATTTTTCATATAATGTATGATTTTATTCCAAATTGATATATTCATGTTTTAGTTTTATTATATTTTACTATAGTTTTAAATATACCATTTTTATTAAGAAATATATATTCAGATATTAATCAAATTTTAAAAATATATGATTCTTATGAAATACCATAGATTAACCTATCCATATATAGAGTCATAGAATAAGGATTTATTATTACAGAACACATATTTTTTATTATTTATATATTATAAATGTGGAATTTATGTATATCAAATCTTAGATTCAAATAATGGTATTTCCACATATAATTTCATTTTTATAATTTAATCAGAAAATATTTCTCAATAATGAATTCAATAATTAATATATTAATGAATTTCATAAAAGGGTTGACCATTACTATTTCATATATTTATTATGGAAGAACAAATAACCATAAAATGCAGGATGATTTGTATTAAAAGGTATAGATCATTAATTTTTTAGACTTTTATAATTGGATTTATTATTCCAACATATAAGGGCACTGAGATATGTTCTCTCAATTTTTTTCCTATTTTTGTATAGTGGTTGAGATTGATCATTTTATAGGGGATTAATTATATTAACCAAGCTATTAAGGGTTAAAATAAATATATATATAAAAACAATAACGATAAAAATTGGGATGAGGAATTTAATTGAAGTATGTCAAAGTAAGGATTTGGGGAGCCGAAGGAGAAAAAATTTCTTTGAATTTCTATTTAATAATACATTATAAATATGTGCAATAATTTCAATAAATAGTTCATCATTATTATTAATATTTTTTTATTTAATTAAATTTACCTAAATATTTTATATATGAACCCTAATGATATAATCATTAAAAAAATTAAATTTCTTTCACACTTAAAAACACTATGTTGAGAAATTACTGCACTTTTATTGGATAATCATTCTAAAATAGATCCTAAAATAGATTAAAAAATAAGGAATAATATTCATATTTTAAATGTGAATATTTAAGAAAATTGGATTATATTTGAACAATATAAAGTAAGCCCATGTTAGCCCATTTTACCTGTTAAAATAGCATTATCAAAACCCACAAATTACTCAACATTTCATTAAATATCAAATTTGGTTAAATTATTGAACAATTATAATGTTATATAATTTAATAAAATATAATGATAAAATTATTTATATATATTATTATTTTTTAAATATAATAAATTAAAATGGATGAAAACTAGATTTATTCATAAAGAATTTATCTTCTATCAGTATAAAATCTGTCATAGAAGTGCTTAAATATAGAAATGATAGAAAAATTATATCCTAATTTTAATTAAAATCATATATTCTATTCCCATATATGTATGGGTAGAGGAATCTAAATGATATATAATAAGTGATATATAAGTGAAATATAGAATTTAATTTCAAGAAAAAACATTGGAAGATAAAAGAATAAGAGTGAATCTTGGGATAAATTTTTACATCAAAGAATTCTTTAATACAAAGCCTACGTGAAATAATTATGTATATATTCCCTTATTTTAAATTTTTCCATATTAAAATATATCATCTATAATTTTAAAAATATAAATTTATATAGTAAAAGAGGGATATTAGTTATAAGTGTGTAGATGTAGGAATGTGATATTTGTATAATAATTTGATTTATAGTGAAATAAAATGCATTATATATACCCCCATGTACCAATTATCATTAAAAAATATTGGAATGTTCAGTTTATTATCCACTAGAATTCTACCAAACATTCTCTCCACAAATCCTTAAAAGAATATTTTCTTGGTAATATTTTGAATACATATCTATACTGATGATTACTATCTAAAATAGAATCTAGGTCCCTTTTTCATTAATAAAATATAGGATCTAATTTTAATTATATGAATAAAAAATAAATTTTATAGATTGGGGAATAATTTTCTAAAATTCCATGTTTATATATTTCCTTTATGATATTTATGTAATAACTGTAGTATTTAATATAAATAGAAATTCTAGAAATTTATTTTTTTTATTAAATAATTGATATAATTAAAATATTTAAATAAAAAATGAGACTTTATCATAATATTGTTAACTTTTTTTAATTAATAATATATTCATTGATATTTTTTTATGAAATTTCTTATACACATGACCTTCCACTCTTAGTGATGAAACATTTAAAAAATATATTCATGATTATAATGTTTTCCAAAAATTTCGAGATATAGGTTTTATCTTTATTAATATGTATTCTAAATTTCAAAATCTATTTTATCTCCCATAAAAACCTTATTTTTATTTTTATTGACTAATGTGAATCATTTTAAAATATCAGTCATATAAATATGTTTAGTCATCACAATAATGAAAATTTATGCAATATAATACATTATTACAAACATGAATATCACCATATAATTTCATTGATTAAAATTTATCCCAAAAAATTCAATATAATATTTTAAGGATGTTCTGTTTCACAAGATTTATTCTTTGATATATGGGTTAGTAAGTAAATATGTTAAAAATAAAGGCCCATTGGGGAGGTTTTCACTCATGTACAATGCATAATTATTATTATGATAACTTAATTAAATATACCTCAGTTCATTCCCTTTGTATTAAAACCCATAAATAAATTTCATACCCCTATGTATTTTATTCTCTAGTAATTATAATAGATATAATTATGAAAACCCCCTTTCATATCTTGGTCTTTTATATAAATTTTATCAAAATATATTATTGTATTATTTACCATTCTATAAAGGAAGAAACATTGTTATATTCATCAAATTAGATGGACAAATATTATAATGAAAATCAAATGTTGAATTTTCCCATTAATATTATAGGATTGAAATGAATAAAAATATCACTATTAAAATTCTCACACTTCATAAAAAAAGTTTATGAATCTATCTTCCCCTACTTCCACACTATCATAATGAATGAAATAAAATTAATATGATTAATTTTAGAGTAAAAAATTGTTGTTATATTTGGTTTAACATAAATGTAATACTTGGATTTTAATGTCCATTAGAAAAAAACAATGAAAATGTACATATCACATGTACTTGAAGAATATAAAATTATTTTCCTCAAATAAAATAATAGACAATGAGAAATTAAAACAGTTATAATAAGGCCTCAAATTAATTGGAATCATTAAAATTTGGTACTATGTTATATTTAAAAAATATGATATTGAGAATGTATATAGAGAACTGTATTATAATAGCTATTTAAGCTAAATATTGTTTTTTTGTGTTACCGAATTTGTATAAATTTAAATATTTGATCAATTATGATGTAGTTTATTTAATATTAAAATTAGAACATTGAATAAAATTTATAATAATTTAAAACATAGAGCATTATAATAAGAGATTCTTTTACAAGTAACTATGTACTAAAAAAATATTATGGGTACTCAATTAAGATTTATTTTTTTATTGGAAAAAAATATAATATATAAGTACGAATATTAAAATATAAAATATATAAAACAGAAGACAATAATTATTCATAACCTGAATTATAATTTTTATCTCAATACCACACATCATTTTTATATTATCCTAAATTCTACCTAATGAATAATTATATACATACGAAGATCATAATTTAAATTATGAAAAATAACTTAAATGTAAAAATAATAATTTATTTCTAGATGTGATCATAGAAATACAGGGTTAAGAAGTGTGATGGCATAAAATTAATATATAGGGAGTCCCTCTATGTTATTATTTTACCACTACCAATTTCCATTCATGAATCTTATTATGGAATCTCATGTGATATCTACGACATTATAAGGAAAAATTGAGATATGACATAAGTAAGAATCTGTATATAATATAATATACTAGTAATCACCTTATATACTAAACTATAGAGAATGAATATTTCTACTACATTAAATACAATTTAAAAGATCACATATTAGTGCATTTTATTTAATTTTTTTATTGAGTATTCCATTATTATATAATTATAATCTTTTACCATGATGCTTCAAAAGTTGGAAAATCATATTTCATTCTTCATGGCCTAAATAAGTGACGCATTAAATTATTTTCCAATATACCCATTGTTTGAACTCCCGGGGAATATTACATTGATTCCTAAAAATAATATTATAAGGGGACATACAGATGAGAGTCTTGTACTCTATGACGTATTCCAATAGTTCATCATCTAGGATCTCATTCCAATATTTTATATTAAAAATAATAATTTTATACATTTTAAAACTTTTTACTTGAAAAATTACCTTTTCCATTCATTAAGTGGTGTTAAGGAGTTACCATTTTATCATTAAACCTATATTTTTGATTAGAGGAACCAAAATTATGAATATAGTGGTATAACCACTTGAATTGTTTAATCAACATTGGTAATCTAAATATATAAAAAATATATTCATCACAAACAAAACAGAACATGAGAATCACCAATTCGGGTGGCCTATGCCTCTTTCCATTTTATAATATATTCAACCAAAAGTATTTATATAAACTAAAATGATATAGTGAATGGGAAACTAAACTCAATTAACATATTACCAAATAGTATCTAATATTAACCCAATGCAGGTATCTTAGAAATACTTCTATTGTGTTGGAAATGTATACCATACTTAAATAACATTTTAGAATAATACATCATGGTAATATTCTATAATATAATGAATAAGACATTACTAGAAATGAATTGGGGTAATTATTTTCCCCTGAAAGGATATATATAGAAAAAATTATAACATAGTATGAATTGGGAAATAGAACTACACTCTCAATGACCTAGTGTTAATAAAGGCACCATTAGATTTGTTCATCCAACACATTGTACATGGTATCCTCGATTATTTCTTCAAATGGGATTATTCATATGTTTTATAGGTATTTCATAGGGAAAAATCATTATTTAAAAAATAAAAATAGTTATGATGAGTTGCTGATGATAAAAAATGAATCACATTTATAAATGTGTTTTGAATATAAACTTTTAAAAGGATTCAACCAATGATAAGTCAATGAAAAATATTATATGGGCGACCCCTTATACTCTTGGACCCTATTATAATTTATCCAAATATATAAATCTTGATGAATTTGCATCTAATGTGATATCATTGACTTCATATCCATCTACAAAAAGTAGAATCATAATATTATTGCTTTTAAAAACAAACAACATTATATTTTAACATCATTGAATGGAATTTATCTATTACAAATATAATAGAATAAATATTTTTTTTCATTTTTGAATAGTCCAATTGGGATTATTCCCATTTAAAATAATTATAGCTTATGAAAAACAAATATTCTTTTATCCATTTATATATGACCACTCTGACTATATTTTTTGTTTCATCTCATATATGATCAACTGGGATATACAACCATGACAATTGTATTATAAATATAATGCTCCGTCAATGATTTATATTCAAAAAAGTTTAAAAATAAAATTCTAAAAATTTAAAGAATCTATTTTCAATGAAATCTTGAAAAGTGTAGAGAAATCATAGTGAAATCTCAATTGAAGATTCATTAAATATCAGTATGTCAAAGGAATAATGTATAATTATGTATAGATATAGTGTATATAAATAATCAAAAAAAGTTATTCCACAGAACCATTAACTATTATTTCATGCAATGGAACTTTTTTATCCATGTCAAATTACCTTAACTACCATTAAATAACATTTTCAAATATTAATAATCGAATTTTTATCAATATTTCTATGAAACACTTTCTAAAAGAAGATATTAATTGATTAAATGTAGAGACATATGTCGAAAGGAACATATAAATAATTCCATGAAAGTATCATGTAAATTAAAAAATATAATCACTATTAATATAGTTAATATACATATTGTGTTATAATATCCAAATGGAATCCATCAATATGTTAACACAAAATAAATTATTTTGAATACCATATTCTCTATGTCTTTAGTGAAATTTAAAACTGAAAATGCCCAGAAGAACTCTACATGATGTGGTAGTTTATCCTATCCATGTGTAGTTTAGGAAGGTATTGAATGAGAGGTTATTAAAATGGACCTTATAATATAATTTATTTTGTTTCTATTAATATATTCTCATTCTTTGTTTATTTTGAACCCTAGTATAAAACAAATCAATGTTTTATGTTTCTATAATGGTTTATCCAGTTTTCATTTGTAAAAAATGATAATTCTATCCCAATAAGAATCAAATATTGGATTCATTATACCTTCATCATATAATCATTCCACAAATTTGTTTAAAACTAGAAAAAGTGGGGGGATAATATCACTTTTATGGATTCGTAATCGGTGTAACCCTATCCAAAAAAACAATCATATCCTTGAAAAAGTGGATAAAACCAATCATGTCTAGTATAGTTCACTTAATATCACTAATTTTATTTTTTAAAATGTTTTTAAGAAATTTTATTATTATATTATGATATTAAAAAAATAATTATAGGAAAAAATGCATCATTCAATATGTATGAAAACTTAAAATTCAAGGAAATAGATTGAGGTATAGTTCAGGTGGGTGTTATATTGACGGAAACATCATGTAAACCAATTTATGAACCGATTATATATTGGGATATTTAGATATATATAATTTAGATTGGGAAAAAATTTATTGAATCTTTATCTCAAATCTATAGTCATTTCATTATAAGAAAAAAAACTCATTTATTAAGAATATGAAAATAAATCCTTATAAGGAATTTCACAGGATATATTTAGAAGAATGGGTGTGGGTAAAACATCACATAAAAGAATATCTGACATTCACAATCTCCTAAAATACAGAATTGTCCACATTATTCAATTATCTCAAAAACATATTTTCTAAATCTTTAAAATATGGATAAGAGTGTAATATAATGAGAGAATAACGGTATTATATGTGTTACCTCATATAGTCTAATATATTAAATCATATGATATAATCTTAAAATTATTTTTAACAATGTACTATAATTGAATTTAATGAATTTTATTATGTTTTAAGGATGATATTACCAATTATTATTGGACCATGAAAAAAAATTGATAATACCCTATGTTAAAATGTTAAAACCGATGACGCAAATCACATCTCTCACTTGAATAAGTACATACATGGGGAATTCCAATTGGTATCTATTATCCCTATTAAAAAATTACACCAAATCCCTTATATATTTTTCTGAATAATCTACATGGAATTGAATACATAATGAGGTTTTCCATTAAAAGAATCACATAACCATACAAATTATCAAAAAAAGAAGATTTCGTGTAATAAATTGTATATTGAATATCAAAGTCCCTTTAACATCATATGCTTTAAAATATTAATTTAATTACATAAGAAACATTAAATCAAATTTTTATTGAATATTTATATATTGACATCTATTAATAATAAAAAATATTTTCATGAATTTTTAATTACATTTAATATTTTTGGATTCATTATTTCGAAGGACGTCGATCCAAATGGTCTTATATTTGTCAAAAAACACTTTTTGTAATACATCGTTTCCCATATTATTGGGTTTTCAAATTCTATTTCAAAATAGAATGGTTGTAGGAGAGGCATCAGCAATCATCAACATACAATTATCTTTCTCGATTCACTTCACATGTATTGTGTTTCAATGGTAATCATTATGGATTGATTAATGTCGAAGGGATGGTGTGTGAAATTTTTTTAGTTCATTCCATTCAAAACCTTTATGTAATTAAATTGGAATTCACAATTTTAATTTGTGTAACTTAGGGAGGAATATTATTTGTGTTATTAATTAAAAGTTCATATAGGGTGATAGAAATAATGTTCATTTCCATAATTATCCACGATAAATGTATAAATTCACACTTTGATTAATATTATTGGTTAAGAAAAATGTGAATCAACACTTAACAACATGAGATATAAATAAATACATTTAAAAAAATTATTTCATAAAAATATTGTGATACATGAAACTATAATACTAAAGGAATAGTAACATAATATACCATTATAACCAAGATGCTAAATTAGAGATATGAATTTGAATAAATAATTATAATTTTTCTATAAATTTTTATATAATTTAATTATTTTGATAAATTTGTTCTTAATATTTAGTAAAATAATAAATTATTCCAAAATACATTTTTCCTTAAGGATGTTATTTAGTAATATTTTATGAAATATAATAAAATTAATTTATTTAACTTTTCAATAATTTTTTTCAATACAAATATTTCTATAATCATCATGTTAAAATAACCATATAGTAATTTTTTAAAATTTCCAAAAATATTTATTATTTATTGATTGGAGAAAATTATTAATATTTTTTTATTATTAAAATTTATTCTAATGCATTTTCAAAGTTCCATTTTGTTATTAAATTATTTTAAAATAAAAACTTGTTCAGTTATATTATAAATAATTAATATTATGTCTTGGAATTAATTACATGTAATATTTTTATATAAATAATTTTGTACTGATGGAAAAAAATCTCAAGAAAACTGTTTTTCATTTAAAACTTTTGGTGTTAAATTTCTTAATATCCACCAATTCTAAAAATTTCATTTTTTGAAATTTAATAACTATTTGGAACTAATATATCTGAATTTTTTAATGATTGCAATTTAATTGTTTTCATAATGATTACAAGAAATATTTTAAATGTGTTACCTCGTTCTAGATGTGGATGAGTTTACCGAGGGACTGAACATAGAGACAATTTTATTTCATCCAATTAAACATATATGAATCCTATTATATGGAATTATTTTTATGTGACCTTATCATATATTCGAACCTCCATCGATTAGAAATATTTTTTCTTGATATTAACTTAATTGTATTTTAATCATTTAATAAATTCAATCTGTGTCATCTACCCCACATATTAGAGGACACCACTACAAAATCATTCTGAACAAAAATTTATCAATATATATTGAACAAACATTTAAAAATAATACTATGAAATAACCTATCTAGAAATATGTTTTTATTGACAACCAAAAGGGTCCTTAATAATGGATCTAAATTAGGTCAACTTAATAATAAGTAATCCACTTAACTGATGTCCTCAAATTTATTTATTGAATAGATCCTATTAATATATCTTATTCATAATATAATTTTATCCTAATTTTGATGACTATATAAAAATGTTAATATAGATATGTAACCAACAATATATAGCTTTCAATACATCAATGGGGTAGTGAAAGTATCACCCATGTGTACGAGTGGACCACCACCCCAACATTACGATACAAATCATTTTCCATAACCATATTTAATAGATATTATGATTATTGGATTGTTATTTATAAGTTAAATTTATAAAATGTTAGCACTTTTTTATTTACAATATCATATATACCTTCTTATATTCAAAACAATTGAAAAATTATTAATATTGTTTATCCATAAGAGTGGTCTACCACATCCATGAAGGGATGTTATTTTTTTTCCTCATTACATGGATATTAAAAATTAATAATTTAATTATTATATAATATAAATATTTTTTACAGTAATTATTGTGGACGTTTTAAATATTATTAACATTTTTTTCTTTTCATTTATCAAAAATTGAAAACGACGCTCATGAATATGTAAAACATACTATTTCCATGAATAGTGTAATTTATTTTCATATCCCCATCATTTAGGCATGAATATAAATATAAATAATATATATCTATATATTATATTTATAAAATATTTAAATTAATTTAGATGATGGATCCATGATTAACATAAATTGGTCAAAACTACTCAACAAAATATCTCATGAAAAAAAGTTACCGCAAAAAAAAAAATTGATAAGGAATTATTAATAAATGTATGTTAAAAATTAATAAGTGTATTTTTTATGAAATAATATGTCTAAAAAGGATAAAAATATATATTTATAATAAATATAAATTCATAATTTAGTTTGTTATATTAATTCGAATCAAGAAAAACATGTGGCTATGTATTTTTATGACAATATCATTTTTATGAGTATTTCATATGATGTTGATTCTAATGAATAAATTTTATGAAGAATATATAACCATTATAATGAATTTTACTCTTGTATATTTATATCTAAATATTACATTTTTCCACTCGTTTCTCTCTGGTGAAGAACTCAGGAAACCAAAATGATGTTTCCATGGAAACCAATCTATATTTCTCACTTTCGATGAAAATTATTTTCTACCATGTTGATATTTTTAAAAAATATAATGAAGTAAGTTATTACTATTATTTTATTATTTTTTCAATATATTATTTATAATTTCCAAAATTTAAAAAACATTTATAAATGGAATCGCTTTTTTATTTTCAAATTTAGGTATATTGGACATTTATTGAAAAAGTGAAAGGTATCATTGTTTTAACATAAAAATTATAAACATATTTTCTCTCCACCATTACTAACAAATAAATTTTTCTTTCATATAAAATAGTCCAATTTTATTTTTAAATAACATATATTACATAATATTTAAGATAATTTTGTATTCAAAGTGTTTTTTATGTGAAAATGACATTTTTCTAAAACATTGTTCTAATGATATTTTAAATAAAGATGTCACATATGAAAAAAAATGATGATATTACATAGGCTTCAATAAGAATACAAACCCATGATACCATGAAAATTATTTCTTTTGATCTCTTAAGAGGATTACTGTTTCTAGGTATCTCTATGAAACCTATTTTGATCCAAATGGTTAATTATTTTCTGATGAAATCTTAATAACAATGGTTTTTAATGGGTTATATTATAATGAAATGATGAAATGATTATGATGCCCAATTCCTTTTCACATGTTGTGATTGGATAAATGTTTTCGGATCCTTCAGCATAAATTGTCTTGATTTAAATTATGTTACAGGTGGTCTAGTAATTATCTTTCCCTCTAATGCATTGGGTAAATATGGATATCACATGAGATAAAAAGGAATGAAATGGGGAGTTAACAAAAATTAATAAGGGACACTGTTAATTATGATAGAATATGGGGTGAATCTAATAAACATTTATAATATTGGATTTGGAGCCTTGAATTAGTAAAATATTTTCTATTTTTATTTCTATAACCAACAAAATATTCTATATTTTAATCATGTTATCTAATGGACCATGCAATATGATTCTATAGTGATTAATGACATTTAATCATCCATGATTTTTTAGATGACTCAATATTATTAACCATTGTATGAAAGTTATTGTTAACAAATGATAGGCTCATATTCTATTAACCTTATTCTCATAATCTGTTTTTGTAATCATTTATATCTCCCTTAATTATTTTTCTGAGCTTATGAACCCTCCCATTATTATTTTTTATATCCCCATTTCTTGAAGAATGGTTTTAATTATGATATGTAAATCCTGGGTTCTTTTTAATGAAATAAAAAGTGGGAGATAATTTAGATTTCATAAGAACCAGTTGTATATGTATACATGTTTCCAAATTAAATAAAGAAATATTATATTTCCATGGATCATAATGTTATGTAATGTATATTCATAAATTATGAGTTAATATCTATGTGTGAAAATTATGGTTCTAGAGAGTTGGTAATAGTGAAATATCTTGATTCAATTCAAAAATATAATGGGTAAAAATTAATAAGATTCATGAGGATAATTTATGTATTAGAGAACATTGTACGTTATTATAAAAAATGACATGTGGTTTTCCCTAAATAAAATTGGTCTAGCTACTAATAATAGGCATGGTTTTGGAATAGATCCATCATGGGATAATTATTATAAATGAGTAGGATATGTATATCTTGAATGAAAAATAGGTTCATGATGAATGTATACTTACTGAGAAATTGGTTTGACACTCCCTTATGATAATCTTAGGATAACTCACATATTCATTTTGAAACTGTATAAAAAATTTAGTATATGATGACCATGAAATATGAATTTAAACATTTTATTTCAATGTACGAGTCTTCAGATTAATAGGGTTCCGAGCATTGTGCGAGATGGCATCCCACCGAGTGACGAGGACTCGGTGCAGGGCCCCATTACGGTGGAGGCACCGGTGGTACCTCTATCCACCAAGCCTCTAATACCAATTTTTTATGACCCGTCCTCGGGGCCCATGTCGTGACTAACACAAGCCCGCCTCCCCTTTTACTAGGATTTACACCTTTAGTGCTATTCGCCAGCCCCTGGCCTATGGTAGGCGGGATTGGGGTAGTCACGGAACAGGCCCTGAGGACGGGTTGTGACAAATAAAGGAAGTTGTCATGTTTTTTAAATTTAATAAATTATTTTTAGGATTATGTGGTTTTCCTATATGAAATTTTTTTCTCACCGTAGGATTTTTGGTTTTAGTGAATAGATATAAGAAAAATAAACCATGTTAATGAAAAATGGGATAGATAATGAAATGATTTTCCACCCAAGAACCTAAATTTTATGGAAGACGGAATTAAAAATAATGCTTATATGATTATATAACTTTCTGACATATTAATTTTAACTGAGTTTTGAAATTAGAAAATGAGTGAACAATTCTATATTTTGTTCTTCATCAGGAATACTATATCTTATTTTAGTGGGTATTTATATCCAAGATATATTATTTAATGGGTCAGTACCATTGAAAATATATTTTTCATCCGGTGGTATTCATAACATTAAATAGTAATTATATCACTTTATCCTTTATAAGTAGAAGAATATCATTGATGGACACAAATAATGTACACAATACAATGAAAATAAATTTAATCCTTGGAGTTCGATGAGTTTAGGGGCCTAGTTTTAAATAATTACTTTCCATGTACTCTTAAAAAAATTATAAATATTACATTGAAATAAATTAAAAGGATGATAAATCTATTAGTAACTATGATAAAAATTTTACATGAATTTTGAGGTGAAATTATGGAATTTGTATCCAACATAAATGTAAGATATATTTATTTTATAGATTCATAAATCCAATTATCTAATGGACATTATATGAAATGAAAATTTTGGTTTATTATTAAATCCTTCTATTTTCTATCAAGGTGGAGATGGAGATTTTAGTTACCAATCAATCTCATTGGTTAGATATGTTGAAAAAGATGAAGATAAAATTATACTATTAAATTTATTAATAGAAAAATATGATATTTTCTTTTTCATGAGGATGATAAGGAAACATGTAATAAATTATATAAAGGGTATTGGTAAAATTTTTATGATATAAAAGGATGGTCATCAGGAAATTAGAATTCTATGAAATTATAATAATTTGTTTGATAATGATGTAGAAAAGTAACAACAAAATACAAAAACCAGCCTCTAGTGTTTCAAATCAAATAAGTATGGGAATTATTCTAACTGTTAGTCAAATATAATGGTAAATGAGGATGATAGGAATAGAAAAACTCTTAATCCAATTGACAATGGTAATATCATTTGATCACTACGTTAGATGTAAAATATAAAAAAAAATGTCGTGTAAGGTACAAAGACAATCCAGTATAGAAAAAAATTATCTTATTTAATTCTAAACCAACCCTCTCTCTTATATTTGATTAATTTTTTGGGGTTTTATAATACCACCTAAATGAATATATATTTAATTAGAAGTGAAAACCCTTATGGTATGACGATCATATATCATGTTCATGATTCCTCAATAATTGATATATGTGGAAATGTGCTTCCTAAAAAATATAATTATTCTCCCTATATTATAATTTCACATCATTTTTGTTTTATATTGTATGTTTTTATATAAATCAGACATCAGTTTAAATGGAAGGGTGGTTATGTTCGATATTCATATTCAACCCATGGCCATTTGTCACTACGATTATCAATATGAAGTTACAATCGAAACGATGCCAATTATATCTATCACTATTTCTATTTAAAAGGACCTTTTATCTTTGATGGTTGGGTAGAATTTCATCTTTGAAGATATTCCTATAATAAAGGTGTCAGTTTGTATCTTTAAAATGTGTTTCCATGTATTACCCTAAATCATTAAGTATAATTTTCAATATAACTTTTACAATGTGGTTCACTTATTTAAATGAATCCATAACAAATTTCATAGATTGAGTTATAGGTATTAGGGAAGAAAATATAAGAAACAAAATACAATGTATTCATTCGAGAAGTAATTTCACCTTAGGGTGCACCTATTATATTTTTAAGAAAAAAAGATAGATCAATGTGACCCCATATTGATTACCACGAACATAAAAATATCCCAAAAAGTAATAAGTATCACCTACCTAATTTTAATTATTTTAATTGATCAATAAATATTAATTCAATATTAATTCAATATTTATATTTGATATAGATGCTATTAATTAAGGGTAATAAGTTAAGTCATAACCAAGTTGGTATTCTATAAAATGAATGGAAACATTGAATTTGTTTTTAATACATTAGGTCTTAATAATTACCCTAGTATATTAATAATCACCTAGTTACTCTATCACATATTTTATATTAATGAACATTATTTTATACATTTATTTATCTTGATACCTCGAAATTTTCTTTATCCATTCATTTAGTAGTGTTATGGATGTATTATTTTATCAGTAACTAAATAGTTTTGATATTTGGAACTAAAAGTATAATTATCGTGGTATAAGTGTTTGTATCTTTTGATCCACATTTGTAACCTAAATCTATAAAAATAAAATTTCATGAAAAAATACAATAAAACATGAGATTTAGTAATTATGGTGGTCTTCATATATAACTATATAGTAATATATTCCACAAAAATAATATAACTAAAATAAAATTATGTGTTGAATGGGAAAATAAAATCAATGATTATATCACCAAATAGTATAGATGGTTATCTCATCTCATGTATCCTATAACTATTTTCGTAGTCTTGGAAATGTTGACATGAAATGAAAGCACATTATAATAATACATCATATTAATATGTCAAAAAAATAATAAGAAATTCCTAATAGTACATTGGGGGAAAAGAGTCCACCACATTGAAATATATTGAAAAAAATTGAAAAAAAGATAAAATTACGGGCAAGAACTCTTCTATTAATGACCTTGTGATAATTAATGAACCAATAAAATTTCATCCAACACATAGCAAATAGTATCACTTATTAGTTTTTTCACATGGAATATTCATATTATTTTTATATATTTTATATATAAAATAATATTTAAAAATTTATATACTTTTGATGAGTAATAATATTAAAAAATGATTAACATTCCAAAATGAGTCTTAAAGAGGAACATTTTACAAGGTGTTAACCTCGAATGTGTCAGTGAAACATATCATATTATCTTGAACTTGTACACTTAAACCCAATTATAATTTATATAAACATAAAATAAATAATAATGTAGCAGAAAATATGATAGCCTTGAATTTACATATAGCTACAAAAAGTTGAATTTAAAAGTTACAAGTATGATAACCCAAAAACATTAGATTTTAACAACATTTAAAGGAATTTTTCTATTTTAAATATAATAGAATAATTCTATTTTTCATAGTTTTATAGTTCAATTGTGTTGAGTAAAGTGTCCAATAATTATAGAAAATCATATAAATAGACTCTTTGATCCTTTAATATAAGACCTTTCTGACTATTTTTGGATGCATGACACATATATTCATCTGGGATATATAACCATGGAAATTTTATGATAAATTTAGTGATCCATAATTTATTTATATCAAAACAATTCTACACAGAAAAATTTTAAAAATGGATAAAATATATTTTTAATGAAATCATGACAAGGGTAGAGAAATATTAGTGAAATAAGTATTGATGATTCATTAAATATTAGTATGTCCATGGAATAATGTAGCATTACATGTAGATATAATATATACAATGAATTAAATAATATCATCCATAGATACATTTACCATTATATCATGACTTGGAACTATTTATCCTTGTTAAATTATCTTTACTACAATGAAATGAATTTTTTCAGTATTTATACGCATATTTCTAATAGTAAATCAATGAAAAACTTTCGATAAAAACCAATTCATTGATCAAAATGGGGATACCTAAGTTATAAGACATATATAAAAAATCCATGACTGTATCTGGTAAATTATAAAATATAATCACCATAAATATAATGATGTTATATAGGGTGTTATAATATCAATGTGGAATATATGAAAATGAGAACACACCAAACATTACTGGGAATTCGATCTTCACTAGGTCCTATTGTGAAATTTCAACCAGAAAATAACCATAAGAACACTCCAAGAATTAATAGTTTATACTATCAAAGATAATTTAGTAATTTATTCAATAAAAGGATGGTAAAATATTTATTACAATTAGATCAGTTTTTTCCTATAATTCAGTCTCATTCTGTAACATTTTTTAACCATTGTATGAAATATATCAAAAAAAATTAATTTAATAATCATTTATCTAGTTTTCATTAGTAAAAATATATAATTCAATCCCACTAAGTTTCAAATAATGTATTCACCACCACATCATCATGTAATCATTTCACACATTTACTTATAACTTCAATCAAATTGGAGCTAATATATCCTCTGATAATTCCTTATTGGTATAACCGCACCCCAAAAACCAATCATATGACTAAAAATAATGTGGATGATACCTATTATGTATATTATAGTATAATTAATATCAATATATTTTTTCATGAATGTATTATAAATGAATTTTTTTATTAAATAGTGACATTGTAACCAATAATTAGGGGTAATAATTCATCATTCAATAATAATGAAAAAAATGAAATTCATGGGAAATAAATTGAGGTATAGTTTAGGTGGGTGTTATATTAAAGGAAACAACGTGTGATTAAATTTATGTTCACATTGGATATTAGGATATATATATATATACTCAATGTTAGAGAATATTTTATCACATCAATATGTAAAATCAATAGTAATGTCATAATTTGAAAAAAAACATTCAATTAATCAGAATAAGAAAATAAATCCAAATAACTATTATCACAGAATATATTATGAAGAATGGTTGTGGGGAAAATATATCACAAAAAACATCTACAACACTCACAATCTTAATACACATGGAATTATACCCATTAAAAATGATTTAAAATATGTTTTTTGGAATCATTAAATGAAAATTAAAATATAATAAAAAGATAGAAAAATGATATTCTATGAGGAGTAGGATCAAAATTAAGATTCAAATGCTCCATATACAAAAGGGGGGATGTATGTTTTAAAAATATTGTTTTGAAAAACATAGTTTAAAATAATTAAACAAATTGAATTCAAACCCACTATGATATTAAAACAAATATCTCAGAGAGGGGCACATGTTCAATTATAATTGTAATTAAATGATTATTGTAATATTCCACAGGTCACTAATTTATCATAGTCATAGATCACATGGTGATGGATTTCTTTCACTATGAATATAATTTTCTAAGTAATGAAAATAAAGAGATTCAATAATATTTCATATAGAGTCATATTTCACAGATTGTAAAAGATCATAATAACAAAAATGATTGGTATCCGAGTAATTAATCATAATTATAGTAATTGATTGTAATCAGTGTAATTAATCAAAATCAGAAAAATTAATCTTAGTCAGAGTAATTGATCATAATTAGATTAATTTATCCTTGTCATATTAATTAATTATAATCATAATTATTAAAATGTAAAGGGTCTTTAGAGGAAAATTATTACGTGAGTAATTGATTTTCTATTTCAAAAAATGCAATGTAAAAATACATGTAGAGTTTTAAAAATCTTTTATTCTAAATAGAAGGTTATCAATCAAATTTGGAATAGGGTCCCTTGATTTATACTTTATAGAATATATATCTTACTTACACCAAATTATCCCTCGATATAATGGTTTTATCTTATCTTGTTATCCCTGTTAGCCCTCGATCAATATGGTGATCGATACATTTTTTTCTTCCTATCTCTGGAAGCCCTCGATTGTATTCAACATCAATTAGCATCGCACAATGCAAAAAATTGAATAATCTATATTTTTCAAACAATATGTTCCAAACTATATCACTATAATGATTTTAACAGAAATACATTTTGGCATAGTTTTTGTACATTAAGAAAAGAACCACTTTACATGTTTTATATAACCTTGTATTTAATGTGATTTTCGACAATAGTCATATTCTCCTATAAAGGTCGGATTTCATCCTTAAATCTCAGGGGACTTAGACAGGTGGCACTCTAACTAGAATTTTGTAACTGAAACAATTATATAGATCTAATTGATGGTTCTTCTTTTCAGTACAAATCTATTTTAAGGATGTGATAGAGTGAGTAATAAACGAATATGTTCTATCCAATAAAATACAAGAGTAAATATTATATAAGTATGACACTATTTATTTGAAACAATGATTATGATTATCTAGTCATTATTACTTTATTGGTGAGTACGATGAAATACATAATAGTCAAATTGATAAAAATCATAGCCCGATTGTATTTGTTGATTATTATGGAATACATAAGAGTGGAGTTGATAGAAATCATAGTCAAAATGTATATGTTTTGTAAAATGGAATACAAAATGGGGGGATTGATAAAAATGAAAGTTAGAATAAAATGTCTTAATAGACTATTTATGTATTAGTTGTAAAATGAAATTTCTGATTTCCAAAACAAAAATGAATAGAAGAGTCAAAATAATACATTTATATCAACAATCTCCCCCTTTTTGGAAAGAACAAACCACAAGTTAAAACACATCAATGAATAGAAATTTAAATCTACATCATTTTCAAATGACATAAAATGTATCTTCCATTGAGTGTTTAATAACTCTTCTAAATAGGATTTTAATATGATTAACATCCCTATATGGATAATAGAATCCCTAAGTATCGTATTCTATAGGATCAAGATCCCATAACTGATTGTTTTGTCTCTTTAAGAAATTTTCTCAAAATATCTCTTCCTTCATTCTCTCCCTTTATGTAATCATCCCATTAATAAAACATTCTCCCAATTTTTATTTTCAAAAATGAATATGGATGATATAATAATACCTAAAACTAGTTAGAGATAAAAACAGAAAAAATTATTTCATCATATATAAAATGAGATAAAATTCATCCAAAAAAGAAAAATTCAATAAAACATATATAGATTTCAATAACCCACCATAAATTTCTTCATAATGAATAAAAAGGGTTCATTGAAAATCCATATGGATTGATTTTCAATGTCGGTCTATTTATCATTTTCTTTATTTATCAGATGTAAAATAGTGGACTTTATCTTCTGTAATTCATTCATAGATTCTATTAACTTGGCAATGGATTCTTGTTGAGACCATTGTATTTATTCATGCTCTACTAACTTCAAGTCATGATTAATAATTCAATCTTATTGAATTAGATTTATCTCTTCCTATACTTTGAGTTTTTTTCTAGGGTATGAAAACATTCTTTCATGATTTTGAATACCTTCTCTATGATTTCTAATCATATTGAAAACAATAAGTTTTCATCATGAAAATCAAACACTTTTACCATAATATCATAAAAATTTTCAGATTGGGATCCTTTTGATGTACTATGTGATTCAAATTCCTTCAATTTGTCATTTGATTCAATAGTCATCCCATTAATGGTAGCTAAGAAAACATTTACCAATATTCTTATATATTCAATGGAAATATCATTGTGCTTGAAATTTTAATCAATGGTATGAGACCATTTGACAAACCAGTTTCATGATTTTATATGTCCCACATGACATTTTTCAACGAAATTGAATGTAGATACATGTTTCAAAACCTATCCGTCAAAACATTTACTGAGACTGTTCTTTCATTGTTACTATTTGAAATAATTTCGATCTTCACATATTGATTTGGAAGGTAGGTAATGATCTTTTCTTGTATTTTCTTAGCATGATCAATGTATTTAACTCTTTTTATGTTAATAAATATATCAGATTCAATGTCATATTTACAATCAGAAAGATCACCATAGTGAGTTCATATTTTATCATCTTCAATATTTTGATTTTCATTTTCATTGGGCACTTCTCTATATTCTCCATCTAACACTTGTATCGCTTTATTTTAATTATTTCTATCATCCACCTTCAATTATGTTTGAATATATGTGGAAGGAACATTACTTAAGGTTTATTTAGATTATCATACTTTGATTGTATCATACTGAGATTTTTGAGGTTCACTAGTTGCTTTTCATTTGAATAATTCTTCCCTTCCTTACTAGATTTCTCATCCCCACAGTTTTATCTTCTCCACTACTTCTTCTTCATCAATGTATTGATCAATGAACCACAAGTCACGAACTGAATCTAGACACCATCAAATCGGGAACCAAACCATGTTGGTGAAAATGTCTGAAGGGCGTTCCCTATCCCCACAGGCCGACACAAGTGGCCCAATATCATAGATTTTTTGAGAACGATTTACCTATGTATGGATATATAAAACATAAAAAATATCAATTATCTGAAAAGGAAAATTCATGCCAAACAAGCTTTAAATGAAATCCATAAATTAATACAAGAGTTAAATAATAGAACAAGCGGTCTAAAGGCACATAAATAATTGAAAAAATAGCCCCAAGAACTCCCCATGATAAGGGGTCATCACCCATAAGCTGTATCCACAACACCACACCGAGGGAAGGAACTAACAACCCAAACTGCTATCACCCAATTCTTTGACATCACCTATGTCAATCATGAACAAGTCTACATAAACCCATTGGGTGTTAGTTGGGTGTTAGAAAAATCCCAATAGGATACCGCCAAGATATTCCATAATGTACGTAATACAAGTTAAAAATCATGCCAATTTTGTTATGTAATAAGTGGGGGAAATAATTTCTATAGAATAAAACATTTAAATGTTAATAGTTTTCAAATGAAATTTTCCATTAATGAGAATTTTTCCAAAAAACATGTATGATAATATATTTTCCAGCCAAAACCGCAATATTCAATGGATAAATAAAAAATATTCAATTAGCACTAATCTCTAGAACACCCTTAGGCTCTAGTTACTCATGGGACCCGTGTACCTCATACCTTGGTGTAAATTAACAATTGAAAAATAAATTATCATATACAAGGCACTAGTAGAGAACATGACCATATTATATAGGTCCCAATACTTAATCAATATTGTGTTTCACTGTTCTCATTATCTATTTTTCTCTATAAAATAGGGATAAAACTGCTCTAGATCACTAGAGTACTAGTACATATCTACACTCCTAGATACTTGGGATTCCCCTATTATGATCAAACCATTTTCACATGTTAACAAAATCCATTATCATATAAACACATTAGTTATACCCATATTAAACTTAAAATAGTAGATACACATGCATTTAACCACATACATCACTCAATAAAATATATACGATTTAAATAAAATGATATCAAAAAATTAACAATGTTTTTCACTAAAAATCCCTTAAAACCCCAACTTTGAACAAAATGTGAATACCCATATTAATCTAAAAATAATTTTATGCACCAAAACATTTTTATAATCCCTTTACATGAGTTATAACACAACCCTAATTGGAAGAACACAAAATGGACAAGTAAAACATCCAACTAAAACCAAAATTGATTCCTAAAAATAAATTTATTAACAAAAGTCAACAAACAAACATTCACAATAAGGATAATGAAGGATAAGTGTTCTAAAAATAGAAATTAAGAAAAGATAAGTCATCTATAAGTTCTTACACATGGAATCACCTATCACAATAATCAAAACCCTTGAATCGTTGTGTGAAAATTCAACCACACCACCACCGCACCATAAGTGACATAGATCAAGCCTAAAACCAAAATATTGTACCAGAAAACCCAATATCAATCAATATGTTTTAATACCCACTCTATGTTCATTATGATCATCAAGAAGAAAAGGATAAAACCCTAATAAAATGGGAGGAAGAAGGATGGAGACCCACCTACTTGAGGGATATTCAAAACATTAACCCATATACACTAGTATCTGAATTGCCAAATAGCCAAAAATGAATGTGAGGATCTAATTTGTCTAAGAAGGTCTCATGAGAACTAAAATGGGGTAAAAAGAGTGAAAATTGAATGAGTTATGAAGGAAACAAGTTGCCTCATTAAATATCTATGATTTACATAACCCTAAGCAGATTGGCCCTAATTTGCAATGCATATGTGCTCCAAAGAGGGGGATACAAGAATGGGGGTGTTCCTAGAGTCACTTGTATAAGGTGAGATTTAGAATCCCTGAAATAAATAAAACATTAATATCATATTAAATAATTGTTTAAAAAAGTAAATGGGCTTCTGGGATGGTCCAATTCAATAAATAAAAACCCAAATCCACCAAGATTGTGGATTCCTAAAGGGGTAAAATTTAAATGGTGGTGTTAATAGGTCAGGGGAGGCCATTTTGGAAGTATAATTGGTTAAAAATGTTAAAAAAGGTATATTTATAAAAGAAACCAAAATGGTATTTAAATTAAGAAATAGGCTCACGGCATGACCAAAATCATGAAAATAGACCCTTTCCTCTTAAAATGCATGGAAACCCCCTAAAAATGAATAAATGTAAATTAAATGAAATTTCCCATTAAAATAATTAATGGTTGTGACAATTATCCCCACCATGAATAATTTTCATCCTGGAAAGTCAACCTAAATCCTGATAAAAAAATTAATGGATACGCTTCCTCGACACATTACTTTAACTCCCATGTCTCATGTGTGTCATTCACATGCTACCAAAAAAACCTAGACTAGTAGATTAGACATTACCCAATGTACAATTTCTTGGAAGTCCACTATTCTCACTGATTTCTCAAAAATAGATAAATAATGCTATATAGCCGACTCCTCCCAATTCAGTACATGGCATTGATCTGGGCTGTATTTCATCAACTATGAGACCTAGAATAAATCATGGATGGATATAAATGGATATTGTTAGGCTAACCAATATTCCCCCTTGATAATTAGAGGGGTGATCTCAACAGTTCTGAAATTCTACCGCATCATCTTCCCTTGCTTTTCCAATCAACGATGGCCCCAATGAGGGGATACATTCAAGAATTAAATATCACCCATAGAAAACTCTCAGTCTTAACTCGTTTGTTTTTCATAGGATTTATTGTGACTCTGATCTATCAATAAGTGTTTCTTGATCAACATGAACTTCCCAAACGTCTCCTACACTAGACTCATCCCAAATAGTGATGTCTCACCTACCTCTGCCCAATATAGGGGGAACAACAAAGACAACCATAGCACCTCAAAAGGAGCCATTTGAATTGAGGATTCATAAAAATTATTATAAGAAAACCCAAAAATCCCAAATGGAAATCCCATAAACCTCAAATGTCTAGAATACATGCATGGAGCATGTCCTCCAAAATTTGATTCGCCTGCTCTGTCTAACCATTCGTTTGTGGATGGTATGTCGTGATCATTTTAATCTGAAACCCCAAGGCCTTCGGACTGACTTCGCAAAATCAAGAAGTGAAACGAGGATCTATATCTGAGACAACTATTGACTGAACTCTATGGATCCTTACCACCACTTGAGGATACAACCGACCCAACTCATCCACTTTAGCTGTATCTCTGATCAGAATGAAGTGGGATGATTTGGTCAGATGATCAATCACCAACCAAATTTTATTATTCCCTCGAGGTGTATAAGTTAATCCAACAATGATGGCCATGGAACCCTCATCCCACTTCTTTGTAAGAATGGGTAATCGCTATAGAAAATCTGAGGGCCTTGGCTGCTCCACTTTCACCTACTGACATGTGTACCATCTTAACACGAAGTCAGTTATGTCCCGTCTCATAACTATCCACCAGAATAATACCCTCACATCATAATACATCTTGGTGGCACTCTGATGGAAAACATACTGATACTGGTGGCTATCTTGCATCCCCACCCTCAACAAGGATAACGATACTAATGAAAAGCCATTGAAACCCATGATTCCCTCTAGAGAATAAGAACAATCAGAGGAACTCTCCCCACCTTGATGAAACTACTTTGAATTCTAAAAAATCCCATCACAATGTTGTTACAGTTGAATCTACTCCATGATTGAAGGATTCAACTGAATGGTCACTAATAATGCACCTCCAACGTGATCTTTCATCTCCAAATGCATTAAAGAAAAGAGTTCCATCAGAGTCCACTAATAACTAGAAATCGTCAATGCCTGCATTAGGACTATTCTGTTCAATGCATCGGCCACTACGTTACCCTCTCCAGAGGTACAGACAATGTCATTGTTGAACCCCTTCATGTACTTGATCCAACAATACTGCCTAAAGTTGAGGCCCTTCTGCGAGAAGATATAGTCCATGATTGTGAGATCAGAGTAGACTAGAATCTTTTCAACAAAGAGGTAGTGATGAAAATTCATCAAATCATGGATTGTAATAGCTAAATATATGTCAGGGTTCAGTTAATTATTTTCATGTGGTCTGGTTTAGAGAGATCCATTCGCCACCAGATGATCATCATGAATAATCACACACCAAAGACCCATACCTGAAACATCACAATTCACCACATACATGATTCCAACCTTTTAAAAATCAGAACATGGGTGGAAGTCAACCACCAAAATATCTCTTTGAAAGATTCCTTACATTATGTGGCCCATAAAAACCTCACCCCTTTTCGGGTGAGTGTGATCATCGGTTAATCAAGCTGAGATATATCCTGAAAAAAACTGCCTGTAATAACCAGCCAGATTGACAAAGCTCTTGATCTCGAACACATTCTTTGTATGAACCCATGACATAACCGAACTGATATTCTTGGGGCTCATCAAGACCCCATGTTCGTAGATCACATACCCCTGAAATTTCACCTCCCTAATCAATAAATGGTACTTGGATATCTTTGTAGAAAGGAAATTCTCTCGCAAAGTTCCCAACAAGATCTACGAGTGATTTTCTTGTTCTTCCATGGATCCATAATAAACTAGTATTCTATCTAAATAAACCACGAAAAAAAGAACCAAGATACTAATGTAACAACATGTCCATTAGTTCCATAAAGATAGTTGGAGCATTGGTCAATCTGAAGGGCATGGAAAGGTACTCAAAATGGTCATACCTACTTCGGATGGATATCATCAGGATATCTACTTCTTTCACCTAGATTTTATGACAGCCCGAACTCGAGTATATTTTAGAAAATCAACATTACCCATTCAAATAGATGAACACGAAATCTATTCAGGGAAAAGGATATTTTTTATTTTTTGTTACCATATTCTGCTTCTAGTAGTCTGTGCACAACCGGAGGGATAAATCAACTTTTTTTCTAGAACAACATATGAGTTACCCAAGGAGAGATGCTCAGGAGAATTAATTAATTGGATTCTAAGTTATCCTATATTATCTTTAATTCTATTATCTTGGTGGGGGCCATGCGATATGAAGGAAGATATATCAGATGTGTTCACCGTGCCTTGTCAATCGAGAACTCCACATCCCACTCCAGTGGAAAAACTAAAAATCATCTAGAAATACCTTCAAAAACTCATCAACTACATGAGTCAATCCACCATCTGGTTCATGACCATCATCCTATATCACAAGTGACAGTAACTGAAAAATAAGATCTCCAAACTCTAGGAGAGGAGGTCTTGCACGACTCGAACGAGGATGTCGTTCCCCACAAAAAACTCGTAGACACCCATTAGGTTCCGTGAATCTCACATACAGCTAAAAGAAATCTATGTTCTCCTGGAAGAATAATATCCAATTAATGTCGTGAATTATGTAAACTAGATCTATATCTAAGACCAATAGGTCCCACCCCATCTCAACCCCTAACATGGAAAGCACAAACTACGGACACCTAAGACCCTGCTCCTTCTTCTTTCCCTACAACGTCACCAACTCCATCTCAAAAGACAACAACTTGATTTGAAAATTCAGCATGTTCACCAAACATGTAGAAATGAATGAAACAGAGGAACCAATATCAACAAGAGAGTTATCTTTAGACGATTCAATCAAATATGTGCCTCAAACTATCGATATCCCCACATATGATCCTACTAGTGTGGGATCCACTGCATGGATAGGTTTAGACTCTTCTCGAGGGAGACAGTTATTCTATGGTTGTTCCCTAAGCTAGTTCTACCTAGAAAATTACACATCCCTACCACAATGTCGACCAAATCATGATCCCCCTATCCTCGACAGCTCTGACTTATATGGGAATCATTTTGAAGCCACCGATCCTGGCCAACTCTGATGTGGACGTGGCACTGTAGAAAAGTCCTGCTTGTGAACCATACATCCACATTGATAATAGGGATTCTATGAAAATGTAAATTCTGATCTGATGTACCTTGGCCATTGACATTGGTCACACACGATGGATCTCACATCAGAAGAAACAGATGAAAACTACCTAGAAGAGTGGCCTGAACTACCACATCCTTTCTTCACCTGCTCCTCCTGCTTCATTTTCTTCATCGAAGAAATTCCACCGGCCAATAATGATACTGACCCAAAGAAACTAGCTTGTCCATTTTTTGTCAATATACACTATACACGCTCGGTTTAGCACCCCATCATTTTTAATAAGGTTGAATAAAAAATATGAGAGTATACCTCCATTCGTAAGCCTTTTTCAAACCTATGAGCCTTCGCTTGATCATTATAGTCTATTTCATTAGAATACCGAAATAGATCAGTGAAATGGTTGGTGTACTCCATCACAAAATGATCCCCCAAAAAATCCATCTACTCATGGGATCTATAACATTCCAAGATATTAGGGATGTAATTTTCATTATAGACGGCCTTGAAATCTCCTCATCACATCTTCTCATTCTTCCTACTTTGAAGTACTTATTCCCAACACCTATAGTAAGGACCCTCCAAAAGAAAAGAGTCACACCTCAACCTGACCTCCATGGGTGTTTCCAAGAACTGGAACATTCTTTAAATCATTTCATGCCATTCCACGACTTCCTGGAATGTTTGGCTCCCACAGAAGGTAAGAGGCTTATTTTTCAGGATGTCCTGGTCCATTCCTTCCATTTACTAGTCTCATCTTCCCAAAAAGGATATAGAATAGCAGTTTTCCCTTATCACTAAGCATATAAATCCCGAACTATATCCTATACTAGACTATGATCAAGTAGTGAGGGAGAACTCTCACTGGAGTCCTCCTGTGTGTGCAAGGGAGCTTTCTTAGGTGGCATGTTGCTACAAAAGAAAAAAGTCACCAGAATATAAATTAGTACAAAAATTCAGAAATTTTCATTTATAAATACATATATAATGTATCCAAATACAATACTACAATAAAATAAAACACTACATCACCACCGCTTGATGTTGATGTGCAGTCTGATGAGAACACATCTCATGGAAAAGTGAATTAAAATAAACAATCCCAGCATCCCATATTGGCTCAACTTCTATCACAAGAGGTGCTGGCTAAGAACCCTAATCTTAACTAAAACACATGCCCTGATAGTCCTACCTCCTATCTTGGCCGACTGATCCCAAAATAATAATATACCCCAAAACATTGGCCTCTTATGATACCATTTTTTCACAAATGAAATCTTTTCTCTATCAAAACGGGCACCAAAACCAGCTTGTGACAAGGCCCAAAATGGCATTTACAATCCCCACGAGCTGCCATAGGTTCCCGAGTATCATAGATTTTGGTTTTGGAGGATTTACCCCTTTATGGATACATAAAACACCAAAAAAAATGTTATAAAAAATCTTTAAATTCATGCCAAAGAAGTTTTAAACAAAATCCTGAACTGAATAAATCAGTTTAATCATAGGAGAAGTGATCCAAAGGAATATTAATTATTGTCAAAACATCCATAATAACAGCACTTGATAATGGTTTATCCCCCAAAATCTGTTTCCAGAAAACCCCTCTAAGGGGAGGAATTAACAACCCGAACAACAATCACCCAAGGCCATGCCTTTACCTATGTCAAACATGAACAAGTTTACATAAAACCTAGAGGGGTAAGTAGGGTGTGATCTTATTTACTGTAGGATTCCACCAAGATATTCTATAGTGTATGAAATACAAGATAAAAATCCTACCAGTTTTTGGTAAGCAAGAATTGGTGGAAATAATTTCTAAAGAATGAATCTTTTAAATGTAAATAGTTTTCTAAAGAAATTTTCCATGAATGAGATCATTTTAATAATACATGTAATATACTTTATTTTTCATCAAAAATCACTATATCTTATAGATAATGACAAAAGAGTCAATGAGCACCAATCTTGGGAACAACCATAATAAATTGTTTGTGTCTTTCTCCATGTACATTGTACCTTGGTGTAATGTAACCATTGAAAAATATGTTCTTATGGATAGTACACTATTAGGGAACACACCAATAATCTTGTGGTCCCCAACCATCATAAATATTTTTTAGTGTTTTGGTTATCCTTTTTTCTCAGTGAAATAGGGATAAAACAACTATGGATCACTAGATTACTAGTACATATCCGTGCTTCTAGAAACACGGGCATCCCCCATTGTTCCCCAACCATTTTTACATGATAAAAAAAATACACTAGAACATTAAAACATCTGTTATGGTCATAAAAAAAACTATTGATACACATGCCTTTCACCACACACACCATTCAATAAAACATTGGCAATTTCCATAAAATATATTCACAAAATTTAACAATGTTTTGCGCACAAAATATCTTAAAAACCCCACATTGTACAATAATTTCATACCCATATTCACAAAAACACAATTATAAGCACCAAAAAATTTTATAAACAAATTAAATGGGTTATAAAACAACTCCAATTGCCAGAACACAAAATATACATGTAAAATTCCATATTAAACACGAAATTGATACCCAAAAATCATCTTCTTGATAAACATAACCAAAACAAAATTTTGTAGAAAGAATAATGATGGAGATGTGGTATAAAATTGAAACTAAACAAATATAACTCATTTAGTAGTGCTTACACATGTAATCACCAACCATAATTGTCAAAACCATGTATCTTTTTGAGAAAGTAAAACCTAACCACCACCGCACCACAAGAGACGTAGATCAAGACTATAATAACAATATTAGACCAAGAAACCCAATATAAAGCCCGTGGTTCGAATCCCAACAATTTGGAAATTTTGAACATCAAGAATAAAAGGAAAAAACCCTACGAAAATCGAAGAATCCCTAAGAAAATGGGATAAAGAAGGAATTATACCCACTTACTTGAGGGATCTTGAAGAAATCGCCCAAAACACAATAGTAATTGAATTTCCAAATAGTCAAAAATGAAATTGATGTTCTAATAAGGAATAGAAGGTCATTTTAGAATAAAAAAGGGGGAAAAGATTAAAAATTGAAATTGTTATGAAAGAAACAAGTTACCTCTTCAAACATGAACAATTTGATAAATCCTAAGACGTTCATCCATAATTCATGATCCATATGAGCTCCAAAGAGGGGGGGAAATAATGGTGGTGAACCAATGTTCAGTGGGATCAGATGAGTGTTGTAATCACTATAAAAACCAAAAACATTACTAATATATTAAATATACAATTTTTACGATGGAAATTAGATTCTTGGATGGCCCAATTCATTAAATAAAATCCCAAATCCACTAGGATTATAGATTCCTAAAGGTTATAAATTGATATGGTGGAGTTAGTAGGTTAGGGGAAGAAATTATTTAACTGTAATGGGTGATAAATGATAAAAAATTAATGATTAATAAAAGACACAGAATTGGTTTTTAAATCTAGAAGTGGGATCTCAGTTTGGCCCAAATCAAAAAAACTAGCCCTTTCCTCCAAAAATTTATTTGAATCCTCCAAAAAATAATAAATGGAAATTAAATGAAATGTTCCATTAAAATATGTCATGGATGTGAAAATTATACCCACCATGAAAAAGTTCTATCCTAGAATGTCAACATGAAGCGTGATCGGAAAACAAGAATGTATACTCTTCCTCAACCGATGAATTCCACTCCCATATCTCATGTGTATCATTCCCATGATGACAATAACATAGAATAGTAGAATAGAAATTCTCTGAAGTATCTTTTCGTATACTTACACTATTCTCACTAGCCACTCAAAAAATATAAATCAGGCTCTATATCCAACTCTTCCCAATTCAGTACATGGGATAGATCTGTGTTATAATTCCTCAACTAGGATACATGGAAGACATCAGGGATGGATGTCAACTAAGAAGGTAGGGCCATTCTATATTCCACATTTCCAATACACTTGGTGATCTCAAAAGGTCTGACATACCGTGCCGTCAGCTTCCCTTTCTTCCATAATTGACTTTTTCTCAAATGAGTGGCCACATTCAAGAATACACTATCAACCATAGAAAAAACATGGTCTTGATTCCTCTAGTAATCCTATGATTTATGGAAACTATGAGGTATCAATAATCCCATCCCGATCAACTTGACATTCTCAGAGGTCTCTTGTACTATAATCGGCCCCAATACTGAGGTATCACCTACCACATACCAACAGTGGGGGGAACGATAATGATGAATATAGAGAACCTCAAAAGTAACCATTCAAAATGAGGATTGGTATGTGTTTTCATATGAAAACTCAACCAATCCCAACTATAAATCCCAAGAACCTCCAAAGTCCAGAAAACTTGCATGAAGCATGTCCTCCCAAATCAAATTTTCTCGCTCTATATGACCTTCCATTTGAGGATGGTCATCCATGATAATCCTAATCAGAGACCCCATGGACTTCTAAATTACCTACCAATCCATTATTAGAAACATGGGTCTTTATTTGGGACAACTGGTGATTAAAATCCATGGATCCTTACCACCTATTGAAGATGAAACTAGCCCAATTAATCCACTATAGTTGTATCTCTGATTGGAATGAAGTGGGATGATTTGTTAATATGATAAATCACCCCTGAAATGGAATTATTACCCCTAGTAGTATGAGGAAATCCAACAATGAAGATCATGGAAACCTCATCCCACTTCTAGCAAGGAATGAGTAATGGCTGGAGAAAATTGGAGGGCCTTTAGGGCTCTGCTTTCACTTGCTGATATGTGTAGAATATCAACATGAAGTCAGCTATGTCTCGTCTCTTACCTGGCAACCAGAACTGCAAACACACATAATAAAACATCATGGTAGAACCTATATGGACAACCCATTAAGACTGGTGTCTATCTTGGATCACCCCCATCTACTAATAAAATAACACTACTTAATGGCCCTTGAAGCACAAGATTCACTAAGGAGACGATGACCAATCATAGGATGTCACCCCACCATGAAGAAACTACTTCGACCACTAAAAAGGAAAACCACTAGGTTATCCCCACTAAATCAACTCCAAGATAGAAGGAGTCAACCGAATGCTTTGCAAGAATGCACCTCCACTGTGCTCCTTGGTCTCTACATAAATTAGAGTAAAGAGTGTCATTGGAGTCCACTAATCACTGGAAATCCTCCAAGCCTGTATTGGGACATTGCTTATCAAGGAGTTGGGAACCACATTACCATTTCATGGTGTATAGACTGTATACATGTTGAACCCATGGAATTACTTGATCCAACAACGATGCCTGAAGTTAAGGTCCTTCTACGAGAAGAAACATGCCAAGATTTTGTTATCAGAGTAGACCAAAAACTTCTCCCCAAAGAGGTAGTGGTGATATGTCTTCAAATCATAAATCACAGATACTAATTCCAATTCCTGGGTTGGGTCATTCTTCTCATGTGATCAGATTATACGAGATCCATATGCCACCACCTGATCATCCTGCATATGCACGCACCTAAGACCCATACCTAAAGCATCACAATACACCCCATACCCATTTCCGGCATTTAAAAAATCCACAAGGGGGGAGTTAGTCAAACCCTGCTTTATCTCATAAAAGGATGACTCACATTTTTGGCCCCATAAAAACTTCACCCCTTTCTAGGTGAGCGTGATCATCGATGATGAATGCCAAGAGAAAATAATTTTTCTTCTATAATAACATCCACGAAGATAATTATGATTTATTTGGATATTATTAAATTAAAAAATCCATATAATATCATAGAATGAGTTATTATTATCTCAATTTATGGTTGAATTTATGAAACATGATTCTTTCTAAGTAGATAAATACTTTATGATGAAACATTCCTAAAACCTATTTCATTTAAATGAGGTATGCTATAATGATTTTATTAATATTTAATTAAACACATTTCTTTATCACAAGTTATGATATGATTAATGTGTTATGTTCCTTTTTCCCATATTTTTAGGAATATACTTAGGTGAAGGGATTTCCTAAAATTATATATCCCTCTAATTAATTATTAATATACATTTTATTCATAAGATAATTAGGAAATTAATGGGTAGTTATTCATGCTTATTAATGGAATATACCAACTATGATAGTATTTTAAGTGAACCATGATTATGAATATGATGTAATGGGTATTGAATTACATCCACTATTAGAATCAATTTTTTAAATCATTGAATATGTAAATTAATTTATATGCTTATATGTATTCCAAAAACATATTTCGTATTCCAATGTAATAATCTAATGAATTATGTTCACAGATTATTTTATGATTAATATCTTACTATGAACCATGATTTAGTACATTACTCTATATTATTATCTTTGATAAGAAGTGTATGGTTATCAATAGATAACTACATATTCTTAGACACTTAGCCTCATCTTATGTTTTAGATATCATTTATATCTCTCTTGTTTACCCATACTGGTCATATGATCTCATCATTTATTATGTTCATTTTGTATATGTTAAGAAAAATGTTTTTAAGTTTGATATTTCAAAGAATAATGAGAGTGATGATGAACATAATGTGAGATTATGTAGATCTATTATGAACCAAGTATTTAAGTATATTTATTCCAAAGACACTAATCCTATATGACTATTTCAAGGATTCAAATTTTATTTAATTAATATTCATATAATTTGATTAAATATCAAGGTATTAAATGTATGGGGCGAAATATAAATTTCTATCTGTATTAGAATATATCATTGGTTTGGAATAATTTTTTTAGGATTATATAACTTGTATCACCATTAGTTTTCCCATGCCATTAAAATAAAGGTGAAATTGAATTTTTTTCCATTAGTGATAATAAAGGCATAAATAATAATGTAATATATAATATACTACCAAAAAAATTTATAGTTATATTGATCATAGAATTAGGTGTTTATCAAAGGAATTCAGTGTGACGAGATCTTGAGAAATGTATTTTTTCATGGAATTTTTATAATTATTAAAATTATCATTAATTAACCTTTTGGAAAAAATGAATCAATACATTGACATGAATCATGTAATTAAATTCATATGTTATAGTTGTGTCTAAAATGTTTATAATTTACTTGGTGACATATTATATTCATTTAAGATCTGGGTCAAATGAAAATGTTTCAAAAAATATATTTAAAATTAATTAATTTTATAAAGATACTTTAATTTAACCAATATTCGAATTTCTGTATCACTCTCATTATATATACCTCTTTTTCACATAAAGTAAATATGAATACTTCTCATTTATTTTTATCATTCCGTAGTTGAGAAGAGTGGATAAAGAGAGTGAGATGTTTTCATGGGAATGATCAACCCCAGACTATGATGTTTTGGCCTTTGAGGGATATTCCACACTTGATACTTCATTGATTAGTCCTTATTTATGGTGGTAAATTTACTATTTATACATTATCCCATTAGTTTTGGGTTTTTATTTTTTTACTATTATATTTTTACTATTATGATTTGGCTAACTGGTTATGATTTTTTTTAAATGATTCCTTATGAGTTTAATTATTTTAGTGTCTTTCAGAGTCTATAATTCATTTTTGGGTGTTGTGAGTATTCTATTAATAAAAGGAACAACAAACAATGAAGTGTATTTTTTGGGTTTCGATTTCTCTTATGAAAGGGAGGACCTATATAAGGGTATATTTTAGTTTACCAATAGGTAAGGGGACCTTCATAGGTTTCAACTTGTTCTTACCCATACACGGGGGCTAAAAAATTATATCATTTTTGTTATGCATATTCAAAGACCTATATAAGGGTAAAAAATTGATTATACATATGGAGGGGGATTCAAATTTAGGTAATATTCTATACAAACTTACACATGTGTCGATAAAATGGTTAAAAAAATTTACCCCTACATAGGTACCCCCTATGAAAGGTTGAATATATTGTGAAAAGATTCCAAAATATTATTTTAGATGTAATTTATCATATGATTATTTCATTGTATAAAACATAAGATCTGTTAGAAATAAATTATTATATATTCAATTTAATTTAATTATTAAATAAATTATTGAATTAATTTTTTGTGATTTATATGTTAATATTATAAAATATATGATAGGAAGTGGTGGCTTTAGTGAGCTCTAGAAAATTTATTAACTGTGGGTCTGGGCTAATATGGGAAACATTAATTTCATAATAAATTACAATTTAATAATATAATGGACATAATAAAATAATTAATTTAAATCTATTTTATATTTAAATAATATTTATAAATCAATATATGGTATGTTCAAGAAGAACAATTGTCGTACATGTTTTAAAGACATCCAAATATGATGATCCTGCTTCACCTTTAAAGGGAACATCTCTATATCATGTAAGTTATTCCTCTTGAATACATCATTACTTATTAGTATAGGTTATCTAGAATGTGTTATTCAGTCTCAAAAATATATAATATTTACAAAATTAATTTAATAAATTGTTTTTTAATTTTTTTTATTATTATAAAAAAATGAATTTGAATTTGATGAAAAATCATCCCAGACACATGAACAACCCTTATGAACTATCATGTTTCTTCAAATGAAAACGAACTAGGTCTTGATTATAAATGTATTCCCTGAGATAAATAAACCATGTAGTGGGGTAAATTTAATAATTTTATTGAATATATCTTTAATGACCAATAATTTATATATTTAAATTTCACTTATGAAACTATATAATTTGATATAAAGTTATATTGATGATATAAAGTATTACCACCTTTTCATTAATATGAATATAATATATTTATAATACTACCTATGGGATAACAATATAGCCTCTAGTGGAAAGTGGAATGAAATTATAACTTTCCCCACACCATCAATGTCCCCTTTTTAAATATTTTTCTTTGAATAATGGAATTTAATTACTGAATTCAATGATAGTTAATAAAAATTTCACACACATTACATAAAAATTAGATGACATCCTCTACATTTCTATACCAATTACAATTGTTAGACTCAAATATAAATTAGCATTTTTTATCTTCAAATAACCAATCCCATTCCATTGAATCCGCAGTCTCACCAAAATTATATACAATGGAGCCATAAGTTGTTACCTATGGGAGAACTTCCAAGGGAGTTGTAATACTCTAAAACCCATTCTTATAGTTCTTTTCTACTTATACATTCCTAATGTATCTTCTATAAATGATGGTATGATAACAAATAAATAATATTAGGAATTTTCATTATTAAAATATAAATTCTATTTTATTCATTCCTCCAAAATAAATGTGAAAAATGTAATCATCATCATGCATATGTGAAGACTACCACCTCCATGAATGACATGATCTGTTTTTCGTTAGAAAATTATTTAGTATGATGAAAAAGTTAATTAATAAATAGATATGATATATAAAAAATTATTATAATTATGAAAAGGTAATTATTTATTTACATACCCTCACCAATTCAATGAAAAATTTACATGTTTTTTATACATACTAACTACTAGCTCCATGAAACTATTATTTTCGAAGACCGCCTAACAAGGAATAAATTAAAAATGTATTTAGTGTCTAAAAAATATAATTGTGACAAAATTACTATATTGGAATAATAATTTCAGTCATTCTACATGTTGGATTAATAATATATGGTCTTAGTAACTTTTACAACCTTAAATTTACTTATCAGGGTACCTTTTTTAATATTTATATATTGTAGGATGATTTTTGAAATTGTATAACTATTGTTCAACTAGATTAATTATAGGAAAATAGGTAACTCAAAAATTCATGAGATCATGATTATAATTAAAAAACCTTATAAAACGTATAATAATAGGATGTGTTATTTAAAAATTAACAAAAAAACAATGAGTAACTAACATTTATAGAAAGAATTTTAGAAATAAAAAAAGATAAAAAATGGTCTATATAAAATTAAATAGAGATGAATATATTTTTTGGTTATGTATTTAACTAATTTATTTTAATTATAAATTTAGTAAATTGAATGTGTAGAGAGAAATAATCCTTGAGGTAAGGTATCTTTTGTACCACCTTTGTCATATGTTGGTTACACATTCTCTATCCTTTTAACTATATAACAAATATTATTCTGAGTAACATGTTTTATTTATATATATATTTCCATTACATATATACCATTTTGAAGAACCTTATGGTTTATTCCATTATATATATTTTTCCCTCTAAATTTCAAACAATAAATTTTTCCCAATTTACTGGATGCATCTTATTACTAGATGATAGCTGCATTTCATGCATATATTTTATGTTATTTAAATACATTGATTTTCACATTATAATGAATATTATTTATAATATATGAATGGTTTAACTAATTATGTGTGATATGAAATGATATAATAGATAATTGAAAATTAAATAAAATAACACATTGCACTACATTGTTTCCCATGCAGAGTGACATCTGATTTTTGAGGATGAAAACGGAGAACATACGGTGTATGAAACTAATGAAATGAAGTAAAATGTATCCTCAGTAATATAAAAATGACATTACATGATCAGTAATCACTACACACCTTGTACCAGTTCACGTTGTGAACATATCATAGGGTGTCTAGTGTATTAAATCACCATTACGGGAGATTGAAATGTTTCATGATAGGAAACATGTTTTCTATGTGTAAGGACGTGTTTAAAAACATTACACATCATGTAATAAGTTGTGATGGAATTTAAGTGTCCATATTTGATGTATCATTAATTTTTTAAACAATTTAAGATAAAGAACCCTCAAATTAACATTGCATGACCCCTCCTTTATGAAATTAGTTAATTCATGCCCACATATGTTTCCTATAAATAGAAGTCCAACCGTCGATGATGAAAATATCCACAAGGCCAAACCATCGAGTAAGAATTATCTTTGTGCCTGGTCCTCCCTGAGTTCATCTATCTTTTTATTACCCATTAATTTTCTTATCTCCATACCTCATATCATATTGTCACCAATATTAGGGGTTAATACCTCCTTGTGCTAGGGTTATGTAATAGAAGGGGCAGACATGTTGGATTAATATCATTTATTGTCTCATTTATTTTTTCTGCAATTCTTCAATCACATTCCAACCCTTTATTTTACTTTAATCAAGAAAATTTATACTTAAATCTAAAAGGAATAGTGAAATTTTAAAAAAACTACCATAAAATAGGAATTACCATTGTGAAATTTATCGTAAAATAGATATAAATATTTAATCGGTACAGAATTGATTCACAGAAACCCAAAATTATCGAACCTGGGAAATATGGTATAATCATGTTAAATATGTTAGACCCTGAATATTTGATATTCCACATATAGACTCCGACAACAATCATGATTTAATCAAACTAATTCATAACTTCCAATTCCACCCAAACCTAGAAATTATGAAAACCTGATGCACCTTCTAAATCTGATTCAAACAAAATTAATAATCTCTAACATCATATTTTATTTTCATAAAATAAATCAATCACAAGCTTGCTTCCCCAATTTCTTCATTTTAAAAATGTTAGTTATTTTATAAAAACATAATCATACTAATTATCCATATATATGGATTGATAAAAACCTACTAAAACTATATTTTAATTAATTACTTTTTTTGTATTGTTTTTATAATTTTTTTACTTTTCTAACACTAGGGGTGAAATAATGATACCCTATAGGCTCGTCAAACCTGTAACCATTTATCAAAATGGTAATATCATAGTTTTTTTGTTTTTACTTTTATTTTTTTTAATTTCAATGTTTATGTAGGGGTGCATGTACTATGAATTTATGATTTTAAAATTCATGACACATGACCATCAATCACATGAAAAATGAGAAGAAGACATTTAGTTTGATTCAGAATTAGAGAATAACATGAGAACGAACACAAAAAAACATGGTGAGCACTGAACTAAATATACTTGATGTGATTCATCTAAGAGATATAGGGATATGGATTCTCGTAGACTATTGGAGGAAATCAAACACAAGATTTTAGTCAAGCATACATGTACCACATGCTGTTGAAAACCACATTGAAAACTTTCCTACAATAATTTTATAAAAATCTAATGACATGAAATTAATATTTCATCCATATGATGTTCTGAACAAACATTAGGGAAGCCTCATCGCTCTCTATGAGGCATTCTAATTCTAGAATGTCTCTAGTTACATGTTAATACATTTCCTTTTCTGATTTTCATTATGTGAATGAGCTTAATATTTTATTTAGGGATTTCTATTGAATTACACCACAAAAAGTGTTGATATGGAATGAACCTTCCCAACATGAATCCTTCCACCTTCTATGTCTAAAAAAATATCCGAATACATTTTTATCTTTTGTCTATTTTAGGATAAATATCTGTATTATGTCTAAGAATGGCATAAATATGGGACAAAAAATTCCCCCATAATGGTATATAGTTATTACTTATAAAACAAACATTTTATAAGCCATTTTTGTAGAGAAACAAATAAAATATATATTCTACAATAGTTGCATCATTAATGATGAAGTTACCTTTAGTGAGCTAAAACTTTTTAGTTGAAAAGGGGAGTTATAGTTTGCAATGGGAAGAATAAGTGATTCAATGGAAATTCAATCAAGAAATTAACAAAAATGTTACTATGATGGCATATCTATATTCATTGAAATATAAGTTGTTCATTATGATGGTCCAACTTAAAAAAACCAATGTACATGTATAAGAGATATAAATTTCTCTGATTACAATCACGGTAAAATATTTTATGGTTGGAGGCCTCAATAACAATAATGAAAGGGATATTAACAATGATCACAATGGTACCAACAACAAGCACCTCAAGTCCCACATAGACAAGACATATCCATACATTGGAAGAGAAGATGGTAACATTCATGAGTACTTTTAGTGATATAATCATGAAAATAGAAGAAGAATCTTCGATTCAAAAGGAAAAATGGTTAGATTTAGAGCATAATGTAGGTAATTTGATTTCTATCTTTGAGAGATAGCCAAAGGAGTACTTCCTAGATTTTCAAAAGAATGAAAATGTGATGATCAAAATGATTTATGAAATAGATGTGGGAATCAATCAAAATAATTTGATAAAATTTTCAATACATTAATTAGTGGATGAACATGATAAAGAAGTTAAAAAATACTATATAATTTAGTTAAATAAAAATAAGAAGAAAGGCCTCAGTACCGGAAAACAATTTCTTTCCCAGAACTAATAGTTTATGTGGGAAAAAATACAAAGACTGGTATGTTTTTTGAATGATATAGATATTCTATGTTAATATATCTTTTATATAGGCTCTAAAAATATAATTTGATAAATTCCTTAAGGATATGGTAACCAACAAGAATAAGCTAGACGGGATTTTCACTGTTCCACTCACATGGGTATTTTTGGAAGTAGTATCAAATTACAAACCTAATAACCAATGAGATATAGTTAGATTTTAGTTTATCTTCTTTAACTAATATAAAAACTATGGAAAATAATTTTTTGACATATGTGTGAGTGGAAATATCTTCACGTACACAATATTCAATAGATCAGAACTATAAATACAGAACCCCAAAAAACTACACCCTGAATTAGAATATTCAAAAATAAAATCCCCAGTAGAAATTACCAAGAATATCCCAACCATATTAAAAAAATTATATATCCCCATGGAAATCATCGTGTTTGAAACTGAGGAGGAATGAAATAAAATTTTTAGGGAGTCCATTTTTAGCCACATGGTTTGACCTTCTTGATGTCTATAGAGTAGATCTCTTTGTATGAGTAATAAAAGAACCTATAACATTATGTAAAAAATGACAAATCATGATAAATGATGTGAGATTTAATAATGAGTTTTTATATGTAAAAACACATGGTGTTTAGTTTTTCACTGAAATATTAGAGGTAAATGTGTTAGTTGTTGTTGTGAAAAAGGATTCTCAACTAAAAGAAAAAACAGATGATGAGTAACATGACTGCTGACACCAGAAGAGGAACCAAATATATTAAATATGAGAAAGTAAAATATCTATTAATGTTATATGAACATCACTTTAGTTCATCAGTATTGATAAAAAAACTAGTGGATCAATTCAATGGATATCTAGCATTCCCCACCAATTGGGTGAGGGAATCTAATTAAAGATGAAGAACAATGGTTGATATATGGGGATATGAAATAACTGAGACAATTTATGGACCCCAAACATGAATATTTTTTCCATTGATCATCCCATGAGATGAATCTAAATAATTTAATATCAATACAATTAATGTAAATAAATTATTATCTTGAAGGAAGCAACATTTTTTTTGTTTTTTCATTATTTATTTTATATTTTTAGATGCACTCATTCTATCACTCAAAAAAATATTAAAAATCATTACTAATGGACTGTGATTTAACATGCTTATTTTTAAATAAAAATACCATCCTGACTGAAGTCATCACTAAGCTAAATTTATCAAAATAATTGTCTATAACAAAATTACACATTGTGAATGATGTATATTTCCAAAATAAGATTCAAGAATAACCTCCACATCAATTATTTAACCACTAATTTCAAGGGTAGAATAAATTTAAAATTAAAAAAAATTCTACTACTTTATTTATATTTTGTTAGTGTTTTTGACCTCCAATTTTATTCCCTCCTTTTGACTCATTCTTTAGTCAACTGAACTAGAAGACATAAATTTCTAAAGAGAGTAATGATGACATGAATTAAAATTTCAGTGTCAATAATTTTTATTTAAAAAATCGGGAAAATAATTGTAGATAAAATCATATGGATTTGGATTTAACAAATCGTGATTTATGGGAAGATGTTTATCAATTTAAATGAAAATATTTTGAGATTTTTTCATGTTTTGAATTTATAATATTTATATTCACTGATTTAATTATTCATATGAATTTCCATTGGTAGGATTCCCAACTGTTCATATTATTCACAAGACATCCTCTAGGATAATATTTTCCATTATGATTTCTTCAATTTCATGACAAATTTATGAATTATTTTTTCTTTTACATTAGTGAATCTTGTCAAAATAATTACTCAATAGAATCAATTTTAATGTGATTGTGGAATTTTTTTTAACTATTATCTTTTTCCCGAAATTGCCCTAATCATTTTATAAAACCCCTTAAAGACATGACCATCCTTATTAAGAAATTAGTCTTGTTATAAGCATATGTTATCATTTCATACATTTACCTAAATACTTATAATTATTAGCATATATATGAGTGGGGGGAACAATGACCTGTAGAATCCATGGTTATTTTGTAGTAAATATGTGTGTGGGTGGAATTCATGGGATTTGGGGATGGCATATTCATTATATTTATTGATCATCCTCAAAAAAATGTGGGTTGTGTCTAGGAAAATTAAAAATCAAACATTTCTTAACTATTTATCAGGTTATAACTATTGTAAATAGTTTCTTATGGAGATCCATTATGGATGGGTGCTGGATGTGAGATTTATCCCTAACACAACATTCAAAAATGAGAAAAAGAAAAAATAATAAAAAAAATTGGTGTTTTATTTATTTCATTTCATCTCTATACAAGAAAAAATTGATATACTAATGGATGATGAGACATTCATGAAGCTATTTTTTATTATTTAATGTACTTTAGAGAAAACACATCTATTTGATCATATTATAATTTATATCATTTACCTACCATCACTAATACTCATAATCATTTGATTCTAAATTGAGTATGCATCCTGATTATTAATTATTTTCTTTTTTGGTATTGGAGATGATAAATGCCTTGAATGCCTGTTGTATGTGACTTTCTGATGAGTTATGTGAATAACTATATTCATTTGTACCATGATAATGAGAATATAATTAATATGAGGTAAATTGATAATGGTTTGGTTATTGATAATGAATTGAAAAATAAAAATAGAGGATATAAAAGGATTATCTATTTCAAAGGGAAAAGTAAAATACTTGATTTACTTGTTTGTTTGAAATGTGAGGTGCTAATGATTTTTCATTTGTAATTAATGAACATTGGATTGTCTATTTTATCAATTATTTTTAATGAAATTTAATTTTAATAATGATAAGGTTAATGTATGTTTTAATATGTTGATATTTCATAATTTAGGACAAGAATGAATTCATTTGTGGGGGTGTTTGAAATATGCTTTTCAGGAATTTACATTATGGTGTTTAAATATATTTATTTCATCTTTTATGTGATTATTCTTGAATAATTTTATAGGATTGGGTCTTATTTATATTATGGAAGGATAAAATAGATAATTGAAAACTAAACACAAGGAACATCGTGCCTCTACTCTTCACTGGGGGTGTGACAAAAGATTTATTAGGATGGTTGTGGGGTAATTATTGGGCATGAAATAAAAGAAATGTTGAAAAATGACTTTTGTGGATGTAAAATGACATTACAAATCATTTAATCATTAAAAACATATATTGGTGCATGTAGTGATGGAATAATTAGGCGGGAAGTGGTAGAGATCAACATGAAGTGAGGATGACATCTTTCAAGGCATGCCACAAGTATTTCATACCATGACATGAGTGATGATTGGTGTAATTATTGGGTATGAAATAAAATAAATGTGGAAAAATGACTTTTGGGGATGTAAAATGACATTACACATTATTTAATCATTAAAAAACATATATTGGTGCATGTAGTGATGGAATCATTGGGCGTTAAGTGGTAAAGATCCACATGAAGCGAGGCTGACATCTTTCAAGGCATTCTACAAGTATTTCATACCATGAAACTTGTGAGGATGACCTACAAAGATTCATTTCTTGATCATTGTGCACTTGGTGCAATATTTACACATCATTTAAACATTACACATTGTGTAGAAATTTGGCACAGAATTTATATTGATAGATTTGACATATATTCACTTTTTAACACAATTGAAGACATTATACCCACCTATAACCAATTGTTGACCCATCCTTTATGAAATTCATTAATTCTAACACCCACATGCTGCCTGAAAATTGATTTCCATCCAACATAATGAAAATATCTAAGATACCACATTGCAGAGTGAGAAGTAGTGTGGTGATGTGTCCTACCTCATTTTATCTCCCACTTCATCAAACATTATTTTTATTATCTCTTCCCCTTTTTTCCTTCCATCATTATTATGAGAGAGTAAACCTACCTTGTGTTAAGTTTATATAAAAGATGGGGGAATGTGTGTTGATATAATTTCATTTCTTTTATTTGTTTTTATGAAATTATTCAATCTCATTTTAATCCCTTTATTTTACATTTATAAGAAGCATTGACAATTGAATTTAATGTAATATTAATATTTCACAACTGAAAACACTAAAGGAGGCATAAATATGTCCATATTTAAGGGAAATTGGGTTTAAATATAGTATTAAGAAAAAATTGACTTTGTTAATCCCTAAAGTACTAGACCAATTGAAATAGGTGATTTTAATATCACATAGGGAATATCATAACTATTAGATCTTCCTCGTATTGACTTTGACACCAATAATGAATTAATGAACTTATTTTATAAAATCTAGTCCCTCCAAAACCCTAAAATTGCCTATCCATAGTGATAAATTTTAATAATATTCAAAACTAATCAATATTATTTTATTTCATCTTTAATTTTCAAAAACACAATAAAATAAACATTTTCCTCACAAATTTATTCAATATAATAAATTAAAATCTTTTAAAAACCCAATAAAAATTATTAACTATCTCTATGGAATGATATCAACCTATTTATTAACTATATTTTAATTAATTGTGTATCATTGATGAATTCTCTATAAATTTTTTATTTTGGTTACACCCATTGGGAAATAAAAATTTCCTGCAGGAATTTCAAATCTTGAAACTTTCTCAAGGATGGTATTTAATTAGTTTTTATGTTTGTAAATTAAATTATAATTTTTTTATTTATTTCAATTTAACACATTACAATGGGTGTTCTTGAATAATGAATTTCAAAATTTTAAATTCATGATATATGATCGTTACACACGAGAAAAGGAAAAAAGAATACATTGTGTTCGATTACAAACCAATGAAAGAACTAATAGAAAATAAAACTAAAACCATGAAGGTTGGTGAAATCAACCAACAAGGTTTATTAAAAGTGAACATGAGCTAAGAATGCTCACATTATATTAGCAGCCATCAAATAGAGTATTGAAAATGAGCATCCTAGCACTGCTCATTTAGTCAAACCACTTCTAGATAATTCCTAAAATAATTTCAATAATCATGAACAATTTTAAATTCACCATAAATTTACATGATGATCTGACCAAACATTCAAGAAGCTTTCTTGATCTCTATGGAAAAATTTTGTTCCAAAATTCCACAAGTAATGTTGTAAGAATTATTGTTTTTTGATTCTCATTATGTGAGGTAGCTTAGTATTAGATTCAATGATTTATATTTCATTTGGTCATGACATGGGTTGATCTGGAAAAAAAACCCTCACCCACTTCATTCCACCTTCTTTGTCCTTGGACATAAGGGTAGACATTCTTATCATTTATAAATTTTATGATGAGTCTTTTTATTCTTTCTAGTAATAATATAAGTATATGATTCAAAAATGACCCCATCATGATATAATGATATGGATTCCAATAATAACATTCTATAAGGGTTCGTTTCATGTAAATAGGTCAATTATAGAAGCTTCTTCTTGAGGATCACAGATGAAAAAGTCACATGAAGAGAGCTACAACTTGTTATATGAAATAAAGATCAATAATTTCAAGTGGCATGGAAAAGGGGTCTAGCATAATGGAATTCATCAAATAAAAAATAAATTTTTAATGGTGGAACAGCTGGATTCATTAAAAAAGAAGAGTGGAATCATTATGTTCCACTATAAAAACCCCCAATGTATTCTTATATAAGAGAAAAATTATGATAATTACAATTATGGTAATCACATTTTGGTATAACGACCAAAAAAATTGAAAAGAAGAGGATATCAACAATGTCAATTGGGGAACCAATAATAAGTTCCCCAATGTCCCACACTGATGTCCTAGCTCCATACATTGGGAGTGATATTTCATATATTCATGGATTCTTATAGGGATGTACGTAATGAAATAAAATATGACTCATCAAACCAAAAAATTTTATGGATGAATTTGGAGCATCATGTAGGAAATTTTTTTGATTATCATAGTTAGATAACCATATGATTGAAACCATAATTCCATGAAGTATTCAGCATGAATATTTGAATTTTTTATATCCTATAAGCGGGAATAAAAGAAATTGACATGTTATTGAATTTTATGAAAAAAATAGTTTATGTTCAGGAGAATGAAGTTGAAAATTTTATGGAATATATATCTAAACAACAAGTGGAAGAACTTCCTTAGAATAATCCTAATATTCCCTTTCCAAAATGAATAGTACAAATTATTATCAATGAATAGTTGTTTTGGGATAATTTAAAAACGTTCATAATAATATATGTTTTGGAGAGGCCCTCACAAACACGTTGGAGTAAACAAATTTCATGAAAGAGCCGGTAATAAACAAGATGATCCTAGAAGAGTTTGGTAAAATTCAAATCCCACTAGAGTATTTGGTAGTGGTATCATCGTTTATACCTAACATGAAGAGTGATACAATTATATTTTAATTTTCCCTCATTATCAAAGATAAAAAATGTAGAAATTTGTTTTGTGACATGGGTGTGAGTGTCAATATCATATTGTAAACAATATTCAAGAGATAGGGATTGGATGGATTGAATCCAAAAAATTACTTCTTATATTAGAATACAAAAAAATTAAATATTTAAGTGCAATGATCAGTGTATCTTAATCTTAGTAGACAAATTAAACATACCGACTTCAATATGTAAGATACAGTGGTAGAACAAAATCCTATAATTCATCAGAGACCATTTTTATCCACTGGTTGCGCACTGATCGATGTCCAATGTGGAGTACTTTATCTTAGAGTTTGAAGAGATCATTAAATTTTCAAAATACACATAGAAATAAATAACTATGATGTGATAGAGGAAAATGTGTTTTTAGAAGAAAAAACAACTGATGATGAGGGTGTCACTAAAATTCAAGAGTTAGGTGATTTTTAATCTATTGTGATAGAGAATTCTCAAATAAAGAAAAAAAGAGAATATGTGGAAAATGACTTATGACACTATAGGAGTTAGAGACCCATAAATATTTGAGAATGGAGACCTGATATGTATGATATATGATCATCAATTCAGTTCATTAGTATTGACAAAAAATTGAGGATTTGGAAAATGAAGATTATGTTCATACTACCATATGGGAGAATCAATCCATTTAGAGTGAAAGGAAAAGAGTCAACCTACATGTATAAGAAAAAGATGAGACCATTTAAGGACCCCAAAAATGTACAATTTAATATAAATCATTAATCAAGTTAGATGAAGATGAAGGAGGTATGGTTGAGCCAACAAATGTAAACAAATGTTCATCTCGAAGGAAACATTAGTTTTTAGTTTTCTGTTTATTTATTTTATATTTGTAGAGGTACACATAATCTCCAAACAAAAATTTAAAAATTTATTGAAAATGTACTATTCCTTCTCATGTTTATTTTCAATTTGGAGGTCCAAAAAATCCTAGGTCAGTGGCAAGAAGAAAGAATTAAAATGAGAGGCTACAAAAAAATTACACATCGTGAAGGAAGTAAACATTACGGATATGCACTAGCCAGAGTCTATACATCCATAATTTAAAATCCATTATCTACGAGATTAATCATTTAAAATTCCAAAATATTAATCAATATTCCCCATATTTAATTACTGTTTTTAACAACCAATTTCATGAGTCTCATTAGATCCATTCTTTAATGAACTGAACTAGTACACATAAACATCATAAGACAATTATCATTCCATGAATTGAAATTTCATTTTTCATTAAATATGAATGTAAAAATGGAGAAAATAAATAAAGTGGAAAAAATGTGGAATATGATTTTAGAAATTAGGATTTATGGTAGCATGTCTATCTTTGTAAATGATATTTTTCTTATATTTGTCCATGTTTTGAATTTATATTATTTTTATTAATTTGTTTTATTATTTTTATGTATTTTCATAATTATTTGTGCTAACCTTTCGTATCATTCTAGATATATCCTATTATAAAATATTTTCCATTCCTTCATTCATATATTTCATGGGAAGCTCACACAGCCTCTATTCTAGAACATTCTTTTCATCTTTTAAAAGATATCAGTAAATAGAATCACAATTAACATGATTGAACCCTTATTTTTTTGTTCTTTTTCCATTGAAATATCATAAAATTATTCATTTTTAATACCCATTGATGTCATGAAAATTCTAGTTTGGAAATTAGCCATGTTAAATGCCAATATTATCCTTTTCTACCTTACACTAAATATTTTTAATGATAATCAAACATAAGTGTTGGGGGAATGGATACATGTGGATTGGATAGAGAGTTTCTATCGAATAATTTATGGAGAAAATTAATTATATTTGATGAAGGTATATTCATTTTATTTATTTCACACCCTCTTAAAAAATTAAAAAACACGGGATGTGTCATGGGAAATTAAAAAAACACCTTTTCATGACTGGTGATCTTATTATAAATTTTAATGATAGTGTCATGGTTATACCATTTGGGGTTGGGTGGGGGTGTCATAATTATACCCAAAACATATTTTGAAAAAGGAATAATAATAATAATAATAATATGGTTTTCAATTCATTTCGTTTCATCCCATTACGATCCTTCTTTGAGATACTAATTGAAGAGGTTACATTCAATGAGATATTTCTTGTATCTGGAGAAGTACTTTATTGACAAACCTCATTTATGATCCATACATGATTTACATTATTTACCTACCTTCCCTAATACTCAAAATAATTTGATCCAAAACTGTGAATCCCCATGATTATTTGTTAGAGATGTCAGATTCTTTGAAGAATACGGTATGCGAGCTTTTTTTGAGGGATTTTCATAACAATATTTAGCTATACATTGATAATGTATTAAAAACATCATGTGAGGTAAATTTCCAATGGAATTATTATTGAAAGTGAATTGAAAAATTAAAATGTATGGCTCAAAATTCTAGGATAAGTCATATAAGAAAAGTAAAATACCTGATTGAATTTTTTCATTGAAAAATAAAAAACAATTGAATTTCCCTATGTCATTCGGGATCATTTAATTTTTTATTTGATCAATTTTTTTTAATCAAATTCAAATTGAGTCATGGTACGAAGAATGTCAGTTTTTGTGTGTTGATATTCCATCCTTGAGGACTAGTATTAATTCGAGTGTGGGTGTATATGATTTCTATATTTCATACATGTATTAATTGTATTTTGATAAATTGATGTCTAAATTTAAATCATTATTCCATCCAATTTTCTAAAGTTTTATATAATTTTTTTATCGAAGGATAAATTTTATAATTAAAAAAAGAAAATGACAATTTTTCCTGCTTCTCTTCACTCATGGTGTGACACTGTATTTTGTGGATTATCTTGGAGACCATATGTGTAATGGAGTTGAATTACAAAGGAAATAATATTCTTCTAGAGTAGTTAATAACATTACATGTTGTGAAATTACATCATGTCATGTACCGATTCATATTGTAAAGTAATCATAGACTGTAATGTACATGAAATCAATAAGAAGTTATATTATAATTTTTATGGGATGAAAATATTATATCATTCCATGAAACATGTTAGGTTGAACCATGGAGTTTAATTTTATTCTTTTGTTTCTCATGGTGAAAAATTTACATGTAGTGTAAACATTACACATCATATAAAAACTTAGTGTGGGATTTAACATGAAATATTTGATGTGTCATAACTTTTTAACAAAATTTATGACATGGGACCAACACAAGACCAACATGTTACCCTTAAATAATGAAATAAATTAATTATGGATGCTATATGGTGCCTATAAATTATGGTAAAACCTTCTTATTTGAAGAGATACTGGAGGCCAAAGCCTGGATTCTTGAGGTGTGTTGTGCTGGTTCCTCCCAAATATAATCTCATTTTTCATTATGAATTTTTTTCTTTGCTCCACTCCACATATTATCTAATCACTGGGATGAGTGGGTAAACCCACCATATTACAGTATTATGTACTAAATATTATAATGTGTGTTGGATTAATTTCATTTTCTGTATTCATGTATTTGGTTTACAATAATTACCAAATTTCCTTCCAGTCCTTTACTTTTACTTTTATAATGACCATTGATAATTTAATGTAAAAAAATATATAAAACTGTGGAACAAATAATCATAAAGGATGCATGGATATTTTCAAATTTAGAGGAAATAAGCATTAAATTGTGTATCATGATAAACATGACTCAGTGAAACCCGAAATTACAAGACTATGAGAAATAAGGGATTTTTTCATCGAGGAGGGGATATGATGACAATTGTATCTCCTTCATCTCAACATTGACATAAATTATGAACTAATAATTCAATTTTCCAAAATCAAATTTCACATTAACCATGAAATTACTAAACCATTATGTGCCTTAAATATTGATTCTAACTAATCAATATTCTTTTTCCTAATCAATATTTTTCTATATACTTATCAAACCAATATTTTATTCACCACTTTCTTCAATTTAGTGGTAAATTCATAAAAAAAATTCTAACTAATTCACTATATATATATATATCAATCTTCATAAAATTATTAATAAAATATTAATTAATTGAGAATAACTGATAGCATAACCATTTATAAAAATAATTGGTTATGCTCATTGAGAAATAATAAAATCTTATGTGTGTGTAAAAATGTATGTTGTTTCTATGGATGAGTGTTTTATAGTTTTTATGTTTTTAATTTTAATATAATTTTTTTATATTATTTAAATTTCACTATTTACTCTGGGTGTAAATGAACTAAAAATTTAATAATTTTAAATTCATGATTCATTTAAATCCCACACATGAAAAAGGAAGAAAGATACATTGAGTTTGATTCAATACCCAGTAAAATTCTGAAAAGGAATAAAACAAAAACCATGTAAGGCATTGATAAAAATAAACATATTGGGCTTCTATAAAAAATACAAGGTTCACGATTCTCACAAAATATGGGTGGAAATAAAACCAAAGATTATAACCGAGTAAATTAGAGAGCACTATTCTTTCAAACCTCCTAAAGATTACGTTTGTGACAATTTCAACAACCCTTCACATCATTTCATTCACCTGATATCCACATAAAGATCCTATAAACATTTTGGAATCATCCTTAATCCATATGAGACATTCAAATTATCCAATGTCTCAAGAGATGCATAGAGACATCCTCTCTTCCTATAATTATTATATAAAAAAAATTCAGATTTGATTCAAATCATTCCAGTGCATTCCTTCAAGGGATACGATGAGCTGGAATGAAATATCTTCATTGGATTATTCCCAGAATATATATAATTTTTCATATGGGTATAAACTCGTATGTACATTCAATATGAATATAAATGATTATATTCTTCCTTGGAATGATATTAAGATATGACTAAAACATTCCCCATCATGGTATAGATCTATGTAGTATAGTCCAAACATTCAATAAGGGTTTGTCTCGTGAAATCAATACAATTCTAAATGTTCAATTAGGAGGATCACTAATTTCGAAGTCCCCTAAAGAGAGCTACAACTTGTCATATAAAATGGAGAGAAAGTTTTTTCAGTGGAAAGGAGAATATATGCAACAAAAAGTCCTTCATTTCATCAAAAATAAGGACTAGTGGTTGAATAACTGTATTCATTAACAATGATAATGGAAATCGTGATAGTCTTGTCGAGAAACCCCTATGTTACCTGTATAGATGACATATATTATGAAAATTACATTCATTGTTCAGGATTTATAGCCAAAAAAATAATATCAACAAAGGCCACAAAGGTTCCATCAACAAGCACTCTAAGAGCCCACACTATTGACCAAGGTCCATACATTGGAAGATATGATATGTAAATTCTTGAATAATTTTGGGGGTATACTCAATAAAATAATGTAAAAATCATCAAACCAAAATTCCACATTATTAAATTTGGAGAATCAAGTTTTCCAAATTATTGATCATCTTAGAGAGAGACCCAATGTAGTACTTTTATGAATCCCATGAGTATGAATATTTAGTTACTTGAATGTTTTAAATCCTAGATGTTGGAAGAAACAAAACGATATGGTATAGAATTTCAAAGACAACAACTAATGGATTAACATGATAAAGAAGCTGAAAAAAGAATATAAAATTATTTGAAGAAGCTGAATAACCACATAATCAAAATCCAAGACTGCCCTTTTAATAATTAATGGTAAATGTATTGAAAAATTCATAAGAAGGTATTTTTCCAGAACACTTTAAATAATTTTATAATAATATACATTTTCCAAATGCTCTATTGAGCGTCCTGGCATATTAAAAATTATTGAATGATATGGTAACCAATAAGAAGTATATAGATGATATTTACACCATTCCACTACCACAATAGTGTTTGATAGTGGTATCAATGGACCTACCTAAACAAAATTTATCTAGGTATATTTTCAATTCCCTTATTTGTCAGAGCGAGAAAATGTAGTATATCATTGTGTGACATAGGTGATATTTTCAATATCATGTTTTTCATAACATTCATGTATTTGGGATTAGACTGGATGAAGCCCAAAAAATATCATCGTCAATTACCATACTTAAAAATAAAATCACCAAGGGAGTGATTAGGGATATCCTAATCTGAGACGATAAATTTTACATCCATGTTGACCTCTTAGTATTTGATATGGAGGAAGAAAATAATCAAATCATTCTAGTGACACAATTTTCAGCCACTATGTGTGCATTGATCAACATATATAGTGTAAAATTCTATGTAAGAGTTGGCAGTGATCCGGTAATTTTAAACATCCACTATGAAATGAAGTCATAGGATGTGATAGAGGACAATGTGTTTTGGGAAGGTTAATCAATGTGATGTTGAGGGTGTCACTAAAATTGAAAATATGTATGAGTTAGGTTTTGTTGTCTAAGGGGATTCCCAACTGAAGAAAAAAATGGACAATAAGGACCATGTCCCTGGAAGCAAGAGGATTAAGGATCTACAATGAATTTTTTAAAGGAAAATAGTAATGGGTGGTAAATAAACATCCATTTAGTTCAATAATATTTAGAAATAAATGTAGGATGATTGCAATGGATATCATGAATGTACCACCATTAGGGAGAATCAAGTGATTAATAGAGAAAGGACTCGGAGGGACCTATGTGTATAGAAAATATCTGAGACCATTTATAGACACCAACTAGGTACAAAATTATCAACAATCAATCACATGAGATGATGTTGAATGAGCTAAGGCTGAGAAAATGATTGCAAACAAAATTTATTTCAGGAGTCAACCTGAGACTTCTATTTTTTTACAAATTTTAGATGAGTTAATGCTCTCTCTATAAAATTTCAAAATTTCGTGCTAATGGAATCCTCTTTAACATGTCTATTTTTATCTTTGAAGACCATAAATACCATAAGTAAATAACCTTTATGTGGAATCATAATAATAGGATTCAATCAAATTACACGTCATGGAAGAAATACATGTCATGAATAGACAATAGGTGGAACATGAAAATCCCATATTGAAACATCAATTGCAAGGGGAGGAAGCATTTCAAATAAAAATACCAAAATCTATTTCCTAGGTTTAATAATAGTTTTAACTAAAAATTTCATTACTTTGATTTCACATGGTCTTTAATCAAATGAAAAAGGATACATATATAAAATAAGGTCATTATAGTTAGATGGATTAAATTTTAATTGTCAAAAACATTGAACGTAAAAATGGGTAAATAATTAATAGAGATAAGAATGTGTGTGAATATATTATAAATCATGATTTAGGGGATGATGTTAGGCATTGAAAATGATGTTTTTTGACATGTCGGAATTTTTTGAATTTGCAATATTTTTATTAATTGATTTAGTTATTCATATGTATTTCCCTCAGTAGTTTTACCAACCATTCATCCTATTAATGAGACATCATCTGAGATAATATTTCCCAATATTTCATTAATATATTTCTTGAGTAACTCATGTATAATTTATTCTAGAATTTTTTAGCATCTTATCCATGCCATCACTGAACATAAACAATTTTAATATTATTGAGGAATTAACTTATTTTCCCTTTATCCTTGAACCTACCATAAATTAATATTTTTAAAACCCCATGGAATCAATGAACAACCTTTTTTTATTATGAGCAATTTTACAGGAATCTTTTTTCCAAACCTATAATCTATTAAATATTTTTTCATGATTACCAATCCTAAAAGTGGGGGGAATGATTACTGTATTAAGGGATTGGAAATTTTTGTAATTAAAATTTTTATGTGGGAAAAATACTTGAAATCTGGGGAACTCACATTCATTTTCATTATTCCCACATACTTAAAATACAATAAAATTTGGGTTGTGTCTAATGAAATTAATAAAATCCCAATTTCTTTACTGGTGTTCATGTTATAATTGTTGAAAATATTTTGATGAGGAGATAATTAGGGTTTGTTGGTGGATATGAGATTTTTCCCAATCACAACTACAAAAAAAAGAAACAAATAATAAAAAATGGGGTTGTTTCATTTATTTAATTTCATATGTTTACGTGCTTGCTCTGAGATACCGAGGAAAAGTAGAGACCTTAATTGATTTATTAATCACGAAAATTACATTAGAGAAAAACCATCATCTTGAGCCTAATTTTTTTACATAATTTACCTACAGGACCAAATCCTTAGATTCATTAGATCATAAATGATGAATCCCTATAGATTATTTGTGATAATTTCCTCATTTTGTGGAGATTTTTGATTCCATGTAAGACCATAGTATGTGACATGTTCTTGAGGTTTGTGAATAAAAATATTCTTTAATAAGTTTATAATGAGTGAAAAAATTCATGTGAGGTAAATTTATAATGTAATTCTATTAAATAAATTTTTATATCCATTCTTGATAGGAAGTGATGGAAATAAAATTACATTTTTTCCTGAGAAGGTATTCTGTTGTAAACATGGTCAGAGGTTTTATTTCGCATTTGATGGAAGTTGAGACTATTTCAGGTTATTATATTAACATAATAACACCATATTATACTAGATATAAATATAATATAATATCATAAAATTTAATTAAATTCAAGGTTTTAGAGGATAAAAAATGAAATTTCTAATTTGGAAAGGTATCACTTATTTAAATTTCAATTTTATGTTCACACCAAAAGCCTTACAATAAGGGATTTAAGATAAAAAATGGACAATAGGTCCTCAGTTGGGATGTGAGGAATGTATTTTTTCAAAGAGATTATAATCCTAAAGTTTTGGAAATTGATAATAGAAGTGGACAATAAGGGCCCTTTTTTAATTGATGTGAGTGGTATGCTAGTAACTATTTGAATTTATCCAATAGTTCCATCTTAGTATCTAATATAGAAGTATCCAAAATGGATCATTAAAAACCCAAAGGTAAAATAATATCAACATGTGAAAATTAATAGTAATTTTAAATGTATCTAGGTCATTTATAAACTTAATATTTTAGTGCAACCAATTAGTAAATCTATTTTAACCGTAACCAATGTAAATAATTTTTATGGTTATGATTATTCATTCTAACAAATACATTAATCTTCAAATATTATATAACATTTATTTTTATGAATGAATATATTGAATCCATTTTACTATATTCAATTCAATTATGTTCATGAATTTAATTTAAAATTATACCCACAAATTCAACAAAAAAGTGATTTCCCAAAGAAAACATTTTCATAAATATTACAACAATTTATATCAATGTTTAACATAAAATTGATTCCATTGACCAAAATTTGGTTAATAATAATATAATTTAGGTAATATTACTTTTAAAATTAATTATAAATTAAAATTTAACTTTATTATTATTTTAAAATAAAATAAAATATTCAATAACAATCATTATTTTTCACAATTCATTGAAAAAGTAACATTTCTAGAAAATTATAAAAATACCACATGAAGAAAATATTGAAATATTTGTTTTAAAAATTATTTTTATTTTTGAAAATAATCATTATAGACATATAATTAAATTACTTTTTTATTTTTAAAAAAAATACACTAAAACCAATTTTGTGGGAAAATGTGTTTCTTAATCATATAAAGAAATTACTAAAATAATTTCATATTAATAAATATATTTTATTTTAATTAAAACCATATACATAATATCTAATTTTTTTCTTATTTATACATTGAAAACTATCGGATTAGTTAAAATATTATTATTTAATTAATAATATTAATAATATATTGACGTACATTAAAACTCATTGTTTTATGTAACAAAAGATATAGATGGTATTTAATTTATTTGAAGAAAGAGAATATTCAGAAAAAATTATTGTGTTACATTATAACACCCTTATAATGAATTGATTCTCTAAAATTATGTTACACTGATACAAATAAACTAGGATAAATCATTCATATCATATCATCTTTTTCCCATGAAGCTTCCTCAAAATTTTTAGTTTCATCAAAAAAATGATTATGTGACAGGTCATGTTTCATCATACATTCTATCTATTGTCTAGAATCATCACTGTTTTTTCAGAATAAGAGATATCATGATCTATTGGTGTATCCTTTGATATCAATACAAGTGGATAATCATATATTTAGTACCTCAAGATAGATATATAAAACAAATCATGAACCATAGAATGGTTATGTGGGTGAAATATGTGAAAAAATATAATCCCTATAGAATCATGAATCTAGATGGGGCCCATTTACCTAGGGATAAGCATTCATTTATTCAATAATATCATAACCATCTTTCATGTGACGAATCATAGAAACACATTCACACCATCTTTAAATTTAATATCTATAAAATGATTATGAGTATAAATTTTCTATTAAATATGTGATTCCTTGATGTGCCTCCAAAGGACTACATAATCCTATTTGATTTTTTATAGTATCACTGGTGAAATTTTTTATCTTTCTATAACATGATCATAGAATTTTGTTTTTCAACCATAATTTAATTATCGTGATTCAAAAGATGAAATCTGAATATGTTATTGAATGATATTATTTCATGAAATACTTATTAGGTGTAAGTCATTGATCCCAAAAAACCATTCAAATTCATATAAAAAGATCCCAACATATCCTCAAGGGTTAGGATTAGTCTTCTAGATTGAAACTAAAAAATAGGATGATACATAGTGCTGAATATAAACTTTTAAATCAAAATCATACTCAATACATTACCTCAACATCAAGGTAAACCTTTGATCCTGATCATATACAATAGAATCTGTTACCCCATAAAACATCATAACATCCTTAATGTAAATCTAGAATGATCATAATTTTAGGAATCCCTTTTGATATTAATGTAGTAAGATGAATTTTATGGTTATACACTACATCACATATATCATTATTTCCCCTAAATTTATTTAGATGTCTAATCGAAAAATATGTTGTTTTTCATTTAAATTATTGTATATGTAATGGAAGTAAAATTACCTTATTCTATTTTCTCTCAACCTCGATATTATGGCATAACATTCATTAGGATTCAAACCATGAAACAACTCCCTTGAAAATATCCCACCATAAATACTATTTCAAATATTTTTACATATGTGTACTTGAAGGATGAATAGATTCTAATGAACTATGAGTTTCCTCTAAAATCTCATTCATAAAATGAGGGGTCACTCCAAAATTTTTAATTTTGACCTTTGATAGGTTTTACCTTTTGGTCCTTGGTTTATAGCATGTGTTCCAGGTGTTATGGTTTTAAATATTTCGGTTTGGAAGGTTTTTATATTTTTTATTTGATTTTGGGCATGGTTTGATGAAACTATGTGGCTTATCACCCAATACTGTGTGGTTTTGGTTTGATTTTTTGGGCATGGTGCATTTTATGGGAATGGATTGTCAATCTATTTGTGGAATTTGTATGGTGAGTCACTATTCTAGGATAGAACAATTTCACATGGTTGGTGCATGGTATTTCAAAACATGTGGCCAAACCATGAAGGGTGCCTTTTGTGTCAAGTGTGGGTGCACATTTGGCACACAGTACGGTGAATTGTACTGCAAAACAATGTGCAATTCCTAGTTCATTAAAATTTGTGAATTTTAATTTCTACCATATAAATATTTAATCGAACAATCCTTTTACCTATCCTCTTAGTTTTTTCAACTTAAATGGGACTTATCCCAAGTCCTCAAATATTCTCCTCATATATCATGTTTATATATAAAGTGACTCATCTATTTTGGGGTCATATTTCTCAAGAAAATCTATTGTTCTATTCTTCCTCTTCATTATACTTCTATTTTCTTTTGAGTTCATATTATATAATGGTCTCATGTACATAGGGTTCATGTATCCAATTGGATTATATCTGTTTTTTTTATTTCTTCCCATTGGTTTCTATTTCCTTCTCGGACCTTCATAGAGTTGTTTCTAGTGTGCATTGTTGAAGATTTTTTATATTGAGGTGGGATTCCCTATTCAAATTCCATTATAATATAATATTCATTAGAGTCATGATTTTATCACCTTAAATAATTTTTAATTATTTATTTGTGATATTTGGGTAAATTGCTTAGTGTGCATAGTGGTGATTTTCTACCGGATTTTTGATTAATTGAATTGTTTTGTTAAATAATTCACTCCAGGTGTTTTATAAATAGATTGGATGTATTTTTCATGTAATTTATGATACATAAAAATATTTTTTCCCTTGTAAATATATTTATTACATTTAAAATGATTACATTGTATTCTTGAATGAATTTAATTGTTGTTTTTTATTAAAAATAATTTTTAAAATTGATTTTAAAAATGTATTGGCATGAGGTTGTGGATAATGGCTACTTGGAAATTATAGTGAAATTGTATTTGGTTAAAAATTTGGCATTTGTACTTAAATATAACTATTTTATACATGATTGTGGAATGTAAAATCGGGTATTTATAAATTTTTGGAATGGTATATTATGGTTCATTGAAAGGGAATGCCTTAGGCATGTTTGGCACTTTTGTGACTGTAGTGATATTGATTATTGTGAAATCACTCCTTGGAAAATATTCTTGACATATATAAATATCTATATACATATAATGGGTGGGATTTCCTCACTACGTAATCCTTTTGACCCATTTTCCATACACAGATAGGCTTGTCGTCTCTAGTGTAGTCTCCGTTGTGATATACTAGTTTTAATGTAAGAGATTAATCCATGTGGTGAATCAGGGTGAATCATGTTGTATGAATTAATATTATATATTCACATGTGATTGGAGGATCATCTGGTATCAGTTGAATATCCCTTTTTATATCTTGACATGGGAACATGGAATATTGAGAAAAATATTCTAGAATGATTACTGTAATATCTATATTGTGCAGTTTCTAGTTTCCCATTATATGGGGATATATGGAGTTGGATAACTATGGGATTATTCCATTTAGTCTATACCTTATAGAGTATGTTTGATAATGTGAGGAAGTTATTGATTTCATTTAGTGAAGCATGATAATAGAATAATTCAACATGTATTATTATGTTCTAGATTATTCACAATGTTCTAGGTTCACCCATGTCTATTGACATATAGTATTTTTTTGTGGGGAATGGTTTTGATACATTTTTTGTTGGATACCCTTGTGTGATATTTCCCATTGGATTTGTTATATTATAAATTTACTTTATTTATTGAGTAGTGTGCCTTTTGCAAATGATTATGAAATATTTTTAAGTGTTATATAAAAGAGGTTTTTCAAATTTTCTTCACTATTTATCTCATTTATAAATGAATTGTCTCCTTTTTCATTGAAAATTATAATTATCCTCTTTGGAATAAAGTGTGGGTTTAATTGTTAAAAATCACTGGGGACCTTGTTTGATTTTCTATTGGAAATTTTTTATAAAATCATACTTTTATAGATTTTATTTCCAATGTTATATTATTGTATCCATGATTTTAAATGAAGTGAATTAGAAATACATATTTTTTGGAACACATGTTGATTTTTAATACTCATTCATATTGTTTTTTCATTTTCTTATCTTTAGGTGAGGTTGTGGATTGGGTATGCTCACCAAGGGAGGTAGTGGGTTTTGGTATTGAAAAGTGGCCCTCAGCGTCACATGGTGTTGTTGTGGTTGTGAGCTTGAGCTAGGTATTTTGGATGTATAGTACTGGTTTTTTTAGTTTTGTAAAATTTTTCTTAGTTTGAATATTTATATATGTCTAGGTCCATTATTTAATTTTATTTTTTAATTTTTTGGGAGAAATTGTTCTTTTTATCTCTATGTAGATTTCTGACACTAGTTTCATACTCTTGGGGATCCTGAAACACCATACGATCCATGTCATGATTGGTGTGGGTGACCAGTTCAGGGTTGACCTATGTTGGTCCTTGAAAAATGGTATCTGAGAGGGTAATTATTAAGGGTACCATGCTTTCAAAGAGCCTTTTTTGTAGATGACAAGGTTGATGGAAAGGGTATTAATACATTATTGGTTGGCCTTTGAGAAGAAAAAAACCCTTTTAGGTAATATATTAATTTGTTATATAGGGTTTGGTATTATTTTGGGCCAACTATGTTATTTTTGGAATTAGGTCATTTGAGGAATGTAGTTCCACTTTTAAAAGTGAAAAGAGATGGATTTTTTTAAAAAAACATAAAAAATTGTATTAATGGTAACCTAGTAAAAAGGAATATTTCTCTAAAATTGGGATACAATATATATTATAAGTTATAATGTCACTAAATGTTTTCAACACCCCACCAACATTATCACTCATTTTTAAACCTATTTTTTCTCATTACAACATGAATAATACCTTTTTACCCCTATTTAATTTTAATGATGAAACTAGTTTTTACTATAATAATGAATCATTTGTGGCTAAATATAAAACTTTCATTATGATATAATTTTTCAATAATGATTCGAAATGGGTAATATATTTTTTATATTATTCTTTTAAAAAGTAGAAAAATAAATTTTAAAATACAAAAATATATAATATAATAAAAAATGAATAAATATATAATTGATGTTATAAAATATCACATATAGATACATAAATTAGATAAAATTTTAAATCTAAATTAATATATAAAATATATATTTGGTCTTAAAAATGGATTCATGATTTTTTTTATTCATATTTATAGACTAATAAATTTCACAAAAGACAATTAATTTAAAAAATGAATTAATCACTACATATAAATATTTTTTTGAGAAACATCAACAATTAATCTTAAAATATTATTTATAGGATTAATTAAAATATGAATTTATTTATTTAAAATTTAATTTTTCAAATTTATAAATTTGTCTTTTCTTAAATGATAAATTATTTTGAATAATGTTTTTATAGGAAACCATTTTTTGGTATATTATATATTCTTCTAAAAATAAACAATATAACTAATATAAAAAATTTAAAACATGAAAATTTATCAAACTAAATTTTAAGAATAAAATATATTGTATTAGAAGCTGAGTCATACTTATTGAAATATAATTCTTATGGACATTTATTTCCAATGTTTTCTATAGTCGTTTTTAATTTAATTTTCAATGAATACCATATATTGGTAAATATCTATTTTAATAAATCATTTTGTGATCTATTAGGGTTTAGTGTTTCATGTGGATCAGGATATTGAAGATAATTCTTATATGAGGTGAAATATATCACTAAGATTGTATTTTGTTTCATTTTAACCAATATAAAATAATTTCTCCAATTAAGTTTTTTTACATGGAAGAAATCAAGTCATGATAATCTTTATTCTACACATCCTTATGTCCTATATAGCCATCTCAAAATTATGATTCATTGAAAATAATTTTAAAAAATTAATTTTTGTATAATACCCCACCTTTCCTTTCAGAGCATGGATCTCCGTTGGTTGTTGTACATATAAGAGAAAAAACACCAAGAACATGAATTATGAGCTTAAAACAAGTGAAGTGTCTGTTTGGTAATTTCTATAATGTGACACATGGAACACATTCCTTATTTTCTAGAGGTCTAAAATGTGTGATAAGTTATCAGATACAACCTCAAGATGAAGGCAAATCATGAGGGTCCCAAATTACATTTTTACAAATACTCAAAATATGATAATATAGAGATTTCTGGTGGAACAAATTATCAACAACATTAAGCAATAGATCACATTGATTGTGATATACATATCCATTTTGTCCACAATGTGCCACTTACATGTGTAACTTCTCTTTTGAACAATTATTGGTGTATCTTGAACTAATTCAGTTCTTATTAGTTTAATATTCCTATTATCATACCATAATGTTTGATTACTGAGTCTATTTTCTATATAATAACTCATGTTGTTCCATAATATCTCTAAAATGGAATCTTATGCTATATGAGGCACTACTGATGGATGAATTCATGAAATAATACTTGAAAATATATCGAACAAGATCAAATCATAACCACTATTATTTTTAAGGTCCTATTAGATTTAGAAACTATTAATGGTTGATAAAAATGATTGAAACTAAAATTTCGATGTTAGAATTACTGTAGAATTATCCAAAACATCGAGGTAAACCTTGGATATTGAGGAGATTTTATAAATTCTAGAAAAACATGAAACAATAACACTAAAATTTTGTATATATTGGTGATATTGTTAAGAGGAAAATATTTTTTATAGTAAAAATGTGTTTAATAATATGGTGATTGAGTTTAAAAATGGCTTAATTATGACCATTATATGTTTTGGGAAGACTAATAATGAAATATGAAGTGATTATTTTCACATATCCATACAAGTATGGGAAATTTTGGAAATATTCCCATAAAATATTATCACTCAGCATTAACATGATATAATAACATGCTTAAATATATATATACATATATATTCCATGACCTTACCCATGTTGGGGCTTGAGCCACATCTACCCCGAGAGCGCCTCCATCAGCCTGGGGGTGGTGACATATGATGAATCCATAACTAACTCAGGGTGGAATTTTTCAAAGTATCTATATGCGAACAAAAAACCATCTCAATGAAGAAGTGTAGAGGGAAAGAGTAAAAATGAATCACTACTATAATGTAAAACAAGCATGAATGAACATCTAGAAATTACAAAAATATAGTATTTGAAATTGAAATGTTTGGGAAAAACTACACACCCAATTAGAAATATGTTCCAATATGAAAATACTATAAAATTATACCACTATGAGAGCCATAAACCTAAATCCCAAGTACTGATCACTGTATGCATTCCAGGAAAACAATATCCCAAATCTCTTATAATTTCAAAGTCGACATGCCTTTCATCTGCATAAGACATGACAGATTCGGGTAAGTAACATACAAGGATAAGTATATACATACCATGTAAGAAGCAATGAAAGCCTAAGAGAGATACTTAATAGATTCAAAATGATGGAAAATATATTAGATACCACAAGATTACAATGAAGAAGTATAGATCAACCCAAAAAAAGAGTGAAGGTAATATCATCCAAACATAATGGGATAAACATGGTGATATGATAAACTACCTATAGAGTATTCTTCCCCTATAGTAGGAGAGTAGACACATTCAACCAAGAGAAGCTAAACACAGAAAGCATGTGTTATACCATTGGAGACATCACATCTCCATGAAGGAGAGTAAAAAAATCCAAGATGTGGATACAAATCAATGTATAGTATTATTAGTCTATAATGCCTAAATGAGGATTCATAGGGGATGTTCATCACACAGCTGATCCCAAGAAGAAGAGTAACCATCATTTCAAAAATTCTCTAAAAGAACACTAAAATCACATGCAAGTACCAGTAAGTAACCATCCATGTTAGATCACACCTCTTTACTATACCATATAATAATGTGGAAAAACAATCAAAGAAGTTGACCCACACCATAATGCTTCATGGGGGGTCCACTCTGATGTAATTGTATAGGACCTTCCCCCATGTCATAGGGGGATTCTTCTATAATGTCGCAACAAACTACAGCCTATAATAATAGAGTAATTCCACTCAATATGGAAGAGTTCCCTCACCATAGATGATTGGGAGTTCCACTATATACTTATGGGACCCAAAACCTGGTATGATAAGTGTTACCACTCTTTTGTCAGTGAGGACCCATGCCCTACCTGATATTGCGGTGCCAAAGAAAAGTCCTAGACACGCGCCCTTGTAAAATAGGTGGGTTCTTATGTTATCATTGGGGAACCATTAAATTATGCCTCTTGGGGTTCCACTTGGAAGGTTGATATATAAGTGTCATTCCCTAATGCCACATGGGGGTTCTACATTGGCCATTGAGGACCATCACCCATGTTGATGGGGGGTTTCTATCTGATGAAGCCTATCATGATCCTATGGGATCACTATCGTCATCATACATCACCTTTATAAGAACCATGAGAAGGAAATTAAATATCTTATATTGTAATATAATGAAAATGGGAACCATTGTATTCTAAAAGTAATAAAACTTTTAATATGCTACTCAATGGCCAAATTTGGAGTTCAAATGATATAGATACATATAATTGATGTTTCCTAAAAACTAATGTAGGGATATATTTAATGTGAGTGGACCCCCATTGTGTGTTCTCTCATTACACCACCTGGTTGTGTCCCTGGATGACACAAACCTCCATCATATATAGTAGTGAACAATTTTGATGTATAATACACATCATGACTAGGATAAATTGGACTAGGTCATGTCCTACTCCCTATTTCCATTTTCCAAAAAATGTTATTTGTGTACTCGGTTCATGACATGTTTCCTCACATATGGTTCTAACCATTTGGCATAGTTATTTCTATTTACTCAGTTAAACAACCATGTACTGGTCCATTTACTTCCACCAAGCTTCCCACCCCTGTGATTATCCACAAATGTTGTTGAACCGGGGAATGTGTAAAATGAATGTTGGATGACTAAATGTTGTGTCATCCATAAATTTTATAAAACGAGAAATCCCACCATTGAGGGGGATATAAGCTGTGTGTTCTTCACTACTGAAATTTAGAGTTTTCCCAATGGTAGTATACCAACAGTTAAAGAAACTGTTGTTATAGTGTATAGAAGGTATCATTTTCAAATGGTTTGTTAAAACCATTGGCAATGTGTAAACAAATTTCAGATTTACTAATAGTTTTCCAAAACCGTTGGGAAATCATGATTCTATTTAACATATACCAAAGGTTTAACAAAACTATTAGAAAATATAGTCTTTCCCAATGGGTTTTAATAACCATTGGGAAATATTTCCCCCACATACAGAACACCTGAGCCCCCACTCTTCCCGATTGCAGACAGACCCTAATCGAGCTTCTCCTTAATTCCTCTCAGCCGCAAGACTCCTTCTAGCCAAGATCCATCTTCAATCAAAAAAATATTTATCTCACACTTAAAATTAGAAAGTGTTACCTTAGTATTTTCATTATTACATTTTTTGGTGTTTTATGTTTTGATTTAGGCTAAATAAGGGTTGCTATCTATGGAACCCTTGTATTTGTTTCTGTTTTTTGTTCTACACTTCAAACATGGTGAAGGGTTTCTATAGTGGGGTGATATTGTACTTTTGGTGGACTTTAGTTTAGTTGAAAATCGGATTTGGATTTTGTTGTAGGGGTTTCTATAGGGGTGGGGGTGTCCAGAGGGGTGGGGTGTCCGGGGGGATAGGGGTGTCCAAGGGGGGTGTCCAGTGGGGTGGGCGGGGCTTTCCAGGGGTGGGCAGGGTTGTCCAGGGGGTACGGGATGTCCAGGTAGTACGGGGGTGGAGGGGTTGTTCGTGAGGGTGCACGGGCTGTCCATGGGGGTGGTCAGGCTTTCCAGGAGGGGACGGCGGGCTGTCCAGGGGGGTGGGTGGGCTGGCCACGGGGGGTAGGGGTGTCTAGGGTGGGTGGGCCGGCAATCCATGGGTGTGGGGGGATGTCCACAGGGGGAGGGTGTGTCGAGGGGGGTGGTTGGGCTGTCCACGGGGGTGGTCAGGCTGTCTAGGGGGTAGGGGTGTCCATGGAGGGTGGGTGGATTGGCCACGGGGGTGGGCAGGGCCGTCCATCGTGGTGGGCGGGGCTGTCCAGGGGGTGGGCGGGGCTATCCAGCGGGTGGACAGGCTGTCCATGGGGGTGGTCGGGCTGTCCAGGGGGTGTGGGCTATCCAGGGGGTCAGGGTGGGGTGTCCTAGTGGGGGAGGACTGTGTGGGGGTGTCCAGGGAGGGGTGGTCTGTCCAGGTGGGGGGATGTTCAGGTGTTGGTGGTAGGGGTGGGTTGTCCATGTTGGGGGGCTGCATGGGAGGGGGTGTGGGCTGTCTAGAAGGTGGCGTTATCCGGGGGGCTATCCAGGTGGGGGAGGGTGGTATGGGTTGTCCATGGAGGGGGGGGGGCTATCCAATGGGGGTTGGGGAATCACCATTTTACAGATGCATGACTAATCACATGACATTGGATGTAGCAAGTAGAATATGATGGGGTGGTATCTCAAGAATCTAGTTCGAATTTTAGAATTTATTGAGCCTATTGTATTGCACTACTTCCTACTAGTTGTAACTATGTTTTTCATCTTGATACATGACATACATTACCATCGATCGGTTTATGATTATGTTATCAGTTGGTATTACTAATTTGGTTATTTTCATACATTTCCAATAAATTCCCATTGTTATTTTTCTTCCACTTTTTAACTGATAATATTAAAATTGTGCAACTTAGGTAATGATAGAATAGTCTCCCTCTAGACACGCTAAAGGCTCTCACTATTAGTCAATAACATTTGGAATTTTGGAAGATGTGCTTGAGGCCATGTGGCCTTCTGGGTTCGTGTCACTAATGAGTGGCATCCTGGTTTGGGAGGTAACAATTCCTGGATATTCCTTTTATAGGTGTTTCTAATCAAATATTTTCCTATAACAATTGAAGGTCCCTCTACAAAATCAATTGGGACAGGATTCAATAAACACACCCTACCAACCTACGATCTATGGCCCCAAACCAAGGATACATTAATCCATTGTTAAGGTGAAACTTGATGAGGACATAACTAGTTTTGATATGATCGTCATCCTACTCCTCATCCGGATCTCCCTAAAGAAGTTAAAGTATAAAACATGTACTCCCAAGAAGACCCTTAAGGATTATGTATTCCTTGATCCACATCGAATATCTTACTAGGAAATCCTAGAAGATAGGAATTAGAAATTATGTATCTTATTTTCTTATATAAACTGTATTTTTTTATTAATATGATTCTCATATAGAGTAATGTGTCATTTATGATTTCATTTATACTAAAAAATTGTCATTTACCTAAATATTTTTTTTATTGAACTTCAATATTATTGAATTACTTTGAAATGACTTATTGCATTTTTTACAGAATGGATAGAATTTGGATGTATGAAACTTATTGTATTTCAACCAATTTTCAAAATAATTTGAATAGATTTCTAGATTTTTCATTTGAAAATGCTTCAAAGAGTGGTCTCATACACTACCCATGTTCTAACTGTATTGGAATACCATGGTTGAGTCATGAAGAAGTTAGTTATCACATAACCAAATATGGTTTCCAGACAAACTATTATGTGTGGTATCACAATGGAGATAAAATAAGAACTCAAAATATTGATGATCCAAATGATAGGACAGAATTGGAGAGTTTTATATATGATTGATTTCCATTTATTTGGAATCATGATAAGGAAAGGATGTACAACCAACAAGATTTAGATACAAGCACACATGATGCGTCCAATGAAAATGATGATGTTGATAGGGTTACAAAATTGAATGATGATGTGACGACTCTAGTATATCAGCACTGTGGTGAAATGAAAAAGATGGAATTTTTAATCTGATTTTTTCATGCGAAAACTATGTATGGGATTTCAAATACTACAATTGATTACATTCTTACCTTCTTGAAGGACTTACTTCCAAATGATGCAGATATTCCCTCAAATCACTATATGGCAAGGAAGTTAGTTGATGATCTTAGATTCTCAAAAAATATTAATGCTTGCCCGAATGATTGCAGCTTATTTTGGGAGGAAACTGCAGAAATAAATGATTTTATCAAATGTGGAACCTCACTATGGAAGCCAAAAGATGATGGAACACCATCTCGTGTGCCAAAAAAAGTAATTTTTCACATTACCTTGATCCCCAGATTATAGAACCTTTTCACGTCTGATGAAATATCAGTAAAAATGCAATGGCATGACACCGAGAGAAAAAATAATAATGAAGAGTTGGTTCACCCTGAAGATGGACTTTCATGGCAGAGATTTGATGCTCGATATCCTAAATTTTTAGCCGATGTGCGTAATTTGAGACTGGGTCTTTCATGTGATGGTTTTAATCCATTTGGTTATATTCTTACCTCTCACAGCATATGGCATGTTTTCATACACATTTATAACCTTTCCCCATGGTTGTGTATGAAAAAGCCTTACACTTTCTTGAGTATACTGATATGTGGACCTTCTTATCCCAGCAATGATATAGATGTATACATTCAACCTTTAATAAAATATTTGAAACTTCTTTGGGATGTGGGTGTGCCCACATACGATGCATGTTCGAAAGACATATTTCAGATGCATGTTGCGGTTATGTGGACAATCAATGATTTTCCTTCATTTGCAATGATTTCTAGATGGGGCACAAAAGGAAAATTTTCAAGTCATGTTTGTATGAAGAATAATTGATCGAGAAGACTGAAATATAATCATAGTTTTAGTTTTATGGTACATCGATGATTCTTTCCAATGAACCATCCAAATAGAATCAATCGCCTTAGATTTGACAATACCATGGAGACAGACAATCCACCTTAGTGTATATCTGGAACTGATGTGCTTAATGAATTGAAAGATTTCAGTTAATCATTTGGGAAGGGTGTAATGAAATTTAGAAAGAGGAAAAATGTTTCCAATGATACCTGTTACAATTTGAAGAAGATGGGTATATTCTTTGAGTTGTCATATTGGTCAACCAACTTGTTACTTCATTGCTTAAACATAATGCACATTGAAAAGAATATATGTGAAATTTTGCTTTTGATTCTTCTAAATGTCAAGGGGAAGACAATAGATGATTTACGGTCTCGGCATGACTTGGTAGATTGGGGGATCAGACCAGAATTGCATCATGTCTGTATCACGGAAAATAAATGGCATGTTCCATGTGATTCATATGTGATGACAACTGCTGAAAAAAATAAATTTCTGGAAGTGCTAGAAACTATTAATGTTCCTGATGGCTATTATAGAAATATATCAAAATGGGTCAACATAAAAGAGTTGAAGCTGAAATCTTTTAATACTCATGATTATCACATACTTTTTCATGAGTTGATTCCAATATCAATCCTTCATCTCTTGTCCAATAATGTAAGAGTCTCAGTTATTCATTTGTGATATTTGCTTAGAGATATTTGTTCTAAGAGGTTGTCTAAATCCTTCTTGAAAAAATTGTTGGCAGAGACACCATTAATTTTGTGTGAGTTAGAAAAAATATTCCCTCCATCATTTTTACATGTATGTTGCATCTAACTGTCCATCTTCAAACCGAAATACTTTTTTGAGGACCCATTGCTTTCCGTTGGATGTATCCAACTGAAAGAAGCATGTACACATTGAAATCATATGTTCGGTACATGAATTATCCCGAAGGTTCTATTGTGAACAGTTACATGGCTCAATAATGTATGGATTTCTTCTCAATTTATTTGTCTAATCTAACTACAAGAATAAACAGACCAATGCGAAATGAAGAAGAAAAGTATGGGAAAATTGAACCCAGTTTTCCATCACATCCTAAGACAGGTGGAATTCATAGATCATATACATTGACGAAATTAAGCCATGAAGAGCGAGAGATGACACATCGCACAGTGTTGTTCAATTGGTATTTGTTCGATGAGTATATCAAGTAAGTAAATTGTACATGTATATAATATCTTATCTATAGTAATTTTAAATATTTGTTAAATTATTTTTATTTTTATCTATAGGGAACATAAATAATTGATATATAGAGAGCATCGTTCTTTATCTTTGAGAAGGAAATAGACTTTTCATAGCAAAGGGTTTTCTTCTTGGTTGAAATTGAAGGTAAAAATATTTCTGTAATAACTAAATAAAAATAATATTTAATTAAGTTTACTATTTGTTTATATTTTAGGTATCGAGTTTTCCTGCAGACTCTATTTCTGAGGAAATATCATCTCTATATGTTGGTCCTAATACCATGTTTTGTGCATGTAAATCACATGTGATCAATGAATAAAAATTTATTATCACTGAACAAACAAGAAACATGAGAATACACCATGATGGTGTTATGATAACTGCCACAACAGACTGTTATGCCAGTTCATCAGATAATAGACATCATTCTGAAAATGTAGCTTATTATGGAGTCGTAAAGAAAAAAATAATTTTTGATTATTACTCGCTTGGTCGCGTCACGATGATGAAATGTCAATGGTTTGATTCAATGACAAGGCAAGGCACCTTTATTGATGAATATGGATTTTGAGTTATTGACATGACTTTCACTCTTGCCACCGATGAACCATATGTATTTGCATCAATGGTAAAACAAGTTTTTTATTTCTAAGATCATCATTATCCTAAATTTGGTGTAATTATTGAAATAAATCCCAGAAATGTTTTTGATGATGGTGATGATGAAGTTGACACTATCCCTACTCTAATTGGAAGCAATCTGTTTATTACTTATGATGACTCCAATAGCTCAATTTCCAGAGTTGATTGTGAACCCGATGTTGTGGTGGGAAATATATAGAATCGTACAGTCGTGTTCTCACCTACATGTTCCACCTACAACATTCAGAGTAGGTATCTTATTACTTACCTTCAAACCACTATAAATCTTCTATTTCTTTATGTTTTTTTATCAGAATGTTTTTTCTATATTGGGTTTTTTGGTTACACGTTAGTTTTCTGATTCTAATTACTTCAATATTAGTTTTCATTGGTGGAAATGACACCCATTGAAGAGAGACGGTGGAAGAAGATAACAGAAAATAATTGTCGCATGACACAGAAGGGCATTCTTCCATTCATCCCTATTGTGCGTATTTTATTTCAAATATATATATTTCAATAACTTATAATATCATGTGTTTACTTTTGTGTTAAACTTTTTTTCATGATCCACCCCCTATACGAGAGATATCCGATGAGGATCTTCATATTCCTCTCAGTACAGAGGTTGGTGGTAGGGGGTGGTGTCATCGTTAGACGACCATTTTGTGGTCTCGGTACTGAGGCTGGTGGTACGAGGGCTCATGGTGAGAGAGTTAGACGATCCACTGGTCATATGAGATTTGATCCTGCCCCTACCACAGATGTATCTTCTACCCCCCATTTTGATCCGGGTGTGTCTTTAGGAACAAAATGGGATATTTAGGCCTCCGATGTTTACACTACTGGTTGGCCAGACGTCTGTGCCATCATCTTTTGCTTCTGTTTCATTATATCTGGGCTGTTATATTCATCCTTCTTCAACTCCTACTCCGACACAGTATGTGGCTGAGGAGCATACACTGAGAGAAACTCAACCTATACAGGATATTCCTTTGGCATCTATACATCCAATGACACCCATTGATCTGACTTCCATAGGTATATTTAAATAACTCTGACAAATTTTAATACAAAAATTAATTTTTATTATAAATTGTACTGATATTGTTTTCACTAATAACAGATTCATCTATTGGTAGGAGGAGGGGGAGGGGCGTACTCTCCTGTGTGTAGTATGGAACCATCGGACACAGTTGATGGTTGAATAAAATGATGATGGATAGATTATTGAGAAAACTCGGATGGAATGTTGGGGTTTTTTGGCGACACATGCCAAATACTCCAACATCAATCCGGTCATCCCTCTCTCTTGGAGACATCTTCCACACAAATTCAAGGATAACGTGTGGGTAAAAATATTGGTTAAAAATATATTGGATTTAATTTAGTATTTTTTTGTATTTATATGAACTAATCTTTTCGGTGTTAGCTTCGGTTTAACTTCCCTGATGTAGAAGGTGCACGACCAGCGTGTTTAAAAGAGCTATGAGAGATTTCGAGAGCTTATAAGCACGGGTTGTATGTTGGATGGTGTGATAGAGTGGGCATGGATTTGGTGAAATTACATATCGTGGATGATGGCCTGATAGAGCAATATCACCAAATTATTACCCATTGGGCGACTGCCAAATTTTATGTATTAATCCTATTTGTGTTATTCAAATTACAGTTTTCATATTTTTCATTAATATTATCTTATTTATTATTAAACACTATTTTGGAATATTCTGAAAAAAACAAAAAAAAAATTGATTCAAAGGAATACCTCAACACTTTGGGGTGCACAACTATGTCAAATCATGAGAGGCAGCGGGTACGATATATTTGTTTATAATTTTTCATTAAGACTTTCCCATTTTATTGTTTCCTACTTAAATTTTGTGATTTATTGAATATTTAATATATGATTATACTTTCACTTTATATTGTTTCAATTTCATTATAGAAGAACAAATTGAATATTGAAAGGCGTATCCCTCGAGAAAAAATGTTTTAATCGAGTAGAATGAAAAAATATGGAATTGTGGTTAATGATCTGACACAAGAAAATATTGTATATTTTAATTTGTTTATTTCAAAGTTTAATATCTATTTTGAAATTTAATAATCTATTAATATTTTTAACAGGCTTCTTTAGAGGCTCCTGATGCCCAGGAGCCTGACAATTTTGGGACACACGATCATTTATATCAGGTTTTGGAAGATGAGCACTCTGGTTGAGTACGCAACCGACCTAGTAAGAATATAGTCCTAAAGAGGTATTAGTCCTCTCCAGGATTCCATTCTAGTACCACTGTGTCAGAACAGGTCAAGGAGAATGCAAGACATTCTAATAAAAGGGTCACAGAGTTGGAATAACAGGTTCAAACAAGGGGGAAAGAATTTATGAAACTGATCAAAGAATTATCTTCATCACTTCCACCAGAGGGCCAGCACAGCTTTTCAGACATACATGTCATCGATGGGTGCATTATAAAATGCACCTGGAGGAAGTTCAAGTGGCAGTCGAGGTGATGACAATCTTTGTGACAACGAGGATACTGAAGAGGACGAGGGTGAATATGAGGATGAGGACGAGGGTGAGGATGGGGCTTAGTGCGAGGATGGGACTGAGGGCGAGGATGGGGCCGACGATAAGTATGGGGATGATGAAGAGGACAACGATGAGGATAGAGATGGCATCGAGGATGAGGCTGATGATGACAGTGGTGATGGTGGTGGTGATCAGGGGAAGATTTATCCATTATATTTTTGAATTCTGTATAACTCATTATTTTGGAACCTGGTTTTTCACTCTGGTATGGATATTTTGAATTCAGTATAACTCTTTATTTTCAACCAAATATGGAAGCCTAATGATGTTATAATTGTTTGGAGGTGATTGATGCTAAATGAAATTTTTTGGGTTATTTTTAGGAGTTTCATTACCTTTAATTGATTGGTTCGTAAAACATATGTTGGTGCTGGAACCCCACCCTCTTCTCTAGACCCCGGACAGCCCCCCCGGACAGCTGCCCAAACAGCCCCCCAGATAGCCCCTCCACCCTCCTCCCTAGACCCCGAACAGCCCCCCGGACACCCCCACCCTCCTCCTCGGACCCCGAATATCCCCCCAGACAGCTACCCCACCCTCCTCCCTGGAACCTGGACAGCCCCCCGGACTGCCCCCCACCCTCCTCCCTGAACCTCAGACTGCCCCCGGACAGTCCCCCCACTCTCCTCCATAGACCCCGGACATCCCCCCACCCTCCTCCCTAGACCTCGGACAGTCCCCAGAACAGCTCCCCGAATAGCCCCCTGGACAGCCCCCAGACAACCCCCCACCCTAATTCCTGGACCCCGGACAGCCCCCCAAACAGCCCCACCCTTCTCCCTGGACCCCAGACAGCACCCCAAACAGCCCCCCGGACAGCCCCCACCCTCCTCCCTAGACCCCAAAGAACCCCCCAGACAGCCCCCACCCTCCTCCCTAGACCCCTGACAGCCCCCCCGAACAGCCCCCCCCCCCCCCCGGACAGCCCCTAGATAGCCCCCCCCCCCCCCCCCCACCGTCCTCCCTGGACCCCGGACAGCACCCCGGACATCCACCCGAAGAGCCCCCAGACAGCCCCCCACCCTCTTCCATAAACCCTGAATAGCCCTTGAGCCATTTTTCATCTAATGTAATAGAGTAAATCCATATCAATCTTGTTTATTCTGATTAAACTGTTGAGAAACACCAACATTGATCTAATAAGGTAGATGAGCCTCTAGAAAAAGATAAAGATGATATATTGAACATGATAAAATAACAGAATGAAAATAAAACACCAGTCATGTTTGGGCCTTTTCCCACTCCTCAATATATCATTCTAGTGATGTTGACGGCATATTTTCTACATGAAAACTACCTAAACATGGGGAAAACACTTCATCATCTAAAGGAAAATACATTTCCTTATGGAAGATTCCCAGGTCATGTCATGGTAATAGAAAGGTTATAGTTCCATATTGAATTGTTATATAACTTCTATTCTCAAGAACAATATATTGAAAAGAAATGGGAATCCCTTTAATTTGCGTGACTCAATACATTAATGAGGTTTTGAAAATTTATCACAGATACCCCTCCTTGTGTTCACATTAGAAGATGGGGTGCACATGGAGAGGATTAGACTCACCCATATACTCAATCAACACTTGACGTAACTCAAAATTCCCAAGTGACATGTACGAGTCAACATCATCTCAATCTGAGGCGTTGTGTGGCCGACACCACTCTAAGTGTCTCACTTTTCATTGAAATGGAAAATATTTTAAGTGAAAAAAACAACTAGCATACAAAAAACCAACCCAATGAATTCAGATTCTATTGATAATTTAGTAAAAGGATCCATGGGGCATATGTGACGTGTATGAGTCAGCCCCTCCTCAATCCGAGGCACGGTGTGGCTGGTATCACTCGATGTGTCTCACTTTTATTTGAAATGGAAAGGATTTTAAGTGAAAACAACAACTAGCATACAGAAAACTGACCAAACACTTTTGGATTCTATTTAAACATTTCGAAAATGAGCCATGGGTCATATGTGACATGTAAGAGTCAACCCCCGCCTCAATTCGAGGGACGTTGTGGCTGGAACCACTCTAAATGTCTCACTTTTATTTGAAATAGGAAAAATTTTAAGTGGAAACAACAACTGACATACGGAAAAATGATCAAACGCATTCATATTGTGTTGATACTGCAACACAATGATCCATGGGTCATTATAGACGTGTACGAGTCATCTTCGACTCAATCCGTGGAGCGGTGTGGCCTACACCACTCAAAGTGTCTCACTTTTCATTGAAATGGACACCATTTTAATTGCAAACAAAAACTAGCATACAAAAAACTGACCAAACTCATTCAGATTGTACTGATACTTTAGGAAAAGTATCAATGGGTCATTTGTGACGTGAACAAGTCATCCCCACCTCAATCTGAGTCACAGTGTTTCCGGTACCACTCAAAGTGTCTTTCTTTTGATTAAAATTGATATGTTTTTAAGTAAAAAAAACTGACAAACAGAAAACTAACCAAACACATTTGGATTTCATTGATACTTTAGGAAAATGATACATGGGTCATTTTTGACATGTATAAGTCAACCCCTCCTCAATCCGAGCCGCAGTGTGGCCGGCACTACTCAAAGTGTCTCTCTTTAGTTTCAAAAGGACATCATTTTAGGTGAATGCAACAACCGACATATGGAAAACCAAGAAATTCCATTTGTATTATATTGAAACATCAGGAAAACAATTCATGGGTCATTTGTGATGTGTACGAGTCAACCACACCTCAATATGAGGGCCTTTGTGGCCGGCACAACTCAATGTGTTTCTCTTTTTTTTTGAAATGGACAATATTTTAAGTGAAAACAACAAATGTCATACATAAAACCTACCAAACTCATTTCTATTGTGTTGATATTTTAGTACAAGGATACATGGATCATTTTTTATTTTTAAAATTCAAATATACCTCAATCTGAATGTGGGTGTGGTTGGTTCCACTCAAAGTGTCTTTCTTTTGTTTAAAATGGACACGCTTTTAAGTATAAAAACTGACATATGGAAAAGAAACCAAATGAATTTAGATTGTGTTTATACTTTAGGAAAACAATAAATGGGTGATTTTTGATGTGTACGAGTCATCTCTACATCAATCTGAGGTGCGGTGTGGCTGACACCACTCAAAGTGTCTCTTTTTTTTAAAGGACATCATTTTAAGTGAATACAACAACTGACATACGTAAAACTGACCAATGGCATTCAGAATCAGTTGAAACATTAGGACAATGATTCATGGGTTATATGTGATGTGAAAGAGTCAACCCCTACTCAATCTGAGGGCTGGTGTGGTCAGAACCACTCAAAGTGTTTCTCTTTTTTTTGAAAGGATAAAGATTTTAAGTGAAAACAACAACTGGCTTACGTAAAACCGACCAAACGCATTCAGATTGTGTAATATTTTAGGAAAACAATCCATGGTTCATTTTTAACGTGTATGAGTCAACCTTGAATCAATATGAGGCGCGGTGTGGCTGGAACCACTCATAGTGTCTCTCTTTGGATTCAAAATGACATCATTTTTAGTGAATACAACAACTAACATACGGAAAAACTGACCAATGACATTTGGATTCTATTGAAACTTTAGGACAATGATCCATGGGTCGTATCTGATGTGTACGAGTCAACACTGCCTCAATCCGAGGGCCAGTGTGGCCGGCACCACTCAAAATGTTTCTCTTTTGTTTCAAATGGACAAGATTTTATGTGAAAACAACAACTTTCGTACTATGAAACTGACCAAATGCATTCGGATTGTGTTTATATCTTAGTAAAATGATCCATGGGTCATTTTTGATGTGTACGAGTAAACCCCACCTCAATATGAGGTGTGGTGTGGCCGGCACCATCAAATTGTCTCTCTTTTGTTTCCAAAGGACATCATTTTAAGTGAATACGACAACTAACAATACGGAAAACCAACCAAAGGCATTCTAATTCTGTTGAAACTTTAGGAAAAATATCCATGTGTCATATGTGACATGTATGAGTCAACACCACCTCAATCTGAGGCACGGTGTGGCCAGAACCACTCAAAGTGTCTCTCTTTTGTTTCAAAAGCACATCATTTTAAGTAAAATCAACAACTAGCATACGGAAAATAGAACAAAGGCATTTTTATTCTGTTGAAACTTTAGGAAAACGATCCATGGGTTATATGTGACGTATATGAGTCAACACCACCTCATTCTGTGGGTCGGTGTGGCCATTACCACTAAAAGTGTCTTTCTTGTGTTTAAAATGGATACGCTTTTAAGTAAAAACAACCGACATACGGAAAACTGACCAAACACATTCGTATTGTGTTGATACTTTTGGAAAATGATCCATGGTACATTTTTGACGTGTACGAGTCAACCACTCCTCAATTCAAGGCACGGTGTGGCCGACACCACTCAAAGTGTATCTCTTTTGTTTCCAAAGGGCATCATTTTAAGTGAATACAACAACTAACATACAGAAAACTGGGAAAAGGCATTCAGATTATGTTGAAACATTAGTACAATGATTCATGGGTCATATGTGACATGTATGAGTCAACTCTGCTTCAATCCGAGGGCCGCTGTGGCCGGCACATCTCAAAGTGTTTCACTTTTGTTTGAAATGGACAATATTTTAAGTTAATACTACAAATGTCAGGATTAAAACCATCTAAACGCATTTGTATTGTGTTGATATTTTAGGAAAACAATCCATGGTTCAATTGTAACATGTATGAGTCATCCCCACAACAATCCGTATTGTGGTGTGGTCATCACCACTCAAAGTGTCTATCTTTTGTTACAAAAGGACATCATTTTAAGTGACTACAAAAACTGACATACAGAAAACTCAACAAAGACATTTTTATTGTGTTAAAACTTTAGGAAAATGATAAATGGGACATATGTGATGTGTACGAGTCAACCGCACCTCAATTCAAGGGCCGGTGTGGCCAGAACAACTCAAAGTGTTTCACTTTTGTTTGAAATGGACAAGATTTTAAGTGCAAACAACAACTTGCATACTTAAAACCGACCAAACGCATTCAGATTGTGTTGATATTTTAGGAAAACGATCCATTGGTCATATGTGACGTATACGAGTAAACCCTTCCTCAATCCGATGCATGGTGTGGCCGGAACCACTCAAAGTGTCTCTCTTTTGTTTCAAAAGGACATCATTTTAAGTGAATACCACAACTGACAATAGGGATAGCCGACCAACGGAATTCTAATTCTGTTGAAACTTTATAAAAACTCTACATGGGTCATATGTGACATGTAAAAGTCAACCCCGCCTCAATATGAGGCACTGTGTGGCTGGTATCACTCGAAGTGTCTCATTTTTATTTGAAATGGATAGGATTTTAAATGAAAACAACAACTGGCATACGGAGACTGACCAAACACATTTTTATTCTATTTAAGCATTATGAAAAAGATACATGGGTCATATGTGATGTGTACGAGTCAACACCACCTCAATCTGAAGGCCAGTGTGGCCGGTGCCACCCAAAGTGTCTTTCTTTTGTTTAAAATGGATACGCTTTTACGTAAAACAATCGACATATGGAAAACTGACCAAACACATTTTTATTGTGTTCATACATTTGAAAAACGATACATGGGTCATTTGTGACATGTATGAGTCAACCCCGCCTCAATATGAGGTACGGTGTTTCCAACAAAACTCAAAGTTTCTCTCTTTTGTTTCAAAAGGACACCATTTCAAGTGAATACAACAACTGACATATGAAAAACTGACCAAAGGAATTAGGATTCTGTTCAAACATTAGGAAAATGTTTGATGGGTCATATGTGATGTGTACAAGTCATCCACTCCTCAATCCAAGGGCTGGTGTGGATGGCACCAATCAAAGTGTTTCTCTTTTGATTGAAATGGACAAGATTTTAAGTGAAAAGAAGAACTGACATACTTAAAACTGAATTAACGCTTTTGGATTGTGTTTATATTTTATAAAAATGATCCATGGGTAATTTTTAATGTGTGCTAGTCAACCTCGACTCAATCTGAGGCGCGGTGTGGCCGACACCACTCAAAAAGACTCTTTTTTTTTAAATGTACATCATTTTATGTGAAAACAAAAACTGAAATACCGAAAACCGAACAAATGCATTTGGATTCTGTTGATAATTTAAGAAAATGATCCATGGGTCATTTTTGTGGTGTATGAGTTATCCCCACCTCAATCTGAGGTGTGGTGTGGCAGGAACCACTCAAAGTGTCTCACTTTTCATTAAAATGGACAACATTTTAAGTGAAAACATGAACTGACATATGGAAAATGGACCAAACGCATTCATATTCTTTTGATACATTAGTAAAAAGGATCCATGGATCATTTGTGATGTGTATGAGTCAACCTCACCTCAATCAGAGGCACGGTGTGGCCGGGTACCACTCAAGGTGTCTATCTTTTGTTTAAAATTGATACGCTTTTAAGTAAAAACAACCGGCATATGGAAATCCAACCTAACACATTCAGATTGTGTTGATACTTTAGAAAAAATATACATGGGTCATTTGTGACGTGTATGAGTCAACCCCACCTCATTATGAGGTGCAGTGTGGATGGTGCCACCCATAGTCTCACTTTTGTTTCAAAAGGACATCATTTTAAGTGAATACTACTGAAATTTACACTCATCAACGATAGTCGCAAACTCTTTTTCATGAGTTGGGTTGTTTTACTCATGGGGTCATAAGTGTCTAGGCTCCTAAGAAAATACATTTTCACCATATATTATAAAAAATACATGTTAGGCGAAATTCATCACAAATAATTACATACCCAAATATAGGATCAGAAAAAACAAATTGGGATTTGAGCCAATTTCAAACTCTTATTCAACTCTAATAGGTATTTCCTAGACAATTCTGCCCATTATAATTTGATGGGGAGGTGGGGGGGGGGCTGTTCTAGTTAGGGGGTTGTGCAGGGGGTGAGGTGAATTACTTCTAGATGATTGTTGTCATATGAAGACTGAAATAGAGAATGGTAGTACATGACATGGTTGGAAGAGTTTGATGGTATTATGTGTTTGTTTTTTGTGCTATTTTAGGTGTTTTTATACTGTATTAACTCTATATGTGGTTTTTGTGATATTTTTTATGCAGGTGTATAGTGGAAGGGCTACTGGAGTGCGGTTGTGCAGCAGTTCTAGAAAAACACAATACCAACGGTTTTAAAACGTTGGTATAAGAGTTCTAGAAAAACACAATACCAACTATTTTAAACTGTTGGTATAACAGTTCTGTAAAAACAAAATACCAAAGGTTTTAAACCATTGGTATAATAGTTCGGGAAAAACACAATACCTACATTTTTAAACCGTTGGTAGTCATTGAGAGAAATTTAAAAATTCAATATACACCAACAGTTTCTGGAAACCGTTGGTAAAAATGTTATACAAACATATACCAACGGTTCTCCTAAAACCGTTGGTATATCAATAAATACAGTGGGATATACCAACTGTTTAGAACAAACCATTGGTATAGGGCTTTCCTCACGCATTACTACCCTACAGTTTTCTAAAACTGTTGGTATACGCTATACCAATGCTTTTCCATCCTATACTAATGGTTTTAAACTGTTGGTATAACATTCTTTTCCAGTAGTGCTTCTGTAACACCCCAGAATTTCAGAGTGTGTTATTTCTTAAAAATAATTCAATAACTTGCACTACACGCAACACCGAGTTCAATAACACCATTAAAAGAGGTCGTGAATAGTATTAACTACATTTTAAACTTTATATAATCCTTATAATTTTAGAATCCATATTATGAGTTTCTTAGATATAATGCAAGAACAAATTCATTTTCAGTATTGCACTTTTATCAACTTTTAATAGTGAACCCTTTTTAAATACAATATTTTAAACTTTTTGACTAAATGGGGACATCAAAAATTTAAAATGAAACACCCCAAGCTTCTACGGTACGTTTCCCTTTGAATAATGCGATAGCGTGTGTTGTACGCAACCTCGAGTTCTAACACACACCACAACTAATTAAACTAGCCGTTGTGAATAGTAATACCTAATTTTTGAAATCATATATATTCTATATTTCAAAATGGACTTCATTTTTGGATTCGGAATATCAAAATTAGCCTAGGGTGAAATTTTGGTACATTTCGGATAACTTTCATATTTTGATGAATAGTGAAAATTTCTAAATTTTAATTAAAAACAACTTTTTTAATCAAAATAATTAATAGTGATAAATTATGAATTTGAGTGGTTTTAAAGTATATTTAGAATATATTTTTACCATTCAATTTAATGTTTATCATTGGACATAATTTTACAATTAAACCGAACATAAACAAGTGTCAATCTTTTGATAGTTATTATCTCTTAAAAACACGCTTTTTGTTTTAACAGCGGGAATTAATTTTAAATTAATTTCTGCCACTTCTGTGTTTTGAATTTAGGAAAATGGATTCCATATTTGGAATCAGGATGTCCAAATTATGTAAATAGGTAACTTTTATTTTTAGACATTTTGAATAATTACTGCGGTAAATAATTTATTTACCATGGTTAAAGGGTAAATCCGGTAAATAAGGGTTAAAAAAATAATATTATAATAATACAAAATTACCCTAAAACGTGTCTTAACCCTATTGGTTGATACATGGTCGACCATGGGCATCTTTTTGTCAATTTTTGGACCCCATGGATCCACTTGTAAGTGATAATGACACTTTATTTTAATTAAGTTAAAATGAATACAAAAATGACACAAGCATATATCTTTTAGAAGAAAAATTTTTACATAGGGTTATACATGTTGGATTTTCGATTATAAATATTCATTAGAAAGATAAAACGATTTCCTACATAATGATATTTTATTTATAATTTTTAGACAATAAATAAGTTATTTTATTTATGACACAATGATGATGCAGTAATTACTATAATAGTGAAAAATTAAAATAATTGATATTATAAATACCCAAATAAATATAATATGAAACTTTTAATGAATTAAACTAATTTTCTAGTCTAATATGATATATTAGGATTGATTTAATGGACTTTGTTAGAAGTAATCAATCTGTTATGAGTTTCAAAAAAATCAACTATTGAATAGTGTCAAAATTGACATAAAAGAGTTCTTAAAACAAATATTATATTATTAATTGATATTAAATTCCTAAAAATCTAATGTTCGGCCAAGAGACTTATATTATGATAGGTTAATCATTAATGGACCACTTGGGTGTCGCTTGGATGTATATAGTAAGTTTATTAACCATATTATATAAAAATACAAAGAGACATTGTAAAAGTGAAACTAATTAACTTAGAGTTAATACTTAAAGATAAGGTTACTATAAGTACCCAAACCTGTCTAATTTCTATTGGATGAGTTGTTTTCGACCTATCCCCACCTCATCCTTTGAATAGTCAACTTTGGAGCCTTTAGAAACCGAATATGAATTTATTATAAATTAATATTTCTAGCTTTTCCAAAGGTGCCCCTCACCCCTCTTATAAAAGGGCACTCCTCCTTCTCATTTCTTCACACCTCTAAAGCCTTTTGGTTCGGCCAAACTCTGCCCAAATACTCTCCCAACATCCCTCAATACAACCTAGAGGCCTTAGTTTGATCAGAAAGCCAACCTAAGGAGCCCTTTTGATCAAATCAAAAGGAAGAACCCGAAGAAGAGGTAATGATCTCACCACCCTTTTCTAAGTTCATTTCTTCTTCCACTTCTTCTTCCTTTGTTCTTACCATTCTGAAATAATAACTCCAGTATCTCACATATACTGTGATGTTATTATAAATATGGTACAATCATATTCAGTATTCTATCCACCCTTTGAATAACATGTCACCATACGTGCGTACGTACGGCTTACCATCTCCACGTCGTGGTGTAATTGTTATTCAATATAATATTATTTGGATGGGTATAATAATGATGTGTAACTCATGTAAATAATAAATATAACATGTTAATGATTCTGTATATATGATATACCATCCATTTATATATTATTTTAATATCAAAAGAATGATATTGTCGCTCGTGCGTACGTACGGACTACCGTCTCCACGAACGCGATGAGATTCATTCTCCATCGTAACCATTAAAGCGTAATTATCATTTTATGATTTAAAAATGATGTTTAAGGACTTGATATCATTCTGGATATGAATAATATACAACCTATCCTTTACAAACATGTCTTACGTAACAAAACATATGAAAGAAAACAAGTAAGTTAACACCCGAAACAACGATAATACTAAGATATTATTATCAAATCAATATTAAAAGATCATATATGATATCATATTAATGTATATGATTCTTGTATAATTTAATAACAATTATTTCACCATTATACAGGAGGTTAACCTACCACAACCAAGGAAAAGTACAAGGTAAGGGTTATTTCACAATCTCTTCATTATCCGAGGTTGTTTATACGTAATAATCTACTGGGATATCTTTATCATCCACATCCATGTTTCTTAAAAATGTATTTCAAAACATTTTTACTATTTACAAGAATATGGGTTAAAGTCATTTATACCCTTGTTTGACTTTTTATAAGAGGTTTATAAAGGAATCTTTCCGTCGTTTTCAAAACAAGGTTCTTTTTAACCTTTTCGACAGAATTGAGGTAAGAATGTTTTTTTTTAACTTATACGGCGGGTGTGGTTATTTTACGCCGTTATAAAATCTTCAAAGCTTTCCTTACAAGCTTATAAGAATATTTTCAAAGAAAATGTTTTATTTTATATGGATCTTAAATGATTTCAAAATAAAAGGAGATATTTCTTTAAAAAGAATTTTGATTTCATCTATGTCAACATCCTTTGATGGATTTTAAGATTATTTGAAGTTGTTACAAAACTTCTATATTGTATTGAAGGTTTTGTGATATGTTTGACTGTGGATGTGCTATTTTTATACCATTCATAGTTTATTGTGAAAGTATTGACATTTCGTATGCTAGTTTTAATACGAATGTTTATGTTATGTTTAAACCTTTTCATATGGGAATGAATTGGACTTAATAAGTGACGGGTGGAGCCCGCTATAGCTCCTCGATGCATCGGTAGGTCTCATGAGACAAACTAGTGTCTTGGCACAAGGCCTTGACAAAATCTTATTTGTAGTCTTGGCACGAGGCCTTGGCTATGTGGTTATGATAGTCTGGCATTATGCATTCCATAATTATGAAAGTGGTTATTGATATTGCATGTGATTATTCGATTAGTAGAATGTCCATGTGAACAAGTAAATGGCATTATTTCATTTTACTTTTGCCATACTATGTTGAAGTTCAATTTTAAAAGGCTTTTGTTTTAGTAATTCATTGCCTTAAATGTTTATGCTTATTTTGAATGTTCCGCTATATTGTTATCCTTACTGGGCATTTGAGCTCACCCCTTTTCTATGTTTTATTTTTCCCAGGAAGTGAAGATGTAAGTTATGAATGACCTTCAGGGATTTTATGAGGGGTTAATAGTGTGGATTGTGGATACATTATGTTGTTGTATTAGTTTTTCATTTTACGATGTAATGTAAAACTTATGAATATATCTAGTGTTTCCAAGGCTACTAAACCAATCGGTCTTTCGAGATTTGATCTTTCTTGTGATCATGCCAATGTTACGAAGTAATGCACCGACTCTGGGCAGCTGGGGTCGGGGCGTTACAGTTGGTATCAGAGGAAGATTAGTACAAACCTTGGAAGCTAGATTTAGATAAACTCTGATTAGAGCACGTAGACCTAAGATGAACTTTGAGGATTAGTATAGAAGAACTTCCTAGAATTTTGGTATTGTAGAGATTTTGTGAGTTTTCCGAGCAATACATCCCTGTCTGGATACGAGCAGGTAGAGGCGGCTCTGGCACAGATGTACCTAGGGGTAAAACCCGAAAACACCGCTTTGAGCTAGACTCGAACGGGAACTGGTGCACGACAACGGGCCTTGCTGCACTCTTGGTTACGACACTCCCGGGGGATATGCTTAGGATAACTCTCACTATCTTTAAAAATCATTATGAAGGGTTTATGAGTATATACTTCCTCAAATAAAACATTCTTATGATTATGGATTATATCCATAAATAGTTCAATTTATGTTAAGTGTTTTATAAGTATGGGATTATGTATTTTGATTCATAAACTGATCTAGTTTATGCCATTGTTTAGAAATGGCGCCCAGTAGAAGGAATGAGAACTCCGGAAATGCACATGATCCAAAGAGAAGGAAGGATCATATCTTTCATGGTCTTAAGCTAGAATTTATAAGAGAAATAGTCTCCCATGTATTATCATCATATGAAGAAATAATATCATGTATTGATAAGATAAGTAAAGAGATTACTGAGTCCTATGGCTTTGAAGGGAAGCAAGAGAAGAAAAGGATAGAAGAGAGAAAGATGGATAAAGGGAAGAGGGAAAAGAAGAATTTTCCCATATGTGGTAACTGTGGAAAGAAACACCCTGGAACTTTCCTGAAAGGAATGGGAGTTTGTTATAAGTGTGGAGGAAAAGGGCACAAAGTACGTGACTGCAAGGGTAAGAAAATGGTTTCAAATGTACAATGCTTCATTTGCAAGGAGTTTGGACACTACGCGAACCTATGTCCCAGTCATCAGACTATGACGCAAATGATGCTATTGGATAATAATCAAGTTATGATACTACCACAGATGAAGAAGAATGATTAGAGTTCTTATGTTGATTATGTCAATTGAGTGTTGTATCAACAATGTACTTGTTATAATAATTATGGAGTATATAAGGATTGTACTGCAGTACTATTTCATTAAGGACTTGAGATTATGTGGAACAAAGAAAAGTGACTCAATAGCAGGATAAATTTTTGGAAAATATATGGTTGAGAGAATGATAAATCATAATATAGTTCTGATACTGAGGTAGTGATTTTGGAATAATATGTGATTGTTTTGGATAAATTATATTGGATATTCTTGACTACCTTGGAACTACTTAATGATTTGTATATTCCATCATTGTTGGGGTTTAAAACATTTTTGGATTAATGAAGTATATCCAGCATTCTATATGGAATAGGGGAGCATGAATGTAATCAATAAGGAATATGGTAATTCAAGATGTTTCAGTTTATTAAAAGAATACAAGATGAATGTATTCATATGCTATTGCGGGGTAAAAAGGATCTATATTATGTTTACCTTCCTTATAAATGTTGGACTGTGAGTTTGGACAGAAGTATTTTGGATAGTTCTAGTTTGGATTATTTTGGATTACCATAAAAGGAAAACCCGGAGGTTGGGCGGCAACCCGTCGCGTCCGGCAAGGCTGCGAGACTTGAACCCGCAACTGAAGGGTGACAAGGGTGTATCACCTACCACTGGCCCATGAGATGTCCTGGATTAAATAATGTTGTTTTTTTAAGATCTGGTAGATGAATTATAAATTCATTTATTTTGGAACCCTGTACGAATAGTATAAATAAATAAAAAATTACATTCTATTATCTTTTAGAGTGAAAGATGAGTTTGTGGTAGAAACTTATTAATGGATAAAACTCTGATTATAAAGTAAGTATATCTCCTTATGATCTTAGCCAATCTCATAAATAAATTCCTCAACATTAATAAAAGGAACTTAGAACAAAAATGTTTTCCTAGATGGTACCTTAAATCGTCACTAATTTATGGCTTTGGGATTGTTGGCCTTTTTATAGCCATGTTCTCTACCACTCTCCATCAGATAATTGATGGTTAGATTTCTCTTCCATATCCATATTTTCCTACATGGAACCCTAGTATGTGTTATTTTCGGTAATCTTCATACTTTCCACTCTTTATTTTAAATAGAGGCCTCGTTAATTCATTTTTCGATGTGGGATTTCAACTAAGATATTTTGAAACGTCAAAAATGTGTTATCCTAATACCCTATGTTCTGTTGAACAGATGGTATTTCAAATCATCATAGATTGATGAATTTAAGGACCTCAATTATACAATTGTTTGTGATTGATGACCTCAATCACTACCTATAAATATTTACGTTTTTCCTCCAATTATATGTCTCTAATTGCCACCAATGTTCTCCTAATCAAGATCATAATTTTGTGGTGACCCTTTCATTTCTCTTTTACTCATATTAAGACTAAATTTTAGTAACCCAATTTCCGATGTGGGTTTTCCCACAAATATATTTTCTATTTTCAACCTTTTATTTTCGAAGAACAATTTCAAATTGCAAGGACGCAATTTATTGAAGGAGGGGAGAATGTAACACCCCAGGATTTCAGAGTGTGTTATTTCTTAAAAATAATTCAATAACTTGCACTACACGCAACACCGAGTTCAATAACACCATTAAAAGAGGTCATGAATAGTATTAACTACATTTTAAACTTTATATAATCCTTATAATTTTAGAATCCATATTATGAGTTTCTTAGATATAATGCAAGAACAAATTCATTTTCAGTATTGCACTTTTATCAACTTTTAATAGTGAAACCTTTTTAAATACAATATTTTAAACTTTTTGACTAAATGGGGACATCAAAAATTTAAAATGAAACACCCCAAGCTTCTACGGTACGTTTCCCTTTGAATAATGCGATAGCGTGTGTTGTACGCAACCTCGAGTTCTAACACACACCACAACTAATTAAACTAGCCGTTGTGAATAGTAATACCTAATTTTTGAAATCATATATATTCTATATTTCAAAATGGACTTCATTTTTGGATTCGGAATATCAAAATTAGCCTAGGGTGAAATTTTGGTACATTTCAGATAACTTTCATATTTTGATGAATAGTGAAAATTTCTAAATTTTAATTAAAAACAACTTTTTTAATCAAAATAATTAATAGTGATAAATTATGAATTTGAGTGGTTTTAAAGTATATTTAGAATATATTTTTACCATTCAATTTAATGTTTATCATTGGACATAATTTTACAATTAAACCGAACATAAACAAGTGTCAATCTTTTGATAGTTATTATCTCTTAAAAACACGCTTTTTGTTTTAACAGCGGGAATTAATTTTAAATTAATTTCTGCCACTTCTGTGTTTTGAATTTAGGAAAATGGATTCCATATTTGGAATCAGGATGTCCAAATTATGTAAATAGGTAACTTTTATTTTTAGACATTTTGAATAATTACTGCGGTAAATAATTTATTTACCATGGTTAAAGGGTAAATCCGGTAAATAAGGGTTAAACAAATAATATTATAATAATACAAAATTACCCTAAAACGTGTCTTAACCCTATTGGTTGATACATGGTCGACCATGGGCATCTTTGTGTCAATTTTGGGACCCCATGGATCCACTTGTAAGTGATAATGACACTTTATTTTAATTAAGTTAAAATGAATACAAAAATGACACAAGCATATATCTTTTAGAAGAACAATTTTTACATAGGGTTATACATGTTGGATTTTCGATTATAAATATTCATTAGAAAGATAAAAAGATTTCCTACATAATGATATTTTATTTATAATTTTTAGACAATAAATAAGTTATTTTATTTATGACACAATGATGATGCAGTAATTACTATAATAGTGAAAAATTAAAATAATTGATATTATAAATACCCAAATAAATATAATATGAAACTTTTAATGAATTAAAATAATTTTCTAGGCTAATATGATATATTAGGATTGATTTAATGGACTTTGTTCGAAGTAATCAATCTGTTATGAGTTTCACAAAAATCAACTATTGAATAGTGTCAAAATTGACATAAAAGAGTTCTTAAAACAAATATTATATTATTAATTGATATTAAATTCCTAAAAATCTAAGGTTCGGCCAAGAGACTTATATTATGATAGGTTAATCATTAATGGACCACTTGGGTGTCGCTTGGATGTATATAGTAAGTTTATTAACCATATTATATAAAAATACAAAGAGACATTGTAAAAGTGAAACTAATTAACTTAGAGTTAATACTTAAAGATAAGGTTAATATAAGTACCCAAACCTGTCTAAATTCTATTGTATGAGTTGTTTTCGACCTATCCCCACCTCATCCTTTGAATAGTCAACTTTGGAGCCTTTAGAAACCGAATATGAATTTATTATAAATTAATATTTCTAGCTTTTCCAAAGGTGCCCCTCACCCCTCTTATAAAAGGGCACTCCTCCTTCTCATTTCTTCACACCTCTATAGCCTTTTGGTTCGGCCAAACTCTGCCCAAATACTCTCCCAACATCCCTCAATACAACCTAGAGGCCTTAGTTTGATCAGAAAGCCAACCTAAGGAGCCCTTTTGATCAAATCAAAAGGAAGAACCCGAAGAAGAGGTAATGATCTCACCACCCTTTTCTAAGTTCATTTCTTCTTCCACTTCTTCTTCCTTTGTTCTTACCATTCTGAAATAATAACTCCAGTATCTCACATATACTGTGATGTTATTATAAATATGGTACAATCATATTCAGTATTCTATCCACCCTTTGAATAACATGTCACCATACGTGCGTACGTACGGCTTACCGTCTCCACGTCGTGGTGTAATTGTTATTCAATATAATATTATTTGGATGGGTATAATAATGATGTGTAACTCATGTAAATAATAAATATAACATGTTAATGATTCTGTATATATGATATACCATCCATTTATATATTATTTTAATATCAAAAGAATGATATTGTCGCTCGTGCGTACGTACGGACTACCGTCTCCACGAACGCGATGAGATTCATTCTCCATCGTAACCATTAAAGCGTAATTATCATTTTATGATTTAAAAATGATGTTTAAGGACTTGATATCATTCTGGATATGAATAATATACAACCTATCCTTTACAAACATGTCTTACGTAACAAAACATATGAAAGAAAACAAGTAAGTTAACACCCGAAACAACGATAATACTAAGATATTATTATCAAATCAATATTAAAAGATCATATATGATATCATATTAATGTATATGATTCTTGTATAATTTAATAACAATTATTTCACCATTATACAGGAGGTTAACCTACCACATCCAAGGAAAAGTACAAGGTAAGGGTTATTTCACAATCTCTTCATTATCCGAGGTTGTTTATACGTAATAATCTATTGGGATATCTTTATCATCCACATCCATGTTTCTTAAAAATGTATTTCAAAACATTTTTACTATTTACAAGAATATGGGTTAAAGTCATTTATACCCTTGTTTGACTTTTTATAAGAGGTTTATAAAGGAATCTTTCTGTCGTTTTCAAAACAAGGTCCTTTTTAACCTTTTCGACAGAATTGAGGTAAGAATGTTTTTTTTAACTTATACGGCGGGTGTGGTTATTTTACGCCGTTATAAAATCTTCAAAGCTTTCCTTACAAGCTTATAAGAATATTTTCAAAGAAAATGTTTTATTTTATATGGATCTTAAATGATTTCAAAATAAAAGGAGATATTTCTTTAAAAAGAATTTTGATTTCATCTATGTCAACATCCTTTGATGGATTTTAAGATTATTTGAAGTTGTTACAAAACTTCTATATTGTATTGAAGGTTTTGTGATATGTTTGACTGTGGATGTGCTATTTTTATACCATTCATAGTTTATTGTGAAAGTATTGACATTTCGTATGCTAGTTTTAATACGAATGTTTATGTTTTGTTTAAACCTTTTCATATGGGAATGCATTGGACTTAATAAGTGACGGGTGGAGCCCGCTATAGCTCCTCGATGCATCGGTAGGTCTCATGAGACAAACTAGTGTCTTGGCACAAGGCCTTGACAAAATCTTATTTGTAGTCTTGGCACGAGGCCTTGGCTATGTGGTTATGATAGTCTGGCATTATGAATTCCATAATTATGAAAGTGGTTATTGATATTGCATGTGATTATTCGATTAGTAGAATGTCCATGTGAACAAGTAAATGGCATTATTTCATTTTACTTTTGCCATACTATGTTGAAGTTCAATTTTAAAAGGCTTTTGTTTTAGTAATTCATTGCCTTAAATGTTTATGCTTATTTTGAATGTTCCGCTATATTGTTATCCTTACTGGGTATTTGAGCTCACCCCTTTTCTATGTTTTATTTTTCCCAGGAAGTGAAGATGTAAGTTATGAATGACCTGCAGGGATTTTATGAGGGGTTAATAGTGTGGATTGTGGATACATTATGTTGTTGTATTAGTTTTTCATTTTACGATGTAATGTAAAACTTATGAATATATCTAGTGTTTCCAAGGCTACTAAACCAATCGGTCTTTCGAGATTTGATCTTTCTTGTGATCATGCCAATGTTACGAAGTAATGCACCGACTCTGGGCAGCTGGGGTCGGGGCGTTACAGCTTCCATATTCCTTGTGTGTAGTTTGTATTCTTCCAAAACATTCATATGTCCATATATGTGCCCAGTTCATTTAGTCTGATCCCTCTACTTTATATTTGATTGAATATATAGAAAAATAGGTATATCTAAATGGAAATTACAATTTCATGCATTCATTCACTAGAAATCATTCTAAATTCATAATGGGAGTTTCTCCACACATTCCTTATTATCTCACAATATCAACAATAAATTTTAGTATATTTTATAACTAAAATAAACATCCTCACATTGCAATTATCCAAGAACATTTATTTGTTTGTTTATCCCCTTCTTTCTCATGAAACTGATATGATTCCAGGGGTTTGATCAGACATTCAATTACTTTAAAATATTTGAATTGGGACATTCGTGTTCTACCCATGAACAACGTAATGAAACAAGGGGGAAAATAACTAGAACAATGTTTAGATAATTGTTTCCAACTTTTTTGGCCAATTGATAAAGAATCGGGGTCCCAAAGTTGGAAAACAAAGAAATATACATTTATTTCAATATATGGGACAATGAAACAGATTCAAAAGGGTGAAAATTGAAGAAAAATGTTTGATATACTCAATTTTTTAATCAAAATGGCTTAATTCACCAATTGATGAGTTATATGCAGTTTATGGGCATATCGCTAATGAAAATAACATATGGATATGATTCCCAGAATTTTTTTGAGTTCACTATATCGTGATCTAATCAGATCCAATGTTTTTTTATTATCCAATGTGATTTTGTAATGAAATATATTAGAAGAGATCTATATTTCTCCATACAGTTATGCGGAGAATCCTAAAAAAATATACATTTCAATAATATTATAGGATCATCTGTTATGTTGTAACAAATTAATAAAATTATTTATTAATTATTTAATTTATTGAACACACCTCCAATGAGTGAGGCATCTGAACACCCCGCGAAGACTCATTTCATGTCACATCAAGGATAAAAGCCTCATTACAGACTAATTTGTGGTCTCATAATTCAAATCTTAGCTATATTTTAATAGTTATCACATCTCTTTAAGAAGTCATTTTTCTAAAATATAAGATATTTTTAATATTTTTGTAAAATTAATTACAGGTACACTGGGAATTAGAATCACACATCATCTAATTTTCAAGCTCTATAATTTTGTATAAAAATATTTCAATGTCATAAAAGGAAAATAAGGTTCTCTTAATTATTCCCTCCTAAAAAATTCTCATCCATGAAGTGAAAAAGTCAGAAAAAACTCAAGATACTAAACCCACTCTTATCTATCAATCTCATAGGAACTATCCAACACATTAAAATGTTTCCAAAATATGTAGACCATAGTGATGGTCCTTTAATGAAGGGTCCTCTACTACTGATCCTTGATCGCCACCTAGTTATCAAAAATGGTGACTCCATCCTTGATATGATGGTCGCAACATTCAATGTCCTTTGTTGGGTGATGCATGTAACTACTCAGATGGAACACATTGAAGATGTCATTTAACGGTTCTACCTATAGGGATTTTTCAATGTTAAAAAACCTTACTGAGTTCTTCACGATCCTAAATGGTCCATTGATCCTTAAGGTTATATTTCGTGATTAGCCGAACATCCAAAAATATTTTTTTGTGGGTGACTCTCTGTATAATGTGGTCTCCCTTCTCAAACAACAAGGTCTATGTTGAAAATATACATAAGTTTTTTATCAGCTCTGGGCTCCCCTCATCCACTACTAGATGACCTAGACCTTCTCTATCTTCACTGTCATCGTCTCTAGGAATAATAGATATGCATCACTAATCTATTTCTGACAAAAGAGTGACATGAAGGGTCTCCCATAAAAGCCTCAAATGGATCCATGATGATTGTATAGTTGTAGATACTATGGTATGAAAACACTTCGAATGGAACGTGGTCCTCCCAAATTCATTAAAAATACAACATGCAAGCCCTCAACATATCCTCCAACACATAGATATTCCACTCAGTCAACCCATCATTCTAGTGAGGAATGGATATAATCATCGATGTCTAGGTCCTAGAATTTTCATGCATGCCTCTCCACAGTCATGACAAAAAACATGCATCGCGATTAGAGACAATTTTCTAGGAAACCCATGGGGGATAATGATCTCTCGTACATAAAAATGTCCAAAATTATCCACCAAACAATACATCCCAATATAATTTAAGTGTTTGAACTTTGAGTTTCAATAAACAAGCACCTAGATGTTGTTTTGGCTCATCGCTATGCACATAATCCCAATGAAAAATTACATGGATTTGTTATCTATCAATAACATCATGATCTCAATGGGATGAATGAAACCTACTAGAACATGGTGGTCATCCTTCACTTGAAGAAAAGTGAGGCACCAAGAGATAAAATCATATATTATTCATATTAGTCTAGATAAAAAATATGACACTGATAGTCTATAAACATTTTTATGACATAAGGATTTTCATCTAGGGGACAAGTGTGTAACTCTTATATAATCTCATCCAACAATGTGACTACAGCCATGGTTCGACCCTAGAAAAAAAATGATGTGATTACCTCCATCATAATATACATATGGTGTTTTTATTATGGATATATGATCTTGTAAAACCTCATAGTTTATGTCTCTAATATTATACTCTATCACATTTTTGATAAGTGTAGAAGTCAACACCCTCGTCTGAAGAGAAGTTTTACACTCATGATCCTCTTGGGATAGCAACAAAGAGGCCAACAACTCTTTAGCATCATATACCAAGTGAGAATGGGACATCATGATAACGGGATAATCTACAAAAATATCATTCCCTAATGTATGGAATATTTTTGTGTCATAGTAATGTAGAAAATACAAGTGTCCGGAATATCTCAGGTTTACTTCTGTCTAAATGAATACGTACTTGAGACTCTGATGGTCTAAGGAAAACACAATGTATTCTTCTAGACGGCAGTGACTACCAAATCATAGAGAAAAGAATACTACTTAAGGATCTATGTCATGAGTATCATAGTTCTACTCGTGGGGTATCAAATACATCAAACAATATGTGATTACTAACAGCCTCCACAAAAAACATGTAGTTGAGCCCATATCCTAGGGAATCACAATACGCTACAAAGTGAAAACCTTCATCTAGTACTCTCAAAAACAAGATCAATCACCTACATCATCCTCAACTTTTCAAAGGACATATAGAACTACTAAAACTAGGTGAAAATCTTCCTCTTCTATTTAAGGCCAATGAGAGGGGCATGAATTTTTAATAATTCTACCACATTCAATTTGTATTACCCTACAAAACCATGAAATATCGACACCTCTAACACACTATTGGGTGGCATTGAAAAAAACACAACATTGATCTATGATGGTTCCATTTCTAAACCATTCTATGAAATGGATTTCCCCATAAAGTGAACCTCCTGAATCCAAAACCAACACTTCAATAGATTTTTGTAAAGCTTGGGTTCTCAAAGAAAATATTAGACCATACACAAATGCTTTGCAAGATACTCATTTGATGTAGTGTATAGAAGTATTTCATTTACGAAGACATCAAAAAATGGGTTCATGTACATATGTAAGGCATGGTTTATAAAATAAAGATACATGTTAGTGGAATTTTTCATGTTGAACTATATCATGAGGAACATATAGTGTCTGTAGTCACATCGAAATTCCATCTTTGTAACATCATCCCATGAACCCTCAACCGGTGGTAGATAAACCTAAGATTGATCATTGAGAACCATCTAGTGCCTCACAACCTATCAAGGAGGTCATAAATTATTAGAAATGGTTACTAGTTCTTTATCGGGCCTTGGCTTAAGCCATGATAACCTATGCAATTCCACATGCTCATATCCCAGTTTTTCATGAACAACACCCGAACTGGCTAGGGGACACACTCGGTCTGATGAAACCATTCTCTCTAAGTTCCTCCAACAAAAACTATTACTCCCATAGATTTTTTGGTCTACTAAATACACTATAGAAGATATCAAAGATGTTTCAAGATACATTTCAATGAAAAAATCCAAATCCTTTCTAAGAGGTAGTCACGGATCATCATTAGGAAATACCATCATATGTTTACAAAAAAAATGATGGAATCCTAATTCTTGAAGTGACTATTTTTCATAAGGATATGGTCACTAACTAATTGGTGGTTGTTTGTAGAATCTTTCATGAAAATCCTCCTTTACCTATAATAATATCTTTGTGACCAGTAAAGGATAATCTCATCCCATCAGTGCGTAGACATCTGTGATATTTGTAGTGATAGCCAATCTGGGATTAGACCATGGAAAATGAATACATTCCCAATATCACATAATAGAGTTCCATATTAATTATTAAAATGTCCCATATGAACCTATCTCTACCAAAAAATAGATCCCTCTTCCAGCAGATGAAAGAAATAGAGTAACCATTCCCTATAAGAACCTCAAAATAAAGCTATTGGGTAAGAAACTCAACTATGATCTCTATATCTCGCACCAAGAGTATATAGAAAAAGGAATATATGGAACCAATGAATACAAATAATGATGAAAATGTATAAAAATCATAGATATTATATCTTATAATGTATTACGATATTGGATCATAAAACTCCAAAGCATGAAAATGTCTGCAGTTCTTGACACCAACACGATAAGCCTGATGTGGGATGCCTTAATGTGGTGGTAGAAGTATATCATAGCATCATCCAAGAACCACATATACACATTCTCCACTGATAGATCTCCAAATAGTTGTACCACCCTAACCTTCCATAAGAGATCCCTAATCACAACACAGCCTCAACTATGGCAGTCCATAAACTATCGATCTATGCTACTTAACACTTATGGTCAGTCTTGTTCCATGTTACCTCCCATGTCACAGGTAAATAAATTATCATCTATAAGAATACCTGGAACAATTCATTTCCACTATCCATGGGCTTGATTTTGATAATGGTTAGGTATCTCGCATTGAGAACCTAGAACCTGGAATCTACTAGCTGCTATAGACAACTCATCTATGTGGAAACCACTATTATCCTGAGTTAACTGTCATCCCTATGATATAAATATCACTATCACTAGTTCCTGATATCTCTCCTCATCAATGGTGGGTATGCACAAGGGAATAAATATGGATAATATCTCTCTACAGATACTATTTTCATACTTATTTAATTAGAAGTTTCTATCGTGGATCATTTCAAGGGAGTACCACATAATGTCTATGAACCATTATATGTTCTCATTGACCATAAAATATCCCTGAAACAACTCTATAATATACTAAATCCAAACTATGCACAAATAGTAGTTTTATTACTCCTCATCGAAGCACTACTGGAAGTCATCCCATGAGAGTGTTGACTAAGTGTGAATCTATGTAATGAGGCTCCACTAGTGACAAACTATTTCATGGAAAGGGTATGTTCTTGTGAAACCACAAAATCCATCGGGGTCCTAACACATCGAAAGATAACAACCACCGACTACAGCCGATCCTCTATTATCTAGGGATTTTTCTTGCCACAGAACCTAAATGGTCTCAGATTTCTAGAACTCATGAAACACCCTATGTATACACGCATCCTCATACTTCTCTACAGGAATGATATTCTAATAGACAGTTGGAGGAGCTTGTACAGACCCACTCCGAGGAAGGTAATCATGGGATAGACCATAAAGTTAGGACTCATTGTTCATCGGGTCATCATCATGAACCAGAGATGGTATACTTGTTTTCCGGTATCGTGGAGGAATCCCGAGATTAATAACGACGTACCACCGTTAGATGTGAATATATATATCAAGAAAAATTGGTTGATTTACCAAGAATGAAAATCAAAGACACAATACAATATTATGCATGTACAATTAACCCCTGAATTGAAATTCTTATCATTCCCAGTCAACAAGAAGGAAGTCATGGTCATGGAAAATCTATATGTCATCTATCACACCATCATTGGATTCCCTGGACTGAGAGACACATTCAAGATAGTTTTACATTGTTTCCCTAAACTAAACCAAATCATTATATGGTCGATAGTCCGGAACACAATTCAAGGGATCAACTTATTCTGAAACTATTATTTCAGGACTCGTCCCAACCTGATGCTCGATAAAAATCTACCCCTTTTCCACCTCTATTTGTCCAAGTGGTGGATATATTCACCAAAGAAATAACTATCACTGTGATTCCATACCATAATTTCCTATTTGCACAAACATAATCATCTTAATGACAAATTCCATAGGAAAATATTAAAATAAGAAAAATTCTACAAATTAAACCACACAGGCCTGATTTCTTATATACTAAAAAATTAAGGGAGTGCATACTCAATAAGATTGGGTAAAATACACACACCACCACATATATGTCCCAACATAAAAGAAAACTCAAAATCTAAATAGCCAAGAGATCATATATCTGGAATCCGATGATTTTACCACTGTATGTTTTCTATGAACCCAGTGTCCCTGAGATCCTCCAACGGCATAATCGACCGATTGTTTTCCTATATAAGTCACAACATGTGAAAAGAAATCCCACATATGAGAGATATATACATGCCCAATAATACACCATGAAATCTAAATGGTAGGAGTGACATATACAAAATTATGATAAAGATAGTTTATAACACAAAATATGATGTGTCGGAAACTCTATGATATAGTTGTTTTCATAATCACAAATAATGTCAATCTACATATTCTACTATGTCATGCCATTTAATATGTCAACGTAAATCAATTATGTCATACAAAACTATATACTTCATTAATTTAATAACATATATATATATATATCTATATGTTTACAAATGTAATTTTACATGTTTTTGTTTCATATAAGACTGACACTTCATGATCTTTTTGGTGTCTCAGGCAACGATATTTTGTTCGACACACCGATGTTCGACAAACCGATGTTCGACATAGCGATTTTCAACACAACGATGATTGAAACACTGATGTTCAAAACACTGATGTTCCACACACTCATGTTCAACACACCTATTTTTTACACACCAATGTTTGACAAAATGATGTTCGACACACTGATTTTCAACACCCCAAAGTTTGACACACCGCTTTTCGACACACTGATGTTTGACACACCGATGTTCGACACACAGATGTTTGACAGAATAAAGATGAAAGACTGAAGATAACAGAACGATGATAACAGACCGATGCTGACACACATATGCAAAAAATCTAAAGATGACAGACCAATGCAATTGAGTCATAAAGAGTCAAAATAAATGTTTCAAATTTATTAATTTAAATTTATTTCTACGGGTTATATCTTGACAAATTAATGTTTCAGACATTATTTTATTTTGTGTGTAAGACTATCCGTAGACAGTATGAGGTACATGAATGTGGGAAGATCTTCCTGACTAGTGGACCATGAAGTGTAAAAGCATCACCAGCTCAACCTTGAAGCCTCTATAAAAAAACACTTTAAAACAAAAAAGACAGACTGTGTGAATATGCACAATTTTTCAAAGAGAGGAACTCAATGTTTGAGCTCACTAGAAGCATTACAAGAAAATACCTACTAAAGCTCATTTAACATCCTCACATATAAGAGATGAACCTCTTCACACCTGTAAGATAGATTATAGAGACTACAATACTCTGTTTTGAATCCAAATCCCAGAAGAGGACACAAATATCATTTTCTCTACATCCATTGAGTCCAGAGTTTAATGCAAAGCACATAAAGATTTCTATACCTTGTTCTTCATTACTAAATTTTTTGTTATCTTGTGTTTAATATTTTATTATTGTGTGTATTTGTTTGTGTCACAAACACTATCTCTTGAGCATAAATTAAGGATACTAAAATATCCCCACACTCAATCCATTTCTAATCTTGTATCCCATGTAATACTGGGGAAGAGATCTTGTCTGATCTGTTTGATTGTTTTCCCGTGAATTACTATGGTAGAGGTCATGTGTGACTTGTACATTCCTATGTGATATTGTGAAACCTGATTCAAGGTGTGGATCTAATGTTTATTAATATAAAATACTTGGTGGCAAGTGATCTCCAAGTGGATAAGACTACGTCTTAACTTGAGACAGAACCTCTTCTTTTACCTGATGTGCTATATGTATTGTGTTTTAAATTTATATGTATACTTCACATTATGATAAATTAATATTTGATAGTTAGATTAGAATGTGATTATATCTGTTTTGATCATTAGATTAGTTTCAAAAGTTTGATTAATCTTTAGATTAGTAAAGCTGATAACTAATCAGGCCTCTGAGAATCTAATTGAATGTTCTGGGATTTTATAAATTCATTAAAATGGAATTTGATATTATTTTAATAAGGGATGTTATTTTAAAGAATCTATTTTAACATAAATGTTTTTAGACACTCAATTTACCACCCTCTTGAGATATATATTATGACCAAAATTTTGTATCAAAGGGAATTAAAAGATATTGTTAGTTTCCAAATTGTCAAAAGTGATTATAGTTGTTTTTGAATGATCTCAAAATTTGTTTTATTTATAAATTTTTATCTCATTGAAATTATTTTACAATCTATATCAGGGAAAATTTATTAGATGGGGATGCTACCAATAGACCTCCATTTTTTAATGGAACTAATTAGGCTCACTGAGAGCTTAAGATGAAAATATATTTTGAAAGTATGGGATTTGAAATCTGGACTGCTGTTGAGTGTAAATATAAAATTCCAAAAATTGCTAGAAACAGATGGGATAAACCTAGAAAAACCGCCTATAACAATAATTTTTATGTAATGAATGCTATGTACTATTCTCTAGGAGATGACGTGTTTAACTGTATCTATGCTTGTAAAACTGCACATGAGATTTGAGACACTCTATCCATTTCTCATTAGGTAACAAATAATGTTAAATAAATGTTATTAAATACTTATACTATTAAATATGGAAACATCATAATGAAACCTAATGAGTCTATTCCTGATATGTATTTCATGTTCAATGAAATTGTGAATACCATGATTTGTTTAAGAAGAGAAGTCACAACCAAAGTGCACATTATGTGGATTCTACGATGCTTACCAGAAAGATAGCATGGAATTTCTATATCAATCAAAGAATTATGCAATATTTATAAGATTCCAGTGAATCAATTGATTGGAAAATTATTGATGTGTGAAGAGGAATTGAATATTAATCTCGAAGAGGATGATCTGAAATAAAAGTACATAGCTTTCAAGATAATTGATTATACAAGTAAAGATAAGTATAAAGTTCAATCTTCTATTGAAAGCTCCATTAGTAGTGAAGTAGTTACTGATAGTGATGATGAAATAGCCGAGTAGATAGAAGATTCAAGAAATTTTATAGGGAAAAAATGTTTTTCAGAAAACCCAAATACAAAAGAATGTCTGAAAACAAGGGAAATTGGAAAGATTATTGGATTAGAAATGATAAATTAGAAGAGAAAAATAGATATGGATGTAAAAGGAATGGACATGTGAAGGCTGGCTATCCAAAACATGAAATTCAAGAAATGTATGAAAATAAGGATATAAGGTATAAGAAAGATATGAAGTCCACATGGCATGCCTTGGAGGATATCTTATGTGTATTTTTCTCTTCTCAGAATGAGAAATTTGAAATGTCTAATATGTGTTTTATAACAAACACAACTGAGGTAACCTTAGAATCTTGTGTACATAATTCTTATTATTCTTAAAGTGAGTCTGAGAATATGAAAAATGATGAATTATTCGAATATTGCAACATGATAGATGAAACATGTAATGAGTATAAAGATAACTATAAATAATTGAAGAAACATCATGCTCTTACTGTGACTGTTAACTCTGAACTGACAAATGAAAAAGAGAAAAATGCTCAACTTCTCAAGGAGGAAAATGAGTTAAAAATATCCAATGATCAATTGAATAATGTCTTGGAAATGTTCACTAATGGAAAAAATTAATCTTAATCAAATTCTAGGTAAACAAATAGATCCTATGTATACTTAAAGAAAAGGATATCAACCAGGTAAATGGAATTTATCCAAGTCAAATTTTGTAACCAAATCTGAAAAATCTTCTACCTTTTTCAAAAATCAATATTTTACTACAAGTTCTAGTTCCAAGAATTATTTTACTGCAACTAGTTCTTAAGGAAAAATCAGAGTATAATTTTACCACACTTTATATTCTACATATATGAAACCCATATAATAGTTGGGGGTTTCTAAAGCTTATATCACTAGTGTATGTGGACCCAGAAAAATATTGGTACCAAAATCGTTTCATGGATGAACTGTTTTATAGGCAAACTACCTAAAGAGCTCCTATAAAATTCCATGTTACTTAGATAGTGGTTGTTCAAGACATATGACATATGATTATTCATGTTTTAAAAGTCCAATCGCGATTTATGGAGGACATGTCACATTTGGGGACAAAGGTAAAGGAAAAATCATCGACCTAGGATAGATTGGTAATAATAACACTATTTTAGTTTCTAAAGTATTGTATGTTGATGGATTAAAGTATATCCTACCCAGCATATCTCAATTTTTTGATGATGTATTTAACGTTAAATTCAAAAATATATCATGCCATGTTTTTTATGCCCAGAATAACATAGTATTTATTACTTTTAGAAATGATAAAGCATATGCTATAAATATAGACACACTAGCCTCACAGAATATCTCCTGTCTAAATTCATTTCATAAAGAGTCATAGATATGGCATAGAAGACCTGGACATTGCAATATATACTCTGTTAAAAAGTTAACTAGAGAAATTTTAGTTAAAGACTTTCCCATATTAGAGTATCCAAACAATAAAGTATGTAATCCTTGTTAAAAAGGAAAGAAACATAAAATCTTTTTCAATCCAAATAAAGTAGTAACTACTTCTCAACCTCTTGATTTGGTTCACATGGACTTGTTTGGACCATCTAGTGTTTTGACTCTCAATAGGATTTACTAAGTCTATGTTCTTGTAGATAATTTCTCTAGGCACACCTGGACCTCTTTCCCAGCTCACAAAAGTGAATCTTTTTCAAACATTACAAAGTATACAAGCACTGTAGTAAATCACAATGGATGTAAAATTATATCTTTAAGAAGTTATCATGGTTTTGAGTTTGAGAAACAAGATTTTGAAGATTTTTTCTCATTAAATGGCTATAATCATGATTTCTCTGCTCCTATGACACCTCAACCAAATGGTGTGGTAGAAAGAAGAAATAGTACTCTACAAGATATTTACCGAACTAATCTCAATAAATATGACCTACCTATTTATTTCTGGGATGAAGCTGTTAATACAGCCTGTTACATAATATAATGAGTCATAATCAAACCTATCATTAAGAAAAATCCTTATTAATTGTAGAATAATAGGAAACCTAATTTATTTTATTTTAATGTGTTTGGATGTATTGTTTATATTATGAACACTAAAGATAATTTAGATAAATTTTCCTCCAAAAGTGATAAAGGAATATTTTTGGGATATTCTACATCAAGAAAAACTTATAGAGTCTTTAATAAGAAAACCAAATGTATAGAGGAATCCATACATACCACGTTTAATGACATAGATCCACATGATCCCAATACCTCACTATAAAATATTGAAGAGGTTATGTCAAATCTGGATGTTAATGATAAAACCGAAAATCAACATGTGAAGGAATCTGTGAAAACAACCAATTCTTGGAAGTCTCCAAATCCAAACCATAGTGAACTAGATCAACCTAACCAACCTGAAATATCATGTCCAACCTTTGCCAGACCAACTAGGACCCTTATGAATTGTCCTTTAAATGCTGTTGTTGGAGATCTACAGAGAGGAACACAAATGATAGAATCCTTGAGAAATGAAGTTGAACATAAAGCTTTCTTGTCACAATATGGACCTAAAAATTTCAATGATGTGATCATTTATGACTTTTGGGTAATGGCCATGCAAGAAGAACTTAATCAGTTTGAAAGAAATAATTTTTGTAAACTTGTAGATAGACCGAATGATACTTTGACCATAGGAACCAAATGTGTGTTTATAAATAAAGTAGATGAATATAGAAATACAGTTAGAAATTAGGCTAGGATAGTTTCAGAAGTATATAATCAGGAAGAAGGAATTGATTATGAAGAGACATTTTCAAATGTAGCAAGACTTGAGGAAATTAGGTTCTTACTTTCCCATGCAGTACATTTGGATTTTAATCCTTATCAAATTGATGTAAAAAGTGAATTATTAAATGCTTATATAATTGAGGAAGTTTTAGTTGAAAAACACCCAGGTTTTACAAATCCACATATTCAATATCATGTGTTCAAATTATCGAATGATTTATATGGTTTAAAATAAGCTCCAAGAGCATGGTATGAAATAATGAGTTATTTTCTTATTTCTAAAGGATTTTCAAAAGGACTTGCATATCCTACAGTATTTAACAAAAAATTCAAAAAAAGTTTAAATAGTCCAAATATATGTGGATGATATTATCTGTGGAACTTCTAAAAATTATTTATGTAATGATTTTTCAAATAGAATGAAATGCGAGATTGAAATGAGTTTAATGGGTGATCATAAATATTTTCATGGATTTCAAATATTTCAAAATATAGAATTTATTATTTTAAATAAATGTAAGTAAACTAATGATATTTTGAAATGATATGGCTTTGAGTGCTTTAATAGTATTGAAATCTCTATGAGCTCTACGTGTAAGATAGATCTTGATGAAAATGGAAAATTAGTTGATCAAACTGCTTATAGAGGAATGATTGGGAGTTTTTTTACATAACTGCTACTAGGCCAGCTATTATATTCAGTGTTTGTATGTGTGAGAGATTTCAAGAAAACCCAAAATATTCACATATATATTGTGTTAAATGAATTTTTAAACACCTAAAGTATGTAACTAATTTAGGATTGTTCTATCCTAAAGGACAACCATTCTATTTAGATAAATATGCAGATTTTGTCTTTGGTGGAATTATGTTAGATTAAAAGAGGACCTCTAGAACATGTAACTTTTTGGGAAATTTTCTAATATCATGTTGTAGTAAAAATCAAAATTTAGTTGCGTTATCAACTGCGGATGGAGAATACATTACTGCAGGATGTTTTTGTTCACAAATTTTCTGGATGAAACACACCTTATTAGAAAATGGATTTCACTTCATAAATATCCCCATAAACTATTACAACACAAGTGCTATTATCATTTATATGAATTCAATTTCTCATTCTAGAACAAATCATATTGACGTAAGACATCACTTTTTGAGATATCATTATCAAAAACGTGATATAACTCTTGAGTTTATTGGGACTGAACATCCTCTTGCTGATATATTCACTAAACCTTTAAACTCTGAGAGAATGAACTTTATTAGACATGAGAAAGGAATGATAAATCTCTATGATATCATGAAATCTATATTGTGAAACTGATTCTTGAAACTGATCTTGTGAAACCGATCCTTGAAACCGATCTTGTGAAACCGATCCATGAAACTGATCTTTTGAAACAAACCTTGAAACCGATCCTAGAAACCGGTCCATAGAACCAAACTTGTGAAACCAATATTATGATACCTATCCCTAAAACCGATCTTGTGAAACTGATCTCTGAAACCGATCATTTAAAACTGATTCAATATCACCGATTTATTTAAGGAAGCTTTTGTAATTATGTATATTTTAAATAAAAATACACTATTTTGGTATTCTTTTTACTGTGTTTAAATTTTATGTTTTATGATTTACAGTCCCAAAATGATATACTAAGTTCTATCCATCACGGTCGTTCACCTTCCCACTGCCATAAAGCCTTCTACTCTTTTTTCAGACTATCTCTGGACCATCGACCTCTCAACTCATTTGGAATCTGAATGCTCTAAATGGAAAGTACCAAGCAGAACATGGAAGAGCCATGAAAATAGCCATCTGCTAAGCATTAGAAAGGTAAGTCCAGTGGGACTACAAAAATGAGCATGGAAAGCCATGAGGTTATAGCCGACAATGGTGTAGCTACATAATGGCTTCTATCAATAAATTTGTTTCTATTGAGAGTGCTAGAATCTCAAGGGTGGAAAAGCAGGTTCTCTAATAAATAAAGGACTTATTATCCCCAACTAGTGCAAGATTTTTATAAACATTTAAAGATTTATCTAGAAGAATCTAAGGTAGCAGAGATTACGTCTGTGGTAAAGGGAAGTGAAATAGCTTTTTCATCTATGGAATGGGCTGAGTTCTTGGAGATGCCTCAAGAAGGTTTCTATGCTAATTATCTTGGTAAAATTCAACCTACCTTTGATTTATTCTCTTATAAATATGCTCTGAAAGAGCTGACTGAAAATGGAGAATCTAGGAGGACTATTGAAATTTAGTTTAAGGGATAGGTAACATTACTTTTAAAGTTCATCCAACATCAAATCTACACAAGTAAGAGAGATTTCTCTGTTGTGAAGTATCAGGATGTATTCCTTATCTATATATTGAAACATGCATAAAAGTGAACCAGTGTAGCTATCTAATGGTGTGTGTATTTTATTTGATAAATCCATCCAAGAGGGAAACATGTTTTTACTTTCCAAGGACAATCTCTGCTTTTTAAAAAAGGTTAGGTTGTGTGGAATATGGAGATAAATTGATAAGTTCATGTAGTGTTTTCTGTCTTCAAAATGGTCTCTGTAAAAGAATAATGATCTTCTGGAACTCATGGATAAAATGTTGGGTAGGTGATGAAGAAAAGGTGCATGAGTATTTCCATCTAGTTGACCATCTGACTAGACCAAAGTATCAAGATGATCTAGGTCTCAAACCCGGAGAAGAACCTATTTATTCTGATGAGGAAATTGAGAATGAAGTGCCAAGGGAATAATTGTCTCCATTCATTGACAGGCATGATCTTGATATTTCAGAATTCACCAAAGATACAACTTCTGTTCCTACTAGTCCACCTATGGACATACCCTCAAGAGAATCTTTGTTAGGTGGTGAGGATGAGGAAGAGACTGAGATTACTGGAGTTGAGGGTTATGTAAGTAAATCCGATAAGAAGTCTGATGATGATGATGATGATTAATGAGGAAATGAGGAGCATGTAAGTGATTCTTTGAATGTGGGACAACATGTAGTTGTCATATCCAATGAGGACTATTTACATGGAGCTGGTAATGGTGAAGATCCTATTGATCAAGAAGATGTTGATCATAGAGATGATGGTCATGAGGACCTATCACCGCATCTTAATGTTTAAAATGAAAAAATCATTCAATAATGGAATGAACTTATGGCTAGAATCCATGAGGAAGAAGCTGAGGATCAAGAGACTCAAATTAAGGAAGTGCATGGAGAAGTTCAAGTGGCTGGAGGACATGCAGAAACTGAATATCAGTTGGTTCCTGTACCAAAATCTGTTATTATGCCCGAAGGACAGGATGACGAAGATGATCTTGTTCCTGAGCCTTAGGGAAGAAGGTTTTGGATTTTCACTATAGAGCCAAGAGACTAGACCTGTAATATAGAATGTAATAATGATCCAGGATAAATTATTTTTGGGATGGAATATTACTCAGATGAAGAGAGGGTTCCTCCTCCTCATGCTCAACAAGCCCATGATAAAGCAGAACCTATTCCACCAGTTGCATCTCTAGTAGTAGATCCAGTAGCACCGACAGTGCCTAGTTACTATGCCACTAAGGATTATTTAGAGCAATTAAAAAGTGATATATGTGTGTTAGTGAAAGCCTCAGCTGGATCAAAAAGTGATTCCTCCACTTTAATAGATATTTCAGATGAAAATGCATCAAATATTTCAACGATAGTGATCTAGGAGATTTAACCAAATCTCATTACCACAATAGAAACCATTATCAGGCCTAATAAATTACTGAGAGATGATGTAATGAATATGGTAAATGAGTTAAATTCTCTAGACTCTTATTTCAAGACCACTTTTAGTGGTGTACTAGATATTTTTAGGAACATGGTGACTTAATTACTACTTGTAGATCTAATTATATTGATAGAGGAGCAAGGAAAAATGATTACTAGGCCTTCCATCTCTATGTGTTGAAAATGGGATGTTACTGATTTGTAATCTCTCAAGGAATTGATGAGAGAGGAACTTCAAATTCATCAGAGTGTTTTAGACAGTGAAACTATTAAAAAGGTACATCAAAATATAGACCTTCTGTACAATATGGTATGGCAGTGCACAAATGAAGCCTTGACTACTCAAGAAGATATTGGAGAGGTTGTGGATGAGTAATTTACTAATATTTATGCCAAGAATAATCTCATCAATAGATTCATGTTTCTAGCTAAAAATAATAGAATTCATATAGTCACAGAAGCATTCTAGAAGCAAGTTACTCAATTGTAGGAGTATACCCCTTCGCTGAATAAATTTATTGAGAATAAGGATGACTTTGAGAAAGCCACACTATATGGTGGTGAAATCTTCAATGATTTAATAAACCTCCTTAAGCCCTATATATATGTTTAAGATGAATCCATTGTGGTTACACCTGCTAATTCCATTAGTACTACCTCTTAGCCTCCTTCTCAAATGACTGTCTCTTAGGATTTTTCCATGATTCAACCGATCATTACGGAGCAATCTCACAGTCGAGTGTTGTCAGGAAATAATGCCTAGCCCTTCCCCAAATGTCTCTACAAGTGTTTCCTTTCCTTGTATTATCTTTAGACCACCCCATCCCTATGCCATTACAATACATTATCCAACTCATTCGAATCCTTCAGATAAAGGAAATTACCTTCAACAACCAAACGCTTACTAATGGATTGTCACTTTGATATGGATTTGTTCTTTTGTTTGGAATATACTCTTTAGCTTCTTAATGGAAATCATTATGGTGTCTTTATTTTATGGTATTTCTCCTCAAACATTCTGGTTTTCTTTTTTTTAATCCCAAAAGGGGGAGAATATGAAAAATGCATACATTATTTGTCTAAGGGGGTAATTTCTGGTATAGGTTGCATGAGATGTACTCTTCATAATCCATATTTTGGGGGGAGCACTATTTTTAAAAACTCAAACAAGGGAAGGATTTAGTTATATTGAATAATCTCATTCAGTGCTGTATGATATGTCCAACTATTCTTATTCTTTATATTTTCATGTATTCCATAATTTTTGATTAACAAAAATAGGGAGATTGTTGGACCATATATCGTATAGTAGTTTTCATAGTCACAAATAATTGAAATAAACAAATTCTAATATGTCATGACATTTAATATCTCAATGTAAATCAATTATGTCATGCAGAACTATATACTTCAATAAGCCGATAACCTATATATATATAATCCAATATGTTTACTTTTGTATCATTACATGTGCTGTTTCGTATATGTCATACAATTCATGATATTTTTAGAGTCTCTGACACCAATAGTTTTCTCGACACAATGATGTTCGACACACTAATGTTCAACACACGGTTTTCGATGCACCGATGTTTGACACACCGATGTTTGACACATCGATGTTCCACACAAAGATGTTCCAAACAATGATTTTTGACACACCGATGTTCGACACACCATTGTTCGACACTCTGATGTTCGACAAACTGATTTTACAAACACCGATGTTCGACACACCAATGTTCGACACACCGAAGTTCAACACACCAATGTTCGACACACCGATGTTTGACAGACAGTAGATGATAGACCGAAGTTGATAGACCAAAGATGAAAGACCGATGATGACAGACTACTGATAATAAACTGATGCAAACACACCGATTCAAACAAATCGATGATGATAGACCTATGAAAATGACTCATCGATAGTCATAAATAACTGTTTCAAATTTATTAATTCAAATTAATTTCTAACTATCATATTTAGACAAATTAACATTTCTGACATTATTAAATGTTTTCTGTAAGATGATCTATTGACTATATGAGGTACATGCACATGGGTAGATCTTATTGCCTAGTATACCATGAAGTATACAAGTATTACAAGTTTAAGCTTAATTCCTCTCAGAAAAAGACACTGCAAAATCAAAAAGGACAGACATTGTGAACACAGAAGATTTTACAATGAGAAAAATTTGAAGCTTGATCTCATAGAAAGCTTTAAAAACAATAACCTTCTGAAGCTCCCTGAACATCCCCACATAGAATAGATGAACCTTTTCAACCCTGGGAGATAGATTATAGAGACTATGAATCTCTATTTTGGAGAAAATTTCCAAAAAAAGACTTGAATATCATTTTCTCTATATCCATTGAGTCCTGATCATTACTGCACAAAACACATGGATTTCTAAACCCTTTTCTTCTTTAATAACTTTATTGTGATCTTGTGTTTACTATTTGATCAGTGTGTATATATTTTTGTCTTACAAACACTATCACCTGAGCATAACTAAAGGAAACTAAAATATCCTCATGCTTAATACCTTTATAATCTTTTATCCCACATTGAACTGTGGAAGAGATCCTATGTTACTAGTTTGATAGTTTTCACACAAATAATTGTTTTACAGGTCAAGTGTGGCCTAGAAATCCCTGTGTTCTATTTTGAACCTTGATCCATGGTGTGAATCATATTTTTATTAACATAAACTACTAATTTGTTGGTGATCACCAAGTGGAGAGGAATAATTCTCTACTTGAGACTGAACCACTTGTTTTACCTGATGTGCTATTTGTCTTGTTTTTTAAGCTGATATGTATTCTAAACATTAAGATAAACTAAACATTGATAGTGGTTTTTCCATGTTTTAATATCTATTTTGAATCAATATATTAGTTTCAAAAATTTGACTAATATTTAGATTGGTAATGCAGAGAACTAATCAATCAATTGAGATTCTAATTGAATGTTCATGGATTTTATAAATTCACTAAAAACTGAATTTGATTTTATTTTTATAGGGGATGTTATTTTAAGGAAATTATTTTAATGGAAATGATTATAGACACTTAATTAACCCTCTTCAAGATTGATCTACCCATACCCACACAATGAAAGAGAACATCTCAAACAAATGAACATAGTAAGAGTAATATCTTCCATACATATAGGGAAAAACATGATGAGTGTATGAACTACCCCTAAAATATACGACACATATTGAAGGAGAGTAGGCTCATAAAATAGTGATAATATATACATAGAAAACACATGGCATGCCCATCTTGTTTTCCCTCCTCTAGGAAGGAGTGTAAAAAAATCCATGGTGTGGACATAGAAGGATATATATATTATTAGTCAGATTATCCCAAAAAAGAGAGTAAGGGGATATCTATCTCATAGATCATCCCAAAAAAGTGTAGAAAATAGTTTCAAAATACCATAAATGATGCCCAATATCTTACACATCTTCCCAAAAGTAACATTCCTAGTCTAATAACACCTCATAACTATCATGCATAGTCGAGGGTCCACAAACATGAAGTAGAGGAACCACACCCTAGTGTGTCAGGAGGTTACATTCTAAAATAACCCTATAGGACCCACACCCATTACAATGGAAGGTTCTACATAGATTTCATGAGGACCTGTTCGATATTCTAATAGGAGATTTAATGGCATATGAAAGAGGACGTGCACCCCATAGGATCAGTGTTTCCACTCTATTTATCAGGTAATCATTCCATAGAATGATAGGCGGTACCACTTGGGTGTCATTTATGACCCATGACCTAAAATGTATGGGGTTACACTATGAAGTCAAAGATGAATTACCTCATAATACATGGGATTCCACTATGATTATCGAGGAACCATGACCTACTGAGTCTTGGGGTTCTGCTCAGAATAAACATATATGGGACTCACATATTGATGCCACAAGGGGGTTCCTATTTGGTCATCGAGGACAGACTTCCGTTGTGATGGGAAGTTCCACTCAGTAGAAGACTCTAGGGATCCTACAATATAAATTTCATCATCGATAATCTACTCAATAAGTTCCATGAACAATATGATTCTACAACATATCTTGAAAGACACTATATAGGGTAATATCTCATTATATGTGAAAAAAACTCATAATAGTCTACTCACAGGAAAAAATATGAGTACATATGATGGAGATACATATGACTAAATTTTTCTTAATATGGATCATGGGGTATAAATGTGTTAGGGGCCCTCATGAAGTGTGGTCCCACTCCACGACATGTCTTGTCCCTGTCTAACAAATGGATCCATCTCATGAAGTAGTATACACTATATAGGTAGAATACATTGTGTTTGTAGGATAACCAAGAAATGGATAGGTCCTGGTTGATGTGTCATTGTATTAGACCCCATGTGTGTGTACACTTTACATGGTGTGTCTCCTAAAATATGATGTTCGTCGTCTGATGCAGTTGTGTGTATGTACAATGGTACATGACCAAGTACATATAAATTTACATCAACATGGATTACCAATGGATTGATCCACCATGTGGGTTATTCATCTAGTAATGTTTTACAGGATGTTTTGGATTACTACATGTTATGTCATCCTTAACATTTCTGAAACACTTATCACTGCATCTCACAGAGATACACAAGTTCTTTCTTCCTTGTACACAATGTGTAGTCAGTTTTTTCACAAGAAATTTTATATCACTAGATTTACATCCATTGCATCAAATCTGACCCCTCATCTTTAGATCCATTTCTATATATTTCTTAATAAGGTGGATACAGTCATAAATATAGTTTCTGGCCATTTATTGCTAGAAATAAGTCGTTGTTCATTATGGGGGTTTCATGGTATTTTCATCATGAAACTAAGACCTCTTCCATTGAGTTATGTCTATTTAATCATTAAAACTAACACGATTTCATTGATGAAATCCCAGATCTAATCTTGTTTCATTCATCCACTTATTTATCGTGAAACCAATATGAATCATATGGTTCGATCAGGTGCAGTACCACTCGGTAATTGAGAATCACATACCTCGAGGTTCAACTGGTAATGAACCTGAAGCAATAAGGGGGGGCCAACTATAAAAAGATGTCAAATGACATACTCAAATTGATCAAGAACAATCAATTAGGAATGACGAACATAATGATAGAAAAAATGAAATAAAAATGATTTCAGTACTCATGAACATGAAAAGTCTAGAAAAGGGTCAAGATTGAAAAATAATGACCGATCTACTCAATAATTTAATCAAAAGTTATTTAGTGAGAACTTATTGATTCATACATGGTTTATGGAATGATTTATGATGAAGGACACTCTACCAATGATTAAAATAAATATGTTTCATTCAAAATTTCCTTACCTAATTAGATCCACTATTCCATCATCATATGAAATGATTCACTAATAGAGTAAGAAGGAAGAGCTCGGGATTTCTCTCTGTGGTTAGGTGGAAAACCCTAGAGAAATCATACTAGAAGTTATCTTATTAGTTAATCCATTGTGATTGAATAAATTAATTAACGTATTTATTAATTAATTAACGTTATGAATGTACATACAATGATCATAGAGTCTGAATGCCCTGCGATCACTCATATTGTGGGGCGCATTGGGTAAACCCCATATTTTAGACAAAACTGCGGTATTATATTTCTGATCCAATCTCCCATTTAAGAGCTTTCACATTTCCATTATGAATCCAATCATGTACAATATAATATAAATTTATTATTTTTTTATTATTAATTACACGAAATTTGGGCCTCGTGATCACCAACCAGCTCAGTTCCTATATCTAGAAAAAAATAGAAATAATTTACATTTTGGAAAGGTAAAGTCCTATATCTACATCAGACAAATCTATTTTCTGGTAATAATACTTGCTGTTATTTTCTTGTACATTATATATCATCATACTTCATTGATGGAGAAAAAATAATGGGTTATGTGCATCATCAAAAGCTTCCTATCTAGATTATGTTTTCATGGGAAACAAAAACAATTTACAATCCTTATTACCCCATATTTATCAATGTTGAACTCCAAAATATTTTCATAATTTTTCTATAGTTTTACATCATATTATTTGTATTCCCTTATCATATCATTAATGGATATTTCTATGTTTCTTAAAAAAGGTTGTATTTCCATCCTTCACATATGACTTCACGATTCATTTTTCTAAATTTCTTGTATATAGGGTCTCTTTTAGTCCATATCAAATATAAGGTTACATGATCTTTTCTTTGCAAAGAATCACCCATATTATTTCTGATGTAAGGGTGGTAATATATAATATAGTAACAGTCATTGATCACATCCATCCATTTAAATTGGAAAACTTTATCTCCCATTATGTTACTATATATTTCAAACTCTTGTGGTTAGTGTAGAAATCACTCTACTAGAAATTGGTAATATTCCACAAAAATTTTAGTCGAATGATCACTTGCACTAGTACCAAATCATGCATAAAGTATTTTATCATGAGTTCTAATTATATTGATAAATAATAAAATAGAATTTCACATCACATGAGGATGAATTCCACTGGTGTCTTTAAGTTATTTGTATATATTAAAAACCCCTTCTAAAAAATATTTTAATTTACATATAGCTTTGTTGAATAATGTTATTATTAGTTCACAAATGAATCATCAAATTCCTCTATAAAAAGAAACATTACATCATTATAAGTAAACGTTTCATGTAAATTTAACATATATGATAAATATAATGTAAAGATTCTATGGAAGAAATATAACATTAAAAATAAAAATATTTTAGTCACTTTGTGTGGTCTATACATATGTCCAATAACTTATTTATTTGAATAATATAACTATATATGATTTTTGGTGATTTCATGAAACAATAATGATATGTTATATAGAAAAAAACTCAAACATTATATATGTGGAATATAATTTCATATTTTTTAATTTGGTAAAAGAAACATGTAAATGATCGTCATGAAATTCCTTAATCCTAAAATAGGAAAGAATATTTCATATAAAGACAGCCAAAAAATGATCCATGTAGTTTCTAAAGACTCTTTTTCATTTTATCCAGGAATAATTTAAGGGAATTAGAGAATCAAAATGGAATTACAGTAAAATAATTACATCCATACATAATTTGGGAATCCATCTATGAAATAACACCCCTTTGACCAATAACTATTCTTATATAGATTTTTTGAATGTTCTTTAAATGTACCTGAATTATATATGATTGTATGAAAGAATAGAATAATTTTTCACAATAAATATCAAGTTAATATCAAAATTTTTTATTTCAATGGCCATTTTTCATAACATTTTTAAAAAAAATTACTTTTCACCCTATGGAGAAGCACTATGTTTGATAAAACCCTTTTCCAAATTTTCTTATAACAACTTCATTAATTAATCTAATTTAATGGGATCCATTATATATATATATCAAAATATTTTCACACATCCATGTATGTTTTATATTGAAAAATAGGCCTCATATAATTTTGTATGAACTATTAATTCATAATAGAACACATCAATATATTCTTACACAATTTGAATTTCATCAAAACTAACATCCTAAATTATCATTTTGATCTATATCCCTCATCGGTTAGTTATAAACCACTTATAATACATTTAATTTTCATTGGGATATCATAAAATTTTTGATACATTATAATAGGATAATATGAGATTCCATAAAAGATATTATACTCCTTGAAATTTAATTGGGATCTATATGGATAGCATATCGATAAAAAAATATCAAATTTAAACAAGGAGATAAGATTTAGATCTATTGAACGTTTCCAAAATATAATATTAGTTGAAGAGGAATTATATTTATTAAAAAAGAACATTATTCTTTCATGTGATTTATTAGATTCCTTGGTATCAATTACATAAGTTTGGGATTCTAGATTACTAGAATAGTAACATAATATGAAAAATGTGATGATCCAAAATCTTGTAATGTATATGTAGATCAATAATAAAAATAATTTGTTCCTAAAATCACCTAATTATCATGATATACATCAATTTGAGTGATTATTAATTATGTTATATGATCCATTGGTTTGGGAGTCTTCTATGTTTTGTTTTATTCAATATCACGAGGGTTTATGCATTGATTTAAATAATGTCCAAACACCATTAACATGATGCATTATTGTTTGGGTGGATTATTAGTTGGGACATTAATCTCATATATTGGGTTACTTGGAATCTTAGGATTACATGAAGAATTGTGGTATTAGTTTCTTTAATTAACACACTTAAAACACTTCATTGATCCTTTACGTAAATTACATGGGTTGTTCCTCCCATTATATTTGCAGTGATAATGTTGAAAGTTATCTCACAAGTTACTTACTATCAGGGTTCTCCTACTATTTCACTGTCCTTTTCAATATTCAGATTTCTACAACACCCTAGATACAATATCCCACTATAGAAAAAATCAAAAATTTATTTATATCTTTGAATTTATTTTTTGATTGATTCATTTGAAATATTAGTTTTTGATCCACATAAGAAATGATTGATTTTAAATTTTGAACAAGATATTATCCTAAAGGAATCTAAGGATAGCCTCTGGATTTTTTATTCATATTTTTTAATGGATTCATCCAAATTATTTCAACACCAAACATTATGTCTCACTTGTTGTGAGAAGAGTATTTGGAAAAGATATGGAAATGAACACACCCATAAACACGTCCCATTAATTTTTTTCTATGGGGAATCCATCAATTTTTTTCACCCAACCATTTCATACTTAATTAATTTTGTTTTGAGACATTATTGACACTAAAAATCAGTTAACACGAGTTAGAGAAATCAATATAATAAGGTACTAATAACATAAAATCAATTATTCCATAAAATATATTAATCATTGACATAATAATGTTAGCCTATAAATCATTTAGTTCAACATATTTAATAAATGGTTAATAATTAGGTTGGGTTTTAATGTACATCCTAACCGAATCAATAAAATTATGTTGGAAATTATTCCATCGTAATGGATTATAATGAGAATACGTTAAACCAAATCATATCCACCAAGAGTGTCAAATTACGTGTATTGTAAGGCCTCATTTGTGTGCGCTATTTTATAGTACATCTAATACCCAACCCTCAATTTTTTGTGTTATTACCCATATGTAAATCTACCCCGAAACCTATATCCACTTATACTATCAATAACAAAAATTTATTAAATGTAAAACACTATACTAGAGAATTTCAATATATTATAGTATATAAATAGTCTTATTGCAATTGATTTCAATATGATTATGTATCCTTAATTATTTATAGTATAATATTTTGAATAAAAAAATGATCATATACCACCTATAGTAATTTATGATAAAAATTCCTTTTTACATGATTTTCATCATTCAAAACCTAAAATTACTCAAATAATAATGTTATAGATCCAATATGTTCAATTTATTTTGGGGCGAGCTAAATAGTATTCATAATTTCCAAATCTCATGATCATTTCTCTATAATTTTACCATACTATACTATCTTCTAGAAATATAGCTAGTATGACTTATCCAAAAAATCATAGGGATTGAAAAAAAATAATATGAATTAAAATGATCACTAAAGGATTGATAAACATTTAATGAAGGATGTATACATACGAACTAGTAAATAACATGAGGGTATGGTAGATATAGCAACATAATGAGTGATAATCATATAAATTGAATGATACTCAGCTTATTTTTCATAGGAAAATAAAAAATAATAATAAAACGGTATCAGAAAATAAATATCATGCTTTGGAAGAATATTTCATAATCCATGAATTATTAGTTCATAAGATCATAATTAATTTCAAGATTAAATAATGTTACAAATATTATCATAGGGAAAAATTACTTTAATGAGATACCCCATCAATATTCATCCTCATGAAATAACTAAAATGGGATAAAAAATACATATGTTGAGAGGTATATGATCTTAACCATCATTTGTTTGGTTGTATAGGACTACACACATCACTAATCAAACATATGTGTTTCCTGTAAAAATCAGTCTATTTTAAAATGATAAACACCCCTTGGAAATGAAATGTGTTTCATAAAATTTACAAATGAATATCATACATTTTATATAATGAATTTATTTAAATATAAATGCAGTTTATATAACAGTTAAATTGTATTAAACAAAATATTTTATAAAATCTATTGATAATGAAAATATAATTCCCATGATCTTGAACACTTGAATCAAATGAAAAAACAAAATGTTAATATTTTGGTAATTCAAACTCACAAATGTGACACAATTTTATAAATACAAAGCAAAGAACATAAAATAGAAATATTGTATCACTGATATACCCGCGTACCTTTTATGTTCATATATTTTTTGGAATTTGGAAAAACTCAAAAAACAATATGGGAGTTTTCAAGAATTATCTATTTTCTAAAATAACATAATCGTTACAAATATAAACGTAATATGTTCATGAAAACTCCCATACAAAAATATCTTGAATTACGAACTTTTCTTCACATCTCTAAGACCTACCAAAAGATAATTTAAAATTTTAGATGAAATAAGATACCTACGGGGTTTATAGAAAATATAACCAGCTAGTCCATATCATAACCTTGAAATTATATAAGAGAGTTAGTGTTTGACATTATAATCATAGAGCTTAATAAACATTTACTAACACATGAAATTTAATTCACTTGATATTCTACACATAAAACTAATTACAAAATGAAATAATGTAATATCCTTAACTTGTGGGATTCTTAAAAAACATGAGAACCTAGGAAAATAATTGTCCTTAAATCATACTATTTACCCATAATAGTTGTAATAATTCCTTATATCAAAATACCAATGTCAAAATTTATAAAATAAAAATATTTCCATAAGAAATCATTTATAAGAATAAATTATTATAGGTTCTTCTAGAAATATTCTTCATAGAACCCTGACAAGAATCCTTATAAACGTAACAACCAATTTGATAAGTTCAATTGTAATTAAATAGATATTATAATTATTACCCCATGAATTATAGAGATATATAAATATCACCATCATTATATACAATGTCTATGGATTATAACATTGAGAAAAAAACATTAATTTCCATGATTATACTCATAAAAATAATTGTTTATACCAATAAGTAAAAGGGCATGGACATTGATATATTTCATTCATTAAAGCCTCATTTACAAAACTATAATACATAGAAAAAATACACAATGGATTTTTATTTGAATAAAACATGGAATATTTTGAAGGAATACCAAAATAAAATAAAGGAAATGATGTTAGCATAATTCACTGAATTCATATATGTAAAAATACATTCTATTTTTTATATTGTAATGAATTTCAAACATTCTATTTGAAATAAATAAAAATGTTTCTTCAATGAACATTATATGAAAGTAAAAGGAGAGTTCAAATGTACTTTTTTATTATTATATTTATGTTTTTATACTTTCCTAGAAAAATATTCACACTGTAGAATATGACAATAAATAAATACTAAAATAATTTTAATAGTAGATATTATGATAAAATATCCATAACTTTTTCTCCCAACAAGATGCACAATTTATTTAAATCATCTATAATAAATTTTATGAAATATTTTGTTTTTTAATAATTCATTTTAGGTATATTAAACTATGAAAATATATTTTATCGCATTCTGTAGCATGTTATATATAGTTAGTAAGTTGATTATGTTCATGTTTATCACCATGAGGACGCTCGGTACTTAATACCCAAAATAACATTAGTACATAGACCATAGTCATATGGGTCATTATTCCATCATATATAAAATAATAATAATTTTATAATAATAATTTTTTAAATCTTATCAAATTTAATAATAATATATGAATATAGATCACTAAAAACAAAACAAATCAGTTTGTAAGGAAGTAGTCTACACATACACATGATTGATGTTTCTTAAATTTCAATAGTTCGAATATAATGAAGTAAACTAAAATATTTTCTTTACCAATTCATTATAATTTTATACACATAAATCAACAACACTAAATTTATCCCCAAAACTATTCCTAAGATGAGGTTTTTGAAAAATGAGGTTCATCCCTATATCGATATTGTTGTCAGTATATACACATATAAAATGATTACATTTCTTAAAATTCCTATTGTCTAAAAATATAAGATATAATGTATTTATAATAACATTATTCTGTCATGATTTCATATATTTACATTAAATCCAATCAAATAATCACCCATTAATCCTGGTGATGAGAAAAAAATACATTGGTTATAGAGTAAGAAGTCCACACATATGAATGTTCCATGATTTTGTATCATATGAGATAGAAAAAGAGATAAATAAGGATAAGATAATAATATAATAAACACATTTATTTTTGAGTCACAAATTTTATTATATTGGGATGATTTTTAATTAATTTGAAGATGTAGAATAATATGTAAAAATAAATATCCATGTTAAGAATATTACTATCTCTTGGAATAAAGTCCATTGGATATCTCTTAAAAGACCCAAGGGATGGTATTTTAAGTATACCATCATCTCTATAAGTTATATGTTGATGGTAAGAAGCATATTTTATTGGTTTTTTGTCATTTTATATTTACCAGGATGTGTGAGGAACTTTGTAGAGGTTGTTTTTAATATAAGAAATGAGTGGGTAAACCTAGGAACTAAAAAAAATTAATTTAATAGAAATAATTTTTTAATTTACTAGAGAATATATATATATATATATGAATATGAGTGAAAATACTCCCATAAAAAATTGTATACATTTAGGTGGGTTTTTAACACTTATGTCTTACTTTTAGCCTCTCATTTACCCTTTTAATGACTAAAATGATAAAAAATGTCATCAATATTTAATTTTATAAGAATTCAAAAAAAATGTAAAATAAAAAATAATTGGAAATTTGTTTTTATTGTGGAATATATCCTTTAATTGGGAAAAATATATTAAGTTTAGGAAATCATAATAATTTATTAAATTATTTTGGATGCTTATAATTATTCATCGTACACTTTTCCCTCGGAGGATGCATGTCGGGCAAGTAAGGTGATAGAGAATTGATATTTGGTTTTATCATCAACCTAGATGTTATATTCTAGAATTCAGTCATGAGAACATGGAATAAAGAACATATCATAGTCCCACATCCACTCAAGATAAGATTAAATTACTACCCACCAAATCTTTTGATGAATTGTGGATTGAAACATGAAATCTATATATGATCAAGTCCTAATTAATTTAATTCATATACTAGAAAATCCAATCATAAATAATATTCAATGATTTATTCCCTATTCCAATCCGATTGATTTTCAAACAGTAGACCTGAAATAATCATGTGTTCATGATAATCTCCATATCTCACTTGATATAATAATGTGAAGAAGATAAATAGTTCATGACTGTGTGTTGTGGTATTTGATATGTGGAATTTATGAGAAATATTTAAACACTATACATTCATCCTTTATCATACATTATTAAAATGAAAATTCCATTGGTCATGATATGCCATCATACAACCATTAACACACAACACTTAAATGGAGTGAAAAGTGAATATACCTGTAAATGTGAACATGTCTTCTAAAGATCCATTATTTAAAAAGAAACACATCAAATTCATGAAAGGTTATTATCCATGAAAATATATGCTTGCCTTCAACAAATCCATCAATGAATATAAGACACTTCCTAAATGAAATAAGAGACAATCCATGAAAATGTTTTCATGCCATCATGAAATCTATTAATGAATACATGTCAAATCAAAGGTGAAAATAGTGATTTTCCTTCAAAATGACTTCATTCATTCTTGTGATCCCTCAATGAATTTAAGAATCATAAAAAGAGAGAAAAATGGTCTTCTATATCATTATTCACATGACGTTTAGAGATATATTAATGTACATGTGGAACATAAATGGAAATCAAAAACAAATTATCCCCAATAATGTCATCAAGTCGTAGTGAGATATAGACCTGATCATGAGATGTTCTATAGGCATGTTGGGAGGATAACCAAGACAAGGTTGACACAACAAAATGATGTTTTTTTTCAAAAAGTGCTAGTGCAATAGTAAATATCCTTTTTTTGTTACAAGATTAATCTTTGATGAGGAGAATGATTGTCCTTTAAAATATCCATAATATTTCACGAGATTCAAAAACATTGTAAAATAAGAAAAATTAATACAAGGTAGAATTGATGGATCCCATTGAGGTAATAAAAAACATGTGATAAAACCATGAAGACCGCAAGACACCACAGAATCCCTGGTGTCATATCCTCCTAGAGATGTAAGATTATGCTGGTGTCACGACCCGTCCTCGGGGCCCATGCCGTGACTACCCCAAGCCCGCCTTCCATAGGCCAGGGGCTGGCGACTAGAACCAAGGCGTAAATCTCGGTAAAAAGGGAAGGTGTTGCCTTTGTAAAGTAAACAATCACACAGAGTACAAGCAGAAGAAGTAAACACTAAGTAAAAACTGAGTACAACAGTAAGTGCGGAAAGTAAAAAGGGGTCGGAAATACAAGCCCAACTGTAAAGTACAACTCGAAAGGGAAAATAGCAACTGAAAAGTAAAGCTTCTACACCGAGCTGTCCACTGGAAATCCCACCTGAAGGGTGGGTATAGATAGCTCCTCTGCTCCTCGGGTCCCGCCATCCGCTCCGAGTATGTCCCGCCCAGTGGTCCACCTCCGGGTACTGCCTCGTCGTCACCTCCACCTCTGGGTACCATCTCGGCATGAGGTCCTCCTCCAGGTACCATCTCGTCATACAGTCCACCTCCAGGTACCGTCCAGTCCTCGAACACTTGGCCTCTGTAAGCACTGCCCGTCGTCTGCAACCAACACAATGAGGTGCGGGCATAGCCCGTGCAGGGGTGAGTATAACGATACTCAGTAGGGACCTCGAGACCCTCAAGGTCTCACTAAAACCAACAAGGATAACCACATAGAAGATCTCAATAGATAACCTCTACTTAGGTATATGCCCATACATATACCTAACTTATCAAGTAACCCATCTCAATCATGAGGAAACACAAGGATTGTGAAATCAACGGATAACTACTACCCAGGTATATGCCCATACATATACCTAAGTTATCAAGTGTCCCATCTCAATCATGAGGTAAACACAAAGGTCAAAAGTCTCAGCTCAAACCAGGATTTTCATTATCGAAACCATAACTGCTGAAGAGCTCCGTCTCTAGAGTGTAAAGTGGTCCTGTCACGACTCCGAGGTACTACTCACTAACCTAAGACTGCTGAAGTACTTCTCCTGTCGAGTACCGCGGGTCAGCCACCCAGACACAGTAGTCCTTCCCGCCGAGATATGTCACCAAAACACAGTAGTGCACACCCCCTAGTAGCCTGCTGAGGTACTCTCCGGACGAGTACCGTGGGTCTGCACTGTCACACAGGTAGTGCTCCGTCCGCCATGGGTCTGCACCTCAGAATGTAGTGCTCTGTCCACTGGGCTAGTCGACTCACTCCTAGTCGAGTCGGTCAAGCAGTCGTCAGGTCTCAGCCAGTTACACGGTCTCCGTACTCCGCACGCTCATCACTGGGAGGGTCCGCTCCACGAGCTACAGGTCAATACTCCAAGAATCTCAAAGTCCCACAAAGAAGTATCTCAAAGGACCGCCTCGTCATAGGGGTCTCAACACAACAGACGGCGCGTCAATCGGACGCCCGGTCTGTGAGTTATTAGCCTTTTCGTCCCAGGGGCCCGGTTGGTTTCGTGAGTGAACCAAACCCGGCCGTATCTCAACTGTACCCTGATCTCTCATAGGGTATACTCATAGGGACCGTTTCTCAACGAGATCACCAACGACGCTGACGGTTCGTCAAACGGACGTTCTGTCAGAAAGGTATCAGCTTTTCCGTTCCAGGGGCTTGGTTGGATTTCTGTGCGATCCAACCCGGCCACTATCCATCTACATCCAAATCTCGGGCGGAGAATGTCAAAAGTTCCGTATCGTCAACAGGAACTCAACGCAACAGACGGCGCGTCAATCGGACACCCGGTCTGAGAGTTATTGGATTTTTCGTTCTAGGGGCCCGGTTGGTTTTTAAGGCAAAACCAACCCAACCGTACTCCACCTGCGTCCAAACCTCAGGCGGAGTATGCCAAAAGATCCATCTCATCAAGAGGAATTCAACGAAACAGACGGCGTGTAAATCGGACGCCCGGTCTGTATGTTATTGGCCTTTCCGTCTCACACCCACCCTGGGAAACTTCCCAGGAGGTCACCCATCCTGATCACTACTCTTGGCCAGGCACGCATAAATATGGAGTTTTAACCACGTAGGCTTCCGAAAAGGAAGGTGCATCTTGAGTATAGTATACCGAAACGACCGTCTCGATCCAAGGATCGCGTTGCCGCTGACAGCGAGTCGTTTGGAGGCCCGTAGCCCAAGATACGGGCATTTGACCAAAAGTGGTCCGAAACTGGGGGTCTGGGCCCGGGCCGACCCGGCCCGACCCCCCCTGGGTCGGCCGAACCGGGTCGTGTAACACCCCGAGCTTCCACGATATGCCTCTCTTTTAATAATGCAATAGCTTGCATTGTACGCAAGTTCGAGTTCTAACACACCGCGACTAATCAAAGTAGCCATTATGAATAGTAATAACCACTTTTTAAAATTATAGAAATTTTATATTTCAAAATGGACATCATTTTTGTATTTGTAATATCGAAATTATCCTAAGTTGAATTTTTTGTAACTTTCTGAGAACTTCCAATTTTTTTTATGAATAGTGAAAAATACTTAAAACAACTTTTTTAATCAAAATAATTTATTGTGATAAATTATACTATTTAGTGGTTTTAAAGTATAATTAGAATATATTTTTACCATTTTATCCAATGGTGGTCATTAGAATTAATTTAACATTGAAATTGGACATAAACAATTGCCAATCTTTTGATATAAATTGTTTGTTAAAAACACTCTATTGTTGTGACATCGGGAATTAATTATAAAATTAATTAATGCAACTTATATGTTTGAAATTTTTTAAAATAGACATCATTTTTGAATTCGGAATATCAATTATAGCTTAGGGTGAAATTTTGGCATTGTTCTGAAAAACTTCAATTTTTGATGAATAGAGAAACCACTAAGTGGTAGTTAAATAACTGATTTTTTCGTTTAAATGAAATATTACCACTTCTGTGATTTGATTTTCAAAAATCCGACATACATGGTTGTAATTTAGAAGTAAAATATGGTTCAATAAGATTAAAATAATTTTTTGGTGAATAGTAACTTTTAAGTTCTTAATCGCGATTAGAGGTAATTAGTGTAGTTTAAGGTACAAATAATGTTATAATAATATGAGATGAGCATGACACTTGTCCTACTCCTATTGGATGAGTCATGGCCGACCAAGACAACCCATGGGTCAACTTGGGGACCCCATGGAGCCACTTTAGTTGGAAAATGACATTAATATATATTTATTTAATGTTAAAATTAAATTGACACAAACATGAGTTGTTTTACTAAAACTGTTTTTAAGTGGGGTTAAACAAGTCCAAATTTTGATTATAAATATTCATTAGAAAGATAAAAAGATTTCCTACATCATAGTATTTTTTTTTATAATTTTTAGACATTAAATAAATTAAATTATTTATGACATCATGATGATGCAGCGATGACCTCATTATTTAACGATTTAAATAAAATGGGAAGATAATGCAAAATCCAAGGCTTACACTTGTCCAAAGCCAATTGGATGAGGAGATTTCGAACCCTTATCACCTTAACCTCGAATTATATAAGTGTGGGACCTTTAGAATCCGAAAAGCATTGTGTAATAATGTAACATTTCAATCTTTCCAAAAGAGCCCCTCCTCTCCTCTTATAAAAGGCCCCCACCTCTCCCACCTCATTTACACTTTCAAGCCCTTTGGCTCGGCCAACCTCTGCCCAAATACTCTCCCAACATCCCTCTATTACTCCTAGAAGCCTCACTTTGGGAAGAACTCTTCCCAAGGAAGCCTTTGGCTCAAATCAAAAAGAGTTACCCGATTTTGAGGTAATGTCTTCTCTAATGTTGTTTTGTTTTATTTTTCTTCTCCAACCCCCTAAACTCTTTTTATTCATTTCTTTTGTAACAACACCAGTATCCTCAATATACTAGGATGTTGTTATAATAAGGATTAGAGCTACACTTACACACACCTACATCTAATGGTTAAAGAACATACGGTTTCTGTGGATGGCGAATTTCTGCCTCACGAAACGATGATTGTTCAACACTCATATAACACCTTCAAAGGTGGCCATTAAGATGTCACTATTTTTATATATTATATATAATATGTTTATGTTTTACTTATGCTTCTGTATTTCTCATTTATGGCATACTTTATGATTTCCATTATGGGTAAAACGCGATAATTTCATTTTAGGAAGTGCGGACTACCGCCCCCTTAAAGTGATGTGAATCATTAATGCCATATGTGAGATGTATAAAGAATGGAGTAAATGATATTATATATGATATTATACTGGAAATATATTATACCTTTATATAATTATGATTTCACTACATTAAATACGAAATAGAAATGAAAGTAGCGTTCATGCGTACGTACGGCTTACCGTCTCCATGAACGGTGCATTTCATTTCTTACCTCTAGATGTTATGTAATATTATGAATGAATGTATATACTGGATATATATGATATATATGATATCTACATCATTAATATAATTCTGTATATAATGGATATTTCACCACATGAACAACTTGTAATTATAAGAAGGTTATTGTTGACTCAAGTACCAAAGATCGACAAAACGACCGTTATTAACTTAAATAATTAAATAATGTTCATAACATGGTAATAAGTGATATAAATGGAATAATGAACATGAAAAAGGTTCTTAAGTAAATATAAATTAACTCTAGTTTATTATTCAGGAGGTTAAAGAATGGTCGAGTCAGGATAAGACGCAAGGTAAGGGAATTTCTTAACCCAATTTTCATTCTTTGGGTTAATCTCCTACTTTCAAATTATGTCATGATATTATTATGTCCTATCTTGTATTTTTACATTATTTATGTGTACTTATAGTGAATACACATTATAGATGTACTTTATTTAAAAAAAATGATCTTTTTAAGGACTTCGTCTCAATCCCCTTTCATTGAGGCATATTTGGTTTTATACACAACTTTCATTTATATAGTGTATAAACCCCTTTGACTTTTACGTTTATTCAAAAGGTTTTCTTTTATAATTATGTAATTTTTAAATGATTTCAAAAAAGAGATATTTCTCTCCAATATATTAAAATACAGTGCAAATGTATACGTATTTAACGCAAGCTTAAAAATGTTTTCAGAAAACCCGACTCTCGAGTGTGGTAGACAGGAAGGGATTGGGAATGGACCCATCATGGCATGTAATTAGTCGAGAAGTCTCAGAATTAGTTATTTTGTTTTCAGAAGCTTGCATAATGTTTTCAGAAAAACACTGGATTATATTTGAGCAATTTTAAACGTAAGTATCTTCTAAAAAATTACATCGGTAGGTCTAATGAGACAACTAGACGTGGAATTGGCCGAGGCCCTTTCCCAATTTGATTTATGGTTTTGGCCGAGGCCTTAATCATTTTAGACGTCTTGGCCGAGGCCTTGACAAAATGTTTCAGAATGTCCGGCATTATACATCCCCTCATTATGAAAGTGGTTATTGATATTGCATGTGATTATTCGACCAGTAGAATATCCATGTGAAGAAGTGAATGGTATTATCTCATTTTACTTTTTCCATATTATGTTGATGTTCAAGTTTAAAAGGCTTTTGTTTTATTTATACATTGCCTTAAATTTTTATGTTTATTTATGAAATCTTCCGCAATATTGTTATCCTTACTGATCATCTGAGCTCACCCCTTTCAATGTTTTAATATTTTCCAGGATGTGAAGAAGTATTTTATGAATGACCTGCAGGGATTGTGAGAAGAGGATATGAGTGCGGACTATGGAGACTTTGTTATTGTAGTTTTTCACTTTATGATGTAATGTAACGTTTAAGAATGTATCTAGTGTTTCCAAGGATACTAAACTAATCGGTCTTTCGAGAATTTTGGTATTATAGAGATGTTATGAGTTTTCCGAGCAATACATCCCTGTCTGGATACGAGCAGGTAGAGGCGGATCTGGCACAGATGTACCTAGGGGTAAAACCCGAAAACACCGCTTTGAGCTAGACTCAAACGGGAACTGGTGCACGACAACGGGCCTTTGCTGCACTCTTGGTTACGACACTCCCAAGGGATATGCTTAGGATAATTCTCATTTTCTTTACAAACCACTATGAAGGGTTATGAGTATATACTTTACCAATGAAAACATTTCTTTTTATGATTATGGATTATATCTATAAATAGTTCAATTTATGTAAATTGTTTTACAAATATGGAATTATGTATTTTAATTCATAAACTAATCTAGTTTATGCCATTGTTTAGAAATGGCGCCTAGTGGAAGGAATGGAAACCGTATCAATGCACGCACTCTGTGTAGGGATTTCCCTCCTGCTCAAGATAATTATTGTGGATCTAGAGATACAACTGGTGCTGATCAACTTATTACCATACTGGGACAACTCACTCAGGTTATGAATAATAACCTTACTCGTATGGAGCACCCTGATCCGCAACGTGGAGGATCAATGCTAGATCGTTTCATGAGGCAACAACCACCAACCTTCAATGGGAGTACAAATCCTATAGTAGCTGAGCAATGGATAAATTCCTTAGAGAAAATATTCCATGCCTTGGGGAGTAGTGAAAGGGAGAAGGTTGTCATGGCAGTTTACCGCCTCACTGGAGATGCCGATCAGTGGTGGTCGCTGATTCAAAACAAAAAGGAAGATGATGACGTATCGAATATGGAATGGAGGGAGTTCAAAGAGCTTTTCTTAGAAAAATACTTTCCTCGTGACCATCGAGCAGATATGGAAAGGCAATTTCTGAGTCTGAGGCAGAAGGAGGATGAGAATGTCGCAACGTATGAGGCTAACTTTACAAGGTTAGCGAGGCATGCTGCCGATTATATACGCAACCCAAGGAGTAAGATTGATCGTTTCTTTGATGGGTTAAAACCATTTCTCCGTCGAGCTTTAGTATCACAATCTTTCTCAACATACGAAGATATTGTCTCGTGTGCTATCAAGACAGAAAAGGAATTCTCTAAGTCTTATGACAACAAAGTAAAGCAATAGAAGAAGAGAACGGGGGAACAAGAGACGGATAAAGGGAAAAAGGGAAAGAAGGATTTTCCATTATGTGATAATTGTGGGAAGAATCACCCTGTTACGTGCCTAAAAGGAATGGGAGTTTGTTATAAATGTGGAGAAAAGGGTCACCAGGCTCGTGATTGCAAGGGAAAGAAAGAGGCTGCCAAAGTTGAATGCCTCAATTGTAGGGAAATGGGGCATTATGCAAATGAATGTCCTAAGCGTCAAGGAAACTTACCTCAGAAAAGGCCAAGAGATCAAGGCCAATCTTATGCTGTAACTACAGTTTAAGCGGAATAATTAATGTATTGGTGCTTTTGGACTCAAGGATTATATTCTGGTTATAAGAATAATGTGATATATATATATATGTGGATTGTACTGCATTACTTTTTGATTTCAGTAAGGTTTTAATATGATTAAGGTAATCATATTTTTAGTATGTGACAATAAGAGGAACTTTTCTTTGTTTGGGGAATCTGATGTTACAATTGATTTTGGAATTAAGAGACCTTTTAGAGAAAGTTTGGACAGAGGTATTTTGGATAACTATAAAGGTTGGAGTGGATTAAGTTGATCTTTGGATAGTATTGTTTAAGGTTAAAGCATTTCTGAAGATTATTTTTGGAATAGTATAGTACTATATTTTTAGGAAAAGGACAACCTGGAGGGTGGGGCATAACCCATCGCGTCGGACAAAGCTGCAGGAATCGAACCCACAACCATAGTGCGACATGCCTTTATTTCCTACCACTAGCCTACAGGAAGTCCCTGGTTATTAGAAAATAATTTTACTAATCTAAATTGTATGTGTTAACATTTGGAACCTTATACAATTAGGAAAAGTATAATATTTTTGGGTTCTATTATCTTTTTGAGTGAAAGGTGAGTTGAAGGTTGAAACTCTAATTGTCAGGCATAAATATATATATACCTATCTATTATTCAATGAATAAATTAATTCTTAAACTTTAGTAAAGGGATATTAAAACAAAAAAATGCGTTATCCTAATACCTTATGTCTTTTTGAACTGATAATATTTTAAATCAACATAGATTGAAGGCTTTGAGGCCCTCAATTTGACAGTTGATTGTGATTGATGACCTCAATCACTCCCTACGGATATTTACGTTTTTCCTCCAATTATATGTCTCTAATTGCCACCAATGTTCTCCTAATCAAGATCATAATTGGGTGGTGACTTTTTCATTTCCCTTTCCCTCTTATTAAGGCTAAATTTTATTAACCTTATTTCCGATGTGGGTTTTCCACAAAGGTATTTTCTATTTTCAACCTTTTATTTTCAAAGAAAAATATCAAATTGCGAGGACGCAATTTATTGAAGGAGGGGAGAATGTAACACCCCGAGCATCCACGATATGCCTCTCTTTTAATAATGCAATAGCTTGCATTGTACGCAAGTTCAAGTTCTAACACACCGCGACTAATCAAAGTAGCCATTATGAATAGTAATAACCACTTTTTAAAATTATAGAAATTTTATATTTCAAAATGGAATTCATTTTTGTATTTGTAATATCGAAATTATCCTAAGTTGAATTTTTTGTAACTTTCTGAGAACTTCCAATTTTTTTTATGAATAGTGAAAAATACTTAAAACAACTTTTTTAATCAAAATAATTTATTGTGATAAATTATACTATTTAGTGGTTTTAAAGTATAATTAGAATATATTTTTACCATTTTATCCAATGGTGGTCATTAGAATTAATTTAACATTGAAATTGGACATAAACAATTGCCAATCTTTTGATATAAATTGTTTGTTAAAAACACTCTATTGTTGTGACAGCGGGAATTAATTATAAAATTAATTAATGCAACTTATATGTTTGTAATTTTGTAAAATATACATCATTTTTGAATTTGGAATATCAATTATAGCTTAGGATGAAATTTTGGCATTGTTCTGAAAAACTTCAATTTTTGATGAATAGTGAAACCACTAAGTGGTAGTTAAAGAACTGATTTTTTCGTTTAAATGAAATATTACCACTTCTGTGATTTGATTTTCAAAAATCCGACATACATGGTTGTCATTAAGAAGTAAAATGTGGTTCAATGAGATTAAAATAATTTTTTGGTGAATAGTAACTTTTAAGTTCTTAATCGCGATTAGAGGTAATTAGTGTAGTTTTAGGTACAAATAATGTTATAATAATATGAGATGAGCATGACACTTGTCCTACTCCTATTGGATGAGTCATGGCCGACCAAGACAACCCATGGGTCAACTTGGGGACCCCATGGATCCACATATTTGGAAAATGACATTAATATATATTTATTTAATGTTAAAATTAAATTGACACAAACATGAGTTGTTTTACTAAAACAGTTTTTAAGTAGGGTTAAACAAGTCCAAATTTTGATTATAAATATTCATTAGAAATCTAAAAAGATTTCCTACATCATAGTATTTTGGTTTTTAAAATTTTTAGACATTAAATAAATTAAATTATTTATGACATCATGTTGATGCAGCGATGACCTCATTATTTAACGATTTAAATAAAATGGGAAGATAATGCAAAATCCAAGGCTTACACTTGTCCAAAGCCAATTGGATGAGGATATTTAGAACCCTTATCACCTTAGACTCGAATTATATAAGTGTGGGACCTTTAGAATCCGAAAAGCATTGTGTAATAATGTAACATTTCAATCTTTCCAAAAGAGCCCCTCCTCTCCTCTTATAAAAGGCCCCCACCTCTCCCACCTCATTTACACTTTAAAGCCATTTGGCTCGGCCAAACTCTGCCCAAATACTCTCCCAACATCCCTCTATTACTCCTAGAAGCCTCACTTTGGGAAGAACTCTTCCCAAGGAAGCCTTTGGCTCAAATCAAAAGAGTTACCCGATTTTGAGGTAATGTCTTCTCTAATGTTGTTTTGTTTTATTTTTCTTCTCCAACCCCCTAAACTCTTTTTATTCATTTATTTTGTAACAACACCAGTATCCTAAATATACTAAGATGTTGTTATAAGAAGGATTCGAGCTACACTTACACACACCTACATCTAATGGTTAAAGAACATACAGTTTCGGTGGATGGTGAATTTCTGCCTCACGAAATGATGATTGTTCAACACTCATATAACACCTTCAAAGGTGGCCATTAAGATGTCACTATTTCTATATATGATATATAATATGTTTATGTTTTACTTATTCTTATGTATTTCTCATCTATGGCATACTTTATGATTTCCATTATGGGTAAAACGCGATAATTTCATTTTAGGAAGTGCGGACTACCGCCCCCTCAAAGTGATGTGAATCGTTAATGCCATATGTGGGATGTATAAAGGATGGAGTAAATGATATTATATATGATATTATACTTGAACTATATTATACCTTTATATAATTATGATTTCACTACATTAAATACGAAATAGAAATGAAAGTAGCGTTCATGCGTACGTACGGCTTACCGTCTCCATGAACGGTGCATTTCATTACTTACCTCTAGATGTTACGTAATATTATGAATGAATGTATATACTGGATATATATGATATATATGATATCTACATCATTAATATAATTCTGGATATAATGGATATTTCACCACATGAACAACTTGTAATTATAAGAAGGTTATTGTTGACTCAAGTACCAAAGATCGACAAAACGACCGTTATTAACTTAAATAATTAAATAATGTTCATAACATGGTAATAAGTGATATAAATGGAATAATGAACATGAAAAAGGTTCTTAAGTAAATAGAAATTAACTCTAGTTTATTATTCAGGAGGTTAAAGAACGGTCGAGTCAGGACAAGACGCAAGGTAAGGGAATTTCTTAACCCAATTTTCATTCTTTGGGTTAATCTCCTACTTTCAAATTATGTCATGATATTATTATGTCCTATCTTGTATTTTTACATTATTTATATGTAATTATAGTGAATACACATTTTAGATGTACTTTATTTAAAAAAATGATCTTTTTAAGGACTTCGTCTCAATCCCCTTTCATTGAGGCATATTTGGTTTTATACACAACTTTCATTTATATAGTGTATAAACCCCTTTGACTTTTACGTTTATTCAAAAGGTTTTCTTTTATAATTATGTGATTTTTAAATGATTTCAAAAAAGAGATATTTCTCTCCAATATATTAAAATCCAGTGCAAATGTATACGTATTTAACGCAAGCTTAAAAATGTTTTCAGAAAACCCGACTCTCGAGTGTGGTAGACAGGAAGGGATTGGGCATGGACCCATCATGGCCTGTAATTAGTCGAGAAGTCTCAGAATTAGTTATTTTGTTTTCAGAAGCTTGCATAATGTTTTCAGAAAAACACTGGATTATATTTGAGCAATTTTAAACGTAAGTATCTTCTAAAAAATTACATCGGTAGGTCTCATGAGACAACTAGACGTGGAATTGGCCGAGGCCCTTTCCCAATTTGATTTATGGTTTTGGCCGAGGCATTAATCATTTTAGACGTCTTGGCCGAGGCCTTGACAAAATGTTTCAGAATGTCCGGCATTATACATCCCCTCATTATGAAAGTGGTTATTGATATTGCATGTGATTATTCGACCAGTAGAATATCCATGTGAAGAAGTGAATGACATTATCTCATTTTACTTTTTCCATATTATGTTGATGTTCAAGTTTAAAAGGATTTTGTTTTAGTTATACATTGCCTTAAATTTTTATGTTTATTTATGAAAGCTTCCGCAATATTGTTATCCTTATTGAGCATCTGAGCTCACCCCTTTCAATGATTTAATATTTTCCAGGATGTGAAGAAGTATTTTATGAATGACCTGCAGGGATTGTGAGAAGAGGATATGAGTGTGGACTATGGAGACTTTGTTATTGTAGTTTTTCACTTTATGATGTAATGTAACGTTTAAGAATGTATCTAGTGTTTCCAAGGCTACTAAATTATCGGTCTTTCGAGAATTTTGGTATTATAGAGATGTTATGAGTTTTCCGAGCAATACATCCCTGTCTGGATACGAGCAGGTAGAGGCGGCTCTGGCACAGATGTACCTAGGGCTAAAATCCGAAAACACCGCTTTGAGCTAGACTCGAACGGGAACTGGTGCACGACAACGGGCCTTGCTGCACTCTTGGTTACGACACTCCCGGGGGATATTCTTAGGATAATTCTCATTTTCTTTACAAACCACTATAAAGGGTTATGAGTATATACTTTACCAATGAAAACAATTCTTTTTATGATTATGGATTATATCCATAAATAGTTCAATTTATGTAAAGTGTTTTACAAATATGGAATTATGTATTTTAATTCATAAACTAATCTAGTTTATGCCATTGTTTAGAAATGGCGCCTAGTGGAAGGAATGGAAACCGTATCAATGCACGCACTCTGTGTAGGGATTGACCTCCTGCTCAAGATAATTATTGTGGATCTAGAGATACAACTGGTGCTGATCAACTTATTACCATACTGGGACAACTCACTCAGGTTATGAATAATAACCTTACTCGTATGGAGCACCCTGATCCGCAACGTGGAGGATCAATGCTAGATCGTTTCATGAGGCAACAACCACCAACCTTCAATGGGAGTACAAATCCTATAGTAGCTGAGCAATGGATAAATTCCTTAGAGAAAATATTCCATGCCTTGGGGAGTAGTGAAAGGGAGAAGGTTGTCATGGCAGTTTACCGCCTCACTGGAGATACTGATCAGTGGTGGTCGCTGATTCAAAACACAAAGGAAGATGATGACGTATCGAATATGGAATGGAGGGAGTTCAAAGAGCTTTTCTTAGAAAAATACTTTCCTCGTGACCATCGAGCAGATATGGAAAGGCAATTTCTGAGTCTGAGGCAGAAGGAGGATGAGAATGTCGCAAAGTATGAGGCTAACTTTACAAGGTTAGCGAGGCATGCTGCCGATTATATACGCAACCCAAGGAGTAAGATTGATCGTTTCTTTGATGGGTTAAAACCATTTCTTCGTCGAGATTTAGTATCACAATCTTTCTCAACATACGAAGATATTGTCTCGTGTGCTATCAAGACAGAAAAGGAATTCTCTAAGTCTTATGACAACAAAGTAAAGCAAGAGAAGAAGAGAATGGGGGAACAAGAGACAGATAAAGGGAAAAAGGGAAAGAAGGATTTTCCATTATGTGATAATTTTGGGAAGAATCACCCTGGTACGTGCCTAAAAGGAATGGGAGTTTGTTATAAATGTGGAGAAAAGGGTCACCAGGCTCGTGATTGCAAGGGAAAGAAAGAGGCTGCCAAAGTTGAATGCTACAATTGTAGGGAAATGGGGCATTATGCAAATGAATGTCCTAAGCGTCAAGGAAACTTACCTCAGAAAAGGCCAAGGGATCAAGGCCAATCTTATGCTGTAACTACAGTTGAAGCGGAATAATTAATGTATTGGTGCTTTTGGACTCAAGGATTGTATTTTGGTTATAAGAATAATGTGATATATATATATGTGGATTGTACTGCATTACTTTTTGATTTCAGTAAGGTTTTAATATGATTAAGGTAATCATATTTTTAGTATGTGACAATAAGAGGAACTTTTCTTTGTTTGGGGAATCTGATGTTACAATTGATTTTGGAATTAAGAGACCTTTTAGAGAAAGTCTGGACAGAGGTATTTTGGATAACTATAAAGGTTGGAGTGGATTAAGTTGATCATTGGATATTATTGTTTAAGGTTAAAGCATTTCTGAAGATTATTTTTGGAATAGTATAGTACTATATTTTTAGGAAAAGGACAACCTGCAGGGTGGGGCATAACCCGTCGCGTCGGACAAAGCTGCAGGAATCGAACCCACAACCATAGTGTGACAGGCCTTTATTTCCTACCACTAGCCTACAGGAAGTCCCTGGTTATTAGAAAATAATTTTACTAATCTAAATTGTATGTGTTAACATTTGGAACCATATACAATTAGGAAAAGTATAATATTTTTGGGTTCTATTATCTTTTTGAGTGAAAGGTGACTTGAAGGTTGAAACTCTAATTGTCAGGCATAAATATATATATACCTATCTGTTATTCAATGAATAAATTAATTCTTAAACTTTAGTAAAGGGATATTAAAACAAAAAAATGCGTTATCCTAATACCTTATGTCTTGTTGAACAGATAATATTTTAAATCAACATAGATTGAAGGCTATGAGGACCTCAATTTGACAGTTGATTGTGATTGATGACCTCAATCACTCCCTATGAATATTTACGTTTTTCCACCAATTATATGTCTCTAATTTCCACCAATGTTCTCCTAATCAAGATCATAATTTGGTGGTGACTTTTTCATTTCCCTTTCCCTCTTATTAAGGCTAAATTTTATTAACCTTATTTCCGATGTGGGTTTTCCACAAAGGTATTTTCTATTTTCAACCTTTTATTTTCAAAGAAATATATCAAATTGCGAGGACGCAATTTATTGAAGGAGGGGATAATGTAACACTACGTGCTTCCACGATATACCTCTCTTTTAATAATGCAATATCTTGCATTGTATGCAAGTTCGAGTTCTAACACACCGCGACTAATCAAAGTAGCCGTTATGAATAGTAATAACCACTTTTTAAAATTATAGAAATTTTATATTTCAAAATGGAAATCATTTTTGTATTTGTAATATCGAAATTATCCTAAGTTGAATTTTTTGTAACTTTCTGAGAACTTCCAATTTTTTTATGAATAGTGAAAAATACTTAAAACAACTTTTTTAATCAAAATAATTTATTGTGATAAATTATACTATTTAGTGGTTTTAAAGTATAATTAGAATATATTTTTACCATTTTATCAAATGGTGGTCATTAGAATCAATTTAACATTGAAATTGGACATAAACAATTGCCAATCTTTTGATATAAATTGTTTGTTAAAAACACTCTATTGTTGTGACAGTGGGAATTAATTATAAAATTAATTAATGCAACTTATATGTTTAGAATTTTGTAAAATAGACATCATTTTTGAATTCGGAATATCAATTATAGATTAGGGTGAAATTTTGGCATTGTTCTGAAAAACTTCAATTTTTGATGAATAGTGAAACCACTAAGTGGTAGTTAAATAACTGATTTTTTTGTTTAAATGAAATATTACCACTTCTGTGATTTGATTTTCAAAAATCCGACATACATGGCTGTCATTAAGAAGTAAAATGTGGTTCAATGAGATTAAAATAATTTCCTGGTGAATAGTAACTTTTAAGTTCTTAATCGCGATTAGAGGTAATTAGTGTAGTTTAAGGTACAAATAATGTTATAATAATATGAGATGAGCATGAAACTTGTCCTACTCCTATTGGATGAGTCATGGACGACCAAGACAACCCATGGGTCAACTTGGGGACCCCATGGAGCCACTTTAGTTGGAAAATGACATTAATATATATTTATTTAATGTTAAAATTAAATTGACACAAACATGAGTTGTTTTACTAAAACGGCTTTTAAGTGGGGTTAAACAATTCCAAATTTTGATTATAAATATTCATTAGAAAGATAAAAAGATTTCCTACATCATAGAATTTTTTTTATAATGATTAGACATTAAAAAAATTAAATTATTTATGACATCATGATGATGCAGCGATGACCTCATTATTTAACGATTTAAATAAAATGGGAAGATAATGAAAAATCCAAGGCCTACACTTGTCCAAAGGCAATTGGATGAGGATATTTCAAACTCTTATCACCTTAGCCTCGAATTATATAAGTGTGGGACCTTTAGAATCCGAAAAGCATTGTGTAATAATGTAACATTTCAATCTTTCCAAAAGAGCCCCTCCTCTCCTCTTATAAAAGGCCCCCACCTCTCCCAGCTCATTTACACTTTCAAGCCATTTGGCTCGGCCGAAATATGCCCAAATACTCTACCAACATCCCTCTATTACTCCTAGAAGACTCACTTTGGGAATAACTCTTCCCAAGGAAGCCTTTGGCTCAAATCAAAAAGAGTTACCCGATTTTGAGGTAATGTCTTCTCTAATGTTGTTTTGTTTTATTTTTCTTCTCCAACCCCCTAAACTCTTTTTATTCATTCATTTTGTAACAACACCAGTATCCTCAATATACTAGGATGTTTTTATAAGAAGGATTCGAGCTACACTTACACACACCTACATCTAATGGTTAAAGAACATACCGTTTCTGTGGATGGCGAATTTCTGCCTCATGAAACGATGATTGTTCAACAGTCATATAACACCTTCAAAAGTGGCCATTAAGATGTCACTATTTTTATATATGATATATAATATGTTTATGTTTTACTTATGCTTCTTTATTTCTCATTTATGACATAATTTATGATTTCCATTATGGGTAAAATGCGATAATTTCATTTTAGGAAGTGCGGACTACCGCCCCCTCAAAGTGATGTGAATCGTTAATGCCATATATGGGATGTATAAAGGATGGAGTAAATGATATTATATATGATATTATACTGGAAATATATTATACCTTTATATAATTATGATTTCACTACATTAAATACGAAATAGAAATGAAAGTAGCGTTCATGCGTACGTACGGCTTACCGTCTCCATGAACGGTGCATTTCATTTCTTACCTCTAGATGTTACGTAATATTATGAATGAATGTATATACTGGATATATATGATATATATGATATCTAAATCATTAATATAATTCTGTATATAATGGATATTTCACCACATGAACAACTTGTAATTATAAGAAGGTTATTATTGACTCAAGTACCGAAGATCGACAAAACGACCGTTATTAACTTAAATAATTAAATAATGTTCATAACATGGTAATAAGTGATATAAATGGAATAATGAACATGAAAAAGGTTCTTAAGTAAATAAAAATTAACTCTAGTTTATTATTTAGGAGGTTAAAGAACGGTAGAGTCAGGACAAGACGCAAGGTAAGGGAATTTCTTAACCCAATTTTCATTCTTTGGGTTAATCTCCTACTTTCAAATTATGTCATGATATTATTATGTCCTATCTTGTATTTTTACTATATTTATGTGTACTTATAGTGAATACACATTATAGATGTACTTTATTTAAAAAAATGATCTTTTTAAGGACATCGTCTCAATCCCCTTTCATTGAGGCATATTTGGTTTTATACACAACTTTCATTTATATAGTGTATAAAACCCTTTGACTTTTACGTTTATTCAAAAGGTTTTCTTTTATAATTATGGGATTTTTAAATGATTTCAAAAAAGAGATATTTCTCTCCAATATATTAAAATCCAGTGCAAATGTTTACATATTTAACGCAAGCTTAAAAATGTTTTCAGAAAACCCGACTCTCGAGTGTGGTAGACAGGAAGGGATTGGGCATGGACCCATCAAGGCCTGTAATTAGTCGAGAAGTCTCAGAATTAGTTATTTTGTTTTCAGAAGCTTGCATAATGTTTTCAGAAAAACACTGGATTATATTTGAGCAATTTTAAACGTATGCATCTTCTAAAAAATTACATCGGTAGGTCTCATGAGACAACTAGACGTGGAATTGGACGAGGCCCTTTCCCAATTTGATTTATGGTTTTGGCCGAGGCCTTAATCATTTTAGACGTCTTGGCCGAGGCCTTGACAAAATGTTTCAGAATGTTCGGCATTATACATCCCCTCATTATGAAAGTGGTTATTGATATTGCATGTGATTATTCGACCAGTAGAATATCCATGTGAAGAAGTGAATGGCATTATCTCATTTTACTTTTTCCATATTATGTTGATGTTCATGTTTAAAAGGCTTTTGTTTTAGTTATACATTGCCTTAAATTTTTATGTTTATTTATGAAAGCTTCCGCAATATTGTCATTCTTACTGAGCATCTGAGCTCACCCCTTTCAATGTTTTAATATTTTCCAGGATGTGAAGAAGTATTTTATGAATGACCTGCAGGGATTGTGAGAAGAGGATATGAGTGTGGACTATGAAGACTTTGTTATTGTAGTTTTTCACTTTATGATGTAATGTAACGTTTAAGAATGTATCTAGTGTTTACAAGGCTACTAACCTAATCGGTCTTTCAAGACTTGATCTTTTGTGATCATGCCAATGTTACGAAGTAATGCACCGACTCTGGGTAGCTGAAGTCGGGGCATTACAGGTCGACCCGCCCCGGGCGACGACCCGGCCCGACGACCCGACCCGGCTCGGAAAACCCGGCCCGGCGCGGCGGCGCGTTCCGGCACGGCAGCGCGGTCCGGCGCGGCAGCGCGGGCCGGCACGGCGGCGCGTCCTGGGCGCCGTTCGTGTGCCGCGCGCGGGGGGCAAGGCCCCCACCATTCCTCAGCTGGAGGCGTGGCAACCTGCCACGCCTAAAGAAAAACGGCCCCCCTCACATGGGGGCCTGCCTTCGAGAAAACGGGGGGCCTCCTGCCCCCCCTTTGTGAAACCGACCCCCCTCATAATGGGGGGGCATTAAGGCTGGCCGGGGGAAATTATTTCCCCCGGTTTTCTCCCTTCCGGCCGGCCCGACCTGGCTGGCCGGTTCTTCCTCAACGGGACCGGCAAGGCCGGTCCCCCTTCCGGCTTCCGACACCGGCGGCCCCGCTGGCCGCCCGTCTTCTCGTTCCGCCGCGGCCCGAAACCAACCGCAGCCTTCATTGTCCGGCGCGGTGCGACGACACCGCGCCCCTCCACCGCGGCCCCACTCCGGCCGCGGCGCCTTCAACTTTCTTCGACGCGGCGCGACGGCGTCGCGTCCTTGCATTATTTAACGACGCGCTGCGACGGCGCAGCACGTTTCTTGCCGCATGATCCTGCGTAGTGCGACGGCACCGCACCACACCCGTTTCAATCAACAAAAAAATCAACATGAATAGGAGGAGGGTCGTCCGTGTTCGTTCGGTCCGACCCCCTCGCGTTATTTGATAAGAATCGGCCTTTAATGAATGATAAACTTTCACAATCTTTTATATTAAATAAAAATATTTGGAATCAAGGCCCAACAAATATAAACCTTCAAGTTCGAAGGAGAGATCCACATAACATTAAAAAGTTAAAACCTCTACCTTGATTTAAGATGTGACGAGATTCGGCGTCGCGAAAAGAGATGTCGCGGAAGAAGACGTCGTCGGTATTGCGGGTATGGCGCCGCGAAAGATGGTTCCCGAGAACGTGGCGTTCTTCGTCGATGTCCGATTTTTCTTCGCGTTCTTTGTCAAGAGGATGAAGAAACTTCAATACTTCTAAGCCTTCTTTCCAAAAGCTCTCAAACAACACAACCCAACCAAATGAAATAAGTTCTCCACTTATTTAATTAACTTTACATGGCTTTTTAAATTCAAGTGTTTGAAATTCAAAAGACTCACACAACTCACCACATTGAAATCAACTCATTTAAGACATAAGTTATAACTAAGTTAAAATCATTTTAGTGGGAGTTGAGGGGTTTTAGAGGATATAAAGAGATGGGGTTTGTGTGGGCCCCACCACCCTCATAACCTCCCAAGGGAGGTTGGGTGGTTACCCAACTTCCACCATGAGCTAACACTTAGAGTAAGTTAATAAAAATTGTAGTGTAGTTATAAAATAAACTTCCACAATTTTTATTATCAACACTCGTGTAAATGAAACTCCGGAACAGGAGTTCCTAAGTAATTACCGGCGCTGCGGTTCCATCAGTGCCCTCGGAATTCGATTCCAGGCACCGGTTCAAAAGATAGAAATTCCCGCTCGCTCGATCACTGAACGTACCTGAGCCAAACTTCGGAAATTAATTCCGGGCACACCGGGCCTCGGAATCAGGTGCCGTCAGAAACTGCGTTCCTGTAAAATACCAAAGAAAATTAAGAAAAAATTTTCCTATAAATTTCCGGGTCTTTACATTACTCCCACCTCAAGGCTTTACGTCCCCATAAAGCTTCAACACAAACTAGGGTCACAAAAGCGGTACATAGCACGCATCTGAGCCTTCCGCTCCTATGTGCTCACCTGGAGGTTTCCGTACTGCCAAAGAAAGTGCACCCGAGGAATCGATCGTCCTCGTAGGATCTGCTCCTGTCGATCCTCGATCCCCACTGGAATCTCCGTGAAAGACACCCCATCGCCATCATCCAGCTCCTCATGGTCGATGGTATGTGAAGGGTCGAGCACGTATCTCCTCAGTTCAGATTTGTGGAAGTCATCGTGCACCTGGTGCAACTATGGTGAATGGGTCAAGTGGTAAACCACCCCGCCTACCCAGATGGGGACCTAAGAAGGTCCGCTGAACCCTGGAGATAACATGCCGCCTTGGCCACATCTTCGTAAACCTCGTCTAGGTGAGACCCGTATAAGGACGTGATCGTCATCCTCGAACTCCAGAGGTCTCCATTTTCTGTTAGAACTGGAACTCGAAAGGCTGCTGCCACGAGGGTAAGTTTGACCGACTCAAGAGTGATCGGTCACACCCTCCTGTGCAAGAGTTACCCTGCGCTGCCTGGGGTTTCCTTTTCCGCCGACCAATGAAAACCCATCCCGACGTTTTCCTAAAACCGTAAATTTCAGTATGAATAGTTATTGCCCATTCTATACTCAAACTAACGTCGTAAGGCCTCGACGCTGCCACCAATAGATTCCAACCGAAACTCTCGCCTCGAGGGTCTGACCACACCATCGGCGTAAGTGTGATTATCGAGTCTCCTCCCAAGGTATCTCCAGACGTGAGGGTCAAGTCCACGGCTTACCAGAAACTCTAGGTCTGGAACAAGATTTGTGAAAGCAAGGAATGATTCACATCGACGTCCGTTACTACAGCAGCTAGTAGTGTACACAGACTGTCCATTGAATCATTTCTAGAGCCATTGGGTCACACTCCTTGACCGCATGCAGCCGCACTCTTCCTCCGCCCTCCAACTCCCTGAGCCTGGCAGGAATAACTAAGGTGGGTGGTTGTACAATGTTAGGATGTACACCACCTCATGCTGCTCTCCTAGCTCTGCCTCCACGTCTGCTGCTTCATAGACTCATATCTCCTTTAAGCTTCCCCTTCTTTAACATGCCCGAGTCTCTAAGACTGGCACCGGTTTTCTATTTCTTACTGTACTGTGTAGTCTTCATGCTCTCTTGGATGTCTTGGACCTCCTTTAGTCTCACAAGAGCAGCTATGATTTCTTCTTTGCTGAAAAGAGAAATCCAGTCTCATCCCCTGGATGAACCACATTCGTTTCCTAATACAGTCAATCCCAACATGAATGATGCATTCATGCCATGGATGACGTCGTAAGGCCTCGACGTAACTACCAAGAGATCCAACTGTCACTCTCGCCTCCAAGGGTCGAGTCACACTGTCGGCATCAGTGTGAGGTCACTGGGTCTCCTCCACTAGAAATATCGAAAGTGAGGGTCAAGTCAACAGTTTTAACCGAGACCACTCAGTATCAACCAAACAAAAGACAGGAAAGCAAACAAAGATAAGTGTCTTTTTATTATTGCATCTCATAGTACAAGACACGAATACAATAGAAACATGGAACTAGAAGTACAAGGAACGTATCCACTAGTTCCGCTCCTGTACACCTGCTCTTGGAGCTCTACTGCCTTGGTGGCTCCTCCAAAGCTTGTGGATCAACTGTATGAGGAGTCGGACAGTCACGTGCCAGGTGACCCTTTCTGCCGAATGAGTAACACAACCTGCTTCTGGCACGCCTAGCTCTGTTCCCACCCCGGGTGCCCTGCACCACCGGTCCTAAAACCCGAGATCGTCCAACTGCTAGTCTGGTCCTCCTGGACCTCTGCATCATATATCTACTGCCCACAGATGACTCGGCTACTGATCGAAAAACACGTGGAAAAGGCAGAAGCTCCTGTACAGGCTTAGGGTGTAGAGATACTGGCACAAACTCCACCCTGAAGAAGGTCTCGAAGTCTTCCCATGTGAAGTTCATCCCGTCTCAAAACTGAAACAAGTGGCTCCACCACCTGCCTGCTGCTGCCTGAAGGAGGCTGGTAGCAAAGATCACCATGAAGTCTGCCGGCGTCCCCACTAGCCTGAAGACTCTCACCACAGCCTCCAGCCAAACCTCAGCCACTTGCGGGTCCGTCTCTCCCCGGAACCTGGGTGGCCTCTGGCGCTGGAACTCGTGCAGCGCGCTCAAGCGTCGTGCATTGGCTCCTGCTGGGGCTGGTGGCATCGGTGGTCCAACGGGTAGCAGTACCGTTGGTGCCTCCACTGGTGCCTCAACTGCAAGAGGGCCCTGTACCGAATCCTCGTCACTCGACAGGCTGTCAGCACGCACATCCCTCTAGGCTCTAGCTGGTCATCCGTGAAAAGGCATCCTGAAAGAAACATCGTGACATGGTCAAATGTTTATACTTGGTGAGCTGACCTGGTTTGAGCTGTTTTAAGGGAAAACCTTTGAAAACACACACGCAATCAGTGTTTCGTGCACAAAGTCGGAAATCAGTTGTCAGGGTCCTGGTGTATGGATACGTCGGCCGCCCGCACCAACACTGGACTCCCTGAACTGAAAACCACACTCGGTACTCTCAACACTATTGCTTCACAGAAAGAAACATCAGAGTTATAAGTTCAGCGGTAGAACCAAACTCCTCTGATACCAATTTGTCACGACCCGTCCTCGGGGCCCGTGCCGTGACTACCCCAAGCCCGCCTTCCATAGGCCAGGGGCTAGCACCAAGGCGTAAATCCCGGTAAAAAGGGAAGGCATTGCCTTTGTAAAGTAAACAATCACAAAGAGTACAAGCGGAAGAAGTAAACACTAAGTAAAAACTGAGTACAACAGTAAGTGCGGAAAGTAAAAAGGGGCCGGAAATACAAGCCCAACTGTAAAGTACTACTCGAAAGAGAAAACAACAACTAAAAAGTAAAGTTGTTATGCCGAGCTGTCCACTAGAAATCCCACCTGAAGGGTGGGTACAGATAGCTCCTCTGCTCCTCAGGTCCCGCTGTCCCCTCCGAGTATGTCCCGCCCAGTGGTCCACCTATGGGTACCGCCTCGTCGTCACATCCACCTCTGGGTACCGTCTCATCGTGATGTCCTCCTCCCGGTACCATCTCGTCGTATAGTCCACCTCTAGGTACCGTCCAGTCCTCGAACACTCGGCCTCTGTCAGCACTGCCCGTCGTCTGCAACAAACACAATGAGGTGAGAGCATAGCCCGTGCAGGGGTGAGTATAACGATACTCAGTAGGGACCCCGAGACCCTCAAGGTCTCACTAAAACCAACAAGGATAACCACATAGAAGATCTCAACAGATAACCTCTACTTAGGTATATGCCCATACATATACCTAAGTGATCAAGTAACCCATCTCAATCATGAGGAAACACAAGGATTGTGAAATCCACGGATAACTACTACCCAGGTATATGCCCATACATATACCTAAGTTATCAAGTGACCCATCTCAATCATGAGGTAAACACAAAGGTCAAAAGTCTCAGCTCAAACCAGGATTTTCATTATCGAAACCGTAACTGCTGAAGAGCTCCGTCTCTAGAGTGTACAGTGGTCCTATCACGACTCTGAGGTACTACTCACTAACCTAAGACTGCTGAAGTACTCCTCCTGTGTTAGTACCGCGGGTCAGCCACCCAGACACACTAGTGCTTCCCGCCGAGGTATGTCACCCAAACACAGTAGTGCACACCCCCTAGTAGCCTGCTGAGGTACTCTCCGGACGAGTACCGCGGGTCTGCACTATCACACAGGTAGTGCTCCGTCCGCCATGGGTCTGCACCTCAGAAAGTAGTGCTCCGTCCACTGGGCTAGTCGACTCACTCCTAGTCGAGTCGGTCAAGCAGTCTTCAGGTCTCAGCCAGTTACACGGTCTCCGTACTCCGCACGCTCGTCACTGGGAGGGTCCGCTCCATGAGCTACAGTTCGATGCGCCATGTATCTCAATGTCCCACGAAGAAGTATCTCAAAGGACCGCCTTGTCATAGGGGTCTCAACACAACAGACGGCGCGTCAATCGGGCTCCCGGTCTGTGAGTTATTAGCCTTTTCGTCCCAGGGGCCCGGTTGGTTTCGTGAGCGAACCAAACCCGGCCGTATCTCAACTGTACCTCGAACTCTCATAGGGTATACTCATAGGGACCGTTTCTCAACGAGATCACCAACACCGCTGACAGTTCGTCAAACAGACGTTCTGTCAGAAAGGTATCAGCTTTTCCGTTCCAGGGGCCCGGTTGGATTTCTGTGCGATCCAACCCAGCCACTATCCATCTACATCCAAATCTCGGGCGGAGAATGTCAAAAGTTCCGTATCGTCCACAGGAACTCAACGCAACAGACGGCACGTCAATCGGACGCCCGGTCTGAGATTTATTGGCTTTTTCGTTCTAGGGGCCCGGTTGGGTTTTAAGAAAAACAACCCGACCGTACTCCACCTGTGTCTAAACCTTGGGAGGAGTATGCCAAAAGATCCGTCTCATCAAGAGGAATTCAACGAAATAGACGGCGCGTAAATCGGACACCCGGTCTGTTAGTTATTGGCCTTTCCGTCTCACACCCACCCTGAGAAACTTCCCAGGAGGTCACCCATCCTGATCACTACTCTTGGACAAACACGCTTAACTATGGTGTTTTAACCACGTAGGCTCCCGAAAAGGAAGGTGCACCTTGAGTGTAGTATACCGAAACGACCGTCTCGATCCAATGATCGCGTTGCTGCTGACGGCGAGTCATTTGGAGGCCCGTAGCCCAAGATACGGGCATTTGACCAAAAGTGGTCCGAAACTGGGGGTCTGGGCCCAGGCTGACCCGGCCTGACCCCCCTGGGTCGGTCGAACTGGGTCGACCCGCCCGGGCGGCGACCCGGCCCGACTACCAGGCCCGACTTGGAAAACCCGGCCCGGCGCGGTGGCGCGGGCCGGTGCGGTGGCGTGGTCCGGCGTGGCGGCGCGGTCCGGCGTGACGGCGCGGTCCGGCGCGGCGGCGCCTGCCGGCACGGCGGCGCGGTCCGGCGCGGCGGCGCCTGCCGGCACGGCGGCGCGGCCTGGGCGCCGTTCGTGTGTCGCGCGTGGGGGGGCAAAGCCCTCGCCTTTCCTCAGCGGGCGGCACGGCAACCTGCTGCGCCTAAAGAAAAACGGTCCCCCTCACGTGGGGGCCTGCCTTCGAGAAAACGGGGGGGCCTCCTGCCCCCCTTTGTGAAACCGGCCCCCCTCATAATGGGGGGGGCATTAAGGCTGGAAGGGGGAAATTATTTCCCCCGGTTTTCTCCCTTCCGGTCGGCCCAACTTGGCCGGCCGGTTCTTCCTCAACGGGACCGGCAGGGCCGGTCCCCCTTCCGGCTTCCGACACCGGCGGCCCGGCTGGCCGCCGGTCTTCTCGTTTCACCGCGGCCCGGAACCGGCCGCGGCCTTCGTTTTCTGGCATGGTGCGACGACACCGCGCCCCTCCACCGCGGCCCCGCTCTGGCCGCGGAGCCTTCAACTTTCTTCGACGCGGCGCGACGGCGTCGCGTCTTTGCATTATTTAACGACGCGGCGCGATGACACCGCGCGTTTCTTGCCGCATGATCCTGCGCAGTGCGTCGGCACCGCGCCACACCCGTTTCAATCCACAACAAAATCAACATGAATAGGAGGAGGGTCGGCCGTGTTCGTGTGGTCCGCCCCCCTCGCGTTATTTGCTAACAATCGGCCTTTAATGAATGATAAACTTTCACAATCTTTTAAATTAAATAAAAAGATTTGGAATCAAGGCCCGACAAATATAAACCTTCAAGTTCGAAGGAGAGATCCACATAACTTTAAAAAGTTAAAACCCCTACCTTGATTTAAGAGGTGACGAGATTCGGTGTCGCGAAAAGAGATGTCGCGGAAGAAGACGTCGTCGGTATTGCGGGTATGGCGTCGCGGAAGACGGTTCCTGAGAACGTGGCGTTCTTCGTCGATGTCCGATTGTTCTTCGCGTTCTTTGTCAAGAGGATGAATAAACTTCAAGACTTCTAAGACTTCTTTCCAAAAGCTCTCAAAAAACACAACCCAACCAAATGAAATAAGTTCACCACTTATTTAATTAACTTCACTTGGCTTTTGAAATTCAAGTGTTGGAAATTCAAAAGACTCACACAACTCACCACATTAAAATCAACTCATTTAAGACATAAGTTATATCTAAGTTAAAATCATTTAAGTGGGAGTTGAGGGGTTTTAGAGGATATGAAGAGGTGGGGTTCGTGTGGGCCCCACCACCCTCATAACCTCCCAAGGGAGGTTGGGTGGTTAACCAACTTTCACCATGAGCTAACACTTAGAGTAAGTTAATAAAAATTGTAGTGTAGTTATAAAATAAACTTACACAATTTTTATTATCAACACTCGTGTAAACACAACTCCGGAACAGGAGTTCCTAAGTAATTACCGGCGCTGCGGTTCCATCGGTGCCCTCGGAATTCGATTCCGGGCACCGGTTCAAAAGATAGAAATTCCCGCTCGCTCGTTCACTGAACGTACCCGAGCCAAACTTCGGAAATAAATTCCGGGCACACCGGGCCTCGGAATCAGGCGCCGTCAGAAACTGCGTTCTTGTAAAATTCCAAAGAAAATTAAGAAAAAAATTTCCTTGAAATTTCCGGGTCTTTATAGCTGGAATGTTACACCATCATATGAAATTCTTTGAACAATACTTAGAATTCCCACGCTCCCCCCTTTGTCTCCAGAAGACAAACAGAACAGATTTTCCATTATGTTCTCATGAATCCCCATAAGACCATTTCTGGGTGACATGATGAATCACCTATAGGGAGGTTGATTTTCCTTAGAAATATCTATATAATCTCATAGGATCCCCACCCAATTTAAAATAATAAAAGGAAATAAAAGGGAGATTAATGGGAGCCTCTTTCAGTTCTTAAACTCATGTGACGGACCCATGTAGCATGTGAGACATCAGGGAATCCCCACTAACATGCCTTCATCATCGCAAAAGTGTCTGATGTCTTGTAATCTTGGTCACATTAGTAGTTTCAGACTTTTCCATGTATTCTGATCCTCCATCATTGGTTCCAAAGACAAACATAAGGGTTTTTCCATGATGTTCTCTCATATCTCCCCAAAACCATTTATTTTTAATGTGGTGCATTCCCAATGGAGAGACTGATTTTCTTCAACAGTAGTTGTTATTTCTCAAGAGGCCCTCTTGGATTACAATGATACCTGCCACACAATGTCGTGAAAACAGGGGTGGAAAGGCCTTGAAATACCCCACCATAGCATGAAAACTAAAAGCCCGTATTGAGGGAAAATATTTTGGACCTCTCATCAACATCATATCTTATTACATGGTGTGAATGATCCCATGACCAGAAATATTTCTACTAGGATGGATCCTTAGAACAACCAGAGTTGTCATGCCGCATGCATAGGCACTTCGTGTGAACACTCAGACATCATATGAAGGTATTCTGAATACTCACGTGAACAACATCATTCATTTCTGATAGGTCATTTTGTAATTAAACAAGTTAGAATTGAAAAAAAATTAAATAATTCATAATATAATTGTGGGAAAATAGAAAAAATATTCAGACACTTATATGAAGAACATATAAGCATATTCTCATGAACTTCACATGAATCATCTGAGTCATGTGACATCACTAGGAAATGTTGTCCAAATCATGAAACACACTTTTGGTTAACTATTGGGATCATACAATGTCCCTATAAGAATGTCAATGAATGTCACATAGTGACCACCGAGCATACCATACAATTATTCAGAAACCCTACCAACTATCAATCCAATTCTTGTAATGTACTATAGACATGTCACCAAGATCACATCATAACAACACTTTATGTTAGCCGAGTGTCGCGATAACTTTTGGGTATGTGATCTGTCTATTATGATGTCCCACAGAATGGTGACCCTATTTTATGGTGAGATCTAGATATATAAAACTAGGTTATTGATAACCCACCAAACATGTTTCATTTCCTCCTGTGTCACCCTCCAAAGAGTGTTATCCAGCATTCATGAGACACTACGTAATTTCAGTTAGATGTTTCCACACCCTATAATCAAGGGATCCAAAATCATGTGATGGATTTCAAGAAATATTTTCCGGGCCTTCCAATATCCATTGGAATGTTCAATAGGATCAAATGAAATTCTTCAAACAAACTATCCTAGATAATGTAACGGCTTTAGAACAATTCACTCAGTTATCACGATGAAACATGATCAAACCATCCTAGACATGAGGCTCCCTCTGAGACATGATGTGTTCACTCTTGTGAGACCCTCCACTACAATCATTTCATCCATATTTAGTGATCAAACCAAGGAAATTTCGTTAGATCAGGAAATTCAAACTAAGACAGGCCAATTGATATCGTGAGATGGCATCACAAACAAATTGAACATGTCTTGACTTGTACTCCGAACAGGACATCCATGATTATGAAATGGATTCTCAGATAAACTATATATGTCATAAGTTTCCTATAGATACATTCCAATTTAGATAACATGATGGATTCAAGGACAAGTCAGCTTGGTCTTGTGATGTCTTTGAAAAAATTATTCCTTGATCCTATGAAAACCATTAGATATTTCATCCATGTTTTCTAATATCCCCCATAAAAGTCAACTGGATCATGAAAATGTATTTGGACATGTGAGGATGACATTCTATGACATATATTATAGGAAACCTGGCCATATCAATCAATGAATCAATCTAGATGGGGATGACAAGTAGCCCTGGACAATAAGGGAATCCTCATAGTGTAATCCCAAACAAGTTGCATAATATGATATGCCACACATATATGGCCAACCTATATGAATGAGTCCCAACTAGTGAACTATTATAACTTTTATTCATTCCATATCTTCGATACATATGTTCCCTTCTGATATCCCATCCCCCAATAAGAATCCAGTTCATTGTAATTTCAATCATGTCTTACATATTTCTGACTAATGGGACTAAATCCTCCCATGAGTCTCCCTTCCTTTTTAATCCATCAACGGATGAAATGTGGGATAATATATGGGAATAATATTAAGTATCCTTCATGACCATGCCACTAATTAACTCAATCCCATCAACATGATTGGAATGCAATGTACAATGATAAATATTATTCTTGTTGAAAAACTGGATATATGGGATACATTAATAAGGACTGATCTCAATACCATATCATCTACAGGTAGGGTAATCATCCCTCTCAAAGGGAAACATTAAATTGAAATCTCTATATGGATATGATCTCATCCAATGTGTATGATATGTTGTTATCTTGTGTTTCTCAAACTAAAAATGTATCATGTGGGATTGGAGGAAAGTGATGAATTTATCAAATGCATTATGAGAATTCCTAGAGTATGAGATCTCTACCATTGGATTGAATGTATGATTACATCTCATCTATTCTAAAAGGTATACAATCCTAATGATGTAGTCAAGGGATGTATTATTTGAAAAATTACCACATAGGGCCCCTATTTTCCATCTTTCGCGTAAGATATTTCTGTTATATGATCAATATTTATTCTAATTTCTATCTCCAATAGGATACATCAGATGACTCTTAAATGTGTGTGCCTGAAATTTAAATTATTATAACATGACTTTAGACTACATGGAAAAGTCTTTTAAAACAACCTTATACTATGTCAAATGAAATATGTGGATTTTGATCCAAATTTTAAAAGGAATGTAGGACACCTCATAGAGTTTCAATCCCATATCTAAGACACCAACCCCCTCCTTAGAAGAAAATAAATTCGTAAGTGCCCAGACATGCAAAAAACCCAAATCATTATAAAATAATAAGATAGAAATATTGAACTTGTGTTATTCATGAACATGTTTTTATCAATACATGTTAATAATCAATCCATTAATAAATGGGTATCGATTCCAATATCGAGGTCTTGGAAGTATTTGAAAAACATATCTTTACTCTATAATAGAGTCCCTTAGTAGAAAAAATAAGCTTTAAATGGTAAAATGAGTCCAAACACCCATTCTATAGACTAATTTGAGTACATAAGCATCAATGTGTGTTACATCCCAAAGGACCACCTACTTTGAAAATCAGATTCTTACTATGTTATGGATGTTGAAACCATTGTAATTTCACTGGGAATACTAAAAAATAGAAAAACTAATGAAAATGATTGAGCAAGGTATTAAACCCCAAAAATTAATCTATCACCTGAATCATATCCAAAATATATTTCCTAAAAATTTTTATTAAATAACATAAAAGACTATTAAATTGATTTTGTAGACAATTAAAAATATTGAACTTTAAAAAATAATTTTAATTTTTCTATAATAAGAAAATAACCATTTAACATAATATTGAAACATTTTCTATATCATCAACGATTTTATAAAAAAAATCATATATTTCTATTTTTTAAATAATTTTCATTATTTTCATACAACATGAATTTGCACTGTATCAGTGTTGTGTATGAAATTATATTAATTATTTAATAATTTTTTAAAAATTACTAAAATCATATAAAAATTTTACTCATAATAAAAATATATATTTTATAATAATTTATTTCTTGATATTATCCATGCTGAAAATGTTATTTATATTAATCAAAAGAAATATAATTTTCATAATATTCATTACTTAATAAAATATAATTGTCATTATCAAAGATCAACAGAAAAAAAATTCCATATATTAATATATTTGATGTGGGTAATCATATAAAAATCATATGACATATTAATGTAACGTTTCTATTGGTTTTAATGCTTCTTCAAATTATTTTATACCCTAGTTAACCCAATTTACACTTTACTATAGTGATAAATATTTACAATTGTTATTATGCATTTAAAAAAAATTATTTTAAATAATTAAAAATATTTGATCATTTTGATTCCATGTATGGAATCCTTTTTTAAAATTTATTCCATATATGTTTCAAAAATATATTTTATAATAAAATAATAAAAAATTGAAAACAAAATTCCAGAAAAAATCCATCTTAACTTTAAAAATTTATCATCTAGAAATAACGATTAATGTTAATCACGATGAAATTAATTAAACAATATGGAAATAAGGGTAACATATGTAATTTTAAATCAAATTAAAAAAAAGACTCTTTGTAAACACATAAAAATAATTATAGTTATCTTTAATATTATAATTTTCCACTTTTTTCCCAAAATTCAACTTTTTATTAAAATTATAAAAACGTCACTCTATGTTAAAATTTATATCATACTTACTAAAACTACTTTAATTTGGTTGAATAAAATTTTTATTAGTGGTATATATTAATAATAATTTCTTTATAAAATGTAATGAAATCATTTTTGATGAAAACACATTTTTGTATTCTAAAATGGTTTTACTAATAATTGAGTGAAATATCCTAATATCTATTCATTAATTTCATAATTTTCTAGAAATATATATGTATCCTAATTTAGTTCCTCTTATTCATACCCACCAATTTAATAGCTATGCTATAACAGTCATATTTGATATTAATATTTTGATGTCGTTAAATTATGATGTTGAGTGTCCTATATTATTTTGAGCATATTTGTATTATAAAATCTTGTTGCATTTCATTCTACACCCTAAAGGAAATCGTTTCTTTAAAATTTATCCCATATCCTATAATATGGGTATATAACATTATTTAACATAAATTAAAAGTATTGGAAGATAAAACATACAATCATAAATGGAAAAACTTATTACTATTTTTTAAAATATATTTATAGGAAACATGAATTGTAAAATGTTTAACAAAACAACAATATAAACAGAAGAAAATTAAAAACATAAGTTCTCTTATAATTTAAAAAATTTGTATTACAAGATAAGGATAACGTTGGTGTTAATTGGAAACATGGACATGGAAAGAATATACCTTAAAGGGATACCATATTATTTTTTAAGAAGAGATGAGTCATTTTATTCATTAAAATAATTTCATTAAAGGATAAAATTTATATTTCAAGATCCTTTTCCTAATTTTGAGGGATTATATTATCATATGTATAGACAAAACCAAAAAATATACAAACATAATTTCTTTCTATTTTATAATCCCAACTACATAGTTTGGATGGTCTTTAATCAATTTCTATTTTCATCGAAACTCTTTTTCCATGAAATAAATATTTAAGAAGAATTTTTATTCTTTAATAAAAAAATAACAATATAAGGAATCAAAAGATCCAAAAATTGATAAAACATTACTCCTAATATGTTTATAAATTATCCAAATCCAAAATAGTTATCACATGGTAAGAAAATATCCAATATGATGATATATTACAATAAGAATAAGTTCCTCAATAATAAAACCCAATGATATCATTAAAAATTATATAAATATATAACCAATGAAACATAATTATATTTCTAATGATGTTCAAATCCAAAATATATAAATTCTTGATCACATATTATTCTAATATAATTTAATAGTTATCTCCAAATAACATTATTCAATCATAATATCATATTCCAAAAAATATATCTTTCCTTATAACATAATCTCAAATATAATATGATTTTACATAAATAAATAGAATAACCATAAATACAAAAAAAAATCATATATAATTCCAAAATTTAATTCAACTTTTATTAAATAAATAACAAATCACCTTTTCGTAGAGTATTTCCATTTAACACAATAATAAAATGTTCCCAAAAAATGTGATGTTATGGAATAAAATAATATTAATCACATAATAACATAGTAACATTAAAATTTTATATTAATTTATATGATAAATCATATACTTTCCAAATATAATAACACTATTATCTCATTTTTCCATAATTACATCCTCATTATAGATCTTATAATTTATTATGGTCATCAATGTCATTCATGTTATATTCAAAAAATATAAAAGAATTATTTCAAAAATAACTTATTTATAGTAAAAAAGGTTAATCATAATGTGAATATATACCTTAAATTAATTTAATAACATAATAAAATTTTCCCATGTATTAGTGGTTACCCTTAAATCCCATCAGATACAGCATTATAAGTGGTTTTTCTTCCATTGAACTAATGATAAACCATATAACTTATAAGTCCATGATGGGGTCTATAAATCTTATGTTAACCTAACATGATAACATCCCATTCAGAAATTTTATCTAATCAAGACTCTGATATCATATATTATAGCCCTAAATTATTACTCTTGAATCCGATGAAAAAATAATCTTTACATTTCTACCTTTGATACCAATAAATGTGACCCAATTTTATCCATGAAAAACATTAATCATTGTATGGAATAATTGGTCCATGATAACCCCATGGAGCTTTTAGTTATATTTTCTTATAAAATTGTGATAACATTTTATATAAAAAGGTGGAAATTTACAATTAGTGTCAATTTGTTTTGTTAAAATATATCCTTCATAAATACACATTATCAAATTTAAATATGATAACAACATCTAGAAATATGATTTCATTAATACTTATAATCATACTAGATACCTATGGAAAATCACCTAAATAAAAGGGATGAGTAAAAATAATAATTAAGTGACAAATAAAAAAATAAAACTTTCTATTGAAACCATGAGATGATATGAGAGAGTCAATGGTTAATATATTAAAGATATAGTTCAAAAAACTTTGTATTTGCACAATATTATAAATTTAATTATGAACGTTATTCCTAAAACACATTGCTAGAACAGATAAAGGAAAAATCATTATCCTGAGGGATTCTTATAAAACCTAAAACCCCTTTTAAATTATTTTCATAAATACATTATATTTTCCATCAAGGGGACTAATCATTCCTTAACCAAATAACCAATAGATTACACTCCAAAATAATAAAATTTCAATAAATTGTCATTTGAAATCAATGAAAAGTCATGTAGTTTCCATGTGACATCATCCTCACAGAACACATACAATAGTTTTTATATAATCTCATATATATGGAGTCAACCACTCTATTAATTACAACATAATTATTTTAAGATCATTATTATTACCCAATGAATTTGATAGCTATATCAGGATTACCCATCATACTAAATATCCTAAATTTTTAATAATAATAGAAATATTAAGGTTTTCATTTTTAGTATCAATCATAGAAAATATATTTTTGGGCCCATAAATAAAATATTTTATGGATATTGATTTATCACATTCCTTTAAAAACTTAATTTTGAAACTAAAATACCTAGAAAAATGGAATAATGTGTTTAAATTGACGAAATTATGGAATCATACAAAAGATCAAAAATTATATAATAACATTTTTCATGGTGGGAAAGTAGACTAATTTTATAAACATTAAGAAGCATTTATTTTGTAATTTATAATGAAATACAAACATTTTTGGTGGAATATAAAAAATATTCCATTTGAATAATTTTTTAATAATGAGAAAGGAGATTTAAAATACCATTTTAAATTATTTTATTTAATTATCTAATTATCCATATCAAATTATAGATATTAAAGATAAGTATTAGAAATAAATTTGAAAAAAAAATTGAAACTACATTTTCAGATAGAATATCCCTTACCCCTCCCCAAGTTGTCTCATACATTATATAAATATTATATAATGAAATTATATTAATTATTTTCATTCATAATAAAACAGTTCATTTTCGTCACTTATCATAATATATATGATTCAATTTATATTAATTTATTATATAGGTAATAAATTTATTATGTTCTTGTCTTCTGACTCGAGGAATTTCAGTTCATGATCCCAAAAGAAACTTTGGTAGGAAATATTTTTATTCCAAGGATTCAATATTTCATCATCTATAGAATAATATTTATTAAATAATTATCATTTTAGGTAGATAATTAATTTTTAGGTTAATCAAAGAATATTCTTTAAGAAACATAAAATTCATCACCTCATGAGTTGGTAGCCCACACATACACAAAAGTGATGTTTATTGTTAGAATAGATGGAAAATAAAAATATAAAATATAATATTAATGTTTAAAAATAATTATAATCTAAGAAAAATACAATAACTTCAATAAATCCATCCTTATGTCCATCCTTGAGAGGTAGATCTTGATAAATGATGTATATCATTATGTGAAGATCATAGTATGTATATATGAACATGTGATTATTTCATTATTAATGAATGAAATTATATGAATAAAGATGATATATTTTATTAAAAAATCAAAATTATTTCATTATTATAATTTATTTAACAAAAATATATCATAACAACCAATATTGAAGGATTGTGATGAGAAACACAGTGAATCGGTTCACAAGGCTGTAGTTAATACATATATAGGATTGATGGTTTCATTTCCCAATTTTTTGGAAAAGGAGATCAATAAGGTTATACAATTAGAAGCATAACCTCTTAATATATTATTGACACTAATGTTACAATATATTAATAATTATTATATAAATAAAGGAAATATATGTAGACATAAAATGAAAATGATAATTTAAGATGACTACCTCCACTTTGAAGAACCTCATTTAGATATCTCATTAAGGAACCCAATGACGATATTTAAAAATAATAAACAATAATGTAGATAATTTTTATAATAATATTATTTTTAGAAATTATTTGAGATATTTTTTGAGTTAACAATGATTAATAGTTGAGAAACTATGTCCATATATACAAGAGGAGAGGTTAAACTAAGGGTTTTCAAAGAATATTGAATTGATATAATTTAATTTTCATGGTCATATGGAAACAAATTTATATGTTTAGAATATGAGCTTCATATAAGACTATAAACTCTCATAAAATAATATTTATAATAATTTATTTAATTTAATAAATGATGTGTCTTAGATTTAAGTTGATGTTATTCCTCTAGTAAATTAAAATGTTAACTGTGTTTTTTAGATTATTAGGGTCATGAAATTTAAAATAAATTGAAACTGATAGATAGGTGGATAATGGTAGATATTATTGACCATAACCATTTATATTGACTAAAGATTTCATTTTTAGAATTTTATTTCATTTAATATAACATTATTTATCCTAAAATTTCATTATATTCATTTTACGGACTAATCAAATAAACATTCCTATAAAAAAACCGATACTATAAATCAATTAAAATATAAATGTTAAAAAATATAAAAAAACATAGATTTATATAATTTTTTTGACAGCAGAAATCAAGAATGAAACATTACTTTTAGTATTTTAAAACATTATTTACATCAGTTTTTTATTTCCTATAAGAAACCATATTGTTGGTGATTAAGACATTAATTTAAATACTTGAATGGAAATGATATGTTTTTTAAAAATTAATATTTTACATTTTTCTCAAAAAAATAAACATATTTAAGAAATTTACAGAAAATCACACTGTTAATTTTGAATGTCTTATTTCCCAAATTATATATAATTATGATTGAAAAAATGGTTGGAATTAATTATAATTTTCATATATAAAATATAATGATAATCTCAATTTAGGTAATTCATTAATATGTTTAATCATTTGAGTAAACGAAATTTGATATATATATAAATATATATATATAAAAAATATTTATTTTATTTCTCTTCTTTTTCGGAATGGTTAGGTAGTTATGGAAAATAAATGGTTTCTTGTTATGGAGGTGGTATCCCTCAAACACATCTGATTAACATTTTCAATTTTTACAAATGAGAAGGGGATAATTTTTCAATATTATTCCATTATTATAATATTAAATAAATATACTATTGATATTGAATTTATCATTTTAATATGTCGTAATGAAATTTTAAGATTAGTATTTACATTAAAATATATATAACTGTCAAATGAGCAGTTAGAAATTTATAAATCACATATTGGAGTATCTCATTTTAAATCGGGTGTAAGCCCTTGAGGGATGATATTTACTATGAATAGAAACTATTGAATAGTAAAAGTAATATTAAATAGGTGTTTTTTTCTTTATATTATGGGATAAATATGTGGGTTTTTTAGGGTGAGTTTTGAGTGGATTTCTTCTTTAGTAAATGAAAAGGGATGAAATTTCTATTAAAATCCAATAAATTTTAATAATAGGAAGTCACAATTATTTAATGTGGACAAAAATTTTTAGAAGACATCGAAGGGGAAGGTATTATTTTGATAAAATACTTAAACACCCATTCTAACACATGTTTCAAAAAAAATTCTTCCCCCACTAGGTTATAACAATTCCACAACGTTTGATGATTATAGAGGAAAATAGTTTTCTAGAATTTAATATTTCCTCAATTAATGATAATATAATTGTAATAACTGCATAATATTTTAGGTAATTAATATAATAATAATGTCTGATTAATTTTATAAATTATTAAAAAATAATTTTTAAAATAATAATTAGATAATAAATAAATGTTTCTGAAAAATCAGTCTTATTTTATAAAATGAATAGTACAGAATTATTAATCTAAAAAACACTTTTAGAATTATAATGACAGTAATTAAATACATATTAATTATTATATATATTTTTTGATTTACCAATTCCTACTAATTCACTAATAATTTTATAAATTTCACGTTTTAAAAAAAAATTTATATAGAATAATTCAACTAAATAACAATTTAAAAAATATTATATTAATGAAATTTTAACATGATAATTTAAAAAAAGATTTTCATTTATCCAAATTTAATTTATTATATATTTAATTTATTTAGAATATATAATAATAAATTTTGGTGAAGAACATTTTTTAGAGAAAATTATTTCATGGTATACTAACTATTCATCTAAATATAATTCTAATTTGTAATTTTTGAAAAATAAAAAAAATTATATTTATTAAAATAAATTTCATTCTTCAATTTTTTTATATTCTTATATATTTTTATTGAAATTTTTTTAAATGTCAACTTTATTTCATAAGATGGTTATAATTATTTATACCCACAAACACATGAACTTCAATACATTGTTCAACTCTTATTTTAATTGAAATATTTGTAGTCTATTAGTTTTTTGTGTTTCTTATATGAATATTTTAAAAACATAATACACATTTAAGGATAAATATGTAACATACATCATGTTTTACCACATAAATAATCATTAATGAAATAATGTTAAATACATCAAGAAATAACTCACATGGAATAAGGATTGTTTTCTAGGTTAAAACACCCATGTTATTGAGATGATATTCCAATAATTATAGTAATTTGAATATTTATTTTCATGCCATTATAGTATTATTTACAAGAACAATGTTCAAGGATATTTAAGATGATGAAGAATGCTAATTATAATAATGATCGCGTTGAAAGGAAATAATTGTATCTATAAATATGTATAACTGTGGTATTAAAAAAAGACTATATACAGTGCAGTGTGGCATCAATGTCTTATCTTTTTAGTGGATAAATGTATTACCATGTACAGGATCATTATTTAAATCCATATATATTTTATTTTAACTATTTATATTATAGTATGTATACAATTTTATCCTTAAAATCTCTATAGTGAGAAAACAGAAGTCTCCATAATATTGAAATATTAAAAAATCAATCCTTATGGAAACTATACATATCATAAATGCTTGAGATGCGATTTATAATCCTATATAAGAATTGAACACGTCATTTTCATGAATAAATAATGAAATCGTGAAATCAATTAATTTTTTAATTCATTAACTCATAAAATCATCATTACTATATATCAATTGTCAACTCATACTATAATTCAACTAATCAATTTTCATGTTATAACTAATTTTAATATGATAGAACTTGCAATCCACATGAATAACTTGTATGAATCAATATTTTATAAAATAATCTAAATATGTCAGTTTTATGGTAACCACATAATTAGACATAATATTGCTTTAGAAAGACCTAAAACTATTTATGAATATAGAAATTTTTAATTTATCATGTCTTTCTTAAGACAAAATCATGGATTTATGTTTTAAATTTACATTATATGAGTTATCTCACTCCAAATCTAATAAATTGTAGATAATCATCAACCTTTATTTCAATATCACCTAATGGTATCTTCAATATCCACCTATTAATTACACTTATAATATAAAAAATTAAATCATAGATCCTCTATAAGAATCCTAAAATAACTCCACATGTCATCCTCCTTAAGTAAAACTACCCCCTTATTCCTTAATTATCACCAATAAAAAAAATTGATTTTTACCCCTTTATAAAAATATAACTTTCCGTATTGTCCCCCATTGTAAAAAAAATGAATGTAATAAAAGTGGGAAAACAAACTAGAATAAAAACATGGAATTTATCCAATAATATACTCCTAACAAAGTTCTAATGTTTTGATGTGTATACTTTATTAATGAATTTTTCAATATAACATCAATTTCATCCTTTGTTATAACATAGTATAATATAAACTCCCAACGATCCACCTTATCCTTAATGATGTGGTATATGATTTCAACATGATTAGATCTCAAATAATTTATCAAATTCATTTAATATATCATTTTAGTTTCAATATCATACATAATTATCAATGTGTCTGAAAAAATAACCCTCATTTACTCAAGAAGTTACTTCACCCACATAATTTTTTTTGTCTCGTGATGTAATTACATACAACAATATTATAATGTTTAATTATAATGAGTATTTATTCTTTTATTTCTATGAAATTCACATTCATTCAATAAGGAATATACCTCATGAAAATGAAATTTATCCACTAGTTTTCATATTCATTATATTGAGAACTACAATGACACGCTATGGTATTTAATATTTGTATATGGATATGATATTCCTTCTTTTATAAGGTGGGATGCGAGTAACTAAAACATTTATAGAGTTGGATCTTTTTAATCAAGAGGAGAAGATGGGAGGTCATTGAAATCTCACAAGGGTTAATGTCACATAATAAAAAATTCCCTAAAATATATAATACATTTAAATGACTCTTATAAATAATGGAATCTTACATTGGATATATATTAATTGAATCAATTATTTATTTGTAAATGCAAACACATATTGATGGGGAGGATGATTATATTCAGTTTATTACACATCATGGAAATATTGGATGTTGATCTATCTTCCTATTATTGAGTAATGAGGAAATAATAAGATAATCACATAAGGAAAATGATACAACTGTTTTTATAAATACAAGTAGAAAAAAAATTTATCTTCCACAAATCGAACTAAGATGCCATACCATATTATTCAATTGAGAAAACATATATTTAATAATAATGAAATTTAATTCTCATAACATATGTAATATTTTTCTCATCCAAGAATGATTGATATTATTTTCCCTTTTGGTTTCATGTTCCCTACAAACAATCCATCATATGGTCATCAAATATGAAATCATATTATCATCTAATAAATAATCTCATTATCATAATATTTAGTATCCTATTATCATAAAACAAATAATGGTGTTCTAAAAAAATATGGAATCCCATATTCTATAATAGGGGATGGTCAAGTTATTATGGATCCAAGAAGGTGGGTCATCCAATTATCATCATGTAGGAATTATTTTTCAAATCACACATGGATGGGTCCCTCTAATACTTATCACATTAGGGAATATAATCCTCTTATGATCACCACATATGAATTGTTTATAATATTATACTCATCACATAAAGTCAATTGAGACTCATATTATCACACAGTTGATCATACATGGATTTAGTGTTCTGTGAATTATCTATGTGGTTTTGTGATATCTATAAAATATGTTCTATTTAGGGGATCAGTGACTCTATGAAATATTGATGGGATGCGAGTAGATTTTGAAATTTTGGGATTGAACAATGAGAAGTGTCAAAAATATATTACAAGAATCAAAATTAATACACAAATATTTCACGATACATAACATAAGATTAATTTATATTATAAATCTAATTTTTCTAACATCATTTTGTATGGATCCCTTTTGTCACGACCCGCCCTTGGGTCCCGTGCCGTGACTACCCCAAGCCTGCCTTCCATAGGCCAGGGGCTGGCGACTAGCACCAAGGCGTAATTCCCGGTAAAAAGGGAAGGCATTTCCTTTGAAAAGTAAACAAGCACCATAGAGTAAGCAAGCGGAATAGTAACACTAAGTAAAAACAGAGTACAACTAAAAGTGCGGAAAAGTAAATGGGCCAGTATACAAACCCAAACTGAAAGTAAAGTACAACTCGAAAGGTAAAACAAAAACTGTAAAGTAAAAGCCGCTACACCGAGCTATCCACTGGAGATCCCACCTGAAGGGTGGGTACAGATAGCTCCACTGCTCCACGGGTCCCACCGTCCGCTCCGGGCACGTCCGCCTAGTGGTCCACCTCTAGGTACCGTTCTGCTCTGCAAGCCTCAGCCACGATCAACGCTGTCCGTCGTCTGCAACCAACACAACGTAGTGCAGGCATAGCCCAGGCAGGGGTGAGTATAAGCTACTCAGTAGGGACCCCGAGACCCCTGAAGGTCTCCCAAAATCTACAAAGGATAAACCACAAAAGTGAGATACAAACACGAAGTAACAACTGACACTGCTTAGGTATATGCCCATACATATACCTAAGTCATCAATTCCAAAACGCTCCAACCTTCGATCCCAAGTACAACTCAGTCCACACAGGAAAGTAAACGTATTCCACACAGGAAAGCAAAACGAAATCCACACAGGATAACACAACTCATTCCACACAGGAAAGCAACAGGATTCAGCTCACACAGGTATACTTCTTCGAAAGACGATAAAGATGATCTCTGATCCATCTAAGTCGTTGGACCCATGAAGGATCGATAGGTAACTAACACCCGCAAAAGACCCAAATAGGATCGGGCCCACATAGGACCTGTAGGCGCTGGTTCACACAGGACCGCTGAGCGCAATGACCCACACAGGATTGGACCCACACAGGATCGGGCCCACACATGACCTGTAGCACTGATCCACATAGGATCGCTGAGTGCTGTAGTCGTCGTCGTCGAATCCACTAAGGATCTCTGTACTGTCGTCGTCGCAGTCACAGTAGTAGTAGTAGTAGCAGTAGTAGTAGCAGTAGCAGTAGCAGTCACAGTCGCAGTCACAGTCGCAGCCAGCTCTAGGGTTCCCGCACACAACAAGCTCGTTCGGGAGGGTCCGCTCCATGAGCCGAGAGGCTGATACATCAACTGTCACAAAGTCCAGATTTGATGTATCCAAAAGTTCTGTATCGTCAACAGGAACTCAACGCAACAGACGACGCGTCGATCGGACGCCCGGTCTGAGAGTTATTGGCTTTTTCGTCCCAGGGGCCTTGTTGGTTTTTAAGGCAAAACCAACCCGACCGTACTCAACATGCGTCCAAACCACGGGCGGAGTATGCCAAAAGATCCGTCTCACTAATAGGAACACAACAAAGCTGACGACACGTCAATCGGACGTCCGTAGCTCAAGATATGAGCATTTCTGCTCCGAGGGCCCGGTTGGTTTCGTGTACGAACCAACCCGGCCGAACTCAAAATATTCCGAAACATTGAGTGCGTTATACCGAATCGACCGTCTCGACCCAAGGATCGCATCGCCACTGATATTTTGTCGATCGGAGGTCCGTAGCTCAAGTTATGAGCAAAAGACCGAAGTCGATTCGAAAACGGGGGGTCCGGGTCCGGGCCGACCCGGGTCGACCCGGGTCCGACCCGGCCCGGCCGGCGGCGCGGTCCGGCGTGGTCCGGCGCGGCCGGGGCGCCGCTCGGGTGCCACGCACGGGGGGCAAAGCCCCCGCTTTCCTTCAGCTAGCGGCGCGGCTGGGTGCCGCGCCTTGGAGAAACCGGCCCCCCTCGTGGGGGGCTGCCTTTGAGAAAAACAGGGGGGCGCTACCCCCCATTTGTGAAACCGCGGCCCCCCCATTATGGGGGGCCGGTTTTGGCCAGCCGGGGGAATTAATTCCCCCGGTTCTTCTCCCTTCCGGCCGGCCCAACCAGGCTGGCCGGTCCTTCCTCAACGGGACCGGCAAGGCCGGTCCCCTTTCCGGCTTCTGACACCGGCGGCCCGGCTGGCCGCCGGTCATCGTCGTCTGGTGCGGTGCGACGGCACCGCGCCCCTCCGCCGCGACCCCGCTCCGGCCGCGGCGCCTTCAGTTTCCTTCGACGCGGCACGACGGCGTCGCGTTCATGATAATCTTTCCACGGCGTGGCGCAACGGCACCGCACAATATTTGTCGTGTGATTCCCGCGTGGTGCGACAGCACCACGCCATCTCGTTCATCCACATGAAAATAATAAATGAGAACAAAGGAGGGGGGATTCGGCCGTGTTTGTTCGGTCCGGCCCCCCTCTCGTTAGACGATAACACACAAACATTTATCCTCAAGTTTGTCATGCTAGAACCAAGAACGAGAATAAATAAATAATCAAAAACAAACCCCTACCTCGGTTTCAAGAACGATGGTTGTCAACGACCCGCGGAAGACGAGCGTCGCGGTGGTCGGCGTCACGGAAGAAGGACGTCGATGTCGTAAAGCGAGGATTCGAAGTTATTTGACGACGATTTCGTCGCGGGAAATCGTCACGGAAGAGAAGACGCGGAAGAAGACGTCGTCGGTATCGCGGGTATGGCGTCGCGGCAGACGATTCCCGGGAACGTGGCATTCTTCGTCGATGTTCGAAGGTTCTTCGCGTTCTTCGTCAAAGCTTGAAGAAGAAGAAGAAGGCTCCAAATTCTCTCAAGATTGTCTAGAGAATTCTAACCCAAATAAAATAAGCTAAGGTCTTATTTTATTTACACAACCAAACGATTTTGAAATTCAAAGGTTTGAAATTAAACAACTCTACCCTTTTAATATCCCAACTTGTCAAGTTAATTAAAGAGGGGTTATTGGGAGTTTAAAAAGAGAAAAAGAAGAGTTATGCTTCGTGTGGGCCCCACAACACTTAATCCTCCCAAGGGAGGTTAAGTAGATGTGGGTCCCATCTCAAACTCTCTTTGGGAGAAGTTAACCAACAAGTTAAAATAAAAATTTGTATTCCACACTTTTTATTTAACTTATTCTAAACTCCCAAAAACTAACTCTCAACCCGCAATAAACGCAACCTCGGAAAAGGTCTCCTTAAGAGAATATCGGCGCTGCGAGTTCATCAGTGCCCTCGGAATTTGATTCCGGGCAACGGTTCAAAAGTTAGAAATTCACGCTCGTTCGTTCACTGAACGTACCTAAGCCAAACTTCGGAAATTGATTCCGGGCACACCGGGCCTCGGAATCAGGTTCCGTCTAAAACCGAATTCTTGTAAAATTCCAAATAAAATTATGAAAAAATTTTCCTTGAATTTTACGGTTCTTTACACCTTTAACAGGAATGGGTAGAACGAAGAAACAGAACACAATAAGGGGTTGAGTGGGACATGTGAATTAGTCTACCAGTTATAGTTCAATATGTTAGATGAGTAAGTGAAGGTATTATTGGTGGAGTACACATCATATGGGTCACACATAGAGTCATGGATCCTTGAGTGGACCATGTATAATAATATCAATAAGGATATGTTTATGAATTACACATAATGGGGGTCTAGGTGCTAAAAGGGATGATATAGGATACTTTTGGAGAAAATGAGAATGATTCTTGGAAGGCCTCATTCTCGTTTATTTGTATAGATATTTCATGTGGGAATCTAAATAGAGTCAGTTTGTGTTAATGTTACATTAATTCATTTATAATTCTATTATACAGAGGAATAATTTTGGTTGTTGTAACATTATATATTTTAATAATGCAGTTATAGGATACAAAAAATTCTAAAAGGCATTATCCATTTTCTGTGAAGGGGGTTATTCATTAAGAGGGACTAGAGTGATGTAGTAAAATATACATTTCCTAAAAAATAAAGTCAATTATTCAATTATCTTCTATAATTCATTTAAATTCCATAAAAACAATTCAATCACATATTGTTTTTCTATGTAAAATGTCATAGGCTAAATTTAAAAAAAATCAAAAAATTGTCCTCTACGGAGTTCTTAATTTATATAAGATTAAGAAAGTTCTTTTACAAAGTACATTTTAAGAAGTGGAGAACTAGAAAATTTTTGATGGTGTCGGTCCTACTTTTCACTTATAATTTTCAAAATTCATTTTCCATATGTGAAATAAATGATACACTATTAGTAAGCCCTTATTCTAAATGGTCCTTTTTCTGATGGTCCAACTATAACTTAATATGTTGAAGGCTATTATTCTAGATCATTGTTAATATCAGTAATCTTTTAGAAATTTTCATGGCTCTACGAGGTTGTGGGTGAGTTATTTTGTTAATTCCCAAAATGTATTTTCAATGATATTATTCACCATAAAAATTTTTAAAATCAACCAAGGTATTTTAGGGAAATCATAGTCGAGGCCATTTCATCGCAGAATTCATCTATAGACATCCCCATGAACATTTATGGTGGGATTTGGATGATGAAGAAGTAAGTGAGGACATTATATTGAGTAATTATGTCATTAATAAGTTCTATCTATTTTTATCGTTATCTATTTTCAATTATAATTTTTTATATAATTGCCCCATGTGGAGTTTTGATTATTAATAGAATTACTAGTGAATATCAAACAAGCATGAGATAGATTGTGGTACCCGATTTATATACCAAATGATGGTAGGGGAATCTAGTATATGAATTAAGAAGTGGAGTTTTTATATCTTCGGATTCATTTGGGTTCTTTGTATCGAGCTACAATGAGAGATAAAAAGGTTGTGGTAACACTTGTGTCAGACATTCCACTAACTGAAGCTTATCCTAGATTATAGAAATTTTACAGTTGGGGAATATGTTGAATCAACTATAGGCATGGATTATTTTTTGAAAATTTTATAACTAGTGCATCTAATAATATTGCAAGAGTGTTTTATGAGAATTTATTAATTATTTTGAGGAGGATTTATCTTGCATATATGCTTGCAAAAAATCATAACCCATGATGTGGAACAATTGTGTTCTAGTGGATGGAAGTCACACCAAATCATGAAAGATATATATGAGTAATTCTTGAATATGTATCAGGTTGGTGGTATGAACATCATTGATTAGGTATGGTTATTCTATTGGTACTAATTTCCAATGTTTTTTATGTTGTATTACAGATTCATCTTCATTATCATCATGGTCCATAGAGTATCCTCATATGATCTTGACAATAATAAATTTATAACCCCTAATATAATGAAGTAGTTTTCCGATAAATAAATATAAAGAGGTTTCATTAATATATTTTTTCAAACTATAAGTCTTCAGTATTCCCTCTCAATTATCAAGGGTTCCATGTTTTTAGGGAGAAGTTTTATTGATGGTCTCCCATGTCCCATGGTCTGTCATTTTGGATATGCATGGACAACTACTTTAAGGTTCACCATTATCTTCTTATCCTCTATATATAAATCATATTCACATTAAATTTCACAAAAATTTATTCTCAAAATATTATGCATATCCAAATTAATTACATTCACCATTGAAGATGTTATTGGTATACCATCACTAATGGTGTTAAAATGACACGAATTGGAAACATTTTATTGATGAACCCAGGGAGTATAATATTTGTAAAAAAATAATTCTTATATCTTATAATGTGCATGTGGGTATATTCCAACCCCATAATCTAGAAAATTATATTTGAAATTAAAATTCATACATAATTAATGTGATGAATATATCCAGCAGTATTAGGATTCTAGGCCACTAGATTTGAAAAATGGATGACCATTGGGAATTGATTATCCAGGGCCTAGTGGGGATCAATGATCTCCGAACAGGACAAACATAAACTATTATGGTGATCAAATATCACCCATATATTTTCTTATATATATGTGTTGTGGGTTCCACTGAAAAATTCCTTGATATAAAATATTGTGGTCACCAATATTTGAAAATGATAAAAATGTTGTCACCAAACCTGACTCACAAAGGATCTCATCATCCTCATCATCTTGATTAGGTGGAAAGTATTTATATTGATAAATTATTCTTTATCTAAGAAGTAAATGGTATTCTTATAGGAGGAGGGACAAGTACCTCCTATATTATAGATCCATAAGTTGAGGAGTTTTCATCCAATACATCCTTCCCATGGAAAAATATGTTTCATTATAAACTAGATATCTAAAAGGTGGAATCAACTTTTTTGATTGGGGTCATGAATCATCAGCTTGAGGAGATAATGTTAATTTTAAATATCATTCAAATTATTTCCCTTATATAAAAATTATAGGCCAGACCTTTCTTCTTCTCTATCCTCTAATATTTTGGTAAATGAAATGGATATTTGTAGAATTGAGGATGGTGTTATTGGTAGTATCAATTACGAATACAAATGAACCTTCATGAAAAAAAATTTATAATGTTCTTATGAGATCCATTTAAACATAGTATTTGGATTGATCTATTATTTTCATAAGGTTTATTACCAAGGGGTTGTAATCGAGGTGAACAAAATATTTTTTATGATTCCTCTAGGTTCTCAGATTCATATATATTAGTCAAAATATTCCATTATTATCAAATCTTGGCCCCCCACTAACTTGGTAGTTCCCTATGTGAGATATTCACTCCACCATATGGATCTTTAACATTGAAATTGTTATTAGGGTCATGGGGATGACCTCCATGGTGGGTTATTTTTTCACTGAATGTATGTTTTTTAGATTGGTAAACATAATATACATATAAAAGACCTCTGCTAAATTGGGCTATGGTATATATGGCTTTGAGAGTCGACATAGTGCAACTAGTGGATATTAGTTGTCTCAGACCAAAAATAATGATGAGTTTTACCTTTAGGATGGTTATAATGATGGGGTCACCTAAAACACCTATAAAGATGGAAGTATCTACATGAGTGTCCATGTTTTTGGAGAGGCTAGTGGTTGAGTGGGTTGGTATACTTGTACAAACACTATATCAACATTGTGTGAACTAGGCTTGGTTGAATGGGAATGGACTCAACCTATTAAAACATATACTGATTCATACAGTTAAACTGGAGGTGTTGATTGGTGGGAGAACATATTGGAGACTCTCATATAAGAGATACGGTAGTGATAAATTGAATGGCTTCCACCTCATAAAGATAATGGATAAAATGACTTATAATATATTCTAAAGGTTTAAAAGTATTTTATATTTGTGATACATGTGTTCTCACCAATATGATATATACAATTTGAGTTTCCATTATGGAGAAATATTTTGGAAAATAATTCTAACAAATCTATCAGACATGGATTATGACTTTCTATTTGTAAAGGATAATAAGGGAATTTTTTATTCTCTATTTTATGACAACTGTTTTGGAAAAGGGGTGAGGGAATAAAATAGTGTCTGAGGTATATGAGTAATTTGTGTGTGTGTGTGTGGGGGGGGGGGGGGGGGTTATGGAATCCATACTTGTAGCCATACACAATTTTCATCAAAATCTAGGGAACCCTTACTGCCTCAATCCATTTTTATGGGGTGGATTAAACATTCATGGAATGTAAAAATTTTGGATGTCTATTACAAGTTAGTAAAAACCATGACAAGGTATTTGATTAAGTTGATGCAAAATAGAACCAAAGATATTGATTGAATTTTTATTTAATGGGAGGGGATTCACATTTTTTCACCATTTTTAGTAATGATTTATAATGTTGCATATTAAGATTTTAATTTATATTTCATTCATGTATCTGGATATTATGTTCCACATTTTAAATTGCAAGAAGATATTACTTATAACAGTGATGGTGTTGTCCCCTTTTGATCGAAAACAATAATGAGAGTTTTATGGAATCTCATGTAGGATATTTTCATATATTAGAGGAATCCGTTATAGATTATTTACATTCTCATATATATTATTGAAAACAATATTTTCATGTGAACATTAGTTAACTACATCACATACTAACTTAGTAGGGAGAACAAATTTTTTTAGAGAGGATGATTTTTTTAGCATAATTTGTATCTTGAATATCATAGATGCCATTATATCTTCCCCATAGAGAGAAATGATGGGAAAATATAAACATATTGTAATAATATAGATTATACTACATGTTTATAGCCATGTATGGAGGCAATTGTATCCAAATCTTATCCTACTATGATGGAATCATATGATTTTCATTCAATGAATCCTATAAAAATCACATAAGTTATCATATTCTCATATAAAAAAGAATATTATTCTTATTACCCATGTATGACTATGATCATCACATAAGGAATCACGTACTAACCAAAAATGGAATCATATACTCATACGTAATGCCTTGATATACTCATCACATATGGAATTTCTTACTAATAAAATGTGGCATCATATTCTTATCACATAATGTATCTTATGCTCATCCCAAAAGATTAAAAATGCACATCACATGAGGAACAATTATTTTCTTATGAATCTATGATATGTTTCATCATATGATCATAACGTCGGTTATCTTATGTATATCAATAATGTAATGGGTCAGCTTATTCTCATAACATAACTGAGGTTTATTTTATATATTTTATGCATATAGGAATTTGATCTGAATACTAACTATAAAACTATAGTTGGATAATTTTTATTATAATATATTAAATTATATTATAATTTTTAGGTAACCCATTTTTTTAAATTTTAATGGATTAAAAGTAAAATTTTATTGATTTTTTAGGTTATTTTAGAGTTATGTATAACGAGGTGTAAAATGTGCGAGAGGTGTTTCCAAAGAGATAATAGAGTTTCTTATGATTAAAACATGGTTTTCGCAACTATGTGAATCTTCATAGGAAACTGTGTAGCTCAGTTCATGTGTAATGATGAACACACAATGACGGGGTCCACTAACCCCAAAATCCTTTCAATCCAATGTTTTCACTGATTTTTTAATATTTATAATCCCTTAGACATATATCACCCAATTTATATCATACAAACACCACTTATCATCCCCTATTCTCCCATCCCTAAATGCACATATCAAATTTTCCTCTCCATTTACATGGTGTTTTTGATTGATTCATTCAATGCATCATATTATTTCACCATTTTTTCCAACAATAATATATACACCTTCCTTTATTTCTCTATTTTATATTAGTTATAAAATATACCACAAACCAGATGAATAATTTTAGTTAATTTAATTGTCATGTGGACTTAATGTTGATGATTTTGAAGTCCTGAAATATTAATTGTCTGATTTTTCCTAGTTTGAGTGTTCTCCACTGATGTCAACATGTTTTAACTTGTAATGGATCAATTTGTAAGCAATATTGGTAAGTGTTTTATAATATTTTATTTATTTTTAAATCAATGTTTTATTCATATAAATAATTTTTTAATAGAGTTATGACTATTTTAGAAATATCTATGGTGTATATACATTTTTTCCTTGAGTTATTGTCTTGTAATAAATGGTTCTTTTAAAAAAAATTATTATCCATTGAAATAAGTTTTCCCTTACGTATTTTTCCCTATTAATATTCCTCAATGAATCTTTTAGTTATGTTTTTTATTAATAAAATTAATTTGTCTTATTTTTTGTTTTCAAAAAAGGAGATCCATTTTTTGGAATGAGGTTATTAATATTTAAATAGTGTGCATGACCTTAATATCTCATTGAAAAAATCATATTTAGAAATATTTTAATTTATTATGGATACATGTTGATTGGCCTTTTTTATTAAACTAATTATAGGGATTTTTTAAAATATGGACATATTTTTTTAATAAATGAGTTTTTATATTGAAGGGAGTTCAATTAAAGGGATATTTATTATTTTTCAACATTTTTTAATTTAGGATTTATTTTTTGTTGACCACCATTTAGTTTTAGTCATGGTAACCATGAAATAATGTGGGATATGTAAATTATTTCCACTATAGTAAGAATTAATTCATCTATTTTCACCACTATCAAATGATACAGATAAAGGAGAGTTCCATGATGACAAGGCTAGTGTGGGATTTTAGGGTGTATTTTATTAAATGGAAATAAAATATTACATTAGTTATTAAAAAAATAATTTGGTAATTGTGGAATAATCCTTCATTTATACCATGATTAAATCCCATGACACATACTCCTATATTTTGGGTTCATAATGGAGATTCTTTCCTTTTAATTTAATGTATTTCCATCATTTCTTCTATTTTATGGCACCATTATTCTTTATTTATTTCATTTTTTACCTAGGGAATTATTGTGCATATCATGTGGTGTTTTTTACTTTTTTATTTATGTTTATTCCTTTTAATTTGGGTTTAATGAGTTTTGGAAGCTAGTTTCGATTTAACTTATTTTAATTTCAATGTTTTTTTATAAAATAAATTTTTGGATAATCTTTTTCCCAAAAATTATATCAAATTAATTAATTGAATTTTATTTAAAAAAACTATATTTCATAAATTAGTCCCAGATTTAAAAATAGTTTTCATGTTCTTCTGTTTTAAAAACCAATTTTTCTTATTATATTCCGATAAGGTTTCATGAATAAAATTATGAAATATAATTCCTCTATTTCTTTGGGAAATAATCTTAGTTCTATTAGATCACACATAGAAAATAAATTTAAGAGTTTGTGTGTGTGATTAAAAAAAATTATAACAGTTCTTGTTTTTTTGTAGGGTTAGTTATATCCTTAATATTGTTTTCTGTGTGAGTGGGGTTGTGGTTAACTACTAGATGATTCGTTAGGAGATCAAACAGAGACCCAATTATAAACAATATGTAATCATTATTTTCAATCCAATAATTAATATAATTAAATTTTATGATAGAAATTGTTTAATTTATTATAAAATTTGTCCCCCACCAATAAATAAATAAATATTACATCACAATGTTTACATTTCCTCATATTTTTCTCATTTCCCTCCCAAAAATATATTTCAGATATTTCAAGATTTATTTTTATGAAATGCCATCAAAATTTTCATGCAGACCTCATCCTTGTTTCTAATCATCCATAAATCCCAACTAAAAATATTTTAAAACTTTCGATTCTAATAAAAATATCAATATGGTACATAAAAAATGATATAAAAACATTAGTTAATGAAGACATTAATTTTTTTTCTTTTTCAAAAAATAAACATTATGCTATAAATAAAAACATTATTAGCCATTAAATCAACAATTATATTAAAATATTCTCAAAAAATATTTCATTATAATTCATAAAGTAAAAAAATAAAACTCATGAAGGATTTTTTAAAATCATGAAAACTCATATTTAATTTTAATAAAATTTATACTTTTCACCTTTTAAATGTGTAAACACTTTCCATTAAAAATTTTCATTATCATACATTGTGAAATGATAATACTTACATAAAAACAATATAATAGTTACAATAATCATTTTTTTAAAGGTGGGTATACTTTTACTCATAATTATAGGGTTAGAATAATGATTACTCATTGCATAATATAGCTGTAACAGATTCTCCCATCCCTGGTTTATAATATTACAACATGTCAACTGGTCTACAATATTTCCACTCATCTGTGGTGTATAATGTAACATATCATCCTTTATTTATAACGAGACCAACAATACTTATTCTTTATAGGAAATACCAATCATCTGGTATAATTTTAATGAAACAAAACATGGTCATAATACATTAATTCCCAAATTAGAAAAAAATAGCACATAATAGAAATAATATTTTGTATTTTTAAACGTCTCATTCCATTAAAAAAAATTTCAAAACCAAAATATGAATATTAAAAGGATGGATGGTTATTATTTGAATAAAATAGGAAATCATATTAACTATTTACATAAAAATATTGGTCATAGTGGTAGGAGGAACTTTTGATATCAAATTCCTTAAAATATGAATTTATTTACTGTCTTTTGTAATGAAATAAAAAGAATAAAATTTTATTTTTAAAACCTTTGAAATAATGAAAAAAGGATATACAATGGATTTTATAATTAATTAATTTTTTTTCTAAATATATTCATAACCTAATAATTATAATATGGACATGGAAGGGAATGATTTATAAAATAAATCGATAAAAAATTTTGAATAATGAATTTAAAGCTAAGTGTCTGATTCCTTGATTCTAACACATCATATACATTCAATATCATCCTGAAATATAAATGTATAATAATTATTTACTATCGTAATAAATATTTTTATATTTATTTTATCTATTAAAATGTAATATTTAATTACATAATAAAGTATATTCATGTCGGACATTTGTACTATATTTAGACTATGTGCCCAAAATGACTTTGGTAGGATGAAAATGGTCAAAGTTATCATTTATAAATAATCTAAAAAATGCTCATAATGATATAATTATATTTTTTGTTAAATTATTTTATATTTAAATGAAACAACGCATTATTTTTATGGAAAATAAATTAAATTAAAATCTTGGAGATCGTGGGTCATTCATACGCATGAGTAACATTTCCTCTCTTCAATGATCATGATAAAAATAAAATAATTATAATATTATAATTATATGATGAATATTATATAATAAGAATAATATAATTATTTTAATATACTTATATTTTTCATCAATTTGAGGTCGTTACAAAAAATGAAGTGAATTGGGTAATGGAGGTGGTAGTCCACATGTATGCGAGGACTATTTTATCCTTTTTTATTGATTGAAATGTAATAAATAAATAAAATAATATATTATATATATTAATGAAAAAGTATATCAAGAATATTATATGTATATATTAAATTCATCTCCAAAACCGGTCATGAGTAGAGTTGATGGAAAAAATGAAATTCATCAGTTTGTGATGTTCTTGTCCACATTACACAGGAATGATTATTTGGCATCCCATTTCATGGTATAAGGAGATGTATATTTGTTATTCCATTAACATAATAACTTATTTGTATGTGGGAAATATTTATGATCTTATATGATTGTGTTTGAATAATTTTTTTGATGTGTAAGAATATATAAAATTAAAACATTCATATTAAATGTTATTCCACCTCTTTGGAAAATTCCCATTTATTTACACCATCTCACTTCAATGGGAATTGAACCTAAAAATTACTTATAGAATGAGTGAAGGGATTCAAGGAATTTATTTGAGTTCAGGATTTTACAAAATATATGGTTCTTAATGTTTTTATAGAAGGGACGATGGGTAGGGGGTCTATCTATAATAAGGGAATAGACATTCTTGTAATTTCTGATATATTAAATTAATATATACAAGTTTTCAAGTAAAAATGGATTAAAATTAATAAAATTAAATTTTAATATTTTTTTAGTCTATATAATCTAAACAATAAATTTGATTCATGTTAATATGATATTTTAGAACATATTATATTGTTTTTACCCATTGTTAACCATTTCAATGATGTAGGCGATAAGATTTTTTTACCCTTAAAGGGTCAAAATATTTACATTAAAAATAATAGTTGATCATAAATGGATAATTATTGTTATTTAAAACCATATATAAATCACATAGACAAACATGGTATTTTATGCAATTAGAAATTGTTACATAAAATATTGCAAATTATAAAATATCGTTTAAATAATTTATTGAAATACTCCATCTATTACAATATAATATGTTTCTAACTAATGTAAATTGGATCCAAAATTTAATGTATTCATAGATAATTATATTTTGGTATTAATATAATGATATAATTAAATATTCAATGGTTTTGAAAATATTTTGAAACTTCTCTTTTGTATTATTACAATTCTTATCCAATTTTATCCATAACTATGGTAATTACATATTCAATATTAGAAGATTATAATTTAACATATTAGATTAAAATTGGATAATTAAAGGAAGATATATGAAATTTTTATCAATTCATCATAATAATTTACTTTTTAAATATTTTTATGATTGTTAAATTTTTTATTTAAATATTATCTATGATAAAATATAATTAATTTCGTTATTGATAGTAATAATTATATTTGAAATTGAAAAAAATAAGAATGTTAATAAATAAAATATTTGAAATTGAAAAACCACTAAAAATTATATGTATAAAAAATTCATTATACAATAATTTCATAAAAATGTATTACTATAAAATAATTTAAATTCATCTATTTTTTATTATAAAATACTACATCGGTGTTGCATAATCATTTAATGTAATTAAATTATAAATAAAAAAATACAAATAAAATATAATGATAAAGAAAAATTAATTTTTAAAATAACCCTCCTAGTACCCAATATATCCTATTTTTATCATTAGTTCAAAAAAAGATAATAAAATAAAGCAAATGAAATTTTCGGATTTTATAAATAAAAAATAAAACAATTTTCAAATATATGAAATATGAAACCATATTAAAATATTTCCAAACATTGATAGACATGGCTGAACCCTAGTCATCCAACATGATAATGGAATGAGTTAGGGTCATTTTTTAGTAAATATCAAAACATTTTTAATCATAAGTACTTGATTTAACCTTGATGTCGTGATAATTATTTACCACGGTTATGAATAAAAAAAGACCGATTTGAAGATGTTTGTTGTCACAGTTACCAATATGGGGAATAATTCATTTTCCAATTTCACTAAGTGATAAAAATTAATTTATTATTATATGGGTAAATGTAATTAGAATAGTTTTTTAAGAATATTCCTTTGATATATATTAATTTTTTTATAAAAACATTAGTAAATATTTATTTTTGAAAAATGAAATAGAATTATTTTTAAAAATAATAATCCATTTAAATTTTAAACTAATCAAAAGTATAATTTTACTGGGTAACACAATAAATAAAAATAATGTATTAAAAAAATACCATGATTTTTACAATTCAATAAAAAAATTGTTTCAAATAAATCCAATATATTCACCCATTGGGTATTTTAACATGAGAAAGTAAAAAATAATTTCTTTTTAATATTCTATAATTTTAAAAAAGTTATACAAATTAAATATAAAATTCTCCCATAAAAATAATAAGAAAACATTTTAAAAAATTCTTAATTTTGAAAAATAAATTGACTTTAATAAAAATTGATTACTTTTTTATTAATCGTTCATCTATAAATTTATATTTATTAATACCATTATAAATAATTCATGTTGTTGTTACTCCTAATAATCCCCTCTAATTGAAATTATAGGTTTTAATAGTGACATATAAAAAATTATTCTTATAGAATATCTCAATGTGAATAATGACAGGTGTTTCATCCTAAAAAGATATCAGGCATATAATTATTTTTAAAATTCAGGGTGTTACAATATTTCACTATTTAATAAATATCGACATCAAAATTATAAATAGTGATTAATAATTTTTTTTAATTTAAAAAAACCATTTTTGTAATCCCACTTCATTAAAATGGTTAATAAAACTTACTATTAAAATTACGAAATGGAATATACCAAGGTTATCTAGAATTACACATAAATATGATTAAAAATATGAGAACATTAGTGGAAAGTGAAATTATTGGCATGGAGAATACACCAAGTTTAAAAATAAATATGGGGCTTGATATAGATCATTGCTTATATGAAATTTAATGATCATGATATTGTTTAGGAATATAAATTAATTGGGTGTCATGAAAGACCAATAATTCATCTAAAATGATGGTAGTTAGATAAAATTTATATTCCATGATACTTTTCCAAGATTTTTATATTTTAATACCATAGATACATAGAAAATAAGGAAATATACTTACTTAAAATGTATAATTTAATCCTTTAAATAATTTTAACCCCAAACTCTTCTTTTTCATAAATGATGATTATTCAATATGTAATTTTTTATGAATAAAGAATTGGAATAAATATCATAAAAAATGGATATCCATCCAATCCTAATTTATTTAAATATTAACCAAAACTGAATAGTTATCACATGTTTTGATAATATACAAAATTCCCAAACCCTCATATGATTAAATGACACTTTTATGTCTTATATTTCCACCTAAATATCAATGGTTCAACTCAATAATTTCAGAAAAATACTATATCCCCAATAACCGTATTACACTAATTGATAAATATCTTTATATCCTCAAATGTGATCTCATAAAATTCATCTTACATTTAGAAAAATCTAATTTCATTCATCCTAAATAATATTTAACTTTGTATCATGTGTAAAACTAAAAGGGGACATATCCCTCAACCACAAGACTAATATCCATAAATACCATCGCTCACCATGATAATTCACTATATAATCTTATAATATAGACATAATCACCAAAATATGCTCTCTATCATTTAGTAACTAACCTAAATGTTTATTGTTAACTTGAATATAAATATCTATGTAAATATAACCTTGTTAGTGACTCACTTTTCATCCTTAAATATAATTCATATATCATTATTCAATTGAAATAACATAAAATCCTATTTTAATCTATGGCGTTATTTTTTTCTTCAATAGATAATATTATCTACAATATAGAGAAATTATCAAACCACCTCAAAAATATCATAACAGCATACATTAATAGGTTTATCTATCCATCTGGAACATATGATGAACATTAAACATTAAAATGTGTGATGGTATCTTAACTCTTAATTTAACCTTATATAAACACATATATGATTCAAAAAACTTACTCAATCCAAATTAATAACATACTATTTTATATATTACATAAATAAAAAATGAAATAATCAAAATTAATGATTACCTACATAACTTTTTCATTAATTCACTATACAATTTCATGGTTACAAATATTATCACCTTTTATTTATTAATGTCCATAACATATTTATCTCAAATAAACATTTTATGCATAATAGAATTCATATATACAGGGTTATGCTTCCCTTAAACATGTATTTTAAAAAATTATCATCTTGAAACTCAATCAAATTTAATGGATATGAGAACAACTAAACATATGTTTTTTAAATCCTCAAAGATGAAATAATATGGAATAATCCTTACATGTTTTATGATTTGAATACCATAAATTATTTTTTGGGAAATAAATATATAAGAGAATTATAAAATCCCCATATATAAATTTTACAGTACTCTCCAATAAATAATGGGTATAAAATGGTTCGTTCCATGTTATAGGGGTTAACCTTTAGATGTTACATTAGACTCAAATAAGGATGAGGTTTCTAATGTTTAGAAAAATTAAATATAATTGTTTCATTTAGAAAGTAATTATTTATTTCACATTAAGTCATCATTTTATTCACCAACACCTTTTTCTATTATGTTTTTTCATATATAATATTCTTTCTATTCCATTGACACATTATCCTGGGCATCTCATTCCAAATATTTGACATGAAAGAAACTGATCCATCATTCATTTATGGTCTCCACTACCAGAGCCCTTCGAATACTCAATCCATCCCTTCTTTAGTGAGTAAAAAATTTGGTTATTGTATAATTTTATAATAATATATTTCAATTAATCATTATCCAATTTTAGTACATAGAATATCTGCTTGGACATCCAATTTAGGGTTAACAAAATTCCTCCAAGTTTTATCCACTGAAAAATTTGAAAAAACATGATATAAAAAATGGTAATCATAATTATGAAGAAATGTATTATAGTATGTCTAAATAATTACATATTATATTCAATATATTAAATCATAGGATTAATATGGGTTATACATGATAACCACCTTTTCAAATCATAAATGATAGTTCAAAATGATAATTTAAATTGACACAAGAATGTTCCCCAAGGATTATCAAACTTGATATGATGTAAATGCTGACTCACCCGTCGCCAAAATTATGGTTGATATATACTTGAAAACTATTTTCGTGGTCATTACACCCAAAAACATCTTTTAGAAAATCATGTCTACTCATAGTATCTAGATAATGATGTATTTCTAGGATAACCACTAAATATCTATCTTTTAAAAAAGTATTTTATAATAAAATAATTAATAATATCCCTTGGCATATCAACCAATGTCTCATATCATAATATTAAATGTTTTCTAAACTATTCCTCTTGTAACAACTACAATTAGGGGGCCTTAAATATTACATAATTTGGATTTTTAGGGAATAAATTCCTTTTCATACATATGAGGATATTTATTGTATATTATTTTATGAATTAGTCCATAAATATAAAATAAATAAATATATCATAAAATATTAGACACTTTCAATTAGTTTCAGTTCTATCCACAAAGTAATTTTATTTTGATATAACACGTTTTATTTTCCTGAAATACCTTCAAATTTTCATTCTGACTTCATCATTGTCCCAAATCATCCTCAAAACCATGTGTATTTTTTAAATATGGAGAGATCATAAAATCTCATTAAGTGTCTCAAAAAAAATTAATGTAACCAATAATTTCATGGATAGTTAATTAATATATTTATGCACAAATAATTTTTCTCTCAAAATAAGCACTTCATTACAATAGAATAATAATTTCCCTCAAATTTTATCCTAATCAGTTAATTATTATTATTATTTATAATTAAAACTCATAATATTTTCATTATAGTCATAGACACTCTAAAATACAATATTAAAAGTTATCCGCTTAACCATTAAAAATAAAAAAATGATATAATTTAAAATTAATATCAATAGATTACCCTGTAAAATAATAATATGCCCATAACAACTAACGAAATAATAAATAAATACTGTTGGAAACATGAGACATCATTTTATAGATTATAATTAGGGGAATATAATAATTATTAAATACATTATAGGTCTATAACAAACCCACTCATCCTCAATTTATAACCTAACAACTCAACCATAGAGTATAATGTATTTACCAATCATTGGACTAATATGTGACCACCCATCCTTTAATTATATTAGAACCACACATACTTGTTTTAAAATATAACCACCCATCATCATTATTTGTTCCCATAGACCAAAAAATAGTCAAAATAAATGAAATCATTCTATATAAAAACATTATTGGCGAACATAATAAAGAACATTAGTATATTGATACATCCTTTTCGTTGTAAACTAACAATTTAAATAATGCCTCCATTAAATGTATGTATATTTTAATTTAAATAAATCATAAAATATTGTAAAAAATACGTCATGCCATGTGTTTAAAGGGGAAAAATTTCAATAAAGTAGATGGAATCCAACAATGAACACAGTAAATCAATGATTATTTGATTCTAAATATTTTAACAATCTGATTAAATAATTATTTACTAAAATGATTAACTAAACTATTTATTAGATATAAAACTTCTAATCATTTTACAAATTATAGTGAAATATTCACCCTTTTTTATTAAAGGAAATTATTTTTCAAAAAATGAATTTTCTTCCACAATAGCTTTTATTACCTTTTTTCAGAAAATAATATAATTATTTTTTTTATAAATCATATTGAGAAAATTTTTTATTTTTTAAATTATAAAACCAAAATTAAATAATTGTTAAATTTTGGAGTATTAAATAAAATATTTATTTCTCATTGAATAATGAAATATTTATTTTTTTTGGAAAAATATTCAATTATTTTTACAAACTATGTAATTTAAAATTCAAATAATTAATTCAGTTTCATTTTATTGAAAAAAAAGTAATAAATATTTATATAGAATCCAATTAATTGAATTTGGATCAAAATTATACATGATTATAATATTTTTTTTTATAAAAACACCTTTTTTAAAATACATTTTTAAAGTGAATTATGATAATACGTTTTAAATTATTATTAAAAAAGCTAAAGAGGATTGATTTAAATAATGTTTATATATTATATATCTAAAAAAATTACATAAATAAAAATTATTTCCATTTTTTGAGTGAAGATAAAATTACATATTTCATGAAAATTTCATTCTGTGAAAAACTATTTTTCAACACATTTTACATGTTATATATTATGTTTTATTTTTAGACATATGTTAATTGAATATGAAAATAATGGATTTTATGTTTATAATCCAAATAATTTTTAATATTTAATAGGTAAAACATTATTTTGGTTCATAATATATTGTAAAAATATAAAAAAACTAGTCATAATGGTGTAAAATTAAAATAGTAAAAAGTGAATAATAGTATTGGTAAATGGATGTAAATTTTTAGAACATATAAATTTTTGAATGGAATAATTTTTTCTCAGAAATATTACTCCTAAAATTAGTTATTTTTTAATCTTTATGGATCTTTACATGAGGTAGACTTCAATTTACATAAAATTTTTGTGTATTTACTAAAATTACACTACTCCTTTACTATAAAAGGGAACCCCCTCCCCTCACTTATTGAGACACCTCATTAAATTTTTATGGTCTAAAATTTACCACAATGTAACCCAAGATGCCTATAAACGTTATATAGATTATATTAATCCTAATATTACATCATTATAGTCTTCAATAAGATATCCATAGGAGGATCTTATCTACGAAGGTTATCATCATCACCAAATACCATAATTTTACTTCAAAATATTTTACCAAAAATTATGCCATCAAAATTAAAATTCAATAACTTAAATAACTATTATATTATTATATTTTCTTATTATAATGGAATAATATTTTTTTATATATTCATCCATCAATTGGAAAACAAAACAATAGTACATGTGTACTACTAAGTACTGTCTCACAAACCCATGTAATTCATTTCCCATCCCTCATCTCAAAGATATCAATTAGTATGGATTTAATGATTATATTTAAAATTAATAAAATATTAATCCTTATATAATTTAATATATCTTATATTTTTTAACATACCATTATGTAAAGAATATGACATCACTTGTGTATATGTTAGAATATTGCTTGTGAGGCCATATCATTCATTATTTATTTCAGTATTACATGGATTTTATAAGTATGTGTATATAATAAAATAATATGATATTTTTGAAATAAATATCAAGATAAAAATACAAAATAACATTCACCTTTCTCCATTATGATCATTGAAAAATTGAAATTTTAGTCATGTTAACATACAACCTATGAAAAAGATTTAGGATGGAGGATAGAGGAATAGGAGAAACTCTCGCACTCTAGTGTCTGGGATGCCCTAAACCACCCACGAAGCCTAAATTTTATTCTTATTCCTCGAATAAAGTCCTGACTCAGCATGGTCTTTCGTCTTCAAAGAAGATTAAAGGGTCTGTGGATGGTGATTTAAAAAGTAAATTTTCATTCAGTGGATTATTTGGTGCTTCTTTCAAAGCTGTTTGTTACCACACTTCTCAAAGTATCATCTCGAAGGGTTCGTTAACTCATGTTTCTGCATTAGATGATGATGTTTATGAAATATTGGAGTTATGGAAATGATCAGTTATTTTTTGAATCTTTTGGTCAAAAGGTATGAAATCCTGGAAAATTGTTGATCTGGTTCCTCACCAAGGCTAAATTTGGGGTTTCTCAGATTTCATATTCATTTCTTTAGGTCGTGGTTTTTTTCATCTGTTATTTCAATCTACAGAATCGAAAGAGAAAGCATAAGTGCTAGGTATGTCAACCTCAATCATGGAATTTTGAAACTCCATTAATGGAGTCTGAAATTTAATCTTAATTATTTTAGAGATACTTGTTCCCATGTATGGATCAAAATTCATGGCCTTAATTGGGTCTTATGGAACCCAGAGATATTGTTTGACATAGCCTCAGAAATAGGTACATGGATTAGACTTGATAGTGCAACTGAATCAGTCTCTTTTGGTCCCTATGCAAGAGTTTTTGTTGAAATTGATTTATGTTGTACCCTAATTTATTGAGTGGTTCTCTCCAAGCCACATAATGGGATCAACCTTCACGTTGAGTTTTAAAAATTCCCAATGTTTGGTGCTTCTTGTTAAACAATTGGGCATGAAATTTCTACTTACAGGAGACATTTAATTTGTTCAAATTATAATCTCAAAGGCCACGAGTCTCAATTCTGTATAAAGAATTTCAAGGATGATAGTAATTCTCCAACCATTGTTATCTCTGTTAAGAATAATGTGAATTCTCCCAAAGTACTAGATACACTAGATTTTCTGAATGAAAAAATTGAACCTACTATGGATGTCCATGTTTTTCACCCTAATGGTCCATTGATATATAGCAAAGATATTCTTGTTAAGACACAATCTTGGGCAGACCTGGTAGATGAACATTTGACTATGGTTGGAGTATCTTTCAATGATGCTCTATCTAGAGGCATTGTTGAGTATATAGTTGAGGATAATTTAGTATATAGTCAAAATTAACTTGAGTTAGAATATCAAGATACTATTGATCAATTGTTTTTCCAAGATAATCTCATGATTTCTTCTAAAAATAACAATGGAAAGGGTAAGGAAGATTCCACTACTTCTGCTCAATCTAGAATAAGGAGATCTCACTTATATGATTATTGTAGATCTACTCTTGATAATAGGGTTCATAGATTTGTAGGTACCTCTAAGAAGGATGGACATTCAAAGGAAAATCTTGGGAGTCGACTCAATCACCCTAATAAAGAACCATGTAAAGAAACCCCAAATTTAACTCATAATTGTGAAGCTAATGTGGATTTGCAGACTCTCCTTGCACTACATCCAACTTCTAGATGCAGTTTGGAAGCACTTTCTAAAGAGAAAATGCATGCTTCTCGTGGTAGATTACACCCAATCACTGCGTCTTTTCCAAATGATGGTTGCATTTCTGAAACACCTGCTAAGGTGCATGGACAGATTTCTCATGCTGGAATTCCCCCATCCATAGTATCTTTTCCAGGTGCTGGTTACAATTTTGAAACATTGGCTAAGGGGAATGGAACTTATTCTCAAGCTGGTACCCCTCCCGAATTAGTTATGACAGCCCCATCCTTGCTAAATGTGGTATATGAGAAGGTGAGAATTCTCTCCAATCAAATGATAACAGTAAAAGACTCCAAGATTGCTGATCATGGTGTCTTTATAAATTTAATAGGGGCAGGGACATCTCCAAATATAATATGTGCTTCAGCACTGAGTCAGAGTAAGAAATGTACTTGGAAGGTGAGTACTCACAACTCATTTGAATTTCTTACATCTGCTAGCAGTGACGATTATGGAAAATCAAATAATGATGGGAATGGATATAAAACAGAGCAATCTGTTGAGACATCAGAGATCCTAGATGATGGTGGTTGATCTTTGATGCAAGCCAAGTCTTCAAGAAGTGGACGAAATCCTCGTGGCAGGGGTGGTCAACTATAGCACCACAGTATGAGCACTCATTCTCAAATGCGTTGATGTCATTTTTGTGGATTTTTTGTATTATTCCTCATTACTTATTCTTTATAACTTTTTCATTCAATAAAGGGTCCTTGGAGCCTCAACCTTTTCAAAAAATAAACATACAACTTACTGTCTATATGACTATAACGTTAATCATTTTTCAAAACCAAAAATAATGTGTTTTTTAAAAAGTATAATGTATGTTTTAGAATTATAATAATTTAAATAGTATTATGTTAGATATGATTAAAAAATAAAATATTTTATTTTATTTAACTTACACATGTTTTTACTCATATATGAGTTAGAAAGTAACAAAATGACCAACATTAAAATAAATGATTAAATAATTTAATAACACATGAAAATAAATAAAATAAGATGAATAATAAAAAATTAAAAGGTTTTAATGAAATTAAATAATTAATTAATTTCTATTATTAATCATGATAAATAAATCATTTGAATATTTGTTCTGCAACTATTGGATCTCTCCAAACCACCCCTTTCTCTCCAGGTTATTTTCATTCTCTCTCTAACAAAATTTCCATTAATGTTATGAAATGATTATAAATTTTGTATATATTTATATCACATATATAAAATTTCAATTTACCCTACCTTGGTGGGGTAATACATGCCTTATGTTCTTTTGAAAAATTTCTTCATTAAAAAATCCAATTGGAATATGATAGGATGCAGGATTCTACAACCCATTTTCATTCCACATTTAATTCTTATTATTATTAATTATGATTAATTTTCTTATATGGAATACTTATTCATGTACTTGATATGAATTTTATGGGTTATAGGGGAATTTTATATCCCTATAATCTATTTGGTAATGTTTTTGTCACATGATATATTACTTATGGTACACTAACATTCAGGTTGGTGAAAACAAAGAGATAAAAATTATATTTAATGTCATCGATCATCCAATGGGGACCAATGATTGTTTTTTTGGAATTTTTAGATTAAGAATTATAATAATATTATATACTCAATTGGGTATATTATTTTTGGGAAAGATCTGAAAAGTGACAACCATCCCAAAGAATTAGATGCTACTAAGAATCAAGAAAAAGAAATTTGGAAGAGTCCTAAAATGGGATATTTTATGAAAAATTGATTAATTATAGACTGGTTGTATAACCATATGTATAAAATATATCCACAATATAATTAAATACACTTCCACCCAAACCAAAATAAAATTACTCGGATCGAAATGATAAACATATAATCATATTTTTAATAAACCTAGAGGATTTTCTGTAAGGAAAATTTCATGGGTTATGAAGGTACTTTGATAAATTGATTAAATTGAATATTTAAGACCAAATGAGATTTAATATATCAATGATAATGGATTATATATTCATGTAAGATGAATTGAAATAGAAAATTAACAAGAAATTAAGAATAAAATCATGAATGAGTACATATATTATTGTAGAGATCCTTAATTTATTATACAGGAAATAGTTTATCCTCTATCATAAATGTATTGTCAATGTCCCAAAAAATATTCAAAATTATGGGAGGAATTATTGTTATTATAAATGATGATTTATTTTAGATATCGACATTTATATTTATAGGTTGGAAATTTATATTGAAGATAGGATAATCAAAAATCTATTATAAAATGAATATTTTCCACTATCATATTTTTACCATTTGTTAGAATGCCTTCCATGGCAATAAATTTTTTTTGTATGGTTACTCCTAAAAGCACAAACATTGTATTGATCATTATGATTAATAATATTTTTTTACAAGTCATTATGTTACTTTTTTCTATATATGGATACCATTTTCATTTTCTAGTGATCCTACAACATTTCAATGATTTATGTTATCATTATTCATATATATGGAGAGGAAGATTATTAATGTATTTATGGTTAAATTTTCAATTATTGGGATAAAATATGAAAAATTCCTAGAGAATAATTAAAATTTTATTGAAATATATGTTATAAGAAACAGTTTTCATAACTAGTAAAAAATTTAGTTTATAGTGAAATGAGTAATTTTATCTTGATATATGATTGTCGAGATTTAAAATATTGATAAAGAATCCAGAATTGAGGTAATTAAAAAATTACATACCTATACTTTGTTAATGTAATGAGATCTTTCATTGAACATGTTTGATTTTTAGGAGCCTTATAATAGATTTTCTAAATATTTTCAAGAAACTCATTCCACTTCCATAAAAGGATAAAAAATTAAATTATGATAATAAAAATATATTTTTTTAAATAATGAAATATGAGTTGATTTCAGCACCAAAATCACTAAAATGGACTAGAATCTACCTTTGGATATCATTTTAGATTCTAAAAGTTTTTAATATTTTGTTTTAATATTTAAATTTATTTTGGGGTTATAAGTTTTTTGAAACATACTCCTAAAAGGAGGTAATGGTACTACAACCATTTATATAAATTGAAATGAGGGAGGCCCTCTACCATATTTCCCTCTAATAAAATTAGGTCGATAACCTAGATATGTTTTTATGTGTGTGGTCACATTTTTCCGTAACTAAAGTTAAATGAGGCTTTCGATTAGCTAACATTATCATAAAAACAGAAAATGGCGACAAGGGGTTGTCATCATTCACTAAATTTCCTATAAAAGGCACCCCCATTCTCACTCCAAAATATCTTTATATATCTAAATTACACTCTCTATCATTAATAAGTCAGTTGGTTCTTCCTTTTTTGAGTGTTAATTTAGTGTCTTAAAAGGAGAGTGGATTTTTATAAAGAATAATTTAGATTTATTGTTTCTTATTAATTTACAGTTATTTATTCATTAAATTAATTTGTTTCTAGATAGTTATAAATATTATATTTATTTAGAAGTTTGGTTCCTTAAATATAGTTTAGAAAGAAAGATATTATTAATAATGATTATGTATAGGTTAAATAAAGAATGATTTATAATTAATTAATTATTATACAATTATTTTCTAATTATAATTGACTAATGAATCAATATGATTAATTAATCCTTAAGGGTTAGTTAATTATGGAATATTTAATGTTTATCTAATTATTATCTAATGATAAATGAATGATTAACTAACAATTAAAATGAATAATTAATGATTACGTAATGATTAACCAATAAATAATGAATTATTAAATAATGATTATGTAATGATTACCTAGAAGTTAAATAATTCAAAACAATTTAATAAAGAATGATTAACGAACAATTATCAAATGATTAACTAATAATTAACTTATTATTTACTAATTATTAACTAATTATTAATTAAAGATTAAATAATGAATAATTAATAATTAAATAATGATTATGTAATAATTATGTGATGATTAATTAATGATTAAGGAATTCATAAATAATTATTAAAAAAATGAATATCTATTGATTAACATGATTATTAATTAATGATTAACTACTAATTATGTAATGAATAAATCATGATTAACTAAGGGATAAATCAAAGTTAAATAATGGAAAACTCATAAATAACTATTGATTCACTCATGATTAAATAATGATTAAATAATTATTAATGATTCATTAAATAAAGATTAGCAATAGATTAACTAATGATTAAAAAGGGATTAACTAATGATTAAAAAATTGTTATATAATGATTTGGTAATGACTAATTAATGATTAAATAATTATTACTATTTAATTTACTAGTGTTTAATTAGTGATAAATGAATTATTAAAGAATGATTAAATAAGTATTAAATAATTATTATATAATTTTCAAAGAATGACTAAAAAATGAATAATGAATTTTTGACCAATGATTATTTATTGACTAAATATTCTTTATGTAATGATTAGGTGTTGATTGAAAAATTATTAATTAATTATTTACTATAAATTAACTAATGATTAAATATTTCTTAACTACAGATAGAAAAATTATTTACTACAGATTAGATAATGATTAACTGATTATTAACTAATGATTAAAAATTGATTAACTAAATATTAACTCATGATTAAATAATGATAATCTCTTGGGTAAAGAATTATTAACCAAGGACTAAAAATGATTACTTTAAAATTAAGTAATAATAAACTAATAATTAATTAATGATTTACTAATGATTAAGTAATTATTAATTAATTACTAAATATTGATCTTCTAATTATTATGAAATGATTGACGAATTATTAAATAATTTTAAAGAATAACGAACTACAAAAGACCAAACTATTAACTAATTATTTTCTAATTAATAACTAATGATAAAATAGTGATTAACTAATGATTATCTAATTATTAAATATTGATTGACTAACTAATAACTAATTATTAGGGATTGACAAACTAAGGATTAAAGATTGTGTGAAAACTGATAACTATGATTAATTAATGATTAACTACCGACTAAAGAATGATTAACTAAGGACAAACTAATGAATAATGAAATATAAATTGTTTATTAAATAGTCATTAAGGAATGATAAACTAGTGATTTACAAATGAATGAATTTTTTTTATATTATTATTAAAAAAAGATTATATAAATTTTTACAAATGATTAAATAATGATTTACAAAATAATAAACAATTATTAATTAATAATTATTAAATAATGAAAAAAGGATTAAATAATTATTAAATAATGATTACCTAATGATTAACGAATGGTTAACTGATGATTGAATAATGATTAACTAATGATTAGATAATGATTAGCTTAATGAAATGCACTTTTATTTTGGTAAAAACATCATAAAACAAAGAAATAAACATGTCATCTCTTAAGTTATACAAGTCATAACACTCTTCTAACCATAACATTATATTTCTATTTTAATTATATTATTTAGTTAATATTTTTATATATAGATGGAGGATATTATGCTAAGAAATAAGTGGTGTTGGTTTGTTTCATCAGATGTGCTTGTGGGTAGTGATGCTCGATAGATCAGGGGGTATCAAGAACACCAATATCATCACATTCCACATATAAATACCATTATACCACACCTACATTGTGGTAGATTCTTCAAAATGGTAGTATATGATTTTAAATTAATTGATTATCACCTACTTGCTGACCTTACCAATAAGTATAGACTACAGACACAAAAATTCAAGTTTCCTTAGGTAATGATTAACATCGCCATTGAGGATGGTGAATTCATCCCCAATTTTCTAGTCTATGGGGAAACAGATATAAGACACACACATGCAGCCATGCCAGGACTCAAACATAGATTTCTTGGAATCAACATTTTGGCTCACAATGATGCTAGAAATTGTTGTTATATATTTATGTAGTGGCAAGAGATTCATTTTTCATAGTTAACTGGTGTCACTGACGAGAAAAATATCACGTGTCTTACATATTCATTTATCATAAGGATCATTAGAGGGACATTGTGTACTAATCACTGTGGTATTAATGTAGAAATTTTATATCCTAGACTTATGGATGATTTTTATTATGTTTGTAGATACAAATAATGATCTTAATGCTTGACATACACAAACAGATCCTTATTAATAACATGTTTCTATGATCACACTGATATCATGGGATAATGTCATACATCATTAGATGTGGGCATGGGAGTGCATCCCACGTCTATCCCATATTATTTTTTGTTAGAATATACATATAGATTTATTATGTGACGATCCATGTGGGATTTGTTATGATCACTCATATTTATTGGTTTATTATGGTAGAATGGTTTATGGAATTTATTCTCTTTTTATTTATAACTTTCAATGTTTAATTTTACTTGTGGAGTCAGGTACACCAATTCTCCAGGAATCTAAGACAACATTTGGGTGCATACCATCCTAGGTCATAAATTCTACCAACCACTAACATTATAATATAAAATTTTTCATTGACTAACTAATTACATTATATGATCATTTTTTGTTTTTAGTGAAACTTTTTGTCAAAAATGTCATATGTCATTTCAAATTACATAGATTCAATACTAGGCTTTATTAGAACTATTGACCATATACTACAATGCTAGAATTCACAATGTTATGGATATAGTTCCTCTACTTCACTTTCATATTATATAGTGGATGCTACATGATATAGTCGTGATCAATTTTGTATGTATCCCATGTATTCTGTTTCAACTGATGTAGTCACAAGCTCTTAATTCAAAAAAGCTGACAGGAAGGAATGATGTTTCCTTGAACCGACAACACGCCATGTATCTCAACCTATGGGAAAGAAAAGCATCATTTTACATCATAAGTGTTATTACAATGTGATTTCGGCTATATGAGTTTCTCTAGTATGAACCATGGTATAAGCTGAAGAATATAGTGTATCTTACTTTACATGAAAAATATCTTTAGGTTCTGGTGAGTTAACAAATTTCCTTTAGTGTTTTATTGTAAAATTTTATAACTTTTTTTTGCTCTTTACAGAATACTAGACTATAGAGGATTATATATTTGTGTGATCAAGAGTAGGTGGAGGTTTCTATCTAAGAAGTAATACATGATGCATTATTGGTGATGATTTCATATGGTTGTATGGTTTTTGAAAGCATGTTAAATAGTCAAACATTGTGAGATGATGTTCCGACCTAGTGAGTGAATGTTCCATATCAAGAACCTCCTTTAACTACTAATAATGTTGAGGATCCACAATGATAACGATGTAGAACGATTCATACAACACATGAGGAATAAAATATTACTTAGTAATAGGTTATCCCTCAAATAATCTAACCCATCTGATTAGGGATGAGAATCGGGAGGCAATTGATCCATTCATTTTTTCAAGATATCCATAGTTCTCATCAGACACAAATCATATTAATTTCTATCAGGGGTCACTTCCCATGAATCCAACATTCATGATTGAGCCATCAAAGTGTGTATAGTTCCCCCAGATGATTTGGAAGGTTCCTTCTACTCACATAGTGGTAGAATGAACAGTTGTACCTATGGAAATACATTTCACACCTCCTCCCATTAAGACATAAGAGGATCATATAACAATTGAGGTTCCAATGCATGAGGATAAACCCTTTCTAGGTAATCATACATCATTATAGAATATATGTAAACATTCTCAATATGGCAATCTCATTCACATAGTAGATTATAGGACATGAATTCACATTAGAGAGTGTTTTTATTCATTAATGTGTATGTCTTTTACATACATGAATCAAAAAAATGTATTCTATTAAAATGAGGAAATTATTTGACTATATAGATTTTTTTCATGTTTTGCAACAATTTCAATTATCATTTATATTGTAGTTAATTATTATATTTTATAATCATTCAATGTCTACAACATTAAACCCAGAAAAAATATATTAAAATTCATGTAGGTAAATTTGGAATATTGTAAAATATAAACTATAAGAATTATATAAATAAAACAAAAAACATAGCCTAAACATATAAAATATTGACGAAAATGGAAAAAAATCATAAATATAATAAATAATTGAAAATGAAAGGAATGTAGTAAAAAATAAAAAAAATACAAATATAGTGATCTAAAAAATATATATTATGCCACTAAATTTACTATTCATTATATTTTTATGAAATTTTTTTTGAATTATTTTTAATGTGATCATTATGTGTGTGAAATTTCATTTGGTCTGTATTTTTTCTTTTTTATTTATAGACATCTAAATCCAATAACATAAAAAGTTGTTATTTTTCATGTATATGATTGTGAATGTATATAACTTATCAGATAAAAAAATTTATTGATATTTCATAAAAGGACATAACAAATAAAAAATATATTAAAATAAAATAAACATTAAAAAAAATTAATTGATAATTTTCGTGTTAAAAAATTTATTCCTTAAAATATTTACATTTTCTCTATCATTATATTAATTAAAAAAAATTATAAACAAAATAAAATAAACATTATAAATATATATAACAAATTTGAAAAACACATATTATTTGTTATAAAAAGAAGAATATTTTTTATTTTTCTGAAAGGAGGAATCATTGATTCTGTCTTTCGGCTTTACCGAAAAGATACATCACTGATGCTACCTTTATGTATTAATTTTACTGAAAATTATAACATAATATTATTACTTTTTTTAAGGAACATAATATTATTACTTTTTTGTTCATAGAATGTATAAAAAATCATTATATTCTAGTGGATTCATTCATGGAGTAGTTAATAAGAATACTTATCAAAACAATTATTTGACTTTCAAGGATTGTAGTCTATTAATTGAATAAATAATAAATAATTCATTTATTAAATTTTTCTTATAGTTGATTATAATATAGTCAAAATAATACATTATCTTAGTGGTAGAAATATGACTATATATATTTAATATTTTGTATTAATGATTTTTTATCTGAAAATGATGAAAAAATAAAGGTTGTTAAGGTTGTTAATTTGTTTTATATAGTTTTTTATTGAAATTTAATTAATTATGTGAACATATAATCATGTGATGAATCAAATTTTTTATTAGGGGATTTATAGGACGATGATATTCATCCTATATAATTGGTCATTCAAGTTGATCAGTTATTTGATGTTATGACTTGAAACATGAAATTGTATTATGAAATTGTAAATTATATTATCATAATGAATTTTAAATATTATATGGCATGAAATTAGAGGAATTTATTTATGGATGAAATGAAATAATATATTTTAGAAAAAAAATTCTTATGAAATCATTGAATTACTGGATTAATAAATATGTGTTTGTCTAATTAATTATAGTTGTAAATTTTAAAAACCTTATAGGATTTTTCTTATGGAGGAAAATATTCTAGAATATATAATGTTGAAAATGTTTTATAATATAGATTTTATGGGTAATTATTTGTAAATTATTATAAAATGTTTGTAAAAAATTGTTATGAATACCATATTAAATGGAATTTTGGAAGAAGGTCGGAAATTACAAAAATTGATTTTTTAAATGTGTCGATATTTTTTGTATTGTTATAAGATGTTGTGGGTTTATTTTAAAAATAACAAGTTAATTATTCTTTCATAGAGGTTGTAATAATATTTTTAAATGAATAGAGGCTATTTCATTTCCAAAAACATTAATATAATCAATATGGAATTTTTTAAGAAAAAACATGTTATTTATATTTTTACTTAAATAAGAAATAAAAAATTACAATATAGTACTTTTCCAAATATTTAATTTAAGATATTTTATGGAGAAATATGGTTACACGAACAAGACTTGATGAACCAATCATTTACAATAAGGGGGAAAGGTAATGTGTAAAATAATGATTTCCATTTTATTTTTATGAAATTCAACAAATAACTCAAGAAAATATTCGACATATAAATTTGAGTATTAAAATTAGTCCTATAAATCTATATATAACCAACCAATTATTCTACCCTGATATAGACATGTATTTGGAAAAAAATTGACACCTTCTATTTGAAATCACACATTGTGTTTTGTGGGTTATGATTAAATTGAACTCAAATTAACGAGAGGATATGAAAGATGAATATTTTATGTGAATAAGAAATAATATTTTATAAGGGATTCATACTAAAAATAAATAATTATAATGTATATACAATAACCATTATTCTAAATTATAATGAAACACTGCATCCCTGAACTATTTCACAATTCACCTTCTATTCAAATAAAATTGAAATATTTTTACTCATTGATATGGTTAAAATGTTCATAAATTTATTTTTATACATTCCTTTTATGGATGTAAAATTTTAATTTTTCACAAAAAAATTATGTTGGGTTAAATTTATTTGTAGTTTTTTAAATTTTGAACATATGGTGAATTATTAAAATATTGTTTTCACAATTATGTGTTTTTTTAAAATATCATGATAGAAATATGAATAAAGAATTTATCAAAACGTTTTATCAACCAATAATATTTAAAAAATTATAATAATTTATTTAAAAATTTTATATATAATTTTAAAATCTAAAATATGTAATTTAGATCTTGAAAAATATTTTATTATAATAAAAAAAATTTCTTTTTCCATAAAAAATTTGCATTGATACATTAATTTTTTAATTTAATTTTTTTTTAAATATTAATTTTAATATTAAACCATTAAATGCCATTTTAATCACAACTACACATAATTTTTATTTAAATTCATTTTTAACCTTCAAAATGAAATTTCTATAAAAAATTGATTATTATTGCCTCACGTATAATCTTAATAAAATAAATTTTTACCAATATAGGGAAATTAATATTGTAAAATGGTTTTAATATTTTAATTCATCAATTTAATTTTTTATAAATTCAATATTAATTTTACGAATAGAAATATGTTACAGAAGTTAAAAATGAGTTGTCATCATAAAAGTTAATTATGGAATCATAATAAAATCTAAGATGGAATGATTTAAAATATCCTAGAACATATAACTTATTTTCTTGAATTAATGATGCATATATCTAGACTCATAATCTCACTATTTTTACCCATTTTCAACATAGTCATTTGACTTTGAAAAGTATCCAATATAAAATATGGATTTTTTATAAAAATGATACAACACTCACTAATAAGAGGACCCCATCACCACCACACTTATCGTAACCACATAATACTATTAGAGAATATTGTTATCGAAAAATTACATTAAAAAATAAAATCCAAGACCTATAGGTACCAGTCATTAAAATATACCTTTTTAATAATTCTTTTCGAATATCCTAATGGGGGATATCCCTTGAAGAGTTCATTTTTATCCAATTTATATAATGTTTCAGTCATCATTCACCTCAATAAAATATATTTTAGAAATAATAACATTAAAATTTATGTATACTAATAATTATTGTATATTATTATTTTGTTGGAAAAATTATTTATCACATTTCAACAATATCATTTAAAAATATAAATGATGACCAACATATGTACAGAAAAACCCAAAATGAAAAATGTATCCCATTAATCATTCCTTCTTTACATGAATGGTTTTAAAAATGTTTTTAATTAATTTATATCATATATATAATTAAATTATTATTTTTTTTATAGAATTTTAATATAATTATTTAACTAGTTATTAAGATACAACTTTTTCTTCATAAAATTTTAATAAAACAAGCTAATCATAGATTATATTTTCGCATAAAATTCCTATGAAATAAATAGAATTAAAATATGATTTAATAAATAATTTAATAAAAATGATTAAATTAAATTCAGTAATTTTGTCATGATAAATTTTTTATCAATGAAAATAGACAGAAAACACCAATATGAAACTTGTACCAAATGATCACAATTACTAACATATGACGATGAAAATAAATATTAACTAAATAATATATGGTTATTAAATTATTATAATAATTAGTTTAAAAGATAATTGATATGAAAAATTATATTAAATTACTGATTCATAATGTTAATTTTATTATAACTGATGTTAAATCATTTTTGTGGATTTTATGAGTATAAGTATGTGTTTCTGATATCAATATTCAATGCATTGAGATAATTTATATTCACCACTTATTTCCATTCATTAGATTTATATACTACATATGAATTTATTTTAATTATAATTACAATTAAATTTAATGTATTTAAAAATAATTATTTGGTTCACTATTTAAATGAAAATTCATTTAAAATCAAATATTTTTTAAATTTCCAATCCCACGTTGAATATTGGTTGTTTGGAATATGTTTATATATGGATAAATTGTACTATTATTCTATATAAAACAATTTATATTTTTAACCCAAATGTATTTATAATAATTTTACATGACATCTTACCATTTGATGTCCCATTTGGATAATAATTCACATGAAATAATGCATGTAAGAGAATCTAGCCTTACGTATTCATTTGTGTAGCGAATATTCCACATACATGTCCATGTTATTTATTTTTTAGATGGAATTCCTTATCTATTAATATTTTATTTTATAATTTCCTTTTCAATATATTTATGTTTGAAAAAAAATTAATCTTCATCCAATGTTTTTAGTATAGTGGTTTCCCGGAACATCAACCCTTTATAACGGTGTAAAAAAATATAGTTTTAATACCTTCTTGATTAAATATGTTTAATAATTTTCTATGTATTATTAAAAATAATGCATCCAGTAAAAGTTTTAATGGTTTATTAAATGAAGTTATATAAAATTTTATTTATAAAATATTTTCATAATGATTTATCAAAATTTGATGCTTATTTTATTTTATTTATCCATGTAAATTTAATTTCCCTATTAAAGGTTAATTCATAGACAAAATATTTTAATGTATATTTTGAATCATTTATCATATTATATATGGAAATCATAAGAAATACATCTATTTATTGGTTATGATCATAAAATGTTAATTTTTCATTATGGAAAATATTAACATACTTTATGCTAGTTTTTTATATGGATGTTTATTTATTACCAATGAATAATGATTATTTATTATATTTTTTATTAATTATTTTCTTATAATGAATACATTTAAATTAATGAGTGATTTATGGTTATTGTAATTTTATAACACTTTGATGCACGAGTTGGACTCTTGAAATAAACTATTTAGGGATTTAGCCATATGAAAAACATATTTTTGTTTGTTGTATTTGCAAGAGTCCTTGATAGTTAGATTAAGATATCCATCATTATTCATATCTCGGAATGAAATTACACCAATATGGTTTAAATACATGTAAATAAAAAAATATGTATAATAAAAAACTCAAAAGGGAATGTATCGAGGAAAAGATGGTATATTATGACATCACTACTATTTAATAACTCATCCCCAAGCTTCTCAAAGAATCACGATGGGCCTTAGCTATCATTTCTGGACTCTAAGCTCAAACATCATACACCCTCTCCAATTCTCCTCCTGAACACGCCTATGATTCCACTACAATTGAAATAGTGGAATAATCACACCTAGGGGATACCTCTCCATACAGTTCACAATCCATATCAGATGTTCCTCAAAGGTTGAATGAGCATAATTTTCAATTTATATCATTTTTATCACACAAGAAGGCTTAGGATCATATTGTTAAAGCTTCTACATACAGAACATGTCACGCATAACACTATTGAAATCTAAATGTATAATTGGTATGCCACTTGGAAGACCCTTTTCACTATATTAAATGGCATCAAAATCCTAGATACAAGGTCTCCATATTTCATAATACAATTTTTCCCATACCATGGACTCCCTAAATGAAACACTTGGCAATGAACCTCAAACTCCTACGATCCACAATGATGATGACTGTTATATTTTTTCCTTCTCTACTTGTTTACCAATTACCACCTAATAAGATGAAGCTTATAAAATGTTTATTTCATTATTCTAGGTTCAAGAAGCACTGATGTAGCTTCCCCACTATAAAAATATGATAACAGAATTCCCCTCCATAAAAAACCTCAAAAGGATCCATCTAGGTTGATTACTAGAATACATTATTATTTGGAAACTCTACGCATTACATATAATGCTCTGAAGAACCCAAAAAATACAAAATGTAAGATTGTATCATATGCCCCATTATATGAATTTTCCTTTAAGATTTTCCATCTATTTGAGGATGATATTCCTTTACCAAAATAATCCATGATTACAGAGCCTTTTGAATACCATGTTATATCATAAATTTAAAACAAGAATCTCTATTAGAAATGATACTCCTATTAACACCGTGAAACTGAACTATATCTTGCTGGTATATACAACCTATATCATCAATGATGAAGCAATAAAAAATTGAAATAATTGGGATACCATATCTATTTGACCTGTAACCACCAAAATTAAATCATTCTTATGAGTATTCATGTGTATTCCTTTACAAAACCTATAGATACATCCTATAATTTCCACTCATGAATGGGAAGAGGCTGAAATACCCTAGCAAGCCTCTGATACATGGATTTCACATAATGATAGGTCAAACATTTCTATATAATTCCCACATCCTCCTTCATCATTTCTAACCACCTATACTATCTACATAGATCATGATACATCATTTAAAATCTCATATGTACCTCCCATATAGAAGAATGATACTATATAAATATCTCCTCACACACACTTGTAGGAATCCATACTTGGAAACAAAAAATAATATAATTTCCACTACCATGAGGTCATCCTGAATGTGTCTTACCTCTATATTAGATGTTTCAAAAAAATATTCTATCTGGAGTAGAAATTTTTTTATCTGGATAAATTCCAAAATAACGGATATAGTAGATGTCAAATTCAAAGATACTCTTCCCTGAGACTCCAATAATTTTAGTTTCATGTCTATAAAAAATTCCATCATTCATAAATCATAACAAGAGTCCCAAAATACAGTTGTCTATATCTTTTAGCAGATGGATTTTTCAATAACATCGATCATTCCCAGTGTTTAAGAAATATCTGTGTTGAAAGACTGTGGATACTGGACCCAACATCCCTTCCAAAGGTTCAGTTCAAACATAAAAAATATCTAATAATGGGACGTATGGTTCATATACACTACATACCTCTTACCCAAAGTATATAGTATCTAGACTCCTAAGTAATGTTCCACCATAGCTGACAATATATCATGTGTAGGTTAATTCTTCTTGTGTGGTGTCAACTGTCTGGATATAAAACCAACCACCTGATCCTCTAACAATAGAACTGCTTTGAGTATAACTTTGGATGCATAATAGTAAATCATAAAATTTTTACTCATAATTTATAATGTGAGTATTATGATTGATTAAATACTATATTTTACCTCTTAAAATGATATCTCATTGGAATTTGACTAGACTAACATCACCCCTTTATGGTGAATCCAAAAATTGGTGTTTCTGGATGGGATTAGTCCTTGATGAAATGATGGTAATAACTTATTGTACCAAGAAATATTTGAACCTTGAATAGAATATTGTGACTCTCCCAAGATAGAATGTCTTCAACATTCTACTTGTCCACCAAATGTATAGCCTTTATAATGACATGACCCATTAAGTGTAATATATCAATACAGAAATTGGATTTTGTTTTTGTAACATAAAATTTATTCCCTCTTAGTGAACACATGATGATATTAAGATGTTATCTATTATTTTCTACTCTGATTAAAATAATATTTCCCCAACAAAACCACCACAAACTGTTCTAGGAATGGATGGAATATCCAATTCCCCAAGGATATGAATATTTTTTGTGCATCCTTAAAATAAAAAAAAATCAACGTGAACTAATTTATGACATACATTCTATTGAAAATATAATGAGTAATTTTTGATAGACACACCCTTGAATGGAGGTATACAAATATAGAATAAATATTGTGAAATATCTTACAACCTATTGATTTATTGAATAGATCATTGATTCTATAAATAGGATAATATTTCTTGATCGTAATCTTGTTCAATCTTTGAAAATCCACACATAATCATAAATACTAGTCAACCATTTTAGTGAAATGGTTAGGATCACCCCAGAGATATGTACATGTCCATATGAAACCGTTGGATTCTAAAAATTCCAACCAAACTATGAACTTGTGATGCTCTTCTGGTGCCATACTATAAGGAGGGGAATGAACTATATCTACTCCTAGAACTAAAATGATCATGAACATGATTCCCAGATTGGGTTGTAATCCATAGAACATATAATTAAATTAAAAATGAAAATGGTATATCACTGGAGAAAAATTATCCTACTATATTTCCCATTCATCTTGAGAAACAATGACTAAATGATCTATGGGATAATTCAAGCTTCACTATATTTGTGCAGAATAAAAAACATAATGATCATAGTCACCCAAGCGAGAATAACTTCCTCTTAGAGAACAAATGAAAACTGTCCCTTAGTAATATAGTATATGATCATGGTATATTACTATCTTTTCATTAACATGAATCAAATAAAAACCTTCAATTTCTAGAAAATATGGTTCTCAAAAGAAACGGACACCAAAAATCTCTATAGTGAAATCCTTGAAACATCTGATATTTTCTAAACAATCTCCCAATGGTATGTTGGTGTTCATAAAATAACCCATGATTAACACATCAATAAAAACACCATTTTCAAAGTGATTAGATAAAAATGAATTTGGGGATCCTATATAAAAATCACTAAACAGTGTAAATGATACAAGAATCGAACATTTGATTATAGAAGGTACTCCAATATATTAGCCATAACATGATACAAAGTGTGTCGCTGCCTAGTCCCATTATTCTGGGCTCCTGTATGAATCCATTTTCCTATTCCCTATTCCTAAAATAATTTCTCTAGGATGGGGTAATACATCCCATGAAAGATCATTAACAACTTATAGAACTCTAGATACCTATCTACTGAAGAGTAGAGAAACAAATTATAGACTCAAATGTCTATCTTGATGCCCTACCTCTAATATACTATAAAATGTTCATTAAAAATATCTAAATATTAGCCCCATTGATGCAATAATGATACTTTCATGAAAGGTAAATTCAACAAGGACACTTGTGGACATACATTACGCACTGATTAAACTGTTATAAATCATGGTCTAGATAAGTATTACCATTATACTGAATTTCCATCAAACTATTTTCATGCTGAAAAAATTTATAATGTTTCATTTTGACACTCGAACAAGAGATCACCATTCCCCTTATACAAATAATATGGCCACCACTAAATGAAAATATCCGATTCCCTTCCACAATTATTTATTGATTATTTAAATTGTAAACACTTCTCCAAAAAAACAAATTGTATATATGACTAGAATTAATAGAAAATCCCATATTAAAAATTCCTCATTGTAGAAACCACATCAAATTCTACATATGTATTAAAGAAATTTATAATGGTTAGACACATTTCATAATCCGATAATTATATGCCCACTTAATTTTATGAAAGAACACTTGATCCTTAAATGTACTTAAAATATATGGATAGAAGTTCCTCATGAGTTTTATTACAATGTAATTCAAAGATAACTAATTGTGTTTCCCATTCTGCATTATAAAATCTAACCACTTCCTAAAAGGTCCATGAAGCATGTATGCAAGAAGATTATCCCTCCATTCTGTGGGTGTCTTGATGTTCTTTAAGATCATCTACACTAATTCGATTATAAACTCTTCTATCAAGGTGCAACTATACCGTGTAAATTTAGGATAAGTCTAATGTTGAATGTAACACCCCCAGATTTTATAGTACACTATCTCATTAAAGTAATTCAATAACTTGTGTTACACGCAACACCGAGTATGAGTGCACCACAACTTACCAAATTAGTCATTCAAAATTTGTTTATCAGTAGTATTAACGGTATTTTGAAATATTATATACTATATAAAATTATAACATCCATATTATGTGTTTATTATACATAATATAGAAAAAAACTCATTTTTTTTCATATAAAAGAAGTATTTTTCAAAAACTGCAATTTTACCTCCTTTTAATGGCAACCCCTTTTTAAAAACCAATATTGGAAAATTTTATATATTCAATTTAATGACATTAAATATTTCATTAGAAGAGGGATATAAAAATTTAGTTTGGACAAATTCTGGGTACTTTTCTGATAACTTTATTAATTGGATGAATAGTGAAAAATACAATGGTTTAATTTAAAAAAACTTTTTTAATGGAATTATGTTATAGTGTTAAATTCATCATTTGAATGGTTTTGAAGTATAATTATAATATATTTTTTTATCATTTATTACAATTTAGGTTATTATATATAATTTTACATTTAAATTTGACAAAAACACATATAAATCTTTTGATAGTATTTACTTTTAAAAAAACACGTTTTTTGGTTTTTTCTACGGAAATTAATTTTAAAATAATATATTCAAATACAATGTTTTTAATTTGGAAAGAAGGAATTCATTTTTTAATATTACGTGCAAAATTAACTTAGGTTAAATTTTTTTCATTTTTCTGAAAACATTCAATTTTTTATGAATAATGAAAATCATTGCGTTATTATTTAAAACTGACTTTTTATTTAAAAAATAATTATTTTTTTATTTAAATATATTTTAATTAAAAATATTTATATAATACCTATATATTTTAAATGAAATTTATTGGAGTCATTTTATAATAAAATTAGATGTATAAAATTTTATTGATCTTTTTAACATTTTTCCTACCTTCTAGGAGGATTTTGAAATTCTCCTAAAACATAATTTTTCCACTTCTGTGAGTTGAATTTCAAAAATCCAAAAGACATGGTTTAAATCATTATATAATATGTACTTCAATAAGATTATAAAACTTTTCGGTGAATAGTAACTTTTGACTTTTATTTTCAGCGGTTAAAAATAAATAGGGTAATTAAGAGTAAAAATGATATTATAATTACACTAAAACATGTTCTAATTCTATTGGATAACTGGTATTTGACCAAATGAAACCTTAGGAATGAAAATATGATCTTGTTTCGTCCACCTGGATTAGATTAGAACTTTTATTATTATTTTATTTAAAGAATAGTTAAAAGTGAGAAAATCAATGTTTAATAACTAAACCATTTTATATAGGGTTAAACACAATATAAATTATACAATAAGTATTAATTATAAAGATAAAATAATTTCCTACATAATTTAATTTTATTAATAATTTTTAGACATTAAATAATTTAATTTATTTATGACACAATGATGATGTTGTAATTACATTATTAATGTAATATTAAAATAATTGATATTATAAATATCCAAATAAATGTAAATTGAGACTTCTAATTAATTCCACTAATTTTATTGGTCAATATGAAATCATTGGGTTGATTTGATATATTTTTTCAAACTTATAAGGTTGTTATGACTTTTATAAAAACAAAATACCAAATAGTGTCAAAATTGACATAAAATAATTTTGAAGACAAATACTATATTATTGGTTTGTATAATATTCCTAAAAACCTATGGTTCAAAAAAATTTCTTAAATAATATTATATATTTAATTAATGAACCACTTTATCTAGTATTGGAGTTTTAGAGTCTGTTTATTAACTATATAGTATAAGAATACAAGAAGACACAATAAAAGTTAAACAATTTAACTAAGAGTTAAATCTAAAAGATAAGGTTAAAATGGAAACCTAAACTTGTCTAAAACCTATCGGTTGAGAGTTTTTGACCCATACCCACCGTATCCTTGAAATAAATCATTTTTTATCCATTATAAACCCAAATTATTTTATTATAAAATAATTTTTCAATCTTTTCTTAAAGTGACCCTCACCTCTCTTATAAAAAGGTACTTCACCTTCTCTCAAAATCACACCTCCAAATCCATTTGTCTTGGAAAAACCCTGTACAAATATCCTCCCAAAATTGATACCTTCTACCTAGAGGCCTTATTTTTATCATAAATCCAACCTATGGTTCTCTTTTGATCAACTCAAGAGAAAACACCCAAAGAAAAGGTAATTATTTCACCACCCTCTTTCAAGTTCTTTTCTTCATACACGTTCTCTTTCATTGTTGTTTCCATACAAAAATAATAACTTCAGTACTTTTTACATACTATTATTTTATTATAAGTATGTAATAACCATATCCATTATTATATCCATCATATACATTACATTGTCACCATACAGGCGTAAGTACGGCTTACCGTCTCCATGTCGAGGTGATATTTGTTATTCAAACACTTCATTTTTTGGATGGGTATAATAATCAGTATAAATGATGTAAATAATAAATATAAAATTTTAATGATTCTGAATATATTATATAAAATCAAATTAATTACGATTTCACCATCAATATAATGATTTTTTTGCTTGTGCGTACGTACGGATTACCCTTCCAGGATGCGATGAGATTCATTTCCACGTTCACCATTCAATGATGATTATGAAAATATATTTTATTAATACTTATTTAATATATGTCATAATAATTCTACTAGGGATTAATATATATATATATATGTATGTATACACATACATATATCTTATTCACTTACTTCCGGTCAATATGATATGAAAACGGAAACAACATTTATGAGTACGTATAACCTACCGTCTCCATAAATGGTGCATTTCATTTCATATATCTATATGTTATAAATATTTATATTCTACATATATATGATATATAAATCAAGTTTTATATTCTGGTAGTATTTAAATCATGATCTAAATTATACGTTCATGAATAACAATTTAAAACACCTAAGATAAAGAAAGTGATTATTACCCAAAATGCTAATTTAACATGAATATCATTTTTAAATGGGTAGTATGAAGTCATAAATGAATCATTTAATATATATTAAAAATAAATATGGTAATGGTATAATTTAATACCACCGTATTGTCATTATATAAGAGCTTAAATGTACCCTCGACCAAAGGAATGTGCTAGGTAAGGGATAATTTCATAATCTCTTCATTATCCGAGGTTTTTTTTACATAAGTATCTACCGGGATATATTTATTTTCCATGTCAATGTTTCATATAACAGTTTTTAAAGGGATTCATTTAATTGACATTTTTCTAAAACATAATTTTAAATGTTTTAATGAATTATTCTTCTCAACCTTACTCATTAATTTCCATGTCTTTAAAATGATTTTAAGGATTTATTTATATATCAATGAATGTTCTAAAATGATAATCCCATTCAAAAGTATAATTGTAGAATGGGACACTGTGATTCAAAAATAAATTTTAAATGAATTATTTTATAAATTGTGTGATTTTTAAAATGACTTCATGAAAAAGGGATATTTCTCTCAAAGAGTTTTACTGATAATTTTCAACTATGTCAACATCATTTACTAGATATTATTCTTGATAAATGTTTATTTATTATGATAAAAAACATCCATATTGTATTGATGGACTTTTGATATTTTTGAATGTGGATGTGTTATTTTTATACCATTCATGGTTTATGGATAAATTATTGACATTTCATATACTAGTTTTAACATGAATGTTTATATTATGATTAAAAAATTTCATAACAGGAATGCATTGGACTTAGTAAGTGATGGGTGGAGCCCTCTATAGCTCCTTGATGCATCAGTAGGTCCCATGAGACAAACTAGTGTCCTGGCACAAGGCCTTGAAAAAATCTTATTTTTAGTCTTGGCACAAGGCCTTGACATTGTGGTTATGAATTCTAGCATTATGCATTCCATCATTATGGAATTAGATATTGATATTACATGTGATAATTCGACTAGTAGAATATCCATGTGAATAAGTAAATGGCATTATTTGATTATCATTTCTTTATTATTCTGAATTTTATGTTCAAAAGTCTGTTGTTTTAGTTTTATACATTTCCTTAAATGTTTATATTTATATATGAAAGTTTTTGTTATATTTTTATCCTTACTGAGTATTTTAGCTGACCCCTTTCTTATCTTATATTTTCCCAAGATTCCAAGAAGTGTGTTACGGTTGATAATTAGGGTTAAGCTATGGGATTAATGGATTTCTCAAAAGTTCATTTATTTTGGTTTTATTTTCTAATGTGTAATGTAATGTTCATATATGTAAACTATTTTCCAAGACTACTAAATTTATCGGTCTTTCTAGACAAGATTCCTTATAATCATCACAATGTATTAAAATAATGCACTGACTCTGGGATTTGTGGTTCGCAGTGTTATAGTTGTTATGATATGATTTTTAGAAAAAACATTGGAAATATTTTTAGAAAAACTCTGATTAGATATTTGAGGATTAGTATAGAAGAACATCCTAGAATTTTGGTAATGTAGTGATTTTGTGTATTTTCCAATCAATAGATCCCTATTTTGATATGAGTAGGTAGAGGCGGCTCTAGCACAGATATACCTTGGATTGAAAACTACAACAAGGAGTTTCAGGATTGACCCAGGGTATCCTAGTACATCACAGTGGGCCTTGCGAGACTCTTGGTTACGACACTCCCAGGGGATATGCTTTGGATAATTCACAATTTCATTACAATCCATTACAAAGGATTTACGAGAAAATACTTTCTCAAAGAAATCATTTTATGATTTTATATTATATGCATAATTTTTTCAATTTACATTTGTTATTTTAAAAGTTTGGAATTGTGCATTATGATTCATAAACTATCCAAGTGTATGCCATTTTCTAGAAATTGCGCCAACTAGAAGGAATGAGGATTCCAGGAATACGCACGATTGAAAGATTAAGAAGGATCATATCTTCCATGGTATTAATCCATCATTTAATAGGGAAATAGACTCCCATGTATTCTCATTATTTTAAAGAAATTGTATCATGTGTAAATAAGATAAGTAAATAATTCCTTAAGTCATATGGCTTTGTAGATAAGAAAGAGTAGAATGGGAGGAAAAGATAAATATAGATAAACAGAAGAGGGGAAAGAGGGATTTTCGTATATGTGATAAATATGGAAAGAATCACCTTGGTAAATTATTAAAGGGAATGTGAGTTTTTTATATGTGTGGAGAAAAAGGACACCAAGTACCTGATTTACTTGGTAGGAAAAAGGCTTCAAATGTATAATGATTCATTTGCAATGAGTTGGGACACTACATGAATCAATGTCCAAATCATCAGAGTATATTCTTAATGCTGCTATTAAATAATTAAGTTAAAATACTGTCAAAGATGAAGAGGAATGATTATAGTTCTTATGTTGTTATTAACGTATTGTTTCATTTGAGTATTGTATTAATTATGTACATGTTATATGAATTATGGAGTATATAAGGATTGTATTATACTACTATTTCATTATGGACTTGAGATTGTGTGGAACCATGAAAAGATACTCAATTGAAGGTTAATTTTTTGGAAAATATTTGGTTGAGAGAAAGATGAACCCTAAAATAGTTCTGATACTAAGGTAGTTATTTTGGTATAATATATGATTGATTTGGATAAATTATATTAGATATTCCTTATTACCGTGAAAATTATTAATGATTTTTATATCCCATCATTGTTGGAGGTTACATAATTTTTGGATAGAAGTATTATATCTAGTATTCTATAAGGAATATCGTATAATGAATGTAATCAACAAGGTTTTATGGTGTTACAGTGTTTTTAAAGAATACATGATGATGATATTCACTTGTTATTACGTGGAAAAAAGGATCTTCTTTGTGTTTACCTTTCTTGTAAATTTTGGACTGTGAGTTTGGATAGAAGAATTTTGGATAAGTCTAAAGGTTGGAATTAGTGATGTTTGACATTAGATACTATTGTTAAGGATAAATCATTTCAATGGATTATTTTTATATTTTCAAAAAAAAGGACAACTCGGTGGTCAAGCAAAATATCATGTCACATCTGACAAGGCTGCAGGACTCGAAAATGCAACCAAAGAGTGACAAGGGTACATCACCTACCAATGGCCTATGTGATGTCCTGGTTTGTCAAATGTATTTTTTTAATGGTATGACAGATAAATTATAAATTTATTTTTTGGAACCCTATACGATAAGGATAAAAAAATATTTTGGTATTATTTTATCTTTTTGAGTGAAAGATGAGTCTATGGTAGAAATTAGTTGATGGATAAAACTCTACATGTTATGTATAAATATAGATATATATCCACTTATTCAATGAATAAATTAATTAATAAATTTTAGGGATGGTATATTAAAACCAAAAATGTGTTACCCTAATACAATATGACTTTTTTAACAGAATATATTTTACATCATCTTAGATTGATGGCTATGAGGCCCTCAATTTTACACATGTTTATGTTTGATGACCTCAATCACTCCCTATAAATATTTACATTTTCCTTCCAATTATGTGTCTCTAATTTCCACAAATGTTCTCCTAATAATGATCATAATTTTGTGGTGACATTTTCATTTCTGTTTCCCTCTAATTAAAATAAAATTTTATTAACCCAATGTCTGATGTGTGTTTTCAACCAATGTATTTTTCGATTTTAACCATTTATTTTCAAAAAACAATATCAAATTGTGAGGATGAAATTTATTAATGTAGGGTAGAATGTAACAACCCATGATTTTATAGTATTTTACCTCATTAAGGTAATTTAATAGCTTGTGTTATATGCAACACTGAGTTTGAGAACCCCATAACTTACCAAACTAGCCGTTGAAAAAGTAGTTATGAATAGAATTAATTTCATTTTGATATCATATATAATCTATATAATTTTAACATCTATATTGTCACATACATGAAATATTTTAAAGATATGTTTCATTTAATTTACATTCTTGCTTTTTTTGGGTTTTTGATGCATTTTTGAAAGAAATGGTGGGTTTTCAAAATTTGGGCCTACCCGAGAGCTCGTTTCTAGTTTTAAAAATAATTTTTTTTCTTTAATAACTCGTTTTTTCCCACCATTTTCACCCATTAAACTTCCAAAATGACCTTCATGTAACTATTAAAACCACCAATGAAATTGGGCCCCTTAAAAATTCATTATCATCTTGGATTTGGGTGATCAAATTAGGTATTGGGCCAACCCGAAAGCCCATTTCCAGTTTTAAAAGTGTTTTTTAATTCTTTCATAAAATAATAATATTTATATCCTTTTAGGTACTTATACCTCTTAAATTTTCCCACTAAACCCAACCACACCCCCATCTTCATTTTCCCCTCTTTGGAGCTCAGATGCATCACGAATTAGGGCCGAACTCTTCAAGATCCAAAAAACTTCTAGATTTTTCAAGTAAGTTGGTTCTCTTTCATCCTCCTCCCTTTTTCTTAGGGTTTCTTATTTTATTATTGAATCCCCAAATTTCAAGAAGCTATGGATTCGTACCTAGGGTTTTAGTTTTGAGATTCTTGGTCTAATCCTCTGGTTTTAGGTTCAATCTTACTCCCTTGTGGTAAGGCTGAGGTGCGGTTGAAGTGACGCACAAGGATTTGGGGGTTTTGACTCTTTTGGTAGGTGATTCCATATGTTGGTATTTTAGAATGAGTTGGCTTGATATATTTTTGTTTCCTTTATGTCCCTATTTCATTGTTTCTACTTCCAAAATTTATTTGGGTATCATTTTCAAAGTGGTTGATTTTTAAGTTCCAATTTTGTGAAAAAAGGGTGTTTTACATGTGCAACCTTTTTTGTGCCTTTTTGTGTTGTTTTATAAGTAATGGAATGGATATATAAAAATATTTTGATGCTTAAATTTCTGGTTTCATATAATACTGGTTTCCATTGGGTTTTAAAAGTGGGATTTTAGATGAATAATATGTGCAAAGATTGGTTACTTTTCTAGAAATTGTTATATGGAAATTATAAGTGGTTTATTTGGTTATATAAAAGGTGAAATGAATGTGCAGCTACTGTTTGAAATTTGTTTGAATAGAACTATTGATTATATGTTAAAATGTATTTTTATAACATGAGTAAATTTGTTGAGCCTAAGAGGGGAAGCCCAGGTAACTAGGTGGGCTAACATATACTAGTGTGCTAGTGAACAAAAGGGTTTTGACCACGGTTCACTTAGAAATTTTGACATGGATAACACTAAAAAACTATAATGGAGATTATTTTAGATCACTAGGTTATGGGTATTCTCCCTACTAGTGGCTCGTGCATGAGAACAAATTTTATTATGGCTACTTTCACCAAGGTACGAGGTACATGGGGCTCACAACTTACTTGCACCTAGGGTTGTTCCTATGTTTGGTGCTTGTGTCATTTTTGACATTTATCCTTGAATTATGGTAATTTTGGATTTGAATACTAGTATATTGCATGTTTTATTCAAATTCATTCATTCTTTAAAGTTATCCCCATTGAAATTTATTTTCATTTCAATGTTGCACTTTTAGAAATAAATGATAACATTTTTTGTTTATAACTATTACAATCTTTTTATTTTATAATTCCTATCACCTGGAATACCTGTGTGATATCCAATTTGGTATTAGTATCACACCCTTGTTACACCTTTGGGTGGAAGTATAATTTATCATGTTTGACACAGGCAAAAGAAAGGCTTTAGGCAATGGCTGTTCGAGTTGCTAGTTTCTCTAACTGTTGCGGTGTTATGGAGATGACTCATGGGTGATGAAACCTTGTTGTGTGGAGTCTCATGGGATATATTTCTTCTGCTAATTTTATACACCTTTGGACCTCTTAGGTCTTATTTAAACCCTTATTCTTAGTTATGAATTTTATTAAGTCTTGTTTGTCATAATTTTTTAGATTTGGTTTGTTGTTTTTTTTGTTATTTTATGAATCCAAACTCAGGTAAATCATTCAAAAATTAATTTTTATGATACTTGAGCACTTGTGCCAGCTTGTGGGGTTAGGGAATGCTCTTCGGGCCTTTCTGTGAGCCGTGTTTGGTTCTAGATTGATGGAGATCAGATTTGGTTTCTGACAAAATGGTATCAAAGGAGGTTAATGTTTTTGAGTTATATTATTATTTTGGGATGAGTTTGGATATAGAGGAGATATGACTGTCGGGGCTCGGAGTTTGGTCATGAGTATGGTTCCAGGCCCATAGCCCTTGTGGAAGACCGCGAGTCACCATGGGATGTCTGAATTGTTTGTTTATCTTCACTTCCAGGCGAGATGTGTGGGCTGCAGACCACACGTGGACAACGAGTGTGATGAACTAGTTGTTTATTTTTCTATTGTAATGCATTTGGATTATTTATATTTGATGTTATTCCTGAAATTTTCAAAACTATTTTACTGATTTTGGTTCTTGTGATTGTTTCCTTTTGTACCAACATGCATCTCCAGAAAGCTCCCACGCACCGATGGGAGGTTGCCGAAGAGAGTTCTCCCACACTACTTGATCAATGGTTGATAGAAGACATGGTACAGTCTATCCAGGCTCTAGGACAGGAAGTGGTTCTAGCACCTACTTCAGCCCGAGAATATGATTCTGGCCCTAGGAAGGATAAGTCCCTGGAGTTCATGAAAAATAAACCCCCTTGTTTCCAAGGTATCTTAGAACCTCAAGAGGCAGAGGAATGGCTCAAGAAGAGAGAGTGTATGTTCGAGTTCCAAGACACACTTGAGGAGTTCAGAGTGAAATATGCCACTTTTCAGCTAGAGGGACCCAGCTGTAGGTGGTGGGAATCAGTTCTTCAATCTGGGATGCATGAAAAAATGAGCTGGAGAGATTTTTAAGGCCATGTTCAACGAGCCGTATTGTCCATAGGTTCTATCCTATGACAGATCTCGAGAATTCATGGATCTTTCCTTGGGAGATCATTCAGTAATGGAATATGCTAACTATTTTTCTAAACTAGTGCGGTACATTCCTGAAATTGTTTCTAATGAGAGCTTTAATGCTCAGAAGTTTGATAAGGGGATGCGACTAGAAATTTACTCAAAGGTCTTCCTATTAAAGTTGGGAACTTATGATTAGGTGGTCGATCATTCTTGCATGGTAGAGATTGAGCAGAAGGGGAATTCAGGGATCTTTGGAGTGGTATTTTCTATGGGCACTAGTAGCTCATCTGAAAGGAAGAGGAAATGGGAAGAGCAGGGAAAGAAGGGTGTGACAGTTCAGGACACTCTTCCAGGTAGTTTTCATCGGTGGCTTCAGATGCGAGGAATGTCATGTGCCACCAGTGTGGGAAGACATTGCACATCTTTCCAGCATTCCCTCATCCGCCGAAGTTCAGTTTCCAGTGTGAAGTTATGGGACACGTGCAAATATTTTGTGGGATAGTGTGTCTACTTCAAAGTGGGGCAGGATCCATGGCTCCTAGGGGAGTGCCATCTCAGTCAGATCCATCGAGGAATAGGGGATCTCGGTTAGCTGGCCGTGGTGGTAGGGCTGGATCATCTTTTGGGCAGAGCCAGTTTAGGTCAAATCCATAGGCAGGTGGTCTTCTCAGATAGAGATGAGGCATCTTCATGCTGTGGAGAAGGCACCAGCAAGATCTAATGTAGGGCCATCGACCAAAAAAGTTACCGTTTTGATTGAATCTTCTTTATCGGCAACACTTTTTGATAATGGTGCATCAATTTCATTTATATCTACACATACTGTGAGCACAGTGAACTTTACAACTTAACTTTTATCATTTGCAATGGATTTGGTGACACCACTGGCAAAGAAGAAGGAGCAGGGTCTAATGTGCCCCTCATGTGCACTCTCTGTGTCGGGGGTGGAGATGGTGTGGGACCTACTGGTCTTGGATATGGACCTTTTTTATGTAATCCTCGGCATGGATTGGCTGGTAAATTTTCAGGCGCACATCGATTTCTATAGGCGTGAGGTGAGTTTCGTGGCACCTGATGGTAGTCCACAGGTTTTTCTTAGGGAATGGGTCCCTCGGTCAGGTCATGCGGGACCTCCACTCCCAGAGTTAGGGAATCTTATGATACAGCTATCATCACTCGTGATAAAGGATAATGATCATGATCTTGAGGGTGGATTGCCTCATACGGTGGATGAGTTCCCAGAGGTATTTCCAGATGATTTTCAGGCTTGCCCCTAGAGCGGGACGTGGAGTTCTCGATGGATTTGGTGCTAGGGACACAGCTGATACCCTTACCTCATACCGTATGGCCCCCACTGAGCTGAGGGAATTAAAATACATCTGGATGATTTAGAATCCAAAGGATTCATTCACCTGAGCATCTCTCCTTGGGCCGCTTCTATTCTTTTTGAAATGAAGGCCAACGGCTCCCTCCGGTTGTGTATAGATTACCAGAAGCTGAATAAAGGTAACCATCAAGAAAAAATATCCTTTTCCCCAAATAGATGACTTATTTGATCAATTAAAGGGGGAAAATTGGTTTTCTAAAATAGACATGTGTTCGGGTTATCACCAACTCAGGGTGAAATCGGAAGATATCCCAAAGACAGCCTTCCGATGTCGGTACGGCCACTATTAGTATTTGGTCATGCCCTTCATATTGAACAATGCTCCAGTGGTCATAATGGTACTCATGAATAGGGTGTTCCACCAGTTTCTAGAGTTATTTATCGTGGTGTTTGTGGATGACATCCTAGTTTACTCTGGATCCGAGGAGGTGCATGAGCACCATTTGAGTATTGTGTTGGGAACTCTGCGGGATAACCACCTTTAGGAAAATCTATACATGTTTACCGTTTGGATCTGGGAGGTGAGGTTTTTGGGGCATGTGATCTTGGAGTTGGGAGTTTCGATGGTTCCAGATAAGATCAGTGTTGTTATGTCATGGGAGAAACCGAAGAATGTGTTTGAGATCCGGAGTTTCCTTGGCCTAGCTGGTTACAACAGGCGGTTTTTTTGAGATTTCTCTTGGCTTCCTTCACCCATGACAACGCTCACCCAGAAGGGGGTGAAGTTTGTGTGGATCCTTGAATGTCAAGAATCCTTTGAGGATTTGAAGCGGAGGTTGACTACCACCCCAGTATTGATCCTTCCAGAGTGTGGGAAAGGTTATATGTTTTATTGTGATGCTTCAGGTATGGCTCTCAGGTGATTGATTATAAAAGATGATCATGTGGTAGCGTATGGCTCACGCCAGCTCCGACCACATGAAAATAATTATCCGACCCATGACCTGGAGCTAGCGGCGTTAATGCAAGCTTTAAAGACTTGATACCACTATCTCTTTGTGGAGAAGTTTGTGGTCTACTATGATCATAAAAGCTTGTCATATATCATCTCACAAAAAGATCTCAATTTGAGGAAGCGTCACTAGATCGAATACCTATAGGGGTTTTACTTTGATATCATTTAAACCCCGGGGATGGGTAATGTTTTAGCAGATGCCTTGACTAGAAGTGCACCGGTGCAGGCTTTGAGGAAGTCCAGTAATGAGTGGACTCTGATGGGACTCTTTGATCAGATGTGTGTGGAGACTAAGGCGCACAGTTGGATTTCATTCTTGGAATTTGTTCATTTGACCCCATCTCTTTTAGAATTGATTCAGCAAAAGAAACCCAGTGACGAGTTATTCCAGTGATCGAGACAGATTCCTTATGGTGGGGAGACGTCATCTGATTCGTCTTCTTCCCTAAAGGGTATCTTTCATTTCAAGGGTCTTTCAGTGGTTCCTCTATCTCCGAGGAAGGTGGTAATGTAGGATAGCCACCAGTTACAGTGGTTTTTCCACCCTGGTGCCACCAAGATGTAATATGATGTTCATCGACAGTTTTGGTGGCCAGGTATGAGATGGGACATTGCTGACTTTGTATCGAAATGCTATATTTGTCAGCAGGTGAAAGTAGAACATCATAAGCCCTCTAGTTTAATTCAGTCATTACCCATTCCTACCTGGAAGTGGGATGAGGTTTCCATGGATTTCATTTTTTGAATTACCTCGTACACCTCGATGTAAGAATGATATTTTGTTGGTGATTGATCGTATGACCAAATCATCCCACTTCATTCCTATCAGAGATACAACTAAAGTGGATGAGTTAGGCCAATTGTATATTTAGGAGGTGGTAAGGATTAATTGTGTTCCATCAGCAGTTGTCTCAGATAGATACTCCCGCTTCACCTCTCAGTTTTGGGGAGGCCTTCAGAAGGCTTAGGGGTCCCAAATTAAGATGAGCACAACGTACCATCCTCAGACATATGGTCAGACAGAGCATGCAAATCAGATCGTAGAAGACATTCTTTGTGCATGTGACTTGGAATTCATTGGTTCATGGGATAGCCATTTGGGATTGGTCGAGTTTGCTTATAATAACAACTACTAATCCTCGATTCGAATTGCTCCCTTTGAGGTGCTCTACGGGCATCCTTTACACTCCTCTCTGGGTTGGGTTGTGGTAGGTGAGATATCACTGTTGGGACCGATTCTTGTGCAAGAAAAATCTGAGAAGGTCAAGTTAATCAAGCAGCATTTATTGACAACATAGAGTTTCCATAAATCATATGCTGATAAGAGGCATCAAGATCTAGTGTTTTCTATGGGTGATTGGGTATTTCTAAATGTGGCCCATCGTCTGGGTCACTGTCACTTAGGGAAGCAGGGAAAGTTGACGCCGAGGTATATCAGACCTTTTGAGATCACCGAGCATATTGGTAAGTTGGTATATGGGTTGGATTTTCCTTCTCAGTTGACATCCATCCATGATGTTTTCCATGTCTCCCAATTGAACGAATACAACTCGGATCTGTCCCATGTGCTGAATTGGGAGGAGTTTCAGATAGAGCATCATTTATCTGTTTTTAAGTGGCCAGTGTGAATACTAGACTTCCAAGAAAAGGCTCTTAGGGGAAATTACCACTTGTCCGAGTACTTTGGCAGCATGGGAGTGATACACACGAGACATGGGAGCGAAATTCTTGGGTTGAGTAAGAGTACCTGAACCTGTTTTCTGATCAAGCATTGGGTTGGATTTCTGAGGCGGAAATTCCTTCAAGGTGGAAAGAATTGTCACATAAATGACATATATTAAAGTTTTTTTATTTAATATACATAATTTCTTTGTTTTGGGGGTTTCCTTGCATTTTTTGATGTAAATGGCGGGTTACTAAAATTTGGGCCAACCCGAGATCCCATTTCTAATTTTAACAATAAATTTTGTTTCTTTAATAACTCCTTCGGTTTTTAACCTATATCAACCATTAAACATCTAAAATTAACTTCATTTAACTATTGAAACCACCAAATATATTTGGGCCCCTTAAAAATTCATTAGCATCTTGTATTTGGGTGATCAAATTAGCTATTGGGCCAACCCAAAATCCCATTTTTAGTTTTGGTTTTTTTTAATTCTTCATAAAATATTTATTTTATATCCTTTTTAAGTGGTTCCACCTCTCAAATGTTACCACTGAACCCAGCCATACCCCCATTATCTTTTTCCACTATTTGTAGATCAGATTCATCATGAATAAGGGCCGAACTCTTCATGATCCAAAAAACATCCAGATTTCTCAAGTAAGTTGGTTCCATTTCTTCCTCCATTTTTATTAGGGTTTCATCTTTTTCTATTGAATAAAAAAATGTACAAGAAGCTAGGGCTTCGTACCTGGGGTTTTAGTTTTGATTTTATTGGTCCAAAAATTAGTTTTTAGGTTCAATCTTACTCCCTTATGGTGCGGTGGAGGAGCGGTTGAAGTGACACCCAAGGATTTGGGGGTTTTGACTCTTTTGGCAGATTATTACATATGTAGGTAATTTAGAATGAGTTTTCTTGCAGTTTTTTTGTTTCCTTTATTTTCCTATTTCATTGTTTTTTGTGAAAAAATTGATTTGGGTAGCATTTTCCAAACAGTTGATTTTTAAGTTCCAATTTTGTGAAAAAGGGGTATTTTACTTGTGCAACCTATGTTGTGCCTTTTTGTGTTGTTTTATAAGTCATGGAATGGATTTATAAAAATATTTTGACGATGAAATTTATGGTTTCATATTATATTGAATTCTAATGGGTTTTAAATGTGTTATTTTAGGTGAATTTTATGTTCAAAGTTTGGTTACGTTTCCTGAAATTGTTCTATGGAAATTATAAGTGGTTTATTTGGTTATATATATGGTGAAAATCATGTTTAGATACTGTTTGAAATGTTTGTGACAAGAACTAGTGATTATATGTTAAAATTTATTTTCATAACATGAAGAAATTTTTTGAGCACATGAGGGGAAGCTCGAGTAACAAGGTGCGCTAACGTGTACTAGTGCGCAAGTGAACGGAGGGGTTTGGCCCTTTTTCACATAGCTATGTTGACATGGATAACACTAACAATACTATAATAGAGATTATTAAAGAACACTAGGTCATTAGTATTCTTCATAACAGTGGCTCTTGCATGTGAACAAATTTTATTATTGTTACTTTCACTGAGGTACGAGGTACATGGGGCTCACAGCTAACTTGTACCTAGGGGTGTTCCTATGCTTGGTGCTCGGGCCTTTTTGGAATTTATCCTTTCCTTATGGTATTTTGGGATGTGAAAACTAGTAGCATTCATGTTTTATTCAAATGCACTCATTCATTAATGTTATCCCCATTGAATGTTATTTTCAATTCAAAGTTGCACTTTTAGAAATAAATGGTATCATTTTATGTTTATAACTCTTGAAAGATTTTTATTTTATAATGCATATCACATGGAATCCTTGGGTGATATCCTATTTGGGATTAGTCTAACACCCTAATTAAACCTTTAAGTGGAAGTATAATTGATCATGTTTGACACAGGAAAAGGTAAGGCCTTGGACGATGGCGGTTCGGGTTGCTAGTTTCTCTCAATGGTGTAGTGTTGTAGTGACGGCTCGTGGTTGATGACCCCATGTCGTGTGGAGTCTCATGGGATATTTGTTTTCGCTACTTTTATACACCTTCGGACTTATTGTTTCTTGATTGAACCCATATACTCAGTTTTGAATTTTATTAAGTCTTGTTTCGCCTGATTTTTCATATTTATTTTGTTGTTTGTTTTTGGTTATTTTATGAATCCAAACTCGGGTAAATCGTTCCCAAATTAATTTTTATGATACCCAGGCACTTGTTCCAGCCCGTGGTGATAGGGAACGCCCTTCAAGACTTTCCATGAGCAGGGTTTTCTTCCAGTTTTATGGAGACCAGATTCGGTTCGTGACATATATTATGTGTTTCTTAGACATAATATAATAACAAATTTATTTTTTCAGATGAATGATGTATTTTTCAAAAAATTCAATTTTACCAACATTTAATGAAGATCCCTTTTTAAAAACCAATATTTGGAACTTTCATATATCAATTTAATAAAATTAAATTCTTTCTTAGATGTGGGAAATAAAAATTTAGTTTGTAAAAAATTTGGGTACTTTTATGATAACTTTCATATTTTGATGAATAGTGAAAAATACAATGTATAAATTGAAAACAAATTTTTTTAATTAGAATAATTTATAGTGTTAAATTATAAATTTGAATGGTTTGGAAGTAAAATTAGATTATATTTTTATTTTTTAATTCATTTTAAGTCATTATAAGTAATTTCACATTTAAATTGATAAATGAAACTTATATGTTAGGAATTTGTTAAAATGAACTTCATTTTTGATTTTGGAATATCAAAATTATTATAGGGTAAATTTTTGGTAACTCTCAGAAAACATTCAATTTTTTATGAATAGTGAAAAACATATCATTATTATTAAAAACTGACTTTTTATTTAAATAATTATTTATTTTATTTAAATTTATGTTAAGTAAAAAATAGATATATAATACCTATATAAATTCAATGTAATTTATTAGAGTTATTTTATAATAAAATTATATGTATAAATTTATGTTGAACTTTTTAACGTTTTTTACCCACCATCTAGGAGCATTTGAAAATTTACATAAAACATAATTTTACAACATCTGTGAGTTGAATTTAAAAACCTCGAGAGACATAGTTGAAATCAATAAATAAAATTTGGTTCAATAAGATGAAAATATTTTTTAGTGAATGGTAACTTTTGACATTTATATACCACGGTTAAAGGTAAATATGGTAATTAATGGTAAATATTATATTATAATTACCATAAAACATGTCCTAATTCTATTGGATAAGTGCAATTAGACCAAAAAAACCTTTATAAGTAAATATGAGAATCTTTGGTCCACTTGGATAATATAATGGAATTTATTATTATTTTATTTAAAGAAGAGTTAAAATTGTAAAATTCAATGTTTAATAACTATACAATTTTAATATATGGTTAAACACAATATAAATTCGACAATAAATATTCATTAGAAAGATAAAAATATTTCATAAATAATGGAATTTTATTAAAAAAATTATACATTAAATAATTTTATTTATTTATGACAGAATGATGATGTACTAATTACCTTATTAATGAAATATTAAAATAATTGATAATATAAATATCCAAATAAAAGTAAATTGAGACTTCTTATGAATTCCATTAATTTTATTGGTTAATATGACATGTTCTGGTTGATTTGATAAATTATTTTCTAAGTGATAAGGTTGTTATTACTCTCACAAAAATAAAATACCAATAGTGTGAAAATTTACATAAATTAATTTTTAAAACAAATACTATATTATTAGTTGATATAACGTTCCTAAAAAACTAAAGATATTCCAATGGGATTAAATAATATTATATATTTCATTAATGAACTACTTTAGGCTCTCTTGTATGTTTAGAGTATGTTTATTAACCACATACTGAAAGAATACAAGAAGACAAGGTAAACGCTAAACTATTTAACTAAAAGTTAAATTGAAATGCTAATGTTTAAATGGTAACCTAAACATGTATAAAACCTATTTGATGAGATTTTTTCGACCAATACTGACCTTATCCTAGAAATAAATCATTTGGGAGCCATTACAAACCGAAAATTATATTATTATAAGATAATAGTTCAAGATTTTCTTAAAGTGACCCTCACCTCTCTTATGAAAGGGTACTTACCCTTATCTCAAAATTACACCTCCATAGCCATTTGTCTTGGCCAACCTCATCCCAAATCTCTGAAAAGAATTTCTACCTTCTTCCAAGAGGCCTTACATTGATCATAAATCCAACCTAGGGATCCTGTTTTATCAACTCAAAAAAACACCCGAAGAAGAGGTAATAATATAACCACCATCTTTCTAGTTCTTTCCTTCTTACACTTCCTCTTTCTTTGTTGTTTCCATACCAAAATAATAACTCTTGTACCTTTGACATACTATAATTTATTATAAATATGGTACAACCATTTTCGTTACACTATCCATCTTATAAATGACAAAGTCACCAAACGTGCGTACGTACGGCTTACCGTCTCCACGTTGTGGTGTAGTTTGTTATTCAAACACTTCATTATTTCGGTGGGTATAATAATGAGTATAATCGATCAAAATAACAAATACAACATTTTAATTTTTTGTTATATATGATATACCATACAATTACATACGATTTCACCCTCAATATAATGATATTGTCGCTCGTGTGTACATACGAATTACCGTCTCCATGACGCGATGAGATTCATTTCCATGTTCACCATTCAACGGTGATTATAAAAAGAAATATTTTTAATAATTATGTAATGTATGACATAAAAATTCTACTAGAGATATATGTATGTATGTATGTATTTATGTATTTATATACATACATATATCTTATTTAATTACTTCTGTTCAATACTATATGAAACTAAGAACACCGTTTATGCGTACGTACGACCTACCGTCTCCATAAATGGTGCCTTCCATTTCAAATATATATATATTATAAATATTTATATTCTAAATTTATATAATATATAAATAAATTTTTATATTCTCAAATTATTTAAATCATGATCTAAATTCTATGATCAAGAATAGCACGTTAAAACGCGTACGATAAAGAAACGATTATTACGTGAAATGTTAATTTAAAATGGAAATCATTAATAAATTGTTAGTATAAAGTCATAATGTAATGATGTATGATATTATTATTAATATTATGGTTCTGGTATAATTTAATAACACACTATGGTCATTATATAAGAGGTCAAACGTACCCTCGACCAAATAAATGTGCAAGGTATTGGTTAATTTCCCAATCTCTTTATTATCTGAGGTTGTTTTTAAATAAGTATCTACTGGGACATATTTATTATCTGTGTCCATGTTTCATAAAATATTTTTCAAAGGGATTTCTTTAATGTAACACCCCATGATTTCATAGTACGGTATTTCTTCAATGTAATCTGATAACATACACTACACGCCACATCGAGTTCAAGAGCACCACGACTTACTAATCTAGTCGTTCAAAAAGTTGTTATGAATAGTATTCACTTAATTTTTAACTATATATAATCATTTTAATTTTAGAATCCATATTTTGAGATTATTAGGCATAATGTAAAACTAATTCATTTTTTCAGATAAAAGAAGTATTTTTTCAAAAAAATATACTGTTACCGCCTTTTAATGGTGAACCCTTTTTTAATCCAATATTTGAAACTTTTATATATTCGATTTTACAAAATAAACTTCATCTTTATAATTGGGACCTAAGAATTTAGTTTCAATAATTTTTTGTGTTTTTCTGATAACTTTCATATTTGGGTGAATAGTGAATAATACTATATTTTAACTGAAAACAACTTTATTAATCAAAATAATTTATAGTGTTAAATTATACATTTTAATGGTTTGTAAGTATAAATAGATTTTATTTTTACCAATTAATCCAATGCTGGTCATTTTAAGTAATTTCAATTTGAAATTGCACATAAACAATTGTCAAACTTTTGATAGTTATTATTTTTTAAAAATATGCCTTTTGGTTTTAACAGCGGGAAGTAATTTTAAATTAATAAATGAAACTCCTATGATTTGAATTTGGTAAAATAGACTTCATTATTAAGTTCGGAATATCAAAATTATCTTAGGGTGAATTTTTGGTATTTTTTTTGAAGGCTTTTAATTTTTAATGAATAGTGAGAAACACTGAGTTATTGTTTAAAACAGAATTTTAATTTAAATTGTAACACCCCAGGTAAATATAGAATATGAAATTTTCATATTTATCCATATTTGTGAATAAAATATTAATATGACTTTAATGGGGACAATATGCTCGATGGCGTACCCAACACGCAACAACGAGTTTCTTGGGAATCTTATGTTGCACTCTAATAATAAAATAATATTATATTAAATGGTAATTAACATGTAGCCATTATATTGGAGGGAATGTATAGAAATAACTAAAATATTATTATATATGTTTTTAAATGTTTTTACATTTATCCAATAAAAGATAAAGGCATAAAATACGGAAAGAATTCAATTTTAGGTGTATATGCCCTAGTTTTCACTAAAGGTTCACTCATCGCCTTTTGATGGAGAACCATCATTAAATATAGTTTTGTTCACTATTATACATCCTTTTGGACCAAATAAAACTCTTCTTAAGAATTGGGACATCAAAATTTACTTTGTGTAAATTTTTGGTATCTTTTTTGATAAAGTTCATTTTTTAATTAATAGTGTAAAATGTTGTATTTTAATTCAAAACCTCTTTTTAATATAATTTATGTATATGATTATATTAACTTTTGAATTGGTTTTAAATTTAAATTAGAATATATTTTTACCATTAAATCCAATAGTGGTCATTGGAATTAATTTCACTTTGAAACAAGACATAAACTAGTGTCAATCTTTTGATACTTATTGTTTCATAAAAACACACTATTTGCTCTGACAACGGGAATTAATTATTAAATTAATTAATGTGAATTATATGTTTTTAATTTTCTAAAATATACTTCATTTTTGAATTCAGAATATCAAATATAGCTTATGGTGATTTTTTGGGATTTTTCTGAAAAACTTCAATTTTTTTATGAATAGTGAAACCACTAAGTGGTACTTATAAAAACTGATTTTTCCGTTTAAATGAAATTTTGCCATCTTTGTGTTTTGAATTTCAAAAATCTGACATACATGGTTGTCATTAAGAAGTAAAATGTGGTTCAATGGGATAAAAATAATTTTTGGTGAATAATAACTTATTAAGTTTTTAATCGCGATTAGAGGCAATTAATGTAGTTTATGGTAAAAATAATGTTTTAATAATATTAAATGAACTTGACACAAATCCTAACCTCATTGGATGTGTCATGTCCGATAAAGACAACCCATGGGTCAACTTGGGGACCCCATGAAGCCACTTTTGTTTGGAAAATGACATTAATATCTTTTTATTTAAAGTTAAAGTAAAAATGAGACAAACATGAAATGTTTTACTAAAAAAAATTTTACATGGGGTTATACAAATCAGATTTTTGACTATAAATATTCATTGGAAATCTACAAAGATTTACTACATCATAGTTGTTTTTTTATAATTTTTAGACATTAAATAAATTAAATTTTTTATGACATCATGATGATGCAGCGATGACCTCATTATTTAACGATTTAAATAAAATGGAAAGATAATGTAATATCTAAGACCTACAGATGTAAAAAACCTATTGGATGAGTGGATGTAGAACCCTTATCACCTTATCCTAGAAACAAATCAATGTGGGACCTCTTAAATTCGAATACCATTTTAAAATATAGTGACTTTTCTTTACCTTCCAAGAGTGCCCCTCCTCTCCTCTAATAAAAGGCCCCCACCTCTACCTCCTTACTCACACTCGCAAAGCCTTTGGCTCGGCCAACCTCTGACCATTTGGTCTCTCCACTTCCCTTTCTTACTCCTTGAAGCCTCACATTGGGCAAAAGTCTTCCCAAGGAAGCCTTTGAGCTAAACCAAAGGGAGTTACCCGATTTTAAGGTAATGTCTTCACTTGAGTCCTTTTGTTTTATTTTTCTTCTCCAACCCCCTAAACTCTTTTTATTAATTTATTTTGTAACAACTCCAGTATCATCAATATACTAGGATGTTGTTATAAGATGTATTCGAGCTACAATTTCACACACCTACATCTAATGGTTAAAGAACATACTGTTTCTGTGGATGGCGAATTTCGGCCTCCCGAAACGATGATTGTTCAACATTATTTTAACACCATCAATGGTGGCCATTAAGATGAAACTATATTTATATATGATATATAATATGTTTATGTTTTCCTTATGCTTCTGTATTTTTCATTTTGGGAATACCTTTATGGTTTCCATTATGGTTAAACGCGATATCTTTATTTAAGGAAGTGCGGACTACCGCCCCCTCAAAGTGATGTGATTCGTTGGTGCCATATGTGGGATGTATAAAGGATGGATTTAAAGTCATTATATATGATTTTATACTGTAATTACAATATACCTCTATATCATTATTATTCCATTCCATAAAAATATGAAATAGAAATGAAAGTAGCATTCATGCGTACGTACGGCTTACCGTCTCCATGAACGGTGCATTTCATTTCTTATCCCCAAATGTAATGTACTATTATAAGTACATGTATATAATAGATATATAGGATGAATGATACATATAAATGATGAAAATAATTCTGGAATTAAAATATACATACCTCTCATTTAGTTTTAATTTCATTAATATGACATAGAAATGAAAGTAGCGTTCATGCGTACGTACGGCTTACCGTCTCCATGAACGGTGCATTTCATTTCTTACCTCTAAATGATTATGTAATATTATAAATACATGTATATTATGTATATATATAATATATATGATATCCAAATCATGAATATTATTCTGGATATAATGATCATTTGACCACACGAACAACATGTAATGGTAAGAAGTCCACTTTCGACTTAAGAACCAAATATCGACAAAACAAACATTATTAACATAAATGATTACATAATGTTTATAACATGGAAATAAGTGATCTAAAAGTAATAATGAACTAGAAAATGGTTCTTAATAAAGTTTAAATTAACTCATGTTTATTATTCAGGACGTTAAAGAATGATCGAGTGAAGTCGGACCCGAGGTAAGGGATCTTACTCCTCTCTTTTTTTAAGTACACTCTTTTATGTCATTCCTTATAAAGCTCATATTTCTTTTTATTGGGATGTTATTTTATATTAATCTTACTGTTAATTTTATGTTCATATGATGAGAGACCCTATTCTCTCTCATCAATCCATTTTGGAAGTTTTGAGTGGCGTCGTTATGCTGCCAAATTTTCGTAAGAGATCTATCCTCTCTCTTTCTTTTTAAGTACTCTCCTTTATGTCACTTCTTTTAATCTCCTCTTTGTTATGATGGGGGATGTTCTTTTATTTTCCTATTTATGTAAATTTTATTGCAATGTGATGAGATACCCTATTTTATCTCATCAATCCATTTTTGGAAGTTTTAAGTGGCGTCGTTAGGCTGCCGAGTTTTCGTAAGGGATTTTTTTCATCTCACTTTTATTCCCGTGATATTTATGCTACATTTGCCACAATTTCCTTTGAGTGGTGTATGTACTGACCATTTTTTACTCATTGTGTAATATTCTTTCATTTATGAGTATTTACATCAGTGTTGTATTTTCCATCTTTCACGGGGCGTATGTTTCGAAAGATACCCATGTCAGTAAGGGAACCTTTCACCCTCCTCTTTTTAAAAGACTTGTTTTGTTGGGTCTTTTAATTTACATATTGTTATGTTGGGATATGTTCTCATATATGCTTATTGATGTAAATTTTATGTCCAGGTGATGAGATACCCTTTTTTTATTATCTCTCATCAACTCATTTTGATGTGACGCTATTAGGCTGTCAAGGGAACTTCTTAACCCAATTTCAATTTCTTTGGGTTAAACATGTAGTAATTGAATATGTCATCCTTTGAATATGTGTGAATGAACTTTGATTATTTTACACTTAATATCCACTTATAGTTGGTGTATTCGTTTTTCACACATAATTATGTAATTGATTTATCCTTAAACCAAGGATACCGTCTTTGTATGGGACTTCGTCTCAATCTCCTTTCATTGAGGCATATTTTGTTTTATACACAACCTTATTTTATACGGTGTATAAACCCCTTTGACTTTTACGTTTATTCAAAAGGAATTTTTTTTATACGAAGCATTTTACTAAACGACAAAAGGGAATGTTTTTGTCGTACATATACGGTGACAACGACTTCTCCGCCGCCATGACCATTATTTGAGTTTTGGCTTCCTCTACAAGCCATACCTTCTTTTTAAAAGAAAAATAAATACCATGTTTTACCTTTATTTTATTTTGGTATTGAAAATGGTTTTCATAAGGTTTTTTATATCAATGTGTTTTATTGATATCTTTTGATTGAAATGTGGAAATGTTATGTTTCCTTTATGCATGTTTTATGTGATACGATTATGTTATGGTTCTTGGGCATTGTTATGAAGAACGGGTGGTTCCATGATAAACTAAGGGCGGGTGAGCCGAATATAGCTCTCCAATGCATTGGGTAACGCGAAGGAGTGAAATGTTAAGGTTTCTCCAAAGAGATTTAGGGAATATACTGTGATGGGTATTCCAAACGTAACCAAGAGGGTTACTCCCTGCGTAAGGATGTTATGAATTCCTCAAGTTACCTTTATGTCTTATGATTTCTATGATTTATTTATGGTTTGATGAGGTATGTTAAAGTGCCTATGTTTTATGGGTAAAGTATTATTTCATTATTATGTATATATGTACTAATGTTTCCTTTCCATATTTTTGTAACCCTTACTGAGATTTTTATGCTCATCCCAAGTTTTTGAAATGTTTCTCACAGTTCAAGGGAAAGGTAAATGATGAGATGATAGTGTCAAGGATGTGTCAAGAAAGAATCCGTGTTTTATTTTAAATATGTTTCCGTTGATGAGAAGAATGAATATTGTCTTTTATGTAACCACTTTGTTTAAATGTGGAATTTAATGCAAGTTTCATGATCTAATTCTCTAAAACACTAAACTTAAAAAGATCCTCAATGTGTAATCTTGTAATAACTCATAATTAAGTAAGGTTTAAGGATGGGGCCTTATAGTTGGTATCAAAGGTCAGTTTAGATAACTTTAGAGGTTAGGGTATTCTTTAAGCATAAGTGACATTACCATAATGGTTAGAATATCAGAAAGAGTCCTAGTTTTAGATAAAGTGAATGAGTAAGTATATCTTAGTGTTTACCTTCCTCATTAGTACATGATGGTTTTGTTGATATACTCACACTGACATTTCTGTTTTTAGTGAATGGATGGATCTAGCAGGTACCAAAGAGACAAAAGGTTTGAAGGAAACTGTGGTGGTTCTATGATTAAGATACTAGATAAAATGGAGGATTCAATGAGGAAACTCGTGGTTGTTCTAAACCAAATATCAAGGAGTCATGATCAACCACTTGAACCTTGGTATGTTTTGTAATGCATCATGTATGAGATGACCAATCGATGTGGAAGTTCAGGTAATAATTATAAAGGTAACCATTAGAGTTTATATGATCCTTACTTTTGAGGTAATTATGGGTTATTACATGATATGCTGGAAAATAAAAGGCATGAGATAAACTTGAGGTTAAAATATGTTATGATCATTTTTGATGATTTTAACTCTTTTTGGGGAATGATTTAAGAATTATATAGTTTTGTAAAAAGGACAACACGCAGATCATGTGACAACCCGTCGCGTCGGACAAAGCTGCGGGAATCGAACCCACAACCAAAGTGCGACTGGTATTTATCGCCTACCACTGGACTACGTGAAGTCCCTGGTTAGTTTGACTGATTCTTTTTAGTTATATGATTTTATGAATTAAGAGTAAGTTTATTTTGGATTATTTATGAAAATGATTAACCTATCATGGAGGATATGTGATTAGGTTAATTACTTTTCAATATGAGACTTTAGGAGCAACTGATGTTGTTTGGAGATAAATGTTACGATTTAACATGGAAGACTATGTCACTAAATCCTTCAAATATTTGGGTTTCAATCTTAGATTGGTTTACTTTGAAGAATTTTATGGACAAATTGTTTATCGGATGGTCCTCGTTGAACTTTGGGTTTTGTTGGAAAATTTTTGGAGATTAAGAAAAGATTTTCTTTTTAATGGGTTATCCTTTTCTGGTTTATCTGAACTTGTACTAACCTTTTTGGTTTTGGTTTTGGTTAAAGCCTAAAGACATGGGATGTATATAGTTCTCTTTGGTGGATTAGGTGATTCTCCAGAAATTGATTATAGTACTTTTAATGCGAACAAGTCTCCCTAAAAACTTGTCTTTTGGAAAAAAATATGAGTTTGATTAAAAAATCTAGTAAAAGTTGAAAGTCAACATGATAAGTGATTATGTTTCCTTATGAATAAATTCCTCAATAAAAAGTAACTTAAAACAAAAATGTTGTCTATTAACTTTCCCTACTGGGGAATCAAATACCGTTTAACCCATCACAAGTTTGTGATTTTCTTAGGGTTAACTTTCTCTTAGACATGATTACTATCACTCTCCCTCAAGAACATGAACCTTTGCTTTTTCTTCCATGTCCATGTTTTTCTACATATGGGTTAACTCGGGTGACCTCTGTACTTATCTTCCTTTATTTTAAAGTGATTGTTTTACCGACTCTTGTTCCGATGTGGGACTTTGAAGGATGTTTCCAAGCTCAATTTTAAAAATTGCGAGGATGCAATTCCCAAAAGGGGGGAAGGATGTAACACCCCAGGTAAATAAAGAATATGAAATTTTCATATTTATCCATATTTGTGAATAAAATATTAATATGACTTTAAAGGGGACACTATGCTCGATGGCGTACCCAACACGCAACAACGAGTTTCTTGGGAATCTTACGTTGCACTCTAATAATAAAATAATATTATTTTAAATGGTAATTAACATGTAGCCGTTGTATTGGCGGGAATGGATAGAAATAACTAAAATATTATTATATATGTTTTTAAATGTTTTTTCATTTATCCAATAAAAGATAAAGGCCTAAAATACGGAAAGAATTCAATTTTAGGTGTATATGCCCTAGTTTTCACTAAAGGATCACTTATCGCCTTTTGATGGAGAATCGTCATTAAATATAGTTTTGTTCACTATTATACATCCTTTTAGACCAAATAAAACTCTTCTTAAGAATTGGGACATCAAAATTTACTTTGTGTAAATTTTTGGTATCTTTCTGATAAAGTTCATTTTTAATGAATAGTGTAAAATGTTGTATTTTAATTCAAAACCTTTTTTTAATCTAATTTATTTATATTATTAGATTATCTTTTTAATTGGTTGTAAATTGAAATTAGAATATATTTTTACCATTAAATCCAATAGTGGTCGTTGGAATTAATTTCACTTTGAAATCAGACTTAAACTAGTGTCAATCTTTTGATACTTCTTGTTTCATAAAAACAAGCTATTTTCTCTGACAGCGGGAATTAATTATTAAATTAATTAATGTGAATTATATGTTTTGAATTTTCTAAAATATAATTCATTTTTGAATTCGGAATATCAAATATAGCTTATGCTGATTTTTTGGGATTTTTCTGAAAAACTTCAATTTTTATGAATAGTGAAACCACTAAGTGGTACTTATAAAAACTGATTTTTCCGTTTAAATGAAATTTTCCATCTTTGTGTTTTGAATTTCAAAAATCTGACATACATGGTTGTCATTAAGAAGTAAAATTTGGTTCAATGGGATAAAAATAATTTTTTGGTGAATAGTAACTTATTATGTTTTTAATCGCGATTAGAGGTAATTAGTGTAGTTTATGGTAAAAATAATGTTTTAATAATATGAAATGAACTTGAAACAAGTCCTAACATCATTGTATGTGTCATGGCCGATCAAGAAAACCCATGGGTCAACATGGAGACCCCATGAAGCCACTTTGGTTGCAAAATGACATTAATATCTTTTTATTTAAAGTTAAAGTAAAAAGGAGACAAACATGAAATGTTTTACTAAAACAATTTTTACATGGGGATATACAAATCTGATTTTTGACTATAAATATTAATTGAAAAGCTACAAATATTTACTAAATCATAGTTTTTCATATAATTTTTAGACATTAAATAAATTAAATTATTTATGACATCATGATGATGCAGCGATGACCTCATTATTTAACGATTTAAATAAAATGGAAAGATAATGTAATATCTAAGACCTACAGATGTCCAAAACCTATTTGATGAGTGGATTTAGAACCCTTATCACCTTATCCTCGAAACACATCAATGTGGGACCTCTTAAATCCGAATACCATTTTAAAATATAGTGACTTTTTTACCTTCCAAGAGTGCCCCTCCTCTCCTCTTATAAAAGGCCCCCAACTCTACCTCCTTACCCACACTCCCAAAGCCTTTGGCTCAGCCAACCTCTGCCCATTTTGTCTCTCCACTTCCCTCTCTTACTCCTTGAAGCCTCACATTGGGCAGAAGTCTTCCCACGGAAGCCTTTGAGCTAAACCAAAGGGAGTTACCCGATTTTAAGGTAATGTCTTCACTTGAGTCCTTTTTTTTATTTTTCTTCTCCAACCCCCTAACCTATTTTTATTCATTTCTTTTGTAACAAATCCAGTATCATAAATATACTAGGATGTTGTTATAATATGTATTCGAGCTACACTTTCACACACCTACATCTAATGGTTAAAGAACATACTCTTTCCGTGGATGGCGAATTTCGACCTCCCGAAACGATGATTGTTCAACATTCTTTTAACACCTTCAAAGGGGGCCATTAAGATGACACTATATTTATATATGATATATAATATTTTTATGTTTTCCTTAAGCTTCTGTATTTATCATTTTGGGAATACCTTTATGGTTTCCATTATGGGTAAACGCGATATCTTCATTTAAGGAAGTGCGGACTACTGCCCCCTCGAAGTGATGTGATTCGTTAATGCCATATGTGGGATGTATAAAAGATGGATTTAAAGTTATTATATATGATTTTATACTGGAATTATAATATACCTCTATATCATTATTATTCCATTCAATAAAAATATGAAATAGAAATGAAAGTAGCATTCATGCGTACGTACGGCTTACCGTATCCATGAACGGTGCATTTCATTTCTTATCCCCAAATGTAATGTACTATTATAAGTACATGTATATAATGGATATATAGGATGAATGATACATATAAATGATGAATATAATTCTGGAATTAAAATATACATACCTCTCATTTAGTTTTAATTCCATTAATATGACAGAGAAATGAAAGTAGCGTTCATGTGTACGTACGGCTTACCGTCTCCATGAACGGTGCATTTCATTTCTTACCTCTAAATGATTATGTAATATTATAAATACATGTATATTTTGTATATATATGATATATATGATATCCAAATCATGAATATAATTCTGGATATAATGAAAATTTAACCACACGAACAACATGTAATTGTAAGAAGTCCACTTTCGACTTAAGAACCAAATATCGACAAAACAAACATTATTAACTTAAATGATTACATAATGTTTATAACATGGAAATAAATGATATAAAAGGAATAATGAACTAGAAAATGGTTCTGAATAAAGTTTAAATTAACTCAAGTTTATTATTCAGGACGTTAAATAATGATCGAGTCAATTCGGACCCGAGGTAAGGGATCTTACTCCTCTCTTTCTTTTTAAGTACACTCTTTTATGTCATTCCTTCTAAAGCTCATCTTTATTGTTATTGGAATGTTCTTTTATATTAATCTTACTGTAAATTTTATGTTCATATGATGAGAGACCCTATTCTCTCTCATCAATCCATTTTGGAAGTTTTGAGTGGCGCTGTTATGCTGCCGAATTTTCGTAAGAGATCTAACCTCTTTCTTTCTTTTTAAGTGCTCTCCTTTATGTCACTTCTTTTAAGCTCCTCTTTGTTATGATGGGGGATGTTCTTTTATTTTCCTATTTCTGTACATTTTATTTTAATGTGATGAGATACCCTATTTGATCTCATCAATCCATTTTTGGAAGTTTTAAGTGGTGCCGTTAGGTTGCCGAGTTTTCGTAAGGGATTTTTCATCTCACTTTTATTCACATGAGAATTATGCTACATTTGCCACAATTTCCTTTGAGTGGTGTATGTACTGACCATTATTTTACTCATTGTGTAATATTCTTTCATTTATGAGTATTTACATCAATGTTGTATTGTCCTTCTTTCACGGGGCGTATGTTTCGAAAGATACCCATGTCGATAAAGGAACCTTTCAGCCTCCTCTTTTTAAAAGACTTATTTTGTTGGGTCTTTTAATTTACATATTGTTATGTTGGGATATGTTCTCATATATCCTTATTGATGTAAATTTTATGTCCAGGTGATGAGATACCCTTTTTTTTATTATCTCTCATCAACTCATTTTGATGTGATGCTGTTAGGCTGTCAAGGGAACTTCTTAACCCAATTTCGATTTCTTTGGGTTCAACATGAAGTAATTTAATATGTCATCCTTTGAATATGTGTGAATGACCATTGATTATTTTACACTTAATATCCACTTATATTTGGTGTATTCATTTGTCACACATAATTATGTAATTGATTTATCCTTAAACCAAGGAAACCGTCTTTGTATGGGACTTCGTCTCAATCTCCTTTCATTGAGGCATATTTCGTTTTATACACAACCTTATTTTATACGGTGTATAAACCCCTTTGACTTTTACATTTAATCAAAAGGAGTATTTTTTATACAAAACGTTTTACTAAACGACAAAATGGAATGTTTTTGTCGTACGTATGCGGCGACAACAACTTCTCCGCCACCGTGACCATTATTTGAGTTTCGGCTTCCTCTACAAGCCATACCTTCTTTTTAAAAGAAAAATAAATACCATGTTTTACCTTTATTTTATTTTGGTATTGAAAATGGATTTCATAAGGTTCTTTATATCAATGTGTTTTATTGATATCTTGTGATTGAAATGTGGAAATTTTATTTTTCCTTTATGCATGTTTTATGTGATACGATTATGTTATGGTTCTTGGGCATTGTTATGAAGAATGGGTGGTTCCGTGATAAACTAAGGGCGGGTGAGCCCGATATAGCTCTCCAATGCATTGGGTAACGCGAAGGATTGAAATATTAAGGTTTCTCCTATGAGATTTAGGGAATATACTATGATGGGTATTCCAAACGTAACCAAGAGGGTTACTCCCTATGTAAGGATGTTATGAATGCCTCAAGTTACCTTTATGTCTTATGATTTCTATGATTTATTCATGGTTTGATGAGGTATGTTAATGTGCCTATGTTTTATGGGTAAAGTATGATTTCATTCTTATGTATATATGGACTCATGTTTCCTTTCCATATTTTTATAACCCTTACTGAGCTTTTTATGCTCATCCCATGTTTTTGAAATGTTTCTCACAGGTCAAGGGAAAGGTACATGATGAGATGATAGTGTCAAGGATGTGTCAAGAAAGAATCTGTGTTTTATTTTAAATATGTTTCCGTTGATGAGAAGAATGAATATTGTCTTTTATGTAACCACTTTGTTTAAATGTGGAATTTAATTCAGGTTTCATGATCTAATTCTCTAAAACTCTAAACCTAAAAAGATCCTCAATGTGTAATCTTGTAATAACTCAAGATTAAGTAAGGTTTAAGGCTGGGGCCTTATATAAATAATTATCTATTTTTTTAATTTATTTTAGGTCAAAATAGATACATAATACCTATATAATTTCAATTTAATTCATTGGAGTCAGTTTATAAAAATTTTAGATATATACAAATTTTATTAAACATTTCACCGTCTTTTACCCATCTCCAAGGAGAATTTTCAAATTAATATAAAACATAATTTTACCGCTTCTGTGAGTGGAATTTGGAAAATCCGAGAGACACGGTTAATATCAAGGAGTAAAATGTGGTTCAATAAGATTAAAAATAATTTTTGGTGAATAGTAACTTTGTACTTTTATTTACCACGATTAAAAGTAAATAGGATAATTAAGGGTAAAAATGATGTCATTATTACACTAACACATGTCATAGATCTATTGGTTAAGTGTAATTCGACCAGAAAAAACCTTAGAATAAAATATGAACCTCTTTGGTCCACTTGAAATAGATTAAGGCATTTATTATTATTTAATTCAGAGAAGAGTTAAAAGTGTTAAATTCAAAGTTTAATAACTAAAATATTTTTAATATTGGGTAACACATAAGATACATTCGACTATAAATTTTCATTAGAAATCTAAAAATATTTCCTACATAATGGTATTTTATTTATAATTTTTATAGATTAAATAATTAAATTTATTAATCATACAATAATGATGCAGAAATTACCTTATTAATGAAAAAATCAAATAAATGGTATTATAAATATTAAAATAAATATAATTTCAATGTTTTTATGAAATCCACAAATTTTATAGGGGAATATGACATGTTAGAGATGATTAAATGTATCTTTTTCTAAGTAATCAACTTGGTATGAAATTCACAAATACAAAATACCAAATAGTGTCAAAATTGACATAAATATATATTTAAAACAAATACAATATTATTGGATGATATAATATCCTTAAAAATATACGGTTTTTCCAAATGGCTTAAATAATATTATATATGTCATTAATGAGCCACTTTATGTCCTCTTGGATGATTATAGTATGTTTATATAACATACAATATAAAAATACAAAGAGACATGGTAAATGTCAAACTAATTAACTAAGAGTTAAAAGTAAAATGAGGTTAATAAAGTGACCCAAACCTGTCTAAAACCTATTGTATTAGTGGATTTAGACCCATCTGCACCTTATACTCTAAATTAATTAATGTTTAACAATTATTAATCGAATATGAATTTATTTTAAAATAATATTTTATGTTTTTCCTATGGTTCCCTGCACCCCTCTTATAAAAGGGCACTCCCCATTCACTCTAATTAACACCTTATAAGCCATTTGGCTTGGCCAAACCATACCCAAATACCCTCTAAACTATCATCCCTTCAACCTATAGTCATTAGTTTAATCATAAAGCCAACCTATGTAGACCTTTTGATCAAATCAAAAGGAAGAACCCGAAAAGTTGTAATGATTTCACCACCCTCTTTCATGTTCCTTTCATCTTACACTTCTTATTTATTTGTTATTTCCATTATAAAATAATAACTCCAGTACCTTCTATATAATTTTATGTTATTATAAATATTTCACAACTATATTCATTATTCTATACATCCTATGAATGATAATGTCACCATGCGTGTGTACGTACGACTTACCGTCTCCACGCCGTGGTGTAATTTGTTATTCAACACAATGTTATTTGGATGGATATAATGATGAGTAATATGTATATAAATAATGAAAATAACATGATAATGTCTCTCTAAAATTAATATACCATCCAATTCCATACCTTTAAGGAAATGATATTGTCGCTCGTGCGTACGTACGGATTACCGTCTGCACGACGCAATGAGATGCATTTCCACATTCACCATTCATCGACGATTACAAAAATATATATTACTAATATGTTTTTAATATATGAAATAATAATTATACTAGATATATATATATATATATGTACTTACATATATTTTATTCACTTAGTTTCGTTCAATATGTTATGAAAATGGAAACAACGTTTATGCGTACGTACAGACTACCGTCTCCAAAAAAGGTGTTTTCCATTTCATATATATGTCTATTATAAATATTTATATTCTAAATATATATGATATATAAATCATGTTTTATATTCTGGAAGTATTTAAATCATGATATAAGTGATACAATCAAGAGTAAAAAAGTTAAAACACGTACGATAAAGAAAGCGATTATTACCTGAAATGTTAATTTAAAATGGAAATTATTATTAAATGGGTAGTATAAAGTCATAAATGAATAATGTATGATATCATAAATATTAATATGGTTCGGTTATAATTTAATAACATACTACAGTCTTCATATAGGACATTAAACGTATCCTCGACTAAAGAAAAGTGCAAGGTAAGGGGTTTTCATCTCACATCTTATTCCCTTGAGATTCGTGCCATATTTCCACTATTACCTTTTGTGTGGTGTATGTACTACACATAATTGTATTCTTTGTGTAATACACATTAATTTATGTGTATTTATATATTCATTGTATGATACCTCTTTCATGGGGTGTATGTTTCGTAAGTTACCAAATTGGAAAGGGTTAATTTCACAATCTCTTTATTATCCGAGGTTGTTTTTACGTAAGTATCTAATGGGACATATTTATTATTAATGTCCATGTTTCATGAAAGATTTTTCAATGGGATTATTTTAGGGATCTTTTTTACAAAAACATCATTTAAAATGTTTTATATATTTATTCTTCTAAATATTTTTCATTAATGTCCATGTCTTCAAAATGATTTTTAAGGATTTATTTATATGGAAATGAATGTTTTTAAAATGTTAATTCCTTTCAAAAGATTCAATTTGGTATGGGACACTTTGATTCAAAAATTTATTTAAATTTATTCCTTTCTAAATTGTGCGACTATTAAATGTTTTCATGAAAAAGGGATATATATCTCTCAAAGAGTTTTACAAATCCTTTTGATCTATGTCAAAATCATTTAATGGATTTTAAACTTGATTGAAGTTGATTTTTTATGATACAAATCTTCCATATTGTGTTGAAGGCTTTGTGATATGTTTGAATGTGGATGTGTTATTTTTATACCATTAATGGTTTATGGGTAAAGTATCGACATTTCATGCGCCTATTTTAATATTAATGTTTATGTTATGTTTAAACCTTTTCATATGAGGAATGAATTGGACTTATTATGTGATGGGTGGAGCCCTCTATAGCTCCTCGGTGCATCGGTAGGTCTCATGAGACAAACTAGTGTCTTGGCACTAGGCATTCACAATGTGGTTATGATAGTCTGGCATTTTTCATTCTATCATTATGAAAGTGGTTACTGATATTGCATGTGATTATTCGACTAGTAGAATATCCATTGAATAATTAAATTGCATTACTTCATTTTATTTTTCCCATATTATGCTGAAGTTCAAGTTTAAAAGGATTTTGTTTTAGATATACATTGCCTTAAATGCTTATTTATGAATGTTTACTCTGTATGGTTATCCTTACTGAGCATCTGAGCTCACACCTTTCTATGTTTTATTTTTCCCAGGATTCCAAGAAGTGTATTGTGATTGATATGCAGGGTTAAGACAAGGGAATAATGGAGTTCATAAAGGATTATTTCTGTTGTTTTGTATGTTATAAAGTGTAATGTAACGTTCATGTATGTAATATATTTTCCAAGACTGCTAAACCAATCAGTCCTTCGGGACTTGATTCCTTGTAATCATGCCTATATATTAAATTAATGCACCGACTCTGGGTAACTGGGGTCGGGGTGTTATAGTTGGTCATATAGGAAGTTTATCAATAACCTTGGAAACTATATTTAGATAAACTCTGATTAGAGAACATTACCGTAAGATAGAGTTTTAAGATTAGTATAAAATAACATCCTAAAATTTTGGTAATGTAATGAGTTTGTGAGTTTTCCAAGAAAATACATCCCAGTCTGGATACGAGCAGGTAGTGGCAGCTCTGGGACAAATGTACCTAGGGGTAAAACCCTAAAACACCACTTTGAGCTTGACTCGAATGGGAACCAGTGCATGACAACGGGCCTTACTACACTGTTGGTTATGACACTCCTGGGGGATATTCTTAGGATAATTCTCATTTTCATTATAAACCAATATGAAGGGTTTATGAGTATATAAATCCTCATAGAAAACATTTTTGTGATTATGGATTATATCCATAAACTATTCAATTTACGTTAGGTATTTTACATGTTTGGAATTAGGAATTGTGATTCATAAACTGACCTAGTGTATGCCATTGTATAGAAATGGCACCCAGAAGAAGGAATGTGAACTCCAGTAATACGTATGATCCAAAGAGTAAGAAGGATCATATCTTTCACGGTATTAAGCCGACATTAAGAAGGGAAACAGACTCCCATGTATTCTCAACATATAAAGAAATAATATTATGTGTTAATAAGATAATTAAAGAATTCTCGAAGTCTCATGGATTTGAAGGGAAGTAAGAGAAGAAAATGATGGAATGGAGAAAGATGGATAAAGGGAAGAGGGTAAAGAATAATTTTCCCATATGTGATAACTATGGGAAGAAACACCCTAGAACTTCCCTGATGGGAATGGGAGTTTGTTATATGTGTGGAGAAAAAGGACACCAAGAACGTGACTGCAAGGGAACGAATTTTTTTTCGAATGTACAATTCGTCATCTGCAAGGAGTTGGGACACTACGCGAACCATTGTAGAAATCATAAGAGTATACCACAAATGATTTTATTGGATTATAATCAAGTTATGATACTAACTCAAGTGAAGAGGAATGACTAGTGTTCTTATCTTGTTATTTCATTTGATTATTGTATCAACAATGTACTAGTTACATGAATTATGGAAATAAATAAGGGTTGTACTACAGTACTATTTTATTGAGGATTTGAGATTATATGGTTATAAGAAAAGTGACTTAATAGTAAGATACACTTTTTTGGAAAATACATGGGTGAAGGAAAGGTAATCCTTAACATGGTCCTAATAATGAGGTACTGTTTTTGGAATAAGAGAAGGTTGATTTTGGTAATTCAGGATGTTGTGATGTTGTAAAAGAATACATGATGAAGGTGTTCATATGTTATTACCTGGAAAAAAGGATCCTCATTATGTTTAAGTTCCTTATAAATTTTGGACTGAGAGTTTGGATATATGTATTTTGGATAATTCTAAAGGATGGTATAGATTAAGTCTGAAATTGGACACTATTGTTAAGGTTATTTTTGGATTTCCATAAAAAGGACAACTTGGAGGTAGGGCGGAAACCCATCGTGTCTGGCAAGGCCGTGAGACTTGAACCCACAACGGAAGGGTGACAAGGGTGTATCACTAACCACTAGCCCATGTGATGTGCGGGATTGAATAATGTAGTTTTTTAAAGGGGTCTGGAAAATAAATTATAAATTCCTTTTTTGGGAACCCTATACAAATATGATAAATAGAATATTTTTTAAGTTCTATTATCTTTTAAAGTGAAAGATAAGTTTCTGGTATAAATTAGTAAAAGGATGGAAATCTACTTGACAAGTATACATTTTTTTCTTCTCTTATTCTATGAAGAAATAAATTCTTAATCTTTATGTAAGGTATCTTAAATCCAAAAATGTGTTATCCTAATACCTTACGTTTTGTTGAACCGATGGTATTTCAAATCATCATAGATTGGTGGCTATGAGGCCAACAATTCTACAGTTGTCTGTGATTGATAACCTCAATCACACCCTATAAATATTTACATTTTTCCTCCAACTATGTGTCTATAATTTCCCTCAATGTTCTCCAAATCCAGATTACAATTTGGTGGTGACTTTTTCATTCTCATTTTCCTCTTATTAAGACTAAATTTTCATAACCCAATTTCCGATGTGGGTTTTACAAAGGTAATTTATATTTTCAACTTTTTATTTTCAAAAAATAATTTCAAATTGCGAGGACACAATTTATTGAAGGAGAGAAAAATGTAACACCCCAAGAATTCATAGTACATTATTTCTTCAAAGTAATTCAATAACTTACACTACACGCAACTTCGAGTTCAAGCGCACAACGACTTACCAAACTGGCCCTTCAAAAGAGGATAACAATAGTATTCACTGAATTTTGATCTATATATAATCCTTATAATTTTACAATCCATATTAAGAGTTTCTTAGACATAATATAAGAACTAATTCATTTTTTCAGATAAAAGAAGTATCTTTCAAAAAATATACTTTTACCACCTTTTAATGTTGAACCATTTTGGAATCCAATATTTGAAACTTTTATATATTCAATTTTACAAAATAAACTTCTTCATTAGAATCGGGACATAAGAATTTAGTTTCAATAAATTTTTTGTGTTTTTCTGATAACTTTTATATTTGGGTGAATAGTGGAAATTATTATATGTTAACTGAAAAAAACTTTTTTAATCAAAATAATTTATAGTGTTAAATTATAAATTTTAATTGTTTGGAAGTATAAATAGATTATATTTTTACCATCTAATCCAATGATGGTCATTGTAAGTAATTTTAATTTGAAATTGGACATAGAAAATTGTCAAAATTTTTATAGTTATTATTTCTTAAAAATACGCCTTTTGGTTTTGACATCAAGAATTAATTTTAAATTAATAAATGAAACATATATGTTTTGAATTTGGTAAAATATACTTCACTATTGAATTTGGAATATCAAAATTATCTTAGGGTGATTTATGGTATTTTTCTGAAAACTTTTTATTTTTGATGAATAGTGAAAAACACTTAGTTATAGTTTAAAACCGAATTTTTATTTAAATAATTATCTATTTTATTTAAATTTATTTTAGGTCAAAATAGAAACATAATACCTATATAATTTCAATGTAATTCATTTGAGTCTGTTTATAATAATTTAAATATTTAAAAATTTTATTGAACTTTTCACCATCTTTTACCCATATTCTAGGAGAATTTGCAAATTCATATAAAACATAATTTTACCACTTCTGTGAGTGGAATATTAAAAATATGAGAGACACAGTTAATATCAAGGAGTAAAATTTTGTTCAATAATATGAAAATAATATTTGGTTAATAGTAACTTTGTACTTTTATTTACCACGGTTAAAAGTAAATAGGGTAATTAATGGTAAAAATGATGTCATTATTACTCTAAAACATTTCTTAATTCTATTGGTTAATTTTAATGAGACCAAAAAAACCGTAAAATAATATATGAACCTATTTGGTCCACTTGAATTAGATTGGGGAATTTATTATTATTTAATTCAAAAAATAGTTAAATGTGTTAAATTTAAAGTTTAATAAACAAAACATTTTTAATATAGGGTTACACATAAGATAATTTCGACTATACATTTTCATTAGAAAGATAAAAATATTTCCTACATAAATGTATTATATTTATAATTTTTAGAGATTAAATAATTAAATTTATTAATGATATAATGATGAAGCAATAATTACATTAGTAATGAAAGAATCAAATAAATGGTATTATAAATATTAAAATAAATATAATTTCAAAGTTTTCATAAAATCCACGAATTTTCGTGGTGAATCTTACATGTTAGGGATGATTCAATGTATCTTTTTCTAAGTAATAAACTTGAAATGACTTTCACAAAAAAATACCAATAGTGTCAAAATTAACATAAATTAATATTTAAAACAAATATAATATTATTGGATGATATCATATTCTTGTAAATGTAATTTTCGGCCAAAGGGCTTAAATAATATTATATATGTCACTAATTAGGCACTTGAGGTCCTCTTGGAAGTTTATTATATGTTTATTAAACATATAATATAAAAATACAAAGAGACATGGTAAATGTAAAACTAATTAACTAAGAGTTAAAACTAAAATATAAGGTTAATAAAGTGACCCAAACCTGTCTAAAATCTATTGGTTGAGTGGATTTAGACTCATCCCCACCTTCCCCTAAAAATCAATCAATTTTTAACCATTATAAACCGAATATGAATTTATTATAAAATAATATTTTATGTTTTTCCTATGGTGCCCATAACCCCTCTTCTAAAAGGGAAATCCCCATTCAATATAATTCACGCCATCTAATCGATTTGTCTCGGCCATATCCTGCCCAAATACCCTCTAAACTATCTTTCCTTCAACCTAGAGGCATTATTTTGATCACAAAGCCATCCTATGGAGCCCTTTTGATCAAATAAAAATAAAGAACCTGAAGAAGAGGTAATGATTTCACCACCCTCTTTCAAGTTCATTTCTTCTTAAACATCTTCTTTCTTTGTTATTTGTATTATAAAATAATAACTCCAGCATATTATATATATTTTTACGTTATTATAAATATTGCACAACTATATTCATTATTCTATCCATATTTTGAATGATAATGTCACCATGCATGTGTACGTACGGATTACTGTCTCCACGTCGTGATGTAATTTGTTATTCAACACTATGTTATTTGGATGGATATAATGATGAGTAATATGTATATAAATAATGAAAATAAAATTATAATGTCTCGGTAAAATTAATATACCATCCAATTCCACACCTTTAAGGAAATTATATTGTCGCTCGTGCGTACGTACAGATTACTATCTCCACGACAAGATGACATTCATTTCCACATTCAACATTAATCGATGATTATAAAAATATATATTACAAATATGTTTGTAATATAAGACATAATAATTATATTGGAGATATATATATATATATATGTACTTACATATATTTTATTCACTTATTTCCGTTCAATATGTTATGAAAATGGAAATAACGTTTATGCGTACGTACAGACTATCATCTCCATAAACGATGTTTTCCATTTAAAATATTTGTCTATTATAAATATTTATATTCTAAATATATATGATATATAAATAATTTTTTATATTCTGGAAGTATTAAATCATGATCTAAGTGACACTTTCATGAGTAACAAGTTAAAACACGTATGATAAAGAAAGCAATTATTACTTGAAATGTTAATTTAAAATGGAAATTATTATTAAATTGTTAGTATAAAGTCATTAATGAATCATGTATGATATCATAAATATTAATATGGTTCTATTATAATTTAATAACATACTACGGTCTTCATACAATAGATTAAATGTATCCCCGACTAAAGGAAAGTGCAAGGTAAGGGGTTTTCATCTCACTTCTTATTCTCGTGATATTCGTGTCGTATTTCCACTATTACCTTTTGTGTGGTGTATTTACTACCCATAATTGTATTCTTTGTGTAATACAATTTAATTTATGTGTATTTACATATTCATTGTATGATACCTCTTTTATGGGGTGTATGTTTCGTAAGTTACCAAATTGGTAAGGGTTAATTTCACAATCTCTTTATTATCCGAGGATATTTTTACGTAAGTATCTAATGGGACATATTTATTATCCATTTCCATGTTTCATGAAAAAGTTTTCAAAGGGATTATTTTAAGGAAAATTTTACAAAAATTTCATTTCAAATGTTTTAAATATTTATTCTTCTAAATCTTTCTCATTAATGTCCATATCTTCAAAATGATTTTTTAAGGATTTATTTATATGGACATAAATGTTTTAAAAATTATAATTACTTTAAAAGGATTCAATGTGGTATGGGACACTTTGATTCAAAATTTTATTTAAATATCTTCCTTTCTAAATTGTGTGGCATTTAATGGTTTTCATGAAAAAGGGATATTTCTCTCAAAGAGTTTTACAAATCATTTTCATCTATGTCAAAATCATTGAATGGATTTTAAACTTGTTTGAAGATGATTTTTTTATGATACAAATCTTCCATATTATGTTAAATGATTTGTGATATGTTTGAATGTTTATGTGTTATTTTTACACCATTCATGGTTTATGAGTAAAGTATCGACATTTCGTATGCCTGTTTTAATAGGATTGTTTATGTTTTCTTTATACCTTTTGATATGAGGAATGCATTGGACTTAGTAAGTGACAGGTGGAGCCCGCTATAGCTTCTCGATGCATTGGTTGGTCTAATGAGACAAAATAGTGTCTTAGCACAAGGCATTGACCAAATCTTATTTGTAGTCTTGGCCCAAGGCCTTGACTATGTGGTTATGATAGGCTGACATTGTGCATTCCATCATTATCAAAGTGGTTAGTGATATTTCATGTTATTATTATTCTAGTAGAATATCCATGTGAATAAGTAAATGGAATTACTTCGTTTTATTTTTTCCATATTATGCTGAAGTTCATGTTTAAATGGCTTTTTTTAGTTATATATTTCCTTAAATGTTTATTTATGAAATTTCATGTTGTATTGTTATCCTTACGAAACATCTGTGCTCACCCCTTTCTATGTTTTATTTTTCCCATGATTCCAAGAAGTGTATTGTGATTGATATGTAGGGTTTAGCCAAGGGAATAATGTCATTTATAAAGGATTATTTAGGTTGTTTTGTATGTTATAAAGTGTAATGTAACATTCATGTATGTAATATAGTTTCCAAGACTGATAAACAGATTGGTCCTTCAAGACATGATTCCTTGTAATCATGCCATTGTATTAAAATAATGCACCGACTCTAGGTAACTGGGGTCGGGGCATTAAATTTAAGGTACTTTTTATTAAAACATCATTTTAAATGTTTTAATGATTTATTCTTCTAATCCATTCTCAGTAATGTCCATGTTTTCAAAATGATTTTAAGGATTTATTTAAATGGACATGAATGTTTTATAATGATAATTCCTTTCAAAAGATTCAAAGTGGTATGGTACACTTTTATTCAAAAAAATATTTTAAATGACTTCCTTTATTAACTGTGTGACTTTTAAAATGATATAATGAAAAAGGGATATTTTTTACAAAGATTTTTATTGATCATTTTAAAATATGTCAACATCCTTTATTGGATTTTATTCTTGATAAAATTTGATTTATTATGATAAAAATAATCCACATTTTTAGTCTCTGCACAAGGCCATGAAAAAATCTTATTTTTAGTCTTGGCACAAGGCCTTGACTTTGTGGTTATGAAGTCTGAAATTATGCATTCCATCATTATGAAATTACTTTTTGATATTACATGTTATCATTTGACTTATACAATATCCATGTGAATATGTAAATGCCATTATTTGATTTATCATTTCCATAATATGCTGATGTTTATTTTTAAAAGGCCTTTTGTTTAGTTTTATACATTTCCTTAAATGTTTATAATTATTTTTGAATGTTTTCTCTATGTTGTTATCCATACTGAGCATTTGAGCTCACCCCATTCTTGTGTTTTATTTTCCTAGGATTCCATGAAGTGTATTATGATTGATAAGAAAGGTTGAGCTAGGGGAATAACGGTGCTCTTGAATTATCATTTATGTTGTGTTTTATTTTATAATGTGTAATGTATTGCTCATGTATGTAATCTATTTTCCAAAACTGCTAAACTGAACGGTCTTTTGGGACATGATTCCTTGTAATCATGCCAATGTATTAAAATAATGCACCGAATCTGGAATTCTGGGGTCAGGGCATTACATTGAAACTCTCCAATCAGCTCAAAAATTGAAGGTATGGTTCAAAAATAATCCCTTTTGATGGGTCTCATAACCATTTGTAAGATTTTGTGAAGTCAAAAATCCATCTTATCATTGGATGCTACAAATTCTACAGATCGATTACATTAGGGAAATGCTGATTTCCACTCTTCGAATGCTCAATTCAAAGATAGCATGGAGGAATTTTCTCCATAGAAAATACACAATGCATTTAACATTGGGTAAAAATAATTTCCACTAGAATATGTGACACCAACATAGAACCAAAAACTCATGTTCTCTCTATATATTTATTAACATGTGATTTAGAAAGTCATTCCAATTCATTTTATTTCAATAAACAGATATAACTGGAGTTGAATAGCATAGTTTATATATGAAGGTATATATCACATTAAATAAATATGTCCCTAACAAGAAAAATTAATTTCAATATATATCCTTATTCGTTAATCATGATTAATAAATATTAATCTCACACCATACCAGACCATGAGTTTAATTATAAATTAATAATTACATCACACAGAAAGTAAATCACCGACGGTGACATAACATAAAAATGTAACAAGAGATCATCATGATAAAACTAATCCATTCCAAGGTGATCATATTTTTCATAATACATTTCTTATCTACTCTAATGTAAAATCTCATTACCATGTCTCGAAACATCCTTGTCCCCTTTCAACAATTTGGAAAAATTATGCAACCGAAAATAAAAATCCACTACCCGGATTCAAAATTGTAGCATCCTCTACCCGGTGCTCTATGAAGTCACTAATCCAATTTGATATGTTACCTTATGTGTTCCTCTTCATTAGAAAAATGTTCCCAAATTATAGAAAGTGTCCAAATAATAGTGTATTGAGACTATACCATCTGACAAATAGTTTCCATGAAAGTAGAAAATAATAGAAGAGTGGCCAATAAATTTAACAACATAAATATTTATTCAGATGAACAATGTTGAGAAAGGACCAACTGAATAGAAATAATAATAAAAAATAATTTAATGATAACGAGTAATGTAAGAAAAAATCACGATTGATGTAATAAAAATAAAATTATAAGAAAACTCGTGTAAATGTCTCAATAACCTTGGTCCAAAACCAAATGTTTGTCTAATCTCTAAGATCTAAACCATTTAGGAATAAACCATCAACAACAATGTCTTATTCCCTTTTCCAAAAAAATATGCATGTAATATACTCGATTTTCAAATGGGCTACACAAGTTGGGAGTGTTAAAAACATAGTTGTCTACACTACCATTTCTAGATAAACATGTCTAATAATAAGTTCATGAGGTAATGTGTTAAATAGGTGTACTAAATAATTCATCAATTAATATAATACATCAACCAACATGCTTTTACACTCTAATGGAATATCTATATACATGAAGAACAACCATTCCAACACTATCAATGAAACTAAACAACCTATTATAGAACAATGCTGAAATGTATTTTAGCATGTAGCATAATCTTGAAAACCACAACAATATACACATGATATAACATATCACTAAGAAAATCCCACTATATAATAATATTGGAATGTTTTAGGGCTTATCCCAATATATAATAATTATATCATTTTTATATATAAGAATGAAATTATGTTTTAGCGACTAGCCCGATATATAAGAATCGTAGATTGTATTAGGGCCAATCATTGTTTATAATCCTCATAGAATCTGTCAGGGCCTTTCATTCTATATAAAAAATGTAGAATGTATCATTTTATATCGTATTATATAAGTAACACATCATGTGTCACAAGTTCATATCACAAAACAATGTATATCTCATTATAAATACATAAGTCAAAATGGTTAATTCTTCTAATTACCGTTTTCTAAAAAATAATATTTATTCAATTAATCAAATACGTCATTTTCCAAGTTGTATCCATAATACGAATACAACTGAAACACATGTCATAAAAAAATATATGTAAGCTGGTTCTAATTCATTATTTTCAACTGAAACCACAAGTCATGTGGCATATTTTTAGACTTAAATGGATCCTAGTAGTTATCTTATTACATGATTAACATGTTCATTTAATCCATTAATAAAGTAAAAAATCAATTAAATTTTTATATTGAAGACACAATATAAATTGAAATTTGACCACAGTTCTAGACCCGCAACATTTTATCAATGATTAACTCAATACTTCCATTTGGAAACTATTATGTGGGAAAAGGTGAAGATGATAAAAAATAGAAACCAATGAATGGATGCCAAAATGTGGCATCTTGAACTGAAGAGGAGACTCCAAAATCATGTTAAATTTGCTTATGGTTGAAGGATATGGGATGTAATGAATAAAAAATTACGAAAATAATGTTTAATATTTTGGACACCTACTATTCACAACCTATGTTAGTTCATGACAACTAATTAGGAATTTAAGTGTTGTGTAAAATATTCAAGACTTTTAAATGTCACATGGGAAGTTCTTCGACTAGTTTTATACATGAATAGTTAAAACCACCACCAATATCTCCAAGACAATTAGAAACCCATGTAAAAAAATTTAACACATTTATTTCAGTTATCTATTTATTCAAATAAAAATAAATCTCCAAATATTATGTAATTTTCTCCAAAAAATGCTCCCAATCTAATAATTTGAGTCCACCAATAATGTTAAGAGATAAGGAAAATTCAATCATATGAGGTTTTCCTCAAAACTATAGGGTAACATACTTTTTTAAATACTGGCTATTAGAGAAGTACCCTTTTAGTCACTAATAAAATGGGATCAATTACACCCTATTAAATAGACAGATTCACATATTAATTTTCATGAAAGCATAACCATTTTCATATCCTTAAATTACTTTTAGTGTCCTAAATACCATGGTCAACATTATTTATCCCAATCCATTCATTTTATAGGATAAATTGAAGAGAATTTTCATGATACAAAAATAAGTATTATTTAATCCCTACACCTTTCCTCTTAATCATTATATACCAAACCTACCATTTTAATTTTAGTATAACAAAATATTCCATGACACATGCCTCTAATGAACCCCCATGGGTTGGAAATGAAACAAGAGAGATAATAACCCATGTTTTATATCTCAAGTAGACCATGGGATGAAAAAATCACAGAGGGTAATAAAATATCACAAATTGAAGGCATTTCCCTCTAGAGAAAATAGGATTCATAGATAGGATAAAAATCCACAAAAAACAAAAGTATATAATATTATATTAATACCAAAACCATCCAACATTCATGAAAAATATTAAAAGATACAAATAAATGTCCCCAAATATAATGTACTATATGATATGTTCTATAGTAGAAACTCAACATTAGCTCTATCCCATGATTGAAATGTCCCTCTAGATCCATTAATTTCTCTAGGAAACAAAAAAATAGTTTTTATATATAGTGTATGAATACAAGTGTACTATGTTTTATCATACCTAAGGTCTTGGGTGCACATGTGAATAGAGAATAGTAATGTGCCGGTAGAAAAGTAAAAAAACACAAAATAACCTAAGAATTTCAACTAACCAATACACACCTCACCATTTAATTCTACCCAAATCACCCATCTAATATATTAATATATTAATAAATAATAACCAGGGATCCCGATTCTAATCTCTTTTGAATTTTCACTCCCACTCCCAAACAATGAAATCCATATCATCCTTTCTTTACAGAATTAATACCATAACACATCTCTTGTGTGGGTTTGGATGAATCTCTACCATCCCCTCCCTTAGAAGGACTATCATTCAATGCTAGCATTAGGAATCATAATATCATATCTCATAAAACTCCTAGACACATAGGCCATCACCACACAACTCATCATGAAAAAAATTGAAGTATAATATCTTGAACTTGAAGTACATTTACCTTGATCCCTCCTCATAATATACATGACCCCACCACATATCACAAAAATATCATTTTCATCACATCACATTTACCCTAAAAACTCATAGTCCAAAAATTCAGGTTAATCATTAACACCAACACATATCATAACTACTACTAAATGAAGAGAAGGGTATAGGGGCTATCCATTCATCCACGTCATCACTATCCTGGTTGTTATAGAAACTTAGAGAACATATTTCTTCTTTGTATTGATAATATTAATCTAATTGAATGGGGCTCTAATTGATATAACATTAAAAAAATACATATAGATATAAGAAAATTCACAATATTTTGGTGACATCAACTGTACTAGCTTGAACTAAAATTCCATCTCCCACCCACTTGTATTTTCATCACCATTTCTACTACTGTATTATACACACCTCACAACCACCACAAAAATCCACACATTAATACATTCAATTACATGTTCCACCACATTACAGAATTAATATGTTTCCCAACTCTTGTTACTAATCCATTTCATTCAAATTCACCAATTCTGTTATTTTATTCAATTAAATTAATTAGTTTACCACATAATTATTTCGATACCATTCTTGACCACTTATCAACCCATTCGGTTAATAATTTCATTGAATATCATAATTTATTCCATTTTGAATATTTAAACTAACAAAACCAAACCACACAACAACTGGACTATCTCACATCGGCTATATCAACAACATAATATTAAAAATGACATCCTCCATAGGAACCATATTCCCCAAACACCCCACATCTAAAAATCCACTCATGAAGAATATCACATAGAAAAAATATTACATACCCCAACCTCTTGAACCACATCCACCATGAAACATAATTATCTTTCTCCAAGTCCACATAACTTCACATATCATATACATGACAAAAATGAATTGTATTCCACATAACATCCAACTCATATACTATTCCCACATTAACACTATAAGGCCCCAGCCTTAAACCTTACTTAAATCTTGAGTTATTACAAGATTACACATTGAGGATCTTTTCAGGTTTAGAGTTTTAGAGAATTAGATCATAAAACTTGCATTACATTCCACATATAAACAAAGTGGTTACATAAAGATAGTATTATTCATTCCCATCAATGGAAACATATTTAAAATAAAACATGGATTCTTTCTTGACACATCCTTGACTCTATCATCTTATCATGTACCTTTCCCGTGACCTGTGAAAAACATTTCAAAAACTTGGGATGAGCATAAAAACTCAGTATGGGTTATAAAAAAACATGGAAAGGAAACATGAGTTCATATATACATAAGAATGAAATCATACTTTACCCATAAAACATAGGCACTTTAACATACCTCATAAAATCATGAATAAATCATAGAAATCATAAGACATAAAGGTAACTTGAGGCATTCATAACATTCTTACGTAGGGAGTAACCCTCTTGGTTACATTTGGAATACCCATCACAGTATATTCCCTAAATCTCTTCGGAGAAACCTTAACGTTTCACTCCTTCGCGTTACCCAATGCATTGGAGATCTATAACGGGCTCACCCGCCCTTAGTTTATCAAGGAACCACCCGTCTTCATAATAATGCCCAAGAACCATAACATAATCATATCACATAAAACATGCATAAACGAAACATAACATTTCCACATTTCAATCACGAGATATCAATACAACACATTGATATAATAAAAACATTATGAAAAATATTTTCAATACCAAAGTAAAAGAAAAGTAAAACATGGTATTTATATTTCTTTTAAAAAGAAGGTATGGCTTGTAGAGGAAGCCGAAACTCAAATAACGGTCACGACAGCGGAGAAGTCGTTGTCGCCGCATACGTATGACAAAAACATTCCCTTTTGTCGTTTAGTAAACGCTTCGTATAAAAAAGATTCCTTTTGAATAAACGTAAAAGTCAAAGGGGTTTATACACTGTATAAAAGAAAGATGTGTATAAAACAAAATATGCCTCAATGAAAGGAGATTGAGACGAAGTCCCATACCTCGTATCCGACTTGACCTGACAATTCTTTAATCTCCTGAATAATAAACTTGAGTTAATCTCTACTTGATTATGAACCTTTTTAAAGTTCATTATTCCTTTTATACCATGTTATGAACATCATGTAATCATTTAAGTTAATAATGTTCATTTTGTCGGTATTTGGTTCTTAAGTCAAAAATAGACTTCTTACACTTACATGTTGTTAATTTGGTCAATGGTTCGTTATATCCAGAATGATATTAATGATTTGGATAACATATATTTCATATATATTCATCATATACATGTATTTATAATATTACATCACATTTAGAGGTAAGAAATGAAATGCACCGTTCATGGAGACGGTAAGCCGTACGTACGCATGAACGCTACTTCCATTTCTATTTCGTATTTTCTAGAATGGAATCATAATGATATAAGAGTATATTATAATTCCAGTATAATAACATATATAATATCATTAACTTTATCCTTTACACATCCCACATATGGGATTAACGAATCAAATCACTTTCAGGGGGCGGTAGTCCGCACTTCCTAAAATGAAGATATCGTGTTTACCCATAATGGGAACCATAAAGGTATGCCCAAAATGAAAATAACATAAGCTTAAGTAAAACATAAACATATTATATATCATATATAAAAATAGTGACATCATAATGGCCACCTTTGAAGGTTTTAAATGAGTATTGAACAATCATCATTTCGGGAGGCAGAATTTCGCCATCCACAGAAACCGTATGTTCTTTAACCATTTGATGTAGTTGTGTGAGAGTGTAGCTCAAATAAATCTTATAACAACATCCTAGTATATTGAAGATACTGGTGTTGTTACAAAAGAAGTAAATAAAAAGATTTTAGGGGGTTGGAGAAACAACATAAAACAAATGAAGATGAGAGAATGAATTACCTTTAAAAGTGTAACTCCTTTTGATTTGAGCCTAAAGGCTTCCTTTGAAAGGATTCTGCCCAAAGGGAATCCTCTAGGATGAGGAGAGGGATGTGGAGAGAGTAAATGGGCAGAGGTTGGCCGAGACAAAGGCTTGAGGAGTGTGTGAAATGAGGTAGAGGTGGGGGCCTTTTATAACAGGAGAGGAGGGGCACTTTTGGAAAGTAAAGAAATATTACTTTATTTGAAAATGTGTTTCGGTTTTAAAAGGTCCCACATTGATATAATTCGTGGATAAGGTGATAAGGGTTCGAAATACACTCATCCAATTGGTTTTGGACATGTGTAGTTCATAGATTTTACATTATCTTTCCATTTTATTTAAATCATCTAATAATGATGTCATCGCTACATCATTATTATGTCATAAATAATTTAATTTATTTAATTTATAAAAATTATAAAAAAAATACTATGATGTAGAAAATCTTTTTATATTTCCAATGACTATTTATAATCAAAAATCTGATCTTTATAACCCCATTTAAAAATTCTTTTTGTAAAACATATTATGTTTGTGTCACTTTTACTTTTACATTAAGTAAAAAGTAATTTATGTCATTTCCCAACCAAAGTGGATCCATGGGGTCCCCAAGTTGACCCATGGATTTTCTTGGTCGGCCATGACACAAACAATGAGGGTAGGACATGTGTCAATCTCATCTTATTTTATTAAAGCGTTATTTTTACCTTAAACTACACTAATTACCACAAATCGTGATTAAGAACTTAATAAGTTACTATTCACCAAAAAATTATTATAATATCATTGAACCACATTTTACTTCTTAATGACAACCATGTATGTCATATTTTTGAAATTCAAAATACAATGATGGCAAAATTTTATTTAAACGGAAAATCCGTCTTTATAAGTACCACTTAGTGGTTTCACTATTCATCAAAAATTGAAGTTTTTCAGAAAATTACAAAAAATTCACCCTAAGCTATATTTGATATTACGAATTAGAAAATGAAGTCTATTTTAAAAAATAAAATACATATAAGTCAAATTAATTAATTTAATAATTAATTCCCGCTGTTAGAGCAAATAGCGTGTTTTTATGAAACAATAAGTATCAAAAGATTGACACCAGTTTAAGTCCAATTTCAAAGTGAAATTGATTCCAATGACCACCATTGGATTAAATGGTAAAAATATATTCTAATTTCACTTCAAAACTAATTCAAAAGATAATCTAATCATATAAATAAATTATATTAAAAAGCAGTTTTGATGTAAAATGCAGTATTTTTCACTATTCATTAAAAAATGAACATTGTCAGAAAAATACCAAAAATTCACACAAAGTAAATTTTGATGTCCCAATCATAACGAATAAGTTTATTTTGACAAAAATAGTTTATAAAATTGTCAAAAGATAGATTTAAAAAGGGTTTTCCTTCATAAGGAAGTAAAACAATCTTTTAAGAATATTAGTGTATTCCATGCATAAAATTGTATTTATTTTCATTTTAAGCCTCTAAAACACTATCTTAAACATTAATAGACATAGATAAAAATATCTATTATTCATTACTTACTTGGGATGTTACATCCTTCCCCCCTTTAGAAAATTGCGTCCCCGCAATTTATTTACTTATCGAATAAATGGGGGTACTTATCCCTCATTGCATTTTCAGATTCCCATGTTGCCTCTTCAATCATGTGGTTTTTCCACAAAACCTTTACCTGGTGAATCACTTTATTCTGTAACACTTTCTCCTTGTGGTCAAGAATCTGGACCGGTTTTTCCTCATAAGATAGGTTCTCTTCCAGCTGAACTACCTCTGGACTCAAAACATGAGATGGATCTGGTATATACTTTCTCAACATCGAAACGTGAAAAACATTGTGTACCTGAGATAAACTCGGAGGTAAAGCCACTCAGTATGCAACTGATCCAACTCCCTCCAGAATTTCGTATGGTCCAATGAACCTTGGACTCAACTTTCCTTTCTTACCAAATCTCATCACACTTTTCCAAGGAGAAACCTTGAGAAAAACATGATCACCTACCTCGAAAGATAGATCCTTCCACCGGTTATCCACATAACTCTTCTCCCTGCTCTGAGCTGTTCTCATGTGTTTCTGAATCAGCTGAACTTTTTCTGCCATCTATTCTACCAATTCTGGTCCCATCAACTTCCTTTCACCCACTTCATCCCAGAAAGCTGGAGTTCGACACCGCTTCCCATTTAATGCCTGAAATGGTGCCATCTGTATACTGGAATGAAAACTGTTATTATATGAAAATTCAACCAAAGAAAGATGTTGGTCCCAACTTCCCTGATAATCCATAGAACAAGCTCGTAGCATATCCTCCAATGTCTGAATTGTTCGTTCTGACTGCCCATCTGATTGAGGATGAAAAGCTGTACTAAAATTTAATTCAGTACCCAACGACTTCTGAAGGCCTTTCCAAAAGTTAGAAGTAAACCTGGGATCACGATCTGATACAATGGAGAGAGGAACTCCATGTAACCTGACTATCTCTTTATGACAAAAACGGGAAAGTTGATCAAGAGAGAAAGTATCTCGTATAGCAAGGAAATGAGTAGATTTGGTCAAGAGATCAACAATAACCCAGATTGCATTATTACCTCGAGATGTCTTCAGTAATCCAACAACAAATTCCATGGATATATTCTCCCATTTCCACTCTGGCACTGGTAAAGGCTGAAGCATCCCTTTCGGTAACTGCCGCTCTGCTTTAACCTGTTGACATGTCAAACACTTCACAGTAAAATCAGCAATATCTCTTTTCATTCCATCCCACCAGTAATACTCCCGCAGATCTCTATACATCTTAGTATTACCCGGATGAACTGAAAACGGAGAACTATGAGCTTCACATAACAACTCTCTCTTCAACTGTGAATCACAAGGCACACACAATCTCTTCCCAAATCTCAAAACGCAATCATTATCAATGTTGAATTCAGGCAACTTACCTTTCTGAACCAGCTCTACCTTTTTCTGTAACTCACTATCTTGCTTCTGTGCTTGCTTGATTCTATCTGATAGAGAAGATCTTACTAATACCTGAAACAAAACAGAAGGACTTCCTACACCAACAACTTCTATGCCAAAGTTCATCAAATCGTTAACCAAAGGATCACGTTCCAATCGCAACATTGTTAATGAAACATTACGTTTTCGACTCAAAGCATCAGCCACTTTATTTGCTTTTCCCGGATGGTAATGAATTGTACAATCATAATCCTTGATTAATTCTAGCAATCTCCTTTTTCTCATGTTTAACTCTTTCTGAGTGAATATATACTTTAAACTTTTGTGATCGGTATATATTTCACACTTTACTCCATACTAATGATGTCTCCAAATTTTTAAAGCAAAAACAACAGCAGCTAATTCCAAATCATGTGTAGGGAAATTTACCTCATGAGTTTTCAACTGTCGTGAAGCATAAGCAATTACCCGATCATTCTGCATTAGGACGCAACCAAGTCCTTTCAATGAAGCATCACTGTATATAACAAACTCACCATTACTGGAAGGTAGTGCCAAAACTGGAGCATTCACCAATCTTCTTTTCAATTCCTGAAAACAATCATCAGATTCTTTTGTCTAGATAAACTTAACACCCTTCCGAGTTAGCTTAGTCATTGGACTAGATAACCGTGAAAAATTTCTAACAAACCTTCGGTAATAGCCCGCCAAACCAAGGAAGCTACGAATCTTGGTTACATTTGTGGGTCTTGGCTATTCTTCCACAACTTTTGTTTTTGCAGGATCAACAGTTATTCCATATTTAGAAACAATGTGACCAAGGAAAGAAATTTGTTGCAACCAAAACTCACACTTGCTGAATTTCCCATACAATTTCTTTTCTTTTAAGGTTTTCAAGATAACACTTAAATGTCTTTCATGCTCCTATTTACTTTTAGAAAACACCAAAATATCATCAATGAAAACCTCCACAAACTTATCCAAGAACTCATGGAAAATTCTATTCATTAAGTCCATGAATACAGCAGGTGAATTGGTTAGCCCAAAAGGCATTACTACAAATTCATAATGGCCATATCTCGTACGGAACGCGGTCTTCGGAAGATCTGCCTCCTTTACCTTAAGCTGATGGTACCTCGATCTCAGGTCAATCTTTGAAAAAAACTGAGCTCCCCGGAGCTGATCAAACAAATCATCGATATGAGGCAAAGGATATTTGTTCTTAACAGTGATATTATTCAAGGCTCTATAATCAATGAAAAGTCTCATAGAGCCATATTTCTTTTTAACAAATAAAACAGGAGCACCCAATGGTGATGTGCTAGGTCTAATGAAACCTTTCGCTAATAAATCTTGCAATTACTCCTTCAAGTCTAAAAGTTCAATTTGGTCCATTCGATAAGGGGGTTTTGAAATTGGATTAGCATCAGGAACTAAGTCAACAGTAAACTCAACTTCCCGATCTGGTATTATTCCAGGAAACTCATCAGGAAAAACATCAGGATACTAATTTACCACTGGCACATCATTAATCTGAACAGTTCCTTCATTTTCAACGATGTGTGCAAGGTAAAATTCATTTCCATCTTTTAAAAGTTTCTCGGCCTCTTGATATGTTATCAAAAGTAAGGGTTCATTCTTGTAAACAAACTGAAAGTCTTTCTGAAAATAAACTTCTTTAGCTCTACAGTCAATCTTAGCATGGTAAATGGAGAACCAATCCATACCCAGGATAACATCAAACTCTACTAGAGGTAGAACAATAAGGTTTGAAAGTAGGTTCTTTCCACAGATAAGGATAGGAAGATTCTTATAAATTCTTTTTGCCTCAACATTTCCCCCAGGTGTTTTTACCAAAAGTTCAGGAGTCATTTCTTGAGATGGTATTCCCATTTTACTAGAAAAGTTTTCAGAGATGAAAGAATGTGTAGACCCCGAATCAAACAACACACTGGCATAATCTGAAAAAACAAACAAAGTACCTGATACAACTTCATTTGATGGCCCGACATCTGCTGAAGTAGTTGCAAAGGATTTCACCACCCCTTTCTGCTTGTAGTCTAACTGCTTCCCATCACTCAAGCTCTTTGTCGGACACTCGTTTGCATAGTGACCCATCTCATTGCACTTATAACATTTCACTAACTGTAAATAAAATTTGTTCTTACCTTCACCTTGATCTTTTTCAGTGCAATCACGAGCCTTATGTCCCATCTTACCACATCGGTAGCACTTTCCAGAATTCAGAAGACATTCCCCAGTATGCCTTTTTCCACATTTATCACAAACTGGAAACTTAGTTCTCTTACCATCAGACTTTTTTGAAGAATTCTTACCTTTCTCCTACCACCTCGGTCTCTTCTTCTACTGGTTGTTATAGAACACTTGGTCATCGGCAAACTCCATTTCCACCTTCTCAGCACATCGAACAAGCTTTTCATAACTTTTAAACTCATGAGAAGCTAATGCCCTTCGATATTTTGGCTTTAATCCTGAGTAAAAACGATTGATTTTACTATCAAGGTCTCGGATAAAATTTGGAGCATACCTTTCCAATCGAGTGAACCTTTCTTCATAGGCAGCCACTGAGTCTTCCTCTTGCCTCAATTCCAAGAATTTCATTTCCATCCTAAGTCTAACAGCCTTAGGAAAATTCTTCTCAAGAAACATACCTTTGAATTCATCCCAGTCAGGAGCATCAATCTCATCGGCGTCCCTGATATTTTAAACCATAGACCACCACTGATCTGCTTCACCCTCCAAACGGTAAATAGCAAGACTAACCTTTTGATTGTCTGAACACCCCATGACATCAAAAATCTTCTACAGTGCTTTAATCCACCCTTCAGCTAGCACAGGGTCAGATGATCCTCTGAATGATGGTGGATGTTGCCTCATGAAATGTTCCACCACTGACATGTTCCTCTGCGGTTGATCTGGCTGATCTCGTGCATGGATACCACCACTATTTATCGCTTGAGTCAACTGCACCATTACTGCAACAAACTGTTCAGTTCCAATTCCGACCATCTCGGGATGCTGATTCGGAAGGTTATTTCCTTCTGTATGCCTTCCTAGCACTGCTTCCAAGTTTCCTCTACGGAAAACCATTCTGAACAAACATGTCTTAGATGAAGCAACATGGTAATCTTTAAATGCTATATCATTTCAAAAAAAAAATTAGGATAATCATTTAATAGAATTATAACTCCTAAAGTTATCTAAACCGACCTTTGATACCAACTATAAGGCCCCACCCTTAAACCTTACTTAAATATTGAGTTATTACAAGATTACACATTGAGGATCTTTTCAGGTTTAGAGTTTTAGAGAATTATATCATAAAACTTGCATTACATTCCACATATAAACAAAGTGGTCACATAAAGATAGTATTCTTCATTCCCATCAATGGAATCATATTTAAAATAAAACATGGATTCTTTCTTGACACATCCTTGACTCTATCATCTTATCATGTACCTTTCCCGTGACCTGTGAAAAACATTTCAAAAACTTGGGATGAGTATTAAAACTCAGTATGGGTTATGAAAAAAACATGGAAAGGAAACATGAGTTCATATATACATAAGGATGAAATCATACTTTACACATAAAACATAGGCACTTTAACATACCTCATAAAATCATGAATAAATCATAGAAATCATAAGACATAAAGGTAACTTGAGGCATTCATAACATTCTTACGTAGGGAGTAACCCTCTTGGTTGCATTTGGAATACCCATCATTGTATATTCCCTAAATCTCTTCAGAGAAACCTTAACGTTTCACTCCTTCACGTTACCCAATGCATTGGAGAGCTATAACGGGCTCACCCGCCCTTAGTTTATCATGGAACCACCCGTATTCATAATAATTCCCAAGAACCATAACATAATCATATCACATAAAACATGCATAAAGGAAACATAACATTTCCACATTTCAATCACGAGATATCAATACAACACATTGATATAATAAAAACATTATGAAAACCATTTTCAATACCAAAGTAAAAGAAAAGTAAAACATGGTATTTATTTTTCTTTTAAAAAGAAGGTATGGCTTGTAGAGGAAGTCGAAACTCAAATAACCGTCACGACGTCGGAGAAGTCGTTGTCGCCGCATACGTACGACAAAAACATTCCCTTTTGTTGTTTAGTAAACGCTTCTTATAAAAAAGATTCATTTTGAATAAATGTAAAAGTCAAAGGGGTTTATAAACCATATAAAAGAAAGTTGTGTATAAAACAAAATATGCCTCAATGAAAGGAGATTGAGACGAAGTCCCATACCTCGTATCCGACTTGACCCGACCGTTCTTTAATCTCCTGAATAATAAACTTGAGTTAATCCTTACTTGATTATGAACCTTTTTCAAGTTCATTATTCATTTTATACCATGTTATGAACATCATGTAATCATTTAAGTTAATAATGTCCATTTTGTCGATATTTGGTTCTTAAGTCAAAAATAGACTTATTACACTTACATGTTGTTTATTTGGTCAAAGGTTCGTTATATCCAGAATGATATTAATGATTTTGATAACATATATTTCATATATATTCATCATATACATGTATTTATAATATTACTTCACATTTAGAGGTAAGAAATGAAATGCACCATTCATAGAGACGGTAAGCCGTACGTACGCATGAACGCTACTTCCATTTCTATTTCGTATTTTCTGGAATGGAATCATAATGATATAAGAGTATATTATAATTACAGTATAATAACATATATAATATCATTAACTTTATCCTTTACACATCCCACATATGGTATTAACGAATCAAATCACTTTCAGGGGGCGGTAGTCCGCACTTCCTAAAATGAAGATATCGTGTTTACCAGTAAGGGGAACCATAAAGGTATGCCCAAAATGAAAAGAACAGAAGCTTAAGGAAAACATAAACATATTATATATCATATATAAAAATAGTGACATCATAATGGCCACCTTTGAAGGTGTTAAATGAGTATTGAAGAATCATCATTTCGGGAGGCAGAATTTCGCCATCCACAGAAACCGTATGTTCTTTAACCATTTGATGTAGTTGTGTGAGAGTGTAGCTCAAATAAATCTTATAACAACATCCTAGTATATTTAAGATACTGGTGTTGTTACAAAAGATGTAAATAAAAAGATTTTATGGGGTTGGAGAAACAAAATAAAACAAATGAACATGAGAGAATGAATTACCTTTAAAAGTGTAACTCCTTTTGATTTGAGCCTAAAGGCTTCCTTTGAAAGGATTCTGACCAAAGGGAATCCTCTAGGATAAGGAGAGGGATGTGGAGAGAGTAAATGGGCAGAGTTTGGCCGATCCAAAGGCTTGAGGAGTATGTGAAATGAGGTAGAGGTGGGGGCCTTTTATAAGAGGAGAGAAGGGGCACTTTTGGAAAGTAATGAAATATTACTTTATTTGAAAATGTGTTTCGGTTTTAAAAGGTCCCACATTGATATATTTCGTGGTTAAGGTGATAAGGGTTAGAAATCCACTCATCCAATTTGTTTTGGAAATGTGTAGTTCATAGATTTTACATTATCATTCCATTTTATTTAAATCATCAAATAATGATGTCATCGCTACATCATTATTATGTCATAAATAATTTAATTTATTTAATTTCTAAAAATTATAAAAAAAATAATATGATGTAGGAAATCTTTTTATATTTCCAATGACTATTTATAATCAAAATTCTGATCTTTATAACCCCATTTAAAAAATCTTTTTGAAAAACATATTATGTTTGTGTCACTTTTACTTTTACTTTAAATAAAAAGTAATTTATGTCATTTCCCAACCAAAGTGGATCCATGGGGTCCCCAAGTTGACCCATGGCTTTTATATGTCGGCCATGACACAACCAATGAGGGTAGGACATGTGTCAAGTTCATCTTATTTTATTAAATCATTTTTTATCTTAAACTACACTAATTACCACTAATCGCGATTAAGAACTTAATAAGTTACTATTCACCAAAAAATTATTATAATATCATTGAACCACATTTTACTTCTTAATGGAAAACATGTATGTCAGATTTTTGAAATTCAAAACACAATGATGGCAAAATTTTATTTAAACAGAAATTCAGTCTTTATAAGTACCACTTAGTGGTTTCACTATTCATCAAAAATTGAAGTTTTTCAGAAAATTACAAAAAATTCACCCTAAGCTATATTTGATATTACGAATTCAAAAATGAAGTCTATTTTACAAAATTAAATACATATAAGTCAAATTAAGTAATTTAATAATTAATTCCCGCTATCAGAGAAAATAGCGAGTTTTTATGAAACAATAAGTATCAAAAGATTGACACCAGTTTAAGTCCAATTTCAAAGTGAAATTGATTCCAATGACCACCATTGGATTAAATGGTAAAAATATATTCTAATTTCACTTCAAAACCAATTCAAAAGATAATCTAATCATATAAATAAATTAGATTAAGAAGCTGTTTTGATGTAAAATGTAGTATTTTTCACTATTCATTAAAAAATGAACATTGTCAGAAAAATACCAAAAATTCACACAAAGTAAATTTTGATGTCCCAATTATAACGAATAAGTTTATTTTGACAAACATAGTTTATAAAATTTTCAAAATATAGATTTAAAAATGGTTTTCCATCATAAGGAAGTAAAACAATCTTTTAAGAATATTAGTGTATTCCAGGCATAAGATTGTATTTATTTTCATTTTAAGCCTCTAAAACACTATCTTAATCATTAATAGACATAGATAAAAATATCTATTATTCATTACTTACATGGGATGTTACAAACACTATTACATGATAAACAAAAACACTCATGGAAGTACAATAATGAAATAACACACACGAAACAAAAAATCTCGGCATCCCAATTTATTATAGGGATTTTATCACATTGTTTTTTTATTTACATTTGTATTATCAAAAAAATAATATTATAGTGGTTACCAATTTTTTTTCCACAAAAAAGTTTTTTTATTCTTTATTTCTATATGAAATCAAACAACATCAATTAAATTGTCATTATAAAATATAATCTATATCACAAACAGTGCTCCAAATAGCCATGATTTTTATTATTGGAATAAATAATGAATAACCCATTAAATAATAGCATAAAAGTTGAAAAATATTTGGATTCCCCCATCCCTCCAAAATTAGGTTTTCCAATTTATTTTATTTATTACATGGACCCTTAAAATCAACCCAATTGAATGAAAAGTCATAAAATTCCCATAAATAGCACATACATGTCAGATAAGAAGTACCCCCCAACTTCGATGTTGTTTTCATGATTCACTATACACAACATGGAGAAGAAGAAGAAACCTGAAATATGAATCCACTAAATAAATACTATAATAAACCTAAATTTCATCACGGGATCCTCAAAACACATCACAAAAACAACACAAAAAACACGCTTTAGTGAAATTATGTAGGGTAATGGAAGGAAAACAATATATAAGAGAGATGAACTCACTATAGATTGAAACAAATAAACCACCATGTGTTTATTATTGATGAAAGAGAAGATTAGATGGATGATATCCTGATGGTGCATAATAATTTTTTCAAAAATTAGAAGAAACAAGATCCATGGTAAAAATCAACTGAACATTCATATAAATTTTTTTAAAAAAAATAGAGGTATCAATAGCCTTAGGTAAATATAAATTGAATGAAACTTATAAATAACAGAAAATAAGTTATTTTTAGTACATTAATTATATAATCATGATCTGAATTACACAGATCCTATAAATCCAACTCAAGGAATGAATTATGTATATAAATTTTTATTACTAAAATTCAAGGTTTGTGGGTTAGAATTAAACTCATAGCAAGGATTTCCATTCCATGATGTGAATACATTTCATAGAATTCTACTATTCTGAAGAGTTGATATGATTATTCCATTCACACATAAAGTAAAATAAAAACTATAGTCATGAATTAGAATTACTCCAGTTGAAATACATTCTATAGCGTTGTTGCACCACTGAAATCCCTAGAACCTCCACTAGAATCCTATTAAATACCTCTAGCTTCCGAAACATCAATATAATGTACTGGGAAGGCATGAACCATTACATTAGAAACATATCAATTGATTATCATCATGGATAATAAAAAATAAATCATTTTGAAGCTGAGGTGTTTGAAAGACCACCCCCTAAGAGAGCTCTTAATGATCTCATCTCACAAAATACACAACCACTATCCAAACACTCTAAACTAAAACACACCCAAGACACGCCACAAAAGTATATCACACCAACAATATGTTACAACACCACATCATTTGGTACCATACACAAGCCTCCTATTTTTCATATAACCATATACACAACGATCTCATGCTCGACACATGTTAAGGCAACAATATAATAAACGAATAATCAACAGTAACCTGTACATTGAAATCATGGAAATAGTTCCTATAGATCATGTTGTTATTAATTTTTGATAGTATATACTCACATTAATGATATTAATTATTTTCATTCTAAATCATGTCATGATTAAAAAAATATTCCCATTTATATAGTAGAAGAATTATAACATGTCAAATTATTATTAAATAAAACATCTTATAAAAATAGTATTATCCAAACATCATATCACTAAAATAAAATAGAGGAGGGGAAAAATAAAAACTACATTAGGTACTAGGAAGGAAGCTATATCTTTGTCTCCCTAGTACGCCACCCTAATAAACTATACCTCTACAACACATGAACCAAAAGAATGGTTCATCATTGAAACAACATCGATTGATGATCCATTATCTCTATCAGCATCTCCAAAAACATCGTGTAGTCTAAGAAATAAAACTATCCATAGATTGGGATATGTGAGTCATCCTGTTTATACCATAAAAGGAAAGAAAAATTGAATATATCATGGAACATATCAAGGCAAGGTTTAAGTGAAAAATGATAATACACCACACCAACATGCCTAATCACCTTGAATGGTCCAAAACCCTGAAATAAAAGCTTACACCCTATCATTCATCTAATGACCTCACATAGGGGAGGCTCTCAAGATCACATAGTATCAAAACTCAAATAGAATGGGAACCTATATATAATAATCATAGTCTTAATAGTTGTTCTCTTCTACCACCACCATCTCTCAGATAAAATGTATCCTATCAGTCATGCACTGTAGAAAATTGAAACATAGAAATATTATATCCTCATCCATAGTCTTTCATAACAATGAATAAATGGACACCCATACAATTCCCCAAATTGGGACATTCCAATGGCTTGGTTTTAGCTATATTCATATTAAAATCATCATGAAATTTGGGCCTTACACATGAACCAACAATTTTAAGGACACAAGATCATATGATATCGTACAGTGTCTATAAGGCCATCTCTATCTTCCCATCAGATAGAGGTTGGACAAAAATTATAAGGTGAAACTAGGATCCAAAATAATTTTGAACCATCCATTGAATAATGTGGAAAAATGAGCATCATGTTAAATGATGAAGTTTCATGGTTGTATGTTAGTACAGACAACATCATCAATATACCACCTTAAATATATATCCACGACATTTTTAGCATAGATAAATAAAAAATGAGAATACATGTCCATTTGGTTATATATCACTCAATTTGATTCAAAACCTCCCAAAACCTGTGTTAACACATTGAATAATTCAATTTAAATTCCATCACATTTGCCCTTGGGAACCTCCATGGACATAAAAAACACTTGGAACATGGTTATCCTATTTTATAGGTAGGTATAACATAAATATTACCTCTAACTCAGAAACATATAGATTTATCCCCATTCACCATAGTTGTCTCCATAAACAATAATAAATATTTTTCATGCTAGGAAATATAGATAACAGTGAGCTTTGAAACTTATAGAGAACCCCTTGAACATCTCATTTATAAAAAACTATGTCCCTTAAGGAAACAAATAGTTTAAAACATAATTTGACCATCCTTTTATGGCATCACATTGATAAATATAGTTACACATAAAAACTAATCCTCTGAGTCTCCCCACTAACACTCCACCCGCACTCTATCCAATATTATTTTATAGTAATTAAATAAATATAACAATGAAAAAATTATATCCAATTTCATGATACAAAACTACAGGCTCCTTTTAACCATTAAAAACATCTACAAGCTCCCGAACTACAACATATAAATACATTCAACTCAATAAATCCTAAAAAAGTTCCACTTTATTTTAGAAAAACATATCTCAAATTCATACGTTTAAATATCTCTAACCAAATGTTTTACCATATATTCAAATACAAATTAGAAAAAAAATCCATTTTCAGATCTTATGGTGTATGAAAACCATAGAGAACTCATTAATGAGATAATTTCACTACAATTTTCGTACTATCCCAACAAACAATAAATCTAGATAATATTTTTAATAGTAAGGTGGGTGTTTTAGTACCTATCTAGACACAAAATATTTCACTACACTCTATTATTTTAATACTCATACCAATACTCAATGGGATGTGTCATTGAAATCCCAAAATATCATACCCTCCCCAAGAAAGTGATTTACATGAGAAATGAATGACATTTCATTTTCAAAATTGTAATTTTCCAAGATGTAATCATTTCTCAAAAATTCCTCTTCCATCCTAGTCAAATATATTAGTAGGGATTCAACATCGGAGATATAATATATAAACATCTAATTATATCCTTTGAGACAATTGAAACTTAAAACCAATACCACATGCATTGATTATTCTAAATAAACAACTTCATTAATGTTTTATGGGTCCTTGACCATACCTATTTCTGAGAACACATGTCTATAAAAACACACCTCCATTTTTCAAAACATTCAGTTTGATAGCTTTCCATAGATATGGTTATGTCGAAGTACATTAAAAATATCTTTGTGATGTCCATTTCGATCCTCATATAACTTTGAGAAGATGATGATATCATTAATGAACACAACCATAAAATTGTCTTGTAACCCATGGAAGATGGAGTTTATGCACCTTAAAAACACATCTATTACATTCATGATGCAAAATGAAATGACCATAAGATTGATGTTCCAATACCTAAAAAAAGTGTTTTTCCTCAGGATATCCTCACGTTACACCCTCATCTCATTATTTATATAAAAATAATTAGTACTAAAAATACAAATGGACCCTCTTAAATAATCAATCATATCACTTATCATTTGAATTTGGTAATATTACGTTATTTTATCCCCATTAAACATATGGTAGTTGACACCAAACCTCATATCACACTCTACCTTCTTGGAGAACAACACTAGAGAACCCCAATGATACACACTGGTTTGGTGGAATCCAAACTACAATATATCATTCACCTACAAAGTTATATCACATGACTCAATAGGCGTCATTTAATAGAGATCCATCAAAATCTGAGATTCACATGGTAGCAATTCTATTTTCAAATTTACATCATGTTGAAGTTGTAACACCATAACCTAACTAGACAAAAAATCTAGGATATCTTCCATACCGCTAGGATTCAAATATACATGAAAATCCATTGAACTCTCTACCAATTGAAAACAATTTTTCCATTGTTTCCTTCCACCCAACTAATATCTTTTCACTCCAACGAATGACACAAAATGGTTATCCATATCAAAAAAAGGAAACTCTCTTATGGAAGTATTCAATGACCACATTGATATAAAATATCCAATACATAATGACTATAATATTTTATGGATGATTCTATAACAAGAATATGTCTCCCCTTACTTCTGATGACCCGTCCCTAGTTTACATCTCAGGTGTTTATCAAAAAAAAAATATTGTGACCTCCATGTAACTTTGGAAAATCCAATGTAATATAATGCTTATCCACTTCATTCTGATGGAATATAAAAATGAAATGAAAAAACTGGATAGTGAGTATCCCGAATCAAACAATTCCTAAACAATAGTAGTCACTAAACTAATCATTCCTCAGATAACCTCTTTCACTACTACTACATCCCATGCATTCAAATGATTACACTCATCCCTTATTCCACTATACTTTTGGCCACCACATTAGATCTCTAGAATAGGTAAATTTAGATGTGGACTATCATGATTCTCCCCCTACCATATCATTCATCCCTCACCCACTAACAATGAATTGGTGGTCCTAACTATTGAAACTTCCATAGATGCAACTGATGATTCTGATAAAAAGGGGCATGAACACCAATATCATACTAGCCTCCCAAACTAGAAAGACGATGAGTCTAATAGCGTCCATGCCACTTCAAACATAAAATTAAAAAAATAATCCTTAGGTAGGTGACCAAAATCCAAATATTCTAGAAGGATGAGAAATGATCTACGCTGACCTACTCCACACTTGTCAAGAGCATAACTTCTTGAACACCGATGAATCGTTTCCTATAACTGTGCTACTGAAGATGATCTACTGGACACTGTATTGATACTCAAATCAAAAGAAAATATATTTTTCACTTAGAACCACCTTTTTTATAATTAAAAAATATGTACAAGGCGTAAAAGGGGAGATTGCATACGAGATCATTGGTCATAAATACACATATAGACACCATACTATAAACTCATTAACTAGAAAAACATATAAGGAAAACTGTACATGCTATATGAAGCTAATAATATACTCACATACACAATTAATTCCCTAATAAAGGGATATAAGCTCATATCTCAGAACATTCCTTGTTCTTGATGATAATAATTTTGAATAGAACTCCTTCATAAAGTCAAGCTATAACACATCACCCTCTTTAGGTCACTAATAAACAACTTCAACAACTAATGTGAACATTCAAGAAGCTTAATATCTCTTAAAATCACCCATAACCCATGTTGATCTAGAATATTACTGAATGGGATCCCTTTCTCCTCCAAGTAGTTCTTAGGTTACATATCATAGAAGCTCCCCCTATACATTCACAAACCCTACTACTGAATGGAACACTAATCCGTCTAAAAAGCCTCATCACCAATTTTCATTTTACCATACGGTGATCAACCATGTTAGATTACAGAAATTCATGTATTTGATCTACTCATGGATGATGACTAAAATCCACTCCAAGTAATCCAACTTATTCCCAATTTAATGAAATATTATCAATAGTTATTTAAATTTTAAATTTATTCGATTTAATTTTCATAATAACCCAATTTTTTATGTAATATAATCTGTATTTTACAATGTAACTCTCCTTGGTCTCTACAGATCATTTGGGTACACAATAGTTGGTCACTCAATATTCATTGAGTGCATGAATGGTATCATAGGGTCCAAAAAATGATGGTATCTTTCTTGTACCATTTTTCTATGTCATGAACCAATATTAATTAACACTCATTCCCTATAAACACATTTAACTATCATTATGGCTAACTCTGAAAATGATCATATAACTCAATAAAACCACATATATCACTCTATAATGCCCCCTCCCTCCAAGAATACCCCTCTTGGGATATATATAAAGGTAGATATGAAATGAGCCTTGACTTATGCCTCCATTATTCCAGTGGTTGGGGATAGGGATAGGAGTAATTAAATATCAAAAATGGGAGGGATTAACATTTAATGAAAATAAGATCAGAAGATTGTATATACAGACAAAAACATCTCCATTGTATAGAATAAATGTAAACTAAAAACCATCCCACATTCATGAACAATGTCAAATGATAAATAAACATCTCCATAGTCAATGTATGAAAAACAATTTATAGAAGTGACTCAATTACTTGGCCAACCAAAGATAGGAATATCTAAATCAATCATTATATTCCATTTTGAATCTTGAATATTGGTTTTATACATTAGATTAGCATACTCGTATAATCAGTGGGATCATACCGAATTCTCCATGTGGACTTTTGGAAAGAACATTTTAATGAGAACCTTAAAAAACAAAAGAAACCAAAAGAACCTGCATATGTATACTAACGAATCCCAAAATCAAATTTTATCTCTCACAAAATCACAAATTTGATATAGTATCATTGTAATCAAGAATAAAAATCCCCCCCATTTACACTTCCCTAATGAATTTCCACTATCAGAACCCCACATTCAATATAGTATACTCCCATATATTTTATAGACACCGTGCATCTTTAAACATTATTATTACACAATATTAATGATTAAAAATTAAATAGTTATGCAAATATAGGTTCCGCTGGATTAGTGTCTAGGGAATAATAGGACCGTTCATATAATTTACTTTTTAAAACAAAAACATTATTAATTTTCTTCATCTATTGATTCTTAGTGGCCTTTACAATATGTTTTGTACAATCACTCAATTAAGGATATACATCAATGAATGATGTGAGACAAAAGACCAGTAAAGTGATAAATAAAAACATGATTCAATATAATATGGGGTGAGAATAATCAACATCAATATAAAATAAACATTTTATACAAATCAAAATCCTGAGAGAATATATTAGATAAAGGTGTGGAATGTGGAAATGTATAAAAATTAATTGTCATGTCATATTAGTAAAACACCGCCCATAGTTTTGAATAATGTCAGAATCATGTTCACACATATATAACTTTTTATTATGATATATATTTTATAACCCAATGAATATAAGTGATACATCATTTTGGGTGCACCTATCACATCATTACATTTACATGCGCTATATAATTACAATCCCACAGGTCACATCGTAACATTTTCATTATCATGTATCCTAAATAGAAGGCATATCAGTATTGGATTGAAAATAACCCCTGGAAAGAACAGAATTTCATTTAAAAAGATAAAATTCACTAATAAACATTAGTGATACCAAATGAAAGATGTAATAATATACTTGTTATAAGAATCATCAATATTGTGTGAAGAAAACACAATCTCTCAAGACGCAAATTATTTATTTTTTAGAAGGAATATTTCTTTTGGAAAAATTATTGCATCTCTCATAAATATAGTTTTGAAACATCTGTAACATATAAATGAAAATGTAAGGAAAAAATATATTTATGGACTATTAAATAAATATCCACGCGGAATTTGATGTGAAAGGGGGATGACCCAAGTAACGAGACTTTGGTTAGAGAATCCCCTTACCTTATGCCCTAATTATTTCTTCACATTAATATCCTAGATAATTAAATTAAATTAACTAATTAAAAATTAACAAACTTTTTATACATTAAATGGATTCATTAAAATTTTATTATGTTCATTTATTGTAATTTTGAAGAGTTATTGAGTTCAATTTAATCATTTGAGAGTATTCATTTTCATGGTTTTCTTGATCCACTCTTATGTACATGAGTGTGGAAGTCCTTGTAAAATTGGAATAGTTATCCAGAAATGAAAATTATTGTGATTAAATAAATTAAATAAGATTTAATTATCATGAATATCCATTAGATATATTATATGAGGATGAACCTTTAGATAAATTGTTTATGGAAAAGTTATTATTTAGTTGGAGGTTTTTTCGACCATCACGAACTGATTTCATTTTATTAAATATCTTTTTTATATATTGCTACCAAAACATTATATAACACTTGATATTTAGAATAATATTTTTAACCATTATAATGTTATTATGACCATACTATATTGCGGTAGTGAAAAATGATAATGTATCGTCTATAGTTATGGTAAATCTACTAATCAAATACAATAAAATTATTTTTAGAATAAATGGATGATTGAATAGATTTGAAGATGATTTATTCCAAAAAATAATAAAATTATAGTATATATAATATACACGATTTATTATTCGAATTATATATGTTGAGGTGAGGATAACATAAAAAACTAAATTAATTTGAAAAGAATATATAAAAAAGATTGAGTATTTTACAACTTGAATTTCCCCTCCTTTGGAACCTCTTTAGGGAAACAGGTTTGGTATTTTGATGATATAAGGGATCATGGATTTGGTGGAGGGGATTGGGATGATTATTGGGTAAAAATTGGACCAGATTCAATGCTTGAAATGTTTTAGGAGAAGAGGCGTAGAGGGGTGAAATTTATAGGGGAGGGTAGGGGTCATTTAACATTATTTTATTCAATAGATTACTATTTTTGATCAAGAATTTGAATAGTTTTGATTCCCATGAATATATATAGTAAAAGGAGAATATTAGTTCAATATTATGGGATTACATCAACCATACACCATCTATGACACAATAATTCATGTATTTTCAAATTATTATATATTATCATATTTTACAAATTTCTAAACATTCATGTATTTAAAAAAACAAAAAATTCACCAAAATCATTTTTTGGTGAGTATATTTATATATGAACTCATTTTTATCAAAATAATTTTTTATATATGATAAATATTGTTTTTATCAAAAACATTATCTACAAGGAAAATACTATACTTAAAATTGATACTGATTTTAGAAGTATTTTAAATGTTAATTAAGGTCTCATAAAATTATATTATAATAAAACAGAAAATGTTAATATATATATATATATATTTTATAAAAATTTCTTTTATTTTAAATAATTATATTAACTGTAAAATTATAAATTAACATTTTTGTCCTATAAAAAAACCTAATTAATAATTTTTACAATATTTATGTTCTTATACCATGATATAATTATAAAATATTATCATTTATAAGATAATGAAATATAATTTATACTTTCATAAATGAGGTCACAATTCTATTTATCGAATTATTATTCTTTGTGTTTAGTTTACTATTCAAAGGGTCAGGATACTCTTCTAGCATGATAGGATCTTTAATTTCTTGAAATACCATGTATTTAAATATTTCATAATTTATAAAGGCTATATTGTGTCCTAAAATTGATTTTATGTGGTTTATAATGTATGAAATTAATATAATAATGTAATTTCTCTTAATATTATTTTCGTTATTTACATTCTTTCCCCATATAAAATATCACCCTTGAAATTTTGTACTACATACTATGGTGAAAAGAACTGAGGGTACATGTCCTTCGTCAAATCTTGAGGATCCCATATTACATATTTATTCTTTTAAATCCACCATTTTACTTTGACCAAGTGAGTTTTCAAGACATGTAGAACATTATTTCTTTGGTCCATGATATTCACCGGATGCTTCTTATAAGTGGAATAATTTTTAAGCTTTACCACATTTAGATTCAGAAAATGTGTTAGATATGGTATGTAATTCCTCAAGAGGGAAAAATGGAATACATCATGTACTTGAAACAAGGATGGTGGAGGTGACATTTCATATGCCATAATATCAACACGATCATGTATCTCAAAGGGACCAATGTACCTATGACTCGAATTTCCATTCTCTGCAAATCTCATGATCATCTTCCATAGATATATTGAAACAACCAAAATTTTTATCAATGAAATTTCTCCCTTAAAATTGTAATATCATATAATCTAATAACTAAAAAATCACATAATGAAACAAAATTCTACATCATGCTTAAATGAACTACTAAATTTTAGGAGACCATTAAACATAATTTTTTCACTTCCGTGATATTAATTTTGAAAATCTGATTACACAATTGTAATTAATAAGATGTTTATAGTCCAATAGGACAAACATAATATTTTTTGAAAATAAAAATACCATTATGATAAGTTATTTTTTCTTATGAATAGTAATATGACCCTTATGAATTGTAAATTGTCCATGTGATGAGGGACCTAACCTATGATAGTATAAATAAAATTTATCCATCTTGTAAGTGGAAATATGGAAAAATTATATGATAGCGTTAATATTTTTATATGGCATGAATAATTAATGATTAATATAATAATTTAAAATAAAATATTTTCTCATATAATTTAATCATAAACAAGTATTTTGAAGTCTTATAATTTAATGATAATTTTATGGGACCTTAACTAATTTTTCAATGTGTTAGAAAAGTATATCTATTTTTAAATTTTTAATTTTGATAGTATATTATGAATTTAATTAAAATTAAATTACTCATATATAGAAAAATAGTTTCATAAATGTGACTTAATTTTTTAATTTTACACATCAATAAATGGTTACGGTGATTTTTTGATATTTTTCTAAAATACATTAATTTTTAGGGGAATAGTGAAATTCGATAGTTTAGAAAATATGATAAATAAATGAATTTCTACATCATGCTTCAGTCATAAAAGATGTAAAAGGACATTGGATCAAACATTTATGACCTATTTAACATATTTAATAATGAAATCGTCATTATTTTTTATCTTAATGTAAATTATAAAACTAATGAATTAAATATTGAAAAAAACCACACCCCCTCTATTATATATATCACCCCGCACAAGCTCATTTCCTCAAACCACTCAACCTTCAAGACATGACCATATTCTTCCCAAACCACTTAGTTATCTCTCAACAACATCCAAGATCTCATTTCATCATCCAAAGTCCAATCCCATTATCCTTGATGAGGATCTCATGGGGGGAATTCAAGGGGAAATATCTCTCTCCCTCTCTCTCTTTTTTTCCAATTCATTTATAAATTTCATTTCATTTCTTATTTTGTACTTATCTTATCTTTTCAAAATTTTATAACAACTCTATTATGATTTATATAATGGTATTTTATCCTATTAATTGTGTTTTATTCATTAAACTCCCTTACCACTCTTTGTTTATTAAAATGAAATCGACGTCGTGATGTGTCAATTTACCAATATCATGGTAGATGAATTTCCATTTTCCATAAATTCTTTATAGGCTATCAATATAACCATTAAATGGTTAAAAAAAGGTTTAAATATTTATTTTTTACTTGTTTTATGTTCAGGAAAAAATATACATTGTCATAAATTATAAAAAAACAGGTTCTTAGTTATCCAAAAATGGACCAAATTAACCTAAAATGATCATCATTAAATTTTAGCTAATGATTCATCCTCATGGTATATAATAAAATTGAGTATATGATCATACAAAATTCTTACATATCATTAATATCATGTAATATAAATTATTTATTTTTATGCTTGTTCTACATGAACATCAAATCATGTTTACAAGTGAACTATCCATGAAAAAAGAACACTCCTAAAATATCAATTTAAATATTATAACACATCCAACAGACCATAAAAGAACATTATAAAACCCTAATGATTCAATTATATCTATAAAATTTTCTCTATGTGTAAATTAATGAATATAATGTGATTATACATGACATTAAAGGGAATAAAGCATTCAAACACAAGGTAAGGGGAATTCTCAAACCCAACATTATTTCTTTAGGTTTTGTCTCTTTAACAACATTTTCAGTATGGTTATTCGTTAAAATAAAATTCATAATCATTATATTATCTTTTTTAGGATATAAATTTTTTCCACATGTGTTATGTCAAACAGTATGTTTTCCAAAAGTACTCACCTTTTGAAAAAACATCTTTTACTTCTCACTCATGGTTGATAATTCTTATATCAAGTTTGTTATTACCTCCTTCATCTGGGAACCTAATGTTTATGAATGTAAAATTTAGAAATCAAACCCATTCTTTTTTAGGGGATATTTATGTCCAAAATTGATATATGGTCTACATGGAATGCATGATAATGTTAACGTTATGATGTTATGGGTGCACTAGGCTTTATATAGTGCAATGTTGATGTTATGACATGACGGGAGCACCCAAAATTATACTACAATCCCTTGCATTGGTTAATGTGATAAATCTCATGATTTAAATGGAAATATTATTGAACATGGTCTTATCATTGTTCATAAGTATCTGTGTTAGTCACCCACTAAGACAAAAGATTTCATGTTTATGCATCACCATGTTTCAAGCATTTTATTAATTATTTCTATCATGTTTATGATCTGATTCCAATGTTATGATGATAGTGATTATTCCCACCCAATGAATTACTTTCTCTTGTTATTATCCTCTTAAATGGTTTTCTCTAACCCCTTTTTATCTATAACCTCATGTGATTATGGGTACTATGGAGAACTGAACGGCCAATAATAAGCTAGAGAAGATTAAATTAATTAAAATTTTATGATTTATCATGTCAAAGTTATGTCTGGTCCTTGTGTTCTCAAGTAAATAAATTTTGTATCATCATGGTGTATGGTTTTTATGTATTTTTCCATTAATATGATGTAAATGTAATTTAAGAAATGTAGGGTCGTTATAGTTTGAATCAGAGGCAATGTTTAGTAAATTTGTGAATTATTATTAGAGATCCAAAGTGAAAACCCCTAGTATGAGACTATGTATATGCATGAACCCATGAATCATCTCAAAAAATTGGAGTCCATTATGATATGATTTTAGTGTTAATTGCACAATGGAATAAATTATTTATTCATGACATGATGTCTTATGTTTTATTCTAACCTTTTCTATTTTATAAAATGGTTGGAACGAGGAGAAAATATTCCAAAAACCTATGAAAGGTACAATGCAATGATTTCCCTAATGAAATCATTAATGATTTGGGTGGTGGAGTTCAAAAAATCATGGTGATTCTTAACCATTTGTCGCAGGTTATGAATAATAAACAGAATAATGTTAAATTTTCTCCTTCGCTTTATTTGGAGCAACAAGTTGTCGAGTGTCTTATGTGGAAATGACCTCTGATATTTAGTGGATCATTTGATCAACTATTTTCCGAATAGCGGGTCAAATTAACAGAGAAGATCTTTTCTGTGTATTACTATTCTAAGATGGAGAATGTGACTCTGTCCATTTATCATCACTATAGAGAGGTAGACCAATGGTAGAATTTGACAAAGAACACCAAGTCGATGGGTGAAATTGAAAATATGGAGAGTGAAAACATTATGATAATTCTTATTAACATGTATTTTCCATAAACCCTTCATTAAAATATAGTGATAGAATTTAATGAAAAGTTATAAAATTATATAGAATATGTCATGGATTACAAAGTGAATTTCACAAGTCACAAAACATACACTTCAGGACCTGTTATCAATAATGATAGAAAAAATGATAGATTCTTTATTATATTAAAACCACACCTTCCATAGTCACTTACAGTTAGAGACATTCGTAGTAATAAAGAATTCGTTCGATGTGATATCAATGTGGAGATGGAGTTTGTGAATGGTTCCATGTATTTGGTGATACGATACAAAATATAGTGTTTCATGCCCAATAATATAATATGAAATTTTGAAATAAATATCAATGACCCACATGTAAATAATTTGGGAAGAAGCAGCCTTGGAACTGCCTCAAAGGGATAGAGAAATGCTTCAAGTGTAGGAGAGAAGGCCACTATGCTGAAGAGTGTTTTAAATACATGAGAAGGCACAAGAATGTGGTTGAGGAATGAATAGAACCACTCATGGTCCAATGCTAAAACTATATGAGCGAACTTTTCAAGATAGTGCACTAATCCTCGAGTCCTTGAGGATTATTAGCTTCAGTAGCCCCCGAAGTCAATGGAATAAGGGATGTCTAATTCCTTCACTGTTGTGGAAGTGGACCAATTGAATGAATTTGAACAAGTTAAACATTATATTTTCACAGGAATGGAAGAAATTAATATTTGTTTTTTTTATGAATTCTATTATTTCTCACATGTTTTCTAAAATAATTTAATTGATTCCCCTAATCCTTGAATTTGTGAAATCTTTAAAAACAAAAGGTGGTTAAATCACTAAAACCCATGTGATAGACTATTTTATTTTTGGTAATGGTGAAAATATTCTTAAAGAAAATATTTTGATACTCACCTTTATGTAATTATATGATATAATGGGAATGGTTGGGATCTCGTTATAAGGATCACATATAAACTATCAAAAAAGGAAATATCTTTTTAAATTCATATCCATACCTTACTCCAATATATATGAAATGAAGATCATGAATCTCTTTTAAAAAAATATTTCAATCGTGTGGGTGTTGATTCCCTATGAAGTGTAACAATTGACGCAAATTGTTTAGTCAAAGGAAGTTATCCACCTATGGGAAATTACCATCATGAGGGAATACAATGATGTATTTTCTGAAGAATTACCCGAACATCCACTATATCGTGGTGAATATTTCTCAATTGAACTCATACTTGGGCCCACACCTATCTTAAAGATTCCCTATAAGATAAATCCTACAAAAAATGGAGCATTTAATTATGTAGTTGCAAGAGAATTTGAAAAAATGGTTCATATGCCCTAGTGCATCACCTTGGGGTGCACTAGTTCACTTTGTAAGGAAGAATGATGGGTCAACAGTTGTGTGAATCAATTATCACGATCGTAAAAGGATCACTAAAAATAAAAATTAACATCTCCAAAATATTGGGGATGGGTTAGATCAGCTACGATGGGATTAGTACATATCAAAGGTGCATATTTTTTCTTGATATCATCAGCTAATGAAGAAGATTGAAGATATTCATAAGACTGTCACTACCACAAAACCGGGAAAGGTAGGTGCCTACCTTTGTCAACACTGATAAAGGGGTAGGTCGTTATTAGTGCTAAATAAAAGCGCTGATAAATGCACCCTTTATCAGCGCTTAAACAGGCACTGATAAAGGTGTACCCTTTATCAGCGCTTTTCATAGCACTGATAAAGGTTACATTTATCAGTGCTTTACATCATATGATATTTGTTATACTTATATTCAAAAATATAGTTTATTGTATAATTTAAATAAAAAACAATTTTTATAACTAAATATAAATATATATATATAATCAAATAATTATAAGATTAATAATAATTATATTTTTTATATTTTTTAGATTTTTTAGATTTTTTAATTCATTATATTTATTAGATTTATTAATTAATTATATTTAATATATATATTTATTATATTTGTTTATATTTAATGTATTTGTTTTATTTATAAAAATATAATACTTTTTAATATATAAGTATAATTAAAATTATTGAATATATATGTGTTTTCCAATGAATTGGGGTCAATGAATATATCATGCATATAACTTATGTGATCATATATCTGCATGAATAATGTTCATTTATAGATTATAATTACATATCATGTTGATGTGTTATTAATTTATAATTAAATATGTTACCCATATAAAATATATGTTTTAAAAAATGTACACTTGTAATTAAAATTACATTATATTTAGAAATTAAATATATATTTCATTATATTTTCAATGATATATATATAAATACACCTTTCAAATTCATTTTTAATTATAATTATTACAATCTATATATAATTAATATATTTATAATATTTTAAATATATACAATTAATATATTTATTTTAAATACTTATATGATTATAAATATAATAATTATATTTCTTATATTTTTATATGTATAAATAAATATATATTTATTTAGAGTTATAATTATTAATAAATATATATATTTATCATAAATATCATTTTAAATAAATATATAATAATATAAAAAAATTATTAAATTTATACATTTATCAGCGCTTTTATTAGCACTGATAAAGTATGGATTGATCAGCCCTACAAAATCTCTAATAAAGTGGTTCTTTATCAGAGCTAAAATGAAAAGAGCTAATAAAGATATCCTTAATATGTGCTACAAAAGCACTGATAAAGTCCTACCTTTATCAGCGCTTTTTATTAGCACTGATAAAGGTCCCCGTGGGATTTATAAATGCCACCGGGTCCTCCTCCTCCTCCCCGCACCCTGTCATGCTCTCACGGAAGCCCTACCCTACGCCTCTGCCACTGCCTCCTCTCCGCCGCTTCCTCCCTCTCCTCCTCCTCTGCCATGGTTTCCGCCTCATTGTCCCCCTCTGGCACCTACTTATCCTCATCCTCCTCCCTGAACCCTATCATGCTCTCATAGAATCCCTACCCTGCACCTCCACCACTACCTCCTCCCTACCATTGCCTCATCCTTCTCCTCCTCCTCTGCCGCAGCCGGTTCCTCATTCTCCTCCTTCGGTGCCTACTTCTCCTCCTCCTCCTCCTCTTACCGTGGCTCCTCTTCCTCCTCCAACACCGCAGATCCTCCTCCTCCTACCCCTCTACCGTTGCTCGTCCAGCTCCTCCTCCTCCACCTCTGCCTCATCCTCCTCATCATCATCCTCCTCTGCCTACTCTTCTGCCTCCATTGCCTCCACTGCCTCTGAGCTTCCTTGAATGCCTCCGCTGCCTCCGCTGGCTCGCTACCTCCACGCTGCCTCCATTATTGACGCCTCCTCCTCATTTGCCACCATGTCCTCCTCCTTAAGGTGATTAAAATTTAATTTTTATGAACTAATTATGTTTTAATTTATTGTCAACATTGAGATTAATTATGATTTGGTGTGATTCTTGTGTGTGATGCTTGTGTGTGTGACACATGTATATGTGGTTGGCTACTTGTTTGATCTTGATTAACTCTCCCCAATATATCCTTGTAATAGAAACCTGAATAGAGAGAGTATTTTTTGTGAAAGGATGTTGCACAAGATTTGTATTTCACTCCATCTAGTGGCCCTTAGTATGGATCTTTTCCTGATTTTGGATACTACCCCATAGTTAGGCCAGGTAGGTTTTGAACCATCTGTGTTGGTGAATTCATTTCATCAGGTGAGGCATGGGAAATAGATGAGACATATCTTTAGTATGTTCTATAATGTACAATATTTTTTTTGGTTTTGAAAAAAATGAAACTTAATAGGGTTTATAACAATTCATGCCAACTACCCACTCTCTCTAGGTTGGGTCATATACCAATTTAAATATCACATCCTTTCTTGTAACATAATAGTGCCAACAACCTCTCACATTGGGTTTGATTAACATATCCTCAAATTCAACAAAATAGTAGCTGCTCCCCTCTCACTTACAGTGGGCCTCACTATCAGATCAAATAAAATACAATTTTAGGAGGGAATCTCTATAGACAACCTCTCACAAAACTACTCCAAACCAATACTAAGTGTTCCCAATTTCTATATCCCACATAATATTATCATACAAAAAATGATCTAAGGAGGGAATCACAATATCCAACCTCTATCACAAGTCAAAATGAACCATCAATATGGTGGATCCCATGGATGTCACACACCAATCCCCTTTGGCCAATACCTTCTCACTAAAAGTAGAGTCCTACCAAAACCTTATCACTTAAATAAAGTCCATCCATCTTGTTTCATGCCAAAAAACATATAAATAGTAATCTAAGGAGGGTTTCTAGATAGTCAACCTCTCATACTAGCTAAACCACATCATCAATAGGAGGGCCCAATGGATTTTCATACTTCAACTAGGTGAAAGTCATATGAAGTTCCGATCTCTTAGTCGGTCTGACCATAAATCATAAAAGTCACCATCCATTTAGCCATTCATAATAATCTCCTTAAAACCATCTTGGTTATACATGAAAATTATTCCCAACCTATCAAAATTCTAATATCTCCTATAAGGGAATCTACTCGGTTCTACAAACCTAGCCCATCTATACTCATTGATACCAACACACACTCATCTCTACATGGTAATGTCACAACCCACATGCTATACTTGATCTAGGCCTCTATAGTCTAGTCTATATCATCTTTTAATTCCCACATTAAGACTCATTAGAACTAAATAATGACCATCCTAAGAAACTCACACTAAGAGCCTTGGATACCCTATGCTAAGTCATCCAGACTGTTACATTGACCCTCACTTAGGTACCATATCATATATCCCCTTGGAGGTCTCCTAATCCAATTATATAGAGGAAAGCCTCTATGTCACACTCCACCAATACCTATATAGAGTATCCTACTCATCACACACACCATGACTCTTATATATCCTAAAGAGGGTGTTCCCCATCATACGTGAGTTATAAAACTATATTATCCATCTTTTTTGGCCTAAGACTATAATACCTACTCAAATAGCCTTAGAAAACCTAATTAGGCTATAGAAATCTCATACCAAACCCGATACCCTCATAAACACAACTAGAAAGCTCACCTCTATGGAGACATAATCTCTAGATGATCACAAAATCACAAACATTCAATAGAACACTCACTCTATCTCTTGGGGGATCAAAAACACCCTATTTATTTACCGTGGTGCCCTTGATTTCTATAACTTTCATTGGAACACATATACTCATGAATGAATGAAAAATCGTGCATAAATTGGAACATTATATTGTATTATAGGGTCCTCCTACCTCAAAAAATGGATTAACCCCTCACTAAGATCAACTCATCCTCAACCAAGACTATACATGCCTTATCTAATCTTGTACCAATGATTGAGACCTAATCTCAAGGCACAATTACCAAATAATTAATTATAGAGACTTATAATTTATTATTCACCTTAATATAATTAGGAATAATATTTTAAAAACTCACTGGGAAACACAACACCACCTAAACCACAGAAAACATGGTGCGTTCATCATACCAGGAAAACCTCTAGCCAATACAAACAAAATCTACATCATCGGAATTGATTTGAAGATGATATAGTGCAATAATCACACAAATAATAGGTAAGATCATCTCAAATAATAGGGTAATAAAGTATAATAGTAATAGAGTAAGTATGAGAGAATAAATCACTAACTCACTATAAAAATGCCCATGAACCACCCATCATCAGGGGGTGTCGAAGAGAGGAAGAGAGTGGATGAATCCCAAGAACCACCCATGATTTCCTATTAATGAGGATGCCCCAAACATTTTTGAAATATCTAGTTTTTTATCTACATTATACTCATATTCCTTCTCCCCTAACCTATATACCCATCCTTTGGATTTCAAATAGTATGAATATAAATAAAGAATGGATGAATGCCAATTGATTGAAAAAATAGAATAAAGAAGGCTTGAAAGAGTTTATCAAGTTTGTAAAAGATCATGCATATGACCATTCTCAATTCCTTTGTCTCTGTTGACGTTGTTGTTATTGAAAATAAATTAGTCCATAGGAGTTGGAAGAACACTTGATTTTTCATGGAATAGATCAGAGTTATACAAGTAGAAATAAACATGGGAAACAATGAATGTAAGTAGTGGTTGGGATAACACTACATTTTATGGATCATCTGATATGATTACAAGCATGAACAATGAAGATTACCATATGGAGGATGTGATTATAGATGTGAATGATGATGACGGTCACATTTAGTAAATGACAAGGACCGTTGAAGATGAACTTCGAAATTTCCCAAAATTGTTTGTGAAGTTAAAAAGTTCTGCAAAGACGCCATTGTATGCTGGTTGCACTAAATATAAAACACTGTCAGCTATACTGAAGCTGTATAATCTGAAAGCAGACAACGGGTGGAGTGATACCAGTTTTACGGAACTATTTTCTCTCCTAAATGACATTCTCCCAGATGATAATGAGCTCCCGAGATGAACATACGACACCAAACGAATGCTTCGCTCGATGGGTATGATCTCTGAAAGAATACATGCCTATCCAAATGACTGTATACTATTTCCCAAGGACAAAAAATAACTTAAAGAATGCTAAAAGTGTGGTGCTTCTTAGTACAAGAAAGATGAATCTAGTCCTACTAAAGTTGTATGTTACATTCCAATCATTCCAAGGTTTAGGTTCTTATATGTAAGTGAGGAGACTGCAGGACAATTGACATGGCATGCATATACAAAAATATAATATGGGATACTACGTCTCCTGGCAGACTCTCCACAATGGAATAGAATTGATCATGAGTATCCTGAATTTGGAAATGAGTCGAGAAACCTTCATCTTGTGTTATCTACAGATGGAGTGAATCCTTTTGGTTTTCAAAGCAATAGTCACAGCACATGGCTGGTTATGTTGGTAAATTATAACTTACCACCGTGTATATGCATGAAACAAAATCCATCATGTTATCTATGCCTATATCAGGACAAAAAAAACTGTTATGGATATTGATGTTTATTTATCTCTACTAATAAGAGATTTGAAATTATTATGGGATTCAAGTGTTACATTGTATGATGAATACAAAAAGGAACATTTCACTTTGAGAGACATGTTGTACTGGATGATAAATGACTTCCTCACTTATGGAAATTTGTCAAGATATAGCATTAAAAGAACTCTAGTGTGTCCCTTTTGTGAAGAAGTTAAACAATCAATTAGGTTGAAACATTCATCAAAAACCATGTTTCTAGGACATTGATGATTTCTACCCCGACGACATAAGTACTAATCTTGGATGACATAATTTGATGGAAGATCAGAAGAACGTACAAAACCATCTCCACTAATAGGCGATCAATTTTTTGAGAAAGTTAAAAATGTGGACACTACTTTTGGTAAACCTGCTTCAAAAAACCATACGAAAATCGGTTGGACAAAGAGATCAATTTTTTTTTGAATTACCATACTAGAATTGTCTGTATGTCAGACATTTTCTTGATGTTATGTATATAGAAAAAATGTATTTGATAGTGTCATCGGCACGTTACTAAATACACCTAGAAAAACAAAAGATGGAATTAAGGCTGGGTTGGACATGGTTGAGATGGGAATACGAGTAGAGTTGGCACCAGTGAAGGGTGAAAATTGAACATTTCTTCCTCCTACAGCTTACACTCTTTCCAGAAAAGAGATTTATCAGTTTTGAAACATCTTTAATGACGTAAAGGTTCCATAGGGGTATTCATCAAATATCAGGAACCTTGTGTCAATGAGAGATTGGAAGTTAAAAGGTCTGAAATCACATGACTGCCACATTTCTATGCCAGATGTCAATCTTATTACTTTATGTTTCATTTTTCCCAAGAATGTCTGACATACATTAACGAAACTCTGTTTCTTCTTCAATGATCTATGCAGCAAAGTTATAGACCCGGCGAAATTTCCAACTATGGAAAAAGAAATTTCCATCATATTATATGAATTAGAAATTTTTTTCCCATCATCATTTTTTGATATGATTGTTCATTTGATGGTCCACTTGGGGAGAGAGATTCAACTATTTGGTTAGGTACATTATAGATTGATGTACCCCATTGAACGGTATATGAATATTTTGAAATGGTATGTCGAAAATGGTAGTCGGTGAGAGGGTTGTATTGTGTACCGATATATTGTTGAGTAAGACGTTGAATTCTGTACCGAATACCTATCAGCTTTGGAAATCATTCGCCTACCGAAATCTCATCACACTGGGTGGCTTAAGGGTGAAGGAATTCTTGAAAGACAGGTTGTCACAATCAATATTACATATCGGGAGCATACCCACCTTTATGTTTTTCATAACAGTTTCGATGTTGAATCATATGTTGAAACCCAGAAAAAAATTATTAGGCATTTGAATCCATATAGGGATGAAAAATGGATAGCAGATACACATAATTTATTGTTTATAGGATGGTTTCATGACCATATTTTTATGAAGTCAGATAAAAATCCAGAGTCAATTTCAGAACGACTTCGATTGCTAGCCGGAGGACCAAGTGTGTATGTATTATCTTACAATACATATGTAGTTAATGGTTATACATTGTATATAATGAACATGTTGAAGACAGTACCATGCAGAATAGTGGGGTTACACTTGTGGCTAAAGTGATGCATGTTTCCGATGCTAAGGATAGAAATCCAATATATGCGAATTTTTCATACATTGGCATCATCAAAAAAATATGGGAGTTGGATTATATGGAATTCCAAGTTCCAATTTTTTCATGCAACTGGGTTGATAATAGGAGTTCTGTTAAAATAGATGAATTGGGATTTATGAATGTTTATTTTAGTAAGGAAGGGAAGAAAGATGAACTGTTTATAATGGCATCACAGGCAGTGCAAGTATTTTATGTTCTAGATCCCACAAACCAAAACAGGTCAATTGTTCTGTTATCGACCAAAAAAACTGAAGGGCCAGATGGAAAATCAATGGAGGATGACCCTTTCATTGGGTCTTCATAATCATTTCGTAATGGTCCTAATGTAGACGATGTTTTGTATGTCAGATGAGACCACAATGATGGGATATAGATAGTCGATAAAGGGGTCAAATCCCTTCAGCCTTTAAAAAAAGATAGATCAATAATCAGGTTATTTTTTTATTGTAATATAGACTATGATACATTATGTTATTATTTGTTCACTACTGATTTTATGTGGTCTAAATTAAATGTTAAACCACTTATGAAGATAATGACTTTTGCACCTACTGATACACCCAATCCTGAGAAAGAATAGTTTCCTCAACCTGTTGCAGTTGGTCCCAATATTAAGGTAAAGCAGGTCTCTAAACCTATTGAAGCTGGTCCCACTACTGAGGTACAATAGGATTCTCAACCTATTGTTTCTGGTCTCACTAGTGAGGTACAACAGGTTTCTCAACCAGTTGTTACTGGTCCCAGTATCGATGCTAGTGCTTTGGAGGAACATAATGATGATGCAGAACCTGATGAAATATTAGGCAATGAAACCCTAGAGGCACAAAAAAATAGGTGCATCGTAGTTTGAAAGTTTTAGCCAAATCCTTTAGGAAGAAGAAAATGGCATCAAATATGAGGTGGGATGGAATAAGCAAGGCCAGGTTGTAAACCCCAACAAAGCCATGTTTAGTAGCTACATTGGAATCGTCAATCGGCAACGCGTGCCAATTGATATAGAGTCGTGCCACCATGTTATTAGTGGGCTGAAAACATTAATGTGGGAAGACATTAATGTAACAGTACACTATCATTTATTTAATTTATTAAAATAAAATAAAATAAAATACTGAAATATTGACTAACTCGTAATCATCAATTGCAGAGTACATTTATAGTAGATGTCTCACAGAAAGAATATGTTTTAAGACAGGCATGAAGGGTTCATAGAGGCTTTTGAACCATTTTAAAAAATTCCATTTGAAAGATAATGAATGGAAAATCAACTCTCACCGACCTCCTCTTTATGCACACTTGATATCCCAAGGAGCATGGGATGCATATTTCAACTGTCATGTGGAGAAGAATTTGCAGGTACATTGTGTTTAGTAACATGTTTTTTAACATTTCTTGTATTCATCACATTGATTGAGAGTTTTTTATTAATGAAACCGCAACTGAGTGCTGAAAATAAAGATCAGGCAGCAAAACCAGTGTACCCCTACCATAAAGTAAGGATGGGGTATGCTTCAATTGAAAAATAATTGGTACATATTTTTAAAGTACTATAATAATTTTATGTGACATAAAAAAATACTGTAACCATGTTTCTCTGTTTATATGTAGATTGATGAATCAAAATCCCAATCCACTTCCATATTATGCCATGTGCTATGGAAGGAAGCTTGTGTAAATAAAGAGGGGAAACTAGTAGATGAAAACATAGAAAATGTGTGGGAAACAAGTGTAAGTATGACATAATATAAATTTGTTTTGCATTAAATCACTTATTACATAACGATAATTACTTATTTTACCATATATTCTATTTGACATAGTCATAGGAATCAATAACCCCCGTACTGGATGTGGACATACATTCAGCGGCCTTGAAATAGCCAGAACAGTATGGCCGCATTAGAGGTGCGGTTTTTGGGGTGACACCCCGGAGATATTTTTAGAAAAAAATAAGAGGAAAAAACTAATGAAATGAAAATAATGAGAGATAGACTAGCTACCCTTGAAGAAAAATTCCAAATTTAGGGACAGTTGCTAGAAACATTGATGGCCGAGAGGTGAAGGGAAGAAACAACTCAAGAACAACCCGCACGAGAAGATCCCGCCCAACCCCCCACAATCTTTGAGGCAAGAAATTCCCCTCAAGGACCTGACTTAACTAAGGTAATCAATGTTCTAATATTTTTTTCTGTGAAATGTGAATCACATAGACACTGAAACCTTTCCTGTGATGATATTCTATAGGGAGAAAATGACTGTGATTTATATCTGTCAACTCCCACCCATCTCCTAATAGCGAGGGATACGGTGTCCAATATGCAAAATGACACGCAACACTCCAGAACACTTCCAAACGGTCATGTCAATGTGTTGATATACATAGATCATGAGCCGAGCACCATGCTACACATGCCAAATGACAATGATGAAATTCATACGGTGGAAACTCTATTGAAAAATTCATTACATGGCCGTCGAATCCTGTAAAAAAACATTTCAACTAGGAGGTATTCACATCCAATTCGTTTTTAAAGCAGAACCTTTAACATTTAATTTGAAAAGGGCTGAACTGATGAATTTTATTATAGAACGAGAAAAGGAAAGAGCTAAAACTAAAGAGCAGCTGAAAAGGATCAACCAATCGATCAAAACGATTTAATGAGGGCACCTTCACCCCACCCGTTCCATATCCAAATTTAATATCATTGCAAGCTAATGTGGATACGAAAATTAAAGGTGGTAATAATCACTAAATTGTTTTTGAAAAAGATATGTACGGAGAGGAAACATTGGATTTAGTTAGTGCTGACAGTGTAGCTGAAATCATTACATACGACTGGCTAGGCGCCTCAGTTATAATTGTATACATGAGGTATGTTTTAATGATTTTATTTTACAGAAGCTGATATACTATCATAATAATGGCTACATGAATTTTATATTTTTCACAGGCATATATATAAAAACACTATAATAGATTTTCCCATGAACAGAAATTTGGACTCGTTAGTCCTAACACCATGTCTACACAACAGAAAGAAATAGATTCTGATTTTTTGGCTGAATTAATGTCGAACCTACTCAGAACGTTTCAATGCAAAATTATGACTGACATCCTCTTTTTAATACCAACGTTGTAGGGGTAAAACTCTAAATTTTAATCATATAAATTATATTTTTATTTCAACCACTACTTATTCTTTTTTATGTTTTTAGGCTGTATTGGTTGCTCGTTACAGTCAATTTGGACACTCCAAAGATTTATTTTTTGGATTCACTGCATGGATATCCAACAAACCAACCACACATGATGGCGATTGAAAATTTTTAATACACTAGATCCAACATTTTAGAACTAAATATCCAGTGATATAATTTATATTATCTTTTAATGAGGATTCTGTTATGATAGGGAGGTGTATGAATATCATATAAAGGCTGGAATAAATCCAGGGCCTAAGGCTGACAAGGCGCATGAGATCTACAAATGGAAAAGTATCATGGTATATATAATTATAGTGCACTATCCAAATACATATCAAAATAGATTACTTATTTTTCTTTATTTTTCTACAGTGTCTGTCAAAAACAGAAAGGACTGCGGTTATTATGTAACACCCCGAGCTTCCATGATACACTTCTCATTCAATAATGCAATAGCTTGCATTATACGCAACTTCGAGTTCTAACACACCAGGACTAGTCAAAGTAGCCGTTATGAATAGTAATACCCACTTTTTAAAATTATAGAAATTTTATATTTCAAAATGGACTTCATTTTTGTATTCTTAATATCGAAATTATCCAAAGTTTAATTTTTTGTAATTTTCTGAGAAAATCCAATTTTTATGAATAGTAAAAAATACTTAAAAACAACTTTTTTAATCAAAGTATTTTATAGTGATAAATTATAGTATTGAGTGTTTTTAAAGTATAATTAGAATATATTTTTACTATTTTATCCAATGGTGGTCATTAGAATTAATTTCACTTTAAAATTGGACATAAACAATTGTCAATCTTTTGATATAAATTGTTTCTTAAAAACACGCTATTTGTTGTGACAGCGGGAATTAATTATAAAATTAATTAATGAAACTTATATGTTTGGAATTTTGTAAAATAGACATCATTTTTGAAATCAGAATATCAAATATAGCTTAGGGTGAATTTTTGGGATTTTTCTGAAAAACTTCAATTTTTGATGAATAGTGAAACCACTAAGTGGTACTTATAAAAACTGATTTTTCGTTTAAATGAAATTTTACCACTTCTGTGTTTTTAATTTCAAAAATCCGACATACAAGGTTGTCATTAAGATGTTAAATGTGGTTCAATGAGATTAAAATAATTTTTGGTGAATAGTAACTTTTAAGTTCTTAATCGCGATTAGAGATAATTAGTGTAGTTTAAGGTAAAAATAATGTTTTAATAATATGAGATGAGCTTGAAACACATCCTACCCTCATTAGATGTGACATGGACGACCAAGACAATCCATGGGTCAACTTGGGGACCCCATGGAGCCACTTTAGTTGGAAAATGACATAAATACCTTTTATTTAATGTTAAAGTAAAAAAATGACACAAACATGAAATGTTTTACTAAAACAATTTTTACATGGGGTTATACAAGTCCTATTTTTGACTATAAATAGTCATTGTAAAGATAAAGAGATTTCCTACATCATAGTATTTTTTTTATAATTTTTAGACATTAAATAAATTAAATTATTTATGACATCATGATGATGCAGCGATGACCTCATTATTTAACGATTTAAATAAAATGGAAAGATAATGTAATATCTAAGACCTACACATGTCCAAATCATATTGGATGGGTGGATTTAGAACCCGTATCACCTTATACTCGAATTATATCAATGTGGGACCTCTTTAATCTGAATACCATTTTAAAATGAAGTGACTTTTCTTTACTTTCCAAGAGTGCCCCTCCTCTCCTCTTATAAAAGGCCCCCACCTCTACCACCTCATTTACACTTTCAAGCCATTTGGCTCGACCAACATCTTCCCAAATACTCTCCCAACTTCCCCCTCTTACTCCTAGAATCCTAAAATTGGGCATAAATCTTCCCAAGAAAGCCTTTGGCTCAAATCAAAAAGAGTTACCCGATTTTAAGGTAATGTCTTCTCTTGTGTTCTTTTATTTTATTTTTATTCTCCAACCCCCTAAACACTTTTTATTCATTTAATTTGTAACAAAACCAGTATCCTCAATATACTAGGATGTTTTTATAAGAAGTATTCGAGCTACACTTACACACACCTACATCTAATGGTAAAAGAACATATTGTTTCTGTGGATGGCGAATTTTTGCCTCACGAAACGATGATTGTTCAACACTCATATAACACCTCTAATGGTGGCCATTATAATGACACTATTTTTATATATGATATATATTATGTTTATTTTTCCCTTATGATTTTGTATTTTTCATTTATGGCATACCTTTATGGTTTCCATTATGTGTAAACATGATATTTTCATTTTAGGAAGTGTGGACTACCGCCCCCTCAAAGTGATTTGAATCGTTAATACCATATGAGGGATGTATAAAGGATGGATTAAATGGTATTATACACTATATTATACTGGAATTATATTATACATTTATATCATTATGATTTAATTCCATTAAATATGATATAGAAATGAAAGTAGCGTTCATGCGTACGTACGACTTACCGTCTCCATGAACGGTGCATTTCATTACTTACCTCTAAATGTTATGTAATATTATAAATGAATGTATATACTGGATATGTATGATGTATATGATATATAAATCATGAATATAATTATGGATATGATGGATATATTAACACATGGACAAAGTGTAATAATAAGAAGTTTATTTTTGACTCAAGTACCTAAAATCGTCAAAACGACCGTTATTAACATAAATAATTACATAATGTTCATGACATGTTAATAAGTGATATAAAAGGAATAATGAACTTGATAAAAGGTTCTTAAGAAGGTAGAGATTAACTCTAGTTTATTATTCAGGAGATCAAAGAACGGTCGAGTGAATTCGGACACGAGGTAAGTGAACTTCTTAACCCAATTTCCATTCTTTGGGTTAATCTCCTACTTTCAAATTATGTCATGATATTATTATGTCCTATCTTGTATTTATACTTTCTTTATGTGGACATATAGTGAATACACATAATATATCTATTTTATTTTAAAAAAATGTTCTTTTTAAGGACTTCGTCTCAATCTCCTTTCATTGAGGCATATTTGGTTTTATACACAACTTTCTTTTATACGGTGTATAAACCCCTTTGACTTTTACGTTTATTCAAAAGGAATCTTTTTTATAAGAAGCGTTTTACTAAATGACAAAAAGGGAATGTTTTTCTTTCCGTACTTATGCGGCAACAACGACTTCTCCACCGCCATGACCATTATTTGAGTTTCGGGTTCCTCTACAAGCCTTCACTTTTTTTTAATGAAAAATAAATACAAAGTTTTAACTTTCTTTTATTTTGGTATTGAAAATGGTATTGAAATCGTTTTTATTATGTCAATGTGTTGTATTGATATCTTGTGATTGAAATGTGGAAATGTTATGTTTCCTTTATGCATGTTTTTTGTGATACGATTATGTTATGGTTTATGATATGTTTAAACCTATTCATATGAAGAATGCATTGGACTTAATAAGTGACGGGTGGATCCCGCTATAGCTCTTCGATGCATCAGTAGGTCTCATGAGACAAAATAGTGTCTTGGCATGAGGCCTTGACAAAATATTAGCAGTGGTCTTGGCACGAGGCCTTGGCTACGTGGTTATGATAGTCTGGCATTATGAATTCCATCATTATGAAAGTGGTTATTGATATTGCATGTGATTATTGGACCAGTAGAATATCCATGTGAATAAGTAAATGGAATTATCTCATTTTAATTTTTCCATATTATGTTTAAGATAAAGTTTAAAAGGCTTTTGTTTTAGTTATACATTACCTTAAATGTTTATGTTTATTTATGAAGGCTTCCTCTATATTGTTATCCTTACTGAGCATCTGAGCTCACCCCTTTCAATGTTTTAATATTTTTCAGGATGTGAAGATGTATAATATGAATGACTTGCAGGGATAATATAAGGGGATATGAAGAGAATATTTTGTAGTTTTGTTTTACTTTATGATGTAATGTAAGACTTATGAATGTATCTAGTGTTTACAAGGCTACTAAACTAATCGGTCTTTCGAGACATGATCTTTTGTGATCATGCCATTGTTTTGAAGTAATGCACCAACTTTGGGTAGCTGGGGTCAGGGCGTTACAGTTGGTATTAGAGGAAATTTAGTACTAACCTTGGAAGCTAGATTTAGATAAACCCTAATTAGAGCACATAGCCCAAAGATAGAATTTGAGGAATAGTATAAAAGAACTTCCTAGAATTTTGGTATTATAGAAATTTTGTGAGTTTTCTGAGCAATACATCCCTGTCTAGATACGAGCAGGTAGAAGAGGCTCTGGAACAGATGTACCTAGGGGTAAAACCCGAAAACACCGCTTTGAGCTAGACTCGAACGGGAACTGGTGCACGACAACGGGCCTTGCTGCACTCTTGGTTACGACACTCTTGGGGGATATGCTTAGGATAATTCTTGTTTTCTTTACAAACCAATATGAAGGGTTATGAGTACATACTTCCTCAATGAAAACATTTTTATTATTATGGATTATATCCATAAATAGTTCAATTTATGTTAAGTATTTTACAAGTATGGAATTATGTATTTTGATTCATAAACTAATCTAGTTTATGACATTGTTTAGAAATGGCACCTAGTGGAAGGAATGAAAACCGTATCAATACACGCACTCTGTGTAGGGATTTCCCTCATGCTCAAGATAATTATTGTGGATTTGGAGATACAACTGGTGCAGATCAACTTATTACCATACTGGGACAACTCACTCAGGTTATGAATAATAACCTTACTCGTATGGAGCACCCTGGTCCGCAACGTGGAGGATCAATGTTAGATCGCTTCATGAGGAAATAACCACCAACATTTAATGGGGGTACAAATACATTAGTAGCTGAGCAATGGATAAACTCCTTAGAGAAAATATTCCACGCCTTGGGGAGTAGTGAAAGGGAAAAGGTTATCATGGCAGTTTACCGCCTCACTGGAGATGCCGATCAATGGTGGTCGCTGATTCAAAACACAAAGGAAGATGAAGAAGTATCAAATATGGAATGGATAGAGTTCAAAGATATTTTCTTAGAAAAATACTTTCCACATGACCATCGACCAGATATGGAAAGACAATTTTTGAGTCTGAGACAAAAGGAGGATGAGAATGTCGCAAAGTATGAGGCCAACTTTATAAGGTTAGCGAGACATGCTGCAGATTATATACGTAACCCAAGAAGTAAGATTGGTCGTTTCTTTGATGGGTTAAAACCATTTCTTCGTCGAGCTTTAGTATCACAATCTTTCTCAACATACGAAGATATAGTCTCGTGTGCTATCAAGACAGAAAAGGAATTCTCTAAGTCTTATGACAATAAAGTAAAGCAAGATAAGAAGAGAACGGTGGAACAAGAGAGGTATAAAAGGAAAATGGGAAAGAAAGATTCTCCATTATGTGATAATTGTGGGAAGAATCACCCTGGTACTTGCCTAAAAGGAATGGGAGTTTGTTATAAATGTTGAGAAAAAGGTCACCAGGCGTGTGATTGCAAGGGAAAGAAAAAGGCTATCAATGTTGAATGCTATAATTGTAGGGAAATGGGGCATTATTAAAATGAATGTCCTAAGCGTGAGGAAAACATACCTCAGAAAAGGCCAAGGGATCAAGGCCAAGCTTATGCTGTTACTACAGATGAAGTTGAATAATTATTGTATTTGTGTTTTTGGACTCAAGAACTAGATTATGGTTAAAAGAATAATGTGATATATATAAGGATTGTACTGTAGTACATGTTGTTTTCATTAAGGATTTAATATGATGAAGGTAGTCATATTTTTAGTATGTGACAATAAGAGAAAGTTTACTTTGTTTGGGGAATCTGAGGTTACAATTGATTTTGGAATTTAGAGACATTTTAGAGAAAGTCTGGATGGAGGTATTTTGGATAACTATAAAGGTTGGAATGGATTAAGTTGATCTTTGAATAGTATTGTTTAAGGTTAAAACATTTCTGAAGATTATTTTTGGAATATTATAATACTATAGTTTTAGGAAAAGGACAACCTGCAGGGTGGGGCATAACCCGTCACGTCGGACAAAGCTGCAAGAATCGAACCCACAACCATAGTGCGACAGGCCTTTATTTCCTACAACTAGCCTACAAGATGTCCCTGGTTATTACAAAATATTTTTCCTAATCTAAATGGTATGTGTAATATTTTTAACCTTATACAATTAGGATAAATAGAATATTTTTGAGTTATATTACCTTTTAGAGTGAAAGATGGGTTTGTGGTAAAAATTTATTAAAGAATGAAAGTCTACATGACAAGTATGTATATTCCCTTACGTTCTTAGTAAATATTCTAAATGAATTCCTCAACATTATAAAAGGTAACTTAAAACAAAAATATTTGCGATTAACTTTTCCAACTGTGGAATAAATGATCGTTTAACCAATCACAAGTTTGTGATTTTCTTATAGTTAACTTTCTCCTAATCCTGTTTTCTACAACTCTCCATCAGACCTTGATGGTTTGTTTCTCCTCCATATCTATATTTTCATAGAATCGTAGAATGGCCTATCTCCGGTGACCTTTGTACTTATCTTTCTTTCTTTTAATGTCATATTTTTATTAACCTTATTTCTGATCTGGGTTTTCCACAAAGGTATTTTCTATTTTCATCCTTTTATTTTCCAAGAAAAATTTCAAATTGCGAGTACGCAATTTATTGAAGGAGTGGAGAATGTAACACCCCGAGCTTCCATGATACACTTCTCATTCAATAATGCAATAGCTTTCATTGTATTCAACTTCGAGTTCTAACACACCGCGACTAATCAAAGTAGCCGTTATGAATAGTAATACCCACTTTTTAAAATTATAGAAATTTTATATTTCTAAATGGACTTCATTTTTGTATTCATAATATCAAAATTATCCAAAGTTGAATTTTTTGTAATTTTCCGAGAACATCTAATTTTTATGAGTAGTGAAAAATACTTAAAAAAACTTTTTTAATAAAAGTATTTTATAGTGATAAATTATAGTATTGAGTGTTTTTAAAGTATAATTAGAATATATTTTTACTATTTTATCCAATGGGGGTCATTAGAATTAATTTCACTTTAAAATTGGACATAAACAATTGTCAATCTTTTGATATAAATTGTTCCTTAAAAACACGCTATTTGTTGTGACAGCGGGAATGAATTATAAAATTAATTAATGCAACTTATATGTTTGGAATTTTGTAAAATAGACATCATTTTTGAAATCATAATATCAAATATAGCTTAGGGTGAATTTTTGGGATTTTTCTGAAAAACTTCAATTTTTGATGTATAGTGAAACCACTAAGTGGTACTTATAAAAACTGATTTTTCGTTTAAATGAAATTGTACCACTTCTGTGTTTTTAATTTCAAAAATCTGACATACATGGTTGTCATTAAGAAGTAAAATGTGGTTCAATGAGATTAAAATAATTTTTGGTGAATAGTAACTTTTAAGTTCTTAATCGCGATTAGAGATAATTAGTGTAGTTTAAGGTAAAAATAATGTTTTAATAATATGTGATGAGCTTGAAACATGTCCTACCCTCATTGGATGTGCCATGTCCGACCATGACAATCCATGGGTCAACATGGGGACCCCATGGAGCCACTTTAGTTTGAAAATGACATAAATACTTTTTATTTAATGTTAAAGTAAAAACAATGACACAAACATGAAATATTTTATTAAAACAATTTTTACATGGGGTTATACAAGTCATATTTTAGACTATAAATAGTCATTGGAAAGCTAAAAATATTTCCTACATCATATTTTTTTTTATAATTTTTAGAAATTAAATAAATTAAATTATTTATGACATCATGATGATGTAGCGATGACCTCATTATTTAACGATTTAAATAAAATGGAAAGATAATGTAATATCTAAGACCTAAACATGTCCAAAACCTATTGGATGGGTGGATTTAGAACCCTTATCACCTTATCCTCGAATTATATCAATGTGGGACCTCTTGAATCCGAATACCATTTTAAAATAAAGTGACTTTTCTTTACTTTCCAAGAGTGCCCCTCCTCTCCTCTTATAAAAGGCCCCCACCTCTACCACCTCATTCACACTTTCATGCCATTTGGCTGGCCAAACTCTGCCCAAATACTCTCCAAACTTCCCCCTATTACTCCTAGAAGCCTCACTTTGGGCAGAAATCTTCTCAAGGAAGCCTTTGGCTGAAATCAAAAAGAGTTACCCGATTTTAAGGTAATGTCTTCTCTTGTGTTATTTTATTTTATTTTTCTTCTCCAACCCCCTAAACACTTTTTATTCATTTATTTTGTAACAAAACCAGTATAATCAATATAATAGGATGTTTTTATAAGAAGTATTCAAGCTACACTTACACACACCTACATCTAATGGTAAAAGAACATACTGTTTCTCTGGATGGCGAATTTTTGCCTCACGAAACGATGATTGTTCAACACTCATATAACACCTCTAATGGTGGACATTATGATGACACTATTTTTATATATGATATATATTATGTTTTTGTTTTCCTTATGATTTTGTATTTTTCATTTATGGCATACCTTTATGGTTTCCATTATGGGTAAACACGATATTTTCATTTTAGGAAGTGCGAACTACCGCCCCCTCAAAGTGATTTGAATCGTTAATACCATATGTGGGATGTATAAAGGATGGAGTAAATGGTATTGTACACTATATTATACTGGAATTATATTATACATTTATATCATTATGATTTCATTCCATTAAATATGAAATAGAAATGAAAGTAGCGTTCATGCGTACGTACGGCTTACCGTCTCCATGAACAGTGCATTTCATTTCTTACCTCTAAATGTTATGTAATGTTATAAATGAATGTATATACTAGATATATATGATTTATATGATATATAAATCATGAATATAATTATGGATATAATGGATATATTAACACATGAACAAAGTGTAATAATAAGAAGTTTATTTTTGACTCAAGTACCTAAGATCGTCAAAACGACCGTTATTATCATAAATAACTACATAATGTTCATGAAATGGTAATAAGTGATATAAAAGGAATAATGAACTTGAAAAAGGTTCTTAATAAGGTATATATTAACTCTAGTTTATTATTCAGGAGATCAAAGAACGGTCGAGTGAATTCGGACACGAGGTAAGGGAACTTCTTAACCCAATTTCCATTCTTTGGGTTAATCTCCTACTTTCAAATTATGTCATGATATTATTATGTCCTATCTTGTATTTATACTTTTTTTATGTGTACATATAGTGAATACACAAAATAGATCTATTTTATTTAAAAAAAATGATCTTTTTAAGGACTTCGTCTCAATCTCCTTTCATTGAGGCATATTTGGTTTTATACACAACTTTCTTTTATACGGTGTATAAACCCCTTTGACTTTTACTTTTATTCAAAAGGAATATTTTTTATATGAAGAGTTTTACTAAACGACAAAAAGGGAATGTTTTTCTTTCCGTACTTATGAGGCGACAACGACTTCTCCGCCGTCGTGACCATTATTTGAGTTTCAGCTTCCTCTACAAGCCATCATTTTTTTAAATGAAAAATAAATACAAAGTTTTAACTTTCTTTTATTTTGGTATTGAAAATGGTTTTGAAAGCGTTTTTATTATGTCAATATGTTGTATTGATATCTTGTGATTGAAATGTGGAAATGTTATGTTTTCTTTATGCATGTTTTATGTGATACGATTATGTTATGGTTTATGATATGTTTAAACCTATTCATATGAGGAATGCATTGGACTTAATAAGTGACGGGTGGAGCCTATTATAGCTCCTCGATGCATCAGTAGGTCTCATGAGACAAACTAGTGTCTTGGCACGAGGTCTTGACAAAATGTTATCTGTGGCCTTGGCACGAGGCCTTGGCTACATGGTTATGATAGTCTGGCATTATGCATTCCATCATTATGAAAGTGGTTATTGATATTGCATGTGATTATTCGACCAGTAGAATATCCATGTGAATAAGTAAATGGCATTATCTCATTTTAATTTTGCCATATTATGTTGAAGATCAAGTTTAAAAGGCTTTTGTTTTAGTTATACATTGCCTTAAATGATTATGTTTATTTATAAAAGCTTCCGCTATATTGTTATCCTTACTGAGCATCTGATCTCACCACTTTCATTGTTTTAATATTTTTCAGGATTTGAAGAAGTACAATATGAATGACCTGAAGGGATAATATAAGGGGATATGAAGAGAAGATGTTGTAGTTTTGTTTTACTTTATGATGTAATGTAAGACTTATGAATGTATCTAGTGTTTCCAAGGCTACTAAACTAATCGGTCTTTCGAGACTTGATCTTTTTTTATCATGCCAATGTTATGAAGTAATGCACCGACTCTGGGTAGCTGGGGTCGGGGCGTTACATATTATGTTTGTAAATTTATGAAAGAGATCATATTTCATGAACAAACTAGCATCCTTGAAGAGTTATTTTTTAAAATAATTACTAGGTAATTTAAAATAATTATTAATCTGTTTTTTATTTATATTTTTTTTGTACTACTATGACTATCACAAAAAATCATATTCACAAGATGATATAGATGTGTTTAGAATTGAATGGGAAGTGTACCTGATGGTAGAATATAAATAAATGGGACAATGAAGGTGAATTCCTACTACTTATGTTATCTTTATATGATAATTGATGTATCCCTTGTTTACACTTATTGAGAATATATTATCACCATTTCTTATGTTTCATATCCATAGATTAAGAAGAATGGTTTTAGAAATTATTTGAGTTTCTAGTAAATAATAACTTAATGAGAGACTCTTATATACTACTGAGATATGGAATATCAATAAAATGAATTCAGATTGTTTTGATATTTTATTAGAATGATCAATGAGTCAATTGTGATGTGTACAAATCAACCGCATCTCAATCCGATGCACGTTGTGACTGGTGTGGCAAAAACTGTATGATATCAGTTTCAAATTGACCTTAAATTTATAAAACAACAGAAGTGACATACAGAGAGCCGAGAAAACACCTTCAGATTGTCTTTATACTTTAGCAAAATGATCCATGAGTCATTTTTGATGTGTACGAATCAACCAAAACTCAATTTGATGCATGATGGGACCTGTATGGCTAAAAGTGACTGATATCAGTTTCAAATTGACATTAACTTTAGAAAAAAATAGATGTGAAATACATAAAACTGAGAAAATGATTTTGGAAAGTTTTGATACTTTATGAAAATGATCCATGAGTCATTTGTGGCATTTACGAATCAACCACACCTCAATCTGACGCACAGTGTGACCGGTATGGCTAAAAGTGTTTGATATCAGTTTCAAATTGACATTAACTTTAAAAAACAACACAAGTGACATACGCAAAACTGAGAAAATTCATTTGGATTGTTTTGATAATTTAGGAAAATGATCCTTGCGTCATTTTTGACTTTACGAATCATCCTCACCTAAATCCGACGCACGGTGTGACCAGTATGGCCAAAAGTGTCTATTATCAGTTTCAAATTGGCATTAACTTTAGAAAACAACACAAGTGACATATAGAAAACTAGTCAAACGCATTCAGATTGTTTTGATACATTATGAAAATGATCCATGAGTCATTTGTGACGTGTGAAAATCAACCACACTTCAATCCGACGCACGGTGTAACCGGTAAGTCTAATAGTTTTTTATATCAGATTCAAATTGACATTAACTTTAGAAAACAACCAAAGTGACATACGAAAAACCGAGAAAACGCATTCATATGGTTTTGTTACATTAGGAAAATGATCCATGATTCATTTGGGATGTGTATGGATCAACCAGACCATAATTCGACGCATGGTGTGAACGGTATGGCTAAAAGTGTCTGATATCTATTTCAAATTGACATAATCTTTAGAAAACAACACAAGTGACATACGTCAAACCAAGAAAACACATTTTGATTGTTTTGATACATTAGAGAAACGATCCATGAGTCATTTGTGACATGTAAGAATCAACAGCACCTAAATCCGATTCACGGTGTGACTGGTATGGATAAAAGTGTCTGATATCAGTTTAAAATTGACATTTACAATAGAAAACAACACAAGTGACATACAGAAAACCAAGAAAAAAATTCAATTTTTTTGAAAACTTTAGTAAAATGATCCATTAGTAATTTTTGACATGTACGAATCAACTGAACCTCAATCCGATGCACGGTGTGACCGGTATGGCTAAAAGTGTCAGATATCAGTTTCAAATTGACATTAACATTAGAAAACAGCACAAGTGACATATGGAAAACCAAGAAAACGCATAGATTGCGTCACTACCTACTCCATCTGCATAATGTTTGGAATCCCATTATAGGATCAATAATCATCACATCTCATCTCATCTAACCCTTAGACACATGTGACATCATAGATAATATCATCCCATAACCCAAGCTTTATGGTAGATTAAATGTGAAGGAAAACAACCTTGCTCCCTCATCCTACCGCACTTATACCCCACCACATATGACATCAAATATTTACCTCATCACATCACCTCTTTCATACAAAAAGGTTTCCAAAAAATCTGAGTTATATATAAAACCAACATGTATCATTACTATTACTAGATGATGAATTGGAAATAGGGGTATCCAATAATATATATCACCATCATAAGAAATATTCAAGAAAACATGTTCGACACCAAACCTCGGAATATGGCTCGGGTTACTCAACAAGGGTGGGTAGAATATATTATTAACATAAAATTCAAGATAAATATATTCCAAACAATACCCATCCAAAGGGATCATAGAAACTAAAATAACATATAACACAACACCATACCCACTCCATAAAGAGACCATCCAAAGTACCAACAAAACTATATTTAAAAATTCACAAAACCAACTTACAAATCCACACATTTCAACTCCCAAATACTCGTTCAACCAATTCATTGATTTAATATATTTCAGCCAACTTCAATGTTACTAATCCATTTAACTCACATTTACATGTCCCATTCTATTATTCAGTTCTTTTAGGAAATTTACCACACATTTATTGCACAATTGTTCATATTAATTTTTAACAAATTCATTTATTCATTTCATTCCGCATCAAAATTTACTCAGTTACTAACCAGAAAAAAATGACCTAGCCTCCAAATAACATACCCAACTCAAATCAATTATCACCACAACACCAAGTCCACCATTACATCACTCAACAACAACCACATGCCTCAACCACTACATTTCTCAACCACTCTATACAACTTACATTTCACAACATGACCATCATTACCCCACAAACATTACACACTAGAACCATCACTCAGCACAACCATATAAATTCCATTATCACACACATTCAAACCAAAAATCATATGTCACATCATATCCCACTCAAATCCAATATGTTCACTAATAACAGAAAAATATAAGTTCAACACATAATGATGCAAAAACATAAATCACACATAGTGAAAATATATATATTCATTAGCAATTTATTCAAGATATTTCATCACATTATGTCATTGTTTTGCACATGTATTAATGAAATCTATATTTAAATAGGATTATAGTTTATTAGAAATAAAAATTTATGTTTTAATAATATTCATGGAGAAATAAAATAAAAACAAAAAAAGGGTCACCAAAACATATCATCTATAGTGAAAACAGGTCACTTAATAATTGTGATTTTATGTAATTGAAATATGAATTCATGACCTCAATAAAGGGGTTGTTAATGAAGTAAGAGATTTTTTTTCTACCATAACTAAAATTTCAGGTTTTCCAAATTAATTTAACTACTTTATTGACTCTTATCATCAAAATAAGGGAAAAAAACATGGAATCCCAAACAATATAATATAATTGGGAGAGAATATGTATACCCTACTTTGAAGATGATTTTCCAATTTTGTCCAAGACAGAGGGAGAATGAGAACATCCTGAAAAATGCCACAAAATAAAACCTTGATTGGATTGAAAGTAATGGGGAAGGGATAATAACTATCCTTGGATATACAAAACTCATCTTGCAAAACCAAGGATCCATGAAAGGAGTGATATGCTAGAAGATCTTCCAAAGGAATCATGGTTTTAAACGATCATGTGAGGAAATAAGACCTTTTTGTAATAAGTCATCCAAATAAAATATTTAAAAAAAAATTGAATCTGACTTTTCCCCTTTAATTCTTTATCTATCTCTCTTGTCGATATTCTTGTGTTTTGGCCATTTCTGAGACACATTCTTGTATACTACGTCTCTCACCCTTCTAGTGATTTCTTACCATAGCATTATCTCTCCCAACATTCTTTTACTAGTTGTTCCTCTTTTCAGTGGTTGTTTTTTAGTGATATATGTGGGCGTTGTCTCCCCAAATGCCTCAATTCTCTTATACTCCACGCATCGTGGAGTCTTCATTTTCACTCCAGCTATTTTCAATTTCCCCTTCCAATTCCTAATTTTTAGGAATTTGATCAGGGGTGGACTCTTGGATTATGGGTCTTCATCTCATTCTCCTCCTCCAATCCTCCCTCATCCTATCTTTATGATCTTCTGGTTTTGTTCCCTATTCTCTTATTTCCATTTGCATTTTCTACCTTTGACCTTGGTGTTATTCTTGGATTAAGGTTCTCTATTTACTTTTTCTCATCATTCATTTTGAAATCCTCTATTTCTTTCTCCCACTCTCAGTTCTAGGTTTCTAGGTAGTATGGTCCTCCATCATCTCCCTTCTACTTTTGTTGGTCTCTCCTAAAATGCCTGAACCCATCTTGTTTAGGTTTGATGGTGTTGAGGGTGACTTGGTATTATTATGGGTGTGCTCTAGAAGCATCATTTTTAATTCAACGTGTATGTTTCTATGGTCATTCCCCCTATAAAATATTAAATTTGGACCTTATTCATCACATTATTCTAGATCTATCATTCTAGAACTCATATTGGTTTGTTGTGATGGTGTTCATAGGATTTTTGCGATGTGAAGATGACACATCAATAGTGTTCTAAGGGTTTTTCATTTTTTTATATCATCCTATTTTTGGGTTTCTCTAGTGGTGGTGGTTAAACTTCATATTGGCTTCAGGAGTGCTTACTACATATGGTGATATGGGTTCATGGTGCTAATTGAAGAAGTCGTTTTACTGATTTGGAAGAGGATTGTTTATTTTCAATTAGAGATCATTTTTTTTGTATTCCATTATGTTTTATTGTGATGTTAGAGGGTACAATGATGAAGTGGTCCAAGAGTGGTGAAGTACGATTTCTACTGGTTATCTTACTGGTGAAGCTATTGACAATGATAGTGATCAAGAATATTAGAGTGATAGTCTTGATGCACTTGTCACCTTGAGGTTCATGGACTAAAGTGTTGGTGTTTTTTTTTAATTTGATGTTAGTGGTGTTTTTCATGTTGGGGAATTTATTTTTATTTGACATTCCTTTGAAGTTATGTTTCTATGATGTATTTATTTTGGAATCAGGTAATTGTGAGGTTACCACTATAAAAACTTTAGATTAGTTGATAATGAAAAATTACGTTGAACCCAATTATATATTCTGACTATGAATTCCACAGGGATTGAAAAATACAATTGATGAATCCAAAACAAGGTGTGAATTATTTATATCCTTGGTTTCATCAAAAATAAATGGTGCCTTTCAGAAAATTAAACTCACATGATGAATTCATATTTCATTGTCTGGATACATTTCAAATACTACTCCAACACCACATAGAGGACATGAATATTGTAGTCTCACATGGGGCGAATCAAAAACTAACAACTTGAATCATTTTTTCACGATGTGAATTAATTTTTGAATCTCTAATACAGTTAGAAACTCTATTGGACCTTCTATAACCTCCTCTAAAACCCATCCAAAAAAAATAATAGTAAATTAATGAGTTGGAAAGGTATTGGTCATTACAATATATGTATCATTAATATACTAAATTGTTATTATATTAAAGAAAAACACTTATTTATTTATTATAATCCCCTCAATAAAATGATAAACTATCAATAGTGTATTGGCTGAGATAATCCTCCAGAAGATTTTTTTCAATTTAAAATATTAATTAAAAATATTTATCCAAATAACCTAAAATATGATTCACCAAAATATAATAATCTAAATAATATCATTATTCCCTTTTTATACTGATATTATGCACATTCATGACTATACACACCAATCAAGATATATGGTGCTCATGTTTTGTTCGGTTTAACTACATACATAAACAACATAATAAATCCCTATCATGGATGTGTATGTGAACCTAAATACTTGTATTTTTATTGGATAATAAAAAATCAAGGTATGTGTTTATTTTTATAAATTTTCACCTCTTGAGAAATATTTTGTATTATACACCCTGATTCCTTTGTAATGGAGTATCAACTAACGTCTTCATATTTTTTATAATGATTATATTATTATTAATGAATTTAAATGTTCTAAACATTATTATTTATATCATTGAGTTTTGAACAAAATATTTGAAAAATGAATGGTCTTATGCTACTCAATTTTCTTCAATTAATTTTAAAAATCCTAATTGATCTCCATTCGTCCATGATTGAATTATTCTTTCTAATGAACACTTTTTTGTTTTAATTAATTCTTATTTTATATGGTTGAAATAATTATCCTTAAAAATTCATTAACAAATGAATCTTACCTCAGTTATTATATACCCTGAAATGATTTCTACGTCACAATTCCTTTTTCATCAGACGTACATGTTATTATACAACAATTTACAATTGTATGATTTATATAATCGTTATATTTTAGTTTATTTCAATAATGATTGTTTGTTCACTATCAGGATCTCTCTCATTCATAGGGATATGATTTAAAGTATTCATGATCTATAACAGATTTAATAAATAAAATTTTTCCCCTTACGTCTTAAATTCTCTAATTCATGATCTTTTATTACCCTTCATAACCTTATATAGTCCAAAATAGATTTATAATTTTATACGGGGATCTTATATTTCTTCAATAGTATCATCATCATTTTTAAATTATCTTCCCGAATAACATAATACCATATGTAAGAATGACTCATGATATGTATAATATATAATTCTTTTCTATGTCTATATTTTCCTTCATACAATTTTTTTCATCTCTTATTGGGAACTCAAATATTGATAAACCCATTTCACCCTTTTACTTAGCATCACTAGAATCTAAATAAAATTTTTATTTCCCTATATAGGATATATATTTTCAATAAATATGTTTCCAAAATGTAAAATTGTTTTATATATTATGGCTATATTTCTTATCATATACTCCATTATTTTCTTATTTAACGATTTTTTCTTTTCAAGACATAATTTTTGGATATTTCTAAAATGAAAATGTATTAATATATCACAAAATTTCACATTCCATCAGTTTTTAAAATTAATATTTTAAATAATGTAGTGGTTATTCCACATATAAAATCATTATATTAACCAAAAACAAAACTCTTATTTAATAAATTGTTACCATCATGTATTTTCTGTCATTTGGAATCCCCATTCCTATGATTAGTATTTTTAAAAAGTAATATAATTTCATTTTTTAGTGAGTTTTATATCAAATAGGTTTTTTATGGAAAATTTTCTTTCCCATTGCTTTCAATGTAATATTACATTATTAATCCAAAATTATTCTTCATCCACCTATTGAATTTTTACATATGTTTTGACCGATGAGAAATGTAAAATTTCTATAAGTGAAATGATTCATCACTACTTATTTATAACACAATCACATTTCATGTATAAAATTATATTTTCTTCCAATTACATTCCTCCATGTGTACATTTTTTTTCATATATATGGTAGAATAATGTTCACATAGATTGCATTCATCAATTGATATATGCAAATGTTGACTAACCGATTTACCATTTATTTATAAGGTGTAAATGCCATGTTTTTTCATATGAAATGGAGTTTAACTTGAATTTTTATAAATATATTTTAGTTCCCATTATGTTTCCATGATTTATCATATTATGATTATTTATTGAATTATGAATGATTTAGTTATGTTATTATATTTGAAATGTATATGAGATCAATTTTATTCAAAGATGTTTTCATAATATATTGAATGAATGATGTAATTTGGCACACATATATATTCATTATAATAGGTGGGTTCCAATATCTTCCTCCTATTCATTGGTAAAATATTTTTATCTCATGAGATAATGGTATTTAGAAAAACAAGGACTTGTTAATAATGTAATAATACGAGACATACAATAATTTTTTCACAATATAAAAATTTTTAAATTTAGGGATTTGTTCCCAATAAAAATGATTGAAATTCTCGGTCTTCATTAAAATACTTTCATACAAATATCTAGGAGAAATATATTTATTCGTATTCCTATGAATAAATTATTTTCTCATGAAACAAATCTATTCAATCATGTTTTCAAAAACAAATGATTAATTTCTTATGTTATCCCATTTCATATGCTAGGACTCATGTAAAAAAATATATTCATGGCATTTCTATGATTTTATTAGGTATCTATATTATAACCATATTATGATATCATGGGAAAATAGTAGTTATTAATATTATATTTAATGTTTATTAATACATAGAGTTTGATCTCCTGTGTTTCTTATGTTTCCAATCCCATAGATTATTAATACAATTTAAATTTATGATATATCATGAATAGTTACTTGTTTGTAAAATTTTGGGAGATATTGAAGACATGTTATATATTAAGAAGATGAATATAAATTGGAAAAAATTAAGTTAGTTGAAATATACGTTGGGTTTTTACTTATTTTTTGTTCTTAATTCTACAAAACTATATTCCTAAAAGTTTATGTGAATTTAGTACAATTAAATATATTATATTAACCATGTAATTGAGATGGATTTCTCTGTTTGGTATAGTAGTTAATATATAGTCTATTTTGAAAATAATGTTTACTATCACTAAATATGGAAGTCTGCATCTCCACTTTCATTGTTGAAATCATAATAGGATTTATAAAACATTATTGGTTAGGATGTTAGTTAAGAAAACATTAAGGGTTGGTAATGCGTGGTTGATCATAATTTCAATGTAATTGAGATCCCTTAAGTTCAATTATGGTAATTTTTAATCTATTTGTGATTATAACATTTTAAATTTATAAATTATATTGAATAAATCTATTTTCATGTTAACATCCTGAAATTTTTGTAATGTTTTTTGCATTATATTACTATATATGAAATCCAGGTCTGTAAAAAATATATAGATGGAGGTTCTAGAGCATATGTTTCTATAGTTAATAACATTAAAAATGAATCATTGGTTATTAAATCAACAATCACCTAGTCCATGATAAAGAGGCTTAACTACATAGTTGGTTTTACAATCTAGATGGGCAACGTATGGTTAATTCTCAAATTCCCTTCAGTGAAAATTTATAATGGATATTATTTTGATTATACTAATATAGTAAAACTATATAAGAGTTAAATGAACATGGATAACCATATATTTAAAAAAATATATTCTTATATTAGAATGAACATTTAAAATATTAAATATTGTTTAATAGGGATGTATAACCTCATATTGATGTTTACATATTCATATTTTGGAAATTACAATAATAATTTTCATTTTAGTGTTCGAATTAAATATGAAAATGAAAATACAGACAAGAAATGTTTATATCATGAAAAGAATTTATTATAAATAAATATGGGAACATAAATAAATGATGGAGAATCATAATATATGTTTCTTTCTATGGAAAAGGTATGTATCTTATTCTGAAAACTTTTATTCAGGTTTATATCAATTTAAAAAACAAATATTCATACTCTTAATCAATCTTATTAGTGTGTGATATTTATCCATAATATTTTAGTTTTTTATAAAATTAATGGACATTATATGAATAATATATGTGTTTTTCTTTATTATTTTTTCATTAATGGTTTTTAAAAAAATATGTAATTGTATAAATAAATAAATTGACTTTATGAAAAAGGTTATATTTTTAATGATTATTATTGGAGAAAATATCATTAAGGTATGGAAAAAAATTATATTTAATATGTTTTTGTATTTTAGGAAATAAATGGTCTTTTTAATTTTTGAAAAGTTGGAAAGAATTTATTGATAACATTTCAGTTGATTATCAATTTAATGAAAAATAATCCATGATATTTGTAGTTATATTTATCTCAGTTTCATAATTATGATATATATTATATTTTCTGTTACTCTATGATCAATTAGAAAGTGGAGTTTTATGATTTTGAAGAGTATATGATTTCAGTTTAGTTTAATTTCTTAAATATTTAAATGGTTTTAGGAAATAAATTTAATCAATAATACAAAAATATAGTAATTATATTCTTGAATACATGATTTTATAAGTGATTAATGTTGTATGAGGAAGGATAAGTAAATTAATATCGAATAAGATACTAAGGTAGAATTTATATTGGAGATTATATATTAATTGATTAATACTACATGAATATAATAGACCAAATATATTAGTGATTAATAATTAAAATTGTGTGGTCAATACAATTTTAAGGGAGTAAATATAGTGATACATGATTTTTTATCATCAAATGTAATATTATATTCAATAATATGAGTCAAAAAAACAATGAACTTGAATTTTTTTACATAAATGAAACATGAATTATTAGAAATGAATATAATATGAATTATAAAACCCTTATTAATTAACAATCATTTCATTTAATTATAAAGTCCAAAAAAAATATAATTTTGAAAGTGAAATGTTTTAGAAGTAATTTTTTCCTAGAAAACAATTCTTTCATTATATATTGAATATTTATTTAAAATTAAAATAATATAATTTATAATTATAATTTATAAATAATTAATATAATTTATGGATAAATCCATTCATTATAATCATAGGATAAATTTTTAAATTTTAAAAAAATTAATGATTTTATGTTAAACAGTGAAAATGCCAATTTTGGAAAAAAGGCCCTTTTAGTTAAATATCATAAACCAAGAATGACATAAAAGATATTTATTTATATATATTATATATATATATATATCACATAATATAAATTATTTTCAAATAATATTTTAATTTTTGAAATTCGGGTTTAACATTTTGGAAACATGATTAAAAAATTACTTGAAAAACATTTCATATTCCCTTATATTAATTTCTATAATTACATGTACAAATTAATTTCATAAAAATGTATTTCATATTTTATATAAATAATATCTTATTATATAATAAGTTCAATTTCAATTTTTCGGAATAATATTATGATTAAAAAAGTTATTTTTAATGTCCATGACAATGGTAACAATTTTATTTTCCAAGAATTGTTTTATTTATATTATAAAACATTAATCTAATAAATTAAATTAATGACATATAAAATAATTAATTGATAAACTTTTTAATTCTATATATAAATATCATATCTCTCATTAAATTAGTAGTGTATAAAAAATAATATTAAGATTTATTATTCGATGAAACACTATTTTTTCTATTGTTGAATTATTCATTATATTGAATGTTCTGACTTAATTAGTATTTTTATATATTATATATTTTTAATTAGATTATGTTGGGTTTATATTTTGTTTCTTCTTTGAAAAGTTTTATAATATTTTTTACATTATATATTTTAGAAAATATAAAATAGAAAGTAAAAAACTACTTATCACAAAAAAAGAAAAATGATAAGATATAAATACATGGTTGTAAAAACTGTGAAATGGGTATAAATAATATGGTAAAAGATATTGTGGATAATTTCTATAAATTATATCACACAAAAATCCGTTATATATCACATTTGGTACCAATTACCCTTGTCTAGTGTACTTCCATTATTAAAAAAATAATGGGATGTCACAAAATTTCCTTTTATTCATACTTATAATTCGATAACTTCCACACAAACCAAGATACAAAATCCCTTGGAAATTTACAAGAATTTAACTCTATTTTACGGTACTATATGTACAGTAAATTTGTTAAATATATTGATCAATGTAAGATATCTTAATCGATTCATTTAGATTGAAAATTTCAAGTGAACGTTTAGAATTCTATTATTGGTGATGCCTAATCCATGAAATTTACATATTAATATTTATATCATAAATGAACCATATCCATAGTAACATAATGAACATTATATAATGATCATTATTAAAAACATTATATTTTGTTTTATTATTGAAAAATTGTGGGAACATGATATCAAGGTAGATTTATGAAATGAATCCTGAGAGAATCCCATATAACAAAACCCAAACCATCTGGGGGAAGGGATCCAAAGGTATAAAAAACTATGAGGGAGTGTTCCTTAGTTTCATGGGATGAAATGTAATATTTCTAATCAATTCCTTTATTCCACATATGTAGTATCTTTATGTCATTATATAGAAGAGCCTTTCACTTGTGGATAATGTTGTTGATATTCCACATAGTAGTTGAAACACCAATGAGGGAGAACCAAATTATTATTGTGTCTTTTCCCATAGTAGACATGAAAATTTTTATTGATTTGAAAAGTGTATGGGAATAAATCATAGAAATTTTTACCACCCTAAGGGAGTCAGTATCCCAATAAAAATGCTAAAAGAAATGGGAATTGATCCATTAAAATCATGAACCACACCCCCACTATACAAGATTCCTTGAATCCATACACAATCAAAGTTGGTGTTGACGAATTTAGTTGGAGGTATCCAATGAACCCAATGTCCCATATTACTAGGTTTGGATGGAAAAAAGGATAGTATTTTATGTATGTAATTAATAATGGTGGTCTTTTCCCCTCATTGCATCCAGAGACCTTCCAGATCCACCATGAGGAAAATATCCCTCACAAAAAGACCCAAGCCATTGAAACAAAGACTGCCCGAGGATTAACTCGACGTATTTAATAATAACCCACACCCAACCTCAATTATGATTTTGCAGGATTTCTCCTCCCACTAGTTTCTATTACAGACATGGAACACGTTCTGTAAAAACATAAAAAGGAGTCTTCCTCTTGAGCAGAAGACATGAACACTCCTATCACCCCCCAAATCGAACCCACTCGAAACTTTTAGAGGGTTGATATAGTGTGTATTCCATTGAAGGTGACACATAGTAGGTGTGCTTAGTGTCAAGATACACAACCTTTCCTTTAATTTTGATATCAATATTGAACACATAATAATATATTCTCAATAGGATGAAGATGAATTTATTTGGTAAATCCTTGCATCAAAGACACCTTCCCCAAGGGTGAAATGATGGATGAGAGAGAATCTTCTCTTTACAGGACTGGGATGTGAACCAAACGTCAGTGGAGCTAGTGTAAATTCCCTCCTCAGTGGACTCATCTAGCCCAATAAAATCAAATAGGAACTTTTAAGTGGGTTTAAGGATAGCCTATATTAATGGGGGTGAGGAATAGAATCCTTAAAGGTCGTGTTGGGTTCATGGAAGCCTAGGAAATTCATATGAACTCCCCCCAGTTCAATTGGAAAATATTTATGTGACCTCAACCCATGATCCAATGGGAATGTTCATGAAGTAAAAGTATGTGGACAGAGACATAGTTCTACAATCGTGAGGTTATTCATCCATTTTAAGATGAAAAAATTCTATAAATTCCTCTAATGAACCAGTTCTATAGTGTGTGGCCCTTGATTACCTCCCAATAATGCTTTCCCTGAAGGTAGTCTATAGCATGTCCCATGCCCCTCACATAAATTCCCCCATTCTCAACCATCCTTGATCAGTTTTTCAAAAGAGTCCCACCAAGATCTCTCCACCCCTTGAGCATCTCAAATTATTTTAGTTATGTTACTCTCAATATGATTAATAATAGACCTAGGAACCTTGACGATTTTTAGAATATTCATAGGAATTGAGGAAATAATTCAATTAATATGGGTGATCCTACTGCCAAACGACATGAGCATATTTTTTAATTTATTATTTCTATTAAATATCTTTCAAATATTACCATCAGTATACTTGAAATGGATCATTCTAATGGAAGTGGTGGATCCCGAGAATACCATGGGAAGGATCTTGTTGTGAATATCCCTGACTGATTCGATATTTTCTGTCTGCCTAGTTGTGAAGGAGGAAGTAAGTTGACCCTAACTATTCTTCTATTAATGATTTTCCCACTCCAATTTTTATACTCATCCATAATTATTATCATTCCCCTTATAGATGAGTTGTATCAGTTGATGATAAATATGATGTCCTAAAATTATAGTTGGCAAGAAACCCTAGGGAGATGGGCCCTATAGTGGTATTGAAGGACACAGTCATGCTGCATAGAGGAGACAACATATTTTATTAAGACATTATAAACCATGATAAGGATGCCAAGAGATATTGGTGGCCCATTTATGTTCTATATAGCCTAATACAAGAACCCAAAATACCTCTACATAGATACCACAATGAACCAAGGTTAGTTTTCGCAACGAAATAGCTTATCAATGACCCATTAGGAAAATCTCATTCACCTCATGGAAAAGATAATTAAACCCCACTCGATCCTATCATAATAGTTAACTATATCCATATTTATTAAATTATTGGACCCTAGAACCATATATTAATTTTCATTAACTATATCCTCTGAAATTCCCAGTTTCCCATGAATGTGACTTCCTAAAAGAAATGCATGCTTCTATACAAAAAATATCTATATATGAATTGAGAAATATTCTTTTTGTGATGTTAAATAACAATATTTATGCTGAGTTACACATTATGATGGGAAGGTATTGGGTAGTGGATGAGGGATCAATCACATTGGGAATGAGGATCAAAGTAGTGGTGTGGGATAACCAGGGAATCCCACCCCCACTGATGAAATCTTGTGTTTAACCAATGGGGTCATCCTTAGTGATAATACAAAAAATAATGATTAAATATCAAAGGGACCCATTAGGGATGGGTGATATATCCTCATTCAATTTTTTTATAATGTCTAAAAAAACATATTGCTCTCATAAACACACTTGGTGCTCATTGACTTGTGGATAAACAACACATGGAATCCATAAGATGGGGTGGGTTTTTCCTCAAGGGTGTCAACTCCAAAAGCATGTTTTAAGAGTACATAGTAAGCATAAAAATTTAGAACCAACCAATTCACCTATACATTACATATAATAGGTGTATAATAAATCTTTATGATGGAAATCAGATCACGATAACACTACTTCTATTTCAAGAAGACATGAAAATATGGAATTCTTTGCTCATAATATTTGAGCTATGTAGACTGTGATCTATCATGGAGACACATCTCTTGATCAATTAGAAAATCATTAAATTTTTTATTCTTGATAACCATGGAGAAAAGAGTATCCTTATCCCAAGGATCTTCTATGCATAGTTCCATATTCTCGAAGTCCATCATGATATCATCCAGAGTCGGCGAAACTAATTTGGGGGAGCTAATATATGCTAGATGATCATTTTTCAGACACCACAGCTTATTTTAAAGGCTGATCCCATTCCTCCCTTGCATTAGAACACGCCAAACTTTTTCCAACATATCAAGTAACTCATGTTGGGATTTAAAAATTTTTTATAAGAAAAAATATCTCACTCTTGGTGTCCTAGACATGATGTTAATATAGGGAAGAAAGTGGTTCGACAATGTGCAGAACAAATGAATGAACTCTATGTTTGGGAAGTATGAAATGGATTAGATATTCCAAAAGAACGAAAATAATCTACACCAAGTTCTCCAATTACAAGTTTGGTTGTTTCACATGTGAATCTTTTCCCAAAAAATGGTGGTTCATGGATCACCTCCATTGAAATAATGGTGGAGAATCAAATCATTTCATTGTGAGGTTGGGATCTTCAAGCCCTCTTCTAGTTAGGGTCCAAAATAGAATTTTAGTCACATACCACCATCCACAGATCCTACTCTAGGTTGAAAAATTTTACGTCAAGAAAAATATAATCATAGAGGAAAAAATCACACATTTCATAGATGAAGGATAGGAATAAGGAATGGTTAACAACATATAATTTATTGAATATGTGTTGATCAAATACATCTAACTTCACAACCATGATTGAAGGATTCCTTAATTCCCATATTTGCTAATTATCCTACTCATCATGCCTAAATAACTAAATCCTTGATCTCAGAAAAAACATTGAAGTCATGGTAGAAAATTTCATATGTTTGATAATTACCTTTAGAGATACATTATGTTTGGACACCGCATTCAGGATAATGTTTCACTTCCCACATGATCTAAGTCCCTAAGAATAAAAAAATATCATTTATAAAATTAAAACCATGATCATATAGATCTATCCATAGGTGAAGAGGTACTAAAATCATTCCCCTATGAAGAAGCAAACAATGACAAATAATTAGACCTCTTGATCATAATGCAGATGGGAGAACTAATAAATGGAGAGGATTAGGTCGGTTATGCTAAAAACTGATGGTCAGAAAAAGAGTTTGACAAAGATGAAATAGACAAGGAGGGAGGATCATACACATGAAATTACACATTGTAGCATTTAGATAGTGAAATCGATATAAAAGGGAGGTTAGAGGCTCTAATAGAATAGGTCAAGAGGGGTTTCCCTAACGTTCACCATTCCCTTATATATTTAACTGGAATGGTTGGGGAGGAAGGGAGGTGGGGTCTAGAATTGGGGGAAGTTTCCTATGGGATAAAGGGTACAAGGGATATACACAAGGAGTGAGGGGGGTTAGGTATAATAGGAGGTGTTGGAAGGGGAAGTGGTAGAGGTGATGGAGTGTATTGGAGAATATAGGGCTCATTAGTATGGATTGAGTGGGTGGTATGGTGAGGAGAATGAGATGGATCAAGAAACACACTCACCTTCCCATGACTATCTCGCATGGAGTCGAATGATTGGATAGCTACTGGGGTAACCTAGCCCATGGGATTTTCTATACTTATAGATGCACAAAAGTAAATGTTCTTCCAGAAGACTGACAATGAATGAATGATGAGGTGATAGTTCATGCATTAGTGGGGAACCAAGGGAAAAGGATATTTTTCCTTTGTTCCCACAAGTCCCTAATATGGAGGAGCTAATATGTTGGAGTGGGGATGAGATGTCTAGAGTAACATAGATCAATGTTCCCACAAAGTACTAGAGGTAGAGATTTCACTCATCCAACAAGAGATTAAATTTTTTCTTTCCTTTTTCATCATTACAATTTTTTTCCAAAATACATGAAATCTAAATCATAGTCTTAAAATTTCTAAATAAGTTCATTATTATACTAATTAAAATATATTATACACATCATTAAAAATAGATACCTAGGTTTCTCATATATATAGATATTACATTAATTTCTATGATAATTCATTACATTACACAAACACAAACCTAAGGACCATATTAGTTTTGTTCCATGGGAATCCTATAAAATTAAGCATCTTCCAACAAGTGAGCTATATCACATCCAAATATTTTATGCACAACTATCAAATTTATTGTTAAAATCATTCATAATATATATCAACACAACTTGGGGAATTAAATCACTATAAATTATGATTTAAAATGCTTATTAATGGGAAACATAGGAGATACAAAAACATAACATGATTATAAGGGTATGAGAACACGAGAATAGAAATTTAAAATCATACCCTTCATATCAATGATCATAATCATAAATCACGGAAAAGATATTGGTATTCTAAACCCCAAAAATCATAATTAAATAATATAAAATGATCTTTGAGTGAATAACATTGAAATAAGAAATATATTTTTGTTATAAAAATAAGAATTGAAAATCTTAAGTCAAGAATACTCACCATGAAATTCATAACATTATAAGCGTGGGATAACCACATGTGTACCTACTTCTGGCATGGGATGGCCTCCCATTCACCATCCTTTGGGCCTAGGATAACCTCAAATGTACCCTTTTATATCATAATACATTTATTTTTACCAAATGCATTGGAAAGATATATGGGTCCCTTGAATATCATAATGAATCCCATATATTTGTTATAGAAAATATCATAAATTTTCATCATATCAAAACACATGAAACAATTTGGGTATTAAATAAAATACATAATATCATTAAATGTGGAAACTTTTATGGTTTCATAATCATTTCATCATAGAAAAACCAATGAAATGAAATGGGTACCAAAATAATATTATCATGTTATAGTGCATTGAAGAGAAACGGATTTCATAACTGAATTTAAATAATAACATTGAACCAAATATATAAGGACTAATAATGGAATCTTTGGATTATATCCCTAGTAATGCATAGTTAACATTATAGAAATTTATCTTAGATGGAAAAAATTTGAAATATTATTTACAGAATTTCATGAGGAAAATACACTTACCTTGATGAAATTTTTTTAGTAACATAAAAATGTTTTTAATTCCTTTTTAATTAAATATAAACCTGATGACCTATAATTTAAGCTTCATATAAATGATTTGTTATGAAGTAAGAATATTTTTTTCATGTTTTACATGATAAAATGATGGTTCCTTTCACATGTTCCATAAAATCTGAATGGGAATGGTTTTGTAAAATGTCATAATTATTCCTTTAAAAAAAATTTAAAATGTAAAAATGGACAAAAAAGTATTTTAAAAAACATTGAAGAATAATAAAACAATTTTATTGAAATTTTTATAATAAAAATATTAACAAAACAAATTTCTGAACAGAAGGATAATTAATGTTGGATTTTGAAAAAAAATTATTCTCAATCAAGTTATGTAAGAAGGATTTTGAAAATGGAATCACTACATGAAGATTTAATGAATAATAATACGAGGTTAAAATTCATAATAATTATTAATATATGTATCCTAATATTTTAGCATGAGAGTCTTAATAATAAACAACCCCAATATAATGTGGTATTGAAACATAAAATCATTACTTCTTTGGTTACACTGAATCATCAGCCCCATGAAGTAATACAAGAGAAAATCATTAAATTTCATGAGAAAAAATATTTTCTTGATATTTATTGTCAAATAGGTTGTATAAAAATCTCCCCCTAGAATTTTTGTTCAAAACATAACACGCATCTAAAATTAGGAAAATGGAGGAGAAAATGCCTAACCATGTTATTATCTTTTGAACCATAAACCCATGAAAGAGAGATCATAAAATAGAAATATAAACCCCAATATGTTTTAGCGTAAGAATCATAAAACACATATGATGCACTTATATTCAACACATAAATGATATAGGGGATGAATATGCCATTTCTCTCATAAAGTAGACAATTGAAACTGAAATCCCTTGACATTAGTCTTCACATCTATCATACTCTTTCAAATCACAGTTATAGAAAATATATGTTTATAATAAAACTATGATATTACATTAATATTATATATTATACCATATATGATTTTATTAGGACCATTTATTGCCCATTTTTTAATAATTCCTTATTAATTTTAGGTTTCTGTAATAAAAACATTGTTTTTTCATATATGTATTATCTGTTCATTTTTTGTTCATCTAACTTAAATCACTATTTAATTATCTCTATAATGAAATAATGATATAAATATCCAATATATTTGGTATATTTGAGTTTAAAGCAACCCATATTTTTTGTAATAGGAAATTAAATATACTCTTCATATAGAAAATATGCCATATATATGAACAAATATTATTTCCATTTTCTTATTGAATTGGATGAAATAATTGAAAATTATATATATTACAAATAAATAATAATATATACATCATATATATAATATATGTTTCTTAAACCCACCTTTTATACCTTCCATGTAAATGAATAATGAATCATATCGGTTCGCGAGGTGGTATTTTATTGTACACAATAACAACATTATCATATTCCCATATAATGGAGGGTATGATGTTATGTGTGATATAATAATTTCCTAATATAATTAACATAATAAATATAATAAATAAAATAAACACACTAAAAGTAAATCACTATGTAAAATATTTAGAGAAGGTATTGGAAATTGAGATACATTGGTTTGTGAGGCAGTGGTATGCCGTACACATGAATAATGATTCTTTAACCATTTTGACAGATGTAGAGATGGTTTGAGGAAATTTATCTAACATTAAAAAAAATTAATATAATAACAAAATTTTATTATCATTTATAATGTGAATTGAAGGGGTTATAGTACAAAATTAAACAAAAATTCTTATTGATGATCATTACCCATTATTCGGGTATATTCTTTAGGTTTGAACAAAAATCCATCCTAGGAAGTATTTATTTCAAAAATAAGGTTTTAAAGTTGTAGGAAAAGATGTTTTAAATTTAATTATATAGGAAATTTTTGAAACAAATTTTTTTTATGGTGTGAATAATGAAGGATAGGGGTGAATTTTTATAAGTGGGGGGTAGGAGACACATCACATTTGAGAAAAAATTGAATTATCTTGTATTTTTTACATTTAAAAAGTTCAAATGGGATCCAAATAAAAGAAACATAAAATATTTGGTTGAACTATTTCCATAACATATTTTTTATATTTTTATTGGTAAATTATTCCCCTGTATTTTTAGTTTAACACCCAGTAATCCAATTATTACCATAACCATGGTAACTCATTTCTACTACTTCACTATTATTATTGTTCAAAAATTAATTTGAACTTATTATACACTATAAAATTTCATGATTCCAAATGTGGAATATATTTTTTCAAATTATAATCATATAATTTAATGATATTAATATAAAATTAATCCTACAGATATGATGATAATTAATTATTTAAAGAAAAATTATCAAATGTTTACATTGTTTGTATGTCCAATTTCTCAATAACAATGGTTCTACTAACCTAAAATAGAATAAATTACATATTACTGAAATAGATATATACAATATAAAAATTTTAAATATAATTTATCTTTATAAATAAATTAAATGATTTTTTTAAAATTAAATTTCATCCTATTTCAATTTTCATAAAAAATGACACATTTCATAAAAACATTAAAAATTCACCAGAATATTATTTTTCAATTATGAATAAAATTATTAATTTTATTTTTTAAAATTAATTTTCTAATATCATCAAAAATTTATTATGTCTTTTTCATAAAAAAAATTCTAAAAAATTTATTCTTGTTACATATAACTCTTTATAAAAAATTATTTATTTTAATTTCAATATGTTTTGTATATTAAAGAATTATAATTATTATTTAAACTTTTTTTATTTCTATTCATTTCATTAATTTCAATGAATAGTTTATAATGGTCATTTTTAAATAACTAGATTTATAATTTATCATGGTTTTGTTAAAAATAGTGTTGTGCGTAACATATGTTATGCCAATGTTTCATGTTATGAAAGGTTAATTTAGTTTTTTTATAATGATTTTCATCAATGAAATTTAATTTACAATAAATAAATAAATAATAAAAACTTTTGGTTTTACATTATACCCCCTTATAATGAATTCCTACGTCTAAATTCAGTACTATAATATATAAAAGGAGGATACTCATGCCTGTTCATTTCATCAATTTCCCATGCATCTTCCATAAATTGGTGGTTTCAAAAAAAATTACCATGTGAGTTTTACATTTTCATCAAAAAAATATCTGTGGCCTAGAATCTCCATCATTTTTTCTTCATAAAAATTACCTTTCTCAGGAAGTATTACCTTTGATTTTAGAACTTGTGAATCGCCACATATGTACTTATACATGATATATAACAGAACACATCACTGACTTTAGAGATGTTTGATGGAGGATCCATCGAATGGGTTAAAATCCGAATATGATCAAAACTTTTAAAGGGACTTATATACCTATGGATTAGTTTCACTTTCATCCAAAATCTCATAACCTTCTTCCATATAAAAATACATAGTAACACCTTGTCTCCAAATTCAAATTCTATATCAGGTTGGAAATTTTATGTATTGATTTTTGGATTAATATAATATTATAACATCCAATCCCTCACCCATTGTCTTTGGGAAGAGGATGTGGCATTCCTAGGGATTAGAAGACATCTCTAATACACTAATGAATGGAAGAAAATTAAAAGAGCTTCATAAATAATTAGTTAATGGTTTTTCCCGAGAAAATAAAACTACCAAACCAAAAACAATAGAAACAAACAATCCACCATATGATGCTTGAGATAAAATTAATACATCTCAATGTAAACTAATCAATACCAAAAATATTATATTATAAAGTGAAAAAAAACTAATATCAATGTATAAAGAGGAAACCATACCAACAAAACCCAATGGATCAACAGAAACTTACTCATAAAATCTAAACAAGATTTAATATTAACCTCCACAAGACATTCCCAAGGTATCATGAATCATCACATAATATATGTGAAACCATATCACAGAATATGTCTTAAAACACATTTTCTACAAATTCATCAAAGTTACCTTGTTTTCGTTGAGTATAAAACACTATATTATTTCCCCAAATGACTTCCCTACTCGCGCTACAAGGATAAAACATTATTGAACATATATAAAACAATTTATATGAAAAAATTAATGCAGTTTGTATCAAATTCCAACCCAAATTCCAAACCAACCAATTTTCAAGGGATAAACACAAAAAATATTTCTAAATAAATTTATTAAAATCATTTTTATAATAACCCAATTCATTCAACATTTTTGGACATCCACATATACAAGTAACTTTTAACCTCGCTATACTCGTGAGTGCTGATTCATCCATTCACCAAGCCATCACATGGTGAACCATCATGATTTATTAGAGTTCATAAAATTATCTATCCCAAAATAAACTATCAAATCATCACACACATATCCTTCCCAAATAAACATGAAAACACACATTTTATTTGTTCCAAAAACCATTCTAAACCAATTGATCCAAAGAATTTCAATTAAACCATCCTTTTATTGAAATAATTTTGCAAAAAATTTTTCCATGAATCAAAACCAATTCCAAATTTCAAAATCACAATTATAAAATTATGAAACCTGTTTCAATTTCCTTAAATATCTAAATTCCTAAATTTAACTAGTCAGCACTAAATATTGTTTCCATTATGATTTTGAAAAAAATTCACTATACAAATCGATCAATTAAAAAAATTTAATTCAATCATTAATGTTAAAAAAATGAGTCAATTGTGAAGACACCACATTAAAAACATAGTAGAAAAAGGAAATTATACAAATTTGTCATCAAACATGGATTTGATCATCGAAAACCCTTAATAGATCTTATTATATATAATAAACAATTGTATCTCATCATGAAATAAATCAAAGACAAAGGATTTATCCCTGATATGTTATATACCTAAAACAAATAGGGTGGAGAAGAAGAAGGATATCAAGAATGATGAAAAATTATCACTTACCAAGTAATTTGTGTCTCTAATGGAAAAATAATACCTAAAGGATTACTATTATATCAAGAGGAAGGGTCTCACCATCCTCGAGATGATGGGGAAATACTATTAGTGATTAACGTGGAGAAAAATGAGTGGTTGAGGGGCTAAATTAGGGTATATTGGATATTTAAGGAGGGAAACCTACATGTTATAGGGGTAGGCTACCTGGTATGGAAAATAATGCACCAACATTGTGTGTGCTAATTTCATAAGCCACCCCTCAAAAAATTGTCTTTCATTGTTAGAAAAAACATGCACCATAAATGTTATACCCCTCTATCAACAACATGCATGATTTCATATGGCATGTTGCATTATTTTTACAATCCCCAAAGCAACCATGAGCCAACCTAGTGACATATATTTCACATTGTATGGTTTTCTATAGGTGTTTCATGGTTTAAACTATCCATGATCAAATATTGAACCACAATACAAACTCCAAAAAAACTATCAAGACTCATCCAAACCATCCCAATCAAAGCCCAATAACATTATATAAAAAAATAATTAAACAATTGTTTAATAAAATGAAACATGGGGTGATAAACTCTCCACACCATTTTTCATTCTGAACATATAATGTGGAAATTACCTTTGGAATGAAACAGTTTTTTACACTTCATGACCAATTTCTTCTCATGTTATAATTTTTCATATGGAATCCATACATATTTCCATAAACCTCATATTAGACTAATAATTTAACCATGAAATACCTTCACATGCCTATCCAAAATCCATACTGGACATGATCCAATGAAGAATCTATATATATGTCATCAAGTTCCCATTAAAGTACGTGGTTCAAATTAGGATGATTCATCTCTAATTGAGATACATGAAACATATTCTTCATTAAATAGAACCTTGGTGGAAATTCCAACCAATAGACCACCTCCAAAACCTATTCAAGTATCTCAAAAGGTCATATGCATAAAGTAGATAAATTTACCTGCATCATAAAGTGAAGGTTTCGAAAATGTAGACAGATTCTCATTAACACATGAACACTAACCTCAAATGAAAATTTCTATGGATGATGATCCACTTAAACTTTGTGATATGTTTGATATGTCTCTATTATTTTCAATATAAACGAAATATTATATATTTTCTCTTGTATAAGACATGGTCCAACTATTGAAGTCTCATTATTTCTTCCCAAAAAAGTGTACAACTATAAGTAATCCATAAAAATTCATTACAATGAGCCACATATATAATGTCTTGATAATTGATAAAATATGACAACTAAACTAATGATATTTTATCCTCCCATGTGCCAAAAAATATATTACACAATCCCTAAATATATCATCAAATGTTTGTATCATCCATTGTAATATTTATTCTGTGTAAGGATTACATTTCATAATCCTGCCCATCTGAGTCCAAATGGGTATCTAGAAGGATTTTTGGAAATTAGTTGTAATAATAACCTCTCTAGTTGACCCTATAAAAATTAGAAATTCAACCCTCTTTTCAACTTCTAGGATAATGATTTCAAACATGTCCTCAATATAATGAGATTCATGAATATGAGTGAAACAGAATGGATTTGTGATCCTTCCCAATGTCACCCATATATAATTTTTTTTTCTATGTACTCATTTGGAGATCTACAAAAAATTCCATAGATATTTTCTCCCATTTGAAAGATTAATAGGTAAAGACTAAAATATTCTTGATGGTTGCTGGTGCTCAAACATGAACTGTAGACAGGTGAGGTGTCTCATTAAAAACAAAGTAAATTTTCTTATTATTCCAACCCAAAAAAACTATTTATTCTATTCCATGTACATGTATTGTATTCTAGGATGATACAATCATCTTTTACGGTGATAATCATGAAAAAGTTCATCTAGTTATGGTAAAGGTATGATCATCTAAATACTAAACCACAAACCTAAACTCCCATACAACATTCATCCCTCAATGGTCTCCCTGCCATTAAGGTATGTACAAACAACCATAGATTCTAATTCCATTTTTTGGAAACCATTTACCTTTTTGACCAAATCATGAACTAAAAAATATGGACGGTAAACTAAAACACTTCCATTTTCTTCTAAATCCATGTGAATTTCGACTATCACTGATAATAATTTTAACTGATTTAAAGCCTCTTTTTTAACAAATCATATAAATTCCACCTTAATTCATCTACTACAAAATTTAAATTACCTTGTGTAATAATCAAGTAAATGAATAAAAATTCGAGATAATTCATCCATGTTTTTTGTTTCAAATTAAATTATCATTGTAGAAAAATATGTTTAAATCTCTTATGATCAATTTTATCATGAACGTTTCAATGACACTAGATAAAAAATAATGGAATACATGTTATATCATTGAATTCTGGTTGTGTAGTTCTTCCCATGAAACATTTCTTTTTATCCAAAAGAAAAAATAGGATCTCCTTTCCGAAGTACATGCCCAAACCCAATCATGAAGCATCAAAATACACCACATAAACATTTCCTAATTATGAAATTATTATTATTGGTGTTTATGTATATAGATCATTAACCTATTTAACAGTCTTATTAAGTTTATCATTTTATTAGAATGGAACACATTTATGCGTCTCGACTTTCATTAGTCATAATGGACATGAAAAATCACGAATAAAATGTCAATAATAATCATCCAAAATAATGAAAATTTTGTATCTCAAAGTCATTATATTGAGGTTCCATAGAGGTAAAAGGCAATATATTTTATGGATCCAAAGAAACACTTATTTTAAATTTAACTTGTCCATGGAAATGTACCACATATAACAAAAACATAAGACTTTGAATGTTTGGGATAAAACATAAGATCCTAAATATTCCCAAAATGGCTGTCATGGGTGCATCATGCTCAAATGTTGTCAATGAATTAACCAACATGTCATCCAAAAACACCACCAAAAAATAATCTTGTTACCCTTTATATTTTGAAATCATCTATTCCATAAATGATTTTCATGCAGTCGAATAGCTCAAATTCATAACCACATATTCATAACAACAATATCTATTTCTAAAATCTATTTTCAAATATCCTCTTCTCGAACCATTAATTGGTGACATCTATATCACAATTGAATTATAGAGAACCATTGGGATCCAATCAGTTGATGAAACATATCATTTGTGTGCATTAGAGGATATAAATTCATTATTTTAATATGTTAATCTTATGATAATCTACACATATATAAAAAGTTTTATCCTCTTTTTTTACAAACAATACTAGTGTTTTCTATAGATAAATAATATGTAAAATAAACCCTTTACTTTCTAACTCTTTCAATTGGATTTTTAATTTAATGAAATCTATTCATTACATATGATAAAATATAAGGCAAATAAGTCTAGTCCCTAGAGAGAGATCAATTAAAAACTCCACATATATTGTGTGTGGAAGCCCAATGATATTATGAAGAAAAAAAATCTAGCAACTGATAAAAAACAATTTGTAAATGTAGATAATACATCTCATCCACTAATTACAATTTCAAGGATTCCAACTCATATGAGATTATTATAATATATTTTTCCTAAAAGCGTATTGCATGTAAATTTATATTATTGTATCATCTAAATAGGTTTTTAACACCATCCTCAGTTGTATAACTACCCCTTCTGTTATAAATGTTGGTGTGAGATTTGATCATTTTCAACCAATCCATTCAAATTATTTTTATATATACATCTATCTTTATAACAGATAAATATATATTCATTTACTCTACAACAACTTTTATTAACCATTCATTTCACATAAATGCTCGACATCCTCTTTGACCATTAGTAGTATGATGTTTCCAAACAGGCAATATTATCCCAAAATGAATACCAAAAAAATCAGTATAATGATAATAAATAATTCAATGAGATGAATCCAAATAAAAAAAAACATTCTTAAGGGTAAAAATCAAAGGAATTGTACCTATCATAATAGAAATTCTAGTTCGATCATCCATGATCACATGTCTAGTTCATATAACTTCTCAATGTCTATACAATGTTCATTATTTATCTGGTCAAGGAGTCATTTTGTATTTAAATTCAACAAGGATAGATTAGTTCAATTGAGGGGAATTATCCATTTTTTCTTTATCCCATTATATCATACAACATCAGTGAAACATGATACATGTCCTCATCAACCAAACATGGAGAACTAAGACAACAGTGAAGAAGATGACCACATGTTCATAATTATGACATGATATAGGTGGAGTTGTACATTCTCTATTCATGTGTTCAAAATACCCACATTGAAAATAACCAATCATTCTATTATCTTTTAGGGGATGATTCAGTGATCCATTCATATTATTCTGATTCAATCCACTACCTTGGAATTAGGGTTCCTATTTATCTTATTCCCTACATATTAGAGTTACCACCATTTCACAAAGGTGTGATCATGATTCATCCACCCATAATACTTGAGATGTATCCTTCCTACATCGTCACTCTATTACCCATATTCATAAAATTCATTATAAAATGCATGATAATGATGGTGTAGATTTCAACCCACAACAATAAATCAATAATTTGTGCCTTCAAGGAATAATTTGAAGCATACTTGGGAGAAAAGTGGAAAATTTTCATAAATATAGATTCATACTCTGTCATTATGAGATTCTTAAACATCATGGTGAAAAAAAATCATTCTAGAAATCCTGAACATTTGAGAATGGAATTATTTGAGGAATAATTATTTAAAATCCTCCCATGTATTTTCTTGTTATAATATATCCCAATATTCTATGTCCCTCCACTATCATGGTATATCCTATAGCATGTATGTTTCCATATAGATGATTATATCTATAGGTGTTCCATGAATGTTGATGATTTGATTCATCATATTCATCCACCCATATTCCTTTTCCAGTTATGAATCACCTCGATTAATGTATGGATTCTACTTCTGGATGTGAATGGAATGATCCACATACATTAATTTATTATTACAGTTCCCATTATCCACATTCTAAAAAATTTGGATAGAACTCTAAATCAGTTATTGGTTATCATGCAACTCATGTACACACGCATTCTTAGTATCTTATTCTAGATGGTTTCAATGACACCTACAATCTACAATTTTCTATAAAAAATCATAAAAATAGTCTACTCTCTTTAAACTTAAGTCTTGAAAATTTAAATATTTACACTATTACACATATCAAAAAAGGATTTCAAAAATTCCACTTTTTTTATTTTCAAACCGTTTTGGGAAAATTCCTCCATGATATTTTAAAATCAAAAAAAATTCAAAATTCAACTAAAATGATTTTTCAAAATCACACATTTGAAAATGTTTTGATTTTTTTCAAAATTCAGTAATTTTCACGAAATCATAAATAAGTACTCAAAAAAAGTATACAATCATAGGTGGATTTTATTTCTATTAAGGTATTTCATTCTCTTCGCATCATCTAAACTCATGACTATGAGGTTACTACTCTGATAATTGTCACAAAACACATATGTACCCAACTCCCATATATCACGAGTGTCAATATAAATAGGACATGTACTCTATTTTATGATTTTAATATCATTTTATAATGATCATACTCCTTGCAACCAATCCAACTGATGGAGTAATAATTATTATTTCCAACACCAGGTCCTAAAATCCAATACCGTTTTTACCAAAATGATAGAACGAACAGCCAATAATTATACCATTTGTGACATCACACACCTCAAAAATTTACCAAGAGAGAAACATTTTATATCTCTAGGACATTAACTTATATACATTAACAAATTCTTTAAGGTATGATTTGGCCTTTGAAAATAAATAATCTACCCCACAAACCATTACCCAAAAACCACTATATGATACATGAGAGTATTTTAATATAAATTCATGTACAAAAAACCCAAAAAAACTATATCAAAATATAAATTATAAACCAAATCCAATATCAAAGTTGAAATTATAAACCAAATCAACAAAACCAAAAGACTCTAATGACACTAACTCTTAAATTCACAATATTCTCTAATCTCAAACTCCATAATCCATGCCCAAGTTATCATGAATGGTCACTAATGAAATGATAATTGTTACCTTTAAAAGTGTATTTATATATAATATTTCCAATGTAAATGATGTTTCCAAGTAGGGGGAGTAGAAAATACTATAGGATTCCCTCAAATTACTTCTCTACAAACACCACTTGGATGACCCATGTTTTAAAATTTATAAAGAAATACAGAAAACAAAATAAATTAACTTATATCATCTCCAAAACATATTCCAAACAACAATAAATACATGGAATTAAAGGCAACTTTTTAAAAGCATTTATCAAGGTGTATTTTGGAATAAACCATTCCAATCCAAATCTCCAAAAATCAATAAATTAATGAAAAAATGGACCACCATATACTATTGAGTTGTGTGTAATACATTCCCCAAGACATCACATGGTGAACCATATCAGCCGAGGAAATTTAATACCCCTATCCATCCCACATTGTATTGGTAAAACATCATACCATTATATATTCCCAAATTATATTAACACACACCAGTCATTTATGAAAATTCCATTTCAAGGAAATTGATCCATATAATTTCAATATTACCATTATTTTTTAGAAAAAACATTTAATTTTTTTCATGTATAAAAACCAATTTTTTTTGAAATAATAATTTTCAAATAATGAAATGAATTTCACCACCTCAAATAACAAATTCGATAATTTCACAAGACAATAATAAATAGGGTTTCCATCAAAATTTTATTTAAACAAATTCAAATTTTAATTTAATCTATTAAATAATTTTGAAATAAATCCTATAAGTTAAAATAATAGGTGTTGATTATGAATCCACCTATGTATCAAACATCGGTAAAAATGAATAAGATAAAAAATTCTTTAACAAACTTAGCATAGATCTTTTAAAACACACCATATATCTTTTTTCCCATTAAAAATGATACCATATATCATAATTAATACAATCAAACACAAAGGATCTATAAAAAATGTTTTATATCCATGGTTCCATTATATGGAATTAAAATAATGCTATGGAATGTAAACAAGATCGAGAAATTACAAAAGAATTCGAGCCTTCAATGCATAAAGAATAATCAACAAATCACTCACATTTAATGTGGAAGGTTTTAGAAAGCCATGGAAGGACGTATAAATCATTTTAGGGAAAAAATATTAGAAAAAATAAGTTAATTATCTAATTTGGATTAATTAAAAAAAATAAAGAGGTCCACTAGTATGTCAAACAGTTTAGCCGCGCGGCTTGTAAAGTCATACGTCAAGCATGTAGGAGCTACTATATTAAGTCTACCCTAGAATGTATGGCTCACATATTATGAAATATTTTGTTCCAACCATGTTTACACCATAAATCTATAACATGAATTTTTTTTAACATGGTGGATACATGGGTTGGCCGAATAGTTACCCAACCATGTAGCTATAGTTTGACATATTTTCCCCTTTCATGGTTTCTTGTAGCTGTTTCATTATTTTAACTAACCATGATAAAAATGTGAACCCCCATTAAATCCCCTAAAACTTTGGTAAACCCCTCCTAACATTTCATAACATAACACGACAACATTGTTTACATTGAATAACAAAATAAAGGGTTAATTAAATAAAACTGGGGGTGCTGTAGAGCTTCCTTGATGTTTTGTTGAATCGATATAACCTTCTCCGCCATTTATTTTTCTATATTAGGTCAAAAATATCATTAATTTCCCAAAATAATTCTATAATTTTTGTGCTCTACATATATTTCCCTATAGGGATTTGTAATAATCCATCTAAATTATTGTGTAAAACTTATTGTTTTAAAAACATTAACCTTGGGGAAGGTCTTGATCCCAACCACCTTTGAAATAAAATAAAAATGATCTAAAAAATATAATATTGGGTTTGAATTGTTCTTTTTGACTAACCATATATTCAGGGATGATATTTACTGTTGAAAAACAATTATATATCTAGAGCATACTAAAGAATATACCAGAAATTTGAGGTAAACCTTAGATCCAGACAAGACATAATGGAATTGGGTAATCCATGCAAAATTAGAACTAAAAAAATGAAAATCCTACAAATCAGATACATATAGAAATATTTTCTGATAATGGTGATGTGTTATAACATAGAAAGTTAATTTACTACAGCCTGTACATAATTTTGTCTTTTAAATGTTTTTTCTAGTCAAATGACATAATTCATGGAAATTTTTTCCATTTTAAATTTTGGTTTCGGTAATAGATGTAACCTATAATTAGAATTTCATTATTTATCCTAAAATTGCTGACTAACCTATCATTTCGATTGAAACTCTAAAATACCCCCTTCATCCCATCCTTCCGTAAGGGATATTTTAAATCTCTATAAATAATCATACATCAAAGATTAATAGAGACTGAAGATCTATGGGAATCCTATAATAACTCCTTCAAGTGTAGTATATATAAAACACGTATATAGATCCCACTCCTTATCATCTAATAATGCCAATGGTTAAACATATGAACAATTTTAACCCTCTTTTACAAAACATCAGCCTTCTTTAATTCCTATTTAATCATTTTATGGTTAGTATTTTTGATCATTTAATTACGATAAATATGATTTCTATCCATTATTGAAGATTTCAATATATATCCTTTCAAAAATCCATTAATATTAGTACTTTTTTATCCTAGTCGTTAATATGGTATCATGATAATTTCGAATCAAAGCATCATCAACCATGTTAAATTTTCTTGGTTGGTGATGTGCTGTCTATTCATAATCTTTAATCATCTTCAACCATATTTTTTGGCACATATTAAACTCCAATTGTGTTAATATATAAATTAATATTTTTTAATCTTTATATTTTCACAATTTTTTTATAAATATTATTCCATAATATATTTAATGAAAATTTTACAATACATTACTACAGACAATAAGTTGGATATTTTATCTCATAAATCTTTAGATTTATTGCGGCATAAGTTATAACCATATCATTTTTGTTAAGAGAAAATCCAATAGCTTATTGGATGAGTCACCATAAATTTAAAAACCATATCCAATATAGGTTAAGTGAGACCATGAGTGGTGAATAATATTTTATTTAGTTCATTGATGTTTTTCACACATTCATCTATCTAGATGAACATTGATCATTTTCGAGTTAACATTGTAAACACCGGAACAAAAAAAATTCATATTCTAGTGTGTTTGAACTATAATTAACTTTATTATAATTATAATGATATATTTTTTTAGATTTTTATATAATTTGGAAAAACCTTTACTATATAAAACCGCAAATAACATGTGATAAATTATACACAGTATTAATTTTTCGAAACAAAAACTTATAGTTAAATTTTATTTTAATTTCATGAAACATATTCATAATATTCATCTCTTTTTATTTTGTGTCCCTAATCATCCAAAATACCTATGAATTTTTTTTAAATTGTGGGATGATCACAAAAATCATTTTAAGTGGAATAAAAGAAATGAAACCGTTAGTCGAGTGAAAATCCATAAATCATCTTCTAGAAAACAAACCTCTTTCCCAAAAAAGGATTAATCTTTTAAAAGAGTTCATTATAATTAAATTTTAAAAAAATATCATGAAAATTCATAAGAAAGAGTATAAGGGTTAACTAAGTATCTTGGGTTACAAATATCTATCTGAGTCTTACAAATGAAGTTAGCGGTATGGATAATCTCCAACTCCATATTACCTAATGCATTGTTTTATTTAATGTAACCATTATTCCATGGTTTATAAGGTAACCACCCATAAATGGTTAATAACATTACCACACATCCTTGGTTTATCTTGAAACCACCCATCATCATAATCAATGCCTATGATCCATACCACAATAATATTCCAAGATGATTCCTTTATAAAAAATATTAATAATGAAAATATCCTTTTTATTGATATATCACATTTTTATAGAAAATATGGACACATTTAAAGGATAAATGATAATTTGAATATAAAAATGTAATACTGTGAATTATTTTCCAAACTAGGAAAGTGTCATAAATTTTTAAAAATAATATTAGGTAGTGTTTGAAAAAAACATGCCTTTTGAATTTTGTAAAATAAGTGAAATATGAACTTTTAATATTTGTTTTTAAAAGAACATCACTTGCCTGAATCCCCAAAAAAATATTCTCTTTTGGAAATATTTTATAGAAAATAGAAAATAAAAAATTTAAAAAATTTATGTACATATAAATACATTCATAAACACAATTTTAGAAACATGTACATGATTGTGAATGATTTGAGGAGTAAATATTGTAACATTTAAATTGATATTTTATTTAAAGAGTCCCTTGCCATGAGTCTGACATGTCATGTATATTTTGTTATATAATTAAATGATAATATTAATTTTATTATTTAATATATTTTGAACCCTTTTGATATTTATTTTTCCTTTTAAATTACTTATTATTATGTTATAACCATTACATAATAATTTATGTTCATGTCTGAAACATTGACAATATTCGGTACTTAAGTCCAAAATGTTATTGGTACGATGTATATATTCCAATTGATCATTTGAAAATCATCTTAAAATTTTAAATTTAAACAATAATTATCTTTATATATCCAAAATACTTTTAACTAAAACTATTAAATAAGAATATTAAAAATTAACTACATTCCAATCCTGGAGATGTTAAACCATACTTATGCTTCAGTAAAATTTTCAATTTTCAAAGAACAATATGAAAAGAAGTAAAATATTATTTTATATTTAAAGAATGATAATAACATCATATATTATAGTAATTTCTTAAATGTACTTATATGTTTATCATCAATGTGATTCGGCGATGAAAATTGATTCACATCACTCCGTGGATGTGATAATTTACATTTATGCATGAATGATGTTATAATTCTATTGTAAATGATAATATAGGGACATATATGATATAATATCTTCTAATAATTATAATAATGTCATTAATTCAATATAAAATCATTACTTTAATCATTATAACCAGTCTTGAGACACGATGATGGAAAAGGAATTACATCAGTTCGTGAGGCAGTAGTCCACTGTACAAGCGATTGATCAATTGTTTTCTCATTTGATGTAATTGGATATGGATATAGGTCATTAAATAAACATAATATAATATTAGTATAAGTATTATAATTGTTCTATTATTTTATCTAGGATTAATATGGTTTTATGGATGTGGAAGAATAAATAAAGCAAAAAATGATTGATTAAAAATGATAAGTATTATTCAGAAAATCTACATTGCATTACCCCTTAAGACAACTAAGGTTGGTATTATTCTTAAAAAACCCCTATAATTTTGGTAGTCATTTTAATAAGTTACATGGATAGTAATTGGTATAAAAAATATGTTTATATATTTTTATGAAAATAGAAGAAGATGTTCCCTTTTATTAGAGATGGAAGGGGCACTCTTGGATGTTCTCCAAATATAAAAATAATATAAATTAATATTATATGAACAAATAAAAAATGATATATTTAAAATAAAATATGTTTATGGGTCTAAATAATAAAATTAATGAAAAATTAGTTATATTTTAATTATATGTTTACCCTTATGGTTGGGATTTAACCCTTTTTTAATTTCATTAATTCTTTCTATGAAAAGTTGATTTTTTATACTATGATGGTTAAAATATTCATTATAAAATTTCACAATAACCATAAATTTATCATGGATGACATTTTTAACCATATCAAAATAATTTTTTCTAATTTAATAATTTTATGAATTTAATTTCAATTTATAAAATATTATTTATTTTAAAATATCATTAATGTCACATTTTATACTATTCAATAAATTGCATTTTAAATAATCAATAATACAAAATATATTTCGACCATCTATTTTAATATATAGAAAATATATTATGGTGATCTAGATTAATTTTTTTTGGTCACTAATTATCTAAAATTATATATTTTTTATTATTTTTTATCATTTATTTGACATTTCCATAAATAAAATAATTAATACATCAATAATGTATGATTACTTATGATAATTACTTCTCCACATAAAATTATAAATAAATTACCTTGATGTAGAAATATCTTTTATATTTAAAATTAATATTCATATTTAATGATATATTCTAGATAAATATATATTAAAAAGTAAATATATATTAATAATATTAGTGTGGCATCTTTGTTTTTTCATTCAAGTAAAATACTATATGAGGATTAAATTCGTAAAATTAGCCTCAAGAGTTCATATATTTCCCATATGGATTATTTTATTCTAAAATGACTCATAAATTGAAATTAGGATAAGTGTTGGATTATTTTTCTAATAATTTTCATATTTATTTTTAACCTTAATTACCTGATTTACCCCTTCCAATATTAATAAGTATTATTATGTTTAATATTTATATTGTCTATAAATTATAGGGACCTGTATAATAAATTTAATAATTATTATATCCAATAACGATTCCATTTCTATAATTAAAGAAACTTTAATGAATAAAATTAATTTAATGTGATCCCGTACACTAGGCGAGAATGCAGGTTTTTTAAAGTGAAATTTTTCAAAAAATAGAACTGTTTTAATGACTCCATATAGTATGAAAATTATTCAATGAACTAAATTGTAATAATATAATTATTATTAACATAAATTAAATTTATAAATAATTTAAAGTAATATTTTATGTTATAAATTATATATATATAATGTCAGTTTTCAATTAAAACACATTGTTTTTCACCATTAATCAAAAAAAGAAACATTTTAGAAAGATACCAAAAAAATAATGAGTAGATTTTAATAGTCCAAATTTTTAAATGGTGTTTATTTTTTCAATAATATTATATTATTTTTAAAATTTATTTTTAATATAATTAGTCCATTAAAATGCGGCAAAATTGTTTTTAGAAAAATATTTCTTTTTTTATGCATAAAATTGGATATATTTGTATATAATGATTACATAACATATATAATCAATGTTTAATATTATTTTTAGAATATTATATATATATATATCATTTATATAATCCAAAAGTAGATATTTTTTTATTTTTATAAAAAAACTAGTGTTAATTTAAATATTCATCCATAAATATATTCACTTTCATTTCCAAAAGTGTTCTATATTCATTTATAATTAATTTTTCAGAAAATAATACATTATATTAGTGTATGTAAAATATATATTCAAAATTCAGTTAATCATGTTCATAGAGTCAATAACAATATCTAGGTTATAATAAAAACATTTTGTTAAATATATTTTGTTGTTCGTTTAAGATCGATGTGGCTTATCATATACTATATCGAAAATAGTATTTACATTGTAAAATCATGAGATATTACATTCTAACACAATTAATAAATCTCATTTTTTCAATTTAAACTCAGGCTTGGTAAGTAGGGTTTGAATAATCAAAATACTATTGTTAAAACCCACATTAGAAATTTTAATAATAAAACATCAACTTAAATAGAACGAAGTGGAAGTATAATGCTCAACTAAGACAACACATAATATGTCTAAACAATGAATAACATGATCATGGATGATAAAACTAACTCCCATGGACTAATAGGTAGTCATAGAGATCCTGATCATGGTAAATTTAACCATCATAAAACTATAAATATTTGATTGGATAAAAGGCCCGTGATAAAGGTAAATAGATAACATTTATATTTCAAGACTTAATTTATATATTGTTTTACATGAGTTGAGGAATTAATTTTTCCTATACATTAAATAAATGCGGATATATACATGCCTAAAAATAATAATTTCCTCCTTTATCCCATCTCCATTATAAACACATCTTTTTCTCCAAATTAGGAAGTTGAATATGTGTCCTTTCTAGATGCACTATAATGAACTTATATGGATTGTAAAAACCCAAAAAAGAAAAATTAGGTATTCATTCTATCATTATGAATTAACTAAAACCCAAATAGTTATAAAAATATAGCATATTCCACAAAATTAATAATCTATTAAATATAGAAAAAAACATGAATCACTGAATTTCGACAGTAACTCCCAATTTTCAACCTAGATCAGTAAACAAATATCATTCCTTCTATTTCCTCAAATATATTCTAATTATGATTGAAACCAAACAATAAATTGTATTTTATCACATCATATCCAAAGATAGATTTTACTATTTATATCACAATTAAATCAATCACTCTTATTATATCATACCATAAAATAAATGACATATTAATATTTAACATAAATAATCCATTCCCTTAAATAAAATAAATCAGCATAAATACTCAATAAAATAATACACTCTTAAAAACTATAATCCATCCATTATTCCATAAATAAATTAAACTAGTATTAGATTTAACATAATCATACTTGGATCCCAAAATTGAGAATAAATTTTGAAATAACATTAAACACATAATGACACACTAATTTTCCAATCCCATGGAAATATATTTGATGAAAAATATGATCCAAAATTAAATGTAATCATTATTAATCATAAGGTTTTAAAAAATTGATATAGTTTTATACTAACCATAACATCACAAGGCTTGTGGTAAGATATGAAATCTTGTCTTCTTTCCATTGTGGGTTATTTCCCATGGTCTTTCTAGACGTGAAGTGATTTCATCAACCTAATGAGTTATCCTTTTAAAAAAATTATTATAATACATAAAATATTATAGAAATGTGAGAATCATTCTAAAAAATAACCATAAGATGTCTCAACCTCAATTGTTTTCCATACCTTTCATTTCTCATTCCACGATTTCATAAACCGTTATTCTTAAAAAAGAAACTCTCCACAAATATAGTTAGTCAACATAAATTTTAATTTATTAAACCCTAAAAATGGGTTTCTTTGACACTGAACATAAAACCATCCAAACTATTATAAACCCATGTTGATATCTATACCAATTAAGAGAAAATCACAATCTCTAACATTTTATAATCAATGCTTTGATACCAAAAATAAGAAATCAACCTTAATATTTTCATATTCGATTATTCATGAACATGAATTTAGTTTCTTATAATTTTTATGACCATTATTTTTCACTATTTTATAGAATTAGAAAAAACTCTTACAAGGTAAATAGATAAATTAAAAGTGGACCCTTATACTATATATCCATTTTTACACCATATTTTTTGAAATAAAATGAGGAATATTTGTATGATTAATCATCAAAATATTTATATTATCATATTTCTTTCCCTACACATTTATAATACATATGAAATATATTTTAAAAATGCAGGATAAGAACAAAATTATTATAAAAAGACATAAAATAATGAAAACCATTAGTCTGATGAAAACACATGAAACATATTCCTTAAAACATACCATTTTATCCTGAAAATGTAATCATGATTTAAAAAAACTAATTATCATAGCACTTAAAAATAAAACTATTTTCATGAAAACTCATTGGAAAGAATATAAGAGTTATTTATATAACATAGAACATCATTTTCTCTCTCACTCTTAAAAATAATGTAACCAGTATGTCCGACATCTAACTCTAGAGTACACATTGCATTGGAGGTTATAGCCTAACCTGCATGCTTAGTTTGTCATAAAACCTCATATCATAAGATATTAATTTATATACCATACATAGTTTATAATAGATCCATTAATAATAATAAAATATTCCCATGACCCATAACACAATAATATTCCAATAATTCTTCTATCAAGAATATATTATTATGGAAAATAACAATTTAATTTTAAAATAACATATTTTTGAAAAGTATCACTTATAAAAAGTATACAAATTTGAATATAATAATGAAATATTGAAATTAATTTTAAAATTATTAAAGCATCATGATATTATAAAAATAATATTCTTCCGTATAAGAAAAAAATATATTTTGAGTTTTGTAAAAGGAAGGAAATATAAACATTAAAAACAATTTTAAAAAGAAATCCCCTACAATAAAACAATAAAATATAGTATTTTCAAAACATTTGGGATAAATTAGAAAAGCTTCATTTTAATAAATATATTCCTATATAAATAAATTCATAAAAATAATTTTGAAAACATGGAATTGAAATATATATATTTACAATAATTGTTCTTTAAAACATTTAAAACGATGGTTTAGTTAAATAATCCCTCGTTTTTATTACAACTTGTCACATACATTATTTTATCTTCATGTATAAAATACATATGATATTTATGTGATTTATTTCAAAACCATTTTCATACATATTCTTCCATTTATATAACTTATTACCATGTAATAACAATTATTTATTTATTTATGTTCATGTTCGGAATTTTGATGATATTCAGTACTTGAGTCGAAATTGACATTACTATGATGTTTATAGTCGATATTTTCCTTTGTATGTTCTCTAATGAATTATAATTCGGATATAATTATAATTTTTATATAAAAAATATTATTTTATATCATTATATTATATATGGACATGAAAAATGAACTATATTACAATCATAGAGATGGAAGGTTGTACGTACGCCTGAGTAACATTTCCGTTTTTAAATGATCATTACAAAAAGAAGGTAATAATAAAATAATAATTCCATAAATATAATAATATAAAATATATAATTTCAATTATTTAATTATACATACATACATATATATATCATCAATGTGAAGGGGTGATAAAAAATGAATCATATAGCTTCATGGAGGTGATAATTGACACGTATGCACGATCCACTTTATCAATTTTCTTTGCATGGTAAGTTAATAACATAAATGAAATATTATATTTTAATAATTATAAATATATCATTAATTTATTATATAAAAATAATTACATCATTATATCTTGATCTAAGATATGGTGATCGAAAACAAATTTCATCGATTCACGAGGTGGTAGTTCGTTGTACACATGAATGATTTTATTTTCATTTGATGAAATTCGATATGGATATAGTTCATACCTCTAACATAATTACAAATTAGTATATATAGGATTATTTAGTTATTATTTTATAATTTTATATGAATGTTATATGGGGGTGGAATAATACACAAAAAACACACTTTGCTAATATGTTACCTATTCTACAAGAAAAACACATTGGAATAACAACATAACCATTTACAGTTGTGTTATTACAAAAAAAGTCATCTAGAATGTTGTGTTTTTATTTTTTAATGGTAATTGAAATGTTATTTTCATGAAAAATAGTTTTTTAATCGTGATTAATGGTGAATAATATGAGCCCATTTATATGTGAGTGGAGTGGTACTCTTAGAATCTCTCAAAATATTAAATTTATATAAATTAAATTTATATAATATATTTTTAAAAACATATATATTTAAAATATAATTTGTTTGTGTCATTAAATTCCATAATTTAATAAATTTTATATTGTATTTGTCTATATTTCTACACTTATCCATTAGTTTTAACACTTATTTAACTTCTTTAATTCTTATAGTGACAACATGTATTTTTATATAGGAGTTAATATAAATTGTATAAAATAATAAAAGAACTATAAAGAGAAAATGGATGATATTAAATTCCAATCCACATAAGTTGGATAAATTTAATATTTTTATGAATTTTATATCATATAATAAAATATTATTTACATTAAAAAATCAGTATTGTAAATTTAGACATAATTCCTAAATCATAAAATTAATAACATTATTACAACTATATATGTTCAAAATATGTTTTAATACATCCATAATATTTAAATTTTGTATAGGAAATTTTTTAAATAATTATTTATTCAAAATTAACATTTTCATTATATTTCTTACAACATTTACTCAATATTTCTTTTAATAAAATAATTATTATATCATCATTATATAATTATTTAAGTTGATTATTTCTCTACCGAAAATTACAAATAAATAAAAAAAATGAAGATAAATATTTTAAGTTTAAAACAAATATTAATATGGGAATATATGCTCTAGATAAAACTATTTTAACAAATTTAATAGATATTAAAAATATGAGTGTGACTTCCTTGAAATTTTGTTAAAATAAAAAATAAAAATGGGTATAATGTATTCAATGAGGCCCCAAGAGTTCAATTATTTGGAAAATATTTTTGAAGATAGCTCATAATATGAAATTAGGATAATTATTAGTCTAATTTGATAATTATTATTATAGTTAGTTTTATCCTTACATACCTAAGAAAAGTCGGGATTTTAATGATAAATGTTTCAAATGATTGAAATATTTTTATATCATAATTTAATATTAAATTAAAACCTATTACCTAAATTTTATTAATTAACGTATGTATGTTATTTAAATTTAAAACCAATTTTAAATATAATTTAACAAAATAAATTGTGATAATTAAATTCAATTTTTAATTAAAATATAGTATTTTCACTATTCAAAAAAATAAAACATCAAATAAAAGTGAAAAAAATTAAACCAATGTATATTTTGATATTATCATTTCATAAATGAATTTTATCATGAAAAGTAAAATTTAAAAAATTTTAAAAAAACTTTTTTGGAAAAACTTGTCTGCAATTTAATGATTGCCTAACTAAATTTAGAAAAATATATCATTTTATACGTTAAATTGAATTAATTTTTATATCATGTCTTGAAAACTCATCGGATGAATCGTAAACATTATATTGAATATTATATGTATAATTATATATAATTAATTAATATAGTACAAAATATTTTTATTTTAATTATTTTGTATAAAATAATATTTTCTGAATTTAGATTGGTTTTGAAAAAATGATCTCCATCTATTTAAGAAATATATTTTATTTTATTTATAATTAATTAATAACAAATTAGTTAATTATATGTACATTTTTAAACCAAGTAATCAAAATTCAGTTAATGAAGATCATACCCTTTACTCTTACAGATTACTTTTAATGGTTACATTTAATTAATTATATTTATATTTTCAATTAAGCTCAATGTGGTGTATCTTGAATACTATCAAACATAGTATTTCCCTCTTAAAATATTTGGAAGTTTCAAAAATGTATGTGGATTTGATATTGATGTTAAATTATCAAAAAAATATAAAAAAATATTATCTTATTCCAACAAAACTATAGATCTATGTTATTGCGGTTGGTTTAGGCCAACACTAAATAACCTATGTCTTTGATAGATCTACTGATATAACCTATCACGAGATTATTTGACAAAAAACCAATCAATATGATTCTAAAAATAAAAAAATTTAGAATCATTCATATATTTATATTTCCCTATGTTCTTTAGTATAATTCTATTGTGGTCTTAATTATCTTCTTTTCTCCATGAATAGATAATATTATCTTCTATAAAGACTACAACAATCTGATCAAGGTTTTCTACAAAAAATCAAATCATTAAATCTATGAAGATAGTGAGAGAATTAATAATACATATATTAATCACAATATATTCATATTTTACATACCTTTTATGAAATTCCATTATTGTTATATCCCCCATCTTAACCCTAAATTGATGAAATCCAGAAAGAAGCATAATCATGGAGAAGTATTGAAATCCATATAGTTGATCAACCAAATCATTAATACGGGGAAGAGGATAATTGTTGTTAAATATTTTCTTGTTAATATATTGATAATAAATGAAGAGTCACAATTATCTATCTTTATTTATAACAAAAATAATATATGCACCATATAGTGGAAGACTTGGTTGAATGATACCCTTTTATGGTTCTCCTTGAGTTGATTTTTAACTTCCTACCACTAAATGGAGTATATTTTATAATGATTATTTTAAATTCAGGTTCCACCATGTATCATTTCTATTTAAAACTCAAATTTATGTGGGCGGATTCATGGAAACTCAACCTCAACGACATAAAAAAATACCACCTATTAATAATATTAAAAAAATTAGGATTCTTTCCAACTATATGAGATAAACACCGCTTCAGAATGGAATGTAGGTCCCAAAAAATGAACGTGATATCCATCAGAAATTTGAATTTATCATCTCACTAATTCATGATCATTGGTTAGTTTTTAATATCAAACATCAATTACATTACTCAAAAATCATGTGGGCTTAAATTATATACCACAAATCCAAGATAATGATAACATTAAATTAAACCTGAGGAAGAATGAGAATATTTGAAGAAAGATCATTCCCACAAAATACAACTAGATATGAATCATTCAATTGAGATGTAGTCAGTATTCTAGTATGTGTTTTAAACTATAATTCGATAAATAATCTATTGGGTGCAATCATTATACAATTAGAAAATTATTCAGATAAAAAATAGTGGATAGATTCAAAATCAAATAATACATTATTAGTTTTATAGTAGACAATAAGTATACCTATGACCACATCATTATTGAAAAAAACCTTATAAATAGTGATCATATGAGATTTCCCATTATCTCATGGATTGAGAGGCTTATGGAATTTATCACCATCACTAACCCTCATATTTGGGCACATGTTAGAAAAATCCTGAAATTACATACATTTGAAACCCTGAATTGTGGGATATTCATTTTGTATATCCTTTTCATTATTTGTATCATTAACTAGATTTTAATAATCACTTAAACATGCATCCACTCAGTGTCTTTACCTTCCATATATAAAATATTTATTAGTCCCCTTAATATATTCTTCATCATATTTACTCCAACACATTAATGATAAATAAAAGATCAATATCATCTCCCCATGGGTTTTTTATTTTCCTTTTAACTCATTTTTTCTCTTCATATCCTAACTATGACATAAATATGTAACTCCAACCTCCATTTCATCCACGATTTCGCATCTCACAATACCTTCATATTTGTTGAGGTATCCAATGGATTTCTTCCCTCAAATACTTTTTTATGCCACTAACGAATCCATCAACCATAATTTTAGGTAGGACTATAATACAAAAAGAATACCATAGATTTGTTGTAAAATTTTACTCATAGATTACAATGGATTCATAATAATTTTTCTTTTGGTCATGGTTCACCACCTCTATCATTTTTTGAATAATACTAGGGATATACCTATTGAAAAATATGTTCCATAAATTTTCATAATCATTGGAGTAAATTTCATAATTCTTCTTCATATCCTCTAAAAGAGTCTACTAATTATCTACCTCACCTTCTAAATGGTAAATACAAAAATAACATTTTCATTCACTGAAAATAGAAATCATAAAATTTCATTTTAGTGAACTGATCCCTTTTTTTGAAACTATTAGATCAGAAGACAAACTGGAAGATGGTGGATGTTGCCTCATGAAGGACTCAATAAAATGATGTTGCCACTTTTTTTAATTTGAATTTACAACATGGTTTATAGAATTGAAACATGTGTGAGCATTGAAATGATATTATTAATTCCAACCCAAATAATTTTTGGCTACTCAATCAGAAAATAATTCCATTATAAATCACAATCAGTATTAATGATGTTATTTCACATTACGTTCTTTCAAAAAAACCATAAAGCATAGTATAAGAAACAAAAAATAATGTTTCGAACCATATAATCATGAAATATTACATATATGAACTCTACATAAATAAAAATTAGTTTAAATAATTAATAGAATTGGTTTATCCAAGGTCATTCGTTGTCATCTTCTATTAAAATCCTTAATATTCTTATAGGATTTGTTTTTAAATTTACTAATCATATTTGTCAGGAGTATCAAACATGGCTAGAAGTATGGCCCATTGTCGTGCACTGGTTTCTGATCAAGTCTATCTCAATATTGTTTTTTAGGGGTTTTAGCCCTTGATGAATATAATCAAGACCCAAATCCAGTTATTGTATCTAGACATGGTATAATTATTTTTAAACCACTCTCTCAATCATTTTGAAATAGTCACCTAAATTTTCATATGCTTTGTCTCGTCAATAGGATTATACTTATACATGTCCTTTAGGATTTCACCATGGTTGTCTCATATTAGACTCCTAAGGATAAAAAACTATATAAAGATGTCATATAATGTCACCTAGTATTTTCATACATAGATAATACATGAATTTTTGTGAAGATTCATTATATTTCACAAACACACACCTGAGGACTATAAATATTTAGTACCATTGGAAACATAGAAACATAAACACTACTCTATATATTTTCTACATCATCTCCCAAAATGTTATTATGAACTACCACAGTTATTAGATTTATCACAAAAAATACATATCATCAAAACCCATTTAATGTAAACATCATAAAGGGTGACCTGATAATCTCATTAATGTTAGAAAGGGGGAAAATATAAGATTAACATGAACGTAACCATATGATAACAATGGAAAAGAATTTGAAAATAATACCTCACATATTAATGATAATAATCATGTTTCATGGCATAAATTTTGGTATATCATAAGATATTTATAATAAGGAAATTGATCTATATGATTCGTGATAGCATAACATTAGTATAAGAAAATTGATTTGTAGAATACACTAAATGAAAAAAAAAAATTTAAGGCTACTCAACAAGAAAATAATTAAAAATTAGTCTTAGTATAAGCACCCATGTACCTATATCAGACCAGTGATGGAGTCCTTTACCCTATATTTTGACCATGGGATAACCTCTCATATACCATTTGATATTATATATCATTAATTGTTACCCAATACATTGGAGGGAGATATCAATCCCACCTATAACTTTATGGAAACCATTTATTATTGTTTCATAAGATTAAAACATGAATCATAAAATGACCCATGAAATAAAATTTGTATCATGAACATTTCATTATATCCTATCCTATGGGAAGGATATTGGTTTCATAATAATTTCATCATACAATATATCATTAAAAATGTTTCATAACATCTTTGTAAGGGTTCAAACCATATAAGAGAAATAGGTTTCATAATCAAATTTTCATCACAAACAAGAACCATTTAGAAAAATTATATTAATGTTATCCTTGAATTTTACGCCCCGTAAGGCATATGTGACATCAATGAATTTATTCATAGGAGTATAATAAATTTAATATGATAATTTAAGTCCTTTCATAAGGAAAATATCCCCTACCCAAAGAAAAATAATTTTTAAAACATAAATTATTTTTAAATTCCATTAAATTCAAAATAAACTAGAAAAATGATAATGAATGTTTCTATGAAATGATTGCTCATGACATCATAGTATTTTAGTTATATAGAAGTTGTTAAAATAGTGGTTCCATTAAAATAGTTGGTTGAATACTAATGTGATTTGTTTTTGAAAAATATATGAACAATCATTTTAAAAAAATTGTAAAATTTCTAATATGTTTAAATTTTTTATTTAAACATAATAGTAGAATAATAAAACATTTTTTTTACATTTTTAGAAAACCTCATTTTGTAAGAGAACAAATTATTTACTAAAGAAAAAAATAATGATGGATTTTGATAAAAATAAATTATATATTACATTATGGTCTAAAGAGTTCAAAAATGATACCATTATTTGAAGATATAATTAATAAATAGACTATAAAAACGTTAATGAGAATTACATTGAGATGGATCAAAATATTATACCATCATAATCATAATCATAAATAACCTTAATAAATGATGTGATTGTACCATAAAAGTGTCACGACTTTGGTATAATTGAAACAAAAGATCCACGAAGGAATAAAAACATTGAAACATAAATTATAATTACGAAAAATAAATTCATTATAATACATGTCACATTTGATAAATATATACCTTATACAAGAATATAGGTGTGTAATATAACATAAATCTCAAGTAAAGAAAATTTGAAACATATTCTTTTCATGATTTGTAATCTTTTGAACCAACACTCTGTAAAAGAGGTATCCTAAAATGTATATTTAAAACATAAACCATTTCATTATAACTATTTTAATAAAAATTAATGGCCAGTGTTCACACCACATAAATTAAATAGTTTTTGAAACTAACATGAGTTAGAAGGAAATAATTAGCAGGACAAAAATCTCATACCTTATGTATTGTCTCCCATCATACTCATTAAAAACTCATATATAATTAATATAATTTCATTATAAACATATTACAGAATGATATTATTATATATCATACCATATATGATTTTCTTATGAATATTAATTACACATTTATTAATAATTTTATGTTAAATTAATGTTTTGTGTAATAACCATTTTTATATGTTTTAACATTGGAATTTTTTGAACTACTAATTAAATAAAAGTTTCTTTATATACAGAATTTAAAACATGATATAAATATAATATATATTCATTATATATTTATTTATAGTAATCTAAAAAATAAATTAATTTGAAATGAAATAAACTATTCACAGAGATGTTAGCTCATACATAAGCCTGAACACTATTTCAATTTTAATGTTAGATTAAATGAATGAATAAAAAATGACATATATTATAATTGAATAATAATTATTATATCATATATATATAATATTTTTATAGAACCAATATTTAATACATTCCATGTAATTCATGAATGAAACACATCACTTCGTGATGGAGTAGTCTTGCGTACACATGAATGACATTATCATATTACTAAAAAATGGGTTGTATGAAGGTATGTGCCACATAATAATTATTTAATGATAAGAACATCACAAATATATAAAATAAAATAAATAAAATTATTTCCCAAAATTATTTCCAATCATGCGATGTGGTTATGGAAAAAGGAGAGACATGGGTTCATGATGCGGTACTCCACCGTACACACGAACGACGATTTGATAACCCATTTGATTGTTATGGAGTGGGTTTAATTTGATTCCCTTAATATTAAAATATCTTATAATATGTAATATAATAATTAAATTATATAATCCTTGAAAAATGAAAATTTATTTGGATGGAGAATAATATAAAACAAATTCTCTCATTGATGAATGTTACATCTACTCCGAGTATCTTCCATTGGTTCGAACCAAATGCCCATTTTGGTTATTTTCTATCCAGAATAAGGATTTTAGGATGTGCTTCTATAATTTGGCTATGAAATGGGATTTTTTTGTCTAAAATAAATATTTTGAAGGTTTTTACTAGAGAGGATAGGGGGTGTCCTTTTTTATGTGGGGGAGAGGACATACGTAACATTTTTGAAATGAATTGTGTTCACGGTAGTTTTTCACATGGATGAACGGCCCAATATGGATCCTATTTAAACCATAGACCCTTTATGGACAAACTATTTCCAGAAATTATTTTTATGATATGTTTGAAGGAAAATGTGACCATTATATACATAGTATAATCTTTCTGTTAACCTATTTGTAAATTAATCATAGTAAATATTTCTATTATTTTCAATCTAATTTTTTAAAAAAAATTACATATTAAAATTTATTTATTATTCTAATTCCAAACAATTAATCCATTTTTTAACATTCCATTCAAAAGAGTGAAAAAATTTAATTTAAAATAAATCCTATAAACGTAATGATAAATCATGTTTTTAAAGAAAAACATACAAAAAGGATTCAATATTTTTATATATCTTTTAAATAAGAAATTGATTATAGTGACCTAAATTAAATTAATTGGTATTTTATTTAAGTAACTATAATTTAAAATATTCAAAAATATTTTATCATTATAAATTATTAAACAAAAAGAAAATTTTCAATAAAACTATGTACTTTTTACTTTTAATATTGAAATGAGTCATTTCAAAACAAACTCCAAGAAAAACTACAAGATAATCCTAATATTATGAATTAAAAATTTATTTTATTGTTTCAAATTAATTTATTTAATTTTGAAAAAATTAATTTTATTATTCTTTACATCAATATATAAAAATTAATTTTTTTTGAGAATATATTGTTTTCGAACCATATAAATAATTTACAGAAAATTATATAATTTATTATATATATGTTTAATTTATTAAATTTCATTATAAATATTATTTATGAAAATTATTACTATTAATATAACAATTTTTAATAAGTAGTTAATAATGTTCACATTTAAAGATCAAAATAAATAATTTTTCATTTTTTTATTAAAACCCAGTGATACATGTAAATCAAGATAAGACAGTAATGCATGTAAAGTAAGAGAAACGTGGTGTATAGAAAATGAAATTCATCAATTATATATTATTTAATCGAAAAAATAATAATTCAAAAAAACATGGGGTGTTACATTAACCATACTCATGCAACGTGTTATAGCACGTTCTTGTTTGGGCCTGTTTACCCACCTACATTAACTAATCTATAAACCCCATGCAAGGATGTTTATAGGAATATAAATAAAAATATTAATATAAGTTAGTAGTTAATTAATTATTTTTTATGTTTCTATAAAGGTTATATAATGTTTTTACTTTTTATAAAAATATCATTTTCATTTTGAAAATTACTGAAATAAGCTAACACCGATTCAATTTTTACGAAATATTATATAAAAAATAAATTATTATAATTAATAACTAAAAAAACATAATGAATTGTAATCATAAAATGAAATATATGTTAAAATGTTTCTTTATAAATTTTATAGGAAACATTGTTTTTTTATTCATGTTGTTAGGTATAGGAACTATGTGAATCATGACCATAGTAAGTGTTTCATGCATCAAATTTTCACCCCTTCAATCACATTTCTTATTATACATAGTTTTTTGTTTAAAATGATATATATACTTCCCATATAATATTATTAAAAAATACTATCTTTTATTTATATATAATTACTGTTAAATTTTATATTCATTCCTTCATGGGACATTCATATAAAATGTATAAAATTTTTAAGGTATTGTTATAACATAATTTTCATCAATTGAGTTTAAAATATTTTTCTTTATTTCTATTGTAATATTTACATTTTATTGAACCTAATGAATAATGTTAAATTTATTTACTCATAATTATTTGTTGTTCTAAAAATCATTCTTACAAATTTGTTAACAAATGGTTCTTTCCTCAAATATTATTTTACATGAAAGGGTCTCCTTATCTCAATTCATATTTCCTAATATATAATTCTTGTTATGAACATATAAATAACTATATGGGTTACACTTAACTTATTTATTATTTTATATCAAGAATTAAATTTTTTTAATTTAAAACACACCATTATCCAATATGTTTTGATATAAATGATAATCAATACTTAAAAAATTTCATGAATCAAATAATCTCTCAATGAATCAAAAATATTTATAACTGATTATTATATTCTAAGATAAATTTAATCCATAAATTTCAATTTTAAATTTTTACTTACTATTTTACTCAAGGTAAGTTATATTAATTTAATTGTTATCTACATCATTGAAGAAGTAACTTCTATGATAAATTTTTTAATTTGGTAGGAGTCACTACTATTATTTTCAATAGACATTTCACCTCTATATCTAGAATTTTATTCCAACCTATGTTATACTATATTTTATAAAACTGAAATATGTATAAATTCTAGAGATTATTTTAAATATCATGAGCATATTTAATCTATTATACTAAATATTTTCATACTTACAACATTTATATCATTTTCAATATCATGTCATTAAGGATTTAATAAATACTAGTGTCGTAATATATCACCAAATTTTTATTTACGTCATTTTTAGAAACATTTTTTTTACAATTCTGTTATTTTAGTTGAGACATTAATTATAATTAAATTAAATGAAACTAATTTTTAAAATGTTATTCTATAATATATTTCCTTTTGTTATTAAAATTAATTCTGAAAATTCATTTTTTTTAAATATAGATTTTTTCTATTATGATAGGATTTTAATTTTTTAATGGTTTTTCATATCAAAAATTCAATTTCATCATGATTTTATAGATAAGATTTTTCTATAATTCATAAATTATTATTCATTTACATATAAAATTTTTAGATATGTTTTCAAAAATAAGAAACAATAATTATCTCCAAGTGAAATTATCCCACAAAACATAGTATTTCTATATAATCATTAATTATAACCACAATTGTTCACTTAATTTTATTCCACAATGAATACACAATTTTTAATACAACTTTAAATGGATTTTTTACAAGATTCCATTTAATATTTCATTGGTAAAATGTTAAAATAATGGTGTATCCATTATTAATATAGTGAAATTAACATGGGATATATTATTCATTTTTATTAACTTATAATATAAAAAATATCTTCGGATACCCATTAAATTGGAATGGGTTATCATTTTATTAATATTTATAGAATTATTAAATATTTCTTTATCTGGTTCTATCATGAAATTATATGGAACCCATTTTATTTACATTAGTTTTCAGGATATATTGAACAATTGTTATCTTTTGGAATACATATTTATGTACATAGATTGGGGAATACTATGTAACCATCTATTTGATTATTTAAGAATTTATGTCTCGTGAAATAATATTGTGGGTTCACAATAAGATTTTATTTAAAAACGCAAAACATACCACATTTTTTCACACCATTAAAAGGTTGACATGCTTGAAATTTATCAACATATAATATTTTTGATGTAGTTGTATTTTTCATTCTACTATTTTTTATGCATGATTTTTTTCCAATATTTTATGTGCATTCTTATGAATATGTTATTATACTATAGATACTTTTTTACGCATGTTTCCACACTGTATTAATTCATTTCTTATGTTATTCTGTATCATAATCTATTTGAAAATTTTTATTAAATATATATGGGTTGGCGTGATTTTATTATGTATCATAATTATAACAATTTTTTTTCATTCTAATATATGATATTTAATACTTATTGATTATAATGACAGTTTGTCTTCATAAAACCTAAACCCTTTATTAAGATTCCATTTTACAAGGTTATAAATAAAATTAAAATCTATGATGTTTCTTGAATGGTATATTCAATGGATAATTTTTTTGTAGTATTTCAATAGTAGTTGTTGATTTATATTTGGTTGATAAATTTGAGAAAATATATTTCTTTGAAAAATAAATAAATTTTTTTTGTTAATTTTTTCCAAAAGTCTCAAAAAATTAAAACATAAAAGGTGATTAGAATTTACTATAATGAAATATTTTCTTTTGGACATTTCAATGAGAATGATGTGTCTCTGGGTAATTATAATTACTATCAAAAAACATATATATGGAATGAGTGTTATCACTAGATCTAATGGGGTGATTGGTCTATAATACTAAGTTAAATGATATTAGGTACTTTGATCATAGAGTCAATGTTATAAAATAATTTATTTAAATCTCGATATACTAATTACATTTTATCATTTAAATTTTCAAACAATATTTAATCATTCACATGAAATATCAAATATTATTTGTCAATAAAGACACCTAGTGTAATCTTATTACAATTGAGATATATAATGAAGTTCATAATACAATTTATATAAATTATCTTGTTACAAAATTAATTTTCTTTCATATGAATTTCATTGAGAAAATCATTAATTGTAACATAATATAAAATTATAATGAATAAATTTAATGTAAATAAATGGAGATTACAATTTTACAAGGATTCATAATATTCCTTATCTTGATAGGTGGGACACCATTACTCTTGTAATGTATATATCCACAACTAGTAGTTGTCCATAATCATATTATAGCATAAGTGTTTAATAAAATTCCTTCTATAGATGGAAAATATATACCAATAATAGAGAATATACTTATTTTTTCAATAATACATTTATCAATTTCTATAAGATCTACATAGATTTCCACATGTGCATAATCGACTATTTACCATTAAACTGAACCACAATGAAAAACCAGTATCTAAGAAAATGTACAGAATGCCACCGGGGTATTTGATGGAGTTGAAGAAATATAATTAAGAGTTGCATGACAAGATATTTTTTAGAACAACTATTTTAACTTCAGGTGACCATATCCTATTTGTGATTAAGGGTGGGCCTATGAGTTTGTGACTCATTGATATGGAAATAAAATCCATTTTAATAAATAATATTCATCCTTTTACATGAATTGATGTCTTTTTTGTCAATATTTTGTAGCTCAAAATATTCCAATGACTAGTATTCACACATGTTATCATAAATTTTAATTAAGAAAGAAGTAAAAAAGATTTAATTTATTATGTGGTATGAGAAATAAGGTTATTTTGTAATTCCATGAGGATTATTTAATGAACCATCCATATTTATATATCATATGAATAGAGAACAAAAAAGAATTTACTTAATAATTATAGTGATATTCATTAATGATACCATGATATATATTCTAAAATCTATGTGAATTCTATAAATAATTTGAGATCTATTCCTAAGACTCTTATAGAAAAACAATTATGTAGAGAATTTGGTATGTTTTAATGTTAACTTCATTAAGATTCTTTCATTTGACAAATTTTCTCAAAGGATGGAATATTGATTGCCTCTCAAATGAAAATCCAGTCATGGAATGGCTGACAAAATTACATATATCTATCATATATAGCTTCCTTGTTTTATCGAGTTACAATAAAAAATTTAAAAAAAGATCAACGAGAAAAACCAATAAATTGGTTTACAGGTAATATGACCAGGTTTAAAATAATCTCTAATATGAAGAATTACTTATAGAGATAAATTGGATACTGATTAATTACCTGGTATTTACATTACCATCCTCAAATTATGGGATTATAATATATTTTTATACACCAAATAAGGGACTAGCAATGATCCTTAAGATAAATGACAGATTGGTTTCTTATCCCCTAAGGTAATTTATGATCCAAGAAAAAAACTATTCAACTCAATATTGTTATTTTGAGGGTATTATCATTACAATTAAGGTGTTATGTAACTATATATATGGTAAAAATTGATACTTATATATGAGCTAAAGATTTCTTTAGAACATACTATATAAAAAATATATCAATGTTTTGTAATGTAGAGTATTTGACCTACTCAAGCAATATGGTTGGTCAACACACTACCACCATATGATGGAAAATAAGTTACGTAATACATTTTGTTGGAATAATTATGTATTATTGACCATGATAACAATTTACTTGGATAATAAATTATTTATTTTTTTTTGATTTTGATAACTTTTTGGAAATAGAAACCCGTATTCTAATTCCTACAAAATTACAAGACATTATTACTATTGATGGTAATGAAATATCAATAAGATGACAAGAGTTTATAAAATACAATTACATCCATCATTGATGGATTATTTTCCTACATAATATACGAGGAAGGTGGCTTAATGTTTGTAATTGATCAATGTGTTCCACATATACCATACATTTATTGGGAATTAAAATTTTATAAACATAACTATAACTTCCATATACTTATATTATTGTGTACCAAACCCAGACCATTCATATGTGAACCAAACCATTGGCCACAAGAGTTCCTACCTATACAAAAGAGGTTTCTGACTAGATGTTAGGGGATATCATGGTAAGATGCGTGTACTATAAACTCTTTATGAGAGGTAAAAAAATGATGAAATGATAGATAAATTATATAACATAATAATAAGAAAATAGATAATTTGAAATGTCTAGGAAAATATAATGAAACATAAATAATATCAAGTATCATATAAAAAATAACGATGTGATGATGCTATAAAAAAGGGGAGTAAAGGGGATGGAACCTCAAATATACATATATAAATGCGATAAAACCCAAACATAAGACCCAAATATTATCAAAAATCATCCTTCCCCCTTGGAATAGTTATTAGATAAAAATCCCAATAATAAAATATAATTTGATATTCTATAACTATGTACTACCCATTTCACATCCACAATCCTTGATGTCTATCTGGGTACTAATTGGTGGCCAAAATAGGGTGTACATAAAACAAGGTAGACAAACACCAATAGTGAATAATATAACACATCTAGTGAATATAAAATGATATCATATGTAAGAAAATTTAATCAAAAAAACAATACAAATAAACTACATTAGTATCAATGTCCTCACGAGATACCTATATGACCATACATGCATCAGCCTAGAAAATCATTTCCATAAACATTTGTGATTATATATTTATAATAAGTAATAACTAGGACCTGATGCATACAACCACTGAATCAATGTATATTATTAATAAAAATAATAGATTTTAATATGCAAGTTAATTTTATATAAATAGTGGTAACCCATCCAAGAAAAAAATAGACAATCATTCTACACCAAAAAATAATTAAATCATGGAAATGAATTTTTTGCCTACTAGAAATCATAAAATTTATTGATTTTGTTTGTCAAAAGTGACCTTCATACATGGGTGATCCAGGATGAGTTATTCTAAATTTTAGTCCATATTATCCCAATTTTTTTTAAAATCTCTAAAACTAAGGATCCTTTTATTAAACTCATGTGTCAAGATGTTATATTGTTATTTAACCCAATAACATTATTCATTATTAATAACTACTGAAATCATCATTTGAACCATCATGTAAAACATCTCATTTGTATCCCTAATCTCAATGTAACCCTTATAAATTTCTATATTGTATTTAATAGTGAGATCCCACTCATCACACTCCACCTTTTGATTTTTTCTCACAAAAATTAAACTTTATTTTTTTATCCTGTCATGAAGCATGGGTTGAATATCCATCACCTTATTTATTTTAGAGGAATTTTTTTCTATTATATTTGGTAACTGAGAGTAGTCTTTCCATTTTTAGACTTCATTCCCTTTAACAAAAATTATATCCCTTAATCCCTTCTTCCTTTACAGCCCTTACTCATCCTTTGGTTGTGTTGGCCTCTTTTGTGCACATTAACTAGACAATCAACCAAAACATGGCTTGAAATATCATCTTTGAAATCTATCCCATGATATCTTAGATCGAAAGAGATGTTCTTATTTGGTGTTGTTTTAGGGATTCTAATACCAGATTGAGTCTTATACCCTTCCTCATGTACCAAACATTCAACCTACAAACCTTCAAAATGATAACTAACATTAATTATCCAACTATTCATAGTCAACTGCACCATTTTTTATATAGAAACACAACCCTAAATTCACCAATAAAATATCAAAACTATTTCATCTTCCTCAGATTTATTATGAAATGGATCTTTATCTTTTTATCCATCTCTACTGCCATCTTCCATCACATTGGATTCCACCAGAGTTTATTATATTAGATCCATAGACCCTATTGTATATCCCCCTCGTTATAATGTTTCAATATATCCAAAATTTCAGTAACATTTTAATAGTTGGAATGACCTTTCGTTCAATATGCAGACATCCTTTTCAATTCCAATGCGCTTACCAGCCGGTAGTTCCTTCCTTGGATATGCACCCTCATTTGGCCCAGAACATATGTCCTCTGAATAAATTCATCGATCAATTCAAGACCCAATTTGGGCCATTTCTTTTGGACCTATAGTTGAAACAACCTATGACACCTTTCCATTACTTCTTGATATTTCCATAATTTTATAGTAGTTGTTCGTGCTGTCATGCTTAAACATAACATAAAATTAGACCATTTTCTTACACATTTTGTAGAAATTTACCCACGATTCAATGAAAATAGGTATTATTTATAGAAACTCTTTCTCGACATAAATAAAATCATAATGACATAACATTCTTGATACATTGACTTCAAAATACATTCATAAAGAAATGGGAATAAAAATGAATCTGGTTATACTATTAAAAGACAGATATTATCAAACAAGATTCCCTAAAATTTTAATAATAAATGTATTTTGAAATGGGGTAAGAGATCTAGAACACTATCCAAAATAATTGTACATAGTATATGACTATTCATTTTAATGATGTATGTCCATATAGTGAAGAAGAACTAGAAACTGTTGTATTTGAAATAGGAACATTACCAGGCCTGAACAAATTCGTTCTCTAATAAGGAACAAATTATAATATGAATTATATAGAAAATACCTCATATAAGACAATACAGTAGTCCGTAACATACAAAAAAAATATTTCTAAATAATCCTTCAACAAATGATGCAGTTTCAACCCAGAAAAAAATTTGATATATAGAAGATAAGACACATATGTGAACTTGAAAAAAGAGAGAGAACATTTCCATTAAACATTCAACCAATTATGAACATTAGGGGAGAGTGAGATTTTTTTGAAATATTAAATAAAAATAGGATTACAAACTGGGGGAAATGAGAGAAACTAAGAACCCTATTAGATCATCTGAGGATCCTTATACACTGAGGGAGGAGGAACCAGAATAGTGGCCATTGCTTTCAAGTCAGATGTAAGGATCCTCTATAATCAAGACCCAAGATCCAATAAATGTGTTATTTCATATCATTAAATACATTAACTCATAAGTATGTACAATGTAAGAGTTATTAACTACAACATGGTTTATAAAAGTATGAGGGAAATACAAGGAAGTACCATAAATATTTTACTCCTGTATTAATAATACAATTTTTTCCATTGAGTCATTCTAAGGTATCCTTAGGATGGAATCTATTAGATACCAAGGAGATAATACCATGGGGTATATGACCCCTCAATCTCTATTTAACTCTAAGAAAATAATCCAATTCATTTTAATTTCTAGAGAATATAACTGAAGAATCTATGAAATCATTTTCTGGTAGTCACCATTGTATGAAAACTGTTAAGTCTAATAGGGGAGAAAACACATCCATAACGAAGTGGGTTCATTTGGAGATTCAAGGAAAACCTGTCCGAGAAATCCCAAACATTTCCTTGGAAGGACATCATATATTATAATAAAATAGTTATAATAATATCCATGAACACTCAAACATTTTCAAATCTCATTCGATATATTTATAAAAAATTATCATTTTATTTAATCCCATTTAGTCATTTATGGAAATAAAAATGTAAAAGACATCTTGTGACATGAAATTTCTATTAACATTCCATTTATTATGTATAATATTTAAATTATTTCAGTTTATTCACATGGTTCATAATAGGATAGACAAAACCACCATACGACGTAATTTGGTATTAAAAACATGGTAAAACTGTTAGGGGAACATATATAAACAGACAAGAATAGGTGATTAAAGTTGAGGTCATCATCCTCAAAAAAAATTATGTCTCTTTTGGAATATCTCTATTAATATTTCAATAATGTAATTAGGAAATAAAAAATTTTGTGGTAATATGTGATATGTCCAGAGTGCATCCCATTGACACGTGATAAAAATAAACATATTTTTAGGCGAAATCACATGACCTTATACCTTGTAACAGTAGTAGTATCCCTCTAGAGTATTCCTAAAATTCATAATATATTGAGTGAAACATAACTAGATTTAGAAACACCACTAATATAGGATAAATGAGTTCAAAGAGAGATAATATAGAATATAATGAATGAAATTGGGAAAATAAGAGATATGAATGAGAGAATAAGTGATATTTATCCAACATGAAAAACAATTCATTAATATTAGATCATACTGAAGATATTATTCAAAATATGTACTATTATATGATGGATAACACTCAAGATGGAAGGTTTTGAATATTTTTGGAAAAATAAATTAGGGATTATGTGGGAATGTTCTAAAGGGAAAAATAAAAATGTATTCATTTTAATGGTGAGCATGGTATGGATACATAATTTAACTAATCATGTATTTTACACTATAAAATATATACACATTGAATGGATATTGAAAATGGATAAGAATCCATATGAAAACCTTGCATTTGGAACTTTCTCAGCCCCAACATAGTTCATGTCATAGCTGAATGGCTAAAAAAACAACACAAACTTCATCTGACTCACAAAATCTATATATAAATAGTTTTATGGAGAGTTTTACCTCCCACACATGACAAATGAAACCTAGATCCTACCTATATAGTCTGCATGGTTTTTCTAGATGCTAAGTAAAATCTATGTTAAAAATAGTGATTTTTACCTATTCTTCCAAAAACTAGAGCAACGGTTATTGAATAAGACCGTACTCTCCAAAATACATCTTTAAACCCTTAGTATTTATTTATTGAGATTAAACATATTGTTTAGAATAAATATTAAGGGATTAATTCCTTATGGAAAAAATGATAATCTAACAGCCTAATACCATAATAATGTAATTGGATTATTGGATCACTTTTGGTAGGATTGTATAAAGCAGGAAATTAAAGATTATTTTTCTAGTTGATTATTGTGATAGAATGTAATGGTTGGAATACAATATCATAATAGATTCATGAAAAATTCCACAATAAAAATATCAATTTTGGAGAAAGATATAATAAACAATGTCACTAAACATATGATGACTCCTAGAAGGAATGGTGTTATATGATCACTACGTATAACCTTTCAACGTATATATATTTAATTGAAATAAGAGTTGATATAAACCTAAAAATCAATTTTTTATCTTTATTTTTGATGTATTGAGACTTCATTGTGTAACACCACTAATTTTATTAAATGGTGACCCTCTATTCACACTAAAATTTTTATGTATTATTTTGAATGCACTCATAACTATGATTTATTTTGGAATCTTATGTTATGCCAATAATATGTGTTGTTTTACCTAACTATTCAAACATTTTAATACATTTTGATGTCATACTCACCAGTCATTTACGAATTATAAATGAATATCTACCTTTGGGTGATTTTTAATATAATAATTAATTCAATTCATGTAATTAGATGGATCCATTTGATGAATTTAATGAGAATAATTATTTTACTCCAACCTATTGGGATGAGGTTGGAGAGGGTATTCCATTAGTAACAAACCCTATTTAGAAAAAAACAATTGTGAGATATTTTCAGAATCAATGATGGATGACTCAATGAAGATAAAATATTTATGTATTAATCTAATAAATGGGTTAAAATTAAAATTTGGGGATCATTTCATGGCAATATTATCTCTATATAAGGGTGTTATAATATTTCGTAAGAAGGATATAGAAATGAAATTTTATATAAAGGGATTCAAGACTTTTGATAGAATTTGGGTCATGGCCTACTATTTGGCTATATGACCCATCCTCTATAAATCTCATGACCTCTTACTTGTCTCACTATTTTGTATGTATATAATAGACACAATGCCTATACACACCACCAAGGAAAAAGATATGGAAAAATCTTTACATTATAATGAAGAACTTCTATAGACTCTTGAAATTATATATAATGTGTTATAGACTTTTGATAACTTAACTAGTAAATATAGATTTGAGGAATCATATGATAGAGGATGAAGCACGGGACCATGGCGAAGAAAAGATAATTAATTGTCTAGATTATCTCATTATCTCACATAAATAATATTTCAAGGATTAAATTATTTACACGGGGTTATTGTTATACCCACTGATCTATAATATTGGGAAAACACTATAGCCTTGAACTATAACATAATGCACATTGTATTCATAACACAATATAAATAGATCTATTCATGACTATGTATAAAAAACATTCGAATATTTTATTTTTTTAATTATTCTATATGGATTTCATTTTTTTGATTCCACTTTCAAATATTATATTATAGTTTAGTTTTTAAAATTTATTAAAAATGATGATTTTTTGGAGAATAGTATAAATATAGTTTTCACAATACTATTTATTTTATATTATTTTAAAGATACAAGCAAGAATAAACAAGTTATGAATCCTTTAACTCAATAAAAAATTTATCCATTAATTTAAAATTAATCTATTATAAAATCTTATGATTAATTTAGAAATATAGGTTTTTCATTTTAAAACCTAATATTTTTTCAATTCTCATAAAATTAAATTCTTCCTTAAATGTTATTTTATTCTTCACAATTATATATTTTATTTTTCATTCATTGGTTGTCAAAAATTATACTTTTTCTGAAAAAAAAATTTAAATATCAGGTTGTTCAATATGACATGTAAATTTAGTATACATATTTTTTTTCTTAAAATGAAATTTTTCAAAAAACAAAAAAAAATGTTTAGCATACTCTTCATAAAAATATTTGTCATTACCCATAGGAACTCATTATTGAAAATGGTTTTAATATTTGAAATAATCATGTTAAAATTATAGTATATGTTAGGATTTAGTTTTACCCATAAAACATGTTAACATATGCTAAAAATGAGTTACCATAATGAAAATAAATAATATTAAAATCTAAAATTAATGGGAATGCCAAACAATATCAATCCTTGTCCTTTAATTGTATATATGAGAGGTGGATGAAATGAGAATCATCCCATCATTTTAGGTTCCATGTTTTTATCCAATTTACCTTTTTATTGATACGGAATTAAAATAATGTATTGAGAATTTACAAAAAAATTCTACCACATTCATTTATTAAACGATACCATCATGATCCCCTTTATTCCTAAAACCAAAAACCAATAATATTGAAAATAGTATACCCAAATACATAACCAAAACTACTATACTTGTATTTACTTTTCTAGATCCCTAAATGACCATTCTATGAAAGAATAAGGAGTTTTCCAATAGTGGATATTCATGGAAGAGGCAGTGGTTTTAATTGATTTCATTCATGTATTATTAGAATTCCACCTCATAGACATATATTATATCATTCATATAATAATTATTATACTATCATTGTATTCTGAAATTTTATTATATTAATTTAATAATTTTTTTCTACCTTCCTTTAACCCATTCTAAAAATTAAAATTTCCATCATGATATTTGGGGACAACGGCTTCCATGAATTACATATTTTTTCCAACAATGTCATACAAGGATTATAATAAATTGTATTTGATGAATAAATATTATATTTATGTGTAAATTATTATCTATTTTCAGAAAGTATTATATTAATATTTAAAACATTATTTAGATACATCCTTTTTTTCATTACCAATTTCCCAAAATGTATCATCAAGGATTCCATCCATTCAAACCATACCCATGTCCTCCATAAAATTTCAAAGGATATTCATAAATCATTTAAATTAAATTATTCCATTACCTTTAATAATTTTTTAATTATTAATATTGTATCAATTAATTAGGACCAATATTGACATTAAGAAACTTGTATAAAATGGTCAAAAATTAAAGACATATGGTGATGAAAATAAATAAAAACTAACAAATATATATGTGATAAATGATTATAATTGACGTTAATAAAATAAAAAAATTATTAATATTATTATTAAAATTTTGATTCAGATGGATATATTAATAATAAAGGTTTTTAATGAGATTTTTATGATGACATGATTAAAGGTAAGGGTTTCTAAACTCAATAATCTATTCATAGTGATATACATCATTTTCACCACTATTAATAAATAATTTGTCATATAAAATACCCATGGATATATTTTTTCCATACATCCCCTGAAATTAAAATTATTTATATATCCATATAAGGTTCTATAATTCATATTATTTTTATTTATATTTTATCGATGGAATAAGGGGTTTTTCTCATATCTCACTTTTCTTTCAAAGATGTTAAAAATTAATTTTATTTAAGATAATTATCGTGATTATTATATCAAAAACTACACAATTTAATTCTTTTATTGGTTTTATATTTTCAATATTTCATTTTACCATTTGAATTCTATTTTGGTCCATAAATAACGGAACATGATTCTTGAAAGTTAAACAAACCATTCCAATAATATTTAATTAGAATTTTTTTCTTATCTACGTCTGAATGATTTATTTTGGATAATAAATGTACTTAAATATACGTATATTATATATTAACGAATTTATTATTTTATAAAAATTTGATATAAGATTTATTTTTTATATTAATATTTTTATTATATATTTTTACCCCAACATTGACATTATTAAATACTATGAAAAGAAAATTTTCAATTCATTCTTAATGAACTCCTGGAATAACATTTATAAAAAAATTAATAATGATTAATAATCTAAAATTAATCAAGGATTTGCAATTAAATTTATATTCTCTTTTATTTAGAAAAGTTTTTCTTAAAAATGTATAAAATTTTAATAAATATTTTTTATTCCTTCTCTAATTAAATTTTATTTCCCTTTTAAAGTTGTCCATAATTTCAACATAGTTTTTTTATTGTATATTGCGTTGGGGATATTTTTCAGTGATAATATAAAATATCTATACCTATTTGGATAATAAAATTTTATTTTCATTTTATGACTATTGAAAATATGTAAATTAATTATGGTAGATTTTTAAAGAAACATTTTTGGTAAATAAGGAATGAAGATTATTTGATGTACTGTTTATCCAGTTTTTTTCAAATAATTATTACATTGAAGTTATTTACTTATTGGTAGGGACTATAATTATATATCTGTTGGATTCACTTGTATGTTAAATGAGAAAAAACTAGATTAGTCATTTGAAATGTTATGTCCCTATTTATGTATGATGTCTTAGAATGTGTTCATGATGGTAATATTAAGAAGTATATCGTTGTCAATAATATTTTTATTAACAAAGTTATTGTTTCATTGTGATTTTTTGATACTATCTAAAACATGTATAAATTAGTCTCTAATGAAATTAGATTGAAGTAATATTTAAATATTTTTATCTCTTTCAGATTATCCATAACCTATTTATTATATGATAGATTCTATTGTATGCGTCCATAATGTAGAATCTATTTTCAACCATTTAATTTTTTTTAATCCCAAGGATTCCCATATGTTAAAAATATATGATTTCAAGAATTATTTTTATGAAATAAAAAAATTTCATAGTAGTTTTTTATCCATGTTTTCAATTTCAATGTGAGAATTATTTTTGTATATATTCTCCCAAGACCACTAAATATTTTGATTTAATAAGATATGAATGTTTTTATTCACTACTAATATAATAAGTAAACAAATGACCCAAGGATAATTGAAATAGGATTGTTGTCGGATAAGAAAAAAAATATTTCATGATATGATGATAAAGTAAATTTAATTAAATGATTTATATTAGGACATGATGTTCAGTTCAATAATAATATTGTTTTTAGCAAAGATTTAGTATTGGTTGTCTATACTATTCATGGTGTTAACTATTAATCAAAATGGGGAAGAGGTGATACTTGTAAAGGAATTACATGAGTTAATAATGCATGGTTTCTAATTAAATCCATTAATTGAAGAAAATATTTTGTATAAGTCACAAACCATAAAGAAAAAAATATCAAGACAAAAATAAACAACACTAATTAATATATAAGAAGAAATATTATTTGATAGTCCCTAAACAAAAAAATAAATGTAGGTTCTTTGGAATAACCATCAATTTGGCCAATTAAGTGACTAAAATAAATTATATTGTATGGAAATAATGAAAAATTATGATTGAATATCAATGAAAATTAAAAAACTCATATTAAAAAATAAAATTAGGGAGAGTATTATTTTATATTCCCTATTTATTTATTTACTTATTATTTATATATCATTAATTAATATCCATATATCAAAAAATATGAATCGATATAAAAAATTAGGTATTTGGTAGAGTGACGTGGAGTTTGTTTTGGTTAATTGATCTATGGATAATTAAATTCATCAACTCTATGAGGTGGATTACATTGATAGAATGGAATATGTAACATAAATAATTGGTTCCATGATGATTATATGGAAATGTTTTGGGTGAATGATATAATGACGTTAACATATTGAATTTTCGAATGTTGTCATGAGTTAATAATCAACTATAAGGAAATAAAACTAATATTGTTTAACATAAAAACATATATAATATATATGAACAAAACAATTGTGTTCTATGAACCCATGTTATGTTTTCTAATGTTAATAAAAAATGGGTGAATTGTAGGAGATTACAGGGCATGAATAAGAGTAAAGAGTTAGTCAAAAAATTCAGTTTTGAAACTCAATTTTCATGTAATAGAAATTGTAATTATCCACATGAAATATAAATTGTATGGATATTGTGGTTATAAATTAGTAATAATTAATTAATAAGGGAATAGAATTTAAAATGGATTATTATAAAAAAATAGTGTTTGACCATAGTTTTAATGGGAAATACTAATTTAGGTTAATACTAAACACTGATTATTAAGGAAAAATTGAGTTATTAGATTTTTATATAAATCGATACATGGAAGTGCAACACTTAATTATAGTCCATTAATATGAGTGATATTAATGAATTAATGTATTTCATGTTGAATTCATAGTGAAACTTATACAAATTCTATTGATTTTCATTGAATTTGGAATTGAGTTAAATAGGATAGAAGATATTTTGTAAATGTTCTGAAAATAATCAATTAAGAACATTTATATTCTTATGTGTTGAAGAATTTTATTTACACATACAATAATGTTTTTAGGTGGTTTTCATTTTTTTGTTTTTTTTTTCAAAAATTACAGATAAAAATTAGTTTTTAAAAATTAATCTGATTTTAAAAATTTGAAATAAAAAAATAACTCATGACATGATTTATATTAATTTTATATGTAATTTGATATTTTAATCAATTGAAATATATTGATTAAATAATTTTTGAACTTAATAAATGCTTAGGGTTGTTGAAGATATTATCTAGAAACCTTTAATGCCCCCTCCCACTAATGATACTCCTCTCTAGCTGGCAATGGAGAATGTGAGATATTGACCCCCATGTCCCTCCACCGGAAGGCCCTAGGGTGGTGACTAGCACCATGAATGTAAAATCTATATAATGGAAGCCATTATGGTTTTTATAGTAACCATGAAATGGAGATAAGATTTACCGACCACAAAACATCTCAAAGACATATATATATATATATAATAAACCAAAATTCATCCCACGTGAATGTTTTAAGTAAAACCTCTATAAATACAATGAAAAGATACCAAGTAATTACCCGAAGATAAAAAAATATGTATAGACTAGATAAATGTCCCAAAATCCAAGATATTAAGGTCTATCACGGTCTATATAATGTCAATTGAAACCTGAGAATAGTTCTATATACATAGGGTAAGCATATATGTATACTCGTTAAGAAAATCTAAAGTCTCTCATGCATAACTAGGAGAAGCATACTAATTCCCTGTGAGAAATCAGAAAATATCAAAATAACATAACACGTTATATTATCCACCCCAACCTCACCATTTAATTCACAAAAAATAACACAAGTCAAGTAAGGTAATGTAGAAATCATGTTAATAGATGGGTACCCCACACCACATCCCACTCGTTAACTACCCACCTCTAACAGTGAACATCTTCATACTACCACAATCATCCAAAAGGCCCACTTACAAAACCTTCATGCAAACACCTATGACATATTCCATATCTTTCCCACAAACACCTAGGCCACCACAAAATAACATACAGCCCACATGCAATTGGGGCACTGAACCACAACCCAAACCCGAGGACACATGGGAAAGTACAACATATATCATCTTGAAGACACCTAGAAAAAACAGCTTTCTTTTAGACACATGGGCCTCATAATCAAACAGCAACCTCCATGAATAGTCTTGGGCTATCAATGCACATAAGTGGTAGCAAATATGATCCAATAACTGGTCATCCATCCTCCCACCGAGATGGTTGGAAAGGACACCTCCCTCATAAAAAGGGGGGTTTGGAACATTATGCTCAACATGACTGGGGTGAATATAGAATAAATAAGGAACTATGTATATATATGATGGTACAAAACACTCATCCCAACCAATGGGTTTTCAAATTTATATCCATCCGAAAACAAAACATCCCTTACTGCCAACCCTACATGCACACATCATCATGAACGACAGTCACTTCTGAAAGTTGATACATGTGTTCCACTTCAAAAAAAATCCACAACACAAAACATACCCCTAGAAAACAAATTCTTCCAATTATAATTATTAATAATCAATTCATTTATATATGTATTCCATACATACATAGGGAACTAACAAATATAGGAAACAACAAGTGATATCATAACCCACACACACTTCACAATAGTTTTTGGAAACTCTGGGTGAAGGTCCCACCAAAATAAAAACCATACATCTTCAAACTTTTCCATTCCTAAACCATCCTCAATAGCCCTACTGGACGAAAAAATATATATCTAGAAAAAAAATCAACTATATTGTAGTCCCACTACACCCTCCCCTTTCTCTAACACCCATCCAAATACTACAACAATAATTCTTCAAAGTAATACCACATCATCCTTTCGATAAATATGAAAATCCCCAATACACCTCATCATGTTCACACTAGGTATCCACGATGTGTAACAAAAAACACTAAAAAACAAAAACATATAACAACCTGAAATTTTATCCCCACTACCCAACCACTTCCCACATCCAGTACCACTGTATAACAAGTTCATCTATTCCACAATCAACCATATTTAAATCTGAGATTCCATTACACCACTCATACAACCCCATGAACACAGCCACACTCCTAGCCATAGTATCACATGTATAGAAAAAACACAAAGTCAAACCAAAACAAAAACAACACACAACCACACCAAACAACAACATGTATTCAGATTTAGAAACCCTCATTCATTAAATTCCACTTTGATAATTCAGGGGTGATCTCAAAAAAATCATCTTAGGGAATCCATTTATTTAGATTGGTATATGTGATTAACTAGATTTAAAATTTTATTGTAGTGATTCAATAATCATATAGTAGTGTATAAAGAGACCACCAAATACTATGATTTTTATAAGAATACATCCCATATAATTCAAGACATGGATCACGGATAGCATATAAAACAAAGCAATAATAATAATCATCATCATCTTTCCATCCCCTAATTTATTACATCTTATTATCCATGTTATTTTAGGGTCCAACTGTATTCAAAAGGGTATATGAGTCCACCAACCTGCATGATGAACAAAATAAATATAGATGAATAAATCCCCACTTAGAACAATAGGTGACAAACGATTATTACTTACACCAAAATAAGGGGTCACATGAGTGGTAGGAAAGACTCAAGGGAAAAACTAAATAGACTGCTTTAGAACATAATCATGACTCGTCGATGAAGGAAGGTTCTATGTGCACAAAAAGAAAATAGAATGTTCTAAGGAGGAGAGGATACTCACTTTTTAAAAGCCAGATCCAATATCAACAGATGTGAAATTGTTTCAAGGGCCATTAAAGTTCGATCATGGTCAAGACCATACAATTTTTCTATTTAAATGACCTATGAGTGTTTTGATACTAAATATATAATTAATAACATTTGAAACACCTTTTAAAATTATTAAAAGGCTTTATACATAATTTATGTTAAATAAAACTTAATATGTGAGAAACAGGAAAATCTAGAAAAATTGGAAATGATCTACTAATGGGTGAGTTGCCAAAATAAGTCACTAATAGTGAGTCAATGATGATTGACTCACTGATGGATGATCCACTGATGCCTTGACCTACGGACGCCTCGACCTACTGATGTATTGACCTACTGACACCTTGAACTAGTATACCCTCGACTCAATGTCAGCCTGAAACATAGTTTCCCCAACCCACCAATGCCCTTACCAATGATATATCAACCTACTAACACTTTGAGATCCTAATGGTTTATCTCACCGATTCATCGATAATAATGTTGAGCTAGTGATTCAGAGTCACTAACACATTCTACCTTTGAAAAAATATTATTTTTCAAAAACTCCTGAAATGAGCTACCATTTCCCCCTAGAACAACCCAAACACTGGATTTGGAAAATGTAATGGACCATGGAGGTCTAAGACATTACATTAAAAAAATATCAAACTATTATCACTCTCTATATTTCTAAACAAAACCTAGAAGATATTGGTGTATGAAAAACCACCCCATAGGATAGCTCTCATGTATAATCCAACAGGCATTCATCAAAAGTGGATGTGATACCAAAACATACAAGAATTCCTCCTCCCAAATCTGTTAAACCAATCATCCATAGGATACCACACATAAAATCCAACTCTTTGGACACATGAATTATTTAATTGCATCCTCCATGTCTTTATACTATACAATATGGGTGGCATTGACTCACCTTTATAGGTTTAATCACATAATGATTAATTCATTTTGATTGGGAATCCAGACTCCACCTTTCCACAAGCTAGGACTTTTTCACACACTAATAAACAAGAAATCAACCCATATTTTGGAAAACAAGGTTCATGAACTACATAACAATGAAAAACACACATGTAAAATAGCAAACAACTCTAGGTGCTTGGAACCCATCTACGTATCTATTTCTCATGTACTCTCTTACAGTCCACTAGGACTCCACAACACACAAACTGCAGCTATAGTCTATCCATGTAGCACCTTTTCCTAATATCTTAGATCTCCACTAACCTCCCCATGATCATTTTCCCTTCCTCTATATCAAACTCTCACACATGAATGATTAGGGAGTCATCATGTAGATACCGACGATGTTAAGAGACTTGAAAGATGTCATGGATCCTCCCTGACTATAGTCTCAACTCCAACTGGTATGCCACCTCATCAAATATCCCCAACACCTCAAAGGGTTTGATGAAACTGGGAGAAATCATGAAATCGTGGCCATACCTCCATTATCCACAGTGAGGGGAAGCTTTAGGAACACATGGTCCCCAACATCAAACCCCAAGGAACTCCTCTTACTATTGTAATATATCTTATGATGGTTTTATTTTTCCTTCATCCTCTCACGGACAAGATTCACCATCTTAGTCGTACTTTGTACCCACACCAGACCATGATCACCTGCCTCCCCAACTTCTATCCAGCAAAATAGTGACTTACAAAGCCTCATGCACATGGATTCAATTGGAGACATGACAACAGAAGAGTGAAATATGATACTGTTAGAGACCATTACCAAGGGAAAATGGCACACCCAAGCCCCAACAAAGACCCTGATTCATGCTCGCAGCATATCCTCCAAAATCTAGATGTTCCACTATGTCTAGAAATTTTTATTAGGGTGGAATGTAGTGCTTAGAAATAATTGGGTTTCAAATTCCAGGTACATTCTCCTCCAAACATGAGAGTTAAAAGAATAATCCCAATATGAGATGATGGATCTTGGAACCCCATGTAGTTGTACCTCCTCATATCCATACCTTTTCTCCAAGGCATCCATTGTTCTCGACACCTTAATCACTCTAGAGTGAGTTGATTCCCCTAGATGATCCACCATTACCTAGATAACATTACATCCTCCCATATCACTGTGTATTCCTCTGAAAAAATGTCCCAAGATGTCATCCCACATCCTCTCAGGAACATGTAGTGATTACAAGAAACCACTTGAAACATGGTTATAAAACTTCACTAGCTAGTTCAGTTGTCACTTTTCCACAAACTCTGCTATTGGAAGCTTGATCTCATGCCACCGAAACATATATCTCAAGATACGGTACATCATGGAATTTATTGGGTGCACCTGTAAGGTTAATTTTTAGAACTCATGGATAACTCCCTTGCACATCATCATTGAGACTAACATGTTCTCTGGGAATAACATCTAATTCCGACCATCCTCTAACCATCACACATGAGAATAATAATGGTTAATGAGATCAGACATCACCTCCACCACTATGTCTCCCCATTGAGACTCCTCCACCTACCATTTTAACGATGGATACACATTTATCAAAAATTGATATCTTCTTAATCTATCAATTCCAGCATCCATGTGAAAGGAAGCAAAATCCCCCATTTCCCTCCAAGAATCCACAAATTCCTAAAATAAATCCTTATATGACTTCCTGATCATAGCATCAGCCAAAAAATTCCCATTTTAGGAGGTCTAAGAGATCTCGATGTCATAATATTGGAGAAAATCCATCCACCTACATTTCCTCAAGTTCAGGTCTCACCAGGAAATGGTATACCTCAAGCTCTTTTGATATGTTAAGTCCACATATCTTTCTCCAATAAATTGATTTTGCCACATTTTTAGAGCTACCATGACCGCCGCTAGTTCAATACCATGTGTGTAATAGTTACATTCATAGGGACATAACTACCTACACCCAAAACAGATCACTCCACATTGATGCATCAACACACACACCAATCCTAGAAGTGAATCATCACAAAACACCGCAAGCATCACCATTGCCACTAGAATCCAGAGCACCCGAGCACCGACCAAAATCCCCATAAGATAGAGTAATTAATCCTAACAATACTCACTCCACTAAAAGACCTACACCTTATTTTTCACAGCTATCAAATGTGCATCAACATGAGGGAAATCATGTAAAAACATCTAGTAATAGCCTTTTAGACTGACAAAACTTCAAACCTCTTCCACATTATTGGGTGCTTCCCATGAAATAGATGCATTAACATTAAATGCATACAATTCTACACCCTTCTTAGAAAACAAATGTTTATGTATGTGTACCTACCACATCCAAAACATTCACATAGACAACATTTCATAGAGTTGTTAGCGTAGAATGTCTTGTACAAAAGTACTGAGATGATTAATATTCACATAAAATGGCCATGAGAAGATAAGGATGTCATCTATGAATACAACAACAAACCGGTATAGGAACAAAAAAAATATGTAGATCATAAGTCCCATGACCATGGATGGTACGATCATAACTTGAAACTACATAACCATGGACATGAAGTTCTTATACCTGCACATGAATGTAGTCTTTGGGATGTCACGCTCTGTCACCCACAACAGGTGATACCCAGTCTAAAATTCTATTATAGTGAACCAACATTCTCCAATCAGTTGGTCCAAATGATCAATTAACTTTGGTATAGGGAAAACGTTCCAAACTATTACCTGATTTAATCCCAGGTAGTCTACACCTAGCCTTAGAACACCATCTTATATCCATTTAAACATGACTGGAGCACCACATGGAAACACACTAGGCCAGATAAACCATGTTTTCATTAAATAATTTATCTGAATCCACAACTTCATCAACATAAAAGGATAGGTATAATAAGGATCCATTGAAATTAGAAAATCACAAGGTTGTAAGCCTTTCCTAAACTCAATGAAACATTGAAGGTGCAAAGTCCCAAAATCATCTGAGAAGACATCCATGAATTCCCCAGAATCTCTCAAAACCTTGACCATCTCAGCATCCTCCGGTTCCACTAATAGCTCGGCCAACAAGGAAATAAGAAGCTCCATGCACCGACCACCCATCTGGATACTCTACTCGCCAATGAAACCCACATGTTGGCCATCCACTTCTGAAAAAATGAATATCCTATAGAAGCATTAAATGATAGTATGAATGGAAAACAACCAATTTATTCCTATTATGACACTATATGGATGCATCTTTAGCATGAAGACATACTCACTCAGCTGATGTGGCACTAATATTAGTCCACACACCCGAAAAACATCAAACAAGATCAACTGACCTCTGAATGGGGTGCTCAACACCAGAGGAATGGAAAATCTATATGTATCTAGTTATAGATCATGGGCTATACTAAGAGATAAAAGGAGTGTGAAGCTCATGAATAAAACAAGGTGCATACAAGAGTACTAAATGAATTGATCATGCCTCAAATTATATCCATCCCTATAAGAACTATTACATCTGCAACCTGAAACTATCCACTCCTAGGTCCTCTTCCCCTCTACTATCTTCTGCATTCCCAACCAAATTGGGGTCGAGGACTATATGGAATGACTTTAGGTAGGACTCCACTGACTTCATCTCCACTCGACAGAGTAGGAGCCTATTATCCTTGTAGCTAAAATGGCCTGGACAGAAACTATAGATATGGTGGGCCATGAACCTTACCACATTAATCATAATGAGTTCGAATTAGGAACTATCTATAAAGGTGACCATAACTGCCACACATTAAATACCTTATTCACATTCCTATGGAAAATGCTTGAGGATCGAAAGGATGAAACAAAAACATATGAGGTCTAGTCCATGTTTTCCAAACATAGAAGATCACTATGATGAGGAACTAATACTTACAACCATCACCTTCACTGAACCCTGTTGGTTCCCCTCTTGTGGTATAACTCTTTGTGAGTGCATCATCTCAATTATCTAATCCTTATTCTGGATTTCTAGGTACGTCAGTTAGGTGAAGGGAGTTATTGTTTATTGAAGAGAGAGAATAAGTCTATCCTTTAAGCATCACTTTCTAAACTCTTCATCTGGAAAGAGATTTGGAGAAAAGTGAAGGAGATCTTCGAACAAGATCCCTAGTTCCTATACCATCATACTCTTTTGTGGGTGAGAAATTAGCTCTTACTGCTTCTCATCCTTCATGGTCGGAAAATAATTTCCCCCATAAATCCTCAAAATTGTCTCATAGAACATTGGTCTACTTCTTCTTCCCTAGGAACAGTGTCCACGACTGACATGCCGCTCCACACATCTAAGAAATCACCAATTTTACCTATTACTCAGTCAAAGCCCATATCAGGCTAAAAGTAATCATCAGCTCCTCTACCCAACTCTCTGTCTCGGTATCAGAAACGTAGTATTTGTCTTGATCCACTCATGGACATAAAATGGGATCCATAGTTGAAAGGTAACTAAGTAACTCCTAATCCTGAGTTGTATTGATTTCCTTTATTATTCATTTTAACACCATTTTTGTATTAATATCTCATAAAATCCCAAAGAAAAACAGAAAATAATTCATTATGAAGAATGTACCTTCTTAAGGGAACGTACCCAACAAATGGTGTAGCCTCACCTAGTAATTCAGTAAGTTCATATTCCATTTTTAGGATCATGGGAGGCCTTAAAATCATGTTTCATAATCAGACTAACTTGTCCTGTGTCACACAACATGACCGCCTAACACTATTTCCCTAAAACCACTTAAAATCCTCACAGTGCCTAACTCCAAAATCCTTCCTATTTCTCAATTTTCACCTTTAATACACCCCTGTCGTGACCGCTCCCTTGAACGACACCCCTCCTTGGAAGGAAATTTATAATGATATACAATTACCCCCAGAGTCCTACCTCTAGTAGGACCCGAGGTTGTGACCTACACCAATAGGATAGAATATTACAAATGGAAGGCATTTATATCTTTACAGTTACCATGATCTGGATATGAGATATATAATCCTTTAAAAAACTCCAAGACAAACACACAAACACACACACACACACACAGATATATATATATGAATCCCTTGACCATACCACATTCATGCTTAATGTAAAACATCTATAAAAACATTGAAAAGTTCCCATGTAAATATCAAAAGAACAAAAAATTTACATTTATATGGAAATTGTCCCAATGTTTGAGCTAGTAAGGCCCATCATGGTTAGTCTAATATATATAGAAACCTGAAAATAGTTTTATATACATACGGTGAGGATACATGTTTTCTCCAGTATAAATGGGCGTGGTCTCTAATGCACATGTTGGATAAGCATACTAATTCCCCAAGAGAAAATAGAGAAAACTCAAAGGCACCTAATTATGTATATTATCCACTCTAACCTCACAAAGGAATTATAAAAAATAGGTCATGTTAGATAAGGTAAAGTAGTAAAAACATTGATATTTGTGTACCACACCCCACATACCACTGATTAACTCCTCATCCCTGACGACAAACATCCGGATGCTACCACACTCTTCCTCAAACCCCACTGTCACAACCTTCCCAAAAACACCAAGGACACATACCAAAACCATCCCACAAACACTAGGGCCACAACCACATCACACACCACACACAAACACTTGGGGCCCAAAACCACAACCTTTTCCCAAATACACTTGTGGAAGTACAACATATCTTTTCCCATAGACACCTTGGAGGAACACATCTCCCAAACACACCTGGGCCTTACAACCTCACCACAACCGGAAACAAGAGTCATAGGATACCAATGCATAGAAGATGTAGTAAAGAAGAGACAAAAACATTTCATCTATCCTCTAACCATTATGTTGGGATAGGACACCCTCAACCATAATAAGGGGGTGTTCAGTATGTTTTTCTCAACATAGGTGGGGTGGTTATTGAAGAAAAGGTAATTAAATGTATATATATTGGTACTAAACACTCATCACAACCTGCGAATTTACAAAAACAACTAGCCCAAAGAAAATCTAATAATTCAGTCAACCCTATATGAACATATCACCACAAATGACAGTCAGTTCCATAAGTTGATAAATAAACACTGCATCAATATAACCCACAACAAAAAACACCACATACGACTCATTTAACGAGTTTTCATTCCACATTATCAATTTATTTATTTATTTATATCATCCATACATGGGAATATATGAAAAATAGCACACCCGTAGTAATATCATAATCCAAGGACCCTTAAAAATTCTTTAGAAATGTACGGTGAGGTGCCCATGCAAGGTAAAACCACTATTATTCAAAATTATCCCTCATAAACCATCCTTCGCCACCCACTGTATGATAAATTCCATCTCTTGCAAAAACAATTCTCAACCAGCTTGCTATAACACATCACACTCCCCTTTCATGAATATGCGTCCAACTATATCTACCGTCATTCTTCAAAGTAATGTCACCTTGTCCTTTCGCTAAACCACTCAACCCCCTATAAATATAATCTCAAAAACACTAGAAAACCGCGCTATGTAACAATACCACAAATTTCTAATAAAACATAGAATTTCCAAAAAACTGATATCCCACATCCCAACCACTTCCCAGATGCAGTCCCACTGAATAACAAGTTCATTAATTCCACAATCAACCAATATATCAACCTAATATTCTATTAAACCACTCATACCACAAAATACACACAACCATAGTCCTATCTGCAACATCACATGATTAGCACAAACAAAAGATCAAACAAAACCATACATGGCACATATCCACTAAAATGGAAAAGGGTTATTCTTAGTTTGAAACTCGTGTTCATTAAATTTTACATTGTTAATTCAAGGGTTACCACTAAACATGATTTATCAGGGGGCATCAATTTATTTATCTAGTTATTCATGATTAATTAGATTTAATATTTTACAATAGTGATTCACAAATCATAAATGTATGTAGATAGGGACCACCAACTTCAATGATAGTTTGAAGAATACATGTCACACAATTCACAACATGGATCAAGGATAACTTATAAAATAAATGCATCATCATTGTCATATTTACATCCCCTCATTTATTATTTATTATTATATTCATTAAGTTTGGGTCCAACTATTCTCACAAGGGGACATGAGTACACCCACCCTACATTATGCACAAATGAAAGTGAGATAAAGTAATCCATACATGGAATGACATGTAAAAAATGATTCTTCCTTACGCCAAAACTTTGTGTCGTGCAAGAAACATGAATGACTCTAGGGGAAAAACTAAAAAAACTATAATAGCACAGATGCATGAATCAATGGGGAATACAGGTTCTGGGTGCACCAAGAGAAAATGGGAGGTTTCCATGAAGAGAGGATTTTGTCTTTAGAAAAGCCATATCCTATATCAATGGAAGGAAAATAGTCTCACGGTAAATTAATGTCACATCGTGGTAAGGACCACATGGTTTGACTACTTCATTGCCCCAGTTTATTAGGATATTGAATATATAATTAATATCCTTTTAGACTCTATTGAAAAGGATAAAAATTTCATTAACGCGATTTATGTCAAATAAAATGTACGTGGGAAAAAACTCAAAAAATTGGGAAAAACTGGGAAAGAGTCCCCAATGGGTGATTCACATACAATGAGTAACCAATGACTAACTCACAAAAGGATAATTAATCAATGCCTCAACCTACATATGACTCGACCTACCATTGCACAAACTCACCAACACCCTAACTCACCGTTGTCGTGAATTACCGACACCCTGACCCACCGATGTCTCGACCTACCGACACTTCAACCTACTGATGGTCGGACTCAACAATGATATGAAATTGATACTCAGCTATCGATGTTTATGCAGCAATGTAGAGTCACCGGCGAATCATAACATTGTAAAAAAAGAATTTTAGAAAACTATTGAAATGAGCTTATGTTGCCTCACGGAACACCCCAAGAACAATATTGGGGCAATTTAATGGACCAGGGAGGTCCGGACCATTACAAAATCAATTATTAATTCATATTTTTGAGATATTCTAGATGAATTTATTTTGGAACAATTTATGTATTATACATCTTATAATAGTGTTTTTGTACAAACATCGTGTTTGTCTAAGATAAATGAAGCCAAAAATCTCTAGCATAGCATAATACTATCACATTTTGTACATCATATCCCTTGTTTTCCAAAATTATATAATGGTATTATTGAATAACTCTCCGATGGAGGATTACCATTCGATTATAACTGATAATATTTTTTCTCTCTTGCATTCATAATAATTTTGTAACACTGATTTTTTGTAACTAATATCATTGTGTGGTTTAGTTATGTTATGGTTGTGAATTACTATTATTGTGTCAATGAATAGATGACTTATTATATTAAAATATTTGTTTTTACAATTCATTATAAATGTAACCTCAGTAACAATTTTTAGAGGTTTCGGTAATGGTGTGGATGTAAAAATATATCATATAAAATGGAGGGAATACTTCTTTCTATTAATAAAAAAAATATCATTTGAGTCTATGGAACAATTATATCATATATTATTTTTTGAATTCAATTAATATAAATTTAATATGTAATAGTTTACAAATGTATTATTACCCTAAGGAGCCATATGTTGTATCATGGGATAACAAGAATGAATAAGTGGTGGGGTTAGTGAAGAATTTTATAATATAGGGTTATACTATTTGAAATAATGAAATTGATCTCTATATCCTCCCAATTTCTATATAGATTTACATAATTCATATTTTAACATATAATAGTATTTTTTATTTCCCCATGGGTTATTTATTATTTTATACACCATTATATCAATTAACACATTTCTTTACATTATATGCTTACCATATGCATACATGAATTGGGAGAATTAGTATTCTTATCCCTAATGATATGAAATTGGGAATAACTTAGAAAATGTGATAAAAATGCTATGAACTTCATTGAGGGTGGTATTGTTTCACTATAATGATCAAAATTTTCATTATTACCTTATTCTCTTCATATATACTTTTAATAATGATCCACAAAATCTTATTATAGTATAGTATGAAATCCATGTCTCCCTAGGGATTATAATTTTTGATTAATGACTAATGATGTAGAGATATCATCATCATATGAATAGAATATATTTTCTTTTTTTAGAAAAAAATATTGGTAAGGGAGATACTGTGTTTATGTTATGAAGAGAGTTAAATAAGAGACATGGTGAAAATGGTTTGGGTGATGTCATGTATTGTAAATTGATAAAACCTACTACAAATCAATGTTTACACTGTGTTTTATTTCATGTTAGGTACATTCAAAGGATTAAATGTTATTGAGAGATGTTTAATTATGTTTAGATTAGAAAAATATAGTTTTTTAATGTTCTTGTGATATATTGGAAGCCACACTGAAATCCAGTTTTTTCATGTTACAATATGTATTCCATGAGATTACTTCATAGATTTTTGAGATTGAATTCATGATGATTAAGATTAATGTATTTCAATTAAATAGTTATATTTCCCATAACATATTGATTCTTTTCATAATTCATTTTTAAATCATGTTCTATTTAAACTAATCGACATGTCATGAAATCACATAATGAAGAGGTTTCCATGTTAAATCAATAAACATTAGAATTTGTTGTTTAAAAGAGTCATATGGAAATATCTAACAATATAACAAAACTGGATAAATATTATCAGTATATTTTCAAGAATAGTGATGCTCCATAAAGGATTTAGTTTCACTGTAACCATTATAACATGATATTAAATTTGTGATATTTAAGGAAAATATTTCATTATAAATATCGATCCCTACATAAAGAATGAGTTCAAACATTGAACCCACATATATTGGAGTATAAAAAAGATATATAAGAGTGATTTTTAAATAATCATTCTATAGGTAGTAAAGGCTGTGTATTTCCTTCACCACTCAAATTGAAGGTGAAACATTTTAGTTCATTATTGTGGTAGTCATTCCACTATGTAAGAGGTTGTTTTCATGAATCTAGATTCACAATTTTCTTCGATACCATAATTAAAAAATTCATTTTATAAATTTAATGATATTTTAGAATTAAAATAATTCCTATGTAATAACCCTTTTTTAAAAGAACACAATATTTGATAGTGTATACACTAATAAATGTTGAGTGTAAACATACCATGATATATAAAAATTCAAATGTTATAGTAATAACATAGAAATTAAATTTATAGGTATAAATAATATTAAATAATTTATTATATATATATAAATTTTCAACTTAATAAAAAATTTGTAGTTAATGATTAAAAAAGTTCTAACACTTTTGTAAAATAATTTTATTCAAAAAAATATTGTTTCTTTAAAAATGGAGTTTATTGCATTTTGGGAGTAAATATTAAAATTTATTTCACCAAATTTGAGAACATTTATTTGATAAAAATGATATCATAGTTAAAATAATCGTATCAATATTATCTTAGGGTAAATTTTTTGAATTTTTCATAAATTGTTGATTTATCAATGAATAGTGATAAATAGTGAACTTTTAAATAATACATTTATTTTTACTAAAAACTACCATTATTCAATGAATTTTCCCATAAATTTTGATAGAACTCATTTTTTAGTAATTTATTTCATTATTTTGGAATCTTCTTTATTCGTGTTGTTTTTTAAAGTTCATTTTTGGGATAAAAATGTATTTTAATAAAAAATTATTTTCCATTTTATTATATAAATTTATATTAAAATTGAGTTCATTCTCATATTTTAATTTAATTTTACAAAAATGAATTATTTTTTGGATTGATGGGTAAAATTTTCTCCTAGTTTTATTATTTTAATTTTTTTAAGATCATAAATTATTGATGAATGGTAAAAAACAACGTTTTTATTAAATGTGGAATCTTTTAAATTATCTCCAAGATGTAAATATGATATAGTAATTTTTTAAAAACATTAAACAATAATTAATTATAATACAAGATAAATATCATGAAAAATTATTTCAAATCATATAGATTGGTATTTATTTCCTGATAAATATGATTATCAATTTCATTTTGGATGTAGTTTTTCTAGAATAGAATATTAGTAAAATTTTCTTCTATAAAGATAATATAACAGAATTGATAAGTATATTATATAGTTTTTTATACATATAAACTACTTTTGATTATTTTCATGGATATATTCTAAATTTAAATTTATATAACAAGTAACTTATCTAAATTATTATGCATTTCTTGTACATGGCTGGAAGAGTTAGAATATAATATTAAATGAGTTTTCATCTGATATTTTTTAATAAATATACATATTTAATGATTATAAATGTTTAACGTAAACTTAATTAATGTATTTTTATGATTTTATATTTATTTATTAGATTTAGTGAAGTTATTATTACCTTGATTTCAGACACAATATAATATAGTAATTTTATAGTGAGTATAAAATCATTTAAATTATTTTACAATCTCTAAAAGTAATAGTTTTTGTGTATGTTATTAATTTAAATGACTTTTTGATAATGATGAATCATCTTATATAATATTTTTTAGTGTCTTCAATTAGAAAAAATTTTAGGTAATATTGTTTTCAAAGTCATATTATGTTGATAGTTCATAAAATGAAATTTATATTATTTTATGTTAAATGTATATTATTAAGTTATTTATAAAAAATGAAAAGATAAATTGGATAAATAGAATTTTATATTGTATAAAATTTATTTCCTTTGTCCATTTATGATTCAATGGCACCTATAAGTAAAATTATAATCCTCTAATGTCTAAAAGGTCATTACCTTTGTTAAGGTTAAAATTTGTTGATTGATGGTTAAAAAAACATTTTGATCAGAATAATGTCTAAAAATTTAGAAATTTCATTATATTGTTATATTAAGAAAATATATTTATTATCTGTAGAACCATATCATTTGGAATCTTTTTACATGAGTTAAACACATATTATATTATAATATCTCATGTATTACAAAAAATCATTGTTTTTAATTTTTTTTATAAAAAATATATTATTAAATGATTTAAAATTATTAAAAATACATTTCTTGGCTATTTCAAAGGATATAGTTTTAATGATTAGAAAATGACCATGTATGTGTCTCTTATAACTTTTGGGAAAATTTATTGACCCATAAATATTTAAAACCATTGATATAATTGTAATAGTAAAATGTATTAAATGAGTGTTAAAACTAATATATAAGGATTTAAAAATAACAAATTTTTTCGAAATTTCTTTTTTAGAGAGGAAACGAACTCAAACTAATAAAATATTCCAATTATATATATTATTATTCCCATTTCATTGATAATGAACTTATACTAATTTAATACTTTATATAATTTTGATAATGCCACACCCCTCACTTATAAAAGGAACCCCATATCCTCTCCTCTTCACTGATGAAGATCAATTTTTATCATCTAAGAATAAATACCCTCCCCAAATTCTATGGGTCTTATTCTGGGAAAAATTAAAACACATGAGGAATAAAGGGGTCATACAAATGTGGTTATTTGAATGAGAGGTATAACATTTAACTAAATGAAATTATTTTTTATTTTCTTCAACTTCCATTGAATATTATTCATGTATATAGATATAATAAAACTAGTGTCACCCATATACTTATATGTTTTTATTTCAATGAAATAACCTATATCTATATACTTCATTTATCAAATGGGATATGATTCCATCATTCAGTTGTATGGTAGAATACTATATCATGAACTGATTCCATTACTTTTACAACAACACCTCTCATGGATGGTTCTAATAATAGATTATATATATATATTAATAATGGAATAAATATATTTTTTGGAAATATAATGAACCATATATTCTTTTACCACTTTATCTACTACAAATTGATTATCATTGGCATGGTACACGTAAATAACAAAATCCAGGAACCAGTGTGGTTAATTTTTTATAGCCACATAACATATATATTATATATAAGATTATTTAAATGAAGCATATGATATTTATAATATAATAATAATTACATACATATAATCTAATACCTGAATTCCTTCCATCATCTTCTTTTAAAAATGGAATCCTTACTAACATGTACATATGACATACAGTCTCACTGACTTTCATGTAATTCACTATACACAATCATTTTCAATGGTGGGATTTAAATAATAATTATTGTTAAACTTTTTAATTATATCATGATTATTATTCTATATTTGATGGAACAAATACATCATTATCCATAGTTATCATATGATTGTCATTTTATACCAATGAGATGAATATAATCAAAGAAGATGATGTGAACATGGTTAATTATGTAATTTTATATAATATAGAAATAAAATGTGTAATAGAAAATTTGAAAATGGTTCTTATTAAATAAAAAAAATTGATATATGATTGTTATATTGGATGATAAATAATGTACGTTGTGAGTTAAACTTGAGTTAATAGACAATTTAATAGAAACACCATTTTAAAAATTGTATTGATTAATTTCTTAAATCATATTCTTCCAAAAATATATTAATAAATATTTTTAATAGGTGTATTTATATGTAACAACCCGACCCAGAAGGCACATTATGGAGCATCGATCTGGTCGTCCACATGACCTTAAGTGAGACTCCATGTATGATAGAGGTTTAAAACAAGTTGTGAGGGTATTACAAGTTATTCTTTTTGAGAATAAACCATCTTTTATCAGAGAAAAACACCAGTGGAAATAGATAAACAAAATTCGGATAATATATAAAAAGATCAAAACCAATTTCATAAGACTGCCAAAACAGCACATACAATATTCAACTGAATTTTGAAATATGCGCTCTAAATATTAGTGTCAAATTCTTAAAAACACAGATGAATATAAAGTCACTAATAACTCTCAAGTAGATCCTGAAGCACGTTTGGTTTCCTAATCCGTGATCCAATACAAATAAGAAACCTATCAAAGGTCTGAATCCCTTAACCTATCGTGCAATTGTAATGTCTATTCGGGTACTGATCAGATAGCCCGAGTAGGGTGTGTGTAAAACCTAGTAATCCACCAATAATAGTATTTAAAAAATTTCCATTCCAATGATGGTGAAGATATTATATAAATAAAATAATACAATTAATAACCTAATAATTATCACATTATCATTAATTAATTATTTAATCATATTATGTCGTGGGTTCCCTTGGATGCATATACCAATCAACTAGATTTGGCTCCTATTGGAGCCTGAAGTGTTCCCTAGGTAATATCAAATATTAATACCTTCTTCAACTCATGTAATAGAAAGAAGTTTTCAAAGTTGATATGATATCTTATTACCTGATTTGACTCATGCCTGAGTTATAATTATTATCATATGGGGTGATATATCAGAGTTCCATTATTACCATTCATTAAAATCAACAATAAATTAGAATTTTACCTAAAAAATATTAAGTAATATTACCATGTAACCATTATTACTTCTCAATAGAATTACATTTTTCCCATTCATTTACTCATATGTACAATGACCATGTTTCCATTTATACATCCCTTTTGAATGACCATGTTCCCATTCCATTACTCATAAGTACAATTACCATGTTACCATTTATGCTTCCAATTTAGAATTACCATGTTCTCATTCATTCACACATAATTAATTCATAATTAAATATCCACCTCACTTGCATTTATAATTCATCAATTAGATAAATACAAAAAAATACTTAGTTAACTCGACAATTATTTATGTACCCCAATCACACTACTTAATTCCTCAATTAATTAATCAATAACACAATTTATATTTCATAAATAATTCTTCGGAATTTTTTATCTCATTGAAAAAATCAACCCTTCTTAATTAATTACACAATTAATTATTTAGATCATAGTATCAAGCTACATAATTAATTTACATTTAACTATAGAAATATATCCAATTGAATATCTCATAATAAATTCCATAGATAATTATCAACATTACAACACATCACTCTTATAATAAATTCCACCAATTTAATTATCCGTTAAAAACTACACCTGAATATCATGGTCAATTAATCAATTGATCATTTAATTAACTAATGCATAGATTAATATTTTAGTCAGCCTAATTAACCAAATTAATTAATTCAATTTCTAAGTAATTATATCAATTATACAGTCATTCATACACACATCAAATCCATAAAGATGGGAATTTCTTATTAGACCACATACCTCAATTTTTTGATTGGAATTATTTCAATTGAAATCCCCATAAACCGAGAAGCACAACGATGTAGATTTGTGTTCCAAATAAAAATCCCTAAATCAAGATCATGGATATCATGATCTAAAAAATATAGATCTAGATCATCAATCCTAGATCTAGATCTCTCCAAAAGGTGAATATCTATGAAATAGAGGATGAAATCCCACCATAATATCAAATAATGAGATAAGAATGAATGTGATAGGTATCAGAATGAGATCCAATTACTAGAAGGTAGAAGATAATTCAATTATGCTTTTAAACAAGAAGAATGCAGGTCGGAAAGCCATAAAACCCCTCCCAAAAGATCTTAAATTGTCCAGAAATATCTAGTCCTGATAAATGGTCTAATTTGAGGTGTTTTGGATGTCCATGGGATTTTAAAAAAAATAATGGACAAAATAAATACCAGACAATGTTTTCTAGGCACAAGATCAAAATAGATTAAACCATGCACCAATCGTGTGGCCCCCATTGTCTAGGATTGCAAGATTACCTGGGTTTGGGTGGACGATTTTTTCAAACCATGCGCCAACTGTGAAAACCCCATTTTCCTCAAAATTCTATTAAATCTCCACCAAAACTCACCCTAATTAATTAATCCAATCCAATTCTCTTTAATAAAAACAAAACGTACATAAATCACACCTGATATAACTCTTGAAGTGTTCTAGATCTTACAACCTCACAACCATATAACAACTCATACACAAGTAGTACATCCTTGATAATCATAGATTCTGAGCCAAAATTATTGGTGTATTGAGAACCCATATCTACTTCCCTTTCCCATGTTTCCTCTTGCACATGTCAATGTTTCAATAATAGAGGAAGCATCATCATGATCATTCCCAAAACACTTTATCATTGTGTTCTCACACACCAATAAGATTCTCTTGAAAGGACATTTCTATCTCCATGTCCACAACATATACATAAAAAATGATAACGGTTGGGGTGACACTACCATAGATCTGAAACATGGAATACATCGTTTATAGAATTGTATTTATGTGGAAGATCGAATCAGTATGCCACCAGTCTGATTCTCTCCACTACCTCAAATTTTCCAACAAACCTAGGCGCCAAATATCCAATCCTTAGTATCCTACAATGACCCCACATATGTGACACCTAAAGTAACACATGATAACCCTCTATTGTAGTGACTCCTATTTTTACTCGATGAACTATATACTATTTTATAAAATATTTCTAGAGCTTGACATTGAGTCAGTGTGGGACTTTAGGGATTGGGGAGCCTCGATGCATCGATATTTAAAAAAATAAATATATTTGGACATTGACATGCTGTTTTTTTGAAACATACATAAATCCCCTTTGGAGTCTTTGATTAGATTTATGGGACAATATATGAGTCTATAACATTGTGTTTACCATAGGTGCAACTTAGGGTCATCTTCACATGGATTTTTGTTTAAGGCTCGTTTATTGAAGGGATGTTATGAGGTATATTTAATTAATGGTATAATTATTTAAATATATTACATAAAAAACAACATCTCCTAATTGGTTTTCATGACAAAAAGGGAAGGAAAACTCTTATCCTCCCTGTCCTTCCCTTTGTTGATGATTGGAAACGATGCTAGATTTAAAGGATGAGGTTATTCTGATATCTTTTTCTAATGAAGATCATTATCAAATCATGAAATAGAATGAATTGTGAATCTTTATTGATCCTAATATTCAAATTTCCTCACATTGGGTAGGAATATTTTAATATGGGTCCAGATCCATTTCGTTATGCATTTTTTTATGGTTCTAGAGACCAAATAAAATTGATTTTGATCCCTTTTAGGTGGATTTATTTGATTTTGTGGAATAGAGGGGTGAATTGTGTTGTTTTATAGGTAATTCTCAAATGAAATTACTATCTACACGATGTGAAGTCCAGTTAAACATGCCAGGTAGATCTTTCTATTTACGGAAGACGTGCGTTTAGGACTATATGCCATGAATGGGTGTTACACGCCCTCTAGTGCCCAAATCCATCTGACCATGGGACATAGTTTGGGTTAGCCATTTGAAAATGTATGGTTGTGTACTAGAAAACTACCAAAATACATAGACACGAGGTATGATACATGGACATTGGAAAACAACATAGGCTGGTGGCCATTTAGGCAAACACGTCATGGAGTATGGGATACATAGCGTGTGAGGGACACATTTGGCCAGTCTATATAGAAGAAGAACATGACTATTGGATGAGCGATGGAGTATACTGTGTGTACCTCCTCTACATACCAGGTACCCCTACATGGTTTTGAACCTATATGGACTAGACACATGGGAAGGTTCTCGATCAGGATCACACTCCCTGTTTTTCACGGTGCATGCTATGTACTATTCGGATATCTTCCATGGATCTTCTACCTTGTGTATCTCATTCTCTAGGACATAGATTTGGGATTTTTAGTAGTCTATAAAATGTGATTTTCTGGATAGGACGAGATGTTGTAATCTTTTATTGATTATTAGATACAAGGTGGTCTGAATTTGGAAAAATGCTATGGGGATTTAGTGAGGTGATGTTGGAGATCAATGTGGTTCATATAGACAACTGATAGAACTATTACATCCTTGATGTAATTGGGAATGGGTTTTCAGTACATCATTTCATAGGTGGACATAAGAATCTTCATGTCATGGGTGTGAGTTCATTACCTTTTGGTAGTATCCACCATGGGTGTTAATCCTCTGATGGACTATGGAGTGGGTTTCCCCATGAAATTCATGATGTTAGAGTATGTACTCCCATGTTAGACCATGGAGAAGGTCCTCTAACTGTAGATTCAGTAATCACCTATTGGATGAGGGCATGTGTCCTCCATATATGGCATATATCTCAAGTTGGTACTTCACTACCATGTATGGTTGGTGTCCCCTATTATATGAGTCAGGTACTCCCCTATTGTTACAGGGTACATGTCTTCGATACGTCTTATTCCGGCATAGTCTGTACTTATGCATCATGTTAGAGAGTGGGTCTGCAAGACTAGGGTTGGTACTCCCCTACCATGCCATCGTGAGGATCTCCCATACTAAACAAGTTTATCAATTTAGTACTCCCTTGTTATTTTAGGGTGGGGTTCCTCCAACTAGATGTAGAACACCCCTACAGGGTTAGGGTGTGGGTTATCAGTTTAGAAAAGGGCAGTCACTTATGGTATCGGGGTCCAGGTCTATCATGAGTAGTAATCCCATATTGGATCAAAGTGTGAGACCTCTCTTACGGTGTAATACTCCCTCGCCTCTATGTAGAAGCAGTGATTAGGCCTCCAATGGAGCTAAATCTCCCTTAAATATTGGATACAGTTACAAGGATAGGACTCTTCAACATGATGTGAAGGATAATTACATATGATTTAGTGTTCCCTCAAAGGACTGAGTTGTGGGATACAACATAAAAGAGTGATAAAGGATTTGTATATCAGATAGAAGCAGTTCGCCCTCAACTATGAGGTAGTGGAGAGTCATGAGTCCCACTGTTAACTCTTGTTAGAGAGGATGAACATGCTGCAAATACTAGAATTTTGCTCACTCAACATTGTGAAGTAGTGAGTTGTGGTACTCTCCACATGGTTTTCATTATGTTTCATTGGGTGTGAGGTAATGATGAAAGAACCTATACTGTAGGGAATTGGATTCAGACCTAGTAAGATGTTCTATGTGGATGTACCAATAGGAATCGTAAAGTTCTTCTCAATGGAGTTCAACAATTAGACGGTTTCCATCTAGGATGGACGATCTCATGGAGTGTGTTCTCGTGGTTTTGTGTTATGGTTAGATCCTATTAAGAGAATCATCTTATTGGCTATGGGAATAGTACCTCATAAGAAATAATATTTGAGATGTGTATATCTGGGTGATTTCTTGGAGTCCTTACGGTGTTGTCACACATCCGGGTTGACAACACTTATAGATTGAGGTGAAATTTCATGTATTTCTGAGGATTCTTTTAGATGGAGTTTCTCTCCCAATTGGGTTTCCCTATGGCTATGTCAAGTGGAATATTGCCTTTCAATTGCTCTCTTTTTCTTTTGGGGTTTTTAGGGAACATAATGATTATTTATATACTCACCCATGCATGGTATTTTCCGTGATATGTTATGGTTGTTTTTAGACAAAAATCCTTTCGACATAGTCCTTGGAGGACCCGAGGTAGGCAGAGCATAGTGACCAATAATGACGGAGGTTTTTAGCAGATCATGTCTGAGGTGATTCCCTGTATTTTTACCTAACAGTGTTCTACTCCATTGGATATGGTTAGATGTGTTAATAGTAAACATTAGTGGGGGTAGTTTTTCCCTTTTATGCTTTCAGTACTTCTATTGTACTTTGGTTATCGGATATAGATGAATTCATGCATTGGATGGAATTCATGTTTACATTTCATCATATTGTGAGAATAGAGATTTATGAGTGCATAATTGCACATATTCAATGCCTCCAAAGTTATTAATATTTCTTCATGGTGTTAGTTGCCAGCTACTGGCCTATTGGAGGTGTACATGGGGTGTTATGGCTTTGGCCTCATCGGGCCTATTCATTACATAGTGGTATCATGAGAGGTCAGTTCCATATTAGGATAATAGTGTTGTGAGCTTGATTTGGGTTTCATATCAATAGTGTCATGATGTTTTTATATTTCCAGTCAGGCCATAGGTTACAATGTTCATGCGGAAGTTGAGGAATCGATTCACCTGGACAATGAAAACCTTTTTTTTGACAATGTACATTAGGATACTTGTCTCAAGAAAAATAAATTGTACATGAATCATAAAGGAATGGGTTTTGGATTTTTTTTTATCATTCTTGATTCAGCCCCCAGATATAATCTTTGAAAATTGTACAACTTAATTTAATTTCATGATGAATACAAGAACACAACTATATAGTATTCCACAACATGATCGTGATAATGATCCACCCCTTGATGAGGCTTTGGCGTCGGGCACTGATTCTGAGGTGTTACTTCTGGGTGGTATTATGTTGGTGCCACCTCCCATAGAGAAATATTCTTTACTAGTAATTCATGCCAAAGACATGGGTAGTATGAGTTAACTACACGAGTTTTAGAGGTGGAGACCTCTAAGTTAACTAAGGCATCCAGACCCCAATGCGATAGATTACTAACTCGAGGCTGGCATATGCATTTTCCGCTTAGTGAGGACACCTCCTGATCTAATGGTGGTCCATTCTGTGAGACTTATACATTTTTTATTTTGTAAATGGTGGAGTCTAGGGATACAGACTCAGGATGAGGTGATTCTCACCTGCTTGGAGTTCGAGTGACTCATCAACAAATATTTTTACCAAGCCACATTGAGATCATTGTGTATCTATAAGATATTATCTTTTTGAAAGGGTTTCATGATTGTGGTGGAGTATTATTTGATGGTTACATACATGTAATGATACCTCTTGGATATAGTAAAGATCCATTATTTAGAGCATGAATCTTCTAGGATGAATTTCATCATGAGATTAGGGTGTTTTTTATTCCACTAATAATTACCACCTTCGATGGAGTGTTGGATCATGCCTTGGTTGTGGAATGTTTCCTTCGTAAAGAATTAGTGGATGTGATATACAATAGTGGTCACATGGATGATAAATCTATTGGAGATGTCGTGTGATAGGTGATAAGATTACGGTACAAGAGGCATACCCATGCTTAGAAATATATGCATAGGTCCATAGATTTGGTGAAATTCATATGATATGGTCAACTGCAAGAGAGGTAGTGTTACCCATTTGAATTTCGAGGTCATATCACTCAAGATTTTGAGACCTGCCATGATATTAAGAGGGATCCGGCTAATGATATACCTTATAAGAAAGATTACTTATAGAAATGTGTTTTTTGATGTGGTGGAAATTGTGGAGGATCTCAGAGAGTGGGAAGAGGTGGCTTGTAGTTTGAGTAATTTTCACCCCCCACCTTTAGGAGTTATGTGCCAGCATTAGGGATCTTAAGGATGTGGGTGAGGGAATTTATTGGTAGTAGAGGCCATTTATCTGAATGCTCCAAGGAAAAATAGAAATAATCCTAAAGTCATTTCTATGTTCAGTAGTAGTAATTTTTAGACACTATTGAGGGTACTATTTTTTCTACACATTCTTGAGGTTTATCCTATCTAGCATGAGGCTTTGGTCAAAACCCATATTGGTTGTTGCATTATAAGGCCCATTATGACCCAATATGTGTTGGGGTAGCACTTTTTTTGGTACCCTTGCCTGTTGGGAGTCATCTTTGTAAATGACACGCTTGAGGGTGATGTGGTGCAGTTTGATGTATCTTTGAAATCATGAGGAAGGGGTCACTTTCCCCACTAAGATGAATTTTTTGACTCAATCAGAACCTTGTAAGATAGTTTTTCCCACCCAAATAGAACATTTTGGCGGTGTGGTGGATTGGTCCTTGGACTTTTTTTAGGGAGTTTTTATGCAAGAATATATTGCAGCAGGATCTCACCCTGACCGAAGAGTTTTTTGGTTGAAACAGCTTTATGTCGAACGCCCGGGAAGAGGGAGAGCCTTGATTAGAATCATATTGTAGTGTAATAGTTAGAACCTTTGATATTTCCATAGTGCGGATTGGTTTCCAACCATCCATACTCAGTTGTGATGCTACTAGTCGGTGTGGTATTATTTTTTGTGAGATGTGTGGCAAATGGAGGTGCATAGATGACGGGACTGATAGGACCCAGTTTTTACACTTGGGAACCCTTATTCTGTCTGTGAATACCCTCTCATTATCAACATTGATATTGAATGAAAAAATGATTGAGGAGGATGTTGTATAATCCATCATGAGGTGGATGAGAACTAAGGGTTTCGGTCAGTATCTGAGTCCAGTTAGCGTGGTGGTGTATTCCTACACCCCATGATAGTAGATGGACTGTGGTTTTGGGTGTTTTTCTACTTGTCACAACTATGGAGACATGTATCATTTTATGAACAATGTTCACTGGATAGAATCATGAAATCTGATTGGTTTGATCTTGGTGGTTCCACTATGTGAGTTCTTTCAAGTATCAAAAGAACATTTTTTGAGATCACTAGCATGTGAGTGCTATGGGGATGTCAATTTCTTCCCTTGTACATATAATTTTGATTTTCGTTGATAAAATCCCTATGGTGGGGAGAATTTAATTACATAGTTTTTAACCTAATAATCTTCTGAATATTTTAGAAAATATTTTTTGAGCAGGGAACTAAGTTGGCTTGGCAGGTCGGGCCCTGGATAGCGTCAGTGCGGCGATAATAAAAATATTAATTATACTTTTTCAAGTGCACATTCTTTCACTTGACACATAAATTACACCCATTAAAAGTCTCAGAAAATAATTATAGTACTGATATTGAGTCTAGAATGTTGTGTTCGACCTTGGCGTGACCTAAAGTCTTATGCATCAAGAGTTTTATTTTGGGGCCATTTGGTGATGTGTTATTATGAGGTGGATTTAAATTAATTGAATATTTAATTTTATATCTATCATAAACCCATCCCCACCCCTAAATTTTTTATCCTAAAACAAATATGACAAAAAATATCCTCCTACATCTCCTTCCCTTTATCGACAAATGAAAATAGAGGTGAATCCACTAAATGAGGTGCTGTCGATCTCCATTTCTAATGCTCATCATCATTATATTGACAACCATAATGATCTGAGCATCATTCTTAATACAAATATTCATCATTTAACCCACGAGGTATGATGATTTTAGATTTTCTCTCGATCCATTTATTATACATTGTTTTATGGTTTTAGAGCACAAATGCAATTTCATTCGATCCCTACTATGTAGATCTGTAATTCTTGTGGAAGATTGAGGTGAATCAGGGAATTTAACTAGTAATTCCCACTTAAATTACCATCTACATGGTGTGTAACTCAGTGACACATGTGTTATATCTCTTATTGGTTGAGTTAGACAAAAATTTGGGACTACAGATCATGTATGGGTGTTACATGTCAAGTAGTACACTAAACCATGTGACCATGGGACATTTCACGAGATTTCGATGTGAAAATGCATGGTAGTGTTCTTGAACATGGCCATGATATGTGGACATGGGGTCTAATACATGGAAATAAGAAAACTGCATGGTTAGGTGGATATCTATCAGAACAGATCATGTCATATGGTATACACTGTGTGTGATGGACATGGTTGGTAGGTCTGTGTAGAAGTGGAAAATAGACATGGTCCATGTGATGTGGGAAAATATTTGTACCTCCTCCACATGATATGTTCCCCAGCATGGGTTGGAACCTATGTGTACTAGATACACGAGAATGTGCATGGGAGTTCTCACACATAGTGTGTGCCCTGGTGCACGCCAGGTACTATTTAGAGATCCTTTGGGGATCTTCTTCCTTATGCACCTCTTTGTTTGGGTAATAGATTTAGGTTAGTATGTAGTCCATAATTAGTGGTTTTGTTGCATTGGATAATTTTTTTGCCTCCATTACAGATTACGAGATATGATGTGGAGTGAATCATGAAAGAATAATGTGGAGGTGTATTAAGATGATGATGGATATTAATTTGATTCATTTAGGGCAATGCTTGGATTGTTACTCCTTAAATGGACTAGGGTTTCAGTTTTTATTACCTATAAACATTTGTGGATATGGGACTACCCACGCCATGGGAATTGGTTCGTTGACTTTTGGTAGTTTCCTCTAGGTATGTTACTCCTCTGATGGAATATGGTGTGGGTTTCCCCATGACATTCATGAAGGTCAGGTTGGTAATTCCCTATAAGACCAAGGAGCATGTACTCCAATCATAGGGTCAGTAATCCCTCATTGAATCAGGGTACATGTCCTCCATAGATGATGTTTCAATGGAATGGGTACTCCCCTATCGGATAGGGTGTGGAACATCTATTATAGGAGGCAGTACTCCCCTTTCATTATAGGGAACAGGTCCTCCCTATGTATTGTTCCTGATGATTCCTTACACCCCTGCCCTGCTTGGTACTGGTTCCCAAATCCTAAGGTTGGTACTACCCTACTATGTCATTGTGAGGATATCTAATTGTGAATGAGTTAGTAGAGTCGGTACCACACAGTTATTCCCATGTTCGGGTCTCCTAGACAATGACTAGTACCCCCCCTACTTGGTTAGGGTGTTGGTCCATGATTTACAAATTGGTAATCCCCTATCATATTAGGGTATGGTTCCATAATGATTAGTGCTCCCCTATTTGATCAGGGTGCATATCCTCATTTATGGAGTAGTACCCCCTATATCTGAGTAGATGTGAAGAGAGGGACTCCATTGGAGTTGGATACCCTACGATAATGGGATACAATTATGAAGATAATGCCCATACACATGATGTGAACAATACCCATATAAGATATAATTTCCCTCGATGGACTGGTATGAAGGACACCCTTTATAAGAGAGATATAGGTTTCACAAGATAGTTAGGATAAGTACTCCCTTGACTATGGGGAAGTGGTTAGGCATGATTCCATCTATTATATCTTATTAAAATGGATGCACATGGTGCGTATTATGGAGTAGTTCAACCTCAATTTTGTGTAGTGTTGAGGGGTGAGCCTCTTCAATTGGGTTTCCTTATCTTGCACAAGGCATGTGGTAATAATGATAATAGCTCTGGTGTGGGGTACTATAGTTGGAATTAGTATGATGTTCTTGATAGAGAATGTTCTCCTAGACATACCCTTAGGAATGGTAGAATTTTTTCACATTTTAGTGAATCTCTCAAATGGGTGCCATCTGGGATGGATGAGCTCATGAAGTGTGCATTATTGGATAAAGGTTATGGCTACAACCTATATAGAGAATCATGTTCATGGTTATGAAATTATAACCACATGCGAAATAGCGTTTGAGAAGAGTATATCATGGTGATTTATGGGATTCTTTGTGGTGTTCTCACATGTTGGGGTCGACGCCCCTTGCAGACCGAGATGACTTGTTATGTACAATCGATGATGGTTCAAGATAGATATTCTCTATCTATTTGGTTTACCTCTGGCTACATCACACAGGTTGTTTCCTTTTTGGTTATCCTTTATTATTTTGGGGGTTTCAGGCCCCCTAATGAGTATTTTTATACACAGTCATGCATGGTCTTTTCTTGAACATGTTTTGTGTCTTGTTCAGACAATATTCCATCAGACAGGGTCCATAGATTACCCAAGGTAGGAACAAATTAGTGATCTAGACAGACTGAGTATTTTATTGGATATCATTCAAGGATATTTCAGTTGATAGTGATGTTCTTATTCTAAGATATTTTGATTGTTTTACACTTTTAATTGGTGGGCATTGATTTTCCCTTCTACCCTTTCAGTACTTTTATTGTTACATGGTTTTGGGATATAGATCTATGCATGAATTGGTTGCCTTTGGTTTTTACATTTTATCATTTTTGTGAGATTTCAGATGTGTTTACACATATGGTTATGTAGAAAATTCCTCCCTTGTATGTAATATCCCTTCTTAGTGCTAGCCGCCTGCCCCTGGACTACTCGAAGACGGTATAGGGAGTTGCATCCTAGGCCTTGTCAGGTCGAGTCGGGACAACTGTAAACTATAGTGATCCTCTTCATCTATCAGCACAAGATTTCAATATACTCTGAGCTGAATATAAACATTTTTTTAATCAATGGTAGCTACTCCATTGTCTCCGACACAGGACTCAATCCCAACATCTCTGATTCACCTACTTCCATCGACCATAGCAGTAATCTACATGGCCTAAAATAAAGAGACATGAATGGTTATATATGTATATTTTTCTAATATCTATTGTTATTTGAAAACTCTACTAAATCGATGCTATTCTTCAAATAAACACCAATGCATGCACAGAATCCCGCAACATATCCTCAAGCACCTGTATAGTATGCTTGAACTGCCAACATGTCTAGGTCTGGGATGACATACTCAATAAAAACAATGTACCAAGAACATTCTGCAAGCCCTGCCAGGCATGTGAAGTAAATCATAAATGATGATCTTAAAATATATTCCATGGAATCCCATGTAGACGAACATCCTCCCGAACCCACAGTTCTCTTAACTACTCTTCTGTAAAGGTGTCCATTATAGGTATGAAATGTAGTGTTGTTTACAGTTAATCTAAAATGACCCAAATTGCTTCATTCACCATTGGATTCATTGGATGACTGATTAAAAATTCATTGTAATGTCATCAAAATTCAATTCTAGTATTTTAAATGGTCGTATTAAGTCTCCAAGTCATTGATTCACTAACTTCACCTATTGACATAAGAATTTTTTTTTCAAATACCCTGTTGTATCATTTTTCATGATTAGCCACCAAAACAACCATCGTGTGTCATGGTAAATTTGGGTAAAACCATGATTCACAACCCACTTTGACGCATGGAATTGTTGGATGATCACCTCTCATATAATTTTAGGCACAAAAAAATAGATTCCTCCCATATATTTTCTCAAACACATCTATCATCCAATTTAAGGTGTCCCTATAATCTCGAAGCTTTCCCTTAAGTCCAAGCACTTTAGATCCTCAAATTGTGTGTCCCTGATCCATATCAAAAGTGTAGAATCCATTTCCACTAAAACAATATTCATATTCCCCTTACTCTCTTGAACCACCACATGAATTTCACCTAGAAAATGTCATCATCTTAAACTCTGAACTTGACTCCTATCCCATCTGAGTCCAAGTTTTCTTCCTTAAGTCCTCATCCACACTATTTTCATTCCAAGGCATATTTTTTAGTTTAATAAAAAAGGCTACATGTAGTATAACCCTCTCTGTTTCGAAAGATTCATATCACAATGTGAAAAGATATACTTCAGGGTCTTGTGATCTATATAAACAGAAAAAAATCACCAAAAAAATATAGTTTTTCCAACACATAAGAGCATAAAACCCTGCTTTCAGCTTCTGGTCAAGCATATTGTAATTTTATTCATACGGCCTCAACTACCAAGTCCCATATTCCAAAAATCGATCAGATTACATCAATACTGCTCTGATTCCAATATGAAAAGTGTAAAATTAATTCATGAACATCTAATGATACTCAAGTGGGATAAAAACTAAGAAAATCATAAAAATATTCAAAAACATGTGAAAATAATTCTAACATTCTTCCATCCACTCAATATTTATCCCATTCTTGGTCAATATATAATGTGGTGGTTCCAAATGGGAAAAATCTTGGTTGATCCTCTTGTAATATCAATCTAATCCCAAAAAGTATTTTATATTGAAAATATTCATTAAATGCTTCCAATAAACCATTACTTTAAACATCTCCAAGTCCACTAACACACCTTCCTCTAAGTTGATGTTCCCCTTGAAGTGTACTTAATCAACCCAAAACTAACACTTTGATATCTTTCTGTATAACTAATTATCCCCCAGTATAATCCAGATGATGATAAAATATTGGTAAGGATCATCATGGGTCTTGGAGTACACAGATATTTTGCCTAAAAACATCGTCCCAAACTAATCCAGATACAGATGAATGATCATGTTCATCAAATCCATAAACAATACCAGTGAATTTGTCAACTGAAAGAGAATTACAAAAAATTCATATTGGCCATACATTCTCAAAAAATCAGCCCTTGGTATATCATTAGTCCGAACTCTCAACTAATGATACCCTAATCACAATTCGATGTACAAGGACACAGAATCTTCGTTCAACTAGAAAAACAGATTATTGATGTGTAGAAGAGGAAATCGGTTCTTCACAATCATTTTTTTCAACATCTGGTAATGGAAACATAAACATAAACTCACATTGGACATCTTTGTCAACACTTCAGGTGATCCACAAGGTGATGTACATGGATAGATAAATCCAATAACTCCCAAGTCTTCCAATCATGTCATGAGATATGGAAGCTTAGCTGGTGCTATTTTGTACGGTGGAATAGATATTGGATCAGCAACCAAAATGAGCTCAATAGTGAATTTCAAATCACTATCTGGTCTTATACATGAGAAGTATTCATGAATAAATCTTGAAATAGGGCCACTACTGGTTGATGTAAATCTTTCCTAACACCCCCATCATCAAGAAATAGACTATAAACTCAGACTTTGAGCTCTCCCATTTGGTGAGTGATTGGACCTATTAGGCTTTCATATATATTACACTATCAACATTGACTATATGGGTTACCCTAATGAGGCAAGAAGGATACTCTCCTATGGTAAAAATCAATGTGGTCTTAGTATAAGACTAGAAAATCCATGCCCATAATTAGGTTGAAGCCTATCCTATCATGAATATATAGATACAATTGAAAATGATATTCCCTGATCTCTATTTAACATACTTTTTGTTGACATATGTCTCTAGATAATGATTCCAATGGTGTATCGATAGTCATTACTCCACTCTTGAACTCCACCTCGAGGCTCAAACCATTAAAAAGTTTTGACAATTCAATGGAATGAGAGGAACCAATAAAAATTAAGGTTGTACTAAAAGAAGATGTTACTAGAATAGTACCATTCATTTTCAATGGTTCGTCCTCCCTCTCAACTAGTTTAGGTATCACTGCATGTAATTTTCTTTCCCCTCTTCGATATGATAATTTATAACTACCTTGATTAGAACCACTCTACTGATATGAGAGCTATAGAACTATATCACCACATCCACTGCATCTACCGCCTCGTCCAGTAGAACTCTAGTTTCCAGACCAATATGGTGTAAAAGTACCCATTCCCACACATTGACTATACTCAGCTCCACCCTTATCACCAGTCTATCAATACCACTGGCATAATGTCTGTCGGTTTCCCATATTGATGCATGAAATAATCTCTATTGGTGGTCGGGGATATTTTCTACTATTGTTTCCAATACTTCCACAGTAATGGAAGATCACCCAAAAAAGGTATTGTCCAACTAACCCTCCTGTATGTGTACTCTACTTCCCACCTCAATCAGTAATGTTGTAATAATAACACTTCCTGCTCTCGGAAGCTAAACCTAATGATCATAAATTGACAAATACATATATAGTATGTGATTTCTCCCTTAGGATACCTTCATCTATGAGTGAATGATACACAAATTCAAAAAACATCATTAATCATAGACGATTTATTTCAAAATTACTCTCACAATTAAGTACATCCTAAAAGTGTTTCACCATAGCTTCATCATATACTACTAACTCTGGAGAAAAGCATTGAAAATCTATGAATCATCCAACATAATCCATGATGGACATGATCCACTAGTTCGGATGTATGAACTCTAAAGATTTCTGTTGTTTCATCATCTCTGGAAAGAAGTGCTACAAAAACCACTCCATGAATTCATTCCATAACATACCATTATATGTCCAGTTCACACCTAAATGTCCCACTGATTCTATGTTGTTCCCCATAAAAAATAAGTATCTAGATCAACCCTCCTCTCAGTCGGAGTCTCAAAATGGTGATGTGTTGTCTCTATGAACTCAAGCTAGAATTTAGATCCCTCAATTTCACTGACACTAGTAAAATTATGAGGATGTTACAACTAAAACTCCACTGCCAACTCAGATATATTTTTCAAACACCTCCCTTGGTCTCTTTCCATGAATTGCATGAAGTGAGTAATATTCTCCCAATACATAACCCCTTCATCTTCAGATGGAACCATCAGTTCCTCATATTCCCAGACTAAAAGACCATTCCTAGACATTCCAATTGGTCTTCCACTCAACAGGCATCATAGAAGTATTTTTCTACAATTCCATACACACATCAGATGTCACATAATACAACCTGAAAATATTTACGTAAGAGGAAAAATCAAAATCTATCACCACATGTCTTTTCTCAACATCTTGCCACCTGGTCAGAACTTGGGTGATATCACTACCATTCACCACCTTACTCCAATTTTTTGGTTAATAAGTGTAAAAACCATATCATAATCACGTTTCCCATTTATACACCAATTTATTCTAATTTCACATTGATTTTAAAAATTTCTCAATTCATGTTAGGAACCATTTAAAATTTCAAACTCATAAATAAGGAAAATAGTTCAATTTCATCAAGTTAACCATTACCCAGTTTTTTCAGGTGTGTGTTTGTGTCTAAAATAATGCAAGTATCAATAACCCTAAGTTCTTAGAATGACACATGAAGACTCATATATAGTTCCTTTCCATTCCAGGAATAAATACTAAAAAATAATCATAAACAATAATCACATCACACCATAACTATGTCACCCAAGGTGATATAATATTCAATTGTAACATGGAAGAACAATAACAACAATCCCACCTTAGATACTCGATTTTTCCCTCATATATAGGTTTAAAAATCTCATGCATGAGCTCATTATCATGATCTCATTATTAGGCCCCTATTTTTCATAGTCTCTGATCTAAATTTCCCAAAATTGTAAGACAAAATAAAAAGTTAGAAAATTGGACTGTTGATTCCTTATTGTAAAATCCCAACCCCGGAGCCACGCGTTAGTGCTCCGAGACAGTTGAAAAAATTACATCATACATTCCACCACATATTCTAGAGCGTAATGACTAGAATCGGGGGTCTAGAAGGTAAATCATGGTGAAAATATACCCTCTTTCATTAGAGTTAAGCATTAGAAGAAAATTATAAACAAATTCAAAAGAATATATATCCATAATAATACCTATGTTATAAGATTACCAAAACTGTGAATTCAATATCCAACTAAAAGGAAAATTAGGATATGAAAATATAAGTGTCATCTTCATAAAAACCCTTATGAAAATAATTAATTTAATGACACCAAAGTAGGTCTCAAATATAATCTATTTCCCTAGTCCAAAATCTAACCCTAATAAGAAATCTAACATAGGGGCCTTTCCCATAACCTCTTAGAAAAGTCTCTTCGAGTACCGATCATGAAACTTGAGCAGGGTATGAGTATAACTCAGAAGACCATCACCAATGGTGTCTAAAATATGTACAGTCAAAATATTGTGTAGTATTTATATAGATAAAATAATACAATTTATACATAATAGGTTATTACATTATCATATATTATTTATTTAATCATATTAACACATAGTTTCCTATGGATATCTTTACCTCTGAATTAGCTTCATCTCATACCGATGCTTGGTGTGTTCCCTAGGTAATATACTATCATAATACCTACTTCGACTCATGCCAGAGATCAATGTATTCAAAGGTGGTATGGTATCTCAATTTATTATTTGACTCAAATTATAGTATGAAGTAATATCACGTGAGTAAATATCTCAGAGTTCCATGGTTACCATTCTTTAAATTCAAATATAAATGAACCTTTTAACTATAAAAAATTCATATGTAAGATGAAAATGTTACCATTCTTACTTATCAATATAATGAACATGTTTTTATTTTATTACTCATATGTACAATGACTAGGTTAACATTTATACATTCCTTTTGAAATACTATGTTCTAATTAAATTAATCATAGTTACAACAACCATGTAATATTTATACTTCCCAATTTAGAATGACTATATTCCCATTCTTTTATAAAAAAACAATTCATAACTAATTATCCTCATTAATTCCATTACTAATTCTTACATATTTAAATACATCAACATCCTTAATTTAATCCACAATTATATAAGTTTTTCAATATCATTAATTAATTCATCAATTACTTAATTAATGAAACAATTTATATCCCATAATTAAATATCCCAAATTAATTATGGAATTAAAAATATGAACACTTCATTTTTAATTCCACAGTTATATTTTAGATCAAAATAGCAAGGCTCAAAATTAATTCATGTTTAAATATCTCATAGAAATTAAGTATCTCATGACCAATCCCATGATTAACTAGATAAGATTACAACCCCTAACTCATATAATGAATTTCCAAAAATTATGTATCTAATAGGAAATCCCATTAATATAATGAAAAATTCTCCAATTAATCATTAAATTCAAGAACGCATCATTAAATCAATTATTCCACCTAATTAACCCAATATATGATGTCAGTTGCTATGGAATGATTGAAATTATACAATCATGCATATACACATCAAATTTATGACAATGGAAATTATATTTTTGGGAAACTCCCTAAATTAATTTATGGACATTTTTTCAATGGGAATCCCCAAATTCCTAGTTACACAACAACGTAGATCTTGGTTTTGATATATATATATCTAAATAAAGATCTTGTATATCAATATCTATTCATTATAAATCTCTATCTACAATCTTATATCAAGATATCAACAAATGAAACTAGATATATGGAAACAATGAAAAAAATTCACCCACAAGATCAAGGAATGAGTTAAGAATTAATAGGATAGGTAACAGGATGAGATCCACATACCAAGATAATATCATATCATCAATTTAGGATTTTAAAATTGATGAATAGAGTTTGGAAAACATTTGAAACCTTTCATAAAGTGCTAAAATCATCCAAAAACATTTATTCCCAAGCCAAGGTCAAATATGAGGTTTTTATGGGTTTTGTGGGGTTTGTGGGATTTTAAAACTATTTTTCTGTCGAAAAGAAACCACTCACAATGTTTTTTTGGAAGGGGTGAATGGTTATTTTAAGTCGTGCACCAAAAATGCGACCCTCAAAGTTTATGGTTGAATGATTACGTAGGTTTGGCTATACAGTTTCCTCTTACATTACACCAACCATGCACATCCCCATTCGGCAAATTTCTCATACCACTCCACCCAAATGCACCCCATTTCATAATTCTTATCAAACATACTTAAATAAATAAATATTCCTAAAACTCAGACGAGATAACACTAATAAAGTAATGTATATTTAATTATATGTAAATAAAGGAATTATAAACCAATTTTTATGTACCTTTTCTATATCATACAAATTTTTTCAAAAATAAATTTTTTTACATATTTTATATGTTATATTATTTAATAATATTCAAAAAGGAAAAAAATTTCAATATTTACCTACACAACGTCAGTAGCTTTTTATCACTTGCAGTCCCATTATATATTTTTTTACATTGTATTGTTTTTAGTTTTATTTGTTTAAATTTCAATCAATTTTTCTATGTTAATTAGTTATGAAAATGTTTTTTAAATTAGAGGGTATTTTTATTTCATAACATGATCTTCATATGGATTAAAAATAGTTTTAAATTGTTTTTAATGAAAATGAGAAAGAATAAAATATAAAATCCAAGATATGGGGATTGAAAAATATATATTAGGAATATATGATCCTGATATTGATTATAGAATTTGGTGATCCTGATATATTTTATACAAACATGGGATACCAATATAGATCTTCAGTGCATTGGGTAATGAACCTTGTCGTTTAATAAAAAATTGCTGGAGTTAACCTCTACGGTATCTCTAATTTCTTTTACTACTATCCAATTAGTTATAACATTATTGACAAATGATTATGAACATGAATCACTATGATTCATAAAGGGGTTCTAATTACATTTAATGTTTTTGAAAATTTTTGGTGAAAAATGTTTAATTTTCTTATGAAAATGATTTATTTTATACAGTCAAATAATAAAAAGGAAATGAAAACCATTTTCTTGTCTCTCGTTTTTTTCATTGTGTTAATGAATTTATTAAATTTATATTGTAAGAACCTTGCCATCAATATCCCGAAGAATGATTGTACATTATTTTATTACCCTATGTACAAGGTTGTTAAATCATGAAGAAATGATTAATTTTGTAGTGTTGGAGATCTTCATACATACATTATACACATATTACATTGGAGACAAAATATAAAACATTGTGATGGATAAAAATTGGTATCCTTAAGCTCTTTAAAAATATTATTCTATATATCATGAGGAAAAAGATATAGATCATCTCGATTCAGCGGTATGGGTTACGTACAATGGAATCTATCATGAATCAAGGAGGCCTAATAAATATGGAAAGGTGAAACATGGAAAAAAAGTTATATATAAGTAATTAATTCACTAACATAATTATACAAGGAATAATTAATATTTAAATATAAATAACATAAACAAATTTTATTTAACCAATTACATGACAATATAATGAATACATGGATAAAATAGACACCAAAATCACATAGAAAATGATAACTGAATTTTAATGGAGGTAAATGAATAATTATTTAAATAATTATTTCAATACCTTCAATACCATTAACAGGATTTTTTAAATATAAGTAAAAAATTACATTTAATTTGGGTATTTTATTTGTCTAATGAGAAATGTTGATTCATCAAGGGGGTATGTAATTCCATTCTTCACCATTCACTATAATCCTAAACCATTCATCAAAAGTCAAATTCTCTATTTAATTATTAAATCAATACGAATTATTAATAAATATCCATATTCAATAAATGATGAAAATTTATAAATATTTAATCAATTAACCAAATAGAATTTTATGTAAACATATTATATAAATATGTTAAATGGTATTGTAAATATACATATACATGATCAAAAATGATGATATATAATAGAAATATAATGTTTAAAAAATAATAAAAATACATTCATTGTCCCATGGGAAAGTAAAAAAAATAAATATAACTTTAAAATAATTGGTGAACTTAAATTTATTATTGTTTTTAATAAAATAAAATTATTTTTATCATCAAATTTAATATATGTGTAATATTAAAATACAATTCCCAGAAAGATATTATTTTTTATAAAATATTGAAATCTACTCGAAGATGATTCATTTCATAAAATGGTTATAGTGGAAGGGGCGTCTTTTATCACTATATATGTTTAATAATACAAAACTTTGAATTTTTATAAAAATCATCACTTTTGAAAAATAAATATCAATATACATTCCAATAAATTTATTAAATTCAACGCTAGTATAAAATTTCCTTACTAAATAATATGACTTTTTTATGAAAAATTGAAAATAATGGACATTGATGAAAATTATATCAGATTTAAAAGGGAAAGAAAATAAGTTTTTATTTTAAACATTTATTTGATTAATTCTACTACCAATGATTGGGAACGATAGAAAAAAATCGATAATATAAAAAATATCTTGTGTATATGAAAATAAATTTATCTTATGAAAGATATATAATAAAATTCCTTGAAGAAGAGTGCATTAAATCGAAAAAGAAATTTAAATTGTAAAATATATTCTTACATAATTGGTAACGTTCCAATTTTAACCCATTGAAAGAGTATACATGTTTTAGAACATTAAAAATCACAAATACATATGTATTTCTGTTAAATAAAATTATGGGGCATTATATATGAAACATCAATGTGAATAATGAAATATTAATAAATATGTCTAAATGGAATGGTAATTGGGAATAAATTCATTACCTTACACATACAATTAGTTTAAAAAGCCTTATGAAACATTTATATTATTTTAATTAATTTATTAAATTTTCCCATATTCCTATTTATTTTTATAATATTATATATTATCCTCTTATAACATTTTATCACATGTTTATTAACAATAATTTATTAAAACTATTATTTCAAGAGTTAATTATATTGTTTTCTCAAGCATATTTTTCATTAATATTTATGCTCATGTGTTAAGGATATATTTGACTAATATATTATATGATATTAATTTCATATATATTTATATATATATATCATATTTAATCATAAAATTAGGTTTTATAACCTTTCCTGATTATCATAAATGGAAAACAAATCACATCGCTTTGTGGGGATGATAGGTCATACGTACACACAATCGATTATATCCTACACTTAGGTGGGGACTAGGAATGGAAACATATGATATATTTATTTTAAATAATTAATATCATTTCATATGTCCCTTATTAATTCAGTATTTTCTTTTTCATAACTATCCATGTCTGTGGGGTATTTAAAAATATTATAGTAGTCTGTTATGTGGTAGTCTTCCATACAGACGAGTAATATATTTGATTCCAATTTGTTGGGAAGGAGATGGAAAAATACAATTCCATTAAAAAATGAAACCCTAATATATGGGATATAATGGTTTTATAAATATATAATTTTTATTACATAATTTATGGATATAGTTATTATAAAAAAACAAAACAACTCGGTGATGATAATTTACTTCACTTAGAGGAACCCGATTTGCATCTCTTAATTGAGAAACTATGGTTGGAATAATGGTCATAATAGAATCTCTAGAATTTGGATAAGTAGGTTTGCAGGGTTCTAGTTTTTTAATATCAAAATTTCAGGAGTGTTGTGATTATCTTACTAGAGTGAGTGCCCATATATATTTGGGGAGGAGGACACACACTGATCATTTAAAATGAATAAATAATACCAATGTTTTTCGCAAGACTCAAGGATCCAAAATGGATAAATATCTTAAAATATATGATATAATGTATAAATGACACCATAATAAATGAATTGTTCATGTTTTGTGGCCTTTTTAATCCATATTTATTTTGATTTTCTCATTGTGAACCATATTTTTGTTTAATCATGGTAATTATTTCTTAGTATTTTTACTGTTCAATAAAAAAATTAAGTTGATATTATTATTTAATATTAATTATTTATTATTACATTTTTTGAATCCATCTTAAAAAATTATTCTCAAAAAATTGGAAAATTTTAGTTTGCTGAAATACCCTTAAATCATGTCAATTTTTTTAAAAAAAATCCCTTTATGAAGCTTAATATGATCTTATAATAACTATATGAGTTGTTATAAAAATGATATGAATTTAAATTCATATAGTTAATTATATAATATAGAAATTTAATTTTAATCAATAATAAATAATTATTATTTTAATTATTTAAAAAATTTATACATTATGGATATTTAAACGAAAATAGTTTCATGAAAAAACAGTTTCCTAAAAAATGTACTTTTTTACATTAGAATGATATTTTATTTATTTATATGAAATTTATAATTAATAAATTCCAAACTAGAACCAATATTACACATTATTATAAATAAAATGAATAATATTTATTTTGAACATTTTTTATTATTGATAATAACATATTTAATAGTGAAAATTTCAAAATATCATTTTAGGAGTATTTTAAAAAAATTAAACTCAAAATTGTTATTTATACTACAAAATTAATTTATTTTTTGGAATCAATATTATAATTTACTATATATTATTTAAGAAAAATATATTTTTCACAAACTCAATTTGAAGCATGGTTGTTATGTTCTTCCCTCCTATTAAACATGATTCTTAAAAATTTCCGTGAAATTTTCCTTTTAATCAAATGAGGGGGGTTCTTCTTCATTACATCCTATAGTTCCCACACTTATTCATATAATTTCGGATTTCTCTATAGTACATCTGCCAATCTAGTTTCCCTATTCTTAAATACGTTATCTTTGGTGTCATGAATCTATATGGGATATTTACATTATGATAAATCATGTTCCAATTCAATTTTTCCATTTGTGAGCACATGTTTTGTTTCTAAAATTTACATCAATAACGATGATATATGGAATAAAAAATATTTATTATAGAGTAATGGTTGAATTTAAAATTGATAATATATATCTCCCATCCATTATAAAATTAAAAATGGTGTCATGTACCAAGGGACCATTTTTTCCTTCACACAAAAACATATGATACCCTTTAATGGAAATATATTCAATAAAATGTTATTAACCAAATGATTTTAAAACATTTTCTATTATTTTATTTATACATTTTTAATTGAGCTACTATTATATTATCCATAATAATAATTACATTTATAATTTTTTACTTCAATATGATCTTGACCTATATGTATTACATTATCATCTTTTCAACATAAGTAGGAGTATGATATATCTTTACATATAATTATTTATACATATCCATTTTAAAAATTGAATGGAAACTATTTTTATTTTATAACACTACCAAAGTTAAACAATGATTCCACATACCATTAATGTCATATAAAAATCACCTAAACCTATATTCAATTTTTTTAATATTCTATTCAGGCTTTCAATTAGTTTGAGGTTTGTAGGAAGTGTTTAAATGAAGATCAATATCAACATTTCTATAAATAATATTCTATAATTTCAATGTAAAATATAGGTCACAATTAGACACAATTAATAATTTTCATCAATTAATTGTTACAACAACGTTAATACAATGTCTTGGGAAATAATTAATAATTCAATCTTCCAGTATTTAAAAGAAAAATACATAATTTTTTAGGTGATCAGCAATAACAAATATTGCATCATTACTTTTAGGATTGTAGGGTAGTCCTAAAATAAAATTTCACAATAATGTAATACCATTTCAAAAAATTAAAATTAATAAGCTTCATGAATACTATATGTTGTTGTATCTTCACCATCACCTATTGACAAACTATTATTCTTCATATGTAATCATCAATTTTATACTTCATGTGATTCCACAAAATATTATAAAAAAATCCCTTTAAATCATGATGATACAAAGTCTTATAATGATATTATAGATATAGGAATCATCTAATTATCTTGTATTTATAATAGGTATGGACAATACATGAAATATCATTCCATATTTCAGAATTCCTTTTTAACAAATGACGTCTTTGAAGATAACATTGTGCACAAATATTATTTTTTTCTGAAAAATCCCATTATAAAATTTATAACATTTTCTATTTTAAAGTAAAAATGTTTTCAGAAACATTTATAAAAATTTTTGTGAAACACCTTCCTTAATAATTATAGTATTAATCATTTCTGGAGCCAAAATCAAATGGTTCACAACCATCCCCATTTAGATCAATGATCTTTCATGATCAATGCAGCCACTACCTTATTTTATTTCATTGTTCTCTAGTTTACTAAGAAATAATATTCCTGGGGTAGTTTGAGACATAATCATTGCACCATGTTTAGATATTTATAAAAAATATGTATATGAGGCATTTTTTGACTATATATATCTCATATCATTCACTATAAATATAATTTATCCATATCATCGAATAAAATATTACAACTTCTAACTCTATATAGTGGGTTATATATATTTTTTCATGAGTCCTCAACACACTATATTTATATGAAATATGATTATTATTTCTCATATAGTCACAATTGATTTTTTATTTTATGCATGAATATATATATCACAAACCCATAAACTACTGGAAGTAGATTCAAAATTGGATCTTTGATAAATCATGTTTTTATTTAGTGAAATAAATTATTCAAATTTATTTTTATGTAGGAACATGACACCATTATGCGTATCATTTGTTAATGGGTTATCCAATAATAATAAATTATAAATGAATTGAATATTGTGACGTACAAAACCAATGAATATGCATACCTCAGTTATTTTTTTAGTATTGGATATTCTATTACTACCTCCATTTATGATATATTGCCTTAGAATCTATCCATATAGACAATAAATCAATGAGTTAAACTTCTTGAATATAGAATCACAATTACTAAATTTCTAATATGACTATTTTTATTTACGAGTCTCAAGAATTGTCCAAAAGGGACTCTGATGGACATCATTTCTCATATAGTTCACCATTATATCATCAGTTAAGCCAAAATTAAACTGAAAATATATAACATGAATACATTATTTATTATAACGATAAAACAAGAGGTCATATTAGCAAACTAAATAGAATTACTATAAATTCATAATGTACCTACCTCATTCTAAATAACATCATTCCTATGTATCCCTTATTTACTCAAAATTTATGATTCCAAAATCAATGGTTAATAATTGAAAAATATTGAACTATGTGAATTTGATTTAATATGTGTTGAACATGAGGGAGAGTATATATGTTCATTATCTTAATTACATTTATTTACCTATAATAAATATAAAGCACCACATATCAATTAGTATTCAAGAAAAAGATAATATGGGGCCCCATGGAAAAACTCCAGGGTGTATGATTCATTTTTCACACAACTTTCGTATTTTTTTAACTCAAAAGATTTTATAGTTTCCATTATGTTGGGAGTATTTTTTTAAGGTCCTACATCATAAATTAAATCCATGGTGAACTAGACATTGTGATCTAGTGGATGTCCAAATAATCTCTTTGAAAAATATATTATTTTATTCCAATATAATAGGTACATCTACAGTTTTCATATTATGTTTTATATCATTATATTAGGATTGATCATATTCCCATGTTTATCATTCAAAATGGAAACTAGGTTTCATCTAGACATGACATAGATGATGCATTATTTACTTTAATGATAAGTACATCCACATATCAATCTAGAATTGATCTTTCTTTCCCCTTATACTAAAATTTTTTAGCATATTTTGAAATAAATTATACAATGGTTATATCAAATTCAACTATATGTATGATGATAAATTATATAGAAAGATAACAATTATGTATCCCAATGGAGCCTACCTGATACATCCTTCTTGCATTGGGACATCAGCTTGGTGTTTTGATTGCTAACACACTTCTAAAGGTGTTATAGGTGTATCTAATTTTCACTGAAAACATGGAAGATATACAAAAGTGTGAGGCTAAAAAATAAAAAAAATAATTATCCAAATATAAATATATGATTAATGTAACTTCCACAACATCATTGGGTACATAAACCATAGATATACAAATTTCATAAGGTCTCCCCCATGCGTCATGTATGGTTGATCCCCTTGATGATTGGATCATTGAATGGAATAATTACCCATTTCATTATAGTTCACTATTATAAAATTGATCTTTATAAGTTCAATCCTTTATCAGTCCAAGAAAAAGTGTTGATGAAGGGTACCTTTTATTAGTTCTTTTCGGTACCACTGATGAAGATACACATTATCAGCTATTTTTTAGCACTGATAAATAGATGAAAATATCAATTCATTATTTTTTAGCATGATAAAGATATTCCATTATCACCTCATTACATTGAGCACTGATAAAGGAGTACATTAATAGTGCCTTTAAGCACTGAGAAATTTCTTGAATAAAATAAAATTGTTATATAAATAAAAATGTATTTATTAAAAAAATTGATAAATTTTTTTATTAAAGAATTATTTTTAAATATTAATAAATTGATTATAATATTTAATAATTATAAATAATAATAAATAGTATATACTTAATATATACATATATTATAAAAGAGAATTGAAAAAAAAATAAGTAACTTATAAGAAATATTAAGCATTTTATTAAATGAAAAAATATTGATAATATAAATAAGTTGTAAAAATTATATATATATATATAGGATTGTATATAAACATGATTTATTTAAAAAATATTATATATTTACAATAAATACTCATATATATTTAGTGAGGAATGTTTTATAACTTTAAATTAATATGAATACAAATTAATGACTAATTGCATCGAGTATACATAATAGAATGTCATTTTTTCAATTTAATATATGTCAAATGTCTATCATATTTATTTGAAAAAAAATCTGTGTAATAAATGTATTTTTATATTCAACACACAAACAAAAATTTAATTTAATTAATGAAATGTTTATGGAATTTATTCAAATTTTATTATTCATATAAAAAATTATTTATAAGAAAAAAATTTCAATATATCATGCCATTACTCTATAAATTTTATTTGAATTTTTGTATTTATTATAGTTAGGTATTAATTCATTTTTTATATTTTTTATTGTTCAATTTTTTATTTTATTTTAGCAATTTAATCAATTTCCATTATTTCATTATATATATATATATAAATTTATTTACCATGTTCTAATATTTTCAATATGTATTCATCATTATATCAATATATATAAAAAATTAATAATTTATATTTAATTAAAAAAAATCTATTTTTTATATTGTTAAAATGTACATATTTTTAATTTTTTTATTCCCCTAATTTTCAAAATTCTTGCACTTAAAATTAAATATTAATTAATAATGATAAATTTATATTTGAAAATAAATATTTATAAAAAAATTTATTAATAAAAATATATTAACTATATATAATTTTATAATTTTATAATTATAAAAAAATATTATATTTTAAAAATGTATTTATATAATTAAAAATAAATAATTATATATATTAAAATATTTATTGAAATATAATAAATTTATTTAAATAATAAATATATTTACTCTGTTTATTAAATATATATATTTTTTATTTCTAATATAATTTACTTATATAATTAAAAATAAAAAATTATATTTTAAAATAATTATAAAATTATGATAAATATATTTAAATGAAAAAATATTTACTATATTTATACATATATATATTTATTGAATATATAAAATAATATAAATATATTTACTAAAAATATTTATAACTATAATTCTAAATCTTTTATCGTATCATATTAATTTAGTGCTGATATAATGGGTCATTGTGGGTGTTTTTTTGGATGTGCTAATAAATGTGTCTAGATAAATTTTACTAACCCTTTCCATTCACAAACCAGTTGAAGTATCCGAAGAAATCTATAAAATCCTACTAATGTCTGTGCTCCTCCTCACCGAATCCATGATCGAATCGTGTATCGAATTAATGCTTGAAAAACTACATGACTTGAATCCAAGGCTCGAATGATTCTACGGTTGATCAAATCAAATGGTTAAATGACTTCAATGTTTAGTGATATATCTACTTTATCTTGAATTATTCAAATATTTAGCTCAAGGTATGGAATTTTAACCTCCTCCACACTCACTGATTTCTTGTTTGGTGATATATATTTTCTTTTTCATATCATAAATATTTCAGTCAACGCCGTTTATTTCAATAAGATTCCCCTTGATTTCTTCCACCCCTATACCCATAATTTCTATGGCCCTGTTATCCTCAATTTAAACTTCTAGTGGTGTATATTTATTATACTTAGAGATACAACACCTCTCAAGTTAGCACGTGAGGCACATGTCTTTGGCACATCTCTGTGAGGTTGCACCACCACACTGGTGGAGAGTATCCCAAGGATCACCTCGCCTCGCCCCATGCCAATGAGTGTTGAGGAGTGCTCCATTGACAATAATTCTATAATATAATATAGGATTAATTCTAATTTATTATTCTTGTACATTTTGTTTCATTCATGACCCTTGTGGATATCTCTATTATTAGTGTCTTTTATGTGATATTTAATATTACCAAAACCTACTACATTCAATTTTATCTGAATGTGTACCAATGGGTATCATTCTAGGAAATCAAGAATATAGATATTAAAACCCCTATAATCATCATTGATTGATTCAAGTATTTTTTATTTCAGGAACATTCCATAATGTGAGTACAAAGACATCCCTAGATACTGGTGTTAATGACTCAGAATGTCAATTTTTTTGTAATTGACAATTATATAAAATAATAATATTTGATAATTTGAAAAAAATAATCCTTTTCAAATTTATTAATGTGTTTTCATTATTATAATTATAATTTTATTTATTTATTAAATAGAATAATTTAATTTCATTAAAAATAATAAATGATAATATGTGATTAAATAATAAAATAAAAATATGTATTAAATAGAAAATATAAAATTAAAAAATTAAAAATTAATCATTTGTATTTTATTTTAATAAAATATATTATATGTTTATTTCATATTTACATACAATTTGAAACCTCATTTTCGTATTCTGGACCTCCCAAATATCTTTTCAATAAACATTCCCAAAAAATGGCTGATCCTATCAAAAAATGGTTATAAGTGTTGTCATCACTCATAGCATCATTATTTGGAAATCTACCTTCATGTAAAAAATCTATATTAGAATGAAGTAAGAGGGGACAAGAGTCAAAAAATATTTTAGAGTAACATAATCCCATAAAATATTTTTATGTATGCATATAATATATGACGTGGATACAAAAGTTAATAAAAAAACTCTTATGACATTTAATAATGAAAAAAAAAATTGGTATAATTAAAAAATAAGGTTTAACCTATAAAATATGGGATATCATTGAAATAAAATGAACAAAAAATATCTAATATTAAATGATGGTTCTTTTGTAAATCCTTTATTGTGACATCAATAATAAATTCATATTATATTCCATTATTTTTCATATAATACCTTTCTAAATCTTTCTATACATTCCACTATGTTTTTATAAAATCTTGACAATCCTTTATTCAACCATATAATTTTTCAAATGATCAATATAGTTCATTAAATATTTGAAATTAATCATCCATGTTTTGTTATGGGGATTCATCCCACTTCCAAACTAGTTTTCTAAGATTGGTCCATCCCCCTTTAACTTAAAACCACTATATCTTTCCTAATTACTATTATTTATGTCATTATGTCTAAATTTTTTTTAAGGTGACCAAAATCACCCTAGAACCCATAATAGTTATGAAAATTAAATTTTTTATTAAATCATACTCTTATTTTCTTGAAAAAAAATCTTTTTTTCAACCATTGACAAAATTATTGATTCAATTTATCAAATAATAATTTTGAAATGTTTAAAAATATTATCGTAATTATGTTAATTATTTTCCGAAAATAATTTTTTCCGTTCTTTTTAATTATAAATTACAATATAAATTTCAATTTTAATATGTTTTTAAATATTTTATTTACCATTAATTTTAAATTTATGTATTTGTTAGGTTGTTAGACCACTTCTTCCAAAAAATAGAATGATGGTTATCAAATTTCATATTTTTGGAAATTATTATTTGAAAATATTTTCTTGTACTAATAATTTAGTTCTATTTGAATTGCCTATTTCATATAACACAATGGAGTACAACTTTCATCCTCATCATCTTCATCTCCTGAACAATTGTTATTTAAATTGGTTTCTTCAAACTCATTCCTCAAAATATTTATGATTATTTTAATACAATGAGAAGTATCCATCCCATGGTTGACTATTTCATAGAATATTTCAGGAAATATAGGTACATGTACAAAAGATATGGAGGATAAGTATATGATCAATAAATTTAGTGATAACTATTAGGGAGATGAGTTGTTGAGAATGATTGTTTTTTAAAACTTTTACATTTTGATGTGTTTAGAGGATAAAAACTACAACAAATTAATAATTCTTTTCTAAAATTAAATGACCAATTTTATTCAATGCATAATGAAATTCATTGAAACAATAAAATATTGGGTTTCCCTTATTATAATAATCTATAAAATTCACCATTGATAATTAATATCTTATGTGAATCTATTTATTTATTAGAAAATAAATAATTTATGAACCTAATAGGGAAAATATGAATTGAAAATGGTTCAATGATAACCATTTCATAAAATATTATGAAGATGTACTTAAACAGTTCATCACGTATGAAATTGAACATGTATACGACCCTTCTCAGTTGATTTTTCCATGTTTACATTATTGTTAATCAAGAAATTTAATCTAAAAGAGTTGGAATGAAATATAATTTTTCATAGAATAGATCAGAGCTGAAAATGTTGGTCTAAACATAGGAAAAAACTAAATGTGAAAACCGATTGGGATGATATTCTGGATTATGAATTATTTGATATGGATAATTCTGTAAATGATGATGGAGATCACATGGAATAAATGAAAATGGAAATTGAATATGACCATGGTGATTTCCCAACATATTTTAATAATTTAATTAGATATGATATGACACAAATGTATACCATTTTTACTAAATACACAACATTTATTGATATGTTGAAGATATTTAGTTTAAAATATAGTGGATGATTTAGTGACACAATCTTTATAAAACTACATGGTTTATTAAATGACATTCTTATAGAATAAAATGGATTATCATGTCAAACATATAGATCTAAAAACTTTCTACATTCTATTGATTGATATCTAAAACATAAATTCTTTTCCAAATGATTAAATGTTTTTTTTCAAGGACCATATTTCACTAAAAAAACTCCTTAACTATGGAATAGATCAATAAAGGAAAATAAATCATGTCCTTCGAAATGTGTATTGTAATTTCTGATCATTTCACAATTAGATGATTATATGGAGGTCAAAAACTCTTGATACAATTTACACCGCATGGGGATTATTGAATTAAATATGGGATCCTATGACATCTGGATGATTTTTCTCAGTGGAATAAAATCAATTATGAGAATCCTAAATTTGGAAATATACTGAGAAGAATTATTCATATATTATCTAAATATTTAATAAATCCATTTAGTGTATAGAGAAGTAGTTAGAGTTTGTGTACCATCATAATTGTAAATTATAACATTCCTCTATGGTTATTCATGAAATAGAAAGACATTATGTTGTCTATGATTATTTCATGACCTAAGAAACCCAGTAATTTTATTGATGTGTATTTGACTCCATTTATCAAATATATAAATTGATGTGGGATTCATGAGTAACAATTTATAATGGCCATATAAGTGAATAATTCATATTTATTTTCATGAAGTATGGTATGATAAATGACTTACCCACTATTGCATATTTATTTGGGCATTAAATTGAAGGTATGTTGTGGTGTACAATTTGGGAAAAAACACACACTCTCCGTTCTATAGAGATATTCCTCAATGACTATGTTTTCAAGACATTAAATTTTATTCCCTTAATGACATAAATACAATTCTAGGCGATATCAATCTACATGAATCTCTAAAATACAACACAATATACAAAACAGGTGATCAACTGTTCATTAAAGTAATGTATATTGACAATGTTTTCTGTCCATCTACCATTCCTTTCAATGTCATAACATCCATAGAGGTATTATCCCTAAAACCATTTTCACCCCTAAAATGTGGGCATTATTCATGTTCATTCATGTTCCCTCCACATTTGAATCCTAGAAGTAATCTTGATGTATTCATAATAAAATCATTCTCTAAATTATTTATTTACGTTTTCATATTTACAATTAATTTATTTTTCTTAAGTATTACTCATATAATAATTGTTCTCATATATAGTGGGATTCATTTTTTATATTTGGTGTGGTTAGTTCGATGCTTCTAATTTTATTGAGAGGTTAGACTTTGAGCCTAAAACATAGATAATGACAATAAAGAAATGCATAAACTATTCATAAAACCAAATTGAAAAGTTATATATCATCAATTTATTTAATTAATTTTTTCTAAATATTTTCTTCTACATACAAGTTAATTTCCTTATAATTTTTATCAAATTTATATTTTGTTTTTTTTCATATATCATTTGGAATGTCTTATTTGATGGACCCTGGAATAACCTGAGAGTGGAGGGGTGAATTTGGGTTTCAAAATTTTATTTTAATCTGATGGATTAGGTTTACCCACTGGTAGGAAGTTGTTAAATGTTCATTTTGGTAATATGTTGTAATAGAAACATTCAGATGAATAAGGACCACATAAAAATTTAATATGGTTCACCACTAAGGGTTCTTCAATGGAGCATGCGCTAATTGGTATTCAGTTATTCCAAGTCCACTTACATTCACTAGTCTTGGATTAAAAAATTTAAATATAGTCACTCTATGAAAGGAACACTTCCTTTACAATATTTTTGGGAAGAAAAATTGTTCCCCTCTGATCACTTCTGTTGACTCCCACTTTTCCACTATGTTGGGAAGAATATAAACCTAGTTTATTGAATTGAGGTTATCTTCAATGGTTTGGTATTAAATAATGAATCCATATATATATATATATATATATTTTATTGATGTCTCATTTTCCATTATAGATTAAATATTATTTTCTATGTGACATTCCTTCATGAAGTTGTCTAATGTAAAATGGCCTTCTACATCTACGTACTGCACAGCACCACATACTGTGAGTGATTTTTGAACCACCTCTCGGTGTATTTCCTCTTCAAACTAAAGTTGCATACATCCTTCTTATTTTCAAAGTAACCCCTACTCTGTGAAATTTCTTCCATGAATCATCTTCTACAAATGGCCTTCCTTTAACAATGTTTTGGGAATAATTTAGGACTTCAACAAAATTCCCCACATATTTGGAATCAATGTCTCATTCGTGGGGTTTTCTTCCCATGAACCAAACCTAACATCACCAAATTCTTCTTGGATTTTTAATCTCTACGTCTCACCCTAATTAAGAGGTTAATGCATTATATTTATGAAAATACATCCACAAAACCCACTAATTTTAGTTATTCCAAATCTTAAATGCATACCATGATCCCACAAACTAGTCTCCTTACGCAATCTACATATTTCCATTCTCCTAATGAGGTGGCACAAATCACCCCATTGTTCTTAAAAATAACATTCTTCACATCTTCTCAAAACACCGCCTTGTACCATCCAATGATGAATTCTCCCACAAACCATTTTCCATATGCAAACTATGTGTTTCCCATGAACCATATTCATCCCGCAAACCTTTTTTCGATCATCACCTAAGTATCATGAATCTATATAGAGATACTATTTTGTATACCTCTCATTGAGGTCCACCTAATGTGTTTCATGGTATGTGAACCATGCTTTATTGAATCCACTGAATAAATCATTCCTTTTACTAAGAGATAAAATCCTGATTTTGATGCCCAAAAACATGGAAAACATTGGGAAACTATGCCACATTAAAAACCTTCTTCATCTTGTATTGTAATATCAGTTGTCTTGAAATCCCTTGATCAACCCAATGTGGCTTCACAACCAACCCAAACCATAATCCATTTCCTAGACAAGAATATCCTTGGTTCCAACAATCTCCCCCATTGGGATTGATGGAAATCCAAAAATAAGTTCAATAAAGCACCTGAAAACATAAAAACATCAAAATAAAGAAAAAAATCCTGCAAATACAATTCAATTATATGTGAGAAATGCACATTGTTGAAAAAAAGGGTATGAATTCATTGGAATGTCCATTTTCATTTCCTAACATTGTAAATAATTGAATTTCCCCTGTAACTATAAAATCATTTCATTCTCCTCATTTCTCTACTATCCATTCATTGTTCTATTGAATTTATACATTCCCAAAAATTGGAAATATTCACAAGTACCAGTATTTACACACTATGTATCTCAAAACACACTCTCCTAGATTGTATCTCCCCCATAAACCTACATCATAAGCACAAATATATTAAAATAGTTAACACACCTAGGGAGAGGGGAACCTTTGTAACCTCCTTATACACTCGGACATGGTAGAACACTAGGGCTGAACTGATGCTTCTCAAACACATTTGATGAAAATGGCATGGAAATTATTTCATCCTCTTAATCATTTTTTCTAACATGATCCATATTAATCATTCATATTTAGGCTTTTTCTTTCATGAAGTGATATATTATTTCAATGTTTTCATATGAGAATGATTAACACGATTCTTTATATGATCAACTGCACTCTTATTATCATAGTGAATTGTCATTTTCAATATAAGATCATCACCAATATAGATAAATTTTTTATTCTTATAATGTATCTTAGTGTAAGGATTTTTAGACAATATATACTCAACATCAGTAGTACTAAGTGATGTTCAATCCTTTTTCTTACTCAACCATCCCACACATTTCTTACCAATGAATAATGCTACACAACATTAGTATTTTTTATCCACCAAATCACTTGCCCAATCTCCATTATAAAATGATGATGTTTTATTATCATTTCTTTAAGAAATGTTTAATCTATACTTGATAGTACCATGAATTTACCTCATGATTAGTTTAAATTCTTCCATATGTTTTTTCAATGAATCTCATTTAATGAAATCCACTAAGAATGATTCAAAACCAATATCTGACAATTTTGTATTTTGCTATATTAAATTCCAATTATTCTCATGTACATTGTGGTGTCTTTACATGTCCCATCCTCATGATTTATAATTTTTGATCCAACTACCACTAGACTCGACATTGGTATAGATTCATACATATTGAATTTCATCAAAAACTTTCATGCATACATTTTCTATGAAAAGAATGTCTAGTATTTCCTCCAAATAACATGCACCACCAAGCAGTATGTGAGTTCACTAATCATAGACATATCAAATTTTTATTTCATGTCATTGAAAAATTCATCAACATATCTATTTCTAATTCCACATAATATAATATCATCTGTGTACACCATGATCATAACATGATATTCCAGATAATTCTTCGCATATCAATTGGGATATTGTCCTCCTATTTTAAATTTTGAGCTTCTTTAGATAGGAATCCATGTGAGAATACCATGCTCATAGTTTCTTCTTAAATCCATTGGGAGACTTCATTAATATATAGAACATCATCTTCTGAATTACCAAGAATAAATATCATTTGTTGTTCTATATAGTCCTATTCTTTAATAACAACATTTAAGAAAGATATTTTGAAATCTATTTAGTATAGTTTGTATACCAATGGATTTTCCATGGCATTAAGAAAGTCTAATTGACTCCATTCAAGCCACCATAGGTAATTTTTCTTCATCGTCAACCCCTTCAATCTATTAATATCTTTTACTGATTATTCATTATTTATTTATGATTAAAATTTCATGATCATTGAATTTATTTTCAAAATTACACTTAATTCCAATGAGATTGTGGTTATTAGGTCATTTGACCAAATCCCTTGATTGGGTCTTAAAAATCTAATCCAACTCTTCATTCATCAGCTTAACCCATGATTCATTCATTTTCATCTTATTCAAGTGAGCATGGATCCAAAACTTATAGGAATACATATTGTACATCATTCCCCATTCTCCATGTCTTCATGGGAGCCTTCCAATCCCCAATGATGTTGGATTAATCAATTTATTCTCTTAGATTTATTTTTTGGGGTTCAGATGAAGTTTATACAGTAATAGTTTCCTCTTCTTATTCTTCTTCTGGGTCCAATTATGATGTTACTTTTTAGTGTTTTTCAGGACTTCATCTACTATTGTATTTGGGTTTGTTCCATGTCCCCATTCTTCTTCATCTTCTATCACAATAAAAGATGAATTCCTTGAAGATTTTGTGGTTTTATCTTCAATTATCTTTACATCACTCATTTCAATAATATTTAAATGATGTTTATTGAAAACTTTGTATGTTATGGTAATAATTGAATATCCAAATAATATTCCTTCATTGATAGTGTCAACATACATACCTTGATTTCTGTCTTTGTTTCAGATAATAAACTTACTTAGGATAAAATATAAATACATAAATGAGGGATTGGTACCATTACAAAACTCATATACTGTGTTTTTTTCATCCATATTAATATATATAATATTTTGAATACACAACACAACATGAAAAGCCTCTTTCCTATAATAATGAGGGATATGTCTCTTAATTAGCTTAGTTATAGACATATTTTTCACTTGTCGACTACTACACTCAAGAACTCAATTTTTCTGTGGGGTTCTCTAAACATCAACCTTATGTTGTATTCCATGCTTCCAAATTTAATTTTCAAAATCAATTGATATTTATTCCCCACTATTTCTAGACTGAAATACTTTTTTTCTCTTCCAATATAATTATCAGCAATTAAGTGAAATATTTTCAAGAAATCAAGAACATGCTTTTTCTTCTGTATAACAATCACACAATCCAATAAAAAATAATCATCAATGAAAAGTAAGAAATTCCTTTATCCATGAGTTCTAGAAACCTTTATCCAACCACATACATTTGTATGAATGAAATCATGAAAACTTGATACCATTTTCTTCTTTGGCTGATATGAAGTGAAGACCAATATCCATTAAATGTAAGAACCACAATTATTTTTCCATTCACACTTCAAATTGGGGATATCCAGAACTATCTTAATCTAAGATACATTTTCCATGTATTTTTGATTGATGGGACCCAACCATTGGTGCCACAAGTTGTTTTGTTCTTCAACAGTTATGTGGAAAATTCAATCTTAACTATCTACTTGATAAAGGGTTCCATATGTTTTTTACCTTTTATGAGATAATTCATTATTATTCCAATATTAATGAACCCATTAATTTTAATGACATTATAATTACTTAGTCATAGTGTAGACTCACACTCGGGAGATTGTGATACAAATCATTCACATAAAGAACATCGTTTTTCTTTATCTCACCACTTCCAATTCTGTTCATCCACTACCTTTGATCATTAATGAACCATCATCACCAAAACTTATTGTTATATCAACATTTTTTCTGAACATTAGTGGACATTTATGCATTACCTGTCATGTTGGATGAGTATTGACTATCTAGAATCCAAGTGTTGATGTTCTAGGTAGCTTTGAGAGATTCTTCTTCGAAGATGGATTTTTCAATTTTCTTTTTTCCCTTCATGAAATATAAGTTTGAGTAAAGGATAAATATGCCTTTTCAAATAAAATTTCCATGTTCATAGATTCATCAAACTCACACTATTTATCTAGATGAGAGAAGTAGTTTTTCATAACAACTCTATATGAGTGGTGAGTATTAATATGTCTCTAAGTTCTGTATGAATTTTTCATTCTATTACACTTCCTAAAAAAAGTATTATTATGGAAAAAGTTAAAAATATTAAAGTAATATCCATAGAAATATTTTTTTATATAAAAAATATTATATTAATTCATTATCCTTTGTTTAATTCCTAGCTCTTTCCCATTCAAATAGCTCATTGACTCTTCGCCGACTAACAGGGTATGGGCCATGTAGCCACAAAATTGAAATTTCATAATAGAAAAAGGATTTTAACATTTATTTCTCATTATTTAATCATCATTGGTTGGATACTTTGATTTTATATTTTATAGGGAAACACAAGGAATGTTTTTATTCCACCATTTCTTCTGGTTTGCGACATTGTTTTATTTCTGTTCTTTAGGTGTCTTTCTGATATCTCGATCCTTCATCTTGACTTTTTATCACACATTTTACATCCAGAATTTGATGTTTTATCATCAAAACAAATTTTTATGTTTCCCATGAATGTAGGAAAATGATTATTCATAATGTTTCAACCTCATCAGAACCACATTTGGATCTCTCTTACAGCTTAATATTTGATTATTTTTAAACCGAATTTTATTCTTTGTTTTTTTTCTTGATTTTCATCCAAGTTTACTCTTAAGAGTGACAAAATTCTTCTTCATGTCCCTCAATAATTTTTTAAATCACCTACAAAATTGATATAAATTCATTAATGAAATTTTTCCACTTTTATATTTTGGTCATTAATTCATATATATCTTCTACGAATTCTAAAGGTATTAAATTATCCATTACTACTTCCTCAATTAGGTTATTGTTAGTTCCTAGAAGATCTATATATTTTGATGTCTCTTGCACAATTTTTTTGAATTTTTTTAAAATCTTACATTTATTCTCATGCATACAAAATGAATCCTTATGTTTCAACATTAGATCGACATTAGTGGTCAACTAATTATCTCAATGTTTAACTCTCGATGGTTTTGAATTTTCAATAGTATCCATAATTCATGCACTAATCCTATATTTAAATTCATTTTCTTCTTCCTAAATTAATTCACAATAATTATCATATTATTCACATTAAAAACTATTTCACTAAAATTTCATACCTAACATGAAATATCCCTTTCTTTAAACCATTTTTGAGGCTTCTACATGTCTCCAGATTCACATTCTTTATCATCATACATTCTTTTTCACTAAGAGGAAATGTTCCCAAATATTCCACAATGAAAACAATCCAATGAAAAATTTTCAATAAATTTTTATTTTCCCTTCTTCAATTTCTTGAAAATTGGGGATGTAAGATCATTTTCCACATTATATTAATCAATACTATATCATGAAATTTCTTTTTTTTTCAGGGTTTTGAATGAAATTTACATTCTTACGTGAGTCCTTAAATTTTCTACATTGACCCTCATCTCATACTCCACTAGGTTTCATAGTATATCACCCATAGAAATTATAGAATGAACCATTTCCTAAAGGTTTGAAAACATTGAACTGTAAATAATAGGAAATCATCTCAATATTTTCATTACAATATCAATGTATTTTATTTCATCACCATGTCCTCATTTTTCTCAAACAACTTCATTTATTCAATTGAAAAATGAATAAGGATTTTTTATTACGATGCATTCAAATATCAAAAAACCTATGATGAAAAACTTGTATTTTTTCCTCCTTTATATTATTTTCACATTCAAAAATATTAATCATTTTTTTGACCCACAATATTTATTAACATAAAACCCATCAAAATTAGATATATTTGATCTAAAAGAGTTGTAGTGAGGGAATTTTTTTAAATGTATTCTATATCAAACAATTTATTGTTTGTATCGGTCATGAATATCATAGTTCGATCAGTGAAATATAGTCCCTTTGCAGTGGACAACATGACTTCAATTCCATTTTATGGTAGATAATATATCATTCTATTATTACATATCAACAAGTTTCTTCCATCATTTCGGGGGACTCCCCTAAAATTTACTATATTCTGAATGGTAGGGATGAAGGTAATATTTTACACCAACAACAATTACCTTCAAATACAACTTCAAGGACCCCCAAAACACCCTAAGAGGGGAGGGGTGAATCCTGGTGTCAATCTTTTTAAAATTTATTTTATTTTTTTCCCATGTTTGGATGAACTTGTTAAATATATTTGTTGGTAATGTGTAGTAATTTGAAAATTCACACGTAGAAGCACCACAAAATAATTTATTAGGTTCATCACAAAAGTAAAGAGAAATGATAATATGCCAACAGGTTTTTTGTTATACCAAAGTCCACTAATCCTCACTTGGTGTGTATGAAAAAATTTTAGTACGGTCATTCTGTGCGAGGTTAATATCCTTTAAAAGGATTTATGAATAAGACACTATGTCACTCAAATCACTTCTGTTGACTCCCCATTGTTCATTGTGTTAGGAAGAATGTGAAGTCAGTTTATTAACATGAAGGTATCTTTAATGGGTTTTCATTAAATCATGCATCCCCAACTATAGATAGATGTTATGTTGATGTCTCATTTCCCCTATAGATGTAATCTAATTTTCCATTTATTATATGTTCATGAACATGGATTCGGTGAGCTATCCTTCATCCTCAACATACCGAACATTACCGCATATTGTGAGTGCTTCACGCACTACCTATCTGTGTACTACATCCAAAAACTAAACTATATACAACCTTATTTGATGTCGACCAACTCCTCTTCTATGAACTATATTTCGAAAATTTCCTTCTACAAATCATCTTCCATGAAATGTGTTCCTCAAACAATTATAGGGATCAAAACAATTCATCCCAGATTTTTAATCGACGTCTCCTTCATGGGGTTGTCTTACCGTGAACGAGTCTAGTCTTCACTAAATTCATTCAGAATTTTTAATCTCAGTGACACACCTTAATGAAGGGACTAGTTATACTTATATAGGAAAATAGTTCCAAAAACACTCTAATCAAATATTTTTCAATAATTCACTATGTACCATGCTCCCATGAACTATTCTCTCTATGCAGTCCACATACAGTTATTCTCCCTATGTGGTGGCACAAATCACCACCCAGTTTCCGCAAATGACACACTTCGAGGCTTCTCGAAACTCCGCCTAGTTCCCAATAATGAATAATTATCCCGTGAATCATTTTCCTTCAAATGAACTTGATTTTACCTTGAACGATATTTATCATGTGATCCATTTCTCAATTGTCATCCACGTACCATGTTTCTATGTGGAAGTCCCATTTCACATACCTCCCAATTTAGATTGACAACTAACTCATACCAAACTCAATTTACTATCCAAGAACATCCTCTATTCATGAAATAATTTCATTATACTATTTTCAATAAGCTATAAAAAAGTTGAAATTTTCCATTTTAGCAATATTAACATGCTTTCCAGTACCCTTCATTATTGAACGAAACACTGCATATTGACTAGATATTCATAGCTGAAAAAGTTTTATATGATAAGAACATCGAGTTAATTTGTAGTATTGGTATTTCAATAAATAAATCCTTTTAAAAGTGTGATAAAATTTTTATTATTTATTTTTTGAGACATTAGAAAATCTAAAAAACATCCACACCTCAATATGACACATGGTGTGTTTGGATAGACTCTACATTCATCATTTATTTTTCAATTAACATTAATTTTACAAAAAAAGTGATCTAGACTACTAAAAAAAGTGAAAACATTTACATATTGTTTTGATATATTATGGAAATGATACATAAGTAATTTTTATAAGTATGAATAAAATCTCCTCAATATGATACACAATGATCCTAATATCACTCAAAGTGTCTCTTATGAAAAAACAATATTTTGTACACAACTGTCATTTATTGAAAACCATGAAAATTTGATCATATTTTCATAATATGTTTTTTAAATGATTCATAAAATATTTTAGATGTGTAGGAATTAGTCTCACCTCAAACTGATACATGATGTGATCAGAATAAATCAAAGTTTGAGAATCTAGTTTTAATGGACATTATGGTTATAATGAAAAGTAATGTACTCCAAACCAAGAACAAAATCATGTTTTTTTGATACCATAGGAAAAGTATCCATAAGATATTTTTTCTTGTAAGAATGTGTTGAACCTCCATCAAACACACAGTGTGACAGGTATGACTCGAAAGGGTTCTATTTAATTTAAAATCTAAATCAATTATATTAATGAGGACAACTAACCTACTCAAAATGGTGAAAAAATATTTTTATTATTTTGATAATTTATTACCATGATAAAAATTTCAATATTTACATGTTTGAATTAACATTACATTAATATGATACACAATTTTCTCGATATGACACATATTTGTTTTTATCAGTATAAAATTGACATTTTAGATCAAAATGTGTCACTCATTGAAAACTGGGAAACTCAATCATATTGTCCTGATATGTTATAAATAAATTCATAAATAATTTATTATTTATAGAAATTTGACTCACATTAAGCTGATCCATGATGTTACAGGTCTGAGTCAATGTGTGAGTTTCAAGTATAAAGTGAAATTTTAGTAAAAAAGACATTTGATGTACTCAATATCGATTAAAATATATTATATAGTTTTCATACATTAATAAATTAATAAAAATTTCATTTTGGGTGTGTATGGGTCATCCTCACCTTAATCAGTTTCACGGTGTGACTATATGTCTCCAAGTCTCTCTTCTTTTAAAAAAATTGCATTAATTTTAGTAAAAAGGTCGATATACCTAATCAAAATTGAGAAAAAAATTATATTAATTTGATACATTTGGAAAATGATCCATAATTAATTTGTTACATGAAATAATCATATACATATGATTCTAACACATGATGTACCTAGTATGACTCAAATGGTCCATTATCAGTTTAATGTCAACATTTTAGTCCAAAAAGTGTCCATCCCTAAGAACCAATATAATGAACTTATATTGTATTAATAATTAAGTAAAATGATTAATAAATAACTTTTGATGTGTTGGAATTAGTCTCACATCATACATACATAGATCTGATGGTTATGATTCATATTTAGTGGTTCATTTTTTAAATGGCCGTTTTTTAAAAAGTCAAGTGGCCTACTCAAAAACAAGAAAACATGGTAGAATTTTTTTGATAAATTATGAAAATTTTCTATTCTTCATTTGAGACATGTATGAATCATTTTCACCATAATATCAGGAACAGTGTGATTAATATGACTCTAAGTGCATTTCTATTTTGAAATTGACATAAATTTTAGTAAAAAATCCAATTTACCAACTCCAAACTAAGAAAAAACATCAATATTTATTTTATAATTTAGTGAAACTATCCATAAATTTTTTTTACTTATAGGAATAATCCTAGCCATAGTTCTATACAAGATGTTTGGGGTATGAGTCAATGTTTTTTTTAACTGTTTACAATCGACATCTCAGTTCAAAACATCTCACTAGCTGTAAATTGTTAGAACATTGTTCAATTATATCGATAAAATAGTTAAATTATTCTTATATAATTTTTGATGTATAATAAATAGTATTAAATCCATATTATAAATTATGTTACCGTTATGATTCAAGGTGTGTTTTTCTAATTTAATATTCCATTTTATCAAAAAAAGAAAAGTGATGTACTAAAAACCAAGAAAACACATTCATATTACATTAATACTTTAGAAAAAATATCCTTTTCTGTATTGATTTGAAACACATTTAAGTGATGCATAGTGTGACAAGTATGACTATAACTATGAATTTTAATTTATAATTAACATCATTTATTGTAAAAAGGACAACTGACCTACTCAAAAATGGAAAAACTAATTCAGATTATTTTGATACATTAGGAATATGATCCATAATTTATTTTCATCATTTTGGAATTTTTATCACCTCAATATCATATATGATGATCCCAGTATACATTTAAAATCAACATTTTCGTCTAAAAAGTGTCACTCACTGAAAACATTGAAATCATTCATGGGATGTATTGATAATTTAGGAAAAATATTAATAAATAATTATTTTTCATGTTAGAATTTGTCACATATAAAATTGGAACATGATGTGATCAGTATGATTCAAACTGTTTGTTTCCAATTGAAAATTTCATTTTAGTAAGAAAGGATAAGTGATGTGATCAAACAAAAGAATATACAATCAAATTTATTTGATAATTTAGGTAAATTATAAATATTTCATTTAAGTAAATTTTATAATATACCACACCTCAATATGACACAAAGTGTGATTGGTACAACTCCATGGGGTATTCTTATGTAAAATAGACATCAATTTTAGTAAAAAGGTCATATGTACTCAAAATGGAGAAACATTATTTGGATTTCATTGATACATTAGTAAAATGATTAATAATTCATTTGAGACATGTATGAATAATCTTATCCTCAATCTAACCCATGGTGTGACTGATATGTCTCTACGTGCATTTTTTATTTAATTATTAAATTGATTTTTTAAAAACTAAAACTCACATACTCAAAATGGAGAAACAAAATTTGATTGTTTTGATACTTCTGGAAAATGATCCACATGTAGTTTTTTAGGTTTAGGAATCATTCAAAACTCAATAAGATACACAATGTTCCCAATATGAATCAAAGTGTCTGTTAGCATTTGAAAATGAAAATATCATTTCAAAACATTCCACTGACTTAAAACCATGAAAACATCCATAGACTGTCTTCTTAATTTATCAATGTAATTAAGATATTATTTTTAACATGTTGGAATCAGTCTCATGTAAAATTGAAACATGATTTAACCGTTATATGTCAAAGAATATGTTTCCTGTATAAAAATAATTTTTAGTAAAAAAGGAACTTCACATTATAAAAAAGGAGAAAATTCATTTTTTATATTTATTATAAATATGAAAATGATCTATATTTCATATTCGAATTGTAGGAATCAAAATCACATCAATATGATTCACTATAGGACTGGTATGACTCCAAGTATGTCTTTTTATTTAAAATTGATATCAATTTAAGTAAATGGCTCAACAAGTGTACACAAAAAGAGAGAATGAATTTATATTATTTTTATAAATTAGAATAAAAATCCATATGTAATTAGTGATGTTTCAAAATTATCCAAAACTCAATAAGAGACATTTTGTGGCTAGTGTGACTCCAAGATCATCTTTTTATTTAAAATTGACACCATGTTTAGTAAAAATGACAAGTGATGTACTCCAAATAAAGTAATCACGTTCATATTGTTTTTATACTTTTGGAAAACAGTATATTTTTTATTTGAGACATGTAAGAATCATACAAATCCCAATCTAACACATAGTGTGACCCCTATGGCTCCTTGTGAATAATTTTATTTCAAATTGGTATAAATATTAGTTAAAAGGTAAAATGGCCTACTCAAAAATAAAAAAAAACTTTTAATGTTTTAATACTTTAATAAATGATCTATGAGTCAATTATGAGGTGTATGAATTTTCTGTACTGAAATCTAGAACATGATGTTCCTAATATGATTCAAAGTGTCGGTTATCAGTTTAAAATCTTCATTTCTTTCTAAAACATTAAATCACTAAAAATCATTAAATCATGATCATAATGTCTTTAAAATTGTTGAAAATTATTGAAATGTAATTTTTGAAATGTAGGAATCATTTCCACATTAAAATGACACATGATGTGACCTCTATGATTCAAATTGTGTGTTTCTATTTAGAATTATAATTATGTAAAAAAAGACAAGTGACATACTCAAATCCAAGAAAAAAAATTCCAATAATTTTGATACTTTAGAAAAATGATCCATAAGTCCATAGGGATGTGTTGGAGTAATCATGACCTCAATCTAATGCACGGTGTGACCAATATGAATCAACTTACATCATTTTATTATAAAATTTTAAATTTATATTAAAACATCCATCACATTTCCAATCCTAAGAAATTAATCCTATACTACTTTCTAATCATTCAATATTCTATCTCTTAATTTATTTCCTTATAATTTTTATCTTATAACTATTTAATTAATTTTCACATAGATTATTCCTGAAGTATAACATGAAATGGTGTCACATGTAAGAAAGAATTGAATCTCAATTCATTACAATATGTTTCTAGTATGTGTCGTAGTTTTCTTTAAAAATAACGCTTTCTGAAAAAAAATCATTATATAATTACTAACATTATTATTTATTCTTATATAGGCACATTATTTTTCCCATGAAGGAATTCATTGTTCGGTAATAAAATCAATCAAGGATAGAATAAAAAGTCAAATGAAAATTGATGGTTTTTAATTTATATATTAGTTTTTACATTTTTAATTATATAAAACAATTTTTGAAATTTGTATTATATATTAACTTTTATTTTTTAATTGTTTTGTAAGTTTCTTATAATTTATATTCTTTTTTTATATATATTTTTGTTGATATTAGGTGGACTTTATACTATTGTGGTACACTTCTATAGCACACTACATTGGTGATAATGTTTGTTGATTAAATATACTATAGTATTCCCATTTATCAATGAAAAAAACTAAGAAGGGATCATATAATAGTGTTAAAAAGCATTTATAATGGGGTCCATTTATCAGTGGTTTTAGAAGTTCTAATAATGACCTATTTATCAGTTCTTTTTTGTGATGATAATGGTATTTTGTATAGAAACATTGAAAATGATGATATGCATTCTCGGATTGTGCTTATCTAAGTTCTGATAAAGTTCTTCTTTGTTACCATTAGATAAAATCACAGATAAAGGGGTCTTTTTGGGGGATTCTAAAAGAAGTGATAAAATACTTGTGATTTTAATATTTATTCAGTAGCCATCACTTTTATATCATTGATAATTTCCATTTTTAGTTCTTCAAGAGTCCTATATTTTAGTATTGGAATATTCACTGAAAAATAGTGGAATCATTCATTACCAAACAATCATGATAGATATTTTCATTTTCCTTTGACATGAAATAAACTACCATAGAAATTAAACATTCTCCAGGATATATTTTTAAAATTTTCAGAGGATAGAAATTAATTTACCTTATTTTAATTCATTTAATCATTCCATTTTTTATGGTTTTCATAAAAACACTTCTATTATAGAATCCTTTTGAATATAAAGGATCTGGAGAATTCCATCTCCATTTTGGTGCAACATAAAAATATTTTTTCATAAAAAGGAATATATTTTAGAAACCATTTTACTTTGGTGACTTGGGTTAAGCCCTTAAATGAAATTTCCTATCATGGATTTCATATTTCATATGTATTCCCTATAATAATTGGATATTCTTGTAATTGTATCTTTATAATTGAAAAAACATTCATTTTGAATTATCTTTAGAATATGAAACATTCACTCCATTTCAATTCATTTTTGATATGGGAAATACTTTTAAAATAATACTTCTTTAAAATCTCTCCATTCTATGGGTCTAGTTATTCTACCCCTATATTATTTAGGATAAAAACCCCATTGACAAGAATTTCTGGAGGAAATACCCTTAATGTGTAACATTTTCATTTTTATTACAATCCATGTCCGAAAATATTTTTTCAAAGGACATAATACATTAATCAGTTGCCATATGATTTATATTCCCACTAAATTATGGTGGATTGGATCAGGTGGAGTGGCCAAGCATTACAGAATCACAAAATGGAATAATATTTTCCTTGATTAATGGAGTATTATTCATCATATCTTATGTAATCATACATAATATATAAAGTATCTACTCAGATCCAATACAAGGTATATTATCTTCCTTGGTAGGTAAATTTCTACAATGATTGTGAGTGATGATACCATTCATTATTATTGGTTTCATTACAAAATAATGACATACAATGGATTATCTCGGGCCATTATTAATTTAAAATCATAGAATATAATTCTAAATCAATTTTAACAAATAACAATAATAGAAAATTTTTGCATTTTAGAAATAGGAATCATTAACCTAGTTTCATTGGGGATATATTTATTTTAATATATTTCAAAATGGTTTGTAATTTAAATATGTATTACCCTATGAATATCAAGTGGGAGTGTAAAACATGTTCTCTAGTAAGTTTAATTATAATTCACTATGTAATGGTTGAGTCAACACTTAGTGAACACTTTTTGGAGTTATTACCCATAAGTACAACTATTCCACACCCATGTCCACTTATAGAATCCATCCTGATAATTATTACAAAGATAAACCATATAATCCCTACCATATCAAAAATTAATATATATTATATATATATGAAATATCTTAAATTCTATTATATGGTTGTGTAAAATAATATTTTTCCCTATTAATCAAGATCCCAAGGATTTTAGCAAACAACCGGTACTAAAAACTATTAAATCCAAGACTCTAGAAACCTAGAGATGACATTTATTTCATTATATTATCATTGACAAAAGGTGGTAAAATCATGAAGGGTCGATTATTTTAGTATATCTGGATATCAATATAGATACATGATTCCCATTTTATATTGGGAGTAAAATGTTAGACATAATAATGGAAAATATTGGAAATCCTTTAAGTCATTCAAATAACTCTAATTTATATGGTGGTGAATGAAAAACATATTAGGTTGACATAAAATACTCAATAAGGGTCTATATATAAGAAATTATCATGAATAAATATGGAATAATAAATATATAATGTTATGTAAATAAAAACATTATGAATTTAATAAATTACATGACTATAATAATTGGACAGTGAGTAATCAATATGGATGGTTAAATAACTGAACATATAATCCATTTAATCAATAAAAAGAGCACAAAATTAATCCCTAGATAAAATCACTAAAACATTATCATGGGTAATAATAAATAAATTACCCTTGAAGGAATTCTTTAAATTTTAATTTATTGATCTCAGACCATATTATATTTATACCATTCAATAAATTTGACAATATTGTTTAAAATTATTTTTAAAATCCATTTCAAATTTGAATTTTTTTTCTCATGATCCCTACCAATATATAGAGGGGATATATGATTTTGAGATACCCATATCTACAGGTACAAATAACTCCCCGTCAATATGATGATAAATTTAATTATTAAATCATTTTTCTTTATTACTAAAATTCAAAAATGGGTAAAGGATATAGATTTATCAATATATCCTTATTTAATCAAATTACATTCAAATAAAACACTGTATATAAAAATTATATAATTTTTGGAAGTAAAAATATACATGATAAAATAGAATTTTATATTTAAATGAAATTTAATTTCCAATGAAAAATGATCCGAATAAATTGATTGTCTTATGTGTAAGTTAATAATAGAAAAATTAATCTAGAAGTGAGAGGTGAAAATTAGTTCAATAAGAATAATGTTTTTAAAATAAAATCCTGACCTTTTTAAAAATAAATGAAATAGAAAATATATATTTAAATAATAATCAAAAAAATTAATTTTAATACCAAATAAATTTTTTATAAGAAACTTCATTTCATAAAATGGTTACAATGGTGGAGAATTTTTTTATCACCATATATCTTTAAAAATTAAATTTGATTTGTTTTCCATAAAATGTAACTTTAAAAAATATTATAAATATTCCTTAGGAATTATTTTTAAAATTAAATAATAACATAAAATTTTATTAATAAATATTTAGAGTAACTAGATTATATTTTAATAATAATATCCAAAAATGTGCACATGGAAGAATAAAATATCTGAAAGAAAGACACACCCTTTCTGTCCGGGGTTCGTTCAAAAAAATGATCAGAAACTCCATCAGGGTAACTATTCATAGATAAAGAAGGGAGGAATATACATGGAAAGAAAATAGTCTCCATAAGGGTTGTAGGCAGAAATTTTTCAATATGGAAATAGATTAGAGAAATGAATCTGATTCAACCCTTAATGAAGAAGTAAGTCATGCATAGTCACCCTATTACAAAGAGAGTAATGGGATAACTAACATTACTTGAAAGATCTCTACGAATTTCATCACTATCAACATAGTATGTTATGTACACCAAGGAACAATTGTGGAGGGAAAAAATGTTGAAAACATCGCTTGATATAATGGTGGTCTTGAGGAAACAACTGAGGCAACCCATACAAAATATTAGAGGGGGATACAAAAACATATACCTATGAATATTTAGTTTTAACCACTATGGTGGAACACATCCAAGGTTAAATGGGAATTTGTGGTGACATCCCATTAACCTTATAGAAGAGAGAAATTATATATATATATATATATGGGAATGACTGGAACTATATGATAATGATATAAAAATATCAAATAGATCATGCCAAACTACTCAAGGGAACCATCCACGCTAGGTTTCATATACAAAGAGATGAAAATATCCATCCTCCTCCATATCAGGAGATAGATAATCTTCTTAAAATAGCATAATTTTAGAATTGTTCTAGCTCTAGATCCAGATAGTCTATTTATATAATTTAGGAAGCTGAGGATGAATGTAACATTTATTTTTGACAGTGAAATTCTCTACCCCATCCATGTTATTATTCAATTCTATAATATATTCAGACTCATGGGGATATGAAAATAGTACCACATCATCAAGGCCTACCCACTCCCTTTAAAAGTGATGTGGACTAGAAAGAGACATATCTAGAACTAGTCAATCACATAATCTATGGTAGCTCGAATGATATCCATGTAATGGAAACACACAATCTTGTAGCCCTATATGAATCCATATATCGAATGTGTGGATGAAACTCAACCCACATAAACTTTCCACAATCCTCTCTCCTCAACCATTGATGTCATGGGAGATCTAGTGAAAAATCCCTTGCACTTCATGTCTCGATGAGGCCCAATGATGGGCCCCTGAGATCAGTAAGAGGCAACCAAACTGAGATGTTTTGTACAAACACAAGTTGGTCCAGCCTTCGTTTGTTACAAAATCCATCCAGCATTATCTATTTCATGATGGGAAGACCTTCATCATCAGTTCATTTCTCAGTTTAACTCTATGTAAAGGAAGATACCAATTTTCATCCTATCAAAATTTAAACAGTGAAAAAATAATAGGGATTCTAGATTTATCACCATATGAAAATGATTCACCTACTAACTCAATATCCCTCCCTAACAATAGAAAATATTGGAACTCTATAATGAAAATATTTTGGATGAGCTAAAACACCCTTGATCCCAATGAAGTATCTTGGAAGATTTCATGGGTTTTTAGAAACATAACAACACTAATAAGATGCCAATCAGCGAACCTCGGCTAAATCTCAACTCATTCCCTCTAAAACGGGGAAAATGAGTGGTAAGGGAGAGACTGTCATTGTTATCATCAAACTAGTAGAAGTACCCATTCTAGCACCAAGGTATGCGCTGAATAATCTATCACCTCCCGCCGACTGGTATATGCCAAAAAAACCCCTTGGGAAGAAAAAAAAGATATTTTTAACCACAAAGTGAGTATCAGATGAATAAGTCATATTCCATTAGAAATGAGGAGTTCTTAGTTATTCTCCACCATCCATAGAATGTAAACTAGTAAATATTCTAGGTCCCAAGAATCCCAATAGAGTCAACCTTAATAATCTCCCAAAATAATTCCATTTTCATTGGAGGTTATGTCCCACCATCGAGGAAATATTTGTCTTCAATGATGTCCATAAAATCATGTTTGATGCAAGATATGTGACATTGATGAACTCCCCAGAAAAAGATACGTATGTAAATGTTTCCAAACTGGATGATAGGGGAGATTTGTAATAATCTTCATCCAATCATGGATAAAAATTTTAAAACTAGATGACTGAAAGGATAGTTGAATGTACCCATTCCACCATGAGTGGACAACTGTCAAACTAACAGAAATCCTAATACTCAAGGATGTGCCCTTGGATACACCATCCAAATGTATACTTAACCATAAAAAATAATGTTACATAGGGTGAAGAGTCATATTCATCTAACATATAAGATATAACTCTTAAAAACTTATTTATTTCAACATATAGATAATTGAACCCCCCCAATAAAACCAAACCCACATTTGATGGAGAGCTAATTTTTTTTGTTATATTAGTACAGGTAACATAACCTGACCCTGAATTGTTGAGTAATACACCACTGGGTATGATTTTCCTATACCTTACTAAACAACTTGTGTCTCAGTGTGCTAAATCTGAATATATAATGGATGGTCCAGGAGTAAAAAATCCTAATATTCTATCCAAATACATATAGAGATTATATATGTCGATGGTACCCTTTTGAATGAAAAAAACCCAATAAGATCATGGATATGCCTCATAACCCTCTATAAATCATTTAATACTTGTGATTTTACATGATGAAATGGAGGAGGTATAGTTGTCTGATCATCCTGAAGAAAGAGGAATTCCATCACAACTTACACCACGTGTTCCAGATACTTTTTTGACCTCAACTCAATCAATAGGGCTATCCAAATCAAGCACCTAACCTCAAAATATTCATATTAGGTAGTATCCCCACCATTGAAAGTGAAAACATCTGAAACAATTGAACGACATTCATAAATATTTGGTGGTTGATCCATACAAAATCGTAATCCTAGATGCTCTCAACCTTTCATTATATCTCATATAGGTACTCATCGAGTCCTTTCATACCAACATGATTTTGAGGTAGAATTCTCTAAAAACAAGCTTTATCAAATGTAGACTATGACATAGGCATTCCAAAACATCTTCTTCCTCATAGAACAGAACTAGGAGAATGTTTTCCACTATCATTTCAAACCACTTTATGTTTAGGAAAACAAGATAATGTTGACATCCATAGGTCCATGTTCAACAATGGTTTAGGGATCAACCTCATTCCTCTTCTGACCCTCCAAAATTATCAAAATAGTGAGGGGGTTTATCTTCTACAAGGATAACCATTCATGTGTATGATAAGAGTGAGGTAAAACCTCTTGAGAATATTTAGATCAGGGATTAGTTTAGGGATCTCATATCTAAATCTATGTTCATGGTCATATTTAAAAACACAAAATATAATGTTCTTCTTGGAAGAAATTAGCTTCTCATTCATATAGAGGTACCCTAAATATTTATACAATGCTTTATGTACACCATCGATGGGGAGGTCAGCATACTACATAGTGACAGAGCCCCTTTCATGTCATATAAATTTATACACATTGAGAAAAGTTTTGAAAAATGGGAAGGAAAATAACCAATAGTGGATGATGATATATAGGGTGCTTCCACCCATGGATTTGGGACTACCTGTATGATTCCTTGGAGTATGATCAATGGTGATTATGTGTTACCCATAGACCTGATTAAGGAAGTAGACTTAATCCTAGATATTAAATATCCTCATATCCCTTGTAATAGTATAATAGAAAAACAATCATCTATGGAATCCCTCTACATTGATTTTGGTAGTTTGGGATGATATAATTTCTTTCCATGATCTCCCTTTCCCCAAAAATGACAAACATTCCCCCAAGTCACCCATTATTCCTAAAAATACCTCCATAGGTTCAATGATGTACGAAGAATAGGATGACCTTTGTAATTCCACTTTTACATTTTAGAAATTAATTTCCTCAACCATTTATGATTTCAGGATGGTAATTTTTGGAACAAAATAAGACTTATGACATACATTGATTACTGCCACCATGTCGCTCAAAGATCAGGATATGAATGTTGAATTTCTAAAGCGACATTGTTATATTTTATCTTATAATTATACATAAATTCACAGACTAGATACCAATGTGTCCATGTACCATTTAGTATTACCAAATGACCATATAATTTTCAATAAGGTATCCAAGGGGATGAACCCCTATCATGATACTAATGTAAAATCATAAGTTGAAAATTTGATAAATGGAATCTTTTTATGAGAGGTGAAATATCCTAAATAGATCCCCAATGTCATCCCCATAATGAAAATTAATGGGAATATTTGTTTATGAATATATTTCATAGATCTTATTTCACATTTCCCAAAGGTTTATCTCTCACTTCTAATCACAGATCATTTTATTGATGTAATAGTTGGCTTCAAAGATCGTTCTTTTATTGAAGTGTATTCAAGTTAAAATCATTTAAGGATGACCCTGGAAGATGAGAAATTGACCACCTTTAGAGAACCATAAGTAATATTTCTTTATATGGTCATGGCATTTATGTTGAATAATTTTGGTACTACTTATCAGTGTGCCCTGAATCAAATCTTTATGTCCTTCCTAGGATTGACAACAGAAGTTTATGTCGATGACCTAGTAATCAAATCTTGATAGTGATGTGATCATATCATACACAACCAAACTACATTTTTTAACTTTCAATAATTCAAATTGAAGATGAATTTACTAATATGTTTTTTTAGGTTAATGTTAAGGAAATTCCCTGTAATTTTTTATGCCACCATGGCATCAAAGTCAACCTCGAAATGATCAGTGAAATCAGAGGATTCTCACCCCATCATAATTCTAAATAACTAGGGGGTCTCTAAGGTAACCTTTCTTATAATTGGTGATCCATAGATAAACTATATGGAAAATCTCTCCCCTTCACAAAATTAATGAAGATGGAAGTTTCCATCTAATTTTATGTGGACTTCCAATAGGCCTTTGATTACTTACAACCCCAAATGGTCTTGTTTCTTCAGGTAAAAGGGAATCCTAAATTATTATATATGTCCTCCAAGGCACAATTTCATGGTTATGTACTTATAAAGTAAAATGGTGCAGAGAATGGAACTGTCTTTATTAACTCAGCTAAATATTTATAGGTACAAATACATTGTATTCTAATATTTAGATGAACTACCACACCCTCATCTTTGCAGTAAAAAAGTTGAGGCATTAATTGTAGCACCACCAAGTCCACTTAATATCTAATATTTATATGATCAATTACATCCTTAGATTCCTTATGCTGACAGGGAATCTAACCCTATGGGTGGTTATTTTGACATAATAGGACTTCAAATCAGGGTCACAAAGGCAGTAAAACGACATACCAAAGGTTATTTACTTGTAACACATTCCAACCTGAAATGCATGATAGTGAACACTAATCTTTAAAACAGGGAGGATTTATACACCCATGATGCACCCCAACCATGTGAAATTTATTTTGATCCTTACTCTTAAATCTATATTAAAACGATTCTAGAAAATACAAATCAGAATTAGTTTGGTTTATGGATTACATTTATATATCCAAACAAAGAAAATCTTCCCTGATCTTTTTCACAGACTGAGGGATGAACTAATAACAATGCATGATACTGAGCCCCCATTTCCGGTTTGGAACTAGACCTAAAACTAAAAATTCCTTGCATAAAAATTAAAGGGGATTAAAATATAATTTTCAAATAGATAAATGGTGAGTACGCCGTCAAAAATCAATAATTTCCCCCACTCATCGATTATGTCAGAGGCCCAATAGATAAGTTCCCTTTTGAACCACCATTATATCATATACCTTAATCACAAAATTTTCATGTTACTTCACTAGACATTGCAACTATATTCTTGTATGTCCTCGACCAGGATGAATTAATTTTATGCATAAAAAACCTATAGTTGATCTCTGTAGTCATAATCTATAGAATAGATGAAATCAATCATATCAGTACCACCCTAAGAATTATGAACCAATTTCCACCCCTAGATGAATTGAGATCATAGTCGATTACCTCAAAAATATGACCCTCCTATTAGATCGAGATAAAATGAAATATATTAAATGACGATCAACAAACATTACTATTCTGGATGGTCAAAACGAGAAAAACCCCTCTATGAATGAGTCTTTGATGGAATCTTGCTCACATGCATAGAATAAGGATAAATTCCTACCATCATGGAAGAAGTCCATGTAGGTTATTACAGTTCCCAATAGTCTGAGACTAGATATTCCCATGAAATTAGGAGACTTGGATAATACTAGAAAAAATGATACAAGACTATTTTGAATTAGCTTGGATATTTCATGCATTCTAGGTACATTAAAACTTCATCCAGCGACCAGAAGATATATTACACAAGCTAAATATTCCTAGCAATTTTTTGTATATTTTATGGATATTGTGGGGCCATATACCCCATCCACCACTATGTAGTTTAAGTGAATTCATACTTGTAAAGAATTATTTTCCAGATGAACTGAAGTGATACCCCTCAGGGGAGTTAATTATATTGATATTATCACCTTAATAAATTATAATATCATCACCGAATTCATATTACCACACATAATATTTAGGGAAAATGGAAACAATTTCTACTCTACATAGTGGATGACATTATACCAGGAGTACAACATCGATTCCAACCAATCATCTTGCTATCATGTATAAGAAAATGGATTTATAGAATACTTTAATAATTATTAATCAAATATACTTTAGAATATGGAAAAAAGGACAAGAATTCATGGACAATCATGCTTCTCCATGCTTTATACACTCACCAGTCCACCACATACACTACTACAAAAGTGACACAATATTCATTATTGTATGGAATTGAGGTAGTATTTCCCAAAGAGGTCAATTTTCCCTATCTTTTAATTTCCAAATGGAAAAAACTCTTTGATGAAGAGAAATATCAAAAGCGACTAGATGATCAGGAACTAATAGACAAGAAAAGGTTTCATAAACTACACAGCCTCAAAGATCATAAATATTATCAAAAAATACATTTCTTAACAGTTATCATGTATTTAACATCATTATCTCATGAAATTAAACTATACAAGTTATCATAGTTGTATAAAATAAAACTAAAATATTCCATAGCATCATGGTCGCATGACATTAAAATGAATTATATTCCATTAAAATATGATGTTAATTATAAATTAAAGTGATCCTAGATGCATGTACATAAACTATACAACAACAATCACCTTTACTATATGATTCTAAACTACATTAAAAAAACAGTTCATGGAAAATTCACTACACATAATCCAAATATGTGTGAAAGGAAAATTAATTTCCCAAGTCCCTATGTGTGAGTCAAATCCACATAGGTAATAATCCCATTCAAGAAAAAAAAACATAGCTTGATTTCTAAAATCACAGGATATGTAGTGAAACCTAAATCTGCAATTCATGGTCCATCCATAATATATTCATCATCAAAATGTGTGCCAACACTATAAATACATGATGTCGAAATATAGTCTTTCCTTGCGTACTAATCAGAGGATGCATTGAGAAACCATCTCTAGAAGTCGTTCGTCACAAACACAATATGTCTCTCAGGATATGTTTTCTCAAATTTTGGGATAACATTTAAGTGGTTTCATGCCTTCTCTTTCAGGTCATATAACCATCATCCTTGTCACATGAAATTAATATTTTTATGACCAAAATGATAAGGACGATGATCATATTCTTGAGTTGTCTATAGTTTTAATGGTTGTTTGAAAAGAAGATAAATCACTTAACTTTGTAATTGTGGGTAATTGGATTGACAATCATATATCCAAAATCCGTCTCACAATTCTTCAGAAAGGCCGTCAGTTTGGGAATATTTTTTCTAGAATAAAAGTTTTATCAGTATCATCTTGGGTCCAAAAACTAATGAAGATCATAATAGGTAGTGGAATAAGATTTTTCATGGATGTAATGTAAATATGATGATGCTTTGTTGTTTGGTATTTCCCAAAAATCCTATGTATGTTTCAAAACATGTGGTTATAGCTTGATAATGGAATGGGGGAGAACAAGTGATTCTAACCATATTTAGGCTAATCATATTGGTGCTTATTAGAATTAAAGAAATCTTTTGGATGAATAATAAATTATAATACTTCCTATGGAAATTAATAAGATGTTGTAAAGGATGGTAATTTTAAACAATTTCCATTATATGTCAGATGATGTTGAAGATGATATTCAATGTAGTAAAAGTCATAAATGAATTCATGATACAAGATAATGTTTGTAGAGCCGATGATTAATGGCCTCAATACATCGGTGTAAGAACATTTGAAATACAATTGTATGAAGAATGGGAAGGAATTTGGAGAATGTGAAAATATGAAGATGCTGGTTTTTAGTTGGACTAATAATCCAAAGGATAAATATCTTCAAATAAAGACATTGCTGGTTAAAAATAGTTCATTTGTATCAAAATCATAAAAGAAAAGATGTTACTGTAGTTGATGCTATTGGAACTGGTCTGTCAGACTTGGTGTAAAGATGATAATTGGAGTTACTATCACATTGATTAGTCATTACATTTATCTGGTATCCTTATGACTTCGAGGGAATATTGATAAGATAATATTATTGAAATAGAAGTGTTTTTATGATTACTTTCTTTAGGATATGTTTGACCAGTTGAATAAGAAATGTTTTTTGACGCTGAGATTAATCAAAAATATATTCATCCATTTCTCATCAAAATTATTTTTTTGATTAATTCAAGTGATAGAGAAATCTTTGAAAATATCAAACATTTGGTTCTAGGGAAAATATGAATAAAGAATCTTTTTTGGATTTTTTTGGAAGTGTTTTTAAAGGTATATTTTAATGTTGAAGAGTTTAAAGAATAATATATTGGGTTTTTATGGGAATATAGAAACAGAGTGGGATGTATTTATTAATGATTTATTTTTCAAGTGGGTGAAGAAAATCAAAGTGACCAAATGCACTCATCTTAATGAAAAAATCATAATCAAAAATTGGAATTGAAATTGAAATGATATTTCATAATAAGAATGAAGTTTTGTATTTCTTCATGCTAGTGGTACATTGAACCGTAATGAAGAAATATTATTGGGAAATTGAAAAGGAGAATTGTATTTGGTCTAAATATTTTTTAAGAAGTATGAAGCATTGAATAATTCAAAGAGAGATTCAAAATTTAAGGTAATTTAATGTCCCTAAACAAGTAAAATAATGGTTTGAGATTTATAGAATATTGAAGATTTATGAAATTTGTTTAAGTGGTAAAACATCTTTAGAATCCAACTTTAATAATTTTGGAATGTCAATAAAAAGTGGAGAATACAATGTGTATTCAAAAACATTCAATTATTGAAAAATATGAGAGTCAATATCTTCATATATTATAAATATATATTTATATATTGTGTTTTCATAAATTATATTTTCAGAAAAAAATAAGAAATAATAAGAGACAAGATCATAATTAGAGTTTCTTGAATCGAATTGAGAAATAAGACTGGGATTTTTTGGCAGTGGAAGAATAAGTTTAGGATTATTTTATTAGTAATCTGATGGTTAATTATTTATGTATTGAAAAATATAACTTGTTAATCAAAAAAATAAAACATATTGAGTGTTATTACAAAGTCCCGGGATTTCATATAAACATCTAGGTAAGAAAGTGATGAGTTATTTTTAAAGATCATACAATGAAATTTGATCAAGAAGCACTGTAACATTTTTATTTCAATATTTATATTACGTAAATTCATGTTACATAAAGAACATACACTATTATATTGATCATAGTGCTACAAGAGTGTAAGGGGATATATTACTTTTTGCATTCCTCACAAAAGGATTGTTTTCTAGTGGAAAATGTTGTTTTGGATTGTTTTCAAAACATATCAAGGATGTAGATACTCTTGTTGAGTAGTGAAACATATATATTATTGTGTTCCAATAGATGTGTGTTTGAATTTTTTTCCCTAGGGAAATAATTATTTGACTAGATCCTAAGGTTTTTTAGAATAAGGAAACTTAAAAGAAAAATATATCACTAATCGACCCCCTCCCCCTCTCAGAGAAAGAACAATCATGACTAGGCCATTGCAACTGCTATCAAATCCAAGGTTCCCTTTTTTTACTATTTTCATATATTTTCAAGAATAATTTGTGATGGATAATCTATTTTTTTTGAATAATAATGGGATTCTGATCTTCAATGGAAAGAGCTATATTATCTGGAAAGATAGAATAACGGAATATCTAATGTATCATTGGTATGATGTTCTTAAAGCTACAAAAGATATATTTCCTCTTATTTATGATATGGTTAATATTAACCCTATAAAAAAGAAGAATCATGAGAATTATTGAATAGATAAAAATTTTATACTTTCATCACTTTCTGAATGTGAGTTTTTAAGGGTCAAATGTGTTTCAAATTCTAAAGGTATCTAGGATAATTTTTAAAACACTTATATAGAAAATAAAAAATTAAAGAATATAAAATTACAAATATAGAAGCTGAAGTATGAAGATATTAAAATGGTTGAGTATGAATCTATTGGGGACTTTTTACCATGGATAATAAAATTTTCAGCACTATCATATGTATGGGTGACAATTTAAGAGATACAATAGTTGTTTAAATGATCTTAATAATTCTTCCTCACAAGTTTGATGCTAAATTCTCCTCGTTAGAATATATATATCCTGAAATTAACTCTATATATTATCTTCATTTAACTCTCATTACTTACGAAATGATAATGGAAAAGTTTATGAAGGGACAAACCAAAACTGATAAAGAATTGCCTTTCAATGTTTCCAAGAATTAATTTACTAATAAGGTTCTTGAGGAAGATAATCACTACTGGAAATAAAGGATATACCAACGGTTCTGAACCGTGGGTATAGGCTGGAGAACCGTTGGTATATTCTATACCAAGGGTTGTCCAAACCGTATGGAAGTAAGGCGTGGGGAAAGATATATACCAACGGTTTGCAGTAAACTGTTGGTATAGCCCACTCTAGGTATGGATTTTCCAATGGTTCAACATGAACCGTTGGTATAGGTTTACCCAACGGTTCTAAACCGTTGGGAATACTATAATTCTAATCTTATACCAACGGTTCACAACCGTTGTTATAGTATTTTTTTCCAACGGTTTTCATAAAACCGTTGGGAATTCAATTGTTTTGATCTTATACCAACGGTTTACAACCGTTGGTATAGATGTTTTCCCAACGATTTCAATGAAACCGTGGGGATATGTTTAAGTATGGTTTGTACCAATGGTTTATTGAACCGTTGGTATAATTCTTTCTCAAAGTATACCAATGGTTTACAACCGTTGGTATTCTGTATTTCCAGAATTGTTGCACAGCAGCCCCTCCAGTAGCCCCTCCAGTAGCCCCTCCAGTGCATACACCTGCATAAAAAACAGCACTAAAAACAGTGACAGACTTAAAACAACAAAAAAGAACACCACCAATTTGATTACACCACATATTTGATTAGATTCATGGTGAATAATTCCCCATTTTAATCTTCATATGACAAAAATCATCCAGTATAGTTGAATCAGAGTTTCAACAAATCAAATATTATTTACACCCATTTCAATCTTCATACGACAACCACTTTTAGAATATATGGTGAAAAGGTATTTTCATAGGAGTCTCATCACTTGTGACTCAATAAGTTCCACACCATGCCTTGAATTGAGTCTGGGTTGACCGGTACACATCACATATGATCCATGGATCACTATCCTAAAGTTTCAACACAATCAAAATCCGTTTGATCGGTTTGGCATATGTACGTAAAATATTAATCCATTTTGAACAAATGAGAGGTAGTTTGGGTGGACTTTACCCCACGGTGACTCGTATTGAGGAGCAGTTGACTCGTACACGTCACATATGACCCATGGATCGTTTTCCTAAAGTTTTAAAAGAATTAGAATGTATTTGGTCCGTTTCCCGTATGTCAATTGTTGATATCACTTACAATTTAGTCCATTTTGATGAAAAGAGAGAGAGTTTGAGTGGTCCTAGCCACACCGTGGCTTGGATTGACGTAGGGTTGACTCGTACACATAAAATATGACCCATGGATTGTTTTCCTAAAGTTTCAATAGAATCCTAATGCGTTTGGTTGGTTTGGCGTATGTCAACTGTTGTTTTCACTTAAAATTATGTCCATTTTCAACAAAAGAGAGAATGTTTTAGTGGTCCTAACCACACCATGGCTTGGATTGAGGCGGGGTTGACTCGTAAACATCACATATGACCCATGGATTGTTGTCCTAAAGTTTAAACAGAATCTGTAGGTGTTTGGTCAGTTTTCCATATGTCAGTTTTTGTTTTCACTTAAAATTAAGTACATTTTTAAAAAAGAGAGGCACTTTCAGTGGTTTCGGCCACACCAGACCTCAGATTGAGGCAGTGTTGAATCATAGACGTCACATATGAGGCATGAATCATTGTCCTAAAGTTTCAGCACAATCAGAATCCGTTTGATCAGTTTGGCATATGTACATAAAATATTGTCCATTTGGAACAAAAGAGAGGCAGTTTGGGTGGTCCCGGCCCCACGGTGCCTCTTATTGAGGTGGGGTTGACTTGTACACATCACATATGACCCATAGATCATTTTCCTAAAATTTAAATAGAATCCGAAGGTGTTTGGTCAGTTTCCCGTATGTCAGTTGTTGATTTCACTTACAATTTAGTCCATTTTGAACAAAAGAGAGACAGTTTGAGTGGTCCCGGTCACACCGCAGCTCGGATTGAGGTAGAGTTGACTCATACAAGTCACATTTGATCCATGGATCATTTTCGTAATGTTTCAACATAATAAGAAGTCGTTTGGTTGGTTTTGCGTATGTTAGTTTTTGTTTTCACTTAAAATTATGTCTATTTTAAACAAAAGAGAGATAGTTTGAGTGGTTCTGGCCACACCGCAGCTCGGATTGAGGCGATATTGATCGTAAACATCACATATGACCCATGGATCCTTTTCCTAAAGTTTCAATATAATCCGAAGGAGTTTGGTCCGTTTCCCATATGTCAGTTGTTGATTTCAGTTACAATTTAGTCTATTTTTAACAAAAGAGATACATTTTGAGTAGTCCTGGCCACACCGTGGCTCATTTTTTGGAGGTGTTGACTTTTACACATCATATATGATGCATGGATTGTTTTCCTAAGGTTTTGACATAATTCGTAGGCTTTTGGTCGGTTTCTCGTATGTTAGTTGTTGTTTTCACTTAAAATTAAATACATTTTAAAAAAAGAGAGGCACTTTGAGTGGTGTCGGCCACACCGGGCCTCAGATTGAGGCGGGGTTGACTCATACACGTCACATATGAGCCAGGTATGATTTTCATAAATTTTAAACACAATCAGAATCCGTTTGATCAGTTTGGCGTATGTACGTAAAATATTGTCCATTTTGAACAAAAGAGAGGCAGTTTGGGTGGTCCCAGCCACACGGCGCCTCGGATTAAGGCATAGTTGATTCATACACCTGAAATATGACCCATGGATCATTTTCCTAACGTTTCAATAGAATCTGAATGCGTTTGGTCCGTTTCCCGTATGTCAGTTGTTGATTTCACTTACAATTTAGTCCATTTTGAACAAAAGAGAGAGAGTTTGAGTGGTCTCAGCCACATCGTGGCTTGGTTTGTGGCAAGGTTGACCCGTACACGTCACATATGACCCATGGATCGTTTTCCTAAAGTTTCAACAGAATCCGTAGGTGTTTGGTCAGTTTGGCGTATGTCAGTTGTTGTTTTCACTTAAAATTATGTTCATTTTAAACAAAAGAGAGGCACTTTGAGTGGTGTCGGCCACAACAGGACTCAGATTGAGGCGGGGTTGACTCGTACACGTCACATATGACTCATGGATTGTTTTCCTAATGTTTCAACATAATTTGTAGGCATTTGGTCGGTTTCTCGTATGTCAATTGTTGTTTTCACTTAAAATTAAATACATTTTAAAAAAAGAGAGGCACTTTGAGTGGTGTCGGCCACACCGGGCCTCGGATTGAGGCGGGGTTGACTCGTACACGTCACATATGATCCAGGTATAATTTTCATAAAGTTTAAACACAATCAGAATCTGTTTGATTGGTTTGGCGTATGTACGTAAAATATTGTCCATTTTGAACAAAAGAGAAGCAGTTTGGGTGGTCCCGGTCACACGGTGCCTCAGATTAAGGAAATGTTGATTCATACACATCACATATGACCCATGGATCATTGTCCTAACGTTTCAATAGAATCTGAAGGCGTTTGGTCCGTTTCCCGTATGTCAGTTGTTGATTTCACTTACAATTTAGTAAATTTTTAACCAAAGAGATACAGTTCGAGTAGTCCCGGCCACACCGTGGCTCAATTTTTGGCGGGGTTGACTCATACACGTCACATATGACTCATGGATCGTTCTCCCTAAGAATGAAAAGTCCATCCATGAGTCCATAACTTGTAACCCATGTCTTATCCTAACAATTAACAAGTAAACCAAATCAAACAAGGCATACTTCACATAACATGGAGAATGTACAACAAGGATTTGTATTCAAATTAATGAATATAATCACATGCATTTGATGAGAATGAATTGATAAGCTTACCAAGAAATTCATATATTTCAAGACATAAAAAAATAGAATAATCCTAAATAACATTTCATGATCATAGAAATAAAAAAGGCATGTGAAATCAACATGCCTACAATTACATATCATCCATGAGATATAACATTTAATCAACTTGTAATAGAATTATACATAAGGCATATGAGTCTCATTAACTTGCATACATAGTGGTACAAAGGGAAAATGTTATTCAAGTCCGGGGGCTATCCGGGGTCCAAGGAGGAGGGTGGGGGGCTATCCAGGGAGCTATCCGGTGTCCAGGGAGGGTGGGGGGATGTCCGAGGGGCTGTCCAGGGACCAAGGAGGAGGGTGGGGGCTGTCATGGGGGTTATTCGGGGTCCAGGGAGGAGGGTGGGGGGCTGTCTGGGGTCCAGGGAGGAGGGTGGGGGGCTGTCTGGGGGGTGTCCGGGGACCAAGGAGGATGGGGGGGCTGTCCGGGGGCAAGGATGAGGGGGTTGTCTGGGGGGTCATCTGGGGACCAAGGAGGAGGGGGGCTGTTTGGGGACCAAGGAGGAGGGTGGGGGGTTAACCGGGGGCTGTTTGGGGGTAGTCCAGGGGGCTATTTGGGGGGTGCCCGGGGGGCTGTCCGGGGTCCAGGGAGGAGGGTGGGGTGGATGTATAGGGGCTGTCCGGGGGACTTTTCGGGGACCGATGAGGAGCGTGGGGGGATGTCCGGGGGGGGGGGCTGTCTGGGGTCCAAGGAAGAGGGTGGGGGCTATCTAGGGGGTGTCCAAGGGGCTGTTCGGGGACCATGGAGGAGGGTGGAGGGGTTATACAATTTCCTGGGTGGAGGGTGGAGGAGGGACTATACAAGGTCTTGGGTGGAGGCTAGAGGGGGTTGTCCAGGGTCCAGGAGGGGGTGGCTATCCAGGTTTCAAGAAAGAGGGGGTGGGCTGTCCAAGTTCCAGGAGGGGGGTGTCTAGGGTTCAAGAGGGGGGGGTCCATGGTCCAGGAGAAGGGGGCCTTGTTAAAGAGAGCAAATCCCCATATAATTATTTGAAAATTATCTAAACCCAATCCAAACAACATCACAATTCCAATCCATCACCCAACCAACATCCAAATCATCCTCAATATCAGTAACCTTCCCATTATTCCTTAAACAAAACTATAAATACAAAACACATATCCATTTTTTGAACTAAACTAATGTCCATAGATACTACCATATCACCCCACTAAAAAAATGGAAAACCACCTACGCCACTACCCCAACCGTCCACAATCACTTCACATGGAGCATACTTATATCCATTACATACCTCGAGACAATATGACTAAACAAACTCTTTATCATCTTTGAATGGGGATACATATCACCAGCACCTCCATTGGTTCATATGGTTCACTAAATAAAGGAAAGGATTGGCTATGTAGACTTCAAATAATGTTGATCCATACAATCATGAAACATAAGTATTGAAGAAAGACAAAAAACAAATCAAAGTCCACTTGTTGGGTATTCCATGCCACAAACATCAGAAAAAGGTTTATACCAAATTAAAAAAGAAAACGAAAATTATAGATGCAAAACATTTAAACAAAGGTAGTACTTACAGATTTAGAGTGTAGAACTACAAAATTCTTTGATTTAAGATGGATCTATCAAGTGGAACGAGTTTCTCAATCTGGGTATAGAGAGATTGCTCACATTTAGGTCAAATAAAAAATAGAAAATAGAAATGATAGATGAAGAAAATTAGAACTGAGGTAGGAATTACAGATTTGTTGTCTTGAATAGAAAAGTTGTTTGATTGAAGTGGATGGATGGAGTTTCCAATACCCCTAAGGAGAGAGCGTCGGGAGAGAATCAATTTTAGGGCTGTAGTTGCACGAAGAGAGAATTTGGAGCTCACTGTATTTGGAGAGAATTTTTCCCAATGGTTTTTAAAAACCGTTGGGATATGAAGCTTTCCCAACGGTTTTACTAACCCGTTGGGAAAATGTGGTTGAATGTCAAGATTTCCAAATGGTTCAACAAAACCGTTGGGAAAAGTCTTAGATATGCCAACGGTTTAATGTAAACCGTTGGTAAAAGCTGGTTTAAATCAAGCTTTCCCAACGGTTTACATAAACCGTTGGTAAAAGTTGTCCAATAGTGAGATATTCCAACGGTTTAATGAAACCGTTGGGGAAGAGGTCTGTAATCCACATATGCCAACGGTTTTCTAAAACTGTTGGCACCAAACTGTTGGTATAGCTCTTTATTCCAGTAGTGAATGCTTTTGAATATGAATAGGAGAATCAAGTAGGTAAAAATAAAAATGAAATTTTATCTTTATTTTCTATAAATGTGAGAAGAGGCAGATGTAAATACAAATGGAAACTTAACTCGAAGTTCTTTGAATGTGGAGCCTTTGGGAACTTTGTGTCTAATTTTTCTTAAAGAAAGAAAGAAGAGGATAATTTTGAAGAATAAATAATTCCATGAATTTAATTTAAGAAATAGGGTGACAAGTCTAAATCTAATTATAAAGGAAAAGGTAAAAAATTCTAAAAATTTAAAATAAGGTGTTTCTTTTCTAAAAATGATAAAGAAGAAGATAGAGAATATGAATATGAAAATTTTACTAAACTTACTGGTAAGAATAATTTTATTATAACATTTAATAAATCTAGAAGTATTTGTTTGGAGGAATAAGAACTAAATCAATTTGAATTTCATTTGAAAGAAGAATTGAAAACATTTCTGAGAATGATTTGAGGGCTTGAGAAATAAGTGAAGAAATTGAAAAGTAAAGACTCTTCAAAAAATAGTCATGAATTTTTTCCTAATGAGAAATTCAAGTTTCTAGAATCGATTGATGACTTCAACAAATATATTAAGAAATAATAATATGGTAATTAACACATTTATGTTATTCTAAAGGAGTAAAGGAGAAGAATTATAGCTTATCAAACAAAAAATTTAATAATAAGAATATAGTGGTACAAGTTTTAAATTTTTGATCTATAATGTAGGTGAAAGTTCATGTAAAGTGGAACCGGATAAGGATAAAAGTTTACCTTAAATGATTTGAAATTATTCTAAATTTGTTTCTGTGAATAATACAAATGTAAATATTTATTAAGAGAAAAAATCTGGGAAGGTTATGTATGTGGCCATTTAGAAAAAATTCCCGAGGACATATGTTTGTAGAAATTTTGAGTTTGAAAAATTTTCTATTACTTTTGGTTCTAATTAGGATAAAAAATAAAACCAAACTAAAAAAAGGAAAATATCATTGGTGATTTATATTTTGGTGGTTAAAAAATTGTTGATAAGAATGATAAGAAGTTTACTAAGAATGATGTTCATAAATCTTGTCTGTATGGAAGTTTTAGAAGAAAATATTCTCTTTATAGCTACTACTAGTGTTTTGGTGGATTCAGTCACACAGAAAATTTGTGTTGGATAAACCAACAACATTACAACTATTCCACAAATTTTAGAAGATAATTTTTTAGGAGGAATCAATACCCTTAAAAGAAATAATTCTGATATAGATGTTCATAAGACACCTATGAAGGCTAGTGTGATAATGGAAAATAGGTTCCAACCCCTGGAATCAATTTTTGAAAGATGTGAGAAACATAGTCTCCTTTCAAAAGGATTACTTGTTTTATTACTAGTACAAAAAATGTTTTTTTAACAATTCTTGAAATATAGATGTTATGAAAGATAAAAGCAAAGTAAAATCCCATGTTATTGAAACTACTATCAATGAAACAATGGATAACAACCTTGGTTTATAGATAGTGGGTGTTCTTATCATATAATAGGACACATAGAATTATTAAATGATTTAAAATACATCAAATAAGTAATAGTGACATTTTCCAATAATTAATCACTCATAATCAAAGGTTATTGATCATCCATAATCAGGAAAGAAAAGTTGAAATCTAAGAAATATTTTTATGTTAATGGGATGAAACACCACTTGCTAAGTATTTCACAACTTTTTGAGGATTTTAACATAGTAATATTTCGAAAATATGGGTTTATTATGAAAATTGATGAATATGGAAAGATAGTTATAAGATTCCAACACACAAAACAAAACTTATATCATATTTCTGAAATACAAAACTCATGTTACTTAGTTATGGTGGAAGAGGATCAATTAGGGAATAAAAGGTTGGGGAACAAGTTTTAGTGAAACAAAACAAGTTATCAAAGTGATAAAATGAATGTGGTATCCCAGATATGTCAAAAAGTATATATTGGGGTTCCACTATTTGTCAAAAGTAAAATAATAAAAATACTATACATAATAATGTTGACATTTTTTAAAGATACCCCTAGAATTTATCCATTCTAATATATATGGTCCGATGATCAAAAAAACATCTATAATTGATTAGTACTTCATTATTTTCATTTGTGATTTTACTCACACAACTTGTGTCATGTATATGAAACATAAGTCAGATTCTCTAAAAAAAATTAATGTTTCGGGATTGAAGATGAGAAGGAATATGTGTATTTAGTGAATAAGTTGAGACCTGATAATTTTGGTGATTAAAAAATAATGAATTTTAAAGTTATATTAAGAAAAAATTAATTCATCATGTGTTCAGTTGACCATAGAATCCTAAGAAAATTGGGATTCTAAAATAAACAACAGAATTTTGGTGGAAATTGAGATAAATATGTTACTTGAATAGGGTATTTCTCATTATAATTGGAAGCAATACATGAGTACTACAGTTAATATACAAAAGCAATGTTTCTATAAAAAGGTTCATATATGACTCCACATGAATTTTTTTATGAAAAAACTCCATGTTTGATATACATAAGTGTAACAACCCAATATTTCATAGTACATTATCTCATTAAAGTAATTTAATATCTTGCACAACACGCAACACCGAGTTCGAACGCACCCCAACTTACCAAACAAGCCATTCCAAAAAGTGGTTATGAATATTATTAACTAAATTTTGAATCTTATAAACTCTATGTAATTTTAACATCCATATTATGTGTTTCTTAGTCATAATATAAGAACAATTCATTCTTTCAGATAAAAGAAGTATTTTTTTAAAAAAAGGTAATTTTATCTCCTTTTAATGGTGAAACCTTTTTAAAACCAATATTTGACACTTATATATTAAATTTAATGAAATTAAATTCATCTTAATAAGTTGTACATAAAAATTTATTTTGGATAAATTTTTGGTACTTTTCTAATAACTTTCATATTTTGACGAATAGTGAAAAATATTCTGTTTTAATTGAAGAAAACATTTTTAATTGAAATAATTTATAATGTTAAAATTTTAATTTGAATGTTTTTAAAGAATAATTAGATTTTTTATCAATTAATATAATTTATATCATTATAACTAATTTCACGTTTAAATTTTACATAAACACATGTAAATATTTTGATAGTTTTTAATTTTTAAAAACCCGTGTTTTGGTTTTGACGACAAGAATTAATTTTAAATTAATAAATGAAAAATATATGTTTTTAATTTCTTAAAATAGACTTTATTTTTGAATTTTAAATATCAAAATTATCGTAGGGTGAATTTTTGGCATTTTCCTGAAAACACTCAATTTTCGATGAATAGTGAAAAACATTGTATTATTGTTTAAAAATGACTTTTTATTTAAATAATTATTTATTTTATTTAAATTTATTTTAAGTCAAAATATATGTATAATAACTATTTAAGTTCTATGTAATTCATTGGATTCATTTTATAATAGAAATAGATGTATATATTTTTATTGAACTTTTTACAATCTTTTTCCCACCTTCTAGGAGTATTCACAAATTTCCATAAAACATAATTTTACCACATCTGTGAGTTTAATTTCAAAAATATAAGAGACATTATTTACATTAGTATGTAAAATTTGGTTCAATAAGTTGAAAATAATTTTTTGTGAATAGTATCTTTTGACTTTTATTTACCACGGTTAAAAGTAAATAGGGTAATTAAAGATAAAATGATATTATAATTACCCATAGACATGTATTAATTCTACTGGATAAGTTTTATTCGACCAAAAACAGCATTAGGAATAATATATGATCCTTTAGGTCCACTTTAATTATATTAGGACATTTATTATTCTTTTATTTAAAGAATAGTTAAAAGTGTTAAATTCAATGTTTATTCACTAAACTATTTTTAATATAGTGTTATACATAAGATAAATTCTACTATAAATACTAATTATAAAGATAAAAATATTTTCTACATAATGGTACTTTATTTTTAATTTTTAGACATTAAATAATTTAATTTATTTATGACTCAATGAGGATGTAGTAATTACCTTATTAATGAAATATTAAAATATTTGATATTATAAATATCCAAATAAATGTAAATTGAGAAATATGATTAATTTCACTAGTTTTATAGGTTATTATGACATGTTAGGGTTGATTAGAAAAATTTATTTTTAAGTGATATGGTTGTTATGACTTCCACAAAAATAAAATACCAAATAGTGTCAAAAATGACATAAATTAATTTTTAGAACAAATACTATATTATTTGTTGATATAATATTCTTAAAAATATAAGGATTGGCCAATGGTCTTAAATAATAATATATATATTCCATTAATGAACCACTTTAGGTTCACTTGGAAGTTTAATTTATGTTTATTAACCTTATAGCGTAAGAATACAAGAAGACACTCTCAAAGTTAATCTATTTAACTAAGAGTTAAATATAAAAGATAAGGTTAAAATGGTAATTTAAACATGTATAAACCGTATTAGTAGAGATTATTTCTACCAATAATCACCTACGGCTATAAATTAAATCATTTGTAACAATTATAAATAGAATATTATTCTATAATAAATTAATATTTTAATCTTTTTCTAAAGTGACCCTCACCCCTCTTATAATAGGGCACTTCCCCTTCTCTCAATATCACACCACCAAAGCCATTTGGATCAGCCAACCACAACCCAAATATCCTCCCAACATCTCTAAAATCAACCTAGTGTTATTATTTGGATCATAAATCCAACCTAAGGAGCCATTTTGATCAACTCAAAAGGAAACACCCGAAGAAGAGGTAATAATTTCACCATCCTCTTTCATGTTCTTTTCATCATCCATTTCATCTTTATTTGTTGCTTCCATAACAAAATAATAACTCTAGTACCTCCTAAATACTATAATGTTATTATAAATATGGTAAAATCATATTTTTTTCTATCCATCCTATAAATGACAAAGTCACCATATGTGTGTACGTACGGCTTGGTGTCTCCACGTTGTGGTGTTGTTTGTTATTCAAGCACTTCATTATTTGGATGGGTATAATAATGAGTATAACTGATGTAAATAATAAAAATAACATGTTAATTATTATATATATATATCTGATATACCATCCAATTACATATTATTTCATCATCAATATAATGATATTTTCACTCATGTGTACGCACGGACTATTGTCTCCACGATGCGATGAGATTCATTTCCACGGTCACCACTCACCGATGATTATAAAAATATATATTATTAATAAGTATGTAATATATGACATAATTATGCTACTGAAGATATATATATATGTATGTATATGTATGTATGTATTTACATATATCTTATTCACCTACTTCCGTTCAATATGATATGAAAACGGAAACAGCATTTATGCGTACGTACGGCCTACTGTCTCCATAAATAGTGCCTTCCATTTCATATATCTTTATATTATAAATAGTTATATTCTAAATATATATGATATATAAATAAATTATTATATTCTGGAAGTATTTAAATCATGATCTAAATGATACGATCAACAATAACAAGTTAAAACACTTACGATAAAGAAAGCGATTATTACCCAAAATATAAATTTATCATGGAAATCATTATTAAATTTGTAGTATAAAGGCATAAATTAATCATGTATGGTATAATAAATATTAATATGGTTCTGGTATAATTAAAAAACATATAATGGTCATTATACATGAGGTTAAATGTACCCTCGACCAAAAAAAAGTGCAATTTAAGGGTTAATTTTACAATATCATTATTATCTGAGGTTGTTTTTATGTAAAAATCTACTAGGAAATATTTATTATTCATGTAAATGTTTCATAAAAGAGTTTAAAAATGGATTATTTTTTGTGATATTTTTTCTAAAACAGCTTTTTAATTGTTTTCAGGATTTATTTTTCTAAACCTTTCTCATTAATGTCTGTGTTTTCAAAATGGTTGTAAGGATTTATTTATAGGGGCATGAATGTTTTAAAATGTTAATTCCTTTGAAAATATTAAAAGTGGTATTGGATACATTGATTCAAAACTATCTTTTAAAGGACTTCCTTTATATTACTTCTAAATTATTTCATGAAAAGGGATTTTTCGCTCATATATTTTTACTGATCGTTTTCAACTATGTCAACATCCTTTATAGGATATTATTCTTGATCGAGGTTGATTTATTATGATAAAAATATTCCATATTATATTGAACGTTTTCTGATATGTTTGGTTTTGGATGTGTTATATTTATACCATTCATGCTTTATGGATAAATTTTAACACCCCGGGTAAATAAAGAATATAACATCTTTATATTTATCCATATTTGTGAATCAAATATTAATATTACTTTAAAGGGGATGTAATGCTTGATGGCATACCCAATACGCAACAACGAGTTTCTTGGGAATCTTACGTTGCACTCTAATAACAAAATAATATTATTTTAAATGGTAGTTAACATGTAGCCATTGTATTGGTGGGAATGGATAGAAATAACGAAAATATGATTATATATGTTTTTACATTTATCCGATAAAATATAAAGGCTAAAAATACGGAAATAATTCAATTTTAGGCGTATATGACCTGGTTTTAACTAAAGGGTCACTTATCGCCTTTTGATGGCGAACCATCATTAAATATAGGTTTGTTCACTCTTATACATTATATTGGACCAAATAAAACTCTTCTTAAGAATAGGGACATCTAAATTTACTTTGTGTAAATTTTGGGTATCTTTCTGATAAAGTTCTTTTTTTAATGAATAGTGTAAAATGTTATATTTTAATTCAAAACCTCTTTTTAATCTAATTTATTTATATGATTATATTATATTTTGAATTGCTTTTAAAGTGAAATTAGAATATATTTTTACCATTTAATCCCCTGGTGGTCATTGGAATCAATTTCACTTTGAAATTAGACTTAAACTCGTGTCAATCTTTTGATACTTATTGTTTTATAAAAACACGCTATTTGCTCTGACAATGGGAATTAATTATTATATTAATTAATGTTACTTATATGTTTTTAATTTTGTAAAATAGACTTCATTTTTTAATTCTGAATATCAAATATAGCTTAGGGTGAATTTTTGGGATTTTTCTGAAAAACTTCAATTTTTAATGAATAGTGAAACCACTAAGTGGTACTTATAAAAACTGATTTTTTCGCTTAAATGAAATTTTGCCATCTTTGTGTTTTGAATTTCAAGAATCCGACATACATGGTTGTCATTAATAAGTAAAATTTGGTTCAATGAGAATAAAATATTTTTTTTGGTGAATAGTAACTTATTAAGTTTTTAATCGTGATTAGAGGTAATTAGTGTAGTTTATGGTAAGAATAATGTTTTAATAAAATTAAATGAACTTGACACATGTCCTACCCTCATTGGTTGTGTCATGGCCGACCAATACAACCCATGGGTCAACTTGGGGACCCCATGTAGCCACATTGGTTGGAAAATGACATAAATATCTTTTTATTTAATGTTAAAGTAAAAATAACACAAACATGACATGTTTTACTAAAACAATTGTTACATGGGGTTATAGAATTCAGATTTTTTATTAAAAATAGTCATTAGAAATCTAAAAAGATTTCCTACATCATAGTAGTTTTTTATAATTTTTTAGAGATTAAATAAATTAAATTATTTATGACATCATGATGATGCAGTGATGACCTCATTATTTAACGATTAAAATAAAATGGAAAGATAATGTAATATCTAAGACCTACACTTGTCCAAAAACTATTGATGGGTATATTTAGAAACCTTATCACCTTATCCACGAATTATATCAATGTGGGACCTTTTAAAACCGAAAAACATTTTCAAATAAAGTAATATTTCTTTACATTCCAAAAGTGCCCCTCCTCTCCTCTTATAAAAGGCCCCCACCTCTACCTCTTTTCCCACACTCCTCAAGCCTTTGGCTCGGCCAACCCCTGCCCATTTACTCTCTCCACATCTCTCTCCTAATCCTAGAGGATTCCCTTTGGGCAGAATCCTTTCAAAGGAAGCCTTTAGGCTCAAATCAAAAGGAGTTACACTTTTAAAGGTATTTCATTCTCTCATGTTCATTTGTTTTATTTTTGCTTCTCCAACCCCCCTAAACTCTTTTTATTTACTTCTTTTGTAACAACAACAGTATCATCAATATACTATGATGTTGTTATAAGAATTATTCGAGCTACAATCTCACACAACTAAATCAAATGGTTAAAGAACATACGGTTTCTGTGGATGGCGAAATTCTGCCTCCCGAAACGATGATTGTTCAATACCCATTTAACACCTTCAAAGGTGGCCATTATGATGTCACTATTTTTATATATGATATATAATATGTTTATTATTTCCTTAAGCTTCTGTATTTTTCATTTATGGCATACCATTATTGTTTCCATTATGGGTAAACACGATATCTTCATTTTAGGAAGTGCGGACTACCGCCCCCTGAAAGTGATTTGATTCGTTAATACCATATGTGGGATGTGTAAAGGATAAAGTTAATGATATTATATATGTTATTATACTGGAATTATAATATACTCTTATATCATTATGAATCCATTCCAGAAAATACGAAATAGAAATGGAAGTAGCGTTCATGCGTACGTACGGCTTACCTTCTCCATGAACGGTGCATTTCATTTCTTACCTCTAAATGTGATGTAATATTATTAATACATGTATATGATGAATATATATGATATATATGTTATCTAAATAATTAATATAATTCTGTATATAATGAAACTTTGACCAAATTAACAACATGTAAGTGTAAGAAGTCTATTTTTGACTTAAGAACCAAATACCGACAAAATGAACATTATTAACTTAAATGATTACATGATGTTCATAACATGGTATAAAGTACTAATGAACTTGAATAAGGTTCTTAAGCAAGTAGAGATTAACTCAAGTTTATTATTCAGGACGTTAAAAATGAACGAGTCAAGTCGGACCCGAGGTAAGGGATCCTACTCCACTCTTTCTTTTTAAGTACACTCTTTTATGCCATTTCTTTTAAAGCTCATCTTTCTTGTTATTGGGATGTTCTTTTATATTAATATTACTATAATTTTTATTTTCATGTGATGAGAGACCCTATTCTATCTCATCAATCTATTTTGGATGTTTTGAGTGGCACCGTCAGGCTGCCGAATTTTCGTAAGAGATCCAACCTCTCTCTTTCTTTTTGAGTACTCTCCTTTATGTCACTTCTTTTAAGCTCATTTTTGTTATGTTGGGGGTTGTTCTTTTGTATTCCTCTTTATGTAAACTTTATGTTGATATAATGAGAGACCCTATTTCCTCTCATCAATCCATTTTGGAAGTTTTAGGTGGCGTCGTTAGGCTGCCGAGTTTTCGTAAGAGATTTTTCATCTCACTTTTGTTCCCGTGAGATTTATGCTACATTTGCCACAATTTCCTTTGAGTGGTTTATGTACATCCCATTATTACACTCCTTTTGTAATATAATTACATTTATGGGTATTTACATATTCACTGTATGACACTTCTTCAATGGGGTGTACTTTTCGAAAGTTACCCAAGTCGGTAAGGGAACCTTTCACCCTCCTCATTTTAAAAGACTTTGTTTGTTATGTATTTTAATTAGCATACTATTATGTTGGGATATGTTCTTCTATATCCTGATTGATGTAAATTTTATGTCCAAGTGATGAGATTCCCTTTTTATCTCTCATCAACTCATTTTCTGAATTTTTGAAGTGACGCTGTTAGGCTGTCGAATTTTACCAAGGGAACTTTTTAACCCAATTTCGATTTCTTTGGGTTCAACATGTAGTTATTGAATATGTCATCCTTTGAATATGTGTGAATGACCTTTTATTGTTTTACACTTAATATCCAATTATATTGGGTGTATTTATATTTTTCACACATAATTTTGAGATTGATTTATCCTTAATTTAAGGATACCTTCTTTATAAGGGATTTCATCGCATTTTACATCTCTATTGAGACTTCATTGTTGTTATGCACCAATTCACTCTTATATGGTGTATATACTTCCCTTTGGAATATTATATCATGAATCCATTTATTCTCATGATATTATAAAGTTCTGATTAAATGTTATTCCTCAATTATTGTATTCAAGTGTCTCTAATTTTGGTAAAAACCCTTTAACCAAAATATCGCTTTAAATGTTTTAGTGATTTTTTCTTATTAATATAAATGTTTTCAAAATGGTTTTAAGGATTTATTTATATGGATATTAATGGTTTAAAATTTTAAAAGCATCAAGGTGGTATGGGACACTTTGATTCAAAAATCTCCTTATTAAATGTTTTAAATGGTTTTGGAAATGGTTTCTTTTTGAACAGATTCATTATTTCAATATACTAAAATGTTATATTGTGATTGACATGTGGAAATGTTATGTTTTCTTTTATTCATGTTTTATGTGGTACGTTTATGTTATGGTTCTTGGGCATTGTTATGAAAACAGGTGGTTCCGTGATAAACTAAGGGCGGGTGAGCCCGATATAGCTCTCTAATGCATTGGGTAACGTGAAGAAGTGAAACATTGAGGTTTCTCCGAAGCGATTTAGGGAATATACGGTGATGGGTATTCCAAAACGTAACCAAGAGGGTTACTCCCTACGTAAGAATTTTATGAATGCCTCAAGTTACCTTTTATGTCTTATGTTTTCTATGATTTATTCATGGTTTGATGAGGTATGTTAAGGTGCCTATGTTTTATGGGTAAAGTATGATTTCATTCTTATGTATATATGAACTCATGTTTCCTTTCCATATTTTTATAACCCTTACTGAGCTTTTTATGCTCATCCCAAGTTTTTGAAATGTTTTTCACAGGTCAAGGGAAAGGTACATGATGAGATGATAGTTTCAAGGATGTGTCAAGAAATAATCCATGTTTTATTTTCAATATGTTTCCGTTGATGGGAAGAATGAATACTGTCTTTTATGTAACCACTTTGATTAAATGTGGAATGTAATGCAAGTTTCATGATCTAATTCTCTAAAACTCTAAACCTGAAAATATCCTCAATATGTAATCTTGTAATAACTCAAGATTAAGAAAGGTTTAAGGTTGGGGCCTTATAGTTGGTATCAAAGGTCGGTTTAGATAACTTTAGAGGTTAGGGTATTCTTTAAGAATAAGTGACATTACCATAATGGTTAGGATTTTAGAAAGAGTCCTAGTTTTAGATAAAGTGAATGAGTAAGTATATCTTAGTTTTTACCTTCCTCATTAGTACATGATGGTTTTGTTGATATACTCACACTGACCTTTTTGGTTTTAGTAAATGGCTGGATCTAGCAGGCACCAAAGTGACAATGGGTTTGAAGGAAACTGTGGTGGTTCTCTGACTAAGATACTGGATGAGATGGGGGATTCAATGAGGAATCTCATAGTTGTTCTAAACCAACTATCAAGGAGTCATGATCAACCACTTCAACATTGGTGAGATCTCTAATGCATCATGTACGAGATGGCCAACTCGATGTGGAAATTCAGGTAATAATTATTAAGGTAACCATTAGGGTTTATATGATCCTTACTTTTGAGGTAATAATGGGTTATTATATGATATGATGGAAAATGAAGGGCATGAGATAAACTTGAGGTTAAAATATGTTATGATTATTTTTGAAGATTTTATCTCGTTTTGGGGAATGTTTTAAGAATTATATAGTTTTGAAAAAAGGACAACACGCAGACCGTGTGACCACCCGTCGCATCGGACAAAGCCGCGGGAATCGAACCCACAACCAAAGTGTGACAGGTATTTATCACCTACCACTGGACTACGTGAAGTCCCTGGTTAGTTTGACTGATTCTTTTTAATTATATGATTTTATAAATTAAGAGTAAGTTGATTTTGGGGTAATTTACGAAAATGATTAACCTATCATGGAGGATATGTGATTAGGTTAATTACTTTTCAATACAGGACTTTAGGAGAAACTGATGTTGTTTGGAGATAAATTTTATGATTTAAATTAGAAGACTATGTGACTAAATCCTTCAAATATTTGGGTTTCAATTTTATATTGGTTTACTTTGAAGAATTTTATGGACAAGTTGTTTATCGGATGGTCCTCGTTGAACTTTGGGTTTTGTTAGACAAATTTTGGAGACTAAGCATAGATTTTCTTTTTATAAATGGTTATCCTTTTCTGGATTATCTGATCTTGTACTAACCTTTTGGTTTTGGTTTTGGTTAAAGCCTAAAGAAATGGGAAGTATATAGTTCTCTTTTTTGGATTAGGTGATTTTCTAGAATTTGATTATAGTACTCTTAATGTGAACAAGTCTTCCTAAATACTCATCTTTTGGAGAAAATATGAGTTTGTGTAAGGAATCTAATAAAAGTTTAAAGTCAACATGATAAGTGATTATGTTTCCTTATGAATAATTTCCTCAATAAAAAGTAACTTAAAACAAAAAATTTGTCTATTAACTTTTCCTACTGGAGAATCGAATACCGTTTAACCCATCACAAGTTTGCGATTTTCTCATGGTTAACTTTATCCTAAACATGTTTTCTATCACTCTCCATCAGAACATGACCCTTTGTTTTTTCCTCCATGTCCATATTTTCATACTTGGAATCCTAGTATGGGTTAACTCGGGTGACCTTTGTACTTATCTTCCTTTATTTTAAAGTGATTGTTTTACCGACTCTTGTTCCGATGTGGGACTTTCAAGGATGTTTCCAAGCTCAATTTTAAAATTGCGAGGACGCAATTCCCAAAAGGGGGGAAGGATGTAACACCCCGGGTAAATAAAGAATATAACATCATTATATTTATCCATATTTGTGAATCAAATATTAATATTACTTTAAATGGGATGTAATGCTCGATGGCATACCCAATACGCAACAACGAATTTCTTGGGAATCTTACGTTGCACTCTAATAATAAAATAATATTATTTTAAATGGTAGTTAACATATAGCCGTTGTATTGGTGGGAATGGATAGAAATAACTAAAATATGATTATATATGTTTTTACATTTATCCAATAAAAGATAAAGGCTAAAAATACGGAAAGAATTCAATTTTGGGCGTATATGACCTGGTTTTCACTAAAGGGTCGCTTATCGCCTTTTGATGGCGAACCGTCATTAAATATAGTTTTTTTCACTCTTATAAATTCTATTGGACCAAATAAAACTCTTCTTAAGAATCGGGACATCTAAATTTACTTTGTGTAAATTTTTGGTATCTTTCTGATAAAGTTCTTTTTTTAAAGAATACTGTAAAATGTTGTATTTTAATTAAAAACCACTTTTTAATCTAATTTATTTATATTATTAGATTATATTTTGAATTTTTTTTAAAGTGAAATTAGAATATATTTTTACCATTTAATCCAATGGTGGTCATTGGAATCAATTTCACTTTTAAATTATACTTAAACTGCTGTCAATCTTTTGATACTTATTGTTTTATAAAAACATGCTATTTGCTCTGACAGTGGGAATTAATTATTAAATTAATTAATGTGACTTATATGTTTTGAATATTGTAAAATAGACTTCATTTTTGAATTCTGAATATCAAATATAGCTTAGGGTGAATTTTTGGGATTTTTCTGAAAAACTTCAATTTTTGATGAATAGTGAAACCACTAAGTGGTACTTATAAAAACTGATTTTTTCGCTTAAATGAAATTTTTCCATCTTTGTGTTTTGAATTTCAAAAATCCAACATACATGGTTTTCATTAAGAAGTAAAATGTGGTTCATTGAGATTAAAATATTTTAATTGGTGAATAGTAACTTATTAAGTTTTTAATCGCGATTAGAGGTAATTAGTGTAGTTTATGGTAAGAATAATGTTTTAATTAAATGAAATGAACTTGACACTTGTCCTACCCTCATTGGTTGTGTCATGGCCGACCAAGACAACCCATGGGTCAACTTGGGCACCCCATGAAGCCGCTTTGGTTGGAAAATGACATAAATATCTTTTTATTTAATGTTAATGTAAAAATAACACAAACATGACATGTTTTACTAAAACAATTGTTACATGGGGTTATACAATTCAGATTTTTTATTATAAATATTAATTAGAAATCTAAAAAGATTTCCTACATCATAGTATTTTTTTTATAATTTTTTAGACATTAAATAAATTAAATTATTTATGACATCATGATGATGCAGCGATGACCTCATTGTTTAACGATTAAAATAAAATGGAAAGATAATGTAATATCTAAGACCTAAACTTGTCCAAAAACTATTGGATGTGTAGATTTCGAACCCTTATCACCTTATCCACGAATTATATCAATGTGGGACCTTTTAAAACCGAAACACATTTTCAAATAAAGTAATATTTCTTTACTTTCCAAAAGTGCCCCCCTCTCCTCTTATAAAAGGCCCCCAACTCTACCTCTTTTCCCACACTCCTCAAGCCTTTGGCTCGGCCAACCCCTGACCATTTACTCTCTCCAAATCTCTCTCCTCATCCTAGAGGATTTCCTTATGGAAGAATCCTTTCAAAGGAAGCCTTTAGGCTCAAATCAAAAGGAGTTACACTTTTAAAGGTAATTCATTCTCTCATGTTCATTTGTTTTATTTTTGCTTCTCCAACTTCCCTAAGCTCTTTTTATTTACTTATTTTGTAACAACACCAGTATCTTCAATATACTAGGATGTTTTTATAAGAATTATTCGAGCTACACTCTCACACAACTAAAACAAATGGTTAAAGAACATACGGTTTCCGTGGATTGAAAAATTCTGCCTCCCGAAACGATGATTGTTCAATACTCATTAAACACCTTCAAAGGTGGCCATTATGATGTCACTATTTTTATATATGATATATAATATGTTTATTATTTCCTTAATCTTCTGTATTTTTCATTTATGGCATACCATTATTGTTTCCATTATGGATAAACACGATATCTTCATTTTAGGAAGTGCGGACTACCGCCCCCTGAAAGTGATTTGATTCGTTAATACCATATGTGGGATGTGTAAAGGATAAAGTTAATGATATTATATATGTTATTATACTGGAATTATAATATACTCTTATATAATTATTAATCCATTCCAGAAAATACGAAATAGAAATGGAAGTAGCGTTCATGCATACGTACGGCTTACCGTCTCCATGAACGGTGCATTTCATTTCTTACTTCTAAATGTGATGTAATATTATAAATACATGTATATGATGAATATATATGATATATATGTTATCTAAATCATTAATATAATTCTGGATATAATGAAACTTTGACCAAATTCACAACATGTAAGTGTAAGAAATCTATTTTTGACTTAAGAACCGAATACCGACAAAATGAACATTATTAACTTAAATGATTACATGATGTTAATAACATGGTATAAAAGGAATAATGAACTTGAAGAAGGTTCTTATGCAAGTAGAGATTAACTCAAGTTTATTATTCAGGACGTTAAAGAACGATCGAGTCAAGTCGGACCCGAGGTAAGGGATCCTACTCCACTCTTTCTTTTTAAGTACACTCTTTTATGTCATTCCTTTTAAAGCTCATCTTTCTTGTTATTGGGATGTTCTTTTATATTAATCATACTGTAATTTTTATGTTCATGTGATGAGAGACCCTATTCTCTCTCATCAATCTATTTTGGATGTTTTGAGTGGCACCGTCAGGCTACCGAATTTTCGTAAGAGATCCAACCTCTCTCTTTCTTTTTGAGTACTCTCCTTTATGTCACTTCTTTTAAGCTCGTTTTTGTTATGTTGGGGGATGTTATTTTGTATTACTATTTATTTAAACTTTATTTTGATATAATGAGAGACCCTATTTCCTCTAATCAATCCATTTTTTATGTTTTATGTGGCGTCGTTAGGCTGCCGATTTTTCGTAAGAGATTTTTCATCTCACTTTTGTTCCCGTGAGATTTATGCGACATTTTCCACAATTTCCTTTGAGTAGTTTATGTACTGCCAATTATTACACTCCTTTTGTAATATAATTCCATTTATGGGTATTTACATATTCATTGTATGTCACTTCTTCAATGGGGTGTACTTTTCGAAAGTTACCCAAGTCGGTAAGGGAACCTTTCACCCTCCTCTTTTTAAAAGACTTCGTTTGTTATGTCTTTTAATTAACATACTATTATGTTGGGATATGTTCTTCTATATACTGATTGATGTAAATTTTATGTCCAGGTGATCAGATTCCATTTTTATCTCTCATCAACTCATTTTCTGAATTTTTGAAGTGACGCCGTTAGGCTGTCGAATTTTACCAAGGGAACTTTTTAACCCAATTTCGATTTCTTTGGGTTCAACATGTAGTTATTGAATATGTCATCCTTTGAATATGTGTGAACGACCTTTTATTGTTTTACACTTATTATCCAATTATATTGGGTGTATTTATATTTTTCACACATAATTTTGAGATTGATTTATCCTTAATTTAAGGATACCTTCTTTATAAGGGATTTCATCACATTTTACATCTCTATTGAGACTTCATTGTTGTTATGCACCAATTCACTCTTATATGGTGTATATACTGTCCTTTGGAATATTATATCATGAATCCATTTATTCTCATGATATTATAAAGTTCTGATTAAATGTTATTCCTCAATTATTGTATTCAAGTGTCTCTAATTTTGGTAAAAACACTTTAACCAAAATATCGCTTTAATTTTTTTAGTGATTTGTTCTTATTAATATCCATGTTTTAAAAATGGTCTTAAGGATTTATTTATATGGATATTAATGGTTTATAATGTTAAATGATTTAAGGTGGTATCGGACACTTTGATTCAAAAATCTCTTTATTAAATGTTTTAAATGGTTTTGGAAATGGTTTCTTTTTGAACGGATTCATTATTTCAATATACTAAAATGTTATATTGTGATTGACATCTAGAAATGTTATGTTTTCTTTTATGCATGTTTTATGTGATACGTTTATGTTATGGTTCTTGGGCATTGTTATGAAAACGGGTGTTTCCGTGATAAACTAAGGGCGGGTGATCTCGATATAGCTCTCCAATGCATTGGGTAACGCGAAGAAGTGAAACATTGAGGTTTCTCCGAAGATATTTAGGGAATATACTGTGATGGGTATTCCAAAATATAACCAAGATGGTTACTCCCTACGTAAGAATGTTATGAATGCCTCAAGTTACCTTTTATGTCTTATGTTTTCTATGATTTATTCATGGTTTGATGAGGTATGTTAAGGTGCCTATGTTTTATGGGTAAAGTATGATTTCATTCTTATGTATATATGAACTCATGTTTCCTTTCCATATTTTTATAACCCTTACTGAGCTTTTTATGCTCATCCCAAGTTTTTGAAATGTTTTTCACAGGTCAAGGGAAAGGTACATGATGAGATGATAGTGTCAAGGATGTGTCAAGAAATAATCCATGTTTTATTTTCAATATGTTTCCGTTGATGGGAAGAATGAATACTGTCTTTTATGTAACCACTTTGTTTAAATGTTGAATGTAATGCAAGTTTCATGATCTAATTCTCTAAAACTATAAACCTGAAAAGATCCTCAATATGTAATCTTGTAATAACTCAAGATTATGTAAGGTTTAAGGCTGGGGCCTTATATAAATTATTGACATTTTGTATGAAATTTTTAATACGAATGTTTATGTTATGTTTAAACCTTTTCGTATGTGGAATGCATTGAATATAGTAATTGATGGGTGGAGCCCTCTATAGCACTTCAATGTATCGGTAGGTCTCCTGAGACAATATAGGGTATTGGCACAAGGCCTTGACAAAATCTTATTTGCAGTCTGGGTAAAAGGCCTTGACTATGTGGTTATGAAGTCCGGAAATAGGAATTCCATCATTATGAAATTGGATATTGATATTACATTGGATTATTAGACTTGTAGAATATCTATGTGAATAAGTAAATGTAATTATTTGATTTATCTTTTCCATATTATGATGGAGTTTAAATTTAAAAAACATTTTTTTAGTCTTATATAATGACTTAAATGTTTATTCTTATTTATAATGTTTCCACTATATTGTTATCCTTACTGAGCATCTGAGCTCACCCCTTTCTAATGTTTTGTTTTCCCAGGATTCTAAGAAGTGTTATATGATTCATAATAAGGTTTAAGCGTGGTGATTAATGGAATTCTCAAAAGATCATTTATTTTTTATTATATTTCCTAATGTTTAATGTAACTTTCAAGTATGAAATATATTTTCCAAGACTACTGAACAGATCAGTCCTTCAAGCCTTGATTTCTTGTAATCATTCCAAAGTATTAAAATAATGCACCAACTCTTGGCTTCTGGGGTCTGGGCATTATAGTTGGTATCTGAGGAAGTTTAGTAAAAATTATGGAATCTATATTTAGAAAAACTCTGATTAGAGAACACTGCCCTAAGATAGGAAAAAAGGATTAGTATAGAAGAAATTCTAAGAATTTTGATATTGTAGAGATTTTGTTAGATTTCTAAGAAATACATCCCATTCTGGATACGAGAAAGAAGAGGCGGCTCTAAAATAGATGTTCCTACGGGTAAAACCGAAAAACATTGCTTTGAGATAGACTTGAATGGGAACTGGTGCATGACAATGGGCCTTGTAGCACACTTGGTATAACACTCTTGAGGAATATGATTAGGATAATTCTCATATTCATTACAAACCATTATGAAGGGTTTATAAGTATATTCTTCCTCAAAGAAAACATTTTTATTCTTAGGGATTATATCCATAAACTGTTCCATTTCTGTTAACTGTTTTACAAGTTTGGAATTGTGTATTGTGATTCATAAACTAATCTAGTGTATTCCATTTTTTAGAAATGGCACCTAGTAGAAGGAATGATAATTCCAGCAATACGTATGATCGAATGATTAAGAAGGATCCTATATTTCATGGTATTAATCTAACATTAAAAAGGGAAATATTCTCCCATGTATTATCGCCATATGAAGAAATAGTATCATTTTTTAATAAGATAAGTTAATAATTCTTCGAGTCCTATGGCTTTGAAGGGAAGCAGGAGAAGAAAATGATGGAAGAGAGAAGGATGGAAAGGGGAGAGTGGGAAGAAGGATTTTCTCATATGTGATAACTATATAAAGAATCACCTAGGAAAATCCTTCAAGGGAATGGGATTTTATTATATGTGTGGAGAAAAAGGACACCAATTATGTGATTGAAAAGTTAAGAAAAAGGATTCAAATGTACAATGCTCCATCTAAAAAGAGTTGGGACACTATGCCAATCAATGTCCAAATCATCAGAGTATACCCCAATTGCTGTTATTGGATAACAATCAAGTTAGGATAATACTATTAACAAAGATGGATGATTATATTTCTTATGTTTTTATTAAATTGTTGTGTCATTTGACTGTTGTATTAATGATGTACATGTTATAAGAATTATAGAGTATAAAAGGATTGTACTGCAGTATTATTTCATTAAGGACTTGAGATTGTGTGGAACCAAGAAAAGTGACTCAATAAGAGGTTAATTTTTTTGGAAAATATATGGTTGAGAGAAAGATAAACCATAATATAGTTCTGATATTGAGATAGTGATTTTGGAATAATATGTTATTGATTTGGATAAATTATATTGGATATTCCAGACTACCTTGAAACTGATTAATGATTTGTATATTCCATCGTTGTTGGAGTTTACAAATTTTTTGGATAGAAGGAGTATATCGAGTATTCTATAAGAAATAAGGGAGAATGAAAGTAATAAATAATGTTTTATGGTAATTAAAGGTGTTACAGTGTTTTAAAAGAATACATGATGAAGGTATTCCCATGTTATTACATGGAAAAAATGTTTTTCATTTTATTTACCTTCCTTATAAATTTTTTACAGTGAGTTTGGATAGAAGTATTTTGGATAAGCCTAAAGGGTGGAATTGATTAATTTTAACATTGGATACTATTCTTAAAATTAAATAATTTCTTGATAGTATTATTGGATTGTCATAAAAAGGACAACCCGGAAGTTGGGCGACAACCCGTCTTGTCCTGTAAAACTGTGTGACTTGAACCCGCAACCAAAGGGCGACAAGTGTGAATCACATACCCCTAGAAAACATGATTTCCTGGTTTGTATAATGTAGTTTATTTTAAATATTCTAACAAATGAATAATAAATTCATTATATTTGGAACCCTATACGATTAGGATAAATAGAATATTTTTGAATTCTATTATCTTTAGGAGTGAAAGGAGAATTTGTGGAGGAATTAGTTGTAGGATGAAACTCTACATGTCAAGTATTTTATTCTCATATTTTATGAAGAAATTAATTCTTAAACATTTGGTAAGAGATCTTAAAACGGAAAATGTGTTATCATAATACCTTATGTTTTGTTGGGCTGATGATATTTTATATCATCATAGATCGATGGCTTTGAGACCCTCAATTGTACACTTGTTTGTGATTGATGACCTCAATAAATCCCTATAAATATTTTGGTTTTTCCACTAATTATGTGTCTCTAATTACCACCAACTATCTTCTAATAGATATCATAATTTGGTGGTGACTTTTTCATTTCCATTACCGTCTTATTAAGTCAAAAACAATTTAACCCATTTTCTGATGTGGGTTTTCCACAAAGGTCTTTTCTATTTTTAACCTTTTATTTTCGAAGAAAAATTTCAAATTGTGAGGACACAAATTATTTATGGATGTTAGAATGTAACACCCCAAGATTTCATAGTACATTATCTAATTAAAGTGATTTAATAGCTTACGCTACACGTAACACAGAGTTCAAGCACACCACAACTTACCAAACTAGCCGTTCAAAAAGCGATTATGAATAGTATTAACTGAATTTTAAATCATATATACTATATATAATTTTAAAATCCATATTATGTGTTTCATAGACTTAATATAAGAACAAATTCATTTTTTCAGATAAAAGAAGTATTTTTCAAAAAATGAAATTTTACCGCCTTTTAATGGACAACCCCTTTTAAAACAAATATTTGACACTTTTATATATTCAATTTAATAAAATTAAATTCTTCTATTCATGTGGGACATAAAAATTTAGTTTGGATAAATTTCTGGTACTTTTCTAATAACATTCATATTCTGATGATTAGTGAAAAATACTATACTTTTATTATAAACAGCTTTTTCAATAAAAATATTTTATAGTGTTAAATTATGAATTTTAATGGTTTTTAAGTATAATTAGATTTTACTTTTATCATTTAATACAATTTATTTTATTATAAGTAATTTCACAATTAAAATTTACATAAACAAATATCAATATTTTGATAGTCTTTACTTTTTAAAATCCCACCTTTTGGTTTTGATAAAGAGAATTAATTTTAAATTTATAAATGAAACTTATATGTTTTGAATTTGGTAAAATAGTATTCATTTTTGAATTTATATTATCAAAATTACCATAGGGTTAATTTTTTGTATTTTTTAAAAACATTCAATTTTTGATGAATATAGAAAAACACTGCATTGTTGTTTAAAACCCACTTTTTCTTTAAATAATTATTTATTTTTTAAAAATTTATTTTAAGTAAAAATAGTTATATAATACCCATATAGTTTTAATGTAATTAATTGAGGTCATTTTATAATAAAATTAGTTGTATAAATTTTTATTGAACATTTTACCATCTTTTACAAATCTTCGAGAAGCATTTTTAAATTTTCAGAAAACAGAATTTTTCAGTTTTTGTGAGTTTAGTTTAAAAAAAAGAGTCACACGGTTGACATCAGCAAGAAAAATTCGGTTCAATAAGATTAAAATAAATTTTGTGCAGAATAACTTTTGACTTTAATTTACAACGGTTAAAAGTAAATAGGGTATTTAAATGATAAAATGATATTATAATTACCCTACCAAATGTTATAATTATATTGGATAAGTGTAATTAGACCAAAAACAACCTTATGAATAAAATATTATCCTATAGGTCCACTTGGATTTGATTATGACATTTATTATTATTATTTTTAAAGAACATTTAAAAGTGGTAAATTCAAAGCTTATTAACTAAAAAAAATTTAATCTTGGGTTATACATGAGATAAATTTGACTATAAATATTTATTATAAAGATAAAAATATTTCACAAATAAGATAATTTATTTATAATTTTTAGACCTTAAATAATCTAATTTATTTATGACACAAAGATTATGCAGTATTTACCTTATTAATGAAATATTAAAATAATTGATATTATAAATATCCAAAAAATGTAAATGGAGACTTATGATGAATTCCAATAATTTTATAGGTCGATATGACATGTTATGGTTGATTAGATAAATATTTTTCGAAGTGATAAGGTTGTTATGACTTTTAAAAAAAATCAAAATACCAAATTGTGTCAAAATTGACATAAATTAATTTTCAAAACGAATACTATATTATTTGTTGAAATCATATTCCGACAAATATAGGGTTCGGACAAGGGGATTATTATTATTATATATTTCATTAATGAACAAATTTAGGTCCTCTTGGAAGTTTATAAGATGTTTATTAACCTTATAATGTAAGAATACAAGAAGTCACAGTAAAAGTTAAACTATTTAACGTAGAGTTAAATCTAAATGATAAGGTTAAAATGATAACCTAAACTTGTCTAAAACCAATTTATTGAGATTATGTAGACACATACCCAGCTAATTATCTAAATAAATTCATTTTTATCCATTATAAACCTAATATTATTGTATAATAAATTAATATTGTAATTGTTTCTTAAAGTGACCCTCACCCCTCTTATAAAAGGGCACTTACCCTTCTCTCCAAATAACACCACCAAAGCCATATAAATCCACCTAAACCTGCCCAAATATCCTCCCAACTTCCCTCAAATCAACCTAGAGTCCTTACATTGATCATAAATCCAACTGCAGGAGTCCTTTTGATCAACTCCAAAGGAAACACCAGAAAAGGTGGTAATAATTACACCACCCTCTTTCAAGTTCTTTTCTTCTTCCACTTCCTCTTTATTTGTGGTTTCGATTCCAAAATAATAAATCCAATAAATACTAAATACAATGATATTATTACAAATATGGTAAAACCATATTCATTATTCTATCCATCCTATAAATGAAAAAGTCACTATATGTGCGTATGTATGGATTACCGTCTCCACATTGTGGTGTCGTTTGTTGTTCAAACACTTAATTATTTGGATGGGTGTAATAATGAGTATAACATATGAAAATAATAAACATAACATGTTAATGATTCTGTATATATGATATAACTACCAATTACATAAGATTTCACCATCAATATAATGATATTCTATCTCATGTGTACGTACGGATTACCGTCTCCACGACGTGATGAGATTCACTCCCATGTTCACCACACAATGAGGATTATAAAAATATATATTATTAATAAGTATTTAATATATGACATAAAAATGATTCTTTATATATATATCTATATTTTTTTGTATGTATTTACTTACATATATCTTATTCACTTACTTTCATTCAATATGATATGAAAATAGAAACAACGTTTATTCGTACGTACAACCTACAATCTCTATAAATGGTTCCTTCCATTTCATATATCTATCTATACTAAATATTTATATTCAAAACATATATAATATATAAATAAAGTTATATATTCTTTAAGTATTTAAATCATGATCTAAATGATACGATGAAGAATAACAAGTTTGAACACGTATGATTAAGAAAGTGATTATTACCCAAAATGTTAATTTATCTTGGAAATCATTATTAAATGGGCATTATAAAGTCATAAATGAATCATCTATGATATAATAAATATTGATTTTGATCTGGTATAATTTAATTACATACTATGGTCATTATACTGGATGTTAAACATACCCTCGACCAAAGGAATGTGCAAGGTAAGGGTTAATTTTACAACCTCTTTATTATCCGGGGTTGTTTTTACATAAGTATCTACTGGGACATATTTATTATCCATGTCCAAGTTTTATAAAGGATTTTTAATAAGGATTATCTTAAAAACATCATTTTAAATGTTTTAAAGATTTATTCTTCTAAACCTTTCTCATTGATGTCCATGTTTTCAGAATGGTTTTAAGGATTTATTTATATGGGCCTTAATGTTTTAAAATGTTAATTCCTTTCAAAAGTTTCAAAGTGGTATGGGACACTTTGATTCAAAAATATCATTTAAATGAATTCCTTTATATTACTTTTAAATTATTTAATGAAAAAGGGGTATTTCTCTCAATGATTTTTACTGATCAATTTCCACTATATCTGCATCCTTTATGAGATATTATTCTTGATCAAGGTTTATTTATTATGATATAAATATTTCATATTTTAATGAAGGTTTTGTGATATGTTTGAATTTGGATGTGTTATTTCTATAACATTCATGGTTTATGGATAAAATATATACATTTAATATGCTAGTTTTAATAGGAATGATTATGTTATGTTTAAACCTTTTCATGTGAGGAATGCATTGGACTTAGTAAGTGATAAGTGGAGCCCGATATAGCTCCTCGATGCATCAGTATGTCTCATGAGAGAAACTAGTTTCCTGGAATAAGGCCTTGACAAAATCTTATTTGTAGTCTTAGCACTAAGCCTTGACTATGTGGTTATGATGTCTGGCATTATGAATTTCATCATTATGAAATTGGATATTAATATTACATGTGATTATTCAACTAGTAGAATATCCATGTGAATAATTAAATGGAATTATTGGATTTAACTTTTCTATATTATACTAATTTTTAATTTTAAAAGGCTTTTTTGATTTTATATATTTCCTTAAATGTTTATTCTTATTTATGAATTCTTCTGCTATGTTGTTATCCTTACTGATCATCTGAGCTCACTCTTATCTTATGTTTTATTTTCCCATGATTCCAAGAAGTGTTATATGATTGATAATTAGGGTTAATCTAGGGGATTAATGTAATTCTCAAAGGATAATTTATGTTGTGTTTTATTTTCTAATGTGTACTGTAACATTCATGCAACTAATCTATTTTCCAAGACTGTTACACAAATCGGTCCTTCAGAACTTGATTCCTTTTATTCATGACAAGGTATTAAAATAATGCTCTGACTCTTGGCTTCTGGGGTTGTGGTGTTACATAACTGTCTTTGGGAACCCATAAGTCCTAAAAAATAAAGCTAGTAACCTTGTAAAGATTGATAAGAGAGCCGAAGATGGAATTTTATAGAGTTATGATTCAGAAGGAAGAGGATAAAGATGCTTCAATAAAGAGATGGTAATAATTGTTGATTATGATGATGTAGAATTTTTTGGAAATTATAAGAAAGAAAAATAGACTTATGTTGGTAATGAAGTTGATTTGGATAAGGAAAGTTTTGTTAACAATTCTTATTAGGATGTCAAAAATGGAAATCGTACTTAAGAAGAAGAATTAAACCTGACTATTTTAAGTTATGAGAATGAAACATAGAAACTAATCCTCATCTAAGGAATTATTTGGAGGATCCGAACATTAATGATGATCAATATCATAAATTTCATACAAAAAATCAAATGGTATTACACATACTTATTTTCATTAAAAAGTGTAGTCGAATGATGTTAATTCATCATTTGAGAATCAGGAATGGGTTTAGGATATAAATGAAGAGATATATAAGATAGAAAACAATTATACTTGGGAATTGTTACCCAATCCCAAAAATATAAATTTCACTGGTACGAATTGGGTTTTTTGGAACAAGTTGAATGAGGAAGGTGAAGTGATAAGAGACAAAGAAATATTTGTGTGCAAATCTTACTAAAAAATTAAGGTGTTTATTTTAATGAGAATTTTTATCGATTAGTAACATTAGAATCAATAAAAATAGTTCCTAATATTGCTACATAAGGAAGTTATAAAAATTTTAGATGGATATGAAATCCACATTTCTAAATAGTGATCTTGATTACGATGTTTATATTAAACAACGGTGTGGATTTATTTTTAGGATGGATGAAAGTTATATGTGCAATATAAAGAAAGCCTTGTATGGGATAAAACAAGCTCAAAGAGCTGGGTATTCTAAATTGTATACCTACTTGATGAATGTGATTTTCATGTAATGAATATTTGATATCAATAATTACATCAAGGTATGTGAGCATATTCCATTTTTCATAATATTCTAGGTTAATGAAATTATATTTGTTAGGAATGATGAAAATAATTTGAAATATTTTATGAATAGATGAATGTTTTGTTTGAGATGTCCATGCTGGGATAAATGAAATACTTTCGGGGATTGAAAATTTTACAAAATAATGGAAACATTTTTCTTTCTAAAGAAAATTATGATAAGGAAATTCTTAAGAAGTTCAACATAGAAAATTTGAAACCAGTTTTCACATCAGTCTCAGTGGGAATTTTTTTCTAATGATAAAGAAGGAACGAAAGTTGATTAGAAATAGTTTTATAAGTGGATTATAAGTTTGATATATTTGATTGCCTTAAGACCGGACGTTGTTAATGAGGTTACCTTTTGTGAAATATTATATATTTCCCCTAAATAATCACATTCACTTTCTAGAAAAATAATTCTCTGATATATAAAAGGAACAATAAATTTTGGAATCAGGTATAATAGCTCTGAAAGTATCGACTTTTTTGGTTATTCAGATACTGATTTGGTGGGAAATGTTAGTGATAGAAGATCTACATCAAGTGGGTATTTCTTTATTGGGAATATTTGTGTTAGTTGGGATATAGGGAAACAAAATTTAGTAACAATTAGTTTATCAAAATCTATTTATTATTATTCCACTGAAGCCACTGCCCAAATTGTGTGGCTGAAAAAATAGATATAAGGGTTACTTGTTGAATTACAGTTACCTCTACCATTAGGTTATGATAATAAAAGTAAAACAAACATCACAAGGAATATAGTAAAACATTATCATTCAAAAAAAATTGAAATCATATATGACTTCATCAATGAAAATGTAGAGAAGTATGATTTGATTCTATATTACGTTTCTACATCGGAACAACATGCTGACATTTTTAAAAAACCATTTCCAGAATAAAATTTTTCTAAACTGATATAGAACAAGGGAATCTGACTTATTTATCATCATGGTTGATGTATGTTTATGTTTCTCCTCCCTCATATTTTATTTGGATAGTTTTTTAAATTGGTTTAATTTTTTCATAAATATATCTACTTTATATGTGCTAAATCCTTTTTAATGAATCATGTATAAAGGGGAAGTTGTGGGCATGCTTTCAATCCTGAAATTAAGTGTGTTACATATTCTAACTATTTATTGGAGTGATTTTCGGGAAAAAATTGTTAGTAGTAATGTTAAATATGTGGGAAGAAAAACTTTGTTACCAAAATTTTTAAGGAATAGAATAATGATATGGAGAATGGATGAAGATGTTGAAGTTTTTTTATGAGTCATTATTTTTTTATAGCATGGTTTTGTTGTCAATAATTTTTGTTTCCTACAATGAGATAGATCATGTTGGATTGAAATTTTTGTTAGGTAATCCATATCTTGAGGTTAAAAAGTTTAGTCATTTATGAACCTTGGTTGAAAACAAAATTCAAAGGGAGAAATTGTAAGGATCAAGATGATATAGAAGAAGATCATATTAGAGTTGTATTTTTTACAATGAAGTTTAAAAAGAAAATAAATTACCACACATAGAAAAATATGGTAATTGGATTCAACATCATATTTAAGAAAATGAAATCCAAATTTATAAGAAATTTCATTGGATTGGGAAGGGTTTTTATGGAATAAATGGTTTTTAGGACTCAACTTAGGTTTGAAATGTAAGGAAGATAGTAATAATTAAGAGAATAATATTTTTCATGGATCTAATGTAAATATGATGATGATATTTTTTATTCCAAAAAATCATAAATAATTTGAAAAAAAAAATTATGATAGATTGAAAAAGGATAGTAGAGAAAAGGTTTTTCCAATCATATTTAGTCCAATCATATTGAGGATGATTGGAATGAATGAAAGATGTTAGAAGAATATGAAGTTATAAAACATCATAATGAAAGTAAGAAGATGCTAGAAAGGATGGTTAGATATAATACCTTCCATTATAATTTAGATGACGTTGAAGATAATCTATCACATAATGAAAGTAATGAATGAAGTCAGGATACATGCTAATGTTTGGAGGACATGAATGTTTGTGGAGCCAAACATTTTTAGACTCAACATATTAGTGTAAGATCATAGGAAGTTGAAGTTTATGATGTATAGGAAGGATTGTTATAAATTTGAAAATATGAAGAAGTTGGCCTTTTACTAGAATAATAATCCAAAAAATATGAATATTTAGAGAAAGATGTTTTTGGTAATGAATTATTCATTGTTATAATATTCAAAAAAAAGAAATTGATAAAGTCAAAACTATTGGAACCAGTCCATTGGACTTGGTGTTACACCAATAATTAGAGTTAATATAACACCGATTATTCAGTAAATTTGTTTTGTATCCTTATGAAATCATAGACACATTGTTAATAAAGGTTTGTTGAAGCAGAAAGGTTTTTACGAAGAATTGTCTTTGGAGTTGTTGGGACAATTGAATGAGGAATGTTTGCTGACACTAAGTTCAAGAAAAAATAGATTAACCAATTTCCCATAAATATGGATATTTAATTAAGTTAGGTGATAATGAATTTTTTTAATATATCTAACAATTTGGTTAAGAGGAAACAATAGTAAAAAAGAATATTGTTAGGATATTTTTGGATGTGTTGTCAAATGGGGATATGAAGCTTGGAGAGTTTAAAGGAGAATATTTTGGTTTTTGAATTGGTAAAGAGTAACATAATGGAATATCTTAAATACTTATTTATTTAAAAGTGGGTAAAGAAATTTAGAGTTAAAAAATTCCCACATCACAATGAAAAAAGGAAATGGAAAATTAGAATTTTAATCAGACTGTTGTTTTCTAAGAATATTGAGGCTTTTTATTTCAATATATAAGTGGTACAGAGCTTCATAATAAAGATACAATTTGGAAAATCCTAATATATAATTGGATTGGGAATAAAGATTTTTTTAGGAAGTTTGAATAACTGAAGAAGTCGGTGGCAGTTCTGAATTTGAAAAGAAAATTGAAGGTGTTGAACAAGTCAAAGAAAGATCCATGATTAAAGAATGATTGAAGATTCAATAAATTTGGGAAAGTGGGAAATCCTTTTCATAATTCTACTTAAACCATTTTGGTGTGTCAATTTAATTATGGCAATACTTTTTGTATTTGAAAACATGAATTGCTCAAGAAAGATAAAGAAAAGTTATGAAATTATAGTACTAATAAATTTACATATTTTTTTTAAAATTAGCTTTCCAGAAAAAAGAATTATGAAGAAGAGGAGATATCATAATAATCGTTTCTAGAATTGGACAGGGATTTTCAGATTGAGGGAAGAATATTATTAGAATTTTTTTAGTTTCATTCTGACATATTACTATTTCTATATTAAGTAATCGAACATGAGAATTGGAGTGAAAAATTGGTCTGAATATCATTATGAGGTCTAGGGAGTTCTTACCAGTTTCTGGTTCAGAAAGTGATGAATTATTTTGAAAATCATATATTTGACAGTTTATCAAGAATCACCACAACATGTTTGTTATTAAAATGAACATAAATCATTTCATGCTACATTGAGCACATTTACTATTATATTGATCATAGTTCTACATGAGTGAAAGGGTATATAAAATCCTAAGTCCAACCCAAAAAATAAATGGGATAAATTGCCTCCCACTACGCAAGGGTCATACCAATGTGGATAGATCCCATTCAAGAACTATGTGTGGATTGGATCCCATCATAAAAGGATACATAGTGGCAACTAGATCTCTAGACATGGGTCTCGCCTCAATAATCAATGATACCCCCCCCCCCACATGTGGTTCATACCTACATGGAGAGAACTCATGCAAGACCCCTTATAAAATCTAGGGAGTTCTTACTAGCTTTTTCAACTAGTAGGTGGTGACACTGCTTTTAGTGTGCTCAAAACCTTCTTGAATATTATGTTTTCTATATACAACTATCGTTTCATTGATGTATGAGCTAACAAAACCATCCCATGGACATTGGTATTACTTCGTCTATTTCCCCCTATAGAAAATTGGTAATAGGGGTTGGTTATTCCACAATGTAACCTACTAGGATCAATGGATAATTACAAATGATTCCCAAGAGCATGTTCCTAAAGTATTTGTCCTAGAGAAGAGGTCCCTCTTAAATCCATGGGTTATTTCCCTAACTACATGGAATATTGGTTTCCACCATTATCAAGGGTTGACCTATACCCACCAGTTCCAACATCTAGTTTGGTCTGATATCCCTAGACCATGATTAAAAATCCACATAACCAAACTATTAAAAAGGATTTTAAATCCTTGATATTATGTGACCATGTCTTTTTTCCTTTCTCAAAGAAATAATGTCGAACTATATTATAAAACTTTTGGATATCCCACACTACATGACTCTAAACCATGGTGTGTAGGGTAGGATCCCCCCAAAAAAAGGTAAACTTCCCTAGGGTTCTAGAACCCTCCAGGAATGGTTTTTCCACCAAACCCCACTTCATCATCCAGATGTTTGAGTCTTCACAAATATTTTAATGGGCCTCGGAAATTTGTGGAGATCTCATTTACATAACCGTGAATATAATCCCTATGGTCCAATTAATAAAGTATTCTTACCTACCAACTAAATTTACCTCCTCCTTTATGGGAGGGAACTCTAATCCTCATGAGCCTTAGAAACACCGTGGTGGAACTCATAACCTTATGGTGTTTTTGGTAATCCCAAACATGTCTACCCTATTACATATTTATTGTTGAAAAATTTTTGGTTATGAATTTTAAAACCCATAATCCAACGATCCAAGTAAACATAGATTCCAAAATATTTTTCTATACACCAATACACTATATGATAAGGATTCATGGTGTTATAACCCATCATGTAAATTTACCCTTCATATTTTATATGAGAACATCAGGCAACTTAACCCTCCATGAGCATTTATTCTTTATAATTTAAAAATGTGAAGTGTTTTAACACTTCATGAATACGTTTTTTTTGGGATAAAGGGTCCTTAAATCATTCATGAGTATCCATCCTTAATCACCAGAAATAGAAGGTCCCATCTAGAAGACCCCAGACTACATCAATAGAAGGTCTGAGTTAGAAGACCCTAAACTTCAACAATAGGAAGTCCGAACTGGAAGTACATAAACTAAATCAATATATGGTCAAAAATATAATACACTAAACAACAACATAGAAATTTTCTAGCATACAATACCTTAAATCATCCAATTGAAAGATACATAATTCATTCCTCGTTTAAAACATGAAAAAGGAACCCTTGAAAAAATTTGAATCTCTTCCCTCTTTAAATGTTCTTTTTCAGATCCCTGAAATATTTAGAATTCATACAATATAATAGGGAAAAACATGTTGGGTCAAAAACCCATAATAAGGATTCATGATAAAAAACCAATTCCAAGCCACCTATGTTTCCCCCTCAAAAAGATTATGAATGTGTTGGGGAAATATATGACATAAATTTGATAAAAAAAATTGGGTATCATTATTTTACCATAGAAATTCTCAATATATGATCATTATGACCACTGAATTAGGTAAAAGTTATACCATTCTCCCTCTATGATATATCTAGAAAATTCTCCATTTAAATTAGGTGATAACAAGACAACTAGAGAAGGTACATATATGAGGAATCTCATGTCAATCGTAATTCATAATCAATTATCATGAAAATTATCTTCTGATTGGGGAATTCAAATCCATGTTTTTTGGTTTATTTGGTATTATATATAGGACGTGTATCATTAATGATTGATGAAAATTTCAATGAAATGTCATGTGCATTATGAATAAAATAAATTTGGTCAAAAATATGTAATGTCATAGGGTTTATCCATTGATAAGGAGCACAAGAAGGAGGAATATACATATATAGGAGTCTCTCCTATGAATTAAAAAAATAAAGGGAGGGTCACAAAATCTCAAGGCTGTCACAGAATGAATTTGGAGGAGTCATTAAGATCTATCGATTTCTACTCTATGGAGTTAGTGGACTAGCACAATTGATAAATTTTTTTGGTTTCCACCTCAGTGATCCACTACAATGCCTCTAGTCTAGAAACAACATCACGACTAGGCTAATCCTCCAATTCGAGGAGAACCTCCTTTTCTGATATATTTTTCTCTGATATTTTCAGTGAATTATACAATGAAGATATTTTTTCCAAGATACAACTAATTTGATACATTAGTCATTTGATTTAAATATTCCTGTTACTTAACATGTCTTGGTGAGATTCTTCCTCTTATGTGTGCAGGGAAGATTCATTCCAGGCCTCATCCCAACATCATTTTACTAAAGATGAATCCTCTTCCACTACAAACATTAATTCAAGGGCCCTCCTTTTCTCCCTCAGATATATCTCTTACTTCACATACACAAGAAGAGTGGTATAGTAAAAACTCTCATAACCAATTGTGGTAATGATAAACCTTTGATGACTCAGTCAGTCCTTCATCTCTTCCAAGGGAGCCTTAAAAATTAATATCTAAATATCCATCCACACTTTCTACTTAATTAGATGACAAATTTTCATTTAATCTGATCATTTAACCAATCCCAACATGGAAAAAGTAATATATTTAGTGAAAAATTCTCTAATTTAGGGATTCAAGACCATGGTCTTTCATGAGGTGGGTATGGATCTAGCCTCTTCATTAGTTGAATCGGTTAGAGGAATATCTAAGTATGAATGGACTGAATCTTCTTCGATCCAGGGTGAAATCGCTAAAATAAAAGGCACAAATTTTTTATCATTCAGTGTCTATGTTGTAGGTTTCTATTAGATAACCAATGGATGTGATTGATTTTGGAAACATATCTTTCTTGTTTTAATCGCTATAAATTTTTTAATTATACCACCCCATATTTAGATGAAGGGGAAACACTCTCTTGTGATGACAGACATGGTGGAACCATTGAAGCTTTCTCTATCATCATACATAACTTTCTTCCATTAAGGGTTTCAATAGAAACAAGAATGTGAAGAATAATGGAATAAAGAGAAAAAAAATATTCATCCTAGAAAGAATATATCACTATTGTTGAAAGATAAACCAATAAAAGATAAATCAGTAGGGATATATCTACTAGGATTGGTATCTTCCATTGTTGAATATGCCTATGGAAGGTCAAATGGCACAGTATCTAGAATTTCAACCATACTTATTGGGGCCAATCTTAATGAAACTCTAACCATTTATAATTCTTAACAATCAAGGTTAGATATTGATAGTTCTACTGAATTGATAGAACACCACCCCATGTCCTCAGGATTTGATAAATGTTCTTATAAGAAAACCTGGTGGGGACTTTCACATTTTGATAGATCAAAATAACTACATAAATGGAAAATTATAGGAAAATATGTGAAGCACAATTCTTACATGATGATTTTTGGTGAGCGGAATCTGAGGGTTCAAAGTGATTCATTTTCATTTTCCTCTTTCATGAAGGGCACCCAGAATGGGTCTACATTGAAGGCATTGTTGATGGAAGTGTAGATCATGATGCCTCAAGAATGGATGTTTTACCCTCATTAGATCCATTTGACTTGGGGAGCCCTAATCATCAGTCCCCTAGTCACTACCTAAGTCAACTCTAATTGTTGTACCATCGAGAGAATATACTAGGGATGGAAGGGGTGTGCATTCTAGTGTTACTACTCCCTCAATAATAGGATATGGTGAATAGTTAATTAGGAAATTCACACTCTCTGACAACGAATTGAGGTCCTGATGGAAAGACACAACCTAAGTGGGATGATTTTCCAAATAAAATACTATAGTAGGAGTAACAAATGGAAATCCATCAAATTTTACCTCAGTAAGGAAAAGTATCCTTTAGAGTTCAGGATTTGATTTTGATTCCCTCTCTTTTTTCCACTGTTAGATGTGAGGGGAAATGCTAGAGTAGACATGGTTTTTCCTATAGGTGCCTCGCTCGATAGAGTTTCACTAGTTAGAACTGATCATGTTAATGAATTTGATGATAAATTTCATAACTCCTTACAAGGTATATTCTTTATTGACAGTATGCTATAAATGGGCTACTTTACAGGCCTTCGATTAGCTTCAGTAGTGGGTGGTAACCTCACACCCTTTTGTACCAATGAGGATATTTTATTTTTTGGATATGAGTGAATCCAAGTGATAGTATAGTGTTTAGAAAAACCAATACCAACATTAGTTAGAGGAATTCATATCTAAACATTGGTATCCTATGCACTAAACATTAGCTAGAACAGATGATCCATGATAAGATGATTTTCAGATTGTATATGAATAGGACCACACTTCATATGAATATATTCAAATTGATGAATGAACTGACAATGTTCACATAATTTAAAAATAATTCTACAATAAATACAGGTAGAAAGGACACTCTCATGGATCAAAAACATATAAGAACAATCTTTGAACATTCCTTATAAATTTTCAATTATGCTACCAGAGGGAATCTCATAGGGTTTTTAGGAGAAAACTTTCCAGTGACTCGAGAAAGACCAAATTTCCAATTACATTAGAGAGATGGGATGTCCTCCATTAATATGCTGTATGGAATATTTTTAGAGGAATCCATAATTTTTCTAGATGCTAAATTACACATTGTTCCCATGTCGGTCCCATATCCAACCCCACAACAGTTAGAGGGGACTTAATATTATTTGGGGGGATTTCCACTGTAAATGTGGTGTATAAGGTGGTATTCCTTGGTCAACACAAGGATGTACAATCCAATATTCCTCCCTCCTACCACGGAGGATTACATAATTAAAGTAGATACTCTTACTCCACCCTTTTTTTTATTATTTATTTTGTACCCACTCAAATACATGGAAATAAAACCATCTAACTGGATAACTTATTCAATGTCTGGAATCACCTCCAAACCCCATTTGGTGAACAAAACTTTTTAAACCATGGATCTGTAGGAATACATAGCGCAACAAGAATCTCTAGTTGGACAAGCCTTCAGCTTCTTGGCGATGGGTTCAGAAAAAATTTTCTTGATAAAATATCATGACTATCTCTTAAATGGGATATCTTCTCTAGGGAGTGAGTCCTTCTCCAAAGCCATCTCATCTTTCTTGATCATATTCGTATAAGTTTTTGTGGTTATATTTACATCATCCCACATAGAGGATAGATAGAAAAACTCATCGAACATTTCTCCTACAATGGGTGCACCATAAATCTGTTCAAAATCCAATAGAATTATTCCCACAACACTGTGCATTATTTGGAATGTATTTCTTTTAGGACTTTATAAAATTATTAACTATTCCATCACGAACATATTTTAGGAGAAAAATTTAAAGTATATATAGATGTTTTCATTCATTCAAATATTTTTTAGCTCCAAATTGAATTCAAAAGCAGTATGTTTCACCCATAAGGGTCAGCCCCATTCCATTCTGGATCCCCCTCCATATTAGACATCCCAGCTAATGTTCCATCCAAACCTATATTTTTTGGAATAATTTCCCCATTATCAGTCAATACATGTGAATATCAAAATAATAATTATGATATATCTTACCAGTGTTTGTTTTAATGAACATCAGCTTGTACCCGTCTAAGTATTTTTATTTAGTGACAAAGTTGCCTATATAGGAAATAATTTCTATGAAGGTATTATGGTCCTTAGGACCCAAGAATTAGTATTGATTGATGAATGACATAGAAGGGTTAGAGCATAATTTATGAGGATAAATTCATAAATTTTAAATTAGTATGATAGAGGATATTCCCTGAGTCTTATCCCTACTAGTTTTATATTGTTTTATAGGATGATTTGATGATATAACGATAACCAGCTACCACACTTTTGATGATTGAATTATAAAGAGTCACTGATACTGGGATATCATTTATTTATGGAATATGAGAAATGGAATCCATATTCATGAAATAAGAAGATAATGTCAGAACTAAAAATGAACCCTTCGAATAGAGATGCATAACCTTGATATTATCTAGAGGGTCTCAGGACCCATATAATGGTTTTTCACTGCACGACTTTACAAAAGCCTCATGAATCACATAACGCCTAAAATATCTCACTATTTCATGACCTAGAAAGTGTCTCGCGATTTTCATGACTACCATAGAATTTTCGTTCACATGACTGTGATATGGTCACACAAATAATGTAATGGTCAAGTGATCAAGAAGAAACTCTTGAGATCACACAAAGCATGTGAAGCAACCCTAGGTCCAAGATATGTGTCATGGTTGAAAAAAATTATCATTAATCAGTAAAAAAGATTTATTGATGACAAAAAAGGCCTAAAAGTAACTCACATGGTCAGATCATGTAATCAGATCACATGATCAAATCTCACGAAGTGGTATTGGGAATCATATTTACTGAGGGATCTTGCAATGCAATCACATGAGAAAACGAATTTTATGAATGCTCTAAATGTTTGGGTAGCTAGTGAAATGACTGAAATTTATATCCCTTATTTAAATTTCATCTCGCAGAATAAAAAAGGACACAAAGAAGATGAGCAGTTTCTCATGACACAAACCATTAGTATCTAAAGGGGCATAGGTGTTCATTTGATTACCTTAATGCTGAGTCCTTGTCCCAATGGACTTCTCTTCTAATTGTGGAATATGTTGAGGGCTGATAAATGACCATTTATAATTATAAGATCAAATAATCACCTGAAACAAAGGTATTATTTTCACAACAAAAGGAATGAAGGGGAATCATGGATACATAGGATATCAGGTGGTCTGTTTACAGGGATTGCATAACCACCGGTGAGACACACAATCACATGACCATAGGAAGGTCAAGAAGATGAATGATGCACATAATTTCATATATGGATGATCATGTGAATCCCATCCAAACAAGACCTCAAGACCCTACGAGGAGATATAGACACAACATCCTTCTCCTATGTAGACTCTTGGACTAGTCCTTGTAATCTTAAAGATATTCCCACGTGTATATAATCAGTCCTACGAATTCCCATTAACATGACCACTTTATCATGTGATTAAATGATGGAAAAAAATGGGAAAATGGTTGAAAACCCTTGTAAAATAAAATAATAAAATTTTTAAAAGGGGAAATCCCCATGTGTTTTTAGTAACATTAATCCTCATGTGATGTGATTTTTTGATTTTCATGACCCTATAGTTCCCCTGGTGACTTTTCAGTCATGTCATGGGAACGAATATTGTTGGTTTTCCTTTATCATGAAATGGTCCTTGAACATTTCCTTTTAATAATGAAATATCCTTTTGGATCCATAGATAGATAGATCAATAGTCCATCCAAAGACTCTAATGACATCATATTATCCATTATTGAACATGTAATTCCCAGATAAAAAATCTTCAACAAAATTTCAAAATCCATGGATAATTGAAGATGAAAATTGGTAAAGTTGTAAGACTGATGTGGAGGAAAGTAACATTGTTTTTCATGAGTAGACCCTTGGGAATTCCATTTGATCTTGTGAAGGCTTCCATACAAGTAATATTGATATTGTGAAGGGCCACGTACAAGGCTTCCTAATAACGTGACAGTATTTCCATAGGCATATTGATATTTTGAAGACACCAAAAAACATCTTCTTGATGTTTTGATTGTCATTTTACATGTCAAAATCATCAGGAAAAATGCCATTGATGATTCTGGGTCTGATAAAAGTAGTGATGATGTTATGGTCTTATGGCCACTATTTATCTTGCAATGCATGGATGATGCCACATATGGCTTATGGTGGTATCAGTTGAAGTGTGAGACACTCCATCATGTCAAGATCATATTGGAGATTTATTCATCATACAATCCACAATAGATCTAGGATGGTGAGGCCTCTAAATCCCTCCCATTTATTACACCCAAAATATGACACACACACATAGATAGATATTCTCGCATAGAAGTATACTTCCCAGAGTATTGATCCATGAAATTACAAGGGTATTATAAATGGTAATAACCCACTAAATTACATAAGGATTTTCACATCATGTATAAATGTTCCTCATGATCACTTTTTTGATCATGTGACGGACATAAAGTGCACTATCTTGGTCCCTAGAATAGGTTTCCACATGTTAACAATATCATTCAATGCCTTTCCATGAAAATTCATGGATATAATTGGGACATCATAAGAAAATACTTCACATACATCGATACATCTTAGGACAATGTATGGGAAACATTTGAGACATTTAAGTAATAATAAAACAAGAAAGAGATGGGAGCCTAATGTGAAGATAGATACGCTGATTGTTATGTGGTGGGGTCATGATCTTAACATGAGTCTATTCCTCAATTCACATGACATTACCTAGAAATGTTAGCAGAGTCACACAATGTCCTCCAGACATGTCATCTTGCTCATGTGACATCATCAAAACATGTTATTTGGACCATACAATGCCCTCCATACATGTCATCTAGATCATGTTATGTCCTCTGGACATATCATTTTCATCTTGAGAAGTACTCCTGAAATTTCATCTAGATCATTCTAAGTACTCTGGATGTGTCATCCAAATCATGAGATATCTCTTCAACATATCATACTTGTCATGAGATGCCACTTGTACATTTCATCTGAATTATGTGACGTCCTTTAGAACATTTAGCCATGTCTTGTGATTTCTTGTGGATATTCCCTCAAGATCATGATACAACTCTTTAACATGTCTTCATTGACCATGTAAAAACCTTCTATGTATTTTCATCGATCATGAGTTGTCCCATGGAAAAGACAGCAAGTTCGTGCAATTTTATTTTGACAAGTCCATAATAAAACCAAGACATGTCCATACATCCCTAGATAGGTTAAAAACACTTCATACATGTTAGAAAAACACTTAGGTCATGTTAGTAAGACACCCCGATAAATGCTAGCCTTGTCCAGCAAATGAATTTAGGCATTCCTCTCTCATATTTGGAGTGCCTGTAATGGGATAATAATGGGATCGCATGTATCTCAATGAGTATCATGGTATCCTCACACCCCGTAGACATGCTCATATAGACACTCATGGCCCCCCACTCTATACCCATCCGAGGACAATATTAAGATATTTTTCAATGGGTTTCCATCATGGTAAAAGTCCCTAAACTTCACAAATATCATATATTTTAATAATACCTTCATTTATAGTCACATAATCCAAACTATTAGTCAGTCTGAATGAACTAAACTATTAATAATCTGATTCCTATATATATAGGATTTTTATGAATCCTCCCTAATGACTAATCTATAAATGGGAATCCACCTTAGTGTAAGTCCTCCCATTTATCAGACACTCAAACACATGGAACTCAAACCCTCATTTGGGTTCATCATTATTCATCCTCTATCCATGGATAGAGAATTCAATGTGAATATGAATACTCTAATTTGTATCCAAACATGATACCTGGGATACCTTCTTAAGGCCCAATCTCTATATCAAACACCTCATAAGGGATACCCTAGTTTATAAGTCCCAGATCCATAGGTGATGAGATTGGTCACTTTTTATCCCTTGTTTCCCACATGAATAATAGCTCACATGGGATTGGGGATTTGCAATGATCATATCACTATTATCATAAATTTTCATCGTCCTAGGGAAACCTAGGTGTATGTGTATTTATCAGTGTTAGGGTATGACGATCACTATACAAAGGAATCCACCTTGGGGAATGTTCTGAAGGCATAACAGAACTATGATTACTCTAATACCTATTATCAATAGTATACATAAGGCATCTTAGTAATGATCGAGCTCCATATGTGGTTCCTAATTTCCCACATATATATCCTTTCAAAAAGATGCTAAATTGCATATTTTAGGTGAAATACATGAGTTTTAATTCTTCTTATAAATGGGATACGTAGGACTCATTATAAAGGTGTAATATAATATAGGATATATCAACCACCTCCCTATAGGGTATTAAGTTCCAAAGTACCTATTTATGAATATTCAAATTATAAATATATACCCACTTCTAATGATGGTATAATGATTAATAAATATGGCCACATACCTAAAATTTCATTTATAGAACCCCCACTCACTAATAAAAGGATTCAACACCTGCTAATTTTGTTATGGTGAATGGTTATGTACTGGGATTCAGAAGATATTAATGAACATATTTTAAATTTATAATAGAGTCAAATAATAGGAAAATCCCCCCCCCCCAAAGTGTGTGATGATCCTGGCCTCCCATCCTCTTAACCGATATGAGTTCCTAAGCATTGTTGGGTTTGAACCCCCAATCAGTTTCCTACCTTTGGATCAAATTTTCGTGTCTTATCATGGATGTGGGAATTTTTAGGTTATTATATGGATATGTCGAAAAAAAATTAATTGATTGTTAACAAATACTTAGCCCCACTCAATAAACTATTAGACTAGATCATCTAAAAAATACCGTTTACTCCCCAAACCATCTGATTAGTCATGGTTCATTCCAAATACTATCATAATGGACAAAGTCCTTTACTGAACTGGGTTTGTAAGATCCCATGTTTGGATGGGTTGAAAATTCAAAAATAGTTTGAATTCTCATTACTGAATGGTTCAAATTTGGAATCAAGACTCATAATGGAGTTCCAAGAGTTTAAAAGTCTCAAAGTGTGTTTTGAGACGAGTAATAATTACTGGTAGGTATCTTGACTGTTTGTATGAGCTTCGAGGCTTTGGGTTACATTTCCAAATGTTTCAATATGTTTTTCCCATCCTCATTGTTTAGTTTTTACTATTTAGGAGAAACCATATAAATATTTGATGCTCCATAGGTTTTTAGTTAATTTTTTCCTGACCATGGTTATGAATCATTATTTGATCATGTTATGGGGTAAACCGTGTGATATAAAAGGAGAAACTGTGTGAGGATGAGAAGGGCATTAAGTAGGGTACATGAACTGCACATGTTTTCAGACTAACTTTGTGCCTTATTTTGGAGTGAAGGTAGTGTTTACCACAAGTCCATCATATAATACTCCTAAAAATGTAACCTAGCCATGCGGGTTATGGGGGTTTGATAGTAGGGGAGCATGAATGGAACATAGTTATGATAATTGTGTTTCTAAATCATGTAACTTCCCTGAATTATATTAAATCTGTGAAATAAGAAAATTAACCCCTTGAAATTTTTATATGCTCCACCCCTTTTCTCCCCTAGTAGAGGTTTAAAAACCTGGGGCTCCCAAAATCCCTTCCTCCACTTCTTCCTCCTTTGATTTGGTGGTGTATTCATGGTGTTGTTTCGATGTTTATGTTGATATTTGTCTTCCTTATCCTACCCTCGACCACTTTCCATGGTTCTTCCTAATTTCGGATGTGTGGGTTTAGGGATTTGATTATGATTCCAACAAATCATGGTGGAATTGGCTAAGGATTATGAGCCTTTTGGTCAAATATGATTAATGAGATCCTGAGCTGGATTATGTACTTTGTTTCAGATATTTTTGTTAAGGTATATGTTCATATTGAATTTTCATAGGTTTTTTCTAATGAATTAATTTACCTTAAGTATTGAAATGTTATATACTCCTATTATTTTTCATGATAATGGTGTATATAGTATATATGGATAATAATTGATTGATCTAGTGAGTTTTCCATCACCATTCTACATTAGGGTTTATTTTTATAATTAATTATATTTTTTTTAATTAATTAATTATGGTTCTCGGTGTGAGGATAGATCTAGGGTGGTGGTGAAAAGGTCATTTGGGCTCTAAGGGGACTGGATAATGCTTGAACTAGCCTTGGAAAGGCCATCTTGTTTTAAAACATATTTGGAATCTTTGTTGATGAGGTAGGTGATCTAAGGGATTTACCCACGGTCTTTTCAATTTATTTCCTTGTGTATGTAGTCTGTATCATAAATACCATGTGTTGTGTGATCATTCCTTAGATAATATATATGGTTTTGATATTTAAGTTAATACCTTATTCATTCTATATATTATGTTAAATCTATTGGTATTGATAACATTAAACCTATGGCCTCCAATGGGGAGTGTTGTTCCTTAAAAATAGTATGTATGGGTTTGAAAGATAAAATAGGAGGGTTGAAATCTTAACCTGATTAATCTCATTGGTAGGATCAATTAAATGGATAGAGATATAATGATCCAAACATGGTAATAAATGATTTTTACTTGTAAGAGAATAAAATATTCTGTTTTGTGGGTTATGTTTTTTGGGAAAGCTATATTTTTAAATGTCCCTTATTTTGAAATGAATTTTTGAAATATAATTTTTTTTATCAAAAGGGCTATATAAATTTATTTTAAATGATAATTTTAAATAAGTGTGTGGTGGCCCCTTTTGGATATGGCTTTATTAATCCATTAATGATTTGATGGTATAAAATTCTTTGTCTTCACTTTGGTATTGAAGGACCATATGTAAATTGGTAAATGTTAATGGATTAAAAGGGTTATTGTTATTTTGGATTTTCATCAAGATTAGGATATTGAACCTTGGTAAATAAGACAGTTGTTTAATGGAATGGTTGAGATGTCGTATTAATGATTCAGGATTGGGTAGTACACTATACGGATATGGTGTCCGACATAGGTTCAAGACACTAATATTATACATTATTTAAGCGTTAGATTTATTCTCTTGGAAATGATGGTATACCATATGGTATAGGATGTAGGACTATTTCTCCTCGTCTTTGGGGATAGTCCAGACTGATGATCTAGGAACCACCAATTTTTACGTAAAGATGGATGTTAGAAAAAGTATTTGGTGCTAGTATTATAATTTATGTTAGGTTTTTTATTTATGAAATCTAATATTGTTACTGATTGTTGCATACTTGGTTTAGTGTTGGATGGAGGTTCTATCCACATTTTATATTGTTCTTAAAGTTTTTTTATATGTCTGATAAATGATTTGTAAACTAATGGAACAGGTATAAGAGATATGTTTCATTGATGTACGTTTTATGCCTCCCTAATTTGAATAAATATGGAACAAGATCATTTGACTTTTATAGTAGGAACCTTCTTTTTTAATCCTTTAAATGATTGATTTAGGTTGTGGAAGGTTTGGTTCCCCTGGTTGTCACATTAGAACGTGTAGGCTATTAGCTACTAGAAAAGATATAAATTTCCTTTGCATTTAATTTTTCTACTATTTATTTACTATGTTATAATTATAAAAACATTAATTTATGTACTTGTATTTTATTTGTACACTATTGGTGGTGGCCTACTAATTTGTACTCAAACCCTAGTTGAGATCCCTCTACAGATGAACACCCAATAATATCTCATATTTTTATTGCATTCACAAGTTTGGGATAAGGCTCGAATTGTGTTATTCATGGTTGGGATAGATAGCTCGGATAGTTTCAAGTGACTAAATGGGTTTGTCTTAGAGATGTTATAGAACCTTTTTATATATTATTTTATTTTTTTAGTTCATTTAATCAGCCTAGTGGGAAGTTGGTTGTGTGTATGGGATTCCAATTTGGGCCTTTAAATTATTTCATTTTATTACAACATGTCTTTACTTCTTTTTATTTATTCTTCCCTCCTTCCATGATGTGTATCATATTTTTTTATATACTAATAGTTGTGATATATAATATTGTGGTATATTCTACTCATAATACCATCTTATACCAACAAAACTAGTCATAAACCTCTCATGCATGAGGAGGTGTGTTTGAGGTCCTGTGGTGAACCAGACTGGGGCACCAGTTTAGTAGAACATTGTTCAGGATATCAAAAAGTTCTATCAGATCAGTAACATTTAGTTATTTTACTATTTGGGGTTTGGTAATCTGAAGATAAAGGAATGTGTCAGATCATAGGATTGATACTAGGATGGTGTGCCATTTACAATTATTTTAGTATGAATTATTGTGTACCAAGGTAGGGACTGATGTTCCTGGTTTGTGATATTATGGTTTTATATTATCTTTTCTTTTAGTGAAGAAAATATTTCTAGATTTGATGATTCCTGATGGATTTATAGCTCTTTGACATTGTAAGGAGGCTTTTTAATTGGTTTTGAATCTTAAAATTAATGTCAATAGGCATCTCATGAATCATGTTTGTTAGGTAAGATCAACATATTATTGGCCTACTAGTGTATTATTTTATGGATTTTATTATGATGGAAGGTTATGTTGATCTATAATGGGCCACTCAATGATGAGGATTCTTCCGTGGTCCTCATGAATTATTGTTTCATTGACCCCAAAGATTCATTATGATATTATTATATGATTTTTTAACCCCTTAGGGGTAGTTATTGTTTTGGATTGGTTGTAGGTCCAAGTACATTAGGGAGCAATCTAATGTGAAGTTTCTCTGGGAGGAAGAGTGCCCTAGTTGTGGGGATTTGGTTTGTATGTGACTCTTTTATAGTGTGTGAAAATATAGGATAATGCTTTTACATGTTCATTTTGTGTGATTATGAGAAACTAGTAGGTTTTATTCACATTGAGTTGTGTCCCTCTATGTGTCTAGGTAGATCCTGGCAGGTTGGACCCATTAAACATTTTGACGTGACTCCTGTTTTTGGAGTTGGTGTTTTCTAACATTCATGGGTGACCTGTAATAGGGATCACATGGGTTATGTGTGATATTTTTTGAGTGAGATAAATATGTATGTTTTGGTATTTAGAAAAATTTTCATGACTCGTGTATCCTAATGTGTTGTTTTATCATAAAGGATGCCTTTGGTTTTCAGATAGAACACTTGAGTGTTAATGTGTCAGGCTTATGGTTGGGTTCTAGAGGGTCATGTTCATTCAGGTGCCTAGTCTAGGTATTTTATGTTCAAATTGGTTATTCCTAATGGTTAATATTCTGGTTTAGATCACAATAGGTTCTCTAGGAAATTTGGATTAATGTTTGTGAGTTCACTTCAGATGTCAATCATATATGCAAGTTTATTTTCTATATGATGATTATGGAGCTGTATATTTTTATTTATATGTGGATCAGATGATGTTTTTGTGTTTTGGTATGGAATGTAGTTTTTTAGTAAAGGAATGGTTAGGTTCCTATTTTATTTATCTCTTAATGTGTCTCTGGGAATGTGTGGATGGAATATATGATCTTAGTGGATCTATTAGAAGAATTTTGAGACTTGAGCTGTCATGAAGGACATTTTCACTCAGTGAGTAACCCTCGGTTTTGGGAATAACCAAGGGTGGTCTATGTTGGGTGATATAGAAATTTGAAATAGTAATGGTAAGTGGATTGGTCTTGGGTGATGAGGTTTCATGAAATGGGACTCAGTAGTATTGGAGACAATTTTTGTGGTTAGGTTAAGCAGGATCATGTAATAGCTAAGTGTTAATGGGATCTTGGGGCATGATCATGTAGGTCATTCTATGTTGTTTGGCATGTTTATTGGAAGTAACAGGAGCATACTCCCAATGTGTTTTAGTCTATAATAAATCCATGACTAGGCTGAGAAATGATGTAGCTGTGATGAGATGTTTAAGGGTTGGGAGACCTAGGGAAATTGAATGGGTTTTACATGTCCCTATAGTTAGAGGTGACATCTAAAATAGGCAATTTATGATGGTATTTTTCAATGAAATCCTATCACACTAATATTTAGTGATGATCATTCCCAATATCATTATATCATCCTCAGTATATTGATATATCATTATTTTTATGCCTATCTACCTAATTGTATTTTTGGTATAATGAAGGTCCTATGAAGAGGTGGAACTCATGGAGTAGTGTAAGTGGATTCGTATAGTGGAGTTGCACCAATAGTGGTATGTGAGTAGGTCCTTATGATGGATTATAGGTTTGGGAATACCACATGTACCATTATTGTTTTCCAAGAATGGGTGATAGTTTAAAATTGTATTGATTCTCTAGTGAGAGTGATATTGACAAATACAATTATTAGGTTTGTAGTGAAACAAGTGTGGTTCATGTTTGATGGAATTTGTTGGGTGAGCTGATGACGAACACATTCCAATAGTGGTAAGTGTCATGTTGGCCCTAGGGGTGTATCCCACATGCTGGAATAGTGATCACTTTGTGGAATTGGTTATGGATTGGTTATAGTGGCATTATAATCCAAGTGAAAAACTATTGTGGTGTGATATTAAATTACATAGAAAATGATAATGGTATATTAATTTTTGTAGATGATCAATTCAAGTGTTGGATTTAGGATCAAGGTTTTTCTAATAAGTAGTCCAGGTCTGGACTCTGTTGGTAATGTTTGGGGGGTTTTGGAATGCCTTTGGGTTTGTGGGAATCATGATCAGGTGAGATGGTGACAGACAGGCAGTTTGAGATGGACATTTTTGAGACAAGTCATCCAAGAATATTCTAATTAGGGTTAGTGGCCAATGTGGGTGTTGAAGGATTTACACTATATCTAGTTTGTCATTTTGGGAACAATTGGTGCATTTTAGGTTTGAGTTGGGATTTTGAAGAAAATTAAACCTATCCTTAGTTCATATAGGGATGGTGGGTATGTGTGTAATTCCAATGGTTTTTTGATGGTGAGGAAGGGTGCTGATGATTATTGGAATTATTTTGGGTGTTACAGAATTTTAATTTGATAATTATGTCAGTCTCTTTGTATGAGCATGATTTTAAGTTCTATAGGGATCTTCTAATGGACTGTGTGTTCAATATTGAATGTTAGTGGTTATAAGTTGAATCTTGTGGTGGTGAGAACCAAAGAATGATAACATAATGGATGATGTAGTGATATGAATTTTCATTTCATGGTCTTGGGTAAGCACTATCATGTTGTTTTGGTTTTTCAAATAAGTATTAGCTCGGGGTTTGGAAGGTTGCGGTCCTTGAGTTGGAGATTGTTCCTTGGGTGTGTTTTAGGCTATTGGAAGATGAACGAGGCGTTTTGATAAAATCATTTGGTAAAAATATGTCAGGTGTTAAAGATGTATTTCCACTAAGGAGTTATGGGGATTATAGGTATTATGGTTTGGATTATTTAACATCCAATGCTCTGATTGATTGAAAACATAAAATAAATTTTAATTTTGGTTACAAAATGGGTTTAAATTTTGAAAAAAAGACTTGAAATAGAGTTCTGAGAGTTGGAATGTCTCATAATGATGTTTTGTGATGAAGAATCATACTTGTGAGGTAGTTTGGATTTTTATTTGATCTTTGTAAGCTTCAAGATAAGTTTCATGATGTTTTATAATATTTTTTATAGGAGAATAGTTTAGATGAAATTTTGAAACACCTTGATGCTCCAAAGGTTTTCAGTTCATTTTCAACTGGTCATAGTTAAGTTTCTTGGTTCAAGAATGGTTTGGGGATCTCTATTCATGGAAAAAGGAGAAATTTTTTGAGTTTGAGAAGGGTTTGAAGCATTGTTCATAAATTCTTCATGGTTTCATAAAAACTAGACACATTACTATAGAGGTGAGGTAGTGAAAACCGCACGGTGGGAACATGGTTTTTCCTAAACACGTGTTCGTACTGTGTGGAATATGGGGATTGTAGAGTTGGGGGGTTCGTGTTTGGTTCATGGTTTTGATGGTCATGTGGCCAAACCATGAAAATTCCTAAAATTTCATTAAAATAGATAAATGACAAAAATACCTATTGGGATTTGTAATATCCCATATCCCAGTGCTGACCAAAGGTTACCCGGACCCAATTTGTTACATGACCTTAAGAGAATTTCCCCAAATTCTAGAGGCTAATGACCAGAATCAAGGGCCACGAACTAATAATGGGGAAACTATTCCCACATTGGCAGAGTATACATAGTGGAATAACAAATAATAAGCAGTAACAGATGAAGAAATATCATACAATAATGTAAACAGTGGAAGACCGATAGTATACACAACTATAGCATATATATAAATAATGATGCATGTCACAAGTATCTAGGAAAGAATCCAGACATATCACAATCCTAGAATTACAATACTGAAACCAAATTATAGAAAATAGTAAACTCCATTGGCATCACAAGCCTTAGCTTGGACCCATCCTCTATAGCTACAACAGGAACCAAGTACCTAAGGTAAAAGGGCACAAGCCCTTATCTATACATGAAACCATATAATCTATTTGGGCCCATATACCATAAGTTGGAGGATCAAAACATTCCTTTGATACCACTTTGTAATTTCCCATATCCGAGTGTCGACCAAAGGTTCCCCCGACCGGATTGGTAATATGACCTCAACCGCATTTACCAAAACAATAGAGGCTACCGACTAGCAGCAATGTACAGGTTTTAATAATGGGTAAATTATTCCCTTAATGGCAGAGTATACATAATGGAATAACAAATAGTAATTAGTAGTGGAAGTAGTAATTCCATACCACAAATTAAATAGCAGAACACTAATAGTATAAACAACTACATCATATATATAAATAATGATACAAGTCACAAGTATCTAGGAAAGTATCCAAGTAAGTCACACTGAAGTAATTACAATATTAAAACTAAAGTACAGAAAAAAAGTAAACTCCAATAGCATATAAATCCTTCGCTAGGTCCCATGCTCTCTATTTCCAACAGAAATCAAGTACTTGAAGTAGAAGGGTGCTTTCCCTTATCTATACCTACAACCATATATTATTTTCGGGCCCAAAAGCATGACCAAAATAGTGTGTGAGACAAATCCCAGTAGGAAACCACCAAAATAACCTTTCCAAACTATTACTTAATATATATAGAAGGTAATATGAAAAAATGTAACAATAAACTAAGAAGTACTCAAAAGTAAACAATCATACAGTTTCCTATTACATTCAATTTTATTTATAAATTATTCAGGCCATTGAGTTATGTAAACTCAAGATCTAGCCTAAGCTCTATATCCCCCTATATAATGGTAAAAATAGATGTCTTATAAGACCATCTAAACAAATAAATCTTGAATGAGTCCAATATTTTTCTTTTTCATGGCAGACTCATCAAAATCATAAAATAATATATGAAAAACCCTCTAAGAATGTTCTCACAGTCTAATGTCCTCTGGTTCAAAATAACATCAATTCAATAAATAATTACTCTCTCAGAAAGCTCACACAGTCTAACCCCTTTGGACCCACATGGTACTAATCATTTACAACAACCACCTAGGAGGCTCTCACAGTCAATACCCCTCAGTCTTCATAGTAATAATGAAATATATTGACCCCCTGGTAGCTCTCACAGCCAATTCCCTATGGTCCAATATTCATTTAATAACGAACCTCTTGGTAGCTCTCATGGTCTAACCCCTCTATTCACTGACCCCAAGGCAGCTCTCATAGTCAATAACCATGGTCAATCATAACAACAAATCATAATTAAAATATTGTGCATAAGAAAGCACTCACAGTCAATTCCCCTGGGTCATACATTCATAATGTGAATCACATGAATCTCAAATAAACAGCAACTCTATCCTGACAAAATAAGGCATATAAAACCTACCATCCTAACAAGCTTTCTATTCCCAACATCCATAAAAAATCAAACATGGGAAACACATCCATAATAAAGGTAGTAAACCTTATGCATCATCAATAACCCTTTCTCAAACAAACACACCATAACAGGCATTAAACAGGGTAAATATCCAAAACCCGCAATACCGTAAACATGGGTATTGTCACTTTTATCTTATATAATATTAAGATAATCAAAGGAAGGCAGAAACCACCTACCTCAACATTATATTAATAACACTCTAGAACATTGTCCCTTGAATCGTGCAAGAACATCGTAGATCTATAAAAAGGTAAAAATTATTCAACCTTGAATAACTCAAGAGATACGAGAAACCAGGAAGATAGACTCAAGGGAAAGAGATAACTCACTAGTGGGAATCTAACACACCTAGTGGTGTCTCAATCATAGCTCAGATGAAGGAATGGGAGAAGCTTGAATATCTTTGGACGTATGTCACTCTTATGTACAAGACACAGGAAGAAGAAATAATTTCTATAGATAACATGCGACCCTGAGAAAATTAATAAAATAAAATAAATTACATGGCATTTTCATTTAATGTGCACATTGTGTACTAACCTCAACTGGCCACTGATTTACATGGTCTACCAGGGCACCCACATAGCCATGTACTCAGCCGTTACATGACCAGTACATGGCTACACATGGAAACTAGGTACATGGTGTGTACTCAAGAGTACACATTGTGAACCCCGAAAATTTCTAAGTAATTATTTTTCCCCAAAAACAACTCCAAGTGAAGATCCATAACTGAAATGAAGATCTTGGTTCTTATAATATTTTTATCCATTCCTCCCTATTTCTCTCCAAATAGAGGTGAATTATCCATGTTATTCCCAAACCCCTTCCTCTTCCTCCTCCCTCAATTTGGGGGAGTGTTCATGCTTTTTATTCATAATTTAAACTGATATTTCTCTTCCTCATTATTTTTATTCCAAATTTAGATGGATTTTTTTAATTTTGGATGTCTATATTTAGGTATTTGATTCTAATTCCATAGAATCATGGTGGAATAGTCTATGGATGATGGGTATTTTATAGCTGGGGTGGAGGAGATCCTGATATGGATTCCACATTTCATTACATGGAATTTCATTAAGGTATGTGTTTTTAGTGAATTTTCTTAGGTTTTCATAATAAATTAATATAATTAATTTTTTAAATGGTTTTTCCTCTTAGATTGTTTTCTAAGGAATTGTTTAGAGAGTCTCTGTGGACTTCTCGTATTGGTTTCATAGAGTTTCAATAAGAGTTGATCGACGTCGTGAGTTTTCTGACATTATGAGGCATTGGGATTTATATTGTTAATTAATAGTATTTTTTATAATTAATTAATTATGGGTTCTTGGTATGAGAATAGAGCTCGAGTGGTGGTGATGAGATCATTTGGGTATCGATGGGTTTTGATGATGCTGGTACATGCCATGGAAAGGTCGCCATGATTTGGAATGGATTGGGAAGCCTCATTGATTAGGTAGATGTTCTAAGAGATTCAAATATAGTTTTTTAATTTATTTCCATGGTTATGTGATTTTTTCTTAAGACGAATGTGTTGTTTGTTAGCTCAATGTTTAAATTAAATGGTTTTTATCTTTAAATCGATACCTTATAACTTCCACAGATTCGTTCAGGTCCATTGGTATTTATAAAACTAGACCTATAGACACCCATGGGGTTTTTCATTTCCTAAGTATGGTAAGTCTAGTTTCGAATGTAAATAAGGTTGATTAAAAGCTTTACCCAATTAGGATCATTATTTGGATCAATTAAATGGCTAGAGAGATAATGACTGGGATTGGATAAAAAATGGATGTGACTTGTAAGAGTATAAAATTTTGTGTTTAAGAGTTTTGTTTTTTGAAATGCCTACGGGGATCTTTTAATAGTTTTGATTGTGTAAATTGAATTTTTCCTTTGTTTTTTATAGGAAACTAGGCTAATCATACATATATATTACATCATTTTCAAATAATATTCATTACATTACACAAACACCTGACTAGGGACAATAATAGTTTAGTGCCATTGGAAAGTTGTAAAAATAAACATTGGTCCATAAGTGAGCTACATATTCTCTCTCCACATTCTTCACAACTAGAACTATTCTAAGACATATCATACAAAATACATATCTTCATAAATTGCTGAAAGGAAACATATGAAAGGGTGGTCTCAAATTATCATTATGGGTAAAAAAGGGAGATATGTAAGAATAACATGAACGTAAGTGTGTGAGAACATGATAATAAAATTTAAAAAACATTCCTTGCATATAAAAGATGATAATCATGAGTCATTGAATAAATATTGGTGCTTCAAAATAGATGAATCATAAAATAATCAATGAACAGAATCCAATAGAAAATAATATCAGTATACAATATAGAATTATGGCATAAACATTTGTATAGAAAATAATATTTGAAGGATACCCACCAAGACATTCATAACAAGTTAGGATTGGGATAACCACCTTTATACCTACTTTAGGAATGGGATTACCTTCTGAATACCCTCTTTTGGGATTGGGATAACCTTTCATGTAACTTTTGAGCATGTATAACATTAATTGTTACTTAATGCATTGGAGGTAGATATAGGCCCCACCTGTCACATAATGAAAACCATATTTATGTCTTCCAAAAGATCATTAACATTAATCACACCATGACCCATGAAATTAAATGGGTTTCATAAACTTTTCATCACATCACAACCTGTGTAAAATAGATGGGTTTATAATGATTTCATTATATAAAAACCTTTGAAAAGAAGCAGTTTTCATAAGCATTTCATTAAGGTATAACCTACGGAAAAGAAATAGGTTTCATAAATAATTTTTCATCATAAAAATGAACCCATCATATAAATAATAATAACAACATTTTTGTATCATATCCCCAGTAAGACATAGTTAACATCAATGGATTTTATCACAGATATAAAATAAATTTTAAATATCATTTAAAATATTTCTTGAGTAAATTATCATTTCCGCCAGGAAAAACACTTTGTAAAACATAAACCATTTTGAAAACATTTATATTTTAAAATAAAACTAAAAACATCTAATGTAATCTTTGAATGAATGATTTTTCTAGAATTTGGAAAATTCCCTTCATGTTTTAAACATTTAAATGTCCTTTTGTTTTACATTTTTATTAAAAGAAAATCAGGCATTATTTTGGAAAGTGACTTTAAGATTCATTTAACAAAATTATAATAAGTAAAACATGGGTAAATATATATTTTATAAATAATATGGGAATAAATATAATTTTTTAAGAAATTTTTAGAAAACATGGTATTGGAAGAAAAAATATTTATGATCAAATAAAACAATGGTATGTTTTCTTAAAAACGTTTTCTTATTTATTTTTAGTACCAAAGAGTGGAAATATGAAACCATTACTTGATGAAATACTGAATATCCAAAGGATAAAAAATCATTAGAATTATTGAGGTGTAGATCATGATATTTAAACATTGGATATTTGGTCATTAACAATCCAATAAATGACGAGTTTGCAAAATTACATATTTACCACTTTGGTAACATTCTATCATAAGCCCCATGAATGAATGAAAAAACTGAAACATATAATATAACTAGGATAACTAAATTAGAGACAATAAATTTCATATTATTTATATATAAATCAATTAAAAAATATAGGTGTGTAAAATAACATATGTATTATAGAAGGTTAATTAAGACACAAATCTCTTACCTTATGTCTTAACTTCCATTGTACTCATTTGTAAATCATGTATGCTAAATATAAATTCATTATAAATATAGTATAGAACTATATTCATATATATGACACTGTATATTAATTGTTTTACCTTTTTTTACCTTTTTATTAATAATTCTATATTAATGTTATAATTCAGGCAATAACTTCTTTATTTTTCATGTATTTTTTGAATTTTTATTCTGGGTCACCTTAATTAAATCATGATTTCATCATCTACAAACTTTTTAACATGATATAAATATCATATATATTCATAATATATTTATTTATACTGATCCATAAATTTTATTGATAGGAAATGAAATACACTGTTCATGTTGACAATAAGTTGTTTTTAACAAGAACTTTGTCTCCATTTTCATGTTGTATTGAACGAAATAAAAGTAAATGTAATATATAATATAATTATAGAATAATTTTTATTTAATATATATATATATCAAATATTTTTATTAAACTCATCCTTAATACATTCCATGTAAATTGTGAATGAATCACGTTGCATCATGATGTGGTAGTCTACCATACACGCGAATGATGTTATCATATTTCAATAAAATGGAAAATATGAAGGTATGGGTGATATAATAATTATGGAATCATACTAATATCATAAAACCCATACATATAATATATAAAAAATACATCCATCATTATTTCCATCCTCGAGAGGTGGTAAGGGAAAAAGAATGACATCGGTTCATGAGGTGGTAATCTACCATACACACAAACTATGATTTTGTAACCCATTTGATGGAAGTGGAGATGGTTGTAGGTCATGAACCTAAAATAAAAATATATCAATATATTTAATATGAATTTTTTAATATATAATAGTTTTATAATGAGATTTTATGGAGTGTCTGGAGGAAATAAAACAAAAAAAATCATCGATAAATGTTACCTCTTCTTCAGGTGTCCTCTTTTGGTTTGAAATAGAATACTTTAAATGATAGATTTATGCACAAAATAATGCATAGAAGATTATGGTTTAAAAGTTGTTATGTTTTTTAGGATTTTATTGGACGAACCAAATAGTTTTTATGGGTTTAAGTAGAGAGGGGAGGGGGTATCATTTTATAAGTGGGGTAGAGGACACACTTGGTATGTTTGAAAATAATTTATTTATCCCCTATTTTTCACAAGAGAAAAGGATCAAAATAGATCAATTTATAACCTCATAAAATATAATGTAAAAATATGTCTATTAAATAATTTTATACACGTTTATAGGTAAATGTAACCCTTATCTTTTTTATTTTAACCCCCGGTAAAAACATTTTTACCTTAATCATTGTAAATAATTTTTTTTGTTTTCACTATTAATTTTGGCCAAAAAATACGTTGAACATATTTGAAATTATAAATTATTATGATTTAAAATATTTTAACCATTTTTTCAAATTCTATTCACATAAGTGCAGAAATTAAATTAAAATTAGTCCCACTGATATAAAGAGAATGAAGGGGTTTTAAGTGAAAACGTTCTAAATATTGCAAAGCATCTATGTCCAACATCAATATGAAATTAGATAAAATTTACTATAATGGATTAATATAAGTATAATTTAACTAATTATACTTCAAAACAAATTTAAAATAAAATTAATTATTATTAAAAAATTAGTTGAAAATGTAGTTTTCAATTAAAAAATTATTTTTACTTTTCTTCAAAAAATGAAATATTTTAGAAAAGTCCCATAAAATAACCCCAAGATAATTTTTATATTCCAATTTAAAAATTGAATTTTATTTTAAAAAATTAATTTTCTAAATGTGTTGAAATTTACCTTTATTATTTTTCAAAAAAAAGGCATAGACATGTTTGTTGAGAAAATATTATTTTCTAAACATATAAAGACTTTACAAAAAAATTATTTTGTTAGAAATATTATTTATTTATATGAAACCGTTATAAAAAATATTTAAAAATAATTTTTTATTAATCATTATTATATGTTTAAATGTTATGTTATAGTGTTCTTGTTTAGATATTTATATTATTAATAAATCATTTATTTTTTAGAACATTCTGTTGCATGCAATGTAAGCTAAGCTAGTGTTGTGTCTAGGGAAATATTAATTAGTTGTTACATATAACACACGCTATAAATGAAATAAAATATATTATAATAACTATACGGCATCAGAACTCATTTTTATCATTCTAGCCCCCTTAAAATGAATTTTACCTTAAACGTTCATCATTCTGATATGAAGAATGAGGATATTTCAACCTTATAATATCCTCAAGTTCCCATGTATCTTCTTAAAAATGGTGGTTTCATCACAAAAAAATTACCACGTGGGTGGTATTTTTTCATATAAATTTTCTTATACGATCAGAAAGCATCAATGGTTATTTCTCCTAAGGTCAAGTATGTACTTCAATAAGAGAGATACTTGGAGAACATAATTAACTTGAGATTAATTCAGTGGAAGCGCCAATGGAAGGGATACTATCATGATATGATCTTGAATTTAAAAGGGGTTGATATACCATGGGATTAGTTAACCATTATTCATGAATCTCATAACCATATTTCATGTAGAAATTATTATAAACACTGTTTCATTCACATCAAATTCCAGATCACTCCAATGATTATCAGTATAAATCATCTACTAATTCTGAGATGCCTTGATGTGATGCTGAATGGATCTAACCATATCTGCAATTTCATCAGCTATCTCAGGTACCGATATCTTTATTTCATTAAATCAATTCATGAATTTTGGAGATCTAAATTTCTTTTCATATAGAGCTTTATAAGGAGGCTTGTGAATGCTTGAGTAAAAGCATGTTTTGTAAAAAAACTAAACTATAGGAATGAATTGATCCCAACAACTTTTTAAATTTAAGTAAAAAGATATAAAAATATCCTAAAGTGTTTGAGTTTCTATTTTAGACTGAATATCTATTTAAGGATGATACATATTATTGAAAATCAATTCCATATCAATAGATTATTTAAGACCTTTCCAGAACAGTGATGTAAAACTCAGATTCTAATCAAACACAATGGAATGTGGTACCCCATGTAACCATACCACTTCCTTAATATATATCATGTAAAGCTGAACCATAGAAAAGTTATCTCTAATAATAATAATGTCTTCTGAATTAGTAAGGCAGTCGACTACAACCCATTCAAAATTATGTGTTTATAGATTTTGGGGATCCCAATGAAAAAATCCATGGAGGTTTCCCCATTTTCATTTTAGTTTGGGTAATTGATGTAACATCCCCATATAAATTTCTATCTTAGTCTTAACATGATTTCATACTGAGTACCTATGATGAAAAATATGTGATATCATTCTTTATGCCATCCCACCATAAGTATTGTTTCAAATATCTATACATATTCATACTTCCAAGATGAATAGAGAATTAGTAATTGTGAGATTCATTTATTAACTCCATATTCATGTATTGTGTGTGTGGAATACATACACAATTTCTAAAACTTATCATCCCAACATGATCAATGATGAACTCAAGAATATTTCTAACCTTTTTTTTCTTCTCTGCATCTTTCTTTCGCACCTCTTTAATCATCACTTGGATAGATTGTTAAACATTCAATTCCATAAGATAATATTTTTCCCATTCCATTAAAATTTATATATCCATCCTTTATAAATCTAGAAATACTGAATGTTTTCTGATCCTAATAATTGATAAGCTAGCATGATGCTTTTGATTCAAAGCATCAACCACCTTGTTCTATTTCCCAGGGTGGCAATGTAATAGTAGTCATAATCATTAATCACCTCAAACCATATTTTTTAGTAAATATTAAACTCCTTCCGTGTGAATATATACATTAAACTTTTGTGATTGTCATATATATCATACTTTTCTCCATAAAGATAATAACTTCATTTACTTAATGAAAATGATACCAAAACTATTTCCAAATCGTGATTTGGGTTATTTTTTTCTGAATATTCAATTTTTTTTGAAATAGGATATAACCATGTAATTTTTCAGAATAACACATCCAAATACCTTATTTTATGCATTACTATAGATTAAAACCCCTTCAAAAATATATGGTAATGTAAGAACGGGTGCACTGACTAATATTCCCATCAGTTCCTAGGTATTATCATCAAATACATTTTCCAGAGGAACCTAGATCCCTTCTCAGTTAACTTGATCGGTGTATTAGATAGTCAAGATAAATTATTCAAAAAACATTGATAATGTCCATATAAACCAAGAAAACTACATATATTAGTCACTATGGTTTTTCTGGAAAAACATTAAATAGCCTCTCTCATTGATAGGTTTACTGGTATACCATCTCATGTGATTATATAGACCAAAAATGGAACCTTCTAAAGAAAAAATTCACACTTTTTAAAATATTCATATAGTTTCTCCTTCCTTTAGTCATTTAGTACAATTATTGTGTGGTATATATTCCATTCTTTTATCATTAAATAAATAACAATATCATCTATAAATACTACCACAAACTGATCAATGTAATCTCTAAAGACACTATGCATTAAATCAATAAAGATTGAAAGGGAATTAGTACGAATGAATGGAATCACTATAATTTTATAACATCCATATATTATAAGGGTTGTTTTCATGGGTATTCCCTCCTTATTAACCCTCAATTAACATTTGAAAAATATTTGGCTCTGCACAATTGATGAAATAAGTCATTAATATAGGGAATAGGTTACTTGTTCTTAAATGTGATCTTTTTCAACTATCAATAATCAATGCAGTGTCACAACGATCCATATATATTTTCAATATAAATAAAAGGTGTACCTCATGGTGACACACTAGTCTGAATGAATCCCTTTTCAAGGTTCTCCTAGATATTCTTCATCAATTCCTTCAACTCAATCGGGTCCAATCTATAAAAAGAATTTGAAATTTTTTTGAAACATGGTAATAGTTCTATTGAGAAATCAAAATCATTCTTCGGTAGAAGGCTAGGAAACTCTTTCAAAAATACATCAACACATTCCTACAGATTATCCAAATCATCAATTCCATGTTCCACTCCCCCGCCCAACCATTTCAGATAAACACCCATACTAAATGGGAATTAAGACTCATACAATGTATTTAATCTCCATCGATGTTTGAACTAATCATCATACTATTAAATGATCATATTTTGGATTGTAATATCAAAAATAAATTCCGTTAATCGATAATTTATGTGGTATTTATATATAAAAAGTCAATCCAAGCTTAAGATGATATAATTTTATCCAATGGTAGAATGAAAATATTTTTAGGAACCAAATTCCCACCAACATCAACAGAAGTGGAATCATATACATGTGGGGTGATTATCATACCATTAGGGATTTTCAATGTTAATTCGATATCTAATGATTTGGGTGGAATCTTGATACACATAGAAAATAATTTAGATATGAAATAATGGGTAGATCCATAATCAAATAAGGCATTAGTAGTTCTAGAATGGATGGTATGTTTACCTTTCACAACATAGTTATCACACCCCTCATCAAAACCATTGATCACATGATATTTCCCCTTGTATCATGGCTTAAGAGGCTACTGGAATTGATCACCATCATTAATGCTCATATTTGGGTTCTTTTTATCATAATTCCCAAACACATTTCATTTTGAACATTGAAGTGTAGGGGGTGCATTCTATAGAGCATTCTCATTGTTCATTTCATTAGATAACTTATTTCCTTCACTTCAGTATTTATCCACTTAGGGACCTTCCCTTCCATACATAAAACTTTTATTAGTCCCCTTATGATAGTTTCCTTAATGTTTCTTCCCACACTTGGTGAATAAATTAAATCTTGTCTTCTAATATCTATGGTTCTTAAGTTTTACTTTGAACTCCATTTTTCTATTCTTATCAAAACCACGAGATTGGAATGTAACTCCATCCTCCATTTACACCGTGATAGAAAATAGAACAATCACATCATAGATATTGAATTATTATATAGATAATTCCCTTTGGAGAATTTTTTTAAGATATTAAAGAATAAATTGATCTTACTTTCATTTTAGTTGTTAATACCATAAGTGTACCTCACAAGTCCTGTAAAATTTTCCTCATATGTACCAAAGTATTCATAATACTTTTTCTTTAGCCTAAAAAAACTCATTCTATATATTTCTATTATGAATCTGATGGAATTACTTATTCAAAAAAATCGTGAAATTTTCCCAATCCACAGAGTTAATTAAATCATGTTTTCTCATATTCTTGATAACATTTACCATTTATTTTCTTCACCTACCAAATAGTATACATCCAAAATGACATTATCATGTTTGAAAAAAATGGAGAATATAACTTTTATATTCAGTGGTACTAATAAATTTTTTAGAAACTACTGTATCAAAATACCCACTAAAAGCGGGAGGATATGGACTCATGAAGGACTCAATAGAATGTTGTTCCCTCATTTTTTCATTTAGATATAGAACATGGTTCACACATTGAGAATGTTATATAAGAATTGTAATGATATTTTGGATTCTATATCACATAATGTTTGGCTGCCATAGAGGAAAATAGTTTCATTTCCTATCACACACAACATTAAATAGGATTATTCATATTCTAGTCATTAACAAGAACTAAAAAATATACTATAAAAAAATAATAATCATAGTGGGGAACACATAATCAAGAAAAAGAACTTATAGGATTTCTAACTTATGAAACCTTGTTTATAATATATGACACCTCATATTTATCATATGTAATTAATAGTTATATTATATTTAAATCCTTTTTGTTGTTTTATAAAGAGTTATTTGAGTTTCCAATGCATATTTACTAGGAGGGTCAAACCAGGTGTGCAGCAAATCCCATTGATGTGAACCAGTTCCTGATCAATTCTAGTCCAATATGGTGTTTTAGGGGTTGTTACCTCTGGGTACATCAATTTCATATCCACATCTTCTTTTATTTTCCAGATAGGTGTTTAGTTTCTTTTCAAACACTCACTTAATCCGTTAACAATATTCCAGGACATGTTCTTATACATTGAATATTCCATGGACTTATACATAGGCTTTCACTTAGGGATATTAATAAGGTTTTATAGTCATTTTTTCCAAAGTATAAATAATTCTATCCTATAATACTAGATATAGAGGCCAACTATTATCATATATAGATATTAGATCATTTTTTATGAATATTTGTTACATTACATTGACACACTTCTGAGGACCAAAATAATTTAGTGCCTTTGGAAACATGGATTCATAAACATTGGTCAATAAGTGAGATACATCATCTCCAACCACATTTTTAAATGAAATAACCCTTTATAGACATATCATACATAATAAATATCTTTATTTCCTTGGAAAATGATACATAGTAAAGGGTGGTCTCATATTCTTGTTAAGGGTAAACAAGGGATATGCATAAGCATCACATAAACATAAGTTTATGAGAACATGAGATTAAAATTTTAAATCCCATACCCTACATATCAAAGTTTGTAATATTTTTTCGTAGTATACATATTATTAGTTCATAATACATGAATATTAATGAAATCAAATGACAAGATCCACGAGATAACAACATTGTCATAAGACATTGATTTGTGGTAGAAAGATAAGCATAGAAAATATTATGTCAAGTATACCCACTAAGACATTCATAACGTGTTAGGAATGGGTTAACAACCCTTATACAAACATAAGGATTATTATTACCTCCCATATAACCCCATTTAGTCCTGAAATAGAATACCATGTACCCTTTTATCTCATATAACATTAATCCTTACCCAATTTATTGAAGGGAGATATAGGTCTCACTCATCACATAATGGAAATCATATTTATGTGTTCTAAAATATCATAAAATTTATCATATCATAACCTATGAAATGAAATTTTTATCAAATACATTTTTTCATATCATAACTAGTAGAAAGGAATTTGGTTTCTTAATCATTTCATCTTAGAATAACCTGTGAAAAGAAACGAGTTTCATAAGAATTTCATCATGGTCTAACATGTGGAAGAGAAATCGGATTCAAAAAAAATATCATAAATATAAACATTTAAAACAAAGAATAATAATGGCATCATTGGATCATATACCTAGTTTTTAATAGGTTACATCAACAAATTTCGTCTTATATTAAAAATAATTTTGGAAGATCATTTAATATGTTTCTTAAGGAAAATATTATTTTCCCCTTGAAAAAAAGAAAATTTAAAACATAAAACATTTTTAAAAACATTATATTTGAAAATTACTCATAAAAAATTAATATTTAATCATTGAATCAATAATTTTTTATAACTTCGTAATATTTTTTTCACGTCATGCATGTTAAAATGAATGTTTGTTTCATATTTTCTATAAAATCCAAATGAGAATTGTTTTTGAAAAAGACATGAATATTCCTTTAAAAAAACTATAAAAATAAAAAAAATATAGGTAAGATGTATTTTAAAACTCACTAAAGAATAAAAAAATTAATATTTTTTAGAAAACATTTTCTTCGGAAGAAAATAAATATTTTACTGAAGATATAAATAAAGTAGTATTTTATATATAAGAAATTATTAATAGTTTTTAGAACCAAAGAGTCGGAAATTATTACAATTAATTTATAATATCATGAAAGAATAGATTATAAGAAAATTAATGAGAATTATTGAGATGTGGATCTTTAAATTTAAAAATTTCATAGTCAATCATAAAAATATCCTCATTAGTGAAGAGATTGGAACATAACATATCCACCACATTGGTAACATTGAATCATAATCCCCATAATGGAATAAAAAAATGAAACCTAAAAAATAATGGGGATAAATAAATTCATTATATTACATTTCAAAGGGGTTGTATAAAAACCTCATGCAATAATATATGTGCATAAAATAATTTACATCTCAAATAAGAAAAATTAAGACAAAAATACCGTACATTTGGTCTTGACATCCATTGTACTCGTTAAAACTTCCTATATAATAATTATAAGTTTATAATACATATATTAAATAACCATATTAATATATATCATGTAATTTTTTATTTTCTACTTTCTTTTTTTAACCATTTCTTAATAAATCTATGTTAATTTCACATTTTGGGTAATGACTTCTTTATTTTTCATGCATGTTTTGATTTTATTTTATTGGTTATCTTAATTGAATCATGGTTTAATCATTTCATGAATGTTAATCAAGATATAAATATTGTATATATTTAATATATATGTATTTATAGTTATCCATAAAATTTTTTGATATGAAATGAAATACATAATTCATGAAGACAGAAGGTCGTTCGTACACATGAATGTGGTTTCCTTTTTTTATTGAAAGATATAAAAGTAGATGATATAATTATATTATCATAACCGAATAATTTTTAAGTCATATATATATTACATATGTTTATTAAACATATCCTTAATATATTCCCAGTAAATCATGAACCAATCACATCACTTCCCAAGAAGGTAGTGCACCTTTCACACGAATGGAGTTATCATGTTCCCACAAAATGGAAAATATGAAGGTATGTGCAAAATAATAATTTATAAATAAAAAACAACATAATATATATATATATATATATATATTATAAACAATATATCCATCATGTTTTCCATCCTAGAGAGGTGGTAATGTAAATATAAAAGACGTTGGTTTTTCAGGAGGTAGTACACCGTACACATGAATGATGATTTTGAATCCTTTTTTATGGATGTGGAGATGTTTGAAAGTAATTACCTTAACATAAAAATAATTCAGTATATTTAAGATATTTAGGATATTCTATAATCATTTTATAATTATAATTGAAGGTGTAGTAGGAGGAAATAAAACAAAAATTATCACAGATTAACGTTACCTCTTCTTTGGGTATCTTCTGTAGGTTTTTACCAAAATACATTAAAGGATAGATTTATAACAAAAATAAGGAATATAGGATGATAAGAAAGAATATTTGAAGTTATTTGGGTAGTTATTTACTAATAAATATATGTTTTAAGGTCTGAATAATAGAATAGAGTGGTGGGATTTTATATGTGGGGGAGTGGATACACTTTCTATTTTTGAAAAGAATTGAGTCCTCTCATATTTTTTCTAGGGATAAAGGTTCCAAAATGTATATAACTAAAAACATATACATTTTATGGTATGAATAGTACAATAAAATATTTTTTATAAAATTTTATATGTAAATTTATTTCTTATCCGTTAAGTTTAATCCCAAGTAAACCCATTTTTACCTTAACTCCAGTAAATAATTTTTTTTCACTATTGATTTTGTTGAAAAATTAATTTGAACGAATTAGAAATTCTAAATTATTATTATTCAAAATATCTATTCAATTTTTCCACATTTCATTATCATAAGTATAAATAAAATTAATATTTATCCCACTAACGTCATGAGAAAGTTGGTTTTTATATTGAAAAAGATCAAAAGTTTACAATTCATTTATATCTGATTTCAATATAAAATTGATTAAAATGACAAAAATTGGATTAATAATTTTATGATCTATCTAATTATAATTTTAATCAAATTTAAAATATCATTTCACTTAATAAATAAATTATACAAAAAGGTAGTTTTCAATTAAAATTTAGTATTTTTTAAAATTCATCAAAAAATGAAACATTTTAGGAAAATCACAAAAATTAACCTTAAGATAATCTTAATACTATGGTATTAAAAATTTTGTTCATTTTACCAAATTAATTGTTTTCACATTTCAAAAATTAATTTTATTATTATTCAAAAAATACATAAAAATCATTTTTTGAGAAAAATTTTATTTTGGAAACAAATAAAGACTTTATAAAAATTATGTACTTTTTTCTCTAGATTTTTTCTATATATAATAACATTAGACATAATATTTAAAATTTAGTTATTTATATTCATATTTAAATATTTAATGGTCAGGTTATAATAGTCATGCTTAAATATTTTATTAATAATATATCATGGTTTTTTTAAGAACAAATGTTGTGTGTAACACAAGATAAGATACTGTTTAATGTAGTGAAATATTAAATGAGAGTTTCATATAACATAATGCATCGTATAAATTGAAATTTATTTGAAAAATAATATTTCATAAAAACTCAGAGTGTTACATTTTGTGTGTCATAAGAGGAAATCTAGGTTTTCCAATGGACGTTATTTTGAAATGAGGTGTTGGCCTCCAAATGGTTTATCAAATGGGGTTTATACATGGATTTAAGATTATGATTTGAAATAAGTGTTTGGTGGCCAATTTTGGGATATTTTTTTTATGGATCCTTTAATGATTTTATGGAAATAATGTTTTTGTCCTTACTTTGGTATTAATTATCATAGGGACTTTAGTAAATGTTAATGGTTTTAAAAGGGTTATTTTGTTTTTTGAAAAAATTTATACTTATGGTGTTGAAACTTCATAACTAAGAAATGATTTTATTGGAATGGTTGAGATTCTAGTCTGATGTTCCATGCATTGGTGGGATAACATATGGATAAGGTGATAGTCTGTGGTTCTGGAAACTTATATTATACTTTATGGTTTATGTTCAAGACTGATGCTCTAGGAAATTATGGAATACCATGTGGAATAAGACTTTTCACTGATGGAACTCATATTTTGGGTGCAGTTAGACTAATTATCTAGGCTACACAGATGTTTATGTATATATAGAATCTCAACTGAGATTTCAAGAACTACTGTTATAATTTATGATATGTTGGTTAAATTGACATCATTCATCAGTACTGATTGTTTTGTACCTAGTAAAGTTCTAGATAGAGGTTCCCTTCATGTTTGATATTGTTATTAAATATTTGTTCTAGGTTTTAGACTTACATTATGGGAACTAATTGAGTCGTTACATGAGATAGGATTCATGGATGTATGTATTATGACTCAATTATTTATATGAATATAAAACAACCCCCATTGGACTTTTATATTTTGTACCCTCTTATATTATTCTTTAGATTCTTTGTTTGGGATTTTTCAAGATTTTTTTGTCAAGGTGTCACCTTAGAACCCATGGTTCATTGGGTAATAGATGACATGATGATTTCCTTGGCTTTTATTTATTTCTCTATATTTTTTTATTCAACTTTTATTCTGAAGACACTAATTTACTGAAAGGTATTTTCTTTCGACATCATTAGTGGTGCACTACTGAGTTGTACTCACACCCTAATCGGGTCTCCATTTCACATGGGTACCCAAGAATCTCTCATATTTTTATTGTAGGTATAGGTTTAGGCTAAGGCCTATATTGAGTTTTTTATGGTTGGGAAGGATAGTACATATAGTTTTAGGTGACTGGATGGGTTATGCTTGGATATGTTGTGGAACCTTTTTGTAGTATATTTTATTTTATTAGGTCATGTAACTGGACTAGTGGGTGGTTGGTTGTTCATATAACATAGTGATTCGGGCCTATAATATATTTCATTTTATTACAACATGACCTTATTTCAGTATATTTATTCTTTCATTCTTCCTATTATGTTTATGATATTTGGTTATTTACTTGTGGTTTTGATCTCTATGATAGAGGTATATTCTCCTCACAGTTCCATCTTAGACCCCCATAGCTAATAGGTAGCCTCTGGCATATGAGGAGGGCCACTCGAGGTCATGAGGTGGACTTTATTAGAGCACTGGTTCATTGGAAACCGGGTTGGGATGTTATGGGTTTCACTCCCCATTTTAGTGTTGTTTATATCGTGAGATATCAGTCTTTACCTAATTCATTATAGGGAGATATAGGTGATGACCATATAATAATTAAAATTATACATATGTGTTCTATAAAACCATGAAGTATTCATCATATCATAAACTATGAAAATAAATAGTTTTCATAAAAATCTCATTATTGCAAAACCTATAGAAAAGAAACTGATTTCATAATAATTTTATCATTTCATTAAAAGATAACCCATGGAAAAAGAATCGAATTTCATCATATTTTTCTCATGGTATAACCCATTAGAAAAATGGATTTCATAAAAATCAAATCATCATAAACATAATCATACAAAAAAATAATAAGATGTGTAATGACCCACATTTTGAACCGGACTAAAACCCAAAGGAATTTGAACTTTTTCAATTACTGAACCGGTCTTTTTGAAGACCGGGCTTTGGAACAAGGTTCTGAAGGTTGGAACCCTTCCTTTTAATGTTTTTGGGTGTGGGAAAAGGCCCGTTTAGTTTCTCGGGTGGCCCGAGAGGTGTTTGAAGCGCCAAACCCTTGTTCTTAAGGAGCTACATAGGGTGCACGGTTGGCACACTGTTTAGCTAACTGTTTGGCCTAAACCATGAGGCATTATTTTAAGAGGCATTGGCTTGCACATAGGCTACACACGGCTTCCCAAACCATGCGCCTAGCCCGTGCGACGGATGTCTTTGAGGCAGAAGACATTGCACGGTTTACGCACGGTTTGGAAAACTGTGCGGGTCAAACCGTGCAGTCGGTTGTGTTTTAGGTTTTTAATTAAAATTAAAATAAAAAAACCTAATGTCTAAACACTCTCCCTCACCCTCACTCGACCCGCACGTAGCCCTCCTCTTCTCCCGTGAGCCGCACGACACCCCTCTCTCGACCTCCTCTCGATCGTGATCCTCCCTCTGTTTTCCGGTGGTTTCTTCTCTGATCCTCCATGGTCATGAAAAAGGTCCTTTGGGACTCCTTGATGCGCGTTCCAGCAACCGACGCTGAAGGCGAAGCAGTTCGGGTGGTTTCAGATCGTCGGCTTGGTTTCATGTGTGTTCGAGGTTTTGGCGTGGTTTTGAGTTGCCAAAGACTAGATGACTCACCTGCAACACTTAGTTAGAAAGCACCAAGAGTCGGAGTGGAAGAATGGATCAACCTTGAGGTATGGTCCCTCTCCTTGCCTATTTAAGTAAAGTGAAAGTGAATTTAATACTGCACTGCCTCAGCATTTTATTTTTGCAAGTTTAGTTCCTGGTTAATGATGCTGTGAAAATCATGTGAATTGCATGAATAAGATAAAAGAAGTTTCTTGGTCACTAAACTAATGATTTAAAAATAAAACCCCTCAATCCGAGGTGCACTGTCTTCAAGATAAAAAGTATTGATATACGTTTTATGCTTTCCTTCTGGATTGTTGGGGTGTCTTTTGATTCTTTGTATGTAAAGTTTCTTTGTTGAGACAAATAGAACGATATGGACATGATACATATGTTTGGGTCAATTTGACATGTTTATGAAAATTGAGTATGATGATAACCATAGTAGGGTAACTTAAGACCAAATGACATGTTTCCTCTAGACGATATCAAAGGGTTAAAGAATGATAAACATATCCCTTAAGATGGGTTGCCTTAAGTATGAACATGAGTGTGTTCGCTTGTGTGTATATGGGATGATTATTTGAATTCTTATGAGGTAATTTCATAAGTAGTATACCATATACATGTTTCCATTTGCCTTATGAATGTGTCTTGAAATCCATTTTCCATGTGAGGCAAATGGGAGGGTTCGGTTAGGGCTTGGCTAGGATGAGTTAGCCTAAACCCCTTTTATTATTTTAAATGCATGTTTGCTTGAAATGTGATTATGTGATATTGTGAGATGGAAATTCTATATTTTATTGATATGAATGTTATAAGAAGTGTATGTCTTATAACCTATCCTAATTAAATGACACAGCTTTGGGCTAGGGGCAGACCGTGAGAGCTCCCCTATTTTACGGCTTCAGGCTAGGGGCAGACCGTGAGAGCTCCCCTAATTAAATGATACAGCTTCGGGCCAGGGGTAGACCGTGAGAGCTCCCCTATGTTATGGATTCGGGCTAAGGGTAGAATGTGAGAGCTCCTGTGAATAATTATTAAGCCTTCGGGTCGGGGATAGACCATGAGATCTTTCCCAAGGTTGGGATAGGGGTAGGATCGAGAGCGCTTCCCTTGGGTTAAGGACGACCGTGAGTTCTATCCCGGTCCTCCCCAACATATTATATATATATATATATATATATTATTAAGCCTTCGGGCCAGGGATAGACCATAAGAGCTTCCCCAAGGTTGGACCCGGGGTAGGATTGAGAGCATTGCCCCTGGGATAATGATGTCTGTGAGTTCCATACTGGTCCTATCAAACGTATTATATATATATATATATATGTGGTGACATGATCAAGTTACTTTACCGGTAATGAGTGGAAGCTGATATAGGCGTTAGGTTTCCTCTAGGGAAACTGGGACTGGTGTTATTGTTCTTTATTGTTCTGTTTATCGAATCCTGCTAAACCTGCTAACTGTTTAATTATTATACACTGTCTGGATTGGGTTTGACACCAGTGGTGCCGGCCTACTGAGATTTATATTTCACACCCTACTCGGGCCGCCATTGAACCGGGGTACCCAAGTAGACCTTCTTGCTTTCAGGACCTAGGTTATATGTTGTGCTCTTTGTAACTGAGGAATTAGGAGCAAAGGACCAAGCTGGAGCTTGGGATGATCAGGGGAACATCGTCGGGCTTTGCTGTCTTTTCTTTTTGTATTGATTGTAAAGAATGCTGTAATGTTTCATGCTTTTAGAAATGCATCATCATATATACATGCATGCATTGTAAACTGGAGTTTTCCACCGTTGATAAAACGGATATTATTACCGGTCTATCACGGTTGTCTTTCAAATTCTTAATGCTTCCGCTGTTAAAAGATATTTACTCTGACGATACGGATATATACTCTGACATGAGGGTATAGTCTCCCCACTATCATCCCCCAAGACCCTCGCTGCTAGTCTGAAGTCTAGGGCATATGGGGAGATGCTCTTAAAGCCATGTGACCCACCTGTCTGGACACTAGTTAGATGGTAAGTCGGGCTGGGACGTTACAAAGTGGTATCATAGGTATTTCTTTTCATTTTGTCTTATTTTTTTGGGTTGGTAGGCAAGATATTAGGAAAGTGTCGGCACTTGGCTAATAGTCATTCTTGGGACTGATCTCCCCAAATATGGGAAATAAACAAGTGTCTAGGGTTGGGAATTACTGTGTATATTGTTCGTTATTATAGTTGAGATGATTTCACCTTGAGTGACTGTTGAAATTTCTGCTTCTTATGGTTTAAGAAAATTTCTATAATTTTTCCCTTGGCCAGATATGGTAAGGAAATAGTATTTCATGCATCATTATAGGCACATAGGGATTAACATGTCATAGATAGTTCCATGCCATGTAGTTTCATCTTATCTTACCTGTATACTATGATTAAGTTATTATATTCCATGCTTATGTGTTATAACATGTTTCTGTGATATAGCATGTTGTTGTGTTTTACTGCTTATGATAACATGCTAGTTAAGTTTTTATATGTAAATATTTTCATGGGAAAAAATATATATTGGTTGTGATTACAACGGGAACCAGTTTTCAGTTGTAAGGTGTATGGGTGCCTTATAGCTGGGAAAAGGTAACCCGTGTAATCAGACTTTTAAAAAGGGCCATAAAAATTTTAAAATGCTATGTGGGTTAGTTTTTATTAAAAAGGGGATCCAAATGCCAATTTATAAAGTGTATGGGTCCTTTATAGGTTGGTAGATGGCCACCCATATACTTGGGCCATTGTATGTGAGCATGTTAACTTCTGAATTGGAATCTGGTTTTGATAAAAAGGGGAGTCAATTTTCAATCCATGAAGTGTATGGGCTCTTCGTGAATTGGGAAATGAAAACCCATGTTAAATGAAATGACCATGAGGTGTCTTAAAATGGTTTTAAATGTAAGAATTTTTTGGTTTTAATTTGAAATTAATTGGTTAATGTGTAAGTGAAACTGGACCCGATAAGGTCGGTTAGAGAGTGTTGTATGAGATAACTTAGTTGGGGTATTTGAAATTTTAAAAGGAACTGACTAATTTCTTAGGGGTTTCTATTTTGAAGAACCCAAGATGGTAAAAAAATGGGACCCTTGTAGGTTTCATTTTGGTTAAATGGTTTTGTTTTTCTCAGTTTTTTTATAGAGGCGGGATGCCTGATGAATGGTTAATGTTCTTAAAAGAAAGTTTTTTTTGTGTGTGAGACTTTCCTGTTTTCTTGATGTATAATTGAAACCTTTTAAATGGTTAAAGTTTAAGCGACGTAAAATTTGAAGGGCATCGTAATGGAACCCATGGTGGTGTGTTGAGACCATAGTGTAAGGGGTAGTTTTGAGATTCTCATTGAGTTGCCTTGGAATGGAACCGGAGGTGTTTTCTATAGGTGTTATTTTCTTAGCAATGTTTTCATGATTGGATTTTGAGCCTAGCGACTTTGTTTCCCGTGACCCAACGTTAGGGTCAACGTTTGTTCTTCTTAAGGGGCTAGCCCGTGGTTGGTAGCACCCTTATAGTTTAAATTCCTTTCTTGTACCGTGAGTTTTCTGACGTGAGGTGTCGTTCGGGTGCCGTTGTCCCTTGTTGGACTCTTTTTTTTTTCTGATGACACCCTTGTTTGGATTGGTGGTCGTTTGGTTTTGACTTTCTTTGCGGTGTTTGTGATTTAGCATGTTTCTGCTAGGCTAGTGTATCTTCTTTCCCTTAAGATACTGGGAATCTCCTATGGTTGGGAGTGATTTGCGTCGAATCTGGTAAATGTGTCCTTCAATGTATAAGAGACAGTGCCTGAAATTCCTTCCGGAAATGGGTTGATCGTGTTTGAATGCTTGTAAGGCATGCGATTTTAAAACGTGTGGATGTGTCGGCAGGTGAAGCCGAGTTCCCTCCTTGATGTTGACCCGTTGAGGTTCGACTTTTCTTCCTTCCAGTAGTCTGGTATGATTAACTGGAATCTGTTTCAATCCTCTTAGTGTATTCTGTTTAGCGACGAGCATGACCCCTATCTTGTCCTCATTCTTGATTCACTAAGAGAGTGTCGGTCTTATCTGCACTAATGCTTTAAAGTCATTAGGCTTTTTTGGATGGTTCTCTTTGGGAATTGCACGTAGGACGCTTGGTTTCTTGTGTGGTTTGATCTTGGAAACGTCATCGAAAGTCGGGCGTAGGCTTCGTTGAATGTGCTTGTACTGAAAGTAAGGTGACTTGGAGGAGGCATTGTGGTTTTGCTTGAAATACGTCGGCCATCTAAGCCGGGCATCTTTTTAATGGTCAGTTGTTGAGGCTTGACTCTTTTTCTCCTTGGTTTAAATGAATGTGGTTGGTGGAGAACCGTTTTAAGGCACGTCGTCAGATATGTATGAGTGCGGTTGGTGTCATCCGGTGCCTTATATGAACAACCGGCTCCACTTGGGCCTTGAGGTAAATGGGGAACTAACCGTGTGATCTGTTTAAAATCAGGCTAGGAGTGTCGAGGGAATTCTTGGGGTGTTATTTGAAAGTAAACTCCAATGGTGGTCCGAACCGTAGTTTGGAGTTGGTCGTTTAACATTAAAAAAAATCAAAGGTGGGAAGTACCTGTATTTGGATGCTTGGCGAGACGACGATGGGTTCGTTTCTCTGGGTAGATGGGCTTGGGAAGAGTCGTCTCTGTGTTTGGTTGGGAAATGAGCGTTGGCTCGTGCTTTGGTGACTTAAGCACTGTAGCATTTAACGGTTTCTTAAGGGTGTGTTGGACATTTGTGAACACAACCTGATCGTTTGAACGAAGGTTCTCGACCCTTTTAGGATGGGTAATGTGTACGTTGTTCCCGAAGGCTTATCGGGGATGAGTAGTTCTAAGGTGGGAAGGTTGTAATGACCCGTGTTTTGAACCGGACTAAAAACTAAGGGAATTTGAACCTTTTCGATTACTGAACTAGTCGTTTTGAAGACCGCGCTTCGGAACAATGTTCCGAAGGTTGGAACCCTTCCTTTTAATGTTTTTGGGCATGGGCGATGGCCTGTTAAGTTTCTCGGTTGGCCCAAGAGGTGTCGGAAGCGTCAGACCCTTGTTCTTAAAGTGCTGCAGAGGGCGCACGGTTGGCGCACAGTTTGGCTAACCGTGCGGCCTAGATCGTGCGCCCTTATTTTAAAAGACAGCGGCTTGCGCACGAGCTGCGCATGGTTTCCCAAACCGTGCGCCTAGCTCATGCGATAGATGTCCTGGTGGTAGAAGACTCCGCACGGTTTGCACACGATTTGGCAAACCATGCGGGTCAAACCATGCAGTCAGCTGTGTTTTAGGTTTTTAATTAAAATTAAAATAAAAATAAAATAAAATAAATAAAAAAACCTAATATCTAAACACTCTCCCTCACCCCTCACTTGACCCGCACGCAGCCCACCTCTTCTCCCATGAGTCGCGCGACGCCCCTCTCTCGGCCTCCTCTCGATTGAGCTCCTCCCTCCGTTTTCTGGTGGTTTCTTCTATGATCATCCATGGTCATGCGGAAGGTCTATTGGGACTCCTTGGTGCACATTCCAGCAACCGCCGCCGAAGGAGAATAGGTTTGGGTGGTTTTGGATCATCGGCTTGGTTTCAGGTGCGTTCGAGGTTTTGGTGTGGTTTTGAGTCTCCAAAGACTAGACGACTCGCTTGCGGCTCTTAGTTATAAATCACCAAGATCCAAAGTGGACGGATGGATCCTCCTCGAGGTAGGGTCCCTCTCCTTGCCTATTTTTGTAAAGTGAATGTGAATTTAAAATTGCACTACCTCAGCATTTTATTTCTGCAAGTTTAGTTCTGGTTAAATGCTGCTGTGAAAATTGTGTGAATTGCAGGAATAAGATAAAAGAAGTTGTTTGGTCACTATTCTAATTATTTAATAATAAAACCCCTCAATCAGAGGTGCACTGTCTTCAAGATAAAAAGTAGTGATAGACTTTTTATTCTTGCCTGCTAGATTGTTGTTGTGTCTTTGGATGCTTTGTATGTAAATATACCTTGTTGAGACAAATAGAACGATATGGCCATGATACTTATGTTTGGGTCAATTTTCCATGTTTAGGAAAATTTAGTATGATGATAACCATAGTAGGATAACTTAAGACCAAATGACATGTTTCCTCTAGATGGTATCAAAGGGTTAAAGAATGATAAACTTATCCCTTAATATGGGTTGCCTTTTGTATGAATGTGAGTGTGTTCGCTTGTGTGTATGTGGGATGATTATTTGAATGCTTATGAGGTAAGGCCATAAGTAGTATACCATAGACATGTTTCCATTTTCCTTATGTATGTGTCTTCAAATCTATTTTCCATGTGAGGAAAATGGGAGGGTTTGGTTAGGGCTTGGCTAGGATGAGTTAGCCTAAACCCCTTTTATTATTTTAAATGCATGTTTTCTTGAAATGTGATTATGTGATATTGAGAGATGGAAATTCCATGTTTTACTGATATGAATGTTATAAGTAGTGTATGCCTTATAACCTATCCTAATTAAATGACACAGCTTCGGGCCAAGGGAAGACTGTGAGAGCTCCCCTATTTTATGTCTTTGGGCTAGGGGTAGACCGTGAGAGCTCCCCTAATTAAATGATACAGCTTCGGGCCAGGGGTAGACCGTGAGAGCTCCCCTATGTTATGGCTTCGGGCTAAGGGTAGACTGTGAGATCTCCCTTGAATAATTATTAAGCCTTCGGGCTGGGGATAGACTGTGGGATCTTCCCCACGGTTGGGGCATGGGTAGGATTGATAGTGTTGCCCCTAGTTTAAGGACATATGTGAGTTCCTTCCTGGTCCTACCCAACATATTATATATATATTATTAATTCTTCGGGCCAGGGATAGACCGTGAGAGCTTCCCCAAGGTTGGGATAGGGTAAGATCAAGAGCGCTTCCCTTGGGTTAAGGACGTCCATGAGTTCCGTCCTAGTCCTACCCAATGTATTATATATATATATATATATTATTAAGCCTTTGGGATAGGGATTGATCGTGAGAGCTTCCCCAATGTTGGGCCAGGGGTAGGATCGAGAGCGCTACCCCTGGGTTAAGGATGTCGGTGAGTTCCGTCCTGGTCCTACACAACGTATTATATATATATGGTGACATGACTGGGTTAATTTACTAGCAACGAGCCGAAGCTGGTATAGCAGTCAGGTTTCCTCTTGGGAAGCCGAGACGGGTGTTGTTGTTCCTTATTGTTCTATTTATCGAATCCTGCTAAACCTGCTCACTGTTTAATTATTATACACTATCTGGATTGCGTTTAACACCGATGGTTCCGGCCTACTGAGATTTATATCTCACACCATACTCGGGCCGCCATTGCAATGGGGTACCCGAGAAGACCTTATTGATTACAGGACCTAGGTTGTTTGCTGTACTCTTTTTACCTGAGGAATTAGGAGAAAAGAACCAAGCAGGAGATTGGGATGCTCTGCAGAACACCACCGGGCTTTGCCGTCGTTTATTTTTGTATTGATTGTAAAGCATGTTGTAATGTTTCCTACTTTCAGAAATGTATCATCATCTATACATGCATGCATTGTAAACCGGCATTTGCCACCTTTGATAAAATGGATATTATTACTTGTCTACCACTATTGTCTTTCAATTGCTTACTGCTTCCACTATTGAAAGTTATTTACTATAATGATACCGTTGTGTACTCTGACATGAGGGTATAGTCTCCCCACTATCATCCCCCAAGACCCTTGCTACTAGTCGACAGTCTCTGGTGTACGGGGAGATGCGCTTGAGGCCACGTGACCCACTAGTCCGGCCACTGGTTGGATGGTAAGCCAGGCCAAGACGTTACAAGATGGGTATCATTGGATCATATCCCCAGTAAAGAATAAGTAACATCAAAGGATTTCATCTTATATTGAAAATTATTTCAAAATATCACATGGAACATTTCTTCAGGAAAATATATTTTCTTTGAAAATTACTTTCTGAAACAAAAACTTTCAAAAATATACAGTAAAACCTTTTCATTGAAAATAAACAATTAAAACATGAAATGGAATACTTAAAAATATTTAAAACATTTTAAAAGGAATATATCCATTCCACATAAAAAAAATTAAAACGTAAAACATTTTAAAAATCTTTTTATTTGAAAATAACATTTGAATCTTATAATAGAATATCTAATACATTTAGTGCTCATGATTATAGAAAATTATATATATATATATATCATACATGTTAAAATAATTATTCCTTTCACATTTTTAGTGAAATAAAAATGGGACTTGTTTTTTAAAAACAAATGAAGACTCATTTATAAAAATAAATCACAGCATCAAATTCCATTAATAAATTATTTGCATAATTTTAAAAACTTTTTTGTATTTTTTTTAGAAACCATGGCTTTTGTAACAATATATGGGGTTTTTAGACGAAGAGAAAAATAAAGGTGATTTTCCATAAAAATATTCCTTTAAACTCTTCAGTAAATAAATAGATTATAAGGACATAAATACATTTATTCTCTATAGATAATAATAGTGTAATAAATTTCATGAGTTTCATGAGAGATATATCATAATATATAATTATCATAAGAATAAACATAAACAATCTTGATAAATGATGTGATTGTATTGTAAAACCCTTACCACTTTGGAAACCATGAATCATAAGACCCATAAAAGAATAAAATAAATTAAATGTAAAATATCATGATAATATATAGATTCATGATATTATATGTAAAAGAGGAAGTATATAATCATAATAAAATAATATAGTTACATCACAAAAAATAGGTCTCAAAGAAGGAACATTCCAAGAAAAATCCATTACCACTTTTATTACTTTTGAACCATAAACCCCAGGAAAGAGAGATCCTGAAAAATATATATAAATAAGTATAATTTTATGTATAATAATCATAAAAAAATTCCTGGATATTATATATACACCACATAAAAGAAACACAAGGTGAATATTTTATGTGTCCTATAAAAATCAAAGTGAGATGGAAGCCACATACCTTAAGTGTTGGCATCCTTCATACTTGTTCAAACCGCATGTGTAATAAAAATAAGTTTATAATAAATATATTATAGAACGATAATTGAATTTATCCTACCATATATGATTTACTTATGACCTTTTATTACTAATTTATTAACAATTCAATGTTAATGTCATGTTTCGTGTAATACGTTATTTGTTTTTCATGTATGTTTTGATTTGGTATTTCATGTCTTATTACATTTGTCATGGGTACACAATATCCAAAATTTTAACCATGATATAAATATCATATATATTCATTATATATTTATTTATATTAATCTATAAAACTTGGGTATTGAAAATGAAGTACATCATTCACGGAGATGGTAGGCCGTGCGTACGCATGGAAGATGTTTCCATTTTCACTATGAATCAAAAAAAGATAAATAATATATTACATCAATAGAATAATTTATATTTCATAGATATCACCTATATTCATTAAATATTTCTTTATTACCTTCCATTCAATGTGTTAGTGAAGGAAGAATCACATCACTTCACGAGGTTGTACTCTGCTGTACACACGAACGATGTTATTGTATCCCCCATAGAATGGGAACTAAGAAGGTGTATGTGATATCTTTATTCCGTAAATATAACTATGTTAATATATATATATATATATATTTGTAATCTATCCTTAATTAAATACAATCAAAAATAGAAATAAAGAATCAAATCGCATCGGTTCGTGAAGCGGTAGTCTACCGTATACTCGAGCGGCGTTATTATTTTACAATGGGTTTGGAGGTATAATGGTAGAAGTGATATTATAATTTCAAAGGTATAATATTTCAAATAATATAATATATAAATAGAAATCCATTATTATATCTATTTGTGAGATGTTGTGATTGAAAACAAATAACATCGGTTTGTGAGGTGGTTGTCCTCTAAACACATGAATGAGAATTTAATAACCCATTTAATTGAAGTGTAGTTGGATATAAGTAATTCACTTAAAATAATAACATATCAATATTTTTAATATACTGAGGATACTTTTTCTATATGTTTTAATAATAATTAATGGAGATTACCAACTTCCTATTTTTAATGATCATAAAGTCATGTTTTAAATAATACTGATGAGTTTTGTTTTTTACTATAACTAATATGTATTCTAATAATAGATGATAAATCTGTCTAATAAAGAGACACTATTGGGAAAAACTCCATTTTCCATGACACACTTCTAGCATTAAAATTTCTAAGCATGAGATACTATATATATGTCATACTATAAGACTATTATACCACAAGAATGAAGAATTGAAAAAGTATGAGACACCATCATTTGACATAATTTCAGGATATCAGGCCACCAGAACATATATTTTTATATGTATGAGATACAACTAAATGTAACACCGTTTAACTCATACCACCAACACTAAAAAAATCCTATGTTTGAGCCACTGTTAGAGTGTACACCATCAGACCAAACACCATTAGTTGAGACACCACCGACATAGTGAAAAATTTGTTTTAGTATAAGACACCACAATGTCATACCTCTAGAGAAACATACATCTAGTGTCATACTGCCAAAACAAAATACCCTTTAGTGAGACATCATCAAGTTATACACCACCAAATCTTAAGGCACTGTCACTATTTTTATTACATTGCTTATTTTTCTTTACATTACTCTAATGGATATATTCATCAAATTTAATGATGTTTACTATTTTAAGGATTTTACATTAAATTTATTATAGAAATAATTTCAGAACATGCATTACAAGTTAGAAGATGATTTGGATGTCTCTACTACTACGTATAACAGTGGATAAAACTCTCTTATGAAGAAAAATAAATTACAACAAGCTGTAAAGTAGAATAATCATCGAAACAAAAAAAAGGAGATGTGAACTAGGAAGATGTCCTGATTCCCTAAATACATGGATAAATGAAGAGATAAACCTGATTGAAAACATTAAGATCTCGCCTACTTTAAAAACATGATGAATAAATACAAAATTATTATCACATCCTGTACATTTCTCTAGTTAGAAAACAAGATTTTTGGTACTCTGTTTCCCTAAAGATTTCAACAGAACCTGACTCAAGCTTCATTGTTGATTCAACTCTATAGTCACAAGCTACATTTCAATATATCGAGCATCTCCAAACTCTACACTCCAAGATTTCTCAATTTTTTTAGTTTAATTACATTATATTTTTATTCTTCTGTGTGCATACTCTATTTAGTTCCTTCACACTATATCTTGCACTAAACATAAAGATACTCAATATCTTATTAAACACTTTCCTAAATTATTTTTCTTATAGATAAGAAATTTAGAGGACCCCATGTGTCCTATTTATTTTTACTCTCACACAGAATTGTGGAATAGGTCAGGTGTAAACGAGATATTTGTAAATTGTTGTATAAACCTGATCCACATTTTGGATCATCTAAGTTATTTTATATAAACTACTTTGTTGTGGGTGGTCACCAAGTGTATAGGACTAAGTCTTAACTTAAGATTGAACCTCTTGAATTTATATTTTTGTTGTTTGTTTTAATTTTGTTTTATTTTACTTCTCCTTTAAAACTAAAACTGTTTTTACTATAAAAATATATATATAGTTTGATAATTTATATTAATTTTTGTTCATATATTATTTTTATCAAGTAAATTGATTTCAAAGGATTCAATAATATTATATATATTATTTATTTGAGATCTAATCATTCCTTAGAGAAATAATTATAAATAATGATATATATATCATACAACTTATTTTTATAATCATTCCCATAATTAAACATTTATGGGATTTCAAAATTATCCATTTAAATATAAATTTGTATTGTGTACTCAATTCACCCATATTGAGATACTCACTCTGAAAAACATTTGGTATCATTGGATTTCCATTCATTGGTATCCAAATATTAAATTTTGTTTTAAATATGATTTTATTAGTGATTTATTGATCATAAATTTAGGTTAGTCATAAATTTTGTTCTTTATTATGGATAATATACACGAAGGTTATGCTACCAACAGACATATATTCAGAGGAAACAATTATTCCCAATGTAAAATAAAGATTAAAATTAACATGGAGAGGATGGATTTTTATATTTGGTTTGAAATAGAAGGTTAATATGTAATACTTAATACTGTAAGAAGCATATGGGTGATGCACACAAATTAGCGAACAATATTAATTGTAAATCTATGAATGCTTTGTACTATGTACTTAGTGATTAATAGTTTAATATAATTTCTTCTTGTAAAAATTATTTTAGAAATTTGGGACACTTTTTCTATTTTCCATATGGAATATTATAATATTAATGAATTGAGGTTTAATCCTTATACTATTAAATATGAAAATTTCATAATGAAACCTGATGAACCCATTTCTGAAATCTACCTTTGGTTTCATGAATTGTCAATATCATGAGCTCAATGGGAAATGTTGTTTCAAAAAAGGAAAAGAAAATGAGATTGTAGAGATTACTACTAGAAAGATGGAGAGGCACTTTAGTTTCAATAAGAGAACCATAACATATGTATAAACTAATAGTTAGAGAGTTTTTTGAGATATTATGATGTATGAGGAAGTACTAAAGGTAAACGATGAGGATAATGGGGAAACTAAAAGAAGGTATATAGTTTTCAAGAGTACTACCTCTAGATAAAATATTGAAAAAGGAAAAAGAAAATATATAATCTATATATTCATGTTCTCGTTAATTTACTTATGATTGTGATGAGGAAATGGATAACCATGGAAGAATGTTTAATAATTTATATAAGGAACAAACTTCTTCAAAAAAACAAACTATAATGTAATGTATAACAATGGGGGAAATTGGAAGAAAAAGGATGGTGATCCAATATAATTTTCTACTATATACACAAAAGAAATGTTCACATAAAATATGTCTATCCTAAGATCACATACAAAAATAAATATAAAGATAAGAATGGAAGATACAAGAAGGCCATGAAATCCACCTCGAGTACATATGAGAAAAACACCAGTGACTTGGATTCTTTATTTGAAGATAATCCAAATGAAGAAAATATGGGCTTTATTTCCAAATTTAGTGAGGTATCTTCTTTACATTTTTTTCTTATATTCTTCATGTTCTTGAGTCTGATGAGTCTAATAATTCTGAAAATGAAAAAAATGATGATAATAATATGTCAAATAGAGAGTTATTTGACTACTTCAATATGTTATAATACAAATTTATTATGTTAAAGGATAAATACGATGTTTTGAAAAGAAATCATGCTCTAACTATAAACTTAAAATCTATGTTGTCTATATAACTAGAGAGGAATTCTCAAATGCTGAAGGAATTAAAATGAACTAAAACACTCTAATGAAAAATTGAAGAAAGATATTGAAAATTTTACAAATGGTAGAGAAAAATCATTAACAAATCATGGGAAATAATGTTTCTCTTTGATATGTCACTAAATTAGTATATCAACTAGAAAAATGGAGAATACCTAAGAATAATTTTATTCTTAAATCTAGACAAAAATCTATGATGCCAAATTTTTTTTGAAGGGACCCAAAAAAATATTTATTCCTAAGATAATTTAGTATTTCTATAGGAAACCCATTAGTGTAATGCGGGTTCCCAAATCTATTATTACTAATATTTCTAGGCCCCAAAAATTTTGTGTACCAAAATCATTTCTTCTTTAAAACCTATTTTGTATGAAAAATTCTTGAAGACTTCTAGTATAAGTATATAGTTATTTTACATTGTTTTTTCAAGACATATGATAAGATAATATTCCTTCATTAAGATCATCATCAATGTTAATGGTTTCCAGGTCACCTTTGGTGAAAATGATAAATTGAAAATCAATGTCATGGGCCATATTGGTAACAAAAAAACCATTTTAATTTCTAATTGTTTATATGTTAATGGTTTAACATATAATATTCTTAGTATTTCTTATTTTTGTGATGATTATATTAATTTTAATTTTGAGAATGATTCTTGTAATTTTTATTATTAAAAAATTATTTAATTTTTACTTCTTTGCGAAATGATAATATTTATGCTGTATATTTTAATTCTTTAGTTTCCTAGAATGTTTCATTCATGGGTGTCTTTCATAAGGAATCTTGGATTTGGAATAGATGACTTGTAAATTGAAACCCTCACAACCTTATGAAGCTAATTATGAAAGGGTGAGTTAAGGATATATCAAAAATTGAGTTCCCAATTGATAAATCATGTAACCCTTATCCAAAAGGGAAACAATAAAAATTTTCTTTTAAAATAAATTATTATGTTTCAACTTTTCAACCTCTCGAGTTTGTCCACATGGATTTTTTTGGGCCTTCTAGATATTCTAATATTAATGGGAAGCACTGTGTTTATGTTCTTATTTATTATTTCTCTAGATATACTTGGTTATATTTTATAGATAACCAAATTTAACCCTCCTCTTAAATTACCATGTTTTCTAACTCCATATAAAATCTCAGTGGACTAAGGATTAAAACTTTAAGGTGTGATCATAGTCATCAGTTTGAGAATCATGATTTTGAATTTTTTTCTGAAAATGGTTTCACTCATAAATTATATGATCCTAGGACACCCTAGTAAATTGGATTTGTTGAATGAAGAAATCAAACCTTACAAGAGATAGCATAAACTATGCTGAATGAGTATGAACTGCCTATCTATTATTGGGAAGATACTATCAATATAGATTGTTATATCATCAATAGATTCTTGATTAGACCTACCCTTAAGAATACCCCTTATGAGATGTAAAGTGATAGGAAAGCTAAGCTTGATTACTTTAGAATGTTTGGTTTTAATGTCTGTATTCATTACAATAAGGATAAATTGGACACATTTTCTTCTAAAACTAATGAATGAATTTTCCTTAGTTATTCAATTTCAATTAAAGCCTATATATTTTTTAATATGAAGTACCAAACTATGGAAGAATCAGTCCATGCCAAATTTGATGAACTGATCCATATGAGAAAAATAAATCCTTATAATACTTGTAGGATGATTTATCTTCTATGAACTGAAATTTCAAACTGTTATATTCTATATTCAAACAAATATAAAATTCATCTAATTTTGATGGTTTTCCAGAACATCCATAACTTGATCCTCAAAATCCATAAGTGACCAGTCCCTATATCTCTATGGATGTTTTAACCACTAAGTACCATCCTTTAGATATTTTATATTTGATCAGAATTAAAGAAATATAAATATATCTTCTATTATAAATTAGGTTGAATATCAAGATTCTTTTTCTTATCTTGAACCTAATAACATCAATGAATATATTAATGACGATTTCTATGTAATAGATATGAAAGAAAAAATGAATCAATTTAAAAAGAGAACAAGTGTGGGAATGTGTAGATAGACCAAATGACACATTGACTATTGGAACAAAATTTGTGTTTGGGAATAAATTATATGAATCAGGAAATATAGTTAGAAACAATGTTTGACTTGTTGAACATGCACAACTAGAAAAATGGGCTATTTCGAGGGTTCATAACAGTGGCAATAGGGCCCAAAAATGTGGACAATGCCTATGGCCACAGTTTTTCCCAATCGTGGGTGGTATTTCTGTGGTAGTAGGGTCAGACCTAGTGCCACGGTTTTAACTGTGGAAATAGGTGGCCTATTACCATGGTTTTGAAAACTATGGCCATAGGTGTCTCTGTTATCAACCGTGGAAGTTGAAATTTGGCCACGGTTTTGACCATGGTAATAGGTGGCATATTGCCATAGTTTTAACCGTGGGTATAGCCCTATAAAATCGTGGCAATTGCCTAAAAATAATGTGTGTCTTGCCAGATTTGTTCCAAGAACCATCCTTACACATTCCAGCAACCTAACTACAACAACCCCAAGGCTTTTATATATATACATATATAATATGTTATATATATTATTAAAAAATGTGGAATTATCCTAAAAACCATGGAAATAGTTCTTCCCACCATTTTTTTGGAGGTAAATGTTTTCTCCCACACAGGGGTGAGAGACCTATAGCCACAGTTTTCCAAACCACGGCTATGGCCCTTTGAAAAAATGCATATAACCGCCGTTTTGAAAACTGTGGCTATATGCCACATAACCATGGCCATAGGATTGGTCTATAACCACGGTTTTTAAAACCATGGCTATAGGCCCTTAAAAAAATACCTTTAGTCGTGGTTTTAAAACCATGGATAAAGGCCACATAACTGTGCTCGTATCCACATATAGCCACTGTTTTAAAACCTTGGCTACAGGTCTGTGGCCTTATCCTATTTTTCTAGTGGTGATGGTTACAGTCAAGAAGAAAGAATTTACTATGAGGAAACCATTTCACAAGTTACCAAACATGAATCCATTATAATCCTTCTTTTATATATATTACATGTATATTTCAAACTTTATAAAATGGAAATCAATAGCTCATTAGAAAACGGTTTTATAGTTGATGATTTTTTGTCGAAAAACCCCCAGTTTTTTAAATCCTCATTTTTCAAATCATGTTTTTAAATTAACTAATTCTTGATATGGTTTAAAATAGGATCCTAGAGATTAGTATGATAGGATTAGTAATTTTCTGATTTCAAAATAATTTTCAAAAGAAATTGATGATCCTGCCCTTTTCATAAAATGATTTTAAAAAGATATGTAATGCCCCGACCCTAGTTACCCTGAGTCGGTGCATTATTACATAATATTGGCATGATCACAAGAAAGATCAAATCTCGAAATACCTATTGGTTTAGTAGCCTTGGAAAAACTAGATATATTCATACGTTTTACATTACATCATAGAGTGAAAAACTACTGCGACAACATAATTTCTCCATAGTCCACACTATTATCCCCTCATAATATCCCTGCAGGTCATTCATAACTTACTTCTTCACATCCTGGGAAAAATAAAACATAGAAAAGGGGTGAGCTCAAATTCCCAGTAAGGATAACAATATAGCGGAACATTCAAAAATAAGCATAAACATTAAAGGCAATGCATTACTAAAACAAAATCCTTTTAAAATTGAACATCAATATAGTATGGAAAAAGTAAAATGAAATAATGCAATTTACTTATTCACATTGATATTCTACTAATCTAATAATCACATGAAATATCAATAACCACTTTCATAATGTCGGAATGCATAATGCTGAACTTTAATTTCTTTGTCAAGGCCTCGTCCCAAGACCTAGGGGCTAACTGTAACCGGAACCCAACCCGGAGTGCCTCTAATAACCGAACACCAACCCGGAGTGCCTCTAATAACCAGACACCAACCCAGAGTTCCTCTAATAATTGGAGACCAAACCGGAGTTCCTCTAATAACCGGAGACCAAACCAGAGTTCCTCTAATAATCGGAGACCAAACCGGAGGGCTTACTTTTACCGGTCCCCAACCAGGAACATACTTGTCGAACACATTCATCTGAATGAAAGGTTGAAATATAACATAAACATTCGGATTACAAATAACTTATGAAAAGTCAATACTCTAAACAAAATCCATGAGTGACATAAGAATAACTTATCCACAGTCAAAAATATCACAAAACCTTCAATAAAATATGGATGTTTTGTATCATAATAAATCAACTTCAAATAAGCTTGAAATCCATCAAAGGATGTTGACATAGATGAAATAAAGACTATTTTAGAAAAATATCTCTTTCTATTTTGAAATAATTTAAGAGTCTTATATTTATGAAATAAAACATTTTTTTTAAATATTCTTATTATCTTGTAAGGGAAGTTTCGACGATTTTATAACGGCGGAAAATAGCCACACCCGCCGTATAAGTTAAAAAAACATTCTTACCTTAATTTTGTCGAAAAGGTTAAAAAGCACCTTGTTTGGAAAATGACGGAAAGATTCCTTTATAAACCTCTTATAAAAAGTCAAACAAGGGTATAAATGACATTAACACACATTCTAGTAAATAGTAAAAATGTTTTGGAATTCATTTTTAAGAAACATGGATGTGGATGATAAAGAGATCCCAGTAGATTATTACGTATAAACAATCTCGGATAATGAAGAGATTGTAAAATAACCCTTACCAATTTGGTAACTTATGAAACATACAACCCATGAAAGATGTATCATACAATTAATATGTAAATACACATAAATTATAGTGTATTACACAAGAATATAATTATGGGCAGTACATACACCACACAAAAGGTGATGGTGGCATTATTGCATGAATCTCACGGAAATAAGGAGTGAGATGAAAACCCCTTACCTTGTACTTTTCCTTCATTGGGGTAGGTTAACATCCTGTATAATGGAGAAATAATTGTTATTAAATTATACAAGAATCATATACATTAATATGATATCATATATGATCTTTTAATATTGATTTGATAATAATATCTTAGTATTATCGTTGTTTCGGGTGTTAACTTACTTGTTTTCTTTTATATGTTTTGTTACGTAAGTCATGTTCGTAATGGATAGGTTCTATATTACTCATATCCAGAATGATATCAAGTCCTAAACATCATTTTTAAATCATCAAATGATAATTATACTTGAATGGATACGATGGAGAATGAAACTCATCGCGTTCGTGGAGACGGTAGTCCGTACGTACGCACGAGCGACAATATCATTTTTTTGAAATAATATATAAATGGTTGTTATATAATATATACAGAATCATTAACATGATATATTTATTATTTACATGAGTTACATATCATTATTATACCCATCCAAATAATAATATATTGAATAACAATTACACCACGACGTGGAGACGGTAAGTCGTATGTACGCACGTATGGTGACATGTTATTCAAAGGGTAGATAGAATACTGAATATGGTTGTACCATATTTATAATAACATAACAGTATATATATGATACTGGAGTTATTATTTTAGAATGGTAATAACAAAGGAATAAGAAGTGGAAGAAGAAAGGAACTTGGAAAAGGGTGGTGAAATCATTACCTCTTCTTCGGGTTCTTCCTTTTGATTTGATCAAAAGGGCTCCTTAGGTTGGCTTTATGATCAAACTAAGGCCTCTAGGTTGTATTGAGGGAAGTTAGGAGAGTATTTGGGCAGAGTTTTGCCGAACCAAAAGGTGTTGAAGGTGTGAAGAAATGAGAAGGAGGAGTACCCTTTTATAAGAGGGGTGAGGGGCACCTTTGGAAAAGCTAGAAATAGTAGTTTATAATAAATTCATATTCGATTTCTAATGGCTAAAAAGTTGATTATTTAAATGTTAAGGTGGGGATGAGTCTAAAACAACTCAACCAATAGAATTTAGACAGGTTTGGTACTTATATTAACCTTATCTTTAAGTATTAACTCTAAGTTAATTAGTTTCACTTTTGCAATGTCTCTTTGTATTTTTATATAATATGGTTAATAAACTCACTATATACATCAAAGAGACCCCCAAGTGGTCCATTAATAATGCACCTATCATGATATAAGTCGCTTGGCCAAACCTTATATTTTTAGGAATTTAATATCAATTAATAATATAATATTTGTTTTAAGAACTCTTTTATGTCAATTTTGACACTATTCAATAGTTGATTTTTTTGAAACTCATATCAGATTTATTACTTCGAAAAAAGTCCATTAACTCAATCCTAATACATCATATGATCCTATAAAATTAGTTTAATTCATTAAAAGTTTCATATTATATTTATTTGGGTATTTATAATATCAATTATTTTAATTTTTCACTATTATAGTAATTAATTCATCATCATTGTGTCATACATAAATTAAATTATTTAATGTCTAAAAATTATAAATAAAATACTATTATGTAGGAAATCGTTTTATCTTTCTAATGAATATTTATAATCTAAAATACAACATATATAACCCTATGTAAAAATTGTTTTTCTAAAGGATATATGCTTGTGTCATTTTTGTACTCATTTTATCTTAATTAAAATAAAGTGTCTCTATCACCTACAAGTGGCACCATGGGGTCCCATATTCGACCCAAAGATGCCTATGGTCGAACATGTATCAACCAATAAGGCTAGGACACGTTTTAGGGTAATTTAGTATTATTATAATATTATTTTTTAACCCTTATTTACCTGATTTACCCTTAACCATGGTAAATAAAATATTTACCGCAGTAATTATTCAAAATGTCTAAAAATAAAAGTACCTATTTACACAATTTGAACATCCTGATTCCAAATATGGAATCCATTTTTCTAAATTCAAAACACATAAGTGGCAGAAATTAATTTAAAATTAATTCCCGCTGTCAAAACAAAAAACGTGTTTTTAAGAGATAATAACTATCAAAAGATTGACACTTGTTTATGTTCGGTTTAATTGTAAAATTATGTCCAATGACCAATAGTATATTAAATGGTAAAAATATATTCTAAATATACTTTAAAACCACTCAAATTCATAATTTATCACTATTAATTATTTTGATTAAAAAAATTGTTTTTAATTAAAATTTAGTAATTTTCACTATTCATCAAAATATGAAAGTTATCCGAAAAGTACCAAAATTTCACCTTAGGCTAAATTCGATACTCATAATCCAAAAATGAAGTCCATTTTGAGAGATAAAATTTCTAAAATTTTAAAAGGTAGGTATTACTATTCATAACAGCTAGTTTGATTGGTTGTGGTGTGTTAGAACTCGAAGTTGCGTACAACACACGCTATTGTATTATTCAAAGGAAAGCATACCGTGGAAGCTTGGTATGTTTCATTTTAAATTTTTTGATGTCCCCATTTAGTCAAAAAGTTTAAAATATTGTATTTAAAATGGTTTCACTATTAAAATTTGATAAAAGTGCAATAATGAAAATGAATCTGTTCTTGCATTATGTCTAAGAAACTCATATTATGGATTCTAAAATTATAAGGATTATATAAAGTTTAAAATATAGTTAATACTATTCATAACCTCTTTTGAATGGCTTTTTTTGGTAAGTCATTGTGTGATTGAACTCGGTGTTGCATGTAGTGCAAGTTATTGAATTATTTTGAAGAAATAACACACTATGAAATCTTGGGGTGTTACATTCTCCCCTCCTTCAATAAATTGTGTCCTCGCAATTTGAAATTGTTCTTCGAAAATAAAAGGTTGAAAATAGAAAATATATTTGTGGGAAAACCCACATCGGAAAGTGGGTTACTAAAATTTAGTCTTAATATGAGGAAAAGAGAAATGAAAGGGTCACCACCAAATTATGATCTCGATTAGGAGAACATTGGTGGCAATTAAAGACATATAATTGGAGGATAAACGTAAATATTTATAGGTAGTGATTGAGGTCATCAATCACAAACAAGTATAAAATTGAGGTCCTTAAACTCATCAATCTATGATGATTTGAAATATCATCGGTTCAACAAAACATAGGGTATTGGGATAACACATTTTGGAAGTTTCAAAATATCTTAGTTGAAATCCCACATCGAAAAATGAATTAATGAGGCATCTATTTAAAATAAAGAGTGGAAAGTATGAAGATTACCGAAAATAACACATACTAGGGTTCCATGTAGGAAAATATGGATATGGAAGAGAAATATAACCATCAATTATCTAATGGAGAGTGGTAGAGAACATTGCTATGAAAAGGCCAACAATCCCAAAGCCATAAATTAGTGATGATTTAAGGTACCATCTAGGACAAATTTTTTGTTCTAAGTTCCTTTTATTAATGTTGAGGAATTTATTTATGAGAGTGTCTAAGATCATAAGTAGATATACTTACTTTATAATTATAGTTTTATCCATTAATAAATTTCTACCAGAAACTCATCTTTCGCTCTAAAAGATAATAGAACATAAAAAAAATTCTATTTATACTATTCATACAGGGTTCCAAAATAAATGAATTTATAATTCATCTACCAGATCTTTTAAGAAAAACTACATTATTTAATCCAGGACATCTCGTGGGCCAGTGGTAGGTGATACACCCTTGTCGCCCTTCGGTTGCGGGTTCAAGTCTCGCAGCCTTGCCGGACGCGACGGGTTGCCGCCCGACCTCCAGGTTGTCCTTTTATGGCAATCCAAAATAATCCAAACTAGAACTATCCAAAATACTTTTGTCCAAACTCACAGTCCAACATTTATAAGGAAGGTAAACATAATGTAGTTCCTTTTTACCCCGTAATAGCATATGAATACCTTCATCATGTATTCTTTTAATACACTGAAACAACCTGAATTACCATATTCCTTATTGATTACATTCATGCTCCCTTATTCCATATAGAATGCCGGATATACTTCTTCAATCCAAAAATGTTTTAAACCCCAACAATGATGGAATATACAAATCATTAATCAGTTCCAAGGTAGTCAATAATATCCAATATAATTTATCCAAAACAATCATGTATTATTCCAAAATCACTACCTCGGTATCAGAACTATATTATGGTTTATCATTCTCTCAACCATATATTTTCCAAAAATTTATCCTGCTATTGAGTCACTTTTCTTTGTTCCACAAAATCTCAAGTCCTTAATGAAATAGTACTGCATTACAATCCTTATATACTCCATAATTATTATAACAAGTACATTGTTGATACAACACTCAATTGACATAATAAACATAAGAACTCTAATCATTCCTCTTCATCTGTGGTAGTATCATAACTTGATTATTATCCAATAGCATCATTTTCGGAATAGTCTGATGACTGGGACATAGGTTCGCGTAGTGTCCAAACTCCTTGAAAATGAATCATTTTACATTTGAAACCATTTTCTTACCCTTGCAGTCACGTACTTTGTGCCCTTTTCCTCCACACTTATAACAAACTCCCATTCCTTTCAGGCAAGTTCAAGGGTGTTTCTTTCCACACTTATCACATATGGGAAAATTCTTCTTTTCCCTCTTCCCTTTATCCATCTTTCTCTCTTCCATCCTTTTCTTCTCTTGCTTCCCTTCAAAGACATAGGACTCAGTAAACTCTTTACTTATCTTATCAACACATGATATTATTTCTTCATATGATGATAATACATGTGAGACTATTTCTCTTGTAAATTCTGGCTTAAGACCATAAAATATATGATCCTTCTTTCTCTTTGTATCATATGCATTACTAGAGTTATCATTCCTTCTACTGGGCGCCATTTCTAAACAATGGCATACATTAGATTAGTTTATGAATAGCAATACCTAATCCCAAACTTGTAAAACACATAACATAAATTAAATAGTTTATGGATATAATCCATAATCATAAAAATGTCTCTTTTGAGGAAGTATATACTCATAAACCCTTCATAATGATTTTTAAATAAAATGAGAGTTATCCTAAACATATCCCTCGGGAGTGTCGTAACCAAGAGTGCAGCAAGGCCCATTGTCGTGCACCAGTTCCCGTTTGAGTCTAGCTCAAACCGGTGTTTTTGGGTTTTACCCCTAGGTACATCTGTGCTAGAGCCGCCTCTACCTTCTCATATCCAGACAGGGATGTATTGCTCGGAAAACTCACAAAATCTATACAATACCAAAATTCTAGGATTTTCTTCTATACTAATCCTCAAAATTCATCTTAAATCTATGTGCTCTAATCAGAGTTTATCTAAATCTAGCTTCCAAGGTTTGTACTAAACTTCCTCTAATACCAACTGTAACGCCCCGACCCTAGTTACCCTGAGTCGGTGCATTATTACATAACATTGGCATGATCACAAGAAAGATCAAATCTCGAAAGACCGATTGGTTTAGTAGCCTTGGAAACACTAGATATATTCATAAGTTTTACATTACATCATAAAGTGAAAAACTACTACGACAACATAATGTCTCCATAGTCCACACTATTATCCCCTCATAATATCCCTACAGGTCATTCATAACTTACTTCTTCACATCCTGGAAAAAATAAAACATAGAAAAGGGGTGAGCTCAAATTCCCAGTAAGGATAACAATATAGCGGAACATTCAAAAATAAGGATAAACATTTAAAGAAATGCATTACTAAAACAAAAGCCTTTTAAACTTGAACTTCAACATAGTATGGAAAAAGTAAAATGAAATAATGCCATTTACTTATTCACATGGATATTATACTAATCTAGTAATCACATGCAATATCAATAACCACTTTCATAATGTCGGAATGCATAATGCTGAACTTTAATTTCTTTGTCAAGGCCTCGTCCCAAGACCTAGAGGCTAACTGTAACCGGAACCCAACCCGGAGTGCCTCTAATAACCGGACACCAACCCGGAGTGCCTCTAATAACCAGACACCAACCCGGAGTTCCTCTAATAACCGAAGACCAAACCGGAGTTCCTATAATAACCAGAGACCAAACCGGAGTTCCTCTAATAACCGGAGACCAAACCGGAGGTCTTACTTTTACCGGTCCCCAACCCGGAACATACTTGTCTAACAAATTCATCTTAATGAAAGGTTTAAATATAACATAAACATTCGGATTACAAATAACTTATGAAATGTCAATACTCTAAACAAAATCCATGAGTGACATAAGAATAACTTATCCACAGTCAAAAATATCACAAAACCTTCAATAAAATATGGATGTTTTGTATCATAATAAATCAACTTCAAATAAGCTTAAAATCCATCAAAGGATGTTGACATAGATGAAATAAAGACTATTTTAGAAAAATATCTCTTTCTATTTTGAAATCATTTAAGAGTCTTATATTTATGAAATAAAACTTTTTTTTTGAAAATATTCTTATTATATTGTAAAGGAAGCTTCGACGATTTTATAACGGCGGAAAATAGCCACACCCGCCGTATAAGTTAAAAAACATTCTTACCTTAATTTTGTCGAAAAGGTTAAAAAGCACATTGTTTGGAAAACGATGGAAATATTCCTTTATAAACCTCTTATAAAAAGTCAAACAAGGGTATAAATGACTTTTAACCACATTCTAGTAAATAGTAAAAATGTTTTGGAATTCATTTTTAAGAGACATGGATGTGGATAATAAAGAGATCCCAGTAGATTATTACGTATAAACAACCTCAGATAATGAAGAGATTGTGAAATAACCCTTACCAATTTGGTAACTTATGAAACATACAACCCATGAAAGAGGTATCATACAATGAATATGTAAATACACATAAATTAAAGTGTATTACACAAAGAATATAATTATGGGCAATACATACACCACACAAAAGGTGATGGTGGCAATATGGCATGAATCTCACAGAAATAAGGAGTGAGATGAAAACCCCTTACCTTGTACTTTTCCTTCATTGGGGTAGGTTAACATCCTGTATAATGGTGAAATAATTGTTATTAAATTATACAATAATCATATACATTAATATGATATCATATATGATCTTTTAATATTGATTTGATAATAATATCTTAGTATTATCGTTGTTTCGGGTGTTAACTTACTTGTTTTCTTTTATATGTTTTGTTACGTAAGTCATGTTTGTAATGGATAGGTTGTATATTATTCATATCCAGAATGATATCAAGTCCTTAAACATCATTTTTAAATCATCAAATAATAATTATACTTGAATGGATACGATGGAGAATGAATCTCATCACGTTCGTGGAGACGGTATTCTGTACGTACGCACGAGCGACAATATCATTATTTTGAAATAATATATAAATGGTTGTTATATCATATATACAGAATCATTACCATGTTATATTTATTATTTACATGAGTTACATATCATTATTATACCCATCCAAATAATAATATATTGAATAACAATTACACCACGACGTGAATACGGTAAGCCGTACGTACGCACGTATGGTGACATGTTATTCAAAGGGTGGATAGAATACTAAATATGGTTGTACCATATTTATAATAACATAAAAGTATATATTTGATACTGGAGTTATTATTTTAGAATGGTAATAACAAAGGAAGAAGAAGTGGAAGAAGAAAGGAACTTGGAAAATGGTGGTGAAATCATTACCTCTTCTTCGGGTTCTTCCTTTTGATTTGATCAAAAGGGCTCCTTAGGTTGGCTTTATGATCAAACTAATGCCTCTAGGTTGTAGTGAGGGAAGTTGGGAGAGTATTTGGGCAGAGTTTCTCCGAACCAAAAGGTATTGAAGGTGTGATGAAATGAGAAGGAGGAGTGCCCTTTTATAAGAGGGGTGAGGGACACCTTTGGAAAAGCTAGAAATATTAGTTTATAATAAATTCATATTCGGTTTCTAATGGCTCAAAAGTTGATTATTTAAATTTTAAGGTGGGTATGGGTCGAAAACAACTCAACCAATAGAATTTAGACAGGTTTGGGTACTTATATTAACCTTATCTTTAAGTATTAACTCTAAGTTAATTAGTTTCACTTTTACAATGTCTCTTTTTATTTTTATATAATATGGTTAATAAACTTACTATATACATCCAAGCAACCCCAAAGTGGTCCATTAATGATGAACCTATCATGATATAAGTCTCATGGCCGAACCTTAGATTTTTAGGAATTTAATATCAATTAATAATATAATATTTATTTTAAGAACTCTTTTATGTCAATTTTGACACTATTCAATAGTTGATTTTTGTGAAACTCATAACAGATTGATTACTTATAAAAAAGTCAATTAACTCAATCCTAATATATCATATTATCCTAGAAAATTAGTTTAATTCATTAAAAGTTTCATATTTTATTTATTTGGGTATTTATAATATCAATTATTTTAATTTTTCACTATTATAGTAATTAATTCATCATCATTGTGTCATACATAAATTAAAGTATTTAACGTCTAAAAATTATAAATAAAATACTATTATGTAGGAAATCATTTTATCTTTCTAATGAATAATTATAATCTAAAATAAAACATATATAACCCTATGTAAAACTTGGTTTTCTAAAAGATATATGTTTGTGTCATTTTTGTACTCATTTTAACTTAATTAAAATAAAGTGTCCCTATCACCTACAAGTGGTACCATGGGGTCCCAAAATCGACCCAAAGATGCCTATGGTAGAACATGTGTCAACCAATAAGTCTAGGACACGTTTTAGGGTAATTCAGTATTATTATAATATTATTTTTTAACCCTTATTTACCTGATTTACCCTTAACCATGGTAAATAAAATATTTACCGCAGTAATTATTCAAAATGTCTAAAAATAAAAGTACCTATTTACACAATTTGAAAATACTGATTCCAAATATGAAATCCATTTTTCTAAATTCAAAACATAGAAGTGGCATTAATTAATTTAAAATTAATTCCCGCTGTCAAAACAAAAAGCGTGTTTTTAAGAGATAATAACTATCAAAAGACTGACACTTTTTTATGTTCGGTTTAATTGTAAAATTATGTCCAAAGACCAAAATTATATTAAATGGTAAAAATATATTCTAAATATAATTTAAAACCACTCAAATTCATAATTTATCACTATTAATTATTTTGATTAAAAAGTTGTTTTTAATTAAAATTTAGTAATTTTCACTATTCATCAAAATATGAAAGTTATCCGAAAAGTACCAAAATTTCACCTTAGGCTAAATTCGATACTCAGAATCCAAAAATGAAGTCCATTTTGAGAGATAAAATTTCTAAAATTTTAAAAGGTAGGTATTACTATTCATAACAGCTAGTTTGATTGGTTGTGGTGTGTTAGAACTCGAAGTTGCGTACAACACACGCTATTGTATTATTCAAAGGAAAGGGTACCGTGGAAGCTTGGGATGTTTCATTTTAAATTTTTTGATGTCCCCATTTAGTCAAAAAGTTTAAAATATTGTATATAAAAAGGTTTTACTATTAAAAGTTGATAAAAGTTCAATAATGAAAATGAATCTGTTCTTGCATTATGTCTAAGAAACTCATAATATGGATTCTAAAATTATAAGGATTATATAAAGTTTAAAATATAGATAATACTATTCATAACCTCTTTTGAATGGCTTTTTTTTTGGTAAGTCATGGTGTGATTGAACTCAGTGTTGCGTGTAGTGCAAGTTATTGAATTATTTTGAAGAAATAACACACTATGAAATCTTGGGGTGTTACAAGATATATTAGTAATAAAAATCTATGTTGAATTTATTATTTTTTATCTTCAAAAATTACCTTTCTAATGATTTTTCTAAAATGAGGAAAAATGAATTTGAATTGAGATTAATGGTAGAACTCAATTTCATTCTTCGATTTCAGTTTTTTCAAAATAAAGATTGATTTTTTTAAGTCAAATTAAAAATACAAAAAACATTAAAACATTTTAATCTAGATAGCCCTAAAATTTGTGAGGATCCTATGAGTACAACCGGTAAATTGGATCATGATGAAGCTCAGAAACTAGTTACAGAGGTATGATTGGAAGTATTCTCTACTTGACTTCTAGTCAACTAGATATTGTGTTTAGTGTGTGTAAGTGTGGTCATTTTCCAGAAAACCCAAAATAATCACATCGTGTTTCTGTTAAAATAATTTTTAAATACCTCATGTATACTACCAAATTTTGATTGGTTTACCCTATAGGAAAATTATTTGATTTAGTTAGTTATTATATTACTAATTTTAGTGGTTGAAATTTACATAAAATAAGATCCTCTAGAACATGTCACTTTTTTGGAAATTCTCTTGTTTTATGGTGTAGTAAAAACCCCAAATAGTTTTAATTTTATACTGTGGAAATGAATATATAGTTGTAGGTATTTGATGTGGATGAATTTTCTTAATGAAGCACACTCTACTAGACTGTGGATATCAATTCTAACATGTACCCATAAACTGTGAAAATACATTTTCAGTAAACATATCTAAAAATCATGTTTCTCATTTTAAGAAAAATAATATTCTTGTAAAACATCTTTTTCTACAATATCATTTTCAAAAGGGTGATGTCACTCTTAAATTTATTGGCACAGAACATCAGTTAGCTAATATATTTACCATGTCATTAAAATATGAAAGATATCCAACATGAATTAGGAATGAAAAATTTTGGTTAAGTTTAATGAAATTACATTCTATATGAAATACTATTTTTTATGAAATACCATTTTGTATGTCATAACATTGTCATGTCATGTCGTGTAATTTTCATACCATTGGCTTGTCATACCATTGGATCGTTATTTCGTTGGTGATTTCGGGTCATTGGCATGTCATGTTGTTGTCATTTTATATCGTTTTCTTATCATATCATCTACTATCACATAATTGGTTATAAAATAATTTATATATCATTCCATTAATTCTATGAATTTGGGAAATTTTTCTATTTTCTAATATTTTGAACTGCTGGTTAATTTCTTAGTTTATTCTATTTACTGAAACCAGATGTGTTTTTTATCTCAATTTAAATTCCAATTTCATGTATTATTTCAATTTTAGAATGCCAAATATCCCAAATGATATTAATGTATAAATATATCTATTCCCAAAATACATTGAACCTCATGTGATACTCAAATATCTCTGGAGCATGTTGCAACTCCTTTGTCTCACGTGTTTCAAAGCATCTCCTTACCCTCGACCGAGCCTATCGAAACATATTAAATTCCATGAATTAATCATGATTATAACTCTTATTATTTGAAGTCTATATATTTAAAGAATTATAAGAAGGATTTTATCATTCATTCTCTCATTTATCCTATAAACCATGATCTTGCTAATAGGTTTATTATACCAGAAAAAGAAGTATACATTAAGTGGTTGTTGTAAAGTAAATATCTAGTAAAAAGTGATTACTAAAACCAAAGGTGGATAGAGTGGTTTTTAACATATTAGTGTCATTATTCTTGAATCCGGTATATGATTTTTATAAGAACATATAGTTTGTGTTTAACTAAGATGGTGCTAATTGGATTAAAATTTATGTAAAAGGAAAAGTATTTGGTTTTTCTTCAAGAAAATGTGATAAGTGTTTAAATGTTCCACATGATGGAATATTTTAAGATAACCAAGGAATTATTATGGGATATAGGGATATGTTTATATATTAGGATACCCTTTTTATGCTAACAGAAGATAGATCAACATGGGGACCTATTTTCTCAGAGTTAGATGGAGAATGTAGGTTGCAATTTATGTTTTAGAACAACTTTTTTTTACAAGGATGTGTGATTTTGAAACACTAAGATACTAGGATATGTATCTTCTATATCATATGAAAGAATTTTACAATATTAATCTCTTTAGATTTCAAATGGTATATATGTGTGAGAAGACCAAGACTTCTTCCAGATGAAATTCTTTGTTGAACCCAAATTCAATTTATACCATGTTGAAGGTCGAAGGCCCAGTTCATGTTGATTAAGCACCTACTATAGACTATGGTGGTTTATTTATAACAAGTGCCACATGTTCAAGGATAAAGATAATATGTGACCCATAGAAGATTAAATGGGTTGGATACTATAAAAATTTATATGTTGAGTACAATCCTATTGATCATCCAACCAGACCTAAGGATGAAGTTGATCTATGTTTTGAACCTGACGAAACAGTGGAATAATATGTTGATAAGGAAGAAAAAACTATTTTTAAATATGAAAAAAAACCATATAGAGATGTAGAGAGTGACCTTGATCTATTTCCCAAGGAATTCTTCATCACCGTTGGATCTCCAAAACCCCCTAGGAGTTTTCCAAAAAGAGGGAAGTTGGCTAATAGTGATAAATAATAGACTGAGGTCTCGGGGAAGGATCAATGTAAAAGTTCCAAATACACTGATGATAATGGAAGTGATGAGGAAGAAGAAAATGAATAAGATTAATTTAAATCGTAATAATGGTAATGAAAAATTTGTTGCATGTGATGGATGTGCTTCCAAAACTGATGATGATAGTGGTCAAATCAATTAGAAGGATATGGAAATGCCATCAAAGATTAAGGATTCATTTTCTAAGGGGGGGATTCCCTATCTATGGATATTTTTCATGAATATCCATATGTTGATGATGTTGAAGCTAGTTCAGTTTCCACATTTCAAAAATTTCCAAATTCTTCTACGGCACAGCGGATGAGAGTTATAGCTATTATGGAATAGCATTTTGTCAAGAAAGAGAAAATAGAGCTTATTGAGGTGGAATTTTGGAATGAACAGTTAGTTGTTTTAAATGATCATAAGTCTCTTGTGAATGAAAATGTGTAAGGTGTGTCTGCTAATGTAGATTTCTAAAAGGATGATGATTTGGAAGATGTTCCCACTATCAGTACATAGTTAGAAGCCAAGACTATCAGTGTTGAACACATAGTGGTTGATCAAAGTCCAGATGGTTAGGGGATTCTGTATATTTTAGTACCTCATACCACTATATCTATCTCATCTTTTTTTTGACTATTGAGTGGACATTATAGAATAGGGGTGGGAAAATTTTTCTAATGTTATATGAAGACCTACAAAAAATGAAAAACCTGAAGTTAATGTTAATGGTGATCCAAGGGGTTCCTTGATAGCCATGTTTGATCTTGATGGACTACTTGAAAATTTCAGTTCTATGAGACCTCATGTACATGAACCTGCTCCAGCTCCTCCAATTGTTCCAATAGATGTGGTCACTTAAGATTACATTAATGTTTTTGGTACAAAGTTGATTTTTTTAGTTTCATAAGTGTGTAAGGAATAACTCAACTATTGAACAATATCATTGAAAATGATTCCAAAAATTTATTTGATTTATTTATTCAGTATATCAAACCAAAAACGTTTTATCACTTACATGATGTGGAAATTGATAATAATAAAATTAGTGTCGAATTGGAAACCATCAAATATTTGATTGAGGAAATGAAAAATTATTTTAAATCTTTCTTGGATGGTATCCTTAAAATTCTTGAGGATACTTCCTCCGAATATTCTGTAGCCACTCCTCCTCCTCCTCCAGGGCTTGAGGTTTATAATATTCATTCAGTTGTTAGAGAAGAAGTTATAGCTTCCTGAAGTGGTCCCTCTAGTTGAGGGAATGTGATACCATTAGAAATTATAAGGAATCTTGAAGAAGGAACTGAGAATAACCTTATGTTGATCCGGAATTATGCCAAATATATGAATATTAACTGAGAGGCTATTATTATTTCCATCATGTTCTGTATTTCTCATATTTATACTAAGCATTCAATGGATTCCCATTTCAAATTTTTGGGTGTGAATATTTGGATGCCTCATGTGACTCAAGATTTCAAATAACAAGTCTTATATCTCAAGAAGATGACCCCCAGTGTTGAACCATTTTATGGAAGAAAAATCTAATTTCTTTCGTGCGATGGAATGAAGAGGAAAAATTATAATGGATTTCATAAATCTCATAATTTTTTTATCTTTATGTCCATGTCCATTCATTAATTTCTATGTAATTTATTCCTATTACTTCATAGTTTTCTCTTAGGCCTAGAATTTCATAGGACCCTTTAGCACCTTTTCTTGATCATTTCCATCCTTTTCTAATGTATCCTACTCAAGCTATAAGGTTATTAAGGACAGTTCTGATTACAGAAGATCATTCATGGAATATAGCTAGGCTCTCTTACTTTTTTACTTCTATTTCTCTTTGGGATTATCCTTCTTACTTAGATAAGGTGAAAGATGAATCCAAGGCTAAAGGAAAAGAACCAATGAACCCATATTCCAAACCATATACTTTATATTTTTTTAGATTAAACTATAATTTCATTGATGGGATCTGTATTATAATAATATTGTGCTCATAATTTTTCATGTCTTTATTCCATCTTATTATGTTGGTTTTACTTTTATATATTGTCCACGTATTTCAATATCCTCCCTCTTCCTGTATTTACTATCTTTATTTTAATAATCATTACCTTTTTATAATCCAAAAAGAGAATAATTATTATGGAAAAGGTGTTTTTAAGAATTCTTATGGAATAATGTTTTCATGGAACTATGTTTCGATGTTTTACAACCATTTTATCTTTGATAATATCTATTTTAAATCCTTATATCATTGGAATATGTTCTAACCTTTTATACATACTTTTTGGTACATACTATTTTCTTATTATTTTCTATGAACCATATACACATACTATGATGATATGTATTGATTTATATTTGGATATTAACTTGGATATATTATTTAACAATTTTTAACACCTTCTTTGACTTATTTTTACATTAATAATATTATTTTGATGTCATTATTTGTGATCATCAAAAAGGGGTAAAATGTTGACATCCTTATTTTATTAATCACAAAATAATGTTTTTAATAATACTGATGACTTTAATTTTATCCAGTATGTGATTTTTATTCTAATAATAATTGATAAATCTATCTAATTATGAGACACGATAGATACATACACCATTTTCCATGACACATCTCTAGTATAAAAATACCTATGTATGAGAAATAGCATGGATAACACATCGTCAGACTGTTATACCACTGGACTGTAGAATTGGAAAATTATTAGACACCATCAGTCGACACATCACCAGGATTTCATGCCACCAGAATATATATTTGGCTATGTATGAGATATTTTTTATATGTCACACCACCAGACTCATACTACCAATTCTGAAGAAATTACCTATGTCTTAGACAACATCATATCCTACACCACCATACCAGACACTATTAGTTGAGACACCACTGAGATAGTGAAATTTTGTCTTAGTACAAGAAACTACCAATGTCATACCACCAGAGAAAATTACTAATAGTTTCATGATTCTAGAACAACATACCATAATGTGAGACACCATCAAGTGAGACACATCCAGATCTTAAGATACTATCACTATTTTTATTACTTTACTTATCTTAATTTATATTACTCTAACATCTATATTAATCAAATTTAAATATATTTACTATTTTAATGATAATACATCAAATGTTGGATAGAAATCATGTAAAAATGCATAGTATGATGTAGTAGTTAATTCAGATGTTCATACTGCTACTGATAAAAGTGGAGCACAATCCCTCAGTAAAAAAAGATTTCAACAAGAAGAAAAGTACAATGAGAAGTGAAAAAAAGGATGCAAGAATAAGAAAGATCTCTCAATTTAATAAATATGTGTAGAACTGAAGAATTGAACCTGATTGAAAACAAAAATATAAAACCTATTTTGAATACTCAACTGAGAAATCCAAGAGCATCATAACATACAGTGCTTACCTCTAGTGAAAAAACAAGTGTTTTGGCACTCTTTATCCCTGAAGATTTCAAGAGAACCCTATTAAATCATTATTTATAATTCAACTCTCGAGTCACAAGATGCATTAAAATAGACCAAGAAACTCTAAACTCTACACTACCAGAGTTTTTTACTCTTTTTTGTTTTATTACATTAAATTTTGAGCAATGTGTGTGCACACTTTGTTTAGTACACACACATTGTCTCATGTACTAAACTAGAAGATACTTGATATCTTCTCGAACACATTTTTTATTTTATTATCCCATGAATAAGTGTGGTATATGTCCCTATGTGTCATGTTTCTTTTTTTTCACATGAATAACTATGGAAGAGGTTGTGTGTGACCTAGAAATTTGTAAACTATTGTATAAACATGATCTAGGTTTTGGATCATCTAGTATAATTTATATAAAATACTTGACAGAGGGTGATCTCCAAGTGGAGAAGAGTAAGTCTCAACTTGAGACTGAACCTCCTATATTCATCTTTCTTATATTTGTTTCAATTTTGTTTTGTTTTATTTATACCTTCAAATGAAAAACTATTTTAACAGTAAAATATATATATATATATACAATGATAGTTTACCTTAATTAATGTTTATACAATATTTTGATCATGTAAATTGATTTCAAAGGATTCAATAATATTTTATATATTATTCATCTGAGACCTAATCAATCTTTAGATACATCATTATAAATATATATATATATATATCATACTACTTATTTAGATAAACTTTATCATGTTTAAAAATTTGGGGGATTTCAAAATAAACCATTTTTAATAGAAATTTTTATTGGTTAATCAATTCACCCATCCTATGAAACTCACTCCGACCAATTGAGATAGGGGATAAAATAAAATAAATTTATTGGTTAGGTACATTATATATTCTCCAGAAAACATCATTTGGTGTACAACAAAATCCTTCTCTGATGGATTTATAACCAAAGTAATGATTTTATGATGAGATTATTGAATTAGGGTAGTTATTTTATTAGTTCTTGTCTAAACCATTGGTCTTTGGAATTATAAATAGGAGAAAATAGGGGTGGCCATTTATAGTGTGGTGAGTGGCACACATGTTGTTTTTTAAAATAGAAAGGTGTGCTCAAAATTTTCACATGACAAAAAGATCTGAAATAGTCTAATAGAAAACCCTAGAAGTTATATGGTCTAAATATGGCTATAAAATGGGTGTCTTACATGTTTCTAATTCACTTTATCCATTATTTTTTTGTTTAACCCACATGGTAATCCCATTTTCTCCTTAACTATGATAATAAATGTTTACTACTTTTACTCGTCATAATGGTTAAAAATTAAGTTGAAATTATAAGATGATATAAATTATGATGATTAAAAATATAGAATTCATTTTCTATATTCCATTCACATATGTGGAAGATTTTAATTTAAAATTAAAATTGTATAAAAAATAAAAACTCAGTTTTCCAAAGATAAAGTAATCAAAAGTTTAAAAAAAAATTTAATAAACATCACTATGAAATTGATTCAAACAAATTAAATTGGATTAATAGATTTGAAATTGAACTAAATTTACTTTTAATCCCAAAATAAAATAATTTTTATGTTTTTAAAAGAATTAAAATAAATTAAAATTCTTAATAAAAACCGGTATTATTTACTATTAATTGAAAAATTTATTTTCTCATAAAATTCTCAAAAATTCACACAAAAATAATTTTGACATGATTATTTAAAAAATAAATTTCATTTTTTAAAATAAATTTTCTAACAGTTTAAATTTTTTATTTTATAATTATGTGTATAAAATATGATGAAACATTTTTTTAGAAAAATAATGTTTTTAATATTAAAATTGGATTTATTCATTTCTCTCATCTAGTGAACACAAAATATGAATGTTAAAAAATTTATTGAATATGTAACATAAAAAGTTCATTAAAATCATTAAAAAAATTATTTTTTCAACATATTGTGGTAAAATGAATTTTTGTTCGTAAAAATAATTCTTCTTGAAAAAGTTTTCCTTCATTATGAACTTGTTTTAAAGTTAATTTATAATTAATTAGTCACTAAATAATTAATTTTATATACCAATGTAAATCATATATTTTTATAATTTATTTAATCCTATTCGTCCTTGTTATTGCATTAGATATCTGATAACTATCATATTAAATAATAATTTTTTAATAGTATGTCATGTTTTGTTTAAACTCAGTGTTGTGTATGACACAAGATAAAATCAGTGTTAGGTGTAATGAAATCTAAAATTGATGATGTGTGTAACAAAATCTAAACTCATTATTCCTTGAAACTAAGATTATCAAAAATATTAATGTTATTTAGAAAAATATATTTCACCAAATATCAGGGTGTTACATTCTACCCCCCTTAAAATGAATTTATCCATCAAAATTTATCACTTTGGTAAAAAAATGAGGATAATTCAACAATATTACATTCCCAAGTTCCCACATTGATTACAAAAGATTTTATTTTCCATATAGCATTAACTAAGTGAGTGTTATGGTTTTTAATCACTTTCTTTGTATGGTCTTCAATCTCCACCAATTGATCCTTATAAAAAGATAATTCTCTATTAGTATGACCTCTCAATTATGTCAATGTGAAGGAATAGGTATGTAATTCCTCATAAGTGACACAAGTAGCACATTTTAGACTTGAAAGTTGTCTGTTGGAAGTAATAATCAATATTTAACTATGATAATATGATCATTAAATTCAAAGAGATTGAATGACCTAAGTATTTTCATTCCTTTAAATCATAATCACAATTTCATCCTTTGGATGTGCATAGATCAATATCTAATTCATATGTTACTCTAATAAACAAAGATTAATTTTTTATGACTGAAAAACTAATGGATCATAAGATTAATAATATAATGATAATTCATTCCTACTATTTCTATTTATAATCATCAAAAAATGCTTAGAAATCATTATCCAATATTATTAAATCTTCATTTGGTGAAGTAATACATTATTCACCAAAACCACATTAAAAAAAACTTAAACCATTCAATAAATGGTGGACCTTATAACCCTTACGAAATTCAAAATTTATAATGAATAACACTAAATTTACCAAAATAAAATTTCCATTAATCTCATAAATATCAATAATTTTCTCTTAATGGTCACATACCATATATGTGGATACCTTCTTCATATATTATTTTCATGCTTGGTAAAAAAAAATAGTGTTGTAAAGACTCGGAAATTTCAAGGAAATTTTTTTTCTTAAATACTTTGAAATTTTACGAGTCTGCGGTTTCTGACGGCACTTGATTCTGAGGCCCGCTGTGCCCGGAATCAATTTCTGCCATTTTTTTGGGGTACATTTAGTAAAATTACGTGTGAGTTTTTCTATCTTTTGAACCAGTTCTAGGAATTGAAATATGAGGACACCGATGAACTCGCAGCACCAATATTCTCTTAAGGGGACCATTATCGCAGTTGCGTTTTATGTGGGATGAGAGTTAATATCTGAGGATTTAGAATAAAATAAATAAAATTTTGGAACACAATTTTATTTTATATCTAGAAGTTATTTTCTCCCGAGGGGAGTTAGAAGTGGGTCCCACTCCCACATAACCTCCCATGAGAGGATTTAGTGTAGAGGGACCCACATGTGCCCTAAATGTTTCATCTCCACATAACTGCCCTTAAACCCCCATTAACACTCCACATCATTAATTTTTTTTTACAACTCCCACTAATTTATTGTGATCTCTCCACCATCCCCTCTCCCTTTAATTTTATAACAACTCTTCTAATTAATGAATTAAACTAAAATTAATTAATTAAAGGGGTTTGAATTTTGAATTACATGTGTTAATAAAATAATAGCCTTAGCTATTATTTTATTTTGGGCACTTGTTCTGTTGAGAGAATTTTTTGGAGAACTCTTGAGGAATTGAAGAGGAGAGTTCCTCTTTTGTTGAAGAACACCGTCCTTCCATCGAACAGCTGAAGAATGACGATTGTCTCCATCGATCTTCGGCCAAGCCAAAGGAGAAGAAGCTACCTGTAAGGAATGCTGACGATGCACCATCCTCAGATCCTTCTTCACCGACGTCAATGAGTTGATGCCGTCTCCCCGCGACACCGTCTTTCGTAACGCCTGACTACTGCGAACCTTATTTAGAGGTAGGGGATTTTTCAATTTGAAGTGATTACTTTATACCATGTTCTTCGTTGATAATCATAGTTTGTATTCGGCCATCTGCTACCACCAAACGCAGAGGGCTTGGGCTGAACGCACACGGCCCGACGACCCTCTGTAGTCTCTTTTGTTTGTGATGGATAGCATGATAGAAAGGCGGTGATGAGAAAAGGCAGTGGTCGCATGCCAGCTGCGTGAGGAAGAACTCTGGCCTGCAACCGTGGGCCGCTCGGCCAAAGGAGACCGGGCGGGCCGAAGGGAGAATGTGGCACCCCACGGTGCCGTGTTGCGGAGAACCATGGCCCGCATAGGGCGGGATGGTCTGGCGGAAGAACCGGCTTGCTGGGCGGAAGGGGCCGCGGTGCTCAAAGGCACTGCGGCGGAGGGATCGCGGCCCACAACCGCGGGCCGCTCGCGCCAGGAAGGCCGGCCGGCATCGGCGACTGGTTGGGAGGGAAATTCCACTCTACACCGTCGGTTCGGGAAAGCGCCCCCGCCCCCCAGACCGCTCAGCCACCTGGGCTGAGCCGCTCGGCTAGCCGACCGAGTCGCGGCCATCCGGGCCACGCCCTGCCGGGTCGGGCCGCGCCGCACCGGGTCGTTCCGCACCACACCGCACCGCACCGGGCCGGTCCGTGCCCCCTCAGGCCAGGACGCGTGACTCATCGGGCCAGTCTGACCCTCTACCGGGTCGGACCCGCGAAAACAGGGTTGACCCGACCTACCAGTACACTGGGCTTAACGGGTCAGGCCCATTTTCACTTAAATGTGAATAACTCGAAGAATGCGCGTTCGATCGACGCACCGTCTACGGCACTGGGACCCTCATGACATGGCGGTCCTTTTGTGATAATCTAAGTGAGTCCAGGATGACTTTGGAAAATGGCAGGATTTGGAATTAGCATATTTCAAACCAGGACCCCAGAGCCAAAATGGTAATAACTCTCAGACTGGGCGTCTGATTGACGCATTTTCTGTCATGTTGGGTTCCTTTTGACGAGACAGAACTTCGGGATACATCAACTCTGGACTTCGTGACATTTGGTGTATCAACACCCCTTTTCTTGAGGAGCGGACCCTCTCGAAATGGAGTGTGCTGTGTGCAGGTACCCTAGAGCTGGCTGTGACTGCAACGACTACCGTACTGGAATCCTCTGTGGTTTCGGCAACGACGACTATCGTACTGGAATCCTCCTTGGGTTAAGCGATGATGACTACTGTACTGGAATCTACTATGGTTTTGATGGCGATAATTACTATTCTTGTATCCTACATGGGTTCGATAGTTTTACATCTGTTCTAGTATCCTACGTGGGTCCGACAGAGTAGCTGGTCTAGTTTCCTACGTGGGTCTGATAGCTTAGCGGGTCTAGTATCCTACGTGGGTCCGACAGCTTAGATGAATCAGTGACTGCATCTAAACATCTTTATCACTTTTCGGAAGATGAATACCTATGTGAGATGAGTATTGACTTCCAACCATTATCATCAATGTGAATGACTTTTTCCCTGTGTGGACTGGGTTGTGCATGGGCTCGAGAGTTGGAGCTGAACTGGGAATGATTACTTAGAAATATGTATGGGCATATACCTAAGTATAGTTGGTTTATACTTTGTCATTGTATATTCCATTTGAGGTTTATCCTTCTTGGATTCTAGGAGACCTTCAGGGGGTCTCGGGTTCCCTACTGAGTATTTTCATACTCACCCCTGCATGGGCTATGCCCGGACTACGTTGCGTTGGTTGCAGACGACGGACAACACTGATCGAGGTGGAGGCTTATGTAGCTTGACGGTTCCTGGAGGTGGACCACTTGGAGAGATGTACACAGAGCGGGCAGCCGGACCCGAGGTACTGAGGAGACCATATATACCCACCCATCATGTGGGATTCCCGATGGATGACTTAGTGGTTGTTGTATTACTTTACAGCAGTTGTACTAGTCTTCCAGTTGTACTGTACTTTACTATTGGGATTGTATTTCTGGCCCCTTTCCTTCCATCACTTACTTTTGTATATAGTTTTACATTTTGCATTCTTCATTTGATACTCTGTTGTTTTTTTTAAATTTATAAAGGAAATGCCTTCCCAGCTTAGGTATTTATGCCATTAGTGTTAGTCGCCATCCCCTGGCCTATGGATGGAGGGCTTTGGGTTGTCACGGCCCGGGCCCCGAGGACGAGTCATGACAAATTGGTATTAGAGGAGTCTGTTCTACCACAGAACTCTGGACTCTGATTATTTATTCTCTGTGTAGAAATAATGTTAAGTGTTTTGGGTGTGGTTATTAGTTTAGGGAAACCGTTGTTGGTGTGGCAGCCAATGTATCCATACACCAGGACCCTGACTCCTGATTACCGACATAGTGCACGAAAACACTGATTGCATGTGTGTTCCTTCGAAAAGTTTTATTTCAGATTACTTTGTGTCAGCTCACCATGTATACTGTTTTGACCGTGGAACGCCTATTTCTTTTCAGGATGGCCCCACAAAGGCAGCCATCTAGGGTTCTGAGTTACATGCGAGATGGTAGCCCACCAAGCGACGAGGCCTCAGTGCGGGTTCCCATCAGAGCGGAGGCACCAACGGTACCAAGACCTGCTAAGCCACTGATACTGCTAGCCCTAGCAGCATAGAGTGCAATACTCTTGAGCGTATTGCATGAGTTTCAATGACAGAGGCCGCCTAGGTTTCATGTAGAGACGGACCCACAGGTAGCCGAGGATTGGATGGAGGCTGTCGTCAGAGTTTTTAGACTGGTAGGGACACCAGTCGTCCTTATGGTGATCCTTGGCGTGATTCACCTACACGCAATAGTAGGTAGAATGTGGATCTTGATGCTCCTGGTGCATGATGAGGGATTTCTACTTTGTACAGACTTTGAGAGTCTCTTCCGCTCAAAGTTTTTTCCATCCACACATCGTGCGGTGTGGATTCAGGAGTTACTTCACCTGCAATAGGGCGGCATGACAATAGCTTAGTACTCAGGGAGGTTTACAGACCTCTCACGCTACTCCACGAACATGGTACAAGACACATTCATCAGGTCTGAACCTTTGAGAAGGGACTGAGGCACAAGATCAGGGCTTCGATGATCTCCCTCAGCATTCTGACACAAGCGAAAGTGTTGGAGCGAGCCCTTCTTGTGGAGAGCTTTCTCGTTGAGCCGACACCAGCAACAAGACCCACTGTAGGGAGATACATAGCGGAGTCTTCTACAACCAATAGTAGACATATGACACAGTGGTCCAAGCAGACCAGGACATCAAGAGAGCGACCTCAGGATACAGATTTAGTTGTGATGGGCACCCGAAATAGAGCCATCTATATGACAAGCTGGCAGTGATATGCATGCGGTGGGCAGGGTCACATGGCTCGAGACTGCCCGAACTTCCATCTATATGAGTAGCAGATAGTGGAGGGACCTCCTAGGAAGAGGTAGAGGTTCGACCATGGTGGTCTACAGGGAGCAGGCGGATGAGGCAGTGGAGCTGGCCGAGTAGCGGGTGGTCGGAGACGTTTTGAGGCTCTACCTCCACCACCACCAAGAGTTACACCCCGACATCAGGGAGCTGGCAGACAGAGGCAGGCCCATCTCAAGGTAGTCGAGTCATACGACCACGACGCACCTAAGATGATTTGAGGTAATATATTTGTCTACTCCACCTTTTCTGCAGTACTTATAGACACAGGTGTGAGTCATTCTTTTATTGTCGTTTCCCTTGTTCATAGCTCAAAGATTCCGATAGAGTCATTGGCTCGATCCTTACAGCTAGAGACTCTTACGGGAGAAGACTCGATGATTACACACTGGTACCGATAGTGTGAGCTTACTCTAGGAGTTAAGAGATTCGGCAGGGATCTTCTTGTAGCGGCATCGGGGCCTTACGACGTCATCTTGGGTATGGACTGGTTGTCTATAGTCCATGCTCAGATCGACTGCATTAGGCGCATGGTTCGGTGTGTCCTTACAGATGGGACTAGGTTCACCTTCACTGGCGAGAAGGTAGCCTTTGCAGTGTAGGATGGAATTATGTAGAGGAGAGGGTAGCCGATCACACATCAGTTGGATGGTCTCATCATTGGAGCGGTTGATGTGAGGAGTCTGAGTTTTCCTGTTGTGGTGGATCAGTATGCAGATGTTTTCCCTGAGGACATTCCAGGACTACCACCACACAGAGAGGTAGACTTCAACATAGACCTGTACCCCAGGATGGCACCGATATCTACTCTAGCATATCGGATGGCTCCCACCATGCTTCGTGAGCTATGGGTATAGTTGGAGGACTTGCAGGGGAAAGGATTTATCCGACCCAGTGTATCACCCTGGGCATCTCTGATTTTGTTCCCCAAGAAGGCGGATGGGATCTTGCGGCTGTGTGTCAACTACCGTCTCCTGAATCAGGTGACCATGAAGAATAAGTAACCACTTCTAACGATTTATGACCTCCTTGATCTGCTCAAGGGATCACGATGGTTCTCAAAGATAGACCTCAGGTCAGACTATCACCATCTCAGAGTTCGAGATGATGATGTGCAGAAGACGTCCTTCAGGTGTCGGTATGGCCACTATGAGTTCTTGGTTATGCCTTTCGGCGTAACCAACGCTCCAGTGGTGTTCATGAGTCTCATGAATAGGATCTTCCAGCATTACCTCAATCGATTTGTCATAGTTTTCATCGACAAAATTTTGATTTACTCGATCACTGAGGAGGAGCACGCCTACCACTTGCAGGTTGTACTGGATACACTCTGAGATCACCAGCTTTATGGTAAGCTCTCAAAGTTCCATTTTTGGATTCTAGATGTTCACTTTCTAGGACACGTCATCATGGAGGCTGGATTTGTAGTGGATCCAGCAAATATCAAGGAAGTACTTTCTTGGGAGTCACCCAGGAGCAAGACGGAGGTGTAGAGTTTCCTAGGTCTGGGTGGGTACTATTGGAGATTTGTGCTAGACATCTCCAGAGTTGCAGCACAGCTTTTAGCTTTGATGAAGAAGAGGAAACCCTTCATGTGGTCAGCTAGATGTCAGTTGAGCTTTCAAGATCTGAGGCAGAGATTGACCAGTGTGACTATTTTGAGGCTACCGGAGGAGGGCGTTGGGTACATAGTTTACTACGACGCATCAGAGACCGAACTTAGGTGTGTCCTGATGCAGGATTAAGCAATGATCGCATATGGTTCACAGAATTTGAGGCAGCATGAGCATAACTGCACTACCCATGACCTGGAGTTAGCAGCAGTGGTCTTCGGCATGAAGATGTGGCAACACTATCTAATGGCCGAACATTTTACAGTCGACTCTGACCACCAGAGTCTCAGGTATATCTTCTTGTAGAAAGACCAGAACCTAAGACAGCGGAGATGGCTCGAGTTCCTCTAGGACTATGACTTTGAGATAGTCTATTCTCCTAGGAAGGGGAATGTTGTAGTTGATGCTCTCAGCAGGAGATCGGACATTCAGCTACTAGGAGAGGCGACGGAGCAGCTAGCTGCGTTATAGATATCCTTTTTTGATAGAGATGTCATAGCCTTTCTGCAGTCACTCACAGTCACTCCTCCACTCCTTCAGTGAGTCAGAGAGGCACAACATGGGGACGTTGGCTGTGAAATGCAATGTGATTAGATATCCATAGGGCAGGAAGTTGATGGATTTTCTGAATGAGGGGAGTATGTAATCCTCTTCCGGGGACATACTATGGTACGAGTTTCACTGAAGGAGGATGTTCCAAGGGAGTTTCACACTTCCCCTCTAGCGGTACATCCAGAAGTTGCAAAGATGTATCAGGACCTCAGACGATAGCACTGGTGGCCTAGTAGGAAGAAGGCTATAGCAGAGTGAGTTTCATGATGCCTCACTTGGCAGTAAGTCAAGGCAAAGCACCAGGTACCAGAGGGCTTGGTTCAGCCCTTAGAGGTTCCGAAGTGGAAGTGGGATGGGATATAAATGGATTTCGTGATGGGTTTTCCACATAAATCCAGAGGACATGACTCTATTTAAGTGATCCTAGACCGACTCACCAAGTCGTCCCACTTCCTACCGATCAGAGAGCGGGGCTCAGTAGAGATCTTGGGATGCCTCTACATTCAGGAGATCGTACAGCTTCACGATGTGCCATTGACTATCATTTCCAATCGGTATTCTTGATTCACTTCCCAACTTTGGAAGGGGTTATAGGTGGCCTTTGGGATGTAGCTACATCTGATCACCACCTTCCATCCTCAGACGGATGGCCAGACTGAGAGGACCATTCAGACTCTTGAGGACGTGTTCCGTGCATGTGTCCTTGAATTTGGTCATAGTTGGGAGGATCATTTACCCATGGTGTAATTTTCGTACAACAATAGCTACCACTCCACCATTTGGATAGCACCTTACGAGGAACTTTATGGACGACCTTGCAGATCACATATGTGCTGGACTGACCTTGGGTAGTCAACACATTTAGGACCAGAGATGGTTTAGGCTTTGATGGAGAAGGTGCAGATCATCCAGGATTGGATGAAGACTGCACAGAGAAAACATAAGTATTATGCTGATAGGATACAGAGACCACTAGGGTTCGTGGATGGCGACCACGACTTCTTACGGTTCTCACCTCAACGGGGTCTACAGAGATTTGGCTGGGGCAGCAAGTTATCTCCAGGATTCATCAGACCTTTCTAGGTCCTCAACAGAGTAGGTGAGGTGGCTTACCGCCTGGCCCTTCCACCTCATTTTCACTGGGTGTGTGGCCTCTTCCACGTATCTCAGCTGAGGAGATACGTGCATAACCCATAAAACATCATCGATCAAGGGGAGCTGTACATCGATGACGGGGTGACATTTACAGAGGACCTGGTGGAGATCGTGGATCGACAGGAGCAGTTCCTATGTGGACGGTCGATTCCTCTGGTGCGCATTTGTTGGCAGCATGGGAACCTCTAGGAGAGCACTTGGGAGCGGGAGGCTTAGATGCATTAACAATACCCTCAATTGTTTTCCTGGTGTGTGTTGTAACATTACGGGGACATAAATTTCTGAGGTGAGAGTAATTTAAAGACCCAGAAACTTCAAGAATTTTTTTTTTTCATAAATACTTTGAAATTTTATGAGTTTATGGTTTCTGACGGCACTTGATTCTGAGGCCTGGTGTTCCTAGAATCAATTTCTGAAGTTTTGTTCGGGTAAGTTTAGTAAACATACATGCGAGTTTTTCAATATTTTCAACCAATGTTCGGAATTGAAATTTGAGAACACCGATGAACTCACATGGCCAGTATTCTCTTAAGGCGACCATTACTGCAGTTACGTTTTATACGGGTTGAGAGTTAATATTTCGAGATTTAGAATAAAATAAATAAAATTGTGGAACAAACTTTTATTTTATATCTGGTAGTTATTTCCTCCCAAGGGGAGTAAGAAGTGGGTCCCACACCCACATAACCTCACATGAGAGGATTTAGTGTGGTGGGACCCACATGTGCCCTAAACATTTCATCTCCCCATAGCGCCCCTTAAACCCCCCATTAACACTCCCCTTCATTAATTTTTTTTTTGACAAATCCCCCTAATTTATTATGATCTCTCCACCTTCCCCTCTCCCTTTAATTTTATGGAAAAACTTTTAATTAATGAAGTAAACTACAATTAATTAATTAAAGTGGTTTGAATTTTGAGTTACATGTGTTAATAAAATAATATCCTTAGTTATTATTTTATTTTGGGCACCTGTTGTGTTGAGAGGATTTTTGGGAGAACTCTTGAGAAATTGAAGAGGAGAGTTCCTCTTTTGTTGAAGAACATTGTCCTTCCATTAAAGAACTGCCGAATAATGACGATCTTCTCCGTCGATCTTCAACTAAGCCAAAAGAGATGGAGCCACCCGCAAGGAATGCCAACGATGCACCATCCTCAGCTCCTTCTTCCCTGACGTTAGTGAGTTGACACAGTCTCTCTGTGACGCAGTCTTCTGTGATGCTCGACTAGCATGAACCTTATTTCGAGGTAGGGTTTTGTTCAATTTGAAGTTATTATTTTGTACCACATTCTTTGTTGAAAATCATAATTTTTATTCGGCCAACTGCTACCACCTAACGCAGAGGGACCGGGCCGAATTCACACAGCCCGACGACCCTCTGTAGTCTCTTCTGTTTGCGATGGAGACCACGATAGAAAGATGACGATGAGAAAAGGGGGAGACCGTATTCCGGCCGTGTGCGGAAAAACTGGGGCCCGCAACCGCGGGCCGCTCAGCCAAAGGAGAACCGGTCGGCCATCACCGGCCCGGCTGAAGGGAGACCGCGGTGCCCCATGACACTAAACTATGGAGAACTGTGTCCCGCATAGGGTGGTCCGCTCTGGTAGAAGAACCGGCCGACTCGACGGCCGGTAGGGAGGAAGGGGCCACAACGCTTAAAGGCACCCCGGTGGAGGGGTCGCAGCCTGCAACCGTAGGCCGCACGCTCCAGGAAGGTCGGCCAGCTTTGGTCGTCCGATTGGGAGGGTGGCGCTGCTCGGCGCTGCCGGTTCGGGAAAGCGGGCCCCCCTCAGACTACTCAGCCACCCGAGCCAAGCCACGGCCAGCCGGGTCGTTCCATGTCGGGCCGCGACGCGCCGGGTCGGGCCGCGCCCCCTCAGGTCGGGCCACGCGACTCATCGGGCCGGTCCGACCCTCTACCGGGTTGGACCCACCAAAACTGGGTTGACTCGACCAGCCAGCACACTGGGCTTAATGGTCCAGACCCTTTTTCAATTAAAAGTGAATAACTCGAAGTCCGCGCGTCCGATCGACGCACCGTCTGCGGCACTGGGCCCTTGTGACTTGGCGGTCCTTTTCTGATACTCTAAGTGTGTTTTGGACAACTTTTTAAAATAGTCGGGTTTGGAATGAGTGTATCGACCCCCATTTGCTCGAGTAGCGGACCCTCCGGAAATTGATTGTACTGGGTGCGGGAACCCTAGAGCTGGTTGCGACTGCAACGACTGCAGTACTAGAATCCTCTGTGGGTTCAGCTACAACGACTACCGTACTGGAATCCTCTGTGGGTTCGGCGACGACGACTACCGTACTAGAATCCTCTATGCGTTCAACGGTGATGATTACTGTTCTTGTATCCTACGTCGGTCTGATAGTTTGACCTCTGTTCTAGTATCCAACGTGGGTCCGACAGAGTAGCTGGTCTAGTATCCTACGTGGGTCTGAGAGCTTAGCTGGTCTAGTATCCTACGTGGGTCCAAAAGCATAGATGAATCAGTTACTACATCTGATCATCTTTATCACTTTATGAAAGATGTGTACCTATGTGAGCTAAGTCTTGACTTCCAATCATTATCATCTATATGATTGAATTCTTCCCTGTGTGGACTGGGTTGTGCTTGGGCATGAGAGTTGGAGCTGAACTGGGAATGATGACTTAGGAATATGTATGGTCATATACCTAAGTAGAGTTGGTTGATACTTAGTGATTGTATCTTTCCTTTAAGGATTATCCTTCATGGATTCTGGGAGACCTTTGGGGGTCTCAGGGTCCCTATTGAGTATTTTCATACTCACTCCTGCACGGGCTATGCCCGCACTACATTGTGTTGGCTGCAGACGATTGACAGCACTGATCGAGGTGGAGGCTTATGGAGCCGGATGGTTCCTGGAGGAGGACCACTTGGAGAGTCATACATGGAGCGGACGTCCAGACCCAAGGTGCTGAGGAGACCATTTTTACCCACACTTCAGGTGGGATTCATGGAGGACAACTCAGTGTTTTCTATTTTACTTTTCTGCGGGTGTACTAGTCTTTCATTTATACTGTACTTTACTGTTGGGCTTGTATTTCTGACCCCTTTCTTTCCAACACTTACTTTTGTATACAATTTTACTTTATGCATACTTCAATTGTGTACTCTATTGTGTTTGTTTACTTTTGTAAAGGAAATTCCTTCCCAGCTTAGGGATTTACGCCTTTGGTGCTAGTCGCCAGCCCCTGTCCAATGGAATGCGGGCTTGGGGTAGTCACGGAACAGGCCTCGAGGATGGGTCATGAAAATTTTCATAAAACCACAAAGAGGACATTAATTCTTTCTTATTAAATAGATGAAACCCAATATTATTGAATATATTAAATTTGTCCAATAATCCTTAAAAATCCATCAATGATAACGTAAACAACTTTTAAAAAAATAATTTATCGGTTCTGAGGTCATCAATTCAATCAAATATACTTTATATATATCAATCACCTATTTATCCAAATTAAACATCATCTTCTCAATATAAAGAACATATTACGGGTTATATTCCATCAATCACATATTTCCCAAAAAATATCACCTTTTCATTAAATCAATTTTCTAGTTCATCAGTATCAATCAAAATATTATTGAAAATAAGAAAAAAATTACATTGGGAAGTCCTTATATAATTCATAATTCCTTAATTAAAATGAATAGAAAATTTAATAATTATGCTTCATTCTTATAACATCAACTAGGATTCATCGTCTTATTAATTAATACATTCTTCCTTTCATATATCCTTTTTAGTCTATTAATTGCCAACAATAAGAATATTACTTGAACCAACTTGGTTATCCTCTTATTTATCTTCCCCCCTATGAAATTTATTTGTATAATGACCATACAATCCATATTTATAACATTAAACCATTGATTATGACTTAGGTAACCAAATATTCTCATCTATTTCATCAAACACAAATTAATTTTTCCTCAATTATCGCTAAAACTTTGCCCTTGTTCTCTACATATAGAACATCTTTTAATTTCCTTGAGACATTCCCTAGTGTTATTCTTCCCACGTTCCTAAAATATAGGAAATTAAATCTTATTTTCTTTGTGGTCTCCACCACCCAATATCTAAATGAACTTTTCCCTTCTCTTCTTTGGTGAATCTAAGTGTAGGTTAATGTAAAAGTTACTAATCATATATAATGATAACTAGTTATGAATAATCACAATACCCTTCACTATAATCATCATCCCAATTGGTTTCTCATAATCACATTTTCTATCACATTCAACATTAATCAAATTACTTATGGTTCCTACCATTGACTAAAACCTAACAACATAGTGTGGGAAACAATGATATTATTGGGGAATCACATAATCATGAAAAGTCACCTATAGGATATCTAAATCATTACACATTATTTTTAGTCTATGAATTCTTATTCTTGACCTGGGATATTCACTATCATTATTCATATTATTTATGATGGTTCATAAAGAGTTTTTGTATTTATAAAACATATCACCCAAGGGTGTTAAACCAAGTGTGTAGTAAGGCTTGTTTTCATGCACTAGTTAATGATTGATTCCAGCTCAATGTGATCTTTTCAAAGTTATTACACCTGTGTAACTTTGTGCCATAGCCATATCTACTAGAAGTATCTAGACAAGAATTCAATTTCTTGAAAACCTCTCACATTATCCTTTAAAAAAATTCTAGGACATTTTCCTATACATTGACTCATACTTATACTTATCATTAGACGTATCCCAAAACTTACCCTTATGAATATCCTTAGGGATCTCACTAAACATTTCTCATCCTAGATTTCAAATGTTAACTAAGCTTATCCACTAATACAAATAATAAAGACCCAAAGATCTCATACATATATATTAAATAATTTAGATGAATATTATTTACATTATACAAATAAACTTCTGAGGATCATAATAGTGTAGTACCTTTATAGAATAGGTTCTCAATATTCTTACTTAAGGAAAGATCATGAAAATATCCAATAAATATCATTCCCTTTTGTACTCTTTATAAACATAACCTACTTAAAACCTTTATTCATAACCTGGTAAGGAATGATGAGAAATGGTGAAATCAGATTTTGAGTAAGGGTAAACATGGGGAATACATAATCATTCCTGAGGATAATGGTATGGGAACATGATCCTAACATATGAAAATCATACCATTCATATCAATGATAAAAATATTGTTTCCTCGTATAAGTAATGGCAGTTCATAGTACATGAATCATAATGGAATCATATAACATGATTAATGAAAACATAATATTAGGATAATACATACATTTTTTGCATACATAAAAGAATAGAAAATCATTTATTTTGTAGTATAAGAACATTTCTAAAACTATTATAGTGGAATGGGTTCACATCCTAAACCATCTTTGTAGTCAATGTTCACTCCCAAGACTATCGTAGTGGACATAGGCACTTATTGAACTAGGTTTACTCCTCATTTTAGTTTTGTTAATCTCATGGGATATCAATCTTTACCCAATTCATTAGAGGGAGATATAGGTACCACATGCCACATAATGAAAATAATACATACATGTTCCACAAGATCATAAAACATTCATCATATCATAAACAATGAAAATAAATGGGTTTCATAAAAATTTCATTATAGCATAACATGTGGAAAAGAAATAGGTTTTATAATAATTTCATCATGGAATAACCAATGGAATAAAATTGGTTTTCATAAGAATTTTTTCATTTTATAACCCATGGAAGAGAAATAGATTTCATAAAAATATCATGATTAACATAAATCATTCATTGAAATTATATTAATTGTATCCTTTGATAATATCCCTTATAATGAAAGAATTTACATGAAAGGATTTTCCCATATATATAAAGTGATTTTGAAATACCACATGGAACATTTCATGAGGAAAATAAGCTTTCATTAAAAATCAATTTTTAAAATCCAAACTTCATAAATTAATTTGTAAATACTTATATTTGAATCCAAAATTTGAATAATCATAATGGAAGATTCAAAAACAATTTAAAACATCTCTAAAATAAAATATCTATTCCACTCAGAAAAAAAATTAAAACATAAAATGTTTTCAAAATATTTATTTTTCAAGATACCCTTTGAAACATATAATTAAATCATCAACACATTGATAGGTCATGATGGCGGATAATTCCAAACATGTCATAAAAGCTAAAATAATGATTCCTACCACATTTTTGGAAAAATAAAAATTGGCATTGCTTTTGAAAATTACATGAAAATTCCATTTGAAATATTTAAAAATTAAATAAAAAATGGATAAATGTTTATTTAATAAATAATTTTCAAAATTTTATAATGAATTGAAAATATTTTTAAAAAATGAGCTTTAAGAAGAAAATTTGTTTTTCTAATGAAGTCAAAATTATGGATGATTTTTCTTAAACAATTTCAATAAACTATTGAGTATATAACGAGATGAAAATGAAGGGAAACATGTATTCTCATGAAATAACCAAAGGATATCAAAATTAATAAGTTCACTGATATTTAAATCATAAGATTTCATTATCAAAAGAACAAAAATAAACAATCTAGATAAAAGATGAGATTTTATCAAAAAAAATGCTTACCACTTTGGTAACATTTGATCATAATCTCTTTAAAGGAATAAAATAAAATGAAATGTAAAATATCATGAGAATAAATAAATTCATGATATTGTATGTCAAATATTTAGTATATACTCTTCATAAAATAATATAGTTTCATAACATGACATATGTATCAGAGAAAGAAAATTGGGGAAATAATACCTTATCATTTTGATAACATTTTCAATGCAACCCCCATGAAAGGGGTATACTCAAATTGATATGTAAATCCAATTAATTTTTAGTAAAATAATCATAAATTACATACATTTATAGTATATATGTACACTATATAAAGGAAACAGGTGGTGAATCTGGAGTATGTCTCAAAGAATATAATATTGAGATGAAAGTCCCCTACATTATGTCTTGAATTTCTTCATACACATTCAAACCTCCAATATAATAAATATAATCAGAAGGGTCAAAAGGTAGGAAATCTTAATCCTAAAAAATTTAATAGAAAAATAAAGCTAGAAAAGAAGACATTATAAGGGGGATTTAAAAATTCTAGCATGCACATCACCACATGCATATACTTTAAAGAAATCTAAATAAATATTCATAACCACATAAAACCATCTTGAGATGGTCTCTATCACTACACTATTGGAGAGAGCATCATGAAACTGATTTTCCTCCCTATAAAAATGTGTATGATCTAGTAAAATACAATCCAAATGACTAATATAATCATTCTTGGATGGAATTAATCCCGATGGGACATAACTGGATCATGCTTTAAGGATTTACACAGTAAAACTGGAATCATAATTCATCCATAAGGACCACCAACCATGATTTACAACATACATAACCGCATTGATCATATCCCATAATTCAGTATCAATTATATGAAAATTACAAATTAAATTATTAAACCATCCCTTAATGAGACCTTGAGGGGTACGGAAGATGCCACCACAACCCGATGTTCCTGGTGCACCTGACGTCACCCGATCAACATTAACATTCAACCACCTTGATCTTTGAGGAATAAATCTAATAGGTTTAGCCACTAATGCTTTTTTCCTACAACTAACACCAATAGATCTCTAAATATCTAAATCATCGAAATCATTATTCACTTATCTAGTTTTAATTTTGGAGGAAATGACGTTTTCTCTATGAATTGTATTAACACCATCATTTAAAGAGGGAGAATGATACTAAAAATCTTACCCATTTTATTCCATCCAGACATAGGAGACTATAGTCACTGTAGCTATAAACAATAAAGATTGAATCTTCTCATTTTAGTATATATTATAGATGAATTTCATTAGCCCCTCAAATCTCCCACATTCAATGTTTCAAATAAAAATTCCCTAAACATATAGGCACAACCATTAAGTGAACTTACAACAAACAAACAAGTAATCAATAGTCTCCTCATCATGAAGACACAAGTATAAGACCAATGAAATATAGTTCCATGCACATTCGATGATTCCATGAAGAGGTTGCATATACCTCCAAATTATCCAGACAATTAGCAACTAAATGGGTGAAATATTGGGATTCTTAAATCCCACCATCAAAAAATTCTTATTGGTAGATCCATTGCATAAATATCGTTAGCTTCCCTTATAGTAAAAACATCCTTTAAATTTTATGTCCAGACAAGCGTATTACAATTAGTTTACTCTTACCTTCTGAACACCATATTGAGATGAGGGGGAGAATCTTAAGAACATTGGTTTTACCTTTTATATTAGTAATGGTTAAAACTTTTATAGAATGAGGAATGTTAAACTCCACATTTATTAATCATGAATTCCATGGATTACTCCAACAATTCAAAAAAATAATACTTACAAACATTTCATCTTGAGCATAGCATTATGTCATGATGCGACTTCTTAATAACTAGAAAAACAAAGGACAGAACATACATAGAATATCCATTCTTCAATATAGGAAAAAATCTGGCGGAAGGAAATTCCGATAAAGGGTTATTAGAAGAAATAAGGCCCTAAATGAATTATTATAATTACAGTCTCATTTAAAAGCAAAAGATCCTTGATTCTCATCCCTCTCATATCAACAGGTCTAAAACAATCCATCAAAGAAAATTTTATCAACATACATTCATTAATTGACGCCGTCCAAATAAAATTAAAAAACATGATACGATACTCCTTAATGAGATTTATAGTCCATCAATATAAAGAAAAGCCATAGAAAAACCGCAAAGTTGTCACTAAATTGACCAATAATATTCTACATGCTTCTAACATAGTCTTTCCATTCTGTTATTCCATTAGGTTTATAATATTTTCACTAAATACCCTCCAAATAACATCTTAGCATCCTCCCTGAGAAAAATGGGACCCTAATATAGATTTAAGGGAGGGACCCTCTCATAACTCCTAGATCCCTTGCTACACTATTTTTATTAGTGATTGTAACTCCTTCCTCGAACACCACAAAAAAGACTTATTACAACTAATAACCTAATAGGAAAACTCCTCAGAAGGATCAAAAATGAATTTTATATAAGAGATGGTAAATTTTCATCATTCCCAAATAGAATAATATCATGTGTATTTAAAATCTGTCAGGGTGAAAAATCATCTTCCTACCTGCATCTTCTTATAAGCCTATCCTGAACAAGATCATTAAGAAAAAAACTTCAGTAATCCTATGCAATAAGAATGTGAGTCCTAGATAATGGATCTCCTTGACTCACCCCTTTATAGCACTAGATTAAACCCCTCAGGGACCCATTCACAAGAATAGAAAACATCACACTCTTAAGTATGGAACTGACAAAGCTGCTAAAATTAAAGGAAATCTCAAGAATTTTCATAATAGAAAATATAAATGTCCACTTTATTATATCAAATACCTTGTAGATTTCAATTTTATATGACATATTATCATCCTTCGCCATTTTCCTCATGATGTTGGAATATTCTGAATGATTATAAATACAATTTTGAATGCTCTTATGTGATCAAAAACCAAAGAAATTTGTAGTTATAAAACCCCCGGAACCCATTCTAGAAGTTATAATTTTGCTAATGACTTTTGGAACTAAATTACCAACAGAAAATGGTCTAAATCCTTTAATATCTACGGAATTTTCCTTTTGTGGGATTAAAAAAATAAAACTATATATCCAACCATAAGGAATAAATAAATGGTTGAAAAATTATATCATAGAATTGATAACCTCGAAACACACAAGCTATCAGTTAAACATAAATATTTTATTAGTAAAGCCATCAGGTCTAGAAAAAACTATCAATATTGAGGGAGAAAAGTGATAACTTTATTTAATTTTCATTGGGGACATCAACAATACACTTATTCTTAAGATCATAAAGTGTAAGATAAATATTTTTGATAATTTTTTGAGTGTTTTTATCACCTTTTTTTCCCATACAATTTCACAAAATATCTGGTTGCAACATTGGAAATTTCATTTTTAGAACTCTAAAATGTCCCATTATTGTTAAGGGGTGTGAGTGATCTTATTTCCATCTTCACTATATGCATTCAGTGACACTACCTTGAGTTCGTATCTCCTCTATTAATGCCCAAAAAAATAAATAGATTTCAATTAGGATTCTCCTTAATAACAAGTAGAACATCAATCATGGATATAGCTTTTAACTTCTCCCTAGAGGGCACATCCTGAATTCTATTAACTTCTTGACTATGAGCCAAGTTATTTTCAGCCTCTTTGATATCATCATCAATATTGGAAAAGAAAAATTTAATCTATTATTTGATCCTTGATTTTACACATTTTACTTTGGTGGCCAAATATTGTAAGGGGGTTCCACAATAATAAATCTTAAAAGCTTATATAATAATTTCCCTTACTCTAAGAATGACTAGTAAATAATGTTTTGTACTTAAAAGGTTATGAGGCTAAACATTGTTTATTAACGAAAACATAAATACTAAAATTATTATAATCATAATGAAATTTTGGTAGGGAGAGACTAGAAATATCAACAGCATCATTCCATTCATCCACTTGAACAAAAAATTTATACAATTTCCTAACATGCCTCCCATTAAGGGTAAATGTTCCCCGTCTGAAATCTGCTCCCACAATAGGAACCTTAGACAAATTAAATTTACCAATATAAGACTATGACTCATAGAAATATGGTATAAAAATGTTAACTATGGTGTTTTCTCTATGTCTTAACACAGTGTGGAAATCTCCCACTAATATCCAAATCTGACACATATTCTTAGAGATCAATTCCAAGCCTCTCCAAAGAGCTCTTCTTCATGTATATAGATTAAAATCATATAAAAATTCATCGAAAAATAAAAACCTGTCATTCCAATATATAAATAATGGACTTTTGTTCAAAATAATATCAGTTAAGAGTAATATTATCATGTTTTAAAACCCAAGGACACTCGATGGTAACTTTATACAGATTATGAGAAACATATTAATAACCAAGGGAACTCTTTTTAAAACCCTTCCTACTTTAAAATATCATTCTTGGTTCAGCAATATAAATAATAATGGATTAATTTGTCATAATGGAACTTCAAAGAGTATTTCTCATGGGAGAGTTATAAAGACCTTGAAAATTACAAAAGATAAACATCAATCATTAAGGGATCTAATCGTTTTTTGTGGCCCTTCCCGGTTTGTTCAGTTTTCAGAATAACCTTTTTCATGCTTAGTTTATCTACTCTATTTTCAATATTATAGTCTTCCTCAGCATGATTCATATCATTATGATCTTTCTCATATGAGGATGAATTTTCTACACCTTCATCCCAAGATACACCACTTAAATAGGTTTACTTATTAACTAATTGGACAGGTTCTGCATTTGACACTAGCATGAATATTTTGTCTTATAGACTTTAAAGATAGAACCTTTAAGAACAGACCATCTTCCTTATCATAATTTGAAGGGGAATCATACTCTTTCCAAAACTCCACATTCCTTCCTTTTCTACATCAATAACCATTATAGTTCCAAGTGAATTTGAGGGGTTGTTATCATCCTATGGAATGCAACCCTCATGGACATCACAAGTATAAATCAGAGTAGGGCTCTTTACAGCACCCTCCTTGGATAAGATGGAACCACCCTGCAGGACATCCCTAGTAATATTCAAGATGAAACATTCGGTATCCTTATTAGAGGAAATATAATTTTTATCACTTGAATGAGAAGAAATCTCTTGATCGTTAATTGGAGAACTTGGTGTGATCATACTCTGTTAATCATAAAAATTTCTTCCCTCAGAAGGATATTACATTTCATTATTGAAGGGAAGGTTAACATCCTCAATAAGAATTCAGATTGCATAAGGATCATCCGGAACTCCATCATTCAAATCATCAAAAAGAAGTGTGATTGCAGCAACATCATCCTGAACACTATCAACCTGAACACCATCCTTCAACTCCTTTACCATAGGGGGTGAAGGATTCAAAATAGTTTTCTCAGGGACATCATTCACATGGAATCATTCCATTGAATTAGAAAGAGGACTAGTAGGTCCATCACTAGATGGCCCAGAATCCTAGTCATTAGGTTTAGAAAATGGGAACATATCCTTCCCTTTCATCCCTCAACTAGAAATATTATCATGAATTATAATTTTAAAAAAATTGCACACTTTATTTCTATTACAATCAGAGATAATATGTCCAAAAATTTTGAAATTCCATAATAACTCCATCTTCCCCTCATATTGAACCTCCAGATTGATGATATCATCTCTTGTATTCAAAAAAACTACCTCAACCAAAGATGGGGACATATCAACCTCCACAATTATCCTGGCGCAGTGACCAAATTGCAATTTTTCTGTATTTCTACCCATCCTTATGGGATTTCCCATATAAGAGTCAATATCCCAAAGAATTTTTGGATTCTAGTATATCCAATTTGGTTTACAAATTAGAATCCAGACCTATGTATGAGTGTTTCTAACCTGAGTATGACTTTCTTATGAACCTTTATTATTCGTTTATTAATAATTCACTACTATAGATTTAATTTTATTTTATAATAGGTTTTGATTTTTATAGAGAAAATCACTGTTAAAGGTATCCTTTATTATTGCTACAAAACATTGATGAAGGGTACCATTTATCACTGATAAAAAAAACTTATAAAATAACACCTTTATTAGAACATTTTTAGAGCAGATAAAGGGTTCCCTTGATCAGTGTAATTTCTAATGCTGATAAAGGATGCATTTATCAATTCTAGATAAGTCACTAATAAAACTAGAGTGTAAGTCCCACATTGAACTTGTGAATGGTTATATGCTTCTTTTTATACCATTCCACTACTCCAACATACCAGAAGCCTAATATGTGGATGGGCCCCCACATACACTCTGCACACAATTTAATGGGGTTGTGCCTATATACACAGGCCCGCATAGGCCTCGACTCACCAATTTCACACCTCGATCCTCTCTCTACATACCCCCTCAGGAATTGACCCTTCGTTAGCTCATAAGGATCCATACTTAGTTAGCCTTCCCTGTTGAGGGCTGACTAAGTTAATTAATTTTTTAATGATTAAATTTTTATTTCATATATGAAAATATCTACTGATATATATATATATATATGAATATATTAAATATTAATATATATATATATATAATTTGTTTGTTTTAATTTTTTTTAATTAATATTTTTTAAGATTTATTTAGTTTTAATAATTATTTATATTTATTCATTATTTATAATCAAATTATTATTTCATATATAAAAATATACATCGATATATATAAAAATATTTGTATATATAAAAATATATTAATATGTATTAAATATTAATATTTATTAATATGTTTATTAATATATATATATATATATTAATATATAATGATATATATTAAGAAATGATATATTAATGATTAAATTACAAATTAATAAATTTAAAAATATTATATATATAATTAAATAAGTAATACACTATTTATTATTAATAAAAATGAATAAATTTAATAAATAATGAATAAACTACTTAAATATTTAATATATTATTTATTACAATATATATATATATAAAATAAATTTTTTCCTTTTTATTAATAAATATTTCATTAATTCTTTTTTATCATTAAATTTTTAAATATATTTTTAATTAACATAATTAATATATATTAATTTTCAGTTTAACATAAATTTATGTGGGTTTACGAGCTAGACCAGGCTAAACCCCAAATTGGTTATTATTAAATTTATTAAATTTAACACATATATATAGTAATAAATCGTATCTTAATTATATATTTATATAATTAATATACTGTATATAATTAGTACAAATTGAAACAATTATTAAATTATTAATATAATAGTTATATAATTAATATACTATTTATTTTTATATACTAATTAAATACTTATTATACTAATTAAACTCTTAATATGCAAATTAAATAATTGATATACAATTTATTGTTGAATATATTACATTTATTATTTTTTAATAATTTTATTCATTTTTACTTGTTAAAAATTGTTTTTTAATTATTTATTTGTTTATATATATAATAAAATTTCACTCACTTTTAATATCAATCCAATTAATATAATTTATTTGTTAATAATGTTAAGTGTGTGCTTACTTTTTTATAATTTACAAATTTTAAATATTTATTCATTTAATATTTTTTGTAATTTATTGCTTTTAAATGTTTTTTATACATAATTATTAATTAAAATATTTAATATTTTAATAACTTATTCATTTTCAATTTATCATTATTTAAAATTTTGGTAATTTTTACCTTTTTATAATATTTATTTATACATGTTTTTTCAATAACATTTAATGTTTTTAATTGAGTTGTAATATTTATAATTTATATGTATTCATTACCATTTTTACATATGTAAATATTAATTTCTGGTTTTTTAAAAATATCTACATAATTAATAAAAGTTATTAATTTTTTAAATTTATTCATTCTTATAATTATTTATTTCATTAATAACCTCTACATATTATATAAGGTTACTTTTTAACTTGAAATATGTTACAAGCTTGATTATATATATACATTAATTTCACAAACACAACTATTTACTTAATTAATGAAATCTTATATAGAAACGAACAGACACCTAATATTAATGTAATTTATTTAAATTCTAATATTCAATTTAAAATTTTATATAGTAACAAAATATGTTTAATATATTGTATTTTTAATCGATATCTTTTAATTATTTATCTATTTTATTATTTCTGTTAGTTTTATTTATTCATTTTTTATATTTTTTAAATATTTTTAATGAGTTTAATTATTTTCAATTATTTTTTATACATATTTATTTACAAATGATTCATATTTTCAATACGTATTCATCTTAATTTCAACACATATCCATATTTTATTTTTTAACTAATTTTTAAAATAAATAATACTTGCACTTTTTTTAAATGCTTCTCATTATTAATTATTTAATTTCATTTATTTTTAACATTCATTTATTTAATATTATATATTCTTTAATAATGCTAAAATTTATTTCTAAATAAATATTTATATGTATATATATTTATCAAAGTTAATTTACGATATTTATAAAATTATAAATATATAATTATAAATAAATAAATATAATGTTTTAAAAAATTATTTATATTATTATAAATAAATAATTTTATATTAAAATAATTATAAAATTATATAAAATATATTTAAATTAAGAATATATTTACTATATTTACTTTTTTATTTATGTATATTTATCAAATATATTTAAATAATTATATAAATATAATCATGTAAATATATTTATAATTATATAAAAAAAATTATAAATATATTTAAAAATAAATTTTTTTATAATTATAATTACAATTATATATATCTAATTAAATTTATAAATACATATTTAGAACCATTATTTTAGATTTAAAATTATATACAATTATATTTATTTATTCATTTATAACTATATATATTAAATTTTTTTTAATTAAATCAATTGTATTGTTAAAATTAATTATATTTGCCTTTGTGAGTGTTTTTTCAACACTGATAAAGTTATATTTTATCAGTTCTTGTTTAGGACATATATGTATGGCTTTTATCAGCGCAGATAATGTGTTACTTTATAATTGCTTATTATTTTAGCACTGATATAATCCATCTTTATTGGAACATTTTTGAATTTTCTAAAAAAACATTTCCCAATATTTTAAATAGAACCCTAACTGAATTAATTTCCTTCAAATTGTTTCATGTTTTCTTAGATGTTCTTCTCTTTCATTACTCCCCCTCAACCTTCTATCGGACGAATCGACTCTCAAATCTAATGCATGATCTTATTTCTCATCCTCACTCATTTATCAATGTCATCAATCACCTCTATCACACATAACTAGTCCCAGACTTAATATTTCTCTATTATATGTTTCTTTCTTCCACCTTGCCACCCACCATCGCTTTTTCTGCCCAGGTGAACACCCACCATTACAAAGCAGCACACCAGTGACCACCCTTTCCCCATCTTCTAATCCCTCAGCCAACTAAAAAAGCAAGACTTCTCCCTCTCCCCTCCTGTTCACCTCACTGCCATTATTTTCCAAAATTTTTGTTGAATGGATTGTTTTGTAAGCCAGCACAGTTGGAAGGATTTAGTATATATTTCTTCAACCATATAAAACTGATTTATTTAATTTTTTCATATTGGATTTATATAATTCTTTTAATTTTGTTGTGAACACTAATTTTTAGATATTTCATTTTTTTTGTATCCTGTATTAATATATTAATTATAATATATAGATATTCTACATCAATTGTGTTATTTCCCATAAAGAATGGATTTTGTTTTTGAATGGAATTGGAATTAAAATAAAAAATATGTTAATAAAATTGATGTGATTATATTAATAATTATTTATGAGTTATTACATAAATTATTTAATAATATTTGTATATATTTTAAATATCATTAAAATAATTATAATGTGATAGATCTCATATGTTTATTTGTCCCTGAATTACACTGAATAAGTTGTAATAAATTATGATTTTAAATATCAAATTATCAAAATAATGATACTGTGATAAAAGTATAATGGATGTATATAATTTGATATTTTGATGTATAATGAATAAAAATGAACATGTTTTTCTAATACCCTTTTATCGATTACATATTTTTTACATGTTGAATATAATTCTTCACATTTTTGTTTTAATGTTTATATGGGTAATTATTTATGTATTTTAATAATATTACAATTATAATAAAAAATGAAATTAAAGGTTTACAATTCATATAGAGTAATTTGGGTTGATTAAGTCATCTTTATAAATTACAGTTACTTTAATCCTAGGAATATTAGGTAAGATGATATAATATAAAGTAATTTCATAGCTTTAAGTGGTTGTGTTTAATTAATGAGGTGATATTAAAATAATTAATTATTTAAATAATGAAGTGTTGAGTTATGTGTTGGCATGATCTTATAGTAAAAATTAGTAGTGATTTATTGTATGATGTTATGATGTTTACTAGATCCTTAATTGATAATAACAACTTCTCAATTTTTTTAAATTTGATAACTCACTAGGATCATTCAATTACTTTTATTATATTTTCTTGATTTGTTGATTGATTACTTGCGTGATTGTTTTTTTTTCTTGATGGACTTTTAATTCCTTGGGATGTTTGATGGTGTCATAGAGTACTCTATTTATTTTTGAATTAGAATAGGAATCCTAGGATTGAAGGTGTTGTTTTTTTCCCTTGGTAAATATTGATATCGATACAATGATTTATCATATTCATTTTCTTATCTAGTTACATAAAATATTAGGGTAGTAAAGGAATAAATAAAATCATCATTTGTGGTGTGTGGGTATGTATAAGTTTTATCTTCTTATATATAACATTATTTATTTTGGTTAAGTTGTGTACATTATATTATTATTATTTTTATCTATTGTGTGTCATTAGGAATGGTTTGAGTGTCACCCATAAAAAATTTCTTATTTAAAACACATTTATCTTGAACACATGCATGATTAGAAAATAGTTTAAAATTTTATAAAGATTATTATAATATCTCATAACTACACATGTATGATGTGTTTTGTTAAGAATGATTAGAGTCTTTTGTATATACCTATGAAGGTTTTGACTACTAGGTGTGGGGGATATCTTATATTGATATGTGTCATTACTATAGGTGGAATTAGATCGTTTTGGATCTCAATGGTGTGAAATCCATGAAAATGTAATTTTTTTGAATTTTTATTAATGGAATGTATTTAAGGAATTTTTATGGAAATTTAATAGAATTTTTGGGTATAGTAGGATATTTTAAATATATACCTAAGATTGATAGGTCTAATATTTTTGAAATAGGGGTTTATAAGTGGGTTAGAGTGCAAATATTTTTTTCAGTATTCCTTTAATACATTGGAAAGAATAATCTAAAAAATATAGTAACATGAAATTCCAATTCACATATATCATCCATAATAGTTTCATATATTCATTTCATGATGTTCCAATCCCCTTCACCCAGTTTCAAAATCAAGTGATTTCATATCCTTGTGTGTTTTGTGGAAAGGTATTTTAACACAAATTTATAATGCATGGTCATGATTAAATGAAAAGAAAGAATAAGAATTTAAAATTGAATTATGCCATCCAATAATAAATAAATTTTTCCATCTTATTTTTTATAATCATTTTTTCTGCTAGAACATAAAATCGAGAACCTAGACTAACAACTACAGGTTTAATCTATTTTGTTTCTTTTTATGTCACCCTTGTTAAAATGAGAAATTTTTAGTATTCATAACTGATAAAATTAAAATGTTTGGTTCCCATTATTAGTATTATCTATAAATTTCTCATTTCATTATTAATATCTTATGTAAATTTATTTATATTTTTTATAAAATGAATATTTTATGAACATAATATGATGTATATGAATCATAAATGGATTCAAGCTAATCATATGACATTATATTATGAAGATTGAGTTAAATAGTTTATCAGGTTTGTAATATAGCTTGAATAAAAATCTTCCCAAATCATTCATATTTTTTTATGTTGTTTTGATTCAAGAAAAATTTGTCCATAAGAGGGAGAAGAACATTTAATTTTTCACAGAATATATCAAACTATAAATTTTTGATTAAACATAAGGAAAAAATAAACGTTTACACCAAATGGGATGATACAATGATTTGTGGATTGTTTGATATGAATACCAGTGAAAATAATGATTATGATCATATAAAATAAATGATAATGGAAATTGAAGATGACATTCATGATCTTACAAATTTGTTTGAGTATTTAAATAGATGTTATAAGAGACCGTTGTATACTGGTTTGTCTAAATACACAACATTGTAAGTTGTATTGAATCTACATAATTTGAAATTTGAAAATGGATGGAGTGACACCAAATTTAAAAAACTATTTGGTCTCCCAAATGATACTATACTAAAAGAAAAGTTACATACCTTTAAAATATATAATGATGAAATAATGTTATTTTCATTGGTTATGATCTCAAAAAATACACACTTGTCTAAATGATTTCATACTGTTTAGCAATGACCATAAATTGCTTATAAAATTCCTCAAGTGTGGCATGAATTGGTAAAATATAGATGAATCAAATCCTTCAAAATATGGATGGTAATTTTTTATCATTCAAAAATTATTATAATATATTGACGTTAGGAAACCATAATACAATTTAGAAGGCACATAGATATAATAATTCAATATGGAAAACTACATCATCTAGATGACTCCCTACAATAGAAGAAAATTGATAATTAATTTCCTAAATTTACAAATGAGACGAGAAAATTATATCTGGAATTATCTTTAAATGGAATAAATCCTTTAATTGTATATTGTAGTATGCATGGTACATGTTCGGCTATGTTGGTAAATTATATCTTTATGTCATGGTTATGCATTAAGTGAAAATAAATTATGTTGTCTTTTCTTATATATAAAACAAAATAACCCAGAAATGATATTGACTTATATTTATATCAATTTATCTATGATATAAAATTGATTTTTGGGTAAAAGTGTTACAATGTATGATTCTCAAAAAAGTGAAGAATTTACATTGGGGACCATGTTTTAAAGAATTATAAATGACATTCTTGCTTAGGGAATTTTTTCTGGCTATAGTAGTAAAGGAATATTGGGGTGTCCATTTGTGAATAATTCGCACACTTTGTTCAGTTGAAACATTCCATGAAGACTGTGTTTTCAGGAAATCAGAATTTTTTACATCAATGAGATAAATATTGATCTCAGATAAAAAAAATATGGGATTACTGAACAAGGTGCAATGCCATATCCCCTAATATGTGATCAACTCTTTGATAAACCAAAAGATATTGAAACTATTTTCAGAAACCCATTTTTAAACATACTTAAAAAACCAGGATGAAAAAAGAGAAAAAAATCATTTTATTACCATATTAAAATTGATTGTATGTTCAACATTTTCTTGAGAACATGCATGTTGACGAAAATATTGGACATTGTTATTGTAATGTTACTAAATGTTCATTGAAAAACTATGACACCAAAAATTGGTTGGACATAAATGACATGGCTATTAGAGAAGAGTTGGAACTAGTGTAGGTTAAAAGGTGGAATTTATTCCTCTAATATATTACACTATATCTGGATAAGAAAAAATTAAATTTTTAATTTTTATTAATGGTGTAAATGTTCTAGATGGGTATTCATTGAATATCAATGATGTCATGTTAATAACTACTTTGCAGTTACATGGACTAAAATCACATGACCTTCAATTGTTGATACAGGATTTGTTGCCCATCAATTTATATTACATTATTCCTAAAAATTTATAAAATACATTAACCAGTCTTTATTTTTTTCAAATCCATATGTATAGAAGTTATATAAATGAAAATGTTTCCAATCATGAATAAGGAGGTTTCATCCATATCATATAAATTATATGTGTTCTTCCCAACATCATTCTTTAGTATAATAGTCCACCTGATGTTTCACTTGGTTATGGAGGTTCAACTATGTTGTCCTATACATTTTATATGGATATAACCCACTAAAAATATGTGATTATTTTGAATGGGTACATCATGAATTGAATTCTTCTAGAAGGATAAATTGAATAATGATATATTCTCGAAGAAGTTGTTGAAATATTTACTAATTACATATGAAATTTTGACCGCATTTGTCTCCCAAAATCTTGTCATAGTCGACACCATATGGGAGAAGGTATTTCCAAGATAGATGTTGTTAAAATATTTATCATAGAGTGGGAGAATGAAAACCATTACATTTTACATAATAGTGATGATGTTGATCCATACATTGAATCCCCCATATATATTAGTAGAAATTAGAATCCAACAAGGGATGAAGGAAGGATATCAAATACACTTAATCAATAGTTTATTATATGGATCTAAGATTATATTTATGATGATTTATCTGAAAAAATGAATTCAATTTCAGAATGAATTGAATTTCTATCTAGGGTATAAAATAAAATTTTATATGTTACACCAGTTTTTTAATTAATAGTTATATGTTATATAAAAAATAGCATGATAACCATACTACTATGTAAAATAATTGGTTTCCCTTGTAGGAAAATTGATGCACACAAATAGTTCTAAGGATAAAAACCAAATTTATAGGAATATGTCATCTTTTAGAATCATCTAATAGATTAAAATGTAGGATTATACAACATTTCATGTATTGGTTTTCCATTGAAAATGTGTTGAAAATAAAACTACAAAACAATTTGACGAAATGGTCATCCTGAAGGTGAATTTAATTGAGTAATGGTATAAAGAAGATCTGTTAATAATAGCATCATAAGTATTATAGGAATTTTTTTACCTCAAATCATGAAAACATGAATTAGTCGATTGTTCTACAGGCTAATAAAAAAACTCTCTGGTCAGATTAAAATTAAATAGGGGATTATCCTTTCATTGTTTTATTATAATCATCTCATGGTGGTCCCAGTGTAGATACAGTCTTGAAATTTACAGGGGACCAAAAAGAGGGGATTTTGATTATTAATAGAGGATCCAAATCCCTTAAACCTATAATGAAAATAAATTGAGTTCAGTGATAATGTTAAGGTGTTTTTCAATATACTATTCTATTATTCATAATATTATTTGTTATCTACTATATTAATATAATATAAATTAAATGTTTCACAACTCATGTATACAATGACGTCATTACATGATAATGTTACCAATCTCATGGAAGAAGAAATGGTTGATGCTAAAACTACAAAATTATTTGGGGATCGAAAACATGATGTTGAAGAAAACAATAATAAATTAGAAACATTGTGTTTACTAAAATTATCAAGCAAATAAAAAAGGTAATAAAATTTGATGTTAGCTAAATTAATGTGGTTAACCTATTTACCCCAACAAGTCAATGATCATTAGTTATGTTGGGGTCACAGTGATAATTAATGTGTCAATTGATATAGATTCATGATGCCATGTCTATCCTATAACAAAGTAAACAATTCGGGAGTATATTAAGGTAATGGTATCGTATAATTTCTCTATTTTATTGAAAAATTATTTAAGGAAATATTGATATAAATTTCAGTATCCCTTGTAGAGTTTTTTTATTTTATATGATTTCAATAATAAGTAAATATTATTTCCCACTAGAAAATCCCATAAAGGATTCTAGAAACTTCTTTACATGTTTCATATGATGGATGCTAAGAAGGAAGTAAATACCCACCCACTAGTTACTTATTCACACATCATAAATAAGGAAACATGGATTGATATCAGTTAATGTGATGAGAAATAATTTTAAATTCATTTTATTCTATAATATTTTATTTTAAATTGTTTTTTATCCAATTTGATTAAAAAAAATTAATTTATGAAACCACGAAGGAGTGATAAAAATAAACAATGTGCATAAAAACCAATGTGACCCTATCATAAATTATATATGGGGTATGCTTCACAAGTGAAGAAAATGTTATGTATTTAAAATCTATAAAAAAATTATGTAATATGAAACAACATTTGTTACTTTATTTATATGTAGATTAATGAATCAAGATATGAATCCACATCAATCCCATGTTATGTGCTATGGATGGAGGAACACGTAAATAAAGTGGGTAAACTTTTAGATGAAAACACAAAAGTAGTCTGGAAAACAAATATATATATGACATAATATTAATTCATTTTTATTTATAATAGTATTACATAAAAATATATATTTATTTTTAAATGTTTTTTATATAGTTTAGAAAAAATAATTGGCATTGACCATACCTAAATAAAAACTTATTTCATTTTCTTTTAATCAATCATAATAATATGGTCATGTTGGAGGTGTAGGTTTTTGAGTGTCACCTCAAAGAATATTTTTCTAGAAGGAAAAAAAAGAAGATAAATTTTAGATGATCAATGTATTTTATCTGAAAATAGATTCTTTGTAAGATATTCTTTTCTAGTCTAGTTTGGCATACCAATATTTCAATTATGATCAAAATAAACCAGTAGTAGAACAAATATCAACACATGAACTACCAAATCATCCCACCAGATTTCAGGCTAGTAATTCCCCTAAGTTGAATATCTAACTCAAGGTAATAAATTTTTTCATTACTATTTCTTTATTATGTGAGTTAAATAACATACAATAACTATATATTACTAAAAGTTTACATGGAAATTCATATTTGATTTCTATCTATAAACACTCATGAATATACTTGTTATGATGGGTGTAGTGTAAAATATATTTTGATACATTTTACATAAAAAATATCTCACAAAATATTACAAGAGAGTGGGGAATTAATTATATTAATAAACAAGATAGAGTAACTTGTTCTACATGATGATCCAGATAATACCACAGTTATTGGTGATATTGGAACATTCATAGCATGATTGTGTAATCTTATAAAGATACATGAGGTATGCAGTTAATGATTTTTTTCAATTGAAAAACTTGTAATAGTATGGGAAAAAATGTCTATAGGGAGTTATGGTATTATAGGTGTATAAAATGATTGGGAAAATAAAAATCATATCAAGATAATCTATTGAATCTAGAAGGAAAACAAAAGTCCTTCAAGGAGTACATTTTTCATGCCAGTACCACTAAAACATATATTAAAAATACAACTTCATGGAGACACTACATTGAAATATGAAAATGTATCCAACATTAAATATGAATAAGAAATTTTTGAAATTTTCCTTATATAAATTGTTGGTCCTGAGATTATAAATGAGATTATTAATTTTGAATTACTAGGAGTCTCAATTGTGCATACATATATGAGGTAAATTTTCACGGTCTTTCTATCTAACAAATGATCTACTATGTTCATTAATGTTAATAAATATTTTCATTTTATACAATAATTCATTTTACAATAATATAAAGGGAAACCCTATGAAGACATATTTTGATTCACTAATCCTTGTATCATTTCAATAGATAAAATTTCATTGGGGTTAGAAGAAATTTATATGAAAAATGATTATCTAGCCAAATATTTTTAGAAACAAATAATATATGGAATACTTTTTTTGATTCCTACAATTAAGGGGTAAAACTCTATAATACAATCATATAAAATATATTTTTCTTTTTTTCATTAATTATTTATTTTTTTATAAACCACTTCATGCTGATCGCAAACAATTTAGATACCAAAAATATTTATTTTTCGGATCCAGTGCATGGATTTCCATAAAAAACACAAATGATTTGTATTTTGAATTTTTAAAAAACTCTAAGCAATGTTTTATACATAAACCTAAAATTATGTGTGTAAGTTTTTGTTTTAACAATAATTTTATTATGATTGGGAGATCTATAAATATTGTATAAATCTTGGTATGAGGACTATGACTAAACTTAAGAAGCCTATGGATTTCATCAAATTGAAATAGATTATGTTATATATAAAAATATATAAGTATCAAAACATATTTAAAAAAATTTAATCATTTTCGTTATTGTTTTTTCTTTGTATAATGAAAAATAACAACAAATATTATGGAAATTAAATTTAAAAATTTATGAATGATATCAAATATCCTAAAAATACTAGCATCCCAAAATAATTAACTTTCAAAATTTATTTCAATTTCAATAAAAATATTTCTTAATTGTTTGATTACATATATTTTTAAATACCGTAAAGACTTCCACTAATAAATATACTCAAAAGAAGAAGAAAATTTGTTTAGAGATGAGTGGGAAGAGTATATAGTGTCCAAATGTTTTGTAATATAAAATTTATGTGATTACTTATTATGTTTTTGATCAAGTATGGGTTTTGAAAATATATTTATGCTTGGTATATGAATCATTACTATCATAAGGATTATAATTTATTTTTGATCTGTTTCTCAAGGAGAATTATAATGGAGGAAATCAATTTATTTAGAAATAAATGGGTAGAATATATGGTGTCTGAATGTATACATATACCATGAAGAGAACACTTCATACTACTTATTTAGTTTATTTTCACATCATTTTATCTACTTTTTTAGTTAAATTCTTTATTTTTTTATCTAATACTTATTTTTTTTATATTTACATATTAGTTCAAAACACATGTCACATGATCTAAATCAAGAAAATAAAATCATATTTTTTTGATACTTTAGGAATGTGATCCATAAGAGATTCATGATATATAGGAATTGATCTCACATCAATCCAACAAATGATGTTTTTTAATGACTTGAATTATATTTTTTTAATACAAAAGTGATTTTCTAGTTTGAAACACACATCATATATCCAAACCCAATAAATAAGGAACATATTGTTTTCAAATGTTACAAAAATGATCAATAATTCATTTTTGATAGGAAGGAATTGACCAAAATTCAATCTATAAATCGATGTGGTTGGTATGACATCAACTGTTTGTATTCAATATAAAATTGTCATTTTAGTTTAAAATGTTCATTACATAGAAAAAAATTTGAAAAAGGGGTATAGATTATATGAATAATTTTGGAAAATGGTCCATAATTCATTTTTCATGTGTGGGAATTGACCATACATCAATCTGATACGTGATGTGGTCAGTATGGATCAAAGTACATGTTTCTAATATAATTGTTTCATTTTAGTTTAAAATTTATCACATAGCTAAAACCCAGAAAACTAGCTTGGATATTTTTCAAAATTTTCGAAAAAAATCCATAATTAATTTTTGACATGTATAAATTAACAACATGTCAACCTAACACCCAATGTTTTTGGTGTGAATCAAAGTGTGTGGTTTTAATTCAAGTGTCATTTTAGTTTAAAACACTCACAAAATATCCAAAACTGTGAAAATGACCTTTTTTATTTTCAAATTATGTAAAATTAATCATTAATTTATTTTTTATGTGTATGAATTGACATTACATGAATCTGACACTTGATGTGATCAGTGTGACTCAAAGTGTGTGTTTTCAAAGTAAAAGTGACATTTTAGTTTAAAAATTATGTCACATCACCCAAACTAAGAAGATGAGATCCTATTGTTTTCAAACATTATTACAATGATCCTTAATTTGTTTTTCAGGTCTAGGAATTGAATAAATTCCAATATGACACATTATGTGGTCGGTATGACTCGAAGTATGTTTTTTCAATATAAAAGTGTCATTTTATGTTAAAATACACATCAAAAATCCAAAGTCGATAAAAGGAGCTCTAATTGTTTTCAAACAATAGTAAAATGATCCATAATTCATATATGATATTTATGAATAAACTACACATCAGTTTGACACCCGATGAGGTTTGTATGACTAGAAGTGTGTCTTTTCTATAAAAAATGACATTTTACGTTAAAAAGAATTAAAATAGCCAAAACTGAGAAAACAAGGTCGTATAGTTTTCAAAATGTAGTAAAATGATCAATTATTCATTTTTTATTTATAATAATTAACCTCACATCAATGTAACACCTAATGTGTTAGGTAAGTGCGTGTTTTCAATATCAAAGTTCCATTTTAGTTTAACACATGTTTCACATCTCAAAAACCACGAACATGATCTCCAATTGTTTTAAAAATATAGCGAAAATATCTATAATTAATTTTCCATGTGTAGCGATTTACCACATGCTAATCCAACACACGATGTGGTCAGTATGACTCAAAGATTGTGTTTTCAATATAAAAGTGTAATTTTAGTTTAAAATGTATCACATATACATAACTATGAAAGTGATCTTAGATTGTCCCCAAATATTAAGAAAACAATACATAATTCATTTTTGACATATTGGAATCGAACACATGCCATTATGGCACCTGATATGGTTGGTATGACTTGGAGTATGTTTCTTAGAATAAAATTATCATTTTAGTTTAAAAAACATTGTATTATTTTCAAACATTAGTAATATTACTGGTAGTTGAATTTTGATGTGCATAAATTGACAACACTTCAATTTGACACTCTATGTAGTTGGCATGACCCAAAGAGCATGTTTTTAATGAAGAACTTATTTTTTAGTTTAAAATGTGTGCCACATCACCAAAAATAAGAAGAAGAGCTTTTATTGATTTCAATCATTTGGAAAACTATCAATACTTCATTTTCATGTGTACAAATCGATCACATTCCAATCCAACACATAATGCGATTAGTATAACTTGAAGTATGTGTTTTCAATATAGAAGAGTCTTTTTAAATTAAACCCCACCACATTACTGAAATTTAGAAAATGAGATTCTATTATTTTCAAACATTATGAAAATTATCCATAATTCATTTGCGACATGTAGGAATTTACCACATGTCTATCTAACATCGGATGTGGTCGGTATCACTCGAATTTCATGTTTTCAATAAAAAAAATTCTTGTTAGTTTAAAGAATGCCTCAAATATCCAAAAAAGATAAAATGAGCTTATAGTGTCTTCAATATTTATCAAAGAAATATATAATTAAATTTTTATGTGTAGGAACCAACCATACATCAATCCAACACCTGATGTGGTATGTATGACATGAAGTATGTGTTTTCAATATAAATGTTCTATTTTAGTTTAATATGCAAGTCATATATCATGAACAAAGAAAAATATCTTGTATTACTTTCAAACATTCAAAAAATGATCCATAATTCATTTTTCACATATAGGAATTGAAATAATTCCTGTCTGACATATGATGTGTTAAAAACGGGTTGAAGTACATGTTCTCAATATAAAAGTATTATTTTAGATTAGAACACATCACATATAAAAAATAGATAAAAATTTCTTTTATTGTCTTAAAAATTTAGTATAATGATTCATAAATCATTCGTGACACGTAGGAATTGACCACACATCCATCTAACACCCGATGTGGTTTATAAGACTTGAAGTTCGTATTTTCAATAAAAAAATTGTCATTTTAGTTTCAAACAAACATCAAATAGCCCAAACTGATTAAATGATATCAGATTGTTTTCAAACTATTGTAAAATTATTTATAGTTCATTCTATAAGTGTAGGAATCGACTTTACATAATTATGACACCCTATGTGGTCGATATGACATGAAGGGAAGGTTTTCAATATAAAATTGTCATTTTTTCTTAAAACATGTTCACATCACTAAAACTGAGAAAACAAGCTTGGTGTTTTTTTAGAAAATTATCCTTAATTCTTTATCTATGTGTAGAAATTTACCACACTCCAATACAATAAATTATGTGGTCTTTCTGACTCCAATTATGGGTTTTCAATAAAAAATCCATTTTAGTTTATAACTTTCTTTAAATATCCAAAACTGGGAAAACAATCTCAGATTATTTTCAAACATTAGTACAATACATCATAAATCATTTGTCATATGTAATTATTGACCTCACAGCCATCTGTAACATAATGTGGCCTATATTACTAAAAGTGTGTGTTTTCAATCAAAAGGTGTCATTTTAGTTTAAAATGCACATCAATATCCAAAACTGGTCAAAATCTAATATTTCATTCAATCTTTAGGAAAATGATCCAAAATTCATTTTTCATGTGTATAAATTGACAACACATCCATCAAACACTTTATTTGGTTAGTATAGATCTAAGTTCATGTTTTTGATATATAAGTGTCATTTTTATTTAAAGCATGCATCAAAAAGAAAAACTGATCCTAACAAGCTCATATAATTTTATCATCATTTTATCTACTATAAATTTATTAAATTCATTACCATTTTTATCTGATACTTCTTTAGTTAATTTTCACTTATATAATTATTGAGGATAAATAAGAAATAGTATGATGGTTTATGTCTTATTCTCTAAAAGAACATGCCCATGAATTGGCTCACATCCATAGTCAGTTTTATGTCACCATATAAGTGATCCAATTCAAGACCACCTACTTTTGAGAACATCAAGAAATAGTTTGTCATGTATGAATCAACCACAACTCAATCTGACACACAGTGTGCCCTGTATGACTCAAAGTGTATGTTTTTATATAAAAATTGACACTTTGTGTCTAATTTAATTCTTTATAGTATTACAAATATAAGAATTATATTTTATGCAGGTGAATTATTTTTATTGAGTTGTGGTTGTTTATATAGAAACTAATAGCATCATCAAAGGACAATGGCCAAAGGAAAAGGAACATTGATGTTTTTGAATTCCTATGATAAAATATGCTTAAACATGTAATTATACAAACCCATAATTGAATTGTCTTTAATTTTTTTTTTCTTGTATTTTTTTTTGAAAATTGTATTTCAATTAAGTTAACTATTTTCTAATTATTTTGATAATAATAGTTTTATTTAATTTTAACATCACATTGCATTTTTATGCCCCTTAATTATTATAAGAAGAAATGGTTATGAATAGACTCCTTATAATTACTAGTAAATACACATATAAAGGGTCAGTCTATCATCACTAAAAACAGTGTGGATAAATAAATACTTTATTATCACTTGAAAAAGTAAAATGAAATGAATCCCTAATTAACTCTAAATAAAATTATTGATAAAGCATACATTTATATAGACTTTTCAAGCACTGGTAATAACCTAGGGTTTTTAAGGGTACTCTGATTATCATCCCTATTTTATATTGAAAACCCCCAATTGTAGTGCTATTAAAGGCCATAAATGTAGTAGTGATTCCATGTTAATGTCATGTTTTCAGTATTACCACCTTTTTTATTTGTGTAGATTTTGATTTTGTATTTATATTCCTCTTACATTGATCATGGTTACATCATCTATAGAATTTTTACCTTGATATAAATATTATACCTATTCAGTATATATTTATTTAGAGTAATCCATAAAATTTAAAGATATAAAATGAAATAAACCATTCATCGAGACAGTTGGACGTGTGTATGCATAAACACTATTTCCATTTTCTTTATAGAAGAAACAAAAGGAAGGTAAATATTATTTCACATTTCCAAAATCATTAATATATCATATATGTCAAAAAAATTCCTTAAAATTAACTTTATTACCTTACATTAAAAGTGTTGGATAAAAACGAATCAAATAGTTTCATGAGGTGGTATCCCATTATACATATGAACAACATTATTGTTTCCCCCATGCCAAGGAAAGTAAGAAACAATGTAATGACCCTAAATCCAACACCCTTTATTCAGTGGTTGATTCATCACAAATAGTACCTAGATCATAATATAAAGTATTAAATTGTTTAATATCCACAGAAAAAAAGATGCATAAATGAATTTTACATAACATTGAAAGTAATGTGTTAATGAAAACACGAAAAAAATCATTATTCTACTCAAAGAATAAATTTTCTATATATATTACTCTTCCTGATTCCCTAATGAAAAAATGGGAAATTATAAAGGGTGAGTTAAGATTCTTAGTAAGGGGATTTCGTACTGTGGAAGAAATATTATATTGTATGGAATAAAGTAATAAACTGGATCATTCCATATCAAATGAAACTGAGAGAATAAATAAATACATGGAAAACATAATAATGAATAAATTACATGATAATAATAACTAAACATATAGTGATGAGAATTCATAATTCCATAAATCATAACCATACCATCAAGGCCTCATGACAAGACATCTTTAAAGGTAAGGACGCTATCATTACCCTATCTTAGATGTCACAAGAGACCTACCAATTCACTAAGGGTATATATAATTTCAAGCCCCACCCATCACATATAATTACAATGCATTCTATCATATAGGAAATATTACAAGGCATACTGTTCAAGTACATGAACAATTAGAATCAATTTCTCAATAAGGAATATTTTATTATATATTTCCATAGAGAAGAAGGAATTATATAGTGTGAATTTATTTTTCACCAATCCAAGAATCAAATAATGATTTATGATTTTAAAAAGTGTGGATACCAATGTAATGAAAGAAAATATAAGGCCCCGGCCTTAAACATCTCTTAATATTGAATTAAATGAATAATTCACATTGAGGATCTTTTCAGGTTTAGAGTTTTAGAGAATTAGAACATAACTACTACATCTCAAAAGATTACAAAGTAGACACTTCTACTAAGTTTCCATAGAATAATAAAACACTTAAAAAGAAACATGTCTAGTTCCAAGTTTTATATAGCATGACATTCCCTTGATCCCATCCTTGACACTATTCCACATTAAGTCCTGTGAAAAACAATTCAAAAAAACTTGGGGTGAGCCTAAAAAGCTCAGTATGGGATACACAAAGAATGAAAACTGTTAGTTTTTCAAACATCACGTAAACCATGTATACTTTATCAAAGTAATACCTTCACCCTCATGAAGTAGTAAAAACTCTTCACTGAATAAAATATCATTACTTACCCTTTTTTAACAAAAGGATTACCATAAAACCCATATAAAGAACACATAACATATAAAGGTAACTTGGGACATAAACTTACTTAAATAGAATAACCATACGGTCGACTTCCACACATACTTAATGGAATAGCCATACGGGCGACTTCCATACATACTTAATGGAATAGCCATACGGCCGACTTTCATACCCAATGCATTGGAGGTTATAACGTAACCACCCGTCCTGGTATTCACGGCACCACCCGTCATATGGTTTATCACGTAACCACCCGTCAAATGTCCAAGTACCATTATAAAAATCATAATACATAAAACAAATATAATGGAAAGAAAACATTTCCACACTTTGATCACAATATATCACTTAAATATATTGACATAACAAATCCATTATTTAAACCATTTTAAATACCAAAATACATGAAAGAGTATATGGTATTTATTTCATTTTAAAAAAACATTACGGCTTGTTCAGGAAGCCAAAGACCAAATAATACTCGCGGTGGCGGAAAAGGTCGTTTTCACCGCGTACGTTAAAAGAAACATTCCTTTTTGTAATTTTGTAAAACGCTTCGTAGAAAAAGATTCCTTTTGTATAAAAGTAAAAGTGAAAGGGGTTTATACACCATATAAAATAAAGTTGTGTATAAAACTAAATATGCCTCAATGAAAGGAGATTGAGACGAAGTCCCTTACCTCGGGTCCGACTTGACTCGATCGTTCTTTAACATCCTGGATAATAAACTTGAGTTAATTTCTAATTGCTTAAGAACCTTTTTCAAGTTCATTATTTCTTTTATATCACTTATTACCATGTTATAAACATTATTTAATCATTTAAGTTAATAATGTTTGTTTTGTCGATATTTGGTTCTTAAGTCGAAAGTGGACTTCTTACAATTACATGTTGTTCGTGTGGTCAAAGGTTCTTTATATCCAGAATGACATTCCTGATTTGGATATCATATATATCATATATATACAGCATATACATGTATTTATAATATTACATAATCATTTATAGGTAAGAAATGAAATGCACCGTTCATGGAGATGGTAAACCATACGTACACATGAACGCTACTTTCATTTCTTTGTCATATTAATGGAATTAAAACTAAATGATAGGTATGTATATTTTAATTATAGAATTATATTCATAATTTAGATGTATCATTCATCATATATATCCATTATATACATGTACTTATAATAGTACATTACATTTGGGGATAAGAAATGAAATGCACCGATCATGGAGACGGTAAGCCGTACGTACGCATGAACGCTACTTTCATTTCTATTTCGTATTTTTATAGAATGTAATCATAATGATATAAAGTTATATTATAATTCCAGTGTAATATCATATATAATAACATAACTCCATCCTTTATACGTCCCACATATGGTATTAACGAATCAAATCACTTTGAGGGGGCGGTAGTCCGCACTTCCTAAAATGAAATTATCGTGTTTACCCACAATGGAAACCATAAAGGTATAACTCAAATGAAAAATAAAGAAGAATAAGGAAAACATAAACATAATATATATCATATATAAATAGAGTGACATCTTAATGTCCACCATTATAGGTGTTTAAAGGAAGATTGAACAATCATCGTTTCGTGAGGCAGAATTTCGTCAACCACAGAAACAGTATGTTCTTTAACCATTAGATGTAGATGCGTGTAAGTGTAGCTCGAAAGATTCTTATAACAACATCCTAGTATATTTACGATACTGGAGTTGTTACAAAAGAAATGAATAAAAAGAGTTTAGGGGGTTGGAGAAGCAAAATAAAACAAAAGAACACAAGTGAAGACATTACCTTAAAATCGGGTAACTCTCTTAGATTTGAGCTCAAAGGCATCCTTGGGAAGACTTCTGCCCAAAGAGAGCCTTCAAGGAGTAATAGAGGGATGTGGAGAGACAAAATGGGTAGGGGTTGGTTGAGCCAAAGGCTTTTTAAGTCTGGGTAAGGAGGTATAGTTGGGGGCCCTTTATAAGAGTAGAGGAGGGGCACTCTTGGAAAGGTATAAAATGTAACTTTATTTTCAAATGAGTTTCGGATTTTAATGGTCCCACATTAATGTTTTTAGAGTATAAGGTGATAAGGGTTCTAAATACACCCATCCAATAGGTTTTGGACATGTTTAGGTCTTATATGCTACATTATCTTTCCATTTTATTTAAATCCTTTATTAATGAGGTAATCGCTGCATCATCATGATGTTATAAATAATTCAAAAACTTTAATGTCTAAAAATTATAAAAATAATATCATGATGTAGGAAATATTTTTAGATTTAAAATTAATATTTATAGTCCAAAAGATCATTTATATAGATAAAATTAAAAATATTTTACTTAGGTGATACATTCTTTGTCACATTTAACATTCATTAAAAATAAAAAGATAAAAAGTCACTTTCTCACAAAAGTGATTCCATGGGGCCCACAAGTTTGGAACAAGGCATCCCATGGTCGGTCATGAGACAAAAAGTATCCTTAGGACACATGTTGTCATCTTTTTGTATTATTATGATATCATTTTATTATCTTTAACTACCTGATTACTCGTTAATCAAGATAATTAAAGATAATTACCATTGTTACTATTCATAATGTCCAAAAATAAAAGAGTCCTAATTACATAATTTGGACCTTATGATTCAAAATATGTAATCCATTTTACCAAATTCCAAACACATAAATTGCAATAATTGATTTAAAAATAATTCCCGTTGTCAAAACAAATAGCAGGTTTTTTGAAACAATATCTATGAAAAGTTTCGCATTAGTTTATGACCAATTCCAAAGTGAAATTAATCCTAATGACCAACATTGGATTAAATGGTAAAAATATATTCAGATTACACTTTAAGACCAATTAAAAATATAATCTAACCATATAATTAAATTAAATGGCAAACAGTTTTGATGTAAAATGCAGTATTTTTGACTATTCATTAAAAAATGAACATTGTCAGAAAAATACCAAAAATTAATCCAATTTAAATTTCAATGTCCCAATAATAATTAATATGTTTATTTTGACAAATATAGATTATAAAATTGTCAAAAGTTTTATTTAAAAAGGGTTTTCCATCAAAAGGCAGTAAAACAATCTTTTAAGAATATTAGTGTATTCCATGCATATGATTGTATTTATTTTCATTTTAAGCCTCTAAAACACTATCTAAATCATTAATAGACATAGACAAAAAATATCTATTATTCATTACTTACTTGGGATGTTACAGATAAATCCTTTAAAAATGTTTGAAAGTATGAAGTACGTCATATAATCATATCCTCAAGGAGTGTCAAACTAGGTGTGCAACAAGGCATGTTGTCATGCACCATTTTGTAATCGAGTCTTACCCAATATGGTGATATGGGGGTTATTACCCAAAGGTACATATGTCCAAAGTAACATTAACATTTTAATATACATGTAGGAATTTATTTTCTTGGAAAACCCCACACATATTACTTTACTAAAATTTTATAATTCCTTTTTCAATGTAATGGGGTAGTTTGTGCATTATAAGTGCTTTAAAAAAGACAATGTTGTGAATGAATAAGTAATATATGATTGATAATAATTAAAATGGATGAAAATAATATGAAATTAAAATATTTTTGGTATATAAAATTTTATCTAAAATTAAAATATAATAATGGAATTGAAAATGAAACATAAATAGAATGATTGGGGACCCTTACTTCATCATAGTAACAACTATACTTAATGATTCATAAAATGGATTAATGGGAGAGAAATTGTCTATAATCACTTTGAAGTAAAAAATGAAAATTTGAGGGATATATAATAACAAAATACAATATTAATATTTAGCAATTAATAAGCATAATATAATTAGGGAGATTGAATAAGAACATGGATTGGAGAAAACACAGGATAATTTCAACAACATAACAGGGATACATAATGATTCATGGGAGGGAATAGTGAGAGTGAAAGGGGTCAATCATCACTTTTAAATTTTAGGTTTATTAATAGTTTTTTAAATCATATCCCATAAATAGTAATTTTAAATCAAATGCATAAAACAAAAAAGGCGCTTGAATGGAAAAAAGGGAGAGTGGCCCCTACCTTGGAAGAGTTACTTCCTAAAATGTGAGATTGGCACATTGAGGACTTGAGAAAACTTTAGAGAGAATATTTGTACAGTAAAGTTTCCATATATTTATGGATTATGGAATTTTAGGGGTGAAGAGTGGGTAATGGATGGTATTTATACTTGATTAGGGGTGGTTTTGAATGAATTAAATATTAGTTATTTTATTATTAAGCCTACCGCTTGTGAGATCAATAAATTACAAACATTTTTACGGATTATTAATATGTTTGGGGGTTGTTCATATACATTCATGAACTTCAAAAATATAATAATACTTTATATCAATCCCAATTAATGTGTATAATCCTAAAATAGTATTTATCTTTCAAATTCCAAATCTTGTTTCCAAAATGTATAGAATAAATTTATAAATTAAAAGTAATACTTTAAAAATAATTATTATATTTATTAAATATTATTTTGATTAAATAAAATATCTCTTAAATTTTTATTCATAATGAAATAATAACGATGCCATTAAAACATGGTGATTTTTAATGTGGCAATATTTACATTTTCATATAAAATTCATCTTTGTCGGAAAATTACCAAAATATCACCATAAAAAAATATATCTAATGATTCTAAAAATCAAGTTTATTTTACCCAAAAAAATATCTAAATAATATAATTTTAAAATTCAAATAAAAACATTATTTGTTGATATTTAGTAAAAAATTCTCCTAATATGAGATTTTTAACTTTAAAATGAATATACTTTTTTATTGATATAATGTAATTTTATAAAAAAATAAGCATTCTGGCCATTATAAAAAATTACATAGGGATTCATTAAAATATATTATCATTTTTTAATTATTGAAAAATATTATTTCATAAAATAAATTTTTATTTAACTCCTCCACATAAATAATATTTTAATAGAATATTTTTATATATTCAAAAAATAATAATCTTTTAATTATTAAATAATATCAATTGGCATTTAAATATTTCGATGAAATCAACAATAATAATGACCAATTTTTTATTGATTAATGGTCATAATTTTGATCAACCATATTAGAAGAAATACATAAAGGATTGTGATCGTAATTCAGTATAAATACTCCTTTATTCTGAATTCATCAGTCACTGCTTTTCTTAAAAATGTTCTTAAACATCCATTGATAATGACCATTATTTTTATAATGAATCTCTTCTATTTTACAATCTTTATGGTAGGATCGATTCTCTTAGTGTATTTCAAGCCTCTAGGATTTTTTTATTGAATTTATTATTATTCCATGTGTATATCATGTTACTATTCCTCAATGAATTATTCCATATCAATGCATCATGTGTAAGGTTATTATGAAACATAAAAGTCTTTTTCGGTGTCTAATTGCTGAAATAATGGGTAATCTTCTAGATATGATTGTTTAATAAATTTATTTCTAAATAGAATAAAAAATGTTTTATTGAATTTTTTTATGAAATGTTTTACTTAACCTTATAATATATATATTTTAATTTAATAAAACTTATACACATAATAATATAACAAAAAAACATGTATAATTAAAATATAAAATGAATCATAATTCTAAATTTATATATTACTATATATTAAAATTCCAATTATAATGAAAACACACATCATGATTAGTTAATTATTAAATTATAATGACTTTATTATCGATATGATTCGAGAATAAATATATTAGTAAAAGGGATGTAGTTATCAAATAAAAATACATATTTAAAAAATCATTTTTATAAGTAAAGATATGTATATATATATAATGATGGGTGAAATAAATAGGGCATCATGAATTCCAATAATAGGTGATGTGTCCTTGTCAACCTTTGGCCATCGGTTCAAGCCTTGTCTTCATCCTAAATGAGATGGGTTATTTCCCATCCCATGATCTGCTCTTTTTCTAAAATCAATTTAGTAAATAAATTTATATTTTCCCTGAGAAATATGTAAATGAATAACATAGGTGATAAATTCTTCTATAAATAATTGGTAACATCAAATAAAGTTATTTACTTTGCAGTTAAATTTATATTTCTGAATGAAAATTTGTAAAAGTATTATTCATAAATTTGGGGGTGTGACATTGAACACCCCTTAACAAAATTGCATCCCCACAATTTTAGTCATTGATAACCACTTACTAAATTGATATGTTCTCTTAATTGTTATCTGTAGAAGAAAACATTATATATACATTAGAAATTAAAATACTAGGGGGTTATAATTGATATAATATACCTAGTTCTTTTAAGATATCTACCTTAGTCCCTATACCAAAATTTTCTTAAAACTAATTCCCAAAAAATTTCAATTTTATTTTATTCTAACTATATTCCCATCATCATGATCAATAGTGAAATACTTACATTTATTTTCTTTTTAGTTTTGAAAAAGTTGTTCCTTCCATATTGATAAAAGATATTAAATATGTTGAAAGAACATAATTAATTCATGAATTGATCTAATATCCACCAGGTTATAATGTAATTAGTTACCTCTTATTCCTAGTATTCAAATAAAAACAAAATAGTTAATGGTGACTAATAAAAAATATCTAAAAATTATATAAAATTTAAATGACCATCTTATTAATGTCTAAGTTACTCGAGTTTTATACGAGTATATTCTTTTGTTCAACATATATAACACTTGGATCAATATATGTTTCTTTTGGTTGGGTTTTCTCATACTCTTATCCCAATTCACTAAATGACTACCACAAAATTATCAAGAACTTTTCCAAAAATGATTAAAATATTTTCTCTTAAATATCGTCATATTTTTATCCATAAAAGTAAATATAATTTAATATATTCCATAAATTATGAATATGTATGTTTTGATATAAGTTATCCAATATCATTTTACTATTAGGTTATAACCATAATCTTCTAACTATGGTTATTAAGTATTCTATTAAACTAACCTTTGATACCGATTATAAGGTCCTCGAATCCATCACCATAGATTTGGTGACTGATTTATTAAAAATGGTACACATATCATAATATATAGTAATGATTATTTTAATATCCTTAATAACCATATATATTTATAAATGAGTTTTTCATTAATTTGAAAGAAATAATTCAATGAAAACATGCAAAAATCATTATTATCCTTGAAAATACATTTATCATAATTATTACTCCACTTGATTCATGGGGGAAATGGGAAACAATATAAAGGGTGCACTCAGACACTTAGTAATGGGGTTACATATAGCGGAATAAAAATTGGTTGAATGGCATAAATAAATAGATTGAGTCATTACGTATCAAATGAAACTAAGAGAATAATTAAATCCACGGCCAAAATAATAATTAATAAATTCTAGGATAATAATAAATTAACATATAGCGATGATAATTCTTAATTTTGGACATCTTAACCATGTTGTCCAGGCCTCGTGCCAAGACATCTTAAAAGGTAAGGACACTCCCATTACCCTATCTTAGACGTCTCATGGGACCAAACAATAAACTAAGAGGATATATAATTATGGGAGACACTTGTCCCATAAAATTATAATTAATTTCATTATATATCAAATATTACATTGCATAATGATCAATTACATGAACAAAGAAGATACTTAGAATTAATTTCTCAATGAGGCGTATATTATGTGATCTTTCCATAGAGAAGAAAGAATTATATGGTATGAATTTATTTTCCACCAATACAAGAATTATTTAATTATTTATGATTTTTATAATGTTAGAGACCAATTTAATGAAATAGAAATTATTTAAAATGGTGTGTACATAGCATGTATATAATCCAAGCATATCCCCAAGTAGTTTCATACTATATGTGTGGAAAGTCTTGTTGTCATATAGTAGTTCCCAATAGATTCTAGCTCAATATGGTGTTTTCGGGGTTATTAACCATAGGTAAATATGTTGTAGAGACAAATCCAATTTTTTCTCCATAAAAGGATTTTTTTCTCAGAAAACAACACACACATTACTTAACCAAAACTTTAGGATTCCTTTTTTAAAGTAACGGAATAGTTTGACCATTATAATGGCTTTAACAAATACTATATTTAGAGGGAGTAAGTAATATACCATTGATAATAACTCAAATTTATGAAAATATAAAAGAATTAAAATATTTTATCTGTATAAAAAATATTAAAATTAAATAGAATAAATGAATAGAAAAGGAATCTTAAATTTAAGCATTCGGGGATCCTTACTTCATCATAGTAATGGTTGTACTTAATGATTTGTAAAATGGTTTATTGAGAGAGAAAGGGTCTCTATTCACATGGAAGTAAAAAATTAAATTATTGGGGATATTTAATAACCTAATAAATCATGAATATCATGGAATTTATTGTCATAATACAAGGAGGTAGCTTGAATATGAACTTGGCTAGGAAAATTGTAAGTAAATTTTAGTATCATAACAGGGGTACATAATGAATCATGAGGGGGATTAATGAGAGTGAAAGGGGTCAATGTTAACTTGAAAATTATAAGGTATGTAATAGGTATTTGGTAAATCATATCCCATCAATTATAATTGTAAATAAAATCATAAAACAAATTATATTACTGAATGGAAAAGAAGAGAGAGAGGTCCCTTTCCTTGGTAATGTTTCTTCCTAAAACATGAGAGAGTGGCACTTTGAGGACATGAGAAAACTTTAGAGGGTATATACTGAAGTAAAAGTGAACCAAAATTCATGGATAATATAATTTTAATGGAGAATATTGTGTGATGGGGGGTATTTATACTTGAGGAGGGGTGGGTTTTAATGAATTAAATATTCATTATTTTACTATTAAGACATCCACTTTTGATATTAAGCAGTTCCAACCATTTTTATTAATTATTAATAATATTTAGGTGGTGTTTGTAAATTAGAGTCATTCAAAAATTGTATTATACCATCTATTCAACCCTATTAAAGTGTAAAATCCACAAATAAATTTTATCATTAAAATTACAATTATTACCCAAAATGCAAGGTATAAATATAGAGATTACAATTAATATTTTAAAAGTAATTTTTTTACTTATTTAGTACTATTTAAATTCAAAAAAATGTTTCATATTTTTTTATTCACGATGACATAATAATGATGTAATAAAATCACAGTGATTTTTGAAGTGGTAATATTCACTTTTTTAACTAAAATTCAACTTCATCTGAAAATTCCCAAAAATCCCATTAATCTAATTTTTATGTGTTGAGTCTAAAAATAAAGTTTATTTTATCAATAAAATTATCTAAATATGATTATTTTAACATTAAAATAAATATCATTATTTATTGATATTTTGTACTTTCCTAGAAAATATTAGCATTCTAACCATTATAAATAATTACTTAGGGATTCATAAAATATATTATCATTTAAAAATTATTATATTATATTATTTCATGAAATAAATTATTATTTAATAATTACACATTAATCATATTTCAAAATAATATATTTATAGTCTCTAAAAATAATTTAATTTTTTTATTAAATAATCATGACAATCATTTAAATGTGTCAATGAAACATATAAGAATAATGACCGACTATTTTATTAACCAATGATAATAATGATAATAAAATATATTATGTATGAAAAATTAATATTGATGAAAATATTTCCCTATAAATACACCTTCATTCTCACTTCATCAAACAATATTTTTCTTCAAAAGGTTCTTCAATATCCATCGATAATGTTGATTATTTTTTGAACGCTTATCTTCCTTTTTATGATATTTGTGGTAAGAGCAATTATCTTTTTGGATTTCAAGACAGTGGAGTTTGTTTTAATCAATTTATTATTATTCCATGTGTATATCCTATTACTATTCCTTATTTTATTATTCCAAATAAATTCATTGTGTTTAAAGTTATGATGAAATTTAAAATAATTTCTATGTATTTACATGATGAAATAGAGGGTTTTTTACTAGATATAATCATACAATAAATGTATCATTATTAATGGACAAATAAATGTGTTATTGAATTTTTATTGTTAAATGTGATTCAAAACCTTATAAAAGAAATATTTTAATGTAATAAAATATATACAAATTTTAATTTATAATAAAAAATCTATAATGAAAATAAAAAAGGAAACACAATTTAAAATTTATATTTAACCATATATTAAAATTTTATATGATAGAAAATCTAATTTTATTAGTGTGAAAATATGCATCACGCTTTGTTAACTACTAAATTCGGATGAATTTATTCATGATGTGATTAGGAAATAAAAATAATCAAAAAATAATGTAGATATCGTATAAGACTACATATTTAAAATAATCATTTTTATAATAAAATATAAGTATATATGTATATATTGAAGTAGAGATGAAAGAAATATGTAATCACGAAGGCTGATAGATGGTGACACGTTCTTATCACCCTTTGGTCATGGGTTTGAGCCCCTTGATCATGCCAGATGTGATCAGTTGTCGCTCGGCCTATGAGACACACATTTTTTAAAACCATTTTAATAAATAAATGTATATTTTCCATGATAAATATATAAATTAATATCATGGGTGATAAATGTTTCTAAAATAATTACTTATTTGAAAGAAGAAAATTTATTAAGTAGTTATATTTATATTTTTGAATGAAAATCCATAAAAACCTTCTTTTCAAATTTTGGGATGTTACAAGTTATTTTTGATATATTTATTACATAGGAATAACTATGTTAAAAATATAATATATATTCATTTAATCTATAATTATTTCCATCCAATCAGAATGGAAATGGAGAAATATATCACATGAGTTCATGAGGTGGTAGTTTTCTTTACAAATGAGAGACATTATTGTTTTTGAATAGGTTGGGTGGTTAGAATATAGAATAGGAATTATAATTAAAATGGTAAAATAATATCATATTAATCATATATAAAAATTAAATCAATCACTATATCTAGTCGTTATAGGTTGTGGTAGAAAATTAAAAACATTGGTTAGTGAGGCGATATCCCGTCGTACACAAGAATGATGATTTTATAACTCACATGATATAATAGGACATGTATATATGTCATTAATGTAACAAAACAATATTGAATTATATATGGGATACTAAGGTTATTATATATTCATTTTTTAATAATAATTTTAGGATTTTAGGGAAGATTTAATTTAAAATTCTCTGTTAGGGACGTTACCTCTTCTTCAAAAAACTTCTTTTAGTTTACAACAAAACCCTTCCTTGGTTTGATTTATGAATGAAATAATGAATATAGGAACAGAGGTGTGAATTAAGGGAATTAATTTAGTATTTATTTTTAGAAATAATGGGTTATAGAAGTGTGAAGTGTATATGAGAGGGGGTTTCCTTTTATAATTGAGGAGAGTGGAACACTTGAAATTTTTTAAAATAAAAAAAGTATCCCATGTTTTAAAAATTCCACAAGACTCCAAAATAATACATTATCAAACATTATAGATAATAAGGTTCATGTACCATCACAAATTTGGTTTTTGACAAATTTTTAGGTCATTTTTATTTTTATCTTTTCAGTTTAACCCCCGGTAAACTAATTTTCACATTAACAACAGCAATTAATCTGTAATACTTTTATTATTCATAATGGTCAAAAATTAAGTTGGCCATATTATAAAATATAAATTATTATTATTCAAAATATTGAATCAATTTTTCACAATTTTCTTCACATAAGTGGAAATTGTTAATCTAAATTTATATTCGCAAATGTGATTAAAATCGATTTTCCAAAAAGAAAACCATCAAATGTTTAAAAAGATTTTAAATAAAAATTCATTATTAAATTTATAAAAATCTTATAAATTATATTAATATAAATATAATTGAAGTAATTTTATTTTTAAAACAATATTGAAATAATTTTTATTTTTTAAAAAGCTTTAAAATAAAATAACAATATTATTAAAACCCAGTATTTTTCACTTTTGATCAAAAAATATATCTACACATAAATTCCAAAAAAAACACCCAATTATAATTTTAAAATGATTATTTCAAAAATAAATTTGATATTTTCTAATAAATTTACTAAGAGTGTCAGAAATTAATTTAAAAAATAAATGTGAAAAATGTAATAAAACTATTTTTAGAAAAATATAAATTTATAATATAAAATTGTATTTATTCTTATATCTTATCACAAAAACAAATAATATGAATTTTAAAATTTTTATTAAATAGATAATATATAAAATTCATTAAAATCATTCATTAATTTTTTTAATTTATTGAGGTAAAACTCATTTATGTGCATAAAAATAGTTTTTCATGAAAATATTTCTATTATTTTCAAATAGTTTTTATATTAATTTATAATTAATTGTACACAAAATAAATCATTTTATATACATTTATAAACAATATATTTTTATATTATGTATTTTCTTATTGATACCTTCTATTCTATGGGTTAAGTGATAAATATCATATTAAATTAAAAAAATTAATAGTATGTCACATTTTATTTATACTTAGTGTTGTTGGTAACAGAAACTAAACATAGTGTTCTATGAAACACAAGACTATATTAGTGATGCATGTAAAAAAAATATCGAGGAAGTAAACATTATTTGAAAAGATATATTTCAAAAAATCTATATGTGTCACACACTGACAATGTATTTATGTACAAAAATCCACTATGATTCACTAGATCATTTGAAATATTCTTTTGGATATAGTCACTCTATTTTATGCTCACTTCCTTTACAATATTTAGGGTTTGGTCACTCCCCATACAAGGGGAACTCCCTTTTTTTCTTCCACACATTTATTTATATAGAGGTGTTATTGGTTTATATATGTGAGGTATCTTCAATAGATTGGAAACATGGTGATATATCTTTAATTAGATTGAAACCACACTTTCATCTTGACTCTTAATTTGATTCTTCTTTTTTTCAGATTTGTTATGTTCTTCTTCTTTACTTCTAGATGAGATCGAATCCTCAATGTGGGGATTTCAACTTATTCTACCTCTAACTCAAAAATCCTGCACTAAATATAAATTTATATTAAAATATTTTTTTTAACTTATAATTCTATTCAACTGTAAATTTCATACAGATATCATTTTCATGAAACAATCACTTTCGCATAACTTTTACTTTAATAAAACTCCAAATTCACATATGTGTATCCTAGTAACTCCCAATGAAATAACTAGTGAAAGTTAGATCCTTCACACAAGATATATATTCACACACAAAAAGGTTCCTACAAATAGTATGATGATAGAAAATAGGGATTTATGTAAGTTACTCATGAAACTCATAGGTCTGCATAACAATTTCACATAACATAGACATTAGTGAATTTAGTGCATTTTACTCTCAAGAACCTCCCTCATCCAAGTCTCTCTCCTTCCTCTATTGTTCTACGTTATGTCTCTATTATTTATAGGATACTACTGACCATTTACAAAACTTTAAAACTTCAGTTCATCCATGTAAAACATCACACAACATTCACTTAAATTGGTCATTCTCACTACTCTGTTTCACAGAACTTCACATTTGTGTGATTCCTTATTTTTAATAATTATAAAACAACTAAACATTAGATGATAATTAATTTATTTCTATATTTATCCTCTTTTTCTCACTCGCCTCCATTTTAGAAGTATGTTCTTGAAAATATATTTCATGAATCCTCCATATTCCCATGAAACATTTTTATTTGCATAAAAATGTTTTTATTATCATGAAAAAATGTATTCACACAAATTACCTATTAAGAATTCCAATCTTGTTCAATAACTTTTCTTTTTATGATTTTTTATAGATTTTATTTTTTTCACTCATAGAAATCGTCACTTCTATGATAATTATACATTTTTATCAAAATTTCCCAACAAAAAATTTAGAAAACACTAGGAAACATCATAATTTTCAATCTTCTCTATAATGATTCTTTTGTATGAGTATAATTTATTTTTATTTTTATTTTTATTTGTATGTAAACTTCTTGGATACTTTAAAAAACATACCAATACACAATAATGGTTCCATATTTTAAATATTTTATGCAGATTCATCATAGACTCCAAAACTTATACAAACTACATTATGTTCTTTAAAATTAATAGACGCTGTAAAACATGATCATCATTGTTGTCCACAAAAATCCTCTTATATGTGAACCACCTTATGGTCTTCTATTCAATCTAGCAGCTTCCAAAACATGAACATGTTTATTTCACCCACTATATTTCTTCTTTCTTATATTATTATTACAAAGTAATTCCACTCCTTTTGGATACATAATCATATCCTCAAGACACAAACTAGTTTCCTAATATATAGAGATATCATGGAGTCAATCTTCATTCCTCAAAATGGTATTTCATGTGTACCTCACATCCCCATGTCTTTAACAAAAACTCATAATTCAACACACATCCTCAATATATATCATCAAATAATCAAATTCATGACCACTTTGGTTACAACATTCTCCTAATTTATATTTTATAGATAATACAAACATATATCTTACTTCACCTATAAACTCCAAATTATTCAATACAATGGAAGGAATTAGGATAAATCTTGATATATTTTTCCATTTTTTAATAAAATAAAAGGGCTTATTCATATTAATATTTTTCTTATGTGATCCCCCTTTATTAAAAAATTTCAAAGGGGATATTTTTTGTATCCCTTAATTCCTCTTTATTATTAAAATCACTGAAGTTGTTTTTAATAATCTTTTTGTTGTAAAATAATCCTATTAAATTCTTTTTATGGTGATATTATTATCTATATACCATAAAATTCATCAAATCCCATTTAACACAATATGTTTATATTAAGAATCTTCTCGACTATATCAACTATTTGAATCATTTCATCAAAACATTGGGTTTTATTTTCACATTAACTCTTTTAAGATCAATTTACTAATTTTTGAATAGTATAAATCTAGATTATTCATCCATTCTCTAAGAAAATTTCATTCAAATGTAAATATAATTTACATAAAGATTTCAATATGTTAAATTGACACTTTGTATTTAAACCATCAATGTATTCTCTAACCATATTGTGTCAAAATTTAGTATAGTAGTTAAGAGTTTAAGTTAACAACATAAAATTTGTCCATTTCACTTTATCACATTAAATAAATGTTACCAAAAATACATTTTCCCTTCTTCATCACATCATGTAATCTCAATAATACTTTCACCAAACTATTAATGAATAATAAATAAGGAAAAATGGTGTGAGATATACCACATATTGGATAAACTGATACAACTTTTCAAAGATAACCTCATTATACCAGTTGGTATGCATGATATTTAATTATTTTTCAGAATTATCACTTCATATATATGGGTAAACAACACTTAATTATTTTAATCAACTCTTCTAGAATTTATTCACCTTTATACTTATAACACTTATCGACACCAATTGTTGAACTAATGCAAAATGTAGAATTATTATTTTGAGTGGAGGAAAACCCTATTGCATGAAAGTAATTCATCTTATAAGTATATGATAATATTAAAAATAGTTAGATAATACTACAAATTTATTATAATAACTATCAAATATTAATTACATAACGGTCATTTCTTATCAGCATGATATGTCATTTTCTTCGAAAACAAGTCGAATTCTTCATCAGATTTGGCATACAGTCACATGTTGATCATCATATTCACCATGATACCATGAAAAATTTCAAGTATTACTTTGACATTGGTTCAACACTATATTATTCTCTTCTTTGTTTGATCATCTTCATTACAACAAGAAATTTCAAATTTAAATAATACATTATCTTATTACATCGTGAATTTCATTTCAACTTAATCACTTTTTCTCTTTCAAAGAGATCACATGTTCCCATTAACACTTTCACACCCCATGAATCATATCCCCCAATTAATAATGAACCGCATAAAAATAGGTAGAAACATATAAAATCATAAAGATAGGGGTATGAATGTAATTATTAAGTAGAGGGTTGTGGTTGATGTAACACCTCGTGATTTTAAAATATGTACATTATGTTTGATATCATATACAACATGCAACACTAATCTTAATAAACCCATGAAATATATTATATAAATATGATTTTTGTAACCCACCTAATGAATTTATTAGTATAAATAAAATTATCCACATTTTAATATATATATATAAGGGTCCTAATCAATACAAATTTATTGATTAATTATTTGGAAATAAGAACACAATTTCCAATATAGCCCTTTGATGGTTCAAAAAAAGAAAAACCAATGTTCATCATTCTTCAAAAATATCCTCACATATCCTATCATTGTACTATTTAATAATATAGTTTCCAATATTTTTCTTTCTAATAATAGAATTTTGTATTATCAATATGGGATTGTAATTGTTTAGAATTTTTGTAAGAAGTTTACGTAGGTAACCTACCTAGTGTTTTAAATCATGATGATTGAACTCATGATAATTAATTTTGAATTGGGAATGAGATAATATATCATTACATTATAAATAACTTTGGATTTAGAGAACTCATTGAGATTCCATTATGGGTAATGATATTATCAATCAATTTACATAGTGCTAGATTTATTGTTTTCCATATATAGGGAAATGTGTTAATATAATTCCATATAGGTGTTATGAGTTGTTTTGGTTGAAAATAAATGACTTTTTTAGTGATGGGATGTGATAGTTTTTGTAGTATATTTTTTCCCTCATTTATGTTTTATGGAAAATTATTATTCTTTGGAGAAGTCTATCAATGTGATTAAGTGAAATGGGTTATATACATGTTATTGGTAGATATAGTGGTCTTTAGGAGAAGCCTATAAGATACACCACTCTTGGGGTCTCATTGTGTATGTGATTATTTAATAGAGAAAATTTATTTTATATATTCATACTCAAAATAATAGGATATTGGTCGAAGTCAAACCATATAACTCTACATCATGGTATATTCAATTTATTCCTACATTTTGGGGTGTTAACCCATATGAGATTTGGGAAGTGTTAAATATTTTTTTCTTATATCATGGGGTATATTAATTATCTTTAAAAATATTGAATATATGTGTACTTATTTAATTTATACAGATGTTAGAACAATGGGTATTCATTCTAAATATTCTCACTTAGTCTTCAGGCCAGTGAGTTGAGAGTGACATACTTGATGCTAGTTAATATGTAGATGGTTTGATGTATTGTTTAGGCTAGTCTAAAAGGGTGTTTATGGATTATCTAATTATGGTTTCTTATAATAATTTCAATATAGAATGTGTTTTGTGGGGTTTTATAAAGTGGAAATTATTCTCTCTCATGGAATATCTTTTTGTGATGTTGTGAACGCATTTAGTTGGTTTTTAATTGGTGTGTGATTTTCAATGAACCATTTAGATTTATCATTTTTTCATTATTTTTAATGTTTACATATTTTATATTATTATAATTAGTTTTGTTATTATTATTACTACTAATACTAATATAAAAAACGGTTGTCATATTGGGGATCATGGTACAAGTGGTATTGATAAGATTAGTTGAGATATTTTTTTAAAATATAGGATATATAATGAGATGGGTATCTAATATATTAAATGACAAGGGTTCAATACCAAATCCTTGTTAATAAATGTATTTTGAAAATCAATGGATGGGAATATTGTTATAAATTTAAGGAAAGGTGGAATGACTAGCCTAGGGATGTGATTACATATTTTGTATGGTCATAAAAAGTATATTATAAGCACTGGTTGGGTGTGAATATTAGTGAACATTGTTGGACTGAAGGAAACAGTACCTTCTTTATCAGGGATAAACTGTCTTGGTATAGGAATATAGGGACTGTGAAACACATTGTATCCCTAATATGAATAAAATATTCATAAGGAAATATTTTATATCATGAGATATTGGGTTATTGAAAATTTAAAAATGTATGCATGAAGGTGTTGTCTTAGTGATCAACTATGTGGTCTATTGATGAATGATTATGGGTAGAGTTGAAATACAAAAATAATGTACTATCATAGGTTGGTTTAAATTAGTTTGTTTGGGTAGAACATGATGGGTACATCTTCTGTGTGGGTTAATCCTAGAGGGAGGTTGTGATATAACCCATTTTGGGTCCATTGGATTTATGTGTGGTATCTTTTAGTTGTAATTCCTCTACACTTACTTAGAATATTTTATTACTTATGTTCTTTTTCTTGTTTATACTTATATTATATTTTTTGTTTTCTTAGTTTTTTTATTTTTATTATGGATATAAAAATCTCATAAGAGTGGGGGAGAAAATGGAATCATTGGTTACTCATAGATAAAGTCTAATATATTGGTACATTCTATAAGAAAATATTTAAAAACCATAGATTATTCATCTACATTTAAAGTTCATATTGACTTGAAGGGTAATATGGTTATCTAAAAAGGGTATATATTTTAAAAAATAATTAAAGATGTATGAATTAAATAATTATCCAATTTTAAGGGTGATGAATAAATATACATTTACCATATCAAAATATGGAAATCAATCAGTTTTGTTGAATCTTTGTGTAACCACCAGGAATTAATTTCCCTAGAGCCAATGTCTATTTTATTAAAATGCTATAAAATACATAAATCAAAATACCTATAATTTTTAGTTTATTAGTATCGGGAATCTAGATACATAAATGGATAATAGATTAAATTTAAAATATAAGATACAATACCTAAATACAAGAAAATTTATTATTTCTCATTAAAAATCAATAATTCTTAGCTAGTAATCTTCATGGTTTCCTAAGGAAATGAGAAACAATATAAAGTGGTGGTCTTAGATTATCATTAAGGAGTAGTGTACATCAGAAGATTTCACAAATAAGATTGGAATAAATAATATGATTGGAATAAATTAATTCAATAAATAATTTAATTATGAGAATATTATATCCATGGATTAAATTATAATAAATAAATACCTGGGTAAGAATATTTGATCTCATAATGATGGAATTTATAACATAGAACATTATAAACATACTATAATTTCCTCATGAAAAGTACTTATACATAAATGATTAAGTATTACACCAAATACACTAGCTATTTAATCTCATGTGACCTATCAATGCATTAAGGGGATATATAATTTTGGGCCCCACCCCTTACCTAATAAGACCAATTCATCCATTTTATGAGGAGAATGAAAAATATATATCATAATGTACCCTAAGAAACCGAATATAAAAACATGGATAAGTAATCAATGGTTATCCTTATATAAATAATAGAAATATGGAATGTCAAAATTTCCCCATTTAATTGAATAAAATTGATATCTATTTGAGTATCCCATAATAAACTAAGAAACTATATGATTCTAATAATGTAATTGATGTTACTCTCGTAAAAGGAATGAAAATATAGTATTAGTGAAGACTACATTCCATATTATAACTATGTCAATAAGAAATAGTTATTGATATAAATATTTTTCAATGGTAGGAGACCAATGAAATGACCATAAAATTCTCCCCAGACCCACACTTCAGGATCTAGTTCAATAATTATAAAAATATATATATAAATTGAAAATTATTTCAATACTATAAAAATATATTCAAATCCTTTATTATGATTCGTAAAGATCCTTCCAATAATCCAAAGCATATCCCATAAAAGTATCAAACCAAGTGTTCATTTAGGCACACTTTTTTTCATAGAGTGACAGTCGAGTTAATATCCATCCATTCCTTTTCAGGTTCATTACCCCCATGTGGATCAAATCGAAGTCACGCACCAACATATATTATAAAGATATGTATTTCAATTCGAGAAGAATAAACACTCATTAATTTATCAATAAAATTAGGCGGGTTCCCAATATTTATATTTAACCATTGGGTTTCTACTAAATTGTAATCATTTTAAGGGATTATGAGTGGAGTATAATGGGTGGTAATAATGATCTATCATTGATAACATGATAATAAATTTATAACAATGAATGATAATAACATTGGACATTTAAATGAAAATGTTATTGTAAATTATTACACAAATAATGGATTAGAAGAGATTATGGACCCTTATATTAGTATAATAATGGTTTATGAAAGGGCTATAACAACAGGGAATAAGTAATAAATTTTTAAAAATACATCAAATAGCGGATAATACGGTGGAATTAAATATATGTAAGTATATGAAAACTAATTTTAAATGATATTATAACCAAATGATTGAAATTGAAATGAAAAGTGGGGGATTGGATTCCCATAAATCATCATAATAACGGCTATGGAAAAGGATATAAATAGATGGGATGTGTAGTATCTCATTAACAATACATAAAATGTATGTTAATACTATGAAATTACATGTATGGTAGTACATCAAAAATAATTTTAATTGATATTCTATCAAAAGGGTTATAATAAAAAAATTAAGATGAAGATTGGGAACCATTATCAAAAAATTTAGATTCTTAAATATTTAAAATAACACCATATAACCATATGAAATCCTTATATAGACTCTTCAGAGAGAATACAGGGGGATAACTATGCTTACTAATTTTTTATTAAAGATGAATACAAGTATGGGTTGGTATCTCTAGCCAATGAGGGAGATTAGTTTATTAATTTCAAAAAAAATATTGTGTAAAAATACAAAAACATTGGCTTAACAAATAATTTAGATCATGTTTTCTCTAATTTAAGAATTTTTTTTTGTATTTCATATTTTTAATAACTAACATTCTTTAAAATATAATATTTTGGATTTGAAAAATATTATTATTCCAAAAATATTTTTTTAAAATCATTAAAATACAATTTAGATTTTGTAATCTTCATTATATGTTTGGAAAAATAAACTTTATTAATTTAAATTACATTATTTCAATGAATAAACCCATTTTTGGATGAGAAAACATTTAATGTTACTCTTTAAATGTTTTTAATCAAATATTGTTTTATAATACTTATGTTATATCTATACCATATTTCAATTTTTATTGAAAAAAAATATTATCTAAAAATATTATAAAAAATATTTTTTGGATATTTTTGACATAATGATTCCTAATGTAATGTCTTTTTTATATAAATATTTCTATATCTATAAGAAATTTAATTTTTAGATAAAAAACTATTTCATTTGTCCTTAAAATTCAAAAACTATTCTTATTTTTATTTTGAGACATGCATGTGAAATTATATTCTTATTATTACTATATCTATATATATTATTAATCATTAATTATGTTATTACAAAATTATTTTATGGTAATAATTTTAAAAACTATTATAAATGGAATTTCTCAGTTTTATATTATATAATAATGTATAGTATTATTTTAATCAAAGAATATAATTTTCATTGATTCATTGTTTTTTTGATGAAATTTTTAATTTCTATAGAATAATGTTATTTATTACATTCTCTCTCCCTTAAATAATTTCATCCTCAAAATCTAGGGTGTATAAAACTCGCAGAAAAAATGGGTATTTATTCCTCATTTCTTCCTATTTATCTCATGTTGTTTCATCCAAATTGTGATCAATCCAAAGAACTTTCACCATTTGGGTTGTCCAATTCTCTAAAAATTTCTCTATAGTTTCAAGAATCTAGACAGGTTCTTCATTAAACAAAATGTTTGGAACAAGATATAATTCATCAGTGGTGAGTACATTCCAAGGGTAATACATGTTCTACCATAATATTGAATCTTGAAAGACTATTATCACTTTAGAGAGGTATGGTGATAAATATAAATGACAATCCATGGCTCCATTTCTCTATAAATTTTAAAAAGGTTCAGTGTACCACTGAATAAGATTCCCTTTCTCAAAAAAACCTAACTCCCTTCCATGATGATATTTTCAATAAGACATGATCTCTAACATGGAAATAAAATTCCATATTCTTATTTTCTGTATAGATTTTAATATAATTCTAGGTAAATCAGGCCTTTAAATTTTTTCCTCAATGAGTTCAAGAAAAATTATCCATGTTTTACCAACTTCTTCCAAAAAGGTTGAAGTATGACATCATTTTTCAAACAAGGACATATATAGTTCCATTTGAATGATTGAATGTAAGATATTGTTTTATATTAATTCTACTAGAGGAATTTATTTCTCCCATGTTCCTTTGAAGTAATGTGATCATGACCTCAGTATGTCCTCTAAGGTTTGAATGGTCTTTTCATATTTCTCATCGGTTTGAGGATGATAGGGGGTTTTCAAATGTATATTGGTGTCTAAATCATTTAATATAATTCTCAAAAATTTATATGTGAATCATAAAATTGCTAAATGTGAATCATGAATTCTATCAAATTAATTGATATATATTTTTCCAAGTCATTTAAATGATATATCATCACTTATTTATTAGAAATGTAAAAACATGGTATATTGATCTAAAATGGTACATATAGATTGATTCTTCTTATATATCCTATAAATTCATATAAAAAAACTATTGTAATGTTGTTCCACATACACATTGGTATTGGGAGAGGTTTCACGATACCCTTTTGGAGTTGTATATCAACATTTAATTATTATCATTCCATATACCTTGACCCATAGTATTTAATTTCCCACTTCATTTTTTTCACCAAATGTTCTTTTTTAAATACCTATATATCTCTTTACTACTATGGTGTATAGTGAAGTTTGTGTTATGGGATTCATAAAATAATTCCCTCTTTATCTATGAGAATTATGGTATATATTGTCTCTTCAAAAACATAAAAACACAATCTTCATAATTTGAGTCTATCAATTTTTCCTCTTCCATGGTTTTAATCTTCTTTTATAAAACCATTCCATATTTTTAAGACATTTAATATTATAAAGAAAATATGGGTTTTCAATTACATGTAAAAGGAATTATGATAACCATTGAATAAAAATTTCAACATCCAACTTTATTAAATCCTTGAATATATGATCCCTATCCATCTTCATCCTGAATATAACTCGATGATCATTCCTGGTAAATGCATCAGCCACCATATTTCCCCTTCTATAGTGGTATTATATTGTACAGTCATATTCCTTGACTAGTTCCAACCATTCACTTCAATTAATAAATCATGCATTAGTGGATTCTCTTTTTCCATTTATATTTATATTATTGATAGAATATATCTCCACATTTGTTGCATACTCTCCTTCCCTTCAACAAATCACTGAGGTGTTTCTTCCTATAGTAATCACATGTTGGAAATTTCATCATTCCGTTATTTTCCTTATCAAAATTTTTCTCTACATAACACTTATTTTTCCTGTTATTCTCGTTCTTCCCATTGAAAATAAAAGAATAAGGAAATTAATTTCTGATCTTGATGGGACATCAAATTATCACCACATGTAAGGAAAGTTTTTCAAAAACTAATAAAACTCAAAGTATTTTATTTAACCTATTAAATAATAGATATTTATTTCTTCTTATATTAAATATATAGACCATATAATACCTTTATAACCTTGTAATTTTATCATCATACAAAGTAAAAACTTTTTCTTCCTTTTATATTAAATTTTGGAATTTCTTTTTCCAACTCAAATTATTGCTTGTGAGGAAAGTACATTTCAATGAATATAACCTTAACGTAATTTAATTACATATTATATCACTCTTATTCCTTCTTAGTGTTTGGAATAAATTACCACTATTGGTCAATATCTCCAATTAGATGACATAATTCCAAGATAACATTCTCCCTCTCACTACATCTCAAGGTATATAATAGATTCTATATAGACTTGATCTATTGTTTTATTACTAATGGAATCATGGTTTCCTTTAAGAATAGAGGTTGTTTCCTCATGAAGCAATCTAAAATTATTACACAATATTTTAGGGAAATAGATCATTTCATATGGTATACATTAATTTTCAGAACCTAAGTTTACTACTATAATATAGTTATAAACTACTCCACTCTAACACAAGACTCATTAACTTTATCTAGAGGGAAATACCTATTTTTTATGGGTGTTGACATAGTTTTCGTTCCATCCATTAGGTTCCACTTCTAATCAATGACATATACTTAATTAGTTTAGGAATAATACTATTAATTATAAATCTCAATATATAATATATATGAATTTATTACAAATGCATGACATTCAATTTAGAAATATTTTTTTGGAATATCCTAAGGGTTTATCATAATATTTGTGTTATCTAACTGCATTCCTCTAAATCTCAATACCATTGTTTTTAATATATTGTCTCTAATCCCAAATGTAACAAACCTAATTCCATTATCCTATAGATGGTTTTTTCTTATTAAAATGTAATAGAATACATAGAAAAGAATATATAGGATCTAGTAGTTCATAAATATATGAAAACATGATACATAAATGAACATTACATAATATCAAAAAACATAGATACATCATATAAATACATGAAAATTTATTTTTTCTCTATGTAAATTCATAATTCAGACACAGTGATATGCATGGTATCCTAGGTAAATGGGAAATATTACAAAGGGGTGAGCTGAGATGGTCATTATTGGGTAGTGTGTAACAAAATTTATCATTTATAAGCATGGAATAAATAATATAATATGAAAAAATTAATTAAATAAACAATGGAGTTATGGTCATAATATATGAATGGATTAAATAAAAAATAAATGCATGGATAAGAATTATAAATCTCATAATGAGGGAATGAAAACATTTGGACACCAGAAACATACCATTAAGGCCTTGCGCTAAGGCATCAAATATAAACATGTAAGGATTCTACCAAATATCCAAGATTGTTTTTCTTATGAGACATACCAATGAATCAATGGTGTAAATTATTTTTGGACCCACTCATTTCATGATTAGTCCAATGCATACATTGTTTGATAATAATGAATAATTAATTAGTATCACAAATTTCCCTAAGGAAACTGTTATGTAATCATGGATTGTAAATTAATAGCTATACATATAGAAATAATGTTATTATAGAATGTTAAAATTTCCCATTCAATGCAATAATATGTCCATTTAAGTGAAAATCCAACAACCAACATAGAAACTACAACATATTCACAATATAATGCATAGTAATCTTATTAATGTAATGATAACAAGTTATTAGTGATGGTTACTTCTCAAAGGGTAGTGATATCAATACTAAATAGTTAATGATTAAAATAGTTTGAAATTATAATATAACAAATTAATGTTACAAAAATCTCCCCAAAAACCACACTTCAAGATCTAGTTCAACATTTACATATTTTAGGTACATAAATTGAAAATCTATTTCCATGATATAATTTTTTTCGAATCATTAATTATTGTTCAGAAATACATTATGAAGAATAAAAATAATATCCCATGGGTGTATCAAACCATATGTGTAGTCAGGCGAATTATTTGTGCATTGAGTAAATAAAAATTTAACACCTAAAGCTCTAAAGTATTGAATAACAACTAATAGGGGGTGCATCAATTGTTCATTTTTTTAATTTTAAATACTATTAAAACATAACCCCAATAACCAGTTAAATTTTATAACCATTTCATCTTTTAGTAAATAATCAAGCAACAAAATGTGGTAAAGCAAGTAAAATACTTGAGATTTACAAGGTCTGGATTCAGTGTGAGAACCTACATTTTTTACATTGAAACTCTCATGGGTGTATGTAAATTCACTAGTATAAATAAGTTAACACAACCTGTTCCAAATTCTTTTAGATTCCTACTATCTCCTGATAAGACTGATTATACAAACTCCCATTATTTTACTATGTAGTTTAGAAAATAAGTGATCCAAAACAAAAGAATAAAGACACTTTTCAATATACTCCACAAATTTTCCTGGGTAAAATAACCCTAAGTCCAATGGCCTTTAGTCTAATGAACTTATTCTAATTGACTTAATACGATGCTCCCTTTCTCAATATTTTCCTGAAAAACATTCTATTCTTTTCATAACAAAACAGGTATTTCTTATAAACTACTCAGAACTAAATATGAACTTCCTTAGTTCGATGAATTAAGTCTAATGGAATTAGTATGATGAACCCATTTTAAATATAAAAAACTCAAAATCTACTTAAATTCCCAATATGATCCTCTTCAGTTCTGTAATCAAAACATGCAAGAGTCTAGCCTTATTCTAAGATATCAGTCTGTAAAGAAACACTTGACAATAATTATGTAGTGCTCCACATTTTCTACATAACAAAATGTTTCAAAGTATGAATATAATGTGATTCTATTTTTCAGTGAAACAGAATAGAAAAATCATGAAACTAAAAAAATTATCATTTACAAAAATTCCAAAACATTGAAAATCGCTAACATTTAAACATCAACATTGACTTCTTCAAAACTTCTCAAGATTTCTCTGAGGTCAGTCTTCTTAGACAAAAAAACATTTCTTTAGTTTGATATAAATTCTTTGGATTCAATTTGATATAATATATTTAAAATTATTACAATAAAATGTCCTTAGAACACCATGATATATTTTTCTTCATCCCATTACAATCTAACTATCTTTCACTACTCTTTGAAATATGACTATCTTCATAAAAGATAGTCTAAAATAATTTCCTCGTTTAAGTTTAACCAATTATCTTTACATTTCAAATTCATTACATTTAAATCCTCATAACGATTCAATTATAATTTATAATGGAAAATCATTATGATGTTTTTCATCTAATGAAAAATTTGAAATTCTTAAAACATTATCATATTTACACAATATGACTTATGAAAACTATTTTATCCAGTGCTTCTGGATTTGATGTAATCCTAATAATTCCTCTATTTATTCAAAATCTTTTTTTATGATAGTTTTCATGATTTTTGAGAACATAATTACTAGTAAAAATTGTCTGATTTAGGATAGATTGTATGAAAACTTTTAAACTCATAAAATTACAATCTTCATTCAACATCTTCAGCAACATGCTTATTTTAATCAAATTAACTTGTGACTTTCTAACAAAAAATTTGTCTTATGAATATTTAACTTCATAATGATGGATATGAGTCTGATGAAGCATTTGATCAATGATATCATCATTCTAACTATGTTTATATCTATATTTTCTCAGTTTAAAAACCTGAGTCTAGGGATCCTCAATCTGATCCTATATGTATAGAAAACAAATTTTTGAGAAACAAAACTTTTCTCCCCCAAACTATTTGGACTCAAAATTCATGAAATATCATCTTTCTTTCCATACTCATTTTGATAGACCGGGCTTAATCTTAAAGAAAAAACATTCTTTTACAAAAAGGATAGTTCTTAAAAATATTAAAAATTATTTCAAAAAGAAACATCACATAGTGTCTTATATCTACCCCTTTAGATTTTTTGACAACACTCATTAACAATTTTTTTTCAACTCTCATAAATTTTTCACAACACAACTTTTGTAAAAAAAATAATGTTTTTTTACATTTACAAAAACACAAACTCTCTAAAAAAATTCATGGCACAATACTATTATAGAAAGTAATTTCTTGAAGGAATTTCATCTCATAGTGGTAAGAAAATTTTTCATCAATTTTAAGATAAACATTTATAACTTTTATTTTTCTCCCACTTTTCGTTTTTTTCTCTCCTATTTTAAGATAACCACGTCCTCAGATTTATAAAATAAGGTTAAGAAAAAACTTCTTAAAGAGTAAAAAATTGTCACTTTTTCTCCACATTAGTCAACATAATCCAAATCAAAGTGGGGAAAATACTTAAGAGATTTAGGATTTCATTGGAGGAGGTTTAACATGAAGATACAAACATAACTCAAGAAGCCTTTCTTTTGGTATTTCTTTTCTGAAGATGTCAGCAATTTGTTACTTCATTGAGATATATTCTAACAAAATATCCCCAGGAATGACTTTCTCTTTAATAAACTGAAACTTTATATTAATTTTTTTTGAAATGTAATTTTGGACATTAATTTGAGAAATATCAATTTCACACTGATTATCAAAAGGTATCTTTAATGGATTAAGAACTCTTACTTTCAAATATTCCAGTTGAACATTCAACCATAACATCCTTGTAAAACCATGAGTAGTTGTAACAAATTTTGATTCCATTTTTCTTAATGTTACTAAACTTTGTTTCTTACAGTTACAAATTACACAATATTCACCCAAGAAATATATTATTCCTAAGGTTGATTTTATATCTTTAAAATATCCATCCTAATTTGAATTAGTATAGCCATGAAAATTCATCTCATTATTCATTTTGTATAACTACCAATGTGAAGTTGTTATTTTGAAATATTATAGAATTCTCTTTGAAACACATATATGTTATTATTCTGGATTATTTTTATACCTATCACACAATGTCATAGTATAAAAAATAGCAGACTTTGGGGCTGTAAGGTAATGTAGACTTCATATCAGCTTCCAAATGCCTTTCGGTTTACCAAATTTTCCAAAGTAGCCTTTACTCAAATTTGTTCTCACATATACTAAAGTAGAAAATTATTTGGATTCTTTCCTCTCAACCAACTTTAATAATTTCCTTTCATGCTTTTCTTGAGATAAGAAAATGTACTTTTCATTTTTTTTGAACTTGTCATCTATTGAAGAAAGTCAATTCTCCCAATATTGAAATTTTAAATTTATTATTATTTTACTGAGAAAACTTGTTAAAAAAATTTTCTTTCTCCACATAAGAAATTATAGCATCTATATAAATAGTTACAATTAGAGTTCAAGAATTAAAATCATTCACATATTAATATCTATAAACTTTTCCTTTAGTAAAATTAATTATTCTCAAACAGCTATCACATTTTGAATTCCAGACCCGTGGGGATTGCTTCATCCCATACATGGATTTCTTCAATCTACAAACCTTGTTTTCATCCTTATCATGATAAAAAATTTAAGGTTTTTAATTGAAAACATCTTCCTAAATTTACCCTTTTAAGAAATATGGCATTTCATCTATGTGATAAACATTATAATTTTGATGTACGACCACTGATAAAAACATAATAATAGTTTCAAATCATGAAACTGAGAAAAAAATTCATCCAAATCCATACCTTTCTCTTGTGCATAGCCTTTACAAAAAAAATTTCTTTGTTTCTTGAAACTTCTCCTTGGTAATTTAGTTTTTTCTATAAACCAACTTTTTTCTAATAACAGTTTTATTTTCAAGCCTTGGAACAATTTCCCATGTTTTATTTTTCTTAATATAATCCAACTCATAATTCACAGATTCCACCCAATATTTGTGTTTAATAGATTATGAAATAAATTCTAGTTCAACTTTTGAGATAAGTGATGTTTGATTTTATAATCTCAATTTTCTTCTACTTTGATCTACATCCTTATAATTTCCAATAATATTTTTTCACTCTCCAAGATTTTATAAGATAAGAAATTTCTAAGCTTCTCTTCCTACTAATCTTTCCTCACCACATAATTACCATGAATCTTGTTAACGATGTTTTTAGTTACTTTCAATATAATTCTAAATATCCATTTTAACTTCCATGTCATTCCCAAAATATTTTGTTGGGGAATTTTTATTTTTAATTAATTTTACATCATATGAGTCCACCAAACATTGTAATGTTATTTTCTAAAATTTTTACTTCTTTCATTCGGTGAATAACCCATAAAAATTCCTTCTTCATCTCTCGCATCAAACATTAGTAGATAAATATTTTTTATTTCAAGTAAACATGGACTTCCAAAAACATTGAAGTACTTAAAAGAAGATTTTTTATTACAACACATTTCAAAAGAAGTAATGTTTGATTCTGGTCTAAAGAAACATGTTTTTTGAATATGTAAAGTAGTAATAATAGCTTCTCCCAATTTGAAAATTGAAATTTTGTATTATGTTAGCATGCTTATTTCCATTTCCACCTAACATATGTTCTTTATTTTTACTAATCCATTTTTATGTGGAGTGAAGGGAGCACTATACTAATGTTTCATTCTATGATTTCTTAGATATGTTTCCAAAGTGTTGCCTATGAATTTTTTACCATTAAATATTCTCAACTTCTTTATATAATCCCCCATTTCATTATCAACTTCTTTCCTCAGAAATATAAATACTTTTATATCCTCTAACTTATGTTTCATAAACATGATATTTTTATCTGAATGAAATTGTCAATAAAAGTCATAAATTATAAATATCCTCTTTTAATTGATGTATCATCAACTCACTTAAATAGTAATGAATAAGTTTTATAGGTCTAGTAGACTGAATCTCAACTATCTTATGACTTTTTTTAGTTATATTCTCTACCTAAAATGTAATAAAAACCTCTTCAAATCTTCTTTTATCTTCTAGAAAATAAGAAACATCATCCCCTATAGAAACTGTTTTCATGTTTTTCTTCCCAAGGATCCAAATTCTTTAGTTCCAAAATATGTTTTCATCTTCAGCACTCAAGTAACATGAGTTATTAAACCCTTCAATTTGAAAAATATTACCATTAGTTCTATCTACTTTTGTGATAACTTTTCCATCCTTCACACCATTAATGATATAAGATTTTTCATGAAAATTAATTCTTTTCTATAATTTCAAAGTTAACTTACACTTAGTGTGTTGTTTTTTGACTCGTAAATAAATAAAACTTCCTTATATTTCATCTTTTCCACTTTAATCTCAGACATTCTGGTTCCTATAATTATTACAGAAATATCATTACCCAAGGTAATTGCTTATCCATCTTGACATTAAGTATGTTTCAATATATTTATATCACCTGTCATATATGAAGAACAACCAGTTTCAAGTATCCATGGTTTTTTTCTTTTAATTTTTTTCAAAGTTATGTCAATAAAAAAAGATATTTCCTCAACTTTATTCTATCGAAATTTCATTTTTTCTACCATAAGAAACTTATTCTGGAAAAATTTCCATACATATTTTAACATGATGACTAAACTGATCAAATCATCCATAAACTTCTTCCGTAGATTGAAATTGAAATTTTTTTTTTGGAAATTTTTTAACATCTTGATACTTTTCTTTTCAAAATTCCTATGGGTTAGGAAAGTTACTCATCCTTCTTTCAAAAATGCATTAACTTGGTTCAAACGTTCTTCCAAGAAGTGAAATGTTCTACCAGTAATTATAATTCATGAACCCATAGATTCCAAGACACCCGTAATATCCATAAAATCTTGATTTTCTATTTAATTAAGATCATTATTTGCAGAAACATTGTTTATGTTGATAAATTATTCATAATTAAATAAACTCTGGGTGTAGACCAATTTTCCTACTAAGATATTTTTCAACTATTGAAGATCTAATAGGATTATCAAATACCATATCAATACAAACATTCTTAGTGCTTTTGGTATCACTTTAAATGTTAGAAATATTAGATGAAATATTATTTTTGGAGTGTAAGGATTTAACATAATTCTTGATTTGAGCTTCTTCAGCAATTTTAGAATTTTCATCTTTTACTCATGATGTTTTCTAATGTTTTTATTCATATTTCATAAGGTATTTTCTAAATCAATAAGTTTTTATTGAAACTTGTTGAATTCTTTTTCCTCGGCTTCTAACTTTTTAATGATATCTTCAACCATCATTCCATGTTCGTCAATTCTATGTTTGTAACTTAAGATATCATGAATGTATTCTTCCTCCTACTTGATTAAATGTTTTATTCCTTAAGAAACATCCTAAAAATTAAATAATCTTCCATGACATATCATAATCCTATGATGGTGAAAATAATTTCATTTACTCTCATGAATTATTAATCTACAGTTTCTTCATATATCATTCTTATGTCTACTTACTTACTATGCCTTATTTGAATATTTTATTTCATCAAATTAGTATTCCAATAGAAAATAATTTCCATATTATCCCACATACTATTTAATTTTTTGAGACCCATCACCTTCATATAAACATTTTATGGTAAGGATATATGGATTGAATTTGAGTATTTTCCACCAATATTGAAATTTTTCTTATCATCATGTTATCGGGGAATCATTCTCAATATGTTGAAACCTTGTTGTATAAGCTTAAACAAATTCTAGGTAAAGGCATAGGAGATAAGGACTCATCCTAATTTTAAAACCATCATAATTTTTTCCATAAAATGTAGGAATTCCACTACAATTGACCGATTTGAGATTATCCATGAGAAGGATTCAATAAGGGACCCTTGGATTTGACACTAATTGAAGTTTCCAAGGATAAAATAACAACTGAGAGGAGGGGATTAATTAGTATTTCACCTTTTGAAAATTTCAATAATTTTAAAACATAATTCCATACATATGTTAAAGTTTATATCCTTAACATATTTTAATAAATGCTCATGAATCAAAATGAAAGAAAGTAAAGAACACAAGGTTTACAATATTCGAACTATTTTTGAGAAAATAAATCCTTTCCATAGCCAATCCAATGGGTTTATAGAAATTAATTATTTAGAATAAATGAATAAAACATGTTCTTACTCCAATTAAACACCTCTTATCTCCCGATATGAATTATTATACAGACTCGCATCAGTTTTCAAAGTTTCTTACAAATAAATTTAACAAAATTAAATAAATACTTTGTTAAATATTCTACATAAAATATAATGGGTTTTGTTAGCCATACCCAATGGACTTCAATCTAATGAACTTAGTCTGATTGACACAATATGATGCACCATTTCTCATTCTGTACTTGAAGAAATATTCTGTTTTGTTTGGATAAAAAAACATGTGCTTCACAAAAACTACTAAAAAATCAATATAAAGGTATTTTGTTCAATGAATTTAGTCTAATAGACTGAGTATAATGAATCCATTCTCAATCATCAAAACTCAAACTCTACTCAAATTCTCAATACAATCTTCCTCATTCTGGTAAACAAAACATTTAGGTGTCTAACCTTCTTATGGGATCTCAAACAAGAAAGAAAAACATCACAATAATTATGATGTTCTCCACAATTTATTCACAATAAAAACTTGAAAATAAAGGAAGCATTGTGATTCTATTTTTATGAAACACAAAATAGAAAATAAGGGTAACTAAAAAAAATTCACCACATAATCAAATTTCAATACTCCGAAAATCACTTGCATTTAAACTTGAACTTTTACTTCTTCAAAACATCTCAAGATTTCTCTGAGATTAGTCTTCTTGAAAGAAAATCTAACTTTTATTCAGTCTGTTGTAAATTCCTCATCTTAAATATGATATAACTAAAAAAACATAATTACAATGAAACTTTCACATCTCGCCACAATCTGACTTCCTTCCTCTTCTCATTATGATCTGACTATCTTCAACTAATTACGATCTGACTTTTGTGAACTACTCCTTACAATCTAATTATCTTCATCAGAGTTATTCTGATTTAAATCCCTCCTAATAGTTAGTATAATTATCATTCTTTCCATAGTCAGTCCAATGGAATCCTTATAATGATGGAATTAACATTTATAAGGGAAACTCGTTACGATGTTCTGCATCTAATAATAACTCCCCTCAACATCATTGAAATTATTGAAACTTCATCAAATTTACACATTCCTAATTCTGAAAAGTTCAATGTTTGGTACCTCTAGGTCAATAAAATCTCTAAAACTCCACCATTTCATCAAAATAATCTACCATGATAGTTTTTATGATTTTTGATAACTTCATTACTATAAAATCATCATTTAATTTAGGTTAGAAAGTATGATTACATTCTAACTCTAGACATTACTATCTTCATTTAACCTCTTCAGAAACATTTTTACATTCATTATAATGAACATATGAATTTCCAACCAATACTGTGTTTGATTAATATTTAACTACATGTTGATCGATCTAATTTCAATGGTGCATCAAAACAATAACTTCATTTTTCTGACTACTTTTTCATCTGGTGTTGTTCAATCTGAAAACCTGAGTTCGGTGCTCCTTAGAATGAACCTTTGTGCCTAGAAAACAAATTTATTAAAAACAAAACTATTTTCCACCTTTATGTTATGATTAATTCATTCAGTAAATTTTATATTTCTTACTTAAACTCATTCTGATAGACTGGGTCTGATCTCGAAGAAAAAAAACATTCTTTTACAAATAGTTCAGTTTTCAAAAAATAAAAATCTTTGTTAAAATCAAAAACATCAGAAAGGTTCATCAATACATAACCATTTTTCTAGGGTTATTACCCCTAGGGTTATTTTAACCAAATCCTATATCAACTTGTATTATCCAAAAGTGGATTTTATTTCACGTAGACCACACTCTATTACTTTACCAAAATCATAGAATTTGTTCCCATATTATGATTTAACGCTTGGATATCAACTAATGTTTGGGTGTTATAATGTATTATGATGGTAGAATAATGAGAGAGATTTATAATAACTCCTTGATAATATGATAAAAATTTATGAAAACGAATCATAATAATATTTTATATTGATATGATAAAGAATAAGAAATGATTACACAAATATTGGATATGAAAGGATTAAGGACTCTTATATCATCCAAACAATAATTAAGGAAAGAGATATAATGGGAAAGAATAAGTAATATATCATTAATAATATATCAAATAGATGATAATACCATGTAATTACAAACATATATGTACATGAAAAATAATTTTAAATTAAGTTATAACAAAATAATTACAATTGAAACGTAAAGAGGGGGATTGGGAACCCTTACATCGGTGTAATAATGTCTTAATAAAAGGATATACTGTGAGTGAATAAATAATATAACATTAAAAATATATCAAATGGATCATAATATAATTTAATTAAAATCATGGAATTATATGAAAAAATAATATTAAATTATATTATAACAAAATATTTAAAATTTAAAGGGAAAGAGGAAGATTGGGAACCCTTACCTTGAAAGGAATCTTCTTAAATCTTGAGAATAACACCATAGATCCTTAGAAACTTCTTTTATAGATTCTAAAGAGGTAAAAAGATTTGATAACTAGTCTCACTGATTTTGGAGAGAAGAGGAATGGGTGGATGGGTGAGTGTTTATAGAAAATGAGGTAGAATTGTTTATTAATTTCTAAACATGGATTGTTGAAATCTTGTTTGTGGAAAATGAAAAACCATTGGTTTACTCATTTTTTTATCTTATGGTTTTTAAAATTTAAGATTTGGTTTTTATAATTTATATTTATAATAATTAAAATAATCTAAAATATATTATTTTTAATATAGAAAATATTATTAATAATAATGATTTTTTTAATCATTAAAATATAAATTAGTTGTTGGATGATTCTTTATAGGTTTATAAAATTAATTTTATTACAATAAATTACACTATTTTATTTAATAAAAAAAATTTAATCAAAAAATATATTTTACTTAATATGTAATTTTTTTTCATTGTGATATCATAATATTTATTGTATACTCCTAGAATAATTTACTTTTTACACAAAAAAGTGATTATCTTGGAAAATTATGAAAAATTGCTCATTGGATAATTTAAACATACTAATTAACAATTTAATGTTCTGTTTATTAAAATAATTATTTATCTATTTCAAATATAATTACGACTGACTAAAAGTTTACTATTTATTAAAACGGAAAGAAGAATTCCAACAAGTAAGCATTCATACATATAGAGAAACAGTGTTGGGGGGGAAATGGTGGAGGCCAAGGTAATCACCATTAACTAAAAACTTACAAGCATTTGAAAGTAAATTCAGGATAGTGTAAATAATCAAATGATAATATTTTATCCCTTGGCTGGAAAGTGAATCGGCTAAAAAATTCCTTCCCTCTATGTCTAAATGTCATTTAATCCTTTATTGATAAAAAATTTTCATCTCATCATCAGATATGCCAGCTCCCATGGTGTATTACTTCTCCCTTATAGAAACTCATCCAACATTGCTGAGTCAAACTCAATTTTCACAATTTGAATATTATGGTTACTGCATATCATGATACCAGTTACCATAGCTCTCACCTCATCTCTAATGGAATTATAAGGTCTATGAAAGGAGTTTAAACCTATGTAAACTGAACCCACGTAAGGTCCTATAATGAGCCTTCTCAAAGATACGGAGTGGGTTATGCCATTGATTATATTCCCCAAGTCTCCCACCTATACCTTCTCCCTTTCCTGGAATAAATTTGTGGAATGTTGTATTCCTTTGTATGTATTTTTTTTGGCATCACATAGTATCCATCACACTTTTAAAAAGGTCATACCATGATCCCTTACCTCCATTATGTGTTGTTTAGCACCCACAAACTAGGACTTAATAACACGCTAAATAGTATCCCCATATCTACATAAATTCATTCCTTGTGCCATGAAGTCCCACACATCCTTAGCATAATCACCATGTAAAATCACATGCCACAATATTTCATGTTTTTCAATAGAGAATCATTGGCACTACAACACCAGTAGAACTCCTTTTTCAAGATATTCTCATCTGTAGACCGTTACTAGTTCCTCAATCACCAAAATAAAAAAACATCTTATTAGGAATACCTTTGGACAATAACTTCACTACCCATTCCCCCATCCCACTTATCATTTGAATCGTTTCCATATAGGACTACCTATAAAATTTAACTAAGTTAGACCCTGAGAATATACAGTGATCTAGTTCCTCCACCATCTTTATACTATCAAAGAAATTTTAAGCCCATATTCTAGAATGGTTGTGGGGAAATATGGGTAAGCACTAGCCCCATTCAATGAGATATTTGTAACTGGAAATCTTAGGTAAAATAGTGTTTCTCCAACCCATTTTCCCTTCCACATGTTAATATCTCCATAACCTATGATCCACAGGTCCATCCCATGAAGCACCTCCATGTGTTCAATAATGAAAATCATTAAACTATGAAATCGTCTGGTTTGGTACATCATGTTCCTCTAGTCATGACCTTTTATATTCTTAATAATCATTTCCCCATGAAATATCCTTTCTATAAAGTCACATTCCAACCTTGATTGAATGGAATGTCTGTTATTTATAACTCTACGAAGCCCAGATCACCATCATAAATTTTTATAGCCAATATTTTGTCAAGAATCCTTGTGGAAACATCCAGTCTTATTCCTATCCCATAAAAAAGCTGACTTAGACTTCTCATGCTTGGTAATAGTACATTTTAGTAGTTTGATAATGGAAAACTCATGCATTAGGATCGAATTAAGGACACTATTGATCAAGGTAATCTTCCCTCCAAATTAAAGAAACATGTTATTCAAGTGGCATATTCTTACCCTGTGTCGATTAATAATATCATTGAATAATTCCTTTTTAACCCTTCCATATGATTTAGGTGTTCCAAGATAATACATTAGAAGTTTCTATAATTAAAATCCCAATTTCTCTTAAATAACTTTCCTTCACCTACCATAACACTTAATGGATATACAAATATAGATTTTCATTGAGTTTATGTATTAACTGCTAAATATTCCAAAATTTTCTATAATACTATCGGTCGTTGTAATTTATCTTTGCGTTTTTTCAATGAAAAAATATGCCATTAATGAACAACAGTTGTGACACAATCCCATTCTGAAATATGATTTTATAAGGCATGTCCCTTACTACCTTCAAACTCTGTTGAATATTCCTCTTCAACACCTCTTGAGCCATGATAATGAGACGTTGGGATAAGGGATCACCTTGTCTAACGCAATAAGCATATTTAAAAAAAACTAAATCCCCTTCCCATAAGAGAGATAATAATCCAAGGTGAATCATAGTAGTAAAAACACAAGCTACAGAACCACTCTTAGAATCCAAGAATCATCATTTTTTAATAATGATTCTTCATTACATTCTATCATAAGATTTATCCATTTCAACCTTGATCATATTGTTAGACCTGATGGGCTTGTTATTAAGGTCCTCTTTTATTTCCTTAGAAATACCTATAGACCCCTGAAAAATCCACCATTGCAAAAACCCATGTTTTTTCTCCCTTATGATACTTGGGATGACCCTGATTAGACTTCTATTTATAAGACTGACCAAAATTTTATAAACAATGTTACACATACATATTGTTCTATATTGGTTGAGAGTGATAGGATCCTTAACCTTAGAGACTATTACAATCATGGAGTCAAAAATAGTCATATTCAGTCCTCCACCTATAAAAATATTACACTGGCCCTCTCACTGGTTTCTTGATGATGTCACGTGCATCAAAATAAAAGTCTCCTCGGATGTTTTTATATCTAGGGGCACTATTTTCTTCATACTGAAAACAATATCCTTGATTTCTTTAGTCCCAGGAACTACCTTCAAAGCCAAATTATCATTGTTTCCCACCAGTCTCAGTATATATTAAACGAATATATCATCACTATACTGAAAACCTTTCCTTCCATCATTTTTTCTTCTTACCAATAGATCCATAAAATAATAAAAAATAATTTTCCCAACATCTTCTATATCATAGATGTAAGATCCATCATCTAACATTATGTTGATCCTTTTAGCCACTATTTTCTCTTTAAACCATTCTTAAAAATAGGTAGTTTCCATGTCCCCCTCTTGTGGGAACAAATCTATTGATTTTTACTATATACATTCTCAATTTGCAACTATATTTATGCCATGAAATTCTACTCTTCAACTGGGATTCAAAATCTGTTATCACTCCAATCAGTTTGTAGGTTATTCTATAATATTTCAATCACTCTATTAATTCCCTCGAGGATAATGTTTTAATCCCTTCTAGTGAATCTCCACTCCTATAAATCCTTCCAAATATGATGTAACTGCTTTGTGAGGGACACCCATGTAGGGCTCCTATCTGGATTCTTCCAATAGTCTTTCACCATCTAAAGGAAACCATACTCCAAACTCCAATTGCATGAATAAAACAATAATTTTTCTCCAATATACTTTACTAGGCCTCAAAAGTAGCAGAGAGTGACCGTAAAATGATTTAATGAGATGGGTGATTGTTTCTTGAGTGAAACTGGAAATTCCTAAAAGGTTAGTGAGGCACTAGTTGTGCCTACTCAAGATTATCCTAACTCATTTTTTGTTGTTTAATCATGTGAATTTTCTCCCATAGAATCCCATTTCAAATAGTCATTTCATTTCTATGAAGTCCTTAAAGTCTTTCAAGGTGGAGTTAGATGTACAATATTCCCCCCTCTCGAAAGCCTCTACCAATGTGTTGAAATCACCTCCTACTAACCAAGGAAAATAATCATATTATAGTTATTGTAAATGTGTCTATAGATTTATCAGCTTAAAAAGCCTCGAAATTGGAATAGAAAAAACATATGATTATTTCTCTTCTCCTTGAAGTATTTCAGGTTGTAATAAACTGAAAAGAGGTCTCGAGTAACTCAATCAATATTCATTACTTCCATAAAATCCAGATGTGTTTTTTGTGATCATTTCCAAGAATGCTGATAGAAAAACCCATACTCTTAGAAAAATAAAATATGATTTCAATATCATGTTTATGATTCAGAATAACAAAAAAATAAGCTTAATGCTGCTGCAAATAAAAATCAATGAAAGAGCCCTTCATGCGCACCACAAACCCCAAGCATTCCATATTATAATGGGAATTAGTAATGAATAAAAGAAATATCTTTTTGACTGATAGAACATTTTTTAGACACCAATATTGAAAGGGACGCATCCCTCACCATTTCACTTGTGATATTCCCATTTTCCACTAACAATGAGCCAGCCTTCGAAACTTTCCCATCCAATCACTTATTAAAACCATCTCCCTCCGGGATCCTTTTATAATTCAACAGACTAAAAAATAGTTTTTTTATCAGCCTGTTACGACTGAACAGAAGATGAACCCCCCTCCAAAACTAGGTATGTGGGCAAGATCCTTCCAATTAGCGACTAGGGATCAACCTCCTCCCTTGATCCAACCAAAAATGACTTAAATGGATAGGAGCATCCCCACTTTATACTAGAAACGGTGAGTGTTGTAAATCAAACCATAATGGCATATACATTTTCTTCCCAAGAAGCCCATGTTTTCCATGTTTCGTGTATTCTCTATATGCGTCAGTTACATGGGTTTTTTCCCTAGGCATCCATATATTTTCCTTTGAATTACTTTAATGATTTTTGGTTTTTTATTTGTACCTTCATAAAATTTATGTGTTGTTTTGGGTCTATAAACTGATGCAATGATAGTCCATGAAATATATGTGAAATGAAAATCCTTAAAACCTTTTTTTCATTGTGTTCCAATTTCTTCCTCTTGTATTTCTCATCTTTTATAGCCAACAAAATGGTATCGCGGGCCATGTTACCAAGACATCCTCCATTTTTTTGAATATGTCTACAATCATGCTACAAGTTCCAACGTTTTATAAGGACAACTATGAGAGGGGTTTGTCCAAATGAAGGTGTTGTTCGAATCACAATAATTATGGGATACCATCATTGATGAGTATAAATTACCCACTATGGTTGAAGAAGTTTCCTTCAAAAATGATGAAAAGACAGATCTCAAAAATTAAAGGAAAAAAGAAAACAAGGTGTTGTTCCTCCTCTATAAAGGGTAAGATGAATCAATGTTATAAAATATTACTGAAGAAACATTAATAAATCATGCTTGGGATACCCTTTATAACATCTTCATGGGTGTTTATCAAGTGTAGCGGGTACCTATTCAAGCATTAAGATCAGTGTTCAAAGCAGCACACATGAAATAAGATGAGAGTATATCTGAATACTTCTCATTTTTTATTATCATTGTTAACAATATTAAAAGGAATGGTGAAAAGTGGAGGAAATTTGATTTATTAAAAAATAAATTTGATCTCTCATAACCATGTTTGAGCTTGTGGTTGTGGAAATTGAAGAATCAAAGGATTTGGAGAAACTTCCCATTGAAGAACTTGTGTGGTCCTTGCAAGTGCATGAGAAACAAATGCAAAAGAATGCAGTTTCAAAGCTAGAGCATGTCTTAGAGTCCATGTTTACTATACAAGGACAAAATAATGGCCAACCACAATGAGGATGTCATCCTGTAAGAGGCTGAGGGCATGGATGTCATCCAATATATCATCAAAAGAAACAAAATATTACCAGTTTCCATGGAAGAGGAAATGGTGTAGGTAAATTCACACATGGTTGTGGAAACATAAATAACATCCAATTCCAAAATTGTAAAATATTAGGCCATTATGCTTTGGAGAGTTAGAGGAAAATGGATCATTATGAATGGTCCTACTATGATGAAGAATCTCATTGTGAAGAAGAAGGTATCACACTCCTCCTCCCACAAGAAAAGGAATGTGAATGGATATTTGTGTGGTATCCCACCATGGGTGCAAAAAACCATATGATTGGTAACAAATTATTGTTTGAGGAACTCATAGAATATGTTCATGGAAATTTAAGCTTTCGGGACTCATTAAAGGTACCTGTGATTGGAAAAGGAAATTTAATGATCTATCTTAATACTAGTGAGTAGACTTACATTTCTAATGTGTATTACATACCAAGCATAAAAAATAATATCATCAGTCTCATCTAATGCCTTGAGAAGTGGTATGCCATACACTTGGAAAACTCTTCTTTGCGTATATAATATTCTCACAAGAGGCTTGTTTCTATAGTCCAAATGGTGAAAATTCTCATGTTTCCTATAAGGCCCCAGCCTTAATCATTACTTAATCTTGATTTATTTTAAGAATATGCATTGAGGATCTTTTCAGGTTTAGATTTTTAAGGAATTAGATCATATAACATGCATTTCATTCCACATTTAAACAAAGTGGTTCCATAAAGATAGTACTCATTTTTTCCATCAACGAAAACATATTCAAAATAAAACATGGATTCATTCATGACACTTCCTTTACCCTATAATCACATCATGTACCTTTCCCTTGACCTGTGAAAAACATTTCAAAAACTTGGGTTGAGCATAAAAAGCTCAGTAAGGGATATAAAAGTACGGAATGAAAACATTAGTCCATGTATACATAAAAATCAATGAAATCATACTTTACTCATAAAACATAACCACATATTCATACCTCATGAAATCATAAGATTTATGAATAACTCATAGAAAACATAAGACATAAAGGTAACTTGAGGCATTCATAACATTCTTACGTAGGGAGTAACCCTCTTGGTTACCTTTGGAATACCCTTCATAGTATATTCCCTAAATCTCTTCGGAGAAACCATAACGTTTAACCCCTTCGTGTTACCCAATGCATTGGAGAGCTATATCGGGCTCACACGCCCTTAGTTTATCACGGAACCACCCATCTTCATAATAATTCCCAAGAACCATAACATAATCGTATCATATAAAACATGCATAAAGGAAACATAATATTTCCACTTTTAAATCACAAGATATCAGTACAACACATTGATATAAAAACATTATGAAAACCATTTTCAATACCAAAATAAAATAAAAGTAAAACATGGTATTTATTTTTCATTTTAAAAAAATGGTATGGCTTGTAGAGGAAGCCAAAACTCAAATAATGGTCACGGTGGCGGAGAAGTCGTTGTCGCCGCATACGTACGACAAAAAAACATTCCCTTTTGTCATATAGTAATCACTTCATATAAAAATATTCCTTTTGAATAATCATAAAAGTCAAAGGGGTTTATACACCGTATAAAATAAAGTTGTGTATAAAACAAAATATGCCTCAATGAAAGGAGATTGAGACGGATTCCCTTACAAAGACGGTATCCTTGGATTACGGATAAATCAACTACATAATTATGTTTGACAATAGAATACACTACATATAAGTGGATATTATGTGAAAAACAATCAGAGGTTATTCACACATATTAATAGAATGACATATTCAAAGAGTGCAAGTTTATCCCAAAGAATCAAAATTGGGTAAAGAAGTTCCCTTGCAAAAATTCGAAAGCCTAACGACGTCACTTCAAAATTCAGAAAATGAGTTGATGAGAGATAAAAAGGGTATCTCATCACTTGGACATAAAATTTACATCAATAAGGATATATAAGAACATATCCCAACATAACAATATGTAAATTAAGATACCCAAAAAAAGAAGTCTTTTAAAAAGAGGAGAGTGAAAGGTTCTCTTACCGACTTATGTATCTTTCGAAAAATACACCCCCTGAAATAAGGACAATACAACATTGATGTAAATACACATAAAAGAAATTATATTACACAAAGATTAGAATAATGGGTAGTATATATACTACTCAATGGAAATGGTGGAAAATGTTGCATAAATTTCACGGGAATAAAAGTGATATGAAAAATCCCTTACGAAAACTCGGTAGCCTAACGGCGCCACTTAAGACATCCAAAAATGGATTGATGAGATCAAATATGGTCTCTCATCATATTAAAATAAAATTTACATCAAGAGAAATATAAAAGAACATCTCCCAGCATAACAAAGAGGATCTAAAAAGAAGTGACATAAAGGAGAGTACTTAAAAAGAAAGAGAGAGGTTGGATCTCTTAAGAAAATTCGGCAGCCTAACGACGCCAATAAAAACATCAAAAATGGATTGATTAGAGAAAATAGGGTCTCTCATCATATGAAAATAAAAATTACAGTAAGATTAATATAAAATAACATCCCAATCATAAGAAATATGAGCTTAAAAGGAATGACATAAAAGAGTGTACTTAAAAAGAAAGAGAGGGGTAGGATCCCTTACCTCGTGTCCGACGTGACTCGATTGCTCTTTAATCTCCTGAATAATAAACTAGTTTTAATTTATACTTTATTAAAAACCTTTTTCAAGTTTATTATTCCTTTTATACAACTTATTTCCATGTTATAAACAGTATGTAATCATTTAAGTTAACAAAGTTCGTTTTGTCGATATTTGGTACTTAAGTAAAAAATTGACTTCTTACAATTACATGTTGTTTATATGGTAAATGGTTCATTATATCCAGAATGATATTCATTATTTGGATATCATATATATCATATATATCCAGAATATACATGTATTTATAATAGTATATAACATTTAGAGGTAAGAAATGAAATGCACTGTTCATGGAGACGGTAAGTCGTACGTACGCATGAATGCTACTTTCATTTCTATTTCGTATTTAATGTAGTGAAATCATAATGATATAAGGTTATATTATAATTCCAGCATAATATCATATATAATAACATTAACTCCATCCTTTATACGTCTCACATATGGCATTAACGAATCAAATCACTTTGAGGGGGCGGTAGTCCGCACTTCCTATAATGAAATTATCGTGTTTACCCATAATGGAAACCATAAATGTATTCCATAAAAGAAAAATATAGAAGAATTAGGAAATCATAAACATAATATAAATCATATATAAAATATAGTGACATCATAATGTCCACCTTTAAAGGTGTTAAAAGAATATTGAACAATCATCGTTTCGTGAGGCAGTAATTCGCCATCCACAGAAACAGTATGTTCTTTAACCATTATATGAAAGTGTGTGTAGGTTTAGCTCTAAAACATATCATAACAACATCCTAGTATATTGAATATACTGTTGTTGTTACAAAATAAATGAATAAAAAGAGTTTAGGGGGTTGGACAAGCAAAATAAAACATAAGAACACAAGTGAAGATATTACCTTAAAATCGGGTAACTCTTCTTAGTTGGAACTAAAAGGGTTCCTTGAAGAGCTTTATGAAAAAGGTAAGGCTTCTAGGATGAGTATGGGGATATGGAGAGACAGAGTGATCAGGGGTTGGCCAAGCCAAAGTCTTGAGAGGTGTGGGTAAGGTGGTAGAGGTGGCGGCCTTTTATAAGAGGAGAGGAGGGGCACTCTTGGAAATTAAGGAAATGTTACTTTATTTTAGAATGAGTTTCGGATTTAAAAGGTCCCACATTGATATAATTCGAGGATAAGGTGATAAGGGTTCGAAACATACACATCCAATAGGTTTTGGACAAGTTTAGTTTTTATATTTTACATTATCTTTACATTTTGTTTAAAACATTAAATAATGAGGTAATCGCTGCATCATCATGATGTCATAAATAATTTAATCTCTTTAATCTCTAAAAATTATAGAAAAACTACTATGATGTAGGAAAACTTTTAGTCTTTTCAATTAATATTTATAGTAAAAAATATGACTTGTATAACCCTATGTAAAAATTGTGTTAGTAAAACATCACATGTTTTTGTCATTTTTACTTTTACTTTAAATAAAAGGCATTAATGTCATTGTCTTACCCAAGTGGCTCCATGGGGTCCAAAAAATATACCTATGGGTTGTCTTGGTCGGCCATGACACAACAAATAAGGATAGTACATGTTTCAAGTTCATTTCATATTATTAAAACATTATTTGTATCTTAAATTACACTAATTACCTCTAATCGCAATTAAAAACTTAAAAGTTACTATTCATCAAAAAATTATTTTAATCCCATTGAACTACATTTTACTTCTTAATGAAAACCATTTATGTAAGATTTTTGAAATCCAAAACACAGAGGTGCTAAAATTTCATTTAAATGACAAATCAGTGTTTTAAGAACCACTTAGTGGTTTCACTATTCATCAAAAATTGATGTTTTCCAGAAAAATACCAAAACTTCACCCTAAGCTATATTTGATATTCCGAATTCAAAAATGATGTCTATTTTACAAAATTCAAAACATATAAGTTGCATTAATTAATTTAATAATTAATTCCCGTTGTCAAAACAAATAGCGTGTTTTTATGAAACAAAATGTATCAAAAGATTGACACTACTTTAAGTCCGATTTCAAAGTGAAATTAATTCCAACAACCACTATTGGATTAAATGGTAAAAATATATTCTAATTTCACTTTAAACCCAATTAAAAATATAATCTAACTATATAAATATATTAGATTGAAAAGTGGTTTTGAATTAAAATACAACACTTTTCACTATTCACTAAAAATGATCGTAAAAGTCAAGGGGGTTTATACACTGTATAAAAGAAAGTTGTGTATAAAACAAAATATGCCTCAATGAAAGGAGATTGAGACGGATTCCCTTACAAAGATGGTATCCTTGGATTAAGGATAAATCAACTACATAATTATGTGTGACAAACGAATACACCACACATAAGTGGATATTATGTGAAAAAAAGCAGAGGTTATTCATACATATTAATAGAACGACATATTCAAGGAGTGAAAGTTTATCCCAAAGAATCAAAAATGGGTTAAGAAGTTCCCTTGCAAAAATTCGACAGCCTAACGGCGTCACTTCAAATTTCATAAAATGAGTTGATGAGAGATAAAAAGGGTATCTCATCACTTGGACATAAAATTTACATCAATAAGGATATAGAATAACATATCCCAACATAACAATATGTAAATTAAAAGACCCAAAAAAATAAGTCTTTTAAAAAGAGGAGAGTGAAAGGTTCCCTTACTGACTTGTGTATCTTTCGAAACATACACCCTATGAAAGAAGGAAAATAAAACATTGATGTAAATACTCATAAAAGAAGGTATATTACACAAAGAGTATAATAATGGGTAGTATATGTACCACTCAATGAAAATGTTGGAAAATTTAGGATAAATCTCACGGGAATAAAAGTGAAATGAAAAATCCCTTACAAAAACTCGGCAGCCTAACGGCACCACTTAAAACATCCAAAAATGGATTGATGAGATCAAATAGGGTCTCTCATAATATTAACATAAAATGTACATCAAGATAAATATAAAATAACATCCCCCAGCATAACAAAGAGGAGCTTAAAAGAAGTGACATAAAGGAGAGTACTTAAAAAGAAAGAGAGAGGTTGGATCTCTTACGAAACATCGGCAGCCTAACGGCGCCACTCAAAACATCAAAAATGGATTGATGAGAGAAAATAGGGTCTCTCATCATATTAAAATAAAAATTACAGTAAGAGTAATATAAAATAACATCCCAATAATAAGATATATGAGCTTAAAAGAAATGACATAAAAGAGTGTACTTAAAATGAAATAGACGGGTAGGATCCCTTACCTCGTGTCCGACGTGACTCGATTTCTCTTTAATCTCCTGAATAATAAACTAGTGTTAATTTCTACTTTCTTAAGAACCTTTTTCAAGTTTATTATTACTTTTATACAACTTATTTCCATGTTATAAACAATATGTAATCATTTAAGTTTACAAAGATCGTTTTGTCGATATTTGGTACTTAAGTCAAAAATTGACTTCTTACAATTACATGTTGTTTATGTGGTCAAAGTTTCATTATATCCAGAATGATATTCATTATTTGGATATCATATATATCATATATATCCAGAATATACATGTATTTATAATAGTATATAACATTTAGAGGTAAGAAATGAAATGCACTGTTCATGGAGACGGTAAGTCGTACGTACGCATGAATGCTACTTTCATTTCTATTTCGTATTTAATGGAGTGAAATCATAATGATATAAGGGTAAATTATAATTACAGCATAATATCATATATAATAACATTAACTCCATCCTTTATACATCCCATATATGGCATTAACGAATCAAATCACTTTGAGGGGGTGGTAGTCCGCACTTCCTAAAATGAAATTATCGTGTTTACCCATGATGGAAACCATAAAGGTATTCCATAGAAGAAAAATACAGAATCATTAGGAAAACATAAACATAATATAAATCATATATAATATACAGTGACATCATAATGGCCACCTTAAAAGGTGTTAAAAGAATATTGAACAATCATCGTTTCGTGAGGCAATAATTTTCCATCCACAGAAACAGTATGTTATTTAACCATTAAACAAAAGTGTGTGAAGGTGTATCTCTAATACTTCTCATAACAACATCCTAGTATATTTAAGATACTGGTGTTGTTACAAAAGAAAGGAATAAAAAGAGTTTAGGGGGTTGGAGAAGCAAAATAAAATCGGGTAACTCTTTTTTGGTTTGAACCAAAATGGTTCCTTGAAGAGCTTTCTGCCCAAGGTAAGGCTTCTAGGATGAGTATAGGGATGTGGAGAGACAGTGTGAGCATGGGTTGGCCGATAAAAAGGCTTTAGAGGTGTGGGTAAGGTGGTAGAGGTGGGGGCCTTTTATAAGAGGAGAGGAGGGGCGCTCTTGGAAAGTAAAGAAATGTTACTTTATTTTAGAATGAGTTTCGGATTTAAAAGGTCCCACATTGATATAATTCTAGGATAAGGTGATAAGGGTTCTAAATATACCCATCCAATAGGTTTTGGACATGTTTAGTTCTTAGATTTTACATTATCTTTTCATTTTATTTAAAACGTTAAATAATGGGATAATCGTTGCATTATCATGATGTCATAAATAATTTAATCTATTTAATGTCTAAAAATTATAGAAAAAAAATATGATGTTGGAAAAAATTTTATCTTTTCAATGAATATTTATAGTAAAAAATATGACTTGTATAACCCTATGTAAAAAATTGTTTTAGTAAAACAACACATGTTTGTGTCATTTTTACTTTTACTTTAAATAAAAGGCATTAATGTCATTTCTTACCCAAGTGGCTCCATGGGGTCCCAAAAATCGACCCATGGGTTGTCTTGGACGGCCATGACACATCCAATAAGGGTAGGACATGTGTCAAGTTCATTTCATATTATTAAAACACTATTTTTATCTTAAATTACACTAATTACCTTTAATCGCGATTAAAAACTGAAAAGTTACTATTCACCAAAAATTTATTTTAATCCCATTGAACTACAGTTTACTTCATAATGACAACCATGTATGTTGGATTTTTGAAATTCAAAACACAGAGGTGCTAAAATTTCATTTAAATGAAAAATCAGTTTTTTAAGTACCACTTAGTGGTTTCACTATTCATCAAAAATTGATGTTTTTCAGAAAAATACCAAAACTTCAACCTAAGCTATAATTGATATTATGAATTCAAAAATGATGTCTATTTTACAAAATTCAAAACATATAAGTTTCAGTAATTAATTTAATAATTAATTCCCATTGTCAAAACAAATAGCGTGTTTTTATGAAACAAAATGTTTCAAAAGATTGAAACTAGTTTATGTAACGCCCCGACCCCAGTTACCCATAGTCGGTGCATTACTTCGTAACATTGTCATGATCACAAAAGATCAAGTCTCGAAAGACCGATTAGTTTAGTAGCCTTGGAAACACTAGATACATTCATAAATGTTACATTACATCATAAAGTGAAAATCTACAATAACAAAGTCTCCATAGTCCACACTCATATCCTCTTCTGACTATCCCTGCAGGTTGTTCATAAAATACTTCTTCACATCCTGGAAAATATTAAAACATTGAAAGGGGTGAGCTCAGATGTTCAGTAAGGATAAAAATATTACAAGTTGTTCATGTGGTGAAATATCCATTATATACCTAATTATATTCATGATATAGATATCATATATCTCATATATATCCAGTATATACATACATTTATAATATTCCATAATTTTTAGAGGTAAGAAATGAAATGCACCGTTCATGGAGACGGTAAGCCGTACGTACGCATGAACGCTACTTTCATTTCTATTTCGTATTTAATGAAATCATAATGATATAAAGGTATATTATAATTCCAGTATAATATCATATATAATATCATTTAATTCATCCTTTATACATCCCACATATGGCATTAACGATTCAAATCACTTTGAGGGGGCGATAGTCCGCACTTCCTAAAATGAAATTATCGCGTTTACCCATAATGGAAATCATAAAGTATGAAATAAATGAAGAATACAGAAGCATAAGGAAAACATAAACATAATATATATATCATATATGAAAATAGTGTCATCAAAATGGCCACCATTAGAGGTGTTAAAAGAATATTGACCAATCATTGTTTCGTGAGGCAGTATTTTGCTACCCACAGAAACAGTATGTTCTTTAACCATTACACGAAGGTCTGTGTAAGTGTAAACCAAATACTTATCATAACAACAGCCTAGTATATGTTAGATACTGGTGTTGTTACAATGTAAAGGAATAAAAAGAGTTTAAGGGGTTGGAGAAGCAAAATAAAACAAAACAACATTAGAGAAGACATTACCTTAAAATCGGGTAACTCTCTTTGATTTGAGCCAAAGGCATCCTTGGGAAGGCTTCTGCCCAAAGTGAGGCTTCTAAGAGTAAGGGAGGGAATCTAAGAGAGTATTTGGGCAGAGGTTGGACGAGCCAAAAGGCTTTGAATGTGTGAGTAAGGTGGTAGTGGTGGGGGCCTTTTATAAGTGGAGAGGAGGGGCACTCTTGGAAAGTAATGAAATGTTACTTTATTATATAATGAGTTTCGGATTTTAAAGGTCCCAAACTTATATAATTCAAGGATAAGGTGATAAGGGTTTGAAATATACTCATACAATAGGTTTTTGACAAGTTTAAGCCTTGGATTTTACATTATATTTTCATTTTATTTAAATTGTTAATTAATGAGGTAATCGCTGCATCATCATGGTGTCGTAAATAATTTAATTTATTTAATGTCAAAAAATTATAAAAAAAATATAATGATGTAGGAAATATTTTTAGATTTCTAATGAATATTTATAGTCAAAAATATGACTTGTATAACCCCATTTAAAAATTGTTTTTGTAAAACAACTTATGTTTGTGACATTTTTATTTTAATATTAAATAAAAAGTTTTTTATGTCATTTTTTTACCAAAGTGGCTCCATGGGGTCCCCAAGTTGACCCATGGATTGTCTTGGTCGGCCATGACTCATACAATAGGGGTAGGATAAGTTTAAAGGTCATTTAATATTTTTATAATATCATTTTTACCTTAAATTTCACTAATTACCTTTAATCGCGATTAATTAAACTTAAAAGTTACTATTCACCAAAAAATTATTTTAATCCCATTGAACGACATTTTAATTCCTAATGACAACCATGTAGGTCGGATTTTTAAAAATCAAATCACAGAAGCATTAATATTTCATTTAAATGAAAAAATCAGTTATTTAACTACCACTTAGTGGTTTCACTATTCATCAAAAATTGAAGTTTTTCAGAATAGTGCCAAAATTTCACCCTAATCTATAATTGATATACCAAATTCAAAAATGATGTCTATTTTACAAAATTACAAACATATAATTTTAATTAATTAATTTTATAATTAATTCCCGCTGTCACAACAAATAGCGAGTTTTTAACAAACAATATATATCAAAAGATTGATAATTGTTTATGTCCAATTTCAAAGTGAAATTCATTCTAATGAACACCATTGGATAAAATTGTAAAAATATATTCTAATTATACTTTAAAACCACTCAATAGTATAATTTATCACTATAAATTATTTTGATTAAAAAAGTTGCTTTAAGTATTTTTCACTATTCATAAAAATTTGGAAGTTCTCAGAAAATTACAAAAAATTCAACATAGGCTAATTTCGGCATTCCGAATCCAAAAATGAAGTCCATTTTGAAATATAAAATATATATAATTTCAAAAAGTGGGTATTACTATTCATAAGGGCTATTTTGATTAGTCGCAGTGTGTTAGAATCTCGAACTTGTGTACAATGCAAGCTATTGCATTATTGAAAGAGAAGCGTATCGTGGAAGCTCGGGGTGTTACCTTCTCCCCTCCTTCAATAAATTGAATCCTCGCAATTTGAAAATTTTCTTTGAAAATAAAAGGTTTAAAATAGAAAATACCTTTGTGGAAAACCCACATCAGAAATAAGGTTAATAAAATTTAGCCTTAATATGAGGGAAATGGAAGTGAAAAACTCACCACCAAATTATGATCTTGATAAGAAGAACATTGGTGGCAATTAGAGATATATAATTGGAGGAAAAATGTAAATATTTGTAGGGAGTGATTGAAGTCATCAATCACAAACAAGTGTAAAATTGAGGGCCACAAAGCCTTCAATCTATGTTGATTTAAAATATCATCAGTTCAACAAGACATAAGGTATTAGGATAACACATTTTTTTGTTTTAATATCCCTTTACTAAAGTTTATGAATTAATTTATTCATAGAATAAGATATAGGTATATATATGTTTATGGTTGACAAGTAGAGTTTCAACCTTCAACTAATTTCTACCACAAACTCATCTTTCACTCAAAAAGATAATAGAACTCAAAAATATTATATTTATCCTAATCGTACAAAGGTTCAAAATATTAACACATACCATTTAGATTACAAAAACTATTTTGTAATAACCAGGGACTTCCTATAGACTAGTGGTAAGTCATAAAGTCCTGTCGCAATATGGTTGTGGGTTAGATTCCTGCAGCTTTGTCCGAAGCAACGGGTTATCGCCCAACCTTGCAGGTTGTCCTTTTCCTAATACTATAGTTTTATAATATTCCAAAAATAATCTTCAGAAATTTTTTAACCTTAAACAATACTTTCCAAAGATCAACTTAATCCATTCCAACCTTTATAGTTATCCAAAATACCTCCATCCATACTTTCTCTAAAATGTCCTTAAATTCCAAAATCAATTGCAACATTAGATTCCACAAACAAAGTAATGTTTCTCTTATTGTCACATACTGAAAATATGATTACCTTCATCATATTAAAACCTTAATGAAAACAACACGTACTGCAGTATAATCCTTATATATATCACATTATTCTTATAACCATAATCTAGTTCTTGAGTCCAAAAACACAAATAAAATAATTATTCAACTTCATCTATAGTAACATCATAAGCATGGCCTTGATTCCTTGGCCTTTTCTGAGGTAAGTTTCCCTGATGCTTAGGACATTCATTTGCATAATGCCCCATTTCTCTACAATTCTAGCATTCAACATTGACAGCCTCTTTCTTTCCCTTGCAATCACGAGCATGGTGACCTTTTTCTCCACATATATAACAAACTCCCATTCCTTTTAGGCAAGCACCGGGATGATTCTTCCCACAATTATCACATAATGGAAAATCCTTCTTTCCCGTTTTCCCTTTATCCATCTCTTGTTCCACCGTTCTCTTCTTTTCTTACTTTACTTTGTTTTCATAAGACTTAGAGAATTCATTTTTTGTCTTGATAGCACACGAGACAATATCTTCATATGATGAGAAGGATTGTGATACTAAAGCTTGACGGAGAAATAGTTTTAACCCATCAAAGAAACGATCAATCTTACTTCTTGGCTTACGTATATAATCTGCAGCATACCTCGCTAACCTTGTAAAGTTAGCCTCATACTTTGCAACATTCTCATCCTCCTTCTGCCTCAGACTCAGAAATTGCCTTTCCATATCTGCTCGATGGTCATGTGGAAATTATTTTTCTACGAAAAGATCTTTGAACTCTCTCCATTTCATATTTGATACTTCCTTATCTTCCTTTGTGTTTTGAATCAGCGACCACCATTGATCGGCATCTCCAGTGAGGCGGTAGACTGCCATGACAACCTTCTCCCTTTCGCTACTCCCCAAGGAATGGAATATTTTTTCTAAGGAGTTTATCCATTGCTCAGCTACTAATGGATTTGTACCCCCATTAAATGTTGGTGGTTGTTGCCTCATGAAGTGGTCTAACATTGATCCTCCACGTTGCGGATCAGGGTCCTCTATACGTGTAAGGTTATTATTCATAACCTGAGTGAGTTGTCCCAGTATGGTAATAAGTTTATTAGCACCAGTTGTATCTCCAGCTCCATAATAATTATCTTGAGCAAGAGGGCAATCCCTACACAGAGTGCGTGCAATGATACGTTTTCCATTCCTTCCACTAGGCGCCATTTCTAAACAATGGCATAAACTAGATTAGTTTATGAATCAAAATACATAATTCCATTCTTATAAAATACATAACATAAATTGAACTATTTATGTATATAATCCATAATCATAAAAATGTTTTCTTTGAGGAAGTATATACTCATAACCCTTCATAGTGGTTTGTAAAGAAAACGAGAATTATCCTAAGCATATCCCCCGAGAGTGTCGTAACCAAGAGTGCAGCAAGGCTCGTTGTCGTGCACCAGTTCCCGTTCGAGTCTAGCTCAAAGCGGTGTTTTTGGGTTTTACACTTAGGTACATCTGTGCTAGAGCCGCCTCTACCTGCTCATTTCCAGACAGGGATGTATTGCTCAGAAAACTCACAAAATCTCTATAATACCAAAATTCTAGGAAGTTCTTCTATACTAATCCTCAAAGTCTATGTTTGGGCTATGTGCTCTAATCAGAGTTTATCTAAATCTATCTTCCAAGGTTAGTACTAAATTTCCTCTGATACCAACTATAATGCCCCGACCCCAGTTACCCAGAGTCGGTGCTTTACTTCGTAACATTGGAATGATCACAAAAGATCAAGTCTCAAAAGACCGATTAGTTTAGTAGCATTGGAAACACTAGATACATTCATAAATGTTACATTACATCATAAAGTGAAAATCTAGAATAACAAAGTCTTCATATTCAACACTCATATCATCTTCTTACTATCCCTGCAGGTCAGTCATAAAATACTTCTTCACATCCTGGAAAATATTAAAACATTGAAAGGGGTGAGCGCAGATGCTCAGTAAGGATAACAATATTGTGGAAGCTTTCATAAATAAACATTAACATTTAAGGCAATGTATACGAAAACAAAATCCTTTTAAACATGAACTTCAACATAATATGGAAAAAGTAAAATGAGATAATTCCATTTACTTATTCACATGTATATTCTACTGGTCGAATAATCACATGCAATATCAATAACCACTTTCATAATGATGGAATGCCTAATGCCAGACTATCATAACCATGTAGTCAAGGCCTCGTGCCAAGACCACAAATAATATTTTTTCAAGGCCTCATGCCAAGACACTAGTTTGTCTCATGAGACCTACCGATGCATCGAGGAGCTATAGCGGGCTCCACCCATCACTTATTAAGTCCAATGAATTCCTCATATGAATATGTTTAAACATATCATAAACCATAATATAATCATATCACATAAAACATGCATAAATGAAACATAAAATTTCCACATTTCAATCATAAGATATCAATACAACACATTGATATAATAAAAATGCTTTCAAACCCATTTTCAATACCAAAATAAAAGAAAGATAAAACATTGCATTTATTTTTCATTAAAAAAAAGTGATGGCTTGTAGAGGAAGCCGAAACTCAAATAATGGTCACGATGGCGAAGAAGTCATTGTCGCAGCATATGTATGGAATGAAAAACATTCCCTTTTTGTCGTTTAGTAAAATGCTTCATATAAAAAAGATTTCTTTTGAATAAACGTAAAAGTAAAAGGGGTTTATACACCGTATAAAAGAAAGTTCTGTATAAAACCAAATATGCCTCAATGAAAGGAGATTGAGACGAAGTCCTTAAAAAGATCATTTTTAAATAAAATATTTCTATTATGTGTATTCACTATATGTACACATAAAGAAAGTACAAATAAAAGATAGGACATAATAATATCATGACATAATTTGAACGTAGGAGATTAACCCAAAGAATGGAATTTGGGTAAAGAAGTTCCCTTACCTTGCGTCATGTCTTGACTCGACCGTTCTTTAACCTCCTGAATAATAAACTAGAGTTAATTTATAATTTCATAAGAACCTTTGTCAAGCTTTTTATTCCTTTTATATCACTTATTACCATGTTATGAACATTATGTAATTATTTAAGTTAATAACAGTCGTTTTGTCGATCTTTGGTACTTGAGTCAAAAATAAACTTCTTGTAATTACAAGTTGTTCATGTGGTGAAATATCCATTATATCCAGAATTATATTCATGATATAGATATCATATATCTCATATATATCCAGTATATACATACATTTATAATATTCCATAATGTTTACAGGTAAGAAATGAAACGCACCGTTCATGGAGACGGTAAGACGTACGAACGCATGAACACTACTTTCATTTCTATTTCATATTTAATGAAATAATAATGATATAAAGGTATATTATAATTCCAGTATAATATCATATATAATATCATTTAATTCATCCTTTATACATCCCACATATGGCATTAACGATTCAAATCACTTTGAGGGGGCGGTAGTCCGCACTTCCTAAAATGAAATTATCGCGTTTACCCATAATGGAAATCATAAAGTATGCCATAAATGAGAAATACAGAAGCATAAGGAAAACATAAACATAATATATATATCATATATGAAAATAGTGTCATCAAAATGGCCACCATTAGAGGAGTTAAAAGAATATTGAACAATCATCATTTTGTGAGACAGTATTTCGCCACCCACAGAAACAGTATGTTCTTTAACCATTAGACGAAGGTGTGTGTAAGTTTAAACAAAATCCCTATCATAAAAAATTCCTAGTATATTGTAGATAATGGTTTTGTTACAAAGGAAAGTAATAAAAACAGTTTAAGGGGTTGGAAAAGCAAAATAAAACAAAACAACATTTGAGAAGACATTACCTTAAAATCGGGTAACTCTTTTTGATTTGAGCCAAAGGATTCCTTGGGAAGGCTTTTGCACAAAGTGAGGCTTCTAAGAGTAAGGGAGGGAAGTTGAGAGAGTATTTGGGAAGAGGTTGGTCGAGCCAAAAGGCTTTGAAAGTGTGAGTAAGGTGGTAGTGGTGGGGGCCTTTTATAAGTGGAGAGGAGGGGCACTCTTGGAAAGTAATGAAATGTTACTTTATTATATAATGAGTTTCGTATTTTAAAGGTCCCACACTTATATAATTCGAGGCTATGGTGATAATGGTTCGAAATATACTCATAAAATAGGTTTTGGACAAGTTTATGCCTTGGATTTCACATTATCGTTTCATTTTATTTAAATCGTTAATTAATGAGGTAATCACTGCATCATCATGGTGTCATAAATAATTTAATTTATTTAATGTCTAAAAATTATAAAAAAAATATAATGATGTAGGAAATCTTTTTATATTTCTAATGAATATTTATAGTAAAAAATATGACTTTTATAACCCCAATTAAAAATTGTTTTAGTAAAACCACTTATGTTTGTGACATTTTTATTTTAATATTAAATAAAAAGTTTTTTTATGTCATTTTCCTACCAGAGTGGCTCCATGGGGTCCCCAAGTTGACCCATGGATTGTCTTGGTCGGCCATGACTCATCCAATAGGGGTAGAACAAGTGTAAAGGTCATTTCATATTTTTATAATATCATTTTTACCTTAAATTTCACTAATTACCTTTAATCGCGATTAATTAAACTTAAAAGTTACTATTCACCAAAAACTATTTTAATCCCATTGAACCACATTTTACTTCCTAATGACAACCATGTATGTCATATTTTTGAAAATCAAATCACAGAAGCGGTAATATTTCATTTAAATGAAAAAATCAGTTATTTAACTACCAGGTTTCACTATTCATCAAAAATTGAAGTTTTTCAGAATAGTGCCAAAATCTCACCCTAAGCTATAATTGATATTCCAAATTCAAAAATGATGTCTATTTTATAAAATTCCAAACATATAAGTTTCATTAATTAATTTTATAATTAATTCCCATTGTCACAACAAATAGCGTGTTTTTAAGAAATAATATATATCAAAAGATTGAAAATTGTTTATGTCCAATTTCAAAGTGAAATTGATTCTAATGAACACCATTGGATAAAATGGTAAAATTATATTATAATTATAATTTAAAACCACTAAATAGTATAATTTATCAATATAAATTATTTTGATTAAAAAAGTTGGTTTAAGTATTTTTAACTACTCATAAAAATTTGGAAGTTCTCAGAAAATTAAAAAAAATTCAACATAGGCTAATTTCGACATTCCGAATCCAAAAATGAAGTCCATTTTGAAATATAAAATATATATAATTTCAAAAAGTGGGTATTACTATTCATAAGGGCTATTTTTATTAGTCGCGGTGTGTTAGAATCTCGAACTTGCGTACAATGCAAGCTATTGCATTATTGAAAGAGAAGCGTATCGTGGAAGCTCGGGGTGTTACAGTTTAAGTCTGATTTCAAAGTGAAATTAATTACAACGACCACTATTGGATTAAATGGTAAAAATATATTCTAGTTTCACTTTAAAACAAATTAAAAAGATAATCTAACTATATAAATAAATTATATTGAAAAGAGGTTTTGAATTAAAATACAACACTTTTCATTATTCATGAAAAAATGATCTTTATCTGAAAAATACCAAAAATTTACAGAAAGTAAATTTTGATGTCCTGATTATAAAGAAGAATTTTATTTGGTCCAATAGAACGTATAAGAGTGACCAAAACTATATTTAATGATAGTTCTCCATCAAAAGGTGATAAGTGGACCTTTAGTGAAAATTAGAGTATATATGTCTAATATTGAATTATTTTCATATTTTAAGCCTTTATCCTTTATTGGATAAATGTAAAAACATTTAACAAACATATATAATTATATTTTAGTTTTTTCTATTCATTCCCGCCAATACAACGACTATGTTTTAACTACCATTTAAAATAATATTATTTTATTATTAGAGTGCAACATAAGAGTTCAAAGGAACTCGTTGTTGCGTATTGGGTAAGCCATCGAGCATAGCGTTCCCTTTAAATTAATATTGACATTTTATTCACAAATAGGGATAAATATAAAAATGTCATATTCTTTATTTACCTAGGGTGTTACAGCCTTCCCCCCTTTTGGGAATTACGTCCTCGCAATTTCAAAATTGGACTCGGGAACATCATTGAATGTCCCACATCGGAACAAGATCCGGTAAAACAATTACATTAAAATAAAGGGAGAGAAGTACAATGGTCACCCGAGTTAACCCATAATAGGATTCCAAGTAGGAAAATATGGATATGGAAGAAAAAACAAAGGGTCATGTTCTGAGGGAGAGTGATAGAAAACATGTTTAGGAGAAAGTTAACCACCAGAAAATCACAAACTGGTGATGGGTTAAACGGTATTTGATTCCCCAGTAGGAAAATTTAATAGACAACATTTTTTATTTTAGTTACTTTTCATTGAGGAATTTATTTTTGTGATTAACTAAATCATAGGGATACATACTTACCTATCATGTTGACTTTAAAATTTTACTAGATTCCTTACACAGACTCTTACTTTCTCCAAATGATGAGTATTTAGGAATACTTGTTCACATTAAGAGTACTATAATCAACATCTCGAGAATCACCTAATCTGAAAAAGAGAACTATATACTTCCCATATCTTTAGACCTTAACCAAAACCAAAACCAAAAAGGTTTGTACAAGATCAGATAATACCCAAAAAGGATAATCCTTTTAAAAAAACAAATCTATTCTTAATCTCCAAAATTTATCAAACAATAACCAAAGTTCAACAAAGACCATTAAATAAACAAATTGTCCATAAAATACTTCAATGTAATCCAAACTAATATTGAAGCCCAAATATTTTAAGGATTTAGTCACATAGTCTTCCAAGGTACAAATTAACACTTATCTCCAAATAACATCAGTTACTCTTAATGTCTCATATTGAAAAGTAATTAACCTAATCACATATCCTCTATGATAAGTTAATAATTTCCATATATAACCCAAAATCAACTTACTCTTAATTCATAAAATCACCTAACTAAAAATAATAAGTCATGCTAACTGGGGACTTCACATAGTCCAGTGGTAGGTGATAAATACCAATCGCACTTTGGTTGTGGGTTTGATTCCCGCAGCTTTGTCCGACGCGACGGGTTGTCACATGGTCTGCATGTTGTCATTTTTATAAAACTCCAAAAATTACCCTAAATGTTTTACCCTCAATAGTTTCTTTATACCTCTCATTTTCATCCAAATTCGTTACGATCTCAACATCTTAATTCTTGAAGTCTATTTCACCACCATAAGATAAAATAAAATGATTCCCAAAATGAATAACAGCATACCTTGATCATGGTGTCCACTCGGTTTCATCATCATCTTGTTTATGTAGGTACAAGTCCCATGCATTACAACAATGATTTAGAGATCCTTAAAAATCATTTGCTTCCCCCATCCAAATACACCTCGTACAACATGGGTCATATGGGTGTTCACAGGAAAACAGTTTTGGAAAATAATCATGTATGACATATAATTCCAAAACATCTGATAAAACATTATTTCTATAAAATAGTCGGACCAAAATTGAGTGGAAACTTTCTATTATTGGTCCTTTTAAAATACCATAAGTATGTGCTGAGAGACTATATTTTGAAATCAAATTTAAATAGGTTGCGCAGGGGTCTCCTTCCTGAGCATCATTTTTAAAATCATAATATGCTTCAAATTATTGTGATAAGTTAAAATATTTGAAAATACGTTGATAATATGTACCTTTCTTGAAAATATGAGAATATTGTGAAAATAGTATTTTTCTAAATACAACCCATGATCCACGATGATAACGAGGTATAGTGGAGGTGTTTGATATCTCAAACAACTGCTTGCAAGTGAGTTGTATGCTAGAAAAAGTTTCACAATCATCTGAACATGACTTTGTAATAATTATTGCAAGCATGTCATCAGGAAGAGATAGGAATGTCATTTGAGATCCTGCTCCTTCCATTCGTAACTGACTTTACTTGACCTGAGAAAAATTATAAAACAAGGATTTAACTGAAATATTAGATATAGGGACTAACCATGTGTCTAAAAAACTCCTAATCCCTAAAGTTGTCTAAACCGACCTCTGATACCAACTATAAGGCCCCAGCCTTAAACATTACTTAATATTGAGTTATTTCAAGAATACACGTTGAGAATCTTTTCAGGTTTAGAGTTTTAGAGAATTAGATCATAAAACAAGCATTACATTCCACATTTAAACAAAGTGGTTACATAAAATATATTACTCATTTTTCCCATCAACGGAAACATATTCAACATAAAACATGGATTATTTCATGACACATCCTTGACCCTATCATCACATCATGTACCTTTCCCATGACCTGTGAAAAACATTTCAAAAACTTGGGTTGAGCATAAAAAACTCAGTAAGGGATATAAAAGTACGAAATGAAAACATTATTCCATGTATACATAAGAATCAATGAAATAATACTTTACTCATAAAACATAAGAACATATTCATACCTCATGAAATCATAATATTTATGAATAAATTATAGAAAACATAAGACATAAAGGTAACTTGAGGCATTCATAACATTCTTACGTAGGGAGTAACCCTCTTGGTTACGTTTGGAATACCCATCACAGTATATTCCCTAAATCTCTTCAGAGAAACCTTAACGTTTAACCACTTCGCGTTACCCAATGCATTGGAGATCTATATCGGGCTCACCCGCCCTTAGTTTATCACGGAACCACCCATATTCATAATAATTCCCAAGAACCATAACATAATCGTATCATATAAAACATGCATAAAGGAAACATAACATTTACACTTTTCAATCACAAGATATCAATACAACACATTGATATAAAAACATTATGAAAACTATTTTCAATACCAAAATAAAACAAAAGTAAAACATGGTATTTATTTATCATTTTAAAAAAGTTATGGCTTGTAGAGGAAGCCCAAACTCAAATAATGGTCACGGCGGCGGAGAAGTCGTTGTCGCCGCATACGTACGACAAAAAAACATTCCCTTTGGTCGTCTAGTAAACGCTTCATATAAAAATATTCCTTTTCAATAATCTTAAAAGTCAAAGGGTTTTATACACCGTATAAAAGAAAGTTGTGTATAATACAAAATATGCCTCAATGAAAGGAGATTGAGACGGATTCCTTTACAAAGACGGTATCCTTGGATTAAGGATAAATCAACTACAAAATTATGTCTGACAAACAAATACACCACATATAAGTGGATATTATGTGAAAAACAATCAGAGTTTATTCACACATATTAATAGAAAGACATATTCAAATAGTGCAAGTTTATCCCAAAGAATCAAAATCGGGTTAAGAAGTTCCCTTGCAAAAATTCGACAGCCTAACGGTGTCACTTCAAAATTCAGAAAATGAGTTGATGAGAGATAAAAAGGGTATATCATCACTTGGACATAAAATTTACATCAATAAGGATATATAAGAACATATCCCAACATAACAATATGTAAATTAAAAGACCCAACAAAAGAAATCTTTTAAAAAGAGGAGAGTGAAAGGTTCCCTTACTGACTTGGGTATCTTTCGAAACATACACCCCATGAAAGAAGGATAATAAAACATTGATGTAAATACTCATAAAATAATGTATATTTCAAAAAGAGTAGAATAATGGGAATTATATATACCACTCAATGGAAATGGTGGAAAATGTAGCATAAATCTCACGGAAATAAAAGTGACATGAAAAATCCCTTACGAAAACTCGGCAGCCTAATGGCGCCACTTAAAACATCCAAAAATGGATTAATGAGATAAAATAGGGTCTCTCATCATATTAAAATATAATTTAAATCAAGAGAAATATAAAATAATATCCCCCATCATAAAAAAGAGGAGCTTAAAAGAAGTGACATAAAGGAGAGTACATAAAAAGAAAGAGAGAGGTTGGATCTCTTACGAAAATTTGGCAGCCTAACGGCGCCACTCAAAACATCAAAAATGGATTGATGAGAGAAAATTGGGTCTCTCATAATATGAAAATAAAACTACAGTAAGAGTAATATAAAAGAACATCCCAATCATAATAAAGATGAGCTTAAAAGGAATGACATAAAAGAGTGTACTTAAAAAGAAATAGAGGGGTAGGATCCCTTACCTCGTGTCCGACGTGACTCGATTGCTCTTTAATCTCCTGAATAATAAACTAGTGTTAATTTCTACTTGATTAAGAACCTTTTTCAAGTTTATTATTCCTTTTATACAACTTATTTCCATGTTATAAACAATATGTAATCATTTAAGTTAATAAGAGTTCGTTTTGTCGATATTTGGTACTTAAGTCAAAAATTGACTTCTTACAATTACATGTTGTTTATGTGGTCAAAGGATAATTATATCCAGAATGATATTAATTATATGGATATCATATATATCATATATATCCAGAATATACATGTATTTATAATAGTATATAACATTTAGAGGTAAGAAATGAAATGCACCGTTCATGGAGACGATAAGCCGTACTTATGCATGAACGCTACTTTCATTTCTATTTCATATTTAATGGAGTGAAATCATAATGATATAAGGGTATATTATAATTAAATCATAATATCATATATAATAACATTAACTCCATCCTTTATACGTCCCTCATATGGCATTAACGAATCAAATCACTTTGAGGGGGCGGTAGTCCGCACTTCCTAAAATGAAATTATCGTGTTTACCCATAATGGAAACCATAAAGGCATGCCATAAAAGAAAAATACAGAAGCATTAAGAAAACATAAACATAATATAAATAATATATAAAATACAGTTACATCATAATGGCCACCTTAAAAGGTTTTAAAAGAATATTGAACAATCATCGTTTCTTGAGGCAGTAATTCACCATCCATAGAAACAGTATGTTCTTTAACCATTAGATGAAAGTGTGTTTAGTTTTAGATCTAATAATTCTCATAACAACATCATAGTATATTTAATATACTGGTGTTGTTACAAAATAAAGGAATAAAAAGAGTTTAGGGGGTTGGAGAAGCAAAATAAAACATAAGAACACAAGTGAAGATATTACCTTAAAACCGGGTAACTCTTCTTAGTTTGAACCAAAAGGGTTCTTTTAAGATCTTTCTGCCAAAGGTAAGGATTCTAGGATGAGTAGAGGGATGTGGAAAGACCGAGTTATCAGGGGTTGGCTAAGCCAAAGGCTTGAGAGGTGTGGGTAAGGTGGGAGAGGTGGGGGCCTTTTATAAGAGGAGAGGAGGGGCACTCTTGGAATGTAAGGAAATGTTACTTTATTTTAGAATGATTTTCGGATTTAAAAGGTCCCAAATTGATATAATTCGAGAATAAGTTGATAAGGGTTAGAAATATACCCATCCAATAGGTTTTTGACAAGTGTATATCTTAGATTTTACATTATCTTTTCATTTTATTTAAATCGTTAAATAATGAGGTAATCGCTGCATCATCATGATGTCATAAATAATTTAATCTATTTAATGTCTAAAAATTATAGAAAAAATACTGTGATTTAGGAAATATTTTTATATTTTCAATGAATATTTATAGTCAAAAATATTACTCGTATAACCTTATGTGAAAATTGTTTTAGTAAAACAACACATGTTTGTGTCATTTTTACTTTTACTTTAAATAAAAGGCATTAATGTCATTATCTTACCCAAGTGGCTCCATGGGGTCCCGAAAATTACCCATGGGTTTTCATGGTCGGACATGAAACATCCAATAAGGGTAGGACATGTGTCATGTTCATTTCATTTTATTAAAACATTATTTTTATCTTAAATTACACTAATTACCTCTAATCGCGATTAAAAATTTAAAGTTACAATTCACCAAAAAAATATTTTAATCCCATTGAACTACATTTTACTTCTTAATGACAACCATGTATGTCAGATTTTTTAAATTCAAAACATAGAGGTGCTAAAATTTCATTTAAATGAAAAATCAGTTTTTTAAGTACCACTTAGTGGTTTCACTATTCATCAAAAATTGAAGTTTTTCAGAAAAATACCAAAACTTCACCCTAAGCTATATTTGATATTCCGAATTCAAAAAGGATGTATATTTTAAAAAATTCAAAACATATAAGTTTCATTAATTAATTTAATAATTAATTCTTGCTATCAAAACAAATAGCCTGTTTTTATGAAACAAAATGTATCAAAACATTGACACTAGTTTAAGTCCGATTTCAAAGTGAAATTAATTCAAACAACCACTATTGGATTAAATGGTAAAAATAAATTCTAATTTCACTTTAAAACGAATTAAAAAGATAATCTAACTATATAAATAAATTTGATTGAATAGAGGTTTTGAATTAAAATACAACACTTTTCACTATTCATTAAAAAATGATCTTTATCGGAAAAGTACCAAAAATTTACAGAAAGTAAATTTTGATGTCCCAATTCTAAAGAAGAATTTTATTTGGTCCAATATAATGTATAAGAGTGACCAAAACTATATTTAATGATGGTTCTCCATCAAAAGGCGATAAGTGTACCTTTAGTGAAAATTAGAGTATATATGTCTAATATTGAATTCTTTTCGTATTTTAAGCCTTTATCCTTTATTGTATAAATGTAAAAACATTTAACAAACATATATAATCATATTTTAGTTATTTATATTCATTCCCTCCAATAAAACGACTATGTTTTAACTACCATTTAAAATAATATTATTTTATTATTAGAGTGCAACATAAGATTTCAAAGGAACTCGTTGTTGCGTATTGGGTAAGCCATCGAGCATAGTGTTCCCTTTAAACTAATATTGACATTTTATTCACAAATAAGGATAAATATAACAATTTCATATTCTTTATTTACCTGGGGTGTTACATTTCCACTGCATAGTAACACCAAGGATAAGAAGTGATTGTATGGACTCTTGAAAAATGACTCATAGAGATGGAATCTAGCTTTGGGAACCTACATTTCAGTTGAATTAAATTTCTATCTGCATTAAGCATGGTGTGTGGCTTTCCAATGATTGATGTTCCAAATAATGTGTGTGAGGCGTGTATGCTTGGAAAGTGAAAAAAGGAACTCCTTCCCAAGTGGTGTGTCAATAAGTGAAAAGGAACCACTTTAGTTGGTTCACACTGATATTTTCAGACCACTTAAACACCCTCACATAGACGTAATAGTTATTTTATTACCCTCATTGATGATTTTTGATGGAAACTCTTAGTGTATGACATCAAAATATAAATATTCTTCTTCTATTATCTTTAAAATTTTCAAATCTTGTGTTGAAGCTAAATGTGGTTACAAAATAAAAGTACTCAAATGTAACAAAGATGGAGAATATACAACAAATCCATTTCATTATTTTTTCAGGGAATATGGAATTATGTATCAATACACTATAGTCTACATGACACAACAGAATTTCATTATAGAAAGAAATAATTTCACCATCCTTGATATGAAGAGGACCATACTGAAGGAGAAAGGACAGATAAAGAGCTTCAAGGAAGATGAAGTCGCATGTACTGCCTACGTGAAAAATCGGTGTCCAACCAAGCATGTAAGAAACATGACACCATAATAGGCAAGGAGTTTCTACTAACCAAGCATGTCATAGAAAAGAATCATTGTGCGTGTCACCTACACTCATGTCCCAAATGAAAGAATAATGAATCTTGATGATCATGGTGAAAATTGCATCTTCATTTGCTACTATGGAGTATAAAAATCCTACAAGCTCTACAATACACTAACCAAAAAAGTAATGGAGATTAGAGATATGGATTTGTGTGAGGAAGAAATGTAGAAATGGGATGATAATGAATCAAACAATTAAATTCCAGTCGAAATAGAAGATTCAGAAGAAATGCAAGATCATCGTGACCAAATTCCCGCTAAACCTTCCCCAGGAACATCATTAGAACATATAAATTTTGAAGTATGTTCTATTACACCAGAGAGGACACCATAAAGTCAAAATTTTGAGACCTCATCCCCACCCATGGATCCCATTAAAATGAAAATATTAAGTGACATCTATGATAAAACTTAAGAGGTTAATCTTTTTTTCTTATATACAGTTTATGAGCCTCTGACATTACAAGAATCTATAGGAGAATAATGTAGGATAATCACTATGGAAGAAGAAATTTATTCCACATAAAAAATTGACACATGCGAGCTAACTACACATACTAAAATTCAAAAGAGCATCTGCATCAAATGGGTGTACAAGATCAAGTGAAATGCAGATGGTGAGATCAATCAATACAAGACAAGGCTCGTAGTAAAGGGGTAGAAACATAAGTACAAGGATGACTATGAAGAATTATTTTCCCATGTTGATCACCTTGAAACTATGAGGATGATTATATTTTTTTCATCACAATTGGATGATCTACCAACTCGATGTGAAGTATGCATTCTTGAATGGAATTCTAGAGGAAGAGTTCTATGCTGACTAGCTTAAAGTCTTTGTTATGCAAGGGGAGGAAGACAAGGTGTGTTGTTTGAGGAAATCTCTATACGGGTTGAAGAAGCCTCCATGTTCTTGGAATTCACACATCGACATCTATATTCATGAGAACGTATTTTCCTAATGTCCATACGAGTATGCATTTTACATCAAGTAGAATTATCGGTGTGAAATAATTATTACATGCATGTTTGTTGGTGCTTTTCTATTTACAGGGAATATATGACCTATGTTTGAGGAATACAAGGGGTCTATGGTCAAATAGTTTGAGATAACCTATGGAGGTATCATTTCCATTGTCTAGTCAATAGAAGTAAATGAAAAACTTGGCAGTATCTATATATTTAAGAGGAGGTATGACAAGTAGTTTCTTGAAATGTTCAAGAAAACTATCAAAACTAATGTATAAATGGGCTTAAAACTAACAAAATATGGAGAAGGAAGAACCATTGAATCAAATTTGTTCAAGCGTCTGATTGGAATCTTAAGGTATCTCACAATCACAAGGACTAATATTTTATATATTGTTGGGCTTCTGAGAAGATACATGGAAGCACCGAAAGAGTCGCATTGGCTAGAAGTAAAACTAATCTTTAGGTACGTCAGTGGAATAGTGTATTTTGGTCTGTTTTTTCAATAAAATGAGGAAGAAAATATATATGGTTACTCAAACAGTGATTTGGGTGGTGACCAAGATGAAAGAAAAATCACCACTATGTATGTATTTTTTCTTGAATCGACTACTTTCAAATAGAATTCAAGGAATCAGAGTGTGGTCTCATTGTATGGATGTGAAGAAGAGTATGTGGCAATATCATCCACTATTTTTGAAGTAATATTGTTTAAAAATATGTTCAAGGAGTTTAACAATCCATACAATGGAGTCAAAGTGATATATATGGATAAAAAGTTAACAATTGAACTTTCTAAAAATCCAGTGCAACATGGAAGAATAAAACACATTGAAACCCGATTCCATTTTCTAAGAGATCATGTGAAGAAAAAATGATAAAATTGGAATATTGTCATACTAAAAAATAGGTGGACAATATTTTAACAAAGTCATTACCGATAGATGCATTCAAAAAAAATGAGAATGATGATTGGGATGAAGCATGTTTTGGTATGAAGGGGAGTGTTGGAAATGAAAACCATAAATGCGTTTGTGGTTTCTCCCCAAGTAGCCCATGTTTTCCATGTAGCATGTATTCAGTATATGTGTTAGTTACATGGGTATTTTCCCCACACATGCATCTATTTTCTTTTGAATGAAATTAATGTTTTTTGGTTTTTTCATTGTACCTTCATAAATGCTATGCATTATTTTGTGTCTATAAATTTATGCAATTGTAGTTCGTGAAATATTTGTTAAATACAAAGCTTTAAATCATTTGTTTCATTGTGTGAAAATTTCAACCCCTCATATTTCATAGATTTTATAGACAACACTGTGCATGACACCAGACACAAATCTTATAGATAATGAAACTACAATAAGAGAACTGATGTCGGATGTCAATGGGTTGACAAGCATATGAGAGATATTAGAAGGCACAACATGTTTAATGGATGAAACATCATAAGGATTCTCAAGAACATGAGATCCAGAATTCAAATTTGAACATCCCACCACATAAAAAGTTTCACCACTACATTATAATGGAAAAGAAATCAATTCCAGACCCAGATCATGGAGTAGCGCAACTACCGATGCAGAACCACATCCATGAAACGAAGGCTCGACGCATCTTGAAAACACTGAGTTTTCTCATCCAAGAATAGAAAACTCCCCTAGGAATATCTAACCAATTAAAGGATGGATTGATAATAGATAGGCATGGTACGAATTAGAATCCTAATCCACACCAAAGCACTAATATAATCCTTCCCATAATGGGCATCCCAAGACCATCACATAAGCAAAAACCTCTATTCGATGCACCACTACCCCTCCCGAGACCATGCTTTCACAAAGTCTTATCCGCTGAACATGTGAACATAGAATGAAAAACTGGAAAGAGATGATATTTTAATTTTTTTATTAATTCCCCACAAGTTCCCAAAGATTCTGATGAAATCCATAGATGGAATCTTGTGTAAAAATCTTACAACTAATGTCATACTATGATAATCTAACACCTTAAAGAGCTCCCCCACCGAAAAATCCATAATTGAAAAAACATCAATACTATCTGAGAACCAAAGATCAATAATAATGGACATAATTCTAGGTAGCACTTATTTTATAGAAGGGAGAGATAGTTCAGCAAGTTCCTCTTTGAAAGATTTAGGACTAGAATATCCTAAGATAAGAATCACTCTACCCTCAACCACTGAATAAACAGGCAGCAAAAACTGACCATCACGATATTCTAGAAAGAAAGGAAAGAGATCACCAAGAATGTAGGTTTCATTCTCTATTCCTATTATGATCACTCATCATCATGTTTGAAATTTAATTAATAATTAAAAATAGTTGTGCATTTAAAAATTAAGAATTATGTGCCTAAAATTTGAAAACACTTCTTTTTAATATTTTGAGACACACATGTGTAATAATATTATTATTCATTGATATATATGTGTTATTAATTGTTAATTATATTATTATCATTTGATTTTATGATGCTAGTTTTAACTTTTATTATAAATGTTATTTTTTATTTTTCTGTTGTATTATAAAGTGTAGTACTATTATGATAAAATAATATAATTTGCATTGTGCAAAACATTTATGTAATTAAATGTATATTTATAAGTAAAATATTGTGTATTATACCAACTGTGCTAAAAATGTGGTATTTCTATAAATTCTCAGTCATTGGATGTTTTATTTTATCAAAATGGAGAAAACTATAGTCTTTTGGGGAACTGAAATGGAAAATATTGTAGATGTTGGATATCAAGGACTGAAATATTATTCTAATATTTACGGGTGTTTTCCATATATTTTTTCATACATTGAAAGAAAAACTGAATACATGGAGATCAATAATTTTAAAACTAAAACCTATGTATTTTAATCTATTAGAGTGGGATATTTATTTTCATTTTTATTCTCAAAACACACTACTTCTCAAATGTAAATTCAAATCAATTGTCTGATTTGGTTTTTGGGATAGTCATGGTTCATAAATGATATTTCATCATGTATTGGGTTACCATTAATTATGGGTGAGAATATTGTTGAAAATAAATATTTATATTTTTCTAGAATGCCTTTTGATGCCTATTTAGAATCTAATTTACCATAAAATAATACTCTCACTGAAAATGGTTTAGAAGTGTATATTTTGGGGGATTTGAATATTTCTTCCCCATTTTTTAACTTTTTATGGTGTTTATACATCTTATATCTAACTACATGGTTTTTTATGGTGTTCCATTTAAGAACAAGGTTAAATAGACTAATAAATTCATTTAGATAGAAACATCTTTGAATACTATAACATAAATAAATAAAACTTTTTTGAAAATTTAATTTCTTAAACAATCTAATGAAATTGTGTAAAATCATTTGGAAACATTAGTTGAGGGAAATAGTAATCCAATTGAAAAATAGGATGTGTTCGGTAAATAAATTTATAACTATAAAGATGAAAAATATGGGAATTTCCACATACACAAAATAAGACTTAGAGTCATATAGTTTATGAATAAGAATATTTTATACATAAAAACCTGGAAAAAATCAATATTATTCTCTAAAACAATGTTAAATGAAGATATGAAAGCTTCTCCTAAGGATATTAAAGCTATTGACACTTCTAATATAGAAACCAATAAGAACCTATAGGTGACCCAAGCTATGAATAATTTCTCTCAAGTAATAAAAGATGCATCAAAATTTATTGATGACAATGATATAAAATTTAATCTAGAGAAGGATGGGAATTATAATGTTAATTAATTGTGTAATCAAAATATTACTCCAATTAAAAATGGTTAAAGAGAAAGGGAAGTCCTATAAGATCAATGGAAAAAGAAACCACTAAATTCTGATGATATAAAATTAAGAAATATATTTAGAAGTAAAAGAATTTACTTTATTGTCATTATCATGGTATAGTTAGTCAAGACACAACTAAACCCATGAATAATTTTTTTAAATAATAATAACCCATTACTTATTTGGATTTCTGAGCATATACTACCCTTTAATGTATTTAAAAGATTTAATTTTTATAGAATGTGATATAACATTATTTCTATTATTATGTATGATGTAGATAAAGAAACAATTTTGGGTTTTTGGTTTAAAAAATATAAGTGAGAATGTTTTATTTAATTTCAATCATCAAGTTGATACTAATAAATTGTATTTTAAAGGTGTGTATTTGTTTTATACATTTAATTATACTTATAACTATAATTAAAATGGAAGGTAAATTTGGAAGGGAAAATCATATCTAAATTAGGTTATTGATGAATCTCTTGTTATAACAAGTGACTTTAAAGTTATTCTCTATGTATAAAAAAATTTTAAATCAACTTATATATATATATATATGTTTAAGGAAGGTACTAAAATAAATAAAAGTAAAAATTTAAAAATTCCGAAGTTGGGGGTTTTATTACAATCATTCTGATAAAGAGGGGTGATATCAACAGGTAGACTGCTATAACAAATTTTTTTATAAATATTTTGGGATCCTGATTCACTTGCTATAAGAGGAATGGGGTGATAATGATAGCAAGTAATCATGATTGATTTTTTTTCAATAATACATTATTTGAGAAATGGGATAATGTTTGTTTTATAACTCTCTCTAAATATAATTCTTATCATTTTCCCATTCATGCATCATTGATTTATAATAAATATAAATACAATAAACATTTAAGATTTTATAATTCTTTGAATAATCTTGAATAATTTATTATTATAGTCAAGGATGAATGTAACTCATATATATTTAATAATAGACTATTTGGTTGTTTTAAAAAAAACATAAATTTCATAAATATGGGAATAGGTATTAGACCTGGCATAAATTTAAAAAAATATAGATGGGGAATAGGTAACTTGGGAATGAACTCTTATATCTTTAGACTTCATACACACAAGACATGTTTTTTATTTTAAATTTAAAAAAGATATTTTTATTTCTCGTTGACTTAATTCCCTTCTCAAAACTAAGGAATAAATTTAAAATAGAAAATATAATGTGATATATTTAAAACAGTTGTAAATTGAAACAACATCATTTAACATATTTCATGTAGCATCTTCATCTCAAAATATACTAAATTGATGCCCTGAGCCATGTTATCACATGTCCTCAAACACATATCCCCGTATAATAGTGGTTGCCGACTAGTTGCGAGGGTCTAAAGGATCACAAGGGGAGAATATATCCTATTTTATAGAGTAATCTAGAGAATATATCATATGAAAATAAGGAAACAATAAACCAAAAAAACATGTAGTACCAACCATTTCCCAAATAGGGCATAAGGCACAACCAAATGATAAATATTCCATGTCAGGATCAAATTTCCAAAGTGAATAAAATCCAAAATAAAGACTAATGGAGGAATCCACATAATAGTTCCTAACTCCATGTCTATATCCTCATCCATAAATATCAAAATCCCAACCCAACTCCCTAGTATAGGGCCCTTTCCCTTGTCCTGGACTACATCTATGAAATCTTCTCATGTACCCAATGGTGTCCCAAGTAGGGTGTGAGTATAACTTAGTAGGCCACGACCAATAGTGTCCATAAAATATTTGTTTTAAGAAGTTAGTGTAAGAAATTACTGAATAAAAGAAAAGATAAATAAAATATAACTCAGTTCCATTGTTTAAAAACATTCACTTTAACAATTTACATCATCATTTCCCCTTTTCATCACTTATTTCATCAGTTATGAATTAACATCATTTTCACAATATCCTAAGTCGGTCGAATAGTATGTATAATAGAATAATCCAAGTTAATTATCTCAGAAGGGGTAAAAAATTTACATAAAATTACATCATACATAGCTTGGAGCCTTAGTCTAGGTAGTCTAATTAAATTAAACTATTATGGGTGTAGAGCCTCAGTCCCCTTCCCTAACCCATGCATTATAGGGATGGGGCTTAGATCCTTAGTCTAACCCAGCCCATGGGCATAGATTCTCAATTCCAATACCCCAAAACAACCAATCCATGTGAACGTTTTTATTTATCCATTTACCCCATTCCATATCACAAACCATGCACAATCCATACACATAAAATTCACACTTCATATTTAATCAATATATAAATCAACATCAAGACTTAACCCATTACCACATTTACCATTTACATTTCATATCCCATTTAACCCATCTCCCATTCTTATTCCATGTCCTATTAATCACATTCAACAATTCCCATACATTATCCCATTTAAAATATCCATCAATTTTCTTGCATTAAACCATTTATTCATTTTAATTAAAAATGTAAATCTCTTTGACACATTCACATTAATCTAATTTACCCTTTCTCACATCATGTAAAAAAACACCTTATACCATTGTCAAAAACTAGAAACTACCACTATTGATGCCTCCTTATTTTTTAAACTACATGTCAACATGTTCATCATGGGATTTTCTTAATCTCAAGTCAATATTAGGCTTAACATCACAATTCCCTTGGTTTGAGAATATAGGCACACCCCATGGGTGGCCATAAATTAGTCTAGTCAACCTCGATGCATCCCATGGGGATCATGATGGGTTCAATTCATCATTTATCCTACCATTTTTCCAAATATTACTAAAGGAATTAAATACATAACAGGAGGGAAGAAATAATGTAACCACACATGCACAAATTGGCAATGATACTCTGGGATATAAGTTGTAGACCACCTACCTCAAATACATAAATAAATGCTCACTTAAAATTAACCTTAGATCTGGATTCAAGTTCCATTTTAAGCCTCATTAAATGATATTATATAGAATATAGTTTTTTAGGAATTTTTAAAAAATGTAGAATGAAAACCGAACCCCTAATATAGAAAAGAGAAAAAAGAGGGGTTTTAGACTTACTTGGAGCCTTGATCTGCACCAAATGGCACTCCAAATAGCATATAATTGACAGATATTGACCCTTGGGAAGATTTTGGGGTTTAGTATCATCACAATGGATTGAGGAGGAAGATTGGGGGAAAATCAGGTGAAAGACATAAAATATTGTGGGGCGAAATGGTAAAAACACACTTTTAAAGGGGCACATAGTTAATTGGGGAGCCTGCACGGTTTAAAAAACTATGCAAGAACCATGTGGAAGGACTTTGTCCCAATCCATATGGTTGGTCCTTTATACTTTCATGGTTTACATAATTGTGCACCACTCTATCTGACTAGAATGGTTTCACTGCACATTATACACTACTTATGTGCCAACCATGAAACATGCACTGGATGAACATTTCCACCTTTATTTCACATCCCAAACCCTTGGGACACCCTTGAACCTCTTTATACACATGATAAACTTTATATTAACAAAAATTAGGATATTTAAACTAAAATATAAACATGGACATGCCTCTATAAATTCCATGATCTTACAACCCCCCACCTCATAATGGCTCTCCCTTAAGCTGCACTTCTAAGTATCACTAAGATTTTGTGGTATAGAGATTAGGAAAATAAGCCCACGTATATATCACTCTGTCCCAAGTTTCTTTTAGAACATTACCATGATTCCAAAATACATGAACCAAAGTCATAGTCTATCCCCAAAATACTTTATCACTACAATCCGAAATACAAACATGATGCTCCTTAGAGGCTGCATCAGACTTAAGCCCAATGTCCTCAACCTCAATCACGTTATATGGGTTTGGGTGTTACTAGAAAATATGTGACATGTTAAATTATTTGTGAATTCCACTAAACCACTATGGATGAGCTAATCAGTATTCCACTGGTATGATCTGTTCCACAATCTCAAATGGCCCCATGTACATGGGATATAACTTGCCCTATTTTTGAATATGATGGTGACCTAACCTTGGTGTCACCCAAAGAATGTGATCACCCACCAAAAACCCAAGAGGTCTATGAAAATGGTTCAAATACAACTTCTTCCTAATCTATGATGTTTCCATATGTTTTCAAATAAATTAAACCTATTCTGATGTCTCCTACTCGAGACTTGGTCCCAAAAACACTGATTTACCATCTTCCATCCAACACAACAAATATCAACATGGTATACCATAGAGTGAATCATATGGTTCCATTTGAATCATATACTAATAAATATTATGGTAGGAAAACTCAACTAGTGCTAGATTACTTTCCCATTATCCACTAAAGTCTTGGATGTAAGCCTTTAACATATTCTCTAACACTAGAATGGAATGCTCTGATTTTCCGTTCATTTGCAGGTGGAAACCCATACTCAAAAAAACATGGTTACCATGTTCCCACTATAATCCCTAATAAAATTGTGAAGTAAAATGTGGATGATAATCTAAGACTATAGTTCATTTTACCCCATGTAACTACACTACCTCTCTAACATACAACTTGCCTAACTGATCCACAGTGAATGTTTCTTGAATTGGCATAAAATGAGCCACCTTAGTCAATCAGTCCACAACTACCCAGATCACATAATTCTTCTATGGTGTCCTCTGGATACCCAAAATGAAATCCTTTACCACATCACTCTAATTACATATGGAATGGGAAATGGATGCAAAAAACCACTAGTCCACTGATGCTATACATTCACCTGATAGTATGTAAGGAATCGCACCATGAAACCTGCAACCTCCTTGTTCATATCTAGACACCAATACTACCTATGAATATCACGATAAATTTTAGTATAACCAGGGTTAACTTTTCACATCAGTGCATGAAACTCTCACATATACTCTTCTCGCATACACTTTATCACAACAATATTACCATGAACCTAAACAATTCCATCATCCCCAATAGTCCAACTAGAAGGTGACTCCCCTCCTTTAAAAACTTCCCTCAAAGCCAAAAATTTATTATACTCATACTTCCTCTCCTTAATCAGGATTGGGATCATGGACTCCACTACCAAGGATTCACGGTTCTTCTTCCCTTGTCCATCCAACACCTCCAAATTCATCTCAGTAGAAAATATCATCATCCTCTACTCAGAGATGGACTCTGGAACTTCCTGATTTAGAGTCATTCAACTCAAAGAATTTATAACACTATTTCTCATTGCTAATGTATAAAACAACTCAAATTCAGATTAATATATGTACTCAAACCATATTCACTGATGAAGCATCAAATCACAGTGATAGAATATATACTTAAAGATTTTATAGTCAGTATACACTATAGATTGTTCTCCCAACAGGTAGTGTTGTGAACACTTTAAATCATAAACCACCAAAGCTTTCTAGAGATCATGTGTAGGGTAATTTCTTTCATAAGGCCTCCACTATCATGACCCATACTCCAAAACCTGATCATCCTGCATCAACACTACCCCAATCAAAATAATGGATGCATCACCAAATAAGGTTTACTCCTTACCTGGCTCAGATAAGATCAGAGTCAGTGTGGTTGTCAACCACTTCTTTAACTCTTTTAAAGCATCATCTTATTCCCCACACCCTAAAAACTTGATACCTTTATCGATAATTCGAAAAATGGGTGCTTCAAAATGGAAAAACACTTTAATAAACCTTTTTTAATAGCTATCCAAACCCATAAAACATCGAACATCAGAAACATTCTTGCACTTCTCCTAGATACAAATGCCTGAAATTTCTTTGGGTTTACTAAAACACCTTCTTCTGAGATTGTGTGACCTAATAAATTCATATCTTAATTCCACAATTAACGTTTGGATATCATTTCATATAGCCTATTCACTCTTAGTGTACTCATGATGATGTCATGATGTTTGGAAATATAATCAAGATTTTTTAAGTATGCCAAGATTTCATCAAAAAAGACAACCAAAAACTGGTCTAGGTATGGGTGAATGATCTGGTTCATTTGGCCTATAAACATTGTCGGCGCGTTGGTCAACCCAAACGAATTCACATCAAACGCATTTAACCCATACTTTCTTATGAAGGAAGTCTGTGGTACATCTGAATAACTCACCCTAAACTGATGATACCCTGACCACAAATCATTATTAGAGAACATGTAAAAACCCATTATCCAGTCAAAGAGATCATAAATTCTAGGTAGAGGGTATTTGTTCTTAACCTTCATCTAATTCATCTTCCTATAATCGACCCGTAGTCACAAAGACCCATCATCTATCTAGGAGAACAACATTGGAGACACGCTAGGGGACTTACAAGAAAAAACAACCCATTTATTATCCAAATCCTCCAACTATGTTTTCTATTCTGAGAACTCTACCAATTCCATTCTATATGAAAGAATGAAAAATTGTTTTTCTCCTAGAAGAAAATATATAATGAACTCGAAATCCCTCTCAAGTGGTATCCCAAATAAGACATTAAGAATCGTATCCTAAAATTGATATACTAATGGAGGAATATTAAGCTACTCTATAATCATATCATCAAGCATGGGATAAGCCACTTGGGATGTGAGCTCACCAATCCACTGAAACACTGACCCCACATTTCCATCTTGGATGTCACATTCTACATGAGGAACATACATTTCTACCTCAAGAGACATGAAAATTACCCTAAAATGGTAATATTCAGTATGTTATTAGTATAATACTAACCAATTCATGGACATAATAAGATCAAAACCCAAAAAATCAAAAAAAACAAGTCTCGTATGATAGGGTACCCACCAACTTCAAGATCATACTCCTTAAATTTAATGATATTTTATACTTGCAACAAAAATTGTGTATTAATTGACATAAATCCACACATATGATCCATTATTAGTTCCAACACAAACAGAAATTGAGAAGACAAAAAAAATAATGCATGGAACCTATATCAAATAAAGCACTATAATGCATGGAAGCTACAAGGAGCATACCTTGAAGAGTCGATGGTCTAGCCTCGCCATTTCTATGTGTAGATTAAATAACATGAAGATGACCTACCCCTCTACCCAGGGCCCCAATTTTTGTTCTTGGTGTTTCATTACCCTCCTGACATTGATGTTCCCTCCCTAGAGTACCACATCTTCCACCTCTATCAATGTGACCATTATAGCTCCAACTGCAGGCCTGATAAAGGGTAACTGACCCCCTACCTACACTTGACATATTCCTTGTCCCACCATATGTACTTGACTATCAAGGGTTTCTACAAAACCTCTACACATGACCCTTTATTCTGCATGATCGATACTCAACCAATGGGTGGGGGCACTGGAAACACATGTGATCTAGCCTCCCACACATACAAAATAAACCAAGTCACAACTCTGAAAAGTGATTCACCTCTTATGATTTCTCGGCACACTACCGTCTTGTTGAAGATTTATGAAATGATGCGTCCTTTCTTTAGAAGTCGCACCACTGGACCGCCCAACTGGAACCACAAACCCACTGCTGGAAGCATCCCTTATGTTCCCATCTAAAATAAGGTATTAGTTCACCACTTCTGAAAATACATTTAAACAGAAGATGTCAACATAATACTTAATCTCTATCCTATATCTATCCTAGAATTCTCTTTTCATAGCAGCCTCATCCCCAGCCAACACTGGAACAATGTATTGAAATTCTATGAAATGGTTTGTATAATCCATCAAAGACATGGTTCCCTAGGCCATCTTTATTAAATCTATAGCCCACTCATATCTCAAGGTATCTAGATATAAATGCTATAGAAATTTTTACTTCATGTTTTTCCATAACATACCATCATCCTGTTGAGTCTAAACCAAAATATCCCACTAGGGATTTTCCAGTCCATGCAACATATATGCTTCTAACTTGACCCTCTTCTCTGCAGAAGTCCCAAACTAATCCAAAATCATATAGATGGATTCTATGTATAAATATACAAACTTGGTTCCAACCTCTCCATCAAAATTTAAAGGTTTCTGCAACATAAGCTCTCTTCTCATAAAAAACATACTCAGCATGACCCACCCTCGGTCTCATTCCATCATATGAATAAAATGAGAAAAGTTATCACAAAACATCACATCTCCTCAGTTATCTTGGACCAATGGATGGTTTTTCTCTTATTTTAGTTGATTATTCTCGAAACTATTCTCAAATCCCCCAACCAATACATTTCATCATGGCGGAATTCTTCTACAATGAAAAACCTGATCCTTAGAACACATAACATAAATATTCAACAATTAACATAAAAGAAGGATCTAAACTATTTATAATCATTCCATTTTTCTTATGTTATCCTAATGAACATCCTAAAACGTAGAACAATACACTCAAATATCCCTACCATAGTTCATGGTAAACCTATGGTAAACTAACTAATGTAGACACAAGTCTTCATTAGAAACCCTTTTTAAACTATTTCTGCTTTTAAAATGAAAGTATTTCTCTTTTAAGATCCTTTCCCATTTTGAAACATGTTATAACCAATATTTTAAATCATTCAAACCCATCATTAAGAACAATTGTTTAGCCATTTTTTAACATTATTTCCATTTACCCATTTTCATCATCTTTATTAGACACCCTTTTCTTCAAATTGTTTTGAAAGTAAAATGTATTCAACCTTTCATGTCCCACACACACATCCTGTGTGTCTGCCTATCATGATTCATGTCACATGTAAACCAATGTTCCTATAATGATGCATCAATTTACAACCATGTTCTATTATATCCATGATAAAAATATCATAAAATAGTTATACCAGACAACATTTGGATCACTCAATGGTGAAATATCATTAAAATATAACAACACACACCCAGAACAACAATTCCCACCATGGGTACTTGGATTTTCCCTCATATGTGGTTTAGATAATCCCATGAATAAACTCATTACCAAGACCCTGACACATCCTATTCTCCTATCTACCATTCCAAAATAGTTAGGAAATAGTTTAGAACCCCTATAATACCATTTTGTAACATCCCTAACCTTAAATCCACTAAACTGGTTCCCTGAGTCGAGTCATACCATGAGCTCACGGGAACCCCCTAGTATTCTAGAGGTTTCTGACAAGAAACTAGGGTCCAAATGATCACTTAAAAGTAAAATTTCACAATTACTCAACATATAAATCAATATCAAGACTTGACCCATTAACACATTTACCGTTTACGTTTTATATCCCATTTAGCCCATCTCCCATTATCATTTCATAGCCTATTGATAATTTTCAACAATTCCCTTATGTTAGTACATTTAAAATATCCTTCAATTCTTATACATTAACCCATTTATGAATTTCCATTACAAATTCTTAATCCATTTGACACATTCACATTAATCCATTTAACCATTCTATACATAATTACAAAAAATACCTTATGTCACTATCAACAACTAAAATCATACACTATTGATGCATCATTATGTTTTAAATGACATTTCAACATGTTAATTGTGATATGTACTTCATCTAATGTCAATACTAAGATTAACATCACAATTGTTTATATCTGGGTATATTGGAACACCCAATTTATGGTCCCAAATTGTTCTATTCAACCTTTATGCATCCCATGTGTTTAATGAGGGTTTCAATTCATTATTTATCCAACTATTTTACCTAATATTACTAAAGTAATCAAATACACAACAAAAGGGAAGAAATAGCACTACCACACATGCACAAATAAACAATAAGACCATGGGATATAAATTTCTGTCCACCTACCTCAAATCCATAGATGAACTCTCAGTTAACATTATCCATAGATCCCAATTCAAGAACCCTTTGAAGCATCAACTTATGATCCTCTTGAAAAAGAGGATTTTAGGTATTTGGATGAATAAGAACGAAACTGGAAGCCCGAGTCCATAAAATAGAAGGAATAGGATTGTTAAATTTACCCAAATCATTGTTTCTTACCCAAAAATACTCCAAATCATCATAGGATAAAAGGCGATTGACCCTTGGGAATATTTAGGGGTTTAATTTCATCACTAGGTATGGAGGAAGAAGAATGGGGACTAAAATCAGGTGAAAACATAAAATCCTAAAGGGGAAAATGGTAAAAACACACTTTTAATGTGGTGCAAGGTTTGGAAACACAATGTTAGAGACTGTGTGCCTTCCATGAGCCAGCCTTTATCCAAATGATGTCCAAGTCGCATGGTTACTTAGGGAGCCTGTGTGGTTTGAAAAACCATACACAAACTATGAAGATTTCCACTTTCCCGATACACATGGTTTGTCCTTCCCCCTTGCACGGTTTACTTAACTATGCTCTATTCCACATAGCTAGCATGGTTTGGGTGCACGGTGTACTCTAATCATGTACTAACCATGTAACATGGATTGGATGGACATTTTCCTCTTTCATTCACATCCCAAACCCTCAAGATACCCTATAGCCACATCATACACCCAATAAACATCCCATTATTAAAAAATAGTAGATTTAAAAAAATTAAAGAAATACATATCTCCACAAAGTCTAGGATATTACATTTTAGATTTTTAAGAAAACATGAAATCCCAATTTATACTTGAGTCATGCTGGAGATATTATTTTTCAAATAATTATTAAAATAAACATAAAGTTTTGTATTAAATTTTTTATTTAATTTATATGATTTCGAATATTGCCTAATTCTCAATGATGTGATTCTAATGGTCATAGACAAGCATGAAAATTATTAAAGGGGGTGATTAAGAAGCAATTAGAATGGATTCCTTGGACCTTATCAAGAATATTACACTAGGAAATCAAGGTTTTCCTAATAAATTTTAACAAGTTTATTATAATTCAATCAAGTTTGATGTTATTAGGTTTTTCAATGTCTTTTTCAAATAAGGGATACTTACTCATGACCTAAATTCATGGATATTATAATGTATACCTATATTTGATAATGGTGATGAAAATTATAAGTTTAAACTCATTATTATGGCTAAATCCCTATATAAAATTATAAATAAAATTTTGTCCAAAATAATTTCATCTATTATTACTAAGCTTATATCACACAACCAATATAGATTCATAGAAGGGAGAAAATTAAGATTCTAAGTCACTACTTATGAATGTATTAATCTTTTAAAAAGTCCTACCTAGTAGAGAATTTTCCCTTCAAACTTGATGTTAAAAAAATCCATATTATTAGCTCTCATTTTAATTAGGAAATTCATAGAAGGTTTGACTTCAATAAGTTTTTTTTAATTTGGTAAATATTTGCATTGAATCTGTGTGAATTTCAGTTCATTTCAACGGTACTCCTATGGTTTTTTTATTTCTCTATAAGGATTGGGTAGGGGTACCCCTATTATAGAATCATTTTGAGTATTATGGGATACTAAATACCATGTAGGATTTTATTAAAATGGTTAATAAAAGAAATATTACAACCATCCAAGTAGACTGACATCTCTCTACTATACTTTATATCTTTTATTTAGATGAACTGATTATTTTTTATTAACAAAATAAAATAAATATTAATATTATAAAATTTATCTTTTCTAATAATTATTAAGTGTCTAATAAAACTATTATTTGTTCTAAATCTTAAATATGGGAAGAAATTTACTCTTTATAGTAATATAAGATTGTTGGATTCATTTATTAAAAATTATGGTTGTATTCTTTATAATTAAAAATGTATAACCCTATTTTAGTGGAGGCTTAAGGTTTTCATTTCAATGAAATTATTGATGGGATTAAAAAATAGCTTATAACCTAGAAAAGGAAATCTGTCTCTATGGTAATAAGGGTTTTGGTTATATAATGTCGTGATTATAAAGATATTGGTTTATTAATTCATGGTTTTCAAAGGGAATAATAAATTATTTAAAATAATAAATAATTTCATCCAAAACCTTCTGTATATTTAAATAGGAAAAGATAGTTATCACTTTTACATGTAAATACCATTGAAATTATATGTCTATATGTTGAATAAGGGTAAAAATGTTTTAAATTTTTAATTATTATCTTAAAGATAATTTTGTACAGAGTTTCTTAACTAATAAATCATATGGTGTGTTATTCCTAAAGATATTTATTCATAAAATAATAAAAATTGGTAATATATTTTACATGGACTCTTTTGTATGTTCAACCTAAAATTGTGTTTACACTAAGATTATATTTTATGCTAGGTGGATTATTAACAAGGACTCTACTTTCATATTATATCCTTATAACTAGAAATGGGCTCATCTTTTTATTAATTCTCAAAATAAAAAAGGTTTCTATGATTTTAATATTTCAATAAGGGAAATAATGATGACCATTCCTAATAATTTTCCAACCAAAGGTGAGGAATATTATCATGTTATATCACTTTTTCCTATATAAAGATATTATTATATGGAAAAAATTTTAAAATGGAGTTCTTAGTTATATTCACTAATATAAATTTATTTCAACTATTTTATTTTCTTAGTGAATTGGATGAAAAACTTCAACAGACATTATATTCCCCCATGTAAATTATTTTGGTTATAGAAGTTATTTTATTCTAAAATACTCATTAATAATTTTTTTAAACTACTAATACAATCTCTCTACACTATTTTATTCTTCATTAATAAATCTAAGAAGCCAATGGAAAAACATTTCATCCAATTATGAATTTACAAGCCTCTTTGGAGCTTCACTTTCAATATCATTGAAGTAAAAGCTATCTTATTCGATTTTTTTAGAGATAAAATTAAAAAATTATTTAATATGGATTTGAATAACTAGATAAAATATTTGTTTTTTTCTATTATAAATAAAATATTTACATGATTTAGTGTAATAAAAAATTGATTAAATTTATTGAATTGAAATTACATTATAGGTAGCAATGTCACACATTATTTTTGTAATTTTTTTCCAAAAAATCACAAAGGGGTTTTGTTTGAAATAGTATAACTAAATTATCCATTTAAAAATTATTATATTTTATTTAGATTAAAAAATAATAATTACTGACTTTTATTTATTTGGATGCCCCCTATAACATTTTGGTAGAAGATCAATTGTGATGGAGAAGCTAACGTGAGTCTAGGTTTGGAAGGTTATGGTGTTCTTTCTGCTAAATTTATTGGCTGCTACTTCAAAGGTTGTGGTAAATTCATTAAAATGGATTCAGATGTATAAGGAGATAATAAATTAGTGTACATTTCAATATATCATTGTTGGTATAGTCCTTGGATTGAGGTAGACTTGATATAGTTAGTTTAAATAATCAATAAGAGTTTAATGATCATTTATTTAAATTTCAATTCATGGTGAATTTGATACCATGATAAAGATTTATCTATAGAGTTGGTTTTAACTCATATTTATATAGAGTGAAACACTTTATATGATACTTTGTCTAATAAAGGGTTTAGTGTGGATCTTATGGCTTAGTTAGTTGGTATTCCACATGATTTGGTGGGTATTATTAAGAAAGATATATGCAAATCCCTTAATCTCTATATTTTTAACATTTTATTTTATTGCATTGGTTTTAAGATAGTTATTCTCTTAAGCACACTAATTTAGGATTATTAATATTATTACTATTATTATCATTATCATCATCATCATTGACTTCATCATCATCATCATCATCATTAGGATAATCAACATCATCATTGTTGTTGTTGTCATTATTGTTGTTGTTATTGTTATATTTCCATGAAACATTGACCTTCATATGTGAGTGGAAAGTTTCCTAGTCTTTTCATTTGGGAGAGACTGATATTTTTCTTTCCCATATATGATCATATACATATACATTATTTTGTTTCATGATGGAGGATTAAAATTCTATAGAAACCCCATTGAGTTGTTATACTCTCCCCCTTTGTATACGCATTCATGGTTATAATAAATAAATGTGTTCGATGTTTATTTATTTGTATTTTACATATAGTTTAAGTCATGGTACAAGAACAGTATTGGAATGTTTCATATGATGGATTCATATGTTTGGGGATTTATTCATCCCAGGACATTATGATTACATGGTCTCGGTGTTTTTTTTGTTTCGTTATCAGGATATTTATAGTTAGTGGGACAATATGGATTATATATAATGGTTATATATGGTTATTTATTTTTTTAAAATGAATTATTTTTATGTTAATATTGTTAATTATGTGGTTTCTAAGGGACACTCTACCTTTTTAAATCCCCTTAATTGAATATTTTCTTTTCCTATGGGTTGTTGGGATAGTTGGATTTATGAACCCATCCTATCAAAATATTTGAATAATTGTATTATTGGGATATATAAATGAATTCAAAGAATAAATCATTAACATAAGATCTAATAAATATCCTTGACACTTGTTTCTTGTCTCTAATGATCAATAAATTTATTAAAGGTTAGTAGTAGTTCAACCCAGATGTAGGGTGCTCTAGGGTGAGTTGTTATAAATATTTTCACAGTTATGATCTTTGGGAAAGTGGGATTGAGAGTAGTGGTAAATATATGATGATGGGAACATGGAGATAGATTATAATTTACATCAATTTATCATAAAACTAGTCAAATCATATGTTACCATGGTGGTTCTATGTTGGGAATTATTTTTCAAGGCCACAAGGACACTGAGGTCCATATGAAAGTTTCATGAATCGTGTAGTGGTGTATATGATCTTAACAGAACATTTATTTGATTGTTTTATGTTAAAATTTTGAATTAATATATTATTTTTACTAAATAAGATCTGAAATACAGTAATGATTATATTTTCCCTTGATACATTGTTTCATGGCATATGGTGTAGTGATTGTCTATCCATGGGTTTGGTATAACTTCTATGATATTTTCCTAATAACATATATTAGAATATATTATGATTTTATTATTAGGTTTTGTAAAAACAATTCATTTATTTCTAGTTGTTAATTTTCCAAATCCAATTAAAATCCACTTTTAAATATTGAATATCTTCTTAAATATTTGTTGGTGAAGACTTAGTTAATATTAATAGTTACCAGTAGATTATGATAAATGAAAATGCATATATAATATTGAATTAATTTATTTATGGGTCAAAAAAACCATTTTTTTAAAGAGTGTAATTATTTTAGTGAAAAGTATATTTTAGGGGATGCTGGTGTAGGGGTTTCTTTCTTATCCTTAAATTTTTGGTAATATCACCTATGTTCTTAAAGATTCTGGAATGGGGTGTTTTTTAATAAATCTTTTAATGTGGTGTGGTGTCATGTGTTTCAATTATTTTATCTTCTATCCTTTTATAAGAATCATGTATTTTAAGATTCGTAAGTATGTATTAAGAAGACGAGTCATATTATTCATCACCAAGATTTTATAACTCACTTTCATGTAAAGATGGTGATGTTGACGGTAGAAGGGGAAATGAGTTTATAGTTGAAATAGATCGTATTGAAAGATGGTCTTGAGAGATTAACATGGGAATGATTCAATAAACCATTTAATAAACATTTTTATCAAGATTTCTTATGGATAACTAATGTTCATGAGTTCATGGATCTTTAGTAATTTTATTTATCTTACATGTATTGTATCTTGATGGTTAACAATTGGGTTAATTTCATGATAGATTTAGTAGGATATGAAATTTTAAAGTTTGAGAAGGTTCGACATTGGTTTAAACATAAATATAAACTCCAATGTAAATTTTTTAGTTTTTTATCTCTCTAAAAAGATATTAATAAGGATATTATGATAGATAATTTCATTAATCCATATCATAAGTAGAGTAGGAAGATTAAAACTAACAATATCAGAGGAAATATTTCTTGTAAGAATCGGGGTATTGGAAACGAATTATTATATGGGAGTAGGAGGATAAAATCCCATGAATGGGGTTTCTTGTCTATCTCCTCCTATGGTTTAGTGGAGGCAGGCGGCCTACCAAGGTGTTTACAGTGATGAACAATCAAATATTTTAATGGGGTTATATTTAGTATTCTGTAAAGTACTGATGATGTTTTTATGGTGTACTATGACGATAGTTTATCCAAATTACCCCCATAGATGTTGTACTAAATATAGATTGTTCTTGGGAATTCTGACTAGAGTCATAAAAAAAATATATCATGAAGGATTACTACTAATGATTCTGGATATGTGGGAGGGATCTAATTCTCATCAGGATATTTAGTTGAAAATTTTACGTAGAGAGGTGTGGGTTTTATATGATCATAGAGTTTTTTTTATTATTGATTTGGGAAATATTTAGGGAGATCCTTGATATTTTGTTTTGGGTAGATTAGTTGGATGAATTAAATGGGGTGGGAGAATTAAACTGTGGTAGATGTCAATAGTGAAATTTTTTATAAGGACATTCGTAAGTTATTTGGAAAATATTCATGTATTATTGGTACTAGGTGGAATTTGAGGAAGTGGTTTAATGAATATCATGATTGAAAAGGTTCGTGGTTTGGATGTTATAAAGGCCCAATTTTTTGAATTTATATTCTATTTATTTTTTTCAGAGAAATGGATCTGATAAATGAGTATTTTCTATACTTTGGATTCAAAAATTTAGTTAGAGGTCATCAAGAATTAATTTTTTTATAGAATAATAAGGGAATATGATTTATGCTGAGATATTTTCCACAATAGATATCTAGTGGGTTTTGAAAATTCATTGTCTGGATTTGTCTCCCATAAAAATTCAATGAAAGACCACTATGAACCTTATAAACCATTGGAATTTTGATAGAGTCCCAGTAAGAATTTATTGGGAGGATGGAATTCTTTTTTAATTATTGATTTTTTTATGACTTACCACTTGAAAATTTTATTTATACTCTAAATGGGGCCACATGAAAAGGGACAATACCCACTTTTTTTCTTTTTTTCATTCAGTTCCATCTACTTCCCCATATATTAGTTGATCAAAGATTCAATTTCAATAGTATTAATTTCTCACAACAACTATGGTAAACCCCATAATCTTATGTTTATCCATTTTTTTGTCAGTATAGTTTTTAATACCCTTATTTATATTAAATTTTTAGTTTCTCATGAAATTAGATTAATTTCTTAAGGATTTTGACTCATGTAACTTCAACGTGTTACTAAAAACTTTAGTGAATAGATTCATATACATCTCTCATAGATTTTAAAATAAAATAAAATTCAAGTAGATTGTTTGAGGTTATTTTTTCAACACTGGGATATGGGGGTTCTATTCCATTTTATTATTAAATTTAACCTCTATTGAGTAAGGTTGTTTGGTGGTTAAAAATATTTTGTGTACAGTGTCCGAAATTGATATTAAAGTGAAGATTTATGTAGTTTATATTATTTATTAGATTATAATAATTGAAGAATGAATTAGAAAAGGGGAAAATGAATTATATTTAAGGAAGGGGGTGTGGTGTATTAGGAAACCATGGAATCACTATTAAGAGTGATATGTGAGTTAGGCCAATAAAATGATAGTAAATTGTGTTTTAGGATATAAGAATGTGTGTATAATTTTATAATAAATTGGAGTAAAAATATTTTGAAAATTGTAGTGATCTTATCAAGGGAACACTAATGGTTTTTTTTCTAAGAAAGGAATTGATCATTGTAAATGAGGGATAGTAGTTGTTAGGAATTGTATATGATAAGGTTATATAGGTAATTTAAGATAGTGTTTTATGAGAAGAATATTGGATTATATAGAATTTATTTATAATTTGTATTAGGATGGTGTATCCTTACTTTGAAAATGTCTTAAGTACTAGAGAAATCATAGGGAGTCCTTATTTTATACTGACATGTTCCATAAATATAAAAGTTTTTAATTTTATGTGTTGCTTCTCCAAGTAACCATGTGTAAGTAATTCTAAATAGGATTTGATATTTATTATAGTGAATATTTGACCATTTATTTATAATGTCCTAATGTTTCTACAGTGTTATATTTTTTATCAATATTTTATATTTTTTTGGTAAATGTATTTTATTATTAGAAGAGTAATATTTTGAAACAAAGAGATCAGATATGTCAATGTGGTTGATAAGTTCAACGATATTTGGGTTGATCATATGGGAGACACCCCAAGGTAGATTGGGTTTGTAAAAACTTTTTAATCTATGTGATGGGAGGATATATTTTAATGTTCTAAAGTGATTTGTTGTGTTTTTTTTCTATTTATTATCTGGAAAAAAATTCTAATTGGGAATCATTTTAAATCTTTTAAATAAGGATTTATAGTAATGGGATAAGAATTGCATATTTTTTGTGGTTGGATGTTTAGATGGTGTGATGTGTTCTTGATAATAGTAATTGAGGTTTCTGAGTTTTTATTCAAGTGGGGGTTTTGTAATGGTAATTTGATGAAAATTGGGTGGTGACAATATCTTATAGTGGTGAGTATTATCTTTATATATGTTCTTTCGGTTAATGATGTAGAAAAATTCATCTATCATTTTATTGGTCTATTCATTAGGCATCACTATCCATGTTTTTTATTTGTTTCATTTCATCCTATTTTTAATGAATTTACTATATCATAATAATAATAATCATCATCATCATTATCTTCTTATCCCTTACCAGTTGTATGCATGTGTGGATTTGTATTTTCTATTTCCCCCTTGTACTCCTATTGTATAGTAAAAATTAATATTATCTTCTCATGAAACATTCCCCACAATGGGTAAGTGGGGAGTTTCATTATCTTTTTATTTATGATGTATTGATATTTTTAATTGTTTTTCATAGGTACATTAATAAACAATGTTATGTTTCGTGATTAAGTTATACTATTTAGGGAATCATACTGAGTTGTTATACCCATACCCAAAATGTATCCACTAATAGTTACAATGTGTTAATGTGTACAATGTTTATTGATTTTATTTTTTATGTGTCCAAGAATAGTTTAATAGGGGTTATGAATTAGGGTTATATAGTGGATATATGAGTTTGGTGTTGGTGGTGTCTCAAGTGTTTATTATTGTATGGTCTTAGTTTTTTGTTTTATTTATTTATCCAGCTGTGCATGGTCAAGGAGGATATATGTATTTTATCTATTGGTTCTAAATAGTGAAATTGATTTCATGAAATGTAATATTTATCTATTTTTTTATGTGTTTATTTAGGGATACCTTCATGTGATTTCACATTTATAAGATGTTTTAGTTATAGAAATTTTATTAGGATAGTCTAATATATAGACCCCCCATGTTGAAAATTTTCATAAATTATGGTATGGGGTTATAAGATTGAATTTATTAGATAATTTGTTTCCCAACATCAGATAAATATCATCGATGCTTATTACCAACCTTAAACAATCAAGGAACATGTCAATGGTCTATGGTAGTCTAACCAGAATGTAGGGTGCTTTAGCGTAGGTTATTAAAAAAATTAATAATATATAAAGTCTCATGAAATTTCATTATAATGGGGCTCCAAGAATAAATTTTTTACATTTATTCTCATGAATTAATTAATAATATATTTATATGATAAAAAATTAGAATGGTCATGAAATTATATCAAAACCCATAATAATAAATGATGTCCATTAATTAAGTATAAACAAGTAAAAAATTTCCCTGTGAATTTATTATCATTGCATATGTAAAAAAATCATAAATCATAAATGAATATGTATTTAAATAAATAATATATGATTCATGATTAGAATATTTAAAATTCATCACTATATGACTGGATTTAGGTCAAGCAATTCCAAATAATATATTATTTTATCTAACTGCTTTAGGTGTATTTTTTAATATAATAATTCAAAAAATCAAACTATATGTGATGAAAAATATTCTCATAGATACCTATACACTATTATGAAATTTATTTTATTGATGTTCATGAACTTTAACCCCTACTATCCATCTTATGTTATTGAATATTTGAGCATTACTATTATTTATATATGAAATATAATATGCACTAATTTTTATATCATAACAAAGATATAGGTTATACCATGGTCTATGATATGTATGGAATAAAGTGTTATAATAGAGATATAGTGTATCACTTATATATTGTAATAACTAAGACCCAACTATAATAAGTAAACACCACATCCCAAAACAATTACATAATTCCCATTCTAAAGAGTGTTTATCCAATAATTTATTTAAAATATGAATTTTCATATTGTTTATATCAAATTTGCTTCATTTTTTATTTGTAATATCAATATTACCTTAATATTAATTTTTCATATTTTTCTAAAATAAATTATTTTAATCTAAATAGTATAAAATACAATTTTTACCAAAAGTGTGAATTTGAGGACTTTATAAAGATAACATAGAATTTAATAAGATGATTTAATTTTTCTAATATTAATTTAAGATAAAAACCAATAAATTTTTAAAATACTATATTGAATTTTTAAAAAATAATATTAACATTTCAAGGAGTTAAGTTTGTTTTTCCAATAAAAACTATTTTTTCTATTATTTTAATTAAGTATTATTTTGATAAAAATTACTAATTTTAAATCCATAAAAATTATTTTAAAGAAAAATTTATATAATGAAAATAAATTATATTACCAATTATACCCTAAACATAAATTTTCAATGAAAAAATACATTTGTTCAAAAGCGTGTTTTCACATGTCAGATGTGTTAATGTTAAAATTGATTTTTAATTCATATATAAATTTTTTCAGATAAAATGGATTCAATATTTTAAATCCTATGTTCCCGAATATTTCCTAATAATAATTTTATTTTGGAAAAATAAATATTTACTTAGGTAAAATATAGTTACCATGGTAAAATTGAAAATGGAAAAAGTAATCATCTTAGGGTAAAGAGATTGAAACTTATTAAAATTGTTTTGAATTGATTCTTTGAGATAAAATAGAACTTATATCATCCTACAATAACTAATATTTTCATTTTTTATATCTAAATGTCATGTAAAACATGTTCCCTCTTAATATTAAGTTCAAATATTTTTATTAATTTCATTCTCATGACTTATAAAAGGGGTCTCTCACCACCCCTTTAAAAATAATCAAAAAATATTCTCCCACTTGAAAATATACTATTATTTATTATCATTTAATAATATTTCATAGTTTTAATTTTCTAGTGAAAAAATAATAGTCTAATCCCTCCCTTTCCAAGAGTCCTACAATAGAAATCCCAAGCCCAAAACATGAGTACTAATTTTCTTTAATTTTTCATTTTTTGTAATACATTTCAAAATATATTTTTCTCATTAATAGATAATTAAATCACTATAATTATTATATTAAATTATATTATTATAAATTAATAAATATCAACCACCTTTCCCCTTTTCCCTTTTTCCTTAAAGAAAACACAAATGACATTTATGTGTTTGTGTGCGGACCACAACCTCCACAATATGCCATGTATCATTTTCATTAACGACCTTACAAGGATCATCATAATGATGAATTTAATAAATAATTATTATATTTATAACATATTTTATATTATAAAATGAGAAAATATATTATAAATTATTCTATTTCTATGAAAAAAATTAATCAACCTTACATACATGTAGACTACCACCTCCATTGAATTATTGATTTATATTTTTCTTTTCATCACTTCATTTCATGGATGATTATGATAATTTTTTTTAAAAAAATAAATATGATTATTTATGAAATATTAAAGTTATATAAATACAAATTGGAAAACCTATTAATAATATGATTAATAAAAAATTATGGTAAATTTAACTAACCAAAAGTGCATTCTAAGAGTAAAAAGTGATTTTTTATAATTGGTAATAACATTGTAGAGATTCTATTTTTAAAATAATTATTTAAAATTATGATATAAAACAATAATAAACACTAAAGGATTTCATTATTCTTCTAGTATAATTATATCACAATTTAATCACTTCATTATCATCAATTAATTAGGGCATGTTCTTATTTGGGTCAGTTGGACCACCTACTTGAAAAATTATATAAATTTATATGATAAATTACTAAAGGAATTTAATTTATTATATTATATTCTATAAATAACTATATAATGATTTTATTTTAGTTTTGGGGTAGTATTGTTAATATTAAAAACATTATTTAAGATACAAATTTCAATTTGTTAAAAATAACTAAAACATCCTCATTGATGATGTCATAACCAAAATCATATAAAATGAAATTATAAATTTATAAAAAAATTATCTAGAATCTATTAATGTACATTGTATGATCATGTAATTATTATGTGTAGATAATAATGAATAACAACACCGCTATTATGAAAAAATTTCAAAGCGATCAATATTACTCACACCTGATATTGAAAATATATTAAAACTAACTAATATACATGTAGAGAATAATTATTAATTAAGTTAAAAATTGTTATAAGTATGAATAAAGTTTTTAAATAGGAAACTAATATTGTTATTTTTTTATACATGTGGTTAGATTACATTCGTCTAAGTGGGAATAAATGTATGGATTCTTCATCGTGAATTTTAATTCTTTTAGACATGATTATATTATGCACAATGTTTTCTATTTTATAGTGTAATTAATACCCATTTCTTATTTTATATAATGATTCTATAATTATTCATGGTATTTAATATTCCATTTTAAAAACTATCATTCATCATATTTTAAATGAGATGTTATATATGTTTTCCAAATGATGAAAAATCATAAATTTTGGAAAGTAAAGTGTGTGTGGATCTCATAGAAATTATATCCCTCTCTAGATACCAAAAAGTGGATGTTGGTATAGTATAGATTCACCTAGTGTAAATAACCATGAAATATTCCATTTTTATATCAACTAAAGCTTCACTCGGTTTATTATTAGTGTCCTTATTACTTCACACATGAGGAGAAACTCATGGGGGATATACATTGGATAATTTACATGATATTTATGACCATTAATGAAGTATTTTTATACCATTTCATTGGTATCCTAAAATTAAAAAATACTAAACTCAATTATTGTATTATATTAATTACCTATCACTTTGAATGTATCATATCCACTTGTAACATCCCAACCCTTTCTTTCTGTTATGTTCTTTGGTACATGATGTTTTCTTCTAGTTTTTAGAAGTTTTAGAGGTGCTTGGTAACTCTATTATTTTTAATAATATTTAAAACAATTTTTGCTTCAATTTATAGATTTCATTTATCTGAAATTTTAAAAAAAATCAAGTTAATTTTTACCCTTTAGTAGGGAATGGATTATGTGTTAGGGTAAGGACCTTCTCCCATATGCAGGTTGTGTTTTGTAAAGGTGGAGAGGAGTTTAACTTAGTTGTGTAAGGATATGCTTTTATTTCTATGCTCTATGTAAAGGTAACTCCAATTTTCTATATTACCTATTAGGGTAAGGCCCCATTCCTATGAATTTTTTTAGGGTAGCCTTGGGTTTTCAATGGATGCATAAGGGTACTTAATGCACTATGTAAAGGTAACCATTGTCTTCCTCTTAAGGGTATGTCACCACTATCAAGGGGTAAACACTTCTAGAGGTTTCTTAAGGGTATACTAGAGTGATATAAAGGTAGTTATGAGTGAATAACCCATGTAATGGTAATAATATTTACCCTCAAGTGAAACATATGAGCTTCATAAGGGTGAAACCAGATTACCATTACACAATACCCATTTTATGGGAAAAATGTTTCTAAAATCCGATTATCATTATTCTCATTCCAAAATTTCCTATAACACCATTTTAAAGATTTAAAAATATTTAAATCTTGTAAATTGAGTTCATTATACCTGTTGAAGGTTTTAACTCCTATTTTTAGTGATTTTAAACCATTAGAATTCAATATTAAATTAAAATAATAAACAAAATGGTAGTTTTAGTTCTAGGTTTTTATGTTACCAACCAAAACACCTTTGGTATTTTTAAAAATAATTGAACCCATGTTTCCTCAATTTTTTCTATCATTTTATTGTATTTTAGGGTGTTCATCTACTTTTTGATCATCATAAGTGTATTGTTTTCTTATCAATTGTGGGGTATTGACCTTCTCTTATTAATGTTGTACATTCCTTGTAAAATGTTCTAAAATTTTATAACTGATGTGCATGTTTCAAGTATTCTCTTTCATCTTATAATTCATTTTTTTGATAACTTCTTATATATGTGTTTTTTATTTTCAAATATATGTTCTATTAATATTGACCATGAAATACCTAATAAAATTCTCTTTATACTTTTCTCTATAAATTTTTTATGTTGTGGATATAGTTATTTTACACTTATTTCTCACTTTATTTACATTTTGGTGACTTCCATGTTGATTCTAATCTCTCTACAAATATATTTTATAGGAAATATAAAGGAAAGTAGGAATTACCATGATTCTTCAACGAATGATTTTATCCTTGTTTATAAAAGGGAATTATTGGGTTTTTAGGAATGAGTGACTTGGTCACAAGAAAAAAAGGTGTTGACCCATGTTTTCAAATGACTTCAAGACATTAAAATTTTGAAAATTACTTTGATTTCTTTCTGTCAATTTATGAAATAAATTCTTGGTTGAATGTCTTTTTTGGCTTTTTTATTTTTCAAAGTAAGAAGGTATCGATACACTTTTTTTTTCTTTACAAAAACTATTTTGTATTAATATTGATTATTGTGGATGGCATAATTTTCCCTTTATGATGATCATGTATTGTGGAAATCTATTGATGTGACTAACATGATTATTTCACTAAACATGAATGGGTGTTGAAAAATGGATAACTATATTTGAGGGATTTCTAGGATGAGGGTGTCATGTGGATTGAGAATGATTGAAATGTGGCTGGAATGAGAGCATGTTGATACTGACCAGGATCCCATTTAAGATCTTCATAACCTGATTATCTCACTCACCTCATTTTACTAGTCATGAGATCCTAGGAAGTTATATGAGATAACCTAGATTTATGCTTTATTATCAAACTCAAACCCTAGTAAGTGGATCCCTAGAGAACATGTTAGGTTCAGGATACATACATGTTACTAGAAAAGTATGTTTGGGTCGACTTGGTTTTCTAGAGTCCCTTTTAGACATGATGTAATCCCAGTGATCAATCATTATTTAATGATTAACTTAACTATAGTGGAATCATTAACATACCTATTTTACACTCAGGACAATCTTATACTTGATACTCATACATGATATCATTCATTGTCACTACTTGGCACTAGAGATTCCTATATTTATTTATTACCATTGTTTATTGAAAAACATATTAATATGATGTACCTTGAAACTATTGTATTTAATCTTGTATATCTTGATGATATATATTGCATGTTTTTACATTTTTTTTTTTATCTTACTTTATATTTTTAAATGGTTATAAAGGATTTCTAAGAAGAAATTCAGTTTTTAAATAATTAAATGGAATGTTTCCATCTTTGGATTCATAAATAGTTTTGAAATTTGTAATGTTCTATATTGAAATACAATCATGTTATAATCTTATGTTTATGGAATTAGTTTCTTATTCTAAAATATAAATGCATTTTATCCCTTATTGTACTATTTTTCCTCATTTTTGAATTACCATATAAAGTAACTACATATACTCTCTGGTGAAATCTTAGTGGTACCTGTAGTTTACACCCTAATTGTACCATTTGGTCTTTTTAGACTTTTTGTTCTTATAATAGGTTATTTTGTTCCCTTCGACTTCATTTGTGGGTTCATACTTGGTTTTTCGAGGGCTTATCGTTTGTATTTTGAATTAACCATATCTGTTATACTCATTCAAATTGGTAAAAAATGTTTCTTAGGGATGACAAGGAACTTGTTTCCATCCCTTGTGGATCTGGAATACCCTTATGGTTAGTAGATAATCGACTCTAATAGCAATTTGGGTGGTACTCTAGGGTGGTTCATTACAAACTGTGTTAGATGAGTTCTTTCCCAAAATGATTATACCTTTCCTTGAAATTATTTATGTTACTTGAGGTGATTTAGAGTATAAACTAGATTAAGAATTTTTCAGGACTTAAGAGCTGGTTCTAGAGTGGGTACTTGATTATTATCTCTTCATGATGAGACTATAGTTACCAAGGAATGTGGGAACTTAAGTGTTTTTTTAGTTATTGGTATCTTGATAATAATTGAGATTTACATTTCTAATTAGGCTATCTTTGATTTTTGGAAACAATTTTGATTTTTGGGTTTGAATGGAGAGATTATTAGAGTGACATGGTGCCTTCGTGATATGTTAAACCATTATGAATTTGTGTCGTTACTCTATAAGTCAATTTAGGAACTATTGTGTGGTTGTTTTATAGTTTACCATACCACAAAATCAAAACATGAATAGTTATACTCTAATATAAGCATGGTTCCTTTTTTATTTACTTCCATAATTGTTACACTCATGTGAGGATATTTTAGAGGATTCTTTTTTTTAATGGACATTTTGGGTGTAGTCTGTTTCATATTACATTTTTTTTTAAAATAATCTCGTCAGTGGTTTTTTTAAAATCTGTTAAAAACACAAAACTTTAACTTAGTCAAATTTTATTTTAATTATTTAAAATGTGTTTCAAATTTCCAATAGGTTTGTTTTTATGTAAATCTTGGTTTAGAAAGCTAATTTTCAAATACTCTTTTATGAAATAAAAATATAAAATTTTAAGAAAAATTTTTGGAATGTAATAGGTTTAAAATGGAAATGGTTTGGTAATTTGAAAATTGGATTAATGGTTTTGAAACCATATATTATTTTCTATGAGCTGGTAAATGATTTTTTGAAACTGTGATGAATTTATCTCAATATTTAAAATTTTCAAGAAAAGTGTAATGTTTTATAAATGGGGAAATCATGTGAGAATTGAAACAATTATGTTTGAAAAAAGTAGTTTTTGGATTTTTTTCATTTTGTTGGATTGTTTGTGTCTTTTTAAAAGTTTTTATTAATGTTTGAGTTGATGATCTTGGTTTTTTTGAGGTCCAATAGTGTCTCCTAGATATTCATTCAAGAAATTTATATAGTTTTTTTATGATATGATATTTGGAGTAGTCATTCACATATTTCTGAGGTTGCATCTCAAATTAATGAATCTACCCAAACAATGAATTGAGTGGTGGATCTAGAGCCTTTCTTGCATTTGGACCCTATCAATGTTTTCTAGTATTTTTGAACACCTTCTTATAAGGGAGAGCAGGGTTATCCTACATTACTAATGTTTTTTGAATAATTTGATGGGATCTTTGATTCTATCAAGAATCCTGATGATGTGAAGGTCAAGTTAAGAAGCTCTTTATTTGAGGGACCTAAATGAGAGTTGTGGGAAGTCTTAATTCCTTCATATATATAGGAAAAAATATCTTGGAATTTCATTAATTATATATTAATTAGGTTTTAGTATCCTAAGGATGTGAAGAAGGAGAATGTTTCTCAGCTCCTAGGTTTTATTCAGGGTGAGCTATCAGTTGTGGAGTATTCCAATTAATTAAAAAATTTGTTATGTTTCTTCTGTGAGATTATTGGTAATAAATCTCTTAAGGATTACTATTTTAAAGTAGTTCCCCACCTAGACCTTAGAACCTTCGTATCATCATTATTTCAAACCTTTAATCTGTTAGTACAATAAAGGGTCTTGTCAATAGAAGGGGAACTAAAAAAGTTGTATTAAGTGGCTAATTCCTCATATTTGGTGGGATTAAGTTAATATTTTCCATATTATGGATCACATTTTTTTAGGGTTATTCTTATTGAGAAATGAAGATCAGGTTTGTGTGATTCCAGTGTGGAGAACCTGGTCATTCTAATATTTATTTTTTTCAAATCTGTGAAATTTTTTAAATACTGTTGATAATTGGATTAATATAAGAGGTCATATATGTTGGAATACAGAGAGGGGAAGTTTTTTGGGAACCATTATCTTCAGACTTTGGGGTAGTGGATTCTTCAAGACAAAATGGATTCAGGCATAGGCCTAGGAGTGGACCTTTTAACATAGTGTAGGATCCGTTGGTGTGGTGTTTGATGTGAATCGTGTATGTTGTTTCCGATGATGGAGTGGAGAAAATTTTAGTTTAACATATTGTAGACATTTGGATCTTAGTGACCTTCTTATTCTTGGGATCTATTTTGGCTTTAATTGGGTCATTTTTGGATGTTATCTTGTAGACCTTAGTTGTGACATTGATGATGGATTCATTTACCTAATATATTTTTGTTTTCCCTTTTGGATGTGTTCTCTTGAAATACTTTATCCTTAGTCATGAATGGTTTTGAAACCCTTGAAATTTTTTGTTAATATATGGATGAAATAGAATCATCTTCTAATAACCTCCAGATGTTTTAGAGTTATTATTCTTTGAAATCTTTAATGATTAATTATTTAATTGGTGTCTTCTTATGGTTAGTGTAAGATACCATTCATGATCATTGTTGTTCCATGGTGTCCTATTGTTTTTTCCTTGATTGTTATAGATCAATATAAATGTGAGAGATGATATCCCCTGTTAGATTATAGTAACATGTTTTCCAACTTACTTTTTTTCCTTTCTAGTGGTACATGGATATGCCTTCTAAATATGCCCAAATAACTTCGGTTATGTGAATTCTTGATGGACTATGAACCTAGAGTTGCTAGTTTTTCATTTGATGATATCATTGAGGGGTGAGGATTAGTGTTGAAAATCCTAGGATACCATTTAGTAGTTTTATTGGGTATAAATCCATGACATTGATGTGCCTTTTTATTGATGGTTGGATCATTGACAGATCTTGAGAGTGTTGTCTTTTTTGGGAATCATAGAGTTTTTTTGAATATGGCATTCCTTGTGGATTCAATTTTTTATCTTGGATGATTCATTGTGGCATGTGATTAAATTAACTTATTTGAGTTGAAGATATGTTTTTGGGAGGATACTTTTATCATGTTCCACATTTTTGGTGAACCTTTAATAGTGGGTAGAACAATTCTAGGCCACTAGTACTTTATAATTTTTTTCTAATCCTATTAATTTTGTTGTATTTTGGTTTTGTGATATTTATGGATCTTGGTGGTTCTACTAAAAAGTTTCTTTTAGAAATCTTTTTAGCCCATTATCTTATAATTTTACCATGTAAAATATTTTGGGAGAGTCTTTCTCTATTTCACAGAATATCCACCTCATGGGTTGAGTATAGGAGTTATTTTAGTCAAGTATTCTTTTTACCTATTGGAATTGAATATTTTTGGATAAAAATATATATAATGGGGAGAATTGTAATATCTCGGCCTTTAATTTCAAGTATGTTTTTTGTTTCATGATGTATTCATTCGGTTTTGAGACGTATTAGAGGTGTTTTATGACTCTATTAGTTTTTGATTCTCTTTAAAACCCTTTTGGATTTAATTTATGTAGTATAATAAAAGAAAATTTAAAAAAAATACGTTAATTTTTACTCTTATGTAGAGAATGATTTATGTGTAAGGGTAATTACCTTTTACCCATATATAAGAGGTGTTTCATAAAGGTAGAGAGGAGTTTGCATTAGTTGTGTAAGGGTAAGCTTGGCCTTCAATGTGCTGCATAAGGGGAAATCAAATTTTATATTACTTTTGTAAGGATAATTCACTATTTTTTTGAGTTGTAAAAGGGTATCCTCCAAGTTTCAGAGGCTTTTTAAGGGTAGTTAAGCCACTACGTAAAGGTATCACATGGCCATGTAAGGGAACCTTAGCCATTGTGTATGGGAATAACCTTTCTTCTAAAGTATTTTTAAGGGTACCCTATAGTTTTGAAATGGTAGGTTTGATCGAATGACCCATGTAATGGTAAAAAATTTTAAACCTTAAATGGAACATATAATCTTCATAAGGATCAAACCCTGTTACCCTTACACAATTCTCTATTTATAGAAAAAATATTAAAATCTACTTTTCATTATACTTATTCTTAAAAGACATATAACACTATTTTGATGATTTAAATACATGGAAATCATGGGAATTTAGTTATTTTGACCCAAAAAATGTTTTATATACTGTTTTATATTATTTTAAACCTTATATATTCTAGATTTAATTAAAATTTAAAATTTAATGGTTGTTTCAATTTAGGGTTTTTATGCTTTGAACTAGTATGCCTTTAGTATTTTTAAAAATACTTGAACCCTGGCTACATCCAATTATGTTATCCTTTTGAGTAGAGTTAATGGTTTCTAGTTGTTGGGTTATCATTAGAAGGGGTTTTATTTTTTTTCTTCGATCGAACATGTGGACATTCTCCTCTTACTATTGTGAATATCTCTTTAAATGTTATATAATTTTATAATTGAGGTAGGTGCTTCGATTCTTTTCCTTAATATTATATTTCTTTATTTCTTGATAAATTAATAGATTTTTTTCCTATTTTCTAATAAAAAATTTATGAGTGTTTATCATGAAATTCCTCTTAAAATATACTTTGATCCTATTACCTATAAATTAGACATAAATATGGTTAAATTATTTTGATCTTGATTCCTCTCATTGTTTATAGTTTGGATAATGATGTATTAGTTTTTATTATCTCCAAATGTATTTTAATTTATATTTTAATGAAACTATAAATAATCATGTTCCCTTTTTCAATGATTTTCTATGTTTTTTATAAAATGGGAATTCCTAGGTGGTCTGGAATGAGTGGATTTTTCATGTGTAAAAAAAGGTGCAGACCAACGTTTTTAGATGACTTTAGGCCTCTTAATTTTTGAAAAATCCTTTCAATGCCTTAGGTATTTTTTTAAAAAAAATAGTGGTTTCAAGGCTAATTTGGAATTTTTATTTATTAAATTAAGAGAGAATTTTTACCCTTTTGAAAGTTGATCTAAAGAAAATATTTTGAATTTAAATTGAGGATGCTTGACGGTCTGGTTGAAAATTTATGAAGATCCTATTTTTTGATAGTCCCTTGATGTGACTTACTTGATTCATGTAGTTCTCAATGATGGGTTATGAAAAATTATTAATCACATTAAGCAATTTTGGGGGTGAGAGTGAGATGTGAATTGATATTGATTGAAATATTGAGGGCATGATCCCATGTTGATAATGATAAGGATCCCCCTTTTGATACCTGTAACCTGATTATCTATAATATCTCAAATTTTTCAAGAGATTTCTCAGACTCTTTTACTGGTACTCTTTTTAATTTGTGTTGAGAAATTATTGTTAGGGTTTTACCTTGGGGTGTATTTAGGTGAAAATATAAGAAAAATGGAAGAAGGTGGGCAGTGCATGGTTGGAGCACCATTTTCTCTAATCGTGTGTCCGGTCCAAGGAAACCACACAACCCTGGATAGAGAGGTCTTCCATGGCTACAACCTGATTTTTCAAACCGTGCATCCTAAAAGAATAAATTGCACCCCCCCCCCCCAAAGAGGTGTATAGTTAGAGGAAATTGTGCGGCTCTACCTAGTAAAATATGTGTGGGATTAAATTTAATCCAATATATATATTTTTAATTTCCTAAACCACATATTAATCAAAAATCATCCCATAATGTCTTTTAATGATTTTGGATCCCCCTAGATAGATTAAGATTCAATCTGACCTCCTTTATTTGTTATATGAAGCCCAAGTTGATGATCCTCGTCCCTCTTGGTAAGATTTTCTCATCCAAATAGATTCCTTTATCTTTACCATTCTTCTCCCATAAATTATATGGTTTTCATCTATATTATTGGTTGGATCTAAATCTGGGATAGAGGATATAAATCTAGAATTTTTAGATCTTGATTCATATGATCTTGAATTTATGTTTAAGATACAAATCTCATTCTAGGTCTATATTCCATTCAAATTAGGGATTTCTATTAGCGAGAGTCTTCAAACTTGAGGTAGGTGGTTTATTACTCAAATCTCAAAGTCATGATTTCATTTATGTGTATGTATTTATAGAATTTATTGAGTTTTTTAAGCAATTGAAATTGTTATTTGAATTAATTAATTTGGTGAATTAATTTATTATGGTATTTAAAAATTAGGAATAATTAATTTTTGAGTTACTTATCTGAATATTGAAATGGTAGAATTTGAGGATAATTAATTGTTGTTTTAATTTTTAGGATATTTACTTATTAATTTCTGAGTTAATTATTTAGATATTGAGTTTTGAATTGAATAATTAACTATAAAATTAATTATTAGATATTGTATTTTTAATTGAATAATTAATTGTTTGATAGATTATGGGATATTAGGGTATGATTTGAATAATTAATTGTTGAATTAATTAGGGGATATTGGGATTTTGAAATTGTGATTAATTAATTGTTGAATTAATTAATGGAATTTTTTTGACCAGTTAATTATAGAATTAATTGAAGAGATATACATGTTTAAATAATTATTGAATTAATTAATTGAATAATGTGAATATGAATTTGTGTAAATGGATGAATTAATTGTTGACTTAATTAATAGATGTTGTTATCATAGAATGTGATGAGAAGGTTAATGTTGATTAACCATTATTCTACTGATAAATGTGTAATTTTGATACATGTGATTATATCAATATTCATGTGTTTGACAAGGCATACTATGTTAAGAGCTAATAGTGTTAAATTGATATTTAGGTGTGGTACAAGGAATGTTGTGTCAAAATCCCATAGTGATAAGTTTATTAATGAGTGTGGGACATGGTCTGCTATATCAAAATATCACATGTGTGATTTCTTGATTATTGACTATGGAACATGAGTAGCTGTATCCGAATCCCATAGGGTCCTAGGAATGGAAACCTAGACCCAAAATATTAGAATTGAATATCGTTCTAGTTAGATTTATTATGAATTGAACTGAAATGGATATTTAAAGCTCATTTGTGTCAATTAATTGTAAATTGATTGTGTCATATAGTTCAGGATTTGGCATGGGTTGTAGTAGGTATAGGGATTCGGGTGTCCTCATGAACCTGGGGAATTTATGAGGTTAAATAAAGGATAATTTAATAAATAAAGGGTAATTGAATAATGGTAAATTTTTTAGATTATTAATTTTATTTATTCCTTATAAAACCACATACACTGTTTTTATAATGTATTATTTTAGACACCATTTGTGGTGGGCCACTGAGTTAAACTCACACCCCACTCCGGATCCCTGATCAGTACTTGAATAGATTTCATGGTTATAAGATAGGTCAAGGGAAATGTACCTATGTTAGGTGGGTGAGTTGAGATGGATCTTTGTTGAGGGAACTAGACATGTTTCAAGATCCACTTAGGAGTTCTTAGTGTCTTTACTTTTGGGTTTTGATTTTGAAACATGGCACGTACTTTATCATGCCATGCCTACTATTCGTATTTAATATTATATTTCCAATATTGGTCATCTTGTGATATTTTTATTTTCCTTATTATCTTATATTATTTGGATACTTTTATTTATTTATGTTATTGGGATACTTTGATAAAGAGGGTATAGTCTCCCTATAATTGATATTTTCCCCTTGTTGTTAGTCGGTGGCCTTTGGAATATGGGGATGTACGTATGAGGTCATGTGACTGACTATATCGGGGCACTGGTGTGTGTCACCTGGGTTGGGACATTACAATGCAGTATTAGAGGAGTTTCTTTTCTTTTACATTGTCATTCTATTTGGTAACATTTTTCAAGATACTAGGAAGGGTTGGGCCTTTGTTAACATCTAATGCATGGGAGTATCTAACCCATGTACAGGAAAGAACCCAAGTACCTATGTTGGGATTTTTTTTTCTTTTATAGTTGAATATTATTTCACCTTGGTTGACTCACTTGTTGTGTTGTTTGACTATTATTTCTAAAATTTAATGAGATTTGACTTGTATATTTTTAAGGAATGAGATTTGGGTTGCATGCATCATTCTAGGCACTTAGGATTAAATTGTGATAGGCCTCATTTTAAGAATGTGTGGAAAATAGGTTTTGGGCATGTTGTTTAACTATTTTTCCTTGCTTATGTAATTGAACATAAAATGGGGCGTAATGTGAAATTTGAGAAATTCTAAAATGATGCAAGATGAAAATTATTGGGTGTCTAATGAGAATCCTAAATAATGTTAATGAATTTACACTTTGTTAACAATGACGTAGATGTAGTATGGTTAAGGGTATTAATAGTGCCTCAGTTTTCACTATGTGGAAGGAATGGGGAATGACTTGTTATAGATTAATGTGAAAATCCTCTTATGATATGTGTTGAAGTTGTGTTTTGTTTCCTAAGACTTGTGTTTGGAATTGTAGAGATATGCCTCCATAAATATTCTTCTTTATAGGATGAATGTAGATGACAGTTAGTGATGCTCCATCAATAGTGGAACTTGAGGCACCTATAGTATCAGTTCAGGAAGAATGATAGTATTTCAATGATAAATTTTATAGCTTCATACGATTTATGGAAGGAGACCCAGGGAAAGTTGTGAAAATCCTGTTTGACCTGACATGGGATTTTTAGTTGTAGCACCCTCCGAATTTGGTTTAAGAGGGTGGACTTGACGGAGAAATTTTTCTGGATTGACTCTATCCATATAATGGTTGACCACATGTAGACTCCATATGAAAATAGAGCCCAATTGGATACTTATATGTTATGCGTTCAAGGGAATCTATAATGGGACATCCAGAATCGGGATGGAAATCTATATAATATGGACTGTAAGGAATTTCAAGATAAGTTCTTGGATTAATTTTATCCAAAGATGCTGAGGAAGGAGAGAGAACATGAGTTCATGATATTGACATAGGGGAGTATATCTATGATGTACTATTCAAGACATGTTACAGAGTTTTAGTGCTTTGTTCCATTATTGTTTGGAGATAAGGCTACTACAGAAAAGTGGTTTAAGAATGGGATTAAATGTGAAATTATGTCATAAGTGAATATATTCATACTGAATATGTTTTAAGAAGTGGTATATTAGGCTCTATTATCTATAGGGAACCTGAAGGAAGCTTCCTGTGGAAGATAGGTGGTTTCTACTGGATAGTCAAGAGGTATGACTTCTGAGATCAGGAAGCGTCCCTATGGCAATGTCATCCATAATATTGGGAAGAAAAGTACCCAGATAAGGGGATTAGTTATGCAATATCTTACTCAAGTGATCTATCATTAGTATTTTAGTTTGGGAAACTTCTAAAGATACTTCCTCCAACCACCAATATAGTTCCATGTCTACAGCAGGATGGTTCATCAACATAGGTTCTATAGGATCCTTCGATAGATGGGTAGTGATGGAGTTCCTAGTTAGAGCCAGAGTGTAGGAAGGGGATCATCTACACCTCATCAATTGGGCTTCGAGAGTTATACTAGACATGGTGGTAGAGGAACTGGACGTGTTGCTTTAGGTAACGAGTGCTGGTAACAATATAATGGTACATCTTAGGGGGCTCAGACAACACCACAGAGAAGAGGGGTATGACAGTTAAATTCCATTCGGCCTACACTTGTTGATTGTAAGGCTAGACCTGCAATAGTGAGAGGTAATATTCTTGTAGCTTCTACATTATCTAGTTACTTCTATGATACTGGTGCCTCTTATACATTTATTTCTACTCTACTTTTAAATGGTATGAGTATGGAGGTGGAGTTTTTGAGTGGGGTGATGATGATAGATACATTGTTGGGAGTTTGTTCTAGAGACATCTTCTCAAGGTTAGGGAGTATCATTTTTTGTGGGATCTCTTTTTTCTTGAAATGTGAGGTTTTGACCTAATTTTAGGTGTGGACTGGTTAGTATCATACCAAGACCACATAGACTGTTACCGCAAGAGATTTACTTTTAAATCTTCTAAGGGTGACAACTACATTCCCTGTGGAGAGTGGGATATCAAGGAAGTTTGTGCATCTCTAGTTCATGTGAAACTGGGGAAGCTTATGGACCATGTTTCTAGTTTTTTTCTAGATGATGGAGGTGTGATGTGGGACATATTTCCACCCAGAGTGGACAGGTTTCAAGATGTGTTTTTTGAAGACTTCCTAGGTATTACAACTCAGATAGATATGGAATTTATAATTTTTCTCATGACATGGGTTGATCTAGTTTCAATTCCACCATATATATTGCCACTAGTATAGATTTAGGAGCTTTATAAAAAGTTGGAAGAGTTGGAGGATAAGAAATTTATGCATCTGAGTTTGTCTTTTTGAGGTTCTCCAGTGTTTTTCACATGGAAGGATGATTGGAGTTTATGCTTGTGTGTCGATTATAGAATGTTCAATTGGATGAATATGAAGAATTGTCATATTAATTTTCCCTTTGACTAGTTAAGGGGATTTTTCATTTCTCAAAGATCAAATTGAGATCACAATATCATCAGTTGAGATTTTGACCTTATGATAAATCAAGGAATACTTTTAGAAGTCAGAATGGCCTATATGATTTCTTCATAATGTCTTTTTGGTTAATGGATGAACCTATAGTGTTTATGGACTTTATGAACAAAATATTTCATCCGTACTTGGATCTGTTTGTGGTGGTTTTTGTGGATGAAATCATGATGTACTCTAAGGCTCATGATGATCATCCCCAATATCTTGACATCATGTTGAGTACACTATTATAACATTGACTATACACTAAGCTATATAAGTATTAGTTTTGGATTTATCAAGGAAACTTCTTAGGTCACATCATATTAGAGGAAGGCGTTCTATTAGACCCATAGAAGGTGTAAGAAGTTGTTTCTTGGTATTATTAAAAAAACGTGTTTGATTCCTGATTATTTTAGTGGTTAGTTAGATATTATCAGAGATTCATCCAGAATTTTTATCATTTGGAAGCACCTCATTAAAGATTGACCAATAGGGGGTAAAGATCCAATGGTTGTAAACATGTGAGAATTCCTTCCAATAGTTGAAGAAGCGGTTCACCTTAGCACTGATCATGATTCTACCTGAGACAGTGGAGAAGTATACATCTTTCTCTAATGCATGTAGAATCAAACCTAGAGTAGTGTTGATGTAGGGAGATCGAGTTGTGGTGTATGAGTCTTTATAGTTATGGCCACATTAAAGGAACTAACCTATGCATGACCTCGAGTTAGGAGAAGTGGCTTATTCTTAGAAGTGTTGGCAACATTATCTTTGTCAAGAAAAGTTTACAGTTTATATTGATCACAAGAGATTAAAGTACATATTTTCACAGATAAATTAAATATTCCTTGATGAAGGTGGGTAGATTATATGAGTTCATTTGATTTTTATCTAGCATATATGCTCGGGAATGAGAATAGTATTGATGATACCTTCTACATGAAAACTTATATTCAATTTGTTTAGATTTCTAGTGATGAGTAAAAGATTATGACCCTGCTGTCTGAAATTCATGTTGTGGTTCAGAAGGGTCAAGAGTAGATGAATCTCATATATGTTTAATTAGAGTCTACCCTCTATAATCAGATCAGAGAAAACTAGTATGAGGATCCTAAATTTTTCACCTTAAGGGAAATCCTTGAAGGGGGGGACTCACCTTCTGGTTGGAGCACCGATGAGGATGAAGTCATCTATGTCAAGAATTGGTTTTTTGTTCTTACGATCATGTCGGAGGAATTCATACGCAAATTCCATTCCTCAAAGTGGATGGTTCATCTAGGCATGACCAAAATGTATCATGATCTATGACTATGGTTTTCGTGACCAAGTATGAAAAATTAGATATCATGGTTCATTAAATGATGTTACACCAGTCAATAGGTGAATGTTGAGCATTAACAACCTAGTGGTTTTATAAAGTTTTTTCCCATTCGGTAATGGATGTGGTATGGTATTACCAAGTAATTTTTGGTGGGTCTCCCGAGTATGGCTCAGAATAATGATGTTATTTGGGTGGTTGTGGACCATTTGATAAAAAAACTCGTTTCCATTCGATATAGGCTATTTCTCAGTGGAGTAGTGAGAGAGTTATATGTTTAGTAAATAGTTTATATTTACATGTTGCCAAAAACTATAGTTTTAGACCATGATTCATGTTTTACATTACTCTTTTTGAAGGTCTTTCAGATGGCATTGGGTTCTGATTGCACAGTGATTCACTGTTTCATTTTCACCCTTACACCATTGTATTAAAATGAATTTGTATTGTAAATTTAAAATATAGTGGAAAATTTCAATTCATGTTTGATTAATTTATTTTATTTTTATCACTGATAAATGGGAAAATTATACTTTTTTTGATATTTTCATTGAAGGTGGAGGTGATTTGGAGGCCCTGGAGATGATCTAGAAGAAAAATGGGAAAAACTTCATGGAAACACATGGACATCATTCCACTGTTTTGAAAATTATGAGAATTCCATGAATCAACATGGGATGAAACATTGAATTAATATCAAAAAAATTATGGGATAAAACTCTTCTCAAGGAATCCAAGCCTCATTCATCCATTAAGGGGCCCAGAAGAACCATTCGGTCTAGGGAAATAATCTGCACAAAGTCAGAAGTTTGGTTTGGTAGTTTGAAAATATCTCCAAATAAAAATCTCAAATGGAAACCAAATTAAGTAGTGAGACTTACAATAGGCTATTAAACAACTCTTATCTTTTTTCCAAGTCGTTATATGGTCGTTTACTTATCCAAAACTGATACTCAAATGGTATCACTAAAACTAGGTCCTGAAACCCACATACCATTTTGTCTATAAAAGGAAACCAAGGGAACCTCATTTGTATGATTGAACTAGGTGCTAATATCTACCATTTTTTGAGTCCTATAGGAGTCTCTTAATCATCCTATATGTTTTGGAGTCCCCTATCCTCATTGGGGGATCACATATGAAGAAGGGTTTCCACCCGACTTTCCCCTTCCACTTGATGTTGAGCTAATTAGTGGGTTTTCATTATGAGGGAGTTGCACATCTAGTAAAGGGAGTTTGGGAACTTTTAAAACAAATGGTTTAATTTATTTTGGTTTTTAAAACATTTCATTCAGATGTATATTACTATGATTTATATTTTTTTATTGAACCGAATGAATTACTCTTTACTTTTAACTAATTGGTGTGAGGTTTCGAATGTGTGACTCATGTTGTTCCGATTGAACAGCACATGAATTCGTTACTTCCCCACTTATTTGAGATTTAAATTTTTTTGGAATCTATTATACCCTTCAAATGATCTGGACCTTGGCTATATGATTGTTATGTCATGTTTTGGCTCAACATGCTTTGATATAAGAGCTTGGAATGTAATGGGGATTCTGATTAATTTCAACCAAAGAATTACATCAAACCTTAATTAATCTCCAAGAAAATTGAACATTAAATATATGTATTAAACTAATAATGAACCCTTTTATCTCATAATTATGAAACATCTCTTTTCCTTGTCAACTATTAAACAATTTAAATAAGTTGTTTTATTTTTAAAACAATTTTCAAAATCACCCCCAATTTTAGTCCTTTTTATTAAAAATACACATCTTAAGCCAATAAACAATCCTTGAGAGATGACGTGGGGTCTACCCTATATAATAAATCAATCATAAAAAAATCAATTCGACGTGTCATGAAAACGCAGTTAGGTACAAAAATTTTATTGAGTAGGGATTTCCACCCACAAATAGATGAGAAGTCAAGTTGCACTATTCAGGTTCTTGAGAATATGCCAACAGCGTGTGTTATAGACTTCGAAGGTTCTTGGAAGAATTACCTACAACTTTTATAGTTCACATACAACAAAATTTATTAGGAAAATATTCATATTGAACCATATTATTAAATTTATGGTAGGACAAATAGATATCCTCAATGATATATAGTTGTTTTTGAGTTAATGTTGTTGGGACTGAGTCTCATACAGTAGACATTGGATTAGGTTTAGTTGATTTAGAAATTTATGGCTAAAACTCAAAGTAGATAGAAGACGAATGCAGATAGAAATCTATGACCCCTTTATTTTATAGAGGGTGATTGTGTATTGCTTCGGTTGTCTCCTCAATTGGGTCACTCTATGACATAGAGACCAAAAAAGATGGTGCCAAGGTTCCTGGGATTATTCTTGGTTGTGAAGATAATCAGGTCAATGGTGTTCCGATTGGCTCTTCAACATATATATAGTACTATAAATTATGTTTTCCATGTTTCAAAACTATTGAGGTATCACCCTGACCCTTGTCATCTGGTCGATTTGGATTATGTTGATCTTTAGATAGATATCTCCTTTAAGGATCAACTGATACATGTGTTAGATAGAAATGAGAAAGTGTTGAGGAGAAATATCATACTGATAGTTTGGGTACTACAGAAACAATTTCAGGTTTAGGAAGAAACATGGCATAGAGAGGTAGATATGAGAGCTTAGTGTCCCACACTTTTTTAATTAGAATCATAAAGGTCCTTGGGAGTACAGATTGGGGATGACCTATTATAAGGTGGGGATATTGTAAGATCCCAACCATTTATAGATATGTGTCGAGATCATTTATAGATTTCATTTTTTTGTTGATTGATTTTCAATTGAGTGTTACCTTGGTTTGAATTTAGATGATAATTTGTGAAAAATGGAAGAAATATGGTAATGTGCAGTTGGTGCATGGATTTCCATAACCATGCACCATGTCCCAGAAAACCATCCAACCCTGTACATAGATGTTTTTCACAGTCGGGGCATGCTTTTTAAAATAGTTCATCCTCAAAGGAGAAACTATGCACCCCACCACCACCCCCCAAATAGGCACATTATTAAGTCACGTGGTTAGGGTAAATAGTTCACATATGCCTAGCAAGTCGTGCACGAGATATAATTTAATTCAAAAATTAGATTTTTAATTTCCCAAAATCCCATATTAACCCAAAATTGAGCCCCACCTAGCCACTTACATTTTTTCATGAGTTTAGAGTCTCCATGATATATTCTAATAAATTCTAGCCTCCATTAATTACAATATGAATCCATGAATAAAGATATGCACCCCTCTCACTAAGAGGGTCTCATCCCAAGTGGTTACCTTTCTCTTTCTAATTCTTCCCCCATATTTTGTAGAGTTTTTCTTCCTGGTTTTCAGTTGGATCTAGATCTAGGATTGGGGATCTAGATCTAGAATTGTGGTATCTTGATTTATATGATCTTAAATTTAGGTTTAAGATCGAGATCTCATTCTGTGTTTTTATTCCATTCAAATTTGGGATTTCTCTTGGCGATGGTTCTTTGTCAAACATGATTTAGGTGTTATATTATCCAAATAATACTACCATGAATTCAATTACATGTATGTAATTAAAAAACTTATTGTGTTTTTTAGAAATGGATATTCTTATTTGAATTAATTGATTCAGTAAATTAATTAATTAATGGATTATGGAATTGAGAATAATTAATTATTGACTTAATTATCAGAATATTGAAATTGGTTAATTTAGCAATAATTAGTTGTTATGTTAATTACTATGATATTTAATTATTAATTGTTGAGTTAATTATCAGGATATTGAATTTTGAATTTAAAAAATAATTGTTGAATTTATTATGGGATATTATGTTGTGAATTGAATAATTAATTGTTCAATTAATTATGGCATATTGGGGTGTAATTTGAATTACTATTTGATGATTTAAATATGAGGTATTTAAATTTTGAAATCATTATTAATTAATTTTTTAAATAATTAATGGAATTATTATGACCAATTAATTGGTGAATTAATTGAATAGATTGACATGTTTAATTAATTATTGAATTAATTAATGGAATGATTTTAATATGAATTTTGGTAAATGGATTAATTAATTATTTAACTAATTAATAGATGTTGTGATCAAGGAATGAGTTGAGAAGGATAATGTTGATTAACCTTGATTTAAGTAAAAACGTGTAATTGTGATACAGGTGAATAAATTGATATTGTTGTGTGCGATAAGACTTGGTCTGTCAAAATCCCATTGTGATAAATTTATAATCATGTGTAGTATAAGTTCTACTATGTCAAAAGCCCATAATGATACATTTATTAATGAGTGTGGGACATGGTATGTTGCATCAAAAGACCAATTTTGTGATTTCTTGATTAATGAGTGTGGGACATGGTCTTGTATATCAAAATCCCATATGACACTAGGCATGGAGACCTAGACCCAAAAATTGGCATTGTACTATGGTTCCAATTATCCATATTTTGAATTGAAATGAAAATGATAATGAAAAACCATAAGTGTAAATGAATTGTTAGTTGATTTTCTGATATGATTCATACTCTGGCATGGGCTAAAGCAGGTATTAGGATTTGGGTGTCCTTGGTAACCCAGGGAATTTTTTCATTTTAGTAAAGGATAATTGAATAAATAAGGAACAATTGAATAAATGTAAATTGTTTACTTTGTTGATTCTATTTTTTATTTATAAAATTTTAAAAATTATTTTTACTTGATATAGTTTTATACTCTATTGGTTGTGGAATTATGAAGTGTTCTCAGACCCTACTTAGCCTTCTGAATCAGTTATCAAATATATTTCATGGTTTCAATACAGGTTTAGGTTAAAGACCCTATATTAGATGGCTAATTTGGGATTGAGCTTGGATGAGGGAACCAAACATCGTTTGGAACCCTATTGGGAGTTGAAAGTGTATTTACTTTTGGGTTTTCATTTTGATAGTTGGAATATACTTTAGCATGGCATGTCAACTATTTAGTTTTGATATTGTATTTATAGTTTTAGTATTCTTGTGATATTGGTATTTTCCTAGTTATGTTATTTGAATTGGTCACTTTTTTGTTGATATTATTTTATAAATATGGTATAGTCCCTCCATGATCGATATTAGACCCTCGCTAGATGTTGGAAGCCTCTAGTGTATAGGGAGGAACGCCTGAGGTCATGTGACCGACTGACTTGGGGCACCGGTGTGTGGTACATAGGTCAGGACGTTACAATATCTCACTCGCAACTTTTTTCTAGTCATGGGAAAATGTGTAGTTGAATGAGATAACATAAATTTATGCTTTCCTAGAGGACCAACAACCAAGATAGTGTTTCTATAGATAAAATTATAGGTTTAGACTATATACATGTGACTGGGAATGAAGGTGTTCATGGACTTGTTGTGATTGAGACCATTTGATACTTGATGTAAGCCTAGAGATCAGTTGTTATATATTAATTAGTGTGACAATGATGAATCTCTATAATATCTAGTTTATATCCATGACATAATGATACTTTATATGTGATACATGATAATGGTCATTTTCACTACTTGGAAATGGAGTTTCTTGACTTAATTCATTACTATTCTTGATGATCTATTTATTAAAATGATCCACCTTTAATCTATTTTATTGAATCTTGTATATCTTGTTGATATCTGGTGTTTGTACTTTCCCATTCATGATTTGTTGGACTTTATGAGGTTAAATGGATTTCAAATATTTTTAGTTAATGACGAATTTTAATGTTTCCAAAATTAGTTTCATAAATAGTTTTGAATTTTTATAATGACTGGTTTTTAAATACAATCGTGTTCTAATTTATCATGATGGGGATAATGTAACTCCCAAAAAATTATAAAATAACAACATTTTCTTAACTAGTATATATTACACAAAACCCTGAGATTATCTTTTCATGCATGCTATAATATGTTTCTTCAATCACTTGTGTTACATGAAAAGATTGGGTTTTACGAAACAATAATATAATATTATTATTATTATCTAATATGAAATCCATCACTAGTCTTTGGAATGGTCAATATAGATAGGATTAACTAACATATAAAAATATATATTTTACACAAGTTTATTAGTTTTATGTTTATTATAAATAAAATAAGAATTATATAAAATAAAAATAATTTTTTTCTTAAAAACTATATATTTTCTAAAATACGGTTTATTGAAACTTTGCGCACATAATTTAAAATTAATTTTTCACACTTTTAGGAAACTTATTTGAAAAAGAAAACTTTATTTTTTAAATTTTAATACAAATATTATCTTAGGGTTATTTTTTTGGATTTTTCTAATAAGTTCTATTGTTATGAATAGTGAAAATGTGGATTTTAATTCAAAAAAAACTTTTCATTAGATAATTTATAATATTAAATTATATAATTTTAAGAGTTGGTTTCCTAAGAACCGGGTAGTAATTTTATTACTTGTATATTCAATGTATTGGATATTAATTTAACATCTTATTACAAATTGTTCATTATTTTTTCACACCTTTAATGTAATAATGTCATAGAGTATTTGTTGCATTGATAAGGTCATGGTAGTTCCCTACTATGATGAGAACCTTGAAGTGATATAACAATATTCTTAATATATTTCTATTTTTAGATAACCTAATATGATGGGACACTTATTATTTAGACTGTAGGGTGTGAGTTCTCGTAAGTGGATGAGGATTCTTCTCATGATGTTTTCACTTGGTAATATTCAAGATGGAGGATTATGAGAATAGACACGCCAATAGGAATTCCTTATGTTTTTGTGTCTTTGGATATTTCCATTTCTGAGCTTGTGTAATGGTCCTTATACTTAAAGATTCTCATTAATGTATGTCATGACTTGTACACTTTGATTTACTAACCAAAACTATCAAACCATATGTTGGTGGGAAGTATTTTAAATTGGGTACATCATGATTCACCTATCATTAATAGAAAATTTGTGTAAGTATTTGTTCCTTACATCTTTATGGAAGCTTATATCTCATCCCTTTTAATGGAATAGAACCCATGCATTAAATTATATGTCCACGGTGTAACGATGTGTTTATTTCAGATAGTCAATGAAATACATATTGAGAATATAGGTTGGTGTCATGGATGTGCAACATGCTTTATTAAATATTGTGATAAATGGATTATATTACACAGTGAGTGTTCATATGTGGCTGTTGACATTGAAACATTAAACTCTTTGTCTTGGGTTTCTTGACCTATTTCTAAACAACAATCATTGACATTAGGAAATCCTTACTAATTCCAATGATAAATAATCAAAGAGATTCACACAATATGTTTTTCTATTGATATCAATTAAAATATTTTTGAGTTTAATTAATGGAATAAATTTTATTATCAATTCTGAGGAATAAATTTATATAAGTTATATTGATCACATAAATTAAATAAATATCTATTCACTGGAATGTGAATAAAAATAATTTTTATTGGATGTGTAATCAATATTTATTTTCTTGTGTGTGAATGAAATATTTTATTCATGTATTTAATAAATGAAAGGGGATTTTGAACAGACAAAGATCGCGCCCAATGACAAATATAAATTAACAAGTTGGTAAAATAATATTTTTTATTATTCAAGTTAGCACACACCAAAATATTATTATTATTATTATTATTATTATTTGTGGAAGAGGATTTCATTAAAGGTTAAATATTTAATTTCTAGAATGTAATTAAATTTTCCTAAACCATAGATTTAAAAATATATGGTTATGTCTATTGTGTATGGTATCTCAAATCTAGTATTCATAATAGATAATTTTTTCACAAGAAAATGTCTCACGACTACTCCTTCTCTCTCCTACTCAATAATAATAAATGAAAGAGGTATTTCATCAGGACCAAAGAATGAGTTATTAGAAACGAACAACACAAGACATTTTATATTCCCCAATAGCATCTAGATATCAAGTAGTGTTTCTTGGATATCATAGGAAACATGTTTGGATCATCTCTATAAAGATTCTACCCTTAGATCCTCACAATTAAATGAAGATAATCTGAAAGGGATTTTTCTGATGATCAGAATTCACCAATGAAGAAATTTCCGAAGTCCGGGTATTTATTTCTCTAAATATTAAATAAATTAATTATAAATTTTACTTGAAAGATCCTTAATCATGGTTTCAGGAAATGATTATTAAAATAAATTGTAATATATCACCCACAACTACACACTTATGCTATGGCCGGAGCCAACAAGTGGTATCAGAGGGGTCACGTTTAAATTTATAATTTTTTTGATTGCTAATTTATACAAAATGTTGTTAGAAATTAATTTCATGTTATTAATTAATTAATATGATGTTATTTAACATGTTATTGACATATTTATATTGGTCATTCATTGTTTCATTTTATTAAATATTGAATAACGGATGAAGAATGACTGGAGATTCAATCAAAAAGTGCAACTTTTTTGCTAGAAAAACAGGGTTACACAGCATGTAGCGAGATTACATGTCATTTACCCATGAAAACTACACCTAGATATGGAAAGTAGTTAATTGAAAGTGGTACATTTATCTCACACCATGTGTTGATTGGGACAACTGGAACAAAAGATTTTGTATTGCATGACGTATAGCTAGCGTACACACTGTGTAGTTGACATGGATCAGCAACCTAAATCACCAAATTTTTTTGGTCATTATACATTGTCAAACTTCCTGATACTAACAACCTGAAGCATTTATTATATACATGATGTGTATTTGGTGTACATGGTGTATAGTTCATCAAATCTAGTGTCCAAATAACTTTTTTAGCTTCTCTATGAGAAATAGAAAACAAGTAATAAAGGATACATAGTGTGAAGATGGATTGTACATGTCATGTGATCCGGCCGAGATACATGTTGAAGACCCAGGAAATAGTCTCATACCCCAAAAAGAGGATATGCAGTGTGTATCTAGCATGTACACATCATGAATTATGTCCAAGTCAACACACAAAAGCCCTAATAATGTAATTCAGATACACGACAACTGAGGTACATGGCATGTAGCTAGAGTACAATTCGTGTAGTCTCCCAATTAATGGAAAATTAAAATTTCCTAAAAAATTAAAATTGAATTATTGAAACCAAATTTTATTTATTGGAACTAGTTTTGTATCGAAATTTAATAATGGATTTAATGAACATTAAATTCTCAATCAATTTATTTTAATGGATTTATATTAATTAGTTCCGCCATTTATTTTATAAGAATCCCATAAATGATGGGCATCTCCAATTAATTTCATATGATCATTAAGATAAAATGGAAATTATTAATTCTTTAATAAATTAATGCAAGAGAATTCATCTTAATAATAAGGAAAAAATAATGATATGAATGATATCTAGTTAATTTTGTGTATTTGTTTAATATATGACTAATCATGAGCTTGAACATGGCCTATTTATATTTTAGAATTTAATTAATTTAATTTATTTAGTGGTATTTCATTTATTTAATATTAAATTAAATGATTTTTTATGAGTCATCCCTCCCTCTATTATTATGTAGGACATATGTGTCCAAGGATATTCATGTAATCATAATTAACCAATCCTTTTGTTCCCCCCACCTTCATGTGATTAATAAATACTTGTAATTAATGGAGTATCCAGAGATGCTTGGAGAAAGTTCAGGATGGAGCAATTATGATTCCAAGTTAGGTGATACAGAGTTGGATAGGTGAAATGATGTGACTCATAACAAGACCATAAAATGCCTTTATTCTAATAATTTGTAGGTTTATTTAATACCTGATCATTAAATAAACCATTATATAAGATCATGGTATGTTAATTTACTTTATTTATTTATTTCTACCTATGAAATTTTTTATTTTATGTATACAAGGTTGAAATCCCCTAAATAAATTAATTAATGTGGAAATATAGAATTTTAGAAAAAAATTATGAGTAATTTTTTTTACAATGTGTTGAGTAATTAAGTAACATTCACTTAATATTAATATAACCTATAAATGATAAAATAAGATAAATTTACTGTATAATAATTTAAAATTCCTTAATTAAATATTAACTCATACATGTCCTTCCATTATATGATTATTAATGAATCTTAATAGAACTAAGTGTCTAGACAATATTTTTTGGAATACTTACTTTATACATGGAGTTATTAAGAATTTATGTGGTAGAAGTAAAAATTTTACATCAATAAGGGTATCCCTTGATAGACTTTGGATAGTTTTGAGAAAATTTTTTAGGAAATCAATGTCAGCATTTCGGGGTAGGGGAGTCTACTCAATGAATCAAGGAGATATAATTCCACAATTGGAAAAGACCTTCCTATATAAATGCCATCAAGTATACTGAAAACCCATTATTGGGGTTATGAAAAGGGGAATATGTATCTTTTTCACTATAATATCTTTAGAACTATATATTCTGAGGTCAATGATTGGGGATATTCGAACATGATAAAATAATTGGAGATTTAATAAAAATTAATTTATTTATTTATTATTTCTCACATAATGTGTAATCAAGCATAGTACTAATAATCTTCTTTTATAAATTATATAATAAAATAGAATGTTTTTCATCCACACTATCCTACTGATCAATATTCAAAGAAGAAAACCACCAAACTATTTGTAAATTTTATGAGTGTGATATGATCCTTTGGGTTATTCTATGCCATGAAGAGAAATATTACGCACTAGAATCCTCAATGCTTGATCTTCCCACTTAATAGGTGAGTGATGAATGGTTCCTGGTTTATGAGAAACATATGAAAAAAATGGTTTATGTTTAATGTTTGATGCTTTTTTATATGTCTAGTGATCTCAAGATGTCTCAAGAAAACATGGATCCATATAGAATTCTTGAGAACCATCATGGTATTTACAATGAGAGAGATAAATAAGAGAAGTTTGAGATTTCCAAAGCACACTTTCATAGTAAACTTATGGAGGGTGCCCCAATTGGACCTCATGTTTTCAAAATCATTGGATACATTGTGTTGTAAGAGGTTCTAGGGTTTAAAAACCCAGAAGAACAGGGCATTGTCCTCATTCTATAATTACTTCCTAATATATTCTCTAGTTTTTTTGTGAATTCTATATGAAAAACAATGAGAAATATCATCAAGATCTTATTACTCTTCTTTACCTTGTAGACAATGATATAGATAGAAACCCCATTTTCCTTATGAAGAAAAAATAGAAAGGTAAATCTAAGATCTTTACGCCCAAATATTCTTCACTCCCCTTCAAGAAGAGGAAGATCAAGGGAAAAGAAAGGGATAAAGATGCTTTTTATTTCACATGTTGTAATAAGGGCTAATAGAAGAACAAATTTACATTGATAAATAAGTAAGGCAAATCTTTAGGAGTGTTTGTTATTGAGTGAAAGTTATCTATTTCTAAAAATTAGGTATTATATATTGCATTTGGTGATCACATCCCTTTTGAAATATAGAAACCAAATATATTTAGAAAGATTCACTAAGGGGATTTTGATTTATGAGTAGCCAATGATGATAAACTAGCTATTGTAGCTATCAGAGATTGCAACCTCACAATGTCGATTGGAATGATCTTGGTTTTGAAAGGTTGTTATCACATTACAACAAATTTGACATATAGTGGCGGTTTATTCAATTTTGGTGGTGGTTGAAACTACTGCCACATTGTTCTATGAAGGATTCCAAGAATCTCCTCTAAATTTGGTGTCATTATCCAACTCATTTTGGTTCCTTCCATTTAGGAGTGGTTTCTAGGAACCGTTGCAGAATTTTTGTTTAGCGGTGGTTTTTATGGTTTTAGTGGAGGTTTCCCCTCCCAAAACAATATAGAGGGGATATTGGCAGTTTAAACCACTATTATATCCTATACATGTTTTCTCATGGGGAACCTCTATTAAAACTCAAAACCACCTCTAAAAAATATCAACCTTAAATAGTTGTGATTTAAACCACCACTAAAAAAAAATTGGATTAGATAGTAGCTGTTTAAACTGTAACTCCATATCAATTTTAAAAAATTAGATACATAATCTGTATCCCCCTAACAGACAAAAAAATTAAATAAATATGTTTAAAATCCTATCCATGTTCACCAAACCCAACTATGATATCATATAATCCAAATGGAAACCAACATGGTTTACTACCATGTAAAAATTAATAGACTAGTCCAATAATACATTACAACATGTTTGAAAGGAAAATCATTCAAGTTGTTATTCAATTCCTAATACATCCTCGGAATAAAATAATGAAGGTAGTATTGAACTCATTAAAAAAAATCCAATAAGGTGTAAATAACCCAAACATGGTATTAAACTATGGTACACTAGTGGTAATACTGAAAAACACTTGTTCATGAACTAAATTATTCTATAAAAACATGTTTGTGAAAGGTTTGCTATTACCACCGTAGTTTTGAAGTCTCACACAAAAAGGCATATAACTGAAACTTGATGTGGCTTAACTTTTATTTAAGAAATTAAGTTTCAAAAGGGGTTAATTTTATTTCCAATCAAATCTTTTTTTAAATATTATAGTAATTAAATGGAAGAAGTGAGAGAATAATATAATCAAGATATTTCTTTTGAAATAGAGGTTTCCATAAAACATTCCAAACATTAAACTCCAATAAAAACCATAGAGGTTATCAAGTTTCTAGTTTAGGTGAATTCATAGAACCTATGGGATCATTATATTGAATTACATCTTCCCACATTGTAAACCCATCCACCACATCACCCATTTACTTACAAGTTATTCAAGTATATTTTTGAATAAGTGATTCTCAATATTGAATATTGGTGAGACTAATATAGGTATACCTGAGTTTGGTTTTTAACAAACCAAGTAGGTTTAGTCTAAGGATAGACTACAAGGGTAAAATATATCCTAAATTTTTTTTAAGACCAATGATATTTTTTGGATTCCTATTTTATCTCAAAATAACACCAAGGAAAAATTTCAAGCCACAAAAATGATAGGATTTAGTGTTATGGATGAAGATCAAACTATTTAACTCACATGTCAATGGAAACTCATCAACATTGATCCAAACTTGTAAAGTCTTGAGTAATAATAAATAACTGTAATGAGATTTTACAATATAATTAAATGGGGATGTGTTTTTGTAAATTGTTCTAAATGAGCCACTAAGAAAAAATTTGACCCATTGTATAAAAATATCATTAAAACCCTTCATTTATCTTATAATGTCTCAGACCTCTCTGGTACATTAATTCTTTGAAATGTAGTGTTTGAAGTGTTATAGGAGGCCACGATGACTTATCCCAAAAACAATGGAAACTTTTCAGTTTTGTGAATAGTGTTTCCAGGATGGTAACTCATCCAATGGTGGGGTTAGCTCATCCAACGGTGGAAATAGCTCATCCAATAGTGGTGGTATATCCTCCAATGATGGTGGTACTTCTTCTAATGGTTGTAGCATATTTTTCAACAGTGGTGGTGAATCGTCCAATGGTGACAGTAACTCATTCCAATGGTGGAGGAAACATATCAAACAACCATGGTAACAAATTCCAATGGTAATGGATACTCATCCAATGGTGACGGTAGCTCATTCCAATGGTGGTTGTTACTCATCCAAAAGTAAAGGTAGCTCATCCAATGGTGGTGGAGACTCTTCCAACAGTGATGGTAGATCATTCCAACGATGGTGGTGACTCATCCAATGGAGAATATAGCTCATTCCAACAGCAACAGTTAACCATCCAATAGTGACGGTAGCTCATTCCAATAGTGGCAGTGACTCATGAGTTGTGTTTCTAAATTCCTATAGTTTCACTCCTTTGACATTTTATTTTATGTAAAACGCATTTAAGGCCGTTTATTAATGAATTTAATGTCAAATAAATGCCCATAACTCTTATCTTAATTTTCTTCAGGTTCCTGGTGCCCTTACTTGGTCAAAATGCCTGAGGTTGACCAGATCTGCTTAAATGGAAAATTTAAATTGTATATAAACTGTTATCATATATAGATCTCTCCAAAGGATGACCTTTGTTCTTCCTTATATGTTTCCCCTGGAATGGGACATCCAGAGTTCTTCCTCCCATATGAGATGTGTGTTTGTGTTGTGAACCTTGGATCGTGCTTCCCTTGGAGTTTTATGCTGCATGGGCACCCCCAGTTTTGGTTCAAGAATTAAGTGTTGATATGTCTTTGATATGTTATGTTCTAACTCTATTCTTATGGGTTCATCGATCTGTTTCCTATGGTTTCTCCATTCCGTGTGATGGAATGTGATCTCCATCATCTAATGGAGCTTTCATGGCTATTGGTTGATGCATGAATCCTATGGTGGATGTTGTCTTATGGGATAGGTGGTTATGATCTGTTGTTTGGGCCTATTCTCATGTAAAGAATGTCAAGAACCTTTGGAAGTTGGTGATTCATGGATTATATATTTATTTATCTGAAACTATAGAGTTATCATGATTTATCCACTAGATCATAATTAAATTGACATAATAAATATATGAACCAGATCAAAATAATTGGTATCAATTACTTAGAAATTATATTTTTCCTTGATTTTCTTGATTGTATGATATTTATGACTTTGTATTTAGTATGTTGCTCTTAATGGAAATTGGAAAAGAAAATTAGTCCAGTATTAATTATAAATCAATTGTCTAAAGATAAATAGGCATGTTAAATAACTGGTTGTTTAATAAAAGATACTTCCTGGTAGGGTTCTGAGTTACCCACATGCTTGAAAATTCCAAGATCCTTATGCATTGGAGTTGTGATTTCTCACTGTGTTTGAAGGATAGATTCCTTTCTTGGGGCCAAGATCCTAGTTGCTTTGTTGTTTTTTTTCCTATATCATGTTTTGTGATATGATCCTAGGATGGCTGTGCTAAAATGGTTGTTGTGGTATGTGAGGGAAGGGAGGCACGGTGGTTGTGACCATAGTTGACCACTAGAGTGGAAAGATGCATCAGTTTATGAATGTAGGTGTTGGAGAGGACACCAATGGTGATGGACCAAATTGAATTGGGATAACGCTTAATTTTGATAGTTGTTTGTCATTGGATTTGTTGTTTGTTTATCTCCATTACCATCCCCTCTTCTTGAGGAAGATGGTGTTTCTTACCATCATTCTAAAAGAGGAAAAGACGCATGTGGTATGACATGTTATTTTTGGGCTTATCTTCTCAAGGATGGATGTGTCTACACTCCTGCTATATGTGGTGGAGACTCGACGGATAGTTCATCTACTCACCAGGTTTTTCCCCTTGTGTTTGTTCTCTTAGAATGTTTTATTAGAATACCTAGAATTATAGAAAGGTAATAATTCTATTAATAAATGATTAAATAAATAATGTTAAACCCATGGGTTTGGATCTTTCTTGGATATAGTGCTGAGGTTGTACTTCAGAGAAGATGTGGACTTGGTTTGGTTATTCCTAGAGGTCATGGAGCAATGTTGTGATGTTAATGGAATGTAATGTGGAAATTGTTAATGGTTAATTAATGGTTTAAGAATTAATTAATGTAAATTGAAACAGATAAAAAGGGACAAGATGATTTACTAAATCTCTTTAAATTTTTTTGTACTTATCGAATATCTATTCATAGTAGTGGAATCTGGGAGTATGATAGACATTAGATGAAGTTGAGTCTAAGATTAGTGTTTTCCTATATTTTGGTTGTGAGCTATGTTATATCCTATACATTTTTGTGTTTCCATACACTACTCCACCCTATTGGTTAGGGAAACTGACACCCCGGGGATTCTAACACCAAGGGGTATTTTCCCCAACATCCCAATGGGAGGATGGATATATAACTACCCCCTTTAGCCCCACTCTCTTCTCTTGGTAGTTTCTAGTGTTGGTATGCATGATGGTATGTTTTCACCATATACGTGTGTATATGGATGTAATGGATTTTGGTTATATCCCACACATATATTTTGGATATAGTTTACTTGGTGCTACTATATGTATAATTTGTATATATAGTGAAGTCTTGAAGATCCTTATTCAGTGTATGTATTGTAATGGGTTGAGGTATAATATCTGATATATGATACATGTTATGTTGGATGTGGTGGATCCCGAAAACTACCTGGTCACATTTTTTGGTGTGTATGGTGTGGTGCTTCACCCAGGTGTTTTCAGGAAAGCCTTTTTGTTGCATGAGGTTCATGTTATGGTTCTTGCCAAGGTGTCTTCGGGCTAGCCTTTTGGAAGAGAGATTATCAGGATGTGTGACACTATGGAATAAAGAAAACCTAGTGGGGAAGTGGGAGCAGGGTACCCTTGACATTCTTTATTATATTATATATTGATGTATGCGATAATTTTTGGGAGTATAAATGGCGAGGTTGGGAACTTAGTATACCTATTTAAGTGAAGAGTTAGTTTCACTTGTTTTTCACTGTGTTTTAGAGTGCTTTCTTTACTTTTTCACAAGAGGTTCCAGGGAGGGTCCTAATGAGTATATTGTTATTCCCACCCTACATTTTATAAACTCTTTTTTATGGTAACATGAATTAGGATGGAGATCAATCTGTTTACTACTATCTTGTGGAGTCATGAGCCATGGGGCTTCGTGGTCGCTATCGTTTCTACATTCTTTTGGTACTTGCAGTTTTTCCCTTTCAGTTGTCGTAGTTTTTTCATTACATTACATACATGTTCTTGGGTTTCTTTTATATTGTAGTTTGATTCTTGCAGTTGGTTTGTGTCTATATTATCTCTCTCTCATCCTCATGTGTTTTTTTAGAGGTAAATGCCTCCCATTTGTGTGTTTACAATACCTATGGTGCTTGTCACAAACTCGGGCCCTACTGGAGGCAGGACCTGGGGGACATTATCTCTCTTCTCATGTTGTTTTCCTAGGAGGGCTACACTTTGTGGGGAGGGGGTTGTGAAAAAGTGGTAAAAAAGGTAGGTTGAGGGAAATGATGGTGTTTGGAGATAGTCATAGGTGAGGTTACTTGGGATGTTAGGGAAACGGTGTTAGTTAGGTTTAGAAAGCATTGTAAATAGTGGAGACCAATTTAGACATAGTTATTTAGGGCCCCCTGCAATCTGACACACAGAATATTATGTTTATAGTGGATACTAAATGAGGTGACACTCGTTTTTGGGTAGAGACCTAGGAAAGGATCATGAATAATTCTTCCTTTCACCTCCATCTTTAATGGGTAGACCTTGGTATAGGTTAACCTGAAATGAATAAAATAAACTAATTAATTAATGTAAAGTCTTACATATTTCTGGTTTTGGAGCTTTATCTATTTTTGATTTATAGGTATAGATCCGGGTTGATTTCCTCATCAGGTTCATTTGGAGGATGTTTAGCTGGTTCTGCCAAAAGATCACTGCAGAGTAGAGGTCGACGACAGTGGAAATTGCCGGAGGACACTCCAAGAGTTTTGGCACAAGAGTATATAGAAGTAAGAGGGATTTGTTTTAGATTCAATCAAGGAAGACTGGTTGTATGAGGTTGAAATGTCTGTCATTCCTATCTATGCTTGGAAGGAGCACTGTGTGTCCTTGGTTGTGACGATGCTACATGGGGTAGTAAGGCAGTGGTGGTTCTTGTTCCTTGAAGATCGTGATGAGTAGAGAGTCTCGTGGTAGGAATTTCAAGACCAGTTCAAAGTTGAGTTTCTTTATTCAAACATAAAGGCATCTAGTCTCTAGGAGCTACTTACCCTTCAATAGGTGATATCTAGTGTGTGATAGTTTTGATTCAGTTTTAGGAATCTTTTGAGATATTCTACAGACCTGTTACCGATAACGAGGCTAGGGTGAGGCATTTAGAGGAGGCTTTTCATCCAGAGATCTAGTTATAGGTCACCCCATTTATGTTGAAGACATATCTTGATGTGTTGAAGAGGGAATAGGTAATCAAGAGTATATTATCTAGAACTATATCATTATGATAGCAGATTCATCAGGATTCTTCATGAATCAGAGATATGGTCTGGGGTTCTTAGTTTTCAGGGTAGAAGAGTTTCTAATTATCCGGGGGTAAGCCCTAGCCCTCAGTACCTTGTTTCACTAGGGGGAAAGGATCTTAGATCTATGCCAAGGGATCAGATGCTTTATTTCTTATGGAGGCCAAGTTCATCAATAGTAAGAGTTCCTATCCTTCTGGAGTAGTTAGTATGCACTGGTTTTTTTGTTTCAGGTTCCCCCGTTGAGGTAGTTCCATCCAAGGCATCAGCTACAGTTTACACCATCATTGGATCAATAGATAGTAGATGGGGTAGTCATAGGATAGCTATGGGATCCTCTAAATCTCTAAATAGTGGATCATTACCATGGTGTTGGTCTCCATTAGGGTCATAGAATTAATTAAGTAGTTCATAGTCAGCTTCAGGCTTTAGTGCTTCCAGCATCGAGTGACCCAGACTTCACTCGAGGTACCCTTCGCTTATTTTCTACTTGGGTTTATGCCTTATTTGATTCATGAGCAATGAAATATTTCATATATTATTCCCTTATCCATGTAGTGGTATTTATGTTAGAGAGGCTCCTAGTGCCCTTGGTGCTGACTACACCAGTTGGAGGTTGAGCTGACTTGTTTGAAGTATTTAGAAACTGTGATCTAGTGATGGGGCAACACCTCTCTTGGGGAGATTTCCTTTTTTTTACAAATACAACCATATGATGTCATCGTCATCATGGATTGTTTGTATTTGGTGTATTCTACTATAGATTTCTTTAGGAGGTCGGCGGTGTTCATAGATGATGATGGAGAGAGTTAGTGGAGTTTGTTAGAGAACAAGACCCTCAAATGGGTTAGAGGCATGTTTCTTCCTTATCATCCTTGATGGATCAGCTTATGTAGACTTCATAGGAGGTTCAACAGTTGGACCTTCCCAGGATCGTAGAAGAGTACCCTGATGTCTTTATAGAAGAGGTTGTAGCATTTCCCCCTGTAGGAGAGATCTTGTTCAGGATCAAGCTACAGCAAGGCGCATCTCCTATATCAATCACTCCATCTAGGATGGTGCCTTTTGATTTGTGGGAGTTACGTATACATCTGGATGGTCTTTTATAGTGTGTTTTTGTTTGGTCGAGTGTGTCACTGTGGGGTAAACTTGTTTTTTCGTGAGAAAGGTTGACTGTATTTTGCGATTTTGGATCCATTATCATCACTTGATCAAAGTTATAGTGAAGAACCCCTATCCTCATCCATGGATTGATGATTTATCTAATTAAATGAAGGGTGAAATTTAATTCTTGAAGATTGGATTGTAGATAGGATATCATCATATAAATTTGAATGATGAGGATATCTCGAAGACTTTTTTATATTATCTTCCTGGGAATTACGAGTTATTGGTGATGCCATTCAGAATGATTAATGCTCCGGTTTTGTTTAGGGGGTTGATGAATGTTGTATTCTGTGAGTTCTGGGATAATTTTATGGCGGTTTTCAACAATGAAATAATTTTGTACTCCACATAAAAGGATGATCCTGTAGAATATTTGTGTGATGTTTTGGGAGTTATTTCCCATGAAAATCTATTATAGATGTTTCTGAAGTGTTAGTTTTGGGCTCGAGAAGTCCTTTTATTGGGGAATGTTCTATCTCAATAGGGAGTGGTAGTGGATCCATCATTGATAAAATCAATTGTGTCTTGGACAGCCCCAAAGACAGTGGTAGAGGTGAAAAGTTTCCTTGGTCTGGAAGGCTATTATAGGAGGTTTATATCTGATTTCTCTCAATTTTCAACACCTATAAAAGAATTGAACAGGAAGGATCAGGCATTCGTATGGACTGATCAGTGTTCAAAAGATTTTGACTATCTGAATGAGAAGTTTTTCACTGCTCCAATTCTTTGTCTTCTTGCAGAAGGAGTTCAATTTGAGGTTTTCTTTGATTCTTGGCATCCTGGGTTGGGAATTTTAATGATACAGCAAATATCGGTCATTTCTTATGGATCCCATCAGTTATGTCCCCTTGAACATAACTACTTTACCCATGATATTGAGTTGGTGGAAATAGTTTTTTCTATGAATTTGTGGAGACACTACCATATTGGAAATCATTTTTTGGTCTTCACTAATCATAAGAGCATAAGGTATTTTTTCTCTCAGCATGACTAAAACTTGCTGCAATGTCAGGGGATGGAGTTCTTATAGGATTATGACATTGAAATTTTAAATACTCCTGGAATGAGGAATATTGTAGCCAATGCACTGTGTAGGAAGTCGTGTAGTGATGCAGTGTGTGAATATAGTGATTTCTATAGGGTTATGAAAAAAAATTCAGTGTTGCATCTAGATATGGTGGAATTTTGGGTAATAGGGTGTCTTTTCATATGATGGTGTATTCATCTTTGGTGCAGTAGGTAGAAGATTTCTAGTTGGGGGATCTTGAGGTAGAGGTCTGGAGAGACTGAGTTTTTTGTGGTGAGGCCCCTAAAGATTGTTCTGAAGATGAAAAACACCGAGTGTTGTTCCATGTAAGGTTTTCGGTTCCTTTGGCGATGCATGAGACAGTTATCAGAGAGTTCCATGGTTCACCCTTAGTGGTACATCATAGAGTGAAAAATATGTACTAATCTTTGAGAAGTCAGTTTTGGTGGCCTTGGTTAAAGCATGAAGTTTTAGAGTTTGTGTCTCGATGCTTGGTCTTCTAATGGTTGAAGTTATATCACCATGTTTCTGGTGGGTTTCTCTATCCATTAGATATTCTTTAATGGAAGTGGGAGGACATCTTGATAGACTTCATTACCAATTTAGGATGAGATCAGGGAGGATATGATGTTTTATGGGTATCAGTGGATCATTTGAGGAAATCATCCAACTTTATAGTGATCAAGGAGTCAGGATCATTGGAGGTTTTGTCAAGGTAGTATCTGGAGGAGCTGGTGGGACTCCATGGAGTCTTACGGATGATACTTTCTGATGAAGATCCATGTTTTACTTCTAGGGTGTGGATAGGTCTCCAGAATTATTTTGGATCTCAACTATTCCTTATAACTACTTTTAATCCACAGATGGATGTTTAGAAATAGCGGACCATTCAGACTCTTGAATACATGTTGTTCCCTTGGGTATTTTATTTTTAAGTATCATGGATGAGGTACCTTCCCTTGGTATAGTTTTCCTAAAACAATAGTTTCTACTCCACTATCAGTATGGAATCGTTTGAATCCATATACGACCAACCTTTCTATTCTCTGTTTTGCAGGACTAGGGTCACAGAGTTAGAAATTATTAGGCCAAAACTAATGCAAGACACGACAAAGATGGTTTGGGTGAATCATGAGAGGTTGAAGGCAGTGCAAGATTGTCTGGAGTCCTATATTGATCTTAGGAGGAGACCTTTGTAGTTTTACATTGGGGATTATGTTTTTCTGAAGGTGACTCCCCATCATGGGCAGTAAAGGTTTGTTCATGGGAGTAATCTTTCTCCCTAGTTATTTGGGCCTTTAGAGGTGTTGGCTCGGGTCAGAGACATGGAATATCGGATAGTAATTCCCCCATATATGAGTCAGATACCGTATTTGTTTCATGTTTTTCAGCTCCTTCATTATCTTAATGATGAACCTCGGGTCACCAATTTTGGTGAGATCGATGTTAATGAAAATGATACCATCAAGTAGTGGCTTATAAGGTTCTAGGACTACAAGGATATTGTGTTTCACAAGTTTTCTATTCCCTAGTTTCGTGTCTTGTGGAGGCATGGTGGTGTGGAGGAGAGTACATGGGAATGTGATTCATAGATATTTGCTCAGTACCCTGAGTTTTTTAATGTCTAGCACTTCTTTTTTAATTTTTTTCTTTTTCTAGTTGTAGATCATTTTGTTTATGAGATGGATTTCCCATGTTTCTTATTGAGTATTTCCCTCTTTTGAGAGGTATCTCCCCTAGGAGAGTGTTTAGGTTCTTGTAGTGGTTGCCTCATGGTTTATCATTGTTCTTTTGAGGAATTGGTTGAGCTATTTTGGGTGGAATGATCCGTGAGAAATATCTTGAAGGGTGGTTGTTCGAACCCCTTTTTCTATTTCCAAACAGGGTAGGTTTTGAATTCTAGAGGTTGAGAATTTTTTGATAGGTATATTATGTAATGATCTGGACCTATTTGGTCCATTAATTTGTTGAAATTTGGTGTTTGAGGTGTTCTATGTGATCATGGTGACTTATCCCCAACAATTTGAAAATTTTCTAGTTTTGATAATAGTGTTTCTACGATGGTAGTTCGTCCAACGGTAGGGGTATCTCATCCAACGGTGGGGGTAGCTCATTTAATAGTGATGGTAGCTCATCCAATTGTGGTGGTAGCTCTTCCAACGATGGAAGTAGATCATCCAATGGTGGTGGAGACTTGTCCAATAGTAACGGTATCTCATTCCAATAGTTGTGGTGACTCATCCAACGGTAATGGTAGCTCATCCCAATGGCAAGGGTGACTCATCCAATGGTGATGGTAGCTTATTCTAAGAGTGGCGGTGACTCATGGACATTGTTTCTTGATTACTATAATTTCATTCCTTCGACATTTTCTTTGAATTAAAATGTGTTAAATGGTTTATTTTATGAAATTTAAGGCTGATTCAAAGCCCATAACTCTGACCTTAATTTTACTAAGGGTCCTGGTGCCATTACTCGATCAAAATGAATGATCTTGACTATATCCACCTTTAATGGAAAATCTAAATCATATCTAAACTGGTACTCCATTTATATCTCTGCAAAGGTTGACCCTTGTTCTTTATTCTATGTTTTCCCATGGTACGTGATGTCTAGAGTTCTTCCTCTAATAAGATATGTGCATTTGTTCTATAAACCATGGATCGTGTTTCCCTTGGAGTTTTATGCTGTGTGGGCACCCCTAGTTTTCATACAAGTAGTACGTGTTGATCCATCTTTGATAAGGTGTGTTCTACCTATATTCTTATTGGTTATTCAATATTTTTCCTCTTGTTTCTCCTTTCCATGTGATGTCATGTTATATCCATCTTATAATGGAGATTTCTTGGTGGTTGGTTGATGTCAGCATCCTTGGGTGTAGGCAATGCTACTGGAGAGGTGGTCATGATTTGTTATGTTTTCATGGCCTCATGTAAATAACATCAATAACCTTTTTAGTAAGGGATTTGTGGATTCACTATTTATTTACATGCAACTATAGAGTTAGTATGATTTATACACTAGATCACAATGTAATTTACATAATAATAATATGAACCCGATTAAAATAATTAGTATCAATTTCTTAGTGTTTTTATTTATATAGATTTTCTTGATATTGTGATATCGATGTCTTGTTGTTTATCATGTTGTTATTAATAAAAATTGGTAAATAACATAAAGCTGAGATTAATTATAAATCAAATAGATAAAGATAAAGATACATGTTAAAGAACTAATTGTTTAATAAAAGATACTTCCTAGTAGGGTTTTGAATTACCCTCCTGATTATAAAGGCTAGGAGCCTTACTCATTGGACCTATGAGTGATTTTTGTGTGTTAAGTTTGGATGCCTTGCTTGGGGACAGGAGTGCAGTTTCTTTCTTGTTTGTTTTCAAATTCTTGTTTTGTGATGTGAGTATGGGATGGCTAAGCCTGGATGGATGTTTTGGTATGTGGGGGAAGGGAGTCCTTGTGGTTGTGGTATTAATTGTCACTTATAGTGGATGTATGCATTGGTTCATGCATGTGGGTGTCAGGGAGGACACTAGAGATGATGAAATGGGGTGAATCTGGGCATACCCGTAGTTGTGAAAGTTGGTTTCCATTGAATCTATTGTTTTTTTACCTGATTTATATTCCCCACTGCTTGAGGCAAATGGTCTTGCATACCCTCCTTATAAAATAGTTTAATACACACAGGTAATGCCACATGATTTCCATTTTTTAGATTCTCGAGGATGGATGGGTCTACTCTCTTATAATAGGTGGTGGAGACTTGATGGCTAGTTCATCTACTCACTTTATTGAGCCCCTGGTGTTTGGTAGCATAGAATATTTTCATAGAATACCTGGAATTATGAAAGGGGGATAATTTTTTTAATAAATGATTAAATAAATTATGTTGAACCCATGGGGTTAGAGCTTGCTGGGATGTTGTGGTGAGGTTATACTTATGAGAAGCTGTAGACTTGGATTGGTTATTCTTGGAGGGAAAAAAGATTTGTTGTGATGCTAATGGAATGTAATTTGGAAATTTTTAATAGTTAATTATTTTTTTTAGAATTAATTAATTTAAAGTGAAACTAATAAAAAGGTACAATATGATTTAATAAAGATATTTAAATGGTTATGGGCTTATAGTATATCTAGTCTTAGTAATGGCACCCAAGAGTCTGAGAGATGTTAGTTGTAGTTGAGTCTAACACTAGGTTTTTTCCATATTGTGGTTGTGAGCTATGTTATATCTTGTACTTTTTTGTGTTTATATATGATACTCCACCCTGTCTGTTAGGTAAACTAATACCCTGGGGATTCTGAGCCCTGGGGGTGTTTTCCCCAACATCTATAAGGGGGGATGGATGGATGACTACCCCCTTTGGCTCCGCTCTCTTATCTTTATAGTTACAAGTTCTGGTATACACAATGATTAGTTTTACCCGTATACCTGTATAGAGGGATGTAATGTCTTGTGGTTATATAACACACATATATTCGGGATATAGTTTCCTAGGTGATACTATATGTATAATGTGCATAGGTTGTGATTTATTGAGGATATTTACTCAGCATATGGGCTGTAATGGATTGATGTATAATACTTGATGTATGATACATATTATGTGGGTTGTGGTGGATCTCAGAAACAACTTGTTTACTTTTATTTGAGTGTGGTGTGGTGATTCACCCAGGTGTATTTGGGAAAGACTTTTTCTTGCATGAGGTTCATGTCGTGGTTCTCACCCAGGTGTCTTCTGGCTATCCTTTTTGGAGAGAGATGCCCAGGATCTGCGACATTAGGGAAAATCAGCAAACTAGTAGGGAAGTTGTAGAAGGGTAACCTTGAAATTATTTATTATATTATATACTCTTTTATGCGATAATTGGTGAGATTATCCATAGTGAGTTTGGGAACTTAGTATAACTATTTAGGTGATGAGTTAGTTTCACTTTTTATTCACTCTTCATTAGCATGATTTCATTAATTTCTCATGAGAGGTTCGAGGGAGTATCCTACTGAGTATAATTTTATAATCACTCTATATTATATAAAATATTTTTCAGGCCACTTGGAAAAGGTTGGAGATCAGATTGGTTACTACTAGCTTGGGGTTTTAGGAGCTGTTTGGGATTTATGGTCACTTCTGTTTTTACTTCTTTTTAATACTTGCAGTTTTCCCCTTTCATTTGTAATAGTTTGTTTCTCGACATTACATATATGAACATAGATCTTTTATATATTAGTTTGATTCTTTTAGTTGGTTGGTGTCTATATTATCTCTCTCTTCTGCATGTGTTCTCTTAGAGGGTAATGCCTCCCATTTGTTTGTTTACTGTATTCTCAGTGCTATTCGCCAACCGAGGGCCTACTGGATGTGGGACTCAGGGGTCGTTATATCTCTCCTCGCAATGTCGGACCTAGAGGGGCACACTTTTTGTAGAGGGGGTTATGGAATAAAACATTAAAATGAAAATAGGTTTCATTATTAATTTAGGAAAAATGAAGGATAACATCATACAGGAAAGACCAAATAATCACTCAGTGATTCAACACCACTTACTTAAATTTAGACAAGCTTTATAAACTCAATTATCCCCATAAAGTAATTTAGAATAACTCAACCAAAATTAATTTCCAAAGTAACCCAATACAAAATCACTATAAATCAAGAATAAAATAAAATCAATTAAAACCCATCACTACAAACTCTATAAATTAATATAAGAAAATTGGAGAACTATATTCTATATATTCTCTAAAAAGGAAAATTTTATTTCATCAAAATCCATATAAATCCATTGATTAAACCTACCTTAATATACATCAATCAAAACCATAATGAATGATGATAATTCATCATATACAATCCTTTATATGACAAAATAACTGGAATCCCCATGATCTTGGGTGAATTTCACCATGCTCAGGTGGAATCAACATATTAGTGTTATTCTGTCATAAGTTTAGTTACATACCATCTCCAAATACAAAGTGAACCCAAATAATTTCTAAAAAACATTGACTGACACCCTCTCCTTATCCATCTCCACTTCTCTCCACTAGCACATGCATGAAAACAATGTTAAAAGAAAAACAAATTGTATTTTTAAATTTGAACTTAAAAATAATAAAAGTTTTTGTACTAAATGATTTTGAATTTTTATGATTTACCTTATCACTACCAACCATCGATACAATATCACCAGGGACATATCAAGTCATCTTATGATATAATTCAACCAACACTTTCTACAGAGTGTTGAGCTTTTCATCTTGCATATTTATATGATCCCCCAAAATATTTATATGAGACCTATGTTCCTAAATTGAACATTTCATTATACCAAAATCCCTTTGAGAATAGCTGGGTATGAAGTTACTAAAATTAAGAATATATTCTTCTGAAGTCCCTGGTGGCCTCCCAAATAACTCAGATTGTAATACTCCCAAAACCATCACATGTACTCAGTCAGGATTCTCCAACCCAAGGACATGACAAACTAGATCATCCTAGGATACTGAGAAATACTGTTTGGGAGTGGCATCCCACAGTTATTTTATTTTTATCCATAAATCCATTATCATTCATATTTTGGAGTAATACATATTAACATAGTGGAAATTGAAAATAATTTATTAAAATGAAAATGGAATCCATACCACAACTTCTTTGAAAGGCTTGTTAACATAACTCCCATCATATTTTTTATGAACATCCAACCAAAAATATTTTCATGAGACATGCTGCCATAAATTATTTGACTATATTTAAAATATATAAATCAACAAATTAATATATTAAAAATATAATTTTATCTTATAAATATTTAAACTAATGAAAATGTTACTATAGTCAATCTATTTATGGAAAAACTCTTCGACCCGAAAGTGTGAGGGATGATTTTTATAGTTTGACTTGATGCATTTTTTATTGAAACATACTGAAATAAAAAACATGTAATTTTATAATAATATTTTCAATGCCATATCATTTTCATATTCTTGTATATATGTTAAATGATATTAATATAATAATATATATTTTCATACCATGTGCTTCTCATGATGAGAAATATTAACAAACACACTTCATTTATCTCTAGTTACCCCTTAGGGTTCCTTATCATACAACTAATGAGTTCTCAATGAAGTATAGTTTAATTCATTCTCTAGTATCTATTTAAACTCATTCCATTTCTTACCCAAATTTCTTAATTTACACTTTCATGCTATAATATCAGCAATGGTAAAGTGGAATAACATTTTAAAAAGTTATTTATTTTAAAATATTATAATTTAATAAAATAATGAAATATAATTAGACCATAATGTATTAAAATTTCCTTTATATGTGAGTCAAATACTTTATTTTTTCTAGATTGAGGCACATGCCTCTAATCATCCTATGTAAATAAAAGTCTAACCGGCTCCACCACCAACTGGCCTAGAATTGGCCATATAATCCTACAACATTATCCATAGGGACCCCATAATAGTTAAATGGGACAAATATTTTCAATACATTCTGATTCCAATCATATGAACTTTTCATATTTCTATTTTTAGTAATATTTATTTTATATTTTGTGGGAAATATTTAGTGCTATAAAAAAGTTAAATAACTTTATTCAAATTAAATTTTTTTCTATATCTATAACCCTCTAATATCCTTATGAAGATACAATAGTGGCGACCTAATACCTCACTGTTAAAGGTGTTGAATAGGGAGGCGTTGTATCAGATGCTAATGGGGAACTGATGAAGGGTGTTCCATACAATGATGAAATAGAGGGTGTGAGAGATATTGTATGGGGGTAGGCAGAGGGTGTCTCGGATGCTGTACGTAGGGAGACCGATGTATCATCATCTATCATTTTGGTTGAAGTAACATCGTCTTGGAGTCATATAAGATCAGTGAAATGCTTCCTCAACATTCTTTACATTTAATAAAATAAAATTATCTTCAATAAAATTCATCCCTCACTTGTTTATTAATTCCATTTATCCTTGGGACAACTGGGGATCATATCCAATGCATAATCTCAACTGATATCACATCCATATCTAAATTTCCCACTATGTTACCCAAGAGTTAAAATGATAAATTATAAATAAGTTGAAGGAAAAAAATTAAAAAATCATGATATGGTGTCTAATAAATACACCATGTCAATCACACATCTACATTCCATTCATATATTACAATGGATCCCATTTACTTAATGATATCCAATAATAACTCATTTTTATAAGGTAACATCCAAAATTCAAAATTTTAAAAACCAATTGGTAAACAACCTCATGGTTATTTATTTACATAGTGAAAACACCATATTTGTTTCTAAAATGGGATTTTGGTTTTATAAAATTAGATGAATTCATAAACAATTGTATTCTAGATAACTTAATAATTGTAAAATCACAAAAATCCATCTTTAAAAAAATATATAAAACATAATACACATATCAAGGACTCAAATTAGTAATCACAATCAAGAAATAGAATATCTATTATGAAAACATACACCTATAAAACCCTTATATAGGGAAGTAAAATTGAAAAAATATATGAAACCCAATATTATAAATCATTTTTAGTCAAATACAATTTGTAAGAGTTTTTTATTCTAGATAAAACCCTTATATCCATTTTATAAAACATATTGTGTGTGTCAATTTATTTTTTAATTAAAAAAGTAATTAAATTATGAAATTTCCCTTTTAAGTAAAAAAGTAAAATCATGGAAAATATTTTATTCTATTGATTAAATAATCATAGATATATTATATTACCTTTATTTATTTAATAAACTTGTTTTAAATTCCAATAACATAAGAAAATATAATGGGGTAGGAAAACCAAGTACACTAACTATTTGTTTTGAAGAATGGGGTAGTAACTTTTCATGGTTGGGTGTACGGCATTCAAATTGTGTGACTTCTTTATTTATGTTATAAAATACACTATATTAAAAAATCTCTCATAAAGACTAATTGGAAGATTATTTAAGTGATTCGCTCTAAAAATAATTTTAAAATGTAAATTTATCTTTGTAGATACATACCTCTATTTTTATGTATCGATTTGATCTCTTGACGATATCAAATCAATGTCATCAAATGTTCTAGTCCCCTGTATATAGGTTAAACACATATTTGATTTCTTTAAAAGTAAAAATATATAAAAATAGAATTGAATTTGACTGAATTGAATTCATTTTTCCAAATATAAAATTAACTAAACACCATTAAAAAATATTATACTCAAAGATATAATATGACGTGAGATGAACCAATGAAATCCTAATATAATAATAATAAATCCAGAATAATAAAATCAATAAAATACTAAGTTAAATATATGGATAATAGATATAATAAAACCGAAAAAACCAAACTATAGTACCATGTACTAGAAATATCATAAGCTAAAAAATTTAATTGAATCAAAAAAAAATCAACCAAATTTGACATGAACCTAGACACCACTACTCCACTTGAATCACACCAAACGAAAATAAATATACTTTCACCTATCAAAACCTATATAAATTGAATAAAATAAAATTATACCAAACTAAATGAAACTTTTTTGAAGGAAAATGAAATGAATCCCACCAAACCCTACTAATAAGAACTAGATAAAAAATAAAATTTAACCAACATGAACAAAAATAAATTGATTTGATACAAATCAAACTAAACGACATTAAAAAAATGAACCTACTGGAATAGAACGAAACTAAAATTCATAGAAATAATTTTACTAAACCAAAAAAAATTATAAAGGACTTACCACTGATGGAGTCAAGGGAGAAGGGGTATTGGTGGGGATGGCTCATGGGAGAAGGACAAGACGCTGGATTGTGTAGCTTAGGGGTTATTATAGCTCCGAAGAGGGATCGAGTGAGGTATATGGATTAGGGGAGGGTGAGGGTTACAAATTGAGTGAGGGTGAGGCTGTGGGTGATGGATTGGGGGGTTCAGGGGTTAATACAATGCTAACGAGGGCTTAAGTGGATTATGATCAGTGGTCTTGGGAGATACTAGAGCACTGGAGAGGGGAGACCACTATGGGTGGGGGATCAGGATCATGGTTGGATGGGGAGAAACTTGGGGGAGAAGGGTGCAGGTGCTTCATAGAAGTGATTTCATTAATAAACAGATAATATTTTAATAAGGTTTTTATAAAACCTTCAATAAATTATTTAATTTTTTTTAGCACCTGTTTATTAACCCACCTCTAAAAATTATTTTTTTTGTAGTGTTAAGTTCTATCTATTACCAAAAACATTATATATGTATCTAGACATTAAATTTGGAAATAAATGTCAGTTTTTTTATAAAGAAACCATGTGTTATTGTAAGGCACATTTAATTAATGTTTTTTATCGGTTGTATTAAACAAACTAAGTAATGGGAATTGATAATGAAGTTAATTCACTTGAATCATACCACACCCAACTTTGGCATCACCAAATAGGTCATGTAAATGAAATGTGCTTGAATAAATTACATCAACATGGATATTTAGATTCTTTTTAACTAAACTACTTGGTGTATACAACACATGTTTACAAGGAAATTTTACCAAATCCCCAATTAGTCAGAAATGTGAAATGGATAAATGTCTTCTTGAATTAGTTCATATTGATGTGTGTGAACCATTTATTACTGAAGAAAGGGGTGGGTAATAATTATTCATTACCTTTACTAATTATTTTAGGAGATACGAAAATGTATATTTGATGATGTATATGTCAGATTCTTATGATAAATTCGAGGAATATTAAAATGAATTTGAGAACCAGGTTGGTAAGAAGATTAAGAAACTACACTTAGACCATGGTGGAGAATATCTTAATCATGAATTAATTGATTACTTATGGGATTTGGGGATCATATACCAATTCACTCCTCCTTACATGACTCATTGTAATTGTGTAAGTTAAAGGATGAATTGTACCTTTTCGACATGGTGAGATCAATGATGAGTCATGTGATTATTCCATTCTCCTTTTAGGGTTACATGTTACAAACAACAGTACATATAATAAACCAAGTTCCAACTAAATCAATTATTAGTATTCTATAAAAAATTTGGAGTGGAAGAAAATATCAGTTATCAAATTTACATGTGTGGGGGAGTGAAGCATTTGTATGGATTCTTTAGTTAACAACTTACACCTTGAGGCATAATGTGTACATTTATAGGATAACCCCTGGAAATAAGGAAATATTACCAATACGATCCCTCATCCAAAAAAAGTATATAGTGGAAAGAAAAGACATATTTTTTAGAAGGACAACATCTCTAAAATAGATAGTTGGAGTGAGATAGATGTTGATAAAGTTGAGCCTCATGGTACACAAGAGTTTTTATGAGAATAGATCCCATGAATTCACTTGGAAGATGAAACTATTTTGAAGACATAAGTGTTGCATAGGAGTAAAACAGAGTTTAGAGAACCATAACATTATTTTCTTATGGTCACCAAGGATGGTTACTCATTATTTTTTGATAATAATGATCCTATAACCTACAATGAGGAAGTAAGTGGCACTTATATTACTAAGTGGCTAGAATCCATGAATTCTGAAATGGATTCCATATACCAAAACCATGTTTAGATTTTGGTAGATCCTCTTGTAAATATAAATTATGTTGGTTGAAAATGGGAATTTAAGAAAAAACTAGACAAGGAAGGAATATTAAGTACCTATAAATCATGAATATATGCAAAATGTTTTTAATAGAATCAAGGCATTGAATATAGTGATACCTTTCCACCTATTTCAATGATGAAATATAGAAGAATTCTAATTTCCATTATAGCTTACCATGACTATGATATTTGTATAATGGATTTCAAAACATCCTTCTGTAATTGGGAACTTTTTGAATATGTCTATATGACACAACCTGAAGGGTTTGTTACGCCAAAACATTCTAATAAGATATGAAAATTTCAAAAATCCATTTATGGCTTAAATATAGCATCTCAAACATGGAAAATTTGTTTTGATGAAGCCATAATTTAATTTGTTTTCATAAATAATGAGTGTGATCCTTGTGCTCACAAACCATTTAGTGAGAGTGTATTGTTTTTCTTAATAGTATAAGTTGATGACATTTTACTCATAGGAAATGGAATAATACTCTGGTTATCTGTTAATACATGGTTGAATAAATGATTCTCCATGAAGGAATTTGGAAAAATAGTATATATTCTTTAAATCAATATCTATTGTGATAGATCCAAGAGACTTCATGGAATATTTCCAAGTACATACACTGATAAGATACTAAAACGATTTAGTATGGAATAATCCTAGAGGGGATTGTTTCCAATGTCAGGGGGCATTCATCTTTCCAAGAAAATGTGTACTCTGACATATGAGGAAAGAAAAATAATGGAAAAATTATATATGCATCATTGATTGTGTCAGTTATGTATTACATCCCATGTTTTAGGCTATATGTTTCCAATTAATTGAGTGTGGTAGGTAGATATCAAGATAATCTAGGTAATCAATATTTGATGGTAGTCAATACAAACCTTAAGTATATGAGGTTTTCTAAGGATATGTTTTTACTCTATAGAGGGGTAATAAACTAGTCATCATAGGATATACATATTCTAGCTTCCAAATTGATCATGATAACATGAAGTCACAAATAATATTCACATTCATTTTAAATGGAGGTTTTGTGAGCAATAAGATCTCAAAGTAGGTTGTGGTCATAGATTATATTGTAGAGTGTGAGTATATTGTGGCTTCTGAGGCAGATAAGGAAGAATTATGGATTCAAAACTTAATCCATGATATTGACATGGTACCTAGAAGAAAAGATCTTATCACACTATATTGTGATAATACTACAACTGTGGCTCTCACAAAATATCCAAGGACACATCAAGAGATGAATTACATATTTTGGAAATATTATATCTTGATGTATTTTTCATAGAGTGGTGAGGTTGAAGTGAGTAGTATTTCCATATAAGAAAATGTGGAAGACCCCTTAACTGAAGACATCACTCAACATCACCATGATTATAATGTGAGGTATATATGATTGAAAGACGTGCAATTCACTCTTTTCTAAGTGGGATTTTTTTAGATTTGGTGTCTAAGTACCAACTAGTTGTACTTTGATTAATTTTATATTCAGTTTATTGAGTATTAATTTAATATTTTATTACATATTGTTCATCTATTCTACATGTATTTAACGTAATAATGTTTTAGAGTATTTTAATCATTAATAAGGTCATATTAGTTCCCTGCTATGAAATAAACCATGAAGTGCTATAAAAATATTCTAAATATAGTTCGGATATTACATAACATATCATGATGGGACATGTAGTATTTATACCGCTGGGTGTGAGTGTTAAAAATCATATTATGCTTCTTTTCATGATGTTCACACTTGGTAATATTTAAGATGATAGATTATGATAACAGAACCACCAGTTGAAATTCTGCATGTTTTGGTGTCATCAGATATTCTTATATGCGAGCATGTGTAGTGGTCCTTATACATTAATATTATCATTATTTATTTCATGACTCACTTGATTAGATTTACTAACCAAAAGGTTATACTGTCTGGATCATGATTGATATTCCTTGAATGGATAATTCAAGGAAGGATTTCTCCCTTACGTCTTTATGGAATATTTTATCTCTGTACATTAATTAGAAAAGTATTGTCACATTAATTTCCATGTATGTTGTGTAATGATGCGTTTATTTCAGATAGTCAAAGAAAGAAATGTCGAACATATATGTTGTTGCAACGGATGTGAAACCAGCTTGATGAGATACTTTGATGAAGTTATTATATTACACGGTGAGTGTTAATATGTTATTATCGATGCTGAAACATTAAGTTATTTCTCTTTGGTTCCATGACCCATTTCTAGATAGTAATCTTGTAATTTAGGTAGGCTCACCTAATGGAAATAAGAAAGAATAGTAGAGGGTCACACACTAAGTGTTTCCATTGATCTCAATTAAATTCTTTTTTAGTTTAATTAATGGAATAAATATTATTCTCAAGTCTGAGAAATAACATTATTCAAGTTTTATTGATCACATAAATTAAAGAAATATTTATTTGTCAACATGTATAAAAAAATATATTTATTTATTTTATTGAATATTGAATAAATAATTATTCTATTTTATGTGAAAGAAATATTGTATTTGTGTGTTTAATAAATTAAAAAGATGTTCAAATGGACCATGATCAAGTCTGATGACAAATATTAATTAACAATCCGGTTAAATAATATGTGCAATAGTGAAAGATGTCTTGTGGAGAAAAATAAAATTCTTATATTTAATATTATGAATGGAATTGGGTTTCATTGAAGCTTAAATATTTAATGTACAATATGAAAATAAATTATCATAAAACCTATATCAATTAATATGTGGTTATGTCTATTGTGTATGGTGTCTCAAATCTAATATTGAGAATAGTGAATTGTTGAACACAAGGAATACTCTCATGACTCATCATTATCCCTCTCTCTTAAGAATGATAAATGAAATAAATGTTTCTTCAAGGTTGACTAATAATAACTCATGAATGAACAATTCAAGACATTTAAATCATCATGATAGAACCCAGAGATAAAGTGGTGTTTCTTATAGATAATAGGAGAATGTGTGGATCACTTCTAGAGCGATACTATCATTGCATCCTCACAGTGCAATGATGGTAATCTAAAAGCATTTTTTCAAATGATCAACATTCACCAATAAAGAATTTTCCTAATTATAGGTATTTATTTTCTCAAATATTAATTAAATTAATTATAAAATTGACATGCAAGATCCTCACTCTTGGTTTCAAGAAACTATTAAAAAACTAACTGATTTACTGAGGGGTTAAACTAAAAAGATAAGGGTTAAATTAACCCAAACACTTTTCTACCAACAATTTTCGGGAAATATTTCAAACAGACCACTTATTAAGTTTACTAATGGTTCATTTTGGACACTTTTGGATAGTAAAAAACATGGTAAAACTAATTATTTTAAAAAATTGAAAGTATGTCCTCCCCCCCCCTCCACTTATTAAAGGCCACCCACTCTTCTCCCTTCCTCACACCTTAAAACTTCTTTTTCAGCCAATAATTTCCCAAATCAATTCCCAAAGTCCCTCCCCTAATACTATAACCATTAGTTTGTGAATAAATCCAACCTTAGATGGCTTTTTGTGCAATCCTAAGGAGGATACCCTAAGAAAATGTAATGTTCTTCAACAATCATTTTTATTTTATTTCATCCTCCACCTCCTGTAATTATTATTAAACCATGATTATATAGTAAAATAAGTATATTACATATAATAAGATGTCTCTTATAATAATTTCATGACCAAAACTCATCACCCCTTCCATAAAATAGGTTATGAAATCATAGTTCGTGTGTATGGTGGACTATCACCTCACGAACCAATGTTATTCGTTCTTCCATTACCACTATACATAATTTTCATATGAAGATGGATATAAAGTATATATATGTTATTGATAACATATTTAGACCTCTATGGTTATCAAATCATATATACTATTTTAATTTATATTCTATAGGAGTTTTGATAATGTCGCTCATGTGTTTGGTGGACTACCGCATCATTAAGTGATGTCATTCATCTTTCACTAACACATTAAATGGAAGGTGATAAGGGTAATTTTAATGATTATATGTGATATAAATCACATATTTATAAAATTAATGAAATATTATAATTCTATAAAGATTATATATATCATTTTATTTCTTACCTTTTTCACTAAATGAAAGATAATTACGTCATTCGTGTACATGTGGACTATCGTCTTCACAAAAATATGTGAATATCTTTTCATAACTATAAAAAAGGGATGGTATATATAAGTATATATAAATAAATTTTATACTATAAATGATATTATTAAAATTATTTAAGGATAAAATATTACATATCTTCTTTCTGTAATGACCATTGAAAAATTAAAATGTTACGCATGCGTACATACGACCTACCGTCTATATAATTCTAACATGCTTCGTTTTTCATAAACATATTTCTTGATTTCTTAAAAATGTATAATTTATGCCAAAATAATATAATTATGTAGATATTATTATTTTTTATATGTTATAACCATCAAATATATGAAATAAATAGATCTATCATGACGAAACACACAAGAGAAACTGAGGAAGTTAACACCCGAAACAATGAATACAATGAAATATTATAAACAAAAAGGTGATAAGATGTTATAAAAGGCTCATATATGATATTATGAATATTAATATAGTATTTTATAAGTTAAAAACATGTTTAAAACCACTATATATGAGGTTAAATACTTTTCAACCAATGGAAGTGTAAGCTAGGATTTTATCTCAATTTCATTTCATTGAGAAATATTATAATGTCTTGAACCTGACTTCTTTTATATGGTTTATATACTAAACCATTGAAATTTAATACCATGAATACTAAATTATTCATGGTATTTTAGGTTTTAATTTTAATTATTTCATCTAAGGGGGTTTTCATTAAGGGATACCAAGTGGGAAAATATTTTTATAACTCAATTTCTTTTCATTAGGTTTTGTTACTTCATCATCATTGATATTATAAAATTATGTGTGTAATGATTTTTTATTATAATATTTTTTATTTACACTTCCTCTATTTAGATTTATATTTTACACACATAATCTTTTCATTAACTAATTATCACTTCAACGTTATGATCCTTGTAAGGTATTATTTCAAAATCTAATTCTCATCAAGATTATTTATTTTTAAATTTAAGTGGAAGGATATTATTGGATCATATTATAATAAGCCCATATCATTTTATTATAATATTTTTATTCATGATATTTTTATGTAATAGTACAAAATTTCCACTCCTTGGTACTTAAAATAATTGATAATTTTTTTAATAAAATCCAACTTCATTTCTCTATTCAATACAAAAAACTTTTCTTTGAAAACCATGTTTTCTAAAAAAATATTTTCTTTTTACATTTTTAAAAGGATTTATTAACAAATTTTTTACCCATTTTTCAATTTAAAATTTTTTGAATGTAATATCCTTATTGTTTTCTAAACAAGTCACTTTTATAACATTTTTACATTGAAAATGGAATATTTCTTTTAAAATGTATGGCACGTACAAAATTACTTATAGTCATTTCTTTGAAACTTCCCTTGCATGTTTATTGGTTTATTTTTAAAAAATATATTTTTCATAATATTTTAGAAACTTTTAGTTTTTTGGAATGTGTATTTTAAAAGAAAATTATTTCAATAATGTTTTATTTTTTAAAAAGTTATTGTGATTATAAAATGGATATATTCCTAATAAATGTTTTTAAAGTCATTTTTATGGAATTTAAATTCATCAACAAAACAACCCTTTTTTACCCCAATGGGTATATGTTTCATTAATACAATCTTCATTCTTCCCCTTGATGGTTTATGATCATTTTGATAAATAACGGTATTGACATTCACTTTCTTGATTCAGTTTTATAGACATTAAATTCCCCTGTAATTATTAACATCCCCTTGATCATTGAACATTAAATTTCTTCTAAATATAAAATGATTTATCATGGATATGTTTATTTCCTAAACCATATATAATTTCTTTAAATGGTGTTCCAAATTGAATGTTAATTATTTATCTAGTAAAATATCGATAAATCTATTTTCTCTACATAATACGGATATTTGTCAAAAAGGGATATCTATTCAATAATTAAATAGATTATTAGATATATGATGAATGTTATTGACCTGAATTAACAAGTAGGAAACATTATTATATGGACCCTTGATGAAATAGTAGGTATCATGAGACAAATCCATAAGCTAGCATTAAATGTGGTTTTAACTATAGTTTAAAACATCTTATGAAATTTCTTGATGCTAGATATATCATGTGACTAAGACATGACATCCAAAAATTAATCTTTTCTTTCATTTTAGTTATTATCATTATCCATGAGATTTTCACAATGATATTATCTCTAGATTCCTTTCATTCTCATAATATTGATTAAATTTCATATGTGTTCAATTATTTACCTTTCCCTGTTGATTATGTCTTATTTTATTATCTATGATATTTTCACAATGATATTATCTTTGGATGAATTTCATTCCCAAATTATTGATTATATAGCATGTGTTTTTAGTTATTTACCATTCCATATTGATTATTCCTTATCACTTCATGCTCTAATGTTATTTAAAAAGATTGAGTGTTCAGTGAATTACATTTCTATATTATTTACGCGCATTGATTCATGATAGAATTAGCGATACATAACCCTTACAAATCATTTGAGCTCACCATTATTTTTCTTATTCTCTCCATGAATACATAAGTTTACAATTGTTCATATGAAAGAATATTCTAGATATAATAATGATATTCTTGGAAAAAAATATGTTGTAATTTTTGTATTCAAATGTAATATGGGAATCTGTATAAATCCAGTTTACCAAGACTACTAAACTATTCGGTCATTTAGGATGTGATTCCTTGTATCTTATACCAATGTAATAAGTCAGGCAATAGATCTGAGCAACTGGGTTCTGGGTATCTATAGCTGGTATCAAAGGAATTTTAGTAGAATCCATGGGAAGAAGATTTAGTAAAACACAGATTAGGGAACATAAACATAGGATAAACATTAAGGATAAGTATACAATGACATCCTATTGTTTTGGTAAGAAAATTATTCTGTGGATTTTCTTATAAAAACATCCATGTATGGATACTATAAGTAGAAATGGATCTAGAATATAGGAACCTAGGGGTAATAACTCTTAAAATAGTGCATTGAGATTGACTCGGTCATCACCTAGTGCATGAAAATGGGCCTTACTATGCACCAACATTGACACTCCCATAGGATATTTTTAGGATAATTTAAATTTTCTTTACAACCCATTATAAAGGATTTGAATTGATAAAGAAAACTAATGACATAGGTTTAAGCTAAGTTTTATTATATTTAAAATAATGTGTCATAATTTAGACGAATTAATGATTATATGGTTTTCCCACTATGATTATTGTTCTCCTTTTTGGTTTTATTCAATGGATGAAACTAGAAGAAATAATATTTTCATTGAACATCATGGAAAATGTGGTGACTATAAGAAACCAAATGGGATGATGATAGGACTGAAAGATATCATGATTATGCCAAATCAGTTATCCAAATAAATTATTAAAAATATATACATTAACTAACACATGGAATCATCAAAGAAGTGAAGGGTGAAAGATTATAATATCTCGAGTAGTGGAGACAATAAAGGAACTAAGGATAAATTTCCATCATATAAGAAATGTGTAAAGAGACACACATAAAAATTTCTAGAAGGAATCAAGAAATTATTTATGTGTGGAAGGGAAGAGAATAAATAAAATAATTATCAAGGAAAAATAAAGAATATATTCGAAGGAAATAAATCTCATCATGGGGATCTATTTTTAGTTAATTTTCTTAAATTTGGATAACTAGGGAATTATCCTAGTCAATTACCTCATCTAAAGGTTAAAACCTATACCAAGGAAAGAGCTATATTGAAATAAAATGGTTAATGTATTTAATAAGATTCCAAAATTATATTTTAATTTTTTTACCATTGGTATTTTCTTATAAGAAACATGAAACATTTAAGGATAGTGTTAATTTTAGAAGAATTTGTGTATTCATTAACTTAAATTTTATGGTTTTGTCCAGAAAAAATTAAGATTTATGGACACCATCATGGGTTTATTTTTTTAATATTGATCATAATTTAAAATTCTTATACACCTATTTTTGGGTTTTATGTTATGGGATTCTAGCAAGTTTAAGGATATTTTGGGAGAAATTTATAGAAATACAACCCATTGGTTTAGTATATGTTTCCATGAAAAATTAATTTAAGGAATAATGCATTTTCATTTTATAGATAGATGTTTAAATGTATTGATGCCCTTTAGGTTTAATATGACCATTAATGACATTTTAATAATAGTCAAATAAGATTACTAGACTTTGTAGAAAAATATTATATTGAAAACCTTAGAAAAAAGTTTACTTAATAATTAATTTTTTTCAAGTATTTTCATCATATTCTATTGAGAATGATATAGAGACTATATTAATATATATTTACAAAAAAAAAAGAACTCACATTTCTAGTGAAAAAACAAGCTTCCTGAAAAGGATGTAGGGATTGAACCCACAACTAAAGTAAGATAAGGTTTTAATGACTACCACTATCCTACATGAAGTCCTAATTAATATTTCATTATTTAAAAAATTTGATAGAAAAATATTAATGATAAACCGGTGGTGTTACTTTATAGGTTTAATGATTAATTTATTTTACTTCGTATATTTTTCTATCTATATTGGTTCTGGGAAATATTTAGATATAGATAAAAAATTTCACTCTATTATGGATCTTATGATATTTTAAAAGTCCATTTTATTTATTCAGGCATCAAAAAATCATTTTCACGATATTAATTTCAAGAATTAAGGGATCAATTAGAAATTTATTAATGCATAACCAAATAATGAAAATTTACTTATTAAATAGAAATATATCAAGTAATTATATTTCCGTATATTCTTAGATAGTAAATGAATCCCTCAACTTTAGGAAAAGATTCCTGAAAAAAAAATATTTGGAAACCTTCATATCCATTAGATCAAATGTTCTATTAAATCATAATAGATTAATAGTTTTGATGGAATTAACATTCCATTGACGATTAACTTTATTTTGATTAGTGACCTCAATCACTCTCTTTAGTTATTTATTATTTTTCTTCCATGTCTATATATTCACATGAAAAAATGTTCTCCTACTTGGAAAACAAGTTATGTGTTTTTTTATATGACCATTGTACTTCCATGTCTCCCTTATTAAGAGTGTATTTTATTTAACCTTTTTATGATGTGGTTTTTCAATAAAAGGATTTTTAAATAACAAGCCATTGATTTCTGATATCAAGTTTTAATTGATATGATGAAATTTATTTAATTTGGGTAGATTGTAATTCCCTAAAATTCTAAAATAATAAATTTTTATTTGATGGAGTATACGACTGGCAACACAAATTTTATCTTGTGTTATTAGAAGTAACAATTTTATTTGATAGCATTCATTACATGTAAGACTAAATTTTACTGAATGATAATATAATATTATTATCATTAAATATTACAGTTATCATCTAGTTTTGGTAATGGTGTGTAGAGATCTGTGTTTTGAACCTAATGGAAATACAGAGGAATTTTTACCTTTTTCATTTATAGGATAGACCATTATTAACACTGGGTTTTAGAACTAAATTTTGAAGGGTGTAATGCTTCAATGTGATGTATTTAGACTTAGGTAATGTTCCTACAAGTTTCATGGGTGTCTTAAGGAGTTTCATGATTTTCATACCTAGAAAATCAACATTTAAAGGACCTACAGAGGGTGCACCTGTTGTCTGAAACCGTACGGCCCACAAAAGGAAACCGTGTTGACATAAACAGGTGAATAGAGTTTGTTTCATAGGATGACAATTATTTTACAAAAATTTCATCCTGCCCATATGTTTTGTAGATTTGGGAAGTACATAAACACTATTCACTACATGGTTGGTGCACGGTTTCCAAACTGTATGGTCAGTCTGTGTGGGGTGGCTCAGGTTCTTGGTAAAGGGTGCATGGTTTGAAAAACCATATAGGACAAACTGTGTTTTTAGGAAATGTTTTGAAATTAGATTAAATTAAAATTAAAATTAAAATTAAAATTAATTAAATGAGTTTAAATGAAAAATAAAAGAAATAATAAAGAAATATTTTAATGATGATGATAATAATAATATTGTTGTTATCATTATTATTTAATATAGTATTTATTTTTATGAATTTAATTTCAAGTTCTCATAAGGGGTATCCCTCTCCCTTACCCTCCTTATGTGACCCCTTGTGGTTGAACCCCTACGGCGTGCGTAACCCCTTCTCCTTCGGCTCCCATGTTCATCGATTTCTCCACTGTTTTATTCGTGATTCCTCCTTTGATCCATCTAGGTAGAGTCTCTGTATTTATTTTTCCCCCTCTCTTAGATGATTTTAGACTTCTATCACCCTATCTCATTCGTCTGAAAATCTAGGGTTAATTAAATTTTGGTTTTGGTTTTTTACTTCTGATGTTAGGATGTGTGAAGCATCTCTCAGGACCCCTACATTCATGTTCTAAAAACAACTAATGAAGGAAAAGATGTTCGGGTTCATTTGGTTTTCCCCCATCATTTAACATTAAGTTTTTCATCCTTGTTTTGTTTTCACTAAGATTATTTTGGGTCCATTGGTGATTTAGAGTGCCTAGTATTTTGTTTTAGTGAGTTGTGGTCATCTTTCAAGACATTCACTCATATACATAAGTATGTATATATATAAATATATATATATATATTCCATGTTCATATCCCCTCATGGAAAGTAGAATAAGTACATTGGGTTAAGGGATATATATGTGTGTGCGTGTGTGTGAATGTATGTGTGTACAATTGTGGAGCAGTTTTGAGTGGTCTTTAGTAAAGTCATAAAGTATCGAGTGTTCATCTTGGTCTACTTCATGAGGTAGGATCCCTTTCCATTAACTTTAATTTTATTAATTCATTAATTAATTTATTATCCCACCATTATTAAATTTTAATTAATGTACTATGGTTTAGATTAAATGATTCTTTTCATAAAGTTAATGAAATTATTAAATGTGATAAATTATTGTTCGATAATAAATATCATAATTTTATAATAAAACCCTTCCAATTAAGGTGTGTTTTCTTCAAGATAAAAAAATATGGAGTATAATTTTATTCTTTCCTTTTATATTTTATTGGTTCTTTATTTATACCTTGATGTGATGTTTGGTATATAGTATGTTGAGACATGGACCTTGTTGAAGTTATGAAATGAGTTTCCATTTTCCATTTTAAATTTTTATGTGACCAATGAACCTTATAAGAGAATATCTTGGATTTTATTCTAAATGATGTGTCCGCAGTCTCATATGTGTTTCAATGAACCTAAGACACCCCATGGGTTTTCGGTCAACATACACATGGAATTACCTGAGTTGGTAATTAAATTTTTTCCAAAACCCTTTCATTGAACATGACCCTTGGGCTTTGTGTGTGGAATTTCCATGTTATGAATGATCTAATGATTTAGTTAAGATGAATGGAGTAGTTATAATGGTTTAAAAAATATTGTATAATCCTTTAATTGTAATGAACATGATTCTTTCCTTTGGAACATGTATATCAAATAAATTGTCATGTTTAGGAAAATTGAGTGAGATGACCTTGAGTAGGATGAATTATACCCAATAGCATGATTTTAATTGAAATTTAATGGTTTTAATGAAATTTAACATGATTATAAAATGTAAATGTGATATATAAATGATTATGGATGGGAGGTAACTCCCATTCTAGTTATACATACAATATGCATTTAAAGTGGCTGAGAATGATGGTAAGGAAGGTCCGATGAGCATGTAAACTCTACACTCCATTAAATAAGTGATGAAAATGTTGGTAAGTGAGGTCTAATGAGCCTGGAGACTTTTTTCTCCTTTACATCAATGATGAAAATGATTTTAAGGGAGGTCTGATGAGCATGGTGACTCTACGCTCCTTTACATTGGTGACGAAAATGATGGTAAGGGAGGTCTAATGATCATGGAGACTCTACAATCCTTTAAATCGATATTGATATGATGGTTAGGGAGGTCTGATGAGCATAGAGACTCAATTCTCTATTACATCGGGATGTCGGGATTACTACCCCATGAGTAGATCTTTTCAGCTCATAGACTGGTAGTGGATACATGGGTGTTATGTCTTGGTCCACTCCATCAAATATTTATATATATACATTATACATACATACATATATATATATATAGTGATGACATGTCCATACTTATTTTTCCTATGATCTGAATTAGGTATATCTGTCAGTTGTCCTTTAGGAACCTAGTCATGCAGTTATTTATTTATTCAGCTTTTTGGTTATTATGTTATACTAATACACTAATTTAATTTATATTTCACTGACTAGATTGGGATAGACACTAGTAGTGTCATCCAACAGAGATATATATCTCACACCCTACTTGGACTTCCATTTCACTGGGGTACCTAAGTATACTTTCTTCTTCATAGGGCTATGTACATTGCTTTTTTATGTGTTCTTGTACCTGTAAGTTAGGAGAAAAGGACTGAGATGGAGCTTAATATGATCTTAGAGATTTCCTTTGGTATTTTTATTTCTTTTCTTTACTTGAGTCATGTATTGTTCTAGATTTTAAATCATTTTTGTATGTGTAAAATTTTTACTTATGTGTCATCAACTATACATTCACACTTTTTTTAAACCGGTATTTCCTTTAATTCAGTTATTATAATATTTGTCTTCCGTTTATTTGTCTTACTATTTACTTATTCTGAAATTTTATATTGTTTATTATCTGAAAATATTGATGTTCATCTATTATAAGTGGTTATAGCCTCCCCACTATCACCTCTTAATACCCTCACTACTATTCAGAAGCCTTTGGAATATGGGTATAAATGCTTGAGGCCATGTGACCCACCAATCAGGCTACCAGTTTCATGGTAATCCAGGTCAGGGCATAACAAAGTGGTATCATAGATTAAATTTTTCATTTGACTTTTTAATTTTGGTTGGTATATAGGATACTAGGAATGTGTTGGTTCTTGTTTAATAGTTTTTCATAGTACTGATAACCCCACGTACGAGAAATGACCAAGTGACTGGGTTGGGATTCGTGTTCATGTTTTTGATATTACAATTGATTATTATTTTACCTTTAGTGACTGTGAAATTTTCCAATGCTTATGAATTAATGGAATTTCATATAAATTTATCCTTCTACTAGTATGGAAATGAAGAATCATTACATTTATCATATTAAGGATATAGGAATTAACATGTCATGCATATTCCATGCCATATAGTTTCATTTTAGATTTCTTGCTGATTGATCATGTGCCTTGAGTGTTATTTCATGCCTAGTTTTGTGCAATGTTTAGGAAATTTTCATCATGTTTTCCTATATAACATGATTATCTATTTATATATCTTTTTTAATGGCTTCTTAACAAGCCTTCTTGTTTAGTGTCCCATGCTTCTAGGAATATAGCATGTTTCTCTATGTTAGCTTCTTATAGTGACATGATTTTATTTTTTTTTAAATGTAATTGATGGTATGGGATAAATTTATTTTTTGTGATTACGGCAGGAGATGGTTTTTAGTTATAAGGTTCATGGGTGCCATATAGTTGGGAAAAGGTAACCCATGTATTTGAACCATTATAAAAGGCTGTTATAATTAAATTAATAAATAGTAATGATTTTTATTGAAGTGAGCCAAATGCCAAACTATAAAGTGTATGGGTGCTTTATAGGTTGGTATATGTCCACCCATATAACTATACCATTATATCTAATCATATTATAATCTTAAATGTGATTGTTTTTAACTAATGGGAGCCAATTTCCAATCCATGAAGTGTATAGGAACTTCATGGATTAGGAAATGATGACCTATGTACTCAAAATTTGGTATTTTTGTGACCATGTTTTGTTATGAAATGGTTTAAAATGTAATTAAAATTCAATTTTAATTGGAAATGAATTGGGTAACTTTTGAATGAAAAAGTGGACCCATGTTGGTCAGTTGGGGCATGCTTCTTATGTGATGACCCGTTTGTGTGTTTGAAACATTAATAACTTAAAAACTACTATTGGGTTTTTTTTTATGATCCCATGTTGGACAAAATGGGACCTTGATAGGTATCCTTTCGTTAAAAATGAATTTACTGGTAAATTTCCTAATTATTATTGAATTTGAATATGTGTAAAATTTTAAAAAAATAAGTTTCAAGATATTTTCTTGTTTTTTTCTTGGTTTGTTAGCTTAATCAAGTACATTTATCTTTTTTTAATGCTACTTTATGTTCTAATTAAATATTTTAATGATTAATGATTAAATTTGAATAAATATAAAGGGATTGGAAATGGAACCCTAGGTCGTGTTCTCTATATAAAACCCTCATATAAGGGTATTTTCAATTCCTTTTTGACTGTCCTTGGAATTTAAATGGGTGGGTTTTCCAAAGGCTATTACCTTTTTTGCAATGAATTAAAAGATAGTATTTTGAGTGTAGTGACTTTCTGGTTGATGTGACCTCATTTTGGATCTATGTTTTTCCTTTGAAAGGGGCTAGAATGTGTTAGGTATCACCCTTATAGTTTAATTTCGTGCTGAATCCTATTAACTTTCTAATGTTTGGTGCCATTCGGTTTTCATTGTCCCTAGTATGAATCTTACCTTATAATGAAACCCTTTTTTAGGTGGGTGGTCATTGTGTTTTTGTCCTCTATTACGTGCTTGAGCATCGAGCAATTCTTGGTTTTAATAGGTTGGTCATTCCTAGGGAATGGTTGGCAGCTTCTTAGGTATATTAACCCTTTCTTCTTCTTAGTGATAGATGATTGGTTATGGATTCATCCAAGGTAATGGTCATATGTGGAAATATGATTTTTAATTACATCTCTTGTGTTTTTGAATACAGTCTTAGGTCATATCCAAATATAGTGGCCTAAGTGTTAAGGAATCAAGCTCATCCCAATGCTTTGGATGAAGTTTCTGAAGACATGGGTTTTTTCACATATCGGTCTCATTAGTTTGTCTTTATTGTGTAATTGACATGGTGATTTTGTCTCAAAAAAGCATCACTAGTTTGTTAAAGGTGTTTTTGATCTAGAACACCTATGAATAGAAATTGCATCATTTCTACCATTGAATAGGACACTCCTAAGGTAGTGAGATTCATTCTAGTCATAGTGTTTACAAGTCCTTCCAAGTAGAACGTACACCAAAGAGGACCATCGAATGATGTTCACTTCTTTTTGAAAGCCTTTGAGACTTATGAGTTTTGAATCGTGTTATTGCTTTCTTGGGCGAATGACGTTGTTCTGGTTTGTATGTATACAACCCTTGTGAAGAATCATCTGTCTTGTATGGACTTCATTGGTATTTTGAACAATCATGGAATTCCTTTGGTATTAAAGGCATGTGTTTGGTTAAATAATGGTGTGGGGGAAGGTGAATCTGAGATTCTTTCAAAGGGATTTGACCATTAGTGGTTTGACTATTCTTTTGGTCATTCTTGTTCTCCTCTTAGTGTATTCTACTAAGTGATGACCATGTTCCCAATCTTTACATCATCCTTGATGTGCTAAGATAGATTCGGTCTTACTCTATGATAAACCTCTAAATATATTGATCTTTTTGGGTATTTCCCTTTTGGTGTTGCACCCTGAATGTTTGGTTTCCTTCGTGGTTTGGTTAGGAATGTCACTTGAAGTCTGGTATGTACTTTGGTAGATGTATTAGTGGTGAATGTGAGATGAAATGGGATGAGGAATCATAGTTATTCTTATTAAAAATCAACCATATAATCTGACCATCTTCCTCTAAATGGTATGTCGTAGGTGGCTCAACGTGTATCCTTCTTGTTCAATGATTACGGTCAATGAAGGACCATTTCTAGGAACCTCTTCAGGTGAAGATGATTATAGATTGTGTCAGGATGGGATTTTTGGAAATTTTGGATCATTCTTTCTAAATGGGTTCTATGGGTAATTGACCATTTGATTCATTTAAAAATCATACTAGTACGTTAATTAAAACTCTTGGGGAATGCTCTTAAAGGAAAATTCCAACGGTGGGGATCTGGTGGATTAGAAATGGACCTCTTAAATGCTAAATCCTAAGGTTGGAATTTCCTTGGGATAGATCCTTAACAAGGAGATGATGTGATCTTGTCTCTAAATAAATGGCCTAGGGAAAGATTCATCTCGATGTTTCTATTGGAAGACGAATGTTGGATCAAGTTTTGATGGCCTAAGTTTTATGTGCTTAAATAGTCATTGGAGGTGTGTTCGGCATTAGGAAATGCAATGCAACCATTTGAATGAAGCTTCCCACCCCTTGTAGGTCAAGTGATATTTAAATTTTACCCAATGTCTTCTTGAGGATGAGAATTTTTAAGGTGGGAAGCTTGTAGCAATCTGTGTTTGGAACCGGATGAAAATCCAAAGGAATTTCAATCTTTTCCATCTATTGGACTATCCATTTTTAAAAATAGGTTTGAAAACAATATTACAAAGGTTGGACTGATTCAATGTGATGTATTTATACTTGGTTGATGTCCTAACAAGTTTCTTAGATGTCTCAAGTAGTTTAGAGAGCACCAAACCTAAAAAATCATCCTTTGAAGGACATGTAGATGGTCCACATTTTTTTCTAAAATTGTGCGGTGCATAGTAGGAAACCGTGGGACCTTAATATGGTTGATAGAGGATTCCATATGGGTTGATCATGGTTTTATAAACCATGTGCCTAGATTGTGTGGTTAGTGGATTTAGGTAGTACCTAAACATTTTTCATTGCACTATTGATGCACGGCTTCCAAACCATGTGGTCAGTCCATACAGGGTGGCTCAAGTTCCCAATAAAGGGCACACAGTTGGTGAAAAGTTTGACAAACTGTGTGGCCAAAACCATGCATTGAGGTATTGTTTGAAAATTCGATTAAATTAAATTAAAATTAAAATTTAAAATGAATTAGATGAGGTTAAATGAAAAATAAAAGAACTAATAAAAAATATTTTAATGATAATAGAAATATTATTATTGTTATTATAATTTATTATCATTTATTATTATTACTATATTTATCTTTATTATTCCTATTTTTTTTATTATTATGAAGTTTAGTTTTATGAAACCCTTAGTGGTCTCCCTCTCCCTTACCCTCCTCACATGACCCGCCTTGAACTAACCCCTACAGCAGGTGTGACCCCCTCTCCTTCAGCCTTTTCATTCATTGATTTACCAATTATTTTCTTCATGATTACTCCTTTTATCCATCAAGGTATAGTCTTTGGATCTATTTTTTCCCATATCTTGGCTGATTTGGGTCTCCCATCACCCTATTTCCTTCGACCAAAACCCTAGGGTTAGGGTAATACCGATTTTCGTTGTTTCTTTAGATGTTTTGTTTTAAAAAGGGTCTCTTAGGACCCCTTCATTCATGTTCTAGCAACCTCCACTAAAGGCAAAGCGGTTTGGAACAATTTGGTTTTCTGCCGTCATTTTAAAGTAAGATTTTCATTCATTTTTTGTTTTCGACTTGATTATTTTGGTTTCTTTTGTGATTTAGGGTGCCTGGTATTTTTTGTAGTGATTTTTTTTCAACTTTGAAGACTTTCACACATATATATTGGTATGTATATATATAAGTATATATATCTTACTTGTATGTAATCCTTCATGGATATGGTAATAAATGCATTGGTTTAAGGGATGTATATTTATTTATATATCAATTTATGTTTATGCAAGTGTTGAGTAGTTTCAAGTGGTCATCGGTAAATTCCTAAAGTGTCGAGTGTTCAGCATGGTCTACTTATTGAGGTAGGATCCCTTTCCATGCCCTTTAATTTTATTATTGCATTAATTAATTGATTATCACACCATTATTAGATATTAATTAATGTAGTATGGTTTATATTAAATTCATATTTTGATAACGATAATGAAATACTTAAATTTGATAAATTATTTTCTGATGATAAATATCATGATTTTATAATAAAACCCCTCCAATAGTGGTGTGTTGTCTTCAAGCTAAAAAATTGGGAGTAGAATTTTACACTTTCCTACATTATTTCCATGGTTCTTCATTTATACCTTGGTTTTATGTTTTTTATATAGTATGTTGAGACCTGGCACTTATTGAAGTTATGGAATGAGTTTCCCTTTTCCATTATAAATGTCCATGTATACAATGCACCATATAAGAGAATATCTTGGATTGTCTTTTAAATGAATTTTCCCTTCTCTTATGTTTGTTTCAATGAACCCACGATACCCTGTGGGTGTTTGGTCCACTTACATTGGGAATTACCCAAGTCGGTAAATACATTTTATCCATGACCCTTTCCTTAAAATGACCATTGGTCTTTGTCAGTGGTGTTTCCACATTATGAATGAGCTAGTTATTTGGTTAAGTTAAATGGAATGGTTATAATGGTTTTAAAAATATGGTAGAATCTTTTATGGTTAATGAACATGATCATTTCCTTTGGAACTTGTACCTTTAATCTATTTTCCATGTTTAGGAAAATTGAGTGAGATGACCTTGAGTAGGATGACTTATACCAAATGGAATGGTTTTCTTTAAAATCTAATGGTTTAAATGAAATTTAACATGCTAATAAAATTAAAATGGACTTTATAAATGATTATGGATGAGATTTAATTTCCCATGCCATTTATACATATTATATGCCCTTATAGTGGCTGAGAACGAGGGTAAGGGAGGTATGATGAGCAAGAAGACTTTACACTCCTTTACATCTGTGATGAAAATTAAGGAATGGGAAGTCTGATAAGAATGAAGACTATACTGTATTTTACATCTATGATGAAAATGATGGTAAATTAGGTCAAATGAGAATATTGTCACTACTCTCCTTTACATTGGTGCTGAAAATGATCGTAAGGGACATCTGTTGAGAATAGGGACTCTATGATCCATTATATCAATATTGAAATGATGGTTAGGGAGGTTCGATGATCATAAAAACTCAATGACTCTTTACATTTGGATGTTGGGCTTACTACCACATGATTAGAGCTTATCAGCTCGCAGACTGGTAGTGGATGCCTGTGTGTGAGTCTCAGTACACTCCAACAAATATGTATATATATATATATATATCTCTGTGTGTGTGTGTGTGTCTGTATCTAAATATATGATACATATATATATATATAATGATGACATGTCCAGGCTTATTCCAGTTATGATCCAAAGTAGGTATATACATCAGGTGTCCCTTAGGAACCTTGAGGGATGGTTATTTATTTTTTCAACATTGTGGTTATTCTATTATACCTCCAAAACGCTTTAATTTATAGTGCATTGTCTGGTTTGGGCTAGACACCAGTGGTGTTGGACTACTCAGATTTATATCTCACACCCTGCTCAGGACACCATTGAACTAGGGTACCCATTTAGACTTTCTTGTTTCTAGGGATATAGACCTTGATTATTTTTGTGTGCATGTATATGGGAGTTAGAAGCAAAGGACTGGTCTAGAGATCAGGATGCTCGGGGATATCACCATTGCACTTTTTAGTTCTTCTATTTACTTGAGTCATGTAATGTTATGAATTGTGAAGAATGTTTTATGAGTACTATTTTAAGTTATGTGTCATCAACTATATATGAATAATTTTTTTAAACTGACACTACTATAAAACGGACCTCCCATGGTTTTTGAAAAAACTGTGGGTATAGATTACGTAGGAACTATTTTTTTGGGAAGACCTATACCCCTTATTATCAGAAACCATGGTTATAATTTGGGCTATACCGGAAGTTTTTTTAAACTCTGAAAATAGGTTTTGTGCGGAAAAAAATTGACATATACCCATGGTTTGACCAAACAGTGAGAATAGGTTGACCAATTATTTTTCCATAAATATAAAAGTACTAATAAATATTTTAATATAAATATTTTTATATATATTGTATATAGTAAATTAAAATGTGTGGTAGAGTAGTGGTAAATTCACTAGACTGTAAGGGGAATGTTTTGGGATTAAATCCTAGTGGGTATTTTTTTAACAAATGACCTATACCCATGGTTTAGTATACCATGGGTTTAGGTATGCACATAAAAATACTTATACTAAGGGTTTAAAAACCATCGGTAATGTATTATACTGATATCTTGGTTCCAAAAGTTCATTAAACCATGGTTATTGCCTATACCCAAAGTTTTTTGGGCTATACCCATAGTTTTAAACTATGGATATAGGAAAAAATTCAAGAATTGTGTCATTGGATACTTTAATTCAGTAATTACAATATTTGTCTTCGATTCTTTGTCTTACTATTTACTACTCCTAAAACCATATCTTGTTTATTATATTAAAATACTATTTATCATCTCTCATTAGAGCGTATAAGCTCCCCATTATCTCTTCTTATGACCCTCACTACTAGTCAGCAGCCTCTGGCATACGGGGAGACAGGCTTGGGGCTATATGACCCACTGGTCTGGCAACCAGTTTGATGGTAAGCTGGGTCAGGATGTTACATGGTGGGTATGAATAAGATTAACTAACATATGAAAATATATATTCTACACACCTTTATTAGTTATATATTTATTTAAATAAAATAAGTATCATTTAAAAAAATATATAAAAGTTTTCTTAAAAATTTTATTTTTTCTAAAAGATAGTTTAATCGATCTTCGGGAAAATAATTTAAAAATAAATTTTTTACAATTTAAGAAAATTAATTGGAAAAAATAAAATTTATTTTTGAAATTGTAATACCAAAATTATCTTAGAGTAACTTCTTGGGATTTTTTGAGAAGTTTTATTTTTGATGAATAGTGAAAAGTGCTAGATTTTATTTGAAAACTACCTTGTCATTTAAATAATTTATAATGTCAAATTATATTTTCAATTATTTTTAAAGTAAAATTACTGAAATTTTATATTAATTAATCCAATTTAGGTCATTGGAATCACTTTCATATTCTATTTAGATATAAAAACATTAAAAACTTTTGAACATTTTTAGTTTAATTTTTTTTTCACATCACTTCTTTGGGATTATTTTTAAATTAATTTTTTCCACTTATATAAATTAATTTTTTTTAAAATGGATTAAATATTTTTAATTAGAAAAATATATACTTTTTAATAAGGTTTACTTGGTTTTTTACCAAAATGAATATTTAAAATAGAACAAATTAATTACTATGGTTCAAGAAAAAGTTGAGTTAACATGGGTTAAAATAAAAATATTAGGGTTGAAATGCCAAAACCAATTAACTAAAAAATATTGGATTGACATATTTCTTCCATTACACCTCTAAGGTTCAATAATGTTTAAACCTTTTTAAAAGTTAAAAATATGGGAGCACTCCATTCTTTTCAAAGATGCTATGTGTGTCCAATCCCCCTCTTATAAAAGGCCACCCACTTTATTCCCTTCATCACACCATAAAATAATTTGATTTATCTAAGATCTACCCAAATCACTTCCCTATGGAGGGTTCTTGAAGAATAGGAAACGATCTTCAATGAGGGCCTTTATTTTATTTCTTCCTCAACCTCTTTAAATTATTATTAAACTATGTTTATATAATAAAAAATATATATTAAATGTACAATGAATTTTTTAAAATAATTACATTACCAACAATAGTCTCCACTTCCATAAAATGGGTTATGAAATCAATGTGTGTGTTTATGATGAACTACAGCCTCATGAATTGATGTCATTCATTCAATCATTACTGCCTTTCATGAATGGGTATGATGATGGATATAAATTATTTATATTATATTTTAAAAATATTTATACATATGGTGTAATTATATCATATATAACCTTTTACTTTCCATTCCATAAGAGATATTATAATGTTGTTCATGTTTGTGGTGTACCACCGCCTCTTAAAGCGATGTGATTCATCTTTCAAAATGCTTTACATGGAAGGTGATAAGGGTAAGGTTAATGATTATATATGATAAACATGACATAATTATGATATTTATTTTATATTTATCATTTTATAATGATAATATATATCATTTTCTTACTTAACTTTTTACTAAATGAAAGATGATAACATTGTTTGTGTACGTGTAGACTACCTCCTCCACGAAACCATGTGACTCTCGTTTCACCACCCCATCACATGGATGGTATATATATATATATATTAAAAAAAATATGTTATTTTTTGTGTAATTATCATTAAGAAATGATAAAATATTATATACCTCCTTTCCATGATGATCATTGAAAAATGAAAATGTTACAAATATGTATGTATGACCTACCATCTCCAAGATTGCAATGTACTTCATTTTTCATAAAAATCTTTCATGATTGGTTAAAAACGTATAATTGGTATATAAATATTATAATTATGTAATGATTATTATCCTGGAGATGATATAACTATATAATATGCACATGAAATTGATTCATCCTAATAAAACAGGCATGAGAAACCATGGTAGTTAACACCCAAAACAATGAAAATAATGAAATATTATTAAAAAGGGTTATAAGATGTTATAAAAGGATCATATATGATATTATATATATTAATATGTTATTTGATAAGTTCATAACATGTTTTAAAACCACTATAAATTAGGTTAAATAATGTTCCACCAAAGAAAGTATAAGTTAATTAAGGGATTTCATCTCAATTTAATTTCATTGAGGTGTGTTTTAATTTCATGCACCTAACTTATTTTATATGGTTAATATAATACCAATTTTCCATTTAATATCATGAATAATTTATTATTCAGGGTATATCTATTTTAAATTTGAATTATTTTGTTTAAGTGGATTTGACATAAGGTTCACCAAGTGGTAAAAGATTTTTATATCTCAATTTATTTCATTGGGTTCTATTACTTCTTCATTATATTTGATATTATAAGATTATGTGTATGATGAATTTTTATTAACCTATTTTTTTCAAATTTTTTTATTTTTATTTATAGTTGATACACATAATAAATTCTTTTACTAATTATCAATTCAATGTTATGATCATTGTTAGGGTTTATTTCACAATCTCATTCTCATCAATATTGTTTATTCATGAATTTTAGTTTAAGGGAATTATATGATCATTATCTAATAAAACCATATAATTTTTTTATCCTCTAGTTATTCCTAATATTTTCATGTAATGGTAAAATTTTTCTACTCTTTGGTAGTTAAAATAATTAAAAAATTTATGAAAATATGACATCATTTCTCTCTTCGGTCAGAAATCTATTTTCTTTTAAAAAGTGTTTTTCAAAATAAAATGGATATTTTCATCAAGAATGAATTTAAAGTTATTCCTATAGTATTTCTATTCATCAATGAAAAAAATCCTTTTTTACACTAATGAGTATATGTTTCCTTGATTCCATCCTTATCAATATTTTTTATTTTTTATAACCATTTTGACCATGTAAATTATTTACATTCACTTCCTTGATTAATTTTTTTATCCCTTAACTACCCATTGAATTATTCACTTCCCTACAATCATTAGACATTAAATTTACCCTAAATATCTATATCATTTGTCATGGATATGTTTATTGACTAAATATTATATCATTTCTACATATTGTGTTCTACATTGAAGGTTATTTATTTATCTTAGGAAATATTGATAAATCTAGTTTCCTTACTCACTACATATATTTATTGAAAATTCATGTTGATTAATGCATTAAATATAGTATTCAATATATTAGTAATACTTTGGACCTATAGTGATGGGTGGGGCTCGATATTATATATACCCTCTATGCATTGGAAGGTCTCATGAGGAAAATCATAAGGGTATCATTAAAATTATTTTTACATGTAGTTTAACCCATCTTGTGAAAGGTCATGAAGGTAGAGGTATCAGGTTCCTAAGACATCAGGTCCTATAATTATGCATTGCCTTCATTGATGTAATTATTATTGTCCATCATATTTTCACAATGATATTATCTTTGGATTAATTTCATTCTAATATTACTAATTAAATGGAATGTGTGTTTAGTTATTTACCATTCCATATTGACTATTCCTTATGTTATTATCCATGCAATTTTCCCAAAGATATTATTATTGGATGCATTTAATTCTTAGATTATTTATTATATGTCTTGAGTGTTAAATTATTTACACTTCTATATTGATTATGGCTTATTATTCATGTACTCAAGTTAATTAAATGTAATGAGTGTTTAGTTATTTACCTTTCCATATTTTTTATGCTAATGGATTCACAATATATTCCATTGTACGTAACACTTACTAAGCATTTTAACTCACCCATATTTTGTTTATCATCTCTAGGAATCTATAATTTTTGTTATTGTTGATATGTACGCATATTCTAAATCTAATAATTATATTTTTGATTAATAAATTATGTTTTTTTATTGTATTCAAATGTAATATGGGAATCATGTGTGTATCTAGTATACCAATACTACTAAAATATTAGATCATGGAGGATGTGATTCCTTATATCTTATGCAAATTTAAAAAAAAATCACTAGCTCTGGGATATTGCGGTCAAGGTAACCACATTAGTTTCCAATTATAAAATTTAAATCATTTTTCTCCCTTGTTACACTCGATTTCTTATCAATTTTGTATTACCTTATGACGAAAATACATAGATTATTTCATGATATCCTACTAGGATCTGTAAGTAACACCATACTTGTATTGTTTTTGTTTATTTCATTTAGTTTCTTGTAGTTGGTTTTCATTTTCCCTTCGACTTCTTTAGTGGGTTCATACTTTGTCAGTCAAGGTTCAGCAACTTGTAACTTTTATTACCATTATCTTTTATTTTAGGGAAAATAATTCGCCAAAGTTGTTTCTAGATTCCCCAGAGATTTTTTCTTGCCCATGTATATTAGGAATAACATTCAGGTTAATGGAGAGTTAAGATACTGGCTTAAGTGGTACCACGAGTTCATTCATTAAAAATGGTATCATAGGAGGTCTTCCCCAAAAATAAATTATTTTTTAATGAAATACCTTATGTTATTTAGGCGACTTATTTTATAAACGAGGTTAATTACATGTCAATACTTAATAGGTAGTTCATGAGTGGTTTTTTATCACCACATATTCATGATTACACTTGAGTTACTATAGAAAATGTATACTTGAGTCATTATTTTGAGTTATTTGTTTCACTACTGGTATTTTTACCTATACCCATGATTCAAAACCAAGGGTATAGCCTAGAAACGCATGGTTATAGGCTATACCCATGGTACTATAAACCATAGGGAACCAATCTATTGGTGTAGAATTATACCCATGGTTTTTAAACACTTAGTATAAGATTTTTTTTATGTTAATATCTATACCCAAGGTTTCTCATATCGTGGGTATAAACCCATGGCTGGGAAACCCGTGGGTATAGTTCATTTATTAAAAAAATACCCACTGGGATTTTATCCCAACACCTTCCCCTTATAGTCCAATGACATTATCACTACTCTATCACAAATTTTATAATCATATATTCCAGAAACATATATATATATATAATATAAATATTAATCTTAAAATTTTTATTATTATTTTGATTCTTATGAAAAAATAATTAGTTAACCTATACCAATGGTTTGGTCAAATCGTTGGTATAGGTTTATTTTTTTAACTACAAGAAACCTATTGTAATATGTTATAAAAACCGTGGATGTATCCCAACAGATACCCATGATTTTTGAGAAATGTGGTTGTAGGTATTCCTAGAAATACATCTTTGTGAAACTTATACCCACAGTTCTCCGAAAACCATGGGTATATGGTTGACCTATACCCATTGTTTTCAGAGAATCGTCAGTATGGGTCTTTCTTGTGAATTTTTTTCCTCAGAAAAACCTATACTCATGGTTCTATTAAAACAATGGGTATAGGGTTTAACTATACACATGGATCTTGTAAAATCACGGGTATAGGTTCATTTTTTATTAGTGTTTCCAAATAATAAATTAGATTTAGATTCCTGAAGAGGATATCTATGATTTTGGGAATCTATTTTGATTTTTGGGTTGGAATAGAGAGATAACTAGAGATACATAATTCCATCATTGTATGTTAATGCATGAGGAATCAATTAGACTACTATTGAAGTCAATCTATGAACTGTCGTGAGTTTGGTGTGTGTTTTACTAACCCATGTTATAATGGCATGCATATTTCTAATCTAACCCAAAATTTGTGCCATATTTATTTTTTCTAGACTGACTTAACTCATGTGAGGTTAGTTTGGAGGGTTTTTTTTAATTTATATTTTTGGAGTAATTTGTTTCATAGTATTTTTTCTTCTTAATCTATTTGGTGATGTTTTTAAATCCGTTAAAAACTGATATTGTGACTTAAAAAATTACTTGAGTTATTTGAAAAGAATTTTCAATTATTAAAATTATTTTTTTAAGAAAATATTGGTTTGGTAAATTTATTTTCAAATACTCTTATATGGAGAATTGTAAGAATGTTTTAAGAAGAAGTTTTGGTTTGCAATGGATTTAAAACAGAAATTGTTTTGGAATATTAATATATGATGAATGCTTTTCAATATATGGAATAATTTCCCTGAGTAGGTAAATAATTTTTGAAATTGTGATAGATGTATCTCAAGATTTCACATTTTGACTAAATTTTAATATTTTATAAACAAGGAAATATTGTGTTCTTTGAAACAATATTTCTTTGATAAAATTGTATTATTATTTGGAATACTTTGGCTTGTTTGTGTTCTATTGTGTGTTTTGGATGAAGTTCGAGTTGATAGGTGTAAATAATTAGAATTGTATCACTGAAATTTCCATTCTAATAATTATGTTATATATTATAAATCAAATATACATCACATAGAGGAAAAAATACAAACTTTATAAATGAATAATGAATGAAATAAGAGGTATTTCTAGAAAGTAAGGAACCTATAAGGATGGAATAGTAACTTGACCATTGGAATAGTAATATGACCATTAGGAATAGTAATATGTCTAATAGAATATTAAAATCACCTATAAAATTATAAATACAATTTAGGTATCTTATAAATGAAAATAAGATATATTTATATCATGATATAAGTAAATAAATGTTTCAAACAATGATAAATTAAGTGTTGGTATTTTTATAAATATAATTGTTTATTTTCATTTTAATAATTAATATAATTATTTAAAATGAAACTTATTTTCAAAAAATATATTAATAAATTAATATTTTTTTCATATTATTACAGGATAATTTTATGAGACCTTAGTTAAATTTTCAAATTGTTATAAAATCAGTTATAATTTAAAAATCTATACATTTCAAATAAATGATGATTTTAATTAAAAATTCAATTTTTAATATTTATAAAATTACTTTTAGAAAACAGAGTCCATTTTTTAAATCTAAACATCAAAAAATGTTTGGGGTTTATTTTTGGTATTTTCCAAAAAGAGATTATTTTTTGGTGAATAGTAAAATAAGGTAATTTGGAGTATAAGCTAAATACATGAATTATTATGTCATGGATGATGTATGGTTCATGTAAGAACCATTATTTTGAACTCAAATTCACTATCTACTATAATTATTTTCAATAATCCATAGTATTTATAGCCTTGATCCAAAATAATAAACAAATGAATAAAATAATTATTAAAACACTTATCCCTTCCACTATAAACACCACCCCTCACCACCTATTCACCTTAGACCATCGAAGCCTTGAATCCTGTACAAATTCTTCCCAATAATTTTACAAATACCATACCCCCATTTCTAAGAGCCTTTTTTTCTCAACAAAAGACTTATCTAAATTTTCCTAAGGAGGTTCTCAAGGAGGAGAAGTTCAAGAGGTAAAATACTCTTTTTTTTCTTTTAATTTCATCTAATTTTAATTTATTTTCTTATAATATCCTCACCTACCTAGCACAAAGTGTCATAATAACTTCAATATCTTTTATATACTATAATAATATTTTATTAATGGAATAATCTATCATCAAATCTCTTTTGTCTTCCATTTTTTCTAAAAAAGAAAACATCGCCCAAGATGTATCGATTTACTACCATCGTGGATGATGCATTTTGATTTCCAATTATATCGTTCAATTACGTTCATAAAAACATTTTTATGGTTAAAACATATTATCATAATTTTATTAAAACTTACTTAATGTTTTCGAACTATTATATATGTCACGAACTGAATTTGGTCGCTATCAAAACTCACAAAAAACCAGGCCCATGTCCAGGCCTGAAGGGAATTCCCGATCACCACGTACTGTAAAAAGTGTTTAGGTATCATAAAATTAAAATGTTGAATTATTTAAAAGATTTTATAAACATAAAATGACAAACAAAACCCATTAAACAAATCACTATTTTTCAAACCAAAACATCTTTTACTAAAATTCATAACTGAATTACACAATTTAAAGCAATTTCTAAATACCATTAAAAAGGTAAAAACCCAAAAAGGACAGCCCAAGAACCTCCACATGGAAATAAGTACCACCCTCAAGCCATCTCCACAACACTGCTTCATGATGGACCATTAAAAACCCAAACCATTGGCATAAAAGTTGTACCCAAACATGCAACAAAAATAGCCAAGTATACTTACACACAAAGGTGTATGTAGGGTGTGTGCCAAAGTTCATTAGGATAAATCCACTAATATATTCCATGTGATAATCATTCAATGACAAAAATATTTCATGATTTCATAATATTGAATACTAGTAAAAATTTCTAAAAGATGAAAATTTAAATAAAAACATTTTTCAAGTGGGATATTTTAGAGAATAAACACTTTAAATAAAATACAAAAGCTATTGAATTTTCCCTCAAAAATATATTGAATTTGGATGTTAATTGTAGATCATATAATGAGAATAAGCAATGGGAAAACCCCTAGGCAGTAGCTCACTGTGGGTCCCAAGAACCTCGTATCTCGGTGAAAGTATTCATCACAATATCTATTCTCATGCACACGAGCCACTAGTTGGGATCATACCCATAACCTAGTAGTCCCCCAAAATCATCTTCATCATTATTTTGTGAAGGTTGTGATAATCAATTTTTCTATATGAAACTAGGGCCAAACCCCATGGGATCACTAGCATTCTAGTACATGTCCACCCACCCAGACACTCGGGCTTCCCTATTGTGCTCAAACAAGTTCAACTATCCATAAAATATAATTTTCTCATGAAAATACCACTTCCACATCACAAATTAACCAAAAATCCCCCATTTATATCACAGAAGTAAAATAATCCACTTTTTCGTTCAGATGCATTTTGAAATCATACTCGCACCAAAATACCCTACAACACTTTCCAAATATCTTTAACACTTCAACAAATCCATTAAACAATTTTTCTAAAACCTTTACAATATATTCTAAATCACATAACATCCCACACACATTTCAAATAATACCCTTTTCACCTTCAAAATTCATTTTTTCATCAAACTCATAAAAAACAGTCCACAAACATGTTTCACACCCACATCACTATTTAATAAAACATTTCAAGAATTCGTAAAACATTCTAAAAATGTTTTACAACTTAAATCACCTATTCACCTTTCAAAAACCCATATTAAGGGAATACAATCACCGAAAAAGTACATGTACTTCATTTTCCCACATTTTTTAACTCACTAAATCATTTCCAATTTTCATAAAACAAACCCAAGGGCTATAACCATGTTTTTCACCCAAAACCCATTTCCAAACCCTATTTCAAGTCCAAAAACAATCCAATACCAATCTAAAATGGAATTTTAAGCTCTATAATATTTTGTTAAACCATTATCACATCCTATAGAAATACCTCTAATAATACCACAAATGATACAAATGAAAAACACATGTTTTCAAAAATCACATTCAAGAAGTATAACATGGTTTTACACATTAAACCCATTCAAAAACCCCCTTTCAAGGCCCACTTGAAACTAAGCCATTAACAAACCAAAAATATCAGACCCTTTAAACAACTAATAAATCAATTTCACATTTTATAAAACTACCATAAAAGATATCACAAGAGTTACATTTGAAAAATACACCACTTCAAGAAAAAAATGTAACTTTAATATAAAATTCTTTGATAATGCTACCAAAACTGGTTTTCACACCATAACCAACATATTAAGAACATGATAAATCAATAAAACAAGCTAGATAACTCAAAAGTAATTTATTACACATTGAATCACCTACTGAATATGTCGAAACCCTCAAATCTTCATGTGAAACATTGACTCCACCACCTTCGAACCACAAGAAAGTGAAAAGAAATCTAATACCGCGAGATTCCACCCAAATACAAGAAGTTAAACCATAGGTACAAACCCAAACTTCTGTAAGTTTTATAACTCAATAAAGGGTGAACGAAACCCTAAATAAAGGGAAGAGATCAAGGAGATAATTACTTACTTGCATGGTTTTGAAGTTCCCCCATCAAATCTACCTTAAATATTGATTTCCAAGGGAGGGTGAGAGAGCTTATAGGTTGTCCATGGAGGTAGGGAACGAAATAGATAATATAATGGAGGATTTGGTTTATTTATGGAAAGGAAAAAGGGTTAAAACACCCAAAAATTTAATGATATGGACACCCTACATGGTTTGGTTGCACGGTTTAGCAAACTGTGTAGCCAAACCATGTGGCATATTCTTCCCCCCCCCCACAAAAGTAATTTCTTTCCTTCAATTTCAGGTGGGTCCAAGGGGGAAACCAAGGGGGAAAGATAGGCCAAGAATAAGGGAGAAAATTCACAAACTAAAGCACTCTTCTCACCCCAAAACTCATCCAACTCAAGGGTACAAACCACATCAACAACATACCCCACCAGTAGTGCCACTAGGAGTGTCACTTATGTAACTCAAAAACACCACAACCTCATCCCATAAATTTGAAAAAAGAGGATTAAAAGTACTATACAATTCCCCCAAGTCCAATTTCATAGCTCAAGAACATAGAAGACACCAAAAATTAAACCCCAGAACGCTCGGAAACCAAGAAAAAACTAAGAACTGAAAGAGTATTTGAATCAAGGCATGGAATTGAAAATATGAGTGTGAAAATTATTCCCACCATAAAGAATTCCTCCCCTAGAAATCCACAACATCGACAAATAATAACCAAACCCATATTTAAAACCAAGATTTACTTTCTTAAGCATCGTTCTACCCCCGAAAGGCCAAAAAACCTCTAGTGATCAATTAAGGAAGGGATACTCTCACAGAACAATAATTACACCAATTTCCTGAAATGATCAAGAACATTCAGACTTTTATCCCAAAATAAAACTCCCCAAACACTATCCAAACAAGACTCAAGAAACTTACCCAAACGAATAATGACATTGGACAAGGTTACACTTACCTTAATTTAACAAAAACATTGGTCGCTCTCAAATCCCAACGTTTTCCCAAGGATGATCTTAGTAGTTTGATAGAATCTAATGAGACTTCCTACCATCAAGACAAGTCCTAGTAAAAAATATGAGTTACTAATATGGGGGGACACAAGTGGGCTCCCAGATGGTTTCACCAATCCATAACACATTCCAAACTCACTTTACCCTAACCAAACATTTCACTGAAACAAGGGCTTAGAGGATGCACATGCATCACACCTTGTTTATTTGGGTGAGAAAAAATAGAAGGAAAGGACGCATATAAACACCTTTCTCTAATATAGAGGATTTTTAAATTTTTCCAATGGAGACATACTCCCAACATAATAGAGACTCTTAGGAGATTGCATGACCATCACCTTTATAGTCAGATAAGAACATGACATCACAGGGCATCACGAATCATGACCATTGTGACTGATAGAAACAATACAAGGAAAGGGATCTTATGCCAAGTCCAAAACAGGACACGATTCTGGAAAGTGGCCAAAATATCCACCCATGACCAGATTTTATACACTGGTGGTTTAACATGAACTCCTAATTTAAAGATACTATGAAGGACCTAGAGGCCCTCTTAGACACCATCCACTCTAACAACCCTAGGCTACTTTCATCTTTGATGAATCAGGTAACTTAAGAAACTAAGTTATATTTTAACCTTCCATGATTACTCTCCAGCTATAAGAGGATCCAAAAAAATCAAAAAAGGAAATGGTGTAGGCTCAATCTCCAAAGCTTGAGAAAAATATTCCTTATATTGATCAACTAGAGGGTCTTAAAATGAAGAAACAATCAAGGTTGCACTTTAGTTGTGCACTAACCCTTAATGGGGGAGTACCTTATCCAATGTGAGAACCCAAGGACCCAAACAAGCTAGTCCATTGGTCAAAATATTCCACAAACCAGAACCAAACACATGAGGGGAACCACCGTAAAGGCTTCATAAACTTTTCTCCAAAGAGACCACTAACCATCCCTTCAACCCAGCATTACGACCAAACACAAACCCAAAACATGGTTCAAACAAGAGGGGTTCTTGGACTCAAAACATCCCAAAAAATCAAAATTTCCCAAAACACATAGGAAACACCATCCCAAACCAGTCATCAAGACATCATTTTTTCCTTTAAAATCATCTCTTTGAAAATAAATGGTTCACCGACTAGCGTATCCTCAAATGGTACCCCATGGGCCTCACACATGCATGTTTACGTGAAACTCCAAGAACCCTCACCATATCAATCTAGACACTCATTTTTTGTGCCATTAACCATCCATCATCCTATATAACCCCATTCATGTGGTCCCTCATGGAAATACCAATGGTTAAAAAAACTTTTCCACTTTTCAAAACCAAAACAGTCAATTTTCTTAAGACCACTAACCACGAAATATAAATCCCAATTTACATCTTACAAAATGTTTCAAAAGGAAACAAACATTAAAATAAGAACACACTTTCAAGTTATTGACATCAATTTCAAAACATCACCTCCCATTAAAAAACCTATCAATAGTTTAGAAAACTATATTGGGAACACTTTCAAAACCAACTTTAACATTGCTCCTACTTTCAAAAGAGGTGTAAAACACCATTTTCCATTTCAAAAAAATATGAAAATTCACTTCCACCATTTCACAATGAAAAACCATACATATTTATTAGAAAATAATTTCACAAAAACTTTACGCTTCTTAAAACAATGTAATTTTTTCAATAAAACCAAACTTCCATGATTTCAAAACTAAAGGACACAAGACAATGAGAGGGGAAACAAGCGTCCATGGATGACTTGAAAATATGGTTGGTGGTCATATTCCAATCACTTCACCATCACAGAGAGTGTTAAAGGAATATATCCCTAGCTCCACATGGGTTTCCAGGCCCTGCGTGCTCACTGAGACCATTAACCCAACTCTCTTTTCATTTCTTCTAATAATCATCAAACCAGGAATACCAAAGGACTCATATAAGTCACAAATTCCCCTGGAGACTTGAATCTCGTCATGAGGTGTGGTGATTAGGCACACAACCCATAACCATAATTCTATATACCAACGATCCTAACTAGATACTAACCTAAATATTCCCTAAATAACATGACCCAAAGAGTTAACCTGAACCTCCTATGATACCATTTTATCATGAACCGAATCTGGTAACCATTAAAATCAGCACAAAACCTAGATCGTGTTAAGGATAGAATATAATTACAAATCCCCATGTTCCTGGGTATCATAAAATGAAAATTGGGAATGATTTACCCAATTTTATAAACATAAAATGACAACCAAAACCAATTAAAGAAACATGGATTTTTCAAACCAATACATCTTGTACTAAAATTTAGAACGGAATTAAAAAATTTAAAAAAATGTATAAAGACCATTAAAAAGGTATAAAACCAAAAAAAATACCACCAAAGAACCTTCACATGGAAAGAGGCACCACCCTCAATCCATCTCAACAACACCACATCACGATAGACCGCTAAAACCCAAACCATTGGCACAAAAGTTGTACCCAAACCTGCAGAAAAAATAACAAAGTCTACTTACACTCAAAGGTGTATGTATGGTGTGATCCAAATCCCAATATTATACCACCACTAATAGATTCCATGCTATAATCATTCAATGATTAAAATCGTTCATGTTTTCATAACATTAAATACTAGATACAATTTCTAAAAGATGAAACTTTTAATAAAATAATTTTTCAAGTGGGATATTTTAAAGAATAAATACCTTTAAATAAAATACTAAAGATACTTAATTTTCTAGACGAATATATTGTATGCCAAAGGTATTTATAAAGAATCTAATGAGAACAACAAATAGAAAAAGAAACCCTAGGCACTAGCGCATTGTGGGTCCAAGGTACCTCATATCTTGGTGAATGTATCCATCATAATATCTATTCTCATGCACAATATACACTGGTAGGGATCATACCCATAACCTAGTATTCCTCAAACATCATCATAATCATAGTTTAGTTATTTTTTTCATCATAAAACTTGATGCGTGAAACTAGGGCCAAACCCCATGGGATCACTATCATACTAGTACCCGTCCACCCACCTGGACACCTGGTCTTCTATCTTATTATGAAACAAGTTCAATAAGCCATGAAATATAATTTGCATAGGAAAATACCACTTTCACATCACACATTCACCAAAAGACCCCCATGTATATCACACAAGTCACATAATAAACTTTTTCATTCCAATGCATTTTGAAATCATACTCACACCAAAATAACCCACAACAATTTCCATATCCCTTTAACACTTGAAAAAATCATTTAAACAATTTTTCTAAAACCTTTACAAGATCATCTAAATCACATAATATCCCACACAAATTTCACATAATACCCTTTTCACCTTCAAAAAAATTTTATCATCAAACTCACATGAAACAGTCCACAAACATGTTTCGCACACACATCACAATTTAATAAAACATTTCAGAAATTCATAAAACATTCTAAAAATGTTTAACATCTTAAATCACCTCTTTACCTTTCAAACCCCCATATTACATGAATAAAATCACCAAAACAGTACATGTACATCATTTTCCCACTTTGTTTAACTTTCTAAATCATTTCCAATTTTCAGAAAACAAACCCAAGGGGTATAACCTTTTTTTCACACAAAACCCATATGAAAACCCTATATCAAGGCCAAAACCACACCAATTCCAGTCCAAAACATAATTTTCATCCCAATAAACATTTATTAAACAATTATAAAGTGCTATAGAAATACTTCAAATTATACCACAAAAGAAATGCTTTAAAAACACATGTTTTCATAAATCACTTTCATGAAGTATAACATGGTTTTACACATTAGACCCATTCAAAAACCCCCTTTCAAGGCCCACACAATAGTAATTAATTAAAAACCAGAATTATAATCCCCTTTCAACAACTAATAAATCACTTTCACATTTTATAAAACTACCACAAAAGATATCACATGAGTTACATTTGAAAAATACACAACTTCAAGCAAAAATGTAACTTTAACACTAAATGATTTTCTAATGCTACCAAAACTAGTTTTTTCACCACAACCAACATATTAGGAACATGATAAATCAATAAAACAATAAATCTAACACATCAATAATGGCTTACACATGGAATCACCTACCAAAAGTGTCAAAACCCTCAAATCTTGGTGTGAAACATCAACTGCACCACCACCGCACCTCATGGAAGTTAAAAGAAACCTAAAACTCAATATTTGACCAAAAAACAAGACTTTAAACCCTAGGTATGAACCCTAACTCTTTTAAATTTTAAAAATCAAGAAATTTTTAAAGAAACTCTAAGGAAAGGGAAGAGATCAAAGAGAGAATTACTTACATTCATTGTTTTCGATTTTCCCCCATCAAATCTCTCGTCAAAATTGAGTTCCAAGGGAGGGTGAGAGATCTTTGAGTCTTTACATTGAGGTAGGGAACTAAATGGATTAGATAGGGGAGTATTTGGTTTATTTTTAGAAGGAAATGGGTGAAAACACCCAAAATTTTAAGGAGCCAGACACCCTGCACGGTTTGACTGCACGGTTTAGTAAACTTTGTGTCCAAACCATGTGGCCTATTTTGGCCACCCAAAAAGTAATTTCTTGCATCCAATTTTAGGGGGGGTACAAGGGGGAAACCAAGGGGGAAATATAGGCCAATGATATGGTATAAAATTTACAAAACAAAAAATTCTTATCACCCCAAAACCAATCAAACTCAAGGGTAAAAACAACCTCAACAACTTACCCCACAAGTGGTGCCACTAGGATTGTCACTAATCCAAATCTAAAACAACACAACCTCACACCATCCCTTTCGAAAAAATAGGAGTTCATGTACCATACAACACCCCCAAAGACCATGGTCATAGCTCAAGAACATAAGAGACACCCAAAATTCAAATCCCAAACACCTAAAAACAATGGGAAATATAATAAATGAAAGAGGATTTTAATCAGATCATGGAATTTAAAATACGAGTGTGATGATATAAACATATTATTAAATAAAATTATAATAAATCATTATGGTCATAAAAACCACTAAAATAAACTAGTCATTTCTCATCAATTTTTTCCTAATGAATCATCCCCATACCAAAAAAGAAAATGATATATGGGGCCATTTAAATTTTTAGAAGTTAATTAATAACATATAATTCACTTATGGATATTTATTAAAATTTGAAAAGAAATTCCATAATAAAACTCAAGGTAACCGTTCATTAAATCCACGAAACTAATGCTCTCGAAATGATGAAATTAAACATTATAACTCAATGAAATTTCCATAAATAAACTTAATAAAATTATAATAAATAAAATAAATTTAGAATATTTTCATAATTAATTATTTAATGGATCTAATCAAAATATCCAATACATTAAGTTCTTGTACAGAACGCTTTAATACATAATGTAAGGGATTCTCTTTGAACCCCCATTTTCCTTTGGGCTACACTTTCTCTATATTTACCCCAATAAAATTCTTAATTATTCTTATGTAATCATCCAAAATTATGTTTGTATGTTACAAATGTATATACCTAGCCCAATTATTCTTTATTTGATAGAGAATTACATGTTTTATAAGGTTCCCATTTCAAATCCTCCAGATAAGCAAGCCCGATTAAAGGGAGCTTCCCACCTTCTTACCCATTTACACGTACACTCCATAATATGTTTTAAGAGAAAAATATTTTTATAAAAGAACTATTTTTATCATGAAAAACCATCTAATTATATTTTTTGGGTTTTGGAAAACAATTATACCTTTTCTCACTTCAAATACTCTTCAATAGTTTCCCTTAAACTGCACTAAAAAGGCTCATTTATAATTTTTATTTAACACTCTTTTTATATCTTTTAACTTTAGTTTTACATAATTTATCATGATATATGCCTATTTTACATTATGAATTTGCATTTATGATTTGAATTTTTTCTTTTATGGAAAATCTTATGATATGCTCATTTTTTATGCTCCATGACATGATTATGATTCTCATTTTATTCCATGGGTAGACCTTATGTTTATTTCATATGTTTGATTCTTTATCCGATCTAATGATGGGGAGGGGTAGATCCATGTTTACTATCTGGTTTTACTCTCTTATACTTTAGAGTCATGATTTTTCTTAATGTCATGAAGTCTGTTTGGGTTCCCCCTTCTTCCATAAAATAGGGCTTTATTGTAATAAAAATTAAAGGTCCTCGGGCCGTTGGATGGATGTGTTCCCATATAGTAGTAAAATTCATTGGGTAATATTTATTCTCATGATATATCATTTTGGGACATGGAGTGAACTTGATTCCTTTATTGGAATCTGTCAGCCATGTGCAATAGCCTTGGTAGTTATCCTTGACTCATGATTATGACATGATTTATGTTGTTTCCACATTTCTAGGATGAAATGATTTTGTGATCGATTGATCTATATGTTATTCTTATTTATATTTATTCATGTTCAATGCATTTTTAAACCATCAGGTTATGCCTTCTAAACTAGGTGATTTTCTTTATTCCTATGTTTATTCCCTTACTGGGATTTTTAGCCCCTCATTTTTGTTCATGTATTCCCTATGTTATCCTATGAGAATGTAAGAGCTAAAAAGAAGTTTAGATATCTTTATGGAGATAAAATAAAGTATGTTTTTATTTTTGGGTTTCATGTTTTCAAATTATGTATCTAATATTCCTAAGACAGTAGAAATTACGAGCCTTATATTTTAATTGATGGATTATTATGCTTAAAATCATATAATTATATGTGAAAAAGTATGGGGTTTATATAATTAGTATCAAAGTATGGTCTAGTTATTTTTTTGGATATTAGGACTATAAAATGTTAGTAATATCCCTATGGATAATTCTATCACCATGGATAACCTATATTGAAACCTATGGAATCTCATGTTTGAATATATTTTTTATTTTTTATTTTATCCTTATATGTTCAAAGTTTTGTTTTATATTCTTATTTTCTAAGTATTCAAGACCCTATAATTGTACTTTCTTTTTCATAGTTAATGGATAGAAATAAAATAACTCTTTCTAATAATCAATGTGATATGAAATGTTATGATTTACCTATTTAAATTTCAAATCTAATGGGAAAGGGAACTAAAAACTTCATGATAGTACTTGATCAAGTCACTCAAGTTATGAATAATTACTTGAATCATGTGGAACACCCTCATTTTACTAATAAAGAATAAGTTGTGGTCGAATAATTTATATTTCAAAGGCCAATTATATTTAGTGTATCTCTTGATCCCCTCATCACAGAATAATGGATTAACTTCATTGAGAAGATATTATAAATCCTATAATTATCAAAAGAAGATAAATTTGATCTAGTTGTCTATCGTCTTGATAGAGAAACTCATCATTTGTGGACACTGATAAAGAACATGAATTCCAAGTATGAAATTTAATATATGGAATGGGAATCATTCTAGAGAATATTTTTTTATAAATATTTTCCCAGAATAGTTCATCTTAATTTGTAATGGGATTTCGTCGAACAAAAGTAAAATTAAGATGAGTCTATTAGGGAGTGTAAGGAAAACATTACAAGTATTTCAAGATACACCTCCATCTTTTTCATGAACACTGAAAGTAGGGTGGATTTATTCATTATCAGACTAAAGATTATTCTATGAAAGGCATTATCAATTCAATAATTTGAAAGCTATAAAGATATTTCATGTTGTTCTTTTATGTTTGAAATGATGATTGGAGACTCTTAGTGGTCTTTTGGGCCTTAAGATAAAAATAATAAAATGGACTTTAATATATCAGGATAACGAGATAAATTCCATGATGTAAATAAAACCAAATATCCCACATGTAAAAATTTTGGGAAGAATCATCCTAGAAACTGCCTAATGGGAACCAAGAGATGCTTTAAATGTGGAATATAGGGGAATATAACTAATAAATATTGAAGGGATATGAATAATCCCACTAATGTGGATAAATAAAGGATAGTTTAGATCAACAATCAACCTATTGCTAAATGATTCAAATTCAAGGAACATGGGAATTTTGTGAGTGATTTCCCAAATCCAAGGGATGTTGGAGGAAAACAATAACAACAACCTCCAAAGAAACAAGGAAGGACATATTATATCACTACTGCTAATGTGGAGCCCAAAAATTATGTGGTGATGGGTATGCTAGTTATTCATTCAAAAATAGTGATCACACTATTTTATTTTGGTTCTATGTATTCTTTCATATCATTAATGTTTAGTAGAACTAATCAAAGACCACCTCAAAATATAGATGTTTAGTTATCAGTAAGAACAATAAATGGGATGATTATTGCGTTGAAACTATATAACTCCTCTCTGGTTAATTTTAATGGATTGAACCTCCTATAAAACCTTGTCTTAATTCATTTTTTGGATTTTTATGTTATATTTGTCCTTGATTGGATATCCTTATATAAATCCAACATCAACTATCTAGAAAGGGATATCACTCTTCACATCCCAAAGTATCCTCCAATTCTGTACAAGTGTAATGAGGAAGATTAATCTTCTTCATAATCATCATCTCAATTTTTGATATTGTTTCCTACTGAGAAATAATACCAAACTAAAATTATTGAGAAAATGGATAGGATTAGAAAAAAATGAATGCTCTTTTTGTGGTACTACACTAATGTGGTCCATGAATAATTATCTAGTCTAGATCTAAACCGATTGGTTGAGTTTTAAATTGAACTTATACTTCGATCTCTCCCTATATTAAAGAAACCTTATATAATGGAAACCATTTATTTCAAGAAACTAAATAAGAATTTATAAGATAATCTAGAAAAGTGTTTTATATGCCCATGTGCTTCCCCATGGGGTGTGCCAATCCTCTTCGTCGAGAAGAAGGATGTATCAATGTGCCTCTACATTGATTATCGTTATCTCAAAAAAATCATTATAATGAACAAGTATCCCTTTCCATGGATATATGAATTGTTTAATCAGCTATGTGGGTCCAAGTATTTCTCTAAGGTGGACCTTCAGTCGGGATATCACTAATTACAGAAATACGTTGGCCCACATATTTCTCTAAATAGTGAGGATGCATGGAGTACCACTATCGATTGTATCTGATCGAGATCTGATATTTACCTCAAAGTTTTTGAAAATTCCCCAATATTCTCTCAAAACTGATTTAAACTTCAGTATGGCTTATCATCGTCAAACTAATTTCCAATCTGATAGGACTATAAAGATACTAGAATACATATTGATAGTATGTTTTATGGACTTCATGGGAGGATAGTACTAGAATCTAACTCTGGTAAAGTTCTATTACAATAATATTTTCCACCAAAACATCCAAATATCTCCACACAATTGATATTCTTGATCCAAAATAATAAAGAAATGTATAAAAAAATCAAAAAACACCCCTCTCATCCACTATAAATACCACCTCTTCTTCTCTCACCTTCTAAGCCTTGAATATTATCTAAATTATACCCGATACTCTTCACAATCATTTACCCACCATGTTTATGATCCTTTTTTCTCAAAAAAAAAGATCAAACCCAATTTCCCTAGGGAGGTTCTCAATAATAATAAGTTCAATAGTTAAAATCCTATTTCTTTTTCTTTTAATTTCATTTCAATTTTTTTTCTTTTCTAATCCTCTACTCACCTCCCTCTCCCAAAGTTTCATGATAACTCTAGTATATTTTATATACTAGAATATTTTTAATTTTATAATCCATAATTAAATCTCTTCTTTCTTACTTTTTTTCTTGAAATGAAACATCATTTGTGATATGTCGATTTACCATCAGTGTGGATGATGCGTTTTCATTTTCCATTTCCACCTTCAACATTGGTCATAAAACCATTTTTATGGTTAAAACATATTGTAATATTTGTATTAAAACTTATTTAATGTTTTGGAACCTGTATATAAAAATATAATTAAATATAATGATACTAAATCATGATGTTCGTAAAACCACCAAAATAAACTAATTATATTTTCATCAACATTTTATCTAATGAATCATACACATGTAAAAAATGATATATGGAACCATTTAAATTAATAGAAGTAAATTAATACTATATAATTTCACTTTTATATAGTTATTACAATTTTATATGAACTTTCACAATATAACTCAAGGGAACCGATCATGAAATCCATGAAAAACTCTCCCAAAACGACAAAATTAAACATTATGAATCAGGAAAATTGACATAAAAAACTTAATAAAGTTATAATAAATAAAATAATTTAATAATGTGTTTTTAATTAATTAATAAATAGATATGATTTTATTATTCATGACATTTAGTAAGAGTAAAGAACACATTCGGACATAAGGTAAGGGATTATCTCTGAACCCCCTTTTCCCTTCAGCTTACGCTTTCTATCTCTTTACACCAATATAATTATTAATTTTTATTATTTAATCATTACCAATTTCGTTTCTATGTTCCAAAAACATAAAAATAGATCAATTATTCTTTTATTTATGGTGAAATAAATATTTTATAAGGTTCCCTTTTCAATTCCTCCCGATAAGCAACCTTAATTTATGGGAACTTCCCAATTTCTTCCCATTTTCAAGTACACACTATAATCTATTTGAAGATAAAAATATTTTTATAAAAACACAATTTTTATAATTACAAACTATCTAAGTTAATTTTTTATTTAAACAATTATACTTTTTCCCTCTTTAAATTTTCTTTAATATTTTTCCTTAAACTGCACTAAAGAGGCTCATTTCTAAAGTTTATTAAACACTAATTTTACATTTTTTTCACTTCATTTGAACATAATTTATCCTGATATATGACTATTTTACCTTATTAATTTCCATTTATGATATAAATTCTTTATTTCATGGGCACTTTTATGATACCCCCATTTATTATGCTCTATGACATGACTATGATACCCATTTCTTTCTATTAGTATCCCTTATGTTTTTTCCTTGTGTTTGATTCTTTATGTGTCACACGTATTCATGAAAATGTTATAATAACTGCACAAAAGTATTTATACAATTCATTTGGTAATTTTTAGACTCATGAGACACCATTTTGGGGTAGGGAGTGAACCTGATTTGTTTATGGGACTTTGTACACCATGTTCAATAGTCTAGGTTATTAGCCTCAACTCATTCTTATTTAATTATGTATGTTGTTTCCAAATTTCTATGATACCATGATCTACATTTTATTCTTCCTTATGTTTATTCATGTTCCATTCATTTTTATGCATCGTGTTACTCCTTCCAACTAAAGTGCTATACTTTATTCCTATGTTTATTCCCTTACTAAGATTTTTAGCTATCCATTTTTTTTTGTATTCCCCATGTTATCCATTTAATATTTATGATCTAAAAACAATTTAGGATATTTTTATAAGTATTAAAAAACTATGTTTTTATTTTTGGGTTTCATGATTTTTAATTATTTATCTAATCTTCTAAACACACTTAATGTTATGATCATTGGCTTGTAATTGATGGTTGATTATGCCTAAAATCTTGTAATAATATCTAAAAAGGGTTGGGTCGATATAATAGGACTATTTTTTGTGATTCCAAATAGTGTCTCTCATAAATTACTTCAATAAATTTATAGTTTTTTTTCATCATTCCAGTGTTTGGAGTAGTCCTTCCAATTTTTAGGTGGAATATTTAGTTTATAACTCTACCTAGACTCTGAATTTAGTGGTGTAGATGGATTCTTTCTATCCTTTTTAACAAATCCAAGTTTTCTTAGATCACTGGATACCTTCTTATATAGGTGAGTATTGTTCTCTTGAAAAAGCAAAGCATCTTAAAGAGGTTTAAGGGATATCCAATTCTCCTAAGAGTTTTGATTCTCTAAAGTTTAGTCTATAAACTCCTTATTTGAGGGACCTGGGTTAGAGTGGTGGGAAGTAATGATTCCCTTTTATCTATATGAAATAATTTCTTGCTAATTTTTCACGTCAGTATTTATTCAGTGGTAGTATCCTAAGAAAGCGTAAAAGGAGAAATATTCTAAGATCATGGGTTTCTAATAAGGTGAAATATCAGTTTTAGAGTATGTCTAATAATTTTCATGTTTATTCTATTTATCATTTTTTATTATTAGTAATGAATCCCATAAGGCTCACTAATTTAAAATAGGTCTTTTTTTAAACCTTCAAAACATCATGCTAGTAATATATCTGACCTAATATAAATTTTTTCTTGAGAGGTACTTTTCAATTGAAGTAGAAATAGAAAATGTATTAAAAGTATTTAATTCCTTGTATATGATTGGATTAAATTAAGATGTTCCATATGATGTATTATGGATGTTGTTTGAGCTTGGAAAATTGTCTCATGAAAACGATGGGAATTTTTTTTCTTCTAGTGTGGAGTACGAAGCTATTCTATGAATTTATTTTTGAAATCTCTAAGATATTGTAAACAATGTGGCTACATAGGAAACCTTAAGAGGTTTGATAATTTGGACTAATGAAAGGGAATGTTTCATTCTGGGATCATCAACTCCTAACTATAGGGTAGAAGATACTTCCAGACAATAGGTATCTATCCATAAACCTTAGAGTGAAGTTTTTTCAAGTATTAGAGGAGTTTTCTATGGTTATTTATATTGTTCTAGATCATTGTTTCCAATGTTGTTGGGAAATGACACAAAATTTTGGAATAATAATTGTTTCTTTAAACTTTATGTTATATTATTTTTTACTCAACAAAATTATATCCCTTAATTGATGGAGTATAATTGAAATGATATCATTGGGTTTCAACTGTTATATGATTTTTGGTCAATATGACCTTTGGAAACAATACTCTTAACATTATGATTAGTGATTATAAATAGAAATGATAATGGTTATTAATGAAGAAAGAATATTCGATGGCCAAATCTAGTAGATTCGGGTCATACGACGGCCATTTTTTAAAGCTTGGGAAAGAGGTGGTGTTGTTGGGATTTGCTCTGGACCAAGCCCAAGACAAACTTCAACACATTAATCTTGAACAGAATCACTTATGGTAGAGTTTCAGGTTGTTTGAAATCACCACTCAAGAAATGTTGTCAAAGGCACCCCATGATTCTATCACCATTTCACACTTTACCCTTATGTGTTACGCGGGAGTTATAAGGTGTTTTTTAACAAAGCCTTAGTTAATTTTTATAATCCCTTGGTATAAATAAAATTGTTATTTCATAATTCCTATTTTTAGAATATATTTTCTTAAAAAAGTATAAGTTTAATTAAGAGAAGTTTGATAAATTGCTTTTAGAAGTAGAAAATTGTACTTTTTATAGATTTCTCATAAATAGGGAATTATTATGGTAAAATAAACATCATTTTTGAATTTCAAATATCAAAATTAACCTAGGATTAATTTTTAGATGTTTTATAAGAAGAATCAATTTGATAAATAGTTTTTTATGAATAGTTTTTTTATGAATAGTGTTTTTATGAATAGTAAAAAATATATTTTATTATAATATAAATTTTTATATTAAATGATTTTCAAAATTAAACATACATGGATGTAATCACGGTGAAAATTTGGATCAATAAGATCAAAATATTTTTTTATTAAATAGTTACTTTACTCTTTGTAATACTAATTTTACCCATATGAATGGTAATTTTACCAATGGAATTGTAACATCACATAAGGAAGTATAAAAATGTTTTAGTCATCTTAAGTGGTAATGTGATTTAATTATCTCATAGAATAAGTAAATATATATTTTAGAAATTATTAGTTAAGTATTAGTATTTTATTTCTTTAATTTAATTTAAAATAAAATTAATTTTTGTAAAATGGAGTTCACTTTTGAAATATACACAACGAAAAATGGTTAGTGTGAATTTTTGAGGTTTTTCTGAAATAGTTGAATATTCGGTGAATAGTAAAAATACAATTGTGAGTTTTCTATAAGTTTAATGACATAATAACAATTTCATTATTATGTAATGAGTAATATAATATTCTTTTAAACTATTATGTATTAAAATATAATATGAGGTGTCCCAAGTGGGAAAAACTATGGACAAGCCCATGGTTTTCCAAATACCACAAATGAGGAGTCCTTTGAAATTAATAAACTATTCCCTCACTTTTATTATAAATACCCTCCCATTAATTCATTTACATTCATTAAAAAATAATTCTCCGACAATTCCTGGTATTATTACCTCTTAAAAAGTCCACCCAAGGTGTCTTAAAGCCCCCAAGGTCTGGATATTAGTGTTTTAGAAGTTACTCTTCAAGGTAAGGGAATTCTCAACTTCCCATTTTCTTTCATGTCTAGTTTTATATGGTATGTATTCTAAATTTACATACCATATTCTTATTTCCATTTTATTATTTTACTATAGTATTTTATGAGAATTTTATTAATGGTTGAACCCTTTCTCCTATCTTTTAAATGTTTTATAAAACCATGTTACATAGCCACTATGTTGCATAATTTTTGTCTCAAAATCATTATCTTTTTCTCAAGAAATTATCTTATTTTATTTATGATAATACCCAATAATATTTCATATCTAGGGGTATATATCAAGACATAAAAAAGATATATTTGATTCTATAATTTATGTACATAAAACCCTCATTCCCTTACTATGGGTTATAAATGACCTAATGATCATGTTTTTAAGCACTTTTTAAAACGTCGTGATTTTGATATGAAACCCATTTCTTTTATTCTATATGGGTTATTTATGAATTTTTTTATTATCATATATATGGATCACCTAAAAATAAATAAATATTAAGGGTGCATCTTGATATTACTCTAATGCATTGGGTAAATAAATTAATCTCTACAGATGACATGTTTCACGATCCCTTAGTGAACAACTTTGGAAATTTTTATGACACCTTGGGGTGGAACCTGGAGATATGCTTATGAATTTCTAAATTAAATGTTGTAGACACATTTTCAAGTTATGATTCATATTTTGTTTACTATGATGTTCCTTTTTTTCAGTTCTCATGTCTTTATGTATTTCATCAAGTTCTTATTGATATCACAAGTAAATTGTTTTCCCTGTTTAATATGATTGGGCCTTCTGCTCACCCTTTCCTTTGATGTATATCCCCAGGTTATGTTATGCAGTAATTGTACTTAGTATGAAACAATGATAAATCCTTTTAAGTGGGTTAATATAATGTGTTTTTTTCATGTATTATGTTCATAATTTCCAAGAAACTAAACTTTAAATATCCTCTATTTTTAAAATGTAATGAAAAGTTATGTAATAAAAATGTGTGATGCCACAGTTGGTATCAAAGGATAGTATAGTTATTTGTGGAAATTAGGATATTAAAAATTTAGGAATAACCCTCTAGAAAATATTAATTCTAGGAAAACTTGGTTGTATTTTGGTGAAATATTAAGTAAGTGGTTTCCAAACAAATAAATCCTTGACTGGATAAAAACAAGTGGATGTGGTTCTGGCATAGATTTATTTAGGGGTAAAACTCAAAAACACTACTTTGAGCTAGACTCAAACAGCAACTAGTGCATGAAAACAGTCCTTACTGCACTTTTGGTTTGACACTCATGGGATATATGTTTGGTTATTCACAGGTTTTTTATGAATCATTATGAAGAATTTATAGAAAAATTTGTTGTTGATATTAAATAACGTGTTTACAAATAATGTTTTAAGACATAAAAGTCTTTTAGAGTTATAATATTTTTAAATGAATGAAGTTTCTCACTAAGGTTTTCCTATTTTATAAAATTTGTGGGAAATAGGATGAACCTGGAAATGGAGAAAGAAATGGACCATGCACTAACGGCCCTTTGATGGAAGGCAGAATGGAATCTTTCATGAGAATGATGAATCAAATGAATCAAGTTATGTAAAATAACTTGAATCAAGATGAGAGACTGATTTCACTAAGAAGGTAAAAACATTCTATTAATTCTTTTATGATTCAATGACCACCAACGTATATTGGATCTACTGACCCAATGATTGCGGAACAATCGAAAAGCACTATAGAGAATATCTTTTACATACTTCGTAGTTGTGAATGAGAGAAATTCACCTTGGCTATTTACCTCCTTGAGGGAGAAGCTAATTAGTGGTGGTCACTGATTAAAAACATGAAGCCAAGATGGTATATTGAGTTTATTGTGTATGGAGAGTTCAGTGGGATCTTCTTCAATAATTATTTTCCTAATTTGATGAGAACAAAAATAGAGGATGAATTTCTAGAGCTGAATCAGACAGAGAGTGAATCTGTGGGAATCTATGAGATGATCTTCACAAGACTTTCCTATTATAGCTCAATATTTTTCATGGATCCTAATGAAAAGGTTAATATATAATTTAGTGGACTTAGACCTCATATTCAGAATAATCTTTCCAACTGGGTCTATGATAGCTATAAGGGGATTGTGCGGAGTGCTATAAAAGTTGAACATGAGTTTAGTGAGACACAGTGGTCCCAAAATTTGAATAAAAAGAAGAGACTAATGGAACCAAGAATGGGGAGGAGCATTGATCAGGGAAGAGGAGGAAAGAAAGTGAAACATTCCACATGCAAAAAATGTGGTAAGAAGCATTCGGGGAACTGCTTTATTGGGAGCACGAAATGTTACAAGTGTAGAAAAGAAGGCCATATTTCTTGGAATTGTCATAGTAAGGTGAAGCCTCAAATTCTCAACACTAATTAAAAAGGGATGATGGTACATGATCTACCTGAAGTCAAATGTGTCATGTTTTAATATCTTGGATACTTTTCTAATAAATTTTCAAATCCAAGGGTAGTGGAGGGGAATCACCATCAGCCTCATCATAGGCCAAGGGTGCAAGGTTGGGTGTTTACTATCATGACAGCTGAAGTTGATGCTACAAATGAATTGGTGGATGGTACTCTTGTTTTTCAATCAAAGCTAGCAATTACTTTTTTATTATAGTTCTACGCACTCATTTATTTCATCCATTTTCTCAAAGAATATAAAATCAATTCCTGAACCACTAAAAGTGGAGTTATCAATCACGACTTATAGAGGGATTATCTGAGCATCAACAGTGTTTAGAAACTATAGTATTTACTTTAGCAAGCATAATATTATTACAAATCTAGTAGTCATTCCCAGGTTGGAATTAAATATTATACTATATATGGAATGGTTCTTAAAGTATATTACTAAGATCAAATGAAGAAGTAAGGAAATATCAGTGGTCTCACTAGTGCAGAAAACATTTTTTACGTCGGTTATTTTTTATTATTTACGTCGGTTTTTAGGCGACGTTAATACGGACGACGTTATAAATAACGTTTTTTACGTCGGTTATTTAAAACCCGACGTAATATCCCTAACATCACGGTGGTTATCACGTCGGTTCATATAATAACCGACGTGATAAATATGCGCGGGGGGGCTTTATCACGTCGGTTATTCCCTAAACCGACGTGATAAAACGCCTGGGATATCGTTTATCATGTCGGTTATGACATAACCGACGTGATAAACCCTGCCCCTGGCCTATTATCACGTCGGTTATTTAAGAAACCGACGTGATAAAAAGGCCTGGGAAACGTTTTAGCACGTCGGTTATCCAATAACCGACGTGGTAAATCGATTCCCAGGCCTTTTAGCACGTCGGTTATATTAAGAACCGACGTGATAAAAGCCCCGGGAACGGTTTATCACGTCGGTTCTAGAAAAACCCGACGTGATAAAGCCCTGGCGATTTATTTACCACGTCGGTTATAAAATAACCGACGTGAAAGAAATTTTTTTTTTTTAAATAATTGCACTGCTCTCACCAAAAAGCAACCAGAAACCAAACAAAAATAACAATGCCAGCCCTCCCCCAAGCCCCAACTGAACCCCACCCTCATCTATACCCACATAACAACCTGGCCAGCCCTCCCCCACCACATTGGAGCCCCACCACAACCCTTGGACACCCCCCACCCCTTGGACAGCCCCCCACCCTCATTTACACCCCCACGACCCCTAGTACAGCCTCAAACACCCATTGGAAACCCCTCCCATATCCCTTGGACACCCTCCACCCCTTGGACACCCCCCCACCCCTTGGACAGCCCCCCCACCCTCATTTACACCCCCAAGACCCCTAGTACAGCCTCAAACACCCATTGGACACCCCCCCACACCTTGACAGCCCTCCCAGACCCCTTGGACACCCCTCCCATATCCCTTGGACACCCCCCCACCCCTTGGACACCCCCCCCCCCACCCCTTGGACAGCCCCCCCACCCTCATTTACACCCAACCGGCCCCTTGGACAGAACTCCCAGACACCTTGGACACCACTCCCATATCCCTTGGACACCCCCCCACCCCTTGGACACCCCCCCACCCCTTCGACAGCCCCCCCACCCTCATTTACACCCCCCGAACACCCCTTGGACACCCCTCCCATATCCCTTGGACACCCCCCCCCCCCACCCCTTGGACACCCCCCACCCCTTGGACAGCCCCCCACCCCCTGGACACCCCCCCGACCCCTTGGAAACCCCCCCTACCCCTTGGAAACCCCCCCATCCCCTTGGACAGCCCCAAACACCCCTCCTATATCCCTTGGACACCCCCCCCCCCCCACCACTTGGACACCCGCCACCCTCATTTACACCCAACCGACTCCTTGGACAGCCCCAAACACACCTTGGACACCCCTCCCATATCCCTTGGACACCCCCCACCCCTTGGACACCCCCCCACCCTCATTTACACCCCCCCCCCCCCCCCCCCGACCCCTAGGACAGCCCCAAACACACCTTGGACACCCCTCCCATATCCCTTGGACACCCCCCAAACACCCACCCACCCCCTTGGAACCTCTCCCCCCATACCAAAATCCAGACCAGAAAAACCATCAACAGTAGACCAAAACAAGAAGTAGAGAAAAATTAAACATTCACTTATATAACATTCAAAACATACACTGTCAACTTCAAAAAAAAACTAAATCCAACCTAAACGACTACGAAATACACAATTACATTGACAATATTCAAAATTACATTTTACATTACAAACAACTAAAAGTCAATCAAACCTGTAAAATAATTTGACCACTCCACTTGTAAGTGTTTGATATCTTCAGCAGTAAAGGGTTGAGGGTCATCAAAAAGCTACAAAGGAAAAGGATAGTAGTCAACGTGTATAATGAATAAATCAAATTGAAATATTATGAGAAAGAGGAAATCTTACCAGGTCAAAACTCAGAACTGTCCCAGTTGTTATTATTTCATACATAAATCTTAACATGTAATATCCGCATTCGATGATGCCTTGTTGCTCATGACATTTCTGTTTGAATGAGTGTAAATTCAATATATTATTTTTATGTAATAAATCAAAATTTACAAATTATAAATGGATATTTACCTTCGCATGTACATATTTGATCTTGAAATTCCTTTTCTTTGCGCTTTTTCGAAAGTGGACCCATGCCCTGTTAGAAAATAATACGAATGGGGTAAATTTAAAATTCATTATAATATATAAAACTATTGTGAAATTGAAACTTACGTTTCCAATATATTCTTAAAACTTTCTCGCACATCATCATGGAGAGAGCATATCCAATAAAGTGTTTTCTCCCTAGGGCAAAAAACCCCTAACATCCAATGATCCTTGATAAAAGGAAATTTAACGTTAGTGGTTTTTTATGTTAAAAGATAATTAACTCTTTGAGAGGGATGTGTTTCATACCTCTCACAAAAAGGCATCATCCAACACTGTGTGATTACATTCTTTTCAAATCTATCAGCAATATAAAGCATTCTTTGTTCCTCATCCAATGCACATGCTTCAGGGGAAATCAATTGTGGGTCCACGAATCCATATACATCTGTCAGCTCATTCCTCTCACAAATTTTATACAGATACCTAATACAAAGCAGACATAAGTATACATTTTTAATAAATATAACGCAAGGAAAAGGTGTTAAGACTTACATGATAAAAATTTGCACCACGTTGATTCCCAACTTATCTCCAGTGACAAACTCCATGATATCAGTTTTCATAATCCCCACACATAGTTCACGTCCACAGACATGAGCTTCCATTGTAAAGTCATAATGATCCGCCAACAAATTTGAATATCTTGACAATTTGTCAAGACTGCTAGTATCTGCATCTGATGTCATAGCTATCTGTCTTTGTTGTTGTCTATACAGTATTTCTTTACCTTTGAAGTATTCCTGTAAAAATAAATTGAAAAATATATTAGTTTTCAAATGATAAAACATTAATAAAAATATAAAATAAAAGATATAACATCCATACCTCTATGGTAATGAGTCGAAGAAGTCTGGATGGCCAAAGTAAAAAATGGCTGATACTATGTCCAACTGTCGTCACCTCATCTGTAGGTAATGGTATCCGAGCTGATCTATCTATAATATCCTGTATAGTGACCCTCTGATTCTCTACCTCTAACTGTTGATGATGAACTGTATCTCCTATACAATATACCATCCCATATGCAACTATATGATGTTGAGGATCATCAACATACAAATCACAATAAGTAGGTAGCTGCGGCGGAGGAGGAGGATCAAAAATAGGGTCCGCAGGCTGAGGTGGGGGAGTGGGAGCTACTGGGAGAGGTGGAGTGGGAGCTGCACCCTGAAATTGTCTTTGCAAGTCTGCAAACATTAACTGCACCGATGCTCTAATCTTGTCCTCCATTGTCGCATTAATATTATGGACTTCAGCCTCTAAGGATTCTATTTTTTTTTATAAACTCCCTCAACGTTAGAAGTTGAGGAACGTGGCAACACTTTTCTTACCGATACACCTGCCGGATATCCTCTTACACGGCCAGGATGTTCGGGCTTTCCCAATGCCACAGATAAAATATCTTCCCTCCCAGATGGTGTAAATGTCCCCTGTGAACTCTGCTCCTCAAGAGAGTCCTGTAATAATTAATTGAACATTTCTATAATGATTGGAAATATATGACGAAAATAGTAAACTTAAATAAATAAAATAGATATCTTACAATCCTCTCAACTACGAGTCTCGATTCTTCCGAAAGATATTGTCCTTTTTTGCCCTTCTGAGCTCTTTTCCATTTCTCATGTCTAGATGGAGGGGATGGAGGGGCCACCTCTCCAGAGCTTGAAGACTCAGCTCTTAGTTGTTGAAATTTTTCTGCCATCATTTGTTCTTCCAATAATGCATACCCTCCCCGAGATAAACTATGAGGGTATACATTTTTAGATTGGATATCTTGATGAGCTTTCCTTGTTTGCTGTAAATTAAGAATAAGTAATCATTAACAAAACAATAATAAGATCATTTATATAAGAAAGCTTATAAAAGTTTACATTACCCTTACCAAAAATGATTCTTTTCTTCTACTTTCAAAAAATTGTCTCCATGTGTCTTCATCTATAAAAGGATATATACGACATGGATTCTCACGACTCCTATGACCATAAATGAAATCAGATGAGAGGGTTGATTTGAAATCCCTCCATCTCCTAGCAGCCAACGATAAGCATTTCTTCCTGACTCCTCCAGTGTCAGGAATATCAAATGTCATCTGATAAAAAAGAGGTTAAAAATATTATATATACTAGAAACATTTAAAGAACAGTCAAACAATAGCAAAAGATCTTACCAAAATGGTCTCCCACAGCTGAGAAATTATCGCCTTATCCACACTTCTCCAATCATCATAGAGAATGCTTACTTTGCTCTTAGCCTGAGTTGCTACAAAACCCTTAAAATATTTAGCATTTGGACCTCTATGAAGATCATCATCATCAAACTCCACGACTATCCTCTCCTCCTTCGTACGGGCAAGTGATAATTTTGGTAAACGTGTGCACCCACGCTTACCAACCTTTGAACTCTTTTTCGTAATAGGAGCATGTGAATGTTCCTCCCCAGATGTATGACCAATATGCTCATCTCCAGAATCATGTGGCTGATCAACTGATTGATCTGTCATTTTCCTTCAAATCAAAAAAACAAACATTAGTTCACAAATAGAAAAGTGTACTAAATTACATAATAGTAAACATTGGTAATATGGTAATCATGTTAAACAATGATAAACATGGTAAACACAGGCAAAAGGTTGTCAAAGTGTTGGCCCAAGAAAGCTGAAACGTGGACTCACTGAGTCCACCGGTCAGCCGGTGTGAGCACACCGGCCAGCCGGAGGACCCAGGCAGTAGACTTGCCCACTGCATGGTGCCACCGGCCGGCCGCTGGATCACCACCGGCCGGCCGGTGGACCAGACAGAGCTTTGTTCTGGACCACCGGCCAACAGGTGATCCAGCACCGGCCAGCCGGTGCGCCCAGGACTTCTCCTCTTTACGGTTTTTATTGTTTTATCGTTTTGGTTTGATACATGTTTTAATAAGTAAAAAATTTACAGTATCTAACATTATATGAAAAAACTAAATGTAAACAAGAAATAAACTTGTGTTACCTGTAATTTTAGGAATGTACAGTTGGATTGTTTTCCCAAATTCCTTCGTCGTGATCGTTCCTTATGGCACAAACCATGTCTTCAACATACTCATCATTATGTTCTGTTAATCTTTCCATGGAAGTAGGGATCTCACATAAATCAGCATCTTCATCAAATTCATCCTCACCAACATATTGGTTTTTCCCTTGTAAAACAACAGCCCACTGCATATCTGACTGATCTACTACATAGAAAATTTGTTTGGCATGTGTTTCCATTATAAAAGAATCAGCTGTGTCTTCCAATCTATTCAGATTAACAAGTGTCATTCCAAATTCATCGTGTCTGACACTGTTGTTACCGATAAACCATTTACAGTTAAAAATGGGAACTTTAATTTTAAAGTAATCAGCCTCCCATATGTCTTCAATCACTCCATAGTATGCAGTTGATGCCGAAATTGGGTTTCTGTCCTTAGCACTCGAAAAATGCATTGCTTCTGCAAACACCAATACACCACTATTCTGAACTGCACTTCTGTTGTCCTGAGATTTCGTATGAAATGTATAGCCATTAATGTCATAAGCGGACCATGTTATCACATTTAAAGATGGACCACCCACTATCCATTTTAATGTCTCTGATACATCTGATCTACCAAGCAAGGTCTTTTTAAACCATGGCAAAAAAGTTTTGTTGTGCTCATTCAAAATCCACATTTCTTTCTTCTTTGGATGACATTGTTTCAACTCATTAATATGCAATGTGATATACGGTTGAACATCAGCTATGTTATTCAAGATGTATGATTCTAACTTCTTCATATGTTCAGCTGACAGTGATTTGACTTTCAAGCCATTAATCCCCTTTCCCTCATTATTAACCCGTTCATGGCGAGATGGAGGCAAACCTATGTGTTGCGCCGTAGCCAAGTAGCTCGTACAAAACTCTGCTACCTCCTCAGAAATATACTTTTCAATAATGGAGGCTTTAGGTCGATATGGATTTTTAACATATCCCTTTAATATTTTCATATACCTTTCAAAAGGATACATCCAACGAAGATATACAGGTCCACAAAGTCTTATTTCTCGAACCAGATGAATCATTAAATGCACCATCATATCAAAAAAAGTTGGAGGAAAATACATTTCCAAATGACAAAGTATAAAAATTGCATCCTTTTCCAAAATGTTCAAAGCATTCACATCAATCGCCTTGTTGCAAATTGAATTGAAAAAATAACACAACCTCATTATAGTTTTTCTGACACGGATGGGCAATATTCCACGCAGTGCAACTGGTAGAATTTGTTGCATCATGACATGACAATCATGTGATTTCATACCTATCAACTTCAAGTCTTTCAATGAGACAAAATTTTTTACATTTGAAGAATAACCTTGAGGCACTTTGATATCATGAAGACACTAACAGAAGCTACTTTTCTCCCTCTTCGATAATGTATGACAAGCCGGGGGAAGAAATGTTCGTCTTCCTTTAGGAGTGGGAGCTAACTCCAAACGTATTCCCATTGACAGTAGGTCTAACCTTGCATTCAACCCATCTTTTGTCTTTACTTTAATATCTAGCAATGTTCCGATCAAAGAATCACAGATATTCTTCTCCACGTGCATGACATCAATATTATGTTTGACTTCATGATACCTCCAATATGGTAGCTCAAAAAATATTGACCTTTTCTTCCAAATATGTCTATCATTACCAGATTTCTGTGTCTTTCCCAATGTCACATCAAGGTTTTTCACCCTCTCAAAATACAATTCTGGGGATAAAGATTGAGGAGCAGTATCAAATTCTTGTGAGCCATTGAATGCCTTTTTTAGTCTTCTATAAGGGTGATCCATAGGCAAAAACTTTCGATGACCCATGTACACTGTTTTCCTCCCATGATGCAATTGACAATATGACGTCTGTTGTTCGCAAATTGGACATGCTTTATGCCCTTTAACACTGTATCCAGACAAATTTACATATGCTGGGAAGTCATTTATAGTGAATAGAAGCATTGCATGCAGTTGAAAATATTCCATTTTATAAGAATCATACACCCTAATACCATCAGCCCATAACAGTTTCAAATCATCAATCAGCGGTGACAAGTATACATCAATATCATTGCCGGGTTGCTTTGGACCAGAGATCATGATACTCAACATGACATATTTGCGCTTCATACAAACTTCAGGAGAGAGGTTGTAAATTACCAATAAAACAGGCCATGAACTATGTGTGCTACTGAGGGTTCGGTATGGATTCATTCCATCTGTGCACAAGCCTAGTCTCAGATTTCTAATTTCATTTCCAAATGTAGGGTACTGGGCATCAATTTTCTTCCATTGTGGACAATCAGCTGGATGACGTATTTTTCCATCACATACCCGCTCATCAGCATGCCATCTTAACCTTTTTGCATCATGTGAATTAGCAAATAAACGTTTGAAACGAGGAATTATAGGAAGATACCAAAATACCTTTGAAGGGAGCTTTGTAATCTCTACATCAGCTTGTGATTTTTCTTTCACCTTATACCGTGATGTCCCACATTTAGGACACTCTTTCAGAAATTCATATTCCTTCCTATATATAATGCAGTTATTCGGACAGGCATGTATTTTCCTGTATCCCAATCCCATCGGGCATAATATTTTTTTGGCCTTATAATGTGAATCTGGAAGATCGTTATCTTTTGGAAGAATGTCTTTCATCAATTGTAGCAGCTCTGTAAAACTTCTGTCACTCCATCCATGTTTCGCCTTCAGGTTAATCAATCTTAACACCACCGACAAAACCGTAAAATCTGTACAACCAGGATATAATGGTTTTTCGGCATCACCATATAGACGTGCAACTGTCGGTTCTATCTCAATTTGTTCTGCTACAATATCGCGAATCATTTCTTCAATTCCATCGGAGTTACCATCTTGCGATTCATTATCATCAGTGACATTCTGTCCAGTTTCGCCATGCCAAATCCAAGGGTTGTAACTCGGATTGAAACCATGACAAATCAGATGATCTTTTATCTCTCTACTTTTCATCTTCTTCATATTCAGACATTTCAGGCATGGACAGAAAAAAATGTCACTACTTGGAACATTTCGTTTAGCAAATTCCAAAAAGGCATCAACACCTTCCTCATATTCATTGCTCATTCGATGTGCCATAATCCAACTTCGACTCATTATTGCCTATAACAAATAGCAAAAATATATATATTTTTTAGATAAGACAAATATATTTTTATATGAAAAAAATCATAATTTGAATGTAAACAATTTTGAAATATAAAACAAATCGATGTGTAAACCCCCCTCGACACCCCCTGACCCCTCTGGACAGCCCCCCACCCCTCCTGGACACCACCCCCCACCCCCTACCCCCTTGGACACCCCCCTGGACATCCCCCAACCCTCTGGACAGCCCCCCCACCCACCCGGACAACCCCAAATACCCTCTGGAGAGGCCGCCACCCACTTGGACAGCCCCCCACACCCATCCACCCCCTTGGACACCCCCCTGGACACCCCACCGACCCCTCTGGACAGGCCGCCACCCCCTTGGACAGCCCCCCACACCCACCCATCCCCTTGGACACCACCCTGGACACCCCCCGACCCCTCTGGACAGCCCCCGACCCCTCTAGAAAGCACCCCCACCCCTCCTGGACACAACCCCCCACCCCCGACCTGCTTGGACACCCCCCTGGACACCCCCCAACCCTCTAGACAGCCCCCCACCCCTCCTAAACACCACCACCCACCCCCTACCCCCTTGGACACCCCCCTGGACACCCCCCAACACCCACCCACACCCTTGGACAGCCCCCCACACCCACCCACCCCCTTGTAAACCACCCTGGACAGCCCCCCGCCCCTCCTGGACACCACCCCCCACCCCCAACCCCCTTGGACACCCCCCTGGACATCCCCCAACCCTCTGGGCAGCCCCCCCACCCACCCGGACAACCCCAAATACCCTCTGGAGAGGCCGCCACCCACTTGGACAGCCCCCCACACCCATCCACCCCCTTGGACACCCCCCTGGACACCCCACCGACCCCTCTGGACAGGCCGCCACCCCCTTGGACAGCCCCCCACACCCACCCATCCCCTTGGACACCACCCTGGACACCCCTCGACCCCTCTGGACAGCCCCCGACCCCTCTAGAAAGCACCCCCACCCCTCATGGACACAACCCCCCACCCCCGACCTGCTTGGACACCCCCCTGGACACCCCCCAACCCTCTAGACAGCCCCCCACCCCTCCTAAACACCACCACCCACCCCCTACCCCCTTGGACACCCCCCTGGACACCCCCCAACACCCACCCACACCCTTGGACAGCCCCCCACACCCACCCACCCCCCTGTAAACCCCCCTGGACAGCCCCCCGCCCCTCCTGAACACCACCCCCCACCCCCTACCACCTTGGACACCCCCCTGGACATCCCCCAACCCTCTGGGCAGCCCCCCCACCCACCCGGACAACCCCAAATACCCTCTGGAGAGGCCGCCACCCACTTGGACAGCCCCCCACACCCATCCACCCCCTTGGACACCCCCCTGGACACTCCACCGACCCCTCTGGACAGGCCGCCACCCCCTTGGACAGCCCCCCACACCCACCCATCCCCTTGGACACCACCCTGGACACCCCCCAACCCCTCTGGACAGCCCCCGACCCCTCTAGAAAGCACCCCCACCCCTCCTGGACACAACCCCCCACCCCCGACCTGCTTGGACACCCCCCTGGACACCCCCCAACCCTCTGGACAGCCCCCCACCCCTCCTAAACACCACCCCCCACCCCCTACCCCCTTGGACACCCCCCTGGACACCCCCCAACACCCACCCACACCCTTGGACAGCCCCCCACACCCACCCACCCCATTGTAAACCCCCCTGGACACCCCCCGACCCCAAATCCATGCACCTATGCCATGGTTGTGTGTGAATAGAGTAGTAACAACTGTAAAAGGGCAACCCATCCAAATGGACACGCCCCAACCCTCTCGGGGATTTATAGAAAACGATGAAAAATTAGTGAAATCATAAAATTACTCAATATTGCAAGTCGAACAAATAGATCTAGGGATGATAAATAAGATTATGGTGCCAAAACGAGTTAAAAGGGTTCGCAATCGAAGAATCTTAGCTAGTTTCAACAAAAAAATCACAACACATATATATATACTATCCCCGAAAAAAAATGAACGAGTGGGAGGATTACCTGAGTGCTGCGAGTTTAGATGATTGATCCGAGGATATTAAATATGAGAAACGATGATCGCAAAACGAATCTAAACCAACAAAATGGACGAGCCGATTCGGGTTTACGTGCGAGAGAGACGAGTCGCGACTGTCGAAGGTAAACTCGCGAATGACAATCCACGGGTCTGGGTAAATTTTTAAATGAGTTATCACGTCGGTTATTCAATAACCGACGTTATAATTTTTTTAAAAACATTTCTAACGTCGGTTATTTCAATAACCGACGTAAAAACCTTCCTCCGATTCATTTTTTACGTCGGTTAGTTTATAACCGACGTTATAAAGGGCTCAAAATCCGCGTTTTTTTACGTCGGTTATGGAATAACCGACGTCAAAAACATCTGCGGATTCTTTTTTTACGTCGGTTATTTTATAACCGACGTAAAAAAGCCTTCAAAAACCGCGTTTGTTACGTCGGTTATTCAATAACCGACGTAAAAAAGCCTTCGGAAACCGCGTTTTTTACGTCGGTTATTGTTATAACCGACGTAAAAAACGAAGCCGCGCGATTAATAACGTCGGTTATAATAATAACTGACGTTAAAGGTGTACCGAATACAAATATTTACGTCGGTTAATAAATAACCGATGTAAAAAACCTCGTTTTACATATTATGAGGTCGGTTTATATAACCGACGTAAAAAATGGTGACGTAAAAAACGTTTTCTGCACTAGTGTCTTGAATGAGAAACCTATAGTTATCTTCTAATAAGAGATATATAAACTACATAACTGCCTAGAATAACCTCCTGTAACCTTCTTTATGGATTTGATCAGAGAAGAAGAAGAAGCAAATGAAGGCCTAAGGATAGAAATTTACTCCATCATTTAGGAATACATTGATGTATTTCTTGAAAATTTACCTAGACCTCCAACAGAAAGATAGGTAGAGTTCTCCATTAAACTCATACATGGATCTCATCTGATATCAAAAACCCCATATAGAATGGTAAATATGGAGTTGGAGGGATTAAAGAAACAACACCAAGATCATTTGGAGAAGGGTTTTATCTGACCAAGTGTGTCTCCTTGGGGAGCTCTTTTTCTCTTTATAAAGAAGAAATATGGATCAATGTGTCTACGCATTGATAATAGATAACTAAATGGGATCATAGTGAAGAAAAAATATCCTCTTCAAAGTGTTGATGACTTTTTTGACCAACTACGTGGGGCTCAATTCTTCTCCAAGATTGATCTTCGATCTGGTTGTCTTCAATTTAAGGTTAAGGAAGGAGATATTCCAAAAATTTCCTTTCTATCAAGATATGGACATTATGAGTTTGTTATTATGCCCTTCAAATTGACTAATTCGCCTACTAATTTTATGTATTTGATAAATATAGTCTCTAAGGAATACTTTGATAACTCTTTGGTAGTTTCTATTGATGATATTATGATATATTCCAAAATTTGGGAGGAGAAATATGATCATCTAAGGGTAATATTATAGACTCTGAGGAAGGAGAGATTATTTTGACAGTTTAGCAAGGGTTATTTTTGGTTACAAGAAGTTTCTTTCTTGGGGAACATTGTAACTAGTGAAGGAAAATTAGTTGAACCTACATTGAAAAATTTTGTGTAGGAATGGACTCATCCTACAACAGTAAATTAGATTTATAATTTCCTTGGATTCTTGGGATATTATAGGAGGATTCTGAAAAAAATTCACAATATTATAATCCATTAACCAAGTTAACTTGGAAAGGGGTCTATTTCATCTTGAAAAAGGAGTGTGAGCAAAGTTTCCAAGAGTTGAATAAGTGATTGGTTATTTCAACCATGTTAACTCTTCCCTCAAGCAGAGTAGGATTCATTATTTTTAGTGATGCATATCTGGAAGGGATTGGGTGTGTTCTCATGAAAAATGAAAAGGTGATTTCTTATACATCATGACAGTTGAAGAATCATGAGAAGAATGAAAAAACACATGATATGGTACTAGATGGGGTTGTATTTTCACTGAAGATATTGAGGAACTATTTTTATGGGGAGAAGTGTGATATATACACATACCATCAAAGTTTGAAGTATATTTTCTCACAAAAAGAAGTTAGAATAAGACATAGGAGAAGGTTGGAACTTCTTAAAGTCTATTATTGTTCAATTCATTATCATCCCGCAAGAGAAAACAAAGTCCTTGATGCATTAAGTATAAAAGACCGTGTTGCGATGGAAATGATGAGGATTCAAAGAGATCCTTTGATCAGTGACATAGTAAAACTAGACATGGGAATCATATTGGAAGAGACATCATCAACCCTATCTCAAAAGATTTCACAAAAAACATTACTATATAAGCTCAAGAAATCTCAAAAATAAGATCATTTTTTACATAAGAAGTTTGAGACTATGAAGAATGGAAAGTATCCTGAGTTCAATATTGATCAAGAAGGTGTACTGAAATTTCATAAATTACTATGTGTTCCATATATTCCAGAAATAAAGGAGGTGATGGTTGAAGCTCATAGATCTACATTTTTTATACATCCTATAGGCATGAAAATTTATAGGGACCTTCGTAATCATTATTTGTTGGATAACATGAAAAGGGAGATTGTTGACTACACTATAAGGTTCCTGGAGTTTCATCAAGTGAAGATAGAGTAAAAACTTCTTAAAGGGGTATTACAACCACTACCCATACTAGCATGGAAGTGGGACAATATCACTATGGAATTTTTCATTGGTCTTCTGATAACTTCCATAGTAAACAATGTGATATGGGTTATAGTAGACCGTCTCACCAAGACTACCCATTTTATATCCATTCAAGAAGATTTATCTCTTGATCAAATTTCCAAGATTTACATGCAGGAAGTGATAAGGCTACATGGGGTACCACTCTCCATCATATATGATCGTGACCCAAGGTTCACATTAAAATTCTAGATAAGTCTTCAACATGGTCTTGGTACCAAATTAAATTTTATTACGATCAATAATCCCAAAACTGATGGCCAATCTAAAAGGACTATTTTGAAATTGGAAGGCAAGCTAAGAGCATGCTCAATAGAATTTAAAGGTGTATAGTATCAACATCTCCCATTATTTGAGTTCTCTTACAAAAATAGCTTCCACCCAAGCATTCATATGGAACCCAATGAAGCTCTGTATGGAAAGCGATGTAGAACTCCAACTTGTTGGGATGAAGCAGGAGAAAGAAATCTTCTAGGGCATAATATTGTGAAAGAGATTATAGAAAAGGTTCATGCAATCCAACAACACATTAAGGCTTCTAATATTCGGAAGAAGATCTATGTCGACCATCGTCAAAGAGACTTGGAGTTTTATGTTGGTCAAAAAGTTTTCCTTCTAATTTATCTGTTGGAGAGAGTCATGTGGTTTGAAAATAAAGGGAAACTCAGCCCCAGGTATATTGGCCCGTATGAAATCCTTAATCACATAGGATCAGTGGACTATCGGCTTGTACTTCCTCCAAATCTAGATCAAGGTCATCATGTATTCTATATATCTTTCTTGAGGAAGTACATACAAGATCCTTCACATGTAATAAATCATAAGTTCTTGAAACTGGAACATGGCCTCTTATATAAGGAGCATATGGTGGAGATCTTGGATCATAGAGACAAAGTTCTATGAAAAAAGACTTCCAAACTTGTTAAATTGTAGTGGAGGAACCACAAATATAAAGAAGTCATGTGGGAATTAGAGGAGACTATGAGGTAGAAGTATCCACACCTTTTCTCTACTAAGGGTAAGAGTTGAAATTTCAGGGATGAAATTTCTTAAGGGGGAATAATGTAGTGACCCAATATTTTTGAATAATAATTATTTCTTGAAACTATATGTTATAATATTTTGCACTCGACAAAACTATATCCCTTTATTAATGAAGTGAGTATAATTAAAATGAGACTGTTGGGTTTCAACTATTATATGGTTATTGGTCTATATGATCGTTGGTCAATATGATCAATGGAAACTATACTCTTGACGTTAATATTAGTGAGTATAAATAGAAGTGATAATGGTTATTATTGTATAAATAAGATTCAATGGCCCTATATAGTAGACTCGGGCCATACTAATCCAATTTGTCAAAGCTTGGTAAGGATGTGACATCGTTGGGCTTCACTTTGGATCAAGATCAAGATGAAATTTAACACGTTAAGCTTGAACAAAATCTCTTATGGGAGAAGTTTAGGTTGATAGAAATAACCACTCGAGAAATGTTTCCTGAGCCACCCAAAGATTCTATAATCATTTCACACTTTACTCTTAGGTCCTATATGGGTGTTATAAGGGGTTATGTAATGATGCCTTGATTACTTTGTGTAATCCCTTGGTATAAATAAAATTATTATTTCATCATTCCTGTTTTAAGAATACATTTTCTTAAAAAAAATATATTTTTAATTAAGAATAATTTGATAATTTTATTTTAGAAATAAAAAATATGTCCTTTTGAGAGATTTCTCATACATAGAGAATTATTATGGTAAAATAAACATCATTTTTAAATTTCAAATTTAAAAATTATCCTCGACTGAGTTTTTAGAAGTTTTCTAAAAAGCTTCAATTTGATGAATTGTATTTTATGAATAGTGATTCATTATGAATAGTATTTGATGAATTTTTTTATGAATAGGAAAAAATGTTTTATTGTTAAATAATGTTTTCTGTGAAATTATTTTCCAAAATCGGACATACATGGTTGTAATCAGGGTAAAAATCTGGTTCAATTAGATCAAAATAACTTTATTGTGAGTAGTATCTTTACCCTTTTGAATAGTAATTGTACCCTTATGAATGGTAATTTTACCAATGTAATAGTAACATCACCTAAGGAATTATAAATATGTTTTAGTTATCTTATGCTGTTATGTGATTTAATTATATTATAGTATAAGTAAATAAAAGTTTTATAAATTATCAGCTAAGTAATTATATTTTTTTATATAATTTAATTAAAAATGAAATTAATTTGTATAAAATTTAGTTCAGTTTTTAATTCTACATGTCACAAAAATTTTAGGGTGACTTTTTTTACTTTTATGAAACAGTTGAATTTTTGGTGAATAGTAAAAATACAATTTTGAGTTTTTAGTAATTTTAATGACATCATAACTATGTCATAATGATTTAATGAGTAAAATATGATAGTTCTAGAATCTAATGTATTAAAATATAATATTATGTGTCTCAAGTGGGAAATACCATGGGAAAATACTATGGGAAATCCCATGTGTTTTCTAATACCACAAATGAGGTGTCCTTTGAAATTAATAAAATATTCCCTCACTTTTACTATAAATACCCACACATTCCTTCATTTGCATTCTTTCCAAAATAATTATCCACTAATATATGGTTTTATTACCTCAAAATGTGTCATCCCAAGGTGCCCTCAATCCCCCAAGGTCCTGATATTTGAGTTTTAGAGGTTACTCTTCAAGGTAAGGGAATTCTCAACTTCTCATTTTCTTTCAAGTCCTACTTTATGTGGTATGTCTTCCAAATTTCCATACCATATTCTTATTTATATTTTATTATTTCCCTATACTATTTTCTGAGACTTTTATTAATGTTTACTCATGTACATTCTATTTTTAATTTTTTCTGAAACCATGTGTCATAGCTGTTATGCTGTAGAATTTTCCTCTCAAATTCTCACACTTTTTCTCAAGAAATTATCTTATTATATTTACGTGAATACAAAAACATGTTTCATTTATATTGGTATTTATAAAGACATAAAATGATATATTTTATTCTTTAATTTAGATACATAAAACTCTCATTCCCTTTCTGTGGGTTATAAATGACATAATGATCATGTTTTTCAGCACTTTTTAAAAAGCCATGATTTTGATATGAAGCCCATTTATTTTATTCTCTTTGGTTTATTTATGAAATTTTTTATTATGATCAATGTGTCTCACATTAAAATAAATACATATTAAGGGTTATCCCTGGTAAATCACCAATTAATTTATTAAAGAAATTAATCTCTAGAGATAACACGTTTCACGATACCTTGGTGAACAACCTTGGAAATATTTATGACACCTTGGGGTGGACCTTAGTGATATGATTATAAATGTATAAATTTAATTTTGTAGCCAAATTTTCATTTTATGATCCATGTTATTTTTACTATGATGTGCATATTTTTCCATTTCTTATGTATTTATGTGTTTCGTCAAGTTCTTATTGATATCACAGGTAAATTTTTCCCCTACTTACCCGTACTGGGACTTCTGCTGACCCTTTACTTTGATGTATGTCCCTAGGTTATGAGATACAGTAATTTTACTTAGGATGAAATTAATATGAATCTTTTCCAGTGGATTATAATAATGTGTTTTATATTTTCTTGTATTATGTTAATGATTTCCAATACACTAAACTTTAAAGATACTCAGTTTGTAAAATGTAATGAAACGTTTTGTAATAAAAAGGTGGTATGTAATATGTAGTGGAGACCATTTTATTTTTCCATATTATAGATAATTTTCACTTAGGTAAATTATTGTTTTGGGAATCAATTATGGATTTATTTAGGTTATTTTTGGATGTTCTCTTATAGAAATTAGTTTTGATCTTAATGATGGCTTTCTTCACCTGATATCTCATTATTAATCCTTGTAGATATGTTCTATCGAATAGGGTTATCCTACATCATGAATGGATTTAAAAAACTTGAGTCTTTTTTCACTCTTGGGTATGGGATGGAATCTTGTGATAATAACCTCTAAATTTTTATATTGTTGTTATTTGAAATCTTTCATGTTTATTCCTTTCATGGGTGTCTTCTTATGATTGGTGTCAGATACTATTAGAGTTAGTTGTTATTCTTTACTATCCTTATATTTTTACCTTTATGTTTAAAGAAAAATCTCAGTGTGGTAAATAATATCTATCATGATAGTGTAGTGCATTTTTTTGTGTATAATCATATTATTTTGAGATATTTTTGGTTGGAATTTTATAATCCTTGGAAATGTACTAGGGTAAATTGGATATTATGAATTTTCAATAGGCCAAGAACCCAGAGGTGATGGTGTTGAATTTGATGATATCATCATGGGTTAAGGCTCAGTGTTGAAAATACATGGTTACTATAAATTACATTGTCATGGTAGAAATTCATGTTAGATTAGTTCCTTTATTATAGATGGTTGGATTATTGTTAGATCTTTAGAACATTGTCTCTTTTGGGAATCATTGAGGTGTTTTGTATATATCATTTAATGAGGTTTTAGTTGCAACTATTATATGTTTCATTGTGGAATGTGATAAAATTATCATATTTAATTGAAAGTGATTTTTTTAGTAGGATTTTTTCCCATGTTCCACAATATTGGTGAATATTTAAATGGTGTGGAAAACTATGCATGGTCTTCAATTCTTTCCAGTTTTTTTCAGTTTATCTCTCTATTACTGCATTTTTGTTTTGAGACACATTTTGATCTCTGTGTTTTTGATAAAAATAATCTTTTGTAAATCTTTTTAGTTCATTCTCTTATAGTTTCGTTGGGTGGATACTTTTGGAAGAGTCTTCATCTGTTTTATGGACCATCCACCTCATTTATTGAATGTGGGAGTTCTTTTAGTCTTGTTTTATTTATATATTTCATATGGAAAGCTTTCTGGGGACATAAATTACTTTTGTTGGGATAATTGTAACATACTGATCTTTTATTTTAGGTATTTTCTTGGTTTATAATGTTTTCATTCAATTTTAAGTAGTGTTGGTGGTTTTTTGTGTCTCTCTTAGTTTTAAATTCTCTTTAGAACAATTTTTTGGATTTAGTTTTTTAAATTGTTAAAAGGAAAATTTAAAAAAAAATTAAGTTAATTGTTACCCTTATGTATAGTGAGGGGTATGTGTAATGTTAAGTACTTTCTCCTCATATGTAGGATGTGTAGCTTAAAGTTAGAGTGGAGTTTTCCATAGTTTTATAAGGGTAATCTTATATTTATATGCATTCCATAAGGGTAAATCATATTCTCTATGGGTTTAATATTGGTAAGGACCTATTTTTATAAGTTTTTTAAAGTTATCCTTGGGTTTCCAAAGGTTGTGTAATGTTACTTATGGCATTGTGTAAAGGTAACATTTGGTCGTATAAGGGTACCTTAGCCACTGCATAAGGGTAAACTCTTACTTATAATGGATTAATAAGGGTAAACATGAGTTTCATAAGGGAAGGTATGATTGAATAACCTATTTAAAGGAAAAAAGCATTACCCTTATGGGACACATATGAGCTGCATAACGGTAAAAGCATGTTACATATATTCATTATCTATTATATGTAATTTTTCTATTAATATGATTTTTTTATCTTCTTCTTACAAAAAAATTTTTAATAACATTGTATTGATTTTAAAAGGTAAAAATCATGGGAAATGAGTCATTTAAACATTTTAAAGATTGTAAATCATATTTTAAATGAATTTAAAACTTCAATATTATATATTTCATTAAAATGTTAAATTAAATTGTTGATTTATTTTATAGTTTTTAATTTATAAACCATAAAACATTTAGTATTTTTAAAAATACATGAACCCTTGTTTTTTAAAATTATGTTATCCTTTTGGCTATAGGTTAGGGTGTCATGTTGTTGTTTGATCATTAGAAGGGTGGTTTTTGTTATTTTTCATTGATAATTGGGCATGGAAATTAGCTTGTTACTGTTGTGATTCCATAGTTAGGTGTTCTGAAATTTTATAATTGAGGTAGGTATTTCTATAATTTTCTTTCATCTTATGATTCATTTTTTCTTGAGAAATTAATATATATCTTTTTATTATTTTTATAATAAATTTTCTATGGATTTTTATATTGAACTACCTCATGAAATATCATTTGTTCATATTACTTACAAATTAGTTATGGATTGTAAAGAATTGTTATGACTTTGATTCCTCTCATGGTTTAGAGTTTACGTAATGACATATCGGTTTTGATTTATCTCCAAAAATATTTTAAAGGTTTTTTGAATGAAATTATAAATGACAAAGATCCATCTAGTAATAATTTTATACTCTTTTATAAAATGTGTGTTCTTAGTTTATTTGGAATGAGTGACATTTTCACATGGAAGAAAAAGGTATAGACCCATGTTTTGAAATTATTTAGGCTTTTAAATTGTAAAATTACCTTTTAATGACTTAAGTATGTGTTAAAATAAATTCATGGTTTAAAGGCCCATTTGGAATTTTTATTTTTGAAATTAATAGGGTATGTTTATGATTTTGAATATTGAATTGAAGAAAGGTTTTATAATTGAAATAGATGATACTTGCCCACCTAGTAAGAAATTTATAATGATCCTCTCTTGTGATATCACTTGAAGTGAATTACATGATTATTTGACATTTCATTGATTGGTGTTGAAAAATGGATTATTCACTTTCAGGGAGTTTTGGGATAATATTTATATGTGAATATAGAATGACTAAAGTGTTAAGGGAATGATCCCATGTTGATACTAATAAGGATCCCATTTATTTCAATATAACCTAAATGTCACACTCTCCTATTTTGACTAGTCATAGTAACCTAGGTAGTTAGATGAGATAACCAATATTTATGATTTTCTAGAGGACTCACACCCCATCTTGTGGATCCATAGAGAACATGATTGGTTCAGGCTATATATGTGAAATAAGTAAAGTGGTTGTGCATAGACTAGGTTTGCCTTAGACCATTTTCAAATTGATGTAAGCCTGAATATCAATTATTATTTACTAATTATGTTGAATATGGTGGACTCACTATCATATATAGTTCATACCCATGACATCCTTATACTTCATACTTGATAAATGATAGTACTCATTTTCAATACATCTAATTGGAGTTTCCTGGTTGATTTATTTCCATTATTGAGTGGTTTTGTTTTTTATATGGTGTATCTTTACTCTATTGTATTGACTCTTGTATACATTTTTTATATATTTTGTGTGTTATTAACTTTTCTTAATTTATATTAAATTGTCTTCTATAATTTTTTTAAAAAAATAAATAAAAGATATGGTTTTTAAATGATGAAATGTCATTTTTCTATCTCTGGTTTCATGAATTTTTTTCAAATGTTTGAATTTTTGTTTTAAAATCCAATATTGCAGTAATATGCTTTTGGTGGATTTAGTTTTTTAATGTGAATACATGTTATAAATTGTTTTAATATTTTTATATAGTGACCCTAGTATTTTATATATAACATTAAATGATTTTATCCAAAATTATACATCAGAGTACAAGCTAAGGATCGTAAAGTCTAGTGTCTTGGAAGACTACGTGCATAAAACTGAAAACATGGAAATAAATAAAAAAATTATTTATTTAATCGTAAAATTTATCTCCTAACTTAAATTACTCTAAAACATATTCATAGGGTACCCTGAATAACTCATGAACAAAGAGATGAGCTAAATAGTCCAATAATGGAATAACCATTAGAACAAAGCATTGACACATGGGATAGAAGGCATGAAATGATGATATAAAAAGGAATGTAACATATGGGATAATAATATATAAACATGGAATCATATAAAAATGGAGTCTTAGTAATTTGGAAGCAACATAAAACATGACTTTATCGTGATTCAAGGCTCACTGCCAAGACCGTTGCTCATGGTAGCATAAGCCAAGGCTAACTGCCAAGACTGTCGTACATGGTTGCACAAGCCAAAGCTAACCACCAAGACCATCGCACATAACGTCTCATGAGACTCAACTTTACCCAATAAAGTGTAGTTCTATCTAACAGCACCCATCTTAACTTTTCATGAATATGTTTTCCATATAAATAATCAATCATAATCAATCTTACATAAACATAAGGGTTACCCATGTAAAGAATTGGGTTCCATAATCATGTCATAAAGCATAAAAAATGGGTGTATCATAAAAGTGTACATGAAATAAAGGAACTAAAATATATATGGAAATTTATAAGGTAAAGTAGGCATGTATCATGGTAATTTATGTTAATTATAATTGACAACATGTAAGAAAGGTATTTCAAAAATTTTAGCATTAAAATTGTTTGTGTTTTTTTAAGGAAAATACTATAGGGCCTTTAAAATAAAAAAGGGAACAATACTTTATATAAAACCAGAAGTTAACCAAGAAGTTTTTTATAATAAAAATACTGATTTTATAAAGACATCGGTGGCTTAAAGAAGAAGATAGAGTGCACTTGAAATTGGGTAAGAATTAGGGAAGCTCCCTCAAAACAGGTTTATTATCGGGAAGTATTAAGGAGGGAATCACTTAAAAATGTGTATAGACCCAAAAGAAAATGATGAAATAGTATTTATAAATTAATTTGGTACATTTTCACATCATTTATAAGATTCAAATAAAAATATAATATAACTTCATTTTGGTAAAGGGAAGATAAGGCAACCAGAATGAACAAAGGAGGTTCAGGAAGAATCCCTTATGGATTATAGGAATGTTATTGGGTGCAGTTAAAAGAGATTAATGAGAGATAAAGGGGTTTATAAACACTTATAAATAAATTTGGAATCATGGTAAAGGTTAAAAATCATATCCCATAATTAGGTATTATAGTTAAAAGGGAATAACATATAGGAGATTCATGAATAAATGTGAGGAAGAGAGTATCTCTTACCTTAAGTCTGATAGTGATCTTTGCTTGATCTTAATGACCAGAATAATCAAATTAGATTCATTAATTAATAATCAAAAAAGATATTTTAAATTTAAATGATTTATTATAACCTTTTTGAGTTCATTAAAAATATTTTTGATTGGTTATGATGTGTAATTTCGTTGTTTGGGAGCATTTGTTTCCTTGGTTTTAATGATCAGATCACTTATATTCATGTTCGGATACACATGTGGGATATGATTTGTTGTACATAATTGAAGTTATATTTTATTATTGAACATATTAAAGGTTAAATGGTTGTAAAATTAATTTTTTTATTTGGATTTAAAGTGAGTCATTATATAAATCATTAATGATAAACGCTTGGATTAACTTGGTGATTTTTCTTAAAATTAACTTATTTTGTATTATTATTTTACATAATGTTTGAAATAAGATTATGGAACATAAAATAAGATAAAATAAATATTTAATAGTCTGGTTCAACTGTAATAATGTTTTCGTGACTACAATTTAATATGGTAATGCAAATTGAAAACCTGTCGTCCTTGAATGTGATAAATCAACACATCTCAAACAGTGTTTTTATTTATAGTATAAATGAAGGGGTAAAGATATATTATAATAAAATATACCATTATCATAACAAAATTCTAGTACATGTATCTTACTGGGCTTTTCATTCCATTTTGGTGAAGGGAGTTGAGGAAAGAAAAAATAAAATAACAGAACTTGAAAGAAAATAAAAGAATTGGAAAGAGGAATTTACTTCCTGAGTTTATCTCCTTTGAGAGCCTCTTAAGGGGAGAGGATTTGGTCTTTTGAGGATAACAAGGGAGTATGTAGTTGGAGGAGGATCTTGGGGAGATATTTTGGTAGAATTAAGATAAGGAACAAGGCTTGGGAGGAGTGAAGTGAAGAGGTGAGTGAGGGTGGATTTATGGTGGAAGGGAGGAGGGTTTTCTTAATATTTTAATCATTAGTTTATTATTTTCTATTATACAAGAAATTTTAATGATTATTATGACCAAAAATAGTAATATATTCATGTAATTTTGAAACAATGTCCATTTACATCATCCACGAATCAATCATGATGCAGAAATTCAGGTTTTAGCATTTATTGTGAATTGTCGTATTTTACTATTCATCCCAAATTCAAGTATTTTAGAAAATCCCAAAAAATCACCCTAACCATTTTTCGATGTGAATAATCTAAAAATAAAATCCATTTTTCTAAAATAATTTTCTAAATATTATTAATTTAATTTTTAATTATAATCATAATTTACTTGAAAATATAGATTTTAATACTATAATTGAGTTTGTAATACTTTCAAAATTTACATAAGGTCTTATAAAATTATTTTAAAATTAGGAGACATAAAATATTAAATTTGTGAACAACATTTTGGAAAATAAATTTTCTTTAAAATTAATTAATTAATTTTAATTATTTATTTATGGCCTATAAGAATAACAATTCTTTTACTATTGTCGTATTATCACTTATAAGATGCCTAAAATTTATTTATAAATTCATGGATGAGGTTACTATTCTTTTGGATGATTTACTATTCATAAGGTTTGTATTAATATTCATAAGGATATGTTATTATTCATAAGGATAGGTTACTATTCGCCAATAAATAAGTTTGTTCCATCAGAACCCAAAAACACCTTGAACGCAACCGTGTATGTCATATTTTCAAAATTCAATCACAGAAGTGACAATATTAGGTTTAAATGTGGAATAGTACTTAGTATTTCTTTATGTTGTGATTTCATGTAGTTATAAGACATAATTATAAGAATAAAATTTTAATTGATAAAATATTGGTTCATTACATTTTGTAACAGTTTTAATTACCTTATGAAGTAACTACATAGACTCTTTGGTGAAATCCTTTTGGAATTTATAGCACACACCCTGCTTATACTTTTTTTTATTTCTTGAATTTATTTTATTATAGTAATTGGTCATGATCCCTTCGACTTATTTTATGGGTTCATACATGGTTAGTCAAGAGCTGGTGGTTTGGGAAATGGTGGGTGGTCATTGACTACCAATAGATGGGATTTGGTAGTTAAGTTATAATTTTAGTTTTGGTATCATTTCCTTGTACTGGATATGGTTGTATTGAGTTATTTATCCGATAATGGTTATATAGTGAAGATTTTATTATCATTATCTTTTATTTTGGTCAAAATCATTCCCAAAGGATGTCTTTGGATGCCCAAGAACTTCTTTCCAGCCTTTGGGGATCAAGAACTCCCTTTGGGTCAATGAAAAATCAGCTCAGATACTGGTGTATTTGGTACTCTAGGTTGGTTTGTTACACCAAAAATTTATCATAATTTAATTTAAAAGGTTCATTAATATTACATTGAGAATACCACATAGTTCATAAGTTTTTAATTGGGATATTCTCTTATATTCCCACATTATTTCATTTAATGCATAATTTTTTCCATCATATGGATAGCTATTGTTTTGTTTCCAATTTTTAATTAATAAATTATTTTGATAATGTTATGGAATTTATTTATAAATCATATGATTAATTCAGTGGATTTAATTAGAAATGAGTGAATCCTAATATAGATCATTCATTGATACATAGGAAGGTCTCATGAGATAGACTATCTAGGGTATTAGATTATGACTTACTCATTTCTGTATGATGTCTTGGAAAAATCATTTGAGTATTTTTTTTTGATATTATGAATTTCCATCAATATGATATTAGAATTTATAATCCATTTTTATATATTTTTTCATTGATATATTATACCCTTAGTTACATTTTATTATGACATTATTCAAATTTTTTAATTCTTTTTCCATGATATTTATGCCTTGCTTGTGCTATGATAGATTCCATTTTATGTTAATCTATACTAATCATTTTATCTCACCCTTCTTCTTTTTTCCTTTCCATAAAAAAATATAAAATAGAACTATGTTTAATATTCAAGGATTATCTAGAAGATATAATAATGTTTTCATGGAGTATTTATATTATACTTTCTGTTCTCAAGTTAATGTAAATCAAATATGAATGTATTTACTCTTATAAGACAACTAAGTTGTTGGATATTTAGATAAATCATGTATTCTATACCAATAAGGTAATATGACTATCAGATCTAGGCTTATGGATTCTATGTAATTACAGTTGGTATTAGATGATGTTTGGTAAAAACCTTGGGATATTTATTTAGAGGAACCTAGTTATATATCGAAATTATTATGGAGAACACTTATGATTTTAAGAGATTTTTCCTAGAAAACCAAATATTATTTTTAATTTACAATTCAATATCCTGTACTTATTACATATATTTCATTATTAAGATAAAAATACTAACAAAAGGAATTGGAACAATATCAGTACTTGTGGTCAATGTAGGGATGTTCTCCTTTAGCAAGTCAATGAGGATAGAGTAAGAAGTGATAATATCAAAAACTTATTATGGAAATTGGCCCAGTTTAAGAAAAATAACCTATCCCACATAGAGAAACATGTTGATTCAAAACATGGTCTAAGTATATTGGACAACTTCATGCAAAAATACCCTCCACTATTTAATGTAACTACTAATCCATCGGTAACTGAGTAATGGATCAAGTCCCTAGAAAAGATATTTCTCACTTTGGGAAGTAGTAAAATGGAGAAGATCATCCTGATGGGATATCATCTTAAGAAAGATCTTAATAAATAGTGGTCACTAATTTAGTACACTAATGAGGAAGTAGAGATAGAGTACATTAAATAGATAAATTTTATAGAGATAATCTAATAAAGAAATCCTTATGAGAAAATGGATAAAATATAATGTAAATTATTCTATCTCATATGGAAGGATGAAAATATTTCTGATTAAGAGTCTAAAATTATGAGGTTATATTGGAAAGTTACAGACTATATATATAGTATGGAATGAAATATTGAATATTTATTTGATGAGATCAAGTTTTTTCTTTGAAGAGTATTAGTCTCTCAGTCATTTTCATTATATACGAATATAGACTCATGTGCCACTAATATGGAGAATGTATTCTAAAAGGAATATATCTTCAAAGGTAATCTAGAGAAGAAGAGGTCTCTTGGGAACCCCAGAATGAAAAGTATGTTAAAGAGGAAGAAATTAAGGGTGGAATTTCCCATATGTAATAATTGTGGAATGAAACGCATAGGAACTTTCTTGAAGGGAATTATATTTTTTCAAGTGTAGAGAAAAGATCCATCAATCTCACAAATGTAAGGTCAAGGTAGAAGTTTATGACGTTCAGTGGTTTAACTACATTAATATTGGGTACTATGCAAACTAATGACCCAAACATCAAGGGAATTTACCTTAGAGATTGTCGAGGGAGAAAGGATAAGCTTATTCAATCATTACAGCTATGTTTTAATTACTAAATGGTGTGATAATAGCTACATTGATAATAAACTCAATGTTAGTGAATTATTTATTTTATTCTAGATCTATGCACCCATTTTTATCATGCATGTTTGCTGAGAATATTAAAACATCACCTAATACTCTAAAAAGGATTTTTTTTAGTTATAATGCCAAATGGGAATCTTATTGAATCAAAGTTTAACCAATAAGTCTCTATTAAGATTAATAGATACTTCCTAGTTGAAACATTATTTTTATACCTATGGTTGATTTTGACTAAATAATTGGTTTGGATTTCCTCTCAATATATAATGTAAGAATTTATTTTTGACTGAAGGTGATTACTATTTATAAAGGGGTAATAAAATCCCTTATCATCAATGGATTTAATTATCCTCCTGATTCGATTCTAGACAAACACCTAGTAGCTTACAATAATATCCCAATGTTTTAAAATAATCACATTATGTTCGATAATGTTTATGAAACGAATCACCAATCTTAAACAACCTGAAAAAAAATTATTTAAATATGAATGTTATAACCAATTCATTAAATAGGTGTGTATGAATCATACTAACTAGTGTATGAAATATGTATAAGGGTTATAATAAATATAAATGTATTTATTAATTATTAGTAAATACGAACTAAATTTTTAGTAAAATCATTTTATTCTTTACAAATACATTTTCTTCAAACAAAATTATTTATTTTTATGAGAAGATGTTACAAAAATTGGAAATTTTGTAATTTTATTTGAAAAATTAACCTAATTTCTGAAATCTTCAAATCAAAATTAGATTTTGGAAAATATTTTAAGTTTTTTTAAAAGATTTACTTTCAATAAATAGCGAAAAATACAAATTTTTATTGAAAGTATTATTTTAGTTTAATGTAGTTATAAATTTGAATTCAATTGTAGATTAGTTTTAAAATTTTATTAGTTAATTTTTGTTTAAAATAATTCAATTACAGTTTTTGAAATCAATTTTATACTTGAATTTAGTACAAAATCATTTTATACTTGAAAAATCCATTTTTTTGAAAAGAAAATCTTTTTCATCATGTTTTCTCAAAAAAAAATTAATTTAAATTATTCTACATATATGATTAAAATTTGTAAAAATATATTCCATATTTTTAACTAGGGTTCAAATTTTGGAAAATATTTCCCCTTCATTTTTTGTTCAATATGAATAGTAACCTTAGAAATTTTGGTTACCACAATAAAGGGAAAATAAGGTAATTAAGGTATAAAATTAAATGATAAGTACTAAATAATAACTTTAAATATTTTTTTAATTTTATTTAATTATTATATCTTATCCATATTCAACCAAATTTCTAATCTATGTCCTTTTTTCCATTTGAATGTAATTATGACCATTATAATATTCTATGTAAAGAATAGTTGAAAATGATACACTCTTGTTTTTTGATAACTATAATAATTTTTTCGTGGGGGTAAATAGATAATATTTTTAGTTATAAATACTAATTTTAAATATAAATTATTTAACTTTATAATAGTAATTAATTTATTATTTTTAGTGAATAAATAATTGCCTTATAAACTTACGCAACGCTAACATATTAATTAATCAATTAATAGAAAAATAAAATAAATGATATTAAAAATAATAAAAGTGACATAATATGAAATAATTATTAGGAAATATGATTTTATAAGATAAAAATGACATAGTGGAGAGGTTTTGATATATTTTATTCAAATTAAATTGTTGAATTAGAGTTTTAAAAATGATACTAAATGAACAGTTTAAAAATTAACATTAATGATATTTTCTAATAAATAATATTTTATTAAATGATTTAAAATTAGTTAATATGTTAAATTAAATAACTTTAATTGGATATTATTACATAAACCATGGTCTATTTGTGGGCCTTTTTTCATTTATAGTAACTATATTAACCCCTAAAGAGTAAAAACTATTGATATCACCATAATTGTCAAATAGTTTAATGAAGGGTTCAAACAAATTGATAAGGGTAAAAATGTGATCCAAACTTGTCAAAATTTTGTTTTATAAGATTATTTATACTTACTACCATAATATATTATAATATTTTTTATTTGGATTTATTTTTATATAGTAATTAATTTATATTAATTTAATCTTTCAAGAAATTCAATGAGTGCCCCTCCCCTCTCTTATAAAAGGGAACCTATTATTCTCATTTATTAATACCTCATAAGACACTTTTAACCAATACCAACCCAAATAACATCATTAAATCCCTATAAATTCCATAGATTATTTATTTAGGGTATAATACCAACCATAATGGTATTAAGGTGTAAAAAAGGAGGTTCTTCAAAAAAGAGGTGTAGTTGTCAACTGAGTGTTTTTGTTTTATTTCTTCTTAAACTTGATTAGATTATTTCTTAAACATGATGATATGATAAAATAATTATATTCCATATACTTATATGTTATTATTTTAATTACATAACCCATATCCATCTCTATCCTCTATCAGATGGGAAAGAAATCCATCGTTCATGTGTACAGAAGACTACTGCCTCACAGGCTGCTGTAATTCAATCTCTATCACCACATCTCAAGGATGTTTATAATGTTGAAATTAATTTATATATATTAATCAAACAATTATCATTTTAAATAAAATATAACACTTACTTTATTACCTTTTCATTCACTAAAAATGATAATTTCATTAGTGAGTTTGTCGGGACTACCACCTCCATGGGGTGATGTAATTCATTTTTCATCACCCCATAACATGGATTAAAAGTACATTTGAAAAAATAATAGGTTATTTATTATATTATTGGTAATTATTTAAACATGTAATAATACTTAACTTATTTACATAATGATCATTGAAAAAAGGAAATGCTAAACATGTGTATGTAGGGCATACCGTCTCCATGATTGTAATGTAGTTCATTTTTCATAACCATCATTCATGATTAGTTTTAAAAGAATAATTAATGTATAAAAACAATAATTATTTCATGAATATTATATTATATATTATGTAATAATGACCTCCTTGACCATAATTAACCTACTAAATTCATTTTTGATATATGTGTTGAATATCGTCAAAACACCATATATGAATTTAATTGAATAAGTAATTGTATATAACATAGTATTATGTGAAATAAAAGGAATAAAAAAATTAAAAAAATATAAATTAAGTAACTAATTAAAATAAATTTATTATCCAGGAAGATAAATAATGCATGTGACGAGTCAAACTCAAGGTAAGTGACTTTTTTTAAATCCTCTTTTAAAGTTTCCCTTAAAACTCTCTTTTTATTTCATGTCCATGTTTTTTAATTTATTTTATGGATTTATTATGGTCATAAAATAATTTTAAAGGATATTTTATGTCTCATTTTACTTTCATTAAAAGGTTTTCAATAGGATTATTTCAATGATTTTTTTATTATAAATCTACAAAAATAAATGTTCTATTTTAATGTATATGGAAACAACTTTTCTCACCACAATAAATATTATTTTAAGTTTGGATTAGATTGTGGGATTTAATTTTTTATTCAATGAAAACCCATATTTCAATTTTTATGGGTATTTTGGAATTTAAAATGGTTTTTTAAATAAAATGCGTATTTTGATATCTAATACTATTTTACATACAGGTTTGAAAGAGTTTTTCAAATGTGTTATGATGAAAATTCAAAGAATGAAATATTTTATTCATGATATGGTACTTGATCATTATATAAGATAAATAGGTGAGCCTCATATAACATATAATATGGTTTTATCCCCATTAAATCTCAGAAGTGATCCTAACGCAAATTATAAAAAGGATGAGCCCCATTATAACTCTCTATTACATTGGGTATAATTTATGTTTGTAAGTTTACCATGAGGGTTTTTTCAAGGATAACCATAATGTCTATTTCAAGTTTAACTGTAATGGTTAATCAAATTATAACCATTAAATTTGTTCTATTCATAATAGTGAGGGTTAATCTATAAGTAATAATGATTTGAAAAATATTCCCCAAGTTTAATTCAAGTATTTTCTATGCTTTCAATCATTTTAAATGGTTTTCTTGGAGAAAAAATGTCTATTTTATTTTAATGTGGAAATGATTTATTACATCTACTCAAAGAATATTGATATAAAGGTAATAATTTCATGGGTATTAATGTTTTTTTGGTTTGATAGTTTTCATTCTCTTTGTATACCTTACTGAGATTTTTGGGCTCATCCCATTTTTTATAATGTTTTTCAAAGAGTTTAAGGATGGGTAAGGTAAAATAATAATTCAAGTTTAATGTCATTAATATTTTTCATAAAATCAAAAGATCTTATTTTTACATTTTATTTTATGGGAAATGGATACTAAATAGAAGTTACCACCTTGTAGCATATCATTCTATTATGTGATATTTATAAACTATTTCTCTAAAAGTCTAATCCTAAACAGATCATTAAATATAAGATAATTAATTATTGACTTAATACTCAAAATTATTTAATGTTCAAGTTAGTTTCCTTCGATTTGGTATTAGAGGTAGGTTTAGAAAATTTTATAGGTTAGGATGTTATTTGATAAAAATTTAAAATTCATCTATAACTAAAATGGTTAGCACAATAGGGAGAATTACAGTTATTTTGGGATAAATCAAAATAGTTGAAGATAAAATAGTTAAGGGTATCTTAGTGTTTATCCTCCTCATAAGATATTTTATTATGATTTTTGATATACCCACACTAACTTTTTTTGTTTTAGTAAATGGCTAGATCCAGTAGGAACCAATGTAATAATGGATGTGAAATAAAATGTTTTGGTTATCTGAATGAGAAATTAAATGGAATGGGAGACATAGTAAAAACTATTATGGTTATTCTCAACTATATATCAGAAGTTATGATTTAAAACTTGGTCCTATATGGGTTTCCGAACATATCAAATAAGATAAAAATGTTTCTCCATGGAAATTCAGTTGATAGAAATCATAAATTTAAAAGAAATTAATGACCTATGTGTAATGAAAATAGGAAGTGGAACCTAGGAAAATGTATTTAATGGATGGGAAGATATTTTGTATCTTTTAAAGGATCGAATAAAGTTATAATCTACCAATGGAAAAAAGAATCAATAAACTAACTCCATTATGGGGAATAAAATTCTTCCCAAGGTATGAATTGAATGTTTTAAATGTGGGGAGTATACGCACTATTCAAATCAATATCTTGGGGGTAAATATCATGAATATTATCATCAAGACCATAAAATTGAATTTTTGGAAAAGCATAATGCCATTATTTGTTAAGATGAGGAATCCTTAACTTGCATATGAATGGTATGGATTATATTTTGGCTTATGTTTTTGATATTTTTTATTCTTAATACATGATTCATGTTTTGTTTATAGGAAGTATTGAGGAATTAGATGGAAAATAATTATTAATTAATTATGAATAAAATTATATTATTAATGTTTATACTTATAGGAATTCAAGAGTTATGATGTTTTAGTAGATTTAATGGTTATTGTAAGATAAAAGGCATCAATACTCTTAAGTTTTTATGTAATGGGAGTAATTTTGATAAATTTATTGATTTTTGGTAGATGTTTAATCTATATTTAACCCATAATTTTAACTTGTGAAAAATTTATTTGATGAAGAATGATCCATTCATTTGGTGAACATAATTTTAAAGTTATTAATAACCTTTGGGGATTATATGATATTTGATTATTATTGATATTTTTGAGGATGTTCATAGTTATTTTTAGAAATGTATGTTTTATCATTGATATAAACAAAGTATTTAAATCCTTATTTAGTATTTAGGTGATTAATATTATTTTAGAATAATTTTACAATTTATAGAACATTATATGATTAAGGTAAATAATACATTATGGTATTTTATTTTATGATTCTAGTTTAAAATATATTTTGGAAATATATATGATATTATGGTGGTTTTATGTTGACTGAGCTTATTGATGAAAATTATAGTCTTAGAGATTATGTGATTATGGAATATGTATTTCTAGTATGATAATTTAAGAGTGATTGATGTTCATTGGCGATAAATGATAACATTATCTTAGAAGTATATGTGATCAAATCGTTCTTATTTGTCAGTTTCAATATTAGTCTATAATATTTCTAAGTATTTTGAGGATAGTTAATTAAGGAAATATTTAGTTTGAACTTTTGGTATTACTGTTGAATTTTATAGATTAATGTTTTATTTATTTGAATAATGGTTTATTAATTTTTGGAATTTTCTTATCTTGTCGAGGCCATTTTGTTATTGTTAACTTCTAAATAAAGGAGGAGTATCTTATTACCTTTTTTTAAAATATGTGATCCATTAGAAATTTTTTCTAGAACTTTAGAAATGAAAAAATCATCTACAATACTCATTGTTTGGGAGACAAAATGAGATTATGGGGGGAATTTATTAAAAGATGAAACTCTTCATTTAAATTAATTATATATCATTAAGTTATTATCCTAAATGGTAAGAAATTATTTTACTCTATAGAAAGGACCTTGAAATGTAAATTTTTTTCTATTACCTTCATTTTTGATAAACTGATGGTCTCTCCACCCATTAAAGATTTAAGATTTAGTGTTCATTAAGTTTCACCTGACCCGGTACTGTATCACTCACTATCAGTCCATGGGTGTTATTTTTCCCTTCAATGTCCATGCTTTCACTTATCATAATTTTTTCCTGTATTTATAATGAGTTATGTGTTATTCTATATGAATTTCATACTTCCCTTTTCACTCTTTTCAATTAGAAATTTTATTAACCCTTTATATGATGTGATATTTAAACAATGGAATTTTGAAAATTTAAACCCCTAGATTCCAATCCTAATTTAAAATTATAAGGATGTAATTTATAAAATGGGGTAGAATTTAATATCATGATATTTTAAAAGAAGTACATTATTTTCAATAACTTGTACGTCAAGCAACACTATACTTAAACAAACCATATAATATTATTATTTAAATATAACTTTTATAACATAGAAGTTAAGTTTGTGTATATTCATAGGATTAAATACTTCATGAAATTTTTATAAAGGTTCTAATAAATTAAAATTTATTGATTGATTATTATTAAAAAACACTTAATTTTTAGTAGTCATTTTATTCTTCGAATATGATTTTATTGCTTTTTGAGACAATATTATATATAAGTTTAGGAAATTTTGAAATTTTATTTGATAAAATGAACTTATTTATTTAAATCATATTACAAAAATTACCTTGTGGGGAAATTTTAAAAAAATTTAAAAAAAATGATTTTTCAATTAATAGTTAAAAATACTAGTATTTATTAAAAACTATATTTTTTTATAAAGTAAATATAAATATAGATTCTATTTTTGGTTATTTTAAAAAATTTATTATTTAATATTTATTTAATGTTTTCCAATTATGGTTTTTTAAATGGATTTTACACTTTAATTTAGTGTAAAATCATTTTATACGTGAAAAAGGCATATTTCTGGAAAAAAATCCATCCCAATTTGTTTATTTAATTTTAAATTAAATTATTCCTCTTTTGTGTTTTAAATTTTGAATAAATAATTCCATATTTTTAATGAGTGGGTATAATTTTTTTAAATAGGTTTCTTTTATTTTTTGGTAAATATGAATTGTAACTTTAATAATTTCTATTATTAGTGTAAAGGGAAAATCAGATAACCAGGGCTAAAAATAGAATTATAATAAACAAATAATAACCCTAAAACATTATTTAATATAATTATATGGTTATATATTGTCCATAATAATCCAAATCTCAATTATATTTCTTTTTTTACATTTTTATGTGATTGCGACCTTTACAATATTTTGTGTAAAGAAAATTCAAAAATGCCACACTCATATATTTAATGACTATACTATTTTTAACATGGGGATAATGAGTGGATATTTTAATTTTAATTTTTTTTTGAAACATAAATTTATTAGTTTAATTATCATAAATTATTTTAAATTTTTAATTATGAAATATTTACCTTAAAATTTTTCACAACGTTGGCATAGTAATCAATCAATTAAGAGAAAAATAAAATAAAAGAAATTAAAATTATTAAATGTGATGTAATTTAAAATAGTTATTATTATAAAAGATTAATAGATAAAAATTAAATATTAGATAGGTTTGGATTCATTTGATTCTTATTCCATTGTTGACTTGTATTTTTTAAAGTCAAACTAAATGAATAGTTCCAAAATTTACATTAATGATATTTTATAATAAATAATATTTTATAATAAATAATATTTTATAATAAATAATATTTTATTAAATGATTTAAAATCTTTTAAAATATTATATTCATCCAATTGAATTGGATATTGTTTTTGAAATCATTCCTAGTCTATTTATGATATGTTATTTCAATTTATAGTAACTATATTAACCCCTTAAGGGTAAAAAATATTGGTATCGTCGTAATTATCAAAAGCGTTAACAAAGGGTTCAAACAAAACGATAAGGGTAAAAATATGATCCCAAATTTTCCAAACATTATTTTAGGAGATTAATTCAAATAATAATAATCTTATAGTCGAATAATATCAATTTTGATCCATTTATATATCAACATTAATATATATTAATTTAATATTTTAATAAATTCTAAGAGTTCCCCTCCCCTCTCTTGTGAAGGGGAACCTCTTCTCCTCCTTTATTCACACATAAAAATCATTTATATTTAGAAAATCCCAAACCAAAACACTTACTTAAATCCCTATTCTTGTTCTAGAGGCTATATTTAGGGAAGAATACCAACCTTAGATGTAATACCTTAAAATATAAAGTAGGAACATTGTATTCGATCGCATGTATGAGACGCAACACCAAGCACATAAGGGAATATAATATCATGAGAATTTATAATTTGTTTGATATATTAAGTAAGTTAAATATATTTTATAGCTTTAAATGCATGTGATAATGAGTTATCTGGCATTGTAGGCAATAAATAATTTCTTCGATAGCTAGTGTTATACGCAAGACCAAGTTTTAATGAACAACAATATATTATTAAAATATTAATATTTAATATAATAAGATATATCCTAGCTATTAAATGTGAAGTTATGAAAAGGAATAACTAAATTATGAAAATATATGGTTTACAAACAAATGAAATTAATTCATTGGTTACTAATTAATTAGAAATTAATATAAAAACAAGTTAAATATAAAAGGAATTTTTTTATAGAAAACTATTTTTTTGTTCCAAAAGATGTTTTATCCTAATTAATTAAATTAATTAAAATTAGTGTGTAATATTAATTTAATATATATATATATATATATATATATATTATTTAATAAAATATTTTTTATATTCATCCAATAGATTTTATAGGCATCATATAAGAACAAAGTATATTTTACACATAAAAATCTATATTTTTATTAAAGAACTTTTACCACCTTTTAATGGAAATCCTATTTTAAATCCAATTTTGGCAAATTTTATAGATTTTATATTTAGAAATAAACTTTATCTTCTAAATTTAAACATAAAAATTAGTTTAGGTTTAATTTTTTTATTTTTCTATGAGGTCACATTTTTTAATAAATAGTGAAAAATATTGAATTTTAATTCAAAACTTCTTTTTCATCTAATTTATTTGTAAGGTTAAATTTTATAAAAATTGTTTTATAATTTTAATTAGATTAATATTTTATTAATTAATCCAATTTTTGTCATTTTAATTAATTTTAGAATGAAATTGGATTTTAAAAAATAGAAAACATTTGAATATTTTTACTTTAAAAACTGGCATTGTTGTCCTGTCTGTGGGATTAAATTTAAATTAACTTCTAACTCTTCGATGATTTTAATTTCGAACTTTGGATTAAATATATTTAATCATAATAATTTATAATTTATAATATATTCAGATTTTTTTTACCAAAAATATTAATGAAAGTAAATAAAATTAATTACAACAATTAAGGATAAATTAAGTTTAACAAGGGACCAAACCTTAAACTTAAGGAAATATGGCATAGAAACTTGTCCAAAATACATTATGTTTTCATATTTATACCATATAATCCATTTTATATAATTTTATCCATTATTATATCCATTTTTAATGGAAAAAATGTAGGAGGAATTCCATTTTCTAAAATTTACAAGAGTGTCACTCCTACTCCACAATAAAAAGACACTCAAGCCTCCCACTTCCTCACACCTCTCATGACACTTTGACTCGACCAAAATATATCACAATAGATCCTCAAAATACCTCCCCTAATCCTATAGTACTCTATTTGGTTATAAATCTATCCATGGAATCCCTTTGGTGAAAACCAAAAGGAGTTACCCAAAGAAGAGGTAACATCTTTACTCAAGCTATTTAATTTAATTTCCATTGTCCAACCCCTCAAATTTAATTATTACATGATTTTATAAAACAAATCATATATACTGATATTTTTTTATGTTAATTTTTATGCCAACACTTACACACACTTCCATCTAATGGGTAACGAACTTACGGTTTGTGTGTACGGAGAACTTCCACCTCATGAAACAATGATTGTTTGTTCTTCCTTTATCACCTCACATGGTGAGAAATGTGATGTAAAATCTATTTATATATGATATATATGATATTTATAATGTATTTATTCTTATTTAATTTTTATTTAGAATATACATTTATGATTTACATCTTTTGGAAATATGATAACATCATCTATGGAAGTGTGGACTACTGCCTCCTCAAAGCGATGTGATTCATTCACACTATACATGGAAAATATTAAATATTATTTTAATAAAAATATGTAACATATATGAAATATATATGATACTATAATTATAATATATATATATCATTTACTTTTCGTTATTTTAATATTACAATGAAATGGAAGTAGTGTTCAGGTTTACATACGACCTACTATCTCCATGAATAGTGAATTTCATTTCTTGTATCAAAATACAATGGATTATTATAAATAAATATATACTGAATATATATGATAATTAAAACATAGTTTACATTTTGGATATTTTTAAATCATGATATAATTAGTAGGAACAACAAGTAACAAGTCAACACAAACTCGACAAACTGGGCCATTAACACACGAAATAGTGAAAATAATGAAAGTTAATGGAAAACACATAGTAAGATATTATAAAAAGATCATATATGATATAAACAATATTCATATGGTAATGGAATAAGTTAGTGACATTTTTAAAACCCTTATACATGAGGTTAAAGGATGTTCACTGAAAAAGGAAACACATGGTAATGGAATTTCTCTCAATTTAAATTCCATTGAGAATTATTTATTGTTATGAACTTAGTTTATTTTATATAGTATACATACTTACCATTCCCATGTTATATCATGGATATCTATATTATCATGATATTAAGAGTTTCATTTAATTTTTTCCCTTCATAGATATTATGATTCAAATGTTTTAATGTAGTATGAGACACTTTGGAATGTTAAAAGATTATTCTCCTTAATACAATGTTTAATTATTATATTTTCAATCTCACTTAATTATATGATTATTAACTTTCTCTTAAAAAAATAAATTTATCATTATGAACCTAATTGGTTATATATGGTGTAAATACTTCTACTTTTTCATATAATATCATGATTTATTCCTTCTTTATGACATTTGAGTTTAAATTTGAATTATTTCATCCAATGGGATTTGGGTTAATAGTTACCAAGTGGAAAAGAATTTATTAACAAAATTTATTTTATTTGGATTATATTACTTCCTCATTATCATTTATATTATAATATTACGTGTTTAATCACTTTTTCTATCTATTTCTATATTTATAATTTTTTATGTGGATTTACAATTTTCACTCATAATCTATTTATTCATTTATTCTCACATCAATAATATGGTCTTTCCAAGTGTTTAATTCACAATATCATTTTGTTCATGATTGTTTATACTTGAATTTCCAACAGAATAATTTATTAGTTCATTTTTCACTAAACCCTTTAATTTTCTTCTCATATGGTTTTCCATGACCTATTTCAAGTAGTAATACCATTTTTCCATTCTTTGGTACTCAAAATGTTTTATTAAATATTTTTATGAAAATACTACTTTATTTTTATCTTTAGTCAGAGAACCTATTTTCTTCTAAAAACCATTTTTTCTAAAAAAAATTAAAAAATGTTTTTAACCATTCCAAAAATGATTTATTAATGGAATTTTAACCCATTCTGTCTTTTACCAATGTTTTCAAAGGAATATTCTTATCAATTTGAAAACAATCCCTTTTTCTAATCTTTTACTATGAAAAAGAAATATTATTTTTACCTTGGATTGATTGTATGGATTTACCTGCCATCATTTCCTTTATGATTCCTTGGAAATTTTAAAAGTATTATTTTTAAAAAAATGTTTTTTAAAAATTTATTTTCGAATAAAATGATTTTGAAAATGTTTTTCAAAATAAAAAAAGGATATTTTACTGAAGAATCTTTTTAAAATATATTTCATTATATTACTATTTATAAACACCAATAACCCTTTATTTATAATTCTCTTAGGATATGTTGTATTGATACCATCCTTATTATTCCCCTTCATGGTTTATGATTCATTTGTCCAAATATAGTTTTCATATTCACTTCATTGACTCCTTTGTTAGCCCCCTTAAAATATTAAATTTCCTATGATCAGTAGATATTGAATTTCCCATAATTATCCATATCATTTATCAAGGGTATGTTTATTACCTTAACTATATATCATTTCACATATAGTGTTTACTTTGATAGTTATTTTATTATCTATGAAAATATTGATTCATCGGTATTGTTCATTCTATATGGATATTTGATAAGGAATGTTGTTTCTTAATTAAATTTATTATTCAATATGAGGAATGCTTTAGACATGAAATTAAGAGTGTGAAAACATGTTATATATCCCCTTGAGGCATCAACATTTTCTCATGAAATAAATAAGTTTCATAAATTAAATGAGTTTCTACCTATAGTTTTAAACTATTTGGATAATGGATCTTGAGAGTAGAGGTTTTCATGTTCCTAACACATGATGTCCAATAATTAATAATTTCCTTAATTTTGTTTTATTTATTAATTATCCATTAGATTTTTCATAAACATATATATGGATGCATTTCATTCTCAATTAATTGATTAAATGGAATGTTTTTTCAGTTTATTACCTTTCCATATTGATTTTAACTTATCTCATTAATTTAATGGCATGTGATTCTAGTTATCATGTTTTCATATTGTCTATACACTTCAATCTCAGTTTTTTGATTTCATGGTATGTGTGTTCAATAATTTACCATGATAGAATAATTATTATCATTAATTCATTATTTATTATACTATACTTTACCCTTACTAATGATTTTAGCTCACCCATATTTTTTTCCTTTCCCCAGGAATCCAAGAAGTGTAATATAAAAGATATGTAGGGATATACTATATAGACTAAAGTTATCCTCATAGTTATTTAGGAAAAATTAAATTGTAATTACAATATTCATTTGTAATACAAGACTCATATACGTATCTGGTTTACTAAGGCTACTAAATTGTTTGTTCCTTTGTTACATGATTTACATCTATCTTATGCCAGTATAATGGTAGTAGACATCGGATCCGGGATTTCTAGGGTCAGTTTTCTATAATTGGTATCAAATACAGTTTAGTAGAAACATTGATAAATAGATTTAGGAAAACATAAATTATAGAACATAACCCTAATATATTATTTTGGAATAGGTATATAAGAAAATCCTATAATTTTAGTAAGGGAGAGATTGTGCGGGTACTCCAAGCAATACATCCCTGTCTGGATACTACAAGCAGATGTGGTTCGGGTACATATGTACCTAAGGGTAACAAATATGACAAGGTGTGTTGGGCCTGATTTAGTGTAACCTGGTACATGACAACCGGTCTTAATGTGCACCTAGTTTGACACTCCTGGGGATATGCTTAGGATAATTGACATTTTCTTTACAAACCATTTTGATGTATTTTGACAATGAATGACCTAGGTTAAACATAAAGTGATTTATAATGAAGATAAGGTGTCATAATATTGAAATAATATAAATGATATTATGAATAAACCCTAGACCAAGGAAGGGCCCATGTGGAAATAAATGGATGAAGTATTTATGTATTAGGGTTGTATTAAAAACTATAGGCTATTTAACGATTAAATTTCAAGCATGTCAATCATATTTATTTTGGAAATTAAATTAATTTGGTTTTAGAATAGGAAAACTCATATGCTAGATGAAAACCAATCAAATTCGGCAAGGTTGTGGGTCTTGAACCCATAACCAAAGGATGATAAGTGTTTCACACCAACCACTATCCTACGCAATGACCTGGTTAATATTTCATTATTTTTAGATAAAAAATTTGATGAATAAATATTAATGATAAACTAGTAGTGTAACTTTTTCAGTTTAGAGATTAATTTATTAACCATATCAGATTTTGAGAATATTTAGAGACAAATTTACAGACTTTTCACTCTTTCATGGGCCCTACGGTTTTTTAAATGTTTATTTTAATTCTCAAGGAATCAATGATAATTTTTGGTTACCCATTTAATAAAATAATGGATGAATTATAATTTGATCAAAGCACACCAAAAATATGTAATTTTTCATATAAAATTAAATAATATCTTGTGAGTAAATTTCCTTATATTTTTAGCGAGTATGGAAATTTCTCAACAAGAGGAAAAGGATCTAAAAATGTTGTCTTAATACCTTTTTTTAACCGTTGGTCTTCTAAATCATCCCAGATTTATGGATTTGAGGCCCTCAAATTTCCATTGATCATTCACTTGCTTGTGACTGGTGACTTTAATCACTTCCTATAAATATTTACTTTTTCCTCCAAGTATGTATCCTTACTTTCCATTAATGTTATTGTAACACCCCGAGATTTTATGAAAAATATTATTTTAATTTCATTGATGTCTTGTGTTTTACGCTACACCAAAATTAGCTTGTGCTATATGCAACGATGTATTAGCTTGCAGTATACGCAACGCTTTTCTTGACTTGTGTTACACACAATTTCAAGTTCGTTTTGTGGAAATTATTCAACGCAACATTAAGTATAGATTTTGTTTAATGTATAAATAAAATAAGTTTTTTATTATGATATATGCAACACCAAAGGGAGATTGCACTACACGCAGCCCTGACTTGGCTTACATTACACGCAATCTAGAACTTCTTCGATAGCGTGTGTAGTACGCAATACCGAGTTTCACTAAATGAGATATTATTATAATATTATTATGAACTAGCCGTTATGAATAGTAATACCCACTTTTTTAAATTTAGTAAATTTTATCTTTAAAAATGGACTTCATTTTTGGATTTGGAATATCGAAAATAGCCTAGGGTGATTTTTTGTATTTTTTTGAAAACTTTCAATTTTTTATGAATAGTGAAAACACTAAGTTATTGGATAAAACCGACTTTTTATTTAAATAATAATTTATTTTATTTAAATTTATTTTAGGTCAAAATAGATACATAATACCTATATAAGTTCAATGTAATTCATTGGTGTCATTTTATAATAATTTTAGATATATAAAAATTTTATTGAACTTTTCACCGTCTTTTACCCACCTCCTATGAGAATTTGCAAATTTACCTAAAATATAATTTTACCGCTTCTGTGAGTTGAATTTAGAAAATTTTAGAGACACAGTTAATATCAAGGAGTAAAATTTGGTTCAATAAGATAAAAATAATTTTTGGTGAATAGTAACTTTTTACTTTTATTTACCACGGTTAAAAGTAAATAGGGTAATTAAGGGTAAAAATTATATTATTATTACCCTAACACATGTCCTAATTCTATTGGATAAGTTTAATTCAACCAAACACAACCTTAGGAATAAAATATTACCCTTTAGGTCCACTTGGATTAGATTAGGACATTTATTATTATTTAATTCAAAGAAGAGTTTAAAAATTTAAAATCAAAGTTTAATAACTAAAACATATTTAATATAGGGTTATACATAAGATAAATTTGACTATAAATATTAATTAGAAATATAAAAATATTTCCCACATAATGGTATATTATTTATAATTTTTAGACATTAAATAATGTAATTTATTTCTGACACAATGATGATGCAGTAATTACCTTATTAATGAAATATTAACATAATTGATATTATAAATACCTAAATTAATTTATTTTTAGACTTTTTATGAATTATAATAATTTTATAGGTTAATATGGAATTTTAGTATTGATTTAATTAACTTTTATCTAACTAATCATGCTGTTATGATTTTCACAAAAAAAATACGAAATAGTGTCAAAATTGACATAAAATAGTTTTTAAAAAATATATTATATTATTAATTGATATTCTGTTCTTAAAAATATAAGGTTAGGCCAAATGACTTAGATAAGGTTATATATATTAATAATGAACCACTTTGTGTTCTTTTGGTAGTTTATAGTAAGTTTATTAAAAATATATAGTAAGAAAACAAGAAGACACGGAAAAAGTTAAGTTATTTAACTTATAGTTAAATCTAAATGATAAGGTTATAATAGTAACCTAAACTTGTCTAAAACCTATTGGTTGAGATTATTTAGACCCATACCCACATTATATTCGAAATAAGTCACTTTGGAGCCATTATAAACCGAATATGACTTTATTATAAAATAATATTTTATGTTTTTCTTAAGGTTCCCCTCACCCCTCTTATAAAAGGGCACTCCCTATTCTCTCAACTTCACTCCTCCCAAGAAATTTGGATCGGCCAAACCCTGCCCATTCCTCTTCTCAACATCTCTATTTATATCATAGAGTATCTTTTCTTCTCAAAAGACCAACTCTAGTGCCCTAAGAGGAACTATAAAAGAGACGTGTCAAGGAAGAGGTAATCTCTTCTACCGATTCATTCAAGTTTCTTTGTTCTTATACTTCCTCTTATTTATTTGTTTCATTATAAAGTAATAACATAAATATTAATAATATACTGATTTGTTATTATAAATATGAAACAACCATATTTCACCTTCTATGCATCCTACGTAAAACGAAATCACCGCGCGTGCGTACGTATGGAATACCGTCTTCACCCCATGGTGTAATCTGTTTTCCACCACCACCTTACTTGGATGGGTATAATGGTGTAAATAATATCTATATATGATTATTATAACATGATACAGATTCTGACAAATTATATCATCAACTCCAATTCCATTCATATAATTATGGGAACGATAACATCGCTCGTGCGTACGTACAGACTACCGTCTCCACGACGCGATGAGATTAATTCTCCATATTAACCATTAAAAATGATTATAAAGTATATATAATGAATAATAATGATATATATTACATAATAATTTTACTTTATTTATCTATATATATATATATATGTGTGTGTGTCATCTACTTAATTCCATTCAAGTCAATAAGGAAAGGAAAACAGCAGTCATGCGTACGTACGACCTACCATCTCCATGAAAAGTGTGTTTCATTTCATTTATCTATCTATTATATATATATATATATAATGAATATTTATGATATATAAATAATGTTTTACATTCTAGAAGAAATTAAATAATGATATAAGCAATAATATTATCAATAACAACAAGTCCAAACATGTACGATAATTGAAACGATTTTTCCCAAAACGTTGCTTTAACATGGAATTAACCAAGGAACGGGTAATATAAAGTCATAAGTGAATCATATATGATATCATAAATATTATTATGGTTCTGTTACAAGTTAATAATATGTTTAAACCCACTATACAAGAGTTTCGGACACGTACAGAAGAAGTTGGACCTAAGGTAAGGGATAATTATTCCAATCTTGTTTTTATCCGAGATTGTTTATTCATAAGTATTTACTGGGGTTATATTTATCATCCATGTACATGTTTTATAAAAATGGTTTCATTTATTTTTAAAGTCCTTTTTACCCTTTTTTTACTTTTACCACAGTCTTTGTAAGTAATCTTTCTTTTGTTTACCATACGAGGTTTTTTTTTGACTTTTCCAGCAAAGTACGGGAAGAATATTGTTTTTAACTTATATGGTGTGAACAGATTTTTACGGTTTCATGACACCTCATTTTCATGAATCTTCCTCTATAATATTTCATGATTATTTTCAAAAAAATCGTTTTCTTTTAAAATTTCAAGGCATTTTGTGAAAAGAAAATGATTTTGAAGAAGAAAGGATATTTTTCTCAGGAATCCATTTCAAGTGTTTTATAAAAACTATTTTCCATCTAAAATGACATTATTTAATATGTTTATGATTCAAGTATAATTTCTATATTATTTAAATGTTTTGATTTTTTTTCTCTTATGATGAAATGATATCTGTTTTCTTATATGGATTATGTTATGTTTCCATGATGTTTAAGAATACTATTCTATTACATGGGTTATGCTATGATGTATGATTTATGATTTTGTGACACACTAAAGAATGATTTTATTATGAGATGGGTGTGACCTATATCTCCCTCAAATGAATTGGGTAAATATTTATATCTAATGAGATCGACATGGTTGGAATGGTATGTTAATCCGGTTCAATGATACAGGACTGGAACGAGGAGTGAACTCGATTTGGTAAGGGACTTTGTCTACTAAGATGGTCTTGGTAGCAATGCCTTGGATACAATGGAAATCATATCATGTGTTTAATGGTTACAACAATTACATTTTTTATTCCCATGCTGTTTTATCATGGTTAATTTTTCTTTTTATTTATGCCTTATGTATTGCCAATATTTATTTCTCACGATTTTAATGCTTAAAAATTATGTTCATGTTTTTTTAGTTCAAATGTAAATGATTTGTTTTATTTTCTCCATGCTTACCCTTAATGAGCATTTGGGATCACCCTTTATATGTTTTCTTTTCCATAGGATTTAAAGAAAGGATTTAGGTAAGAAAACAAAATGGGATGATCTTTATGGGAGATGTTGATGATCTTTCCCTGTGGTTAGAAGATTATGTTCCGAGTTTCCAAAGACACTAAACTATTACGGTCCTTGAGTGTTGGTTCTTGTTATGTATTAATTATTCCTAAAAAGTAATGTAATTTCTATGTATGTCAAGTACGGGTCTATACAGTTGGTATCATAAGAAAGGTTTAGTTAACTTTTAGAAACTAAGATGCGAAAACTTTAGTGAAATCTGTAGAGATATTTCTAAGGTAGTTCTAGGGATGTCTCTAAGGTTAGGTATGCGTATATGTTATAGTCCTAGAATTATGATAATGATCTTATAATTCAACCTAATATGTTATATATTGAAGGTACTCCTCCTTTATTATGTTGTTTTCCTAGAATTATTTTTTCCTCTTACACTATTCTTTTTGGGTTTTATAAAATGGCTCGAAACGGGAAGATTCATGATAATGGGGGATATGATGGACAATTGAATGATATTATTCATGAGAAACCAAATGAAATGGGATTTGGAAGTCCAAACATCATTATTATTCCTAATCAGCAATCTCATAATATGATCAATAATATCAACTTCAGTAAGTTTCCTGACTCGGCTAATAAGAGAAAGATGGAGTTTCGTGATGATTGTAGAGGAAAGAAAGTTCAATTTTCCTCATGTCAATCATGTAGGAAGAGGAATCAAGGAGAATGTATCAAATGAACTAGAAGATTATTTGGGTTTAGAAAAGAAGGACACAAAGCCAGTAAGTGTAAAGGAAAGGGTTTAGTTAACACCACAGACAAGGATAATGGTATTGCTACGACATCAACAATGACTAAATGTTTTAAATGTGGAATGTATGGGCATTATGAAAACCAATTCCCAAAGTGAATGTCTCATAAAGATAATCAGCATGGTTGTACGGGTAGTATTTATGTGGATGATGATGAAGAGACTACAAATGATATGTGAGATGAAAGAATTGTTGAAGCTCGGTCAATGGTTTAAGAAGGTAGTGTAATGATTTATTTTTATCAAGAGTTATGTTGTATAGGTAATGGTACTATGGAATAAAGACACATCTAAGGATTTCTACACTATTCTTTTTCCTAAAGTATTTGAAAATATATGTTCAATGTTACTGGTAACCATGAAAGGTTATTCATATATTTTTGGAAAGTAGATGATATGTGCATAATGAAGGGATAAGGAGATAATGAGATGTTCGATAGTATTAATGAGATCATGACTGATATAAGGAAAATGTGATATCATGGTTTGAGTATATAGAAACTTTGGTATTTTAGTATGTGGAAAGAGTTAACTTTTGACAGAATTCATGTTTTCACTAAGGTTCTATGGTAATTTATGTTTCAAGAGAATACATGATTAAGGTATTCACATGTTTGGAATGCGATCAACAAGATATATCTTATGATATATGGGGGATAAATGATGGTATTCATGTTCTTGTTATGGGACCTTTCCAGTAACTATTTTCTTTATACTATGAGTTTGGACAGATGTATTTTAGATAATTCTAAAATTGGAAAGGATTATGTTGGACATCAGATAGTATTGTTTAAGGTTAGAACTTTTCGATATTATTTCTATAATGCTATAATGGTGAATTTTTAGAAAAAGGACAACCTGCAGAATGGATGACAACCCGTCGCGTCAGACAAGGTTGCGGGAATTGAACAACCGAAGTGAGATAGGCCTTTATCGCCAACGACTGGCCTATAGGAAGTCCTTGGTTATTATAAACTATTTTTATTTTATTAAGCGGTATGATAGATGAAGTATAAGTCCATTTTAGGAACCATATTCGATTAATCTCACCATAGATGGACTTATGTATATAACTCTTTCTAACCTTATGTTTGAGACAAATGGAATGACTTATCATTCTCTCGTATGATCCGCTAACACTTCACGGAAGAAAAATTCAACTTTATTTCTTTAATAGATGAAGAGGAAATTTTTCAAGATAGGAACAACAATGAAATTGTACCAAAATCAAGTAAGTTTTTCTTTTAATTTGAAAATTCTTCAACATTAGGGAAATGATCTTGAAAACCAAAAATGTTTCCCTATTTCCCTCATATCTGATGAATCAGATGGTACCTTAGATCATCACAAATTTATGGCTTTTTTATTGTTGGATTTTTTATAGACATGTTCTCTACCACTCTCCATCAAAACTTGATGGTCAGATTTATCTTCCATATCCATATTTTCACCTATGTTACCCTATTTGGAAACCCAGTGATTAGTTAATTTGGGTAACCGTTACGTTACATAATTTAGTTTTTAAAGTTATGTTTTGGTATTTCTTTATACGATGTGGGATTCTATTAAAGAAACATTCAAGTACTAAACCATTTATAACACCGACAAATTTTGAGGGCGAAATTCCTTTTAAGGGGGGTAGAATGTAACAGCCTGAGATTTTATAAAAAAAATTATTTTTATTTCATTGATGTCTTGTGTTGTACGCTACACCAAAATTATCTTTTTCTATACGCAACACCGTATTAGCTTGCAGTATATGCAACACTATTCTTGTCTTGTGTTACACACAATTTCAAGTTCGTTTTGTGGGAATTATTCTACGCAACATTAAGTATAGATTTTGTTTAATGTATAAATGAAATAAGTTTTGATTATTATATACGCAACATCAAAGGGAGCTTTCACTACACGCAGCCCTGACATGGCTTACATTAAACGCAATCTAGACCTTCTTCGATAGCTTTTGTTGTATGCAATACCGAGTTTCAATAAATGAGATATTATTATAATATTATTATGAACTAACCGTTATGAAAAGTAATACCCACTTTTTGAAATTTAATAAATTTTATCTTTCAAAATGGACTTCATTTTTGGATTCGGAATATCAAAAATATCCTAGGGTGAATTTTTGGTATTTTTTTGTAAACATTCAATTTTTGATTAATGGTGAAAACGCTGAGTTATTGGTTAAAACTGACTTTTTATTTAAATAATCATTTATTTTATTTAAATTTATTTTAGGTCAAAATAGATACATAATACCTATATAATTTCAATGTAATTCATTGGTGTCATTTTATAATGATTTTAGATATATAAAAATTTTATTGAACTTTTCACCGTCTTTTACCCACCTCCTAAGGGAATTTGAAAATTTACATAAAACATAATTTTACCGCATCTGTGAGTTGAATTTAGAAAATCTAAGAGACAAGGTTAACGTCAAGGAGTAAAATGTGGTTCAATAAGATAAAAAAAATTATGGTGAATAGTAACTTTTTACTTTTATTTACCACAGTTAAAAGTAAATAGGGAAATTAAGGGTAAAAATGATATTATTATTACCCTAAAACATGTTCCAATTCTATTTGATAAGTGTAATTACCTAAAAAAACCTTAGGAATAAAATATGACCCTTTCGGTCAACTTGGATTAGACCAGGACATTTATTATTATTTATTTCAAATAAGAGTTAAAAAAGTTAAAATCAAATTTTAATAACTAAAACATATTTAATATAAGGTTATACATAAGATAAATTCGACTATAAATATTCATTATAAATCTAAAAATCTTTCCTACATTATTGTATTTTATTTATAATTTTTAGACATTAAATAATTTATTTTATTTCTGACACAATGATGATACAGTAATTACCTTATTAATGAAATATTAACATAATGATATTATAAATACCTAAATAAATTTAATTTGAGACTTTTTATGAATTAAAATACTTTTCAAGGTTAATATGACATGTTAGTATTTGTTAAATTAAATTTTTTCGAACTAATCATACTATTACGATTTTCACAAAAATCAATTACCAAATAGTGTCAAAATTGACATAAAATAGTTTTTAAAACAAATATTATATTATTAATTGATATTATATTCCAAAAAATTTAAGTTTAAGCCAAATGACTTATATAAGGTTATATATATTAATAATTAACCCCTTGGGGTTCGTTTGTCAGTTTATAGTAAGTTTAATAACCATATATTATATGAAGAAAAGAAGACACAATAAAAGTTAAATTATTTAACTTAGAGTTAAATCTAAATGATAGGGTTATAATAGTAACCTAAACTTGTCTAAAACCTATTGGTTGAGTTTATTTAGACCCATAACCACTTTATATTCAAAATAAGTCACTTTTGAGCCATTATAAACCGAATATGACTTTATTATAAAATAATATTTAAAGTTTTTCCTAAGGTGCCCCTCACACCCTTCTTATAAAAGGGCACTCCCTCTTCTCTCAAGTTCACTCCTCCCAAGACATTTTTCTCGGCCAACCCCTGCCCATTTATCTTATCAAAATCTCTAGTTATATCATAGAGGTTCTGGTCTTCTCAAAAGACCAACTCTAGTGCCTTAAGAGGAAGTATAAAAGAGACATGTCATGGAAGAGGTAATCTCTTCTACCGATTATTTCAAGATTCTTTCTTCTTCTACTTCCTTTTATTTATTTTTTTCATTATAAAGTAAAAACATAAGTATCACTAATATACTGATATGTTATTATAAATATTAAACAACCTTATATCACCATCTATCCATCCTACGGAAAATGAAATCACCGCGCGTACGTACATACAGAATACCGTCTCCACACCATAGTGTAATCTATTTTCCCCCACCACCTTACTTGGATGGGTATAATGGTGTAAAGAATAACTATATATTATTATTATAAAACGATACTGATTCTGAGATATTATATCATCATATCCAATTCCATTCATATAATTATGGGAACTATATCATCGCTCGTGTGTACGTATGGACCACCATCTCCACGACGCGATGAGATTCATTCTTCATATTAACTATTCAAAAATGATTATAAAGTATATATAATGAATAATAATGATATATATGACATAATAATTCTACTATATTTATGTATAAATATATATATGTCATCTACTTACTTCCATTCCAGTCAATAAGGAAAGGAAAATAGCATTCATGCGTACGTACGTCCTACTGTCTCCATGAATAGTGTGTTTCATTTCATTTATCTATCTATTATATATATATATATAATAATAAATATATATGATATATAAATCATGTTTTACATTCTAGAAGTAAGTAAATCATGATATAAGTATTAATATTATCAATAACAACAAGTCCAAACATGTACTCTAAATGAAATGATTTTACCCAAAACGATGCTTTTACATGGAATTAACAAAAGAACGGGTAATATAAAGTCATAAGTGAATAATATATGATATCATAAATATTATTATGGTTCTGTTACAAGTTAATAATATGTTTAAACCCACTATACATAAGTTTTGGACTTGTACAGAAGAAGTTGGACCTAAGGTAAGAGATAATTATTCCAATCTCGTTTTCATTAGAGACTGTTTATTCGTAAGTATTTACTGGGGTATTATTTTTCATCCATGTACATGTTTTATAAAAATAGTTTCATTTAATTTTCATGTCTTTTTTACCCTTTTATTACTTTTACCACAAGGTATGTATGAATTCTTTCTTTTGTTTACCAAACGAGTTTGTTTTTTACTTTTCTGGCAAAAGTACAGGAAGAATATTATTTTTAACTTATATGGCGTCAACAGCTTTTTACGATTTCATAACACCCCATTTTCATGAATATTCCTCTACAATATTTCATGACTATTTTCAAAAAAAATCCTTTTCTTTTAAAATTGCATGGCATTTTGTGAAAAGAAAATGATTTTGAATAAGAAAGGACATTTTTATCAGGAATTCATTTCAAGTGTTTTATCAAAACTAGTTTCCATCTGAAATGAAATTATTTAATATGTTTATGATTCACGTATAATTTCTCCATTATTTATATGGTTTGATTTTTTTTATCATATTATGAAATGATATCTATTTTTTATATGGATTATGTTATGATGGCATGATGTTTAATAATCTCATTCTATTACCTGGGTTATGCTATGATGTATGATTTATGATTTTATGGCACACGAATGAATGATTTAATTATGAGATGGGTGGGACCTATATATCCCTCCAATTCATTGGGTAAAGATTTATATCTCTTGAGATAGACATGGCTGGAACGGTAAGTTAATCCAGTTCAGTGATACAGGACTACAACAAGGAGTGAACTCGATTCAGTAAGGGACTTTGTCCACTAAGATGGTCTTAGCAGAAATGTCTTGTCTACTATGGAAATAATATCATGTGCTTAATGGTTTCCAAAATTACATGTTTTATTACCATGCTATTTTATCATGGTTAATGTTTCTTTTTGATCTATGCCTTATGTACTGCAATGATTTATTTCTCAAGATTTTCATGCTTAAAATTTATGTTCATGTTTTTTTTGTTCAAATGTATATGATTTGTTTTATTTTATCCATTCTTACCCTTACTGAGCATTTGAGCTCACCCTTTATATGTTTTCTTTTCCCCAGTATTTAAAGAAAGTTTTTAGGTACAAAAACAAAATGGGATGATCTTTATGGGAGATGTTGAAGATCTTTCCCCATGGTTAGAATATTATCTTCCGAGTTTCCTAATACACTAAACTATTATGGTCCTTGAGTGTTGGTTCTTGTTATGTATTAATTATTCTGAAAAAGTAATGTAATATCTATGTACATCAAGTATGGGTCTCTACAGTTATCCTACTTAGAGACATAGTTATATGTTATTCCATGTGACCTTTGTACTTCTCATTCTCTCTTTTCTAAAGGATTTCTTATAAACCCTTATCACAAAGTGGGATTAAAAACATAGGAAATATAAAACAATATATCACCAAGATCAAGTTTAAATTGCAAGGATGAAATTTAATTAAGGTGGGGAGAATGTAACACCCCGAAAATCTAAATTTGGATCATTTTATTTGATAGTGTGTATGACACGCACCACCAAGTGCATAAGAGAATATAATATCCTATGAATTTATAGTATATTTACAATTTAAAATAAATTAAATATATTTTATATATTTCAATGCATGAGATACTGATTTATCTTGTGTTGCATGAAACAAATAATTTCTTTGATAGCACCTGTTATATGAAATACTGAGTTTTAGCAAACAGTCATATATTATTAAAATATTATTATTAAATATAATACGATATAACCTAGCCATTAAATTAGAGTTTATTAATAGTATTAACTGACTTAAAAAATATATATACTTTATATAAATATTAAATGAATTCATTGGTTACCAATTAATTATATGTGAATATAATAACCAATTGAATATAAAGGGAATGTTTTTAAAGAAAACAATTTTTTATACTTAGAAATCTCTTTTAAACTAACAAATTAAATTAATTAAAATAAGTGAGAATGATAAATGTAATATATATATATATTATATATTTAATAAAATATTTTTAATATTCATCGAATAGATTTCATAGGCCTAATATAATAACAAACACAATTTTACATATAATACACTATATTTTTATTAAGGCACTTTTACCGCCTTTTAATGAAAATCCAATTTATAAAAATTTTATAGACATTATATTTCAATATAAACTTAAACATTTAAATTGATACATAAAAATTAGGTTAGGGTGAATTTTTTTATTTTTTTATGACGTTTCAATTTTTAATAAATAGTGAAAAATACTTAATTTTAATTCAAAACGGTTTTTTCATTTGATTTGTTTATATGGTCTAATTATATTTAAAATTGGTTTAAAATTTATATTAAAATAATTTTTTATTAATTAATCTAGTTTATGTCAGTGGAATCAATTTTACATGCAAATTAGATATAAAAACCTAGAAATTTTTTGAATATGTTTACTTTAAAAACTTACATTGTCATCCAATCTATGGGATTGTATTTTATTTAATTTCTACCTATTATGTGATTGTAATTTGGTAAAATGGATTCATTATTTTTAATAATAATAATTTATAATGTCTAATAAGGCCAAATTAGTTTTTTACTAAAAATATTAATGAAAGTAATTAAAATTAATTACAACGATTAAGGTGAAATTAAGTATAACAAGGGACTAATCCTTAAACATAAGGGACAAAATGATGTAAAAATTGTCAAAAATCCATTTTATCAACATATTTATACCCTATTCTCTATTTTCTATAATTTTTTACATTATTGAAGACACTTTCAATGGTAAAACCATGAGTGGAATTCCCATTTCCAAAGTTTACAAGAGTGACACTCCTCCTCCACTATAAAAAGGAACTCAAGCCTCCCACTTTCTCACACCTCTCAAGCCAAATTTTCATGAATAAGATCTACCCAAATATCTCCTAAATAACTATAAGAACCTGGATCTTCTTTTCAGGTATGTAATTTTTTCTAGTTGTTTTTGAGAAAAAAGAGGAGTTTCTGGAAATTCTAGGAGTACACGCTATATACATATATGTACAAACCGTGTACCCGGTTGCCACGGGTGACCTTGTATTGGCTGTGTAATGGTCGTGTACATGGTCATGTGTGGTAACCTAGATACTGCCTAAAGTAGAGGCTGGATAAGGCAATTACATGTTGTGTACTTTTAAAGAACACATCGTGTACTTTCTTTTTATTTCATTAAATAGAACGAGGTCTTGTCTGATGGATAAAATCATCTTCTTCTCAACCTATCTCATCTGGGAAATAATGAGACCGTGAATCTTCTCTGAGCCCCCAACTCATCGTCTGTTCTCTGATTAGACCTCATTTAGTTGCACTGGAATCCCATTGGTGAGTTATCCATTCTTATTGTACCTCATCTCTTAATTTCTCTTCTTTCACGAGATATTCTTGGTTGAATATTTTTAATTTTTTTATATATTTACAGAAATCTAGGTTGTTTAAAGTCTTGAGGTTCACATATATCGATCTCACGACACCAAGTTATGTGGTTTGTACCTTTCCATAGTTAGTCTTTGAGTGAAATGTGAAAAAGTGCCCAATACCCTTGTTCAGGGTATTGCATGTTTATGGTTTTTAGACTTCTTATTTCCTACTATACCTTGTTTGTTTAGATAGAAGTTAATGGTTTATGAATAGGGTTATATTTTCCATGCTATGGATGTTTTTCCCATTTTTTCTTGTTTTGACTGTTTGTTCTAGCTTGCATGTTAGGCTGCTTTTCATTCCTTGCCTAGTATTGTTAGGATGGAGAGACATTATCTGACATGTTGTGAGATATTGTAAACTATTTATCCAAGTAGTTCTTGAGGTTTAATTTGGTTTCCCTATGTCATTGTGCATGAATGACCTACACAAGGCTATGGGAACCTGGTGTGGTAGACCATAGAGAGAATGGACGTTGAGGGCTTCTCTGGATTTTCTATTTACTTTTATGTTGCAATACCATAGGGAGGATGGACATAAGTGCTCCCTCAGAGTGTCTGTAGTTCTACACTGCAAGACCATAGGGGGAATTGGATGTTGAGTTCTTCCCCAGAGTGTCTATAGTTACTGATACGAGACTACATGGGTAATTGACAGTGAGTGTTTCCTCGTAGAGTCTTTGCTAAAGATGAACCAGAGTGGTTAGATTGTTTGTGATTCCCAGAGGATTTCTTGTGTTTTTTGGTTGAACCAGAGGGGTTAGGCTGTGAGTAATTCCTATAGGGTTACCTATTTGTGATTATCTTCATACTTGACATATGAAATGTAATTCATTTGAAACTGTAGGATTGTTTACTTTTGAGTACTTCCTTGTTTACTGCTTTTTTTTAATTATTGGCTGCCATATATATTCACTGGCTGTTAGGCATAGATCTTTGGGTGGTTGCCTACTTGTATTATTCTCACACCATGTTTGGGTGATACTTTGGGCCCAAATTGATTATATTTTTGCAGGTATAGATAAGGGAAAGAACCCTACTACTTCAGGTACATGATTGTTGTGGAGTTGGAGAGCTTTGGACTAAGAAGAGGATTACGATGCTACTTGAGTTTATCTAATTTTTTTTAATTTGGTGTATTACCGTATTCCATCATTGTGACTTGTTTGTTTGCTTTCCTGGACATATGTATCATGCATCATATATATATGTTCTCCAGTTTATTTATTCCAGTATCTTGCTATTTAATTTTTATGGTATTATTACTACTTATTCTGTTGTTATCTATTTTACTTATGTTGTGTTACTCTTCCAATGATGGAATAGTTTCCCCAATATCACACCCAAGGCCCTCACTGCTAGTTGGAAGCCTTTGGATTTTGGGGAAATGTGCTTGAGGCCATTTGACCAACCGGGTACGGGGTGCCTCTAGGTGGCACCTGGAACTGGGATGCTACAAAGTGGTATTAGAGGGAAGGTTCTTTTCATTTTAAATTACTTTTTGGGGCCTATATCTAGGGATAGGAATGACTATGTACTTGGTAAAAAGTTGTACTCGGTAGTAGCTAACCCATGTGTAGGGAAAAGCTAATTTACCTCATTTATTGCAATTTTCCTGGTTTTTCAATTTTATAGTTGATTTGATTTTCAATATTGGGTGATTCACATGTATTGTGATGTTATCATTAATGTTATTGAGGATCTAATTCTATTGAAACCTGATAAGAAGAGGGTATTCCTTCTTATGCATAATATAGGTTCTTGATAGATATCACATGTCATGCATTCTTGTCATGCCATTTAGGGTGCATTAGTGATTGCATGTTGTTTTGATAGAAGTTGTGCTAAATATTCATGATGTTGTGATAGATGCCTTGATAGAATACCTTCTATTTGATCGGATATTGGATTGTGTAAGGTTTTGTTTGAATGGATTCCAAACTTTGGTTCATGAGGTGTTATGGGCCCTCATAGATCATAATTTGGTGGATCATTGTATTGTTATTTCTTATGTATGACATGTGTAAGATTCCAAGCATTGATTCGTTGAGAGTATGGGCCATCAAGGATTGGAATTTGGAACTTTAATGTTTTTTTTCAGTGTTTTTCTACGTTCTGGAGTAGTTTATGAAGCTTACTATCCATAAAAACCTAGAATACACGGTGTGTAATGATGAATACATGCCATGAGTCCTTCTGTTAGGGTAGAAACTATTTTTCTTGATTACATGTCGTATACTGTATATACATGTCGTGTAGTCTCTAACTATGTCACTAGCTATGTGTGCAGAGTCACAGGGTTGGGAAATCTTTGGGGGAATACTCTGTGTATTGGTTGTACACGCTATGTTGTGTAGACCATGTGTTCACTCGTGTGACTACAACACGGATGGATAAAACTTAGGTTATACATGTCGTGTCAATCTTGAACATGTCGTGTTGTGAAACCCTTGAATCTGGCCGTGTAACGAAAAACATGAGGTGGTGGAATCCTTATAGTACATGTCGTATCCATCTGGAACACGTCGTGTAGAGTGAGTTGTGTATCTAGTCGTGTGATGAACAACACGGGTCGGTGAAGTTCATCTAGTACACATCGTGTTTGGAACTAACACTCCATGTAGTCTCGTTCTAGTTGAATCATGTGTCTTAGCAATGTAAGGGAACTCAGGTCGGGGAAAAGGATTTAAGTGCATTCTATGTTTTAGGACAACACGCCATGTGTTTGGGGTGTTACACGACCTAGGTTGGAAAAAGTACACACCCATGTGATGGCTTAAATGAACACATCATGTAGGCATTATACATGTCATGTATCCACGTTTTGGAAAACTTGAATTATTTATTTCTCTTGTTCCTTTCTTACACATATAGTTTTCATTCCTTGATAATATTGATCTATGGTGTGTGCATGACCTCACGGAGTCATGCCAGAGTGATGTCCTCCAGTTGTATGCCAGTTACAGGGTAGTGATTAGACACCAGATATGGCTGATCAGGGAATACCAGAAGATCCTCTAGTTGTTCTAGTGTTAGCACCAGCCGTTATTCCAGAAAGAGGTTTTGACGCATAGTTTCAAGAGGGATTTATGAGGTTTATGCAGACCTTCTAGGGAGCACTACATCCTACCCTGTCAATGGAAGAACAAATGTACATTTTCTAGCAGCCTCATCCTCCCACCTTTACAGGGGAAGGAGGACCTTAGGCTACATAGTCATGGTTAGAATCCATGTTTTCTATCTTAAACCATCTAGAGGCACCTCCAAAGAGGAGGTTGAAGCTCACTGCTTGTATTCTTTGGGACTCCAACAAGAGATGGTGGTTTGTGATCTCACAAGTGGGGCATCAGTAGGGTATGGCTTTGGATGAGTTTCAACGTGCCTTTTATGACTAATTCTACCTAGAGACCTTGAGGACCGATCAAACATGAGAGTTCATGAGTTTGGAGCTCGGTAATCTCTCGTATATGGAGTATTCATCTCACTTCACAGAGCTGATTCCCTTCACACCCATTCCAAGAGGTGATGAGTTATTTCTGGCAAGGAAGTTTGAGGATGGTCTCAGGTACAACATTCGATCTTAGGGGAACATCTTTAGGTTGAATTCCATCACTTATATAATCATCTAGGTGCTGATCACATATTGTAATCTGAGGGATTCTGGAGTTATGAGCCAGGGAGGCTCGGCATCTGGATTTGGTATCCCTCCTAATGATAGTAGGCAGCACTGTAGGGAGTCTACGTGCGGAAATCCAAGAAGGTGAGAAATATCCTCGGTATCTAGGTGGTGTGCTACCAGTGTGGTAATAGCGGGAATATGAGGACACATTGCATGAGAGGACCAGAGGAGTGTTGATCTTGTGGAAAAATGGGTCATCTTCAGCACTTCTATCAGTTCTTCTCACCAGCAGATAGTGATAGGAGTTGTTCTATGACTCCACGTTCTGGAGCAGCACCACTAGTTTCTCATCAGTTTAGGAACTAGAGTTCTTCGGTCTTTTTGGACCAAGGTAGAGGTTTTGGCCATAATAGCCATTCACTAGGTATTCAGCAATAGTAGGGTGGATCTGCTCAGGGTGGCTAGGTAGGGTTGCAGGTTCGTGGTATAGTTCATAATTTTACAATGGATAAGACCCAGCATGAGCAGGATCCCAGACCCTCTATAATTAGAGGTATTATTCTTGTTTCCTCTATTTTAGCTTCAGCGCTTTTGGATATAGGGGCTTCCCCTTGATTTATATTTGTTGTTGTTGTAGAGAGACTTGGGATCTGTATCTTTTCTTCTAATGATATCTTGACGTTAGAAACTATTTTGGGTACTCGAACAGCTATTGTATGTCAGTGCAAGGAGTTCCATCTTGATATTGGTGGGTGTCACTTCTTATGGGACCTTTATGTCCTAGAGATGATAGGTTATGATGTCATTCTTAGAATGGACTGGTTATTTCCCTTCTAGGTTGTTGTCAATTACAATCACCGTAGGGTGATTTTCACATCACCAGAGGATGGATCGTTTCTTCACAAAGGCGAATGGGATGTTCAGGCGAGCAGAGAAGGACTCGATCATCATGGAATGAAGTTACTGCCCAGATTTCTTGTCTATATCTGGATGATAGGGGGACTTCATAGATGAAATTTTATCTAGTGGTGGATCATTTTATGGACATCTTTCCAAAGGAGTTTTAGGTTTACCTCTATAATGAGTGGTGGAATTTTCTATTGAGCTTGTTCAAGGAGAGGCATAGATATCCATTCCTCCTTATAGGATGGCCACACCAAAGTTACATGAGCTCAAGAAGTAGTTGAAGGAGTTTCAGGAAAAGGGGTTTATTGGACCCAGTACTTCTCCTTGGGGTTTGCCTATCCTGATTGCAAAGAAGAAGGATGGTACCCTCAGACTTTGTGTGGATTATCAAAAGTTGAACCAATTGATGGTCAAGAACTGATATCCCTTACCGAGGTTGATGATCTCTTTGATCAGTTTCAAGGATCCTGAGTGTTCTTGAAGATTCAATTGATATTCAGTTACAATCATTTGTAGGTTAGACCATTTGATATACCTCTAACAGCCTTCTACAGCAGGTGTGGTCTATACGAGTATGTGGTTTTGTTGTTTAGTCTCACAAAAATGCATGCAGTCTTCATGAGACTGATGAACCGAGTGTTCCATCTATACTTGGATTCTTTAACGATGGTCTTCATGGAAGATATCATGGTTTACTCTCACACTCGACGCAACCATACCACACATATTGAAATCATTTTGAGTACACAAAGAGTGCATCAGTTATATGTTATTCTCTTAAAATGACACTTTTTGTCGGACCAAATTCACTTCCTGGGTCATGTTATCTTAGAGACAGGTGTATCGGTTGACCTAGAGAAAGTTATAGTAGTACTTTCCTGGGAGAAACTGAAGAACGTATTTGAGGTGTAAATTTTTCTAGGGCTATATGGATACTACAGTAATTTCTTATAGGAATTTTCATGCTTAGCAGTGCCACTGACGATCCTTTCTAAGAAGGGTGCAAAGTACTCATGGTTAGATTCTTGCGAGTCAGTCTTTCAGGAGCTAAAATGGAGGTTGACTTCAGCACCGATACTAATATTGCCAGATCTAGGAAAGATTTATACTATATAATGTGATGCATCATGTATCTTGTTGGGAGTAGTGCTTATGTAGGAGGGAAGGATTCGTTGTGTATGGGTCTCAGTAGTTGAGGCCACATGAGAGGAATTGACCAGTGCACAATCTTGAGTTGGCTGCTGTTTTTTATACTTTATGTTGTTGGAGACATTACCTATTGTAAGAGCATTTTGTGGTTTTCACCAACCAAAAAAGTCTCAAGTATATCTTCACTCAGTGTGACCAAAATTTGAGATATCAAAGGTGGGTTGAGTACCTTCAGTCCTTTGACTTTGATCTTTACTACACGCTTGGGAAAGGTAATGTTGTGGCTGATGCATTGAGCAGAGGACTCGGATAAAGGTAGTTTAGGAGGCCATTAATTAGTGGAAGCTTATGGATCTATTATTTGAGATGCATTTAAAGGTGAACGACATACAGGGGAAGACATTTCTTTCTTCTATAGCTGTTCCCTCTACTCTACTTGATCGAGTGAGAATGAGGAAGCTATCATATTCTGGAGTCCTAGTCCTACGGGGGACTGTGTCCAGAGAGGACCTTATTCCTAGATGGACCATAGGCGAGGATGAGATCTTGCATTTTCATGGGAGCATATGTGTGTCAAAATAAACACATGAGGAGATGATGATAGACTTTTAATCCTCACTTTGGGTAGTTCATCCTGGTGTCACCAAGATGTATCGTGATCTACATCATCAGTATTGGTGGCCAGGAATAAAGAGAGATGTTGTTGGGTTTGTTATTAGGTGTTACACCTGTCAGCAGGTGAAGGTAGAGCATCAATGACCAGCAAGGATTTTGCATCAGTTACCCATTCCCAAGTGGAAGTGGAACGATGTTTCAATGGACTTCGTGATTGGTTTGCCGAGGTCGCCTCGAGGGAATGGTGCAGTTAGGGTTGTCATTGACAGACTCATGAAGGTTATCCACTTCTTTCTGATCAAGTAGACCTTCATTTTTTATGATATTGGGAGGTTTTACATCCGAGAGATTGTACGTTTACATGGGGTTCCATACTCCATTATTTCAGAAAGAGACACATGTTATACTTCTCGGGTCTGGTAGGGACTTCAGAGAACTTTGGGAACACAGGTACTTATGAGTACAGCTTACCATCCTCAGACAGATGGCTAGTCCAAGCGTATGATTGAGGTGCTCAAGGACATGATTCGATCATGCATCCTGGATTTTGGAGGTTCTTGGGATAATCACATACCTCTTGTGGAGTTTTCCTATAATAATAGATTTTAATAAACTATTAATATGGAACCTTATGAGGCTTTGTATGGTAGACCATGTCGATCACCCTTATGTTGGATAGAGGCAGGAGAGGCAGTTATGCTGGGACCTCATCTTTTCCTAGAGATTATAGAGCAGATAGAGTTGATTCAGAAAGGGATGGATGCTAATTATTCAAGGTATAAATCTTATGCTGATTGAAGGAGATGACCTCTAGAATTCGAGGTCGGAGATAAAGTTTTTCTACGTGTCACATCGAGGTTGTGACACAGTAGGATTAGGAGATAGGGTAAGATTTCACTAAGGTATGTCAGACTATTCAAGGTTTTGGAAAGGATCAGTTTGGTTGCCTATCGGTTGTAGTTATCTCATAGGTATCAGGTTATGCACGATGACTTTCACGTTTCTCAGCTACGGCGTTACTTCTAGACCTGTCTCATGTCTTCCAACCTGTGGAGGTTGAGCTAGAGGTGGACGCGTCTTTTGAGGATCATCTTATCCCGATTATTGATCACAGTGAAAAGGTTCTCCATGGTTGGTATATTCCTTTGGTACGAGTGCTATGGCAGCATTGGTGATTACAGGACAAGACCTGGGAGTGGGAGGCTGATGTACAATCGCAATGGTCAGAGATGTTCGAGGATTCTTCTTCTACGCCATCTTTCTATGGAAATTCGGGGATGAATTTCTTTAATGGGGGAAGTTATTAAAAACCTGGATCTTATTTTTAGGTATGTATTTCTTTTTTGGTTTTTTTAGAAAAATAGATGTTTTTGTAAATTTCAGGAGTACATGCCATGCTCTTATATGTACACATCATGTACTTGGTTGTCGCAGGTGACCATGTACTGGCCGTGTAATGGCTGAGTACATCACTATGTGTGGTGACCTAGAGACTGCCTAATGTGGAGGTCGGATAAGGCATGTACATGCCATGTACTTTTAATGAACACATCATCTACTTTCTTTTTAGTTCATTAAATGGACTAGGGTCGCGTCTGATGGAAAGAACCATCTTCTTCTCAACATATCTCGTTCGGGAGTGAACGAGACCACGAATATTCTCCCAGCCCCCAACTCACCATCCATTATCTGATTCAACCTCTATCAGTTGTGTTTCAATCGCATTAGTGAGTTCTTCTTTCTTATTGAACCTCATCTCTAGATTTCTCCTATTTCACAATATATTCTTGGTTGAACGTTTTTAACATTTTTATAGATCTAAAGCGTTCTAGGGATATTCAAGGCATGAGGCTCATGTATATCGATCTCACAACACCAAGGTAGGTGGTTTGTGGCTTTCCATAGTTAGTCTTTGAGTTATATGTGAAAAATTTCCCAATACCCTTGTTTAGGGTATTGCGTTTTTAGGGTTTTTATCCCTCTTATTACCTGTTATTATTATTTTTATAGAGGTTAATTGTTTATGAATAGGGTTAAATTTTCCATGTTGTGGATGTTTCTCTTATGTTTTATTGTTTTGACCATTTGGTCTAACTTTCCTGTTAGGCTTATTTTCTTTCCATTTCTAGTATTGTTAGGATGGAGTGACATTATCTGACATGTTTTGAGATGTTATAGTCTATTTATCCAAATAGTTATTGAGGTTTACTTTGGCTGCCCTATATCATTAGGAATTAATGACTTACACAGTGCTGTGGGAACCTGGTGTAGTAGACCATTGGGAGAATGGACATAGATGGATACTCTAGAGTGTCTGTTTACTTTTACGTTGTGATACCACAGGGGGGTGGATGTAAGTGCTCCCTCATAGTGCATATAGTTCCACGTTGCAAGAAAATAGGGGGAATTGGACATTGAGTGCTTCCTCAGAATGTCTATAGTTACCGATACAAGAATACAAGGGGAATTAATGGTGAGTGATTCCTTAGAGATTCTTTTATAAAGCTAGACCATAGGTCTTAGACTGTGTGTGCCTCCCAAAGGGTTGCTGGTGTTGTTTGGTTGAACCAGAGGGGTTAGGCTCTGAGTACTTCCCAAAGGGTTACCTATTTGTGATTATCTGCTTACTTGAAATATGAAATTGAATTCATTTGAAACTATAGGATTGTTTACATATGAGTACTTCCTTGTTTACTGCATGTTTTTAATTATTGCCTACCATATATTTATTGATTTTTAGGCACAGATCTTTGGGTGGTTGCCTACTGGGATTAGTCTCACACCCTATTTGGATCATTGTTTTGGGACCAAGTAGATTATATTGTTTGTAGGTATAGATAAAGGAAAGCACCCTACTACTTCAGGTACATGATTTTTGTGGAGCTAGAGAGCATGGGACCAAGATGAAGCTTGCGATGCTACTAAATATTATCTATTTTCTTTTGTACTTTGGATTATTATCATATTCTAGCATTGTGACTTGTTTGGATTCTTTCCTAGACATATATATCGTGCATCATATATATATATATATATATATATGGTCCAGTTTATTTCTTCCAGTATCCTGTTGTTAACTTTTATATGATATTATTATTTCTTTCGCTATTGTTATCTGTTTTACTTATATTGTGTTACTCTTCCAATGGGGGCATAGTTTCCCCACTATCACACCCAAGGCCCTCACTACTAGTCGGCAGCCTCTGGCGTTCAGGGAAATGCTCTTGAGGCCATGTGACCAACCGGGTAATGGGCACCTCGGGGCGGCACTCAAAACTAGGACGTTACCACATCCATACCCTCAATATATAAGCTTTACTTTGGTAAAATTTTTATCCAAGTAATCCCTTTGGTACAAATCAAAAGGAGTTACCCAAATAAGAGGTAACATATTTCCTCAATATATTTAGCTTTATTTCCATTCTCAACCCTCTCAACTATCTTCATTTCATGCTTAAATAAAAAAACCAATATCCTAAATATACTGATATGTTTTTATGTTAAGGTTTATACCTACACTTGTACACACTTCCATCTAATGGGTATTGAACTTTCCATTTTTGAGTGTTGTGAACTTCCACCTCACAAAACGATGACTGTTCGTTTTTTCCTTTACTACCACACATGATTGAAATTATGATGGAAAATATATTTATATATGTGATATATATGATATTTATAGTTCATTTATTCTTATGTAATTTTTATATAGAACATATCTTTATTCTTTCTATCCTATGGGAATATGATAACATCATTTGGGGAAGTGTGGACTACTGCCTCCTTAAACTGATGCAATTCATTCACGCTATACACGGAACATATTATAGATGATTTTAATAAATATATATAAAATATATAATGAAGATATGATACTTGAATTATAATATACAAATACATCATTTATTTTTCAATCTTTTAATATGAAAAAGAAATGGAAGTAGCGTTCATTCGTATGGACAACCTACCGTCTCCATGAATGGTGCATTAAATTTCTTATCTCAAAATATTATGAAATATTATAAATTCATATATACCGAATACATATGATAATTAAATCGTGGTATAAATTTTTTATATGATCAAATAATGATCTAATAAATAGAAACAACATGTAATAAGTAAAAATAAACACGAAAAACTAGGCAATTAACACCTCAAATAGTGAAAATAATGAATGTTGATAACAAAAGGGTAATAAGATTTTATAAGAATATCATATATGATATCATAAATATTAATATAGTTCTTTTTTAAGTTATTTACATGATTAAAATCCCTATTTTCTAAATAAATCAAAAAAATCCAACCATTCCAAAATTATTTATTGAAGAAAATTTTACACTTTGTTTTTTACCGATGTTTTCAAAGGAATCTTCTTGTTACTTTATGAAAAAGTACTTTTTATAATCTTTTACTGTAAAAAATGAATGTTATTTTTAAATTGTATGGAATTTATGGATTTACCCACCATAATTTATTTAATGATTCCTTTGTAAGTTTAAAAGGATAAATTTTAAATAATATTTTTGAAGTGATTTTCAAAGAAATGTTTTTCAAAATGTTTTTCAAAATAAAAAGGATATTTTACTCAATAATGTTTTAAAAATATCTTTTATATTATTGATATTCATTAATGACAAAAATACATCATTTCTACTCCACTTGTTATATGTTTTATTGATACCATCCTTATTATTTATTTGGATAGTTTATGATTTATTTTGCTAAGGATAGTATTAGCATTCACTTCCTTGAGTCCAATGTAAGTCCACCCGAAATATTAAATTTCCTATGATCATTAGATATTTAATTTCCTCTAACAATCCATTTCATTTATAATGGATAATTTTATTTACTAAATAACATATCACTTTACATATGGTGTTTACTTTGATAGTTATTTGATTATCTGAGGAAATATTGATAAATCTTTATTCTTTATTTCATATGGATATTTGATAAGATATATTATTTATTAATTAAATAAATTATTTGATATTTGGAATGATTTGGACCAGAAATTATGGTCATGTCCTAGAATTTATATAATCCCTTGATGAATCGATAGGTTCACATGAGAAAAATAAGTTGCACAAATTAAATGAGCTTCTACGAGTAGTTTTAAACTATCTGGAGGATAAATCTTGATAGTAACGGTTTTCATGTGTCTGAGGCATGACATACAATAATTAAGAATTCCCTTAATTTGGATTTAGTTATTATTTATCCATTATATTTTTCATCAACATATCTATGGATGCATTTCATTCACAGTTCATTGATTAAATGGCATTTGTTTCAGTTTCTTGCCTTAATAAATTTATTTTTCCTTATCTAGTAAATTGAATGGAATATGTTTCTAGTTATTACCCTTCCATATTCTTTATGCACTTCCTTATTAGTTTTTTTATTTCCTAGTATGTTTTTTCAGTTATTTACCATTATATAATTATTATTATCATTGATTTATTATTTCTTCCTTCATAATTTACCCTTACTGAGCATTTGAGATCACCACTATTTTGTTTCCATTCCCCAAGAATCTAAGAAGAATAATATAAAATATATTTAGATATATATTACATGGAATAAATTTACCATAAAAGTTATTGAGAAAAAAAATTATGTTGTAATTAGTGTATTCATTTATAATGCAAGACTCGTGTATGTCTTTGGTTTACCAAGACTAATAAACTATTCGATACTTTGGTATGTGATTTACATGTATATTATTCCAATTTAAGGATATTAGACACTAGTTATAGTATTTATGGGGTCATTTCACTACATAAAAGGCCTTTAAGTGAAAATAAAAGGTGTTTTGTCCAAAGAAGATGTATTGTTCTTGACCAGGTGTTTTTAGTTTATTTTTTCTTCCTCATTATTCAAATATTACTTAATAATGATGATATAATGACATAATTATATTCCACATATTGAGATGTTATTATGTTAATTTAATAACCTATATCAATCTCCAAACTCTATAAAATGGTAAAGGAATCCATTATTCATGTGTACGATGGACTACTACCTCACGGACCGATGTAATTTATTTTCCATCACCACCTCTCATTGGTGGTTATATTAATGGGTTTAATGTATATATTTGATATTACTGTCATATATATATTTCTTTAAATATAATATAACACCTATTTTCTTAACTTTTTGTTCACTAAAAAATGATAATGTCATTCGTGCATACTTGCGGACTACCACCTCTATAAAGCGATGTGATTCATTTTTCATCACAACATCACATGGATTATAAGTATATTTAAAAGAAATATAATTGTATTTATGAATGATCATTATTTAAATATAAAATAATACTTACATTCTTTATATAATTATAATTAATAAATGGAAAATTTAAAAATTTGTATATAAGATCTACCATCTCCCTAATTGTAACATAGTTCATTTTTTATAAACATATTTCATAATTCGTTTTAAAATAATAATTGATGAATAAAATTGACAATATTTTCCTGATTATTATTATGTAGATGATTTAATAATGACCTCATTTCCCATAATCAACCTACCAATTTCATTTTGGGCATAAGAGACAAATATTTTCACAACACCCACGGTGAACTTAATTGATTATGTACCTGTATATAACATGGTAGTAAGTGAAAAAAAAAAGAATAATAAAAAAGAAAAGGGTTATCAGTCAAGAAAATAATTAACATAAGTTTATTATTATAGAATATAAGGAATGTGAACGATAAATTATACTCATAGTTAGGGACTTTCTTTAAAAAATCATCTTTGAAGGATTCCCTTAAAACACCCTTTTTCATTTATGTCCGTATTTTTAATATTATTTTTTTGAATTATTTATATTAACATAAAATAGTTTTAAAGGATATTTTATTTCTCATTTTTCTTTATTTAAAATGTTTTAAAAAGGAATATTTCTATGAAATGTTTAAAATTTGATTACAAAAATACAAAAATAATGTTCTATTCTAAAATATACAGATACAACAACATTTTATACCATCATGACTATTATTTGATATTTGTATTACTTTATGAGATTTAATGTTTTATTCAAATAAAACTACTCTTTACTATTTTCTAGTTATTTTTATTAAAAATGTATTCTTAAAAGAAATGATTATTTTTATATCTAAATTTATTTTTCATACAAATGTAAAAGATTTTTTCAAAGATTTTAAGATAAAAAGTGAAACAATAAATTTTTTTATTCATAATATGGTAATTGAGAATTATATATGAGAAATAGGATATCTTGATACATTCTATATGATAGGTTGATCCCTATTATACCTCACAAGTGAGCTATATATAGTATATATGAATAGTGATTCCCATTATAATTCTCCAATGCATTGGGTAAGATTTATGTTTTTAAGATGACTATGAGAGTTATTACAAGTATAAATGTGATAGTTATTTCAAGTTTAACTATGATGGTTACTCCAAATTTAACCACGATGGTTTTTTCATGTGTAATCATGAGGGTTACTCTATATGTAATAATGACATGGAAATGATGCCCCAAGTTTCTTATAAGAATTTTGTATACTATCTATGTGTTTTAAATGTTTTATTTGAGAAAAATGTGTGTGTGATTTCCTTGTGGAAATGATTTCTTAATTCTGATCCAAGAATATTGGGATAAAGGTATTTTTTTTCTTGTATTTTCATGTTTTTAAATAGCATAATGGTTTTCCTCTTTTTTGTGTACCTTACTAATATTTTTGTTCTCATCCCATGTTTTAAAAAGTTTTTCATAGGGTTTAAGGATGGGTAAGGAAGAAAGAAAAAGTCAAGTTAAAAGTGGTGAATATTTCTCATCAAAAGAAATCATATTTTTTATGTTTTTTATAGGAAAATGGATACTTAGGAGAAGTTTTATCCTTGTAATATAAGGGGTTGTTATGTAAGATTTATGACATAATTCTCTAAAACTATCAACCTAAAAAGAAGTTCTAATTTAAGAGAATTAATTCCTAACTCAAAACTGAATATTGTGTAATGTTTAAGGTCGGGTCCTTGTACTTACTATGTTGAAATTATGGGATAATATGAATGGAAACACTATCTATGAATGATAAGGGAATCTTAAGGATAAATTATATTCCCATTATAAAAAATACATTTATGTATTTATATAGGAATTGCCTACTCATCCACCCAAGTGTGATGTTAAGTTTTCCATTTAACTCATTCTGGATGCATGATCCATATCTAAAACTCCATATAGAATAAAACCAGTGGAGTTGGTATTGTTAAAAAAACTAATTGAGTTTTTTGATATTATATTTTAATGCACAAGTGTTTCCCCATGGGGAACCCCTGTTTCATTCATGAAAAATAAGGATCGGTAAATGATATTTTGAATCGATTAAAGTAAGATTAATTCCATTATAATAATTAATAATTACCCTTTTACAATCATTGATGAATTATTAGATAAAATTCATGGTGAACAATATTCTTAAAAGATTTGTCTTCACTATGGTTATCATAAATTAAGCATAAATCAGAAAGATGTACTGAAGATGAAATTTCATACTAGATATAGACATTATTATTTTATTGTAATTACCTTCAAAATGAATAATGAACATTCTGTTTTTAGGATCTGATAAATATATTATATATGTATTATATTGATATATTTATTGTGGTGTTCATTGATGATATCTTGATATATTTTAAAATATATAAAGTGTATGAGAAACATTTGTGAATAACTCTTGAATGACTCCAAGAAAAATAATTGTATAGAAAATTTATTTTTTGTAAATTTTGGCTCTATAAAGTTTATTATCTTAACCATATTATCCCCAAAGATATAATGTCTATTGAACCATAAAAAATGTGTTCAAATAATTTCCTACAAGGACTAATATAATTGAGATATGTAGTTTACATTTCATAGTAGTATACTGTCAGTGGTTTAAAAAATATTTCTGATTGTCCGACCAATTAGCCAATTTACCAAATAAAGGGATCAAATTCACAAGGTCTACTGAATGTGATATAGAGATTGATTAATGAACCTATATTGAATTTACCATTATGAAAGGAAGTATTCTCAGTGTATAGTCATTCATTAAAAAAATTAATTGATTATGACGTTGTGAAAAGTGATATAGTGGTTTCTTATGGATCAAGGAAATTTAAGATACACTAACAAAACTATACAACTCATAACCTTTAGTTGGTAGTGGAAATATTTTCCTTCAATATATAGAGGCACTATCTTTATGGAAATAGATGAAACATGTCTAAGAACCATAAAAGTTTGAATTATATTTTCTCTAAAAAATACTTCAACATGAGCGAAATAAAACGGTTGGATCTTTTAAGGACTATTAATTATTGATACACTACCACCCTAGGAAGGAAAAAAATGTGGTTTATGTATTGAGTAGGGACCATGGAGTTCTTTTTATGATGAGGATTAATAAGGATCCTATATTTAAAGAACTTTTAACTATGTATATGATAATTTTTAGTCAAGGGGGTCCATCATTCCTTTCAAAGAAATTGCTAAATCATATTTACCAAAAATGATAAAAATGTAAGAGTATAAAGATTATGATTTAAAATAAGGATTATAGTAGAAAATGATGGGAAATTGAAAAACATCATTTATAATGATGGAGTGTGGAAGTTTGGAAGGATTTTAGTTGTTCCATCTATACACGAACTAAAGAGGGAGAAACAAAAAGAAGCACATTGCCCAAATTTCTATATACACTTTGGTATCACAATGATGTATAGGTATTTAAGAGATAATTTCTGGTGGTATAGAATAAAGTAGGAAATTTCGAATAGTGGGTCTATATGCTTAGTATACCAGTAAGTACGGGATTAAATAAAACATCCTAAGGGCATCATGAAACCTATTATTATACCTATATGAAAGTGGAAAAATATTAAATTACACTTTTTCATAGGCTTTTCTTAAACTATAAGGAATAATGATGTTATATGGGTCATCATCGATCGCCTTACTAATTCTAAATGTTTCTTAATAGTAAGAGAATACTTACCCCTGGATTTCCTCTTATGGATATATATCAATGAAATTGTGAGACTTTATTAGGCTCCTCTATAAATTATTTAAAATCATAACACTAGGTTCATATGAAAATTTTGGAAGATTATTAAAAAGGATCTTAATACTAATGTATATTTAATAAATGCCTACCAACCCCAAACTGATAGAATGTTTGAAAGGAATATTCATACACATGAATATATATTAAGGTTATTTTCTCTGGAATTTCATGGAGTATGGTATCTTTATCTACCTTTGGTATATTTTTCATGAAATAATAGTTTCCATTTGTGTATCCATGTGGAACTATATGAGGCATTGTATGGGAATAGATTCCATAATCTATCTTATTAGGAAGAAGTTCGAGCAAAAAAGTTAGTAGGCCCAAAAATTGTGTAGGATAGAACTGTGAATACGTGGACTATACAGAATCATATCAATGTATCTCAAATAAGACAATAGATATTTTCTAATAATCAAAGGAAATAATTGAAATTCCTTGTTATGACACCCCGAACTCACACTTCAGGATTCAGTGCTTAAAAATGCTATGTATTTTTTTCTATAAGATACTATACAAGTACACATCACATAATACAATCCAAAATCTTTTTCAATATTGGTTCTAGAGGATTATACAAGAACTTACAATATATCAAAGTCTAATAAGATAAAATATTTATAATATTTAATTTTCTTCACACACACGCTAACTCTTTAAGTTATGACATCCATCTACGAACTTCTTAGATACCTGTGTAAATCATTTTAAAACATGGGATGAGCATTCAATTTCCCAATAAGGGGTTTTAAAAATCATTGAAATAACTATTATAAAATCTCATTTTTAAAATAACTTTTTAGAAATACTTTTATAATTTATTTGTAAATACCATGAAAATATTATTGAAAACTCTTACACTTTTGAAAATAATTTATTAATATAAATTTCTTGTGTTCAAAAAATATTTTAAAAATAATCCAATGGTTTTTATAAAAAAAATATGGATTATTTTAAAAATAAAACATTTAGGAATATTAAAACATTGAAGTTTTTCTTAGGTCAACCCTCTTGCTGAGGTATGGGTTCACTCCCTAATTACCTACCATATTTACAATGTTCAAGTTCCATTTTTAATCATTCTTATATATATATATATATAATTTCACTGCAGTTTTTACTCTAAAATCATGATAGCATTGTTACATTTATTTATAAGTATATATATTTATTTATTTATTTATATATACTTTCATAAGAAAACCTGAAACTTATAAATATCATCTCAATAATAAATTTATTTAATAAATGGAATTAAAATATAATTAAAATTCACTTTGAAAATAATTTACTATAAAGGAATTAATTTTTCACTTATGAACATAAATTAAAGACTTAATAAAACATTAATTGGTACATGCGTGAAATGTCACAGGTTACAGATAATGGCCATATATTATATTTTAAATGTCATTCATGAATGTATAAATCATTTGAACACATAAAATGATAATCTTTATTTCTCAAATCATTAATTTAAAAAATACATATGGAATGATATATTTCCAATATTAAAAAAAAATTTGATAAAAATAAATTTCAAACATGAAAAAAAATTTAATTAATAAATTAAATCTTAATTTCATATTAAATTATTTCTCTTATTAAATGGTATTCAAAATATAATCTTAAATTATAATAAAAACCAATATAGAACAGAATTTTAAAACATAATCTTTTGATAATTTTGAATAACACGATAATATATACATACACTTGTTTGAAAAATAAATAAAGAAATATATGAAAAATGGAGTTACCCATAAAAATAAAATTTCAAATGAAATAATTGAAAATAAAATAAATGGTCAATCCCTTATATAAATTATAAATCTAATTATATAATTTTTTTAAAAATATCTTATAAATAATTTATAGAAGACTCTTGCTGATGTTTTTGGGAGAAAACTTCTTATATTTTTCCTTTAGATAGTCCCCCTATAATCTCTCATACTCACGGAACAAAAAAATCGGAGAATATGGCAATATAGGCTTCCCATAATATACTCATCAAAATATGCAGAAGAAACAAAATAAGGTCGTTTCCTTCTCCTCTAGCTAGCCTTTTGTACTCCCTTCTATACACTCAGTATGAAAAAATTAAGTGTATTTTATTTCAACTTTATGAGAGATTTTAAATTCTTATATCATATTTCATTGTAAGTTGTAACATATGAGATTATTTGGTAATTAGAAATAAATAGATATATATATTAACTATATTATTTTAAGAAAAATTAATTTAATTGCATGATCAACCAGTCTACATCAAATTTAGATTTTTATTTTATAGATTGATTAGTAGAAAACATAGAAAAATAGATTCAAGTATTCAACATGAAATTTCATTAAACAAAGTTATAATTGACAGATGATATTAATATCAATCGGATGTGAAGAATTAGTGACAACAAAATTGGTTAAGGAAGAAAAATCCAGAAAAGACAACTGATGCTCTTGACATAGTTGGAAAAAACATTGAACATATAAAAAATTAAACTGTAAAATGATGGATAGGATGATGAAATAGACCAACTGAAAATAAATTTTCAAGAAGATTTAGGCACTAAAAAATACACACCTACATTGAAGAGAGTTTTTGACTCTAGAATCTGATTTGAATATCAAACCACATATCCACACTCTATATCACATTCTCTCTGCTGGAAACCCAAAAATGACTCATATATAGCTGGTGATGTTTAGTAGTGGCCTCTATATTACTCTTGATGGCCTTTAGACTCAACATGTATGACTTAAACTCTCAGTGTGCTCACTATTGATTCATCATGATGATGAAACCCGCACTTCCACCTACATCGGCCTCTCCACTAAAGTCAAAACCCCTTTTCAATTTCCCAACTTCTCTCTCGACTTCAAAACCCTTAAATCAATTTCTCTATTTTCTCTATTTTATTATTATTGTATATATTTTTGTTTTAATATTTGTAACATAATTTTGAAATCATAGATTTTAACAAAACATTGATATTATTATTCTTTATAATTCTTATACATCTATTTTAATGTTTTTAAATTTTATTTATTTATATTATCATTTATATAATTTATTTAATAAAATTATATTCATATAAAATATGAAACATAATTCATATATATTTATATTTTACATTTTTTAAATATTACTTTATTTATATATACAAGTATAAAATTTTAATTATAATTATAAATATTATATAAAACTAACTTCAAAAGTTACTTAATAAAATTGATTTATATAAACATAAGTATTTATAATTCTAAATTATTTCTATTTTAAATTTTAAATTATGATTCCTTAAATATATTTATTAAAAAAAGTTTTATATTATTTTTTGTCAATTATTTAATAATTAATTATATTATATTATATTATATTAAAACAAATTTTAACTATTTTCAACATGAAAAATATTATTTAATAATTTGTTCTCATAAATTAATATTTGATTAAAATTTCCTTTTATTATTATTACTAACATTGAATTATTGTTTAAATAAAATCATAATAATAAAATAAATAATTATTTTATTAAAACTCGAGATATTACATCCCACCCCAAATAATTTCAACCACACAATTTTTCCATCAGACTTAAGGGAATTTTGAATTTTTATCATTTGACTTAAGACAAAGTAGAATTTCTAAGGGAACTTAACTATCTAAAGAAAATTATATCACATAATTTTGTCCCCTAAAATGAAAACATTTATTCTCTAAAGTTGTCTAGATTGTTACTCTGATACCAATTATAACACCGTAAACACGTGCTTTCGGATTCAGTGCTTAAAAATACTATGTATTTTTTTATAAAAGATATTATATAAATATACAACACATAATAAAATATATGACTTTTTCCGATCTAAGTTCCATGAGATTTTAGAAGAACTTACAATATATCTGATTTTAATAAAATAAAATAATTAAATCATTTAATTCACATCATGTTCATGATAACTCCTTAAGTGATGAAGTACTTCTTAGAACTTCCCAGATACCGGTGAAACTAATTTTAAAATATGGTATGAGAATTCAATCGCCCGGTAAGGTGTCTTAAAAATCAATGAAATATCTTTTATAAAATTTCCTTTTGATAATAAATTTTGAGAAATACTTTTAAAATTATTTTAGAAATATCATGATAATATTATTGAAAACTATTTAACTTTTTAAAATAGTTTAATAATTGAAATTACTTACGTTCAAAAATTATTTTAAAAATAATCTAGGGGTTTTTCTAAAAACAATATGCAAGATTTTGAAAACAAAACACTGAGGGCACTTAAAATATTGAAGGTTGTATTGGGACTTCCCACTTACAAGGGGTGGGTTCACTCCTCAATTCCCAACCATATTTACAATGTTCAAGTAACGGATTTTATAAAAACATTTTTAATCTTGCTTACATATATATATTTTCACTAGAGTTTTTATTCTAAAATACTGATAACATCTTTACATTTATTTAAAAGTATATATATATTTATATATAATTCCATGAGAAAATGTGAAGCTTCTAAATATCATCTTTATCAAACATTTATTTAATACATTAAATTAAAATTTAATTAATATTCACTTTGAAAATAATTTCCTATAAAGGAATTAATTGTTCACTTATGTACATAAATTAATGATTTAATAAACTTAAACTAGTACATTAATGAAACTTATTAGGTTATAGATAATGGCTATATATTATATTTTAAATCACATTCATGAATGATAAATTATTTTCACACATGAAATTATAGTCTTTATTTATCAAAACATTATGTTATAAAATACACATGGAATGATATTTCTCAAATATAAATAGAAATATTTTGATGAAAATAAATTTCAAACATGGGAATTTTTTATATAATAAATTAATTATTAATTTCCTATTAAATTATTTCCCTTATTAAATGGTCATAAAAATATATGCTCCAATTATAATAAAAATCCATATATATATATACAATTGAAAATAGAACCTTTTGATGATTTTGAATAACTTGATATTATATACATATACTTATTTGAAAAATAAATAAAATTAATATTTGAAAAGAGTAATTTCCTTTAAAAATATAATTTCAAATGAAATATTTAAAAATAAAATAAGTGATCAACCCCTTACATATATTATAAATCTAATGAAATAATTTTAAAAAAACTCCATTACAAATCATTTGCAGAAGACTCTTGCTTCTGTTGTTGGCATAGGAGTTATTATTTTTTCCTTTGGACTCTCTCCCTAAAATCTATCATACTCATGGAATAAAAAAAGGTGAATATAGTATTATATCCTTTCCACACTCTTCTCACTAAAAATATTAGAAGAAACAAAACAATATTGTTGCCTTCTCCTCTAGCCAGCCTCTCCCACACACCCTACTATACACTCAACAAGACAAAATTAAGTTCATTTTATTTCAACTTACTAAGTGGTTTTAAATAATTAGATTGGATAATAGTGTAAGATATAATAGATGATATCATTTGTATGGTAGAAACATATTTTTTGTAACTAACTTATCGGATGAAAAACAAATCTATGTGCATGATCAACTGGACCACATTAAATTGATATTATCATTTAAAAGATTGATTAGCGGAAAATGTTGAAAGTTTGATACAAGTATTAAACATGAAAGAATATTAAACCCAGTTCTAATTGATATATGATAATAATATTAGTTTTATGTGAAGAATCAATGATAACAAAATTGATTAAGGAAGAAAAATATAAAATAAGAAAACTGATATTGTTGATATAGTTGGAAAATACATTGAACATGTCTCAAATTAAATATGAAAATAATGGAAAATATGACGAAATAGACCATCAGATAACCTGATTTTAAGAAGATTTAGACACTACCTAATAATACACACCTACCTAGAAGAGAACTATAGACTTTTGCAACCAATATCACTCTTGAACCACATATCTGAGCTTTGTATTACCTTATATCCACTCATAACCTTGAAACAAATCAGATCTAGCAAGTTATGTTCATTGGTGACCTCCATCTCACTCAAGATAGCCTTCAAACTTGGAATGTATAACTCAAACCTTCATTGTTCTCTCCCATGATTCGTCCTAAAGACGAAACCATCACTTCCACATATATCAGACTCTCCACTGAAGTCTAAACCCCTTTTCCTTTTCCCCACTACTCTCTCGACTCTGCAAATCTTAAATTTATTTCATTATTTTATCCATTTTATTATCATTATATTTTTTTATTTTAATATTTATCAAATAATTTTGATAACTTAGATTTTAACTAAACTCATATTTTGTTATTTCTTACATCTATTTTAATGTTTTTAAATTCAATTTATTTATATTATCATTTATATAATGTTTCCAACAAAATTATGTTCTTATAAAATATTATACATAATTCATATATATTTATATTTTACATGTTTTGAAATTTACTTTATTTATATAAACATGTATATAATTTTAATTATAATTATAAATATTGTATAAAACTAAATTCGAAAGTTAATTAATTGAATTGATATATATAAACTTAATATTTTATAATTCTATAAAATTGTAATTTTAAATGTTAAATTATAATACCTTAAATTTATTTATTAAAAAAATTATTTTATTTTAATTTAATGATTTAATAATTAAAGAAATTAGATTATATTAAAACATATTTTAACTCTTTTCAACTAGTAAAAATCCTATTTAACAATTCCTTATAATAAATTAATATTCGTTTAAAATTTTCTTTTATTATTATTACTAATATTTAATTGTTTTTTAATTAAAATGATAATAATAAAATAAATAATTCATTTTATTAAAACTCAGGATGTTACAAAAGTGAATGATCATGTATTCTTAAAGTTATTTCCATAGAAAGCTATTGTAAGATTTGGTAAAAGTGGGAAGTTAACACTTAGGTAAATTGGGAAATTTGAAATTCAATGGAGATTTGGAGTTGTAGCTTACCAATTGGTTATGGAAACAATCCTTCATAAAGTACATTAAGCCTTCCATGTTTCATTATTATGAAAATATATATTGAATCCAATTCATATAATTGCATTATAGTTAATATAGTTAGGACATGAATTGTTTTATAATGTAGATAATTTCAAGATTATTGACATTAGAGAGCATGGGTAATAGAATTGGATAACTTGGATACTGAAAGTACTATAGAGAAATCAAAAACTAGAGAATGAAAAATGGCCACCTAAAGAAGCTATGGGTAAGGAATACCAATATTTTTTACTGACTAGAAGTTAAATTATTTATTCTGAAATAAAAAATGAGGATAAGTGAGACACCAAATAGTTCAAATAAAATGGTATGTTAACACAGTAATAGATCACAGAATCATTAAAAACAAGACTAAAATTATTGGAATCGCTTACCCTATATAGTCCCCATTAAAGTGAATATACCTTCATACCCGGATCTTTTTTGACTAAGTCTTCAAAGTAGGTGTCTAGCTTGTCCCACGCTTGTATGTATTGCACTACATTAATATTCATTTCATTGAAGCCACATGATTAAATTTGGTCTTGTTTTCTGATCCATTCTCTTTGATCCTCATTGAAATTGACTTGAAATATTCTTTATAGTATCATGTCTACCTCCTCCTTTCAAGCCTTAATCTATAAGGACCCAACCCACAATTCATTATTATAATTTAAGATGAATTCTAGATACATTCCTTTTTCTTTTTCTTTTTCTCTATCCCCCATCTCTTCCCCACCATCCTTCCCATGTTCTTTGGGTTCACTGCTCTAGGTGTTTTGATTTCCTATTCTTATATCCAGACTCTTCTTGAATTCTTAGACATAGGTCATTGTTCCTCTAACCATCTCCTTGTTCTTTCTAGAATAACTTGTTTCCATCACCATAGGTAGCTAAGAGTAATCCTTTCGACCTTTATTTTTCTTCCCCTTAACCACAATACATTCCCCTATATCATGGTTCCCCTTCAATATATTTTTATTTCTTGGAATATGAATCCCTTTATGACATGATCCCTCCATATTGTTAGCTGAGAATTGGCTAGATATCTCTTTATCATAATCAACCTCATAGAATCCTTGGTCAACTATGCAGTTTTCCTATGATAAAGGTGTAGACATGCCCAAATCAGATAATTCTTGATTCACCTATTCTTGAACAGTCCTTGAGGGATTTTTATCCGGATTTGGTTGTTCCTCATCCAACCCTTCAAAAAATTTACTTAGATTAATAGGAAAGCTTCTTTTTCCTGGACATATCATGCTCGTTGGATTCTCCCAAACCTCTATAAAGCATAATATTCTTAATTATAATTATTCTAGGCCCTATTACTCAATGAGTTTCCTTATTTATCATCCTGTATTTCCTCCTCAACATGAGGTAGGGACTATGGAATGAGGGATCTTGGTTCCCCAGAGATGACTCTGAACACCTCCTCAACCCCTCTTGGACCATAAGGTCCCTCCCTCTGATTAGAATCATCTTATGCTATAATAATATGGTTCAATGTGTGGTAATCAGTATCTTAGGTTCATTATTATGGTCTTAGGAAATATTTAGTCCCTTACTAATCCCTTCATCCTTGATGAAATGATGAAACAAGATGCCCTAACCATTTTCAAGATGATTAGTAATCAATCGAGGACTCCAAAACCACAACTTTCTTCCATCATAATTATTCACAGACTACGATCCAAATCCATTATATCAGAGGAATTGAAATATAGACCTCAATAAAGATTCATATAGATATCAAGTGACAAACAGTAGAAGTTTTCCAATCATAACATAAATAATGGCCCAATATGTTCCCCATCATACTGATAGTTGATGGATTTTGGAAAGGGAAAATATGTTCTGCAAAACATACCCACACCATCATGGAAGGAACATCATGTTTCATGGGAAGTTCATATGATCATAAAAATATATATAAGTGGCACACATTAACATATTGACTAGCTATGAACCAGGTAGAAATCATGTCATCCTCTAAGAAAAATGAATTATCATATGATGCATATCGAGAAGGATGACCAACGATCGTTCTAAAAGACCCCAAGAAACAAAGATGAACCTATTGAAGGCATAGACTAAAGGTAGCTGATTCTTGAAGCAATAAAACAATGTCAGATTGAGAAGATCTAAAGCCTCTATGAACTATTTATTCAAAATTTCTATCTAATGAGAACCGTTTATGACATCTAGAACCTTAGGGATAATCGAAATTACTAGGAATGGAGGGAAATAATTAGGATAATATAATAGAAGGAAGGGAATATTCCTAGAACCATAAGATGATAGATAGAGATTCCCACCCCCTCTCCCCCCAACCACCCACTTAGGAGGGAGGGGCCAGAGCCATAGATGGAGCTTCCATAGGGCATCACAATGAGAAGAGTAAAATTTCTTCTCATAACCCAATAGTTTTTTATTATATTAAATGTAACCAATTTAATGGAGTAATGTACTACTCGAGACCCTACTATAGTAGGTAAACACTACAACCCAAAAATATTAAGTAATGTGCAATAAAAAAAATCTTTTATTAATTAATTTATTTAAAAGATAAATTCATGTCTTTATTTTACCAAATTAACATCATTTTGGATCTATCACTTCTATATTAGCATAAGATGAATTTTTTGTTTTTCTAAAATAATTGGTTTTTAGATAAATATTGAAAAATACAACTTTTACCAAAACATGGAATTTTATGACATTATAAGAAATACATGGAGGTGTATAAAACATTTTAATTTATAAATTAAGTATTTAATATTGGAAACTACACATTATAAAAATACTTTATTGAATTTTTAAATCCTACAATTAAAATTTTAAGGAATTAAAATATAATTTCTAAAAAAGTTGTTTTTGTATTTTATTTAATATAAATTTTATTTTGGAAAAAATGGATTTATTTTAAATTTAAATAACTTTATAATTGACCAATTTATATCATGAAAATTATTTACATTGATAATTTTATCATACACATAAATTTTAATCTTAAAAATGCACCTTTTATAAAATTGTATTTTTATGTGTTACATGTGATAATGTTAAAATTGATTTTTCATACATATATAAATTTTATCCACTAAATATATTTCATTTTTTTAATCATTATCTATGAATTATTTATTAATAGAAAATTTAATTTTTAGGCATAAAAAATAATTTATATAGATAAAAAACTAGTTAACATGGTAAAACTAGAAATGAAAAAGTAATAAATCTAAGGGTAAATAGCTTGAAAAATGTATAAAACATGTTATAATTGAGTTTTTTAGATATTATGAACCCTATATCATCCAAAAATATATTATTTTATATTTTTTAGTCACTTTATGTGTGTATAATATTCTCTCTTTATATTAAGTTGAAATATTTACAAAATATTCATTCCCACCGATTATAAATGGGGCCTCACACCACCCCTTCAATACGACTAAATTTTCTTTACCTACTGGAAATATACCCATATTCCATATGATATAATCCTATTTTACCATATTAATAATATGGTAATGATATATTATCTTAATCCATCCCTTTCCAAGGAGTCCTCTAAGGGGAAGCCTAAGTCCTCAATGTGAGTACCAATTTTCCCTAATTTTTTTCTTTTCTATATTACTTTTATAAATATATTTTTATAATTACTATATAATTATATGATTATTTATTTTATAATAAATTTTATTATTCCAAGGGAAGAACCTTTAAAAATCATTCCCTATATCGCTTAAGGAAATAAAAAATGACATTCATGTGTGTGTACAAACAATCGCCTCCATAAAACATCATGTTTTTCCTTGAGAACTTTAAATAGATGGTTCTTATTTTGAATTTAACAAATAAGTATTATATTTACAAAATATTTTATATTATTAAATGATAAATAATATTATATATTTCTATTGTTCTATAGAAAAATTAATCATCAATTATAAGTACATGCGAACTACCATCTCCATGGAATGATTGATTTATGTTTTTATTTTCTTCACCACCTTTTAGGGATGGTCATGTGAATATTTTTAATGAATAAATATATTTTTTATAGAATTATTAAGTTTATTCAATGAAAATAGTGAAACCTATTAAAAATATGTGTAATAAATAGTTGTAGTAAATTCAACCATCCAAATGAGTGTTCCAAGAGAAAAAAAAGGATTTCAGCGTACTATGTAACAACTTTTTATTGGTTACCTAATTCTTATAATTATTTTTAATTCAGATATAAGATAATAATGAAAACTAAATAAGGTAATTATTCTTCTACTAAACTTATATCACAACTAAATCACTTCATAATCTGCCATTAATTATGGTATGTTCTTTTTTGGTTCGGTTTAACAACCATCTTAAACAATGTTATAAATTTATATCATCGAGTACAAGATGAATTTTATTTATGGTAATATGTGATATAAATAAATAAATAAATGTTTTATTTTATTTATAGTATGTTAACATTCATATTTATCTCATTATTTATGATACCAAGGTTTCTTATTTAAAAATCACTAAAACAAGTTTGTCGCTGATTTCATCTTTAAGGGTCATATCCAAGAAACATCCATTGAATGAAATTATATTTAAAAACCTGAAACATTAAAAGAATAAAATTTTATTCAATAGATAACGTGGAATTAAAAACTGAGATTAAATAACCCAAAAAATATGTTTCTTTAAATTTCATCCCTTCGATAGCTTATGATGCACACAACCCCGAGTCTAAAGGAACCATAAAATAAAAATACATTATAACCTACCTGTTAAATTGTTAGGTATGAATAATACTAACTAAATTATTAAAATTTAATGGTTTAAAAATTTATAAAATAAATTCAATTAATATGTTTTTCTATATGTAAAATGATAATGATTTGAAACAAAAGGATATGTTTTCTGAGAAATTATATTTTTGAAGAAAACGGGTTCGTTGCATTTTGATCACTTACGTAAAAATTAATTTTTTCCAATTTAATAAAATTTATTTTAAAAATGAAATTTATTTTTAAATTTTTCATAAAAAAATTAACTTAGGGTGAATTTTGATTATTTTTCTTAAAAAATCATTTTCTGATGAATAGTAAAAAAATTACTCATTTTTATTAAAAACTTTCTTTTCTTTTAAAGCATATAAAGGTACAATTTTATTTTAATATGGTTTTAAAAGTAAAATTATAAAAATTATATATTTGTTAATAAAAATTATTTTATTTTAATCAATATCATATTGAATCATGATATAAGAACTTCTTGGCCTTTTGAATGTTTTTACTTTGTAAAACCACATTTTCGTTGTGTTTGCTAGTATAATTTTAATTTGGAATATATGAGTTTTCTTAATTGATTTTTAAAATAAGATTAAATATTTTTATTCACAATAATTCATATTATCTTACAATTTCAACTTAATTTTTGACCATTATGAATAGTAGAAGCAGTAAAATTGATTACCTCGGTTAAAGAAAAAACTGAATTACCAAGTAGTTAAACTTACAATATGATTGTTAAAATGGCCTAAAAACATGTCTAAACCCATTTTATGGAAATATTTATACCATAAAACATATAAGGGTCCATAATTACCCTTCTGGGTCCTTTTTTCATGTGAAAATCATGGTTATACTTTATTCTTTTTGAAATTTTATGAGTGTACTCTCCCCCATTTATAAAAGGCCACTCCCTCCCTTCACTTATTACCAACTATAAATAAATATTAATAGAAAAAAACATGATAAAATATCTCCCCATATATATTATCCACATTATAAATATTATTTTCTTCCCTAATGAAGAACCCTAGGTTATTTAAGAGGATATTTAGAGGACGTTTCTCAAAAAGATAGTAATTGTTTAAACGAATATCTTTCATTTTATTACTTCTTTTTCAATATTAAATTATGTATTAACACATATAATATAATGAAATAAGTATCTACCAAATAATTAGATGTTATTATGTTTATATAATAATATTTATTAATCTCCTCCTCCATCAAATGGGAAACAAAATCATCGATCGTGTGTACGGCGGACAACCGCCTCATGAACTAATGTAGCTCATTTTCCAACAAAACATTTCAAAATATTATATAATTACATATTTTATGTATATATATATAATATTTATGATATTATTATATTTATTTAATTATAATTTCACATATAACTTCCTACTTTCTATAAAATTGAAATTGCAATAACATCTCCCATGTATACGGCGGACTACTACATCGCAAAGCAATTTGATATGATTTTAACTTACACATTACATTGAATGTAATAAGGATAAATTTAATTAATATTGGTGAAATATATGACATTATATTTATTATTTAAATAAATATAACCTACTTATTTAACCTTTCACCTATTAAGGAAATGATAATGTCGCCTGTGTGTGCGTACGACCTACTTTCTCAACGAAGTGATGTGATCTATTTTCCATGTTCAAATTTCAATGATGACTCTAAAATTGTATCTAATGGAAAAAATGATATTTATAATATTAATATAATTCTTTATGTGATGTAACAATATAATATTCTCAATAATTGTAACTTTCATATTAAAACATGTTTGAGAAAACAACTTAGTTATCACATGAAACAATAGTAATGATAAAAGATTATTAACGAATGGGTAATAAGATGTAATAAAAGGATCATATATGATAAATTAAATATTAATATGGATCTATTATAAGTAAATAATATGTTTGAAACAACTATATATCAGTCTAAAGTGTGTTCAACTAAAAGGAAGTGTCAGTTAAGGGACATAGCCTCAATTTATCTTCATTGAGGAATATTATAATATCATGCATCTAATTTATTTTATACGGTCTATATATTATCCCAATTTCACATAATATCAAGAATAATTCATAATTAATGATAATTTAAGTTTTAAGTTGAATTATTTCATCCAATTGGATTTGACTTCAAAATTAAAAACTGGTAAGGAATTTCATAACTCGATTTCTTTTCAATGGGTTATATTAGTTCTTCATTTTCCTTGACATTATAAGATTATGTGTGTAAATAATTTTGAATATATCATGTTTTATTCATACTTTTTTATCTGGATTTAAATTTGGTGCACATAATTTATTCATTGATTAATTCTCACTTTAATGTTATTATCATTGTAAGTGTTTATTTCATAATCATATTTTAATTGGGATTATTTATGATTGAATTTTCATTGAAGGAACTTTTTTGATCATTGGATACTAAACCCATTTAATTTTATTATCCTATAGTTATTTATGATATTTCAAATTAATATTACCATTTTCCACTCTTTGGAACTTAAAATTCTTGAGGAAATGTTTTTAATAAAATATGACTTCATTTCTCTCTTTGATTGAAATTCATTTTTCTTCCCAATCCATGTTTTTAGAAAAAAAATTATTTTTTTAATATTCACCAAATGATTTATTAAATACATGTTTACCCACTTCTGATGTTTTACATAATGGTTTGATTAAAATCTTCTTATCTATTTCCAAAATAGCTGATTTTAACTATTTTTACAACAGTGTGAATGGAATATATTTTTAACATATACAACATGTATGAAATTTATTACCATCATTAACACTCATTTATTTGAGTCTTCCATTTCATTTTTAAAATATTATTTTTAAAGAAATTTTTTTCATAATATTCCTGATATCTCTAGTTTATAAAAGTGATTTTTAAATTGAATAGGATATTTTCCCCAATAATGTTTTTAAATATTTTTTTGGTATTTCTATTCATCAATGAAAACAAAACATTATTTTATATAAAATCCATTTGTAACACCCCAACCCTAGTTACCCAGAGTATGTGCATTATTACATAACATTTTCATGATCACAAGAGATCAAGTCTTGAAAACCCAATTATTTAAGTAGCCTTGGAAGTACTAGAAACATACATAAGTTTTACATGACATCATGAAAAAAAAATTATGTCCTCTTTGAACACACTCACATCCTTTGTCATATCCATTCAGGTTAATCATAATATACTTCTTCAAATCCTGGGAAAAATAAAACCTAGAAAAGGGTGAGCTCAGATGCTCAGTAAGGATTACAATGTAGCGGAAACTTTTATAAATAAGCATAAAAATTAAGGCAATGTATAAGACTAAAACACAAGACTTTTAAACATAAAATTAAGTATAATTTGGTAAATATAAATAAAATAATTCCATTAAATTATTCACATGGATATTCTACTAGTTGAATAATCACATGCAATATCAATAGTTAATTTCATAATGATGGAATTAATGCATAATGTCGGACATCATAATCACATAGTCAAGGCCTTATGAAAAAACAAAAAATAAGGATTCTTTTCAAGGCCTTATTCCAAGGCACTAGTTTGTATCATGAGACCTACCTATTCATCTAGGAGCTATAGAGGGCTACACCTGTCACTTACTAATTCCAATGTATTCCTCATATGAAAAGGTTGAAACCTAATATAAACATTCGTATTAAAACTGGCATACGAAATTTCAATAATTTAACCATAAACTATTAATGGTATAAAAATAACATATTCATAGTCAAACATATCACAAAACCTTCAATAAAATATGGAATATTGTATCATAATAAATAAAATTCTAACACATGTAAAATCCATCAAAGGATGTTCACATAGATGAAATCAAAACTATTTGAGGGAAATATCTCTTTCAATTTTGAAATCATTTAAAATTAAAATAATTAAAAAAGAAAACATTTATTTTGGAAATATTATTATAATCTTGTAAGGGAAGCTTGGAAGGTGTTATAATGGCATAAAATAGCTGCACCTGTTGTATAAGTTAAAAAAACATTCTTCCCTTAATTTTTTGAAAAGGTCGTAAAGTACCTTGTTTGGAAAACAACAGAAATATTCCTTTCAAAAAAATTTATAAAAATTAAAAAAAGGGTATAAATGACTTTAACCCATAGTCTAAAAAATATTAAAAATGATTTGAAATGCATTTTTTAGAAACACAGATGTGGATGATAAAAAGGACCCAGTAGATACTCAAGTATAAACTACCTTGGATAATAAATAGATTCTAAAATTAACCCTTAAATTATATATTTTATTATTCAAGGTTATGTTAAACTCATGTATAATGGTTAAATAATTTTTATTAAATTATAACAGAACCGTATACATAAATATGATATCATATAAGATCCTCTAATGTTGCTTTGTTAATAATATTTTAGTAGTATCATTGTTTCAAGTGTTAACTAATTCATTTTCATTTATATGTTTTATTAAATAAGTCGTATTTGTTATGGATAAGATATATATGATTCATATACAGAATGATATTGAGTTCTTTAAAATTATTTTTAATCATCAAATTAAAATTATTCTTAAATGGTTAAGATGGGGTATTAAATCTCATCATGTCCTGGAGATGATAAGTCATACATACGTACGAGTGAGAATATCATTATATTGAAAGTGAAATAATATGTAATTGGATGGTATATTATATATACATAATCATTAACATGTTATATTTTTTATTTACATCAATTATACTCCTTAGTATACCCATAAAAATAATGAAGTGTTGAATAACATACTACACCATGACGTGGAGACGGTAAGACGTACGTACGCATGTATATTGACATTGTCATTTGTAGGATGGATTGAATAATGAATATTTTTGTACCATATTTATAATAACATATCATTATGTAGATGGTACTAGAGATATTATTTTTATGGAAACAACAAATAAATAGGAAGTGTAAGAAGAAAAGAACATTGAAAGAGGTGATGAAATAATCACCTCTTCTTCGGGTTCTTCCTTTTTATTTGAACAAAAGGGATCCTTAGATTGTATTTCTGATTAAATTAAGTCCAATAGGTTTAAGTGAGGGTATTTTGGAGGATATTTTAGCAGGGGGGGCCAAATGTCTTTGGAGATGTGAATTTGAGAGAAGGGGATGTACCCTTTTATAAGCGAGGTGAGGGGCACATTAGGAAAAGCATGAAATATTAATTTATTCTAAAATAATTTTCAGTTTCTAATGCATAAAAATGTATTTATTTAGAGAAAAAGGTGGATATTGGTCAAAAATATCCCAACAAAGTGGTTTTAGACAAGTTTAGGTCACCATATTAACCTTATCTTTTTTATTTATCTCTTTGTTAAATAGTTTACCTTTTACTATATCTTCCTGTATTATTATAATACGTGGTTAATAAACTTACTCTAAAATGACAAGAGAAACTAAAGTGGTTCATTAATGACATATATATCATTATATAATTCCATTTGTCGATCCTTATCTTTTTAGGACTACTATATAATTTAAAAAATAGTATTGGTTTTAAAAGCTTATTTATGTCAATTTTGACACTATTTAGTATTTGGTGTTTGTGAAAGTCATAACAACTTTATTAATTTGAAAAAAATATATTTCAAAAACCATAACATGTATTATTCACCTAAAAATTCATGGATGGCATCAAAACATTCAAATTATATTTATTTTAATATTTATAATATCATTTATTTGATTCTTTCATTAATAAGGAAAATATTGCATCATTATTGTGTCATAATTCAAAATATTTATTTTATGTCTAAAATTATAAATAAAATACCATTATATAGGAAATATTTTTATTTTTATAATTATTATTTATAGCATAAAATATCAATTATATAAACTCTTATAAAAATATTTTTGCTAAAAGATATATGTTTATGTAACATTTTCATTAACTTTAATTTAATTTTTATAAAGAGTAATTTTTACATAAAAGTGGCTCAATGGGGTCTAAAAATCAACCCAAGGATTTCCAGGGTCAGACCTGTATCATCCAATAGGGTTAGGACATGTGTTAAGGTAATTCAATATTACTATAATATTATTTTTTACCTTTATTTACTAGATTTACCCTTTAACCAAGGTAAATAAATATTTACTGAAGTTACTATTCATAGTGTATAAAAATAAAAGTTACCTATTTAAACAATTTGGACCTCATAAATACAAATATGGAATCAATTTTTCCAAATTCAAAACACATAAGTTGCAAAAATAAATTTAAAATTAATTCCCATTATCAAAACCATAAAACGGGTTTTTAAGAAGTAAATACTATCAAAAGATCAACATGTGTTTATGTACAATTTAAATATGAAATTAAATCCAATGACATATATTATATTTAATAATAAAAATATAATCTAATTATTCTTTAAAACTACTAAAATTTAAAATCTTAGATTACAAATTATTTCAATTAAAAAAGTTGTTTTTAATTTAAATTTAGTATTTTTCATTATTGATCAAAATATGAAAGTTATCATAAAAATACCAAACATTTAGCCAAACTAAATTTTTATTTCCTGATTCTAAAGAATAATTTAATTTAATTAAATTGAATATATAAAAGTGTCAAATATTAGATTTAAAAAGGGTTCTCCATTAAAAGACTGAAAAACTGCATTTTTAAAAAAATACCTCTTTTATCTGAAAAAATGAATTTCTCCTTATATTATGTGTATGAAATACAAAATATGAATTTTAATATTATATGGGACATATATAAATTTAAAATTTTGGTTATTTCTATTCATAACTGCTTTTTAAAAGGCTAGTTTGATAGGTCGTGGTGCGCTTGAACTCGGTGTTGCATACATCACACTCTATTGTGTTATTCAAAAAAACGTACCATGGAAGCTTGGGGTGTTACATTCTTCCCTACTTCAATAAATTTGTTCCTCTCAATTTAAAATTTTTCTTTGAAAATAAAAGGTTAAAAACTAGAAAATACCTTTGTGGAAAACCAACATCGGAAATAGGGTTAATAAATTTTGTCTTAATAAGAGGGAAATGGAAATGAAAAAGTCACCACAAAATTAGGATTTAGAATAGGATAACATTGGTGGAAATTATAATTAGAGGGAAAATTAAATATTTATAGGGAGTGATTGATGTCATAAATCACAAACAATTGAATGGAAAATTGAGGGCCTTAAAGCCATAAATCTTTGATGATTTAAAATATTTTCAGTTCAATAAAACATAAGGTATTAGGATAACACATTTTTGGTTTTAAGATCCTCTCCATAATGTTTAAGAATTAATTTATTTATAAAATAATAAAAAAAGAATACAAGTATAGTTCTATCCTTAACAAAATTTCAAACACAAACTCAGATTTCACTCCAAAAGATAATAGAACTAAAAAATATTCTATTTGTCCTAATCATATAGGGTTCCAAAAAAATGAATTTATAATTAATATATTAGACCATTTTAAAAAACTACATTATAAAAACTAAGACATCATGTATTTCAATGGTAGGTGATTCACCCTTGTCGCCTTTCGGTTGTGGGTTCAAGTCTCATGGCATTATCGGACACGACGGGTTAGCGCCCGACCTCCGGGTTGTCCTTTTTATAACAATCCAGAAATAATGTCAAGAAATATTTTAACCTTAAACAATAGTATCCAATGTACAACTTAATACATTCCAACCTTTATATTTATCCAAAATACATCTGTCCAAACTCTCTCTAAAAGGTCTCCAAATTCTAAAATCAGTTGTAACATCAGATTCCCCAAAAAACATAAATTTGATATTATTGTAACATACTAAAAATATGATTACCTTCATCATATTAACACCTTAATGAAAAAAAAAATTACTATAGTATAATTCTTATATATATCGCATTCATCTTATAACCAGAATATAATTCTTGATTCCAAAAACACAAATACATTAATTATTCCACTTCAACTTTCGTAACAGCATAACCTTAGCCTTTCTCCCTTAGAATTTTCTAAGATAAGTTTCCTTGGAGATTAGGAAATTCATTTTTATAATTCCTCATTTCACTAAAATTGTAGCATTCAACATTGACAGCCTATTTCTTTCCCTTACAATCACGATCCCGGTAAACTTTTTCTCCACATTTGTAGCAAACTCCCATTCCTTTTAGGTAAGTACCAGGGTGTTTCTTCCCACAATTATCACATAAGGGGAAATCCTGCTTTCCCTTTTTCTTTTTATCTATCTCTTTCTCCACTATTCTCTTCTTCTATTTCTTTACTTTAATGTCATAATACTTAGATAATTCCTTTTCTGTCTTGGTGGCACATGAAACTATATCTTCGTAATATGAGAAGGATTGTGAGACTAATTCTCAATGGAGAAATGGTTTTAACCCATAAAATAATTGATCAATATTACTTATTTGGTTATGTATATAATATGTATCATTCCTTGATAAAATTTTAAAGTTAGCCTCGTACTTTGTGAAATTCTCATCCTCCTTTTTCCTCAGACTCAGAAATTGCCTTTCCATGTCTGCTCGATGTTCATGAGGAAATTATTTTTATAAGAAAATCATTTTAAACTATCTCCATTCCATATTTGATACTTCTTCATCCTCCTTTTTGTTTTGAACTAATGACCACCATTGATCTGTATCTTCTGTGAGGAGAAAAACTGCCATGAAAACTTTCTCCCTTTCGCTACTCCCCAAAGCATGAAATATTTTCTCGAAGGAACTTATCCATTAATCATCTAAAAATGGATTTTTAGTCCCATTTAATGTTGGTGGTTTTTTCCTCATGAAACGGTCTAACATTGATCCTCCGCATTGTGGATCATGGTGTTCTATACAGTTAAGGTTTTTATTCATAGCCTGATTGAGTTGTCCCAGTATGGTTATAAGCTGATTAGAACTAGTTGTATCATCAGCTCCACTATAATTATCCCTAGTAGGAGGATGTGCAACCTTCAATTTTGGAAGAGGCATTGATCTGTGGTTTATCTGCAATAGAGGATGTGAAACCTTTAATTTTGTTGATTTTTCTTTGGATTTTTCAGTTCGTGATGAGGTCGGGCCTCGGCATGGTTCATTCCAGCGGCAGTGTTCCTTGTCTGCTTTGGATGTTTTCTTCTTGTGAATTTTTTTTGGATTACTACAATGACGGTTTGGATTATTCTGAGTTTTTCTATCTAGACAAAATTGGATCGGCATTTTGATAAGCTCAATGGAAACAGTGGTTCATGGATTACTTGTTGGATTATGGATATGGATTACTTGTTGGACTATGGATGTGTTTCAACCAGCACACTACATGGGTCTGCTTCAGATGAGGTCCAGAGCAGACAGATTTCACCATTGTATACCATTTGGATTAGGAAGTTTGAGAGGGTATGGCTTGTCCATCAGTATCGTGCATGTGCACTCATGCACGGGATAACTAGTCGAGTGGTCATGTGATGGAGAATTCTTGTTGCCATGATGTAATAGCTGGGAAGGGGAAGATCCGGTAGTCTTGACATGGGTTATCGTCTTTCATGGTTTTATGTGATTGTAATGTTTGGACATTGTGGTTTATCACTTTTTCCACAAAAGTGTTTTTAATAAAAAAAAGTTAATTTTCAGTCAGTCTACATGGATTAAATGCATTGATACATTTTACATTCCTTCCACTAGGCATTATTTCTAAAAAATGGAATACACTAGATTAGTTTATGAATCTCAATACATAATTCCAAACTAGTAAAATACCTACCATAAATTGAATAGTTTATTCATATAATCTATAATAATAATAATAAAATGTTTTCTTTGAGGAAGTATTTACTCTTAAACCATTCATAATGGTTTGTAAAGAAAATGTGAATTATCTTAAGTATATCCCCCAGGAGTTTCGTAACCAAGAGTGAAACACGGCTCATTATCCTGTACTATGATGCCCTAGGTCAATCTTGAAACTCCTTGTCAAAGTTTTCAATCCTAGCTACATTTGGGTCAGATCTGCCTCTACCTGCTTGTATCCAAACAGGGATGTATGTCTTTTAAAATTTACAAAATCTCTACATTACCAAAATTCTAGGAACTTATTTTATACTAATCATCAAATTCCATCTTAGGGTAATATTATCTAATCAGTGTTTTTCTAAATCTAGTTTCTAAGGTTTGTACTAAACTTCCTTTGATACTAACTGTAATGTCCTAACCCTAGTTACCAAGAATCGGTGCATTATTACATAACATTGGCATGATCACAAGAGATGAAGTCTCAAAATACCGATTAGTTTAGTTGCCTTGGAAGTACTAGATACATACATAAGTTTTATATTACAAAGTGAAATAAAAAACAACATTGTGTCACCTTTTAACACACTCATATCCTTTGGCCTATCCCTACAGGTTAATCATAATATACTTCTTCACATCCTGGGAAAAATAAAACATAGAAAGGGGTGAGATCAAATGCTTAGTAAGGATAAAAAAATAGCAGAAACCTTCATAAATAAGCAGAAACATTTAAGGCAATGTATAAGACTAAAATTCATGCCTTTTAAACTTAAACTTCGGCATAATATGGAAAATATAAATCAAATAATTCCAATTATTTATTCATATGGATATTCTACTAGTCTAATAATCACATGTAATATCAAAAGCTAATTTCATCATGATAGAATACATAATGTTGGACATCATAACCATATAGTCAAGGCCTTGTGCCAAGACTACAAATAAAGATTCTATCAAGGCCTTGTTCCAAGACACTAGTTTTTCTCATGAGACCTACTGATGCATCGAGTAGCTATAGCGGGTTCCACCCGTCACTTACTAAGTCCAATGCAATCCTCATATAAAAATGTTGAAACATAATTTAAATATTCATATTACAAATTCCATAAAAAATGTCAATACTTTAACCATAAACCATGAATGGTATAAAAATAACACATCCATAGTAAAACATATCACAAAACCTTCAATAAAATGTTGTAAGAACCCGAATCTTCTTTTCAAGTATGTTTTTCCTTTTCTGGTTGTTTAAGAGAAAAAGAGGTAATTCCAGAAATTTTCAAAGTACACGTCGTGTACTTGGTTACCGTAGGTAGCCGGGTGTTGGTCGTGTAGCGGCCATGCGCACAGCCATGTGGGGGTGACTCAGAGGCCACCTAAATTAGACTTTGGAAATGGAGAGTACATGCCATGTACTTCAAAATTACACACTGTGTACTTTATTTTTTTTATTAAATGCACTGGGGTCACATCTAATCACTAGAACCATCTTCTTCTAGGTTTTCTTCATCCGAGAGAACCCATTAGGCCGCAATCCTTCTCCCAGCCCCCAAGCCTCCATCTAATCTCTAATTTGACTGTCGTTGATTTCATTTGGATTGCCTTGGTATGCTCTCTCTTCTTCTTGAGCTTCATTTCATGTTTCCTATTCTTCCTCAAGTTATCCTTCGTTGAAATTTTTAAATGTTTTTGTAGATCTACTACATTCTAGGTCGATCCAAGGGCAGACGCCGGAGTATATCGATCTCACAACACAAATGTAGGTGGTTTGTGACTTTCTGTTGAAAGTATTTGAGTATGATGTGCAATTATTCCCAATACCCTTGAATGGGGTATTGTGCGTTTACCGTTTTACCCATGTTGTTTGTCTACCATGCAAGTATGATTGTGTAGAGGTTAATTTGATATTAATAGGGTTTATTTCTATGATTTTGATGTGTTTCCCATGCATGTTATATTTACGACCGTTGGTATGATTAGCCTTTTTGGCCACCTTACTTGTTTTCCATGCCTACTGTTGTAGGGTGGAGAGTTGTATTTTGACATGATTGATGTGTTATAGACTAGTTTTCCAAGTACTTATGTAGGTTTACATTGTACATATTGCACTGCTATGCTCGTTGACCTACACAGGGCCATGAGAACCAAGTGTAGTAGACTATAAGGGGAATTGACCGAGTGAGATTCCTTAGAGAGTCTTTGAGAACATTAGGCTATATGGGGGATTGACCGAGTGAGCTTCATCAGAGAGCCTAGGACCACTTGGGGCTATAAGTGGAATTGAATGAGTGGGCTTCCTTAGAGATTCCTTAACTACTTTGGACTATAAGGGGAATTGACCATGTGAGCTTCCTCAGAGAGTCTTTGAATTACTTGAACAACTTGGGCTACGAGAGGAATTGACCAAGTGAGGTTCCTCAGAGAGTCCTTGACCTTGGGTCTATAAGGGGGATTGACTGAGTGAGCTTCCTCAGAGAGTCCTTGACTACCTTAGACTATAAGGGGAATTGACTGTGTGAGCTTCCTTAGAGAGTCTTGTTTTACCTTTGACTATAAGGAGAATTGACTGTGAGTGATTCCTTAGAGAGTCTTTATATATTATTATAAATGAACCAGAGGGGATAGTCTGTGTGCACTTATTATAGGGTTACTCTGCTTGATTAGTTGCTTTTGATATGTGGAATTGTTTCTGTTGATTACTTTCTTGTTTACTGCTTCTGTACCTTTACTTGCCATATATTCACTGACTGTTAGGCCCAGATCTTTGGGTGGTTGCCTACCAAGATTTATTCTCACATCCTATTTGGGCCCAAACAGATTATACTAATACAGGTATAGACAAGGGAAAGTGCCCTTCAACTTTAGGTACTTGAATTTCTATGGAGTTGGAGAGTATGGGACCAAGCTAAGGCTACCGATGTTGAGGAGTTATTTATCTATTTCTTTTGTACTTTGGTTTAGTACTATTTTTATTCCATCATTGTGATTTGTTTGGCTACTTTCTTAAACACATGTTACCATGCATCATTTATATATGTGCTTCAGTTGTTTGTTATCCCAGTCATCCGCTATTACTGTTGTTGGTATATTTACTACTTCCTCTATTGTTTATTTTCTTTCCCTTTCACTGTGTTACTCTTCCAATGGAGGCATATTCTCCCCACTATCACACCCAAGGCCCTCACTACTAGTCGGCAGCCTCTGGTGTTTGGGGAATTGCACTTGAGGCCATGTGACCAACCAGGCATGGGGCGCCTCTGGTTGGATTCTGGAACTGGGATGTTACAAAGTGGTATCATAGTAATTCCTTTCTCTTGACTTACTTTTTAGAGACTTTATCCAGGGATAGGATGGAATAGGTACTTGGTAAAATGTCGTGCTCGAGAGTAGCTAACCTGTGTATAGGGAAAATCAAATCTACCTCATTTAATTTCAATTTTTATAGTTTTGAAATAATTACAATTGATTTGATTTCACCTTGAATGATTCACCTGATTTGTGATGTTGTTGTGGATGTTATTGAGGTTCTATTTCTATTTCACCAAGATGGGATGAGGGTATTCCATCTCATGCATCATATAGGCACTTTCTATAAATCACATGTCATGCATTCATTCCATTCTATCTAGGGTGCATTAGTGATTGCATGTTGTTGTGATAGATGTTGTGTAGAATATGCATGATGTTGTGATAGATTCCTTGATAAATATACATGTTTTTTTGATAGGGTATTGTTGAGTAAGGTTTTGTTGAATGAATTCCAAACTTCGGTTCTTGAGGTGTTATAGGCCCTCATGGACCGGAATTTGGTGGATCATTACCATTTTTTCATGTTATAACATGTATAAGATTCCAAACTTTGATTCATGGGGTGTATGGGCCCCCACATATCATAATTTGGCACTTTCAATGTTCGTTTCAGTGTTTTTTTGGGTTCCGGAGTAGTTTCTAAGGCTTACTATCTAGAAAAACCTAGAATACACGCCGTGTAATGTTAATTGCATGCCATGTGTTCTTCTATTTGGGAAGAAATTTTTTTTCTTAAGTACACACCGTGTAATTTATATACACACCTTGTAGTGTCTAACCATGTCGTAGGCCATGTGGGGAGAGACACGGGATGGGGAATTTCTAGTGGGAACACGTCGTGTACCAGTCAAACACGCCGTGTAGTTTCGACCCTATGTTCGTTTGTGTAACTAACAACATGGAGGGATAAACCTTAAGCTATACACATCATGTCAGGATTGAAAACGCTGTGTAGTCTTACCCAGGTACCCGGCCCTGTCACGAACAACACGAGTCAGTTTTATCCTTTCACATATTCGTCGTGTTTGCCTTGAACACGCCGTGTATTTTGACCCAGGTACCCAACCATGTCATGAACAACACAGGTCAGTGTTATCCTTTCACGTACGCTCCATGTCTGACTTGAACACACCGTGTAGTGTGAGCTGTGTGTCAGGTCGTGTCACTAACAACATGGGCCAAGTGAAGCTTGTCTAGTACACACTGTGTCTATCGTGAACACGCTATGTAGTCTTGTATTAGGAGAGTTGTGTGGCTTAACCATGTAGAAGGACTTGGGAAGGGGAAGAAGATTCATGTACATGCCATGTATTTAGACAACACCCTGTGTGTTTGGGGTGTTACACGACCAGTTTTGGCAGGAGTACACACCCATGTAAATGACTTAAGGGAACACACCATGTAGTAATTGTACACGCTGTGTAGTCATGTTTTGTAAAACTTCAGTGCTTTCTTTCTCCTATTCCCTTCATACACTTCTAGTTTTAAGTCCTTGATATTCATGATCTAAGGTGTGTGCATGACCTTGCAGAGTCATGCCACCGAGAAGTCCTCTGGGTGTATGCTAGTTTCTAGGTGGTGATCAGACACTAGACATGGTTGATCAGGGACTACCTGCAGATCCTCCTGTCGTGCCAATCTTGGCACCAACCGTTATACTCGACATAGGTGTGGATTCACAGTTCAGAGAGGGATTTTTGAGGATGATGCAGACCTTTTAGGGAGCGCCGCCTCCTTCCCCATTGATGAAAGATTTTATGTGGGTCTTTCAGCAACATCATTCTCTCACTTTCTCATGGAATGGAGGACCCCAGGCTGCAGAGTCATGGATATAATCCACGATGACGATTTTCAATCATCTAGAGATAACTCCAGAGAAGAGGGTGAGTCTTGCTACCTACATGCTCTGAGAATCCTCCAAGAGATGGTGGGGTGTGATCTCACAGGTGGTACGCCAACAAAATATGGCTTGGGATGAGTTTTGGTGCACCTTTTACGATTAATTTTATCCAAAGACCTTGAGAGCCGATATAGCCTGAGATTTCATGAGTCTAGAGTAGGGTACTCTTACTATTATAGAGTATTCATCTCACTTCACAAAGCTACAGTGTTTCATGCTTATTCTAGGAGGTTATGATTTTTTCCTTGCATGGAAGTTTGAGGATGGTCTGAGGCACAACATCTGATATCAGGTGAACATCTTCAAGTTGAATTCGATATCCTCTATCGTCAACCAGGCACTGATCACATAGCATAATCTGAGGGATTCTGGAGCTGTGAGTGAGGGAATTTCGGCATCCAGAGTTATTATACCTCCTACTAATAGCATGAATAATTGTAGAGAGACTACACGAGGACATCAGAGTAGGATGGATACATCTTCTGGTAGCCAGGTGGTGTGCTACCAGTGCGGGAAGAGTGGTAATACAAGGCCACATTGCTTGAGGGACCCGGTGGAGTGCCAATCTTGCGGAAAGATTGGTAACTTTTGTCGCTTCTGTCATTTCTTCTCACCAGCAACTAGTGACAAGGGTTCTTGAATGACTTCTTGTTTAGGAGCATCACCCCCAGTTTCTCACCAGTCTGGGAAATGAAGTTCTTCCTGCCATTCAGGCCGAGGTGGAGGTCATGGCCATGGTATCCAGTCACCCGATTTTCAACGGCATCAAGGTGGATAATCTCATAGTGGTTAGGCAGGGTCACAGGGCCACAGTATAGGTTAGAATTTTTTAATAGAGCAGACCCAGTAGGAGAAGGATCCTGGAGCCTCAACCGTTTGAGGTATGCTCTTAGTAACCTCAGTTTTAGATTCTGATCTTTTCAATACAGGGGCTTCCCATAGCTTTATATATGTTTCTATCATGGAGAGCCTTGGTCTCTGCATCTTTTCTTCTAATGATATCTTGATGTGAGACACTCTGTTAGGGACTAGAAAACCTAGTGTACATTAGTGCAAAGAGTGCCCTCTATAGGTTGGTGGGTGTCACTTCTTATGGGACCTCTATGTCCTAGAGATGATAGGCTATGATATCATTCTCAGAATGGACTGGATAGTTCCATTCTAGGAATTTGTTAATTGATATCATCGTAGGGTGAGTTTCACTTCACCAGAGGGTGGATATTTCCTTCATAAGAGTGATTGGGGTGTCCAGGTGAGCAGAGCAGGACCCGAGCATCATGGTTTGGGAGGTGTTACAGCTCATATTTCTAGTCTATATCTGGATGACTAGGGGGCTTCACAGTTATACTTTCCTCCAGTGGTGGATCATTTTATTGATTTCATTCCAGAGGACTTTTCAAGTTTGCCTCTGGAGTGTGAGGTAGACTTTCCTATTGAGCATGTGTCAGGAGTGGCACCAGTGTCCATTCCTCCTTATAGGATGGATACACCTGAGTTGTAGGATCTCCAGAAGTAGTTGCAGGAGTTACAGGGAAAGGGTTTCATCTGACCCCTTACTTCTCCTTGGGTTTCTCCTATCCTATTTGTGAATAAGGCTTATGGTACCCTTAGGCTTTGTGTGGATTATAGGAAGTTGAACCAGTTTACGGTCAAGAACTGATATCCCTTTCCCAAGATTGATGATATCTTTGATCGGCTTTGAGGATACAATGTGTTCTCGAATATTTACTTGAGATCCAGTTACCATCAGTTTCACATTAGACCATCTAATATACCTCTCACAGCCTTACGGAGCAGGAATGGTCTATACGAGTATGTATTTATGTCATTCGGACTCACAAAGGCATCTGTAGTTTTCATGGCACTGATGAACCTAGTGTTCCATCCATACTTGGATTCCTTCATGGTGGTTTTTGTGGATGATATATGGGTGTAATCTATTACATGACATGAACATTCCAACCATCTTGATATCATTTTGAGTACACTGAGAGAGCATCAGTTATATACTATGATCTCAAAATTCCACTTCTGGATGGATTAGATTCACTTCTTGGGTCATCCTATCTCGGATACAAGAGTATCAATAGACCCAGAGAAAGTGAGAGCAGTAGTTTCCTGGGAGAAGCCAAAGAACATCTTTGAGGTGTGGAGTTTTATAGGACTGGCTAGATGCTACAGAAGTTTCATATAATACTTTTTAAGCTTAGCAGCACCACTGACGGGTTTGACCATGAAGGGTGAAAACTTCATGTGGTCAGATTCTTGTGAGCCAGCCTTTCAGAAGATGAAAGTGAGGTTAACTTCGGCACCGATACTAGTCATTCCAGAGCTGGGAAAGAGCTATATTTTTTACTGTGATGCATCAGGTATCAGACTGGGATCTTTTCTTATGCAGGGAGTTTGAGTCTTTGCGTACGGGTCTCGGCAGTTGCGGCCACATGAGAGGAATTACCTGACACATGATCTCGAGTTGGCCACAGTTTTTAATGCCTTACACTGTTGGAGAAATTATCTTCTAGGAGAGCACTTTTTGGTTTTCATCAACCACAAGAGTCTCAAGTACATTTTTACTCAACGTGATCTGAATTAGAGATAATGAAGGTGGGTTGAGTACCTTCAGTCCTTTGACTTTGAGCTTGCCTATACACCTGGGAAAGGCAATGCAGTGGCTGATGCGTTGAGAATAAGGACTCAAATACAGGTAGTTAATGAGGTCAGAAGTGAGTGGTAGCTTATGGCTCTGTTCTCTGAGATTCATTTGGAAGTGCATGACAATCAGGAGCAGACGTTTCCATCTTCTGTGGTTGTTAACTCTACTCTTCTAGATCGAGTGCGAATAAGGCCGCTATCAGATTCTGAAGGCCTAGTCCTATGGGAGATCATGTCAGGAGGAGACCCTATTCCCTGATAGAACATAGGTTAGGATGAGATCTTACGTTTCTAGGGGTGTGTATGGGTGCCAGTAGATATACGTGAGGAGATGATGTGGGATTTTCATTCCTCAGTTTGGGCAGTTCATCCTGGTGTCACCAAGATGTATCATGATCTACACCATCAGTAATGGTGGCCATGTATAAAGAGGGATTTTGTTGGTTTCATCATGAGGTGTTACACCTGTCAGCAGGTGAAGGCGGAGCATCAATGACCAGCAGGGCTTTTACAGTAGTTACTCATTTTCGAATGGAAGTGGAATGACGTCATGATGGATTTTATAATAGGTTTACCGTGGTTGCCTCGAGGGAATGATGCAGTTTGGGTGGTCATTGACATACTCATGAAGGTTGTTTACTTCGTTTCGATCAAGGATACCATCAGTGTTGATGAGTTGGGATGGTTGTACATCAATGAGATTGTACGTCTGCATGGACTTCCACACTCCATTATTTTAGACATGGATGCCTGTTTTACTTCTCAGGTCTGGTAGGGGCTTCAGAAGGCTTTGGCTACATTGGTACTTTTTAGTACAGCTTACCACCCCCTGACAGATGTCCAGTCCGAGCGTATGACTCAGGTGCTTAAGGACATGCTCCGATCATGCATCCTAGATTTTGGAGGTTCTTGGGAGAATCATATACCTCTTATGGAGTTTACCTACAATAATAGTTTTCAAGCAACTATTCATTTGGCACCTTATGAGGCTTTGTACAGTTGGCCATTCCGATCACCCTTATGTTGGCTGGAGGCAGTAGAGGTAGCTTTGCTGGGACATCATCTTGTCCAGGAGACCACAGAGCCGATATAGTTGATTCGGAAGAGGATGGCTAATGCACAGTCTCAATAGAAGTCTTATGTTGATCAGCGCAGATAACCTCTGGAGTTCAAGGTTAGGGATCAGGCTTTCCTGCATGTCACACCGAGGTTGGGACATTGGAGGATTATAAGATAGGGTAATCTTTCACCGAGGTACCTCATTCCATTTGAGTTGTTGGAGAGAGTTGGGCCAGTTGCCTATCGGTTTCAGTTACCCCATAGGTAATGATCTATACACGACGTTTTTCATGTTTCTCAACTCTGATGTTAATTTTCAAACCCATCTCATGTCTTTCAACCTGAGGAGTTTGAGCTCAAATTGGATGTGTCATTTGAGGAGAATCCTATCCGGATTATTGAACACAGTAAAAAGGTTCTTTGTGGCCAGTCTGTTCCTCTGGTACGAGTGTTATGGCAGCAAGGGAAGGTGTAGGACGAGACTTAGGAGAGGGAGGCTAATGTACGAGCCTAGTGGCAGGAACTGTTCAAGTTTTTTTCTTCCACACCATTCTTGGGAAATTCGGGAACGAATTTCTTTAAGGGGGAAAGTTTGTAAGAACCTGGATCTTCTTTTTAGGTAAGTTTTTCCTTTTCTGGTCATTTTTTTAGAAAAAAGAAGAAATTATGGAAATTTTCGAAGTACACACCAAGTACTTTATGAGTACACGCCATGTACTCAGTTACCGCAGGTAATCAGGTTCTAGCTGTGTAGGGCCATGTACCTGGCCATGTGGGGGTGACTTGGAGGCCACCTAAAGCGGATTACAGAAATGGAAATTACATGTTGTGTACTTCAAAAGTACACGCCGTGTACTTTCTTTTTTTTAAATGCACCGGGGTCGCGTCTTATCACCAGAACCGTCTTCTTCTAGGTTTTCTTCATTCAAGATAACTTGTATGGCCGCGATCCTTCTCTGAGCCCCCGAGCCTCCATCTGACCTCTGATTCAATCTCTGTCGATTGCGTTGGGCTCACCTCAGTAAGATCTCTCTTCTACTTGAGATTCGTTTCATTTTTCCTCTTCTTCCTCAAGTTATCCTTCATTAAATGTTTTAGATGTTTTTGTAGATCTACAACGTTCTAGGTTGATCCAAAGGCCAACACTGGAGTATATCGATCTCACAATGCTGAGGTAGGTGGTTTGTGCCTTTCTATTGAAAGACTTTGATTATTATGTGCAATTATTCCCAATACCCTTGAAAGTGGTATTCTGCATTTACCATTTTACCCATGTTGTATGCCTTTCATGCTAGTATTCTTGTGAAGAAGTTAATTGGATAGGAATAGGGTTGATTGTTATGCTTTGGATGTGTTGCCCATGCATGTTCTGTTTACGACCGTTGGTCTGCTTAGCCTTTTTTTCTGCCTTGCCTATTTTCCATTCCTAATGTTGTAGGGTGGAGAGTTGTATTTTGACATGCTTTTTATGTTGTAGACTGGTCAACCAAGTAGTTATGTAGGTTTACTTTGGCTATATCACACTTCTATGCTCATTAACCTACACCGGGTTTTGAGAACCTGGTGTAGTAGACTATAAGAGGAATTGACCGAGTGAGCTTCCTCAGAGAGTCTTTGAGCACTTTAGGCTATACGGGGGATTGACCGAGTGAGCTTGCTCAGAGAGCCTAGGACCACTTAGGGATATAATGATAATTGACTGAGTGAGCTTCCTTAGATAGTCCTTCACTGCTTTAGACTATAAGGGGAATTGACTGTGTGAGCTTCCTCAAACAGTCTTTTAATTACTTGAACGACTTGGGATATGAGGAGAATTGATCGAGTGAGCTTCCTCAGAGAGTCCTTGACCTAAGGGCTATAAGGGGAATTGACTGAGTGATCTTCCTCAGAGAGTTCTTTACTACCTTAGACTGTAAGGGGAATTGACTGTGTGAGCTTCCTCAGAGAGTCTTGTTTTACCTTTGACTATAAGGGGAATTGACTATAAGAGCTTCCTCAGAGAGTCGTTATATATTATTATAACTGAACTAGATGGGATAGGATATGTGCACTTCCTAGCAGGTTACTATGCTTGAATAGTTTCTTTTGATATGTGGAATTGTTTCTGTTGAGTACTTTCTTGTTTACTTCTTTTGTACCTTTACCTGTCATATATTCACTGACTGTTAGGCATACATCTTTGGGTGGTTTCCTACTGGGATTTTTTCTCACACCCTTTTTGGGCCATGATTGTGGGACCAAACAGATTATATTGCTGCAGGTATAGACAAGGGCAAGCGCCCTTCTACTTCGGGTACTTGACTTGCTGTGAAGTTGGAAATCATGGGACCAAGCTGAGGCTTGCAATGCTAAGGAGCTACTTATCTCTTTCTTTTGTACTTTGCTTTAGTATAGTTTGTATTCAATCATTGTGATTTGTTTGTCTACTTTACTAGACACATGTGACCATGCATCATTTATATATGCACTTCAGTTGTTTGTTATCCCAGTCTTCCGCTATTACTATTGTTGGTATATTTACTGCTTCTGCTATTGTGTATTTATTTTACCTTCTACTGTGTTACTATGCCAATGAGATCATAGTTTCTCCAATATCACACCCAAGGCCCTCGCTTCTAGTTGGAAGCCTCTAGCATTTGGGGAAATGCGCTTGAGGCCCTGTGACCAACCGAGTACGGGGTTCCTCTGGGAGGCTTCCGAAATAGGGACGTTACAAATATGGAATATTTTATTATAATAAATAAGCTTTAAACAAGTGAAAAATCGCTCAAAATATATTGACATAGATGAAATCAAAACTATTTGAGAAAAATATCTCTTTCTATTTTGAAATTATTTAAAAGTCACATAATTGTAAATGAAAACGTTTATTTTGAAATTATTATTATAAAAGTTTAAGGGAATCTTGGAAGGTGTTATAACGATGGAAAATATCCCCACCCGCCATATAAGTTAAAAACATTCTTATCTTAATTTGTTGAAAATGTAAAAAAGTACCCTATTTAGAAAACGATGGAAAGAATCCTTTCAAAAAAATTAATAAAAAGTAAACATAGTATATAAATTACTTTAACCCGTAGTCTAGAAAATAGTAAAAATGTTTTTAAATACATTTTTAAGAAACATGGATGTGGATGATAAATAGTTCCTAGTAGATACTCACATATAAACAACCTTAGATAATAAAGAGATTGTATAATTAACTCTTACCATGTACTTTTACTTATTCGAGGGTACGTTAACCTCCTTTATAATGGTTAAATAATTTTTATTAAATTATAAAAGAACCATATACATAATTATGATATCATATAATATCCTCTAATATTTCATTGTTAATAATATTTTATTAGTATCATTGTTTCGGGTCTTAACTGATTCATTTTACTTTATATGTTTTGTTACATAATCCATGTTTGTTATGGATAGGATATATTTGATTCATATCCAGAATGATATTAAGTTCTTTAAACCTTATTTTTAATCATCAAATTTAAATTATTCTTGAATGGTTATGATGGGGTATGAAATCTCATCACGTCGTGGAGACGGTAAAATGTACATACGTATGAGTGACAATATAATTCTATTGATGTTGAAATGGTTTGTAATTGAATTTTATATTATATATACATAATCATTAACATGTTATATTTATTATTTACATCAATTATACCCATTATTATACCCATCAATATAATTAAGTGTTGAATAATAAACTACACCATGAAGTTGAGATGATAAGTCATACGTACGCACGTATGGTAACTTTGTCATTCGTAGGATGGATTGAACAATGAATATGGTTGTACAATATTTATAATAACATCTTGGTATGTATATGTTACTGGATTTATTATTTTGGTATGGAAACAACAAAGAAATACATAGTGGAAGAAAAAAATAACTTAGAAATAGGTGATGAAATAATTATATCTTCTACGGGTTCTTCCTTTTTATTTGAAAAAAAGAGCTCCTTTGGTTGTCTTTATTATCAAATTAAGGCCTATATGATGAATTTAGGGTAGTTGGGAGGATATTTAAGTAGGTTTTGGCTGATCCAAATGGCTTTGGAGGTGTGAATTTGAGAGAAGTGGAAGTACACTTTTATAAGAGAGGTGAGGGGAACTTTTGGAAAATCATAAAATATTAAATTATTATAAAATAATTTTTAGGTTATAATGGCTCCAAATGGATTTATTTAGAGGATAAGGTAGTTATGGGTCTGAAAATTCTCAATAAATAGGTTTTAGACAAGTTTCGGTCACTATAGTAACCTTATCTTTTAGATTTAACTCTTTGTTAAATAGTTTAACTTTTACCATGTCTTCTTGTATTTTTATAATTCATGGTTAATAAACTTTCTATAAAATGAAATTAAAACCTAAATTGGTTCATTAATGACATATATGTTATTATATAAGTCCTTTGGAAGAACCTTATATTTTTAGGGCTATTATATAATTTAATAAAATAGTATTGGTTTTAAATACTCATTTATGTCAATTTTGACACTATTTAGTATTTGGTTTTTGTGAAAGTCATCACAACTTGATTACTTCCAAAGAAAATTTAATCACCCGTAACATGTCATATTAAAATAAAAATTCGTGGATGGAATCAAAACATTCGAATTATATTTATTTTAATATTTATAATATCAATTATGTTATTCTTTCATTAATAAGGAAAAATAATGCATCATTAATGTGTCATAATTAAATATATTTATTTTATGTCTAAAAATTATAAATAAAATACCATGATGTATAAAACATTTTTGGATTTATAATTAATATTTATAGTATAAATATTAATTATATTAACCATTATAAAAATTGTTTTAGTAAAATATATATGTTTATGTTACATTTTCCTTGACTTTAATTTAATTTTTAAAAAGTGTCATTTTCACTTTCAAGTGGCTCCATGGGGTCCAAAAAAATACCCAAGGATTACCATGGTTGGAAATTTATCATTAAATAGGGTTAAGAAATGTTTTAGGGAAATTTAATATTATTATAATATTATTTTGTTACCCTTATTTACTAGATTTACCATTTAACCATATTAAATAAAATATTTACTGAACTTACTGTTAATAATTTCTAAAAATAAAAGATACCTATTTACAAAATTTGAACCCAATGATTCCAAATATGGAATCTATTTTTTCAAATTCAAAACACAGAATTTGTAGAAATTAATTTAAAATGAATTCTCATTGTCAAAACCAACAAGTGGGTTTTTAAGAATTAAAAACTATCAAAAGATCGACATGTGTTTATAAACAATTTAAAAGTGAAATTACATCCAAGGAACTACATTAAATTAAATGATAAAAATATTATATAATTATACTTTAAAAATATTGAAATGTATAATCTAACGCTACAAATTATTTTGATTAAAAGAGTTGTTTTTAATTAAAATTTAGTATTTTCACTATTCATCACAATATAAAAGTTATCATAAAAATACCAAAAAATTATCAAAATTAAATTTTTATGTCCCACATCTAAATAAAATTTATTTCATCAAATTTAATATATAAAAGTTTCAAATATTGTATTTAAAAAGGATTCTCCATTAAAAGGCTGACAAACTGCATTTTTTAAAAAATACTTCTTTTATCTGAAAAATTGAATTTGTCCTTATATTAAGTCTAAGAAACACAAAATATGGATGTAAAAATTATATGGGATATATATAAAATACAAATTTTGGTTATTACTATTCATAAATTCTATTTAAACAGCTAGTTTGATAGGTCGTGGTGCGCTTGAACTCGGTGTTGCGTACATCACACTCTATTGTATTATTCAAAGATAAACATATTGTGGAAGCTTGGGGTGTTACACCATTGGGTATATATTGTATTAGTACCATCCTTATGCTTTCTATGGAATTTTTATGATTATTTTGACCAAGGAAATTATTTAATTTAGTTCCTCATTCATTTTTTTATTCATTAACTTTCCCTTGAATTATTCACTTTTCTATGATCATTGGAAATTAACTGAATGAAATTTATTTTTTATTAAAATAGAAACACTATTGAGGAAAAAGTGAGAAACTATACATGAATTCACAATTTCAACACTTCACCATTTCCTCACATCCTCACTTCCTCACTTCCCCACAAAAAACAATACAAGGTTTCACAAAAAACAACCATCAAACATAATGGAGGGACAATCCAAACAAGCATTCAAAATGACATACCTTCATAGATGGAGTTGAAATCGCCAAGAGCAGACTGATGTACCATGAATCAGGGAACACGAATGTCAGAAAAGTAGGTCAAACCACAAAACTGTTCTCCTTAAGCGCCCACCGGTGCAACCGTCGACACCAGCCCAAATCCAAAAGCTTACCAGTGAACTTCAGTCGGATTTTGCCCAACCCTCCAATGAAGTGAGATGACCCAAAGATCTCATCCACAAAGGGAAACAAAGAAACAGGAATGAAGAAATAAAGGCCGTCTAGACACCGCGCCCCACTCTATGCCCACCGCAGTGAAACCATGAACCAATCAACACTCTGCGGACCAACAAACCACACCAAAATGGAACTTAAAGGGTGAAGCCGAGAATATGAACTCCCCCGCTGCAAAGAGCTGCAGGAACCGAACAGCCCATATGCATCCATGAGGCACCCTTCAATGATATCCATAGCAGCCCAAAGGGGAGGATAAACCATGGATCCTGGAGCTGATTCTTCGTCACCCATGACTGGAAGATCAACAGCAGGTCAATAGAGCATCACCTTTGAGGGGAACCAAGCTGATCCAGAACAGCAATGCCACTCTGGGCTGGAGCCGATCAGAACAAAGTCACATACGAACCCTCACTGGCTTCCGAATCAGACAAGCCATGAGAAGATGAAGGGACCAGCGAGGAAGGAGAGAGCCACTCTGGTGACGCACCACCACAAAAAAACCAACATCCAAAGCAGAATACATTCAGAAATGAAACCGAACCACAAACCTATGACCCACAAATCCACCTTTGATATACCAAAAACTATAAAATCCCCCCCCCCCCTCTGAGCCACTTCAGAGTAGACGCTGATTCATGCTGGAAAACACCTGAAGCTGAGGGCCAGCTGAGACCAGATCCTAAATCCAGAAGCCATCACCAAGCCACGTCGACACTGCGTCGATGCCAAGCCACGCTGGAATCCAACTGAGATCCAGACAACCTATGCCCCGAACCGGGATTCCAAATCTTGCCTCATCAACGCCAACTGCGATCCTTCATCATCTGGCCATGCCAACACCAAGGCGGGATCCAGACTGCCGACGCCAAGCCACACCAACGTGCTGGAGGGGGGGAGGAGAAGACAGCGTAGAGGAAACTCTAGGTGCGTGAGAGTGGAGATAGGTGTCGCTCAGAGTCTCCGCCTCGTTCTCCCAAAAACCTCACTCCATTGGAAATTAAATTTCTCCTAAATATATATATTATTTAGCATGGATATTCTTATTGAATAAACTATATATCATTTATTCATACAGTGATTTACTTTGAAAGATAATTGATTGACTAGGGAAATACTAAAAATTGGTATTCTTTATTCAATACAAATATTTAATGATAAGGAATATTGTTCCTGAATTTAATGAATTATTTGATATATAAATAATGATTTGAAAATATAGTTATTGGTGGGCCTAGTTATAGATATCCCTAAACATTGTTAGTCTCACAAGATGAATCAGTTGGATAGCCTTACCTAAATTGGTTTTTGGTGTATACATAACCATCATTTTAAAAATGTCTTTTGAAATGTCTTTATGGTAGATGTATCATGATGTTTGAGATCATGAATTCCTAAAATTAATCATTTCATTAATTAAGAATCAATTTGTCATTATGAATGATAATTTTCCTATGATATTATCTCTTGATGCATTTTTATTCTCGTCTTATTGATTAAATGGAATGAGTGTTAAGCTACTAACTTTTCCATGTTGATTATGCCGTATTTATTCATAATAATCAAGTTCTTGATTAAATGGAATGTGTGTTTAGTTATTTATCTTTCTCTATAGATTTTTCCTTAAATAATCAGGATTGTCAATTTATTTAAATGGAATGTTTTTCAAATATTTATCTTAAAATATTGGTTAATACTTATCTAATCAAGATATTAAGGTTATTTAAATGGAATGCGTGTTCAGATATTTACATTTTCATATTAATTATTCCTTATTGATCATGCTTTACTTACTCATTATTAATTTTGTTGTTTGTAACTCTCACTAATCATTTGAGTTCACAATAATTTTTTTCATTTCCCATGAATCCAGGAGGTATACTATGATTGATAAGAAATAATATTTTGATTGAATAATGTTATTGTAAATAAATATTTTTTTAATTTGTGTTTTAAAATATAAGATGGCAATCATGTATTTATATAGTCTACCAAGACTACTAAACTATTCGGTCCTTCATGATGTGATTCCTTTTATCTTATTCCAATGTAAAAAATAATACACCAGCTCTGTGTAACTAGAGTTGGGGTTGTTTAATTATAACCTGATAAATAATTATAAATAATAAATTCTAGTACCCTTTATGGTTTGAGAATTATAAAATTTGGGAGAATAATGAATAAAAACACTACTATTATGAAAATACTTCAAAATGATCATGATTACTCACACCCAGTAATGAAAACTGATTATAACTAACAAATATAAATATAGATAAATATTATAAATAAATTATAAAAAGGGTTATAAGTATGAATAAATTTTTGAAATATTAAATTAAGATTGAAATTTTTTTATTCATAAGGTTAGATCAAATTCATCTAAGTGAGAATAAAGGTAATGATTATTTCTCTCAAATGTCAATTCCTTGAGACATGATTATGTTACACACTATGTTTTCTATTGTATGGTGTACTTACTAACAATTTTATATTTTATATCATGATTATAAATTTATTCATGGTATTTAATTTTCTATTTGAAAGTTACCCTTCTTTGTATTTTGACTGATATGTTACCTAAGCCATCATAATGCCAAAAAATCATAAACATTGGAAAGTATAGTGTGTATAGTTTTCTAAGAAATTACATCCATGTATAGATACTAGAAGGTGGGTGTGGTTGTGTCACTGATTCACCTAGTGGTAATTACCTTGAAGAATGTTGGTTGATTATCAACTTGTTCTTCACTTGGTGCATGGTGAGTGGGACTAATATTTCACACTTGGTGAGAAAATCCTGGGTGATATTATTTGGATAATTTTCATAATCATTATGAACCTTAATGAAAGATTTTCCAACAATTACATTGGTATCAAACAATTAAAATTTACTAAACTCAATTACTATTTTTTATTGATTACCCCACACTTTGAAAGTGGAATATACCCCACCTTATCATTATTTCAATGAAAAGGGTACTTCATAATACATTTATAATACTTTAGAGTTTATAAGTTAATTTTCATGATATTCTACTATATAGAGACATTATTCCATCGAATGGAAAAATATTTTCTTTAATATTTCCAGCATATAGATATCCTTTTTTCTATTTTCCATGATTAAGTAATAATTTTCTTAGTTAATGTTAGTAAATTTAATGTTAACTCATATGTTGAATGCATTTGACATAATTAATGATGTGTTAGGATTGATATAGATAGTCCCTCGATGCATCAGTAGGTCTGATGAGACAAACAGTCTAGGGTATCAATATATGTCTTAACTATTTATGTATAATGGCATGGTACAAGACCTTGATGATATATTTATATTTTCCATCATTATGTATTACATAAATATGAGACCATTTAATATTTTCCATGTTTATATTTATTTTCAATGATATAGTATTTCCTAGGTTAAATTTTATTATGGTACTATTCTAATCATCTATTTTTTCAATACTATTGATTCAAAACTTATTTTATGGTAACTTATGTCATGCACTACTCCTTACTTAGAATTTCATCTCACCCTTATTTTTATTTCTTTTCCACATTAAACCTAGAAGATAACTATGTGTAATTTTCAAGGATCTACAATAAGAGATAATAATTTTCTCATGGATTTTTGATACTATACTTTATGTTATCAAGTGTAATATGAAAAATATGTATATATATAGTATTAAAATACTACTAAGTTTTTGGATCCTTTAAAAAAAATTATTTAGTACAAATAATGTAATATAACTACTATGTCATGACCCCCTCCCTTCAAGAATACCCCTCATGGGATAGAAATGAGGAATGGGAGATAGTGACCCCCCGAGTCATGCCTCTAATAGGCCCCAGGTTGGCGACTAGCACTAAGGGTATACGAATCTCACAATATGGGAGGCAATACCCTTTATAAGGAAACATGATCAGGAGATATGATGGATCATCCACAAAAAAACTCCAATAAATATTTCAAAGGAATCCAAAACTCATCTTATATGCATGCATTAAATAGAACTGGTATTAATAAAACAAAAAGCCAAAGTAAAATACTCAAAAGAAATATAAAGTAATGACTCGACATATCTCCCAAGGCCTGAGCTAGTAACACATAGCATGTTCCATGTAATCCTCCTAGAAACCTAAACATAGTTATATATATGTAGGGTGAGTATACAGGTATACTCAGTATGAAAACCAAATTTTCTCATGCACATGTGAGGGAAATATACTAACTCTCTTATGGGAAAAAAACAAAACCAAACATCACCAAATAGGTCTACTAACCATCCTAGCCTCACCGAGGAATGTTCACCAAATAATTCCAGTTGAGTAATGTAATATAAATCACATCAATGATAGGGTACCCCACACCACTTTTCCACTCATTATCTACTCTCACACCCTAATGGCAGACATCCTGGTGCTCTCACCTCTTCGAAACATACCACATCACAACCCGCCGTCAAACACCAGGGCCAAAACCATATCACATCCTACCCACAGACACCTAGTCCACATCCACATCACATCTCACCCACATACACCTGGGTGATAGCCACAACACATCCAACCCACAAACACTCGTACCACAAACAACACCTCATCCCGAAGACACCTGGGAAAGCAAAACACATCTCATCCCGAAGACACCTGGGAAAACACAACTTGACCAAAAACACGTGAGCCTCATACCTCACCATAATATTCCAGAATAATGTTAGGCTATCACAACCTAGAAGAGGGATCAAGGAAGAGTGGGTGGACAGTCATCCCTCCTCCCACTGTGATGTTTGTAAAAGACACCCTCCCCCGTGACGATGAGGGTGTTCAACACATATTTCACAACTAGGGTGGGGTTTGTATAGAAATCACAGAGAAAGTACAATTATATACATATATGATACCAAGCACTCAATCCCAACCTATGGGTCCATAGAAAAAAATCATATCATTATACTACCACTTTTTCTATTACCTCTAAATTCATAACCCCACAGAATAAGACACAAACTCATTTAAAATTCCCAAAAAAATCCTTTGACCACCTGATTCATTTTATCATTTTGCATTAACCAAATTTAATCATGCATCCCATATTTTATTCATTCATTAACCATTTCCATTCCACTATCCAATCTAACCCAAGTCCTTCCTTACTTTATTAATCAATTTTTTATTCATTCCACCACTACACAAGAAACCACTAAGTCCAACACACCATAGGAAACACAGAAATAGTCATTTAAAAAGGTGAAGAGCCTGATAAATTATGGAGGCTCCACATTAAAGACATTTCATTCTATGAAATTCATATTAAACACCCATTCATGATATATCATATACGGATATCTAGATACATAGTCAAGCTTTCTGCATGTTATTAATTGAGAATCACCCATACTAATCACTAATGTTTTTCTTTAAACTCATCCCACTCAGATCACATATCGACAAAACCAACCCCCAAATCATAACCCCATATGGTAACACATTAATACACAACCAGTTCATAGCCCAATTGTACAACACTTTCCCATCCACCCCACAATCAATCAATCCCTCAACCTGAGACTCTATCACACTGCCCAATCTATCCCACAGCACACAATCATACTCAAAATCATACTGCATCAAAAACAATAACAAACTCACACATCACCTAACTACATGTACCAAGGGAAAACAAAATTTCAAACTTAATTTGGAATCCCTTATTGAATTCCACTTGTAAATTCATGGGTTATCATAGAAACTATATGATCATGGGGAATCCATTCATTATCCAAATATAGGTGATTAACCAATTCCATATACAAGTATCCAACAAAAAACAAAAAACATGCATTCTATAAATCATTTAGTGTGGAAATATGGTCCCCTAATGGCCAATATTTTCAGTGGGTAGTTATCCCCTACAAAACACAATATCATCCATAAATAAATAAAAAATAAGGATCATGCGTTAGTTATCCCAACCCCGTGTATATTTTTGTTAAATAGGTTTATTTATCTTTGTTAATTTTTATTAAACTATCATCACAAGTAATAAATCTATATCACCGCCCTTTAGGATGAAAAAATTGGTGAAATGAAGTAAAACCTACCTTGCAAGGGTTTCAAAGTTCTTTGCATGAGAACGGATCATGCAACGGATCTCTAATCACCTCTCCTGTAAGATCTTAGTCCATCCAAGGATTCGGTGGAACTATTGCACCAAAAACAACTATAGAGATCCCCATTAGAACCAAGTGATATCATCTATTATCATATGGTGAGAATAATGGAAGGAAACACGAGATCAACCAAGAAGAAACCACAAAAAATGGAGGAAGAATGCACCATATATAGAAAAAGGATTACTTCAGATCAAATGAGAGAATCTAGGAATCAATCCTTGGTGTAGGAATCCTTAAAACACTGGAGAGGGGTCTCCAGGTCACCTAGAGTCGAGGGGGAGTCATTGCATCCATAGGGTGGGACAACCTGGGTGGCTGTAAATTTCTTAAAACATTACAGAAGCGAGGGATTACACATTGTGTAATCCCCTTTCATGTCGTGTAATGCCTCAAGGTTGGTTTCTGCTGAAAAACCAATCACCTTTTGATTTATTTTATTTTTCAAACCCCTAAATATTACACACCATGAACCACCCAAAACAATCCTCAAAACCAAGATTCACACCATGTAATCCACTTACTCAATGATTAATCCCTACAACAACTTTTATGCACCCCTGACTCCCTTAAAAACTCTTGAGACATCCTCTGAACATCTCCAACAACCAAAACTGGAAAAGTAACAGGCCGAGATGGCATGGTCCATTACATTAGTAACCTATCAAATGATTCTCATCCTTGATAATACAAAACTAGGCCTAGAAAGAAATGGGTCTGAATAACCACATTGTGAGATACCTCTCAAGAGTCACTCCATGCCTCAAACACTACCACAATACAAACATGCCAACCCAAATGAACACACGGACTCTCTTCACAACCACGCTACCACAACCATAAGCTACCTCCTTTAACAAAGCCACACTACCACACAACCACTGTGAAACTGCTATGTCCAATGAACTGCACTTTCCCAAACACATGAATCAATGAATTATATCCTCCATGTCATGATACTATCTTCTCTAGGAATCAATTACTCACCCACATGGGTTTAATTACATCTCAGTTAAATCATATCAATTAGGAATCTAGTATTCCTCTCTTTTTATGTTAGGAATTTATCACATATCACACCACACATATCTCAAACCAAGGGAAAATGACTCATTTTATAAAACAAGGTTCAAACATCACATTTCAAAACAAAACAAAGAAAAAACAACTCAAAACAACTCTAGGTACTAAGAATGCATTTTTGATTCTCACTCCAAAGTACTCTTCTCCTGGACACTATGCATCCACAACTCATAAACCAAAGGAATGTTCTGTCCATGCCGTGTATTCTATTGAAAATCCTATATATCTACTGGATGCACCACGAATTTCATGTCATCCTTGATATCCAACTCTCCCCATTCAAGGACATAGGATTCATTGTGAAGATACTGATGAATCTAAGAGGCATGGATGATGTCATGGATCCTCTCTAGTCATGGTGGAAACACCAAATGATACGCCGCCCTTCTAACTCACCCCAACACCTCAAAGGTATTAACAAAACTGGGAGAAATCTTACTCCCACTATCGAACCTCTACTGCCCACATTGAGGGGAAACATTCAATAACATGTGGTCCCCAACCTCAAATACCAAGCGTCTCATCCTATGATTGGAATAGGACTTCTACTGGTCTTAAATTGCTTTCATATTCACACAAATGAACTAAAATTTCTCTATCATGCTCTAACCCTCCTTGAGACCAAGAACTGATGCCTTCCCAACCTCTATCTAGCATAATGGAGAATGACATAGTCTTCTATAAAAAGCTTCAAATGAAGTCATACCTATGGAAGAGTGGTAGGTATTATTATAAGAAAACTCTACCAAAGGTAGTTGTCATGCCCAAGATACCCTAAAGTTCAAAATTCATGATCACAACTTATCCTACAAAGTCTAGATAGTCCATTCTGGTTTTTAATTTGTATGAGGGAGGAAAGAAATGTTGAGGCATAACTGGGTGCTAGAAGCATGTTGCAATACCTTCCAAACTCATGAGGTAAAATGTGTGTCCTGACCTAAGATAATGGACCTTGGAACTCCATTTAGCTACACCAACTCATCCACATAGATATTTTCCAAGGAATTCATTGTTCCCAACTTCATGATTGCTATGAAGTGATCCGATTTTGTCAGTTGATCCACTGTCACCCATATAGAATCCCAACATCCCAAAGATTTGGGTAACTCTATAAATAATTCCATCAATATGTCATCCCACTTAAAATTAAGAACATACACAGACTGTAACAAAACACCAGGAACATGATGCTCATCCTTCACCTATTTTCAAATCAAGAACCTTACCATAAACTCATCCACAGCTCATTCCACATCAGGCCACCAAAACTGGGTCTTTAACCCATGGTACATCTTAGAATTCGATGGATGTACTACTAAAGGTGAGTTATGAAGCTCATGGAGGATCCCATCAATCATTGTTATAGGAAAAAACAAAAATCCTTGAAAAAACATATGATTCTGACTATCCTCCAACCATCCCTCCATAGCATCACCATGGTTAACACGATCATGCAACACCCATACCTCTAAGTCTCCCTGATGAGACTCCTCCACCTGCTACATCATATAAGACTGTATTTTCATTTAAAATTGTCATATTTTACCATCTTTCATTATTTCATCTAAGTGAATGGCTTCCAACTCCTCTATCGCCCTCCAAACATCTACAAATTATCAAAAAAATCATTGGGGAAAACATCCAGGAACTCCCCAATGACTCTGGGAACTGCTAGAATTTCATCTTACACTAATTCCACTAAAAGCTTATCCAATAAATAGATAAGGGTCTCCACAATCCAACTTCCTACTTTAAAACTCCACTCACCAACAAAAACCACATGCTAGCCATCCACAACTGAAAATAGGACTTTTCTCCAGAAGCAGTTGATAATAGCATGTATATAATACAACCAGTCGAGGATGACATCGTATGGCTGGATTTGTAGCAAGAAGAGATTCCCGCGGGACTGATGTGGTCCCGTTATCACTATACACCCATGGAACATGTCAAACAAGCTGGTACAGACTCTAACTAGAATAATCAACTCCTAGGGAATAGTAATACTCTCTATATCTAAATCTAGAGCATGGGATAGAGCAGGTGAAATAAAGAATTGAAAATCTACTAAATCAAACAAGGCACAAACAAGGGTACTAAACAAATTAATTTTACCTATAACGATATCTAGCCCTGGTGGAACTACTACATACAATACATGAAACTAACCATGACAAAATCATTTACCTCTCTACTGACAGCGACATCCATGTCCATTCTTGAGTTCAGGTCCCTATACATGAGGAACTTCCTGAGGTTGGCCTACACATGCTCTATCTCCCCCCAGTGGAGCTTGAACCCTCTTATCTTACTACTGAAATGGCATGACTGGCATCTTCTACTAATGCAGGTTCTAAACTTGTCAACCTCCAAAAAATAAGCTCGAACAACCATTGGGAACTAATTCTAAATATGGATCTTTGGTCCCATGTTCATAAGAAAGGTACAAGGACCGTAAGGTCAAAAAAGGAATCTGTTGAGTTCGAATCCCCTATGTTTGAAACCTCAAAAGTCCTAGTTCCTGAGACCTGTTGTTGGTAACCCTACAACTAAAAAAACCCTATTGGCTCCCCTCTCATGGTAAACCTCCTTGTGAGTGAATCTACTCGATCACCACCACCTTCTTTTAAACCTATAGTTATGTTGTCAATGTAAAATTAGTAACAACATACTAGATAGAAGGATTAAGTGCCTACTCAAGACATCTCACATGAGAGTCCTCATATATAAAGAGATCTAGACAAAAATAAAGGAGATCCTTGAACATGATCCCCAGATTCCATACAGAAATACTCCCTTTCTGAAGGGATAGTAGCTTATTTATCTTCTCGTCCTTCATGATCGATGAAAGGAACTTTTCTTGGAACTCCTTCTTGAAGTTTAACCATAAAATATCATCCTCTTTTTCTTCCCCTAGATACAGCATCCACCACTGACACACAGCTCCCCATATCAGGATAAAAACCAAAGGAAACCAATACTCCATTAGGGACCAAATCAAACTAAATGTCATCTCAATCTCCTTGATCCTACTTTCTATCTCTATTTCTGAAACACTACCATCATACTTCCCCAAAGCCCGCATCTAGAATGTCTATAACATCATATGCCACTATTCATCCTCCTCAACTAGATCAACCCTCTATTAATCAACTACATTAGCCTGTTGAATCTATACTATCTAATCCACAGGCAGATGATGACTAGGATCCTTAGCTAAAAATGTAAACAAAGATTTCTTATGCCCAAGTAGTATGGAGTTTTTATTATGACTTATTTTAACCCATTTAATGCAAATTTTTTTATTCATTCCAACTTTTTTAAACCAACCCAATTCAAAAAAGAACACAAGTCATTATGATGTGTGTAAATTTCATAGGGTATCTACCCTAAAAATAGTGTGCCTCATGTGGTCATTCAGTAGGCTCAGAGTCCTTTCATTGGATCATGGGGGCCCTAAAATTTCAAGTCCTAATCAGTCTTCCCTAGCCTATGTCATGCACCAATATCACCTGACACTATTTCCTTTGCAAACCCCAAAATTCTCATTATTCCTAACTCTAAAATCCATCCTATACTCAACCATAACCTCTGATACCATTCTTTCATAACCCCCTCCCTCCAAGGATACCCCTCCTTGGCTGGAAATGAATAAAGGGAGATAGTAAACCCAGAGTCCCGCCTCTAATAGGGCCCATGTTGGAGACTAACACCATGGGTATATGAATCTCATAAAATGGAAGGAATTTCCCTTTATAAGGAAACAAGATCAGGATATATGATGGATCATCTACAAAACAACTCCAAGACATATATAAAAGAAAGACAAAAACCATCCCACATGCATACATAAAATATAACTGGTAAAAATACAATAAAAATACAAAGTAAAATACCCAAAATAAGGATAAAGTACTAACTCAGAAACTATACCATATCCAGAGAAATTAATGCCTAGTACGGTCCATGTAATCCTCCAGGAAACCTGAAAAAAGTTTTATAAATTTAGGGTGAGCATACAAGTATACTGAGTAGGAAAACCAAAGTATCTCTTGGAAATGTGTGGGAAAATATTAATGCTCCCATTGGATAATAGTAGAACCAAACAACACCTAATAGGTATACTAACCATCCCAACCTCACCAAATAATCCTCACCAAATAATGAAATTCAAGTAATGTAATATAAATCATGTCGATGATAGGGTACCCCTCACCACTTTCCCACTGATTAGCTTATCTCACACCCTAACAGTAGATGTCTTGGGCTCCCACCTCTTCCGAACATACCGCATCACATCCCGCCCGCAGACACCTAGGCCACAACCACATCACATCCTGCCTGCAGACCCTTGGGCCAAAACCACATCACATCCCACCCACAGACACCTAAGCCACAACCACATCCCATACCACCCATAGACACTTGGGAAATAAACCAAACTTCATCCTGAAGACACCTTGGAAAGAACAAAACATCTCATCCTGAATAAATATGGGAAAACACAGCTTACCTGCAGACATCTGGGCCTCACACCTCACCAGAACCTGCCCGAAGAATCTTGGGTTATCACCACCTAGAATAGGGAGTTCGGAAGATTGGGTGGCCATCTATCCATCCTCATACTAAGATGTTTAGAAAACACACCCTCCCCCATGACAATGGGGGTGTTCCACACATAGTTCTCAACTAGGGTGGGGTTGATATATAAATCGCAAGGAAAATACAGTTATATACATATCTGATACCAAACACTCAATACCAATCTATGGGTTCCCATATATAAATCATCTCATGAGACTACCACCATTGTTACTACCTCTAAATTCATAACACCACACAAAAACCCATAACCTCATTTTAAATTCACACCCAATTTCATTTGACCACCCCATTGATTTTATTATTTAGCAGTAACCACCTTTAATCACACTTATCATCATTTATTCATCCATTAATCATTTCCATTCTGTCTGCCAATCAAAAACAAGTCATTACATACTTTATTAATCAATTGTGTATTCATTCCATCACTACATAGGAAACCACTAAGCACAACTCACCCCAGGCAACATAGAAATAGACATTTCAGAAGGTGAAGATCTTGAAAAATTAAGGAATATCCACATTAAAGACACATCATTCAATGACCTCCATGTTTAATACCCATTAATGATATATAATATATTGATATCTAGATAGGAGGAGAATATTTCTTCATGTTACTAATGGAGAAGAACCCATACCAATCACTATTTTAATTATTCAAACTCATCCCTCTCACATCACATATCAATGAAACGAAACCCTAAATAACAACCCTATCTGGTAACACATTAACACACAACTAGTTCACAACCCTGTTATACAACACTTCTCATTCACCCCATAATCAATCAATCTCCCAACCTGAGATTCTATTACACCACCCAATCCATCCCACATCACACAACTATGATCATAACCATACTACATCACAAACCAGAACAAACCCACACATCACCTCACCACATGTTCCAAGGAAAAACACAATTCCAGTTTTAACAAGGCATCCCTTATTGAATTTCTATTTTTAATACAGGTGTTATCATAAAAACTATTTTATCCTACGGAATCCATTCATTAGCCAAATATACATGATTAACTAATTCAATATATAAGTGTCCAACTAAAAACAAACAACATGAATTCCATAAATCATTTATGTAATGCCCCAACCCCAGTTACCTAGAGTTGGTGCATTATTTTAATATATTGGCATGATTACAAGGATTGAAGTCCTGATGGACCGATTAGTTTAGCAGTCTTGGAAAATAGATTACATACATGAACATTACATTATACATTCAAACATAAAACACAACATCAATAATCCGTTGTGAACTCCATTATTCTCCTAGATTAACCCTACATATCAAACATAATACACTTCTTGGAATCCTGGGAAAAAGAAAACATAATAAAGTGGTGAGCTCAGATGCTCAGTAATGATAAAAATTAGCAGAAACTATCATAAATAAGCATAAACATTTAAGGAAATTTATAAAACTAAAAAAAATCCATTTAAACTTAAACTTCAGCATAATATAGAAAGTATAAATCAAATAATGACATTTACTTATTCACATTGATATTCTACTAGACGAATAATCACATGTAATATCAATTGCTAATTTCATAATGATGGAATGCATAATGTCAAACATCATAACCACATAGTCAAGGCCTCGTTCCAGGACTAAAAATAAGATTTTGTCAAGGAATTGTGTCAAAACACTAGTTTGTCTCAAAAGACCTACTGATTCATCGAGGAGCTATAACGGACTCCACCTGTCACTTACTAATTCCAATGCATTCCTCATATGAAAGGGTTGAAACATAATATAAACATTTGTATTAAAACTAGCATATGAAATGTTAAAACATTAACAATAAACCATGAATGGTGTAAAAATAATCCATAGTTAAACATATCACAAAACCATCAGTAAAATATGGAATATTTGTATCATAATAAATCAACTTCAAACAAGTATAAAATCCATTAAAGGATGTTGACATATATGAAATCAACACTATTTGAGATAAATATCTCTTTCTTTTTTGAAATAATTTAAAAGTCATGTAATTATAAAAGAAAACATTTATTTTGAAAATATTCTTAAATATTCTAAGGGAATTTTCAAAGGGGTTATAATAGTAGAGAATAACTGCACCCACCGTATAAGTTAAAAAAAACATTCTTACCTTAATTTGTCGAAAAATTCATAAAGTACCTTGTTTGGAAAATGAAGGAAAGATTCATTTCAAAAAAATTTATAAAAAGTAAAACAAGGGTATAAATTACTTTAAACTATAGTCTAGTAAATAGTAAAAATGTTATGAAATACATTTTTAAGAAACATGGATGTTGATGATAAAGAGGTCCTAGTAGACACTTACGTAAAAACAATCTCGGATAATAAAGAGATTGTAAAATTAACCATTACCTTGTACTTTTACTTGGTCGAGGGTATATTAACCTCTGATATAATAGTTAAATCATTGTTATTAAATTGTACAAGAACTACATACATAAATATGATATCATATATGATCTTCTAATATTTATTTGTTTATAATATTTTAGTAGTATCATTGTATTGGGTGTTAACTGATTTGTTTTCCTTTATATGTTTTGTTACATAAGTCGTGTTTTTTATGGATAGGATGTATTTGATTTATATCCTGAATGATATAATGTTCTTAAATATTTTATTTAATAATCAAATGAAAATTATTCCTGAATGGTTACGATGGGGAATGAATCTCATCGCCTTCGTGGAGACGGTAATCCGTACGTATGCATGAACGCTACTTCCATTTCATTTTTTATTTTAAAAGCAAAATAAAACCAAATGATACATAGGTATATTATTATTACAGTATAATATAATATTTTATATATGTTACATAATTTCATTAACACCATCCTTTATATGTTCCATGTATGGTATGAACGAGTCATATCACTTCGAGGGGGTGGTAGTCTGTAGTTCCTCAAATGAAATTATCGTATATATACAACACGAAAAGAATAAATGTATGATATAAAATTTAATTAAATAAGATTATAGATAAAATAAATATCATAAATATAACATATAATTATAGTTACATCATAATGGCCACCATAATAGGTGGTATTATAAGACTGAACAATCATCATTTCGTGAGGCAGTAGTTCACCGTCCACAGAAACATTATGTTCTATACCCATTAGATGAAGGTTTGTGTAATTTTAGTTCAAATAATTCTCCTAAAAACAATTTATTATATTTAATATATTGTTTTTGTTCTAAAATAAAGGAATAAAGAGGGTTTAGGGGGTGGAGAAGTAAAATAAAAGAAAAGAAATTAAGAGGAGATGTTACCTTTAAATCTGGTAACTCCCTTTGGTTTGAACCAAAAGGATTCCTTGAAGTGACTTATGCCTAAATTAAGGCTTATAAGAGGAATAGAGGGATGTAGGGATAATAATTTGGTAGATTTTGGATGATCTAAGGGGCTTTAGAGGTGTGATTAATGGGTTAGAGGTGAAGGCTTTTTATAAGGGAGGGGAGGGGCTCTTTAGAAATGTTTGAAAATATTATTTTATTATATAATGATTTTAGGTTTATAAAGGTATAAACCCATTAAAGTCAAAGATAATATGACTATTGTTCAATATAAAATCATCTAATAATAATTTAATAGGTTTTGGATTTTGTTTTAATTTTTATAATCTCATTTATTTAAATCATTCATTAATGAGGTAAACAATGCATCATTATTATGTCATAAATAATTTTATTTATTTGATGTCTAAAAATTATAAAAATAATACCACGATATAGAAAATATTTTTATATTTATAATGAATATTCATAGTCCAAAAGATAACTTATATAACCCCATGTAAAAATTGTTTTACTAAATGATATATGTTATGTCATTTTTGTCTTTACTATAAATTAATTAATATAAAGTGTCATTATCACTCTCAACTGGCTCCATGGGGTCCCTAAATCGACCCAAGTATGCCCATGGTCTGAATTTATAAAAACATAGGAATAAGATACATTTTAGGGTAATTTAGTATTATTATAATAATGTTTTTTACCCTTATTTACCAGAGTTACCCTTTAACCATGTTAAATAAAATATTTACTGAAGTAAATATTCATAATGTCTAAAAATTAAAATTACCTATTTACACAATTTAGAACTCTTGATTGAAAATATGTAATCCATTTTTCAAAATTCAAAACACAGAAGTGGCATTAATTAATTTAAAATTAATTCCTGTTGTCAAAACAAAACGCATGTTTTTAAGAAATAATAACTATCAAAAGACTGACACTTGTTTATGACTAGTTTAAATGTGAAACTACATCCAATGAACTAAATTATATTAAATGATAAAAATATAATCTAATTATACTTTAAAACCACTAATATGTATAATTAAACATTATAAATTATTTCGATTAAAAAAATTTCTTTTAATTAAAATTTGGTTTCTTCACTGTTCGTCACAATATGAAAGTTATCATAAAAGTACCAAAAAATTATCCAAACTAAATCTTTATGTCCTGATTCTAGAGAATAATTTATTTTAATTTAATTTAATATATAAAAGTTTCAAATATTGGTTTTAAAAAGGTTCTCCATTAAAAGGCGGTAAAATTCCATTTTTTTTAAATACTTCTTTTATTTTAAAAAAATTAATTTGTTCTTATATTATGTATAAGAAACAAATAATATGGATTATAAAATTATATGAAGTATATAAAATTCAAAATTCAGTTAATACTATTCATACCCCTTTTTTAATGGCTAGTTTAGTAAGTTGTGGTGCGCTCGAACTCGGTGTTACGTATAGCGCAAGTTATTGAATTACTTTGAAGAGATAACGTACTATGAAATATTGGGGTGTTACAATTTAGTTCAAAAAAAAGGACCCCAATATACATAATTTTCAGTGGCTAGTAATCCCATACAAAACACACTATCTATCAGAAACAAATAACAAAGCATGATCATGCATCACTTTTCACAACCCTCTATATATTGATCTTAAACCAGCTCAATTATCTTTGTTAATTTTTATTAAACTATCATCAAAAGGACCACATGATGGAAAAATATAAGAGATGAAGGAAAACCTACCTTAAAAGTGTTTCAAAGTTATTTACATAAGAAGACATCATGCAATGGATCTTTAATCACCTATCCCATAATATCTACATCTAACTAAGGATTACATGATACCACCGCACCAACAACAACTGAAGAGAACCCCATTATAACCAAGGGATATCATCCTCCATTACATGGTGAGAATAATGGGAGGAAAGGGAGATCATCTAGGATAAAACTAAAAAACTGAGGAAGAAAACTCCTTATATTAAAGATGGATTTCTACGGTTTTAACGAGAGAACCTAGGAATCAATCCTTAGCATAGGAACACTCAAAATGCCAAAGAGGGGTCTCTGGATCATCAGGGTCGAGGGGTGGTCACTACAGCCATAGGATTTGACAACCTAAGTTGTTGGAAAATTCTTAAAACATTACAGTAGTGGGGGATTACATGATGTGTAATCCCCTTTCATGTCATGTAATGCATCAAAGTAGGTTCCATCGAAAAACTTGTCACCTTTTGATTTATTTTATTTTTCAAACCCAAAAATATTACACACTATAAACCACCCAGAACAAGACATGAACCCAAGATCCATGAAATGTAATCCACTTACATGATGTTTAATCCCTACACCAGCTTTGTTTCACCCCTAACTCACATTAATACTTCCATTACCTCCTCTAAACGTCTCCAACAACCAAAACTAGCTAAGTAACAAGCTGGTATGGCACAAACCATTACATACTGGATCCTACTTTTGGGAGTTTAAGTTATTACATATATTATTATAATTTATTCTATATAAGTTATCATTAATATATATTATAAATAATTATATATTGTATTTGATATAGTGTAATGTTTTTTCTGAATCGTTGAAGTATTAAAATGATTACATGTAGTATTTAAGTAAAATATTATTTTGTATAAAATTTTGGCCAAGTGTTTATAAAACATTCAAAGATCATGAGGCTTAATTATTAATGAAAAAATTCTATTAAAGGGGATTAATGGCCATATTTATAGTGATATGAGATATATTATATTATGGTTGTATATTTTTATGATAGTTTTCATTTTCTTTTTCATAACATATAGGTTTTTTAACACACCATTATATATTAAATAAGTTACTTCCAATGTGTCTATAGATTTCACATATAACAGATTACCTTTGGAGATACGAACTTATATAGAAGGTATCCTTTTATATATAATATATATTACACAAAAGGTATATTATTTGTACAATTTTCATTCATTTATTTTATCCTTCAACTAGATGACCTTTTTGTTTTACAATTATACATGTTTTATGGAACTAAAACTCATTAGTGGTATTAGATCCTATCTGCTAAAGGGTAGAATAATTTTTTAAAATTTGGATGATTTTTTCAAGAATATAATGTTCTAAATAGTGATATAATTATATCATTATCTCTGATATGACATAGTTAAATTATATTTATTTGAATCCTTTTATAAATATTTAGATATAAGATATCTCAAGTCATGATATATATTTCTTACAATGATGGTTTGTATCATTATGTGTGTTATGTTTCCCATATAGTGATATGTGATAACACAATGCATGGCATGTATGATTTCATCAATTTTAGCTATATCTTGTAAGTGATATTAGATATTTTAGATCATAGTGGAAATAAATAAAGAATCATAACCTAAAGAAACTAAACATTATAATGTTTATATTATATAACAAGATCAATGAATGTGATATATTTCAAATACTTATTATTGGATAGTGATATAGAAATATTTTTATCTAAAATAGATGGTAAATGTTTTGTGAAATCACTTTTTCAAAGCTACCTAAAGGATCAACTTATATCATAAATGAAGATATAGTGATACATTTGTTCTCAAATTAATTATATGAAAATTTTTTGTAGATATCTCATAGTAAATATATGAATTATTCTTTTATTTATATTTTCCCCATCTAAAAGTCTATAAATATTAATTATTTATATTATGAATTTTTTTATGTTTTAAATTAATTTTTTTAATTTTTTTTATAAATTTCATATCATGCATTTAAGTAGTTTCTTGTTAGTATAATGTAAGATTTAATTTAGTTCAATCAAATTAATATTTTATTATTATTCTCAATTAAATGTTTATTATAATTATTCATACATATTTGCAGTTAATATTATATTGGAGCTCTTGATAGCTTAGTCTCTATTAAAGTAAATTTGGGGTTGACTACTTGTTTCTCCATACTTGATTTTTTTGGACCTCTCAAGGTGTTGGAGAACAGAAGTGAAGTTATTTATTAATTGTGACATCCCTTATAGATGGATTATATTCATGATTTTTTTCATGTGTCACAAAATCATCTGTATCATCATAATGAATCTTGTTTCATTGACTAGGGTGAGTTGGATATTGAACTGATTTTATGTTCATTGAGTGCCTATTGAGATTCATGACCATTAGGAGAACAAATTGTGTGGGAATTATATTCCTCTATTTTATGTAATGTAGTTCCAGGGTGAATTAGAAGAGTTTACTTGGGAACATGAGTCATATATGAATACTCAATATCTTGATTTATTTGTTGATTTATGTTGTTCTAATGAAATGTATGATATTGGCTTGAATGATGAGATGATTATTTATGTTGTGTGATTTTACATACTTCCCATATGATTTATTATTGAAATTTTGTTATAAAAATATGCCTATTTGAGAGGTATATTATAGGGTTTTTTCTTTATGATTTCCACCAATTCATTTCCTTTACGAGTTTGGTTTTGATTCTCGAGGTCAATAATTGTTTAAGAATTATATGATGTAAGGTCCTAGATTTTCCTAAACTATTAATTTTACATTTTTCAAGTACTGAGGGAGTTCATGGTTGTGTAGAAGTGATCTTTTAGTGATTGAAGAAGTTTAGCTAGTAACCCCTGATATTTAGATAAGTCCATACCAACCCTCCCTTAACCTGTGACCCTTGTGTATATGGAATAACTATCCATTAATAAAGGAAGTGACATATATGTGTTACCCTTTATCACAAGTGTAACCAATATATATATTTTCCTTTGTTATTGGGTTTACCCATACATATTTCATTTTTCATGATGGTAACCCATAAATATCATCATGGGTTATATAGGTGACTTATGCATATCAACATTACAGTAAAAGTAGCCTCTATTTATCAGGTTACTCATATGTATTACTATATGAGTACCCATACATATTTTACTATGACTTAGAATTTACTAATTTTTATATCATTCTACTCAAATTAATACTTATATTCTAAAATTTTCTTATTTTAATATCCATGAAGAAATATTATAGATACATTTTCTTTTGGATACTTTATCTTTTAGACTCATCTAATTTCAATTACTCGAACATACTCATAGTTAATTATTATAAAATCAATGTATAAACTAATCTCTTCCTAGAGGAATCTCATATTTATTCCAAATATAAAAAACTGATTGGATCTCAAACTTTATTAAATATAATCTTCCGATTGAATCTTTGTCTTTTTCAAGATATCAACTTCTGATTCTAGAATTAGTAACTCCCAAACCACTCAAAGTAGTTTATAAATGACCCTAATGTATCAAATTTCATCCCAATAATTTGTTTAATTTCCAATTCATCATGAAAATTAATTAAATTTTTAAATTAATTTCTCAAATTTCTTCACTGTAATAACTTTAGTAAATCTCATCTTTTGGATCGAATCATATTTTATGATTGATATGGTTATTATCATTCATAAACCATAGAAATATAGAAATTAATATATATATATATATATATCAAAACAACCCTTTATCCTTGTAGATCTGTGTTGTGATTTCTAGGAATTTAGATTTCATGATGTGGTGATAATCAAATCATTGTATACTACATCATTTATATCAAATTAAAAATATCGTGTTTTAAAAAATGGAAACACTAAGGAGATCCTCAACCTAATTCACTTGTCTGAATTCATAAAATTTTGGTAACCATATATCTTATCTTGATCTTTCTTATTTCTATTAAACCTTGGATTGCTGGAGAACATATTGAGAACTCTTCAATCTAATTTTATCTTGGCTTCAAGTGATTATCCTAATGGGTTATTGGACTTATAAAGATCTATTAATTTATATCTGTTCTTGTGAAACAATCTATCAAGGTAGGTAATCTAGAATTTATCTTATTTATTTACATGTAATTGTGTAATTATAATCCTATGAATTTTAATAAATAAATGGTTGAGATTTAACTTAAGTATACAATAAACAAAATTCATTGAAATGGTATGGGATGGTTATATAACCTTATATGAAATATTTTTATTTTTATTCATAATTTTAAGTTATGTTATTTCTTAAATTATAGGGTGGTTTCCTAAATTGAATTTATTATTAGAATATCACATCTAAATTCATTTAAAATTTGAATATAGTAAGGTAGGAGAATAATGAACTAGATACTCATAGAGTTTATAATTCTACCATAAAATTTCTTGACATGATTAAGTGTTTCCTTGAAAGTTTTTTTTAAATGAAAATTAAAATATTATTTGTTGTTATATTATATTTCTTTGATTTCTAAAACATTATCATAATGAAATGAAATTATCAATATGGAAAATAATGATAACACTTTTAGGTGAAAATATTAGTGTCCATTTCAGTTTGGTTATTGATTGTTATTATCTTTCTTGCAATAATTTAAGTTGTAATATTTTCTATTTGATATTTAACATTGAAAAAAATATGATATTTTTCCATTATAAATATATAATATTAAATCCATTACTATTATTTTTATAGGAAATCCTTGTAAGTATTGTGATATATTTATGGATGAGTTGTCTTATTATTGTTATGATGGTGAATTGGTACATTTTAGGGTGGGATGGTGTGGGTGGTCTAGAAATTTGATGGGTCTGTCATTGGGTAAGTTTGATTGGGATGAGTGCCTTGTTTTTTTAATGTTTTCTTATTATTTACTGATGATAGATTATTCATTTTTGGGTATGTCTTTCTTATATTCAATGTATATGTGTTTTAGTTCATAAAATCATGGAAGGTATTAACTAATGGATTAATAGATCGGTAATGGTTTATTAAAGCTTAGTATATTTGGTAAATTAATAAAATATCATGGATAAGATAATTAGAATTTATATAGACCTAAAATAACCTTGGATATAAATGATTAATGTAATTTTTTATCCAAAATAAATAAATTAATGGTAATTGATTTATAGAATATGATTTGTGATAATACTGAATATTGAAGATTGAATGGTTTTTAATGTATTAGCTTATTAAGTCCTAAGTGATATAGGGTGGGTTTTCATGAAGGGCATTAGTAATAAATTGGGTTTTAGGTAGGATAGTTTCCCATAAAATGGTTGTGTGCTATATATTCAATAGATTCTTTTATTTCTAATTCAACACCACCTTAGTCAATAGGGGTATTTGATGCCCATATTTTTCCCAAGGTTTTGGGTGTTTTCCCAATATATAGGTTATTATAGATATAAGTGCCTAACCACTCCCCCTGCTATGCTCTCTCTTCCATGTATAGAATTTATAGAGGTGTATCTAGGATATTATTACTTACAATTATAGGATATATGATCATATGGGATATAATGGATTTAATTTATGACATATATGTATATGTGAGTTGTAGAGACTTAAGGTTTCAATGTGTAAATGAATATAGGTTGTAATAGATTATGGTTATTATATGTGTACTTACACATCATTTTTGATGGATTAAGGTATAGTGTGTTTTTACAAGGGTTTTGATGGATCTTAATCTCATTATGTGATTATGGATATGTGATGGGGGTGTGTATATGATTATTTAGATATAGTTTTAATGTGTTAATCATGGTTGTGCATTATGAATTACAAAGGGTATGGAAGCGCCATGATATAGGAAGTTAGGGTTTAGGGTGACTGATTTAGTGGGAAAGTTACAAAGGGGTGCCTTCCTTATATATATTCTTTGATAATGTGTTACCAACTTCTATGAGATACATGGTAAGTGAGACTTAGTGAGGATAGGAATATAGTATTCCTGATTTATCTAAAGGGTTGATTTCTTTATTTATTTAATGTGGATTTAGGATGATTCTTCCATATTTACATAAAAGGATTTGGTGAGAATCCCTCGGAGTATACTTTTATGCCCACACATATAAATATATATCTAGTTTCTAGTCCTTGGGATGGATTTGTTGATCAAACTAAATGTTACAATTTCATGAAGGTTTTTTGGGATTTTTTGGTGTTTTGGTCACTATCATAGGTGTTCTTATAGTATATTTCTATTTTTGGTAGGTCATTGTATAAAATTTATTATACTTTGATATATTTATGTATTCTTATGGATTTTATTTGTGGATCATTTATCATTTACTAGGAATTTGAGGTTAATTCCTCTCATATGTGTTTTTCTATACAATCGGTGTTAGTCTCCAACAGGTAGCCTATTAGAGGTGAGCTTTGGGCATCACTTTTTCTCTCACTGCTGGCCTAGGAGGGGTACCAGTGGGGGAAGTTCATGAAAATTTACATGTGGGATTTTGGTTAAGATATGGGACAGATCATGGGGATAAAAACTAGTGAGGATTTCATGGGTTAGTAGGGAAATTATATCAGATGAACTTTTTTTCTAATGTAAGAAAAGTATACTAGGTATAACATAGGTGATTAGGGCCCCTATGATCTGATGTAAAGACCTTATGTTTTCAAAACATACAAGGAAAATTCATATTAATTTTGGGGTAAGACCTAGGAAAATATCATGAATAATGATTTTTTATGCATGTGTCTGAATTATGTAGATAATGAGAGATGAGATGAATTGTAATTAATTATTTTTAAGTATTCTATATTATAGTTTTATGAAGTCCATAATGTTTTCTCTTCTATAGGTATAGATATATGTTAATGTCCCTATAAGGTTTATATAGATTATATGAAATAGGATGCACAAATATGTTTCAAGAGAGTTGAAGTTGATAAAGATGATACTTAGAGGAAGATGCTTTATGAGATCCAGAATCTATTTCAGAAAAATTATAAGGGCTCCGTATCTAATCAAGAGACTGGGGAATTGTTAGAGGAGGTAGATATTTATTTTTTTCTTGATTTGTTTTAATAAAGTGCATTAGAATATTCTATATGTCAATATATTGTTTGGAGTATCTCATTAGTGGTTTATTTCACTCCTTTATGATCATGAGGAGTCATAGGTTTCATCGAATAATTTTTTGCAGTCAGTTCTAGAATCAGTTTATTTCGTTGACTAGGATGGTAGAATATCAATAGTATGTTCTATGAATTTTCCATTTATGTTTAAATGAGAAAGTTTTTATATTTTTTTCAAGAACCTCATTTGTTATACTTTATATTTTATACCATGTAAATATAAAATAGAGATGAATTTTTACATGGTGTTGTGTTAAGAGATCCAATTCTAGGTCACACCATTCATGTTGTTGATGTTACTTACGGTATTGGTGAATAAAATTTTTATTGAGAGGATGTTAGATATTATTGTATCATAATGATAAGGATTTCATCAATACTACTTGAGGAGTATAGTTGTGAGTATAGGTTCCTAGTTTCCTGGTCGGTCAAATTTTTAGATAGTAAGGATTCATCTCCAGCTACCTTCATCTAATTTCATTGGATCTAGAAGTTATTGAACCTATATCAGGATATCAAACTTTTTTACCTATGAAAATTTTATGGGAATCAAAAGGTTGAGTATATGACCTTTCTCACTAGATAGAATGGAGATATCCATCAACTTCAAGTTCAACCATTGTTGTTGTATCCTCTGAGGTAGCAACAACAACAAAAACTACAATAGGGTGCCTTGGATTTAGGTCAGCATCAATAATATAATGTGGTCATAGGATATCCATGTGATTAATATCATCCTTATTATCATAGGGAAAATAATAGACATTATGGTGTTATGTATCATAATTAGATCTATTAGGAAGAAGGGAATGATTAGATGCATTCCTTATAGTTTCTAGTGTTAGGTGATACAAATTTCATGCAAGGTGCCATACATACATACATATATACATACATATATATATATTCTATCTAGTTGTTTTCTTTTTTTAATTTAGAATCTATGCTCTCTTTTATTGTACCTTTTCTAGTTTAATGTTTAGGAATTGTGGTGGAGAAGCTTCTAGTTCCCTTCACATTGACAACACCATTTGGAAGTCAATTTAAATTGTATGGTGTATATAGAGATTATGATATAATGTTGAAGAATAGTAATTCCTTAGGATATTTATTATATTTTTGGATAAGGCCATATTATTTCATCCTTATCATTGACTAGTTGTATTTGGTGTAGGCTATCATTTCTAACTATAGAAGTAGAGTTATATTATTTGAGGATGATGAGGAGAATTCCAGGTTCATTGGTGAGAGAGCCTATTGAATTAGTCAATGGTGTGGAAAGATCTTGTTTTCTATGATAACTGAGATAATTTTTAGTTCAATGGATATAATTACCCAACCATTTCATACATAAATACATCATATTTTAGATGAATATTTAAAACATTCCACAGATAAATTCCTAATGACAATGAAGGTTTAGTGTCTTCGAATACTAGATAAATAATTTTCCAACTTCATGAAAGATATTTAAAATACTCCATAAAGATCCTCCTATATAGTATTCTTATTATAAAAATCTTATTCAAAAACTTCTTCATAACCTAAGGAAAGGAAACGTAATAAATGGTGAGCTCGGATGCTCATTAAAGGTAAAAAGAGTGTTATCAACAATAACTGAGGTATAATTTGATTATATGGGTAGGATAACATGAGATTAACATTTGAAAACTATACCCTAAATAACATAGATCATAATCCTGAGCTATGGTATAAATCTTTGTAGTTCAAAAGACATGAATCATAAAGGGAATCCATTAGCCAAATCTATGAGAGCATAACATAATCATGGGAATGTGGAAAATATAATATTATAACACTGTGAACATATATAAATCAAAATATTTTCACTCATTAAGTTAAGGGAATGAATTCAAGCCCTCACATAAACTTATGTACATGGAAACATAGTCCACGCATATTCTTATTCACATGAAATCCAGGTCTATGCATAAACTTGTGGAATTTAAAACTAGGTCAATGTTTAATATTATAAACATGAAAACTATGTCCATGCATGAAATTGTGAGCATTAAATCATGTTAACACATCACATATTTACCTCATGGGTTGTCCTTCTTAACCCAATGACTTGGAGGGCTATATAATTGCAGGGGGCATCACATAATGAAAGTTATACATTTTTCTGTCAAAAGAGCATAAAAATTTAATAATATCATAACCCATTAAAAGAAAAAAATATTCATAAACATTTAATCATAGCATAACCAGTGGAAAATAAATTTTTTAATAATTATTTCATCAATCCATCATATAATAACCTATGGAAAAGGAAGTATTTCATAATATTTTTAGAAATTCATCGTAGCATAACACATGAAAAATGAATAGGTTTCATAAAAAAATTTCATCACAGCCATAAAACATCTCTATAATGAACAAGGATAGTATCAATGGATCATATCAATATTAGAGAATAATTAGAATCCAGGGTTTTTTCATTGAGGAATATAAATACCATTAAAATTTCATTAAAACCAATCTTGGGTAAAATACCCTTTCCACTTTGAAAATAAATTTTTAAAATTTAAAAAATTTCCATATAATAAAGAAAACATTTTATGTTAAAATAACCTTAGAAACATATAAAGTAATCCCTAAATAATTAATCTATCATGATGGAGTGATATATTTTTCATTCCATATATCTTAAAATAAGGATTCCTTTCACATTTTCAGTAAAAAATCAAAAATACCTTTTTCAGATAATGATAAGATGATTCCTTTTAAACCATTTTTTAAAAAATAAAAAATTAGTAAAAATAAGTTTAAATAATCATTAGAGATTATTAAAAATAGTCTTTAAAACATTTTTATAAAAAATTGACATAGAAGATAATGAATTTTGAACAAAGAGGAAAATAAAGTTTGTTTTCCTTAAAAACATTAATTTGGATTCTTTAGTACATAACAAGAGAAAAATGAAAGGAAACATGTAATTTCAGAAATAACTAGAGTATAAAAAAATTAATGAGTTTCATAAGAGATAGATCATAATATTTCTTCTTAAAACATTAATCATAAACAATTCCAATAAATAATGAGATTTTAATATAAAACCCTTACCACTTTGGAATCCTTTGAATCATAAGCCACTTGAAAGAAGGAACCTTGGATGAATATGCAAATCCTCATAATTTTCATAATAAGAATCATAAAAAACATTAATGGTTTTTATATAAACCACATAAAATAAAAAAGTGGTAAATATGGAATGTGTATCATGGAAATAAAATTAATATTAAAATTTTTTACCTCATGTCTCAACTTCCTTCACATGCATTCAAACCTCCTCTTCTTCATACAACCTCTTTAGGATTGCACAAAAATCCTTATTATAACGATTTAATAATAAAAAAAGGACTATAAAACATAGGAGGGGAATTGAGGAATGTATTTGGGTAGGTTTTAGCTAAACTAAAAGCATTTGTAAGTGTGAAGAAAAGAGGAGAGGATGTTCCCTTTTATAAGTAATAAAGAGTGACATTTTTGTAAATACCTAAAATTATTCAATAATGGGAATTCACCCTCAAGACATGTGCCTAAAAATTTGATAAATGATGGATTGGATGTAAGATGTGATCTATCCACACATCCACCACAAAAAAAATGTTCATTTTTAAAATATGTTATTCTCTTAACCTCTGAGTTTACTTACTTTTAACATTTTAGTTTTCACCATGGTAACTACTGTTTTTACCTAGGTAATTTATCCATTATGAATAAAAATAAATTTTTTTTATTATATAATTTGTAACCAATTATTATAAATATGAAATCTAATTTATCGAACAAAAATCTCATGTTTGTGTAAAATTAATTTTAACAAAATTGTATGTAACGCTCAAAACCCCCCATTTAAACCTTAACCATAATAATTAATTTTTATTACTTTAAATTTTCATTATTACTAAAAATTAATTTTAAATTTTTAAATAATATAAATTATTATTATTCCAAAAATTCAATCCATTTTATCAAATTAAATTCACAGAATTGGAGGAATTTAATTTAAAATTAAAACTATAGATGTGATGAAAAAATAGTTTTCCAATGATTTTTTTAATAAGTATTCAGAGTTTTTTTATCAAAATTGAACATTAAATAAATAAAATGACTTAAATTCGAATAATAATAATATAACTAAAAAAATCTATTTTTAAAAAAATGAAACTTTATAAATTCTTTAAACGAAGAGACAATTTTTAATAAACATCAGTATTTTTCAATATTCAATAAAAACTTAATCGTTGAAAAAAATTATCAAAAACATCAATCTAAGAAAAAATTTATAGTAATATTTAAAAAAATAATTTAATTTTTTAAAAAATATTTTATAAAATTGAAAAAATTAATTTTAAAATGAGTGCGTAAAACGGGATGAAATCACTTTTTAGAAAAATACAGTTTTTAAGCATGAAATAGGATATATTCTTATCTCATGAAAAGAAAGTTATTAGATCCATGATAAAAAAATTAATATAAAATATATACATTTTAATAAAATCAACCACCAATAGTGATTAATTAAATTTATTAAGATAAAAACACATTGCTTACATAAAAAAAGTTTTCTAGAAAAACATTTATTTTCCTTTAAAATGATTTTTATTTCAATTTATAATAAATTTATAAACAATGAATGTATTTTAGGTATAAAACATTTTTTTCATAATTTAGTTAGTCTTATTCATACTTTCCAATCCAATGGTTGGCTAATAACTATAGCCTTAAATAATAGTATTTTAATAGTATCCATGGTTTGTTTAAACTCAGTGTTACATGTAACACAAGATATGGAAGAAATTAAATTTATTAAAAGAGAAATTTATTCTAAAACATCTAGATGTTTTAGTGGAGTTTCTAATAGTTGTTTTACCCAAGGCTGTAAAATAGTACCTCGTTTTTTTCTATAAAAAGGTTTTGATCCTACCCCCTCAAATTAAAACCTAGTTTGGCATAGATTTTAAACCAGGTGTCTCAATAATATAAATTTACCCATATAGGATGGATACTTCCTAATTTCAAGATTTATGGATTAAAATTTATGATATTCTGTATAGAGGTTTTATTCAACCAAGTGTGTTACCTTGGGGCACTCCATTCTCATTTACGATTAAGGCGTATGGAAATCTATAACTATGTATTGATTATTGTCTCTTAAATGAAGTGATAATAAAGAACCACTATCATATCATTAGTATTAATTATATATTATATTAGAGTAATTGAGATATTTGCTTTTCAATGATTAACCTATAATCAGGGTATCATAATATATGGGGGAAGGGTGAGGACATTTTGAAGACTTCTGTTGGGTGTCTTTAAAGGAACTATGAGTTCATGGTAATGTATGTCAGTGTCATTAATGAACTATCAGTATTCATGGGACTGATGAACTCTATATTTCATGAGTTATAGGACCAATGTTTTGTGTCTTTCATTGGTTATATTCTTCAATATTCAAAATAAAATGAATAGCATAAAGAGCATCTGTAAACTATTTTAGAAACTCTTCAATACCATTAGTTGTTTGGGATATTTTTAAAGTGTAATTTATGGGATTATGAGGTGAATATAAATTGAAATTCCATGTATAAATGTGTTGTGTCCATGTATCCTTAAAATATTATGGGGTTACCTCTTGGGTATCCCCAATAATGTTGTGGAGATTCAGAGTTTCCTTGGTCTCACAGACTATTATAGGAAGTGTATTCCTTAGTTCTCTCCTATTGTGGTAGCCTTGACTTATAATAACTCATATTTTATATAGATAACCAATTTCAAGTAAATTTTAAGTATTATAACATGATTCTAGTTAACTATCATGTTATTCATTTTATATAGGAATGATTTATGTTTGAGGTTTTCTGAGATACTTCACTACTTAGCTTATTCTGTGTTTTTATGTAGTATAAATTAGTTATATATTATAGGTCTCAATAGTTAAGACCATGTGAATGTAACTACACTACCCATGATCTTGATCTTATTGCGGTTTTGATTGTCTTGAAGTTATAGAAAAACTATCCCATCAGTTATCACCTTTTGGTATTCATTGATTACAAGAGTTTGAGATATATCTTCTCTTAGAATAATTTTATCTTGAGATAATGGAAATAGATCAAATTCGTAGAGAATTATGACTTCCATATTTCATATACACTAGGGAAAGGGAATGTTGTTGCTAACACACTTTTCATGAAGTCATGTGTTGATATTGTTCAAGAGTCTAGGGATTCTTAGGGAGTGATGGATTATCTTTCAATGATACTTCTTAATATGGAGAAATTTGATGGTCGAGGGTGTATTAACCAAATGATCGTGAAATCATCCTTGGTGCAGTGGGTAAAAGAATCTTAATTGGGAGATTTTGAGGTGGGATTTTTATGGTATTTAATTTTTCATAATGATTACCCTAAGGGGTGGATTTAAGGCTTATTTCCATTAGGTGTTATTATAGGAAAGTCTCCCCATTCCCTTAGTCATGTGTAGGGTGGTTCATCATGTGTTTTAATACTCAACCCTAGTGGTGTATACTGGTGTGGAAAATATGTATTATTACATAATTGGTTAGTTTTTTTGTTCTTGGATAAAGATATCAGTGATAGATTTTATATCATGGTGTTTGGTATATCAGAAGGTGAAGGCTGAACATTATGTTTTGGGTAGGTTGCTTCAGCTTGTAAATGTCCCATAGTATAATTGGGAGGAAATATAAGTGTATTTGTTTATTGGTTTAACCTAATAATAGGGTGGAAAGGATTATATCTGGGTGATTCTGGACTGTCTAAAATATCCACCACACTTAGTGATGATTAAGGATTCAAGAATAGTGTATATTTTATCAAGGAAATATTTGGAGGATATTGTGATGCTCCATATGGTTTCAAGGATGATAATCAGTAATTGTGATCTTTAATTTACCTTTAGGGTGTGTATATTCCCTTATATTACTTTTGGTTCCTAGATATTCCTTAAAAAATATTTTTATCCATATATGGATAATCATATAAAGTAGACTATCTATATTTTATTGCATGAATTCTATCTAAAATTTTGAAGTTCATGGGTAAAACACCTATTTGTGGTTAAGTTTTCTAATAATAAAATCTACTACTACACTATTGGTATGTGTTTTTGTAGAATCATTGTATTGTTGAACTAGAAAATATCTATTATGTTAAACCAAGCTTAGAATTTCATATATTTTTAGAAAGAAATTAGAGTAGATAATGTGAGAGAAGGTTCGTGTGATTAGTGAATGGATGAAGGTACCTCAGAATCATCAGATGTCCTATGATGATCTGAAAAAGAGTTTTATAGAGATCCAAATTAGATTTCATATATTACTGGAGGTATATCCCCATCATGTGTAGAATAATTTTAGTCATAGGATTAATCTTTATCTCTAGTTTTTTTGTCCTTTTGAGGTGTCTAATCATGATAGTGTGGTTATAAATCGATTGGTGCTCCCCCCAATGATGGATTAGATCCATGAAATTTTCAACATGTCACATCTTCATCATTATCTTTGTAATGACTCCCCTGTCATTAGTTGGGGTGAGTTGGATATTAAAGATGATTTTATTTTTAGGGTGAGTCCTATTAACATGTTTTACCATTAGAGGAATTCATTATGCATTCATTATATTCCTTTAGTTCATGTCCTATGGTGACATGGTGACTTAGAAGATTGTACTTACAAATGTGAGTTGTAGATGTGTGCATAATTACCCTAGTTTTTTTATTATTATTTTATAATATGTATAACCTTATCTTTAATGATTAGATGATTGTTAATGATGTGTTATTTTATCCCCTTATGTTATGATGTATTATTGGGATTATATTATAGATAGATACCTATTTGAGAGGTATCTCGTAGGTTGTTTTCTTTTTGATTCTCCCTAAATAATTTCATTTCCATATTTAGTTTTTATTATTTAGTATGAGAATCATTTAATAGGTATTTGATTTATTTTTTTATATTTTCCTAACATTTACTTTATCATTTTTCGGGTACTAAGGGAGCTTATAGATTTCTGGAAGTGATATTTTTGTGAGAGAAGGAGTTTGGTTGGTTACCCTTGATTTTGGACTAAGTCTACACTAACCCTTATTTAATATGCGACACTTACATATGTTTCATAAATCTCCAGTGGTAAACGAAGTGACCTATGTGTATCACCCTTTATCATAAGGTTAACCTATACATTTCAGCCTTTTTCATAGGGGTGACCCATATTTATTCAATTTTTTATAGAAGCTCCCTATATATATTACAATGTGATATAGAGGTGACCAGTATATATCATCATTTTTATATAGAATAAAATTAATTATCGAGTAACCCATGGATATTACTATCTATGTAGCCATGTTTACTGTACTGTGACCATGAATTTAGTAATTTTCATGTTTTTTTTCTTAGAGTAACCCATATGTTCTAAAATTTACTAATTTTTAGACCTAGAATGACATCTTGATGATACTTTATCTTCCAAACTTACCCAAAATGTGTTACTCGATAATTATTAGAGTTAACTATTATAGCATTAATTTATCATTTGATCTCTAACAAGAATATTCTTAGACCTTTTCGGAATATCATATTATGGTTGAATCATAAACTTATTCATACTATTATCTTCTAATTAAATCTCATAATTCTTCTAGATACCAGCTTCTAGTTTCAAAATAAATGAATCCCATGTAACTGAAATCATAATGGAAATGACCCTTATGTATCACATTAAAATCCTATATTTTTGTCAAATTTCTAACTCATCAGGTTAATTTCTTAACTTATAAACATAATTTCTGAAATACCTTCACTATAATAACATTCAAAAATCTCCCCTTTCAACCTAAATTGTATTTTATGATTAATAGGGATATTATATTTTTAAAATTATATAAATATATAAAATTAGTTAAATATTAAAAATCTCATCTCCATTGCATATTTGTGATGTAATTTATTCGAATTTAGATGTTACAATTTTGTGGTCGTAAATGAACCATGGACTTCCTCATTAATATATAAAATTAAGATCAAACTGATAGGCCACCATTATGATGCATTTTATGATCTTGAATGGACCAATGTTCCATGCTGAAAACTTTCATTTCTTTCTCAACTGCATATTCCCAAATCAAGGGGAAACTCATAAGAAACTGTATCTTCTAAAGTCGGCTCCAAGGGTAATTTCTTCTGGTTGGAATATGATCATTTTCAATTCTTCTCCACATATATTTTCTTATGAATCAACTTCACCCACTTTTATGTGTCATATTCCATACTATTCCCAACAACTAAAGATTCACCTACTGCATTCCAGCATAGTGGTGAATGATGTGGTTGTCTATAGAGAGCCTAAAATGGATCCATCTGAATCAAATATTGGAAGCTATTTTTTTGTATTAACTCCACCAAATCCAAGTGATTGTCCCAAGATCCTATGAAATCCAAAACACATGTTCCAATCATGTCCTCCAAATTTGGGATCATTCACTTTGACTTCCCATCAATGTGAGCATAAAAAAGTCATATTAATCTTCCACTGAGTTTCCGTCACCTTCCGTAAGCCTTGATAAAACTAAAATGTTAACTTGGAATATTTAATAGATACCGCAATTGAAATCAATTAGTGTATCTAAAAAATATCTTGGACATAGAACTTTCCTAGCTCATCCATGGAGTTAGTCTTGGAATGGAAAGAATTGAGACACCTTGGTAAATCGGTCCACTACCATCCACATGGTATCTCAGCCTCTCGAGGTCCTATGAAACCCTATAATGAAGTCCATAGTTACCTAATACCATTTCCATACAAGTAATAGAAGTGGATAGAGACCCTCTAGGATTCTAATTCTCTACTTTGGTTCTTTAATAAGTTATACAATAAGAGATAAAGCATGAAATGACTCTTTTCAAAAAGGACCACTAGAATTATCTTCTGACATCGTGATAAATTTTGGTTAAACCTAGGTTCACTTACCACTATTATTATTGGGATACTTTTATTAGATATTACCTCATGGGATACGGAACCATCGCTCTACCAAGAACCATAAGAACTCCATTTCCATCTAGATACCAACCTAGAATGGATATTTTTAATTCTAATATATCAAACATCATGATGCACTCTGTATCAGAATTGTAACTAGTATTCGCATGTTCCATTGTTGAGGATGTGATCACTGAGGTTGTACAAGAAATATATCCTCAATCATCAAATATTCCCACCTTGAAGTCTTCCATCTAATCCATTATCTTACATTCTACTTCTGACATCCACTCTTTAACTTCCTACATCTTCATTCAAAGCGCGCCTATAACCACATTCCCTTTTCAAAAGAATACACCATCTCAAAGTTGAAAATATGTAAGTATTCTACCCAACTTCTCTAATAAATTTTTAGGTCTCACTAGGAGAAAATATAATATAGACTCTTCAGGTCTATGTATATTAAAAATATCATAGTGAATAGGTATTTTCATAAACATTTCAATGAATGAACTACATACACAAAATCGAAGTCATGGGTAGGGATGTTTCACTTGTGGATTTATTGCTGATGAGACCCATAAGAAACTACTTTATCACCCTATATCAAAACTTATCCCAAGACAACACTAGATAAATTGAAAAAATCTACATGCCAAACTCTAGGATCGGAAATAATTAAAAATAAAGCAAAATTCAAACTCCTCTTCAACTCTAATAAGTCCCCTTCACAATCTACTATCTATTTACACTTTAATCCCTTTTTGGTTAGTGTGGTCAAATGCATGACCATGCAATAAAATTAATGAATGAACCTCCAGTAGATTTACCAAATCTAAGAAAACTATGAATCCCAAACATGTTCTAAGGTCATTCCCATGACATAACTACTTCTACCTTCTCTAGGTCGATAAACATTCCTACTTGTGAAATCACATGCCCATGAAATTGTACCTCTTATATCCAAAAGTAAAACTTCAATAACTTCATGTAAATTAAATGTTATTTAATAACCCTTAATATGATCTCAAGGTATTTAAAATTTTATTCCCATGTCTTGAAATATATTAGTATTTCATTAAAAAACACAGCAATGAAGTAATCCATGTAAGGGTGAATGATATTGTTTGTGAGATCCATGAACACTATCGTAGAATTATTTAGTCTAAAAGGAATATCAAGATACTCATATAGCTCATATCTTCTCATAAATGTTTTATTCAGTGTGTCTTCTTATTTAAATTGAATATAATGGTAGCTGGAATATAGATTAATCATTGAAAACAACTGGGCACCCCTTAACTATTATAATAAGTTTCTGATAGTTGGCAATAGGTACTTGATTTTCATAGTGATCTGATTAAAATTTTGGAAGTCCAAAAAAAAGTTGAATATTATCATCTACCTCCTTAGAAAACAACACCAGATCACCCCAAGGAGAAGTTTTTGGTCTGATGAATCCTTTATCTTTAATATCTTCAAGATGATTCTTAAGCTTATTCAATTCATCTTTGTCTACGCGATACAATGGAATCGATATAGGTCATTGATTCACCCATTTTGTGTATACATTTCCATATATATAATTGATTATAAAAACATGTTTTCAGAAAATATATGTTGTTTCGTGAACATATTCTTTGATTTTGGTGATTCTGTTTACTTTTAGGAGCTTTCTGGCTAAATACACGAATCAAGGGAAGTCTGTGAAAATTTTGAAACTACAGGGTGTGCACTTTTATACACGCCATGTACATCCAGACAAGGACACGGACCGAAAGAGGGAGTATATTCCCATGTCACCAGGCAGAAGATACACGCCGTGTATGGAGGCGCTACATACCGTGTACTACATTCTATAAGCGGTTGTTGCCGAGAAGGTTCTACACGCCCATGTGGCCATTGAAGGAGACACAGCGTGTTCCATTTCTACATGTCATGTCTGATATTCTAGAAGGAGTTGGTTGCCGAATTTTGACACTACACGCCATGTATAGTGGTACTACATGTCGCGTACACTCAACCACCAGGAGGCGCCGTGTTCAAAAGTCAAAGACGGCGTGTTAGGCCACCTACCAGCGGAGAAAAATGGGCGCCAAAGCGCGTTGATGGAAGTACACGGTGTGTAATTTCTATACATGCCATGTACTTTATTTTTCTATAAAAAGAGGCCTTGACCTTCGGATTTTGGAGTTAGAAATCACTGGAGGAGAGAAGAAGATCTGCTGCTACCATTCCCGAGCCACCGTGGTGCCATAGTTCCACTATTAGGCCTTCCGACACCTTACCTCAACGCTTACACGATGAATCCGTCAGGTATCATGTGTGTCGTTTCTCTCCAACTTTCTATGTGTAACTAAACCCCTCGTGTTAGGGCTGTGGATGAAGGGATCGTAATTTGTGTGTTGTTTTATATAGTTGTGTTTTCTCATTGAAATTCATCTTACTCTTCTTAATTCACTGTCAAATATAACTGAGAATTCTGAGCCGGACCAAGGGAAAAATTCACAGTGATACAAAAGAGAAGTAACGGTGAAAACATCCATGACCATTGGAAATATTTCACCAATTCAAATAATGGATTGAACTTAATAAATAATTAATAACACTGACTACCAGAACAAGGAGTCAACTACTCTAATTCCAAAAAAAAGAGGAACTGGACTAAGGAATTCTTGTAACAAAATGAAATCCAAAATGATTGAATTATTATGAACAACACAACCATTTAAACAATCTTTATAAGAACTCCTTAATCACCACATCCCCGACACGTATTTTCTTCCTATTTTAAACTCTTTAAATTCACTGGTTTTTTTCTTTAAAACTGTTAATCATTTCTTCAAAGTAAAAAAATATAGTTTTAATCCAAAACCAGAATCAAACCAATCAACTCTAAATTCTGCATACTTCACCTAATTAAGTATTAACTCAATTGAATTCACGCATGCCATAGTTCCTTATGGATCGACCCCAAACTTATGCAATACTAAAGTTCTAAGAATGGGTAATTAATTTGGGATGCATATAACTTCATTCAATGACAAGCGAGACCAAATTTTGGCGACCTTGCCAGGGAAAAATTTTGGTTTTAGTGCTATGTTATAAATTGTGTTAATAGTTGATGTAAGTGAAAATAAAAATCAAAAATTATCAAAAATATCTTTTCTAATCCCATTTCAAATTTTCTCTTTTGTTTTTCCCTTTTACACCTGGTTTTCGTTTTTGTGTTGTGCAGAACCTAAAATGTATGATCAGATGTCTTACATGATCCAGAAGCGCTGAGTCTTCAGAATTAGTTCTGCTTGACCTGGAGACCGAACGGGCCCTGCTTCGTCGTCGGCGTGCACTGACAGAAACTCACAACCAACAACCACAACCCATGGTGAACAAGGAAGAGGGAGCACCAGCCATGGATGCTATGGCTGGTCAGCAGTACCAGGATCAGTAGCCTCCCGCTGCTGGTCTACCAGAGCAGGCTCCTAGAGCATTCATGGAATTCCTCCCAATGTATTACCAACGGTCGCCGCAACAACTCTTCCCACGGCCATACATCGCCCTTCAGGAGCAGTTCATGCAAGCTCCACCCCTTTAGCAACAACATCCAAGACGTACCTTTATGGAGTACAGGCTTCCATCGATCCAAGGAGCTAATACGAGCATTTTCTGTCCCCCGATCCAGGCTCCACACTTCGAGATCAAGCCTGTTATCATACTGCTGATCCAGAACACAGTCCAATTTGGAGGCCTGGCCAGTGAGGACTCGAACGCCCCTCTCTCCAACTTTATGGAGATCTGTGACACCATTTGGTACACTGAAGTGTCCGAAGATGCCATCTGTCTTCCCCTATTTTCCTTTTCTCTACGGTACAAGGAAAAATACTGGATTAAGGGGCTGCCACAACGATATATCCTCACCTGGGAGGAGCTAGCCCAGGCGTTCCTCTCCAAATACTTCCCACCATCGAAGATAGTGACACTCCGAAACGAGATTCATAATTTCCAGCAGCACGACTCCAAGTCATTGTACGAGTCCTGGGAACGCTTCAAAGAAATGTTACGAAAATGCCCCCATCACGGACTCCCACTCTGGATGTAAGTCCAGGACTTCTATGGAGGGCTTACAACGAATACCAAGTCTGAGGTGGATGTTGCTTCTGGAGGTACGGTGATGCAGAAATCCCCCGAAGAACTATTCGAACTATTGGAAAACATGTCATCCAACAGCTTATAGTGGCACTCTGAGCAGGGGACTCAAAAGTGAGGTATGCACAATATTGATGCTACCACTATGTTAGTTTCTCAATTGGACATTGTGTCCAAGAAAATCGATGCATTGAACCTCAAAGGATCTTGTCAAGTACAAGCAGTGTACCATCCAGCATACGGCGACTGTGGTGATAACCACATCATGGGAGAATGACAGGGTTCTACTGGAGGTCCTTCAACGAGTGAGGTGAGTTATGTTGCCCAAAATCGAGGGCCCAACCAGTACCAGCAGTACCAAAACTGGGCATGGCGAGTTCAACAGAACACAGGCTGGGGCCAACAACAGTAGAATCCTCCGCCCTAGTGACCACCCAGCTACAACCAACCTCCATACCAGAACCAATACCAAAGGCCGCAACAAACCCAGCAGGGTCCTTATCAGCAACAAGGGTATCATAACCCTCGCCCACAACAGCCACGGCAGCCACCTCCTCCACTGGCTCAACAACCACCTCAACAGAAAAACACCTCAAGGTTAGAGGATCTGATGACTAAATTCATATTTACTACTGAGACTCGGTTTCAAAATCAGGAATCTTCGATTCGAGGCTTGGAGAATCAGATTGGGCTGCTGGAAAATCAACTTTCAGGAAGGCAACCCAGTACACTGCCGGGAAACATCGAGAAGAAGCCGAGGGAGGAGGCCCATGCCATCATGCTCCGGAGTGGAAAAGAGCTCCAATAGAACCAAACAGCACAACCAAGTGCACCCACGCCCCATGTTGATGAAGAACGTTCCAATACTGACCCCTCCTCGTACAAAATCCCACAGAAGGAGGCTTTGCAGAATAAAAGAAAGGAGGTAGTCCAACCATTCAAGCCTGCCTTACCCTTTCCGGAGAGATTGAAGTAGAGGAAGCTGGACTCCCAGTTCAGCAAATTCATGGAGGTGTTTAGAAAGCTCCACATCAACATACCATTTGCGGAGTCGCTAACACAAATGCCTACATACACTAAATTCATGAAGGAAATCCTCTTAAATAAGCAGAATATGGAGGATTTGGGCATTATTGCACTAACAAAGGAGTGCTTCGTGGTGGTTCAACAGTCCATTCCTCCCAAACTCCAAGATCTAGGTAGTTTCACCATTCCCTACACAATTGGACCCTGTGACTTTGGAAAAGCTCTCTGCGACTTGGGAGAAATTGTTAACCTCATGCCATTCATAATTTTCCAAAATCTTGGGATCCATGATTTGAAACAAACCCGAGTAGCCCTTCAACTTGATGATCGATCCATTAATTATCGAAAGGGGATACTTGAAGATGTACTAGTGAAGGTGGGACGATTGATCCTCCCATCAGATTTCATCATCCTCGACATGGGGGATGATCCGGAGGCACCACTTATATTGGGAAGACCTTTCCTAGCCACTGGGAAGGGACTCATTGATGTGCATTAGGGAGAGCTGATTTTCCGGGTAGGAGATGAGAGAGTCTCCTAAAATGTTCTCAAAGCCATCAATGAGGCATCATCGTCTGATCATGATGATTGTTCTGCAATAACTACCATGGACAATCGCCTGGTGGATGATCTGGTATGTTCCTATATTTCTAATAACTTTAACATTCCAGACTTTCCTGTTGAATAAGAGCCAGAGAACTTGCAACTCCAAGATAGCCAGGGTGGCCACTATTGGGACCATTACCCACCGTAAATATCAGGTAATCAAGGAAAGAAGGTCGAGCCAAAGACCTAAAACAAAGGCGCTTCCTGGGTGTCAACCCAGAGGTTACACACTGTGTCCCACTTATATACACGGGGTGTAATTATCTTTTTAATTTATAATCTTAATAGTATAAATATTTAGAATAATAAACAAATAACTAGGGATGATGCTGATGCTGATGGAAAAGTCACTAGAGTTTATTCGAGCCATCCTCAGTTCGAATCCTCCAGACCTACCTTCGACACGGGATTCCTCCTTTTATTTACACGGCGTGTGTGGTATTTTTCATATATATATAAATGTGTTTAAATATAATAAAACCCATGATGGGGATGGACCGGTTGGCTAGAATCGTAATCTGGTTCCCAAAGACCCGGGTTCGAACCCAGACAACCATCCCATTTTCATCATTTTCTCTTTTAATAAAACCACACAACGTGCATTTCGATATACGCCGTTTGCACAATAATTTTTCCATATAAATTAAAAATATTTTAAAATAAGAAATAACATGCCGGTGAAGTTGGCGAATTGGCAAAGTCTCGACACCAGGTTCAAAAGACCCGGTTTCGAATCACGCTAATCTCCCCGCTTCATCCCCATCCTTTCTTAAATAAAAACCACAGGCCGATATTTTCTTTCTTTCCATGTGTATAGGCCGTATAGAATAAATATATATATAAAATAAATATGAACATTAGAACAACCTTTTCTCCAGTGGTTGAGGGATTTCATTCGGAACGGTCGATCGCCGGTTCGAATCCCGCCCCAAGCACCGGACCAAAGGTTGTACTACTCTTTCTCAAATTTTAAATTACACGGCGTGTATTTCTGGATATACGTCGTTTATAGTATTATTTGTAATTGAATTTATCAATATATCTATTTTATTTTACTTATTAATAATAATTATTATATAGTTTAATATAATAATTATATATTTGTATATATATTTGTTAGTGTGTTGTTTAAAAAAAATTGGAGATACACGGCGTGTAGTCCAAATGTACACGCCATGTACCTCGCCTATATAGGCTGCGGGCCACCCGGCTTGAGCCCGTGTCGTGTGGCCTCCCCATTTCCTCCCCTCTCCCCATTTTCTTCTCCCGAACGACACCCAACCCCCCATTTTCCAGATCCGTCATTTCAGGACGTTTCAAGATATGATTTCTCTTTCATTGTGATCCTCGATCAAGGTACGCCATTCTACACCGTCTATTTCAAATTTTTCGACTCGTTTAGGGTGTTTTTTGGATCGGTCGGCCGTTCGGCTTCCTCCAGTACACGGCCACGAAGTGAAGAACACACGTCGTGTAGTTCTGTACCCGGCCACACACAAAATAAATCGAAATTTGAAAATACATGGTGTGTATGTTTGGTACACACCGTGTACGTTTTCCCATCATGCCCGAGTACCCCTTTTCACACGGCCTTGCACACCATGTTTTTACATACACGGTGTATGTGTTTGGTACACGCCGTGTATACGATTTCCTTTGGCCCCTCCGTTTGTGGCACATAACACGGCCTGTCACCCCATGTTCCAGAACACGGCGTGTCTGTTCGGTACCCGGCCATGTGTCTTGAGTGAAAGACATGACGTGTCGTTCTACTACACGGCGTGTAGGTTTTTCATTGAACTGATAACAACATGACCGTGTCATTTGTACCACACGGCCACCTACACTTTGAGGGAACACGGCGTGTATGTTCGGTACACGCAGTGTACTTTTACATGGTCTATTTTTCACCCTCAGCGTGTCTATCCAGAGAACACGGGATGCTCTACATTTTCCACTCCATGTCGTGTACTCTGGAGTACACGTCGTGTACTAGTATTTTCCAGTTTTCTCACATTTTATTTGTTTTGTTTTCTTTCCTTTTTCTTTTTATTTTGTTTTCTTTTCTTTTCCTTTCTATTTTAGGATATGGCATATCACGATCCTTCCCAAGGGAAGCGGCCAGCCTCCGCCACCGAGGGTGAGAGGCCCATCTATCATCAGATCCGAATCTGACCACCTACACAGCCGGACCCCAACGCTCCGGTTTTTGAGCTCCCTCTATTAGACATTCTGCCGCCACTCACTCCCTCAGTGGAGGTCGGGCCTACTTCTGCTGCACCTACACCTTCTGGCACCGAGCTTCCAAGCACCACCATTTCTGCTGCACCAGCTGTCACTTTCCCTGCTCTATCTTCATCAGCAGTTGTTCCCTCTTCGAGCACACCATTCACCGAGCCACCCTCTACTTCGGCAGATCCACCCACAAAGCTAGCTGATGCTGCTACACCGGCACCTGGGTCGGGACCTGTAGGTGCTCCCTATTCCTGCACAGTATTCCCAGTCACCGATCTAGCATACGACAGGGTCCGACGCTTCTCTCATTGGCCGATACCATTGAGTGGCCGATATCTCGACAGCAGCATTCCGCAGCAGCTCGGTATTTGGGAGGAGTTGGAGGCGCTTCTTGGGCACACCTCACTCCTCGATATTTTCCTGGTCAGCACTCCTGTGTTCTGTGAATTATTTTTGGAGTTTGCGGCCTCATTTGAGTTTGATGGAGTGGAGTACCAGGAGACACCTGGCGATGCGGTACCCGTAGTTCGATTCCGGCTAGGCAGCTGACGTTTCTATCTTACCATGATAGAGTTTGGCCGAGGGTGCAGCTTCTACCCCCATCCTATCACCCCACCCCCCGTTTCTACCTTGAACTGGCCCGAGTGCTCTGACCTCATTGCCATGTGGTGGGAGATCACTGGGCCTGACCACTGGTACTCCCCCACTTCCCAGAAGAGCACTCTTATTGCTGACACCGTCCATCACTTCACCCATCGATGCTTCAGCACCATCCTATTCCCCCGCCATGAGCATATGGGGGTCGTGACCAGTCATGACATGGAGCTTCTTACCTACGTCATCCGGCACGACTACCCGGACCTCCCCTATCTCGCCACCTCCTATTTCCACTCCATGATTACCAGCTGTCAGGGAAACCTGAACGGCGGGTTTTACACCACCCGTCTTTCCCAACACCTAGGGGTATTCGAGCCCTCTTTACCTCATGACTTGTTAGGTTCACCTCAGCGGATGGACTTTCTCATGCTCATTCACATGGGATTGTTCCATAAGCAGGGGGGTGCCTACATCCTTGCTCAGGCTCGAGCCCCACCACCTGCTGCCCCTCCTGCCCCAGCTGCTGACCCTGCTCCTCCTTCCCCACCCCCTCAGCTTCTCCACCACACCCACCTCCTACTAACCCCACTTCTTCTGACCTTCCTTCTTCTGTCCCATCACCCATCCCACCTACCCCCGCACCCTCGGTCGATCTTGACATTTCCTGCCACCTATTTGCGATGGAGCAGGTCTTGGGTCGCTTGGACAGCCGACAGGTTCAGATGGAGTAGCATTTCATTCGAATCATCGGCCGCTAGGACACCATTGCGCGCCATATGATTCATCTAGATGACTGCCAGGACCTCATGGATCATCTGTTGGAACATATTTCTCAGCATCTTGGTGTTCCCCTGCCTCCGCCATCTGCTACTGCTCCACCGCCCTCTCCTGATCCGACCACAGATTATGTTCTGCTGACTACGTTGAGCCCTGATGCTACCACTTCTGCCGGGCCAGGGCATACTGTTGAGCTTCTTACCCCGAGTCCAGCACCTATGGCTCCTACTTCTTCAGCTTCCCTTCTCGATGTAGATTCTGAGCATCCCACTTCCATGCCTCCTGCACCATCTTTACCCGCCGATTCTGTACTGGATGTGTCGTCCCCTGAGGTGACCCCATGATAGTGACTTTTTTCTTTTTATTATATATCTCTTTTTTCATTTTCTATGCTGTGATGTTATGCCTGTTTGCAGTTTTCTTTTTCTTAAATATTCACAGGTATCATGGAGCACCTTGGGCATCACTTTTCATGAGGGGAGTATTTTTCCATTTCTATTTTCTTTCTTTTTGGATTTACTTCTTCCACTGCTTTCCATTATTTTTCCCCCATATCTCCCCCTTTCCCACCCTTTCCCTTCGTATTGCACTTGGTGGACCATGTCCAGTATTAAGTGTGGGGGAGAATCTATCTCTTTCACCTTAGTCTTAGCCCTTAAATTAATCTAGGGGACATCATTATTAGATTCTATATTTGAAAATGTAAATCAATTTTGGTTAATCATTCTTATAAATGCTTAAGTTATCAGTAGAAACTTTTTGAGGGTTGCATTCTTATTTTGATTTTTGAGTATTCTAAAATGATTGTTGATATAGTTTCAATTGAAACTTTTAATCCTTGATAAATTACATTGATTAGGCTAATCATTTATATTCATGTCATGACCTAATTGTCCCTTTATTATTTTTCCACTCCTGAGAGGTATTCTAAACCCTTTTTCGTATTTCTTTTCTAATACCCTCTTTCTTGAGAGATTCTTAGGATATGCATCACTACCAGAATTTTCAAGTTTTATTTTCAAAACATGAATAAATTTTTGAATTACAATAAAATGTTTGAGGCACTAGATTGTTTTCACCCCTTTATATTGAGACCTACCCTACATTTAATCTTCGTTAAGCCCATAGAATCCATGAACAGCCTTTATAGGAAGCCACATTACAAGAATATTTCCCTTCATATCCTATTTCTTTTTAAACTTTGCATGATTATTCATTTGAGCTTTAAAGAGGGAGTTGGCAATACATGGCATATTTTTGTGCACAGCCATGAAATAAAGTGTGGGGGAGTGCCTCTTGATTATTTGGGGCAGAATGGGTTCCAAAACATCTACTCATTGTATTCATAAGTGTTTCCCTTGTGTTTTGTTATAAAAAAACCAAACAAAAAAACAAAAAGGGGACCTTATGATTCTTTGATCATGAACCCTACTTGCCTAAGGAAGATGGTGACGATTACAAAAGCATTTGACTGAGCTTGTGAAGGAATCATTTTCAGTGAGATTTAATTTGAATATCATGCAATGTTGTTTAAATGAATTATCCTTCCTTTTTCAAGCCTCGGAATTTATTTTCACATATGAACCTACCAACCCTTAGCCACAGAGACATCTGAACCTTGTTGATAAATCCCTCATGATTTTTGTAATTCAATTTTCCAAAAGTAGAGAACATGATATCTTGAAAACCTATGGATAGAGTGTATATACCTTAGATTGAGCATAACTTGGAATAAAAATATCTCGAGTGTGGAGTGTGATTTTGACTGGTAAGGTAAATCATCAAGTGGCATGATTATTTTTGAAAGGTTGAAGAATGTGTTGAAAGAGGGTGAGAATAGTTAGTTGAATTATATATGAGGCATGATTTTAATATCTTATGAATTGAATTTGTTTGTGCCTTTTAGAATTTTTCCTCAGTAACTCCATCATTTATACTTTTGATTAATTGAATGCCTTCCATTTAAAAGTATAGGCTCTCTTAAATTAGATGTTGAGATTTTGTTGGAGGGAAAGTAAATGACTAAGTGTGGGGGAATTTGATGCACCCAATTTGTGTATACATTTACATATATATAATTGATGATAAAAACAAGTTTTAATAAAATATTTGTTGTTTCATGAACATATTCTTTGATTTTGGTAATTTTGTTTACTTTCAGGAGCTTTCTGGATAAATACACGAATCAAGGGAAGTCTGTGAAAATTTTGAAACTACACGGCGTGTACTTCTATACACGTCGTGTACATCCAGATAGGGACACGGACCGAAGGAGGGAGTACACGCTCATGTCACCAGGCAGAAGATACATGTCGTGTATGGTGGCGCTACATGTCGTGTACTACATTCTAGAAGCGGTTGCTGTCGAGAAGGTTCTACACGCCCATGTGGCCATTGAAGGAGACACGGTGTGTTCCATTCCTACATGTCGTGTCTGATATTCTAAAAGGCGTTGGTTACTGAATTTTGACAATACACTCCATGTATGGTGGCGCTACACGCCGTGTACACTCAACCACCAAGCGGCGCCATGTTTAAAAGTCAAAGACGGCGTCTTAGGCCTCTTACCAGCGGAGAAAAATTGGCGCCAAAGCGAGTTGATGGAAGTACACGGTGTGTACTTTCTATGCACGTCGTGTACTTTATTTTTCTATAAAAAGAGGCCTTGGCCTTTGGATTTTGGAGTTCGAAACCATTGGAGGAGGGAAGAAGATTTTCTTCTACCGTTCCCGAGCCACCGTGGTGCCATAGTTTCCCTATTCCGCCTTCAAACACCTTACCTCAATGCTTACATGATGAATCTGTCAGGTATCACGTGTGTCGTCTCTCTCCCACTTTCTATGTGTAACTAATCCCCTCGTGTTGGGGTTTTGGATGAAGGGATCATAATTTGTGTGTTGATTTATATAGTTGTGTTTGATCGTTGTAATTCATCTTACTCTTCTTAATTCACTGTCAAATATAATTGAGAATTCTGAGCTGGCCCAAGGGAAGAATTCTCAGCGATACAAAAGAGAAGGAACGGCGAAAACATCCATGACCATTGGAAAGATTTCACCGATTCAAATAATGGACTGAACTTAATAAATAATTAAGAACACCGACTACCAGACCAAGGAGTCAACTGCTCTAATTCCAAACAAGAGGAACCGGACCAAGGAATTCTTATAACAAAATAAAATCCAGAATGATTGAATTATTATGAACAACACAACCATATAAACAATCTTCATAAGAAATCCTTATCACCACAGGCCTGACACGTATTTTCTTCCTGTTTTAGACTATTTAAATTCACTTGTTGTTTTCTTTAACACTGTTAATCATTTCTTCAAAGTAAAAAAATATAGTTTTAATCCAAAACCAGAAGCAAACCAATCAACTCTAAATTCTGCATACTTCACCTAATTAAGTATTAACTCAATTGAATTCACACATGCCATAGTTTCCTATGGATCGACCCTGAAATTATGCTATACTAAAGTTCTAAGAACGGTTAATTAATTTGGGATGCATATAACTTCAGTCAACGACAAGCGAGACCAGTCATGCACTAGGAATGATCCCAGTCTTGAACTCAACTCCTCTATGTAAAGTTAAAATAGAGAAGTCATTTGGAATTAAATCTTAAAATTGACCCACTGCATTAGAAAAAAAGTACAGATTCTTGTTCTAGTCTACTATAAGGATCATGTCTACCACCTACACTAAAAAAATTGTCTCTAATGAGGATTTGTCCCACTCTACCAAATTTTATGTCCCCCTCATTTTTCAACATAAACTTCTCCTTTTAGGTGATATGAAAGTCACTAATCTCTGATAAAATGTTCAACTAGTCTATACTAGGGATTACATAGGAAAATTTCATCTTTATAATTTTAAATACTCACACAATCTTGAAGCCAATAATCATTATTGGACATTATATAAAGATATAAAGATTTTCCACATTCCTCCCCAAGGTTGTATCAATAGATAAAAACCCATAATGGGGCTTATCCAGTAATAAAAACCTAGTAACCACTTGATAAGATATGAAAAATGGGATGTGAATATATAAAAAAATAAATAGAGAGTATAGAAGAGATCAATATTGTACCTTGAACTATTGAAGGTCCCAATCCACCATCAGTAGAAGCCTGATCATTCGTATAAAACCTACCAGAAACCACTTTATAGTTCCATAAAGGTTCATGATTCACTTTATTCACTGACCCATATGGGGTTTGTTCTAGATGTTGAGGTCCTCTACCCACATCACGACCTAAAATTGTTGCATGCATCCATAGATACCTATCATATAAATACTTTATTTGTCAGTATTTCTACATCGGTGAAAATATTGAGAGAAATATGATGTTATTTGATTAGTTTCTTCTCTTCCCATAGTTATAAAACTTGGTAGAGTCATCTCCCATGGAGGGAGTTGATAAACCTCTAATCTACTCTAACTTTTTACCATAACCCTATCATCCATCCTTTGAATTTATTTTCTTATTTATAGAATAATAAACTCATACTATGATGGATAAATCACATGTTAATCCACTAGTAGGTATAATAATACTTATAGTTTTTTCTTCCTTGGTGTCATTCTCTATCATCAGTGTCTTTCAAAGAAATGTATATATGGTTATAAAGTCAAAGTTCCTAACCTATTGTTTGAACTCTATATGAATTTTGATCTTAAACATTCTAGACTTATGAACCTCACTACCTACCCAAAGAGGATAAAATAAAATCAACTTGGTGAAGCATGTTGAATAGGAAAACAATACCATAATCCCCTACTAGAGCTCCATGGAATTATAACAAGATTATAGATTCAGTGGATCAAGGAATAATTCCTAAAAATAATAGTTCCTTAAAGGTCTCCCATGTTAGAAATTCACATCTAATAACCTAAAGAATAACATCCCACCATCGTTTAGCAGAACCCTTGAACATAAAGGTCACTATATTTACCTTTAGATCCTTCAAGGTCTCTACTTGGTTGAAGATCCTATCAATGACTCATAACCAGTCCTATTTATTCTGGGGGCCTATGGTTCCCATGAAGGTTGTAGGATGATGGGATTGGGGATCTTGAGAATAGTAAACCATCATTATCCCACCCCTATGGGATTATCTATCCTAAAAAAATTTTATTTTAAAGACTCTTAGTTGGATCAATTTTATAGATTGAGGTTATAGAACAATCATGGGAGCTTGCTTAGATGGATCCTCCTACACAGTATATGATTCAACTAGCTGCACAAGATGTCTATGAGGTGGAATTTCTTGAAATTATAGACCAAACCTTAGGGGAACCCTATAGCTAAATTAAGGAGACCAAAAAACACAGCACACACAAGGTCTTATAACAAGTTTCATCCTAAGATACTACCGAAAAAATGAGGAATAAACTTCTCAGCCACTACCCATGGACCAATACAAGAATCTGGTACCTATATGTTAGTCATAGTCATATAAATACCATCAAGCATATAATACATGATATCAAATAAAAAAATACAAGAAATGATTAACCAGAAATATATCTCATAATTTCAATAGAGATTTTATTCATTTGGGATCTATCTAATATAATAAATATGTATATGGAATGTGATCCTATATGCCTTGACATGATTCAGGAATTCAATCCAAGTCCCATAAATCAGGGCATCAACATCATGTAAATTACACAAGTTAAATTAAACTAAAGGGAGCCTCAAAAAACATAAAAAATAAAATCCCACTTTCATGGAAACTTGGAGGACCACTATACAGTGTTCACCAAGCACTCACACCATTCCCTTTCCCATTTACCAACCATCCTACCTCCTATATAACCTAACCCAAATTAATGTAATGAAATGAAACAAGTTAGTGGACTTTCTACTCTGAAACCATTTTGTAACACCCTAACCCGAATCACCGGTTATAGGGTAGAGTGTTACACAACCTCATGTGTATGTCCCCATATACAAAAGGTTTTCGACTATCATTGAGATAAAATAGGGTCATCATGGGGAGACTATTCCCTTGATATCAGTTAAGTAAATTATACAATGGAATTGATATCAATAGAATATAATAAATAAAGAATAAAAAATCATCTAAGAAGCAGCATACATAAAAATAACCAACCCTTTGTAATAACGGAATGTCATGTTAATCACATAACCCCAAACAAAAGAAAGGATCCCCATAAATGGTGGATAAAATTATGAGATAAAATTAATAAATAATAATAATATACATAAAATCATAAGGTCCATCAAACAACAATATCATCCTCCTATTAATTGTACTCAACTACCCACCACAGGACCATTTCCCTTCATTGAATCCCTGGACAAAAAAACTACATGTGAAACTAGATTCCCATGTAGGGTGTGAGTATTAAACCCAATAGTATACCACCAAAAAAATTTAAATAAGTGAATTAGAAATACTATTTCATTCCATGAATAATAAACAAATCAAATATAATTAATAAATATATCACCCAATTATAACATATGTGTTGGGTCCCTAGAGACTAACTCAACCTAATTTATTTCCATGTTTGAATGAAATTCCCCCATCCATGCCTGAAATATTTACCCTCAATGGGATATTTCGAGAAATATGTTTGAAACATCAGTCTTAAAGGGATAGTCCATGTACATGCCGACCAAATGTCTAAAATATCCCTCTTAGGGGAATAGTCCAAATGGATCACCCTACATGACACATTAAATATATATATATATATAGGATGAAAGATCAAGAATCATGTCATGTCAAGAAAGATTCATATCCATCACAAATCTACATGTGAGAAAACATCAAGCATAGGTCCAACGAGGCTACACACACACCTAATGTGATCAAAAATTATACATAGGTCTCACGAGCTATAAAAGAACAATAATTAATCATGTGAGGAACCCATATAAACATGTACTGAATATAAGGTCCACCTACCTAAGGTGAAACTACATTTTGATGATAAGGGTTATTTTTTATGTATGATTTCACCACTCAGAATTCTAGAACCATACCCAAACTACCAGTATTTAGAATACTATGATCAAATGTTAGGGATAATCCACACCCAAAAGGAAATAAAAGAACACACATACCTGAGAAGATCCACTTCTAGTAAAAATCTAGGTCCAAATGATGCATAGATGCCAAATCTCTTAATCCAGTGTTTATCCTGTCACCAATCAACAATTACCTTTTTATATGGAATCTAAATACATATATATTCAACTTTTTTGATGAATCTGTGATTATTTAAAAGTAAATAAGCATATATCTTTAATAAACCAAAATAATGGGGGTTTGTGGACCACATACCTTAATTCTCGATCATCAACACATTTAGATCTATTGTAATCAAGTTTGGAAAGTAATAAATCCACCAAGGAACGGTTTTGGAGTCTCTAGGTTTGAGAGTTCTTTCAATAGGAAGAATAAAGTGTCAAAAAAGGTCATTAATGGCCATTAAAATATAAATTTGGATAATTATTTCATGCACACTTGGTTTGGTCACCTGGTTTTTCAAACTATGAACCGACCATGAAAGGCTTACTACCTATCCTGGGAACCCTCATGGTTTGGTCACATGGTTTGATAAACCATATTATAACCTTGTACTTGTCCAATAAAATATATCTCATGGTTTTTCAAGTGAGTTTGAATAGTTTTTTAAATCATGTGTCTTTACTGTGCGCCGCCTCCATGTAGTTTTCCCTCAAAGCGCACATTTTCTTGGAGGATCAGAACAACTAGGTAAAACCATGCTCAAACCATGAGCGATAAAAAAGCCTCCAAGACTCTATGAAACTAACCCAAAGTCCTAATAACTCAACCCAAACAATTCATTGATCAAAATCACATGAACAAAGTTTGAAATAAACTCGTAATGTACCTGAAAAAATGAGTTGCTATAATTTGAGTTATGTTATTTTTTAAATTTTGTAGTTGTTTTATATTATTATTTTATTGTTAGAATATTGAATCTAATTTAATTTAAGAAATTAAAGATGTTAAGTAGGTAGAATAATGAACTATACATTCATAGAGTTTATTATTATTCCTTAGAAATGCTGGGAATGATTAAGTGTTTCCTTGAGCATTTTATTTAAATGAAAATTGTTTCTATTATTTGTTGTTATATTAGGTTTATTTTCATGTTGAACCCTACTCATAATGAAATAATATAATAAATTGGATAATTAAAAATATCATTTGTGGGAAAATATATTAATGTCTATTTATAATAAATAATTTATTATTATTGGATTTATCAGAATAATTGAAGACGCATTGTTTGCTCATTGATATTTAATGATCCTAGAAATATGATTTTATTATATTATTAATTTATAATATTAAATATATTTCTTCTATTTTTATGTGAAAACATAGTAAGGTTGGTGGTATGGATAGGTTTGAGATTTGTTTTTGTTTTTTTGTAGAAAATTGATGTGGTTAATAGTGGTATGGTGTGGATGATGTGGAAACATGATGTTTATAGAATTAGGTGAGTTGTCTTAGGATGAAATACATATTGATTTTCTATATTTTATCAATTACTTTTGATAGATTATTTTACTTTAGGTATATCTTCCTTGAACTAGGTATATATGTGTTCAGTATCTTGAATCGTTGAAGGCATTAATTAATGGATTAATAAATGGGGAATGGTTCATGAAATATTAGGATATTTGGTAAATGATTAAAATAGAATGGATAAGAGAATAAAAATTTATATTGAACTGAAAGAGACTAAGATATAAATTATTAATAAAAATATTAATCTAGAATTGAGTAATGATTGGTAATTGATTTATAGAAGGTGATTAGTGATAATATTGAACATTAATTCTTGAATTTATTATGAATGTGTTAGCTTCTTAAGAATGTTGTGATGGAAGTTGGGTTGTCATGAGAGATGTTATGAATATATCAAGTCTTAGGTAGTATAGTTTCTCATAAAATGGTTGTGTTCTATGTATTGATTACATTATTTTGTTATCTTTATGTTCCACCACTTGAGTTAGTATGGGTAGATAATTACCATATTTGGATTTGGGTTCTAGGGTGTTTTCCCAACATATTGGTTGTCAATAATACTTATAGTTTTCTACTCCCTCTACCCTACTCTCTTTTCCATAAATGGAGTATATATAAGAATATCTCGGATATGGTGGCTTATAGTTATTGAGTATGTGATCATATAGGCTGCAGTGGCTCTCATTTATGACATACATATATATACGGGTTGGGGAAGCTTAAGGTTTTATTGTATATATGTTTCCAGGATGTAACATATTATTATTACTATATATATACTTACATCTGGGTTGTGATGATATAAGGTATAGTTTTTATTTCAAATGGTTGTGATGGATCTCAGTATTACTATAGGATTATGGGGATGTGATGGAGGTTTGGATATGATTATGTGGTTGCGTCTATGAATTGTTAGCATGATTGTGAATTACGAATTGTGGAGGGGATGGGAGAACCAGGATGTAAAACATTGGAGTTAAATGTGACTCTTTTAGTGGGATGGTAGTAGCAGGTTTCATTCCTTATATGTATGCATTGATAATATGATACTTATTTCTATATGATACTTTGTTAGAGATCATTGGTGTGGATGGGAATATAGTTATATAAATTAGGTAGTGAGTTTATTTCACTATCTATTCATTGTTGATTTAGTATTCTTCTTCCACATTTTCACAATAGTTTTTATAGAAGATCCTGATAATTATTATTTTATTATCAACCTTATAAATATATTTATATCTTCATGTCTATAAAAGGGATTTGGTGATCGATCAGGGTGTTACTAGATCATGGAGGTTATTCATGAGTTGATGGAATTTATAAACATTATCATAGTTGTTACTATGATATATTTCTATTTTCTTCTTGAATTGTATTGAATTTAATATACTATGATGGATTTATGTATTATTATGGAGTTGATTAGTGGATTATTTATCATTTCATGGGAATTTGAGGGTAATACCTACCATATGAGTGTGGTTTATACCCTTTATGAAAGTCGGAAACCTATGGCTTGTTAAGGGAAATTCTACCACCCCCTCCCCCCAAAGAGTACCCCTCCTATGGTGAAAACTAGGGAAGGGGGATGGTGACCACTTGAGTACCAGTTCCAGTATCCCCTGGGCTGGTTCATAGGACCGATGGTATAATAAACATACATATGGGAGGAATTAACCTCTAAGAGAACATATATATATGTGATATATAAGATAGATGATCGATCAAGACATACTAAAACATATATATAAAATTAAACCCAAGTTCATACATTCAATTTCATATAGTACCAAAACAACTAAAAAGGAAACTATAAGTACAAATACAAGGTAAACTCGATAGTGACCACTATTCCCAAATAGCTCCAGAAAAACCACTAGCTAGTAATATCCATCCTGATCTACAACCTACTCCTACTGACCTAAAATAGTATATATATATGTGGGGGGGTAGCATAATAATATACTCAATAGGATCCTCCTTGAAGACACTCATGCAAAAGATAAGTAAACCATGCTAAACTATAGTGAACAATAGTGAAACAAACTCATCTCTTAAAAAATTATACTATGTTCCTAGACTCACCAAGGATAAATCTCACTAAATATCACATATCAGAGAGAATATAATGTAGTAATGAAACATCAATGTTTCCCTACTTCCACTTCCCCAATAGTTTTCTTCTCTTCCCTAACATCTCATGTCTTATACCATCTCTCTCCAAAATAAGCCATCTAGGAGACACCTAGGCTAATTATCAGAACATTCACCTCATGCATCACATCATCACATCATCATATAGTAACCATGTAGTTTTTGGGAGACACTATAGACCATATGATGTGTATAATACATTTAGTATTATACCTCAAGTCATCATAGCCCATACACTGAGTAATGTACCTCAATCCATCACATCCCATAAACATCATGCCATTAATAATTTTTTGGATACTAAATCTAGAGAAAAATGTATATTAAATTACCAAAATTCATCACAAACCCTCCACACATATATATATATATGAAACCAACCACCATTCATACCAGCACATATAACTATCAGGATAAGACAAATGGGCCAAAGGGGGTAGTCATCCATCTATCCCCCCATAAGGATGTCGAGGAAAACACCCTCCCAGAGTCCACTGGGTGTTAGTCACCCTAACCAACATGGGTAGGGTATCATATGAAATCAAATTGTTGGTCGGAGTGGATACTCAAGAGGGGGGGTGAATTGAGTTCCAATTAAAATTTTTGTTTTAAAAACTTTGTCTTAAAAACCCCCAAATAAAATACTGAATCAAACTGTAGTGAATTTATATCAAAGTAAAGGTTCTTTTGGGTTCTCAAGGGATTTATTATTTCCCAGTTAATCAAAACAGAAGAGTTGATTAACTTTTGAAACTAACTTACGGATTTAAAACTAATATAAACACTTGCGAGTTTAATTATCAATGTGACTTTAAAATAGTTTTGGTTTTAAAGTAATTAGCAGCGGAATAAAAAAGAATAACTTTGAAAGATATAGCACAGTAGATATAACCAAGATGTTCAGTCTCAATCCGAGACTTAGTCCTCTCAAAAATTTATATAAATTTGATCCACACCCTGGATCAGGGTTCACAATAGTTTACAACTGTCCAGGTCTAAGACCTCTACCACTGTTATTCATGGGAAACAGAACAACAACAACCAGTTGTCCAGGTCACACATGACCTCTACCACTATGACTATGGGAAATTAAAGATGTAAAGAGTTTGTTGAGGATTTACAGATCCTCCAGTTAAAGTACAGAAGACAGTGTGTTTGTTAAATACAGCAGATAACACACGCTGCTCGAAATGTAAAATAATGAATCACAGAGAAGAGATGTAGAGTTTATAAATGGCTCTAGTGATTGCAGTGAAGCTTTGGACTCCTTAAGTTTTATCAGAAATGGTTTTGAGTCCTCTACTGGTTTTTGTCTGAAAAACAGAGTGTCGTCTTCTTGGAATCCAGGTTCATAGATAGTGAAAAAATGTAGTCAATGAAGTTCTTTAATGTCCTCGTGAATGTACAGAACTCTTCTTGAGTAAGCTTGAGTGTGTATGAGGTTCTGTGTCTTCTTCAACTATCTCATCCACCACTCTTTTCACTCATATATGTCTCGTCATCGTTTTGCACCAACAGGGACTTCTTGTATTTATAGCACAAGCTCCAGCAAAAGAAATGATTTCTTTTTGCAGGTATGAGTTACAGTTCCCTGACATCCAACAACCTTCATTAAATAAATGACAGAGCATTAAAATATTCCTAATATGACCGTTGGTTAGATTAAATAAAGATAAATAAATTCAAACAGTTGTTTATGACTATTGGTGAGTCAAGTGATCAGTAGGTCATCAGCATCAGCATCGGTGGCTAGACATCGGTGTGTCCTGATCGGTGACTCAGATGATCGGCATCGGTGTGTCATGATCAGTGACTCATTTGATTAGCATCGGTGAGACATATTTGGTGACTCAGATGATCAGCATCGGTGTTTCATGATCGGTGACTCATTTGATTAGCATCAGTGTGTTATGATCGGTGACTCATTTGATCAGCATCGGTGTGTCATGATCGGTGACTCATTTGATCAGCATCGGTGTGTCATGATCGGTGACTCATTTGATCAGCATCGGTGTGTCATGATCGGTGACTCATTTGATCACCATCGGTGTGTCATGATCGGTGACTCATTTGATCAGCATCGGTGAGACATCTTCGGTGACTCAGATGATCATCATCGGTGTGTCATGATCGGTGACTCATTTGATCAGCATCGATGTGTCATGATCGATGACTCATTTGATCAGCATCGGTGAGACAGTTGTCTTTTGATACGGATCAGTGCGACCGTTGTCCTTTGATATGGATCGGTGGGACCGTTGTCCTTTGATATGGATCGGTGCAACCGTTGTCCTTTGATATGGATCGGTGCGACCGTTGTCTTGACAGAACACAAAGTGTCTGTTTGATCCAGAAGACTTCCAGAATACTTGTAAATCAATAGCAAGAAAAGATAAACATGATCCAACCAATAAAAACAGATTCACTAAGAGATTGTGATTATGTATATGAGAAATCCAATCGGATTAAGTAACGATGATTTTTTATTATTAAAATAGAAATCATAGAAAGAATTCAACAATCTTCCAGCGGGCTCAACAATCTCCCCCTTTTTTATAATCACAAATCTTAGTCATAAATAAAAATAATATAGCATCAATAATAGTGACAAGGAAGAAAAACACAATGAGATATAAATCTCCCCCTGAATTTATGCCTTTGTATATTTATGTAAACATTGCTCCCCCTTCCATAGTATGTTTCTCCCCCATATATATAAATCTCACCCTTTGGGATAATCAAAAAGGAGGGAAAACATATAAAGAAGAGATTAAAAGAAGGCATCATGGAGAATAGAGAGAGAGAAAAAAGTTTTGCGAAGTACATCAAAGTACAAACAGAACACTGGTCACCCTATCAACAACAAGACACAACTATTTCTTGGGATGTAACGGGGCTTTGCCTATGTCAGAAGGATCAATGGTTGGTAAGTTGGAAGGCTTGGAGGCAGGTTGAACTGGGCGAATTTGAAAAGGTGGTAAGATGACTCTGTAAGGTGGAGGAGAAGATGCCTTAGAGATTTTATGTTGAGCAGTAGTATCTGGTTTAGAAGATTACTAAGGAACTGGTCATAGTTGAGATAGAGCATGAGCAACGGAGATCTGATTTGGAGCAACATCAGAGGCACTGAGAGGGTCAGCAGTAGGAAGCAAAATGGCGGTGGCTTGTGCATTCAGATAAGGCTTCAAAAGATTTATGAAATTCTGAATAACTTATGCACCATACTGCATAGCCTTCTCAAAATCATCCTTATTCTCCATGAACCATTCCAAGGTAGGAGTAAAATCTTGCAACTGACGAACTTGAGTCTTGAAATCTTGAGTGACTAGAGGTAGTTTCAGATTATCAGCCAACACTTTGAAATTCGCGGTCATCTCATGCTTTGTATAAATCTTTGAAAAGTAATGGTCAAAATTCTCCTTGATCTCTCTCTGAGCTTTAGTGGTAGCTGCTGAATATACTATCACCATCTAATGAATGTGATCACTATGCTCCTTCATCATCCGCAACGAGTCCAAATCAAGAACTTGTCTAATGGCGGCCAATTCATCATGCACAATCTACCTTAGAGCCTCTAGCTCACGAGTAGTGATCTTGGTTACTTTGGTTGTACTGGCTTGAGAAACTATCTGAGTTATCTCAGCTTTCAACTTTCTCAGATCAGACTTCTTAAGATGTTCAATCAAATTCCTCAACACTTCCATCATACCAGAGATGGTTGATCTAAATTCGTTTGATAAATAAACTAAGTCAGATTGTAGATCCTTTATAATATGATTTAGAGAGGCTATTTGCCTACCAATAAACTCACCAGTATTGGCCAGTTCTGGTCTAATAGCATTTGAAATTACTTCTCTGACTGTGTCTCTCATAGCAGCAAGCAACTCAATTTTGAACTTATCAAAATCAGACTGAGAGACAGTAGAACTAGGTAGATGAACATCTGCAACATCAACAACATGAGCAGACCTTGTCTCAACTAGTTAGCTTTCCTTCATAACCGTAGTAGATTCTGATTCTTCCTCTTCTTCTTCAGAATACTCTAAACCCAAAACAGTAAAACCAGGGTAATCATCCCAGACAGCAGCACACATAGTATATTTCGGTTTATCATAACTTTCTTTTCCACTGATTTCTAGAGAATCTCTCTTTCCATTGGCATTTGTTTCTGGTACAGTTTGATGTGTTTCTGTTGGAGGTACAGCAAGACCATCCACTGGTCGGTTGTCACCGTCATCATCATTATCATCATCATCATCAGCAGCATCATCATCTCCATTCCCATTTCCATTCTTCACAGAAACTTCACTATCAGATACTTCAGTGTCACTAGCTTCTTCATCACCAAGAACTGGTTCTGATTCAGGTAAGGGTAAAGGTGGACTGGCAGGTCCAAAGTCTATTCTTCTCTTAGGGATTACAGTATCAGGATCACTCCTATCATTAGGAGGTGACATACTTCCTTCTTCTATTTCAGCTTCTTCCATCCCTTGTTTACCACACTCTTCAGTGTCCTTATTCCTTTCAACATCTACTTCTTCCTCATCATCAGAATAAATTGGCTCCTCATCTGATTTCAAACCAGGGTCTCTCAAACCCTTCGGCCTCTTTCCATGATCAGTGGGATTGTAGGATTCATACAACTTGTCCTCATCAGCAACCCAACATTTCTTCCATGGGTTCCAATTTATTTTCATCCTTTTACAAATTTCTTTGTTAACACAAAAAGCACTGTCAGATTCAGCTGTCTCATCAACTTCATCAACACATTCCAGATTCTTTAACATAGTAGAGATCACTTTGGAATAGAACAGGGTAGTGGATTTATTAGAAGGTTTCACCATTCCAGCTATGTGAACCATTAGATATCTACACAAATTGATCTTCTCATGGGTCTTTAGTAAAAACAATAGAAAAACATCCTGGTATTTTACAGCAGCAAAATCTCCTTTCCTGGGGAAAATTTGGTGCTGAATAAACTTAAAGAGAATTATACATTCACCATCCAGCTCTGAGGCTGTGATTCTCCTTGACTCTCTGTTTCTAGTCAAAATCTCTAAAGCTAACTCATAAGAGAAGTATTTAGTGGTTGGAGGAATGTTTCCTATATAATCCTCATATTGACCCTCATGGGGTACATTTAAACATTCGGCCCATTGTTTTATTGAAAAATATATTTTCTTTCCTTTTACTACAGAAGACATTCTGGCAGCCTCTACACGATCTAAAGTAACTTGCAGATTTATATAAAACTCATGCACTAACTTTGGGTAGTATGCACGAGTGTTATCTGAGAACCAGGCTTTCCATCCTTGCGATTCTAAAACTTGTAACAACAGTGACTTACTTGTCAAAAGCCAGGAGGAACTGACTTCCTTTTCTACAGCAACAATCCGAGTTTCCAGGTTCGGATTTACTGATCTTTGAGTGGTACTACTCGACTAGCCTCGAGCACGCTTTGAAGGTACAAGACTTTCTGATCCTTTTCTTGGTCGCTTTTTCTTAGCCATTTGAAGATTTTGGGGAATGCAGGAGTTCGAAGGTTCGAAGTAGAGGAGAAGAGAGGAAATAAGGATTGGCTGGAAAAAATGAAAGGTCGATGGTTTGGGGAATAGAAATAGCCGCGTATCATTTATTTCATCATTTAGGGATTCTATAATAAAGATCAAAGTAATTAATTAATTACAACATAATAAAAAGTAATTGAAAGATAGATCGGTTTCACATATCGGATTCACAGATCAGTTTCACAGATCAGTTTCATAGATCAATCATACACAACTCCTGTTTAATAAAATTCATTCTTTCAGAGCATAAAGGCTTCGTAAAAATATCAGCTAATTGATGTTCAGAACTAATAAATTCTAGGGAAATATCACCTTTCTGATAATGATCTCTTAGAAAGTGATGTCTGACATCAATATGCTTAGTCCTAGATTGAGACATAGGGTTATTAGATATGTTGATCAAACTAGTGTTGTCACAGTTAATTGAAACATGTTTAAAATCAAATCCATTGTCTAATAAAGTGTGTTTCATCCACAGAATCTGTGCACAGAAACTACCAGCAGCAATATATTCTGCTTCAGCAGTAGACAATGCAACTGAGTTCTGTTTCTTACTACACCATGATACTAGGGACTTTCCAAGAAAATGACATGTTCCAGATGTGCTCTTCCTATCTAACTTACATCCAGCAAAGTCAGCATCTGAATTACTAGTTAGGTCAAATGATTGTCCTTTTGGATAAAACAAACCTAAATTCACAGTATACTTAAGATATTTAAAAATCCTTTTAACATCCAGTAGGTGTGATTCTTTAGGATTAGCTTGAAATCTAGCACACATACACACACTAAACATAATATTTGGTCGACTAGCAGTAAGATAAAGTAAACTCTCAATCATACCTCTTTAATTGGTTTGATCAACTGGTTTTCCAGTTTCATCAACATCCAATTTACAGGTAGTACTCATAGGTGTATCACTTTCCTTAATACTATCCAAACCAAAATGGTTTAATAAATCCTTAGTATATTTTCTTTGATATAGAATAATACCATCTTTAGTTTGAAAGATTTGAAATCAAAGAAAATACTTAAGCTCTCCCATTAATCTCATTTCAATCTCATTTTGCATAACCTTTGAAAAATCAGTACATAAAGAATTTTTAGAAGATCCAAAAATAATATCATCAACATAGATTTGTACTATTAACACATCTTTTGAAATCCTTTTTATGAAAGAGTGGGATCAGATATTCCTTTTGTAAATCCTTTTCAAATAAGAAAGTTTGAAAGTCTTTCATACCAAGCTCTTGGAGCTTGTTTTAAACCATATAAAGCTTTAGAAAGTTTAAAAACCTGATTTTGGAAATGAGAATTTGAGAAACCAGGTGGTTGTTCTACAAAAACATCTTCAATAATAAAACCATTTAAAAAATCACTTTTCACATCCATTTGATATAACTTGAAATTCAGATGTGATGCATAGGCAATTAAGATCCTAATAGCCTCTAATCTAGCTACAGGTGCAAAGGTTTCCTCATAGTCAATTCCTTCTTCTTGATTGTAACCTTGTGCAACTAGCCTATCTTTGTTTCTAATGATGTTTCCAGATTCATCAACTTTGTTTCTAAACACCCATTTTGTGCCTATGGTTATAGTGTCCTTAGGTCTTTCTACTTATTTCCAGACTTTTTTTCTTTCAAATTGATTTAGTTCTTCTTGCATAGCCATTACCCATAATTCATCATTGATAGCATCATTGATATTTTTAGGTTCTAACTATGAAAGAAAATCTTGATGTTCAACCTGATTTCTTAGAGAATCTATAGTCTGTGTTCCTCTATCTAAATTACCTATAATAGCATCTAAAGGATGGTTCTTTAGAATTCTAGTTGGTCTAGAAAAGGTAGGGCTAGAGATTTCAGATTCATCTACAGGTTGAGGTTCAACAGAAGCAGGTTCTGGAAAATTTCCAGAACTGGATGTTTTAACTATAGGTCCACTGTATTTATCATTAGGGTTCAAAACAGAGATATCATCTTCAATATTTTCAAGAGAGGTCTTAGGTTCATGTGGATCAGTTTCATCAAATTTGATGTGAACGGATTCTTCCACACATTTGGTTCTCTTATTGAAAACTCTATAGGCTTTACTAGAAATAGAGTAACCTAGAAAAATTCCTTCATCACTCTTGGATGCAAATTTGTCAAGATTGTATTTAGTATTAAGAATAAAGACTTTGCAGCTAAAAACTCTGAAGTAGTTAACCTTAGGTTTCCTATGGTTCCACAACTCATAAGCGGTCCTCTTAAGAATAGGTCTGATCAAGACTCTATTGATAATATAGCAAGTTGTATTGACAGCTTCAGCCCAAAAATAAACAGGTAGGTCATACTCATTAAGCATGGTCCTAGAAATTTCTTGCAGGGTTCTATTCCTCCTTTCTACTACAACATTCTGTTGGGGTGTCCTAGGGGCAGAGAAATTGTGACTATAGCCACTGTGTGAGCAGTATGATTCAAACTCATGATTTTCAAACTCACGGCCATGATCACTTCTCAGGGTTTTAATTTTAAGTCCACTAAGGTTCTCTATAAACTTTGAATATTTTACAAAGAAAGAACAATATTCACTTTTGTGAGCTAGAAAATATACCCAAGTATATCTAAAAAGTCATCTACAATAACATAGACATAGTGATTCCCATTTAAACTAGAAACTCTGGAAGGTCTAAATAAATCCATGTGAACCAACTCGAGAGGTTGAGAAGTTGAAACTTCTTTCTTTGATTTAAAAGAAACTTTATGTTTCTTTCCCTTTTGATAGGGACTACAAACTTTGTCTGCTGGAAATTCAAGTTTGGGTAGGTCTCTAACTAAGTTCTTCCTAGAAAGTTTTCTAAGTGAGTGTACATTGCAGTGTTCTAATATTCTGTGCCAAATCCAAGACTCTTTATGAAAAGCATTTAAACAAGTAATATTCTGCTTATCTAAAGAATTTAAATCAACAACATAAACATTTTCATTTCTTAAGGCAGAAAATACTAAAACATTTTTAGAATTAAAAACATTGCAAGAATAATTTTCAAATTTAACATAAAAACCATCATCACATAACTGAGAAATACTTAACAAATTATATTTCAGTCCATCAACAAATAAAACTTTGGAAATCAATATTGAGTCAGTGTTACCAATTTGGCCTAAGCCGATGATTTTTCATTTTGATTTATCACCAAAAGTGACAAACCCTCCATCAATTCTGACTAAGCTTTTAAAGCATGAGAAGTCTCCAGACATATGTCTTGAACATCCACTGTCCAAGTACCAAGTCTTTCTACAGGAGCTCATTAAGCAGGTTCCCTACAAAACAGATTTGGATAGGAAATGATTTTGGTACCCAGATCTTCTTGGGTCCAGACAGGTTAGCCAATAAAACATTAGGTACCCAGATTTGTCTAATGGGTCTCATAATATTTTTAGAATCAACAGATTTTGAAAGGTAAACCTTATTAGATATGTAACTATGAATATAACTAGTTGAAGCATATGAAGTTTCAGAACTAGCTACATTCTGTCCAGATTTAGGAATGAATCTAGTTTTGGTAATTTTGCTTTGTCCAGGTTGGTATCCTGTACCAGTAGTGTATCTAGGTTCTATTTGCTTACCTAGCATCTGAGTAAGAGTATATTTGCCATTGGTAAATTTATCTAAGTCTCTATTGAGTTGCTCATTAGATAATTTCAGTTCAGTGTTTTCTTTAAGCAACTGAGAATTCTTTTCCATTTCAATACCAAGATCAGATTTATGTTTAACAGTTAAAGCATACAGTTTCTTTAAACCTTTGTATTTGGATTTTAGCTCATTACAGGTTTCTTCTAACATATCACAGTATTCAAATAGTTCAGATTTTGACATGTTTTCTGAGTCAGAATCATCTTCATAATAATATGAATTTAAAGCAGGAGTTTCATATGTTACCTCAGAGGTTTTTGTCATAAAACACATGTTTTCCTTATTTCTGTGTTCAGTTTCAGAAACTTCAGATTCAGTGGAGCTATCCTCAGAAGCACTCCAAGTACCCTTCATTCCTTTCTTAAACTTATTGTCCTTGTATTCATACATATTATTGTACTTCAACTTTGGACAGTCTGCTTTTATGTGTCCCTTTCTTTTGCACTCATAGCAGACAACTTCATCTGATTTGTCAGATTTCTTCCAATCCTTTTTCAAATGTCCCTTGTTGTCATACTTACCTTTATAATTTTATTTTATGAAAAACTTCTTCTTCCTATAAAACTTCTTAAACCTTCTGGCAATGTGATCCATCTTAGCATCACTATCAGAATCACTTTCACTGTCTTCACAGCTTGAACTTTCATTTATAGCTTGGAGTTTCTCCTTATCCTTGTTCTTTGAAGTTGAACATTTGAAAGTAACAGACTTTCTTCTAGGTTCATCATCTTCTTCTTTGTTAACCTTGAGTTCTTCTTCATACATCATAAACTTTCCAATTAGTTCCTTGACTGGCAGTTCACCAATATCAAATGATTCTCTAATGGAGACAGAAGTTCCTCTCCATCTTTCAGGTAGACATCTCAGAATTCTCATAATTTGTTCCTTTTATGGAACATCCTTTCCCAGAGAAGCCATTGTGCTGACAATTTCATTAAACCTGAGATATATGTTAGAAATGGGTTCATCATGATTCATCTTAAAATTATCTTACTTAATAGTATAAGTGTTCAACCTCATTTCCTTAACATTAGTTGTTCCTTCATGAGAAACGGCTAAGGTATCCCAAATTTCATGAGCAGTTTTACAGCCAGATATTCTATTAAATTCCTCATATCCTAAAGCACAGTACAAGGCATTCATATATTTGAAATTATTATTGTAGGCTGCCTTAGTAGCTTCATTCCAAGTAGTTCTAACAGTAGTAGGAATTTTATATTCTGATTCTATAGCAGTCCAAATATCAAAACCCATGCTCTCTAAATGAATTTTCATCTTGATTTTCCACTGAGCATAGTTAGTTCCATTGAAAAATGGTGGTCTATTGGTAGCAACACCTTCAAGCCTATTATCCATGATAACTTACTTAAGGAAAATATTTTAAATAGATAAAAATTTAGAAATAACAGAAATTTTAAGAACTTTAAAATACAAATAAAATCACAGTTGAAAAACAGAGTACTTTAGAAAATATTTTGAAACCTCTGATACCAAATGTTGGTCGGAGTGGATACTCAAGAGGGGGGGTGAATTGAGTTCCAATTAAAATTTCTGTTTTAAAAACATTGCCTTAAAAACCCACAAATAAAATACTGAATTAAACTGTAGTGAATTTATATCAAAGTAAAGGTTCTGTTGGGTTCTCAAGGGATTTATTTTTTCCTAGTTAATCAAAACAGAAGAGTTGATTAACTTTTGAAACTAACTTACTGATTTACAACTAATATAAACACTTTCGAGTTTGATTATCAAAGTGACTTTAAAAATGTTTTGGTTTTAAAGTAATTATCAACGGAATAAAAAAGAATAACTTGGAAAGATATAGCACAGCAGATATAACCAAGAGGTTCAGTCTCAATCCAAGACTTAGTCCTCTCAACAATTTATATAAATTTGATCCACACCCTGGATCGGGGTTCACAACAGTTTACAACTGTCCAGGTCCAAGACCTCTACCACTGTTATTCGTGGGAAACAGAACAACAGCAACCAGCTATCCAGGTCACACACAACCTCTACCACTATTACTATGGGAAATGAAAGATGTAAAGAGTTTTATGAGGATTTACAGATCCTCCAGTTAATGTACAGGATACAGTGTGTGTTAAATACAACAGATAACACACACTTCTCGAAATGTAAAATAATGAATCATAGAGCAGAGATGTAGAGTTTAGAAATGGCTCTAGTGATTGCAGTGAAGCATTGGACTCCTTAAGATTTATCAGAAATGGTTCTGAGTCCTCTTCTGGTTTTTTTCTGAAAAACAGAGTGTCGTCTGCTTGGCCTCCAAGTTCAGAGATAGTGAAAAAATGTAGTCGATGAAGTTCTTTAATGACCTCGTGAATGTACAGAACTCTTCTTGAGTAAGCTTGAGTGTGTATGAGGTTCTGTGTCTTCTACAACTATCTCATCCACCACTCTTTTCACTCATATATGTCTCATCGTCGTTTTCCACCAACAGGGACTTCTTGTATTTATAGCACAAGATCCAGCAAAAGAAATGATTTCTTTTTTGCAGGTATGAGGTACAGTTCCCTGACATCCAACAACCTTCATTAAATAAGTGACAGCGCATTAAAATATTCCTAATATGACCGTTGGTTATATTAAATAAAGATAAATAAATTCAAACAGTTGTTTATGACTATTGGTGAGTCAAGTGATCGTTAGGTCATCAGCATCAGCATCGGTGGCTAGACATCGTTGTGTCATGATCAGTGACTCAGATGATCGACATCGGTGTGTCATGATTGGTGACTCATTTGATCAGCATCGGTGAGACATCTTCGGTGACTCAGATGATCAGCATCGGTGTGTCATGATCGGTGACTCATTTGATCAGCATCAGTGTGTCATGATCAGTGACCCATTTGATCAGCATCGGTGTGTCATGATCGGTGACTCATTTGATCAGCATCGGTGTGTCATGATCGGTGACTCATTTTATCAGCATCGGTGTGTCATGATCGGTGACTCATTTGATCAGCATCGGTGTGTCATGATCGGTGACTCATTTGATCAGCATCGGTGTGTCATGATCAGTGACTCATTTGATCATCATCGGTGAGACATCTTCGGTGACTCAGATGATTAGCATCGGTGTGTCATGATCGGTGACTCATTTGATCAGCATCGGTGTGTCATGATCGGTGACTCATTTGATCAGCATCGGTGAGACAGTTTTCTTTTGATATGGATCGGTGTGACCGTTGTCCTTTGATAGGGATCAGTGCGACCGTTGTCCTTTGATACGGATCGGTGCGACCGTTGTCCTTTGATATGGATCGGTGAGACCATTGTCTTGACAGAACACAAAGTGTCTGTTTGATCCAGAAGACTTCCAGAATACTTGTAAATCAATAGCAAGCACAGATAAACATGATCCAACCAATAAAAATAGATTCACTAAGAGATTGTGATTATGTATATGAGAAATCCAACCGGATTAAGTAACGATGATTTGTGATTACTAAAATAGCAATCATAGGAAGAATTCAACAATCGTCCAGAGGGCTCAACACAAATAATATATAATATTTATTATAGTTAGCAAACACACTATGGTCATAACATAATCCTATGCTCACCTAAAGTTATTGTCAATTAGACACCTGGATACCACTATTAGGGACTGGTTATCCTATAAGAACACAAGAATTTTAAATAGTTACATTTAATTCATTATTTTCATTCATCATTTATTTTTTATAAAATTAATTAATTATCCATTAATTAACCATTAGCATTATTCCAAACAACATTACATTAATTGTCAGATTAAATTCCATAGACTCCATCCATATTCATAATCGAGTCTACAGTTTCTCAAGATCAACATCATCTCTTCATTTTTATTCTATCAATACCAACTCCAAGGGTTAAACATTTATTATAGATTAATACCCATTATATATATATAGGTACTCTATGAAAACCATCCTAAGCTACCACCTAGAGAAAACATGAAACTAAGCACATCCAACTACCTCAAATAGTGAGTAAAGGAATGTAAGTAAAACAAGAAAAATAGCCATAATCCATTAAACAAATTAATATAGAGAAAGAATCAAGAATTATCACATTAATGGGTAGGCCCAGATTCAACCCATTCCACCATTTCTAGTTATATTCCCGACACCCACATGCATATCCTAATCCATCTCACCATCCCAAGCACCAACTGCTGACACATCATTTTGGCCTCCCCACCCATATCAAATTAGCCATCCCCAGCTCAAGCATCCTAGGCTCATCCATCCTTGTATCATATCATATCACAATATTCCAACCATATCACATCACCAAATAACTAGGAAAAAATAGTTAACATGGAAACTAGGACCTCAAAACAAGGCATTTAGCATTCATATGAAATCGATATCTCAAGAATACAAACTCAGGGCACTTCAGCCTTCACAAGAAAATTGTAAACTCAGGAACCAAATATTATCTTTATCAAAAAACCAGTTTTAATTTCATCTTAAATTAACTAATTAATTTTTCAATGGTTCTAACTATAGGTAACCTAGATTATCATCTATAATAACCTATCAAAATTGTATCATTCCCTTATCATTAATTCCATTTTCAAAATACCTAGATATGTACCATTCTCATTTAACATGAATTTTTATCATTATCAATAATAATTATCATTGTTCACATTATTTATCAACTCTATTATCACATAGAATATCACATTTAATTAATATACACATTGTATCAATTTGATTATCATCAAATTATAAGGAACACTGAATTTATTTAAACATTCCTCTTCTTTAATTATTTATCCAACAAATTTTTAATTTTTTGACATTGCCTTCATTACCGTTTCCAATAAAATAAACATCCTAAAAAAGAATAACAAAATACTATAAAAATATAGAATAGATAGAAAAATGTCAAGAAAATCAAGAGGAAAACCATTATCAAGGTTTAAAGCAATAACATCAACATGTAGTCATTATCCAACTTCTTTATTAATAAATTTCTAGATTAATTTTATTTACATATATAGGGATAAACCATGAAATCTTTAAAATTGAATATAAATTAATATAAGAAGCAACAAATCCTCTACCTCAAAGGTTTCAACGCTCTTTACATGAGAATGGAACAATGTTACAGATCCCTAATCTCTTATCCCATAAGGAACTAAGATATATTGAAGATTTCATTCGATGAACACACCATAAAAAATAGAAGAAAACCCATAAGAATAATGGAGATCAAGACCCTTAACATGAAAATAAGTAATGGGAGGAAAACCAAACCAAATAGATAGAACTGATGGAAAGAAGAGGTATAACTCACCTTGTTTCACCTTGGATAGATCTAAAGAATCTAGGATCTATCCCTATTGAAAATAGAATTAAAGGGATAAAAAAACCTCTCTTGTTCATGTGGGATTTTAAGGTGAGAAGTATAAAAGAATGGGTTTTGGTAGGGCTTAAAGTATTTATAGGCAGCCTAAAAAATTAGAAGACTGCATCACAACCCCTTGGAACACTCTCCAACACAGTTTGATATAGTAAATTCTTTGGAATATCCTTATGAACCATGCCATATACACCTTCAGTCAAAGATGATTCTAAAAATATAGGTCAAGTGTTATAAAAGTGGATTTATGGGTTATGGACTAGCTATAAGCACCCTGTCATAGGACCCCTCCTTCCAAGAAAAGGACAATGTCAAAGCCTACTATCCATGACGCAGCTACCACCCAATTTGGATTCATCCTTAGGCCTCCACCAGATCTCCCTTATGCTATAGCATGCATCCACTATTCCATATCCAGTATTAAAATTGCACAACATATACCTCTATGTTGTAACCATAACATTTTTTGAAGTGCCACCCCTAAAACTCCTCAAACACACTATAACCCACCTTAAACCTCCAATGGAAACCTCCAATAATAAAAATTCAAAAAGTAAAGGTTTTTGAGATCCAACCCCTTAAATTAAATAAATATTAAATTATTCTTTTCCTCCAGATTCCAAAACCAAACCCAAAAAATAGAAGGGGTCATCCAAACAACCACCCCAATAGATACCTCTTAATAATCTCTCCATCATAGGAGCTCATCCAAATCATTAGTGGAACAAATAAATAACCATATAATAAAAAATAATATATCCTAAATTCTCTCTTAGGGGAGATACATCTCATAAAAGATAAAGGTTACCATTAACAATGAAATAATCGGAAACTATCTCATTACTAGAAAAGGTTCAACAACAACAACTATCATTATAGCTACAAAAGAGATAAACCTAAAATAGCTCGGGGTACTAAGCACATATCTATGACTCACGTTCCAAGGTACCCTCCTTCATGCCACTATTATACCATAAGACATGAACCTAAGGAATATCACACCCATGAGACACTTTCTCCTAGTGGTCCTGGATCTCCCTATCCACTCCTCAAAGGTCACATCATCATCAACATCGACCTCCCCCCGATCGATGATGTAATAGTTGTCATTATGGTAACGATGAAGTTGGTAATTTTGAAAAACTAAATGTTTCTATTTTATATATGGGGGAAGTGATATTAAATATTATATGGCACCAATGAGAACCAACACCTTGAAAGTCCCAATAAACAAGGGACAAATATCACTCCCATGACCAAACCTTCACTAGCCATAATGAGGAGTGACCTTCTGAAACACATGATCTCCAACTTCGAACTCTAGACGTATCCTCATATGATCGGCATATGATTTATGGTGATCATGAGATTATTTCATCCTCCTACATATTACTCGAACCATACATGTTGTATTATATACATGTTTTAGCATGAGAATATATACCTCTCTAACCATAGTCCAATATAATGGAGAATGGTAACACCATCCATACAAAGATTCAAATGGGTTGATACTAATGTTGGAGTGAAATTTGTTATTTCAATCGAACATGAATTGAGTTAGGTTGCTCATCTATGAACCATAAAAATCCAAGACATTAGAATGTGACATGTCTTCATAGGTCTGGAAGGTACGCTCTGTCTGACAATCCTTCAGTGGTTAAAAATTAGTGTTAAGGCGTAACTGGAAGACAAAATATTGTTGGATAACACTCTACACCCTGAAGATAAAACAAGGATTTTGATCAAATATAACCATCATTGCGACTCCTTGGAGTCTCACCACCTCCTCCAGATACTACCTAGATAAAACCTCTATTGATATTGACTCTATAATCACTATGAAGTTGGATGATTTCATCAAATGATCCTCTATAACCCATAAAGAAACATAGCATCCCTGATATTGTGGTAAATTGGTAACAAATTACATTGATATGTCCTCCCACTTCCCTTGGGTAACAACTAATGGCTGGATCAAACCACCAGGAATATAGTATTCAACCTTCACCTTTTGATAGACCAAGCATCAAGAAAAAAACTTTCCAACTACACACTTCATCTCAGGTCACCAAAATGACCTATAAAAGCTTAGTACATCTTTATTATTCTGTGATGTACTATCAAAGGTCATCTATGGATCTCACAAATAAATATCTCATGTATCATTAAAAAGATGAAAATCTTCCCCTTGAATAACACCCGGGGTTTTTCATCCTTATAAAAACCATTAGGTACATATCTAAAGAAAACTTGGTCCCTCCAAACCTCCACCTCAAAAATACACCAACTAGGACTTCTCCACCTGCTACATCAAATATGGTTGAACTATCATCTAAAAAATACAACCTCTACCACCAAACTCTCCTATATCAAAATCCATCATTAATATATCTTCCCTCACTCTCAAAAAATATCTATATTCATGTACGGAATCACTATGTGACTTCATACTCATTACATCAGCTACAACATTTCCCTTTTCCATTTTATATAATGTCTCAAAGTAATAATCCTAAAATAATTCCATTCACAATCACTATTGCAGGTTCATGTCATGCTTCAAGAAGATATACCTTAGGATCTTATTATGGGTGAAAATTTTAAAATTCATATTGATGAGGTAATTCACCAAAATAATAAAGAGAACACAACTTCTACTAACTCGGCATCACGGGTGGAATAATTATGCATGTGAGGATGAAACTAATGAGATCCATAATAAATAAATGATCTCTAGTGCATTAGAACATAACCTAAACCAAGATTTAAACTATCACAAATAACTTCAAACTGAACTCCCTCTACTGAAAAATAAAGGGTCGGAGCACTGACCAACTTCTCCTTCAGGTACTCAAAAGTTTCATAACACTGCTCTATCGACAAGAAATCATAATCCTTCTAAATTAATGTTTTAAAATGATTCTCAACCTAATATAAATCATAAATTAACCTTATGTAATAGCCTACAAGACCATGGAATCTTATCACCTCTCCCATTGTCTTGGGGGCTTCCCAAGAAACAACCACCTCTATATTCGAAATATCCATAGCCACTTCCCATTAGAACATGACTTGAACTAAGAAATGTACTTCATGATACCATAACTCAAACTTCAAAAATATCCAAAATAGTTGATCATAATAAATAACTTCCAAAAAAACATTCATATTCTAAATTTCTCCTCCGTGGAAGTAGAGTACATAAGGATTTCATTGATGAAACCCGCCATTAACTTATCTAGAAACTCTATAAACACCATACTCATCAACCCCATGAACACGGTTTGAGTTTTCATCACACAAAATGTAATCAAAATTATCTCATAATTCCCATGAAGACAATGGAAATTAGTTTTTAAAATATCTTCATCCTTCACCTACATCTAATTATATCCTAACCAAAGATCAATCTTTGAGAACCAACATTCTCCCTTCAACTAATCAAATAAATTATCAATCTGTGTAAGAGGATAGAGATTATTTACTATCACCTAATGAAATTGATAATAATCGATACAAATATGAAAACTTTCATCAACCTTCCTCATAAACAAAATTAGTGCACCCTAAGGTGACACACTCAACTGAACAAGACCTCATTGCTACAGATCATTGAGCTATACTCGTCGTTCTCACAACTTAGAAGGAGTCAACCTATATGGATACATAGAAATATGAGATACACCTAGTTATAGATAAATCCCAGACATTATCTCCCATCTGGGGGTAATGTTATAACTTCTCCTAGAAATAAATTATGGTACTCTTTGACAACCTTGGGAAACACCATTTGTTATACCTCTGACGAACTCAACATCAGCTCGGTCATCAAGGATGATAAGGACATAACATACCTCCAACCCATTTGAGGGTCTCTCTCACTGATGAATTCCATTGTATCTCTGTCAATATCATAGAACACAACATGTATCCAGAATAATTCCATGATATTATACACAAAATATATCTAATTCATGTCGAGGATGATATCTGTTTCCTCATGGATTTCGGGGATGACCTCCTGGACGGGAGATTCAAACGTTCCGATCGGTTTCTAACGGGTTTGTTCGTAGAACCGGAAACATCCAATGATTCCACATCCGTTTGGACCTACTTTCCAAAGGTAGGCGCTCATTAGTTTGTGGACTAATGAGGCTTAGGAATTTGCATTGGTCGAGAGGATGGGAGGTCGGACTCATCACACCTTTTTTAGGGGAATTATTGTCTACTCCGGGACTCTCTTTATAGATTTAAGTTATGCTCGTGAATCCTTATTACATTACCAAGTATAAAATGAGCTTTCCTTAAGTTTTAACAATCAATGATTAAATATGCAAGAAATTTAGAGAATATTTTATATGTATTCGAGGTTCTTCATCAATAGAGAATCATCTGTATCTATTTAGAGATTCTTGGTCAATGGTATCCTTCGAAACATTTATAAAAGTCTCTTGGTTATTATGATGACCGGGCTGGTTTTAAATCCACTCAGTGAGGCACTTGAAGTTTATCGTCATTCAGAAAGACATGGATTATTTCAAAGTTGGTATTGAACCCATAAATGGGATACCTACGTATCCTTTGTTTTGGAAAAGGAATCAGAACCCCTGTAGTTCGAGTAATGGAGTATGATGTTTATGATTGATGGCTTAAAGAAGAATGTCATAATTACTTTTACACTCTAAGCTCACGTGAGTCATGCTCGGTATGAGAAACAAGAGGTATTGGTAAAAATTAAACAATTGTGCCATGAAAGATGCAATCATAAGAAATTGTTTGGGGCTTATGTATGTATGACTGCCCAAATAGATGAAGGTTTAGGATTTACTTTTAGGGAGAAAATCCAGGAACAGGGTCCATAAAGGTATATGTGCTTTATGGAGATTTGAATACTCTAATCTTGGGGCTTACTCCTAAGGAGGATGCCCAAATTAGGAGGAGACTTATGATTGGGTTTTACTCCTGAAAAAGAAACCCAAATCAAGGGTAAATTATGACTGGTTAAGAGAAATTTAAGGGGGGCTTGGGGCTTACTCCTGAAAAGGAAGCCCAAGATTATGACTGAGTCTTATTCCTGAAAAGGAGACCCAGGTTAGGGGACTTGGGGCTTACTCCTGAAAAGGAAGCCCAAGATTATGACTGAGTCTTATTCCTGAAAAGGAGACCCAGGTTAGGGATTAAGGTTTGGGGCTTACTCCTGAGGAGGATGCCCACATTTGAGATTGGGGCTTACTCCTAAGAAGGATGCCCATGTTTGAGATTGGGGCTTACTCCTGAGGAAGATGCCCAGATTAAAGGATTTATAACTGGGGATTATTCCTGAAAAGGAGACCCAGGTTAGGATTCTCTCATCTTAAAGGATGAGGTTGAATGAATGAACTCTCCATATTTAGTGACATAAGGATATTTAAATCACTAGACTTTGAGAGATATTCCATAGAATTCCTTTCAGATAAGGAAGTCAAATCAAGAAATCATGCCATAAATGGCTTTGAAGAGTGTCTTGAAGACTGAATCTTGAAAAGGAAAGGTGTGATGGCTTAAGAGGGGTAAAATGGGCAAGATAGGCACCCAAAAAGGTAGGGGAACGCAAGTCTTGAAAGGCGCGCAAGTATTGCGGCGGCGCGCAAGTATTGCGGCGGCGCGCAAGTATTGCGGCGGCGCGCAAGTATTGGTCGCGCAAGTATACTTGCGCGACATGAGGGGTACTTGCGTGATTCTCAAATATCATTAGAATATTTGAGCGACTCTTTATAAATCCCTTTAGAATCCTCTTGAGGTTCATCCAAAAAAGGGACGCGCAAGTTCTATTGAAGGAATAAGGCGGCGCGCAAGTGTTGATGAGTTTCAACACTTAGGCCTTCCTTCTTCTCTTTAAATCTTCCGTTCTAGGTAAGAAATTACCTTAGAAGTGTTCCGGAAGCTTTGAGAAGAGACTTGGGCGTCGGGAGCTTCAATCCGAGTTTCTGGAAAAAGATCCCCCATATGGGGGGCCCACAGGGTCTATTTATAGGCAAAAGAAGGCCCTGGGCGGTTACCGAGCGGTTATCACTTAGGTCGCGCAAGTCACTTGCACGACCATAAGGCGTCGTGCAAGTAGGCTTGCACGACCACTAGGCAGCGTGCAAGTACTTGCACGACCACTAGGCGGCGCGCAAGTGTACTTGCGCGACCATGAGGTAACTTGCGCGACCTATGGGAAATGTTCTCCTTGTTCATACCTTTGTCAATTTTTGATGTTTCTTCAAAGGATGAATCACTTTGAGCTCAGATATTCCCCTTTTCCAATCTTTAGATTCTGTGACGAAAGGAGCGTCAACAAAAGTCCCCCCTCAGAGTTGGATCCGGAAAGAAATGAGGATTTGACTCTGAGGAAATTGAATACATTCAAAGGAAAAGGGGGTGCGCAAGTCTTCAGGGCACAGAGGGCAGCGCGCAAGTGTGCTGGAACTTGACTTTTATTCAGAGTTCCTTTGTCTTTTGTGGGCAGTTTAAAGTCATGCATGCCGGACATAAGGGGGCTAATGTTTAAGGTCGAAATAGCTTTGACCGAAATGGATTAGAATTGACACAATTCCTTGAAAGTTCATCTGAAAACATACTACCATACTCAAGTATGAGGGAAAATATGTAAACTATGGCTTAAGAATATTTGAATATGAGGAATGATATGAAAAAGAGCTAAAAGGCATTAGAAGAAGTAGTTTCTAAGAATGAAGTTACTATTATTTAACAAAACCCGTTAGGGGGTTGAAATATGTAGGGCCACCTAAGGGCATTGGCTGCATGGTTAAATAAATAGCATCTTTCGGCTGACAAGTCTGTTATGTGGACTGTTTATGCAAGGCCACCTATGGGCACGTGCTGCATAGTCAGGAAAAAGAACTCCCAGAAATTTACTTTCCTAGTGCTAAAAGCCAGTGAAAGTTTATGGAGATTCAAATTTTATAAAGTATAGAGTTTTTTGTATGGAAAGAGGTACTTGAATATAGAGAAGATATTTCCGAACAAGAATATCGAAGAACTGGATGAATATCACTCCTACGAAGGTCTGACCCAAATGTAGGGAAGAATAATAAACCATAGACTTGAATACTTTTAGATCATGAAAAAGGATATGGGACAAATATGTTAAGGATGGCTATTTTTTGCGGATCCCTACATACTGTCGTTTAAGACAAATAAGGACAAAAGAGGCATTCTTCCCAAGAATGAAGTTACTATTATTTAACAAAACCCGTTAGGGGGTTGAAATATGCAGGGCCACCTAAGGGCATTGGCTGCATGGTCAAATAAATAGCATCTTTTGGCTGAAAAGTCTGTTATGTGGACTGTTTATGCAAGGCCACCTATGGGCACGTGCTGCATAGTCAGGCAAAAGAATTCTCAGAAGTTTCACATTTTTGTGACTAGAAATCATGAAAAGGGTTATGAAGATCTGAAAATATTTAAGGTTAGGATTATAACACATAAAGATGGGTATTTTCCAATGTATATAGAGATACATAGGTCATTGAAAACCATAATCATGTTGTGGCTGGGTCCTGAATTGAAACTTGGACTTCACTACGTATCCCATAAGAATGAGAATCAAGCCATACGTAGTTCTTGAAATGCAGTTTAACGTCATGCATGACGAAAGTATGAGAAATCTTAGTTTAGGGTCATAGAATTCGGACCATAATAATGAATACACAGTGTGTGTTTTCATGAGGACTTTTCAGCTAAGGGACTGAATGTGAAATTTGGGGTTAGGCCCAAAAGACTTGGGGCTGGATTCGAGGGATACTCGAACGTTCCTACGTATCCCATAAGGATGGGAATCAAGCCCACGTAGTTCTAGAACTACCCTTTGTACAAATTTTGTTCGTACATGTGAAGGGTGAAAGGGGACTTTAGTGCAATGATGGTTTAACCTAAGATAAAAAGTTTAGGCATTACCATGTATGCATGTAGTCTTTTGGAATGAAACATGATCAAAGAATATTGTAGTTTATTGTCGTACCGGACAAAAGTGTTGTATAGTTTAACGTAATATAACAAGGACGAAAGTGAATCAATGTAAAGATATTGATTCCAGGGGCGGTTTCACAAATCATATGAGATGGTGGTGAACCGATGTGAAGAGATTTTTTTTGGGCTTGAACCCTGGGAGGTTGCCTACATACCCAGCCTGGAGGGCAAGGATCAAAGTCTGTGTAGTTCAATTAAAGAATGAATTAATGATCAAGTTGTTCTTGGGGACAATGATCTAATAAAAAATGTTGTTGGGACTTACACATGGTTAGTGGCCCAAAGGGAGTATTATGGTTGATGTTCGCTCTAAGCTCACATGAGTCATACTCGGTGTGAGAAACAAGAGGTAACAATAACCTTAACGATGCACAGTTTAATGTCATGTGGGACATAAAAAAGGGACTATGCAATTTAAAGTCTTGCAGTTAGGACTATTGGTGCTGCACAGTTTAGTGTCATGTAGCAGGGACAAAATAACAGTTTAATGTCATGTAGGACATATTAAGGACTTTCTGTACAGTTTAGCGTCATGTAGTTAGGACGATGGGGACAATACAGTTTAACGTCATATTGGACGAAAGTGCGAATAGTTTAAGGTCATATTCATGGACCATGGATGGTGCGGTTTAATGTCATGTTGGACCTTTGATGATTATATAGTTTAACGTCTTTTCGGACGTGAGGGACTTTTATACAGTTTAGCATCATGTAGTTTAGGACGTCACAGTTTAATGTCTTGCTGGACATAAGGGATTTGCAAATAGTTTATGGTCATATACATGGACCAGGGATGATGCAGTTTAAGGTCATGCTGGACGGTTCATGGAACTTTTTCACAGTTTAATGTCATGTGGGACGAAGTTGCAGTTTAAAGTCATACTGGACCATTGCTGTATAGTTTTAACGTCATATAGCAAGGACGAACTGGTGTTGTACAGTTTAAAGTCATGTAGCTAGGACTAAGGTGAACCAATACGAGGATATCAATTCTGGGGACTTTTTACAGTTTATTGTTATGCTGGACGTTGGAAGTGCCACACAGTTTAATGTCATGTTGCTAGGACACAATATAGTTTAATTTCATCTCAGACAAAATATAGTTTAATGTCATCTCGGACAAATAAGGAACTTCTGTATAGTTTAATGTCATGTAGATAGGACATAATATAGTTTAGTGTCATGTAGGACATAATACAGTTTAGTGTCATGTAGGACATAATACAGTTTAGTGTCATGTAGGACATAATACAGTTTAGTGTCATGTAGGACATAATACAGTTTAGTGTCATGTAGGACATAATACAGTTTAGTGTCATGTAGGACATATATCATGAACCAATGTGATTGTTTTGGATCTGGGAACAATATTTTGTGTTTATACAAAATACTTCTTCAGAAATCTGGCATTAGTTGGAGTCGTGATGTGTTCTCCATCCATTGAGATTAGAGAATACGCTCCATTGGAGTAGACCTTATGTATTGAATAAGGTCCTTCCCATTTTGGTTCAAGCTTGGGAGGCTTCTTTCCTGGTATCATTGGTGCTCTGAGAACCAATACCAATTCTCCCTGAATAAATGAACGAAGACAAACTTTTTTGTTAAAAGCTCATGCTATTCGATTCTGATAGATTTCCAAGTGGTGCAAAGTGCACAATCTTTTCTCATCTAATTGTTCCAATTCATTCAACCGCTTTTGGGATTGCTCATCTGTAGATAACTGATCACAAATGGCTATTCTGAGTGAGGGAAATTGAACTTCAATTGGCAAGACTGCTTCTGTTCCATATACCAACGAATATGGAGTTGACCGCGTTGCATTGCGAGTGGTAGTCCGATAAGCCCATAAAGCATGAAAGAGTTTATCAGGCCATGACCTCTTATCTTTATCCACCATCTTTTGCAGTATATTTGAAAGAGTCTTGTTGAAGGCTTCTATCTGGCCATTAGCCGCTGCATGATATCGAGATGAATGGTTGGACTTAATGTTGTATTCTTGATACAATTTCTTTACCTCAGAAGAACAGAAGTTGGTGCCGTTGTCCGTCAATATGGTATGAGGGACACCAAATCTAGTAATGATGTTAGACTTGATGAAGCTAACAATTCATTTAGAACTGACTTCTTTGAGAGGTAATGCCTCTGCCCATTTGGAAAAGAAATCAGTAGCAGTAAGAATGTACTTAAACTGCTTGGCCGTAGCTGAAGGGTAAGGTCCCACCACATCCATTCCCCATGTGAAAAATGGCCATGAGTATTTAGCTGTATGAAGCAACTCTGGAGGTTTATGAATGAAGTTGGCATATACTTGGCATGAATGACACTTCTTTGTAAAATTAACACAATCTTGTATCATTGAAGGCCAAAAGTATCCAAGCCTTCGAATTTGATCAGATAGTCTATGTCCAGACTGGTGGGCACCACAGACTCCTACATGCACTTCTTTTATGACAGCCATTGTCTCTTCACCATCAATACATCTGAAGAGAACTCCATCAAAACCACGTTTGTAGAGAATTTTCTCGAGGTGGTTTGGGCTATCATAAAGAGTAAAATTGACCACACGTCGCCGAATTTGTTCTTTCTCGGCTCTATCAGGTGGAAGTGTTCCATTTTGAAGGTATTCCCTGATAGGTGACATCCATCCTTTAGTATGACCATACGGTTCAGGAATGGGACTAATTTCATTAATTTCCTCTGTTCTGACTTGAACATAAGGTGAAATTGCACGACGGTGGGCAATACAGATGGTTGTATCATCCCGATTTGGATCTGCTAAAGCTGTGGCTATATTAGACAGTGCATCAGCTTGAGCATTTTGTGATCTTGGGACATAAGAAAATGTCGGTTCTGAAGGGAATTCTGACATTAACTCTCTGACGTAATCATACAGAGGGATTAATTCTTCTTTTTTGATGGCATAATCCCCATTGACTTGTTTGATTACTAGGTCTGAATCACCTTTCACCTTTAAGTGATTCACTTGTGCTTGAAGCGCTAACTCCAAGCCTGTAATGAGAGCTTGGTATTCAGCTTCATTATTGGTACCACCTTCCCACAACAAAAAGGAATAAGGTAACACTGCCTTATCTGGAGAAATGAGCACAATTCCTAAACCAACTTTGTTGAATTTAGGATTTTCCATTTTCTTCCCTGTTGGACTTCTAGAAGCACCATCAAAATACATTTCCCATGTTTGAGGACTCTCTTGAATAGAGAAAACTTCCTCATCAGGGAGTTCGATATCTGAATACGTGTCTTGCACTGAAGGATGTTCAGCCAGGAAATCAGCCAGAGCTTGGCCCTTAATTTCCTTTTGAGACACATACTGAATGTCGAACTGCTGTAGAATAACCGCCCACCTTGCCAGACGTCCTGTAAGCATTGGACGACTAAGGATGAATTTGAGCGGATTATTACGAGATACCAATTGGACCTGATGATGTTGCAGGTAGTGTCTTAGTTTCTGAACTGCAAAGATTAATGCTAGGCAGCACTTTTCAGTACTTGAATATCGGGTTTCTGCTTCAAGCATAGTTCTACTGAGATAGTAGAGACTATTTTCATTCCCAGCATCATTCTTTTGAGCGAGAAAGGCACCCAATGATCGCTCTAAAGCTGTCACATAGAGGATAAGATGTCTACCCTCAACAGGTGGCATGAGTACTGGTGGACTCAAGAGGTATTTCTTGAGAACATCAAATGCTTCTTGACATTCTTCAGTCCACTGGTAAGTGACTCCTTTCTTCAATAATTTGGTAAAGGGTAAACTTTTGCCTGCCAAATTGGCGATTAAACGCCGAATATAGGCTAAGTGTCCTTGAAGTCCTCTTAATTCTTTCAAATTCTGAGGAGGTGACATACCAAGGATTGATTTGGTCTTCTCAGGATCGACTTCAATACCATGAAGGCGTACAACAAAGCTGAGGAATTTTCCCGAGGTTACCCCAAAAGCACATTTTAAGGGGTTCATCTTCAAATTATGTTGTCGAAGCTTGTGGAATATGACTTTCAAATCAGCCAAGTGATTAGAACGTTGTTTGGATTTAACCACCAAATCATCTACATAGAATTCAACAAACTTCCCTAAAAGATGTTTGAAGATACGATGCATGGCGCGTTGATATGTTGCACCTGCATTCTTTAAACCAAAGGGCATCACCCGGTAACAAAACACACCTTGAGGAGCTCTGAAGGCTGTATATTCCTCATATTCTGGGGTCATTCGGATCTGATTATATCCAGAATATCCATCCATGAAAGAAAGTACTTCATAGTCAGCCGTCGCATCAATTAAGAGTTCTGTAATCGGAACTGGGAAATCATCTTTAGGACAATACCGATTAAGATCTCTGAAATCGATGCAAACCCTAATTTGTCCGTTCTTCTTCTTTACAGGGACAATATTAGCCAACCACTTGGGATATTGAACTTCTCTGATGAAGTTATCTCTGATAAGCTTATCCACTTCAGCCTCAATTTTGGAAGCATAGGTTGGGTGTGTTCTTCTCGCGGCTTACTTGAACCCTCGATGTTCTTTTGGTAAACCCAAATGATGAGTAGCAACATCAGGATCAAGCCCAGGCATTTCTGTATAATTCCAAGCAAAAATATCTTTATTTTGCTTTAGAAAAGTAATATACATCTCTTGCTCTTCAAGGGTCATGGCCGCACTAATTAAAGTGGGGCGTGGATCTTTCTTTGTACCCAGATTTACTTCTCTGAGTTCATCTACAGTGGTAGAGATACCCTCTTCAAATGCTGGAGGAGCATCTCTAAGATCTTACTCTTCCTCTTCATCATGTGTTATTTCTTCCGTTTCTACTTGAAAAGTAGATGAAAAAACGAAATTCTCATGATCATAATAGATGTAAAATTTTTCATATTTTGAAGAAGAAGCTTCCATTTCCGACCCTATTGATGATAAAGGGTCTTCTTTGGGAAATAAATAGGAGATGATGGATTGAGAATCGACATCATTATTCACCTCTGGTGTTGCTATAACTTCTTTTGGCCTGATTAGCGAAGTATAGACTTGTTGGATTTCAGCAGACGAAATGAAAACGTCACCACTTATGCTTTCATCACTGCTTGGTAAGTTACCAATTTCTCCCATGTTGTCTGGCTCGATTGCCGTAATTGACATTATGGATCTTTCCATAAGAGTATTTTGATTTGGGCCTATTTTGTCAATTTGACTGATAGGTAACACATAATCTGTACTCACATGTGAAAATGGATTTATTGGAATTTTTTCCAAACCATATGGAGCATTAACTTTGGTAATTTCCTTCATTGTAGATTTTTCTCTTCCCTTCATGTGATAAAATTCCGCCTCAATGTATTGAGACTCACATGTCTTGAACGGGGCCTTATCACCATACAATGTTCCAACTTGACCATCGAAACAGTATTTGAGACATTGATGGTGTGATGACGGAATAGCTGCATGCTGATGTAGCCAGGGTCTTCCAAGCAAGATATTGAAAGCTGAGTCTTGATCAACAATCATGAAATCTGAATTGGAAACAAGATCTCCAAACTGAGTTCTGAGTGTAACTTCTCCCAGTGGTTCTTGTTCATTTTTATCATATCCTTGTAACATCATGGTAGAAGGAGATAAATCAGATTCTGTGAGGCCCAATCGACGAAGTGTACGAATGGGCATGAGGTTGACTCCTGAACCGTTGTCAATGAAAGCTCTTCGAACATCTATACCATTGACTTTTCCAGATAAGTACAAAGGTTTTATGTGCCCATGCACAACATCATCTTCATCTTTATCAGTAAAAGATATCACTGCATGGCATTCTGCAGGATTATTCTCTATGTGATAGATTTCAGCTGCAGCAATTTCAGCTTCAAACTCCTGAGGACTTGACAAAGCTTCGATGAGTGCTTCCCGAAGATCTTTTGACAGATTCAAAGCATCCAAAATTGATAACTTGGATGGTACTTGGGCCAAGTGTTTCAATATATCATATTTTTGATCTAGAGGTCTGCGTTTCCCAATAGGAATATGCGGTTGAGCAGGTACCTTGGAAGCAGATGCTTTGGAAGCTGATGCATCTTGTATTGAAGTTGGCAACATCCTTGGTTTTGGAAGATTAGACTGATTAGATCCATTTACTTGCTGAGATAAAGAAGATGGAACCTTTAATCGGTCTTCCAAAATAACTATGCCAAAACTGAGTTGGTCATTGGCAGAAGAACTTGCTTGTTCTTTTTGAGCTCGCTGAAGGGCTCTACCACGAGTTTATGCTGCATATATAGTGCTAGCAGGGGTAAAATTAGAGTAGTGGCTTCGGAAAGATCCACATCTTCCCCTATATCCTAAACCTCTAGAACCTCTTCGGATTCCCTTATTTGATACAGGGAATTCAGGCTCATCAAGACTGGAATATGAATCTGTTAATTGAATCATATTAACAGAACCAAAGATTAACTCTTCGTCTGATAAAGACTCTGCCTGGTTAGCCTGTTTAGGCTGTGCCGTTTGATGGGGCGGTGCCCGTGGCTTTGAAGTAGATGGCATGAAATCTTCCAGAGTCAAAGACAATTTAGGCTTTTCTACATACTCATCATCTCCTGATTCCTCTTTCTTCTTTGAATTGCGCTGCCCTTTTGAGGATTTGTCTTTTGATGGAGGCTTTACTGCAGCTTTTGTAGGAGACACAATTGGCTTCTTCAATTGTGTTCGCAAAATGTAATGGGTCCGATTGATTGTCTTTCTGACCATCCAATCATCATATTTTTTCACAGTTTTGCTTTTGACTTCCTGCCACTCGCATCCTTCCTCTGGATCTGTAGCAGTAATACACGCTACATGAGCTGAAGAACCCTTCAATTTGACTTGTCCCAAGTCGACCATCTTTTGCAGGAGGTCTTTAAAGACAAAACACTCCTGGATGGGATGCCCCAACATTTGATGAAAGGGACAATAATTGGGACGGTCTTCATCTCCTTCCTTGTTTGGCCTCTTGGGCACTGGTAATTGAACCAAATTATTTTCCAGAGCTGCAATGAAGTAACCAGGAACTTGCTCATTTCGGAAAGAGTATGTTTTACTCTTCATATCCTCAAATTGTTTTCGTCGTTGATCTCTTTGATCATTTGGACGAAACGGCCTTTGTTGTTGGCGTTCAGGAGGTGGAGTCCTTCGAGAAGATGAAGGTATTGAAGTAGATATAGGTACAGGTGCTTGTTTAAGCATAACTGTAGCAGTTTCTGCTTTACCCATTCTTCTTCCTGGAGCTGATGGAATTATACGAGATTTAACCTTAGCCTGTATAAGGGAATCTTCAATTTGTTGAGCGATTGAAGTAAGGTCTCGAAACCCTCCTATGTATTTCACAAGGATCAATGGCGTGCGAAATTCGTCATGCAAATTTGCCACACAGATTGGCAACAATTCCTCCTGAGGGAGTGCTAAACTCAAGGAATACGTTAATCCCTTCCAACGAGCAATGAAATCAGAGACTCTTTCATTCTCCCTTTTCTTGCAGTTTGTAAGATCGAAAACTGTCGTTTTTGGCAAAGTTGAGCTAAACTGAAGAAGGAATTTTTGACGAAGATCCTCCCATCCGATGACTGATCGGGATTGCAAGCTTGTATACCAGACAAAAGCTGGTCCTTGCAAAGTTCGCACGAAGCATCTGAGTTTCACTGCTTCTTGCTGCTCTGGAGTTCCCATCATAGGATCACAACAAGACACGTAATGCGTCAAATGTTGTTCAGGGTCGCCTGATCCATTGAAACTAGGAAAAACAGGGTTTCCAAAACTGGATGGAGGAGAAATTGAATCTACCCATTCAGGGTAAACTTTCTTTTTAGGTTGAACTTGCGCCCGTTTCTCTTCCATAGTTTCTAACCGAGCTGTTAATGACTCAATAGTAGTTATTAACTTTTGAGAAACATCAGGTTGAACTTCGTTTTGGGTAGGTGCAATGAATGGAGCTTGGACAGACATGGTGGTTGGTGCTGCAACTGATGGTAGTACTGCCAACCGTTGTTGCGTTTGACCCGTAGGATTAGACCTCTGAGGGTGTACTGATAAAGGAGGATATTCCTTATCCATCTCAGTAGTTACAACAGATTCCTTTGGCTGTCGGACTTCATAATTCTTAAGAAGAAGACTACTCTGAAGTAGTTCTGCATTCAACCTTCTTAATTCTTTCATTTCTTCCTCATGTTGTGCAAACCTTTGCTCTAATGAGAGCGATTGACCTCCTTCAGAGGAAGGGTGAGAAGTAACCTGATTCTTTCCTTTCCCCTTATTGGATCCTTTTCGGAGAGGGGGAAGTGGGTTACTTGAAGGAATACCCAGATTTTGGGTATGCCTTTGATTACGTGTGTGCACACCTTCTTCATTTAGGTCTGTGTGCGCAACTTCTTGAGCAGGAACCTCTTCATCTGATCCCTCTGATTGATCCTCATCTGGTGAATCAGCAGCAACAACATTGATGACATTAATGGATGCATATTGCATGGAATCCTTTCTATCAGCATTTCTGTGATATTGTCTTCTTCCATGTCCATGATGAGACATGGCATTCTGTTGACTTGATCCCTCAGGAACTTCTTGGAGAACCGTTACTTGGAGAGAATCTCCTGATAGCTTGGCTCTTCGTTCCTCTTGAGTATTATTCCCTAATCGATGGAATACTGACTTTCTCTGAGGGAGGGATTGAGGATTTGAAAAAGTCCCCAGTCCGGTGGACTGGGGATGTTCCTGCTGCTTCCGCTCAACTCCTCGAATCCCATTTGTTGACTCTGAGGGTTAGGTTAGAGAAGTCCCCAGTCTGACAAGCTGGGGTGTCTCTTGACATGCTATGTCTGAGATCTTCTTAAAATCTCTCTTGATCTTGCGAATCTTAGTTCGGAAATTAGCTGGATGCATTAACCTATATCCACTTTTATCACCTGGTTCAACAGACCGTTGGATGATTTCCGAAACTTCTGTCATTTGATGACGTGTTTTCTCCAGATGAGAGGCTTGTGCAATATTCTCGCCTGCTTGATGTAGGAGAAATTCAACAACTTGTTCTCTATATACTTGATTTTGAGAGGAACTAGTTGAAGCATGTTCTTGAGCAAGCTTTTGATTATGAACAAAGCCCATTGACTGTGGCCGGCCATAGGCAATAACATTGCATGAGACCATTTTCGGCAGGCTTTGTTGACTGGAAAGCACTGTGAAATGTAGTGCTCCATGAACACCCCATACTCTTATATGAACATCAGATGGAGCATTGGCAATTAACTGACGCAATTTTCTTAGTGCGCCAAGGCATGAACGTTGAAGGGTTCTCTGTTTCTTTTTAGCCTTCGGATACCGAGAGACTGATAGAGATGCCAAATCAATATGGCATTGTAACCCTTCTATTATCTTAATATGATTTTCATAATCACCATAAGATAATAATTTCTTCTTCAATTGACAAAGAGTCTTCCATATGTTGAGACGAATATCATGGATTCCATCATCCGTCAACATCTTTGGAACGTCGTACTGGGAGTCAGCCAAAGGCCAAAACATGACTGGTACTTCACCTTTTGCCAGTTTTTTCCTCATGTTCAGCATTTCTTCTTTATCATTAAATGAAGATTCTTCTACCTGTTTGGACCAGAGTTGGTGTTTCCTTGTTGCTTCATCGGATTCAATAAGATTGGTAGAGAGATCACTATTCATGCTGGAAGATGAATGACCCAGGGATGGTTCGGAGAATAACCTGAACCCCAGGCTATCTTCTGATGGAGAAAGAGTTTCACCTGCTGATAGTAAAGCATCAGACATGACTGGTTTTACGTTTGCAAGTGCCTCGAGATAGGAGGGCTTTCTCGTCACTACATTGCCTTCTGAAGAATTTTCGAGACAACGTGAATCACTACTGCGGAGAGGACTTTCGCAGCGAAGTTCATCACCATGAGGAGGACCGTCATGATGGGTTACAGTAAAAGATGAAATATCTTGCTCCTTGGTCTTCTGACCACATAGAGGGTTCTTGTGGCTCTCATCTGAAGAAGAAACTTCAAGATTGACCGAACTTTCATGAAGAAAGTCTTCATTAGGAAGTGTCTGTTGAAGACCTTCAGAATTAATGTTCCCGTTATTGGGAACTGAAGGAGTAGAATCTTGAATTCCGACAGATAAATGTCTGAGGGCTTCAAGAACTCCAGCATCGAGCAAGGCTTGGTTACAGATTGGCCTTTGATCTCCTGACTGTGCTGGGCGGATCTTTTTCTTAGATGCCTTCTTACTCGCTTTAGAAACCACTTGATGATGAAAGTGATTGCTCTGAGCAGGTGTATGTGCCTGATCAGGAAAGATGGTCAAGTTAGGCTGACGATCTCCACTCAAATCAGGTGTATGTGCCTGACTTGGTTGTCCGTATGATATGGGGGAGTATGCCCCATAACCCTCTTGGACTGGAACAGATATGTGTGTCTGTTCCGGAGTGAATCGTTGATGTGTCACTCCACTGCTAGGGATAGATTTATGTGTCTGTCCCTGTGATGATGCTGAAGCTGTTATGATATCCTAGAAAGCATCCAGAATATGAGCAGGAATTTGCTTCTGCTCTTTCACCATTGACAAAATATGTTTGGTGACTTCAGCCGCCGGAATGGGGATATACGTCCATTCCGGGCTTGGAGTAGGTGTATGTGCCTGCTCCTGTCCTCCTTTTCCTGTCAGTGAATCCTGACAGTACTCAAGTGTGGAGGCAGAGAGTTGAGTCTGCCTCCTGTTTGTCGTCGTGACTTTCCGACTGACTTCTCCGTGCGCTACCAAGCGAGACTGTTGGTAGGCTTGATTAGTATTAGCAAGTGTATGTGCCTGATGATTACACTTCGCCAAACGCGGTTGACGAGATCCATCATATGTAGTCAGACGAGCCTGCTGACTAACTAGTGATGTATAAGCAGGTGCATGTTCCTGCCTATAGTACTCCGCCGGAATTGCCTGGCGGGATTGGCGTAATGCTGCCAGACGAGTCTACTGGACAGCGGAATTAAAACGGACAGGTGATTGTGCCTGCTCATTATTTGCCACCAAGTTAGGTTGGTGGACTTCTCCGGAGATGGCAGGGATGACAACCTGCCTATTGTTAACCGGATTCCGTCTCTGGCGGTTCATCTTGCCTGCTCGGGTTCGAGGAACCTGAGCTGAATGCCTGGAGTCGGTACCCTCATCATGTTGAGGGCGCACTACCACACGAGTCTGGCGGCGATTGTTGATGGGAGCCCTCGAGAAGGACTCCTGTGTTTTTGAATTAAGGCCCTGCGGGACCTGCTCATTCACTTTCTCAGAGTTAGGTAATGAATGGAAATTGCGTTCCGGGGATAACGACCCGAAACGGTTGGAGACGGTAGTCAGCACCGCCTGCTTCTTGATCGCTGGCCGCCGTTGTCCAGATGACCAGGTAGAGTTGTTAACTTGGAGGGCTTGACGAGCGGCCTCCAGAGTTGGGATAGTACCGTTGCGACGGTACTCCTTAACCAGTGCATTAGAAACCCAGCGTTGAAGACGCTGGGTTGGTGATGTCATCCTCAGAGTGGACGACGTTCCAGCAGGAGTAGCAGCATTGGTTTTCACAGCAGCAGACCTCACAGTAGAGGTGTTCACAGCAGCAGTATTCACAGGGGTGAATTTAAGGAAAGCCATTTTGCAGAAGATCTTGAGAAAAGAGTTCCGGTTCCATATAACAGACATAATCAAGATGAATCCGGCCACTGCATCTTTTGGATGAGCACATGTCAATGATTGATTTTTTGGCCCAAGGGGCCTAACAAATAAGAAAAACATCATTTTAACTTGGTTAAGGATTCACGTCGGGTTCACTATTTTTGTTTCCTCACGGATTTCGGGGATGACCTCCTGGACGGGAGATTCAAACGTTCTGATCGGTTTCTAACGGGTTTGTTCGTAGAACCGGAAACATCCAATGATTCCACATCCGTTTGGACCTACTTTCCAAAGGTAGGCGCTCATTAGTTTGTGGACTAATGAGGCTTAGGAATTTGCATTGGTCGAGAGGATGGGAGGTCGGACTCATCACACCTTTTTGAGGGGAATTATTTTCTACTCCGGGACTCTCTTTATAGATTTAAGTTATGTTCGTGAATCCTTATTACATTACCAAGTATAAAATGAGCTTTCCATAAGTTTTAACAATCAATGATTAAATATTCAAGAAATTTAGAGAATCTTTTATATGTATTCGAGGTTCTTCATCAATAGAGAATCATCTGTATCTATTTAGAGATTCTTGGTCAATGGTATCCTTCGAAACATTTATAAAAGTCTCTTGGTCATTATGATGACCGGGATGGTTTTAAATCCACTCAGTGAGGCACTTGAAGTTTATCGTCATTCAGAAAGACATGGATTATTTCAAAGTTGGGATCGAACCCATAAATGGGCTACCTACGTATCCTTTGTTTTGGAAAAGGAATCAGAACCCACGTAGTTCGAGTAATGGAGTATGATGTTTATGATTGATGGCTCAAAGAAGAATGTCATAATTACTTTTACACTCTATGCTCACATGAGTCATGCTCGGTGTGAGAAACAAGAGGTATTGGTAAAAATTAGACAATTGTGCCATGAAAGATGCAATCATAAGAAATTGTTTGGGGCTTATGTATGTATGACTGCCCAAATAGATGAAGGTTTAGGATTTACTTTTAGGGAGAAAATCCAGGAACAGGGTCCATAAAGGTATATGTGCTTTATGGAGATTTGAATACTCTAATCTTGGGGCTTACTCCTAAGGAGGATGCCCAAATTAGGAGGAGACTTATGATTGGGTTTTACTCCTGAAAAAGAAACCCAAATCAAGGGTAAATTATGACTGGTTAAGAGAAATTTAAGGGGGGCTTGGGGCTTACTCCTGAAAAGGAATCCCAAGATTATGACTGAGTCTTATTCCTGAAAAGGAGACCCAGGTTAGGGGACTTGGGGCTTACTTCTGAAAAGGAAGACCAAGATTATGACTGAGTCTTATTCCTGAAAAGGAGACCCAGGTTAGGGATTAAGGTTTGGGGCTTACTCCTGAGGAGGATGCCCACATTTGAGATTGGGGCTTACTCCTAAGAAGGATGCCCATGTTTGAGATTGGGGCTTACTCCTGAGGAAGATGCCCAGATTAAAGGATTTATAACTGGGGATTATTCCTGAAAAGGAGACCCAGGTTAGGATTCTGTCATCTTAAAGGATGAGGTTGAATGAATGAACTCTCCATATTTAGTGACATAAGGATATTTAAATCACTAGACTTTGAGAGATATTCCATATAATTCCTTTCAGATAAGGAAGTCAAATCAAGAAATCATGCCATAAATGGATTTAAAGAGTGTCTTGAAGATTGAATCTTGAAAAGGAAAGGTGTGATGGCTTAAGAGGGGTAAAATGGGCAAGATAGGCACCCAAAAAGGTAGGGGTGCGCAAGTCTTGAAAGGCGCGCAAGTATTGCGGCGGTGCGCAAGTATTGGTCGCGCAAGTATACTTGCGCGACATGAGGGGTACTTGCGCGATTCTCAAATATCATTAGAATATTTGAGCGACTCTTTATAAATCCCTTTAGAATCCTCTTGAGGTTCATCCAAAAAAGGGACGCGCAAGTTCTATTGAAGAAATAAGGCGGCGCGCAAGTGTTGATGAGTTTCAACACTTAGGCTTTCCTTCTTCTATTTAAATCTTCCGTTCTAGGTAAGAAATTACCTTAGAAGTGTTCCGGAAGCTTTGAGAAGAGACTTGGGTGTCGGGAGCTTCAATCCGAGTTTCTGGAAAAAGATCCCCCATATGGGGGGCCCACAGGGTCTATTTATAGGCAAAAGAAGGCCCTGGGCGGTTACCGAGCGGTTATCACTTAGGTCGCGCAAGTCACTTGCACGACCATAAGGCGTCGCGCAAGTAGGCTTGCATGACCACTAGGCAGCACGCAAGTACTTGCACGACCACTAGGCGGCACGCAAGTGTACTTGCGCGACCATGAGAGAACTTGCGCGACCTATGGGAAATGTTCTCCTTGTTCATCCCTTTGTCGATTTTTGATGTTTCTTCAAAGGATGAATCACTTTGAGCTCAGATATTCCCCTTTTCCGATCTTTAGATTCTGTGACGAAAGGAGCGTCAACAATATCATATTGTTGTATTTGTAAATATAGGAAGTCTCCCCAATAGAGGTGTTTCCAAAACAATATATCAAAACATATAAATACTTAATACAATTTGTCTCAACCTATAAATATCATAGTAAATACCAAGGACACAAAAATCCTTTCAAACTCAAGTACCAAAGAGTGGATAAGGGTGGGGATATGAAGGAGTGTGTAGCTCTTTAATAAAACAAAGAATGAACCCATTTAGAAAATAAACAAACAATACCTTGAACGACATATGGTTTTTCTGGAGTTTTAAGTGATATAGTAATAGGATTCCCATAACCTGATCTACAACATCTCTAACACTACTGATGACCACCTCCATCATCTCACTCTACTATTTAAGGATGTGGAGCATCTTGGGGATATCCTCTTCCCACCCCATCTCTTCTATGATACTCCCAAGCTATAGAAACCATCTTGTATTATTGTCTTAGATGAAACTTCCTCAAATGTGGAACTTGAAGTGGAAATCCTAGCACACACTAACTTCTTAAAAATGTTGGGTAGTCTCACCACTAATAGCCTCAGCCTCCAAAAGAGAAACACATGTCTGATACCTTGGCATAGGTATAACAGACTCCACCCCTAGAGAAATAATATGATAATGATTCAGACCTACCCTTGGCTTATTGAAAACTCTTCTATCTAGTAAATAGGGACCCCCAAACCATATATATTCTTCATGAGTAATCCTCATGAATCCCATTTCATGATAATACAGTTTAGATTTTAATCCTCTCAATAACCTCTTCTTTCTCCTTCACCTCAAGATACATCTTTAGCACAAATGGGGTGACCTAGAACTAGATATCTGGATGAAAATCCTCCTTAAAATACCTCACCCTAGAATCCCCATCTAGTAACTAGTCTAAAGAATATCATAAAAGGGTCTTGAAATAGATCCCAAACTCTCTAACATTGTAACTCCCCTATAAAAGGGTAAGAATCTCTTGGCGACTTTCTACCTTCATGGTCAAAGAAAGAAACCCTGCTCTAAATTGGACCTTGAAATTCTCCCATGCGAATTCTAACTCCTCACAATCCATTTGGAATAAGAACCACCATTTCCTTGCTACATCACATAGAATCATCATAGACAATAAATCCTAGTGCTCCTTCTAAGCACAAATTGAACTAAAATAATTCTAAACCTCCTCCAACTATTATTATTTAACTAAATCTGAAATTAATCCCTCATATTTATATACACTCATGACCTAAAACTCTCAGATTTTTCTCATTTAAGTGTCATATTTGTCAACCTATACTCTATGGAGATCTTCTAGAATATCTAGAAGAACATCTTCGATGTGAACCTAGTGATGGCATTGACCTGGAGTCATGCCTTCAAATAGAAAAAATGAATAGACTCCTAAACCTGGAATACATAATACTCAACATTAATTAATTATTTATTTATTTCATTTCATTCAAGTTTTAACTTATCCCAAGTTTTACCCATTTTAAATTAAGGTTCAAAGAAGAATGATGCATGATCCATTCTCATGTCTCTACCCCACAACTAGTATCACTTAATTTTATAGGCTTGGTAAAATTAAAGGTATGTTCATCAGATCATAGGGGGCCCTAAATACCCATGTCTTAGGTGGTTCCTTATGTTTACATCACTTACTAAACTTAGATTTCATTGTTTCCCTACCGACCCATGAAATATCACATGTGCCTACCTCCAAACTCTTTCACATCCCTTAACCTCAACCTTGGACACCACTCTACCATGACCACCTGACACCAAATAGTACCCCTCCTAGGATGGAATTGAGGGAAGGGATATAACGTCCACCTGAGTCCCATAACCAGTATTCCCTGGGTTGGAAACTAGTGTTGAGGGTATAATAAATATACATATGGTATTCATTACCCTCTAAGAGAACACGAGGAAGAGAGAGATAATAAAAATACATTATTCAAAACCTACTTAGACATATATATATATATATAAGTAATAAAACCCAAGTGTATACATTCAATTTCATACATTACCAAAATAATATAAAAGGAAAATATAATTACTAAAAGAAGGAAAACTTGGTAGTGACCATGAAGCCCAAACAGCTCCAAAAAAACATGAGCTAGTAATATCTAACCTGATCACCAACCTACTCTTGTTGACCTGAAAATAGTTCATATATACATGGGGTGAGCATAACATTATACTCAGTATGATCCTCCCTGAATCTTATTATGCAAAAGATAAATAAAGAATGATAAAGAAAAGTGAAAAATAGTGAAACAAACTCGTCACATAATCAGGTTTACTAAGTTCTCAGCCTCACCATGGAAAACTCTCACTAAGTATCATATACAAGAGAGCATATAATATAGTAATGAAACATCAAGGGTACCCAACTTTCTCTTCCCTGTTGGTTTGTTTCTCTACCCCAACATCACACATCTTGAGTTATCTCTCTCTAAAATACGTCATCCCATAGAAACTTGGGCTAAGTATCACAATATGAACCTCATGCATCATATCGTCACATCATCCCATATCACATCATCATATAGTAACCAGGTAGTTTTCGGGGGCCACAACAACCTATATGAAATGTATCATACATCATGTATTATACCTCAATCCATTACATCCCGTACACATCATACCAATAATAATTCTTTGGATACTATGTATGGAAATACATATGTGTAAAATAACCATAATATATCACATCCCTTTATCCACATACATGTGAAACTAACTGTCATGCATTCCAACACATATAACTACCAAGATAAGTGAGCGGGGCCAAAGAGGGTAGTGAGTTGTCCATCCACCCTCCTAGATATTGGGGAAAACACCATCGCAGAGTCCACTGGGTGTTAGTCTCTCTAACTATCTTGGGTGGGGGCATATAAAATCATAGAATATACAAGATTTAATATATCTCACAACCACACTATGGGAATAACCTATTCTGAATATTAACTATATTTATCATCACTTGGACATCCAACTAAAATTACTAGGGACTAGATATCCAATAAGAAAACAATAATTTTAAAGATATACATTAAACATATTCTTTTATTTCATCAGTTAGACTTTAATTAATTAATTAATTATCCATTAATTAACCATCAAAATTATTCCGATGTAAATTACATTAATTATCATAGTAAAGTATATCCCCTCCATGTATATTCCAAATCAATTCCACAGTTTCTCAATATCAACATATTCTCTATTTTTTCATTCCACAACACCAACCCCATGGGTTAAGAATTTATTAAACACTAATATACATTACATATACACGGTTAATCTTGTAAAATCATCCTAAGCTACCACCAAGAGAAAATATGAAACCAAGCACATCCAACTACCTCAAGTAGTGAGGAATGGAATACAGATAAAACAAGAAACTCATCCATCATCCATTAAATATATTCATATTGAGAAAGCATCTAACTTTATCACATCAATGGGTAATCCCACATTCAACTTATTTTATCATCTTTGGTTCCATCCCCAATACCGACATGCATATTTTGATGCATCTCACCATCATAGGCATCAATTGCTACCACATTATCTAGGATACCCCACCCTTATCATATTAGTCATCTTATTATCAGCCATACTAGTCTCATATCACATCTCAAGCTCATATAAAAATAACATCATGAAAGTAGTGGTAAATAAGCATCGTCAGTAGGGAAAATGGGACCCCAAAACAAGGCATTTATCCTTCACATGAAACCAACCAATCATGATTCCAAACTCAAGGTACTTCATCATTCACATGAAAACGGGCAACCTGGGACCAAGAAATTATCATTATCAACAAACTAGTTCTTATTCCATCCCTAATTAACCTATTAATTATTCATAAGTTCCAACTATGATAAACCTAAGGCATCATCTATAATAAGCTATCAAAAGTTTAACATGCTCTTAGCATTAATTCCAGTTACAACAAACCTAGAGAAGTAACATTCTCATTTAACATGACTTTTTATTTTATCATTATCAATAAGAATTATTGTACTTCACATTCTTTATCAATTCCATTATCACATGGAATATCACATTCAATTTACATGTGAATTTTATTAATTTGATTATCATCAAATTATAAGGAAAACTGGATTCATTTAAACATGCCTTTTATTTAATTATTTTTCCAAAAAATTAAAAATTTATAGCTTTGTGTTTTTCCCATTTTCCAATGAAAGAAACATACTAAGATAAACATAAAAACATGATATAAAATTATATAATAGATATCAAATTATCTATAAAATCAAAAGGAAAACTGTTATCATTGTATAAATCAACAACATCGACATGAGATCACTATCCAACTTATGTATTAATCTGGTTCAATATTTATTTGGTTAATTCCATTTTCCAACTGAAGGGATAAACCATGAAAGCTTTACAATTTCAAAAAAAATAAATAGGGGAAGAAATGAATCCCCTAAAATAACAGTGTCAATTTTCTTCACCCCATAATGGAACAACGTCGCAGATATATGATCATCTATCCCATTAGAAAATACAATCTATCAAAGTAATTGTGAAGAAAACACACATAAAATTATATAATAAGCCCCATAACAATATTAGAGATCAAGCGCCCTAACATGGAATGAATATATGGGAAGAAAACAAAACCAAACAGTGAGAACTACTAGAGAGAAGATGTATAACTCACCATGGTTCACCTTGGAATGATTTATGGAAGTCGTGATAAATACCAATTAAAAGGGGACTTAAATGGATTAGAAAACATCTCTTGGTCTCCTAGGGTTCAAGGGAGATGAGTAGAAAAGAATGGGGTAAGGTCGGGGTGTAGGTATTTATAGGCATCCTAAAAAATTAGAAGATTGTGGTGTAGCCCTTTGGAACATGTCGTAGCACTATATAACATAGGTAATTCTATGTCATAGCCTAAGGGACCACATGGTATCCACCCTCAATCAAAAGTTATTCCAATAATCCTTGGTAGATATTTTAAAAGTTAATATGGGGGTTACATTGCATCCATAAGAACCATTTCAAAGGACCTATACTTTCAAGAAAGGGACCACACCACATCCTACAGTCCACAATGAAGCTAACCCTATTTGGTAGTATCCACATTCCTCCTCTCGATCTCCCTTACACAACAGTATGAATCCACTATGACATTTCCACCATCACTATGGGTCAGAGTGTAGCTCCACATCACATCCATGCCATTTTTGGAAGTGGCTCTCCTAAAACACATCAAACACACTCTAACCCACCTAGAACCTCATACAGGTTCCTCCAACAACCAAAATATTCAAAATAAATTCTTTTAGGATATAATCCCTTATATATAGGATTCAGTGGTCACTCCAATATTCACTTCTAGACCAAGAGGGGTGCCATCAAGGGAGATTCTTCATTATCAATGTGTTATGGAAGTTATGAATTCATAAGTATGGTAGATTATTGGTGTATAAGTGATTTATTATAGGTTTATGGTGGTATACTTATAAATTTAGGGTTTTTATCATCATTTTACATCTCTTATAGATGTTGTGTCTTTTATATCTTCATTAGAGGTAGGTTATTCATATTCTATCTTTATATTTTCTATGTTTATATAGGTTAACAGTCATTTGGTTTTATTTAAATAAGGACTTATAATTTAGAGTAAAAAATATAATGAATATTAATTTAATTAAGAGGTATTTTGAGTCATTTATGTTTTAGATGGTTTTATTAAATTTTTATGATAATCATATTGTTGTGTTTTAAAATTTATTTCTACAAGTGGGGAATTATGTTCTTTATTGGTTGGATAAATTGAAGGGTAGTAATATCATGAATAAGTAAAAGACTAAAATTATTAATTGATCATGTTATAGTGAACTATAAATAGTAATATGATAATGAAAAAATAAATAAATGGGTATTTTTTGTTTGTTATTTTGTTGAAATTGTGTTTTTGGATAGTTGTGGTAGTTGAAGATGTTTTGGTGTTGTTTATTTGATGTGAAAGAGGAATAGGTGATGATGTGTTCATTGATGTGGTGGATATGTGTGGTTTGTGTGGTTATTGTATGGAAGTTTCATAGGATATTGTTTTTGTAAAAATCAGTTCCACATGACCTCATGCATTACTTCCCATATGCCAGGGGTTTATGACTAGCAGTGAAGATCTGAAAAACTACATAGAGAGATTATATCCTATGGTATTATCACAAGAAATATTAGGTGAATAACTGAATATCTATACAATAGATAAACAACAGAGTGCACATATGGTATTATAGTGGAATTATAACCATAATAAATAATATCACCATGCTAAAAGAAAATATATTCATTAAAATTATATAGCTATACATTAGTGAAAGACTACTAAACTGACTGACCACATATAGTAAAAGAATAAAACTAGAAACAAAAGGTGACCCATCCACTTTCCTCGGTATCACCTCAAACTTGTATTTATTTCTTCATTGAGATCCTCCAACCTATACACTTGTACTAGGGTCATCAACCTGACTTGTATGTATACTATAATGTCAGTATGTTCACCAAAGCTCTTATGTGAGATGTGAGAATAAAACATTGTAGGTAATAACCAATGAGGTATCTAATAAATAAATGAAAATAATTCTATAATTATCATATTCATACATGTTATACACCATGGGTACTCAATAATCTATTTTGGTAGTTATCTCATACTAACTTTAGCCAATATCGAAATAGGACAATGATCCCCTGCTCTATCCATAATGAGGGATTGAATGTGTTATCACTCATCATAGTTATAAATTGGGGGAAAATGTATCACTATACTAACTCCAATGGATAATGCGGTATTTCCATGTGATTAATATATCATCAAAATAAAATGATGGAAAATAAGGAATTTCTAGGTGAATAATGTATAGCCTCACAAAAACTGGGTGAATTATGTATCTATATGTGAATGATGTATCACCACACAAAAATAATCTGAATGTTGTATCACTAGGTGAATGATGTATCACCATACTCTCAAAAAGTGTGAATGGTATATTTCTAGGTGAATAATGTAAAAATTATGACAAATAATGCATCTTTAGGTGAATGATTTCTCACTGATCTACTAAAAAAAGGAAAACTATGTATCTCTAGGTGAATAATTTATCATTGATTTACTTACAAATATGGTGAATGATGTATCACTATGGGAAAAAATTATCATTTATATATTAATAAACAAGGTGAAAATATATATTTCTAGCTGAATGATATGTTATCATTCTACTAACAAATATGTGAAATTATGTATTGTCATGTGGATGATGTATCATCGATCTACTAAAAATTATGAAAAATATGTATCTCTAGGTGAATGGTACTTCACTATCAATTTACCCAAGGTGAACAATATATCACTGAAATCACTATCTAAGGTTGATTATATACCCCTGATATACTAACCAAGGTGAACGATACATCACCAATTACATAACAAGTTTGAATGATCTTCCACCAAAATTATATATATATATATATATATATAGTGAATAATATATAACTGGTAACAAACATATGGTGAATTATACATCACTAGCTTAACAAAAAAGAGTGAATGATGTGTCACTAGCTAAATACACAAGGTGAATGATTCATCATCACAGTCATAACATATTCAAGGGTGAATAATTAATCCCTGTAAGTATCAACACTTCATCCCATAAGCATATTCATTCTAAAGAAGTTATCACTATAGATATCAACCCCTCTAACTAAAGTTACTCTTTAGGCTACCCATGCAAAAGGTTGTATACACTAGTACTCATATAATAAGACAATCCTGTTATTGGCATGACTTTGATCGAATACCATCACTACTCTCATAAGTTTCACTATATAGTGTGTGATCTCCATAATAAATTTCCATCACATTATTATATAACCTCTTACCCTAACTGATATGAAATTTTACATCATTAATGAAAAATCAAGGATTCTATATAAGGCTTAAAAACTCTAGTTAAGGATATGGAAACCCCTCGCAGAAATATTCTCTATGAATCTCTCTACTTCTTAGAGGAAAAATAGCCATCAATAGTAATTATTCCAACACATAAGGTCTAAAGGACCTGTCATAATCTAATAAAATCCATTCACATTGATCAATAAATAAGGAAACCATATTTGATACTATTCTAAGTCATTTTCACACGCCTTCTCATGCTTGAATTTCATATTGAAAAATTTAGTAACAATCCATAGTCTCACCCTTATTTGTCACCTTTGACGAACATTGAACCAATCAAGACCATATTAGGTCAATAAATTCATATCTCAAATATGGATACCCTATTGGATTTCAATTCAACATTAAAAAATCCTCACACATAGGCACCATGTCCATCCCCATCCATGAAATAAGTACATAACTTATGAGGACCCACTAAGAGTCTAACCAACTGGATAACACTGCCTCATATAAAGGAAATCACTCAAGATTTAATATAAGGATAATCACACCTAGTTACTTATTCTTAAAATCTATATAATATATTCATTACTATATAAAATAATATCTGGGACCACTTACCTTGAATATGGAGTTACACCCCTCGTGTGATACTTGACAACCATCACCAAAGATCATCCTATCCCAAACCAATCACCATGTATAATCGTGATCCATTATCTCATTCCAATAGCTCCATAATTAATCATAGGTAACATATAATTAATAAATAAAATTAATTTATAATCATTAAATTTTGAATAAATAATTTAATTCTCATTGGGTGCCATCCCTTATCCAAAACCACAAGAAACAGGTGGTAAATAAATCCTGCCATACCTATGGGACCAATACTAAAAAAATACCCAAAAAATGAAATTAATTTTTCAATCCTGTCTATTTTAATTTGATGAAAAAATATAAACAAACTATACAGCATCTTACCTTCATCAAAATTATGAGAATCTATGTGAAATCACCTCTCTTAAGCCTACTTTAGCCAAGGAGAGAAAAAACCCATTTATCTAGCTTGATTCCACTATGATTTGGTGGAATCATCCACAAATACTTAATTTTATTTATTAAAAATTATAGAAGAATAAAGGAAATAAAAAATTCATGGATAAGGGGAAATAATTCACCTCAAAACCACCGAATAAATTCCATAAACTCTATCCATCATCAAAGGGAAGAAGGAAGGTGGATAAGGGAAGGGGAGGTGCAGATCCCCCTTTTCTTGACCAGCTTGGGAAGAACACCTCTAAGTAGGGTGTAAAATAGAGGCTGTAAAAAAAAGAAATTATGGATTCATTTAAAAAAAAATTAATTTGTGCCAATCAGGAACCTGATGCACCTACACTAAACACTTGATGGCATGCACTATGGGATAATCACATAGTGCCTCTACAAGGTACCCAGGATCACCAAATCGAGTTCTCGATGGCCTTTCGCATCCACCATCATCTATTTTTTAATCTACTAAAAACTAAACAATAATTATGGGTTCTTACACCTAAACATGCAACTTTTAACCATCCCCTTAGTATTTTAAAAATGCACCTACAAATTTTAATTCCCAACTAGAATCCTGAAATAAAAAACAATCACAGTTACACTAGCATGAAAACATAACTTTTCTCCAGATCCACTAAAAAATACTAGTGTAGATTATTATAACATTCTCATAATAGCTCTTATCATACTTTATAAGTCCACTCATGTATCTCTCATGATTTTTGTTGATTAAAAACACTCAATTCTCACTCTAATTTTTGATCCTCTACTAGTTATGGATATTCCCGAAAAACCCCTAGACCATAAGAATAAACCAAATCCTAGAAAAATCATACACTGATCCATCATATATAGTGGTAATTCCTCTAATGATTCATTCAACTGATATTTGAGTCTCCTTACTCGATTACATATGAAACATAATAGTCAATATTCTTCTACACTTACTTTAAAATATTGATAGCCTGTACATCGACACAATCTATCAACTTCATGAAATTTTATTAATCTTGATGACATTAAAGAATTTATTATTCATAGACATCATAAACCAATGGTTTGCATCATTGGTCTCAACTATACCATCACCCACTTCGGGTTGTATTCAAGAATCTTCAAAACATTCAGATCTCAAACAAGCAGTCTCACTCTCAATAATTAACTATATCAAAATTTCACACTTTTTTGTACATGTCATTATACTTTCCCAAAAAGAACTATTATTCCATATAACTAGACCCTAAACTAGTTGAATTTTCAAATTTCCCATAGGTTTTTTACCTCATGTACTATCCAAAATTAATCATCACAGATCAATACCCATACTTGAGTATTATATGATAAAATAACATCCATGCCACTTGCATCTAATCATTGATGCACAACCACAACCCCCACTAGTTCATGTTTCCCATATTTTTCTCCCCTAACATTCTCCAAAATTCTTCCAAAAAGATGGTTGCACTATCACACCATCCCTAGGGTTCTCCCCACCATGGGATTTCCCTAATCATCAAACTATAGGCACCAACCTTCCCATTACCCACTATGAGTTAAACACTGATGCTCATAATCCCTACTCATTATATCACAAGACACCCAGCCCATGATTCATGCTCTGGGGTCAAAGATGACATAGTGCTCTACATAACCACTATCACATTTCACTAACAATTCATCATCATGGAACTTGATTCATGATGGATGTAGCCTAAAATCAGTTGCCGCAATCATTATCTTTTGAATCTCACATTCCATCATGTAGTGTACTCCACCTCATCATGCTATTTTCACAATAATTTACCAATTCAAAACTCACCATAGTTATGAAACCCTTCAATTTCCATCAATTAGGTTAAGTACATAGGTCCTTCAGTGTATCATAAAACCATATAGTCATCAATTCATGACTTTACTCATTCATCCATATTTCATTGATCATTGATCACTTGAGCTGACCATCTTGATTTACCCATGAAAATCACAACCCATTGGTCATCATATGACCATATAATAAAGATTGTATACCCTAAATATTTCATAATTTGAGGTAATATTTATCAATATCCATCTCACACTCAATCATTTTTAAAGAAACTTCTTCCCAATTACCATAACATGATTCATTGTAAGGCTAACTCCCTTATCCATTTTAAATCAAATAAAAGTGTTTCACACCTTTACAAAGGTTATCTTATACCCATCCAAAACCTCTAAGTGTGATCATCCATTGATTCATTTTTAAAACCCATAACCTAGCTCTAAGAAATTAGGTAACTAAGGATTACTAGATCATAACATGACATATAGTTACCTATCAAGTTCCTATACCCCATTAAAGTCATAAAGGGATCAAAGTTACACAACTAACTAGCTAAACTTCATAACCAAAATTCATTGGGTGAAATATCCCTATCACTACCACAAAACTGGGAAAGGCCAGCGCCACCCCTTTATCAGTGCTAACGAAATTTCGCTGATAAAGGGGGGGCCTTTACCAGTGCTCAAAAAAGCGCTGATAAAAGGACCCCTTTATCAGCGCTTTTTTTAGCACTGCTAAAGGCCCCCCCTTTATCAGCGCTTTTTTTTAGTGCTGATAAAGGGACCCACTTTATCAGCGCTTGTTTAGTAGTGCTGATAAAGGTTCGACTTCAAAAAAAAATTAAAAAAAATAATATATTAATATAGTAATATATTTATATTGATATAAGTATAATATATAATTTTTAAATATATTTTAGATAAGTATAAATGTTCATTTACACTTATTATACTTAATATATAAGTTATTTAGTGAAAATGGCTTCTTAAAAAATTTAAAAAATATTTTTAATTAATAATTTTCTAATTATTATGGAGTAATAGTCATTTAATAACAATTTGAAGACAAAAAAATTAAAAAATTTAAAAAAAGATCCAAAATATGTTGGAAACGCAACTCGAACTTCAAACGGTCATAACATTTGATCCGGGTGTCCGTTTGAGCTCTACCACATATCAAATCAAAGCTTGCGACAAGATCTACGTCGCTATAACCCAAAGGGTCCTCGATCAAGCATTTTTCGAGGCCAAAAGAGGCCTAGAAGGCCTCTAAAAATGAGTTTTTAGTCAGGGTACCCAGATTGTTTAACATTTTGTGGATTTTTAGCCTCATTTAAGGGGGTATTATTGGCTTTTTTTGGTGGGGACTGAATTTATTACAAGGTATTACATTTATATTGATATTATGTCTTTGAAATTTCATCCTTTTTTATAATACAGTGCTATTTATAATCAAATATATAACTATATGTACATATGTTTTATATATTCACACCTAAAAATTAAATTTTTTAAATAAATAATTAAACATATTTACATATAAAATATATTAGATTTATCTAAATAATAAATAATATCCATTTTATTTAAAATACCAAAATATGAATATTTATATAACTACTATATATTAATATAACTATACGTATATTAATATAACTATATATATATTAACATAACTATATGTATATATTAATATAACTATATATATATATATTAATATAACTATATATATATTAATATAACTATATATATTAATATAAATATATATTACTATATGAATAAATATAGCTAAATATATATATATATAAATAGATATATCATGAATAAGAGAACAAATCAATATAGGGTAGTGGCAAAGGCTTTGGGTGCGCAGGGGGGAGGTCTCGAAATCAAATCCGGGTGGAGGCATGGGTGCACGCGTAAGGTTGATTTAAAGGGATAGCGATGATAAAGGGGGTAGGCGGTGCGGGCGGGCGCTGGAGGTGTGGGAAAGTGCTGATAAAGGGGGGCTCAAGCGCTGTAAAAATCCCCCCCCCCCTGAGATTGGCAGTATTTTTTTATTTTTTTTATTTTTTTAATTTTTTTTAATTTTTTTTATTTTTATCAGTGCTAAAAAAAGTGTTGATAAAAGGGGTCTTTATCAGCGCTTTTTGGAGCGCTGATAAAGGGGACCCCCCCCCCCCTTTATCTGCTCCGAAATTAATAGCGCTTTTTCTAGCGCTATTAATGGCCATTTTTAGCGCTGATAAAAGCCATATTTGTAGTAGTGTATCTAGACAATGTCATCATGAACTTTTATAAAAATTTAAGGGTATACAATAATAAATCATTCTCACAGTGGTACACACCAACCACTGTGGTCAAGAGAATCCCATGAATAAGTAGAAATACACTCAAATGTTACCCAAACATTCCATTCAACTCAAGATAACATGAGTCACATCTAATCAATATTAGACCCATCAACCTAATCAATTAGTTGACCATGCCACCATTTAATATCAATCATATCATAAAACAATCACTACCTAGGCTCTCGCATCCATAATACATGAGGCATTCTCATGCCAACTTGCATTCATGATCACACATCACTCATGCTTTATCTCTATCGCATGAAGAATCTACACATTAATACTCTCTAGTAGGAATCTATACACTTAGGTTTTCCCCTAACTCTTGACTAAACCTATAATATCACATCCCATTATAGGACAAATTAGGAAAAAAATCCATGTTACCCACCGATATCTTGAGTTTTATATCTCCACCACTAGGATTTCCACCTAGTCTATAATCCATATCCTACAAAGGTAAAATATCATGAAACAGGTCTTATACTTTGATCTCAAATAACTTAAGTTCATTCATGTGTCGTCATACTATCCCAAGGATCTCATCATTCTTAGGTGTCCATATAGACATACTAAACTACCCACTCTTAGGTGTTAATACTAATTGAGTTAACATACACCAAACCACCCCACTCAAGGATTGAGGTCACATCCATGTGAATATAAAAAATATAAATCTATAACGATTTATAATGAGGTAGTTGTAAAATATTAACTATATTAAGTAGAAATCCATTAATAAGTTATTTGTAAAAACAATAAATAAATTATTGTTGATGTTTTAAATAACTAAACCTATTTTATTTTCAAAAACTCAATCCACAATAACATAAAATCATAGACATGTCAAGTGAACCTATATGACTATTATAATGCATGAATACACATCTATTTCCACCTCGAGGAAAGAGAAAAAAAACATAAATAAATAAAACCTAACATCATACTTGGAAAAAATAAACTCAACTATCATAAAAAAAATCAATAACATCAATCCCAACACCCCAAAAACCCAAATTACCAACCACAATTATTTTGTTAAATAATAAAATATAGCTTTTATCTAATGTTCATATCAATCCTAACTCTATCAACCATATCTCAAATAATAAGAAAATGTAAATGAGGCTCTGATACAACTTTTTAATTTTTATGTCATAGTCACAGACCAACAGCTTGGGATAGAGTGCCACAAGAACTTAGACATGTCACCTCATACACTAGAGGTTGATGATTAGTATTGAGGGTCTGATAATCCAAGTGATGAGACTATGCCCTCTAGTATCATCACAAGTAATATCAGCTGAACAATTGAATATCCATAAAATAGATAAACATCATAATAAAAATATATAGTTATAATGTAAAGAAAACTATAAAAAATAGAACCACCATGCAATTATAAAAAGAACTCATATAGGTTATAGAGTCATATATTAGTATAATCAACCTAATGGGTCGATCATATTGATTATGTGGATAAAAATAAAAATAAAACTGAAGACTTATCCACTATAGTCAAAATCACATCAGACTTTTCTTCATATCTATATCGAGCTCCTCTAGTATGCACACATATACTAGATTCATCACCCTGAACTACATATCGAACATAAGGTCTATACGTACACAAGTTCATGTATAGGGTGTAAGCATAAAACTCAATAATCCACCACTAATAGTGTCCCTAATAAAAACAAGTATATATATGTAAGTATATATTGAATGAAAAAAGATCTATAAACATCACATGAATACACCTAACAAACCATAAGTATTCAAGAAACCCCATGATTTATGAGTCATCTTTAACTGATACTATAATGGGAATATATATCATCATATTAATAGAAATGGAGAATAAGTTATTTCCATGTGAATGATATATCATCTTAAAAAAACAAGTATTATGATGTATCACTAGGTGAAAATTGTATCCAAACACAACAACAAGGTGAATGATGTATTTCCAGGTGAATAATTCATAATAGAACTGTTAACAAATAGGGAAAATGTTATATCACTAGGTGATCAATGTATTACTAATATACTAAAAAGTAGGGTGGATGATTTGTCTCTATGTGAAAAATTTACCAATTTACTAACAAATAGTGAAATAAATGTACTTCCATGTCAACAATATATCACTAATATAATATAAAATAAGGTGAATGATGTATTATCTATTGAATGATATATCACTGATCTGTTAATAAATATGGTGAATGATGTATTTCCAAGTGAGTGATGTATCACTAATTTACTGAAAATCAAGGTGAATGAGGTATGGACAAGCCAATGATAATTTACCATTGCATTACCCAAATTCAATGATACATCATTGATATCACTACCCAAGGTGGATGATCTACCACTAACATACCAACCAAAGAGGATGATGTGTTACCAATTATAAAAAAATGGTGGATGATCTGTTACTTTTTTACATGGAAGCTTCCTAGGAATCTTATTATAGTATCCACACCACAATATATAATAGAAATATTCTATATGTACATTGTCTATCTTAAGAGGGAATCCACCTGTCCAAGATTTACTAGAAAGTTAGTGGGTTTTCAAGGTTGATGTAAGCCTAGAAAGTGGGGAATAAGTTGTCTTGAGGTTATATAGGTAAGCCTTAAAATTGTAGGGATGGAATTTTTTTAAGGTTTTTTTGGTATGGTAATGAACTAGTTTGGAAGAATATTGAGTAAAGGGTGTAGGATACGTAATAGTTATGTGGGTTTGGGTCCAATTAAGTTGAATAGTTGCATTGAGTAGTGGAAAATAAGGGGAAATTGGCTAGTGAATGAGGAAGGTAAGATATTGATTTATAGAGATTGATTTGATTTTGAGGTTCTGTGGGTATTGATTCTTAATAAATTAGAGGTTTTAAGGTGGTTTTTAGATTAGAAGAGGTGTAATTATAAGATAAGGTATTTGGGGGATTGGTTTTGGCATGGTAGCTTCATGTGGAAATTTGGAATACATCATGTGGGATAGTGTGAAGGTGAGATGGAAATTAATATAGATATCTTGTTGAACCATATTTTAGACAAGAACATGTTAAGGGAACCTAAATCCCATTCTTAGACACTCCTTAGGTAACACTAAAAAATCTATGAAAGAGAATCCCTTATCAGTGGATGAGAAAAATCCTCTCAAATTGGACCAATAATTTTGAATCTTAACTATCAAGAATCCTCATGTCAAATATAAACTTGAGAACCTATACTCCCCTTGGGTGATTTAGTATTAACCAAATCAGCTCAAAATTCAATATTTTCTCAAACAATGAATCCATATTTACATAAACCTGATAACTTACTCAAATCAACTCAATGGGTAGTTGCATGACCTTCAAAAAAATTGGTATTATTAGTAACTATACCCTCTAATATGAGTAATAAATAGATCCACCTTGGTTTATATGGACACAACAAGGAGCTTAATCTCCCTTCACATGCACCCAATATGATAGTGGTGTGTGAAGTGCATCATATTATCTTTATTGTAACAATTTGAACTCATCAAACCCATTCAAAAGCATCTCAAATCTAGTTAAAATCATAAAATATCATTAGTATAAAGTATTAAGTTCTTCTAACATGAACCACAAGTGATTTCATAGATGTTTATTCAAATCTATTTGGGGATATTTTTTAGCCCAATAAAATTCTTACGACAGAATTATGTGAAACTAGATGAAATAATCAAAGATCAAAATAGTATAAAATCAATTAAATATATATTTTTTAATTTTTAAAACTTATCCAATGACATGGAATAAAAACCCACAAGGAAAATCTATGAAATACACCACTACATAGGAATTATAAATTTCAAGTAAAAACCTGAACTTGAATTTCAAAATACAATATAGAAGAACCTATACTAAAACCACAACCTGGTATGCTTATTTCATGTAAAAACCTAGGTAATCAGGAATATAAATAAATATTATAATTTATAATTATTCGTTTTATTTTTTTTATTCATTATATTTTTATAAATAATCATATAAAAGTTTTCCATTGAAAAAGTAATAGTTTTTTTAAATAAAATGTTTTTGTATGGATTACATGGTTTATTTTAAAATATAAATTTATTGATTTTATAAATACAATTTTATAAAAAATAATTCATTTTTTGAATCAAAATATTTAATATATATAAGGGTTAATTTTTGGTATTTTTTTGAAATGATTGATTTTTTGAGTGAAAAGTGAAAAATGTGGATTTTTGCATAACTGTCATTTCGTTTCTTTAAATAATGTAATTTAAAAGGGTTATTATATTTTTTATTTGGTTTTAAAGTAATATATTATATACTTTATTAATAATAATATAAATAATTTCATATTAATCAACATTATATTTGATTGTGGTATAAGTTCATTTTTATGCTTAAAAATCAATTTTCTAGAAAAGTGTATTTTGTTGCGTTTTTCACATTTATATTAAAAGTAATTTAAGAAAAGTATAAAAATTAAATATTGAAAAATAGATTCCATATTTAAAATTAGTATGTTTAAATATATTAATGGGGTTATTTTCAATTTTGGTCATTTTGAATAGTAACCATTATAAAAATATATCACCATGGTAAAATAGTAAATCAAGTTAATTAAGGTAAAAAGTAACTGATAAGTCCATAAAATCTTATATTAAGTTTTATTATATTATTTTATTTAAACTTTATAACATTGTATTGTAATTTTAGTTGTTTTGGTGTCACTTTTCCATGAATAATACATAATATTTTTTTAAAACTTTGAATAATTACAAGAACATCACTCCCCTCACTTATAAAATGGGACCTCATCTCCTCCATTCTTAACACCTTTTGAGTGCTCTAGTTCATAAAAGTCCTGAAACAATATCTCAAATACATCCCTACCTATTTTATATAGGTCTTGTTCTTCTCAAAATACCAATCTTTGAAGGATTAATATGAAATCCAAAGGGAGATATTTGAGGAAGAGGTATAAGTCCAAACTGACCTATTTCAAGTTTATTTCTTTATCTACCTCCCTCAAATATTCCATAAATATTCTTAAACAATAACATAATTAACTTACACATTATAAAATGTTATTATGATTATGGTAAATCCCTTTTTATTCTCATTTTCTATCCTATGGGAAATGAAACATCACTGGTGTGCATGTGTGGATTATCACCTCTACGAAGCGATGTGTTTTGTTTTTCAACACCAGATTACATGGATGGTTAAAATCATGGAACAAATGAATATATATGATATTTATGATATAATTATTATTCATTAAAGATAACATATTACTTACCTACTTAATCTAACATAAGTTGAAAAATGATAACACTGCTTGTGTGTATGTGTGGACTACCGCCTTCACTAAGTGATGTGATTAATTTATCATCTACACCGTATAATATAGTCATAATGATGTAAATAATTAATAAATATGAAATTTATAACATATTTATGATTCTTAAAAAGTAAAATATTTTTTAATTTATTTATTTTCCACATTTTATAAATAATAAAATGTCATTCATGCATATGTATAGACTACAGTCTCCATCAAACACCAATAATCATTTATTAGGGGCACCTTACATGGTTAATTTCAATGGTATATTTAATCTATTAATTTTATAATGATAAAAGTTTTAATATTTTTTAGTTAATTTAACCATAAACCATTTTTCCATGTTCAACACACCAATTTTTTTTTGAGGCTATAAAGTGAACGTCCTCAAAATGTTCAACATGAACTTAACCATTTTATTAACTAAATAAAACATGTTAATAAATGAAATAAAATGAATAATAATAATTAAATGAGAATTAAAATTTTTATCATGCACGTATAAATATAATATAATTTTATTATTATAGTGTTAGAGAGTGTACGAAGAAAGATGAGACTTAAGGTAAGGGATTTCTCATCTCAAAGTCCTTCCTTTGAGACTCATACCATTTTCACCACATGTTTTCTTTTATGTAGTGTATATACTACCATATGAATTTATTTTATAATTAATTTATTTAAATTATTTTGTTTTATAAGACTATTTCAGGTTCTCTCCTTCAGTGATATTTTTATTAAAAAGTTCTCAAAGTGGTAAGGAATATTTCTTTAATGCGTTATTTTAAAGTATTCATTTACTCATTTTTTACTCCATGTCCATGTTCTTAAAAATTCTCCAATTATGTAATTATTTATACAATAGAAATATATATATATTAAATTTTCAAATATGTTTTAATTTCTCTGAAAATGATTAAAAATGATTCTTTTTACATTTATCATACTGGTCATTGTGACTTTTTTTAGCAAAGTGAAAAATAATGCTTTTTATTATAAATGCATTAAACATATTTTCCATACATAATATGAATTATTCATTATAAATATTACTCTAGAAATTAAAAAGGTTTTTAAAATAATATCATATTCCATACCTTATGTGAATTTGTCATTTATAATATTTTTCAATGAAAAATGATATTTCTCATTATTGATAGGTGAAAATAGAAATTGTTCTTATTATAGCTTCAAATGAGTTTTTCAAGAGTTTTATGATGAAAATTTAAATCCTTAAAATATTTTTTCATGATATGTAACTTGATAATTATAAATGATCTCATGTTTTTCCGATTTAGCTCATAATGTCAGGTGATCCCAATATAGATCTTCAACGCATTGGGAAATGATTTTTTCTTCGAATAGAAAAAATGATGGAGATAACTGAGTAGGTTACTCGTATGTCAATAAGTGTGATTTATTTATTATGAAATTATTTAAAAATAAGTGAGTATAATTTATAAATATGATGCTCTAATCTACCAATATTAGGAATTCAAAAAGGGGTTTTATGGAAATATTCTGATTTCCTTAGTTAAAGAAATTTTGTGAATTTTTAAAGTTGAAAGGTTTGTTTTTAAAAGAATTTTTTTCATGAGTACCAACATGGATAAGGATTACTTCATGGGTTTTTCTATTCTTTATAATTGGATTCAAGGGTTTTCTTTAAGAAAATAATTATTTTCACTTATGGAAATTCTTTATTTATTTTTTAAAATCTTTATCGTGAAAAAAAATAAACATCATTATTGGTTTTCATGTTTTCACTAGATTAATGGGATTATTTTTTTATATCCCTTAATAAGATATATTTTCTCATCCTGCATTTTCAAATGTTTTTAACAATATATAAGGATGATTAAAAATTTTATCAATTTTAGGATTTTCTCTATCATTAATCTTCTTAAATGAAGAAATATTATCTTGAATAAAATTGGCGTTTAAACATAAAGATCTATATTTGTGAAAAAAAATGTATACTCTATGAATAAGTCCACTTTATTATATAATTTTCTTACCTAATTCTCTAAAACTAAACACTAAAAGGATCCTAAAAATGTAATAAATTTCACCCCTTGTTGTAATTCATGTAATTATGGTTTTTTTAGGTTATGGGTCATCATGGTTTTTATCAAAGGAAAGGTTTGACTAAATTTAAATTTTAAAATAATGTAAAAAATAATATTAAATATAATCTTATTTATTGTTATATTATCATAAGACATCATTTTAATATTTCAATTTTTCTTCAACTGATCCATGAAAATTCAAAATGGTTCTCCACAGAGGAAACAGGGAAGCTAAGGTATAAATACATCAAGGGGATAATAAAATTACAAATCCAAAACCTAGAATGATTGGAATGAGTTATTTTTTAGTATTATTGACTTAATTGATGTAGGTTATTAACAGTGTCACCCATGAATGAGAGAGACCAAATTATCTACATATGAACATGTCCATAGTGATGTATTTCATTAAATATTTTCCTATAAAATTTTGTGGATATTTAAACCTGGTGAAAGAAGAAGGATATAACAATGACCTTTAAAATACATTTAATGTTTTTTGATCCATATAATATTAAACTATAACTCTTTAAATCTATCATTTTACAGTTTAATCCATTCAATGATGATCTCTGATTAAGAATAGAAAGTAAAGGGATGAGATTGATGTCAGGGAGTAGATGGTCTTTAAGGATATTTTTCTCTAGAAGTATTTTTTTAAATTTTATTGTCTTAAAATTGAAAAAAAATATTCTAGATTTAAAGAAAAATAAAGAATACTTAGTGGATACTTCTGAAGTAAATTTAACCAGACTGGACATGTATGCACCAAATTTTTTCTTAGTCCATGAGATTAAAATTAATATATTTTACGCTAGCCTAAAACCAATTTTACAAAGATTATTGTCCTATCATGACTATAAAAGTTATGAGGTAGTTGTTCGTTATTATGAGAAAATTTATATAGAGTTTTCTAACACTTAAATACTTCATGACAAAAAAACATTAAGAAGTGGTCAAGGTGGAAAGAAATGGATAACTAGTCATCAAATAAATTAAGAGGTATGTTCCCAAAATGTGTTAAAATGCATTTTAAATAATGTCTATTTGGATCAAGAAATTCTTATCAATGTGTTAATCCTATTCATTTGGCCCATGAATGTAAGAAAAGGAGTTCTAATCAGACCATTAATGGGAAAATATATAGTCAGTTAGCAGTGAGATGTTTTAGCTGCAACGAGTTGGGTCATTATGCTAATGCATGTTTGAAAATCCTAAAGGTGTGGAAAATTATGTTTATATTACTATGGAATATGATAAAATATCAAATTAAGTGGTGTCAATTACAGTACTTGTTAATTGAGATTATTACACTATTTTATTTGTTTTAGGGTCTACACATTCTTTTATATATGGGAAATTTTCAAGTATAATGGTAATACCATCTCAATAAATGAATTTAAAGTTTTTGGTAAAAAATCATTCGTGAAGTATCAAGGCAGAAATAATTTAGAGGATCCTTCCTACTATTCTCTATTGAATAGTTATTCCTAAAAACATTATTATCATTCCCATTGTAGAGTTTAATGTTATTATGTGTATGTATTGGATTTTAGTTTTCCATGAAAATATATATTGAAATGAAATGAATTCAAAAACAATTATTTGTTTGTTTTTCAATTCATATATAATAATGATTTCATAACTTTGATAATATATCAAGAAGATGAGAAACTAATTAAATATGGGAGTGAAAGTTATTTTTCACATATTTTTAAAAATAAATAAACTGTTAAAATTAGTGATGTGCTAGTAGTGAATGAATATATGGATGTAATTCTTAATTATTTTGTTAGTATTATTCTTGGATGAGAGGTTGAGTTTACTATTTAATTAGTTCTTGGTTCTAATCAAATTTCAAGACCTCTTTATCAAACAGATTCAATAAAGTTATTGGAATTAAAAAGGAATTTATAAGAGTTTCTTGATAATGGTATCATCCTCCCTAGAACTTCCAATTGGGGTGATCCTATTTTTTAAAATAATTATGGTTCCATGATCTTTTACATTTATTATATATCCCTCTAAAACATCACTATTAAAAAGAATATTCATTTCCTCATATTAATAATTTTTTTAATCAAATTTAGCGAGCCCGTTATTTTTTAAAGGTTGGTGTCAGGTCTTGTTATTATCTATTGAAGTTAAAGAATGAATATATTCTGAGTAATTATTTACATACTAGGAATAGTCATTATGAGTTGGTGGTTATTCAATTAGAGTTAGGAATTTCACCCACTATAGTTATGGATATTTTGAATACAATTCTCCATGAGTATTTGGATATATATTTTGTGGTTTTAATTTATGAAATTCTAGTTTGTTATAATAGTTATGAGAAATGTGAGAAACACCTAAGTATTATTTTTCAAATATTAAATAAAATATTTTTTATGGAAAAATTATTAAATGTGAATTTTGGCTGCAACATATTTCATTTCTTGGGAATATTGTTTTTAAAGATTGAATAACTATTGATCATGATAAAAACCAAATAGTAGAATAATGGCTAAGACCCAAAAATGTAACTTGAATTAAATGTTTTCTTGGATTAGTGGGTTATTACCGATGATTTGTTAAGAAATTTTCATGGTTATCTATCCCACTAACTATGTTAACTCAAATAGGATATTAATTCATCTAGAAAAATAAATTTGATAAATTCCTTCAAGAATTGAAAATAATATTGGTTAATGATCCCGTATTAGCATTTACAATATTAAATTATGAATTTTTTATTTACATTGATTCTTATTTAAAAGTAATTTGTTGTGTATTAATACAATATGATCAGGTAATTGTATATTATTCACATCGATTAAAAATCCATGAGAATAATTACCCTATGCATAATCTTGATCTTATAGTGGTGATTTTTTCTTTAAAAATTTTGATGAATATTTTTTATGGGGTAAAATGTAAAATATTTATTGACCATAAAATTTTAAAGAATATATTCTCTCAAAAATATTTGAACATGAGGTATAGAATCTGGTTAGAACTTATAAAAGATTATAATTTCATGATTCTCTATTATCCAAGAAAAGAAAACAAAATGTTTAATGCCTTGAGTCAACAAGATTATGTATCATTAACCTTACTATATTCATAAAATGATCCTTTGGTTAATTATTTAATAAATTTTTTTCTTATAAATTATTAATAAAGAAACTCCCCCTATTTTAGTTTAGGTTTCCATACAATCATCTAAGTTAGAAATAATTTAGAACGCTCAAATTGAAGATTGTGCCTTGCATTAAAAGGTAAAATTAGTTAATAAGGGAATGTTTCTTGTGTTTAATGTATATAAATAATGATTTATTAGATTTGGAAGGAGGTTATGTTTTCTAAGTGATTCCCGACTAAAAAATTAATTGCTAAGAGAAGAACATAGTTCTCTGTTATCCAATCATCCTTACAGTACTAAGATGCATAAACACCTTCAGGAATATTATTGGTCATGAGGTATTGAGAAATTTATTTCTGAATTTACTTTGAAATGTTTATATTGGAAATAGTTTAAAGTTAAGAGACAACTGCTGAAAGGGATTATCCGTCCTTTACCTCTACATTAATGAAAATGGGTCAATATATCCTTGGAGTTTTTGATGGGATTACCAAAGACATCTTGATTTAATAATTTTCTTTCAGTTATTTTTGATAGATTGAATAACTCTCCACATTTTATTCCTATTGATATAATATTACTTTAGATAAAATTTATATAATTTGTCTTAAATATATAGTCAATCACATATATTCTCTCTATCTATTGTATTTGATTTTGATCTAAGATTTACATCAAAATTTTGTAAAGGACATCAAAAGTATTTGGGAACTGAATTGAATTTCATCACAGCCTTCCATCCTCAATAAGATGCACATTCAGAGAAAAAAATTTATACCATAGATAATATGATTCATTCTCGAACTTTTTATTATCAAGGATTTTTGGATCAATATATTTCATTATTTGAGTTTTCCTATAATAACATTTTTAATTATATTATATGTATGGAACCTTTTGAAGAATAATATGGAAAATAGTGTCAAACTCCATCATGTTGGGATGAAGTTGGTAAAAGGAATTTGTTGGGATCACAATGGGTATAAGAAATTTTAGAGAAAGTAAATATGATTCAAAAACACATGAGGATGACTTAGAGTCGGTAGAATATTTATGTCGACTAAGGAGAAAAGATCCCTCATTTGAGGTAGAGGATCAATTTTTTCTTAAAGTAAATTTTTGGAAAATGTTATGAATTTAGGAATAAAGGGGAAGTTAAGTCTATAGTTTATTGGCCTCTATGAAATTATAGAAAAGTATGGATAAATTTCATATAGAGTATATTTACCTCCTAATTTATCTAAAATATATTATGTGTTCTAAGTTTCTTTGTTAAGAAAGTATTTACCTAATGCATCTCCTCTTTTGAGCCCCGAAGTGGTATAGTTAGAGTAGAATCCCTCTTATAAAAAAAATTCATTTTAGATTTCAGATCATAGAGAGTGGGTACTATTAAATTAGGTGATTATCTTGGTTAATATTTTATGTAATAATCACATGATTGAGAAAGAAATATGAGAATTGGAAAATGTTATGTGTTAAAATACCCCCACTTCTTTAAGTAATGAATAAAATTGTGAGGATAAAATTTCTTAAAGGGGGAAGAAAGTAAAAATTGAGGTAATTCAAGAAAAAAATAAATCATATTATTTATAATTATTAATTTTATTTATTTATATTAATCATAGTTTTATAAATAATCTTATAAAAGTTTTCATTCAAAAAAGGAATAATTTTATTTAACTAAATTATTTTTTCATGAATTACTTGGTTTTATTTAAAAGACAAATTTTTTGAGTTTAGAAATTTAATTTTATAAAATGGACTTCATTTTTAATCAACATATTTAATATATATTAGAGTAAATTTTTTTATTTTTCTGAAAGGATTAATTTTTGAGTGAATAGTAAAAAATGACAATTTTTTGCAAAACTATCATTTCATTTCATTAAATAAATTATTTTAAAAGTATAATTATATTTTGGATTTAGTTTTAAAGTAAAATAATATCTATTTTATTAAAAATAATATAAATAATTCCATAGTAATCGACATTATATTTTATTTTGGTGTAAGTTCTATTTTATGCTTAAAAACTAAATATTCTAAAAAACTATTTTTTGTTGTTTTTAGGACACTTATATTTAAAGTAATTTATAAAAATTATTCAGATTAAAAATTAGAAAATAGATTCCTTATTTTTAATAAGGATTTTAAAATTTAGTAATGAGATCAATTTCATTTTTGGTTATCATGAATAGTAACTATCGTAAAAATATGCCACACAGTAAAAGGGTAAATCTAGTTAATTACAGTACAAAATAAGTAATGAAGCCACAAAATAAAAATTTAATTCTTATTTTATGAAGATATTTTAAACCTTATCACTTTATATTCTAATTTTATTTATTTAAGTTCCACTTTCCCATCAAAAATACCTTTTAATATTTTAAATTTTTTAATAATTACAAGAGGGTCACACCCCTCACTTATAAAAGGGAACCTCCAATCCTCCCATCCTCACACCTTTTGACCCATATAGTTTCGTCAATACTTACCCAAATATCTCCCCAACTTCTCTTCCAATTTCATATAGGTAATTTTCTTCTCAAAAGAACAATCCTAGAAAGCTTATGGTGAAATTCAAAGGCAGATATTCGAAGAGGAGGTATAAGTTCTAACTGTCCTATTTCATGTTTATTTATTCTTCTACAACCTTCAAATATTTATTAACTATACTAAAATAAAAACATAACTATATTTAATATACTAAAATTTTATTATGATTATGTTACAACTGTAGAGACCCAAAGCTTTACATACATATACATTACATTACTTTTGAAGAATACTTAATACATAACAAAAACCGACGCCCAAAGACCATATTAGTTTAGTGTCTTTGGAAACTTGGAACAAAATCTTCTAATCATGGTGAAAGATCTTCAAAATATCCCATAAATACCTTGACCTTTTGTTTTCCTACCTAAAACCTTTCTTTATATACTAGGGAAAAGAAAACATAGAAAGGGAGAGCTCAAATGCTCAGTAAGGGTAAGCATGGATAACATAACACAAACCATAAACATTTGAACATAAAAACTTAAACAAAAAATCTAAACATCAAAATCTTGTGGAATGACATAAATCTTGGAAGCACGTAAGGAATGGATCATAAAGGAACATTAATCATGATAAAATAGCATTGAAATAAAACATGGAGTTGTGAAAAACCATTAAGCACATAATATGATTTCTATAGTATCCAAGGCATTGCTACCAAGACCATCATAGTGGACGAAGTCCATTACTAAACCGAATTTACTTATCGTTTGAGCCTTGTATTACTAAATCGGATTTACTTGTCATTTCAGCCATGTCTATCTCATGAGATATAAATCTTTACCTAGTGAATTGTAGTTAGATACAGGTCCCACCCATCTCATAATGAAACCATTCTTTCGTGTGCCACAAAATAGTCATAAATCATTCATCATAACCCAATGAATAAAATGGGTTTCATATACATCATTCCATCATAACATAATCCATATAAAACAATGAATATAATTTCATCATAAAAAAAATAAAACCATGTAAATAATAGTGACATTATACATGAAACATATCTATATTAAAGAATGTCATCTTAGATGGAAAATAGTTTTGATAAAACACATGAAATGAATTCTTGACGAAAATGTCCTTTCTTCTTCAAAATTATTTTCTTTTCTCAAAGTGCCGTGCAATTTTAAAATAAAATAATTTTGTTGAAAATAATCATTAAATATTTTAGAGGAAGATTCATGTAAATAAGGCATTATGAAACTATAAAAATCCATTCATTCCATATAATTTAAAAAACGTTCTCCTCGTACTTTTGCCGGAAAAGTCAAAAAGTACCTCGTATGGTAAGAAAAAGAAAGATTAATCACAAAACATGTGGTGAAAGTAAAAAAATGTTAAAAATGACTTTAAACATACATTTAGGAATAATAAAAACTTTATGAAAACATTTTTTATAAAACATGGACATGGATGATAAATATAACCCCAGTAAATACTTACGGATAAACAATCTCGGATAAGAACGAGATTGAAATAATTATCCTTTACCTTAGGTATGATATGCTTTGTACGTATCCAAACCTCCTGTATAATGATTTAAATATTTTCATCGACTTATTCCAGAATCATAGTCATTTTTATGATATCATATACGTTCATATTCTTATCTGTTTATTAGTAACATTTCATTGTTACTCGTTATTCGGGTGTTAACAGCTTTATGTTCTTATGCATGTGTTTTTGAATAAATTATTATTCCTATTATTAGTTTATAGTAATATCATTTATATAATGGTATTTTTATTATATATATCATATTTATTCAATCAATTCATTTATATAATCATTATTCAATGAAGATCATGTAGAACAAATCGCGACACATCGTGGAGACGGTAGGCCGTACGTACGCACGAGCAATGATAGCATTCCCATGATTGTAGAATTATATTAAAGTGTATGATGTATAATATTTCAGAATAAATATAACTTTAAAATAATAATATATAGATATTTATTCCATCATTATTCCCATCCAAGTTTGTTGGTGATGAAAAAAGATCACACCACGGCGTGGAGACGGTAGGTCGTACGTATGCAGGCATGGTGATTTCATTTTTCATAGGATGGATAGAAGATATAATATGGTGGTTTCATATTAATAATAACATATCATTATACAAGTGATACTTGATTTATTACTTAATAATGAATCAACTCATATAGAATAATTAAAAGAAGAAATAATTTTGAAGGAATCGGTAAAAGATATTGCCTCTTCTTCGACGTGCCTCTTCTAAACCTCCTCTTAGGGAACTAAAGTTGGTATTTAAAGAAGACCAGGACCTATAGTATGTTTATAGGGAAGTTTATAAGGGAAATTGGAAGGGTTTTGCAGAGTTTTAAAGCTCAAAATTGAGTGAATATAAGAGGGAGGAGGTTCTCTTTTATAAGGGAAGAGAGGGGCACTTTTGGAAACCTCCAAAATATTAATTTATAATAAACTCAAACCCCAACTAAAAACCACCAATAATGACTCATATTCAAATATTAGATGATATAGGGTTGTAATATCATCAAACAATAAAATTTATACATGTTTTGATTTTATTTTAAACCTTATCCTTTTGATTTATCCTTATTTAATCTATTTGATTTTATTTATGGTAATAAAATTCTAAATATTAAATTGTTATAAATACTAAATTATGTGTTGTTAATTGTCCAAAATTAGATACATTATTACATTTTAGACCATATAATTTTAAATTTGTAATTTTTATATATTTTTTGTGATTTTTCAACAATTTAATAATATATTATTTTTATAAAATACAAATAGTGTCAATTTTGACACTATTCAATTATTTGAATTCAAATAAAATACACACATAAGATATGTTTGAAACAAAATATTTAATAGATTACTAACATTTCATATTTATCTATAAAATTCATGGATCACATAAATTAGTTCATATAATATATATTTTAATATTTTTTAAAACACTTATTTGATATTTCTCTCAATAAAATAATTACTACAGCATTTTTATATAATTATTTAATATAGTTATTTATTGCATAAAAATTAAAAATAAAATACTATGATTAGGATAAATCTAATAGATTTTATAATAACACTTTTAGTCGAATATATCTTCTAAAACAACCAAATTTTAAAATGCTTTCTGTATTAAATTATGAAGGTGACAACTTTGACATCATTTAAAATAAAATAATATAAATGTCATAATCTGTTTTATAAGTCTCCAAATAGAACACAAGTAGACACTTGGATTATTATGGTGTAGATATACTCCATCAATAAGTTTTTCTCAAGTGTTTGGGCCTTTTGATGGGTATTATTATTTTAATAAAAACTATATTGCTGATTTTTCACTAAATAAATAATTTCTGCATCATTAATGTATAAGCTATTAAGGTAAATATATATTTCTTAAAAATTACAAATATATTACCATGATAAAGAAAAACATTTTATATTTTAAATGAGTATAATCAAATTTATATTTTGTAAAACCATATATTAAAAATACTTTAATTATTAAAGTTTGAGTGAGACATACTTCACTTTCCTTTAAATAAAATAAATTAAAGGTCTTAATCACATCCAAGTGTGTTCCAGTAGATTCAATTTCGACCCAAGTATGTTTTAGGGAGAAATATAATAAACCAATTATATCAAGGCAAGTGTTATAGTACTTTTATAATATTATTTTTACCCTCAATTACCTGATTTACCTTTAACTGTGGTAAATAAAATTTACCGTAGTTACCATTCATAATACCTAAAAATAAAATTTATCTATTTACACAATTTGAAACTCCTAATTCCAAATATGGAATTCATTTTTACAAATTAAAAACACAGAAGATGCAGTAATTAATTTAAAATTAATCCCATTGTTGAAAAAACGGGTTTTTGTTTAAAACATTGCAAAAGATTGAAATGATTTTACCTATGAATTAAATGTAAAATTAATGATAATGACATACATTATATTAAATGGTAAAAATATATTCTATTTATACTTTAAAACCATTCAATATTATGATTTAACCATATAAATTATCTTGATTATAAAAGTTGTTTTAAATTAAAATTTAGCATATTTTTACTATTCATCAAAATATGAAAGCTAACAAAAAAATATTAAAAAAATATCCCAAGTAAATCTTTATATCCTTATATCAATTAATAATTTTATTTTGTCAAATTTAACTTATAAACATGTCAAAACTATATTTAAATTGGGTGTTCCATCAAAAGGCGACAAAACTGCATTTTTTTAAAAAATACTTATTTTACCCAAAAAATTTATTTTGTTCTCATAGCTTGTTCTAGAATATGTGTAATATGAATGATAGTTTTATAAAATTAAAAATGTGGTTAATACTATTCATAATGGCTAGTTCATAACAATATTATAATAATATATCGTTGTTTAATGAAACTTGGTATTACGTACAACAAACGCTATTGAGGAAGGTCTCTCTTGTGTGCAACACAAGCCAAGTTAGTGTTGCATGAAAGATTCCTTTTGTGTTGCGTATAACATAATCTAATCCTATTTCATTGAACAAAATCTATATTCAGTGTTTAATTTTTTCATGAGAAATTGAAATTGTAAAGCAAGCCAATAATAGTGTTGCGTATACTACAAGCTAATATGGTGTTGCATATAGCGCAAGCTAATCTTGTTGTAGCATACAGCACAAGACATCAATAAAATTAAAAATAATCTTTCTCATAAAATTTTTGGGTATTACATTCTACACCCCTTAAAATGAATTTCACCCTCAAAATCCATCGGGGTTATAAATGGTTTAATACATGAAAGTTTCTTTCATAGAAACCCACATCGTAAAAAAGAATACTAAAACTCAATTTTAAAAATTAAAGTAAGAAACATAACAGTTACCCAAATTAACTCATCACTGGGTTTACACATAGGAGAACATACTTGAAAACATATATATGGAAGAGAAATTTAACCATCAAGTTCTGATGAAGAATGGTAGAGAACATGGCTATGAAAAAACCAACAATCACAAAGCCATAAATTTATGATGATCTAACGTACCATATGATTCATCAGATATGAGGGTACTAGGACAACGTTTTTGGTTTTCAATATCATTTCCCTAAAGTTGATGAAATTTTTCATAAAGAGAAATACTTACTTGGTTTCTGTGTAATATCATTATTGGTCATTCTATGAACAATTTCCACCTCATATCTTATTTAAAGAAATGAAGTTGAATTTTTCATTCTTGAAGTGTTAGCAGATCATGTGATAGAATGATAGGTCATTCTATCTGTCTTTATCACAAAAAAGGTTAACAAAAATTATTAAATATACATAATTCCATCTATGGTGATATTAATTGTATATGATTACAAAAATGGACTTATTATTCATTTATCATATTGTTTAATAAAATAAAACTACTTTATACTAACCAGGGACTTCATGTAGGCCAGTGGTAGGCGATAAAGGCCTGTCGCACTTCGGTTGTGAGTTTGATTCCCACAAAATTTTCCAACGTGATGGGTTTTCGCCCGTCCAGCAAGTTGTCCTTTTTCTAAAACTATACTATTATGACATTCTAGAAAAAAAATTAGCCTTAAACAATACTATATGATGTCCAACTTAATCCGTTCCAACCTTTAGGCTTATCCAAAATACTTCTATCCAATCTCACAGCCCAAAGAATAAAATTACCAGAAAGGTCATATAACAAGCATGTGAATACCATCATTTATCCCCATATATCATAAGTTATATCTTATTGGTCACATTCTAAACATTTAAATGACTTCATCATGCATCCTCTTAAAATATGATAATAATATAAATTACTATAGAACCTTAGTGAAAAAATGAATTCCATCAAAATTAGCCCTTTCCATACACCAAATATATCAAAAATTATATATACTCAAACCATGATATCAATTTTTCCTTTTATCAATCATGAGCTCATTAATACTATCAAACATCTCATTATCCCTTTATCCCTTCATTATGTGCATATTATCTGATTTCAAAAAATATATGAACAAACATTCATGTTTACTGGTACCATTTGTTGGTCGGAGTGGATACTCAAGAGGGGGGTGAATTGAGTTCCAATTAAAATTTCTGTTAAAAACTTTTAGGATTAAAATCCCACAAATTAAAACAGCCCAGTAAATTAAGTCAATAGAGATATAAGTGACTTATTGTTCAAAAGGTTTCTCAATGGTTGATTACTCCTCAGTTGAATCAGTATGAGAACTAATTTGACTTTTGAAACAAGTTTACTAAATGAATCACATATACACACTAACCAGAACTAACTATCAGAGTGAGTGTAAAAACAGATTTCTGTCTTTGGAAATGTAAGCACAGCGGATAAATGAAAAACAGAGTAATGGAAATATGACCCCTAAAATTTAAACAAGAGGTTCAGTATTAAGTCAAGACTTAGTCCTCTCAACTTGGTGATCACCTGCCACCAAGAAATTATATTAAGAGTGATACACAGCCTGTATCGGGCTTTACAACAGTTTTTACAAACTATCCAGGTTTTGAAACCTCTACCACAATTATACGTGGGAAAAGTAAACTACCAAGCCACACTTGGCTTCTTCCACAGTTATACGTGGGAAACAAATGTAGAGAGAGTTTGGTATGGGGATTTTCAGTATCCCTCAGTTCAAGCACAAGATTTAGTGTGTATAACATAGACACACTGCTCACAAATGTAAAATACTTAAACACAGTAGAGCTAAAGATAGTATAGATAAGTTTAGAATGCTATGTTGTGTTGGAAGATCAGCTCTGGACTCGTTGGAATAAAGGAAATGAAGTTTTGGTCTTTCTCTGCAAGTTGCCTCCAAAACAGAGTGTCACAACTTCCAGGTTCTGACTTCTAGATGTATAGATAATCAGCTTCTTGGGTTTTAAATCTCTTTGTATCACACCACTATATCATGAAAAGGTTCTTTCAATAGATCTTCATAAAGATCTGTGTTCTTTAGAATACGTGCTCGAGTGTTCTTCTTCATTCTTGTATTTTTGGGTGGTTTATGTGTCTATCTTATGTATATTCAATATATTCTCTATATTCTTGATGTTTGTATTTACTCATATATATATACACTTTTATAGATGATCTTTATCTCATTTGGTTCAGCAGGGGTTGACAAGAGAAATGTTTCAACCACGTATGGTCTTCCTCGTACATCGTACAGTTTCCTGATATGCCTGCAAATATCATTAAATTAATTTCAGATGCATTAATTTGTCCAAACAAGACCGTTATGATAGTATTAAAAAAATTGGTAAAGAAAATAATAGAATATAATTAGACCGGTAGCATATGCATGTCACAGGGTAGACTTCAACGGTAGTCTCTCCAATTATGGACTTCATCGGTAGGTTATTCAACTGTGGGCTTCATCAATAGGCTTGATCAGCAGTAGACTTCAATAGTAGGCTTTTAACGGTAGCTTTGTAACATCAGACTACTTCAATAGTGACCTTTCTAATGGTAGACTATATCAACAGGTAATTTCATTAATGGTGGAGTATGTCCATCAGTAGACTTTGAACATTGAAGATCTCAACAAAAGACTTGAGAAAGATTCTGACAGTGAACTTCTAACAGAAGCCTTGTCACAGAAGTGACCTTGTGATAGTGACTCTGTCTATGAGATTTGATAAGAAAATCAATGGTAGAATTGTGACAGTAACCTTGTACCGGTAGCCTATATTAGTGAAATTATATCTTCAACAGTAACCTTCTAGGATCAGTGATCGAGAGTAACAGTGAGCTATAATGGTGACCTTGAACAGAAGACTCTTACCAGTATACTTTAACAGTGAACTTATATTTAGATAAATTTAAACTGTAAGTTGATGCAGCAAAGTCATGAGACTAAGAATATAAATTGTTCAGGATAAAACAATATAAATACAGATTAAAAAGGGTTATCAAATGGCTTAATGTATCATGATAAATATTTAAACATGATTTGGGATTATCAAAACAGGTGAGTCCAACAATATCCCCCTTTTTGATAATCACAAATTATGCCAGTATGTATTAAAGATATATATCATATATAATACAATTATTAAACATAGATCAAAAATTTCTCAAGTATCAAAGATGAATAAGAGTGTAAAACCAGAAAATATTGGTACATGGTATCAGAGAGAAAGGCACAAAAGATTCAACATAGGATCATATTAGCACATTTCTCCCCAATCACATGATTAGTCTAGAATTATCAAGGTAGAAAAGATTCAATCATAGGATCATATTAGTACATTTCTCCCCAATCACATGATTAGTCTAGAATTAGCACATCATTTCTCCCCCTTTGTGATTAGAAAAAAGAAATAAAAATAGAGAGAACTGAGAAAGCTTGTATTAATGAAAGTGCATTACATGACCAAAAAAGAATACATTGTCCCTATCAAAAGACATAAACAGACTCAATCCACATCATTCGTAGGTAAGTGTTCTTTCCCTTTGGAAGAAGAATATGGAGTATGAGCTGGTGGATCAGCAGGTTTAGGAATTGCTGCAGGAATGACTCGAGGGGCAGCAACAGAAGCTCCTGTGGTTATGTAGTGAGTATCTCACTGAGTTATTAGTGGAGTAAGGATTTGGATAGATTTAACAGGAGACATCGTGGAAGAACCACTGGGTTGAGATGTAGGTAAGGCAGGAGGGATGATGACAGGGGTACAATCCACATGGAGAAAGGATAGAAGAAGGTTTCTGAAATCCATAATAATGCTTCCTCCTCTTTCCATAGTAGATAAAAAACATCTTTATTCTCTAAAAATTTATCCAAAGCAGGGGTCAATTTTCTCAGTCTGCTGACCTGCTCCTTGAATGCCTGAGTCACTGGAGGCAGCTTCATAGTCTCTATCAAAAGCTTGAAGTGGTTGGTCATTTGTTGCTTGGTATATATCTACTCAAAGTAAGAATCTACCTTATTCTTAATGGCTTCATGAGTAGCAGTAGCTTCTCGCAAGTGTTCACAAACATAACTATTGACTTCCCTAGTGGTATCAATTACCTGAGAATCAGAGGTGCCACTAGGACTGTCCTTAGCAAGCTCTTCCTGGATCAGATTTCTGATCTGGTCAATGTTCACATAGGTGCAAGATGATGGAAGTGGTTTGACCGATAAAGCTATTGTCTCTTTGAAAGACTGAGTCAAATTACCAAACACCTTCTGAACAAGTGTATCCTGAATGTTCATGTGTTCTTTGACTAATGTCTTAAAAGCATCAAAAACTTCCAAAAACTGCTTGACTACCTCTTTGATATATTGAATATCATTATTCACTTGGTTTTGAGAACTGCTCATGGTGGTCAATGAAGCAACTGATTGTCTTAGAGCAACCATAGCTTCTGTCCAGCTTTCAATTTGAGTATGGAACACCTTAATCTCATTCAGTATTTCTTTCACTGGACTAGACACAGCACATCCCATAGATAGCTCCGGGGATTGCTCCACACTCAGCTCTTCAACAAGACTATTCTTCAAATCTGCCACTAATTCTCTCAGGGCCTTTTTCATTTCAACTTTTAAGGACTCAAGGTCCTCCTTGGTTGCCAGATGTTCAGCCACAACTACTAGAAAACTTTCAGGTAGGATAACAGAATCCCTTTGGGGATGTTCTTCCTCATCAGAATATCCAAAATTGAGTCCAAGTACCATGTACCCTAGATCTTATTACCAACCCTCTATGTCATACAGTACAGAAACTGAACCAAGGGAAACAAGTTTCTCCCCCTCACTTAGAGCTCTCTCCTGAGAAAAATCCTCTACTTGTTTTGCTCCAGGTATTTCCACAACCTCCTCTGCTACTCCAGCAGATTCAACAACAGTTTGCTCTGTTGGTTCACCAGTGGGGTGAGTCTCAGCCTCCACTGAGTCATTAATGACTTCCCTATCAATGGCAGTAGATGCCCCTCCTGCTTTCTGATCAGACACTGTCTTGTCTGTATTATCTATCAGAGGGATAAAAATGAGCTCCTCTTCTTCATTGTCTTCATCATCAGCTTTAGAAACAACCTCCTTTCCTTCATCCTTATCACAAGCCTTCTCTGCCTCATGAGCAGAATGATCTGACTCGGTAGCCTCATCCTCTTCAGAGGTGTCCTTGACAATATTCTGAGATGCTTTGTAACATCCCAAGTAAGTAATGAATAATAGATATTTTATCTATGTCTATTAATGAATTGGATAGTGTTTTAGAGGCTTAAAATGAAAATAAATCCAATCTTAAGCATGGAATACACTAATATTTTTTAAAGGATTGTTTTACTGCCTTTTGATGGAAAACCATTTTTAAATCTATCTTTTGACAATTTTATAAGATATGTTTGTCAAAATAAACTTATTCTTTATGATTGGGACATCAAAATTTACTTTGTGTGAATTTTTGGTATTTTTCTGACAATGTTCATTTTTTAATGAATAGTGAAAAATACTGCATTTTACATCAAAACTGCTTTTTAATCAACTTTATTTATATGGTTAGATTATCTTTTGAATTGGTTTTAAAGTTAAATTAGAATATATTTTTACCATTTAATCCAATGTTGGTCATTAGGATTAATTTCACTTTGGAATTGGGCATAAACTAATGCCAAACTTTTCATAGATATTGTTTCAAAAAAACCCGCTATTTGTTTTGACAACGGGAATTTTTTTTAAATCAATTATTTCAATTTCTGTGTTTGAAATTTGGTAAAATGGATTAAATATTTGGAATCAGAAGTTCCAAATTATTTAATCAAGACTCTTTTATTTTTGGACATTATGAATAGTAATGATGGTAATTATCTTTAATTATCTTGATTAATGAGTAATCAGGTAGTTAAAGATAATAAAATGATATCATAATAATACAAAAAGACCACAAAATGTGTCCTAAGGCTACTGGTTGTCTCATGGCCGAACATGGGATGCCTTGTTCCAAACTTGGGGGGCCCATGGAATCACTTTTGTGAGAAAGTGACTTTTTATCTTTTTATATTTAAAGAATGTTAAATGTGACAAAGAATGTATCACCTAAGTAAAATATTTTTAAATTTTGTCTACATAAATGATCCTTTGGACTATAAATATTAATTAGAAATCTAAAAATATTTCCAACATCATAGTATTTTTTTCATAATTTTTAGACTTTAAATAAATTAAATTATTTATGACATCATGATGATGCAGCGATTACCTCATTAATAAAGGATTTAAATAAAATGAAATGATAATGTAATATCTATGACCTACACATGTCCAAAACCTATTGGATGGGTGGATTTCGAACCCTTATCACCTTACCCTAGATTTATATCAATGTGGGACCTTTTGAATCCGAAAATCATTTTCAAATAAAGTAACATTTTTTTACTTTCCAAGAGTGCCCCTCCTCTCCTCTTATAAAAGGACCCCACCTATACCTCCTTACCCACACTCCCAAAGCATTTGGCTCGGCCAACCTCTGCCCATTTTGTCTCTTCACTTCCCTCTCTTACTCCTTAAATCCTCACTTTGGGTAGAAGTCTTCCCAAGGAAGCCTTTGAGCTCAAACCAAAGGGAGTTACCCGATTTTAAGGTAATGTCTTCACTTGAGTCCTTTTGTTTTATTTTGCTTCTCCAACCCCCTAAACTCTTTTAATTCATTTACTTTGTAACAACTCCAGTATATTCAATATACTAGGATGTTGTTATAAGAAGGATTCGAGCTACACTTACACACACCTACATCTAATGGTTAAAGGACATACTGTTTCTGTGGATTGTGAATTTATGCCTCCCGAAACGATGATTGTTCAACATTATTTTAACACCTTAAAAGGTGTCCATTAAGATGTCACTATATTTATATATGATATATAATATGTTTATGTTTATGTTTTCCTTAAGCTTCTGTATTTTTCATTTTGGGCATACCTTTATGGTTTCCATTATGGGTAAACGCGATATCTTCATTTAAGGAAGTGCGGACTACCTCCCCCTCAAAGTGATTTGATTCATTAAATACCATATGTGGGACGTATAAAGGATGGAACTATGATATTATATATGATATTATACTAGAATTATAATATACATTTATATCATTATGATTCCATTCTATAAAATACGAAATAGAAATGAAAGTAGCGTTCATGCGTACGTACGGCTTACCGTCTCCATGAACGGTGCATTTCATATCTTACCTCTAAATGTTATGTAATATTATAAATGCATTCATGTACTGGATATATATGATATATATGATATCTACATCATGAATACCATTCTGGATATAATGGATACATGAACAACTTGTAATTATAAAGGGTTTATTTTTGACTCAAGTACCGATGATCGTTAAAACGACCGCTATTAACTTGAATAATTACATAATGTTCATGACATGGAAATAAGTGATATAAAAGGAATAATGAACTTGAAAAAGGTTCTTAAACAAGTAGAAATTAAGTCAATTTTATTATTCAGGAGATTAAAGAATGACCAAGTCAAGTCGGACCCGAGGTATGGGACTTCGTCTCAATCTCCTTTCATTGAGACATATTTTGTTTTATACACAACCTTCTTTTATATGGTGTATAAACCCCTTTGACTTTTACGTTTATCTAAAAGGAATATTTTTTATACGAATCTTTTTACTAAACGACAAAAGGGAATTTTTTTTGTCGTACGTATGCGGCGACAATGACTTCTCCGCTGCCGTGACCATTATTTGAGTTTCGGCTTCCTCTACAAGCCATACCTTTTTTTAAAAAGAAAAATAAATACCATGTTTTACTTTTCTTTTATTTTGGTATTGAAAATGGTTTTCATAATGTTTTTATATCAATGTGTTGTATTGATATCTTGTGATTTGAAGGTGTAAATTTTATGTTTCCTTTATGCATGTTTTATGTGATACGATTATGTTGAGGTTCTTGGGAATTATTATGAAGACGGGTGGTTCCGTGATAAACTAAGGGAGAGTGAGCCCGATATAGCTCTCCAATGCATTGGGTAACGTGAAGGAGTGAAACGTTAAGGTTTCTCCGAAGAGATTTAGGGAATATACTGTGATGGGTATTCCAAACGTAACCAAGAGGGTTACTCCCTACGTAAGAATGTTATGAATACCTCAAGTTACCTTTATGTCTTATGATTTATATGATTTATTCAGGATTTTATGAGGTATGTTAAAGTGCTTATGTTTTATGGGTAAAGTATGATTTCATTCTTATGTATATATGTACCCATTTTTCCTTTCCATATTTTTATATCCCTTACTGAGCTTTTTATGCTCATTCCAAGTTTTTTTGAAATGTTTTTCACAGGTAAAGGGAAAGGTACATGATATTATGATAGTTTCAAGGAAGTGTCAAGAAAGAATCCATGTTTTATTTTAAATATGTTTCCATTGATGGGAAAGAAGAATACTATATTTATGTAACCACTTTGTTTATATGTGGAATGTAATGCAAGTTTTATGATCTAATTCTCTAAAACTCTAAACCTGAAAAGATCCTCAACGTGTAATCTTGTAATAACTCAAGATTAAGTAAGGTTTAAGGCTGGGGCCTTGTAGTTGGTATCAAAGGTCAGTTTAGATAACTTTAGGAGTTAGAATTCTATTAAATTATTATCCAAAAATATTTTTTTATGGTCAAATTGAAATGATATAGCATTTAAATACTACCATGTTGCTTCACATAAGGTATTTCTGTGATGAGAATGGTTTTCCGCAGAGGAAACAGGGAAGCAGTACTAGGAAGGCATGCAGAAGGAAATAACCTTCCGAATCAGCATCCTAAGATGGTCAGAATTAGAACTGAATAGTTTGTTGCAGTAATGGCGCAGTTGACTCAAGCGATAAATGGCGGTGGTATCCATACACGAGATCAGCCAGATCAACCACAGAGGAACATGTCAGTGGTGGAACATTTCATGAGGCAACATCCCCCATCATTCAGAGGATCATCTGACCCTGTGCTGGCTGAAAGTTATATTAAAGCACTGGAGAAGATTTTTGATGTCATGGGGTGTTCAGACAATCAAAAGGTTAGTCTTGCTATTTACCGTTTGGAGGGTGAAGCAGATCAATGGTGTTAGATGGTTAAAAATATCAGGGATGCTGATGAGATTGATGCTCTCGACTGGGATGAATTCAAAGGTATGTTTCTTGAAAAGTATTTTCCTAAGGCTGTTCGACTTAGGATGGAAAAAAATTATTGGAATTGAGGCAAGATGAAGACACAGTGGCTACCTATGAAGAAAGGTTCACTCGATTGGAAAGGTATGCTCCAAATTTTATCCGAGACCTTGATAGTAAAATCAATCGTTTTTTACTCAGGATTAAAGCCAAAATATCGAAGAGCATTAGCTTCTCGTGAGTTTAAAATTTATGAAAAACTTGTTTGATGTGCTGAGAAGGTGGAAATGGAGTTTGCCGATGATCAAGTGTTCTATAACAACCAGCAGAAGAAGAGATCAAGGTGGCAGGAGAAAGGGAAGAATTATTCAAAAAAGTCTGATGGTAAGAAATCTAAGTTTCCAGTTTGTGATAAATGTGGAAAAAGGCATACTGGGGAATGTCTTCTGAATTCTGGAATGTGTTACCAATGTGGTAAGATGGGACATAAGGCTCGTGATTGCACTGAAAAAGATCAAGGTGAAGGTAAGACCAAATTTGATTTACAGTTAGTGAAATGTTTTAAGTGTAATGAGATGGGTCACTATGCAAACGAGTGTCCGACAAAGAGCTTGAGTGATGAGAAGCAGTTAGACTACAAGCAAAAAGGGGTGGTGAAATCCTTTGAAACTACTTCAGCAGATGTCGGGCCATCAAATGAAGTTGTATCAGGTACTTTGTTTGTTTTTTCAGAATATGCCAGTGTGTTGTTTGATTCGGGGTCCACACATTCTTTCATCTCTGAAAACTTTTCTAGTAAAATGGGAATACCATCTCAATAAATGACTCCTGAACTTGTGGTAAAAACACCTAGGGGAAATGTTGAGGGATAAATAATTTATAAGAATCTTCCTATCCTTATCTGTGGAAAGAACCTACTTGCAAACCTTATTGTTTTACCTCTAGTAGAGTTTGATGTTATCCTGGGTATGGATTGGCTCTCTATTTACCATGCTAAGATTGATTGTAGAGATAAAGAAGTTTCTTTTCAAAAATACTTTCAGTTTTTGTACAAGAATGAACCCTTAGTGTTGATAACTTATCAAGAGGCCAAGAAACTTGTAAAAGATGGAAATGAATGTTACCTTGCACACATCGTTGAAAATAAAGAAACTGTTCAGATTAATGATGTGCCAGTGGTAAATGAGTATCCTGGTGTTTTCCCTGATGAGTTGCCTAGAATAATACCAGATCGGGAAGTTTAGTTTACTATTGACTTAGTTCCTGATGCTAAGCCAATTTCAAAACCCCCTTATCGAATGTCTCAAATTGAACTTTTAGAGTTGAAGGAGCAATTGAAAGATTTATTAGAGAAGGGTTTCATTCGACCTAGCACATCACCATGGGGTGCTCCTGTTTTATTTGTTAAAAAGAAAGATGGTTCAATGAGACTTTGCATTGATTATAGAGCCTTGAATAACATCACTGTTAAGAACAGATATTCTTTGCCTCATATCGATGATTTGTTTGATCAGATCCAGGGAGCTCAGTATTTTTCAAAGATTGACTTGAGATCAGGGTACCATCAGCTGAAGGTAAAGGAAGCAGATGTTCCGAAGACTGCATTCCGTACAAGATATGGCCATTATGAATTTGTAGTAATGCCTTTTGGGCTAACAAATGCACCTGCTGTATTCATGGACTTAATGAATAGAATTTTCCATGAGTTCTTGGATAAGTTTGTGGTGGTTTTTATTGATGATATTTTGGTGTTTTCTAAAAGTAAAGAGGAGAATGAAAGACATTTAAGGGTTATCTTGCAAACCTTAAAAGAAAAGAAATTGTATGGAAAATTCAGCAAGTGTGAGTTTTGGTTGCAACAAATTTCTTTCCTTGGTCACATTGTTTCTAAAGATGGGATAACCGTTGATCCTGCAAAAACAAAAGTTGTGGAATACTGGCCAAGACCCACAAATGTAACAGCGATTCGTAGCTTCCTTGGTTTGGCAGGCTATTACCGAAGGTTTGTTAGAAATTTTTCACAGTAATCTAGTCCAATGACTAAGCTAACTCGAAAGGGTGTTAAGTTTATCTGGACAAAAGAATGTGATGATTGTTTTCAGGAATTGAAAAGAAGATTGGTGAATGATCCAGTTTTGGCACTACCTTCCAGGAATGGTGAGTTTTTTATATAAAGTGATGCTTCATTGAAAGGACTTGGTTGCATCCTAATGTAGAATGATCAGGTAATTGCTTATGCTTCACGATAGTTGAAAACTCATGAGGTAAATTACCCTGCACATGATTTGGAATTAGCTGCTATTGTTTTCACTTTAAAAATTTGGAGGCATCATTTGTATGGAGTAAAGTGTGAAATATATACTGATCACAAAAGTTTAAAGTATATATTCACTCAGAAAGAGTTAAACATGAGATAGAGGAGATGGCTTTAATTAATCAAGGATTATGATTTTACAATTCATTACCATCCGGGAAAAGAAAATAAAGTGGTTGATGCTTTGAGTCGAAAAATTAATGCTTCATTAGAAATATTGTGTTTGGAACGTGATCCTTTGGTTAAGGATTTGATGAACTTTGGCATAGAAGTTGTTAGTGTAGGAAGTTCTTCTGTTTTTTTTTTCAGGTATCAGTGAGATCATCTCTATCAGATAGAATCAAGCAAGCACAGAAGCAAGACAGTGAGTTACAGAAAAAGGTAGAGCTGGTTCAGAAAGGTAAGTTGCCCGAATTCAACATTGATAATGATTGTGTTTTGAGATTTGGGAAGAGATTGTGTGTGCCTTATGATTCACAGTTGAAGAGAGAGTTGTTATGTGAAGCTCATAGTTCTCCGTTTTCAGTTCATCCTGGCAGTACTAAGATGTACAGAGATCTGCGGGAGTATTACTGGTGGGATGGAATGAAAAGAGATATTGCTGATTTTAATATGAAGTGTTTGACATGTCAACAGGTTAAAGCAGAGCGGCAGTTACCTAAAGGGATGCTTCATCCTTTACCAGTTACAAATTGGAAATGAGAGAATATATCCATGGACTTTGTTGTGGGATTACTGAAGACATCTCGAGGTAATAATGCAATCTGGGTTATTGTTGATCGCTTGACTAAATCTTCTCATTTCCTTGCTATACGAGATACTTTTTCCCTAGATCAACTTCCCCGTTTGTATGTTAAAGAGATAGTCAGGTTACATGGAGTTCCCCTCTCCATTGTATCTGATCGTGATCCTAGGTTCACTTCTAACTTTTGGAAAGGCCTTCAGAAGTCGTTGGGTACTGAATTAAATTTTGGTACAGCATTTCATCCTCAATCAGATGGGCAGTCAGAACGAACAATTCAGACCTTGGAGGATATGCTACGAGCTTGTTCGAAGGATTATCAGGGAATTTGGGACCAACATCTTTATTTGGTTGAATTTTCATATAATAACAGTTTTCATTCCAGTATACAGATGGCACCATTTGAGGCGTTATATGGGAAGCGGTGTCGAACTCCATCTTTCTGGGATGAAGTAGGTGAAAGGAAGTTGATGGGACCAGAATTGGTAGAAGAGATGGCAGAAAAAGTTTAGCTGATTCAGAAACACATGAGAACAGCTCAGAGTAGGCAGAAGAGTTATGCAGACAACAGGAGGAAGGATCTAACTTTTGAGGTAGGTGATCATGTTTTTCTCAAAGTCTCACCATGGAAAAGTGTGATGAGATTTGATAAGAAAGGAAAGCTGAGTCCAAGGTTCATTGGACCATATGAAATTTTGGAGAGAGTTGGATCAATTGCATACCGGGTGGCTTTACCTCCGAGTTTATCTCAGGTACACAATGTTTTTCATGTTTCGATGCTGAGAAAGTATATGCCAGATCTATCTCATGTTTTGAGTCCAGAGGTAGTTCAGCTAGAAGAGAACCTATCTTTTGAGGAACAACCGGTCCAGATTCTTGACCACAGGAAGCAGGTGTTACGAAATAAGGTGATTAATCAGGTAAAGGTTTTGTGGAAAAACTACATCATGGAAGAGGCAACATGGGAATCTGAAAATACAATGAGGGATAAGTACCCCCATTTATTCGATAAGTAAATAAATTGCGGGGACGCAATTTTCTAAAGGGGGGAAGGATGTAACATCCCAAGTAAGTAATGAATAATAGATATTTTTATCTATGTCTATTAATGAATTGGATAGTGTTTTAGAGGCTTAAAATGAAAATAAATCCAATCTTAAGCATGGAATACACTAATATTTTTTAAAGGATTGTTTTACTGCCTTTTGATGGAAAACCATTTTTAAATCTATATTTTGACAATTTTATAAGCTATGTTTGTCAAAATAAACTTATTCTTTATGATTGGGACATCAAAATTTACTTTGTGTGAATTTTTGGTATTTTTCTGACAATGTTCATTTTTTAATGAATAGTGAAAAATACTGCATTTTACATCAAAACTGCTTTTTAATCTACTTTATTTATATTGTTATATTATCTTTTGAATTAGTTTTAAATTTAAATTAGAATATATTTTTACCATTTAATCCAATGTTGGTCATTAGGATTAATTTCACTTTGGAATTGGGCATAAACTAATGCCAAACATTTCATAGATATTGTTTCAAAAAAACCCGCTATTTGTTTTGACAACGGGAATTATTTTTAAATCAATTATTCCAATTTCTGTGTTTGTAATTTGGTAAAATGGATTACATATTTGGAATCAGAAGGTACAAATTATGTAATCAAGACTCTTTTATTTTTGTACATTATGAATAGTAACGATGGTAATTATCTTTAATTATCTTGATTAATGAGTAATCAGGTAGTTAAAGATAATAAAATGATATCATAATAATACAAAAAGACCACAACATGTGTCCTAAGGCTATTGGTTGTCTCATGGCCGACCATGGAATGCCTTGTTCCAAACTTGGGGGCCCCATGGAATCAATTTTGTGAGAAAGTGACTTTTTATCTTTTTATTTTTAAAGAATGTTAAATGTGACAAAGAATGTATCACCTAAGTAAAATATTTTTTAATTTTGTCTACATAAATGATCTTTTGGACTATAAATATTCATTAGAAATCTAAAAAGATTTGCAACATCATAGTATTTTTTTCATAATTTTTAGACTTTAAATAAATTAAATTATTTATGACATCATGATGATGCAGCGATTACCTCATTAATAAAGGATTTAAATAAAATGAAATTATAATGTAAAATATATGACCTACACATGTCCAAAACCTATTGTATGGGTGTATTTAGAACCCTTATCACCTTACCCTCGAATTATATCAATTTGGGTCCTTTTGAATCCGAAAATAATTTTCAAATAAAGTAACATTTTTTTTACTTTCCAAGAGTGCCCCTCCTCTCCTCTTATAAAAGGCCCCCACCTCTACCTCCTTAACCACAGTCCCAAAGCCTTTGGCTCGGCCAACCCCTTCCCATTTTGTCTCTCCACTTCCCTCTCTTACTACTTAATGCCTCACTTTGGGCATAAGTCTTCCCAGGGAAGCCTTTGAGCTCAAACCAAAGGGAGTTACCCGATTTTAAGATAATGTCTTCACTTGAGTCCTTTTGTTTTATTTTGCTTCTCCAACCCCCTAAACTCTTTTTATTCATTTCTTTTGTAACAACTCCAGTATATTGAATATACTAGGATGTTGTTATAATAAGTATTCTAGCTACACTTACACACACCTACATCTAATGGTTAAAGGACATACTGTTTCTGTGCATGGTGAATTTATGCCTCCCGAAACGATGATTGTTCAACATTATTTTAACATCTTCAAAGGTGGACATTAAGATGTCACTATATTTATATATGATATATAATATGTTTATGGTTTCCTTAAGCTTCTGTATTTTTCATTTTGGGCATACCTTTATGGTTTCCATTATGGGTAAACGCGATATCTTCATTTAAGGAAGTGGGGACTACCGCCCCCTCAAAGTGATTTGATTAATTAAATACCATATGTGGGACGTATAAAGGATGGAACTATGATATTATATATGATATTATACTGGAATTATAATTTACCTTTATATCATTATGATTCAATTCTATAAAATATGAAATAGAAATGAAAGTAGCGTTCATGCGTACGTACGGCTTACCGTCTCCATGAACGGTGCATTTCATTTCTTACCTCTAAATTTTATGTAATATTATAAATGCATGAATGTACTGGATATATATGATATATATGATATCTACATCATGAATACCATTATGGATATAATTGATACATGAACAACTTGTAATTATAAAGGGTTTATTTTTGACTCAAGTACCAATGATCGTTAAAATGGCCGTTATTAACTTGAATAATTACATAGTGTTCATGACATGGAAATAAGTGATATAAAAGGAATAATGAACTTGAAAAGGTTATTAAACAAGTAGAAATTAACTCAAGTTTATTATTCAGGAGATTAAAGAACGACCGAGTCAAGTCGGACCCGAGGTATGGGACTTCTCTCAATCTCCTTTCATTGAGGCATATTTTGTTTTATACACAACCTTATTTTATACGGTGTATAAACCCCTTTGACTTTTACGTTTATCCAAAAGGAATCTTTTTTATACGAAGCGTTTTACTAAATGAAAAAAGGGAATGTTTTTGTCGTACGTATGCGGCGACAACGACTTCTCCACTGCCGTGACCATTATTTGAGTTTCGGCTTCCTCTACAAGCCATACCTTTTTTTAAAAAGAAAAATAAATACCATGTTTTAATTTTCTTTTATTTTGGTTTTGAAAATGGTTTTCATAATGTTTTTATATCAATGTGTTGTATTGATATCTTGTGATTGAAAGGTGGAAATGTTATGTTTCCTTTATGCATGTTTTATGTGATAAGATTATGTTGAGGTTCTTGGGCATTATTATGAAGACGGGTGGTTCCGTGATAAACTAAGGGTGGGTGAGCCCGATATAGCTCTCCAATGCATTGGGTAACGCGAAGGGGTGAAACGTTAAGGTTTCTCCGAAGAGATTTAGGGAATATACTGTGATGGGTATTCCAAACGTAACCAAGAGGGTTACTCCCTACATAAGAATGTTATGAATACCTCAAGTTACCTTTATGTATTGTGATTTCTATGATTTATTCATGATTTGATGAGGTATGTTAAAGTACTTATGTTTTATGGGTAAAGTATGATTTCATTCTTATGTATATATGTACCCATGTTTCCTTTCCATATTTTTATATCCCTTACTGAGCTTTTTATGCTCATTCCAAGTTTTTTTGAAATGTTTTTCACAGGTCAAGGGAAAGATACATGATATGATGATAGTGTCAAGGAAGTGTCAAGAAAGAATCCATGTTTTATTTTAAATATGTTTTCATTGATGGGAAAGAAGAATACTATCTTTATGTAACCACTTTGTTTATATGTGGAATGTAATGCAAGTTTTATGATCTAATTCTCTAAAACTCTAAACCCGGAATGATCCTCAACGTGTAATCTTGGAATAACTCAAGATTAAGTAAGGTTTAAGGCTAGGGCCTTATATGATTCTTCTTCTTTAGTGGTCTCAGTATCACTGTCCTTCAGAACAGTCTCTCTTCTTGGAAGATCTTTTAGAGGGATAGTTGCTCTGAAAGCTACTGTCCTTACAGGACTGTTAGGAAAATCAGGATCACTCCCATCATCAATGGGTGTGTTCTCTCTTGCAGAGTCCACAGCACCTTCAACTTCCTCTTCCTCATCTGAATAAGTCGTCTCTGGATCATCAGGCTTCAAACCTGGATCTCTCTTGTCTTTTGGCCTAGATGGGTGATTGGTAGGGTCAAACTTTTCATATACCTTCACTTCATCATTCACCCATGCCTTCTTCCAGGGATTCCAACTAATTTTCATGAATTTTCAAATAACCTTGGAGATACACACACTGTTCTTGGCCACTATCATCTCTTCTTGATTTCCAGCCACACCCTTTACCTTTAGCATTACTGAAATAAGATTGGAATGGAATAGGGCATTGGATTTTGATCTTTCCTTATTCATATCCTCCAATTGTGCCATTAGTAACCTACATAGGTTAATCTTCTTTCCATGCTTCAGTAAGTAAATTAAGAATATGTCCTGCTACTTCAGCACCACAAAATCTCCTCTCCTGGGACTAATTACATGCTGAATGAATTTGAACAGAAGCATGTCTTATCCATTCATCTCAGCTGCAATGATCTTCTTTGATTTTCAATTGCCTGTCAGTTCTTCCAGAGCTTTTTCATACTCAAAAACATCACTGTCTGGAGGAGCCACTCCAGAGTAGTAATCATATACTCTTTCATGAGGAACTCTCAAATAGGTAGCCCACTCAACAGACGAGAAGCTGACTTCATTTCCATTGACTCTGGATATTAGCCTATGCACATCATCTTCCTCTTCAAACTTCATATATTCATAGAATTATTTCACAAGCTTCAGGTAGTACAGTCCATTGTTATTGGCAAATCATTCGGTCCATACTTGGGCATCTAGTGCCTCCAGTACTGATGACTTGCTCGACAACATTCGTTCTTCACTTAACTCCTTCTCAGCAAAGATCTTTCTCTTGGTTAGATGTGGGTTGACAGGTCCCGTCGTGTTATTACTAGTGCCACTAGATTCAGCTCGAGTCCACTTTGGCTTTGGCGCATCCTCATTGACAATCGGGGGTCACTTGGTTTTGTCCATGGATATTGAGAGAGGTTTGAGGGTTTAAATGAAGAGTTTGGGTTTAGGAATTTCGAGAGCAAGGTTCGAGATTGAGAGAGGAAGGTGGATTGAGATATGTTCATCGCCTTTGGTTTTATCATTTAGGGATTAAAACAAAATAAAATAGAAATAATAAATAGGAATAAAAATGGTCCGAATTCCCGCAAAAATAAAGTCGAAGAGCGAGGTACGCAACAGTGAGATATACCAGTGAGGTATACCAGTAAGGTACAATGGTGAGTTGTAACAGTTAGGTTTATCAGTGAGGTCCAACTGTGAGGTCTAACGGTGAGTTCTAATAGTGAGTTCTGACTGTGAGGTCTCCTATGCTAAAGTTAATCATACCTAATTCATGTTTGATTTAATTTAACCTCTCAGAATTCAAAGGCTTTATGAATATATCAGCCAATTGATGTTCAGTGCCAATGAATTCAAGAGTGATATCACCCTTTTGATAATGATACCTCAAAAAGTGATGTCTCACATCAATATGCTCTGTCCTAGCATGAGATACTGGATTTTTGGAAATGTTAATAACACTTGTATTGTCACACTTTATAGAGACATGTTTGAATTGATATCCATAGTCTAGTAAAGTGTGTTTCTTCCACAGAATTTGAGCACAAAAACTACCAGCATCTATGTACTCAGCTTCGGCAGTAGATAATGCAACAGAGTTCTACTTCTTACTGCACCAAGATACTAGTGACTTGCCTAAAATGTGACATGTCCCAGAGGTGCTTTTCCTATCTAACTTGCAACTGGAAAAATCAGTATCAGAATAACTCAACAAATCATATGATTATCCTTTTGGATAAAATAATCCTAAGTTGAGAGTATGTTTGAGATATTTAAAAATCCTTTTAACAATATTTAAATGATATTATTTTGGATTGTCTTGAAAGCGATCACACATGAATACACTAAACATGATGTCAGGTCTGCTGTTTGTAAGATAGAGTAGACTCCTTATCATACCTTTGTAGTTGGTTTGATCCACTGGTTCCCCAGCTTCATCAGTATCCAACATACAAGTGGTACTCATTGGTGTGTCACTACCTTTACTAACATCCAAGGAAAAACGTTTTAAAAGATCCTTAATATATTTACTTTGATTAAAAACAATTCCATTTTTATTTTGAAAGATCTGAAATCCAAGGAAAATTTTGAGTTCTCCCATTAAACTCATTTCAAACTCATTTTGCATTATTTTTGAAAAATCCACACATAAAGAGTTTTTAGAAGATCCAAAAATAATATCATCCACATAAATTTTTACTATCAAAACATCTTTAGAAATCCATTTAATAAAAAGAGTAGGATCAGCTATCCCTTTGGTAAATTATTTTTAAATAAGAAAAGAGCTGACCCTATCATACCATGCTCTTGGAGCTTGTTTTAAACCATATAAAGCTTTATATAGTTTAAAAACATGATTGAAAAAATGGGGATTTGTAAAACTAGGGGGTTGTTCAACAAACACATCCTTGATTATATATCCATTTAGAAAAGTGCTTTTAACATCCATTTGATAAAGTTTGAAATTCAGATGAGCTGCATGAGCAAGTAGTATCATAATGGCTTCTAGTCTAGCTACAGGTGAAAAGGTCTCGTCATAGTCTATTCCTTCCTCTTGACTATATCCTTGTGCAACTGGCCTATCTTTGTTTCTAACTATATTCCCAGACTCGTCTACTTTGTTCCTAAACACCCATTTAGTGCCTATGGTCAAAGTGTCCTTGGTCTTTCCACTAAGTCCCAAACTTTGTTTCTTTCGAACTGATTTAGTTATTCTTGAATAGCCATTACCCAAAAATCATCATTGATATCATCATTAATATTTTTGGGTTCAAGATGTGAAAGAAAATCTTGATGTTCAACCAGGTTTCTTAGAGAAGCTCTAGTTTGTGTTCCTCTATTTAAATCACCTAAAACAACATCTATAGGATGATTCTTGAGAGTCTTAATACCTCTAGGAAGGGTTGAACTAGATTCTTCATTGTTGTCTGTTGGTTCATAATTAGCAGGTGCAGATTCTGGAAAATTTCCAGAACTGGATACTTTTACAGGGGATTCACTATCCTTATCATTAAAGTTAAGATTTGACAAATCTTCCTCAAGATGTTCAAGAGAGGTTTTAGGATCATGTGGATCAGTCTCATCAAATTTGACAAGAACTGATTCTTCCACACATTTGGTTATCTTATTGAACATTCTATAGGCTTTACTTGAGATAGATTACCCCAGGAAAATTCCTTCATCACTTTTGGGAGCAAATTTGTCAAGATTATCTTTCGTATTAAAAATTAAGACTTTGCAACCAAAAACTCTAAAGTAATTAACCTTAGGCTTCCTATTATTCCAAAGTTCATAAGGGGTACTTCTTAGAACAGGTCTAATTAAAACTCTATTGATAACATAACAAGCTGTATTTGTAGCTTCAGCCCAAAAATAAATAGGTAAGTCAGACTCATTAAGCATTGTTCTAGCAATTTCTTAAAGGGTCTTATTTCTTCTTTCTACAACTCCATTTTGTTGTGGTGTCCTAGGGGCAAAAAAGTTGTGACTATAGCCATTAGGTGAGAAGTAGGATTCAAACTCATGATTCTCAAACTCACGACCATGATCACTTCTCAAGGTCTTAATCTTAAGTCCACTAAGGTTTTCTACAGACTTTGAATGTTTGACAAAAATAGGAACAAGATTCACTTTTGTGAGCTAGAAAGTATACCCAAGTATACCTAAAAAAGTCATCTACAAGAACATAAACATAGTGCTTCCCATTTATACATAAAACTTTTGATGGTCCAAAAAAATCCATGTGAACCAACTCAAGTGGTTGAGAAGTTGAAACTTCTTTCTTTGGTATGAAAAAAACTTTGTATTGTTTTCCCTTTGGACAGGGATTACACACTTTATCAAGTGGAAATTATAATTTAGGAAAGTATCTAACTAAAAATTTATTAGATATCTTCCTAAGTGAGTGCACATTACAGTGTTCTAACCTTATGTTCCACAACCAAGACTCCTTATGAAAAGAATTTAAGCAGGAAACATTTTTTTTGGCTAAGGAATTTAAATCAACAGCATATACATTCTCATTTCTACATGTAGTGAAAACTAAATCATTTTTTGAATTGAAAACATTGCATGAATAATTTTCAAATTTAAAATTAAAGCCATCGTCACATAACTGAGATATGCTAAGTAAATTATACTTTAATCCATCAACAAAAAGTACTTTAGAAATTAATATTGTATTAGGGTTACCAATCTGGCCTAAGACGATGATTTTTCCTTTTGCATTGTCACCAAAGGTGACATGCCCACCATCAAATTTAATTAGACTTTTGAAGCAAGAATAGTCTCCTTTCATATGTCTTGAACATCCACTATCCAAGTACCATATATTATTACAGGAACTCTTTAAACAACTTCCCTGCAAAACAGATTAAACATGGGGTAATTTTGGTACCCAGATCTTCTTGGGTCCAGAGAGGTTAGCTAGTAAATCTTTGGGAACCCACATTTTCTTTATAGGTTTTCTAAAATCAAAAAACATATTTTGAGACATAAATACTGTGTTAGGTCATTTAGAAATTTTTTTCTCAAAAGATGGTCCAGAACTAGTAGTGAACTATCCATATTTTGGAACAAATTTGGTTTTGCTAATTTTTCTCTGTCCAGGATGATATCCTGGACCAGTTCTATATTTAAGAGCAATATGTTTTCCTAGCAACTGTGTCAAGGTATCTCTACCAGCAGTGAAGTTCTCAATATCTTTTCTTAATTTTTCATTAGATAATTTGAGTTGAGTGTTCTCTTTCAACAGTTGATCATTCTTTTCTTTTTCTACACTTAGATCTGTTTTAACATTACTAGTCAAGGCATGTTGTTTCTTCAATTATTTATATTTATCTTTTAGTTCATTGCAGGTATCTTCCAGAATATTTCAATATTCAAACAGTTCAGCCTTAGACATATTTACATCATTATTTGAATCACTGTTATTTCCAGAATAATCATTTAGAACAGGGGAAATAGGTAACTCAGATATGTTATTCATGAAGCACATGTTGGCATGATTATTTTCATAATCAGTAGATTCTGATTCACTTATGCTATCTTCTGAAGCACTTAAGGTTATTTTTATGGCTTTCTTGTACTTATTGTCCTTATAATAATATTTCTTTTTGAATTTGAAATTCGAACAGTCAGCCTTGATGTGTCTTTTCCTCTTGCTTTCATAGAAGACTATATCATCTTCCTTATCATATTTCTTCCAATCATTCTTCCACTTACCTTGTCGATCATACTTACCCTTGTAGTTTGGTTTTCTGAAAAACTTCTTCTTCCTATAGAAATTCTTAAATCTCCGGGCTATTTGAGCCATTTCTTCATCACTGTCTGAATCTGAATCTTCACTGGTTGAACTTTCAGTAGGTACATGTATTTTCTCTTTGTCTTTTCTCTTTGAAGTAGTAGACTTAAATGCCATGGATTTTCTCTTGGGTTTACCATATTATTCTTTTTTCACCTTCAGTTCTTCTTCATACATCATTAGTTTACCAATAAACTCCTTAACATGTAGCTTGATGATGTCACATGACTCTCAGATAGACACAGAAGTCCCTCTCCATCTGTCTGGAAAACATCTCAATATTCTCATGATTTGCTCCTTCTCTGGAACAGCTTTTCCCAGTGAACTCATGGTGTTGAAAATCTCATTAAACCTAAGGTACATGTCAGAAATGGGTTCATCAGGTCTCATCTTCAAATTATCATATTTAATAGTATAATTATTTAATACCATTTCCTTCACGTTGGTTGTTCCTTCATGAAAAACAGCCAAGGTGTCCCAGATTTCATGAGCTGTTTTACATGCATAAATTCGATTAAATTCCTTATATCCTAAAGAGAAGTAAAGGGAATTCATAGCTTTATAGTTATTGTTATAGTCAGACTTTTTAGCATCGTCCCAAGTAGATCTAGCAGTTTTTGGGATCTCATATTCTGATTCTATAGCAGACCAAATATCAAAACCAATACTTTCCAAATGAATTTTCATTTTAATTTTCCATTGAGCATAATTTACACCATTAAAGAAAGGTGTCATGTTAGTAGCAGCACCTTATAGAATATTTTCCATAACTAGATTTTAGAAAATATATTAAAGAGATAAAATTTATAACTATCATACATTTATGATCTTTAAGATAAAACTAAAATCACAGTTTTAAAAACAGAGGGTTTGAAAACTTTTTATAAATAAAAAAATGCTACCTCTGATACCAAATATTGGTCGGAGTGGATACTCAAGAGGGGGGTGAATTGAGTTCAAATTAAAATTTCTATTAAAAACTTTTAGGATTAAAATCCCCCAAATTAAAACATCCCAGTCAATTAAGGCAGTAGAGATATAAGTGACTTATTGTTCAACAGGTTTCTCAAAGGTTGATTACACCTTAGTTGAATCAGTATGGGAACTAATTTGACTTTTGAAACAAGTTTACTAAATGAATTACATATACACACTAACTAGAACTAACTATCAGAGTGAGTGTAAAAATATATTTTTGTCTTTGGAAATATAAGCACAGTGGATAAATGAAAAACAGAGTAATGGAAAGATGAACACGACAATTTAAACAAGAGGTTCGGTCTTAAGTCAAGACTTAGTCCTCTCCACATGGTGATCACCTTCCACCAAGCAATTATATTAAGAGTGATACACAGCCTGTATCGGGATTTACAACAATTTTTACAAACTGTCTAGGTTTTTCAACCTCTACCATAGTTATACGTGGGAAAAGTTGACTACCAATCCACACTGGGCTTCTTCCACATTTATACGTGGGAAAAAAATGTATAGAGTGTTTGGTATGGGGATTTTCAGTATCCCTCAGTTCAAGCACAAGAGTCAGTGTGTATAACACAGACACACTGCTCACAAATGTAAAATACTTAAACACAGTAGAGCTAAAGATGTTAGGGATAAGTTTAGAATGCTCTGTTGTGTTGGCAGATCAGCTCTGGGCTCGTTGGAATGAAGGAAATGAAGTTTTGGTCTTTCTCTACAAGTTGCCTCCAAAACAGAGTGTTGCAACTTCCAGGTTATGACTTCCAGATGTATAGATAATCAGCTTCTTGGGTTTTAAAGCTCTTTGTATCACACCACTATAGCTTGAAAAGTTTCTTTCAATAGATCTTCGTAAAGCATTGTGTTCTTCAGAATACGTGCTCGAGTGTTCTTCTTATTTCTTGTATTTTTGGGTGGTGTATGTGTCTCTCTTTTGTATATTCAATATATTCTATATATTCTTGATGTCTGTATCTACTCATATATATATATACACTTTTCCAGCTTATCTTTCTCTCATTTGGTTCAGCAGGGGCTGATAAGAGAAATGTTTCAACCACGTGTGGTCTTCCTTGTACATCTTACTGTTTCCTGATATGCCTGCAAATATCATTAAATTAATGTCAGATGCATTAATTTGTCTAGACATGACCGTTATGATAGTATTAATAAAATTGGTAATGAAAATAATAGAATATAATTATACTGGTAGCAAATGCATGTCACATGGTAAACTTCAATGGTAGTCTCTCCAATTGTGGACTTCATCGGTAGGCTATTCAACTGTGGGATTCATCAGTAGGCTTAATCAGTGGTAGACTTCAATAATAGGCTTCTAACGGTAGATTTGTAACATCATACTACTTCAACAGTGACCTTTCCAATGGTAGACTATCTCAACAGGTAATTTCATTAATGGTGGAGTATGTCAATCAGTAGACTTTGAACAGTGAAGCTCTCAATAGAAGACTTTAGAAAGAGTCTGACAGTGAACTTCTAACAGAATCCTTGTTATAGCAGTGACCTTGTGACGGTGACTCTATCTGTGAGATTTTGTAAGCAAATAAATGGTAGACTTATGACAGTAACCTTGTACTGGTAGCTTATATCAGTGATAGTAGATCTTCAACAGTAACCTTCTAGGATTAGTGACCGAGAGTAAAAGTGAGCTATAACAGTGACCTTGAACAGAAGACTCTTACCAGTAGCCTTTAACAGTGAACTTATATTTAGATAAATATAAACTGTAAGCTGATGCAGCAAAGTCATGAGACTAAGAATATAAATTGTTTAGGATAAAGCAATATAAATATAGATTAAAAAGGGTTAGAAAATGGCTTAATATATCATGATCAATATTTAAACATGATTTGGGATTATCAAAACAGGTGAGTCCAACACCATTACACATATACTTTCAAATAATTTAAGAAAAACAATAGTTTAACAATCCTTAGATGTTTCTTTATTCCATAGTACCATTAAATTTCCTATACAACATTACTCTTGATAAACATACAATCATTCCACTACTTTCTTAAACTTTTGACTGAGCTTCATCATTTTATTCCTCAAAACTTCTTTCATCTCATATATCATTTTTAGTCTCTTCATCATCAACAACATAAATACTACCCATATGACTATGCTGATTCTCCTCTTGAGATTTTCCCTTAGGGAATTGATTTTCATAATTCCCATACATTCCACATCTAAAACATTTAACCATTGTTGATGTCTTAGCAATGCTGTTATCCTTGTCTGTTGTGTTAAATGAACCTTTTCTTTTACAATTATTGTCTTTGTGTCCTTCTTTTCCACACCCAAAACATCTTCTAGTTCCTTTGAAACATTCTCCTTGATTCTTATTCCCACATGATTTACATGAGAGAAATTGAACTTTCTTTCCCCTATGATCATCATGAAACTCCATCTTTCTCTTATTAGCTGAGTCAGGAAACTTACCAAAGTTGAGATTATTGATCATATTATGAGATTTATTATTAGAAATAATAACAATGTTTGGACTTTCAAATCATGTTTCATTTGTTTTCTCATGAATAATATCATTCAATTTTCCATCATATTCTCCATTAACATGAATCCTCTTGTTTCCGTCCATTTCCTAAAACCCAAAAAGAATAGTGTGAGAGACAAAAATCATACTAGGAAAACAACATAATAAAGGAGGATTACAATCAAAATCTAAAATATTAGGTTTAATTATAAGATAATTACCATAATTCTAGGACTATAACCTATACTTAAAATTAACATTAGGAAAATCCCTACATATACATTAGAAATATCGCTAGGGATCTCATTAAAGTTTTTTTATTTTAGTTTCCAAAGGTTAACTAAACCTTCGCTCTAATACCAAATGTAGAGACCCAAATCTTGACGTACATGGACATTACATTACCTTTGCAGAATACTTAATACATAACCAAAATAGACACCCAAAGACCATATTAGTTTAGTGTCTTTGGAAACTCGGTACAAAATCTTCTAATCATGGTGAAAGATCTTAAGCATCTACCATAAAGACCTTCCCCTTTTGTTTTCCTACCTAAAACCTTTATTTATATCCTATGGAAAAGAAAACATTGAAAGGGTGATCTCAAATGCTCAGTAAGGGTAATCATGGAGAACATAACACAAACCATAAACATTTGAATGTAAAAACTTAAACATAAAATCTAAACATCAAAATCTTGAGCAATGACATAAATTTTGGAAGTACGTAAGGCATTGATCATAAAGTACCATTAATAATGAGAAAATAGCATGGAAATAAAACATGGAATTTTTTAAAACCATTAAGTACATAATATGATTTCCATAGTAGCCAAGGAATTGCTGCTAAGACCATCATAATGGACTAAGTCCATTATTGAACCAGATTTACTTGTCATTCTAGCCTTGTATTACTGAACCGAATTTAGTTGTCGTTCCAGCCATGTCTATCTCATGAGATATAAATCTTTACCCAATAAATTGGAGGGATATATAGGTCCCACCCATATCATAATGAAACCATTCTTTTGTGTGCCTCAAAATAATCATAAATCATTCATCATAACCCAATTATTAAAATGGGTTTCATATACATCATCCCATCATAACATAATCCATATAAAACAATGGATATAATTTCATCATAAACAAAATAAAACCATGTAAATAATATGGACATTATACATGAAATGTATTTATATTAAAGAATTTCATCTTAGATGGAAAATAGTTTTGATAAAACACTTGAAATGAATTTTTTAGGAAAATATACTTTCTTTATCAAAATCATTTTCTTTTCTCAAAATGCTGTGAAATTTTAAAAGAAAAATAATTTCATTCAAAATAATCATGAAATATTGAATAGGAAGCTTCAAGGAAATAAAGCATTATGAAACTGTAAAAATATGTTCATGCCGTATAAGTTTAAAAAAATGTTATCCTCATACTTTTTCCGGAAAATTCAAAAAGTACCTCGTATGGTAAACAAAAGAAATATTCCTTCCATACCATGTGCTAAAAGTCAACAAAGGGTAAAAATGACATTAAACATACATGGAATAATAGTAAAAACTTTATGAAAACATTTTTTATAAAACATGGAAATGGATGATAAATATTACCCCCGGTAAATACTTATGAATAAACAATCTCAGATAAGAATTAGATTGTAATAAGTATCCCTTACCTTAGGTCTGATATTCTTTGTACATATCCAAAACTCCTGTATAATTATTTAAATAATGTCATCGACTTATTCCAGAATCATAGTCATTTTTATGATATCATATATGGTCATATTTATTCATTCAATTAATTTATATAAACATTATTCAATGAATATCATGTAGAACGAATCGCATCACATCGTGGAGACGGTAGGTCGTACGTACGCACGAGCGATGACTTCATTCTCATGATTGTGGAATTGTATTAAAGTGTATGATGTATAATATTTCAGAATAAATATAAATTTACAATAATAATATATAGTTATTTATTCCATCATTATATTTATCAAGTATGTTGGTGATGAAAAAATATTACACCACGGCGTGGAGATGGTAGGTCGTACGTATGCACGCGTGGTGATTTCATTTTTCATAGGATGGATAGAAGATATAATACAAAGGTTTCATATTAATAATAACATATCAGTATACAAGTGATAATAGAGTTATTACTTAAGAATGAAACAACTCATATAGAGGAATTAAAAGAAGAAATAAGTTTGATGGAATCGGTAAAGGATATTACCTCTTCTTCGACGTGCCTCTTATAAACCTCCTCTTAGGGAACTAAAGTTGGTTTTTGAAGAATACCAGGACCTCTAGTATGTTTATAGAGAAGTTGATAAGGGAAATTTGTAGGGTTTGGTTGAGTTTGAAATCTCAAAATGGAGTTAAGATAAGAGTGAGGAGGTTCCCTTTTATAAGAGAGGAGAGGGGCACTTTTGGAAACCTCCAAAATATTAATTTATAATAAACTCAAAACCCACCTAAAACCTCCAAAAAAGACTCAAATTTAAATATTATATGACATAGGGTTGTAATATCATCAAATAATAAAATTTAGACATGTTTTGATTTTATTTTAAACCTTGTCATTTTGATTTATCTTTATTTAATCTATTTGATTTTATTTGTGGTAATAATATACTAAATTTTAAATTGTTATAAATACTTAGTTATGTGTTATGAATTTTAAATAATTAGATACATAATTACATTTTATACCATATATCTTTTAATTTGTAATTTTTAAATATTTTTTTGTGATTTTTAAACAATTTAATAATATGTTATTTTTATAAAATACCAATAGTGTCAATTTTGAAACTATTAAATTATTTGAATTTAAATAAAATCCACATAGAAGATATGTTAGAAAAAAAATATTTAATAGATTCATAACATGTCATATTTATCTATAAATTTTTTGGAGTAGATTAATTAGTTCATATAATATTTATTTTAATATTTTTTAAACCAATTATTTTTTATTTCTCTTAAAAAATAATTACGACAAAATTTTTGTGTCATTACTTAATATAATTATTTTTTTCATAAAAATTAAAAATAAAATACTATTATTAAGATAAATCTAATAGATTTCATAATAATACTTTTAGTCAAATTTATCTTCAAAAACAACTAACCTTTAAAATGTTATCTTTATTAAATTATGAAGGTGACAACTTTGATATCATTGAAAATAAAATAATATAAATGTCATAATCTGTTTTATAAGGATAAAAATGGTTTACAAGTCGAAACATGGATGATTATGATGTAGATATACTCTAAAACTAAATTTTGGTCAACTGTTTGGGCCTTTTTATGGGTATTATTATTTTAATAAAAACTATATTATTGATTTTTCACTAAATAAATAATTTCTGCATCATTCATGTATAAGCTATTAAGGTAATTATATATTTCTTAAAAATTAAAAATAAATTACCATGATAAATAAAAACATTTTATATTTCAAATTAGTATTTATAATATAATTTATATTCTGTATAACCTTATATTAAATGTACATTAATTATTAAAGTTTGAGTGAGACATATTTCACTTTTCTTTAAATAAAATAAATTAAAGGTCTTAATCACATCTAAGTGTGTTCCTGTAGACTCCATTTCGACCCAAATATGTTTTAGTGAGAAATATAATCAACCTATTATATCAAGGATAGTGTTATGGTAATTATATTATATTATTTTTACCCTTAATTACCCGATTTACCTTTAACTGTGGTAAATAAAATTTAACGTAGTTACTATTCAAAATGCCTAAATATAAAATTTATCTACTTACATAATTTGAACCTCCAGATTCCAAATATGGAATCTATTTTTAAAAATTAAAAACACATAATTTGAAAAAAAATTAATTTAAAATTAATCCCATTGTCGAAAAAATGGGTTTTTGTTTAAAACATTGCAAAATATTAAAATGATTTTACCTATGAATTAAATGTAAAATTAATGATAATGACATAAATTATATTAAATGGTAAAAATTTATTATATTTATACTTTAAAACCATTAAATATTTTAATTTAACCATATAAATTATCTTGATGATGAAAATTGTTTTTAATTAAAATTTTGCGTATTTTTACGATTTATCAAAATATGAAAGTTAACAGAAAAATATTAAAAAATTATCCCAAGTAAATTTTTATATCCTTATTTCAATGAATAAGTTTATTTTTTAAAATTTAACTTATAAACATTTCAAAAACTAGATTTCAAGTGGGTGTGCCATCAATAGGCAACAAAACTACATTTGTTTGAAAATTACTTATTTCACCCAACAAATTTATTTTTTTCTTATACCATGTTCTAGAATATGTGTAAGATTAATGATAATGTTATAAAATTAAAAATTTGACTAATACTATTCGTAACAGCTAGTTCATAATAATATTATAACAATATATCTTTGTTTAGTGAAACTCAGTATTGCATACAACACACGCTATTGAGGAAGGTCGCTCTTACGTGAAACACAAGCCAAGTTAGTGTTGTGTGAAAGATTCCTTTGGTGTTGCATATAACATAATAAAGTATTATTTCATTGAAAAAAATCTATTTTTAGTTTTTAATTCTATCAAAAGAAAATGAAATTGTAAAACAATCCAATAGTAGTGTTGCGTATACTACAAGCTAATACGGTGTTGCATATATCGCAAGCTAATCTTGGTGTAGCGTACAACACAGGACATAAATAAAATTAAAATGAATCTTTCTCATAAAATTTTGGGGTGTTACAAAAACCCTTTTTCATCTCTTTTTCCATCCTATGGGAAATGAAAACATCACCAATGTGTATGGGTCGACTACCACCTCCATGAAGCGTTGTGTTTAATTTTTAATCACTTGATAATATGGTTGGTTAAAATGATGTAACAAATGAATATATATGATATTTATTACATAATGTTGATCCTATAAATATAATATAATTCTTATCATCTTACCCTACCATTCGTTGGAAAATGATAACACCGCTCGTGCATGCATGTGGACTACCACCTCCACAAAGTGATATGAATCATTTTTCATCTCCACTGTATAAGTATGGCCATAAGGATGAAAATTATGAATAAGTATGACATGTATAAAATATTTTTTATTTTAAAAAAGTAAAATATTTTGTTATTTTTTTATTTTCCACCCATTATAAAAATTAAAACTTCATTCATGCATACATACAAACTAGCATCTCCATGAAATGACATGGATCATTTTTCATGATCACCTTATATGGTTGGTTTTAAAAGTGTATTTAATATATTAATATGATATTTATAAAATTTTTAGTATTATGAATTTAATGGAACCATAACCACTTTGACCATGGTCAAATCACCAATGTTGTTTTGAGGTTAAAAAATCGGATGTCCTCAAAACATCCAATCTAAAATTAACTATTTTAATAGAAAAATAAAACCTAGTTATGAATGAAATAAAAGGAATATTTATAATTAATAAAACATTAAAAGGTTTATTAAAAATCAAAAAACTAATATAATTTTATTATTCAATATTTTGAGGACATACGATGTTTTACAAGACTTAAGGTAAGGTATTTCTCATCCAAAATTTATTCCTTTGACACTCGTTCCATTTTCACTGCATGTTTTATTTTATATGGATTATATAATTACATATAGTTGTATTTTATAATTCATTTAATGAAATTAATTTGTTTTATAAATCTTTTCTATGTTTTCTCTTTAAATGATCTTTTGATTAAAAAGTTATCGATTTGGTAAGGGATTTTTCTATATCCATGTTATTTAAAATTCACCAAGTATGTTCTTATTTATAAATAAAATATTTTTAAAGTTCATTTTCAAATAATATTTTATTTTTTAATAAATTATTAAAATATAATCTTTTTAACATTTAACATATGGGTCATTTTGACTTTTTTTGAAAAATAATGTTTTTTATTATATAAGGCATGAACGCATTTTCCCAATGTCATAGAAATTATTCATTATTAAGATTCCACTAAATTTTTAAAATGGATATTAAAAAATATCTTATTCTAAATAATTTAGGTATTATGAATTTTAAAGAGTTTTCATAGAAAACTGTATATTTATTATTATGGTAATTCTAAAATGAAAAGTTCTTTTCTTATAGTTTCAAAAGTTTCTTAACGGTTTTATGATTAAAAGAGGAATATTACAACTTTTTTGTTCATAATATGTTTCTTAAGAATTATAGAAATTTATTGGTGAGCTAGATATAGCTCATGATGATAGGTGAGCCTTATATAGATCTCTAATGAATTGGGTAATGATGTAGTCATTGATGGTGAAAACGATGGAGACAACTAGGTAGGTTACTCTTATGGAATTAAGTGGAATTAAATTATTCTCTCATGGGTGAAATAAAGTTAAATAGACTATGAATATGATGCTCTAAATTACCTATATTATGTTGAAAAAAAGTTTTTTATGGAAATATTTTTATTTCATGATGTAAGAAACTTTAGGAACTTTTAATGGTGATAGATTTATTTTTTAAAGAAATGTTATCATGAGTTTCAACATGTCTTAGAATGCCTTAATTGTTTTTCTTGTGCTTTATAATGGGTTTCAAGGGTTTTATTTGAAAAAAATATTAATTTTTAATTTTGAAAATATTTTATTTTTGTGATCAAGGTTTTATGGTGAAAAAGGTAAATTTCATCATGGGTTTTCATGTTTTCACTCAATTAATGGGAATATTTTATTTTTATACTTGTTACTAAGATTTTTTTCTCATCCCACATTTTTAATTATTTTTTATAGGATATATGGATGTGTAATAATGTTATCAATATTGGGATTTTTTCTATCATGACTCAGCCTAAAAAAATCAAAAATGTCTTTAATAAAATAGGGGTGTGAATATAAAACTTTATTTTTGTGAAAAAATGTATACTGTATAAAGGTTTCCCCTTTCTTATGTAATATTCTTACCTTATTATTTAAAATTATGAACCCAAAAGATCCAAAAATGGAAGAAATTCCAAACCTAATTATAAATCATATAATTATGGTTTTTTTAAGTTACAGGTCATTATATATCATCTCATTTAAATCCTCATCCAAAAATCCATCATTGTTGACACTACATTCCCTATCCATGATAAGACACACATGCTACCACAAATGCAGAAACCCATCACATTGAAGATCCTCCATTAAAATTGTGTTCACCATCACCAATGAGCCACAAAATTTTTTGGTACCAAACACATAGAGAAAGCAGATAAACATGGGATTTTAAAAAATTATTTTCAGAAAAATTTTATAAAAACATCTCCAATCATAAGCATACTGATAAAAAATCTAAGGATCTAATGTGGAAGGATTTATTAGAAAAAAAGTAAAATTGAATTGTTACCTCATTTGATTAGAATACATTGGTGTGCTATAATTATATTCAATGATCACTCCTGAAAGGAATGAATGTTGGATCCCACTTTATCTTCCACACATGATTCAAGAGTTTTTTAGAGTGTCTAACATTGGATTTAGTGTGGTAGAAAAGATTATAGATGAACCTTTTGGCCTCCTGGTGATCATTGTTGCAATTTTCCTTCAATCTATGAAGAATTACTTTGACCATTTTCTTATAATAGGTTCCTTATCTCACTAATATATAGAAGGAATGATAGAGGAGATCTCAAATTCATAGGATAAACTATCTCATTAATTTGTTCTTACTCTAAATTAAATAGGTAGCTTTATAATTTCAAGAAATTACACTATGACCCCCGAATATATATTACCACCTAAATAATACATAAATGACATCTTATGATCTTTTAACTATATAATAAATTTCATTTATATTTTTATCACTTACTCATAATATAATAAATATATTACATGATTAGATATGAGTCTTTTTCTTAAATAATTCCACCCAAAAATATTAAATGAACATTTAATATAATAATATTCATTCGTAAAATATTTTCAGATGTATTATCTAAATAAATTGTGAATAATTTTAATAAATAAATTCAATACCAATTATTCTAAACCTGAATAATGTGAATTAATTGATTCCATGGAAATCATTTAAGCTCAAACATCACCTAAACCTCGTGGTGGGGAATTCTATATTTTATACTCTCATTCATAAGAATAATACTGACTTTTGAATACTCTATGTGTGTGACCCTCTTAGCCCTTATCATAATAGCATTGACTACTACTCATAGACTTGGAATGGAATCTAGAAACCCATAAAGTCCCATAAATAGATAATGTATAGTCATAATAATGGAAACATCTCCTACAGACACACACCATGTAAGATAATCACTTTGCCTCATGATATTTCATAAATCTACATGAACAACTTTTGTCACCATCATTACATGATTTATTTATTATATAACATACTTGATGAAATTACCATCTTCCATCATATCCATGGATTTAGTGAAGGTACTACCATCCTAGTCAATTGGAATTAGACATATCTCTTACTTTTGGAAGATATAAATAATGTTTTGATCATTCAGTCAATTTCATTCCACCAATGACACACCCAACACAAGTTACCTCACCACAATATAAATGTCATTTTTTCATATAGTATCTATGTACTCAATGAAATGGTTAACATTGATAATGATCTCAATTCCAAATACCAATACACATTCACATATATAGAAACAACCAATGAAACCTATAAAAGGTATTGATCCTATTAGTATTTCAGTCCTCATGATCTCATATACTCAATATCACAAAGTAAAAACTTCATGAAATGAAGTCTCGATGCTTTTGATACCCCAACACCTGATAGTAAAAAATATTTTATTTCTTGTCAGTATGATGTACCTAGACCATAGGGAATATGTTTAAGATTACTATTATGGTATCTCAAGGTTATATTTATATTTGGTAATTTATATATCCTTTACATTTGACATTTAATATAAAGACATTACTGATTATATAGTACACATAGAAGTAGTTTTACTATAATGTTAAGAGAAAACACATGAATATATCAAAATGTATACATGTTATGTTAATAAAATTATATACAATAATTGGTTCTAGGTCACCCACTCACAACACTCCCACTTTCACTAGAGGAAACTGCTAACAACTATCATCCTACTAGCTCTCACATGAGAATCATGCTTCTTCTGAGATATGGATTTTGAAAGGGGTTCTACCGTGTTATCCTATATAAAAACTCCACTAAACATGACTTCACCTCTCTAAATAAAATACAAAAATAGATAAAATATCTGAATTATATGCTTTTTCTTATAGTGTGACATGGGATCCATGGAAAGTACCATTATTGTAGTATTATCGCAATAAACTGTAATTGGGTCTCTAATGTTTGGTAAAACACCAATATATAAGAAAATGTTGTGCATAAAAAATAATTCCTTAGTTTCATCAGAAGCTATTATATACTTGTATTCTATATTAGAATCGGTGACCATGTGTTTCTTTGATCTTTTTTAGATCACTACACTATCAGTCAGGAAAAAATACATAGACTGACTTTGATTATATATCATCGTGATCAATTTGGAAACTATCATTAGTGTATCACCTCTCTACTAGCTCTTAATACCCAATATACACTGAATATACCCTTTTTATGTCTCAAGTATTTCAGTATAGTTTTTACAAGTATCCAATATAGCTCTCTTATAGTAACTTGATATCTTCCCACCACATTTAAATAAAAGGAAACATCAAACCATGTACACAAATTATCATACATGATAGATTCCACTATCAAAGAATAATGTATTTCACTCATCCTCCCAATCTCCTCTTATGATTTTTGACACATATTCTTGGAGAGATTTATACCATGTGACATTATCAACAAGCCTCTCTTCTATTTTTCCATATCATACCTTTTGAGTACATTGCTAATATATATACTTAAAATTATACCAAGAAACATTTGAGATATATATTGATAGACCTTGATCACTATAATATAAGATATTTTACATAGTTATTTCATGGAGAAGGACTCATTTAATCAAGTATTAACAATATGTAATAATTTCACTTTATTCCTAATAATTGTATGTCATCAACATATAATACTAGAAAATTATGACATTTAAACTAACCATATTATAGACCCATGTCCATCTTTCATTCATGATGAAACCAAACTCTATTATGGCCTGATCAAAATGAAAATTCCATTATCATGATTAATGTTCCAGCCTATAAATGGATATATATATATATATATATATATTGAACACTTTATTAGAACTCTCTGGTATAATAAACCCTTTAGGTTGAGTCATATAGATGTCTTAAACTAGATTTCCATTTAGAAAAAAAATTGATATCCATTTTCCAAATCCCATTATCATGGAAGGATACTATTATAATAAATATTCTAATAGATTTTAACATTGCAGTTGGTGAGAAGGTTTCATCATAGTTTATTCCTTAATGTTGTATGAAATACTTTACAACTAGTCATTCTTTATAGGTGTTAATTTTAGTATTCATGTCCATATTTTTCATGAATACATATTTAAACCAAATAGGATTTACATCAATTGGAGGGTCTGCCAAAATCCAAAATTTATTTTTGTATATGGATTCCATCTCAAAAATCATATCTTCTTTTAATTTACCAATTTTCTTTCCATTTATTATTTCCTTCTAGGTTGGAGGCTCATTATTTTCAAGAAGTAAAGTGTCACAAGACTTAGTGATAAGAAAACCATATCTCTATTGTTATCTAACATCTCTAGTAGAACTACCTAGTACATTTGTCATGGGAACATCTTAATTTACCACTGTCTCTTGTAGAGACCATTATTATTCTAAATCTTGTGCATCTAGAGAATCAACTTCATCAAATTCATTATTTATCTCATTATTTTATTTGGAAAAAAATAAACTTTTTTTAAATATGTAATTTCATTAAAAACAAATGCTATTACTAAAGGGATATATAGGTAATATCCTTTAGTTTCCTTAGGATAACCTTAAAAGATACACTTAATTCTTTGAGATGCTTTTTTTCATTTGGTATTGTCTTCATGAATGCCTTGCATCCCCATGCACCCACATGAGATATAGTGGGTTTCTTTCCACACCATAACTCAAATGGAATCCCATTTTTTTCTTATTTATTACTTGATTTAGTGTATGAGTTGATGTATAATATGAATAACCCAAAAAGTATAATGGTAGTGTTTCATGACTCATCATAGATCTTACCATGTCAATAAACGTACAATTTCTCATTTCACTTACATCATTCCATTAAGGTGTATAAAGAAGAGTGAGTTGGGATAATATCCCATGCGCTTTCAAGTGATTGATGAATTATTAGTTTAGATATTCCCCATCATGGTCTGAGTAGGGTTTCATTATCTTTTTACTAAGATATTTTTCTTCTTACCTCTAATATTCTTTAAACATATTAAATTAATTTAACTTATAAATTATTGAGTAGATATATATACACCAACTACATTCATCGGTAAAAGTAACGATGTAAAAAAACTCACCCCTTGAATATATAGTAAATAGACCACATAAAATAGTATGAATCAATTTTAGTAGTTATGTGTCCTTTACTCCTTTCTTAGTAAAGGTTACTTTGATCATTTCCCTTTATAAGCAATCATGGAATACATCCAACGGTTTCAACTTATTAGTGTCCAAAAACCCTCCTTGATGTAACTTATATAAACACTTATAATTTAAATAAATAAGTATGTAGTGTCATAGGAGGGTAAAATATGAGTTATCTCACTCGTTTTGGTTACTGACTTCCAATAAATTTTTTAAGCTCAAGTATATACGCTCTATTTTTAAGATTCACCATAGTATAATATATATTATTATAATAAAAGAGACAAAATTTATTTTCAAACATGAAATAAAACCCCATACTATATAAACTAAACATTGAAATTATGATTCTAGATACTAATGTTTCATGATAATATTTTTTTTATATAATAACTAAACTACTTGTTAAATTAATAAGATAATATCCCACTACTAAGGATTCTAGTCTCACACTATTTGTAGCCCAAAGATCCACCTCACCCTTCATAATGTTATAGAATCTACTTGGTTCCTATATATTAAAACAAATGTTTGATCCACACATTGTTCTTATAAATAAAGATAGATTTAATTCAATTACAAATATTCCTGAGGAAAAAGAACCACCTTGCTTCTTCATCCCAAATGTGTAACTCTTCTTCTAAAGTACCTTTTTTTCAAAAGAAAATGAAACCTCCTTCTATTAATTACCATCCCTCTATATATTTTTCTTCTTGGAGTGTGGTGCATTGGTTTCTTTTTCTTGGACTTAGACTTTGACACCTTAGTATTTCCCTTCCTTCTTTTTTTCATCATAATGACTAAAGAGTTAGAATTCTTCATATCCTTATCCGCTTGGAAAACTAAATCCAATAGAAATGGGAGTGAATTTTTCATGTTATTAATTTTATAATTAACAATGAAAGGAAAAAATTCTAGTAGTAAATATTAGATAATGAGTTCAATCTCCATTTATTGGTTTATCATGAACCCAAGGGGTTTTAGTCTCCCAATATACCCAATCATATTGAGTACATGAGGGCCTACCTAACTTCTTTCAGTTATCCCACACCTATGAAGTTAATTAGATCTCAAAAATCTTTATTTTTAGGTTCTATTTAGATAAATCACTTGAAAATAAAACAACATTTTGTGGGCATTTTCATCCTTACTCATTTTCTACAGCTCATTGTACATAGGTGACAACATGATTGACTATGGATATAGTGAATCATCTAATTGCTTCTTATACTTTTCATTATCCATATTTTTTTCTCCCATGGGGGTCTTTGGGTAGTTTAGATTCCAACTCATAGAGCTTCCTCTCTAGTAATATTATTATGTACAAGTGCCTTATGACTCCAAAAAATGTCACTTTTTTTCTTATGTTTATACAGTTGATTTCCCCTTGAGATTAGGGTATCCTGGGTTGATATTTTAATGTTTATAGAAATTTTATAATGTTTTACAATTGGTCACATGGTTTAGGAAATTATCCAATGGAAAAAAAGTGACTAGGGACGTTTTGTATAATAGAAATCATACAAAGACCACACAGTTTAATAAAATATTTTTTCAAACTATGTCACCTACTCGGTTTTGATAGTTTTTTTCATTTAAATTTGTTCTTATTTTGATATTATTCCAAAAGATTCTCCACTCATACTCCTCTAATATATGAACCTCCTTAGGTCCTCTTATACTCTTTTAATCCCTTCTAAGGTGGATTCTTAGTGGTTTCTTAGTGATTCTTTACCATATCAAAAAGGTTAGGTATTATCCTTCCTTCTCCTTTATATTTATTCCTTATTATCCAATTTACTTTAACCCAAGTGGCCATGGTTGTTTGAATTTATTTTTCTCATTTTTTAAATTGGGTTTTTTTTATTTTTGTAGGTTTTGATCCATCTTAGGAGACCTATTATAATTTTTTCCATTGAAGGTGTCATTGTTTTGTCTCTTTAGGTATGTGTTTTAATTCCATTTATTAAATAATTCCTTGAATGTTTGATGCTTTAAAAGTGTATTATAACTTATGTAATGATTTATATGATATATAGTTTGGGTTTCCATGATTTTTTGGTTTTTTCCTTTGGTTAAGTGGGTGAATTTCCAAGCTCAATGGCACTTTATTTTCAAATTAAATTTTACACCTTATTAGTGTTTGATAAAATTCCATTTATAGTTTTCCATAATAAAAATGAATAGTTTATGATGATTTGGGCCAATTTGGATTTATAAATTGGATTGTTACTTTGTTTAAATGGATTTAATTATTTTAAAGGGGTGTTTCATTTTCTTAAATGGGTTTGAATTTTTTTAAAGTATTTTTCCTTGTATTAAAAATGGGATGTGTTTATTGATGTGATCATTTAGTGATTTCCATGAAATAATTCACACTATGCTTTGGTGTTGTGTATTATTCACTTGTATTTAAACAAGTTTTCAAATATAGTTTTAAAAAAGGATTTCCCAAGGTGTTGTTATGGGTTTTAAGGTACAGTCTTGTTTGGAATATTGTGTGAAAGATGAATTTTATATATTGGTGTTTACACCCTAGATGAACTTTGTTATTAACCGTTTTTATGATTTTATGCATTTTTCAATAGTTATATGAATTTTTATTCATATTTATGTGGTTTAGGTTAGGGGATCATTATTTAAGGGGTGGTTAGAGGTGTAAAGTATTTGATTTTTGAGTTTTATTTAATTTGGTATATGTGATATCATGTGATTAACATTGGATTCATAGTGGTAAACCTCTGTTAGATATGACATGAGGAACCTCGGGCTAATAAGTATGAAATTAAGGGATGTTGGATATATTGGTTTATATTTATGCACTCACTGTTATCCTCCAGTAAAATGTTGTGAACTGGATATGGGGTTTCACCAATGAGACTAGTTGAGAGTGATTTGGGTGATAAGATAGGAAACTGTTAACCTACTAGTGGCTAGTTCCACTTTTTTACATTTAGTACATTTTCTATTGGTCCCTATGGTGTTGTCTCATGATATGTATCCAATTTCATGCCTTTTTATTAATGTATTTTCATGAAAGTTACTTATATATAATTTTGAGCCTACATTGATGCATTGTTTATTTATAAATGAGAGATTTAGTTGTTATGATTTCCATGTGTTATTATCATCACTTGCTTATGACTCTCTATGTCTTGTAATTTATTATAATTTTTCTTTGTTCTTTACTCATTTTTAAGAGTATGTGTGTTAATGTTTTAAAAATGGAAATAAAGTGGTTCTTCTTAAGTGAAATCCATTATAAAATGTATCTTTTGAAATTTATTTTAAAATTTTAAAAAAAGAAAATCTTTATCTAGTTTCTCTTTGAAATACAAGTTAATTTTAAATGCAATGGTTAGTTTTTTGGAACGATATTACATTGGTAAAACCTATTGGAGGTATGTTTTATAAATGGAGTGTTTAAATAAATAATATAATGTATTGTGTTTTTTATTTATATTTTCCATATAGATAATTAATCATTTTTTTATTTTTTTATACTAGTGGTGTAAGTTTCTTTATGAAAATAATGTAATTGAATTGTGGTGGTATCGTACTAGCCTTTAGATCAAATCGTACATACTCACATTTGCAAGTATGTAACCTTCAGGTTTTTTGTATATTCTCAGGTCTTGGGTTATAGTTTGGTCATCACCCACTATTCATTATGAAGTGGGTGATGTTAGTTATAGAGGTGAATTATGAGTCACATGGTGTTGGTGGGGTTTGTCTCTCATTTTTCATCTATTAACCAATTTTTTTAGGCAGTGTATCAGCCTATCCTAAATCCTTATTTGTTTTTATATTTGTTTTCTTACTTTTTTCTGTATAATCTTTGTATAAAAATGGTTTCTTTTATATGGAAAAAATGTGTTGATGTTCTTATTTTTGAACTACTTGTTTACATTGTCATGGTTTTCCAATGCATGGAGACCTAATGTTGGATTCCTAGTTAGAACACCTTATTTATCCTAGTTTTATTAAGGGAAAAAATTTCACATGTTCACTTGGGAATTATGGTGCTTATCACTAACCTGGGGTGATCCAAAATATTCCTCGAGACTTGTAGAGGAATGGAACTTTTGATGGGTTGGGTCGACTCAGGACGATTCATTACAAAATGGTGTTAGAGGCTCTTTTTATTTTTTGGGTTGATGGTATACATGATTTAGGACTACCGAACTCGAGTGGTGGTTATGGAGGAGTCCTTGGACAGCACTTCCTCTTATTATACATCATGTTTTCGTGGGTGCTCAAGAGTTTTCTTTTGAATTAAGGATTTATGGTAGTTTATTTATGAGATATTATGATATAGTTTGATTCTAAACAAAGTTGTATGAAGACCTTGAGACACATCTTAGGAAATTTTTAGTTTCTTAGTGAAACTAGAGGTGATCTAGGAGGCACATTGTTATGGAACATGGTCTATTAAACCATGTGTAGGTCGTGTTGACCATTCTAGAAAACATTCAATGGAACTCACATGTTTTGGGAATCATATGAAAAAACATTTAGACAAAACATATATAGTGTATAAATTTGGGAAAAATTCAATCCTTAAATGGTTTTATCCCATATTATGATAGATGATTCTTATTGTGATTAATCAAGTGAATTTTTATGTTTTTAAAGATTTTTTGAAAAAAAAATAATGCAATGTTTTATGATTTGGTACTTAAGATTGTTTTTAAAGTAATTTTTTTTGGTTCTTGAGTTAATTTTGTGAAAAGTTTTTTAACTCTATCACCAATGATTTTAGGTTTTAAGGGTTTTCAAGGAAAAAAATCATGGTTTTAAGTATGATGTTACTCTGGAAATTATTTTGTAGGGTGACATAAAATGAAGGAAATTTTTTTCAAGAAGTGGGTTCCTTTTATTGTTTGTATTGAAATGTTTTATTGTTTTTTGAATAGAACCATGAAAAGAATTTTTATAAACCTGTATGGTGTTTTGAAATGAGAGAAATGCCTTGTTAGGAACTTTTGAAATCATATTGTACAGAGTTTTATAATCATGTTTAATTTGACTTGTTCTTTGGTATCCCTTGTGTTTGGATTTTCAATGTATTGATTAAATATTGTGTTTTAATTGTGTTTTAGAATGTGACCCCCCAGAAACAAATTGAAAAATTAATAAGGTAATATCTCATGTATTCATTTTAGTGATCTAAATTATTTCATCCTAGTTTCTAATTGTTCTCAGACTCTCAATAGAGTGGTGGGACCATGTCCTACTCAGCTCATGCATCATGCATGGTAGTTTCTAAATTAGTTTTCATTGGTGTTTAGTGGTGATAAAGGATCTTTAGAGGTAATGGAGTGTCTTTCTAAGTTCAAATAGATATTTTTTCACTAGGAACTCCAAGAATCTGTTGGGTGAGGTGTACCAATTCTTTATTCATAGGTTTGGTTTTGGGTTGGTGAAAGGGAACTATCCATGCACAACTGTTTGAGTTATTATATTGGGGATATTTCAAGGATGCCTTTATCCAGTGTTTTTATCATAGATAAGTAATAATTTCAAAGGTAATGGAAATAGGGAGCATTCATCAAGGTGATCAATTAGTGATGGACTATGTGGATCATTTCACTAGATTGATCTGTTTATCCCATGGATTAATTATTAATTATTCAAAGAAGGGTTGGATCTTTTAAAGGGGCCTTTTCATGATATCAGTTTAGTGGTGTTTCAGAATATCCTAATTACCATTATGGGAGTGATATATATGGTTATCATCGTATATGCTATATCTGTAGGGTAACATGTGACAGGTGATGCTTTAAAACCATATAGTTTTAGTAGAGGTGATTTGGATAGTGGAATATGAAATCCAATAGTGTGCTACCAGTGTGGAAATTCCAGGAATATTATTCCCTCTTGGTCAAGAGATCTAGTGAATTTTTATTATTTAGGTTGTCTCAGTCACATTAAGAGGTTTTTCATGTTCAACAAATTTCCTAATAAGATGTATCAGACCTAGCCTTGATCTGAGAAACATTTTTAATGACCTGAAATTTTATAAATTAAATTAACTTTTTAAAAGAATAGATGTATTATCAAGTAATGTAGTTATAGAAAACACATGCACTAATTTGGATGTTTTTTTCCACTATATAGGTTTTCATATTTAAAATATCATAAAGAATAATAAATGTTTCTAATATAGTTTTTTTACCATTTCTACAAAGATTAGTTCATTAAGGGTTATGATAAAGTCTAATTGACATAGAAAAAAGGAGTGATGACCTCGATCAGTAGGATTGTGCCCTATGAAGCCCATTTATTGAACCTTCTAAGGGATATTTAATCATTGGGATTATCCCTTGACTAAGCCCAAGATATGATTCAACAACTAAATCATGATAGAAATTTTTTATTTGAGAAGTTCAAGATTATCAAGATCATGGATCAGACTATGTTCATCGAACCACCCTAAGAAAGAGTTATCATCGTACACCTTACCCCTAGGGCATACTCTGGTGTAATAAGAGGTTATGTATCTAGACCATAGTAATATGAATTTTTAAATTTTATTTTTAATAAAATTATGATTATATTTATTAATTTTTATTATTTCTTTTTAAATTATTAGATATTGATTTTTTTTTAAAATTTGATTTTGATATGATGAAACAAAAATTATATTTTTGAGAAATATATTATTTAAATCAAGACACACTTTTAATGAATTCAATAACTTTTGAAAAAAAAAATTATTTTAATTAAATATTCTTATTAAATAATATTTATTTAAATATAAATGATAATATAATTTTACAAGGTCAAATGTAATTTTTTATAAGGGTCATAAAACTGTTATTGTAAGAAAACTAATATTTTTCAACACATGAGAAATTTGATTTAAAAGTATATATTCAAAAATTTAGATAATAATTTGATAAAAAAATATTATTTTTGAAATTGTTACATTGAAATTATTCAGTGGTAAATTTATCATAATTTTCAGAGACAACTGCTTTTAAGGGTAAAAATTAAATTCGATATATACGATATATATTATGACATCATAAAACCCCAAAAGTGATACAATAAATACTATAAAGAGTACCCACAACAAAAATTTTGTTTCCCCTTTAAAATAATTTGTTTTGATGTTATTTTATTTATTTTATAAGACTATTTAATGAAGTTAAATTTTATTTAAAATACATGAATTTATATTAAAAGGTATTTTAATTATATATTTTCCAAAAATGAAATTATGTTTTCTTTATATCAAAAAAACTATTTATTATATTCATATTTTATTCATGTGTATTTTTTCAAATAAAATAATAATTAAAATTGAATTTACGAAACCATTATTACAATTATAAAACGAAAATTACACTTTTATGATACTATAGTCGAGATATATAACCCATTATTACACGAAAATATGTCTGAAGTGTAAGGTGAACAATGGTGGTAATATCATGGGGTTTAAAATCTAATATTGATCTAGTGGTGATTTCCCCTACTTTAATTTCTCCCATAATTGATTTTCCTTTAGCCTTACTTATTGAAGCTCTGCTTGTCTTGGTCAAGGGTGAAACACAGTGATGCAACCTCCCTACCACGTTCTGATATATGGGATTCAAAAAGCATGATGCTAATAGTGGTGGAAATTATTCCTCCCATATACATCAATTATAATTTTTCATTACCCTTTATATACACTAAACATAACAATAACATTATTACCAATGGTTATAATTCCCAATGATCATATTGACAAACAAACATATTGACTAACAGTAAGGTAAGGGTTAGATTCTAATGGTTACATTTCGCATTACACACTATATATATATATATATATATACTCATCATTCACATATCACAGCATTAATTACCTCTATTAAAATGTTTTTACACTTCCCTTGAAAATTTATATCATATTCTTAACACTTTTATTTTTTTTTACAATTTTTATAGTAGGAGAAATATTTATTGGAGAATTAAATTCTATGGATTTACATTAGTGTGTAAATTGTTCTTTTTTGTTTATCTCCATTTGTTGTCTCTTACTATCATATTCAATATGAATTCATGATATATAATGCTCTTGTGAAATGTAATATTCATTCTATGTGTTCATAATAAAAAATAATTTTAAAATAAGATCCCTTAATGACATAATGGAATTCTTTTGGACCATTTTAGAGAATTCCTAACCTTTTTTATCTAGTGAATAACAGTCAAGAAACCAATAAGAACCCACCTTATAAGGTGTTAGAATAGATTGGCCCTTTGTAGTCACCTATGTCATATGAGTCTAAGTGGGCAATCTTTTAAGAGATTCCCCAAATAAAAACAACTTGAAATGTCAAAAATTCCCAAACCTTAGTAATTCAAATGGTATACTCACATATTTTACCAAAAAATGTGGTGAATATGAGATTACCACTTTCCAAAACTACCCAAGTTTTATCATTTCCAAAATAATGAAACTAACCATGAGTCCTTATAAAAGTTCAAAAAACATTAAAATTCCACCTTAAGGAACCCCAAAATCATGGGATAAATCAGCAATATAAACATAAGAAATAAATTAAAATTTTATGGTGTCACAATTATCCCCACCATGAAACTCCCCCCCCCCATAAATTCATTTATAATAAGATTCAAAGGAAAGTCCAAGACCAACTCACCATAATAAAGGACCTAAATAGGAGGCAACATCATAAGCCTAAAATCAAGAACACAAGACATGGATAGCCCATTCCCTAAGTGAACCATTCTAAACAAGTTTAAGGTTCACCAACCACAAATACCAAGAATCCTAAAATTATACTCCTCACATAGCATGATGTTGGGATGACCAATCCTCTGGTTTTCCTTGAATTTTATAACTCCAATAAATATATCTTTCAAATCCCACTAGTTATTTCTGAGTCCTGAACCTAACTAAAGGTAAAATAATCAAAACTCTAGAATATATGAGGTCATAAGGGCTTCAATAAATGGTACATCTCAACAAAAATCATCCTAGAAGAACATTTCAATAAATAAGGGAAGAACATTGAGACCATCCTTAGGTATCTCCCCCATTTAAAACTTATCTTAATTGGTTTAACAAAAGAAATGTATCCTAAATGATGGAATATCACTGAACAATAATTATTCCACTACTCTCTATGGGAAAAAATATTCTGTCAACCATAGAAAATCTACTCAAAAACCTACAAGGGATAACATCCTCAAGAAAAATCCTAAAAGGTCAATATAACATATCTCCAAGATAAAAAATATCCACAAATTGGTATAAACATCCCAAAAAAGAACATGACTCGTCAAGGAATGACATGGTTCGGACATTAGTTTACTAAACTATACAAAGGGTAACTTGGGGCCAAGCTAACAAAACACTCACTCTTCATGATCCTATAATAAAATCATTACCCGATATCTCTCATGGTCTACCCAAAAACCAAAAATATTATCCATATTACCCTTGATTGTACCCAAGTAATTCCCATGACATCCATCAAACAAACCTCAAACCATGGTCCACACTATGAATAGGCAATAAAAAGAAACAAAATAAATTAGGTATGAACAACTAAAAATATACTAACAAAATACTAAATATTTTTTATCCATTATAATAAAAGATATATGTTGTATGTAAGATATGGAAGAAATTCCAAAAAAAACATAGTATACCAAAAGTAGAACCCCCAATACCATAAAATATCATCTAACTCTCTGGTAGAAGCAGTGCCATTGATCACTACTATGAAACCCCATATCATTAATATAACTTAATTCATGATTTATTATATAGAGTTACACATAATAAAAAACCATAAGATCCTAAACCCTAGTGTATTTGTTAAATTAGGTACACAGCGTGACAACTCAAAACATTAGTACAAAATTATTATTTAAACACTCTAATGAATTCCCTTATATTCCATGAATATTATAAAACTACACGGGATAACATGGGGACGTACATAAGAAAGGGTGAGCTAAAAGCCTAGTAAAGTTATAATAAAATAATAACATGATAAAAGTAATAAATTTGAGTTAATAGGAATGTAAATAATACAGAAAAGTGGTGAGAATCATAAAAATGAACATCAAAGTAGGATATATGATGATAACATGAAGGCAACATAGGAATGTATAAACAACATAGAACATGAAATCATTATCATAAATCAAGGAAACTGCTAAGAAATAATAACATATTGTTCTTATTATAAACTCTGTTGAACCATACATGGAATCTCAAAACATAAAAATATTAACCAATTCATTGGATGGATATTTGATTACAGGACCACCCGTAACATTCATATCATGTAAATTCATAAGTGTTCCACATATATTATAAAATATAAGGATGAGTTTCATCATCTAAAATCCCATAATTAAGTAGTGTGGGTAACATAAATTTAAGTTCTAAATAAATAAAATATAGGTATGCATAGTTTAATAAGTTTTAGTGGAAATTAGAATGGTTATTCACTACACGTATTTTTAACATTGAAATTTTAAGGATAATTATCACAGCATAATGTGGGTATATAAAGATTTATGGATGGGTTAAATGAGAGTGAAAGGGGTTTATTATCACTTTGAAATAATAATAAAGGTAATAGGGATGTTTGAAAACATATCCCAATAAGAACAATTTAAAAAAATTCATAATTTAAATAATGTGTTTGAATAAAAAGGTGGAGTGGATCCCTTACCTTGAGATAGGGCTTATAAAAGCTTAGGAGGAGCTTATTGAGCCCTTTATGGAACCATGAGAGGGATATAAAGAGGGAAAATAACATTAAAATCATAATCCAAAGATTTTTTTGTGAATAGTAATTGGAGGTTGGGTAGGTTTATCAGTCTATTTGGAATCTCCCTTTGTTTTTAGATTTATTAACTTGGTTTATTTTGTATAAGATTCTTATAAAAATGATTTATTTTATTTGTAAAAAATGTTTGGATGTTTCTATTTTATAACTACTTATTTAGTTTGTCATGGTTATCTAATGCATGTAGAAATCATGTTGGGTTTCTAGAAGGAAATTGTTTTTTATCATAGTTTTATTGAGGGTGGAATAGTTCCCATGTATTCACTTATGATACCCTAGTGCTTTTCTCTAGCCCAGGGTAATCAAGAATGTGCCTCATTCCTTGTGGTGGAATGGCACAACTGATGGGTCAGGTTTACCTAGGCTGGTTCATTGCACATTTTAACCACTACTAAAATTTATATCCATTCAGGATATTCTCTTTATCTAGTATTAATCTCATTGATATTGAACTTATGGTAGTGTTTTCATTTTATCTACAACAAATAAACTTTTTAAGATTAGTAATTATCTATATTTTCAATCTTAACTACTATTTTAAGATTACTCAATTGATTGAGTATTCTAGTTGAAAGGATCCTTGAAATCTCTCTTCATATTCTAATCTATAGATATACCACTACTTAGAGAGATTAAAGGTATGATTAGAACTAGCCAACCACATTAACTCATGACACCTAGATCTGTTTAGTGACCTCTTAGCTTCAGTAAATTGTAACCTTGATTTACTCTATACTTTTCTTATAAAATTTCCATAATATAGTTATGACTAATTCTTTGCTAACAACTTTAGTTAAGTAGACCCACCACTTTCTTAAGAACTTCTTTGTAGTAAGAAGTACCCTCAACCAGGGCTAATGACCACATCAAACATATGGTTTTGTTCAAACTCAAGTGATGGAATGCATTATGACTTAATATACCTTTAAGAGATTTTAATTATTCTTAGTGAATGTAATTTTTTTTATTTAACATTCTTTTTCTATGAAATCACACTCACATATCAACCATGCATAATATAAAAAACATTCACAGTGTATAATCTGATTTTATCTATATATGATCATTTATTATTCTATGTGATCATGTAAACATAACACTTTCATAAAATAAAAAATAATTATGAATAAATAAATGAAATGATTGATCATGAGAGTATACTAATAGATGATCTATTAACCAAATAATGGATCAATTGAGTCCCTAGGGGTAACTACATGATCTGAAACTGAATCGAGTTGTAGTACCCACCCATATCCAATGTATTCATGTCTTGTCTTATACTTCTCCTAGTCTCATCAATGTCCATATCTTTTTTTTACATCATCATTATACATAAATACTTGATAATTTTAAATACACATTCATAATATCACATGTGTAAATTCCATCCAAATATAAATTTTTATTAAGCCATCTTAAGGAAAAATGAGAAACTATAGTTCTCAAACAAGATACCACTATGTGCTGAAAGAGATTACAAAATAATGAAACACAAGACTAATTTTACTTGAATCATATAATCTATATATTTCCCATTGTAGTGGACTAACATGGATATAAGGATCCTCTATAATAAGCTCTTAAAAGAGAGTAATCATCTTTTCCATTATCTGAATAAATTCCTCCGTGTTGATTTTTCTCTAATTGAAGCCCTGGGAAAGGATTCTATCTTTTTTATCTATCCACACTTATTTCTTCTCATTAGTATCTAATTGAAACCTTATTTTATAAATTCTTTTAATCTCATCTTTTGAGACATTTGGCAAGATTGATTTTTCTATCATTTCTTCCTTGGAGTGCAAGATAATTTTCAAGAATTATCCATCCTCTTCTTCCCTATCTCTTGTATTTCTACTTGATTCTTCACTTTACCCATTCTGTAGGTCTTCACTTGCCTTGTTTCTACCCTTCTTTATTGACCTAGTCTCCATCAATTTTGGCAAGAGGGAGTAATCCTGGCATCACTTTGGTTTTTTCCTTTGGACCACAATACATTTCCTTGAGTCTCGAATTCCTTTTTTCCCCATCTTCCTTCTAGGGCTATGAAGAACTTTCCCTTGAATTCAGTCTATGTTATCCAATGAGAGTTGACTATATCTGTCATCACCTGAAGTGTCCTCCTCCCAACTCAATAGTGGTTCTAGAACATTCAGACCTTCAAATCGGTTCCCCAGCTTAATCTATGATCTTTCTTTGAGGGATACCTTCTTACATAGATATTCCTCCTTTCCTACTTTATTCTCCAAACCATTCTTCTTCCCCCATTCTCAGCCTTCAAATGGATTTCATAGTTGGAAATAAGGGTGTTTGGGTCTAAGGTCCCCAAGACACTCACTTCATCCAGCCTCCCTTATCCACAAAGAGAATCTATTACAGCCAATCAGAAAGAATTCCCCTACAACATATTTGAGCCTGTGGGCTGCTCATATCCACATCCCATAAAATGTGGTTTCTTATTAGTGTCCTCCTAGCCTCGACAATGAGTGACACCAAGACCTTGGACATCACTAAATATCAAGTTCACCTCACCTTCCTTGATAGTGATAGTTGTATCAGGTAGTTCCACCGGGGCCACATCCAAGGGATCCTTCTTTTCTATTCCACCCACCTGCATAGCCTCCTTTCCGCCCACCTTCAAGGGTTTTATACCCAAATCGTGTTTTAGATGGGAAAATACATACACTACACGTGGATCTGATTCCTTAGACTTCACACTCTTCACAGAAACAGAAGGAACCAAGGAAGTCCACTACAGGTTCTAATCCTCCCACGATCTAGAATCCACACCTGAAATGTATTATTTCTTAACGAGTTCCATCACCTTTGGAATAGCCCCATGCACCTCCTCATACTCTCCCAAGCCAGCATTATCCCAGACTTGCTGGTACACTATGGGATCTACCTGCAATATTTTTGCCTTTGAACCCAAAGAACCATGTCCAAGTATCACTGAGTGAACATGAGGTACTGATCTAGGGAGCTAGAAACCTGAATCATCCCCTAGAATTTCCATCACCCCTTTATCAGATGAAACAATGGTGAAACCCCTATCAACATCAGAAGAGATCATCCTAAACCTTGAGGACAGAGAGGCCACAACCGCATAAGAGATAATATTCTCACTACCTACATGATCCACATCATGAACTAGATTTGGGGGTGATCCATGCCTACAAACTTATTGGAGGTGACCTAGATGATAGTAGGAGGTGGAAAAATTTAACCAATATTTGAAATACACCTCCTATTTTAATCAGTATTCATGTTCTATCTCAACCCATAAAATGTTATTCATAGGTTTGGAAACATCTATTTTTAAGCATATTTGAGGATAAATCGGATGGAAAAGGGTTCGAGATCTTTGATCAAAGCACGAAAATCTACCTACCATGTTTCCAAGCATCAAAAGAATTGTAGGGTTCTGTAGAGGCAATATAAGGCTTGAGAAACTGACCCAAACTGGCACTGTTGGAGGGTCCCATTGTTGATGGAAGTCGAAAGACTGGAGGAACAGGAAGAAATGAATGTTTTTGAAGTATATTCGGCAACCAGACCAGGAAAAAATAAGGTAATCCTCTATCTCGAAGCGGATGAGAATATGGCATGGATATAGGAGCCCTACTATATAATGGTGATGTATATCCCACAAATCAACAATGAATCTATCAAAGGCGTCAATGGATGGTTGATTCCGACCAAAGCGAGCCATAAGAGAGATCCAATGGAGTTCCAAAGCCTCTGTGAATTCCAGTATAGAAATTGGAGGCTTGGGAAAACCCTGATCAAAAGAAGGAACCTTGGGGTTGAGCACAGTGGCCGGAATTAAGAGAGATCATATGGGACTGTAAGAAGGGAAATGGGAGGAGGGTGATCCTGGACCATGCAAACCCTCCCCCTCATGTGAGGGAGAGGAATAGGATCAGCGGCTATAGGCATCAAACCATGGAAAACCTAAGTGGGAGGGGATCCTCCATTCTACAATTTAACATTACTTTTTCTATCCCACATGTGTAAATTAATTCCCTTATACAAATAATTTGGGATATAGATGACACAAAAATTATCATTTACTAATTAATTATTACAAACAACACATTGAAATCATTATATAAATTATTAATTGAAAAAAAAACATACATACATTGGTCAGTCAAGGATCATGATCAGTTGATACACAATATAAATATGAAATAAAAGTATGTTTATAATAAACTCTATTTTAGGACATTTATTATGATTTAAAATAACATAGTCAAATTTTAAATCACAAATTTGAAGTTTCATGGTCCAAAAAAATCCATATAATTCAAAAAATTAATTTATTTTTTGAAGTTTTTTATAATGTTATAGTCCCTAGAGAGGCCCAACCCCACCCCCATTGAATTTCAGGGCCTATTTTGGGATTGGATGGAACTGATATGGTTAGACTAACTCAACTGGATATTGGTTCAGACGAGTAGGGGAACCCATGTGAGAAACCATACGGTGGGGGGAATTCATCGTGTGTGTATATAACAAAATTAAATAATTTTATATGATAAAAGGTGCACAACTTTTAAAAAGATCCTTCCCTTAATTGTGGTAGTGGTTAGAGATACACGTACATCTAATTTCCACCCATAAAATAAAAACAATTATACATACCACATGTCACGCAGGATCCCTACCCCATAAAAAATTCTTCTTCACTTTTAAAGGTTACTTATTGGACTTAGAAACATTTTATTTATAATTTTTTTCACATCGTTATGGACATAAAACACTTATATCAGTATCTTGTTTTGTGTTCCTCAAAAAAATTCCCCAAATCACCACCCACCACTACCTTGTAGTGTGTGTGTGTGTTCTTCAATTTTTTGGACTAAAAATACTATTGTTGATTCTATTTATAATTATGGATCTCTATAAATTGTTCATCAAAGTTCCTATCAAATAAAGATCCATTGCAAGAGATTGTTACAATTCCCTCTACATGAATTCATGAAAATTTAATTTTTAATTATCTTAAATGATCATGCAATCACTCTAATACCACTTGTTGTTTCCAAGCATGCTGTGGAAATAGATAAACACAAAATTTTAAAATTTTATCACCGAACAGACATTACAACTTCCACACCATCAATTTGAATCCTGATAAAAAAACTAAGGATACCATGTGGAATAATTTAATCCCAAAAATTAAATATAATTGTTACCTTGTTTAATTAGAACACACAAGAATGTTCCTCTCATCACCGACAATCGCTACATAAAGGAATCGATGTAAGATTACTCTAAATTATCAACACATGATTAAAGAGTGTACTGAAGTGTTTAACATCAGATTATGGGTTCTATAATGCATTATCGATGAATCTTTCAGCCTACTAAGAATCACCACTACATCATTCCTTTAATTCTGAAGAAGAACTTGGATCTATTGAAAATACTGGGTTTCTTTTCACAATTGGATGTAAGAAGAATAAGAGAGGATCTCTAAAATTTATAGGATGAATCATATGATGAATTTAGGATTCCTATAGCTTTAATTTTTAGGTTTGTAAACCCTAAAATATTTCACTATGGACCTTGAAAATATATTACCTACTAAAAAGGTAAAAAATTGTGTATTAAGACCTCTTAACTGTGTAAAAAATGTCATTTATATTTTTATCACCTAATTATAACATAGTAAATAAATTATGTGATTATATGTGAGTCTTTTAATTGACTTCTTCCTCCCACAAATATTAAACAAACCTTAAATATAACAATATTCATTAGCTAAATATTTTCCCTCATATTAACTAAATAACTTGTGAATAATAGTAGTAAATAATTTCAATGACGATTATTCTAAACTCAAATAAAATGAATTTATTATTTCTTAGTGATCATTCAAACTTTAACATCACCTGAACCCCATGGTAGGTCCCACCATTCCCTAAACATATATTCATAAGAATAATCCAAGATTTTTAATATTCTTAGTGTGTAACATTTTAGGCCCTTATATTGATAGTAGTGAGTACTAATCATAGACTAGGAGTAGAGTCTATAAACCCATAAAGGCCCCTAAAGAAGATATGTTGTTTTTATAGTAATGAAAATCTCTCCTACGAACACACATATAGTAATATAATCTCTCTATTTTGTGATATCTAATCAATATTGATACACAACTTGTGTCACCATCCTTACCAGCTTTATTTATTGTTTATCATATTGGAAAAACATACCTTATTCCATTATGTCCATGGATTTAGTGAAGGTAATACCATCTTGATCAGCTGGATCAATATATCTCTCTTTCTTTTGGAATAAAAAATCCTTTCTTGATCATTAAATTAATTTCATACCACCAATGATGCACCCAATGCAAGCTACCTTGATAAAACATAAAGTTCATGGTTTTTTATAGCATCAAAGTATGCAATCAAATGTTTCACACTGATAATTATCTCAAATAAGAGACCAATACACATACTAGTAAATAGGAAAAACCAATGACACCTTTAATATGTGGTGTTCCTATTAGTGGTTCAGTCCACATGATCTCATATATTTAAGATCACTAAGTAAAAAATCATCAGATTAAGTCTCAGTGATTATGAGCCACCAGCACTTGATAGTAAAACATTATCTATTTCCTATCATAATGATGTATACAGACTATAGTAAATATGTTTAATATTTCTATCATTATGTCTTTAGGTTCTCATTATTTCTAATAAACACTATAACCCTTTGATACGATATGTAATATAAAGACATTACTAATTATATAGTACACACATAAGTAATGTTACTATAATAATAAGGTAAAACACATGTATATATCAAACTGTATGGATGTTATTTTAACCAAAGTACATATAATATTTGGGTCTAGGGAACCCACTCTCAATTTATTCTATAATATAAAAATGGCAGCCCACCACCTTGAAGATCCACTGTCAACTTTGTGTTCACCATCTCCAATGAGCCATACATGCGACCCTAAAAATGGAAGCCTACCAAAATGGAGATCCACCATCAATGATATGTTCTCTATCACCAAAGAGACAGACATATTAGCAAAAATTTGGCATCCCCCTTCATCCTCTCAATGCAATAAATCTTGAGGAGCTTTTTCACCCAAAAATATGCCACTGCATATTTTTATATAGACAAGAAGTCCATATATTCAAATAATGTAGTCAAAATTTCATTTTTATCTTCATTAATGTTGGAAAAAAAACTCTCCATTAATGTAGATATAAATTTATAAATTAATGTTGATAAAATCCCTCAATTAATTAATTTTTCTCTCTCTAATAAATAGGTTTTACCCTATCAATCTGCCCCTTCAGCCCATCAAAGAGGGAGATATCATCCAAAATCTTAGTCAAATCAAAAACCAGTTGGTATCGCACCAAATATCACATATGTAGATATTATAATGATTTTATTTTTGAAAATATGATAGAAAATCGGTAGATCCATTGAAAAGAAATCCAAACACTGAAGTATTCATTATACTAGTATATGTATTTTCCTATTAAATAAGACAAGAACTAATATCATATGGCTCCCTCACAATAGTGATTTCCACATAATCTAGAGCACCCATAAAAATTAATTTATCCTCTTAATCCCTCCTAGAAAATCACCTTGATCATTAATTTGTAATTCTTTCTTCACTAATAACACTCTATATATAAGAAAAAGAATTAGGTGTAATTCCTGAAACACCTATCTCAATATACTTCAGATTTCAAACTCTATTCTACCTTGACCGTGTTTCATATATCCTCTCAAAAGATTCCATAATTTCCATGTCAAAATGAAATCCCAAACCATCAGCTCTAATACCACTATTGGGAGGGATTACTGATCCCAAGAAAAAAACTCCTATGATTGAATTATGAGAATCTTTATGAAATAATGGATGTGAAAAATATTTTAAAATCATGAATTTTTTATCATGGTAAAATTCTCAAATGGGGATGATTAAAAAGCCACTAGGTAACTCTAAAAATCCACTAATAATTAGAGAGTATAAAATTAAATTAAATATCAAAACTATAATTTTCAAATACATCATAAAAGAACATGTGTGAAAACAACACCTCGATATGATTCTACAATTTATCCAAAAATATTCATCCATACATACTTCATCAGTGATGATGTGTTCTCCATCACAAAAAATATGTACATTTTACCAAAAATGTAACATCACAAAACATCATAGATCCCCTTTAAATATTTCATTACCATCACCGATGAACCTTACTTGCTACCTAAAACACAAGATCCCACCACATCAAAGATCCACCATCAACACTACATTCTCTATCAATGACAAGCCACACATGCTACTGTAAACATAGTATCCTACCACATCAAATATCCTCCATAAATATTTTAATAAAATTCTACAAAGATCCACACATGCCACCAGAAACATGGAAATCCCCTTCCCCCTTATAGTGAACTATGTCTTGATTAGTTCCATCACCCAAAGAATATATCACCACATCCTTTTATATAGACACTAATTCCATATCTATAATAAATTAAGTCAATATTCCTATTTTATCCCCATTAATATTGAAAAAAACTCCATTAATATTAAGAAAAATTACACTATTAATTTTTGTAAAATATCTTCATTAACATTTAGGATAAACCCTATCAATAACTACTACAGTTTCCAAATTTATTTCTAGTTGTGTCATCCAAGTAACTGATATCTTTTGTAAATATAGGAATCTTTGACACAAGAAACTCTATATTATCCAAAAATCAAGATCCTTGAACCAAAATTAGTGAAAATCATCAAGAGTATCCTTAACATGAGATCCCTCTAAATATAGTATTCAAAACCTTAGTAAAAAAATCACCCTGTATGTGTGGTTTTTTTCAGTATATACTCAGGGTTATTTTTTTACTAAGGATTTGAAAACTATATTTAGAGGGATCTCATGTTAAGGATACTCTTTATGGGGTTCACTAATTTTGGTTCAAGGAGCTTGATTTTTGGATAACATAGAGTTTCATGTGTTAAAGATTATTATATTTACAAAAGATATCAGTTACTTGGATAACACTGCTAGAAAACAATTTGGACATTGTAAAGTTATTGATAGGGTTTATCCCAATTATTAATGAAGATATTTTACAAAAATTAATAGAGTAATTTTTCTCAATATTAATGGAGGGATTTTTTTTTCAAAATTAATGGGGATAAAATAGAAATGTTGACTTAATTTATTATAGATGTGGAATTAGTGTCTATATAAAAGGATGTGGTGATATATTCTTTGAGTGATGGAACTACTCAAGATGTAGTCCACTAGGAGGGGTAAGGGGATTTCCATGTTTCTGGTGGAATGTGTGGCTCTTTGGAGAAGGTTAATGAAATATTGTTGGGGGATCTTTGATGTGGTAGGCTACTATGTTTATAGTATCATTTGTTTCTTGTCATTGATAGAGAATGTAGTGTTGATGTTGGATCTTTGATGTGGTTTGCTCTTGTGTTTTAGGTAGAAAGTAATGTTCATCGGTGATGGTAACACAATATGGAAAGGGGATCTCTGATGTTTTGGGATGTTAAATTTTTGGTAATATTTACATATTTTCAATGATGGAGAACACATCATCACCGATGAATCATGAATGGATGAATATTTTTGGAGAGATAGTAGAATCATATCGAGGTGATGTTTTCACACATGTTCTTTTATGATGTATTTGAAAATTCTAGTTCTGAAATTTAATTGAATTTTACACTCTCTAATTATTAGTGGAATTTTCAGAGTTACCTAGTGGATTTTTAATCCTCTTAATTTGAGGATTTTCCCATATTAAAAATGCATGATTTTCAAATATTTTTCAAATCCATTATTTCATCGAGTTTCTCATAATTCAATCACAAGAGTTTTTTTCCCTGGGATCGGTAATCCCTCCAAATAGTGGTATTAGAGCTGATGGTTTGGGATTTCATTTTGACATGGAAATTATGGAATCTTTTGAGAGGATATATGAAACACGGTCAAGGTAGAATCGATTTTGGAATCTAAAGTACATTGAGATAGGTGTTTTAGGACTTACACCTATTTATTTTTTTATATAGAGAGTGTCATTAGTTAAGAAAGAATTAAAAACTAATGATCTAGGTGGTGTTCTAGGATGGATTAAGAGGATAAATTAATTTTTATGGGTGCTCTAGATTATGTGAAAATCACTATTGTGGGGGACCCATATGATATTAGTTCTTGTCTTGTTCAATTGTAAAATACATATACAAGTATAATGAATACTTCAGTGTTTGGATTTCTTCTCAATGGAGGAACCAATTTTCTATCATATTTTCAAAAATAAAATCATTATAATATCTATATAGTGTGATAGTTGGTGTCATACCAACTGGTTTTTGATTTGATTATGATTTTGGATGATATCTCCCTCTTTAATGGGCTGAAGGGGAAGATTGATAGGGTAAAACTTATTTATTGGAGAGAGAAAAATTAATTAATTGAGGGATTTATCAACATTAATTTCTAAATTTATATCTACATTAATGGAGAGTTTTTTTCAACATTAATGAAGATAAAAATGAAAATTTGACTACATTAATTGAATATATGGACTTCTTGTCTATATAAAAATATGCAGTGGCATGTTTTTTGGGTGAAAAAGCTCCTCAAGATTTATTTCATTGGGAGGATGAAGGGGGATTCCACATTTTCGCTAATATGTGTTTCTCTTTGGTGATAGAGAACATATCATTGATGGTGGATCTCCATTTTGGTAGGCTTTCATTTTTAGGGTAGCATGTATGGCTCATCGGAGATGGTGAACACAAAGTTGATAGTGGATCATCAAGGTGGTGGGATGCCATGTTTATATTATAGAATAAATTGAGAGTGGGTTCCCTAGACCCAAATATTATATGTACTTTAGTTAACATAACATGCATACAGTTTGATATATATACATGTGTTTTCCCTTATTATGATAGTAACATTACTTATGTGTGTACTATATAATTAGTAATCTCTTTATATTACATATCGTATCAAAGGGTTATAGTGTTTATTGGAAATAATGAGAACCTCAAGATATAATGATATAAATCTTAACCATATGTACTATAGTCTGGATACATTGTTATGATAGGAAATAGATAATGTTTGACTATCAGGTGTTGGTGGCTCATAATCACTGAGACTTAATCTAATGATTTTTTACTTAGTGATCTTAAATATATGAGATCATTTGGACAGAACCACTAATAGGAACACCACATATTAAAGGTGTCATTGGTTTTTCCTATTTACAAGTATGTGTATTGGTCTCTTATTTGAGATAATTATCATTGTGAAACATTTGATTGCATACTTTGATGCTATAAAAAACCATAAACTTTATGTTTTAGCAAGGTAGCTTGCATTGGGTGAATCATTGGTGGTATGAAATTAATTTAATGATCAAGAAAGTATTTTTTTTCTTCTAAGAGTAAGAGAAATATATTGATCCAACTGATCAAGATGGTATTACCTTCACTAAATCCTTGGCCATAATGGAAGAAGGTATGTTTTTCTAGTCTGATAAACAATAAATAAAGCTGGTAAGGATGGTGACACAAGTTTTGCTTCTAGATTGATTAGATATCACAAAATAAAGATATTATATTACTATATGTGTGTTCATAGGAGAGATTTTCATTACTATAAAAACAGCATATCTCCTTAGGGGCCTTAATGGGTTTATAGACTCTACTCCTGGTCTATGACTAGTACTCACTACTATCAATATAAGTGACTAAAATGTTACACAGTAAGAATATTAAAAATCTTGGATTATTCTTATTAATATATGTTTAGGGAATGGCGGGACCTACCATGGGGTTTAGGTGATGTTAAAGTTTGAATGATCACCAAGAAATAATAAATTAATATTATTTGAGTTTAGAATAATCATCATTGAAATTATTTACTACTAGTATTCACAAGTTATTCAGTGAATATGAGGAAAATTATTTTACTAATTAATATTGTTATATTCAAGGTTTGTTTAATATTTGTGGGAAGACAAGTCAACTAAAAGACTCACATATAATTAAATAATTTATTTACTATGTTATAATTAGGTGATAAAAATATAAATGACAGTTTTTTACATAGTTAAGAGGTCTTAATACAAGATTTTTGAATTATTTAGTAGGTAATATATTTTCAAGGGCCATACTGAAATATTTTAGGATTTACAAACCTACATATTTAAGCTACAGGAATCCTAAATTCATGATATGATTCATCCTATAAATTTTATAGATCCTCTCTTATTCCTCTTAGATCCAATTGTGAAAAGAAACCCAGTATTTTCAATAGATCCAAGTTCTTCTTCATAATTATATGAATGATGTAATGGTGATTGTTATAAGGTTTAAATATTCATTTATAATCCATTATAGAACCCATAATCTGATGTTAAACACTCCAGTACACTCTTTAATCATGTGTTAATAATTTAGAGTGATCTTACATCAATTCCTTCAAGTAGTGATTGCCTGTGATGAGAGGAACATTCTTGTGTGTTATAATTAGACAAGGTAACAATTATATTTCATTTTTGGGCTTAAATTATTCCACATGGTATCCTTAGTTCTTTTATCGGGATTAAAATTGATGGTGTTGAAGTTGTAATGTCTGTTCGGTGGTAAAATTGTAAGATTTTGTGTTTATCTATTTCCACAGTATGTTTGGAAACAATAAGTGGTATTAGAGTGATCACGTGATCATTTAAGATAATTAAAAATTAAATTTTCATGAATTCATGTAGAGGGAATTGTAATAATCTCTTTCAATGGACCTTTATTTGATAGGAACTTGGATGACCATGTTATAGAGATCCATAATTACAAATCAAATCAACAATAGTATTTTTAGTCCAAAAAATAGAAGAACACACACACACACATTACAAGGTTGTGGTGGGTGGTGATTTGTGGAATTTTTTCTACAAACATGAAAATAGATACTGAGATAAGTGTTTTATGTCCATAACGATGTGAAAAAAATTATAAATTAAATGTTTCTAAGTCCAATAAGTATCCTTTAAAAGTGAAGAAGGATTTTTTTATGGGGTAGGGATCCTACGTGACATGTGGGATGTAAAAAAATTATTTTACGGGTGGAAGTTAGATGTACGTGTATCTATAACCACTACCCTAATTAAGGGAAGGATCTTTTGAAAAGTTGTGCACCTTTTATCATAGAAAATTATTTAATTTTTTTATATACACACAATGACATTCCCCCACCGTACGGTTTCTCACACGGGTTCCCATGCTCATCTGAACCGATATCCAGTTGATACAGTCTAACCATATCAGTTCCATCCAATCCCAAAACAGTCCCTGAACCTCACTGGGGGTGGGGGTCGGCCTCTCTAGGAACCATAACACTAAAAAAAACTTCAAAAAATAATTTTATTTTTGAAATATATGGATTTTTTGGGACCATGCAACTTCAAATTTGTGATTTAAAATTTGACTATGTTATTTTAATTCATAATAAATGTCCTAAAATAGAGTTTATTGTAAACTTAGTTTTATTTAATATTTATATTTTGTATCAACTGATCATGAGCCTTGACAAACCAATGTATGTATGGTTTTTTTCAATTAATAATTTATATAATTATTTCAATGTGTTGTTCGTAATAATTAATTAGTAAATGATAATTTTTGTATCATCTATATCCAACATTATTTGTTTAAGGGAATTAAATTACACATGTGGGATAAAAAAAGTAATGTTAAATTGCAGACTGGAGGATCTCCTCCCGCTTAGGTTTTCCATGGCCTGACATCTATGGCCACTGATCCTATTCCTCCCCCTCCCATGAGTGGGAGGGGTTGCGTGATCCTAGATCGCCCTCCTCCCATTTCCCTTCTTATAGTCCCATATGATCTCCCCTAATTCTGGCCACTGTGCTCAACCCCAAGGTTCCTTCTTTTGATCAAGGTTTTCCCATGCTTCCAATTTCTATACAGGAATTCACAGAGGCTTTGGACCTCCATTGACTCTCTGTGATAGATCTCTTTGGTCGAAATCGACCATTCATTGATGACTTTGATAGATTCATTGTTGATTTGTGGGATATACATCACCATTATATAGTAGGGATCCTAGATCCACGCCATATTCTCATCCAGTTCGAGATAGAGGATTACCTTATTTCTGCCTGGTCTGGCAGCCGAGTATCCTTCAACAACATTTGTTTCTTCCTGTTATGCCGGTATTTCAACTTCCATCTGTAATGGTACCCTCTGATAGTGCCAATTTGGGTCAGTTTCCCAAGCCTTCTATTGCCTTTGCAGAACCCTGCAATTCTTTTAATGCTTAGAAACATGGTAGGTAGATTTTTGTGCTTTGATCAAATATCTCGAACCCTTTTCCATCCGATTTATCCTCAGATATGTGTAAAAATAGATGTTTCCAAACCTCTGAATAAAATTATATGGATTGAGATAGAACATGAATACCAGTTAAAATAGGAGGTGCATTTCGAATATTGGTTAGATGTTTCCTCCTCCTACTATCATCTAGGTTACCTCCAATAAGTCTTCAGGCATGGATCACCCCCAAATCTAGTTCATGATGTGGAGCATGTAGGTAGTGAGAAAATTATCTCTTATGTGGTTGTGGCCTCTCTGACCTCAAGGATTAGGGTAGGCTCTTCTGATATTGATAGGGGTGTCACCCTTGTTCCATCTGCTGAAGGGGTGATGGAAATTTCAGGGGCTGCTTCAGGTTTCTAGCTCCCCAGATCAGTGCCTCAGGTTCAGTCAGTGAGACTTAGACATGGTTCTTTGGGTTCAAAGACACAAATATTGTAGGTAGATCCCATAGTGTACTAGAAGGTTCGGGATAATGATGTCTTGGGAGAGTATGAGGAGGTGTGTGGGGCTATTCCAAAGGTGATGGAACTCATTAGGCAACAAGACATTTCAGGTGTGGATTCCATCTCCTGGGTGGATCAGCTCCTGCAGTGGACTTCCTTGGTTCCTTCTATTTCTGTGAAGAGTGTGAAGTCTAAGGAAGCAGTTCCACATGTAGTGGATGTATTTTCCTTTCTAAAACACGATTTGGGTATAAACCCCTTAAAGGTGGGTGGAAAGGAGGCTATGCAGGTGGGTGGAACAGAAAATGAGGATCCCTTGGATGTGGCCTCGGTGGAACTACAGGCTATAACTAGAACTATCAATGAAGGTGAGGTGAACTTGATAGTTAGTGATGTACAAGGTCTTGGTGGCACTCAAGGTCGAGGTTATGAGGACACTAATAAGCAACCATAGTTTATGGGATGCGGATATGAGCAGCCCACAGGAACAAAAATATTGCAGGGGATGTATTTCTTAATGGTTGTAATAGATTCTCTTTGTGGACAAGGGAGGCTGGACGGAGTGAGTTTCTTGGGGCCCTTAGACCCAAACACCCTTAGTGCCAACTATGAAATCCATTTGAAGCCTAGGAATGGGGGGAAGAATAATGGTTTAGAGAATAAATTAGGAAAGTATGGATCTCTGTGTAAGCATAGATCCCTCAAAGAAGGCTCGAAGATTAAGCTGGGGAACCAATTTGAAGGTATGGATGTTCAAGAACCACTATTGACTTAGGAGGAGGACACTTCAGGTGATGACAGATATAGTCAACTCTCATTTTATATAATAGACTTAATTCAAGGTAAAGGTCCTCATATCCCTAGAAATAAGAATGGGAAAAACGTAATTCGAGACTCAAGGAAATGTATTGTGGTCCAAGGGAAAAAACCAAAGTGATGCAAGGATTACTCCCACTTACCAAAACTGATGGAGACTATGTCGGTCAAGAAGGGTAGAAACAAGGCAAGTGAAGACCTATAGAATGGGGAAAGTTAAGAATCAAATGTAAATACAAGAGATAGGGAAGAAGAGGATGGATAATTCTTGAAAATTATCCTACACTCCAAGGAAGAAATGCTAGAAAAATCAATTTGGACCAATGTATCAAAAGAGGAGATTAAAAGAATTTATAAAAGAAGGTTTCAAGTAGATACTAATGAGGATAAAGAAGTGTGGATAGATAAAAAAGATAGAATCCTGGCCCCTGGCTTCAATCATAGCAAAATCAACTCGGGGGAATTTATTCAGATAATGAACAAGATGATTACTCTCTTTTAAGATCTTATTAGAGAGGATCCTGATATCCATGTTAGTTTGCTACAATAGGATCTATATAGAGTAGTTGATTCAAGTAATCCTAGTCTTGTGTTTCATCATTTTGTAATCTCTTTCAGTACATAGTGGTATCTTGTTTGAGAACTATGGTTTCTCATTTGTCCATAAGATGGCTTAATAAAAATTTATATTTGGATGGAATTTACACATGTGATATTATGAATGTGTATTTAAAATTATCAATTATTTATGTATAATGATGATGTAAAAATAAGATATGGATGTTGTTGAGACTAGGAGAATTATAAGAAAAGACATGAATACTTTGGATGTGGGTGGGTACTACAACTCGAGTCAGTTTTAGATCATGTAGTTACCCCTAGGGATTCAATTGATCCATTATTTAGTTAATAGATCATCCAGTAGTATACTCTCATGATCAATCATTTCATTTATTTATTCATCATTGTTTTTTATTTTATGAATGTGTTATGTTTAAATGATCACATAGAATAATAAACGATCATATAGAGATAAAATCAGATTATAAACTATGAATGTTTTTTCTATTATGCATGGTTGATATGTGAGTGTGATTTCATAGAACAAGAATGTTAAATAAAAAATTATTACATTCACTAAGAATAATTAAAATCCCTTAAAGGTATATTAAGTCATAATTCCTTCTATCACTTGAGTTTGAACAAAACCATATGCTTGATGTGATCATTATCCCTAGTTGGGGGTACTTCTTACTACAAAGAAGTTATTAAGAAAGTGGTGGGTCTACTTAACAAAAGTTATTAGTAAAGAATTAGTCATAACTATATTATGGAAATTTTATAAGAAAAGTATAGAGTAAATCAAGGTTACAATTTCCTAAAGCTAAGAGGTCACTCAATAGATCAAGGTGTCATGAGTTAATTGGGTTGTCTACTTAAAATCATACCTTGAATCTCTCTAAGTAGTGGTATGTCCATAGATTAGAATATGAAGAGAGCTTTCAAGGATCCTTTCAACTAGAATACTCTGTCAATTGAGTATTCTGAAAATAGTAGTTAAGATTGGAAATAAAGATAAGTACTAATCTTCAAAAGTTTATTTGTTGCAGATAAAATGAAAACACTACCATAAGATCAATATCAATGTGATTAATACTAGATAAAGAGAATATCTTGACTGGCCATAAATTTTATTAGTGGTTAAAGTGTGAAATGAACCAGCCTAGGTTAACCTGACCCATCATCCATGCCATTCCACCACAAAGAATGAGGTGTAGGTTCCGGGTGTAGCGGAAGCGCTTTGGTGGGTTTTCCCAACTTTAATTTTAGCATTAAACAACATTAAATTCGAGATCTGTCACGATATAAAATGCTGGATCTTTAGAATGGAACGAAGAATGAAAAAGAAAAAAAGAGTCTCAGAACCATTGAGATAGGATCATCATATATTGGTTATAATTAATTTAATTAATTCACAAGAATTACCTCGGTGGAATTATTTCTTCGTCGATGTCTCCAGTCACGATCCTGTGATCCATTGTTGCTTCGTATAATCCCAGTATAGGATTCCTCTAGCGGTGATCCACACATGCTCCACGTATCTTTGGACGTCGCCGAAGGGATCTCTGGGTGCTAGCATGGAAGAACCTTCGCTTGCGATGTCCGCCTTCGACCACCTTGATCTGGTGGAGGATCTCTCTCTCGTAACTTGAGGGCGTTCTTGGTGGAAAGGGAATTCTCTCTTGGCTTGAGAGTATTTCAAAATCTGTTGTTCACAACAATGGCTCTAGAAAAGTGTTTGGTTTGTGAGGATATTTTTAATGGGGTTTGAGGTTAATAGAGTTATGACAATAAATAAATGTGTTACGTGTTTTATTTATTTCATTAACTCTTATTGAAACTCCATGTCGAATTATTAATTCCTTGACATGCGCCCATGCTAATTATAATTAATATCATTTAATAAAACAATATTATATCCTCAAAATCCCGAATGGAAAACTACGCGGCGTGTAATAATTAATACCCGGCGTGTACTTTTTTTCCATAAAACTACAATGCGTGTATATTTAATATACACGGCGTGTACTTTTATTTTCCATTTTTCTCCACCACATTTATTAGACCTTGAGTAATGGCTATTTATTTCTTAAATAAATGTAACTTCATTACTCGCTAATAAATATATTATTTCGCCCACAATATATTTTCTCGAATAACTAGTGTCGAAATAAACGCGATCAGGCATCCTTAAATAATTATTAAACCATAGACAGGAATAATATTTATTTAACTTGTTAAATTAATATTTAACATAGATACATGGACACACTTAGTGTGTGACCCTCTACGCCTCTTTCTCAGTGGCATTAGGCGGTGCCTGACTAAAGTCCAAGGTTAGCATCTAGAAACACGCCAAGGCACCCATAGAGAAACAAGTTAACGCCGAAATGACATGTCACCTCCTACGAATGCTTACCGTGTAATATAATCCCTTTGTCTTGATATCTCTAATTAAGTGGGTTGCATGCTAGTGCCATCAACCCATGTGCTCGATTATTCTATCTTTGACTTCCCAGAATTGAACTCTCCCATACCTTACCATGGACATGGATTTATTTAGGCTATATCAACTCCATCAAACGGCTGGAGATATCTACTTCCATTATGGAATATAATGAATAAATCATTTCTCGCATTATCTATTAATGTAGTATTACTCGTGATGCACCCAACGTATCCTACCTCGCTGCGAACAGTGTGTCGTCACAGTTTTCGTCAATACATCTAAGTGCGCAAGTTGTAATACCCATTAATAATAATCCTAAAGTCTAAGGACCAATACAAACGTCCGCAGATAGGAACATCCAATGACACTATGAAATGTGGATTTCTTACTGGCGGGTCTCGTTCTCATAATATATTCCTGGATATTACCAAGGGCACACACCATGAGAAGGTGCCTCAAAGTTTTATGAGTCCTCACCCCTAATGACCTGTATTAATTGTTTCCCTCAAATAATATCATCCGGCCATAGAACATATATTCAAGAACAGTGTTATGGCACTTCTGGGTTCTCATCATAGCAGGGATCCGCTATGACCCTTTAATGCAATAGTTTTCCTTAGGACATTATCAAATGCATTGTCATGCAGAAGAACAATCAAGATGTGATAAGTCTTTTATTAATGAATAAAGTACAAAGTAGTTGGTTCTAGACCACCAACACCAACATACTCCCACTTGGACTAGAGCCAACTGCTAACAACCTTTAACCCGCTAGCTCTCACATGATATTCATGCTTCTGCTGAGATAGGCCTTTAGTCATGGGGTCCACCACATTATCTTCCATGGACACTCTACTCACAGCAAATTCACCCTCTGATAGAAATCCCTCAAGAGGTGATACTTCTGGAGTATATTCTTTTTCCGTTGATGTGACCTTGGTTATTTTGCAATAGCCACCGCTGCAGTATTATCACAATACAATGTAATGGGATATTCACTGCTAAGCACCACATCAAGCACCTGGAAAAATTTTCGAATCCAGACGGCTTCCTTGGCTACATCAGAAGACTCTATATATTCGGACTCCGCTATAGAATCGGTGACAACAAGATTCTTTGAACTCTTCCAGCTCACAGCTCCACCATTGAGACAGAAAACATATCTAGATTGCGAATTTAGATAATTCTGATCTCTCTGAAAACCACCATCAGCATACCCTTTGATGACAAGCTCCTCGTCTCCTCCATACACAATGAACATATCCTTAGTTATTCTTAGATACTTAAGGATAGTCTTAACAGCAGTCCAATGTTGTTCCCTGGATATTCTTGATATCTTCCTACCATGCTCAGTGCATAGACAACATCAAGCCCAGTGCATAACATGGAATACATGATGGATCCTATAGCCGAGGCGTATGGGATCTTGCTCATCCTATCTTTCTCTTGTTGTGTCTGAGGACACATTTTCTTAGAAATATGTAAGCCATGTGACACTGGAACCAATCCTCTCTTGGATTGTTCCATACCAAATCTCTTTAGTATCTGGTCAATGTATGTACCCTGACTTAGTCCAAGCAGCCTCTTGGATCTATCACGAATGATCTTGATCCCTAGAATGTAGGCTGCTTCACCTAAATCTTTCATGGAGAAGCACTTGTTCAACCAGTCCTTAACTGACTGTAAGGCTGGTACGTAATTTCCAATAAGCAATATTTCATCAACATATACTACTAGGATAACGACCGCATTCCCATTAAACCACTTATAAACACATGGATCACATTCGTTCATAATGAAACCAAATTCCTTTATGGCTTCATAAAATCGACTGTTCAATGACCTGGATGCTTGCTTCAATCCATAAATGGATTTCTGCAACTTGTAAACCTGTTTGGATTCTCCTGGTGTCACAAACCCTTCTAGTTGTGTCATATAGACATCTTCCTGAAGGTTCCTGTTAAGGAATGCTATTTTGACATCCATCTGCCAAATCTCGTAGTCATGGTAACCTATTATGGCAAGTATGATTCTTATGGATTTAAACATGGCAACTGGTGATAAGGTTTCATCATAGTCAATTCCTTGATGTTGTCAGAATCCTTTAGCCACTAGCCTTGCTTTATAGGTGCTAACTTGACCTTCCATGTCCATCTTTCTCTTGAATACCCATTTGCATCCAACAGGCTTTACATCAACTTGCTCATCGACCAGATCCCAAACTTGGTTATGATACATGGAATCCATCTCAGAATTCCTAGCTTCTAGACATCTTTCAACTTCTAATCTTTCTATTGCTTCTTTGTAGGAGAGAGGCTCATCATTGTCCAACAATAATGATTCACCATCATCGGTGACTAGGAAACCAAATCTCTCTGGTTCCCTTACCACTCTTGAGATCCCACGCAATACTTGTGTTTCTAGAACCTCCTCCATGGGGACCTGTGGAACTTGTTCCTGTACCAACTCTTGTGTATCTTGAGCATAAACTTCGTCGAAGTCAATATTTCTCCCACTATAATTCTTGAGGATGTGCTCCCTCTCAAGAAAGGTGGCTTGTCTGGCGACAATCACTTTCTTGTCTTGAGGGTTATATAGGTAATATCCTTTCGTTTCCTTGGGATATCCTATAAAGATACACTTTTTGCCCTGAGGTGCTAGTTTGTTGCCTGAGAAGGCCTTAATAAACACCTCGCATCCCCATACACGTGTATCTGACAAAATGGGTTTCTTTCTACTCCATAACTCAGAAGGAATTCCATTTTCTGCCTTAGTTGGTACTCAGTTTAATGTGTATGCTGCAGTTTGTAATGCATATCCCCGAAAGGATAATGGAAGATCTGCATGACTCATCATCGACCTCACCATATCCAACAAGGTGCGGTTCCTCCTTTCACTAACACTATTCCACTATGGTGTATAAGGAGGAGTGAGCTGAGATAGAATCCCAGACTCTCGTAGAAGATCGATGAACTCTTGGTTCAGATATTCTCCACCTTGATCCAATTGAAGCTTCTTTATCTTCTTTCCAAGATGATTCTCTACTTCATTCTTGAATTACTTAAATTTCTCTAAGTCTTCTGACTTATACATCATTAAGTAGACAAATCCGTATCTACTCCAATCATCAGTAAAAGTAATGAAGTAAGAATATCCACCTCTAGCTTCTACTGGAAATGGTCCACATACATCTGTGTGTACCAATCCTAGAATCTTTGTGGTCTTTTCACCCTGTCCACAAAAAGGCATCTTGGTCATTTTACCTTGTAAACAAGAATGACATCTATCAAGTGGTTTTAGCTCAGTAGAGTCTCAATAGCCATCTTGGCAAATCTTTGTCAAGCGCTTATCGTTTACATGACCGAGACGGTGATGCCACAACTCGGTGATGTATAAGTCATGTGAGTTTGTTTCATTATCGATTGCCAACTCTTGGTTTTCATAATTTAATACATACAAACCATTAATTAAATGTGCCATCCCATAACATACGTTGTTCTTATAAAAGATACAACCCTTATTTCCAAACTTGAAAATAAATCCATCCATATCCAAACAAGATATAGAAATTATGTTTTTGGTAACATTAGGAACATAATAACAGTTATGTAAAACCAAGATCATCCCAGTTGGAAATGAGAGGTGGTAGTCACCAATAGCCAACGCAGCCAGCCTTGCGCCATTGGCAGCTCGAAGATCCACCTCTCCTCTGGAAATCTTTCTAAATCTACTTGGTTCTTGAATTTGAATACAGATTTGAGCCCCACAAGCTGTATCTAATACCCAATCTGTAGAAATAGAAATATTACACTCAGTAACGAATTCACCATTAACATCCCAACGCTTCTGGGTGCAGTTCCTCTTCTAGTGGCCTTGCTTTCCACATTCAAAACACATTTCCTCCTATTCCTTGCCCTGCCTCTAGATCTTCCCCTTCTTGGAGGGACGGTGCTCGGGGGCTTCAGACCGTTTAGAAGTCTTTGGCCCCTTTACCTTTTCCTTCCTTTTCTTGTTCACCATAAGGACTACAGGTTTTTCACACCCCATGTCCTTATCTACCTGGTGAGTTAAGCGTAGAAGTTCTGATCTAGGCGCAACTGGAACAGGCTCTTCCAGCACATACAATTTCCTCTCATGGGGATGGATAACGCGTAAACACCTCTGCCACTCTTGGAAATTGGTGCCAGTGAGAAGGTTTTACATCTATAGTATGGTTCGCAATGATATGTGAAAGATCACTGTCGTGGGCGCCCTCAAATGATTAGTGATTTTGAGTTACTTAGGTGCAGCAGAGTGGCTGACCAAGGTCGTCTCTCAAAGGAGGAAGTGAATTTAACAACTTATTAAAGGTATTCTAAAAAAATAAAATAGAATATAATAAAAACACTACTTTAAAGGATTGGGGTTTGTTATAGTTTATGAATCTAGAAGAATTTTTCTGGAAGAAGGTTGTATATTATTTTGTTTTTAGTTTTGAAATGAATTTCAATTAAAATGACACAACAAGAAGATATTTTTTTTAGAAATCTATTTTAAAAGGAGTAATTGGTCTAACTCTACCTCTTAATTCACTTATTAATCATTATCATTTAAATCAATATCCACTTAATTATGATCCCCTAATTTTTTATCCCTCGAAACCTACGAGAGTTAACTTAACCACAAAGATGAAATTACTTAAACCCTAGGCTAGCTTCGGAACACGGAATCGCAGCACCCTGCTTTGATTATTGTTCTAAGGATAGATTATGGTCAGTGGTTAATTAGAGCACATATCTATTCTGTAAATGAGGATGAATTGGGTTTAGGGATTATATTTTAACTCTACAAATTTATCCCGTGTGGTCTTGTATTACTGATTAAGATCGCGCACTCACAATTTACACAATTCCCGACCTCGCGTGTTTTATGTTAATTGTTCAATTTCTTGATTAATTTATTACAATTTAAAAACACAATTCATGGGTCATATTAAGTGAATTAAAATAGCTCAATGATTCAAAATAATTAAATGAATAAGGATAGAGGTCGATCGATTACTAAAAAGAACTACTCTTCCATGGGCGGTGTAGTCATCGGGGAGACATTTTGCATAAGCAAAGGATTGAAAGGGTAGAACCCAATATTGTATCCACTATTGATTTCAACACAATTAAAAAGATTAAGAGAAGAAGAAAAGGAAATAACATAGAAGATTATTTGAAGAAAAATTCAAGAAACAAATATGAAATAAAAGAAATACAAAGAAGAGGTGGGAGAGGAGAGCCTTTTTGGAAGAGAGGTTTGCACAAAGTCTTACTTATTCCAAGAGTTTTGAGGGGCTCCCAAGAGACCCCATTTCGGACACACCTTCCCAAAGCCTCGACCAGCCCTCCCAAAGAGTTAAAACCCCTTTTAAATAGATTTTGTGAGGGCTAGGGTTACCTAACTTTTTAAATGTGAAATGAAAAATTCGGCCAAATATTTTATTCCCAGTTTCACCGCCTATTTGACCTCCACAAAGCGTGAATTGACCGGCCTTCCAGAAGTATTATTTGTGTCAAATCATGTCCCCGAGATTTCCTCAAAATTTGGGCTTAATCCAAGCCCGGATGAAGAAGATATAGCCCAAATACTGAACTCATGTCTATTCTGCCGAGTCCAGCCCACCATTAGATGAATGGCCCATTTACTCCATCCAAATGCACTCTTTATCTCTAGTGTCCTGAATAAAAGTTGTATAACATTAAGTGAGGAACACTGTTACAAAATTTAAAATTTAAATAATAAATATAAAAATATTTATCTTCGAAATACTACAGTGCACTATTAAGGGTAAAACTGGAATTTTCACCAAATTTTCAAATGAATGATCAAATCCCAAATATTTTATAAATAAACATATTTAAAAAAATGTGAGGAAATTATATCATTTATTATCAATAAAATATTCAACAAAATTGTGTTTTATCAACTCCCCCACACTAATCATTTTGCACTCCTGGGAAAAACCTCATGTCAAGTAAACATCAATATCAAATCAAAAGCAATTTTAAATCACATATCATTGGGATCCATCAATTCTGAACCAAGAATAAAAAGATATCATGCCTCATAAAAAACCTTATTTCAAGTTCTCTATTAATATCATTCAATATATTTCCACTTCATTTATCCTCCCATGCACAAAACACTTACCTCGCTTGAATTTTATTTCATCACTCAAATATCAATTTTTTTTGCAATGTCTTTCTCATCCAAACTCATACAAGGGTCACCATAGGCTTGATAGATTCCTACATCGCCACCCAATGTGAGTCAAGGACATATGTTTATCATGAGGACTTTTAGGGTTGTTTTGTGGCTTTCGGTTTGTAGGATTTAGATGTGAAAAATTCTGAGGATGAATGAGGAGGGCTTGACTCTTTTTTAAGCAAAATTGCATTAATCTAATTTTCACTTAAATATAGTATTCTCCTCAATCCTCATAGTATCAATTCAGCTCCATCATCATGAAAAGTCATGAAAGGTTTACACCATTCATCATTTCAGCATCAAAAATTTCAATCTTCTCAAACATGATTTTCTTGAAAGCTCCAGATGGGCACAACTTTCCACCTCAATTAGAAGCTCCAGAAAAGGCACAGCTTCACTTGTCATGAAAGCTCCAGAAAAGGCACAGCTTTCAATATAATGACTTTCTTAAGTAGAAAACGCATCTCTTCAGAATTTAATTTTCCACCCAAAGTATCATATAATGTGGTGTCACAACACAAGATAGATTCTCCCACACTTAAGCTCAACTAGATTATGCAATTTCACTTCAAGAGTTGGTTGGATAGGGAAAATTGGCTTGTAATGTGGCTAACCTAACAGGATGTGCATGGCTTCTAAGGGCTACAAGGATTAAATATTCAAGGTAGGCCATTATAAAAATGTATTCTTTGAAATAGGGGCTTTAATACCAAACAAATGCCTCAATCATTTAAACATAAGTACCTCAAAACCTCAGGTTTTGACAGGAATAGATCAAATTATGGTTAAATCAAGAATGGTTTGGTTCTCTCAAGAAGTGAGGTGAATGTAAATAATATGAAAATAATGGTTTATAAGCCTCACAGGAAAGTGATTTCAAATATAAAGACAGTGAGATGTGGCATGGGATTCAAAATTCAGTGTACTTTTCATGAAATTACTAAATATTTGAACTTGAAACAAAGTCATTTCAGCATTAATTTATTCTTAGTTTCAAGGGGTAATTTGTTTCACTATTGATATGGATTTAAAAATGTTGATGAGAATCATTTCAGCTCAAAAGTTTCAAAAAAAAACACAAAAATTGTAAAATAAATACACAAAATTTGAAAAACACACAATTTTTTTTTGGTTTTTTTTAAACAAGAAAACAATTGAAATTACAAAACTAAAAGGTTCCCTCCCCCACACTTAAAATATTGCATTGTCCTCAATTTTAACCCATCAGATGATATATTCACATGAAATTCAGAATTTTTAAATAGGACAAATAATATAAAAGTGAAAGGGTTAGGAACAGCCTGATGTGCTCAAGTGATGATGGGGTTAGGTAGTGTGATAAAATCCACTACATTAGTAGGAAGTCCCTCAATGTATCTCTTCAAACGTTGCCCATTGACTGTAATTCTCCTTCCAGTGTCCTCTTGTGTGATCTCCACTGCACCATAAGGAAAAAAATTAGAGACAATATAAGGACCTAACCATCTGGAAAGCAACTTACTAGGCATCAGCTTCAGTCGTGAACTATAGAGAAGGAATTTCTCTCCAAAATGAAACTCCCTTTGTTGGATCATTTTATCATGAGCTGCTTTTGATCTTTCCTTGTAGAGCCTTGAGTTCTCATATGAAGACAATCTAATCTCCTCAAGCTCTTGAATTTGCAGCTTCCTTTGGATTCCATCTTGGGCCAAATCCATGTTGCATTTCTTTATAGCCCAATAATCCCGATGCTCAACTTCCATGGGGAGATGACACGCTTTCCCAAAAACAATCTGAAATGGGGACATACCAATGGGTGCCTTGTATTCTGTCCTATAATCCCACAATGCGTCATCCAAGTGCTTGCTCCAATCCTTCCTATTTGGTTGCACAGTTTTCTCCAATATTTGTTTCAACTCACGATTTTAAACCTCAGCCTGAACATTTGTTTGGGGGTGGTATGGTGTTGAGGTTTTGTGTGTCACCCCATACTTTCGAAGGAGGGAAGAAAAATTCCTATTGCAAAATTGTGTCCCTTGGTCACTGATGATGTCCTTTGGTACTCCAAACCTGCAAAAAATCTATGCCTTTACAAAATCCACAACAACATGAGAATCATCAGTCCTGGTGGCCTTGGCCTCCACCCATTTTCTCACATAATCAACAGAAACCAAAATATAAAAGAAATCATATGAACTTGGAAAAGGACCCATAAAATCAATTCCCCACACATCAAAAATCTCACAGAATAGTATGGGTTGTTGGGGCATCTCATGTCTCCTAGAAATATTCCCAGTGTGTTGGCAATGAGAGAATGACTTAAAAAACACATGGGCATCATGGAATAAACTAGGCCAATATAATACAGAGTCCAAAACTTTCCTAGATGTCTGTTGGGGTCCAAAGTGTCCACCACATGGAAGTGTATGACAGAATTTCAAAACAGACTCAAACTCATGATTAGGAATACACCTCCTAATAACTTGGTCACTACACATGTGCCAGAGGTAAGGATCATTCCACACATAATACCTAGAATCACTTTTTAATTTTTGGACTTTATGCTTCTTCAAATTTTATGGGATTTCAGAGGAAACAATGTAATTAACTAAATCAGCATACCAAGAATGCGTACCTGATATGGTATAGAGATGCTCATTGGGGAAAGTGTCCCGAAGTGGTACCTGGTCCAAGGTGTCATCCTCTAGTGTGTGAGTAAGCCTACTCATGTGGTATGCCACCAAGTTTTCTGACCCCTTTTTTCCTTTATCTCGATGTCAAACTCTTGAAGAAGGAGCATCCAATGGATAAGTCGTGGCTTTGCATCTAGCTTCTTCAAGAGGTACCTCAGAGCTGCATGGTCAGAAAAAACAACTACTTTAGATCCCAATAAATATAAACGGAATTTATCTAAAGAAAATATGACAGAAATAAAATCCTTTTCTGTGGTAGTGTAGTTTGATTGTGCTAAATCCAATGTCCTTGATGCATAGGCAATCACATGTGAACGTCCTTCCACCCTCTGAGATAAGACATCTCCAACCGCGAAGTTGGAGGCGTCACACATAAGCTCAAAAGGAATCTCCCACCGTGGGGGTTGTATGATAGGTGGAGTGGTCAGATGTTGTTTTATCTCATCGAATGAATTCCTGCAAGAAACATTAAACACAAAATCAAGATCCTTTTGAAGTAATCTTGACAGAGGAAGAGAAATCTTACTAAAATCTTTGATGAAGCGCCGATAAAATCCTGCATGACCTAGGAAAGATCTAACATCATGCACACATGAAGGATATGGTAAGGATGAAATAATATCTACCTTTGATCTATCAACCTCTATCCCATGTTTTGACACTACATGCCCTAAGAAAATTCCATGCTCTACCATGAAATGACACTTTTCAAAGTTTAGGACCAGATTCTTCTCAATACAATGATCCAATACCATTCCCAAACTATTTAGACATTCATCAAATGAGGATCCATACACTGTAAAATCATCCATAAATACCTCCATGAAAGTATCAATAAAATCAGAAAAAATACTCACCATGCATCTCTGGAAGGTACCTGGGTCATTGCAAAGTCCAAATGGCATCCTCCGGTAGGCAAATGTGCCAAAGGTACAGGTGAATGTAGTCTTCTCCTGATCCTCCGGAGCTATAGGAACCTGAAAATATCCAGAAAATCCATCCAATAAACAATAGTGTGTTTTCCCAGCTAGTCTCTCAAGCATCTGATCAATAAATGGGAGGGGGAAATGGTATTTGTGAGTGGAATGATTTAGTTTCCTATAATCAATACACACACACCAACTATTTTTCACCCTCATTGGAACTAACTCATCTTTCTCATTTTTAACAACAGTAACACCACACTTCTTAGGCACAACCTGAATTGGACTTACCCACTGAGAATCTGAAATGGGAAAGATTATACCTACCTCGAGCAATTTCTCAACTTCTTTTTTAACAACTTCTAGGAGGGTGGGATTGAGTCTCCTTTTTGGTTGTCTCACCAGTTTAGCCCCATCCTCCAAGAGAATCCTATGCATGCAAATAGAGGGGCTAATACCTGATATGTTTTCCAATGTCCAACCAATTTCCCTAATGTTATCTCTTAATAGATTCAAAAGTTTTTCTTCATGTTCAAAAAAGAGATTGTTAGCAATGATAACAAGTAATCTATCACCGCTCATCAAGTACGCATAATTAAGATTTGGGGGCAATGGCTTGAGTTCCAATGTAGGGGGGTGATGTATGGATGGAGAAATTGATGCAACAGACATATCTACACAATGAACATCAGTATCAGAACAGAAATCATCATAATCAGATAATAAAGCACCAAATCCATCAGCATACTCAATAGCCATGTCATAATCAGAGTTCACATGATCAAGATCAGAATATGAATCCATTTCAAAATCAAATCTTAGAGAGTCTTGTTCATTAGAAATAGGTGTGGAAGTTCTCTTAGACATTAAACCAGAGTCAATACTCATAATCTCCCTAAGCATAGGACAATCAAAATCCATGGAGTTTTTACTTGGTGGTTCAAAATGGGAGATAACAAAAGAAGAATGGTCCTCAGAGGGGTACTTCATGGACTCCATAACATTAAATATCACAACTTCATCCCCAAATTCCATGGAAATTGTACCCTCATTGACATTTATGATAGTTTTTGCAGTTTTGAGGAAGGTTCTACCTAAGATAATGGGGGCATGAGAACTTACCTGATCGTCCTCCATGTTAAGCACGTAGAAATCTGCTGGGAAGATCATGTATCTTACCCAGACAAGTACATCCTCAAGGACTCCCGCTGGATATGTTGTAGCTCCATTTTCCAACTGCACCACTACTCTTGTTGGCTTCAACTCACCAACCTTCAATGAAGAGAATACAGAGTGAGGCATCACATTTATGGAAGCTCCCAAATCACAAAGAGCATCAGAGAAGTGCAACTCCCCTATAGTACATGGTATGGTGAATGTCCCGAGATCCTTGCACTTTGTTGGCATTGGTAGAGTTGGTGTAATGAGTGTTGATACATTCCTTCCAAGGTTGATCCTCTCATTTCCCTTGATCCCTCTTCGATTGGTACAAAGTTCTTTTAAGAATTTCGCATACCTTGTAATTTTATTAATGGCTTCAAGTAGAGGAATGTTGATCTCCACACGCTTGAATGTATCCAAAACCTCTTTTTTCATTGCTTCTTCTGCCATCTTCTTGGTTTGGACAACCCTGTTGAGAAAAGTAAGGGGTTTAGGAGGAACATCATCAATCTTTTTCTTACCTTTATCTTTCTCCTTGGATTGCTCATCAGTTGGTTTGGAATGCGGCTGCTCCGAAGTTGAGGTGAATCCCGGTGGAATGGTTGGTATAGATGTATCATTCATTTGATTCCCACTTCTCAATGTGATGGCACTAACATTCTCCTTTGGATTTGGAGTGGGTTGGGAAGGTAAATTTCTGAAATTCTTACTTACAAGTTTATGGAGGGCGGTGGCAATCTGGCTCATTTGAGTCTTCAACTCCCTAAGCTCCGAACCTTGACTCTTTATCCCATTCTATTGATTAAGAACAATTTGCTTCAAAAGTTCATCAGTGTTAGAATCTACCTTAGGTGGGGGATTCCCTTGTTGCTGGATTTCTGATGCTTGGGCTTCAAATCTCCTTTGGGGTTGTTGGAAACTCTGCTGGTAAGGCGGAGGCTGCTGGAAATTTTGTTGAAAGGGTTGCCTTTGTTGTTGTCCAGAGCCATACCTCATGTCTGGTTGATCTTTCCACATTTGGTTGTATGTTGGAGCAAATGAATCAAACTTATTTTGGGGATATGGTTGTTGTTGCTGCTGAAATGGTCACCCTGGGAATACTGCTGCACAATCTTTTGTTTCTTGTAGTTGGGGGCAACAGTCAGTTGGATGGCTTGTATCAGTGCAAATGTCACAAGGCCTTGAAGGAAGGGGTAGAGATATCTTTTGTGCCAAAGAAATTTGCCTCGCCATATTGGTCAATTCTTCCAACTTGGTATCAATCAAATGACTTTCAAGAGAAGAAGGACTTACCTGATGTACTCCTCGAACATGTAGTGTACCTCTATCACCGAATTGTTGGGAGTTTTGGGCCATCTTGTCGATCAATGCACATGCAGATACTGGTGTCTTGTCCACCAATTCTCCTCCAGCCGTGGCATCCACCATGCTCCTCTCCATGGGTGTAAGTCCTTCGTATAAGTATTGGATGAGTAATTTCTCACTGATTTGGTGATGTGGGCAGCTTGCACACAACTTCTTGAATCACTCCAAGTACTCATACATTGACTCCCCTTGGGCTTGCTTGATCCCTGATATCTCCTTTCGAATGGATGTGGTCCTTGATGCTGGAAAAAATCTTTGCAAGAAAAGACGTTTCAAATCATTCCAACATGTTACATCTTCAGGTTGTAAATAGTACATCCAATCCTTTGCAGCTCCATCAAGTGAGAATGGGAATGCTCTTAATTTTATTTGATATTCAGAAAAATTTCTTGGTTTTAAGTTTGAGCAAACCACATTAAATTCCTTAAGGTGTTTATTGGGATCCTCACCAGATAAGCCATGAAACTTTGGAAGAAGGTGAATTAATTCAGATTTCAATTCAAAGTCTGATTCGAGGTTTGGGTATGCAATAAAATTTGGTTGATAGTTAATATCTGGTGTAGCCAATTCTTGAATGGTTCTATTAAGTTCATTTCCATTATTTCCAGCCATTGGTTCCTATTTTATGTTTGAATTTGAATTGCTTCCAATTTCAATGTTTCCAGAAGAGAGGAATTCACCAACTGGTTGAATATTGAAACTTCCCGTAGACTGAGAATGTCTGATTCGAGCCCTAAGACTACGTTCAATCTCAGGGTCAAGATCTAAGAGATCTTCGGGATTAGTTCATGTCATAAATCAAATAAAAATGAAAAGAAATAAAGTGGACCATAGTAAAATAAAAATGAGAAGTTTGAGTTGATGGTCTAAAAAGAAAAGAAGAGGATGAAAAAAAATGAAAACTTGAGAAAGGGGAAAGATGAAAGAGAGGGGTGAAGAAAATAATAAAATGAAAAATAAAAGAAATATATCTAAATGGTTGAATAAATTACTTGCCTCCCCGGCAACGACGCCAATTTTAAAGAGCGCTGTCATGGGCGCCCTCAAATGATTAGTGATTTTGGGGTACTTAGGTGCAGCAGAGTGGCTGACCAAGGTCGTCTCTCAAAGGAGGAAGTGAGTTTAACAACTTATTAAAGGTATTCTAAAAAAATATAGAATAGAATAAAAACACTACTTTAAAGGATTGGGGTTTGTTATAGTTTATGAATCTAGAAGAAGTTTGCTGGAAGAAGATTGTATATATTTTTGTTTTTAGTTTTGAAATGAATTTCAATTAAAATGACACAACAAGAAGATGTTTTTTTTAGAAATCTATTTTAAAAGGCGTAATCGATCTAACTCTACCTCTTCATTCACTTATTAATCATTATCATTTAAATAAATATCCACTTAATTATGATCCCCTAATTTGTTATCCCTCGAACCCTACGAGAGTTAACTTAACCACAAAGATGAAATTACTTAAACCCTAGGCTAGCTTCGGAACACGCAATCGCAGCACCCTGCTTTGATTGTTGTTCTAAGGATAGCTTATGGTCAGTGGTTAATTAGAGAACATATCCATTCTGGAAATGAGGATGAATTGTGTTTAGTGATTATATTTTAACTCTACAAATTTATCCCGTGTTGTCTTGTATTACCGATTAAGATCGCGCTCTCACAATTTACACAATTCCCGACCTCGCGTGTTTTGTGTTAATTGTTCAATTGCTTGCTTAGTTTCTTACAATTTAAAAACACAATTCATGGGTCATATTAATTGAATTATAGTAGCTCAATGATTCAAAATAATTAAATGAAGAAGGATAGAGGTCGATCGATTACTAAAAAGAACTACTCTTCCATGGGCGGTGTAGTCATCGTGGAGACGTTTTGAATAAGCAAAGAATTGAAAGGGTAGAACCCAATATTGTCTCTAATATTGATTCCAAGACAATGAATAAGATTAATAGAAGAAGAAAAGGAAAGAACACAGAAGATTATTTGAAGAAAAATTCAAGAAACAAACATGAAATAAAAGAAATACAAAGAAGAGGTGGGATAGGAGAGCCTTTTTGGAAGAGAGGTTTGCACAAAGGCTTACTTCTTCCAAGAGTTGTGAGGGGCTCCCAAGAGACACTTTTTCGGCCAAACCTTCCCAAAGCCTCGACCATCCCTCCTAAAGAGTTAAAACCCCCTTTAAATTGAGTTTTTCATGGCTAGGGTTACATAACTTTTTATGTTTGAAATGAAAAACTCGGCCAAATATTTTATTCCCAGTTTCACCGCCTAGTTGACCTCAAAAACGCGTGAATTGACCAGCCTTCCAGCAGGATGATTTGTTCGAAATCATGTCCCCAAGATTTCCTCAACATTTGGGCTTAATCCAAGCCCGGATGAAGAAGATATGGCCCAAATACAGAACCTGTGTCCATTCTGCTGAGTCCATCCCACCATTGGATTAATGGATCATTTAATCCATCCAAATGCACTCTTTAGCTCTAGTGTCCTGAATAAAAGTTGTATAAAATTCAGTGAGGAACATTGTTAAAAAATTTAAAATTCCAATAATAAATATAAAAATATTTATCTTCGAAATACTACAGTGCACTATTAAGGGTAAAACTGGAATTTTCACTAAATTTTCAAATGAATGATCAAATCCCAAATATTTTATAAATAAACATATTTAACACAATGTGAGGAAATTATATCATTTATTATCAATAAAATATTCAACAAAATAGGGTTTTATCAATATGATTGAAGTCATTTTCTTGTCGTTTCTACAAATTAAGATGAGAAAATGTTTAGTACTTCATTACAAAACTGATACAAATAAATAAATTAATACTTATTATTATCCCACTATTTTATCGAAATCCAATTGTCCTCACCGTTGATTTCGGAATATACTGTTGCCTAAATATTCTAGTGGATAGGATCCATATTTCCCTTCGCATTACCCCAACTAGGGTTGGTCAAGCAACTTGAAGGGTTTTAGGTAGGCATTCTAAATGCCAGCTGCATTAACTTGCAGCTCCTTGATCCGCTGAGTGGACTCCCCAATCCTGAAATCCATTTATTTTGGATTTCCTCAACCTTTGCCTCTTGGTCACACCAAGTCCTGTTGTGTCAGTCAACCCTTGATGAGAACCAAGTCAATTCAACCCAAAACCTTGAATTAGAATTCCCCGATAATTGAAATAACTCCAACTAGGGTTGGTCAATCACTTTGAACTATGGTTCGATTCTAACCAAGATTATGGAAGGCTATACCGACTTAATATTTCTTTTGAGGGATTTTATCCTTATACATAAATTGCCATTTTATTATCTTTGATTACATGCTTGTTTATATTAAGTGGGATATACTTAAGTGATTAACCATGTCTAAGATAATATTTACATATAAGCCAGTTTTATTTTAGTTCCATATTCCATGCTTGTTTAATTCATTAATTGTGTGATTGTGAAAACACACCAACAATAAATAAACCATGAAACTGATAGAAATAAAATAAATGGTATTATCATGAACTTTGTTCTATTGGTTAGTTTATCTAGCGGTTGATAAACTAACCCAAGACCTAGGGGAGAAAATACCTTGAACCATTCGGGTTCATGTTTACAGCTTTACACCTGTCCACCTTTGTATCTCCTTGGATTGGTTTCACCTCAGATCCTAACTTGAGCCGCCTCCACTATCTTGGGATCTCCATCCATTACATATGCATTTATCTCACATGCAGGTGAGGGGTAAAAGGGGTTTTTATATAAAAGAATCCTTGGGCACGTAGACCCTACATATTAATGAGGAGATGTCTCGCAGGACAACAAATTTAATTTAAATAAATAAATTAAAAGAAACCATTCACATTCAAAGGTCTCGGTCTAGCTCATGATCATACATACATGCAACGATATTTACACATAAATAAAACCGGCATTCAATTCTTTAATCATTCTTGTTTAAGATAAATCACGCTCGAATTAATTAATTATCTTTAATTAATCAATGATTTTATCTTAAACCCTTTTCTGAACTTCCTTGAGATTCTCATACATCATAATTTTAAACAAATAAATTAATTTAAAATTATCCTTTTACGTAACTTGTACCTTGGAGGAAACCCGGTGAATTCTCGTTCATTACGCAGATGTTAAATTAAACACATATATATAAAACCCCTATCACGTGTTGTGCCTCAGCTTTACGCCTACACCATGGTACACATATCAAGGGTTTGTATAATATAATAATAAATTTTAATAAATCTACATAATTTGACTGAGTACATGGCGTGTAGTTCCGACTACACGGTGTGTACTTTTCTTCACCATCCATCTGTAGTACACGACCGGGGACAGGGCGTGTTAATGTAATTCAGAAATTTTCGGAGTACACGGCGTGTTCTGTGGGACACACGCTGTGTAGTTACCATGTTACACAGTTTCCAGCTAGGAAATCTGTGTACGGGGTACATGGCCCAACCCTAACCCGAAGGGACTACACGCCGTGTTCATTGGACCACACGGCATGTAATCTAGAAACCGTGTTCCACCTATTTCTGGTCAACACACGGTGTCTATAAATTCTTAGAAACAATCCAATACATGTCCTGATTTGGCGGATCAGTAAATTAATTGAACCTAGACTACACTGCGTGTACTTCCGAATACATGTCGTTTATTCTGGTGTTGTACGGCCAGAAATGTTTGGCTCCTCCGGATGATTTTTTCTATTTTATTTTAATCAAAATTAAAAGAAACATTCGTTTCTGTGAGGTGAACGAGAAACGAGGGAGGAGGAATAGATATAGAGATTCATATTTCCAGAACCATTAAACATGAATTTAAATAACTAAATTATTAAATTCATAAATCACCAATTAAAAACTAAATAATTATAATCAACGATATGACCGCGCTGATACCACTTGTAGGTTCCGGGTGCAGCGGAAGCGTGTTGGTGGGTTTTCACAACTTTATTTTTAGCTTTAAATAATGTTAAATCCGAGATCCGTCGCGATATAAAATGACGGATCTTCAGAATAGAACGAAGAATGAAAAAGTAAAAAATATTCTCGAAACCATTAAGATAGGATCATCATATGTTGGTTATAATTAATTTAATTAATTCACAAGAATTACCTCGGTGGAATTCTTTCTTCATCGATGTCTCCGGTCACGATCCTATGATCCTTTGTTGCGTCATAGAATCCAAGTATAGGATTCCTCTAGCGGTGATCCACACGTGATCCATGTATCTTTGGACGTCACCGAAGGGATCTCTGGGTGCTAGCGCAGAAGAACCTTCTCTTGCGATGTCCACCTTCGACCGCCTTGATCCGGTGGAGGATCTCGCTCTCATAACTCGAGGGTGTTCTTGGTGGAAGGGGAATTCTCTCTTGGCTTGAGAGTATTTCCAAATCCGGTTTGCACAACAATGAATCTAGAAAAGTGTTGGGGTTGTGAGGATATTTATAATCAGGTTTGAGGTTAATAGAGTAATGACAATAAATAAACATGTTACGCATTTTATTTATTTCATTAACTCTTATTGAAACCCCATGTCGAATTATTAATTCCTTAAAATGCGCCCATGATGATTATAATTAATATAATTTAATAAAACAATATTATATCCTCAAAATACCGACTGCAAAACTACACGTCGTGTAATAATTAATACACAGTGTGTACCTGTTTTCCATAAAACTACACGGTGTGTATATTTAATATACAAGGCGTGTACTTTTTTTTTCATTTTTCTCCACCACATTTATTAGACCTTGAGTAATTTATATTTATTTCTTAAATAAATGTAATTGAATTACTCGCTAATAAACATATTATTTCACCCACAATATATTCTCTCGAATAAATAGTGTCGAAATAAATGCGATCAGGCATCCTTAAATAATTATTAAACCACAGTCGGGAATAATATTTATTTAACTTGTTCAATTAATATTTAACTGAGATACATAGACACACTTAGTGTCTGACCCTCTACGCCTCTTTATCAGTGGCATTAGGCGGAGCCTGCCTAAAGTCCAAGGTTAGCGTCTAGAAAAAATCCAAGGCACCCATAGTGAAAGAAGTTAATGCCGCAATGACGTGTCACCTCCTACGAACACTTACCATGTAATATAATCCCTTTGTCTCGATATCTCTAATTAAGTGGGTTTCATGCTAGTGCCATCAACCCATGTGCTAGATTATTCTTTCTTTGACTTCCCGGAATTGAACTCGCCCATACCTTACCATGGACATGGATTTATTTAGGCTATATCAATTCCATCAAAGGGCCTGAGATATATAATTTCGTTATGGAACAGAAGGGACAAATCCTTTCTTGCATTATCTATTAATTAAGTATTACTCGTGACGCACCCAACGTATCCTACCTCGCTGCGAACAGTGTGTCGTCACAGCTTTTTTCAATACATCTGAGTGCGCGAGTTGTAATACCCATTAATAATAATCTTAAAGTCTAAGGACCAATACACACGTCCGTAGATAGGAACATCCAATGACACTATGAAATGTGGATTTCCTACTAGCGGGTCTCATTCTCATAATATCCTCCTGGATATTACCAAGGGAACACACCATGAGAAGGTGCCTCAAAGTTTTATGAGTCATCACCCCTAATGACCTATATTATTTTTGTCCCTCAAATAATATCATCCATCCATAGAACATATATTCAAGAACAGTGTTATGGAACTTCTAGGTTCTCATCGTAGCAAGGATATGTTATGACCCTTTAATGTAACAGTTGTCCTTAGGACATTATCACATGCATTATCATGCAGAAGAACAATTAAGATGTGATAAGGATTTTATTAATGAATAAATTACAAAGTAGTTGGTTCTAGACCACCAACTCCAACAGACTCCCACTTGGAATAGAGCCAAATGATAACAACCTTTAACCCGATAGCTCTCACATGATATTCATGCTTCTTCTGAGATAGGCCTTTAGTCATGGGGTCCACCACATTCTCTTCCGTGGACAATCTTCTCACAGAAACTTCACCCCTCTGATAGAAATCCCTCAAGAGCTGATACTTATGGAGTATGTGCTTTGTCCGTTGATGTGACCTTGGTTCTTTTGAAAGAGTCAACGCTGCAGTATTATCACAATACAATGTAATGGGATCTTCACTAATAGGCACCACATCAAGTTCCTAGACAAAGTTCTGAATCCAGACGGCTTCCTTGGCTATATCAGAAGCTGCTATATATTCGGACTCTGCTGTAGAATTGGCGACAACTAGCTGCTTTGAACTCTTCCAGCTCACAGCTCCTCCATTGAGACAAAAAACATATCTAGATTGTGACTTTAGATTATTCTGATCTGTCTGAAAACCAGAATCAGCATACCCTCTAATGACAAGCTCCTCGTCTCCTCTATACACGAGGAACATATCCTTAGTTCTTCTCAGATACTTAAGGATAGTCTTAACAGTAGTCCAATGTTGTTCCCCTGGATCTTCTTGATATCTTCCTAACATGCTCAGTGCATAGGCAACATCAATCCTAGTACATAACATGGCATACATGATGGTTCCTATAGTCGAGGCGTATGGGATCTTGCTCATCCTATCTTTCTCTTGTTGTGTCTGAGGACACATTTTCTTAGAAAGATGTAATCCATGTGACACTGGAACCAATACTCTCTTGGATTGTTTAATACTAAATCTATTTAGTATCTGGTCAATGTATGTACCCTGACTTAGTCCAAGTAGCCTCTTGGATATATCACGAATGATCTTGATCCCTAGAATGTAGGCTGCTTCACCTAAATCTTTCATGGAGAAGCACTTGTTCAACAAGTCCTTAACTGACTGTAAGGATGGTACGTCGTTTCCAATAAGCAATATGTCATCAATATATACTACTAGGATAACGACCGTATTCCCATTAAACTGCTTATAAACACATGGCTCAAATTCATTCTTAATGAAACCAAATTCCTTTATGGCTTCATCAAATCGACTGTTCCATGACCGGGATGCTTGCTTCAATCCATAAATGGATTTATGCAACTTGCAAAGCTTTTGGATTCACCTGGTGTCACAAACTCTTCTGGTTATGTCATATAGACATCTTCCTGGAGGTTCACCTTAAGGAATTTTGTTTTGACATCCATATTCTAAATCTCGTAGTCATGGTAAGCTGCTATGGCAAGTATGATTCTTATGGATTTAAACATGGCAACGGGTGAGAAGTTTTCATCATAGTCAATTCCATGATGCTGTTTGAAACCTTTATCCACTGGCCTTGCTTTATAGGTTCTAACTTGACCTTCCATGTCCATCTTTCTCTTGAATACACATTTGTATCCAACAGGATTTACATCAACTTGCTCATCGACCAGAACCCAAACTTGGTTCTGATACATGGAATCCATCTCAGAATTCATAGCTTCTAGCCATCTTGTAGCTTCTGATCTTTCTACTGCTTCCTTGTAGGAGAGAGGCTAATAATTGTCCAACAATAATTATTCACCATTCTCAGTGACTAGGAAACCAAATCTCTCTGGTCCCCTTACCTCTCTTGAGCTCCTACGTAGTACTTGTGTTTCTGGAACCTCCTCCACAGGGACCTGTGGAACTTGTTCCTGTACCAACTCTTGTGTATCTTGAGCATCAACTTCATCGAAGTCAATCTTGCTCCCACTATCCTTCTTGAGGATGTACTCCCTCTCAAGAAAGACGGCTTGTCTGGCGACAGTCACTTTCTTGTCTTGAGGGTTATATAGGTAATATCCTTTTGTTTCCTTGGGATATCCTATAAAGATACACTTCATGCCCCGGGGTGCTAGTTTGTTGCCTGAGAAGGCCTTAATAAACACCTCACATCCCCATACATGTGTATGCGACAAAATGGGTTTCTTTGCACTCCATAACTCAGAGGGAATTCCATTTTTTTCCTTTGTTGGTACTCGGTTTAATGTGTATGTTGCAATTTGTAATGCATATCCCCAAAAGGATAATGGAAGATCCTCATGACTCATCATCGACCTCACCATGTCCAACAAGGTGCGGCTCCTCCTTTCATTAACACCATTCCACTGTGGTGTATAAGGAGGAGTTAGCTAAGATAGAATCCCAGACTCTCGTAAAAGATCGATGAACTCTTGGTTCAGATATTCTCCCCCTTGATCTGATCAAAGCTTCTTTATATTCTTTCCAAGATGATTCTCTACTTCATTTTTGAATTCCTTAAATTTCTCTAAGGCTTCTGACTTATACCTCATTAAGTAGACAAATCCGTATCTACTGAAATCATCAGTAAAAGTAATGAAGTAAGAATATCCACCTCTAGCTTCTACTGGAAATGGCCCACATACATTAGTGTGTACCAATCCTAGAAGCTCTGTGGTCCTTTCACCCTGTCCACCAAAAGTCGTCTTGGTCATTTTACCTTGTAAACAAGCGTGACATCTAACAAGTGGTTTTAGCTCAGTAGAGTCTAAATAGCCATCTTGGAATATCTTTGTCAAGCGCTTCTCGTTTACATGACCGAGACGGTGATGCCACAACTAGGTGATGTATGAGTCATGTCAGTTTTTTTCGTTATCGATTGCCAACACTTGGTTTTCGTAATTTAATACATACAAACCATTATTTAAATGTTCCATACCATAACATACATTGTTCTTATAAAATATACAACCCTTATTTCCAAACATAAAAATAAATCCATCCATATCGAAACAAGATACAGAAATTATGTTTTTGGTAACACTAGGCACATAATAACATTTATGTAAAACCAAGATCATCCCAGTTGTCAATGAGAGGTGGTAGTCGCCAATATCCAATGCATCCAACCTTGCGCCATTGGCAGCTCGAAGATCCACCTCTCCTCTGGCAATCTTTCTAAATCTACTTCGTTCTTGAATTTGAATACAGATGTGAGCCCCACAAGCTATATCTAACACCCAATGTGTTGAAATAGAAATACTACACTCAATAACGAATGCACCATTAGCATCCTGACCCTTTTGGGTGCAGTTCCTCTTCCAGTGGCCTTGCTTTCCACATGCAAAACACATTGCCTCCCATTCCTTTCCCTGCCTCTGGATCTTCCCCTTCTTGTAGGGACGGTGCTCGGGGGCTTCAGACCGTTTATAAGTCTTTGGCCCCTTTGCCTTGTCCTTCCTTTTCTTGTTCACCATAAGGACTGCAGGTTTGTCATGCCTCATGTCCTTATCTACCTGGTGAGTTAAGGGTAGAAGTTCCGATCTAGGTGCAACTGGAACAGGCTCTTCCAGCACATAGAATTTCCTCTTGTGGCGATGGATAACGTGTAAACACCTCTTCCACTCTTGGAAATTGGTGTTGTTGATAAGGTTTTCCTTCTTTAGTATGGTTCGCAATGATATGTTTGAAGTCGTTTTCTTTCCATTTCTACAAATTAAGATGAGCAAAGGTTTAGTACTTTATTACAAAACTGAGACAAATAAATAAATTAATACTTATTAGTATCCCACTATTTTATCGAAATCCAATATCCCTCACCATTGATTTCGGAATATTATGTTGCCTGAATATTCTAGTGGCAAGGATCCATATTTCCCTTTGCATTACCCCAAATAGGGTTGGTCAAGAAACTTTAAGGTTTTTAGGTAGGCATTCCAAATGCCAACTGCATTAACTTGCAGCTCTTTGATCCGCTGAGTGGACTCCCCAATCCTGAAATCCTTTTATTATGGATTTCCTCAACCTTTGACTCTTGTTCACACCAAGTCCTACTGTGTCAGTCAACCCTTGATGCGAAAAAGTCAAGTCAACCCAAAACCTTGAATTATAATTCCCCGATAATTGAAAGCACCCCAACTAGGGTTGGTCAATCACTTTGAACTATGGTTCGATTATAACCAAGATTATGGAAGGCTATACCGACTTCATATTTCTTTTGAGGGATTTTATCCTTATACGTAAATTTCCATTTTATTATCTTCGATTACATTCTTGTTTATATTAATTGGGATATACTTAAGTGATTCACCATGTCTAAGATAATATTTACGTATAATCCGGTTTTATTTTAGTTCAATCTTGCATGATTTTTTAATTCATTAATCGTGTGATCGTGGCAATACACCCACAATAAATAAACCATGCAACTGATAGAAATAAAATAAATGGTATGATCACGAGCTTTGTTCTATTGGTTATTTTATCTAGTGGTTGATAAACTAACTCAAGACCTAGGGGAGAAAACACCTTGAACCTTTCGAGTACGTTTTTACAGCTTTCCACCTGTCCACCTTTGTATCTCTTTGGATTGGTTTCACCTTGGATCCTGACTTGAGCCGCCTCCACTATCTTGAGATCTTCATCCCTTACATATGCATTTATCTCACACAGAGGTGAGAGGTAAAAGGGGTTTTTACATAAAATAATCCTTGGGAGCACAGACCCTACATATTAATGTGGAGATGGCTCGCAGGCCAACAAATTTAATTTAAATAAATAAATTAAAAGAAACCATTCACATACAAAGGTCTCGGTCTAGCTCATGATCATCTATACATGCAACGATATTTACGCATAAATAAAATGAGCATTCAATTCTTTAACCGTTATTTTTTAAGATAAATCACGCTCGAATTAATTAATTATATTTAATTAATCAATACTTTTATCTTAAACCCTTTTCTGAACTTCCTTGAGATTCTCTTCCATCATAATTTTAAACAAATAAATTCATTTAAAATTATCCTTGTACGTAACTTGTACCTTGGAGGCAACCCGGTGAATTCCTGTTCATTACACAGATGTTAAATTAAATGCATATATATAAAAAACCTATCACGCGTTGTGCCTCAGCTTTACGCCTGCACCCTGGTACACGTCTCAATGGTTTGTATAATATAATAATAAATTTTAATAAATCTGTTTAATTTGGGTGAGTACACGACGTATATTTCTGACTACAAAGTGTGTACTTTTCTTCACCGTCCATCCGAAGTACATGCCCGGGGATAGGGCGTGTTAATGTACTTCGGAAATTTTTGAATTACACGACGTGTTCTGTGGGACACACGCCGTGTAGTTTCCAAGTTACACAGTTTCCATCTGGGCAAGCCGTGTATGGGGTACATGGCCCAACCCTAACCCGAAGGGACTACACGCCATGTTCATTGGACCACACGTCGTGTAATCTTGAAACCGTGTGACACCAGTTTTTGGTCAACACACTATGTCTATAAATTCTTAGAAAGAATCCAATACACTGCCTGATTTGGCGGATCAGTCAATTCATTGAACCTAGACTACATGGTGTGTACTTCTGAATACACTCCGTGTATTCTGGTGTTGTACGTCCAGAAACGTTTGGCTCCTCCGGATGAGTTCCTCTATTTTATTTTAATCAAAATTAAAAGAAAAATTTGTTTTTATGAGGTGAAGGAGAAATGATGGAGGAGGAACAGATCTCAAGATTCAGATTTCCAGAATGATTAAACATTAATTGAAATAACTAAATTATTAAATGCATAAATCACCAATGAAAAACTAAATAATTATATTCAATGATATGACCACTCTGATACCACTTGTAGGTTCCGGGCGCAGCGGAAGCGCGTTGGTGGGTTTTCCCAACTTTAATTTTAGCGTTAAACAATGTTAAATCCGAGATCTATCATGATATAACATGCCATATATTCGGAATGGAATGAAGATCGAAAAAGAAAAAAAAAGAGTCCTGGAACCATTGAGATAGGATCATCATATGTTGGTCATAATTAATTAAATTAATTCACAAGAATTACCTCGGTGGAATTCTTTCTTCGTCGATATCTCCGGTCATGATCCTGTGATCTGTTGTTGCATCATAGAATCCAAGTATAGGATTCCTCTAGTGGTGATCCACACATGTTCCACGTATCTTTGGACGTTGCTGAAGGGATCTCTGGGTGCTAGCATGGATGAACCTTCTCTTGCGATGTACGCCGTTGACCGCCTTGATCCGATGGAGGATCTCGCTCTCGTAACTTGAGGGTGTTCATGGTGGAAAGGGAATTCTCTCTTGGATTGAGAGTATTTCCAAATCCGTTGTGCACAAAAATGGCTCTAGAAAAGTGTTGGGGTTGTGAGGATATTTATAATCGGGTTTGAGGTTAATAGAGTTATGACAATAAATAAACGCGTTATGCATTTTATTTATTTCATTAACTCTTATTGAAACCCCATGTCGAATTATTAATTCCTTGACATGCGCCCACGCTGATTATAATTAATATCATTTAATAAAACAATATTATATCCTCAAAATCCCGACTGGAAAACTACACGGCGTGTACTTGTTTTCCATAAAACTACACGACGTGTATATTTAATATACACGGCGTGTACTTTTATTTTCCATTTTTTTCCACCACATTTATTAGACCTTGAGTAATGGATATTTATTTCTTAAATAAATGTAACTGCATTTCTCGCTAATAAATATACTATTTCTCCCAAAATATATTCTCTCGAATAAATAGTGTCGAAATAAATACGATCAGGGATCCTTAAATAATTATTAAACCACAGTCGGGAATAATATTTATTTAACTTGTTAAATTAATATTTAACTGAGATACATGGACGCACTTAGTGTGTGACCCTCTAGGCCTCTTTCTCTGTGGCATTAGGCGGAGCCTGCCTAAAGTCCAAGGTTAGCATCTAGCAACATGCCAAGGCACCCATAGAGAAAGAAGTTAACGATGCAATGACGTGTCACCTCCTACGAACGCTTACCGTGTAATATAATTCATTTGTCTCAATATCTCTAATTAAGAGGTTTGCATGCTAGTGCCATCAACCCATGTGCTCGATTATTCTTTCTTTGACTTCCCAGAATTGAACTCGCCCATACCTTACCATGGACATGGATTTATTTAGGCTATATCAATTCCATCAAAGGGCCTGAGATATCTACTTCCGTTATGGAATAGAAGGAGAAAATCCTTTCTCGCATTATCTATTAATGCAGTATTACCCGTGACGCACCCAACGTATCCTACCTCGCTGCGAACATTGTGTCGTCACAGTGTTCCTCAATACATCTAAGTGTGTGAGTTATAATACCCATTAATAATAATCTTAAAGTCTAAGGACCAATACACGCATCTGTAGATAGGAACATCCAATGACACTATGAAATGTGGATTTCCTACTGGCGGGTCTCGTTCTCATAATATCCTCCTGAATATTACCAAGGGCGCACACCATAAGAAGGTGCCTCAAAGTTTTATGAGTCCTCACCCCTAATGACCTATATTATTTGTTTCCCTCAAATAATATCATCCGTCCATAGAACATATATTCAAGAACAGTTTTATGGAACTTCTGGGTTCTCATCATAGCAGGGATCCACTATGACCCTTTAATGAAACAGCTATCCTTAGTACATTATCACTGGCATTTTCACGTAGAAGAACGATCAAGATGTGATAAGGATTTTATTAATGAATAAAGTACAAAGTAGTTGGTTCTAGACCACCAACTCCAACATGAAACACATTATTGATTATCTTGTGCTAGAGAAAAGCACTAGGGTATCATAAGTGAATACATGGGAACTATTCCACCCTCAATAAAACTATGATAAAAAAAATTTCCTTCCAAAAACCCAACATGATTTCTACAAACATTAGATAACCATGACAAACTAAATAATTAGTTCTAAAATGGAAACATCCAAACATTTTTTACATAAAAAATAAATCATTTTTATACAAATCTTATACAAACTAAACCTAGTTAATAAATTTAAAAACAAAGGGAGATGCCACATAGACTGATAAACCTAACCAACCTCCAATTCATATTCACTAAAAATATTTGGATCATGAATTTAATGTTATTTTCCCTCCATATATCTGGTTGCACCCAAATTTACCCTACTGGTAAAAGTGGTCGATGTAGTACATGTAGGGGTCGAATCCACAGGGACCGAAAAAGTAACCTTGAGACACTATGATTTGGTGAAGGATGGGCTATGAAGTAGCCAACTTGGGTTTTAATTGATTGGATAACTGATTATTTAATTTAAAGAACAATTAAAAAAACAAATTTACTTGATCTAAAACAATTAATTAATATGGGTTGATCCTAGGTTGTTTCTTTTGGTGGATTGGATGCATTTCTTTTCTTAAAAATTTCATGTCATTAATTGAAGACGTATCCAAACAACGAGATAATTCTCCCAAATCATTCACCAATTTAATCCCCACACAATTACAATGCCAATCACTAATTCACTTTGAGGATCACTTTACTGAGCACTCAAAGTAAATAGATCGTACTAGCACTCAAAATGTGTCATCTTTAAACTTGGCAAAGATGAAGAAGAACATAACTCATCGAATGGAAATATTAAAATAACAAACAAATTTAAAAATTAAAGTAAATGAAATAACATCCAATCCATCGCATGCAACTCTCTAGGACCAAACCATAAATGTTTAGCCCTCCATAGATGCTATTATATCAATGTAAGTGAGAAGTCGACTTAAAGAAGTGGAATTTAAGAAGAAAAACATTAATAAAAATGAACACTCCACCGTTGTGTGAGAAATTCACAAGTGCTGGTGTGAATAATTTCACACCTTGATTCAACGGTATCAACGTGTGAAGAAAAGTAAAATAAAAAGTGAAGAAGAATAAGAAATTTTATTTAAAATAATAAACATGAAATAAAAACTTACATGGGAAAACTTGACGATGCAATTACAAATTGAAAGCAGGAAATTACAATTGAAAGAAATACAATGGATGAAAGAAAAACATGGATTCAAAAAAAATGTTAGATAATAATTCTCTTCACAACAATCTCCTTATATAGGTTTATTAGGAGCCTTAGGTCCACCCCAACAATTAATTCACCCCCCAACAATTAATAGAGTCAAAACGAGGGTGAATAATCAAAAGGAAATTGACGTTTCGAAGTTGACCCGGAAAACTGTCCAGATTCGTCCACCATTTTGACGTTCGAATATCTAATTGATGGAGGCCGAATATTGAGGGGTCGTAGAAGACAAATATCTTATTCAATGTGTCCTCTATCCGATGTAAAAATTTCCGGACATTTGGCTCATCCGTTTTGGAGTTATGTTCAAAATGGTGGTATGTTTTTATGAGAATTATTCTATGGCCCACCATTTTAATTCTAAACTTCAGCCCCTTGTATCTCATTGAAATATTCTGAATTTGCTCTGACAAAAGTTGAATAAAATGATACATATATTTTTATATTTCTAATGTAAAAATTTGAGCTTCATTGGGCTTGGTTTGTGGGCTCCACATTTGTTTTATGGGCCTTAGGCCCATTATACTTTCCCCAGAAAATTTCTGCATTCAGGTGCAAAATTCTCCATCTTCCCTTGGGATTCATCCATCGGACCTAAAAGATAAAATGTTAAAAACAAAGTGATAAATCATATCCCAAAATTTCAAATTCATAAAATGAATATAATGTTGTACACAAACAATTTAATGATTGGGCCCAAATTTGAATTTTAAACATGAATTGCATTAAAGATGAGAAATTAAGTTCTATTTATGTAATGCACTAAAAACAATGTTTATGGACTTTGGAAAAATGAATATAAAGATATTAACAATGAATATTATCCACTTTCAGTGACTAATCACACCCCCCAACTTGAGTTTTTCTAGTCCCGAGCAAAATAAATTACAAATATGAAATTCAAATCCCCATTTCCAAAAACATTTTAATACACATTGCTCTCCCAAAGACCTCATACCAACAAAAATTATGAAACCCATCAAAATCATTTAAAAAAAGCTAGGTCTATAAGCATATCCCAAGCCCAAGCCCATTATTTTGTTCAAATTCATCGCCACATTTCATCCAATTCCAATTAAGCATGATAAAGTGTTGTGCATCACAAAAATTATGGGGCCCATTTTATTGTTCAAGGGGAAAAAATGGAAGCGCTAGGTGGGAATCACATTAAACCTTAAGATGAGTATCCATTTTTTTAACCACAATAGAAATGAAAAGTCTAACTCTGGGCAAGACAACTATGGAGTCGTGATCCCCAAGTGCCGAACGTCACACATATTGTCAATTTCATTCTCTACAATATAGATATAAAGTCTAACTCTGGGCAAGACAACTATGGAGTCACTATACCCAAGTGTCGGACGCAACGCATTTGGAAAAAACATTGTTCTATGTGGCCATTATTTTTTTTTCAATTTTTTTTGTTTTTTTTTGTTGTTTTTTTTAGATACTCAAATTAAACTAAAAGTGACCCTAGAACCCTATGCTATAATAAAAGGGACCCAAGAACTCAAATTTACACCCACGATCTAGTAGATGTGCATTGTGGCATTTTTATTAAGAGGATGAAAATGTAAAGTTTGAAAAATCACATTAGACAACCGCACTTTCCAAAAACTAGGCTCATGAACTTAAACTTGCATTAAAATCAGAATCAAAGCATCCAAATTTTTTGATATCCAATTTCAAAGTTTGCAATGTGTGTTATCATGTTCAAGGTTAATGGAATTTTTTCTTTCCATGCATGTTCTTATTGAAAAAAAAATCATTTTTATCTCCCCCCCAACTTAGAATAACACTGTCCCCAGTGTTTAAATAAAAGAAAAGTTAGAAGGGGATAGGAGAGGAGTTCAAAGAAGAAATTTAAAATGAAAATCATTGAATGAAGTCACCTGGTGGTTGATGATGATAGCGCATTCCATAGTCTCCCTTCAATCCTGGATTTGAGTCTTAGTGTCTTGGATGGTGGTGAATGGATTTTACTTATGGCTTACGACATGTAATTTTATTTTCTTTTAACCTATAAAAACATAAAAATAAAACAAAACAAAATAAACTGATGATACATTATCTTCTTTATATTTTATGGGTAAGGTATTACTCAGAGATCACACCATGTGACACGAATGAATATGGAACTCCCCTTTCATACCCATATTACTCATAAAAGAAAAACAGGTCAACAGCTTATGGAAATTTATTATATGAAAAATAAAATGATTCAAAATGATTGGAAACATGAAAACCATGGGTTGCCTCCCATGCAGCGCTTTTGTTTAACACCGTTGGCTCGACTTGTACCCCCCAACTTATCCAATTCCAACTTTCAACATTTTTATGACCCCATTTCTTTCCACTTCAACTTGATTAAGATTGATTTTTTTAGAATTTGATTCATGTGAAATCCCATGGTCAATAATGAGTGTGGAAGTCCAAGGAAATTTGGTAATGGTTGATTCAGTTGAATTTCTAGTCTTTCCTAAGACATCAATGACCATTCCAAAATTATTGGTTTCTTGAGAAGAATGAACTACAAATATAGGGTTTTTATTATCTCCTATAGTGGGATTCTTGAGTTCGGAAGAAAATAAAATAATTTTGAGCTCGGGTTCATTGAAATTTCTGAAAGGAGATTGACAAATTAAATCAAAATCAGTTTCTTCTCCAAAAAAATTAGAAATAATTGGTTCATTTTGAAAATAAGATTCATCCTGAAAATTGTCCAGTTGAATATCAGAAGTGTGTATGGGATCAATTTTTGGTATTTCTCCCAATTTTTCAGTGATTGGTGGTCCTAAAAATTCACTAATGGAGCCATGTTTAGTAAACTCAATCCATGATGTCAAGTTATTATCTTTTGAATTCAAAAAATCAATTTCCTTCTGATTTAAACACTCTTCAGCTTGACTTTCAACATTTCCTGACCAATTCAATTCATTATCCAACTCTGAATTCCCAAATCCTAAAGTGATTTCTTCACATGTTTTAAAGTTTTGTAGTTCAAACCTCAATGATGAAACCTCAGAATTCATTATCTCCATTTGATTACACAATTGTTCAAGAATTTTTTCAGGAATAGAGTTGATAGATGTTTGTACATCATAGACTTCCTCATTATTTATATTTTCAATCATTCTTGATAGGTATGGAAATTGATCTTTTAAATAGTCAGCAACCCATTGATTGTACATCCCATGTGGTGTGGTGTATTCAATTAAGGTTTGGTCAATGAAATTCCCTATGTGAGGTGATTCCCAATATTGATTTCAGACTTGATTATAGAATTGGTTTATGAAGGGGTATTTTGGAGGATAATCCATTGGAGTTGATTAAAATTGGTTTTGGGATTTTTTGGACACACAGAAACAGAAATGGGAAAAAAGAAGAGAAATTAGGGTGAGAATAGAGAATTTGGGGTGTGAAAAGAAGATGAGGGTCTAAGGTACTTACTTGGGTCCCTGGCAGCGGCGCCAAAATTTGGTTGCGCCCAAATTTACCCTACTGGTAAAAGCGGTCGATGTAGTACATGTAGGGGTCGAATCCACAAGGACCGAAGAAGTAACCTTGAGACGCTATGATTTGGTGAAGGATGGGCTATAAAGTAGCCAACTTGGGTTTGAATTGATTGGATAACTAATTATTTAATTTAAAGAACAATTAAAAAACTAATTTACTTGATCTAAAACAATTAATTAATATTGGTTGATCCTAGGTTGTTGCTTTTGGTGGATTGGATGCATTTCTTTTCTTAAAAATTTCATGTCATTAATTGAAGACGTATCCAAACAACGAGATAATTCTCCCAAATCATTCACCAATTTAATCCCTACACAATTCCAAGGCCAATCACTAATTCACTTTGAGGATCACTTTACTGAGCACTCAAAGGAAATAGATCTTACTAGCACTCAAAATGTGTCATCATTAAACTTGGAAAAGATGAAGAAGAACATAACTCATCGAATGGAAATCTTAAAATAACAAACAAATTTAAAAACTAAAGTAAATGAAATAACATCCAATCTATCGCATACAACTATCTAGGACCAAACCATAAATATTTATCCCCCCATAGATGCTATTATATCAACGGAAGTGAGAAGTCGAATTAAACAAGTAGAATTGAAGAAGAAAAACATTAATAAAAATGAACACTCCACTGTTGTGTGAGAAATTCACAAGTGCTAGTGTGAATAATTTCACACATTGATTCAACGGTATCAACGTGTGAAGAAAAGGAAAATAAAAAGTGAAGAAGATGAAGAAATTTTATTTAAAATAATAAACATGAAAGAAAAACTTACATGGGAAAACTTGACGATGTGATTACAAATTGAAAGCAGGAAATTACAATTGAAAGAAATACAATGGATGAAAGAAAAACATAGATTCAAAGAAAAATGTTAGATGATAATTCCCTTCACCACCATCTCCTTATATAGGCATATTAGGATCCTTAGGTCCACCCCAACAATTAATTCACCCCCCAACAATTAATAGAGTCAAAACGAGGGTGAATAATCAAAAGGAAATTGACGTTTCGAAGTTGACCCGGAAAACTGTCCAGATTCATACACCATTTTGATGTTCGAATCTTTAATTGATGGAGGCCGAATCTTGAGGGGTCGTAGAAGACAAATATCTTCTTCCATGTTTCCTCTTTCCGATGTAAAAATTTCCGGACATTTGGCTCATCCATTTTGGATTTATGTTTAAAATGGTGGGATGTTTTTATGAGAATTCTTCTATGGACCACCATTTTAATTCTAAACTTCAGCCCCTTGTATCTCATTGAAATATTCTGAATTTTCTCTGACCACACTTGAATAAAATGATCCATATAATTTTATCTTTCTACTGTAAAAATTTGAGCTTCATTGGGCTTGGTTACAATTTAATCCCTACACAATTCCAAGGCCAATCACCAATTCACTTTGAGGATCACTTTAATGAGCACTCAAAGGAAATAGATCTTACTAGCACTCAAAATGTGTCATCATTAAAGTTGGAAAAGATGATAAAGAATGTAACTCATCAAATGGAAATCCTAAAATAACGAATAGATTTAAATATTAAGTATATGAAATAACATTCAATCCTTGACCTTGATACTCCCTTGGATCAACCCTTAAGAGGTTAGCCCTACATTGATGTTATTCTACCAATGGAAGTGGGGTGTAGACTTATGGGGTTGGAATTTAAGAAAAAGAAAATTATTAAAAGAACGAACACTCCACCGTTGTGTGAGAAATTCACAAGTGCTGGTGTGAATAATTTCACACCTTGATTCAACGGTATCAATATGTGAAGAAAAGAAAAATAAAAAGTGAAGAAGAAGAAGAAATTTTATTTAAAATAATAAACATGAAAGAAAAACTTACATGGGAAAACTTGACAATGCGATTATAAATTGAAAGCAGGAAATTACAATTGAAAGAAATACAATGGATGAAAGAAAAACATGGATTCAAAGAAAAATGTTAGATGATAATTCTCTTCACCACCATCTCCTTATATAGGCGTATTAGGAACCTTAGTTCCACCCCAAAAATTAATTCACCCCCCAACAATTAATAGAGTCAAAACGAGGGTGACTAATCAAAAGGAAATTGACGTTTCGAAGTTGACCCGGAAAACTGTCCAGATTCGTCCACAATTTTGACGTTCGAATATCTAATTGATGGAGGCCGAATCTTGAGGGGTCGTAGAAGACAAATATCTTCTTCCATGTTTCCTCTATCCAATGTAAACATTTACGGACATTTGGCTCAGCCGTTTTGGAGTTATGTTTAAAATGGTGGGATGTTTTTATGAGAATTCTGCTATGGACCACCATTTTAATTCTAAACTTTAGCCCCTTATATCTCATTGAAATATTCTGAATTTTCTCTGACCACAGTTGAATAAAATGATCCATATATTTTTTTCTTTCTAATTTAAAAATTTTAGCTCCATTGTCCTTGGTTTGTGGGCTCCACATTTGTTTGATGGGCCTTAGGCCCATTATGCTTTCTCCAGAAAATTTCTGCATTCAGGTGAAAAATTCTCCATCTTCCCTTGGGATTCATCCATCGGACCTAAAATATAAAATGTTCCCAACAAAGTGATCAATAATATTAAAAAATTTAAAATTCATAAAATGAATATAATTTTGTCCACAAACAATTGAATGATTGGGCCCAAATTTTCATTTTAAACATGAATTGCATTTAGGATGAGAAATGAAGTTCTATTTATGTAATGCACTAAAAAAAATGTTTGTGGAATTTGTAAAAATGAATATAAAGATATTAAAAATGAATATTAGCCAATTTTAGTGACTAATCAATATCCCCCTCATGGTTCCCTAAATATCTCAATAAGCTCCTCCTAAGATTTTATAATCCCTATCTCAAATTAAGGGATCCACTCCTCCTTTTTATTCAAACACATTATTTAAATTATGACTTTTTTTCAATTGTTCTTGTTGGGATATGTTTTCAAACATCCTATTACCTTCCTTATTATTTCCAAGAGATAATAGACCCCTATTCACTCTCATTTATTCCATCCATGAATCTTTATATACCCACATTATGCTGCTACAATTATCCTGAAATTTTCCATGTTAAAAATATGTGTAGTGAATAACCATTCTAATTTACACTAAAAGGTATTAAACTATACATACCTATATTTAATTTATTTTGAACTTAAATTTGTGTTACCCACACTCCTTAATTGTGGGATTTTAGGTGATGAAATTCATCCTTATATTTTATAATCTATGTGGAACACTTATGCATGTACATGATACGAATGTTATGGGTGGTCCTATAATCATATATACATCCAATGAATTGGCTAATATTTTTATCTTATGATATTACATGTATGGTTTAGTAGATTTTATAATAAGAATAATATTTTATGATTTCTTAGTAGTTTCCTTGATTTAGGATAATGATTTCATGTTCTATGTTGTTTCTATATTCCTATGTTTCCTTCATGTTATCATCATATATCTTTTTTTGATGTTCATGTTTATGATTCTCACCACTTTTATGTATTATTTACATTCCTATTAACTCAAATTAATTATTTTTATCATGTTATTATTTTATTATAACTTTACTAGGCTTTTAGCTCACCCTTTCTTATGTACATCCCCATGTTGTCCCGTGTAGTTTTATAAGATTCATGGAATATAAGGGAATGCTTTAGATTGTTTAAATAATAATTTTGTACCAATGTTTTGAGTTATCATGCTATGTACCTAATTTAACAAATACACTAGGCTTTAGGATATTATGGTTTTTTATTATGTATAACTTTATATAATAAATCATGAATAAATTTATATTAAAGATATGGGTTTTCATAGCAATGATCAATGGAAATGCTTCTACCAGAGAGTTGGATGATATTTTATGGTCTTGGGGATTCACCTTTTGGTACACTATGTTTTGTTGGAATTTATTCCAAATCTTACATACAACATATATCTTTTAATATAATGTATAAAAAATATTTTGTCATTTGTTAGTATATTTTTAGTTGTTCATACCTCATTTATTTTGTTTCTTTTTATTGCTTATTCATAATGTGGACCATGGTTTGAGGTTTGTTTGATGGATGGCATAGGAATTACTTTGGCATAAGCTAGGGTAATAGGGACAATATTTTTGGTTTTTGGGTAGACCATGAGAGATATCGAGTTATTATTTTATTATAGGAACATCAAGAGTGAGTGTTTTGTGAGCTTGGATCCAAGTTACCCTTTGTATAGTTTATTAAATTGAAGTCTGAACCATGTCATTCCATAACGATTCATGTTCTTGTTTGGGATTTTTATACCAATTTGTGTATTTTTTTATCTTGGAGATATGTTATATTGACATTTTAGGATTTTCCTTGAGTATTTTCTCCCTTGTGGGTTTTTGAGTAGATTGTCTGTGGTTGACAGAATATTTTTTCCCATAGAGAGTAGTGGAATAATTCTTGTTCGGTGATATTACATCATTTAATATACATGTCTTTTGTTAAACCAATTAAGATAGGTTTTAAATGGGGGAGAGAACTAAGGATGGTCTCGATGTTCTTCCCTTATTTATTGAAATTTTCTTCTAGGATGATTTTGGTTGAGATGTACCATTTCTTGAAGCCCTTGTAACCTCATATATTCTATAGTTTTGATTTTTTTACCTTTAGTTTGGTCCAGGACTCAGAAAACACTTGTGGGATTTGAAAGATGTATTTATTGGAGTTATAAAATTAAAGGAAAACCAAAGGATTGGTCATCCCAACATCATGCTGTGTGAGGAGTCAGAGTTTAGGATTCTTGGTATCAGTGGTTGGTGAACCTTAAACTTTTTTAGAATGGTTCTCTTAGGGAATGGGATATCCATGTCTTGTGTTCTTGATTTTAGGCTTGTGATGTTGCCTCTTATTTAAGTCCTTTATTTTGGGGAGTTGGTCTTGGACTTTCCTTTGAGTCTTACTATAAATGAATTTATGGGGGGAGAAGTTTCATGGTGGGGATAATTGTGACACCATGAAATTTTAATTTATTTATTATGTTTATATGGTTGATTTATCCCATGATTTTGGGGTTCCTTAAGGTGGAATTTTAATGTTTTTTGAACTTTTCTACGGACTCATGGTTAGTCTCATTGTTTTGTAAATGATACAACTTGGGTAGTTTTGGAAAGTGGTAATCTAATATTCACCACATTTTTTGGTAAATTGTGTGAGTATACCATGTGAATTACTAAGGTTTGCGAATTTTTGACATTTCAAGTTGTTTTTATTTGGGGAATCTCTTAAAATATTCCCCACTTATACTCATATGACCTAGGTGCCTAAAGAGGGCATATCTATTCTAATACCTTATAAGGTGGGTTTTTATTGGTTTATTGATTGTTATTCACTAGATAAAAAAGGTTAGGAATTCTCTAAAATGGTCCAAAATAATTCCATTATGTCATTAAGGGATCTTATTTTAAATTTATTTTTTATTATGAATACATAGAATGAATATTACATTTCACAAGATCATTATATATCATGAATTCATATTGAATATGAAAGTAATAGACAATACATGGAGATAAACAAAAAAGAACAATGTAAACACTAATGTAAATCCATGCACTTGAATTATCCAATAAAGATTTCTCCTACTATAAAAATTGTAAAAAGAAATATAAGAGTTAAGAATATTTTACAAATTTTCAAGGGAAGTGTAAAAACATTTTAAGAGAGGTAATTAATTTTGTGATATGTGAATGGTGATTGTGTATGTATATATATATAGTGTGTAATGAAAAATGTGACCATTAGAATCTATCCCTTACCTGACCATTAATCAATATGTTTGTTTCTCAATATGATCATTGGGAATTATATCCATTGGTAATAATGTTATCGTTATGTTTAGTGTATATAAAGGGTAATGAAAAATGATAATTGATTTATATGGGAGGAATAATGGCCACCACTATTAGAATTATTCTTTTTGAATCCAATATATCAGAACTTGGTAGGGAGGTTGCATCACTGTTGTTCACCCTTGACCAAGACCAAGTAGAGATTCAATAAGTAAGGCTAAAGGAAAATCAATTATGGGAGAAATTAAAGTAGGGGAGATCACCACTATATCAATATTAGATTTTAAACCACATGAGATTACCACCATTGTTCAACTTACACTTCAGACATATTTGAAATAATGGGATATATATCTTGACTATAGTATCATAAAAGTGTAATTTTCCTTTTATAATTGAAATAGTGGTTTATTCAATTAAATTTTCATTATTATTTTATTTGAAAAAATACACATGAATATAATATGAATACGATAAATATTTTTTAGCTATAAAGAAAACATAATATCATTTTTGGAGAATATATAATTAAAATACCCTTTTATTATAAATTCAGGTATTTTAAATAAAAGTTAACGTAATTAAATATTCTTATAAAATAAATCAAATAACATCAAAACAAATTATTTTAAAGGGGAAACAAAATTTTTGTTGTGGGTACTCTTTATAGAATTTATTGTATAACTTTTGGGTTTTTATGATGTCATAATATATATCGTATATGCCAAATTTAATTTTTACCCTTAAAAAAAATGTCTCTGAAAATTATGAAAATTTTACCACTGGATAATTTTAATGTGACGATTTCAAAAATAATATTTTTTTTATCAAATAATTATCTAAATTTTTGAATTTATAATTTTAAATCAAATTCCTCATGTGTTGAAAAATACTAGTTTTCTTACAATAAAAGTTTTATGACCCTTATAAAAAAATACATTTGACTTTGTAAAATTATATTATCATTTATATTTAAATAAATATTATTTAATAATAATATTGTATTAAAAAAATTTTTTTTTCAAAAATTATTGAATTCGTTAAAAAGTGTGTCTTGATTTAAATAATATATTTCTCAAAAATATAATTTCTGTTTCATCATATCAAAATAAATTTTTTATAAAAATAATTATCTAATAATTTAAAAATATTAATAAATATTAATAAATATAATCATAAATTTATTAAAAATAAAATAAAAAAATTCATATTATTATGGTCTAGATACATAACCCCTTATTACACCAGAGTATGCCCTAAGGGTAAGGTGTACGATGATGACTCTTTCTTGGGGTGGTTCGATGAACATAGTTTCATCCTTGATCTTGATAATCTTGAACTTCTCCTATAAAAAATTTCTATCGTTTTTTAGTTATTGAATCATAGCTTGGGTTTAGTCAATGGATAATTCCAGTGATTGCATATCCCTTAGAAGGTTCAATAAATGGGCTTTATAGGGTATAATTCTACTGATCGAGGTCATCACTCCCTTTTTCTACGTCAATTGGACTTTATCATAACCCTTAATGAACTAATCTTAGTAGAAATGGGAAAAAACTATATTATCACCATTTATTATTATTAATGATATTTTAAATATGAAAACCTATATAATTGAAAAAAATTCAAAAGTAGTGCATGTGTTTTCTATAACTACATTACTTGATAATACATTTATTCTTTTAAAAAGTTAATTTAATTTCTAAAATTTCAGGTCATTAGAAATGTTTCTCAGATCAAGGCTAGGTCTGATACATCTTCTTAGGAAATTTTTTTAACATGAAAACCCTCTGAATGTGACCGAGACAACCTAAATAATAAAAATTCACCAGATCTCTTGACCAAGAGGGCATAATATTCCTGGAATTTCTACACTGGTAGAAGACTATTGAATTTCATATTCCACTATCCAAATCACCCATACTAAAACTAGATGGGTTTAGAGCATCACCTATCACATGTTACCCTATGGATATAGCATATACGATGATGACCATATATATCACTCCCATAATGGTAATTAGGATATTTTGAAACACCACTAAACTGATATCATGAAAAAGTCCCCTTGAAAATATCCAATCCTTCTTTGAATAATTAACAACCAATCAATGGGATAAATAGATCAATCTAGTGAAATGATCCACATAGTCCATCATCGATTGATCACCTTGATGAATTCTCCATATTTCCATTACCTTTAAAAGTATTACTTATCTATGATAAAAACACTGGATAAAGGCATCCTTGAAATATCCCCAATATAATACCTCAAACAGTTGTGCATGGATAGTTCCCTTTCACCAACCCAAAACCAAACCTATGAATAAAGAATTGGTACACCTCACCCTATGGATTCTTGGAGTTCCTAGTGAAAAAAAGATCTATTTGACCTTAGAAAGACACTCTATTACCTCTAAAGATCCTTTATCACCACTAAACACCAATGAAAACTAATTTATAAACTACCATGCATGATACATGAGCTGAGAAGGACATAGTCCCACCACTCCATTGAGAGTCTGGGAACAATTAGAAACTAGGAAGAAATAATTTAGATCACTAAAATGAATACATGAGATATTACCTTATTGAATTTTCAATTTGTTTCTGGGGGGTCACATTCTAAAACACTATTAAAACACAATATTTAATCAATACATTGAAAATCCCAACACAAGGGATACCAAAGAACAAGTCAAATTAAACAAGATTATAAAAATCTTTACAATATGATTTCAAAAGTTCCTAACAAGGTATTTCTCTCTTTTCAAAACACCATACAGGTTTATAAAAATCCCCTTCATGGTTCTATTCAAAAAACCTTAAAACATTTCAATACAAACAATAAAAGTAACCCACTTCTTGAAAATAATTTCCCTCATTTTATTTCACCCTACAAAATAATTTCAAGAGTAACATCATGCTTAAAAACCATGAAATTGTTTCCCTGAAAACCATTAAAACCCAAAATCATTAGTGATAGAGTTAAAAAACTTTTCACAAAAATCAACTCAAGAACCTAAGAAATTACTTTAAAAACAATCTTAAATACCAAATCATAAAACATTGCATTATTTTTTTTCAAAAAATCTTTAGAAACCTAAAAATTCACTTGATTACTCACAACAAGAATCATATATCATAATATGGGATAAAACCATTTAAGGATTGAATTTTTTCCCTAAATTTATACACTATATATGGTTTGTCTACATGTTTTTTCAAATGATTCCCAAACCATGTGAGTTCCATTGAAAGTTTTCTAGAATTTTCAAAACGGACTACACATGGTTAATAGACCATGTTCCATAACTATGTGCCTCCTAGATCGCCTCTAGTTTCACTCAAAAACTAAAAATTTACAAATATGTCTCTCAAGGTCTTCATACAACTTAGATTAGAATCAAACTATTTCATAATATCTCATAAATAAACTACCATAAATCCTAATTTCAAAAGAAAACTATTGAAAACCCATGGAAACATGATGTATAATAAGAGGAAGTGATGTCCAAGGACTCCTCTATACCCACCACTCGAGTTCTGGTAGTCCTAACTCATGTATACCATCAACCCCAAAATAAAAAGAGCCCATGACACCATTTGTAATTAATCGGCCTGAGTCAACCCAACCCATCAATATTTCAATTCCTCTACAAGGCTCGAGGAACATTTTGGATCACCTCGGGTCGGTGATAAGCACCATAGTACCCCAAGTGAACGTGTGATAAACTTTTTCCCTTAATAAAACTATTATAAATAATGGGTTCCAACTAGGAATCCAACATGAGGTATCCATGAGTTGGACAACCATGCCAATTTAAATAAGTAGTTCTAAATTAAGAACATAAACACATTTTTTCTACATAAAAGGAACCATTTTTATACAAAGATTATACAGAAAAAAGTAAGTAAACAAATATAAAAACAAATAAGGATTTAATATAGGCTGATACACTACCTGAAAAAATTGGATAATAAAAGAAAAATGAGAGAAAAATCTCACCACCACTATGTGACTCATAATTCACCACTATAACCAACATCACCCACTTCATAATGAATAGTGGTTGCTGACCAAACTATAACCCAAGACCTGAGAATATACAAAAAACAAGAAGGTTACATACTTGAAAATGTGAGTATGTATGATGTGATCTAAAGACCAGTAGGATACCACCACGATTCAATTACATTATTTTTATAAAGAAACTGACACCACTAGTTTAAAATAAATAAATAAAATAATTATTAATTTACTATATAGAAAATAGAAATAAAAAACACAATATGTTCTATTATTTCTTTAAACAATAAATTTATAAAACATACCTCCAAGAGGTATTAAAAATGTAATATCCTTCCAAAAACTAACCATTACCTTTAAAAATAACTTGTATTTCAAAGAAAAACTAAATAAAGCTTCTCTTTTTTTATTTTAAAATTAATTTTAAAAAATATATTGTTACCTGGTTTAAAATAAATTTCAAAAGATACATTTTATAATGGATTTCACTTAAAAACAACCAATTTATTTCCATTTTTAAAACATTAAGACACATACTCTTAAAAATGAGTAAAGAACAAAGGAAAAGTATAATAAATTATAAGCCATGGAGAGTCATAAACAATTAATGATAATAACACATGGAAATCATAACAACAACATTTCTCATTCATAAATAAACAATGCATCAAAATAGGCTCAAAATTAGATATAAGTAACTTTAATGACAATGCATTAATAAAGATGCATGAAATTGGATACATATCATGAGACAACACCATAGGGACCAATAGGATATGTACTAATTGTAAACAAGTGGAACTAGCCACTAGTAGGTTACCAGTTGCATATCTTATCACCCAAATCACTCTCAACTAGTCTAATTGGTGACACCCCATATCTAGGTCACAAAATTTAACTAAAGTCTACTAGTGAGTACATAAATATAAACCAGTATAGCCAACATCCCTTAATTTCATACTTCGTAGCCTAGTGTTCCTCATGCCATAGCTACCAGAGGTTTACGACTATGAATCCAATGTTAATCACATGATATCACATATCCCAAATTAAATAAAACTCAAAAATCAAATACTTTCCACCTCTAACCACCCCTTCAATAATGATCCCCTAACCCAAACCACATAAATATGAATCAAAATTCATATAACTATTAAAAAATGCATAAAATCATAAAAATGGTTAATAACAAAGTTCATCTAGGGTGTAAACATCAATATATAAAATTCATCTTTCACACAATATTCCAAACAATCCTTTACCTTAAAACCAATAACAACACCTTTGGAAATCCTTTTTTAAAACTATATTTAAAAAAATGTGTAAATACAAGTGAATACTCCACAACACCAAAGCATGGTGTCAATTATTTCATGGGAATCACTAAATGATCACCTCAATAAACACATCCCATTTTTAAAATAAGGAAAACTATTTTCAAAAAATTCAAACCCATTTAAGAAAAAGAAACACCCCATTAAAATAAAGAAATCCATTTAAATAAAGTAAAAATTGAATTTATAAATCCAAATTGGACCAAATCATCATGAACTATTCATTTTTATTATGGAAAACTATAAATGGAATTTTATCAAACACTAAAAAGGTGTAAATTTTAATTTTAAAATAAAGTGCCATTGAGCTACGAAATTCACCCACTTAACCAAAGGAAAAACCCCAAAAAATCATGGAAACCCATTTAAAAACCAAACTATATATCATATAAATCATTACATAAGTTATAATACACGTTTAAAGCATCAAAAATTCAAGTAAATATTTAATAAATGGAATTAAAACATATACCTAAAGAGAAAAAAACAATGCCACCTTCAATGTAAAACATTATAATAGATCTCATAAGATGGATCAAAACCAATAAAAATAAATAAACCCAATTAAAAAAATGATAAAAATAAATTCAGAAAACCATGGACACTTGGGTTAGAGTAAATTGTATAAGAAGGAATAAATATAAAGTATAAGGAAGGATAATACCTAACCTTTTTTATATGGTTAAGAATCACTATGAAACCACTAAGAATCCACCTTATAAGGGATTAAAAGAGTATAAGAGGGCCTGAGGAGGTTATATTAGAGGAGTATGAGTGGAAAATCTTTTGGAATAAGATAAAAATAAGAACAAATTTAAATGAAAAAAGCTCCCAAAACCGAGAAGGTCACATAGTTTACTCACATATTGTATTAAACTGTGCGGTATCTGTATGGTTTGTATTATACAAAACATCCCTAGTCACTTGGTTTCTATTGGATAATTTCCCAAACCATATGACCAACTGTAAAACATTATAAAATTTCTATAAACATAAAAAATATCGACACAGGATACCCAAACCTCAAGGGGAAATCAACCATATAAGAAAAGGCAAAAAGTGACATTTTTTGGAGTCATAAGGCACTTGCACATAATAATATGCCTAGAGAGAAATTTCTATGAGTTGGAATCTAAACTTCCCAATGACTCCTATGGGAGAAAAAAATATGGATAACGAAAAGTATAAGAAGCAATTAGATGATTCACTATATGTATAGTCAATCATGTTGTCACCTATGTACAATGAGCTGTAGAAAATGAGTAAGGATGAAAATTCCCATAAAATTTTGTTTTATATTCAAGTGATTTATCTAAAGAGAACCTAAAAATAAATATATGAGAGATCTAATGATCTTCATAGGTGTGGGATAACTGAAAGAAGTTAGGTAGGCCCTCATGTACTCAAGATGATTGGGTACATTGGGAGACTAAAACCCCTTGGGTCCATGATAAACCAATAAATGTAGATTTATCTCATTCTCTCATATTTACTAACAGAATTGTTTCCTTTTATAGTTAATTATAACATTAATAACATGAAAAATTCACTCCCATTTCTATTGGAATTAGTTTTCCAAGAAGATAAGGATATGAAGAATTCTAACTCTTTAGTCATTATGATGAAAAAAAGAAAGAAGGGAAATGATAAGGTGCCAAAGGCTAAGTCCAAGAAAAATAAACCAATGAACCACACTCTAAGAAGCCAAATATATAGAAGGATGGTAGGAAGTTTCATTTTATTTTGGAAAAAATGTACTTTGGAAGAAGATTTACACATTTAGGATAAAGAATCAAGGTGGTTCTTTTTCCTCGGGAATATTTGTCATTGAATTAAATCTATATTTATTTATAAGAACAAAGTTTGGATCAAACATTTGTTTTCATATATAGGAACCAAGTATATTCTATAATATTATGAAGGGTGAGGTGGATCTTTGGGCTATAAATAGTGTGAGACTAGAATCCTTAGTAGGGGGAGATTATCTTAAGAATTTAACTAGTAGTTTAGTTCTTATATTAAAAAAATATTGTCATGAAACATTAGTTTCTAGAAACATAATGTCAATGTTTATTTTATATAGTATGGGGTTTTATTTCATGTTTGGAAATAAATTTTGTCTCTTTTATTATAATAATATATATTATGCTATGGTGAATCTTAAAAATAGAGTGTATATACGTGAGCTTAAAAAATGTATTGGAAGTTAATAACCAAAAAAGAGTGAGATAACTCATATTTTACCCTCCTATAACACTACATACTTGTTCATTTAAATTAGAAGTGTTTATATAAGTTACATCAAGGAGGGTTTTTAGACACTAATAATTTTAAACCTTTGGATGTATTCCATGATTGTTTATAAAAGTAAAATGATCAAAGTCACCTTCACTAAGAAAGGAGTAAGGGCCGCATAACTACTATAATTGATTCATACTATTGTATGTGGTCCATTTACTATAGAGTCATGGGGTGAGTTTTTTTACATCATTATTTTTACCGATGAATATAGTTGGTATGTATATATCTACTCAATAAGTAATAAGTTAAATTAATTTAATATGTTTAAATAATATTAGAGGTAAGAAAAAAAATATCTTAGTAAGAAGATAAAGAAACCCTACTTAGGCCACAATGGGGAATATCTAAACTAATAATTCATCAATCACTTGAAAGATCATGGGACAGTATCCCAACTCACTCTTCTATATACACCTTAATGGAATGTTGTAAGTGAAATGAGAAATTGTACCTTTATTGACATGGTAAGATCTATGATGAGTCATGAAACACTACCATTATACTCTTTGGGTTATTCATATTATACATCAACTCAAACACACAATCAAGTAATAAATAAGGAAAAAAATGGGATTCCATTTGAGTTATGGTGTGGAAAGAAACCCACTATATCTTATGTGGGTTCATGGGGATGCAAGGCATTCATGAAGACAATACCTAATGACAAAAAAGCATCTCAAAGAATGAAGTGTATCTTTTAAGGTTATCCTAAGGACACTAAAGGATATTACCTATATATCCCTTTAGGAATAACATTTGTTTTTAATTAAATTCCATATTTACAAAATGGTGATTTTTTTTCAAATAAAATAATGGGATAAATAATGAAGTTGATGAATTTGATTCTCTATATGCACAATATTTAGAATAGGAATGGTCTCTATAAGAGACAGTTGGAAATTAAGATGTTCCCATGAAAAAATTACTAGGTAGTTTTACTAGAGATGTTAGAGAACCATAGAGATATGGTTTTCTTATCACCAAGTCTAGTGACACTTTTCTTATTGAGGATAATGAAACTCTAACCTATATAGAAATAATAAATGGAAAGTACACTGGTAAATTGAAATAAGATATGATTTTTGAGATGGAATCCATATACCAAAAGAAATTTTGGATTTTGGTAGACCCTCCAATTGATGTAAAACCTATTGGGTGTAAATAGGTATTCATGAAAAATATAGACATGAATATTAAAATTAACACCTATAAAGAATGACTAGTTGTAAAGGATTTCATACAACATTAAGGAATAAACTATAATAAAATCTTCTCACCAACTTCAATGTTAAAATCTATTAGAATATTTATTATAATAGTATCCTTCCATGATAATGAGATTTGGAAAATGGATATCAATTTTTTTTTCTAAATGGGAATCTGGTTTAAGATATCTATATAACTCAACCTAAAGGGTTTATTATACTAAATAGTTCCAATAAAGTGTTCAATATATATATATATATATATTCATTTATAGACTAAAACATTAATCATGATAATTGAATTTTCATTTTGATGAGGCCATAATAGAGTTTTGTTTCGTCATGAATGAAAGAGAGCCATGGGTCTATAATATGGTTAGTTTAAATGTCATAATTTTTTTTAGTATTATATGTTTATGACATATTAATTATGAGAAATAAAGTGAAAGTATTACATCTACTTAATACTTGGTTAAATGAGTCCTTCTCCATGAAATAATTATGTAAAATATCTTATATTATAGGGATCAAGGTCTGTAGAGATATATCTCAAATGTTTCTTGGGATAATTTAAAGTATATATATTAGTAATGTACTCAAAAGGTATAATATGGAAAAATATTAAAGAGGCTTGTTTATAATGTCACATGGTAGAAATCTCTCCAAGAATATGTGTCAAAAATCACAAGAGGATATTAGAAGGATGAGTGAAATACATTATTCTTTGATAGTGAAATCTATCATGTATGATAATATGTGTACATGGTTTGATGTTTCATTTTATTTAAACGTGGTGGGAAGATATCAAGCTACTATAAGAGAGCTATATTGGATACCTGTAAAAACTATCCTGAAATAATTGAGACATAAAAAGGGTATATTCAGTGTATATTCGGTATTAAGAGCTAGTAGTGAGGGGATACACAAATGTTAGGGGTGCAAGGGGGAGTAAGGGGGTGTGTGTAAGGAGTGCAAGGGATGTGTGTGTGGGGGTGGCTGATATCTAGGGGGTGTCCAGTAGGGGTTCAAAGGGGGGGGGTGTCTAGCAGGGTGGTGCAAGGGGGGTCCAACAGGGGGGCTGCTATCCAGGGGGGTCCAGTAGGGGGGCTGCTATCCAGGGGGGTTCAGCAGGGGGCTGCACTATTCTTACTTATTGAGTTATATTCTTTGTGAATCTTCTAAGATGTTTTGTTTTACCATAATTTTAGGGGATGAGCACTAATATGTTCTACCTTGTGTTGCAGGTACTTTTGAGCTGGTTCCAAACTTCTTTGATAGTTTGTCTTATAGTGAGACTCATGTAAGTACAGTTATGTGTTTTTATTATATTTGGATTTGTTTAATTATTAATATGTAAGTATATTTCGTGTATAATTTAATTTTCATGGGACTGTCAGGGGAAAAGGGGAAACTGGAAGGGGGAGGGGCTGGCGGGGGGTGCAAGTGGGGGTTGGTAGGGGGTACAAGTGGGGGCTGGTAGGGGGGTGCAAGTGGGGGATGGTAGGGGAAGGGGGAGGGGAAACGGGTAGGGGGGCAGGACTAGGGGTCTGGGGGGTGTCCAAGTTCTGGGGGGTTCCAGGGTATGTCCATGTGGTTGGGGGTGGTTGTTCAGGGGAGTGGAGGTCTGGACTATCCAGGGGGATTTGTCCAGGGTCTGGGGGTGTCCAGGGTCTAGGAATGTGGGGGATGTCTAGGTTCTGGGAGGGGGGGAGTTCCAGGTTCTGTCCAGGAGGGTGGGGGTGGTTGTCTAGGGGAGTGGAGGTCTGGGATATCCAGGGGGATCTGTCGAGGGTCTGGGGGTGTCCAAATTCTGGGGGGTGTCCAGGGTCTATCTAGGGGGTGTCCAGGGTCTGTTCGGGGGGTGTCCAGGGTCTGTTGGTGGGGTGTCCAGGGTCTGTCTGGGGGGTGTCCAGGGTCTGTCTTGGGGGTGTCCAAGATCTGGGGGGGAGGTGTCTAGGGTCTATCTGGGGGGAGGTGTCTAGGGTCTGTCTGGGGGTGTCCAGGGTCTGTCCAGTAGGGGGATTTACATGGGGCTGTCTAGGGGGGCTGTCCAGGGGGGAGGGGGCTATCCAGGGGAGGGGGTTTATGTAGGATGGGGGTGTCCAGTGTCCAGGAGGGAGGGGTATGCAGGGGTGGGCTACTGTAGGGGGGCTGTGCAGGGGGTTGGGGGCTATGTTTTATGGTTTTTAGACCCTATATCCATGGTTTCTAACTGTGGCTATAGGTTTATTGCAATGGTTTCTAACAGTGGATATAGGTTTAATGCCATGGTTTCTAACCGTGGTAATAAATTGTGCCCCTCTTCTAGTATAGCCATGGTTCTAAACCGTGGCTATAGATATATTACCATGCTTTGAACTATGGCTATATACCTATACCACGGTTTCAACCGTGGCTTTAGACCTATAGCCACGGTTCCAAACCATGGCTAAAGTCTAGGCCTATAGGCACGCAAAACATAACCATGGTTTGAGGACCTATAGCCACGGTTTTAAACCGTAGCTATAGCCTAAATTTCCAATAGTGTCTATAATCAATTATAGTGGCTCAAAGAGCCTTTGAATAGATCCCAAGTGAGAAATCTAGTAAGAGGATTAAATCTCCAATAAAATTCCACTAAATATAGCTCAAAAATATACAATAAAATCCCATATTTTTTTATTCAAAATTAATTCCAATTTGAAAACATTAATACTCATTTAAAAAAATATAATTAAATTCAAAAATACACTTGAATTTTAAATTTTAAAATGAAAAAAAAAATTCTAGTATTTACTTTCTAATTATATTTTTCAAAATAATGGAACATGAATTTTTGACATTTTATTTCCATAAGTATTAAATAAATTAATTTCTAGACTATAAAAAATAGATGCTAATTTTATAAAAAAATTAATGTGTTTACATAATTAAATTCAACAAAATATTTAAAATGTGAATAATCGATTTTTCATGTCCATTTCTATATTAAAGTCTAAAAATGAACTTAAATTTAATTATTTCTATAAGATACACTAAAAGAACAAGAAAATGCATTTTATCCTAAAATTTTACATGATAAAAGAGAGTTATTTCAATTAAATTCAAAATAAATTTTCTTTAAAACCTTATATCATCACCTCACATAAAGGATCTCACCCATAGTCCCATATCAGATTGATCAAACCCACTTACACACACTTAAAATCCATACAATATGTGCATGACCATATAAAAAGAAATATCATATGCCATTTTCTATGGATATGGGGTTTCCCCCCTCATGTGATTCCTAACCATTATCACCAAAGCTAATCCTAAAAAAATAAGGCCATCATCCATAATCATGATACTATAATTGAAGTAATGATCCAAAAATCTCTAGTCTATTTGTGAAAATATGATTATTGAAGTGTTTTGGGAGGTCAAGGTGACTTATTTCAACACTTTTCAAAATTTATAGTTTTTTAGGTTCTCCAATGGTAGGTCATTGGTAGTGATTTGTGACAGTGAGCTATGATGGTGAGCCGTGATGGTGAGTTTTGACGGTGATTCGTGATGGTGAACCACAATGGTGACTCAGGACGGTGACTTGTGACGGTGAGTAATAATGGTGAGTCGCGATGGTAGGTCTCTGACAGTGGGTCAAGACCATTGAGTCGGGACTAGTGAGTCATAGTGTGTATTTCCAATGGTGGGTGAGGACTGATGAGTTAGGATGGTGACTTGTAACGGCAGCTCACAAAAATATCTCAAAATAGTGACTCGTAACAGTAGCTCGCAATGGTTAATCACAATGGTGAGTCATCCAACAGTGACTCATCCAACAGTAGGTCATTTCAATGGTGATCCATGAACAGTGTTTCCATATTCTTATAGTTTCACCCCTTTAACATTTTCTTTGATGTAAAATGAGTTTAATACCATATTTAATGGTTTTGGAGCTGTTTTGAATCATATCTATCTTCTAAAAACATAAATATTCCTTTGACTTCAAAACATCATGGTCTTGGTCAAGATCCTCCTTTAAAGGCTTTTAAAACCCATTTCTCCCATTGATTAAGGATTTGGTCTTTCTAAAGCTGAGATCTTCTCTTCCTTATGTGATTCCCTTTATCTTAGTGTGATATGCCCCAAACCTTTATCCCCCCTAAGAGTCATGAAATTGTGTTGTGGCCTTTAAACCATGTTTTCCCCAGAGTATCTTCCTCCTACATGGGTTCCCCTGCTTTGGAATAATAAGAAAGTGATAATCACTTCTTCTTCCAAGTAGGATTTCCTTCATCTGTATCATTTTTGTATCATTTGGGGTAGGTGTATGAATGTATCCCTTTTGAATATATAGAGGAATACCAAATTAACAAAGATAATTTAATTTATTCGAGAATAATATGTAGGGCTAGGAAAAGTGATTTATAATCTTCTTCTTCTTTTTTGTGAATTATATGGTCTAAACACCTCACTGAAAATCATGGTTATTGGGGGTCTATTTTTTCACATAGTATGGTCTATGTAATAAATTTTGGTTGTCTTTTTTTTTGAACAATTATATACGAATTTTTCTAAAATTAACAAACTCGGTTAATAAATGGATTCCCCAGGATCATACCTTCTATGATAACCCCAAAAGTTAACAAGTGGAATTAAAGAATGGGTGACTTTTTAAATCTTAATATGCCATTACTTGGTTCATGTCATGGTGTGTTGTGCATGGGATTGTTCTTACTTGTGTTGTATTATGGTTATGGTCATTTCTATGTGATGTGGGGTGGTTCAGGTGGTGTAATAGAATCTCAGGATAAGAGATTGGTTGATTTTGGAATGGATGGGAAGTGTTGTACAGCAAGGATTTGATTGGGTTGTGATGAGATGTGTTGTTGGGTGTGGTTTTGAGTTGGGGGTTTTCTCTATTGAGAGGATGGAATGGGAGGACTGCCTTTGAAGAATGATGATGGCAGTGGTTGGTATGGGTGTTAAACAGAGAGGAATGTGAAGTGGGTTAATTTATCATGGTTCTTCTTACTCTTTGTGACTTTCTATGTGTATTTTTTTGTGTTGTTCCTAGTAGTTTCTCGAGTAGATATGTAATTAATAAATGAATTGTTTAAACTAATTGGTTGGGGGTATGAATTGAGTTTGTGGCTGGTTTTGTGGTTGTGCATTTAGAGGTAGTAGTGAAGTTGGAAGTATTGTGAGTTGTTTATTAGTTTAAAACCCATATGTTGGGATTGAGTGTTTGGTATCATATGTGTATTAATTGTATTTTCCTTGTGATTTATATATTCACCCAACCCTAGTTGATCACTATGTGCCTAATACCCCCATTGTCATAGGGGAGGGTTTTTTTCGCAAATATCCAGATGGGAGGATGGATGGATGGCCACCCGCTCTTCCCTGATCCCTCTTCCAAGCAGTGGTAGCCCAAGATTCTTTTGGAAAGTTGTGGTTTGTGAGGCCCAAGTTTGTGCGGTCAATTTGTACTTTCCCAAGTGTCTTCAGGATGAGATGATTTGTTCTTTCCCAGGTGTCTTTGGAATGAGATGAGTTGTGCTTTCCTGGGTATCTTCAAGATGATATTTTTTGTTCTTTCCTAGGTGTTTTAAGGATATCACGTGGTTTTTGTCCCATGTGTCTGTGGGTGGGATGTGGTTTGGTTTATGAGGACCAGGTTTGTGCAGGAAGGATGTGATGTCGTTGTGACCTAAGTGTCTGTGAGAAATATGTGATGTGGCTCGGGGCCCATGTGATGGGAAGAGATGTTTTTTTGGGGGCCTAGGTGTGTGTGGGAGGTTTGTTACATGGTTCTTTCAAAATAAGTGGGAGCATGAGGATGTTTTCTATTAAGAAAGAGTGGATAAAATAGTGGGAAGTGGTGTAGGGTACCCAAATCATTGATGTGCTTATTATGTTACTTTACTTGACTTCTGGTACTTGGTGAGTGTTCCTTAGTGATGTTGGTATGGATAGTATACATTTTTAGGTGTTGTTGGGTTATTTTGTTTTCTCATAGGAGCATTATTATGCTTCTCTCACTTGTGCATGAGAGACTTTGGTTTTATTACTGAGTATACTTGCATGCTCACCCTACGTATATACAACTTTTTTTAGGTTTTCAGGAGGATTATGTGGACCATGTTGGACCTTACTATCTTAGACATTGGGATAGTTGTCATGTCACTTCTTATCCTATATTTTGGTATTGACATTGGAGTTTCATTGTATTCGTAATAGTTGTACTTTAAACATGCATGTTGGATGGATTTTTTCTTTGTTTTATATATATTGTACTTTCATTTTTTTGGATAAACCCTCTTATCTCTCGATATTATTTTCTTAAAAAGGTAAATGCCTCCTATTTTATGATATTTTATACCCTTGCTGTTGGTTTCCTCCTTGGGGCCTACTGGAGGTGGGACTCCGGGGTCATTATCTCCATTTCTTCATTGCCAGCCCAGGGGGCATCTTTGGAGGGAGGGGGTCATGACAGAATGATATTAGAGGTGATGTTTGAGAGATAGGATTGATTTTAGAGTTAGTAATAGTGATTATTGAATTATTTGGTAGGGTAAAAGTATTAGGTGACCTCGATGCATGAAATAGTCCAGGAAAGACCATCTAGGACACATGATTTTAGGGCCCCCGTGATCTGATGAAAGGACTCTGGATCTACCGAATGACCAAGTGAGGCTACACTATTTACAAGGTAGAGACACTATAAAATCTACATGAATCATAATTAATTGTTTTATTGTATTAATTAGGTTGTTTTGGTGAATTTTAAATGGATAAAAAAATTAATTAAATGAGTTAAAATGAATCTTAAATAAAATTCCATACTACTCACGCTTAGGAATTCCTTGTTTACCTTTTTCAGACATGGAACCTGGTCATCATCATCTTGTTGCTCAGGTAGTTAAGTCTTAGTTTGCTGATCTAGTTTATCACTGGAGGGTTGATCCAATGGAGGATGATGACCAGGGGTATATAATGTTATGTTCTTTCCAGTAATTGGACTTGGGAAAGTATGAGAGAAGTGTTTCAAACATGGAGGTGGAGAGATGACTTGAGGATCTTGAGATCATCTTCAATTTGATTCAGGGTCTGATAGAGTATTGGGTTTATTTTTAAGTGATAAAGATGCGGGGATTTGTGCATCATATGTGTACATTGTACCTAGGGGAGAGAAAGGAGGTTGACATTTTGTGGGTCAACTTCAAGAAGGAGTTCCAAACAGAATTCATTTCATCGACCTTGAAGGCTGAGAAGAGGAAGGAGATACTCTCCCTCCAAAATGGGAGTATTTTGGTATAGAAGATGGATATTAAGTTCAAGGATCTCCTTCATTTTTTCTAGGATCTCTTTTCGGATGTGTAATCTCATGTGAGATTCCTAGAGGAGGCACTTAATCCTTTTATCCAGTACGCGATTACTCCCTTTACATTGTCGATGTACTTGGAGGTCTAGAATAAGGTTAAAGTGATTGAGAGGATTCACTCATGAGGATTTATATCATAATATGGGAGCCCATGAGGTTCTTCATGAGGTAGGGTTACCAAAAGAAGGTCTCAGGTGTTAGGGAATTCGGGGTTTTCACCGGTGAGGAGTCGACCTCAGTAGTTTCCTTTTCAAACTTCTAGTCCTCATTAATTTCCTATGAACTCGGGAGTAAGGAGTTTCATCTTTGGATTCCTTGTACATCTTTATAACCAGTTCCCAATGGCCATTTGAGCTCAGTTTGGTGGAGGTGGTCAAGTTCAGTGCCATCCTTACTAGAAGTTTCTAACTAGGCCATTTTAGTAGTAGGGAAAGCTGGCTCATACTCCACTAAGTGGAGATGGAGAATATAGGGGACAACCTTAGGGTGTTCCTCAAGGACCTCAACCTAGTCATGGTTTTTTAGGTGTTCATTATCAAAGGGGTGGAGGATATGGGCATGGTCGATTTCACACCGTAGACGCAGTAGTTCCGGCAAGACCAGATATCGTTAGAGGTACGGTCAGTTTGTTTAGTAAACATGCTTGTTATTTTTTTTATTTGGGCACATATCCCTCATTTTTTCACCCTATATATCCCATAATCTAGTAATAGACACTGAGAGGCTTCTCACTCTCCTAGTGCTGAGTACACTAGTCAGAGGTCAGACTAGCATGTTTGATGTTTGCTGGGGATGTAGACTAATGATGAGACCACATCAGTCCCATGGTGATATTTTCTTGCTAAATATGAATCCATATGATGTCATTATCAACATTTATTTGTTATATTCCATATCTTCCTTTATTTACAGATTTTGAAGAATAGTCATGTTTTCAGAAGTGGATGTCCAGCATGTGTATTTCGTTGGTGATTAGAGTTGTCAGGTGGACAGTCGGCGCGTGGAACCCCTTCTCACTTTGTTGGATGAGCTATCAATGGAATTAGTGGATTATAAAATAGTAGAGGCTCTTAGGGTAGTTTAGTAATTATTGGATTTTTTCCCTGAGGAGGTTGTGACTCTACCCCCTCGACATGACGTTGAGTTCATAATAGACTTATAGCTTGGTTCTTGTCCAATTTTAAAGGATCCTTATCATATGGAACCTTTTGAGTTATGAGATTTGAGGATTCATATTGATGACTTGATGAATAAGGGATTTATCCAGCCCTATGTTTCATCATGGGGTGCTCCGGTGTTTTTCACAAAAATGGAAAACAGTGTTATGAGGTTGTACATAGACTACAAAATGCTAAATCATGTAACGGTCAACAACTAATACCATATTCCAAGGATAGATTATATTTTCAACCATATGAGAGGATAAATTTGGTTTTATAAGATCTATTTGGGGTTTGGGTATCACCATTTGAGGGTGAATGAGGGAGATATCTAGAAGACTACTTTCAGATGTTGGTATGGACACTTCAAGTTCATAGTCATGACATTTGGTCTTATGAACGCATGATCCGTGTTCATGGGGCTCATAAACTCCATATTTTTTGAGTTACTAGACTGGTTCATCATTGTATTCATCGATGACATCCAGATCTACTTGAATTCATAAGAGCAGTATGTTGAGCATCTCAGAACCATCCTACTGGTTCTTTAACACCACCAACTTAATGGAACATTTTCCAAGTTAAAGTTATGAACATGAGAGTTGCATTTCCTTAGGAACATTGTGTCATAACTGGGTGTGGTAGTTGACCCATCAAAGGTTTAAGTGGTTGTTTCTTGTGTATCACCCATGAATGTGGAATAATTTCAGAGTTTTCTTAGTCTCTCAGGATATTAGCAGAGGTTTTTAACTGATTTATCTCAAGTTAGATCTTCATTGATAGCTCTGACTAAAAAGAACCAAGATTTTTTATGGAGTGACCCATTCTAGAAAATGTTTAGTTATCTAAAGTGGAATTTGGTTAGTGCTCCTGTACTCCAATTTCTAAAGTAAGGGGTGATGTTTGAGGTGTTTTGTGATTATTCCCATCTAGTCTAAGGATTCATCTTGATGCATCAATAAGATGTGATATCTTATGGGTCTAGGAAGTTATGTCTGCATTAATGTAACTATGCCTCCCATGATCTAGAGCTAGAAGCAATCATTTTTTTTGAACTAAATTTTTGGTGGCATTACCTCATTGGGGATAACTTTATGGTCTTCATGGATCACAATATTTTGAGGTATATCTTTTCCTAGTGAGATCTTAACTTTCGATAGTGTAGGTGGATGGATTTTATTTGAGAATATGATTTTGATATCTTCTACACCTCAGGAAAGGGGAATTTTATGGACAATGCTTTGAGAAGGAAGTCTTAGAGGTATTGTGTTCAAGAATCTACATAAACTTGGAAGGTAATGGAGGAGTTGGCAACTGTGCACTTGGATACAAGGGCGGACAGTGGTAGAGGATTTTTGTTTTAGATGATAGTGTGGTCTTCTCTAATGCTGCAGGTGGAGGAGTCTTAGTGGGGACACTCAGAGGTAGAGGTGATGTGTGATCATGTTAGACATGTTGATGCTTCATAGAAAAGGTCATAGTATGGTTAGAATTAGATTTTTTTTCCATGGAAATTTGTTTATTATGATGGATATGCACGAGGGGGTTATTATTGAGTTTTATAACTCTCCTTTAGTGGTACACCCAGAAATTTATAAAATGTACCATGTTTTGAGGATGTAGTTTTGGTGTCCTAATATGAAATTGGAAGTGGATAAGTTTTTGGAACAATGATTAGTGTGCTCGCAAGTGGAGGATTAGCACCATGTTCTCGATGGTTTGTTGAAACCTTTGGATTCCCCTGAGTGGAAGTGGGATGAAATCTCGATGGATTTCATCATAAGGTTACCCAGAGATCAGGGAGGAGCCAATGCTATCTAGATATTAGGGTATAATCTAACAAAATTAGCTTACTTATTAGCAATAAAGGATTCAAGTGTAGTTGATGCCTTAGAAAAGAGGTATGTGGATGAGGCGGTGCGGATACAGGGAGTTATGAGATCCATTGTCTCAGATCAGGATACATGTTTTACCTTACGAGTCTATAGGGGATTCTAGTATGCTTTTGGAAATCATTTATTCCTTATAACTTCCTTCCAACATCATGCATATGGGAAATAGAATGGACTATCCATACATTGGAGGATATTTTGCGAGCATGCATCTTGGACCTTGGAGGATCTTGGGTACAACACCTACCCTTGGTGGAGTTCTCTTATAATAATAGTTATCACTCTTCCAATTGTATAGATCTGTTTGAGGAATTTTATGGGAGGCCATTTCATTCTCTATTGTTTTAGACTGAGGTCAGGGAGACAACTATTCTTAAAATGAATGTGGTTCAGATCATGACCAAGAAGGTTAATCTTGTTCATGAGAGGATGAAAGTGGCTCAAGACCGATAGAAGTTGTATATCAATTATAGGAGAAGGACCTTAGAGTTAGAGGTTGGGGACTATGTTTTATTTAATTTTTTCCCCTGATGTGGGTAGTAGAGGTTTGGTAGGGTAATTAAGCTTTCTCCTAGGTTTGTCGGACCCTTCAAGGTGTTGGGGTGAGTTGGTGAGGTGGCATACCATTTGGCACTACCATCAGAGTTGGATAGGATCCACAATGTCTTTCATGTCTCTCAAATCCATCAATATCTTCATGATATCTCTCATGTCATTGACTGGGGAGAATTAGATATCAAAGATGACGATACATATATTGAGCAACTAGTAGAGATCTAGGATCGTCGATAGAAGGTGTTGTGTGGGTATACCATTCCTTTGGTTTGAATTTTATGGAGGCATGGTGGCCTGGAGGAAAGTACTTGGGAATGAGAAACACATATGCATTCCCAGTACCAATAGTTTTTTTGAGTTTTTTCTTTTTTTTATTTTAATATGTAATGTTTGAACTTTGTTTTATGAAATAAGATTTTTTTCCTTTGGGTTGACATGTGTGTGGTGTGATGTGTGACAAATTCCTGACATGTGAAAAGGGGAGGACCAGATTCCTAATCAAGAATCATAAACTACGATGTGATTAAACCCATGTATACAAGTCATTACCACCTAGATCAGATAGTATCTTGACATGGAAAATTGAATTCTCTTATCCATGTGTTTAGTGTGGTTTGGTTGTTGTTCTTGTGTGGTGTGTCTTCTGGTTGGTTGGGTTAGCATATGTCGGAGGGGGAGTTCTTGGATGATAAGGTTTCTTTCTAGATTTTGAAAAACACATGGTGGTTATTGTTGAACTTTGATGGCAATAGTGGTGTTTTAACCATAGTAATATTCTTGATAGGTATCTCATAGAGTGGTTGTTCAGACCTCTATTTTTCTTCTAGGTTCGGTTTTAAATTCTTGGGGGCGAAAATAGTTTTAGAGGTATCTAATGTAATGGTCTGGACATCTCTGGTCCATTAATTTTTAAAAATCTGGTGGTTGAAGTGTTATGGGAGGTCACGGTGACTTATTTCAACACTTTGAAAAAAAATTAGTTTTTTAGGTTCTCCAATGGTAGGTCCCTGTCGGTGAGTCGCGATAGTGAGTCGTGATAGTGAGTCATGATGGTGAGTTATGATAGTGAGTCATGATGGCGAGTCACAATAGTGAATCGCGACGGTGACTCGCTATGGTAAGTTGTGATGGTAGGTCTCTAATGGTGGGTCAGGACTAGAGAGTCAGGATCGATGAGTCAGAGTGGTTAGTCGGAATAGTGGGTAAGGATTGGTGGGTCGGGACGATGACTCTCAATGGTATCTTGTTATGGTATCTTGCAACGGTGACTTGCAATGGTAGCTTGCGATAGTGACTCGTGACAAGGAGTCATCCAATGGTGACTCATCCAACGGTAGTTCAATCCAATAGTGATCCATGAACAATGTTTCTAGCTTCTTATAGTTACACCCCTTTAGTGTTTTCTTTGATGTAAAATGAGTTTAATACCATATTTGATGGTTTTTTGAGCCATTTTAAATCATATCTATCTTCTAAAAACATGAATCTTCCTTTGACTTCCAAAAATCATGGTCTTGGTCAAGATACACCTTTAATAGATTTTAAAAACTATTTCTCCTATTGATTTAGGATCTGGCCTTTCTAGAGATGATATCTTATCTTCATTGTGTTCTTCCATTTCTCTTGGTGAATGATTCCCTAAACCTCCCCCCCCCCCCACCCACTTGAGGAGTTGTGAAATTATGTTTTGGCCTTTGAACTATTTTTTTCCTAGAGTCTCATCCTACTGTATGTGCACCCCCTTCTTTAACGCAATAAGAAAGTGTTGATCGCTTCTTCTTCCAAGTGGGTTTTCATTCATCTCTATCATTTGTGTATCATCTGGGGTAGGTGTATGGATGTCTCCCTTGTTAATATATAGTGTGACAAAAACATTAATAAAGATAATTTAATTGGTTTGAGAAAAATATGGGGGGATACAAAAAGTGATGTATGATCTTCTTGTTTTTTTGTTGTGAATTATATGGGCTAAACACCCCGCTAAAAATCATTGTTGTTGGGGGTCTCAATTTGGGAATGGGATAGTATATGGAATGAGTGATGGTTTTATTTTTTTGTTGAATGATTATATATGAATTTTTCTAAACCACATATACATGATTAATAAATGGATGCCCCAGGATCATACCTTCTATGATAACCCCAAAAGATAACAAGTGGAATTAAAGAATGGGTGACTTGTTAAATTTGAGTATTCCTTTCCTTGGTTGATTGTGGAATATATGGAAAGTTTTTTACAGTAAGTTTTTGATCGGGTTATGATGATATGTGTTTCTGGTTGTGGTTATGAGTTGGAGGTTTGCTCTGTTGAGAAGATGGATTGGGCGGAATGAATTTGAAAAATGATGATGGTAGTGGTTGGCGTGGGTGTTAAACAGAGAAGAATGTGAAGTGGGTTAATTTACCATGGTTCATCTTACTCTATGTGACTTTATATGTGGATTATTGTTTGTTTTTCCTATTAGTTTCTCAGGTAGATATGGATTGAATAAATGATGTGTTTAAAAGAATTGGATGGGGGTATGAATTGAGTTTGTGGCTAGTTGTGTGGATGTTCATTTATAGGTAGTAGTAAAGTTGAAATTACTATGAGTTGGTTGTTGGTTGAAAACCCATAGGTTGGGCTTGAGTGGTTGGTATCACACACACACACACACACACACACACACACATATATATATATATATATTACTTGTATTTTCCTTTTTATTTCTATATGCACCCCACCCTAGTTGAGAACAATGTACCGAACACCACCATATTCATGGGGGAGGGTATCTTTCCCAATTATCCCAGAGGGAGGATGGATGGCTGGATACATACTCTTCCCTAGTCCCTATTCTAGGAAGTGGTATCCATATATTCTTCAAACAAATTTTGGTTTGTGAGGCCCAGATGTGCGGGTGATTAGTACTTTACTTGGTGTATTCGGGGTGAGATGAGTTGTTCTTCCCTAGGTGTCTTTGGGATGAGATTATTTGTGCCTTCTTAGGTGTCTTCAGGATGATATGTGTTGTGATTTCCTAGGTTTTTTTAGGATATGACATGGTTTGTGGCCCAGGTTCCTGTGGGTGGGATGTGTTGTGGTTTGTGTATCCCAGGTGTTTGCGAGTAAGATGTGATGCGGTTTTAGACTAGGTGTTTGTGGGTGGAATGTGAAGTCACTCAGGGACTAGGTGATGGGATGAGATTTATTTTTTTGGGGCCATGTATATGTGGGTGGGTTGCGACGTGGTTCTTTTAGAAGAGGTGGGATCACAAAGACGTTTTTCATTAGGAAAGAGCAGCTAAACCGGTGGGAAGTAGTGAGGATTACCCAAATAGTCTATGTTCTTACTATATTACTTTACATGACTTGCGTTACTTGGTTAATGTGCCTTGGGGATGTTGGGATGCCTAGTATACCTTGTTAGGTGTTGTTGGGTTCTTTTGTTTTCTCATGGGAGCATTAGTATGCTTTTTTCACTTGTGCATGAGAGACTTTGGTTTTCCCATTAAGTATACTAGTATTCTCACCCTATGTATATAAAACTATTTCCATGTTTCCATGAGGATTACATGGACTGTGTTAGGCCTTACTAACTTGAACATTGGGACATTTTCCATGTCTCTACTTAGCCTTGCCTTTGGTATTTACTTTAGAGTTTCATTGTATTCATAATAGTTGTAAGTTAAACATGAATGTGGGATGGATTTTGGATTTCTTTTATATATATAGTATTTGGATTTGTTTTGGGATGGATCATATTATCTCCCAATTTTGTTTTCTTTAAAAATGGAAATGCCTCCCATTTTTTGAGATTATATACCCATGGTGCTAGTCGCCGCCCTAGGGCCTACTGGAGGTAGGACTAAGGGGTTATTATCTCCCTTTCTTCATTGCCATACTAGGGGAGACATCTTTGGAGGGATGGTTTCATGAAAATTGATCCAATGGATCCATAATTAATCATAAGGAACTTATATTTAATTTATATAAATATATATAATAAATTTTTTTCATAAATGATGGAATTCTCATATGGTAGACTCCCTTGGCCAAAACCTCAAGCAATGGGATATTCACAATTCTCACTATACCTTTGATCCTACTATCTAAAAAATACCCAATACCAAATAATAATTCATTACTAAAATACATTCAAATTTTATGGAAATACATAAACAAAAAATGCATCAAATTACCTTCAATGACAAGATGTTATAGTATTTTCAATCACATCTCTTGGGCCTCCTCTAGATATGTTGACTAAAACCCCATCATTCCGACCTGATTTCACTATGCTCTAGTGAAATTGGTACTGAATACCTAATTCAATTCTATAGAAATTAGAGAAAATTGGAGTAATAATGGGTAATAATTCACCTCAAAAAACTGAATAAATTTCTTCTAAATACATTTTATGTCAAAGGAAGGGGAAAATGGAGAGGAGGAGTGTGACTCCTTCTTCTCTTGGCCAACTTAGGAATAATTCCCCCAATTTATTTTTAAAATATAGGGGTGGAAGAAAATCATATCCTAATTTTTGAAAACCTAAATTTTAGCCTACATGGGACCAAGTAAACCTGCACTGATTACCTGGTGTAGAGAACCGACAACTCAGTGGCCCCAACTGGGGGAAACTCTCCTTAACACTCCACTGAGTACTTTATATCACCAAATCGAGTATATAGTGTCCTTTTATATCCATATTTCTTTAATTTTCAATCTCCTAAACCCCCAAAACTCATTTTGGTTCCTTCAACTTGAACCTAAACCTAATAAACATCTCCCCTAATATTTTAAAAATTATATTAACAATTCCAATTCCTAATCGGAATTGATAAATTCAAAACAATTATAGTTCCACTCTCATCAAAACCTAAATTTTCTTCAAGTCCACCAATATATACTGGTTTGGATCATTATGATTCATAAATATAATAATGGTTGGAAAAATTATAAAGATGGTAAATTAATGATAAGTTTAAAATATGAAAATTATTATGTTAATCATGGACCGATAATATAATAACTAGAGATGGGGAAACATATTCTTTCATGTATAGTGGTGTTGTTGTTTCATTGAACATATATTGTTATATTTTTTGTTGTGAAAGTGGTGGTATCCTTATTTTGTTTTTTTTTTTTGAGATAGTGAAGGTACTATGGTTGTAGTTATGGTGGTGTTCTGTGGTTTGTGTGGTTTTGTGTGGCATTTTCCCAATTATATATAACGATTCTAGGAAAATAGGAATGAATGATATGAAATGGGATAGGTTGTGGTGAAATAAATGAAGTGTTGGAATAAATGAATAATGTATTAGTAATAATTATGTGGAAATTTTTTTAATGTGATAATTGAATTAATGTGGCTAAAATAAATTATGTTTTAAATGAAATATAAATGTTATAAGTTAAATTTTTTGGTATAATATTGAAGTTATTGGAATTAAATATTTTAATAAATATAGTGTGGTTGGTTATTGATTTATGTTGAGGTGGTAATAAGATATGAAGTAATGGTAAATTCTATGGTTGTTTTTTGGTGATGGTGGAGTTAGAATGTGTTATGGTTAGAGGTGGAAGTATTTGATATTGTTGTGAGGTAGTGATGTTATGTAGATTGATGTGTTGCAGCAGTGTTTTGGTAGGAAGTGGACCATGGACTAAGCTTGTGTATTATATATATCCATAATATTTTTTATTTCTTATGAATCACAACACATGTTGAGTAATGTGACCAATGCCTATATGAGGTTTTGGGTTTTGGGTGTATCCCCAACATCCAGTATGTGGGTTATACAGATAATTGATTCTTCCCCCTTAATCCCTCTCTCTTCCAAACATAGTTTGGTTATACAATGATGTGGAAATGATGTTTTTGTGTAGTAGTGATGTAGTATATTATTGTGTTATGTGGTATGTGGGAATGGTATATGGATGTGACATGGTTATATATATATTTTATATGGATATAGAAGGGATGATAGCACTAAGGCATATGCCATTAAAATGTGAGGGTGACCATCTCAATAGGGAAGTTGGTGTGGGGTACCATTATCTATATATTTTCTTGATTATTATGTTATATTACTTGTATAAATATTTTTTAAGTGTCACTTAATAAGTTTGGGTGGTATTTTACCTTGGGATTGATAATGAGTCAGTTTCACTGCTTATTCATCAAGCCTTCAGTATACTTATTCAAAATTTGTATGAGTGAATTTGGGTAGGAATCTATTGAGTATAAATTTATTCTCACCACTACTTATATTTATTGTTTTTATATATTTTCATGGTGTATTTGGTGATTGAGATAGACCAAACTAGTTTGTGATGTGGTGATTGACTGGTGTTTGTGGAGTTTCTACCCATAATATTTGATCTTGGTATGTTCTATTTTAGAGATTAGTTTCTATATAAAATTATATACATATTATATTATATATGGGATTTATATTTGGTTTTATTTATTGATTTTATTAGTGTTTTCTTATCTTTCCTAGTAATTAGAGGGTAATGTCTCTCGTTGTGTATGTGTTATACCCTCAATGTTAGTCACCAACCCAAACCCTATAGGAGGTGTGTTTTGTGGGTTACTGCTATATTTACTACCGACCTAAGAGGGGTGAGCATATATAAGATAACCACATGTCACCACCACAACCATATGCCATATTATATCTAGATATATCATCACTACTATACAATAACATCACTTTCACATCACCATATAACCGCACTATCTCTCGAAGGGGAAGCAAGGAATGGGGAGTCATCATTAATCTAAATCAACCACATCCTAGATGATGAGGGTACACTTAGAACCCAAAACCTTATATGGGTATCATTCATGTCACCCAACTCTAGTGGTGGTGAGTAGGAAATTAGAAAAAATATAATGGATATTTTTTAATCCTTAGTGATTATATTGTATTTTTTTGTAATATATGTTTACATGTGATGATTGTTTGTGTTGTTACTCATAATAAAGATATGTACTAATTAAGTGGAAGTGTTTCATACACTAATTTATAGAATATGGAATCTACTGAAATATTTTGAAGTTGAAATTGGATGATAAATTTTTAAGGATCTTTAAATATTCTTTTTATTTTTTGAAGATTGATTGATAATGTTTGTGAAACCATTGATTTTATTTGGAGAATAAATTTTGAAATTATGAGTTGAATTGTTTACCTATGTAAAGGCCTTCATGAAATTTCTCTGTTTACATAAATGTAACTCCATAGATATTTTTTATTCATAAGGGTAATGTTTAAATCTAGGAGGATAAGTAAGGGTCATCTAAACTTTGTGTCAAGGTAAATTAGAAATCTAGTGACTTTCATAAAGGTCATCTGATCTCTGTAATGTAGAAAAAAGATAAGTCATAGAAGGTACACTACTATGTAATGGTAATTTTATTCAAACATAAATATTATTCTGAATATTAAGAAGCTACATCAAGGTTGTCTAGACATACTTCAAGGTCATTAAAAAATTATACTAGCTACATAAGGGTCAGTCTACTCATTATGTGAAGGTAAACTAAGATCTATGGTGGTTAAAAATAATCTAAATAAGGGTAATCTTAAAGAAGATATATGTATGATTAAATCATTTGTTATTTCTTCATATGAGTCATTATATCTAAAAAAACGGTGAGATAATGATGACTATGTCATAGTAATGGTTGTGGAGAGATTATATACTACCTGTGAGGAATAGGGATATGAAAAATGATGATAGAATGATGAACATTCCACAGTGACGACCATGGTGATATTAAAAACTACCTATGAGAAATGAGGAGAATCAACCACACTTTTGTCAATTTTTCAATGATGTCCATAAGAATATTTAAGGAGAAATTTTCACTACAAATAAAGGAAACCATGACCGCAAACTAATACTGCATGAGAATTCATGGATACATTGATGTATTTTTATTATATATATTTTTTGGAGTTTTAAAAATATAATTGGTTTCCAAATATCATGAGAAAAAATAATTAAAAGAATAATGGGTCTGTTAGAAGATAGAATAATAAAGATAATTGAATACTGATAAATAAGGATATAATATTCACATGGATTGTGAATATTTAAAAAATGAAAATGAAGAATGAATATGACTATAGAGAATTAATGTATCTATGTGAGAAATAATTTTTTGTGTATTGTCAAAAACCACTGAGAAGAGATATCAGGAGAAGTAGAAGAAGAAGATCCAGACTAGTTGTGCAAGGAATGGCTCATGAAAATAAGAGTTAATTTATCTTTAATTATTCACTATTTTTTCTATTCCGCAAGAAATTTACATCACAGGTGGGTGCCAGTATTCTATAGTAGTCTCGAGATCATACTCTTTCCTATAGATATTATTGATAATAAAATCATATTTTTGTTCATATGAGATAAAAACAACCATACATCATGGATGTAGTCATCCTTGGGGAGTGAACCTCATTAATAAACATGTTCTCCATTTATTATCAAAAAAAATTTATTGTTTAGAAAAATTTTGAATAAGAACAAGGGATTATAGGTTTATTGAAAAATAAAATATAATGCACTATTTCACCCCCCCCCCCACCCTCTCGGTGACTTCTATACTTGTTTGATACTCTTCAATTGGTTTTAGATCACATGATCACCATTGATTAACTCTTGATAATCTTCCATGTAACATCACAATTTGATCAATTAGAAAGTCATTCCGACCTTCGAATGAAAAGGTTTTGATTTATGGAAGGATGAGATGATTCCCTGTTTGTTATCCCTAGGATGGGATGTTCTTGATGATACCCTTCAAGGATTCACTATGCCTAAGTATATTATAGATTTGTGTCCAATGGACAAGAGGACTATTGAAAAATGTGGAAAATACAAAAAATATCTACTCTCTGTATTATATGAGAAGGAATTGACAAATTTTAAGTGATAAAGACTAGTAATTAGTCCTAGAAAAAAAATATCTTCTATTAAGGAAACAAAAAGATAAAGTAAGCAAAACAAAAAATTAGTATACAACAATTTCAAGGTGTTATAATTCAATAACATAAATCTATTAATGAGTTTTTCATAGGGGTTAATGTTGTTGTATTCTTTATCAGAGGTTTTAGATAAAAAAAAATTGATTATTCTACTACGGTAAAGAATATCATGAGAATTATCCCAAATAAATTTGATTCTAAATTCTAATTATTAGAAGATATATATCTTGATGATTTTAATGTTGATGAGTTTTATCGATTTATCATAAATTATGTAATGAGAAGAGTAGATGATATAAATAGAAAATTAGTGAATGATAAATAAATTTATTTCAAAGATCTCATAGAATTAAAGATTTATGATAAAAAAATCTATTCAGATGTAGAATAACATATGGAATATCATGCTAAGACACTTTATCTAGTGAAAAAACATACTAGAGGAAGAGGATTTAAGTAAAAAATGAATTTACATTTCAAATTATTTAATTATGAGAAATTCGGTCACTTATCTACCAACTTCCCCAATAATTTTAAAAATTAAGACAAGGATAAGGAAACTAAAAAAAATCAATCTTATAAAGGAAGATCAAAATCACAGGTGATTGTGAAGAAGAAAATCATAATAAAAGTTTTTTATAAGGAAATTCTTATCTATTGAAGAAGGGTTTTTTATTGTGATAAATTTAATGATGATGAGGGGACACATTCATAACATTCTCATCAAGTTATCATGACTCAAAAACTAGAATCAGGTAATTCATTAAATGATGATTCACACACCAATAATGAATATACCATTGAAAAAGTGATTCATTCAAATAATATACTATGAATATAGAAATTAATATGTGCCTAAAACATAATAGACTATTTAGTAATGAGAACACTCATTTCAAGAAGAAATATAATAAACTTGACTGGTATATTCTAAGAAACAAATTTTTTTTAAGATGTGAAAAAAATGAAACTTCAGAATTCATAAAAGAAGAATATTGTAGATGATATAACCTCTACTATTAACCTTAGGTAAAAGTAGGCTGATAGATTGAAGAAAAAATTTGATGAGATTAAAAAGCATGAATAGAAAGAAAAATATTGATACAAAAATTATTTTGAAGTAAAGTTTAAATTTTCCAATAAATATATATATATATATTATAATATTCAAGATGGTGAATATGAAATCAAAATCTTAGATGAAAATGAATTGACCAGATCAGTGTGAATCACTGAGAGGAGGAGGAGGTGAAGCAGTGATCCCTTTAAATATTTTTACAAATTGATTATTTAAAATTAATCCTCTATGGATAGATAAAGACTCGATCTACTCTTATTGTATCTCCCATCCTTACCTTGAATGGTGTTGTAAATTTAAAGTCACTGAACATTGGTATTTACAAGGTTTGGTTCAAAGACCTACTCCTTACTGTGTTGGTTATTCTCCCCAACACAGATTTTCCACTATAATCTTGTCATAAATTAAAATGGTTGATATAGAGTCCCACTATATATATCTTCTGATCCCCACAGGAGGTTCTTTATACTGCTTCCCACAATGTTAACAAAGTCCCACTGGCCTGCTTCTAATTCCCACTGAAGACTTATTCTCCTCCCTGAATCTCATTGGATTCTTCTAGCTCTTAAGTCACACGAGTAGCTTCCTTCTTTATTCTCTTTGATTCATAGTATATTGATCTTATTCTCTTCCCATATAGGATTTCTAAATCACACTTTCATGTGTATCTATACAATAATCTTCAATAGCCTTTGGTAAGGTCTGCTGGCCTTGCTCAATAACTTTGATCACTATTCAGTCCTTAGTTTCAAAATACTCGGGCAATTATTTTGTCTTCTGATGAAGACTCGGCATCACTTAGATGTTTTCATGTGGTTCACACAACTTCTTCAAGAATAATAATATGAAAGAGTTATCTTTCATAATATTAGGGTGGTTTTTCTTCTTGAATCCTCAAATACGGTCAACTTAGATACAATATCTTATTTTAATCTTGTCTGGATTTAGTCTCAATTCTCATCTACTTGATGCATGGATTGCATGTAATCCATGCTTCTTGTTTTTGGATATCTAAATGACTTATCACACATGCATGTGTTCATGCATGATTGCATGAATGTATAATATCTTTCTTGTCAACCTAATCACACACTTTTCACTTGTATAAATTTGTTAGGTTTAATGTGTGTGAGTCATGCAATTAAATATGCATTGTCTACTCAATTTTTTATTTCCCAATTTGCACACAATTATTTCTTCTTTAGTTATTTTCTTTATTTATTTGTGTGTAACCAAACCCAAATGGATGCATCCCATGATTCACTTTGTTTTTGTTCACTTGAATGGATGGAGTCCTTTGTGCATGCATTGCCTATTTTCTTCTCACATAGGAGTACATATGTGCATGCATTGCCACTTCCCTCATGGGTCTTCTTCTTCACACAATCACACAAATGCCTCTGTATTCCTAATATCAAGCACATGAGTGCATGCATGTACACACTTCCTATATTTTCTTTGTGTAACCATAGGATTCTTAGCTCTTCCTTGTGAAAGGGATGCACTGGTCTTCTACACAAAAGGGATGTGTGGCTCTTATTCATAGAACCAAGAAGGGTTCACGACTTCTCCTCATGCAAGGGTTTCATGGTTTTCCTATGCACAGAGAGTTCAGATATCCTTTTCATAGGGTGTTCGGACCACCTTCATCATTGTCTTGTGGATGTCTCGAGAAAACACACAAATTGAGATGGTTTCATGGTTTTGGATTCTTTGCACCAACAGGGAAGGTAAAATGCACTGTTTCCATAAGGCTACGTGAACCAGATTGTTAAAAAAGTATCTCAATAGTGAAAAGAACTTATTGAGTGATCGTGGAATACTTCTCCTTCACAAGGAGGTCTTCATTCATTGCACAAGCAAGGGATGTGCGGAATTCTTCCTCACAGTGATCTATTATTTTGGGAATGAGAGCTTTTTCAATTTTTCTAACAAAAAACCATCGATCAAGGGACCTCTATTTATAGGCAAGGATCACTGCGTAACTATGCATTAAAATTCCTCATGTTTCTCTTCAATGCCTTTGAATCAGCTGATATCTTTAGGATTTGAATATTTTCAAACAAATATGAGATATGCCATATATTTATCGGTTTGTTTCTCTTTAACATGGGATTTTACATATCTCAGTGTGATCATCACGTGGATGATAAGATGAACATATGAAACATTCAATCATGAACACATGAGGTCCATGACATGGCCTCACAACTGTGTATGCTTTAGCCTACGCAGTTTCTTCATTTCATTCGCATTCATGTGGATATCATTTCATTCATGTGTTAATTAAGTACAGAAGATCCTACTATATGAATTTTTATTATCAACGATGGTTGGAATCCAATCAAGGATGTGTGGATTAATATCTGGCTAACTGAGGCGTCAAGAGGTTCGAAGGTTGAAGACGACGTGGTTCATGGTCATCAGAAGGCCCAAGTTCAAACAGAAATGGTGCGGATGGATGGACGACCCTAATTATATCACGGGACACGGGGTGAATCATGTGGACGCAATCTCACGTGAGATCAGATAGATGGTGGGGATTGCTTCTGTGTTTTTAAAATGTTGTCTCACATTGAAACCAACACACAATACATGGATCCTTTATAATACAAGGTGAGGAAAACTTGGCTCAATTATGTCTCTTCCCCCTCCTATGGTACCGCCCTGTACCAGCTTCTTGTGGGTGTGCTCTACGCCCAACCTATGCTCCCTTTCAGGCATGATCTATGCCCAAGCTATGCGGGGGCTTTTCCCCATGCACTCTAGAATATTATACACAGTCTTCACACATTCCTCTTGTGGGAATACTTGGTAGGCCTCCCTTGGGTGCGGTTGACCTAGTGTCCCGCATACGCATATGCCTGAGGTTCAGGCTGGCCAATTCCTTTCATGGTTGGCCCTTTATTTTTGTGTAATCCAAGTATATATGCACTTTTTTAACAAAAAAAATTATAATACAAATGTAATTCATGGACACCTTATTAATTCATTCAAGGTCACTTCTTCAAATGTCATTCCCATGCACCTTCCCTTCCCTTTTTCTCTTATTCATTTCTTTTTGGAACATGACTCCCAAAACACATTACTCATATTCTTTCATCCAATCGTGTATGGAACTCTTCTTCAACTCCTCATACATTGAAACACAATTCATGGAAGCATTGTAGTAAAAAATGTATTTTTCTTAACACATACCTTGGTCCTTGAAGATCAACATAATCAATCATCTAATTTTGTTCACTAACTTCATCCAATTAGAAGCTATTGGATGGATCTTATAAAGTCATCATGCAATTAATTATTACATGTCCTTCTTCAAATGTTGTAACAAAGTTTCTTACAATGACAGATGTCTTGGAACTTAGTACCAGTTCAATCAATCATCTGAATTGAGAAAATATGGATAATTTCCCAAGTATGGAATCCAATTATATGAATCCATAACAATTCTCTAGGAATCATTATCTTTGTAACAAATTCATCAAATTGATATAAATGAGATATTCCTGTCTCATTGTTCACTATTTCCAACCAACAACTATTTATAGTACTTTTCAACTAATACAATTCATAATCAAAAGTGGAATTTTCCCCGAGTTAACAACATCACTTTAAGAATCACCACTTCAATCGTCATCACAAATTCAACCATGACCTTTCCATACACATACTAACACCTTATTGACAAAAAATGAAATTTTATGAACAAAAATATCCCCCTTTGTATTTTATTTCCAATATCACCTAAGAACACTTTGTATGGGTCAATATGTGTGTCAATATTTTATCCAATTTATTGGAAACCAAATGCAAAGGTTTAGTGGGTTCTGTTCAAAAAAAAATTTCTCCTTCCTTTAAAGAACATCTTTGTGAACATTTCTAGGAGATGGATGATGTCACATGGTTCACTTAGCAAAGATCTTTTATTTAATCAAATCTAAGTCTACTTGGTCTAACCTGGTGTATAAAACAAGAGAGATATGACCAAGGTTTTCAATGTTGTACATAAACAACCATAAATTTGAAATCATTCTCAGAGCATATCAAATCTTAACCAAGGGGTTTGAGATAGTGATATTTATCAATGAAATGAAAAATAATGCACATAATTCACCAAACATATTAAAAAGTTCAAGTGAAAAGATAAATATTCCCCTTCCATCCCATATTTTCATCAATCAAACACTCCCCCTTAATTGATATGATAAATATAATTAAGAATATGGGATGAAAGTTTTATTAAAATACCTCAAGTTTAAAATTCTTGAGATGATATGAATTTCAAGATTTCTCATGACATAATCCTTGATATCATCTCCTTAATATTTCCTCCCCCTAAAGGGGTGAAATCCCTTTGATTCATCAAGGTGGAAAATATCATTAGATAATCTTCAAGTTATTCATGTTGATAATATTCCATTGTGGAATACTTCAATTAATTATCAAATCATGAATAATTAGTCCAACTTGTTTTTATCCACTTTAATCTTCCAATTATAATATTTAGAATGATTTTCACCTTCAATTCCCTGAAATTTAAGCACACATACACAACAAAAATATAAGGGAATAAGATGGAACACATGTGAGATTATTAATAGGAGCAACAAGTCTGAGAATTTCCTCTCAACCCCAGAACTCCTTTCCTTGTAGCACTAATGTTCCTGGTACTCTTCATTTCAGTGTCACTTCCTCATTTGATAATTTCATATTTCATTGTCATCATGGACCCTTTACTTCCATTTACCTTTAACTTGTGTGGATTGTTTGTCCTTAATTATGACAATACTAAAGTAGCTTCTACTGGTGCATGTTTTTCAATTTTCAACATCTCTATTTGACCTATTAAAATAGTTATACTTTTGTTTGCATGATGTTCAGCCTACTTAAAGCTTCCACACAGTAGTTTTGAGACACTTGGGTTGTCATGTGCTGACAACCTCTCACGAAATTCAAATTCTCCTTTATGTGAAATGACATGTTTCCTCTTTGACTTTACTTTATCTAGTACTTCATCTTCATATCTTTGTAGTTCTTTAGAAATTTAAAATTTATTAGGCAAGATAATTAAACACTCCTTAACATTTTTTGATTTGGAGCTTCCACATGGATTCTTCAATGTTTTCAAGTTACCTTTCTTAAGTGACTTATCAAAGTTATCTTCGTGACTGTTTTCAATCAATCCTGACTTCTCTTGGATTGATCCTCTTTTTTATTTAATCTTTCTTACATTCATTTTCATTTAATGTTTGTAGTGATACATGGTGTGACCTCTCTTTCTACAGTAGAAACATCTTTTCTTGGTAGTGATTTTGGATGCAGCACCCTTCAGCTTCTTGGATTTAGAATCCAAGGTCTTCTCACCTTTCCTCCTTGAAATATTCTTGGGAGAATTTAATTTTGGACCATTATTATACTTATTTCCCAAGGATGCTTTTTCTTTCTTATCCAGATTCTGTGATATTCTTTTCTTATCATCTTTGGATAAATTTTGAGATGGACATGTTCCAACCTTGTCACCATTTACATTGCATACATCATAGATATTATCAACCATTCTAAATCTATTTGCAGTATACATATGCTTTTGGATCTATGGATGTTGTGTCTTCCTCTCTGGAATACTCCCCCTTGAGATGGTCTTCCTTTGTGATTTTTCATTTTCACGATTGTACCAACAATCTAACGCACAATGCCCAAACTTGTTGCGACACCAACATTGACCCACAAACATTGAATTCTTGATATCTTTCCCATAAGATTGTTGGGTTTTATTCTTTAAGTGTTGTGCTTTCTATGGGGAACCATATTCCAACTTCTTCTTCCTATCCCCCCTAGTCATGGTGGTAGTATCCTCATCACCTTTCCCCATTAATACTTGGTTATAATTTTTCTTTCAACCTGCACTTTTTGTGGAAACACATTTAGTAACATGAGTACAAGATGGTATGGATGGTACCTTTTTCTTATAGTATATTTACATTGGATTAAAGTATGATCTAATACTCCTTTTGGAATCATAGTTCTCAATGAAAATTTGGGTGAAAAAATATCTTCTTCCAACTGTTTGGGATGTTCCAACTTAGGGTGACTGTTGATTTTTCAATTTCACCACCAATTCTAAACACTTCATGTTGAGGGAGTTCTTCTCATCCTCAACCACTCTCAGCTTACTTTCCCAATTATACTTCAGCTTTAACATTTCATCTTCATGTATGTTTCTTAATTATTGTAAAGAGATGTCAAGATCCTTTATCTTGTTAGCTTTGTATTCTAGTTGAGAAGATTTTTAACCATAGAAACTTTGTGTAACTTTTGAAATGCATGGAAAGATTCTACAAACACAATCTCAAATAATTATTTCTCACAAATACTCCCTTTCAATTCTTCAGTAACTTGAGCATGTCTTTTATTGAAAAGAGAAATTTCTTCTTCCTTTTCCTTCACTGGTTTTGTGAGAGTGTTGGATATGCCAACCCTTTTATCCAATGCCTCTTCCATGGCATCAAATTCTTCTTCCATATACAATTTTTCATCTTGAAGAACTTTTATACCTTTAGAAATATGTATTTACACTTCTTTAGGGATATTATTTAGATTCTATTTGAGTACACACTGAGGATCGCTAACTGATCTATCATCATCACATCATGAACGAGCTTCATCAGAAGAAGAATAATAAAAATAATAATCACATGTTGTGCCTTTTAGATTACCTTTAATAGAAGGTGTCTCCCCATTAGCAGTAAGCCTATTATTCATCTTTCTTTCTCGTTTCTTATTCCTATTTTTCTAAGTCTTGGAAGAAATATCCATTTGAGTTTTCTCACTCATTTCCTGAAATCTAAAGTTCATAAAGACTCCCTTGGATCTTTTAGAGGTAAACCATCCTATGATACTAATTAAAGTTCCCAGATCAGTGTGAATCACTGAGAGGTGGGGGGTTTGATTCATTAATCCATTTAAATCATTTTAATAATTGATTATTTTCAATTAAACCTATATAGATGGTTAAAGCCTCGATCCACTCTCCTTGTGTCTCTTAAACTTACCTCTAATGATGCTTTAAATGTAAAGGCATGGAGTACAAGGATTTATAAGGTTTGGTTCAAAGATCCACTCCTTGTTGTGTTGGTTATTCTACCCAACATAGATTCTTCACTATAATCTTATCATCAATTACAATGGTTGATATAGAGTCCCACTATATCTCTCCTAATTTACATAGGAGATTCTTTATACTACTTCCCACAATGTTACTAGAGTCCCACTGGCCTGATTCGGAATCCCACTGAAGACTTATTCTTCTCCTTGAATCTCACAGGGTTCTTCTAGATCTCGAGTAACACGAGAAGCTTCCTTCTTTGTTATCTTTGATTCATTGTATATTGATCTTATGCTCTTCCCACACAGGCTTTCTAAATCACACTTTCCTATGTATCTCTTCAAGAATCTTCAATAGACTTTGGTAAGGTCTGTTGGCCTTGCTCAATAACTCTGATCACTTTTCTAATCTGTCCTCAGTTTCACAATGTTCGGGAAATTATTTCTTCTTCTAATGAATACCCAACATCACATAGATGTGTGAAATTGGTGCACACAACTTCTTCAAAAATATTAACATGAAATAGTGATCTTTCACAATATTAGCACTATCTGCCTTCTTGAATCCTCAAATACTGGCGACTAAAATACAATATATTCTTTTAATCTTGTCTGGCTTCAGTCTCAGTTCTCATATAATTCATGCATGGATTTCATGGTATCCATACTTCTTGTTTTTTGATATATCAATGAATTCTCACATGTGCATGTTTTCATGCATGATTTTATGCATGTATAATATCTTTATTTTCAACTTGAGCACTCACTTTTCACTTGTATTAATTTTTTTGATTCAATGTGTGTGGGTCATGAAATTAAACATGCACTGTATACTCAATTTTTTATTTCTCAATTTGCAAAAAATTATTTCTTCTTTAGTTCTTTTCATTATTTATTTGCGTGCAACCAAATCCAAATGGATGCATCCCATGATTCACTTTGTTTTTTTCACTTGAATGTATAGAGTCCTTTGTGCATGCACTGCCTATTATCTTCTTACATAGGATTGCATGTGTAAATGAATTGCCTCTTCCCTCATGGATATTCTTCTTAACATAGTCACACAAAGGCCTCAGGCTTCCTCATATCAAGAACATGAGTGAATGAATGTACACACTTCCTACATTTTCTTTGTGAAACCGGAGGATTATCAGCTCTTCCTTGTGTAGGGGATGCACTGGTCTTTTACACACAAGGGATGTGTGGTTCTTCTTCACAAAACCAAGAAGGGTTCATGGATTCTCCTCATGAAAGGGTTTCACGGTTCTTCTACACATAGAGAGTGTGGATATCCTTCGCACTGGGTGTGCGGACCACTTTCACGACTGTCTTGTGTATGTCTCAATCAAACACACGAACCAGGATTTTTTGTGGTTCTAGATTCTTCACACCAATAGGTAAGGTGTAATGTACTGTTCCCATAAGTCTACACGAACCAGATTCATCATGAAGTAGCTAAAGAGTGCAAATAACTTATTGAGTACGTGTGGAATTCTTATCCTTCACAAGGAGGTGTTATTTCTTCACCTAAGAAAGGGATATGTGGAATTCTTATGCACAGTGCTCTATTATTTTGAGAATGAGAGATTTCTCAATTTTTATAACAAAAAATCCTCAGTCAAGGGACCTCTATTTATAGGCAAGGATCATAGCTTAGTTATGCATTCAAATTCCTCATGTTTCTATTCAATGCATTTGAATCAACTAAGATCTTTGGCATTTGAATATTTAAAATGTGGATGAGATATCCTGAATATCTCTCGGCTCGTTTCTCTTCAACGTGGTATTCATCATATCTCAGTGTGATCATCACATGCATACTAAGAGGAACACATGAAACATTCAATCACAAATGCCTGAGGTCCATGACATTTCCACGCAACTATGTATTCTTCAGCCTATGCAGTTTCTTAATTTCATTTTCATGCATGAAGATATCATTGCATTCATGTTTTCATTAAGTTCATATGATCATACTACATGAGTTTTGATCATCAACAATGGCCGAAATCTGATCAAGGAGGCACGAATTCATCTCTATCGAACTGCAGTGTCGGGAGGTTCAAAGGTTGAATAGGATGTGGTTCGTGATCATCGGATTTTATAGGTTCAAAAAGACGTGGTGCGGATGGATGGACGACCCTAATTATATCACGGGACGTGGGATGAAGCATGTGGTTGCGATCCCACGTGAGATTAGATGAATAGTGAGGATTTCTTCCACATTTTTAAAATATTTTCCCAAATCAAAACCAACACATGGGACATGGATCCTTTATAATACAAGGCGTGGAAACCTCGTCTCAATTAATTCTCTTCCTCCTCCTCTGGTACCGCCTCATACCAACTTATTTCGGGCATGCTCTGTACCCAACCAATGCTCTATTACAGGTGCAATCTTCTCCCAAGCTATGTGCGGGATTTTCCCTGTACACTATAGTGGCTTATACATGGCCCACATACATGCCTCTTGTGATCATACTCAGTAGGCCTCCCTTGGGCGTGGTTTACCCAGTGTCCGGCATATGCTTGGGGATGAGGTTGTCTAGTGCCTTTCATGGTTGGACCTTTATTTTTGAGTAATCTAAGTATATATTCACTAGTTAACAAAAAAAATTGAAATACAAGTGTAATGCATGGCCACCTTATTAATTCATGCATGGTAACTTCTTCAAATGTCATTCCCATGAACCTTCCCTTCTCTTTTTCTCTTCTTTATTTCTTTTTAGAACATCAATCCCAAAACACATTACTCATATTCCTTCATCCAACCAAGGATGGAACTCTTCTTAAAATCCTCATGTATCAAAACACAATGCATGGAAATATTGTAGTAAACAATATGTTTTCCTTAACACATGTCTTGGTCCTTGATGATCATCATAATCAACCGTCTAATTTTTATTCACCAACATCATCCAATTAGAATCTATTGGATGGATATTCTAAATTCATCATTAAATTAAGTATTTCATGGCCTTCTTCAAATGTTGTAATAAATTGTCTTCCTGTGACACATGTCTTGGAACTTAGGACCATTTCAATCAATCAACAGAATTGAGACAATATGAAAAATTTCACAAGCATGGAATCTAATTTTATTAATACATAAAAATTATCTAGGAACATTATCTTTGTAATAACTTCATCATATTGATAGTAATGAGATATTTCCATCTCATTGATCACCATTTCCATCCAACAAATATTTACAATTTTTGTCAACTAATACAATTCGTAATCAAAGTGGGATTTTCCCAAAGTCAAAAACATCACTTTAAGTATCACCACTTCAATCGTCATCACAACTTCAATCGTGACCTTTCCATACACATATTGACACCTTATTGACAAAAAATGCAATGTTATGCTCAACAAAAAACTTTTTACAAAAAGTAATTCTTAATTTTTCAAGATATATGGGAAAAAGAATATCTATTTTTACTAGAAAATTAGTAGAAAAATAAAAATATTCTCACTTGTGGAATGATAAAAATTCATAAAAATTATTCTAATAATATTCATATTCCTATTATATGGATAAAACATACGTCATGGAAGATACATTAGAAATATCAAGTTAAAAACAATTTCAAGTATCAATGTATTAGAAGGGATATTAAGATGAAAAATATATTTGAATATATGCAAGAACCATGTGGATTATGTGGTGATGATGGATATATGTCAAATGATTGTGTTGAATTTACACTGTCATAATATAATTTTCATTAGAAAATAGGGATGGTTCTGAAGCAAAGTTAGTAAACTCGTGTTCTGGAATTTGATCTCAAAGTAAGAAAAACATTGAATACATGGATTATAGATAGTGGTTACTATTAAATAATGAATAGTTATATAAACAACTTGAATAATTTGGAGAAACATTTGGAGGAAATATCACTTTTGGTAATGATAACTCTTTGAAATTCATTATAACTGGATGAATTGGGAAGAACAATATCATTCCTATAAGTGTCATATTTATTGATGGATTAAAGGTAACTTGTAGAGTTTATCAAAGATTTTTTATGATGGAAATGAAATGATTTTTATAAAAAATGGATGCCTTGTAAAAAGAGTAAAATATGGAGTTATTATATAATAGGGAGTTAGAAATCAGGGGAATTTATTTAAAGTTGAAGAATTAAATCAAATTTTTATCTGATTTTTTAGGATGAAATTAATTTATGGAATAGAATATTGGACCATATTTACCAAAAGAAAATGATAAAGTTGTACAAATAATATTTTGTGAGAAACTAAACTACACTAAAATAATATACTGGTATAGTTTTCAATACTTGCAAGAAAGGTAAGAAGTTGAAAAAAAACTCACAATGCAGTTGATATTCAAATAGAAGAAACATTGTAGTCGGTATATATAGATGTGTGTGGACTAATAACAAACAATTCACCAAGTGTAGATAGGAACTTCATCACATTCATTAATGATTTTACCAGAATGAAATTCATTATGTTTATGTCCCAAAATTCTCAAGATCTTGATAGTTTTAAAATCTTTAGGAGGATGGATAAAAATCAAACTGGTTTATCATTGAAAATATTGAGATCATACAATGGTACAAAATATTCCAATAATAATATATCATAATATCTTGAAAAAAATAGAATCATACTTGAGTTTCGTACCCCATTCACCCCTCAATAGAATGGGGTAGCTAAAAGAAGAAATAGAATCATTGTTTACATGGATAGAGCTATGCTTACTAAGCATGACACATCAATATTTTTCTAGTTACAAATAGTAACAATTGTTGTAATTATTAAAAACTAATTCTTTTTTAGGCATAACTATGACATGTATCCCTATGAAATGTGATTCAGGAAGAAACCAAGTGTAAACCACTTTAGAGTATTTAGGAGTTCAATTATGATCAAAATTAAAGGAAGAACTAGAAGAAAAAATGATAAGGAGATCAATGAAGAAATATTCCTTCGTTACATATCAAATGGAAGACCCTGATAATGTTATAAAAAAAACTAAAATAAAATTATTAATTATCATGATGTTATTTTATTTTAAATGAAGAATATGTCTAGAAATCTATTGTGATGGACAATAAGGATGATGTAATTACTACTAAATCAATAAAAATTAAAGAATAAAATAAAATACATTAGGAAGATGATAAATATTATTCATATTACTTTAATAAATAAGGAAGATAGAAGTTAAAAAGGATAAGTTAAATAAAAAGGAAGCATGTAGATACTGAAAATAAAATTGGTGATCAAAATTTATGTGTTTGGACTCAAAACAAAGAATCATGGGAACCAGTCACATCCGCTTTCTTTTTAAGGTTAAAACTATAAGTTTTAAAGATTATTTTGAACACAAAGAGTGGTTCTAATACATAAATGAGAAGATGGATAAAATATAGAAGAATGGTACATGGTAACTTGTTCCAAGACTAATTGAGACAAATATTATTGTAAAAAATGGGTTTTTAGGAACAAACTTAATGTGGATGGAAGTTTTCCAATAAATAAATCAAGGATTGTTTCTAAGGTATATTCACAAGTATAGGGAATTGATTTTAATGATATATTTTATCTAGTATATATACTTGAAACCATTATAATGTTTCTTTCTATTTCTTCTTAATAAAATATCAAAAAAATCAGATAGATGTAATTTCAACTTTTTTAAATAGTGAACTTAATGAGGAATTTTACATGGAGCAGCCTAAGAGATTGTAGTTTGATGATGATGGAAATAGAGTCTGAAAACTAAATAAGGATCCTTGTTGATTAAATCAAGATCCAAGAGATTTGGGATTCAAGTGTGATGAGTATTTGAGAAGCATGAATTTTATAGAGGAATGGGTGGAAAACAATCTGTATTTAAAGAAAATCAACACCATATATCTCATTGTGATTTTGTATATTAATGATATCATTTTTACTAGTGATGAATAAAAAGTGTTTGAATATATTTCTACTTAAATGAATAATAAATTTTAGATGTCATTTCTTGGTGAAATTAAGTTCTTCATAGTATTTTTAATCATTGAAGTTGTTGGTCATAATTTTATTTTATAAGAAATGTGTACTAAAGAGTTATTGAAGAGGTTTTGAATAGGGGAAATAATATAAGTACCCACTATTATATAAGTGGAAACAAAGATAAGAAAAGATGTTGAAGTAAAATCCATTAATGAAAAGAAATTTAGAAAACTCTTTGGAAGACTACTGTATTAAAATTCTTCAAGGATGGATATAGCATTCATTGTCACACTCTGCTCCAATACGGAGGAATCTCATCAATTTTAAGAAAAAATAATTCTCAAATATCTTTATAATACTTCTATCTTTTTTCTATTATACAATAAGTAAATAGAGATGAATCTGATATGAATTTCATATGCTAATTGAGTAGGAGATTTGGATAAAATAATTACCACTTTCAATGGATTATTTTTTTGTAATAAATGTGTGTCTTGGCACACAAAGAAGAAGATATTAGTCACTCTAAGTTATACTAAGGAAAAATATATAGATTCATCATAGGTAACCACTCAAATTATGTGGATGAAGAATCATCTTGAAGATATAGATATTTAAATCAATTTCCCAATATTTATCAATTTTGATAATTTAAGTGACATAAATATATCAAATAATATATTTCATCATTACATGTCAAAACATTTGGATATAAAATACTATTTATTGAATTGGAAGATGGATTATTGTATTTTGATGTTAGAAATCATTCCTTCTGAGGAATAAGTTTTGATATCATGATAAATCTTCTCACAACTGAGCTATTTGACTAGATAATGTGGTAAATGGTAGTTCATCCCAGATTCCAACTTCAAGGTTGATATTTTTGAGTTTTTTATTTTATTATTTCTTTCTTATAGTATTAAGGATATATTTTATATAGGGGGGAAATGTGTTCCCCTCGTTTATGAACTGTTTAAATTTATGTATTGATCTATGTAGGAAATAATCATGAGGATATTTTATTGTTTTTTCTATTTTGTATGTATGAAGATGTGGTAGAGTTAAGATGAGGTGTTTTAATAACAATATCAATGATTGATTTAATTAATCTTGTTTTATAAAAATATATATCTCATATAGACTTAGAGATGATTAATAAATAACACTTTAATTTTTTTATTTATAGTTTACCCCTATCATATATTTCTATTTGGTTGTATTTTCAATAAGGGGTGAAATATGAGTAATATTTCCTACAGATTCCAAGGTTAATGTTTTTGAATCCATAGTGATGATATTGTAATTGTTAGAAATACTTGTTTATATGTGATGATTTTTTATATCGTTCTCCATGATAAAGACATGTACTAATGAAGTGAAAGTCTTGTATACACCAATTTATAGAAGATGAAAGTTGATGAAATGTGTGTAAGATGACATTAGATGAGAAAGTATGAATGAGGTTTAAATATTCTATTATGTTATTTAATATAGATAAAAATGTTTTGGGTATCTTTTGATTTGATTTATAGAATCAATCTAGAAATTTTGAGTTAAATTAGTTACCTTTATAAAGTTCATATAAAAATTTAATTGTGTATGTAAAGGCAACTCTAGGGATATGATTCATGTGTAAGGGTAATTATAAAATATAATATGATACATAAGGGTTATCTAGGTTATACATCAAGGTAAATCAGAAATCCAATGTCTTGAGTAACGGTCATGTGATATGTGTAATACAGCGTAAAGGTAGGCCCTAGAAGGTTCACTACTACATAATGGAAATTTGATTCATGAATAAATGTTACTTTAAATATTCATAATTTGTTTTAATGTAGTATAGAATTGAACCAAGTTCATAAAGTAATTATAAAAGTTGTATAAGGGTTAGTTAACCAACTGCATAAAGGTAAACTATGTTATGTGGTATCTAAAACTAAGCTACGTAAGGTTAATGTTAAAGAGGATCTATGTATGGGTGAATCATGTTTGAGTCCTTCATATGATCCATTGTATAAAAAAAATGGTGAGAGAATAATTACCAAGCCATATTAATTATTATGGTGAGATTAAAATTACCTACGACAAATGGGGATACTCAAACATGTTATAGTCAAGGTCATAATGATGTCAATGAGTATGGTATTCATGAGGATACTTGCACTACAAATAAAGGAAACCATGACTACAAACTAATACTTCATGAGAATTCATGCATACATGGATATGTTTTTATTATGACTTTTTTGTGTAGTTTTATGAGTTTAAGGAGTTTTCAAATATCATGAGGAATATAATGGAATACTGAGTCTACAAGAAGATCGATGAATAAGGAAAATTGAATACCAAGAAATCGGAATATAATATTCACCTCACTTATGAATATTTAAAATTTTAGAATAAATAATGAAGATAAATAGAAAGAATGGTTGTATCTATGTGAGAAATAATTTTATATGTATTGTGAACAGCCACTGAGAAGAGTTATCATGAGAAGATAAAGAAGATATAAACCAGTAAAGAAAATAATATCTTTCAAAAAATATATTTTATTTATCTCTAGTTATCCTCTATTGTTCTCATTAAATAATCACCGTACTTCACTGGTGGGTGATAGTATTCCATAGTAGGTTCAAGATCATACTCTTTTTTGTAGCTATTATTGATAATAAAAGTATATTTTTGTGGGGGGGGGATAGAAACTACCATAAATCAAGGACATAGTCATCCTTAGGGAGGAAAACCTTGTTAACAAACAAGTTGTGCTCCATTTATTATCTTTTATTTGATTGGTGAGATCACTACTGAATAAGCCAAAGGTCTTATATGTTTGTTGAAAAATAAAATATAAGGCACTGATTCACCCCCTGGTTCCTTCCATGTGTGTTCAATACTCTTTTTATATATATAACACATAAACACAACCTATGGTCCACTTCCTACCACAATATCTGTAACACCCCAAGTAAATAAAGAATATGAAATTTTCACATTTATCCATATTTGTGAATAAAATATTAATATTACTTTAAAGGGGACTCTATGCTTGATGGCGTACCCAATACGCAACAACGAGTTTCTTGGGAATCTTACGTTGCACTCTAATAATAAAATAATATTATTTTAAATGGTAGTTAACGCCTAGTTGTTGTAATGGAGGAAATGAACAGAACTAACTACAAAATGATTATATATGTTTGTCAAATATTTTTACTTTTTACAATAAATGTTAGAGGATTAAAAATGCGAATGAATCCAATTTTAAGCGTAAACATTCTAATATTCTTTAAAAGGTCGATTAACCGCCTTTTGATAGAGAACCTCTTTTAAATCCACTTTTTGACAATTTTATGTGTTATATTTGAAAAAATAAAATTCTTCTTTAGAATTGGGACATCAAAATTTACTTTGTGTAAATTTTTGGTATTTTTCCGATAAAGTTCATTTTTTAATGAATAGTGAAAAATATTGTATTTTAATTCAAAACCAGTTTTTAATCTAATTTATTTATATTATTATATTATATATTGAATTGGTTTTAAAGTGAAATTAGAATATATTTTTACCATTTAATCCAATAGTGGTCTTTGTAATTAATTTCATCCTGAAATTGGACTTAAACTACTGTCAATCTTTTGATACTTATTGTTTCATAAAAACACGTTATTTGCCCTGACAGTGGGAATTAATTATTAAATTAATTAATGTAACTTATATGTTTTAATTTTTTTTAAAATAGGCATCATTTTTGAATTCGGAATATCAAATATAGCTTAGGGTGAATTTTTGGTATTTTTCTGAAAAACTTCAATTTTTTATGAATAGTGAAACCACTAAGTGGTACTTAAAAAACTGATTTTTCGTTTAAATGAAATTTTACCACCTCTGTGTTTTGAATTTCAAAAATCCGACATACATGGTTTTCATTAAGAATTAAAATGTGGTTCAATGGGATTAAAATAATTTTTTGGTGAATAGTAACTTTTAAGTTTTAATCGCGATTAGAGGTAATTAGTGTAGTTTAAGGTAAAAATAATGTTTTAATAATATGAAACGACCTAGACTCATGTCCTAACCTCATTGGATGAGTCATGGACTACCAAGATAATCCATGGCTCAACTTGGGGACCCCATGGAGCCACTTTCGTTGGAAAGTGACATAAATACCTTTTTATTTAAAGTTAAAATTAAAATGTCACAAACATGTGTTGTTTTACTAAAACAATTTTTACATGGGGTTATATAAGTCATATCTTTGACTATAAATATTCATTAGAAATATAAAAATATTTCCTACATCATTATAGTTTTTTTATAATTTTCAAAAATTAAATAAATTTATTTATTTATGACAGCGTGATGATGCAGTGATTACCTCATAAATAAACGATTTAAATAAAATGAGAAGATATGGTGAAATATAAGTCTTACACTTGTCAAAAACCTATTGGATGGGTGGATTTAGAAACCTTATCACCTTATCCTCGAAATATATCCTTTTGGGACCTTTTAAATCCGAAAATCATTTTATAATAAAGTAATATTTTATAACTTTCCAAGAGTGCCCCTCCTCTCCTCTTATAAAAGGCCCCCAACTCTACCAGCTTACACACACATCTCAAGCCTTTGGCTCAGCCAACCCATACCCATTTAATCACTCCACATCCCTCTATTCATCATTTAAGCCTCACTTTGGGCATAATCGTTTCCAAGGAAGCCTTTGAGCTCAAATCAAAGAGAGTTACCCAATTTAAAGGTTATGTCTTCCCTTGTGTTCTTTTGTTTTATTTTTCTTCTCCAACCCCCTAAACTCTTTTTATTACTTTTTTTTGTAAAAAAACGATTATCTTAAATATACTAGGATGTTGTTATAAGAATTATTCTAGATTCACTTTCACACACCTCCGTCTAATGGTTAAAGAATATACTGTTTCTGTGGATGGCGAATTACTGCCTCACGAAATGATGATTGTTCAATATTATTTTAACACCTTCAAAGGTGGCCATTAAGATGTCAATATATTTATATATGATATATAATATGTTTATTTTTTCCTTAAGCTTCTGTATTTTTCATTTATTTCATACCTTTATGGTTTCCATTATGGGTAAACGTGATATCTTCATTTTAGGAAGTGCGGACTACCGCCCCCTCAAAGTGATTTGATTTGTTAATGCCATATGTGGGACATATAAAGGAAGGAATTAATGGTATTACATATGATATCCTACTGTAATTATAATATACCTTTATATCATTATTATTTAATTCCATTGAATACCCAAAAAAAGAAATGAAAGTAGCGTTCATGTGTACGTACGGCTTACCGTCTCCATGAACGGTACATTTCATTTCTTATCTCCAAATGTTATGTACTATTATAGGTACATATATATAATGGATATATATGTAATATATTATAAATAAATGATGGATATCATTCCGGAATTATAATATATATATCTCTCATTTTTTTTAATTCCATTAATATGAAAAAAAATGAAAGTAGCGTTCATGCGTACGTACGGCCTACCGTCTCCATGAACGGTGCTTTTAATTTTTTATCTCCAAATGATATTGAATAGTATAAAATGAATATATACTAGATATATATGATATTTAAATCATCAATACTATTCTGGATATGATTTACCTATAACTACATGGAAAATTATTTTCCAACAAGTTCGATTTTTACTCATGTACCGAACATCGACAAAAACGTCGGATATGAACTCAATTTATTAACCAATTATTATAACATTATAATATGTGATATTAAAAGAATAATAATCATTAAATTAGGTACTTAAGAAATTATAAATTGACCAAATTTTATTATTCAGGAGATTAAAGAATGATCGAGTCATGTCGGACATGAGGTAAGGGATCTTACCCCTCTCTTTCTTTTTAAGTACACTCTTTTATGTCATTCCTTTTAATCTCATATTTCTTATGATTGGGATGTTATTTTATATTACTACAACTGTACTTTTTATGTTCATATGATGAGAGACCCTATTTTCACTCATCAATCCATTTTGGAAGTTTTGAGTGGCGCCGTTAAGCTGCCGAATTTTCGTAAGAGATCTAACCTCTCTCTTTCTTTTTAAGTACTCTCCTTTATGTCACTTCTTTTAATCTCCTCTTTGTTATGATGGGGGATGTTCTTTTATATTACTCTTGCTGTAAATTTTATTGTAATATGATGAGAGACCCTATTTGATCTCATTAATCCATTTTTAGAAGTTTTAAGTGGCGCCGTTAGGCTGCCGAGTTTTCGTAAGGGATTTTTCATCTCACTTTTAGTCCCGTGAGATTTATGCTACATTTTCCACCATTTCCTTTGAGTGGTGTATGTACTTCCCATTATTATACTCTTTGTGTAATATAATTTCATTTATGGGTATTTACATATTCATTGTATGACCCTTCTTCAGTGGGGTGTACGTTTCGAAAGTTACCCAAGTCGGTAAGGGAACCTTTCACCCTCCTCTTTTTAAAAGACTTCTTTTGTTATGTCTTTTAATTCACATACTATTATGTTGGTATATTTTCTTCTATATCCTTATTGATGTAAATTTTATGTCCAAGTGATGAGATTCCCTTTTTATCTCTCATAAACTCTTTTTCTGAATTTTGAAGTGACGCCGTTAGGCTATCGAATTTTTGCAAAGGAACTTCTTAACCCAATTTTGATTATTTGGGATAAACATGTACTCATTTAATATATCATTCTATGAATATGTGTGAATGTCCTATGATTTTTTTACACTTAATATCCACTTATATTTGGTGTATTCGTTTGTCACACATAATTATGTAATTGATTTATCCTTAATCCAAGGATATCGTCTTTGTAAGGGACATCGTCTCAATCTCCTTTCATTGAGCCATATTTTGTTTTATACACAAATTTCTTTTATACGGTGTATAAAGCCCTTTTACTTTTACGTTTATTCAAAAGGAATCTTTTTTATATGAAGCGTTTACTAAACGAAAAAAGGGAATGTTTTTTTTGTCGTACGTATGCGGCGACAACGACTTCTCCGCCGCCGTGACCATTATTTGAGTTTCGGCTTCCTCTACAAGCCATACCTTTTTTTTAAATGAAAAATAAATACCATGTTTTACTTTTCTTTTATTTTTGTATTGAAAATGGTTTTCATAATGTTTTTATTATATCAATGTGTTTTATTGATATCTTGTGATTGAAATGTGAAAATGTTATATTTCCTTTACGTATGTTTTATGTGATACGATTATGTTATGGTTCTTGGGAATTATTATGAAGACGGGTGGTTCCGTGATAAACTAAGGGTGGGTGATCCTGATATAGCTCTCTAATGAATTGGGTAATGCGAAGGGGTTAAACGTTAAGGTTTCTCCGAAGAGATTTAGGGAATATACTGTGATGGGTATTCCAAACGTAACCAAGAGGGTTACTCCCTACGTAAGAATGTTATGAATGCATCAAGTTACCTTTATGCCTTATGATTTCTATGATTTATTCATGATTTGATGAGGTATGTTAAAATTCTTATGTTTTATGAGTAAAGTATGATTTCATACATGGACTAATGTTTTCTTTTCATACTTTTATATCCCTTACTGAGCTTTTTATGCTCATCCCAAGTTTTTGAAATGTTTTTCACAGGTCAAGGGAAAGGTGCATGATATGATGATAGTGTCAAGAAAGAATCCATGTTTTATTTTAAATATGTTTCCATTGATGGGAAAAAAACGAATTCTATCTTTTATGTAACCACTTTGTTTAAATGTGGAATGTAATTCATGATTTATGATCTAATTATCTAAAACTCTAAACCTGAAAAGATACTCAATTTGAATTATTCATTTAATTCAATATTAAGTAAGGTTTAAGTCTTGGGCCTTATAGTTGGTATCAGAGGTCAGTTTAGATAACTTTAGAGGTTAGGGTATTCTCTAGGCATAAGTGACATTACCATAAGGGTTAGGATTTCAGAAAGAGTCATAGTTTTTAGATAAAGTGAATGAGTAAGTATATCTTAGTGTTTGTCTTCCTCATTAGTACATGATGGTTTTGTTGATATAATCACACTGACATTTCTGTTTTTAGTGAATGGATGGATCTAGCAGGCACCAAAGTGACAATAGGTTTGAAGGAAACTGTGGTGGTTCTCTGATTAAGAGACTGGATGAAATGGGGGATTCAATGAGGAAACTCGTGGTTGTTCTAAACCAACTATCAAGGAGTCAGGATCAACCACTTGTACCTTGGTATGTTCTGTAATGAATCATGTACGAGATGACCAATCGATGTGGAAGTTTAGGTAATAATTATAAAGGTAACCATTAGGGTTTATATGATCCTTACTTTTGAGGTAATTATAGGTTATTATATATTATGATGGAAAATGAAAGGCATGAGATAAAATTGAGGTTAAAATATGTTATGATTATTTTTGAATATTTTATCTCATTTTGGGGAATGTTTTAAGAATTATATATTTTTGGAAAAAGGACAACACGCAGACCATGTGACAACCCGTCGCGTCAGACAAAGCTGCGGGAATCGAACCCACAACCAAAGTGCGACTGGTATTTATTGCCTACCACTGGACTACGTGAAGTCCCTGGTTAGTTTGACTAATTCTTTTTAGTTAGATGATTTTAGGAATCAAGAGTAAGTTTATTTTGGGTTATCTATGGAAATGATTAACCTATCATCGAGGATATGTGATTAGGTTAATTACTTTTCAATATGAGAATTTAAGAGCAATTGATGTTATTTGGAGATAAAAGTTAATTTGTACCTTGGAAGACTATGTGATTAAATCCTTCAAATATTTGGGTTTCAATCTTAGTTTGGTTTACTTTGAATAATTTTATGAACAATTTTTTATCGAATGGTCTTCGTTGAACTTTGGATTTTTTTTGGACAAATTTTGCAGATTAAGAATAGATTTTCTTTTTATAAAGGATTATACTTTTGTGGATTATCTGATCTCATACTAACAATTTTGGATTTTGATTTTGTCTAAATATATGGGAAATATATAGTTCTCTTTTGTGGATTAGGTGATTCTCAAGAAGTTTATTATAGTACTCTTAATGCAAACAAGTATTCCTAAATACTCGTCTTTTAGAGAAAATATGAGTTTGATTAAGGAATCTAGTAAAAGTTGAAAGTCTATGTGACAAGTAAGTATGTTTCATTATGATTTAGTTAAGCTCAAAAATAAATTCCTCAATGAAGAGTAACTTACAACAAAAATGTTTTCTGTTAACTTTTCTTACTGGGGAATCGAATACCGTTTAACCCATCACAAGTTTGTGATTTTCTTATGGTTAACTTTCTCCTAGACATGTTTACTATCACTCTCCCTCAGAACATGACCCTTTGTTTTTTTCCTCCATATCCATGTTTTCCTACATAGAATCCTAGTATGGGTTAACTCGGGTGACCTTTGTTCTTCTCTTTCTTTATTTTAAAGTGATTTTTTTGCTGACTCTTATTCCGATGTGGGATTTTCAATGAAGTTTCCAAGCCCAATTTTAAAATTGCGAGGATGCAATTCCCAAAAGGGGGAAGGATGTAACACCCCAGGTAAATAAAGAATATGACATTTTCACTTTTATCCATATTTGTGAATAAAATATTAATATTACTTTAAAGGTGACGCTATGCTCGATGGTGTACCCAATACGCAACAATGAGTTTCTTGGGAATCTTACGTTGTACTCTAATAATAAAATAATATTATTTTAAATGGTAGTTAATGCCCAGTTGTGGTAACGGCAGGAATGAACAGAACTAACTACAAAATGATTATATATGTTTGTCAAATATTTTTACTTTTTACAATAAATGTTAGAGGATTAAAAATGCGAATGCATCCAATTTTAAGCTTAAACATTCTAATATTCTTTAAAAGGTCGATTAACCGCATTTTGATGGCAAACCTCTTTTAAATCCACTTTTTGACAATTTTAAGTGTTATATTTGACAAAATAAAATTCTTTTTTAGAATCGGGACATCAAAATTTACTTTGTGTAAATTTTTGGTATTTTTCCGATAAAGTTCATTTTTTAATGAATAGTGAAAAATGTTGTATTTTAATTCAAAACCACTTTTTAATATAATTTATTTATATTATTAGATTATATTTTTAATTGGTTTTAAAGTGAAATTAGAAAATATTTTTACCATTTAACCCAATAGTGGTCTTTGGAATTAATTTCATCTTGAAATTGGACTTAAACTAGTGTCAATATTTTGATACTTATTGTTTCATAAAAACACACTATTTGCTCTGACAGCGGGAATTAATTATTAAATTAATTAATGTAAATTATATGTTTTGAATTTTGTAAAATATACATCATTTTTGAATTCGGAATATGAAATATAGCTTAGGGTGAATTTTTGGTATTTTTCTGGAAAACGTCAATTTTTGATGAATAGTGAAACCACTAAGTCGTACATAAAAAACTGATTTTTTCGTTTAAATGAAATTTTACCACCTCTGTGTTTTGAATTTCAAAAATCCTATATACATGGTTGTCATTAAGAAGTAAAATGTGGTTCAATGGGATTAAAATAATTTTTTTGGTGAATAGTAACTTTTAAGTTTTAATCGCGATTAGAGGTAATTAGTGTAGTTTAAGGTAAAAATAATGTTTTAATAAAATGAAATGACCTAGTCACATGTCCTAACCTCATTGGATGAGTCATGGACGACCAAGACAATCAATGTGTCAACTTGGGGACCCCATGCATCCACTTTGGTTGGAAAATGACATAAATACCTTTTTATTTAAAGTTAAAATTAAAATGTCACAAACATGTGTTGTTTTACTAAAACAATTTTTACATGGAGTTATATAAGTCATATATTTGACTATAAATATTAATTAGAAATATAAAAAGATTTCCTACATCATTATATTTTTTTCATAATTTTCAGACATTAAATAAATTAATTTATTTATGACACTGTGATGATGCAGTGATTACCTCATAAATGAACGATTTAAATAAAATGAGAAGATAGGGTGAAATATAAGTCTTACACTTGTCACAAACCTATTGGAAGGGTGGATTTAGAAACCTTATCACCTTATCCTCGAAATATATCCTTTTAGGACCTTTTAAATCCGAAAATCATTTTATAATAAAGTAATATTTTAACTTTCCAAGAGTGCCCCTCCTCTCCTCTTATAAAAGGCCCCCAACTCTACCAACTTACACACACCTCTCAAGCCTTTGGCTTCTCCAAACACTGCCCATTTCATCACTAAACATCCCTATCTTCATCATTGAAGCCTCACTTTGGGCATAATCCTTTCCAAGGAAGCCTTTGAGCTCAAATCAAAGAGAGTTACCCAATTTAAAGGTAATGTCTTCCCTTGTGTTCTTTTGTTTTATTTTTATTCCCCAAACCCCTAAACTCTTTTTATTACTTTTTTTTGTAACAAAACTAGTATCTTAAATATACTAGGATGTTGTTATAAGAATTATTCGAGCTACACTTTCACACACCTCCGTCTAATGGTTAAAGAACATACTGTTTCTGTGGATGGTGAATTACTGCATCACGAAACGATGATTGTTCAGTATTATTTCAACACCTTCAAAGGTGGCCATTAAGATGTCACTATATTTATATATGATATATAATATGTTTATTCTTTCCTTAAGCTTCTATATTTTTCATTTATGTCATACCTTTATGGTTTCCATTATGGGTAAATGCGATATCTTCATTTTAGGAAGTGCAGACTACCGCCCCCTCAAAGTGATTTGATTCGTTAATGCCATATGTGGGACATATAAAGGATGAAATTAATGTTATTACATATGATATCCTACTGGAATTATAATATACCTTTATATCATTGTTATTTAATTCCATTGAATACAAAAAAAAAGAAATGAAAGTAGCGTTCATGCGTACGTACGGCTTACCATCTCCATGAACGGTACATTTCATTTCTTATCTCCAAATGTTATGTACAATTATAAGTACATATATATAATGGATATATATGTAATATATTACATCTAAATTATGGGTATCATTCTGGAATTATAATATATATATCTCTCATTTTGTTTTAATTCCATTAATATGACAAAAAATGAAAGTAGCGTTCATGCGTACGTACGGCCTACCGTCTCCATGAATGGTGCTTTTAATTTTTTATCTCCAAATGGTATGGAATATTATAAAATGAATATATAATGGATATATATGATATTTAAAACATAAATACTATTCTGTATATGATTTACCTATAACTACATGTAAAATTATTTTCCAACAAGTTCGATTTTTACTCATGTACCGAACATCAACAAAAACGTCTGATATGACCTCACTTTATTAACCAATTATTATAACATTATATTATGTGATATTAACTGAATAATAATCATTAAATTAGTTCCTTAAGAAATTATAAATTGACCAAATTTTATTATTCAGGAGATTAAAGAACGATCGAGTCATGTCGGACACGAGGTAAGGGATCCTACCCCTCTCTTTCTTTTAAGTAAAATCTTTTATGTCATTCCTTTTAATCTCATATTTCTTATGATTGGGATGTTATTTTATATTAATATTAATGTACTTTTTATGTTCATATGATGAGAGACCCTATTTTCTCTCATCAATCCATTTTGGAAGTTTTTAGTGGCGTCGTTAGGCTGCCGAATTTTCGTAAGAGATCTAACCTCTCTCTTTCTTTTTAAGTACTCTCCTTAATGTCACTTCTTTTAAGCTCCTCTTTGTTATGATGGGGGATGTTCTTTTATATTCCTCTTGCTGTAAATTTTATTGTAATATTATTAGGGACCCTATTTGATCTCATCAATCCATTTTTGGAAGTTTTAAGTGGCGTCGTTAGGCTGCCGAGTTTTCGTAAGGGATTTTTCATCTCACTTTTAGTCCCGTGAGATTTATGCTACATTTGCCACCGTTTCCTTTGAGTGGTGTATGTACTTCATATTATTATACTCTTTCTGTAATATAATTTCATTTATGGGTATTTACATATTCATTGTATGACCCTTCTTCAATGGGGTGTACGTTTCGAAAGTTACCCAAGTCGGTAAGGGAACCTTTCACCCTCCTCTTTTTAAAAGACTTCTTTTGTTATGTATTTTAATTCACATACTATTATGTTGGTATATTTTCTTATATATCCTTATTTATGTAAATTTTATGTCCAAGTGATGATATACCCTTTTTATCTCTCATAAACTCTTTTTCTGAATTTTGAAGTGACGCCGTTAGGCTGTCGAATTTTTGCAAGGGAACTTTTTAACCCAATTTTGATTCATTGGGATAAACCTTTACTCATTGAATATGCCGTTCTATGAATATGTGTGAATTTCCTCTAATTGTTTTACACTTAATATCCACTTATATTTGGTGTATTCGTTTTTCACAGATAATTATGTAATTGATTTATCCTTAATCTAAGGATACCGTCTTTGTAAGGGACATCATCTCAATCTCCTTTCATTGAGGCATAATTTGTTTTATACACAAATTTCTTTTATACGGTGTATAAAACCCTTTGACTTTTACATTTATTCAAAAGGAATCTTTTTTATACGAAGCGTTTACTAAACGAAAAAAGGGAATGTTTTTTTTGTCGTACGTATGCGGCGACAACGAATTCTCTGCCGCCGTGACCATTATTTGAGTTTCGGATTCCTCTACAAGCCATACCCTTTTTTTAAATGAAAAATAAATACCATGTTTTACTTTTCTTTTATTTTGGTATTGAAAATGTTTTTAATAATTTTTTTATTATGTCAATGTGTTTTATTGATATCTTGTTATTGAAATGTGGAAATGTTATGTTTCCTTTACGTATGTTTTATGTGATACGATTATGTTATGGTTCTTGGGAATTATTATGAAGATGGGTGGTTCCGTGATAAACTAAGGTTGGGTGAGCTTGATATAGCTCTCCAATGCATTGGGTAACGTGAAGGGGTTAAACGTTAAGGTTTCTCCGAAGAGATTTAGGGAATATACTGTGATGGGTATTCCAAACGTAACCAAGAGGGTTACTCCCTACGTAATAATGTTATGAATGCCTCAAGTTACCTTTATGCCTTATGATTTCTATGATTTATTCATGATTTGATTAGGTATGTTAAAATGCTTATGTTTTATGAGTAAATTATGATTTCATACATGGACTAATGTTTTCTTTTCATACTTTTATATCCCTTACTGAGCTTTTTATGCTCATCCCATGTTTTTGAAATGTTTTTCATAGGTCAAGGGAATGGTGCATGATATGATGATAGTGTCAAGAAAGAATCCATGTTTTATTTTAAATATGTTTCTCTTGATGGGAAAAAACGAATTCTATATTTTATGTAACCACTTTGTTTAAATATGGAATGTAATTCATGATTTATGATCTAATTATCTAAAACTCTAAACCTGAAAAGATCCTCAATGTTAATTATTCATTTAATTCAATATTAAGTAAGGTTTAAGACTGAGGCCTTATAATATCTCTATAACCACAGCCATCGACACATCATCTCCACCTAACAATAACATCAACTGCTAACATTTTTAATGACAATACATTCCAACTCCACTATCACCACATAATAGCCATATAATTTCCTATCAATTTTCATTTTATTACCACCTCTAAATACATCTTTTACCAACCAAACTATTTTTATTAACACATTTAATTTTGGAAACTATAATATTATATAAACCACTTCCACTTCTAGCATTTATTTTTTAGTTACCACATCATTTAATTCATCCATATTAATTCAACTATCATATACCATCAATTACCACATAATTATTACCACTACTTTATTGGTTTCTTCCAACGCTTTATTTATTTCACCACAACACATCCTATATCATATTATTCATTTTAATATTTCTAGAATCATTTTATGTACTCGAGAAACTACCATCCAAATTCCCATCAATATCTCTACCTAGCCCTAAATAAAAGAACAATATTATTACCTCATCCATCACCATATAAAATAAACCAAAACATTGCCACATTCACTATCTATAAAAAATACATCAATATATATTCAACATGAAAGAAATAACACCGTGAAAAAAATCTATTTCCTCATCTCTAGTTATCACATTACTAGACTATGCTAAAACCTAAAAATTTAAAAAATGTACACTTCCAATTAATTTACTATATTCTAAATTTAACTAACCATTATTTAATTTATAAATTTAGATATATCATAAAAAAATAAATCATTGATTGGGAAAATTTAAATCTTGAGGATGATACAATGTTCATAGAGAAACCTTTTGAGATCCAGTAGCATCATAAGAAGGTTCTATATGGGTGCATCATTACTTTAGTTTGTATATTATAGAGATGTGGAAAATTAGAGGAATGTACACAGGATCATAATTCAAAGATGAGATCTTAGTATCTTGAGTTTTTTTGAGTTTTTTTGTAATGATGTTAAAATCTATTTTTATACAAATATGATTGAGTTTTATTCTTTTATTGTATTTGATCCTTTGTTATGGTGGGATTCTTAATTAATATTTATCTCAAGGGTTGTTTAATTTCATGGTTATTTTGTTTTTTCTATTTTTTCTTTGATTCTCTAAGATAAGAATCATTTTATATGTATTTAATATAGAGACTCTGATTTTTCCCTCTAATTTATGGCTTTGAGGTTCTATAATAGTTTATAGTGAGTTTGGAGATAAATAGTCATTGGAAAGATGGATTTTATTTGAAAAAAATGACTATAAAACAAATCACATCATAATTCTCTTATATTTCATAATGGTTTATTGTTTTATGGAGGTGGAGTAGAAGAGTTAACTATGATTGTTATGGAATGACCATTGTGGTTTGGATTATGGTATTTTCACATAAGGGGTTATATTTTTGGAAATTCACTAAAATCAATGATATTGTATTTTATGATATCCCTAAATCATAATTGGAAATATGGGCATGTGGATGCCTGTATCATAGCCTATGATTAGTAACCATTATATAGTATGATGGGAATGCGAAATGTGAAATTTCATGTGTATATTTTGCTACATCTTCACACATGGTTTCATCAGTTATAAATCAATGAGATTGATTAATTTATGACTATATATGCATGATACTGATCTTTTAAGTTTTCAATGATTTCATATTTCAAATGGGTTGTGAATTAAATTAATACCTGATGACTTCCATGACAAGGAAAATAATTATCTTACTCTATTCATTTAATAAATTAAGTCTATAAAAGGGATATGAACCCCTCATTGATAGTACTACGATACATGAAAGATAAATCCAAATCTCTCTTCAGCTTCTGGTTCTTCATCCATCTTCATTGAAGAAAGTGTTAGCTTGCCATTTAAGAACATAAATCCTATCATTATAAATAAGGATTCAAGGGTAGTGTGATTCCATCTAAGTAAATAGTCATTTTTATGTTTCTTTAGTAATATTTATCAACCATAATCTAGTGAAGAATAAAAAATGGAGCTTTCAGCAATAATGGCATGTTTTGTTTATGTTCTTCTTTTAACACATTGGTCTTGTTGATACTAGATCAAGAATATTATGGGTTTTCTTCTACTACCAAGATCATTTTATGAAAACCCAAAACTGATCAATGGTATCAAATCTAGGTTACATAAATCAACTGATATTTTTTTAAACTCGTTTTTCAAAGAACATGTATTTCATATGGTGTTTGGGGACATATTGTAGAACGTGATATGTAGGATTACTTCAGTTCGGTATAGTCATATTGTATGATTTCTATATATCATAGGGTATTATATATCAAAATACCATGGAATTGTACCTCACCATAAGACATGATATTTGATATAATAACTTATAATTTAATCTCTAGTTTTCAAAAAAAATAGAGTGTAATGTCATCCTATAAATATAAGGGATATCGTTAAATAAAATTAGAGCCTTATGATAGTTCCACTAATAAGATACAGTATTTATCATGGAGTATGGATGATAATCCCATTAACATTTATAAAATATGATATATCATTAAAATGTTAAAATTTTAATATTTTTCTAAAGTTTATTATGGTTTATAAAATACTTATAAATGATATTTTTAGGCATTTAAACATGATATTTTTCATGCCTAAATTAAATATGAAATGTTCCTAATTGTATCTCGTGTTTGTAAAATAAATAGAGTTTATTTGTTTTTTATTCCCTTTTAATATTGATGTTTAAAAAAATATGAAATATGAATATTATGTATGCTCAAATTTATGAAATAAATTAGTTCTTAAAAACTTTTTTAGCCATTCATTACAGGTTAGGTATGAAAACATAGGATTTAGTTTTTATCTACTTCACATTATATTTTCAATTAAAGTTATTACCTTAAAATTAGTTATTAAATAAATTTTATACATATTAGTCATTAGAGTTAAGATGAATTGGATTATCTCTTGATTAAAGTATCCTTGGGTAGAAGGAGTTTGGGTTGGACTTCCCATTCTCTTGAAGGCTTGTGCCTTATTCTATAAAGGTGTGGTTTGGCTATCTTTGGCTCCAAGCTTACTCATTTGAAGATTTTCAATATCATATAATTCTAAATATTTTCATAAAATTTCATGTACATTATAAATAAGATGAAATTGGATATGTGTAAATATGTTTGGATTCTATTTTTGGGTAAGTAACACAAACTACAGGTTGTGTAAATAATTACACATTAATATAGTGTAAATGTATTAATTTGATGATTGTAATAGGGATTCCAAAACTGAATTTAAGAAGAATCCATTCCATAAAAATTATATTTTTATTTATTTGAGATAAAAAACACATTTAAAGGTTTGAGTAGGAACCTAAATGACCATGAAGGAATAGAAAAATGATACACATAAAAATTAAAACTCTGAGAGATTTTTTATTATCCATATATTCACTAAAACTCACCATGTCCTATCTCCTTGTGGTAAAGGAAAGAGGTTAATAAATACTTAGTATAAGATCATATAATGGAGGTTAAATATATAAATTACAAAAAACTATAAATTTTGAATTAGATCAAAGGCCCAGATCTAGATGAGCTTTGTCTTGTTCACTTCTATATTCTACTAGAGAGCTAAAACTCTTTCCTTCCTCCACTAAAAATGAAACATGTGATTTGAAATAAATATGAGATAATTTAAATTACATGATATGTGATAGTTATAGATTTAATATGAATGTGATGATTATTAAATTAAAGATACTTTGAAAGAAAACCCCTCAAACACCAAGTGTAAAATTCCTTACATAGAGGCATGTGTTAAGACATCAATCATTTAGTATGGGTGACCCTAATTATTATATTTATATGGATTAACTTGTATAAATAAAAAAAGTAATAAGGAGGCCCTAACAGTTAGTTTCCTTTTTCATTGAATTTTATTTGGGTTATACTTAGATAAGAAACCCTAACCATTAGGATACCAAGGAATAATGTTGTGTGAATCCATATAATGGATTTGGATAAAGATATATCTAATTATATATCCAAGATTCATTTATGATATGTTTATCAATGGTTGTCTACCAGATATAGACATGGATTATTTATGTGATACTTGGTTTAACTCATGATGAAATATGAGTCTTGTCTCACTAAATGGATATGATGTATTGGATAATCATGTTTTTGGATTACATTCATTAAAAGTACTTGATAAAAAGATATAAAACATTATACTCACCCATTTATATGTCTTGTTTATCTTTTATAACATGTATCATGTATATAATTTTGAGATTAATTATATTTATTACCAAAAAACATTTATAGATTGGTATATAAGGTTGAGAAGTTTCCTCAAATAGAAGAATTTTGGGCATCTAAATATAAATGTTATAGAGATAAATTTCTCTAACTATAAATGGGTATTAGATATTGGGTGTGAATTACACATTTTTTCTAAAAACATAAATTCAAATATAATATGGAATTGATGAAATGTGAAGTATTTTTACATGTGGTTAATAAGAGAAAAATTTGTTTCATTATAGGTTGTCACTTGTGATCTAAGTTTACTTATTTAATTAATTCTAGAATTAAAGAACTATTATTATGTTTTTAATATAAACATAAATTTTATTTTATTTTATATTTTTTGGGAAATAAGAACTTTTCATTCATTATTATGCACAACATTTTGTATATATATAATAATGAAAATTTTTATAACATTGGGGATATAGTAAATGGTGTATAAATTCTAAATATGAATAATCAGATCTATAGCATTCTGAATAAGAAGTTTAGGGTTGATTCTAACCTCATCTTCCTTTGGAATTGTCACCTTGGACATATAAATGAAAAATTCATCCAAAAACTCCATATAGATTTATTATTTGACTCATTAATTTATAAATCATTTAGTAATTTTGAATCTTTTTTATTATAAAAAATTAACAAATAAATTTTTAGTGGAAAAGGTGAAAGAGATAATAGACTATTGAATTTTATACATGATGATGTATATTTTCCAATTGGTGCTTAAGAAAGTGGTGGTTTTAGTTAATTTATTACTTTCACCGATGAATTAGTTTCCATGTTTATGTGTTTCTGATGAGACACAAGTATGAAACTCTTAAGAAGATCAGAGAGTTTTAGAAAAAACTATGAAAAAGTATTAAGATTATATGATCGAAATAGGGTGGTGAATAATTGATCCAAGAATTCACTAGTCATATGATAGATTGTGTAATTTTTCCAAAACTCGCTCCTCCTAGAACACCATAGTGGAATTTTGTGTTTGAGAGGAGGAATCAGGCCTTATTAGACATGGTTCAGTCGGTGATGATTCAGTGTGTCCTTCCTATTTCATTTAAGGGGTATTCTATAGAAATATATTCATTCCTACTTAACCACATTCTATCTAAATAATTCATAAATACACCACATAATTATTGATTAGGAAATGTGTTTATATGTTTTTTAGTATTTGGGGTTGTGAAGCATATGTACAATATTTGGATTCTCATAAAATTTTCCCTAAATTAGAGAAAATTTTATTTTTAATAATCCCAAGGAAATAATGGGATATAATTTATATAATCCTAATGAAAAAAATGTTTTTTTAGCCTAACATGTTGTTTTTTATAAGGAGAACATATGTAACGTCCTGAGTTTTTGAATGGGTCATTTTTGTGGTTAAATTTGAATTTTATGTTTGGTGGATGGGTAAAATTTCGTTTTGGACTCCAAGACCTAATATAGAGAGTTTGAATGTGTTTTTCTTTCATTATTAGATGGATTTTAAGGCTCAATGAGTTCTTAGAGAGTTTTATTGGTTTTAGAATCATCGGACTCCAGAAATCCTAGTTTCAAGAAAAATAGACAAAGGCACGTGGTTGGCGCATGGTTTTTAAAACCGTGTGACCTATTATTAAAAGTGGGAATTTTTTTAACTATGTGGTGTTCCTAGTGAAACATTTGATATGGAGTAATGTAGTAAAGAGACCTTCATGGTTAGTTGGACAGTTTGACTAACTATGCACTTGAAGCTTGTGAGGTGTGGTGCTCTTGGAAAGTGAGCACCACATGGTTGCTTCATGGTTTTCCTAACCACGAAGTAACCCTATGACATTTAAAAGAAATTAAAAATAACCCTTTCTCCCTCTGTTTATTTAAAAATCCCCTCCCCTTTTCTTCTTTGATTCACATGCATAGCAGGGGGCTCTCTTCTATTCTTCTCCCACCTAGGATTTAGCCTCCTTACTTTGTCCAAGTTTCTATTTGAATGTTGTCAGGTGCATTGGAAGCATAGCGGTAACCACTTTATTCCTCTTTCTTATAATTTTTTTTATCTTTCCATATGGAATTCTAATTTTATGTGAGATAATATGCCCTATTTTTAGGTTGTTTGTCTATAATTCCATTTTCTTTCAATATATCTTGGATTAGAGATTGGTGTTTGATGATTAGGGGCCTATGAGTATAAGGTAGGTGGTTCCTAGATTACTCCTTAAATGTAAAGGTGTTATGGGGTCTATTATTAAATACACACATGTGGGTTGTCCATAATTAATTCTTGTTTTTATGTTGTAATTGATGTTGTGATATGTCTATGGGAATTCTCTTGCTTCTTTAAAAATACATTAACCTAGGTATAGGGATTTTGACCAATTGGGAAGGTTATTGAAGTTTTTTAAATTGTTTAATTAATTATATTATGATATGATTTCATGTTTTTGATGGGTACATAGAAGGCATCACTCAAGGTATTAAGGTGATGTTGATCACTTGGACTGAGACAAAGAGGTTTTTCAGGATGAGGGTAAGTCCTGGGATATGTGGGGTGATGATAATCATTGGGTTTGTTGAGATGAGATCATCTAACTGAGGGCATGGCCTATGATACTCAAGATGGTGTTGACCATCGGGAATTGGGACATTTGATTCGCATGTGGGAACAAGGTTGTCACTTGGTGTGTCTTAGGTACTTGTTGGTAAATTTCACTCACCGTTGTTTCCTAACACTGTCGTTAGAGTATTTTGTACAAATATTAGACTCAGTTGAGGTGGTGTTGACCACTCATTTCGGATTGAATCCTTTGTAGTTAATGCAGCTTAGTGGATGGTGTTGACCATCAGTTATAGAGGAGGTTATCATCATAGAAATCCATGGGAGAGGATGATTGATACCATTGGTTGTGGGAAGAGTCTCTCCATTGTATTTGAGTCCAATGGTCCTGGATTATTGGAGGATGGATATCTTCATTCCTTGGTATTTTGGGTTGTTGAGTCAATGATGACTTGTTATATATTAGAGGATAGATATCACCATAAACCAATGTTTCGGGTTTTTGAGTCAATGGTGACTTGTTGTATTTGGAAGGATGAATATTTCCATACCTTAGGAGGTTAGGTTGTTGAGCCGATAGTGACTTTAGAATATAAGTCTATGGGACTTGTGATGTATACATTGGGAATTCCATTGGGATTTCGATTGTACTCAATGTGAGGATAAATTTGGTATAGGATTGCATGAGGATCTGGTTGACATGGTTTTGGGTGAGATATTGAGGTTCTTTCAATACAAATGACCATGGATATATTATTCCACTCTGACGTTGGCCAAAATAGGTGAAATTATCACTTGTGGCTATTGAGAACAAATAGAGTGAGTTGTCTATTTTTATTAGTGAGTTGATGTTATTTATCTATGCATGAATACACTATATAATTATAGATGTAATATAGGAAAACATTGGTGGTGGCCTACTAATTTCATGCTCACACCCTACATGGTCCCCACGAGATGCGTGTAGGCTTTATAGATTTGATATTTGGTAAGGGATCAGGCTCAGGAGCTGGACCATAGTTATTAGAGATGTACTGCTTTTTTATGGGATGGATGGAATATGGACCATGGTATTTCTTTGTATCATGATAGATTTTCCTTTAGAGATTTTGTATGATTTATATATGTACCTATATGGTCATCCATAGGTGACCTTTCCTATCTATTTTGTATGAAAATTATGACATGAATTCGTATCTATAAATGGTATAATGCTTTTCAGTTGTTATTATCTTTTCTTATTATTGCTTCCGTTGAGTTGATATTCATGTTTCTAATGTTTCATTTATTCCTCCCACTGAGTTATGGTATTATGACCTTTACTATTATCGTTACTAGATGCTATAGTCTCCCACTATCACCTAATAAGACCCTCGATGCTAGTCGGTAGTCTTTGATGTATGGAGAGGCATGCCTAAGTCCTATTGGACCACCATCCCGGAGCATAGATAAAGTGGTAAACTGTGTTAGAGAACTAAAATTAGTATCGAAGGAGTTTCTTTTCTTTCTTGTCTTACTATTTGGGCTATAGTAAACCAAAGACTAGGATCTTGTCGGAGCTGGGTAAAAAGATCATATTTGGGTTCTTGTTTTCCCATGCATGGGGGATAAACCAAGTTTCTAGGGGTGGTAAATTGATGAAATGCTTTGCGCTTTTACATTTTATTGATTTCCACATCAAGTGGCACACATGGGTGTGATGTTATTGGATTATGAGATTTTGACCCTTGGCTCAGTATGGAAATGGAGTAGTATCCATTCATCATGGTAAGCACTTAAGTTCATATGATGAATTTTTATGCTTGTTATTGTCATTGAGAACTCGGAATACACTAAAAGGGGTTGGGTTTTTTAAAGTGTCAACAAAAAGATAAATAGTGTTTTCTTTCTTATCCTTTTTGGTGGAATTCTACTTATTAGTCTCGAGTATGTGATCCTGGATGAGATTAGTATGTGATTTTTTGAGTATATGGTATATGTGGTCTGGAATCTATTAAGCATAGGTATGAATAATGGAATGGGGTGAGTTGTTTAAAATTTCAATAAAAACCTAAACAATGTTTTCCTACACATACTTTTGGTGACATTCTACTCATCCACCCCATATTTATGATATTTTATATAGATTATATGTGGTTCCTAACTCTATTATGGGTAGGCATGGGGCCATGAGGCCAGATGATATGTGATACCTAACTCTGATATGGGTTGGTAAGGGGCTATAAGGACCTTTTACATGTGAAATGGGTGTATTAAGGGAGTGTAAGGATGGTGAGGTGTGTTTTCTATTATAGTTTTTCCAATCTATTATATATATATATATATATCATTATGGATGTTTTTACCATAGTGTTTGGTCTTCATCGTGATGCCACCTAGATGGATTCAAGTGGAGAGTCAGGAGGGAGGAGATGTGGTTTCTATAAAGCGTGTATGAGATGAGGCCCTTGAGGGTCAGGACAATAATGATCTATAATTATAGGCTCTGATGTAGGCAAGGAATCCACAAAATATGGAAGATTCTGGTCCATGGATAGATGAGTTTCTTAGGGTTATCTTTATGTGAGTCATACAGGGTATTGATAGGGGAGCTTAGGGATCTGAGCTGACCATGGCTTATTTGAATCAAGAGTTACAGTCTCAGCACCCACCATTATTTTAGGGTGAGGGTGGACTATAGGAATCAGAGAACCAGATCTAGTCTACACAAATGATTTTTGACCATCTTGAGACACCCCTATGTCAGAGGGTGAAGCTGGCTACTTAGATGCTTAAAGGACTAGTAAAACACTGATGGGATGTATAGGTAAAGGATAATAGACATGAGAGACTAGCATGGAAGGATTTTGAGGATATGTTATTTGATAAATTTTTTCCATAGATGTAAAGGGGAGATCAAGCATGTGAAGTTTTAAGCCTATATCAGGGAGATACATCTATTATGAATTATGTGGAAAATTTTACAAACTTATCCCAATTTGTTCCTTCTATGGTGAGAGATGTCATTGCTAGGGTGAAATGGTTCGAGGATGGTTTGTGACATGCCATCAGAGTACAGGTAAATATCTTCAGGTTGACCTTGTTTTTATAGGTGGTGAATCGTGATTTGATAACAAAAGAGAATATGATGGACCAGGAATATTAAAGTTGAGTGAAGAAATCAGGTGATGCATTCGATGATGCTTCGAGTGGCTGGAAGTGGGGATGTGAGGAGTCTCAATAGGTCAGTCATTCCAGAGACTCGGGTAGGCTATTGAGGAGTGTTTATTCAATGGTTTTATTCTAGTGTGGGAAACTGGGGCATGTTCATACTCATTGTTAACAGGCTTTAAAGAAGTTTCGAGCATGTTGTCAGATGGGGAATTAATAGGGGTTCTATAGGAAGCCTTCTCGGCAAGCTGGGATCTAGGGATGTGCTCAGTCTGGGGATATGAGTTAGGACCCTGAGCGGTGCTAGGATCTGGTAGCTGGGATTCTACTGCACAGGTATGTTATGGTCATGATAGAGAGTCCCAAAAGTGGGGTTAGTAGCCATTAGCTAGTGCATCTTTATAGGGAGGTTGGGCCTTGGGTAGTCATGCTTCAGGAAAATTTCATGTTGTTGATATTATGGGTTTAAAGTAGGTTGGGGAGCTGATGATGTTTAGAGGTACACCATGAATATGGGAATGTACCTTTTTTTGCATGGATGGTTTTTTTTGAATGAGGTTCACATGTGATAATTGAATTAACTATGCACTGGTTAATGTGTGGGAATTGGGTGTGATGTGTGATATGCATGATATGCATAGTCATTGAAACTTATTGTGGGAATTGATTATTATTTGTGGCTTGTGTTAGGTTCATAAGCATCGAGACTATGATTGGAATTAATATATATTTATAAGATGCAAGATTAATTTTGAGCCTCATATTTGATACAGGATCTTTGCATATCAGATGATATGCGAGACTCATGGGTGTCATGTATGATATGGGTACTAATGATATTTGATGAGATGTAGGATTTTATGGAATTTAGGTATGATGTAGGTGTAATTAAGCACATAATGAGGTGTAGGAATGATGTTATTCCATGATACAAATTTTATGTCCAATAATGTTCAGTGGAACCATCATAATATTTGATGTTTGGGTTGGAAAGTGATGGGGTAGGTAATTACAAAGGTGGGGAGCACCATCGGTGGAATTGACTATGACTAATAACAAAGTTATATTGGGTTAATGTAAATGATATGGGTATGTTTGGTACTATATTTGAAATAATTCACATATCTTGGTTATGAGATATCTTAATTTGGGGAGGTTTTAATGTACCAGGTTTTTGAATGGGTCATTTTCTAATGTAAATTTTAATTTTATGTTTGGTGGAAGGTCCAATTTACATTTTTTACATTTATACCTAATCCTAAGATATTTTTTCGATGGTTTTTAAGGTTTTATGAGTGACTTGAGAGTTTGAAGCGTTTTTGGAAGCATCTGGCTCTGGAAATCCCAGTTTCAGAAAAAACAGACAGAGGCACATGGTTGTTGCACAGTTTTTCTAACCATGCGATGTATATCGTGTGGCATATTTTTCAAATAGGAACACTTTTTTTAACCATGAAGTGTTCATAGTGAATCATGAAAGATTTATTAGTGGGGTAGAGATGCCCATAGTTTTAGGAACATGGTTTTATTAACCATGCCTTAAACCATGTGAGGTGTGGTTCTCTTGGACAGTGAGCACCGAACGGTTGGCACACAGTTTTCCAAACCATGTGGTAATTGTGATCCTTTTAAAAAATTAGAAATTACCCTTTTTTATCTTTTTCATTAAGTATCTCTTCCTCTTTTCTTCTTACTTTCATGCACACAATATAGGGCCTCTCCTACATTCTTATCCAACTAAGGCTTTGGCCTCCTTCCTTTATCTGAGCTCTGATTTAAACATCATCAAGTGCATTGGAAGTGTAGTGGTAAGACCTTGATTCCTCTTGCTTATATTCTTTTTTTATCTCACTATATGGAATTTTAATCCTATAAAAGCTCATATGCCTTATTTTTTTGTTGTTTTTCTAAACTTCCATTTTCTTTTTATGCGACTCGAATTAGAGGTCATTGTTTGATGAGTGAGTTACAATGAGTATAAGGTTGGTGTTTCCTAGATTTATTCTTAAATATATGGGTTTTATGGGGTAAGTTTTTAAATATACACATGTGGGTGTTCTAGTAGAAACCCATAAATAATTAATGATTGTTTTTTATATTTTAATTGATGTAGTGAGATGTCGATGGGCATGCTCTTGATTATTTAAAAATTTATTAATATGGGTATTAGTATTTTAACCAATTGGGAAGGTTAAGTCGGTTGTTTAAATTTTTTAATTAATTATATTGTGATATGATTTCTTATGTTCCATGGAAAAAATATGGGCATGGCCCAAGGTATTGAGGTGATGTTGATCACTTGGACTAAGATGACAAGGTTTTTTAGGATAAAGGTGAGGCCTAGACATGTGGGGTGATGATAATCTCTATGTTTTAGGTGATGAGGTATTCTAATTAAGGTCATGACCCATAGGACTTGGGATGGTGTTGATCATCGGGAATTGGGCTAAATGGTTCACATGTGGAAACAAGGTTGATGGATGTTGTGGATTTGGTACTTGTTTGTGATTTCCACTCACCGTTGTTGGAAAATGTTTACATTGGAGTCATATGAACATATAATGGAATCAATTGAGGTGATGTTTACCACTCATTATGGGTGAGGCCTCTGTATTTACTTCAAATTATGGGATGTTGTGGACCATTGATTGTGAATGAGGTGATCACCCTAGAAATCCATAGGAGATAGTGATTGAGACCATCAGTTGGGGGTTGAGGCTTGTCATTGTATTTGAGGCTGATGGGACGGGATTATTGAAGGATGGATATCGTTGTTCCTCGGGATGTCGATCTATTGAGATGAAAGTGATTTGTTATATAAGGGAGGATAGATATCTTCATACCTCAAGATGTTAGGCTATTGAGCCACTAGTGACTTTTTATATATGGGAGGATGGATATCATCATACCATGGGAGGTCAGGCTATTAAGTTGACGGTGACTTTGGAACTGAATTCTATGGGACTTGTGATGTATTCATTGGGTTTTCTGTTGGGATGTCGAGTGTACTCAATGAAAGACTACATATGGTATTGGTTGGTTTGAGGTGTTGGGTGACATGGTTGTGGATGAGATACAAAGGTTCTTCTAGTATGAATAATCATGGATATATCATTCCACGTCAGCATTGTTTTAAGTAGGTAAAATGCTCACTTATATCTATTGAGTACAAGTTGTGTGAGTTTTTTATTTTTATGTGTGGGTTGATTATATTTATGTATGCATGGATACACTATATAATTATGGATGTAAGATAGGTACACATTGGTGTTGGCCTATTGATTTCATACTCACCCCCTACATGGGCCCCTCAGGATGTGTGTAGACTTTATAGATTTGAGATCAGTTAAGGGATCAAGCTCAAGAGATGGACCTTATTGATCACGGATGTAATTATTTTAAATTGGATGGATGGAATTTGGACCATAGTGGTTATTTTCATCAAGATAGAGTTTCATTTTGATATTTTTTATTCTTTATATATGTACCTATATGGTCATCCATGAGCGATCCTGCATGTCAATTTTGTATGATTTCTATGACATGTATTCTTACCTACAAATGGTATAATGATTTTGTCTTATTATTTACATTACTTGTTATTTCATCTACTAAGTTGATATTTATGTTTTCACTATTTCATTTGTTTCTTCAAATGATTATGGTATTATGACCTTTATTTTTATCATCACTAGAGGGTATAGTCTCCCCACTATCACCTAATTTGACCATCACTTCAAGTTAGGAGCCTTTGATATATGGGGAGGTGTTACTAAGGCCCAGTGGTCCACCAACCCGGGGCATAGATAAAGTGGAAAACAATGTCGGGTTGCTAAAAAATATTTGAGGTTTTTGGGGGAGGAAAGTAAAACTTAAAGAAATTTAAAAACAATAAATAGTAAGTGTTCCTAACATGGAAATTGATTTGGTTCCATAAAGAGTTATAGAATAAGAATCATCCAAGGTTACACAATAACTACAAAGGTCTATTGGGATTCATCAAGATCCAACAAGATATTGATTTCTTGTAGAAAATGATGATGAAGTAATGTTCATAAGTTATGAAGCTACTTCCTATGGAAAGTTCATTAAGAGTTTTGATTCTAATAGATGGCTAAAGTCCATGGAATCTGAAATAGACTTCATGTACACTAACCAAGTTTGGAACTTGGTGGATACACTTGAAGGTGTGAGATCCATAGGGTGAAATTGGGTTTTCTATAAGAAAAATGACATAGATGGTTGGGTGTATACCTATAAATATCTCTTGGTGGAAAAGGGTTATAAAAAAACATGGTATTGACTATTAATATACCTTTTTACTAGTTTTGATGATAATTTACAATAGAATAGTTATCACTATAACAACACATTTTGATTGTAAGGTATATCAAATGGATATCAAAACCTATTTACTTAATGGGAATTTAGTCGAGGACATGTATATGATACATCCCAAAGGTTTTTAAGTGAAAAATGAGTCTTTTAAGGTGTGCAAATTAAAATGATTAATTTATGGACTAAAACAAGCTTCTATAAGTTGGAATATTAGGCTTGATAATTCTATTAAAGAGTTTATTTTCATCCAAAAAAATATGATTCTTGTGTATACAAGAGGATTAGTGGGATTATGGTGGAGTTTTAGATATTTTATGTGGATGACATACTTATTTTTGGAAATTATGTCTTGACTTTACAATATAAAATGATATGGTTGGGAAAATACTTCTCGATGAAAGACATGAGTGAAGTAGCCTGTATACTGGGTATGAATATATATAGATATAGATTTAAGATGTTTCTTTGATTGATTCATAACACATATATTGGTAAATGTTTAAAGAGGTTTATCATAGAGAACTCTAAAAATGGTTCTTTACCAATGTTACATGGAATTAATCTTAGATAGGTTCAATATACTTATAAAGAGTTAAAAAGTATAAATAGAATACCTTATGTATCCTATAAAGGATATATCATGTATTCCATGTTTTGTACTCAAACAGATGTTTCTTGTGATTTGATCATTACAAGTAGATACAAATCCAATCCTAGTGAGATTAATTGTATTTATATTAAGAACATACTTAAGTAATTGAGAATATATAAGGATGTGTTCTTCATCTCTAGAAGAGAGGATGATCTCTATGTAAGGACTTACACAAATTCTAGTTACCATTATGAAAAATATGACATGAGATTTCATTTTAGTTTTTTGGTTTTCCTGAGTGGTGGAGTTATCAACTGGAAGAGTTCCAAACAGACCACTGTAGAGGACCCAATAGGAAAAGTACATTTCTAAATCATATGATATAAAAGATTCTATCCAGATCAAGAAATTAATTTCTAAACTTGGAGTGGTTCTTTGAGTCAAATGATAGATTGAGATTTACTGTGATAATAATGGATCCATTGTTTAGGACAACGAGGGTCAGTTTCACCAAAGGACCAATCACATATATTTTAAATACCACCTCACTTGAGAAATTGTTAAGAGGGAAGATATAAATATCTATTTAGTTGATACATAAGATAATGTAGTAGATACATTGAAAAAACCATTACCGCTGTAAAAGAATTAAGGTCATATTGAATCTATTAATATAGGATACATGAGAGATTGGATGTAAGGGTAGTAAAATGTATCATGGTTTTATAATAAAAGAAATATTTGTTTATAATTTATTAATGTTTGTTTCAAATTATTTTACATGAATAGTGGAAGGATAATATCCCCTCAAAGTATAAATTTGATTTTTCCCTAATTGATGATCATCATAGAGTATTATGGGTTATGATTATATTTTAAGATTAACATTAGTATTGGAATTTTAAGTTAATAAGTGGAGAATTATTATTTGAATTGATTCACCAAGGTATATCTCATGGAATATCATATAGTCATCTATATGCTTATGGGATTATTCTTATTATGAATTTTTTTTTACTAATGGTTGGTTATATATATGGAATGATAACCTTTATACTTTGATACATTTCTTTTATAATCCATGAGGCTTAGATAATCAAGGTTGGTTGGGTATATTGTTGATCATGTCATTGGTTGAATCTCAACCAAGATGGAATTTTCCCACTCATATAATGAGAAAATAAATCTTGATCTTGATTGAATTATAATAAGGAAATTATTCTTATTTGAGTGAAACATGATGTGCTCAAATATTTGGATGAGGTAAATCTGATGTTTTCATTTACTAGAATAATGGAATGTGATGTATTCATAAACCATGTCAATATTTCTCAGAGAATCGTGAATATGTGAGATAACATATACTAGATTGAAATGTTCCATGTATAGTGTTCTCTCGATTTCATAGAAAAAGAGATAATAAAGGTATACATACAATTTATATGATAAAACTTTTGATGGAAAAGGTCATATGGAGATATGATCGTGTTAGATGAAGATCACACTAACCTATTTTTATCTTGTGTAACATTGATATTTTTCTAGTGGATATTTTTTTCTTACAATTATGAAATTGAGTTTTCATATTTTTTTAAATACCAAAAATACTTGTAGGGTAAAAAAGTTAGGCCTTATGATAAAGATTAATTTTTAAACAAAATATTAGTTTCAAAATGAATAGAGTTTCATAAATTATATATAAAAGATTGTTTGATGGATTCAAAAAATATTGTGAATTTTTTCATAAAGTACTTATAATTTTTTAGTATAGTTGAAAATTATTGGAAATGAACTATAATATAGGATGTCATATTTTATGATATCCCTGAATCATATCTGTAAATGAGGTAATGAATATTCCTATAACATAGCCTATGTCTGGTCACCATCATAAAGTACAATAGGCATGAAATATGTAATATTACTTGTATAATTATTTCTATGTATTAATGTATAGTTTCATCGGTTATGAATTAGTGAGATTGTTTCATTTGTGGATGTAAATGAATGATATTAATCATTTAAGTTTACATTGATTACATATCTCCAATGATCCATTTTTTAGAGTAATGTGAGATTCCATTCAAGAGATAGAAGTCGACACTCCAACTCTCTTCATTTAATAGAGTATATAAAAGTGATAGGATCTCCCCATTGAAGGTATTGTGATTCATGAAAGATAAATCTAAATATATATTTAGTTATTATTTATTCATCCATATTCATTGAGGGGGGTTCTAAAAAACCTTTAAAGGATTGGAATTATATCTTTATGACTAAGGATATAAGTCCAGTGTAATTACCTTGGAGGAGGGATTTTTTTAGTTGTTGCTTCAATGATCCCTATCGAGAATAATCTATTAAATAATTAATGATAGATAATTTAGAAGTAAAGGTACACCTATGTTTATATTATTTTTTTAACATGTTTCTCATGTTAATTATAGATAGATAATATTATGGGTTTTCTTCCACTACCATGATCATTAGTTGGTCACCCAAAACCCATCATATATTACGCCATAAATCTTAGGAAATTATTAATTTATGCATATTCTAGTAGTTATAATTTCAATATGATTATTTTGTTTCTATGATGTTATCTAGTAGTTTTTGAATTTAAGAGGTGGATTGGTTGAGTAATTGAAGGAGGGTGTGAGGATGGAATTGTGTAGACTAATGATTTAACTATTATGTAATAATTCAAGGGATTATTCCATAATGTTCTTTGCTTTCATAAAAATGAAATGGTTATTAACATGAGAAGTGGGGGATTTAATAAGTGGAAATGCCACAGTTTTCAAATATCTGGTAGACCGAACTACATTACATTATAATGTCAGGTGTTACATATTTGTTTTTAGGTTTCTCATTTTTATTATCAATTTGATTGTTATATCAGATTCCTTATATTTTTATTCTCCTCCTATCAATTTTTTGTGACTCTCTAGGTTTCATTCCTCATGATGTTTAATTCTTCCACTTATATAAGTTTGTATTCACATCGATCAAGGTAATTCATCCCTAGTTTTTTATTTTATTCTTTTTCTTCTTCTTCTTCTTCCATTATCCACTTGAGATGTCTTTGATCATGCTTAGTCTACTAGATTGATGGGTCTTGGTAGTTATGTCCTCATGAATATAATTATGCCACCCATGATCTTGATATTGCAATAATGGTATTCTCCTTAATGTTCTTGTAGAAATATCTTATTATTGATCATTTTGTGGTATTTACAGGTCATAAAAGACTATTATATATCTTCTCTAAGTGAGATTTGAATTTTTTTAGTCGGTATAGGTGGAGTTATTTCATGATTATGACATTGATATTTCTTACACTCTAGGGAAAGTAAATATCATTATTCATGCACTGAGTAGGAATTCAAATAGTGGTATTTCTTGATAGGGTGATGATGAGTGGAGAATGGTGGAAGATCTTAGAGTTTTGTATTTGGATATGTAATAAGTTGGTGATGAAGTTTACTTATTTAGGATATTAACAAAATATTCTTTATTTTAGTAGGTGGAGGAGTCATAATTGAGTGATCCTTAGGTGAAGGTGTGGAGAGATCATTTAGTATATGGTAATACCTCCAATTATGTTTGTTTTATACCCTTGATTCAAGTCACCAACCCATGGACTATTGGTGAGAGATTGAGAGATGTATTATCAGCTACCTCTTTCCCTATATGAATCAGATTCATGATGTTTTGTATGTCCATCTTCAATGATATCTTCATAACGAATCTCATATCATTGATTTGGGTGGGATGGAAGTTGAGTTAGATGATATGCCTATAGATTAATGTATTAATATCTAGGATCATTAAGATAAGGTGTTGTAAGGATGCATTATTCCATTTTATCCAAGTCCAATTTTTTTCTAAAAAAATACTTTTGGCTTAGTGGGAACTTAACAAATTATTAGGAGTAAAAAAACAAATTTCATGATACACTCAAAATTTTTATATTTTATACATACACCAAAAATTTAAATTTTTATTTTTATTTTTAAATAGAAGAACACATCACCACATCAAACTGTGTAGCCAAAAATTAAATCACACCCATGTCATCACCTACAACATTGGTGAGAATAACCCATCAGGATCTAGTCCATTCACTACTACAACACAAGCCTTTAATAGCATTGGCCTTTATCAGTGCTATAAAAAGTGTTAATAAAGATTACATTTATCATCACTAAAATAAGAACTGATAAAGGGTACCTTTTATCAGTGATTTTTTTCTAACACTAATAAAAAGAACTCTTTATCAGCACATATTTAGCTCTTATAAAAGGCACCTTTTATCATCACATTTTTTTAGTGCTGATAAAGGGTGCCCTTTATTAGTGCTTTATTTTTATCTCTGATAAAGAATAACCATTATCAGTGCTCTATTTTTATTTCCCATAAAATAATCCTTTATTAGTGATTTTTTAGCGCTAATTAAAGTTTTAATAAAATGAAATAATTAAATAAATAAAAAATAAAAATGATTTTATTGAGAAAACTAAAAAATTTATTAATTATATAATTATTGATAAAAATGAATAAGTTGATTATACTATATATAAATTATAAATAGAATTTATTAAATATGTAAAATTAAAATTAAATAAATAAAAATTAAAAATAGGTAATTTGAGAGAAATATTAAACATTTTATTAATTAACTAATTATTGAAAATGTTAATAAATAATATATATTAAATATATATATATATATTAAGGTATATAAATATGATTTATATAAAACAAAATACTTTTTTTACATTAAATAGTAATATATTTAGTGAATGATGGTTTATAATTAAAAATTCATATGAATTAAAAATATTGATTAATTACATCGAGTAATGAACATAATTGAATGTTGTTTGATTTTTCAATTTAACATAGATCAAATGTATTATATTGATTTCACGTATACATAATTAATACATTTTTATATACATACACACACACACACACACAACTATTTTTTTTAGAATTTAATCAATTTATATTATTTATTTTATATTTATTTATTTACTATGTTTTAATATTTTCAATATATATTCATCTTTATTTCAATATATGTCCATTTTTAATGCTTTATATTTAATTAATCAAACATATACCCTTTTTCAATATTGTTAAAGTGTACTCATTTTTAATAATTCAATTTTACTCATTTGTAACATGCATGGAGTTAAGATTAAATATTCATTAATAATGTTAAAAATGCATTTGTAAAAAAATATTTATAAATAAATATATTCATAAATGTATATTTATTATTTTTATATATTTATAATTATAAATAAATAAGTAATATTTTTTACAAAATTATTTATATAATTATAAATAATTAATTATATATATTTAAATAATTATAAAATTATAATAAATTTCTATAAATAATAAATATATTTACTATATTTATATTTATATATATTTATTAAATATATATATATATATTATTATATAAATATATATAATGATATAAATATATTTTTTTAAGTATTTATATATTTATAAATAAATAATTATATATTCAAAGAATTATAAAATTGTTATTTTATAAAAATTATTATTATAAGTATTGTAATTATATATAAAAATTATATTTTTAAAAAAGATATAATATTTTTTAAAAGTATTATAAGTATTTATTAGTTCTTTTTTTAGCACTAATAAAGATAAAGATTTGTCATCAGTAAAAAAGTGTTGATAAAATCCATCTTTATCAGCGCTAACATTTTAGCACTGATAAAGATGGATTTTACTAGCCCATTTTTAGTGATGAGAAATTTATATCTTTATTAGTGATAATAAAAGCTCTGGTAAAGATTCATTTTATCAGTGCTTATTAACTTATTTCTAATAAAAGGTATCTTTATTAGTGTTTTTTTGAAGTGCTAATAAAAGTGTCCCAGTCTATTTTTAGAACCCTACCCATTGTAAACCAGTTTGTGATATATGATGATTTTCACATTAGCCACCTATTGTCGGTTCTCCTCATTGTCGAATTCAAGCTCAAATATATGCTATAATCAAGGCACAAACTATTCTAAGGCTCAAATCTAAAGCTCGAGCGATTCAAGGGTCTAGCGAAACCAAAGCTCGAACAAAATCCAGGTTTTTTTATATCTCTAATTTCCATCAGTAATAAAATAAACTTTCTCATCCCACATTCATGTATCCCAACAACTCTAGTTACACTATCCCATAAGAAAACAACCCAAAAATTCATTGTTTTTTGATATATTGAATTATCGTCTTCCTTGATAGCACGTGGATCGCCTTAAGACAATATTGGTATTGTACGACATAAAATATGGAAATCCCAATGTTGTGTCATGTTTTTGGGAGGTATAATAGGCTCCCAATACCTATATTCCATGACAACTGCCTCTTTTCAATCGTCGACTTTTGAAAATTCATCCATATAGTGGTCGGTGTTGTCATTGGTTCGGAATATTCCATTTTAAATTAATTGGGAAATTCTTTTTCATATTTTTATTGATAAATTAATGTGCTATGATTTCCATGATTCACCTATAAACCAAGGAAAATGTTTCATTGATCATATACATCTCGATATTTTTTACCTCATATGATCCAGAAAAAAGATTTTACTTTTTCCAATCCTCAAATATTATGTCTTAGACATATATGAGTACCAATATCCTTTTATCATTATCATTCTTGATGTAGAGGTTTTGATCAACTCTACCTCTCTAAAAACCAAGCATTCTTAGGTATTGATCCGACCTTAAATACTAGGTTCTTATTGATTTATTTATCTTCTAAAAATAGTTCCTTAATTTTCACACCTTTCTCTCATTTTCATCCATAATAAACCCATCTATTTTCTCAATTTATACTCCCCCCTTAAGTAATCCATTGAGGAACATAGATTTGACATCCATTTGGTATACTTTTAACTACATTTTCACTGAAATGGTCGAACAAATTAAATAGTTTCCAATCAGGATATGAGAGTAAATTTATAATAAATATGAATCACTTCGATCTAGGAGTTCCCCTTGTACACTATCCATTATTTATATTAAGACATTTTTTCATATTTAATGAGTTTATTACTAAACACCCACTTGGTTCTGATAACATGTATGTCTTTCATCCTTGGAAAAATTTCCCATGTCACATTGTTCATATTCAGATCAAGCTCCTCAGGCATATATTTGATCCAATTATCATCATTGTCAGCCTCTCAAAATGATTTAGGCTCTACTAGGGAAAAATGAGGCTTTTTTTAGAGTCTTTCACCTTTTAATTTTCATCAAAACTATTTGATCACCAATGAAATTTTATTCATTGATTTCATCCTTTCTTTTATTTCTTGTAGTTGATAATCCCTCTTTATTCTCCACACCATAAATGTCTTATTTTTATTCCCCCTCATCCCCATGTTCTCCCCCTATGCTACTCAATTCAACATTAATTACCTCTGATGTTTCATTATTATTATAATTATTAACAATCTCTCCATTCTAATTAGTAAAAATTGTTTATCAAATTTATCTTGTTGTCATAAAAACATCACAACCCACCCTTTTTAACTCAGTATTTAATTGTCTCATTATCTAATATGATCAATTTTTCACAACCAAAAATTAATTTCCTCTTTCAAACACAATTACCATAAATTTTTACTGACCCTAAATCAAAAAATGGTTTGGATACTTTTATATAACTTTGTAAAAATATATCCATCTTTGAAATGATAACCTAGTCATTAATACTTATTAAAAATATCTTCATTTATTTCATCACACATCTAATAAAAACTATGTGTGTTTTACTTTAATCCATCTAAAAATAGATCATTATTTAACATTGCCTTTTGGTTCCACCATTAGGAATCTATTATTACCATCCATGTAATTCTCACAAAAGGGAGGAATTTCCGCTTTTAGAGAACACAATGGAGTATTACTATCATCCTCATCAGTTTAATCTCTCAAGCAGTTATTATTACAATTTTTAACTTAGGACTCATCCCCCATACCTTTTATATTTGTTTTACTATTCTGAGTAGTATTCATCATATGGATGACTACTGCTTTGATTATTTCAATAAAAATAGGTGAATGTCCACAAGAGATGGAGGATGAGTGCCCAATAACAAAATGCAATGATAACTACTTGGAATATGATCTAATGAGGATGACAATTGTCTATAACTTTCAACTTTTAATGAATTCAAAGGATAACACTTACCATATAAGAGTAATTCTTTTCTTAAATTTAATTACCCATTTTATTCAAAGCATACTGAAATTATTTAAAACAATCAAATGTTGAATTTACCTTATTATAATTATCTACAACTTTCACCTTTGATAATGAATATCTTTTTGTATTTATTTATTTATTGTAAAAAATGAATATTTTATTAACCCAATAGGATATCTTTAATTTATCTCAAATGATTCAAAGATTTAATACAAGGTATATTATTTTCTCTTAATCCTCCTCACTCATTGATTTATTGTTTGGAGAGATCTATTTGAATTTTGTCTATCATCATTCATGAATTACTATCAACATATCCCTATGGTCAACAATGTTTTCACAGCAAAATCCTTATCCATAGAATTAATGTATTATTTCATATTTATGTTTTATTTATTTATTTTTAGTATTATGCATATAATAATTATTTTATTATATAGTTGGATTATTTTGTTCGATTTGGGGTGGTTTGTTCGAAGCTATTCATGCTTTTTAGGGGAATGGAATTTAAGCCTGTAACTTAGATAATGACAATAATAAAATGCATCAAGAATTTATGCAGCCATTAGGAAAACATGAATTCCTACTACTTATTTAATTAATTTTTTCATGATTTTATCTACTATTAGTATGTTAATTTCCTTATCATTTTTATCTAAAACTTATTTATTTATTTCACAGATCTTTTGGGAAGTCATAGTTTTATTTCAATTGTCTACAATAAGCCAAAAAAGATATAAAATGATTCTTTCTGCCAATGTTACCAAGTTTTCAATTTTCATTGCCTTTCTTTGTTGAACTAAAAGCACTACGTATTTATTAGATGATAACCTTTTTCATTATTGAAATATATAAGATTAGAGGAAGATAATTTTCCCATTATGGTTACTTTTAATGATATAATGGGCATATAAGCTTCCTCTTCTCTTCTGACTTTCAACAACGAAAAAAGTTTTTCGGCTAAGAACATTGATTCTATATGTAGTTTTTGAAGTTATATATAGAAATAAAATGGAAATGTTGTTATATTTATAGTTAGGATTGTTTTCTAGCTTTTGGATGTGTATGAATTAGCCACACCTCAATCCGACACACGGTGTGACCGGTATGACTCGAGGTTCTTCTTTTTATATAAAATTGACATTAATTTTAGTAAAAATGATAACTGACATACTCAAACTGAGAAAATATATTCCAATTATTTTGATAATTTAGGGAAATTATCCATATGTCATTCTGGACATGTACTAATCAGTCACACCTCAATTCGATGCATGGTGTGACCGTTATGACTCAATGTTTCCGTTATCAGTTTAAAATTGACAATTTAGTTCAAAAAATGTCACTCACTTACAATTGAGAAAACATGCTCATATTTTTTTGATAATTTAGGAAATATATTCATAAGTCATTTTTTATGTGTAAGAATTATTCTCACATCAAACTGATACATGATGTGATCGGTATGAGTCAAAGTGCTTGTTTCCAGTTTAAAATTACATTTTAGTAAAAAAATAACTGACATACTCAAAATTGAGGAAATTCATTAGGATTTTTTAATACTATATTAAAATGATTCATAAGTCATTTTACATGTGTATAAATCATCTAAACCTCAATATGATGCACAGTGTGACCAGTGTGACTCCAAGTGTGTATTTTTATTTAAAATTGACATAAATTTTAATAAAAAGGAAAATTCAGCTACTTAAAACATAGAAAAACATTAATATTGTTTTTATACTTTAGTGAAAATATCCTAATTCATTTGTGACATGTATGTATCTACTTTACCTCAATTTGATACATGATGTGCCGGGTATGACTCATTTTGTCTGTTATCAGTTTAAAATCAATAGTTTAGCTCAAAAAAATCACGCACTGAAAACCAAGAAAATGTGCTCATGTTTTCTTTATAATTTATGAAATCTATTCATAATTAATTTTTAACATGTAATAATTTTTTTCATGTCAATCTGATACAAAATGTGTTCGGTATAAATCAAAGCGCATGTTTCCAATTTAAAATGAGATTTTAGTAAAAAAGACAAGTGACATATTCAAAACTGATTAAACACATTCATATTATTTTTATACTTTATGAAAATTATCCATAATAATTTTTGGATTTGTAGGAATTATCCTCACCTCAATTTTACAAATGGTGTGAATGATATGACTCCAAGTGTGTCATTTTATTTAAAATTGGCATCAATTTTAGTAAAAAGGAAAAGTGTCCTACTCAAAATCGATCAAAGGCATTAAGATTGTTTTTTATACCTTAGTTAAATGATACATAAGTAATTTTTGATGTGTAGGAATTATCATCACCTAAATTTGATACACAATGTTCCTGGTATGACTCAATGTGTCCATTATAACTTTAAAATTGACATTTTAGTTCAAAAAATGTCACCTACTAAAAACTGAGAAAATGCACTCTAATTTTATTGATAATTTAGGACATAGAATCATATGTAATTTGTGAAATTTATGAATTGGTCTCATTTAAAACTGATACACAATGTGATAAATATGAGTCGAAGTGTGTGTTTATAGTTTAAAATTACATTTTAGTAAAAAGACAAGTGATGTACTCAAAACCATGTAAATTCATTCGGATTGTTTTTATACTTTATGAAAATGATACATAAGTCATTTGAGACATGTAGGAATTAGATTAAACTCAATTCGATTCATGATGTAAATGATATGACTCTAAGTGTGTTTTTAATTTAAAATTGACATCAATTTTAGTAAAAGAGACAATTGTTCTACTCAAAACCAAGAATATTTTTTGATTGTTTTGATACCTTAGAAAAATGATCCATAAGTAATTTTTGATTTGTAGTAATTATTATCACCTCAATACGATGCACTGTGTAACTGGTATGACTCCAAGTTCATCTTTTTATTTAAAATTAACATCGATTTTAGTAAAAATGATAATTGACCTACCCAAAGGTGATAAAATGCATTCAGATTTTTTTGATACTTTAGTATAAGGACACATAGTTCATTTTTTATGTGTAGGAATTATCCAAACCTCCATATGATACATGATGTTCCTAGTATGATTCAATGTGTCTATTATCAGTTTAAAATCGATATTTTAGTTCAAAAAGTGTCACTCATTGAAACCTAAGAAAACACACTTGGATTGTATTGATAATTTAGGAAAATGATTTACAAGTCATTTTTTATGTGTAAGAATTTTTTTCATATAAAACTGACACATGATGTAACCAATATGATTAAAAGTGCGTGTTTCCAATTTAAAATGACATTTTAGTAAAAAAAGACAAGAGACGTACTCAAAACTGAGAAAATAAATTTGGATTGTTTTGATACTTTATAAAAATGATCCATAAGACATTTGATACATGTAAGAATCAGTTTCACCTCAACATTATGCATGGTGTGACTGGTATGACTACAAGTTCATATTTTCAATATATTAGTTTCATTTTAGTTTAAAACACACATCACAATGGAAAAACCAAGAAAACAAGCCTAAATTGTTTTTTCATCATTCTATCTGAAATTAATTAATTAATTTCCTTATCATTTTTATCTTATAATTATTTAGTTAATTTTCAAAAAGATAATGCTTGAAGATGAACAAAAACTGGTGTGACATTCAAGAATCAGCCGCAACTCAATATGATATATAGTGTTCCTAGTATGACTCAAAGTTTAGTATAAAATTAACACTTTCCATTAATTTATTTATTTATATTATTACTAACATAAGAATTTTTTTCTTATACAGGTTTGTTTTTTCTCAATCAGGGGTTAGGATAAAAATTCAAAGTAAGACTATTGTTATTGAATTTATATAATAATCTGTACTTATATAATTGTATAAAACATATTTTTAAATGTCTATAATATAGTTTTTTTCTTATATTTGAGTTGTAAATTTTATTTCATTTAAATTATGTATTCGTACTTTATTTTTCTGATTTTGTGGTGTTTTTGGTGTTATGGTGTGTTGTTATAGCACACTGCACTAGTACTACAGTGTGTTGTCACAACATACTGTAGCATTCCCCTTTATCAATGCTTTTACAAGTTCTGATAAAGGATTCCTTTATCAGTTCTTCTACAAGTTCTGATAAAGGATCCCCTTTATCATCATTTTTTAGCATTTATAAAATATTATGGATTTTAATATCACTCAGGTAGTCAGTTCTTCTCTAGCATTGATAAAGGAAATTTTTAGTGTTTTTAAAGGCCTAATTTATAGTAGTTATTGTTTCCACCATAAAAAAACCATAAACACTGAACACCATCAATTCTATAGTCTAATTAACCACCAAACAACTAGTTTCTCCATCTCTATAACCACTATAAGAAAATCAAGAATAAATAAAACCCAAACACATTATTTCCACTGCACACAGACCCAAACCAACCTAAATCACTAATATTTTTTTTACCAAAGGGGGACTTGTGCATTAGTATAGGTTGATAGAGATAGGTGGGAGATAAAGGTATATAGACACTCCAAGTAATCAAAACTAGAATTAGAATAATATGCACAAAGTATTAGAACCAGATATGATGCATTGGAACCACCATCACCACTAAAACCTGTAAGAAATAGAGTTAACGAACCCAAACGCTAACATCGCCAACAACAAAACTAGTATCTTCATCATCAACCAACACAAATCAATAGCTATAACACATCACTAACACTAACAGATATAAACTCCACATGATGAATCATCAAAATCATAAGATATTGTAACCACCTCATTGTTGAAGAACCAAGACACCCAAGACCAAAACTTTCCAACCCAACACTCCACTTCCACCACATTTCACCTACCTAATAGATATTTTCCACCACAAAGGAATAAATTTTACTCATATAACCAATAGAAGAACAATCAAAAAATAAAACATATGAGAGGAAGATTCTAATGAAAATAAAGAGAAAGAATGAGTCTGTCTCTAGACCCCCTATAACACCATACCAAGCTACCCTAAAAACACCATCATGCCTAACCAGGATAAAGAATGATGGGTTTCCTATAAATGTAAATGAAGAAGAAATGTGTTGGACTTAACTATACACATTAACCTAAATTTCCTGAAACACCACTTCACAAACTAGGAATGGGGTTTGATGTGTAGGGACAGGAGGAAATAGGGAAGGTGAGAGGTGATTGATTATCACATTAGTAGATGGGACTAGGTAAAAAGGGTGAAAAAAGCACCAAGTTAGGGAAGAGTAATTGAGTCCAATATAAATAATGAGATATATTTCTATCAAAAAGAACTATAAAAAATCCTAAGAGGAAGGGGAAGAAAAAAGAACACTGAGAGCATTAAGAGAATTAGGATAATACAAGGCCATTCCCTAATATGTTATTCCTTTAGTTTATATCTTTTAGAGGAATAGTGTCTAAAATAAATGTATGTAGGATAATTAGTTACATATGTGAGCTTAGTATCAAGAGTTACATTGAGATTATTTTTTTTAAAAAATGGAATTTGGATTTATGATAATATTATTGATTTATTATATTTTGTAGTGAGTAATTATCTATGATGGTGGGATTTATTTTTAAGAGGTATCTCAGGGGGTATTTGGTTTTTTGGTTATTTTTTATTTTTATGTTTTGTTCTAACTCTCAGGGATAATAATCATTTTACTGGTGTTTATGGTAAAGGTCTATATTTTTTTAGTCTTCTAATTTTTGTTTTCAAGGTGTTAAAAGTTTTTTGAGTGATTTTAGTGGTGAATGGTTAAAGGGGATATGTATTTTAGCTGAAAATTTTAGTTTTCAAGAAAATCACATCATAATTATCTTATGTTACACCGTGGTTTTTTACTTAGTGAAATTAGAAAATAATAATTCCCCCACATTATTGTGGTTTAATTGTTATGTCGTGGTTTGTAGTATTGTAGCGTGAGGTGTTATATTATTCAATGAAGATTATGTAATGACTAATTGGAATTGATTTAGGTTTATGTCATTATATCATGATTATTTTTATTATACCATGATGTTATCATGTGATTTTATAATTTTTGAGGTGGACCAGTTGAGGAATTGAAAGACTAGTGAGGATTGCATCGTGGTATTTGGTGGTTTATCCATTGTGGTGTTACATGAAAGATTGCATCATAATGTGCTTTGGTTTCGTTGAAATAAAATGGTTATTATATCAAGATATGGGGGTATAAATAAGGTCCACATCATAGTTTTTAGATATATGATTGATCGGACCATATTATTCCATAACATTGAGTGTTATGTAACATCCTAGTCAGGTTAACACAAACGGTGACTGAATTGGTTGCACAACATGACAATAAGAATGTCTCCCCATACACTATATATTTTCAACTAACATCATGGGTTGATGAACATATCATGAGGAGACCATACCCTCTATCTAATAACCATAAATAACAATGAAATTAGTTAAAATAAACTATCATCACAAAATAATATCATAAATATGGGAATTATAGCTAAGATCCAACCATACATAAGTAGGTCACATTTTATAAAAAAAAATTGTTCAACTATAATGACATATAAGTGATACATGAGTAAACAATGCTGGCCATGGGTTGATCATATACATCCATAGTCCAAAATATATAAAAAAATTTAGGCAACCTCAAAACTATACTTGAATCCTTACCTAATCCCATCTCTAAACTCTGACAATAAAACTCAAACATAGACATCCACCTTAGGACCATGGCCCTTGCTTTTATCCCAAATCATGAAATCTATATTCACACCAATATATCTATATATTGTGTGAGTATAACTTAGTAGGACACCAAAAATGGCACCCCTAAAAAAATATTGAATATGCAAGTGCGTTCACAACATGATATGCTAATAAATCAATGTAAAATAGACCTATCATGACATTGAGTGCTCAAAAATAAATCCATATACCACCATACCTACTTAGGTAAATTCCATAATGGGATGATGATCTTATGGTAAGAATATAGAAAGGAGATAAAGAATCTATCACCACTCATGTCAAAATCTAGGTTGATTGATTTATCACTATATGAGCATCTAATATTAATGAGGCATCACCATGAAATATCATAAGGTGAGTGATATATCACCAACCAATCAAACACAGTGAATAGGGTATCATCCAATCACAATTCCAGGGTGAATGATGTATCACCAATTCATTATTTCAAGTGAATGAGGTATCACTCACTCATCTCAGTAGTGAGTGAGATATCACTATCCCCATGGTCCAAAGTGAATGATGTATCACTATATTCATCTCTCAATATTGGATGATATACCACTGAACCCCATTAAAAGTGAACAATACATCACTATATTCATCACCATGGGTAGATAATCTACCATCAAATCTATATGATAGGTGAATGATATATCACCAACATATACCTTGATGGTGGATGAGACACCACCAAGATAGACATTACAGTGAATTAGATATCATTATGCTCTCCAGTATAGGTTGATGATATACCACCAAAACATATCAAGGGTGGAAGATATACAACTACATAATCTTCCCATAGTGAATAATTTTTCACCAATTCCCAATAAAGGTGGACAAGATTACACTATAATATCCTTCAAGTTGAATGACTTAACACCATTTTTTAATGAAACTAGTGGATGATATATCACAATCTACCAACTAGGTTGATTTATATATCACTAACCATCTATTTAAAATTAAGGATAGATCACTAGTCATGAATTATTAGTGATCAAGGTATCACTAATTTATTATTAGAAGTGAATGATGCATCACTATTTAAATAACCTCAATTAATAGGTTGGTCACATAATATTTATACTATAAATGAACAAGATTTCACCAAGTCACTAAGGCTTAAGATTATAAAAACCACCCTCTGACAAGTTCCGTGATAATAAATCCATCAACTATCCCAAAGTATTAATTTAAGACCATCTCACCACTATCAGAAATCATACTTGAGCTTTCATTCCATTGAAAATATCCCTAGGACACCTCACTAGGTTCCCAATATTATAACATAATCAAGTACACCTCTTGCAGGTTCCCTTTGACATATTTTTATACACTTCAAAGAGGGGTCATGGTAATTGGTGACTATAGAAATAAAGAAAACACATAAAATTACTAGTCATGGGCCTAATCCACTCCCATGGAACAAAGAAAATAATTTTAATTCATTTTAGGTCATGCACACACATTTATCGCTACCTATATATCACACATAACATAAAAACTCACATAAACTTATAAGAAATTTTAAGCACCACCTACCTCAACATAGAATAAACCTGATCACTAAATATTACAATCATATTCAACCTCTCATGGAAGAATTAAAAACCTATAATAAACCCCAAAATTAGGGATTTCAAGTGGATAATGAGAAAATAATGAGAAAGAACAGGAATATACATAAGAGGATTCTCCTTCTTACCCATGATGATCCATTAAGATGGAAAAAACATTGATCCAACTACAAATAAATGAGATTATATTGGAATAGGATAAAAAAAGTGAGAGGAGAGGGGAGATAATTTTATAAGGAGGAACAAATGAGGGGCATCTCAATTAATAATATTTTCAAATAGTTTAATAAATTAAATTAATTTTTCAAAACAAAACAACCCAGGACACCACTGAGTCCTTGATATTCTATAATTTAATACCTAGTTCCCTATTGGGTACCTAACCCTAGTATACTATATGGTCAATGGTCTTCCAGGTATTTTTCCCTTTCTTCTTGGGGCTACTGAGTACCCAGTCTCCAACACCATGTACCAGGTTTTACTAGTCCTCAAGAAGGTAAATACCACCCTAGGTATAAATACTTGAAAATTAACCCTAAACTCCACCAACTCCTATAATAACCAAAAACCATTAAAATAAACATGATTTGGAAACAATTTAATCAATTTTATACCTTTAAATATGTGGGTTATTTCAACCTCTACACCATATAACTTCTCTTCCTCTGTTTGTGTTATAGGCCCTCACTAGTGTAAATATTTGACCACTAAACTCATGCATTAGCCTATCATTCCCACATATCCTCAAAGATATCTACATGTTTCCACTACAGATATATCAAAGGTGTTGTATTATTAGAAATATATTCTTTATTTGATCCACTATATGAACAATTCTTTCCTTAAATGATGAATCAGACTCTATCTCAACATCATTGGTATTGATCACATGAGATGGGTTAGGATGATATCTCTAAATATAGGATATATAAAATACATTGTTCAATAGACTACATAATAGAGAAAATTATAAGAAATATGAAACTATATTGATCATATTAAAAACCTTAAATGGTCCCATAAACATAGGTGCCAATTTCCCCAATCTCTAAATCTGTTGGTGCCCCAGATGAGGTGACACCCTCAAGAATACCCAGTGTCCTACCTCAAACTCTAAAGGATGATTTCACCAGTTTGTAAATATTCATTTCCTACTCTGAGAAACCTCCAACAGACACTCAATAAATGGTATATACTCTAAAGTCTCATTCATGATACTGGGTCCAATGAGAGAATACTCTCCTAGATCTATCCAGTACATAGGAGATCAGAATAACCAATTATACAATACCTCAAAATTTTTTATCGAAATTGACACCTAATAACTATTATTATAGGTAAACTCACTAAGTGAAATATATTTCTCCCATGAAGAACCAAAATCAAGTATTCATACTCAAAAGATGTATTCTAATATCAAGATGTTATGCTAAGACTGTTTCTTAGTCTGAGGATGGAATATTGTAATTGTAACATCCTTGGCCTGGATCGCTTAAAAAACACCTAATTTAGAGACCCATTGGCCTCATGAACACCTCTAAATATTACAGAGGCTACTAACTAACATAAAGGGTCTAATAGGTTATTGTCAAGAGACTATACCCCTTAAATATAAAAACAAAAACAATAGTTTAAGCATAACCTAAACATCCAAACATGACATAAAAGAAGAGGCACAACCAAACATAAGGTACATGCTATACAAAATTAATATAAGTAATTTTATGCTAGTTATATAATAGTAAATAGGATCAACCCCAGTATGATCTTATATAAAAAAGTCCAAAAACAATAAAAGACAACCCCTATATTGGTATTGAGGATCCACCGGGTCTAGTTCCTATAAGATTTGGTGTCCTATAACCAACTGGTTGTACTTTTATTACATGTAAATTTAATGTATTTAAATATTAAACATCTTATTACATATTGTTCATTGTTCTGCATGACTATGATGTAATAATGTCCTAGAGTATTTTTTGCATTGATAAGGTCATGGAAGTTCCCCGCTATGATGAGAACCTTGAAATGATATAACAATATTCTTAAATATAGTTCTATGGTTGGATGAAATACTATGATGGTACACATATCATGAAGACCGTCATGTGTGAGTAATCGTAAGCAGATGAGACTTTCTCTTATGAAGTTCGCACTTGGTAATCTCCAAGATATGAAATTACAAGAACAGACCCGCCAGTAAGAATTCCGCATGTTTTGGTGTAATCAGATATTTCTATCTATGAGTGTGTGTAATGATCCTTAGACATTAATATTATCATTAATATGTTTCACAACTCACGCACTTTGATTTACTGACGAAAACCATCACACAGATAGTTAGTAGGAAGTAGGGTATGTTGGGTGTTTCATGAGTGGCATGTTATTAATAGATAATTTGAGGAAGTATTTGTCCCTTACATTTATGTAAGTTGATATCTCAGTCATTTGATTGAAATAGAACCATCATGCGAAATTATAGGGCCATGTTGTAATGATTATTTTATTTCAAGTATTCAAAGAATGACATATTAAGCATAAAATTTGATGACACTATCATGAAACCTGCTTGATGAGATATTGTGACAAATGGATTATATTACACAGTGATAATTCTCATGTGAATATCATTGTTGTGACTTTATGTTCTTTATCTTGGGTGCCTTCAACTATTTCTAGACAGTACTCTTGGACTTTAGGAAAGCCTACCTAATTCCAATGAGAAATAATCCTAGAGAATCATACACTAAGTGTTTCTAGTGGTCTCGGTTAAATTATATTCGAATTTAATTAATAAATATTATTCTCAAGACAATGGAATAATTTTATTCAAGTTAAAATTATTTCATAAATTAAATAAATATATATTCACTGGATTGTGGGTAAAATATATTTATTTATTTTATTGAACATTTAATAAATATTTATTTACTAGTTTGTAAATAATATATTTATTTAAGAGAATAAATTATTTATTTATTTATTCACGTGTTTAATAAATGGAAGTGGAGTTTGAGAGGACCAATTCTGATCCGGTAGTAAAATAATTATTTGTAAGATGATAAATAATTATTTAACTAGTTGGCACAAATTAAAATAACACTTCTATTATTTTGTGATGTGTAATTTTATTTATAATTCCATTTTTTCGCAAGTTGGCACACCATAAATAAAGACGTGGTATTATTATTAATTTCATGGGTTTTATCTAATTTTATTAATGTATTTAATTGTTGTTACACAATTAAATATTGTAACTGAAGCCCCATGTTAATAAATAGACACATATGTCTATTTTTTCATGTACCGAACCGCACACCCAGTGAATTGAGAATTTTTGAGCTAAACAAATTCTCTCTCAAATACTCTTCCCGCCCCTCTCAAGAATGAGAGACATTATTCAAGGCCGAAGAACAAGTGATCAAGAACGACTGACACAAGACACTTGCTTCACCTCACTGGCACCCAGATAATGAGCGGTGTTGATTGGAGGTCATTAGAGCACATATGGATCACCGCTAGAGGGATTCTAGTTTCGATCCTTTCAAGCACAAAAAGATAATCTGGAAGGGTCATTTTGGATGATCAACATCATTAATGAAGAAAATACCAAAGATCGAGGTATTATTTTCTTTATAAAATTAATTAAATTAATTATAAAAATGAAGTGAAAGATCGTCTTTAAATGTTTTAGGCCTCTTCCTTATTTATCTAAATCTTTGATTCTATTCTTTGGAGATTGGCGTTCATTTTCATGTTGATAGCAGAATAATCATTGATCATGGTAAAAATCAAAGTTGGGTTCCGTCCCAACAATTATTTTGTTGTTCCTGGAACCTTAAAGTGGTATCAAAGGGATTACATCATAGTTTATAATTATTTAAATATTTTTTTGATGATTTAAACATTTCATAATTTAGTTGTTTCAATTCAAGTTAATCATTCTAAAAATATGAATCTCAAGATTTATTCCTCCCCTTTCATTTCTCGTTCACCTTACAAAAACAATCTTTTCTTTTAATTTTGAATAAAATAAAATAGAGGATCTCATATGAAGGTTCCAAAGGCTCCTAGTCGTATAACACAAGAACACATGACATGCATTTAGCAGTACACACCATGTAGCCAAGGTTCAATGCACCTGGTCTGGTCCACCAATCCAAATTGTGTGTTTACCAGGAATAGGTGGCACGCGGTTTCCGGATTACACATCATGTGTCCCACTAGACACGATGTGTATTCCCTTCAGGTTAGGGTTGGACTGTGTACCTCGTACATGGATTGCCCGGATGGAGACCATGTAATGAGGAACTACATGGCGTGTGGCATATTGGACATGCCGTGTACTCTGAATATTTTCGAAGTACACTCACATTCCATTTCCCTGGGCTTGTACTTCGGATGGATGGTGAAAAATAGTACACGTCGTGTAGTTGGAACTACACGTTGTGTACTCATCCAAATTACATATATTTATTAAAATTTATTATTATATTATACTAAACCTTGATACATGTACCATCATGTAGGCATAAAGCTGAGGCACAACACATGATTGGTGTTTTGTATATATGTGTTTAATTTAACATCTACGTAATGTTCATTTCTACTCATTGGGTAGTTATGAATAGGAATTCACCGGGTTTCCTCCAAGGTAAAATTTATGTACAAATATAATTTTAAATGAATTTATTTGTTTAAAATTATGATGTATGATAATCTTAAGAAAATTTAGAAAAGGTTTTAAGATAAAAGTATTGATTAATTAAAGTTTATAATTAATTGATTCGATCCTGATTTATCTTAAACAATAACAATTAAAGAATTTAATTCTAGTTTTATTTATGCGTAAATATCATTTCATGTATGGATGATCATGAGCTAGACCAAGACCTTTTTATGTGGATTGTTTATTTTAATTTATTTATTTAAATTAAATTTGTTGGCATATGAGCCTTATTGTCATTAATATGTAGGGTCTGCATGCCCAAGGTTTCTTTTATGTAAAACCCCTTTTTACCCCTCACCTACATGTGAGTTAAAAAAAGGCATATGTAATGGATGGAACTCCCAAGCTAGTGGAGGTGGTTCATGCTGGATCTGAGATGAAACTAATCCTAGGAGATACAGAGGTGGACAGGTGGAAAGCTATAAACACGAACCCAAAAGGTTCAAGATGTTTCTCCCCTAGGTCAGGGTTAGTTTATCAACTGTTAGATAAATTAACCATTATAAAATCTCATGATAATTTCCTTTATTTTATTTCTGTCAGTTGCATGGTTTATGATTATGGATGTGCTTTCATGATCACATAATTAATGAATTAAAAAATCATGCAAGATAAAACTAAAATAAACCAGACTTATGCATAAATATTATCAAGACATGGATAATCACTTAAGTAAATTCCAAGTAATATTAAAACACATGTGATAATGATAATAAGAAATTCATGCATAAGAGATAAAAAACCCTCAAATAAAATATTAAGTCAGACTAAGCCTTTCATTATTTGATTAAGGGAAAAACTCAATAAAATTATGTGTTTGAACAACCCTTGTTTGGACACTTACTTTTATACATGAATCCCTTATGAAAGGTTTCAGGTTGACTTAACCATATTACATCAAGAAGATTATCCCTTACTAGAATTAGTGTAATATTGGAGGCAAGAGTTGAGGAAATCCAAAGTCGTGATTTTAGGATTGGGGGGTCTACTCAACAAATCAAGGATCTACAAGCCTAAATTTGGAAAAGACCTGCCTACCTAAATACCTTCTAATAGCTTGACCAACCCTTGTTGGAATTATGCGAAGGCGAATATGAATCCTTTACACAATAATGTCATGGAAACTGGACATTCTAAGTTCAATTGTGAGGGTCATTGAGACTTGATAAAATAGTGGGAGACTTAATAAAAATTTATTATTTCTCATAAAATGTAATCAATAAAGTACTAGTGATCTACTCTTTTAATTGTAGAATAAAAATTAAAAGTTCGTCAACCACACTATCCCTATGATCAATTTTGGATAAAGACAACATCCTCACTGGCAGTAACTTCCAAGAATGGTTTAGATGCATTCGGGTTATCCTACACCATGAACGGAAGTCTTACGTGCTGGAGTTAGCATTACACGATCTGCCTACCAAAGAGGCAAGTGATGAGGATTTCTTAGTCTATGAGAAACATATGAATGACGCGGTCGACGTTCAAGGTTTGATGTTATCATAAATTTCTAGTGAGCTCATAAAGTCCCATGAAAACATGGATTCTTATAGCATGTTTGAGCACCTCTATGTGCTTTACCAGGAGAGAGAAATATAGGAAAGTTTTGAGATCTCTAAGGCACTCTTTCAGATTAATCTTGGAGAAGGTGCCCTAGCAAGGCCTCATATAGTCAAGATCATTGGATACATTGAGAGCTTAGAGGTTCTAGGGTTTAAAGTCCCAGAATAACTGGGAAATGATCTCATTCTTGAATCACTCCCTCAGAGCTTCTCTAAATTTGTTGTCAATTTCAATATAAACAACATTGAGAAGTCTCTATCTGATCTTCTTATCCTAATTCACTAAGTGGACAAAGATATAAAGCATGAAAATCCTTTTGTCCTTATAGTGAATAAGAGGAAAGGGAAGTCGAAGAGCTTTAAGTCCAAATCTTCTTCACGGCCTTCTAAGAAAAGGAAGATCAAAGGGGAGGAAAGGGAATAGGAGGCTGTTTGTTTCTCATGTGGTAAGAAAGGACACTGGAAGAAGAACTACACCCAGCCTAAGAAGGAAAGGGAAGATTCATGTGCATTTTTTATCGAATTCAATCTATTTGTTTCTACAAATTGGGTATTAGATACAACTTGTGGTTCTCACATATATATCCAAATATAGAAACCAAGTAGATTCAGGTAGATTGACCAAGGGGAGGTAGATCTATGAGCATCCAACGAAGTCAGAAATGCTATTGTAGTTGTCAGGGACTACCACCTCACGTTGCCAACTGTTATGATATTGGTGTTAAAGGGTTGTTATTATGTGCCATATGTTACTAAAAACATTATTTCTGTATTCATATTAGATACAGATGGATTGGTTTTCATGTTTGGAAATGAATTTTTCTTCTTTTACAAAGATATCATTTATTTTGGTAGGGCACATTTATTCAATGGTATTTACATGTTGGATTACACAAACCAAGTAATGGCAATTGATAACAAATATACTTAAAATGACTCATACCACACCCAACATTGGCAGCATCGGCTAGGTCATGTAAATGAGAAACAATTGAAAAAGTTACATCAAGATGGATATTTAGATTCTTTTGAACTAAAACTGTTTGGTGTATGTCATGCATGTTTATAAGGTAAAATGACCAAAGTCCCATTAAGTGGGAAAGGTGAAAGGATTAAAGAACTTCTTGAATTGGTTCATACCGATGTGTGTGGACCATTTCTAGTTGAAGCAAGGGGAGGGTACTCATACTTCATAACTTTTACTGGTGATTTTAGTATATATGGATATATCTACTTAATGAGGTATAAGTTGGATTCTTTTGATAAGTTCAAATAATACAAGAATGAAGTTGAGAACCATCTAGGTAAGAAGATTAAGAAACTCTGATTAGACTGAGGTGGAGAATATCTTAATAAAGACTTCATTGATCACTTACAGGAGTTTGGGATCCTATCCCAACTCACTCCTCCATACACACCCCAGTGGAATGGTGTGAGTGAAATGAGGAACCACACCCTGTTGGACATGGTGAGATCAATGATGAGTCATGTGAGTCTACCATTATCCTTTTGGGGATATGTGTTACAAACAGCAGTACACATACTAAAACAAGTACCAACTAAATCAATAAATGGTACTCCATACAAGTTCTGAAGTGGAAAGAAAGCAATATTATCAAATTTACATGTGTGGGGAAGCGATGTATTTGTTAAGGCCTCTTCAGGTAACAAACTTGCACCCCGAGGCACAAAGTGTACCTTTATAGGATATCCCAAGGAAACAAGGGGATATTACCTATACATCCCCTCAGAAAAAAAGGTTATAGTGGCAAGACACACTATATTCCTTGAGAGGGAGCACAACTCCAAAATAGATAGTGTGAGAGAGATAGAATTCGATGAATTTGAGGCTCAAGGTACACAAGAGTTGGTATAGGAATAGATTCCACAGATCCCCATGGAAGAAAGAACTATTCAAGAGACACAAGAGCTATGTAGGAGTACAAGAGAGGTTAAAGAACTGGAACTATATAGTTTTCTAGTTACTGAGGGTGGTGACACATTATTATTTGATAATAATGATCCTCTAACTTACAAGGAATCAGTAAGTGGAACAGATGTTTCCAAGTGGAAAGAAGCCATGAATTCTGAAATGGATTCCATAGATTTGGGTAGATCCTCTAGTTGATGTAAACCCTGTTGGTTGAAAATGGGTATTCAAGAAGAAACTGGACATAGAAGGACAATTCAGCACCTATAAGGTGTGACTGGTTGCAAAAGGGTTCAAACAGCATCAAGTAATTGACTATGATGAAACCTTTTCACCAGTTTCAATGCTGAAATCCATCAGAATTATATTGGCCATTGACGCTTACCATGACTATGAGATTTGGAAAATGGATGTCAAAATATCCTTCCTTAACGGGAACCTTCAAGAAGATGTCTACATGACACAATCTGAAGTGTTTATGACTCCAAAGTATTCCAATAAGGTATGCAAGTTGCAAAAATCCATTTATGGATTAAATAAAGCATTCAGGTCATGGAAAATTCGTTTTGATGAAGCCATAAAAAAAATTGGTTTTATCAAGAATGAATGTGAGTCTTGTGTGTCTACAAACAGTTTAGTGGGAGTGTAGTTGTTTTTCTAATAGTATATTTTTATGACATATTACTTATTGGAAACGAGATACCAGTCTTACAATTTTTTAAGGAATGGTTGAATCAATTATTCTCCAAGAAGGACTTGGGTGAGGAAGCATATATTCTTGGGATCAGGATCCATTGTGATAGATCCAAGAGATTGTTGGGCCTAAGTCAAAGTACATATATTGATAAGATACTAAAGATATTCAGTATGGAACAATCCAAGAGGGGATTGTTGACAGTATCATAGATCATTCATCTTTCCAAGAAAATGTGTCCTCAAACACATGAGGAAAAAAAGATAATGCAAAGGACTCCATATACATCATTGATTGGGTTAGTCATCTATTCCAGGCTATGTACTAGGATGGATTTCACCTATGCATTGAGTGTGGTAGGTAGATATCAAGATGAACCAGGTGACTGCCATTGGATGGCAGTCAAGACTATCCAAAAGTATCTAAGGCATACTAAGGATATGTTCCCGGTTTATGCAGGATATAAAGAACTAGTCATCAGAGGATATGCATATGCTAGTTTCCAGACTGATCAAGATGACATGAAGTCGCAAACAGGATACATCTTCACTTTGAATGGAGGTACAGTGAGCTGGAAGAGCTCAAAGAAGAGTGTGGTTACATATTCTACAGCAAAGTCCGAGTATATCGTAGATTTTGAGGTATCTAAAGAAGCAATTTGGATGCAAAGATTTTTCTAGGAGCTGGATGTGATACCTACCAGTAAATATCCTATCACAATGTACTATGATAATACTACAGTGGTGGATCTTGCAAAAGAGGCAAGGTCACATCAGTGAACTAAGCACATACTTTAGAAGTATCATCTCTTGAGGGATTTTTCTCAGAGAGTTGAAGTTGCAGTGTGCAATATTTCCACGAAAGACAACATGGAAGACCCCTTGAATAAAGCCTTGAATCATCTGAAACATGATCACTATGTGTGGTCTAGTAGACTGAAAGTCATAGTAATTTGGATCTAGTCCAAGTGGGAGTTTGTAAAAGTTGGTGTCCTAGAACCAACTGGTTGTACTTTGATTACATGGAAATTTAATGTATTTAAATATTAAACATCTTATTACATATTTTTCATTGTTCTTCATAACTATGATGTAATAATGTCCTAGAGTATTTGTTTCATTGATAAGGTCATGGCAGTTCCCTGCTATGATGAGAACCTAGAAATGCTATAACAATATTCTTAAATATAGTTCTACAGTTGGATGAAATACTATGATGGTACACATAGAATGAAGATCGTCAGTTGTGAGTACTCATAAGCAGATGAGACTTCCTCTCATGAAGTTCTCACTTGGTAATCTCCAAGACAGGAGTAAGAAAAGACCCGCCAGTAGGAATTTTTCATGTTTTGGTGTCATCGGATATTTCTATTTTCAAGTGTTTTTAATGGTCCTTAGACATTAATATTATCATTAATACGTGTCATGACTTGAACACTTTGATTTACTGATGAAAACCTTCATGCAGAAAGTTGGCACGAAGTATGGTACGTTTGGTGCGTCATGAGTGGCATGTTATTAATGGATAAGTCAAGGAAGGATTTTTTCCTTCAATTTATGGAAATTGATATCTCATCCCTTTGATAGAAATAGAACCATCATGCGAAATTCTATGGCCATGGTGTAATGATGAGTTTATTTCAGGTAGTCAAAGAACGACTTATCAAGTATAAAAGTTGATGACACTCTCATGAAACCTACTTGATGAGATATTGCAACAAAGGGATTATATTACACAGTGAGCGTTCACACGTGGATGTCATTGTTGTGACTTTAAGTTCTTTATCTTGGGTTCCTTGACTCGTTGCTAGACATTACTCTTAGACTTTAGGCAAGCCTTCCTAATGCCAATGAGAAATAATCCTAGAGCGTCACACACTAAGTGTTTCTGGTGGTCTCGATTAAATTCTATTTGAATTTAATTAATAAATATTATTCTCAAGATAATGGAATAATTTTATTCAAGTTAAAATGATTTCATAAATTAAATAAATATTTATTCACCAAATTGTGGGTAAAATATATTTATTTATTTTATTGAACATTTAATAAATATTTATTTACTAGTTTGTAAATAAAATATTTATTTAAGAGAATAAATTATTTATTTATTTATTCGGGTGTTCAATAAATAGAAGTGGAGTTCTAGAGGACCAAGGCCATTTCAGTAGTAAATTAATTATTTGTAAAAGGATAAATAAATATTTAACTAGTTGGCACAAATTAAAATAATGATGTTATTATTTTGTGATGTGGGATTTTATTTATAATTCCGTTTTTTCGCAAGTTGGCACACCATAAATAATGACACAGTATTATTATTAATATCATGGGTTTTCTCTAAGTTTAAGAATGTATTTAATTGTTATTATGAAATTAAATATTGTAACTGAATCCCCATGTCAATAAATAGATACTTACATCTATTGTGTCATGTACCGAACCGCACACCCAGTGAATTGAGAATTGTTGAGCTAAACAATTTCTCTCTCAAATCCTCTTCCCGCCCCTCTCAAGAACAAGAGACGTTCTTCAAGGCCGAATAGCAAGCGATCAAGAACGATCGACACAAGACACTCACTTCGTCATGCTAGAACCTGGAGAACGATCGAATTCGATCGGAGGCCATCATATCACGTGTGTATCACCTCTAGAGGGATTCTAGTTTGGATCCTTGCAAGCACAACAAGATAATCCTAAAGGGTCATTCCATATGATCAACATCATCAATGAAGAAAATACCAAAGATCCAGGTATTATTTTCTTTATGAAATTAATTAAATTAATTATAAACATGATGTTAAGTGTCCTCTTTAAAGGTTTTGGGCCTCTTCCTTCTTTATATAAATCTTTGATTATATTCAGTGGAGACTAGAATTCATCATTGTATTGATTCCGTAATAATCATTGATCATGGTAAAAATAAAAGTTGGGTTATGTCCCAACCACGCTTCTATTGTGCCTAGAACCTCCAACTCCAACCATCATCATTCAACCCATGTGTCCATGGAACCACCAAAAACTATACTATAGAAGATAGGATCTTTCCTCTTCATGTGTTATAAGATATAAAGTTTACATATGTCTCAGCGAGCCCTATAAGGGTGTGAGTATGAACTTGATAGGCCACCACCAATGGTGTCCCCATATAATATCTATATGTATATGATTATAAGTAAAGTGAAAAGTATGGAAACCAATGAAAATAACTCAATCCACTCCACCCATGCTCGACCATCCATGGTGGGCCTTTATTAATGTTATTTAGGGCTAGAAAGGGATGAGATACCCATGGTCTATCATACCAAAAGAGCATAATTCCTTCCAACCCAATTCATATCACACAACATTTCAAGTCGACCATGACCCATGAAACTATTACAAATAATTCAAAGTTCCCTGAGGAATATCCATGTATCATATCACAAGATCCATGGTGAACTAACCCATTTACCAACTATCATCACAACAACCCAATGAAACCCAAGGCATGATGAATTTTTTCCTTCCTCAATCCCAACCCATCAACCCTAATATATCTCATATATACAGAAATTATTCCACTCCAAATCAGTGATCTTAATAACCCTAAAACCCCATGGCCACTTATGGAGTATCCCTACTATGAAATTATTTCCATCCCTATCGCCCCTAAGTATCTCAATTTCTTTTGGATATCATCAAAAAAAATATTCTAATCCACCACATGGGCCATATTATATATGCACATGACCCAAATGACCTCAGTCCCATAGTGAGAAAAAATCATCAACAACCTACAGCCATAACACATCCAAAAAAATTTATTCACCCAGCCAATGGAAATGGTCATCATCAACCATTTCATACTAGTTAATATGCATATCCCTCCAACAATATGAGCTACATATACCACATTCCCAATAACCACATCAAGAAAATCACTACAATCCCCAACACATCACAACATGTGGCCCCTTAATGATAAATCCTAGAATCCATTCAAGCTAAGTACAAACCATCCCAAGTATTATAATAGAAACTTTTAGTTCATCAATCGATAAAATGACCAAACATATTATATTATCTTAATAACTACACTCAATCCTTAAAACACAACTTTATAACATTCTAGGACAACCCCCATGTACCTTGAAGGCTATGAATGGTTTTTGTTTCGATTTATCACACAACCCTACCCATGATCACATTTTACATGATGCATAAATAGATATATTTTATAATAAATAGGTAGGTACCACCTACCTCAAAATTGAATATTCCTACACAACTAAACTTGGGGTCTGATTTGACCAAAGGAGGATGAAATCAAAAAAACTAGGGAAAATTCCATAAAATGGAAATATTAGATAAAATATAGTAGAATGACAGAAATCTAGAAATAGACAATGAAGGATGTGAAGAATTATCTAAATTGACTCCTATAGACCAACTGCATAAAGAAAAATTGAATAATATGTGAGATATCACCCTTGGGAGAAGAGGGAATAAATAGAGAGTGGAAAATGAGCTCCTATGGCTGGATAAGAATAAATGAGGTTGGACCTAATTTTAAAATAATTAATTAATTAATTTAAAATTTAAAAAAAAAACTCGACAAACCCCTATCAAATACCCATCATGGGTCCACTAAGTACCCAATGGCCCTTATGGTTCACCCCCTCCTCATCCACTTCCATCGAGTATCTCATTCCATTCCACTTGGTACCTAGTTTCCTCTATCTTCAATAGATAGAGCCCAACACCTAGATCATTTTCCCAAAACTAACCCTCAAGCCTTATAATTGTACAAAAATTCACTATGTCATTCTCACCCTTACACCATTGTATTAAACGGAATTTGTATTGTAAATTCCAAATATAATAAAAAAATGAAATTCATGTTTGATTCAGTTGTTTTTTGTTTATCACTATTAAAAAGGGAAATGTTACTTGTTTTAATAATATCATTGAAGGTGGAGGTGATTTGGAGGACCCATGATAAGTCCAAGAAATACGGGCCAAACTGTGTAGGATCCAAGCACACCAGTGGATTAATCCGCAAACTGCTACTAGACCGTGCATTCAAGTGGGCTGACATTTTGTGATCTGGTCCAAAATTTAATAGTCTACATTTCAAATCAAATAACCCAATACTGATTAGGCTTCTAAGTTGGGAATCCTAACTAATCTTTCCAAGCCACCGAATATGCACAAATTCAAAATTTGTGTTCTGTAATATGTTAATATCTCAAGATGTGATTGTCCAAATGATTCCAAACTTTCGGTGGTGATATTCAAGGTCTTGGGATATAACTTTCAAGTTTTGTTAAAAGGGATATTCGACTATCTAGTATCTGAAAACCATTCTTCAAGTGGTTTATCAAAATCTGGGTGCCCAAAACCACTTCCCATTTTGGCTATAAAAAGACACCTTGGGCGCCCCATTTGGGAGTTCGAACCAGAAGTGAAGATCTGCCATTTTGGAGTCCTAGAGGTATCTCCTCCTCATCCTATATGTTCTTGAGTCCCCTATCCTCATAGGGTGATCAAATATTAAAGTGAAGTTCCACCCGAGCCTCCTCCTCCTCTCGATGGCGAGCTAAACGGTGGATGATCATTTCGAGGGAGCTAGACACACTGGGGATGGAGTTACAGCACTAGTTATTCTACTGGTTTTGTATAATTTTTGTGTTAAATATTTCACTTATTTCTTATCTTGACATGATTCTCCCCTGAATTCATTTCTTTTGATATAATTAAGTGAAACACTTTTTATTTTAACACTGATTGGGTTGAAATTTCAAGTGAGAATCTTGGGTTGTTCTGATTGGACAACATAATCATCCTTTATCTCTCACAAATATATAAGATTTTAGTATTCCTTGGTATCCCTTGTTATATAATTGAGAACTAAACCTTGAAAACACGATCGTTTTGTCAAGGTTTTCTTCTTTGTGTGTCGTTTTAAGGGGTAAGAGGGTAGTCAAGATCTTGAAAACCTTCAACCAAAGAATTAAACAAAACCATGTGAAATTTTCAGAGAAATGAACTATCCAATATGTGTATTGAACTTTAAATGATATCATTATCTCATAATTCTAAAACACCACTTTTATTTATCAACTATTAAACTCTTTAATTAAGTCATTTTATTTTTAAAACTATTTTCAAAACTACCCCTATTTTAGTAAATTTTATTAAAAATACACACTCAAAACCTATTAACATTCCTCTAGAGATGACCTAGGGTCTTCCCTAGACTATAAATAAATCTTAAAATCATAATCAATTTGATTTTTCATGACAACACGGTCAAATTTTGGCATCCTTGTCGGGGAGCGCTTTGGTTTTTAGTGCATGTTTTTGATAAGTTTTTTGTAAATTTTATGAATATTTATCTGTTTTATATTATACCTCTACCTATATTTTTTGTATTATGATCTATTTTTTGTATAGGTTTGGTGCATAACACATTCTAATTTGGGAGACTTACCTCCTTTTGAACCTGAACTGGAGAGGATCCTACATCAGCGACACTGAGACACAGAAGAGAACCCTTCAAAATAGGACACACAAAACATTGACACTCTTCTTGATCCTTCTTATTCTTCTTCTGGAACCAAAATAAAAACTAAAATAAACTTTCATAACATAGATGAAGTTAACTAGACATTAAAATAACTAACCTCACCTGATTTTGATATCCATCCTACCTATATTTAAATTCAAGGTGAGGCACCCAACTTTGAACTAAAATCGGGTTTAATTCATTTATTACCAAGATTCCATGGACTTCCTGGAGAAGATCCACCCAAGAATTTAAAAGAATTTCATATTGTGTTTTCTATATTAAAACCTAAAAATGTGGATAAAGAACAAGTAAAGCTAAGGGCATTACCTTTCTCATTATAAGATACTTTAATAGATTGGATTTACTATGTTAATTCACTAATTAGAGGTTGGGCAGACATGAAACATCTTTTTCTTGAAAAATATTTCCCAGCCTCTTGCACTGAAACTATAAGAAAAGAAATATATGGTATAAGAAAATCATAAGGGGAAACACTACATGGATAGAGGGAGTGCTTTAAAAGTATTTTTCCAAGTTTCCCACACCACAAAATAAGCGAACAACTTTTAATTCAGTATTTTTATGAAGGTTTAATCCCTATTGATATAAATATGATTAATGCTACTGCAAATGGTGCACTAGTGGATAAGACCCCAATTACTGCAAGAACCTTGATTAAGAACATGGCACAGAACACTCAATAATTTGGTATAAGGTCCAGTGTACCCATTCGAGGTGTCCATGAGGTAAAAAGTACCGAATTTTAGAAGAAGGTGGACACAAAGTTTAATGAGGTAATTACCCTTCAAAGACAACTTTCTCTTTCCCAAGGGAAATACCAATCTCCTCCTCCCATACATTGTGGTATATATTCTTCTAACACCCACTACTATGAACAATTCCCCCAATTGAGAAAAACTCTTGAGTGTCATGAGGCAATCTTTCCAGGTCGCCCCTATAACCAACCCTTTTGGCAAGAACCATACTATCCATCAAATCCTGGGTGGAAATACAACCAATCCTATAGGAAAGGGGGTATTCAAACCATCAAACCAACCTCAAAAACCATGGAATCAATAGGGTCAGAGTATTCATCCACCACCACCACCCAAAAATCCTTATCCAACCCAAAGGCCTTTCCAACAACCCCCTCCAAAACCTAATCCTATCCTAGAAGATATGATGAAACAAATGGCTGCCAATAATCTTCAATTCCAGAAAACCACCCAGGAAGCCATACAAGACCTCAAAACCCAATTAGGCTAACTAGATAACTTGGTGAGGGAAATTCAAAGTCACAGGTTGGGTAAACTACCATATAAAACATTAGTCAACACTAGAGATAAAGAAAATTTTAGTTCTATCACCCTTAGGAGTGGAAAAAAACTATAAAGTAAAATGATTCCTCCACTAGATTCATCCCCTCTTGAGAAAACCTCCATCCCAACCATTAAAAATGTTCCAAATTTTTAAAAACCATGTCTTGATATAATCCCTTCCAAAGGAAATAGTGCGTATGTCGATGAGTTTACTAGCCAACCCATTACTCTTCCATTTACCCAAAGGGCCATCCAACCTAGGAAACAAAAGGAAACTGAACTATATAATGAAATATTGGAAACTTTCAAAAAATTGTAGGTAAACATCCCCTTGATTAATGTTGTGAAACAAATTCCAAGATATGAAAAGTTTCTAAAGGATATGTGTACACATCGAAGACGACTTCATGGAGATGAAAAGGTGATCTTGGGGAGGAATGTATAATCATTAATAGAGCCATCACTTCCCACCAAGTGCAACGATCCAAAGACATTCTCGATTCTATGCACCATAGGGGAGTATTCTTTTTCTAATTCTATGCTTGATATAGGTGCTTCTATAAATGTGATGTCTCACTCCATTTAATCTACATTGCAGGTCAGGAAGCAGAAGCCCACTAGAATTATTGTTCAACTAGATAACCAGAGTACCGCACACCCCTCGGGTTTGTTAGAGGGTGTTCTTTTGAGGGTTCAAAATTTAATTTTTCCTATTGACTTTTATGTGCTTAAAATGGAGGATGATTGGATGAATGGACATGCCCTAATTATATTGGGTAGTCCCTTATTGAAAACCAAAAAAACCATAATTAATGTTCATAATGGTACATTATATCTGGAATTTGGTGGTGACATAGTCCATTTCAACATCCTTGATGACATGAATCACCCCTCAGAAGAACATTCCTCTCTCTATGTTAATTCAATTGATGTACTCCCTTCCCTTGAAAAAACGTCATTTCATTCCCCTGATCCCCTATCTGAGTTTTCTTCATTGATAGAAATTCTAGGAAATGATTCATGCATTGACTATTGTAGTATTCTATAGAAATGTAATTCATGTTTTTTCATTGATGATTTCTTGAACACTAAGGATCACTTGACCATCAATGATAATGATAAGCTTGTAAAATATCATTCCTCATATTAGGATGATACCATTGAGTAGTTAAATGAGATTAGTGACCTCTCATTTTCATACACACTCTCATGAATCCAAAATCCACCTGAATTTGAACTGAAACAACTACCTCAAGATTTAAAATATTCATATCTTTAGAATGGAAACAAGATGCCCGTCATAATTTCTAGTTCACTCCCTCTGAGCATGAATTGTGACTGCTTGAACTTTTGAGGGAGTATAAATAATCTTTAGGATGGAAACTTGCTGAAATTCCTGGTATTATCCCATAAATTTGTACATATCATATATTGTTAAATGATGAGGCTAAAGTAGTGAGGCAGGAACAACATCGATTGAACACAAACCTCCTAGAAGTTGTGAAAAATGAGGTAACAAAATTATTGGCTACTGGAATCATTTACCCCATCTTTGACAGCCAATGGGTTAGTCCTGTTCAAGTAGTTCCTAAATAAACTAGCCTTACTATAATCAAAAATAAAAATAATGAATTGGTTCCAACTCGTGTTTAGAATAGTTGGCATGTCTACATAGACTATCGTCAACTAAACCAACATACTAGGAAGGACTGTTTCCCTTTGCCATTCTTTTACCAAATACTAGAGATGCTAGCGGGTAAGTCCCATTACTGTTTACTTGATGGGTATTCTGGATATTTTCAAAGCCATATTTCCCTCGAGGATCAGGAAAAGACTACCTTCACTTGCCCCTTTGAAACATTATCCTATAGAAGGATGCCATTTGGTTTGTGCAATGCTTCGTGTACTTTCCAGCGATTCATGGTTAGTATTTTTTTGGATTACCTGGAGAATTTCATGGAAGTATTCATAGATTATTTCACTATTTATGGCTCTTATTTTGATGAATTTTTTAGTAGTCTTGCTTCAGTCCTACATTTCTATATTGAAAATAATCTCATATTAAATTATGAGAAATTCCATTTCGTGGTGTGACAAGTTATAGTTTTGGGACATGTCATTTCTGGGGATGGAATCCAAGTAGATAAATCAAAAGTGGATGTCATTTCTTCCCTACCATTCCCAAAAAATGTACGGGATGTGCAGTCTTTCCTAGGTTATGCTAGATTTTTCCATCGTTTCATTCGTGACATTAGTAAAAATGCACTCCCTCTCTCCCGATTACTCCAAAAAGAAAAAAGAATTTGTTTTTTATAAAGATTGTGAGAAATCTTTTAATAAGTTAAAATGGAGTCTCACTTCACCCCCGGTAATCCAACCACCTCGGTGAGATTTACCATTTGAGATCATGTGTGATGCCTCTAACTATGTAGTTGGGTCAGTTTTGTTACAAAGGGTCGATCGAGCTCTACATCTCATTGCTTATGCCTCACGTACTTTGGACCCTGCCCAAGAAAACTACACCACAACTGAAAAAGAATTCCTTTCCATTGTGTTTTCCTTGGATAAATTCAGGTCGTATATTTTAGGGTCCAAAGTCATTGTGTTCTTAGACCATGAAACCCTCCAGTAGTTTCTTAAGAAACTGGAATCCAAACCACGTCTCATTCACTGGATGCTCCTCCTTCAAGAATTCAATCTAAAAATTAGAGATTAAGGGAGTAGAGAATGTGGTGGATTACTATATCAGTAGGATTCCCCCATCCTCAGACATTGACTCATCCCCCTGTATTACTATAAATAACATGTTTCCCAATGAACAATTGTATCGAGTGCAAGATGATATTCCTTGGTATTCCAAAATTGTAAATTATTTGGTAGCATCTTTCATTCTTACTGATTACAACAAAAACCAAGCCAGTTGTCTAAAACATGAGTCTCGTTGGTACATTTGGGATTACCCCTACCTTTGGGACAGATGTAGTGATCAATTCCTTAGTCGTTGTGTCCCCGATAGAAAGTTTTAGTCCGTCTTTAGATTCTTTCACACTCTTTCTTGTGGGGGCCACTTTGGACCCCAACGGACTACTTGTAGAATCCTTGATTTTGGTCTCTTTTGGCCAATACTTTTTTTGGATGCCCATGATTTTTTTAAATCTTGTTCTCATTTTCAAATAATGTTTAATGTATCTATAATAAATAAAATGACACAACAACCATTTCTCTTTCATGACATTTTTTATGTTTGGGGTATTGACTTTATGGAGCCATTTCCCAATTACATTGGAAACTTGTACATTCTTATGGTAGTTGATTACGTGTCAAAATGGGTAGAGTCATGAGCTACAAGGACTGATGATTCTAAGGTAGTTATAGAATTTTTGAGAACCCAAATCTTTTGTAGGTTTATCTTACCTAGGTCCATCATCTTTGACCAGGGTTCTCTTTTCTACAACCGAACAATTCAATCACTTTTGTGTCAATATGGGGTCAGTCATCGAGTTTCTACTGCATATCACCCACAGATAAATGGTCAAGTCGAGGTGTCAAATAGATATGTAAAACAAATTCTGGAAAAAATGGTTCAACCCAACAGAAAATATTAGAGTCTTAGAATTGATGATTCATTATGGGCTTACCATACTACCTTTAAAACTCCCATTGGAATGTCACCTTATAAGCTTTTTTTTGTAAAAATTTGTAACCTCCCTATTGAGATTGAGCATCGGGCCTACTGTGCCATTAAAAAAATGCAATTCTAAGATTTCTGGTGCAGGTTCTCATAGGAAGTTGTAGATTCATGAGTTGGAGGAAATGAGGGGAGATGAATATAAAAACTCTTGGATTTATAAGGATCTAACTAAGGCTACCCACGGTCATCTTATACTTCATCGTCAGTTCCACATTGGGAAGAGGGTCCTCCTTTATAATGCAAGGGTAAAATTTTATCTAGGTAAGCTCCGTTACCTCTGGTTTGTCCCATACACTGTTATTAATGTATCTTCATTTGGTTTTATTCAGGTTTAAAATGAATAAACCAAGGAAACCTTCACTTTCAATGGGAAACGGCTGAAGCACTTCCACGAAGCCCTTATGGAGTTCCTGATGGAGGAACTCCATGTTCAAGAAGTAATATATGAATGAAACTCGCCAGGTTTTATCCTTCCTTACCAAATTCTATTCTATTATAGTAAGGACAGTACACACTTTAGTTGTGGGGGGATGGGTACATTCCTGGGTTAGTTAGGATTTTTCATCATCTTTCTTTTTTTCTCTTTTTCACCTTCTTTATGGTATTTTTCCTTTCCCCATCTTGTTTAGTTCATTATATTTTTCATCATCTTTCTTTTTTTTCTTCTCTTTTTTACCTTCTTTATGGTATTTTCACTCCCCCCCCCTTACGGTCACAAAATAATGGAACTTACTGAAAATGCATGTTGAATTTTTTTATTCCATGTTGATTTAAAATTTAATGAAAACCTGACACTATTATGGAATGAATGTTTGTATGGATTTAACATCAGGAAGTGATTTTTAGTGAATTGGTTCTCTATCAATGATATAAATAGTCGTATCTCTGCGAAACCTTTGAGATGATTGATTCCCCTTGTGTGAGTAGTTTTTGGGAAAACTGTGTCACTAGTATCTCCAAACATTTTTTCACTAAACCACAAAGTGTGAATATTTATTACTTAATAGAAGGTAAATATATGTTAGGTTAATATTTTTCATCTTAAATTTATATTTCTATATGTTTGTTCCTTATCTGATGTGTTTCATTACTGTACCATATTGACCTATGTGTGTGTACCTGTTATTCGACTGTTGTACGCCATTAAAAATAAAAAAAAGATCAAAATAAAAAAAAATGGGTTGTCTTAGGAAGTTCAAAAACCACTCCTCCTCAACCTTTGATCTTGTTATAACTATTACAATTAGTGTGGTGGGGAGATCAAACCAGGGTTGAGAGATGAGTGTGATATTTCTTCCAAATGAAACTTATGAAAAAAAATATATTAAATGATGGGAGTGATGAAATGTGAAAAATATGGGGATATCTAGGTTGGGAGCTTATGGTTTGACTTCTAGGAATGCTTAAGTGAGTGGGTCTTGAAATATGATTGCAAAGGATGTAGGGCAGGTTCGGTGGAAAAAATCTTTTAAGCTGAAAAATGTTAAAATAACCGATATTTATTGGATAAAATGTATAAAGAATAGCATGGAATGGTTTTCACACACACACATGAAGAGTTAGGGGCATGGTCAACTTCTGAATTCCTTTCTCAATTTTTTATCATGAATCTCTATGAATTTCACTATGATATGATTTATGAGACATCTTTTTTCCATTTTCACTAAGAAGAACTCCTTGGTATGGTTTGTGCATTGATCACATTACTTTAAGGAATTAAAATTTTCTCAGATGTTAAATCTTCAGGATGTTGGTAATATATACATGCATAATTTTTAAAAATGTAACTTTTCCCAAGAGTGCAAATGTTTAGTAGTGGGGGTGTAATCGTACCACGATTCACTATGTCATTTTCATCCTTACACCATTGTATTAAACTGAATTTGTATTGTAAATTCCAAATATAATAAAAAAATGAAATTAATGTTTTATTCAGTTAATATATGTTTATAACTGTTAAAAAAGGAAATGTTACTTGTTTTGATAATATCCTTTAAGGTGGAAGTGATTTGTAAGACCCATGATGAAGTCCAAGAAATATGGGCCAAACTGCACAGGATCCAAACACACCAGTGGATTAATCCACACACTGCTACTAGATAGTGCATCCAAATGGGCTGAGATTTTGTGGTCTAGTCCAAAATATAATAGTATACATTTCATATCAAGGAACCCAATCCCGATTTGGCATCTAAGGGGCCCATCCGAACTTATTTGTCCAAGACACTGAATATGCACAAAGTCAAAAGTGGCATTCTGTAATATGTCAATATCTCAAGATTTGATTGTCCAAATGATGCCAAACTTTTTGTGGTGATAGTAAATATGTGGGGATACATCTTTAAAGTTTTTTTAAAAGGGTTATTTGACTGTCTAATAGCCGAAAACCATTCTTTATGTAGTTTATCAAAATATGGGTGCCCAAAACCACTCCACATTTTGGCTATAAAAAGGCACCTTGGGAAACCCATTTGGGAGTTCGAACCAGAAGTGAATCTCTACCATTTTGAGTCCTAGAGGAGTCTCCCCCTTATCCTAGAAGTTCTGGAGTCCCCTATCCTCATAGGGGGATCAAATATGAAGGTGAAGTTCCACCTGAGCCTCCTCCTCCTCTCGATGGTGAGCTAAACGGTCGACAATCATTTCGAGGGAGCTTCACACACTTGGGAGGGAGTTCCGGAACTAGTTATTATACTGTTTTTGTATAAATTTTTTTGTTAAATATTTTAATTATTTCTTATCTTGACATGATTCTCCCATGAATTTATTTCTTTTGATATAATTAAGTGAAACATTTTTTATTTTAACATAGATTGGGTTGAAATTTCAAGTGGGAATCTTGGGTTGTTCCAATTGGACAACACAAGAATCCTTTCTATCTCATGCATATATAAGATTTCAGTATGATTTGGTATCCATTGTTATATAATTGAGAACCAAACCTTGAAAACATGATCGTTGTTTCAAGGGTTTCTTTTTTGCACATCGTTTTAAGGGGTAAGAGGGTAGTTAAGATCTTGACAACCTTCAACCAAATAATTAAACAAAACCATGTGAAATTTTTAGAGCAATGAACTATCCAAGATGTGTAGTAAACTTGAAATGATCTCCTTATCTCATAATTCTAAAACACCAATTTTATTTATCAACTATTAAACTCTTTAATTAAGTCATTTCATTTTTAAAACTGTTTTCAAAACCACCCCCTCTTTTTGTAAATTTTATTAAAAATACCCACTGAAAACATATTAACGCTCCTTGAGAGATGACCTAGGGTATTCCCTATAATATAAATAAATATTAAAATCATAATCAATTAGACATGTCATGAAAATATGGTCACCTTATCTGACCCATTAGACACTTTAAACACACTTAAACACACATGGTTAGGAAAATTCTAGTATAATATTACCTCAATTGAGAACCCAAGCCATTATAACCTACCTACTATACAAAAACTCATCCCTAAGCCATCTTGGGTCACAAAACTAACCAAACCTAACAAAAACTGAAGCTCATCACTCAACACACTCCCAAAACATAGATATTATGTTGAACGCATCTGTATCAACTAAACCACTCCACACATCGATGGTAGCATACTCAATCACCATCTTAGAATGATCACATTCCCACCATTAAAACACCATTATCCTATATCATAATATATTCAAAACCCTTAACTAGTTCCTATCCATTTCATTACACATATATGCACACCATGCATCAGTATCCATCACATAAATCCAAAACTAACATTCTCATGGTGTACCTATAACTACTAGAAGATCACCATATCTCTCCAAATATGTTAACTTGATCATGTCTAACTAACCCGAATCCCAACTCTATGATTTATTTCCTCCTTGTGGAGTCACACATGATTCCAACCGCTACTCTCACTATTAGGTACTTTATCCACTTCATGACCCATGTGTGTAGCCAAATCCTAAATTTCGCCTCCCAACATATCACTTGGCCTTACCTTAGATTCCTAATTCTGAATTGATCCCCAACCTTTAGTTAACTATGATTTCATATGGTAAGACATGTCTAAATAACCCATATGGCCACAAAATCAACACTCATTTTGCAATCAATCACACTGGACCCAAACATGCCTTATTGGCCCGCACTGAAAACACCTTACTGATGACACACTCCACGGTGGGTAAAATATCATTTGTATTGACTTTATCCACTACTTAGCTTCTTGGGGTTTTCCCTCTTCCTAAAAAAGGGATTATTTTGTTATTAGAACTCTCATTTTTTGTATTCCATGCATGGATCAACTCCCTAATCTCCACAATCAATGCTATATACAACTAACACCTAGAATATCATTGACCAAATATTCAAACCAATTCCCTATCTTCTATAGCCTCTCTAGCTAACCTAAGAACCCTAACACCTCTATTTGTGGATAATGCTCTTATCTACCATTTGGGGCCTTAACCTAATCATGCCTTGGTGGTACCACATATCCTCCCTACTAACACTTCAACAAAGTTCATCAAGGTGGAATCTTGTTGAGATACAAATACCATACTCAACATAGAAATAATAAACTAGATATCATAAATATGGAAAGTTATAACATGCATCACATCACACTCACCCATGCACTTCCCTACCTATAACCAGGTCCCACATCATCTGGGATTAAGGCCTCAACTATCCATGTTAGTGTAATGCCCAGACCCCAGTTACCCAAAGCTGGTGCATTATTTTAATACATTATCATGATCACAAGAGATCAAGTCCCAAAAGACTAATCAGTTTACCCATCTTGGAAAATAGATTACATACATTAACATTACATTACACTTTCTAACATACAACACAGCATAAATAATCCTTTCATAACTCCATTATTCCCTTAGCTTAACCCTACATATAAATCATAATACACTTCTTGGAATCCTGGGAAAATAAAACATAAGAAAGGGGTGAGCTTAGATGCTCAATTGGTTAAATAATTTAGCAGAAGCTATAAAATTTTAAGGCAAGATGTGTAATAAAAACAACAGCCTTTTAAACATAAAATTGAACATAATATGGAAAAAATAAATAAAACATTACCATATAAACATGCACATGGATATTCTACTAGTTGAATAATCACATGTAATAACTAATTTTATAATGAGGGAATGCATAATGTCGGACATTATAACCACATAGTCAAGGCCTCATGCCAAGACTACAAATAAAAAAAATTCAATGCCTTGTTCCAAGACGCTAGTTTTTCTCATGAGACCTAATGATACATCGAGGGGCTATAGTGAGCCTTTCCTGTTACTTACTAAGTCCAATGCATTCCTCATATGAAAAGGTCGAAACATAACATAAATATTCATATTAAAACTAGCATATGAAATGACAATACTTTAACCATAAACCATGAATGGTATAAAAATAGCACAACCATAGTAAAAAATATCATAAATCATTCAATACAATATGGAAGATTGTTTTATAATAAATCAACCTCAATCAATAATAATATCTAGTAAATGATGTTGACATAGTTGAAAATGATCAGTAAAACTCTTTAAGAGAAATATCACTTTTTCTGTGAAATATTTTAAAAAGACACACACTTATAAAGGATTTAATTTAAAAGATATTTTTGAATCAAAGTGTCTCATACCACTTTGAAACTTTTTAAATAAATTATCATTTTAAAAAAATCATTTCCATATAAATAAATCCTTAAAATCCTTTTGAAAACATGGACATTAATTAAAAAGATTTAGAAAAATAAATCATTAAATCATTTAAAATGATGATCTTACTAAAGATTCACTTTCAAAAAACCTTAAAATATTCTTTTTGAAAACTTTTTTATGAAACATAGACATTGATGATAAATATGTCTCATTAAATACTTACACATAAAGAATTTCGGATAATAATGAGATTAAGGAATTAATCCTTACCTTGTACTTTCCTTTGGTTGAGGGTACGTTTAACCTCCTGTATAATGACCATAGTATGTTATTAAATTGTAATAGAACCATATTAATATTTATGATATCATAATTGATTCATTTATGACTTTATACTACCTGTTTAATAATAATTTCCATGCTAAAATAACATTTTAGGTAATAATCGCTTTCTTTATCGTACATGTTTTAACTTGTTATTCTTGATCGTATCACTTATATCACGATTTAATTGCTTCCAGAATATAAAAAATTATTTATTTATCATATATATTTAGAATATTAATATTCATAATTTATAGATATATGAAATGGAAAAAACTTTTTATGGAGACAGTAGGTCATACGTACGCATAAATGTTGTTTCTGTTTTCATATCGTATTGAACGGAAGTAAGTGAATGAGATATATGTATATATATATATATATATATATCTAGTAGCATTATTATTTCATATATTTCATACTTATTAATAATATATATTTTTATAATCATCGTTGAATGGTAAACGTGGAAATGAATCTCATCGTGTTGTGGAGACGGTAAGTCGTACGTACGCATGAGCGACGATATCATTCTATTGGTGGTGAAATCGTATGTAATTGGATGGTATATTATATATAAATAATAATTAAAATGTTATATTTTTTATTTACATAAATTATACTCATTATTGTACCCATCCAAAAAATGAAGTGTTGAATAACAAACTACACCATGGCGTGGAGACGGTAAGTCGTACGTATGCACATATGGTGAATTTTTCATTCATAGGATGGATAAGATAATGAATATGGTTGTAACATATTTATAATAACATCACATTATTTATAAGGTACTGGATTTATTATTTTGATATGGAAACAAAAAAGAAAGAGGAAGTGGAAGTGGAAGAAGAAAAGAACTTTGAAATAGGTGATGAAATAATTACCTCTTATTCGGGTTCTTCTTTTTGATTTGAACAAAAGGGCTCCTTATGTTGGATTTATGATCAAATTAAGGATTATAGGTTGAAGTGAGGGTAGTTGAGAGGATATTTGAGTAGGGTTTGACCGATTCAAATGGATTTGGATGTATAAATTTAAGAGAAGGGGAAGTACCCTTTTATAAGAGAGGTGAGGGGCACTTTAGGAAGAGCTTGAAATATTAATTTATTCTAAAATCATTTTCGGTTTCTAATACCTCCAAATGGATTTATTTCGAGCCTAAATTGGGTATTGGTCTAAATATTCTCAACCAATGTGTTTTAGACAAGTTTAGGTCACCATATTAACCTTATATTTTAGATTCAACACTTAGTTAAATAGTTTAACTTTAACCATGTCTTCTTGTATTTTTATATTACATGGTTAATAAACATACTAAAAATGCCAATAGAACCTCAAGTGGTTCATTAATGACATATATATAATTAAATAAGTACTTTGGCCGAATATTAGATTTTTAGGAATATTATATTATTTAAGAAAATAGTATTTTTTAAACTCATTTATGTCAATTTTGACACTATTTAGTGTTTGGTTTTTGTGAATGTCATCAAAACTTTATTACTTCAAAATAAATAAATTGAATCAACCCTAAAATGTAATATTCACCTATAAAATTAGTGTATGGAATCAAAACTTTCAGATTCTATTTATTTTAATATTTATAATACCATTTATTTGATTCTTTCATTGATAAGGTAATTACTGCATCATCATTGTGTCATAAATAAATTTAATTATTTAAAGTTTAAAAATTATAAACAAAATACCATGATGTAGGAAATATTTTTATCTTTATAATGAATATTTATAATCTAATTTATCTTATGCATAATCCTATATTAAAAAAATTAGTTATTAAAATTTGAATTTAACATTTTTAACTCTTTTAAATAAAACATAATAAATGTCCTAATCTAACCCAAGTGAATAAAAAAGGATCATAATTTTTTAATAAGGTTGATTTTGGTCTAAAAACACTTATCCAATAGAATTAGAATGTGTTTTGGGGTAATTTTATATTATTATAATATTATTTTTACCTTTAATTACCATATTTAATTTTAACTGTGGTAAATAAAATTTATAAGTTACTATTCACAAAAAATTATTTTCATCTTATTAAACCATACTTTACTTACTGATTTCAACTATGTTTCTCATATTTTTGAAATTTAATTCACAGAAAAGGTAAAAGTACGTTTTATGCAAATTTGCAAATGTGCCTAGAAGGTGGGTAAAAGACGTTAAAAAGTTCAATAAAATTTTATATATCTAATATTATTATAAAATATATCTAATGAATTAAACTAAACTAATATAGGTGTTATGTATCTATTTTTACTTTATAATAAATTTAAATTAAAAAATATATTTAAATAAAAAAGTTGGTTTTTATGTACTATGCAATATTTTTCACTATTCATCAAAAATTGAATGTGTTCAAAAAAATACCAAAAATACAGACTAAGATAATTTTGATATTATGAATTAAAAAATGATGTCTATTTTACCAAATTCAAAATATAGAAGTTTCATTAATTAATTTAAAATTAATTCTCGTTGTCAAAACTAGAAAGTGGGTTTTTGAGAAGTAAAAACTATCAAAAGATTGATATGTGTTTATGTCCAATTTAAATATAAAATTACTTAAAATGAACAAAATTGGATTAAATGATAAAAATATAATCTAGTTAAACTTCAAAACCATTCAAATTTGTAGTTTAATACTTATTTTTATTAAAAATTTGTTTTCAATTACAATTTAGTATTTTTCACTATTCATCAAAATATGAAAGTTATCAGAAAAACACAATAAAATTTATTGAAACTAAACTTTTATATCTCTCTTCTAAATAAAAAGTTTATTTTGTCAAATTTAATATATAAGTGTCAAATATTGGATTTAAAAATGGTTCTCCATTAAAAGGTGGTAAAATTTTATTTTCTGAAAAACACTTCCTTTATCTAAAAAATTGAATTTGTTCTTATATTATGTCTAATAAATACATAATATGGATGTTAAAATTATATAGAGTATATAAAATTCAAAATTCAGTTAATAATATTCATAACCACTTTTTGAACGGCTAGTTTGGTAAGTTGTGGTGCGCTTGAACTCAGTGTTGCGCGTAGCGCAAGCTATTAAATTACTTTAAAGAGATAACATACTATAAAATCCTAGGGTGTTAAAGTTAGTTTAAAGTACCACACACCCCACACACACATAGTATCAATATACTCACGAACACTAAGGATCACATACATGTTATGGCTAAGTATAATTCCATGAATAATCTATATGGAAAAAACCATATAGGTTACTTCTAACATTTGAACCCCTTATCATTACAAAACTAAAACCAAAATTGAAACCATCTGTAGAAAAAAAATGTTATATGATCCCTAAATTCTTATAATGATTCATGATACCACCTCTTACATCTATGGTCCAATAGTCACAAAATAAATCAATAACATCAAATACTATAATTATCTAGATCAAATAACAAAACCTTAATCACAAAAACAAAAATAGTAACCATGGTTTCCTCTAACAACTTATGCATTATCCAATGTATATGTTAGCTAGGTACAAAGCATTAAGTCTAACCCCAAGTCCCAACACATCCCTAAACCTCCACCTACCATATCCCAAATAAAAAACGAAACCCAATCAGTATCATTTTATATTAACCTTCTATAATGAAAATTTTTATGTCACAATCATGATGTCATTATCAAGTATAAACATCATTATTTATTTATTTTATTAATTTTCTTTTTTCTTGGAAAAAATTTACTTTGATAATTTTAAAATGAGGGATTTGTGCATATAAAATGGTTTTTTCATGATTAGTGCCAACCATGGTACCCATTCATGCAGAAAATGAAACATATTTAAAGGTGCTTACACTATTGGTGCAAAGTTTACCAAACCTTGAAATAAAACTGTGTAGCTATTCCAGACATGTATGGTTCCATCCACATAGTTAGTGAATGGTTTGGTAAACCGTAAAACTAAACCATGTGTCCTGCCTAGGTTTTAAAAAATGTGATTTTACTAAACTATATATAAATGTTTTAATTTATATCATCATCTCCTCTCTCCCCATTCAAACCTGTCAAGTCCCTCATGTGTTTATACCCTCTATTTTTTCCTTTTATATTGATTTCATGTGGGTTTTCACAAATATTATTCTATAAATTTCCATGTAAATGTCTATCTTCCTTCTTCCTTAGTTCTATCCTCTCCCTCTTATTAGTTATATTTCTCCCCTTTGGCCATGGTGTAATAGGGTTTTTATTTCATGAATCTAATGGTAACAGTTGTCATGTTTCAAGATTTATATTTTAAATTAAATTCCTCTCATATTCATCACTTGTAGATTAACCATGTTCTCCAAGGGTTTAATTGATAAAGGCAATTGGTTTCATGAGTTACTTTTTTGTAAGGAATGTTAAGTGTGTGATTACTTTTAAAATAGTGTTTTAAATTGTTTTAAAGAATTTTATACCTTCATTATGGATTTTTATTTATATTTTATACTTTTTTATTCTTTTACATTTAATATGAGTGATCAAGGTTCTTTTTAAGGAATGAGTATGAATATAATTTGTTAACACCCATTACGTGTTTGATAAAAGGAAAATTTTAAATGAAATGAACCTATAGAATAGTTTTGAAACTAAGACTATAATCCTTTGAAAAATTATAAAACATGGGAACACCATGTGATTAGATGGGTCACCTAGGACAAGTACTGCTTGGAATTTGATATTCTCTTCTTAACCTTTTACTATTCCACTAACTATAGTTCTACTATGACTTGGATGTAACATTACCACATGTAATTTGTTATTTCTCTCCCTAGAAAACCATGCATAATTAGATATGATTGGTTTTGAACATATGGAAGTACAAGAATCTTATCATGACTTCACCTTAGCTACCTTAGGTATTCTTACATTATGATTGATTTAAAATTTTTGTTTACATGGAAAATACTATCATATTTAAAATGTTATAGATCTTGTTATGTATTAATTTCCTTTAAAATGTTAAAAGGAATATTTCTGTATGGATTATTTTCAAACTAGCATGAATTGACTATCTAATCATGGTTGCTCATATAAAAGTTTGTGGGTTATTATTGTGATAGTTATACCCACGCCCTATATATAGTAGTTGGATATATTTGAACCTTGTTTTGAATTATATATATAAAGGAAAGACACCACTATGAGGAGGTGGATTTCCTTTCTAGATAAACTTAGGTTGATGGTAGTGACATAGTGGGAGTGATCACTTGTGTCACATGGATATGGGTATCTATTTTTTGGTTTATTTTTTCTCTTATAGTAAGACCATACTCATGTATTTCCATTTTTTCTTCCCATCTCGTCCCATTTTTATACTTGTATGCACTAATCATTTTAGTTGTGTGTGGATAATTCTTTGTGTTTTTGTGATTGTATGTTATTTTCTACTTGATATTTTTTATATTGTGTCATATTGATAAGTTATGGTTATATTTTTATTTATTTGGATTCGTGACTAACCTACTTATGGAAAGGTCATGATGGGTTCTTAGTTGGATCCCTTTTTTTGATAGTGTTTTGGAAAAATAGTTCCCAAGGTATGATTCCTGGTTCTTATGCACAAATTTCCAACCCATGGGGATCAGGAACACCCTTTGGGGCCTATCATGGGCTGACTCGGATAATAGTTCTGGGGTATCCGGGGTTATTTCATGAAAAATGGTGTCATAACCCCATTGTGATTTATGATATTTACGAAGTTAAGGTAGATATAAGTTAGAATTGTCCAAACATTAAGGGTAGGTTCTGAGTGGGTGTCAGGAAAACACTCATCATAACATAACTCAAATTTCCATGGGATGTTTATAAATGAAGATTTATGAATGTATTTTTATTTAGTTTTAGATTTTTGAATAATTTTTGGTCAAATAATAGAGGTATGGATAACATTATTAGGGTGCATGGTTAATGCGCATAGGCTACAAACTATGTAGTGAACCCATTCAACCCAAATAGAATATTTCCACTATGCCCCCACATACTTGGTTGATAATTTGATAAACTATGTGTCTAAATTTACCCATCCAATCTGGCCTCCATGGTTGGTGTATGGTTTAATAAACCTTACATTGTGGTAATTTTGATGATTTATGTGTTTTATCTCTTTTAAAGTACTAATTGTTATTATTATAGCTATTTTATGGGTTTTTATTATTTTAATTGATGTTATTATCCAGTTTATTGATCATATATATATATTTATTTGTTTTCATGTAGTAACATTCCCCCTCAAAGACCTCCATTGAACCCTCTAGAGGGAGCTATAGATAACTTCCCATGAGCTAAACCTCTAATGGAACAAAAAAATGATTGAAATGGTGGTGAGAACCATTTGATCCATAGAATATTAATAAATCCTTGACCTAGTTCATTCTATATAGGAAATTCTAGTTCCAAGCTAAGATAAGGATCGATCTTAAAAGTTTCTTTGCTATAATAATATATCCTTTCAAGGAAGAAACAATCCAAAAGAGGCAGAGGATTAGTTCAATAATATAAAAAAATCAATTAATAGAGACTCTAGATGATATTAAGGTGAAATTTTAAACCATTTTTCTTGAAGTTCCCAATTATAAATGGTGGGATTAGTTTATTAAAATATAAGCTTCATGATATCCTCAATTGGAATGATTTCAAGGTTATATTTATCTTACAGTTTTATCCTGACACAATGGCCAGAAAAAATATTAGGATTTTTCTAGATTCATCAGAGCAACATGATAGTTATGAAGTATGAAAACCATTTCATAGAGCTCATATATTTTTCTCCCAATATGGTTTCAAATGATGGGTTAAAATACCAATGGTTTTAAATGGGTCTCTGAACAAACATTTGATCTCAGATATTTCTATTAAATCCCCCCACTTATGTGGAAGTTTTAGATCAATCCCTAATCATGGAAATATATCAATATTGGTTTTCATGGATGATTGATGCTCCTGCCATTCCTATTATAATTGAAGGTATTTTTTATAAAATAATAGGAATTGTGATGAACCTAGGATAGGAAGTGGCAGTGGCTCTAGGAACCCATCCTAGATGGTATCGTTGACAACCATGGGTAGTATACTTATTATCTACTATAAATGTGGACAAGCTAGGCATGTGAGACCTTCATTCCAAGAATCACTTGAGGATTATCACACATGTTTCTGTTTGATCCATCTACAAAAAGAAATTAGATCCAACCCCTCTCATATAATCAGTACAGACTCTTCATCTCTTATGGGATCTATAGTTTAGTCAAATGTCTCTATAGTGGTAGGACCAAAACATCATGGGAGTATAGGTAGTAGTGTTTTATATTATAGGTATATCTAGTTGATCTATGAGACTTAGGTTAGTGGAAAAACTCATTCCCATTCATAAGTGGTATAGTCATATGCACTAGATCAAGTTCCTGTAGAATCTAAGGAAATACCAGTAACTATGTGAGGTACCATTCTCAATGAATCATTTATGGATACTGATTTATTTGATACAAGTTCCTAACATTCATTTATACCTTCTTGTACCATGTATTTAATTAAATTCCATCTAATATTATTCCATATGTTATGGAAATATCTATAAATCTTGGGAATAAAAAGTGTGTGGCTTCTGATTCCCTTTTTACTGTATATCCATATCAAAGGTAGAGTTTTCATGGGACTTTATTATTCTTGAGATTGATACCATTAATATTATTAAACAGATTTATTGTATGACTACCTTAAAATAATGAATTTATTTTTATCATTGTAGGGTGACCTTTAGTTCCCCTGATATAATCTTTCATTTATTTCAATGAGAATAGGACATACAGTCTAGTTAGGTAGGACATTATCTTCCCAAGTTTTATAGATTGATATGTTAGATATCATCTCTTTTGGTATAGTCTGATAAAGGAAACATTGGGATTGATCTTCCTCTAGTGGTTAGGGAGTTTACCAAAGATTTTCTAGATTACTTCTTATGGTTACCTCTATATATGTAAGTCAAGTTTTCTATTGATCTGGAATCTTAGATGTAGCTAATTTCATTACCATTATATTAGAAGGTACTAGTAGAATTAAATTAGTTAATGGTTTGGTTGGATGATTCAGAATATTAGGGCTTCATTCATCCTAATATATCTCCATGGGATTATTTGATTCTCTTTTAAAAGAATGAATATGGTACTCTTTTCTTATACATCAATTATAGAAAGATTTGGGTGAGAAATAATAATAAATTTCTCTTACCCCACATTGATGAACTCTTTGATAAATTGAAAGGGAAAAGGTGGTTCTCAAAAATTGACCTCCAATTAGGATATCACCAGAATAGGGTAAAGGGGTTTAATATTCCAAATACTACTTTTATAAGTGGGTTTGGTCATTATAAATACCTAGAAATTTTTTTAAGTTTAACTACTTCTCCCATGATATTTAAGGATCTTATAAACTAGATATTTTATTGATACCTCAACTCCTTCATCATGGTGTTCATGGATAAAATCTTGGTCTATTATAAAACCAAAGTGGGGCATGAGAATCATTTAATAATTTAATTGGTAACTATATATCATCATCACCTTTATGAAAAATCATCAAATTATAACCTATGGATATGGGAAGTTGGTTTCTTTGGAAATGTGGTATTAGAAAAATACATTTTAGTAGATCCTGAAAAGTTGATAGTTTTTTAATCTTGGTAAAAAACAAAAAAAAATCTTTGAGATATGAAGCTTATAGGGGATAGTAAGATATCACCAGTGATTTGTTAAGTATGTCTCTAATATTTAATCACCTTTAACTGCTCTCACTCAAAAGGGGGTGAATTTTCTATAGATCCTTAATTTTTAAGTCTCTTTATATGAGTTTAATAAGATTTTAACATCAAACCTCCTTTTGATTCTATAATAATCTTGAAAGTTCTATGTTATTTATTATGATGCATTAGGTATGGAATTGGATTTCATTCTTATGTGGGGTGATCAAGTGGTGTAGTTTGGTTCTCTTCAACTTTGGAAACATGAAAAGAATTACTTGACCCATGACCTTGATCTAGAAGTAGTTATGAATTCTCTATATTTGTAGGGAGAGATATGTGGTGTATTTTTTCATAAAAGTTTGAGTTATATATTTTCACAAAAAATATTTAAATCTCATAAATAGTTGATAGGTGGAATACCATCATGAATTTTATTTTGATCTTTCCTATGTGTTGGGAAAGATAAATATGGTTGTTGATAATATTAGTTGAAAGTTCTCTTTATAGTATTTGAAAGAGTATAGAGATGAGTGGAATTTTATGAGTCTCTTTGATCAGATGCACTTAGATGTAAAAGAATATAAGGAGTATATGTTTCTTGAAATAATTAAGTTAACACATTATCTTCTTGAGTTTATTCATAATAAGAAGATAGGGGTTGAGGACTTTTAGTGTATAAAGATAATTATAAATGGTGGGGAGACCACCAGTGAGTGATTTATATAATCTGAGGGTTTTAATTATTTTAGGATTCATTATGTTTTTCGTATATCCATGTGGATGGTATTGATAAAGGATTTCCATCACTCTCAATAGGTTATCCATATAGGAGATACTAATATTTATTATGGAATGAGGATCTAATATTAGTGACCTAGTATGCGACATGTTATAGAAGATTTTATGTCACGACAATATACTTTTCAACAGGTTATAGTGGGACATAAAAAAATTATAGTTTTCTTCTTTCTCTTCCTATACTCAACTTGAAATGGGATGAGATATCCATGGAATTCATCATCAGGTTACCTTATACCCCTTGGAGAAATAATTCTATCTGGTTTGTGATTGGCTGATTAAAAAAACATCTCACTAAATAATGATTAAAGATATCACTAAATTAGAGGATCTTGGAAAATTGTATGTGTAGTAGATCATGATATTTCATGGGGTGCATTTTTCTATATTTTATTATATTGATTCTTAATTATCCTTTAAAATTTTTAAAGGTCTTTAAGAGGTAATTAGATCCTAAGTAATGTTTATTATAACTTATAATTCACAAAAATATGGGATGATGGATTGGGAAATCTATATTTTGGAGGATATACTTTGTTCTTGTGTCTTAGATTGAAGAGGCTCAGGGAATACCCATATGGAATTAGTTGATATCACTTATAATAATAGATATCATTATTATATCATAATGTATCCTTTTGAATATTTGTATGGTTGTCCATTTAAGTCTCCCCTCTATAATACTAATGTGGGTGAGACTTATCTAGTGGGACTAAGCATCATTCAGTAGATGACCAATAAAATATAGATTATTCAATAGAGACTAGTGAAAAATTAAAACCACTATAAATATTTTGTGTATCATTAGAATTTTCATTTTCAGTTTTCAATTGGTGACTAGATGTTTTTAAAGGTTCTAGATTAATTAGGTCACTAATAACTTGGTAAGAAAGGGAAGCTTACCCCAAGGTATGTGGGACCATTGGGGATCACTTAAAGGATTGGGAACATTACTTATTAGTTGTAATTTTCACCCCATATAACATAAACCCATAATTAATTCCATGTATCTCAATTAAATAAGTATCATCTTGATCCCTCCTATGTACTGAATTGGGAAGAGTTGGAATTAGAGTTGGATGTCTTGGTGATATAGCAACTAACCTGAATTGTTAATTCTCAGGATAAGGCGCTACATGGGAAATATAATACATTAGTTTGGGTATTATGGTAGAAAAGTTTTGATTCACATGATACTTGGGAGTGGGAATATTTTATGGGTAATCAATGATAATATCGTTTCTCTGACCATCTATCTTTGAACTAACTTCTAGGGTAGAAAAGTGTTGTGGTGGGGAAAATTATCACACTCATAATGTCATTTTCAAGTAAAAATTGAATTATTTGTTTATTTTTATTATTTTTATTTATTTTTTATTCAAATTTCCTTTGATATATTGAAAATGGAGAAGTTATTCATGTTTCATAGTTTCCACACAACTAGTGCAAACCACGCAACCCAACCATACTAAAACCGCAACAACTTTTAGAGGTGCTTGCACAGTTTGTGCATGGTTTGATAAACTATGTGTCTCTTCTGGGTGTTTCTAATTCCATTTGAAAATTTTGTGTATTTTTTGGTAGACCGTGTATTCAAACCATATATCATATCTAGTTTTTTAAAATTTTGATTTTACTAAACTACCCTTAATTGTTTTGATTTTTCTCAATCTCTTCTTTCTCCCCATTCAAACATATCATGTCCCACATGCATCAATATACTATCCTTTATCTATTTAGATTGATTTAAAGTGGGTTTTTACTAATATTATTCAATAAATATCTAAATAAGTGGCTATCTTCCTTCTTCTTCGGTATTATTATCTCCCTTTTCATAGATTTACTCTTCACCTTTGGACATAGTGGCCTAAGGTTTATGTTGTTAGGGTTTAATATAAAGTTTTGTGATGTTTATGGATTTAATTTTAAATCTATTGGTGTATCCTCTTTATCCCTTGTGGATTCACCCTATTTTATAGCAGTTTCATTGATTAAGGTAGGTGGTTTCATGATTAACTTTTGTTTAAGGAACCTTAAGTGTGTGTTTACTTTTAAAAGGGTGTTTTAAATTGTCTTAAATAATTTTATGCCTTCATTGAGGACTATTATTTATATTCTATAATTATTTTAGTTTTTTAATTTTGATATAAGTGATCATGGTGTTTTTGAAATCATGTGTATGAATGGAATTTGATGAAACTTTCTATGTCTTTGATAAAAGGAATTCTTAAATGATATAAACCAATGGAATATTTTTGAAAATGAAACTAGAACCCTTTGAAATAATTATAGAATATTGGAACCTCGAATTACTATGTGGTGTACCTAGGAAAAGTACCATTCAGAATTTCATATGTTTTCCCTAGCCTTGGATTATACCACTAACTATAACACTACTATGAATTCGATATGACAGTACTTCTAGTCATTTGACATAACTCTTCTCAGTTTGATGTGATTAGTTTTGAACAAAACAAAGTAAGAGGAACACAATGAGACTTTACCTTATCTACCATAGTACTTATTTCATTATTCTTGTCTTGAAATGTGTTTTGGAATCTAATTTTGTGTTTAAACTGTTATAAATCTTGTTATGTGTTACTTATCTTTAAAATGTTTAATGGAATAATTTCCTATGGTTTATTTTCAGACTAGCATGCTCTAATTATCTAATAATAGTTTATCATAGAAAAAATGGTGGGATACTAATATTATAGTTATTTTTTACATCCTACATACTGTTATTTGATGTATGTTGACATTATTTTGATGATAAAGGTAAAGGAAAAGAACCGCTGGGAGGAAATGGATTTTTATGAAATCTGAGCTTCGGATGATGGTGCTGACATGATGGGAATGATCCCTCATGTCACATGGATATGGGTAGTTTTATTTGGTTTTTTTATTTTTTTGTATTTTATTAAGCTTATAATATTATCGAGTTATTTTGGATTCCAATCTTATTCCCTTCTTGTACTTGTATGCTTGACTCATTTTGGTTATGTATAGATGATTCCTTATGTTTTTGCAATTTTTTTTCTTTGAAATTTAAATTATACTATGTCATATTGATGATTTATGGTTATAGTTTTATTTATTTGGATTTGTGACTCACCAAATTGTGGTTAGATCATGATGGGTTTCATATTGGATCCCTTTGTTTTATAGTCTTTTTATTTGGGAAAACCCATTCCCATGAAATGTTTCTTGATGCCAAGGAACTAGTTTCAAACCTGTGGGGATTAGGAACACCCCTTGGTCCTTATCACAGGCTAACATAGATACTATTTCAAGGGTTCCCTAGGTAGGTTCATGACATTGTATCATCCCTGACCTAGATCACTTAAACGGAACTTGAATTGGAGACCAATAAGAATGACTATCCTCACACCATAGGTTTCTGAATAGTGATGAGAGTCTAAGAGTATCATGAAGAGAATATACCCCTTGAATATAAAAATTACAACAAAAATGGAAGCATAAACATAAACATTCAAGCATGAAATAAAATTATTGGAATTATACCTTATGAAATAAGCTATTCCAAATGAATATCAACAATTCCATACCAGTCATGAAATATTAAAATGGATTTTCCTTAAGTTGATAATATAAAAATAGGTCCATTAACTATAAAATATGTCCCCTATCTTGGTATCAATGTTTCACCTGGTCTATCTCTAACCATCAACATTCGACTCATGCATCCATGACATAATTGGTAACTATAATCTAGAATTTTTACTTTTGTCTTAGCCTACATCATGATACATAAAGTATATAGGTTTCCAAGAGATACCATACAATATGTGAGTATAAAATTAGTAAGACACCACCAACAATGTACCTAGATAATATGTGTACATATAAGAGTGTATGAAAAGTGAAAATTATAATAACCAATGAAAACCACTCAACCCACTCCACATATACTCAATTATCCATGAATGAGCCTTTACCTTCTTCGGCCAGTTTTGGAGTGGGATGAGATACCCATCATCTATCATACTGGAACAAATATATACCTTCAATACCACTTTGTATCAAATGATGGTGAATTCTAACTACATCTTTTGAAACAACCATTCACAATAACCCTAGGAACATCCTTATATCATATCACATGTTCTATAGTAATCTGACCCCTTTAACAACCTCTGACTCAACAACTTGATGAAACCCAATGAAAGATAAACATTCATCCTTCACCAAGACCAACCTATAATCCCTAACATATCCCATATATAGAGTGAGTATCCTACTCCCAACTAGTGATCTAATTCACCCCCAAAACCCATGGACATGTATGGTGTATCCTACCTTGGAAATAATGGTTAACACCATCACCCCAAAGAAGATCTATATATAGAGGATACAACTAAAAACTAGTGGTATAAACCACCTCATGATCCCTATATTGTGTTCACATAACCTCAATATCCTTGGGCCTATGGTGAGTGTAAATCACCAATAACCTATGGATTTAACACATCCAAAAAATATTAGTCGACAAATTAATGATAGTGGTCATCACCAATCATTTCATAATAGTGAGTCTACATCACCCTATGAGCACACAATCAACACCCACCATGTTCCCAAGGAACCATCAAGTGAAAACTATCCCAAGTCCCATAATATAAAATTACAGCTCGACCATTGGTATAATGAAAACACATAATATCTCATCATCATAACTCTAATAAATCCACATTCCATAGACCTCAACCATCCTAGGAAAACCCTTGAGTACCCTAGAGACCATGAATAGTTTTGGTTTTGATCACTCGCATGACCCTACCCATGGTTGCATTTCACACAATGAATAAACATGCATGTAACATAAAAAATAGTTAGGTACCACCTACATTATACTATTATAGTCTTGCACAACCATCCACATTGTTGGATTTGAACAAAGGAATAAAAAATTATAAAATTGATTAAAAATACCTAAAATAATTATATTATATAAAACTCACTATAGGGGAAAACACTAAAATAGAGGGAAAATGAAGTTAAGCCTTACCTACAGTGACTCCTAGGGAAAACTATATGAAGAAATGGTGAATAATGAGTGAGATATACACCTTAGGAGAAAAAGGAATAAAGATATTGGGGGAAATCTCTCTTGGTTAGCTAAGGAAAAATGAGGGTCAATACTCATTTAAAAATAATTAAACAAATTAATTAAATAAATAATTAATTAAAATTTTAAAGAATAGACATACCCATATTGAGTACCCTCCCTTGGTCCATCAGTTACCCAATAGCCTTCCATGTCCACCGCTACTCAACCAATTCCACTGGGTACCCGATGCTAGACCACTGGGTACCTGGTACCCTATGTCTTCAAAAGATATAGCTCGACACCCTATCCCCTTTTCTAAAACTAACCCACAAGCCTTCTCTAACCCCTATGGAACTTCAAATACACCTAAACATACATGATTAGTCCACCCATGGACTCAAGTTACCTCACCTGATATCCTGGTACATTACAACCACCCCACCATATGACAACTCATCTTGGAGTCATCTTGAGTCAAAAAACTAGACAAACCCAACCAAAACCCAGGTTTCCCACTCACCACACTCTTGATACACCGAGATGATGCTGAACACATCCATATATTCTCATTCACCATGATCATCCAACTCAAACTTAATAATTCCTTCCATGGTCACTCTCTATTATAGGAATCACTTATCATGTCACTTTACAACTGAACCACTAAACACAATGATGGTATCATACCCAATCACCATCCTAAAAAACACACATTCCAAACTTCAAAAATCCATAATTCCACATCATACCCAATGACCAAACCTTAATCAGTACCTTTTCATTACATTATAAACATACACACACTATGAACTAGTATTCATCACATAAATTCAAAACCAATATGCTCATGGTGTACCTATAACTATCAATAGATCTCCATACCACTTGGAATATATCAGCTTGATCATGTCCAACTGACTTAAATCCCAAATCCATGATTATTTTCCTCCTTATATAGTCACACTTAGATTATACCACTAACCCCCCCCCACCCCACCATTGGGTATCTTGTCCACTTCTATGACTCACACATGTCAAAAATTACCAATTTCCACCTCTAGACATAACTTCTGATCCTACCATAGATTCTTGATTTTGAATTAATCATTGAATTTCATATTAATATAAGGTATTATAGAAAATCTACTCCAAATGACCCATCTTTCCATGAGATTGACACTCCTTTGACAGTCAACCACAATATTCCTAAACATGCCCCATTTTCCCATATTGAAAGAACCTCATCGATTCCCCACTCCACGATGTGTCAAATATTATTTATACTAACTTGATCTAGTAATTATCTAATAAAGATCCACCCTATTCCTAAAATAATATATTATTATTATATTATAATTATCATGTCAGGTATTCCATGGATGGCTCAACTCCCTGATCTCCCTGATCAATTATTTTTATAACCATCACTAGAATTACCCTGAGCTGATATTTAAACCACTACCCTGACTCCTATAATATCTCTAATTGAAATAATTTCATTAGTACCTATACCTATGGATTATAAAATTCTCTACCCTTAGGGGAATTAATATATTCATGCCTTAGTGGCACCACATATTCTCCCTCATGATGCTCCCATGGAGGTCATCTAGGTTGCATATAGCTGAGAAAAAATACCATTAATAACATAGATATAACACTCTAGATATTTTAAATAGGGAAAGTTATAATAGGAAACACACCAAACTCTCCCATACACTTATTTACCCATGCTAAAGTTCTACATCAATGGGACTCAAGTCCTTACCTACCCATGTTAGGCTTAATTACCACACACATGTTGGATACGCATAATCAAGAACACTAGGGATCACATTCCTAGTTTGGATGAGTATAATTTCACTAATAAGATATATGGAAAACACTATATAAGTTTCTAATAACACATTAAGTAGACAAATCCCTTTCTATTCCAAAAATAGAAGAGAAATGGGAACCAAAGTAGGAAAATGCTTGCAATGTGATCCCTACATGCCTATAATAATGAATTAGTACAACCTATTGCCTCTCTAAAATAAGAATCATGCATTAAATCAAAAACATAAAATACCGTATTTATATAGATCAAATAATCATCCATAATCATGAAAACAAAAAATAATAACTACTGATTTTGACTCCATCGCTTACCTATACTATCCAAAAACATGGTATAAAGTCAGAACCAAGTCTCAACATGTCCCTAAATCTCCACCTACTATATCCCAAATAACCAAAAAAAATCTCAATATCATTTTATATCAATATTTTCTGATACCACCAAATATAATACCTATCCTAGATCACCCAAACAACACCAGATCCAGATACCCATTGATCGTGGGTGTGTCTCCCTATACACCATAGGTTTCCAACTAGATACGATAGTCTAAGAGGTCATCAGGGGAGAATATACCCCTTGAATATAAAAATTACAATAATATTTCAAACATAAACACAAACATCCAAACATTACATAAAATCATAGTCACAACCGACCATATGGCACATGATTTAAAAAATTAATATCAATAATTTCATGCTTGTCATACAATAGTAAACAAGATTTCCCTTAGGCTAATAATATAAAAACAGGCCTAAAAAATATAAAAAGGTAACCCCCAGTTCGGCATTGAGGATCCACCTATTTTAGCTCTAACCATCAATATCATTCCCAACTATACTTCAATAGTTGGTCCCTTACCCCATATTACATCATGATACATAAAGTCTACAAGCATGCTAGAGGGACCGTATAGGGTGTTACTATGGACTGAGTAGGCCACCACCAATGGTTTCCCTAAATAATATTCATACATATGAAATTATATGGAAAGTGAAAAGTATTAAAACCAATGAAAACAACTCAACCCACTCCACCCATTCTAGACTAACCATGAGTGAGACTTCACCTACTTTGGCCAATTCTAGAGTGGGACAAGATACCCATGGTCTGTTATACTAGAATAGCCCTTTTACATCCAACCTAGAATATAAAGTATGGAGTAAAATTCCAACCACAACCCATGAAACCATTATGGGCCTTTTGGAATGGCCTAATATGCCTCATTGTATCATATCACAAGTTCAATTATTTTCTAACCCCTTTACTAACTGTCAGAACAATCTCTCAATGAAACCATTAGCATGGTGAATGTTTTTCATTCACTAATACTATACCATCATCCCCAACATATCCCACATATATGGTGATAATCTCACTCTTAACCAGTGATCTCAATCACCCCCAAAAAATGTTTCCATCTATAACATGTCCCTCCTCTAAAATGAAGATCAACACCATTACTCATAATTCATTCAATCTATGGAAGATACTACTAACAACCAACAGTTTAAACTGCCACATGGGACCTATCATGTGTATACACGAACCCAATAGCCTAAATTATGTGGTGAATGGAAATCACTAAAAATCTACAACCACAGAATATTTAGTGAATCTCTATCACATAAACAAAAGGAGTGGTTGTCACCACCCATTTCATACCAATGATTCTACATCACCCCATAGCCATGTGAGACACATACACCAAATTACTATAGAACCATATCAAGAAAGGAACTATGATCACAAAAACATGATAATACATGTACCATTTCTAATAAATTCTAAAAGAAACACAACATAATTAAAAATCATCCAAATTCCCATAATGGAAATTTATGGTTAAACCATAAGTCTAACAGCTACACACAATATCTCATCATCATGCCTCCACCCAAGCCACATGTTATAACCCTAGACCATCCAAATACAACCCCTAAGTACTTAGGAGACCATGACTGGTTCTAATTTCTATCAGTCACAAGACCCTACGCATTCCTGCATTTCATACAATGGATAAACACATGTATAACATAGTAAATGGATGGGAACCTCCAACCTCATACTAGAATACGCCTATAAGACTGATCATGTGATTCTACTTGACTAGGGGAGGAATAAATTAGAAAATTAGAAAAATTTCCTAAAATATAGATATTAGATAAAACTCATTGTAGCAGCTATAAATTTTAAAATTTACAGTGAAGGAAGTTTATTATTACCTATAGTGACTCCTGGGGAACAACCAAATGAATAAATAATGAAGAATAGTTAAGATCCCAACCTTAGGATAATAGGGGATGGGGAGGGGGGAAACAAGACCCCTGGTCAAATTAGCATAAATGAGGGCCAAACCTCATTTTAAAATATTAATCAAATTGATTAATTTATAAAAAAATTAAAAAAAACTAGGCATACCCCAACTAGGACCCCACAATGGGCCCACTAGGTATTTGGTGGCCCTCTATGTCCACCCCCTCCTCTATCACTTCCTCAAAGTACCCATTGCTAGCCCACCAGGTACTCGGTACCCTATATCCTCAAAAGAAATAGACTAGAACCTAAGAACCTTTCCCAAAACTAAATATTAGGCTTATTTTACCCCTATAATACTTCAAACACACACATTACTAGCCTACTCTTATGATCAACTTACCTTTCCCAAGAACCTGGGTTGTTATAGTACTCAAATGCACCTAATTATCCAATGAATTTTATAATCCCTTCAAAAATAATAACCTAAAATGGTAATCTTAGTTGGAATAATACTCCAAGGAAGACCATGTATATGTTTTATCTATTGCACATATAGTTTATCCAACTAATAAATTGATTGGGTCTCTCTAATTGGTAAGAAATGGGTGGCCTTCATTAACTAGTTTTAATATCCCATAACATGTTACTAGAATAATAGGATCTTGTTAACCCCATAAAAATTCATCTTCAAATCATCCCATTTCCACTCTAGAATGGGAAGAGGCTGAAGAAGACCAATATGTCTCTAGTTCTCTTCCTTTACCCACTGATAGGTGAGGGGTTATGAAACAACCCTATAATTTCCTTCTTCATTCCATGCCACAAATACTTCCTATGGATGTCATGATACATCTTGGTCAACCTATGGTGAATATATCCTATTGAGGCATATGAATCCCATATAATGTCCTTGTACATTAACATGTGTGAAAAAACTTGGCCTCAAATTTAAATAACCCTATCAATATCCTAGGTTTAATCAGGTGGCAGATCCCCACCATATATATCATCAATTAAAAATTGAATGTTTCTATCAGAAAATGGCTCTCTTTCACCCTCTTGAAGAGTGACGAGGTAATTCTCAATTCTATAATAGTATCCTTAACCTAATATTCCTATACTTTGAGATACATCTTAGTGAATAGTCACATCATCAATGACTCGCTACTCACCACCTTCACCACCTAATCCTCAGTCTTACTACTCAATGTGACATCCATAACATTCCCCTAATTGGGGGTGTATGCCTACTCAAAGTCATATTATTAGAGATAATTGACCCCTATTAATTTTTAGAGGTTTATATTATATTTAAAAAATATATACTTAAGGATCGTGTGGTTAATATTTACCAAGAACCTCTTACCCAAAAGATACAGACACCAACATCTCATCACGTACACTACCACTACGGATTTTAGATCATGTATCGTGTAGGTCGACTCATTCAGTCTCATTTTCCTGGTCCCATAAGTGATTGCCTAATTATCTTACAAAAAATATACTCCAAGACCAACCCATGGTGCATCACAATATAGGGTTACTCCTTTATTGACTTAGGTAATTTCATGATCATCACAGACATCAATCTCTATTTCATCTCCCCCTTCTCACAAGAATTATACCATAAAAACATTACCCCTTTCTTGTTTAGGGTCATCGTCAATTTGGGAAACAATGATAAGTATTTAATAAACCTCTTATAGTAACATTACAACACCAATAAACTAAAAATATTGAAAATATTATTGGGTTTCTCCTAATAAATCATGGATTTATCCTTCTTAGGGTCTACTAATATACTAACCTTGGATATCACATTCCCCAATAAGTGAAACTCTCTGATATAGAAATGTAACTTATAAATCTTGGAAAAAAATAAATTCCCTATTATTTTTATCAACATGAGCTCAAAATTTCAAGCATGGTCCTCTCATATTTGTGTGTATATAAGAATATCATTTATAAATAAAATCAGAAAATAATCCAGATAAGGAGAGAACACCATATTCAATTAGGCCATAAATATAGATTGTGTGTTATTCAATTTGAATATATTGAACCAAGTCTTTTACACATATCATTATATTATTTTTAACATAAATATTAAATAAACACAACCCAAATATTAAGAGTCCTAGTGTCTTCAGAAGACTAGGTTCATAATACAGCCAAAATGGAACTAAAATAAATCATATTTATTTTAATATCCATAATGAACTCATAAATCCATTTGATCTCCTAAAACTACATAGGATAACCTAGGGAATATATAAACAAAATGATGAGTTAAAAAACCTAGTAAGGGAACAAACATGATAACGAAGCATAACATATGAGTCAAAACTCATAAAATGATATCATAAATGACAAGTATCATGAATAATCATATGGGAGAATAAAATAAAGAAAATATAATAATAATATCATGTAAACATAGGAATATAGAAACATCATAAAACATGTCATAAGCAAAAGTCAACATTAACTTCCAAGACAACATCACATGGTGGAAAGAGTCCCATCATGGATTAGGTTTGCTCCATAATCCCATACATATCGTCTCATGAGACAAAAACAGTATCCAGTGAATTAGATAACTATCTAATAACACCCATAATAACATGTTCATGCTTATGTGTGTTATAAAAGGGCATCAAGAATAAACATAAGAATTACCCATGGAAATAAATGGGTTACATAATCATGTCTTATAACATATCCAAATGGAATATCATAATGTATTCCATGAAAAAAAAAATTATTGGAAATTTTTAGGTAAATAAAGAATAATAGGACATTAAAATTAATTCTAATTGAAGTTAATACATAAAAAAGTGGAGAAATAATTTTGAAAATATTCCTTTTAAGTGGAGTTTTTTAAAAAATGGTATAGAATCATTAAATAGGATAAGTGAATAATATTTATAATAAAACCATAAAAGAACTACAAATGGTTTTCCATAATAAAATGGGAAATTTTAGAAACCATTAGTGGTTTAAAAACATTATGAAGTCGTACTTTAAAAGGGGTATGAAACAAAGAAGTTTCCTTTCATCAGGTTTTCTTAACGAATGAAATTGAAAGGGGAACCTTTAAAACATAAATAAACTAATAAAGGAAAGATAAATTAATCTTGGAATATATGTGTGTGAAATATATACATAATATAAAATACTTAAACAAGAATATTATAGTGATAAAGTGAGGTAAGAGATATAAATCATGAACCTAAAGAAAAAAAGGTGGTTCAGAGAGATCCCTTACCTTAGGTTCCAAAATCATTCTACACTTACTCTTAACATCCTGAATAATAAAATTAGATTCATTAATTACTTAATTAAGAACATTTTCCATATATTTTTTTGTAAGAACAAGGGTTTTAATATGAGTTAAATATCCCTTCTTTTTTAGTTTGAATCCCTAAATATAGTCTAGTGTGGATATCCAATTTGATTACAGGTTTTTCAGGGGTCTCTGGGGACTGTTCGAAGCCTCAAACCCAACTTTTGGGTTGAAAGATACTTGGCACATGGTTAGTTCAAACCATGTAGGGTAGGCTGCATGGTCTAATAAACCATGTGAGGCATGGTATGAGAGCAGGATGAGGCCTATTTGGGATGCACTTCCATGCAGAAAACTCTTCAATTTTGAAAGTGGGTTTTGGCATGGTTTACAGATGGTTAGTCAATTTGTGCAGACAAACTGTGTGGGTTCCCGTCTCTTGAAGATAACTATGCACAATTGATGCACAGTTTTTCAAAATTTACACTCAAACTGTGTGACCCCTTTAATTTGGAAAAATTTATAATTTTAAATCAAGTTAAAATATTTTTTTAAATATAAACTCTCATTTCATTCTATGCATAGAAAAAAGATCATTTTGAGAGCTCCCCTTGGTGACTAACTTTAGATTTGATGTAACTCTTCTGTCTGGTCTTTGATTCAAGCACAAAACATCTCATTGGATTTATATTAGTGAGTAATTGATTCTTATTTATCCTTTAATCATTATTATTCCTATTGATGATGCTATTTAGGTGCAAGAAGATTTTTCCTATTTTCAGGTTCATCATATATTCTTCACTTTTTTCCCTATCTGAGTCAAATCAGGAGTTGATATTAGAAGAAAACTCTACTAATAAGATACATTAGGTGTTGTATACTTTTCTTGTTGGTTTTGGTGTGTTATATACCTATATTTCATTATTCCACCTGCCGGACTTTCCGGTGCGGCCCCGAAATTGAAATGATAAATTGAATTAATTGAATTGAAGCCTATTATGGATTTCCTTTAGCTTCCATGAGACTTGTTGGAGGTTTTTTCACTAACCAAGGCCACCCATGGGGTGTTCCATATGAATTTACTTAGTTTATTCCTTATAAAACCACCCATTGGGTGAGTTGATGTTTTCTTATTTACAGGAAGATTATTAATAAATGAATTTAATTGAATTTATTGAATAGGGTATGGGTTACCTTATTTTCATGTTGATTATTTCGATTAAATGGTTTGTATGGAACTTGTATTTCTTAAATGGATTTGGTATAAATTTGATAAATGAGTGGGTATACTCACTGGCTGCCTTTGATTGTGAATGTAGTTAATGAGTGGGTATATTCATTGTTTGTATTTGGAAGTAATAGTCATATGAGTGGGTAGACTGATATGTTATAAAATGACACATGGTATGAAATGATAAATGGTTATAAATGGTGAATTAATTAATATATGCCTTGGAATATTCTCCTTGGATCTTGAACATGGTAGTAGACTCCTTGGATAGAGTATGCTTCTTGGGTCTTGATTTTTGTGGGATACCTCAAGCCTTTTTACCCCTTGGATCCAGCTTGCTTGGAATCATGTAGGACATGTTCAGTTGAAATGATACTAGGAATCCAACCAGTTCCTAATAGAGTTTCCATCAAGATGCTCCTTGGACTCGAAGAGGATGTCTTGGTCTTATACACCTTATATCTAGCCCTTCATGGTCTGAAAATTTGTTTATACAACATGGCCATAGAATTTGTGATATTATTAGTTGAATGGATCAGTCGTGATTGATATATAACTTTAGGATATATGGAAAGGTCATGGTGGTATAACATGTTTAGATTAAGGGTAAGGTCATGTTGGTTATTCATGTATTGTTTGTATCTTCCTTGTTAGAGGTACTTGACCATCTTTTATAGGGATACTTGAGAGGATATTCTAGTGTTACTTGCTTATTAGTGGACATTCCATGGGCACTTTACATTTATTTACTACTTACCTACTTTACTTGAACACTACTTAGTTGGATATATTATACAACCTAGATTGTATAGACCTTTGGGTGGTTTTCCACTAAGAATGTATATCTCACCCTATTTAGTCCATCAGTGGGTACCCTAATAGAATTTTTAGATGCAGGTAGGGATATGGGTAAGCATCCACGGTTTGATGGTTAATTTTGGGGCCATTCTTAGGAGCTGGGGAGAATAGGATCAAGATGAGGCTCATGATTATATCTTCTTTTTCTATTGATTGTTATTTCTATTATGTAGTGTTACACTCTGGTAATGAGGGCATAGTCTCCCCACGGGCACACCTTAGGCCCTCGATGCTAGTTGAAAGCCTCTGGCATTCGGGGAGATGTTCTTGATTCCATGTGACCTTCTAGGATCGGGGAACCTTTCAGTGAAATACGGGCCTGAGAACTTACATTTTTATTTAATATAATTATTTTATGCTCATTTTCTACCATTGAAGTGAGATAAAAAGTTTAATTTCACTGTTCTTAGGGTGTTTGTTTTATGGTTCCAATGTTTAATCACTTACAGGTAAATATTTATGTTCTTATAAAATGGTATAAAAACTATAAAATTGAAATTAAATGGTATTAATGACCTTACATAAATTTAATTGGTCACAAATATCCATATGTGTTTTGGCATAGGGATAATTCATTTAGTAGGAATGTTACTGTTATATGGTTAGTTTATTTAGGTGGTTTTACTGACCATCATGAACTAGTTTTGTTTTGTTTAATATTATTACTATAAATTCATTAAATAAAGTGAAAAGATATATAATATATATATCTAGGTCATTTTAAACCATTATAATATAATTTAATCCTTCCATTAATTTAATAATTATAAATATAAACTCATTGTCCATGGAGGTAGTGAACCGAAATAATATGGAAAATGTTTTAAATTTTAGAATCATAGGAGAAGTGAAGACGATAGATGATAGATATTATATTTTAAAAATAAAATTCCATTATATATATGACACTGGATTAATTATTCCATGTTTAATGGAATTTTTTTGGTGGAAGAGGAGGAATAAAATATAAAAGAATTGGATGAGGGTATTACCTTTTCCTTTGGATGTATCCACTTGGTATTCCACTTAAGGCACCTAAGATTATTCTTTTTATGAGAACAAAAACTTATACGGATATGGGGGTGAGATAAAGTGATATTTTCTAAGAGTTTGGGTAAGCTCCAATCCTTATAAGGTGTGAGGATAAGGAATGGTGAGTGGTGGTATTTATAATAGGGGAGGGGTGTTTTTGAATATTATATTAATTAGTTCATTATTTTTCCTCAAGACTACCAATAGTGATGAATCTTGTGACTGTATACAGTAAATGGTTCATGTGAGTTTGAAATAATGCATTCTTACATCACACCTTATGAAAGTAATCATGTATTTAACTTATAATGGTAAATACTGTATTTTACCATATTTGACTAGTCACAAAAAACTCAAATTATTAAAAAAATACTGAAAATTCACCCTAACCATTTTTCAACTTATCGATTCCAAAAATGAAATCCATTTTTTAAAAATAATTTTAAAATATTATAAATTTACTTTTTAAATAAAATCCTTATTTATTTGAAAAATAAAGATTTTAATATCATGATCATTTTTCTGACCCTTTGAAAAATTATTTATGGTCTCAAAAAAATTTATATTATCATTTTAATACAACATAAAATTAATTTATAAAACCATTTTATGAACATAAACTTTCTTTTAAATTATTATATTTTTTATAAAAATATAAATAAAATATTTTTGTTTTCCAAAAATATAAATACTTTGTTTGATCATTTTTTAAACATTTATTTACTTTTCTCATGATAAAAATATGTCATATTCTCATTTTATAAGATAAATAAATATTATATTACAATTCCATAGGTGAGGTAACTATTCTAATAGTTTGGTTACTATTCTCAATGGTCAGATTACTATTCTAATAGTGAGATTATTATTCCAATAGTCATATTTGTAACAGTCGTATAGGTTCCATACTTTCGATAAATACCTCATAATTAATTCATTATTCATTCACTTCTATTTTCTCTCAGTTTTATATTTATGTTCATTTTCAAGATTCATATTGTATTACTAATATTCTTCTTCATTTCTACAGTGTTTTTTGTGAGTGATAATTCTGGTGAATTGAGCATATCCAAATTTTTATATTTTAGTTATCATATTTTCAATTTGTTATCCCTTTTTAATATTTTCAATTATTATGGTCATTTTTATTTTCAAAATTTAATGTTTAAATTAAAATTATAATAAAAATTGGTTTTATCATGTAATTAATGTCATTATATAATATTACATTACTAAATATGACACATTTATATAATAAGAGAAATTCAATTGCTAAAATTCTAGGCCGTTACATTCTTCCCCACTTAAGAAATTTCACCCTTAAAATTTAATTTTACATAATAAGGTGAAAATAGGTGATGGTACTTATACTTCATCACTTCCTCTAGTTCTCATATCGTTTCCTTATACTTATGGTTCTACCATAATACTTTGACTAGGTGATTCATCATATTGGGTAGAACTTTGTCTCTATGGTCCAAGATCTTCTTCAGCTACTCTTCATAAGAGAGATCATTTTCCAATTTTACAACCTCTGAATTCAATACATGTGATGGATATGGTATGTAATTCCTCAAGGGGGATACATGAAATACGTTATGTATATAAGACATGGTTGGTAGTATTTTTAGTTGATAGACCACAGCTCTGATGTAATCAAGAATCTCAAAGGGGTCGATGTACCTAGGACATAACTTTCACTTCTTCTCAAATATCATGACTCTATTCACTATAGGTATATAGAGGAACACTTTATCTCCAACATAAAACTCTAGGTCTCATTGAAGACTATCAGTACAAATCTTATGTCTACTTTGAGCATCCCTAATGTACTTGTGAATAGTATTGACTTTTTTTACTATTTATTTTTTCATTTATGGTCCCAGCAGCTTACATTCACCAACTTCATCCTAGCATATAAGTGTTCTGTATTTATTATCATAAAGGGATTCATATGGATCCATTTGGACTCTTGAGTGGAAATTATTATTGTTTGATAACTCAATCAGAGGAATATGTTGTTCTCATCCTCTTTTAAAGTCTATAGAGAAAGCTCTCAACATACCTTTAAGTATCTGGATAGTTCACTTATATTGGACCTTAGTCTGGGTTTGATAACTCGTATTTAAGTTCAACTCGGTTTTTAGAGCATGTTAGAGACTCTTCTTGAACTTATAGGTAAACTTGGGATCTTAATCGGATAAAATTGATAGTATTGTTCCATGAAGCTTCACCACTTCTTTAATGTATATCCTTACAAGTTGATCAAGTGATAAGTACTCTCAGATAGAAATGAAATGATTAGTCTTTATAAGATTATCCACCATAACCCATATAGCATTATTTACTCTAGAAGTCTTTGAAATACCATTGAAAAAAATCTATGGTGATGTTTTCTAATTTCCATATAGGTATAGGTAATGGTTGCATCTCCTCTTAGAGTTTTTTTTTCCTTCACTTTCTCTCATACCATGAAATTTGATGTATATTTCACAATATTATTCTTCATATTTTTTCACTAATAGTGCTCTCAATGATTTGAATTAATCTGCATGATCCCTAGGTGGATGGATATGGTTGATCTATGTGTATTATTCAATAAATCATTTATCTAAATATTTTACAGTACACATGGTCATGACCCAAATATTACAACTTCATATTCATTAATTTTAAACTCTGAGGATTTATCATTTCTCATAGCTTCCACCTACTTCTATATCATCTCATTAAGCATCCTTTATCTTCTCAATAAGGGATGGTTGAGCAATAATTTGAGAAATGAATGATGATGTTTTTTCATTTATGATTTCCATGTCCATACTTTTCTTATATAATATGATTAGATACCTCCTAATTATCATCATTGATAAGTTCATAGGATCCTTTATACTTAGAGCATTTTCCAATTTATTCACTTTCCCTAGAGGGTAATGGATTGTGTCGTCATAATCCTTGATCATATCTAAACATATTTGTTAGTGTGTATGATTCTCCATCTATATGAATATATATTTAGGGATCTTATGATCAATATATATTTCACACTTCTCCCTATAGATATAATTTCACCAAAGTTTCAATGTGAATATTACAACATCCAACTCCAAATCATCTGTTGGGTATTTTTACTCATGAAATTTCAACTATCTTGAGATGTAGTATATCACTTTATCATTTTGAATCATTTAACAACCTAATACATTCTTTTTAGATTCATTATATACCATGAAAAGTTCCCCACTTGTGGGTAGAGTAAGTACTAGTGTAGAGATAATCCTCTTTTTCAATTAATTGAAGCTCTATTTGCATTCATTAGTCTAGAAAAACCTCACTCATGTCCAAGATATATTGGTTAGTGGGTTTGAAAATCATGATAATTTTCTCAAAAATAATTAGTAATATCCAATTATTCTAAGTAAATAATGAGTCTCAATTACAAATGTTGGAGTTCATTCCTCGATTGATTTTTTCTTAGAAGGTTCCAAAGATATACCTTTTCTAGTGGTAACATTCCATAATAAAGATACTTTTTCATTCTAGAACTCATATTTACTGTACTTTTCATATATATTCTTCTTTTTAAAATTCCTAAACATAGTATTCAAATGCTCCTCCTTTCTCTTATATTATATCATAATATCATCTATAAAGACTGCCAAATATTTTATGTCATAATCTTTGAATACTTTATTCACTAAGTCCATAAATATTTTTTAAGCATTAATAACACTAAATGGAATCACTATATACTTATAGTTTCCATACCTTATTCAAAAGGAAGTCTTGGGAATATCTTCCTTCTTCATCTTTAATTGGTGAAATTCTGACCAAAGGTCCACCTTAGAGAAATATTGGTCCTCAATAAGTTGATAGAACAAGTCATCTATCTATGGTAGGGGATACTTGTTATTTTTCATGATTTTTCTGAGTTCACAATAATCAATGCATAGGTGAATTGACCCATCTTTATTCCTGATGATGAGGATTGGTACACCCCACAGTGAAGCACTTAGGCAAATAAAACCCTTGTCCAGATTCTCTTATAGCTGCTTCTTCATTTCTTCCAACTCAATGGTGTCCATTTTTAAGGGAGTCTTGGATATGTGTAGAGGTCCAGGAATAATATAAATTAATAACTCCACCTATAGATCATGATGAAGAGTAGGAAACTCTAGTAATTACATCATTATAGTCCCCCACAATGATCATGTCTTCAACTATAATGTGTTCCTCTGTCTCAGTCATTTGAGTTGATATGCTTACTCATGATGAAATAATATCCACACTTGTGATGAATATTCCAAAGTAGATTCATCCTCCTATATACACTTGTACAAAATAATAGGATGACTCAATATGTGAAGAGTTATTTCTATCTCCCAACAGTTGATGTTGTATTTATATAAGGATAGTTCATCCATGCCCAATATAGATTCAAATTATAATAAATGAAGTAAGAAAATATTATTTAGGAGATTCATCCCACAAATATTGAATTGTGAGGAGTTGTATAATTGGGATGTAATAATTTACATGTTTTTTGTTCTCACAGACAACTCAACCACCATGTTTTGAGGTGGTGTTTGAATAGTTCTACTAAACTTGCATGCAATGAAAGAATGTGTTAAACTATAATCATATTGGAAATTTGATATTCATGAATGGATAATGAGTGAAAATTTCACTATTTTATTTTGATTCTAGTCATTTACTATATCTAAAATAAACTTTGGGATGAGAATACACTAACTAAAAAAATTATATAATAGGGAAACTATAAAATTAGTAAAAAAATAAATTATAAATGACATGTACTTACTAACCTGTAACAACCCTGAATCTAGTATCCTAGAGTCGGTTGTTACTTCATTACATTGGTACTAGATACAAGGAACAACATCTTAAAGGATCGTAAATTTTATTAATTTTGGTAAGCAAGATACATACTTGAATCTCACATTATATTTGAAAACATAAAATAAAAAACATAATGAAAGTTAATATTTTTCATCCTTTAAATCTTTTAAAGATTACATGTTTATACTAGGGGAAAGTAAACAAAATAAAGGTGTTATCATATGCTCAATAAGGGTTAAGTACAATAGGAGCTATCATGATTTAATAAGGCATAATCAATATGGAAAGTTAAATAACTAAAAACGAATGTCATTTAATCAACAACATGATCATAAAAATGCATCCATGGATAATATCAAATGAAATATTCTCATGGATAATAATAATTGAATTATAAATAATGGAAATTATTAATATTGGATGTCATGATCTAAGACATCATGATATCTATACTATCAATACCTTATTCTAAGATAGTTTAATTGATGGGTAGGTACCAAAAACCCATTTAATTTGTCCAATTGGATCATCTCATGAGACTATCAATTTACCAAGGTGTTATCTATAATCAGTCCCCACCCATCACTACATTTCCAATTCATTCCCCATATATTTAATGATTAATTCAATTCATAAACAATATTCCTTATCAATAAATGTTTGTGGTGAATAAAGAATACCAAATATCAATATTTCCTCAGTCAATAAAATAACTTTCAAAGAAAAAAACTATATGAAGAATAGGTATATGGTTCCGAAAATGATTATATATATGATACAAAGAATATTGATATTTAGGAGAAATTTAATTTCCAAGGATCATAATAAATTAAATGTTTCATGAGAAACTTAACGACTAAAGATTAATAAGAGATAAAATATGACTTTCAATTCATCAAAAATATATGTTTTTTAATAACTTCAAGTATTTTAGAGGATAAAATAAAATTGAAATAAAAATCAAAAATAAGTTTTATTTAAATATTTTTATTTTTAAAACAATAAAAAACTTGTATAAGAATCTAAATATCATAAAATAGTTATGACAATGAGGAAGTATGTTAACACTATATACGTTAAAAAATCCTTTTGACTTTTTATAAAGAAATTTAAAAATGACCCTTTCATAAAAAATTATAACTACTCATTTAAAACCTTTTAAAAAATAAATGATAACTTAAAATTCTCTTAATAAAACATTTTATCAATAAAAAGGACATTTTTAAGACAATTTTTAAAAATATTGTCAAGGAAGGAAAAAAATATGATTACAAGAGAAATAAAATCAGTTTTTCTTTTAAAAAAATTATTATTTTTATTCAATTTCAAAAGATAAGAAAATTGGAAGAAACATGAAAAATAATTAAATATATAGATGATAATAAAATATTTGGATTTTATAAAGGATGTATTATAATATTCCTTCAATAAAAAATATGGTAATCCTAAAAATGAGATTATAAAATAAATCATTACCTCTTTGGTAACTTTTAAATTATAACCCTTTGAAAGAATAAAAATGAATTGAAACATTAATTATGATGAATAAATATTTATCCAATTTAAATATATCAAATTTTTATTATATACATCAAATAAAATTAAATAGGTTCATAATATCAAATATGTCTCAATAGAAAGGAAATTGAGATGACATCACTTACAAAGGTCACACTATTAAAGTGAGAATTAATCAATGAATTGAAAATGTGTATCAAATTTAAATCCAAATAAAATAATTTGAAATAAAACATAAAATAATAAAAAATTATTTCACAGATAATCTTTGTATAAAAAATATAATGAAGAACTAATATAACCTAATGAAAAGAAATTGATTTATGAAACCCCTTACCTCTGGTCTGACTCATCACGTACATTCATTATATTCCTAAATAATAAACATATGATAATTATTAAATTTATTAAGAACCTATTTAATTTTTATTATTACTTTTATTTTATTTAACACCATGTTTTATTTAATTAATCAATTAATTTCATATCAAAAATTTTGATGATATTCAGTTCATATGTTCAAAATGACTTCGGTAGTTTTTGAATATGGTAAGATAGGTCATTATTCCATCATATCCAAAATAATAATCATGAAATAATTATAATTCTTATACATAAATTAAACTTTTTAAATCAACCATGAAATATGGTTATGAAAAATGAACTACATTACAATTATAGAGACGGTAAGCCTTACGTACGCATGATTAACGTTTCCATTTTTCAATAATCATGATGAAAATAACATATGAATTATTTTATATTTAAATTATGATAATTATAAAAAAAATATCATATTATTTATTTAAATACACTTATATATAGTATTCATGTGATGTGGTTATGAAAAATGAATCACATCATTTTGTGGAGGGGGTAATCCACACATTCTCACGAACGACGTTATCATTTTTAAATGAATGTAAATGTAATAAATTATATTATATATTATATTTATATATAAATATATCATTAATATAATATATATATATATATATATATTAATTTTATCATTAAAACCATCCATGTTTAGGGGATATGGAAAATTAATTACATTGGTTCGTGAGGTATTAGTCCATCGTATACACAAATGATATATTTGTTAACCATTTGATAGAAGAGGAGGTGGATATAGGTTATTTCATTAACATAATAAAATATAATTATATTTAAGATATTAATTTTTTATATCATCATGGTTGAATAATATTTTAAGGATGTGGCAGAATAAATAGAACAAAAACACTCGGTTAAGAACGATACCTCTTCATCAGACAACCTCTTTAGGTTTACACCAAAATCCTTCCTAGGATGGTATTATAATCAGAAAAGGGCCTCTATTAAATGGTAAGGTAATAAATTAATGTATTTTATTATCTTTTGGTTACAAAAAATGTTTTTTAATTATTAATAAAATAGAATATGAGGTTCCCTTTTATAAGTGAGGGTAGGGGCACTTTTAAAATTTCTTAAAATATTAAATTAAAATGAAATTAATTTTCATGGAAAAAATATCCAAACTGATATAATTTTAATATATGATGATTATTGGTCTAAATATTACCATCCAATAAAATTTAGGCAAGTTTCAATTAAGGTTTTACCCTTATCTGTGCAAACCCTTTTTGATAATTACTGTTTGGGAATAATATAATTGATATAAAATGAAAATTGGAAAATAAATGGAACATTTTTTATGTAGAAACTTGGGATTTTCTTTGTCATGCATTGGAAAATTCCTACGAGTAATTCCATATCTATGAATGAAGACGATGTGTGATTCTGAGGTCCGGTGTGCCCAGAATTAATTTTATAAAAATATTAAGTATTTTTATACTATGCACATGGTGGAAATGAGTTATCTATTAAACAATAGATTAGATCATAAATCTGATCACAAGGTTGCATCTTGAGCATGTCGTTTACCCTTGGCGGGGTGTAATTTTTGCGGTCATGGGCCTACTTTGGAAAAAGTTATCAAGGGCATTATCGTAAATAAAAAAAAATTACTTATGGATGTCGTCTCGAATAACTTCTGAATGGAGTCTCGGATAAAAATTATGAGAGTGTAGTTGATCCCAAAATTTCGTGTTTACCCTATGTGCGACATAAAGTTGTTTGTGTCTAGTGTTTTGGATGGATGCGAGTTGGCAGAAGGTTTTATGGTGGGATAATTAATTAGATGAAAATTTAATTAATTCAATCATCCCCTCTCATGTTGGTGTGAAGAAGGAGGGACCACGGAATCCCCCTCCTCTTACTCTTTTACAATGAATGTTGAATCAAGAAAATGAAGCACCAATGAGCTTTGATCTTGATGGTGGATGCTCCCGGATTGTACAACAGCAGTGCCGGAGCGCAGATCTAGGCTTGAAGCATCGGCGTTTCCCCCACAAGGCAAATGGTTTGAGTTTTAAAATTCTGGATCCCATTTTTTCATTTATTTTTTCTTCAAATTTTCTTCAATGCTATATATATTGTTTCTCAAGCTTTCTAAAAATAATTTCGGATCTGAATTTGGAGCATTGGGGTGATCCTGGTGGTCCATGGAAGTTTTCCGGCAGCGTGGCCAGATTCCAGCAGTGGTAATGGAAAAATTTAGTGACGAAACATTGGAGTGCAGAGGAGTCCTATAGGGAGTGAGTTGGCATAGAGGCTTAGTCAGGGCGGCATGACAGTCCAGTCAAGCGGCGGTAGTGGTTTTTGGCAAGGCAGCGGTGGTCCGGCCAGAATTTTCTAGGGGTTCTTTAAACCCCCATAAAATAAAAATCAGGAGTCTAAATCGTGATCTGTTTATGGTTAAATGATCCTTGCATTGACATAGACCTTTTGAGAATGTCTCTAAATTTTATGAGCTGGGTTTGTAGCCCGGATCCATGAAACATTGAAAAAAAAATTATTATTATTTTACTTTGACCCGCCATAACTTATGCACAGAGCGTCTGATTAACACATTATTAGTGGAGTTATGACCCTAATGGTAAATCAGGTATTTCAAAATAGATTTTGGGTGTTGGGAATATGATCAGGGTGTGGGCCCCATTAGGCCTGGATTGGGTGTTTGCGGTGAGATGGGACTTTTTCACCAGGTGTCTATTTTGGACGAATGAGTAGTCGATTCCGTGTGTTTTTTTTTTGAGAGAATCGCATTGGGGTGATCCATTTTATGTGTTCTGTTATTGAGGAATGGTCCCCACTTGGGATTGTTATGATTAATAGTATAATTTTTACCAATTATCCGTTTTGGGAAAGTAAATAGCCCATACTGCATGTTTTCCCACATAGAATGCGATGGTGGCCTCGATTTGGGCCTAGGAGGTTCGCAGTGTGGAGATGTTGTGGTACACTTGGGTTGAAAATGTTTGGACCAACTGTGGTTGAGTGAACTCCCTTGGTTTGTTCCTATGAGGATTTGTGTGGCATTATAACCCCAGTACAGGTTTGTGATCCCCTCGATAGGATGAGTTCAGATAAAGTTGTGGCATCCCTCCGGTGAGGTCGTGGTAGGATCCTCTAGCTTCATTTCCCTAGATCGGGTTCTCGATATCGTTGTGGTGAACACTGCACAGGTGACGATCCCCTATCTGGTATAAAAACCTTGTACGGTTTGTGTCATCATCAGGAATATGATCCCCTATGCAGTAGGCCATTTTAGTTGGGTTATGGTATCATTGGGTATACGATCCCCTACTCAACGTGTGGTTTTCCATAGGGTTGAGGTATCGTCGGTAATGCGATCTCCTACTCAGTGCGTGGTTTTGGTAGGGTTTATGGTATCATCAGTTTGATCCCCTACTTCGCAAGTTATACCAGATGGGGTTTTCGGCATTATCGTGACCACCTTTACGCGGGTGATGATCCTATATCTGAGTGATGTGATCTGTGAAACGTCAGATCAGGTTGTGGTATCCCCTAGTGTATCTTGGGAGTGATCCCCAATTTGTGAGATCTTTATTTTATCAGGGTGGGTTCTAGTATCCCCTAGTGGACCCTATGAGTAATCCCCTTTCTGATGAGTTTGGTGTTCCACTATTTTAGCGTAACGTTCTTAGTGACGATATTTTACAAGTGTGTTCTCTTGGATGGGCCATCTATGATGGTGATGTAACCCGATGGAGTGTATCTCTCAGGAAAGTTTCATTTAGGATAAAATATCTTGTGGAGTGTATTCTCCAGTTTTGTGTATTCCTTAGAGCCTCGAGTTGAACCTATCGATGGTGATGAGTTCGGAACCTCCTGAGGCTTGGTGCCTGAGATGAGTATATCTGGTGTGTTTTCTAGGTTTCCCTTGGGGTGTTGTCACATATTCGATGACATACCATGTGGTTTGATCTAACTGGTTGAGTTTAGCTGAGGTTGGTCATGTGATGGAGTTTCTCTCTCATTTGGGTTCTCTCTAGCTGGGATGAGCATACTAATGGATTTCATTTTCTCTATTTTATTTTGGGGTTTTTGGTGAACCTACTGAGTATCTTTATACTCACCTATACACGGGCTTTGCCCACACATGTTTTGTGTCTTGTGCAGACCACATGCCTTTCAACGGTGTCCCAAGAGGACCTGGAGTAGGTAGGGCTTATTGAGCTAGAATGACCAGGGTATTACCGAAGCTGAGCTAAGGAACTTTCTAGCAGAAGTTTGATAGTGATCCCCTCTTTCTTATTAGGTTGGACGTTTTTTTAGTTTTCTTTTGGTGGGCCCTATATTTTCCCCTTTTGTATTATTAATATACTCTGGTTGTGGGATAGATGTATGCATGAATTTATTTTCAGTTCTTATATATATTTACATTGTTGTATAGAGGAGTTTGTGGGTGCGTGTATACAGGTACCTTAGGCTAAGGCCTCCCATGTGTGTGATAGCCTACTCGGCGCTAGTCACCAACCCCTGACCTATTAGAGGCGAGCTTGGGGAGTCGCAGCTCAAGACCCGTTGGGTCGAGTCATGAAATTTTATATTTTCATTCATATCCCTATCACTTTTCAAAATATATTATTTTTAGTAATTTTAAATCATTTTAAAAATATTATTTATTATAAAATATCATTAATGTCAATTTTGGAACTATTCATTTAATTTGACTATGAGAACAACATTATCGCGATGTAATTATAATATAATTCTTTTCCATATCACTAACATGTTATATTTATCTAAAAAATCATGGAACAAAAATATTAATTCAATTTATATTACTTTTAATATTTTTAAAATCATTTATTTTGTTTTTCTATTAATTTAATAAATATCATGGCACTGTTGTATAATAATTTAAGGTAAATATTTCATTACTAAAAATTATAAATAAATTACCATGATAAAAAAATAATTTCTATTTAGAATTAATATTTATATATGAACATGGTTTTTTATACCTATCACAAAATATTATATTTATTAAAAGCAAGAAAGTGACATTTTTGTCTTCATCTTTTACTTAAATATTATAAAGGTAAAAATCAAAGAAATATGGTACCAAGTGGCCATATATTCAATAAATGGATGTAAATTGGTGAATTAAACTCATAAAATAGTATAAATTCAAGTTTAAGGATCAATTTTTAGTCCTTATCATATAGTTTTTAACCTTAATAACATGATTTACTCTTATCACGATGATAATTATTTACTATAGTTACTATTCATAATGACTAAAAATAAAAGGGTTCTATTTACACAATATGGACAGCATAATTCCAAATATGGAATCCAATTTTCAATATTCAATTCAAAAAATTGGTCTAATTTAATTTAAAATTAAACTTGAAAAGTGTGACTAAAAGTGGTTTTTCAGGAAAATGCATTTTTAACGAAAATATGATTTTACATTAACTCTATGGCTATTAATCCTCATTATATGAATTTAAATTATTATATATAGATATATAATTTATATATTTCATTTAAATCATTCCTTTTTAGGGGTTATTTTAATTAATTAAAATGGAAAAACATTAAGCACTTAAAAATAGTTTTGAGAACAATTGTGTTTTTAAGCATAAAAATATATTTATAAAAAAATAATGAAAATTACTTATTCAAATGAAAATAATTAGATTATTATAAATAAAATGGATCATAATTTTCTTTAATACCAAATCAAAAAATAATAATCTTATTTTAAATTACTTTATTTAATAAAAAAGAAATAATAGTTTTATAAAAATCGATACTTTTCACTATTCACTGAATAGCCAATATTTTCATAAAAATATGTATTTTTCACCATACGATAATTTTTATATGAAAATTTTAAAATTGATATATTTTTTAAAAAATACCATTACTAAAATTGTAATAAATTAATTATATTATCCATGCACAAAAACCAAAAAATAATAATTTTTGAAGAAAACATATTTCTATAGCATAAAATGACTTTATTGAAAATTGTGTTCTTATTTCCTAAGAATTAATCAAAAAAAAATATTGATTATAAACATTATGTATATTTCACAATTTTTTTTAATCCTATTTGTACCTTTCAATTCAACAACTAGGTTATAATGGTCATATTTAAATAATATATTTCACGAGTTATTTAAGCTTGATGTTTCATGTCATATATACTATTGAATATAATATTATTCATTTAAAATATTAGGTTGTTACATTATAACCATCTGTAATAAATTAAATACAAATAATTTGAACTTGATCATGGTAATCAAGGGGTTTGAAACTTGAAAATACCTTCATTGAAAACCCACATCGTAAAAAAGGGTTAATAAAACTTCCTCTTAAAATGTGGGAAATTGAAATATGAAGGTTATCTAAAATAACACAAAACTTGGTTAAAAACTAGGAAAACGTTATTAGGAATTAAAAATATAGACATAGAGGATAAAACTAACCCCCAAGGACTAATAGATATTGATATAGAATATGGTTAGGAGAAAGTTAATAAACACAAAACCATAAATTTGTGATGGGTTAAAAGCCCATTGATTCATCAGAAATAAAGGTAAATGTATAACATTTTTATTTCAAAATATTTTTCCTAAAGTTGAGGGATTATTTTTCTATCAATATATAGAACACTATAAAATATACTTACTTAATATATTTCAATTTTATAATCGCAATTTTATCATTTGGTTGTGATTCGATCAATTTATACTTAATTTATTACTTTAATAAATGAATATTTAGGATGAATTTTTTATTCCTGAAGCACTAAAATTAACTTTTAACATATCGTAATATCCATAAAATAGTGAAAATTCTTTCCAATTATCTCCAAATATTTACCAAAACTAAAATGATCAGAAAAAGTTATCCAATATAATACAATAATCTCTAAAACCTGAATAGTAAAATAAAAAGTTCAACATAATCCATTCCATAAGTATTTATCCTTAAAATCCTTCCAAAATACATCTATCCTGATTAGAAATTAAAAAAATTAAGAAATAAGGTCACTAAATTTCAAAAATCAACATAACCTTAATCACTCAAACATTATAAATCAACTCTTAATGTTACATACCAAATATATGAATACCTCGATGACCATAGAACCTCAATGAAAAGATAACTACTTTAAAAATTAACAATATCTTTATTCCTTAAATAAAATAACATATTATCAAACATATTCCATGAGTCTGAAAATGCAGTAAAATCCAACATAAATTACTTTATCACCAAATCACTAATCATTTTCAAGGTCACTAATACTATCTAATTTACTTCATCAATGTAAATTATCTTTTAATCACAACTAAAAATTATTACTTCAACATCAGACACATATTAAGGGTTATCTTTCCCCTGATCATGTGCTTTCTATAAAATATCACCTTACCTTTAAATCATGTTTCTACATCATCGGTATTATTCAATATATACTTTAAAATTATTAATGAAAACTAATACAAAAAAATACTTATGTGTCTCATTATTTGTATAACCGAAATATCATTGTTGTAACACTTCTACAATGTAATTATCAAATCCCAATAAATAAAAACTTCAATCCTTCAACTTCAATGATTTTCATAGCATATTTACTTCTTTGGTCTATAAGTTAACTATTATATTAGGGAATTTACTTAGATAATTCTCATGTTATCCATACATAATACATTGATCTCCTCAGTAGTTCATTACTCTATGTCCTTTATTTCTACATAGAAAATATCTTCCCCTTCCTTTGATACTTTCACTAGGGTGTCTATTTTTACATTTCTGACATGAAGTAAATCAGTTCTTCTTTAATCCATAGTCTCCATTATCTGATCTCTTAGTAAACTCTATACTTCTCTTTATTGGTTAGTCTAAGAGTTGGTTAGGGTTTAATTTGTTAATCATATTTCATGGTAACTAATTAGACCTAATCATAATATATTTCTCTCTAATAAACATCTAATTTGGATACTCATAATCACCACATTCTCCATCACATTCAGGGTTAACATGATTCCTACTAGTTCCATCCATTAACTAAAACCAAAAAGTATAGTATGATCAACAATAATAATAGTGGGAAACCACATAATCATTTATAGGTTTTATAAATCATGACACCATATTCTCAATATAATACACCTTAGGTTTAACCTAGTTCATTCATTATCATTATCTATTAAAATCCTTCATAATGGTTCATAATGAAAATATGAAATAACCTAAGCATACCCCTCATGAGTGTCAAACTAGGTGTGCAGTATGGTAATACCCACCATACACTAGAATGATGGCCAATATATACTTGACAACTCTTTTTGGGGTTATTACCCCAAGATACATCTTTTCCAAAACCACGTCTACTTTTAGTATTTAGAAAAAGATGTATTTCTTGAGAAAACACATAATATCTACCTTGCCAAAATTAGAAAATGTTATCATATACTTATAATTATCCTCAAAGTCATTCATAGAGTTTTGTTCCATAATATATGTTTTCATAAATCTAGTTCCCAAGGTTTCTAATAAAATTCCCCTAATATAAACTATAAAGACCCCAAGCCTAGTAGCCTAGAGTCTATGGTAACTTTATTACATTGGAACTAGATATAAGGAATCATATCCTGAAGGACCAAATACTTTAGTATTCTTTTTAAACTAAATACATACTCGAATCTCACATTATTTTTGAAAACATAAATTACAAAACATAGAGAAAGTAAATATTATGCCTCCTCTAACTCATTCAAATATTCCTTATTTATATCATGGAGAAAGGAAAAAAAATAAGAGTGAACTCAAATGATCAGTAAGGGTTATGTACATTAGAAGATATCATTAGTAAATAAGGAATAATCAATATGGAAATGTAAATAATAGAATACATGTGACATTTAATAAATAACATGAGAAAAAAATGAATCCATGGATAATATCAAATGAAATATTCTCATGGATAATAATAAATAAATTATAAATGAATAAATGATTAATATTATAAGTCATGATCTCATACAACATGTGTAACAACCTGAACTTTTATAAATGAAATTCATTTTTTGATCGAATAATTTCCTTATTAAGTAATATAGCTATAGAAAACCCATGCACTACTTTGGTTATTTTGGATTGTTATAAATTATATTTTTTCAGTTTTCAAATACCATTAAGCATCATAACCATTGATATTATATTTTTTGTATAGTGGCCATTAACATTAGTATATATTTAGGGTTATGATAAATCCATTTGGAAAAAACAATGGAAGTGGTGGCCTTTACTAGTGGGATCATACCCTATGAATCCCATATATCAGATATTTCAAGGAAGATAACATCCTTGGGATTTTCCATTGACCAAGACTAAGCTGAGATTCAAAAACCAAATCTTGATTAAAACTATTTATGATAGAATTTCATGCTCATCGAGATCACGAACCAAACCATGTTTGTTGAACCACCCTATGAAAATATCACCATCACACACTTTTCCATTAGGGCATTCACTGGTATAATAAAGGGTTATCTATTTATACCCCAATAGTATGAATTTGTATTTTTTATTTTTAATAAATAGTGATTATATTTATATTTTATTACTTTATAATGATTTAAAAATAAGTTTGATAAAAATTATATTTTAATATAATGAAACAAAAATTGATTTTTTTTTGGAAATATATAGTTTTAATCAAGAAACTCTTTTTTAATGAATTCAATAATTTTTAAAATAAATTATATTTTAATAAAATAATATTATTAAATAATATTTACTGAATACAAATGATAATATAATTTTCCGAAGTCAAAACTAATTTTTATATGGGTCAAAAAACTATTATTATAAAAAAAATCATTATTTCCCAATAAATAAAGATTTTAAAAAAAAATTGAAAATTATCATAATTAGAAAATTATTAAAAAAATTAAAATTATCATGTTGAAATTATTCGATGGTGAATTTTCATAATTTTCATAGATAGATGAATTTTTGGGTCATGATTAAATACAATATAAATATAAAATGTATATTATGACATCATAAAAGATAAAAATGATGTGATAGATATTATAAAGTGTATCCATGATAAAAATTATGTTTTCCATTCAAAATAATATGATTTTAGGAAATTTTATTAATTCTATAAACCCTTAATGAATATTTCAAAACCTATATTATAATTTAAGGTTTTAAAATCAATTCTTTATAAACATGACTCACTTTAACATCACCAAGGGTACTATTTTAATGAGTTCAGTAATTGGACTTATAAAATAATGAAATAAACTTATATTGGAAATAATCCATGTTATGGTTGGTGGTTTGGATTAATTTATGATATAGAGTCCAAAACCAAAGTTTAGAAATTAATAAATAATCCCCCTCTCTTTTCCTATATAAATCCATACAAACTCTCATTCCTCTTCACCCAAAACCCTTAGAGCATTAATTTGTTATTCCCTTGTCTCTCTAGATCCCTACCAAGGTTCCCCAATCTCTTAATAATCTCCTCCCAATCTTTTAGAAGCATCCTCTCATGGTAAGGGATCCTCTCCTCTTTGTTCGCATGCCTTATTTATGTCATGCCTTTTGATTTACAATTGTTCAAGTTAGGATATGTTTTTATAAATCACTATTTATCTACTTATGATTCTAAAGTAATGAGATACCCATTTCGCTCTCATTTTATGCTACCAAAATTATCCTATGATTTTCCACACAAAATATTTGTATAGTGAATACCCATCACCATTTCCACTTAAAAGTATTCACCTAGTTATAACTATCCTTAATTTATTAAGGAATCACATGTATATAACTCTCACTCCTTAATATTATGGTTAAAATTTATAAAATAAATCTATATATTGTTTGATCTATATGGAATACTTATGCATATAAATGATATGAAAGTGACCGGTGGGATCAAAATTATATAGCCCTCCAATGTATTGGATAATTTTTTATCTCATGAGATTCCATGTATGGTAAATAGGAGGTTATCTTAAGAACACTATGTTATGATTTCTTGGTTGTTATCCTTCACTTATATTTTTGATGTCATGTTTTATTCATTTACACATTCCGATGTTTCCATTAAGATATAATGTTATATCATGCTACATTATTCATGATTACGATTCTCACCCCTCTTATGTTACCTTGAGATTACTCTTGGATCAGATGTACTACTTTAGCTTATACTAGTCTTTGTTTTTTCTCTTACTTGGATTTATAGCTCACCCATTTCTTTTGTACATCCCCAGGTTATCCCATGTAGTTTTAGAAGACCATTGGATTTTTAAGAGCATGTTATAAATTTTTAGTTTAAATTATTATATTTATACTGTAAGTTGTTATGATGTGTACCTAATTACCAAAAGACACTAGGCTTAAAAATCATAAGGGGATGTTTTAAGTGTATCTTTATCTAATAAATAATGAATTAAATTGTATTAAAGATATGATTTGTCATATTTGGTATGAGATTAAATTCTAGTTGTTTTGGGATTAGGATTTTAAAACTCTAGTAAATGACTTAGGGATAATAATAAACATAGAAAAAAAATACCTAAATTTTTTAAAGTATATATTAAGTTGTTTCAAAGTGAATATATCTCTATATGGATACTACAAGTGGATGTGGCTCTGTAATAGTTGTACATAGGGGTAATAACCCTGAAAAGGTCACATTGAGCTGGAATCGATCATCACCTTGTGCATGATAATGATCCTTGATACACGCATATTTTTAAACTTATAGGGGATATGATTTGGTAAATTCACAATCCCTTTATAAAATATTATAAAATGAAAAATTTTCTTATAAGATTTTATATTAGGAAATAAGTTAAGGAAAAATATATATTAAAACCTATAAGTTCATAGTTTAAGGAATATATATCATTTATGAGTTAACCCTTTAATTTTCATGGTTTCCCATTTATGTGTTTAATAGTTTAAAAATACTCATCACTAATTTTCCATTAATTCGAGTCAATTTATAGAAATAGGAGGATCCAATTCAATAACCAATGTGAGGTGAAATGTGATTATTTCCAAAAAAGATATAACCAACCTAATGGGAGTAGGGATCGCAAACTTCATGAAAAAACTTTTTCAATTGATTTAGGTTTTGACAAGAAAACTGAATCAGGATGAAAACCTAAATCCCCCAAAGAATGATCGTGTTTCAATTGAGATCTTTATGAAATAAAGGACTCTTAATTTTAGTGGATCTTCTGATCCTTTAATCACAAAATAATGGATCAAATCCTTTGAAAATATATTCTATATCCTTAATTTATTTGAGTAAGAAAATATTGTGATGGATATTTATATTATGTATAAAATAATCCAATCAATGGTGGAATTTGGTTAAAAATACAAATCACAAGGAGGAGATCAAAGTGATGGGGTGGAAGGAAGTTTGGAAAAAAAATTACATATATTTTTATTTCGCTCTCTGGTTTAAAATAGATAGGGAATTCCTTATACTTAAGAAAAAGGATGAAAAATACATTGGGTCATGTAAGGAAAACTTCAAAAGACTTCTATGATACACCTCTATCTTTTTAATTATCCCTAAAAGTAAATTTGACCACTTCTTTGGTGGGATAAAGCTGAGTATATGAAAATAATTATCCATTTGGGACTTTGAAAAGTATGAAGAAATTATTTGATGTGCCCTTAAAGTCAAAATAGATATCGGTGACTCTCAAGGGTCTCTTTGGATGGAGATTAGAAGAAAATAATGGATTTTAATTTTTTCAGTGTAATGGATAAATATCATGGGGGTAATAAAGTCCATAATCACACTTTTTAAAGGTGTAGGAATAAGCATCCTGGAAATTTCCTAAAGGGGGTAAGGAAATTATTTATGTGAGGGAAGTAAGGTCACATATCTATTGATTTTCGGTGGTAGAAACCCACCAATGTGATGGAATAAAGGAACGATCCAGCAAACCCTCATCCTATTTTCCAATGTTTCAATTGTAGGTAACAAGAAAATTTTTCTAATCAATACTCTAAGCTAAGGGTTTTCAATGAAAACTAATGAAAATAACCTCCAGGGTCTAGATATTAAGGGTGAGATTATTCAATCACAACTACTTAGGTGGATCCCGACAATAAAGTGGTGATATGTATGTTAGTTATTCATTTAGAAATAGCTAATGGGATTTTTGATTTTTGTTTCTATTTATTCTTTCATATCATTTAGGTTTAGTAGAACTATTCAAAAACCACCTCAAAACATGGAATTTGAGTTATTAGTGATGACATTGAATGGGTTAATTGTTGCATCCCAATCATATAACTCATCCCCTATAAAAATTTGTGGGAATAATTTCCCAAAAAATGATTTGATACTCCTATTAGTGTAATTTGATGTAATTTTGGATATATATTTACTTTCCTTATATATATCCAACATAAATTACTAAGGGAAGTAAATCACCCTTTGGATAAAAAATCATCCTCTGATTCTATACAAGTTCAAGGAGAAGTATGAATCTCCTTTGGTACCATCATCTCAAGATTGTATATTATTTACCTATGAGTAAGCATATATTTGTTAAATGATTTATACTGAGGAAAAGACAATCCTTAAAGATATGACCATAGTGAGGGAATTCACTGATGTGTTTCCCAAAGAATTTTTTAGTCTTCCTCCTAGAAGAGAGGTTTAGTTCTTAATAAAAATCATACCTATATATTTTCCAATATCCAAGACTCCATATCGAATAGACACTATTAAACTTGAGGATTTGAAGAAGTATCTATAGGAGAATTTGGATAAGGGGTTTATACACCCAAGTTCTTCATTGTAGGGTGCACAGGTCCTCTTTGTCAAGAAAAAGGAAGGGTTAATGTGACTCTACATTGATTATCATGATATTAAAAAGATCGTGATAAATAAAAAGTATCATTTACCATGTAATGATGACTTTTTTGATCAACTACATGGAGAACAGTAATTTTAGAAGGTGTATATTCATTCAGGATATTATCAAGTAAGGGTGAAGATGTAGGATATCCCTATGACTGCTTTTTATATAAGGTGCAGACACTATGATTTCATATTGATGCCATTTTCACTCACTAATGATCTATAAATCTTCATGGACTTGATTAAAAGGGTATTTAGGGATTACCTTGACAATTTTTTTGTGGTATTTATAGATGATATTCTTATCCACTATAAAATAAAGGAGGAACATGAGGATAATTTAAAGTTAGTATTGATGACTTTTTAAAGGAAAAATTGTTTTTTAAGTACAATAAATGAGAGTTATGGATATAGAAAGTAACTTTACTAGGGAATTTTATCATCAGAAAAGGAATATGTGTGGATCCTTAAAAAAATGAGGTAGTTGAAGGATAAACAAGACCAACATCTATGATAGAAATCCAAAGTTTCCTTGGATTTGTTGGGTATTATCATCGATTTTTGAAAAACTTATCATGACTTTAAAGATCGCTAACCAAGATAACTAGAAAGGGAGTAAAGTTTTTATGGAATCATAAATGTGAAGTGAGATTTAAAGAGTTAAAGAAGAGGCTAATCACTTCACATGTTCTAACATTACCAACCAGTGAGGAAGGACTTGTGATCTATAGTGATGCACCCAAAAAGGGATTGGGTTGTGTACTCATGCAAGATGAAAAATTGATAGCCTTTTCCTCCCAAAAATTAAAGATCCATAAGAATAACTATCAAACACATGATCTATAATTGGATGTAGTGATCTTCATGTTGAAGATTTAGTGACATTCTCTCTACAAGGAGAAGTGTGACATATATATAGACCATAAAAGTCTCAAGTATATATTCAATCAAAATGAGCTCAAGATGATCCAAAAAAGGTGGTTATATTTTACTTGGGATTATTATTATTCAATCCATTAACATCCTGGGAAAGTAAACAAAGTGGTGGATTATCTGAGTAGTAAGGATACTACAACTCTATCCATAATAAGGATTGCAGGGGATCCAATATTCTTGAAAATGAAAAGTATGGATATGGGAATAATAAAATGATCTCCAACCTACCTTGCTCAAATAAATTTTCAACCACCCATTCTTGAAAGGATCAAGGATTATCATAAGTATGATGATGTGCTACCTAAAAAGTAGTGAATATTTTGAAGTTTAACTTTTATAAATATGGATTTATAAGGTTTGGAACACTGATATGTGTCTCATCAAAACTATAACTGAAGAGGGAACTTATGGATGATGTTCATAACTCATCCCTATCTATTCATCTTGGAATAACTAAGATGTATAGATATTTGAAGCAAAAATTATGGTGGGATAACATGAAGAGGGATATTGTAGAATTTGTATCACGGTGCTTGGTACGCTAACAAGTCAAGGCTTAATGATATAAGTCTATGGGAATGATTCAACCATTTCCTATACTAGTATGTAAATGGTAAAACATAACCATGGATTTAATCATAGGACTCCCCAAGACCCTTAAAGGAAATAACACCATCTGGGTAGTAGTCGATTTCCTTACAAAGTCACAAAATTTCATTTCTATTAAGGAATATTTATCACTTGACCAACTCACCAAGATATATATATAATGTAAATGTAAGGACTGCATAGAGTTTCACTCTTTATTATATATGATTGAGATCTAATATTTACCTAGAGGTTCTGGGGAAGTCTTTAGTAAGTGTTGGATATAGATTTGAGCTTTAGCACTACTTATCACCATTATATGGATGGTCAGTCTAAAGAACCATTCAAACTCTGGAGGATATATTGATATCATATTTAATGGATTTCTAATGATGTTTAGATCAACATCTTCCCCTAGTGGAGTTATCATATAACAATAGTTTCTATTATAGAATTCAAATGGAACCTTATGAGTCCCTGTATGGGAAAAGGTGTTGAACTCCAACATGATGAGATGAATTTGGAGAGAGAAAGATGATGGGGCCTGATCTTATCTAAGAGATGATATATATGGTTCAAAACATTAATCATCGTATGAAATTCTCAAAAAGTTGATAAAAAAGTTATGCAAAAAAATCGTCGATGAGACCTAGAGTTTGATGACAGAGATAAAGTTTTCCATCATATATCACAGTAGAATAAAGTTATGAGGTTTGGAAATAAGGTAAATATTAATCCTAAATACATCATCCCCTTTAATACCCTTGATCACATCAGAGAAATGGCATATCAACTAGCACTACCACCTTACTTATCTTAAGTACATGATGTGTTTTACATATCCCTCTTGAGGAAGTACATACCAAACCCACCACATGTACTAAATCCAGAGGTGGTACCACTGAATAATGATTTTTTATATAGGGAGAAGTTGGTGAATATCTTAGATCATATAGATAAGGTTTTACGAAACAATGCCACTCACCTGGTCAAAGAGGTATGTAAGAACCACAAGTTTGAGGAAGCGACATGGGAACTGGAAGAGGTGATAAAACAGAAGTACCCTCATCTTTTTTACTGTATGAAATGAAAATTTCTAGGGTGAAATTTCTAAAGGTGGAAAGAATTAAATGATTGAAATTTTATAAATGAAATTCCATTTCTGAATGAATAAATGTATTATTGATTAATGTAGCTATAGAAAACACATGCACTACTTTGGTTATTTTGGACCATTATAATTTATATCTTGTCAGTTTTAAAGGACTGTTAAGAATCATAACCATCTATGTTATAGTTTATATATAGTGACCATTAAGATTATAATATATATATAGTTTTATGATAAATCCATTTGACATAGAAAAAGTAATCAATGGCCTCGGTTAGTAGGATCATACCCTATGAATCCCAACTATCATAGCTTTCAAGGGAGATGGAAAAACTAGTATTTTCCCTTGACCAATCCCAAGATGATATTCAATAACTAAAGCATGAGTGAAACCATTTATAGGAAAAGTTTAAGATCATCAAGATCATGGCCCCAACCAAGTTCATCAAACCACCCCATGAAAATCTCACCATCTCACACCTTACCTTTGTGGAATTCACTAGTGTAATAAAGAGTTGGGTACCTAGAACCTAACAGTATAAATTTTTATTTTTTTTTATTTTTAATTAATAATTATTATATTATTATTTAATTACTTTATAATGATTAAACAATATGTTTAATAAAAATTATATTTTAATATGATGAAATAAAAACTGTATTTTTCAGAAAAATATATTTTTAATAAAGACACTCTATATTACTGAATTAATAATTTTTATAAATAAATTATATTTTAATAAAATTTATTATTTAATAAAATTTATTAAATATAAATGATAAAATAAATTTCTGAAGTCAAAAATAATTTTTATATGGGTTATAAAACTGTTTTTGTCAAAAAACAAGTATTTTTCAATAAATGTGAATTTTTTATTTAAATATGTAAATTATCATACTTAGAGAATTATTTGGATAAATTAAATATTATTTTTGAAATAAATACATTTAAATTGTCCAATGGTGATTTTTTATATTTTCGGAGATAATCGAATTGTTGTGACAAAATTAAATATGGTATAAATATACGGTGTATATTATGAAATCATAAAAGCCCCTAAATGATGTAATAAATACTATAAAGAGTATCCATGACCAAAATTATGTTTTATTTTTAAACTAAATTGTTTTTATGTTATTATATTAATTTTATAAACACTTAATAAATCCTCCAAAACATGTATTATAATAGAAGGTTTTAAAATCATTTCTTTATAAACATGACTCACTTCAACATCTACAAGGGTATTATTTTAATGAGTTTGATTATTGGAATTATAAAATAATGAAATCTACTCCTCTTTTATATAAACCGTGGTTAAAACCCATGGTATTATTAGTGGTTTGGATTAATTTGTGATATAGATCCCAAAACCTAAATTTAGAAATTAATAAAAAAAAGTCCCTCTCTTTAGCTATATAAACCCACAAAAAATATCATTCCTATTAATTAAAATAAATATGAGCATTAAATTAATTTTCTATTCCTTATCTAGATCACTCCCAAGGTTTCCCCAAGCTCTTAAGAAGCTCCTCCCAATCTTTTAGAAGCATTCTCTCAAGGTAAGGGGTTCTCTCCTTGTTCTCTTTATTCAAGCCCCTCCTTTGTGTCGTGCCTTTTGATTTCCAATTGTTAAAGTTGAGATATGATTTCACACATCCCTATTTCTATCCTTTTGATTACCAATTAATTATATACCCATTTCACTCTTATCAATCCCTTAAATAAACCTTTATGTACACCTGTTATGCTATCGAAATTATCCTATAATTTTTCATGCCAAACATTTGTGTATTGAAAACCCATATCCATTTCCACTCAAGGGTATTCACTTAATTTTAAATATCCTTAATTTATTGTGGATTTACATTTATATAACCCTCACTCAATAATAATTGGGTTAAAATTTATAAAATACATCTTTATGTTGCATAATCAATAAGATCCACTTATGCAGGTACGTGATATGAAAGTGATGGGTGGGTCCATAATTATATATCCCTCAAATAAATTTGGTAGTTTTATTATATCATTTGATTCCATGTATGTTTCATGTGAGGTTATATTAAGCATGTTATGTTTATGATGTCTTGGCGGTTATCCTTGACTTATGTTTATGATGTCATGTTATATGTTATTTCCACATTCCCATATTGCCTTTATGTTATCATGTTATATCATGTCTCATTGTTCAAGATTATGATTCTCATCCCTATTATGTTACCTTGATATGAATATTGTCTTACATTCACTAATTTACCTTATGATATTCTTTTTTATTCCCTTATTAGGCTTAATATCTCACCTATTTCTTATGTACGTACCCAATTTATCTCATACAGTTTTAAAAGGCCAATAAATTTTTAAGATCATGTTATGGAGTTTTATTTTAGGTCACTATATTTCTATTTCAATTTGTCATGATATATACCTAATTACCCAAAGAAACTAGGCCTCAAGAACTTATGTGGTTGTTTTAATTGTATCTTTATGTAATAAATCATGAATTAAAGTGTATTGAAGATATGGATTGTCATATAATGATATCTATACCATCAAGACCTTTTGTTGAGATGGTTTAATCTATGGGTAGGTATACACTAAAAATCCATTTAATTTTTCTAACTGATTCATATCATGAGACTATCGATGCATCGAGGGGATATCTATAACTGGTCTCCACCCATTATTACATTTCTAATGTATTCCTTTTATATTGACTAATCAATTAAATTCACAAACAATATGCCTTATTAATAATTATATGTATTGAATAAATAATATGTAATATCACTATTTCCCCAGTCAACCAAATTACTTTCAAATTAAAACATCATATATAGAATTGGTATATAGTTTAGGAAATGATCATATCCATGATATAAAGAATATGGATATTTAAGATAAATTTAATTTCCATTGATCATAAGAAATTGAATGTTTTAAGAGAAATTTAATGACCAAAAATTAATAATAGATAAAATATGACCATCAATTCATCAAAATTATAGGTTTTTTAATAAATTCAATTATTTTGGAGGATAAAAAAAATGGAAGTAAAACATTAAAATAATTTTTATTTAAAGTGTTTTATTTTTAAAATAATATAAAATATATAGAAGAAGAAAAATATCATAAAATGGTTATTATGGCGAGGAAGTTTATTAACTTAATATACATTAAAAACATCCCTTTTAACTTTTTGTAAAGAAATTTGCAAACTACCCTTTTGGAAAGAAATAAAAGATTCCTTTAAATTTTTATAAAAATTCAAGTATAACTTAAAATTTCCTTAATAAATCATTTTCTTAATAAAAATTAGTTTTTAAAAATAAATTAAAAAATATGGTCATGAAGAAAAATATATGCGATTAAAATAGAAACAAAATCATTTTTTCTTTTAAACATTTTTTTACTTGATTAAAATTAAAAAGTGAGAAAATTTGGTATAAAATATGGAAAATACATAAATATTCAGAGGATAATAAAATAGATGGATTTTATGAAGGATGGATTCTAATATTCCATCAAATAAAATTAAGGTAATCCCAAAAAAATGAGATTGTAAACTAAATCCTTACCTCTTTGGTGACTTTTAAATTATAACACCTTGAAATAATAAACTTGAATTGAAGCATTAATCATCATTAATAAATATTTATTCATGTTAAAAATATAAAAGGGGTAGTATATACATCACATAAAAGTAAATTGGTGCATAGTATCAAATATGTCTCAATGGAATGAAAATTGAGATGAAATTCCTTACAAAGATCATACCATTGAAGTGAGAATTAATCAAAGAACTGATAATGTGTATCAAATGTAAATCCATATAAAAAATTGTAAATAAAAATTAAAATAATCTAAATTATTAACATGCATAATTTTATAATATCAAAGATAAATAATAAGTAATATGACCCAATGGAAATAAATTGAGTTATGAAACCTCTTACCGTAAGTATGACTCATCATGTATATTCTCTATCTTCCTGAATAATAAACTTATTTTAATTATTTAATTTATTACTAAAAAATTAATTTTTATTATTCATTTTATTTTATTTAATACTATTTTATATTTAATTACATAATGAATTAAGTTTATATCGAACGTTTTGATGAAATTAAGTTCATATATTAAAAATGACTTTGTTTGTTTTGACTATGGTAAAATAGGTCATTATTCCATCATCTCCAAAATAATAATCATAAAATAATTATAATTTTTATATATAAATTATAATATTAAACCAACCGTGAAATATTCTTATGAAAAATGAACTATGTTACAATTATAGAGATAGTAAGTCATACGTATGCATAAGTAACATTTCCATTTTTCAATGATCGTGATAGAAAGAACATAAGTATTATTTTATGTTTATATAATGATCATTATAAAAAAATAACATATTATTTATTTAAATATACTTATATATATAGTAGTCATGTTATGTGGTTATGAAAAATGAATCACATCACTTAGTGGAGGTGGTAACCCACATGTGTGCACGAATGATGTTGTCATTTTTAAATAAATGTAAAGGTGAGAAATTATATGAAATATAATATTTCCAAAATTATAAATATATAACTAATATCATATATATATATATTAAATACATAATTAAATCTATATGTGCATCTTGGGGATGTAAAATAAATTACATCAGTTCTTGAGGTTATTGTCCGTCGTACACAGGAATGACTTCCCAACTACGATGATTTGTGTTAATTTTCCTAAACTTCCACTCCCTTTCCAGAATACCTCAATTATTATAATGTTAGGGAATTTAGTTGGTATATTTATTTACTCTGATAGTATAATAAGGGATGTTTTCCATCTGGTTTGACCGCAAATCTATGTTGAAGTTGATGTTTCAAGATGGCTAGTCGAGTTCATTTGGATTGTTATAGGGGAAGAACTTTGATACAAAAAAACCTATTTTCATTGAGACATGGGTTTATTTATATTCATAGTGTAATAATTTGGGAAACTAGAAGGCAGTTTTTAGGCGCAGGTATGGGAATAGCATCTAGATGAAGGGGCGGATGGGTCAGGTCCTGGTGGCAATGGTCCGGCGCTTGTATATGATGAAAGTTTGAAGGAACAGATGGGTGGGGATAGGAATGTTGCCTCCACTTTGAAGGAGTCACACCTGGGGGAGCCTGATCTAAAGGTAGTGGATTTCTATGGATGTTTGAAATGGGATTGGTGAAGCATATCTAGGTTATACAAGTTCTGGCAGTATCAGAATAGATAGAGGGGTCATGTCCTTCAAGGCTGCTTCCTAGAATTTCTTCTTTCGTGGTTGCCACCTATAGGGAGGATAATATTATTGGAAATGAAGCTAACTCTAAGGGGGTCTCTTATGGTTGATTTATAACAACTATACCTTAATGATAAGGGTTTTAAGTTAACTTATGGTTCAGAGGAGCATGTTCATTTGAAAACTATGTGGTAAGGAACAGGGGGTATGAAGGGGGTGAGTGCATTAGGTTCCTCAGACCTAAACACTATCATCCCAAAGGCCTCATATTACTCAGAGGTTGTTTGCACTAGATTTGTTTCAAAAAAATAGAAAATTTTGAAATTGGAACATCCTTCTAACCATAGTATTTAGGAAAAATCAATACTGGTTGCCTCTAATTCAAATGAGGGAGGGGTGAAGTCACTGAGTAGGTTGATTCCCAATAAGGAAACTATAAAGCTAAATCTAGGAAACTACTTCATAGGTATGGATGTCCAAGAACCATCACAAGTTCTAGATGAGGAATAATCAGGTGATGATAGCTTCATCCAACTCTCAGTGGATATTTTGAAGGAAATATAAGGGAAAGTACTTCACAACCCAAGGAGGAAGAAAGGGAAAAAGAGAAACCAAGACTCATAAAGATGCATTTTTTCTAAGGGGAAAATCCTAATTGTGAAAAGACTATTCATACTTTCCCAAACCAAAAGAAAAAAGTTCATCCAAAAAGGGTAAGTCTAACAAGTCATTTGAATCAAAAAATGCTATGAAGGTTGCTCAATATGGTGATTAATGTGCAAGGTGAAAACCTAATGGATGAGTATAGACGTCATAAGGGATAAGAGCATACTGGTGATAAGATGGAAGTTTTACATTAGAAAGCATGGTCTTTTGAGAAGAGAACATAAAAAAGGGAATAATTGGAAAATGAAAAATACTTGGAGCTCATTCTTCACTATAAGGAATAATTATAAGAAGGATTTGTCTAGATCAAGACTACAATGGAGGTAGTGGAAAACATTTGTGAGAGAATGATCCTAGTTGATTTAAATGAGGAGAAAAGGGTGTGGGATAATAAAAAATACCACATTTTGGCACAAGTATTCAATTAAGGTAAGATAAATATGGATGAATATATCCAAACATGGGATAGTATGGCTAATCATTTTGAATATCTTATCAAGAACACTCCAAATACAAAGGTAATTACACTTCACTGGGGGATATATAGGGTGTCTGATTTCAATATAAGTCTCATATTTAATGATTTTTTTTCTTCTTTCTATGTTTTATTTTATTACAATTTGATCTTGTATGGTTTATTACTTTTCCCTCAAAAGTTGTTTTGAAATAAAAATTTAATTTTTAATCAAAAATGATACCTCATCTTCAGAAAACCTCTTTAGGTTTACACCAAAAGCCTTCCTAGGAGTGATTTATAATAAAAAAAAATGACTCTAATATGTGGGAAGAGGATTAAGGAAGCTATTTGTATAGTTATTTTCCAATCACAAAGGTTTTTGAAGTTTGAATAAAATAGTAAAAGAGGTGTCCTTTAATAAGTGAGGGGAGGGGAACTTTGGGAATTTCTTAAATATTAAATTAATATAAATTAAATTTCATAGAAAAAATAATTTAATCTCATATAATTCTAAGATAGCATGAGTATGTCTCCAAATACTATCATCCAATAAAATTTGGACAATTTTATATTAGTATTTTACCCTTATCTTTTTGTTTTCACCCAAGTTAACCCTTTTTTGACAATTATCATCATGACAAAGCTTTTACTCTTTGAGGGTCTATATAGTTACTCTAGAAATAAAATTGGCCAATAAATGGACCATGGTTGATATTTTAAACAATACTCTAATAAATTATATTAATATTTTATTTTTATAAATTTTAAATCATTTAATAAAAAATTATTTATTATAAAATATCATTTATTATAAAATATCATTGATATCGTTTTTGAAACTATTCATTTAATTTGAATTTGAAAACAACATGACAATAATGGAATTATAATATAATCACTTAAAACATCACTAATGTGTTATATTTATCTAAAAATTTAATTAAATAGATTAATAAATTCAATTTATATTACTATTAATATTTTTAAAATCAATTATTTTATTTTTATATTAATTTAATAAATATTGTGTCAACATTGCATAAGAATTTAAAGAAATAATTTAATTTATAAAAATTAGAATTAAATTATCCTAATAAAAAACCATTTATATTTAAAATAAATAATTATAACTGAACATAAGTTTTTTTATCCCTATCAAAAAATATTATAGTTATTAAAATCATAACGGTGATATTTTTTCCTTTACCTTTTACTTAAATGTTATAAATGTAAAAATAAAAGAAATATGGCACCAAGTGGCCATATATTCTAGATATGGATGGAAATTTCTGAACTCCACTCTTCATATAGGATAAGGTCAAGTTTTATGGTCAATTTTTATTCCTTTTTATATTTTTTTTAACTTTATTTACCTGATTTACCCTTACCACGATGATAATTATTTGTTATAGTTACTACTCATAATGACTAAAAATAAAATCATCCTATTTAAAAATTTATAACTAATGATTCCAAATATGGAATCGATTTTTTAATATTCAATTCATAAAAGTGGCAGAATTAAATTTAAAATTAAACTCTCAATGCATGATGAAAAGTATTTTTTCAAGAAAATTCATTTTTCATGGAAAGATTATTTTACATTAACTCTATGAATAGTAATATTCATTATATGAATTTAAATTAATATATATTGATATAAAATATATAAATTCAATTTTTATAATTCCTTATTATAGGTTTTTATAATTAATTATATTATAAAAACATTATTCACTTAAAATTAGTTTTCAAAAAAAACATGTTTTTAAGCATAAAAATATATTTATACCAAATTCGTAAAAATTACTTATTAAAATAAAATTAATTATATTATTATAAATAAAATGGATCATATATCACTTTAATTCCAAATCCAAAATATAATCAGGCTTTAAATAGCTTTATTTAATAAAAGTAAATGACAGTTTTACAAGAATCGATATTTTTCACTATTCACTGAAAAACCAATCTTTTCAAAAAATATGAAAACCCTAAGATAATTTTTATGTAATTATTTAAAAAAGTATATAATTTTATAAAATTTAATTAATAAAATTATCATAAATTAATTATATTACCCATTTTGAAGAAAACATATTTTTGAAGCATAAAATGATTTTACTAATCAAAAAAAATTACTGATTAGAACCATTTTTTATATTTCATAATGTGACTAATCCTATTTATACCCTACAATTCAATGACTAAGTTATAATGGTCATATTTAAATAATATATTTTACAGGTTATTTAAGCTCTATGTTGTGTGTCATATACACTATCAAACATAATGTTCTTATTTTAAAAACTCATGGTATTACATAATGTATGATAATATAGGTTTAAATATTGGTTATCCATGGTAATTTATATATTTATTTTTCTAACCTAAAATTTTTTTCAAGTCCTTCATAATGGTTTGTAAAGAGTTTGTGAACTTTCCAAAGCATATCCTCCGGGAGTAACAAACCAAGTGTAATGAAATACCACTTTTCTATGAACCAGGTGATGATTGATTTAATATCAAATCGTACCTTTTTAGGGTTATTACCCTTAGGTACAAAAGTTTCAAAACCACATCCACTTTTAGTTTCCATATAGGAATGTAATTTCTTAGAAACCACTCACTCTATGATTCACCAAAATTTCAAGATATTTTCCTATACTTGGACATATACCTAGGGTTCCTACTAAAGTATTCTAGTAATAATACCCAAAAATAACTATACATTTATCTGATACCAACTATATAGTCCCAAGTTTTTAACACATATCATTATGTTATTTTTAACATAAATATAAAATAAATGGAAACCAAAGATCAATAGGTCTGGTGTCTTTGGAAGACTAGGTTCATAATATATCCAAAATGAAACTAAAATAATATATATTTATTTCAGTGTCCATAATTATATCCTAAATTTATTTGATATCCTTAAACTGCATACGATAACCTAGGGAATACATAAACAAAAGTTTTGAGCTAAAAAGCCCAGTAAGGGAATAAACATGATAATGAAGCATAGCATATGAGTCAAAATTCATAACACGATATCATAAATGAAAAGGATCATAAATAATAATATGGGAGAATGAAATAAATATAATGTAATCATAAAATCATGTCAACATAGGAATGTTTCAATAACATAAAACTTTTCAGAAGCATAAATCAAGGCTAACTACTAATACAACATCACATGGTGGACAGAGTCCCATCATGGATTAGGTTTACTCCCTGATTCTATACATATCATCACATTAAACAAGAAAAATACCTAATTAATTATAGTTATATATGGTTTAACCCATCATAATATGTAAATTATTATGTGTTACACAAAATTAAATCAATTATAAGGCATAAACATAATAATTTTTTATAGAAAGAAACGGGTTACATAATCTTATCTTATTTCATATCCAAATGGAATATCATAATTTATTTGATGGAATAAGTTGTAAAATTATTATTGGAAATTTTTAGGTAAATAAATAATCATAAGACATTAAAATTAATTCTAAGTTAATTTAAGACATAAAAAATGAGCGTTGAAATAATTTTGAAAATATTTTTTTTAAGTGGGTTTTTTGGAAAAAGGTTAGAGAATCATTAACTAAGATAAGGGGGTAATAATTTTAATAAAAATATAAATGGACTAAAAAAAATCCATAATAAAATGGTATGTTTTTTTGAACCATGGTTTTTTTAAACAATTTATAAATTGTTACATGAAATGGGGTAAGAAACATAGAAGTTCCTTTTAATCAGGTTTGCTTAATGGATGAAATTGAGAAGTGAACCTTTAAAACTTGTTTATACACATCAATTAAAGATTAATTAATCTAGGTATATATGTGTGGAACATAGATAACTAATATATAATAAGTAAAATATAATATTATAGTGATAAAGTGAGGTAATAGAGATAAATAATAACCCCAAAAAATAGGGTGGTTTGGAGAGATCCCTTACCTTAGGTTCCATAATCTTTCTCCATTTTCTCTTAACATTCTAAATAATCAAATTAAATTTATTAATTACTTAATTAAGAACCATTTACGTATATTTTTTTATTAACTATAATTATATTATGTTCATTTATAACCATTATATTGTGATATAAAGTTTAATTTCACTATTCTTAGGGTGTTCATTTCATGGTTCCAAGGATAGATCACTTGTGGATAAATATTGGTGTTCTTTTCAAATGGAACTACAACTATAGAAGTGAAATGAAATGGTATTCATGAAATTACAAAATTTTAAATGTTCCCAAATATCCATATGTGTTCTATAATAGTTATGATTCATTTAGTAGAAACATTAATGTTTAACAGTTAGTTCATTTAAGCAGTTTTACCAACCATCACAAACTAGTTATGTTTTACTTAATATTATTACTATATATTCATTCCAAAATTTGAAAAAAAAAAATATAATATAAATATTTAGGCCATTTTATACCATTATAATATAATTTAAACCTACCATGAATGTGTTAATGAAAAACAAAAACTTGACATCCACATAAGTGGTGAACCAACATAATATGGATAGTGTTTTCCTTTTTACAATAAGAGAAGAGAAGATGATAAATTATATATATTATATTAAAACTCTAACATTACAGCATATATATGATACCATAGTTATTATTCCATGTTTAATGTATTTTTTTTTTTGGATAATGAGGATGAAGAAAAAATAAACCACTTGGATGAGGGTATTACCTTATCCTTTGGATGTCTCTTCTTAGGCTTCCACTTAAGGAAACTTGGATTAGTATTTTTATGAGAAAAATGCTTATAGGAATGTATATGAGATATGTAGAGATGATTTATAAGATTTTTCATAATATCCAAATCTTATAATGTGTGAGGAGAAGGGGTGGTGAGGGTGGTAATTATAAGGGGAGGAGCGGGGCATTTTTAAATATTATATTCATTAGTTTATTATTTTTCCTCAAAAATAAAAAAAGTGATGAATATTATGACTATATATAGTACATTTTTAATTTAAGTTAAAACTAATAGATTATTCCATTAACCTTTATGTAATTAATCATATATTTATCTTATAATGTTAAATATTGTATTTTTCCATATTTCACTATTGACCAAAAATCCAACTATTTAAAAAATACCAAAAAAACTTACCATTTTTTAATTTTTAGATTCCAAAAATAGAATATATTTTATGAAAATAATTTTATAAATTTAATAAATTTAATTCTAAAATAAAATACTTATTTATTTGAAAAATAAAAAAATTTATATTATGGTCATTTTTTGACCCTTTGAAAAATTAATTATGGTCTCAAAAAAATTATATCATCATTATAATACAACATAATATTTATTTTTAAACCCATTTTAGGAGAATAAACTTTATTTTAATTTATTATATTGTTTATAAACATGTAAACAAAAAATTTATGTTTCACAAAAATATAAACACTAATTTATCATTTTTAAATCATTTATTTACATATATCATGATATAAATATGTCATATTCTCATTTTATGAGATAAATAAATGTTATTTTACACTTCCATAGGTGAAGTTTCTATTCTAATGATTAGGTTACGATTCCTAATAGTTAGATTACTATTACAATAGTCATATTACTATTCTAATGGTCATATTTGTAACAATTATATGGGTTCCCTAATTTCTATAAATACCAAATATTTCATTATACATTAAATTATACTTTATCTTAGGGTTATATTTATTTTCATTTTCAAGATGAATATTACATTAAAAATATTCTACTTCATTTTTATAGTGTTATTTGTGAGTGTGGTTATTCCGATGGATTGAGCATATACAAATTTTCATATTTTTGTTATATTATTTTCTATTTGTTTCACTTTTTGATATTTTAAATTATTATGGACATGGTTATTCTTTAAATTTAATGTTCAAATTAATATAATAGAATGTTTTGGTTTTATTATGTGGTAAATGTTCATTATATAATACTACATTACTAAATATTACACATTTATATAAGAAGGGAAATCTCATTGATAATATTATGGGACCTTAAAATAAAAAATTATCAAAAGAAACTCATATAGGATATACTTTCTCTTGAAATCATTTTGAAAAATATTTTCCACCCTCACTCATAACTGGCGGTGTCCTAATCTCATATCAATCCTAGATAAACACTCAGATCCCCTAAATTGACTGAATAAATTTTTTATATGAGGAAGAGGATATTATTTTTTAAATATCACTTGATTCAACCTCTAGTAATACACACATATGTGTGAAGAATCATCACCCTTATTAGTGAATAAAATAGGATCACCCCAAGGGAATATGATTAGTAAAATAAATCCCTTCACCTCTAGGTCCTCTAATTGGTCCTTAAACTCTCTAAGCTCCATAGGATCCATCCTATACAGATGAATGGATATAAGCTCAATTCCTATAATCAACTTTTTCATGAACTTAGCCTCTATTTGGGTGGTAACACTAAGAATTAATTAGTAATAACATCCTAAAATAGTTAATAATAGGATAAAATACCAATTGTATATATCTTATCCTCTAGATAAACACTAGAAAAATGGGGTAAAATTATCCCCATATGCCTATAATCAAGTCCCAAATGACATAACTATAAATTACACTATCCAATAAAGGTATATAAATCACCCTTAATAGATTTAAAAGATGATCATCAGTGATAGAAATTGATGCATGCATGATATCGAGTTTTCTGATCCACCATAAGATCACATTTGAACTGTGCATCTTTAACATAAAGAAATCCTAAAGAATATTATTCCCATTGATTATTATATAATACTATAGACATTACAAAATAACATTGTATTGAACCCCTAAGGGAATATTTATAGATAACACCCCATACAAATACTTCACCACCAACCCCAAATCATTGGATATATGAGCATATTTAAATTAATATTAGGCTCCCATATTTAATAAAATTGATGATAGGGTAGATTAAATGATAACCATACCTCAAATATTTTATGGACAATTTTCATGATCTATGAGAGTGTATTTGATGGCATGAAGATAAATTTATCCTTGAACCTAAGCTCATATCACTTTAATCCCTTAAGGGGAATCACCTTTAGGACACTATTGTCCCTACCTCTAGGCACCATTTCCTCCTCTATATCCTAAAAAACTAGAATAAACCCATCTAACACTCCTTAGTGGAATTATTTCCCCTTATCTATAACCCTGGGTTTGTCTGGAACCATTCCCACCAACTAATCATAGTGAAATACCAAACAAATATAAAAAAATATACCATATGATATAAAAATGATATTCCTTAAATATTATATCATAATTGGTAAGAATATACCCTGGATTCCCATACTAATAGCATTAAACATAATCCCACCCTCTTAAAGGAAGATATGAACCTATACCCTAACTTTCCTTCCAATCATTGCCCTGGTGAGTAATATCAAACCTCAACTTATTACTACTTAAAAACTCACTCACATTCCCAAAAAAAGAAACATGATGTCTATATGGTCTACCCTCAATTAGTTTACTCTCATAAATGATGGAATGTTTCTATACCTCTAAAAAATATTTCAGGCGAAGGATATTCACAAATAATTGGATAAAATTCCTAAAACCATCCTCAAAATTCCTAACCTTGGTAGTATCATCTCCCACTAACATGGGTGAGAAAAATAAAAAAAATTATAAATTTAGTGGAACAATATATCATATAAATTTATCCTTAAATAATTTAAAAAAAATTATGACCCTATATTCCCTTAGAGTCTCAAGGATAAATTGGTCAAAGAAATTATTCTAGAAATACTTCCACGATTTCCCCACATACATTTATATTTAGACCAACATATCCCACCCATGGTTGGATAAAACATGAAGTATATAGGTAGAAAAATTCAACCTCCTCTATGGAGGCATATTTATTTAGTGAAAGATAGTCTACAAGGACTTGATATATTAATTAATATCCTGTCATTCACTCTCCTTGAAAAGAGAGATGGATGTTGTATCTGGAATTCTTTGATCAAGTACAACATGGATGACCCATATCTTAGCATCCCATGGACCATAAAATATAATACCTAAAGCAGGATCTCTTTGAGCTACTGATCTATAGGAGGTACTTGCATAACAAAAGGATCTATCTCAACTTCCAATGGGGAATGCTCATTCTTTCCCTCCTCAATATCAAAAGGATCATGTCATAGTGGAATATCACTATAATTCCAAGCACATACCTGAGAAACATTTCTATCACAATTCATGATATCATAGTTTAGGATAAACAGTGACATAAAATTCAACCTATTACTCTGGAAACACCATGTGATATAAGGGTTTCACATATCTCAACTTGATATATCCCGACCTACCCAATCTCAGGGGTCAATAAAAATACATAAAGGATCTGTGTAACTAGTAATTAAGAAAATAACAATGAAACCTAAAAAATGAATTTTTTCAAGGATAATTCCACTAATAACTTGTATAGAAAAATGATACATAACTTATTATTAACAATTTAAATGACTAAACCACACATCATAACCAGGATATCAACCATATATAGGCATAAAAATGTCATGTGAACCCTATATTCCAAAGATGATGCATGAACAAACACTCTTTCTACCTCAAACTAAGATTAAAATAATAAACCATAAAATGTGTCATATTTATTAATAATCACCAAATCATAACACTAAAAAACCAATAACAACAATTTTACCCTTGATAACATAGACTTTCCATGTACAAGGGGTAGTTACTCTTAGGTACAAGTCATATCTAAAGTCCTGAAAACATTATACCTCCATTTACCATTCCTAAATAGTAAAAAAATAAAACAAGGTTATAATACCACATTTTAATGTCCCAACATGTTCAACCCAAATAATATCTAAACCAGTGGTGCCACATGACCTCTAGAACACCTTTTCATATGCTAGAGGTTTCCAACTAGTAGTTTGTATTGATGAACTACTCATGGGAAGACTATACCCTCTATCAAATAGCTATAAATAATAATTTAAGTAGTAAAAATAAACTATCATCATAATATAATAGCTTAAATATGGGTATTAAAGCTAATATCCAAGTATAAAAAAGTAGATCACATGTTATAACAAAATAAGGGCAACTATATTTCCATACAATTCATACATAAGTAAACAAGATCTCTCATGGGTCGATCATATATAGTAATGGTCCAAAATATATAAAAAATATAATAGAAAAAAATGGACCCAAGTACCTCCCAAATCATGTTTCCCAACTCTAACTATGAAACTTCAGCACAACCATCACCATAGGGCCCTTTTTTTTCTTGCATCCAAGATCATTAAATCTATATGTTCAATGAGATTCCCATACAGGGTGTCAGATCGACTTAGTAGAATAACCATGGTGTCCCTAAAAATCTAGAATATATCGATGTGTACATGACATGGTATGTTAATCAATAAATGAAAAGTATTCCCATCATGGTATGGGGAAATCAATAGCTAATCCATATATAACCATAACTTCTTTAGACAACATAGAAATTAGATGTTTCTCCCATGGTTTGAGCATAGAAAGGGGTGAATAAATCCATCACCAATCATATTAATAGTTAGGGTGATTGAGTTATCACCATACAAGAATATACAGTGAACAATAAATTACCATGATATCTAAAAATATGAATAATATATTGTTATCTATTTAGTCAGGGTGAATAAGGAATCAACCAAACATAATATAAGGGTAAATTATGTGTTTCTAACTCATTATTCTAGGTGAACTAGGTATCACTAACTCATCTCCAAGATGAGAGAGGTATCACTATCCCTACAGTCTATGGTGAATGATGAATCACCACATTTATCTCTTAAGAAAGGATGAAATACCACCAAAACCTACAATAAGTGAACAATACATCACTATATTTATTAGCATGTGTGGATGATCTACCACCCAATCCATAAGAAGGGTGAATGGTATATCAGCAGCACATACCTCAATGTTGGATGAGACACTACCAATACCTTCAAGAGGTTGAATGATATATCATAGTGCTTACTAACATACGTGGATGATATATCACTAAAAAATATGAAGATTGGATAATATACCACCCCATCGTCTTCATATGATGAATGGTTTTTCAATAAATCCAAATGAGGAAAGATGAGTTTCTATCATAATAATCATCAAGGTGACTGGATTAAAACCATTTTATAATGAAACTATTGGGTGATATATCACAATCAAGAAACCATAGAAATCAACATACCACTAAAAATATATTTAGAGTGAATGATAAATCACTAGTCATGAAATTAGAGTGATCAAGGTATCACTAATCATTTATTAGAAGTTATTGATACTTTACTATTTAAATAACCCTAAGTGAGTGATTAGTCACATAACATTTATAATTTAATTGAAAAAGTTATTTCCAAGTTACCAAGTATTTGGATAATAGAAATCATCCAATTATAAGAGTCATGCTAATAAATCCAACCATTCTAGAGTCCCCTAGTAAGGTCACCTCACTACTTTCCAAACTCATACTCGAGCTTTTCTTCCACTGAGGAATTCTCTAGGACACTTCACTATGCTCTCTAGGTAATAACATAATCAATTACACCTATCATAGTATTACTTTACCATATTTCTAAACACTTTAAATTGGGTGAATGGTCATTGATGACCATGTCATCAAATAACAATCCTCAAAGGATCACTCACATCCCCTAATACACTCCTAAGAAATAAACAAAACAATTTGGATTCCTTTTATGGAATACACACACATTTTCCAATACCCATAGATCATGAATCATTCAAAAACTCAAATAAACTGACAAGAAAGTTTAGGAACCACATACCTAAAATTATTAGGAACACGCTCACCAAAGATCATAAGTTGATTCAACCTTTCATAGAAGAAATAAAAAAAACTGGAATAAACCCCCAAATTTGGTATTTTAGGTGGATAATGATTAAATAATGATAAATAATAAGAATATATATAAGAGTATGATTAGTATTACATGTGGTGATCCTTTGGGATAGATGAAAATTTGATCCAATAAAAAATGAAGGAGATATATCTTGGAATAGGATAGAATAAAAGGGAGAGGGAAGGGGTAAGTTATGTGATTAAGAAGAAAAAGTGGGTGAATCTCATTTAATAATATTTTTAAACAATTTAATTTATTAAACTATAAATTTTTTAAAAATAAATTACCCAAGATACCACTGGGTACATGATCCTCTATGAATGGGTATTTGATACCATATCAGGTACCTCCCTAGGGTTATCAGGTGGTTGGTGGCCCTCCAAACCCTTGCCCCTTTCTGTCTGGGGCCACTAAGTTCATAGTCCCCTACACCTGGAACCTAGTGTTATCTTTCCTCAAGAGGATAGATCCCAGACCAAGTATAAATCCTAAAAAATTGACCCCCAACCTATGTCAACTCCTTCAATGAACCAAAACCATTGAACTAGACATAGTTTGGATAAAATTAAATTAAATTCATACCTCAAAATATATAGGGTGTTACAAATTACATTTTGGTTTTAGGGTTTCTCATTTTTATCAAAAATTCATGTATTTTCTAAAACAATCTTGTTTCTTTTGATTACTTTCACCTTGTGGTTACAATAAAGGTTTCTTTAATTATCTAAAATTTTCTCCTTCAGCTTATTTGATTATTACTTTTTCATAAGGAAAGAATCACATTAATTAAGTTAAATATTACTTGATTATTCTCCTCTTAAACACCCTTATCTTATCCATTTAAGATGTATTTGGTCATGCTTGGGTTTATAGAGTGATATATAATTGATTTATATTGATGTATGTTAGGTTGGTTGGAATGTCCTTACAAATTTATTAGCATTTGATCATTAATTTTCATTACTTCTTATTGTGGTGATAATTTAATCTTTATTTCAGGTTGGTGATTTGGGTTCTCTATATTTTATTTATTATATTAATGTGTAATTATCATGATTTTTTTCATTGGTTTTTTTGAATTATAATAATGAAGATAATGAACTAAACCTAAATAAATTATGGGAAATGTGGAAAGCATGTTTTACTTATTTTCCATACTATTTTTTATATTTATGATGATTCATGTTTAATTTCTACTAGGAATTTAGAAACTAAATTATGGTTGGTTGAATTGAGAAGATAGTAAATTAATGGTAAGTTTAAAATCTGTAAATTGTTATGTTAAACATGATATTGTAATATGATAACTATATATGATGAAATGGATTTTTGTTTGTATGGTGTTTGTGGTGTTTCATTGAATATAAGTTATTGGAATTGTTTTTTTTATAATGTTTATTGACTTCTTGTGGTTTTTTTAATGTATATATATATAGGAGTTTATGGTAGTATAGTTTTAGTTATGGTGGTGTAGTGAGGTTCATGTGTTTTTGTGTGGTATTTTTCTTAGTATATGGGATAGTTCTTGAAATATTGGAATAGGTGATATGAAATTGGATGGGTTGTGGTGAGATAAATGAAGTACTTTATGAAACAAATAAATTTGTGGTAATAATTATATTGTAGTTGATTGTATGAGATAATTAAATTAATGTGTCTAAAATAAATGATGTGGTAGCTAAAATATAAATGTTATAAGTGGAATTGGTCTATATAATATTTTAATTTATAGAATTAAATGACTTAATAAATAGTGTGGTTGGTAATTTATTTCTATAGATATGGTAATGAAATATGAAATGATTGGGAATTTTTTGGTTTTTTTATGGTGATGTTGGAGTTAGTGTGTGTTTTGGTAAGAGGAGGCATCGGTTCATGTAATTGTGAGTTGGTGATATTTTTTTAATGTTTGTGGTTGTAGTAGTGTATATGAGTTAGATTCATTTTTTATTTACTAAGGATTTAATATGATTCTTCCACATTTTCATGAGAGATTATGGGGAATAACCTATTGATTATACATGTATTCTGAATTATACTTATATATATTTTGTTTACATATTTGTGGGTTGTATTTAGTGATAGAATAGGATCATACAAGTTCATGGTGAGGTGATTGGCTAGTGTTCATGGAGTTATTAATTTAAGATTTTATCTTGGTATTATTTTATTTGGAGGAGTTATTTATATATGAAATTATATGAATTTTATATTATGGATAAGATATATATTTGGTTTTATTTATATATTTTATCAATGGTTTTTTATCTTTTCTATAATTTAGATGCTAATGCTTCCCATTACATGTGTTTGATACCATGAATGCTAGTTTCCAACCCATGGCCTGTTGGAGGCGGGCTTCAAGGGTCACTCTCATCTTTACTACTGAATAAATATGGTTTCTATTAAAAATGGGTTGTGACATGAATAACTTGAATTAACGAATTGTAAATTATGTGGTAATTGAATTATGAATGTTGAATATGTGAAAGTGGAAGTGTCTTATATGATATTTTAATTATTAGAAGTTAATGTGGTTAATGAATAAATGTAATGTTGTGAAATTAGTAATTTACTATGAAAGAGGAAGTTGATGGTTTTTGTGTGTGGTTATGGTGGAAATTATTTATGTGTCTAGAGGTGGTAGCAGTTATTGATGTGCATACTAGTGATGGTATGCAATAGGATGTGTTTGTAGAGGTTTTTGGACAAGAAGTGGGACATGGGTTAGGGTTTCATGTTATTATATATCTATATGTGTGTGTGTGTGTGTTTATATATATTTATATGCATATGTATATGTATATGTATATGTATATATTTATGTATATCATATTATGTTTTTTTATTTATTACACACCACTACCTTAATCGAATAACCTTACTGATGTCCATATAAGGTTTTGAGCACCGAGTGAACTCCCAACATCTAGGATATGGGTGATATGGATGGATGAATACTCCCACTCTCCTATTATCTCTTCCAAATATAGTGTGATGATGTGCTATGTAGATGTGGTATATGGAAGTGGATATGCAACAGTGATTATATAGTCTAGATATGTGGTGGGTAGCTATGATATGTTGTATGTGGTTGTGGTATGTGACATTTGGATTTGGTATGTAGTATGTGGGTGAGTTATGTGATATATGGTAGTACTATAGATCATGTGTATATGGTATGTAGTGTGTGGCTATGATATATGGAAGGGATGTGAGTGCCAAGATGTTTTCTATTGGGATGTGAGTACAACTAGATTGAGGGAAGTGGGTGTGAAGTAATTCCTTTGATATATTTTCATGGTATACTACTTTAGGTATATTGAATATGGATTTGGTGAGTGAGGGATAGTTATATGGGTTGGTATTTAACATTGATTTGGGACATGGATTAGTTTCATAACTTGTTCATTGAGGATTAAGTATGATTCTTCCACATTAGCATGAGATTTTTCTTATATAAACCTACTAATTATACTTTTATACTCATCCCTACTTCTATATATTATTTTTATAGATTTATAGTATGGAGTTGGTGTTTTGGATGTAAAATAATAGATCGTGGAATAGTGATTGGTTGGAGTTAGAGTTTATGCCTTAGGATTGTTCTTTGTATTTTCTCTATAGATGTTGTTTATTTTGTTTTTTATGCCATTACATGCATATTATATCATATTTTGGATTATGGAATTTTTTATTTTATGGGGTTTATGTTTATTGGTGGATTGTTTTTATCATTCTCATGATTTAACAGGGTAATGCCCCCCATATTGTGTGTTTTATACCCTCAGTCCTTGTCTCCAACTTATATCCTATTAGAGGTGGGATTCAAGGGTAACTCTAATATTAACTCCAAGAAAAATATGGGTTATATAGGGGATGGTTCATGACATGAAGTTACCCTATACTAGGTTCGAATATCTATAGAGACAACTCTAATTGGTTGGTTAGTCTAAGTTAAAACACATATACTGATAAGGTGTTAAAGAGATTTAACATAGATAATTCTATAAAAGGGTTTATAATAGTGTTACATGGTGTGAGTCATATGAATGTTCAGAATCCTTATATTAATATAAAAAGGAAATACATTAATGTGATTCATTATGCTTTGATTATAGGGTTAATCATGTATGTCGTGTTTTATACTCAACCTGGTATATCTTATGTTTTGATTATTACTAGTCGGTACAAATTAGATCTTGGTAAAATTCATTGGATTTATATTAAGAATATATTTCAGTTATTGAGAAGTAATAATAATTTATTTTTGACCTCTTGGAGGTTAATAAGAGGTCATTTTTAAAGGTTTGTACAAATGTTATCTTCTAAAATGACAAGGTTGGTTCCATATCTTAATCAGGAATTTTATTTTTCCTTAATGGTGGATCTATTTTATGATATTGTAAGGGGTTTATTAACACTTAATATAACTATTGGAAGACATCATAATACCATCCCAAGATAACCCATGCATAGAATATATGAAATATGTAAAATGGAAATGAATAATAATATAAACTTTATACCTTACAATAAAGGGAGTCTATAATAAGCTTTCATGCATGATGAAGGTCACTAAGTAATGATAGTAATAACCTTTCATATATGTTGTATCCATGGGTTTCACCTAAATTATCCATCATATATATGGAATCCCACTTCTGTTCATGATATTCTAGCATCTCACATGCAAAGAAGAAAGTGGAGAGAGCTTATAGAATAGTGTAGTCTCATCCATGCAATGTATAAGCATCACAACCACTACCATATCATGGAATCGGTATTTATATCACTCTAAGGTAGTTTGTAATTGATTCATGCATTAAATAATGCATTATAATTCATGAGTTAATTCCTTTACTAGATCATGCATCACATGTATGAATATGAATACACTTCTGTGTTATATCTCGTGTAATGCTTCATTAAATGATAGCTTATATGAGATAACCACTCAAATAATTACCGTTTATCATTCATTCATCACTAAAATATTCCCATGATACATTCAGAGAAATGTAATATCAAGGTATACATCAAATCCATATCATATTATATTGGATCCAATGTATTCTCAAAACTCTACTCAAGTCCATGTTTAATGGAAATTTAACACTAAGCTTATTTGTGATGGAATCTAACAATTTTCTTTTATCATACCATATGATAAGGAATGAAGTGAAATGAAAATCATGTTTTTATTTCCCTAATGATATGGTTGAATCATTAAATATGATGTCCTTATTTTATTATATACAAATAGGCTTTAAGGCATATTACTCCCTTAATCTATAACTTTCACTAAAGCCTAATAAAATTTTTCCCATTCCACTTTATCTTATATCATGTATGATAACTCATGAAATCATATCCAAGACAATTTTTTATATCTTTTAAAAAAATTAGAAATTTTTCATTAATTTCACCTTGTATCACATAGTATGTAATACCTTATGAATACTCATCCAAAACTCTTTTATATTAACTCTAAAACATTTTTAGGGTATCTCTCTAAGTTAAACTCAATCCCCATTCAATCATACATAAAGTGTGACTCCATGACCCTTAATATTTTTGAAAAAAAACTGAATCATTGAATCCATAAATGTAAGCAAAGAGTATCCTCTAACATAGTGTCAATGATTCTCAAGCTATAAAGAGATCTAGTTTGGTCTCTATAAAATACATATATATTTATACTTGTTTCCACTAGGTACATCTCATGCTCGTGTGAATTCTCATAAATTTCTTTTGTCTAATACATCGAGTGACCATGGGACATGGTATATGTCAATACCATATAGCCAAATCAAAATTTCTCTACTATCTAAGTATAGACTAAACTAATTTATGAATACATCACATGTGATTGACCTTTCTGGATGAGAACATCACTTGCCTCATATTTGAGTTTATAAGCACATCATATATACTATCTAGGTGAAGCTTCACACTCCATAGTCAATCTCAATAAAGGTCCCATAGGTTATAATCATCACATAAAAGGAAAAATCTCATCTTGGTTGTGATCCAACTGAAAACATTATCAGAAACATACCCAACCACCCACTAATTAGCTAAGACACAGTGGCTTACGTAAGTAAGGTATCAAAGTATAAAGTTTACCATGTTAGGTATCTCACAAACCTTGGGTAATGGGGGTTGAATATGATCCAAGAACCCCCATTATACCACAAACATAGCGTATAACACTTAATGTGGTATACATAGTGGGTCATCCAATGCACAAAAACACTTTTTGTGCCTCGTGATCATATTTTGTATCTCGTACAAGAATTATACTCATGATAACATTAACATTTTTTCATTACCTATAGAACTCCATGATGAACATCGGTTAGGGATAAACTAAAATTCATACTTTGAGATGTCAATTATCATTAAATTTCACAAAATTTATATCTAAAAATACATGTATACAACCAACATGAAATAATGATAAAATGTATATTGCCTTTTATATGATACATTTTATATTCTTAAAACTATTTTAAGAATACTTAACAAAATCCAAAATAATCACTAGTTTATCATATCGTATATGAGAATCTTCTCGATTGGGTTTATGTTTGTTGTATTTTTAGGGTAATCTTAACTAATTATAACTATATGTAATTACTATCACATCTCTATGTAAATATCTGATAAATATATCCCAATAAACTTTCTAGTGAGTAACATCTATAAAGAAATCTATTTTTAATAATGGTGAGATTTAAGAATCATATTCCTAATGTTCTAATACTTGGATATATTTAAACTCCTTAACTCTACAACATCATATTGTATGATGTTAACTTATGTTGTCTACTTAGAACTCTTTATAAGTTTAATATCATAATTCATGGAACCCTATTCTATCAAAAACATTCCTTAAAATAATTCAACAATTTAAATTATTTTTTAACAGAACATCCTAAAATCCTTTAGGAGAAAATAACACTCACTTTCACGAGAATAATTCTTTATGAGATAGTAATATTAACTTTTTATGGTAACTAAATGTAACTTTTTACATTTTTCCTTACCATTACATGTCCTAAAATATTTAGGATATAATTATATTTAGACTAGTGTAATCTTTTACTTGTTAAATTTGAACATCTTTAAGTTTAAACATGATACCACTAGACTATTAGACATTATAATTACATTATAATGACATGATAATTCACACAAACTATTTGAGTTAGGAAATAAAAATTATCACCATTTAGTAGGAATATTTAAAAAAATAAACTATTAAATTCATATCACATATGGATTTATATGTGTTTGAATAATTTCTCTCTAAAAAGAATACTATTTATCAAAATGTGTCACTGATGGGTGGTAGGAACATCTTCCCTTGTATTATAATAAATAGTTGGATAAACTCTTTATCTTGGATAAAATATTTTTATCCTTATATCCTATTCAAAAAAATTTATAAAAATGATGAATCATAAACCATGAGTATATAATTGATCATATTATTTTGTTCATAAAAAAAATTTAATGAAAAATTTTCTTATCACATAAGAGAAATGAGATAAAGATATAGATCCTTTTAAGATCTATCTAAGCATGATATATTCTATTACATTCAAATACTTCATGTAGAAAATCTTACTTGATCACTTGAATGAAAACTATAAGAACTTTCAATTATTACCTTGATTTTTAATTATTATGTATTTATAATATTTGTAATGTATACATTTGGTATCACATACCCTTCAAAAGTGAAAAATAAAATTCTATAACATTGATACCTATCATGGAAATTCCATGGAGTTTATAAAACCCCTTTATGTAACATTAACAATTCCATCATATAGAATTATCACTCCTTCCTAGTTTTACCTTTAGGTTTCAATGAACTCATTTATCTATACTAAGAAATACTATTGGACCCTCCAAAAAACATTTCTTCTTCCCGCTTGAATTTTTACCCCTTGTACTATTTACACATCACCAGAACCTAGACATCACATTCCTAGTTCATCTATTCCTAACCCTTGAAAATATCGAGAAAACATTTCATGAAATGAATCATATTTTTGGGACATTAACATAGATGGAATCATGATTAAATCCTTAACCAAAATAATCCTTAAGGAACCACTAGTATCACCAAGTCATTAGTATATCCAATTATATTGAATATATGAGTAGAGACTAGAATTTTGTAGGTTACTTTGCATATAATTCCTTTAAAATCGTAAGTGAATCATTTCATGCTTATCATAATCATGTAAATTCATTTTTTGAACAACTTCAAAACATGGTTACTCAAGAAAGTGTTTATCTAACAAATAGACACTTTCTTACTTTATAATTTTTCTTATGTTTTTAGTCAAAGGTGTTGTTTACTTTATGTTTCTCCTTCCTAATGATTGATCTAAAAATTAAGTTTGATTATGATTTTATTATCTATAACATAATATTTCATCAATTGAATATCATTTTTTATTATAATTTAATAATTAATTTTATTAAATGTATTCCCACTAAAATGATGACCCCTTTTTAATACATCATATCCATTGGTATGAAAAAGATCCATATTTCATCAGGACTTAAACTTGTTTGTTCATGTAAATAGTTTGTGGCTATATCTAGTAGACAACACTTGTCAATCATATCATATATTAATCTTGTATAATAAAGTGTACAAACCTTTTTCTAATACATTATATGGATAATTGAATCTATATTCCTCTGGTATTCTAACCATTATAGTTTCTTAGCTAATTATAACACAATAAGAATGCCAATAAAAAATAAACTAATCATTGGATTCACTGTATCACCCCTGGTATGAGGTATTTAACCCTTTTTTATGACTTTTTATGTGTATAAAGTGGTTAGGTAATGTTTGGGAGAGTTTGGAAGGGTTTTGGGAGGGATTTCGGGATTTTATAGGGGTTCACGGTTTGAACACGGTTAGTGAAACCCATGAGGATTATCTAGGATACTATGCACAAGGAGGTTGTTAGGTCCACAAGGCTGAATACCCTGAGGGGGGTGAATTAGGGTATGGATAATTTAAAATTAATGCCCGTTCTGATCTTGTTTTGCTGTTAAGAAAAACACTCTTCTCTCTCTTTCATGTTGCACAATATAATCAGAAAGTAAAGCAAGTACAGGACATAGCAATTTTACTTGGTTCACCGCTAAGGGCTACATCCAAGGAGCATACGCCGACAAGTTGTCGGTCGCACCAAATTCCACTATACTTCACTAGCTATGGATTACAATGTTCGGGCACAGTCACTCTGTCCCAGGCTCACTACCTTTACAATTTTAGGGTCATCTCACTGCTTTCCCAAGGGTTACTCCCTATTTCTCTCTCTCTGGCTCACTACTAGTGGATAGGATCACCTTCTTCCTCTTCCTATGCTCACTGCACTTATAAGGGATACATTCACAGTTTATAGACTTGTAGGTATCTTCATTTGCATGAAAGCATGCATCCTCAACTGTTGATAGATGCTCTGTTGAAGTCCAAATTTCATCCACTGATGAATACCCCTTTGCCTCTGAAACACTGGGCAACAACCTTGGGAAACACATTCGCAAAGCACCCTACTTTGCGAGGCTCCCAATTTCGTGAGGCTCAAACAAGCCTTCGTGAGGCTCCTGCCTTTTCGCGAAGCACTCTCGCGAATCACTACCGTGAAGCACTACTGCGAAGCTCAGGTCGTTGCAGAGCAACTTCCCTCGCAAAGCTCACTGATCCAACGCAGAGCACACAACATTCACAGAGCTACAATATCCTCCGCGAAGCTCCTCTTTCATGAAGCACATTGGCTACACGAACCACCTTCGCAATCCGAGAGAAAAAGATCTTCTCTGAAAATTCTCTCTACTTCTCTCGAGGGGTTCGACCTGTATTTATAGGCGATTCCACCGACCCTCGACCCTTCCGCGTGAAGTCAATGTCACGTCATCTCAAATCGCGAAGCTTCGAAGTTTCCGCCAGAATTTTTTCTAAATCGCGAAGCACCACAGCAATTTTCCGATCGCGGAGCTCATCGTAATCGCGGAGCATTACCGTCAACATTTTTTGCACCTTCGCCGCGAAGCTCCCTCGCGAAGCCCTTCATCACTGCGATGCACTTCAACTCTGCCATTCGCGAAGCTTTAACATAATCATGAAGCATCACCGCCTCCATTTTTCTGGTCTTCGCGAAATCTAATCCATGCATCCTATCTTCGCGAAATTCATGCCTTTTCCATATAAAAATATGATCTTCATGGAAATCCTATTTTCGCGATGCTCACCAAACTCAAAATTTTGGACCCCAAAAATTTGGCAAACACTGGGAAACAACGCCACCTTGTACTGCTCTTTTGTACCGCCTCCAGATCATCCTATCCTTTGTCATCATTCTTTGTCAACATGGATTGTCAAAAAATTCTCTGAAACTCGACAATTCTCCATGGAAACCTGCCTTGTCAACAAACACAATCAACCCAAAAATACTGCAATGTTACCTTGAGGGATTTTTTCCCAACAGAAGCAGTAGGATATGGGTTGGTGAACGGTTAAGGCGCATGGTTTAAAAACCATGTGGCCACCCCAGATAAAGCATGCAACTTAAGATAGTGAGTTTTTTCATAGTTGGTGCATGGTTTTTCTAACTGTTCGGTAAAATCGTAAAGGGTCCCCTTTGGAGCAGTAGTAGGCACACGGTTAGCACAGAGTTTTCCAAACTATGTGGCTAAACTGTGTGTAGCTTAAAAAGAGGGTTTTAAAAAACAGTTCTTGGTCAGTATTTTCCCAAAACACCCCATTTTTTCTCCCAAGTGACCCTAATTTGTTATTTCCTCTTCTCCAAGGTTAGGGAACCTCTCCCACTCATTTTGGAAATGATTTGAAGGTTTTTCAAGTTGCTTTTAAGGTGATTCTCCCTTGGTAAGTATCCTCTCTTGGTAGTTTTGTGGTTTTTATTAGATATGTCTCTCTCCTCCTTCTAGATTCTTAGATCTACTTCTAGTGTGGGTAGATCTGGGGTTGTTTTTGTCAATAATTGTGATATTTGGCCTTGTTAATGTTAGGGGAATGGATCTAAGGAGATTTTGTGGAATTTTTTCCCAATTTTGGTGTATGGTTGTGTGGTGGGTCAATTTCACCAAACCATAAAGGTTGGTGGATTCACTCTTGACTCGTTTTTTTAGAACTAGGAAGATAAATTTAAAATTAATTGTTTTTTCTTGAAATTGATTGTGAATGTGATGTGAGAAGTTTGGGGGAAACCCATTTTGTGATGAATTGTGTATTTTGGAGAAAATGGGTTATTATTGTGAAATGTTCTTAGTTTTTGGATTCTAAAATGATGATTTTGAAATCAGCGGCTTGGTAGATTTATGGGAAATGGTTTGTGAAAAAATATTTTTTAATAAAAATGTTCTTTTATTGAAGTGTAGTTTGGCATTTTTAATGGCTTAAAAGTGTTTTCAATAAATGGGTGATTTATTGAAGTGGTTTTTTCATGTTTTTAGAATTTTTTATTAGCTTAAAGGTTTGTTTGGTTTGACAATTTTGGGGTAGAATGGCTTAGCATGTGTTGGTTGATATGATTTTGGTAATTTTTGATTGGCATGTTGTCTGATTTTAGTAATTGTTGTTGGCTGGTTATTAGATTAAGTGATTAAACATTAGTTGGATGGGATGGATAATGGGAATGAAGTACCACCATCAAGAATTGGAATATGGTGTGAACTACCACAATAAAAAGGGGATGGTGTCAGATGTGATGTTACATCATCAATGGTAACACCTATATTGTCTGTTTTTTTTGTGTGTGTATGGTTTAGTTGCATGTGTGTCCATGCAATATGAATTTGGGTATGCCAATATGAATGGGGAAAATGGGGAATTACATGTCTGGTTGCTTTCCTTGAATATGTGTTGATTATGGTAAAAAAATTGGTAATGGTTTGTTTGTCCTGTTGAAAATTGTAGCATTATTTATTGGATTTATATAATTTTTTTATATAAATGTGGTAATGGGTTCTATCCTAGTGGAATATGTAGGGAAGTCATTTGGGAAAAACCAACTGAGAATTATTACTCACTCTTTTCTTTGGAACTTGGGTGATTTTTCAGATGTTGTATTCTGAGACATAGGTAAAGGTAAAGCATCTCACTTTGTTAGTGGTTCATCATGATGCTTTGGTTGTTTTGGTAATGCGGATCTTAGAGATTGGTGTGGATATGTGGAGCTATTGCTTGGGGTCTTTGAGTTTTTTCATTATATTATTCCACTTAGTACTCTGATTTGGTAATTTATGGGATTGGTTTGGTTATATTTTTTTCACTTGGTAATATGTTGAATTGTGTTACTTTTTTGACATGCATCTTGTAGTTTTGGTTGGTTATGGCATGTTTAGTTGGTTGTTTTTATTTCAATGGGAAAACCATCCCCCACTTTTTCTTGAATCCCTAAAAATTTATCATTTTCCTTTAGCACCTTGGGGATATTGTTTAAGGAAAAGTATCACTTCTACCTCTACTCAAGATAATGAGGAGGGTTAGGATGTTATAAGTGGTGTCATTTTATTTGATCCTTAACTTATAAGTGAAATCATTCTTGTTTGTCCTTTGGAATTCATTGTTAGTCTTGGATTTGGTACTCATTATTGGTTTATTCCTTGAGTTGGGATGGTATCAAGGAGTAATATTTTCATAACTTGAAATGTATAGAATAAAAAGACATATCTAAACTTTTTATACTAAACTTCAAGTTACCAAGAAGTTAGGTACATAAGTGCTTTGGAGACACTTATAAGAGTGTGGTCTCATTGTTGTGGGTTTAGCCAATGAGAGGAACATTGAATGCATTATAGAAATAACTTCCCACTAGGATTTTATATCTCATTTAGAGTAATGATTTATGTGCTATATGAATGTGTTGATTTTTGAAAAATATGGAAATTGTTTTCAAACATGGTATTTTGAAAAATAGAATAGTTATGGTATTTTGGAAATGTGTTGATTTTTAAAACATGGTGGATTTTTTTTCAAAAAATGATTAAACATGGGAAATGTGGAATTTGGAAACCATGGTTGTGATAGTGCAATGTGATGGAATTTGAAATGGTAATCCTGCAGTTACTAGAGAGTGAGACTTATGGTGCTTGTGTTGTGTTGATAGAATGGAATCGAGTAGGCATCATAGATACCAATCAATGGAAGCAGTAAAAAATCTGGTTACACCTGAGCCCTAGGTGAACCATCAGCTAGTTCAGAGCATAGGGAAAGACTTTCAGGATAAAGACAGTGGAATAAAAGGGTTGAACTGAGGAATGTAGACATTTCGATTTACTTTCAGAATCATAATCCACCTATCTTTCAGGGTGATTCGGAACTGGAAATGGTGGAGGTGTGCATTAATATGATGAATTGCATATTTTATTTCCTAATCACACTAGTGGACTTGAAAGTCAAGTTAGAAACATGCGTTTTGGAAGATCTTGCATGTTAGTGGTGGCAGTTAGTGGTCTGAGATAGAGTGGACCAAGGTGTGGCATGGGAAGATTTTGAGGAATTGTTTAACAATTAATTATATCATTGAATGTTTAGAATTCATATAATGATGTATTTATTCATCTTGAATCAGGTTAACCTCTCGGTGAAGGATTATGTAGCTAAATTCCTAAATTTAGTCTAATTTTCACTTGAGGTTGTAGCTAGTATATCGTTAAAGGTTCACATTTTTGAATTAGGGTAGAGGTAGGAAATCCATTCAAATATTGTGGTGCTCTGTATAATGGATTATATAGAGATGGTAAATAGAGAAATGGTGGATGAAATGGATATCTTGGGGGATATAGTGGAGGAGGTCTTGTGATACCCATGGGAAATTGTGGAAACTCTAATGTGAGGAGAAAGTAGAATAAGGACACTTATTTCTAGGGTGGGAGTATGTCTCAAAATCCAATGGTAGGATCTGTAAATATTCCTCTAAAACGTCAAAATAAGACAGAATGTTTTTATTGTGATTCTACAAGTCACATGAAGCGGGATTGTATGAAATAACCTCAAGCATGTTATAATTGCAAGAAGATGGTGAATATTTAGCGTTATTTTTGTAATACTCTGAGGTTGGGTGTTTGTGACACTCCTCATGGGTCACAGGCATTGTATGCCTCGATAGGATGGGGGAAGCGACATACCCCCCCATTATCAGATTAGAATAATCCATGGTGATTTGAGGAACACCATGACTAATCAAAATGGGATTAAAGAGAAGAGTGTATCCATTAAGAAGGTGTTTGGAATTGAACAATTTGTGGTGGATGACTAGTTAGGACCATCCATAGTTAGTGGTATGATTCTTTTTAATTCTACCCTTATGAAAGTGTTGTTTGATACATGTGAAACTCATTCTTTCATTACTTCATGTGCTATTTATTTTCTAGATTTAAATGTGGAAATGATGCCTTCAGTTTTAAAACATCAAACTCCTCTGGGACAAAGAGAGTTTTGAGCCTTTCTATGTAGAACATGTGGTATAACTATTGATGGGGATGATTTGACATGGTATTTATCAGTACTTGAGATGGATTATTATGATATAATATTTTATATGGATTGGTTGACAATTTTTAAGGCCCACATCGATTGTTATGTTGGCATCATGGTTGAAAAGTAAAAAGTGGAGAGAGATTAGAGTATAGAGTAGTCTCGGCTATGCATTGTGTAAGCATCACAACCACTACCATCCCATGGAATTGGTATTTATATAACTTTGAGGAAGCTCCTCAGTGATGCGTGAATTAGCTCATGCATTATTATTCATGAGTTAATGTCTCAGTTATATCATGAAACAAATGCATGAATGTGACTACATCTTGTGTTACATCTCATGTAACACTTTGTTAAATGATATCTTACATGGGATAACCACTCAAATAATAATAATTTATCATTCATTCATCACTATTATATGCCCATGAAATGATAGTAGAAATATAATATCCAGGTATGTATCACATTCATATCATATTACACTGGCTCCAACATATTCTCAAGCCTCTCCTTAAGGCTATGTTATATAGAAACATAACCCTAAGGTTGTTTTAGATGGTAGATTATGATTTCCTTCTATTGTACCATATGATAATGAAGGTAGTGGCATGAAAATAATTTTTTCATTCCCCTTATGATATAGTTTAATAATTTAATATTATTTCCCTATTATATCATATACAAATTGGATTTAAGGTATATTACTTCTTCACTATTAACTAGAAGAGTTATAAATAACCCATGGTGGATTATTCTATAATAAAAGTAGAGTATATAATTGTATTAGATAATTTTAAGGAAAATTTTTGGATCAAGAAGTTCATTATTGAACTAGGGATAATGACTAACATTTCAGAATTGATGGAGCATAATTATCACTAATTGATAAAGTATACATCCCTTGATCATGTAATAAGTTTTTCTTAACCAGTATGATATTTTTTCTCCTACATGACAAGTTTGACATTTGGGACCTTGATTAAATTTTGATGCGAAATGAATGATGATTCTTAGTCGAGTAACATGTGATCATCTATTTGGATGAATGACAAATTATGTATTATTCTAGTTTGGTAGGTTTATTTTAGAGAATTGAGAAAGTATGAGTTGAATTATATGAATTTAACATGTTCTATTTATTGTGATTTTACTTGATATCTTGGAAAAATGGATTTTATGAGAATTCATATTTTTTAAATAGATATATCTAGTAGACATGATTTTTATGGAGATATGTATGTTTGATGGAGATCACATAAAATCCCTTAATACCTAATTAAAAATGACATTTTCCTAGAATTCACTATTTTATCATAGTTATGGATTATAAATTCATTATCATTTTCAATGTTACTAAGACTCAAAATGTTGCATATAAGGTTTTGTTATAGTGTTTTTTTGTACAAATTTTGTTCTGCTAAGAACCAAAAGTTCTAAAACATGCCTTTAGGAACCTCATCTTGTAGAATAAGGTATGAAATTTCTAATAAAGGCAGCACCTGATGTAAATGTATAGATGAAGGAACTATGATCCAAATTCTCACACTAAATTTCCTTAATCAAACTTGAAAAACTTCTAGAATGAAACATAAAATGGAATATTGTAAATTCATGCCAACACAAAATAAAAAATGGATTTACGTGGTTCTAAGTTAGTTCTACTTTATGGGAGAAACATTGAAATTATTTATTATAAATGGAAAAATAATGGTATAATTGAAATATTTCAAGTTATATCAATCCATTTGAATAAGTGGACCCATCCAACTATTAATATAAAATTCAAATCAATTGATCCAATTTCAATGCCTACTAATCTCCATGGATGACCCTCTAATTGGTCAAAGCCACTAGAAGTTTCTCATTAAATGCACCACCTCAACTTATGATCCCAAATGAATAGTTCAAGTAATTTTTTTACTCTTACATTTCCCTATAAATAATATTACATATACTTTTAAAACCCATTAAGTTATTCTTGTGCATTTGATAGAGTTACTCCTATGTAATTTTCATCTGGAGTTAGTCGTCACTATTGCTACTACTTGCCTCTATTTCTAGACTTCCCTAATTTTTCTAAACTTATTTCATCTAGTTGTTATAATATAAACTCCCTCTAAAAGATATAATGACTTATCTAGAAAAAATATCAACGAAAAACAAAAGGTCACCCACTTGAGAATTATTTTCTCGACTTCACCAAGTCCTTTAAATCACTTGGGAAATTATAACATTATTTAATTCCATAGAAATAGTTAGTGAATCTCTATTTATTTCTAATTATCCAAACCACACTAGGGAAAAAACACTCCATAATTCCTAGACTATGAACTTTGTTATAATATCAATAGGATTGTGATTTTTTTCTATCCTTCATAGATGTGGCACTCCATCTTTCACAAGCTTTCAGATGAAGTGACACTTCAACTAAATATGTTTTTTTCTTCAGTGAAACCACATATTATTTTTAATATGGATTGATATATAATTAACATAGAACAAAATTTTATTCCCCCTCTTCCTTCCTCGTTCCTCCAACAGGCCCCTCAACCATATCATCTCTTTCCCTAATTTTATTTATGTGTTTGAAAGTGAAATGACTAGTTGTATTATAGACATCTAACTTATGTAAGATCCTCCTTAGGTAAACACAAATATTGTGGTACTTATCCATGTTTATTCATCACCTCTATAGTGTATATAAATCTAACCTTATAATGTATTATCTATTCCAAAACATGTAGCTTTTCTTTCTAAACCTTTTAGATACTGAAGTATCTACTTTATCACTTCTCAATGATCATTTCCCATATTTTCCATAAACCTATTAACAAATAACACTAACTAATAAATTTATATCATGATATAAATCATATAATTCAACAAACTTACAACCACTAATTCATAAGGATAATTTAACATGTAAATAGGGGCATATTTCATTCATAGTGTTTTTTATTTGGATAGTTTGAAATGTTCAACCAATGGGCTAGAGAAATATTTGGATCCAAACATTCCAAACCTTAAAAATATCTTCTTATTGTAATCTGAATGATGCAACATCAATTTTATATGCTTCTAGTCCCTTTGAATTATCATCCTCAAAAAAAATTATATTCCCTGATATCCTTTATCTTGAACCTTCAGGACAAGTCTTCCTTAATCTCTTTAATTTGTTTTATGTTCATACCCACCAAAATAATTTCATCCAAATACAAGAGAAGTATGATGAAAATTTAGTCATTGAACACAATCTGGTAGAACAAATGAACTTTTATTCTTCCATAAAAGCATTGACCTTTTGGTTCCATTACCTGAGCTCTTTCTTCAACCTATAAAAACTCAAATCAAGCCTACATACTAGATTGATTCTAAATTACTTTAATCCTTTTTTATTTCTCCATTAATATTTTCTATTAAAAATATATAATAAGAAAAGTTTTTTATATATAATTGTTCAATATATTAGGATTCACTTGAAACCATTCCAAGTATTGTTCGGATTGCTGTGTTCATAAAAACTGGAGAAAATATTTCACTGAAATACACTCCTTATGATTGTTAAAATCCATTCATAACTAACCTTTCCTTATACCATTTAATATTATCCACTTATCCCTTCAACTGGTAGACCCATTAATTCTTCAGTGATCTCTTTCTAATAGGAAATTCTATTATCTCCCATGCTCCAGATGCATATAGGGAGTCCATATCTTCTTTAATCATTGAATATCATTGTATTGAGTCACTAATACCCACCATTTCTTCCAGGATCTCGATTTCTATACTATTCATAGGGAGTAGATAATGAAAATAATATTTTAACCTTTACATTTTTCTTATGACTCTAGTATACTACCTCAACTCTTGAGTTTACACTCTTTCTAGAACTTCTTCCAAAACTCATCCCTAGTTTTCCAAAGTTCCTGACCTTTCCAGTATATTTTATCTTAGAAACGCCTCTAGAATCTAACATCCATTTAAAACTATACCTTATAGGTTATCATGTTGTTCTAGAACATGAGTGATTCCTAAACTATTCAGATCATCTAGACATCCATTCAGATCAACCTTGGAATGATCTACCAATTATTTTTTCTTAGTTATATATTCCACCAGGTTATGATACTTCAATAGGATCCCTTAATTGAAGTAAGAAAATTGGATTTTTATAACCTTAAATATATCATTATCCCATATTTGAAATCAAAATTATTCACCACTACACCTTACAAAGAAACATGCTCAGGGCATTACTAATATCTTGTCCCTCTTCTTAGTATCAACATGTACATAGGCGATGCATCCAAAGAATTTATGGTTAGAGACATTGACTGATATTCTGGTTCACAACTCTTCTATAATCTCCTTCCCTAGTGGTGTATAAGTACTCCTATTTATGAGGTTTGATTCATAGTTAACTTCTTCCACCCAAAACTCCTTTGGGAACCAAGAATGTAACCACATGCTCTAGTATCTCTCATTTAGTATCTAATTTATCAACTATACCGCACTATTTTTTCTGGTGTTTTAGGAACCTTATTCTCAAAAAAAATAATTTCTTCCAAAAGAACCTCCAGAACTCACTGCTTCATACTCTCCAATATTAGAATACCTTAATCACTTGAGATTTAAATTAGCCTCCTTTTCTTCCATGTTTCTTTATCAAAAAAAGGTTCTAAAAAATAAAACTTATGATTGAGAAAGAACACTCACACTTTTTTTGTTACATCATCGATTAAGGTAACATAGTATAATGACCCTCTGTGAGAAAAAACTAGTTTATTCCCCCATACATTATTATGCATTAGCTACAATTTCTGTTTCTTTGGTGTCTTGCCTTTCGTATTTAAGGAAACCTTCCACAATTTTCCAAGTATACACTCTTCACATGTTCTATACTCCATGTTATTGAGTTTAAATATTCCTTTATCATCTATTATTTTCATCCTTTTTCTCATATATGTGCCTAAGATGACCATGCCACAAATTTTTCATTCCATAAGTTGTTATTCTGACAAGTTTTACTATAGTAACCTCAATTTTCCCACTTATAAGGCTTGTAATGTTTTGGAATTATTAATCCACAAGCCATTAAAAAAGATTAAAATTGTAAATTTACCATAGAAAATAATATTGGATAAATTATTTGATGGTTTTTTTGCTTCCAAGTTGTAATTTGTACCCTTGGTCTCAGATAGTGTGAAAAGTCCATCCTAGTGGGGCCATGATAAAAAATATATTGAAAATAATATATTATTTTTATCATGTTGTGAATATTGTGATAAATTTATGATGTCTAATCAATTAGATATTTAATGGGAAAACTAATACTGTGGTTGGGTTTGAAATGTTGGGTTTACCATGGGAGCGCTATAATTTTAGTTTTCCTCAGAGTTCTAGGTCAGGACCTTAAATGGGTGTTTTATTTTATTTTATTTTTTTATTCTATCCATGCTCCCATTATATCCTAAATTTTTTCATGAAGGTGGGGAGAAGACCTCCCATTATTAATGTTATGGAAAATGGTAGGTGGTGCAGGCACATTGACCAGGGAGGCTGATCGGATCTATATTGGGACATGGAAGTCATAAATCTTTAGTGATTCACCATCAAGGTATGATTCAAAATTTTGATTCTTTCCCTATTCTTAAATTTTGGTTTCCATGAGTTGTATTATAGTGTATATTATATCCTTACTAATATTGGTTTGGTGTGGGTAATAGTGGTGATTGGTGATATATGATCAGCCAAAGTCCATGGTCAGCAATGGGTTGAAAGGGCATAGATGAGGGTTTCTTGGCATGGTTTTGGTCAGATAGGGGATATAATTTTACCAGGAAATCAAGGTTATCATGTGGGAAAATAAGTTTGATGAGAGGTGGTGTCATTATGGGGAGTAGCGGTGGCATCATTTGGGGTCAACCATGGTGGATGGAAGGTTTGGTGGGTGATGGTCAATTGGTGAATCTAATAGGGGAAGCTGTTATAGAAATCATGGCCTTGAAAGAGTAAGAGACACATAAAAAAAGTAGAAAATAAAAGAAATATAATAATAAAATAAAATAAAATAAAAAGATGTTATGGGAGGATTAATTGTAGATAGGATTGGGGAGACACCCCATCAATTGTCCCCCCACCAAACCATAAGTTCATATTTTAATAATAATAATAATAATAATACTATTGTTAATGTTGTCATAACTCCTTGTTTCAATCATAATTTCCTCCTTTGAAATTGGATTGATGATCATTCCATAGATCATAATCAAGACATTGAGGAAAATTATTCAAGACCAATAAGTGATATAAAATTCCAACTTACTCCACATTACGTCATGTAACACCTTTTGTGTGTGTTATGATGAATTGCATAATTTTCATCAGGTATCCTGAGTATGTTTTTTATGAAGATCATGATGGTGAAATCCATTAGACTATCTGAGGTTATTTATGTGGTACGTTATGTGACTTTTGAATTTAAATCTATATGACTGATATTGTAGTTTGGGATAGTCCTTAGTAGTTCCCTTTAAGCAGAATGGTATCCTAGAGAGACTTATAGACAAGTATGGAAGTTAGAGAAATTACCTCCTTGTTGTACATCCCTGAGTTAGGACTGGTGTAATATATTTGTATTTGAGGAAATTATGTTGATTTTTCACAAATTTCCCATATTATCCTTGTGAATTTTTTCAATGAAAATAGTGGATGTCCTCTCCCTCCCACATTCACTTAAGGATGTAGTCATAGGATCCAAGGAGTGGCAGTTGATGTTCTTCCTCAATGGATTCTCTCAATATACCCCTAGGTTCCCATGATTATTAGATGAGGGATATTTTTATATTGGTATTAGATACTCACCCTAGTTTTTTTTTGGCCCTTAGTTTGGTGTGGGTACCCAGATACAATATTTTAAAACATCATAATGGTAGTGTAAATTAAGCAGTAGGGTACCCTTCATCATGGAACGGGGTTTGGGTTACCCATCCATGGGATTGTTATCCCTTGAATGTCATATAATAGGATGAAGTGTAGGTTCCCAACTTTGACCAGACCCCTTATCCAGGGTCTCAGATGTGAGGTGTTCATGTAGGCCCTTTTGGCATGAGGAATTATTCTAGAAATAAATATTTTCCAGTATATTTTGTTGTTCTCACTATGTGACAGGAAGGTGGTGATGTTGGTGCATGTTCGGTGGCTCCTAGTCAATGATCCCTCTAGGTTGCAATCTTCTCAATGAGATCCCTTGGTCCTGACTTGGTAGTTTGGGTTGCAGTTTCCCTTAGGTAGTCATTCAAGATTTAATCACCTTTGAGGTGGATGTTTAGGGAGGTGTTTTCCCCTAAGAACAATGAATAAGGAGATGTCTTCCGCTAAGGTGTGGGGTTATTCATGGAGTCCTCATTATATTAAATGAGTGGATGATTATTTCACTCCTTACTTTTTTATTAGTGTAAGGTTTATTTATAGGGTCTTTATCCTATGTATTGATTATATTATTAGATTATTTTTATTTTTCCCATGATACATGGGTTGAGTTTATTAGGATGTGAATCCATATATCATTCCCTATTTGGAGTTATCCTCATTCCTATTTGATTTGGGCAGTTGTATGGTTCGACCTTCGGTTGTGTGTCAACCTTCATCCCAAGGCCCTTTATATTTTTTAGGTATCCTTCAAGTTATGCTTATACTCACCTATACATGGGCTTTGTTCCCACACTTGTTATGTTTGTGTATGTAGAATACATGTTAATTTAAATATTGGTGGGTATGGAACAATAATATTTTGTGAAGTTGAATCTTAGTGGGGCCTAGTGGATTTGTAGTTGGTAGTGCTCAGGATGGGTTTGGTGTGACAAGGTAATTTACTTGTTTCTTAGTCACTCAAGGTCAATGTGATGTATTAAGGTTTTGGGCCTTGGGTTTTTTCCCTTTTACATAGGAATCTATATTATAAACCTTGATATGTTTATCAAATATAGGTATTCATATTTCTAATTTAGTTAGATATGTTTTCCTATGAAGTTTTAAATATTTTTTATTATATGGTGATGTATATATGATGCATATTGTGTAGGAGGATGCCTCCCATTATGATATATGAATTCTTGGTGCTAGTCATAGTCCCCCCCCCCCGACTATTATAGGTAGACTTGGGGTGGCACACTCGACTCACTGCTAGACCATGAGGGGACTTGATGGGTCAGGTCGTGTGAGATTGCTATTAAAGAAAGGTTGGTTCTAGGGATGGAATTTGGAGATAGGTGTATCATGAGCTTAATTTGGGATATATGGGGTGATAATGCATAAAGTTACTTAGATTTGGTTGAAAAACTAGGTAACCCAATTAGAATCTGGCAACCAATGTATTACTATGAAAGGTTTTAATAATCTATTGACTAATTTGAGTGCCTAGGGAATTGGTTGTTGGGTAAATTTGGTAGGTCCATGCATCATATAGTGGTCAGTGCATTGTTGGTTTCATTATGTGATATCCTTCTTTCTAAGATGTCATCATGTGGTGAGGATATTGATTTCCATTATATAAATTCTTTTTCTACATTTTCTAAAGGTGAGAGATAGGCCTTATGTAGATTATGGGAGTAATGGGATTACTCGTAGATGTGCGATATTCTTGGGTGATGCTCTCTTGATATTTTATATGGCTTGGTTACTATGGTATTTATCTATATATAGCTAACAATAGGGTTCAATCATGATAATTAGAGCATTATCATCCTATATGTTGGGTCGGTATCCACCACCCATGTTTATTGAGACTCAAGATCCCCTATTTGTGGGTCATTTTACAAGTAGGGTCGGTATTTGATAAAATGAGATTGTATTGAAATTTTTTTCAATAATTCACTGTTAAAATCTCCTCAATCTATTTTAAAACCCAAGTAAAATTCACATGTTGGTGTCATCATGTGTTTCTTAGGGAGAAATTAGAATTGAGCCTAATTTTTTCTCTTTCATAAAAAAATCACCTTTGGATGATTATTTTGGAAAATACATGTTTTTAATTTATACATGTGATATTTTTATGAATAAATTGAAGTTGGTTTAAAAATATGAATTTTGAATAGTTAAACATCAATTTGGAATTAAAATGTGTTTTTAGATGATGATCTTAAATTATTTATGTTTTTTAAAATCTAGATTAATTTTTTATTTTAATGATAAAATGTCATTTTGAATTTAACAAGATTGAAACATAAATTCATTATTTGAAATGTACTTCCTAAAAATATATTTTATTTGAGTTTGTCAAGATTTTTCTTCAATAATTTTTTAATTGTTTCTATTTTATGAAGAATTATGATGATCCCCTATCTCATGATCAATCCACCTATCATGCCTCACGTATTTGACTTCATGGTTGTTAACTACGCCACACATCAACCTACCACAAAGGAAAACTCAAGTAGTCACACTCCAAATTCATGATTAATCAAGCTACCATATCATCCTCACTACAACCCATCATTTAGGAACTCACGTGCTATTGCACCCACAAGCTACCACAAAAATACCTCACAATCAATCCATATACCCAAAAATTCCACTAATTAACCACACCTCCTCTTCCTCCCTACTGTAATACATTATGCACACCTCTTCTAAGCAGTTGTATATAAAGGTATACCCATGGTCGATCATCTAATCGCATCCACCTACTACATTCCCTTCAAGCTATCACACCCCGCTCCTACCTCCATGTGGTCAATCATATCAACCTCAAACTACTATAGAGATACTATGAGTTGGTTGAATATGAATAAATATTGGGTTATAAACCATGAATTCATGTCCTGATGATAACCACTTCAAGCTAGGAGATTTAAACCAAGACGAATGAATACTATTATAAACCAGAACTAGGAATCGATCTGAATAGGGGGGTTTGGGTTTGATTATTTTAAGTAGAGTTCCATTTGATGAAGATGAATAATCTAAGACCCACCAATACTAATTATACGTTGTTCGCAGATGCTGAAGCAATTTAAAGTTTTAAATGTTTTCAGGGAGAAGACAATTAACTGACCGAATATTGAACTAACTGGGAACAATGACCAAGATGAGTTTATGAAATCAATATAATAAAGAAGATATGATATTGGGGATCTATTGAGGTATTGATCGAATAGATTTGAAGCTGGATGAACATCAAACTGATCCAGACTAGTGTCAATCAAAACTGAGGATTTAACCAAGATTGAGTGAAAACCATTTAAGTCAATGATATGATTAAAAACTTAAAAAATTATAATTAAATATAGGATAAATAAGACACTCAAATCTATTTTTTAAGATGATTATATGGGTGTCATTGTAGATTTTAAACCACTACTAATATGAGAAAATCCAATGAACCTGAACTGTCAAAGTGAGGAAGTCAATCAATTCAACTATCAAAGATGATGTTTTTTTATTATTGTTTGTTTGAGAGATCAAAGATGGTGGTGGATCTAATTCATTCCCAATACATAATTTGTGAGTATATAAAGTGATGTTCACCAGGTTCTTGGTGTTATGACTGAAACAAGTTAAGGTCAACAGTGTTGGGTGGATGCCATAGTTGATCTAGTCAAAGTTGTTATAACTCATTTATGATGTATCTTTTTGAGTATGAGGATTGGTGAAGGATGATTTAAGATCAATTTATATTTGGAATACGCAAGTGTAATTAGAAATTTTATAGAATGATAAGACCAATAATCATATTGAGGTTAAATCTCATGGATCAAGTGCTATGTCAAAGTTGATGGATCGATGCATCAATATTTTGTTTGTGTTTGCGTAAGGGTATTTTGTGCTTAGGATTATAGCATGAGGATAACCTCAAACAATGACCCATTAAACATTTCACAAATTTCAATGTAACTAAATTGATAAATTATAGGAATCCCTTAATTCTAATTAAATTTCAAATTCAAAGGCAGCACTGCTACCCCTGAGATCACCATTCCAGTCCTAAGTGCAGTGAAAACCAAGCCTAATATTGAAGCCTACTCTTTTCTAGGCCAGGCCTACCATAATTAAATTCTAAATATGATCCATCACATATATCATTTTTCATTCAAGTCTTCCAAAACTTATTTCCACTTCACTAAAAACCATTGAATCACATCTAATCATATTCTTCTTGAATGAGTTCATAGCACAATCGAAGGGAATGTTTTAATAAAAATACTTGTTTGATGATCACATGGAGAAATATCAACCATCTATTTATACACATGCTATAAATAAATAGTAATGAATTTTTTCACATAATTTTAGGGATGTTTTAAAAATAATAAAATCATTGGATATGGAAATAGAATTCATGCCACACATATGAAGGAAGTTACTGAAGTGTAAGTAATGCCTGATTAATTTTCTATAAAGTGGAGAATTTTTCATTGGATAAGGGGTTATATCCATGATTACTCGATCAAGAATTTAGTTTTTATACTTTTCTTATTTTATTTCATTTCATCCTATTGTAATTACTCTTGTGATGGCACACTAAGCCATTAGTGTTTGAGATGAGAAGATTACCTTCGCCCATACTAATAAATTTGATGCATAATTAATAATTATATTTTTTATCTCTCTGGAAGTATTTGATTTTTTTAATCTGTAAGATATTTCCACTATTTTATACATTTTAAATTCCTCTTATCTCACTTTAAATTTACATACACATACCACCTGGAAAGTCTCCATTTCCTATGATAGTGATTATTAAGATGAACTGAGGGTGATGGGAGATATCTAATCATTGGGATAGTCTAGGGTAGAGGTTGTATTGATCATTTCACTCTACTACCTAATTCAAAATCACTGGGTAAGGGTGATAAATTAAGATTCCATCTAATTAAAGAGAGAAATAGAGTGTAAAATTGAAATTATGATTTAATAAGTAAAGTGAGGGGATATCTAAGGTTAGGCTCCAATTTCAAAAAAAAATCAAAACCAATCCAATCCACAAGTTGCAAGAAAGTAGATTGATTCGCATAAGGTGCTTGGTGTTATACTTAAAAAAAGTTACGATCACCAGTGTTGAGTGGAGGTTGTGGTTGACCCATTCAATGTTGTTGTAGGTCATCTACTTTGTGTGTGTTCGGGTATGAGAATCGAAGGAGTCTAAATGAATATCAGTGTTATTTGGGCTATGCTAGGGTAATTGGAAATATTATGACAAGGTAATGCCAATGCATCAAGGTTAAATATTGTGGATCAAGAGCTACATCAATGTTGATGGATTGCTGCATCAAGGTTGTGGATATGGTCGTGTAAGGGTACTATCATGGTTGGGATGCTTGTGTGTGGGTAACCTCAACCCGAAACCCATTTAATGTTGCATAAAGGTCAATGTATCTAAATTGAAAAGGTTCTTGGAGCCCTAAATTATAATTAAAAAAATCAAAGGTGGTAATTATAGCCTCAAGATCACTATTCCAATGTTGAGTGGAGTGATGACAAGGCCCAATACCGAAGACCACCCCTTTTTATGTTAGGACTACCATAACTAAAGTACAAACATGGTCCAACACATATATATATTTTCATGAAAAGCTTTCACATCTGATTTCCACTACTATAAAAACCACTGAAGCACATCTGCTTGAATTCTTCTAGAATGAGTATAGAGATAGATCATGGAAAGGGAATGTTTTAACAAGAAAATTATATGGATGCTCGCATGGAGAAATTACAACCCTATAGCTATACACATAGAGGAAATAAAAAGTAGAATAAGTTGAGAACAAAATTTGAGGGATGTTTTAAAAATATTGGAATCATTAGATATGGGAAAGGAATTTGTGCCACAAACATGAGGGAAGATACTAAAATGCAAGGAATCTCCGGTCAATTTTCTATAAAGGGTGGAATTTTTCACTGTATAAGGGGATACTTATAAGATTACTCAATCGAGAGGTAAGTTGTTGTTATTTTCTTTATTTCTTTCATTGCACTCTATTATAAAGACTCTTGTGATAGAACACTAAGCAATTAGTGATTGAGATAAGGATATTCCATTCACCCCCATTTAATGAATTTGATGCTAAATTGATAATTATATTCTATTTATCTCTCATGAAGTATTTTATTATTGTAAGTTATGGGATACTTCAACTATCTTATGCCTTTTAAATTCTATTTCTATCACTTTTAGTTTGAACACATAATACACATGGAAAGTCTTCATTTCCTATGATAGTGAGTAGTGAGATGAACTAGGGGTGATGGGAGATATCTGATTACTGGGCTAAGCTAGGGAAGAGGTTTTAGTTATCATTGAATTCCACTTCCTAATATGAAATTACTGGGTGGGGTGATCAATTAAGATTTCATCTGATTAGAAAGATAATAGGAGATTAAAATTGAAATTATGATTTAATAGTCAAAGTGAGGGGATATTCGAGGTTAGGCCATTATTTCTAAAATTGAATTCAAAAAAATATAATCCAATCACTTATTTCACACATCAAACCCATTAAATAAAATAATAGAATATCCAAAATAATATTTTCTTTAGTGATAACCTGAGTCTCACTTTCTTCATTAATTTGGGTTCAAAATATTGTTTGTTTATGTACTCAAAACACTCTTATCATCAATATCCCCCCACATACTCAGGGTGTGGAATCCTCTATTTATGGAGTCTATACCCCCAATATAAAGAGCTCATATGGGGTGTGGGATTCCTCAATAGAGTCAGTATCCCCTAATTATCATGGGCATGAGATCTTTCACTATAGTTTCATAGAGGTTACATTATAGATAGGGTCATTATCCAGGAATGAGATCTTCTATCTCATCCTTCATGTATGGTCAAGTATCTATGTTGTATACCTATAGTGTGGGATCCCCTATCTATAGGTGTGTTTATATATAGGGTTGGTATTCCCTCACCCCATATAACAGGGTGTGGGATCCTCTATCTCATCCATTAGAGGTTTCATTACTCCCTTGTGAGGAAAGGCATGGGTGGTCTTTCTATAGAGATCAATGTGGTGTGGGTTCACCAATGGTGAGGTCGGTTGCTTTATCAACCTATTTATTCTCCTCAATGAGATTTAGGGCCCTTGCTATAGTTTGGTAATTGGAATAATTTTGTTCAATGTGCAATATCTGATTATGATCTCCTGGTTGAGAGTGTGGCTCCAATATGATCAATTGATAGGGGTCAGTCTAGCCTATTATGCACTTTCACACATCAAATGATGAGTGTGATGAGCTGAATGTTTGGATTGGGAACCTTTTCTAGTTGGTATTTTCCTCTTCATTCATACAAGACATCCTTGTTGCATATATTTTTTCTTGTGAGAAATAGATATATAGTAGACGATGATCATTATTATGATTGTCTCCTTGCATTTGGAATTGCATGTTGCACCCCAAGATTCAATTTGTGTCTTTTTGCTTCGATGGTTTGATTTTTTAGCACTAGTTTGTTTTATTCTATCATTTTTGTGTCATTATTCCATGAGATAGAGATACTTGTGGAGTCTCTAGACCAGCACGATATGAATGGGGACTCTTATTGGTGGTTAAAATCTACACCTATTTCTTCCATTAGTGTGAGACAGCTTCAGAAGATAGATTTGTCCTTGTATTTTACTATAGAATAGTGTGTACCAATGGTGATATCATTGGTGATGGATGATCCCCTATAGCTTATGTTAAGGTGAATAACTATCTTTTTGTGGTGCTTTGTAATCAATCATATTGGTCATGGTTCGCTATTAATAGGAAGTAGGACTTAGGAAATGAGTGGATCTTACCCTTTAGAAGTTGAAACTAGTTATTTTATTAGTTTATAAGTGTATATTCATACATTTTAGTTGTTTTAGAAGATTTTTCATGTGGTTGTATAGCATTTTTGGAACACTCAGCTCACCACCAACCCAAGCGGGGACACAGTGGGTTGGGGAGCTGACTGGTGATTTTTTAGGAGAGGCCTGCTTCAAGGGTGTATAAGGAACTAAAGTAGAAGTTGAGCTGTGATTCTATTTTTATGTTGTCTATGAGAATGATTTGTGTGAGTAGTTACCCATGATTTTCTTAGAGTTGTGTCTGGTTATGTGCTATAGTGGATATGGTCTAGATAGTGTAAGTTCAACGGTCTTGGGTATCTGATTGACTGGTAGTCAATCGTACTAGATTTGTGGATAGCTGAGTATTGTAGAAAGAGTTTTAGTGGGTAATAACTTATGGTATCTCAAGATTTTAGATCATTAATAATGTTCTATAGGATAATGGTTGCAGATATTTGAGTTTTGAGAAGATGCCATCCTATAGTTCTGAATGAATAGACCGGGTCGTCTGTGGTGGATGTGAACCTAGTTTTGATCAGTGGAGCGAGTTAATTTTCTATACTATTATTAATATGAAAGGATTAAATGATCTATTTTATACTCATACCTAGAGTTACAAATCTTTGACATGTATAATTGTTAGCATTTATGTGTAGTGAAATTACAATAGGCTCTTATGGTGCAGTGTGGTTCTCTTATTGAAATTACAGGAGTTGAATTTGATGGGGTTATATTTTATTAAAATAGAAATATTTTAGTTAATTTTTTCTTAAGTTGAGGATCATTATTATCCCATGGTAATTTCCCTGATGGATGTTTCATGTTTGAGGGATTACTATAGTTTTTGGAATCACTTTGTACTGGCATTGATAGGAAACCCATGATTAGAAGAAAAGGATTTGGGTGGATATTATTTACTAAATTCAATAGGTAAATTTTTTATAGTTTCAAGAGCTTCCATTTTGGTGATTTGAGGTTGTTTCATGTTCATAGAAGAATGAGAATCATAGATGCTTTTTCACTGATCTTAGTGATTGAGAAGGGATGCATTTATGATCTGGGTTTTGTTCTAGGTCCTAGTGGATATAAGTACCTTCAAAATATATAAGATCCCATACATGAGTGTGTTATATTCTTTTGTGGGGATAGGATGTAGGCTCCTCATAGTGATATTTGGGTTTGTTATCTTATTTAGGACAAAAATTCTCAATGGTGGAGAGGATGTAGTGATTTTTATTTTCCTATGGGGAAGACTCAGAGCATTTTTGGAATTATAGATCTCTGATATTTTAAAAAAGAGTAAAATGGTAAATCTAACCTATAAAATGGTCTTGGAAAATTATCTAATGGTTCCATTGATTTTGGGTTGTGGTGTTACCTCTAGGTTGAGCTGGTGTAAGAAGGCAGTCATGGTGGGGCCACAAAAAATATATGTTAAAAATAATATATTATTTTTAACAAATGTGCACTGATTGTAGTAAATTGATGATATTTCCTCAAATCTATATTAGATGTAGAAAATATGATCATGGTTGTGTCCAAATATAATTTTTACCCTAGAAGTGTTATGATTTGAGTTCACATTAGAGATTCAGGTCAGGCCCTTAAATGGGCATTTTATTATAATTTATTTTATTTATTTTATTCTCCCCTACTCCTTTCTCTAATAATTTTTTAATGAATGGGGGGAGGAGGATACCCCTTGTTGAAATCATGGTGGAGGGGAGATTTTGTGGGATCTTTAACTGAGGAGACTGACTGAATCCAAATCGGGATGTAGTGTCCTTGAAGGTTAAGTAATTTTCCATCAAGGTAGGATTCAATATTATTACCATGTTCTTGATTTTTGGTTTCCACGGGTTGGATTCTAGGTTATATTATATCCCTTTAATCTTGGTTTTGTGTGGAGAGTGGTGATGATTGGCGATGGATGACTAGTTAAAGGTAATGGCTATTGAAGGGACGTGTGGGCACAGATAAAGGTGGATCAATGTGGGTTTAGTAAGATGGGGGTGTCGGTTGACTGAGAGATTGAGTGTGTCACAAGGGAGGAGTTGTTCTATGAGAGTAGGTGATGTGATTGGGATAAATGAAGGTGTTGGTTGGGGTCGACTAGGCTGGAAGATAGGTCAAGCGGGCAGTGGTCAATCGAAAGATGACATAGCGGAATTTGAGATGAGCAACGTAGCCTAGAAATAGTATGAGACACATAGAAGAGAAGGGAAACATATAAGATAATAATAAAGTAAAATGAAAAATAATATAGCAGTGGGGAGATATCATAATTCTAGAGATAAAGGGGGATGATCCACATCAACCCCCCTCACCCCCGCCATAAGTTTGTTTTTGTTTTTGTTATTGTAAAACCTCGTTTCGATTGTAACTTCTTAATTTGATATCAGATTGATGATATTTATATGACATCATGATCATGAAATTATGTAAAATGATTCAAGACTAATATTTGATATAAAATCATGACTTGTGGAATGATATTCTCATAATTTTGCACAACACCTTTCGTGTGTATTGTGATGAAATGCATAATCTTCACCAGGTATCTTCTTTGAATAAATGAATATAATATCTTGAGTATTTGTCATATAGATTGTGATTTTGAAGTCTGTTAGACTATTTGAGGATGTTTACATGGAGGAATAGGTTAATTTTAAGTTAAGTTATGTATGATCAATTTTGGAGTTTGGGCTAATCCTTGGTAGTGCCCTCTAAGAAATGGGGTATCCTAAAGGGACTTATGGATGGGTATGGAACTTGAGTAAATTCCCTCCTTCCCATGAAACAATGAGTTATAAATTGTGTAAGAATTTTGGATTGGATTATGATAATTCATTGTTTTTTCCTTTCTCTGCCAACGAGCCTGTAGCCTAGTGGTACAGGCTCCTGCTTGGCATCCAAATGACCCAGGATCAAATCCAGGGTAGGGGTGATTTTCTGGGGGGACTATAGAATCCCTGTAGCAAGGCATTGTAGCAGTACTGTAGTAATAGAGGGACTGTAGCAGGTACTGTAACAGTGTGGGTACTTAGCAGTACTGTTCATCGAGGGGTTCTTTGGGCCAAAAATGGGTTTTCAAGCCTTGTATTCAGGCCACTTGGCCTTGGGACTTCAGGCTATGTAATGGGTCTCCCTTTACCCAGTATAAATAGGTCTTTGCTTTAATAATAAATTGAGGCTTCGACCCCAACCTTTTAAAAAAAATTGTTTTTTCCTTTCTCATATTATCCCTATGGCCTGTTTGCAATGAAAAAAGTGGATGTCCTCTCCCTCACATATTCACTTTGGGATGTATCCACATGAGATATGGAGTGACAGTTTCTATACTTACTCTATGGATTATCTCAATAAACCCTTGGGTTACTATGATTATGAGACAATATCAATTTGGATATGGGTATTGGATACTCAGTTAGGTTGTTATTGGCCCTTGGTATGGCATGGGTACCTAGATTCAATGTGTTAAAACATCATGGTGGTGATGGAAGTTTAGTAGCAGGGGACCCCTACCATGGAATGAGGTGTGGGTTACCCATTTGGGGGATTGGTATCCCTTAAACATTGTATCATATGATTAAGTGTTGGTTCCCCACTTCAACTAGGCCACTTTTTCAAGGTCTCAGATGTGAGGTGTTCGGTAGGCCTGATTATCCAATAAAAACACATATGTTAATTAAATTTTAATGGTATTAAATGTTCATTTTTGATCTTATGGGCCTGAGTTAGTGGATTTTAATTCTGAACATCCATTCTCATCATTTGTGCACTTCATGCCTAATGTACACCAATTTAGGCCTAATGAATCATATGATTTTAAGGAATTTAATTTTCCATATTTTAATTTGATATTTTTTGAAATGTATCTAAACTTTAATATGAACATTTTTTATTCAGTGATCAATGGAGGATTCATAAAATATGATGTGGATATTTGGAGATGAATGGAAGCAATTCTAGAGAAGGAAGATTGGGCACCAGTCCACTGATAAGAATTTTGGGCCCACAAAACAGGCCCAATGAAGCCCAAATTTCGTGGGGTGATAGAATAAATATAGAGGAAAAAATAATTATTCAGGATTTAGTGCTAATTCATCCTCCATGATGGAAATTAATGTGTCATAAATAGAATATCAAAATTTGGGCAAGAATCTGCGGCCCAGAATGTTATCCCACTAAATCGGTCATAACTCCTGATTCACAACTCTAAATGGGCCCAAATTTTACAGGAGGTTAGTAGAAAGCCGGATATCCATTTTCTTATTCTATGTCCCACTCTAATTAGGACATCTTGAAGATCATTTCGATACGTTTGTTCAGTGGATTCAAGCTGGATTCCACTTCAGGTCAAAGGAGGGAATCAATTTTTATCCACTACTTTCCACCACCCTAAGGCCTAAATTAATTTAATAATTGGGAATACATTGATCTAGGATCGTCCTAAGGCTTCCCAATTGCCTATTTAAGGAAGTTGTGGTGAGGGGGAAGCGACATCTCTTGTTTTTTATGTAATGTTATTATGCCAAAGTTCATTTGTGATGTTTTCATTTTCCATGTAAGTTTCTTTTTGTATTCCTATGTTCTTAATCAATATATTTCTCTTATATTATTCCCATTTATTTCATTAAAATTCTATAATCACAAATTACATTTATATCTCTGTGTTTTGGTGAATTAGTTCACACATAGGTGTGAATTTCATTCACATACACGGAGGAGTGCTCGTTATTTCCATGGTTTTAATTTCTTCAATCCAGTTCTTGTAAGCTATCTTCCACCTACCATTGAGAGTATACCATAAATGGAGGGATAACCCTTTAATGGGATGATCTTAGGAAGATGAAAAGGCTAGATTGAATGTTATTTTATGAACAAATTGTTGTTAATTGGTTAACTAACTTACGACTTCCATTCTTCAGTTATTTCCACTCTTCATCTTCACTGTGTTTGAGGAAGCTAAATCCAAGTACTAAAATCACCATATACCTTGGAGAGATCATGAATTTGGTTCTCTAAGTGTGTATGGGATTATTAATTGATTTTATTTATCATAAAACTAGAAAATTATAAAGGTAGTGTTATTTTTAATAATGGATTCATCAAGAATTAATAAAACCAAATTTTTTTAAAGTAAAATTCATTCAATCCACCCCAAGAATAATCATAAGATCAACCCATTTTCATTAAATTTAATTCACTTAGGTTTCTTAGTGTTATTTAAAACCATATAAAATCAAAAACAAGTTGGCCAATTCATAGACAAAAATCCATCTCATAGGTTATGCATCTTAGGTATCTTCTTAGGTATCAGTGGATTTGACAACCCAAGCTAGACTACAAGGACCGTTCTACCTTCATCTCTTGGGTAAATTTGAGCTTGAATAAAATTTTGGCACTATTTTCGAGGACCAAGTAATTACCTTAGACCAAAACCTTCTTTCCTTATCCCCATTCTTCTATTCTCACCCAAGATCTCTTATCTTGTCCCTTTCTTGTTTTTTTTTCTTTTGGCGCATGTCCGCCTACACTCGCGATAATTCAAGCAGACTAGTTATGGTGGAAAGTCCTAGGATAGGAGAGTCAAGTAAATCTAGGGGATTGTTTTCATTATATCCTAATATTCTTGATAATACAGAGTCAAAAATTGATCTCATTTCAATAGAAGGTCTTCAAATACACCAACTCATAAACCCGGGTGGAAACCAAAATGGAAATCCAAATGAGGTAGCCCCAAACATGGGGAATGAAATCGATCAAACCATGAATGACTGCCTTACACATTCCTGGACCAATGCCCCCTCATGCACTAGACACAATTCCCTAGGATATTCCACCTACATATTTAAACCCCATGTCTTAAACCACCTTCCCACATTCCATGGAATGGAGTCCGAGATGCCCTACCTTCACGTTAAGGAGTTCAATGACATTGTAGAAACCATGTGTCCCCCACATCAACTAGAATCGGGTAAGATGAGGATATTTTATTTTTCTTTAAAGGATAAAACTAAAAATTAGATAAAAAATTTGAGACCATCATTCATCTACTCTTAGGACCAATTACAAAGAGAATTCTACAAAAAAATACTTTCCCCGCCACAAAACAATTTCACTTAAAAAGAGTATGCAAAAAAATTTTGAAAAAGAGGGAGAGTCATTCTATGAAACATGGGAGAGGTTCAAAGACACCCTAAACATGGTTCCACATCATGGTTTTTCTATACCTGAATAAGTGAAAAAAATTTATGAAGGGTTGGTCCCGGGGAACAAACAATTCATTGACATGATGTATAATGGAACCTTTAAAAACAAAGCCTCAAATGATGCTTACGAGTATCTAGAAAGCCTTGCTGAACAAAACCAAACATGGGGAAATTCACCTTATTCTGAAAAGACACAAAGAACTACTAAAATTCATACACTTAGAGAATATTAAAGCCTTAGGGCTAAACTCTCAGCACTCTCTAGGAAGGTTGAAGAGATAGACCTTAGGAAAGTCCATGAAATCCAAACTGCAGACCATGTTTGCACAATTTGTGAAAAACAAGACCATAAGACATACAAATACCCAACCATTCTATCTATAAAGGATGTTATTTTAGGAGGAGACTCAGTGGAAGTAAATTCCTTAAAATTTCAAAAGCCTTAATACCAAAACACCTTTAACCCAAGGTATAATGACCACCCAGGATTCTGCTAGAAAGATAACCAACAACCTAGCCAACCACATGGACAAAATCCTTACCCCGATTAGAACTACCAAACCCATAACCAATTCCAAACCCAACCTATCCAATACCAATATCCACCAGTCCATTTTCAACAAACTATCCCACCTCCAAAATATCCCCCTAGGATAAACCAATCTTCTCAAGCACCAACCCAAACTGTTCCACAAAGCCTACTAGAACAATTGTGCAAACAAATGGAAAAAATGAACTCCGAATTATCTTCCCTTAAACAAGAACTTCAAACCATAAAAACTGGAAAGTCACCCATGCCTACTCAGGTTGTACCATCCTAACATTTAAGGGGAGAGTCAAGTTTCACTCAAACAACTCATGAACAACTAAAATCTGTGACTATTTTAAGAAGTGGGAAATCAATTGAGAAACTTGAACAACTAATTCAGAACCCATCGGAAGATTAAAAATTGGATGAAAATTCAAATGAACCAAATGATAAAACTGAAAAACACGATAAAATTGTCAAAGAAACAACTCTTCAACAAACAACCCCACAACATGAACCATTTCCTCAACGCATGAGGGGGAAAACCAAGCTTGAATTGAGTGAAACATTAAGAGAAATATTCTCACAATTCAAGTTGAACATTCCCCTTCTCAATGTAATCCAAACCATACCTGCCTACTAAAAGTACCTTAAGGACTTGTGCACTTTTAAAAATAAAATTTTCACATAAAAACCATATCCTTTTGGCTACAAATGTGAGTACCACCATTCAAGGGACCATTTCACCTAAGTTGAAAGACCTGAGTTTCCCTTACATCAATGTTGAACTAGGAGAGAGCAAAGTTGTCAAGGACTTGTGTGACCTAGGTGCTAGTGTAAATCTCATTCCATATGTTGTGTACTGCTAGTTAGGCCTAGAAGAGCTCCAACCCACATCTGTCACACTTCAACTTGTTGATAGTAGCATTAGGGTTCCAAATGGGATTTTAAAGGACGTTCTGGTAAGGGTTGAAAACTTCATCTACCCTGTTGACTTCATTGTCCTTTAAAACCATCCAAACTTAGAAAATAAGGAATAAATCTCAATCATCCTTGGTCATCCTTTCCTTGCAACAATCAAATCTGTTATCTGAGTCCGAAATGGGAACATGACCATAACCTTTGGAAACATGAGTCTAGACTTTAACATCTATAATTCAAGCTCACAAATAGGGGATGATGAGGACATTAATGAAGTAAAAATGATATGAAGCATTGATAATGAATCCATGGAATATAAAGGAATATTTGATGGATGTTTAAGTTAGGATGAGATTGATTTCCTTTGTTCACATGATGGAATTTTATCTCCTTGGCTTGAATCATTTTAAAATTACTCTTATGATGAAGTCTTAGGTCCAACAATCTGTGAAACCTTTCAGGAAACCACTTTTATGGAGACCAATAAAACTTCCTTCCCTAAATCTGATCAAACCAATCTTGTAGCTGAAACTTCTACACATGGGGATTTGATTCTATCTAAAATTCTAGGAAACAAAATTGATCTTGATCTAATGTCCCAATATTCTGCTAAAATTATGAACCAAACTGATCTTGAATTGAAGGAACTTCATGCTACACTCAAGTATGCCTTCCTAGGGGACAATCAAACACATCCTATTTTTATTTCTTATTCTCTTGAATCCAATCATGAGAGGATGCTTCTAGATGTCCTTAAAAAACATAAGAAATCCATTGGTTGGACCCTGTCAGGTATTCCTGGGATTAGCCCACTAATCAGGACTCATAGGATTATTCTAGAATCTGATTCAAAGCCATGTCGTCAACCTCAACGGAGAATCAATCCTAATATCATGTAGGTAGTAATGAAGGAACTTCTGAAATTGTTAAAAGCTGGTATCATCTATCCCATAGCTGAGAGTGAGTGGGTGAGCCCAATACAAGTGGTTCCCAAGAAGGCAGGAATCACAGTGATAACCAATAAGGATGGAGAGATTATTCCAACTAGGGTGAGGAGTGGCTGGAGAGTCTGCATCAACTATAGGAAGCTAAACTCATTTACCAAGGACCATTTCCCCTTACCATTCATTAACTAAGTCCTTGAGAGAGTGGCAGGTCATGCCTTCTACTGTTTCTTAGATGGGTACTCAGGGTACAATCAGATTGAGGTATCCCTAAAGGATCAAGGGAAGACTACTTTCACCTGTCCATTCAGCACCTTTGCCTTCAAATGCATGCCCTTCTGTTTATGCAATGCCCCTGGAACCTTCCAGCGGTGCATGATGGGAATCTTCTCAGACATGGTAGGGGATTTTCTAGAGGTCTTCATGGATGACTTCTCTGTGTTTGGGTATACATTTGAGGGATGTCTAAGGAATGTGGAGAGAGTCTTGTCAAGATGTGAAGAAAATAATATGGTCCTAAATTGGGAAAAATGAAATTTCATGTTTAAAGAGGGACTAGTTATAGGCCATCTAGTCTCGGGTAGGGGGATTGAAGTTGATAAAGCCAAGGTTGACATCATTTTTCACCTTCCATCACCCAAAATTGTTAAGGAAGTGAGGTCCTTCTTAGGACATGCTGGTTTCTATAGAAGGTTCATTAGGAATTTTAGCTCTATTTCTTGACCACTTTGTGATCTATTGGTGAAATATGCTCCATTTTTATGGATAGAAAGTTGTGATGAATCATTATTGACACTCAAGTCAGCTCTTATCTCTCCACCTATCATGCAGTCTCCAAATTGGAAACTTACTTTTGATCTCATGTGTGATGTGAGTGAATTCTCTGTAGGAGCAGTCTTAGGACAATGGTGTGAGAAAAATCCATGTGTCATAGCTTATGCAAGAAAATATTTAAATGATTCACAAATCAACTACACCACCACTAAGGAGTTACTTTCTATTGTGTTTTCTTTAGAAAAGTTTGGGTCCTGCCTCTTAGGATCCCCCATCATTGTGTTCACTGACCATTTTGCACTAAAATACCTCTTCCAAAAACAAGATGCTAAGGCTAGACTGATTAGGTGGGTCCTTCTCTTAAAAGAATGTGACCTCACAATCAAGTACAAAAAGGGTGTTTAAAATGTTGTAGTTGATTATCTCTCTAGGATGGAATTCAAAGAAAACTCAAATCACCTTTCTGTGTCTGATTCATTCCCTGATAAACATCTATACTCTTTAAGTGATAGGCCTTGGTATGTCGACATAGCCAACTTCTTAGTTACATGATTCATTCCAAAATTATTAGGGACTCAAGCTCAAATGAAATTACTTTCTAATGTTGGGAACTATGTGTTTGATGATCCATTCCTCTATAAGTTCTGCCCTGAAAAAGTCATTAGGAGGTGTGTCCAAGAATCTGAACAAGAGTCCATCCTTAAATTCTGTCATAGTGAGGCATGTAGAGGTTACCTTTCCTCTAATAAAACTTCTGCTAAGGTTCTTCAGAGTGGTCTCTTCTGGCCCACACTCTCAAGGGACTCCTACACATTTTTTCAAAGTTGTCCTAGGTGTCAACAAGTAAGGTCCATCACAAAAAGGAATCAAATGCCACTCACTCCCATCTTAGTGGTTGAAATATTTGACTATTGTGGAATTGATTTCATGGGTCTCTTACCAAACTCTATGGGATATTTTTACATTCTTTTAGCTATCGATTATTTATCTAAATGGGTTGAGGCCATTCCTACAAAATCCAATTATCATCAAACTATGATTAGATTTCTCAAGGAAAACATCTTCTCTAGATTTGGAATTCATAGGGCTGTCATTAGTGGTTGTGGAACTCATTTTTTCAATATTACATTCTCATCACTCATGGAAAAATATGGAATTTCTCAAAAAGTGTCCACTTCTTACCACCCACAGACCAATGGTCAATCTGAGTTAGCCAATCGAGAAATTAAACAAATTCTTGAGAAAACTGTTAATCCATCCAGGAAAGATTGGTCAAACAAACTCTTAGATGCTCTTTGAGCCTATCGAACCACATATAAAACCATTTTAGGAATGTCCCCATATAGGTTGGTTTATAGTAAAGAATGCCATTTTCCAGTGTAGATTGAACATATGGCCTTTTGGGCAATTAAGAAAATTAATTATGACCTCTCATTGGCTGAAAAAAAAAGTAAATTAGATCTCAATGAACTTAAGGAACTTAGTATGGAGGCTTATGGAAATTCAAGGATCAATAAAGCTAAAGTACAAGCCTACAAATCTCAAAATCTTAAAACCAAACACATTGTACCGATTAAACCTATTCTTTTGTATAGTTCTAAACTTAATTTACACCTAGTAAAGTTGAGGTCTATATGGTCAGGTCCATACATAGTGCATAAGGTGTACCCCCATGGGGCAGTAGAAATTCAAGATACCACCAATGGTCAAACCTTTAATGTTAATGGTCATAGAGTCAAACCATTACAAAAAAATAAAGTTGATGAAAAATTGTGTGAACCAACCTTATATGAGGAAAATACTTAAATAATTAAGGGTCTAAGTCGAGCTAGCAACATTAAATCAAAGCGCTTCACGGGAGGCAACCCGTGGTTTTCATCTTTGCGAATCATCTTTTTTTTAATAGGATTAATAAATCATTTTGATATTTAAAAAAATAGATTGTTGTCATGTTCTTCTATTATGAGTATGGATAGGTACGAAAGGGGAGCGCCATATTCATCAGTGTCACGTGGTACGATCCTTGAGTAATACCTTACCCATAAATTTAAAAAGAAGACAATATATCATCGGTTTATTTTATTTTATTTTTATGTGTTTATAGGTTAAAATAAAAATACAAGAAAGATAAATAAAAATATAATAATAATGAAAAAAAGAGACACATCGTAGGTCATGGGTCAAACCCCGTCACAACTGGCGAATCTGCGGGGAATCGAACCCAGGACCGAAGGGAGACAGGGGCGCGCACTTACCACTGACTTACGACTTATTGTTCTTCCTTATTATATAATTTTTATATATATACTTATATTTTACTTTATATATATATATTGTTTTTTTTTCATTTTTCTACTAGGGAACTCTACAAGTGACATGGATATCAAAGGACTAAATTGGAGCAGCAAGAACTTCAACTTCAACCACCAGGTGAATTTATTCCATGATCCTCATATTTCAATTTCCTTTTTGAACTTCTCTTATCTGCCTCTACTCCTAAATTTTCTTTTCTTCAAACACTAGGGACAGTGTCATTTTAATTTGGGGGAGATGAAATAAAAAAAAATTAGCTTTTGTGTGAAAAAAATGATCTGAAAAAAATGTGTGTAAATGGAAGGAAAATTTCCTTAAACTTTGAACATGATAATACACATTGAAAACTTTGAAACTAAATATCAAATAATTTAGCATTCCCCAATTCTGATTTTAATCCATGTATAATTTCATTAGTATAGATTTTGGAAAGTATGGCTGTCCAATGTGATATTTCATCGTTTATATTTTCATCCAAATAAAAAAAGATCACAATGAACATCCTTTGGATAGTGGGGTATTAGTTTGAGTTAATGGGGTCCCCAAAATAAATAGCATAGGTTTGGTAATCATTTTAGTTTTAATATGAGTATTCAAAAAATCAAAAAAAACAATAAATTTGCGCATAGAGCAATGAAATGACCTAATGTGTGGATTTCGACACTTGGGGATCGTGAATCCATAGTTTTTTGGCCCATAGTTAGTAATTTTATCTCTATTTGTGGTAATTTGACTTTGTTTTTAATTGAGTTAACTCTAGATGATTCCCGAGTATGTGGGCTTCACTTGGTGCCCTAAGGTCTTTGAGCCTAGGAGTCATCGGCAAAGTCTCGCTACATGGGTTGACTCTTTTGAGTGCAATTTCAATTACCATGGAAATATTTCAAAAAAAATGAATACTCGTCTTAATATTGAAATTTTATTCCATCTAGAGCTTCTTTCATTTCCCCCTTGAATAAATATGAACCTCCATGTCTATTGTGATACACAACACATCCTCATACTTAATTGATATTGGATGAAATATGGAAATGAATTTGAACAAAGGAATGAGCTTGGGATTGGGATATAATTATGAAACTATCTTGTATTAAAATATTTTTATGGGTTTCATGATTGTTTGTTATAAGGGTTTTTGGTGATCATTGTGTATTAAAATGTTTTTGGAAAAGGGAATTCAGATTTCATATAGTTGGGATACATTTTGCTCGGGACTAGAAAATCCCAAGTTGGGGGTGTGATTAGCCAATAATATGTTAATTAAATTTTAATGGTATTAAATGTTCATTTTTGATCTTATGGGCCTAAGTTGGTGTATTTTAATTTGGAACATCCATTCTCATCATTTATGCACTTCATGCCTAATGTACACCAATTTAGGCCCAATGATTCATATGATTTTAAGAATTTAATTTTTCATATTTTAATTTTATATTTTGTGAAATCTATATACACTTTAATATGAACATTTTTTATTTAGGTATCAATGGAGTATTCATAAAGGATGATAGGGATATTTGGAGATGAATGGAAGCAATTCTAGAGAAGGCAGATTGGACATCATCCCACTGATGAGAATTTGGGGCCTACAATACAGGACCAATTAATCCCAAATTTCATGGTATTATAGAATACATATAGAGAAAAAAAACCTTATTCAGGATCTAGTGCTAATTCTACCTCCATGGTGGAAATTAAGCGGCCCAAATAGAATATCAAAATCTGGGCCAGAATCTGCGTCCCAGAATGTTATCCCACTAAATCGGCCATAACTCCCGATTCACAACTCCAAATGGGCCCAAAGTTTACAGGAGGTTAGGAGATAGCTGGATCTCTATTTTATTATTCTATTACCCACTCTAATTCTTCCATATAAAAGGTCATTTTGACACGTCTATTTGGTGGATGCAAGCTGGATTTCACTTCGGGTCAAAGGAGGGAATCAATTTTTATCCACTATTTTCCACCACCCTAAGGCCTAAATTAATTTAATAATTGAGAATAAATTGATTGAGTCTAATCCTAAGGCTTCCCAATTGCCTATTTAAGATAGTTTTGGTGAGGGTGAATAGACATATCTTGTTTTTGATGTAATGTTATTATGCCAAAGTTCATTTCTGATGTTTTCAATTTCCATGTAAGTTTCTTTTTGTATTCCTATGTTCTTAATCAATATATTTCTCTTCTATTATTACCATTTATTTAATTAAAACTCTATAATCACAAATAACAATGATATCTCTATGTTTTGGTGAATTATTTCACATATATGTGTGAATTTCATTCACATACACGGAGGAGTGCTCGTTATTTCCGCAGTTTTAATTTCTTCAATCCAATTCTTGTAAGCCATATTCCGCCTACCATTGAGAGTATACCATAAATGGAGGGATAAACTTTTAATGGGATGATCTTAAGAAGATGAAAAGTCTTGATTTAATGTTATTTTATGAACAAATTGTTGTTAATTGGTTAACTAATTTAAGACTTCCATTCTTCAGTTATTTTCACTCTTCATCTTCACTGTGTTTGAGGAAGCTAAATCCAAGTACTAAAATCACCATATACCTTGGAGAGGTCATGAATTTGGTTATCTAAGTGTGTAGGGGATTAGTAATTTATTTTATTTAGCATAAAATTAGAAAATGATGAAGGTAGTGTTATTTTGAAGAATGGATTCATCAAGAATTAATAAAACCAAAATTGTCTAAAGAAGTAAAATTCATTCAATCCACTCTGAGCATAATCATAAGATCAACCCATTTTCATTAAATTAAATTTACCTAGGTTTATTAGTGTTCTTTAAAACCATCTAAAATCAAAACCAAGTTTTCCAATTCATATCCAAAAATTCATTTCATAGGTTGTGCATCTTAGGTATCTTCTTAGGTCTCAGTGGATTCGACAACCCAAGCTAGACTACAAGGACCATTCTACCTTCATCTCTTGGCTAAATTTGAGTGTAAATCAAGGCCCTTTTGGAACAAGGCATTATTTTGGAAATAATGATTTGGTGGTATGTCTAGGTGTTCACCCTAAGTGATGGGAAGTTGGTGATGTTGGTGTATGTTTAGTGGCTCAAGATCGATGATTCCTCTAGGTTAGGATCTTCCCAATGAGATCCCCTAGTTATGACTTGGTGGTTTGGGTTACGGTTTCCCACATGCAATACTTTGTGGTTTGATCGCCTCTGAGGTGGATGTGCATGGAGGTGTTTTCCCCTGATTATAATGAGTAAGGAGGTGTCTTCCATTAATGTGTGGGGTTCATAATGGAGTCCTTATTCTATAGAATAAGTGTATGATCAGTTCATTCCTTTATTTCCTATTGGTACAAGGTTTATTTATGGGTTCCACATCCTATAGATCAATTAGACAATCGATGAATCTTTGTTTTCCTTATAAGACACAGTTTGAGGTTATTGGTAAGAAAAACTACAACTTATTCCCAAATTAAAGTATCCCCTTTTATCTTTGAGTTGGGCGATTGTAAGATTCGACCCTCGATTATGTGCTGACCTATAACCCTAGCCCCTTTATATTTACAGGGTGTACTACTGGATATGTTTATACTCGCCACTGCACGAGCTTCATTCCCACACTTTTTTGTGTTTTTGTAGGAAACATTCATATTGATGGTGATATTAGTTGGTGTAGATCTAGTGTAAATCATGGAGTTAGATCTTGGTAAGTCCTGGAGTATTCATATCTAGAAGTACTTGGTATGGGTGTGGTGTGACATAGTGAATCCCTTGCTTTGTAAGTTCTTAAGGTTGATGTGAAATATTGGGGTTTTGAGCCTTTTATTTATCCCATTTTGTACTGGAATTTATATTTCATGCCCCATGATGCTTATCAGATGTATGCATTCATATTTACTTTTTAGTTAGATATGTTATCCTTATTATTTATAGTTATTTTTTGTTGAATGGTGATGTATATCTACTAGATGTTGTGTAAGTTAAGGACCCCCATTGTGAGATATATCATCTTAGTGCTAGTCTCCAACCCATAACCTATTGGAGGTAGGATTGGGGTGGCACACTCGACTCATCACTAGCCCAAACAGGGACCTAGTGGGTCAGGTCATGTCAGTTACACGATCTGATCTCCTTGTAAAAGATAATGTTCTTCCATTCACTCCTTTAGCCACCACCATGGATACATGTGTGACCTTACACAATCCTTATGAAAAATATAAAAAATCATCATTAATCTGACTTGTCAATATAAGATTCTTCTTCATTCTTAGTATGTGTTTCACCCCTTGCAACTCCAACAAGTATATGCTCCTAATTCATACATTAACATCACCATTTCCATCTATCTCAAAGGTTTCATCATCCACAAAATGAACCTTACCAAATATTTCATATACATAATTCCGTATTTTACCCCTCTACAATTTTAGGTAAAATAGATCCCCAAAATTCATAATCCATAACCCCAACAAACTCATGATGCTTAGAAACAAAGTGCTTTTTCCAGCTGTGATATTTACTGGAGAACATCCATAAGTAAACTTCCCATAATTATCTATCATATCCATGCAGTACTTCATACACCCTTTCTTTCCATAATACTAGCATGTGGGTATGGGTTCCACCAATTTCCCTAGGATTTTCTCCCATTTCTCCAAATTCTTTTTCTCACCTTTCTATAGAATGGAGTGCCCCCAATACCTTCCACATTAAAGGTGGTTTTGTTGGTTCATTGGACCTCATTCCACTTGATCTCTTCATTAAAAATGAGATCACAAACATCCTCAAAATCTAAGTTGTTATTTCTTAACAAATTACTTGTAACACCCTGAAATTTTATGAAATGTTTTTTTCTTCGATAGCTTGCGTCACATGCATCACCGAGTTTTAATGAACCACAATATATTATTATTTAAAACATTACCATTATAACCTAATCATTAAAATTAGAGGTATGAATAGGAATAATCACATTTTGAAAATTAATTATAATGGTTTTGTATAAAAAAATATATTAGTAAATTTATACTCAATTTTTGGTAAAGTTTATATATACTTTGAAAATACATTTTTTAAAATTATTTTCATTGTTTTTTGTGAACAAATAATAAATTAATTTTTGAAGATTTAGAAAATTTAATTGAAAAAATAAAATTCATTCTTGAAATATACATTTCAAAATATTTGAGTAAATTTTTGATAATTTTATACAAAGATTAATTTTTTGATGAATAGTAAAAAAAATTACTAATTTTTATTAAAAATTGCCTTTTGTTTAATGAATTTACAAGCTATGTTTTATTTTAAGGTGGATTTAAAAGTAAAATTAGTTCAATTATATATTTATTAACCCAATTTTTCTTATTGTATTCAATTTCATATTGAATTTTGATATTAAAACTTTCTATACTTATGAAAACTTTTTCTTTTGAAAATCGCTTTTTCATCGCATCTGCAGGATTAATTTTAAATTAAATTTTGCAAATTATATTAATTTAATTTGGTAAAATGGATTAAATATTTTTAATAACAATAATTAATATTATATAATATGTCAAAATTAATTTTTTTTCATAATGAATAGTAAAAATAGTAAAAAATAATTACCACAGTTAAGGTTAAAATGGGTTTATCGAGGGTTAAACTAAGAAGATAAGGGTTAAAATGAACTAAAAACTTATCAAATTACTATTTTATGTCCATATTCTAAGGGTTGGTGTCCTGAGAACCAACTTTTTGTACTTTGATTACATGAATGTTCACTTATTATATATTGTTCATTGTTCTGCATGACTATAATATAATAATGTCCTGGAATATTTGTTTCATTAATAAGGTCATGGAAGATCCCTGCTATGATGAGAACCTTGAAATGCTATAACAATATTCTTAAATAAAGTTCTGTAGTTGGATGACATACTATGATAGGACACATAGTATACAGACCGTCATGTGCGAGTACTCGTAAGAAGACGAGACTCTCTCTCATGGAGTTCGCACTTGGTAATCTCCAAGATGGGAGATTATGAGAACAGACCCGCCAATAGTAATTCTTCATGTCTTGGTGTCATCGGATATTACTATCTGTGAGCATGTGTAATGGTCCTTAGACTGGAAGATTATCATTAACTCATGTCATGACTCGCGTACTTAGATTTACTGACGAAAACTGTCACGCAGATAGTTGGCGGGAAGTAGGGTATGTTGGGTGCGTCATGAGTGACATGTTGTTAAAGGATAAGTCGAGGAAGGATTTGTCCCTTCCATTTATGGAAGTTGATATCTCGTCCCTTTGATTGAAATAGAATTGTCGCATTAAATTCCATGTCCATGGTGTGAATGATGAGTTTATTTCAGGTAGTCAAAGAACAACGGATCAAGCATATAGGTTTATGAAACTTCCATGAAACCTGCTTGATGAGATATCGATACAAAGGGATTAAATTACACAGTAAGCGTTCGTATGAGGTGATACGTAAATGCGGCTTCAACTTCTTTCTCTTGGGTGCCTTGACCCGTTGCTAGATAGTAATCTTGGACTTTAGGCAAGCTCGCCTAATGCCAACGAGAAAGAGGCCTAGAGGGTCACACACTAAGTGTATTCAAGTATCACAAGTAGAATAAAAATTATTCTCATATGTGGTTTAATAATTATTCAAGGAATCCTAAATCATTTTGATGATGGAGGAATAAGGAAATGAAAACAAGATATACACGTCGTGTATTAAAGATTACATGTCGTGTAGTTTTTCATGGAAAACAAGTACACGCCGTGTATTAATAATTACACGCCGTTTAGTTTTCTTTATGGAAAGGAAATGAATAAATGAAAACAAGATATACACGCCATGTACATTAAATGTACACACCCTGTATTTTTCAATGAAAAACAAGTACACACCATGTATTTATTAATACACGTCGTGTAGTTTTTCCAGTCGGGATTTTGAGGATATAATATTGTTTTAAATGATATTTATTATAATCTGCGTGGGCGTATGTCAAGGAATTAATGATTTGACATGGGGTTTTAAATAAGATTCAATGAAATAAAAAAAAACACGTAACGCGTTTATTTATTGTCATAACTCTACAACCTCAAACCCGATTATAAATATCCTCACAACCCCAACTCTTTTCCAAGACACAAGAGAATTGTTGTGCACAACAACTTTGGAGAATTCTTTCAAGGCCGAAAGAACCTCATCCTCCAAGAATGCTCTCAAGACCAAGAGAGATCCTCTTCCATCGGATCAAGACGATCTAAGGCGGACAACGCAATCAAAGGTTTCTCCATGCTAGCACCCGGAGACTCCTTTGGCGACGTCCCGAGATACAAGGTACACGTGTGGATCACCGCTAGAGGAAGTCTACACTTGGATTCTGCGACGCAATGACGAATCACATCAAAACATGATCAAGGACATCAATGAAGAAAGAACACCCAAAAGGTGTTTCTTTTCAATCGATTAAATTAATTATAATCAACCTGTAATGATCCTACCTTTTGGTTCCGGGACTTTCCTTTTCTTTTTCCATTTCTGTGATTCGATCCGTGGAGACTGGCATTTAGCGTCGTATTGATCCCGGATTGATTATTATTAATGACAAAAATCCAAGTGGGCACATCCACCCATGCACTTCCGCTGCTCCTGGAACCTTCAAATGGTATCAGAGGGAGGTTGCAACGTTTATTATAGTTATTTAATTTTCATTGATAATTTACGCATTTATATTTGATTCGATTCGAAATATATCGTTCTATTAATCTAAATAAATGAGATCTATTCTTCCTCCTTCGTTTCTCGATTTATATCATAGAAACAACCTTTTAATTTTAATTTTTGATTAAAATAAAAACGAGGAACTCATCCGAAGGAGCCGCTCTTTCTTTCTGTACAACACGGGATTACACGGCGTGTAATTAAAACTACACGCCATGTACTTAGGTTCAATGAACCGGCACTGGTCCGCCAAACCACGCCGTGTGAATTGAATATGCCTAAGTATTAATCACGCTGTGTTGACCAGAATTGAATGACGCGTGGAACCGGAATACATGGCGTGTATGTTGGAGTAACACACCGTGTAGTCCGTCCCGGCCCAGGTGAAACCGTGTACAAGGATAAGCCGCGTACCGCGTACACGGGATCGCCAGGCTGGTTACCGCGTAACAAGGAAGTACATGCCGTGTATGATTTATCTACACGCCATGTACTCCAAAATTTACAAAGTATAGAAAATACTCCAAAGCCCTGGTGTGTACTTTGGATAAAGATTGAAAAGAAATACACGTCGTGTAATTATAAACTACACGTCATGTACTTTCCAGAAATGGAATTTCACCAGGTTTCCTCCAATGTACAAAGACCCGTACAAGGAATATGGATGAGATGAATCTCAAGGAAATTCAAAAAGGAATTTAAGATAAATAATTGATTGATTATAAGATCATAATTAACTGAATTCGAGCGCGACTTATATTAAATTAAAGAACGATTAAAAGAATTTGAATTCTAAATATGCGTAAATGTCATTGAATGCTATGGATGATCATGAGCTAGACCAAAGACCCTTTTTATGTATATGGTTTCATTTAAATTTATTTAATTTAAATTTGTTGACCTGCAAGCCTTCTTCCAATAAAATGTAGGGCCTGCGTGCCCATGGTTTCTTTAATGTAAACCCATGTAATGGAGGATCTCCCCAAGCCAGAGGAGACGGTTCAAATCCTAAAGCTGAGGTGAAACCGACACAAGAAGATACAAAGGTGGACAGGTGGGAACTGCAAAACACGAACCATCGGGTTCAAGGTGTTTTCCCTAGGTCAGGGTTAGCTTATCAAAGCCGCTAGATAAGCTAACCAATAGAAGCTCATGATCATGCCATATTATTTTATTTCTGTCTAAATTGAATGGTTTATTTATTATGTATGTGTTGTCACGATCACATAGTTAATAAAATGAACAAGCATGAAAAGATGGAATAAAATAAAAATCGGACTATGCGTAAATATTATCAAAACATGGTTAATCACTTAAGCAAGCATCACTTAATATTAACAAGCATGTGATAATGAAAAACTACACATAAAGAATAAAATCCCTCAAATACCATATTAAGTCAGACCAAGCCTTTCGTTACTTGATTAAGGGAAAGACTCAATAAAACTATGTGTTTGACCAATCCTTGTTGGGACACTTACTTTTATAAAGAAAGACCTTATAAAAGGTTTCGGGTTGACTTAACCATATTACATCAAGAGGAGTAGCCCTTGCTAGACTTGATGTAATATTGGAGGCAAGAGTTGAGGAAATCCAAGTTAGGATTTCAGGATTGGGGAGTCCACTCAACAGATCAAAGAATTATAAGCTCACAGTTGGCAAAGACCTGCCTACCTAAATACCTTCAAATAGCTTGACCAACCCTTGTTGGGGTTATATGAAGTGAAATATGGATCCTTGCCACTAGAATGTCAAAGCAATTGGACATTTCGAGTTCAATGGTGAGGGTCATTGGGACTTGATAAAATAGTAGGATAATTAATAAATTCATTTATTATTTTTCATAAAATGTAATCAAGAAAGTACTGATAAATCTGCTCTTTTAATTTGTAGAATCGAAATGAAAAACTCATCAACCACATTTTCTCTACAATCAATTATGGATAAAGACAATATCCTCACCGGCAGTAACTTTCAGGAATGGTTTAGGCGCCTTTGGGTTATCCTATGCCATGAACGAAAGTTTTACGTGCTGGAGTCCTCACTTCCTGATTCTCCTGCCCTAGGGGTGAGTGATGAAGATTTCCTGTCTATGATCAACATTTTAACGACGCTCTCGACATTCAATGTTTGATGTTATCATCGATGTCTAGTGATCTCATGAAGTCTCATGAAGACATGGATGCCTATAGCGTGCCCGAGCACCTCCGTGGTCTATACTAGGAGAGAGAAAGACAGGAAAGTTTTGAGATCTCTAAGGCTCTATTTCAGAGAAAGCTTAGAGAGGGTGCCCCAGCTGGGCCTCATGTAGTCAAGCTTGTTGGCTAAATTGAGCGCTTGGAGGTTCTAGGGTTTAAACTCCCCGAATAACTGGGCACCGATCTCATTCTTGCATCACTCCCCCAGAGCTTCTCGAACTTTGTTGTTAATTTCAACATGAACAACATTGAGAAGTCTCTATCTGATCTTCTTATCCTTATTCACCAAGTAGATAATGACATGAAGCGTGAAAAGCCTTCTGTACTTATGGTGAATAAAAGGAAAGGGAAGGCGAAGAGATTTAAGCCCAAAGCTTCTTCAAGGCCTTCCAAGAAAAGGAAGATCAAAGGGGAGGCAAGGGAGCAGGATGCTGTTTGTTTTGCATGTGGCAAGAAGGGCCACTGGAAGAAAAACTGCACCCAGCCAAGGAAGCAAGGGGAAGATTTAGGTGCATTTGTCATCGAATGAAATCTATCTGTTTCTACAAATTGGGTATTAGATACTACTTATGGTGCTCAAATCTATATCCAAATATAGGAACCAAGTAGATTCAAGAAGATTAATCGATAGGAGGTAGATCTACGAGCAGCCAATGGATCCAAACTCGTTGTTGTAGCTGTCAGAGACTACCATCTCACATTTCCAACAGGGATGGTCTTGGTTTTGAAAGGATGTTATTATGTACCCTTTATAACCAAAAAAATTATTTTAGTATCTATATTAGATACTGATGGATTCATCTTCAAGTTTGGAAGTGGATGCTGCTACTTTTATAAAGATAGCATTTGTTTTGGTAGGGAACATTTATATAACGGCCTTTATGTGTTAGACTACACAAACCAAGTAATGGTAATCGATGAAAAAGTTAATTCACATGACTCATACCATACCCAACTTTGGCATCACCTGCTAGGTCATGTCAATGAGAAATGATTGACAAAATTACATCAAGATGGGTATTTAGATTCTTTCGAACTAAAACTACTTGGTGTATGTCATGCGTGTCTACAAGGAATAATTCCCAAAGCCCCATTTATTGGGAAAGGTGAAAGAGCTAAATAGCTTCTAGAATTAGTTCACATAGATGTGTGTGGGACATTTCCAATTGAGGCAATGGGTGGGTTCTCATACTTCATAACTTTTACTGATGATTTTAGTAGATATGGATATATTTACTTAAAGAGGTATAAGTCAGATTCTTTTGATCGGTTCAAAGAATACAAGAATGAAGTTGAGAACCAGCTTGGTAAGAAGATTAAGAAACTCTGCTCATACAGAGGAGGAGAATATCTTAATCAGGACTTCATTGATTTTTTACGGGAGTTTGGGATTAAATCTCAACTCACTCTTCCTTACACGCCATAGTGGAATGGTGTAAGTGAAAGGAGGAACCGCACCCTGTTGGACATGGTGAGATCAATTATGAGTCATGTGAATCTTCCATTATCCTTTTGGGGATATGAATTACAAACAGCAGCACACATACTAAACCAAGTACCAACTAAATCGATAAATGGTATTCCATACGAGTTTTGGAGTGGACGCAAATCCATGTTATCGAATTTACATGTGTGGGGTAGAGAAGCATTTGTTAAGGCCTATTCAGGTAACAAACTTGCACCCCGAGGCACAAAGTGTATATTTATAGGATATCCCAAGGAAACAAGGGGATATTACCTATAAAACCCCTCATACAAAAATGTTACAGTGCCAAGACACTCCATATTCCTTGAGAGGGAGCACATCTCCAAAAGAGATAGTGGGAGCGAGATAGACTTCGATGAAGTCGAGGCTCAAGATACACATGAGTTGGTATAAGAACAAATTCCATAAATCTCCATGGAAGAACAATCTGTTCCAGAGACATAAGAACTGAGTAGGAGCACGAGAGAGGTGAGAGAACCAGAACGATATGGTTTTCTTGTCACCGAGGATGGTGACTCATTATTGGTTGACAATGATGATCCTCTTACCTACAAGGAAGCAGTTGAAGGCATAGACGTTGCCAAGTGGCAAGAGGCCATGAATTTTGAAATGGATTCCATGTACCAAAACCAAGTCTGGATTTTGGTAGATCCTCCAGTTGATGTAAAGCCTATTGGTAATAAATGGGTGTTCAAGAAGAAACTGGACATGGAGGGGCAAGTCAGCACCTACAAGGCACGACTGGTTGCAAAAGGTTTTAGACAGCGTCAAGGAATTGACTATGATGAAACCTTTTCACCAGTTGCAATGCTGAAATCCATCAGAATCCTATTGTCCATTGCTTCTTACCATGACTATGAAATTTGGAAAATGGATGTCAAAACAGCTTTCCTTAACGGGAACCTCCAGGAAGATGTCTACATGACACAACCTGAAGGGTTTGTGACTCAAAAGGATTCCAACAAGGTATGCAAGTTGCATAAATCCATTTATGGATTAAATCAAGCATCAAGGTCATGGAACATTCGTTTTAATGAAGCTGTAACAGAATTTGGCTTTGTTAAGAACGAATGTGAGCCTTGTGTCTACAAAAGGTTTAGTGGAAGTGAAGTCGTTTTCCTAATAGTATATGTTGATGACATATTGCTAATTGGAAATGAAATACCTATCTTACAGTCAGTTAATGCATGGTTGCATAAATGCTTCTCCATGAAAGACTTGGGAGAGGTGGCATATATTCTTGGGATCAAGATACATCATGATAGATCTAAGAGAATGTTGGGCCTGAGTCAAAGTACATACATTGGAAATATACTGAAGAGATTCAGTATGGAATAGTCCAAGAGGGGATTGTTTCTAGTGTCACATGGAATTCATCTATCCAAGAAAATGTGTCCTCAGACACATGAGGAAAGAAAGAGAATGGAAAGGATCCCTTACGCATCCGTGATTGGGTCAGTCATGTATGTTATGCTATGTACGAGGCTAGATGTTGCTTATGCATTAAGTGCGGTAGGTAGATATCAAGCTAATCCAGGAGACCGCCATTGGATGGCAGTCAAGACTATCCTTAAGTATCTGAGGCGTACTAAGGATATGTTCCTGGTTTATGGAGGAGATGAGGAACTAGTCATCAGAGGACATGTAGATGCTAGTTTCTAGACTGATCAAGATGACATGAAGTCACAGACTGGATACATCTTCAGTTTGAATGGAGGTGCAGTGAGCTGGAAGAGCTCAAAGAAAAGTGTGGTGGCAGATTCTACAGTGAAGTCCGAGTATATCGCAGCTTCTAAGGTAGCTAAAGAAGTAGTATGGATGCGAAGCTTCTTCCAAGAGTTAGATGTTGTACCTAGCAGTAAAGATCTTATCACACTCTGTTGTGATAATACTACAGCGGTGGCACTTTCAAAAGAGCCAAGGTCACATCAGCGGACAAAGCACATAATTCGAAAGTATCATCTCTTGAGGGATTTTTCTCAAAGAGGTGAAGTTGCAGTGAGCAGTATTTCCACGGAAGACAATGTAACGGACCCCTTGACTAAAGACTCGACTCAGAAAAAACATGATCATCATGTGAGGTCTAATGGACTAAAAGTCGTATTCAGTTGGCTCTAGTCCAAGTGGGAGTTTGTAAGGGTTGGTGTCCTGAGAACCAACTATTTTTTACTTTGATTACATGAATGTTCACTTATTATATATTGTTCATTGTTCTGCATGACTATAATATAATAATGTCCTGGAATATTTTTTGCATTAATAAGGTCATGGAAGATCCCTACTATGATGAGAACCTTGAAATGCTATAACAATATTCTTAAATAAAGTTCTGTAGTTGGATGACATACTATGATAGGACACATAGTATACAGACCGTCATGTGCGAGTACTCGTAAGAAGACAAGACTCTCTCTCATGGAGTTCACACTTGGTAATCTCCAAGATGGGAGATTATGAGAACAGACCTTCCAATAGTAATTCGGCATGTCTTGGTGTTATCGGATATTACTATCTTTGAGTGTGTGTAATGGTCCTTAGACTGGAAGATTATCATTAAATCATGTCATGACTCGTGCACTTAGATTTACTGACGAAAACCATCACACAGATAGTTGGCGGGAAGTAGGGTACGTTGGGTGCGTCACGAGTGACATGTTGTTACTGGATAAGTCGAGGAAGGATTTGTCCCTTCCATTTATGGAAGTTGATATCTCGGCCCTTTGATTGAAATAGAACTGTCACATTAAATTCCATGTCCATGGTGTGAACGACGAGTTTATTTCAGGTAGTCAAAGAATTATGGATAAAGCATATAGGTTTATGACACTACCATGAAACCTGCTTGATGAGATATCGAGACAAAGGGATTAAATTACACAGTAAGTGTTCATATGAGGTGATACGTCAATGCGGTGTTAACTTCTTTCTCTTGGGTGCCTTGACCCATTTCTAGACAGTAATCTTGGACTTTAGGCAAGCTCGCCTAATGCCAACAAGAAAGAGGCCTAGAGGGTCACACACTAAGTGTATTCAAGTATCTCAAGTAGAATAAAGATTATTCCCGTACATGGTTTAATAATAATTCAAGGAAGCCTAAATCATTTTGATGATGGAGTAATAAGGAAATGAAAACAAGATATACATGTCGTGTATTAAAGATTACACGCTGTGTAGTTTTTCATGGAAAACAAGTACACGCCGTGTATTAATAATTACACGCCATGTAGTTTTGTTTATGGAAAGGAAATGAATAAATGAAAACAAGATATAAATGTCGTGTACATTAAATGTACACACCATGTAGTTTTCAATGAAAAACAAGTACACGCCGTGTATTTATTAATACACGCCGTGTAGTTTTTCCAGTCGGGATTTTGAGGATATAATATTGTTTTAAATGATATTTATTATAATCAGTGTGGGCACATGTCAAGAAATTAATTATTTGACATGGGGTTTTAAATAAGATTCAATGAAATAAATAAAACATGTAACGTGTTTATTTATTCTCATAACTCTACAACCTGAAACCCGATTATAAATATCCTCACAACCCCATCTCTTTTCCAAGACACAAGAGAATTGTTGTGCACAACAACTCTAGAGAATTCTTTCAAGGCCGAAAGAACCTCATCCTCCAAGAACGCTCTCAAGACCGAGAGAGATCCTCTTTCATTGGATCAAGACGATCTAAGGCAGACAATGCAAGCAAAGGTTTCTCCACGCTAGCACCCGAAGACTCCTTTGGTGACGTCCCAAGATATGAGGTACACGTGTGGATCACGTCTAGAGGAAGTCTACACTTGGCTTCTGCGATGTAATGATGAATCACATCGGAACATGATCAAGGACATCAACAAAGAAAGAACACCCAAAAGGTATTTCTTTTAAATTGATTAAATTAATTATAATCAACCTGTAACGATCCTACCTTTTGGTTCTGGGACTTTCCTTTTCTTTGTCCATTTCTGTGATTCGATCCATAGAGACTGGTGTTTATCGTCGTATTGATCCTAGATTGATCATTGTTAATGACAAAAATCCAAGTGGGCACATCCACCCACGCGCTTCCGCTGTGCCCAGAACCTTCACATATTTCAACCTTATATCATATAATGTTTTATAATGATCCATTTTTTATCCTTTTTTATGTTTAAAACATGGGTATACTTTTTTCTTTTTAAAAATTCCAAGTGTGTCCTCTCCTCCACCTATAAAAGGGCACCCCCTCTCCTCTCCACTTCACTCTTCCAAATATAGTTTTTAGGCCAAGAAATACCCAAATTATTTCATTAATTTCATACCCACATCATATATTCCCTAATTTTTTAGGAAACCCTCCTATGAAGGATTTTGGTTCTAACCTAATGAGGTAGTCTGAAGAAGAGGTGTCGTTCTTAATCGAACATTTTTATTTTATTTATTATTACAAATACTTCAAATCATATTCAAATACATAGATATAATAAAATTATTATCTCTAATATACTGATATTTTATTATGTTTTTATAATAATCTTCATCCATCTCCTCCTCTATAAAATGTTAAATGAAAAAGTAGATCGTGTGTACGATGGATTACCACCTCACAAACCGATGTAATTCATTTTCCATCGTCGCCTATCACAGCCGAAGATAATGATGAATTTAATATTTATATATGATATTTATGACATATTTATACTCTTTGAATTATAATATCACATCTACCTTCTTAATTTTCAATCCGGTGGAAAATGATAACATCGCTCGTGTGTACGTGTGGACTACCTCATCCACGAAGTGATGTGATGCGTTTTTCATTTTATTTTGTCATGGATGATATTAAGGACAGATTAAATGAATATATATGATATATATTATATAAATATTACTCTTTAAATTTAAATTAATACTTCCCTTTATTTCATTCCATCCATCGATAAAATAGAAGTTGTGTTCATACGTCCATACAGCCTATCATCTCCATTAATGATGTAATTCATTTTCTATCTATAACTTTATTGGATTACTATAAATAAATATATAATGAATATATATGATATTTATATCATGTTAAACAATATAGATATTATGGAACCATTATCAAATTAAAATTATGGAAAATACCAAACCAAAACATACATGAAAATGATGCAGTTATTACCCAAAACATAATTTTAACAATAAATTATTAATAAATAGGTATAAAAGGTTATAACTAAATCATATATGGTATAATTAATATGAGTATATTTTTTAATATATGAGTTTATATATGAGTTTATAATTTGTATAAATGAAGTTGAGACTTATGGTAAGGGATTTTCGTCTCACTTTTATTTTTGTAGGACATATGTCATATTCACCACTTGTTTCTTTTGTATGGTATATATACTTCCCATGAATGTATTTTATGATTATAATCATGAGATTTATGGTATATACATATCAATTTAATTTTATTCCTTTAATGTGTCCTATAATTTAATAGTTACCCAATTATTAAGGGTTTTATGTTACAATCTCTTTGTTTATCAAGATTGTTTATGATTATGCTTTTGATAAGGAAATATTATGATCTATATCTCAAGAAACTCATGAATTTTATTATAATATGTTTATTTCAATAAAATACTTGTTTCCCTTCATTTTACCCTTTTTATGTACTCAAGGGTTCAAAATAATGCTTTTATAGAAAACCGGATTTATTTCTCTCTTTTCTCAAAAATCATTTTTCTTTCATGTCCATGTTTTCTAAAAATATATTAAAGAAAGTTTTTATTATTATCCAATAAATTTTTAAATAAATTTTTACCCATGTTTTAATCTTACATAATGGTTTAAAATAATTCTTCTTGTCTCTTTCCAAACAAGGACCTTTTGGATTTTATCGAAAATGTGAAAGGAATCCTCATTTTAATTTAAACATGAACATTATTTCCTAATTTAATGAATGATCAATAATATAAAGCTTCCTTTACAACTTTCCAAGGCTATGTTAAAAGAAAAAAAAATCTTTAATATTTGGGAAGTTTTTATATTTTAGAGAAATTATTTCAAAGTGAAAGGATATTTTACTCAAGAAATGTTTCAAGTGATCTTTCAAAATAATTTTCCATCTAAGATGACATCCTTTGATGTTATGTAAGATTTACTAGTGATATGATCCAATGATAAAATCCTTATTATTTATCTGAATGGTATATGATTATTATAAATATATTTTTATGAATACCATTCTTTTTCCATGGGTTATTCTATGGTGAATTGAGGAAATGGTTATGAAACTTGTTTATTTTACATGGTTTATGATATGATGAATTAAATAAATGATTATGAAACCCATTTCTTTTCTACAGGTTATGCTATCATGAAATGTTTATAAAACTCATTTATTTTCATGGGTTTTGATCTGATGAATGTTTTATGATCTTGTGGCACACATATGTATGATTTTTATTATGTGAAATGTGTGACCTATATCTCCCTGTAATGAAATAGGTAAATATTGATATATCATGAGATAAAAAAGACTAGAATGGGGAGTGAACCTATTTTAGTAAGGAACTTTTTCCACTATGATACTCTTGGGGGTGAACCTTGACTACTATGGTAGTTTGGGGATTGGACCCATTCCATTATGATAGTTTTGTGTATGGCACAATTCCATGTATTATGCCAATTTTAGTCTTCCATGGATCATGTTCTTTGAATCCTTTATAATTAATTTCTTATGAACTACTATGTTTTATGCCATGTCTCAAGATTATGATCTTTGATATGCAGGGTATGGTTTTCAAATGTTAAGCTCATGTTATCATGCCCTTATACCTATGTTATTCTTATGTGATAATATATATATACCTTTTTACCCTTACTGAGTATCTAATCTCACCCTTTATTATTTTTCCTTTCCCTAGGTTATGAAGAAAGGTATTCTGTATGATATATCTAAGAAGGTTTCAAGTTATGAATAACTTAGTGGGAGATAATGTAGTTCACTTGTGGACCAGTTTTTTATATATCAAAGTTTCTAAAGACACTAAACCTTTATTATCCTCAAGTGTGCTTATATAAAATGAAATGAATATTCATCTATTAAATTTTAATATCTATGTATGAAAAGTGTGGGCCATTATAGTTGGTATTAGAGGAAGCATAGTTAACCATTATAAACTAGGATGAGAAAACTTTAAAGAGATCCATAGATATATATCTAAAGATATGTCTAAGTATGTATCTAAGGATATGTCTAGGGATATGTAGAAGGATAATCCTAATAATAAGTTAAAGTATAGGAAAATATCCTATAATTTTGGTGAAGGATAGAACGAGTGATTTCCAAGAAATTACATCCCTATCTGGATAATATAAGTGGATATGGATTTGGAATAGATGTACCTAGGGGTAATAACTACAAATGTAACATTTGTATTTGATTCGATCATCACATAGTGCATGAAAAAGTTCCTTCTTTCAAACCTGTTTTGACACTCCCAAGGGATAGATTTTTTAAATTCACAAACTCTTTAAAAACCATCATGAAGGATTTGAATAATGACCATGAATGACCTAGGTAAAACTTAAGGTGTTATAAATTGTAAAGAAGGTTTCCTGATTTAGACATCCTATGAATGATTTTTCATGATTGATCACACTGATCAAATATTCTTAACATACATGCTAACTAATTTGGTTTTAGTAATGGGTTGGTGATAGAATGATAAAGTTTGGGTGGTGAAAAGTATTCTCAAATATTGGAGTATCTTATTTTAGATTAGTTATATGAATTATCTTATATCATGATAAGTATCTAGGAATTTTTATTCTTATACCTAATGACTAGATGTTGAATTAGTAGTGAAACCCCCTAATAAAATGATGATCACATCTCAAGTCTATGATTCTTCTCTAGTTGAAGTTTATGAGAATGTGCTTCCTGCAAATATCGTTATTCTCCATATAGTTGAATTTTATGTTATCATATGCATGGATTGGATTTATCTACATAAATTCCACATCAATTTCCAAGGAAGGGAAATAATATTTGATTTTCCAAACCAACATATGATTTTCTATCAGTGCAATGATAAGTATGAACATCCTACATAGATCACATCCATTGTATGGGTATTTATTCCCATTCAAAAGGGGTGTTTATCCCATATGTCTAGGGAGAAAATTAACATCGATGACATTTCTATTGTACAATAGTTTATTTATGTATTTTCAGAATAGTTTCTTAGTCTTCCATCGAATCATGAAGTTGAGTTCTCAATAGAACTTATTCTTAGTGTTATACCTATTTCAAAGTCTCCCTATAGAATATACCTGATTTAGTTGGAGGAATTGAAGAAAAACTCCAGGATAATATTTAAAAGGGATTTATTCATTCAAGTGTGTCACTTTAGGGTGAACCTATTATTTTTGTTAAGAATAAAGATGTATCGATGCAACTATACATTGATTATCGAGATCTGAACAAGATCACAATCAAGAACAAGTATCCCCTACCATGTATTGATGAATTATTTGATCAAATGCACGGAGATTAATACTTTTTTACGATTTAACTTTGTTCTAGATATCATCAATTGAGGGTTAAGAAGGAGGATATACCCAAGACAATATTTCACACAAGGTATGGACACTATGAATATATAGTGACACTATTTGGTCTTATTAATGCCCCTAATATCTTTATAGATTTAATGAATAAAGTCTTTAGAGATTATCTTGATTAGTTTTTGGTAGTCTTTATAGATGGTATTATTATATATTAAAAGGGAAAGGAAGATTATGAATATCACTTTATAAATGTACTGTAGACCCTATGTAAGGAGAAACTATATGAAAAAATTACAAAGTGTGAATTTTGGAAACAAAATGTTTCATTTTTGGGTTATATAATCTCAAGAGAGGGCATATAAGTGGGTCCATAAAAGATGGAGGCTATTTAAAATTGGCCCAGACCAACCATGGTGACTAATATATGAAGTTTTCTTGGTTTTACTGGATAATATTCACAGTTTGTGGAGAATTTATCAGGAATATCTAATCCACTCACCAAGTTAACTTGGAAGGGATCCAAGTTCCTCTATATATATGAATGTGAGGAAAAGTTAAAGGAACTAAATATAAGGTTATTAATCAATCTTATGATTACATTACCATACTATAGAGAAGGGTTTGTAATCTATAGTGATGCATTAAAGATGGAACTGGGATGGGTTCTCATGCAGAATGACATGATTATAGCTTATGCCTTATGATAATTAAAGGTTCAAGAGAAAAAATACCCAACTCAATATTTGGAGTTAACTATAGTAATTTTTACATTAAATAAATAGAGGCATTATCTTTATGGAGAAATTTGTGATATATATAATGATCATAAGAGTTTAAAGTATATATTCACATAAAAAGAGTTGAACATACACCAAAGAAGATGATTGGAGCTGATTAAAGAATATGAATGCTCAATACATTATCACCCTAGGAAAGTGAACAAGGTGGTTGATGCTTTGATTAAAAAGGATCATTATATCTTATCCATGATGAGGATCACAAAAGATCCAAAGTTTTTATATTTTCATAGGATATATTTGAAAATAATGAAGGAAGTGGGAAAATATTATCTCTCTCAAATAAGTTTTCAACCATATATCTATGTAAATATTAAAGAGGAGTAGAAGTATTATGTAGAGTGTAAGAAGAAGGTAAAAATGTTTCTAATTTTAACCTTGATTATGATGTAATGATAAGGTTTAATAATCATGTATGTGTTATGTCCATACCTAATTTGAAGACGGATTTGTTAAAGGATGCTCATAGTTCTTCATTATCTTTTCATTAGAAGTACAAAGATGTATAGATATTTGAATGACTATTTCTATTAGGATGGTATAAATATAGATATTGCAGAGTTATATCTTGGTTCTTGGTATTTCAGAAAGTTAAGGATAAGAGAAAATAGTCTAAGGGGATGTTATAATAATTACCCATACCATAATGTAAACTGGAAAACATCACCATGGATTTTCTTATCAGACTCCCCAAAACATCTAAAGGTAATAATGTTATATGGGTTGTAGTCAATATCCTTACAAAGTTAGAAAACTCCCTCACTGTCAGAGAAGATTTATCTCAATATCATATTTCCATAATATAAATTAAGTAATTAGTAAGGTTTTATGGAGTACCACATTATATTGTATCTGATCGGGATCTGAGATTTACCTTGAAGTTTTGGAAAAGGCTTTAGCAGGCTTTGGATATAGAGTTGAGTTTTAACACTTCATATCATCCTCAGACATAAGTTCTATCTTAGAGAAAAATTAAAACCCTAGAGGATATGTTGAGATCATGTTCTATGTATTTCAAAGGTGGTTTGGATCAACACATTCCTCTAGTTGAGTTTTCATACAACAATAGCTTTCATTCAATAATTCAGATGACTCCTTATGAATCCATTTATGGAAAGAAGTGTAGAACTATAATGTGATAGAATGAAGTTTAATAAAGAATCGTATTGAAACTTGAGCTAGCTTATTAAACAACAAAGAAAGTCAGATCCATTAAATAGCACATCAAGGTAGTGCAAAGTTTACAAAAAATTTATGCTGATAATCATTGATGTGAACTGTAATTTGAAGTTGGTGAGAAGGTGTTTCTCTAAATTTCTCCATGGAATAATGTTATGAGGTTTATGAATAAAGGAAAGGTTATCCCTAGTTATATTTCCTATTTCTATATTCTTGATCAAGTAGGGATGTTTTCTTGTCAATTAGCACTTCCACCAAACCTCTCTCAAGTCCACAATGCATTCCATGTATCTCTCCTAAGGAAGTACATAACCAATCCATAACATGTACTAAAATCAAAGTTAATACCATTGTATCATGATATTTACTATGAAGAAAAACCTATGGGGATTCTGGATCATAGAGATAAATTGATATGAAACATGACCACTCACCTGGTCAAAGTTTTATAGTGAAACCAACAGCTTGAGGAAGCTACATGGGAACCTAAAGATAAGATGAGGCAGAAGTTTCCTTGGTTGTTTATATCAGAGTAATATAAATTTGAGGGAAAAATTCATTTTAAGGGGTGTAGATTGTTACACCCTTAGATTTCATGAATTTTTTTCTTTGATAGCTTATGTCACATGTAACGCTAAGTTTTAATGAACTGCAATATACTATTAATGTTATTATTTAAAACATAACTGTTATGACCCAGCTATTAAACTTTAAGAAATAAATATTAATAACCAAATTTTTATAATTAATTATAATGGTTTTATATAAATAAAATATATTTGTAAATAAGTACTTAATTTTTTGTAAAGTGTTCATATACTTCAAAAATACGTTTCTTTTAAAAAATAATTTTCATTGACTTTTGTGAAAAAATAATAAAATTAATTTTTTTTCCAATTTTAGAAAATTTATTTTAAAAATTATAATTAATTTTTTAAACCTACAAGTCAAATTTTCTTTGATTAGTTTTTTGATAATTTTCTGCAAAGATTAATTTTTCAATAAATAGTAAAAAATACTAATTTTTATTAAAAATTGTCTTTTAATTTAAATAATTTACAAGCTCCATTTTATTTTAAGATGGATTTAAATGTAAATTTAGTTCAATTATATATTTATTAACCCAATTTATTTCATTGCAATCAACTTTATATTGAATTTTGATATTAAAATTTTTTATACTTATGAAAACTTTTTCTTTGGAAAATCACTTTTTCATCATGACTACAGGATTAATTTTAAATTAAATTCCACCAATTATATGAATTTAATTTGATATAATGGATTCCATATTTTTAATCACAATAATTAATATTATATAATAAGGAAAAATTAATTTTTTATCATAATGAATAATAAAAATAGTAAAAATTAATTATGGCAGTTAAGGTTAAAATTGGTTTACTGGGGGTTAAACTAAGAAGATAAGGGTTAAAATTAACTAAAAACTTATAAAATTACTATGTTATGTCCATATATTGACCTTATCTCATATAAGGTTCTATAATGATCCATTTTAGAGCCTTATGACATGTTTAAAACATGGGTGTACCTTTTTATTTTCAAAAAATTCAAGTGTGTCCTCTCCCCCACCTATAAAAGGGAATCCACTCTCCTATCCTCTTAAATATTCCAAAGCCTTTTGGTTTGTAAAATACCTACCCAAATACCTTCCTTAATTCCCTCATCATATCTTATAGGTATTATTTTTATTATTAAACCCTCCCAAGAAGGATTTTGGTGCTAACCTAAAGAGGTTGTCTAAAGAAAAGGTATTGTTATTAACTGAGCATTTTTATTTTATTTCTTCTTCCACATCCTTAAAATCATATTCAAATATGATGATGTAATAACATAATTTTCTACCATATAATGAGATGTTATTATTTTAGTGTCATAACCTACATCCATATTCTCCTTTATAAAATGAGAAATGAAATCGTCGATCGTGTGTGTGGCGGACTACCGCTCCGCAAACTGAAGTAATTAATTTTCCATCACCGCCTCTCACGGTTGAAGATAATGATGGATTTAATGTTTCTATATTATATTTATTTCATATTTATACACCTATAATTATAATATCACATCTACCTTATTACCTTATAATTCATTGTAAAACGATAACATCGCTCGTGCGTACGTGTAGATTCCCGCCTCTACGAAGCGATGTGAAGCATTTTTAATTTTAATTTCACATGGATAGTAATAATGATAGATTAAATGAATATATATATATATATATGATATCAATCACTACTAGAAAAAAATTGATACCAAAATTTTGGAACTACTGGTATAGGTCTCCAAACCATTGGTATAGCCTATACCAACGGTTTGGAGGGGCGTTGGCTGTTATGGTGTTGGTATAGAAATATACCAACAGTTTTTCAAAATAATTGGTATAGGTAATATAAAAATAAAACCTGAATATTTTTTATCTCAGCACCTCCCATTTATATTTCAACAACCTAACCATTAATCTAAGATGACTTTTGTGAATATAGTTTGATAAATATATGTATGTATATTTACAAGTATTTTAACTTTTTATATATTTAATATTATTTGAAAAAAATAATCCATATAAAATATGGGTACCTATACCAATAGTTCTCAAAACTTTTTTTATATGTACCCATATTTTTTGACCTATACCAACGTTTTTGGAGAAACCGTTAGTATAGAGTAGACCTATACCAACAGGTTTGGAAAAAGCATTGGTATAGGGTCTCTACAAAGGACCTATAGCAACGGTTTTGGTAAAAAAATGTGGGTATAGATCTATATAAGAGACCTATACCACTGGTTTTGGCCAAAACCATTGGTGTATGGTCTCTCCATGGTACGTATACCAATGGTTTTTGGGAAACCATTGGTATAGGATCTCTCTAAGCCACATGTACCAACGGTTTTCCAAATTGTTGGTATAGGTCCATTGGTATAGCTCTAATTTAAAGTATTTAATGATATAGACTTGATTATGGAAAGGTTAATTAATACTTAAGTTTCTTTTATTCTATACGTCAAGAAAATGGAAACAGTGTTCATGTGTACGTACGATCTATCGTCTCCATGAACGAAAAAATTCATTGTTAATATCTTAATTTAATGGATTACTCTAAATACATATATAGTGAATATATATGACATTTATATCATGGTTAAAATTTTGTATATGATGGAACCAAGATCAAAGTAAAATTACTAAAAATATCAAACCAAAACATACATGAAAATGAAGCATTTATTACACGAAACGTGATTTTAACAAAGAATTGTTAATAAAAGGGTAATAAAAGGTTATAAGTAAATCATATATGGTATAATACATATGAGTATAGTTATTTAATATATTTATAATAAATATATATTTATTATATATGAGTTTTTAATGTTTATGAAAGAAGTCAACATTTAAGGTAAGGGGTTTTTGTATCACTTTTATTTTAGTGAGACACATATCATATTCACCACTTAATTATTTTGTGTGGTGTATATACTTACCATGAATTTATTTTAAGATTATTATCATGAAAGTTATGGGATGTACATATCTATCTAAGTTTCTTCCTTTCATGGGGCTTAATATTCAATAGTTACCAAAGTGGTAAGGGTTTTAATGTTATAATCTCTTTGTTTGTCGGGATTGTTTATAATTATGCTTACGATGATGAAATATTATGATCTATATCTCAAGAAACTCATGAATTTTCTTATCATCTGGTTATTTCATAAAAATACATGTTTTCCCTTCATTTTCCCCTCTTTATATACTCAAGGTTCCAAAAGAATTTTTTTAAGGAAAACCAACTTTATTTCTCTCTTTGGTTGAAAATACTTTTTCTTCCATGTCCATGTTTTCTAAAATTGTTTTAAAGAAAAAATTTATTATTCTTTAATTATTGTTTATAGAAATTTTTACCCATGATTTAATTTTACAAAATGGTTTAAAATAAATATTCTTATCGCTTTCTAAATAAGGCCCTGTTAAATTTTACTGAAAATATGAAAAGAATCTTCATTTTAACATGTACAACATGAATGGTATTCCCTGTCATCATTAGCTCTCAATGATTTAAAGATTCCTTTATAAGTTTCCAATGTTATTTTCAAATAAAATATTTTCTTTAATATTTGGGAAGTTTTTAGATTTTAAAGAAGTGATTTCAAAGTGGAAATGGTATTTTCCTCAAGAAATGGTCCAAGTGATCTTTCAAAATCATTTTCCATCTAATATGGAATCCTTTTATGTTACTTAAGATTTATAGGGTATATGATCCAATGATGTCACCCTTGTTATTTCTCTGGATGGTTTATGATTATTATGAAAAGATGGTTCATTTTCCATGATTTATGTTATATTGAATGAATGAAATGATTATGAAACCAGTTCCTTTTCAATAGGATATTATATGAAGAAATTATTAAATGATTATGAAACCTATTACTTTTCTATGGGTTATGCTATGATGAAATGTTTATGAAACCCATTTCTTTTTATGGGTTCTGATATGATGAATGTTTTATGATCTTGTGGAAAGCATATGTATGATTTTAATTACTTTATGGGTGGGACATATATCTCCCTCCAATGCATTGGATAAAGATTTATATCTTATGAGATAAGCATGACAGTAATGGGGAGTGAACCCAATTCAATAAGGGACTTTGTCCACTAGGATAGTCTTGGGAGTGAACCTTGACTACTACGATGGTTTGTGGAGTAAACCCATTCCACTATGATAGTTTTTGAAGTGAGCCTTGACTAATAAGGAAATGATTTTTTATGTTTATTTTTATGCCATAATTACATGTCTTATGCCAATATTATGCTTCTATAGCTCATGTTATTTGATTCATTTATGATTCATGTCTTGTGAACTACCAAGATTTATGCCATGTCTCAAGATTATGATCCTTGATATGCAGGGTATGGTTTTAAAATGTTAAGTTCATATTCTCATACCCTTATACCCATGTTATTATTATGTGATCATTGATATCTCTCTTTTTTATCCTTACTAAGCATCTAATCTCACTCTTTCTTATGTTTTCTTTCTATAGGTTATGAACAAAGGTATTATGTATGATATATCTAAGAAGGGTGCTAGTTATGAAGAACTTAGTGGGAGAATATTTAGTTTACTTATGAACTGGTTGTTTATGTATCCAAGTTTCCAAAGACATTAAACCTTTACGATCCTCATGCATATTTATGTAAAATGAAATGGATATTCATTTATTAAGATGCAATATATTTGTATGGAAAGTGCGGGTCATTATATTACTCACCATGGTAACCATATCATCTCATGATTATGGAAATGATGAAAGAATAATCATTTCCCATAATATCCCTCCAAACATCATGTAACGTCTCATGTTTTGAACCGGATGAAAAAGAAGAGGAAATTAAATTTTCCTATTAGCTGGGCAAACTAGTTTTAAAATCGAGTGTCGGAACCTTTTTCTTTCTGATAGTTGATAAATTAAATGAAAGGTAAAAACCTTCTTTTCCACTTTGAAAAAATTTATGAAATATTTTCAGAGTTAGACACTGATTCAGTGTGAGGTTCTGAGGTCTGTAGACCCTCAATGTTGATAGAATAAAAATATTAAATTTATTTTTATTCGTACGCGTGTGATTTTTAAAAAAATGAAAATAACTCTCAAATGGTTCATCGTATGAGAAATATAAGACCACCATTAGATCTGGAACACCGGTTTTACCCTAAATAGGGTATAACAATGACGAGTGACGGGTGTTTGGAAACCTCGCATGTGATAATACCCTCTTTATTTTTATTTAATTTATTATTCCCACTACTAGAAAATCTGGTTTTGGAGGCGGGGCATCTATAGCGGCCGCTAATTCTATCAACAGCGGCCGCCAAATGGCGGCCGCTGCAATTTTTCCTAAAAAAACCCCTAATTTCCCCTCCCTCCCCTCCCTCCGCTCCCCGACCCCGCGGCCCCCCCTTCCCCGACCCCGCGACCCCGACCCCGACCCCCGGCGATCCTCCCCGACCCCGACCCCCGGCCACCCTCCCCGACCCCCGGAGACCCTCCCCGACCCCCGGAGACCCTCCCCGACCCCCGGCGACCCCGACCCCGCCGGCGACCCCGACCCCCGACCTCCCGGCGACCTCGGCAACCCCCGGCGACCCGACCCCCGGCGACCCCGACCCCCGGCAATCCCCACCCCCTTGCCTTCGTGATGCGCCACCGGCAACCCCCACTTCCTTGCCTCCACGGTGCGCCCCCATGACCCCGACACCCCCAGCCCACGCTGCACCCCAGTGACCCCCACCGCCTTGCCTCTGCGCTGCACCCCCGTGACCCCAACACCCTCGCGACCCGGCAACCCCCACCCCTGCCCGCGCTGCACCTTTGGACAGCCCCGCTGTCGCCGTCCCCTCGCGGCCCCGTTGCATCCCTCCGGAAAGTCCTCCTGCCTCCGTTGGACCCTTTTGGTCCATTGTGCCCCGCCGTGTAGAACCGTCCACGCGGTCCAACGGTTCCGCTCCTTTCGAGTCTGGCCGTCGAACCTCTGTCGTCAATTCACTGCACCGTCATGGATCCGCAATCGAGACAGACCCCGTTACCCGCGGTCGAGTCCTCCGCAGGTAATGTTTTTTATCCAAATTTGGTTTTTAAATTTTAATGATATGTGTTTTTTTAGAATTTAAATAAGATATTTCACTTTTGATTTCTATTAAATACAGATATGGATAGGAGTTGGATTGATATGAAAGATAGATTTTCAGCTGAATATTATGAGGGGATTAAGCGATTTATGGATTTCACCAACAAATTTCCAAGCGATATGATTAGTTTTCCATGCAGAAAATGTGCAAATAGATATCTCTTCAAACGAGATAGTGTTAGAGAACATTTGTTTTTGAATGGGTTTTTGAAAAACTATAAGACATGGACGCGTTATGGAGAAGATTCTGTTTCATGTCATCGCTCAGAAAATATTCATATGAATGTTGATTCGGGAACAGTTGATCCGATGAACATAATGCTGAATGATATGATGCATCAATTTCAATCTGAAGACAGTAATGTCGTAAATGAAGACGTTGGATTGAGTAATCCTCATTCTTCTGCGGATGGAGAAGCATTGAAATTCTTTGAAATTCTTGACGATGCGCATACTGAATTATATCCTGGATGCACTAAATTTAGTAAACTGTCATTCATCGTTGAATTGTTACACCTGAAGGCCTTGAACCAGTGGTCAGACACCTCATTCGACATGTTGTTGGTATTATTGAAGAAGGTACTCCCTGCTGGAGCGAAGATTCCGGAGTCATTCTATCAAGCTCGCAAGTTAATCGATGATATTGGTTTTACATATGATACAATTGATGCATGTCGCAATAATTGTATGTTGTTCAGAAAAGAGAATGCGCAATTAAATAATTGTACTGTTTGCTATACATCCAGGTGGAAGACCAATGAGATTAATCAAGGTAGTCAGATTCTTCCTGGGAGAGTCTTGAATCAAGGGAAACAAGTTTCCGCTAAACAGATGTGTTATTTACCACTGAAATCGAGACTGAAGAGATTCTTCTTGTCCACTAAAATTGCTAAATTGATGACTTGGCATTCAGAGAGAAAGAAATAGGTTGATAAATTAACTCACCCGACAGATTCTTTGGCATGGAAAGAGTTTGATCAGAGACACCCAGACTTTTCCCGAGATGATCGTAATATTCGACTGGGTTTGGAAACAGATGGTTTTAACCCATTTAGTTCCATGGTTGGTTCGACACATAGTACATGGCCAATGGTGTTGGTTCTATACAACATTCCCCCATGGGTATGTATGAAGCAACCTTTTTTGTTACTGTCAATTCTAATTGATGGACCGAGAGGACCTGGTGATAAAATCGATGTTTATATGCAACCTTTGATTGATGAGCTGCAAGAATTTTGGGCCGATGGTGTAATGACTTTTGACTCAGCAGCAAATGAAATGTTTAGACTTCGGGCCACTTTGTTATGGACAATTAATGATTTCCCAGCGTATGCTAACTTATTAGGTTGGAGTACAAAAAAATAATTTGCTTTCCCTTGTGGTAATAAGAGTAAGAAATCTATATGGCTTAAGCACTGTAGAAAGTGTGCATATCTTGGTCACAGACGCTTTCTTCCTCCATTGCACAGGTTCAGAAAAGACCGTGTATCGTTTGATGGGAATAGAGAGTTTGACCCATCACCACAAATACTGTCTGGGGTTGAAATTTGTGCACAACTTGATGAATAAAACATCCGTACAATGTATGATTTTCAAGATTTATTGGTTCCTGCATTTCCTTCTATTCTTGCTGCAAATAGACAGCGAAGTCATAATTGGAAGAAACGGAGTATTTTTTTTGAATTGTCTTATTGGAAATATAATATTTTAAGGCATAATTTAGATGTGATGCACATTGAAAAAAATGTATGTGATAATATTTTGTGCACCATTTTAGGCGTAAAGGGGAAATCAAAGGACAGTGCTAATGCTCGACGTGATTTGCAAGAAATGGGATTGAGAAAACCTTTACATTTACAGCTGGGTGAAGGTAATCGGGCATACATGCCTGCTGCACAGTACACAATGAGTAAAAAAGAGAAACAAACATTTCTATCAATTTTGAAGACTGTTAAGGTGCCAGATGGTTATTGCTCTAATATTTCGAAGCGCGTGAATATGACGAGTATGAAATTACAGGGTTTGAAAAGTCATGATAATCATATTCTACTTCAACAGTTAATTCCTATAGCAATTCGTGATTGCTTACCTTCCCAGGTTGTTGAGCCGTTGATTGGAGTTTCTAATTTTTTCAGACAGCTTTGTTCTAGGAATCATCGCATGAGTGATTTGAAAAAGCTACAGGATAAGATTGTACTTGCACTATGTCACCTAGAAAAACTCTTTTCGCTGTCTTTTTTTGATGTCATGGTTCACTTGACCATGCATTTAACTGGTGAAGTCATTTCTGGCGGTCCCGTGCAATTCAGGTGGATGTATCCAATAGAGCGATACTTAAATACATTGAAATGCTATGTGCGCAACAAAGCTCGTCCAGAAGCATCAATTGTCAAGGGATATTTAATGGATGAGTGTACTAATTTCTGTGCTTCATATATTGATGAGGTTGAAACAAAGATAGATAAACCATCCCAAATTGACGAGGGTCCAATTGGAGAAGGAATAACATTTGATATGCGGAACGACAAGTGGGTTCAAGCTCATCGATATGTGTTGTTAAACACTCCATCAGTTATGCCATTGATACAGTAAGTTTCATAGTTGATGTGTATTTTGTTTCTATATTTATTTTATTGCTTACCTTATATTGTGTTGTGATTTAGGATGCATATCGCTGAGTTGAAATGTGAAAGTCCCCGTGCAACTGAGTATCAAATCCAAAAACATCATTTCAACACATTTCATGAGTGGTTCAAGACTCATGTACGTATAATTGATTTAATATTTTTATAGCACAACTAAGTTGTATTTTCAAAATCCTTTATCCATTAAACTTTATATGTGAAATTTGTAGATTCAAAAGTTACGTGATTTAACCCAGCATGTGAGCGAAGAACTCAACCAACTAGCTGATGGTCCATTTATTACAGCTCGTCGCTACAAGTCTTTGGATGCTAACGGATTCTGATTTCGTATTAGCGATGTTGACATGAACTGAGCCACACAAAATAGTGGCGTTGGTTGTTCTTTTGTTGGTGCGGGTTATTATTATGGATTGTTGAGAGATATTATTGAGGTTATTTATGATTGTGGCTTAAAACACATATTGTTAAGGTGTGATTGGGTCGATCCAGTTCATGGAACGAAAGTTGATAAATTCCAATTTACATTAGTAAACTTTAACAATATGCTATATAAAGATGAACGGGTTAGAAATGAGCCCTTCATACTGACATCGCAGGCAGAACAAGTTTACTTTGTCAGCATTGATTCTGATTGGAAAGTTGTGGTGAAAATGTCTAGAAGAGGGGTTTTTCTGATTGACCAAGAGGAACCTGAAGTTGTCGAATTTCCTGATCAAACACTTGACCAAACAATAGTAGTTGTACGAGATGAAGATATACAATGGACCAGAGAGACGGTTGAAGGAGATACGATAGACTTGCATGATTAGTTGAAATTGTAATTATATTCCTAGTTGTTATTTGTAAAAATATTTATCAGTTATATATGTATAAAAATTGCTTGATTTAACTATAATTTCTTTTAATGAAGTTATGTCATAGGGTGGTCACAGTGGTTCACCTGATGTTGTTGGTATGTATGTTTTCATTTTTATAAATTAATTGATTGCAATTTTCTGTTTATATTTCCCTAACTGTTTCTAATCATTAATTTATATTGTAATTGAATTATGAATTTATGTTTATCAGGATCTACTGCTTCTTCCAGCAGACGCAGGGGTCCTGGTAGAGGGGTTCGATCCTGGAACTATGGAGCCCGATTGGATGTGTTATTTGACGACACATTTCATCCAGTTGGAGATGGTGCTACTACATTGAGTCATCAGTTTGGGCATATGATACGAGACTCACATAGATTCCCTCTAACGACTCGTGACTGGAGTTCTTTCCCTCAGGACACGATGGACAGATTATGGAGGGAGGTTCAGGTAAATTCAATGTTTAATTTTTCATGATATTGTTATTATTATTTTCCCATCTACTGACAATATTTTTAACAGGATAATTTGACATCTTGTCCAGATGAGTTTCGGGCTGTTTTTATGTCGAAATGCAGAAAATTATGGAAGGATTACAAGTCAAGGGTGAAGAGAGATCACTGGACACCATTTGCGGGTGTGCCAGACATTCTACAGCGAGTCCCTCCGGGCATTATTCCTGCACAGTGGCAGGATTTGGTTGCGTTTTGGTCGAGTGAGGCAGCGATGGTAAGATTTATTACTTTTAATCTATAAATGGCTAATTTTTCAAATGTCTATTAAGTAAATATGTTGAATGTAGACCGAGTCTTCTCATCATTCACATAATCGGGCGATGTAGGCCACGCCTTACAGACTTGGCACTCGACATGTGTCACAGCTCAGACATGATGTAAGTTCAGAATTCACTATTTCATTCATATTTTAAAAATATTGTAGTATAACATGGTGAACCCCTTTATTATAGTTACACCAACGCGGCGAGCCAATCGATCGGATGTCCATATGGATGAGGACTCGTAGGGTGGGTGATCCCGATGTTGCCCGTGTTATAGTAAGAAAATTATTTACTAATTAATAAATGTATTTTTTATTTTATATAAATTATGCATATTTGTTCATTGATTCATTATATGCTACATGCTCAGTTTGATGCTCAGTTAGCAGAGTTGCCAGAGGAACAAAATTGTAGTATTGTGCGTAGAGATGAAATATTTCACCGTGTCATGGGGCATGACGATCATGGTTATTCTTTGACTTATGGCAGTGGTGTCCCACGATGTGCAGTTGTTAGAGCAGATATGATGAATGCATGCAGAGAGTCAGGGATGCGCACACAGGCTGAGATAGATGCTTCCATGCAGGATATGCAGCGCAATTTTGATTCACAATTTCAGCAGTTACATGCAGAGTATGAGGAGAGGTTGTCACAGATGTCATCACATATCGATGAAATGACGACGCAACAAGTGGCGCCACAGGTAAACAATAAAACAAACCATACTCAGATTGAATTTTATTGATATGATTAAGATACATAATATTGATATATATTGTAGGATCCAAATACATCTGGTGGAAATCACAGTGATATTGGTGATCCAGATGATAATGAACCCCATGCATGAGGTAATTTCATTTGTCTTGATGAATTCTTTAGAATTTTTTATATCCTTGATGAATATAATTTTCCTTTTTACCTAGATTAGTTTGTTTTAATATTTGTGGATGACATCTTCGTGAACTCCAAGAGTGATTATGATCATACCCAACATCTTGAAATCATACAGATTACACTTATTGACTATACGTCAAGCTATATATATGTCAGTTTTGTATTGATTATATAGGTATAGTTATTGGGTCAAATAATTTCAGAGGAAGGTGTGTCAGTGGATGGAGAGAAACTCCAGACAGTTGTTTCTTGGGAGAATCCCAAGAACTATTTCAATATTTGTATCTTTTTATGGTGAGTGAATTGTGACGTGCACGCGCAGACGGCACGTCAATCGGACGTGCGGTCTGCGCGGTAGGGCTCATTATGCGTTCTTTAAGTGTTGCGCGTGCTTGATAAACGCGCGTGGGGGGGGTCCAAACTGGCCGAACGAAGTTCTAATGGCCTGAAATCAGACGACATCAAAGGGTGAGTGAATTGTGATGTGGTCGAGCAGACGGCACGTTAATCGGACGTGCCGTGTGCCCGCGGTGAGCAGGAACGCCGTTCTGGTGTCATAAAAGGACAAAACGGGCGTCTAATGGTCAAACTCATAGAGGAAGACATCGGATTGACTTGAAATAACAGGACAACAATCCAATTATTATTCTCAACGTGCACGCGTAGATGGCACGTCAATCGGACGTGCGGTCTGCGCCGTAGGGCTCATTATGCGTTCTTTAAGGGTTGCGCGCGCTTGATAAACGCGTGTGGGGGGGTCTAAATAGGCCGAACGATGTCCAAATGGCCTGAAATCGGACTACATCAAAGGGTGAGTGAATTTTGCTGTGGTCGAGTAGACGGCACGTCAATCGGACGTGTCGTGTGCCCGCGGTGAGCGGGAACGCCGTTCTGGTGTCACAAACGGCCAAAACGGGCGTCTAACGGTCAAACTCATAGCGGACGACATCGGAATGACCTGAAATCACAAGACAACAATCCAATTATTATTCGCGACGTGCACGTGCAGACAGAACGTCAATCGTACGTGCGGTCTGCGCGGTATAGCTCATTATGCGTTCTTTAAGCGTTGCGCGCGCTTGATAAACGCGCGTGGGGGGGGTCCAAACCGGCCGAACGAAGTCCGAATGGCCTGAAATCAGACGACATCAAAGGGTGAGTGAATTTTGATGTGTTCAAGCAGACAGAACGTCAATCGGACGTGCCGTGTGCCCGCGGTGACTGGGAATGTCGTTCTGGTGTCAAAAACGGCCAAAACGGGTGTCTAATGGTCAAACTCATAGCGGATGACATCGGTTTGACCTGAAATCACAGAAAAACAATCCAATTATTATTCGCGATGTGCACGCGTAGACGGCACGTCAATCGGACGTGCGGTCTGCACGGTAGGGCTCATTATGCGTTCTTTAAGCGTTGTGCGCACTTGATAAACGCACGTGGGGGGTCCAAACTGGCCGAACGATGTCCGAATGGCCTGAAATCGGACGACATAAAAGGGTGAGTGAATTGTGATGTGGTCGAGTAGACGGCACGTCAATCGGACGTGCCGTGTACCCGCGGTGACCGGGAACGCCGTTCTGGTGTCACAAACGGCCAAAACGGGCGTCTAACGGTCAAAATCATAGTGGACGACATCTGATTGACCTGAAATCACAAGAAAACAATCCAATTATTATTCGCGACATTCACGCGCAGACGGAATGTCAATCGGACGTGCGGTCTGCGCGGTAGGGCTCATTATGCGTTCTTTAAGAGTTGCGCGCTCTTGATAAACGCGCGTGGAGGGGTCCAAACTAGACGAACGATGTCTGAATGGCCTGAAATCGGATGACATCAAAGGGTGAGTGAATTTTGATGTGGTTGAGCAGACGACACATCAATCGGAAGTGTTGTGTGCCCGCGGTGATCGGGAACGCCGTTCTGGTGTCATAAACGGCCAAAACTGGCGTCTAATGGTCAAACTCTTAGCAGACGACATCGGATTGACCTAAAATCACAGGACAACAATCCAATTATTATTCGCGACGTGCACGCGTAGACGGAATGTCAATCGGACGTGCGGTCTACGTGATAGGGCTCATTATGCGTTCTTTAAGCGTTGTGCGCGCTTGATAAACGCGCGTGGGGGGTCCAAACCGGCCGAACGAAGTCCGAATGGCCTGAAATCAGATGACATAAAAGGGTGAGTAAATTGTGATGTGGTTGAGTAGACGACACGTCAATCGGACGTGGCGTGTGCCCGCGGTGACCGGGAACGCCGTTCTGGTGTCATAAACGGCCAAAACGGGCGTCTAATGGTCAAACTCATAGCGGACGACATCGGATTGACCTAAAATCACAGGACAACAATCCAATTATTATCCGCGATGTGTACGCATAGATGGCATGTCAATCGGACGTGCGGTCTACGCGGTAGGGCTCATTATGCATTCTTTAAGCGTTGCACGCGCTTGATAAACGCGCGTGGGGGGTCCAAACTGGCCGAACGATGTCCGAATGGCCTAAAATCGGATGACATCAAAGGGTGAGTGAATTGTGATGTGTTCGAGCAGACGGCATGTCAATCGGATGTGCCGTGTGCCCGCGGTGACCGGGAACGCCGTTCTGGTATCACAAACGGCCAAAACGGGCGTCTAACGGTCAAACTCATAGCGGACGACATCGGATTGACCTGAAATCACAGGAAAACAATCCAATTATTATTCGCGATGTGCACGCGCAGACGGTACGTCAATCGGACGTGCGTTCTGCGCGGTAGGGCTCATTATGCGTTCTTTAAGAGTTGCGCGCTCTTGATAAACGCGCGTGGGGGGGTCCAAACCGGCCGAACGATGTCTGAATGGCCTGAAATCGGACAACATCAAAGGGTGAGTGAATTTTGATGTGTTAGAGCAGACGATATGTCAATCGGACGTGATGTGTGCCCGCGGTGACCGGGAACGCCGTTCTGGTGTCATAAACGGCCAAAACTGGCGTCTAACGGTCAAACTCATAGCGGACGATATCGGATTGACCTGAAATCACAGGACAACAATCCAATTATTATTCGCGATGTGCACGTGCAGACGACACGTCAATCGGACGTGCAGTCTGCGCGGTAGGGCTCATTATGTGTTCTTTAAGGGTTGCGCGCTCTTGATAAACGCGCGTGGGGGGTCCAAACTGGCCGAACGAAGTCTGAATGGCCTGAAATCGGACGACATCAAAGGGTGAGTGAATTTTGAATTGGTCGAGTAGACGACACATCAATCGGACATGTCGTGTGCCCGCGGTGACCGGGAACGCCGTTCTGGTGTCACAAACGGCCAAAACGGGCGTCTAACGATCAAACTCATAGCGGACGACATCGGATTGACCTGAAATCATAGGACAATAATCCAATTATTATTCGCGACGTGCACGCATAGAGGGCACGTCAATCGGATGTGCGGTCTGCGCGGTAGGGCTCATTATGTGTTCTCTAAGAGTTGCGCGCTCTTGATAAACGCACGTGGGGGGGTCCAAACTGGCCGAACGATGTCTGAATGGCCTGAAATGGGACGACATCAAAGGGTGGGTGTATTGTGATGTGGTAGAGCAGACGTCACATCAATCGGACGTGCAGTGTGCCCGCGGTGACCGGGAACGCCGTTCTGGTGTCATAAACGGCCAAAACTGGCGTCTAACGGTCAAACTCTTAGCGGACGACATCGGATTGACCTGAAATCACAGGACAACAATCCAATTATTATTCTCGATGTGCACGGGCAGATGGAACGTCAATCGGACGTGCGGTCTGCGCGGTAGGGCTCATTATGTGTTCTTTAAGCGTTGCGCGCACTTGATAAACGCGTGTGGGGGGGTCCAAACTGGCCGAACGATGTTCGAATGGCCTGAAATCGGACGACATCAAAGGGTGAGTGAATTTTGATTTGGTCGATCAGACAGCACATCAATCGGACGTGTCGTGTGCCCGCGGTGACCAGGAACGCCGCTCTTGTGTCATAAACGGCCAAAATGGGCGTCTAACGGTCAAACTCATAGCGGACGACATCGGATTGACCTGAAATCACAGGACAACAATCCAATTATTATTCACGACGTGCACGCGTAGACGACACGTCAATCGGACATGCGGTCTGTGCGGTAGGGCTCATTATGCGTTCTTTAAGAGTTGCGCGCTCTTGATAAACGCGCGTGGGGGGTCCAAACTGGCCGAACGATGTCCGAATGGCCTGAAATCGGACGACATCAAAGGGTGAGTGAATTGTGATGTGTTCGAGCAAACGGCACATCAATCGGATGTGCCGTGTGCCCACGGTGACCGGAAACGCTGTTCTGGTGTCATAAACGGCCAAAACTGGCGTCTAACGGTCAAACTCTTAGCGGAGGACATCGGATTGACCTGAAATCATAGGACAACAATACAATTATTATTCGCGACGTGCACGCGTAGACGTCACGTCAATCGGATGTGCGGTCTGCGCGGTAGAGCTCATTATGTGTTCTTTAAGCGTTGTGTGCGCTTGATAAACGCGCGCGGGGGGGTCCAAACTGGCCTAACGATATCTGGATGGCCTGAAATCGGAAAAAATCAAAGGGTGAGTGAATTTTGATGTGGTCGAGTATACGGAATGTCAATCGGACGTGTCGTGTGCCCGCGGTGACCGGGAACGCCGTTCTGGTGTCATAAACGGCCAAAACGGGCGTCTAACGGTCAAAATCATAGCAGACGACATCGGATTGACCTGAAATCACAGGACAACAATCCAATTATTATTCTCGACGTGCACACGCAGACGGCACGTCAATCGGACGTGCGGTCTGCGCAGTAGGGCTCATTATCCGTTCTTTAAGAGTTGCGCGCTCTTGATAAACGCACGTGGGGGGGTCCAAACTGGCCGAACGATGTTCGAATGGCCTGAAATCAGACGATGTCAAAGGGTGAGTGAATTTTGATGTGTTCGAGCAGACGGCACGTCAATCGAACGTGTCGTGTGCTCGCGATGACCGGGAACGCCGTTCTGGTGTCATAAACGGCCAAAACTGGCGTCTAACAGTCAAACTCTTAGCGGACGACATTGTATTGACCTGAAATCACAAGACAACAGTCCAATTATTATTCTCGACGTGCACGCGCAGACGGCATGTCAATCAGACGTGCGGTCTGTGCGGTAGGTCTCATTATGCATTCTTTAAGCGTTGCGCGCGCTTGATAAACGCGCGTGGGGGGGTCCAAACTGGCCGAATGATGTCCGAATGGCCTGAAATCGGACGAAATCAAATTGTAAGTGAATTTTGATGTGGTCGAGCAGACGGAACATCAATCGGACGTGTCGTGTGCCCGCGGTGACCGGGAACGCCGTTCTGGTGTCATAAACGGCCAAAACGGGCGTCTAACGGTCAAAATCATAGCGGACGACATCGGATTGACCTGAAATCACAGGAAAACAATCCAATTATTATTCGCGACGTGCATGCGCAGACGCCACGTCAATCGGATGTGTGGCCTGCGCGGTAGGGCTCATTATGCGTTCTTTAAGAGTTGCGCGCTCTTGATAAACGCGCGTGGGGGGGTCCAAACTGGCTGAATGATGTCCGAATGGCCTGAAATTGGACGACATCAAAGGGTGACTGAATTGTGATGTAGTAGAGGAGACGTCACGTCAATAGGATGTGGCGTGTGCCCGCGGTGAGCGGGAATGCTGTTCTGGTGTCATAAACGGCCAAAACTGGCGTCTAACGGTCAAACTCTTAGCAGACGACATCGGATTGACCTGAAATCACAGGACAACAATCCAATTATTTTTCGCGACATGCACGCACAGACGGCACATCAATCGGATGTGCGGTCTGCGCGGTAGGGCTCATTATGCGTTCTTTAAGCGTTGTGCGCGCTTGATAAACACGCGTTGGGGGGTCCAAACTGGCCGAACGATGTCTGAATGGCCTAAAATCGGAAGACATCAAAGGGTGAGTGAATTGTGATGTGGTAGAGAAGAAGACATGTCAATCGGACGTGCCGTGTGCCCGCGGTGACTGGGAACGCCGTTCTGGTGTCATAAATGGCCAAAACGGGCGTCTAACGGTCAAACTCATAGCGGACGACATCGGATTGACCTGAAATCACAGGACAACAATCCAATTATTATTCGCGACGTGCACGCACAGACAACACGTCAATCGGACGTGCGGTCTGCGCGGTAGGGCTCATTATGCGTTCTTTAAGAGTTGCGCGCTCTTGATAAACGCGCGTGGGGGGGTCCAAACTGGCCGAACGATGTCTGAATGGCCTGAAATCGGATGACATCAAAGGGTGAGTGAATTGTGATGTGTTCGAGTAGACGGCGCGTCAATCGGACGTGCCGTGTGCCCGCGGTGACCAGGAACGTCGTTCTGGTGTCATAAACGGCCAAAACTAGCGTCTAACGGTCAAACTCTTAGCGGACGACATCGAATTGACCTGAAATCACAGGACAACAATCTAATTAGAACAATAGAATTAATGATTTTAAATTTATAAAACGGTAATCAAATTTATGAATATTACTTTGAAAATCAAATACTTTAGATCTGTTACAGTAAGTTTGAAGTTAAATATTTGTTTTCTAGGTTTTATTCGGTACTAAGTTTGTTATTAAATTTTGTTATGCAGTTATATGTGATGATGGATACGGAGGCGGCCGCTGCCAATAGCGGCCGCCAAATGGCGGACACTATAGGTTTTTCAATGAGACCTATAGTGGCCTCCATTTGGCGGCTGCTAAAGCCCATCCCGGCTTGCCTACAGCGTCCGCCAAATGGCGGTCGCTGATAGTAACAACGACGGGGCAAAAGCGGCCACCGTTTGGCGGCCTCTATAGGCCTTTAGCGACGGCTTTTGGCGGCCGCTAAAGGTCATTCTTGTACTGGTGTCCGTTTTTTATATAATAAATAATTATTTATCACAAATGGTGTGTCGTATAAGAAATCTGATACCACTGATAGTTTCGCGATGTAGGGTTTACCCTAGGTAGGGTATAACTTTTGCGAGTGTGAGATGTTTTGTCATATCTCACTCGAAGATAATTTATTTGGGTTATAAATATTTTTGTTGAGTTAGATAAAATATTATTAATTTCCCACATAAATGCTTGTAAAATCTCAGCTTAAACCATGGAGTAGACCATTTATATTTTTAGTCCAATTTCTTAAAGCGACCCAGGGTGCGCACCTGCGCACCCTATTGCGGGTCCCGGACAGCTATTAAAATTAATTAAATAATTGTTTGGGCTTCATGTAAAAAATTTACATCGCGCCTTAGCACAATGTTCGGGCTAAAAATAAATAAAATGATTAAAAATAAATCTTAAGTAATTCAAAAAAAAATAAAAAGGAGATAAAAATAAATAATAAAATAAAAATGGTTGGAGAGAAATTAAGAATTATTAAAATGGGATAAACCCATTTTATTTAATTATTTTTATTTCTCTCTCTAATTTTATTTTATTATTTTATCAATTTCCTTTTTCTTTTCATTTTTCTTTTCCTTTTTCTTTTTTTCCTTTTTTTATTATTTTTTATTTTATTTTCTTTTTCCCTTTTCTTGTTTTCTCTCTTTTTCTCTCTTCCCCCCCTCTCTTGTGGCACACCTCCCCCTACTAGGTGGTGTGCACCACCCTCCTCCTTCGGGTGATCGTTACAGTATCATTTCTCCTCTAATTTTGACATCGTCTGGTGCGATATGAAGCTCTCAATAAGGCTAACCTCATGCACTAAGAATTGTTCGATCTCGTTCCAAATACCTTGCGTGATCTGCCACAGAAGGATTTTACCCGAAGTTGAGGTTTTTCTAAAATTGTCTGATTTCTTCCATTTTAAGTCAAATCAAAGATTGTTGTGGAGCGTAGGATCTACTATGAGTATGAGGTAGGGTTTATACTCTCTTTCCCCTCGTTTCATTGTGTATTTTTAAAATTCATGGTGTGCCTCTTGTTGGTACCTACCGGCGATGCTTAATTTTACCTTTCAAAATTAAATAAACTGCTTTTCCTAACCACTGGACTCTTGTCTGAGATAATCTAGCCTATTTAAATTATTGCAACATCGTTGGATGCCCCTTTGGGTATGGAGACGTTCTTGGCCTATTGTTCTGTTAGCCCTAGATTAATTAAATTAATTAATTTCATATGTTGCGTGAACCCTATTGTTGAGTTTTGATTAAAATAAATTATTTAGGATAGTTGTGAACAATGAACCTTGGGTATTTTTGGTTAAATTATGTCTAATAATTGTTTTCCTTGTTAAGTTATTATTCCACTATGCCATTCTAAAATTGATATGTGCATTTTTTTTGTATGCACTAATAAATTGTCTTGGGTGTAACTACTTGACTAGAATGATCATTAGTGTTTGGATTTGAGTTGCTCATATTATTTTGTTGCAATTATAAATACATATCATGTGATATTTTCTTCCTTGAAAACGAATTAAATTCAGGGCGGTGAGACAATGTGAGTTTCATATTAAGTACTATACAAGGACTCCCCGTTCCTGACCGGTTACACATTACGCCAGGGAGAATATGTCTTATACTTTGCCAGATGAGGGTTTCCCTGGGTTTTCAAAATACTCATGAGTGATACTGGTTCCTGAAGGAACATTCAGGGATAGACCCATTGGAAAAGTGGCTACGTCATGCCTCAGGTGATACTTGACCCCTTCTGTGCGATACCGGGACAGACTCATGATAAAGACAGGCCTCGAGCGATACTTGGTCTTTCAGAAGATTTCCTTGGACGAGCTTAGTGGTATTAGATTAATTGAAGTATGTACCGTAGCAATACCTTCAGGATGAGCTCAGACTCCAACTCTACAACTTGAACATAATAATAATAATGATTTGTGGAAAGTATTTATTTATGCAGCCTTGATTTCCCTTGTGGATTGTGATACCTTTCTGATGTCCTATGACACTCTTTGTTGATACATAAATTAGACCCAAAGTTAAATCATAGGCTTTGGGGTATGTTTATTTTTTTTTCTGCCATATGTTTTCTAGCCTTATATATATATACATCTCGCTTATTACAAGTACTCATTTCAGATGTCCAACTTAGGCCGAAGTAGGATGTATGGGAAGGGTTTCCATTTAAGAACTCAGACCAAGTTGCTATTTTACATTTTTTATCACTCACCATTTACTTTATATGGTGCACTTCTTAATTTAACTTGCATTTTCTGGATTGGGTTAGACACAAGTGGTGTCATCCTACTGAGATTTATATCTCACACCCTACTCAAGTTGTCATTGCATTGGGGTACCCAAGTAGACCCTTCTTGTTTGCAGGACTGTGGACCATGTTTGATTACTTATGTTGTGTTGCATGTATCTAGGAGTTAGGAGCAAGGGACCGAGTTGGAGCTCGGGATGCTCATGGAGATCACCCGTGGGGCTTTGGTGTCCTTTCCTTTTTTTTGTTCTGTGTTTTCAAGCATGAGATATTGTTTACTAAGTTTTACATCATCACAATGACATACATTCATCTATTGTATAATTTAGCATTGTTCACTTCTATAAAATTGTTAAATATTGTCTTTCATTGCTTTGTCAATTATTTATTTACCGCTTCCACTGTTTTCTTTTACTTTTACCCTTTTTTACTGTTGTGAAACTCTGATCTATGAGGGCATAATCTCCCCACAGACACACCCTAGGCCCTAACTGCTAGTCAGCAGCCTCTAACGTTCAGGGAGATGCTCTTGAGGTCATGTAACCCACCGTTCTGGCTATTATCTTAGAGGTGATCCGGTTCGAGATGTTACAAAGTGGTATCAAAGGTGGTTATTTTTTTCCTTTTTCTTACTATTTTGGGTTGGTAGACAGGAGACTAGGAATGTGTCGGCGCTTGGTTAATAGCTGTGTCTAGGACTGATCACCCCACATATAGGAAATGACCAAGTGGCTAGGGCTGGGAATTGATGTTCATGCTTTTTGATATTACAGTTGATATGATTTCACCTCGAGTGATTGGTGTAATTTCCACTACTTATGGACTTATGGAGTTTATAGTATTTTACCCTTGGCTGGTTAAATCAAGGATGAAGCATTACATACATCATAATAGGCACATAGGGATTCATATGTCATGCATATTCCATGCCATGTAGGTGCATTCATAGGTTGTCTGCTGATATGATTGAGTGCTTTGATTTCCATGCCATGTCTTGTATTTATTTATCATTCATATTTAGATACCATGTTTTGGTGATATATTTAGCATGACAGCTTGATTCCATGTTGTCTGTTTACTAGCATATTTTCCTTATATCATACTCATGTGCATATTAGCATGTCTCTATGATTAAAATGCCAGGATTCTATGATTATATCATGTTTCTCTCTATTAGCTATGTGTAGTGGCATACTCGCTTGTTTAATATGTAATTGATTACTTTTTCTAAAACTTATTGGTTGCAATTAAATGGGATTGAAATGCCATCTATAAAGTGTATGAGAGCTGTATGGATTGGTATATGGCATCCCATAAGACTGAATTGTTGAACATATGCATGTTGTAATATGAAATGGTTTAAAATGTAAAGGGATTTTAAATAGTACCAGTAGTGGTTCGACCATTTCCATTCTGCTAATCTTCTAATCCTCTTAGTATACTCTTCCTTAAGTGACGAGCATGTCCCCTATCTTGCCTTCATCCTTGATGCACTAAGAGAGTGTCGGTCTTATGCCATGCTAAAGCTTTAAAGGTTGTTGGGCTTGTTTGGGTGGTTTTCTTAGTGTTTCATGCTAAATGTGTGGTTCTTATCGGGGCTTGGTTATTCTTAAGTGACCCTCAAACTTCTGTATAGGAATTCTTTGGGCAAACTCTTGTTCACCAGCCATTTCATATAACTTGATCGCCAAGATGATGTCACTCTAGGCTCAGTAAATGCTCTAATGTGGACATTTTGGCTTTGTACCAACATCTCACTTCGGTGGATGTGGATGTGGTGAATGTGAGATACCTTTGAAGAAGAAATCACAGTTCAGTTTGTAAAATGTTGGTCATTTAATCCAGGCTCCTTCTAAAATGGTCAGTCAAAGTAGCTCGACTAGTTATCCCTCTTATTCAATGAAGCAGTCAGTGAAGGACCTTTTTTATGGCATGTCGTTAGGTGAGACGAGTGCAGTTTAGTTCAGTCAGGGCTTTTCATGAAAATCTGGCTCGACTTTGACTTTTATGTCAATGGGAATCAACCATTTTATCTGTTTCTGAAATCATGCAAGAAGTATTGCTAGAATGCTTAAGGGCGTGTCTGGTAGGTAATCCTAACAGTGGAAGGTGTCGTGACTCAGATTTTGCCTCATTTTAACATTAAAGTCTAAGGTGGGAAGTAACTTTGACCAGATGTTTAATGAGATGATGACATGGTCGTGTCTCTGGCTAAATGAGTTTGGATAAGTACTATCTCAAAGTTTCAGTTTGAAAATGAGCATTGGCTCATATCTTAATAGCTTATGTGACGCTTGCCTAACCAATGCTTGAATGCGTGTTGGGCATTTGGAGATGAAACACAACCTTTTGTATGATACTTCATGGCCCTATTGATCTGGTGAGAGTTACGTTGTTCCTGAAGGATTCTTGGGGACAAGAAGTTATAAGGCAGGAAGGTTGTAACGTCCTGTGTTTTGAACCGGATGAAAAAGCGTAGGAAATTAAATTTTTCCGTTAACTGGCAGGTCGGTTTTAAAATTGAGCATCAGAACCTTTTTCTTTCTGATAGTTGATAAATTAAATGAAGGGTAAAAACCTTCTTTTCCACTTTGAAAAAATTTATAAAATATTTTTTGAGTTAGATGCTGAGTCAGCGTGGGATTCTGAGGTCTGTAGACCCTCGACATTGATAGAATAAAAATACTAAATTTATTTTATTCATACATGTGTGATTTTTTTCTAAAAATGAAATAACTCTCAAATGGTGCATCGTATAAGAAATATGAGACCACCGTTAGGTCCAGAACACCAGGTTTAACCTAGGCAGGGTGTAACTTTGATGTGTGTCAGGTGTTTGGAAACCTCACATGTGATAAAACCATTTTTATTTTTAATTAATTTATTATTCAATTTTTTATATAATAAATAATTATTTTCTCACAAATGGTGCATCGTATGAGAAATATAAGACCACCGATAGTTTCGGTACATGGGGATTACCCTAGACAGGGTATAATTTTTGCGAGCATCGGACGTTTTGTCAGATCGCACCCAAATATAATTTATTTGGGTTATAAATATTTTTGTTGGGTTAGATAAATTATTATTAATTGACCACATAAATTCTTGTAATGTCTCAACTTAAACCAAGGTGCAAATCGTTTAAATTTGTAGTCCAAATTCTTAAAGCGACCGAGGGCGCGCACCTGCGCACCCTGTTGTGGGTCCTAAATAGCTATTAAAATTAATTAAATAATTGATAGGGCTTCATGTAAAATTTTTATGTCGCACCTTAGCACAACGTTCAGTCTAAAAATAATTAAAAGGAATAAAAGGATTAAAAAGAAATCTTAAGGATGTCAAAAATAATTTAAAAAGGAGATAAAAATAAATAATAAAATAAAAACGAATGGAGAGAAATTAAGAATGATTAAAATAGGGTAAACCCATTTTATTTAATTATTTTTATTTCTCCCTCTAATTTTATTTTATTATTTTATCTATTTCCTTTTTATTTTCCTTTTTCTTTTTCCCTTGTTTTCTTATTTTTCCTTTTCTTTTCCTTTTCTCTTTTCTTTTTCTCTCTCTCTTTCTCTCTTCCCCCCTCTCTTGTGCGTGGCGCACCTCCCCCTGTTAGGTGGTACGCACCACCCTCCTCCTCCTTTGGGTGATCGTTGCAGTCACATTTCTCATCTGATTTTGATATCGTCTGGTGCACTGTAAATCTCGCGGTAAGGCTAACCTCATGCACCAAGAATCATTCGATCTCATTCCAAATCTGTCACGCGATCTGTAGTGGAAGGATTTTACCTGAAATTGGGGTTTTTCTAAAATCTTTTGATTTCTTCCATTTTAGGTTAAATCAAAGATCGATGTGGAGCGTATGATCTACCATGAGTATAAGGTAGGGTGTCTACTCTCTTTCCCCTCGTTTCATTATGTATTTTTAAAATGCATGTTGTGTCGCTCGTTGGTGCCTACTGATGATGCTTAATTTTACCTTTCTAAATTAAATAAACTGTTTTGGTTAACCACTTCACCCTTGTCTGAGATAATATAGCCTATTTAAATTGTTGCAAAATCGTCGGATGCCCCTTTGGGTATGCCGAAGTTCTTGGCCCATTTTTCCGTTAGCCCCGAATTAATTAAATTAATTAATTCCATTTGTTGCATGAACCCTGTTGTTGAGTTTTTATTAAAATAAATTATTTAGGATAATTATGAACAATGAACCTTGGGTCTTGTTGGTTAAATTGTGTCTGATGATTGTCTTTCTTGTTATGTTATTATTTCATTGTTCTATTCTAAAAGCGATATGTGCGTTTTTTGTATTCACTAATAAATTGTCTTTGGTGTAACTGCTTGACTAGAATGATCATTAGTGTTTGGATTTGAGCTGCTCGTATTATTTTGTTGCAATTATAAATATATATCCTATGATATCTGCTTTCTTGAAAATGAATTAAATTCAGGGTGGTGAGACAATGTGAGTTCTGTATTAAGGACTACACAAGGACTCCCTGTTCCTGATCGGTTACACATTACGCTAGGAAGACGATGTATTTGGCTTTTCCAAACAAGGGTTTGCCTATGTTTCTAAAATACTGATGAGTGATATTGGTTCCCAAAGAGACATTCATGGATGAACTCGTTGGAAAAGTGGTTACACCATGCCTCGGGTGATACTTGACCCCTTCTGTGCGATACCAGGACAAACTCATGATAAAGCCACGCCTCGAGCGATACTTAGTCTTTCAAAATATTGCCTTATACGAGTTTGGTGGTATTGGATTAATTGAAGGATGTACCGTAGTGATACCTTCAAGACGAGCTCGGACTCCAACTCTCCAACTTGAACATAATAATAATAATGATGTGTGGAAAGTGTTTATTTATGCAGTCTTGATTTCCCTTGTGGATTGTGATACCTTCCTAATGTCATGTGACAATATTTGTTGATACAAAGTTAAATCACAGGCTTTGGGGTGTGTTTCTTTTTTGTTTTCCATTTGTTTTCTAGCCTTTTATATATATATCATGCTTATTACAAGTACTAATTTCAGATTCCTAGCTTAGGCTGAAGCAAGAGGTATGGGAAGGGTGTCCATTTAGGAACTCGAACTTAGTTGTTATTTTACATATATTATCACTCATCATTTAATTTATATGGTGCACTTCTTAATTTACCTTGCATTGTATGGATTGGGTTAGACACTGGTAGTGTCGGCCTACTGAGATTTATATCTCACACCTTACTCGGGCCGCCATTGCACTGGGGTACCCGAGTAGACCCTTGTTGTTCAAAAGACTGCGAATCATGTTTGATTGCTTATACTGTGTTGTATGTATCTGGGAGTTAGGATCAAGGGACCGAGCTGGAGCAAGGGACCGAACTTGAGCTCGGGATGCTCATGGAGATCACCTGTGGGGATTTGGTGTCCTTTCCTTTTTATTGCTCTATGTTGTTAAGCATGTGATATTATTTATTGAGTTGTACATCATCATAATGACATACATTCATCTGTTGTATAATTTGGCGTTGGTCACTTCTATAAAATTGTTAAATATTGTCTTTCACTGCTTTGTTAGTTATTTATTTACTGTTTTCATTGTTGTCTTTTACTTTTACCATTTTTAATCTATGAGGGAATAGTCTCCCTACATACACACCCTAGGTCATCGGTGCTAGTTGGTAGCCTCTGGCGTTCGGGGAGATACGCTTGAGGTCATGTGACCCACCGGTCTGACCACCGTCTTAGAGGTGAGTCGGGTCTGGATGTTATACATCACACCTAACAATTCCAATTGGCTCTGGCTGCAGTTGAATTCATTATAATGATCATTCATTGAATTGTCTTCCACTAACTTTAGGCTGAAGAGTCTGCACATCCAAAAAACTTTGTTCATAGTAGCAGGCTTCTCATGCATGTTTGCGAGTTTGGACTTAAGTTCCTTAGTTGTCTTCACCTCTTGGATGTTGAAAGACACATTCGAGGATAACATCATCCAAACAACCCCAAATGATTTCTGGTTGAGTCTTTCTCATTCCACTTTGTCCATTACTTCTAGTTTGACACCCTTCAACGGAACCTCTAGATCACTCTGAAATAGATAATCTTCAATTTGTATCTTCCCGAATCAGAAATCAGATCCGTCGAATTTTTTAATCCATACCTCTACTTCTTCTAATGTCAATCCTTTCAAAGTATTAAACTCCCACTAAAATTAAAAAAAATGAAAAGCACCTCACAAGAATTTTGATTCTGAACCAAGGTTTGATACAACTTGTTGTGTTGAGAACTCCAAGTCACTACTGGAAAAACTACCTATACCCACGGTTTTGGGAACCGTGGGGCTGAGTGGCGTCGGTATAGGGTCTTGACCTATCCCCACGGTTTGACAAACCGTGGGAATAATTTTTTTTACACCGTGTCCAACCATCCTCCATGCTGTCAATGTCTTCTTCCCACGGAAGAAAACCCGTGGGGGTAAAAAAAAGAGAAATCTGCAGCTGCTGGGACTTGAACCCACGCCACACCGCGACCTGAGGAATTATCCCAATGGACTCCACCACTTCAGCCAACGTACTTATACGAATATATATCTTTATTTCTAAATATATATTAATCTTCGAGCGTATTAAGAAAAATAGAAGTCGGCGGGTTTCGAACCCGCGTCAAACGACGAGTAGTTAAACAGATTTAACGCGTAACCAACTAAGCTATCTCGAATACGCTATTGTAAAGCAGCATTTTTAATTATATACTAATCTCCGTCTCTGTATTAAAAAAAATAATTCAGCGGGATTCCATACCACAACCACTGCGACATTTTCACAACACATAACCAACCAAGCCGCAAATTTAATTGGTTTATAAATTTCAATCAAATTATATATATTTGTTCAAATCGTGGGTATTAATTTTTCCCGCCAAATTGTTTTTTGTTTTCCCACACATTTTTTTTCAACTGGGTAAACTATCCCCACGGTTTTGGGAAAAACCGTGGGTATAGGTCTATTTTCCAGTAGTGAGTTTTGGAAGACACCTTCTGAAACATCAACTTACGAAATAAGGTTTGAAAGTTATGAAACTGGTAGTACCTGATGTTAACATCTGGATGAAGGAACTGTGTTCTGACGTCATATGCTAGATCACCTTGATTAATCTAGAAGAACTTCAAAAACATAACACAAACTCACACCAACACAAAACAAAAAATGGATTTATGCAATTTGGACTTAGTCTTGCTCCATGGGAGAAACACTATTGTTGTTTATTATAAATGAAAGAATAAGTGAACAATTACAATATTTGAATCTATATTAATCCATTTTAATAAATGACCCCGCTCATCTATAAATAAACAAGTCCAGTCAGTTAATCCAATGTCACTCTCTTCCGATCTTTACGGATAACCTTCCGCTTGGTCAAGGTCATCAATGACTTCTTAGTAAACACACAACCTCAACTTCCAAACCCTGATTAATAGTGAAGGCAATATGTTTTTCTGTCATACAACTCTCTGAAGAATATTACATATCATTTGAAAACCCACCAAGTTATTCTTACACATTCGACAGAGTTACTCCTACACAAGTCAGATAACTTCTTCTACACTTGCATCATCCAGAGTCGGTCGTCACCACTACTGCTGCCTGGCTCTAGTTTTGGACTTCCCTGGTTCCACTAAACATCCACCATCTAGTTTTATTAACATAACTTCCAAAATCACTCCCTCCAGAAGATATACTGACTTAGCCAGGAAAATATTATTGCATCAAACCTAATAAAGTGCTTGTCCAAAACAATAGAGTTTATGATAGTTGATCCATGAGATTTAAAATATGATTTCACAAGTTGTTATGAAATGTTCATAAAGTTTGAGATTCTTTAGTGAAAGTGGGAGATTGAAAGTTAATATGCACTAAAGTCCATGTTGTGGTCTACGATATGATCCATATCATTGTCCACGATATATATCGTATAAAGCGATATAATAAGGGTATAGGTTATTGCTCGTTTGTTGTTTTTCTTTCCTCCGTACAAGCTACCATTTATTTGACATATATGATGTATTTAATGAAGCATAACATGTCGCTTAAATCATTGAAGCGTTTAAACGATTACACTGAGTAGTGGAGTAAAATTTTATAATGTACAATGTCTTGGTTGAGTTTATGAAACATCCAAAGCTCATTAAGCTCTTCGCTAATAAAAGAAATTAATGAAAGGGACACAAGACACAATAGATTGAGGTTACACTCTCAAAATTTTCTTTATTTCTTTATTTCTTAATCGAGAGGGTTATTTGCATACCTTTATAAAAATGAAAAGGGTCATCCAAAGTGTTTAGAGACTTCACATCTGGTGAATTACCTTTTAAGGCAAGAACCTATTGGTTACTGCTAAGTGGTCATCATTCAACTATACATTTTGAAAATCTATTGGACATGAGATAAGTTCTTTATATGTTTTTCATTTATTTCTTCCATTTTTCTTTCGAACGGTCTTGTGGTTTTGAGTTTTATATTTGTCCACTGCTATTAGACACGTTTGATATGATCAAAACTCATCGGTATCAACAAAAACAAAAAAAAAAACAAAAAAAACAAAGGAAAAATGAAAAAATTTAGATCAATGCTTGAGATCATTGATTAAAGGTCTTTGATCCCCCATTTAATCAAAGTTGGGGTAAAAAGGGTTTATTGAATCCAATCAATCCTAAATAATCACTCTATTTAGATTAAACATGTTTATAATATTTATTTTTATTATGTATTACTCTAATTTTCAATTAAAGATTTTATTTATTGTTGAGAAAATGATAGGCAAGATCAAAACTTGGAATTTATTTCATCCAAAGACTCTGTCATTTGTTTTCCTTTATAATTGCACATATCATTCGTGAGAATAAATTCCAAGTTTTGATTCTTAAATATCATTTTCCTTTATTTTTTATAAAACATAATAGACGTCCGATATGAACCCAAATCAACGGGCCCGCCCAATCCACTGGTTATTCTCCAACGCTGTTTCCTTCCCGTGCCGCTCGCCACTGGTTCTTCAGAGCGATCTGTAGGTATAGAGGAAGCATCGTGAATGGCGATGGATGAAGCAGAAGAAGATGAACGAGATTTGGTTACACCAGGAGAAGTGTTGGGAAAGGCTTCGGATCTCATCCCGGGCCGGGGCGCCTACGTCGCACCCCACAACAACACAGTTTACGCTTCCCTCACTGGCCGCCGCCTAATCACCCCTCCCTCGCCAAATTCCCCTAACCAGGTGGCCACACCTCTGTCTCTGTATTTTTGCGTTGTTTTTTTTTTTTGTTTGCCCAAGCTGAAGGCAAAGTTGAGTTTGCGAGCAAATTTTGAACAATGAACGAGGTGAAATTTTTAGTGTTATTTATTGCCATGATGAAGAAACTATTCGGAAGAAGATCCTTACTGGGTTCAGAGTCCTGTGGCTGAAGCAATGTTCCTATCATTTTAGCTTGTTAAGATTTTTTTTTTTTGAAAAGTCGATCGCGACTCTTTTGTGAGTTCATCTCCGTCTTTGTGTTTTGTTTTGTGAAAAGTTGATCGCGACCCTTTGCCAAGTTTTTCTGATCCTGCCATGATTCCAAAATTATCAATACATAAAACAATCTAGAAGGAGTGGACCTATACCACCGTTTCTTCATCATATTTATAATGAAATGAAGAAAGAAGAAGATAAGAAAGCAAAGTGGCCACTGGCCGCTCACCTGTCCCCCATCATTTCGTCAATCTGTTATTAGTATGCTAGGTCATCCCAGTTCCTGCTGGGTGGGCTTCCCTTTCTTGTAACCAGAGAGAATGCAAGAGAGAGGGAGAGGGGTAGAGGAAAGCCCAAACTCACTGTTGTTTCTGTATACATGTCTTGCCCACCTTTGATGTCTTTTTTACTTTGACTTCAGTTCTATACTTGCTATGTGACCTTCAGTTGTTAAATTATTACCATTTATTTTTGGAATATCAGTAGTAATATTAGTTATGGTAATCTGACCTTCATGAGCTGACAATTTATCAGAGACCTACCGTGGAAGTCACTGGTCACAAAGCTCACGGTGTGGTCCCTGAGCCTGGTTCCATTGTCACTGCCCGGGTAAGATTTTTCATGAAGAGACTCATCCCCCCCTGTTAGTTATTTCTTATACCGAACTCCGTTCCTTTGTGCAACTCATAAGAATCGGAACGTCTTTTGAATGCATGGTATTTTTTATGGGATTTTTTTTTCACATTCCATGTTGCTGACATTTTGAATGCCTTTGCAGAAGTTTTATTTATGATACCTTTTATCATTTTAATGCTAAGAATTAATTTATCTCTTCATGGTGGTTGGATTGGTTATCCGTATATTGATTTGATACATATATAGACTGAAATATGGACACTTATTTTATTCTCCATAGGACATTTTGTGTGGCATCACAGTTAAATATCTTGTAGGATTGAGTTTTTCACACTAAAATATGCACACTTATTTGTTTTTTTTCTCCATTTATTCATGGAAGGTCACCAAGGTAATGGCTAAAATGGCTACAGCTGATATTATGTGTGTTGGCCCCAAATCTGTGGTCGAAAAGTTCTCTGGTGTTATTAGGTATTTATTTTTCTGCTCATTTTCTTTCTTAGCCACCTTCCAATTGTTCATTTGTTCTGTTCTTAATGTGATGATTAAGATTCCGTTGTGTTTAGGCTGCAAGATGTTCGAGCAACTGAGATTGACAAAGTGGACATGCATTCTTCCTTTCGCCCTGGTGACATAGTCAGAGCTTTAGTGGTATCCTTTATTAGTGCATGTCCTAGAACTTCAGTCATCGAGTTGTTTTCTTCATATAAAATTGTTGATGATAACAAGCCTTGTGTATGTTCAAGTTCCATTAGAGTTACAATTACCTGTCTTTACTGCTATCATCTGTTTTCATACACTTTTGTGCTCCATCTGTTTCGAAGGAACCTTGGTCATTTCTTTTGGGTGTTTTGTTTTGGAAATCATGGTTGGCAGTGCGGTTAGAATGTTGGAAATTCTGATTCAAATTGTTTGTCTTGCTTTTCATTATCTTTTACTTTTATTAGAATATGAAAGTACTGTGAACTTAACGCCCTGTCCTCAATAAGCTTTCTCTTGGAGATGCAAGGGCTTATTATCTATCTACTGCAAAAAATGAACTGGGTGTTTTATCAGCAGAGAGCCCGGCAGGTAATCTTAGTCTCTGGATTCTAGACTTCTTTTCGATCTTGTGTATAAAGTTGATAAGCCGATTATTGAAAGAAAACTGACGATTCTGTTATTTATGGTGTTTTCTGGTCAATTTTTATTTCCATTAACTTCCTCCATCTCTGTCTTCTGGTAATTGTATGAAAGAAAGAAGGCTGTCCAGATTAGTTGTAAATGAGATATGGATGGGTTGCGCGGAGGTTTTTTCAATGATTGACCCTTGTTATTATGTATAGGTGAATTGATGGTTCCCATTAGCTGGACAGGGATGCAGTGCCCCATAACTGGACAGGTGGAGCCCAGGAAAGTTGCCAAGGTGACGAGCCATGTTCATGGCCAGCTTTAATTGTGTCCCAGACAGCAGTTGCTTCTCCAGCCAATGCTGGCTGCTTCTGCTGGTAAGCACTGTTTTTTATGCTATGTTTTGCACATGGCAACCTAAAACTCAAAGATGGGTATTAAAAGGTGGGTTACACCAGCACACATGCTATGCCTAATGCCATTAAATAAACAACTAAATAACTATTTATTTAAATGATATTATTTCACCAATCGAATCATTAAACTCGATTCGTTTTCCTCCCATAAATGATAACTGAACCATGATTAAGAAATAATCATTCAGCAAAATAGATACTACACTCATGCAATTTGTGAATAATATTTATTTATTAATATGATTAATAAAACTTAAATAAATAATATTTTCATACATGAAATATATATTTACTTTTGACCTTTTTGATACACTTGTAACACTTAAATTCTTTTCATAGTGACAGTTGTCCATAGATCGAGTGGTATCTAGCTACACATCAACACCCTCATAGAGAAAAGAATAAGTTTAAGTGGCAACAACGATTGCCTTTTTACACATGTTTCACTTTGTAATATAATATATTTGTCATACAATTAGAGGTGTTAACGGGGCGGGGCGGGTCAGCCTGCGAGGCGGATCATGCGGGCTGCGGATTTTATTGTGCGGTCCGGCCCGGTCCACAAATAATGCGGGCTTAAAAAATAAAAGCCCGACCCTACCATGCGGGACCCGCGGACTAACGGGCCGGCCCACGGGCTTAAAAAAAATAATATATAAAAATATTTTTTAGGTTCATGAACCATGATAATGTGGAACATAAAAATAGAAATGTTTGAGATTTAGTGAAAATATTTAGTTTTTAATTAACAATATCCTTTACAACAACCATTAAAAGATTATATCTTTGATGATTTATGCGATTAATATCATCTCAAGTGGGTCATTTAACTTGACCGTCCAAACCAGTTTATAGACAACAATACTCTTGCACCTCTCGTTAACACTAAACTCATGTATATAATATTTACTACATATATATATATATATAATAGTATTTATTATTTATTATATAAATTTATTTAATACATAATATATATTTATTAAATATACATATAATATATATTATTTATTATATGTACATAGGAAAATTTCTATTGATTTTTTTTTGTGCAAATTTATATTGGAAATTTCATGTGTAAATTTCCACTAAAAATCTACACTTCAAATCATTACATAAAATTATAATGAAAATATATTAATACATAAATAAAAAATTTAAATTTTCACTAGAAATTTTCATTGCAATTTTTTTACAAAAAATTTTTACTACAAACTTCCATTGAAAATTTAATTGGAATCTCCACTTAAATTTCTAGTGTTAAATTCAACTTATTTTTTATTATAATTATACTGAAAATTTGATTAACAAAATTTTAAGATAAATGCATGATTAAAATTTTAATTTAAATATTTTAACTCATAAATAGATAATTTAATTTTACACTAAAAATTTGAACCGCAAATTTTCTATGGAAATTTTCAGTGCAAACTTCTATTGGAAATTTGTGACGCGAATTTTCACTGGAAATTGACATTTTAATTTTTCACATAAAATTACAATGTAGATATATTAAAATATAAGTAAAAAAATTAATTTTTCAAAAAATTAAAACTAAAATAAAATTATATTAATATATATATTAAAAATGTAAATTTTAACTGAAAATTTTCATTGGAAATTTGCACGAAAAACTCTCATTAAAGATTTTTAATAGAAAAGTTTAGTTCAAATTTCCACTTAAATTTCTGATACAAATTTCCATTTGACTTTTGTTATAATTATACTGAAAATTTGATTAACAAAGTTCTACAATAAAAATATAATGATACATAAATAAAAACTATAAAATTTCATCATAAATTTACATTGAAAATTTACATTGGAAACTATGAATGGAAATTTCCATTAGAACATTATAGTTAAATTTTCCATTTAAATGTCTAATTTAAATCATCAAATTATATTTTCTATGCATTGAAATTTTACTCTTATGAGTGCAAATCAGTACTCAAAATTTGCACTAAAATTTTATACTGAAAATTTGTATTGGAGACTTGATTATCAAAATTTAAAATAAATACATGTTTGGATTTTCAATTCAAATATATTAATACATAATACTATTATACATTTATTATTATTGTTTCTTATTTATTAATTTTTTCTAAGTTACTTTTAAAAACTCATAGTAATATAAATATAAATATATATATATATAATTATAATTATAATTATAATAATAAAATTAAAATACATAAATCAAAATATTAGTAGAGCGTTGTATTATAAACAAAATGATAGTCTTGTATATCTGTTTTCATAATTATTGTATCAATTTTTAATACATTAATTCTATTATGTTACAAATAACCACATTAGTGCCATCTATCCCACGACCAATCTTACCGTCAGATTTAAAATCTAAATAAGTCAATTTTTTTCATGATTTATATATGGTTTTATAAAACTTGAACTATTTTTTTCACACTCATGTTAATTTATTATATTATATTATTTTGTTTTATTTTTCAAGAATAATTTTTTGTAATACTTATAATTGCGGGTCAAACGGGACCCGCGGACACCCGGTGGGCTAGTCCGCGCGGGCTGCGGGTTTTGCGGGTTGGATCAAATGCGGTCCAAATGTGTGCGGGCCTAAATTTTCAAGGCCCTAACCCACATAAATCCACAGGCTAACGGATCAGCCCGCGGATTTGCGGATTTTTTGGCAGGTCTACACACAATATCTCATTAAATAGACTGCATACACATGTTATCATCCTTACTGCTTGATCTATCTTTTTTTTTTGACTTTCGAAACGAATTTATATGTAAACTACAATGACCATGAATAATGACCATGAGTTTATATCAGTTACTTCCATTTCAATGAAAGGGTTTGAGATATTTTCTTTCTAAATTTGGAAGGGACAAATCCTATCTTGATCATTCAAATAATGTCATACCAATCTTGATGCAAGTGATGCATGCTACTTAACCACAAGTAAATACGTTATGGTTTTCATCAAGCATCAAGGTATGCAAATCATGACACACATTAATGACTTTAAATCCAATGACACATGATATGTGGCGTTCTTAATGATAGGCCTGTCTTTACAACATCTTTTTTTTTGGAGATTATTGAGCGCAAATTTCATGAAAATAAGTCTCAATGCTTATGATGTTAGAGTTAGTGTCATAGAACCAATCGACTCCTTACTTTCAATTAACCAAATCAAAAGTCTCAATTGTGTTTTTTGCTTAACATTAATGTAATAATGTTCTTAGTGGAATCATATTAATAAGTTATAACAGTTCTTCACTATACTGAAAACCTAAAGATGGTATGATGATATTATTAATTACATGACACATGCTCTAGATAAATAAGTCTGATAGGACATAGATGATGTTTGACAATCAGGTATCGAAGGCTCATAAGCATTGAATTTTTTTTATGAAGTTTGCAGTTGGTTTTTATGAAGTGATGTAATGAGGATAGACCCAATAATAAGAATTCAACATATTTTATGCGTCATTGTATATTCTTATTTGCATACGTGTATTTTTTTTTTTAAATTCCAGACAATGATTTTAAGAACCCTCTTTTTAATCGGGAGGGGGAACTTTTTTCCAAGAGGGACTAACCCGTGCAGTGTCGAAGGGGAAATGGCCTTTCGCTTGGCCCGAGATGGTCGCTTGCTCCGCATGCGCACCTGCAAACGCCAATGGGTGTCGCGACCTCTAGTGTCATTGCTCCACATGCTAGTGTTGAGCGGCCGCACATGCCCCTCGCCATCGCCACCCGCCCTGTTAATCGGAGCTGTCTGCTGCCTTGTGCATGCCTCATGTCGTCGTGAACGTGTATATTGGTGGTTAGATCTGAGATCATTATTAATGTATATTATGAATCATGTACTTTAATGCATAGACGAAAACTATGATGATATTTGCTCATGATGAGGTGACACACGTTGGGTGTGTTGCAAGTGACATGATATTAATTGAATGGTTAAGAAATGATTTGTCCCTTCCATATTAATGGAAGAAGATATTTTTGATCCTTTGATTGAAGTGGAATCATCTGAAAAAAATCCATGGTTATGGTAGTTTACAAACTAGTTTGTTTCAAAATGTTAATGAAAGATAATTTGAGCATATAGTGTGACGATACAAGTATGCATTCTACTTGATGAGATATTGATTGACAAAGAGATTATATTACACAACAACATTCATAGGAAGACTGCTATAGTTAGTATACTAACTTCTTTCTCTATCGGTGTCTTGACGCGCTAATGCCAATATTTGAATTTAGGTAAGCTCAACCTATTTCTATTAAGAAATAGGTCTAGAGGGTTACACACTAAGTGTATTCAGAATCTCATTAAATTCTATTGAGTTTAAGTTTAAGAATAAATTTATTCCCTGGTTTATGGAAAAATATTTATTCTATTAAAAGTTGAATTTTATCTCTTGTTTAATTATTCGCGAGGTAATGAATATACTATTTATTTGTTCACTAGTTTAGTGAATATAGTAAAATAAATATTTATTCAAGTTATGTGAATATTAAAAATAAATGTTCATTTGCAAATTTAGTGAATATTGTAACGTTCCATGCTTTTATTGTATATTTTTTTCCTTTAAAACCTAATGTGTTAAATAGCTTGTTTCACACACAAAATCAGGCTTTAAAGAGTTGCGCCATATTTGATGAACATTATTAAAAAAATTATAAGAATAATAAAACCTCTACACAATAAAAAGATATTAACCAATTAAAAATACTTACATTTGGAGGATATATAATTAATATGATTTAATATTTAGAAGGATTATTCATTCTCAAATAACTATTTAAAGTATTAATAAATTAAATTGACCATTTTAAATGATTATTATAATATATAATATTTCAAAACTAATATATTTCCAGTCTTTAAATTAGAAATTAGTATGAAATAATATTGAGAACAAATAATGCTTACAAAATTCATTTTTCAATAAAAATGATTTTTCTTTATATTTGAAATTTTCATTTAAAAGTTAAAATTATAATTTTGTGAATTTGAATTTGATAAAATTAACTTTGTTTTTGGATTTAGAATAACAATATTATTCTAGGATGATTTAAAATAATTAATTTTTAGGTGAATAGTAGAAAATAAAGTTTTTATTAAAACTGCAGTGTTTATGACTAAATCAAGAATTAAGTATAAATTAAAAACATATAAAACATTTTTGATGATAAAAAATGTATTTATGGAGTGAAATGATGCATTTAAAAATATAATGTTGAATTTAGAATACTCACATTTTGAAAATTAAGCAATATTTTTATAATAAAAACTATAATTTCACTAGGTGAAATTAGGTATTGGATTTCTTTTAAAGTCACATAACTCTCATTTGGTTAATAAAAAACCAATTAATATCATTAAAACCAACAATAATGATAATTTTGTCATAAACATAATATTTATGCTTAAGAATCCATTTTTTCTTCTAAAAACGAGTTTTTACACGTTACATATGTTAATGCTAAAATTAATCTTTCTTATATATAGAAATTTTATTTGATAAAATGGATCTCATATTTGGAATCAGTAGATCCAAATTATGTAATAAAATACATTTTATTTTTAGGCATTAAAAGTAAATTATTTAGGTGAAAATTAATTACTAGGTAAAAACTAAAAATGGTAAAAGTGAAAATTCTAAGAGTAAAAGACTTAAAAACATATTTAAAACACGTGTTCAAATAAATGGTTGAGGGACGTTGGACCTTACCTCATCCCCCACTTCATTATTGCCCACTTTGGCTACACTTACACGTAAAACATGTGCTCTCTTTATATTAAAAAGTTACATTTACAAAAATGTCATTCCCTTCACCTATAAAAGGAGCTCACGTCCACCCCATTTATCTACTCATTTTAAAGCATTAGCTCGACCAAAACACTGCCCTAATCTCTCCTCCAATCTCTCTCCACATCCCAGAAGGCTTGGCCTTTCCAAAAGACCTAATTAAGGACACTTAAGGTGTTATCCAAGGGAGAACATCCAAATGGAGAGATAATGTTCTCAATCGAGCTCTCTTAATTCTTTTTTTCTTCTATCACCTCAAACATATTCTATCCATGAAAGTATGATAACATCTGTATCATTGATATGATGAAATGTTATTATACTAATGAAATATTCATTTTCTACCTTCCTTCAAAACTATTCGAAAAATGACAGCGTCGTTATGCGTACATGCGGACTACCGCTTCTATGAATGGCGTGCTTGATTTTTCATCATCGCTTTATATGATCAATCCTAAGTCTATTTGAAGGCTTAGTATGATATTTATAACATTACTGAGATTCTGAAATTATAAACCATTCCATATCTACCTTTCGATCTATGAAAAATGAACATGTCGCCCATGCGTGTAATGTCCCGGGTTTTTGGAGCGGGTTGAATTCCTCACCTGTTTTGAATTTTTTGAGTTTTGTGGGTAGACCAACTCTTTTCTAGTTTAACAAAACTTTATTCCGAGTTTTCCTTTGACCCAAGACCTTGTTTTTAGATGAATCTTGATGCTTGACAAGTGTCTCAGGGGTTCGGTTGGGTTTTGGGTCCGTCAGAGGCCAAAAACCCAAGTTTTCAATGTGCGCAGACTGAGGCGTGTAGTTTGAACAAACCGTGTGACCTCCAAGGAGAAATCGCGCGGCCCTCCAGGTCTACCGTGCACGGTTTGCTAAACCGTGCTGGAGGGGGCGCACGACCGTGCGACAATGTCTGCAGTTTTTGACAGAGAGCTCACACACGGTCTGCGCATGGTTTTTCAAACCATGCGCATGAACCATGCAAGCCTGATGCTTAAACAGTGGGAACTGCACAGTTTGCGCACGTTTTTTTCAAACTGTTCGGACAAATCATGTGGCCCATTAAATGGGTGAAATGTCCAAAATGCCCCTGCCTCCTTTAAGTCGAATCCCTCATTCGGACTCCGTTTCTTGATTCGTCTGCGGCGTTGGATCTGTTTTGGTAAGCCCTTGAATCCACTTACCTCTTTTCTTCCTTGCTTTCACCTTACTGAGCGCTAAATCCGTGCGATCTGATTTACCCTATTTTTAGGGCGTTTGTCTAAAACGTCGAATTCTTCCAAATCGGTTCGAGTTAGAGGCTAAGATTGGACGAGTAGACATCTACCAACATGAGGTAGTTGATGCTCATCTTTCTCAGTGATTTTACCATTATTTTGGGGGTGCGTCTTTGAGCGCGTCATTGGGTAGATTGAGCGGGACCCAAATTAATTAACGCCATGCTTTTAAATTAATTGCGAGACCATATAAGATGCCTCTAGGCATGCCTAAGCCATTGCTTCCATGACTGAGCCTTGTATGGGGCTTGTAACCACTTGGGCAATTGGACCAGGTGTGTTTATTTATATTAATTTGAATTGTTTTTATTAACTTAAATTGTTTTTATTAACTTAAATTGTATTATTATGCCGCTATGCATTGCTAAGTTCTATGTGAACGTGATGGGCTCAACCCGATTATTGAGACAACGTCGCCTATCTGATTTGAGGCGATGTGATCGTTAGGCTGGGGGTGGCTCGAGATGTATATATATATATATATATATATATATATTCAGAGTGATGTTGATCACTGGTTGGGTGACGCAATCATCGATTGAGGTGACAAAATCTTCAGGTTATGGGCATGACTCGTGTGATGTTGGATGATGTTGGCCATCAGATTGAACGAAACGATTTCAGGGGCACGAGGTGCTGAATGGATTGTCTTAAGGACTTTTTGGTGATTTCTGCTCACCCGTGTTGGCTAATATGCCATTTGGAGTTGTGTGCACATAGTAAGACTCAGATGATGAAGTGATATTGACCACTCGTGTGGGTAGAGGCCTTCGTTAGATACGGATTAGGGAAAGGGTTGGAGGTGCTTTCCATAAAAAGCCACAAGGATGGCGAGGAGTCATCAGTTGACAGTGTTGAGACTATCGGTTCGGGGTGAGGCATTCTGTACTTGAGGCCGTTGGGCCATGACTTATTTAGGAGGACAGACATCGTCGTTCCTTGGGACGTCGACTGTTGAGTTGATAGTGTTATTATATGTAGGACATACATCGCTATACCTCAGACGTCGTGCTTTGAGCCGATGAGGTTTCTTACGAGATGAGGTCCAAGGGACCAATTACTGATTATTGGGGCATGCCTTCGGGACATCGAATATTCATGGATATGAGGTGTCAGTTGGCACGAGGTGTCGGGTGATTTTATTAGAGGTGGAACCTAAGGGTTCACCTGGACAGATTTACATCAGGGGATGCCTTGGGCTTAGGCTAAGTATCCTCTCCACTACGGTATACCGACATTGGCCGAAGCAGGTGATCACTCCCTTATGGTTGACGAGCAAAATGGGAGTTGGTTATTATTATGCATGTGTGATGTGCTATTATATTTATTATTCAGATACACCTGCATAATCACAAATGTAAGATAGACACACGTTGGTGGTGACCTACTGAGATTCCTTCTCACACCCTACACGGGCCCTTCGGGATGCGTGTAGACTTTATGATTTTGTGTTCAGGTAAAGGTTTGAGCTATGGAGTTGGACCTTAGTGTTGGGATGTTTAGCATGGGATGGATGGCAAGGGGCCTTGAGGTTCCTACATCAGTTGGAGTTTCCTTTTGTGTTTCTTTTCTGTATCAGTATGCTATTATATGTATGTACAGAGGTCAGCCATTGGCGACCCTTCTGCTTATTGTATTGCATGACCTGACTTGTATGCATGTTCAGTTTTAGTTTCTACAAATGGTTTGATGCGATGTTTAATTCTGAAAATGGTATTGATCTTATTTATTATTATTGCTTATGCTGTCTTCTTGTGCTTTCTCCATGGGTGGGTTACTGGTCCAGGTTGTTACGGTTTTTCTTTCCATTGCATTTTAATTATATAGACCATTATTATATCATCTTCAAAGGGTATAATCTCCCCACTATCCCCCCATTACACCAGTGCTACTAGTTGGTAGCCTTTTCCATTCGGGGAGGTGCGCTTAAGGCTAAGTGACACTTAGCCCGAAGCACTGTTCGGGTGGCTAATCGGGTCGGAGCACTTCAAATGGAATCAATTGAGTTTCTTTTACCTCTTTCTTGGTCTTACTATTTGTGATATGGTAGACATGAGATTAGGATGTATTCAAAACTGGGTTTAAAACTCGTGTTTGGGTGCCTAAAGCCCCATGCACGAGGGACATAACAAGCTGTCAGGGGTGGGAATTGATGTCATGCTTTGCTCATTTTACAGTTGATATGATTTCCACCTCAAGTGGTGCACTTGGATATGATTATTACCTGTTGTGACATGTGATCCTTGGCCTGGTATGACAGGGGATGATTTTTGGACCCTTGGCCCAGTATAACAAGGGATGATTGTTTATGCTTTTATAGGCATATATGATGTTATATATATATATATTCAAATGTTACTGTGATAAAAATTCTAATGACATGTGATATATGTGTGTGTGTGGGGGGGGGGGGGTCTGACTCTTATAGGAGAAGACAAAGATGATTATGTGAGGTGATGTTGATCACCCGGTTGGGCGATGAGGTCGTCAGATTGAGGCAACATGGTTCATTAGGACTGGCGTGGCCTGAGGCATATGTAATACTTGACTATGATATGGGCGGGTAAGGGGCTAAGAGGCCGGATTTCACGAGACATGCTTGCGATGGGGGAGTGTAAGGGTAGTGAGTTCACGCTGCCTATTACTGTTTTCCCTATCTGCATTAAATTTATATATGTTATCTGGGATGTATGGCCATTATATTGGTATTTAGTGGGATGCCACCTAGACGACCTCTAATGGAGCGTCGGGTGGGTGGTGATGTGGCGCCACATGAGTATGCATAGGTTGAGACCCTGGAGGGTCAGACAAAGCATGATCCACATGTACAATTTTAGGTACAAGCTCCAGTGCAGGCGGGCCAGCTGCCAGATTTGACAGCTTTTGGGTCATGGCTTGGCAAGCAGCTCAGAGCGAGCCTGATACGTGTCATCCAGGGGATTGACATGGAAGCTCAGGGTGTAGATCTTTCTATGGAATATCTGGCTCGAGAGTTCCATTTGTATCACCCACCACTATTTCAGGGTGAGGGCGGACCATAGGTGGTTGAGAACTGGATCAAGTCAACGCAGATGATCTTCAAGCAGCTAGAGACGACACCAGGCTGGAGGGTGAAGCTGGCTATGTATATGCTCAGAGGACCGACAAAGCACCGGTGGGACGTGAAGCTTCAGGCATGCATACACGAGGGACTGACCTGAAAGGACTTTGAGGCCAAGTTATTCGAACACTTCTTCCCAGAGATGCTGAGGGTACTGATAGCTCAGAAGTTCTTGATCCTACAACAGGGTGACATGTCTGTCATGGACTATGCAATGGCATTCACCGAGTTATCCCGCTTCACAACCGGTATGGTGGGCGACAACACCTCGAGGGTGAGGCGTTTCGAGGATGACTTACAGTATGCCATTTGTGTGCATGTAAACATCTTCAGATTGACCTCATTCTCAGAGGCGGTGAATCAGGCACTCATATCCGAAGGAAAATTGATGGTTCGGTCTTACTCGAGCCGGGTGATGACTTCAGGTGATGTTAGTGATGGTGATTTAGATAGAAGGAAGCAGGGCTGAGAGGAGATCCAAAAGGGCAGTATGGACAAGGACTCAGGCAGACCACCTCAGAGTGGGTTGTCGACGGTGTGTTTCCAGTGTGGGCATCCAGGTCATGTGCATATGTAGTGCGATCGGGCATCGAAGGAGTGCCGATCTTGCGGACTGGTCAGGCATCTCGAGAGGTTTTGTAGGAATACTTCTTGGACAACCGACAACCATAGACCAGGGAAGACTCAGGGTTCTGAGATCGGACTGGGAGTGGAACCAGGAGCTAGTAGTCTGGAGTCTGCTGCACACAAAGGTTGTGGCAGAGACATTGGGACCCAACAATGGGGTTAGTGGTCGGTGGTCGGTGTAGCACCGCATGGAGGTCAGGCGTCAGGCAGTCGTGCTTCAGGATAGGTTCATGTCGTTGAGCTTCCAGGGTCAGAGCATGTTGGTGAGCCGATGACGGTTAGAGGTACTATGTGGGAATGACCAGGGTTCTTTGTTTTACTTTGGCATGACCTTTTTAGAGGCATGTTTGTTTTGGGTGCACGAGGTGCACAAGATGTATCCGTGGACAAACTAGACGTTGGTTATTAAGTTGACACCAGTTCAGATACGTTATATGTATATATATGTATGAGGTGTGTGGAACTAGGATTATTTATGTGGGCATTGATGGATGAATAAATTTTGAGGTGTGTTGGCTTCTAGGCATCGATGCGATGCAGGACTTGTTTGAGGTGCGAGGAACCGAGACTGCTTTGAGCATCTAACGGGATATGAGATCTCATAGGTGTCATGTGCGACATGGAAATGTGGAAGACATCGATGCAATGTGGGATTACTTGAGATGCGTAGGCATCTGGTCATTCATGCGATGTGTGACTTATTTGAGGTGCGAGGCACCAGGATTGATTTTGAGCATCTGATGAGATGCGAGACCTCATAGGTGTCATGTGCGACATAGACATGAGGCAGACATCAGATTAGATGTGAGACATTATGGGTGTCAGGTATGACACAAGAGCACCTGATGAGGTGCAGGAGTGACGATACATCAGGGGAGGACCTTTGAGTTTGGGGATGGTCGGTGGACCATCTTCTTCATATGCATTTTGGGTCGGGATACAATCGGGATAGGTAACTCCTAAGGTGGGGAGCACTTGAGGTAGTTGACCCATGACTTTGAGACTGGGGTAGTCCATGTTAATTTTAATGATATGGGTATGTTCGATACCATCTCCAAGTTTTGTTTTATAGCTCGGGGATAAGCTCTGTTAAGGTGAGGAGATTATAATGTCATGAGTTTTTGGAGCGGGTCAAATTCCTCACTTGTTTTGAATTTTTGGAGTTTGGTGGGTAGATCAACTCTTTTATCGTTTAACAGAACTTAATTCTGAGTTTTATTTTGACCCAAGACCTTGTTTTTAGATGAGTCGTGATGCTCGACAAGTGTCTCGGAGGTTTGGTTGGGTTTCGGGTCCATCAGAGGCTGAAAACCCAACTTTTCAAAGTGTGTAGATTGTGACGCACGATTTAAACAAACCATGAAGCCTCCAAAGAGAAACCGTGCGGACCTACAGGTCTACTTTACATGGTTTTCCAAACCGTGTAGGAGGGGGCGCATGACCGTGTGACCATGTCTGTAGTTTTTGATAGAGGGCTCACGCACGGTTTGTCAAACTGTGTGCATGAACCGCATGAGCTTTGATGCTTAAGTTGTGGGCACTGCACAGTTTTCCAAACAGTGCGACCAAACCGTGCAACCCATTAAATGTGTGAAATGTCCAAAATCCCCCTACCTCCTTTAATAGTTTTCCCTTCTTTCTTCCTTCCCCACCCATGCACACAACAAGGAGAGCTCCTCCTTTTCAATCCCTTAGGCTTTGAGATGAATCCCTCATCCAGACTCCGTTTCTTGATCCTTCTACGATGTTGGATCTGTATCAGTAAGTTGTTGAATCCTCTTGCCTCTTTTCTTATTTTCTCTCACCTTATAGAGCGCTAAATCTGTGCAATCCGATTTACCCTATTTTCAGGGCGCTCATTTAAAACGTCGATGGTTATCTGATTTAAGGTGATGTGATCATTAGGCTGGGCGTGGCCCGAGATATATATATTCTGAGTGATGTTGATCACTTGTTGGGTGACATGGTCATTGATTGAGGAGAAAGGATCATCAGGTTACGGGCATGGCTCATGTGACGTTGGATGGCGTTGGACATCAGATTGAGCAACACGGTCGCATGGGAATGAGCTGCCGAATTGTGTGGCTTAGGGACTTTTTGGTGATTGCCGCCCACCCATGTTGGCCAATGTGCCGTTTGGAGTCGTGTGAACACTGTAGGACTCAGATGATGAGGTGGTATTGACCACTCATGTGGGTAGTGGCATATGTTAGATGCATCTTAGGGAAAGGGTTGGAGGTGCTTGCTGTAGAAAGTCATAGGGATGGTGAGGAGCCATCAGTTGATAGTGTTGAGACTGTCAGTTGGGGGATGAGACTCGTTATACATAAGGCCGTTGGGCCAGGATGTATTTGGGAGGAAAAACATCGTTGTTCCTTGGGACGTCGACTGTTGAGTCAACAATGTTATTATATGGAGGATAGATATCGCTGTGCCTTGAACGTCGTTCTTTGATCCGATAAGGTTTCTTATGAGCTGAGGTCTGAGTGACCAAGTACTGATTATTATGGCGTGCCTTCAGGACGTCAGATATTGCTGGACATGAGGTTACATGTGATTTTATTAGAGGTGGAACCCGAGGGTTCACCTGGACTGATTTACATCAAGGGATGCCTTGGGCTTAGGCTATAGATCCTCTCCACTACGGTATATCAACATTAGCCAAAGTAGGTGATCACTCCCTTGTGGCTGCTGAGCACAAGGGGAGCGGGTTATTATTATGCATGTGTGTTGTGTTGTTATATTTATTATTTAGATACACATTCATACTCATAGAAATAAGATAGGCCCACATTGGTGGTGGCTTACTGAGATCCCTTCTCACACCCTACACGACCCCTTCAAGATGCGTGTAGAATTTATGGTTTTGCGCTCAGGTAAAGGTTCGGGCTCTGGATCTAGACCCTAGTGTTGGGCTATTTAGCATGTGATGGATGGAAAGGGACCTTTAGGTTCCTGCATCATCTGGAGTTTCCTTTTGTTTTTCTTTTCTATAGCAGCCTGCTATTATACGTACATACTGAAATCATCCATTGGTGATCCTTCTGCTTATTGTATTGTATGACCTGGCTTGTATGCATGTTCAATTTTAGTTTCTATAAATGGTATGATGTGATGTTTAATTCTGAAAATGGCATTGAGTTTGTTTATTATTATTGCTTCTGCTGTCTTTTTGTGCTTCCGCCATGGGCGGGTTACTAGTCCAGGCCATTATGGTATTTCTTTCGGCTGCATTATAATTATATAGACCATTATTATTTCATCAACAAAGGTTATAGTCTCCCTACTATCCCCTCATTACACCCTCACTGCTAGTCAGTAACCTTTGGCGTTCGAGGAGGCGCACTTAAGGCCTAGTGACACTCGGCCCGAAGCACTGTTCGAGTGGCTAATCAGGTTGGGGCACTTCAAATGGAATCAATTGAGTTTCTTTTAAATCTTTATTGGTCTTACTATTTGTGATATGTTAGACATGAGATTAGGATGTATTCAAAATTAGGTTTAGAGCTTGTGTTTGGGTGCTTAAAGCCCCGTGCACGGAGGACAGACCAAGTTGTCAGGGGTGGAAATTGCCGTCATGCTTTGCTCATTTTACAATTGATATGATTTCCACCTCAAGTGGTGCACTTGGATGCGATTATTACCTGTTGTGATATGTGATCCTTGGCCTGGTATGATAAGGGATGATTTTTTGATCCTTGGCTTGGTATAACAAGGGATGATTGTTTATGCTTTTATAGGCACATATGATGTTATATATATATGAAAATGTTCCTGTGATAAAAATGCTAGTGACATGTGATATATATATATATATGTGTGTGTGTGTGTGTGTGTGGTCTTGACTCTTATAGGAGAAGACAAAGATGATTATGTGAGGTGATGTTGATCACCAGGTTGGGCGACGAGGTCGTCAGATTGAGGCAACATGGTTCATCAGGACATGCGTGGCTTGAGGCATATGTGATACCTGACTCTGATATGGGCGGGTAAGGGGCTAAGAGGCTGAATGTCATGAGACATGCTTGTGATGGGGGAGTGTAAGGGTAGTGAGTTCACGCTGCCTATTATTGTTCTCCCTATCTGCATTAAATATATATATTTTATCTAGGTTGTCTGACCATTATATTGGTATTCAGTGGGATGCCACCTAGACAACCTCTAATGGAGCGTCAGGTGGGTGGTGATGTGGTGCCACAAGAGCACGCACAGGTTGAGACCCTAGAGGGTCAGGCAGAGCATGAGCCACATATACAAGCTTTGGTACAATCTCTAGTGTAGGTGGGACAACCGCCATATTTGACAGCTTTTTGTGCCGTGTCTTGATGAGTAGCTCGGAGCGAGCTTGGTACGTGTCATCCAGGGGATTGAAAGGGGAGTTCAGGGTGTAAATCCTTCTATGGAATACCTAACTCGAGAGTTCCAGTCGCAACACCCACCACTATTTCAGGATGAGGGCGGACCATAGGTGGCCGAGAACTCGAACAAGCCAACACAAATGATCTTTGAGTAGCTAGAGATGGATCCAGACCAGAGGGTAAAGCTGGCTACGTTATGCTCATAGGACCAACAAAACGTCGGTGGGACGTGAAGGCTTAGGCAGGCAAACACAAGGGATTGACCTGAAAGGACTTTGAGGCTAGGTTCTCTGAACACTCATTCCCAGAGACACTGATGGTAGTGAGAGCTCAAGAGTTATTGTGCCTACAGTAGGGTGACATGTCCATCATGGACTATGCAATGACATTCACCGAGTTGTCTCACTTCACACCCGGTATGGTGGGCGATGACACCTCGAGGGTGAGGCGTTTCAAGGAGGAATTACAGCATGCCATTCATGTGTAGGTAAACATCTTCAGGCTTCCCTCATTCTCATAGGTGGTGAATAAGGCACTCATATCTGAAGAAAACTTGACGGTTCGATCTTACTCAAGCCGGGTGATGGCTTCAGGTGATGTTAGTGATGATGCTTTAGATAGCAGGAAGCGAGGCCGAGAAAAGATCCAACATGGTAGTCTGGACAAGGAATCAGGCAAACCACCTCAGAGTGGGTCGTCAATGGTGTGTTTCCAGTGAGGGCATCCAAGTCATGTGTGGACGTAGTGCGATCGAGCACCAAAGGAGTACCGAGCTTGTAGACTGGTCGGGCTTCTCGAGAGGTTTTGCAGGAAGCCTTCTTGGAAAACTGAAAACTAGAGAACGGGGAAGACTCGGGGTTTTGAGATCAGACCGAGAGCGGTACCAAGAGCTAGTTTCCCAGAGTCTGTTGCACGCAGAAGTCGTGGCAGAGACAGTGGGACCCAACAATGGGGTCAGTGGTCGGTGGTTGGTGCAATAGCACAGGGATGTCAGACATCAGGTAGTCATGCTTCAGGATAGGTGCATGCTTTTGATCTGCCAGAGTTAGAGCAGGTTGGTGAGACGGTGACGGTTAGAGGTATGCTGTGGGCATGACCAGGGTTCTTTGTTTTACTTTGGCATGACCTTTTTAGAGTCATGTTCATTTTGGGTGCACGAGGTGCACATGATGTATCCATGGACTAACAAGACACTGGTTAGTAAGTTTGCATCAGTTTAGAAGTGTTATATGTATATATATGTATGAGTTATGCGACACTAGGATTATTTATGTGGGAATCGATAGATGCATGAATTTTGAGGTGCGTTGCAATCTGGGCATCAATGCGATGCAAGACTTGTTTGAGGTGTGAGGCACTAAGACTGATTTGAGCATCTTATGGGATGCGAGATCTCATAGGTTTCATGTGCAACGTGGACACGTGGAACACATTGATGAAATGTGGGATAACTTGAGGTGCGTAGGACTCTGGGCATTCGTGTGATGCAGGACTTGTTTGAGGTGTGAGGCATCAGGATTGATTTTGAGCACGTGATGAGATGCGAGACCTCACAGGTGTCATGTGCTGTATAGACATGAGACGAGAATCAGATTCGATGCGGGACATTATGGGTGTTAGGTATAACAAATGAGCACCTAATGAGGTGCAGGAGTAGCGATACGTCAGGGGAGGACCTTCGAGTTCGGGTATGGTCGGTAGATCATCGACTTTATATGAATTTTGGGTTAGGATGCGACCGTGGTAGGTAACTCTTAAGGTGGGGATCCCTTGGGGGTAGTTGACCCATGCCTTTGAGACTGGGGTAGTTTGGGTTAATTTTAATGAGATGGGTATGTTCGGTACCATGTCTGGGTTTTTTATAGCCCGGAGACAAACTCTGTTAATGTGAGGAGATTATAACGTCCCAGGTTTTTGGAGTGGGTCGAATTCATCACCTGTTTTGAATTTTTGGAGTTTGGTAGGTAGATAAACTCTTTTCTTTTTTAAAGAAACTTAATTATGAGTTTTCCTTTGACCCAAGACATTGTGTTTAGATGAGTCTTGATGCTCTGAAAGTGTCTCGGTGGTTTGGTTGGGTTTTGAGTCCGTCATAGGCTAAAGACCCATGTTTTCAAAGTGTGCAGACTAAGATGCACAGTTTGAACAAACCGTGTGGCCTCTAAGGAGAAACCGTGCGGCCATGTAGGTCTACTGTGCATGGTTTTCCAAACCATGTAGAAGGGGGTGCACGACCGTGTGACCATGTCTGTAGTTTTTGACAGAGGGCTCATGCACGGTTTGTCAAACCGTGTGCATGAACCGTGCGAGCTTGGTGCTTAAGCAGACCGTGCAGTCAAACCGTGTGACCCATTACATGGGTGAAATGTCCAAAATTACCCTACCTCCTTTAATATTTTTTATCCTTTCTTCCTTCTCCACCCATGCGCACACCGAGGAGAGCTCCTCCTTTTCTTCTCCCTTAGGCTTTGAGACAAACCCCTCATTCAGAATCCATTTCTTGATCCGTCTGCGGCATTGGATCTGTATCAATAAGTCTTTGAATCCTCTTGCCTCTTTTATTATTTGCTCTCACCTTACAGAGCACTAAATCTGTGCAAGACGATTTACCCTATTTTTAGAGTGCGCATCTAAAACATCAATTTCTTCCAAATCGGATCAAGTTAGAGGCTAAAACTGGATGAGTGGACATCTATCAACATGTGGTAGGTGGTTCTCATCTTTATCGGTGATTTTGCGGTTGTTTTGGGGGTGTGACTTTGAGCACTCCATTAGGTAGATTGAGTGAGACCCAAATTAATTAACACCTCTATTTTAAATTAATTGTGAGACCATATGGGATGCCTCTAGGTATGCCCAAACAATTGCTTCCATGAACGAGCCGGGTATGGGGCTTGTGACCACTTGGACAATTGGGTCAGGTGTGTTTATTTATATTAATTTGAATTGTTTTTATTAAATTAAATTGTATTATGTTTTCTCTATGCATTGTTGAGTTCCATGGGAACGTGACGACTCGACTCGAGGATTGAGATAGCATTGACTATCTGATTTGAGGTGATGTGATCATCTGGTTGGGCGTGGAATGCGATATATATATTCTGAGTGATGTTGATCACTGGTTGCGTGACATGGTCATTGATTAAAGAGATAAGATCATCAAGTTATGGGCATAGCTCATGTGATGTTGGATGGCGTTGACCATCAGATTGAGCAACACAGTCGTAGGGGCATGAGCTACCAAATGGTGTGGCTTAGGGACTTTTTGGTGTTTGCCGCTCACCCATGTTGGCCAATGTTCCATTTGGAGTTCTGTGAATACATTAGGGCTTAGATGATGAGGTGGTATTGACCCCTCATGTGGGTAGAGGCCTCAGTTAGATGCGGCTTAGGTGAAGGGTTGGAGGTGCTTGCCGTAGAAAGTCATGGGGATGATGAGGATCCATCACTTGACAATGTTGAGACTGTCGGTTGGGGGATGAGACTTGTCGTACTTAAGGATGTTGGGCCATGACTTATTTTCGAGGACAAACATCGATTTTACTTAGGACATCGATTATTGAGTCGTCAGTGTTATTATATAGAGGAAAAATATCTTGTTCCTTGAACGTCATGCTTCGATTTGATGGGGTTTCTTATAAGTTGTGGTTCGAGTGACCAACTACTGATTATTAGGGCATGCCTTCAGGATGTCAGATATTTCTAGACATGAGGTTCCAGGTGATTTTATTAGAGGTGAAACCTAAGGGTTCACCAAGACTGATTTACATCAGGGGAGGGATTAGTCTAAGGATCCTCTCCACTACGGTATACTGACGTTAGCCAAAGAAGGTGATCACTCCCTTGTGGCTGCTGAGAACAAGGGGAGAAGGTTATTATTATGCATGTGTGTTGTGTTGTTATATTTATTATTTAAATACACATACATACTCATAGATATAAGATAGGCACACGTTGGTGGTGACCTATTGAGATTCCTTCTCACACCCTACCAGGATGCGTGTAGACTTTATGGTTTTGTGCTCAGGTAAAGGTTCGGGCTCTGGATCTGGACCCTAGTGTTGGACTTTTTAGCATGGGATGGATGAAAAGGTTCCTTTAGGTTATTGCGTCATCTGGAGTTTCCTTTTATTTTTTTCTTTTCTATATCAGCATGCTATTATATGTATGTACTGAGATCAACCATTGACGATCCTTCTACTTATTGTATTGCATGACCTGGCTTGTATGTATGTTCAGTTTTAGTTTCTATAAATGGTATGATGTGATATTTAATTTTGAAAATGGTATTGAGCTTGTTTATTATTATTGCTTATGCTGACTTTTTGTGGTTTCACCATGGGCAGGTTATTGGTCCAGGTTGTTATGGTATTTCTTTCTGTTGCATTATAATTATATAGACCATTATTATTTCATCAACAGAGGGTATAGTCTCCCCACTATCCCCACATTACACCTTCATTGCAAGTCAGCAACCTTTGGTGTTTTGGGATGCACACTTAAGGCCCAATGACACTTGACCCGAAGCACTATTTGGGTGGATAATCAGGTCGGGGCACTACAATGCGTATGTGTGGACAACCGCCTCTATGAAATTGATGTATTTCATTTTTTATACCAGTCTTATTATTTATCCAACTCTATTTTAACCTAATTTAACAGCTTAAAAAAATCTAAATAATATTATTATGCTTTTTTACTAATGATTTTATGCAAAAAAAATCCATTTCCTATCCATACTTACTCATATATTATTTCTTGTTTTTGTTTGGGTCAATTTAACCACCTACTTGAATAATGCTATCAATTTATATCATGGATGACTATGGAAACTTATCTACTGGTGTTATTAGATATCAATGATCATATAATGTTTGGATTATGGTTCTGGAATGGTTATATTAATATTTAAGTTATTATTAATATACAAACTTTTTGTTCATTTTAAATTATCGAAACAAGCTTGTAACCAGATTCATCATCATGAATCATCACTAAAATACTCATGAAATGAAATTAGAACATTATAAGTCATTATAAAAAATATATTTCAATACCTATAATGATATCAAAATGATGAACTTTGAATCTATAAACAATAATAAACACCACCATTATGAAACTAGTGTTAAACAAACAATCAAAGCTAATAATATCTGACGATGAAATTAAAATATTACTAAATAATATATTTTCAATAAATGATGATAAATGATGTTTATAAAAAGTAATAAGGTTTTCAAATTGGTGATCTAGATAGTTATTTTTGTTATACAGGAGGTTAGAGCATGTTCGACTAAGCGGGGTTAAATGTAAGGGTTTTCACATCTCAATTTTTCTTCATTGAGATATGATTTGTGTTCACTACTTGTTCCCTTTTTGTGAAGTAAATATTTCCCTTTATGAGTTTTTGATTCGAAAGATAACGAAGTCATAAGTGGCTTGTTGACTCAATTTTTTTCCATCTGGGTCTTGAGCTATCCTTCTTGAATATTCCTTTTTATGTTCCCTTATTCCACTATTTCTGTATTCTACATGGTAACTCCTATTTTTCCATTGCGTGAAAATACTTCTTATATAAAAAACATCTTATTCGGTTGATTTCTTCCTAAAAGTTACAACATTTTTAGGATTAATACCCTTTCTTTCTAATTGAATTTTCTCCTTCATGTCTATATTTTCTCTTCCCACCATATTTGAGAACATAATTATGTGTTATCTTATGTGATCTTCATATTTTCATTCTCCTCTTTTCAAAATGAAGTTTTATTATCCATTTTTATGATGTGAGATTTCAAAAAAAGAATTTTGAAATATTAAAATGATTTTCCTTCCATGATCATTTATTTTATCTTCCACTTTTAATTTCTTTAAGATAATCTTTTTGAACTTTTCAAGACTCCATTGTAGAGGGATATTTTCTCAGGTAAATGTTTTTCAAAAGTTTCCACTTCACCTTTTTTAAAATATCTTTTGAATGTGACTTGTAATATCATCTTTTTATAACAATGTTAATTTTTTTCTAAAAACCCTTCTATGATTTTGCCTCCATTTTTTTATATCTTTAAAATATTATCTCATTTTGAGTTATGTTTTAGGAACCACCTCTTAAATTCATTTATGAAATACTTCTTTTAGGTAATTGAATTTTTGGTACCAATTGATATATGTCTTGAAATCATTTTATTTGACACCAATTGGAAATGTTATGAAACTCATCTTATTCTCACGAGTTATTTATGATATGATGAATGATTTATTTCATGTGGAACATATATGCATGTACATATTATGATGTGACAGGTGAGCCCAGAATTATATAACCCTACAATGCACTGGTAAAGCTTTACATCTCATGAGATGTTATGTATGAGATTAGGGAGTGAACCTAATCCACCACAAGAATCTATCTGATATATGATGATGGTCTTTTGAGTCAACCTTGACTTATTCCTATGATGTCATGTTTTATATTGTTTCCACATATTTATGATTCTATGAACTTATGATATCATTACCTTATGCTATGTTTCCATGCTTATCTCACACTTGTAAAGACCCAAAAATTCCATATAATTTTTTTTAAATTATTTAGGATTATTACAAGCCTGCGAAAATTGATGGCACGTGATTCTGAGGCCCAAAGTGTTTGGAATTATCCATCGAAAAAGTGTTAAACTTAAAATAGCGTGAGTGAGTAGTTTTTCTAAAAAAGTACAATAAATATCAAATGGGTGCCCAGATCAGAAATCTGAGGGCACCATTGGGTTCAGGATAGCGGGTTTACCCTAGGTGCGACTTAAGTTTAGTCGGCGCATGCCTCCAGTGAGAAAACCCAAAATGACATAACCGTAAATAAAATAATTAAATAAAATAATTTTATTTTTTAAATGCTTATAACTCACGAACGATGACTCAGATTAAAAATATGAGACCACCAAAGAACTCGTGAGGGTATGCTTTCCATAGGTAGATCCTAACTTTGGCCGACACGGGCCAACAATGGAAGTTAGTTTTTGGATGAAAATAAAATAATTAAGTAACAATTATTTTATTGTTAAATTATATAACTCCTAAACAATAACTCAGAATTGAAATCTAGGAGTACCGTTGAGCTCGTGAGGGTGTGTTTTCTTTAGGCAGAGCCTAACCTCGACTGACACGGGTCGAGGGTGACTGTTAATAATTTTTGAACCTTTTTAAGGTATGTTCAGTAAACATGCGGGTGACGATTTCTATCTTTTGAACCGGTGCTCGGAATTGAAATCTGAGGGTACGGTTGAACTTACAATGTCGGGATTTGCTTAAGGGAGGCTTAACTTTGACCACAGTAGGTTGGGTGAAAAAGATAGTTTTACGAACTTTTGAAGAATAATAAAATAACATAAAAATGTAATTTTAATTTTTCTACCAACTGTTGAGTGGTGGTGGCAGGACTGTTGAGTTGCCAAGCCATTTAATGGCTTGACTCTTCTGTTTTGTAACCATGCCGTTGAGAGTTAAGTGGTTCATCGATTAAGGATCATTAATGAACATCATTAATCTATCGTTGTGTTAGACACCTTTTCCACCTCTATTTAATTAAGGCTTGGGTTGGGGTTTTTGGGATGGCTGTGAGGAACCTCTCGCGAAGTACCGCAACATCCTCCACCGACAAAGAACGAAAGCTTGGATGACAACGATCCGGGATCGAAGAACACCAAAAACTTCAAGGAACAATGACTCTTCTCCCTCTATGACCACGACATCATCCAACAGTTCACGAGGTAGGGGATTTTGTTATTTAATTCAAGTGAATTACTTTTCTTTTCCTTATTCTTAAAAACGTGATGAACACAGATCAACCAAAATGAGTTGATCTGCAATTCTTACAAAATTGTAGGATGTTGTGGGGTTTTCGAATGGGGTTTTATTTTGCCTTTGATAATTGTTTACAACACCCCCTTTTGATATGATGTTAACGCGGAGGAACGGGCTAAACGAACAAGGCCTGGACCCTCCGCCCCTTCATTTTTGTTGTATTCTTCGCGGGAGAAATTTTGAATTTGACGGAAACGTGAATGAGAGGGTCACGCTGTGATGACGACATCCCGGGAGGCTTGTAGGCGCAGACGGGAGTGAAAACAGAGCTCTAGAGTGTCACCGGAGCCCCGCGGAAGACCCGCCGGGGCGGCACTGGCGCTCACCGGCCACAGAAGGAGGTGGTGCTGGTCAGCGCCACGACGGACCGAAGGGGCGGCCGGCTCTCGGCCGGCTGCATTGGCGGAGGGGCGGCACGCTGTCGCGCACCGCAGGTGGAGGTCACAAATTCGAAGTCACAGTGGATGAGGACCCGTTCCCTGCAGGTACCTTAGACAGAAAGGCGGTGCCACGTGGCAGCACCGGTTGAAGAGTTGAACGGCTCTTTGAGCCGTTTGGGACAGAGGGGCCACGCGACCCCTCGAGCGGGTCGTGCCAGCCGTTGGGCCAGGCCGGTCCGCGGCCTAGCGGACCAAGCCCGCCACAGCCCAGCCCAGTCAGTTCGGTTGGGGATGACCCGAACCCGGTTAGGCGGCCCGAACCAGGTCGGGTCGGGCCAGGTCGGTCCGATCGGGTCAGACCGGACCTGGACCCTTTGTGGCTCAATTTCGCTTAAAAGGCCATATCTTACAAACCAACCATCCGTTTGATGAGTCGTCTGTGGAGTTGGAATCCTTAGGATGAAACAGTCCTTTTGAGATAATCCACTCATGTTTTGGATAAAGTTGGAGTACAGCAGGGTTGGATCATACCTGAATCCAACCGGGCCCTCGACACTAAAATGCCTATAACTCTCAGACCGGACGTCCAATTGACGCGCCGTCTGTTGCGTTGGAACGCTTATGGCACAATGGATCATTGGATTACTTCTTCGTGGGATTTCGTGCTGGTTGAAGTATGACCAATGACTTGGGGAGCGGATCCTCCCAGAATCAAGCGTACTATGTATGAGAAATTTGCAAACTACCCTTTTGGAAAGAAATAAAAGATTCCTTTAAATTTTTATAAAAATTCAAGTATAACTTAAAATTTCCTTAATAAATCATTTTCTTAATAAAAATTAGTTTTTAAAAATAAATTAAAAAATATGGTCATGAAGAAAAATATATGCGATTAAAAGAGAAACAAAATCATTTTTTCTTTTAAACATTTTTTTACTTGATTAAAATTAAAAAGTGAGAAAATTTGGTATAAAATATGGAAAATACATAAATATTCAGAGGATAATAAAATAGATGGATTTTATGAAGGATGGATTCTAATATTCCATCAAATAAAATTAAGGTAATCCCAAAAAAATGAGATTGTAAACTAAATCCTTACCTCTTTGGTGACTTTTAAATTATAACACCTTGAAATAATAAACTTGAATTGAAGCATTAATCATCATTAATAAATATTTATTCATGTTAAAAATATAAAAGGGGTAGTATATACATCACATAAAAGTAAATTGGTGCATAGTATCAAATATGTCTCAATGGAATGAAAATTGAGATGAAATTCCTTACAAAGATCATACCATTGAAGTGAGAATTAATCAAAGAACTGATAATGTGTATCAAATGTAAATCCATATAAAAAATTGTAAATAAAAATTAAAATAATCTAAATTATTAACATGCATAATTTTATAATATCAAAGATAAATAATAAGTAATATGACCCAATGGAAATAAATTGAGTTATGAAACCTCTTACCGTAAGTATGACTCATCATGTATATTCTCTATCTTCCTGAATAATAAACTTATTTTAATTATTTAATTTATTACTAAAAAATTAATTTTTATTATTCATTTTATTTTATTTAATACTATTTTATATTTAATTACATAATGAATTAAGTTTATATCGAACGTTTTGATGAAATTAACTTCATATATTAAAAATGACTTTGTTTGTTTTGACTATGGTAAAATAGGTCATTATTCCATCATCTCCAAAATAATAATCATAAAATAATTATAATTTTTATATATAAATTATAATATTAAACCAACCGTGAAATATTCTTATGAAAAATGAACTATGTTACAATTATAGAGATAGTAAGTCATACGTATGCATAAGTAACATTTCCATTTTTCAATGATCGTGATAGAAAGAACATAAGTATTATTTTATGTTTATATAGTGATCATTATAAAAAAATAACATATTATTTATTTAAATATACTTATATATATAGTAGTCATGTTATGTGGTTATGAAAAATGAATCACATCACTTAGTGGAGGTGGTAACCCACATGTGTGCACGAATGATGTTGTCATTTTTAAATAAATGTAAAGGTGAGAAATTATATGAAATATAATATTTCCAAAATTATAAATATATAACTAATATCATATATATATATATTAAATACATAATTAAATCTATATGTGCATCTTGGGGATGTAAAATAAATTACATCAGTTCTTGAGGTTATTGTCCGTCGTACACAGGAATGACTTCCCAACTACGATGATTTGTGTTAATTTTCCTAAACTTCCACTCCCTTTCCAGAATACCTCAATTATTATAATGTTAGGGAATTTAGTTGGTATATTTATTTACTCTGATAGTATAATAAGGGATGTTTTCCATCTGGTTTGACCGCAAATCTATGTTGAAGTTGATGTTTCAAGATGGCTAGTCGAGTTCATTTGGATTGTTATAGGGGAAGAACTTTGATACAAAAAAACCTATTTTCATTGAGACATGGGTTTATTTATATTCATAGTGTAATAATTTGGGAAACTAGAAGGCAGTTTTTAGGCGCAGGTATGGGAATAGCATCTAGATGAAGGGGCGGATGGGTCAGGTCCTGGTGGCAATGGTCCGGCGCTTGTATATGATGAAAGTTTGAAGGAACAGATGGGTGGGGATAGGAATGTTGCCTCCACTTTGAAGGAGTCACACCTGGGGGAGCCTGATCTAAAGGTAGTGGATTTCTATGGATGTTTGAAATGGGATTGGTGAAGCATATCTAGGTTATACAAGTTCTGGCAGTATCAGAATAGATAGAGGGGTCATGTCCTTCAAGGCTGCTTCCTAGAATTTCTTCTTTCGTGGTTGCCACCTATAGGGAGGATAATATTATTGGAAATGAAGCTAACTCTAAGGGGGTCTCTTATGGTTGATTTATAACAACTATACCTTAATGATAAGGGTTTTAAGTTAACTTATGGTTCAGAGGAGCATGTTCATTTGAAAACTATGTGGTAAGGAACAGGGGGTATGAAGGGGGTGAGTGCATTAGGTTCCTCAGACCTAAACACTATCATCCCAAAGGCCTCATATTACTCAGAGGTTGTTTGCACTAGATTTGTTTCAAAAAAATAGAAAATTTTGAAATTGGAACATCCTTCTAACCATAGTATTTAGGAAAAATCAATACTGGTTGCCTCTAATTCAAATGAGGGAGGGGTGAAGTCACTGAGTAGGTTGATTCCCAATAAGGAAACTATAAAGCTAAATCTAGGAAACTACTTCATAGGTATGGATGTCCAAGAACCATCACAAGTTCTAGATGAGGAATAATCAGGTGATGATAGCTTCATCCAACTCTCAGTGGATATTTTGAAGGAAATATAAGGGAAAGGACTTCACAACCCAAGGAGGAAGAAAGGGAAAAAGAGAAACCAAGACTCATAAAGATGCATTTTTTCTAAGGGGAAAATCCTAATTGTGAAAAGACTATTCATACTTTCCCAAACCAAAAGAAAAAAGTTCATCCAAAAAGGGTAAGTCTAACAAGTCATTTGAATCAAAAAATGCTATGAAGGTTGCTCAATATGGTGATTAATGTGCAAGGTGAAAACCTAATGGAGGAGTATAGACGTCATAAGGGATAAGAGCATACTGGTGATAAGATGGAAGTTTTACATTAGAAAGCATGGTCTTTTGAGAAGAGAACATAAAAAAGGGAATAATTGGAAAATGAAAAATACTTGGAGCTCATTCTTCACTATAAGGAATAATTATAAGAAGGATTTGTCTAGATCAAGACTACAATGGAGGTAGTGGAAAACATTTGTGAGAGAATGATCCTAGTTGATTTAAATGAGGAGAAAAGGGTGTGGGATAATAAAAAATACCACATTTTGGCACAAGTATTCAATTAAGGTAAGATAAATATGGATGAATATATCCAAACATGGGATAGTATGGCTAATCATTTTGAATATCTTATCAAGAACACTCCAAATACAAAGGTAATTACACTTCACTGGGGGATATATAGGGTGTCTGATTTCAATATAAGTCTCATATTTAATGATTTTTTTTCTTCTTTCTATGTTTTATTTTATTACAATTTGATCTTGTATGGTTTATTACTTTTCCCTCAAAAGTTGTTTTGAAATAAAAATTTAATTTTTAATCAAAAATGATACCTCATCTTCAGAAAACCTCTTTAGGTTTACACCAAAAGCCTTCCTAGGAGTGATTTATAATAAAAAAAATGACTCTAATATGTGGGAAGAGGATTAAGGAAGCTATTTGTATAGTTATTTTCCAATCACAAAGGTTTTTGAAGTTTGAATAAAATAGTAAAAGAGGTGTCCTTTAATAAGTGAGGGGAGGGGAACTTTGGGAATTTCTTAAATATTAAATTAATATAAATTAAATTTCATAGAAAAAATAATTTAATCTCATATAATTCTAAGATAGCATGAGTATGTCTCCAAATACTATCATCCAATAAAATTTGGACAATTTTATATTAGTATTTTACCCTTATCTTTTTGTTTTCACCCAAGTTAACCCTTTTTTGACAATTATCATCATGACAAAGCTTTTACTCTTTGAGGGTCTATATAGTTACTCTAGAAATAAAATTGGCCAATAAATGGACCATGGTTGATATTTTAAACAATACTCTAATAAATTATATTAATATTTTATTTTTATAAATTTTAAATCATTTAATAAAAAATTATTTATTATAAAATATCATTTATTATAAAATATCATTGATATCGTTTTTGAAACTATTCATTTAATTTGAATTTGAAAACAACATGACAATAATGGAATTATAATATAATCACTTAAAACATCACTAATGTGTTATATTTATCTAAAAATTTAATTAAATAGATTAATAAATTCAATTTATATTACTATTAATATTTTTAAAATCAATTATTTTATTTTTATATTAATTTAATAAATATTGTGTCAACATTGCATAAGAATTTAAAGAAATAATTTAATTTATAAAAATTAGAATTAAATTATCCTAATAAAAAACCATTTATATTTAAAATAAATAATTATAACTGAACATAAGTTTTTTTATCCCTATCAAAAAATATTATAGTTATTAAAATCATAACGGTGATATTTTTTCCTTTACCTTTTACTTAAATGTTATAAATGTAAAAATAAAAGAAATATGGCACCAAGTGGCCATATATTCTAGATATGGATGGAAATTTCTGAACTCCACTCTTCATATAGGATAAGGTCAAGTTTTATGGTCAATTTTTATTCCTTTTTATATATTTTTTAACTTTATTTACCTGATTTACCCTTACCACGATGATAATTATTTGTTATAGTTACTACTCATAATGACTAAAAATAAAATCATCCTATTTAAAAATTTATAACTAATGATTCCAAATATGGAATCGATTTTTTAATATTCAATTCATAAAAGTGGCAGAATTAAATTTAAAATTAAACTCTCAATGCATGATGAAAAGTATTTTTTCAAGAAAATTCATTTTTCATGGAAAGATTATTTTACATTAACTCTATGAATAGTAATATTCATTATATGAATTTAAATTAATATATATTGATATAAAATATATAAATTCAATTTTTATAATTCCTTATTATAGGTTTTTATAATTAATTATATTATAAAAACATTATTCACTTAAAATTAGTTTTCAAAAATAAACATGTTTTTAAGCATAAAAATATATTTATACCAAATTCGTAAAAATTACTTATTAAAATAAAATTAATTATATTATTATAAATAAAATGGATCATATATCACTTTAATTCCAAATCCAAAATATAATCAGGCTTTAAATAGCTTTATTTAATAAAAGTAAATGACAGTTTTACAAGAATCGATATTTTTCACTATTCACTGAAAAACCAATCTTTTCAAAAAATATGAAAACCCTAAGATAATTTTTATGTAATTATTTAAAAAATTATATAATTTTATAAAATTTAATTAATAAAATTATCATAAATTAATTATATTACCCATTTTGAAGAAAACATATTTTTGAAGCATAAAATGATTTTACTAATCAAAAAAAATTACTGATTAGAACCATTTTTTATATTTCATAATGTGACTAATCCTATTTATACCCTACAATTCAATGACTAAGTTATAATGGTCATATTTAAATAATATATTTTACAGGTTATTTAAGCTCTATGTTGTGTGTCATATACACTATCAAACATAATGTTCTTATTTTAAAAACTCATGGTATTACATAATGTATGATAATATAGGTTTAAATATTGGTTATCCATGGTAATTTATATATTTATTTTTCTAACCTAAATTTTTTTTCAAGTCCTTCATAATGGTTTGTAAAGAGTTTGTGAACTTTCCAAAGCATATCCTCCGGGAGTAACAAACCAAGTGTAATGAAATACCACTTTTCTATGAACCAGGTGATGATTGATTTAATATCAAATCGTACCTTTTTAGGGTTATTACCCTTAGGTACAAAAGTTTCAAAACCACATCCACTTTTAGTTTCCATATAGGAATGTAATTTCTTAGAAACCACTCACTCTATGATTCACCAAAATTTCAAGATATTTTCCTATACTTGGACATATACCTAGGGTTCTTACTAAAGTATTCTAGTAATAATACCCAAAAATAACTATACATTTATCTGATACCAACTATATAGTCCCAAGTTTTTAACACATATCATTATGTTATTTTTAACATAAATATAAAATAAATGGAAACCAAAGATCAATAGGTCTGGTGTCTTTGGAAGACTAGGTTCATAATATATCCAAAATGAAACTAAAATAATATATATTTATTTCAGTGTCCATAATTATATCCTAAATTTATTTGATATCCTTAAACTGCATACGATAACCTAGGGAATACATAAACAAAAGTTTTGAGCTAAAAAGCCCAGTAAGGGAATAAACATGATAATGAAGCATAGCATATGAGTCAAAATTCATAACACGATATCATAAATGAAAAGGATCATAAATAATAATATGGGAGAATGAAATAAATATAATGTAATCATAAAATCATGTCAACATAGGAATGTTTCAATAACATAAAACTTTTCAGAAGCATAAATCAAGGCTAACTACTAATACAACATCACATGGTGGACAGAGTCCCATCATGGATTAGGTTTACTCCCTGATTCTATACATATCATCACATTAAACAAGAAAAATACCTAATTAATTATAGTTATATATGGTTTAACCCATCATAATATGTAAATTATTATGTGTTACACAAAATTAAATCAATTATAAGGCATAAACATAATAATTTTTTATAGAAAGAAACGGGTTACATAATCTTATCTTATTTCATATCCAAATGGAATATCATAATTTATTTGATGGAATAAGTTGTAAAATTATTATTGGAAATTTTTAGGTAAATAAATAATCATAAGACATTAAAATTAATTCTAAGTTAATTTAAGACATAAAAAATGAGCGTTGAAATAATTTTGAAAATATTTTTTTTAAGTGGGTTTTTTGGAAAAAGGTTAGAGAATCATTAACTAAGATAAGGGGGTAATAATTTTAATAAAAATATAAATGGACTAAAAAAAATCCATAATAAAATGGTATGTTTTTTTGAACCATGGTTTTTTTAAACAATTTATAAATTGTTACATGAAATGGGGTAAGAAACATAGAAGTTCCTTTTAATCAGGTTTGCTTAATGGATGAAATTGAGAAGTGAACCTTTAAAACTTGTTTATACACATCAATTAAAGATTAATTAATCTAGGTATATATGTGTGGAACATAGATAACTAATATATAATAAGTAAAATATAATATTATAGTGATAAAGTGAGGTAATAGAGATAAATAATAACCCCAAAAAATAGGGTGGTTTGGAGAGATCCCTTACCTTAGGTTCCATAATCTTTCTCCATTTTCTCTTAACATTCTAAATAATCAAATTAAATTTATTAATTACTTAATTAAGAACCATTTACGTATATTTTTTTATTAACTATAATTATATTATGTTCATTTATAACCATTATATTGTGATATAAAGTTTAATTTCACTATTCTTAGGGTGTTCATTTCATGGTTCCAAGGATAGATCACTTGTGGATAAATATTGGTGTTCTTTTCAAATGGAACTACAACTATAGAAGTGAAATGAAATGGTATTCATGAAATTACAAAATTTTAAATGTTCCCAAATATCCATATGTGTTCTATAATAGTTATGATTCATTTAGTAGAAACATTAATGTTTAACAGTTAGTTCATTTAAGCAGTTTTACCAACCATCACAAACTAGTTATGTTTTACTTAATATTATTACTATATATTCATTCCAAAATTTGAAAAAAAAAATATATAATATAAATATTTAGGCCATTTTATACCATTATAATATAATTTAAACCTACCATGAATGTGTTAATGAAAAACAAAAACTTGACATCCACATAAGTGGTGAACCAACATAATATGGATAGTGTTTTCCTTTTTACAATAAGAGAAGAGAAGATGATAAATTATATATATTATATTAAAACTCTAACATTACAGCATATATATGATACCATAGTTATTATTCCATGTTTAATGTATTTTTTTTTTGGATAATGAGGATGAAGAAAAAATAAACCACTTGGATGAGGGTATTACCTTATCCTTTGGATGTCTCTTCTTAGGCTTCCACTTAAGGAAACTTGGATTAGTATTTTTATGAGAAAAATGCTTATAGGAATGTATATGAGATATGTAGAGATGATTTATAAGATTTTTCATAATATCCAAATCTTATAATGTGTGAGGAGAAGGGGTGGTGAGGGTGGTAATTATAAGGGGAGGAGCGGGGCATTTTTAAATATTATATTCATTAGTTTATTATTTTTCCTCAAAAATAAAAAAAGTGATGAATATTATGACTATATATAGTACATTTTTAATTTAAGTTAAAACTAATAGATTATTCCATTAACCTTTATGTAATTAATCATATATTTATCTTATAATGTTAAATATTGTATTTTTCCATATTTCACTATTGACCAAAAATCCAACTATTTAAAAAATACCAAAAAAACTTACCATTTTTTAATTTTTAGATTCCAAAAATAGAATATATTTTATGAAAATAATTTTATAAATTTAATAAATTTAATTCTAAAATAAAATACTTATTTATTTGAAAAATAAAAAAATTTATATTATGGTCATTTTTTGACCCTTTGAAAAATTAATTATGGTCTCAAAAAAATTATATCATCATTATAATACAACATAATATTTATTTTTAAACCCATTTTAGGAGAATAAACTTTATTTTAATTTATTATATTGTTTATAAACATGTAAACAAAAAATTTATGTTTCACAAAAATATAAACACTAATTTATCATTTTTAAATCATTTATTTACATATATCATGATATAAATATGTCATATTCTCATTTTATGAGATAAATAAATGTTATTTTACACTTCCATAGGTGAAGTTTCTATTCTAATGATTAGGTTACGATTCCTAATAGTTAGATTACTATTACAATAGTCATATTACTATTCTAATGGTCATATTTGTAACAATTATATGGGTTCCCTAATTTCTATAAATACCAAATATTTCATTATACATTAAATTATACTTTATCTTAGGGTTATATTTATTTTCATTTTCAAGATGAATATTACATTAAAAATATTCTACTTCATTTTTATAGTGTTATTTGTGAGTGTGGTTATTCCGATGGATTGAGCATATACAAATTTTCATATTTTTGTTATATTATTTTCTATTTGTTTCACTTTTTGATATTTTAAATTATTATGGACATGGTTATTCTTTAAATTTAATGTTCAAATTAATATAATAGAATGTTTTGGTTTTATTATGTGGTAAATGTTCATTATATAATACTACATTACTAAATATTACACATTTATATAAGAAGGGAAATCTCATTGATAATATTATGGGACCTTAAAATAAAAAATTATCAAAAGAAACTCATATAGGATATACTTTCTCTTGAAATCATTTTGAAAAATATTTTCCACCCTCACTCATAACTGGCGGTGTCCTAATCTCATATCAATCCTAGATAAACACTCAGATCCCCTAAATTGACTGAATAAATTTTTTATATGAGGAAGAGGATATTATTTTTTAAATATCACTTGATTCAACCTCTAGTAATACACACATATGTGTGAAGAATCATCACCCTTATTAGTGAATAAAATAGGATCACCCCAAGGGAATATGATTAGTAAAATAAATCCCTTCACCTCTAGGTCCTCTAATTGGTCCTTAAACTCTCTAAGCTCCATAGGATCCATCCTATACAGATGAATGGATATAAGCTCAATTCCTATAATCAACTTTTTCATGAACTTAGCCTCTATTTGGGTGGTAACACTAAGAATTAATTAGTAATAACATCCTAAAATAGTTAATAATAGGATAAAATACCAATTGTATATATCTTATCCTCTAGATAAACACTAGAAAAATGGGGTAAAATTATCCCCATATGCCTATAATCAAGTCCCAAATGACATAACTATAAATTACACTATCCAATAAAGGTATATAAATCACCCTTAATAGATTTAAAAGATGATCATCAGTGATAGAAATTGATGCATGCATGATATCGAGTTTTCTGATCCACCATAAGATCACATTTGAACTGTGCATCTTTAACATAAAGAAATCCTAAAGAATATTATTCCCATTGATTATTATATAATACTATAGACATTACAAAATAACATTGTATTGAACCCCTAAGGGAATATTTATAGATAACACCCCATACAAATACTTCACCACCAACCCCAAATCATTGGATATATGAGCATATTTAAATTAATATTAGGCTCCCATATTTAATAAAATTGATGATAGGGTAGATTAAATGATAACCATACCTCAAATATTTTATGGACAATTTTCATGATCTATGAGAGTGTATTTGATGGCATGAAGATAAATTTATCCTTGAACCTAAGCTCATATCACTTTAATCCCTTAAGGGGAATCACCTTTAGGACACTATTGTCCCTACCTCTAGGCACCATTTCCTCCTCTATATCCTAAAAAACTAGAATAAACCCATCTAACACTCCTTAGTGGAATTATTTCCCCTTATCTATAACCCTGGGTTTGTCTGGAACCATTCCCACCAACTAATCATAGTGAAATACCAAACAAATATAAAAAAATATACCATATGATATAAAAATGATATTCCTTAAATATTATATCATAATTGGTAAGAATATACCCTGGATTCCCATACTAATAGCATTAAACATAATCCCACCCTCTTAAAGGAAGATATGAACCTATACCCTAACTTTCCTTCCAATCATTGCCCTGGTGAGTAATATCAAACCTCAACTTCTTACTACTTAAAAACTCACTCACATTCCCAAAAAAAGAAACATGATGTCTATATGGTCTACCCTCAATTAGTTTACTCTCATAAATGATGGAATGTTTCTATACCTCTAAAAAATATTTCAGGCGAAGGATATTCACAAATAATTGGATAAAATTCCTAAAACCATCCTCAAAATTCCTAACCTTGGTAGTATCATCTCCCACTAACATGGGTGAGAAAAATAAAAAAAATTATAAATTTAGTGGAACAATATATCATATAAATTTATCCTTAAATAATTTAAAAAAAATTATGACCCTATATTCCCTTAGAGTCTCAAGGATAAATTGGTCAAAGAAATTATTCTAGAAATACTTCCACGATTTCCCCACATACATTTATATTTAGACCAACATATCCCACCCATGGTTGGATAAAACATGAAGTATATAGGTAGAAAAATTCAACCTCCTCTATGGAGGCATATTTATTTAGTGAAAGATAGTCTACAAGGACTTGATATATTAATTAATATCCTGTCATTCACTCTCCTTGAAAAGAGAGATGGATGTTGTATCTGGAATTCTTTGATCAAGTACAACATGGATGACCCATATCTTAGCATCCCATGGACCATAAAATATAATACCTAAAGCAGGATCTCTTTGAGCTACTGATCTATAGGAGGTACTTGCATAACAAAAGGATCTATCTCAACTTCCAATGGGGAATGCTCATTCTTTCCCTCCTCAATATCAAAAGGATCATGTCATAGTGGAATATCACTATAATTCCAAGCACATACCTGAGAAACATTTCTATCACAATTCATGATATCATAGTTTAGGATAAACAGTGACATAAAATTCAACCTATTACTCTGGAAACACCATGTGATATAAGGGTTTCACATATCTCAACTTGATATATCCCGACCTACCCAATCTCAGGGGTCAATAAAAATACATAAAGGATCTGTGTAACTAGTAATTAAGAAAATAACAATGAAACCTAAAAAATGAATTTTTTCAAGGATAATTCCACTAATAACTTGTATAGAAAAATGATACATAACTTATTATTAACAATTTAAATGACTAAACCACACATCATAACCAGGATATCAACCATATATAGGCATAAAAATGTCATGTGAACCCTATATTCCAAAGATGATGCATGAACAAACACTCTTTCTACCTCAAACTAAGATTAAAATAATAAACCATAAAATGTGTCATATTTATTAATAATCACCAAATCATAACACTAAAAAACCAATAACAACAATTTTACCCTTGATAACATAGACTTTCCATGTACAAGGGGTAGTTACTCTTAGGTACAAGTCATATCTAAAGTCCTGAAAACATTATACCTCCATTTACCATTCCTAAATAGTAAAAAAATAAAACAAGGTTATAATACCACATTTTAATGTCCCAACATGTTCAACCCAAATAATATCTAAACCAGTGGTGCCACATGACCTCTAGAACACCTTTTCATATGCTAGAGGTTTCCAACTAGTAGTTTGTATTGATGAACTACTCATGGGAAGACTATACCCTCTATCAAATAGCTATAAATAATAATTTAAGTAGTAAAAATAAACTATCATCATAATATAATAGCTTAAATATGGGTATTAAAGCTAATATCCAAGTATAAAAAAGTAGATCACATGTTATAACAAAATAAGGGCAACTATATTTCCATACAATTCATACATAAGTAAACAAGATCTCTCATGGGTCGATCATATATAGTAATGGTCCAAAATATATAAAAAATATAATAGAAAAAATGGACCCAAGTACCTCCCAAATCATGTTTCCCAACTCTAACTATGAAACTTCAGCACAACCATCACCATAGGGCCCTTTTTTTTCTTGCATCCAAGATCATTAAATCTATATGTTCAATGAGATTCCCATACAGGGTGTCAAATCGACTTAGTAGAATAACCATGGTGTCCCTAAAAATCTAGAATATATCGATGTGTACATGACATGGTATGTTAATCAATAAATGAAAAGTATTCCCATCATGGTATGGGGAAATCAATAGCTAATCCATATATAACCATAACTTCTTTAGACAACATAGAAATTAGATGTTTCTCACATGGTTTGAGCATAGAAAGGGGTGAATAAATCCATCACCAATCATATTAATAGTTAGGGTGATTGAGTTATCACCATACAAGAATATACAGTGAACAATAAATTACCATGATATCTAAAAATATGAATAATATATTGTTATCTATTTAGTCAGGGTGAATAAGGAATCAACCAAACATAATATAAGGGTAAATTATGTGTTTCTAACTCATTATTCTAGGTGAACTAGGTATCACTAACTCATCTCCAAGATGAGAGAGGTATCACTATCCCTACAGTCTATGGTGAATGATGAATCACCACATTTATCTCTTAAGAAAGGATGAAATACCACCAAAACCTACAATAAGTGAACAATACATCACTATATTTATTAGCATGTGTGGATGATCTACCACCCAATCCATAAGAAGGGTGAATGGTATATCAACAGCACATACCTCAATGTTGGATGAGACACTACCAATACCTTCAAGAGGTTGAATGATATATCATAGTGCTTACTAACATACGTGGATGATATATCACTAAAAAATATGAAGATTGGATAATATACCACCCCATCGTCTTCATATGATGAATGGTTTTTCAATAAATCCAAATGAGGAAAGATGAGTTTCTATCATAATAATCATCAAGGTGACTGGATTAAAACCATTTTATAATGAAACTATTGGGTGATATATCACAATCAAGAAACCATAGAAATCAACATACCACTAAAAATATATTTAGAGTGAATGATAAATCACTAGTCATGAAATTAGAGTGATCAAGGTATCACTAATCATTTATTAGAAGTTATTGATACTTTACTATTTAAATAACCCTAAGTGAGTGATTAGTCACATAACATTTATAATTTAATTGAAAAAGTTATTTCCAAGTTACCAAGTATTTGGATAATAGAAATCATCCAATTATAAGAGTCATGCTAATAAATCCAACCATTCTAGAGTCCCCTAGTAAGGTCACCTCACTACTTTCCAAACTCATACTCGAGCTTTTCTTCCACTGAGGAATTCTCTAGGACACTTCACTATGCTCTCTAGGTAATAACATAATCAATTACACCTATCATAGTATTACTTTACCATATTTCTAAACACTTTAAATTGGGTGAATGGTCATTGATGACCATGTCATCAAATAACAATCCTCAAAGGATCACTCACATCCCCTAATACACTCCTAAGAAATAAACAAAACAATTTGGATTCCTTTTATGGAATACACACACATTTTCCAATACCCATAGATCATGAATCATTCAAAAACTCAAATAAACTGACAAGAAAGTTTAGGAACCACATACCTAAAATTATTAGGAACACGCTCACCAAAGATCATAAGTTGATTCAACCTTTCATAGAAGAAATAAAAAAAACTGGAATAAACCCCCAAATTTGGTATTTTAGGTGGATAATGATTAAATAATGATAAATAATAAGAATATATATAAGAGTATGATTAGTATTACATGTGGTGATCCTTTGGGATAGATGAAAATTTGATCCAATAAAAAATGAAGGAGATATATCTTGGAATAGGATAGAATAAAAGGGAGAGGGAAGGGGTAAGTTATGTGATTAAGAAGAAAAAGTGGGTGAATCTCATTTAATAATATTTTTAAACAATTTAATTTATTAAACTATAAATTTTTTAAAAATAAATTACCCAAGATACCACTGGGTACATGATCCTCTATGAATGGGTATTTGATACCATATCAGGTACCTCCCTAGGGTTATCAGGTGGTTGGTGGCCCTCCAAACCCTTGCCCCTTTCTGTCTGGGGCCACTAAGTTCATAGTCCCCTACACCTGGAACCTAGTGTTATCTTTCCTCAAGAGGATAGATCCCAGACCAAGTATAAATCCTAAAAAATTGACCCCCAACCTATGTCAACTCCTTCAATGAACCAAAACCATTGAACTAGACATAGTTTGGATAAAATTAAATTAAATTCATACCTCAAAATATATAGGGTGTTACAAATTACATTTTGGTTTTAGGGTTTCTCATTTTTATCAAAAATTCATGTATTTTCTAAAACAATCTTGTTTCTTTTGATTACTTTCACCTTGTGGTTACAATAAAGGTTTCTTTAATTATCTAAAATTTTCTCCTTCAGCTTATTTGATTATTACTTTTTCATAAGGAAAGAATCACATTAATTAAGTTAAATATTACTTGATTATTCTCCTCTTAAACACCCTTATCTTATCCATTTAAGATGTATTTGGTCATGCTTGGGTTTATAGAGTGATATATAATTGATTTATATTGATGTATGTTAGGTTGGTTGGAATGTCCTTACAAATTTATTAGCATTTGATCATTAATTCTCATTACTTCTTATTGTGGTGATAATTTAATCTTTGTTTCAGGTTGGTGATTTGGGTTCTCTATATTTTATTTATTATATTAATGTGTAATTATCATGATTTTTTTCATTGGTTTTTTTGAATTATAATAATGAAGATAATGAACTAAACCTAAATAAATTATGGGAAATGTGGAAAGCATGTTTTACTTATTTTCCATACTATTTTTTATATTTATGATGATTCATGTTTAATTTCTACTAGGAATTTAGAAACTAAATTATGGTTGGTTGAATTGAGAAGATAGTAAATTAATGGTAAGTTTAAAATCTGTAAATTGTTATGTTAAACATGATATTGTAATATGATAACTATATATGATGAAATGGATTTTTGTTTGTATGGTGTTTGTGGTGTTTCATTGAATATAAGTTATTGGAATTGTTTTTTTATAATGTTTATTGACTTCTTGTGGTTTTTTTAATGTATATATATATAGGAGTTTATGGTAGTATAGTTTTAGTTATGGTGGTGTAGTGAGGTTCATGTGTTTTTGTGTGGTATTTTTCTTAGTATATGGGATAGTTCTTGAAATATTGGAATAGGTGATATGAAATTGGATGGGTTGTGGTGAGATAAATGAAGTACTTGATGAAACAAATAAATTTGTGGTAATAATTATATTGTAGTTGATTGTATGAGATAATTAAATTAATGTGTCTAAAATAAATGATGTGGTAGCTAAAATATAAATGTTATAAGTGGAATTGGTCTATATAATATTTTAATTTATAGAATTAAATGACTTAATAAATAGTGTGGTTGGTAATTTATTTCTATAGATATGGTAATGAAATATGAAATGATTGGGAATTTTTTGGTTTTTTTATGGTGATGTTGGAGTTAGTGTGTGTTTTGGTAAGAGGAGGCATCGGTTCATGTAATTGTGAGTTGGTGATATTTTTTTAATGTTTGTGGTTGTAGTAGTGTATATGAGTTAGATTCATTGTTTATTTACTAAGGATTTAATATGATTCTTCCACATTTTCATGAGAGATTATGGGGAATAACCTATTGATTATACATGTATTCTGAATTATACTTATATATATTTTGTTTACATATTTGTGGGTTGTATTTAGTGATAGAATAGGATCATACAAGTTCATGGTGAGGTGATTGGCTAGTGTTCATGGAGTTATTAATTTAAGATTTTATCTTGGTATTATTTTATTTGGAGGAGTTATTTATATATGAAATTATATGAATTTTATATTATGGATAAGATATATATTTGGTTTTATTTATATATTTTATCAATGGTTTTTTATCTTTTCTATAATTTAGATGCTAATGCTTCCCATTACATGTGTTTGATACCATCAATGCTAGTTTCCAACCCATGGCCTGTTGGAGGCGGGCTTCAAGGGTCACTCTCATCTTTACTACTGAATAAATATGGTTTCTATTAAAAATGGGTTGTGACATGAATAACTTGAATTAACGAATTGTAAATTATGTGGTAATTGAATTATGAATGTTGAATATGTGAAAGTGGAAGTGTCTTATATGATATTTTAATTATTAGAAGTTAATGTGGTTAATGAATAAATGTAATGTTGTGAAATTAGTAATTTACTATGAAAGAGGAAGTTGATGGTTTTTGTGTGTGGTTATGGTGGAAATTATTTATGTGTCTAGAGGTGGTAGCAGTTATTGATGTGCATACTAGTGATGGTATGCAATAGGATGTGTTTGTAGAGGTTTTTGGACAAGAAGTGGGACATGGGTTAGGGTTTCATGTTATTATATATCTATATGTGTGTGTGTGTGTGTGTGTTTATATATATTTATATGCATATGTATATGTATATGTATATGTATATATTTATGTATATCATATTATGTTTTTTTATTTATTACACACCACTACCTTAATCGAATAACCTTACTGATGTCCATATAAGGTTTTGAGCACCGAGTGAACTCCCAACATCTAGGATATGGGTGATATGGATGGATGAATACTCCCACTCTCCTATTATCTCTTCCAAATATAGTGTGATGATGTGCTATGTAGATGTGGTATATGGAAGTGGATATGCAACAGTGATTATATAGTCTAGATATGTGGTGGGTAGCTATGATATGTTGTATGTGGTTGTGGTATGTGACATTTGGATTTGGTATGTAGTATGTGGGTGAGTTATGTGATATATGGTAGTACTATAGATCATGTGTATATGGTATGTAGTGTGTGGCTATGATATATGGAAGGGATGTGAGTGCCAAGATGTTTTCTATTGGGATGTGAGTACAACTAGATTGAGGGAAGTGGGTGTGAAGTAATTCCTTTGATATATTTTCATGGTATACTACTTTAGGTATATTGAATATGGATTTGGTGAGTGAGGGATAGTTATATGGGTTGGTATTTAACATTGATTTGGGACATGGATTAGTTTCATAACTTGTTCATTGAGGATTAAGTATGATTCTTCCACATTAGCATGGGATTTTTCTTATATAAACCTACTAATTATACTTTTATACTCATCCCTACTTCTATATATTATTTTTATAGATTTATAGTATGGAGTTGGTGTTTTGGATGTAAAATAATAGATCGTGGAATAGTGATTGGTTGGAGTTAGAGTTTATGCCTTAGGATTGTTCTTTGTATTTTCTCTATAGATGTTGTTTATTTTGTTTTTTATGCCATTACATGCATATTATATCATATTTTGGATTATGGAATTTTTTATTTTATGGGGTTTATGTTTATTGGTGGATTGTTTTTATCATTCTCATGATTTAACAGGGTAATGCCCCCCATATTGTGTGTTTTATACCCTCAGTCCTTGTCTCCAACTTATATCCTATTAGAGGTGGGATTCAAGGGTAACTCTAATATTAACTCCAAGAAAAATATGGGTTATATAGGGGATGGTTCATGACATGAAGTTACCCTATACTAGGTTCGAATATCTATAGAGACAACTCTAATTGGTTGGTTAGTCTAAGTTAAAACACATATACTGATAAGGTGTTAAAGAGATTTAACATAGATAATTCTATAAAAGGGTTTATAATAGTGTTACATGGTGTGAGTCATATGAATGTTCAGAATCCTTATATTAATATAAAAAGGAAATACATTAATGTGATTCATTATGCTTTGATTATAGGGTTAATCATGTATGTCGTGTTTTATACTCAACCTGGTATATCTTATGTTTTGATTATTACTAGTCGGTACAAATTAGATCTTGGTAAAATTCATTGGATTTATATTAAGAATATATTTCAGTTATTGAGAAGTAATAATAATTTATTTTTGACCTCTTGGAGGTTAATAAGAGGTCATTTTTAAAGGTTTGTACAAATGTTATCTTCTAAAATGACAAGGTTGGTTCCATATCTTAATCAGGAATTTTATTTTTCCTTAATGGTGGATCTATTTTATGATATTGTAAGGGGTTTATTAACACTTAATATAACTATTGGAAGACATCATAATACCATCCCAAGATAACCCATGCATAGAATATATGAAATATGTAAAATGGAAATGAATAATAATATAAACTTTATACCTTACAATAAAGGGAGTCTATAATAATCTTTCATGCATGATGAAGGTCACTAAGTAATGATAGTAATAACCTTTCATATATGTTGTATCCATGGGTTTCACCTAAATTATCCATCATATATATGGAATCCCACTTCTGTTCATGATATTCTAGCATCTCACATGCAAAGAAGAAAGTGGAGAGAGCTTATAGAATAGTGTAGTCTCATCCATGCAATGTATAAGCATCACAACCACTACCATATCATGGAATCGGTATTTATATCACTCTAAGGTAGTTTGTAATTGATTCATGCATTAAATAATGCATTATAATTCATGAGTTAATTCCTTTACTAGATCATGCATCACATGTATGAATATGAATACACTTCTGTGTTATATCTCGTGTAATGCTTCATTAAATGATAGCTTATATGAGATAACCACTCAAATAATTACCGTTTATCATTCATTCATCACTAAAATATTCCCATGATACATTCAGAGAAATGTAATATCAAGGTATACATCAAATCCATATCATATTATATTGGATCCAATGTATTCTCAAAACTCTACTCAAGTCCATGTTTAATGGAAATTTAACACTAAGCTTATTTGTGATGGAATCTAACAATTGTCTTTTATCATACCATATGATAAGGAATGAAGTGAAATGAAAATCATGTTTTTATTTCCCTAATGATATGGTTGAATCATTAAATATGATGTCCTTATTTTATTATATACAAATAGGCTTTAAGGCATATTACTCCCTTAATCTATAACTTTCACTAAAGCCTAATAAAATTTTTCCCATTCCACTTTATCTTATATCATGTATGATAACTCATGAAATCATATCCAAGACAATTTTTTATATCTTTTAAAAAAATTAGAAATTTTTCATTAATTTCACCTTGTATCACATAGTATGTAATACCTTATGAATACTCATCCAAAACTCTTTTATATTAACTCTAAAACATTTTTAGGGTAGCTCTCTAAGTTAAACTCAATCCCCATTCAATCATACATAAAGTGTGACTCCATGACCCTTAATATTTTTGAAAAAAAACTGAATCATTGAATCCATAAATGTAAGCAAAGAGTATCCTCTAACATAGTGTCAATGATTCTCAAGCTATAAAGAGATCTAGTTTGGTCTCTATAAAATACATATATATTTATACTTGTTTCCACTAGGTACATCTCATGCTCGTGTGAATTCTCATAAATTTCTTTTGTCTAATACATCGAGTGACCATGGGACATGGTATATGTCAATACCATATAGCCAAATCAAAATTTCTCTACTATCTAAGTATAGACTAAACTAATTTATGAATACATCACATGTGATTGACCTTTCTGGATGAGAACATCACTTGCCTCATATTTGAGTTTATAAGCACATCATATATACTATCTAGGTGAAGCTTCACACTCCATAGTCAATCTCAATAAAGGTCCCATAGGTTATAATCATCACATAAAAGGAAAAATCTCATCTTGGTTGTGATCCAACTGAAAACATTATCAGAAACATACCCAACCACCCACTAATTAGCTAAGACACAGTGGCTTACGTAAGTAAGGTATCAAAGTATAAAGTTTACCATGTTAGGTATCTCACAAACCTTGGGTAATGGGGGTTGAATATGATCCAAGAACCCCCATTATACCACAAACATAGCGTATAACACTTAATGTGGTATACATAGTGGGTCATCCAATGCACAAAAACACTTTTTGTGCCTCGTGATCATATTTTGTATCTCGTACAAGAATTATACTCATGATAACATTAACATTTTTTCATTACCTATAGAACTCCATGATGAACATCGGTTAGGGATAAACTAAAATTCATACTTTGAGATGTCAATTATCATTAAATTTCACAAAATTTATATCTAAAAATACATGTATACAACCAACATGAAATAATGATAAAATGTATATTGCCTTTTATATGATACATTTTATATTCTTAAAACTATTTTAAGAATACTTAACAAAATCCAAAATAATCACTAGTTTATCATATCGTATATGAGAATCTTCTCAATTGGGTTTATGTTTGTTGTATTTTTAGGGTAATCTTAACTAATTATAACTATATGTAATTACTATCACATCTCTATGTAAATATCTGATAAATATATCCCAATAAACTTTCTAGTGAGTAACATCTATAAAGAAATCTATTTTTAATAATGGTGAGATTTAAGAATCATATTCCTAATGTTCTAATACTTGGATATATTTAAACTCCTTAACTCTACAACATCATATTGTATGATGTTAACTTATGTTGTCTACTTAGAACTCTTTATAAGTTTAATATCATAATTCATGGAACCCTATTCTATCAAAAACATTCCTTAAAATAATTCAACAATTTAAATTATTTTTTAACAGAACATCCTAAAATCCTTTAGGAGAAAATAACACTCACTTTCACGAGAATAATTCTTTATGAGATAGTAATATTAAATTTTTATGGTAACTAAATGTAACTTTTTACATTTTTCCTTACCATTACATGTCCTAAAATATTTAGGATATAATTATATTTAGACTAGTGTAATCTTTTACTTGTTAAATTTGAACATCTTTAAGTTTAAACATGATACCACTAGACTATTAGACATTATAATTACATTATAATGACATGATAATTCACACAAACTATTTGAGTTAGGAAATAAAAATTATCACCATTTAGTAGGAATATTTAAAAAAATAAACTATTAAATTCATATCACATATGGATTTATATGTGTTTGAATAATTTCTCTCTAAAAAGAATACTATTTATCAAAATGTGTCACTGATGGGTGGTAGGAACATCTTCCCTTGTATTATAATAAATAGTTGGATAAACTCTTTATCTTGGATAAAATATTTTTATCCTTATATCCTATTCAAAAAAATTTATAAAAATGATGAATCATAAACCATGAGTATATAATTGATCATATTATTTTGTTCATAAAAAAAATTTAATGAAAAATTTTCTTATCACATAAGAGAAATGAGATAAAGATATAGATCCTTTTAAGATCTATCTAAGCATGATATATTCTATTACATTCAAATACTTCATGTAGAAAATCTTACTTGATCACTTGAATGAAAACTATAAGAACTTTCAATTATTACCTTGATTTTTAATTATTATGTATTTATAATATTTGTAATGTATACATTTGGTATCACATACCCTTCAAAAGTGAAAAATAAAATTCTATAACATTGATACCTATCATGGAAATTCCATGGAGTTTATAAAACCCCTTTATGTAACATTAACAATTCCATCATATAGAATTATCACTCCTTCCTAGTTTTACCTTTAGGTTTCAATGAACTCATTTATCTATACTAAGAAATACTATTGGACCCTCCAAAAAACATTTCTTCTTCCCGCTTGAATTTTTACCCCTTGTACTATTTACACATCACCAGAACCTAGACATCACATTCCTAGTTCATCTATTCCTAACCCTTGAAAATATCGAGAAAACATTTCATGAAATGAATCATATTTTTGGGACATTAACATAGATGGAATCATGATTAAATCCTTAACCAAAATAATCCTTAAGGAACCACTAGTATCACCAAGTCATTAGTATATCCAATTATATTGAATATATGAGTAGAGACTAGAATTTTGTAGGTTACTTTGCATATAATTCCTTTAAAATCGTAAGTGAATCATTTCATGCTTATCATAATCATGTAAATTCATTTTTTGAACAACTTCAAAACATGGTTACTCAAGAAAGTGTTTATCTAACAAATAGACACTTTCTTACTTTATAATTTTTCTTATGTTTTTAGTCAAAGGTGTTGTTTACTTTATGTTTCTCCTTCCTAATGATTGATCTAAAAATTAAGTTTGATTATGATTTTATTATCTATAACATAATATTTCATCAATTGAATATCATTTTTTATTATAATTTAATAATTAATTTTATTAAATGTATTCCCACTAAAATGATGACCCCTTTTTAATACATCATATCCATTGGTATGAAAAAGATCCATATTTCATCAGGACTTAAACTTGTTTGTTCATGTAAATAGTTTGTGGCTATATCTAGTAGACAACACTTGTCAATCATATCATATATTAATCTTGTATAATAAAGTGTACAAACCTTTTTCTAATACATTATATGGATAATTGAATCTATATTCCTCTGGTATTCTAACCATTATAGTTTCTTAGCTAATTATAACACAATAAGAATGCCAATAAAAAATAAACTAATCATTGGATTCACTGTATCACCCCTGGTATGAGGTATTTAACCCTTTTTTATGACTTTTTATGTGTATAAAGTGGTTAGGTAATGTTTGGGAGAGTTTGGAAGGGTTTTGGGAGGGATTTCGGGATTTTATAGGGGTTCACGGTTTGAACACGGTTAGTGAAACCCATGAGGATTATCTAGGATACTATGCACAAGGAGGTTGTTAGGTCCACAAGGCTGAATACCCTGAGGGGGGTGAATTAGGGTATGGATAATTTAAAATTAATGCCCGTTCTGATCTTGTTTCGCTGTTAAGAAAAACACTCTTCTCTCTCTTTCATGTTGCACAATATAATCAGAAAGTAAAGCAAGTACATGACATAGCAATTTTACTTGGTTCACCGCTAAGGGCTACATCCAAGGAGCATACGCCGACAAGTTGTCGGTCGCACCAAATTCCACTATACTTCACTAGCTATGGATTACAATGTTCGGGCACAGTCACTCTGTCCCAGGCTCACTACCTTTACAATTTTAGGGTCATCTCACTGCTTTCCCAAGGGTTACTCCCTATTTCTCTCTCTCTGGATCACTACTAGTGGATAGGATCACCTTCTTCCTCTTCCTATGCTCACTGCACTTATAAGGGATACATTCACAGTTTATAGACTTGTAGGTATCTTCATTTGCATGAAAGCATGCATCCTCAACTGTTGATAGATGCTCTGTTGAAGTCCAAATTTCATCCACTGATGAATACCCCTTTGCCTCTGAAACACTGGGCAACAACCTTGGGAAACACATTCGCAAAGAACCCTACTTTGCGAGGCTCCCAATTTCGTGAGGCTCAAACAAGCCTTCGTGAGGCTCCTGCCTTTTCGCGAAGCACTCTCGCGAATCACTACCGTGAAGCACTACTGCGAAGCTCAGGTCGTTGCAGAGCAACTTCCCTTGCAAAGCTCACTGATCCAACGCAGAGCACACAACATTCACAGAGCTACAATATCCTCCGCGAAGCTCCTCTTTCATGAAGCACATTGGCTACACGAACCACCTTCGCAATCCGAGAGAAAAAGATCTTCTCTGAAAATTCTCTCTACTTCTCTCGAGGGGTTCGACCTGTATTTATAGGCGATTCCACCGACCCTCGACCCTTCCGCGTGAAGTCAATGTCACGTCATCTCAAATCGCGAAGCTTCGAAGTTTCCGCCAGAATTTTTTCTAAATCGCGAAGCACCACAGCAATTTTCCGATCGCGGATCTCATCGTAATCGCGGAGCATTACCGTCAACATTTTTTGCACCTTCGCCGCGAAGCTCCCTCGCGAAGCCCTTCATCACTGCGATGCACTTCAACTCTGCCATTCGCGAAGCTTTAACATAATCATGAAGCATCACCGCCTCCATTTTTCTGGTCTTCGCGAAATCCAATCCATGCATCCTATCTTCGCGAAATTCATGCCTTTTCCATATAAAAATATGATCTTCATGGAAATCCTATTTTCGCGATGCTCACCAAACTCAAAATTTTGGACCCCAAAAATTTGGCAAACACTGGGAAACAACGCCACCTTGTACTGCTCTTTTGTACCGCCTCCAGATCATCCTATCCTTTGTCATCATTCTTTGTCAACATGGATTGTCAAAAAATTCTCTGGAACTCGACAATTCTCCATGGAAACCTGCCTTGTCAACAAACACAATCAACCCAAAAATACTGCAATGTTACCTTGAGGGATTTTTTCCCAACAGAAGCAGTAGGCTATGGGTTGGTGAACGGTTAAGGCACATGGTTTACAAACCATGTGGCCACCCCAGATAAAGCATGCAACTTAAGATAGTGAGTTTTTTCATAGTTGGTGCATGGTTTTTCTAACTGTTCGGTAAAATCGTAAAGGGTCCCCTTTGGAGCAGTAGTAGGCACACGGTTAGCACAGAGTTTTCCAAACTATGTGGCTAAACTGTGTGTAGCTTAAAAAGAGGGTTTTAAAAAACAGTTCTTGGTCAGTATTTTCCCAAAACACCCCATTTTTTCTCCCAAGTGACCCTAATTTGTTATTTCCTCTTCTCCAAGGTTAGGGAACCTCTCCCACTCATTTTGGAAATGATTTGAAGGTTTTTCAAGTTGCTTTTAAGGTGATTCTCCCTTGGTAAGTATCCTCTCTTGGTAGTTTTATGGTTTTTATTAGATATGTCTCTCTCCTCCTTCTAGATTCTTAGATCTACTTCTAGTGTGGGTAGATCTGGGGTTGTTTTTGTCAATAATTGTGATATTTGGCCTTGTTAATGTTAGGGGAAGGGATCTAAGGAGATTTTGTGGAATTTTTTCCCAATTTTGGTGTATGGTTGTGTGGTGGGTCAATTTCACCAAACCATAAAGGTTGGTGGATTCACTCTTGACTCGTTTTTTTAGAACTAGGAAGATAAATTTAAAATTAATTGTTTTTTCTTGAAATTGATTGTGAATGTGATGTGAGAAGTTTGGGGGAAACCCATTTTGTGATGAATTGTGTATTTTGGAGAAAATGGGTTATTATTGTGAAATGTTCTTAGTTTTTGGATTCTAAAATGATGATTTTGAAATCAGCGGCTTGGTAGATTTATGGGAAATGGTTTGTGAAAAAATATTTTTTAATAAAAATGTTCTTTTATTGAAGTGTAGTTTGGCATTTTTAATGGCTTAAAAGTGTTTTCAATAAATGGGTGATTTATTGAAGTGGTTTTTTCATGTTTTTAGAATTTTTTATTAGCTTAAAGGTTTGTTTGGTTTGACAATTTTGGGGTAGAATGGCTTAGCATGTGTTGGTTGATATGATTTTGGTAATTTTTGATTGGCATGTTGTCTGATTTTAGTACTTGTTGTTGGCTGGTTATTAGATTAAGTGATTAAACATTAGTTGGATGGGATGGATAATGGGAATGAAGTACCACCATCAAGAATTGGAATATGGTGTGAACTACCACAATAAAAAGGGGATGGTGTCAGATGTGATGTTACATCATCAATGGTAACACCTATATTGTCTGTTTTTTTTGTGTGTGTATGGTTTAGTTGCATGTGTGTCCATGCAATATGAATTTGGGTATGCCAATATGAATGGGGAAAATGGGGAATTACATGTCTGGTTGCTTTCCTTGAATATGTGTTGATTATGGTAAAAAAATTGGTAATGGTTTGTTTGTCCTGTTGAAAATTGTAGCATTATTTATTGGATTTATATAATTTTTTTATATAAATGTGGTAATGGGTTCTATCCTAGTGGAATATGTAGGGAAGTCATTTGGGAAAAACCAACTGAGAATTATTACTCACTCTTTTCTTTGGAACTTGGGTGATTTTTCAGATGTTGTATTCTGAGACATAGGTAAAGGTAAAGCATCTCACTTTGTTAGTGGTTCATCATGATGCTTTGGTTGTTTTGGTAATGCGGATCTTAGAGATTGGTGTGGATATGTGGAGCTATTGCTTGGGGTCTTTGAGTTTTTTCATTATATTATTCCACTTAGTACTCTGATTTGGTAATTTATGGGATTGGTTTGGTTATATTTTTTTCACTTGGTAATATGTTGAATTGTGTTACTTTTTTGACATGCATCTTGTAGTTTTGGTTGGTTATGGCATGTTTAGTTGGTTGTTTTTATTTCAATGGGAAAACCATCCCCCACTTTTTCTTGAATCCCTAAAAATTTATCATTTTCCTTTAGCACCTTGGGGATATTGTTTAAGGAAAAGTATCACTTCTACCTCTACTCAAGATAATGAGGAGGGTTAGGATGTTATAAGTGGTGTCATTTTATTTGATCCTTAACTTATAAGTGAAATCATTCTTGTTTGTCCTTTGGAATTCATTGTTAGTCTTGGATTTGGTACTCATTATTGGTTTATTCCTTGAGTTGGGATGGTATCAAGGAGTAATATTTTCATAACTTGAAATGTATAGAATAAAAAGACATATCTAAACTTTTTATACTAAACTTCAAGTTACCAAGAAGTTAGGTACATAAGTGCTTTGGAGACACTTATAAGAGTGTGGTCTCATTGTTGTGGGTTTAGCCAATGAGAGGAACATTGAATGCATTATAGAAATAACTTCCCACTAGGATTTTATATCTCATTTAGAGTAATGATTTATGTGCTATATGAATGTGTTGATTTTTGAAAAATATGGAAATTGTTTTCAAACATGGTATTTTGAAAAATAGAATAGTTATGGTATTTTGGAAATGTGTTGATTTTTAAAACATGGTGGATTTTTTTTCAAAAAATGATTAAACATGGGAAATGTGGAATTTGGAAACCATGGTTGTGATAGTGCAATGTGATGGAATTTGAAATGGTAATCCTGCAGTTACTAGAGAGTGAGACTTATGGTGCTTGTGTTGTGTTGATAGAATGGAATCGAGTAGGCATCATAGATACCAATCAATGGAAGCAGTAAAAAATCTGGTTACACCTGAGCCCTAGGTGAACCATCAGCTAGTTCAGAGCATAGGGAAAGCCTTTCAGGATAAAGACAGTGGAATAAAAGGGTTGAACTGAGGAATGTAGACATTTCGATTTACTTTCAGAATCATAATCCACCTATCTTTCAGGGTGATTCGGAACTGGAAATGGTGGAGGTGTGCATGAATATGATGAATTGCATATTTTATTTCCTAATCACACTAGTGGACTTGAAAGTCAAGTTAGAAACATGCGTTTTGGAAGATCTTGCATGTTAGTGGTGGCAGTTAGTGGTCTGAGATAGAGTGGACCAAGGTGTGGCATGGGAAGATTTTGAGGAATTGTTTAACAATTAATTATATCATTGAATGTTTAGAATTCATATAATGATGTATTTATTCATCTTGAATCAGGTTAACCTCTCGGTGAAGGATTATGTAGCTAAATTCCTAAATTTAGTCTAATTTTCACTTGAGGTTGTAGCTAGTATATCGTTAAAGGTTCGCATTTTTGAATTAGGGTAGAGGTAGGAAATCCATTCAAATATTGTGGTGCTCTGTATAATGGATTATATAGAGATGGTAAATAGATAAATGGTGGATGAAATGGATATCTTGGGGGATATAGTGGAGCAGGTCTTGTGATACCCATGGGAAATTGTGGAAACTCTAATGTGAGGAGAAAGTAGAATAAGGACACTTATTTCTAGGGTGGGAGTATGTCTCAAAATCCAATGGTAGGATCTGTAAATATTCCTCTAAAACGTCAAAATAAGACAGAATGTTTTTATTGTGATTCTACAAGTCACATGAAGCGGGATTGTATGAAATAACCTCAAGCATGTTATAACTGCAAGAAGATGGTGAATATTTAGCATTATTTTTGTAATACTCTGAGGTTGGGTGTTTGTGACACTCCTCATGGGTCACAGGCATTGTATGCCTCGATAGGATGGGGGAAGCGACATACCCCCCCATTATCAGATTAGAATAATCCATGGTGATTTGAGGAACACCATGACTAATCAAAATGGGATTAAAGAGAAGAGTGTATCCATTAAGAAGGTGTTTGGAATTGAACAATTTGTGGTGGATGACTAGTTAGGACCATCCATAGTTAGTGGTATGATTCTTTTTAATTCTACCCTTATGAAAGTGTTGTTTGATACATGTGAAACTCATTCTTTCATTACTTCATGTGCTATTTATTTTATAGATTTAAATGTGGAAATGATGCCTTCAGTTTTAAAACATCAAACTCCTCTGGGACAAAGAGAGTTTTGAGCCTTTCTATGTAGAACATGTGGTATAACTATTGATGGGGATGATTTGACATGGTATTTATCAGTACTTGAGATGGATTATTATGATATAATATTTTATATGGATTGGTTGACAATTTTTAAGGCCCACATCGATTGTTATGTTGGCATCATGGTTGAAAAGTAAAAAGTGGAGAGAGATTAGAGTATAGAGTAGTCTCGGCTATGCATTGTGTAAGCATCACAACCACTACCATCCCATGGAATTGGTATTTATATAACTTTGAGGAAGCTCCTCAGTGATGCGTGAATTAGCTCATGCATTATTATTCATGAGTTAATGTCTCAGTTATATCATGAAACAAATGCATGAATGTGACTACATCTTGTGTTACATCTCATGTAACACTTTGTTAAATGATATCTTACATGGGATAACCACTCAAATAATAATAATTTATCATTCATTCATCACTATTATATGCCCATGAAATGATAGTAGAAATATAATATCCAGGTATGTATCACATTCATATCATATTACACTGGCTCCAACATATTCTCAAGCCTCTCCTTAAGGCTATGTTATATAGAAACATAACCCTAAGGTTGTTTTAGATGGTAGATTATGATTTCCTTCTATTGTACCATATGATAATGAAGGTAGTGGCATGAAAATAATTTTTTCATTCCCCTTATGATATAGTTTAATAATTTAATATTATTTCCCTATTATATCATATACAAATTGGATTTAAGGTATATTACTTCTTCACTATTAACTAGAAGAGTTATAAATAACCCATGGTGGATTATTCTATAATAAAAGTAGAGTATATAATTGTATTAGATAATTTTAAGGAAAATTTTTGGATCAAGAAGTTCATTATTGAACTAGGGATAATGACTAACATTTCAGAATTGATGGAGCATAATTATCACTAATTGATAAAGTATACATCCCTTGATCATGTAATAAGTTTTTCTTAACCAGTATGATATTTTTTCTCCTACATGACAAGTTTGACATTTGGGACCTTGATTAAATTTTGATGCGAAATGAATGATGATTCTTAGTCGAGTAACATGTGATCATCTATTTGGATGAATGACAAATTATGTATTATTCTAGTTTGGTAGGTTTATTTTAGAGAATTGAGAAAGTATGAGTTGAATTATATGAATTTAACATGTTCTATTTATTGTGATTTTACTTGATATCTTGGAAAAATGGATTTTATGAGAATTCATATTTTTTAAATAGATATATCTAGTAGACATGATTTTTATGGAGATATGTATGTTTGATGGAGATCACATAAAATCCCTTAATACCTAATTAAAAATGACATTTTCCTAGAATTCACTATTTTATCATAGTTATGGATTATAAATTCATTATCATTTTCAATGTTACTAAGACTCAAAATGTTGCATATAAGGTTTTTTTATAGTGTTTTTTTGTACAAATTTTGTTCTGCTAAGAACCAAAAGTTCTAAAACATGCCTTTAGGAACCTCATCTTGTAGAATAAGGTATGAAATTTCTAATAAAGGCAGCACCTGATGTAAATGTATAGATGAAGGAACTATGATCCAAATTCTCACACTAAATTTCCTTAATCAAACTTGAAAAACTTCTAGAATGAAACATAAAATGGAATATTGTAAATTCATGCCAACACAAAATAAAAAATGGATTTACGTGGTTCTAAGTTAGTTCTACTTTATGGGAGAAACATTGAAATTATTTATTATAAATGGAAAAATAATGGTATAATTGAAATATTTCAAGTTATATCAATCCATTTGAATAAGTGGACCCATCCAACTATTAATATAAAATTCAAATCAATTGATCCAATTTCAATGCCTACTAATCTCCATGGATGACCCTCTAATTGGTCAAAGCCACTGGAAGTTTCTCATTAAATGCACCACCTCAACTTATGATCCCAAATGAATAGTTCAAGTAATTTTTTTACTCTTACATTTCCCTATAAATAATATTACATATACTTTTAAAACCCATTAAGTTATTCTTGTGCATTTGATAGAGTTACTCCTATGTAATTTTCATCTGGAGTTAGTCGTCACTATTGCTACTACTTGCCTCTATTTCTAGACTTCCCTAATTTTTCTAAACTTATTTCATCTAGTTGTTATAATATAAACTCCCTCTAAAAGATATAATGACTTATCTAGAAAAAATATCAACGAAAAACAAAAGGTCACCCACTTGAGAATTATTTTCTCGACTTCACCAAGTCCTTTAAATCACTTGGGAAATTATAACATTATTTAATTCCATAGAAATAGTTAGTGAATCTCTATTTATTTCTAATTATCCAAACCACACTAGGGAAAAAACACTCCATAATTCCTAGACTATGAACTTTGTTATAATATCAATAGGATTGTGATTTTTTTCTATCCTTCATAGATGTGGCACTCCATCTTTCACAAGCTTTCAGATGAAGTGACACTTCAACTAAATATGTTTTTTTCTTCAGTGAAACCACATATTATTTTTAATATGGATTGATATATAATTAACATAGAACAAAATTTTATTCCCCCTCTTCCTTCCTCGTTCCTCCAACAGGCCCCTCAACCATATCATCTCTTTCCCTAATTTTATTTATGTGTTTGAAAGTGAAATGACTAGTTGTATTATAGACATCTAACTTATGTAAGATCCTCCTTAGGTAAACACAAATATTGTGGTACTTATCCATGTTTATTCATCACCTCTATAGTGTATATAAATCTAACCTTATAATGTATTATCTATTCCAAAACATGTAGCTTTTCTTTCTAAACCTTTTAGATACTGAAGTATCTACTTTATCACTTCTCAATGATCATTTCCCATATTTTCCATAAACCTATTAACAAATAACACTAACTAATAAATTTATATCATGATATAAATCATATAATTCAACAAACTTACAACCACTAATTCATAAGGATAATTTAACATGTAAATAGGGGCATATTTCATTCATAGTGTTTTTTATTTGGATAGTTTGAAATGTTCAACCAATGGGCTAGAGAAATATTTGGATCCAAACATTCCAAACCTTAAAAATATCTTCTTATTGTAATCTGAATGATGAAACATCAATTTTCTATGCTTCTAGTCCCTTTGAATTATCATCCTCAAAAAAAATTATATTCCCTGATATCCTTTATCTTGAACCTTCAGGACAAGTCTTCCTTAATCTCTTTAATTTGTTTTATGTTCATACCCACCAAAATAATTTCATCCAAATACAAGAGAAGTATGATGAAAATTTAGTCATTGAACACAATCTGGTAGAACAAATGAACTTTTATTCTTCCATAAAAGCATTGACCTTTTGGTTCCATTACCTGAGCTCTTTCTTCAACCTATAAAAACTCAAATCAAGCCTACATACTAGATTGATTCTAAATTACTTTAATCCTTTTTTATTTCTCCATTAATATTTTCTATTAAAAATATATAATAAGAAAAGTTTTTTATATATAATTGTTCAATATATTAGGATTCACTTGAAACCATTCCAAGTATTGTTCGGATTGCTGTGTTCATAAAAACTGGAGAAAATATTTCACTGAAATACACTCCTTATGATTGTTAAAATCCATTCATAACTAACCTTTCCTTATACCATTTAATATTATCCACTTATCCCTTCAACTGGTAGACCCATTAATTCTTTAGTGATCTCTTTCTAATAGGAAATTCTATTATCTCCCATGCTCCAGATGCATATAGGGAGTCCATATCTTCTTTAATCATTGAATATCATTGTATTGAGTCACTAATACCCACCATTTCTTCCAGGATCTCGATTTCTATACTATTCATAGGGAGTAGATAATGAAAATAATATTTTAACCTTTACATTTTTCTTATGACTCTAGTATACTACCTCAACTCTTGAGTTTACACTCTTTCTAGAACTTCTTCCAAAACTCATCCCTAGTTTTCCAAAGTTCCTGACCTTTCCAGTATATTTTATCTTAGAAACGCCTCTAGAATCTAACATCCATTTAAAACTATACCTTATAGGTTATCATGTTGTTCTAGAACATGAGTGATTCCTAAACTATTCAGATCATCTAGACATCCATTCAGATCAACCTTGGAATGATCTACCAATTATTTTTTCTTAGTTATATATTCCACCAGGTTATGATACTTCAATAGGATCCCTTAATTGAAGTAAGAAAATTGGATTTTTATAACCTTAAATATATCATTATCCCATATTTGAAATCAAAATTATTCACCACTACACCTTACAAAGAAACATGCTCAGGGCATTACTAATATCTTGTCCCTCTTCTTAGTATCAACATGTACATAGGCGATGCATCCAAAGAATTTATGGTTAGAGACATTGACTGATATTCTGGTTCACAACTCTTCTATAATCTCCTTCCCTAGTGGTGTATAAGTACTCCTATTTATGAGGTTTGATTCATAGTTAACTTCTTCCACCCAAAACTCCTTTGGGAACCAAGAATGTAACCACATGCTCTAGTATCTCTCATTTAGTATCTAATTTATCAACTATACCGCACTATTTTTTCTGGTGTTTTAGGAACCTTATTCTCAAAAAAAATAATTTCTTCCAAAAGAACCTCCAGAACTCACTGCTTCATACTCTCCACTATTAGAATACCTTAATCACTTGAGATTTAAATTAGCCTCCTTTTCTTCCATGTTTCTTTATCAAAAAAAGGTTCTAAAAAATAAAACTTATGATTGAGAAAGAACACTCACACTTTTTTTGTTACATCATCGATTAAGGTAACATAGTATAATGACCCTCTGTGAGAAAAAACTAGTTTATTCCCCCATACATTATTATGCATTAGCTACAATTTCTGTTTCTTTGGTGTCTTGCCTTTCGTATTTAAGGAAACCTTCCACAATTTTCCAAGTATACACTCTTCACATGTTCTATACTCCATGTTATTGAGTTTAAATATTCCTTTATCATCTATTATTTTCATCCTTTTTCTCATATATGTGCCTAAGATGACCATGCCACAACTTTTTCATTCCATAAGTTGTTATTCTGACAAGTTTTACTATAGTAACCTCAATTTTCCCACTTATAAGGCTTGTAATGTTTTGGAATTATTAATCCACAAGCCATTAAAAAAGAGTAAAATTGTAAATTTACCATAGAAAATAATATTGGATAAATTATTTGATGGTTTTTTTGCTTCCAAGTTGTAATTTGTACCCTTGGTCTCAGATAGTGTGAAAAGTCCATCCTAGTGGGGCCATGATAAAAAATATATTGAAAATAATATATTATTTTTATCATGTTGTGAATATTGTGATAAATTTATGATGTCTAATCAATTAGATATTTAATGGGAAAACTAATACTGTGGTTGGGTTTGAAATGTTGGGTTTACCATGGGAGCGCTATAATTTTAGTTTTCCTCAGAGTTCTAGGTCAGGACCTTAAATGGGTGTTTTATTTTATTTTATTTTTTTATTCTATCCATGCTCCCATTATATCCTAAATTTTTTCATGAAGGTGGGGAGAAGACCTCCCATTATTAATGTTATGGAAAATGGTAGGTGGTGCAGGCACATTGACCAGGGAGGCTGATCGGATCTATATTGGGACATGGAAGTCATAAATCTTTAGTGATTCACCATCAAGGTATGATTCAAAATTTTGATTCTTTCCCTATTCTTAAATTTTGGTTTCCATGAGTTGTATTATAGTGTATATTATATCCTTACTAATATTGGTTTGGTGTGGGTAATAGTGGTGATTGGTGATATATGATCAGCCAAAGTCCATGGTCAGCAATGGGTTGAAAGGGCATAGATGAGGGTTTCTTGGCATGGTTTTGGTCAGATAGGGGATATAATTTTACCAGGAAATCAAGGTTATCATGTGGGAAAATAAGTTTGATGAGAGGTGGTGTCATTATGGGGAGTAGCGGTGGAATCATTTGGGGTCAACCATGGTGGATGGAAGGTTTGGTGGGTGATGGTCAATTGGTGAATCTAATAGGGGAAGCTGTTATAGAAATCATGGCCTTGAAAGAGTAAGAGACACATAAAAAAAGTAGAAAATAAAAGAAATATAATAATAAAATAAAATAAAATAAAAAGATGTTATGGGAGGATTAATTGTAGATAGGATTGGGGAGACACCCCATCAATTGTCCCCCCACCAAACCATAAGTTCATATTTTAATAATAATAATAATAATAATACTATTGTTAATGTTGTCATAACTCCTTGTTTCAATCATAATTTCCTCCTTTGAAATTGGATTGATGATCATTCCATAGATCATAATCAAGACATTGAGGAAAATTATTCAAGACCAATAAGTGATATAAAATTCCAACTTACTCCACATTACGTCATGTAACACCTTTTGTGTGTGTTATGATGAATTGCATAATTTTCATCAGGTATCCTGAGTATGTTTTTTATGAAGATCATGATGGTGAAATCCATTAGACTATCTGAGGTTATTTATGTGGTACGTTATGTGACTTTTGAATTTAAATCTATATGACTGATATTGTAGTTTGGGATAGTCCTTAGTAGTTCCCTTTAAGCAGAATGGTATCCTAGAGAGACTTATAGACAAGTATGGAAGTTAGAGAAATTACCTCCTTGTTGTACATCCCTGAGTTAGGACTGGTGTAATATATTTGTATTTGAGGAAATTATGTTGATTTTTCACAAATTTCCCATATTATCCTTGTGAATTTTTTCAATGAAAATAGTGGATGTCCTCTCCCTCCCACATTCACTTAAGGATGTAGTCATAGGATCCAAGGAGTGGCAGTTGATGTTCTTCCTCAATGGATTCTCTCAATATACCCCTAGGTTCCCATGATTATTAGATGAGGGATATTTTTATATTGGTATTAGATACTCACCCTAGTTTTTTTTTGGCCCTTAGTTTGGTGTGGGTACCCAGATACAATATTTTAAAACATCATAATGGTAGTGTAAATTAAGCAGTAGGGTACCCTTCATCATGGAACGGGGTTTGGGTTACCCATCCATGGGATTGTTATCCCTTGAATGTCATATAATAGGATGAAGTGTAGGTTCCCAACTTTGACCAGACCCCTTATCCAGGGTCTCAGATGTGAGGTGTTCATGTAGGCCCTTTTGGCATGAGGAATTATTCTAGAAATAAATATTTTCCAGTATATTTTGTTGTTCTCACTATGTGACAGGAAGGTGGTGATGTTGGTGCATGTTCGGTGGCTCCTAGTCAATGATCCCTCTAGGTTGCAATCTTCTCAATGAGATCCCTTGGTCCTGACTTGGTAGTTTGGGTTGCAGTTTCCCTTAGGTAGTCATTCAAGATTTAATCACCTTTGAGGTGGATGTTTAGGGAGGTGTTTTCCCCTAAGAACAATGAATAAGGAGATGTCTTCCGCTAAGGTGTGGGGTTATTCATGGAGTCCTCATTATATTAAATGAGTGGATGATTATTTCACTCCTTACTTTTTTATTAGTGTAAGGTTTATTTATAGGGTCTTTATCCTATGTATTGATTATATTATTAGATTATTTTTATTTTTCCCATGATACATGGGTTGAGTTTATTAGGATGTGAATCCATATATCATTCCCTATTTGGAGTTATCCTCATTCCTATTTGATTTGGGCAGTTGTATGGTTCGACCTTCGGTTGTGTGTCAACCTTCATCCCAAGGCCCTTTATATTTTTTAGGTATCCTTCAAGTTATGCTTATACTCACCTATACATGGGCTTTGTTCCCACACTTGTTATGTTTGTGTATGTAGAATACATGTTAATTTAAATATTGGTGGGTATGGAACAATAATATTTTGTGAAGTTGAATCTTAGTGGGGCCTAGTGGATTTGTAGTTGGTAGTGCTCAGGATGGGTTTGGTGTGACAAGGTAATTTACTTGTTTCTTAGTCACTCAAGGTCAATGTGATGTATTAAGGTTTTGGGCCTTGGGTTTTTTCCCTTTTACATAGGAATCTATATTATAAACCTTGATATGTTTATCAAATATAGGTATTCATATTTCTAATTTAGTTAGATATGTTTTCCTATGAAGTTTTAAATATTTTTTATTATATGGTGATGTATATATGATGCATATTGTGTAGGAGGATGCCTCCCATTATGATATATGAATTCTTGGTGCTAGTCATAGTCCCCCCCCCCCCGACTATTATAGGTAGACTTGGGGTGGAACACTCGACTCACTGCTAGACCATGAGGGGACTTGATGGGTCAGGTCGTGTGAGATTGCTATTAAAGAAAGGTTGGTTCTAGGGATGGAATTTGGAGATAGGTGTATCATGAGCTTAATTTGGGATATATGGGGTGATAATGCATAAAGTTACTTAGATTTGGTTGAAAAACTAGGTAACCCAATTAGAATGTGGCAACCAATGTATTACTATGAAAGGTTTTAATAATCTATTGACTAATTTGAGTGCCTAGGGAATTGGTTGTTGGGTAAATTTGGTAGGTCCATGCATCATATAGTGGTCAGTGCATTGTTGGTTTCATTATGTGATATCCTTCTTTCTAAGATGTCATCATGTGGTGAGGATATTGATTTCCATTATATAAATTCTTTTTCTACATTTTCTAAAGGTGAGAGATAGGCCTTATGTAGATGATGGGAGTAATGGGATTACTCGTAGATGTGCGATATTCTTGGGTGATGCTCTCTTGATATTTTATATGGCTTGGTTACTATGGTATTTATCTATATATAGCTAACAATAGGGTTCAATCATGATAATTAGAGCATTATCATCCTATATGTTGGGTCGGTATCCACCACCCATGTTTATTGAGACTCAAGATCCCCTATTTGTGGGTCATTTTACAAGTAGGGTCGGTATTTGATAAAATGAGATTGTATTGAAATTTTTTTCAATAATTCACTGTTAAAATCTCCTCAATCTATTTTAAAACCCAAGTAAAATTCACATGTTGGTGTCATCATGTGTTTCTTAGGGAGAAATTAGAATTGAGCCTAATTTTTTCTCTTTCATAAAAAAATCACCTTTGGATGATTATTTTGGAAAATACATGTTTTTAATTTATACATGTGATATTTTTATGAATAAATTGAAGTTGGTTTAAAAATATGAATTTTGAATAGTTAAACATCAATTTGGAATTAAAATGTGTTTTTAGATGATGATCTTAAATTATTTATGTTTTTTAAAATCTAGATTAATTTTTTATTTTAATGATAAAATGTCATTTTGAATTTAACAAGATTGAAACATAAATTCATTATTTGAAATGTACTTCCTAAAAATATATTTTATTTGAGTTTGTCAAGATTTTTCTTCAATAATTTTTTAATTGTTTCTATTTTATGAAGAATTATGATGATCCCCTATCTCATGATCAATCCACCTATCATGCCTCACGTATTTGACTTCATGGTTGTTAACTACGCCACACATCAACCTACCACAAAGGAAAACTCAAGTAGTCACACTCCAAATTCATGATTAATCAAGCTACCATATCATCCTCACTACAACCCATCATTTAGGAACTCACGTGCTATTGCACCCACAAGCTACCACAAAAATACCTCACAATCAATCCATATACCCAAAAATTCCACTAATTAACCACACCTCCTCTTCCTCCCTACTGTAATACATTATGCACACCTCTTCTAAGCAGTTGTATATAAAGGTATACCCATGGTCGATCATCTAATCGCATCCACCTACTACATTCCCTTCAAGCTATCACACCCCGCTCCTACCTCCATGTGGTCAATCATATCAACCTCAAACTACTATAGAGATACTATGAGTTGGTTGAATATGAATAAATATTGGGTTATAAACCATGAATTCATGTCCTGATGATAACCACTTCAAGCTAGGAGATTCAAACCAAGACGAATGAATACTATTATAAACCAGAACTAGGAATCGATCTGAATAGGGGGGTTTGGGTTTGATTATTTTAAGTAGAGTTCCATTTGATGAAGATGAATAATCTAAGACCCACCAATACTAATTATACGTTTTTCGCAGATGCTGAAGCAATTTAAAGTTTTAAATGTTTTCAGGGAGAAGACAATTAACTGACCGAATATTGAACTAACTGGGAACAATGACCAAGATGAGTTTATGAAATCAATATAATAAAGAAGATATGATATTGGGGATCTATTGAGGTATTGATCGAATAGATTTGAAGCTGGATGAACATCAAACTGATCCAGACTAGTGTCAATCAAAACTGAGGATTTAACCAAGATTGAGTGAAAACCATTTAAGTCAATGATATGATTAAAAACTTAAAAAATTATAATTAAATATAGGATAAATAAGACACTCAAATCTATTTTTTAAGATGATTATATGGGTGTCATTGTAGATTTTAAACCACTACTAATATGAGAAAATCCAATGAACCTGAACTGTCAAAGTGAGGAAGTCAATCAATTCAACTATCAAAGATGATGTTTTTTTATTATTGTTTGTTTGAGAGATCAAAGATGGTGGTGGATCTAATTCATTCCCAATACATAATTTGTGAGTATATAAAGTGATGTTCACCAGGTTCTTGGTGTTATGACTGAAACAAGTTAAGGTCAACAGTGTTGGGTGGATGCCATAGTTGATCTAGTCAAAGTTGTTATAACTCATTTATGATGTATCTTTTTGAGTATGAGGATTGGTGAAGGATGATTTAAGATCAATTTATATTTGGAATACGCAAGTGTAATTAGAAATTTTATAGAATGATAAGACCAATAATCATATGGAGGTTAAATCTCATGGATCAAGTGCTATGTCAAAGTTGATGGATCGATGCATCAATATTTTGTTTGTGTTTGCGTAAGGGTATTTTGTGCTTAGGATTATAGCATGAGGATAACCTCAAACAATGACCCATTAAACATTTCACAAATTTCAATGTAACTAAATTGATAAATTATAGGAATCCCTTAATTCTAATTAAATTTCAAATTCAAAGGCAGCACTGCTACCCCTGAGATCACCATTCCAGTCCTAAGTGCAGTGAAAACCAAGCCTAATATTGAAGCCTACTCTTTTCTAGGCCAGGCCTACCATAATTAAATTCTAAATATGATCCATCACATATATCATTTTTCATTCAAGTCTTCCAAAACTTATTTCCACTTCACTAAAAACCATTGAATCACATCTAATCATATTCTTCTTGAATGAGTTCATAGCACAATCGAAGGGAATGTTTTAATAAAAATACTTGTTTGATGATCACATGGAGAAATATCAACCATCTATTTATACACATGCTATAAATAAATAGTAATGAATTTTTTCACATAATTTTAGGGATGTTTTAAAAATAATAAAATCATTGGATATGGAAATAGAATTCATGCCACACATATGAAGGAAGTTACTGAAGTGTAAGTAATGCCTGATTAATTTTCTATAAAGTGGAGAATTTTTCATTGGATAAGGGGTTATATCCATGATTACTCGATCAAGAATTTAGTTTTTATACTTTTCTTATTTTATTTCATTTCATCCTATTGTAATTACTCTTGTGATGGCACACTAAGCCATTAGTGTTTGAGATGAGAAGATTACCTTCGCCCATACTAATAAATTTGATGCATAATTAATAATTATATTTTTTATCTCTCTGGAAGTATTTGATTTTTTTAATCTGTAAGATATTTCCACTATTTTATACATTTTAAATTCCTCTTATCTCACTTTAAATTTACATACACATACCACCTGGAAAGTCTCCATTTCCTATGATAGTGATTATTAAGATGAACTGAGGGTGATGGGAGATATCTAATCATTGGGATAGTCTAGGGTAGAGGTTGTATTGATCATTTCACTCTACTACCTAATTCAAAATCACTGGGTAAGGGTGATAAATTAAGATTCCATCTAATTAAAGAGAGAAATAGAGTGTAAAATTGAAATTATGATTTAATAAGTAAAGTGAGGGGATATCTAAGGTTAGGCTCCAATTTCAAAAAAAAATCAAAACCAATCCAATCCACAAGTTGCAAGAAAGTAGATTGATTCGCATAAGGTGCTTGGTGTTATACTTAAAAAAAGTTACGATCACCAGTGTTGAGTGGAGGTTGTGGTTGACCCATTCAATGTTGTTGTAGGTCATCTACTTTGTGTGTGTTCGGGTATGAGAATCGAAGGAGTCCAAATGAATATCAGTGTTATTTGGGCTATGCTAGGGTAATTGGAAATATTATGACAAGGTAATGCCAATGCATCAAGGTTAAATATTGTGGATCAAGAGCTACATCAATGTTGATGGATCGCTGCATCAAGGTTGTGGATATGGTCGTGTAAGGGTACTATCATGGTTGGGATGCTTGTGTGTGGGTAACCTCAACCCGAAACCCATTTAATGTTGCATAAAGGTCAATGTATCTAAATTGAAAAGGTTCTTGGAGCCCTAAATTATAATTAAAAAAATCAAAGGTGGTAATTATAGCCTCAAGATCACTATTCCAATGTTGAGTGGAGTGATGACAAGGCCCAATACCGAAGACCACCCCTTTTTATGTTAGGACTACCATAACTAAAGTACAAACATGGTCCAACACATATATATATTTTCATGAAAAGCTTTCACATCTGATTTCCACTACTATAAAAACCACTGAAGCACATCTGCTTGAATTCTTCTAGAATGAGTATAGAGATAGATCATGGAAAGGGAATGTTTTAACAAGAAAATTATATGGATGCTCGCATGGAGAAATTACAACCCTATAGCTATACACATAGAGGAAATAAAAAGTAGAATAAGTTGAGAACAAAATTTGAGGGATGTTTTAAAAATATTGGAATCATTAGATATGGGAAAGGAATTTGTGCCACAAACATGAGGGAAGATACTAAAATGCAAGGAATCTCCGGTCAATTTTCTATAAAGGGTGGAATTTTTCACTGTATAAGGGGATACTTATAAGATTACTCAATCGAGAGGTAAGTTGTTGTTATTTTCTTTATTTCTTTCATTGCACTCTATTATAAAGACTCTTGTGATATAACACTAAGCAATTAGTGATTGAGATAAGGATATTCCATTCACCCCCATTTAATGAATTTGATGCTAAATTGATAATTATATTCTATTTATCTCTCATGAAGTATTTTATTATTGTAAGTTATGGGATACTTCAACTATCTTATGCCTTTTAAATTCTATTTCTATCACTTTTAGTTTGAACACATAATACACATGGAAAGTCTTCATTTCCTATGATAGTGAGTAGTGAGATGAACTAGGGGTGATGGGAGATATCTGATTACTGGGCTAAGCTAGGGAAGAGGTTTTAGTTATCATTGAATTCCACTTCCTAATATGAAATTACTGGGTGGGGTGATCAATTAAGATTTCATCTGATTAGAAAGATAATAGGAGATTAAAATTGAAATTATGATTTAATAGTCAAAGTGAGGGGATATTCGAGGTTAGGCCATTATTTCTAAAATTGAATTCAAAAAAATATAATCCAATCACTTATTTCACACATCAAACCCATTAAATAAAATAATAGAATATCCAAAATAATATTTTCTTTAGTGATAACCTGAGTCTCACTTTCTTCATTAATTTGGGTTCAAAATATTGTTTGTTTATGTACTCAAAACACTCTTATCATCAATATCCCCCCACATACTCAGGGTGTGGAATCCTCTATTTATGGAGTCTATACCCCCAATATAAAGAGCTCATATGGGGTGTGGGATTCCTCAATAGAGTCAGTATCCCCTAATTATCATGGGCATGAGATCTTTCACTATAGTTTCATAGAGGTTACATTATAGATAGGGTCATTATCCAGGAATGAGATCTTCTATCTCATCCTTCATGTATGGTCAAGTATCTATGTTGTATACCTATAGTGTGGGATCCCCTATCTATAGGTGTGTTTATATATAGGGTTGGTATTCCCTCACCCCATATAACAGGGTGTGGGATCCTCTATCTCATCCATTAGAGGTTTCATTACTCCCTTGTGAGGAAAGGCATGGGTGGTCTTTCTATAGAGATCAATGTGGTGTGGGTTCACCAATGGTGAGGTCGGTTGCTTTATCAACCTATTTATTCTCCTCAATGAGATTTAGGGCCCTTGCTATAGTTTGGTAATTGGAATAATTTTGTTCAATGTGCAATATCTGATTATGATCTCCTGGTTGAGAGTGTGGCTCCAATATGATCAATTGATAGGGGTCAGTCTAGCCTATTATGCACTTTCACACATCAAATGATGAGTGTGATGAGCTGAATGTTTGGATTGGGAACCTTTTCTAGTTGGTATTTTCCTCTTCATTCATACAAGACATCCTTGTTGCATATATTTTTTCTTGTGAGAAATAGATATATAGTAGACGATGATCATTATTATGATTGTCTCCTTGCATTTGGAATTGCATGTTGCACCCCAAGATTCAATTTGTGTCTTTTTGCTTCGATGGTTTGATTTTTTAGCACTAGTTTGTTTTATTCTATCATTTTTGTGTCATTATTCCATGAGATAGAGATACTTGTGGAGTCTCTAGACCAGCACGATATGAATGGGGACTCTTATTGGTGGTTAAAATCTACACCTATTTCTTCCATTAGTGTGAGACAGCTTCAGAAGATAGATTTGTCCTTGTATTTTACTATAGAATAGTGTGTACCAATGGTGATATCATTGGTGATGGATGATCCCCTATAGCTTATGTTAAGGTGAATAACTATCTTTTTGTGGTGCTTTGTAATCAATCATATTGGTCATGGTTCGCTATTAATAGGAAGTAGGACTTAGGAAATGAGTGGATCTTACCCTTTAGAAGTTGAAACTAGTTATTTTATTAGTTTATAAGTGTATATTCATACATTTTAGTTGTTTTAGAAGATTTTTCATGTGGTTGTATAGCATTTTTGGAACACTCAGCTCACCACCAACCCAAGCGGGGACACAGTGGGTTGGGGAGCTGACTGGTGATTTTTTAGGAGAGGCCTGCTTCAAGGGTGTATAAGGAACTAAAGTAGAAGTTGAGCTGTGATTCTATTTTTATGTTGTCTATGAGAATGATTTGTGTGAGTAGTTACCCATGATTTTCTTAGAGTTGTGTCTGGTTATGTGCTATAGTGGATATGGTCTAGATAGTGTAAGTTCAACGGTCTTGGGTATCTGATTGACTGGTAGTCAATCGTACTAGATTTGTGGATAGCTGAGTATTGTAGAAAGAGTTTTAGTGGGTAATAACTTATGGTATCTCAAGATTTTAGATCATTAATAATGTTCTATAGGATAATGGTTGCAGATATTTGAGTTTTGAGAAGATGCCATCCTATAGTTCTGAATGAATAGACCGGGTCGTCTGTGGTGGATGTGAACCTAGTTTTGATCAGTGGAGCGAGTTAATTTTCTATACTATTATTAATATGAAAGGATTAAATGATCTATTTTATACTCATACCTAGAGTTACAAATCTTTGACATGTATAATTGTTAGCATTTATGTGTAGTGAAATTACAATAGGCTCTTATGGTGCAGTGTGGTTCTCTTATTGAAATTACAGGAGTTGAATTTGATGGGGTTATATTTTATTAAAATAGAAATATTTTAGTTAATTTTTTCTTAAGTTGAGGATCATTATTATCCCATGGTAATTTCCCTGATGGATGTTTCATGTTTGAGGGATTACTATAGTTTTTGGAATCACTTTGTACTGGCATTGATAGGAAACCCATGATTAGAAGAAAAGGATTTGGGTGGATATTATTTACTAAATTCAATAGGTAAATTTTTTATAGTTTCAAGAGCTTCCATTTTGGTGATTTGAGGTTGTTTCATGTTCATAGAAGAATGAGAATCATAGATGCTTTTTCACTGATCTTAGTGATTGAGAAGGGATGCATTTATGATCTGGGTTTTGTTCTAGGTCCTAGTGGATATAAGTACCTTCAAAATATATAAGATCCCATACATGAGTGTGTTATATTCTTTTGTGGGGATAGGATGTAGGCTCCTCATAGTGATATTTGGGTTTGTTATCTTATTTAGGACAAAAATTCTCAATGGTGGAGAGGATGTAGTGATTTTTATTTTCCTATGGGGAAGACTCAGAGCATTTTTGGAATTATAGATCTCTGATATTTTAAAAAAGAGTAAAATGGTAAATCTAACCTATAAAATGGTCTTGGAAAATTATCTAATGGTTCCATTGATTTTGGGTTGTGGTGTTACCTCTAGGTTGAGCTGGTGTAAGAAGGCAGTCATGGTGGGGCCACAAAAAATATATGTTAAAAATAATATATTATTTTTAACAAATGTGCACTGATTGTAGTAAATTGATGATATTTCCTCAAATCTATATTAGATGTAGAAAATATGATCATGGTTGTGTCCAAATATAATTTTTACCCTAGAAGTGTTATGATTTGAGTTCACATTAGAGATTCAGGTCAGGCCCTTAAATGGGCATTTTATTATAATTTATTTTATTTATTTTATTCTCCCCTACTCCTTTCTCTAATAATTTTTTAATGAATGGGGGAGGAGGATACCCCTTGTTGAAATCATGGTGGAGGGGAGATTTTGTGGGATCTTTAACTGAGGAGACTGACTGAATCCAAATCGGGATGTAGTGTCCTTGAAGGTTAAGTAATTTTCCATCAAGGTAGGATTCAATATTATTACCATGTTCTTGATTTTTGGTTTCCACGGGTTGGATTCTAGGTTATATTATATCCCTTTAATATTGGTTTTGTGTGGAGAGTGGTGATGATTGGCGATGGATGACTAGTTAAAGGTAATGGCTATTGAAGGGACGTGTGGGCACAGATAAAGGTGGCTCAATGTGGGTTTAGTAAGATGGGGGTGTCGGTTGACTGAGAGATTGAGTGTGTCACAAGGGAGGAGTTGTTCTATGAGAGTAGGTGATGTGATTGGGATAAATGAAGGTGTTGGTTGGGGTCGACTAGGCTGGAAGATAGGTCAAGCGGGCAGTGGTCAATCGAAATATGACATAGCGGAATTTGAGATGAGCAACGTAGCCTAGAAATAGTATGAGACACATAGAAGAGAAGGGAAACATATAAGATAATAATAAAGTAAAATGAAAAATAATATAGCAGTGGGGAGATATCATAATTCGAGAGATAAAGGGGGATGATCCACATCAACCCCCCTCACCCCCGCCATAAGTTTGTTTTTGTTTTTGTTATTGTAAAACCTCGTTTCGATTGTAACTTCTTAATTTGATATCATATTGATGATATTTATATGACATCATGATCATGAAATTATGTAAAATGATTCAAGACTAATATTTGATATAAAATCATGACTTGTGGAATGATATTCTCATAATTTTGCACAACACCTTTCGTGTGTATTGTGATGAAATGCATAATCTTCACCAGGTATCTTCTTTGAATAAATGAATATAATATCTTGAGTATTTGTCATATAGATTGTGATTTTGAAGTCTGTTAGACTATTTGAGGATGTTTACATGGAGGAATAGGTTAATTTTAAGTTAAGTTATGTATGATCAATTTTGGAGTTTGGGCTAATCCTTGGTAGTGCCCTCTAAGAAATGGGGTATCCTAAAGGGACTTATGGATGGGTATGGAACTTGAGTAAATTCCCTCCTTCCCATGAAACAATGAGTTATAAATTGTGTAAGAATTTTGGATTGGATTATGATAATTCATTGTTTTTTCCTTTCTCTGCCAACGAGCCTGTAGCCTAGTGGTACAGGCTCCTGCTTGGCATCCAAATGACCCAGGATCAAATCCAGGGTAGGGGTGATTTTCTGGGGGGACTATAGAATCCCTGTAGCAAGGCATTGTAGCAGTACTGTAGTAATAGAGGGACTGTAGCAGGTACTGTAACAGTGTGGGTACTTAGCAGTACTGTTCATCGAGGGGTTCTTTGGGCCAAAAAATGGGTTTTCAAGCCTTGTATTCAGGCCACTTGGCCTTGGGACTTCAGGCTATGTAATGGGTCTCCCTTTACCCAGTATAAATAGGTCTTTGCTTTAATAATAAATTGAGGCTTCGACCCCAACCTTTTAAAAAAAATTGTTTTTTCCTTTCTCATATTATCCCTATGGCCTGTTTGCAATGAAAAAAGTGGATGTCCTCTCCCTCACATATTCACTTTGGGATGTATCCACATGAGATATGGAGTGACAGTTTCTATACTTACTCTATGGATTATCTCAATAAACCCTTGGGTTACTATGATTATGAGACAATATCAATTTGGATATGGGTATTGGATACTCAGTTAGGTTGTTATTGGCCCTTGGTATGGCATGGGTACCTAGATTCAATGTGTTAAAACATCATGGTGGTGATGGAAGTTTAGTAGCAGGGGACCCCTACCATGGAATGAGGTGTGGGTTACCCATTTGGGGGATTGGTATCCCTTAAACATTGTATCATATGATTAAGTGTTGGTTCCCCACTTCAACTAGGCCACTTTTTCAAGGTCTCAGATGTGAGGTGTTCGGTAGGCCTGATTATCCAATAAAAACACATATGTTAATTAAATTTTAATGGTATTAAATGTTCATTTTTGATCTTATGGGCCTGAGTTAGTGGATTTTAATTCTGAACATCCATTCTCATCATTTGTGCACTTCATGCCTAATGTACACCAATTTAGGCCTAATGAATCATATGATTTTAAGGAATTTAATTTTCCATATTTTAATTTGATATTTTTTGAAATGTATCTAAACTTTAATATGAACATTTTTTATTCAGTGATCAATGGAGGATTCATAAAATATGATGTGGATATTTGGAGATGAATGGAAGCAATTCTAGAGAAGGAAGATTGGGCACCAGTCCACTGATAAGAATTTTGGGCCCACAAAACAGGCCCAATGAAGCCCAAATTTCGTGGGGTGATAGAATAAATATAGAGGAAAAAATAATTATTCAGGATTTAGTGCTAATTCATCCTCCATGATGGAAATTAATGTGTCATAAATAGAATATCAAAATTTGGGCAAGAATCTGCGGCCCAGAATGTTATCCCACTAAATCGGTCATAACTCCCGATTCACAACTCTAAATGGGCCCAAATTTTACAGGAGGTTAGTAGAAAGCCGGATATCCATTTTCTTATTCTATGTCCCACTCTAATTAGGACATCTTGAAGATCATTTCGATACGTTTGTTCAGTGGATTCAAGCTGGATTCCACTTCAGGTCAAAGGAGGGAATCAATTTTTATCCACTACTTTCCACCACCCTAAGGCCTAAATTAATTTAATAATTGGGAATACATTGATCTAGGATCGTCCTAAGGCTTCCCAATTGCCTATTTAAGGAAGTTGTGGTGAGGGGGAAGCGACATCTCTTGTTTTTTATGTAATGTTATTATGCCAAAGTTCATTTGTGATGTTTTCATTTGCCATGTAAGTTTCTTTTTGTATTCCTATGTTCTTAATCAATATATTTCTCTTATATTATTCCCATTTATTTCATTAAAATTCTATAATCACAAATTACATTTATATCTCTGTGTTTTGGTGAATTAGTTCACACATAGGTGTGAATTTCATTCACATACACGGAGGAGTGCTCGTTATTTCCATGGTTTTAATTTCTTCAATCCAGTTCTTGTAAGCTATCTTCCACCTACCATTGAGAGTATACCATAAATGGATGGATAACCCTTTAATGGGATGATCTTAGGAAGATGAAAAGGCTATATTGAATGTTATTTTATGAACAAATTGTTGTTAATTGGTTAACTAACTTACGACTTCCATTCTTCAGTTATTTCCACTCTTCATCTTCACTGTGTTTGAGGAAGCTAAATCCAAGTACTAAAATCACCATATACCTTGGAGAGATCATGAATTTGGTTCTCTAAGTGTGTATGGGATTATTAATTGATTTTATTTATCATAAAACTAGAAAATTATAAAGGTAGTGTTATTTTTAATAATGGATTCATCAAGAATTAATAAAACCAAATTTTTTTAAAGTAAAATTCATTCAATCCACCCCAAGAATAATCATAAGATCAACCCATTTTCATTAAATTTAATTCACTTAGGTTTCTTAGTGTTATTTAAAACCATATAAAATCAAAAACAAGTTGGCCAATTCATAGACAAAAATCCATCTCATAGGTTATGCATCTTAGGTATCTTCTTAGGTATCAGTGGATTTGACAACCCAAGCTAGACTACAAGGACCGTTCTACCTTCATCTCTTGGGTAAATTTGAGCTTGAATAAAATTTTGGCACTATTTTCGAGGACCAAGTAATTACCTTAGACCAAAACCTTCTTTCCTTATCCCCATTCTTCTATTCTCACCCAAGATCTCTTATCTTGTCCCTTTCTTGTTTTTTTTTTCTTTTGGCGCATGTCCGCCTACACTCGCGATAATTCAAGCAGACTAGTTATGGTGGAAAGTCCTAGGATAGGAGAGTCAAGTAAATCTAGGGGATTGTTTTCATTATATCCTAATATTCTTGATAATACAGAGTCAAAAATTGATCTCATTTCAATAGAAGGTCTTCAAATACACCAACTCATAAACCCGGGTGGAAACCAAAATGGAAATCCAAATGAGGTAGCCCCAAACATGGGGAATGAAATCGATCAAACCATGAATGACTGCCTTACACATTCCTGGACCAATGCCCCCTCATGCACTAGACACAATTCCCTAGGATATTCCACCTACATATTTAAACCCCATGTCTTAAACCACCTTCCCACATTCCATGGAATGGAGTCCGAGATGCCCTACCTTCACGTTAAGGAGTTCAATGACATTGTAGAAACCATGTGTCCCCCACATCAACTAGAATCGGGTAAGATGAGGATATTTTATTTTTCTTTAAAGGATAAAACTAAAAATTAGATAAAAAATTTGAGACCATCATTCATCTACTCTTAGGACCAATTACAAAGAGAATTCTACAAAAAAATACTTTCCCCGCCACAAAACAATTTCACTTAAAAAGAGTATGCAAAAAAAATTTGAAAAAGAGGGAGAGTCATTCTATGAAACATGGGAGAGGTTCAAAGACACCCTAAACATGGTTCCACATCATGGTTTTTCTATACCTGAATAAGTGAAAAAAATTTATGAAGGGTTGGTCCCGGGGAACAAACAATTCATTGACATGATGTATAATGGAACCTTTAAAAACAAAGCCTCAAATGATGCTTACGAGTATCTAGAAAGCCTTGCTGAACAAAACCAAACATGGGGAAATTCACCTTATTCTGAAAAGACACAAAGAACTACTAAAATTCATACACTTAGAGAATATTAAAGCCTTAGGGCTAAACTCTCAGCACTCTCTAGGAAGGTTGAAGAGATAGACCTTAGGAAAGTCCATGAAATCCAAACTGCAGACCATGTTTGCACAATTTGTGAAAAACAAGACCATAAGACATACAAATACCCAACCATTCTATCTATAAAGGATGTTATTTTAGGAGGAGACTCAGTGGAAGTAAATTCCTTAAAATTTCAAAAGCCTTAATACCAAAACACCTTTAACCCAAGGTATAATGACCACCCAGGATTCTGCTAGAAAGATAACCAACAACCTAGCCAACCACATGGACAAAATCCTTACCCCGATTAGAACTACCAAACCCATAACCAATTCCAAACCCAACCTATCCAATACCAATATCCACCAGTCCATTTTCAACAAACTATCCCACCTCCAAAATATCCCCCTAGGATAAACCAATCTTCTCAAGCACCAACCCAAACTGTTCCACAAAGCCTACTAGAACAATTGTGCAAACAAATGGAAAAAATGAACTCCGAATTATCTTCCCTTAAACAAGAACTTCAAACCATAAAAACTGGAAAGTCACCCATGCCTACTCAGGTTGTACCATCCTAACATTTAAGGGGAGAGTCAAGTTTCACTCAAACAACTCATGAACAACTAAAATCTGTGACTATTTTAAGAAGTGGGAAATCAATTGAGAAACTTGAACAACTAATTCAGAACCCATCGGAAGATTAAAAATTGGATGAAAATTCAAATGAACCAAATGATAAAACTGAAAAACACGATAAAATTGTCAAAGAAACAACTCTTCAACAAACAACCCCACAACATGAACCATTTCCTCAACGCATGAGGGGGAAAACCAAGCTTGAATTGAGTGAAACATTAAGAGAAATATTCTCACAATTCAAGTTGAACATTCCCCTTCTCAATGTAATCCAAACCATACCTACCTACTAAAAGTACCTTAAGGACTTGTGCACTTTTAAAAATAAAATTTTCACATAAAAACCATATCCTTTTGGCAACAAATGTGAGTACCACCATTCAAGGGACCATTTCACCTAAGTTGAAAGACCTGAGTTTCCCTTACATCAATGTTGAACTAGGAGAGAGCAAAGTTGTCAAGGACTTGTGTGACCTAGGTGCTAGTGTAAATCTCATTCCATATGTTGTGTACTGCTAGTTAGGCCTAGAAGAGCTCCAACCCACATCTGTCACACTTCAACTTGTTGATAGTAGCATTAGGGTTCCAAATGGGATTTTAAAGGACGTTCTGGTAAGGGTTGAAAACTTCATCTACCCTGTTGACTTCATTGTCCTTTAAAACCATCCAAACTTAGAAAATAAGGAATAAATCTCAATCATCCTTGGTCATCCTTTCCTTGCAACAATCAAATCTGTTATCTGAGTCCGAAATGGGAACATGACCATAACCTTTGGAAACATGAGTCTAGACTTTAACATCTATAATTCAAGCTCACAAATAGGGGATGATGAGGACATTAATGAAGTAAAAATGATATGAAGCATTGATAATGAATCCATGGAATATAAAGGAATATTTGATGGATGTTTAAGTTAGGATGAGATTGATTTCCTTTGTTCACATGATGGAATTTTATCTCCTTGGCTTGAATCATTTTAAAATTACTCTTATGATGAAGTCTTAGGTCCAACAATCTGTGAAACCTTTCAGGAAACCACTTTTATGGAGACCAATAAAACTTCCTTCCCTAAATCTGATCAAACCAATCTTGTAGCTGAAACTTCTACACATGGGGATTTGATTCTATCTAAAATTCTAGGAAACAAAATTGATCTTGATCTAATGTCCCAATCTTCTGCTAAAATTATGAACCAAACTGATCTTGAATTGAAGGAACTTCATGCTACACTCAAGTATGCCTTCCTAGGGGACAATCAAACACATCCTATTTTTATTTCTTATTCTCTTGAATCCAATCATGAGAGGATGCTTCTAGATGTCCTTAAAAAACATAAGAAATCCATTGGTTGGACCCTGTCAGGTATTCCTGGGATTAGCCCACTAATCAGGACTCATAGGATTATTCTAGAATCTGATTCAAAGCCATGTCGTCAACCTCAACGGAGAATCAATCCTAATATCATGTAGGTAGTAATGAAGGAACTTCTGAAATTGTTAAAAGCTGGTATCATCTATCCCATAGCTGAGAGTGAGTGGGTGAGCCCAATACAAGTGGTTCCCAAGAAGGCAGGAATCACAGTGATAACCAATAAGGATGGAGAGATTATTCCAACTAGGGTGAGGAGTGGCTGGAGAGTCTGCATCGACTATAGGAAGCTAAACTCATTTACCAAGGACCATTTCCCCTTACCATTCATTAACTAAGTCCTTGAGAGAGTGGCAGGTCATGCCTTCTACTGTTTCTTAGATGGGTACTCAGGGTACAATCAGATTGAGGTATCCCTAAAGGATCAAGGGAAGACTACTTTCACCTGTCCATTCAGCACCTTTGCCTTCAAATGCATGCCCTTCGGTTTATGCAATGCCCCTGGAACCTTCCAGCGGTGCATGATGGGAATCTTCTCAGACATGGTAGGGGATTTTCTAGAGGTCTTCATGGATGACTTCTCTGTGTTTGGGTATACATTTGAGGGATGTCTAAGGAATGTGGAGAGAGTCTTGTCAAGATGTGAAGAAAATAATATGGTCCTAAATTGGGAAAAATGAAATTTCATGGTTAAAGAGGGACTAGTTATAGGCCATCTAGTCTCGGGTAGGGGGATTGAAGTTGATAAAGCCAAGGTTGACATCATTTTTCACCTTCCATCACCCAAAATTGTTAAGGAAGTGAGGTCCTTCTTAGGACATGCTGGTTTCTATAGAAGGTTCGTTAGGAATTTTAGCTCTATTTCTTGACCACTTTGTGATCTATTGGTGAAATATGCTCCATTTTTATGGATAGAAAGTTGTGATGAATCATTATTGACACTCAAGTCAGCTCTTATCTCTCCACCTATCATGCAGTCTCCAAATTGGAAACTTACTTTTGAGCTCATGTGTGATGTGAGTGAATTCTCTGTAGGAGCAGTCTTAGGACAATGGTGTGAGAAAAATCCATGTGTCATAGCTTATGCAAGAAAATATTTAAATGATTCACAAATCAACTACACCACCACTAAGGAGTTACTTTCTATTGTGTTTTCTTTAGAAAAGTTTGGGTCCTGCCTCTTAGGATCCCCCATCATTGTGTTCACTGACCATTTTGCACTAAAATACCTCTTCCAAAAACAAGATGCTAAGGCTAGACTGATTAGGTGGGTCCTTCTCTTAAAAGAATGTGACCTCACAATCAAGTACAAAAAGGGTGTTTAAAATGTTGTAGTTGATTATCTCTCTAGGATGGAATTCAAAGAAAACTCAAATCACCTTTCTGTGTCTGATTCATTCCCTGATAAACATCTATACTCTTTAAGTGATAGGCCTTGGTATGTCGACATAGCCAACTTCTTAGTTACATGATTCATTCCAAAATTATTAGGGACTCAAGCTCAAATGAAATTACTTTCTAATGTTGGGAACTATGTGTTTGATGATCCATTCCTCTATAAGTTCTGCCCTGAAAAAGTCATTAGGAGGTGTGTCCAAGAATCTGAACAAGAGTCCATCCTTAAATTCTGTCATAGTGAGGCATGTAGAGGTTACCTTTCCTCTAATAAAACTTCTGCTAAGGTTCTTCAGAGTGGTCTCTTCTGGCCCACACTCTCAAGGGACTCCTACACATTTTTTCAAAGTTGTCCTAGGTGTCAACAAGTAAGGTCCATCACAAAAAGGAATCAAATGCCACTCACTCCCATCTTAGTGGTTGAAATCTTTGACTATTGTGGAATTGATTTCATGGGTCTCTTACCAAACTCTATGGGATTTTTTTACATTCTTTTAGCTATCGATTATTTATCTAAATGGGTTGAGGCCATTCCTACAAAATCCAATTATCATCAAACTATGATTAGATTTCTCAAGGAAAACATCTTCTCTAGATTTGGAATTCATAGGGCTGTCATTAGTGGTTGTGGAACTCATTTTTTCAATATTACATTCTCATCACTCATGGAAAAATATGGAATTTCTCAAAAAGTGTCCACTTCTTACCACCCACAGACCAATGGTCAATCTGAGTTAGCCAATCGAGAAATTAAACAAATTCTTGAGAAAACTGTTAATCCATCCAGGAAAGATTGGTCAAACAAACTCTTAGATGCTCTTTGAGCCTATCGAACCACATATAAAACCATTTTAGGAATGTCCCCATATAGGTTGGTTTATAGTAAAGAATGCCATTTTCCAGTGTAGATTGAACATATGGCCTTTTGGGCAATTAAGAAAATTAATTATGACCTCTCATTGGCTGAAAAAAAAAGGAAATTAGATCTCAATGAACTTAAGGAACTTAGTATGGAGGCTTATGAAAATTCAAGGATCAATAAAGCTAAAGTACAAGCCTACAAATCTCAAAATCTTAAAACCAAACACATTGTACCGATTAAACCTATTCTTTTGTATAGTTCTAAACTTAATTTACACCTAGTAAAGTTGAGGTCTATATGGTCAGGTCCATACATAGTGCATAAGGTGTACCCCCATGGGGCAGTAGAAATTCAAGATACCACCAATGGTCAAACCTTTAATGTTAATGGTCATAGAGTCAAACCATTACAAAAAAATAAAGTTGATGAAAAATTGTGTGAACCAACCTTATATGAGGAAAATACTTAAATAATTAAGGGTCTAAGTCGAGCTAGCAACATTAAATCAAAGCGCTTCACGGGAGGCAACCCGTGGTTTTCATCTTTGCGAATCATCTTTTTTTTAATAGGATTAATAAATCATTTTGATATTTAAAAAAATAGATTGTTGTCATGTTCTTCTATTATGAGTATGGATAGGTACGAAAGGGGAGCGCCATATTCATCAGTGTCACGTGGTACGATCCTTGAGTAATACCTTACCCATAAATTTAAAAAGAAGACAATATATCATCGGTTTATTTTATTTTATTTTTATGTGTTTATAGGTTAAAATAAAAATACAAGAAAGATAAATAAAAATATAATAATAATGAAAAAAAGAGACACATCGTAGGTCATGGGTCAAACCCCGTCACAACTGGCGAATCTGCGGGGAATCGAACCCAGGACCGAAGGGAGACAGGGGCGCGCACTTACCACTGACTTACGACTTATTGTTCTTCCTTATTATATAATTTTTATATATATACTTATATTTTACTTTATATATATATATTGTTTTTTTTCATTTTTCTACTAGGGAACTCTACAAGTGACATGGATATCAAAGGACTAAATTGGAGCAGCAAGAAATTCAACTTCAACCACCAGGTGAATTTATTCCATGATCCTCATATTTCAATTTCCTTTTTGAACTTCTCTTATCTGCCTCTACTCCTAAATTTTCTTTTCTTCAAACACTAGGGACAGTGTCATTTTAATTTGGGGGAGATGAAATAAAAAAAATTAGCTTTTGTGTGAAAAAAATGATCTGAAAAAAATGTGTGTAAATGGAAGGAAAATTTCCTTAAACTTTGAACATGATAATACACATTGAAAACTTTGAAACTAAATATCAAATAATTTAGCATTCCCCAATTCTGATTTTAATCCATGTATAATTTCATTAGTATAGATTTTGGAAAGTATGGCTGTCCAATGTGATATTTCATCGTTTATATTTTCATCCAAATAAAAAAAGATCACAATGAACATCCTTTGGATAGTGGGGTATTAGTTTGAGTTAATGGGGTCCCAAAAATAAATAGCATAGGTTTGGTAATCATTTTAGTTTTAATATGAGTATTCAAAAAATCAAAAAAAACAATAAATTTGCGCATAGAGCAATGAAATGACCTAATGTGTGGATTTCGACACTTGGGGATCGTGAATCCATAGTTTTTTGGCCCATAGTTAGTAATTTTATCTCTATTTGTGGTAATTTGACTTTGTTTTTAATTGAGTTAACTCTAGATGATTCCCGAGTATGTGGGCTTCACTTGGTGCCCTAAGGTCTTTGAGCCTAGGAGTCATCGGCAAAGTCTCGCTACATGGGTTGACTCTTTTGAGTGCAATTTCAATTACCATGGAAATATTTCAAAAAAAATGAATACTCGTCTTAATATTGAAATTTTATTCCATCTAGAGCTTCTTTCATTTCCCCCTTGAATAAATATGAACCTCCATGTCTATTGTGATACACAACACATCCTCATACTTAATTGATATTGGATGAAATATGGAAATGAATTTGAACAAAGGAATGAGCTTGGGATTGGGATATAATTATGAAACTATCTTGTATTAAAATATTTTTATGGGTTTCATGATTGTTTGTTATAAGGGTTTTTGGTGATCATTGTGTATTAAAATGTTTTTGGAAAAGGGAATTCAGATTTCATATAGTTGGGATACATTTTGCTCGGGACTAGAAAATCCCAAGTTGGGGGTGTGATTAGCCAATAATATGTTAATTAAATTTTAATGGTATTAAATGTTCATTTTTGATCTTATGGGCCTAAGTTGGTGTATTTTAATTTGGAACATCCATTCTCATCATTTATGCACTTCATGCCTAATGTACACCAATTTAGGCCCAATGATTCATATGATTTTAAGAATTTAATTTTTCATATTTTAATTTTATATTTTGTGAAATCTATATACACTTTAATATGAACATTTTTTATTTAGGTATCAATGGAGTATTCATAAAGGATGATAGGGATATTTGGAGATGAATGGAAGCAATTCTAGAGAAGGCAGATTGGACATCATCCCACTGATGAGAATTTGGGGCCTACAATACAGGACCAATTAATCCCAAATTTCATGGTATTATAGAATACATATAGAGAAAAAAAACCTTATTCAGGATCTAGTGCTAATTCTACCTCCATGGTGGAAATTAAGCGGCCCAAATAGAATATCAAAATCTGGGCCAGAATCTGCGTCCCAGAATGTTATCCCACTAAATCGGCCATAACTCCCGATTCACAACTCCAAATGGGCCCAAAGTTTACAGGAGGTTAGGAGATAGCTGGATCTCTATTTTATTATTCTATTACCCACTCTAATTCTTCCATCTAAAAGGTCATTTTGACACGTCTATTTGGTGGATGCAAGCTGGATTTCACTTCGGGTCAAAGGAGGGAATCAATTTTTATCCACTATTTTCCACCACCCTAAGGCCTAAATTAATTTAATAATTGAGAATAAATTGATTGAGTCTAATCCTAAGGCTTCCCAATTGACTATTTAAGATAGTTTTGGTGAGGGTGAATAGACATATCTTGTTTTTGATGTAATGTTATTATGCCAAAGTTCATTTCTGATGTTTTCAATTTCCATGTAAGTTTCTTTTTGTATTCCTATGTTCTTAATCAATATATTTCTCTTCTATTATTACCATTTATTTAATTAAAACTCTATAATCACAAATAACAATGATATCTCTATTTTTTGGTTAATTATTTCACATATATGTGTGAATTTCATTCACATACACGGAGGAGTGCTCGTTATTTCCGCAGTTTTAATTTCTTCAATCCAATTCTTGTAAGCCATATTCCGCCTACCATTGAGAGTATACCATAAATGGAGGGATAAACTTTTAATGGGATGATCTTAATAAGATGAAAAGTCTTGATTTAATGTTATTTTATGAACAAATTGTTGTTAATTGGTTAACTAATTTAAGACTTCCATTCTTCAGTTATTTTCACTCTTCATCTTCACTGTGTTTGAGGAAGCTAAATCCAAGTACTAAAATCACCATATACCTTGGAGAGGTCATGAATTTGGTTATCTAAGTGTGTAGGGGATTAGTAATTTATTTTATTTAGCATAAAATTAGAAAATGATGAAGGTAGTGTTATTTTGAAGAATGGATTCATCAAGAATTAATAAAACCAAAATTGTCTAAAGAAGTAAAATTCATTCAATCCACTCTGAGCATAATCATAAGATCAACCCATTTTCATTAAATTAAATTTACCTAGGTTTATTAGTGTTCTTTAAAACCATCTAAAATCAAAACCAAGTTTTCCAATTCATATCCAAAAATTCATTTCATAGGTTGTGCATCTTAGGTATCTTCTTAGGTCTCAGTGGATTCGACAACCCAAGCTAGACTACAAGGACCATTCTACCTTCATCTCTTGGCTAAATTTGAGTGTAAATCAAGGCCCTTTTGGAACAAGGCATTATTTTGGAAATAATGATTTGGTGGTATGTCTAGGTGTTCACCCTAAGTGATGGGAAGTTGGTGATGTTGGTGTATGTTTAGTGGCTCAAGATCGATGATTCCTCTAGGTTAGGATCTTCCCAATGAGATCCCCTAGTTATGACTTGGTGGTTTGGGTTACGGTTTCCCACATGCAATACTTTGTGGTTTGATCGCCTCTGAGGTGGATGTGCATGGAGGTGTTTTCCCCTGATTATAATGAGTAAGGAGGTGTCTTCCATTAATGTGTGGGGTTCATAATGGAGTCCTTATTCTATAGAATAAGTGTATGATCAGTTCATTCCTTTATTTCCTATTGGTACAAGGTTTATTTATGGGTTCCACATCCTATAGATCAATTAGACAATCGATGAATCTTTGTTTTCCTTATAAGACACAGTTTGAGGTTATTGGTAAGAAAAACTACAACTTATTCCCAAATTAAAGTATCCCCTTTTATCTTTGAGTTGGGCGATTGTAAGATTCGACCCTCGATTATGTGCTGACCTATAACCCTAGCCCCTTTATATTTACAGGGTGTACTACTGGATATGTTTATACTCGCCACTGCACGAGCTTCATTCCCACACTTTTTTGTGTTTTTGTAGGAAACATTCATATTGATGGTGATATTAGTTGGTGTAGATCTAGTGTAAATCATGGAGTTAGATCTTGGTAAGTCCTGGAGTATTCATATCTAGAAGTACTTGGTATGGGTGTGGTGTGACATAGTGAATCCCTTGCTTTGTAAGTTCTTAAGGTTGATGTGAAATATTGGGGTTTTGAGCCTTTTATTTATCCCATTTTGTACTGGAATTTATATTTCATGCCCCATGATGCTTATCAGATGTATGCATTCATATTTACTTTTTAGTTAGATATGTTATCCTTATTATTTATAGTTATTTTTTGTTGAATGGTGATGTATATCTACTAGATGTTGTGTAAGTTAAGGACCCCCATTGTGAGATATATCATCTTAGTGCTAGTCTCCAACCCATAACCTATTGGAGGTAGGATTGGGGTGGCACACTCGACTCATCACTAGACCAAACAGGGACCTAGTGGGTCAGGTCATGTCAGTTACACGATCTGATCTCCTTGTAAAAGATAATGTTCTTCCATTCACTCCTTTAGCCACCACCATGGATACATGTGTGACCTTACACAATCCTTATGAAAAATATAAAAAATCATCATTAATCTGACTTGTCAATATAAGATTCTTCTTCATTCTTAGTATGTGTTTCACCCCTTGCAACTCCAACAAGTATATGCTCCTAATTCATACATTCACATCACCATTTCCATCTATCTCAAAGGTTTCATCATCCACAAAATGAACCTTACCAAATATTTCATATACATAATTCCGTATTTTACCCCTCTACAATTTTAGGTAAAATAGATCCCCAAAATTCATAATCCATAACCCCAACAAACTCATGATGCTTAGAAACAAAGTGCTTTTTCCAGCTGTGATATTTACTGGAGAACATCCATAAGTAAACTTCCCATAATTATCTATCATATCCATGCAGTACTTCATACACCCTTTCTTTCCATAATACTAGCATGTGGGTATGGGTTCCACCAATTTCCCTAGGATTTTCTCCCATTTCTCCAAATTCTTTTTCTCACCTTTCTATAGAATGGAGTGCCCCCAATACCTTCCACATTAAAGGTGGTTTTGTTGGTTCATTGGACCTCATTCCACTTGATCTCTTCATTAAAAATGAGATCACAAACATCCTCAAAATCTAAGTTGTTATTTCTTAACAAATTACTTGTAACACCCTGAAATTTTATGAAATGTTTTTTTCTTCGATAGCTTGCGTCACATGCATCACCGAGTTTTAATGAACCACAATATATTATTATTTAAAACATTACCATTATAACCTAATCATTAAAATTAGAGGTATGAATAGGAATAATCACATTTTGAAAATTAATTATAATGGTTTTGTATAAAAAAATATATTAGTAAATTTATACTCAATTTTTGGTAAAGTTTATATATACTTTGAAAATACATTTTTTAAAATTATTTTCATTGTTTTTTGTGAACAAATAATAAATTAATTTTTGAAGATTTAGAAAATTTAATTGAAAAAATAAAATTCATTCTTGAAATATACATTTCAAAATATTTGAGTAAATTTTTGATAATTTTATACAAAGATTAATTTTTTGATGAATAGTAAAAAAATTACTAATTTTTATTAAAAATTGCCTTTTGTTTAATGAATTTACAAGCTATGTTTTATTTTAAGGTGGATTTAAAAGTAAAATTAGTTCAATTATATATTTATTAACCCAATTTTTCTTATTGTATTCAATTTCATATTGAATTTTGATATTAAAACTTTCTATACTTATGAAAACTTTTTCTTTTGAAAATCGCTTTTTCATCGCATCTGCAGGATTAATTTTAAATTAAATTTTGCAAATTATATTAATTTAATTTGGTAAAATGGATTAAATATTTTTAATAACAATAATTAATATTATATAATATGTCAAAATTATTTTTTTTTCATAATGAATAGTAAAAATAGTAAAAAATAATTACCACAGTTAAGGTTAAAATGGGTTTATCGAGGGTTAAACTAAGAAGATAAGGGTTAAAATGAACTAAAAACTTATCAAATTACTATTTTATGTCCATATTCTAAGGGTTGGTGTCCTGAGAACCAACTTTTTGTACTTTGATTACATGAATGTTCACTTATTATATATTGTTCATTGTTCTGCATGACTATAATATAATAATGTCCTGGAATATTTGTTTCATTAATAAGGTCATGGAAGATCCCTGCTATGATGAGAACCTTGAAATGCTATAACAATATTCTTAAATAAAGTTCTGTAGTTGGATGACATACTATGATAGGACACATAGTATACAGACCGTCATGTGCGAGTACTCGTAAGAAGACGAGACTCTCTCTCATGGAGTTCGCACTTGGTAATCTCCAAGATGGGAGATTATGAGAACAGACCCGCCAATAGTAATTCTTCATGTCTTGGTGTCATCGGATATTACTATCTGTGAGCATGTGTAATGGTCCTTAGACTGGAAGATTATCATTAACTCATGTCATGACTCGCGTACTTAGATTTACTGATGAAAACTGTCACGCAGATAGTTGGCGGGAAGTAGGGTATGTTGGGTGCGTCATGAGTGACATGTTGTTAAAGGATAAGTCGAGGAAGGATTTGTCCCTTCCATTTATGGAAGTTGATATCTCGGCCCTTTGATTGAAATAGAATTGTCGCATTAAATTCCATGTCCATGGTGTGAATGATGAGTTTATTTCAGGTAGTCAAAGAACAACGGATCAAGCATATAGGTTTATGAAACTTCCATGAAACCTGCTTGATGAGATATCGATACAAAGGGATTAAATTACACAGTAAGCGTTCGTATGAGGTGATACGTAAATGCGGCTTCAACTTCTTTCTCTTGGGTGCCTTGACCCGTTGCTAGATAGTAATCTTGGACTTTAGGCAAGCTCGCCTAATGCCAACGAGAAAGAGGCCTAGAGGGTCACACACTAAGTGTATTCAAGTATCACAAGTAGAATAAAAATTATTCTCATATGTGGTTTAATAATTATTCAAGGAATCCTAAATCATTTTGATGATGGAGGAATAAGGAAATGAAAACAAGATATACACGTCGTGTATTAAAGATTACATGTCGTGTAGTTTTTCATGGAAAACAAGTACACGCCGTGTATTAATAATTACACGCCGTTTAGTTTTCTTTATGGAAAGGAAATGAATAAATGAAAACAAGATATACACGCCATGTACATTAAATGTACACACCCTGTATTTTTCAATGAAAAACAAGTACACACCATGTATTTATTAATACACGTCGTGTAGTTTTTCCAGTCGGGATTTTGAGGATATAATATTGTTTTAAATGATATTTATTATAATCTGCGTGGGCGTATGTCAAGGAATTAATGATTTGACATGGGGTTTTAAATAAGATTCAATGAAATAAATAAAACACGTAACGCGTTTATTTATTGTCATAACTCTACAACCTCAAACCCGATTATAAATATCCTCACAACCCCAACTCTTTTCCAAGACACAAGAGAATTGTTGTGCACAACAACTTTGGAGAATTCTTTCAAGGCCGAAAGAACCTCATCCTCCAAGAACGCTCTCAAGACCAAGAGAGATCCTCTTCCATCGGATCAAGACGATCTAAGGCGGACAACGCAATCAAAGGTTTCTCCATGCTAGCACCCGGAGACTCCTTTGGCGACGTCCCGAGATACAAGGTACACGTGTGGATCACCGCTAGAGGAAGTCTACACTTGGCTTCTGCGACGCAATGACGAATCACATCAAAACATGATCAAGGACATCAATGAAGAAAGAACACCCAAAAGGTGTTTCTTTTCAATCGATTAAATTAATTATAATCAACCTGTAATGATCCTACCTTTTGGTTCCGGGACTTTCCTTTTCTTTTTCCATTTCTGTGATTCGATCCGTGGAGACTGGCATTTAGCGTCGTATTGATCCCGGATTGATTATTATTAATGACAAAAATCCAAGTGGGCACATCCACCCATGCACTTCCGCTGCTCCTGGAACCTTCAAATGGTATCAGAGGGAGGTTGCAATGTTTATTATAGTTATTTAATTTTCATTGATAATTTACGCATTTATATTTGATTCGATTCGAAATATATCGTTCTATTAATCTAAATAAATGAGATCTATTCTTCCTCCTTCGTTTCTCGATTTATATCATAGAAACAACCTTTTAATTTTAATTTTTGATTAAAATAAAAACGAGGAACTCATCCGAAGGAGCCGCTCTTTCTTTCTGTACAACACGGGATTACACGGCGTGTAATTAAAACTACACGCCATGTACTTAGGTTCAATGAACCGGCACTGGTCCGCCAAACCACGCCGTGTGAATTGAATATGCCTAAGTATTAATCACGCTGTGTTGACCAGAATTGAATGACGCGTGGAACCGGAATACATGGCGTGTATGTTGGAGTAACACACCGTGTAGTCCGTCCCGGCCCAGGTGAAACCGTGTACAAGGATAAGCCGCGTACCGCGTACACGGGATCGCCAGGCTGGTTACCGCGTAACAAGGAAGTACATGCCGTGTATGATTTATCTACACGCCATGTACTCCAAAATTTACAAAGTATAGAAAATACTCCAAAGCCCTGGTGTGTACTTTGGATAAAGATTGAAAAGAAATACACGTCGTGTAATTATAAACTACACGTCATGTACTTTCCAGAAATGGAATTTCACCAGGTTTCCTCCAATGTACAAAGACCCGTACAAGGAATATGGATGAGATGAATCTCAAGGAAATTCAAAAAGGAATTTAAGATACAGAATTGATTGATTATAAGATCATAATTAACTGAATTCGAGCGCGACTTATATTAAATTAAAGAACGATTAAAAGAATTTGAATTCTAAATATGCGTAAATGTCATTGAATGCTATGGATGATCATGAGCTAGACCAAAGACCCTTTTTATGTATATGGTTTCATTTAAATTTATTTAATTTAAATTTGTTGACCTGCAAGCCTTCTTCCAATAAAATGTAGGGCCTGCGTGCCCATGGTTTCTTTAATGTAAACCCATGTAATGGAGGATCTCCCCAAGCCAGAGGAGACGGTTCAAATCCTAAAGCTGAGGTGAAACCGACACAAGAAGATACAAAGGTGGACAGGTGGGAACTGCAAAACACGAACCATCGGGTTCAAGGTGTTTTCCCTAGGTCAGGGTTAGCTTATCAAAGCCGCTAGATAAGCTAACCAATAGAAGCTCATGATCATGCCATATTATTTTATTTCTGTCTAAATTGAATGGTTTATTTATTATGTATGTGTTGTCACGATCACATAGTTAATAAAATGAACAAGCATGAAAAGATGGAATAAAATAAAAATCGGACTATGCGTAAATATTATCAAAACATGGTTAATCACTTAAGCAAGCATCACTTAATATTAACAAGCATGTGATAATGAAAAACTACACATAAAGAATAAAATCCCTCAAATACCATATTAAGTCAGACCAAGCCTTTCGTTACTTGATTAAGGGAAAGACTCAATAAAACTATGTGTTTGACCAATCCTTGTTGGGACACTTACTTTTATAAAGAAAGACCTTATAAAAGGTTTCGGGTTGACTTAACCATATTACATCAAGAGGAGTATCCCTTGCTAGACTTGATGTAATATTGGAGGCAAGAGTTGAGGAAATCCAAGTTAGGATTTCAGGATTGGGGAGTCCACTCAACAGATCAAAGAATTATAAGCTCACAGTTGGCAAAGACCTACCTACCTAAATACCTTCAAATAGCTTGACCAACCCTTGTTGGGGTTATACGAAGTGAAATATGGATCCTTGCCACTAGAATGTCAAAGCAATTGGACATTTCGAGTTCAATGGTGAGGGTCATTGGGACTTGATAAAATAGTAGGATAATTAATAAATTCATTTATTATTTTTCATAAAATGTAATCAAGAAAGTACTGATAAATCTGCTCTTTTAATTTGTAGAATCGAAATGAAAAACTCATCAACCACATTTTCTCTACAATCAATTATGGATAAAGACAATATCCTCACCGGCAGTAACTTTCAGGAATGGTTTAGGCGCCTTTGGGTTATCCTATGCCATGAACGAAAGTTTTACGTGCTGGAGTCCTCACTTCCTGATTCTCCTGCCCTAGGGGTGAGTGATGAAGATTTCCTGTCTATGATCAACATTTTAACGACGCTCTCGACATTCAATGTTTGATGTTATCATCGATGTCTAGTGATCTCATGAAGTCTCATGAAGACATGGATGCCTATAGCGTGCCCGAGCACCTCCGTGGTCTATACTAGGAGAGAGAAAGACAGTAAAGTTTTGAGATCTCTAAGGCTCTATTTCAGAGAAAGCTTAGAGAGGGTGCCCCAGCTGGGCCTCATGTAGTCAAGCTTGTTGGCTAAATTGAGCGCTTGGAGGTTCTAGGGTTTAAACTCCCCGAATAACTGGGCACCGATCTCATTCTTGCATCACTCCCCCAGAGCTTCTCGAACTTTGTTGTTAATTTCAACATGAACAACATTGAGAAGTCTCTATCTGATCTTCTTATCCTTATTCACCAAGTAGATAATGACATGAAGCGTGAAAAGCCTTCTGTACTTATGGTGAATAAAAGGAAAGGGAAGGCGAAGAGATTTAAGCCCAAAGCTTCTTCAAGGCCTTCCAAGAAAAGGAAGATCAAAGGGGAGGCAAGGGAGCAGGATGCTGTTTGTTTTGCATGTGGCAAGAAGGGCCACTGGAAGAAAAACTGCACCCAGCCAAGGAAGCAAGGGGAAGATTTAGGTGCATTTGTCATCGAATGAAATCTATCTGTTTCTACAAATTGGGTATTAGATACTACTTATGGTGCTCAAATCTATATCCAAATATAGGAACCAAGTAGATTCAAGAAGATTAATCGATAGGAGGTAGATCTACGAGCAGCCAATGGATCCAAACTCGTTGTTGTAGCTGTCAGAGACTACCATCTCACATTTCCAACAGGGATGGTCTTGGTTTTGAAAGGATGTTATTATGTACCCTTTATAACCAAAAAAATTATTTTAGTATCTATATTAGATACTGATGGATTCATCTTCAAGTTTGGAAGTGGATGCTGCTACTTTTATAAAGATAGCATTTGTTTTGGTAGGGAACATTTATATAACGGCCTTTATGTGTTAGACTACACAAACCAAGTAATGGTAATCGATGAAAAAGTTAATTCACATGACTCATACCATACCCAACTTTGGCATCACCTGCTAGGTCATGTCAATGAGAAATGATTGACAAAATTACATCAAGATGGGTATTTAGATTCTTTCGAACTAAAACTACTTGGTGTATGTCATGCGTGTCTACAAGGAATAATTCCCAAAGCCCCATTTATTGGGAAAGGTGAAAGAGCTAAATAGCTTCTAGAATTAGTTCACATAGATGTGTGTGGGACATTTCCAATTGAGGCAATGGGTGGGTTCTCATACTTCATAACTTTTACTGATGATTTTAGTAGATATGGATATATTTACTTAAAGAGGTATAAGTCAGATTCTTTTGATCGGTTCAAAGAATACAAGAATGAAGTTGAGAACCAGCTTGGTAAGAAGATTAAGAAACTCTGCTCATACAGAGGAGGAGAATATCTTAATCAGGACTTCATTGATTTTTTACGGGAGTTTGGGATTAAATCTCAACTCACTCTTCCTTACACGCCATAGTGGAATGGTGTAAGTGAAAGGAGGAACCGCACCCTGTTGGACATGGTGAGATCAATTATGAGTCATGTGAATCTTCCATTATCCTTTTGGGGATATGAATTACAAACAGCAGCACACATACTAAACCAAGTACCAACTAAATCGATAAATGGTATTCCATACGAGTTATGGAGTGGACGCAAATCCATGTTATCGAATTTACATGTGTGGGGTAGAGAAGCATTTGTTAAGGCCTATTCAGGTAACAAACTTGCACCCCAAGGCACAAAGTGTATATTTATAGGATATCCCAAGGAAACAAGGGGATATTACCTATAAAACCCCTCATACAAAAATGTTACAGTTCCAAGACACTCCATATTCCTTGAGAGGGAGCACATCTCCAAAAGAGATAGTGGGAGCGAGATAGACTTCGATGAAGTCGAGGCTCAAGATACACATGAGTTGGTATAAGAACAAATTCCATAAATCTCCATGGAAGAACAATCTGTTCCAGAGACATAAGAACTGAGTAGGAGCACGAGAGAGGTGAGAGAACCAGAACGATATGGTTTTCTTGTCACCGAGGATGGTGACTCATTATTGGTTGACAATGATGATCCTCTTACCTACAAGGAAGCAGTTGAAGGCATAGACGTTGCCAAGTGGCAAGAGGCCATGAATTTTGAAATGGATTCCATGTACCAAAACCAAGTCTGGATTTTGGTAGATCCTCCAGTTGATGTAAAGCCTATTGGTAATAAATGGGTGTTCAAGAAGAAACTGGACATGGAGGGGCAAGTCAGCACCTACAAGGCACGACTGGTTGCAAAAGGTTTTAGACAGCGTCAAGGAATTGACTATGATGAAACCTTTTCACCAGTTGCAATGCTGAAATCCATCAGAATCCTATTGTCCATTGCTTCTTACCATGACTATGAAATTTGGAAAATGGATGTCAAAACATCTTTCCTTAACGGGAACCTCCAGGAAGATGTCTACATGACACAACCTGAAGGGTTTGTGACTCAAAAGGATTCCAACAAGGTATGCAAGTTGCATAAATCCATTTATGGATTAAATCAAGCATCAAGGTCATGGAACATTCGTTTTAATGAAGCTGTAACAGAATTTGGCTTTGTTAAGAACGAATGTGAGCCTTGTGTCTACAAAGGGTTTAGTGGAAGTGAAGTCGTTTTCCTAATAGTATATGTTGATGACATATTGCTAATTGGAAATGAAATACCTATCTTACAGTCAGTTAATGCATGGTTGCATAAATGCTTCTCCATGAAAGACTTGGGAGAGGTGGCATATATTCTTGGGATCAAGATACATCATGATAGATCTAAGAGAATGTTGGGCCTGAGTCAAAGTACATACATTGGAAATATACTGAAGAGATTCAGTATGGAATAGTCCAAGAGGGGATTGTTTCTAGTGTCACATGGAATTCATCTTTCCAAGAAAATGTGTCCTCAGACACATGAGGAAAGAAAGAGAATGGAAAGGATCCCTTACGCATCCGTGATTGGGTCAGTCATGTATGTTATGCTATGTACGAGGCTAGATGTTGCTTATGCATTAAGTGCGGTAGGTAGATATCAAGCTAATCCAGGAGACCGCCATTGGATGGCAGTCAAGACTATCCTTAAGTATCTGAGGCGTACTAAGGATATGTTCCTGGTTTATGGAGGAGATGAGGAACTAGTCATCAGAGGACATGTAGATGCTAGTTTCTAGACTGATCAAGATGACATGAAGTCACAGACTGGATACATCTTCAGTTTGAATGGAGGTGCAGTGAGCTGGAAGAGCTCAAAGAAAAGTGTGGTGGCAGATTCTACAGTGAAGTCCGAGTATATCGCAGCTTCTAAGGTAGCTAAAGAAGTAGTATGGATGCGAAGCTTCTTCCAAGAGTTAGATGTTGTACCTAGCAGTAAAGATCTTATCACACTCTGTTGTGATAATACTACAGCGGTGGCACTTTCAAAAGAGCCAAGGTCACATCAGCGGACAAAGCACATAATTCGAAAGTATCATCTCTTGAGGGATTTTTCTCAAAGAGGTGAAGTTGCAGTGAGCAGTATTTCCACGGAAGACAATGTAACGGACCCCTTGACTAAAGACTCGACTCAGAAAAAACATGATCATCATGTGAGGTCTAATGGACTAAAAGTCGTATTCAGTTGGCTCTAGTCCAAGTGGGAGTTTGTAAGGGTTGGTGTCCTGAGAACCAACTATTTTTTACTTTGATTACATGAATGTTCACTTATTATATATTGTTCATTGTTCTGCATGACTATAATATAATAATGTCCTGGAATATTTTTTGCATTAATAAGGTCATGGAAGATCCCTACTATGATGAGAACCTTGAAATGCTATAACAATATTCTTAAATAAAGTTCTGTAGTTGGATGACATACTATGATAGGACACATAGTATACAGACCGTCATGTGCGAGTACTCGTAAGAAGACAAGACTCTCTCTCATGGAGTTCACACTTGGTAATCTCCAAGATGGGAGATTATGAGAACAGACCTTCCAATAGTAATTCGGCATGTCTTGGTGTTATCGGATATTACTATCTTTGAGTGTGTGTAATGGTCCTTAGACTGGAAGATTATCATTAAATCATGTCATGACTCGTGCACTTAGATTTACTGACGAAAACCATCACACAGATAGTTGGCGGGAAGTAGGGTACGTTGGGTGCGTCACGAGTGACATGTTGTTACTGGATAAGTCGAGGAAGGATTTGTCCCTTCCATTTATGGAAGTTGATATCTCGTCCCTTTGATTGAAATAGAACTGTCACATTAAATTCCATGTCCATGGTGTGAACGACGAGTTTATTTCAGGTAGTCAAAGAATTATGGATAAAGCATATAGGTTTATGACACTACCATGAAACCTGCTTGATGAGATATCGAGACAAAGGGATTAAATTACACAGTAAGTGTTCATATGAGGTGATACGTCAATGCGGTGTCAACTTCTTTCTCTTGGGTGCCTTGACCCATTTCTAGACAGTAATCTTGGACTTTAGGCAAGCTCGCCTAATGCCAACAAGAAAGAGTCCTAGAGGGTCACACACTAAGTGTATTCAAGTATCTCAAGTAGAATAAAGATTATTCCCGTACATGGTTTAATAATAATTCAAGGAAGCCTAAATCATTTTGATGATGGAGGAATAAGGAAATGAAAACAAGATATACATGTCGTGTATTAAAGATTACACGCTGTGTAGTTTTTCATGGAAAACAAGTACACGCCGTGTATTAATAATTACACGCCATGTAGTTTTGTTTATGGAAAGGAAATGAATAAATGAAAACAAGATATAAATGTCGTGTACATTAAATGTACACACCATGTAGTTTTCAATGAAAAACAAGTACACGCCGTGTATTTATTAATACACGCCGTGTAGTTTTTCCAGTCGGGATTTTGAGGATATAATATTGTTTTAAATGATATTTATTATAATCAGTGTGGGCACATGTCAAGAAATTAATTATTTGACATGGGGTTTTAAATAAGATTCAATGAAATAAATAAAACATGTAACGTGTTTATTTATTCTCATAACTCTACAACCTGAAACCCGATTATAAATATCCTCACAACCCCATCTCTTTTCCAAGACACAAGAGAATTGTTGTGCACAACAACTCTGGAGAATTCTTTCAAGGCCGAAAGAACCTCATCCTCCAAGAACGCTCTCAAGACCGAGAGAGATCCTCTTTCATTGGATCAAGACGATCTAAGGCAGACAATGCAAGAAAATGTTTCTCCACGCTAGCACCCGAAGACTCCTTTGGTGACGTCCCAAGATATGAGGTACACGTGTGGATCACGTCTAGAGGAAGTCTACACTTGGCTTCTGCGATGTAATGATGAATCACATCGGAACATGATCAAGGACATCAACAAAGAAAGAACACCCAAAAGGTATTTCTTTTAAATTGATTAAATTAATTATAATCAACCTGTAACGATCCTACCTTTTGGTTCTGGGACTTTCCTTTTCTTTGTCCATTTCTGTGATTCGATCCATAGAGACTGGTGTTTATCGTCGTATTGATCCTAGATTGATCATTGTTAATGACAAAAAGCCAAGTGGGCACATCCACCCACGTGCTTCTGCTGTGCCCAGAACCTTCACATATTTCAACCTTATATCATATAATGTTTTATAATGATCCATTTTTTATCCTTTTTTATGTTTAAAACATGGGTATACTTTTTTCTTTTTAAAAATTCCAAGTGTGTCCTCTCCTCCACCTATAAAAGGGCACCCCCTCTCCTCTCCACTTCACTCTTCCAAATATAGTTTTTAGGCCAAGAAATACCCAAATTATTTCATTAATTTCATACCCACATCATATATTCCCTAATTTTTTAGGAAACCCTCCTATGAAGGATTTTGGTTCTAACCTAATGAGGTAGTCTGAAGAAGAGGTGTCGTTCTTAATCGAACATTTTTATTTTATTTATTATTACAAATACTTCAAATCATATTCAAATACATAGATATAATAAAATTATTATCTCTAATATACTGATATTTTATTATGTTTTTATAATAATCTTCATCCATCTCCTCCTCTATAAAATGTTAAATGAAAAAGTAGATCGTGTGTACGATGGATTACCACCTCACAAACCGATGTAATTCATTTTCCATCACCGCCTATCACAGCCGAAGATAATGATGAATTTAATATTTATATATGATATTTATGACATATTTATACTCTTTGAATTATAATATCACATCTACCTTCTTACTTTTCAATCCGGTGGAAAATGATAACATCGCTCGTGTGTACGTGTGGACTACCTCATCCACGAAGTGATGTGATGCGTTTTTCATTTTATTTTGTCATGGATGATATTAAGGACAGATTAAATGAATATATATGATATATATTATATAAATATTACTCTTTAAATTTAAATTAATACTTCCCTTTATTTCATTCCATCCATCGATAAAATAGAAGTTGTGTTCATACGTCCATACAGCCTATCATCTCCATTAATGATGTAATTCATTTTCTATCTATAACTTTATTGGATTACTATAAATAAATATATAATGAATATATATGATATTTATATCATGTTAAACAATATAGATATTATGGAACCATTATCAAATTAAAATTATGGAAAATACCAAACCAAAACATACATGAAAATGATGCAGTTATTACCCAAAACATAATTTTAACAATAAATTATTAATAAATAGGTATAAAAGGTTATAACTAAATCATATATGGTATAATTAATATGAGTATATTTTTTAATATATGAGTTTATATATGAGTTTATAATTTGTATAAATGAAGTTGAGACTTATGGTAAGGGATTTTCGTCTCACTTTTATTTTTGTAGGACATATGTCATATTCACCACTTGTTTCTTTTGTATGGTATATATACTTCCCATGAATGTATTTTATGATTATAATCATGAGATTTATGGTATATACATATCAATTTAATTTTATTCCTTTAATGTGTCCTATAATTTAATAGTTACCCAATTATTAAGGGTTTTATGTTACAATCTCTTTGTTTATCAAGATTGTTTATGATTATGCTTTTGATAAGGAAATATTATGATCTATATCTCAAGAAACTCATGAATTTTATTATAATATGTTTATTTCAATAAAATACTTGTTTCCCTTCATTTTACCCTTTTTATGTACTCAAGGGTTCAAAATAATGCTTTTATAGAAAACCGGATTTATTTCTCTCTTTTCTCAAAAATCATTTTCCTTTCATGTCCATGTTTTCTAAAAATATATTAAAGAAAGTTTTTATTATTATCCAATAAATTTTTAAATAAATTTTTACCCATGTTTTAATCTTACATAATGGTTTAAAATAATTCTTCTTGTCTCTTTCCAAACAAGGACCTTTTGGATTTTATCGAAAATGTGAAAGGAATCCTCATTTTAATTTAAACATGAACATTATTTCCTAATTTAATGAATGATCAATAATATAAAGCTTCCTTTACAACTTTCCAAGGCTATGTTAAAAGAAAAAAAAATCTTTAATATTTGGGAAGTTTTTATATTTTAGAGAAATTATTTCAAAGTGAAAGGATATTTTACTCAAGAAATGTTTCAAGTGATCTTTCAAAATAATTTTCCATCTAAGATGACATCCTTTGATGTTATGTAAGATTTACTAGTGATATGATCCAATGATAAAATCCTTATTATTTATCTGAATGGTATATGATTATTATAAATATATTTTTATGAATACCATTCTTTTTCCATGGGTTATTCTATGGTGAATTGAGGAAATGGTTATGAAACTTGTTTATTTTACATGGTTTATGATATGATGAATTAAATAAATGATTATGAAACCCATTTCTTTTCTACAGGTTATGCTATCATGAAATGTTTATAAAACTCATTTATTTTCATGGGTTTTGATCTGATGAATGTTTTATGATCTTGTGGCACACATATGTATGATTTTTATTATGTGAAATGTGTGACCTATATCTCCCTGTAATGAAATAGGTAAATATTGATATATCATGAGATAAAAAAGACTAGAATGGGGAGTGAACCTATTTTAGTAAGGAACTTTTTCCACTATGATACTCTTGGGGGTGAACCTTGACTACTATGGTAGTTTGGGGATTGGACCCATTCCATTATGATAGTTTTGTGTATGGCACAATTCCATGTATTATGCCAATTTTAGTCTTCCATGGATCATGTTCTTTGAATCCTTTATAATTAATTTCTTATGAACTACTATGTTTTATGCCATGTCTCAAGATTATGATCTTTGATATGCAGGGTATGGTTTTCAAATGTTAAGCTCATGTTATCATGCCCTTATACCTATGTTATTCTTATGTGATAATCTATATATCCCTTTTTACCCTTACTGAGTATCTAATCTCACCCTTTATTATTTTTCCTTTCCCTAGGTTATGAAGAAAGGTATTTTGTATGATATATCTAAGAAGGTTTCAAGTTATGAATAACTTAGTGGGAGATAATGTAGTTCACTTGTGGACCAGTTTTTTATATATCAAAGTTTCTAAAGACACTAAACCTTTATTATCCTCAAGTGTGCTTATATAAAATGAAATGAATATTCATCTATTAAATTTTAATATCTATGTATGAAAAGTGTGGGCCATTATAGTTGGTATTAGAGGAAGCATAGTTAACCATTATAAACTAGGATGAGAAAACTTTAAAGAGATCCATAGATATATATCTAAAGATATGTCTAAGTATGTATCTAAGGATATGTCTAGGGATATGTAGAAGGATAATCCTAATAATAAGTTAAAGTATAGGAAAATATCCTATAATTTTGGTGAAGGATAGAACGAGTGATTTCCAAGAAATTACATCCCTATCTGGATAATATAAGTGGATATGGATTTGGAATAGATGTACCTAGGGGTAATAACTACAAATGTAACATTTGTATTTGATTCGATCATCACATAGTGCATGAAAAAGTTCCTTCTTTCAAACCTGTTTTGACACTCCCAAGGGATAGATTTTTTAAATTCACAAACTCTTTAAAAACCATCATGAAGGATTTGAATAATGACCATGAATGACCTAGGTAAAACTTAAGGTGTTATAAATTGTAAAGAAGGTTTCCTGATTTAGACATCCTATGAATGATTTTTCATGATTGATCACACTGATCAAATATTCTTAACATACATGCTAACTAATTTGGTTTTAGTAATGGGTTGGTGATAGAATGATAAAGTTTGGGTGGTGAAAAGTATTCTCAAATATTGGAGTATCTTATTTTAGATTAGTTATATGAATTATCTTATATCATGATAAGTATCTAGGAATTTTTATTCTTATACCTAATGACTAGATGTTGAATTAGTAGTGAAACCCCCTAATAAAATGATGATCACATCTCAAGTCTATTATTCTTCTCTAGTTGAAGTTTATGAGAATGTGCTTCCTGCAAATATCGTTATTCTCCATATAGTTGAATTTTATGTTATCATATGCATGGATTGGATTTATCTACATAAATTCCACATCAATTTCCAAGGAAGGGAAATAATATTTGATTTTCCAAACCAACATATGATTTTCTATCAGTGCAATGATAAGTATGAACATCCTACATAGATCACATCCATTGTATGGGTATTTATTCCCATTCAAAAGGGGTGTTTATCCCATATGTCTAGGGAGAAAATTAACATCGATGACATTTCTATTGTACAATAGTTTATTTATGTATTTTCAGAATAGTTTCTTAGTCTTCCATCGAATCATGAAGTTGAGTTCTCAATAGAACTTATTCTTAGTGTTATACCTATTTCAAAGTCTCCCTATAGAATATACCTGATTTAGTTGGAGGAATTGAAGAAAAACTCCAGGATAATATTTAAAAGGGATTTATTCATTCAAGTGTGTCACTTTAGGGTGAACCTATTATTTTTGTTAAGAATAAAGATGTATCGATGCAACTATACATTGATTATCGAGATCTGAACAAGATCACAATCAAGAACAAGTATCCCCTACCATGTATTGATGAATTATTTGATCAAATGCACGGAGATTAATACTTTTTTACGATTTAACTTTGTTCTAGATATCATCAATTGAGGGTTAAGAAGGAGGATATACCCAAGACAATATTTCACACAAGGTATGGACACTATGAATATATAGTGACACTATTTGGTCTTATTAATGCCCCTAATATCTTTATAGATTTAATGAATAAAGTCTTTAGAGATTACCTTGATTAGTTTTTGGTAGTCTTTATAGATGGTATTATTATATATTAAAAGGGAAAGGAAGATTATGAATATCACTTTATAAATGTACTGTAGACCCTATGTAAGGAGAAACTATATGAAAAAATTACAAAGTGTGAATTTTGGAAACAAAATGTTTCATTTTTGGGTTATATAATCTCAAGAGAGGGCATATAAGTGGGTCCATAAAAGATGGAGGCTATTTAAAATTGGCCCAGACCAACCATGGTGACTAATATATGAAGTTTTCTTGGTTTTACTGGATAATATTCACAGTTTGTGGAGAATTTATCAGGAATATCTAATCCACTCACCAAGTTAACTTGGAAGGGATCCAAGTTCCTCTATATATATGAATGTGAGGAAAAGTTAAAGGAACTAAATATAAGGTTATTAATCAATCTTATGATTACATTACCATACTATAGAGAAGGGTTTGTAATCTATAGTGATGCATTAAAGATGGAACTGGGATGGGTTCTCATGCAGAATGACATGATTATAGCTTATGCCTTATGATAATTAAAGGTTCAAGAGAAAAAATACCCAACTCAATATTTGGAGTTAACTATAGTAATTTTTACATTAAATAAATAGAGGCATTATCTTTATGGAGAAATTTGTGATATATATAATGATCATAAGAGTTTAAAGTATATATTCACATAAAAAGAGTTGAACATACACCAAAGAAGATGATTGGAGCTGATTAAAGAATATGAATGCTCAATACATTATCACCCTAGGAAAGTGAACAAGGTGGTTGATGCTTTGATTAAAAAGGATCATTATATCTTATCCATGATGAGGATCACAAAAGATCCAAAGTTTTTATATTTTCATAGGATATATTTGAAAATAATGAAGGAAGTGGGAAAATATTATCTCTCTCAAATAAGTTTTCAACCATATATCTATATAAATATTAAAGAGGAGTAGAAGTATTATGTAGAGTGTAAGAAGAAGGTAAAAATGTTTCTAATTTTAACCTTGATTATGATGTAATGATAAGGTTTAATAATCATGTATGTGTTATGTCCATACCTAATTTGAAGAAGGATTTGTTAAAGGATGCTCATAGTTCTTCATTATCTTTTCATTAGAAGTACAAAGATGTATAGATATTTGAATGACTATTTCTATTAGGATGGTATAAATATAGATATTGCAGAGTTATATCTTGGTTCTTGGTATTTCAGAAAGTTAAGGATAAGAGAAAATAGTCTAAGGGGATGTTATAACAATTACCCATACCATAATGTAAACTGGAAAACATCACCATGGATTTTCTTATCAGACTCCCCAAAACATCTAAAGGTAATAATGTTATATGGGTTGTAGTCAATATCCTTACAAAGTTAGAAAACTCCCTCACTGTCAGAGAAGATTTATCTCAATATCATATTTCCATAATATAAATTAAGTAATTAGTAAGGTTTTATGGAGTACCACATTATATTGTATCTGATCGGGATCTGAGATTTACCTTGAAGTTTTGGAAAAGGCTTTAGCAGGCTTTGGATATAGAGTTGAGTTTTAACACTTCATATCATCCTCAGACATAAGTTCTATCTTAGAGAAAAATTAAAACCCTAGAGGATATGTTGAGATCATGTTCTATGTATTTCAAAGGTGGTTTGGATCAACACATTCCTCTAGTTGAGTTTTCATACAACAATAGCTTTCATTCAATAATTCAGATGACTCCTTATGAATCCATTTATGGAAAGAAGTGTAGAACTATAATGTGATAGAATGAAGTTTAATAAAGAATCGTATTGAAACTTGAGCTAGCTTATTAAACAACAAAGAAAGTCAGATCCATTAAATAGCACATCAAGGTAGTGCAAAGTTTACAAAAAATTTATGCTGATAATCATTGATGTGAACTGTAATTTGAAGTTGGTGAGAAGGTGTTTCTCTAAATTTCTCCATGGAATAATGTTATGAGGTTTATGAATAAAGGAAAGGTTATCCCTAGTTATATTTCCTATTTCTATATTCTTGATCAAGTAGGGATGTTTTCTTGTCAATTAGCACTTCCACCAAACCTCTCTCAAGTCCACAATGCATTCCATGTATCTCTCCTAAGGAAGTACATAACCAATCCATAACATGTACTAAAATCAAAGTTAATACCATTGTATCATGATATTTACTATGAAGAAAAACCTATGGGGATTCTGGATCATAGAGATAAATTGATATGAAACATGACCACTCACCTGGTCAAAGTTTTATAGTGAAACCAACAGCTTGAGGAAGCTACATGGGAACCTAAAGATAAGATGAGGCAGAAGTTTCCTTGGTTGTTTATATCAGAGTAATATAAATTTGAGGGAAAAATTCATTTTAAGGGGTGTAGATTGTTACACCCTTAGATTTCATGAATTTTTTTCTTTGATAGCTTATGTCACATGTAACGCTAAGTTTTAATGAACTGCAATATACTATTAATGTTATTATTTAAAACATAACTGTTATGACCTAGCTATTAAACTTTAAGAAATAAATATTAATAACCAAATTTTTATAATTAATTATAATGGTTTTATATAAATAAAATATATTTGTAAATAAGTACTTAATTTTTTGTAAAGTGTTCATATACTTCAAAAATACGTTTCTTTTAAAAAATAATTTTCATTGACTTTTGTGAAAAAATAATAAAATTAATTTTTTTCCAATTTTAGAAAATTTATTTTAAAAATTATAATTAATTTTTTAAACCTACAAGTCAAATTTTCTTTGATTAGTTTTTTGATAATTTTCTGCAAAGATTAATTTTTCAATAAATAGTAAAAAATACTAATTTTTATTAAAAATTGTCTTTTAATTTAAATAATTTACAAGCTCCATTTTATTTTAAGATGGATTTAAATGTAAATTTAGTTCAATTATATATTTATTAACCCAATTTATTTCATTGCAATCAACTTTATATTGAATTTTGATATTAAAATTTTTTATACTTATGAAAACTTTTTCTTTGGAAAATCACTTTTTCATCATGACTACAGGATTAATTTTAAATTAAATTCCACCAATTATATGAATTTAATTTGATATAATGGATTCCATATTTGTAATCACAATAATTAATATTATATAATAAGGAAAAATTAATTTTTTATCATAATGAATAATAAAAATAGTAAAAATTAATTATGGCAGTTAAGGTTAAAATTGGTTTAATGGGGGTTAAACTAAGAAGATAAGGGTTAAAATTAACTAAAAACTTATAAAATTACTATGTTATGTCCATATATTGACCTTATCTCATATAAGGTTCTATAATGATCCATTTTAGAGCCTTATGACATGTTTAAAACATGGGTGTACCTTTTTATTTTCAAAAAATTCAAGTGTGTCCTCTCCCCCACCTATAAAAGGGAATCCACTCTCCTATCCTCTTAAATATTCCAAAGCCTTTTGGTTTGTAAAATACCTACCCAAATACCTTCCTTAATTCCCTCATCATATCTTATAGGTATTATTTTTATTATTAAACCCTCCCAAGAAGGATTTTGGTGCTAACCTAAAGAGGTTGTCTAAAGAAAAGGTATTGTTATTAACTGAGCATTTTTATTTTATTTCTTCTTCCACATCCTTAAAATCATATTCAAATATGATGATGTAATAACATAATTTTCTACCATATAATGAGATGTTATTATTTTAGTGTCATAACCTACATCCATATTCTCCTTTATAAAATGAGAAATGAAATCGTCGATCGTGTGTGTGGCGGACTACCGCTCCGCAAACTGAAGTAATTAATTTTCCATCACCACCTCTCACGGTTGAAGATAATGATGGATTTAATGTTTCTATATTATATTTATTTCATATTTATACACCTATAATTATAATATCACATCTACCTTATTACCTTATAATTCATTGTAAAACGATAACATCGCTCGTGCGTACGTGTGGATTCCCGCCTCTACGAAGCGATGTGAAGCATTTTTAATTTTAATTTCACATGGATAGTAATAATGATAGATTAAATGAATATATATATATATATATGATATCAATCACTACTAGAAAAAAATTGATACCAAAATTTTGGAACTACTGGTATAGGTCTCCAAACCATTGGTATAGCCTATACCAACGGTTTGGAGGGGCGTTGGCTGTTATGGTGTTGGTATAGAAATATACCAACAGTTTTTCAAAATAATTGGTATAGGTAATATAAAAATAAAACCTGAATATTTTTTATCTCAGCACCTCCCATTTATATTTCAACAACCTAACCATTAATCTAAGATGACTTTTGTGAATATAGTTTGATAAATATATGTATGTATATTTACAAGTATTTTAACTTTTTATATATTTAATATTATTTGAAAAAAATAATCCATATAAAATATGGGTACCTATACCAATAGTTCTCAAAACTTTTTTTATATGTACCCATATTTTTTGACCTATACCAACGTTTTTGGAGAAACCGTTAGTATAGAGTAGACCTATACCAACAGGTTTGGAAAAAGCATTGGTATAGGGTCTCTACAAAGGACCTATAGCAACGGTTTTGGTAAAAAAAATGTGGGTATAGATCTATATAAGAGACCTATACCAATGGTTTTGGCCAAAACCATTGGTGTATGGTCTCTCCATGGTACGTATACCAATGGTTTTTGGGAAACCATTGGTATAGGATCTCTCTAAGCCACATGTACCAACGGTTTTCCAAATTGTTGGTATAGGTCCATTGGTATAGCTCTAATTTAAAGTATTTAATGATATAGACTTGATTATGGAAAGGTTAATTAATACTTAAGTTTCTTTTATTCTATACGTCAAGAAAATGGAAACAGTGTTCATGTGTACGTACGATCTATCGTCTCCATGAACGAAAAAATTCATTTTTAATATCTTAATTTAATGGATTACTCTAAATACATATATAGTGAATATATAGGACATTTATATCATGGTTAAAATTTTGTATATGATGGAACCAAGATCAAAGTAAAATTACTAAAAATATCAAACCAAAACATACATGAAAATGAAGCATTTATTACACGAAACGTGATTTTAACAAAGAATTGTTAATAAAAGGGTAATAAAAGGTTATAAGTAAATCATATATGGTATAATACATATGAGTATAGTTATTTAATATATTTATAATAAATATATATTTATTATATATGAGTTTTTAATGTTTATGAAAGAAGTCAACATTTAAGGTAAGGGGTTTTTGTATCACTTTTATTTTAGTGAGACACATATCATATTCACCACTTAATTATTTTGTGTGGTGTATATACTTACCATGAATTTATTTTAAGATTATTATCATGAAAGTTATGGGATGTACATATCTATCTAAGTTTCTTCCTTTCATGGGGCTTAATATTCAATAGTTACCAAAGTGGTAAGGGTTTTAATGTTATAATCTCTTTGTTTGTCGGGATTGTTTATAATTATGCTTACGATGATGAAATATTATGATCTATATCTCAAGAAACTCATGAATTTTCTTATCATCTGGTTATTTCATAAAAATACATGTTTTCCCTTCATTTTCCCCTCTTTATATACTCAAGGTTCCAAAAGAATTTTTTTAAGGAAAACCAACTTTATTTCTCTCTTTGGTTGAAAATACTTTTTCTTCCATGTCCATGTTTTCTAAAATTGTTTTAAAGAAAAAATTTATTATTCTTTAATTATTGTTTATAGAAATTTTTACCCATGATTTAATTTTACAAAATGGTTTAAAATAAATCTTCTTATCGCTTTCTAAATAAGGCCCTGTTAAATTTTACTGAAAATATGAAAAGAATCTTCATTTTAACATGTACAACATGAATGGTATTCCCTGCCATCATTAGCTCTCAATGATTTAAAGATTCCTTTATAAGTTTCCAATGTTATTTTCAAATAAAATATTTTCTTTAATATTTGGGAAGTTTTTAGATTTTAAAGAAGTGATTTCAAAGTGGAAATGGTATTTTCCTCAAGAAATGGTCCAAGTGATCTTTCAAAATCATTTTCCATCTAATATGGAATCCTTTTATGTTACTTAAGATTTATAGGGTATATGATCCAATGATGTCACCCTTGTTATTTCTCTGGATGGTTTATGATTATTATGAAAAGATGGTTCATTTTCCATGATTTATGTTATATTGAATGAATGAAATGATTATGAAACCAGTTCCTTTTCAATAGGATATTATATGAAGAAATTATTAAATGATTATGAAACCTATTACTTTTCTATGGGTTATGCTATGATGAAATGTTTATGAAACCCATTTCTTTTTATGGGTTCTGATATGATGAATGTTTTATGATCTTGTGGAAAGCATATGTATGATTTTAATTACTTTATGGGTGGGACATATATCTCCCTCCAATGCATTGGATAAAGATTTATATCTTATGAGATAAGCATGACAGTAATGGGGAGTGAACCCAATTCAATAAGGGACTTTGTCCACTAGGATAGTCTTGGGAGTGAACCTTGACTACTACGATGGTTTGTGGAGTAAACCCATTCCACTATGATAGTTTTTGAAGTGAGCCTTGACTAATAAGGAAATGATTTTTTATGTTTATTTTTATGCCATAATTACATGTCTTGTGCCAATATTATGCTTCTATAGCTCATGTTATTTGATTCATTTATGATTCATGTCTTGTGAACTACCAAGATTTATGCCATGTCTCAAGATTATGATCCTTGATATGCAGGGTATGGTTTTAAAATGTTAAGTTCATATTCTCATACCCTTATACCCATGTTATTATTATGTGATCATTGATATCTCTCTTTTTTATCCTTACTAAGCATCTAATCTCACTCTTTCTTATGTTTTCTTTCTATAGGTTATGAACAAAGGTATTATGTATGATATATCTAAGAAGGGTGCTAGTTATGAAGAACTTAGTGGGAGAATATTTAGTTTACTTATGAACTGGTTGTTTATGTATCCAAGTTTCCAAAGACATTAAACCTTTACGATCCTCATGCATATTTATGTAAAATGAAATGGATATTCATTTATTAAGATGCAATATATTTGTATGGAAAGTGCGGGTCATTATATTACTCACCATGGTAACCATATCATCTCATGATTATGGAAATGATGAAAGAATAATCATTTCCCATAATATCCCTCCAAACATCATGTAACGTCTCATGTTTTGAACCGGATGAAAAAGAAGAGGAAATTAAATTTTCCTATTAGCTGGGAAAACTAGTTTTAAAATCGAGTGTCGGAACCTTTTTCTTTCTGATAGTTGATAAATTAAATGAAAGGTAAAAACCTTCTTTTCCACTTTGAAAAAATTTATGAAATATTTTCAGAGTTAGACACTGATTCAGTGTGAGGTTCTGAGGTCTGTAGACCCTCAATGTTGATAGAATAAAAATATTAAATTTATTTTTATTCGTACGCGTGCGATTTTTAAAAAAATGAAAATAACTCTCAAATGGTTCATCGTATGAGAAATATAAGACCACCATTAGATCTGGAACACCGGTTTTACCCTAAATAGGGTATAACAATGACGAGTGACGGGTGTTTGGAAACCTCGCATGTGATAATACCCTCTTTATTTTTATTTAATTTATTATTCCCACTACTAGAAAATCTGGTTTTGGAGGCGGGGCATCTATAGCGGCCGCTAATTCTATCAACAGCGGCCGCCAAATGGCGGCCGCTGCAATTTTTCCTAAAAAAACCCCTAATTTCCCCTCCCTCCCCTCCCTCCGCTCCCCGACCCCGCGGCCCCCCCTTCCCCGACCCCGCGACCCCGACCCCGACCCCCGGCGATCCTCCCCGACCCCGACCCCCGGCCACCCTCCCCGACCCCCGGAGACCCTCCCCGACCCCCGGAGACCCTCCCCGACCCCCGGCGACCCCGACCCCGCCGGCGACCCCGACCCCCGACCTCCCGGCGACCTCGGCAACCCCCGGCGACCCGACCCCCGGCGACCCCGACCCCCGGCAATCCCCACCCCCTTGCCTTCGTGATGCGCCACCGGCAACCCCCACTTCCTTGCCTCCACGGTGCGCCCCCATGACCCTGACACCCCCTGCCCACGCTGCACCCCAGTGACCCCCACCACCTTGCCTCTGCGCTGCACCCCCGTGACCCCAACACCCTCGCGACCCGGCAACCCCCACCCCTGCCCGCGCTGCACCTTTGGACAGCCCCGCTGTCGCCGTCCTCTCGCGGCCCCGTTGCATCCCTCCGGAAAGTCCTCCTGCCTCCGTTGGACCCTTTCGGTCCATTGTGCCCCGCTGTGTAGAACCGTCCACGCGGTCCAACGGTTCCGCTCCTTTCGAGTCCGGCCGTCGAACCTCTGTCATCAATTCACTGCACCGTCATGGATCCGCAATCGAGACAGACCCCGTTACCCGCGGTCGAGTCCTCCGCAGGTAATGTTTTTTATCCAAATTTGGTTTTTAAATTTTAATGATATGTGTTTTTTTAGAATTTAAATAAGATATTTCACTTTTGATTTCTATTAAATACAGATATGGATAGGATTTGGATTGATATGAAAGATAGATTTTCAGCTGAATATTATGAGGGGATTAAGCGATTTATGGATTTCACCAACAAATTTCCAAGCGATGTGATTAGTTTTCCATGCAGAAAATGTGCAAATAGATATCTCTTCAAACGAGATAGTGTTAGAGAACATTTGTTTTTTAATGGGTTTTTGAAAAACTATAAGACATGGACGCGTTATGGAGAAGATTCTGTTTCATGTCATCGCTCAGAAAATATTCATATGAATGTTGATTCGGGAACAGTTGATCCGATGAACATAATGCTGAATGATATGATGCATCAATTTCAATCTGAAGACAGTAATGTCGTAAATGACGACGTTGGATTGAGTAATCCTCATTCTTCTGCGGATGGAGAAGCATTGAAATTCTTTGAAATTCTTGACGATGCGCGTACTGAATTATATCCTGGATGCACTAAATTTAGTAAACTGTCATTCATCTTTGAATTGTTACACCTGAAGGCCTTGAACCAGTGGTCAGACACCTCATTCGACATGTTGTTGGTATTATTGAAGATGGTACTCCCTGCTGGAGCGAAGATTCCGGAGTCATTCTATCAAGCTCGCAAGTTAATCGATGATATTGGTTTTACATATGATACAATTGATGCATGTCGCAATAATTGTATGTTGTTCAGAAAAGAGAATGCGCAATTAAATAATTGTACTGTTTGCTATACATCCAGGTGGAAGACCAATGAGATTAATCAAGGTAGTCAGATTCTTCCTGGGAGAGTCTTGAATCAAGGGAAACAAGTTTCCGCTAAACAGATGTGTTATTTCCCACTGAAATCGAGACTGAAGAGATTCTTCTTGTCCACTAAAATTGCTAAATTGATGACTTGGCATTCAGAGAGAAAGAAATAGGTTGATAAATTAACTCACCCGACAGATTCTTTGGCATGGAAAGAGTTTGATCAGAGACACCCAGACTTTTCCCGAGATGATCGTAATATTCGACTGGGTTTGGAAACAGATGGTTTTAACCCATTTAGTTCCATGGTTGGTGCGACACATAGTACATGGACAATGGTGTTGGTTCTATACAACATTCCCCCATGGGTATGTATGAAGCAACCTTTTTTGTTACTGTCAATTCTAATTGATGGACCGAGAGGACCTGGTGATAAAATCGATGTTTATATGCAACCTTTGATTGATGAGCTGCAAGAATTTTGGGCCGATGGTGTAATGACTTTTGACTCAGCAGCAAATGAAATGTTTAGACTTCGGGCCGCTTTGTTATGGACAATTAATGATTTCCCAGCGTATGCTAACTTATTAGGTTGGAGTACAAAAAAATAATTTGCTTTCCCTTGTGGTAATAAGAGTAAGAAATCTATATGGCTTAAGCACTGTAGAAAGTGTGCATATCTTGGTCACAGACGCTTTCTTCCTCCATTGCACAGGTTCAGAAAAGACCGTGTATCGTTTGATGGGAATAGAGAGTTTGACCCATCACCACAAATACTGTCTGGGGTTGAAATTTGTGCACAACTTGATGAATAAAACATCCGTACAATGTATGATTTTCAAGATTTATTGGTTCCTGCATTTCCTTCTATTCTTGCTGCAAATAGACAGCGAAGTCATAATTGGAAGAAACGGAGTATTTTTTTTTGAATTGTCTTATTGGAAATATAATATTTTAAGGCATAATTTAGATGTGATGCACATTGAAAAAAATGTATGTGATAATATTTTGTGCACCATTTTAGGCGTAAAGGGGAAATCAAAGGACAGTGCTAATGCTCGACGTGATTTGCAAGAAATGGGATTGAGAAAACCTTTACATTTACAGCTGGGTGAAGGTAATCGGGCATACATGCCTGCTGCATAGTACACAATGAGTAAAAAAGAGAAACAAACATTTCTATCAATTTTGAAGACTGTTAAGGTGCCAGATGGTTATTGCTCTAATATTTCGAAGCGCGTGAATATGACGAGTATGAAATTACAGGGTTTGAAAAGTCATGATAATCATATTCTACTTCAACAGTTAATTCCTATAGCAATTCGTGATTGCTTACCTTCCCAGGTTGTTGAGCCGTTGATTGGAGTTTCTAATTTTTTCAGACAGCTTTGTTCTAGGAATCATCGCATGAGTGATTTGAAAAAGCTACAGGATAAGATTGTACTTGCACTATGTCACCTAGAAAAACTCTTTTCGCTGTCTTTTTTTGATGTCATGGTTCACTTGACCATGCATTTAACTGGTGAAGTCATTTCTGGCGGTCCCGTGCAATTCAGGTGGATGTATCCAATAGAGCGATACTTAAATACATTGAAATGCTATGTGCGCAACAAAGCTCGTCCAGAAGCATCAATTGTCAAGGGATATTTAATGGATGAGTGTACTAATTTCTGTGCTTCATATATTGATGAGGTTGAAACAAAGATAGATAAACCATCCCAAATTGACGAGGGTCCAATTGGAGAAGGAATAACATTTGATATGCGGAACGACAAGTGGGTTCAAGCTCATCGATATGTGTTGTTAAACACTCCATCAGTTATGCCATTGATACAGTAAGTTTCATAGTTGATGTGTATTTTGTTTCTATATTTATTTTATTGCTTACCTTATATTGTGTTGTGATTTAGGATGCATATCGCTGAGTTGAAATGTGAAAGTCCCCGTGCAACTGAGTATCAAATCCAAAAACATCATTTCAACACATTTCATGAGTGGTTCAAGACTCATGTACGTATAATTGATTTAATATTTTTATAGCACAACTAAGTTGTATTTTCAAAATCCTTTATCCATTAAACTTTATATGTGAAATTTGTAGATTCAAAAGTTACGTGATTTAACCCAGCATGTGAGCGAAGAACTCAACCAACTAGCTGATGGTCCATTTATTACAGCTCGTCGCTACAAGTCTTTGGATGCTAACGGATTCTGATTTCGTATTAGCGATGTTGACATGAACTGAGCCACACAAAATAGTGGCGTTGGTTGTTCTTTTGTTGGTGCGGGTTATTATTATGGATTGTTGAGAGATATTATTGAGGTTATTTATGATTGTGGCTTAAAACACATATTGTTAAGGTGTGATTGGGTCGATCCAGTTCATGGAACGAAAGTTGATAAATTCCAATTTACATTAGTAAACTTTAACAATATGCTATATAAAGATGAACGGGTTAGAAATGAGCCCTTCATACTGACATCGCAGGCAGAACAAGTTTACTTTGTCGGCATTGATTCTGATTGGAAAGTTGTGGTGAAAATGTCTAGAAGAGGGGTTTTTCTGATTGACCAAGAGGAACCTGAAGTTGTCGAATTTCCTGATCAAACACTTGACCAAACAATAGTAGCTGTACGAGATGAAGATATACAATGGACCAGAGAGACGGTTGAAGGAGATACGATAGACTTGCATGATTAGTTGAAATTGTAATTATATTCCTAGTTGTTATTTGTAAAAATATTTATCAGTTATATATGTATAAAAATTGCTTGATTTAACTATAATTTCTTTTAATGAAGTTATGTCATAGGGTGGTCACAGTGGTTCACCTGATGTTGTTGGTATGTATGTTTTCATTTTTATAAATTAATTGATTGCAATTTTCTGTTTATATTTCCCTAACTGTTTCTAATCATTAATTTATATTGTAATTGAATTATGAATTTATGTTTATCAGGATCTACTGCTTCTTCCAGCAGACGCAGGGGTCCTGGTAGAGGGGTTCGATCCTGGAACTATGGAGCCCGATTGGATGTGTTATTTGACGACACATTTCATCCAGTTGGAGATGGTGCTACTACATTGAGTCATCAGTTTGGGCATATGATACGAGACTCACATAGATTCCCTCTAACGACTCGTGACTGGAGTTCTTTCCCTCAGGACACGATGGACAGATTATGGAGGGAGGTTCAGGTAAATTCAATGTTTAATTTTTCATGATATTGTTATTATTATTTTCCCATCTACTGACAATATTTTTAACAGGATAATTTGACATCTTGTCCAGATGAGTTTCGGGCTGTTTTTATGTCGAAATGCAGAAAATTATGGAAGGATTACAAGTCAAGGGTGAAGAGAGATCACTGGACACCATTTGCGGGTGTGCCAGACATTCTACAGCGAGTCCCTCCGGGCATTATTCCTGCACAGTGGCAGGATTTGGTTGCGTTTTGGTCGAGTGAGGCAGCAATGGTAAGATTTATTACTTTTAATCTATAAATGGCTAATTTTTCAAATGTCTATTAAGTAAATATGTTGAATGTAGACCGAGTCTTCTCATCATTCACATAATCGGGCGATGTAGGCCACGCCTTACAGACTTGGCACTCGACATGTGTCACAGCTCAGACATGATGTAAGTTCAGAATTCACTATTTCATTCATATTTTAAAAATATTGTAGTATAACATGGTGAACCCCTTTATTATAGTTACACCAACGCGGCGAGCCAATCGATCGGATGTCCATATGGATGAGGACTCGTAGGGTGGGTGATCCCGATGTTGCCCGTGTTATAGTAAGAAAATTATTTACTAATTAATAAATGTATTTTTTATTTTATATAAATTATGCATATTTGTTCATTGATTCATTATATGCTACATGCTCAGTTTGATGCTCAGTTAGCAGAGTTGCCAGAGGAACAAAATTGTAGTATTGTGCGTAGAGATGAAATATTTCACCGTGTCATGGGGCATGACGATCATGGTTATTCTTTGACTTATGACAGTGGTGTCCCACGACGTGCAGTTGTTAGAGCAGATATGATGAATGCATGCAGAGAGTCAGGGATGCGCACACAGGCTGAGATAGATGCTTCCATGCAGGATATGCAGCGCAATTTTGATTCACAATTTCAGCAGTTACATGCAGAGTATGAGGAGAGGTTGTCACAGATGTCATCACATATCGATGAAATGACGACGCAACAAGTGGCGCCACAGGTAAACAATAAAACAAACCATACTCAGATTGAATTTTATTGATATGATTAAGATACATAATATTGATATATATTGTAGGATCCAAATACATCTGGTGGAAATCACAGTGATATTGGTGATCCAGATGATAATGAACCCCATGCATGAGGTAATTTCATTTGTCTTGATGAATTCTTTAGAATTTTTTATATCCTTGATGAATATAATTTTCCTTTTTACCTAGATTAGTTTGTTTTAATATTTGTGGATGACATCTTCGTGAACTCCAAGAGTGATTATGATCATACCCAACATCTTGAAATCATACAGATTACACTTATTGACTATACGTCAAGATATATATATGTCAGTTTTGTATTGATTATATAGGTATAGTTATTGGGTCAAATAATTTCAGAGGAAGGTGTGTCAGTGGATGGAGAGAAACTCCAGACAGTTGTTTCTTGGGAGAATCCCAAGAACTCTTTCAATATTTGTATCTTTTTATGGTGAGTGAATTGTGACGTGCACGCGCAGACGGCACGTCAATCGGACGTGCGGTCTGCGCGGTAGGGCTCATTATGCGTTCTTTAAGTGTTGCGCGTGCTTGATAAACGCGCGTGGGGGGGTCCAAACTGGCCGAACGAAGTTCTAATGGCCTGAAATCAGACGACATCAAAGGGTGAGTGAATTGTGATGTGGTCGAGCAGACGGCACGTTAATCGGACGTGCCGTGTGCCCGCGGTGAGCAGGAACGCCGTTCTGGTGTCATAAAAGGACAAAACGGGCGTCTAATGGTCAAACTCATAGAGGAAGACATCGGATTGACTTGAAATAACAGGACAACAATCCAATTATTATTCTCAACGTGCACGCGTAGATGGCACGTCAATCGGACGTGCGGTCTGCGCCGTAGGGCTCATTATGCGTTCTTTAAGGGTTGCGCGCGCTTGATAAACGCGTGTGGGGGGGTCTAAATAGGTCGAACGATGTCCAAATGGCCTGAAATCGGACGACATCAAAGGGTGAGTGAATTTTGCTGTGGTCGAGTAGACGGCACGTCAATCGGACGTGTCGTGTGCCCGCGGTGAGCGGGAACGCCGTTCTGGTGTCACAAACGGCCAAAACGGGCGTCTAACGGTCAAACTCATAGCGGACGACATCGGAATGACCTGAAATCACAAGACAACAATCCAATTATTATTCGCGACGTGCACGTGCAGACAGAACGTCAATCGGACGTGCGGTCTGCGCGGTATGGCTCATTATGCGTTCTTTAAGCGTTGCGCGCGCTTGATAAACGCGCGTGGGGGGGTCCAAACCGGCCGAACGAAGTCCGAATGGCCTGAAATCAGACGACATCAAAGGGTGAGTAAATTTTGATGTGTTCAAGCAGACAGAACGTCAATCGGACGTGCCGTGTGCCCGCGGTGACTGGGAATGTCGTTCTGGTGTCAAAAACGGCCAAAACGGGTGTCTAATGGTCAAACTCATAGCGGATGACATCGGATTGACCTGAAATCACAGAAAAACAATCCAATTATTATTCGCGATGTGCACGCGTAGACGGCACGTCAATCGGACGTGCGGTCTGCACGGTAGGGCTCATTATGCGTTCTTTAAGCGTTGCGCGCACTTGATAAACGCACGTGGGGGGTCCAAACTGGCCGAACGATGTCCGAATGGCCTGAAATCGGACGACATAAAAGGGTGAGTGAATTGTGATGTGGTCGAGTAGACGGCACGTCAATCGGACGTGCCGTGTACCCGCGGTGACCGGGAACGCCGTTCTGGTGTCACAAACGGCCAAAACGGGCGTCTAACAGTCAAAATCATAGTGGACGACATCTGATTGACCTGAAATCACAAGAAAACAATCCAATTATTATTCGAGACATTCACGCGCAGACGGAATGTCAATCGGACGTGCGGTCTGCGCGGTAGGGCTCATTATGCGTTCTTTAAGAGTTGCGCGCTCTTGATAAACGCGCGTGGAGGGGTCCAAACTAGACGAATGATGTCTGAATGGCCTGAAATCGGATGACATCAAAGGGTGAGTGAATTTTGATGTGGTTGAGCAGACGACACATCAATCGGAAGTGTTGTGTGCCCGCGGTGATCGGGAACGCCGTTCTGGTGTCATAAACGGCCAAAACTGGCGTCTAATGGTCAAACTCTTAGCAGACGACATCGGATTGACCTAAAATCACAGGACAACAATCCAATTATTATTCGCGACGTGCACGCGTAGACGGAATGTCAATCGGACGTGCGGTCTACGTGATAGGGCTCATTATGCGTTCTTTAAGCGTTGTGCGCGCTTGATAAACGCGCGTGGGGGGTCCAAACCGGCCGAACGAAGTCCGAATGGCCTGAAATCAGATGACATAAAAGGGTGAGTAAATTGTGATGTGGTTGAGTAGACGACACGTCAATCGGACGTGGCGTGTGCCCGCGGTGACCGGGAACGCCGTTCTGGTGTCATAAACGGCCAAAACGGGCGTCTAATGGTCAAACTCATAGCGGACGACATCGGATTGACCTAAAATCACAGGACAACAATCCAATTATTATCCGCGATGTGTACGCATAGATGGCATGTCAATCGGACGTGCGGTCTACGCGGTAGGGCTCATTATGCATTCTTTAAGCGTTGCACGCGCTTGATAAACGCGTGTGGGGGGTCCAAACTGGCAGAACGATGTCTGAATGGCCTAAAATCGGATGACATCAAAGGGTGAGTGAATTGTGATGTGTTCGAGCAGACGGCATGTCAATCGGATGTGCCGTGTGCCCGCGGTGACCGGGAACGCCGTTCTGGTATCACAAACGGCCAAAACGGGCGTCTAACGGTCAAACTCATAGCGGACGACATCGGATTGACCTGAAATCACAGGAAAACAATCCAATTATTATTCGCGATGTGCACGCGCAGACGGTACGTCAATCGGACGTGCGTTCTGCGCGGTAGGGCTCATTATGCGTTCTTTAAGAGTTGCGCGCTCTTGATAAACGCGCGTGGGGGGTCCAAACCGGCCGAACGATGTCTGAATGGCCTGAAATCGGACAACATCAAAGGGTGAGTGAATTTTGATGTGTTAGAGCAGACGATATGTCAATCGGACGTGATGTGTGCCCGCGGTGACCGGGAACGCCGTTCTGGTGTCATAAACGGCCAAAACTGGCGTCTAACGGTCAAACTCATAGCGGACGATATCGGATTGACCTGAAATCACAGGACAACAATCCAATTATTATTCGCGATGTGCACGTGCAGACGACACGTCAATCGGACGTGCAGTCTGCGCGGTAGGGCTCATTATGCGTTCTTTAAGGGTTGCGCGCTCTTGATAAACGCGCGTGGGGGGTCCAAACTGGCCGAACGAAGTCTGAATGGCCTGAAATCAGACGACATCAAAGGGTGAGTGAATTTTGAATTGGTCGAGTAGACGACACATCAATCGGACATGCCGTGTGCCCGCGGTGACCGGGAACGCCGTTCTGGTGTCACAAACGGCCAAAACGGGCGTCTAACGATCAAACTCATAGCGGACGACATCGGATTGACCTGAAATCATAGGACAATAATCCAATTATTATTCGCGACGTGCACGCGTAGAGGGCACGTCAATCGGATGTGCGGTCTGCGCGGTAGGGCTCATTATGTGTTCTCTAAGAGTTGCGCGCTCTTGATAAACGCACGTGGGGGGGTCCAAACTGGCCGAACGATGTCTGAATGGCCTGAAATGGGACGACATCAAAGGGTGGGTGTATTGTGATGTGGTAGAGCAGACGTCACATCAATCGGACGTGCAGTGTGCCCGCGGTGACCGGGAACGCCGTTCTGGTGTCATAAACGGCCAAAACTGGCGTCTAACGGTCAAACTCTTAGCGGACGACATCGGATTGACCTGAAATCACAGGACAACAATCCAATTATTATTCTCGATGTGCACGGGCAGATGGAACGTCAATCGGACGTGCGGTCTGCGCGGTAGGGCTCATTATGTGTTCTTTAAGCGTTGCGCGCACTTGATAAACGCGTGTGGGGGGGTCCAAACTGGCCGAACGATGTTCGAATGGCCTGAAATCGGACGACATCAAAGGGTGAGTGAATTTTGATTTGTTCGATCAGACAGCACATCAATCGGACGTGTCGTGTGCCCGCGGTGACCAGGAACGCCGCTCTTGTGTCATAAACGGCCAAAATGGGCGTCTAACGGTCAAACTCATAGCGGACGACATCGGATTGACCTGAAATCACAGGACAACAATCCAATTATTATTCACGACGTGCACGCGTAGACGACACGTCAATCGGACATGCGGTCTGTGCGGTAGGGCTCATTATGCGTTCTTTAAGAGTTGCGCGCTCTTGATAAACGCGCGTGGGGGGTCCAAACTGGCCGAACGATGTCCGAATGGCCTGAAATCGGACGACATCAAAGGGTGAGTGAATTGTGATGTGTTCGAGCAAACGGCACATCAATCGGATGTGCCGTGTGCCCACGGTGACCGGAAACGCTGTTCTGGTGTCATAAACGGCCAAAACTGGCGTCTAACGGTCAAACTCTTAGCGGAGGACATCGGATTGACCTGAAATCATAGGACAACAATACAATTATTATTCGCGACGTGCACGCGTAGATGTCACGTCAATCGGATGTGCGGTCTGCGCGGTAGAGCTCATTATGTGTTCTTTAAGCGTTGTGTGCGCTTGATAAACGCGCGCGGGGGGGTCCAAACTGGCCTAACGATATCTGGATGGCCTGAAATCGGAAAAAATCAAAGGGTGAGTGAATTTTGATGTGGTCGAGTATACGGAATGTCAATCGGACGTGTCGTGTGCCCGCGGTGACCGGGAACGCCGTTCTGGTGTCATAAACGGCCAAAACGGGCGTCTAACGGTCAAACTCATAGCAGACGACATCGGATTGACCTGAAATCACAGGACAACAATCCAATTATTATTCTCGACGTGCACACACAGACGGCACGTCAATCGGACGTGCGGTCTGCGCAGTAGGGCTCATTATCCGTTCTTTAAGAGTTGCGCGCTCTTGATAAACGCACGTGGGGGGGTCCAAACTGGCCGAACGATGTTCGAATGGCCTGAAATCAGACGATGTCAAAGGGTGAGTGAATTTTGATGTGTTCGAGCAGACGGCACGTCAATCGAACGTGTCGTGTGCTCGCGATGACCGGGAACGCCGTTCTGGTGTCATAAACGGCCAAAACTGGCGTCTAACAGTCAAACTCTTAGCGGACGACATTGTATTGACCTGAAATCACAAGACAACAGTCCAATTATTATTCTCGACGTGCACGCGTAGACGGCATGTCAATCAGACGTGCGGTCTGTGCGGTAGGTCTCATTATGCATTCTTTAAGCGTTGCGCGCGCTTGATAAACGCGCGTGGGGGGGTCCAAACTGGCCGAATGATGTCCGAATGGCCTGAAATCGGACGAAATCAAATTGTAAGTGAATTTTGATGTGGTCGAGCAGACGGAACATCAATCGGACGTGTCGTGTGCCCGCGGTGACCGGGAACGCCGTTCTGGTGTCATAAACGGCCAAAACGGGCGTCTAACGGTCAAAATCATAGCGGACGACATCGGATTGACCTGAAATCACAGGAAAACAATCCAATTATTATTCGCGACGTTCATGCGCAGACGCCACGTCAATCGGATGTGTGGTCTGCGCGGTAGGGCTCATTATGCGTTCTTTAAGAGTTGCGCGCTCTTGATAAACGCGCGTGGGGGGGTCCAAAATGGCTGAATGATGTCCGAATGGCCTGAAATTGGACGACATCAAAGGGTGACTGAATTGTGATGTAGTAGAGGAGACGTCACGTCAATAGGATGTGCCGTGTGCCCGCGGTGAGCGGGAATGCTGTTCTGGTGTCATAAACGGCCAAAACTCGCGTCTAACGGTCAAACTCTTAGCAGACGACATCGGATTGACCTGAAATCACAGGACAACAATCCAATTATTTTTCGCGACGTGCACGCACAGACGGCACATCAATCGGATGTGCGGTCTGCGCGGTAGGGCTCATTATGCGTTCTTTAAGCGTTGTGCGCGCTTGATAAACACGCGTTGGGGGGTCCAAACTGGCCGAACGATGTCTGAATGGCCTAAAATCGGAAGACATCAAAGGGTGAGTGAATTTTGATGTGGTAGAGAAGAAAACATGTCAATCGGACGTGCCGTGTGCCCGCGGTGACTGGGAACGCCGTTCTGGTGTCATAAATGGCCAAAACGGGCGTCTAACGGTCAAACTCATAGCGGACGACATCGGATTGACCTGAAATCACAGGACAACAATCCAATTATTATTCGCGACGTGCACGCGCAGACAACACGTCAATCGGACGTGCGGTCTGCGCGGTAGGGCTCATTATGCGTTCTTTAAGAGTTGCGCGCTCTTGATAAACGCGCGTGGGGGGGTCCAAACTGGCCGAACGATGTCTGAATGGCCTGAAATCGGATGACATCAAAGGGTGAGTGAATTGTGATGTGTTCGAGTAGACGGCGCGTCAATCGGACGTGCCGTGTGCCCGCGGTGACCAGGAACGTCGTTCTGGTGTCATAAACGGCCAAAACTAGCGTCTAACGGTCAAACTCTTAGCGGACGACATCGAATTGACCTGAAATCACAGGACAACAATCTAATTAGAACAATAGAATTAATGATTTTAAATTTATAAAACGGTAATCAAATTTATGAATATTACTTTGAAAATCAAATACTTTAGATCTGTTACAGTAAGTTTGAAGTTAAATATTTGTTTTCTAGGTTTTATTCGGTACTAAGTTTGTTATTAAATTTTGTTATGCAGTTATATGTGATGATGGATACGGAGGCGGCCGCTGCCAATAGCGGCCGCCAAATGGCGGACACTATAGGTTTTTCAATGAGACCTATAGTGGCCTCCATTTGGCGGCTGCTAAAGCCCATCCCGGCTTGCCTACAGCGTCCGCCAAATGGCGGTCGCTGATAGTAACAACGACGGGGCAAAAGCGGCCACCGTTTGGCGGCCGCTATAGGCCTTTAGCGACGGCTTTTGGCGGCCGCTAAAGGTCATTCTTGTACTGGTGTCCGTTTTTTATATAATAAATAATTATTTATCACAAATGGTGTGTCGTATAAGAAATCTGATACCACTGATAGTTTCGCGATGTAGGGTTTACCCTAGGTAGGGTATAACTTTTACGAGTGTGAGATGTTTTGTCATATCTCACTCGAAGATAATTTATTTGGGTTATAAATATTTTTGTTGAGTTAGATAAAATATTATTAATTTCCCACATAAATGCTTGTAAAATCTCAGCTTAAACCATGGAGTAGACCATTTATATTTTTAGTCCAATTTCTTAAAGCGACCCAGGGTGCGCACCTGCGCACCCTATTGCGGGTCCCGGACAGCTATTAAAATTAATTAAATAATTGTTTGGGCTTCATGTAAAAAATTTACATCGCGCCTTAGCACAATGTTCGGGCTAAAAATAAATAAAATGATTAAAAATAAATCTTAAGTAATTCAAAAAAAAATAAAAAGGAGATAAAAATAAATAATAAAATAAAAATGGTTGGAGAGAAATTAAGAATTATTAAAATGGGATAAACCCATTTTATTTAATTATTTTTATTTCTCTCTCTAATTTTATTTTATTATTTTATCAATTTCCTTTTTCTTTTCATTTTTCTTTTCCTTTTTCTTTTTTTCCTTTTTTTATTATTTTTTATTTTATTTTCTTTTTCCCTTTTCTTGTTTTCTCTCTTTTTCTCTCTTCCCCCCCTCTCTTATGGCACACCTCCCCCTACTAGGTGGTGCGCACCACCCTCCTCCTTCGGGTGATCGTTACAGTATCATTTCTCCTCTAATTTTGACATCGTCTGGTGCGATATGAAGCTCTCAATAAGGCTAACCTCATGCACTAAGAATTGTTCGATCTCGTTCCAAATACCTTGCGTGATCTGCCACAGAAGGATTTTACCCGAAGTTGAGGTTTTTCTAAAATTGTCTGATTTCTTCCATTTTAAGTCAAATCAAAGATTGTTGTGGAGCGTAGGATCTACTATGAGTATGAGGTAGGGTTTATACTCTCTTTCCCCTCGTTTCATTGTGTATTTTTAAAATTCATGGTGTGCCTCTTGTTGGTACCTACCGGCGATGCTTAATTTTACCTTTCAAAATTAAATAAACTGCTTTTCTTAACCACTGGACTCTTGTCTGAGATAATCTAGCCTATTTAAATTATTGCAACATCGTTGGATGCCCCTTTGGGTATGGAGACGTTCTTGGCCTATTGTTCTGTTAGCCCTAGATTAATTAAATTAATTAATTTCATATGTTGCGTGAACCCTATTGTTGAGTTTTGATTAAAATAAATTATTTAGGATAGTTGTGAACAATGAACCTTGGGTATTTTTGGTTAAATTATGTCTAATAATTGTTTTCCTTGTTAAGTTATTATTCCACTATGCCATTCTAAAATTGATATGTGCATTTTTTTTGTATGCACTAATAAATTGTCTTGGGTGTAACTACTTGACTAGAATGATCATTAGTGTTTGGATTTGAGTTGCTCATATTATTTTGTTGCAATTATAAATACATATCATGTGATATTTTCTTCCTTGAAAACGAATTAAATTCAGGGCGGTGAGACAATGTGAGTTTCATATTAAGTACTATACAAGGACTCCCCGTTCCTGACCGGTTACACATTACGCCAGGGAGAATATGTCTTATACTTTGCCAGATGAGGGTTTCCCTGGGTTTTCAAAATACTCATGAGTGATACTGGTTCCTGAAGGAACATTCAGGGATAGACCCATTGGAAAAGTGGCTACGTCATGCCTCAGGTGATACTTGACCCCTTCTGTGCGATACCGGGACAGACTCATGATAAAGACAGGCCTCGAGCGATACTTGGTCTTTCAGAAGATTTCCTTGGACGAGCTTAGTGGTATTAGATTAATTGAAGTATGTACCGTAGCAATACCTTCAGGATGAGCTCAGACTCCAACTCTACAACTTGAACATAATAATAATAATGATTTGTGGAAAGTATTTATTTATGCAGCCTTGATTTCCCTTGTGGATTGTGATACCTTTCTGATGTCCTATGACACTCTTTGTTGATACATAAATTAGACCCAAAGTTAAATCATAGGCTTTGGGGTATGTTTATTTTTTTTTCTGCCATATGTTTTCTAGCCTTATATATATATACATCTCGCTTATTACAAGTACTCATTTCAGATGTCCAACTTAGGCCGAAGTAGGATGTATGGGAAGGGTTTCCATTTAAGAACTCAGACCAAGTTGCTATTTTACATTTTTTATCACTCACCATTTACTTTATATGGTGCACTTCTTAATTTAACTTGCATTTTCTGGATTGGGTTAGACACAAGTGGTGTCATCCTACTGAGATTTATATCTCACACCCTACTCAAGTTGTCATTGCATTGGGGTACCCAAGTAGACCCTTCTTGTTTGCAGGACTGTGGACCATGTTTGATTACTTATGTTGTGTTGCATGTATCTAGGAGTTAGGAGCAAGGGACCGAGTTGGAGCTCGGGATGCTCATGGAGATCACCCGTGGGGCTTTGGTGTCCTTTCCTTTTTTTGTTCTGTGTTTTCAAGCATGAGATATTGTTTACTAAGTTTTACATCATCACAATGACATACATTCATCTATTGTATAATTTAGCATTGTTCACTTCTATAAAATTGTTAAATATTGTCTTTCATTGCTTTGTCAATTATTTATTTACCGCTTCCACTGTTTTCTTTTACTTTTACCCTTTTTTACTGTTGTGAAACTCTGATCTATGAGGGCATAATCTCCCCACAGACACACCCTAGGCCCTAACTGCTAGTCAGCAGCCTCTAACGTTCAGGGAGATGCTCTTGAGGTCATGTAACCCACCGTTCTGGCTATTATCTTAGAGGTGATCCGGTTCGAGATGTTACAAAGTGGTATCAAAGGTGGTTATTTTTTTCCTTTTTCTTACTATTTTGGGTTGGTAGACAGGAGACTAGGAATGTGTCGGCGCTTGGTTAATAGCTGTGTCTAGGACTGATCACCCCACATATAGGAAATGACCAAGTGGCTAGGGCTGGGAATTGATGTTCATGCTTTTTGATATTACAGTTGATATGATTTCACCTCGAGTGATTGGTGTAATTTCCACTACTTATGGACTTATGGAGTTTATAGTATTTTACCCTTGGCTGGTTAAATCAAGGATGAAGCATTACATACATCATAATAGGCACATAGGGATTCATATGTCATGCATATTCCATGCCATGTAGGTGCATTCATAGGTTGTCTGCTGATATGATTGAGTGCTTTGATTTCCATGCCATGTCTTGTATTTATTTATCATTCATATTTAGATACCATGTTTTGGTGATATATTTAGCATGACAGCTTGATTCCATGTTGTCTGTTTACTAGCATATTTTCCTTATATCATACTCATGTGCATATTAGCATGTCTCTATGATTAAAATGCCAGGATTCTATGATTATATCATGTTTCTCTCTATTAGCTATGTGTAGTGGCATACTCGCTTGTTTAATATGTAATTGATTACTTTTTCTAAAACTTATTGGTTGCAATTAAATGGGATTGAAATGCCATCTATAAAGTGTATGAGAGCTGTATGGATTGGTATATGGCATCCCATAAGACTGAATTGTTGAACATATGCATGTTGTAATATGAAATGGTTTAAAATGTAAAGGGATTTTAAATAGTACCAGTAGTGGTTCGACCATTTCCATTCTGCTAATCTTCTAATCCTCTTAGTATACTCTTCCTTAAGTGACGAGCATGTCCCCTATCTTGCCTTCATCCTTGATGCACTAAGAGAGTGTCGGTCTTATGCCATGCTAAAGCTTTAAAGGTTGTTGGGCTTGTTTGGGTGGTTTTCTTAGTGTTTCATACTAAATGTGTGGTTCTTATCGGGGCTTGGTTATTCTTAAGTGACCCTCAAACTTCTGTATAGGAATTCTTTGGGCAAACTCTTGTTCACCAGCCATTTCATATAACTTGATCGCCAAGATGATGTCACTCTAGGCTCAGTAAATGCTCTAATGTGGACATTTTGGCTTTGTACCAACATCTCACTTCGGTGGATGTGGATGTGGTGAATGTGAGATACCTTTGAAGAAGAAATCACAGTTCAGTTTGTAAAATGTTGGTCATTTAATCCAGGCTCCTTCTAAAATGGTCAGTCAAAGTAGCTCGACTAGTTATCCCTCTTATTCAATGAAGCAGTCAGTGAAGGACCTTTTTTATGGCATGTCGTTAGGTGAGACGAGTGCAGTTTAGTTCAGTCAGGGCTTTTCATGAAAATCTGGCTCGACTTTGACTTTTATGTCAATGGGAATCAACCATTTTATCTGTTTCTGAAATCATGCAAGAAGTATTGCTAGAATGCTTAAGGGCGTGTCTGGTAGGTAATCCTAACAGTGGAAGGTGTCGTGACTCAGATTTTGCCTCATTTTAACATTAAAGTCTAAGGTGGGAAGTAACTTTGACCAGATGTTTAATGAGATGATGACATGGTCGTGTCTCTGGCTAAATGAGTTTGGATAAGTACTATCTCAAAGTTTCAATTTGAAAATGAGCATTGGCTCATATCTTAATAGCTTATGTGACGCTTGCCTAACCAATGCTTGAATGCGTGTTGGGCATTTGGAGATGAAACACAACCTTTTGTATGATACTTCATGGCCCTATTGATCTGGTGAGAGTTACGTTGTTCCTGAAGGATTCTTGGGGACAAGAAGTTATAAGGCAGGAAGGTTGTAACGTCCTGTGTTTTGAACCGGATGAAAAAGCGTAGGAAATTAAATTTTTCCGTTAACTGGCAGGTCGGTTTTAAAATTGAGCATCAGAACCTTTTTCTTTCTGATAGTTGATAAATTAAATGAAGGGTAAAAACCTTCTTTTCCACTTTGAAAAAATTTATAAAATATTTTTTGAGTTAGATGCTGAGTCAGCGTGGGATTCTGAGGTCTGTAGACCCTCGACATTGATAGAATAAAAATACTAAATTTATTTTATTCATACATGTGTGATTTTTTTCTAAAAATGAAATAACTCTCAAATGGTGCATCGTATAAGAAATATGAGACCACCGTTAGGTCCAGAACACCAGGTTTAACCTAGGCAGGGTGTAACTTTGATGTGTGTCAGGTGTTTGGAAACCTCACATGTGATAAAACCATTTTTATTTTTAATTAATTTATTATTCAATTTTTTATATAATAAATAATTATTTTCTCACAAATGGTGCATCGTATGAGAAATATAAGACCACCGATAGTTTCGGTACATGGGGATTACCCTAGACAGGGTATAATTTTTGCGAGCATCGGACGTTTTGTCAGATCGCACCCAAATATAATTTATTTGGGTTATAAATATTTTTGTTGGGTTAGATAAATTATTATTAATTGACCACATAAATTCTTGTAATGTCTCAACTTAAACCAAGGTGCAAATCGTTTAAATTTGTAGTCCAAATTCTTAAAGCGACCGAGGGCGCGCACCTGCGCACCCTGTTGTGGGTCCTAAATAGCTATTAAAATTAATTAAATAATTGATAGGGCTTCATGTAAAATTTTTATGTCGCACCTTAGCACAACGTTCAGTCTAAAAATAATTAAAAGGAATAAAAGGATTAAAAAGAAATCTTAAGGATGTCAAAAATAATTTAAAAAGGAGATAAAAATAAATAATAAAATAAAAACGAATGGAGAGAAATTAAGAATGATTAAAATAGGGTAAACCCATTTTATTTAATTATTTTTATTTCTCCCTCTAATTTTATTTTATTATTTTATCTATTTCCTTTTTATTTTCCTTTTTCTTTTTCCCTTGTTTTCTTATTTTTCCTTTTCTTTTCCTTTTCTCTTTTCTTTTTCTCTCTCTCTTTCTCTCTTCCCCCCTCTCTTGTGCGTGGCGCACCTCCCCCTGTTAGGTGGTACGCACCACCCTCCTCCTCCTTTGGGTGATCGTTGCAGTCACATTTCTCATCTGATTTTGATATCGTCTGGTGCACTGTAAATCTCGCGGTAAGGCTAACCTCATGCACCAAGAATCATTCGATCTCATTCCAAATCTGTCACGCGATCTGTAGTGGAAGGATTTTACCTGAAATTGGGGTTTTTCTAAAATCTTTTGATTTCTTCCATTTTAGGTTAAATCAAAGATCGATGTGGAGCGTATGATCTACCATGAGTATAAGGTAGGGTGTCTACTCTCTTTCCCCTCGTTTCATTATGTATTTTTAAAATGCATGTTGTGTCGCTCGTTGGTGCCTACTGATGATGCTTAATTTTACCTTTCTAAATTAAATAAACTGTTTTGGTTAACCACTTCACCCTTGTCTGAGATAATATAGCCTATTTAAATTGTTGCAAAATCGTCGGATGCCCCTTTGGGTATGCCGAAGTTCTTGGCCCATTTTTCCGTTAGCCCCGAATTAATTAAATTAATTAATTCCATTTGTTGCATGAACCCTGTTGTTGAGTTTTTATTAAAATAAATTATTTAGGATAATTATGAACAATGAACCTTGGGTCTTGTTGGTTAAATTGTGTCTGATGATTGTCTTTCTTGTTATGTTATTATTTCATTGTTCTATTCTAAAAGCGATATGTGCGTTTTTTGTATTCACTAATAAATTGTCTTTGGTGTAACTGCTTGACTAGAATGATCATTAGTGTTTGGATTTGAGCTGCTCGTATTATTTTGTTGCAATTATAAATATATATCCTATGATATCTGATTTCTTGAAAATGAATTAAATTCAGGGTGGTGAGACAATGTGAGTTCTGTATTAAGGACTACACAAGGACTCCCTGTTCCTGATCGGTTACACATTACGCTAGGAAGACGATGTATTTGGCTTTTCCAAACAAGGGTTTGCCTATGTTTCTAAAATACTGATGAGTGATATTGGTTCCCAAAGAGACATTCATGGATGAACTCGTTGGAAAAGTGGTTACACCATGCCTCGGGTGATACTTGACCCCTTCTGTGCGATACCAGGACAAACTCATGATAAAGCCACGCCTCGAGCGATACTTAGTCTTTCAAAATATTGCCTTATACGAGTTTGGTGGTATTGGATTAATTGAAGGATGTACCGTAGTGATACCTTCAAGACGAGCTCGGACTCCAACTCTCCAACTTGAACATAATAATAATAATGATGTGTGGAAAGTGTTTATTTATGCAGTCTTGATTTCCCTTGTGGATTGTGATACCTTCCTAATGTCATGTGACAATATTTGTTGATACAAAGTTAAATCACAGGCTTTGGGGTGTGTTTCTTTTTTGTTTTCCATTTGTTTTCTAGCCTTTTATATATATATCATGCTTATTACAAGTACTAATTTCAGATTCCTAGCTTAGGCTGAAGCAAGAGGTATGGGAAGGGTGTCCATTTAGGAACTCGAACTTAGTTGTTATTTTACATATATTATCACTCATCATTTAATTTATATGGTGCACTTCTTAATTTACCTTGCATTGTCTGGATTGGGTTAGACACTGGTAGTGTCGGCCTACTGAGATTTATATCTCACACCTTACTCGGGCCGCCATTGCACTGGGGTACCCGAGTAGACCCTTGTTGTTCAAAAGACTGCGAATCATGTTTGATTGCTTATACTGTGTTGTATGTATCTGGGAGTTAGGATCAAGGGACCGAGCTGGAGCAAGGGACCGAACTTGAGCTCGGGATGCTCATGGAGATCACCTGTGGGGATTTGGTGTCCTTTCCTTTTTATTGCTCTATGTTGTTAAGCATGTGATATTATTTATTGAGTTGTACATCATCATAATGACATACATTCATCTGTTGTATAATTTGGCGTTGGTCACTTCTATAAAATTGTTAAATATTGTCTTTCACTGCTTTGTTAGTTATTTATTTACTGTTTTCATTGTTGTCTTTTACTTTTACCCTTTTTAATCTATGAGGGAATAGTCTCCCTACATACACACCCTAGGTCATCGGTGCTAGTTGGTAGCCTCTGGCGTTCGGGGAGATACGCTTGAGGTCATGTGACCCACCGGTCTGACCACCGTCTTAGAGGTGAGTCGGGTCTGGATGTTACACATCACACCTAACAATTCCAATTGGCTCTGGCTGCAGTTGAATTCATTATAATGATCATTCATTGAATTGTCTTCCACTAACTTTAGGCTGAAGAGTTTGCACATCCAAAAAACTTTGTTCATAGTAGCAGGCTTCTCATGCATGTTTGCGAGTTTGGACTTAAGTTCCTTAGTTGTCTTCACCTCTTGGATGTTGAAAGACACATTCGAGGATAACATCATCCAAACAACCCCAAATGATTTCTGGTTGAGTCTTTCTCATTCCACTTTGTCCATTACTTCTAGTTTGACACCCTTCAACGGAACCTCTAGATCACTCTGAAATAGATAATCTTCAATTTGTATCTTCCCGAATCAGAAATCAGATCCGTCGAATTTTTTAATCCATACCTCTACTTCTTCTAATGTCAATCCTTTCAAAGTATTAAACTCCCACTAAAATTAAAAAAAATGAAAAGCACCTCACAAGAATTTTGATTCTGAACCAAGCTTTGATACAACTTGTTGTGTTGAGAACTCCAAGTCACTACTGGAAAAACTACCTATACCCACGGTTTTGGGAACCGTGGGGCTGAGTGGCGTCGGTATAGGGTCTTGACCTATCCCCACGGTTTGACAAACCGTGGGAATAATTTTTTTTACACCGTGTCCAACCATCCTCCATGCTGTCAATGTCTTCTTCCCACGGAAGAAAACCCGTGGGGGTAAAAAAAAGAGAAATCTGCAGCTGCTGGGACTTGAACCCACGCCACACCGCGACCTGAGGAATTATCCCAATGGACTCCACCACTTCAGCCAACGTACTTATACGAATATATATCTTTATTTCTAAATATATATTAATCTTCGAGCGTATTAAGAAAAATAGAAGCCGGCGGGTTTCGAACCCGCGTCAAACGACGAGTAGTTAAACAGATTTAACGCGTAACCAACTAAGCTATCTCGAATACGCTATTGTAAAGCAGCATTTTTAATTATATACTAATCTCCGTCTCTGTATTAAAAAAAATAATTCAGCGGGATTCCATACCACAATCACTGCGACATTTTCACAACACATAACCAACCAAGCCGCAAATTTAATTGGTTTATAAATTTCAATCAAATTATATATATTTGTTCAAATCGTGGGTATTAATTTTTCCCGCCAAATTGTTTTTTGTTTTCCCACACATTTTTTTTCAACTGGGTAAACTATCCCCACGGTTTTGGGAAAAACCGTGGGTATAGGTCTATTTTCCAGTAGTGAGTTTTGGAAGACACCTTCTGAAACATCAACTTACGAAATAAGGTTTGAAAGTTATGAAACTGGTAGTACCTGATGTTAACATCTGGATGAAGGAACTGTGTTCTGACGTCATATGCTAGATCACCTTGATTAATCTAGAAGAACTTCAAAAACATAACACAAACTCACACCAACACAAAACAAAAAATGGATTTATGCAATTTGGACTTAGTCTTGCTCCATGGGAGAAACACTATTGTTGTTTATTATAAATGAAAGAATAAGTGAACAATTACAATATTTGAATCTATATTAATCCATTTTAATAAATGACCCCGCTCATCTATAAATAAACAAGTCCAGTCAGTTAATCCAATGTCACTCTCTTCCGATCTTTACGGATAACCTTCCGCTTGGTCAAGGTCATCAATGACTTCTTAGTAAACACACAACCTCAACTTCCAAACCCTGATTAATAGTGAAGGCAATATGTTTTTCTGTCATACAACTCTCTGAAGAATATTACATATCATTTGAAAACCCACCAAGTTATTCTTACACATTCGACAGAGTTACTCCTACACAAGTCAGATAACTTCTTCTACACTTGCATCATCCAGAGTCGGTCGTCACCACTACTGCTGCCTGGCTCTAGTTTTGGACTTCCCTGGTTCCACTAAACATCCACCATCTAGTTTTATTAACATAACTTCCAAAATCACTCCCTCCAGAAGATATACTGACTTAGCCAGGAAAATATTATTGCATCAAACCTAATAAAGTGCTTGTCCAAAACAATAGAGTTTATGATAGTTGATCCATGAGATTTAAAATATGATTTCACAAGTTGTTATGAAATGTTCATAAAGTTTGAGATTCTTTAGTGAAAGTGGGAGATTGAAAGTTAATATGCACTAAAGTCCATGTTGTGGTCTACGATATGATCCATATCATTGTCCACGATATATATCGTATAAAGCGATATAATAAGGGTATAGGTTATTGCTCGTTTGTTGTTTTTCTTTCCTCCGTACAAGCTACCATTTATTTGACATATATGATGTATTTAATGAAGCATAACATGTCGCTTAAATCATTGAAGCGTTTAAACGATTACACTGAGTAGTGGAGTAAAATTTTATAATGTACAATGTCTTGGTTGAGTTTATGAAACATCCAAAGCTCATTAAGCTCTTCGCTAATAAAAGAAATTAATGAAAGGGACACAAGACACAATAGATTGAGGTTACACTCTCAAAATTTTCTTTATTTCTTTATTTCTTAATCGAGAGGGTTATTTGCATACCTTTATAAAAATGAAAAGGGTCATCCAAAGTGTTTAGAGACTTCACATCTGGTGAATTACCTTTTAAGGCAAGAACCTATTGGTTACTGCTAAGTGGTCATCATTCAACTATACATTTTGAAAATCTATTGGACATGAGATAAGTTCTTTATATGTTTTTCATTTATTTCTTCCATTTTTCTTTCGAACGGTCTTGTGGTTTTGAGTTTTATATTTGTCCACTGCTATTAGACACGTTTGATATGATCAAAACTCATCGGTATCAACAAAAACAAAAAAAAAACAAAAAAAACAAAGGAAAAATGAAAAAATTTAGATCAATGCTTGAGATCATTGATTAAAGGTCTTTGATCCCCCATTTAATCAAAGTTGGGGTAAAAAGGGTTTATTGAATCCAATCAATCCTAAATAATCACTCTATTTAGATTAAACATGTTTATAATATTTATTTTTATTATGTATTACTCTAATTTTCAATTAAAGATTTTATTTATTGTTGAGAAAATGATAGGCAAGATCAAAACTTGGAATTTATTTCATCCAAAGACTCTGTCATTTGTTTTCCTTTATAATTGCACATATCATTCGTGAGAATAAATTCCAAGTTTTGATTCTTAAATATCATTTTCCTTTATTTTTTATAAAACATAATAGACGTCCGATATGAACCCAAATCAACGGGCCCGCCCAATCCACTGGTTATTCTCCAACGCTGTTTCCTTCCCGTGCCGCTCGCCACTGGTTCTTCAGAGCGATCTGTAGGTATAGAGGAAGCATCGTGAATGGCGATGGATGAAGCAGAAGAAGATGAACGAGATTTGGTTACACCAGGAGAAGTGTTGGGAAAGGCTTCGGATCTCATCCCGGGCCGGGGCGCCTACGTCGCACCCCACAACAACACAGTTTACGCTTCCCTCACTGGCCGCCGCCTAATCACCCCTCCCTCGCCAAATTCCCCTAACCAGGTGGCCACACCTCTGTCTCTGTATTTTTGCGTTGTTTTTTTTTTTTGTTTGCCCAAGCTGAAGGCAAAGTTGAGTTTGCGAGCAAATTTTGAACAATGAACGAGGTGAAATTTTTAGTGTTATTTATTGCCATGATGAAGAAACTATTCGGAAGAAGATCCTTACTGGGTTCAGAGTCCTGTGGCTGAAGCAATGTTCCTATCATTTTAGCTTGTTAAGATTTTTTTTTTTTGAAAAGTCGATCGCGACTCTTTTGTGAGTTCATCTCCGTCTTTGTGTTTTGTTTTGTGAAAAGTTGATCGCGACCCTTTGCCAAGTTTTTCTGATCCTGCCATGATTCCAAAATTATCAATACATAAAACAATCTAGAAGGAGTGGACCTATACCACCGTTTCTTCATCATATTTATAATGAAATGAAGAAAGAAGAAGATAAGAAAGCAAAGTGGCCACTGGCCGCTCACCTGTCCCCCATCATTTCGTCAATCTGTTATTAGTATGCTAGGTCATCCCAGTTCCTGCTGGGTGGGCTTCCCTTTCTTGTAACCAGAGAGAATGCAAGAGAGAGGGAGAGGGGTAGAGGAAAGCCCAAACTCACTGTTGTTTCTGTATACATGTCTTGCCCACCTTTGATGTCTTTTTTACTTTGACTTCAGTTCTATACTTGCTATGTGACCTTCAGTTGTTAAATTATTACCATTTATTTTTGGAATATCAGTAGTAATATTAGTTATGGTAATCTGACCTTCATGAGCTGACAATTTATCAGAGACCTACCGTGGAAGTCACTGGTCACAAAGCTCACGGTGTGGTCCCTGAGCCTGGTTCCATTGTCACTGCCCGGGTAAGATTTTTCATGAAGAGACTCATCCCCCCCTGTTAGTTATTTCTTATACCGAACTCCGTTCCTTTGTGCAACTCATAAGAATCGGAACGTCTTTTGAATGCATGGTATTTTTTATGGGATTTTTTTTTCACATTCCATGTTGCTGACATTTTGAATGCCTTTGCAGAAGTTTTATTTATGATACCTTTTATCATTTTAATGCTAAGAATTAATTTATCTCTTCATGGTGGTTGGATTGGTTATCCGTATATTGATTTGATACATATATAGACTGAAATATGGACACTTATTTTATTCTCCATAGGACATTTTGTGTGGCATCACAGTTAAATATCTTGTAGGATTGAGTTTTTCACACTAAAATATGCACACTTATTTGTTTTTTTTCTCCATTTATTCATGGAAGGTCACCAAGGTAATGGCTAAAATGGCTACAGCTGATATTATGTGTGTTGGCCCCAAATCTGTGGTCGAAAAGTTCTCTGGTGTTATTAGGTATTTATTTTTCTGCTCATTTTCTTTCTTAGCCACCTTCCAATTGTTCATTTGTTCTGTTCTTAATGTGATGATTAAGATTCCGTTGTGTTTAGGCTGCAAGATGTTCGAGCAACTGAGATTGACAAAGTGGACATGCATTCTTCCTTTCGCCCTGGTGACATAGTCAGAGCTTTAGTGGTATCCTTTATTAGTGCATGTCCTAGAACTTCAGTCATCGAGTTGTTTTCTTCATATAAAATTGTTGATGATAACAAGCCTTGTGTATGTTCAAGTTCCATTAGAGTTACAATTACCTGTCTTTACTGCTATCATCTGTTTTCATACACTTTTGTGCTCCATCTGTTTCGAAGGAACCTTGGTCATTTCTTTTGGGTGTTTTGTTTTGGAAATCATGGTTGGCAGTGCGGTTAGAATGTTGGAAATTCTGATTCAAATTGTTTGTCTTGCTTTTCATTATCTTTTACTTTTATTAGAATATGAAAGTACTGTGAACTTAACGCCCTGTCCTCAATAAGCTTTCTCTTGGAGATGCAAGGGCTTATTATCTATCTACTGCAAAAAATGAACTGGGTGTTTTATCAGCAGAGAGCCCGGCAGGTAATCTTAGTCTCTGGATTCTAGACTTCTTTTCGATCTTGTGTATAAAGTTGATAAGCCGATTATTGAAAGAAAACTGACGATTCTGTTATTTATGGTGTTTTCTGGTCAATTTTTATTTCCATTAACTTCCTCCATCTCTGTCTTCTGGTAATTGTATGAAAGAAAGAAGGCTGTCCAGATTAGTTGTAAATGAGATATGGATGGGTTGCGCGGAGGTTTTTTCAATGATTGACCCTTGTTATTATGTATAGGTGAATTGATGGTTCCCATTAGCTGGACAGGGATGCAGTGCCCCATAACTGGACAGGTGGAGCCCAGGAAAGTTGCCAAGGTGACGAGCCATGTTCATGGCCAGCTTTAATTGTGTCCCAGACAGCAGTTGCTTCTCCAGCCAATGCTGGCTGCTTCTGCTGGTAAGCACTGTTTTTTATGCTATGTTTTGCACATGGCAACCTAAAACTCAAAGATGGGTATTAAAAGGTGGGTTACACCAGCACACATGCTATGCCTAATGCCATTAAATAAACAACTAAATAACTATTTATTTAAATGATATTATTTCACCAATCGAATCATTAAACTCGATTCGTTTTCCTCCCATAAATGATAACTGAACCATGATTAAGAAATAATCATTCAGCAAAATAGATATTACACTCATGCAATTTGTGAATAATATTTATTTATTAATATGATTAATAAAACTTAAATAAATAATATTTTCATACATGAAATATATATTTACTTTTGACCTTTTTGATACACTTGTAACACTTAAATTCTTTTCATAGTGACAGTTGTCCATAGATCGAGTGGTATCTAGCTACACATCAACACCCTCATAGAGAAAAGAATAAGTTTAAGTGGCAACAACGATTGCCTTTTTACACATGTTTCACTTTGTAATATAATATATTTGTCATACAATTAGAGGTGTTAACGGGGCGGGGCGGGTCAGCCTGCGAGGCGGATCATGCGGGCTGCGGATTTTATTGTGCGGTCCGGCCCGGTCCACAAATAATGCGGGCTTAAAAAATAAAAGCCCGACCCTACCATGCGGGACCCGCGGACTAACGGGCCGGCCCACGGGCTTAAAAAAAATAATATATAAAAATATTTTTTAGGTTCATGAACCATGATAATGTGGAACATAAAAATAGAAATGTTTGAGATTTAGTGAAAATATTTAGTTTTTAATTAACAATATCCTTTACAACAACCATTAAAAGATTATATCTTTGATGATTTATGCGATTAATATCATCTCAAGTGGGTCATTTAACTTGACCGTCCAAACCAGTTTATAGACAACAATACTCTTGCACCTCTCGTTAACACTAAACTCATGTATATAATATTTACTACATATATATATATATATAATAGTATTTATTATTTATTATATAAATTTATTTAATACATAATATATATTTATTAAATATACATATAATATATATTATTTATTATATGTACATAGGAAAATTTCTATTGATTTTTTTTTGTGCAAATTTATATTGGAAATTTCATGTGTAAATTTCCACTAAAAATCTACACTTCAAATCATTACATAAAATTATAATGAAAATATATTAATACATAAATAAAAAATTTAAATTTTCACTAGAAATTTTCATTGCAATTTTTTTACAAAAAATTTTTACTACAAACTTCCATTGAAAATTTAATTGGAATCTCCACTTAAATTTCTAGTGTTAAATTCAACTTATTTTTTATTATAATTATACTGAAAATTTGATTAACAAAATTTTAAGATAAATGCATGATTAAAATTTTAATTTAAATATTTTAACTCATAAATAGATAATTTAATTTTACACTAAAAATTTGAACCGCAAATTTTCTATGGAAATTTTCAGTGCAAACTTCTATTGGAAATTTGTGACGCGAATTTTCACTGGAAATTGACATTTTAATTTTTCACATAAAATTACAATGTAGATATATTAAAATATAAGTAAAAAAATTAATTTTTCAAAAAATTAAAACTAAAATAAAATTATATTAATATATATATTAAAAATGTAAATTTTAACTGAAAATTTTCATTGGAAATTTGCACGAAAAACTCTCATTAAAGATTTTTAATAGAAAAGTTTAGTTCAAATTTCCACTTAAATTTCTGATACAAATTTCCATTTGACTTTTGTTATAATTATACTGAAAATTTGATTAACAAAGTTCTACAATAAAAATATAATGATACATAAATAAAAACTATAAAATTTCATCATAAATTTACATTGAAAATTTACATTGGAAACTATGAATGGAAATTTCCATTAGAACATTATAGTTAAATTTTCCATTTAAATGTCTAATTTAAATCATCAAATTATATTTTCTATGCATTGAAATTTTACTCTTATGAGTGCAAATCAGTACTCAAAATTTGCACTAAAATTTTATACTGAAAATTTGTATTGGAGACTTGATTATCAAAATTTAAAATAAATACATGTTTGGATTTTCAATTCAAATATATTAATACATAATACTATTATACATTTATTATTATTGTTTCTTATTTATTAATTTTTTCTAAGTTACTTTTAAAAACTCATAGTAATATAAATATAAATATATATATATATAATTATAATTATAATTATAATAATAAAATTAAAATACATAAATCAAAATATTAGTAGAGCGTTGTATTATAAACAAAATGATAGTCTTGTATATCTGTTTTCATAATTATTGTATCAATTTTTAATACATTAATTCTATTATGTTACAAATAACCACATTAGTGCCATCTATCCCACGACCAATCTTACCGTCAGATTTAAAATCTAAATAAGTCAATTTTTTTCATGATTTATATATGGTTTTATAAAACTTGAACTATTTTTTTCACACTCATGTTAATTTATTATATTATATTATTTTGTTTTATTTTTCAAGAATAATTTTTTGTAATACTTATAATTGCGGGTCAAACGGGACCCGCGGACACCCGGTGGGCTAGTCCGCGCGGGCTGCGGGTTTTGCGGGTTGGATCAAATGCGGTCCAAATGTGTGCGGGCCTAAATTTTCAAGGCCCTAACCCACATAAATCCACAGGCTAACGGATCAGCCCGCGGATTTGCGGATTTTTTGGCAGGTCTACACACAATATCTCATTAAATAGACTGCATACACATGTTATCATCCTTACTGCTTGATCTATCTTTTTTTTTTGACTTTCGAAACGAATTTATATGTAAACTACAATGACCATGAATAATGACCATGAGTTTATATCAGTTACTTCCATTTCAATGAAAGGGTTTGAGATATTTTCTTTCTAAATTTGGAAGGGACAAATCCTATCTTGATCATTCAAATAATGTCATACCAATCTTGATGCAAGTGATGCATGCTACTTAACCACAAGTAAATACGTTATGGTTTTCATCAAGCATCAAGGTATGCAAATCATGACACACATTAATGACTTTAAATCCAATGACACATGATATGTGGCGTTCTTAATGATAGGCCTGTCTTTACAACATCTTTTTTTTTGGAGATTATTGAGCGCAAATTTCATGAAAATAAGTCTCAATGCTTATGATGTTAGAGTTAGTGTCATAGAACCAATCGACTCCTTACTTTCAATTAACCAAATCAAAAGTCTCAATTGTGTTTTTTGCTTAACATTAATGTAATAATGTTCTTAGTGGAATCATATTAATAAGTTATAACAGTTCTTCACTATACTGAAAACCTAAAGATGGTATGATGATATTATTAATTACATGACACATGCTCTAGATAAATAAGTCTGATAGGACATAGATGATGTTTGACAATCAGGTATCGAAGGCTCATAAGCATTGAATTTTTTTTATGAAGTTTGCAGTTGGTTTTTATGAAGTGATGTAATGAGGATAGACCCAATAATAAGAATTCAACATATTTTATGCGTCATTGTATATTCTTATTTGCATACGTGTATTTTTTTTTTTAAATTCCAGACAATGATTTTAAGAACCCTCTTTTTAATCGGGAGGGGGAACTTTTTTCCAAGAGGGACTAACCCGTGCAGTGTCGAAGGGGAAATGGCCTTTCGCTTGGCCCGAGATGGTCGCTTGCTCCGCATGCGCACCTGCAAACGCCAATGGGTGTCGCGACCTCTAGTGTCATTGCTCCACATGCTAGTGTTGAGCGGCCGCACATGCCCCTCGCCATCGCCACCCGCCCTGTTAATCGGAGCTGTCTGCTGCCTTGTGCATGCCTCATGTCGTCGTGAACGTGTATATTGGTGGTTAGATCTGAGATCATTATTAATGTATATTATGAATCATGTACTTTAATGCATAGACGAAAACTATGATGATATTTGCTCATGATGAGGTGACACACGTTGGGTGTGTTGCAAGTGACATGATATTAATTGAATGGTTAAGAAATGATTTGTCCCTTCCATATTAATGGAAGAAGATATTTTTGATCCTTTGATTGAAGTGGAATCATCTGAAAAAAATCCATGGTTATGGTAGTTTACAAACTAGTTTGTTTCAAAATGTTAATGAAAGATAATTTGAGCATATAGTGTGACGATACAAGTATGCATTCTACTTGATGAGATATTGATTGACAAAGAGATTATATTACACAACAACATTCATAGGAAGACTGCTATAGTTAGTATACTAACTTCTTTCTCTATCGGTGTCTTGACGCGCTAATGCCAATATTTGAATTTAGGTAAGCTCAACCTATTTCTATTAAGAAATAGGTCTAGAGGGTTACACACTAAGTGTATTCAGAATCTCATTAAATTCTATTGAGTTTAAGTTTAAGAATAAATTTATTCCCTGGTTTATGGAAAAATATTTATTCTATTAAAAGTTGAATTTTATCTCTTGTTTAATTATTCGCGAGGTAATGAATATACTATTTATTTGTTCACTAGTTTAGTGAATATAGTAAAATAAATATTTATTCAAGTTATGTGAATATTAAAAATAAATGTTCATTTGCAAATTTAGTGAATATTGTAACGTTCCATGCTTTTATTGTATATTTTTTTCCTTTAAAACCTAATGTGTTAAATAGCTTGTTTCACACACAAAATCAGGCTTTAAAGAGTTGCGCCATATTTGATGAACATTATTAAAAAAATTATAAGAATAATAAAACCTCTACACAATAAAAAGATATTAACCAATTAAAAATACTTACATTTGGAGGATATATAATTAATATGATTTAATATTTAGAAGGATTATTCATTCTCAAATAACTATTTAAAGTATTAATAAATTAAATTGACCATTTTAAATGATTATTATAATATATAATATTTCAAAACTAATATATTTCCAGTCTTTAAATTAGAAATTAGTATGAAATAATATTGAGAACAAATAATGCTTACAAAATTCATTTTTCAATAAAAATGATTTTTCTTTATATTTGAAATTTTCATTTAAAAGTTAAAATTATAATTTTGTGAATTTGAATTTGATAAAATTAACTTTGTTTTTGGATTTAGAATAACAATATTATTCTAGGATGATTTAAAATAATTAATTTTTAGGTGAATAGTAGAAAATAAAGTTTTTATTAAAACTGCAGTGTTTATGACTAAATCAAGAATTAAGTATAAATTAAAAACATATAAAACATTTTTGATGATAAAAAATGTATTTATGGAGTGAAATGATGCATTTAAAAATATAATGTTGAATTTAGAATACTCACATTTTGAAAATTAAGCAATATTTTTATAATAAAAACTATAATTTCACTAGGTGAAATTAGGTATTGGATTTCTTTTAAAGTCACATAACTCTCATTTGGTTAATAAAAAACCAATTAATATCATTAAAACCAACAATAATGATAATTTTGTCATAAACATAATATTTATGCTTAAGAATCCATTTTTTCTTCTAAAAACGAGTTTTTACACGTTACATATGTTAATGCTAAAATTAATCTTTCTTATATATAGAAATTTTATTTGATAAAATGGATCTCATATTTGGAATCAGTAGATCCAAATTATGTAATAAAATACATTTTATTTTTAGGCATTAAAAGTAAATTATTTAGGTGAAAATTAATTACTAGGTAAAAACTAAAAATGGTAAAAGTGAAAATTCTAAGAGTAAAAGACTTAAAAACATATTTAAAACACGTGTTCAAATAAATGGTTGAGGGACGTTGGACCTTACCTCATCCCCCACTTCATTATTGCCCACTTTGGCTACACTTACACGTAAAACATGTGCTCTCTTTATATTAAAAAGTTACATTTACAAAAATGTCATTCCCTTCACCTATAAAAGGAGCTCACCTCCACCCCATTTATCTACTCATTTTAAAGCATTAGCTCGACCAAAACACTGCCCTAATCTCTCCTCCAATCTCTCTCCACATCCCAGAAGGCTTGGCCTTTCCAAAAGACCTAATTAAGGACACTTAAGGTGTTATCCAAGGGAGAACATCCAAATGGAGAGATAATGTTCTCAATCGAGCTCTCTTAATTCTTTTTTTCTTCTATCACCTCAAACATATTCTATCCATGAAAGTATGATAACATCTGTATCATTGATATGATGAAATGTTATTATACTAATGAAATATTCATTTTCTACCTTCCTTCAAAACTATTCGAAAAATGACAGCGTCGTTATGCGTACATGCGGACTACCGCTTCTATGAATGGCGTGCTTGATTTTTCATCATCGCTTTATATGATCAATCCTAAGTCTATTTGAAGGCTTAGTATGATATTTATAACATTACTGATATTCTGAAATTATAAACCATTCCATATCTACCTTTCGATCTATGAAAAATGAACATGTCGCCCATGCGTGTAATGTCCCGGGTTTTTGGAGCGGGTTGAATTCCTCACCCGTTTTGAATTTTTTGAGTTTTGTGGGTAGACCAACTCTTTTCTAGTTTAACAAAACTTTATTCCGAGTTTTCCTTTGACCCAAGACCTTGTTTTTAGATGAATCTTGATGCTTGACAAGTGTCTCAGGGGTTCGGTTGGGTTTTGGGTCCGTCAGAGGCCAAAAACCCAAGTTTTCAATGTGCGCAGACTGAGGCGTGTAGTTTGAACAAACCGTGTGACCTCCAAGGAGAAATCGCGCGGCCCTCCAGGTCTACCGTGCACGGTTTGCTAAACCGTGCTGGAGGGGGCGCACGACCGTGCGACAATGTCTGCAGTTTTTGACAGAGAGCTCACACACGGTCTGCGCATGGTTTTTCAAACCATGCGCATGAACCATGCAAGCCTGATGCTTAAACAGTGGGAACTGCACGGTTTGCGCACGTTTTTTTTCAAACTGTTCGGACAAATCATGTGGCCCATTAAATGGGTGAAATGTCCAAAATGCCCCTGCCTCCTTTAAGTCGAATCCCTCATTCGGACTCCGTTTCTTGATTCGTCTGCGGCGTTGGATCTGTTTTGGTAAGCCCTTGAATCCACTTACCTCTTTTCTTCCTTGCTTTCACCTTACTGAGCGCTAAATCCGTGCGATCTGATTTACCCTATTTTTAGGGCGTTTGTCTAAAACGTCGAATTCTTCCAAATCGGTTCGAGTTAGAGGCTAAGATTGGACGAGTAGACATCTACCAACATGAGGTAGTTGATGCTCATCTTTCTCAGTGATTTTACCATTATTTTGGGGGTGCGTCTTTGAGCGCGTCATTGGGTAGATTGAGCGGGACCCAAATTAATTAACGCCATGCTTTTAAATTAATTGCGAGACCATATAAGATGCCTCTAGGCATGCCTAAGCCATTGCTTCCATGACTGAGCCTTGTATGGGGCTTGTAACCACTTGGGCAATTGGACCAGGTGTGTTTATTTATATTAATTTGAATTGTTTTTATTAACTTAAATTGTTTTTATTAACTTAAATTGTATTATTATGCCGCTATGCATTGCTAAGTTCTATGTGAACGTGATGGGCTCAACCCGATTATTGAGACAACGTCGCCTATCTGATTTGAGGCGATGTGATCGTTAGGCTGGGGGTGGCTCGAGATGTATATATATATATATATATATATTCAGAGTGATGTTGATCACTGGTTGGGTGACGCAATCATCGATTGAGGTGACAAAATCTTCAGGTTATGGGCATGACTCGTGTGATGTTGGATGATGTTGGCCATCAGATTGAACGAAACGATTTCAGGGGCACGAGGTGCTGAATGGATTGTCTTAAGGACTTTTTGGTGATTTCTGCTCACCCGTGTTGGCTAATATGCCATTTGGAGTTGTGTGCACATAGTAAGACTCAGATGATGAAGTGATATTGACCACTCGTGTGGGTAGAGGCCTTCGTTAGATACAGATTAGGGAAAGGGTTGGAGGTGCTTTCCATAAAAAGCCACAAGGATGGCGAGGAGTCATCAGTTGACAGTGTTGAGACTATCGGTTCGGGGTGAGGCATTCTGTACTTGAGGCCGTTGGGCCATGACTTATTTAGGAGGACAGACATCGTCGTTCCTTGGGACGTCGACTGTTGAGTTGATAGTGTTATTATATGTAGGACATACATCGCTATACCTCAGACGTCGTGCTTTGAGCCGATGAGGTTTCTTACGAGATGAGGTCCAAGGGACCAATTACTGATTATTGGGGCATGCCTTCGGGACATCGAATATTCATGGATATGAGGTGTCAGTTGGCACGAGGTGTCGGGTGATTTTATTAGAGGTGGAACCTAAGGGTTCACCTGGACAGATTTACATCAGGGGATGCCTTGGGCTTAGGCTAAGTATCCTCTCCACTACGGTATACCGACATTGGCCGAAGCAGGTGATCACTCCCTTATGGTTGACGAGCAAAATGGGAGTTGGTTATTATTATGCATGTGTGATGTGCTATTATATTTATTATTCAGATACACCTGCATAATCACAAATGTAAGATAGACACACGTTGGTGGTGACCTACTGAGATTCCTTCTCACACCCTACACGGGCCCTTCGGGATGCGTGTAGACTTTATGATTTTGTGTTCAGGTAAAGGTTTGAGCTATGGAGTTGGACCTTAGTGTTGGGATGTTTAGCATGGGATGGATGGCAAGGGGCCTTGAGGTTCCTACATCAGTTGGAGTTTCCTTTTGTGTTTCTTTTCTGTATCAGTATGCTATTATATGTATGTACAGAGGTCAGCCATTGGCGACCCTTCTGCTTATTGTATTGCATGACCTGACTTGTATGCATGTTCAGTTTTAGTTTCTACAAATGGTTTGATGCGATGTTTAATTCTGAAAATGGTATTGATCTTATTTATTATTATTGCTTATGCTGTCTTCTTGTGCTTTCTCCATGGGTGGGTTACTGGTCCAGGTTGTTACGGTTTTTCTTTCCATTGCATTTTAATTATATAGACCATTATTATATCATCTTCAAAGGGTATAATCTCCCCACTATCCCCCCATTACACCAGTGCTACTAGTTGGTAGCCTTTTCCATTCGGGGAGGTGCGCTTAAGGCTAAGTGACACTTAGCCCGAAGCACTGTTCGGGTGGCTAATCGGGTCGGAGCACTTCAAATGGAATCAATTGAGTTTCTTTTACCTCTTTCTTGGTCTTACTATTTGTGATATGGTAGACATGAGATTAGGATGTATTCAAAACTGGGTTTAAAACTCGTGTTTGGGTGCCTAAAGCCCCATGCACGAGGGACATAACAAGCTGTCAGGGGTGGGAATTGATGTCATGCTTTGCTCATTTTACAGTTGATATGATTTCCACCTCAAGTGGTGCACTTGGATATGATTATTACCTGTTGTGACATGTGATCCTTGGCCTGGTATGACAGGGGATGATTTTTGGACCCTTGGCCCAGTATAACAAGGGATGATTGTTTATGCTTTTATAGGCATATATGATGTTATATATATATATATTCAAATGTTACTGTGATAAAAATTCTAATGACATGTGATATATGTGTGTGTGTGTGGGGGGGGGGTCTGACTCTTATAGGATAAGACAAAGATGATTATGTGAGGTGATGTTGATCACCCGGTTGGGCGATGAGGTCGTCAGATTGAGGCAACATGGTTCATTAGGACTGGCGTGGCCTGAGGCATATGTAATACTTGACTATGATATGGGCGGGTAAGGGGCTAAGAGGCCGGATTTCACGAGACATGCTTGCGATGGGGGAGTGTAAGGGTAGTGAGTTCACGCTGCCTATTACTGTTTTCCCTATCTGCATTAAATTTATATATGTTATCTGGGATGTATGGCCATTATATTGGTATTTAGTGGGATGCCACCTAGACGACCTCTAATGGAGCGTCGGGTGGGTGGTGATGTGGCGCCACATGAGTATGCATAGGTTGAGACCCTGGAGGGTCAGACAAAGCATGAGCCACATGTACAATTTTAGGTACAAGCTCCAGTGCAGGCGGGCCAGCTGCCAGATTTGACAGCTTTTGGGTCATGGCTTGGCAAGCAGCTCAGAGCGAGCCTGATACGTGTCATCCAGGGGATTGACATGGAAGCTCAGGGTGTAGAGCTTTCTATGGAATATCTGGCTCGAGAGTTCCATTTGTATCACCCACCACTATTTCAGGGTGAGGGCGGACCATAGGTGGTTGAGAACTGGATCAAGTCAACGCAGATGATCTTCAAGCAGCTAGAGACGACACCAGGCTGGAGGGTGAAGCTGGCTATGTATATGCTCAGAGGACCGACAAAGCACCGGTGGGACGTGAAGCTTCAGGCATGCATACACGAGGGACTGACCTGAAAGGACTTTGAGGCCAAGTTATTCGAACACTTCTTCCCAGAGATGCTGAGGGTACTGATAGCTCAGAAGTTCTTGATCCTACAACAGGGTGACATGTCTGTCATGGACTATGCAATGGCATTCACCGAGTTATCCCGCTTCACAACCGGTATGGTGGGCGACAACACCTCGAGGGTGATGCGTTTCGAGGATGACTTACAGTATGCCATTTGTGTGCATGTAAACATCTTCAGATTGACCTCATTCTCAGAGGCGGTGAATCAGGCACTCATATCCGAAGGAAAATTGATGGTTCGGTCTTACTCGAGCCGGGTGATGACTTCAGGTGATGTTAGTGATGGTGATTTAGATAGAAGGAAGCAGGGCTGAGAGGAGATCCAAAAGGGCAGTATGGACAAGGACTCAGGCAGACCACCTCAGAGTGGGTTGTCGACGGTGTGTTTCCAGTGTGGGCATCCAGGTCATGTGCATATGTAGTGCGATCGGGCATCGAAGGAGTGCCGATCTTGCGGACTGGTCAGGCATCTCGAGAGGTTTTGTAGGAATACTTCTTGGACAACCGACAACCATAGACCAGGGAAGACTCAGGGTTCTGAGATCGGACTGGGAGTGGAACCAGGAGCTAGTAGTCTGGAGTCTGCTGCACACAAAGGTTGTGGCAGAGACATTGGGACCCAACAATGGGGTTAGTGGTCGGTGGTCGGTGTAGCACCGCATGGAGGTCAGGCGTCAGGCAGTCGTGCTTCAGGATAGGTTCATGTCGTTGAGCTTCCAGGGTCAGAGCATGTTGGTGAGCCGATGACGGTTAGAGGTACTATGTGGGAATGACCAGGGTTCTTTGTTTTACTTTGGCATGACCTTTTTAGCGGCATGTTTGTTTTGGGTGCACGAGGTGCACAAGATGTATCCGTGGACAAACTAGACGTTGGTTATTAAGTTGACACCAGTTCAGATACGTTATATGTATATATATGTATGAGGTGTGTGGAACTAGGATTATTTATGTGGGCATTGATGGATGAATAAATTTTGAGGTGTGTTGGCTTCTAGGCATCGATGCGATGCAGGACTTGTTTGAGGTGCGAGGAACCGAGACTGCTTTGAGCATCTAACGGGATATGAGATCTCATAGGTGTCATGTGCGACATGGAAATGTGGAAGACATCGATGCAATGTGGGATTACTTGAGATGCGTAGGCATCTGGTCATTCATGCGATGTGTGACTTATTTGAGGTGCGAGGCACCAGGATTGATTTTGAGCATCTGATGAGATGCGAGACCTCATAGGTGTCATGTGCGACATAGACATGAGGCAGACATCAGATTAGATGTGAGACATTATGGGTGTCAGGTATGACACAAGAGCACCTGATGAGGTGCAGGAGTGACGATACATCAGGGGAGGACCTTTGAGTTTGGGGATGGTCGGTGGACCATCTTCTTCATATGCATTTTGGGTCGGGATACAATCGGGATAGGTAACTCCTAAGGTGGGGATCACTTGAGGTAGTTGACCCATGACTTTGAGACTGGGGTAGTCCATGTTAATTTTAATGATATGGGTATGTTCGATACCATCTCCTAGTTTTGTTTTATAGCTCGGGGATAAGCTCTGTTAAGGTGAGGAGATTATAATGTCACGAGTTTTTGGAGCGGGTCAAATTCCTCACTTGTTTTGAATTTTTGGAGTTTGGTGGGTAGATCAACTCTTTTATCGTTTAACAGAACTTAATTCTGAGTTTTATTTTGACCCAAGACCTTGTTTTTAGATGAGTCGTGATGCTCGACAAGTGTCTCGGAGGTTTGGTTGGGTTTCGGGTCCATCAGAGGCTGAAAACCCAACTTTTCAAAGTGTGTAGATTGTGACGCACGATTTAAACAAACCATGAAGCCTCCAAAGAGAAACCGTGCGGACCTACAGGTCTACTTTACATGGTTTTCCAAACCGTGTAGGAGGGGGCACATGACCGTGTGACCATGTCTGTAGTTTTTGATAGAGGGCTCACGCACGGTTTGTCAAACTGTGTGCATGAACCGCATGAGCTTTGATGCTTAAGTTGTGGGCACTGCACAGTTTTCCAAACAGTGCGACCAAACCGTGCAACCCATTAAATGTGTGAAATGTCCAAAATCCCCCTACCTCCTTTAATAGTTTTCCCTTCTTTCTTCCTTCTCCACCCATGCACACAACAAGGAGAGCTCCTCCTTTTCAATCCCTTAGGCTTTGAGATGAATCCCTCATCCAGACTCCGTTTCTTGATCCTTCTACGATGTTGGATCTGTATCAGTAAGTTGTTGAATCCTCTTGCCTCTTTTCTTATTTTCTCTCACCTTATAGAGCGCTAAATCTGTGCAATCCGATTTACCCTATTTTCAGGGCGCTCATTTAAAACGTCGATGGTTATCTGATTTAAGGTGATGTGATCATTAGGCTGGGCGTGGCCCGAGATATATATATTCTGAGTGATGTTGATCACTTGTTGGGTGACATGGTCATTGATTGAGGAGAAAGGATCATCAGGTTACGGGCATGGCTCATGTGACGTTGGATGGCGTTGGACATCAGATTGAGCAACACGGTCGCATGGGAATGAGCTGCCGAATTGTGTGGCTTAGGGACTTTTTAGTGATTGCCGCCCACCCATGTTGGCCAATGTGCCGTTTGGAGTCGTGTGAACACTGTAGGACTCAGATGATGAGGTGGTATTGACCACTCATGTGGGTAGTGGCATATGTTAGATGCATCTTAGGGAAAGGGTTGGAGGTGCTTGCTGTAGAAAGTCATAGGGATGGTGAGGAGCCATCAGTTGATAGTGTTGAGACTGTCAGTTGGGGGATGAGACTCGTTATACATAAGGCCGTTGGGCCAGGATGTATTTGGGAGGAAAAACATCGTTGTTCCTTGGGACGTCGACTGTTGAGTCAACAATGTTATTATATGGAGGATAGATATCGCTGTGCCTTGAACGTCGTTCTTTGATCCGATAAGGTTTCTTATGAGCTGAGGTCTGAGTGACCAAGTACTGATTATTATGGCGTGCCTTCAGGACGTCAGATATTGCTGGACATGAGGTTACATGTGATTTTATTAGAGGTGGAACCCGAGGGTTCACCTGGACTGATTTACATCAAGGGATGCCTTGGGCTTAGGCTATAGATCCTCTCCACTACGGTATATCAACATTAGCCAAAGTAGGTGATCACTCCCTTGTGGCTGCTGAGCACAAGGGGAGCGGGTTATTATTATGCATGTGTGTTGTGTTGTTATATTTATTATTTAGATACACATTCATACTCATAGAAATAAGATAGGCCCACATTGGTGGTGGCTTACTGAGATCCCTTCTCACACCCTACACGACCCCTTCAAGATGCGTGTAGAATTTATGGTTTTGCGCTCAGGTAAAGGTTCGGGCTCTGGATCTAGACCCTAGTGTTGGGCTATTTAGCATGTGATGGATGGAAAGGGACCTTTAGGTTCCTGCATCATCTGGAGTTTCCTTTTGTTTTTCTTTTCTATAGCAGCCTGCTATTATACGTACATACTGAAATCATCCATTGGTGATCCTTCTGCTTATTGTATTGTATGACCTGGCTTGTATGCATGTTCAATTTTAGTTTCTATAAATGGTATGATGTGATGTTTAATTCTGAAAATGGCATTGAGTTTGTTTATTATTATTGCTTCTGCTGTCTTTTTGTGCTTCCGCCATGGGCGGGTTACTAGTCCAGGCCATTATGGTATTTCTTTCGGCTGCATTATAATTATATAGACCATTATTATTTCATCAACAAAGGTTATAGTCTCCCTACTATCCCCTCATTACACCCTCACTGCTAGTCAGTAAACTTTGGCGTTCGAGGAGGCGCACTTAAGGCCTAGTGACACTCGGCCCGAAGCACTGTTCGAGTGGCTAATCAGGTTGGGGCACTTCAAATGGAATCAATTGAGTTTCTTTTAAATCTTTATTGGTCTTACTATTTGTGATATGTTAGACATGAGATTAGGATGTATTCAAAATTAGGTTTAGAGCTTGTGTTTGGGTGCTTAAAGCCCCGTGCACGGAGGACAGACCAAGTTGTCAGGGGTGGAAATTGCCGTCATGCTTTGCTCATTTTACAATTGATATGATTTCCACCTAAAGTGGTGCACTTGGATGCGATTATTACCTGTTGTGATATGTGATCCTTGGCCTGGTATGATAAGGGATGATTTTTTGATCCTTGGCTTGGTATAACAAGGGATGATTGTTTATGCTTTTATAGGCACATATGATGTTATATATATATGAAAATGTTCCTGTGATAAAAATGCTAGTGACATGTGATATATATATATATGTGTGTGTGTGTGTGTGTGTGTGTGGTCTTGACTCTTATAGGAGAAGACAAAGATGATTATGTGAGGTGATGTTGATCACCAGGTTGGGCGACGAGGTCGTCAGATTGAGGCAACATGGTTCATCAGGACATGCGTGGCTTGAGGCATATGTGATACCTGACTCTGATATGGGCGGGTAAGGGGCTAAGAGGCTGAATGTCATGAGACATGCTTGTGATGGGGGAGTGTAAGGGTAGTGAGTTCACGCTGCCTATTATTGTTCTCCCTATCTGCATTAAATATATATATTTTATCTAGGTTGTCTGACCATTATATTGGTATTCAGTGGGATGCCACCTAGACAACCTCTAATGGAGCGTCAGGTGGGCGGTGATGTGGTGCCACAAGAGCACGCACAGGTTGAGACCCTAGAGGGTCAGGCAGAGCATGAGCCACATATACAAGCTTTGGTACAATCTCTAGTGTAGGCGGGACAACCGCCATATTTGACAGCTTTTTGTGCCGTGTCTTGACGAGTAGCTCGGAGCGAGCTTGGTACGTGTCATCCAGGGGATTGAAAGGGGAGTTCAGGGTGTAAATCCTTCTATGGAATACCTAACTCGAGAGTTCCAGTCGCAGCACCCACCACTATTTCAGGATGAGGGCGGACCATAGGTGGCCGAGAACTCGAACAAGCCAACACAAATGATCTTTGAGTAGCTAGAGATGGATCCAGACCAGAGGGTAAAGCTGGCTACGTTATGCTCATAGGACCAACAAAACGTCGGTGGGACGTGAAGGCTTAGGCAGGCAAACACAAGGGATTGACCTGAAAGGACTTTGAGGCTAGGTTCTCTGAACACTCATTCCCAGAGACACTGATGGTAGTGAGAGCTCAAGAGTTATTGTGCCTACAGTAGGGTGACATGTCCATCATGGACTATGCAATGACATTCACCGAGTTGTCTCACTTCACACCCGGTATGGTGGGCGATGACACCTCGAGGGTGAGGCGTTTCAAGGAGGAATTACAGCATGCCATTCATGTGTAGGTAAACATCTTCAGGCTTCCCTCATTCTCATAGGTGGTGAATAAGGCACTCATATCTGAAGAAAACTTGACGGTTCGATCTTACTCAAGCCGGGTGATGGCTTCAGGTGATGTTAGTGATGATGCTTTAGATAGCAGGAAGCGAGGCCGAGAAAAGATCCAACATGGTAGTCTGGACAAGGAATCAGGCAAACCACCTCAGAGTGGGTCGTCAATGGTGTGTTTCCAGTGAGGGCATCCAAGTCATGTGTGGACGTAGTGCGATCGAGCACCAAAGGAGTACCGAGCTTGTAGACTGGTCGGGCTTCTCGAGAGGTTTTGTAGGAAGCCTTCTTGGAAAACTGAAAACTAGAGAACGGGGAAGACTCGGGGTTTTGAGATCAGACCGAGAGCGGTACCAAGAGCTAGTTTCCCAGAGTCTGTTGCACGCAGAAGTCGTGGCAGAGACAGTGGGACCCAACAATGGGGTCAGTGGTCGGTGGTTGGTGCAATAGCACAGGGATGTCAGACATCAGGTAGTCATGCTTCAGGATAGGTGCATGCTTTTGATCTGCCAGAGTTAGAGCAGGTTGGTGAGACGGTGACGGTTAGAGGTATGCTGTGGGCATGACCAGGGTTCTTTGTTTTACTTTGGCATGACCTTTTTAGAGTCATGTTCATTTTGGGTGCACGAGGTGCACATGATGTATCCATGGACTAACAAGACACTGGTTAGTAAGTTTGCATCAGTTTAGAAGTGTTATATGTATATATATGTATGAGTTATGCGACACTAGGATTATTTATGTGGGAATCGATAGATGCATGAATTTTGAGGTGCGTTGCAATCTGGGCATCAATGCGATGCAAGACTTGTTTGAGGTGTGAGGCACTAAGACTGATTTGAGCATCTTATGGGATGCGAGATCTCATAGGTTTCATGTGCAACGTGGACACGTGGAACACATTGATGAAATGTGGGATTACTTGAGGTGCGTAGGACTCTGGGCATTCGTGTGATGCGGGACTTGTTTGAGGTGTGAGGCATCAGGATTGATTTTGAGCACGTGATGAGATGCGAGACCTCACAGGTGTCATGTGCTGTATAGACATGAGACGAGAATCAGATTCGATGCGGGACATTATGGGTGTTAGGTATAACAAATGAGCACCTAATGAGGTGCAGGAGTAGCGATACGTCAGGGGAGGACCTTCGAGTTCGGGTATGGTCGGTAGATCATTGACTTTATATGAATTTTGGGTTAGGATGCGACCGTGGTAGGTAACTCTTAAGGTGGGGATCCCTTGGGGGTAGTTGACCCATGCCTTTGAGACTGGGGTAGTTTGGGTTAATTTTAATGAGATGGGTATGTTCGGTACCATGTCTGGGTTTTTTATAGCCCGGAGACAAACTCTGTTAATGTGAGGAGATTATAACGTCCCAGGTTTTTGGAGTGGGTCGAATTCATCACCTGTTTTGAATTTTTGGAGTTTGGTAGGTAGATAAACTCTTTTCTTTTTTAACGAAACTTAATTATGAGTTTTCCTTTGACCCAAGACCTTGTGTTTAGATGAGTCTTGATGCTCTGAAAGTGTCTCGGTGGTTTGGTTGGGTTTTGAGTCCGTCATAGGCTAAAGACCCATGTTTTCAAAGTGTGCAGACTAAGATGCACAGTTTGAACAAACCGTGTGGCCTCTAAGGAGAAACCGTGCGGCCATGTAGGTCTACTGTGCATGGTTTTCCAAACCATGTAGAAGGGGGTGCACGACCGTGTGACCATGTCTGTAGTTTTTGACAGAGGGCTCATGCACGGTTTGTCAAACCGTGTGCATGAACCGTGCGAGCTTGGTGCTTAAGCAGACCGTGCAGTCAAACCGTGTGACCCATTACATGGGTGAAATGTCCAAAATTACCCTACCTCCTTTAATATTTTTTATCCTTTCTTCCTTCTCCACCCATGCGCACACCGAGGAGAGCTCCTCCTTTTCTTCTCCCTTAGGCTTTGAGACAAACCCCTCATTCAGAATCCATTTCTTGATCCGTCTGCGGCATTGGATCTGTATCAATAAGTCTTTGAATCCTCTTGCCTCTTTTATTATTTGCTCTCACCTTACAGAGCACTAAATCTGTGCAAGACGATTTACCCTATTTTTAGAGTGCGCATCTAAAACATCAATTTCTTCCAAATCGGATCAAGTTAGAGGCTAAAACTGGATGAGTGGACATCTATCAACATGTGGTAGGTGGTTCTCATCTTTATCGGTGATTTTGCGGTTGTTTTGGGGGTGTGACTTTGAGCACTCCATTAGGTAGATTGAGTGAGACCCAAATTAATTAACACCTCTATTTTAAATTAATTGTGAGACCATATGGGATGCCTCTAGGTATGCCCAAACAATTGCTTCCATGAACGAGCCGGGTATGGGGCTTGTGACCACTTGGACAATTGGGTCAGGTGTGTTTATTTATATTAATTTGAATTGTTTTTATTAAATTAAATTGTATTATGTTTTCTCTATGCATTGTTGAGTTCCATGGGAACGTGACGACTCGACTCGAGGATTGAGATAGCATTGACTATCTGATTTGAGGTGATGTGATCATCTGGTTGGGCGTGGAATGCGATATATATATTCTGAGTGATGTTGATCACTGGTTGCGTGACATGGTCATTGATTAAAGAGATAAGATCATCAAGTTATGGGCATAGCTCATGTGATGTTGGATGGCGTTGACCATCAGATTGAGCAACACAGTCGTAGGGGCATGAGCTACCAAATGGTGTGGCTTAGGGACTTTTTGGTGTTTGCCGCTCACCCATGTTGGCCAATGTTCCATTTGGAGTTCTGTGAATACATTAGGGCTTAGATGATGAGGTGGTATTGACCCCTCATGTGGGTAGAGGCCTCAGTTAGATGCGGCTTAGGTGAAGGGTTGGAGGTGCTTGCCGTAGAAAGTCATGGGGATGATGAGGATCCATCACTTGACAATGTTGAGACTGTCGGTTGGGGGATGAGACTTGTCGTACTTAAGGATGTTGGGCCATGACTTATTTTCGAGGACAAACATCGATTTTACTTAGGACATCGATTATTGAGTCGTCAGTGTTATTATATAGAGGAAAAATATCTTGTTCCTTGAACGTCATGCTTCGATTTGATGGGGTTTCTTATAAGTTGTGGTTCGAGTGACCAACTACTGATTATTAGGGCATGCCTTCAGGATGTCAGATATTTCTAGACATGAGGTTCCAGGTGATTTTATTAGAGGTGAAACCTAAGGGTTCACCAAGACTGATTTACATCAGGGGAGGGCTTAGTCTAAGGATCCTCTCCACTACGGTATACTGACGTTAGCCAAAGAAGGTGATCACTCCCTTGTGGCTGCTGAGAACAAGGGGAGAAGGTTATTATTATGCATGTGTGTTGTGTTGTTATATTTATTATTTAAATACACATACATACTCATAGATATAAGATAGGCACACGTTGGTGGTGACCTATTGAGATTCCTTCTCACACCCTACCAGGATGCGTGTAGACTTTATGGTTTTGTGCTCAGGTAAAGGTTCGGGCTCTGGATCTGGACCCTAGTGTTGGACTTTTTAGCATGGGATGGATGAAAAGGTTCCTTTAGGTTATTGCGTCATCTGGAGTTTCCTTTTATTTTTTTCTTTTCTATATCAGCATGCTATTATATGTATGTACTGAGATCAACCATTGACGATCCTTCTACTTATTGTATTGCATGACCTGGCTTGTATGCATGTTCAGTTTTAGTTTCTATAAATGGTATGATGTGATGTTTAATTTTGAAAATGGTATTGAGCTTGTTTATTATTATTGCTTATGCTGACTTTTTGTGGTTTCACCATGGGCAGGTTATTGGTCCAGGTTGTTATGGTATTTCTTTCTGTTGCATTATAATTATATAGACCATTATTATTTCATCAACAGAGGGTATAGTCTCCCCACTATCCCCACATTACACCTTCATTGCAAGTCAGCAACCTTTGGTGTTTTGGGATGCACACTTAAGGCCCAATGACACTTGACCCGAAGCACTATTTGGGTGGATAATCAGGTCGGGGCACTACAATGCGTATGTGTGGACAACCGCCTCTATGAAATTGATGTATTTCATTTTTTATACCAGTCTTATTATTTATCCAACTCTATTTTAACCTAATTTAACAGCTTAAAAAAATCTAAATAATATTATTATGCTTTTTTACTAATGATTTTATGCAAAAAAAATCCATTTCCTATCCATACTTACTCATATATTATTTCTTGTTTTTGTTTGGGTCAATTTAACCACCTACTTGAATAATGCTATCAATTTATATCATGGATGACTATGGAAACTTATCTACTGGTGTTATTAGATATCAATGATCATATAATGTTTGGATTATGGTTCTGGAATGGTTATATTAATATTTAAGTTATTATTAATATACAAACTTTTTGTTCATTTTAAATTATCGAAACAAGCTTGTAACCAGATTCATCATCATGAATCATCACTAAAATACTCATGAAATGAAATTAGAACATTATAAGTCATTATAAAACATATATTTCAATACCTATAATGATATCAAAATGATGAACTTTGAATCTATAAACAATAATAAACACCACCATTATGAAACTAGTGTTAAACAAACAATCAAAGCTAATAATATCTGACGATGAAATTAAAATATTACTAAATAATATATTTTCAATAAATGATGATAAATGATGTTTATAAAAAGTAATAAGGTTTTCAAATTGGTGATCTAGATAGTTATTTTTGTTATACAGGAGGTTAGAGCATGTTCGACTAAGCGGGGTTAAATGTAAGGGTTTTCACATCTCAATTTTTCTTCATTGAGATATGATTTGTGTTCACTACTTGTTCCCTTTTTGTGAAGTAAATATTTCCCTTTATGAGTTTTTGATTCGAAAGATAACGAAGTCATAAGTGGCTTGTTGACTCAATTTTTTTCCATCTGGGTCTTGAGCTATCCTTCTTGAATATTCCTTTTTATGTTCCCTTATTCCACTATTTCTGTATTCTACATGGTAACTCCTATTTTTCCATTGCGTGAAAATACTTCTTATATAAAAAACATCTTCTTCGGTTGATTTCTTCCTAAAAGTTACAACATTTTTAGGATTAATACCCTTTCTTTCTAATTGAATTTTCTCCTTCATGTCTATATTTTCTCTTCCCACCATATTTGAGAACATAATTATGTGTTATCTTATGTGATCTTCATATTTTCATTCTCCTCTTTTCAAAATGAAGTTTTATTATCCATTTTTATGATGTGAGATTTCAAAAAAAGAATTTTGAAATATTAAAATGATTTTCCTTCCATGATCATTTATTTTATCTTCCACTTTTAATTTCTTTAAGATAATCTTTTTGAACTTTTCAAGACTCCATTGTAGAGGGATATTTTCTCAGGTAAATGTTTTTCAAAAGTTTACACTTCACCTTTTTTAAAATATCTTTTGAATGTGACTTGTAATATCATCTTTTTATAACAATGTTAATTTTTTTCTAAAAACCCTTCTATGATTTTGCCTCCATTTTTTTATATCTTTAAAATATTATCTCATTTTGAGTTATGTTTTAGGAACCACCTCTTAAATTCATTTATGAAATACTTCTTTTAGGTAATTGAATTTTTGGTACCAATTGATATATGTCTTGAAATCATTTTATTTGACACCAATTGGAAATGTTATGAAACTCATCTTATTCTCACGAGTTATTTATGATATGATGAATGATTTATTTCATGTGGAACATATATGCATGTACATATTATGATGTGACAGGTGAGCCCAAAATTATATAACCCTACAATGCACTGGTAAAGCTTTACATCTCATGAGATGTTATGTATGAGATTAGGGAGTGAACCTAATCCACCACAAGAATCTATCTGATATATGATGATGGTCTTTTGAGTCAACCTTGACTTATTCCTATGATGTCATGTTTTATATTGTTTCCACATATTTATGATTCTATGAACTTATGATATCATTACCTTATGCTATGTTTCCATGCTTATCTCACACTTGTAAAGACCCAAAAATTCCATATAATTTTTTTTAAATTATTTAGGATTATTACAAGCCTGCGAAAATTGATGGCACGTGATTCTGAGGCCCAAAGTGTTTGGAATTATCCATCGAAAAAGTGTTAAACTTAAAATAGCGTGAGTGAGTAGTTTTTCTAAAAAAGTACAATAAATATCAAATGGGTGCCCAGATCAGAAATCTGAGGGCACCATTGGGTTCAGGATAGCGGGTTTACCCTAGGTGCGACTTAAGTTTAGTCGGCGCATGCCTCCAGTGAGAAAACCCAAAATGACATAACCGTAAATAAAATAATTAAATAAAATAATTTTATTTTTTAAATGCTTATAACTCACGAACGATGACTCAGATTAAAAATATGAGACCACCAAAGAACTCGTGAGGGTATGCTTTCCATAGGTAGATCCTAACTTTGGCCGACACGGGCCAACAGTGGAAGTTAGTTTTTGGATGCAAATAAAATAATTAAGTAACAATTATTTTATTGTTAAATTATATAACTCCTAAACAATAACTCAGAATTGAAATCTAAGAGTACCGTTGAGCTCGTGAGGGTGTGTTTTCTTTAGGCAGAGCCTAACCTCGACTGACACGGGTCGAGGGTGACTGTTAATAATTTTTGAACCTTTTTAAGGTATGTTCAGTAAACATGCGGGTGACGATTTCTATCTTTTGAACCGGTGCTCGGAATTGAAATCTGAGGGTACGGTTGAACTTACAATGTCGGGATTTGCTTAAGGGAGGCTTAACTTTGACCACAGTAGGTTGGGTGAAAAAGATAGTTTTACGAACTTTTGAAGAATAATAAAATAACATAAAAATGTAATTTTAATTTTTCTACCAACTGTTGAGTGGTGGTGGCAGGACTGTTGAGTTGCCAAGCCATTTAATGGCTTGACTCTTCTGTTTTGTAACCATGCCGTTGAGAGTTAAGTGGTTCATCGATTAAGGATCATTAATGAACATCATTAATCTATCGTTGTGTTAGACACCTTTTCCACCTCTATTTAATTAAGGCTTGGGTTGGGGTTTTTGGGATGGCTGTGAGGAACCTCTCGCGAAGTACCGCAACATCCTCCACCGACAAAGAACGAAAGCTTGGATGACAACGATCCGGGATCGAAGAACACCAACAACTTCAAGGAACAATGACTCTTCTCCCTCTATGACCACGACATCATCCAACAGTTCACGAGGTAGGGGATTTTGTTATTTAATTCAATTGAATTACTTTTCTTTTCCTTATTCTTAAAAACGTGATGAACACAGATCAACCAAAATGAGTTGATCTGCAATTCTTACAAAATTGTAGGATGTTGTGGGGTTTTCGAATGGGGTTTTATTTTGCCTTTGATAATTGTTTACAACACCCCCTTTTGATATGATGTTAACGCGGAGGAACGGGCTAAACGAACAAGGCCTGGACCCTCCGCCCCTTCATTTTTGTTGTATTCTTCGCGGGAGAAATTTTGAATTTGACGGAAACGTGAATGAGAGGGTCACGCTGTGATGACGACATCCCGGGAGGCTTGTAGGCGCAGACGGGAGTGAAAACAGAGCTCTAGAGTGTCACCGGAGCCCCGCGGAAGACCCGCCGGGGCGGCACTGGCGCTCACCGGCCACAGAAGGAGGTGGTGCTGGTCAGCGCCACGACGGACCGAAGGGGCGGCCGGCTCTCGGACGACTGCATTGGCGGAGGGGCGGCACGCTGTCGCGCACCGCAGGTGGAGGTCACAAATTCGAAGTCACAGTGGATGAGGACCCGTTCCCTGCAGGTACCTTAGACAGTAAGGCGGTGCCACGTGGCAGCACCGGTTGAAGAGTTGAACGGCTCTTTGAGCCTTTTGGGACAGAGGGGCCACGCGACCCCTCGAGCGGGTCGTGCCAGCCGGTGGGCCAGGCCGGTCCGCGGCCTAGCGGACCAAGCCCGCCACAGCCCAGCCCAGTCAGTTCGGTTGGGGATGACCCGAACCCGGTTAGGCGGCCCGAACCAGGTCGGGTCGGGCCAGGTCGGTCCGATCGGGTCAGACCGGACCTGGACCCTTTGTGGCTCAATTTCGCTTAAAAGGCCATATCTTACAAACCAACCATCCGTTTGATGAGTCGTCTGTGGAGTTGGAATCCTTAGGATGAAACGGTCCTTTTGAGATAATCCACTCATGTTTTGGATAAAGTTGGAGTACAGCAGGGTTGGATCATACCTGAATCCAACCGGGCCCTCGACACTAAAATGCCTATAACTCTCAGACCGGACGTCCAATTGACGCGCCGTCTGTTGCGTTTGAACGCTTATGGCACAACGGATCATTGGATTACTTCTTCGTGGGATTTCGTGCTGGTTGAAGTATGACCAATGACTTGGGGAGCGGATCCTCCCAGAATCAAGCGTACTATGTATGAGAATTCAATGGCTGGCTGAGACGTGAAGAATGAATAGAGATCCTATGTGGATCAACACCTAGCAATCCTGTGTGGATCAGAACCTAGAAATCCTGTGTGGATCAACACCTAGCGATCCTGTGTGGATCAGCACCTAGTGATCCTGTGTGGATCAGCACGGAGCGATCCTATGTGGATCACCACCGAGTGATCCTGTGTGGATCAGCACCGAGCGATCCTATGTGGATCAGTAGTAGAACCCTTGACAGAATAAGATGATCCAGATTTACGACCAATCATCTATAATTCTATACTTAAGTTATACCTGGCTTGAGATGAGTCTTTTTCTTTATGCTTTGTGATTGAGATCATGCTTTTTGGTTTTTCCTTTGTGGAATTCTAAGAGACCTTTGGGGGTCTCGGGGTCCCTACTAGGTATTGTTATATTCACCTCTGCATGGGCTTCGCCCGCACCTTGTTGTGTCTTGTGTAGATGACATACAACTTTGAATGAGTCTCGAGGAGCCAGGACATGACGGTGTATGGAGGTGACCAGTTGGCGTGGAAAGCCTCAGTGATGAGTTATACCTACCCTTCAGGTAGGATCCTTGGCGAATGACCTCAGGAGTTGTTTTACCTTTTTAGTGTATTTCCATTTCAGTTGGGCTTGTATTCTAGCCCCCTTTACTTTAGTACTTACTTGTACACGATGTGGTGGTTTTTAGTTCTAGTTGCACCTTTCTTCTTCTGTTGTGTTTCACTTGTTCATAGTGTACCTTGTCTGTGTGTGTACAGGTTTTGAGGAAACACCTTCCCATTTTAGGGAAATGCCTTTTCGGTGCTAGTCGCCAACCCCTGGCCTATGGAAGGCGGGCATGGGATAGTCATGACATGGGCCCCGGGGGACGGGTCGTGACAAAGTGGTATCAGAGGGGGGTCAGTTCTACCAGAAAAACTATGATTCTATGTTTTCTATGGAGCAATAGTGTTAAGTGTCTTTATTTTGGGTTTCAGTACGGGGAGTCCAATGTTAGTGCGACAGCCGACGTATCCATACACCAGGACACTGAATTCTGATTTTTGACTCGGTACACGAAAACACTAGTTGCGTGTGTTTTGAAAATGTTGTTTCTTTCTTGATCTCTTTGAGTCAGCTCACCTGATATAACTTATTAATCGTGATTCATCTTGATTCTCTTTCAAGATGCCTCCACGCAGACAACCAACCAGGATTCCAATGCATGACCATGATGATGGTCCACAGTGTGATGAGGCTCCAATACAAGGATTGTTGCCTAAGATGGTACCTTCGGGCGGTGTCCCAGTGATACCACTGCCTGTTGATCAGTAGTTACTACTAGCACTATCGGTAGAGGAAACATATAGGCTCAGTGCCTTACACAAGTTTCAGTGACAGATACCCCTTAGGTTTTGAGGCGAGCCCGAATCACAGGTGGATAAGGACTGGCTTGAGGTGGTGACTGAGTTGCCATCTAGCTAGGGCACCATTAGATCAGATGGTGGTCCTGACAGTGAGCATTCTATGTGGCTCAGCAGGGCAATGACATAGTTTAGACTACCCTGATCTTACGATGAGGTGAATTTTCTGTGGACAGAGCTTGAGAACCTTCCAAAGAGAAGGGGTCTCTTTCCATAAAAAGCTAAGGGGTATGTGTTACCAAGAGCTTCTACAGCTTCGTCAGGATGACATGTCGGTAGCTAAGTATTCGTCGAGGTGTACCGACCATTCTAGGTACTCGATGAATACGATATGACCAGTGATTTAAGGCTCAGACCTCCAAGAGAGATGTGTTTAGGGTCATCTGAGCTAGCACTATTCCTATGTGCATTCTTACTTATGTTAGGGTGCTAGAGAGAACCTTTGTGGTTCAAAATTCTTTGGTTGAGTAGATGTAGCCAGTGAATGTCAGCAGTGGGAAAACAGAAAATCGATGTCAGTCTCAGAGACTTAGATGTGTAAAATGTTTTGAGAATAGGGAGTGATAGAGACATATGAATATGTAGGGTAGTAGATGTGTAAGGGGAGATAGGAGAGCAGCAGGAAGTGGTGTACATTTCGACATGTTATAACCACCACCCTAATGTGGTCCCCACCAGGCTTAGGGAGATGAAGGATAGAGGAAGGGAGTAGCTGCATGCGGTCAAAGAGTGTGACTCAAAGGCTCCATGAATGATTTGAGGTACAGTCTATGTCTACTACTAGCTGCCTTAATTAATATACATATGTACTAATCATTCCTTCCTCATCACAAATCTTGTTCAAAACCTAGAGTTTCTAGTTAAACCGTTGACTTGACCCTTACGTCTGGAGATACCTATGGGAGGAGACTTGATAATCACACTTATTATGATGGTGTGATTTGATCCTTGAGGTGAGAGTTTCAGTTGGAACCTCTTGATGGAAGAATCAAGGCCTTACGACATTAGTTTGGGTATAGACTGGTCATCCACAGATCATGCTCATATTGACTGTTTTAGGAAAAAAGGTTGTGGTATGTCTACAATGTTGGAATGGAGTTTTTCTTGGTCGGAAAAAAAAGGAAACCCAGGAAGCACAGGATAAACTCATGCATAGGAGGGAGCAACCGATCACTTTTGAGTCGGCCAACCTTACCCTCGTGGAAATAGGTGCTTTGGGTTTTCAGTTTCCAACAGCAGTGGCAGATTCTGGGAACACCCTTTCAAAGGATGTTTCTAGGGTTACCTCCCCATAGGGAGAGGGACTTCTGTATTGGCTTGTACCCAAGGATGACACCAATATCTACAACTGCATATCAGATGGCTCCTACAGATCTCTGGGAGCTAAGAGTATAGTTGGAAGAACAATTTATTTTCTACTCCAATCACAAGATTCTCAGGTATATCTTCTCACAGAAGGACCTAAACCTGAGACAGTGGTGATGGATGAAGTTCCTCCAGGAATATAATGTTGAGATAATATACACTCCTGGGAAGGGAAACTTAGTAGAATACGCACTCAGCAGGAGGTCAGGTCTACACCTGCCGAGCGAGGCGATAGAGAAATTAGCCGCGTTGCAGCTATCCTTCATGGATAGTGATGGAGTAGATTACCTATAATCTATGATAGTTATTCCCCCATTCCTTCAGTGAGTTAGGGGGGCACAACTTGGGGACATTGACTATGAGGCCCGACATGCTCAGATATCCTCAGGACATGCTCTTGATGGATTTTTTGAAGGTAGGGAGCACATCATCTTCTTCACAGGATGATCTATGGTACTAGTGATGCTATGAGAGGAGGTGTTGAGGGAGTTACACACATCCCCTTTGGCAGTAAATCTTGGAGTGACAAAGATGTACCAGGACCTCCAACATTAGTACTGGTGGCCAGGGATGAAGAAAACGGTGGCAAAGTTCATTTCACAATGCCTCACTTGTCAGCAAGTGAAGGACGAGCATCTGGTACCAGCAAGATTAGCTCAACCACTTGAGGTACCAGAGTGGAAGTGGGATGGTATATCCATGAACTTCATGACGGGGCTACCACATACGTCTAGGTTCCACAAATCTATCTGGGTGATCGTTGACTGACTCACCAAGTCGGCCCACTTCCTACCCATATGAGAGAAGGGATCAGTAGAGAGCTTGTGACGTCTCTACATACGAGATATTGTACGACTTCACGGGGTTCCATTGACAATCATCTCAGATCACGACTTACATTTTACATCCCGCTTGTGGAAGAGATTATAGGAGGCGTTTGGGACTCAAATACGCTTGGGCTCCACCTTTCATCCTCATACAGATGGTAAGATGGAGCAGACCATACAGACACTCAAGGACATGATTCGTGCTTGTGTCCATGATTTTGGCCACAGTTAGGAGGACCACCTGCCACTAGTGGAGTTCTCTTACAACAACAATTATCACTCCACCATCGACATAGCTCCATTTGAGGCCCTGTATGGGTGACCTTTCAGATCACCACTATGATGGACACACCCAGGGGAGTCAGCGCTTATGGGTCTAGAGTTGGTACAGGCTACCACAAAGAAGGTGCATATCACCTAGGAGAGGATGAAGACTGCACAGGTTCGGCATAAGTCTTATGCCGACAGGAGACGGAGACCCTTGGAGTTTGAGGAGGGAGAGCATGTCTTCCTACTGGTCTCACCCCGACGAGGATTACAGAGGTTTGGATGGGGCGACAAGCTATCTCCGAGGTTCATTAGACCATTCCAGATCTTCAGCAGAGTAGACGAGGTGGCATACCATCTAGCTCTTCCCCCATAGATGCATCAGGTGCATAATGTTTTCCATGTGTCGTAGCTATGGAGGTACGTACATGATCCATCGCACGTTATCGATTGGGGAGAGCTGGACATTGATGATTGGGTGACATTTGTGGAGTTCCTAGTGGAGATAGAGGATTGACAGGAGTGGGTCCTTCGTGGGTGGTCGATTCCTCTGGTGGGAGTTCGTTGGCAGCACAAAAACTTCTAGGAGAACACATGGTAGCGAGAGGCTCAGATGTGTGCTCAGTACCCCCACTTGTTCCCTTAGTTTTGTTATAGATTTTGGGAATGAAAAGCCCTAAGGTGGGGAGAATGTAAAGACTTGTAAATTCCATATAATTTTTTTAAATTATTTGGGATTATTACGAGTCTTCTAAAATTGATGGCATGTGATTCTGAGGCCTGGAGTGCCCAGAATGATCTGTCAAAAAAGTGTTAAGCTTAAAATAGTGCATGTGAGTAGTTTTCCAAAAAAAGTGGAATAACTCTTAAATGGGTTCCCAGATCAGAAATTAGAGGGCACCGTTGTGTTCAGGATGGCGGGTTTACCCTAGGTGCGACTTAAGTTTAGTCGGTGCAGGCCTCTAGTGAGAAAACCAAAAAATGACATAACCTTAAATAAAATAATTAAATAAAATTATTTTATTTTTCAAATGCTTATAGCTCACGAATGGTGAATCAGATTAAAAATCCAAGACCACCGCTGAACTCATGAGGGTATGCTTTCCTTAGGTAGATCCTAAATTTGGCTAGCGCAGGACAAGAGTGGAAGTTAGTTTTTGAACGCAAATAAAATAATTAAGTAACAATTATTTTATTGTTAAATTCTATAACTCCTAAACAGTAACTCATAATTGAAATCCTAGAGTACCGTTGAGCTCGTGAGGGAGTATTTTCTTTAGGAATAGTCTAACCTCAACCAGTGCTGGTCAAGGGTGACTGTTAATAAATTTTAAACTTTTTTTAAGGTACATTTAGTAAACGTGCGGACGATGATTTCTATCTTTTGAATCGGTGCTCAGAATTGAAATCTAGGGCACCGTTGAACTTGTAGAGTCAAGATTCGCTTAAGGGATCCTTATTTTCGACCGTAGTAGGTTGGGTAAAAAATATAGTTTTACAGAATTTTGAAGAATAATAAAATAACATAAAAATGTTATTTTAATTTTTCTACCAACTGTTGAGCGGCGGTAGCGGGACCATTGAGTTGCCAATCCATTTAATGGATAACTCTTCTATTTTGTAACCATTCCATTAAGAGTTAAGAGGTTCATTAATTAAGGCTCATTAATGAACCTCGTTAATCTATCGTTGCGTTAAAAACCTTTTCCCCCTCTATTTAATTGAGTCTTGGGTTAGGGTTTTTGGGATGACTATGAGGAGCCTCTGACGAAGTACCGCAAAATCCTCCACCGACGAAGAATGAAGGCTTGGACGACAACGATATGGGATTGACGAATGTCAGTGAATTTAACGAACGAGGAATCTTCTCCCTCCACAACCATGACATCATCCAACAGTTCACAAGGTAGGGGATTTTGTTCTTTAATTCAAGTGAATTATTTTTCTTTTCCTTGTTCTTGAAAACATGACGAATGCGGATCAACCAAAATGAGTTGATCCACAATTCGTACGAAATTTCGGGATGTTGTGGGATTTTTGAATGAGGTTTTATTTTGCCTTTGATAATTGTTTACAACACCCCCATTTGATATGATGCTAATGCGGAGGGCACGGGCTAAACGAACAAGGCCCAAACCCTCTGCCCCTTCATTTTTGTCACATTCTTCATGGGCGAAATTTTGAATTTGACGAAAATGCGAATCAGAGGCCCACGCTAGCGATCCTGTGTGGACCAGCACTGAGCGATCCTATGTGGACCAGCACCGAGCGATCTTGTGTGGATCAGCAGCAGAACCCTTGACAAAATAAGATGATCTATCTTTATGACTAATCATATGTACTTGTGTATTTAAGTTATACCTGGTTTGAGCTAAGTCTTTTGCTTTGTGCTTTGTGATTGAGATCACGATTTGTAGTTTTTCCTTTGTGTAATTTTGAGAGACCTTCGTGGGTCTTGGGGTCCCTACTGTGTATTGTTATACTCACCCCTGCATGGGCTTTGCCCACACCTTGTTGTTCCTTGTGAAAATGACGGACAACTTTGAATGAGTCTCGAGGATCTAGGACTTGACGGTGTACAGAGGTGACCAGTTGTCATGGAGAGCCACAGTGATGAGTTGCACCTACCCTTTAGGTAGGATCCTTGGCGGATGAACTCAGGAACTATTTTCCATTTTTGATGTATTTCCATTTGAGTTGGGCTTGTATTCTGGCCCCCTTTACTTCAATACTTACTTTTACACTCTATGGTGGTTTTTAGTTATGGTTTCACCTTTCTTCTTCCATTGTGTTTCACTTGTGCGCAGTGTACCCTTTACATCATGACTCAATTATAGAGAAATATTCACAAGTGTTGTATCTTTTGGGCATGTATAGTCTCAACAATACTCTATAAATATTATTGATTTTGATGCTCACAAATAACCTTGTTTTTACTAATGATATTATTTTAAGTTTATTTCAAGAAATTTATATTATTTATAATTCTTATTTTTTAATAATATTCAAGTATTTATTCATGAGGAATATTCATTATAGTGTTCGAAATGCTCTTAAGCATATTATGGAAACATTGTTCACTATTTATCGTTTTCTAGAATCACTGTTCATTCCCTACACTGAAGAACGTAACATAATGAGCATACCCTACATTTGTATTAAAGCTTATGGTAAGGATCAACATGTATGGTTTATCAACCTTACGTTGGAAGAAACGTATGGTTAAAGAACATTACGTTTGAAAAAAACCTTACGTTTTTCAAAGAGAAAAAGTATGGTTAAAGAACCCTAAGTATGTATGGAACCTTACTTTTGAGAAGCAAATGTATGGTTCATCAACATTATGTTTGTAATCAACCTTACGTTGTCAACCTTACATTTTGGAAAATTGAACGTATGTATAATCAATGTTACGCTCAGAATTTTATGCTGAAAAGGATGAACGTATGGACCATCAACCCGATGTTACATGGTTGAACCCTATGTTTGGTGTTTTTTCATTATGTGAAGGAACCTTACGTTTGACTTTTCAACACTGAAAATTTGAATTTACGAATTTATCAAAGTTTTCTGTAATAGTCTTTGTAGAATATCAGGGTGATTTAAAGCACATTTTTGACTGATTCAAATATTATCATAAATGATTTAAAGAGCCATTTATAGCGGAGATTTTCTCTCACATTCTTAATGGAATTTATGACTACTATGAGCTGTATTTTTGAATTTGAATTCTCTCGATTTATCAGGTGTCTTATGCAGATCTGAAATTTTGTTGCGAGATATATCATTATATATACCTTTCTATGTCGAATGTTTTGGATCTCTCTCAACTGTGTTGATAATTTTTATTCTTCGCGTTTTCTTGTGAAAATTAATTTACAGTGCTACAATGATCGAGCATCTCAGAAAAAAGACGATATTTTGGAGATATACATATTCAATCCTGGAAGCGCGATTCTATGTTTTTGTTACTATTCTTAAAATCGAAGATCTTTTGTGAAACTGGATCTCTTCATACATATTTCAAAGATTATTATCCTTCTAAAGTTGAAGATCCATCTTTTTTCAGTTGCGTGCTCCTGTAACTGTGAAGTTTAAACTCTTTTATCAAATCAATCTATATTGATTCTTTTGAGTATCAGCTGCTCGGTTTCAGTCGTGGTGGAGTGTGAGCTTCTCATGCTAAGCTTTGGATATTTCGGTTCCCTATAAAAGAACTAGAAGTCTCTCTTTTTAGCCTTGTTTGTAAGGGTGAAAACTGTCTACACTCAGTTGTGGATCAGTCTTATGAGAAGAGGACTTGACTAGTGAAATTCACCAAACCCACAGAGAGGGTAGGGTGATTGGTGGAGTCACTACTACAACTTGGCCTTTTATCAGTGCTAAAAACCGATATTAACAGCGCTAGAAAAGCGCTGTTAATGCCGGCATAGATAAAGGGGGGGGGGGGTCCCCTTTATCAGTGCTTTTTTTAGCGCTGATAAAGGTGGCATTTATCAGTTCTTTTTGGAGCACTGATAAAGGGGACCCCCCCTTTATCTACGCCGACATTAACAACACTTTTCTAGCATAGATAAAGGGGTGCCTTTATCAGTGATCAAAAAAGCGCTGATAAAGGCACCTTCCCCTGCACCTGCACACCTGCACACCTACACAAAATATCACCTGCACACGAACCAAGAACCGAAAGATGACAAAGCGTACACAATATTTTGACAAACAATGCTATATACATTTACTTAACATCATGAATACAAAAAAACACACTGCTATATACATCTAAAACAATGTTTTACCTGGTTAAAATTAAAATTATCCAATAACAGTTATAAACATTAATGTTTCATCCTTTGATATCCGTGATCCTCTCTAAAAAATTTCCATCCACGACATTTGTTGTCGAACAAATCATCCGAACTCAAGGAAAAAAATTCACCTATATAAGAAAAAAAATATTATGTTAGTAATACAATAATGAAATAAATTAAAACATTAATATGAACGAATATATTAATATGGAAATGTGAAACTAAAATATGGAAATGATAAGAAAACAAATATTATGTTAGTAATACAATCCGAACGCGTTTGCTCGGTTTTCCGTATGTCACTTGTATTGTTTTCTAAAGTTAATGTCAATTTGAAACTGATATCAGACACTTTTAGCCATACCGGTAAAACCGTGCGTTGGATTGAGGTGCGGTTGATTCATACACGTCACAAATGACTCATGGATAATTTTCCTAAAGTATCAAAACAATCTGAACGTGTTTGATTGGTTTTCCGTATGTCACTTGTGTTGCTTTCTAAAGTTAATGTCAATTTGAAACTGATATCAGACACTTTTAGCCATACCGGTCACACCGTGCATCAGATTGAGGTACGATTGATTTTTACACGTCACAAATGACTCAAGGATTGCTTTCCTAAAGTATTAAAACAATCCGAACACGTTTTCTTGGTTTTTCGTATGTCACTTGTGTTGTTTTCTAAAGTTAATGTCAATTTAAAACTGATATCAGACACTTTTACCCATACCGGTCACACCGTGTGTCAGATTGAGGTGAGATTGATTTGTACACGTCAAAAATGACTCATGGATCGTTGTAATAAAGTATCAAAATAATCCGAACGCGTTTGCTCGGTTTTCCATATGTCACTTGTGTCGTTTTCTAAAGTTAATGTCAATTTCAAACTGATATCAGACACTTTTAGCCATACCAGTCACACCGTGCATCAGATTGAGGTACGGTTGATTCGTACACGTCAAAAATGACTCATAGATCGTTTTCCTAAAGTATCAAAACAATCTGAACGTGTTTTCTCAGTATTCCATATGTCAGTAGTGTTGTTTTCTAAAGTTTATGTCAATATGAAACTGATATCAGACACTTTTAGCCATATGGTCACACCATGTATCGGATTGAGGTGAGGTTTATTTTTACACGTCACAAATGACTCATGGATCATTTTCCTAAAGTATCAAAACAATCCGAATGCGTTTTCTCAGTTTTCCATATGTCACTTGTGTTGTTTTCTAAAGTTAATGTCAATTTGAAACTGATATAAGACATTTTTAGCCATACCGGTCACACCATGTGTCAGATTGAGGTGCGGTTGATTTTTACATGTCAAAAATGACTCATGGATCATTGTTTTAAAGTATCAAAACAATCCGAATGCGTTTTCTTGGTTTACTGTATGTCACTTGTGTTGTTTTCTGAAGTTAATTTCAATTTCAAACTGATATCAGACACTTAGCCATACCGGTCACACCGTGCATCGGATTGAGGTGCGGTTGATTCTTACACCTCAAAAATGACTCATGGATCGTTGTCCTAAAATATCAAAATAATCCGAATGCGTTTGCTCAGTATTCCATATGTCACTTGTGTTGTTTTCTAAAGTTAATGTCAATTTCAAACTGATATCAGACACTTTTAGCCATACCGATCACACCGTGCATCAGATTGAGGTGCGGTTGATTTGTACACGTCACAAATGACTCATAGATAGTTTTTCTAAAGTATCAAAACAATCCAAATGCATTTTCTCAGTTTTTCGTATGTCACTTTTGTTGTTTTCTAAAGTTAATGTCAATTTCAAACTGATATCAGACACTTTTATCCATACCGGTCACACTTTGCATCGGATTGAGATTCGATTGATTCGTACACATCAAAAATGACTCATGGATCATTTTACTAAAGTATCAAAACAATCTGAATGCATTTTCTCGGTATTCTGTATGTTAGTAGTGTTGTTTTCTAAAGTTTATGTCAATTTGAAACTGATATCAGACACTTTTAGCGATACCGGTCACACCGTGCGTCGGATTGATGTACGGTTGATTATTACACATAAAAAATGACTCATGGATCGTTTTACTAAAGTATTAAAACAATCTGAATGCGTTTTCTCTATTTTCCATATGTCACTTGTGTTGTTTTCTAAAGTTAATGTCAATTTGAAACTGATATCAGACACTTTTTGCCATACCAGTCACACCGTGCGTTAGATTGAGGTGAGGTTGATTTATACACATCAAAAATGACTCATGGATCATTTTTCTAAAGTATAAAAACAATATGAATGCGTTTGATCAGTTTTCCGTATGTCACTTGTGTTGTTTTCTAAAGTTAATGTCAATTTCAAACTGATATCATATACTTTTAGCCATAACGGTCACACCGTGTGTCAAATTGAGGTGCGGTTGATTCGTACACGTCAAAAATGACTCATAGATTGTTTTCCTAAAGTATCAAAACAATCCGAACGCGTTTTCTCAGTATTATGTATGTCAGTAGTGTTGTTTTCTAAAGTTTATGTCAATTTGAAACTAATATCAGACACTTTTATCCATACTGGTCACACTGTGCGTCGGATTGAGGTGCAGTTGATTCTTACACATCAAAAATGACTCATGGATTGTTTTCCTAAAGTATCAAAACAATCCGAACGTGTTTTTTTGGTTTCTTGTATGTCACTTGTGTTGTTTTCTAAAGTCAATGTCAATTTCAAAGTGATATCAGACACTTTTAGCCATACCGGTCACACTGTGCGTCGGATTGAGGTGCGGTCGATTCGTACACGTCACAAATGACTCATGGATCATTTTCCTAAAGTATCAAAACAATCTGAATGTGTTTTCTCAGTTTTCCGTATGTCAATTGTGTTGTTTTCTACAGTTAATGTCAATTTCAAATTGATATCCGACACTTTTAGCCATACTGGTCACACCATGCATCGGATTGAGGTGCGGTTGATTCAGAAACGTCACAAATGACTCATGGATCGTTTTCCTAAAGTATCAAAACAATACGAACGCGTTTTATCAGTTTACTGTATGTTACTTTTGTTGTTTTATAAAGTTAATGTCAATTTGAAACTGATATCAGACACTTTTAGCCATACTGGTCACACTGTGCGTCAGATTGAGGTGCAGTTGGTTTGTACACCTCACAAATGACTCATGGATCGTTTTACTAAAGTATCAAAATAATCCGAACGTGTTTCTCAGTATTCCGTATGTCAGTAGTTCAAAAGAGTCTCTCATTAAGTTATTCTTTACTAGAAACTCAAATAATTTCTAAAACCATTCTTCACAATCCAAGGATATGGAACATAAGAAAGGGTGATCATATATGATCAATAAGTGTAAACAATGGAGATATCAATGATCATATAATTATAACATAAGTAGTAGGAATTCACCTTCATTGTCCTATTTGTTTACATTCTTCCATCAGGTACGCTGCCCATTCGTTTCTAAACACATCTATATCATATTGTGAATAGGAGTTTTTGCGATAGTCATAGTAGTACTGAAAAAATATAAATACACAAAGGATTAATAATTATTTTAAATGAACTATTAATTATTTTCAAAAATACATCTTCAGGGATGCTAGTTTGTTCATGAAATATGATCTCTTTCATAAATTTACAAACATAATAACCGCAATACTTTCCGTTTATTTGTTTCAGACACTGCAGAAACATCGAGACAAATAAGTAATCTGTTTTGATATGTATTTGGATAGTGCAATATAATTATATATACCATGATACTTCTCCATTTGTAGATCTCGTTCGCCTTGTTGTCCTTAGGCCCTGGATTCATTCCAGCCTTTAGACGATATTCATACACCAACCTATCATAACAGAATCCTCATTAAAAGATAATATAAATTATATAACCAGTTATTTAGTTCTAAAATGTTAGATCTAGTGTATTACAAATTGAAAATCGCCATCATGTGTGGTCGGTTTGTTGGATATCCATGCAGTGAATCCAGAAAATAAATCTTTGGAGTATCCAAATTGAATGCAATGACCATCCAATGCTGCCTAAAAACAAAAAAAGGAATAAGTAATGATAGAAATGAAAATATAATTGATATGATTAAAATGTAGAGTTTTACCCCTGCAACGTTGGTATTAAAAAGAGCCTGTCAGTTGTAATTTTGCATTGAAACATTTTGAGCAGGTTTGACATTAATTCAGCCTGAAAATCAGAATCTATTTCTTTTTGTTGTGTAGACATGGTGTGAGGACTAACGAGTCCGAATTTGTGTTCATGGGAAAATCCCTTAATTTTTTTTCATATATACGCCTGCTAAAAATATGAAATGTATTTAGCCATAATTATCATAGTATATCAGCTTCTGTAAAATCAAATCATGAAAACATACCTCATGTATACATTTATAACTGAGGTGCCTAGCCAGTCGTATGTGATGATTTCAGCTACAACGTCAGCACTAACAAAATCTAATTTTTCCTCTCCGTACATATCTTTTTCACAAAAAATTGTGTGATTATTACCGCCTTTTCATTTTCGTATCCACATGATCTTGCAATGATATTAAATGTGGATATAGAACGGGCAGGGTGAAGGTGCTCTCAGTAGATCGTTTTGATCAGTTGGTTGATCCTTTTGAGCCGCTCTTTCGTTTTAGCTCCTTCCTTTTTTTCCTTCTATAAAAACATTCATTGGTTCATACCTTTTCTAATTAAATGTTAAAGGTTCTGCTTGAAAAATGAATTGGAAATGAATACCTCTTGGTCGACATGTTTTTTTACAAGATTCGACGGCCATGCAACGAATGTTCCAACAGCCTTTTCCACTGTATGAATGTCGTCATCGTCATTTGGCATGGGTAGCTCGGCGCTCGGCTCATGAGATACGTTAATCGACACTTTGACATGACCGGTTGAAAGTGTTCTGGAGTATAGCGTGTCATTCTGCATATTGAACGCTGTAGCCCTCGCTACAAGGCGATGGGTGAGAGTTGACAGATATAAATCACAGTCATTTTTACCCTGTAGAATATCATTACAAGAAAGGTATCAGTGTCTATGTGATTCACATTTCACAGAAACAAATATTAGAATATTGATTACCTCGGTTAAGTCAGGTTTTTGAGGGGAATGGCTCGCCTCAAAGCTGGTGGGGGTGGGGCAGGATCTTCTCACGCGGGTTGTTCTTGAGTTGTTTATTCTCTTCGCCTCTCCCCCATCAAAGTTGCTAACAACTCTCCCTGACTTTGGAATTTTTCTTCAAGGGTAGCTAGTCTATCTCTCATCATTTGCATTTCTTTAGTTTGTTCATCCTCTTGTTTTTTTTTCTGAAAATATGTCTGGGGTGTCACCCCAAAACCCGCACCTCTAACGCAGCCATACTGTTCTGGCTGTTTCAAGGCTGCTGAAAGTATGACCGCATACGGTGCGGGTGTTGTTGATTCCTGTGACAATGTCAAATAGAAAATATGGGAAAATAAGTAATCATCGTTATGTAATAGTGATTTAAAGTAAAACAAATTTATATTATTTCATACTTACACATGTTTCCCACACTTTTTGTGTGTTTTCATCTACCAGTTTTCCCTCTTTATTAACACGAGCCTTCTTCCACAGCACATGGCGTGGGATGGAAGTGGATTGGGATTTTGATTTATCAATCTGCATATAAATAAAGAAACATGGTTACAGTGTTGTTTTATGTCACATAAAAGTATTACAGTACTTTTAAAATACATACCAATTGTTTTTCAATTGAAGCGTACCCCAACCTTGCTTTACGGTAGGGGTACACTATTTTTGCTGCCCGTTCTTTATTTTTAGCACTCAGTTGCTGTTTCATAAATAAAAAACTTTCAATCAAAGTGATGAATACAAGAAATGTTAAACAACGTGTTACCAAACACAATGTACCTGAAAAGTCTGCTCCACACAATGGTTGCAAAACGCATCCCACGCTCCTTGGGATATCAAGTGTGCATAAAGAGGAGGTGGGTGCGGCTTGATTTTCCCTTCAGAATCTTTCAGATGACATTTTGTTAAAATGGTGCGAAATCCTCTATGAACCCTTCTTGAAAGTCTTAATACATATTCTTTGTGCGAGACATCTACTATAAATGCACTCTGTAAGAGATGATTAAGAGTTAGTCAATATTTCAGTATTTTATTTTATTTTATTTTAATAAATTAAATAAATGATATCATAATGTTACTGTAATCTCTTCCCACATTAATGTTTTCATCCCGCTGACAACATGGTTCCACGACTCTACATCAATCAGCACACGTTGTCGGGTGACGATTCCAATGTAGCTACTAAACATGGCTTTGTTGGGGTTTACATGCTGGCCTCGCTTATTCTATCCCACCTTATATTTGATGCATTTTTCTTTTTCCTTAAGGATTTTGGATAAAACTGTCAAACTACGACGCACCTGTTTTTTTTGTGTCATTGGGGTTTCATTGCCTACCATTTCCTCGGTTTCTGCATCATCATTATGTTCCTCCGAAGCGCTAGCATCAGTACTAAGACCAACAACAACAGGTTGAGAAACCTGTTGTACCTCAGCAGTGGGACCAGAAGCAACAGGTTGAGAAACCTGTTGTACCTCAGCAGTGGGACCAGCTACAACAGGTTGAGAGACCTGTTGTACCTCAACAGTGGGACCAGCTGCAACAGGTTGAGAAACCTATTGTGTCTCGGGATTAGGGTCATCAACAGGTGAAGAAGTCATTATTTGTAGAAGTGGTTTAATATTTAATTTAGATCACATAAAAGCAGCAATGAACATATAATAACATAATGTAACACAATCTATATTACAATAAAAAATAACCTGATTATTGAACTCTCTTTTTTTTAAAGGCTGAAGGGATTTGACCCCTCTATTGACTATCCATATCCCTTAATTATGGTCTCCTCTGACATACACAACGTTGTCTACATTGGGACCACTGCGAAATGATTGCGAAGTCCCAATGAAAGGTTCATACTCCGTTGAATTTTCATCTGACCCTTCAATTATTTTGGTCGATAACAGAACAATTGACCAGTTTCGGTTTGTGGGATCTGGAACATAAAATACTTGCACTGCCTGTGATGCCATTATAAACGGTTCGTCTTTCTCCCCTTCCTTACTGAAATCAACTTTCATGAATCCCAATTCATCTATTTTAACAACACTCCTGTTATCAACCCACTTGCATTGAAAAATCGGAACTTGGAATTCCGTATAATCCAACTCCCATATTTGTTTGATGATGCCAAAGTATGACATATTAACATAAATTGGATTTCTTTCCTTAGCACCGGAAACATGCATCGCTTCAGCAACAAGTGTATCCCCACTATTCGGTATGATACTTTCTTCATCATGTTCATTAGTATAAAATGTATAACCATTAACTACATAAGCATTATAAGATAATACATACACACTTGGTCCTCCGGCTAGCCATCGAAGTCATTCTGAAATTGACTCTGGATTTTCATCTGACTTCTTAAAAATATGGCCCCAAAACCATCCTATAAACTGTTGATTATGTGTATCTGATATCCATTTTCATCCCTAGATGGATTCAAATGCCTAAGAATTTCTTTGTGGGTTTCAATATATGGGTCAACGTCGAAACTGTTATGAAAAACATAAAGGTGGGCCTACTACCGATCTGTAATATTGATTGTGACAACCTGTCTTCCAGAAATTCCTTCACCCTCAAGCCGCCCAGTGTGATGAGATTTCGGTAGGACAATGCTTTCCACACCAGACAGGTATTTGGTACAGAATTCAACGGCTTCCTCAAAAATATATCACTCCTCAATACATCCTTCTGGCCGACTTTGATTTTTGACATACCCTTTCAAAATATTAATATACCGTTCAATGGGGTACATCCATCTGTAATGCAAAGGATCACATAGTTGAATATCTCTCACCAAGTGGACCATCAAATGAACCATCATATCAAAAAATGAAGGCTGGAAGAACATTTCTAATTCACATAATATGACGGCAATTTCTCTTTCTATAGTTGGAAATTTATCTTGGTCTATAACTTTGCTGCATATAGCTTTGAAGAAGAAACACAGTTTTGTTAATGCATGATGGACATTCTTGGAAAAAATGCAACGTAAAGCAATAGTAATGAGATCTTGCATCAAAATATGGCAGTCATTTGATTTCATACCTTTTAACTTCAAGTCGCTCATTGACACGAGGTTCCTGATATTTGATGAATAACCCTCTCGAACCTTTACATCATTCAAGAAGTTGCAAAACTGATATCTCTCATACCTGGAAAGAGTGTAAGCAGTAGGAGGAAGAAATGTTTGTTTTTCACCCTTCACTGGTGACAATTCTTCTCGTATTCCCATCTCAACCATGTCCAACATAGCCTTAATTCCATATTTTGTTTTTCCAGGTGTATTTAGAAATGTTCCAATGACACTATCAAATACATTTTTTTCTATATGTATAACATCAAGAAAATTTCTGACATACAGACAATTCCAGTATTGTAATTCAAAAAAAACTGATCTCTTTTTCCAACTGATTTTCGTAAGGTTTTTCGAAGCCGATTTACCAAAAGTAGTGTCCAAATTGTTAACTTTATCAAACAATTGATCGCCTGTTAGTGGAGATGGTGATGTACATTCTTCTGAACTTCCATCAAATGATGTCGTCCAAGATCGGTACTTATGTCATCGGGGTAGAAATCTGCGATGTCCTAGAAACACGGTTTTCGATGAATGTTTCAACCTAATTGATTTTGTACCTTGTTCGCAAACGGGACACCCTTGAGTTCCTTTAATGCTATTTCCTGACAAATTTCCATAAGCAGGGAAGTCATTTATCATCCCGTACAACATGGATCTCAAAGTGAAATCTTCCTTTTTGTAAGCATCATACAATGTAACACCTAAATCCCACAATAATTTCAAATATTCGATCAATGGAGCTAAATAAACATCAATATCATTACCCGTTTGTTTTGGTCCTGATATAAGCATAGATAACATGATGTATTTTCGTTTCATGCATAACCATGGTGGTAAGTTATAATTTACCAACATAACTGGCCATGTACTCTGACTGTTTCTTTGAAAACCAAAAGGATTCAATCCATCTGTAGATAACGCAAGACGAAGGTTTCTCGACTCGTTTCGAAATTCAGGATACTCATGATCAATTCTCTTCGACTGAGGAGAGTCTTCCGGGCGACATAGTATCGCATCTTTAATTCTTGTATTTTCATGCCATGTCAATTATCCTATAGTCTCCTCACTTCCATATAGGTTCCTAAACCTTGGAATGATTGGAAAGTACCATACAACTTTAGTAGGACTGGATTCATCTTTCTTGTATCGAGAAGCACCACACTTTGGACATTCTTTAAGTGATTTGTGGTCCTTGTGAAACAGTATACAGTCATTCGGGCAGACGTGTATTCTTTCAGAGATCATACCCATCGAGCGTAGCATTCGTTTTTCATCGTATGTTCAGCTCGGGAGCTCATTATCTTCTGGGAGCATGTCATTCAGGAGAGCAAGTAGTTCTGTAAAACTGGCATCACTCCACCCATTATTTTCTTTCAAATTATACAGCTTCAGTATGGCTGACAATGCTTTATATTTAGTGAAACCAACATACAATGGCGTCTTTGCACAACTTTTTAACTTCTCAAACAATTTTGGGCAGTTACAAAGTTCATCTTCGATGGTACTTGTCATTTCCTCAATACTATTATCATCATCATTCACATTTGTAATCACATCCTCCATATGGTCATCTTCATTGTTCATGCTTGTAATCATATCAAATGATCCATAAAATGCAGTGTTATCCCATCCACTACCTACATTCGTTGTTTCCCCGTGTTTATTCCAACATGTATAACTCTGATCTATTTCATGACAGATCAAGTGTTCTTCCAACTCCTCTAGATTAATTTGTTTTGAATAACAACAACGTAAACACGGACAAAGGATTTGAGAAGGGTCATATGCATGATATTTTAAAAACTTGATAAACTCTATCACGCCTTCTTCATACTGTTTTGTCAACCGATTGTAATTCATCCATTCTTTATTTATATTCATCTTATTTGAAATCCAAAGGATGGGTATATAGGTTAGGGGATAAGGAATATGAGTATAATTTAGATAAAAAACTAGATACTTCAAAAATGGTGGGGGGTGTGCTCATTAATAGAAAATCTTGGGTGGTTCTTGGGATTCATCCATTCTCTTCCTCTCTTCGATCCCCCCTGATGAGGGGTGGTTCTTGGGAGTTTTTTTATAGTGCGTTAGTGAGTTCTTCCCTCATACTTTCTCCATTACTATTATCCTTTATTTCCTTATGATTTGGGATGATTTTAACTAGGATTTGTGTGACAATTTCACTATATCATCTTCAAATCAATTTAGATGATGTAGATTTTGTTTGTATTGGATAGAGGTTATCATCATATGATGAACACACCATGTTTTGTGTGGTTTAGGTGGTGTTGTGTTTCACAGTGAGTTTTTAAAATATTATTACTAATTATATTAATGTGAATAATTAATTATAAGTTTCTATAATTAATTATTTGGGAATTGTGCCTTGAGATTAGGTCTCAATCATTGGTACAAGATTAGATAAGGCATGTATAGTCTTGGTTGAGGATGAGTTGATCTTGGTGAGGGGGTTACTCTATTTTTTGAGGTAGGTGGACCCTATAATAGAAAACCATGTTCCAATTTATGCATGATTGTGCATTCATGCATGAGTATATGTGTTCCAGTGAAAGGGATAGAAATCAAGAGCAACCTAGGTAAATAAATAGGGTGATTTTGACCCACCAAGAGATAGAGTGAGGGTTCTATTGAATGTTTGTGATTTTGTGATCATCCAGAGATTATGTCTCCATATAGGTGAGTTTTCTAGTTGTGTTTATGAGAGGATCAGGTTTGGTATGTGATTTGTATAGCCTAGTTAGGTTTTCTAAGGATATATGAGTAGGTATTAGAGTCTTAGGCCTAAAGAATATGGATAATATAGTTTTATATCTCATGTATGATGGGGAACACCCTCTTAAGGATATATAAGAGTCATGTTGTGTGTGATGAGTAGGATATTCCATATAGGGATTGATGAAGTGTGACATAGAGGATTTCATCCTTATAATTATATTAAGAGATCTCCAAGGGGAGATATGATATGGTACCTAAGTGAGGGTCATGGTAATAGTCTGGATGACTTAGCATAGGGCATCCAAGGCTCTTAGTGTGAGTTTCTTAGGATGGTCATTATTTAGTTTTAATGAGTTTTAATGTGGGAATTATAATATGATATAGACTAGACTATCGAGGCCTAGATCAAGTATAGCATGTGGGTTGTGACATTACCATGTAGAGATGAGTGTGTGCTAGTATCAATGATTAGAGATGTGTTAGGTTTTTAGAACCCAATAGATTCCCTTATAGGCGGAATTAGAATGTTGATAGGTTGGGAACAATTTTCATGTATAACCAAGATGGTTTTAAGGAGATTATTATGCAAGGCTAAATGGATGGTGACTTTTATCATTTATGGTCAGACCGACTAAGAGATTGGGACTTCATATGACTTTCACCTAGTTAAAGTATGATCATCCATGGGGCCCACCTATTGATGATGTGGTTTAGCTAGTAAGAGAGGTTGGATATCTAGATACCCTCCTTAGATTACTATTTATATGTTTTGTGGCATGAGACAAGATGGATGGCCTTTATTCAAGTGATAAGGTGTTGGTAGGACCCTACTTTTTGTGAGAAGGCATTGGTCAAAGGGGATTGGTGTGTGACTTCCATGGTATCCACCTATTGATGGTGCATTTTTACTTGTGATAGAGGTTGGATATTGTGATTCCATCCTTAGATAATTTTTTGTATGATAATATGATGTGAGATATAGAAATGGGGATCACTTAGTATTGGTTTGGAGTAGTTTTATGAGAGGTTGTCTATAGATATTCCCTCCTCAAATTGTTTTTTATGTGATGTGATGGTGAGACCCACCGTAAGTGAGAGGGGAGCATCTACTATGTTGTGTAATTAGAGGATATGTGAATCACACCCAATGTTAGAGGTTGGTGGCACTGTTATGTTATAAGAAAGGATGTGATATTTAAATTGGTATATGACCCAATCCAGAGAGAGTGGGTAGTGGGCAAGAATTGGTAGAAACCCTATTAAGGTTCGTTTTTTTAAACCCAAGGAGAATAGTGTACAATATAGTGTACAATATAGAACATACTAAACATATGTCACATCCCGTTGGCATGCATCACCTGATGACATGAATTCACCAACACGAACGGTTCAAACCCTACCTGGCATAACTATGAGGTAGTATCCAAAATCAGAAAAAGATCCATACTAAGGGCCACTAGACGGAGTGAAATCCTAATCTAGTGTAACAACCTTTCACAAAAATACTCTCTCTATTCAGGTTTCTATCACAAGGCTATAGTGGGGAGAGCTAATCAATATCAAACAAGTAACCAACCACATATACATGTGTCACACACACAAGCATCACACACAAGAATCATGCCAAATCATAGTTAATCTCAATATTGACAATAAATGAAAACATAATTAATTCATGAAAATTCAATTTTACTCACCTTAAGGAGGAGGACCCAGTGGCGGAGGAGGAGGCATCGACAGCAGAGGCAGTGGAGTAGGCAGAGGAGGAGGAGGAGGAGGAGGAGGAGGAGGTAGAGGTAGATGAGGAGGATGAGGAGGCCGTGGTGGAGGAGGAGGAGGAGGAGGAGCCGTGATAGAGGAGGAGGAGGAGGAGCCACGGTGGTAGAGGAGGAGGAGGAGGAGCCGTGACAGAGGAGGAGGAGGAGGATCCGCGGTGGAGGAGGAGGAGGAGGAGGAGGAGGAGCCGCAGTAAGAGGAGGAGGAGGAGAAGTAGGCACCAGAGGAGGAGAATGAGGCGGCGACCGTGGCAGAGGAGAAGGAGAAGGAGGCGGTGGCGGGGAGGAGGCAGCGTCGGAGGCGCATGGTAGGGCTTCCGTGATTGACAGGGTGCAGGGAGGAGGAGCTGCGGTAAGAGGAGGAGGAGAAGTAGGCGCCGAAGGAGGAGAATGAGGCGGCAGCCACGAAAGAGGAGGAGGAGAAGGAGGCCACGACGGATAGGAGGCAATGGCGGAGGCGCAGGGTAGGGCTTCCGTGAAAGCTTGACAGGGTGTGGGGAGGAGGAGGAGGACCCGATGGCACTTATAAATCCCGTGGGGACCTTTATCAGTGCTAGTAAAAAGCGCTGATAAAGGGGGTCTTTATCAACGCTAAAATGAAAAGTGTTGATAAAGACCCCCTTTATCAGTTCTTTTTTAGTGCTGATAAAGGTAGGACTTTATCAGCGCTTTTGTAGCACTGATAAAGGGTGTCTTTATCAGTGCTTTTTCATTTTAGCGCTGATAAAGACCCACTTTATCAACACTTTTGTAGTGCTGATAAATCCATACTTTATCAGCACTAATAAAAGCGCTGATAAATGTATAAATTTAATAATTTGTTTATATTATTATATATTTATTTAATATGATATTTATGATATATATATATATTTATTAATAATTATAACTCTAAATAAATATATCTTTATTTATACTTATAAAATTATTTGAAATGTATATTTATATATATATCATTGAAAATATAATAAAATATATATTTATTTTTTAAATATACTGTAATTTTAATTATAAGTGTACATTTTTTAGAACATATATATTATATGGCTAACATAATGAATTATAAATCAATAACAAATCAACGTGATATGTAATTATAATCTATAAATGAACATTATTCATGCACATATATGATCACATAACATATACGCATGATATATTCATTGACCCTAATTCATTGGAAAACACATATATATTCAATAATTTTAATTATATATATATATATATTAAAAAGTATTATATATTTATAAATAAAACAAATACATTAAATATAAACAAATATAATAAATATATATATTAAATATAATGAATTAATAAATCTAATAAATATAATGAATTAATAAATATAATAAATATTATAAATATAATAAATATATTTATTATTAATCTTATAATTATTTAATTATAAATATATATATTTAGTTATAACATGTGTTTTTTATTTACTGTATACAATAAACATTATTAGCGCTAAGAAAAGTGCTGATAAATGTAACCTTTATCAGCACTAAGAAAAGCGCTGATAAAGGGATATTTAAAGCGCTGATAAAGGGTACATTTATCAGCGCTTTTTTTACCACTGATAAAGTCCTACCCCTTTATCAGTGCTTTTTCATTAGCGTTGATAAAGGCAGGCGCCTGCCTTGCCCAGTTTTGTGATAGTGAGTGGACTAGGGGATCTTTATGCCCTGAACCACTATTAATTGTTGTGCTCTATTTTTTATTTTTCTACTACACATACTCTCATACAGAAACACTGTGAGCTCTATCTACCGTTGAAGTGAAATGACATAATTATGAAATTTTTTAAAAGACACAATTCACCCCCTCTTGTGTCTTCATCATAGACTTTCTAACCTAACATTTGGTATCAGAAGTTGGGATCTATAAATTTTCTTTGGTTCTAACAAACCAGAGTTAATGATTCAGACGAAAATCAATGGAGAATATCAAAGAAGTAATGTCAATGGTTCTCAATCCATATTTAAATGGCGAGAAATATGGATTCTGAAAATCACATATGATAATCTATTTGAAAAATCTTGGATTAAAAGTAAACTCAAAGATCGTTACTCTTTATGAAATCCCTAAAAAATCCAAAGCCTTGACTGTTGCTATAGAGGCTGAGTATGATAGAAATTCTAAATCTATGAACACTATCATCTGTGGTCTTGGACCATATGAATTCAACCGTGTCTCACAATTCCCTCAAACTTATGAAATGTGGTAGACAATTGCAGTTGCTTATGAAGGTAAGGACAATGTAAGAAATACGAGGTATGGAACAACGAAATTGAAATTTGATACATTGAGAATGTTTGATAGAGAAACTATTACACAAATTAATGGAAGGCTCACATAAATTATAAACAACATTACAGCCTTAGGTGAACCTATCAAACAAGATAATCAAGCATTGAAAATACTAAGAGTACTGCCTAATAAGTGGAATGGAATTTTAGCTGCAATCCGCTAATCAGCACCTGTCAAGAATCTGATAATGAGAGAATTGATTAGAACTATAATGATGTATGAATCTGAAATGAAAGATGAAGTTAAATATCAAAAAGTCATAGTAAAAAAGGATAACACTTTTTTAAAGGTTACACCTCAAAATAAGAATAGAAAAATGAAACAAGAAGTCAGAGAATAAAGAAATTCAGACTCATCTGATCCTGAAATTGAACTGGCTCAATTAGCCAGAAAGTTTAGCAAGTTTTATAGGAAGAAGAGGGGATTCAGAAAACCCTTCAAAAAGGATGAGAAAGAGTCAAGAGAAGTTAGATGCTAAGAATTAAAAAAGTTGGGCCATATAAGACCTAACTGTCCTTAATTAAAAAGTGAAAAGTTAAAGACAGAAAAGAAGTTTCAAAAAAATTATGATTATGAAAACAAAGGCAAAAGAGCTATGAAGGCTACTTAGAGTGTTTTTAAAGACTCCAATAGCTCATCAATATCTGATTCAGATAAGTAAGAATTTAATTTTAAAGCTAATATGTGCTTTATGGATGAATAAGATAAGTTACAACCCTACTATTCATTTGATTTTGATTATAGTTACTCAAATGATAAAATGGCTGCCTACTGTACTATGCTAGAAGAAATATATGACCCCCTATTAAAGAAACATAAATCTTTAAAGAATATTCACAATAAAATTTAAGGAGAAATGGATATTTTACTTAAACAACATCAATATTTAGTTGAAAAATTTAACTCAATTACCACTAACTATACTAATCTTGAAATTAATATTAAAACACTACAGGATGAAGTAGAAACTTACAAAAATGCCACTCTTGTTTTTATAAAAGGTGAAAATATACTGAATGAAATTCTTGGTAAGAATGTAATTAAAAAGTGAAGATTTGTTATAGGTGGTAAAGGTGAAAAATCCAAACTATATAAGAATTATTTTGTTCCCAATACAAAATATTCTATTTTTCATTTTTGTGGAACAGAAGGATATATAAAAAAAAATTTATTTGAGAAATCCTAAAATAAGTGGGATTAAAAGAGATTTTATTTCAAAAGGTTTATCTAAATTAAACAACATAAATCAGAAAAATTTAAAACAAATTTGGATTCCTAAATCCTTGTTAGCTAACACTGTTTGACCCAAAAAGATATCGGTACCAAAACAAATTTTTGTTTAAATTGTCTTTGAAGGTAACAAGTCATAGAAAAGGAAAAGCTATATGGTATATAGATAATGGATACTCCAGACACATGAGTGTAAATCCATTGAACTTCAATAAATTGACAAAAATTGATATAGGTATAGTCACCTTTGGTGACAATGCCAAAGGGAAGATAATTGGACTTGGAACAGTTGGAGATCCAAAGTCTGTCTCAATCAATAAAGTACTGTATGTACAAGGATTGAAGCATAACCTGATAAGTATCTCTCAAATCTGTGATGATGGATACCGTGTTGATTTTTATAACAATTCCTATTCTTTATTTAAAGATCATTTGCTTAAATTTAGAGCACTCATGATAGATAATGTCAACACCTTGGACTTAAATTCATTGTGTAAACAAAAAGTGAGTTGTTTAACTGCTAAGATAAATGAATCTTGGATTTTGGAAAAAATGACTTGGTAATTTCAATATTTATGCTTTACATAAATTATCTAAGAAACAATTAGTTTCAGATTTACCTAGTCTCAAGTTTGACAGTGACATATTCTATGATTCATGCTAGATTGGAAAGAAACCAAAATATTCCTTCAAATATGTTAACAAAATTGCTACATCAAAGCCTCTAAAACTTATCCAATGGATCTTTTTGGACCATCTAGAGCAAAAAGTTTGGATATAAAATTATATGTATATGTTTTAGTTAATGATTATTCTATATTTACATGGGTCTATTTTCTAAAACTGAAAAATGAAGCTTTTACTATTTTTGAAAGTTATTGCAAAAGTGTTCAAAATAAAAAGGGTTTAAAATAATTTCATTAAGAAGTAATCATGGTGGAGAGTTTTAGAATCAAGAATTCAATTCCATTTTCTCAAACATGGGTATTAAATACACCTTCTCTACACTAAGAACACCTCAATAAAATGGAATTGTTGAAAGAAGAAATAGAACTATTCAAGAAATGACTAGGACTATGCTAAATGAATACAATCTTCCTACCTATACATGGAAAGAATCTATAAGCACAACCTATTATATAAAAAATAGAGTTTTAATTCATTCTATTTTCAAAAAGACATATATGAACTTTGGAATAACAGAAAGCCTAAGGTAAAGTACTTTAAAGTTCTTGTATGTAAGGTGTATATCCCGAACAATAAGGACAATCTTGGTAAGTTCGATCCAAAAGCCAATGAAGGAATATTCTTAGGATATTATAAAAATTCTAAAGATTATAAAAATTTAATGATTGTTGAAGAATCAGTTCATGTGAAGTTTGGTGAAACTGACCCTTTTAATAAAGAGAAAGATCAAACTGATGATTCTGCTGACTCTTCTGACAACAAGAGACTTGAAAATCTAAAAAATGATTTTGAAAATAAAATTTAGTCCAGTTCAGAATAACATGATACTAATGAACCTAAAAGCATTATGCCTAGAAAGTCTATAACCCTAAAGAACCACCCTTTAGAAACTGTTATAGGAGACCTAGACATAGGAATAAGGTCTAGAAGAAATACATGAAACCTAATTGAATTTTCTGCCTTTATATCACAACTTGAACCTAAATCTTATGAACAAGCCTTATAAGATGAAAGTTAGATGTTATAAATTCAAGAAGAATTGAACTATTTTAAAAGAAATAAAGTTTAGGAAATAGTTGAAAGACCATAAAATTATCCAATTATAGGAACAAAATGGGTCTTTAATAATAAACAATATGATCAAGGGACTATAACTAGAAATAAATCTATATTAGTAGCTAAAGGATATAATCAGAAAGAAGGTGTAGATTATAATGAAACCTTTTCCCATGTATCTAGATTAGAATCTATTATAATCCTTTTAGATAATGCATTTCATATGAATTTTAAATTATATCAGATGGATGTCAAATATTCCTTTTTAAATGGTTATTTAATGGAGGAAGTTTATATTGAGAAACCTCCTCATTTTGAAAATTCTCAAAAACCAAACTTTGTTTTTAAACTTATTAAAGCTCTCTATGGCCTTAAGAATGCACCCATAGCTTGGTATGAAAGATTAAGTTCTTTTCTCTTAAAAAATGGTTTTACTATTAGTTTGGAATATCCAAACCTTTTTAAGAAAATAGTTTGTTCTAATTTATTACTATTTCAATTATATGTTTATTATGTTATTTTTGGGTCAACAAATAAAAAAATTTGTAATGATTTTTCATAATTCATGCAAAAAAAATTTGAGATCAACATGATGGGAGAATTAATTTTTTAGGGCTTCAAATTTATCAAAAAGATAATGGAAATGTATTAAACCAAAGCAAATATATTACTGATTTATTGAAAAAAATTGGTCTTGAGAACATCAAGACATATTCAACTCCCATGTGTATTAATATTAAACTTGATTCGGATGAAGCTGGAAAACTAGTGGACACCAAGTTGTATAGAAGTATGATTGGTAGTTTACTATATCTTACTGCTAGTAGACCTGACATTATGTTTTCAATATGTTTATGTGCCAAATTTCAAACAAATACTGAATAATCGCATCTTATTACTGTCAAAAGGATTTTTAGATATTTAATAGGAACTGTTTTTCAATCTATTCTTTATCAAAAAAATTCTAATTTTAATTTAAAATCATATTCAGATGCAGATTTTTGAGGCTGTAAATTAGATAGAAAAAGTTCCTCAGGAACCTATCACCTATTAAGAAAATCAATAGTGTCATGGTCAAGTAAGAGGTAATACTCCATTGCACTTTCAATAGCCGAAACAGAATATGTGTCTACAGGCAGTTAAAATTCATAAGTGTTGTGTATTAAAAACACACTGATGATGTTTGGACTTAATTTTAATAGTACACCTATCTTATGTGATAATAAAAGTGCTATTAATATTTCAAAAAATCTAATAAGTCATTATAGAACTAAGCATATTGATATTGGACATCATTTTATAAGATATCATGTTCTTAAAAAAGATATATATTTAGAATTTGTTAACACTAAATATCAATTAGTTGATATTTTCTCCGAACCACTTCCCACTATAAGTTTTTATTTTATTAAGGGGGAGCTAGGTTTATTTAGTTTTTAAATAAGTTATTTTATTTTATTTTATTTTATCTTATGATTATTAATGTAAATATAATTTATTTTTCACATTTTTATCTTACTATATTTTAGTTATTTTATTTAATCTTAAATTTCTTTACACCACATAATTTTTAATTTTTTTTATCATAATTACTCTATGACACAAGAAACAAGGATATGCGTCACCTTTCAGAAACCCTTCATCTACCATACCCTTCGTTTACCAAAACCATTTTGTGTAACCTGAAACCTTCATTTTTCCTTCCAAACCCTAGAATCCAAAAAACCTTAGACTTTCAATTTTTTTAGAAATGATGAAAACCAAGCAAGTCAAAGAAAGAGACATAAGAGATCTAAAGAGAAAGAGTGTTACAGGCAGAAAAATACTTCAAGGAAAAGTGGTTGATTTTGATTGGTTATATTAGACAAATCTGCTCCTGAAACAAGCGTTATCATTTCAAGGGTTGGAGACTGCTTTCAATGACATCAATTATGAATTTCTTTATGAGGTAAAAATGAACTATTTTTATAAGAGTGTACAATTCATTTTTGGTGATTCTAAGGATATGATGTTTATAAGTATCAAAGATAAGGTTTTTTTGATTTCTTTAACTGAAGTTTTGAAAATCTTAGACTACCAACATGAGGGAGTTTTTCACTTCGATCTTCGATCGATTGGAGACAAGAATCAATATTCCAAATACATTATGTATTTTTTGTTTAACTCTATGCACATTAGGAAAATTTTTGTTAAGGATCTCGAGTTAGATCAGAAAATCTTGGTTAAGTTCATTCAGACCAGTATTGTGACAAGGATGAAAAAGATGGAGAAAATTTTGTACCCTAATATGTACATCATGTTTTTATTTATAAGTGACATTAAGCTGAATTTTCTATGGTATATGTTTTGATATTTGAATTACTACTGTCAACTAGATGCAAGGATGAATTTCTATCCTTATGAACGGATAATCTCTAGAATTCTATTCAAGAAGAATATGATTTGATTAATAGATTCAAGGATGAAGTTTTATCATAGAAATGTTTTAAATGTTGGAACTCTATGGAAATTAGGATTTTTATGGAGTATAGTGAAAGGAAATATTTTACTAGTTGGTGTTAAAGAATAATATAGCTCATGAGCTTTTGCTTAAGGGGAGCAAAGAGCTGTTTGAAAGAAGGGTGTTGCTGAATCACAAACTGATGCAGTTTCTCAACCATCTAAGAGAAGGATTAGATATAATACCAAAGTAGATGAAGTTGAGAGAGAACAAAGTCAGGAGGGAATTGTTTTGAAACCTAGAAACAAAGATGATAAACAGGTTGAAGAGAAAGTGTTGGCTTCTAGAGAAGCAACCTGCTCAGTTCATTTAGATGAACCGATTCTTGAAGAAGAAATACCAATGGATAGTCAATCTAGAGAACTTGAAATTATACCTATAATAAGTGAATATTTACAAGAAAAAATTCAAGGAGAGACTATTTCAGAAAAAAATATTCAAGTCGAGAATATTCAAGCAGAAATTGATCAAGAAGGTAGAAATATTGAGAAAGAAACTGCTCAAGAAATTCAAACTGTGGTTGTCAATCTGACTATGGAATAGTCAGGACATATTTCTAAAGATCAGAATAAAGTACTTGAGAATCAATCATTTTCAAGTGAAAAATCAGTGGAAATTACTTTTCCAAGTGTTTTTGTGGATCAAACACTGAATGCAGATGAAGGGACATCTGATTCACTTTCACATAATGTTGAAGAAATTGTGATTAAGTTTAACAAGTCTCAAGAAGAGAATTATACTCTATGGAAGGAGCTTGAAAATAAAAAAAAAAGATTTAGGAACTTAATGTGAATACTGTTTATAGAAGTGATTTAGATGCCTTCAAGAGAGATATGTTAAATGATATTGGGAGTATCAGATCTGAAGCTGTTTCCAAGACAGATTTTGCAGATTTGAAGTTATACTTGGGAAGTCAGTTTGAATCAATAAAAATTAGTGTTGGTTAGAAAAATACATCTACTTCTACTCCTACCACCAGTCTATATTTGATTAGAAGATTTCAGGCCATTACATCTATTATGGAAGACATGAATGATCTTCTAGATAACCTGTAATGCAATAGTTCTCCTCTTTCAGTTCTTTTGGAGAATCAAAAATTTCTTGTTGATCAGTTGACTCAAGGAGAACCTAGTTTCATATTGCTACTAAATCAGTTTATAGAGAAGTTGGAACAGTTTATGAAGAAAGAATAAAGTCTACATGACTTTTTTAAAGTCAATATTGTTGAGAATATTCATGTTAGTCATGATTCTAGGATTCTAGTTATTCAGTTGGGTGATAGTTTGATGAAGATATTGTGGTTGCAGATGGCTGAATTAAAGGATATGTTTGAAGTTGCTCAAAATCCTTAGAACCTTAACTGATCCAAATCCTACCCAATTATTTTGTACCCAAACCATTTATGTTGATCAACCTTGTTTCCAAGTCCAACTGCTTCTTGTAAATTTTCAATTTTTGATCAAAAAAATCTTCTTATTTTTATTTTATGTACTTTATTTTTATATTCTTTTATATTTTTTTTCTAATAGAAAAACATCCATTCTTCACTATATTTCTCAGTTTATTATACCATTCACTTACTAATATGTTCAATATTAAATGAGTTTTACTTTTTTTCTCTACTTTCTATTATATCTCACAAAAAGGGGGAGAAATTTGGATAAACACAACATTTCTTTTAAATTTTGAAATATTTGGGGAGAGATTTGGATAAACAAAAACATTTATTTTTATCAAAATACTTCTGTAAAATCAATTTTTTTATGTTTACAAAATTCTAAATTATGTTACTACATTTATGGTTTTAATTTATGGGTTTTGTGATCATCAAAAAGGGGGAAATTGTTGGGTATGTATTGTATCAACAATACTTTATAAATATTATTGATTTTGATGCTCACAAATACCCTTGTTTGTTTTACCAAGGATCTTATTTTAAGTCTGTTTTTGGAAATTTGTATTCTTTATAATTCTTATTTTGGAATAATATTCAAGTATTTATTCATGAGTAATATTCTTTAAAGTGTTCGAAATTCTCTTAAGCATATTCGAAATTCTCTTAAGCATATTCTAGAAACACCGTTCACTGTTTATCATTTTTGGAATCACTGTTCATTCCCTACACTGAAGAACTTAATGTAAGGAACATACCCTATTTTTTATTAAAGCTTACAGTAAAGGATCAACACGTATAATTTATCTACCTTACATTGGAAGAAAAGTATGGTTAAATAATATTATGTTTGAATGAAACCTTATATTTTTCAAATAGAAAAATTATGGTTAAAGAACCCTACGTAAGTATGGAACCTTATGTTTGAGAAGAAAATGTATGGTTCATCAACCTTACTTTTGCAATCAAATTTACATTTTCAACCTTACGTTGTGGAAAATTGAACGTATATATAATCAATGATACACTCAGAATTTTATTCTGATAAGGATGAATGTATGGATCATCAACTCTACGTTACGTGGTTGAACCCTACGTTTGGTGTTTTGTCGTTACTGGAAATTTGAATTTACGACTTTATTGGAGTTTTATGTAAAAGTATTTTCAGAATATCAGGGTGATTTAAATCTCACTTTCGACTGATTAAAATATTTTCATAAATGATTTAAAGATCCATTTATAGTGGATATTTTTTCTCCTATTCTTAAGGGAAGTTATGACTACTCTAAGAATTATTTTTTAATTTGAATTCTCTAGATTTATCAGGCATATTTTGTGGATATGAAATATTAATGCAAGATATATAGTTATATATATCTTTATACATCAGATGTTTTAGATATATCTCAGATGTGTTGATAATTTTTATTCTTTGAGTTTTCATGTAAAAATTAATTTACAGTGCTACAGCGATCGAGCATCTCAGAAACAAGAACTACATTTTGGAGATGTACATGTTCAATCCTGGAAGTGCGATGCTCTATTTTTGTTGCTTTTCTTAAAATCAAATATATTTTGTGCAACTAGATCTCTTCATACATATTTCAAAGATTATTATTCTTCTAAAATTGAAGATCCATCTTCGGTTAGTTGCGTGCTGCTGAAACTGTAAAGTTTAAAATATTTTATCAAATAAATCTCTATTGATTCTTTTGAGTATTGGATGCTCAGTTTTAGTCATGGTGGAGTGTCAACTTCTCGTGATAAGCTGTGGATATTTTGGTTCCCTGTAAAAGAACCATAAGGCTATGTTTTTAGCCTTTTTTATAAGGGTGACAACTGTCTATACTCAGTAGTGGATAAGTCTTATGAGAAGAGGACCTGACTAGTGAAATTCACCAAGCCCGCAGAGAGGGTGATTAGTGGAGCGGACTAGGGGATCTTCATACCCCAAACCACTATAAATTTCAATGCTCTGTTTTCTGTTTTTCCACTGCACATACTCTCATATAGAAATGCCTCCATCTCTATCTACTGTTGAAGTGAAATGATAGAATTATGAAATTTTTTAAGGGCAAAATTTACCCCCTCTTGTGTCTTTATCATAGACTTTTCAACCTAAAAGTATCTTGAGTCACCTCACTTTGAAATAAATCTAGTTTTTAAATAAGGTGTTTTTAGCACTTGATAAATAAGAGTAGGTATATGGATTTATTGTTGGTATCAGAGCAGTGTTTAGTTATTTTTGAGGATTATTTTAGTTATTTTTGAGGATTATTTTAGTTATTTTTTGATATTAGGATGAGAAAAATTTAGTGAAAAGCCTATGGATAAGTCTAAGAGATATTTATAAGTGTAGGATGACATCCTGAAATTTTGGTGAAGTTTTGAGTATGTGGTTTTCTTGAAAATTACATCCCTTTCTGGATACTAGAAAATGGATGTGGTTATGGCACTGATTCACCTAGGGGTAATCACCCTGAAAATGACTGGTTGAGTATTAACTCGATTTTTACTCGGTGCATGATGAATGGATCTAAGACTGCACACTTTACTAGACACTCTCAGAGACATGATTTGGTTAATCAGATTCTATTTAAAAGTCATTGCAAAAGATTAAATATGTTAAGGAATTAGGATAATAAGTATGAGAGAACTCAAATTAAAGAAACTTAGGTTGAATCAAGAGTGATTTAGTACAAAAATAAATATAGAATGACATGATGGTGAAAAAGAGTAAGAAATTTGGAAGTTGAATTTTTTATGTAATTATTTTACAATAACTCTCTTATGATGTTAATTATTCATCACTCATGTTAAATCCTTTTTGTTTTAGTAATGAATGAATCCTGAAGGAATCAATTTAACGATTAACACCATGGATAATGTGAAGATTGTCCCAACATGTATCCTAATGGGATAGGTGGTGATGAGTTAAGAAATATTGTGATTATGTCAAACCAATTATCATGATTTTTGATTAAAAATGTAAACTTAATTTAGTTTCTAAACAAACCAAAGAAGAGAATGATTAAGTATCATGAAAGTTCAGGTGATGAAGATGTTTAAGGAAAGAAGATTCAATTTCCTTTAAGTCAAAAATTCTAGAAGTGGCACACAAGGGAATGTCTCAAAGGAACTTGAAGATGTTTTATCTGTATTTATAGAGGGAATCAATCTACAAACTGCTGAGGAAAAAGGAAGAGTTCAGTTAACACAATAGAGGTAAATAATATTCATCCTAAGGAACCATTGATAGTTCAATGTCTAAAATTTGGGAAACTTGGGCATTATCCAAGTCACTACCCTAATCTAAGGGTTAACATGAATGGTAGGCATTGATAATTTAAAAGAATAAGGGAACAAGAGAAATTCTATGCAACCACAACTAATGAAGTGGGTTTCAAAAATGACGTGGAATGAGAAACACTGATCATCCACTCATTAACTACGAGTATTGTATTTGTATCTTGTTCAACCCACTCCTTTGTACCTAGAATGTTTGATAAGGACATCAAATCATCACCTTGATGACTAGATTCTGAATTATTAATAAAAACTTCTCATGGTATTATTATTTTATCCCAAGTTTAAGTTTATATGAAAGAGCTTTGTGCAAATTATATTATTTATCTTTTAGATAAATTTAATATGATTTTGGAAATGGATTGGTTCTCTCTAATTAGAGGAAATTATTTGGAATAAGGAGAACACATTTCATATCAACTTTTGATAGTCTATCAATGCAAGGATGATTATGAACACCATTTAGAAGGAAACCGTATAATGTGGGTCATGATACTAAAAAACGATAGTCTCCTGGCTCAAATGGTTGGAGAAAAACTCAATATTTGGGTTAAGTCTATTTTGAGGGAAAATATATGTTTCTAAGTTTGAAAGGTTGATATATCTCTATAAATTATATCATGATTAATGTCTATACTTTAGATACCCTTAAGTATTTCAATTGGTAGGTGATAATTAAAATCACAGGACATAATTTATTTAGGTGGGTGGGGAGAAGGATACAACGCCCCAATATTTTACTATATATATTTTCCTTTTAAAATCTAATGTATTAAATAGCTTGTTTCACACATAACACTAGAATAACACGGGTCACAACAAATTTTTTGAGAATTATTAATTTTTTTATAAGAATAATAAACCAATATAAAATAAAATAATATTAACCAATAATTATTATATTTAGAGGATATATAATTAATATGGTTTAATATTTAAAAGGTTTTCTCATTCTCAAATAACTATTTAAAGTTTTAATAAATTAAATTGACCAATTTTAAATAATTATTATAGTATATAATATTTCAATATAATAACTAATATATTAACATTATTTAAGTTATAAATTAGCATGAAATAATATTGAGAATACATAATGTTTTAAAATTCTATATTTCAATAAAATAATTTTTTCTTTATATTTTGAAATTTAATTTAAAAGATAAATTTATAAATTTTATAATATGAATTTGAAAAAATTAAATTCATTTTTTGTAATTAGAATAAAAATATTATTCTAGGATCAATTTTTGCGATTTTTCTAAAATAATTGATTTTTAGGCGAATAGTGAAAAATATAGTTTTTACTAAAACTGTACTGTTTATGACTATATCAAGAAGAATAACTTTTAAACTTATAAAAAAAAATTTATGATAAAAAATTTATTTATGGAGTGAAATTACTCATTTAAAAATACTATGTTTAATTTATAAGACCCATGATTATAATTTTGAAAATTAAACACTATGTTTCTATTAAAAACTGCGTTTTTTTGTTTTCACTAGGTGAAATTAGTTTTTGGATTTATTTTAAATTCACATAAATTTTATTTTCTTAATAATAAACCAATTAATTTCATTACAATCAACAATATTGATAATTTTCCATAAACATATATTTATTCCTAGGAATCCATTTGTTCTAAAATTGTGTTTTTATGCATTACATGTGTTAATGTTAAAATTAAATTTTCTTAGATAGAAAATTTTATTTAATAAAATTGATCTCATATTTTGAATCAGTAGGTCCAAATTTTTTAATAAGATCCATTTTATTTTAAGGCATAAAAATAAAATTACTTAGGTGAAAATTAATTATCATGATAAAAACCAAAAAGTGTTAAAAGAAAACAATTTAAAAGTAAAAGACTTAAAAACATGTTTAAAACATGTGTGAAAATGAATGTTTGATGGAGGATAAACCTTAACCTATCCCCAAATCTATTATTTCCTAATTTTACTACACTTGACTTGTGAAACGCGTGCTCTATTTAATATTTAAAAGTTATATTTACACAAATGTCATTCTCTTCAACTATATAATGATCTCAACTCCACCCCATTTTTACACTCATTATAAAGAATTATCTCAACAAAAAGTCTAACTTATTCTCTATTACACTCTCTCCCCATGTTCAAGAATCCTTGGTTTTACCAAAATACCAATCTAAGGTGCCCTAAGTTGTTACCTAAGGGAGAACATCCGAAATGAGAGGTAATGTTCTCAACCGAGCTCTCTTAATTATTTTCTTCTTCAACCCCCTAAAACCTATTATTTACATGAAAGTATGATAATATCAGTATTAATAATATTATGAAATTTTATTATACTAATGGAATATTAATTTTATACCTTCCTCCAAAATCATTAATAAAATAATGACGTTGTCATGCGTATGTGCGAACTACCGTCTCCAAGAATGAAATGCTTGATTTTTCATCACGACCTTACATTTTTGGTTCTAAAAGTCTATTTAAAGGATCAATATGATATTTATAATATTATTTATATTATTAAATTATAATAAATTCTCAATATTCCTTCTAATCTATGGAAAATTAATGCGTCACCCAAGAGTATGTGCGGACTACCGCCTCCACAAAAGTGATATATTTCATTTTTCACTCTAGTATTTTCTTATTTATCCAACTATCACAACCAAAAAATAGGGTTTTAATAGTGCTCAAAAAATCCTTTATCAGTTCTAAAAAATCACTGATAATCAAGGCTATATTAGGGGGGGGGGTCCCTTTTATTAGTGCTAAAAAAGTGCTGATAAAAGACTCTTTTATCATCGCTAAAAAAGCACTGATAAAAGGGGTCTTTTATCAGCACTAAAAAAAGTGCTGATAAAAGTTAAAAAAAACAAAAAAATCTAAAAATCAGAGGGTTTGAATAGCGCTTGACCCCCTTCCAATATAACCTATGCGCCCTAGCCCCGCCCGTATGCCCAGATTCCCTAGCCCCACACCCCAACCCTTTAACAACACTAGCTCCCTCCCTTCACCCACCCACACTCCTACCTCCACTCTGTTTTAAACCTGAGACCTCTCCCCCTGCGCGCCTGCACCTTTACCACTCACCCATCTTGTTAAGTTCTCCATTTAATGATATATGTATTATATATATATATACATTTAGTTATATTTATTCATATATTAATATATATTTATATAAATATCTATATAGTTATATAAATATATATAGTTATATATATATATATATTTATTCGTATATTATATATATATATTAATATATATATATACACATATAGTTATATTTATATATTTATTTTTATACTAATATATATATATATATATAGTTAGTTATATTTATATATTTAATTATATTTTTTATCCGTATATTTATTCATATATTAATATATATTTATAATATCAATTTTAAATACATTTATAAAAATATGTTTTTTGTGTGTGTTTATAAATAAATAAATACATATATACAACATACGTACACACACACACACACACACACATATATATTATATATGTATCTGTAAGTAAAATTATACATATTTATATATATTTATATATATTTACATATATTATATATTAATATGTATATACATATGTTAGAATATATAGATAATATATACCAGTTTGTTAATTTAGATAAACATAAATACACACACACACATTATATAGGTATATAAATACTCATATATTTGTATTTTAAATAAAATAGATATTATTTTTTATTTAGATAAGGCTTATATATTGAGAAATATATTTTATATGTAAATATGTTTAATTATTTATTTATAAAATTAATTTTTTATGTGTGAAAATATAAAAAATATGTATATATTATTATATATTTGATTATAAGTAACATTACATTGTGAAAAACGTTAAAATTTAAAATCCATAATATCAATATTAATGTAACCCCTGAGAATAAATTCATTCCCCACTGATAAAGGGAAAAAAGACCCCCTTAAACGAGGTTGAAATTCCATCAAATGTTAAAAAATTTGGGTATCCCAACTAAAAACTCATTTTTAAGGACTTTGGGGACTTTTTGGGGATTAAAAAATGTGACATAGGTTTACATTTATCACCAAGGGCATATATATCGTTGCAAACTTCAATTTGATATGTGGTAGAGCTCAAACTGACACTCAGATCAAAAGTTATAACCGTTTAAAGTTCGAGTTATGTTTTCCACTTATTATAGATCTTTTATTAATTTTTTGATTTTTTTGTGTCTTCAAATTGTTATTAAATGATTATTACTCGATAACAATTAGAAAATTATTAATTAATAATAATTTTTTAATTATTTATTAAGTCATTTTCACTAAATATCTTAGATGTTAAGTGTAAATGTCTATTTATACTTATCGAAAACATATTTAAGAAATATATATTGTATTTATATAAATATAAATATATAAATATATAGTTTTTAATTATTTTTAATTAATTTTTTTAAATACACCCTTTATCAATGCTAGTAAAAAAGCACTGATAAAGACCCTTATTTATCAACACTACTAAAAAAAAGCACTGATAAAGGGCCCCCCTTTAACAGGGTTTTTTATCGCTGTTAAAGGGTGGCAATGCGAAAACCCATTTTTATAGTAGTGTATATTATAACCTGATTAAACAAATTAGAAATATAAATAATATAATTATTCTTATTTAATAATTATTTTTTGAATAAAAATAATTACTTTTTTATCTATACTTAACCATAGATTATAGTTTGTTCTTGTCTGGACCAGTTTAACCACCTACTTGAATAATGATATAAATTTCTATCATGGATGACTATAGATAAGTGACTAATAATGTTATTAAAAACCAAAATAATAATAATTTTTTTTATGGTTTTGGAAAGGTTATATTAGTATTTAACTTTTTATTAATATACTTCCCATTTTTTTATTATAAATTACCAAAACAAGCTCATCACTAACTTCCTCATCATGAATCATCACTAAAATACTTATGAAATGAAATCAGAACAATATAATTAATTATAAAACATCTATTATAGTACCTATAATGATATTAGAATGATTAAATTTGAATATACAAACAAGAATCAACACCGGCATTATGAAACTAGTGCTAAACAAACAATTGAATTAATAATATCAGATGATGAAAATATAATATAAATAACTAATATATTTGTAGTAAATTATTATAAATGAAGTTTATAAAATATTATAGATATGAATAATTTTCTGAAATAGGTAATTAAGATAGTTATTTTTGTTAAATTGGAGGTTATAACACATTCTACTAAGTGGGATTAAAGGTAAGGGTTTCGATATCTCATTTTTTCTTCATTCCATCCAAAGTTAGGGAAATTTAATTAAAAGAAACCGAACCCTGCCAAAGTTAGGGCGGTCTAAAGTAATGAAAACTGAGGGAATTATCCTAAACCATATTAACTCACTCTACAGGAAGAGAACCCAAAATAGTGAAGATCATATATGGATTATCTTGGTTACCTCTGGATGCCAGAACATCCATGTTTTTTTGTCTTCATTCCATGTATGAAGCATGTGAACTCGACTTGTAATGAGTTTTTTGGATCTTCAGATTTGGTAGGTAATGGACTAGGGTGTGGTGCTTTTTCCTTGGATAGAATTGAGGATAAAAGTAGAGTTCCTTTCAATCTCATCTAGAATAATATTGAGGGAATGACATATGTCTAGCCCATTTTGCATGGCTTGAGCATCTATAGCAAGAGTCACCACCACAACCGTAAAAGTTGCTGAATTCCATTACCATAGAAACCTTAGTGTCACTAACAACAACTCCTCCCTTCCTGAGATCAGTACAATATGAACCATCAAAATTGAGCTTGAGTCCATAATTAAGAGGCCTCCAACACACCCAATGGCCCTAGATAGTAAGATGTTGAGTTGAGGAAACCACCCTCCTACCTTCCATGATCGCCCTCAATGAGGGAGAATTATCACATTGTTTCATGAGAGTAGCCAGATCCACCGTTAGGGATTGGGACCAAACCCACATAGCCATCCTTGATTTAGGCATACTTCTGAGGCGTTCCATGTTCCCAACGCTCCAAATCATCCAGCATCTTGAGGCAATTCTGCCGATATACCATAAAAAAAACAATTTCCGGATATACTGTAAACCCAAAACTTATTCCCAATATATGGTTCCTAAGATTGTGTCGAGCAAGGAAAGTGATGAAGGGTGAGTGCCTAATAAGAAGACACCTCCATTGCAAAGTTTTTGAAGAAGTCACATAGTAGGAAGGCGCCTTCTTCCAAGAGGTTACATGGAAGGTGGTTTCTACTTTAGCCCCATCCGCCCATCTTTTTTTTTGTTTTTTTGTTAGGCAAATGTATATATATAAACAAAAAAATAAACAAACAATTAAACAATATTTAATTTTTTTTAAATAATTCAACGGATAAAATAATTAATAATAAAAATATAATTATTAATAATTTATAATATTGAATATAAATAATGTAATTAATAATATATTTAATTTGATATTTAAAAATAATCAGCAATAATAATTATTAATATTAATATATGAAATTAAATACATTATTAAATAAATTAGTTATATTATTAATAGTTTATTAATATATGAAAATAAATATATTATTAATAATATCTAATTATTATTAAATATAAAATTAAATATATTATTAAATATATTTTTTATATTCAATATTAGAAATTATTAATAATATATTTAATATATTAACTACATTATTAATAATATATTTAATTTCATATATTAATATATTATTAATAATTACTATTGATAATTATTATAAATTATTAATAAATTATAATATTAACAATTTATAATATATTAATTACATTATTATTAATATATTTAATATATTAATTACATTAATTAATAAATAATAATAATAATGTAATTAATAATTTATTTAATTAATAATATATTTCATATATTAATATTAATATATTAAATAATGTAATATATTAATTAAATATTAATATAAGAAATATATTAATAAATTATTATTAATTTTTAATATTGAATATAAATAATGTAATTAATATATTAAATATATTATTAATTAAATTATTATTATTCATTAAATAATGTGATTAATATATTAAATATATTAGTATATGAAATTAAATATATTATTAATTACAATATTATTATTATTATTCATTAAATAATGTAATTAATATATTGAATATATTAATAAATGAAATTAAATATATTATTAATTACATTATTATTATTAATATATTTTATAATGTAATTAATATATTATATATATTATTAATTAAATATATTATTAATTACATTATTAATATATATTAATAATGTAATTAATAGTATATTAATATATATTAATATATACTAATCATATATTAATATATATTAATAATATATTTTATATATTAATATATTTAATATATCAATTACATTATTTAATTAATAATAATAATAATTATGTAATTAATAATATATTTAATTAATAACATTTTTAATATATTAGTTACATTATTTAATTATTATTAATAATAATATAATTAATAATATATTTAATTAATAATGTAATTAATAGATTAATTATATTAATATATGAAATATATATTAATATGTTATTAATGATATATTTAATTAACATATTATTAATATATATTAATATATTATTAATATATATTAATATATTATTAATAATATATTTAATTAATAGCTCCTTGTAATCCTGTATTAGACCCGGGTTCAAATCCGGGTGGGAGCTAATTTCTACAGGAAAGCGATGAAGCAGACATGACACATGACACACACAGATGGTGACACATGCTTGATGACGTAGGTAGTATGGTGCAGGCATGACGCTGCACTGGGCCTTCAGGCTATGTTATGGGATTCATGCCCACTGGGCATTCAAACAATGTACTAAATAAATAAGTTTTGATGGGTGGGCTATCCCTTAGGGGGGCTATAGCCTGCCTTTTCGCCCTGTGTGTGTGGTTTGTGTATGTGTTTAATGTAATTGTACCCCCAAGCACCTAATATATAATATATTAATTACATTATTTAATTAATAATAATAATAATAATAATGTAATTAAAAAAGTAATTAATATATTAAATATATTAATATATTATATACATAATTAATATATATATTAATATATATTAATATATTTTAATATATTATTAATTACAATATTAAATATATTAATAATAATAATGTAATTAACATTATATTTAATTTTATATATTAATATTTTTAATATATTAATCACAAAATTTAATGAATAATAATAATAATGTAATTAATAATATATTTCATATATTAATATTTAATTAATATATTACATTATTTAATATATTAATATTAATATATGAAATATATTATTAATTAAATATATTATTAATTACATTAGTATCATTATTAATTAATTAATGTAATTAATATATTAAATATATTAATAATAATGTAATTAATATATTATAAATTATTAATATTAGAAATTATTAATAATTTATAATAATTAGAAATAAAAATTATTAATAATATATTAATATATGAAATTAAATATATTATGAATAATTTAATTAATATATTAAATATATTATTAATAATTTAATTAATATATTAAATATATTATTAATAATATATTAATATATGAAATTAAATATATTATTAATAATTTCTAATATTAAATAAAAATAATTTAATTAATAATATATTTAATTTGATATTTAAAATAATTATAAATTATTAATAATATATTTAATTTCATATATTAATAAACTGTTAATAATATAAATAATGTAATTAATAATATATTTAATTTCATATAATAATATTAATAATTTTTATTTCTAATTATTTTTAAATATTGAATTAAATATATTATTAATTACATTATTTATATTCAATATTAGAAATTATTAATAATTATATTTTTATTATCAATTATTTTATCCATAAAATTATTTAAAAACAATTAAATATTGTTTAATTTTTTACTTTATTTTGTTTATATATATTTATTTGCAAAAAAAAGATGGGCGGAAGGCACTGAATTAGAAAGTTCCTTCCATGTAACCTCTTGGAAGAAGGTGCCTTCCTACTAGACAACTTCTTCCAAAACTTTACAAGGGAGGTGCCTTCTTATTAGGCACTCACCCTTCATTGCCTTCCCCGTCCGACACAATCTCAGGAACCCTATATTGGGAATAAGTTTTGGGTTTAAAGTATATCTGGAAACTGTTTTTTATTTACGGTATATTGAAAAAATTACTAGCAGCCTGAACCCAAAAAAATCATCCTTGGCATACATTCATGGATATTGCTACCCACCCCTTGAAACCAAGTCTGGAGGATGCTGTCACTGGAGTCACCTGGTAGATCGAGTCCCATGAGAACACTAAAACCACTCCACACCTTTATTTCCCATTCACCTTAAAAAAGGTGGTCATTCATTTCTTCCTTGGGGAGAAGACAACACAAGCATCTGGATTCATGCTGAATACCCTTCCACTTGATCTCCTCATTAGTCAAGATTTCATGATTATTGATCCGCCTAATCTCCTTTTATTCACTACTTGTTCCCTTTTAGTGAAGTAAATATTTCCCTTGGATGTCTTTTTATCATACTTTTCTTGAAATCTAGAGGATTTAAAAACCCATATCATTTTCTACTTTTATGGATTTTTTATTCAAACTATAACAGAGTCATAAGTGGTTTGTTAACTCAATTTTATTTCCATTTGGGTCTTGAGCTATATTTATTGACTATTCTTTTCTAAGTTCCATTATTTTACCATTTATCTATTCTAAATGGAAACTCCTCTTTTTTCCATTGAGGGAAAGTACTTCTTTAAATATCAAAAAAACTTCTTTATTGGATGATTTATAGCTAAAAGTTACGACTTTTTTAGGATTAATACCCTTACTTTTTAATGGATTTTCAACTCCATGTCCATATTTTCCCTGCCCATCAATGCGCTCCTTTTTATTTGGAAACCCAATTATAGGGGTCTCCAGACCTAACCCAACTGGGTGGGGTCAGGTTAAAAAATCTATTTGCACGAGTTGGGTTCTTTAGTATTAATCTATGGTTGGGTTGGGTTGGGTCATGAGTTGGAGTAAAAATGATCCAAACCAACCTAATGAACCTGAAGACCACCCCATGAGTGATCCTCTGCATGATGAAGTTCACGACCACCGTCTCACTATGAACATATCTTCCACTACATTCTCTGGCAGCACCTCCATCCCTGGCCGTCTCTAATGATTCAAACACTGCAGAGTAGTAATATAGCACCTGGCTGAACTGTTCCCATAACTCCAGCTGGTTGTGGCCCGCCTCCTACTCAACCACCATTATGATCCTAGGGATCATATACCAAACCCACCCTAGAACTTCCTCAATCGAGGGGGGGGGGGGTGATTTCTGTGAGGATCAATAGCTGATGGAGGAGCTTCACGATGAAGTTGACATCCACCACCTCTGCGGGCCTCACCTACAGAATCCACAGCTTGATGTCCCGAAACTAAGAGGTGACAATTCCATGTAAGGTTTACCTAAAATTGATAGATTGGGCCATCTAGATGAGCCGAAGATAGATCCCCTAGATCAAGTCTTACCTTTTAGGTCTGATTTGTTGTTGGGAAGGGTGTTCATGGCATGGTGAGGAAGACATAGTGGGAGGAAGAGACATAGTATGTCATGCAAGATATTTTTTTAATAGGAGCAGATGATTTTTTTTTCATAACCTATTCGACTTGACCCAAACCAACCTAATCTGATACAGGTTGGATCGAGTCAGGTCTAAACTAAAAACCAACCCTGATCCGATCTGATTCGACCCAACCTCTTATGATTGGGTTAGGTTAGAAAAATCCTCTAACCCCACCCAACTCGACCCATGAACACCCTTACCTATTTATGTGTTATCTCTTATGACCATCATATTTCTATTCTCCTCTTTTCAAAATAATTTTTTATTATCCTTTTTATGATTCAGGATTTCAAAAATGGAATTTTAAAATATTAAAATAGTTTTACTTCCATGATCATTTGTTTTATCTTCCTCTCTACATTTCCTTAAGATAGTATTTATTCATTTTTTAAGACTCCATTATTGAGTGTTCTTTTCTAATATATTTTTTTCCAGAAGTTTTCACTTCACCCTTTTGAAAAGCTGGAAGTCATTTTTTTCCATTTTAAAAACCGGTTTATGGGTTGCCGGTACCCATACAACAGAAACCAGGTACCACAAATCACAAACAATTTGAAATTTCAAAATTAAAAAACACCACCATCATTGCCTTGAGCCGTGAGCCTAACACCTCGATCCGCGAGCCTGCACCAGGCCCGACACGCCATGATCTTTAGACAAATCCACTACACTGGATCACCAGCGAGCTTCACCGGCATCCATCGTCACCTTCAACATCAACGCCGCCAAGAGCTCGTCGTCTTCGTCTCAAATCAAGAATCCAAAAAAAAAACATCACCCGCACCACATACAATCACAAAACCAAAAATTCAAATGCAAATGGTGCACATCACGAACCGAATCAACCAGAAAACTAGATAACTGCAGCGATTCACAAACATCGCAGAACCACCAAGAAAGCAACCAAGAAAATTTCCAAATCTGCCAACCTAACCGCTAGAAAAGACCTCATAAGACCCTCAAACCACTCAACCACCGTGGGCCAAGATATGACCTTTAAACACTGAGAAACTCACCAAAGGACCAATGAACTACCGAGAACAAAACCTGGAGCGCTCCGAAGAGTATGCCGACGACAAGGTAAAACGTCGCAACCTAGTCTTACCCCCACAGATCTGAATCAGCAACCACATAAGTCCATAGCGCAAATCCACAACATGAGAGGAAGCCACAGAACCACCATAGAGAGCACAGAGGGATCCGTAGAAAAACCACCACCAGAGGGAGGTGCCATTGGGAAAAAAACTAGCGCAGCCTTCTCAACAAGCACTCAGCCAAAGACATCAGAGAGGTAACCTTTAAATCATTAAGAACATCACAAATAACAAAGGATCACTCTTTTGAAAAGAACTTTTGAAAGTGTCCCATATCTTTATCTTTATTATGACAATGTCAAAAAATGTTTTTTAAAAGTATTTTATGATTTTGACTCCATTTTCTTCTTTATCTCCAAAATATTTCTCATTTAGAGTTATATTTTATAAATCACCTTTTAAATTCCTTTATGAAATACTCTGTTTGTGTGACTAAATTTTTTGTATCAACTGAACTATGTCTTGAAATAATTTTATACGACATCAATTGTAAATGTTACAAAAACCATTTTATTTCCATGAGTTATTTATGATATGATGAATGATTGATTTAATCTGGAACATATATTCAAGTACATATTATTATGAAATGAATGATCCTGAAATTATATAGCCCCCTAATACATTGGGTAAAGATTTATATCTCATGAGATGTTATGTATGGGATTTGGAAGTGAACCTAATCCACCACGGGACTCTGTACAATATATGACAATGGTTTTAGGAGTGAACCTTGAATTATGATTATAATGTCATGTTTTATATTGTTTTCACATATTTATGATTCCATGAACTTATGATATCATTACCTTATTCCATGTTTCCATTATTATCTCACACTCCATGGTATATTTTTGTTCATTTGAGATTTCAAGTTATTCTATCTTGTCTTATAAAAAACTACTATTATTCCATGTCGTTTTTAATAAGTTATTTACCCTTGCTCATGTTTTCCTCATATTCTTATGATTTAACCCCTGATGAAATTATTTCCCTTATTGACTGCTTGATCTCACCCCTTATATTTCTATTCATTAGGTTATGAAGATGAGTATAACTTATGATAATTCTAGAAGGGGATATAGTGTTTGGCTCAATTATGGAGAAATGTTCAAAAGTGTTATAAAATAAGTTTCTTATATTGATAGTCCTTCAAGGCACTAGACCATCCGTTTATGGGATTGTGAGATTATTGTGCGTAAGATCAAGGTTTTTTACTTCAAGTATGGATCCTTTTAATTTTTAGGTCAAACCCTTATTGTAGTTCCCTTTTGACTTAAACCAAGAAACCCTGCCTTAGGGTGATTCATTTTTTTGGAAGGAAGGTTGTAGGGGGGTTGGATCCTAGATATTGTCCAAATACACTACATGTATTTAAATACGTGATGTGTATTAAATACACGATGTGTATTAGTATGGGAAAACCCTTTTCATGATGTGTATTGGTCTTTCTTTTAGGGGAAAAACCCAAGAATTACAAAACATGTAAAATTTACATGCCATGTAAATGTCATGAGTTTTTTAAAGGGGAAAACCCCTTTTATTTTCCTAAATATCTCCCCTCTCTTTCTTTCACACTACATGATCTTCTCGATGAAGCTCTCCTTTGCATTTACACCTAAATATAGGCTTGGATCCTGTTCCTCCATCTTGACTCAAATTTGAGTGTCATCTATTGAATTGGATAGAAACCAGTAATCTCTCCACTTGTTAGGCTCCTTTTGACATTTTTCTTTCTATCAAAAATGATATTTTGGTGTGATCTCTTATGCCCTATTTTCAGTATGTTCATCTATTCTTCCACTTTATTCTGATCTAGTCCTAAATAAGGGCCGATACTGGATGAGGCATCTACTACAGGCATAAGGTAGGTGGTTTATGAAATTTCCCTCAAAGTCTCATCATTTCACAAACCATTGCATTGTGTGCACACTGGTTTCACTGGGCATTGGTACTTAAAATACATCTACTTTATTTTCTAGACCTTAATGACACCTCTTGACACCATTGGAGGTTATGAACTCAATTTTATCCACCACAAGTAGGGTTCATTCTTTTCTACGCCTTTAGTAAACCATGTTGGGTTTACCCGAGACATCGTTCGAGTGTGTTTGACTTGACATTTGTAAGGTAAGTGTTCCATCACATTTAAATGAAAATTTAAATTGTTATACGGTAAGTATATGTATAGATATCATTTGGAATTATCCTTATAATTAATTTTATGATTGGTTACATATCCTTAATTCACCTTGTCATGTATGATAAAAGGTAATGGAATGATCCTAATGAATTTAAATTAGCATGATTATTACATGTCCTATGATGAAATATGTATATAAATGAAATGAGTATAATGTGACTCTACTTTTGGACCTTTTTCATCTTTATAAGAATGGTTAGACTTGATCCCATCTTGTATTCTCAAGGGAATACCTTGAGAACTCAGAGGACATAATTCTAAATTATTGAGCCAATTTTCATGGGTGATACCCACTATAGAATATGGACCTTGTATTATTATGTGACTACCTTGGAATTGTATCGATTATTAACTCGACTCTTTTCCTAATATTACAATTCCTTGGATACACTACTTGGATTTAGATTGATGTCTTTGGACACATGGTGCCATGGATTCACCCCATTGGGCCCAGCCATGCTTAGCCGGGGATTACTGTAGATGAGTTCCATGGACTCAGTTAGAATTTGTTACAGTGGAATTAATTGGGTGTACCCCTTGGATTATACTCAAACCCTTATTTATAGTCTGCATGATTTACCAATATGAGTTTCCTCGACCCCTAAGGTCAAGGATTCCTTGGTTTCACCTTGGATCCCCTGTTATTATTATTTACTATTACAATACTTCCGACACCTTTACCTACGATCTATATATTATAAACCGAACCATGATTAACTAATTAAATTAATAAATTTTCAGAGACACCAACTAAAACTGAAGTGGGTATGGGTTATTTATATTTCTCTACTTTACTTTTGATATGCCTTCACACTGCTACAATTTATATTCACAAACTGGATTTGTTTAGATGCCGTTGGTGGTGGACTACTGAGATTTCACTCACACCCTATCTGGACTGCTGTTGGCACCCAATCTTATTATATGATCATAGGTGTATACAAATGGAAGTATCCCACTTTGGACACCTAACTTCTTGCTTTAAGATGGGTTCTTGGTAATAGATGATTGGGCCAGTGCTCGGGATGTTTTAATAGTTTTTTCCTTTTTTGATTCTTTGGTATATCATGTACTGTACTATCTTCCTGCTTCCATGTATGCATGTTTCCTCGTTTTGGAGATACATTATATAATCTTATGTATATGATATAGTTTACAACTCTTGAGTTTATTATTTATTGTATAGATTCATATTCTTATTTTTACCATCTTATTCATTATTATTTTACTGTTTCTGATTACTTTTTCATCTATTATCTCCAATGTTCTCCACTATGAATAGAATAAATAGTCTCCCCACTTTCTCACCCTAGGCTTTCATTTCTATTTGAAAGCCTTTGGTATATATGGAGGCACGCTTAAGGCCACATTACCAACTAAGTTTGGTTACTTAGGAGTTAACTGGGTCCAGAATGTCACAAAGTGGTATCAGAGGGGTTTTTCTTTTCTCATCTTATTGTTTGTGGAAATTTAGAGAGGATATTAGGAACATGTTGGATCTTATTCACAAGTCATGTCTGGGATTATCTAACCCACATTCAAGGTAAACACCATGTTTGCTGGTAATGGGAAATTTTTTAATGCATTTCACCTATTATAATTGATATATTTTCACTGTTGGGTGATGCATATGAATTGTGGTATTTATTATACTTTATGGAGATTTTACCTTGGACTAATATGGCAAGGAGAATTTTTACATGCATCATTATAGTCACCTATTGACTCAAATTCCATGCATATTACATGCCATATATGTAAATTTTACTTCTTGCATTTCCTGTGTTGCCTCTAATTTATGAGTTTTATTTGGTTGTGATATATTTATATTCCAATAAAATCTTATGAAAGGAAGGTAAATTGGTTGTTTGACATGAAAGAAACAACATAAATGGTGTTTTCCCATATAACTTGATGGTGGAATATTAAATATAAAATTTCGATCCATGTAAGCTATATAACCCTGGTTACTTGAACTAGAATTTGGATCTGATTGTGTGACTAACCATTTAAATTTATAAAGTGTATGGGCCTTTATAAATTGGAGTGGGTAATTCATCAAACCAAGCCATCGCATTTTACCTGTCACATTTTGAGACCAAATGTAAGGGGGTTGGTTGAAATTAAATGGGTGTCAATTTCAATTTATAAAGAGTATGATACTTTATAAACTGGGAATGGAAATCCATTTAATTGAACCTGGAATTATGTATAAGCCCATACGAACTTAAAATGTAAATTATAACTTATAAATGAAATGTTTTACTTTAAATGATAATGACAAGTGTAATTTAAAGAGTCTTTCCATCTTTAAAGTTCAATTGACCCTCCATATATTGAAACCCCTTTAAATAAAAACCTGAACAATTAACATTTCCTCGAACTTCTAAGTGGGTAGTTGGGGTAGTATATTGGGTAGTGAACCCTTTATCTTTTGTTTCAATTCCATTATAGATCCTATATTCTTTTGAATTTTGTTCTAAGGTGTTTCCTTAGAATTTATAGAGATATCCCACCACAACATCCTCTAGTTGGGCACTAGGAGGTTGGCAAAGATCATGCTTTGGAGGTGGTGGGATATGAACCACCAGTGTTACCTGCAATAGTGAAACCTATGACACCACCTACTATTCCCAATATGGGCACTGACACTCATCTTTTAAAGGGTTTACTATGCTTGATGTAGTCTATGCAGGGTTCTCCATGACCTGTACCTTCGATATCTGACCTTACTCATGAGTTCCAGCAGAAAAATCCTTCTATATTATTGAGGTATGGAGGTCTTCAGGCTGATGAGTCATGTATATAAGCCGTTTTATCTATCTTTGAGCATCTGAATATGTCTCCAAATAGGAGGGTCAATCTCTCCACCTAAATACTTCATGATTACACCAAGCACTAGTGGGATGTGATTACCCAAGCTGGTCTTCATCAAGGCATTGTCTGGGAAGGCTTCTAGATTAAATTCTATGATTACTTTTTCCCTAGAAAACTAAGAGATGACCGAGATAGGGAGTTCATGCACCTGGAGTACAGTTTTATGCCCGTCATAGAATATTCATCATGATTCATCAAGCCTCAATGGTTTGCACCACTTCTTTCCGATGATGAGCTATCGTGAGTGAGATTCTTTGAGGATGAGATCAGGTATTCCATCCGATCTTAGCTGAATAAATTTCACCTATCTACCATTTATAAGATAGTAAACCAAGCTCTTATCACTAAGAATAAACTTAGGGAAGTTGACAATACTGGTCACACAAATTTAGTGATGAGAAAAGGTAGTATTTCTTCCAGTAGCAGGAAGCATAGCCTTGAGGTTTCTTGTTAGAGTAGTGGTAACTAGAGTATTTACAATGGTAGCTTTGTTGTATGCCATTAGTGTGGATGATAGAGGAATGTGAATCCGTAGTGTGATAGAGAACTTCTAGAGTGTCATTCTTGTGGATGGATGGAACATCTTCATAAGTTTTTCCAGACCTTTCTGCCAGTTTCTAATGGAAGAGGACCCACACCAGCTCCACCTACAAGAGTAGAATCAATGACTCCACATCAGGATGGAAGCTAGAGTAGCAGTGGATGAATAGAATGAGAAGGAGGTCATGGATGAGGTTTCCAAACTTCTTATTTTCAGTTCCAATAGATTATTCCTACATAGGTTAGTCTAGCTATAGCTCTGGGTCATGGATCAATCTAGTTGAATGCATTACAACAGATAACTGAGGATTAGAGTGTAGGAAAATCTATTGTATGAGGTACTATTACAATAGTCTCTACTATTGCATCTACTTTATTTGATACAGGTTCTTCTCACTCCATTATCTCAGTATCGATCATGAAAATTCTTGGGATTGAAATTATATACTTTTATAGAGTGATGACTCTGGACACATCATTGGGTGTATGGTCAGAGGGTATATTCCAATTTAAGAAATATCCTCTTGAGATTGGCAGTTTTATCTTATTGTGTATTTTCTTTTTTCCTTGAGCTAATAACATTTGATATCATACTTGGGATAGATTTACTCATGCATTATCATGACCACATTTACTATTATCCCCAAAGAGTGACTTTTACATCACATGAGGGTGAGAGATATGTACATAAGTTAAAATGAGACGTCCATCCCAGTTGAGATGGACCCAAGCATCATGGGATGATAGGAGTGATATCTAATATTTCCAACATTTTCTGGGATGATTGGATGGTGCGTATAATATATTTTACTCTAGTAGTGAATCATTTTAGGGATGTATTCCCAAACAATTTCTTTGGACTACCTCCCAAGAGATAAGTAAAGTTTATAATTGATCTCATTCCAGGAGCAGTTATAATATCTATATAAGATGGAAGCTATTGAGCCCCATGAGATTAATATATAGTTGGAGGATTTATAAAATAAGGTTTATATTCGAATCAATACATATTCTTGGGGTTTTCCTATCATTTTTTTCAATAAGATGGATGAAACCCTCAGAGTTTGCATAGATTACCAATATTTGAACCAGGTTACAGTTAAAAACTAGAATCCTTTTCCTTTAATAGATGATCTCTTCAACCATCTATAAGGATATATAGTTTTCTTAAAGATAGACATGAGATCAGGTTATCATCAGGTATGATTTAGGCCTTTAGATATACCACATACGACCTTCCAAAGTCAATACAGTTTATATGAGTACTAGGTTATTTCATTCGGTCTTACGAATTCACCCACTATTTTCATAGCCTTGATGAATAGTGTTTCCACACTAAATGGATTCCTTTTTCATAGTTTTTGTGAAAAAAATCTTGGTTTATTCTCATAATCAAAGAGACCATTCAAATCATCTTGATATCATATTTAATACATTGAGAGAGTATCTATTACAAGATAAAATTACAAAGTGACACTTCTAGATAAAAAAGGTTCACTTCTTGTGTCATATTATCTTAGAATCAAGATTATAAGTTGACCTAGAGAAGGTGAGAGCTAATGTTTCCTGGGAGCATCCCAAGAACGTATTTGATATATAGAGTTTCTTGGTGTTGGATGGATATTACAGGTGTTTTATAAATGACTTATCATGCCTTGAGGAACCTATTACTAGTTTGACTAAGGAGGTTGTGAAGTTCTTTTGGTCTGAAGCATACAAGGACTTTCATGATCTGAAAGTAATACTTAATTTGGCACAGATCCAGATTCTACTAGAGCCTGACATAGGCTATAAAATGTTTAGTGATGCCTCATGCATTATGATGGGGGTAATATTGATGCAGGAGGATCAAGTTGTTGCATTCAGGTCTCGATAGTTGAGGCCTCGCGATTGTAATTACTCAACATATGACCTAGATCTTGCATCAATTGTCCATGCCTTGTGTTTTTGGATTCATTATCTAATCAGAGAAAACTTTTTGGTGTTTACAGACCACAAAAGCCTCAAATATATCTTTATGCTGTGTGAATTTAATCTTAGATAGTGAATATGGATAAAATACCTCCAATATTTTGACTTTAAGCTTGACTATATACATGGAAAGGGAAATGAGGTAGCTAATACACTAAACCAAAAAACTCAGGCATAGTCTATTCAAGATGCTAGTAATGAGTGAAAGTTGATGACCCACTTTTTTGATATGAATCTAGAGTTTCAAGAGAGTCATGAATTTTTTTTTGTTACAACCTTAGTAGTTACCTATTCACTCTTGAATAGGGTAAAGAGAAGATAATTTTCAAATCATGAAGGTTTGGTCCTATGGGAAAGTATTTCTGGTAAGGACCCACCTCTATATTGGACTTTTGATGTAGACAACATCCTGTGTATACATGGGTATATATGGGTTTCTACAGACATGTGGGAGGATCTGATGTGAGAATCCCATGATTATTAGTGGTAAGTGCACCAAGATATTTCCAATATGAATTGGGATATATGTTATGGAATCCATCCTTTTTATTACATAAATTTTAGTTACATGTTACAAACATAGGATATTTAAAAGTTTAGTTTCTTGGAAATAAGGTGTATAATACATGAAAACTTAAAAAAATTATTCTAAATCCACTTGAATACATTCTCATAGATCCATCCTAAGTACATTTACCACATCTCATTTCCTAGGGACATACATCAAAGGAAAGGCGTGAGTATGAGGCCTAGTAAGGGAATAAACAAGGAAAACAGTTTACATGTGATCATAAAGAATATCAATAAGAACATGGGGAATACCATTATGGCATGATAAATGGAACATCAGGAATATCATAAAAAAATAATATGAATCATAACATGTAAATGTGGATACAATATTTAAATGATACATTCATAAGCATATCACCAAGTTTTGTCACCAAGGTGTTATAAATGAAAATTACCAAGGTATCATAAAATATTTCGTCTATAGAGATTAAATTCTTTACCTAATGCATTGGAGAAATATCAGGGCACACCATTAATATGTATTAATTTCATGTGAGCCACATAGATCATAAAAAATCATTTCATTAATAACCCGTGGATAATAAAGAATGAGTTTCTTATAAAAAACCTTGGCATACAAAAGAGATTAAATACATGATCATTATGTCATTTTTAGCCCAAGAAAAGGGAATGCGAGTTTATATATGTTAATAACTGAATAAAATAAATTATTTTTACTTACAGGTGAATACCCATGAAAATAAATAGGTTTAGGTATTCATAAAAAATAAATAAATGATAATTTCTTAATTAGAGAGAGAAAATTGAGAAGTAAATTTGGCAGCATGTTCGGTATAAGATGTGGTTTTAGAAAAAGGTAAAATGAGAGGGGAAAAGGGTATCCCATTAATAAATTATAATTTGGAATTAAGGGTATAATCAAAAAGGGTAATAAAAGAGAGTAACTATAACATTTAAATACATATACAAAAAGAGGTTCTTAAATTGATGAGAAAGGAAGGATAATTCCCTTACCTTGAAGAGTTACTCCTAAATCTAGAGGAATGGAACCTTGGGGGATTTATGTAACCTTTGGGGGACTCCTTGGGTAGAAAAACCACCAAAACTTCATGGAGGATGGATTGGGAGTGAAAGGAAATGAAAAAATGGGTGGGTATTTATAGAAAAAGTGTAGGATTTGTTTAATAATTTGTAAATATAGGCCTTGGAAATCTAGGTTGTGGAAAATGAAAACCCATCGGATTACCCATGGTTTTTGGAAATTTGGGACAAATTTTAAGTTATTTTAATCTACCAGAATAGAACATCATTTTTTATTTATTCTTTTTTCATTGAAAAGTAAAGTTTCCCCAAACTAATGTTTTTAAATTCAGAGTTTCCATTTTAGAACTTGGAAAGTCATTTATTGGTTGGGAAATTTATTAAAATATATTAAAATACTTTATATTAATAAAAAAATTTATTTTAGATTGTGGATTGTTGGTAATTAATTATTATATCATTATAAAATAATTATGAAGTCATTAAACATATCGAAAAACCCAAAATATATTTTTTTTACTATTCACAGAAAAATAATGTATTTTTGAAAATTCTCATAAATTAACCCTAACCTAATTTAAAAATGAAGATTTCAAAAAAAATGTTTATTTTATCAGAATAATTCTCTAAATATGAGAATTAAAATTTTAAATATAAAAATCTTTATTTATTAAAAGAACAGCGGGTTGTAAGGCATAATCAAATTTATGACACTTAAAAATTTTCTAAGAAATAATATAAATATTTTATCATTTATATTTAAATAAGAGTGTTTTTAACATAAATTTTTATTAAAATAAATATTATTCATAATACTATAGTTTATTATAAAAATTTATATATTTTCTGAAAAGTATAATTTATGTATGAAAAATCAATTTATCAAATTTTGTCTCAATTAAATATATATTTTAGTAAGAAATACTATTCTTAAAATGAAATTTATGGAATAAAAATTTTATTTATACAAAGGAATTACACTTTAAGTAACTATTTACTGGACACAAAATCCATTATAACACCCACGTATGACCTAAGGGTAAGGTGTACGATGATGATAGATTCATATAGCGGCTCAACTAACATCAACCATGTGGTAATTTCCACTAACTTGAAATTATCCCTTAGGAAATTTTGTTCAAGATTCACTTGTTAAAACTTAGCTTGGGCTTGGTCAAGGGTGAACCCTAGTGGCACTACCTCCCTCCCAAGTTTTGACAAATGGGCTTCAAACGCTATGACTCTACTAGTCGAGGCCATCACTTCTCTTTTATTCATTAATTATACTTTATCATTACTAATTATAAACACTAATTATAACATTATAATTATTACCAATGGGGATAGTTCTCAATGGTCAAATTTTCTAATTAATATATTGATCAATGGTCATATTTGACCAATGGTCTTATAATGGTCATATACCATTAGTAACATTTACCTTTATACTTTATAAATACCACTTCATTATTTCATTCAATATTCACTACAATTTCTACCAAGGTTATATATTTTCATTTTCTAAGATATTTATTACTAATATTTTGTATTATTTTTGTAGTGTTGGACATGTGGGTGATGATTATAATAGATTAGAGAGATCCATATTTTCCCATTTTGGTGACTAAAGTATTGATCATTATTAAAGAGATATTTTTTTTCAGGTATAATATAATATAACATACATTTTCTCAAGAAACAAATATCATTTTAAAAACTTTGGTCATTACATTCTTCCCCCTTTAGAAATTTCATCCCAAAATTTCAACTCATATTATTGGTTGTGAAAAGGTGAGGGTACTTATGATTCATTATTTCCTATGGATCCAATGTCACCTCTTCAAACATATGGGTTTTCCATAACACTTTGATGAGGTTGGTAGTCTTTTTTCATAAAACCTTGTCTTTATGGTCCAAGATCTCCACCAGATTCTCCTCATAAGAGAGGTCATGTTCTAGTTGTACCACTTCCGAATTTAATACATGTGATGGATAAAGTATGTACTTCATCAAGAGTGATACATGGAATAAATCATTAACATGAGTTAGATTTTTTGTAATTTCTAGTCGACCGACCATTGATCCTATGTGATCAAGGATTTCATAGGAGTCAATGCACCTAGGGCTGAGCTTCAATTTCTTCCCAAACAACATGAATCTATTACATTGTGATATTTGAAGGAAAAAAATGTCACCAAAATGAAACTTCAAGCCCTTTTATGGTTTTCATCATATCTATTCTTCTAACTTTGAGAATATTTTATATGTAGTTGGATGCCATGAAACTTTTCTATCATCTCTTACACAAGATTAGGCCCCAGAATCTTTCTCTCACTAATTTCATTCCAAAAAAGTATGAGTTCTAAATTACTTTATAGGGTTCCATTTGAATAATCAAGTGGAAGTTATTGTTGAATGAGAACTAAACTAATGGAAGGTGTTGATACCATCCACATTTAAATTCCATTAAAAATGTTATCAGGATGTCCTCAAGTGTCTAAATAGTTCTTTCAGATTGGCCATTAGTTTGGGGGTGATGGGTTGTACTAAAATTCAATTTAGTATTCAGATCATGTTGAATAAATTGTTATAATTTAGATGTGAACCTTGTATCATGATAAAAAATGATATAATGTGGATCTCCATGAATCCTCACTAATTACTTTATTTATATCTTGGAAAGTTGGTCAAGAGATAAATTTTCTCAAATAGTGATAAAATGGGTAGTCTTGGTGAGTCAGTCCACTATAACCGATATCACATTGTTGCATTTGGATATTCTTGGGAGACCAGTGACAAAGTCCATTGTGATATTGTCCTAATTCCATGTTAGTATGGGTAGTTACTACAATACCCATTTAGAAAGTTTTCTATCTTCATTCACTTGTTGACACACCAAGCACCTTGTAGTGTAGTCTGTAATCTCCATTTTCATATTATCCCACCAATAATGATCTCAAAGCCCCCTATACATTTTAGTGCTTCTAGGATGTATATAAAGTATAAATCTATGAGATTCATCCATCAATTATTTCTTTATATATGGAATATATGGAACATATAGGCTTATACAAAATTTTAGTACACCTTCTTGATCAATATTGAACTCAGGAAACTTACCACTCTTCATATCCTCTATCTTCTTTTGTAACAAAGAATCTTCTCTTTAAGATTTATCGATATTATCTAGTAATAATGGTTAAGAAATAATTTGGGATAGGATTTATGATGAACCTTCCCTCATTATTCCCATTTACAACCTTAATAGGTCCTTGATCAATGGATCTCCTTGAATCCTCATCATTACCATCACAATAGGTTCTTTCTAACTTAATGTATTAGAAACTTTTTTTTCCTCTTATGGGGTGATAATGAATTGAACAATAATAGTATTTAAGAAGTTCCAACTATATCCTTTGTATCATGTTGAATTACTTCTATTTTAATATATACTTAAAAATTTTGTGGCCTATGTATATATCACATTTCTCCCCATAAAGATAATGGCTCCACATATTCAAATAAAAATAACCACAGCTAGATCCAGATCATGCGTAAGAAAATTATTCTCATGAGGATTTAATTGTCAAGATACATAAGAAATCACCTTTTCATATTTCATGAGGATTCACCTAATACATTTTAGATATGTATCACTAAGAATAAAAAATCCTTCTATGATAGAGGGTAGAGTTAACATAGGTTCAATAATCAATCCCTTCTCCAGTTCTTGGAAACATTATTCACACTCCTTTGTATAAATGAACTTAGATTATTTTTGAGTTAAATTGGTTAGTATATTAGAAATTAATAATTTTTTTTCACAAACCTCCTATAATATCCTTCTAAACTAAGGAAACTAAGAATCTTAGTCACTATTTTAGGATGAGGCCACTTCTCTACAACCTTTGTCTTGGAAGGGACAACTGAGATTACGTCATTGGTTACAATGTTCCCCAAGAAAGAAACTTTTTGTAACCAAAATTCACATTTTCTGAATTTTATAAATAGACTATCCATCCCCAATGTTTTCAATATAACACTTGGATGAACCCTATGATCCTTGTGACTTTTGGAATATATCATAATATCATAAATAAAAACAACCAAAAATTTATCAAGGTAGTTCTTAAAGACTCTATTCATCAAATCCATAAATATAGTAAGAGTAGTAGTGAATCCTAAGGACATAATAAGAAACTCATAATGCCCATATATTTATTTGAAGGTAGCCTTTTTAATATATTCTTTCTTCTTCCTCAATTGATGATAACCAGATCGAAGATCAGTCTTGGAGAAGTATTGAGCCCCACGAAGCTAGTCAAATAAATCAACAATCCTTGGGAGAGGGTACTTGTTCTTCATTATGATCTCATTAAGTTATTTATAATCAATTCATAGCCTCATTGATATATCCTTATTCTTCAAAAAGAGAATAGGTGATCCCCTAGGATACACACTTGGTTGGATACATACATTCTCCAAAAGATTTTGAAGTTGTTTCTTTAATTCCTCTATCTCCACATTTTCCATTTTATATGTGGTATTTGATATCATCTTGGATCTAGGTTTGAGTTCAAAGGAGAACTCTGCCTCTCTTTCCGAGTTAGGTCTAGGTAACTCCTTAGGAAATACAACAATTTATTCCTGAATGATGGGGACATTATCTATCTTTATACCTTTATTCCCTTCTTTCTATTCTCAGATTATCTCCATAAATAAGGCTATATGAGGGAGGTGCTTCTAGACTAAGCTCAGGCTGGGATATATCTCCTTTGAAAACAACTATAGGTTGTATATTAAATACTACTGATATTTCCTTGCTTCTTCAGTTGATATTAGCATTATACTTTGAGATCCAGTCTATCCCTAGTATAGTGTCGAAATCTATCATGAGAATGACTACTAGATTTTCGATGAGATTATGATTGGAAAATTTAACACTAGAGTTTCTATACACCATTTATGCTTGGATAATCCCTCATGGAGTCTATAATAATAAATATACTTATAACATATCATAGATAAATTCTATATTCTTTTCAAAATTAGAGGAAATAAAGGAATGTTTGAAACCAGAATCAAACAAAGTAATTTCTAGTTTTGAGAGAAAAATGGGAGTACCTACCACCACATCATTTTAAGACTCCACTTTAGCCATCAAGATAGAAAATTCCCGACCATGATTCCTTTTCCTATGTTGAGTTTGATGGAGATTCCCCTCAATTATCTTCTAATTTTGACAGTGATTGTAAATGTTACCAAGATGTCTACACTTGAAACATTGAAGTTCAGACCAGTATTTTACCATCTTACCTTTGTCATTATTATTGAGAAGTTGAGGATTTAAATCACCATGACAGTTACAAGATATATAGCCATCCCTTCCAAACTTGTATCATTTTTCATTCCCCAGTAAGCAGTTACCTGAATTATTCTTCCCATATTTGTTGTATATGGGGAGTCGCACTTGCTTTCCTATTCTTCTGTGATTAAAGTTCCTACCTAAGTTTGGATCCATAGATCTCTTATTTTTATTAAATCTATATGACCATTATGTCTCTCCAAACTCCAATTCAACCTTCATATCACTCCACACTATCTCCTCATAGCTTTCATATTTTTTATTTTCTATATTTCTCTGCATATGGGGTCTCAATCCACTAAATAATATGTCAATCATTCTCATAGGATCCATTTAAAAGTTAGAGGTGGATCAAGTAAGTATTGTAAATTTCATCTCATAGATTCCCACCAATTAATTTCACTTTTTCTTTATATCAAGAAATTCCTTCTCTATTTTTATTTGCATCAAACGGGGAAAATAATTATTGAAAAAGATTCCCCAAAACTCTTACCACTCCATAACATCAAACCCCCTTCATAGATTCATGTTTTTAATCACTATCCACCACTGATTAGATTCTACTTCCAAGAGGTATATTTACAGGTTTACCTTCTCTTGATATAAATAGTAGAGTATAGAAAAGATATTTTTTATAGATCTTATCCATTATTCAGCAATCAATGGGTCAGTAGATCCACTGAAAGAAAGTGGTCACTGATGCGTGAAGGACTCAAAGACAAGTTATTCCCTTCATGGTGAATCTAGCTGCTCAAATTGATTCAACTTATTATTCATAACTTGAGATAGATGATTCATGATTCCCATGAAGTTTTCCATTTCATATTTCATCATAGGGATATTAGCGCATCGTCTGTTGCACTCATCATTTACACAGTTCCTCCCATTTCCCACTATTTTTATAAAATAAGAAAACCTTAGTGAGAAATGTGTTTCTTTTAATAATATTATAATTATAAAGGAATTTTATGTCTTTAAATATCCAGATTAAATATTTTATTCTTTAATAACAATTACATTTTCTATACATCCTTCATAATGGTTCATAATAAGCTTGTGATTAACCAAACATATCTCCTATGAGTGTCAAACTAGGAGTGTAGAAATTATTGTTATTGTGGACCAGTTCCTGATTGATTCTAGATCAATAAAATGTTTTTAGGTGTTACTTCTAGATACATCTATTCCAGAGCCACATCCACTTGTTCGTATCCAGAAAAGGATTTCTTTGCTCGAAAACCACTTATTAACACTTCACCAAAATACTAGGATGTTTTCCTATATTTAAAATTTTCTCTAGGGTTAATACTAAGGATTTATATTCCTAATTTACACAAATAACTAAATTGCCTTTTGATACCAACTATGGAATCCTTCATTTTTATTACATAACTTTTCATTACATGGTACAAACATAGGATATTTTAAAGTTTAGTTTCTTGGAAATAATGTACACGACACATGAAAACTTAAAAAATTATTCTAAATACACTAAAATAAATCCTAATGGGTTCATACTAAGTACATTTACTACATATCATATCTTGGGGACATACATCAAAGGAAATGGGTGAGCATGAGGCCCAGTAAGGGAATAAGCAAGTGAAACAATTTACATGTGATCATGAGGAATATCAATAAGAAAATGAGAAATATCATTATGGAATGAGAAAGGGAACTTGAGTCATATCATAATAAAAATAAAATGATCATAACATGAAAATGTGGCTACAATATTTAAATTATATATTCATAATCATATCACCAAGGATTGTCACCAAGGTGTCATAAATTAAAATTACCATTGTTATTCACCAAGGTATCGTAAACCATGTCATCTCTAGAGATTAATTTTTTTACCCAATTCATTGGAGAACTATCAGGGTACACCCTTAATATGTCTTAATTTCATGTGAGACACATAGATCATAAAATATCATTTCATTAATAACCTATGGAGAATAAATAATGAGTTTCTTATAAAAAATCTTGGCATACAAAAATGATTAAAGACATGATCATTACATCATTTTTATCCCCCATGAAAGGGAATGTGGATTTATTTTGTGTAAATTCCCAAATAAAATAAATAATTTTTATATCTAGGTAAATACCCATGTAAAAGAAATAGGTTTTGGTATTCAAAAAAGTAAAATAAAAGATAATTTATTAAGTAAAGAGATAAATTTGAGAAGTAAATTCGGCAGCATGACAGGTATAAAATGTGGTTTTAGAAAAAGGTAAAATGAGAGAGGACAAGGGTATCCCATTGATAAAATATAATTTGTAAGTAAGTTTATGATAAAAAAGGTTAATAAAATATATTAATCATAACATTTATAATATATATACAAAAAAGGTTCTTGAATTGAAGAGAAAGGAAGTATAATTCCCTTACATTTAAGAGTTACTTCTAAATATTGAGGAATGGAACCTTGGGGAATTTAGGAAACCTTGGGGGGACTACTTGAGAGGAAAAAAACCATAAATTTGTATATTATGGATTGAGATTGAATGGAAATTGAGAAATGTGTGGGTATTTATAGCAAAAGTGGAGTATTTGTTTAATAATTTCCAAATACAGACCTTGGAAATCTAGGTTGTGGAAAATGAAAAAAACATTGGCTTACCCATGGTGTTTTCTTATGATTTTTCACATTTGAGAAAAATTTTAAGTTATTTTAATCCAACAGAATAGAACAAAATTTTTATAACTTCTTTTGGCATAGAACAGTAAATTTCTACGAAGTAATGTTTTTAAAGTCAAAGTTTCCATTTTAGACTTTGAAAAGTCATTTATAGGTTTAGAAATTGATTAAAATATATTAAAACACTTGATATTAATAAAATAAAATATTTTAGGACATGGATTGTGGTTAATTAATTATTATATAATTTTTACATAATTATTAATTCATTAAACATACTGAAAAACCCAAACTGATTTTTTTAGTATTCACAGTAAAATAAAGTATTTTAAAAAATTATAATAAATTCTTCATAACCTAATTTCTACACGATGATTTCAAAAAATTTATTTATTTTATCAAAATAATTCTCTAAATATAATAATTTTAACTTTCAAATATAAAAATACTTATTTATTTAAAAAATAGCAGGTTGTAAGGCATAATCAAAATTTTAACACTTAAAAATTTCTTAGGACATAATAAAATCATTTTATCATTTATATATAATAAGTGTTTTTAAAATAATATTTAATTAAAATAAATATTATTCAAAATACCTTAGTTTATGATAAAAACTTATATCTTTTCTGAAAAGTACAATTTGTGTCTGAAAAATCAACTTATCAAATTTTGTCTCAATTAAACATATATTTTATTAAGAAAAAATATTCTTAAAATGGAATTGATGGAATAAAATTTTTATTTTTATAAATTAATTATACTTTAAGTAATTAATTATAAGAAATTTAACCCCTTATAACACCTATGTACTCCCTAAGGGTAAGGTGTACGATGGTGATAGATTCATGGGGTGACTCAGCTAACATCGATCGAGTGGTAATTTCAACCAAATCAACCTTCTACCTTAGGAGATTCCATTCAAGCTTCAATTATTGAAGATCGAATTGGGCTTGGTCAATGGAGAACCCCAGTGATGCTACCTACCTCCCATGTTTTGATAAATGGGATTAAAATTACATGACTCTACTGTTTGAGGCCATCACTTATCCTTTATGCATTAATTATACTTTTTCATTACTAATTATAAACACTATTTATATTTTTATAATTATTACCAATGGCTATAGTTCTCAAGGGTAATGTTTTCCAATGGTTTTATTGACTAACGATCATATTTGACCAATGGTATTATAATAGTCAAATCCTAATGATCACATTTCACTTTATAATTTATAAATACCACTTCATTATTTCATTTAATATTCACTACAATTTCTTCCAAGGGTATATATTTTTATTTTCTAAGATATTGATTACTTATATTTACTTTTATTTCTGTAGTGTTTTCCATGGGGGAAATGATTCTAATGGATTGGAGCAATCCATATTTTCCCATTTTAGTGACTAATGTATTGATCATTATTAAAGAGATAAGAATTTTTTGTGTATAATATAATATAACAAAAATTTTATCAGGAAAGAAAATATTATTTTAAAAACCCAGTTCGTTACATGCATCACCAGTATTGGTGAATTGGGATGAAACATCATATCGTGGGTTTTATCATTAGGTGTTCCACTTGCCAGTAGGTGAAGGAAAAAAACCAGTAGCCTGTTAGCTTATTACATCTATTACTAGTCTTGGAATGGAAATAGGATGACATCATGATGAATTTTGTGATTGGTTTACCGTGGTCTCCTTGATGTAGAAATTCCATTTGGGTAGTCATGGATTGACTGAAAAAGGTATCACCGTTTCTTCATATCTGAGAGAATTTCTCAGTTGAAGAGCTGGGAAGAATATATGTCTGTGAGATTATATTCCTATATAAAGTCTCTCATATTATATTTTTATATAGGGATACTCATTTCACCTTTAGTTTCTGATATGGACTATAAAAATCTCTAGGTACATAGGCGCTTATGAGAAAAAATTTTCATCATCAGTCCAACGATTAGTTGGAATGGACTATAAAGTTGTTGTAGGACATGATCCAAGCATGAGTCCTTGATTTTTAAGGTTATTGAAAAAAATATACCTCCCATAAATTTTTCCTATAATACTATATTATAGGTAACAATTAAGATTGTTACATATAAAGCCTTACATGGTAAGAAATTCTGTTCACCTCTATGCTGGCTAGAGGTAGGGGAGACAACGCTAATAGGTCCACATCCCATGAAGAATACTTTGGAGTAGGTTTAGTTGATCATAAAACATATGGATACTACTCAGTCTAGACAAAAATCATATGCCAATCACCTTTGATGACCTTTGGGGTTTGAGGTCGGGGATCATGTTTTCTTGCGAGAATCACCCAGGACTGGGAATAGAATTATAAGGAGAAAAGGGAAGCTATTTCCTCATTTTTTAGCCCTTTTGAGATCTTGGAGAGAGTTGGGATGGTAGTATTTACCTCAGAGGTACCCTTCTATGCATGACATCTTCCATGTATCACATATTCACCATTACCATTCCAACCCATCTCATAATTTTGATCCCAAGGATGTTGAATTAGATGCTAATACTTATTTTATAGAGCATCCTATTCACATAGTTGAACATAGAACAAAGTATCTTTGATGAAGGTCTATGCCTTTGGTATGAGTGCTATGGAAGCACGACCATGTATAGGATGATATGTGGGAGAGAGAGGTTGATGTAAATGTGTAGTGTACGGAGTTGTTCTCAGATGAAGGTTTTCCACCCTTGGAAGGGAAACCCAACAAAATTTTTCTTTAAGGTGGTAAGACCATAAGATCTTGGTTTTTCCTTAAGGTATGGATCCTTTCATTTTTTTGTTTAAACTCTTCTTGTAGTTATCTTTTGACTTAAACCCAGAAACGAAAAATTAAGGAATGTCTTTTTTGTTTTTATAAGGAAGGTTGCAGGGGAGATAAATCATGGCCGCATGCCAAATACACAATGTGTATTAAATATATGATGTGTATTAGTCTGTCCAAACCATTTTCACAACATGTATTGGTTTTTACCCTAGGGTAAAACCCAAGCATTACACTACGTGTAAAATTTACACATTATGTAAATGCTGTGAGTTTATTTAAATAGGAAGAACCATTTTCTTTTCCTTACTCTCTCCCCTCTATTTCTCTCACATAACAGGAGATTACCAGTGAATCTATGCTTTGTTCCTAAAGCTAGGATTGGATCCTGTTCCTCTATCCATACTCTGATTCGAGTTTTATCTATTATGTTGTATAACCACTGGTAATCTCTTCACTCCTTAGGATCCTTTCGTTATATGGATGTCTATCGACGATGCTATTTTTGTGTGAGATCTAATGCCCTATTTTAGGGATTTTGTATATTCTTATGTTTTATTTTGATCCAAGATAAAATAAGGGCCTATACTAGATGAGACACATACTATAGGCATATAGTAGGAGGTATATGACTTTTCCCTCAAAGTATCTCTGTTTTATAAATTTTTGTTGTTGTAAGCATGATAGTTTCACCAGGCGTTTCTCCTTAAAACCCATATGATTTATATTAAATTTTATAGGTTGTATTCTAGACCCTAATGATAACTCTTGACACCATTGGAGGTTATTACCAAAATTTTAACCACCCTAAGTAGGGTGAATTTTTTTCTATACCTCTATTGACCCATGTTGGGTTTACTTGAGACACCATTCAGGTGTGTTTGTCTTGACCATTATAAGGTAAGTGTTCCATAAAAATTAAATGAAACATTAAATTGTTATATAAAAATTATATGTATAGATATCACTTGTACTTATCCTTATAATTAATTTTATGTCTGGTTTCATGTTTTTAATTCACCTTTTCATGTATGATGGAAAGTAATGGAATAAACCTAATGAATTAAAATTGGAACAAGTATTACATGGACTATGATGAAATATGTATATAAATGAAATGAGTATAAGGTGCCTCTGATTTTGGACATTTTTCATACTTATATAAATAATTAGAATTGTGCTCACCTTGGATTCATAAGGTAATGCCTTGATCACTAAGATAATACCATTCCAATTCATTGCTCTTATTGTTGTGGGTGATACCCACCACAGAATATGGCCCTTGTCTTATTATGTGAATGCCTCGGAATTTTAATGACAATTCAATTGACTCTTTTTTGGATATTAGAATGCCTTGGATACACTCCTTGGATTTAGCATGATGTCTTCAGACACGTGGATCCATAGATTCACCCTATTGGGCCGAATCATGATTAGCCCGAGATTACTGTGGATGATCTCCATAGACTTAGTTAGAATATTTTATAGTGGAATGCTTTGGGTCTACCCCTTCTATTACACTCAAAACCTTATTTTTAGACTGTATGAGTTACCACTATGAGTTAGCTTGACACCTAAGGTCAATGATGCCTTAGTTTCACCTTGGACCCCTTGTTATTATTATTTCCTATTATATTAGTACTGAAAACCTTAACTATGATCTAATTATTATAAATTGAACCATGATTAACTAATTAAATGAATAAATTTTTAGAGACACTAGATGAGGATGAAGTAGGTATGAGTTATTTATATTTTTCTACTTTACTTCTGATATACCTACACACTGTTACAATTTATATTCACAGAATGGATTTGTATAGATTTCATTGGTGGTATACTACTTATATTTGTCTCTCACCCTATCTGGGCCACCATTGGCACCCTAACATATTATATGATCATAGGTGTAGACAAAGGGAGGCATCCTTCTTTGGATGACCAACTTATTGCTTTAGGATGTGATCTAGGTAGTAGATGACCAGGACAGTGCTCAGTATGCTTGGATATTTTTCCCCATTTTGAATAATTTTTATATCATGTACTATACTTTATTCCTACTAAAATTTATGCATGTTTTCATTTTTATAGATACATGCTGTCATCTTTTGTATATGATACAATTTACAACTTTTGAGTCGATTATTTATTACATGGATGATTATTTTTATTTCCTCTACATTATTCATTATTATTTTACTACTTCCATTGACTTGTTCATATATCATATCCGTTGTGATCCACTATGACCAGAGGGAATAGTCTCTCTACTGTCACACCCTAGGACATCGCTACTAGTTGGTAGCCTCTGGCTTATGGGGAGGTGCTCTGGAGGCTATGTAGCCAACCGAGTTCATTTACTCAGGAGTGAACCAGGTCCGAGATGTCACATTGTGTGATTTAATGTTAAGGTTATGAAAATTATGTGAAATATATGTATGTTTATCTTAGGTCATCTCACTTTATATCAAATCTAGAATTTAAAGAAAGTGTTTTAGCACAAGACCCAAGAGTGTAAGTCTAGGAATTTATAAATTTAATATTTGTTTTATTTTATCAAAAAATTTTTTTTTTTATTCAAGTTTTGATAGATTATATGGGAGAACATGAGTCAAGTTTAATTATCTAATAAAAATGATATATTTAATATCATTTAAATAAATATTAATTAATTTTCTTATGAAATGTGATAAGATTTAATGAATTCCATGAGATATAATTATAATTATAATATTATTATTTTGACATGGGGTATTACTTAGATTAAATAATATGATAATTTCATTTATGAAATTATATCATTTAACCCTAAGTATATAATCTAAAATATATCACATTTTTGTTAAAATCCACTGACAACATTGGCAAGAATTATCTTCCCCAAAAAGATATTTTCTACTATTCTCCCCTCTCAAGAACTGAGAGAGAAAATGAGATATCCACATATCGATCAATGATAAAAAATGTTAAGCACCTAATCATCTTCTCTCTATCACTTGGGAGATCAAGAATTTCATTTGGAGATTTTTGGAGCATGTGTGGTCACGTCTAGAGGAATCCTCACTTGGATTCTCCATTGTAATGACAACACAGTAAAATCATTGGTGAAAATTTGATCAAGAAGAATACCATAGATAAAGTAATTCTATATTTAAATTAATTATAAATTAAATTTGAATGATCCTATCTATTATATTTTAGGGTTTGTTCATTTATCTCTTTGGATTTATCCATTAATATTGATGAAAATACATAATTGGGTTCCCACCCAACACTTCTGTTGTGCCTTAGAAACCTCAAGTGGTATTAGAAGGGTCATATTATAATTTGTAATTATTTACAATTTATTTGATCAATGTCATGTATTGATTTTATATCATTCTTGTCTATATTTTTATTCCGAGTCCAATGGTTGAGATGACGCATTAATCTGACATTATATAACCAAGAATGAGAAAAAATGTGTAAAGAACACTTGAAATTCCCATTCAGAGGTGGAAATGATATTGGATAATTGACATGGTTATATGACATGTAGTGGGTTAGTACATTCCGTGTAACCCCACACATGGTACATGTTGCATTTTTTGTAGCTTGTCATGTGGGTCAATACCCTACGTCATTACACTCTGCATATTGACTACCAACCTAGAACACAAATTGACAGGGACTACATGATGTGTAGTATGTTACTACATGAAATGTAACACCACAAAAGGTACACACTACATATTTCTTGGTGTGTCATGTGGGTAAATACATGACATCATTAAATTCCTTGCATTGACTGCCAACTTTGAATGCGACATGAAATGGAATACATATCATATATCTAGAATACACACTTGATAAAATTTATCACTTTACACAAGGTAAATACTGAGTAAGGGTCAATACATAGTGTTATTTCACACCATGTAGTGAATTATATAATATTACATGTAACCATTGGTTACATCCTATGTACTACACATGTTTTCCTATGGTGCACACAATGTACATTAATGGTGTGTTGTATGGTCATACACACCATGAAGACTACATGGTTTGACCATACATAACAAAATGTCGTGTATATAGTGTCACATTGTGTGGAGTTACATTCCATGTGGTATGTGGTAAAATTCACAAAAAAATCATGTGACATATTAATTTTTTAGAAATGGGAATTAATATTATGCTGAAAGTATGTTCTATATGGTCTTCAAATCACACTTTGTGTACTTAATTATTTTTAATTTTAAAAATTAAATTAAATTAAATTATTTATCAATATATAATGTTATTCTTAATATGTCTCAAGGATTAGAAATTATGTAGAGTTTAATATAGGAAATTAATTTATTAATTCAAGAAAATTTATCTTAAAAAGGAAACAATTGAATGAATGATAGAAATACTAAATTTAGTTATCATTTCATGTTGCGAATGATCATGAGATTCAAATGAACAATGTATTGTTGGATTTATTTATTTAATTTAATGATTTATGGCACAATTTATTATGTGATAATTATTATTAAGTTAAATATAATGATATTTGAATCTTCTTTCCCTCCTTTATTATGTATGGGCCCGTGTGTCCAAGGTTTATTTAATGTAACCTTAAATCCATAATACCCATCATTTTCATGTGTGTAAATTTTTTTAAAGGATGAAGATCCTAGTTAGATGAGATGGTTCAAGATCCAAGTTGAGATTAAACCAAATAAGAAAATACACTAGAGAATGATGGATGCTGAAACTTTATTCAAGATAAGTCTCAAGGTGTTATTTTCCCTATGGTCAAGCTTAGTTTATCACCATTCAATAAACCAACCAGTAGATAATATTCATGATCATTTTATATCTTTATTTTTTTATCATTGCAAGATTATTTATTTATTTATGCGATGCATGGGTTACTTGTATGACTAAATGTGAACTCATTTTATGAATAAATTAATAATAATGCATAAATAAAATAATATAAAGTTTATAAGATATATTTTATCTAATATAACTAATTAGTTATGTAAGTTCCCACATAATTAAATTAAGAAGTATACAAAGTACAACATAATATTTCTTATATTAGTAAAATTTGTAAGGGCCCAGATCCTATTTTCCCACCCCTTTGTGTGTTTTCAAATCCCATGGTGGTTGAAGGAATCCCATAATAGGTTGAATGGTGTTTGAGTGATAGAATATGGAATCAGTAGGATCTCATGTTGTGAAAGATGGTTCACATCATGAATTTGTGGTTCATGGATGGTGCAGGAGTTTAGTTTATGACTCGAGTAGAATTCATAGCTTGTGAGAGAGAAATTCACAGGGTGAATTCATGGCATGTATGGTATTCATGACATGAATGGATATAGTTTTGAGAACTAGTGAATTTTTATGTGAAAACTCAGTTCATGAACATGGAATTCCCAAAGTTAATTAAATGTATGTTGAGTGTTTTGAAGTAATTAATTTTTAAGCAGGACTTAAAAAATGGGGAATTCATAGCATGAATGACCAATTCACGTAGTGAATACCCATTGGGAAGTACACCAATAAAACATAAAGTTCCCTTGGTATTTTAAAACTTATTTTTTTTCTCCCAAAATTACATTCATACAATAATATTCTACATAATAATTTAGAATTCCTTTGATGAGAATTAATCCTCGGCTTCCCAAGTTCGATCCATGGTGATCAAAGTTGAGTTTGACCCCCTTTTATTGTGGTTTCTTCTCAAACTAGTCACATTTACTCACATTAATTATTTTCCATGTTTAGTTGGTTTATCTTAATTATTATAATGGATTTTTTTTTGATTTTTATTGGTGCGGTTTTAGCACAATGTTCTTGGGGGGATGTAGTTTTATTTATGGGAGATGTGATCAATGATCCATGTTGTTGTTTCTTTCTCATGTTAATAACGTAGAAATCTTGAGGTATGAGATTGATTTATTATCATTTTATCTTTTTATCTAAAATCATAATGTTATCATGATTTAACTTCTTTGAGTGGAGATGAAATTAACCCTAGTAAAGGATAAACAAGATGATGAAAAGAAATGGTTTATAGATAGAGATCGCATGTGTTCTTCCACCATGATAATGTTTTTCCTCTTGATTCACTAGATAGTTTGATATATATGTTTTGATTTATTTAATAGGCTTTTAGGCTTTGTTTATCATGCTATTTTTGATTAAATTCGAAAATAATGTAAAGTTGGTAATTTTGTTTGTTGGATAAAGAACATAATGAGGCATGTTTAATGAATCCATTATTATAATTTTATGGGAATAAAATTTATGCTTAATGAATTTTTAATTGAATTAGTTCTTCCATGTATTAATGGAATTGACGATAGAGCATGAATATGGTAAAATCTTATTGATAATAATTAAGGTAATGTTAATGAGATGTTCTTCCTTAAAGTTTGTTGAAACTTGATGTTATGCTTGAAAGCATTGTTTAAGTAGTTTATATATTTGGAAAGATAATGATTTAGTTTACCCATAGTTTTTACCCATTAGAAATGTTTTGGTTAACCCAATATGAAGTAATAATCAATTATTTGATAAAGATAATTTTTTGGGGCCAAAAGGGCATGTTTTCTTTTGAAGGCTTGATGCCTTGTTTTGGGGCCAAGTTACCTTGTTGAATATATTTATTGTTTTATGACTTATATGTTTTATATGGATATTATCCTCACTCTTATATGTGACATGATCCTAGGATGGCTATTGGTTTGATGAGATATGGGTGGGGAGGCTTGGGTTTGTGGAAGTAATTGATGCTTGTGTTGATGAGATTCATGGTGATATGTATAATGGTGTCGAGGATCGAACTGGGTTTTATGGAATATATTAAAGCTAGGATTACCCATTGTTGTGATGAAATATGGATGCTTACTTGATAATAAATATGTTAAAGGCTGGATAGATGAGTTTCTTGGTTACCTATATTTCTTTCCTTACCACTTGAGGCATCTTGTTGTTCTTGGTTATGAATCTATTTGAGGTAGCTTATGATTTTTTCCTTAAGTACCTAGAATAATTAAATGTAAAATTATTAATAAATGGTTTAACCCATTTGGTTCTTTCTTGCGGGAATGATAAATATTTTAATGTTGAGAAACTGTAGACTTGGTTGTATTATACTAGAAGGCATGGACTTCAATTTTATGGTTAATATAATGTAATCAGTATAATGTTAATTAATGGATAATGAATTAATTAATGAACGATTAAAGGTAAAAATGTGATAATTTATTTAATTAAAGTCTCCTTAAATGCTTGTATTCTTATAAGATATCTTGTCCTTATAAGTGGCATGTGGGTGTCTGAGTGACTATAGTTTTAGTTGAGCATAAGACTATGTTATTTCCCATAGTGTGGTTGTGTGCTATATTATATCTTGTATGTTTTATAATTTCATACACTACCCCACCCATTCCAGTAGGGTGAATAAAACCTAATGAAATCTAAGAGGGTGTTTTCCCCAATATCCAGGTTGGTGAGGAATGCATGACTGACTACCCCCTTGGGCCCAACTCTCTTCTCTTGGTAGTGTTATGTGTTGGTATGCATGATGGTTAGTTTCCCCATATATATTTGTAGAGGGATGTAATGGATTGTGGTAATATTCACACACACACACACACATTCAGATATAGTTTTGTAAGTATTATTATAGGTATGATGTGTATGAGTTGTGATGGATCGAGGTACATACTCAGAGTATAGGATGTGATGGATTGAGGTACAATACCTGATGTATGATACATGGAATACGAGTTGTAGTAGATCCAAAAAACTAATTAGTTACTATATGAATACATGACATGGGATGATGATATGATGTGATGTATGAGTTGAATGTTGTGATACTTTAGACCATGTGTATTTAGGATGGATTATTTTGAAGATAGATGGATTAGGATGTACAAAATTGGGAAAGAGTGAAAAAATAGCGGGGAAGTTGTAGTTTATTATCCTTTTTTTATTATCTTATATGATCTCTTATATGCGTTACATAGTGATAGGTAGCCATTGTGAGATTGGGAACTTATCATACTTGTCTAGGTGAAGAGTTATCTTTAATTTTTTTCATTAGGATATAGTATTATTTCTTTATCTTTTGTATGAGTTGCTCCAGGGAGGATCCCACTAAGTATACCTGTTATTCTCACCCTACATATAAAAAAACTATATTTTAGGTTAGAAAGAGAAGGTTAGAGATTGGGATGGATATTAATAGCTCATGATTGTTCATGATCTTTTTGGGATTTATGGTTACAATCAAGTTTTCATTTTGGTACTTGTATTTTCCCTTCCATTTTTTTAGTTTTGTTTGACATTTCATGTATGTGCTTGAGATTTATTTTACCTTATAGGAAGGATTTAATTTGTGTAATTTTATTATCTATATCTTACTCATGTTCCATGAGAGGATAATTCCTCCCATTTTTTTGTATAGTATAACCGCAATGCTTGTTACCAGCTCATGGCCTATTGGAGGTGGGACTCAGGCATCATTATCACTCGTCTCTCATTGCTGACTAATGAGGGATACCTTTTTGGGGGAGGGGTCATGAAAAAATAAATATGGGTAAATTATTTTATCAAACATGGTTATTTATTTATATAAGTTTCAGATAAATTAAAAAAATCAAGTGAATAATAAAATAAATGGAATTTAAATTTAAATTAAAAATCCTTCAACTTAAAATATTAATTCATGAAACACTTTATATCACTTGAGTTGGAATACAACCTTAGTTCAAAGTACTGGTCTGTCCCTCATCAATGTACTTTAAATTTTCAAAGAGTTCCAATGAAATTTTAGGGTCAACTTAATCAAGTTAACATTAAGAGAAATTGTTCTATCATACTTGATGTAACTTAGAGGAAAGTTTTGAGGAAACCTGAGTATAATATTTAAGGATTAGGAGTCCAAAAAATAGAATAAGGAGCTATGAGTTAATATATTTGGAATTAATAAAGACTACTAAAATAAATTTGAATAATTTTATAATTCTCTTATATGGGTTATGAGAAGAGAAATATAGATCCTTTTGATTAGAATATTTGAATGATTAGATATTCTGAATCCAATGGTGAAGGCTGTTGGGATATAATAAAATTTCAACAGACTTAATTAAATAATTAATTACATCATAAATTAAAATCAAGATAAATTACTAAACTATTATTTTATTTTTTTTAGATAATGGAAAGTCACGCCACTAATTCATTATCATTTTAATAAATCCTGTAGAATGTAGATCTCATAATTAATTAAAACTTCCAAGTGTGTTACTGGAACCTACACATTGTACAATTCTAATAAAGAAAGTTATATGTATTAGAGTTCCCCATTCTTACTGATATTTTTTAGGAAGTCAGCAAGGTGGTGAAAAATGTCTTCTAGAGGCATGTAAATGATTCATTGGACATCTAGTATCTCATGTTATCATCCATGACTAGTGAGTTTCAAAATCCTTATGAAGATATGGATTTCTACACCATTCTATCTCATCTATGTGATCTTTATCAGGAGAAAGAAAGACAAGAGAGTTATGATATCTCCAAATAACTTTTAATGTGCATGTTAAAAGGATTCCAAGATAAACCTCATGTAGTTAAGATGATTGGATAAATTGAGTGTTTGGATAATTTGAGATTCAATTTTCACAAAGAGTTATTAAAAAACCTTATCTTCTCATTTATTACTTTAATATTGTCAAGATTTATTGTTAATTTCAACATGAAAAGTATAGATAAGTCACTTATAGACCTTTTTAATTTGACTCACCAAGAGGATAAGGACATGAAGAGGAAAAAGTCTTCAGTCTATATAGTGACCAAAAGGAAATACACACATGTATAAGGTAAGATATAATAAAAAGGCACCTTTGCTATTCCATTTAAAGAAGTGAAAGATCTCAAGGGAGGCTAAAGATCTAGATTATGTTTTTTTATTATGGAAAAAGGGCCATTAGAAGAAGAATTATACCCTAGTGAAGAAGAAAGAATAAGGTTATGGTATGATCATTATCAAGTGTCATATTTCTATTTATACTAATTGGGTATTAGGTATAACTTTTGGGTTGTACATTTGTATACAAACATATGATCCAAGTAGATTCCTAAATATTACTAATTTTGAGGTGGATCTTTGAGCTAATAATGGAGCAAAATTAACTATGCTGACTATAAGATACTATCATCTCATAGTGTTTATTGTAATGATTTTAGTTTTGAGTAACTATTATTATGAGACTAATATAATAAAAGACATCATCTCTATGTCAAGTTTATACATGGATGGTTTAATTTTCAAGTTTGGAAATAAAGGTTGCTACTTTTATAAAGATAACATATGTTATGACTTGTTACATATGAATAATGGTAAATACGTACCATAATATGAAAATAAAGTCTTGGAAACTGATAACAAATCAAGTTCACAAGACTCGTATTGCACCTAGTAGTGGAATCATTGACTTAGTCATGTAAACTAGAAGTGTTTGTTGAGATTATATCAAGCATGATATTTAGATCATTTTGAGTTGAAACCCTTAGATATATGTAATTCTTATTTATAAGAAAAAATGACCAAACATATTTTCAGTGGAAAAGGTGAAAGATCCACAAATCTTTTAGAATTAGTTCACATATGAAAATAACCACAGTTTAACGGACTATGATTTTAGGGTAAATTTGAATTTTTGGTTTTGGATGCCCATGAGGAAAAAATGGTAATTTAAAATGGTAAATGATCTTGGAAATATTTTTTAATAAATATATTAATCTCAAAATAAGGTTTTAACTCTAAGGATGGAGTTTGGTGAGATTTTGAGTTGGACATATTTTTTAGAATATTGTAATATTTATTAATAAATATTTAATATTACTATATAACCAAACATTTATATATTTTAAATGTAGTCTAATATTTTAATTTTTACTTTATAGATGAGTAAAAAATGGTGGGTTTTACCTAGGATAGGTATAAAATCTGCCTGGGTTCTGGGAGCTAGGCAGAGACTTTAAATGGACTTTTTAATTAAAATTAATTTTGTAAAATTAATTAAAATTAATGATATTTCCTCCCCCCAATTTGTATTGTTGTTTACACCAATATGGGGGAGGTATTATATTTTTACATCGCTCAATCTATTATAAATAAGGGGGATAGGGGAGATAGGGGTCACCAATGGAGCCATATTGAGGCGCAACGATCATGGAGTGAGGGTACATGCTCAAAGATATGCAGATTTTCCATATGGTTGGATGATTTTTTCGATCTTCATTACACAACCCATTATTTTTTGTTAAATTTTTATGTGTTATTAGTAATTTTTTTTGGGATGATATACAGGTTAAGTAGGGGTTAGAGTATAAATTTTGGTTATTGTTATTGTTTTGAAGGATTTGTAAATTTATTTTTTTGTGCTGTGTGTGTTTTGTGAAGAAGAAGAGGGGGAATGAGGTGTCTACATTAAGGAAAGGGGAAGAGTCTCACTGTATAAGATAAAAAGGCATTACCCTTATGTAGGTTAAGGGTAACTAGGTGTTACCCTTACATAGGGTACCCCCTTGCATATGGGTAGATATTTTTTTTTCAAAAAACAGTTTTCCCTAGTTTTATTTAAGGTTTATTTTAAGGTATAAAAAAGGTTTTTTGGGGAAAATAATTTATTATTTACTCTATATTAATTAATTTTAGAATTAATGATGGAATAAATTATGAGACTTATTATTAATTGTTTTATAAATTAATGGTGTAACTAATTATAAAGTAAATTATGAAATTATTTTTTAATTAATTAAGAGACTATAAATGGATATTTTGGGATATAGGAAGGGGAGAGAAACCCATCATTTTTCAATGTAAATTAATTGTGAAATTAATTATAAAATAAATAGTCTAATCATTTTATAATTAATTAAAGTATTATAAATGCAACGAGGGACTCGTATTGACAGATGATGACTATTTGAAGTTGAAAGAGCTTAAACGAGGGTGGAAAAGATATGTATACAAAGAGAATAACTCCTTAATTGAGATACCTGATCCTTTAAACATTCATTTTCAGTACTATTTATGTTTATGGTTGCACATGATATGCTGTCTCACCACTTTAGGGTGATCGTCCTTTTATTTATTATAATGATGTGGTTTTTTCCATGTAAAGCTTTTAAATATATCTAGTAATATTTTTAGTGCTAGGAACTGAGATGGTGTGAGATTATAAGGCCTAGTGAATCTAGAATTTATATTTAAAAAATATTAAATATATTAATGTCACATACACACATTTTCCTGAAAAAGTGGAATAACTCTTAAAAAGAGTCTCATATCATAAATCTAAGACTTCCATTGAGTTAGGAATATGATATTTACCATAGGCATGATATAATATTTGTCAGTATAAGGATTTTTCTAAATATTCATCTTGGTTGCAAATAATAAAATAAATAAATTAAATTTATTTATTTATTTATTTTGATTCAACGACCTAGGAATAGTCCATTTAAACCTAATTATGGGTAATTCTTAGGGTTATCCACATAACCTTGGAGACCTAGAGAGGAGATATTGGAGAAGAATTAGTGAATGACATCATATTAGAGGTTCAAATCGATATCGTAAGGATCACCAACAAAATCAGAGTTCATGCTTCTCACTGACAACTATGATGTGAGATCGTTCTTCATTAGAGACCGATCCAAAAATTAGTTAGGATTTTTAATTATGATTATTTTCCCCATTTTATTATCCCAAAATAAACGTGGATCAATCACAAAACGAATTGATTCATGTTTTAATCATTTTTGGGGCATGGGTTTATCATTGGGATTGAGAATTTCTATTTATTGATTGAATATATATCTTCATTCATCATTATAGTTGAAAAAAATTGAGGCCCACATAAAAATTTGATGATGTTAATTCCTTATGTTTGTGTTTTGTAAATTCTTTTTCTGGTTCTTTATGTATTCATAACCGACATTCATTTTGGATGGTGGTTCAACTAATACCGGTTAATCAATTGTTGCACACCCATTATTCAGCGAAATAAATTGATACTATAGATAGAGTTTGATACCAAAATTGGAAATGAGATATGAAAATAATGATGACAGATTAGGACTGGATTTAAGCTCTCATGTGGGGTATGACATGTGGTGAGAAGAAGGCACACTAGATTATTTTCAGTGCGAATATGACATCCAGATTCTGGTGAGCAGTGACTGAAAGGCTCAGACAGACCAAATCTATGTTTACTAGCATGATTCATGGCCAGATCAAAGTTTTTAGGAGTAGATGAATATGTGTGAAGGAACAAAAAAATATGGAAAATTCCATGGTACATGGCATGTAATCCAAAAATACACACTGTGTGGGGCCCTAGCTATGGCCCTAGGGTTTTGTGGAGTAGAAAATTATCACACATCATGTGACACGTGCCACATTCCATGTGAAACCTTTCTATATTCTCAACATGTATCTCAGTGGATCCATGGAAAAAAAGACAACTAGCTACATGGGCATGAGTAGAATACATGGGCACGACCTGATATCCAAACACGACTAGGTAGATAGAATGAAATTAGTACATGGGCACAACCATATGTACAAATCCACAAGTAGATGTACATGAACACAAACATGGTAAGGTCTGGGATTAGATGTACATTCCATTTACCCTAATTACACATCATGTAAATATTTAAATATGACCTGGATATCTTTTTCTCCTCAGTATGGACTAGTTTCCTTAAGGGTGTACTCCCTCGATCCATCCCTACGAGGGTATAGTGTAGAATTATGTCTTGAGTATAAGATTATGATCCTCTTTAAGGTATTAACATTGAATAGAGTGGTGGAAATCCCCCATATAGGGTTGGGATGGGATTCTTTATCATATTTTCCCCCAAGAAGGATTCTATGAAATGTTGTGACCAACTGTACATGGGCGTCAATACCTTACTTAGTGGGATAATCTATATTGGGTTGTTGGTATACCCTATAGACCAAAGTTTGATTACCATATATATATAAATCTCTTTATACTTTCATCTTGTGATTCCTTATGGAGAGACCCAACGAGCATGAAATTTTGGATGGACACCATCTGTGCTATCAAAATCACAAAGTGAGTTATCTTGAGAGAGTCTGGTTACAGATTCTCAAGAAGAATCTTATGCTGACAACACAGTTGTGACCTTAGCTTGAGGTTTAGTGTATACCATGAGTATATATGGATGTTTAATTGAACGTCTCAAATTATGATTGAAATATCCTATGATGAGATGAATACTGTTGATGCTTTATGCTTAGTTATTTTAGGTTTTCCTACTAGGTATTTTTATATTCACCCCTACATAGGACCTTCCCGCATGTGTCATGTCTTATTTTGATGAACAATCATTAAATGGGGTTTTTGGTGTAATAGGAGAAGAATGAGATTATATTAGGTTAGAAAAAACATGGTTCATTCTAATAGTCACATTTTATTGTAGTCACCTCTTTCTAAAATGCTGTACTTATTTATAGTTTTTGGTGGGATTGTATTCGGATCTTTATGATTTCCAGTATTATTCATCGTACTCTAATTATGAGATTTAGATGTATGCATGCATTTGGAATCAGATTTATTTTTATATTTAAGCATTTAATGGGCTTGGATATGTGTATGTTCTTATAGGTACCTTAGTATCCATCCTCTAGACTATTGGAGGTGGTCTTAGGGTAGTCACACTTGGCTTATCACTGGATAGGAGGGACCTGGCGGGTTGGGTCATGAAAGAGTGGAATCAGAAAAATGTTCCATCTTAGGACCAAATATTGGAGTTTTTTTCTTTTAGTGAGTTTGGTTTGGATTTTATGGAAACAATTTTAAGTGTTTCAAGTTTATATTTATAGATAGGTACTTCAGTGTTGGTTTAAAGGTTGACTTATCCATACACCAGGACTCTGACTACCAGCCTTTTGACTTAGAGCATATAGAAATTGGTTTTAGGAAAAAAATTTATACATTTATCATATAGGAATGGATTTTGTTCTTTTTCCTTATTAATTCAGTTCCCTAGATATACGCATTGACTGTGGTATATCTTATCAATTTTAGGATGCCTCCATGATGATTTCTAGTTATGATTTAGCAACAGGATCATGAGGATTATCCTATCTGTGATGAGGCATTGATATAGGGACCTGTTTAGGAGGTAGTGCCTCTATGTGGTTTTCCAGACATACATCTACTAGTTGAGTGGTAGATGATACATGTAGTAACATCATATGAGGTGCAAAATCTGATCACACTTCATGAGTTTCATCATTAGCGAGGTTATGTGATACTTTCATCTTATCACGACACCTAAAAAGTAGATGGTGCTCCTGAAGGAAAAACTTCTCCATGGATCCATAGGGAATTAGTGGAGACTAGGGGTTCTGTTATATGATGAGGCGAATCTTTAATGTACAGAGTTTTAGAATATCTTTAGGGTGGAATACTATCTAGGTATGATGAAATCATTACACAACCAAGACCTTTTACAGCTATAGAAGAGAGACATGAATGTGGTTGAGTATTCATCGAGGTTTACCAAAATCTCGCGATACTCGATGGATATGGTTTGGGATCTATTATTTTAGGGATGGAACTATGAGTTAAATATACATAGATACATTCAGGTTAGTGAGATACCACTATTAATTCCTACCTATGCTAGGGTTCTAGAGTGTGCTTTGGTGATAGAGATCTTTCAAGATGAGCAGACACTGGAAATGGGTGCTATTAGTGGGAACACAAGGGATGAGACTTCAGAAGCAGGTAAATGATGGAATATTTAAGGATATAGATGTATAAGACATTTCATTAGGCGATCTTAGGATTGAGGGTCTATGGTTCAGGGATCTCGAGATAGTTCTAGTTATCATAGGGAGAGGTAGTGATACTCTTATAATGGTTGGAGACATCTTACATGATACTATCTAACTTGTTGTAGATAGACATTAGATGAGATTCCTAGGAAGAGGCATCAACATTACCAAGTAGTTATGTAAGATGATAGATGTGGTATGGGATTAGGGAGAGCAGTTGGAGGTGGCATATGATTTGACTTGTTGCCACCACCACCCCCAGGTGGTCCTCTCCAGGCTCAGGGAGCCAATAGAAAGGGGTGAGGGAAGCTGCATGATGTAGAGGACTAATATCCATAGGCTCTAGATATGATTAGAGGTATGATATATGTCTTTTATAACTGAGTTTTAGTTTTTATAAACATAATCACAATATAATATTTTCTTTTTACATCCATAGTTTGAGAACTAGAGGTTCCGGTTGGGCCCTTGGACCGACCCTTACACTTGGAGACTCTTATAAGAGACGAATCAACAATCACAAATTTTTTTTATAGTGTGATCAGATTCTTTGAGGAGAGATTTTCTCTCTAGATATCTTTTTTAGAAGTAATTATGCCTTCTAACATCATCTTAGACATGGACTGAATATACACCGTTCATTAATAGATTGACTGTTTTTGGTAGAGGATGTAGTGTGTTCACATTGATGGGTTGCAGTTTTTTTCATGGGAGAGAATGAGACCAATAACATGCTAGATTGACTCATAGTAGAATATTATAGCTGATTACTCACCATTTGGCTAGCATGACTCTTGGATTAGTGTATTCTATGATCTATTAGTTTCCTGCTATAGTGACTGAGTATGAGGAAATATTTCTATAGGATTTTCCAATATTACCTCCCCACCGTGATATAGAATTATGAATATAATTACACCCCGATGAGACCCTGATATTTTAAATTTAATATTGGATGGATCCTAAAGAGCTTCAATAGTTGAGGGTGCAGTTAGAGGAATTACAGAAGAAGGGCATTGTGAGACCCAACATTCCCCCTAGGCATCCCTAGTGTTGTTCACCAAGAAGGTGGATGGGAGATTGAGGCAGTGCATGGATTATTAGTGCCTGCATCAAGTGACCATAATGAATAAGGATCCACTAGAAAGGATCGATGACCTCTTCAATCAGTTGAGAGGGGAATAATGGTTATCAAAGATTGGCCTCAGATTAGACTATCACCAACTGCGAGTACATGATGAGGATATACCCAAGACATAATTCAAATGTTTCTACGTCCACTATGAGTACTTGGTGATGCCCTTAAGCAGGATGAATGCCTGAGAAATGTTCATGGAACTCATGAAATGGATATTTTAGCCTTTCTTAAACCGTTATTGGTGGTGTTAATTGATGATATCATACTGTACTCAACATCCAAGGAGGAGCACATGAGACACTTAAGGATGGTTCTAGACACACTATGAGAGAACTATCTTTAGAGAAATATCTTGAAGTGTCAGTTTTGGATTCAGGTGGTCCACATTCTGGGACATATTTTCTCAGTTGATGGTATAGTAGTGGACCCAACAAAGGTGAGGCAATTTTATCTTTGGAGCCAACCAAGAGTGCAATAGAGGCAAGGATATTCTTTGTGTTAGAGGGTTATTGCATGATATTTTTGACCAATTTATCTAGGATATCAAAACATTTGAATAATTTGACCCAAGAGGGATATTATTTCGTGTTGAAATAATGGTTCCATAAAACTTTTCAATAGTTACAGTAGAGGTTGAAGATCTAACCCATCTTGAGATTATTGGAGGAGGGTGTTGAGTATGTAGTGTTCTGCGACACTTCAGGGACTGGACTTGGCTTTATTCTGATGTAAAGGTAGGAAGTGATTTCTTATGGGTACAGGAAGTTGAGACCACCTGATAAAAACTATACGACACATGATATTGAGTTGGCGGGGGTAGTCTTTTCACTAAAGGTGTGGTGAAACTACCTTATGGGTGAGCGATTTATCATCTACTCTAATGAAAAGGGTATCAAGTATATATTATCTCATAAGTATATTAACTTGAGATATAGGAAATGGATATAGTTCCTCTAAGACTATGACTTAAAGATAGTCTATACTATTGGGAAGGGAACATGGTGGAAGGAAACCTTAGTAAGAGATATTGATCTCAGTTATTGGATGAGGTGTCAGAGTGGTTAGCCTCATTGCAGTTGTCTTTAGTATAAAAGGATGGTTCTTCATATATAAAATCGGTGGGTGTTACCCCACAGCTTATACAACATGTTAGGGAGGTCTGGTTTGGAGATACCAACTGTGAGACCTTACATACTCATATATCCATTGAGAGTGATCTTGATGGATTTTATAAAGGTGAGGATCATGTTATCCTTTTCTGAGGACGGACTATAGCTCACTTGACCCTAGTATCCTAGAGCCAGTTCCTTAATTTGTTACATTAACATAAGATACAAGGAATACAATCCCAAAAGACTGAATAGTTTAATATTATTGGTAAACTAGATACATATATGAGTTTTACATTGCATTTTAATACACAAATTATAATATAATTTTTTGTTGAGAATAAATTTATTCCATTTATCATAACCCTGTATATCAGTCATAGTAAATTTTATGGAATCCTAGGGAAAAGAAACAAAATAAGGGCGAGATAAAATTATCAACAAGGGTTAAGTATAGTTGAAGAAATAATGAATCAATTATCATAATCAATATAAAAATATAAATTACTGATAACACATACCATGTAATCAATATCTAATAAGTAAGTGCATAAATAATATATAAAGGTAAATAACTAAAAACACATGCCATTTAATCAATAAATTGAGAATGAAATACATCCACATATTTTTTCATACTAAAAATATCATGTATAATAACAACTGAATTTTTAATGTATGAAATTATTAAATATTGGATGTAATATCTCAGTCACATAAAAACCTATATAATCAAGACCTTTCACAAGATGGTTTAAAACTATAGGTAGAAACCCATTTAATTTGGACAAATGATTTGTCTCATGAGGCCTGTCGATGCATCAATATGATATATAAATTCTAGGATCCACCCATCATGGTTAGTTTAAACCATTCCTAATATATTTAATAATATATTTAATTCATTAACAATATTCCTTAACAAATATCCATATTGAGTAAAGGATACATATTTATCAAAATTTCCCCAGCTAATAAAATAACTTTAAAAGTAAAAAATGTATATAAAAATGGTATATGGTTTAAAAAATAATTTATAAATCACCCAAGAATATGTATATTTAATATAAATGAAATGTAAAATGAAAAATTATTATAATAAAGGGATTTTTAAAATAAATTTTACAATCACAAAAGAAAATGAGATTCCATGATATCTTTTATCACTTGGTAATTTTCAAATAAAAAAAACTTGGATGAAATGATTCAAATTTAAACTTAAAATACCATTAATAATGATTTATCCATGATATTACATGTAAAAGGTGCAATATATACACCTCATAAAGGTGAATTTTTTCATAATAACAAATAATTCTTAATGGAATGTAAATTAAGATGAAATCCCTTAACTTACACTACCTTTTGGTTGAATGCCATTTATCATCATATATAATGGTTTTAATAATGTTATTTAATTATAAATGAATCATATTAATATTTATAATATCACATATTTTCCTTTTATAACATCTTATCCCCGGTTTGTTAATAATCTTTCATTATTTTCATTATTTCGGGTGATAACTGCCTTGTTTTTCAAGTATGTTTGACTTGTTATTTTTTTCTCTTACATATATCATGATTTAATCATATTAATAATTTAAAAAATTATTTAAATATAATATATATTTAGTATATATTTATTTATAGCAACACATAAAATTTGGTGATAGGAAATGAAATACACTGTTCATGGAGACGGTAGGCTGTACGTATGCATGAACACCGTTTCCATTTTCTTTTCATATTGAAATAAAGAATAGTAAAAGATATATATATATATATTATAATTAAAATATCATTTTTATGTCATATATATCACATATTTTTATTAAAACCATTCTTAATATATTCCATGTAAAGTGTGAAAAAATCACATCACTTCGTGAGGCGGTAGTCGACCATACACACGAACGAAGTTTTCCAATTCCCAATAAATGGAAATCATGAGGGTATATGTTATATAATAATTCCATAAGAATAAATAAATCATATATATAATATATTTCATATATAAATATAATTTCCATCATTATTATAAATCTTTAAAGGTGGTAATGAAAAAACAAACAACATCGGTTCGCGACGCAGTAGTCCTATATACAAACGAATGATGATTTAGAAACCCATTTCATGTAAGTGTGTGAATTTTTTGGTCATACCCTTAAAAATAAAATCATTTTATTATATTTAATATACTTAGGTTATTATATAGGCATGATATAAAAATAATTGAAGTATGTGGAGAAGGAAATAAAATAAACATGCTTTTAGAAAAACATTACATCTTCTTCAGGTATCCTCCTGAAGTTTTCACTAATGCCTTCCTAAGATGGATTTATTCCCAATATAAGTCTTCTAGTATTAGGTGATGGAATTTTTGGAGTCCTTTGGGTAGATTTTTTCCTAACCATAGTGGTCTGACAAGTGTGAAGAATGGGGAGAGGGGGATGCCTTTTATAAGTGGGGTGAGTGGGAAACTTGAAAAATTTTTAAAGAGGGAATTTCACCCACATTTTTTACATGTAAAGTGGATAAAATAATAAAAAAACAATATAATAGATGGTATAAGGTCCAAATATGTCTATCCAATGTTATTTGGACAAGTTTCTAAGTCATTTTCCCCTTAAGTTTAAATTTTATTCCCTCGATAAACTCATTTGTCTCTTAATTACTATAATTATTTTTTATGCAATTACTAATCACTTTGATAAAAAATTAAGTTTAAATTATTATAAATTTTAAGTTATTATTATTTTAACTAATAAATCCATTTTTTCAAATTAAAATAACATAAGTTACATAAGTTAATTTAAAATTAATCCTATAGATGTATCGAGAAAAAAAGTTTTTAAAGCGAAAAGTTCAAAAGATTAAAATGTTTTTATATTCAATTTCAGTATGAAATTGATTAAAATTAACTAAATTGGATTAATAGGTATATTATTTAAATATTTTTACTTTAAAACCAATTGAAAATATAATTTAACATTAAAAATTATTTAAACTAAAAGGTAGTTTTCCATTAAAACCCAATATTTTCACTATTCATCAAAAATGAAATTTCTCATAAAAATACCAAAAATTAACCATAATATAATTTTGATTTACAAATTTAAAAAATTAAGTTTATTTTTTAAAATAAAATTAATAAAAGTTTCAAAATGATGTTTTAATATAAGTACACCATTAAAAGGCAGCAAAACCACCTTTAGAAAAACATAATTTTTATGCATAAAATTGGGTTTGTTTATGCCTAAAAAATATATTGGGTGAATGTAAAAGCATTTTATTTAATATATAAAATATAATTTTAATTAATATCATTCAATAATTTTAATTAATTTAATTAATTAAGATAAAATTCCTTTGGCGCATAACAATTGTTTTTTATAAAAACAATTCCTTTATATTCAATTGGTTTTTATATTCATTTATAATTAATTGGTAACCAGTGAATTTAACCATATATTTCATAATTTATTTAATCTTATTTATAACCTTAAGTTTAATATATAGGAAATAATTTTCATTTTAAATAATAATATTAATATTATTCAGTAAAACTCGATATTGCGTGTAACACAAGCCATAAAAGAAATTCATTGTCATGTGTAATGCAAGATAACACAATATGGCATGAATATGAAGCTATAGAATATATTGAATTTATTTAAAATAATTAATACATCATAAAGTCTTGGTATTTTATATTCCTTTCTATGCTTGGTGTTGTGTTTCATATACATAATTGGATATGATGTTCATATTTTAAAATTTTTAGGTGTTACATTCTCCCCAACTTAATGAAATTATGTACCTAAAATTTAAATATGATCTTGGTAAATAAGGGTTTGACATTTGGAAATAACATTTTTGAAAAACCCACATCGTAAAAGAGTTAATTAAATATTCTCTTAATAAGAGAGAAAAGGAAGTATGGAAGTCATATAGAATAACACATAACTAGGTTTCTAAGTAGAAGAATATTGGTGGAAATTAAAGATATGGACATGGAGAAAAATCATAAATGTTTATAGAGATTGATTAATGTCATTGATCATAAGAAATTGAGTGATCAATGTAATGTTTAGGGGCTCAAAACCGTACATCTTTGATGATTTTAAAGACCATCGGTTCAACAAAAAATGAAGGTATTAGGATAACATTTTTGTTTCAATACCATTTCCCCTAGAGTTAAATAATTATTTCTCTCTATAAGAATATAAGGAAATACAATTACTTGATACATTTCTATTTTACAAGAACAATTTCATATTTTGGATGTGCTTCGATCAAATTCCAATTCATCCCTTACACCAAGAAATGGATATCCAAAAATTAACTTTTATTCTTGAAGAATTAAAATTATACTTTAACATATCCTATGATCCATAAAAGAGTAGTAAGATATTTATCCTATATTTGATAAAAAAATGGTTAGAAAAATTTATCCCATAACTATTGAAGTTAAAATTAATCCATTCAATAAATAGTTAACCTTGAAGCTTGTCCAAAATATTTCCGACCAAATTTAGAAGGAAGGTTACTAAATAAACATTATATTCCCCCAAAAAATGGCTCTTATCATCACATACCAAACATGTGAATACCTTCATCATGTATCTTATTGAAACATGGTAATTACATGAATTTCCATAAAACCTAATTTAAAACATTCATTATTCCTTATTACATAAGTAAGACACAGATTATTGGATATATTCCTTAAAGGAAAAAATATTGTAAACACCATCAATGACTCTTTAATAAAACCAATCTAGTTAGAAAAAGTTATATAATAACTTATAAAGTTCAACTTAATCCATTCCATAAATAGTTATCCTTAAAGCTTGTCCAAAATATGTCTGACCAAATTTATAAGGAAGGTTACTAAATAAACCTTATATTCCCAAGAAAAAAATAAATTGGCTCTTAATAGTCACATACCAAACATGTGAATACATTCATCATGTATTTTCTTGAAACATGGTAAATAAAATAAATTACCATAAAAACTAATTGAAAAAATGCATTATTCCTTATTAATTATGAAAAACATAGATTATTGGATATATTTCTTTAATAAAAAAATCTTGTAAACTCTATAAATGATAGTATAAACTACTTTGTTAATAAAATCATTAATTATTTCCCAAGTAGTCAACACTATCCAATTTACTTTATCCATATCAATCATCTCTTTATCCCAACACTATTATCACAACATCAGGAACATATTAAGGGTTATCTTTCCCTCAATCATGTGTTTTCCAAGAATTTCAACTTTCCACCGAATCAATTTTCTTAGTACCATTCAATATATTCTTTCAAATCCTTAAATAAATAGTATTTTAGTACAATATATATACATTTCTTAATTCTCATAACTAGGATTTCATTGATAAAATACTCAAATGAAATAATTCTTGAATCCAAACACAGGAACATTAATCATTACTCATCTTCTTTAGTAATAGAATAAGCTTGACCATGATTAATTAGATTATTTTAAGGTGTATTCCTTTAATTATTGGGATATTAATCTACGTAGTTCCCCATATCCTTATAGTTGAATCACTGTACACTAGAACACTTTTTCTTTCCCTTGAAATCACAAGAATGATGGATTTTTTCTCCTCACTTGTATAAAAATTCCATTAATTTTAATAAAGTACTAGGGTGTTTATTTCCACAATTATCACATGTGGGAAAATAATTCCTTCTCTTATTTCATTTATCTATATTTTCCCCATCCATCCTTTTGTTATCATGCTTCCCTCTTAAGACACTATACATATAGAATTATTTCTCTATATTATTATCATATAATACCATGTTCTAATATGATGAGAATATTTATGTGACTAGTTACCTTTAAAAGTTTGTATTAAACCCATCAAAGAAACCATTATTCTTACTCTTTGGATTACATGCATTGAGGCGGTTCCTATTTATTTTACTAGAAACCATTTAGAAATAAGGACATACACTAGATCATATCATATCCTTATGAAACATAATGTATAATTAAAAAACTTTAGGATGTTCTTCAATAATTATTCTCAATGTTTATCATGGGGTTATGTTCCTTAATCTATGTTTTCCAAAATCATGTTCTTAATGTTGCTACTAAACTTCCTTTGATAGCAACTATAGCCTCTCAACCCTAGAAATCCTGGATCTGATGCTTAGTACTATTACATTGGCATACGATATAAGGAATCACATCCCGAAGTATGAAATAATTTAGTTGTATTGGTAAATAAGATACATAATTGAGTCTTATATTAAATTTGAATAAAAAAATTAGAAAATAATTTTTTTTGAGAATAACTTTATTCCATCTAGCATAACTCTGCATATCAGTCATAGTAAACTTCATGGAATCCTAGGGAAAGAAAAAAAATAAGGGTGATCTCAAATGGTCAGTAAGGATTAAGTAAAATAGAAGCAATAATGAATCAATGAGAATAATAAATATGAAAATATAAATAACTAAGAATACATTTCATGTAATCAATAATTAAGAAGGAAGTGTGTAAATAATATGTAAAGGTAAATAACTGAAAACATATTCCATTTAATTAATAAAATGATAATTAAATGCATCCATAATTTTTTCATAGTGAAAATATCATAGATAATAATAACTGAATTCTGAATGTAGGCAATGCTTAAATATTGGACGTTATTTTTAAATCACATAAACTTATACCATCAAGACCTTTTACAATATGGTTTAAAACTATAGATAAGAACTCATTTAATTTGGTCAACTAATTTTTTACATAAGACCTATCTATGCACCAAGGTGATATATAAAGTCCAGGACCCACCCGTCCCTACCAGTCCAAAGTGTAGGTTCCAGGCGCATTAGAAGCGTGTTGGTGGGTGTACCCAACTAGATTTTTTCTGTTAAAAATGATCAATCCAAAATCCATCATGAAAATAAAATGCCAGATCTTAGGAATCGAACAAAGAACAAAAGAAAAAGGGGAGTCCTAGAACCATAGAGAGAATCATTATATGTTGGTTATAATTAATTTAATTAAAAGAAAATAATTACCTTGATGGAATTCTCTCTTTATTGATGTTTCCAGTCACGATCTGATGTGATTCGTCATTGTGTCATAGAAACCAAGTGTAGGCTTACTATAGCGGTGATCCACACATGTTCCACATATCTCTAGATGTTTCTAAAGATATCTTTGAGTGCTAGCACAGAAGAGACTTCGCTTGCGATGTCCGCCTTCAATCTTCTTAAGAACCGCTTCCAAAGCGCTCTCCTTGATCCAGTATAGGAGGATCTCTCTCGTAACTTGAGAGCATTCTTGGAAGAATAATAAGTTCTCTCTTGGCTTGAGATATTTTTAAAAATCTTTTGTGTACAACAACAAAAAATGTCTAGGTCTCATGAGAATAATATAATTGGGATTTTAGTTACTTAGAATAATAAAAAAAATTAATTACCCAAAAGCATTTATTCATTTAATTTAATTCTTATTAAAACCCCATGTCTAATAATAATAGTTGACTATTATTATTACTAAACTTGTGCCTAGAAAATTACACCTAATTTTATTTAATTAAATAAATAATATTATTTCTCACAAAATCCCTGGAAAAACAACATGGCGTGTATATATTAATACACACAATGTGTACTTTTGTTTTTTCAATTTTATTTATTTCCTCCACCACATTTATTAAAACTTGAATAATGACTATTTATTTCTCAAATAAATGTCAATTTATTAATCACTAATAAGTATATTATTTCACCCACACTATATTCTCCCGAATAACTAGTGTCAAAATAATTGTGATCAGACATACTTGAATAATTATTAAATCACAATCGTGAATAATTTTTATTCAACTTGTTAAATGAACATTTAACTGAGATAATTGGAGACACATAGTGTGTAACCCTCTAGGCCTCTTTCTTAGTGACATTAGGCAAAGCCTACCTAAAGTCCAAGGGTAGTGTCTAGAAACATGCCAAGTCACTCATAGAGAAAGAAGTTAATGCCGTAATGACGTGTCACCTCTAACGAACGCTTAACGTGTAATGTAATCCCTTTTTCTCGATATCTCAAATCAAGTGGGTTTCATGCTAGTGCCATAAACCCATATTCTTGATTATTCTTAATTTGACTTCCCAAAATTGAAATTTACCATTCCCCACCATAGCCATGGATTTATTTTGGCTATATAAATTCCATCAAAGGGCCTGAGATATCAAATCCCATTATGGAATAGAAGGGATAAATATTTTCTCATATTATCTATTAATGAAGTATTACTTGTGATGCACCCATCATATACTACCTCGCTATGAACAATGTGTTGTCAATACATCTAAGTGCATGAGTTGTAATACCCATTAATAATAATATTAAAGTATAAGGACCAATACACACATCTTTAGATAGGAATATAAAATGACACTATGAAATGTGGATTTCTTATTGGTGGGTCTCATTCTCATAATATCCTCCTGGATATTAAAAAGGGCGAACACCATGATATGGTGCCTCAAATTTTTACGAGTCATCATCCCTAATGACCTGTATTATTTGTGTCCCTCAAATAACATCATCTAGACATGGAACATATATTCAAGAATAGTGTTATGGAACTTCCGGGTTCTCATCATAGTAGGGATCCACTATGAACCTTTAGTGAAACAACTATCCTTAGGAAATTATCACATGAATTGTAACACAAAAGAATAATCAAGATGTGAGAAGGTATTTATTAATGAGTAAAGTACAAAGTAGTTGGTTCTATGACACCAACTCCAATAGACTCCCACTTGAACTAGAGCCAACTGCTAACAACCTTTAACCCACTATCTCTCACATGATATTCATGCTTCTACTGAGATAAGCCTTTAGTCATGGGGTCTGCCACGTTCTCTTCCATGGACACTCTGCTCACTACAAATTCACCCCTTTGATAGAAATCCCTCAAGAGGTGATGCTTCTGGATAATGTTATTTTTCCGTTGATGTGACCTTGGTTATTTTGTAAGAGCCACCACTGTAGTATTATCACAATAAAATGTGATAGAGTCTTTACTACTAGGCACCACATCGAGATCTTGGAAAAAGTTATGAATCCAAAAGGCTTCCTTGGTTACATTAGAAGCCGCTATATATTCATACTCCATTGTAGAATCGACAAAAACTAGCTGATTTGAACTCTTACAGCTCACAGATCCTCCGTCGAGATAGAAAACATATCCATATTGTGACTTCAGATCATTCTGATCTGTCTAAAAACAAAAAATTAGCATAACCTCTGATGAAAAGCTCTTTGTATCCTAGATCTACTTGATATCTTCCTACCATGATCACTGCATAGGCAACATCAATCCTGGTACATACCATGGAATACATGATGGATACTATAGATGAATCGTATGAGATCTTACTCATCCTATCTTTAATCTGTTGTGTCTGAGGAAACATTCTATTAGAAAGATTCATGCCATGTGACACTGGAATCAATCCCCTCTTGGATTGTTCTATACTAAATCTCTTTAGTATCTGGTCAATGCATGTACCCTGACTTAGTCCAATGAATAAACACTTGTTCAACTAGTCCTTAACTGACTATAATAATGGTACATCATTTCTAATAAATAATATGTGGCAGACATATACTACTAGGATAACAACCACATTCCCATTAAACGACTTATAAAAACATGACTCACATTCGTTCTTAATGAAACCAAATTCCTTTATGGCTTAACCAAATTCCAATAAGAAATATTGTTTTGACATCCATCGGCCAAATCTTGTAGTCATGGTAAGTTTCTATGGAAAGTATGATTCTTATGGATTTAAACATGGAAACTGGTGAGAAGGTTTCATCATAGTCAATTCCTTGATGCTGTCTGAATCCTTTAGCCACTAGACTTTCTTTATAGGTGCTAACTTGAATTTCCATGTCTAGATTTCCCTTGAATACCCATTTTCATCCTAAAGGATTTACATCAATTGGCTCATCAACCCAAACCCAAAATTGGTTCTGATACATGGAATCCATATCATATTTCATAGCTTCTAGCCATCTTGTATCTTTTGAGCTCTCTACTACTTCCTTTTAGGAGAGAGGTTCATTAATGTCTAACAATAATGATTCACCATCCTCGGTGACTAGGAAACCAAATCTATTTGGTTCCCTTACCTCTCTTGAGCTCCTACTTAGTACTTTTGTTTCTAGAACCTCTTCCATGGGGACCTTTGGAACTTGTTCCTGTACCAACTCCTATGTATCTTGAGATTTAACTTTATCAAAGTGAATATTTCTCCCACTATACTTCTTGTGGATGTGCTCCCTCTCAAGAAAGGTGTCTTGTATGGTGACAATCAATTTCTTGTCTGAAGGGTTATATAGGTAATATCCTTACATTTCCTTTGGATATTCTATAAATATACACCTCGTGCCCCAGGGTACTAGTTTGTTTCCCGAGAAGGTCTTAACAAATGACTTTAATCCCCATACATGTGTGTGAGACAAAATGGGTTTCATTCCATTCTATAATTCGGAGGGAATTCCATTTTCCTCCTTAGTTGGTACTCGGTTTAATGTGTATGCTGCAGTTTGTAATGAATATCCCTAAAAGGATAATAGAAGATCTACATGACTCATCATCAACCTCACCATTTCCAACAAGGTGCAGTTCCTCCTTTCACTAACACTATTCCACTGTGGTGTATAAGGAGGAGTGAGTTGAGATAGAATCCCAAACTTCTTTAAATGGTCGATGAATTCTTGGTTTAGATATTCTCCACCTCGATCTGATCGAAGCTTCTTTATCTTCTTACCAAGATGATTCTCAACTTCATTCTTTAATTCCTTAAATTTCTCTAAGGCCTATAACTTATAAATCATTAAGTATATATAGCCATATCTACTCAAAACATCATTAAAAGTAATGAAATAGGAATATCCACCTATAAATCCTACTATAAATGGCCCACACACATCTGTGTGTACCAATCCTAGGAGCTCTATGGACCTTTCACTCTGTCCACCAAAAAAAGGCTTGGTCAATTTACCTTGTAAACAAGCATGGAATATATCAAGTGGATTTAGCTTTGTAGAGTCTAAATAACCATCTTGGAAGAGATTTTTCAAGCACTTCTCATTTACATGATGAAGATTGTGATGCCACAACTGGGTGTTGTATGAGTCATGTGAGTTTTTTTCGTTATCGACTTCTAACACTTGTTTTTTTTAATTTAATACATACAAACCATTATTTAAATGCGCCATAACATAACATATGTTGTTCTTATTAAATAAACAACCCTTATTTCTAAACCTGAAAATAAATCCATCTATATCCAAACATGAAACATAAATTATGTTCTTGGTAACACTAGGCACATAATAATAGTTATGTAAAACCAAAATCATCCCAGTTGGCAATGAGAGATGGTAATCGCCAATGGACAACACAGCCATCCTCATGCCATTGGTAGCTTGAAGATCCACCTCTCCTTTTTCAATCTTTCTAAATCTACTTGGTTCCTACATTTGGATACAGATGTGAGCCCCACACGCTATATCTAATACCCAATGTGTAGAAATGTAAAGATTGCACTCGATAATGAAGACACCTTTAGCATCCCCATGCTTCAGGGTGCAGTTACTCTTCCAGTAGCCTAGATTTACACATGAAAAACATACCGCCTACCATTACTTTCCCTGGCTATAGATCTTCCCCTTCTTGGAGGGATTATGCTTGGGGGATTCATACTGTTTATAAGTCCTTAGACCCTTGCCTTGTCCTTCCTTTTCTTATTCTCAATAAGGACTGTGGGGTTTTCATGCCCCATGTCTTTATCTACCTGGTGAATTAAGGTCAGAATCTCTAATATAATCTTCTCATTGTTTCTCATGTCATAGTTGACAATAATTCTATAGAAGGTCCTGGGAAGTGATGATAGGATGAGATCTGTATGCAAATCATCCAGGAACTTAATCCCTAAGATGTCCAGGCATTCAATGTAGCTAATAATATAGACTACATGTGGACCGACTAGCATAGAATCTCCAAGCTTAGTTGTAAAAAAAGCATTGAAGAGCTCATATATCTCTTGCATCTCCCTCTCTTGATAGAGATCCTTTAGGCGAGACATCATGCTATACGCATCCATGTTTTCATGTTGCTTCAAGAGCTCATTAGACATGGATGATATCATGAAACATTAGAAATATCTAGCATCATACAAATGTTTCATATAGAGAGATAGTTCTTCACCACTGGCCTTTTTTCTAGGAGAAACTAGAATAGTCTCCTCCAGCACATACAATTTCCTCTCGTAGAAAAGGATGAAGTGTAAATGGCTTTGGAACTCCTGGAAATTGGTGATGGTGAGAAGGTTTTACTTCTCAAGTATGGTTCACAATGATATGTTTGGATTCATTTTTCTTTCCATTTCTACAAATTAATATGATTAAAGGTTTATTACTTTATCATGATAAAACCGATACAAATAAATAAATTAATACTTATTAGTCTCCCATTATTTTATCGAAATCCAATAGCCCTCACCATTGAATTCAGAATATTCTGTTTCTTGAATATTCTAGTGTCAAGGATCCATATTTCCCTTAAAATTACCCCAAATAGGGTGGGTCAAGCAACTTGAAGGGTTTTAGTTTGGCATTCCAAATGCCAACTGCATTAACTCGCAGTTCCTTGATATGATAAGTGGACTCCCCAATCCTGAAATCCTTTTATTTTGGATTTCCTCAACCTTTGCCTCTTGATCACACCAAGTCCTACTGTAGAAGACAACCCTTTATGTGAACCAAGTCAATTAAACCAAAAACCATGAATTAGAATTCCCATATAATTGAAAGCACCCCAAATAGGGTTGGTCAGGCACTTTGAACTGTGGTTTGATTCTAACCAAGATTATGGAAGGCTATACCGACTTAATATTCCTTTGAGGGATTTTATCCTTATATGTATATTTCAATTTTATTATCTTTATTACAAGATTTTTAATACTAAGTGGGATATAATTAAGCTATTAACCATGTCTAAGATAATATTTACACATAAGCCGGTCTTATTTTAGTTCCATATTGCTTGCTTGTTTAATTCATTAATTGTGTGATTATGACAACACACCCAAAATAAATAAAACATGCAACTGACAAAAATAAAATAAATGGTATGATCATGATCTTGGTCTATTGGTTAGTTTATTTAGCGTTTGATAAACTAAACCAAGACCTAGGGGAGAAACACCTTGAACCTTTTGGGTTTGTGTTTACATCTTTCCACCTATCCACCTATCCACCTTTGTATCTCCTTGGATTGGTTTCACCTTGGATCCTAACTTGAGCCACCTCCAATAGCTTGGGAGATCCATCCATTACATATTCTTTTATCTCACTCGAAGGTGAGGGGTAAAATGGGGTTTTACATAAAAGAAACCTTGGGCATGAAGACCCTACATATTAATAAGGAAAAGTCTCACAGGATAACAATTTTAATTTAAATAAATAAATTAAAAGAAACCATCGACATACAAAGGTCTTGGTATAGATCAAGATCATCCATGCATGCAATGATATTTATGCATAAATAAAACTAGAATTCAATTATTTAATCATTCTTGTTTAAGATAAATCATGCTCAAATCAATTAATTATCTTTAATTAATTGATCCTTTTATCTTAAACCATTTTTTGAATTTCTTTGAGATTCTCATCCATCATAATTTTAAACAAATAAATTCATTTAAAATTATCTTTTTACGTAACTTGTACCTTGGAGACAACTCGGTGAATTCACGTTCATAACTACCCAATGATTAGAAATGAAAATTACACAGATGTTAAATTAAACACATATATATAAAACACCTATCACGTGTTGTGATTCATCTTTACACCCGCACCATGGTACACATCTCAAGGGTTTGTATAATATAATAATAAATTTTAATAGATCTACATAATTTGTATGAGTACACGATGTGTAGTTATGACTACACAACGTGTACTATCATTCACCATCCATCCGAAGTACATGCTTGAGGACATGGCGTTTCGATGTACTTTGAATTTTTTTGGAGTACACAACATGGCCAGTGGCCCATATTCCATGTAGTGTCCGCATTACAGGATCTCATTCTGAGGAATCCATGTACATGGTACACGATCTAACCCTAAACCAAAGGAACTACACGCTATGTATAGTGGGCCACATGGCGTGTAATCCAAAAACCGTGTGCCTCCTATTTCTGGTCAACACAAGGAGTAATTTAAGACTTAGAAAGACTCCAACACATGGATTGGTTTGGCGGATCGGTTCGATGCATTGAATCTTGACTACACAACATGTACTACCGAATACACACCGTGTGTTCTAGTGTTGTATAAATAGGAAGTTTTGGCACCTCCGGATGAGATCCTATGTTTTATTTTATTCAAAATTTAAAGAAAATATCGTTTCTCTAAGGTGAACGATAAACAAAAGAGGAGGAACAAATCTAGAGATTAATATTTGTAGAATGATTAACATGAATTGAAAAAACTAAATTATTAAATGTATAAATTATCAATGAAAAACTAAATAATTATAAACAGTGATATGACCCCTTTTATACCACTTGTAGGTTCTGAGCGTAGCGGAAGTGCGTTGGTGGGTGTACCCAACTAGAATTTTTCCATTAACAATGATCAATCCAAGATCCATCCTGATAATAAAATGAAAGATCTTCAGAAAATAATGAATAATGAAAAAAATGGGAGTCCCATAACCATAGAGAGGATCATCAATGTTGGTTATAATTAATTTAATTAAAATACAAGAATTACCTTGACGAAATTCTCTCTTCATTGATGTTTCTGGTCACGATCCGATGTGATCCGTCATTGCATCATAGAATCAAAGTGTAATATTCCTCTAGTGGTGATCCACACATCTTCCATGTATATATAGACATCGCTAAAGGGATCTCCAGGTGATAGCACAAAAGAGCCTTTGCTTGCAATGTCCACCTTCGATCGCCTTGAGAGCCGCTTCCAAAGCGCTCTCCTTGATCCGGTGGAGGAGGATCTCTCTCATAACATGAGAGTGTTCTTGGAAGAAGAATAAGTTCTCTCTTGTCTTGAGATATTTTTCTAAATCCATTGCACACAATGACAAACAATTTCTATCTCTCATGAGAATAATATAATTGTGATTTTAATTAATTAGAATAATAAAACAAATTAATTACCCTGAAGAATTTATTCATTTCATTTAATTATTAGTAAAACCCCATGTATAATAATAACAGTTGACTATTATTATTACTTGACATACACCCAGAAAACTACACCTAATATTATTTAATTAAATAAATAATAATATTTCTCACAAAAATCCCTAGAAAAACTACATGGCATGTATATATTAATATACATGACATGTAATTTTTGTTTTTCTATTTTCTTTATTTCCTCCACCACATTTATTAGACCTTGAATAATTATTATCACTAATAAATATATTATTTCTCCCACACTATACTCTATCGAATAAATAGTTTTGAAATAAATGTGATCAGACATCCTTGAATAATTATTAAACCACAATCAGGAATAATTTTTATTCAACTTGTTAAATGAACATTTAATTGAGATACTTGGACAAACTTTGTGTGTGACCCTCTAGGCCTCTTTCTGAGTGGAATTAGGTGGAGCCTACCTAAATTCCAAGGTTAACATCTAACAACATGCCAAGGCACCCATAGATAAAGAAGTTAATGCTGTAATTACGTGTCATCTCCTACGAACACTTACTATGTAATGTAATCCATTTGTCTCGATATCTTGAATCAAGTGGGTTTTATGCTAGTTCCATCAACCCATGTGCTCTATTATTCTTTCTTTGAATTCCCATAATTGAACTTAACCATTCCTCACCATGGAAATGTATTTATTTAGGCTATATCAATTACATCAAAGGGCCTGAGATATCAACTCCTATTATGAAACAGAAGGGATAAATCCTTTCTTGGATTATCTATTAGTGTAGTTTTACTTGTGACACACCCAACATATCCTACCTCACTGCAAACAGTGTGTCTTCACAGTTTTTATCAATACATCTAAGTGCGTGATTTGTAATACCCATTAATAATAATTTTAAAGTCTAAGAAACAATACACACGTCCACATATAGTAACATCCAATGACACTATGAAATGTGAATTTACTACGGCCAGGTCTTGTTCTCATAGTATCCTCTTGGATATTACTAAGGGCTCACACCATGAGAAGGTGACTCAAATTTTTATGAGTCCTCACCCCTAACAGCCTATATTATTTGTGTCCCTCAAATAACATCATCCAGCCATAGAATATATATTTAATAATAGTGTTATATCCCTTCTGGGTTCTCATCATAGTCAGGATCCGCTATGACCCTTTAGTGCAACAGCTATCCTTAGAACATTATCACATGCATTGTCATGTAGAAGAACAATCGAGATGTGATAAGGTATTTATTAATGAATAAATTACAAATTAGTTGGTTTTAGGCCACCAACTCCAACAAAAATCATTACTCATATATAAAATAATTGATTTAATTCCTGAACAATATGCTTTATCAAACATCCATATTGAGTAAAGGATATAGATTTATCAATATTTCCACAATTAATAAAATAAATTTAAAAGTAAACACCATTTGTTAAAATGTTATAAAATTTAGGAATATATTACCCAAGAATATTTATATTTAATAGAAATAAAATTTACAATGAAAAATTATTATAATAAAGTGATTTTTTCCAGAAAAAGTTAACAATCTTAAAAGAAAGTGAGATTCCATAATTACTTTCATCACTTGGTAATTTTGAAATCAAATCCCCTTGGATGAAATGATTCATATTTAAAATTAAAGTACCATGAATAATGAAGTATTCATGATATTACATATCAAAATGGTAGTATTTATACCACATAAAAGTGAATTGGTGCTTAATAACAAATAAGTCTTAATGGAATGTAAATTGAGATGAAACCAATTACCTTACACTCCCTTTTGGTTGAACACCCTTTAAAATTATTTATAATGGTTTTAATCATGATATTAAATTATAAAAAAACCATATTAATGTTTAAAATATCATATATGATTATTTTATAACATATTATCATCTGTTTTTTAATAATATTTCATTATTTTCATGTTTTTGGGTGTTAATTTCCTTGTTTTTCGAGTATGTTTTGACTTGTTATTTTTTTATTTCTCTTAGTTATATAATGATTTAATCATGTCTATAATGTAAAAAATTATTTAAATATAATATATATTTATTATATATGTATTTAGTGTAATCCATAAAATATTTTGATAGCAAATGAAATACACCGTTCATGGGGACGGTAGACTGTATGTATGCATGAACAATATTTCCATTTTCTTATCACATTGAAAAAAATAAAATAAAATTATATATATATATATATTAATTCCATAAAAATTATTATGCAATATATATCACATATTTTTATTAAAACCATCCTTAATATATTCCATGTAAATCATGAACGAATCACATCACTTCGCGAGGTAGTAGTCTGCCGTACACATGAACGACGTTATCGTATTCCCATAAAATGGAAACCAGGAAGGTATGTATTATATAATAATTAAATAATCGTAAATAAATTATAAATATAATATATAAATAATATTTCCATCATTATTCCTAACCTTGAAAGGTGGTAATAGAAAAATGAACGACATCAGTTCGCAAGGTGGAAGTCCTCCATATACACAAATGATGATTTTGTAACCCATTTGATGGAATAATGTAAAGTTTTAAGTATTAAACTTAACATAACAACATATAAGTATTTTTAAGATACTTATTTAATTATATAATAATTATATAAATTTTTTAAGTATGTGGATAAGGAAATAAAATAAAAACACTTTTAGAAAAACATTACATCTTCTTTGGGTATCCTCCTTAGGTTTTCAATAATTCCTTAATAAGTTGGATTTATACCCAACATAAGGATTATAATATTAGGGATGGTATTTTGGGGAGTGATTTGGGTAGGTATTTTTATAACCAAAGTGGTTTTAGAGGTATGAAGAAGGGAGGATGGGGAGGCCTTTTATAAGTGGAGTGAGTGGAAAACTTGTAAATTTTTGAAAGAGGGAATTCCACACACATTTTTTCCATGTCATGTGACTCCAATAATGAAAAATAATATACCCCATAATGAATAATTTCAAAATATTTCCATAAAATTTATGTTTTATAAGTTTCTATGTCATTTTTATCCTTAATTTTAATGTTTAGTCCCTTGGTAAACACATTTTTCTCTTAATCACCGTAATTAATTTTAACTGCTTTTGCTAATCAATTCTGTCAAAAATTAAGTTGGAATTATTTTAAATTAAAAATATTTAATCCATTTTTCTAAATTTAAATCATATAAGTGGAATAAATTAATTTTAAATTAATCTCACAGACATGTCAAAAAATTGATTTTTTAAAGCGAAAAAGATACAAAGTTTATAATGTTTTTATATTAAATTTAAATATAAAATTGATTAAAATTAATTAAATTGTATTAATAGATTTATAATTGAACTATTTTTACTTTTAAACCAAGTTATAATGTATTTTATCATTATAAATTATTTAAAAGAAAAAGTAGTTTTCAATTAAAATTCAGTATTTTTCACTATTCATCAAAAAATGAAATAGCACAGAACAATATAAAAAATTTACCCTAATATAATGTTAAAATTATGATTGAAAAAATTAATTTTATATTTTCAAAATAAAATTTAGTTTTAAAACAAGTGCACCATCAAAAGGTAAAAAAACTACCTCTAAAAAAATATAGCTTTTTATGTGTAAAATTCAGTTTGTTCTTATTTTATGCCTATAAAATATATTGGATGAATGTTAATTTTTATGTTGAATATATAATATATAAATTTAATTATGATCATCTAATAATATTAGTTATTTTAATTTATTAATATAAAATTCCTTTTTCACATAAAAATGTTTTTTTATAAAAACATTTCTTTTATATTCAATTGGTTTTTATATTCATTTATAATTAATTGGTAACCAATGAATTTAACCAAATATTTCATAAGTTATTTAATAACATTTATAACATCCAATTTAATTTATAGTAGATAATTTTAATTTTAAATAATAATATTAATAGTATTCAGTAAAACTCAGTCTTGCGTGTAACACAAGCCATCAAAGAAAGTTGTTGTTCCATGTAATGTAAGCTAAATTAGCGTGGAATGAATTGAATGCTAGAAAATAGATTTAATTTATTTAAAATAGTAAATATATCATAACATATCATAATATTATATTCCTTTATACATTTGGTCTTGCATGTCACATACAAAATTGAATATGATTCTCATATTTTAAAAATTTGGGGTGTTATATGGACGATGGTACCAGTGACGTTACTGGAGGAGGTGATGAGAGAGTTTCATAGATCCCATTTATAGGTAAATATAGGTATATAAAATATGTACAAGAACCTTCAAAATCAATTTTTTTTGAATAGACATGAAGAAGTCAGTAGCAGAGTTTGTCTCTCGATGCCTCACTTATCAGTAGATGAAGAATGTGCACCAGGTTCAATGAGTTTAGCTCAATTCCTTGGGGATCCAGAGTGGAAGTGGGATGGGATATCTATGAAATTCATGATTGGGTTATAACATACTTTTATAGGAAAATATTCCATCTGGGTGATCATAGACTGAATCACCAAGTCATCCCACTTCCTAGATATTTGAGAGTAGAGTTCTATAGAGATCTTGGGATACCACTATGTGCATGAGATAGTCCATATCCATGGAGTTCCATAAAAGATAATTTATGAAAATTATTATCACTTCACATCATGAGTATGAAGAGTATTATAGAGGGAATTTGGGACTCAGTTACATTTGAGCACATCGTTTCACCCCCAGACCAACGATCAGATAGACCTGACCATTTAGGCCTTATAGGACATGCTGTGGGATTTTATGTTGGACTTTGGATGTAGTTATAAGGATAATAAACCCTTGTTGGAGTTATTTTACGATAATATATACCATTCCATCATCGGTATGGAAGCATTTGAGGCCTTTCATGGGTGAAGCTATAGGTCACCACTTTATTGGAATGATTTAAGCGAGTCAGTACTCATGGGCCCATAGTTGATATGAGATATGAAAAAGAATGTGTAGATTATCCAATAGTGGATGAGGAAATAACATTTCCATCATAAGTCCTATATAGAACAATTATAGAGGCCCTTTGAGGTCAATGAGGGAGAACATGTATTTATTAAGGTATCACCTTGATGTGGATTATGAATATTTGGATGGGGTGGAAAGTTATCTATGTGGATATTTGGAATTTTATAGATACTATGTAGAGTTGGTGGGTTGGGATACTACTCGAATCTACTACCACTGATAGATTGGGTACACAGTGTATTCCATGTGTCACAGTTTAGGTGATATGTGCAAGACCCATCACATGTTATCAACCGGGGAAATCTAGACATTGAGGATGAAACTACCTTTGCAAATTACCCAGTAGAGATCGAGGGTTGGTAGAAGAATATCCTCTGTGGGTGAGAAGTTAATTTGGGCCATGTCTGGTGGCTACATGAGAATCTATAGGAGAGCACCTGGGAGATAGACTCTGATATTATCTCAGTACCCACACCTTTTTGAGTAGTCCTTTTCTCTTTCCAAGATGAAAATACCTAATATGGGGAGAATTTAATGGCTTGGTTTTTCCATGAAAATATTTGAAATATATCTAGTAATATTTTTAGATCTAGGTGTTGAGATGATGTGATATTCCAATTCTTAGTGATCTTGAAATTTATATTTGAAAAATATTAAATATAATAATATCACAAGTGCACACTTTTCATGAAAATATAGAATAACTCTTAAATGGAATCTCAGATAAAAAATCTAGAACTGTATCTAAGTTTGAAACATAGGATTTACCCTAGGTGCAATGTAATATTTGTCGGCATCAAGTGTTTTCTAATAATTCATCAAAAACGTAACTAATAAAATAAATTATTTGAATTTATTTTTTTTTTTTTTAACACAATGACCTATGAAAAATCTATTTAAACATAGTTATGGGTAAATCTCATAGTTATCCACATGACCCAGGATACTTAGAGAGGAGATCTTGGAGAGGTGTTGGTGAATGACATCAGATGAGAGGATCAAATCGATATCGCAATGATCACCAAAAAAATCAGAGTTCGTGGATCTTTCCAACGACTACAATGCAAGATCATTCTTCATTAGTGACCAATCCAAACTCAAGTTAGGATGTTTGATTTTTTATATTTATTTAAATTTTATTATCTGACAATGAACATGAATCAATCAATCAACAGATTGATTTGTGGGTCGATCATTTTGTGGGTATGTGTTTATCTTCAGGATTTTAAAATTTCTATTTGTTGTTTGATTATATCTATTAATTCTTCATTTTATTTGAAATTAATTTAGGCCCACACAATAATTTTTTGAGGTTAATTTCTCATGTTTTTGGTTTGCATATTTATTTCCCCATTCTTCATTCTTTCATCACCGACATTCATTTTGGCAGGTGGTTCGACTAATACTAGGTAATCAATAATTGTGCACCCGTTATTCAGTGAAATGGATTGATACCATGGATAAGATTCAATACCAAATTTAGAAATTATCTATGATGGTAATAAAAATGGATTAGGATCAGATTAAAGCTCTCATGAGGGGTTTTATGTGCGGCGACAGGAAGGCATGACAGATGATTTTCCATGAGAATTATATTTTTGAATTCTGGCGAGTGATTATAGAAAGGCCTATCCAAACCAAATAAAATTTTATTGGAATAATTTTTTGTTGGATGGGGGCTATAGGAGAAGATGATGAAATGTGAAGGAATAATAAAATCTAGAAAATTCCATGGTACATGGCATGTAATCTTGAAATACATTCCTTGTGGCGACCTGGGTGTTGATCTAGGGTTTCCATAGAGAAGAAAAGAATCACATACCATATGAAACATTACACACACCATTTGACCCCATCCGGGTTGCTTGATGTATATCTTAGAGTATACATGGACACAGACATGACCAAGTATATGGGCATTGGGAGAGTACATGGGCACAACCCGATACTCAGACAAAACCAAGTACACAACATGACATCATTACATAGGCAGTAATGAATGTACATGGGAATATGTATATGTACAAGGGCACGAACATGGGTAGGTTTGATATTATAAGTACATGCCACATAACATAATTAAACAAATTTACTTATTTGAATATGACTTTGAGACCTTGTTCCCCTCAGTTTGGACTAGTTTCTTTAAGGGTGCATTCCCTAGATCTATGCCTGTAAGGGTATAGTGTAACATTATGTCCTAAACACAGAATTGTGATCCTCTACAAGGGATTAGTGTATGATAAAATTATAGGAATACCCCAAAGGCTCGGTATGTGATCCTATATTATATTTTCTCCTAAGTGGGGTTCTCAGAATTAGTGTGACCAACTGTATATGAGGATCAATCCCTTTATTAGTGGGTTAATTTATATCGGGTTGTTGGTATACCCCATGGCCCTGTATGTGATACCTATATGTCTATAAATCTATTTAAACTTACAATGTGTATTTCCTTATAATTATAACCAACAATTATGAAATCTTAGATGGAAAAAATTTATACTATCAGACCTATGGAGTGAGCTCTCCCGAGCGAGTGTGGTTATAGACACTTAAGAAGAATCATAGGTTGTAAATGATGTTGTTACCTTACAATGATACTTACTCTCTACCATGAGTATATTTGGATGTTTTATTTGTATGTATCAAATTATGATTAAAATATCCTATAATGAGGTGACTACTCTTGATGCTTTACACTGAGTGATTTTGGGGTTTCCTACTGTGTATTGTTATACTCTCCCCTATATGGTCCCTCCCTATGCATGTTGTGTCTTATGAAGATGACTAGACATTCAATGGGGTTTTAAGTGGACCAAGATTAGAAAAATATTATATTGGGATAGATAGACCATGGTTCATTCCAAGAGTCGCATTTGATTATTGTCCCCTCTTAATAGCAAGTTGGACTTATTTACTATTTTTGGTGGGATTGTATTTGGCCCTTTATTCTTTGTAGTATTATTCATCATACTTTGATTGTGGGATTTAGATGCGTTCAGTCATTTGGTATCAGTCTTATATTTACATTTCAATATTGTATGGTCATGTATATGTGTGTGTGCATACAAGTACCTTAGTTTAAGGCCTCTTATGTGAGTGTTATGCCTACTCGGCACTGGTCTCCATCCCCTGGCCTATTGGAGGTGGGTTTGCAGTAGTCACATTGAGATTATCTTCAGTCAGTTGAGACTCGATGGGTAGGGTCATGACATTTAAATATATTGTTTTAATTAAATTTAAATCAGCATTAGTGGAATGAAAAAATTTCAAAGGTCTATGATGTACCGTTGTGAAATGGCTTGATACCTCAACCACCAATGATCGATGCCTTGATTATAATTACATACCTTATGATATGAATGCCTGAATGGGTGAGATTTAAATGAACTTAGTGATTATAGTATCCCTTGTTAAAGGTTCATTGGTGACCTATGAGTATATGGATTTAGATAATTTTAATGATTGTCCTAATTAGGCCTTGCTAGAATAGTGAGATACCTTACAGCTAATGGGATGGTTGATTTGAGAGTAGGGTGAGTGTTTTTTACCCTAGATTGTGAGAACCTAGGATGGTATTCCCTAGGTAGGATGTGTATAAATATAAAATTTGTTCATGTAAGGAATTATCTAATATGATTTGGGATGCGAGATAGGAATTATTCTATATTCCTGGAGTGATTCTAGTAGGGATTATCTTGTGAGGCCAGTGAGGCCGTAAGATAAGTATGATGACATCAAGGGATGATATGCCCTATGAGTGATGATCTTGGACTAAGTAATGGTATTGAGATATAGGAACCCACGAGGGGTTTCTGATCATGGTGTGACCTAGGGGACCTCATAGGGTTCTCTGATTATTTATGTGGAACCTATAGAGGGTTAGTACAATGAGAGTGGTATAAATGATTACAAGTATCACCTTAGAACTTGAATCGATAATGTGAGCATGGTATGATTTTAGTGAATATTATGGATCATGCTCTTGAGAGGCCTAACATAGTTATATGATATGGTTTGGGCAAGTGTCCAACCTATATAATTATTATTTAGTATTTTTATGATATTTTCCTGGGTGTATGTAGTCCCCTAGATATATGATAACCGATGACATAGATTACCTCCCTAGGATTTGATGGCACTTGATGAACATGGGATTTTAGGGATAAACACTTTAGTATCTATTGATTATTGGTGACTAGAGGATGCTGGGGATCACCTCCCAAGGATCCTGTGATATGAACATAGAATATCAAGAGTTATTGTTATTAATTTCTAGGATCTTGCAGGATTCTAAATGATAATTTATGAGATTCTTAGTGATTAATAGGATTTCGAGGGATGAATGGTGATAATTTATGATATTATTAGTGATTCCTAGGACCTAAAAGGATTCTTGGTGATGATTTATGGGATATATAATTAAAACTAATATCCAACAATGATTTTTTAGTATTTTGAGATGATTAGGATTCCTATGATTTAGATATTGATCCTAGAAATATTATAGGATTTATAGGATTCCTAGGATCCATTTCTTATACCTGACATAATGTGATGTTTATGATACTCCCTAGGACCATGTATGAGTCTGTTAACTATTTTGGATGATTAGGTTACTTCTTAGGATTTGATAATTATATCTATTGGAGGCATGCTTATGAGATCCCGGGGTAGAAATTATATCCCCATAAGGTGATTTATTATTCTTAGAGATACTCTGACACTGGATGAACAAAATATGGTCGATCCCAAGTGTTATTTAGACACCGAAGACCAAAAATGATTATTTATTTACATTTCCAAACTATATTTATTTATTCTCTAAGAACATCACATGCACTTACACCGCATTTACTAGTTATGCATGAGACCAAATCAGTGGTTCCCTACAAATTTGTGCTCACACACTACTCTATCAACCCTGAAAATTGAGTTCTTGGTAAGAAATCACTATTTGTAGGTTTAGTTAGGGAATAGTTCTTTGTTTACATGATCAAGTTAGGGTAGTTTGAGGTGATTCAGAGTCTAGGGTAAAGTACTATATTTTATTTGTTATAATGTGTATCTAATTTATTTCTTTTGCATATTATGATTTTTTATAGATGAAACTTGTTTATTTATTCTATTTTCCCACTTTTATATTAGGTTATAGTCTCCCCATGATCACAACCTAGACCTTCACTACTAGTCGGTATCCTCTGGTGTATGAGGAGTCATTCCTGGGGTCATGAGGTGAACTGGTCCAGTTACTATAGAGTAAATCAGGGTGGGGCATCAAAAAGTGGCATTGGATCATCCTTTTCTTCTTTATTACTAATTGGGATGCAGTATATAGAGATTAGGGACACGTGATATCATGTAATGGATGTTAGACTAGTTTTTCACAAACACCTTTTCTAATTAGAAGTCAATGTTACCAGGAGAATGATATTGCTGTTCTTGGTTTTTGATTTTACAATTGTAAGAATTTACCTTGTGTGAAACAGTTGAATTTTTTATTTATGATTTATTGGGTTTTGGATCTTAGCTCGTTGGCAAGAGTTATGTGTGTATGCAGTATTCTTGGCACATAGAATTCACATAACATCTATGTTCTTACTTATGTTTGATATTACTAATGATAAAGGGTTCAACTATTTAAAGTGTCAAAAAAAATTTATATGGTATTCTATATATAATTTTTTTGTGTAATTATAATCAACATACATACTATATATTTATTTTGATGACAAGTTATGAGGGTCTTATGGAGGATTATCCTTGATAAATACAATGTATTACCTATTATAAGATATGTTTAGTGAACCCAAATAGGTTAGTACATGAATATAATGATTTAATGATAAAATCCTTTTTGGTGAATATAATACCAGTTCATTTATTTAATTTTTTAATAAAAACCTATATAATATCTTCCCATAAAACTTCTTGATGTAATTATACTTAACCAAACCATGTGGCTATTGGATACTTGACACGGATCAATATAGAACAATGATGTTTTATATATATGTATGTGAATGAGATTGTTGTCCTTGATGGGGTAGTCTTTTACACTGATACAAAATGAAGATCAGTTCCCTAGTATGAATATAACATCTTGGGACATAGTGCCTGATGTGTATATTTATGTGAGACCCTAGAGTGGCTGTTTGGAAGGTGAGTTTCTATGGGATATTAGAGATGAGAACATGGATGAATTTACCATGAGCCATGATGTATATGAGATATTACCTATGGTTTAGACAAGATAGCCTAGAAATTTTGAGATATGGATCCAGATATGTGAACCAAGTGATATGGATGAGATGAGATGTGATAGATGATGGAAACCTAATTGATGAGTTATCTTGGGATTCTGACTTCCCTAGTGATATGAAGCATGGGAAAGTGATTAAAGTTATGAGACTAGTGCATGTGAGGTTCTACAAGGTATATGGTATAATCATAAAGATACCTCATATTTTCATGTTAAAAGCACTTTGAGTTATAGTGATTTAGTATCAAGGTATGATTTTGGAGGGTAGGACTGTTCGAATGTTTGACCCTGTTGATTTTGAGTGTTTTCTCGAGAGAAAAATGAGATTGTGGGTACATGATTTTTATTTTTAAATGTTGTTTGGTTGGTGGGTGATCATATGACTTACCTCGATATGTGAGGGATGTTGGGATTGTTGGAAAATAGTGCATGGGTTATTCAGGTTAGATCGTATTACCATGAATATGGGCATGTCAATCTCTTTAGGTGTGTGATCCTAGGATGATAATTTGTGACACATGATTTCATCAGTTGATTTTTGAAACTGGGTGGTACAAAAACATATTCCATTGAATTTTGACGAGATTGTATTAGTATGCATCTATTATGTGTGTTTCCATTAAATTGTGGATTGATGAGCAGTCGTGAGCTGGTTGAGGACTAATGGAATTGATGAGTTACCCAAGGGTATGTTTTTGAGGAGTTTTAATGATAATGAGGAGTATTTCCTCTATGAATATGATGATACCATGGATAGAGTGGTGTTAGTAATTGAAAATATAGGTGATCATGACTAGGTATGAGAGACATACATGTGATGATGAAACCTATTAAGATTATGATCAAGGAGTGGTATAAGGAAATCCATATGGAAGGGAGTTCACTATTGGTTGATATATGGTGTGACCCTCATTACTATAATTAATTTTAGTAGATTCCAATGATTATGTTCTTGGTGAGCCAGGAATGGGTAGAAGTTGATGTTTTTCATTAAAAATTAGGGATGAGAAAAATGATCACATCCAACCATTATGTGTGATAATAGACAGAGCATGGGCCATGGAGGAATGACCCTAATATGGGTAGGGTTGTGGATGTGAGAATAATGGTCTTTTATGGTCAATATAGTATTTTGATGAAAGATTATAGATGGATAGATTTATATTTAGTTCCTTATTGAATACCTGATTTGAGATTTTGATGCAGTATTGGATAGAGTGCATTCATTGGAATTGGTCTCATGATGGGTTTGATGTGATTCGATGGTGTGTCAGATCAATGGTGTGCCGATTATTAGAGTGAGAGTATGATGAATGGTTTCATTAGTTGATGATTCAATGGTGGTATTACACCGATAGTTAGATTCAGACTTTAGTGTTGGTGTGTGGATGATCACATAATGACTTTGAGAGTAGGGAATTGGGATTGGGTAATGTGATAGTGTGTTGGTGGGTACAACTAAGTATTTATGAGAATGGTTGACTAGTGGAGGTTTCATTAGCATTTTCATGTGTAATTTGGTGTAGTGAGATAGAAACCAAACAGAGTGTGTCAATTGGTCATGGGAAATGAGTTTAGATAGGTGGTGGGGAGAATTGTGGCTTGAGATCGAACTTTATGAGTTAAGTCTTATAGTGGGGATCACCATGATTATGATGATAAATTTGTTGATCAAACCTTATTTTCATATAATAAATGGGTTCCATTTAGAACCATATTAGTATTGGAAATGGTGACGAGCAAGAGGATTGATTTTTGAGTAATAATGTGCCTTGTGTTGGAAGTTTCGTAGTGGAATCTAATTCAGAATTTTAGAGTAGAATATAGTGAATTGAGCATGAATTGATGACCATGATAAGTCAATATTTATGACTGGATGACCAATGAGGCTTTCCAGGGATGAAAAATTCTATGTTGGGGATATTTTAAAGACCCTCACTTTTACTGGATTTCATTTTTAGGGGGAAATTTTATTTTTTGGTTTTGGATTCTCCTTAGGTAAAAAATGGAAATTTCACTCAGTAAACAATCTCAAAAATATTTTATAACTATTTTTATGATCTTATAATATGATTTTTAGCCTAGTTATGGAGTTTGGAGAGATTCCAAGCTGAGTATATTATTTATAATATTGTAATATTTATTAATTAATATTAAATATTCCCATGTACTTAAACATTGAAATATTTTAAATGAGGTCTTAGATTGAAATTTTGACTTTGCGGCTAAGTTCGAAAGGAGGATTTTTACCTAGGAGAGATATAAACTCTGCTCTAATTATGGGTGTCGAAATGATACTTTAAATGAAAATTTTAATTAAAACAAATGAGGTAAAATTAATTAAATTTAATAATATTTCTTCCCTCCTTTTGGATCATGAGTACCCCAAGTTAGAGGAGGTATTCTCCCAGTATGTCACTTAAGCCGTGAGAGGGAAGGGGGATATGGAAGAGAGGGGTCACTGGGCAGCTCAATCAAACCTGGATCGAGGTGCAGCGGCCATAGAGCACAGGTCCGGGCTCGAAGCTATGACAATTTTCTGCAAGGTTGTATTACTATTTTGATCTTCACCATAGACCCATTTAAATTTTTTGTTAAAAAATTTTATCTGGTATTTAGAATATTGTGGGATGATATGTGAGTGAATGAGGGTTGAAAGTTTATAAATTTTGGTCGTTGTTTGTGTTTTTATGGGTCTACAATTTTTTTGTGTTGTACGTTTTCTTTGAAGAAGAAGAGGGGGAAGGAGATGTGTGTAGTAAGGAAGGGGGGAGTGGCTCACTGAATAAGGGTAATAGGGCTTACCCTAACATAGGGACTCTGTACTGCATAAGAGTAAATAGTAGCTACCCTTATGGAGGAAATTCCCTTTATTGCATAAGGGTAACTGGGGGTTACCCTTACACAAGGCACCCCCCTTGCATAAGGGTGTATATATTTTTAAATTTTTTTCTTCAAAAAATTAATTTTCTCTAGTTTTCTTTAATGATTATTTTAAAGTATAAAAAGTGGTTTTTAGGGAAAATAATTTTTTATTTATTTCATATAAATTAATTATAGAATTAATGATTGAATAAATTTTGAAACTTATTATTAATTGTTTAACAAATTAATAGTATAATTAATTATAAAATAAATTATGAAATTATTTTATAAATAATTCATATCCTATAAATGGATATTTGGGGATATAAAAAGGGAGAGATAAACTCATCATTTTCTATGTAAATTAGTCATGAAATTAATTATAAAATAAATTTTTGTATTACTTTATAATTAATTAAAGTTTTATAAATGCAATCAGGGACACTTATTGATGGAGAATGGCCTTTAAAACTGGGGTGATATTGAATAAGGGTTTTTTGGGATACATATACAAAGGGAATAACTCCATAATTGAGGTATATGGTCCTTTAATACATGCCATTTTGGTATTATGAGTTTTTATGGTTTCATGTCATATGCTTTCCTTACACTTTTTAGTGATCATAATTTTAATTTAATAAACTACTTTAATTTAAGTTAAATTACCTTGAGTAGACTAAACAAAGTTACAAGGTCCATGCTGGATCCTTGTGCACTACCTTGATGCCTCAACAATCGATGGGTAAGTCCTTGATTATAATTATATACTTTGTGATATAAAAACCCAAATGTGTGAGATTTAAATGAACTTAGTGATCATAGTGTCCCTTGGTATAGGTTACTTGGTGACCTCTAAGTAGAGGGATGTGGATAATTGGAACGATTGAACCATATAAACCTTACTAGAAATATGAGATACCGTATTGCCGATGGACTAATGGATTTGGGACTTGGGTGAATGTTTCTTCCCATAGCCTGTGAGCACATGGGAGGGTATTACCTAGGTATAATGTGTATACATATATATTTTGGGAATGTGAGGAATAACTAGGATAATTTGGGATGCGAGATAGGTATTATGACATTTTCTTGGAGTGATGATGATAGATATTATCTTGTGAGGCCAGTGTGGTCATATGATGAGTATGAACACATTGAGGGATGTTATTCCCTCTATGTTATGGGCTTGTACTGACTGTTGAGTTTAATATAGGGTAACCCATGAGGGGTTTCTATGCATGGTGTTACCCAAAGAACCTTGGAGGATTCCCCAGTTTTATATGTGTACCCTATAGAGGTTTAGTGTAGTGGTATAAATATAAATGACTAAAGGTGTCAGATTAAATCCCAAATCAATAATGTGATCCCATTATAGATGTAGTGATGATGATGGGTCATGAGATTGAGAATCTGACCTTGGTTATATGATATGGGTTAGGTAAGAGACCAAACCGTATAATTATTATTGTTAGTATTTTTATGAGATGTTATTGAGTAGATGTAGCCCCCAAATATATGATGATAGATTCCAGGGATTACCTCCCAAGGATCTAATGGAACTTGAATAATATAGGATTCTAGGGATTACCTCCCTATTATACAGTGATGCTTGGTTACTGAGGGATTATAGGAATTTCCTCTAGGATCCAGTGATCTAACCTTATGATATAACGATAGATGACTAGTGATTCCTAGGATTGGGTGAGATTCCTAGTGATAATTTATTAGATTCCTAGTGATTCTTAGGATCTAATGGGATTCTTGGTGATAATTTATGATATGACAAGTGATTCCTAGGATCTGGAGGGATGCTTGGTGATGATTTATATAATTCCTAGTGGCTCCTAGGAATCGTTGATGATTTCTAGTTCTATGAGATACCTAGGTTACCTAGGATATAGATATTGATCCTAGAGATGTTATAGGATACTTAGGACACCTAGGATCTAATTATTATACCTAACATGATGGAGTTACAAAGATACTCCCTAGGATTTTACATGATTTTTTTAACTATTTGGGATTCCTAGGATACTCTCTAGGATTCAAAAATTTTATCTGGTGGAGGAATATTTAAGAGTTCCCAAATTTCGATTCGTGTCTCCACGGGGTGATTCATTATGGTCATAGACACTCAAACAATAACTGAAGTAGGTATGGTTGATATTGGGTGTCATGTTAGAACTCAAGGATTGAAAGTTATTATTTATTTGTGTTTCCACACTATATTTATTTATTATATGAGAATATCACATGCTCTTACACAATATTTACTGGTTATGTATGGGACACATTGGTGATTTCATACTGAGTTATACTCACACCATGACACTTGGGTACCCGATAATACCTTATAGTTCACAGGTTCGATTAAGGGGAAGTCCCAGGTTTACATGATCAAGATAATGTAGCTTGGGGGGATTCAGAGATTGGGGTAGGGTACTACATTTTATTTATTATAACATGTCTCTTATTTATTTCTTTTTCACATTATAATTTATGTTATATATGATACTTGGTTGTTTTGGCTATTTTTTCCACTCTAATACGAGGGTATAATATTTCCATGATCACACCTTAGACCATCACTACTATTTAGAAGCCTTTGGTGTATGAGGAGGTTCACCTAAGGTCCTATAGTGAACTGGTCTAGTTATTATAAGGTGATCTCAGAAGATAAGTCACAACATATATGTATGTGTACCTTTTCTAGTTTAGGTTATAGGTTTATTATCATACTTAATTACTTTTAATTATGATGTTAGTAGATATTAATATATCTAATTGATTGGGTATAAGTTTTATTCCTTTGAGAAATTTAAGGAATACAAGAATGAAGTAGAGAATCATCTTGGTATGAAGATAAAGAATATTTTCTTGGATAGAGGTGAAGAATATATTGACCAAGATTTCATTGATTATCTAAAATATTTTGGGATACTATCTCAACTCAATACTTCTCATAGACCACCATGGAATGGTGTCAGTGAAAAGATAAACCACACCATGTTTGATATGGTAAGATCAATGATGAATCATGAAAACCTTCTATTATACTTTTGTGGATACATATTCAATCGACATTAAACACACTAAAATAAGTGTTAACTAAATAGGCATGTATAATCCATATGAGTTATGGTATGAGAATAAATCCATTTTTCACATATGCATGTGTGGTGATGCAAAGTGTCTGTTAATGATAATTCTAGAAATAAACCTGCATCACAAGTAAAAATGTGTATATTTATAGAATATTCTAAATAGATAAGAATATATTATCTATATGATCCCTCATATAGAAAATCAATCATGAAAAAACATTCTATATTTCTAGAGAGGGAGAAAATATCAAAAGAGATTGTGGGAGAAAGACAAAATATGATGAATTTAAGGCATATGATAGATAAGAGTTAGAATAGGAACAAATTCCACAATACATAATGGAATAATTTTCTCTAAAGACACAATTATTCAGTAAGAGTACTTGATTGGTTAGAGAATCGAAGAAATATGGTTTTCTTATCACTAAAGACCGTGACTCCAAAAAACCAAAATTTGGTCAATGTAATTTTTCCCTTACTATAATTATGTTATATGGTTTAAAACACATACATAGTATATATATCCTAATAAAAACATCATTATAATAAATTAATAATTAAATAAGTGATATTTATTGAAATTAAAGAACCTATACTGATGGAATAGTAACTTGACCTTTGGAATAGTAACATGACCATTAGGAATAGTAATCCATACAATAGAATAATAAGCTCTCCTATGAAAGTATAAGTAAAATTTAGGCATATTATAAATTAAAATATGATATAATTATATCATAGTATATGTAAATAAATGTTTTAAAAATGATAAATTAAGTGTTGGTATCTTTGGAAAATATTAATGTTTATTTATAATTTTATAATTAATATAATTATTTAAAATAAAATTTATTTTCATTAAATATTTTTATAAATTAATATTATGTTTATTATAACTATAATATGATTTTATGTGACCTTAAATAAATTTTCAAATAAGAAAAAAATCAATTTTAATCTTAAAAGCATTATTTTTTGAATAAATAATGATTTTATTTAAAAATTAATTTTCTCATGTTTAGAAAATTATATTTTATAAAATGGAGTCAATTTTTGAATTCCACATGTTGAAAAATTGTTAGTATGAATTTTTTATATTTTTATAAAATAGTTAAATATTTGGTCAATAGTGAAATTTGATAATTTACAATATAAGCTAAATACTTGAATTATTGAGTCATGGATGATTTATTGATGAGGTAATAACCCATTAGTTTGAAATATATTAATTTTTTTACTATATCTAGACACAAGAATCAACAATATTAATAATCTCGAGCCTAAATAATAAACTAATGAATAAAATAGATAAAAAACACCCCTCTCCTCCCCAATAAATACCACCCCTCACCACCTCTTCTCCTCACACCTTCCAAGCCTTTAATATTGTCTAAATCCACTATATATACTAAATCTGGGTTCCTCCAGGATGACTTGTCACCTCCACAGGAAGCCACGTCACCTTAAAAAAAAAACTTCCCGCAAATTCCCCCAAGCTATTGGGCTCTTCTGCCGGGATGTGTACTCCGAGCTCAAAGCACTACATTCACATCGCTCTGTTTACCTTCTCTTCCACCCGCGGCTAGGGTTTCCGCATTACTCCATGAGGCTGCGATCCCTCTCCTTCCAGAATCTCATCTCCAGCCGACTGCTCCTCCATGGCGTGCTCCACCTCCGCGTGCTCTGACTTCGCGTGCTCAACCTCGGCGTGCTCCGACTCCGCATCCTCCTCATTTGCGTTCTCCATATCTTCCTGATCCAACTCCGCCTCCTCCGTATATTCTACCTCCACCTGCTCCGCCTGATTTTGCTCCACCTCCACATGCTCCGCCTCCGCGTGCTCCGACTCCACGTCCTCTGCCTCCACATCCTCCGATACCGGCAAGTACACCTTCGGCTCTTCCAGGTATAGGTCCTCTTCTCCCCACTAGCTATTTTATTATCTGTTGTTCAAATGAATTCTTTGATTTTTGTCATATACATGGCTTCCATTCTGCATGCCACAATTTCTTTGATTCTTTGATTTTTAATCTTCTTCTCATTTTATATTTTTGTCTCGTGACCTTTGATAGGAATCCCTCATTCAATTTGGGTTTTCATTGACTGATTGTAGACAAGTTCATGTTTTTGGAAATTTTTCAAAGAAGATTAAGTGGGAATTGAGGTTTCCAATTGGCTATGTGCGACTCATGCTTTGTGGTGCTGAACCCCTATATCAGTTCTTATGATTTTAGGTCAATAGGAATCATCATTTTATTTGACTAATCATGTCTCTTCTGCCTCCACCTGCTTCTGGTCCGCCTCTGCATGCTCTGCCTCCACGTGCTCTGAATCCACGTCCTCCACCTCCACATCCTTCGATACCGGAAAGTACACCTTCTTCTCTTCCTGATATAGGTCCTCCGATCCCCACTAGATATTTTATTATCCATTGTTCGAATGGATTCTTTGATTTTTGTCATCTACATGGCTTCCATTCCGCATGCCACAATTTCTTTGATTCTTTTATTTTTAGTATTCTTCGTATTTTATATTTTGTCTCGCGACCTTTGATAGGAATCCCTCATTCGATTTTGTTTTTCATTTACTTATTGTAGACAAGTTCATGTTTTTGGAAATTTTTCAAAGAAGATTAAGTGAGAATTGAGGTTCCCAATTGGCTATGTGCGACTCATGCTTTGTGGTGCTGAACCCCTATATCAGTTATTATGATTTTAGGTCAATAGGAATCATAATTTTATTTGACTAATCATGTTTCAATGATGGTATTCTAGTGGATAAAAGGGTTTCTTAGAGATCATAGGTAAACCACGTACCCCTATAGTTTTTTTAATAAGTCCGTCCATTGCATTTCTCATGCATCCTAACTTCAATGTGGAGGCCATTTGTATATCCTTCATAATGCCAATAATATTATATTTAAATGGAAAATTTTCCCCCTAAAATCTCAAGAGGTTTATTTGTCTCCAAATATGATGACTACTGGAAATAATATTTTCAATAGAAGTGGTTTTTAACTTGATGGAAACCCTCTGAATTTTTAAGGCAGAAAGAGCAGATAGATTAAGGCACTAAGCCACCCAGCTGCAACTTATCATCTATGGGGAGTCATGAACTGTCCAGATGCAAGTGGTAAGCCTCCCAGAGCATGATATTTATTGATGTTTATGAACCATCCCAGTATTTGAAAATCCCATGACTTTCATTCCTAAAGAAATCAGGTAACATACATAATTTATGGAAGTACTCACCCTTATAACAATTGTTTATTTATTTTTTATTTTTGGTTTTGTTGATTGTGTTCTCCTTCTATTCATCAATACCAATCCCTTTTCTGCATCTTTGACTGTTTTTAGGTTATCAAAGAGTTATGAAACATTCATACTAATTTTTACTATTTCAATACTTCAAGTACACATGTTTCATCTACTCAGCCTTTATTTATTGACCAATCACTGTTAGTCATGTTTACATTCAATTCATCATAGTATGTAATTGTAACTTGTAGCATTCAGAAATACAATTCTAGCAGTGATGTTCCTTATGATTTAATAGATATTACATTACAATCAGTACAATATTCAGCAATTAAATTCTCATTAAAATGATTGACTATCTTTAGAATATATAATGTATACACTCTGATCATAGTACTGCAATCCATGGTTCTATTATATTCCTTTACGATTAAATAAACAGATATAGAATGAAAACATGAAATTCCCATCAAGATCTAGAGAAGGAAGATTTAAAAGAAGGCTACTACGACAACAACTTCAATCAGGTTATATTATTTCTATTCAAGTCTTCATATTGTCCCATTATTTATCAATCATAGGCTTACATATTTACTATAATTTCGATTATATAGGCAGAATATCTCTTGAAAAAATTGATGAAACTGAAGCCGTTACACCAACAAGAATAACTCAAACAAGAACACGTATGGATTTGTCATCTCTACCCAGTAATGGTAAGTTAAATTTAATAAGTCCATTACTTTTTCTTTGATTACCATATTGAAAATAGAAATATCATAACTCTATAATATATTAGCTTCCTGCCTAACAATGTTTATTTTTACTTTACTGACACTTTTACGATAATAATAACTATTGGAAAATATTGTACAGGTGAAGTGGTCACACCAGCTAATAACATAGAATGACGTTGAGGGATTCCATTACCACCTATATCCACTAATGGTTAGTTTCATTTAAAATCTCATTTTTAATTACTTTTTTTTCATACTTCAAAATAGATAACTATGTATTGCTAAAATTTCTCATCTCCCTATTTCACTATCCCTCAACATAGTTTCAATTTTTCAACAATATCTACATGATCAAACAATGAAAGACAACAAATGAATACCATTATACAACACAGTCTTTCATTCTATGAGCATGTTGTCATTGAAATTTTTTTTACTTATATGGTTTATATGTTACACATCTATTTAACGACTACCTATTCCATTATTATTTGTACAAGGTATTAATAAAAATGCTCATACATTTAATGAGTCAGTCGTTGCCTCGCAAATAAAAGTCCATTGCAAAATTTCTTCTTTGTCAGTGCAATATATATTCTTAGTCATGTAACTACATGCCACATACCACTGTTTTTTTTACTGAGGTATTTCTTAAAATGAATTGTAACATCATTTTATCATTTTGTATTTGTGATGATCAAAATTAAAATAGAAAATTATATTTCTATTTGTAGGTTAGTGAACCATATGTTTCATGGAATCGGTATGTAGTTTGTCGATATTGATGAGGTGCTCTCACTTCTAAGATATATCTTTTAAAGGGGTACTCTATTTCAGTTTTTTATAACACAAAAGTATAGTTTAATTTCTGATATAATATAATAAATTTCACATTATTTATTTCATGGAGGCCTTATTTTCCATAAGCATAATTGATCTGGTGGACAACGTTATTCTTATAAGTTAATTTCATTGAATCATGTCTGAATTCGTCCTTCAGATTTCATCTAATATAGATATTTTGTATGATTCTATTCTATCTTGGAACTCTTACACTACATCAGAAGATTTAATAAATTATTTGAAGACATTCGGGTAAGAGTGTATAAAAATTTCTATTTATATTAGAAAAAAAATACACAAAATACTAATTTTTTCCTCATTATTGAACAGGGAGATAAAATCAATGAATCTTCATAAGTAGTGGCATCGAATATATCCAGGTAAAATTTCTTTGGTCTTTAATTTGTTTTATTAACAATTGAAATTATTATTAATGTTATGTTAATTTTAACAATTCATGATTGGAGCATCAAAATATTAGGTCTTCTCGAGGGACTTCAAGCATTGGCATACGATTTGATACTACAAACTTGAATATGTCCACTGCTCAGGTATTCAGTAGTTATATTTAATGACTACTAATTTAATTCCATTAACATAAATACATACGTATTAATTCAATATATAAAGTGTATTCTAAGTCTTTCAAAAAAACTGTTCTTTCCATCTTGTAATTGTCTACAGTTACTGGAGTGTGTACATTTAAATATTAGGATTGTCATAAACATTTCAATTTTTTCTATCTGTTTTATCCTGACAATGAACCACAAAGATGGAACTAACACCTTATCTGGTAACCATTGTTGACAAACCTCTTTATCATGTAATATGTATATTTTTAGTATTTGTTCTATCTGAAATCTATACATTTTATTGAAAAACATGTTTAATATTTTTGAGATCTATAAGCTGTATATTCTTAACATTTTTATCATTTTCTGACAAATTTTTTTAACATTTTCTCACAAAATATGATTTTTTTTGAAAACATGTTTAACATGTCTGTCATGAAATCTACTGATTATTGTGATTTTTGACAATCACGTGTATCATTTAATTTGTACATTTTTTGAACCAGTTTTAGTTTATTGAAGAATACTGTTCATAGATATCCATATAAAGTTTAAATTTGTATTTTATAGTTGGATTATCATATATTTTCAATACTTGTAACAAAAAATTATGACATAAAGCTTTAACTGTTTAAGTTTGTTTGCAGGGTACTCTATAGCCTGGTGTAATCAATTATGGTTGAAGCTGGTTAGGGGAGAGGGGAGGGGAGGGGCTGGGCAGGGGGGAGGGGATGAGAGTGGAAGAACTGGGCAGGGGGGAGGGGGATGGTGGGGGATGGGGCTGGGTAGGGGGGAGGGGCTAGTGGGGGAAGGGGCTGGGCAGTGGGGAGGAGGAGGTGGGAGGGGAAGGTGCTTGGAAGGGGTGGGGGGACAAGCTGGGCAGGGGGGATGGGAGGGGAAGAGTTGGGTTGGGGGGAGGAGGAGGGGGGAGGTGCTAGGAAAGGGGGGAGGGGAAGAGCTGGGCAGAGGGGGAGGGGATGAGAGGGGAAGAACTGGGCAGGGGGAGGGGGTTGGTGGAGGATGGGGCTGGGCAGGAGGGAGGGGCTGGTGGGGGAATGGGCTGGGCAGTGGGGAGGAGGAGGTGGGAGGGGCAGGTTCTTGGAAGGGGTGAGAGGACAAGCTGGGGAGGGGGGATGGGAGGGGAAGAGCTGGGTTGGGGGGAGGAGGAGGGGGGAGGTGCTGGGAAAGGGGGGAGGGGAAGAGCTGGGTAGGGGGGAGGAGGGGGGATGTGCTGGGAAAGGGGGGAGGAGAAGCTGGGTAGGGGGGAGGGGAGGGGTTGGGCGTTGAGGAGGGGAGGGGAGGGGTAGAGGGGACAACCTGCTTAACTATATGATGATATTTTCTACCATCCATGCATTCAAGATCCTTATACCCACTCCATATTAAATCAAGCTTCCAATCGTGATGTATACCACATTGTAAATATGATTACCACATAATATGGTTTTTTACAATGTAATTATCATTTTAAAGTTATTGAATTGTTGTTTTTTAGTTACCAGTAGTTATTCTACTTCATGAAGTGAGCACATGTTGTTTTTAAACCAAATGAATGTTTTTTCATAGGATTCTATTTGCAGTGAATGTAGGCCTTCACTGAACATGATATTGGCTACACCTACAACCATTTATATGACATGAGTTCTCACAAAACGATGGTGATCAACTATAAGTATCATCTTACTCCATTTTTTTGTGCTATGATTTATTAATGGTTGTTTTTTAGAATTTAGAAAAACATGATTGGTATTTTACAGTCACCCTCTTGTTGTAGGTGGGTCCATTGTAGGAGTCTACTTGATTGCAACTGAAGAAATTTAATGGATGGATGGATACTTTTGGTTAAGCTGGTTTGTCATTGCCTTCATTTTTACACATTGATATATTTGTGTATTACGTCTTTTTTCTTGGTGTTTTATTGCTCCTACAATTAAAATTATAACTACTTTAGTTAGCTTCTAGATTTTTCATGTTATGTTCGAAACGAGGCTAATTGAAATTATGGTAAGATTCAAATGGCTGAATGTTTTTTTTTAAATTTTCCAGATCATTTTCCCTATCTCTATTTGCATGGTCGTGTGATTTTTCAACCATAGTAGAGGCAGAAAGTGGTGCTATTGTGTATGTATGATATCTAAATTTTTTTTCCGAATTTGTAACCTGTTTCTACAAGCATGTGCAGGTACCAGTTTACTACCAACCATCAACCACCAATACTTGTCTACTGCAGCACCATAGGAACCCAATTTTGGAAGGTTTTTGCTACCACAATTTATTGAATTTAGTTTCATTCCAAAGGGAACACCATATAATATTATAGTCTTCTGTTAATGTATTATTTTTCACCCAACTCTTTTCTAAATAAACAATGTGTACAATGACATTAATGTGCAGGTATCTCTAAATGTCATTAAATGTGAAGGTTTTATGTCACTGTTATCCAAGATTTGATTTACTCATCTTTGCAATGGACCTTTGAGAGACTATATAGGTAAATATCTCCTTTGTTGGTTGTTAATATGTTAAATAGGAACTACATTTAGGAAGACACACTAATGTGTTTATTTTCTTGAGTTCTGATTGTATCATGTGCAATTCTATTATAGGATATATTTGTGTTTTGAACTAATATTTTTCAGTTACTCATTTTTTCAGTGCATGTGAAGGGGGTGCATACTCGGATGTGGTGGTTCCTACTCTGAAGACCACACCCACTAATGGACTGGGGTTGACCTACGGGAACTGTCTAGCTGCTGATAGGTTAACTACAACACCTGTTTGGGGTTATAAAACCAAAAATTCTTCTCCCTTTCATTTAATTTTATTTACTTTAGTTAATCCTCTACTTAATAACAGTTTTTTCCTCTTTTATGGGCTAGACAAAAATTGGACAGCACCTCACGCAGCTGTTGAAGATCGATTCATACTGTTAGAAGCTAAAATAAACATCCATATTCCTGTTTTTTCTTTGTTTTCAATGTAGTTTATGGTTTATACATTCCTCTTTTGGTTAATGGGTAGGGGAGGGGAGGGGAGGGGCTGGGGAGGTTGGAGGGGAGGGGAAGGGAGGGAAGGGGAGGATGAGGGTAGGGGGGAGGAGGCTTCTGGGGGAATAGGTAGGGTAGGGGGGAGGGGAGGGGAGGGGAGGATTAGGGTAGGGGAGGGGAGGATTAGGGTAGGGGGGAGGGGGCTGGGCAGGACACAGTGGAGGGGAGGGGAGGGGGGAGGATGAGGGAAGGGGGAGGGATTACTCTCATATCCCATGTAATCAAATTAATCATTAGAACCATTTAAAGAAATTAAGGATTCAAATTTGATGAACTAGGAGTGGATGTAGCATATTTAGGAGACTTTTGTGTTTTTTTCTAGCAAAATATTGAGTTTTTATAATCACATGTTGTTTGTTACATTAAGATTTCTATCTCAATAAATGACTTCATATTGTTCCTTCTTTTCCATTATATGTACCATTCATTTTTTGTTTTAAACATGCCTTACACATTTAATTTGTTAAAATCTATATCAGTTTGCAGATATTTTTTGTAATGGGTGTTACAGAAAAGTCTCACTATTTAGTTAATTTTAGAATTGTCATTTTATATTTACTATACATTTTAACTCAGCTATAATTTGGATCAAAATTCTATGATTCATTTACAATTCCATTTTTTTAATTTCCTTTTACATTTCATTAAATAATTTTTTTCATATTTACTTTGTAAATTTAATTCATTAAGTTATTGTATTTTACTTTTAATTAACAATTCCAGCATAGAATTTACCAGATATTTTTTTTCTTATCAAAACCATATCCTATTCTTTTTTATGGGATATTTAGGTGAATGTTCCCTATGGGTATTTACTAACTCTATCATTACTGCATATACATGCTGTTAAAATAGTGGTGGATCTAGTAAAGAAACACTTCATCCATCAAGTCTTTGGGTAATTTTATTCTAGATATCATTTTCATGAATTTACTATTCTTGAGTGCTGCCAAATCTCTGTACAAATGCTATTTCCTAATTACATGTAATGCATTTTTTGGCAGGGAAAATGATTTCTAGGATGGTAACCATTTCAATCGTTTCATAGAGAATGAAGCATTCATCCCAAAATGCTATAATTTATGACGAACTACAAATGATTATAAGCCCAAATCTGGTAATGTAGATGTTCGGTTAGATCAAAACATCACATTTTATAGGTCAGAACAAGTCCTGATCATGATTTTCCTCTATTATTGAGTCTGTTACTATATGCATATGGAAGTCCTTTCAAATAACTTACACCTATATTCTTGAATCTATTTAATTTATATTCATCTGTGCATATATAAAGTTTTATAGAATGATTTAATCTACCTCTGTCCAATCCTTTATCAATTCAAATATCTTGAATTTGTCATTATTTTGATTTACCTGAAGGATCCAACAGTGATGTTAATGGCGATCCGGTGGGAGGGAGGATTTGGTGTTTGGTGATCACGTCTCCTACTGCTCACACTCTTCACCCTCCTCTTTTCTTCCTGGATCTTATAGGGACAACAATACCCACCCGTGCGTGTCTCACCACCATAGGGCAATAATCCTGGTACCCGTAATTGATGCTTGCGAACTGTAATTCCCAATATGTGGCTGCTTCTCCTTCACCTACCTGTCTGGATGTTTAGTTTGATTTTTCTAGGTTTGTTTCCTTTTTAATAAACTGGTCTTTGCTTTGTTATCTTCAAGGATCCAACAGTGATGTAATTAATCCATGGGGTGGAAATATACTTTGCAGCACTGATACAAACCCGGGGAGCTGAATTTGTTTTTGCAGGAACAACATAGCTTCCTGAGGACCTGTTTCTGAGATGATAGGATGCAATATGAAGCTGTTTCAATAGTATTTAATTTAATTTTTTTACAGTATACAACAATATTTGTTATGAAGATGTCACGACCTACCCTTGGGGCCCGTGCCGTGACTACCACGAGCCCGCCTTCCATAGGCCAGGGGCTAGTGACTAGCACCAAGGCGTAATTCCCCGTATAAAGGGAAGGAATTGCCTTTGTAAAGTAACAAACACCATAGAGAAAGCAAGCAGAAGTAAACACTAAGTAAAAACTGGGTACAAAAGAAAGTGCGGTAAAGTAAGTGGGCCTGAATACAAACCCAAACTGAAAGTAAAGTACAACTAAAAAGGGGAGTACAACAACTGAAAAGTAAATCTGCAGCCTCGAGCCGTCCACTGGAAGTCCCACATGAAGGGTGGGTACAAATAGCCTCCACAGCTCCTCCGGTCCAGCCGTCCTCTCCGAGTACGCCCCACCCTGTGGTCTACCTCTGGGTACCGACCTGCTCCTCGTGCCTCAACCACGATTAGCGCTGTCCATCGTCTACATCCAACACAAGTAGTGCGGGCATAGCCCGTGCAGGGGTGAGTATAAGCTACTCAGTAGGGACCCCAAGACCCCCGAAGGTCTCACAAAATCCAAAAAGGATAATCCACAAAGGAAAGATACCATCATGAAGTAACATCCAATACTACTTAGGTATATTCCCATACATATACCTAGGTCATCAATTCTCGTTCGGCTCCAACATTCGAGCCCAAGTAAAACCCAGTCCACACAGGAAAACAAAACCAAATCCACACAGGAAAGCATAACATAATCCACACAGGTTATCAAGTCAAACTTATCGAAGATAAGGATTGAAAATAAAGACTCAGCTCACACAGGTATACTTCTTCAGGATGTCAAAACCACGAATGCTAGAGAACTCCTCCTTTGTCGAGTATAGTGGGCCTGTCACTACAACCAAGCGTGCCGAACTCCTCCTCTGTCGAGAATTGTGGGCCTGCTACTACAACCAAGCGCTCCCCCACATAGGCTCCAGAGGTACTCCTTCTGTTGAGTACCGCGGGTCTGCCGCTACAACCAAGCACTCCTTCGCCGTGGGTCTGCCGCTATAACCAAGCGCTCCCCCTCATAGCCTCCAGAGGTACTCCTTCTATTGAGTACCGCGGGTCTGCCGCTACAACCAAGTGCTCCTTCTCCGTGGGTCTGCCGCTACAACCAAGCGCTCCCCCTCATAGCCTCCAGATGTACTCCTTCTGTTGAGTACCGCGGGTCTGCCGCTACAACCAACCGCTCCTCCACCGTGGCTCTGCCGCTATAACCAAGCGTTCCCCCTCATAGCCTCCAGAGGTACTCCTTCTGTTGAGTACCGTGGGTCTGCCGCTACTACCAAGCGCTCCCCCTCATAGCCTCTAGAGGTACTCCTTCTGTTGAGTACCACGGGTCTGCCGCTACTACCAAGATCTCCTCCGCCGTGGGTCTGCCGCTACAACCAAGCGCTCCCCACTGGGCTATCCGAAATACACTGAGTCGATAGATCAGCAGTCATCAAGTCTCAGCCAGCTACTAGGTCTCTGCACTATGCTAGCTCGTCACCGGGAGGATCCGCTCCACGAGCTACTGTTCGATACTCCAAGTATCACGAAGTTCCACGAAGAAGTATCTCAAAGGACCGCCTCGTCATAGGGGTCTCAACGCAACAGACGGATCGTTAGTCGGACGCCCGGTCTGTGAGTTACTAGCCTTTTCGTCCTAGGGGCCCGGTTGGTTTCATGTGCGAACCAACCTGGTCGTATCTCGACTGTACCCCGAACTCTCATAGGGAATTCTCATAGGGACCATTTCTCAACGTGATCACCAATGCCGCTGACGGTTCGTCAAACGGACATCCAGTCTGAAAGCTATCGGCTTTTCCGTTCCAGGGGCCCGGTTGGTTTTTAAGTCAAAACGAACCCGACCGTCCTCCAACTGCGTCCAAACCTCGAGCGGAGTAAGCCAAAAGGTCCGTTTCACTTAGAAGAATCCATCAAAGTCGACGACACATCAATCGAACATCCAGAGTTCAAGTTATGAGCGTTTCCGCTCCGAGGGCCCGGTTGGTTTTGTGTACGAACCAACCCAGCCGAACACAAAGTCCCCCAAAACCTTGAGTATAATATACCAAAATGGCCGTCTCGATCCAAGGATCTCTACGCAGCAGACGGTGCGTCGACCGGAGGTCCGCAGCCCAAGATATGTATAGAAGACCAATGGAGGTTCGGTATTAGGGGGTTCGGGCCCGGTCCGACCCGGCCCGATACCCCCAGGTTCGGCCCGAACCAGGTCGAACCGAACTGGGTATGGGTCCGGCCCGGCCCGGCCTGGCCGCGGCCCAGGCTGGCGGTCCGACCGGGCAGCTCGGCCCGGCGAACTGGTGCTGGCCAAGCGGCCGTGCAAAAGGGGGGAACCGCCCCCCCTGGACGAACCGCGACCCCGCGTGGGGGCCACCCTTTTCCAACGGATGCGGCCGGTTGTCGCGATCCACCTCCTCCGGTCCCGCGCGGTCGCGGGACTGCTGGCCTGCCGCCGCGGCTCTTTTCGGCGGCGCGCCGGGCGCCGTCGTCTCCTGGCGGCAGGCCGGTGCCGGCCGCCGCCTCCTGCCGCCGGCGCCTCCGTGCCGGCGAGGTGCGCTGGCGGGTTGCTCCGCGGACCACCGGACGAGCTCCGGTGGTCGTATTTGCCTGCCGTCTTCGCCAACGGCACTCCCAGGACCGATTCTTAACTGCAAAGACCTCACAACGCTCGTGCAGCCTACTTCATCATCGCCCGCTAATCCGCACACCAAGAACGAAGGGGCGGTGGGTTCAGACTTGTTCGTTGGTCCGCACCCACCGCGTTAGCGGTTTTAAAAGTCTTCTGACAAATATTTAAGCATACGCCGTGGGAATAAATAAAAAATATTTAATTGAATAAAAACCCCTACCTCAAGCGTCGTTGAGCGAGGGTTCGTCGTGGAAAAGCACGTCGCAGAAGAAGGCGTCGCGGAAGAAGCGTCGCGGAAGGGGCGTCGTTGATTTCTGAGGATCCGGCGTTCTTCGCGTTCTTCTCTGAGGAGGAAGAACTTCAAGAGCCTGAGAATTCTCCCTAGCCTCTCAACACCACTTCCTAATAAAAATAAGAGTTATCTTATTTTTATTTCACAAGCCTTGCATTTTAAAAATTCAAAAACGAACGAAACAGTTAAGTGAATTTAATTGCAACGCTTAAACCACGACATTAAAGAGGCGTTTCTTAACCAGAATAAACACACGGTTTGACTTCATTAAAAAGGGGGGTGTGGGTGCGTTACTTAGAAGAAAAGAAACGGTGGGGCTCGTGTGGGCCCCACATCACAAATATCCTACCAAGTAGGTAGGATATTGTGGGTCCCACTTCCAACACTTAGCTTAGTTTAAACAACTTGAAGTAAAATAAAAATTGTGCGTCCAATTTTTATTTTATTCCTTTACTTAACCCCAAAATTTAAAAACCACACTCGAGCAAACACAACTTTGGAAAAGGTGTTTCTAAGCAATTACTGGTGCTGTTATTCCATCGGTGCCCTCAGAATTCGATTCTGAGCACTGGTTCAAAAGTTAGAAAAACCCACTCGTTCATTCACTGAACGTACCCAAGCTAAACTTTGGAAAATGATTCCGGGCACACCAGGCCTCGGAATCAGGTACCGTCAGAAACTGCGTTCTTGTAAAATCCCAAAGAAAATTAAGAAAAAAAATTTCCCTTGAATTTTACGGGTCTTTACATTACTCCCACCTCAAGGATTTACGTCCTCGTAAAGCTTTAACACAACCTAGGGTTACAAAAGCGGTACTGAGCACGCATCTGAGCCTCCCGCTCCCAAGTTCTCTCCTGGAGGTTCCCATGCTGCCATCTGATGCGCACTATAGGAATCGACCGTCCACGTAGGACCCGCTCCTGTCGATCCCCAATCTCTATCGGGACCTCCGCAAAAGTCACCACATCGCCAATGTCCAGCTCCTCATGGTCGATGATATGCGAAGGGTCGAACACGTATCTCCTCAGTTGAGATACATGGAAGTCTTCATGCACCTGGTGTAACTGAGGTGGATGGGTCAAGCAGTGAACCACCTCACCTACCCTGCTGAGGACCTGAAAAGGTCTACTGAACCTCGGAGACAACTTGTCGCCTCAGCCACATCTCCATAACTCACGTCGAGGTGAGACCCATAGGGAAACGTGGTCACCATCCTCAAACTCTAGAGGTCTCCGCCTCCTTTCAACACTAGAATTTTGCCGGCTCTGAGCTATCCTCATCCGCTCTTGGATGGATTGGACTTTTCTGGTCCTATAAGAGCTGCTGAGATTTCTTCTTTGCCGATAAGAGAAATCCAGTCTCATCCCCTGGATGAACCACGTTCCTCGACTAATACAGTCAATCCCAATATGGATGATACTAACCCATACCAAGGATGACGTCGTAAGGCCTCGACGCTACTACCAAGAGATCCAAATGTTACTCTCGCCTCCAAGTTTTGAGTCACACTGTCAGCATCAGTGTGTGGTCATTGGGTCTCCTCCAGTAGGTATCTCAAAGTGAGGGTGAAGTCAACAGTTTTTAAACCGGAACCTCTTAGTAACAACATAAAGAGAGGACAGGAAGGTAAACACCACAAGAAAGGTGTCTTTTATTACTGCAGCTCAAAGTACAAACACACAAAGCATCTACAAAAAAACATCAACAAAGCTAGAAGCAACATAACCAAAAGTCTCCAGGTCTGGAGCTAGTCTCTCTCCTGTCCATCTGCTCCCGGAGCTCCATGATCATAGGCCTCAGCTGCCTGAAGCTGAGCTCTCCCATGTCCACCAGTTCCCTACGGTCAGGGTGGACCTCCTGGTGGTGGTGGTGGCAACACCTCGAAGCGTCGCCCACCTCCAGCTGCACGGCCAGCTCCCCTGCCACGGTCTCCTACTCCATGCGGTCCGCCTCGATCGAACCTCTACCACTGCCTGGGAGGTCCTTCGTTCAACTGCTGGTCATCCGTATGGCGGGTTGGACAGTAACGAGCCATGTGACCAACCCCGCCGCATGAGTAACACTGTCCGCTCATGGTAAGTCGTTGTCCACCCCGGGTGCCTCGCACAAACGATCCTGTGTCATGCGGTCGACCACCTGTAGGTCTAGTCCTCTTGGACCCCTGTGTCATCTATCTACTGCCCGTTGCAGAAGGCTCTGCCGCATGCCGGCTAGTGGTGGGTCCTGCTGCTGGAGACTGCTCAGTAAGGAGACTCTCCACTATGATGGCTCGCTCCAACACCCCTGTCTATGTCGGAATGATGTGAGAAACAACTGAAGCTCTGATCTCTCGCCTGAGCCCCTGCTCGAAGGTTCGGGCCCTGAATAATGGGTCCCGTACCATGTCCGTCGAATAACGTGAGAGATCGGTAAACCTCGCCGCGTACTGGGCTACTGTCATGCTTCCCTTCCGCAGCTGTAGTAGCTCCTGGATGTGCACCGCATGGAGGATGGCTGGGAAGAACTCTGAGCGGAAAAGGCTCTCAAAGTCCGTCCAAAGGAGAGATGCCTCGTCATGCACCTGGAGCATCAAGCTCCACCATCTTCCTGCTGCCGCATGCAGGAGGCTTGCTGCAAGGACCACCATAAGGTCAGCTGGTGTCCCTACCAAACGGAAAACTCGCACAACTGCCTCCAGCCAATACTCGGCTGCCTGAGAGTCCGTCTCCCCACAGAACCTGGGCGGTCGCTGATGCTGAAACTCGTGCAGTGCACTAAGGCGACGTGCACCGTCAGCGGCTGGGGCTGGTAGCATCGGTGGCTCGGCGGGTAGAGGTACCACCGGTGCCTCTGCTGTCAAAGGGCCCTGTACCGAGGGCTCGTCGCTTGGTGGGATGTCGTCACGTACAACGCTCGGAACACTAGCTAGCTACCGTCGTGGGGCCATCCTGAAAAGAAACAGGTGCGCCACAGTCAAACAGTATACCTGGTGAGCTGACACAAAGTAATCTCAAAGAAAACTTGAAACACACAGGAAATCAATGTTTTCATGCATTAAGTCAAAAATCAGAAGTCAGGGTCCTGGTGTACGGATACGTCAGCCGCCGCACCAGTACTGGACTCCCTGGACTGATAGCCACACTCAATACTCTTAACACTATTACTTCACATAGAAAAAGACCAGATTCCTGAGTTCTGAGGTAGAACTGAACTCCTCTGATACCATTTTGTCACAACCCGCCCTTAGGGCCCGTGCCGTGACTACCCCAAGCCCACCTTCCATAGGCCAGGGGAAGGCGACTAGCACCAAGGCGTAATTCCCCATATAAAGGGAAGGAATTTCCTTTCTAAAGTAAACAAACACCACAGAGCAAGCAAGCAGAAGTAGACACTAAGTAAAAACTGGGTACAAAAGAAAGTGAGGTAAAGTAAGTGGGCTAGAATACAAACCCAAACTGAAAGTAAAGTACAACTGAAAAGGGGAGTACATCAACTGAAAAGTAAAGCTGCAGCCTCGAGCCGTCCACTGGAAGTCCCACCTGAAGGGTGGGTACAGATAGCCTCCACAGCTCCTCGGGTCCAGCCGTCCGCTCCGAGTATGCCCCGCCCTATGGTCCACCTCCGGGTACCGACCTTCTCCTCGTGCCTCAACCATGATCAGCGATGTCCATCGTCTGCATCCAACACAAGTAGTGCGGGCATAGCCCGTGCAGGGGTGTGTATAAGCTACTCAGTAGGGACCCTGAGACCCCAAAGGTCTCCCAGAATCCACAAAGGAAAGATACAATCATGAAGTAACATCCAAAACTACTTAGGTATATTCCCATACATATATCTAGGTCATTAATTCTCGTTCAGATCCAACATCCGAGCCCAAGTACAACCCAGTCCACACAGAAAAACACAAAAAAATCCACACAGGAAAGCATAACGTAATCCACAAAGGGTATCAAGTCAAACTTATCGAAGATAAGGATTTAAAATCAAGACTCAGATCACACAGGTATACTTCTTCATGATGTCAAAACCATGGCTGCTGGAGAACTCCTCCTCTATTGAGTACAGTGGGCCTGCCGCTACAACCAAGCGCGCCGAACTCCTCCTCTGTCGAGAATTGTGGGTCTGCTGCTACAACCAAGCGTTCCCCCACATAGGCTCCAGAGGTACTCCTTCTGTTGAGTACCGCGGGTCTGCTGCTACAACCAAGCGCTCCTCCACCGTGGGTCTTCCGATACAACCAAGCGCTCCCCCTCATAGCCTCCAGAGGTACTCCTTCTGTTGAGTACCACGGGTCTGCCGCTACAACCAAGCGCTCCTCTGCCGTGGGTCTGCCGCTACAACCAAGCTCTCCCCCTCATAGCCTCCAGAGGTACTCCTTATGTTGAGTACCGTGGGTTTGCCTCTACAAACAAGTGCTCCTCCGCCGTGGGTCTGCCGCTACAACCAAGCGCTCCCCCTCATAGCCTCCAGAGGTACTCCTTCTGTTGAGTACTGCGGGTCTGCCGCTACTACCAAGCGCTCCCCCTCATAGCCTCCAGAGGTACTCCTTCTGTTGAGTACTTTGGTTTTGCCACTACTACCAAGCGCTCCTCCTCCATGGGTCTGCCCCTACAACCAAGTGCTCCCCACTGGGCTATCCGAAATACACTAAGTCGATAGATCAGCAGACGTCAAGTCTCAGCCAGCTACTAGGTCTCTGCACTCTGCTAGCTCGTCACCGGGAAAGTCCGCTCCATGAGCTACCGGTCGATCCTCTAAGTATCACGAAGTTCCACGAAAAAGTATCTCAAAGGACCGCCTCGTCATAGGGGTCTCAACGCAACAGACGACGCGTCAGTCGGACGCCCGGTCTGTGAGTTACTAGCCTTTTCGTCCCAGGGGCCCGGTTGGTTTCGTGTGCGAACCAACCCGGCCGTATCTCGACTATACCCTGAACTCTCATAGGTCATGCTCATAGGGACCATTTCTCAACGTGATCACCAATGCCGCTGACGGTTCGTTAAACAGACGTCCTGTCTGAAAGCCATCAACTTTTCCGTTCTAGGGGCCCGGTTGGTTTTTAAGTCAAAACCAACCAGACCATCCTCCAACTGCATCCAAACCTCGAGCGGAGTAAGCCAATAGGTCCGTCTCACTTAGAAGAATCCATCAAAGTCGACGACACTTCAATCAGACGTCTGGAGTTCAAGTCATGAGCATTTCCACTCCGAAGGCCCGATTGGTTTCGTGTACGAACCAACCCGGCCAAACACAAAGTCCTCCGAAACCTTGAGTATAATATACTGAAACGACCGTATCGATCCAAGGATCGCTACACAGCTGACAGTGCATCGATTGGAGGTTCGCAGCCCAAGATATGGACAGAAGACCGATGGAGGTTCGAGCCCTGTCCGACCCGGCCCGATACCCCCAGGGTCGGCCCGAACCGGGTCGACCCGAACCGGGTCCGGGTTCGGCCAGCTTGGGCGCGGTCCAGCCCGGCCCGGGCACGGCCCGACCCGGCCGGGGCGCGGCCCGGCCCGGACTGGGCGTGGCCCGGCCCGGCCCGGCCCGGCCTGGGCCCGGCCTGGGCGCGGCCCGACCCGGCCTGGGCGTGGCCCGGCCCGGCCTGGGCGCGGCCCGGTCTGGCGGTCCGGCCGGGCGGCTCAGCCCGGCATGCTGGCGCTGGCCAAGCAGCTGTAAAAAAGGGGGGAAAATGCCCCCCTAGACGAACCGCGACCCCTTGTGGGGGCCACCCTTTTCCAACGGACGCGGCCGATTGCGACATCCCGCCTCCTCCGGTCCCGCACGGTCGCGGGACTGCCAGCCTGCCGCCGCGGCTTCAGCCGCGGCGGCTCTTCCAGGCGGCGCGCTGGGCGCCGCTGTCTCCTAGCGGCCGGTTGGTGCCAGCCGCTGCCTCCTGCCACCGGCGCCGCCGTGCCGACAAGGTGCGCCGGCGGGTTGCTCCGCGGACCACCGGACGAGCTCCAGTGGTCAGATTTTCCTACCGTCTTCGCCAACGGCCCTCCCGGGACCAGTTCTTCCCTGCGAAGACCTCACAATGCTCGTGCAGCCTGCTTCATCGTCGCCTGCCGATCCGCACACCAAGAACGAAGGGGCGGTGGGTTCGGACTTGTTCGTTGGTCCGCACCCATCGCGTTAGCGGTTTTAAAAGTCTTCCGACAAATATTTAAACATACACCGTGGGAATAAATCACAAAGATTTAATTGAATCAAAACCCCTACCTCAAGCGTCGTCGAGCGAGGGTTCGTCGCGGAAAATCACGTCGTGGAAGAAGGCATCGCGGAAGAAGCGTCGCGGAAGGGGCGTCGTTGATTTCCAAGGATCCGGCGTTCTTCGCGTTCTTCGCTTTCTTCGCGTTCTTCACCGAGGAGGAAGAAATTCAATATCCTGAGAATTCTCCCTAGCCTATCAACACCATCGCCTAATAAAAATAAAAGTTATCTTATTTTTATTTCACAAGCCTTGCGTTTTAAAAATTAAAAAACGAACGAAACAGTTAGATGAATTTAATTGCAACGCTTAAACCGCCACATTAAAGAGGCGTTTCTTAACCAGAATAAACGCACGATTTGACTTCATGAAAAAGGGGGGTGTGGGTGCGTTACTTAGAAGAAAAGAAACGGTGGGGATCATGTGGGCCCCACCTCACAAATATCCTACCAAGTGGGTAGAATATTGTGGGTCCTACTTCCAACACTTAGCTTAGGTTAAACAACTTGAAGTAAAATAAAAATTGTGCGTCCAATTTTTATTTTATTCCTTTACTTAACCACAAAATTTAAAAACCACACCTGAGAAAACGCAACTTCGGAAAAGGTGTTTCTAAGCAATTACCGGTGCTGTGATTCCATTGGTGCCCTCATAATTCGATTCCGAGCACCGGTTTAAAAGTTAGAAAAACCCGCTCGTTCGTTCACTGAACGTACCCGAGCTAAACTTTGGAAAATGATTCTGGGCACACCGGGCCTCGGAATCAGGTGCTGTCAGAAGCTGCGTTCTTGTAAAATCCCAAAGAAAATTAAGAAAAAAAATTTCCCTTAAATTTTACAGGTCTTTACAGAACAAATTTAATGCCACTAACTGTACAGAAAGGCATGTTTATTCATAGTATAGGAAAAAAATTGTATCTATACAATCACTTTGTTTCATTAATTTTTGATGACATGTATATATACATTATTTTACTTTCACATTTCCTATAATACATCTAAAAATTTTACCATTTCTTTTTTAATATTATGTATTCAAATTGTATACAATACATTAAATTGTCTTTATATATTTTTATGATTCAATTTAATGTTGTCATGTAATATGAAGTGGGTGTCAACTATGTGTCTCCATCTATTTATTTTAGTCAATTGCATATTTTGTATCATATTTTCCTGTGATATCTACGTCATTTTTTACATATTGTTCCATATACATGATGAAAAGTTTCAGTCCATTTAAGTTTTTCCAAAACATCCCACTCATTCAATTTATTATTATTTCATTTATTTTCACATTTTTCTTTTTTATTATTTCAACCACTATTTTAATTCTGATTTCTCTTCCATTTTTTATTTCAGTGCCCGCATTTTAGTTATTGTGAATGAAATTGTAAATGAATTCCAATCTTCATCCTCAAAATTTAAAAATTAAGATATTTTGACTATATTCTTTTTCTTTGTCAACTATTTGAAAGGTGTTTTTATATTATATGCACTCCAATACCATTATCATACACCATTAATTTTTAATTAAAATTTACTGTTTCTTCTCAACTTTTATAAATATTAATCTCTTATTAAAAACTACTGCTTCCATGCAGTCAGTCTTTCTATAACTTTTATTCCTTATGGAATGTTACTCATTATGTAACTTTTGTTCCTCAATATCAGTAACTTTTATTCCTACATTATGTATTTTTAATTTTTTTCAAATGTTTTCAATATTAATATTAATAAGTATATTTGATAAATGGTATTCGATTATTAATAATGAGAAATAATATGTAGAGCCTTGAAAATGCACGAGCGAGTACTAGTTCTTCCTAATTCCCTTATAATCCTATTCCCCATGTTCAGGAGATTATGGTCTAAAAAAAACAAAAAAACCAAGTGCCTTAAGAAGTTTCTCAAGGAGAATAAATTCAAGATGTAAAATCCTCTTTCGCTCTCTTTTAATTTATTTTCAGTTTATTTTATTCTGTTATCCTATCCTCACATACCTATACAAAAGTGGAATGATAAATCTAGTATCTTATATATATTGGGATGTTATTGTGTTAATGAAATAAACCATCATCAAATCTCTTATCTCCTCCTTTTATTCTAAAAATAAAAACATCGCCCGTGACATGTCGATTCACCGCCTTCATGGATGATGATTTTTCATTTTCCATTACCACCTTCAAGGATTGTCATAAAAACAATATAATAGTTAATAAATATTTTTAAATGTATTTTATAAGCTATTTTATGTTCTGTAACTAACATATATACATGATATTAAATAATAAAACAAAAATAGTTTGTGATGATCAAAAAACCACCAAAATAATCCATACAGTTATTATTAATGCTTTATCTAATGAATCATACTAAAATATAAAAATGATATACAAGTTCATTTAAAATTATGTGTGTTCATTAATAGAATATAATATCAATTCTTTATAATTATTATCATTTTACATGAACTTCCATACATGTGTATAAGTGAACCGACCATGAAAACCAAGAAAATGAACGCTTTTGAAACAATGAAATTGAACCCTATAACTCATAAAAAAGGATATAAAAGAACTTAATAAAACTATAATAAATCTAGTAAATGTATAATAGGTTATATATTTAGTAATTAAAAAATAAAATTTGATTATATATGATATTAAAGTGAAGAAAAAATTCAAACATAAGGTAAGGGTATTCTTGAACCCAACTCCTTTTATTTGGGTTATTCCTCTTTCATGCCAAATTTCAGTGTGCATATTATTTTAATATTCCTCAAATATAATTTAATATTAAAACCTTTTTATTTTATGGTACATACATGTTTCCAATAATATTTTATGACAAATACAAATATTTTACAAAAGAAAACTTCTTTCTAAAACACATTTTGACTCCTATTGAGTTGTTTCTTCTTCGCTTAAGAAGGATTAATCTTATACCAAATATGTTTTTTCACTTTTCATTATAGAACCCCAAGTTTATTCATGATTCATGAAATAATTATTAAACCAATTCCTTTACATAGGTTACTTCATGACTTTGACTGATATACATTCTATGTGGCATGAAATATTTTGTAAATGTTATGATGTGATGAGTGTGCCCAGAATTATATAGTGATTTAATGCTTTGGGTAATGTGATGTATCTCATGAGATAATGTGAAATATGCATAAAAATGATTCTATATTTGTTCACAATGTTGATTTAATGATTATGAACATATGTTATGTGTGAACATGATGTTGGCTTTGTTCATAACTATGTGTGGTATTTGACCACTAAGACATGATGTTTTATTTTTATGCATTTCCACATTCCATCCCTTTATCAAATGATTCCTCTCATGGTTATTATATTGATCCTATTATTATGTCATGGTGATTATGATTATTATCACTGATGTTATATTGATCCATTCCCTTATTTATCCTATTATAGGGATTTTATCTAACCCCATTCTTTGATGTATATCCCTAGGTGACTACATGTACTAAGGAGAACTTGAGATTTAGAAGGATAAATAAGAAGAATTTAAATAAATGTTTATGTTTTATTATGCATGAGTGATTTATGGTTCTAATTTTTCTAAGATACTAAACCTTTTGATCATGGTTTTGTAACTCTATTATGTTTTTTATCATTAAAATGATGTAATTGTTATGTGAGAAAAAGTAGGGTCACTATAGTTGGTATCATAGCATGGATTAGTTAATTTGAGAATTAGGATTAAAGAAAATTTGTGATAACCCTTTGTATGATACTAAGTATATATAAGTACCTAAGAATATTTGTTTTAGAAAAATGATAAACATATAGATCCCATAAGAAATGCCTTTATAGTTAATTGCAAAAAGGAATAAATTATTTATTCATTTATTATTGACATATGTTTTTTTCAAACCTTTTCTATTTTAGAAAATAGTGGTAATGAGGAGAAACCATGCCAAAAAATCATGTGAAGTACAATTAAACTATTGTGTGAACAACATCCCCAATTCCTTGGGAGGTGGAGTTCAAAATTTCAGGGTGATGCCTACCCAGCTACCCCAGGCTGTGAAAAATTACCTAAATAACATGGAATGTACACCTTTACTAAGAGTTAGAAATTGGTTATCAAATATTTTATGAGGCAATGAACACCAACCTTTATTGGGTATTCCGATCCACTAGTTGCGAAATAGCGAGTGAAATCAATAGAGAAGATATTTTCTGTGCTCCATTATTATGAGAAGGAAAAGGTGAATCTAGACTTCTATCATTTAGATGGAGAGTACGATAAATGGTGGTAATTGATTAAGAACACCAAGATAAAGGATGAAATTGAAGAGATAAAGTGGGAAGACTTTAAGAAAATATTTTTTAATAAGTATTTCCCTTGAACTCTCTGAAAAAATATGGAGATAGAATTTATATAGATGAAGTAAAAGGAAGGTGAATCGGTCACGAATTATGAAGAAAACTTCATAAGGTTTGAAAGGTATGACTCGGGGTTTGTTATCAACAATGATAGAAAAATATATAGACTCTTTAGTGGTTAAAAACCACACCTTCTAAAGGCTCTAGATATTCGAGACTTTGGGAGTTATGAATAAGTTGTTTGATTTGATCTCAAAGTAGAGATGGAGTTTGGAGAATGGTCCCATTTTTATGGAGATAATAAATGAAAGATGGAGTTTCAAGTTGGAGGATCTAATGAAAAATATTGAAAGAAAGCTCAACCACTCACATGTAATGGGAAGATTCATTATGGTAATTTCCTCAAAGGGATGAAGAAATGCTTAAAGTGTGGGAGAGAAGGGCATGAAGATCATGAATGTATAAGAGACATAGATAATCCGGCCAATATGATAGAGGAAATGAGAGCACCACCCATGGTTTAATGGTTCAACTATAGGGAGCAAAGTCACTATGAAAGCCAATGCACTAAAATTTGATTCCCTAAGGGTAATCAGAATCATTATCCACCAAAGACAAAGTATAAAGGGAAATCATATGACATCACCACTACTGAAGTGAAGCAAGAAAATTAATTCGTACAAGGTACACTTCCTATTCACCCAATAATGGAAAAATTATTATTTCATTCTGGTTCTGCGCATTCCTTTATATCCTGCAAGTTTGATAGAACTATTGAATTGAATCCCCAAAATCTTGAAGTAGAGATATCTGTAGAGACACCTAGTGGTGAAATCATTGAAACCCAATAATTTGACTCTTTTCCTATTGGAAAATTTGGGAAGATTATTCCAATTAATCTCATGATACTTCCCCTGGTGGAATTCAATTCTATACTGAGAATGGACTAGCTCTCATTATATAGGGAACACATCAACCCTCATGAAAAGGAAATATATTTTTATATTTCTAAACATCCCATGATCCTCTAAAAATAAAATCATTACCATGAATATCCTTTGAAAATACCTAAATTGTATGGGTGTTGATTCCCTTTGAGGAAGAAAAACTCACTCAAATGGTTGAGTCAAATTAATGAATCAACCTGCAAGAAATTCCCAATGTAAGGGAATATAATGATATATTTCTAGAAGAGTTAACCAGACTTCCCCCAGATTGTGTGGTAGAGTTATCAATAAAACTTATACTCGGAGCCACTCCTATCTTAAAATTACCCTACAGGATGGCCTAGATCGAACTGGAGTAGCTAAAGAAGCAGTTGTAAGAGAATTTGGACAGAGGGTTTATACACCCTAGTGCATCACCTTGGGGAACACCAATTCTATTTGTCATAAAAAATGATGGATCAATGTAGTTGTGTATCTATTTTTAGAAGCTCAATAAGATCACCATAAATAATAAGATCCTCTTTCAAGGATTGATGAATTGTTTGATCAATTATGGGGATCTCAATACTTCTCATAGGTGGATATTCATTCTGGATATCATCAAATGAAGGTGAAGAAGGAAGATATTCATAATACTTATTCCCATAAAAGGTATGGGAACTAGGAGTTTCTAATGATTTCCTTCAGACTTACTAATTCCCCTTCAATCTTCATAGATTTTTTGAAAAGATTCTTTAGACAGTACCTTGAATTTTTTGTTGTGTTTATCGATGATATTATAATTTAATTCATAAATAAGGAGGAACATAAGGAATATCTAAGTATTGTGATGGAAATATTGAGGAATGAGAAATTTTAATCCAAGTTCAGAATGTGTGATTTTTGGATGCAGTAATTCACATTTTTGGGACACGTGATCACAAGTGAGGGAATTTATGTGGACCCTTCAAAAACAAAGGTAATTGATGAATGAACCAAACCCACTATTGTCATAGAAATCCAAAATTTTCTTTGATTTTTAGGGTAATAATGATTTTTTTTGAGAAATTTCTCATGATTGTCTATCCCACCAACTAAGTTAACAAGGAAAGGGTTAAAGTATATTTGGAAAGAAGAATACAAGGAAAGCTTCAAGGAGATAATGAAGAGGCTGATAAATGCACCTGTACTCACATTACCAACAAGTGGATAAGGTTTTGTGATATACAATGATGATTAAAATAAAGTCTTGGGTTGAGTACTCATGAAAACCTATAAAGTGATAGCCTATGTATCATAAAAGTTTAAGATCCATGACCATAAATACCCAATTCATGATCTGGAGCTAGAGACTGTGATATTTCCTTAAAAATATGGCAACACTACCTCTATGGTGAGAATTGTGAAATATATACTGATCATAAGAGTCACATATATTCACATAGAAGGAACTAAACATGCATCAAGGAATATGTTTAGATCTCATCAAGGACTATGATTTCTATTTTCATTACCATACTGAAAATGAGAACAAGGTAGCTAATGCTCTCAGTAGAAAATAACCTGCTACTCTATCCATGATGTGGATTGAGAAAGATCCTATATTAATGGATATGAAATGGATAGATTTGGAAATAATAATGATAGAGAATACATCCTACCTTTACCAAATTATTTCCCAACCATATATCCAAGATAAGTTCAAGGAGGCACGAAGGGATGATCTAGAGTTACAAAAGATGGTGAATGCAATAAATGAAGGAAAGCTACATGATTTACACATTGATGATGATATTGTGATTTGGTTTGTAATGAGGCTTTGTGTTCCTTGATCACTTGGGATAAATAAGTAGCCAATGGATAATTCACATATCTTACCTTTATTTATCTTTCATGGAAGTACCAAGATGTGCCGTGACCTTTGAGAACACTTATGGTTGGGTAACATGAAGAAGGAGACTGAGGAGTATATCTCAAGGTGCTTGATATGTCATAAAGTTAAATTATAATGATATAAGTCCAATGGGATGATAAAACCATTTCTTATACCCATGTGTAAATGGGAGACTGTCACTATGGACTTTATCACTAGTCTCCCGAAGACATCCAAAGGAAACAATGTGATATGGGTTGTGGTGGATAAACTCACCATGACTTCCCACTTTATCGGTATTCAAGAAGATATCTCACTTGAGAAACTTTCCAAGATATATGTGAAGGAAGTGGTGAGGCTGCATGGGGTTCCACTTTCAATCATCTCTGATCATGATCCAAGGTTCGCATCTAAATTCTAGAGAAGTCTTCAACATTATTTGATTATTGAATTGAATTTCAGCAGGGCCTATCACCCCCAAACTGATGACCAATATGAAAAGAATATTTAAAAACATGAGGACATGATAAGATCCTTCTCAGTGGAATTAAAAGGTGGATGGGATTATCATCTCCCATTTGTTGAGTTATCATACAAAAAAAGCTTTCACTCTAGTATTCATATGGATCTATATGAAGCACAATATGTGAATCTATGTAGAACTCCAAATTGTTGGGATGAAGTTGGAGAATGAATGATATTTGGACCTAATCTTGTGAAAGAGATGACCAAGAAGGTTCAATCCATCCAAAAACACATAAAAGCTTCTCAGAGTTGGAAAAGGAGCTATGATGACTACCGTCGAAGGGGCTTGGAGTTAGATGTTGGAGATAAAGTCTTCCTTCAAATATCACCATGGAAAAGAGTCATGTGGTTTGGAAAGAAAGGGAAGATTATCCCAAGGTACATTGGACCCTTTTAGATCCTTTATTTCATAGGATTAGTGTCCCATATTCTTGCACTTACACCAAATATAGATCAATTTCATGATGTGTTCCATGCATCTCTTTTGAGGAAGTATATACGTGACCCCTCACATGTACTGGATCTGAAGGTTGTACAACTGGAGAATGAACTCCCATATGAAGAGAATCCAGTGAAGATCTTAGACTGTAGAGATAAATTCATATGCAACAAGACAACCCACCATGTTAAAGTGTTGTGGATTAATCATAAGTCTAAAGAGGCAACATGTGAACTAGAGGAAGAAATGAAGGAGAAGTACCATCACCTATTTCACCTTAGTTTGTAAAAAGAAATTTTGAGGGAAAAATTTCCAATGGGGGGAAGAATGTAATGACCCAAAATTTTATCAATGGAATTTTTTCCTTCTTATAATTATGTTATATGTTATAAAACACATACAATACATAGAGATACTAATAAAAACATCATTCTTAAAATGATGTAACGACCCAAATTTTTTTTATCCACTGAATTTCCTTTCTTATAATTATGTTATATAGTATAAAACACATAAATCACATAGAGAACCAAATAAAAACATTGTTTTCATTAATTAAGATTTAAATAAGTGGAATTTGTAGAAATTAAGCAGCTTATACAAATATAATATTAACTTGACCATTAGAATAGTAATGTGATAGTTATAAATAGTGAACTAGCCAATAGAATAGTAACATCACATATGAAAGTGTCAATAAAATTTGGGCATATTATAAATGAAAATATGATATATCTGTATCTTGTTATAAGTAAATAAATGTTTTAAAAATGACAAATTAAGTTTTGGTTTTTTTGTGAAACGTAAATTTTTATTTATAATTTTATTATTAATATAATGTTTTAAAAGAAATTTTATTTTCAAAAAATATATTCATAAATTAATATTTTGTTTTCTTATTATTATAAGATAATTTTATGAGTGTTTAATTAATTTTTATAAGTGTTATAAAATCAACTATAATTTTAAAATCTATATTCTTTGAATAAATGATGATTTTAATTAAAAATTTACTTTATCATGTTTAGATTTTTTTTTTCATAAAATGGAGTCCATTTTTTAATTCTATATGTATAGAAATGGTTATGGTGAATTTTTTATATTTTTCTAAAATAGTAGAAATTTTAGTGAATAGTGAAATACGATAATTTAGGGTATTTTACATTTTAGCCAAATACATGAAGTTTTGAGTAATGGTTGAGTCATGGATGATGTAAGTGGAAACTATTAAGAACTCAAATGCCCTATTTTCTTTATTTAGTAACAAGAATCAACATTATTGATAGCCTTGATCTAAAATAATAAACTATTGAATAAAATAATAAAAAACACTCCTCTCCTCCCACTATAAATACCACCTCTCACCACCTATTCTACTCAAAACTTATAATACTTTAAGATTTCTAATATTGGGACCAATTAAACTCCCAAAACTCTTCCCCACGTTTTGGTATTGATGTTCTCACCCAAATAACATTTTCAATTCCCTTAAGGAGGTTCCCAAGGAGACGATACTCAAGAGCTAAACCTTCACTCTCCCTCTTTCATTTCATTTTATTTTCTTATATTTACCTAAAATATCCTATATAAAGTAAAATGGTAATTCCAGTATCATATATATAATTTAATTTTATTATGTTAATGGTATATCTACCATCAATTCTCTTCTCTTCCCCTTTTGTTCTAAAAATGAAAATATCACATGAGAGGTGTTGATTCACCACCTTCGTGGACGATGGTTTATCTTTTTCTAATACCACCTTCAAGGCTGGTCATACAACCATTATAATGGTTAAAACAGATTTTAAAATTTATATTACAACTTATTTAATGTTCTAGAACCATTATATAAAATTAATATTAAATAAAATGATATTGGTATGTGATGGTCGTAAAAACTGCCAAAACATACTAATCAATTTTCATAAAAGTTTTGTCTAATGAATCATATTCATGTATAAAAAGAAAATGATGTATAAAACAATTTAAAATTATATAAGTTAATTAATACCATATAATTTTAGTACTAGATAATTATTCTAATTTTACAAGAATTTCCATAATTATACACAAACAAACCGATCATGAAACCATAAAACAAACACTCCCAAAATGAATAAATTGAATCTTATAAATCATAAAAAATACCATAAAAAAACTTGATAAAATTATAATAAATTAAATAAATTTTTAATAAGTTATTAATTAAATTATTAATGAATCTAATTTTATTATTCAGGAAATTAAGTACAAGTTCAAAACACTTTTAGACATAATGTAAAAGATTCTCTATGAACTTCCATTTTCCTTCGGGTTACTCTTTCTATCTCTCTACCCCAATGAAATTATTAATTATTATTATATAATCCTCATAAATTCCATGTGTATGTTACAAACATATGTACCTATCTCAATTTTTATTTATTTTATGGATAAATACATGTTTTATAAGTTTCCATCTCAATTTCTCCTCATAAGAAAACTTGATTAAAGGGAACTTCCCAATTTCTTACCCATTTTAAAGTACAATACATAATCAATTTTATTCCAAAAATATTTTTATAAAATTACTATTTTTATCATTAAAAACTATCTATGCCTATTTCTAATTTTATTCAAAAAAGTATGCTTTTTTTTCCGCATTAAAGTCTCTTATATTCCCCCTTAAACCACACAAAAGTGGCTCATTTCTAAATTCTATTAAGAACTTTTTTACATGTGTTCACTTTAGTTGGACATAATTTATATTGATATATTATTATTTTTTATTATTAATGTTTTTGTATGATTTAAATAAATTATTTCATGGAAACCTTTATTATATGCCTATTTTTTATACCTTACTACATGATTACGATACCCATTTATTTCCATGGAAAACCCTTATGTTTATTCATTATATTTAATTCTCAATATGGAAAAAATATGTACGATCATGTTATGATGGGTTCACCTGGATAGCGGTTCAACGCATTGGGTATGTTTTAGTCTCATGATACATCATGTTGGGACAGAGAGTAAACCTGATTCCTTTCTGGGACTTTGTCTACCATGTGCAATGGTTTTGGAAGTTATCCTCAAATCATGCTTATTCATTTTTTTATATTATTTACACATTCCTATAATTCCATTATTACATGATCCCATGATTTACATGTTATTCTTCCTTATGTTCATTCATGTTCCTTGACTTTTTTATGTCATTATGTTTTTCCTTATAACACATGTGCTATGATTTATTCCTACGTTTATTCCCTTACTAAGATTTTTAGATCATACATTTATTCATGTATTCTCTAGGTTATCCTATGTAGATGTAAGATCTAAAATGAAGTTAGGATCTTATTATGAAGATTAAATAAAAGATGATTTTTTTACTTTGGTTTCATGATTTCTAATAATGTACTTAATCTTACAAAGACACTAGAATTTATGATCCTTGGTTTGTTTTTGGTGGATAGTTATTATTAAAAACATATAATAATATGTGTAAAAGGATAGGGTCACTATAGTTGGTATCAAATCATGGTATAATTATTTTTAGAGATTAAGACTAGAAAACTTTATTAATAACCATAGGGATAATTCTATCACCATGGATAACCTAGATTTGAACTTAGGGAATCACATATTTGGATATTATTTTCATTTGAAAGTTTATCCTTATATGTTCAAAGTTCCCTTTTTTATATACTTATTAGATAAGTATTAAATACCATAATTGTACTTTATTTTTCATATTTAATGACTAGAAATAGGATAACATGTTCCATCAATCAATATGATAGGAAATGTGATTATTTCTATAATGAAATAACAAATATGATGGGAACGAGAACTCAAAACTTCATGAAAGTACTTTCTCAACTAGGTCAAGTTATGAATATTAACTTGAGTCATGGGGAATTCCATCTTTCCCCTAAAAAGGAGCAAGCTATAGTTGAATCCTTTATACAAAAATGGACTCCCATATATAGTGGATCTTTCTATCCCATCATCACGGAATAATGGATTAACTTTATTGCAAATACATTTTCTATCCTTTAATACTTAGAAGAAGAGAAGAACAAGTCATATTAAAAAAAGAAGAAGAGAAAGTAATAACGGTGGTCTATTATTTTGATGGGGAAGCTGATCAGTGGTGGAAACTGATCAAAAATACAAATTCCAAGGAGGAAATTGATTCCATGGATTGGGATTCATTCAAGAAAGTATTTTTCAATAAATATTTTCCCCAAACTCTCCATATTACGATTAAAAGTAAGTTCCTTAGGATAAAGCAAAAGGAACACGAGTCTATCATGGCGTAAGAGAAAAACATTACAAGAATTTCATGATACTCCATTATCTTTTTCATGAACATTGAAATAAAGGTGAATCAGTTATTTAGTGGACTAAATACACGTCTACAAATTTTTTTGGTGATTTGAGACTTTGACATCTATGAGAATATTTTTCGTTATTCCCTTAAGGTTGAAATGGAGATAAGAGACTCTTAGTGGTCACATGGGCCTAGATAAAAAAATAGGAAAATGGAGTTTAATATGGGAGTATAAATAGATGAATCCCATGATGGAAAGAAAACCCAATATCCCACGTGTCAAAAGTGTGGGAAGAATCATCCTAGAAACTGCCTAAGAGAAACAAGTATATACTTCAAATGTGGAAGATAAGGGAAACATGGCTAGTAATTTCTGAATTGAGATGAAGAATCCAAAAAATTTGGAGGAATAAAGGAAGGATCAGATCAACAGTCATACTATAGTGTAGTATTTCAACTACAAGTAACATGGTAATTATGTGATCTATTTCCCTAATCTAAGGATTGTTAGAGGCAATAAACAAAAACAACCTCCAATTGCAAGGAAACAAGGAAGGGAATATGCTATCATTACTACTGAGGTGGATCACAACAATGAAGTTGTGATAGGTACATTAGTTATTCATTCGAGAATAGTGAATTTACTATTTGATTATACTTCTACACATTCTTTTATATCTTGTAAGTTTAGTAGAACAATTCAAACACCACCTAAAAATATAGAGGTTGAGTTATCAGTGAGAACAAAAAATGGGGAAATTATTGCATCCAAAGTATATAACTCCTCCTTGGTTAATTTTTTTGTACATGACCTCCCAAAAAATATTTTCATGATTCCTTTGGTGGAGTTTGATGCTGTATTAGTCTTTGATTGGATAATTTTGTATAAATCCAACATCAACTATTGGAAAAGGGAGGTCACTCTTCACATCCCAAGGAATATTCCAATTCTTTACAAGTGTAAAGAGAATGATGAATCCCCCTTATAATCATCATATCAATTGTGGATATTATTTACTTATGAGAAAACATATCTCACTCAAATGATTGAGATAAATAATAGAATCATGCTCGAAGACATGCTCATTGTGAGGGACTACACTGATGTATTCTCTAAAGAATTTCCTGGTCTTCCTCCTGACCAAGAGGTTGAGTTCTCAATTGGACCTATTTTTGGAACTCAATGAATATAAAAGAAACTTTATAGAATAAACACCATTGAGTTGGAGGAACTAAATAAGAAGTTATAAGAGAATATTGACAAGGTTTTTTTAAACCCGAGTGCTTCACCATGGGGTGAACTATTACTCTTAATCAAGAAGAAGGATGGATCAATGTGACTCTACATTGATTATCACAAGATAAAAAAGTAATGATAAATAACAAGTATACCCTTCTATAGATAGATGAATTGTTCGATCAACTACATAGGGAAAATTATTTCTCTAAGGTTGACCTTTAGTAAGGACATCACCAATTAAAGGAAAATAATGAAGATATTACCAATATTACACTTCAAATTAGCTATAGATAGTATGAGTTCATAGCGATGAACTTTGGACTCACTAAATCTCCATAAATTTTAATGGAAGTAATGAATAGTGTATTTAGATATTACATTGAATTTTTTTTGGTAGTATTTATTGATGATATTCTGATATACTCCAAGAGAAAGGAGGAAAATGAGGAGCATTTGAATACTATGATGAAGACTTTGTGAAGGGAGAAAATTTATGCAAAGTACTGTAAACTTGAGTTATGGATAGTGGAAGTATCATTCTTGGGGCTTGTTATCACTAGAAAAGGAATATCTATAGACCCTTCTAAGACAATGGTAATAAAAGAGTGGCCCAAGACAACATCTATAACAGATATCCATAGCTTCCTTGGTCTAGATAAGTACTATCAACAATTTTTGAGTAAATTATTGAAATTTTAAAACTCACCAACCATGTTTAATTAGAAGGGAGTAATGTTTTTATAGACCAATGAATGTGAAGACTACTTCAAATAGTTGAAAAAGAGGCATATCACTGCACCAATACTCATAGTTCCGACAAGTGGGGAACTCTTTGTGGTATATAGTGATGCTTAAAAGAAGGTATTAGGATGTGTACTAATGAAAAATTATAAAGTGCTAGAATATGCCTCAAATAAGTTGAAAATTCATTAGAAAAACTATCCTATGGATAATATAGAGTTGGTAGTTGTGATCTTCATGTTGAATATTTGGCGTTATTATCTCTATGGGGATAAGTGCGAGACATATAATGATAATAAGATCCTCAAATATGTATTAACATAGAAGGATCTTAATATTCACCAATAAAGAGGGTTATATCTCATCAAGGATTATGACTGCTCAATCCACTACCATCTTAGTAAAGAAAATATGATAGAGGATTCTATAAGTTGAAAGGATATTGAAACTTTATCAATGATGGGAATTGAGAAGGATACAATCTTTTTAAACTTGTAAATTATAGTCATGTGAATTATTAAGGAAGGAACATCATCAATATTTTCTCAAATAATTACTCAACCATACCTTATAGAGAAAATAAAGGATTCTAAAAGAAATGATGAGGAAATTTAAGAAAAGGTGGAAGCTATCAAAAATGGGAAATCCTCATAGTTTAAAATTGATGAGGAAGGAGTTGTAAGATTTGGGTTATGAATATGTGTACCATCCGATCCAGAGATAAAGAAAGAGCTTCTAAATGACACACACAAATTGACTTTCTCTATTCAATCAGGAAGCACAAATATGTATTGAGATCTTTGAGAGCACTATTTGTGGGACAAAATGAAGAACTAAATCACTTAATATACATAAAAGTGCTTGGTATGCCAACAAGTGAAGGCCAAAAGGTAAAAGTCTAAGGGGAATGATGCAACAATTACCCATACCAATGTGGAAGTGGGAAAACATCACCATGAAATTTATCAATAGATTTACAAAGACATACAAAGTAAATAATTCTATATGGGTCATTATAGATTGTCTCATAAAGACACCTCACTTTATCTCAATTTTATAGGACTCCTCACCTGATCAACTTCCACAGATATGCATCAGAGAAGTGGTGAGACTGGATGGAGTACCACTACCAATTATATCCAATCAAGATCTGATATTTACCTCCATGTTTTGGAAAGGTTTTAAACATGATCTAAACACTGAGTTGAACTTCAGCATGACTTATCATCCTCAAACTAATGGACAATCTGAGCTAACTATTCAGACACTAGAAGACATGTTGAGAACATGTTCTATGGACTTAAAGAGAGGATGTGACGAACATCTACCTCTAGTTGAGTTATCTTAGAACAATAGTTTCCACTCAATCATCCAAATGGATCCATATGAATCCCTTTATGGAAAAATATATAGAACACTGACATGCTTGGATGAAGTCAGTGAACGGAAGCTGCTAGGACCTAAAATGGTCGAAGAAATGGTGGAATAAGTGAAACCATTCAATGAAATATCTTGGATTCCCAAATTCGATAGAATAGATATGAAGAAAATATTCTATGGGAATTAGAGTTTGAAGTTGGAGACTTGTTATTACACCACATATCTTAATGTAATAGAGTCATGAGATTTGGGAAGAAAGGAAAGCTAAGTCCCGGGTATATCATCCCCTTAGAGATTCTTGATCGTGTCGGAGATGTGGCCTATCAACTAGAATTTACAATAACCATGTCTCAATTACATTATGTATTCCACGCATCCCTCTTTAGGAAGTACATACCATATCCATCACATGTACTGAATTCAGAGGTGCTATAGTTGAAAAACGATATCTCCTATGAAGATAAGCTGGTGAAGATCTTGGACTATATAGATAAAGTTATACACAAAAGACTACTCACCTGGTCAAAGTACTATAGAGTATCCATAAGTATGAATAGGTGACATAGGAACCATAAGAAGAAATAAATGAGAATTACCCCACCTGTTTTCAACTTAGAATGTAAAACAAAATTTTTAGGGATAAATTTCATAAGGGGGGAAGAATGTAACAACCAGAAATTTTTTTATCAATCAAATTTACTTTTTTATAATTATGTTACATAGTATAAAACACATAAATCAGATAGATAACCTAATAAAAACACTATTTTCATAAATTAATAATTAAATAATTGGTATTTATAGAAATTAAAGAACCTATACTAATGGAATAGTAACTTGATCATTAGAATAGTAATGTGACCATTAGAATTAGTAACTCAACCAATAGAATAGTAACCTCACATATGGAAGTTTAAATAAAATTTGGGTATCTTATAAATGAAATCATGATATATTTATATCTTGGTATAAGTAAATAAATGTTTTAAAAATGACAAAATTAAGTGTTGGTATTTTTATGAAAGAAAAATATCTATTACAATTTTATAATTAATATAATTTTTTAAAAGAAAATTTATTTTCACAAAATATATTGATAAATTAATATTATGTTGTCTTATTATTATAATATAATTCCATGTGAGCTTAATTAATTTTTCAATCCATCATAAAAGTAGTTATAATTTTAAAATTGGTATTCATCGAATAAATGATGATTTTTAATTAAAATTAAATTTATCATATTTAGAATTTTTTTTTCATAAAATGGATTCCATTTTTGAATTAAAAATTTATAAAAAATTTTAGGTTGAAATTTTTGGATTTTTCTAAAATAGTTGAATTTATGGTGAATAGTGAAATACTACAATTTACAGTATTTAGAATTTTTGCCAAATACATAAATTTTTAGCTCATGGTTGAGTCAATGATGATGTAAGTGGACAAAATATAGAACTAAAATGATGTATTTAATTTATTTTGTCACAATAATCAACACTATTGTTAGTCTTGAGCCAAAATAATAAACTAATAAATAAAATAATAAAAACACTCCTCTCCTCCCACTATAAATACAACCCCTCACCACCTATTCTCCTCACACCTTCTATGACTTTGAGATTTATAATATTCTGCCCAATTCCTATACCAAACTTTTTTCCCATGTTATGGTCTTGATGGTATAACCAAAGACCATTTCCAAGTCCCTTAAGGAGGTTCTCAAGGAGATGACACTCAATAGGTAAAACCTTCCATCTCTCTCTTTCAATTTCTTTTTCTTTACTTATCGTTCCATCACCTACCCTTTCCAAAGTAACATGAAAAATCCATTATAATATATATACTATAATTTTATTATGTTAATTTTATATCCAACATAAACTCTCTTCTCTTCTCCATTTGTTCTGAAAATGAAAACATCGTCTGAGAGGTGTCGATTCACCACCTTTGTTGATGATGTTTTTTTGTTTTCTAGTAATACCATAAAGGATGGTCATAAAAATATTATAATGGTTAAAACAGATTTTAAAATTTATATTAATACTTATTTAATGGTATGGAACCAAAATATAAATATAATATTAAATAAAATGATACTAGTATCTGATGGTCGTAAAAACCACCAAAATAAACTAATCATTTTTCATTAACATTTTATATAATGAATCATACTCATGTAAAAAAAGAAAATTATATATGGGACCATTTAAATTTCTAGAATTTAATTAATACCATATAATTTAAATTCTATAAAATTATTCCAATTTGACAATAACTTCAATTATTATACACAAGTGAACAGATTATGAATCCATTTAACGAACACTCCCAAAACAAAGAAATTGAATCTTATAACTTATAAAAGGACATAAATTAACATAATAAAATTAAAGTAAATTAAATAAATGTTGAAGAGGTTTGGAATTAAATTATTAATTAATCTAATTTTATTACCCAAAACATTAAGTACAAGTGTAGAACACTTTCGGACATAAAGTAAGAGATTCTCTCCAAACCCCCATTTTTTTCCTTTGGGTTACAATTTTTCTCTATTTACCCCAATGTGATTATTAATTATTATTATTTAATTATTATAAATTATATGTTTATGTTCTAAAAATTTGTACCTATATCAATTATTCTTTCTTTGACGGAGAAATACAAGATTTATTAAGTTCCCATCACAATTTATCTTGACAAGCAAACTCTATTAAAGGGAACTTCCCAATTTATTAACCTTTTTAAAGTAAAATCCATAATCTATTATAATTCAAAAATATTTTTCTAAGATCACTATTTTAGTCATGAAAAACCATCTTTGATCAATTCTAGTTTTATTCAAACAATTATTCTTTTTTTCTGATTTAAAGACTCTTTTATATTTTTCCTTAAACTGCACAAAAGTGTCTCATTTATAAAGTTTATTAAATAATTTTTTTATATGTTTTCACTTTAGTTGGACATCATTTACAATTATCTATGATTATTTTCCATTATTAATGTCCATGTATTATTTAAATCCTTTATTTCATGGAAACCTTTATGATATCCCTATTTATTATGTCTTACAACATGATTACGATTTAAATTTATTTCCATGGGTAACCCTTATATTTATTCCTTATGTTTTATTTTTCATGTTGAAAAATTATTCATGAAAATGTTATGATGGATGAACCCAAATATCACTAAAATTCATTGGGTAATTTTTTAGTCTCATGGGATGTCTTTTTGGGAAATGGAGTAAACTTGATTTTTTTATGGGACTTTGTCTTCCATGTGCAATGGTATTGGAAGTTATACTTAACTCATGATTATGTAATGTTGTATATTTTTTCCACATTACTTTTATTCCATTATTACATGATCAAATTCTCTACATGTTATGATTCCTTATGTTTATTAATGTTACATTCCTTTTTATGTCATTATGTTATGCCTTCTAACCCATGTGATATAATTTATTCCCTTATTGAGTTTTTTATCTTATAACTTTGTTTATGTATTCCCCAGGTTATCCTATAAAGATAAAAGAGCTCAAAGGAAGTTAGGATCTAATTATGAAGATTTTAAAAATATATTTTTTATTTTAGTTTCACACTTTCTAATCATGTACCTAATCTTCCAAATACACTAGAATTTATGATCCTTGGTTTGTTTTTGACGGCTAGTTATTCTTAAAATATTGTAATAATATGTGTAAAAGGACAGGGTCACTATAAATGAATAATTAAATAAGTTATATTTATTAAAATCAAGGAAACTATTCCAATGGAATAATAACTTCACCCTTGGAATAGTAACATGACAATTAGGAATAGTAATCCAACAAATAGAATATCAACCTCTCTTATAAAATTAAAAATAAAATTTATAAATCTTATAAATTAAAATATGATATAGTCATATCATAGTATAAGTAAATAAATGTTTTAAAAATGATAAATTAAGTGTTGGTATTTTTTGCAAAACATTAATGTTTATTTACAATTTATAATTAATATAATGATTTAAAAGAAAATTAATTTTCATTAATTTTTTTATAAATTAATACTATATTGTATTACAACTATAAGATTATTTTATGTGACCTTAAATAATTTTTCAAATGGTCAAAAAATAAATTATAATGCTAAAATAGGTATTTTTGGAATAAATGATGATTTTATTTAAAAATTAAATTTCTCATGATTAGAAAATTATTTTCCTAAAATGGAGTCCATTTTTAAATTCTACACGTCAAAAAATGTTTAGGGTTAATTCTTGGTATTTTTCTAGAATAGTTGAATTTTGGTGAAGAGTGAAATATGATAATTTACGATATAAGCTAAATACATGAATTATTGAGTCATGGATGATATATGGATGAGGTAAGAACCCATTGTTTTGAACAACACTTAACCTTTTAATATATTTATTCACAAGAATCAACACTATTTATAGTCTTGATCCAAAATAATAAACTAATGAATAAAATAATCAGAAAACACCCGTCTCCTTCCCTATATATACCACTCCTCACCACCCCTTCTCATCACACCTTAAAAGCCTTTAAGATTTTATAAATTATACCAAATTAACTTTCTAATAATCTTCCCCATGTCCAGGAGATTCTGGTCCAAAAAAATACCTAACCCAAGTTTCTTAAGGAGGTTCTCAAGGAGAAGAAATTCAAGAGGTAAAATTCACTTTCGTTCTCTTTCAATTTATTTTTAATTTATTTTCCTTTCTTATCCTCTCAAAAAATATCTATGCCAAAGTGTAATGATACTAAATTATATTATACATACTTTAATTTTATTATTTTAATGTAATAATCCCCCATTAAATCTCTTCTCTCGTCTTTTTATTCTAAAAATAAAAACATTGGCCGTGTTGTATCGATTCACCACCTTTGCGGATAATGAGTTTTAATTTTCCATTACCACATTAAAGGATGGTAATAAAAAGATTAGAATGGTTAAAAAATATTTTAATATTTATTTTATAACCTATTTTATGTTTTTGAAGTAACATATATACATGATATTAAATAATTAAACAAAACTAGTTCATGATTATCAAAAAATCACCAAAATAATCTAAATAGTTATCATTAACGTTTTGTCTAATGAATCATCTTAAAATATTGAAATAAATTGATATATAAGTTCATTTAAACTTATATAAGTTCATTAATAACATATAATTTCAATTATAGATAATTATTCTCATTTTATATGAACTTCCATACTTGTATACAAGTGAACCGATCATGAAAACCAAGAAAAGGAACGTTCTCAAAATAATGAAATTGAACCCTATAAATCATATAAAAGACCACAAAAGAACTTAATAAAATTATAATAAATAAATTAAATTTATAATAGGTTATTTATTTATTAATTAATTAATATAATTTTATTATCCATGCTATTAAGGTGAATAAAGCATTCAGACATAAGGTAAGGGTATTCTCAGACCCAACTCATTTTCTTTGGGTTGTTCCACTTTAATGGAAAAGTTTAGTGTGGATATTATTTTAATATTAATAAAATATAATTTCATTGTCAATCCATTTTATTTTATGGGATATACATGTTTCAAATCTCATTTTATGACAAATACAAATATTTTATAAAAGAATTCATCTTTCCAAAAGATATTTTGACTCCTCTTGAGTTGTTTCTTATTCACTCAAGAATAATGAATCTTATACCAAATATATTTTTCATTTTTCTTCTGGGAACCCCATGTTTATTCATGATTTATGAAATATTTATGAAACCCATTCCATTACATGGTTTACTTCATGAATTTGATTGATATACATTCTATGTGGCGTGCATGATTATGTAAATGTTATGATGTGACAGGTGCACCCAAAATTATATAGTGCTCCAATGCAATGGGTAATGTGATATATATATCATGAGATAATGTGAAATATGTGTGAAAATGATGATATATTTGTTCAAAATGATTACATTATGATTATTCACATATGTTATGTGTGAACATGATGTTGGATTTGTTCACAACTATGTGTAATATTTGACCACTAAGACATGATGTTTCATTTTTATGAATTTCCACATTCCATACCTTTATTTAATGATTCCTATCATGATTATGATGATTATACTATTCTTATTCTATGATTATGATGATTATTCTCACCTATTTTATATTGATTCATGTCTTTATTTATCCTCTTATTGGGATTTTAGCTCACCCCTTTCTTTGATGTATATCCCTAGGTGACTACATGTATTAAGGAGAACGTGAGATTTATAAGGATAAAGAAGAATAATTTAAATAAATGTTTATGTTTTATTATTAATGAGTGATTTATGGTCCTAATTTTCCCAAGATACTAAACCTTTTGATCATGGTTTTCTAAAGCTATTATGTTGTTTATCTTTAAAATGATGTAATATTTATGTTAGAAAAAGAAGCGTCGCAATAGTGACACATTGTTTGTTGATAATATTGAACATTTTTATTATAATGAAGCAATAAAAATCTCAAAAGTTTCAATGTTTCAAGAGGATATTAATTCTAAAATGTATTCTATACACCAAAATAATGTTTTAGTTTTGGTAGATCCAATAGTTGATGTAAAACCTATTGGATATAAATTATCATTCAAGAAGAAACTTGAAATTGATGGTAAATTAGATATCTATATGGAATGATTGGTTGCTAAAGGTTTAAATTTATGTTTGAGGATATAATATGATGACACATTTTGACCAATCACTATGCTAAAACCCATTAGAATTATACTATCTGTAGAAACTTTCCATGATTACCAAATTTGGAAAATGGATGCCATGAGAAATTTTTGTAAAGGAAATATTATAGAGGATATCTATATGAAATTGAATTTCCTAGTGATATAGTGCAGTCATAATAATAGGGGGAGGGAGGGGGGTTAATAGGTGTGAAAAATGAATTATAAAATTATTTTAACTTTTTTTTATTCGATCTTATGAACTTATTAGGATAAATGGGTCTCATATGAATCATGTAACACAAAAAAACCAAATGAAATATAGAAATTAAAGAGAGAATGAAAAAAGGTATTTTTACATGGTTCACATCTAATATGGGTAACTAAATCCTTCTATGTTTTTGTTATGTCAGATACATAGGTGATTTACTAATATCATAAGGTGAATACATATAGGGAAGGTATCATCCTTAAACCCTAAGGATAATTACCAAAATCCTTACAATATTCTGAATTTTTCTTTATATTGAATCCCACCAGTTTACAATGGTGTTAAAATCTCAATTTATGAATAATATCTTCAATGGATTCCAGGATTTCATAACATCACAATGATAGATATTCTTTCTCAACTAAGGTCTTCGACTGCCAGTGGATTTTTAGTAACATAACATATAGTTTGGCCTATTCATCTCAACATTAGAATGATCAATGTGTGGATAGAACATATAATCACTTGTTATCTTCTTCCAATTCAATAGGAGTACTTCTAATAATCATCAAAAAAAAAATATTGCCTTGAAACAAATGATAATCAAGAGTATTGGTGCATGTCAGTCTCTCTCTTCTTCTTACTATTCTTTTTTATTCTTCTCCCACAATGATGATAGAATATATAGAATTAAAAAAACGTTAGTATCTAAATCACATTTCTCTATTATTCTCTAAAACAAATGATATTTAGTTGAAAATTTATTGGACTATCTATATCCTTATCCACATGTTCTTATTTTATTTTATAAATACAGAATAATATAACATGAATATTGTTTGAATATTTTGAAATATAAAAACTAATTGAACTTTATACACGCAAACTACTCATTTAAAAATAGTCATATATCTTCAATAAAATATCCTATATTTTTATATTCATAAATAGAGTAAAATATGTGTATTTGAAACTAAAAAAATATAAATCAAATATCCTCAAAACTTCTTTTTTTATTTTCCAAAAAATTTGGTTTCTATTTTCATTCACTCTTTCATGAAACTCTACTTCCCATTATTTATTTATGGAGTTAAACTTCTCATTTTAAATCTCCAAAATCTTCATGTTTTTCTTTATCTTAATCTTCCAAAAAATCCAATGCTTCCTTTTTCTATTTGTGCATGATTTCATGAATTTCAAAACTTTTATGGTGTAGAGACTCTCCTCACTGAAAATTCTTCTTCTCCAAACCATATCATCATTATCGTTCAATTGAATCATATCCCAATCACTAAAAGTATCATCATATTAAATAATTAAATAATAACACAAAATATTAACATTTTAAGCATCTTACGATTCACTTGGATTCTCATTTTAATATTACATTACACATAGAAGTATCTTCATTAAACTCAAATCCTTCAGATTAATCTTATGTAGCTATGGATCTTCTAAAAATTATCTTCCACTGCCTCTAGATTATTTTGACATTGTCCAATTCCAAACCAAGATTATATTAAGTAGATATTTGTATTTCCTAGGATTAATCTGATATATATTTGAAGATTATAGACTTAATCTCATGAAAGTCTACATCTTTTGGATGTAATCTTACAAGGTTCAAGAGGGACCAGAAATAGTCATCCATAATTCTAGATTAATATTTCATATCCATTATAGATTCTATGTTTTTATTATGTATCATCTATAGAATCATATGTATCATCTTCAAGATGATATGTATACTTTGGAAACTTTTAGATGATATTATGTACCTTGATAAAATTCAATATTAAGATTACATATAGATTATTTTGTCAATTTCATCAAAATATGCTACTATAGAATTTTCATAACTTATATCCAGGCTTTACAACTCATCTATAATTGATATCATCCACTTTAAATCATCTAAAAATACTTATAATGACTTTATAAAAATATAAAATTAATTCCAAAAATCTTCTGAATAATTTTCAATGCTTTTGTGGCATATGAAAAATCAAATTTGATTATTTCATTAAAGATTTAACTACATCAATATTTCTTCATCTCTTTTCCTTAAATAATCACAATTATAGTTAATTAATTAAATAGAAAATAAATATATCATTGAATTCATAAATTCATAACTCAATATCTTTTTCCAAGTACATCTTCAACTTTATGTGTTTTTTATGCTAAAAACTCGTGGATGAATACTTAGTTTAAGTCATAAAAAACATAATTAATTCACTCAATATCTCTTCAATATTTTCAATATCCATCTTATCAAACTCATTAAGATAATTTAGTATAAATTTATTTCATCAAATATCATCAACTGTTATTTATTCCTATTAATTCTAGCTCCACAATCATTACATATTTAAGCTTCTTCCTTGAATTTGTATATTAAAAGACTCAAAAAATAGTTTCATCTTAATTTATATTTTCCAACCAATAATATATCTATAATTTACATGAAATATAAATATTTGAAACAACTTAGATACTTCATTCATTATGTTCTTCATCATCACACAATATATATCAACAGACTTACATATTGATAACAAATAAAACAATCATCACAATCCAATGAGCTCTCAAATAACCCATTCATATTTTTTTGTTAACAACCTTTTATTAATCAATGCTAATATTTTCACAGTAGATTTTATATTTTAACCCCCATTTTTAATAATAAATACAAAGGTACTTTTTATAGGGGTGATATCACACTTCACTTACGTAGTATGCCATATATTAGTGAACTCTATGTTAACGCAAGCTAAATAAATGTATAAAATAAGATATATTAATTTATATATCAAATATATCCATAAATAATCCAACATGTGATATTAAATTATAATTATTATTCAAGGGGTTATTCAATAACTTTTTTTAAGATATCTTCTGTACTCAACTCAATAAAAAATTAAAAAAATACAATAAGGTTTCTCCTATTTAAAATTTATTTTTTTTCTTAACCAACTTAGTATACTCTCCCCTTGATGATTAGATTATATTAAAAAAAATAAGGATAAGAAAAGTGATTTTAATAACTTATAAATGACATATTCCATAATTGACAAGAATTTCATATTCAAATGAGATAAAGATTTTTGATAACTATTTAACTTAACACCCCCTTTAGGGGTAAACTACATCCATATACTTTATCATGGATAATACCAATTGAAGTGTTTTAATTAGGAAACACAAAAATAATTAAAAAAATCCATGATGGATATCTTATCCTATCATACCAGTTTCACAGTGCTCATCAATTTCTCCCACTATACACATCACCTTTAATTCCATACACAAATAAAACAAACATATATAAAGATAAGGTAATAAAGTGGGTTCTATATTATTCTTTAATGAGGGAAACAAGGTTGATATTTTCTTATTAACCCATAAATTATTTTTTATTTTCTTTTTGGTGAGAAATCTTTAAGATTATTACCTTGATAGTCCAGACTTTAATTTTATTAGGCAACATAGTCTTATTTATTTCCTTAGTTTTTTATTTATATAGAATTGATTTTATCATATAATCTAGTAATTAATATGAATTATCTTATACCTACTTCATATTATTTTTCATTTACAACATATTTATACAAATAATCATGAATTCTTCAAAAAAATTCTTATATTTCTTGGATCTTTCACTTGATTTCTCAAAAATTCTTAGGTTACCCTTATTTGGTAACTTCTTGATCATTTCAAATTGTTATCAACATATTTATTCCACTAAACCAATTATTTTATTCTTTCTTGGATTTATTCACTTTTATTCACATTATATATTCATTAAAAATTGATTTTCAATGATTATTTGAAATTATACAGGATGTTTCACTTCCTTACATAATTGAAGCACCCATTTTTTGGTGTAATATCTTTCTTAAAATTCTTATTAGGTGTGTTTCATTTAGTAATTTTATTTTTTTACACCCTAAGGTGAACTAAATTTTACTTCTTTGTTTCTTTATAATCCTTTATGGCCTTATTTTTTCAAAATAATGTGAATCATTATTAGTAGGTGTGGACCAACATTCATTATTACAATGATAATTTTTGTTACACTTTTTATAGAAATTATCTAATATTTCAAATCCATTCTTGATGGATAGATTTTATTTCTTATGTGTTTTTTGTAACCTATAATATATATTAAAACAAAATTATTACAAAAAACATTTTTATAGAAAGATTTACCTCTTTTCACGAGTTTTAAATAGATTTATATTTAGATGATTCTAATACCATCTTTCTAATAGAATGACTATTTTTTAAAACAATTATATTATCAGAAACTTCTATGGAATCACATATTTTATTAGTATTTTGGGAAGATTCTCCTTGTGTCACATCTAGATTTATTAGTTTAACCTCTAATTAATGAAACTTCATGTTGAGTTTTTTTATCAACCAAAACCAATTTTAATCTTTTTTATGATTTTATTTTCATCAACTTAATTTAATCCTCATACATATTACTTATTACTTATAATGAATTTTCAATCTATTTCACTCTTTTATCCTTGATCTATAATTAATAATTCTTGACATCAATGATAGCTTTATGATTTTCATTCAATGCATGGATCATCTCATCACAGATTTTTCTTATCTTAGATTTATCATCACTTAACCTTTATAATTATTATTCAGTTAAATATATTTTTTCTTCATATATCAATAAAGAATTCTCTTTAGCTTTAATAAGTTTTATGAAATTGTTTTAAATTTTTAACTTTTCTACCAACTCTTTTTCCATTGTATTAGCTTCCATATTCTGCTATGTTTTCTCATTCTATAGTACCTTGATAAACTAAAATATGAAAGTGAAAAATTCAAGAGGGAAAATTTTCATATAATCATTTCTTCTAGAGTAAAAATCACCAAGTGATTCAATGAGAATATACTATTAATAGTTTTAACTTGATTCTTTAAGAGGATAATTTTTAAAAGATATGATATATATATTACCACTTTGATTAGCTTAAACTAGTGGTGAATCCTATTTATCCTTTATCATAGGAGTGATCTTTCTCATTTTCTTATCTTCATTTTTCTTTTCATTCTTTAGGGTTTAGATAAACCAATATCCATGTTAGTCTTTAATAGGAAATCTTCTTTATTCTCCATATGATGAATATCACAAATTTATTCAAAGTAAAACATCATATAAGTCAATTAAAAATCACTAGAAAAAATAGATCCAATCAGAGGTATAACCCTGAGTTCTTATAATAATTAAATTACCTAGTGATCTATTTCAGTCACATTAGGGGGGGGGGGGTGAATCAGTGTGAAAAATGTTTTATTAAACTCTTTTCACTTTATTTATTCAATCCTACACACCTATTAGGATGAATGGATATTTTAGGAATCATGCAACACAAGCAAACAGTATAAAAGATAGAAATTAAATAGATAATGATACATGATAGTTTTATAAGGTTATCTTATATTGCTTGTGATTGTATCGTTTTTTTATGTTTAGGTTGAGTCTGAAACACACATGATTTACTAATATAAAAAAGTGAATACATAGAAGGAAGGTATCATCCTTGAACATTATGACTAACTTATTAAAGACTTACAATCTTTTTATTGGTTCTTTATATTTATTACCTCTAGTTTACAATTGTGTTACAATATTACTTAATGAAAAAAATATTCAATGTATTCTATGATGTAAAAAAATCACAATAGTAAATATTCTTCCTTAACCAAGGTCTTTGACTTCCAATAGTTTTTTAGAAACTCAACATACATTCTAACCTATTAATCTAAACGTTAAAATTATAAACACATTCATGGAAAATGAATTACTCATTTTCTTCTTCCTATTCAACATCAAGCCTTCTAATAATATTCACCAAAATTTTCTTACCTCAAAAAATGAAAATCTGTATAAGTGGTTCATGTTTGTATCTATATCCTTATTAATCTTTATTCTAATCCCTAGATGATTTTAAAATATTAATAATTAACATAGAATTAGTATCTCAATCCCCTCTCTCTTTTCTACTTTGACATAAAGGACATTAAATAGGAAATTGGTTGGTCTCTATATATCCTTTTTATAAATATTCTTCTTTTATATTATAAATTGAGAATAATATATGAATAATATTTTTAAATATTTTTAAATATTAATACTCCTTATTCTTAATCCATGCGATCCCTTGATTTAAAAATGGTTAAATATCTTCAAGAAAATATCCCAACTTTTAATCTTTATAAACAAAAACAAATATGTATATTTGAAACTCCTTAAATATCTGTCAAATATACATTGATATTATTTTAATTATACATGATATTTGGTTTCTATTTTCCTTCACTCTTTTATGAGACTAATTTCTTCCTATTATCTTTTAAAGGAGCCAAAATTATTATTTTAAATCTCCATAATCCTTGGGTTTTTATTTCCATCAAGTTTCCAAAAAATCCATTGCATCTTTTTTCCATTCGTTCATGATTTCATGTACAAATAACTTGATTTGGTGTAATGACTATCCTAATGAAACATTATACTTCTCAAACCTTCTCACCATTATGGTTGGCATAAATCACAACTCAATAAATAAAATAATCACGATGTTAAATAATTAAATAATGGAAAAACATTATCACATTTTAATCATATTATAATTCAATTGGAAGCTCATTTTAATCTTATGTGACACACATGAGTATATTATATATCCTTAAATCCTTTAGATTAATATTATGCAACTCTAGATCTTCCAGATTTTATCTTATTTAGCCTCTATGTCATTCTTATGTTGGAAACTTTTGAAACAAATTAATATTATATAGCTATTTATATCTTCTAGGATTGATTATATATAGCTTTGAAACTTCAAAACTTAATCTCATATTGCTCTTCATCTTTCATATGTAATCTTACATAGCTTATACATAACAAAAATTAATCTTTTTCAATTCTAGGTTAATATTTTTTATCCCTTAGAGGTTATGAGTTTTTATTATGTATAATCTAGAGAATATTTCATATCAATTTCATGATTTTATGTATCCTTTATAAAATCTGAGTTAATTTACATACCCAGAACAAATTCAATTTTAATATTTCATATAAATACTTTCCAATTTAATCAAAATATGTTACTCCAAAATTTATAGTACTCATATGTAGGATTCTCAAATCATCTTCAATTGATCTCATTCAATTAAAATCATCAAAAAATACATCAAATGAATTTGTTAAATTACATGAATATTTCCAAATTCTTCAAAATAATTTTAGAATCCTTTATAGAATATGATTTTTTAACTTTGATTATTTCAATAAAGCTTTCATTATCTCAATGTTTCTTCTACACATTTCATCGAATACCCATAATGATAGTTAATTAATTAAATATAAAATAAATGTAGAACCCAACTCATAAAGTCATAACTCAATATATTCCTCCAAGTATGTATTCTAATTTATTTATATTTCTTCATGCCAAAACACAAGGATGAATAATCACTTTAAGTCATATCCACTAAAATTCATTCACTCACTATCTCTTCAAGATATTTAATACAAAACATCTAAAACTCAACAAGATACTATAGTAGAATGTTCTTTCATATACCATTATAACTTATCATTTATTCCTATTAATTCTATCCCCAAAATCATCCCATAATTAGGCTTCTTCCCCAAATTTTTATATTCCAAAAATTCAAGAAGTAGTTTCATATTCATTTATCTTTTCAAATCAACAGTAGATAAAAAATCTCCTTGAAATATAACCATTGGAAGAAACTAAAATTCTTTATTCATTGGGTTCCTCATCATCACCCAACTTATACCGATAACCTTATTGACAATAGATACAATAATCATCACAACCCATTGGGATATTTAGACATAACCAAAAGGATTTGTGACACCAAATTATGATAATAATATGTGAAAGTTGAAGAGATCCATTTATGTGTTGAAGAAATCATCCATATCATTGAATAACAATTTTGAATAAGACTTAAGATATTTTGGTTTTATTATGAATTAATGTGATCCATGTGTCTATAATAGGTTTAGTGGGAGTGCTATTATTTTCCAAGTGATATATATTGATGATATATTATTAATGGGAAATGAGATACCGGTATTATAGTTAGTTAATAAATAGTTGAGGAAATGTTTTTCCATGATAGAATTAGGCAAAGAGACCTATATTATAGGGATAAAGACCTATTAAGATAGACCAAAGAGGCTATTTAGACTAAGTTAAGGTATATATATTCAAAAAGTAATGAAAATATAAAATATGAAACAATTCAGGAGAGGAATGTTTCATGTTTCACATGGTATACATATCTCTAAGAAAACGTGTCCTCAAACAAAATATGAGAGAGAAAGGATGATTAGAATCTCTCAAGCTTCAGTGAATCAATATATTTAGTATGCCATGACATATAATAGTATTAATGTTTCCTATACCCTGATCAGAATATGAATATTTAAGGTAGACCTAGGAGAGCCACATTGGTCCATTATAAAGACTATCCTAAAGTACCTTAGGAGTAAAAAGGATATTATTGTGAGTTTTATAAGAGATGAATAACTAACTGCATGAGGATATAGAAATTGTAGTTCTAAACAGATCATTATGATATTAAATCATAATCAAGATAGGGTTATCAAAAAATAAATAAAAATAAGGCCTTTAGGCCATTCGGGCAAATATAGGTTTTTTACCTTAATAGAGGAGATTTTAGTTGGAATAGTTATAAGTAGCTAGTGTTCACTGATTATATTGTATAATTTAATCATATTAAAACTTATGATGCAACTAAAAAGGAATTAAAGACATGAAAATTCATCCAGGAGATTAGTGTTTCACCTAATAGTGTATGTTCTTTTACTTTTTTGTGATATTATTATAGTAGTGGTTTTGGCTAAGGATACCAGGTCCCATAAATGAATGAAACATATACTTTGGAAGTATCACCTCTTGAGAGAATTTTATTAGAGAGGTGATGTAACATCCTCGGTAAATAAAGAATATGACATTTTCATATTTATTAATATTTGTGAGTAAAATAATAATATTACTTTAAAGGGAATGCTATGTTCTATGGAGTACCCAATACGCAACAATGAGTTTCTTTGAAATCTTACGTTGCACACTAATAATATAATAATATTATTTAAAAGGGTAGTTAACACCTAACCATTGTAATGGTGAGAATGAATAGAACTAACTACAAAATTATTATATATGTTTGTTAAATATTTTAACAATTACCCAATAAATTATAGAGGCTTAAAATGTGAATGAATCCAATTTTAAGCATAAATATTCTAATATTATTTAAAAGGTCGATTACCACCCTTTTGATAGAAAACCCCTTTTTAAATATACTTTTTGTCAATTTTATATGTTATATTTGAAAAAAATAAAATCCTTCTTTAGAATTGGGACATCAAAATTTACTTTGTGTAAATTTTTGTTATTTTTCTGATAAAGTTCATTTTTTATGAATAGTGAAAAATGTTGTATTTTAATTCAAAACCTCCTTTTAATCAAATTTATTTATATGGTTAGATTATCTTTTTAATTTGTTTTAAAGTTTAATTAAAATATATTTTTACCATTTAATCTAATGGTGGTCATTGGAATTAATTTTACTTTGAAATTGGACATAAACAAGTGTCAATCTTTTGATAGATATTGTTTCTTAAAAACATGCTATTTGTTTTGACAACGAGAATTAATTATAAAATTAAATAATGAAACTTCTATGTTTTGAATTTTGTAAAATGGACATAATTTTTTAATTTTTAATATAAAATTTACTTTGGCTAAATATTTGCTATTTTTCTGACAAATGTTTATTTTTAATGAATAGTTAAAAATACTGCATTTTACTTCAAAAATGATTTTTAATATAATTTAATTATATAGTTATATTGTCCTTATGATTGGTTTTAAAGTGTAATTTAATTATATTTTCATCACTTAATACAATTTTTTTCATTTTAAGTAATTTTACTTTTCAATTGGATGTAAAAACAAATCAATCTTTTGATAAATTTTACTTCTTAAAAACCCGTCTTTGGTTGTGACAACGAGAATTATTTTTAAATTAATTACTAAAATTTCTGTGTTTGGAATTTGGTAAAATGGATTCCATATTTGGAATCATAATTTCCAAATTATGTAATTAAGACTCTTTTGTTTTTGGACATTATGAATAGTAATGACAACAATTATCTTTAATTATCAGGATTAATTAGTAATCAGGTAGTTAAGGGTAACAAAATAATATCATAATAATATAAAATGACCCCAACATGTGTCTAAATTCTCTTTTTTGAGTCATTTACGACCATGGGAAGATTTTTACCAAACTTGAGGGCCCATGGAGTCACATGGGTGTGATAGTGACATTTATGACATTATTTTTAAAAAGAAGAGAAATATAACAAAGGTTTGTATATCCTAAGTAAAATAATTTTAATTTTGTCTAAATAATTGATATATTAGACTATAAATATTCATTGGAATTATAAAACTATTTCCTACATCATTATATATTTTTTATAATTTTTATACATTAAATAAATAAATTTATTTATGACACCATGATGATGTAGTGATTACCTCATTAATGAACGATTTAAATAAAATGAAAAGATAAGGTGAAATATAAGACTTAAACTTGTCTAAAACCTATTATATGGGTGGATTTATAACCCTTATCACCTTATCCTTAAAATATATCATTTTGGGACCTTTAAAATCCGAAAATTATTTTATAATAAAGTAACATTTCAAGACATTCCAAGAGTGACCCGCCTCCCTCTTATGAAAGGCCCCCACCTCTACCCCCTTACCCACAACTCTCAACCCCTTGGATCATCCAAACTCTGACTATATTATCTATCCAAATCCCTATCTCACTCATAGAATCCTCACTTTGGGCATAAGTATTTCCAAGGAAGCCTTTGGCTCAAATCAAAAAGAGTTACCCGATTTAGAGGTAATGTCTTCTCTTGAGTTTCCTTATTTTATTTTCCTTATTAACTCACCACTATCTTCTTTTTATTTAATCCCATAATATCACCAGTATCCTCAATATACTATGATGTTTTTATGATAAGAATTCTACCTACACTTACACACACCTCTGTCTAATGGTTAAAGAACATACTATTTCTGTGGGTGGCGAATTACTTCCTCACGAAACGATGATTGTTCAATCTTCTTTTAACACCTATAATGGTGTCCATTATGATGAAACTATATTTATATATGATAAATATTATATTTATGTCCCTTATATGCTTCTGTATTTTATATTTAAAACATACCTTTATGCTTTGCTTGTTGTGCAAATGCGACAATTTCATACGAGGAAGTGTAGACTACCGCCCCCTCAAGTGATGTGACTCGTTCATGCCAAACATGGAATTTATAAAGAATGTAATTAATGAAATTATTTTACCTATATAACATATATATTATACTATAATTATAATATATATATTTCTAATTTAGTTTTAATGTCCATTAATATGACAAAAAAATGAAAGTAGCGTTCATGCATACGTACGGCCTACCGTCTCCATGAACGGTACATTTCATTTATTATCTCCAAACATTATGGAATATTATTGAATACATATATACTGGATATATATTATATTTAAATCATGAAAACAATTCCGGAGATGATGTACTTATAACTACATGGACAATTCTCATCAAACAAGTTTATTGTTGACTCATGTACCGAACATCGACAAAACGTATGATATGAAATCACATAATTAACTAATTATTATAACATGATAATATGTGATATGAATTGAATAATAAACTTTAAATTAATTCCTTAATAAATTATAAATTGACCAAGTTTATTATTCAGGAATATAAAGAAACGAACAAGACAAGTCAGACTTGAGGTAAGGGGATTTCTTATCTCACTTTTAATTCCGTGAGATTTCCATTGTCTGCTAATTATTTATTTCATGTGGTGTATTGTATACTGAAATTTGATATATATTTACATGATTCTATTTATATTCATGTTACTATATGATTCATTTGGTTCTTATTATCTTTTGGTCATACGACTTGATTGATTACAACGAAGTAAGGGGTTTTTATCTCACTTTTATTCCCGTGAGATTCATGCTTTATTTGCCACTATCTCCTTTGAGTGGTGTATGTATTGCCAATTATTCTAATATTTGTGTAATATAATTTCAGTCATGGGTATTTACATCAACATTTTATAGTCCTTCTTTAATGGGGTGTACGTTTTGAAAGTTACCCAAATCGGTAAGGGAACCTTTCACCCTCCTCTTTTTAAAAGACTTATTTTTGTTATGTCTTTTAATTCACATCTTCTGATGTTGGGATATGTTCTTATATATCCTTATTGATTTATATTTTATGTCCAAGTGATGAGATACCATTTTCTCTCTCATCAACTCATTTTCTTAATTTTAAAGTGACGCCGTTAGGCTGTTGAATTTTTGAGGGAACTTCTTAACCCAATTTCAATTATTTGGGTTAAACTTGTACTTCTTGAATATGTCATCCTATGAATATGTGTGACTAAAATCTGATTGTTTCAAACTTAATATCCAATTATTTTGGGTGTACTCTTATTTTTCACACATAATTATGTAAAATATTTATCCTTAATCAAAGGATACCGTCTTTATAAGGGATTTCGTCTCAATTTACATTCCATTGAGACTTCATTGTTGATATGCGCCAATTCACTTTGATATGGTGTATATACTTTCCTTTAGCATATTATATCATGAATACCTTTATTATCATTATATTATAAAGTTTTTATTAAATTCTATTCCTCAATTATTTGTGTTGAAGCATCTCCTATTTGTCAAGAACTCCTTAAATAAATTATCGTATTAATGATTTAATCTTCTAAATATTTATTATTAATGTCCATGTTTCAAAATGGTTTTAAGGATTTATTTATATGGACATTACTGTTTTAAAATATTAATTCCTTTAAAATCTTCAAAGTGGTATGGGACACTTGGATTCAAAAATATCTTTATTAAATGTTTTAAATGGTTTTGAAAATGGTTTTATAAAGAATCAATTATGTCAATATATTGAAATGATATATTGTGATTGCAATGTGGAAATGTTATCTTTCCTTTATGATTGTTTTATGTGTTATGAATATGTTATAGTTATTAGTCATTGTTATGTATACAGGTGGTTCCATGATAAACCTAGGGCGGGTGAGCCCGAGATAGCTCTCCAATTCATTGGGTAACGTGAAGGAGTTAAACGCTAAGGTTTATCCAAAGAGATTTAGGGAATATACTACGATGGGTATTCCAAACGTAACCATGAGGGTTACTCCCTACGTAAGAATGTTATGAATTCCTCAAGTTACCTTTATGTCTTATGATTTCTATGAGTTATTCATAAATCTTATGATTTAATGAGGTATGTTAAAGTGCTTATGTTTTATGAGTAAAGTATGATTTCATTGATTCATATGTATACATGGACTAATGTTTTCTTTCCGTATTTTTATATCCCTTACTGAGATTTTTTTGCTCATCCCATGTTTTTGAAATGTTTTTCACAGGACATAAAGTGGAATAGGGTCAAGGATGGGATCAAAGCAATGTCATGCTGTCTAAAACATAGAACTAGACATGACTCTTTTGTTCAAGAGTTTTTATTTTGTGAAAAAATAGAAACTAAGTAGATGTGTCTACTTTGAAATCATTGAGATGTAATAGTTATGTCCTAATTCTCTAAAAATCTAAACCTAAAAAGATCCTCAATGTGAATTATTCATTTAATTCATGATTATGCAATGTTTTAAGGCCGGGTCCTTATAGTTGGTATCAAATGCCGGTTTAGATAACTTTAGAGGTTAGGGTATTCTTTAAGCACAAGTGACCTTAACATAATGGTTAGGATTTTAGAATGAGTCATAGTTATTTTTATAATGTGAATGAGTTTAAGATAACATGAATAATTATATCTTAGTATTACATGATTATTTTACTGATATACTCACACTGACCTTTTTGGTTTTAGTAAATTGTTGGATCTCGCAGGCACCAAAATAACAGTGGATGTGAAGAAAACTATGATGATTTTCTGAACGAGCAACTAAATGATGTGGGAGATGCAATGAGAAATCTTATGGTTATTCTCAACCAACTATCTGGAGTCATGATTGACCACATGAACCTTAGTGATTTTTATAAGGCATCATATATGTTAGAAACAAATCCCTACAGAAGTTCAGGTAATAATCATAAAGGTAAGTGTGTTCAAAAACCTATGTGTCAAAGATGTGGAAAGAAACACCTAGGAAAATGTTTCAAAGGGATAGAAAGATGCTATAGATGTGGAAATTAAGGTCATAAAGCAAGAACCTTCCATGGAAAAAGGAAGCATCTAGTTGACTCTAGGAATGGGAAATAAGTTCTTTCTGAAGGATCAATTGAATGTTTTAAATGTGGTGTGCATGGTCATTATGAAAAAAAATGTCCTACGAAGAAGTTTCGGGAATGGGATCACCAAGATCTTACAAATATTCGTTTACCAATACCTAATTCCATTCCGATTGAGGATGAAGAAACTGACAATAACCAATGAAAGGTATGAATTATTTCTTAACATATGTTTTCCTATTATTGAATCTTAGGATTTGATTCATGATTTTGTTTGTAGGAAAGAAGTATTTCAGAATAAGTTGGAAAGGAATGGTTAATGGATCATGAAGAATTTTTAATGAGTAAGAAGTCAACATATAAGGGATTCAAGAGTTATGGTAGATTTTAGGATGGTGAAATTCTAAAAAGTATTAAGGCTCTTTTGATGATGATATTACATTAGAAGACTTTTTATAGTATGTGAAACCCTAATGTTTGATATATGAAAATTTTATTCAAGGAATACTTATCTTTTCTTTTGTGGATATATTTATAAAGAACCATTTTGGGTTTATAGGATCCTTGAATTTGAGGCAATTACCAATTAATACATTTTGGGATGCAAAACGAAAGTTATTAGATAAACTTTGTGGTTAAAATATGTTATGGTAATTTTTGATGAATTTATCTCTTTTTGGGAATTTTATAAAATTATGTAGTTTTTGAAAAGGGACAACATGCAAACCGTGTGACAACCCATCGCGTCAGACGGAGCTGCAGGAATAGAACCCACAACCAAATTGTGACTGGTATTTATCACCTAACACCGGACTATGTGAAGTCCCTGGTTAGTATGACTAATTATTTTATTTAGATGATATTATGAATCAAGAATAAGTTGATTTTGGGTTATCTATGGAAATGATTAACCTACCATGGAGTATATGTGATTAGGTTAATTAATTTTCAATATGATACTTTAAGAGTAACTGATGTTATTTTGAGATAAATGTTAAGATTTACTTTGGAAGACTATGTGATTAAATCCTTTAGAGATTTTGGTTTCAATCTTAGTTTGGATTAATTTGAATAATTTTATGGATAACTATTTATTTAATGGTCTTTCTTGAACCTTGGGTTCTTTTTGTTGAATTTTGGATATTAAGAGTAGTATTTCTTTTTATAAAGGATTATCCTTTTGGGGATTATCTGATCTTGTACTAACAATTTTGGTTTTGGTTAAGGTATAAAGACATGGGAAATATATAGTTCATCTTTTGTGGATTAGGTGATTCTCAAGAAGTTTATTATATCACTCTTAATGTGAACAAGTCATCCTAAATACTCATCTTTTGGAGAAAATATGAGTTTGTGTTAGAAATATAGTAAGAGATGAAAGTCTATATGACAAGTAAGTATGTTTCATTATGATTTAGTTAAGATAAAAAAATAAATTCCTCAATGAAAGGTAACTTAAAACAAAAACGTTTTCTATTAACTTTTCCTATTGGGGAATCAAATACCGTTTAACCCATCACAAGTATGTGATTTTCTAGTGGTTAACTTTCTCCTAGACATACTGTCTATCACTCTCCATCAGAAATTGACCCTTTTTTTTCTCTTCCATATCCATGTTTTCATGGAATCCTAGTATCTGTTGTCTCAGGTGACCTTTGTACTTTTCTTTCTTTCTTTTAAAGTGATAATTTAATTTACTCCTTTTCCGATGTGGGGCTTTCAATGAAGTTTCTGAGCCCAATTTTAAAATTGCGAGAACGCAATTCCCAAAAGGGGGGAAGGATGTAACATCCCAAGTAAATAAAGAATATGACATTTTCATATTTATTAATATTTTTGAATAAAATATTAATATTACTTTAAATGGAATGCTATGTTTGATGGCGTACCCAGTACGCAACAACAAGTTTCTTTGAAATCTTACGTTGCACACTAATAATATAATAATATTATTTCAAAGGGTAGTTAATGCCTAGCCGTTGTAATGGCGGGAATGAAAAGAACTAACTAAAAAATTATTATATAGCTGTTTTAAATATTTTAACAATTACCCAATAAATGATAGAGGCTTAAAATGTGAATGAATCCAATTTTAAGCGTAAATATTCTAATATTCTTTAAAAGGTCGATTAACAAGATTTTGATGGAGAACCCTTTTTTAAATCTACTTTTTGTCAAATTTATATGTTATATTTGACAAAATAAAATCCTTCTTTAGAATCAGAACATCAAAATTTACTTTGTGTAAATTTTTGTTATTTTTCTGATAAAGTTCATTTTTTTATGAATAGTGAAAAACACTGTATTTTAATTCAAAACCTACTTTTAATATAATTTATTTATATAGTTAGATTATATTTTTATTGGATTTAAAGTTCAATTAAAATATATTCTTTCCATTTAATCCAATGGTGGTCATTGGAATTAATTTTACTTTGAAATTGGACATAAACAAGTGTCAATCTTTTGATAGATATTGTTTCTTAAAAACACGCTATTTGTTTTGAAAACGAGAATTAATTATAAAATTAATTAATTATACTTATATGTTTTTAATTTGGTAAAATGGAAATCAGTTTTTAATTTGTAATATCAAATTTACTTTGGATAAATTTTTGGTATTTTTCTGACAAATGTTCATTTTTAATGAATAGTGAAAAATACTGCATTTTACTTCAAATCTACTTTTTCATCTAATTTAATTATATAGTTATATTGTCCTTGTGATTGGTTTTAAAGTGTAATTGAATTATAGTTTTATCACTTAATACAATTTTGTTCACTGGAAGTAATTTTACTTTTCAATTGGATGTAAAAACAAGTCAATCTTTTGATAAATTTTACTTCTTAAAAACTCGTCTTTTGTTGTGACAACGAGAATTATTTTTAAATTAATTACTGCAATTTCTGTGTTTGTAATTTGGTAAAATGGATTCCATATTTGGAATTAGAAGGTCCAAATTATGTAATTAAGACTCTTGTTTTTGGACATTATGAATAGTAACGGCGGCAATTATCTTTAATTATCATGATGAATTAGTAATCGGGTAGTTAAGGGTAATAAAATAATGTCATAATAATATAAAGTGACCCAAAAATGTGTTCAAATCCTCTTTTTTGAGTCATGTCCAACCATGGAAATCTTTTTACCGAACTTTAGGGCCCATGGAGTCACATGGGTGTGATAGTGACATTTATGACATTATTTTTAAAAAGAAGAGAAATGTAACAAAGGTATGTATATCCTAAGTAAAAAAATTTTAATTTTGTTTAACTAAATGATATCTTAGACTATAAATATTCATTGGAAAGATAAAAATATTTCCTACTTCATGATATTTTTTTATAATTTTTAGACATTAAATAAATAAATTTATTTATGACACTATGATGATGCAGTGATTACCTCATTAATGAACGATTTAAATAAAATGAAAAGATAAGGTAAAATATAAGATTTAAACTTTTTTAAAACCTATTTTATGGGTGGATTTAGAACCCTCATCACCTTATAATATAAATATATCATTTTGGGACCTTTAAAATCAGAAAAATATTTTATAATAAAGTAACATTTCAAAACTTTCCAAAAGTGACCATCCTCCCTCTTATAAAAGGCCCCCAGCTCTACCCCCTTACCCACACCTCTCAAGCCCTTGGATCATCCAAAATCCACTCATATTATCTCTCAATATCCCTCTCTCACCCCTAGAAGCCTCACTTTGGGAATAAGTCTTTCCAAGTAAGCCTTTGGCTCAAATCAAAAAGAGTTACTCGATTTAGAGGTAATGTCTTCTCCCGAGATTCCTTCTTTTATTTTCCTTCTTAACTCATCCCTATCTTATTATTATTTGATCCCATAATAACAATAGTATCCTAAATATACTATTATTTTGTTATGATAAGGATTCTACTTACACTTACACACACCTCCGTCTAATGGTTAAAGAACATACTGTTTCTGTGGGTGGCGAATTACTGCCTCACGAAACGATGATTGTTCAATATTATTTTAACACCTCTCATGGTGTCCATTATTATGGAACTATATTAATATATGATAAATATTACATTTATGTCCCATATATGCTTCTTTATTTTATATTTAAAACATACCTTTATGCTTTGCATGTTGTGCAAATGCGATAATTTCATATAAGGAAGTGTGGACTACCGCCCCCTCACGTGACGTGACACGTTCATTCCAAACATGGAATTTATAAATAATGTAATTAATGAACTTATTTTACCTATATAACATATATATTATACTAAAATTATAATATATCTATGTCTAATTTAGTTTTAAATTCCATTAATATGACAAAAAAATGAAAGTAGCGTTCATGCGTACGTACGATCTACCGTCTCCATGAATGGTAAATTTCATTTCTTATCTCCAATAATTATGGAATATTATTGAATACATACATGCTGGATATATATGATATTTAAATCATGAAAAAAGTTCTGGAGATGATGTACTTATAACTACATGGAAAATTCTCTTCAAACAAGTTCATTATTGACTCATGTACTGAACATCGACAAAACGTATGATATGAACTCACATAATTAACTAATTATTATAAAATGATAATATGTGATATGAATTGAATAATAAAATTTAAAGGAATTACTTAAGAAATTATAAATTGACCAAAGTTTATTATTCAGGAATATAAAGAAAGGAACAAGACAAGTCGGACTTGAGGTAAGGGGATTTCTTATCTCACTTTTAATTCTGTGAGATTTCCATTATCTGCCAATTATTTATTTCATGTGGTGTATTGTGTACTTAAATTTGATATATATTGTCATGATTCTATTTATATTCATGGTACTCTGTGATTCATTTGGTTCTTATTATCTTTTGGTTATACGACTTGATTGATTATAATGAGGTAAGGAGTTTTTATCTCACTTTTATTCCTGTGAGATTCATGCTATATTTGCCACTATCTCCTTTGAGTGGTGTATGTACTGCCCATTATTCTACTCTTTGTGTAATATAATTTCAGTCATGGGTATTTACATCAACATTGTATAGTCCTTCTTTCATGGGGTGTACGTTTCGAAAGTTACCCAAATTGGTAAGGGAACCTTTCACCCTCCTCTTTTTAAAAGACTTATTTTTGTTATGTCTTTTAATTCACATATTATTTTGTTGGGATATGTTCTTCTATATACTTATTGATGTATATTTTATGTCCAAGTTATGTGATAAAATTTTCTCTCTCATCAACTCATTTTATGAATTTTAAAGTGGCACCGTTAGGCTGTCGAATTTTTGAGGGAACTTCTTAACCCAATTTCAATTATTTGGGTTAAACTTGTACTTCTTGAATATGTCATCCTATGAATATGTGTGAATTACCTCTGATTGTTTCACACTTAATATCCAATTATTTTGGGTGTACTTTTATTTTTCACACATAATTATGTAATAAATTTATCCTTAATCAAAGGATACCGTCTATATAAGGGATTTCGTCTCAATTTACATTCCATTGAGACTTCATTGTTGATATGCGCCAATTCAATTTGATATGGTGTATATACTTTCCTTTGGAATATTATATCATGAATACCTTTATTCTCATTATATTATAAAGTTTTTATTAAATGATATTCCTCAATTATTTGTATTGAAGCATCTCCTATTTGTTAAGAACTCCTTAACTAAATTATTGTATTAATGATTTAATCTTCTAAATCTTTCTTATTAATGTCAATATTTAAAAATGGTTTTAAGGATGTATTTATATGGAAATTACTGTTTTAAAATATTAATTCCTTTAAAATCTTCAAAGTGCCATGGGACAATTTGATTCAAAAATCTCTTTATTAAATTTTTTAAACGGTTTTGAAAATGGTTTGATAAAGCATTGATTATGTCAAATACTGAAATGATATATTGTGATTACAGTGTGGAAATGTTATCTTTCCTCTATGATTGTTTTATGTGTTATGAATATGTTATGGTTATTGGGCATTGTTACGTATACGGGTGGTTCCATGATAAAACTAGGGCGGGTGAGCCCGGGATAGCTCTCCAGTGCATTGGGTAACGCAAAGGAGTTAAACGCTAAGGTTTCTCTGAAGAGATTTAGAGAATATACTGCGATGGGTATTCCAAACGTAACCATGAGGGTTACTCCCTATGTAATAATGTTATGAATGCCTCAAGTTAACTTTATGTATTATAATTTCTATGATTTATTCATAAATATTATGATTTCATGAGGTATGTTAAAGTGCTTATGTTTTATGAGTAAAGTATAATTTCATTGATTCTTATGTATAAATGAACTAATGTTTAATTTCCGTATTTTTATATCTTTTACTGAGATTTTTATGCTGATCCCAAGTTTTTGAAATGTTTTTCACAGGACATAATGTGGAATAGGGTCAAGGATGGGATCAAGGAAATGTCATGCTGTCTAAAACATGGAACTAGACATGACTCTTTTGTTCAAGAGTTTTTATTTTGTGAAAAAATGGAAACTGAGTAGATGTGTCTACATTGTAATCATTGAGATGTAATAGTTATGTCCTAATTCTCAAAATCTCTAAACCTGAAAAGATCCTCAATGTGAACTATTCATTTAATTCATGATTATGTAATGTTTTAAGGCCGAGTCCTTATAGGTGAAGTCATGGTAATCAGAGTAGCTATAGAGGAAAATACGGCGAACACATCTAGTAACACAAACCGCATTAGAATCATTAAAATCATGTCAGAGATTACAGGTTAAGATTTGTTATCAGTTGTGTCTATTGAAAAAATAAATCGGTTAGAGTTGGTTCCTTAGAATCAACTAACATTGTACTTTTGATTACAAAAAATCATACATAGATACATACATACATACGTACATACATAAATACATACATAAATACATACATATACATACAGACACACACACACACACACACACAGACATACATATATACATACATACATACATACATACATACAGACATACATACATACATACATACATACATACATACATACATACATACACATACATACATACATACATACATACATACATACATACATACACACACACACACACACACACACACACATACATACATACATACATACATACATACATACATACATACATACATACATACATACATACATACATACATACATACATACATACATACATACATACATACATACATACATACATACATACATACATACATACATACATACATACATACATACATACATACATACATACATACATACATACATACATACATACATACATACATACATACATACATACATACATACATACATACATACATACATACATACATACATACATACATACATACATACATACATACATACATACATACATACATACATACATACATACATACATACATACATACATACATACATACATACATACATACATACATACATACATACATACATACATACATACATACATACATACATACATACATACATACATACATACATACATACATACATACATACATACATACATACATACATACATACATACATACATACATACATACATACATACATACATACATACATACATACATACATACATACATACATACATACATACATACATACATACATACATACATACATACATACATACATACATACATACATACATACATACATACATACATACATACATACATACATAAGGGGAGGTAGAGGTATATTGAAAAGTGGGTGAGAGGTTGGTGGGAAACAACTGGGAAAATGGATGGGCAAGAGGGTGGGTAGACAAGGAGATAGATGAATGGACAAAAGAATAGAAGAATGAATGAACAAACAGATGAATGAGTGGGTGGGTGGACGTACAAAAAAATAGGTGGATACATGGATTTCAAACTATCCCTATAGGTTGGCAGGTAGGAAGTTAAGCATAAAAGAAGATAGATATAGATAGATGGATGAATATTGATCGAGCGATGGGCAGGTGGGAGGGAATACATGCATGTAGGTGTAGGGTCACTAATAAAAATTCCATATGTTTTATGTTCCATTATATATATGTACCTGTGGACATGTGTATTAGTCCTTATACATTAGATTATTATTAATTTGTATCTTGAATCATGTACTTTGATGTATGTATGAAAACCATGCTAATATATTCTCATGGTGAGGCAACATACATTGAAAGTTTCATAAGTTATATAAAATTAATTGAATAGTCTAGAAAGGATTTATTCATTCCATATTAAAGGAATAATATAATAAAACTATCTGAAAAAATCCTACTTGATGAGTTATTGGTCAACAATGAGATTATAACAGACAAGTCCAGCTAGAAGGGTTGATAATGAGATTATATTACATAGTAGTTTTTGTAGGAGGGTTGTTGTAGTTTTCACACTAACTTATTTCTATATGGGTTTATTGAAGTGTTTCAAGATTCTAATCTTAGAATTTAGGTAAGTTTAACCTATTTCCATTGATAAAGGGACCTAGAGGGTCATTCACAAAGAGTATCCAAAATTTCATTAAATTCTATTGAATATATGTTTATGAATACAATTATTCCCTAGATTGTGGAATGATATTTATTCAGTTAAAAGTTAAATTTTATCTCCTATTTAATAATTCACAAAGTATTTGATGTGGAATATTTTGAATACATGTTTTACACATCATTTTGATGGAATTTAAAATTATTATACTTCCAAAATGTGCTTAAATTGTATAATTAATTAATATTGGATTATTTTTTTTTGATTATGTTTTTATTTGAATATTTTCATTAAAATAGGTGTTTTTGTTGGTAAAATGTTTAATGGTCCTTTAATATAAATTATATATGCATTAGAAACTTATTTTTAGGTTGATTTTGATGAACATTTAATTGAAATATCATTTTGAGGAAGTTCGAAATGGAATTTGGATTTTGGAATTGATAATTTTAAAAGATCCTTATTTTTATTTTTGTATCATTTTTTGGTACACATTTTAATTTTGGAATTTATTGTGATTCTATTTTTTCCAGTTTTTAATTCATTTTGAATTGATATTTTCACTATGTTTTCAATTTATTATCATGCAGGCACTTACGTAAAGATCAATTTCATCTGATATAACCCACCTAAAGGTCATATCTAGTTTTCATGGGATATTTTAAGGTAGATAACTAAATGTGTAAAGTTAATTAAAAAGTTACATAGATTGCATAAAGGTTTCTTAGTGCTGACTAAAGGTAGTGATTTCACTTCAGTACCAGCATATAGGTCATCACTAGGATATATAAAGGTTGATGGTAAAATCATGTAATGGTAACATTTAGTAAACAAGACTATATAAAGGTTACATATATATCCATGGAAGGGTAGCTGATGCATTATAGAAGGGTGACTATTACACACTTGGGGCTATGTAAAGATAGATCACATGTTTCAATGTCTGTGTAAGGTTAAATCACTATAGGCTCAGAGCCACGTAAATGTATCTCTCAAGTTTTAGTGCTTGTGTAATGGTAGTTCGATGACTCTATGAAGCTATATAAAGATAAGGAGGAGTTAAATCATAGGGAGCCCTAAATTCTCAAAATCAAAGTTTTTATAGTAAAGAGTATATTGAGCTCATTGATGCTAAGGGAAATACAATTGAAGTTTTTGGAGATTGTTAGAAATACTTGAGAGGAATGAAATGAGTAGGTATTCACTTCCAGATTCACCACAAGTGGAGAATATGAAGACCTAATTATGGGGCCCATTATATTAGAAGATATTTTCTTGAGTCACATGTAGAAGATTATGAATAATGATAATAGCCACTTGGAAACCAATAATTAGACCCGTGACATTGTCTATGAGCTCAAAGATGGGAGTTTTCATGAAATTATATTTTAATTCAAGAACCTAGAAATTAATAGGGGTTTTAATCTATAATTTATGTAGGAGGAAAAACTTTTCAAAAATATACGAGCCTGAGTAGTTGAAAATAACAACTAGAAATGGTGATTTAGAGGAGGATAGATTCAGGGTGAGGAAGAAAACCTGATGAATATGACTCAATATCGTATTCTATTCTCTTTTGTTTCACTATTTCATCTTGAAATTATTGAATTTTATTTTTTGGAGAATTTTTTTTGTCTAAACATATTATGGGAATAATATTGTGCATGTTATTAATTTTTTCTTCATTCTAACATTTATTTTTTGGTCATTACTCTCTTAATTATTCTTTGGAAGTTAAATTTCCTAAAACATTGAGAATAAATGGTTATTGATCTTAATTTAATTCAAAAATAAAATAATTATTTAACCAATTTGAAAATTATTAAGAAAATAGATTTTTTGTTGGGATTAATTCACCAAGATCAAATGAAAATTTGATCTCAGTGAGAACTAATTTCACCATTTTCATGATAAAAATAGTTACATAGTTTAAAAACTACAGGATTTAATTATAAAATGGTTGACCAATCTATAGAGTTGGTAAAATTTATATTATTTAGTTCAAGTGTTTTTCTCAAAGTATTAGTGAAGGAAAATATTTTCAATACCATCCAATAAATTTTCCCTTTCTCATTAATTTTTTTTCCTGTATTGGATATAACATGTTTTCTTCTTTAAACTATCTTACGTGCATTTATCAATGTATAATCATAACTCCCATTACTTTTTTTTCATATTTTTTTAACATATCTTTAGTTTTTTTTCTTACTAGTTTAGTATAGACTTCAACTTCCCTATGGGTTCTACCCCAATCATTAATGTATTAGTTCATAGTGTGAAATTAAATTAATGAAAAATTTCATAGTACAAACAACATGCAATAAATTTTGGATCTGTTTCCAAGGAAGGCTTAATACGACCAAGTAAAAAATTATAACGTAAAAAACAAATCTATTTTTCAAATAAAAATTGACTCAAACTTTTCTTTCTTGATATCTATTGTGTTATACTCTTTTTGTATCTTTACTATGAATATTTTATTAACTGGTTTGTACATGAACACAAGAACAAAAATTAATGAGTTAGAAGCATTAATTCTAGATATTCTTAAACTGTTAAGTTCTCTTAAGAACGAAATGAATGTGAAAATGGAAGATCTTAGGTAGTTAAAGAATCATAATGAAAACATGAACCCACTTAATCATAGAAATAAATTGATAGATAGATTCATACTTAGGGAGTTTCAAGTGCCTACCATTTGAAGTAATCCATCGTGTATTATAATACCTCACAGGTCTTAAAACAGTGTGATAAAATAGTCCCATTTTTATATGATTCCATCCTATAATGGATTACATAATGAATATTCTCTTGAAATCGTTAGGGACTTCTATAGTGTGGCCCAAAACCTACCACTTTATAGACTAGGTGAGAATGAGATAAAACTAAGAATATTTTCATTTTTCTTAATGGGAAAATTCTAAATCCTTTTATAATAATTGGATGGAGAAACTTTTGATACACAGAATAGAGAATTCAAGATTTTGTGATGAAGTTTACCCTTAGATAATGGCCTATAAGGTTAATCATAAATCACTAGTTTTATTCTAGATGAGGGTGAGATATTCCATGTGTCTTAGGAAATATTTATAGGTTTCTTTAGGTAGTTCCTAAGCCACCAATTTACTTATAATTTTCTAACAGAAGCCTTTTATAATGGAATCACCCCATATAGTCAAAATCAAGTAGATCAGTATTCTAGAGGTTACTTATCTGATAAAACTACAGAAGGGTTAAAGAATATTTTCATCATTTTTTCAAAAAATTCATTCCATAAATTCTATAGGTGAAGAACCATTCAATGAAAAGAAACTAATTTATTCCAAAAATATTATCAAGTTTTTGAAATTTAAAATAAAAATGATGAAAACTCACTTAGAGAAAAAGTCCAACATTGTGGCATGTATGGGAACACTAGATCCTATTATTCCAATTTTGATATGCCTCCCCAGCACTATGAAATGAAAATATTACAAGGTATGGTACTATTATGCAAGCATGTAGTGATTAATTTTTAAATAATAATAACTAGGCTTATAGAGACCATCCAAGCCTTTCATGGAAAGAACAAGTAATGTTCAGACCAGTTGTTTCCCATGGGATCTGAAAAAAACCTAGGAAAAAAATTCCAAAACCAATATAAGGTTGAGTATGAAAATTCACAAGGTAATATAGAGGGGATTATTCATCTAGTGTTGAGTAACATTGATTCTCAAGATTCACAACATAAATCTGATTTGGACTACCAAAGTTATACCTTTAAAAATTGAATGAATAGTATTTAAACTTAAATTAGTAAAATGGAAAGAGATTTAGGTGGAAGGGATAAGGGGAAGTTTCCTAGAACAACTGAAGTAAACCCTTGGGAGAATATTATGGATTTTATGTTAGGTCAACATATATGGAAATATTGACTAGATATAGGAGGAGTGAACTATCCTTTTAAAAATATTCAATCGAATATGATTATCGGAGTGATTAATAGTGTTACATGTGCAATAAAAATGAAACAAATAACACATGATTTTTTTATAGTGGTTCAGATCACCAATATCCTAGTCCAATATTTAATCTTCTCTTTTTAGAAAAAATAGAAGTATTCACTAATACCGCACTTTTTATAGAGATTCAAAACTCTATTATATACATACATACCTTTTTCTCATCTAGTGGTATAACACCAACTTGAATTTTGAAGGAGTCACAATCCACCTGACTTTTTTCTAGGAGTCAAAACCCAAACATCCTTTTAAATGGGAGGAATAACCTATTTAGACAAATTTTTTATGGGAAAATTGTAAACAGAACTCTAGAGTACAAACAACGGGAAGGAAGAAACCACTAGTGAAGAAAACCTTATTTACGTCACCATTTTTGACGTCAGTTATATATAACCGACGTGATAATCTGTGAAATGTGGTTTTTTATGTCGGTTATTTTATTACCAAAGTAAAAAATGTGGTGAGTAGATTTTTAACGATGGTTATTTTAATAACCAACGTTAAAAATTGCGTGCGTTCGTTTTTTACGTGGGTTATAAATTAACCGATGTCAAAAACCAAAGAGCGGTGTTTTTTACGTCGGTTATTTGATAACCGACGTAAAAAACGTGCTATCTATGAATTTTTTATGTCGGTTATAAAATAACTAACATAAAAAAAGTTGCTTTTCAGGCCTTTTTGATGTTGTTTATTTGATAATCGACGTAACAAAACAACCTGCAGAATTTTTTACGTCGGTTATAAAATAACCGACGTAAAAAACTATGATTTCTGATGTATTTTTTACGTTGGTTATAAAATAACCGACGTAAAAAAAACTGTATCTGAAACATTTATAATTTCGGTTATTATAATAACTGACGTTATAAATGTAAAAAAACAATTTATAAAGTAGGTTATTAAATAACCGATGTTATAAAACATTTAAAAAATTAACAAGCCTCGTGGATTGTCATTTACGATTTTTCGATCGACAGTCTGGAGACTCGTCTCTCTCGCGCGGTAAACCCTAATCGACTCGTCGATCTTATTGTGTTTAACTTGTTTTTCCATAATCGTTTATCATCTTTACTCTCCTCGTATATATCATCTCAACTCGAAACACTCAGGTAAGCCTCCCACGCCTTTATTTCGTTCATTTTTTTCTCAGATAGTCTATATTTACGTTTTGCACTTTTTTTGTTTAAACTAGGTAAGATTCTTTGATTTCGAACCCTCTTACCTCGTTTTTCCATCATCATCTTATTTATTATCCCCAGATATATTAGATCAACTCACAATATTCACATAAGCCTCACCTACTTCTATTTAGTTTGTTTTTGTTTCATGAATGCCCGACAATGATGGTAATTTTTGTTTTCATTGACAACTAATGATCTCATTCACCTATATTACTGCATATAATGGTTACTGATTAAATGTATGAATTGGGAAATTATATTTCATGTGTTGTTGTTGCTTATGGTTATCCTCTTTTATATGAGAATCTATTAGACATATAATGTAATGGCTGTTGACCTCTATGGCCCTTTGATGCATCGCTATGTCTCATGATTCCAAATAGAATTGGGTTCTGCTGAGGGCCTACCCTAGTATTTTTTGAGGCCTTGGCCAAGGACTTGAAAATATGTTTAAGATTTCTAGAATTATTTATTACCTCATTATGATATTATTTATCAAGAAAACTTGTGATCATTTGACTATTTGAATATCAATGCTTATTTTTCATTATCATACGATCATTTAAGTAGCCATATTTAATAATATTTAATTCCATCTATTTCATGATGAAGTATATATTAAATGCATGTGATTTTAGTTGTTCACCATCCCTAGTTTTTATATGTAAACCATTGTTTGGGGGGTTGTCCGGGGGGGGGGGGGGCTGTTCAAAGGGTTGGGGGGTGTCCAGGGGGTGTCCAAGGGGGTGGGTGGGTGTGGGGGGCTGTCCAAGGGGGTGGGGGCCTGTCCAGAGGGTTGGGGGGTGTCCAAGGTGGTGGGTTGGTGTGGGGGGCTGTCCAAGGGGGTGGGGGCCTATCCAGAGGGTTTTGGGGGTTGTCTGGGGGGTGGGGGGCTGTCCAAAGGGTTGTGGGGTTTCCAGGGGGTGTCCAAGGGGGTGGATGGGTGTGGGGGGCTGTCCAAGGGGGTAGGGCCTGTCCAGAGGGTTTTGGGGGTTGTCTGGGGGTGGGGGGTTGTCCAGATGGTTGGGGGGTGTCCAGGGGGGTGTCCAAGGGGGTAGGGGGTGGTGTCCAGGAGAGGTGGGGGTGCTTTCTAGAGGGGTGGGGGCTACCCCGGGGTGGGGGGCTGTCCAGAGGGTTGGGGGGTGTCCAGGGGGGTGTACAAGGGGGTGGGTGGGTGTGGGGGGGTTTCCAAGGGGGTGGGGGCCTATCCAGAAGGTTTTGGGGGTTGTCCGGGGGGGGGGGGGGGCTGTCCAGAGGGTTGGGGGGTGTCCAGGGGGGTGTCAAAGGGGGTAGGGGTGGGGGGGGGGGTGGTGTCCAGGAGGGGCGGGGGTGCTGTCTAGAGGGGTGGGGGGCTGTCAAGGGGGTGGGGGGATGTCTAGAGGGTTGGGGGTGTCCAAGGGGGAAGGGGGTGGGGGTGGTGTCCAGGAGGGGCGGGGGGTGCTGTCTAGAGGGGTGGGGTGTTGTCTAGGGGGGGTGTCCAAGGGGGTAGGGGGTGGTGTCCATGAGGGGTGGAGGGGTGCTGTCTAGAGGGTGGGGGGCTGTCCAGAGGGTGGGGGTGTCCAGGAGGGGTTTGGGGGCTTTCCAAGGGTGTGGTGGTGTCCATGGGGTGGCCAAGGGGGTGGGGGTGGTGTCCAGGGGGTGGGGGGGGGGGGGCTGTACAAGGGGGTGGTGGTGTCCAGGGGGTGTCTAAGGGGGTGGGGGATAATTTTCAGTTGGGATTGACTACTGCATCATGGTTTCTGAGATTATGACATAATATTCAAGCATATTTTTTTTAAATATGCATAGATTTGTTTTATATTTCAAAATTGTTTTTACATTCAAATTATGATTTGTTTTCATATAAACATATATTTGTCTTATCTTAAAAATATATATATATTTGATATTTGTTATAGGTAATAATGAGTCGAAGTTGGATTACAACACATTGAATGAGCAATGATTATGAGGAAGGTGTTGATGCCTTTTTGGAATTTTCTAAACGAAATGTTCCAAGTAGTGACATTTTTTTCTGTCCATGCCTGAAATCTTTGAATATGAAGAAGTTGAAAAGTAGAGAGATAAAATATCATCTGATTTGTCATGGTTTTAATTAGATTTATAGCCCTTGGATTTGGCATGGTGAAACAGGATGGAATGTCACTGATGATGATGATTCGCAAGATGGTAACTCCGATGGAATTGAAGAAATGATTCACGATATTGTAGTAGAACAAATTGAGATAGAACTGACAGTTGCGCGTCTATATAGTGATGCTGAAAAACCATTATATCCTGGTTGTACATATTTTACAGTTTTGTCGGCGGTGTTAAGATTGATTAACCTGAAGGAAAAACATGGATGGAGTGACCGAAGTTTTACAAATCTACTACAATTGATGAAAGACATTCTTCCAAAAGATAATGATCTTCCAGACTTACATTATAAGGACAAGAAAATATTATGCCCGATGGGATTGGGATATAAGAAAATACATGCTTGTCTGAATGACTGCATTATATATAGGAAGGAATATGAATTTCTATCAGAGTGTCCTAAATGTGGGACATCACGGTATAAGGTGAAAGAAAAATCATAGGCTGATGTAGAGATTACAAAGATCCTTTCAAAGGTATTTTGGTATCTTCCTATAATTCACCATTTCAAATGTTTATTTGCTAATTCACATGATGGAAAAAGGTTAAGATGGCATGCTGATGAGTGGGTATGTGATGGAAAAATATGTCATCCAGCCGATTTTCCACAATGGATGAAAATTGATGCGCAATATTTATATTAGGAAATGAAATTAGAAATCTCAGACTAGGGTTTTGCACAGATGGAATGAATCCATACAGAACCCTCAGTAGCACACATAGTTCATGGCCTGTTTTATTGGTAATTTACAACCTCTCTCTTGAAGTTTGTATGAAGCGCAAATATGTCATGTTGAGTATAATGATCTCTGGTTTAAAGAAACCCGAAAATGATATTGATGTTTACTTGTCACCATTGATTGATGATTTGAAACTGTTATGGGCTGATGGTATTAGGGTGTATGATTCTTATAAAATGGTATATTTTCAACTACATGCAGTGCTTCTGTTCACTATAAATGACTTCCTAGAATATGGAAATTTTTCTGGATACAGTGTTAAAGGGCATAAAGCACGTCCAATTTGCGAACAACAGACGTCATATTTTCAATTGCATCATGGGAGGAAAACATTGTACATGGGTCATCGAAAGTTTTTGCCTATGGATCACCCTTATAGAAGACTAAAAAAGGCATTCAATGGATCACAAGAATTTGATACTACTCCAAAACCTTTATCCTCTGATCTGTATTTTGAGAGGGCGAAAAACCTTGATGTGACATTAGGAAAGACACAGAAATCTGGTAATGATAGACATATTTGGATGAAAAGGTCAATATTTTTTGAGATACCATATTGGAGGTATCATGAAGTTAAAAATAATATTGATGTCATGCATGTGGAGAAGAATATCTATGATTTTTTGATTGGAACATTGTTAGATATTAAAGGAAAGACAAAAGATGGGTTGAATGCAAGATTAGACTTACTATCAATGGGAATACGTTTGGAGTTAGCTTCCACTCCTAAAGGAAGATGAACATTTCTTCCCCCGACTTGTCATACATTATCGAAGAGGGAGTAAATTAGCTTTTTTCAATGTCTTCATGATATCAAAGTGCCTCAAGGTTATTCTTCAAATGTAAAAAATTTTGTCTCATTGAAGGACTTGAAGTTGATAGGTATGAAATCACATGATTGTCACGTCATGATGCAACAAATTCTACCAGTTGCATTGTGTGGAATATTTACCATCCGTGTCAGAAAGACTATAATGAAGTTGTGTTATTTTTTCAATTCAATTTGTAACAAGGTGATTGATGTGAATGCTTTGAACATTTTGGAAAAGGATGCAATTTTTATACTTTGTCAATTGGAAATGTATTTTCCTCCAACTTTTTTTGATATAATGGTGCATTTAATGATTCATATGGTTCGATAAATAAATATTTGTGGACCTGTATATCTTTGTTGGATTTATCCTTTTGAAAGGTATATGAAAATATTAAAGGGTTATGCTAAAAATCCATATCGACCTAAAGCCTCCATTATTGAAAACTATATTTCTGAGGAGGTATCAGAGTTTTGTACGAGCTACTTGGCTGCGGTGCAACACATAGGTTTGCCTCCATCTTTCCATGAACGAGTTAATAATGAGGGAAAGGGGATTCATGGATTGAAAGTCAAATCATTGTCAGCTGAACAGATGAAGAAGTTAGAATCATACATCTTGAATAAAATAGCTGATGCTCAAACATATATCACATTTCATATTAATTAGTTGAAACAATGTAATCCAAAGAAGAAAGAAATGTGGATTTTGAATGAGCACAAAATTTTTTTTGTCATGGTTTAAAAAGTCCTTTCTTGGTAGATCAGATGTATCAGAGACATTAAAATGGATAGTGGGTGGTCCATGTTTAAATGTGATAACATGGTCCGGTTATGACATTAATGGCTATACATTTCATACGAAATCTTAGGACAACAGAAGTGAAGTTCAGAATAGTGGTGTATTGGTGTTTTCCGAAGCAATGCATTTTTCAAGTGCTAAGGACAAAAACCCAATTTCTGCATCAAGTGCATATTATGAAGTGATTGAAGACATATAGAAGGTTGATTACTTTAAAATTAAAGTTCCTATTTTTAACTGTAAATGGTTTATAGGTAACAACAGTGTCAGACACGATGAATTTGGAATGACACTTGTTAATCTGAATAGATTGGAAGACACATCTGATTCTTTTATAATGGAAACACATGAAATTTTTTTTTTCTATATAGTAGATCAATCAGATATGCTGTGGGCTGTTGTTTTACAAGGGAAAAAACAATATGTTGGTGAGGATGAACATGATGAAGATGCTGATTTATGTGAGATCCCTAATTCCATGGAAATATTAACAGAACATAATGATGAGCATGTTGGAGACATGGTTTGTGCCATAAGGAACAATCACGACGAAGGAATTTGGGAAAACAACGCATTTGTACATTCCTAAAATTACAGGTAACATATGTTTATTTCTTGTTTACATTTATTTTTTTCATAAAATGTTAGATATTGTAAGTTTTTTCTTTATTAAAACATGAATGAAAAAAATAAGTATAATTTTTTGTTTGTTTTAAGTTTTTTTAGTTTACTTTATCCTGTTTACCATTACATGAATTATATATCTATTATTTTTGTTCAGTGACAATTAATTTACCATGTTTACCAGGTTTACCATGTTTACCATGTTTAACATGTTTACCATGTTTACCATCTTGACCGTCTTGACCATTTTTACCATTGTTTAACATGCTTACCATATTACCAATGATTACTATTACGTAACTTAGTACACTTTTCTATTTTATGATTACAGTAGTATTAAAATATTTGAATTTGTATATTTGTGAACTAATGTTTGTTTGTTTTTGATTTGAAGGATAATTACAGATCATTCAGTTGATCAACCACATGATTCTATATATGAGTATATTGGTCATACCTCTGGGGAGGAACATTCACATGCTCCTCTTGATGTTCCCCAAGCTTCCTCCTGTGCTCCTATTACGACAAAGAGTTCAAAGGTTGGTAAACATGGGTGCACACGTTTACCAAAATTAGCACTTGCCCATACGCAGGATCAGAGGATAGTCATTGAGTTTGATGATGATGATATTCATAGAGGTCCAAATGAAAAATATTATAAGAGTTTTGTATCAACTCAGGCTAAGAGCAAAGTAAGAATTCTATATGATGACTGGAGAAGTGTGGATAAAGCGATAATCTCTCAGTATTGGGAGACGATTTTGGTAAGATCTTTTACTATTGTTTGACTATTCTTTAAATTTTTATAGTATATATAATATGTTTAACCTCTTCTTTATCAGATGAAATTTGATATTCCTGACACTGGATGAGTCACGAAGAAATGATTATCGTTGGATGCCAGGAGATGGAGTGATTTCAAATCAACCCTCTCATTTGATTTCATTTATGGTCATAGGAGTCATGACAATCCATGTCGTATATATCCTTTTATAGATGAAGACACATGGAGACAGTTTTATGAAAGTATAAGAAAAGAGTCATTTTTGGTAAGGGCAATGTAAAATTTTATAAGCTTTCTTATATAAATGATCTTATTAATGTTTTGTTAATGATTTCTTATTCTTAATTTACAACAAACAAGGAAAGATCATCAGGAGATCCAATCTAAAAATGTATTCCCTCATATTTTATCTCTGGGAGGGTATGCATTTTTGGAAGAACAAATGATGGAGGAAAAAATTCAACAACTAAGAGCTGAGTCTTCAAGCTCTGGAGAGGTGGCCCCTCCATCCCCTCTATCTAGACATGAAAAATGGAAGAGAGCTCATAAGGGAAAAAAGGGCAATATCTTTCGGAAGAATCGAGAATCGTAGCTGATAGGATTGTAAGATATCTATTTTATTTATTTAAGTTAACTATTTTCTTCATATAATTTCAATCATTACAGAAATGTTAAATTAATTAATACATGACTCTCTTGAGGAGCAGAGTTCACAGGGGACATTTACAGCTACTGGGAGGCAAGATATTTTATCTGTAGCATTGGGAAAGCCCAAACATCCTGGTTGTGTAAGAGGATATCCAGCAGGTGTATCGGTAAGAAAAGTGTTGCCACGTTCTTCAACTTCTAACGTTGAGGGGGTTTCTAAAAAAAATAGAATCCTTGGAGGCTGAATTTCATAATATTAATGCAATGACGGAGGAAAAGATTAGAGCATCGGTACAATCTATGTTTGCAGACATGCAAAAACAATTTCAGACTGCAGCTCCCACTCCTCCACCTCCCCCTGCAGACCCCATTATTTATCCTCCACCTCCGCCAGTAGCTCCCACTCCCCCACCTCAGCCTGCAGACCCCATTTTTTATCCCACTCCTCCGCCGCAACTTCCTACTTATTTCGAGTTGTATGTTGATGATCCTCAACATCATATAGTTGCATATGGGTTGGTATATTGTATAGAAGATACAATTCATCATCAACAATTAGAGGTAGAGAATCAGAGGGTCACTATATAGGATATTATAGATAGATCATCTCGGGTACCATTACCTACATATGAGGTGAAGAAAGTTGGACATAGTATCGGCCATTTTTTAATTTGGCCATCCAGACTTCTTCGACTCATTACCATAGAGGTATGAATGTTATATCTTTTTTTTATTAAAGTTTTTTTATCATTTGAAAACTAATATATTTTGCAATTTATTTTTACAGGAATACTTCAAAGGTAAAGAAATACTATATAGACAACAACAAAGACAAATGGCAATGACATCAGATACAGATTCTAGTAGTCATGACAGATTGTTAAGATATTCAAATTTGTTGGCGGGTCATTATGAGTTTCCAATAGAAGATCATGTTTGTGGACGTGCAATAAGTGTGGGGATTATGAAAACTGATATCATGGAGCTTGTTACTGGAGATAAGTTTGGCATCAACGTGGTGTAAATTTTTTCCATGTATGTATTAACACCATTTCCCTGCGTTATATTTATTAAAAATGCATACTTATGTCTATTTTGTATTACGTATCTTTATAAAATTTGTGAGAGGAATGAGCTGACAGATGTATATGGATTCATGGACCCACAATTGATTTTCCCTGAAGCATGTGCATTGGATGAGGAACAAAGAATGCTTTATATTGCTGAAAGACTTGAAAAGAATATAGTCACACAATGTTGGATGATGCCTTTTTGTGAGAGGTATGAAACACATCTCTCTCAAAGAGTTAATTATCTTTTAACATAAAAAACCACTAACGTTAAATTTCCTTTTATCAGTGATCATTGGATGTTAGGGGTTTTTTGCCCAAGGGATAAAGCACTTTATTGGATATGCTCTGTCCATGATGATGTTTGGGAAAGTTGTAAGAATATATTGGAAAAGTAAGTTTCAATTTTTCAATAGTTTTATATATTATAATGAATTTTAAATTTACCCAATTCGTATTATTTTATAACAGGTCATGGGCCTACTTTCGAAAAAACACAAAGAAAAGGAGTGCAAAGATCAAATATGTAAATGCGAAGGTAAATATCCATTTATAATTTGTACTTTTTGATTTATTACATAAAAATAATATATTGAATTTACACTCATTCAAACATAATTTTCATGAACAACAAGGCGTCATCGAATGCCGATATTATATGTTAAGATTTATTTATGAAATAATAACAACTGGGACAGTTGTGAATTTTGACCTGGTAAGATTTCCTCTTAAAATTTTCCATAATATTTCAATTTGATTTATTCATTATACACGTTAACTACTATCCTTTTCATTTGTAACATTTTGATGACCCTCAACCCTATACTTCTGAAGACATCAAACACTTACAAGTGGAGTGGTCAAATTATTTTACAGGTTTGATTGAATTTTAGTTGTTTTTAATGTAAAATGTAATTTTGAATATTGTCATTGTAATTGTGTATTTGGTAGTCGTTTAGGTTGGATTTAGTTTTTTTTTGAAGTTGATAGTGTAAGTTTTGAATGTTATATATGTGAATGTTTAATTTTTCTATACTTCTTATTTTGGTCTACTTATGATGGTTTTTATGGTATGGATTTTGGTCTGGGGGGGAGGGGTTACAAGGGTGTGGGGGGTGTTCAGTGGGGTTGGGGGGTGTCCAGGGGTCTGGAAGGGCTGTCTGGTGGGGTGGGGGTGGGGGGGGGGGCAATCCAGGGGGATGTGAGCGTTTTTAGGAGGGTGGAAGGGATATCCAGGGGAGTGGGAGGCTATCCAGGGGGTGTCCAGGGGTGTGGGGGTGTCTTGTGGGGTGAGGGGGGTTTCCAAGTTTGGGCGGGGGGGGGGGGGTGTCCAATGGGGGGGGGGGGTCCAGGGTTTCCATGGGGATGGGGGGGGGGGGGGCAGTCCAGGGGTGTGGTGGGGGCTGTCTAGCAGATTGAGGGGGTTATGGTCTGTTTTTGGTAACTTTTTGGTGTTTTTCAAGGGTGTGGGAGGGCTATCCAGGGATGGGGGAGTGCTGTCCAGGGGGTTGGGGGTCTACAATAGGGTGGGGGGATGTCCAGGGGGTGGTGGTGATGTGCAGGGGCATGGGGGGGAGTGTCCAGGGGTGTGGTGGTGGTAGTCTAGTGGGGTGAGGGGGTTATGGTTTGTTTTCAGTAACTTTTTGGCCTGTTTCAGGGGTGTGGGAGGGTTGTCCAGGGGTGTGGAAGTGCTGTCCAGGGGGTGGGGGAGGTATACATGAGGGTGGGGGGGGGGGGGTTGTCTAGGGGTGTTTGGGGCTGTCCAGGGGGTCGAGGGGCAGCCCAGGGGTGTGGTGGGGGCTCCAATGGGGTGGGGGAGGGCTGTCCGGGGTGTGGGGGGGTATACATGAGGGTGGGTGGTTGTCCCGGGGTGTTTGGGACTGTCCAGGGGTGTGGTGGGGGCTGTCAAGTGGGGTGAGGGGGTGCTATTCAGGAGGGCGGGGGGGGGGGGGGGGGCTTATCCCGGGGTGTTTGGGGCTGTCCCGGCGGTCGGGGGGTAGTCCAAGGGTGTGATGTGGGCTGTCAAGTGGGGTGAAGGGGTGAGGGGGTGCTGTTCAGGAGGGTGGGGGTTGTCCCAGGGTGTTTGGGGATGTCCAGGGGGTCAGGGGGTAGTCCAGGGGTGTGGTGGGGGATCCAATGGGGTGGGGGAGGGCTGTCCAGGGAGTGGGGGGGGGGGTATACATGAGGATGAGGGGGTTTTCCCAGGGTGTTTGGGGATGTCCCGGGGTGTTTGGGGCTATCCAGGGGTTTGGGGTGCAGTCCAGGGGTGTGATGGGGGCTGTCAAGTGGGGTAAGTTTTATATGTTATCAATGTAAATGCTTAAATTTTCTTTAGTTCTTGTTTTGATCTCCTTCTGTTTTTGTGGTATGAATTCTTGATTTGGTTTCTGGTTGTTTCTGGGGGAGAGAAGAGGACTGTATTCGATTTAAAAAAAAATTGTCTTCCACGTCGGTTATTTTATAACCGACGTGGTAAACCATTTCCCAGGGGTTTATCATGTCAGTTACTTAATAACCGACATGATAAACTCCCCCCGCACGTGTTTATGACGTCGGTTATTATATAACTGACATGATAAACCCCACCGGTTTATCACTATGGTTATATAATAACCGACGTTATAAACCCCCCCGGTTTTTGCACGTCGGTTATTAATTAACCGACATGATAAACACCGCGATGTTATTTTTTTTACATCGGTTTTTAAATAATCGATATAAAAAACGTTATTTATAACGTCGTCCGTATTAACGTTGGCTAAAAACCGATGTAAAAAATTAAAAATAACCGATGTAAATAACATTTTCTGCACTAGGGAACACAACAATGAAATCCTAAAATAAAATTAGAAAAAATAGTGTAGCAGATGATGTTGAAATTCGATGCAGTTGATGATCTTTGATTACTTTAGTAGTGTATGATGAAAATGATAAATCCCATTGTGATTGAGTAAATGGAATAGTATTCATAGTCTAGATATAGTACTTTGCAAGGATCATATGAGAGTTATATATTTTTTTTCTATGTAATTATGTCAATCACTATTGTCAATCCTTATTGAACAATCATTTATCACATTTTGTGGTTCACATTACAATGACTCGATGTGTGTCATGAACTCTAAATATTTTGGAGTGTCTCAATATTTAATAATATAAATCCAAATTAAGAATGTAATAAGTTCTTATAATATAAAATTACCTATATTTTGAATTAATATGCTTAGAGGTCTGGAGCTCTTTTATTCTTTCATGAAATAACTTCACAACACTTTTAAAAATCTTTATTAAGACAAATAGTAATTATTTAGATGAATAAGAATAGAAAAATATTTAAACAAAATTCAAGTAATTTAACATTTCAAAAGATACATAAAATAGAGTATGAAATAATAATTATCAAAATAATTCTTTCCATAAATATTCTTGAAATATTTTCTACAAAAAATAGCTCGTAAATATTATCCATAATATATATTTACTTTTTAAAGAAAAATAGAGATGAAAATAAATTTTATGAACTGGTAATAATTATAAATATAAAAAACACATTAAAATAGAGTGTACTACAAAATAAAAGTTTTCTCAGATTAAGAAAAGTAATATACTTACCATGTAATTAATTTTTTGTTCACTCAGTATGCTAATTGAGTGATGTATTTTTCATGCAGTCAGTATAATGATCGGTTCATCGTGCATGATTAGTATACTAACTGTATGACTAATTTGGTTGTGCAGTAAGTATGATTTCCATGTAGGCTGACTTAAAATAATTTATGTGGTCAATTAAAAAATTTCATTCTTGCAACAAAATACATGTAGTAATTTTTTAAAATAACTTTGCGTACAATTTAAAAATTAAATTATGTAGTTTGAAAAATAATTAAATCATCTGCATGGTCACTTGAATTTTACCTTCAGGGTAATTTGATTGTGGGCACATGATATTTTGAAACCTTACTCATGGAAACTTCAATCATTTCTCACAGTCAACTTCATGGTTTCTTGGAGCTACCACATGGTAACCTCAATATAATGTATATGATAAGTTCAGAAATACCAGTATGGTAGGTTTGGGTATTTCAAGAAAAATATAACCTCCTCTTTTTGGTCACATTAGAAAAGAAGATTCCACTCTATCACTGAACCAACCAATCTTGGAGGTGCACTGATGTGAAATCGATTGATAATGAAATGGGATCATCTAAGTAGTCAAGTAGAGTGCATGCATAGAGTGATGTCGATGCAGAGTAGTGTCTCTGAGGTCCTACTCTCATAAAGATGCTACACTGACATTGAGAGGATTATCTCAGAGTTGATGGATGGTGTCTCACTTCCATTGTGAGGTGAGTCACAATTATATGGAGATGCAACATGGATGGATCACCAATTAAGGTGAAAGAAGAAGCTAAATTGCGGTAAGGGCACTGTTCATGTTTCGACACTGAAACAAAGTGCATACAAAGATGAGTAGAAATGAATAAGTTGGTGTCATGCGATGCTGATTTGAAGTTGAAGTCCAAGGTGAGGTGACTTCTTAAGCATGGACATGAAAAATGAGGTGTGTTTTGCGTGTATGTAGGTGAAAGGAGATTCAGTGATGGACATGCATGTGAGAAGGATGCTAGAGAGCTATGCACTGGTGTTCACAATTGCAACCATCGAGGTGTTGCACATAATTGAACCACTAAAGTTCTAATGGAGTTTATACATTTTTGAAGGAGATGAATCATTTCCATGGAGTAAAAACCAATGTGGTGTTGGGTTGCTAAAGAAGAATATGACACCGTACACTAAAAATTATATATATGGCACATAGAATATATATATATATATAAGATTCTATATATAACTCTATTAAAATATATTTTATATGAATATATATATGTAATGATATATATATATATATATATTTAATAAAAAATAAGATTGATAAAAAACATTGATTAAAAAATATATGTATTTATATATATAAGTATTTAAAAAAAATACACCTAATATAATGTTTTAAATGAAAATTTAAATGTATTAATATATATATATATATATATATATATTTGAAATAAAATATAAAAAAAATTATTTTAAAATTATAATAAAATTAAAAAAGTAAATAATAAATGTGGATTTGTTTTTGAGAAATTCACATACATTAATTTAAAATGGTGAAATATAAAATCAAAAAAATTTAATTAAAATAACATTGAAAATTAAAGGATTTTAGAATGAGGGGAATTCAATTTAAAAAAACAATAAAACAAATAAAATTATAAACTCATAATGTAAAAAATCTCCCCCCTTTTTTTAAATTGTAAAAACTAAAACTAATTTTTAAAATTATAAAATAATCCCCATTTTCTCCCACTTTTTTAAATTTATCAAAAATCAGATAGAAATAAAAAAATATTAAGAAAAATACCATTTAAAATAATCAAGCAGGGGGTAACTCCCCATGAATTCATGCAATTCTTATAATAAATGAAAGAACACTAAAAAATTTTAGCATTTTTTCAAAATCTAAATCACCAAAACATTCTACCCAAATAAAAAGTTACAAAAAACTCAAAATTTTATGTATTAGGAAATTCTATAAACATAGTAGAATTGATAAAAGTACTCAAAATTGAAAATATTTTAAATTTTATCATAATTTAACAATCAATAACCATAATACTAAAAATATAAACTTCTAACATACCATGTTTAGATTCTTGTAGATTACAGAACATTGTTATAATCATCGAACAAATCACAACATTTAATATGATAAATAACATGATAAAACAAAATGAACTTACATATAAAAAAAATAAAAAATATTTTAAAAATGTTATTACAATGTGGATTTTCATGAAGGTACATGTCATTTTTTCTATTTTAATTTCCTTGTTTTATCCTAGTTATGGTTCCCTATTTCCTTAGGAAGGTCTTGGGAGTGTCCAGGGCTCATTCGGAGCCTGAAGTTCTGGAAATTGGGGAGGCAGATTGAGCCACACGGTTAGCGCATAGCTAGTACAGCTTGCGTATGGTTAGACAAACCGTACACCTAGCCCGTGCAAGTGGGGTTCTTGGATACTATTTGGTGCATGTTTAGCACATGGTTTGACCAACCATGCAGTCAAACCATGCAACACATTATTTGAAGGGTATTTTACCATTTTCCCTTAGATGAGTTTAAATACTCACACCCTCTTTTATTTTCTCTCTAGTAGACATAACCCTCATTTATCCTCTCATGTGTTCTCCCTCCTCCTTAGCTTGGTATCTTGATAACTCCCTCATACAGGCCCCATTTTCATCATTGTCTATCCACAATGGTATGATTTTTAATCATGTTGATTCCTATAATAACTTCTCTTACCATATTTTATGCTCTTTTGTTGTGAGATCATATTACCTATTTGTAGGGAATTGGTCCATTCTCTCAATTTCTCCCATTATATCACAAATCAATGGTCGACACTGAATGAGGAGATTGATATGAACCTAAGGTTGGTGGTATAACAGTTATCCATAAAATTTTATGTGTTTTTATAGTATTTTCCAATGTACCACATTCTAGACATTTACATGATTTTCCATAAAATTTACTTTACCTTTCTAATTAATTAAACCATGCTATTATACACCCTAGATCCTTTCTTAATTAATTAGAGGATTTCTACCTCATTGAATGACACCCCTTTGGGTGCGATAAATTAAATTCCCACTTGAATGTAAATTACTAATTAACCAAACACCGTATAAGTGGGTTGGGTTTCCCTTGGTTTTGATTTTCCTTTCTTAATAATTAAAAGGCTTATCTTAAATTGAATTAATATGGGTGGAAGGACCGCACCACATGCTGAATAGTTTTGAACATTAATTTTAATTATTGTAACACCCAAAGTTATATTAGGTCAAATGATTTTAATGTTTTAGAGTTAAACCCTCATTTATATTATTATTAGTATACCATGGTTCTTAGCTATTGAAAAATGGCAAGGGGACTTGTTGAGCATGACGTTTCACTCTCCCTTATTTTGGGTGTTGGTCATGACCTATCACATCGTTTACTTTCTTAGGTGATGGGAATGAAGTTCCACGTTCCTTTTCATTGGGTGTTGGGCATAGTGACTTACCCCACCATGTCGAGTGACATGCAAGATGTCTTGCATTCATATGAGATTCAAGGATTGTACCCTTTCTAGAGCCATTGGCTCATTAGACTAGTGATGGACACCTGAGTTATGTCCTGGGTCCAACCATCACCTAATGTCCATGTATATTCCTCTAGATGTCTATACATATAGATTTTATATTCATATATACATATTATATATATATATTTGGTAAATTATATATATATATATATATATGGTAACTGATCAGACTCATTCTAGCCTATACCAAAGTAAGTAGAGTCAGCCAGGTGTCCTTCCAGAACCTGAGTTAACTAGTATTTATTTTTCAGTAATGTTTATTATTCCTTATACATACACACTTCTATGATATACACATTTAATGAATTATTCTAGACACCATTGGTGGTGGAATTCTAAGTTTATCTCACACCCTACTCAGAACCTCTATTATATGATACAAGAACTAGACCCAAACCCGACCTTAGTAGTGGATAGTTGGTGGTGTATCTTATGTTTCTATGTCCTTTTATGGTTTTCTTTTACCACATAGACCCAACTTTATGATAAGGCAGATAGGTGTGAACTTTTCTATAGGAAGGTTGTGTATCATTCCTATTATCTATCTATAAACTTTTCAACTGCTAAATAATTTTATGAGGTGTTCATTTGGAATTATAGAATCATGTCACCATGAAAGCCATGATTGGTACAAAAGGAATGCAGTGATGAAAAAGTGCTATAGGAGGTGGTCCCTAAGCCACAAGTAGTACCTCTCACCATGCCACATGAGGCACCACCTATTATTCCTAGCATGGGAATTGATGCCTAGTTTTTAGAGGGTTTTTGTATGATGCAGTCTATCCAAGACATTTCTTGACCTTCTCCAAATATGCAAGAGTTGACCTAGGAGTTCAAGTAGTATAATCCTCCAATATTCTTGGATATTCGACCATCTGGAGAAGAATCCCGATCGGAGGGTCAATATCACTACTTATATACTACGTAGTTCTTACAAGAGATGGTGGGATGTCATTACCTAGGCAGATTGACAATGGAATATAGTTTGGAGGGATTTACAGATGGTCCTCTTTGAATAATTTTTTCCACAGACATTGAGAGTTGGTGTAGTGATTCACAACAACTCTAGTTGTTAATGATCTCATGATTGCGAGACAATTGGAGGCTAGGATGTTATACACCATCCGATCATAAAGGTAGTATCAGTCAAGAAACTTGTACTAATAGTTTCTTTATATGTCAGCAGTGTGGGAATCTAGGAAACACGAAACCCCAATGTATGTGAGATCCAATAGATTATAAAGGCTATAGTAGGATGGGACATATCCAATGATTATAAAATAATTTTTTCCACTAGTACCTAGTGAGAGAAGGTCTATAGTGACTCTATGCTATGGTATGGGACCATTATTATATCATTAAGAAGGCAGTTGGAATACCACCAGCCACTCAGGACAAGGTAGTGGTCAAGGTAGAGGAAATCAGACTCAGGATTTATAGCGTTAGTAGTGTGGGATTTCTTAAGGCAGTCAGGTTGTGACTCAGGGTCATGGTATGGTATGGTTACATGAAGTGAAGCTTATGTTATAGGAGAAGAGTTCCCGGCCTTGTACTATTTAGGGCACTATTCTAGTAGTCTCAAGTTTAGTGTCTGCTTTATTTGACATAGGTGTATCACACTCTATTATATCTTTGGAAATTCTATAGAGTATGGGCCTCGAGATAGAGTATTTTTGTGGAATCATGAAACTTGATACCCCTTTGAGTATCCGATTAAAGAGTGTTCACCAATGTAATAATTGTCTCCTTAAGATATGCTGAAATATATTTTTAGGTAGAATCTTTTTTTTTCAACATGTCATGATTTGATGTAATTCTCAGGATGGACCAATTAGTTACTTATTGATCACATATCGAATATTATCACCAAAGGGTGATGTTCATATAACCAAAGAGTGGTAGACATGTACACAAGGGAGAATATGATGTCCATGCATCTCGAGATGGACCTGAGCATCAGGGGCTTGGTAGATTGAAAAATCAGATAGCTATTATTTTCTTGGATGATTAGGGCCTAAGACATATTTTTTCCCTCATCTGGTGGGTCATTTCAGGGATGTCTTCTCTAATGAATTTTTTGGTCTAACTCTAGTAAGAGTGGTGTATTTTACCATTGAGATGTTTCTAGGAGAGGCACCCATGTCAATTCCACCACACATGATGAAACTTATAGAACTTATAAAACTCAAGAAGCAGTTGGAGGACCTAGAAGCTAAAGATTTTATCTCACTAAGTACTTCTATAATGGGTTCAATAGTCATTTTTTCCAAGAATGTGGATGGTAACCTCATGATTTGTGTGTAATACCAATGATTGAACCATATTTTGGTAAGTAACTAGTATCTAATTCCTCAAATAAATGAACTCTTTGATCAGCTCTAAGGATCCCAGGATTTCTCAATGATCTATTTGAGGCCGGGCTATCATCAAGTGTGTGTTAGGCATTTAGATATACCTCATAAAAATTTATAGAGAAGGTATGGTATTTATGAGTATCTGGTAATAATATTAGGTATCACGAACATGCTATCTATTTTAATGGATTTTATGAATCAATTTTCCATTAGTATTTAGATTCAATCATCGTAGTCATTGTGAATTACAACTTTGTGTATTCTCATACTCGACATTACCATGAAAAAAATCATGAGATTGTGTGGAATATACAAAGAGAGCACCATATTTACACAAATCTCACAAAATGGAACATTTGGATAATAAATTTATACTTTTTGGGTCACATCATCTTGGAGTTCAGAGTATCAGTAGATCAAGATAAGATGAGAGTTGTAGTTTCCTGAGAGTTCCCAACAACGTCTTTGATATACAGAGTTTCATGGGGATAGATGGGTATTACAAATTCTTCATCCAAGATTTCTCACAGTTAGTAGTTCCTCTTATGGGCCTGACTGAGAAGAATTTGAAATTTTTATGATTAAAATCTTGTGAAAGAGACTTTTAGGAGTATAAGGGATAGTTGAATTCAGCACTGATCCTAATTCTACTAAATCTAGGAAGGAGCTACATAGTTTATTATGATGCATCTGATATCAATATGGGAGAATTTCTAATATAGGATGAGTGAGTAATATAATATAAGTATCATTAGTTGATCCCTCACAAGTGTAATTACTCAATGTATAACCTCGATCTAGCTATTTTTTTCACGCTTTACTTTGTTAGAGGAATTTTTTTACATGGGGATAATTTTTTGTTGTTCATAGACCATAGAATCCTCAAGTATATAATTAAACAGTGTGATATAAATCTCATATAGTGCATATGGGTCAAATATCTACAGTCATTTGATTTTTTGATTTCTTATATTCTTGGAAAAGACAATGCAGTAGTCGAAGCTCTGTGTTAGAAGACTCAAACATAGGCAGTTTAGGAGGCCAGTAGTGAATGGAAGCTTATGGCATTGTTTTAGAGATTTATTTTGAGGTTCAGAAGGATCATGGGTTTAATATCCTCTCAAACTTGGTAGTTACATCTACCATTTTAGAGAGGTTGAGAATGATTCAACTTTTATATATCAAGGTCTTAGTCCTGAGGGAAAGTGTCCCATATGATGATTCATATTCTAGTTAGACTATGGATGAATATGACACCTTACGCATACATGGGAATTTATGGGTTCCATCAGATATATGATAGGAACTAATATGGGAGTTTCATGTATCAACCTAAGTGGTATATCCTAGTGTCTCCAAGATGTATCGATACTTATGTCATTAATATTGGTGGCCTGGTATGAAATGGTAGATAGGTGACTTTATCACTCAGTGTTCCACCTGCCAACTAGTGAAGGTGGAACATTAGTGACCAATAGGACTTTTATATCAATTTTCCATTCATGATTAGAAATGGGATGCTGTATCCATGGACATGATGACTAGTTTTTATAGACCATATTATAAAAAAGATATAGTTTTGGTTTTCGTTGATTGGTTGAAGAAGGTCACAAACTTCTTACCTATTCGTGATAAATTCTTATTAAATGATATAAGGAGGCTATAGGTGAGGTTGTTTGTCTTTATGGAGCTCCTTGTTCTATAATTTTCAATAGGGATGATAAATTCACATCCTAGGTTTCTTAGGGGTCACAAAATTCCTTGAGTACATAGATGTTTCAGAGTAAAACCTATCAACCTTAGACTAAAGAGAACAAAAATAACACAAGTCAGGTGTTTGAGGTAATGCTATGTGCATCTGTACTTGACTTAGTGGGATATTGGGAGAAACATATACCCATGATTGTGTTCTCTTATAATTTTTTTTTCAGGAGACCATCCAGATGGCTTCTTATGAAGCCTTATATGGTATGAAATTTCATTCACCTTTGTTCTGGTTAGAGGAGGGGAGGCATCTTTTCTTAGAGAACATCTTTTTCAGGAGACATCATAGAAAGTCCAGTTAATTAGGAAGAAAACGTTGATAGCTTAGTTCAAACAATAGTCATATTCCAATTGCTATCGAAGACCCCTAGAGTTTGAGGTTGGTGATTGAGTTTTCTTCCATGTTTCTCCCAGGTTAGTCCATCGATGAATTCAAAGGTAGGGTATGCTTTCACCTTGATTCGTTGGACCCTTTGAGGTTTCTAAGTGAATCAGAATAGTGTATTATCAGATAGAACTTCCTTAGAGATACTGGTCTATTCATGATTTTTTTTCTTGTGTATTATCTATACTGGTATTATCCATACCTATCACATGTTTTCCATCCTAATGAGGTCGGTTTAGATGTAGATGCTTCCTTTGAGGAGTACATAGTGCGTATCATGAATCAAAGCATGAAGACTCTCTGAGACAGGTTAGTTCCCTTAGTATAGGTGCTATGGTAGAATGACCTAGTACTGGATGAGACCTAGGAGTGGGAAATCGATGTACATTCTTAGTGGATTAATCTTTTCTTAGATGATCCCTCTTTACCCTCAGAAGTCTTACTCGAGGATGAGTTGATTTAAGGAGGGGAGGTTGTAACGACTTTAATTTTTACAAAGGTACTGATCATTTTTGTTCAATTTAATTTACAATTTTTATCCTATTAAGGGTAACCTACAGCCTTAGGAAGGACTTATCATCATCCAAAGCTCATTTGAAGCCTGTAGTTTTGTAAATTGAGGAGGAAGACTAAGCTGCAGAATTAGGGAATGGTTAGTACTAACCGTGCGACTCAACCATATAGGGTAATTGTGCACAAAAATAGGCTTTATGGTTTGTTTGTAACCATGATATCCACGCCACATGCTCTTGAAAAAATTATAGAAGTTTTTACAGAGGAATTTCACATGGAATATGCATAGTTAGGAAAATTATGAACCTTGCCCGTGCGAGTGGGGCTCTTGCCCAAAAGCTGGCACACAGTTAGTGCATGGTTTGGCCAACCGTATGACCAAACCATGTGACACCTTATTTTAAGGGGATTTTACCATTTTAACTTAAATGATTTTAAATCCTCACCCCTCTTATATTCTATCTCCATCATACAAAACCCTCATTTTCTCCTCCCGTGAGTTCTCCCTCCTCCTTATCTAGGGATATTGATAACTCCCTCATCTGAGCACTATTTTAATCATCATAAGTCTTGTTGTATCCTAAAAGGTATTCTATTTAATCCTATTTATTCTTATTTTAGTTTATCTTCCCATATCTTTCATTATTTTTTTGTGATCTCATATGACCTATTTTCATGGAATTATACCATTCTTCTATTTTCTCCTGTTCCATCTTGAATCAAGGGTAGAAATTGGATGAGGAGAGATCTATAAACATAAGTTAGGTAGTCTAGAAATTATCCCTAAAAGTTTAGGTCCTTTTACAGTATTTTTCTATATTCCACATGATGGACATTTATGCGTGTTTCAATAAAATATAGTTTACTTTTATAATTAATTAAACTATTCCATGCTACACCCTAGAGCCTTACTCAGTTAATTAGAGGATTCCTACCCCATTGAATGCCACCCCTTTGGGTGTGATAAATTAAATTACCTCTTGAATGTAAATGAATAATTAACCAATACTATATATGTGGGTTGGGTTTCCCTTGGTTGTGATTTTCATTGCTTAATAATTAAATGTCTTGTCTTAAATCACACGAAAGTTGGTGGAAAGACCACACAATATGTTGAATAATTTGGCACATGAATTATAAGTATTTTAAAACACATAGTTATATTGGGTTAAATGATTATAATGTTTTAGAGGTAAACCCTTCTTGCTATTATTATTATAATTCCATGGTTATTGGTTTTTGAACAATAGTTAAGGGACTTTTTGAGCATGAAGTTTTACACTCCCTTACCCTAGGTGTTGGACATGATGTCTCACACCATTTACTTTATCTGGTGATGGGTATGAAATTCAACATTAATCTGCATTGGGTGTTAGGAATGATGACTAAGCCCACATTATCAAGTGATGGGAAAGATGTCTCATATTCATTTGAGATTCAAGGTTTATACCCTTGTTGAATCCATTAGCTCATTAAACTAGTAATGGACACCTTAGTTACACCCCAGGTCTAGCTAGAACCTAGTATCCATGTATATGCCTCTATATGTCCATATATATAGAGTATATATACATATATACATATTATATATATATGATTAATATATATATATATATATATATATATATATATGTTAATGGATCAGAATCAGTCCTACCAATGTCGAAGGGGGTATAGTCAGCTAGGTTTCCTTTTGGAACATGAGTCATCTAGTATTTATTTTACATCATTGTTTCTTAGTCCTTATACCTGCACACTACTATGTTATACACAATTATTGGATTATTCTAGACACCAATGGTGGTGGTCTATTGAGTTTATCTCACACCCTACTCAGGCTGACTTTGGTACCCGAGTATACTTCATGATAATAGGTGTGGATAAGGGAAACACCCTATCAAAGATGATTAATCTATTTGCTTATATCATGGAGCATGGGAGTAGAGGACCAAGAATTTTCTCATGGTTCTAGTGGAGTTATCTTTTGGTCTTTTGGTACTTTTTATAACATGTTGTATGCAACTTTTCCCTGTATCCTCTATATCCACTTTTTGTACATCTGCATTCCATGACATAATTTTGTATATGACTCAACCTATTTATTGATTAATATTTCATGGATGTTTCCTTTAATTTTATGAATATTTACGGTATCTATTTCCCCTATTGTGCTAGTTATATATTATATCATTCTTCCGCTAATTCTGTATATTTATTATTACTATTATTCCACTCTGATATGAGGGTATATTTTCCCCAATGTACCACCTTATACCCTCACTGATAGTTGGCTACTTATGATGTACGGGGAGAGGTGCTTGAGGCCATGTGACCCACTTAATCGGGGAATAATTTAATTGGATCCTGGGTTGGGATGTTATAAAAATGATAGAGAAAATTTCTTCAATAGTTAAAAAATAAAATCCTCCTAATTTATGTATGCAAAGTGTCTGATCGAAGTAGATAATAAAAAAATATAATTAAAAAAATATATCAAATTCTATTGTAATTGAAACATTTTATAGAATAAAAAAATTTATAGGTTGGAACATATTTAAATTAATTGATTCAATCTATGAAATTTACATTATTTTTTCCACATAAAAAAATATCCTTTTACATAATCAAATCAAATTGATCACAAATTAACAATTTGAATCAATTTGGAAGACCTATATTTTTTATAAATACTGACATATGATCCTTCTAGTAAACACAATCACTTACATTAAAGTGAGGTGGACTGATGGGATTTAGCATTTCAAATTATTGACTTACTATAACAAAGAAGTGGTTCTTTTTATTAGACTGTTAAGTCTCAGATAATGGTTAGTTAAAAAATATAATGAAATGGTTAATACCAATTCCTTAAAAGGAACCATTATTTGATACTAATTGTTAGGTCCCACTATATATAATGATTTAATGGGGGGGGGGGTGGATAGTCCTTTTAGAAATATTCTATCGAATATGAGTATTAGAGTGATTAATAATGTTAAATGTGTAGTGAAAATGAAACAAATAACACACGATGTTTTTATAGTGGTTCAGATCACCAAGATCTTAGTATACTCTTCAATATTTTCTACTCATCAATAAGATTAGTATTCACTAATACCTCAATTTTTATAGGGATTCATAAAATAAATAGAGATGCACATAACTTTTTCTCACCTTGTGGTATAACCCCAACCTGAATTTTTATGGAGTCACAACCCATGTGAATTTTTTATGGAAATAAAAACTTGAACTTCATTTTAAATGGGAGGAATAATAATTTTAGATAAATTTTGGATGGGAAAAGTGTAAACCAAAATCTAGAGTATAAACAGAGCGAAGGAAGGAATGAAGTAATGAAACCCAAAATAAATTCAAAAAATAGTGGAGAAGATGATATAGAAATTTGATGCAGCTCAAGATATTCAATCACTTTAGTAGTGGACGATAAAAATGATAAAGCCATATGTGATCGAGGTAATGGAACAATAGTCATACTCCAGATGAACTACTTTTCAAGGCTCATATAAGAGTTATATTTTTTATGTCTCTAAAATTGTGTCAATTTCTTTTTTTAATCCTCATTGAATTTTTTTTTATCACATTCATTGGTTCACAATACAATGACTATATGTGTGTCATTAAATCCAATGATATTGTAGGGTCTTAATGGTAAATCATATAAATCCACATTAGAAATGTAATAAGCATTTAAAATAAAAACATTACCTATATTTTGAATTAACACACTTAGATATTTGGTGCTCTTTTATTCTTGCATAAAATAACTTCACAATGTTTCGGAAAATGATTGTTAAGATAAATGATAATTATTCAAATGAATAAAATAATGAAAAATATTTAAAAAAGATTTAAATAATTTGATATTTCAAAATATACATAAAATAGAGTATGGAATAATTTATTTTGAAAATATTTTTTTCCATAATTATTTTTTTAATATTTTTCTACACAAAATAGTTTGTGTAGAGTAGTCATACTATATATTTAACTTTCGAAGAAAAATAGTGATAAAAATAAGTTTTATAAACTTGTAGTTACTAAAAAAATAAAAACCATGTTAAAATAGTGTACTACACAAAATATAGGTTTTCTCAGAATAAGAAAAGTAAGATACTAACTGTACAATGAATTATATATTAGGTTAGTATGATGACCACATGACATATTTATCTTATGGTAGATATACTGACTGTTTCAATGCACACAATTGGTATAATAACCATGTGATTAATTTGTTCATGCAGTTGGTATTCTTTCCATGTGCACACAATTAAAAGAATTTATGAAGTCAGTTCAAAAAATAATTATTACAATAAAATACATGCATTAATTTTTTAAAATAACTTTGAAGAGAATTTAAAAATTAAATTATGCAGTTTGAAAAATAATTAAAGTACCTACATGGTCACTTGAATTTTATCTTTAGTGTAACTTGATAGTAGGCACATAGTAGGTAACAAACCTTACTAATGGAAAGTTCAAGCATTTATCATGGTCACCTTCATGTTTGTTTTAGCACTAAATCATGGTAACCACAATATAGAATGCACGATAAGTTCATGAATACCATACATTTCACAGTAAGTATAACCTTCTCTTCATGGTCTCTTCATAAAAGAAGATGTCGCCCAATTTTTGAAGTAGATGAGCTTGGAGGTGTGATTATGTGAAGTCAAGTGACGGTAAAATAAGATTTTAAATGCAGTCGAGTTGAGTGCATGCACCGAGTGATGTCGATGCAGAGCAGTGTCCCTAAGGTCCTGTTCGCATGAATATGCTATGCTGGCCTTGAGTGGATGCTGTCAGATTTGATGACTGCTGTTGCACTACTAGTGCGAGGCAAGCTATAGTGCTCTTATGTCGACACCGAAACAGAGTGCATGCAGAAATGAGGAGAAGTGGAGAAGCGGGTGTTGTGCAATGTTGCAATGATGTTAAAGTCAAAGGTGAGGTCACCACCTAAGCATGCATATGCATGATGAGGTGTGTTGTGCATGCATATAGATGAAAGGAGATGAGGTGCGGGAAACGCATGGGAGTAGGCTGGTAGGGAGATACATGCTGATGTTTGTAGTAGCAGCCATAGAGGTGATTCATATGCTTGAAGTGGTGGAGGTATTAGTTCTGAAGGATATGAAACATTTCTATAGAGGAAAAAGCAGTGTGGTGTCACATTGATGAAGAAGAAGATGACACTATACACTGTAAATTATATATATATATATATATCATGTAGATTATATATATATAAGCTGATATGCATAAATGTATTAAAATATATTTTTATATGAATATATATATGTAATGATATATATATGAAAAAAATAAGATATATAAAAACTTTGATTAAAAAAACATGTATTGATATATATAAATATTTTAAAAAATGCAAATAATATAATGTTTTAAAAGAAAATATAAATTTATTTGAATATATATATTTCAAATAAAATATAAAATAATGTATTTTAAAATTATAATAAAAAAATTTAAAAATAAATGTGGCAATTGTTTTTTGAAAAATTCACAAAAATTAATTAAAAATGGTGAAATATAAAACAAACAAATTTAATTAAAATAATATTTAAAATTTAAGAATTTTTAAAATTATGTGATTGAAATTTAACAAAACAATAAAATAAAAAACTCATTACCAAACAATTTATAACTAGGAGTGGTCTTTAGAATCCTCAGGAAACACAAAAGGACCCTAGGATTGATCAAAATAAAATTTTGGACAAATTTGAAAGTCAAAAGATGGGTAACATAGAATATGTAAATCAATATATAAATGATGAATTTGAGTTTAAACCAAATCTTAAACCTAGAAATCCAAGAAACAAAATATTTAAAAAAACATAGAGAATAAGGGGAAGAAAGGTTAATGAAGTGAATGATAGGAAGCTTACTTTTTTGAAGAACTTTCCATCCCCTTCCCACAAAGAATTAAGAAAAGAAATCAGGAACCAAAACTTTTCAACTTTCCTGAGATTTTTAAGAAACATAGAATTAATATTATTTTCCTTGAAGCCTTATTTCAAATCCCATCATATTTTAAATTATTAAAAAAATTCTCTATTAAAAAAACAATAGAAGAATTTTCTACCTATAATATAATAGAGGAGTGCATTGATACTCTTCAGAATATGTTACCTTATAAACTTTACGATCAAGGATGTTTTGTCATCCAATGCACTTTAGGAGATAGTGGGATACTTAACTACTTGTGTGACCTCAGTTCAAGTATAAATCTGATGCAGTTGCCATTTTTCCAACACATGATTTTAGGAGAACTACATCCCACTATAATTATCTTGCAGTTAGCCGACTAATCTATTACTCACCCAATTGGGAGAGTGGTTAACTTTTTTGTGGGAGTAAGAAAGTTGTACCTCCCTACTAATTTTCTAATATTAGACATGGTATGTGAAAAGGAAGTTACTATGATCATTGTTAGGCCTTTCTTAGCTGTATGGGGATTTGTTATAGACATGTCTAAGGGTAATTTGATTTCTAACATGGGAGAAAAAAAGAATAATTCAATATTTTTAAAAAGACCAAAGAATATATATAAATTAAAATCGATTCAAGGGATGAGATTATAGAATTAAGGGAACCAATTGATGATTTAGAGGAAAAGTTTTTGATGATTATTGATGAGATTAATGGAAAAATTATCCTTTAAGAAACTTGTATGGGAATCTACTTTAACATAGAAAAAGAACCTTTATACGAGTATGAGGGAGAGTTTATAGAGCATGTAGATGAGTTTACCTAAGAAAACATTCTTATCAAAATCATAGATTTTGAATATGATGAGTAGTTTTCTTAGGAAATAAGTTATAAAGAATATTCTCTATTTAGTTATTTATTTAAGATACATATTAAGGAATTTAGATCCCCAAGGACCTAGTATCTTCCCTCAAGTAAAAAAGAACCCAAGTTAGATCTTACACCCCTACCATCTTATATGAAATAATCAATTTTGGGAGTTTAATCATCACCACATATTTTAATCTCATACAATCTAGGAGAAAGACAAGAGGAGAGTTTTTTAAATATATTTATGAAGTTTAGATTTATTATTGGTTGGACCATTGCTGATATTAAGGGGATAATCCCTTCATTCTACATGCACAGTGTAACATCCTAGGTAAATAAAGAATATGAAATTTTCACATTTATTAATATTTTTGAATTAAATTATAATTTCACTCTAAAGGGGATTCTATGTTAGATGGGGTACCTGACACGCAATAATGAGTTTCTCTAAAATCTTATGTTACACACAATGCTGAGTCATACTAAAAATATAATAATATTATTTTAAATGGAAGTTAATGCCTAGCCGTTGTATTGGAAGAAATGAAAAAAACTAACCATATTATTATTAAACATGTTTGTTAAATGTTATTATGTTTACCTAATAAAATTTAGAGGATTAAAATGAGAATGAATCCAATTTTAAGCATAAATACTCTAATATTTTTTAAAGGTAGTTTTACCGCCTTTTGATGGAGAACCCTTTTTAAATCTAATTTTTGTAAATTTTATATGTTATATTTGAAAAAATAAACTTTTTATTTAGAATCGGGAAATAAAAATTTACTTTGGGTAATTTTTTGGTGTTTTTCTGATAGAGGTCATTTTTTATTAAATAGTGAAAATATTGCATTTTAAGTCAAAAATGCCTTTTCATCTAATTTATTTATATGATTATATTGTCCTTTTAATTGGGTTTAATGTGTAATTAGATTATATTTTTATTATTTAATCCAATTTTGGTCATTGGATATAATTTCACATTGAAATTGGACAGAAACACATGTCAATCTTTTGGTATTTTTTACTTCTTAAAAAACATGTTTTTTGGTTTTGACAACTAGAATTAATTTTAAATTAATTTATGAAAATTATCTGTTTTGAATTTGGAAAAATTGATTCAATATTTGGAATCCTGATTTCCAAATTGTGTAAATAGGTAACTTTTATTTTTAGATAGTATGAATAGTAACTTCAGTAAATATTTTATTTACCATGGTTAAAGGGTAAATATGGTAAATAAGGATAAAAAATAATATAATAATAATAATAATAATAAATTACCATAACACATGTCATAACCCTATTGGATGATATATATCTGAACATGGGCATCCTTGGGTCGATTTTAGGACCCCATGGAGCCACTTGTGTGTGAAAATGACATTTAATTACTTTTAATTTAAAGTTAAGGAAAATATAACCTAAACATGTATCTTTTAATAAAAAATTTTTATATGGGGTTATATAAGTGATATATTTTACTATAAAGATTCATTATAATGATAAAAATATTTCCTATATCATGGTATTTTATTTATAATTTTTAGACATCAAATAAATAAATTTATTTATGACACAATGGTGATGTAGTGATTAGCTTATTAATGAAAGATTTAAGTAAATGAGATTATAAATATTAAAATAAATTTATTTTGAAACTTTTTATGTCATCCCCGAATTTTATAGATTATTATGACTTTATATATTTAAATTAATGAAGTTTTTTCGAATTAATCAAGTTTTTATGTATTTGTTTTAAAAGTCAGGATATGAATAGTAAAAAAATGACACAAATGAGTTTTTAAATAAATTAATATTTTATTAAATGGTATAATAGTCCTAAAAATCTAAGATTCGTCCAAATGAAATATATGATGTTAAAAATGTCATTAAAGATCCTTTTGGGTCGTTTTTAATTTTTTAGTAACTATAGTAACCATATATTATGAAAATACAAGAAGACATGCTAAGAGTAAATTTATTTAACTAAGATTTAAAGATAAAAGATACAGTTAATTTTAAAACCTAAAATTGTATAAAACCCATTTTATGAGATTATTTAGACCCATACTCATATAATTTTATAAATATATCACTTTGTTGTTATTATAATTCTAAAATCAATTAATAATAAAATAATACTTTCAGACTTTCCTACACTGCCCCTCTTTCCTCTTATAAAAGGACACCACCTATAACCCTTACTCACACCTCTCAATCCCCATTGGATCATTAAAACTATTCCAAAGTAAGCTCCGAAAATCCATTCCTTCCTCTTATAAGCCTTCCCCTAGGAATAAGGAGATTCGAGAAAGCCCTTTGGCTCAAATCAAAAGAAGTTACCCGATTTGAGGTAACGCCTTCTCTCAAGTTCCTTTCCATTATTTTTCCATTTCCACTCCCTATGATCTTCTTATTCATTGTTTACATAACAACACCAGTATACCCAATATACTAGGTTATCTTTATGAGAAGTATTCCAACTACACTTACACACACCTCCATCTAATGGGTATAGAATATACTGCTTGTGTGGACGACGAACTACTGTCTCACGAAACGATGATTGTTCAATATTCTCCAACCACCACTTATAGTGGCCATTATGATGGAAATATAATTATATATGATATATATGATTTTTTATTTTTTCTATATGCTACTTTAATTCTCATTTAAAACACACCTTTATGCTTTTCATGTTGTATAAATACGATAATTTCATTTGAGGAAGTGCGGACTACCACCCCCTCAAAGTGATATGACTAGTTCATGATATAAATGGAATGTATAAAGGATGTAATTAATGAACTTATGTAACATATATATTATACTGGAATTATAATATATCTATTTGTAATTTAGTTTTTGTTCCTTTAATTATGAAAAAGAAATGAAAGTAGTGTTCATGCATACGTACGACTTAACGTCTCCATAAATGGTGCATTTCATTTATTATATCAAAATGCTATGGAATATTCTAAATACATATATACTAGATATATATGATATATATAATATCTAAATCATGTATATAATTCTGTAGATAATGGAATTTTTACCACATAGACAATTTATAATTATAACAAGATCATTTTTGACTCAAGTTTCGAACATCGACAAAATGTCCGATATGAACTCAAATAATTAACTAATTGTTATAGGAAGGTAAAAAGTGATATAAAAGGAATAATAAACTTGAAAAAGGTTCTGAATCAAGTAGAAATTAACTTCAGTTTATTATTCAGGAAATTAAAGAATGAACGAGTCAAGTCGGATACGAGGTAAGTGCCTTTTTCTCAATCTCCTTTCTTTGAGGCATATTTTGATTTATACATGACTTTATTTTATACAGTGTATAAACACATTTGAATTTTAATTTAATTCAAAGGGAATATTTTTCTGCATATCATTTTACTAAATGAAAAATGGAACGTTTCTTTTTAATGTACGCGGTGACAACGACCTTTCCACCGCCGTGAGCATTATTTGATATTTGGATTCCTTAACAAGATGTGAAGTTTTTAAATGGAAAATAAATACCATATACCCTTTTTACATATTTTGGTATTGAAAATGGATTTGAAAGTGGATTCACTATTTCAAAATTTAGAAATTATTTCTTGTGATTGCAAATGAAATTTTTATGATTGAAATGCCGACATTTGAAATATATTATGTGGGATGATTATATAATGGTACTTGAACATTTGACGAGTGGTTATGTGATAAACTAAATTATGGGTGGTTCCGTGATAAACCAAGGATGGGTGGTTACGTTATAACCTTCAATTAATTGGGTATGGAAGTCAGCCGTATGACTATTCCATTTGTAATAATGATTTGTGGAAGTTGACCGTATGGTTATTCCATTTAAGTATGATTATGTCCCAATTTTACTTTTTTTGTGATATGTGTCCTTTTTATGGGTTTTATGGCAAAATTTTGGTTAAAAAGGGTAAGAAATGGGCTTTTATTCAGTAAAAAGTACTTCATAAAGGTGAAAAGTATTACTTAAGATACAGTATTCATGGTTTACATGTTATTTTGAAAAACCAATAGTTTTCCTTCTTTGTGTATCCCTTACTGATATTTATATGCTCACCCCAAGTTTTGAAATGTTTTTCATTGGATTTAAAGGTAAATAGAGTCAAGGATGGGATCAAGAAAAAGTTGTGATGTTTAAGCACAAAATGAAACCATTTTCTTTTTTAAAGTTTTTGTTTTATGAGTGAAAATGGATAGTGAGTAGAATTGTATAATTTGTAATAATAAAGTTGTTGTGTATAAGTTACGAAAAAATTCTCTAAATCTCTAAACCTGAAAAGATCCTTAATGTGAATTATTAACTTAATTCAATATTATTAAATGTTTAAGGCTGGGGTCTTATAGTTGGTATCAGAGGTTAGTTTAGATAAATTTAGGAGTTAGAATTTTTTTAATAGAATATACATAAATGATTTTTACATTATGGTCAAATTTAAATGATATAGAATTTGAAGATTACCATGTTTCTTCGTCTAAGATATGTTTTTCCAGAATGATTTTCCATAGAGGAAACATGGCAGCAGTGCTGGGAAGGCATATAGAGGAGAATAACCTTCCAAATCAGCATTCCGAGATGGTTGGAATCAAAACTGAATAGTTTGTTACAGTAATGGCACAATTGACTTCAGCTATAAATGGTGGTGGTATACATATATGAGATCAACCAGATCAACCCCAAAGGAACATGTCTATAGTGGATAATTTTATGAGGCAACATCCCCTATCATTCAGAGTATCATCTAACCCTATTCAAGGTGAAGTGTGGATAGAAACATTGGAAAATATTTTTGATGTCCTGGGATGTACAGAAAATTTAAAGGTTAGTCTTTATGTTTATCATTTTAAAGGAGAAGAAGATCCGTGGTGGTAAATGGTTAAAAATATCAGGGACAGTGAGGAGATTTATGCTCTTCGTTGGGGAGAATTCAAAGGTATGTTTTTTGAGAAATATTTTCCTAAGGCAGTTTAACTTAGGATGGAAAACAATTCTTGATATTGAGGTAAGAGGATGAATCAAGGACTTCTTATGAATAAAATTTCACTTGATTGGAAAGGTATGCTCCAAATTTTATCAGAGATATTGATAGTAAGATAAATAGATTTTACTCAAGAATAAAGCTGTGATATCGAAGAACATTAGCCTCTCTTGAATTGAAAAGTTATGAAAAACTTTTTAGATGTACTGAGAATGTAGAAATGGAGTTTTATGAGGATTAAGTGTTCCATGAGAGCAATCAAAAGAAGAGGTAAAGTTGGTAGGCAAAGGGAAAGTATTCATCAAATAATCCTGGAGGTAAGAAAATTAAATTTCTATCTTGTGAGAAGTGTAGTAAAAAGCATCCTGGAGAATGTGTCCCAAAATATAGAAAGTGCTTTCGGTGTGGTAAGACTGATCATATTGCATGTAACTATAAGAAAGATGATCAAGAAGTCAATGAAAATCCATGGGTAATATGTTTTAGTTGCAACAAGTTTGGGCGTTATACTAATGTGTTTTCAAAGTTGATTACCTAGGGTAGAAACCAGATAGATCAAAAGAAGAAGGGCGGGGAAAAATATTTTTCTACTACTATGGTTGATGTGGGACCATAAAATGAAGTGGTATCAGGTAATTTGTTTTTTAGACTATACCAATGTATTGTTTGATTCAGTGTCTACACATTCTTTCATTTCTGAGAAATTTTCGGATAAATTTGGAATTACACCTCAATAAATGAATCCATAACTTATGGTAAAAATACATAGGGGAAATGTTGAGGAAAAAAAATTTATAAGAATCTTCCTATCCTTATTTTTGGAAATAATTTACCCGAAAAACATGTTTTTTACCTTTAGTAGAGTTTGATGTTATTTTGGGAATGTATTGGATTTCTATTTACCATGCTAAGATTGACTGTTGAGCTAAAGGGGTTTATTTTCAGAAAGACATTCAGTTTTTTTACAAGAACGAACCCTTATCTCTGATAACATATTAGGAAGATGAGAAACTATTGAAAGATAGAAATAAATGTTACCTTTCACATATTTCTAAAAACAAAGGAACTATTCAGATTAATGATGTGCTGGTAGTAAATGAGTATCTTGATTTTTTCCTGATGAGTTTTTTGGTATTATACCTGAACAAGAAGTGGAATTTACTATTGAATTAGTTCTTGATGCTAAGAAAATTTCAAAACCCCCTTATCAAATGGCTCAAATTGAACTTTTAGAGTTAAAGAAACAATTGGAGGAGTTGTTAGATAAAGGTTTCATTCGACCTAGCACATCACTGTGGGGTGATCTTGTATTTTTTATTGAAAAGAAAGATAGTTCAATGAGACTTTTCTTTGATTATATAGACTTAAATAATATCACTATTAAGAACAAGTATCCTTTACCTCATATCGATGATTTATTTGATCAGCTCTAGGGAGCTCAGTATTTTTCGAAAATTGACTTGAGGTCGGGGTACCATCAGTTGAATATAAAGGAAGCAGATGTTCCTAAGACCATGTTTTGTACTAGATATTTCCATTATGAATTTGTAGTTATGATTTTTGGGTTAACCAATACACATACCGTATTCATTGATATGATGAATAGAATTTTTCGTGAGTTCTTGGATAAGTTTGTGATTGTGTTTATTGATGAAATTTTGGTATATTACAAAAATAAAGATGAACATGAAAGTAATTTAAGGGTTGTCTTGAAAACCTTAAAAGAAAAGAAATTGTATGGGAAATTCAGCAAGTGTGAGTTTTGGTTATAAAAAATTTCATTCCTTGGTCACATTGTTTAAAAAAATGGCATAACTGTTGATCCTTCTAAAACAAAAGTTATCAAAGAATGTCCAAGAACCACAAATATAACTAAGATTAGTTGTTTTCTTGGTTTGGAAGGCTATTAAAGAAGTTTTTTTGAGAATTTTTCATGGCTATCTAGCCCACTGACTAAGTTAACTTGAAAAATTGTTAAGTTCATCTGGAAAAAATAATGTAATGATTGTTTTCAAGAATTGAAAAGAAGATTGGTGAATGCTATAGTTTTGGAATTTCCTTACAGAGATAGTGAATTTTTTATCTAAATTTATGCTTCGTCGAAAGGACTTGGTTTTGTCCTAATATAGAATGATCAAGTAATTTCTTATGCTTCACGTCAGTTGAAACCTCAGGAGTTAAATTACCCTACGCATGATTTGTAATTAGCTACTATTGTTTTTGATTTAAAAAATTAGAGGCATCATCTGCATAAAGTAAAATGTGAAATATATACTAACCACAAAAGTTTTAAGTATATATTCACTCAGAAATAATTGAACATGATACAGGGAAGATGGATGGAATTAATCAAGGATTATGATTTCACAATTCATTACCATCTAGGAAAAGAAAATAAAGTGTTTGATGATTTGAGTCGAAAAAGTAATGATACATTAATCATGTTACATTTGGAACAAGATCCTTTGACTATCGATTTGATGAACTTTGACATAGAAGTTGTTGGTGCTGAAAATTCCTTTGTTTTATTTCAGGTGTCAGTTAAATCATCACTCTCAGACATAATTAATGAAGCCCAGAAATAAGACAGTGTGTTGTAGAAAAAGGTAGAATTGGTTTAGGAGGGTAATTTTCCTGAATTTAACATTGATAATTATTGTATTTTGAGATTTGGGAAGAGATTATGTGTGCCTTGTGATTCATAGTTGAAGAAAAAGTTGTTATGTGAAGCTCATAGTTCTCCATTTTCAGTTCATCTCAACAGTACTAAGATGTACAATGATCTTCCAGAGTATTACTAGTGGGATGGAATAAAAAGAGATATTAATGACTTTACTGTGAAGTGTTTGACTTGTCAACAGGTTAAAGCAGAGCAGAAGTTACTAAAAGGGATGTTTCAACCTTTACCAGTGCCAGAATGGAAATGGGAAGATATATCCATGGACTTAATTGTGGGATTACTGAAGACATCTCAAGGTAACAATGCAATCTGTGTTATTGTAGATCGACTGACTAAATCCGCTCATTTCCTTCTTATTTGAGATACTCTGTCTCTAGATCAACTTTATCGGTTGTATGTTAAAGAGATAGTTAGGTTGCATGAAGTTCCCCTCTCCATTATATCTGATTGTGATCCTAGGTTTACTTTTAGCTTTTTTAAAGGCCTTCATAAGTCATTGGGTACTGAATTAAATTTTAGTATAGCTTTTCATCCTCAATCAGATGGGTATTCATAACGAACAATTCAGAAATTGGAATATATGATACGTGCTTGTTCAATGGATTACCAGTGGAGTTGGGACTGACATATTTCTTTGGTTGATTTTTCTTATAATAACAATTTTCATTCCAGTATACATATGGCTCCATTTTGAGGAATTATATGGGAAGTAGTGTCGAACTCTAGATTTTTGGGATGAAGTAGGTGAAAGGAAACTGATGGGAACAAAATTGGTAGAAGAGATGGTTGATAAAGTTCAGTTGATACAGAAACACATGGGAACAACTCAGAGTAGGCAGAAAAGTTATGCTAATAACTGAAGAAAGGATATTTCTTTCGAGGTAGGTGATCATGTCTTTCTCAATGTTTCTCCATGAAAAAGTGTGATCCGTTTTATTAAGAAGGGTAAGATGAGTATGAGGTTCATTGGACCCTATGAAATCCTGGAGAAAGTTGGATCAGTTGCCTACAGAGTGGATTTACCCCCAAATTTATCCCAGGTACACAATGTTTTTCATGTTATAATGTTGAAAAAGAATATATCAGATCCATCTCATGTTTTGAGTCCAGAGGTAGTTTAGTTAGAAGAGAATATTTCTTATGAGGAACAACCAGTCTAGATTCTTAACCAAAGAGTGCAACTGTTGCAAAATAAGGTAATTCATCAGGTAAAGGTTTTGTGAAAAAAACCATATGGTTGAAGAGGAAACATGATAATCTAAAAATGATACGAGAGATAAATACCCCCACTTATTTGATAAGTAAAATAAATTGTGAGGGCGCAATTTCCAAAAGGGTGAAAGGATATAATATCCTAGGTAAATAAAGAATATGAAATTTTCATATTTATTAATATTTTGGAATTAAATAATAATTTTAATTTAAAGGGGATGTTATGTTTGATAACATACCTAAAACGAAACAATGGGTTTCTCTGAAATCTTATGTTGCACACAATGCTGAGTCATAATGAAAAAAAATTAATAATATAATATTATTATTTTAAATGAAAGTTAATGCCTAACCGTTGTATTGAGACGAATGAACAGAACTAACCATATTATGATTAATAATGTTAGTTAATTTTTTTTTACATTTATCCAATATAATTTAGAGGCTTAAAATGAGAATGAATCTAATTTTAAGCATAAATAATCTAATCTTTTTTAAAAGGTAGTTTTACAGCCTTTTGATGGAGAACCCTTTTTAAATCCTATTTTTGTAACTTTAATATGTTCCATTTGACAAAATAAACTTCTTATTTTGATGAGGGACATCAAAATTTACTTTGGGTAAATTTTTAGTATTTTTCTGATAAAATTTATTTTTTAATGAATAGTGAAAAATACTGCAGTTTAAGTTAAAACTGCCTTTTCATATAATTTATTTATATGATTAGATTGTCATTTTAATTGGTTTTAAAGTTTAATTAGATTATATTTTTATCATTTAATCAAATTTTGGTCATTGGAAGTAATTTCACTTTGAAATTGGACATAAACACATGTTAATCTTTTGGTAGTTTTACCTTCTTAAAAAACACGTTTTTTTGTTTTCACCATGAGAATTAATTTTAAATTAATTTCTACAATTTATGTATTTTGAATTTAGAAAAATGGATTCCATATTTCTAATTATGAGGTAAAAATTGTGTAAATAGATAAATTTTATTTTTAGACATTATGAATAGTAACTTTAGTAAATATTTTATTTACCCCGGTTAAAGGGCAAATATGGTAAATAAAGGTAAAAAATAATATTATAATAATAATAAATTACCCTAAAACTTGTCCTAATCCTATTTTATGATATATCACCGACCATGGGTATCCTTGGGTCGATTTTAGGACCCCATGGAGCCACTTGTGTGTGAAAATGACATTAAATTATTTTTAATTTAAAGTTAAGGAAAATCTAACATAAACATGTATCTTTTACTAAATTTTTTATATATGGGGTTATATAAGTGATATCTTCAACTATAAATATTAATTAGAAATCTAAAACTATTTCCTACATCATGGTATTTTATTTATAATTTTTAGACAACAAATAAATAAATTTATTTATGACACAATGGTGATGTAGTGATTACCTTATTAACGAAAGATTTAAATAAATGAGATTATAAATATTAAAATAAATTTATTTTGAAACTTTTTGTGCCATAAAATAATTTGATGGAATAATATGAATTGTTTTATTTAAATTAATGAAGTTTTTTGAATTAATGAAGTTTTTTAAGGATATTTTTAAAATGTCATGATATGAATAGTAAAAAAAGATTGACCTAAATGTGTTTCTTAAATAAATTAATATTTTATCAAGTGATATAATATTCCAAAAAATATAATATTTGGAAAACTGACATATATTATGTTAAAAATTTCATTAATGATCCATTTTGGGTCGCTTGTAATTTTATAGTAACTATAGTAACCATATATTATGAAAATATAAGAAGACATGGTAAGAGTTAATTTATTTAACTAAGGATTAAAGCTAAAATATAAGGTTAATATTATGACCTAAACTTATCTAAAATCCATTGGATGAGAGTATTTAGAACCATACTCATATTATCTTCGAAATATATCACTTTGGTGTTATTAGAATTTGAAAATCAATTAATAATAAAATAATATTTTTAAACTTTATTAAAGTGCCCCTCCTCCATCTTATAAAATGACACCACCTATAACCCTTAATAACACCTCTCAATCCCCCTTGTATCATCTAAATTTTCCCAAATAAAGTCCCAACATCCCTCCCTTTCTCCTAGAATCCTTCCACTAGGCAGAAGGCAATTCAAGAAAGCCCTTTAGCTCAAATCAAAAGAAGTTACCTGATTTGAGGTAACGCCTTCTCTCAAGTTCCTTTCTAATATTTTTACTTCTACACTCCCTATGATCTTCTTATTATTATTTTATATAAAAACAACAGTATCCTAAAAATACTAGGTTTTTTTTATGATAAGGATTCAAACTTGTCTTACAAACACCTCCATCTAATGGGTATAGAACATACTGTTTCTATGGATGACGAACTACTTCCTCACGAAATGATGATTGCTCAATCTTCTCCTACCACATCTTATGGTGGAAATTATGATGGACTGTAATTATATATAGTATATAAGATATTTATTTTATCTATATACTACCATAATTATCATTTATAACATACCTTTATGCCTTTCATGTTGTATTAATATGATAATTTCATTTGAGGAAGTGCGGACAACCGCCCCTCAAAGTGATATGACCCGTTCATGCTATAAATGGAATGTATAAAGGATGGGATTAATGAACTTATGTAACATATATATCATAAATATTATACTTTAATTATAATATTCCTATTTATAATTTAGTTTTCATTCTTTTAAATATGAAAATAAATGAAAGTAGCATTCATGCGTACGTACGACTTACCGTCTCTATAAACACTACATTTCATTTCTTATATCCAAATGATATGGACTATTATAAATACATATATACTGGAAATATATGATATTTATGATATCTAAATCATAAATATCATTATGTAGAAAATGTAATTTTGACCACATGGACAATTTATAATTATAACAAGTTCATTTTTGACTCAAGTTCCGAACATCGAGAAAATGTCTAATATGAACTCAAATAATTAACTAATTATTATAGAAAGGTAATAAGTGATATAAAGCGAATAATAAACCTAGAAATGTTTCTTAAGCAAGTATAAATTAACTTAAGCTTATTATTTAGGAAATTAAAGAATGAACAAGTCAAGTCAGACACGAGGTAAGGGACTTTGTCTCAATCTCCTTTCTTTGAGGCATATTTTGATTTATACACAACTTTATTTTATACAGTGTATAAACGTCGTTGAATTTTAATTTTATTTAGAGGTAATATTTTTCTACATAGCGTTTTACTAAAATAAAAAGGGAATGTTTCTTTTTAACGTACGTGGTGACAACGACCTTTCTGCCGCCGTGAGCAATATTTGATATTTGGCTTCCTTAAAAAGACATGATGTTTTTAAATGAAAAATAAATACCATATACCTTTTTTACATATTTTGGTATTTAAAATGGTTTTTAAAGTGGATTTACTATTTCAATATCTTGAAATTTTTTCTTGTGATTGCAAATGAAATTTTTATGATTGAAATGTTGGTATTTTCAATATTTTATGTGTGATGATTATATAATGGTACTTGGACATTTGATGGGTGGTTACATGATAAAACAAATGATAGGTGGTTCCGTGATAATCCAAGGATGGGTGGTTACATTATAACCTCTAATTCATTGGGTAAGGAAGTCAACCGTATAACTATTCCATTTGTAAGAATGATTTGTGGAAGTCGGCAGTATGGTTATTCCATTTAAGTATGATTATGTCCCAAGTTTACCTTTTATATGTTATGTGTGCTTTCTATGGGTTTTATGGTAATATTTTTTTTAAAAGAGGGTAATCAATGAGATTTTATTTAGTGAAGATTATTTACTACTTCATAAATGTGAAAAGTATTACATAAGATACAATATTCATGGTTTACATATTGTTTTGAAAAACTAACAGTTTTCCTTCTTGTGTATACCTTATTTAGATTTTTATGCTCATACCAAGTTTTGAAATGTTTTTCATAGGATTTAAAGGTTAATATAGTCAAGGATGGTATCAAGGAAAATTTGTGATGTTTAAGCATGAAATAAAACCTTTTTTTAATGTTTTTATTTTACGACTGAAAATGGATAGTGATTAGATGTGTCTACTTTGCAATAATAAAGCTATTATGTATACGATATTGAATAATTATCTAAATATATAAACCTTAAAAGATATTCAATGTGAATTATTAACTTAATTCAATATTATTAAATGTTTAATGCAGGGGCCTTATACAAAAAATACCCATGGAACCTTTCCGAAAACCAAGAGTTAAGGGGGGAAATAAGGATAAATCCCAATATGATATAGGTGGTTAAGGAGTAGGTGATAAAAATGATTGATAATGGAGTAATATATCCAATTTTATACTTCCCATGGGCCATCCCAATCCATGCAGTCCCTAAAAAAGTGGATTGAATGTTAAAAAAAAAATATGAATGGAAAATATCAAAACTATGATAGTGAACGAGTAGAGATTCTATATTAATTATAGAAAACATAATTTTTATGCTAGGAGAGACCAATTTATCATGTAATTTTTGGATAAAATGATTTAGAGGTTGGTTTTAAATGAGTTTTTTTTTGTTTTTTGATGATTATTATGGTTATAACCAAATTATAATTTCCATAGAAGAATAGGAAAATATCACCTTCATATGCCAATTTAAGTTATTTTCCTACCATAGAATTCCCTTTGGATTTTGTGGTGCTCTAACCACCTTTTGGAAGTTTATATTAGAAATATATTAAGATATGATAGAAAGGATAGTTTAAGTATTTATGGATGATTATTCAATTTTTGGAAGAAATTTTCAAAGATAACTTTACAATTTAGAAATTTGGTTACAAAGATTTTAAGAGAGAAAAATTGTTTTAAATTATAAAAATTCCAATTCATGGTTACGTTAGGGTATTATTATAAGTCATAATGTCCCAAGGAGAGGTATATAAGTTGAAAATTCTAAAACATAGGTGATCTAAAAGTTCCCTCCATAGAATGTCAATGGTGTGGGAATTGTTCTAGGTAATTCCAGTTTTTACTAGAGGTTCATTAAAGAATTTTCAAAAACCAATAGACCCCTTTTTACTCTTTTGATTAAGGAAACACCATTTGTTTTTGATGAGTGGTGTTTATAATAATTTAATATTCTTAGGGAAAATTTAACCTCATAACCAATTATTACTACCCCTGATTTGAAGTCTCTATTTAAATTAATGTGTGATACAAGTGATGTGGATATTAGAGTTGTTTTGGAGAAAATAAAAGTGAGGAGGAAACATTTTATTTATTATAATAATAGATTAAAAGGGGATTCCCAAAATAATTACACCACTATATAAAAATAATTTTTAACTGTTATGTTTTCTCTTGACATGTTTAGGAAGTATTTGATCAGGTATAGCTCAAAAGTATCTCATTACTAATAATTAATCTAAGAACAAACTTGTGAGATGAAACCTTCAATTATAGGAATTTTATATAGAAATTATAGATAATAAGGGTGATGAAAATGAGGTTGTTAACCACCTTTCCAAGATATACAACACCCAAAATGATGAACTAATAGAGATAAATTCTTTATTACCAACTAAGAAACTATTTTTAGTTTTATAAAAAAATATGTTTTGTATGAATATTTTTCTATATTTTTATATTTAGGTTTGATTCCGAAGTATTACACCCAAATACAAAGAAATAAATTCTTTTCTAAGTTAAATTAAATTTTTTCAAATGACCCCCTATTGTTTTTAGGGTGTGCTACCTTAGAGAGGGAATCACATGGGAGAAAAAAAGCATATATTGTGATTTAACCTAGTTTTTATTGGCTTAATATTTCAAATAATTTTAGGAGATTTGTATTTGGATATGAAAATTTCTAAATATTAGGCAATATTGGTAGGAAAAATGAGTTTCCTCAAAAGGTAATTTTAGTGGCTGAGATTTTTGATTTCTAAGGATTAGATTTTATGGGGCCATTACCATATAATCTTTGGAGTGGATACATTTTGGCGGCTATAGATTTTTTTCCAAGAGGATCAAGGTTATTAAAGATATGATTAATCAAGCCAATAGTGTTGGGAAATTTATTAAAAGAACATATTTTTGAGATTTTGGATGCCTAAGGGTATCATCACTAACAATGGAACCCAATTTATGAATTTTAATTTAAAATATTCAAATGTAAATTATGGTTATGTTAAAAAAAATAGAATAACTTATCACCCATAACCATGTGGACAAGATAAAATTTATAATAGAGAGATGAATAAAATTTTGAAAAAAGTCTAACTCTAGGAATGTTTTTTCTATTAAACTAAATGAGGATTTTTTTTCCTATAGGACTACTTATAGTACCCCCACAGTAATATATCATTATAGAATTATCTTTGGTAAATTATGGTATTTTACAATTGATCTTTTGAAAAAGTATTTATGGGATATGAAAGCACTAAATTTGATTTTAAAACTACTCATGATAGAAGGAGTTTAGAGTTGAGTGTGATACGTTGGATTAGAAGAGAGTCTTATGAAAATTCTTGGACATATAAATAAATAAATAAGTATTTTCATGAATTTATCATTCAAAATAGAAACTTTAAGGTTGTATAGAGGGTTTTTATTTTTAATTATATTTAGAAATTATTTCTAGGAAATCTCAAGACCAGATCATCTAGACCTTTCACCAACATAAGAGAGTTAGTTAATAGAGTTGTAGAAATATTTAGAGAGGAGAATAAACCATTACTAGTTAATGGTCTAAGGATAAAACACTACTTTGTGGATAAATAAAAGGGCTTGGATAAGATATCTATGCTTGAAAACTGAGATTTCACTAAGTTTAATTGAGGAAATTAAAATCAGTTCTTCATGGGATTCAATTCATGGTTGTTATTTCTTTATTATTTTATTTTAATAAAAAAAATATGATTGTGTGTTTACGTTGATTTCACTTGATTCCCCTTCTATTTTAGGATAACGAAGACTGTTGTTTAACCATCTAACGAGTACAATGATTGATCACTTGTATCAAAATTTCAATTGATTTTCAAGGACTAATAGGATATTTTAGCTGAAGTAACTTGAAACATCATCTCTTTAACCCAACTGTGGTTTTAAAATTAAGGCACTAGAAAACTTATTAAAATAAGGGGAGTATATTTAGTTTACTCAAATGTTTAATTTTTTTATCTGGGTAGTTATAGTTCTAATTCTGTACTTTCAATTATTCTCATCTATTTAAAACAGCTGATGATTTTAAGGAGTTTAAAGATGAATTGATCTGAAAAGTGTTGAATGTATGTTGGAATCAACTATAAAATTCTATTTTTTCTACTAATATTTTTATTGATTGGTTTACTGAATTCATGTAACTACATGCTAATTTATAATCTTGTTTAAATACTTTTTGAACCTATAAATCATGATCTTGCATCTTTTTGAACTCCTTACTTTTGTACTAAAACTATTTAGTAATAGCTAATTGATTTTTTTTCTATTATGAATCCATCTTATGTTTGATTATTATGGAAAATATAACCTTTTAGATTTATTATAACCCCTTAAACATGATTTATCATTACTGAATTACCAAATATTTTTGAACTAAACTGTTATACTTGTTTTTACCACCTTTAAAGATCAACATTGAGAAAAATGTTGGGTTATAAGTGCAGGGGAGGGGTCATTCACTATGATAAACTGAACATTAATATTGTACACATCAAAATTCCTCAATTTTTTTGTAAATTGTTTTTTCTTGAACATTAATTTTCAATTTTAGTGTTTAAAAATTTCTCATAATTTTGAAGGATATTTTTCCATATTGAGTGGTTAATTTTTTATATTTCTCAATGTATCTTATTGGATATATCTTTTTGTTGATATCTCAAAGACAACTTGGATTTTTTAAAACATTGGGTGTAATATTTACAATCTTAATTAATTTTGAACTTTTTGGTTGGATTTTAACCCTAAATGACATGCATTTAAATGGGATTTGAAATGAACTCGTAATCCCTGTGAACTTTGTATTCTTTAAGATAAAACTGGTGGTTGATTTCATTATTCTTATTTTTAATTATTAAACTCACCCTTTAATTAGTTGTTTCTATTTATTCTGTTCAAAATATTTTAGTCTATTCACTTAGAGAAAAAGTGATTTTTGTAAGTTCAATTGTATTCAAAGTGAAGTTTGTTTAAATATTTTCAAAATTCTTAAAACCAATCATTTTTGTAAAACTAAAACCAATTTTTTCCAAACACTTTATTTTGAGAAGGTAAATCACTCATTTTACTTGAGAGTCAATGGGGTAAAAGACATTATAAAATAAAATAATTTCGATTTATTTATTTATTTTTATTCATGATATTTATTTCCTTCAACTAAATTTATATAATTTTTCACTTAAGGACAAGTAATATGTTAACTGTGGGAGATTTTTTTGTGGCCTATTTTGAATACATGTTTTCTCATCCTTTTAAATGAATCTTAATGATTATAAATCCAAAATTTTCTTAAATTGGATAAATAATTAATATTGGATATTTTTTTCAATATGTTTTTATTTGAATATTTTCTTTAAAGTAGGATTTTTGGTTCTATAATTTTTAAAGGATCCTTAATTTAAATTTTATATGTATTAAGAACCTATTTTTAGGTTGATTTTAATGAAATATTAATTATAATATCATTGTATGGATGTTTAAAATGGAATTTAGATTTTAGAATTGATAATTATCAAAGTTATTCACATTTTTTTATATCATTCGTCGGGACACATTTTAATTTTGGAATTTATTATTATTCATTTTTTAAAGTTTGTTATTGAATTTTAAATTGATTATTTTCACTAAGTTTTCAATTCTATGTGTTGGAGTTACTTATGTAAAGGTTAATTGCATCTAAGATAGCCGATGTAAAGGCCAACTTCATTTTTCATGGGCCATGTTAAGGTATATTACTACCCATGTAAAGTTAATTAGAAATTCACATTGGATACATAAAGGTAGTTGAGTTCTACATAAAGGTAGAGCCTTCACTTCAGTACCAATGTTAAGGTATTATCTAGGACGTGTAAAGGTTAATGGTAGACTCATGTAAATGTCAAAATCATCACACAACACTATAAAAAGGTCACATGTAGATCTATGAAAGGGTAGATGATACTCTTTGGAAGGGTAAATATCACACACATGGGGATATGTAAAGGTAGCCTGCATATTTCAATGTCTATGTAAGGGTAAGTCACTATGGACTCACAGATATGTAAAAGTATCCCATGCGTTTCAGTGCTTGAATAAAGGTAAAAATGTACCTCTATATATCTATGTAATGGTAAATAGGAGTTAAATCATGGGATCCATAAATTATAAACATCAAATTAGTTGCGAAGAGGTGTATCTCGAACTTGATGAAGATAAGGGAGATATATGGGTAGATTTTATATATTACTATAAACACTTTATAGGAATGAATAAAGTTTTTATTTTCTTCTAGATTCATCACACATATATCTGAAGAAATACACACATGTGGGATACCATTCCATTAGAAGATATTTTCTAGAGTCACATGTAGTAGATAATGAATAGTGATAATTTTCATGGGGGACTAGTGATTCAACCTGGAACACTGTCTGTGATCTTGGAGTTGGGAGTTAGTGTGTAATTCTATTTTAATTCAATAACTTGAAAATTAGTATGTGAATTAGTCTATCATTGAAATATAATGAGAGAAATTGGGGAATATATGAGATCAGGTATATGAAAACAGAAACCAAAAGCGGTGATTGAGAGGATGAATAAGTCAAGTAAGGAAGTAACCCCAATGGGGAAAAGTCATAATCTTCTTATCTTCTCTTCATTTTTATTATTGTGATATGATATTATTGAATTGTATTTTTTGAAGAATATTATTTTGAAAAAAATATTAAAGGAATATAATTGAGTTAGCTTCACTCTTTCCTTTCTTTGATGGTCGTTACACTTTTCTTTATTCATAAGGAGTTTACTTTTACAAAACATATAGAATCAATCCATATTGGTCTTGATTGAAATAAAAAAACAAATCTACTATTTAACCATTTTTGAAATCATTATTATAGGATATTTTTTCTTGAGTTCAATTCACCAAGATAAAATGAAAATTTGATCTTGGTGAGAACTGATTTTTCTATTTTCATGATTGAGTGAGTTCTACTGTTGAAATTCTATAGGATTTAACCAGCCATAGGTTGAACAATCAATAAATTTGGAAAATTTATTTTTTTATAGTTCCATTTTTTTTCTTAATGCATTAATGAAGGAAAATATTTTGAATTCCATCCAATAATTTTTTCATTTATCATTAATTTTTTTCCTTGCTTTCCCATGGCTTGTTTTCTTCTTTGAAATTTCTCACTTGAATTCATTACTGTATTATCATAAATCAAATTACCTTGTTTTCATATATATAATTTACATTTCTTGAGTTTTTTTCTTCCTTGGTCAGTACAGACTTCACCTTCATTGTGGGTTCAACCCTACTCATTACTGTATCATTTCTTAGTAGAAAAAATAAATAAATTGATAAATTGGAAGTTTAAATGAAAAGTTATCAATACTGAATATAATAATTATTTATTCATGATTTTAGTGATTAGAGTAAAATAAATATTTATCTAAGTTACTTGAGTATTAAAAATAAATATTTATTCTAAAATTTAGTTAATATAATGCTTTTTTTTAATTTTTCAAAGCAATATATTTTATTATTTAAGTTTGGATAGATTCTATTAGAGAATATGAGCCAATTTTAAAAATTCGATGGATTGGAAATGATATACTTAATATTACTTAAATAAATATTAATTAATTTATTTAATAAATGATATTATATTTAATTAATTTCATGTGATATAATAATAATAATAATATTATTATTATTTTGGTATGTTGTTTTACTTTGATTAAATAATATGGAAAGCGTTTTTGTGAAATTATAATTATTTAATCCTAAGCATATAATCTAAAATATATCAAATTTTCATTAAAATATGTTGAAAACATTGGAAAGAATTCAATCAATCCCAAGAAAAAATTTCCACCATTCCCGCTATTAAGAACTGTGAGAGAAAACAAGGGATCCTCATTGAGATAAATGACTAATGATGTTAATCAATTAATCCTTTTTAGTCTAGAAACCAAGAGATTAATAAAATTATTTGAAGATTCATGGAACATATGTGGATATGTTTAGAGGAACCCTTTATTGTATTCTCCAATTCAATGACAATACAATAAGAGAGGTGATAGAAATGTGATCGATAATAATACCAAATATTAGGTAACTATATATTTAAATTAAATATTAATTAAATGTGTATGATCTTATTTATGAGATTCTAGGTCATATTCATCTATATATTCATATTTATTCACTTAAATTAATAGAACACCAGAATTGAGTTCCCACCAAATGCTTCAATTTCACTTCAAGACCATTATATGAGACCCTAAAACCAGATAGTCAAAAATTGACTGTTTCTCATCAGTATAATGTATATAGACCATAGGGAATATCTTTAAGAATATCATTATGACATCTATAGTTTCTAATTATAGAATATTTCTTCTATAACCTATCAATGTGATGAGTACCCTAAAAACATTATCATATAGTGGTATGAAAAAGTAAAATCCCATATTTGGTAATACATGTATAAAATAATACATAATCTAATAATACAAAGTACACAAGTCAGTTGGTTCTAGGGAACCAATTCCAAAAAACTCTTACTTGCATTAGATCTAACTACTAACAACTCTTAACCCAATAGCTCTAACATGATGTTCAATCTTATGTTAAGGTATAAAATTAATCAATGGATGGTGTACAACATTTTCCTCTATAGTTACTCTACTTATTGTGACTTCATTACTTTGAGTAAAATATTTCAAGAGGTGATAATTATAAATTATATTATTTATCTATTGATGTGACATGATCTCCTTATACAGAATCACTAATGCGGTATTATCACAATACAAAGTAATAAGATCTATACTACTAGGTATAACACAAAAATCTTGGAAGAAGTTACTTGTCCACACTTCTTCCTAAACTGCTTCATAAGCCTCAATATACCCATATTATATTATAGAATCAATGACTACTGGATGATTAGAACACCTAGGGCTCATAGATCCTCCATTGAGGAAAAACACATATCCAAATTGTGATTTCAAATCATTCTGATCTGTTTGGAAATTAGAATCTCTAGACTCCCTCACATATAGTTCCTAAACTCCTCCATAAACTAAGAATATATCCTTTGTATTCTTAAGGTACTTCAGGATAATCTTTACAACCAATAATTATGTCTCTGCCAGATCATATTGATATCTTCCTACCACGCTAAAGGTGTAGGCAACATTAAGCATAGTACATATCATGATATACATGATAGATTAAATCACCAAATCTAAGGGAATATACTAATTTTTTCACTATATTTTTTTTTGAGAAAACATTTTCTTGGAGAGATGTGTACCATGTGACACAGGAAAATACCCTCTCTTATATTGTTTCATATTGTATCTTTTCAACACCTTATTTATATATCTACCTTGATTAATTCTAATAAACCTCTAAGATCTATATTTATGAATCTTGATCCCTAAAATATAGTCCACTTAACCTAAGTCCTTAATTGAGAATCATTTATTGAACCATGTATTAACTAACTATATGACTGATATCACATTTCTCATTAGTAATATTTCATCAGCATATACCACTAAGAAAACAAAAACACTCCCACTAAACCTCTTATAAAAAAAATAATTTTCATTCTCAATGAAACCAAACTATATTATGGATTAATAAAAATAAAATTTCCATGGTATCGATTATTTCACCAACCAATAATTGGATCTATACAAATTTCATATATTGTTGGTATCCTTTGGTGTCACAAAACCTTTTGGTTGTTTCATATTGAAATCTTCACTAAGATTTACATCAAGTAAAGTGGTATTGATATACATTTTTAAAATCTCATAATCATGAAATGATTTTATGACAAGTATAATTATAATTTATGTTAGAATAGTTAATGAAAAAAATGTTTTGTTATTGTCTATGACCTGATGTTTTTTGGAACCTTTAGAAACCAATAATTCCTTATAGGCACTAACATTACAATACATGTAAAGTTTTTTATTGAATACCCATTTACAACCTACGAGATTCACTCCAACTAGTGGGTTTACCAATATCCATACATGATTTTGGTATATGGAACCCATTTAATAATTCATAGATTCTTTCCACTTAAAAATTTCTAGTATTATTTCTTATTCCTTATAGTTAAAAGGTTTATTACTATTAATGAAAAATGTGTAACCTTACTTAGTGTAAAAAACTATATCCCTATAGTTATATAACCTCCTTAGTACCCTTTTGTAGAAACTATGTCTTTAGAATAACCTCTTCTTCTAGGTCTTGTTTAATTGGTTCTTGTACTAACTCTTGTGAACTTTGAAATTTGAATTCACGAAAGTCTACCTTACCCCTACTATCTCTTTTGGAGATGTGTTCCATTTCATGACATATGGAATGTTTCTAAATTATGTATTTTCTATATATGGTATTTTATAGGTAATATCCTTTAGTCTATTTAGGATACCCTATAAAAGGTGTTTTTTTTCTCATGATGCTAGTTTGTTTATAGTATTATCCTCGACAAATACCCCACATACCCATAGATTAATGTGTGACAAAATAGATTTATATTCTTACCATAACTCATATGAAATTCTATTTACCAATTTACTTGGAACTCCATTTAGTGTATATGTAGATTCTAATGCATATCCCCAAAATTATAAGGAAATATTTTTATGAATCACCATCTATCAAAACAAATATAATAAAGTAAGATTACTAATTTTACTAACACCATTCATTAATGGTATATAAGGACAAGTGAGTTGGGATAAAATCCTAGAATTCAATAGATTAATGATAAACTATTAGTTAAGATATTCTCTTCCTCTATCTAAGAAGCATTTATTTATCTTTCTACCAAGTTTATTTTATAATTTATTCTTATAATCTATTAATTTATCAAAGGAATCTAATTTATAACTCATTAAATAGACATAACCATGCCCATAAATGTCATCAGTAAAAGTATTGAAATAAGAAAACCCCCTTTATATTTTACTATAAATAGTCCAGATATATCTTTATATACCAATTCAATAAGTTGTGTGGTCCTTTTTTACTTTACTATAGGTTTATTTGTATTATTTCCTTATGAAAAAGTTCAGTATATATCTAATAGTATTAGCTCATAAGGGTATTAATACACTTATTGATATAATTTTTTTAAATCACTTTTGGTCTATATGACCAAGGAAACAATGCCACAATTGGGAGTAAAATGGTTCATGTGAATTAGTTTTTTATTGATCTCTAATGATTAGTTTTTAAATTATAGTATATAAATACCATTATTCAAATATTCCATACCCTAAAAAATTATTTCTTTAAAAAATATGTATATTTTATTTAAAAATTTAAAAATAAATCCCTGAGTGTTTAAACTGAACACTAAATTAATGTTCTTTTTAACACTTGACACATTATAGTAATCATTAAAATCTTCAACCATTATGTTATAAATCGCAATATGGTAGAATCCTATCAATAATGCAACTATCCTTGCTCAATTAACTACTTTAATATCCACTTCACACTTTTAAATCCTTCAAAATCTACTTGGATCCTATATTTGGATACAAATGTGTAAGCCACAAGTTATATCTAATTCTCAAATTGTATAAATAGTAAGATTACTATCAATAATAATCATATTGGAAGTTTCTCCTTTCTTCTTAATTGAGGTAAAATTATAATTATAGTGGATTTTTTTACATATGAAAAAAACCTATTCCTACTCAGTGATCTCCCTATTAATAATTTTCTTCTTAAAAGGGTGCTGTAAAGTGACTTTGGTTTGTTACTTTATATGAAATTTTTTTAACTCTTCTTCTCATTTACCATAAGGAATAAAGGATTAATTTACTTTATGTCCTTATCAACTTACCAAATAAAATTAAAAATATCCAAAAGTGACTTATTTATATAATTAAAGTTGAAATTGGATATAAAACTTAAGAAGATAGAAGGGATATATGAGAGAATGAGATCTGTGCATATCCATTTAGGTAGATCGATCCAAAATAATTGAAATAATAAATGTACCCTATCATATTGAGAAAATGAAGTCTGACATATGCCCCATATCCTAACATTCATGTGAAGCATGACTTGAAGTTTTAATATCTATCTCTTATATATCTCTCTTCATGTAAATCTACCATATATGAAACAACATGGAGTATGCATCTTTGTCTTGCTACTACATTTTCATCACACTTAATATCAATGAAAAAATAATTCATTATACATCCAATTAATAATACACATTACTTTAGTAGGAATATATTTCATCCTCACTATATTACTGAGGAGGCGTAGTAGGTAGTGAGTATTCTATTATACAGTACTTCCTGTATTATTGTGTTATGTTGTCTAAACACCTGTACCACTTCTGGAAGTTTTTACCAATAAAAATACTCTATTTATCCAAGATGGATCATAGGGAAAGTGGTTTGGATTTTTTACTTTCCATTATTTATGAAAAAATAAAATAGGATTTAGAACCTTATCTAGATTACTAATTTAAAGGTATTTTTATTAAGAAAATCATTATATATACCAAAATTTTATCAAATCCAAATAGCCCTCACCATTAGATTTAACATATATAGTCTCTTGGATATTCTAGTTGGAATGATCCATATTTTCATTCTCATAATCTAGTCTATGACCTTTACAAACTATTCAGAGGTATTTAGGAAAGCACTATTCTAGCCAATTGGATTAAAGCATAGGTCCTTGATATGTTGAGTCGACTTTGAATCATAAAATTATATACACAGATTTACTCAACACATGCCTCTAAATTGTATTAATCATAACATTACATTTTCTATTAATACCAATCAAGTTAAATCTACCAATTATCTTTGTTAATACTCCATAATAGCTATAAGTTATTTTGATTATTTCTAGAATAACACTTTGAACTATGGTTTATCCTAACCTAGATAATTTAAGGTGACAAATGACTTTATATTTATTTTTCCAGAGTTTTTTAACATATAAATAAACATTATTATTTTATTCTTTACATGATTCTTAAAATTTATGTGATAACCATGTACGAGGAAATAATTTATGCATTATTATTAGTATTTTCCTAGTAAAACCTGATTGTGTTTTTAATCTTGTTACTAAGTGATCTCTTTCAAAACATTAACACAAAAAATAATTCATCTTGTATTTATTTATTTTAACTATGTTTTTAGTTAAATTATTTTATGTTACCATGTATAAACACACATTCATAATTTCATTAAGCATGTATAAAAAATAAATAAACTAAGAACGGTGTTCCATATCACATGTCATAATTTTTTTAATTAAAATTATTTTTTAATAAAAGAACAATGTTCCATAGTTTTAAATCCACCTATTTTGATTTTTTTGAATTTATTATTATTAATTAAGCATAGTTAATAATAATAAAATAAAATAATTTCTGAATGTGAATCAATATTTAGATGTCCAAAATTTATCCATCCAACCTCTGATCGATCTGATATCAATTCCATTTGGACTATATATTCACCTTGTAATAAAGCCATAAAATATTTAATTTATATTTTGACTTGAAATATTAGATGATTTATCTTATACCACTTAAAGGACCTATTCCGTGGATAAAGTATAAAATTAGAACATTTTATATCAAATTTATCAGGAAATGAAAAATCCAATGAAATAGAGAAATTATAATCTCATGGATTGTGTATAATTAATTTAGAATTAAATAAATATAATTTAAGTGGTATCTTTATTGGTTCAAGAAAATACCAGATGCTCCACTAATATTCAATTTTATGGATCTAAACTTTTCCCTATAGCGTCGATTCCATTTTTAGACAGTATAAATGAGAACTACTCTAGTAGTATCCACACATGCACCATGAAGCTCCTAAAACATAAATATCAAACCACTATATCCTACCATGGAAAATAAAATCTCCAACAAAATCCCCCGATCATATAAAGAATATATCTCTATATCTTTAGAGAAGGGAAAAAGAATTCTCTCTTTATAGCGCATGCCAAAAAAATGACAACTAAAACATGAAAATGGAATAAAACTAGTATTTATAACTAGGTTAAAATAAAATAACCCTTATAAAGGTCCATTTTTTATTTAACAATAATAAATACACCATGTCACAACTTCAAATAACAACATGAATTATCATTTGGCTGCAAAAAATGATTTTTATAATATTATTAAATAAATAAATTTTTAAATGATATTATTTCACCAATTGAATCATTAAACTCAAATCAATTTTCTATCATAAAAAATAACTGAATATTGAATAATAATTTTTTTTATTAAATAGATATTACATTCTCACAATATGTGAATAATATTTATTTGATTATATGATCAATAAAACTTAAATAAAAAATTTACACACTTGAAATATATACTTATTTATGAGATTCTTGATACACTTAGTATGTGACCCTCTAGGTTCTTTTAAAAGTGTATGTATGTCTAACCCATAGACCGTGAGTGATATCTAGAAACACATCAAGGACTTATAAAGAAATGAATAAGTCAAAGAGACAATAATTATAACCTAATTATGAATGTTTTACCATGTAAATAATCCCTTTGTCACATGATATCTCCTCAAGAAGGATGAATACATGTGTCATAATCCTTACTGGTTGATCTATATTACTTTTACTTACTGAAACAAACATGCTTGTAAAATAACATGGAAATGAATTTTTACTAGAGACTTATATTTCAATCATCGGGATAGATATATCTTCTTATTAAATTCAAAAAGGAAAAATAATATCTTGAACATTCAATTAATGTTATACTAATAATTAAACAACTAATGAAAGCTACATCTCCATGGATAAATATGTCATAGTTTTCATCATGCATCAAGGTACACAAATCATTACACACATTGATAATGATATCAAGTATAAGGACCAATACACATTATAATAGATAAGAATAACCAATTACACATATGACATGCAGTGATCCTATTGAAATTTCTATCCTCATGACCTACCTTCTTAGAGATAACCAAGTGTGAACTTCATGGGAAGAAGTCTCAATGCTTATGTACCCCAACACCTGATAATAAACCATCAACTATGTCTCGTTAGTATGATGTATCTAGAGAATAATACATATGTTTAATAATATCTTCAGGACATATCTAGGTTTTTTTAGTAGGGAACTAATGTAACATATTAATATGACAAGTACACTAAATAATTTATCAAATAGAGGTATGAAAAAGTAAAATCCACTACGCGATAATACAAGTATAAAATAATTACATGATCCAGTGATCTAAATTAAATTTTTTTGATGGTTTTAGGGAACAAAGTCCAACATTATTACAATTTAAGGAACTCAAGGATTATTTTGGTTTTTTACTTGGATTTTTTTATAAAGAAATAATTTTATGAGGATGGTTAATTTGAACCAATAATTAATATCTTTTTTTTGAAATACATATGAATGTATACAGATTTCAAAACAAAAGGAAATTTTGGATTTTTGGGTGACTAGGATTGAATTATTTTTATAAATCTTTTATAATCATTAAATAGTATACTTTATTATTTAGTTAATGAGATAATGTAGATGAACCAATGTACCGACTTAGATTCACTGTATTTAGATAGAATTGATATATTGAGTAATTAGTGGTAATTTTTTGGGTAAAATTTTTACTGGATTGGATTTAGTGAGTTGAGTATGAATTAATATTTTTTGGTTAATTTAAGATGCGTTTGAGTTTAAGTTAAAGGGAGTAGGGTGCAATAACTTTTATAAAACAAGATGAAATAACTGCTTCTTCTCTTGAGTGCATTTTTTATATTTGATAAAATAACTAAATATGAATGAAAATGAGAGGATTTGGATTAGAATCTCATTTTAGTTGGTTATTTTAATTGAGATATATATTATAGGTTTTTTTTGGGAATAGAATGATACAATTTGAATATTTGAGCTATACATGGTTGGTTTTAAATATGAATTTGTCTAAATTTAAAGTTTAAAAATCTGTTTTAGGGGTGTGTGAGTTTATCAAAGAGAGAAACATGATTTTGACTCATGGAAAGGTTAAAAGTAAATATAAGTGACTTTTAAAGGATGGTCAGAATTCATTTTGTTAAAAATTGTGGCATATGATTAAATTTTGATAGGGTTTAGTGATTTTGGGAATTGACACTTGGATTTAGTTGGGAAAATTGAGAGGATTTTGAGTAATGGGAATTTATATTTTATTTGAGGTATGTGTTGGAAATTGTTGATGCATATTGAATGTGAGGTTATAAAATTTAGTTTATTGGGATATATTATTGGTTAATATGGTGAAAAAATTGATTTAGGAAAGTCTCACCTTGTAAGTTATAATAATGTTTTAAAGCCTTATAAATTTAGTTTAAATTAATTTTAAAGGTGGTTTCAAATCCAAAATAGGGTTAATATGGTTTCAGAACCTTCCTAGAGAAGATTAAGAGAATAATTGTGAAAGAGGGAAATAAATACGGAATTTTTAATAGTGGCATGATTTAAAAATGATACGACATAGTTATCTATTTAATATAACACATTATTAAGGGTGTGAAAAATGGGGAGTATGTGTTGCACGATTTATAAACTATGAAAAATAACAATAAAGGTTTGAAAAAACACGGTAGCGGCTTCACATGGACTATTTAATAATTTTTAAACCATAAAATTAACTATTATTGTTATAAAATATCTCTAAAATCTGTTACATGATTTCAGGGGGATGTGGCAAGGTTTGAGAAATCATATTTTATAAAAATATTTGTTCTTCACCTATTTTTAGTCCTTAAATCCCTTATAAAATCAATAAAATGACTCTACACAATAAAAGTGGATTAAAATATGTTTAAAATATAAATTTGACATAAAAAACCATAACTTTTGATCTTGGAATCCATTTATGTTCTAAAAAATATAAAAAAGAAGCTACTAGAATGCGTTACACTCACAACTACCTAGTTTACTCATAACAAATGTTTTTGAACATTAAAATAGATCCACAATACCTTTGAAATATCCTATAATTTTGGGATGGTATAATTATAAGGATTGGGATAAAATTTCAATATATTTAAAGGAGGATTGCAATTGCATATTTTTATGATAATATAGATTCTATCTTGGTGTCCTATCTTTTTAAGCATGTTAGAGAGTGAAGTAAATAAAGAATTATTGGGTAGAGTGTATAAGATTGATTAGGAAGATTATATGACTATTTTGGACACTCACCATTCCACTATAGATTTATTTTATATTGTTTCATATTATTTTTAGTCTTCATGTGTTTTCAAGAGTATCATCTTGGAATTTTAAAATTTTGGGAAGTTTATGTATGGTTCACGGTTTGTACACAGTTAGGAGAAACTATGTGGAAACCCTGATAATTCATATTCAATTTAAAAAAACCCTTCAACATGTTTGGGATATGGTTTCACAAACCATATAACTGAACTATGTGAGGTGGAATGTTGTCTAAGTGAAGGGTGAACAATTTGCGCACAGTTGGGTAAACCATGAGAAAACCACGCACAATGTCTGGATTTTTTTTAAAAAACTTAAAAAATTACCAAATTTCCCTGTCCAATTTTTACCTAAATCACATACCCTTCCACTCTCCCTTTCCATGTTAGGTTTTTCAAAACTAGGTGGGCTCATGACACACCTCTCATTCACTTCTATCATCCTTCTTGGTCAATTGGGGGGGGGGGGGTTCTTCAAGTTAGTCTCATGACTTTTTATTATAGATTAATATAATGAGGTCCAATTATAAATTTTGAATGATTTTTTATAAAAAAATAAGGACCCATTAATGTGAATCTCTTGTAGTTGATGATATTGATTCCATATCATGGGATGTTGTGATTATATTAGAATCAACGGGTGTTTTAGAAGAGAATATTGCATAGGTGTGGGAATGATTATGGTCCTCATTTTTATCTCATTGATACAATTATTACTGCTATTATTATTATAAATATATATGTATTTATGTACATGTACATGGATATCCTTAATTGATGCTATTGATTTTTGAACCTCCATTTCAAATACCATGGGAAACTGAGGATAGTTAGAGGGATGTATGGATACCCATGAAACACTAGTTTAAGATCAATCTTTGTCTAGTGTACCTTAGTTTTTTAACATAATACTATAGAAACTTGACCCTCATTCAGGAAATGTAGGGTACGAATGAGCATTTGGGTGTTAGATTGCATCAGGTATGCTAGCATAATGAACCATGCTAGTAGTGTTCTCAATTTCTCAATTAGCTTCAAGGTGTTACCATGTATTCTTTTATTTGTGTATATTATTACTTTTAGTCTTATTATTCCCATGTTTATCAATTATGGTTATAAATCATCATTATTTTTCTTTTTAATAAAACAAATAGCTTCTTTTCTCCAAATTGAAATGTCATTTTAAATTAAATGCGTCCTTTTCTTTTAAATAATAAAATATTGAATTTCCAAAAATGCATAAGTATATCTTTTAAAAATAAATGGTCCTATATTGATGATTTCCTATGTTTTCAAGTTTTAAATTAAAATAGAAGACCACTTTTCAGTTGTATTTTAAACTACAATATCATCGGATCTTTTATTTAAATCCTATACATGGAGTGTGTTTTCATTAGGCATACCAAATGTATTTCATAATCATTCCTATAATTATATATCAATTGAATGTTTGGTTTCTAATATTGTTTTCTCAAGTAGAAATTATGGTTTAAGGTTTCATAGTGACTTTTTGAGTCATATGGAGGTATTCCTATTTTTTGTTCTATTTATAATTATTTATCCCACTGACCAAATATACATTTATACATTTTTTTCTTTATTCAGTGGTAAATTATATATATATATATATATAATTTGTGTGTTGAATAAAAGGGTATGTTTCTATTGTGGGAATTGGAGGGTTAGATTTGGGATTTATTTAGATAAATTATTTAAAATTATTTTATATTGTTCTATTTATTTTTTTGTTGGTGCATGAACCTTTGTCGTATGGAGTGTTTGTCTAATTTTTACACTACTTGTTTAAATTATTTTATTAGGGTGAAATCATACCAAATTATGGATTTTGAATCTTATGAAACTTATATTCATCCTTGGAGTATCGGGTATTCCCCTTGGGTATGTCACATGCTAGCTTGGACATCCAAAAAAATGGATAAATCAGGTTGGTTCATGGAAAAATGGTATCAGAGCTTAGGTTATTAATAATACCTAGGTTTCAAAGTTCCCTTTGTTATTTTGGTGTGTCTAGTATATAGAGATAAAACTAGTGGAACTCAAAAGGTTAGGGTGGGAAGAGTGTTATGCTCTCTTATTCATTCTAAACCAAGAGCTTCCATAGGAAGTTGGGTTCTATGTATTTTTTGTATTTCTCATTTCTTTTATCTTATGTTGATGGTTTCCTAAATTTTATTGATTATATTTGAATTGTTTAAGTGATTTATATGTTTGGTGATATAGAAATGGGAGTGAACTTGCATCACACTATGATATCACATAGCCTAAAAACCAATGTGGACCCCGAGTACATGGTTTGATATGACCAAAAATGGATGTTTCATGATTGGAACATTGTAACACCCCAAGCTTCCACGGTACGTTTCCCTTTGAATAATGCAGTAGTTTGCGTAGTACGTAACTTAGAGTTTTAACACACCACTACCAAAGACTCTAGCCATTATGAATAGTAATACCCACATTTTAAAATTTTATAAATTTTAAATTTCAAAATGGACTTCATTTTTGGATTAACAATATCAAAATTATCTTAGGATGAATTTTTGGTATTTTTCTGAGAACTTTCAATTTTGATGAATAGTGAAAAACACTGCGTTATTGTTTAAAATTGAATTTTTATTTAAATAATTAGTTATTTTATTTTAATTTTTTTAGGTCAAAATAGATATATAATACCTATATATGTTCAATTTAATTCATTGGAGTCATTTTATAATAAGTTTAGATATATAAAATTTTATTGAACTTTTTACCGTCTTTTACCCACCTTCTAGAAGCATTTACAAATTTGCATAAAACATAATTTTACTGCTTCTGTGAGTTGAATTTCAAAAATCTAAGTGGCAAGGTTGACATCATTAAGTAAAATTTGGTTCAATAAGATGAAAATAATTTTTTTTGAATAGTAACTTTTGACTTTTATTTACCACGGTTAAAAGTAAATAGGGTAATTAAGGGTAAAAATGATATTATAATTACTTTAAAACATGTCCTAATTCTATTAGATAAGTGTAATTCGACCAAAAAAAACCTTATGAATAAAATATGATCCTTTTGGTCCACTTGTATTAGATTAGTGCATTTATTATTATTTTTTTTAAAGAAGAGTTGAAAGTGTTAAATTCAAAGTTTAATAACTAAAACATTTTTAATATAGGGTTACACACAATATAAATTAGAATATAAATATTAATTAGAAATATAAAAATATTTCCTACATAATTTTATTTTATTTATAATTTTTAGAAGTTAAATAATTTAATTATTTATGACACAATGATGATGTAGTAATTACCTTATTAATGAAATATTAAAATAATTGATATTATAAATATCCAAATAAATGTAAATTAAGACTTTTTATGAATTACACTAATTTTATAGGATAATATGACATGTTAGGGTTGATTAAATAATTTTGTTTCGAAGTAATCATGCTATTATGATTTTCACAAAAACCAAATACTAAATACTGTCAAAATTGACATAATTGAGTTCTTAAAAGAAATAATATATTATTAATTGATATAATATTCCTAAAAATTTAAGGTTCGGCCAAAGGACTTATATAAGGTTATATATATTAATAATGAACCACTTGGGGTTCTCTTGTCTTGTTATAGTAAGTTTATTAACCATATAATATAAAAATACAAAGAGACATGGTAAATGTCAAACTATTTAACTAAGAGTTAAATCTAAACGATAAGGTTAATATGGTGACCTAAAACTATCTAAAACCTATTGTTTGAGAGTTTTTTGACCCATACCCACCTTATCCTCTAAATAAATAATTTTTTAGCCATTAGAAACCGAAAATTATTTTTTTATAAAATAATATTTCAAGCTTTTCCTAAAGTGACCCTCACCTCTCTAATAAAAGGGTACTCACCCTTATCTTAAATTCACACCACCAAAGCCATTTGGCTCAGCCAACCCCTGGACAAATATCCTATCAGATATCCTCCCTTATACTTAGAGGCCTTAATTTGATTAGAAAGCCAAACTAAGGAGCAATTTTGATCAACTCAGAAGGAAACACCCGAAGAAGAGGTAATAATTTCACCACCCTCTTTCAAGTTCTTTTCTTCTTCCACTTATTCTTTCTTTGTTATTTCCATGCCAAAATAATAAATCCAGTACCTTATACATACTGTGATGTTATTATAAATATTGTAAAATCATATTCATTATTCTATCCATCCTATAAATGACAAAGTCACCATACGTGCGTACATAAGGCTTACCGTCTCCACATCGTGCTGTAGTTTGTTATTCAAACACTTCATTATTTGGTTGGGAATAATAATGAGTATAAATGATGTAAATAATAAATATAACATGTTAATGATTCTGTGTATATGATATACCATCCAATTACATATGATTTCACCATCAATATAATGATATTGTCACTTGTGTGTACGTACGGATTACCCTCTCCACGAACGCAATGAGATTCATTACCCATCGTAATCATTTAAGAATAATTTTCATTTTTTGATTAAAAATAATGTTTATGAACATAATATAATTATTTATATGAATCAAATAAATCCTATCCATAACAAACATGGCTTACGTAACCAAACATATAAATTAAAACGAATTAGTTAACACCCGAAACGATGATACTACTAAAATATTAATAACAAAACAATATTATTAACAAAACAATATTATAAGATCATATATGATATAATATTTATGTATATGATTCTTATATAATTTAATAACAATGTTTTAACTATTATACAATAGGTTAACATACCATCAAATAAGGAAAATTACAAGGTAATGGTTAATTATAAAATCTCTTTACTTATCCGAGGTTGTTAATACGTAAGTATCTACTATGACCTCTTTATCATCCACATCCGTGTTTTCTTAAAAATTTAATTCAAAACATTATTACTATTTACTAGAATATGGGTTAAAGTAATTTACACCCTTATTTGACCATATATGTTTTGAAAGGAATCTTTCCATCATTTTCCAAACAAGGTACTTTATGACCTTTTCGACAAAATTAAGGTAAGAATGTCTTTTTTTAACTTATACGGCGGGTGCGGCTATTTTCCACCGTTATAACATCCTTGAATCTTTCCATACAATATTATAAGAATATTTTCAAAATAAATGTTTTCTTTTATTATTATATAACTTTTTAATAATTTCAAAATAGAAAGAGATATTTCTCTAATTTTTTTTTGATTTCATCTATGTCAACATCCTTTGATGGATTTTAAGTTTCTTAGAAGTTGGTTTATTATGATACAAAAATTCCATATTGTATTGAAGGTTTTGTGATATGTTTGTCTATGGATGTTTTATTTTTACACCATACATAGTTTATGGATAAAGTATTGACATTTTTTATGCTAGTTTTAATTTGAATGTTTATGTTATGTTTAAACCTTTTCATATAAGGAATGCATTGGACTTAGTAAGTGACGGGTGGAGCACACTATAGCTCCTCGATGCATCAGTAGGTATCATGAGACAAACTAGTGTCTTTGAACAATTCCTTGACCAAATCTTATTTGTAGTCTTGGCACAAGGCCTTGAATATGTGGTTATGAAGTCTAACATTATACATTCCATCATTATGAAATTGGCTATTAATATTGCATGTGATTATTCAACTAGTAGAATATCCATGTGAATAAGTAAATGGAATTATTTGATTTATATTGGCCATATTATTCAGAAGTTTATGCTTAAAATTCTTATGTTTTAGTCTTATACATTGGCTTAATTTTTTAAGCTTATTTATGAAAGTTTCCACTATATTGTTATCCATACCAAGCATCTGAGATCACCCTTTCTATGTTTTTTTCAAGGATTTGAAGAAATATTTTACGGTACAGGAATAGGATAAGGATATAAGTGTGTTCAATGGGTCCAAAATGTTGTTGATATTTGTATTTCATGATGTAATGTAAAACTTATGAATGTATCTAGCACTTACAAGGCTACTAAATTGATCGGTATTTCAAGATTTGATCCCGTGTGATCATGCCAATGTTATGTAATAATGCAAAGACTCTGGGTAACTAGTGTCGGGGGGTTACAAACATGGTTCGCTAAACCATGTGGCTAAGTCATGCACACCTACTAGTTATTTATAAAGGAGTATTAATGTTGTATAATGTTATTTGTTCAGTTTTAGTTATTTTGTGTTGGTTTTAAAAGAAAAATAAGTTTTGTTTTGAAAAATTGATAAAGGGGTCTTATATAGGGAGAATTATTTTTAAAATAAATCCTTTTAATTTCATAAATTTAAAAAGTTTGAAACAAAACTTTGAAGGGGGATGTTGATAAGTTAAGTTTTTATTGTAAATGAGCATATTTAGAAATTATTAAATTAGTTTTCTTAAAATTATTTGTAATATTTCATATAATTTGAGTTTTATAATGGTTTTAGTGATAGATTTAAAAAAATGTGTAATTATTCTAAGTGGGATTTGGAATTTATAAAGGAAACATTCTAATTTAAAATTGAATTGAGCCCGGTACTTGGATTTTTGATACAATGTTCAAAATTTATTTTTTTTGTAAACTAATTTCCATATGATGATTTATAATTTCAAAAATAATATGAAATAATTTAAATTTAAAATTGTTAAAATGATTTTAAATAAAAAAATTGGTTGATTTGTAAAAGGAATGTTTATTTTGAATGGTGAAAGTTGATTTATGAAATTTTTAAAGGAATGTTTTAAAGAAAAAAATTAAATTATTTTCATTTGGTATTCTAAATGAAAAAACTGATTTTAAGACTCTTACTATTCTTATAAAGGGGGAAACATCATTATTTAGAGGGATTTTTAAAAGTAAATTTATTTATTTTTCGATATTTTAAATTGGGAATTAATTTTTTGTGGTGTTTTATTTTTCTGTGTAATGGTAATTATGATTCATTTCATTGGGTTTTCCTTTATTCCAATAATTATCCAATTTAGGATGAGTTAATTGTGGTTTTCCTTGATTTAAATTTCATTTAATTGTATTAGTCAGTTTCCACACAAAGAAAAATCCAGATGGATTTGAAGAAGTTATCATTTTAGGATGTCTCTGAATTGTGTCTCCTCTAGTTAGGGAGTGCGACCCTCTAGTTGATGGTATTTTATGATTGTTCTTGGTTGGTTTCTATTAATTTTCAACACCGTGATTATTTTTATTGATTCAATAGTTAAAGACTCATTGGGTATTCAATTTTTGGAAAGATACCTTTATATAAACCTTAATTTGGGAAAATTTTACTCTAACTTAGATCTATTTGGAGATTTTATTTGTGGGGTAATTATAGTGTGTATGATTTTTAGAGGCCAACCCAGTATGGATGGTGGTTCTTCTTCTCATGTTATTGGTTTTAATCCTCAACCCAAAGGAGAATCTCCATTGTATGATTCATTGTATTGGTCTAGGATAGTTTGAGTCCCCTTCTTTCAAGTTTATAAATCCTACTATATATGAGTATGGATGAGTTTTATTGAGATAATTGTGTTTTGGGGTGTTGTGTTAGGATTTGGGTATTATTATAAGTGATCTTGTTTAAGGCAGTTCTCTTTCTTCACCTTCTCTCACTGTTATTATTTCTTGATCCTTAGTTTATAGTTTTAGGATACTCTTGAACATGCATTTTGGACACCTAGATGAATTTGGTTTTAATGCTTCCCTCAGGTTGTCTTTTGGATCTATTGAACCTTCATGTAAGTAAAATATTTATAGTGGAGATGCTTTGTATCATTCTCAGTTCTCCTTTAATTTTCCTCTATAGTTTTTGGCATTCATGTTATAATTCTAAACGTGATTCTAGATTTATGGATATTCATGGATTTAGAGATGAATTTAGATCAAGTTGGATATCTATCAGTGGGTGAAATTGAGTATGAATGTTTTAGATGAATTCCAAAATGGTGTAGATACCACCATGGTATATTTGGCATTATCTCCTTTATTAATCTATCTTGGAGTACCTTATAGATGCTTGTTTTAGTGAAGGAGTATATGATAGTGGGTCATGAGTTTATAGATTAATTGAATTTTGGATGTGAATATGATTCATTTTAGTTAGTTTTGTAGGTACTATCTCGGTGGTGGTCATCATGTTCCTTAGTTTTGAAAATTTAGTTTGATTGAGATGTTTTGGACTTTTATTTTCTTTGATCAACTAAGACAACTGAGGCTTTTCGGGGGAAATAAGTGTTATGGTGGGGATAATTGTGACACTTATCATTTATCTATGGGTTTATTTTATTTTATTTTATATTATTTTGAGTCTTCATTAGTATTTTGGAGATTTGGGTTGTAATTTCCAAAGTTTGAGAAGTTTGTTTGGTGGAATAATGATAACCCATGGTTTGGAGAAACCATGAAGAAACCATGCATGTTTTTGGAGATGAATTAATTTTTGGAGGTAAATATGAATCATTTAGGTTAGTTTTGTAGGTCCTATCTCAGTGGTGGTCATTGTGTTCCTTGGTTTTAGAAATTTGGTCAGATTGAGGAGTTTTGGTCATGTATTTTATTTGATAAACTAAGATGGATAAAGATTTCAGGGGAAGAAAGTGATATGTTGGGGAGAATCGTGACACTCAACACATCACTATAGATTTATTTTATTTTTAGACTTCATGAGTTTTTGGGATATTTGGGCTGTAATTTCAAAATTTTAAGATGTTTCTGGATGGAATAAGGATTGTTAATAGTTTAGAGAAACCATATATAAAAAATGATATATTATTATCAATTTAATTAAACAATTCTTCTTAGTTTCCCAAACTATGTGGCCAAACTATGTGAGGTTTCTTGTGTACCTAGTGAAGGGTGCACAATTGGCACACTATTTGGTAAACCACTCAACAACCACATGGAGTGTCCAAATTTTAAAAAATGGAAAATTACCAAATCAAACGTATTTTTTACCTAAATCACACCCTTCCCTTCTCTCTCTACCACCCCCTCTCACATCGTGCAGAACCACTTGGGATTAGGCTATTCCTACCTTTGGTTTTCGCCTCCCCCTTGGTTGATTTTTTGGGGTTTCTTTATACAATTTATTTGAATCCTTGAGGCATGAAGTATTTATACTTCCTCCTCTTCTTTTTACTTTTTATTATCTTCCTTCACTGTGTGAATTTCTTGGAAAAATAATAACCAGAATGGGGTGATCTTAAATTTTTATTTTTCATACCTAGGGATTGTGTTGCTATACTTTAATCCTATACTTGAAATATATATAAAAGGAATTTTTTTATCTCCATTTGAGGTAGGTTACCCAAAATTTTAGGATTTTAATTCTATAACCTCTTACTAATTGTTCTTAAAAACTATGTTTAAAATTACTATTGATAATATTAAATGTTTTTATGGGTCGTTTTGAAAGGGAAACCAAATTTCACTTGGTTTCTATTGAATTTAGTGGACTTTTTTCTTTAAAATGTGTTATTTAAATATGTCTAAAAGCAGTCATGCACACCAAGTGTATGATAAATTCCCAAATAACCATTATTAACATGTTTTAATGTTTTAAAAGATGTATTGTTTTTATAGTAAATTTATAGTTTTTATTAACATTTTTAAGGGTGTTCTTAGTTCTTGAAATGAGTGTTTAAGATTAATAAGATTTTTTGAATGCTATATAAATCACCACAATCAGATTTCAAGTTAGTCTCATAACCCTTCATTATATAATAATAGCTTGAGGTCTAGTTGGAACTTTTAAATGAGTTTTTATAAAACAATAATAAAACCTTGATGCACATCACTTATAGTTGATGGAATTGAGTCCCCATCATAGGATATTGTGATCATTTGTGAATCAATATGTAGAATCATAGAAAATGTTTTGGAGGTATGGGCATTCTTATGTTCCCCATTATTATATAATTACTACTATTAATATTGTTGTTATTATTATTAATACTATATATGTATATATGTACATGTATATGGACACCATTACATGATTTTATGGATTTTCCCACCTCTATTTAAAATAACATGGGAAACCAAGAATTGTTAGAGGGATGTATAAATATTGATACTGCACTAGTTTATGATCATACTTTAACATGTGTCCCTTAGTATAGTTATGAACTTATATGGTAATTTTACCACAGTTAAGCTAGGTAGGATATGTCTGAGAATTAGGGTATTAGATTACATTATACATTCTAACATGATGGATCACTTCAGTAATGTTCTCAAATTATCTATTAGCTCTGATGTGTTCCCATATTTACTTATACTTGTGTTTATTATTATTTTTTATTCTTATTATTACATTTATTATCAGTTATGGTTATAAATAATTGTTTTGTTTTCTTTTAAATAAAATATATAATTTATTTTCTCCAAATTGAAATGTCATTTTAAATTAAAAGCCTATTTTTTATTTTAAAGAATAAAATCATGAGTAGCCAAAATTGATTAATTCCATTTAAAAAAATAGTCATATATTTTTTATGGTAAGTGTTTTATAGTTTTAAATTAAAATTATATCCCACTTTTTAGTTGTTTTTGAAAATAGAATATGATTGGATATTTTTTAAAGCCTATACTTGGGTGTGGTTTCCTTTTTCATGCCTATTGAATTTCATACTCACACCTATAATTTACTATAAGTCATAAGTTTTGGTTATTATCTTGTTTTCTTAGAGAGAAAGTCTAGTTTGAGGTTGGATGGTGACTTTTGGAGTCACATGAAGTCATTCCAGTTGTGTTGTTTTATTTAGATTTCTTTATCACACCATCCAAATAGGCATTTCCACTTTTCTTTTACTTTAATCATTAGAAAATTTTATAAGAAAAATTTAGATATTTACTCAATTGTAAATGGGATATTTATTTAGCAGTAATTGGAGGTTGAGATGAGGGATTTATTTATTTAAATTTTTTGAATTTCATTTATATTTTTCTTTTCTTTTTCTGTTGGTGCATGGAATTCTAACGTAAGGAGTGTTAATTATTTTTTTCTATTTAATTTTTAAATTATTTTATTAGAGTGAAATTATATCTAATGATGTAATTTTATGTCTATTATTCTTTCCCTCATCCCGAGGGGATCAAGGATGTCCCATGGGTATGTTGTGGGTTAGCATGGACATCTGATGGATATACATATTAGGTTGTCTTGGGACACTTTTAGGGTCAAATGGAAAAGTATTCCATATTATATAACATGCAAACTGGGATGAAAGTGACCCTAGTAGTAGGTACTATAGAGAGTGGTGAAATTTATCAATATAAGTGTGAAGTATCCATGATAACAAGAATTAAGTAAATAGAGTGGCCTTATATTTTGTGAGTGTAGGTTTGAGAGATTATAAGTAACACAATGAAATGTGAGGATACCATATTCATGAAATAGAATATAATTAATAAGTTTTTGTGTAACTTTAAGTCCTTAATTTGGGTAAATTATTGGAGTCTATTATGTATATGTGAAGTAATAAGGTTGATAGGTAAGTAATTAAAAAAAATTATCTACAATTTAAAGGAATTATTTAAATACTTAATAGTGAAATTAACTTCAGAAATGATATTCATGAAGTATATATGAATATGTATAGCTTTATTATAGTAATATATTGTGTATAAAGTTATTGTCTATTAGTAACACCCATGAGTTGATATTGGGATTTTCATTTGTGATATCCTTATAAGTGAAGAATTAGGAAGTTAATGTGATGGGAACAATCAATTTAGTTATTCATTAAGTGATCATTTGGGTGGAATTTTGAGGATAGAAAGTTTTTATGGTGGGGATAATTGAAAAACTATAAATTTTAAGAGTTTAATTTTATTTCATTTATATATAATCTGGGGATTAAAAAAATTAATTTATAGAAAATTTTATATAAGTCTCGATTACTATGAACAATTTGTAAAATATGTTTCTCATTATTTTTAATATTTTTTTCTTAACTTACTAGGTATTGGTATATTTATTAAATGAACATTATAGAATAAATTATTACAGTTTATTTTTTATTTAAAAATATTGAGAGGATTAAAGGAATTTAAGTGAGTTGTTTGAATTATAAAACAGCATAATTATCATTATTATCAGGATTATATTATTGTTATTATTAGGTAATGGAATTAAAATATGCATACCCCTCTTATTCTTTGGGTTGTGTGGGACACAAGAGTGAAACCAACATTCTCTCTACGAATCCTAGGTGAGAGTACAACATCACTTGTTGGGCTCAGGTGAGAGAACACACCATTGGGGGGAGGGGGGATTAAATCAGTGGTTACTAAAACACAATATTTTAAACAATTATTCCTATCTTCAGTTAATATGTAGGATACATGAAAAATGTGATGATAATTGATGTAGGGTGATATAGAACCCACATGGAACTAGAGTTTTTTTACAAGGTTTACACACTCTTATTATTGAGCGACTAATCCTTGGTGTCCAATGGTTGTGATCAAAATATCCTTGTTATTATTTTATTATAAACAATAATATAGAATAACAAAAGGAATATGATATTGAACTCCAAGTACAAGAATTATCTAAACATGCATCAAAAAGTCGATCAAAAATTTTATTTTATATCTAAGTGCCTTTAGATATTGAATTAAGTTTACACATACTCTTATCAAATCCCAACCAAATAATCTTTGGGATGTTCCTTGGAATTTATGAAAAGTTATCTCAGTGTTTTTTCATACCAATTCATGAAAAACACATCATTTATTTATATCAAAATACCACTATGGCATGTTGGTATTTTACATGGAATGGTTTAGTCTATATTTGATCTATCATAAATTTATGGCTAAATATACCCCTATCTCCCCACTTTCCATTGATCATTTTCTCCCTTTATCATGTTTACAACAATCCCCATAACAAAAAGTATTTTTCCATGTTATAGTGATGTTATATTCAACATAAAATGGTTATTTTTGTGACAATTTCCCTCTTTGTCATGGTGTAAATATATTTTTCATCACAACATGGGATTGAACAAACCTATTCCTAACTCATCTCTCAGTAGTTTGACTTTGAAATCCTTCTTTGATTTTTCAATACTATGACTAACATATCTTTTTACATTTACCCTATTCGACATTACATGATGAAAAATAACTAAAACCACATGAAACTTCCTCATGTTCAACCACCAAGAATACATGTGACTAAGACCTCCAAAATAGTTATTTCTAATATTCTTCTTCTCAATCCATTTTTGAGACGTTGAAAATGTTGTGTTCTAAAAATAACCATGATATAAATAATAAATAATTATAATTTAATCATTCTTTTTTCATCCAAATTATCTAAAAATATATTATAACTCATAAATGAGAATATTGTTAATAAATACAACATGAGCTCATCTTCAACACTCAAGAATAAAATCATAGTAATCTTCTAATGAGAAAGTTATTTAAACACAACATCATTAGATCAAATTATTTTTTTAGAGTTATATAACTCTCAGTGTAAAGATCAATATTATATTGACCATATCTCATTTGATATTAATTAATAGTTCCCCTTTGTCTATTCACTTACTGAGGGATCCTCAATATATCTATATAACTCATCAATCTCTCCAATAATTGAGGGATATTTATTCTCCCCATTTTTATTTAATATAAATATATGAAAAAATGTGTTATCTATTCTCTCTTTTCATAAACTACAAAAAGAAACAAGTCTCTCCCACTTTATAAGAATAGATCCTTTGTATTCTCCATTTTTTGCAACCAATGTAAAGGAATGCAATAGGGAAAATAAACTAGTGAACTTATAGGGTTTTTATGATATAATTCCCTCCCAAAAATGTTCTTAGATATAAAAATTTATACTTAGGTAATTTTTCAACATATATAAAACATCTTCTTTTGTTGAAACATATTGTAATGAAATCTATCCATGTTCTACCATATCCTTGATGACGTGTTATTTGATTTAGATATGATTATACATTGAATGTTAAATCAAATTATCAAAAAAATCGATTAATCTTTTATTATCAAACCTAATCACCAATGGGTATGATAATTACACCTTGATTTCCTCTATCCACGAATTCATAGACATCATTTGGTTTATGTTTTGTAATTTCACAATATATTTAGTTTTTGTTATACTCAATGTGATTTATTTTTCTTCTAATAGTGTCATGAAACACCCCTTACTTCTATAAATAATTCACCTTTAAAAGTTTATTTTTGATGACCAAGTTCTCCCACCCAACCCGCAACTAAATAGACATACAATTATAAATATTAATACTTTTCATAGCTCAAGACATAATCAAATGTTTCTTTTAATATAGTGCAAGATCCATTTTTCTATTGTAATATAAACCACTTAGGATGGAATCATAATTCTGGAATTGAGTAATAAAAAACATGATATCTAATATAAAAGCTTTAAAATAAAATATACTATCAATAAGCCATTATAATTCCACTTGATCTATACTCGTTCCTTCTTTATATAATGAAAAATTAATCCCAAATTTTATAGGAGTTAAGATATATTTCAATTATTATGTTTCTAAATTATTCAATAAATCATTAACATATTTTTATTATGATAGAAATATGAAACCTTCTATTTTTATGACTTGAAAAATCAAAAAGAATTTTATCTCAATAATCATTTATATCTCAAATAATTTTCACATTAGGGAAGAAAAGAGCTTACAAGTTTTTTCTTTGTTCTTAAAAAATACAATTTCATCAATGTACACAAATCATAATGAGTGCGTTTGTTCCATATAACTTGATAATGATATTTATATTTTCCTTTAATTTCATGATTTTTTTTATTTAACAATATATCTATCTTTAAATACTATTCTTAAGAAGATTTATTAATCCCGTGTAACACTTTATTCATCTTTAAAACTCGATAACCATCACCATAAACTATAAAAATATATGGCTATTCAATAAAAACCTCTTACTAAAGTTCACCATTAAAGATAATTGAATTCAACTAAATTTTGATTTTTTTATTTTCTTTTAGTATATATTTCATGAAATAGTAAAATTGTTTCAATCCTTGAAACCTTGGAAAAAGCCTAATCAAATTTTATAATCTCAATTTGATAGTATTTCTTACATATATGATGATATTTATTCCATACCAATTCTCCCTTCACATTATGATTATTTAATAAATTTAGAATGTTTTCACATTTCATATTCTTGTGTTTTAGATGTGACATTTACTCCCATATATCATTCTTTTCAATTTGATCCAGATCTTATTCCACCATTACTATCTAATCCTCATGTTGCAATGCTTCATCGACACTCTTTGTATCAAATTTAGAAAGTAAGATGGTATGATTACAATTTTTCAAACTTCTATAGGTTTAAACATCCTTTCTATTATATACAAGAAAATTTTTAGGCTAAATATATTTTATAAGTCTTTTACTGTAACGTCCCTGACCTGGAAGCCACTAAACCAGTGCACTGAGCTACGTGGTTACATGACCTTAAGCGTGCCTCCCCGTATGCAAAGTTTTCGGACTAGTAGCGGGGGTCAAAATAGTCAATTGGGGAGACTATACCCCTTTTTTATCAAAGTAAGACACAACAGAAGATAAAAAATAGTGGAATAATAATCAATAATATGAGAGTATGCCTAAAAAACCATTCCCAAATGGAGTACAACCATGTCCAATAGTAAATATTCCATGCCATGATACAAGTGCAAAAGTGAACAAAACCCCAAAATGGAGACAACTGAAAAATCCCCAAAAGGGTGCCGACACCAAGTCCGGGTCCTCCTCCACACACACTCGTGCCAACCCAACTGTTTAGCAAGGAAATTTTACCTTCTCCTGACCTAAAAACAAGAAGTCTGCTTGGGTATCCAACGGCGGCCCATGATGGCTGTGAGTACAACTCAGTAAGCCACCACCAACGGTGTTTACAAAATATCTGGTATAAACAGATGTGCATGCAAATAGAAAAATGAATAATAAATGACAAGGTAAAGATTAAGTTACATTAACCAGTTTAGGTCCATTACCAACATCTATGACAATTTAAATAACTTACCATTTCATCCCATTTCCCATTACTTACCATTTCCAACACATTTAATATGCGTTAATAAAACACAACAAATTACACGGGCTGAAGTACACAATCCCATACCCAAGGGAAAACACACAGTGGAGTTTTCAGCATCAGTCCAACTCGACATCAACCATATCCTCACCTCGAAGAATCAGTCCGGGTGGATGAAACCATTAGTGTAATATAGCATCATTCCTCATCCCTAACCCATGCATTAGGGTGGAGTTTAGAGCATCAGTCCAACTCGACTCGTGGGTGTAGAACCTCAGTCAATACCCCACACTACCAAGAAATGTGCACATGCTATATATATGTATCCATTAACCATTCAAACCATATAAAAATTATTTCCCAAGGCAAACATAAATCATAACAACACATATGAGTTAATACCATGCTTTAACCCATTAACACCTTTACCAAATCTCACATCATCAGCCATTTAGTCAAATTCAATTTTGTTATGCTTATCTCACTAAGAATTGTTCATTATGACTATCTCACTAAAGATTTATCATTATTCCTATCTCACTAGGCTTCATTACTAGACTCATAATCCATTCCATTATGGTCTTTCATCATTTTTACATACTAACCCATTAAATGTTCCAACACTATTGACAATTCATTTAACGTAGCCATGTTCACCCATATAAACCACTTTCATGTTAACCCAACATCCATTAGGTTATTATTATTATGCCTAGGTGAATCACCTATCTTATAAACCAACACCATCAATCTTAGCAACATGTTTATCAAGGGATCATCATAAACACACAACAATCTTATTTGTTCTTTACAATCCCTAGGTCTGGAAAAGTCGGGTCACCCCATAGGTGGCCCTAGTTTAGTCTCATCACCGTCGACGCATCCCATGGGGATCATGAGGGTTCCCATTTACCATTTTTATAACCATTTTACCAAAACATAACATGGGTAGTCAAAAAACACAAAGAGGAACCCCAGAACAAAACCACACATGCTCGAATCCACAAATAAACCATGGGATATAACATGTAGACCACCTAACTCAATTCCGCGGGTGAATGAATTCTTAATTGAGAAATTAGATTCCACTTCAACAAACCTTTGAATCTTTAACCTAAATCTCACACAAAGAGTAGGGTTTTAGAGATTCAGAAAGAGAAAATAAGAAGATACAAACCCTTAACTCAAAATAGAAGCAAGGATGGGATTAGCCTTACCCGGTGCTTCGATCTGCAACCAACGAAACCAAAAAAACATTATAAATGAGGGAGATTGATCTTTTGGAGCCCTTGGGAGTTTTGGTTTGTTCCTAGGGTGAATAGGGGTGAAATGGGAGAAAATATTGAGTTGGGGTTAAAAATCTCGGGGTGAAAAAATTGTAATTTTTAAAAGATTTCTGGGCTGCACGGTTTACCCACACAGTTTTCCAAAACCATGTTCAAACTGTGCGGAGGCTTCTGTCCCAAAAGACCCCCCTCGAACGGTTTACCAGCACTGTTTTCCAAACAGTGTGTAAATCGTATGGAAGCCACTTTACAAAAACACAATTCTTGCACGGTTTCCTAGGATGTCCACACGATTAGTACTAACCGTTCGCAGACTTTACATCCTTCCCAGAAAAACCCCCTTTTCTCCAATTTTTGTGTCCTGAACCCCCAAAACACCCCCGAGCCTCCTCTAGGACTTGGGTAGGAACTTATTTAACTAAAAAAGGGATTAAAAACAAAAATTAAATGATAACATACCTTTATAAGATCCAGGATCTTACAACCTATCCACCTTATAGTAGCTCATCCTCGAACTGAGCTGCCAAGATTCATTGCACTTCCATGGAAAAGAGATTGGGCCACTAAGCCCGCATATCTGATTCCCTTTCCCAAGTTTCTTCCTGAAAATTTCTCTACTTCCATAGTACTCGCACCAATGGCACAAACTTTCCCCTTAATACTTTCTCACTACAATCCACAACACGAACCAGATGCTCCTCAAATGACACATTAGCCTCAAGCTCAACATTATCAACCCACACCATGTGATTTGGGTTAGGGTGATACTGCCGAAGCTACTACACATGAAATACATCATGAATCCTGCTATACCACTCTAGAAGATCCAATCGGTATGCCACTAGCCCAATCCTCTCCACAATCTCAAACAACCCCACATACGTGGGTGAGAACTTTCCCTGCTTCCGAATCCGTCAGTGACCCAACCTTGGCGACACATGAAGGAACACACTATCACCCACCCCGAAATCATGAGGTCTATGCCTCTAATCCACATACAACATCTTCCTACTTTGATCCATTTACATCCACTTCTGAATCAACTCAAATTTCTCCAAAGTCTCCTGCATGGGACTCTGTCCCAAGAGCTCAGATCCACCAGCCTCCAACCAACACAACATAGATCTACACGACCTCCCATAGAGAGCCTTAAATGGTCCAATCTAAACTATAGCCTGAAAACTGTTGTTCTAGGAAAATTCAACAAGTGACAGGTGCTTCTCCCGGGAACCACTGAAATCCAAGTCATAAGCCCTCAACATGTCTTCCAACACTTGGACTGTATGCTCCGACTACCCATCCATCTGTGGGTGGAAATCCGCACTCAAAAGTACCAGTATACCCAGTGCCTTAGGAAACCCTTTCCAGAAATGTGGTTTGAAATGAGGATCGTGATCCAAAACTATAGTTCTAGGTACACCATGAAACTGTACTATTTCCCAAACATACAACTCACCCAACTGATCAATTTTATAAGTCTCTTGAATCAATAATTAATGGTCCACTTTCGTTAGCCAATCCATAACTACCCAGATCACATCATTCTTCCGATGTGTCCTTAGAAGACCCACCACAAAATCCATCATCACATCATCTAAATTTCATTATGGAATGGGAAATGGATGTAATAGTCCACCTGGGTGTTGATGCTCGGCCTTCAACTGCTGAAAGGTAAGGCACTATGCCACAAAGCCCGCAACTTAATTTTTCATTCCTAGCCACAAAAAATACCTAAAGAGATCACAATATATCTTGGTCAAACTAGGATGCACTGACCATTTTGATTCATGGAACTCACGCATCAACTCTTCTCGCATGCACACCAGCACAACCACACGATCATGAACACAAACAACCCCATCCACACCAATGGCCCAACCCGAAGGTTTCTCCCCACCATTAATTCTTTCCATAATGGAAAAAATAGGATCTTTAGGCTAAATTACCTTAATATAAATCAAGATCATTTACTCATCTGCCACATATGAAAGAGTAACCTGACCGTTTTCCTCCCACACCTCCAGGTGCATCTCTGCGAACAAAGACATCACCTTACACTCGGTGCTGGATTCCTGAACCACTTGGTTCTGAGCCTTCCTTCTCAAATCATCAGCAAAAATATTCCCTTTTACTAGTGTATATGCCATCTCAAAGTTGAAAGACTAGAGATACTCGACCCATATTCACTGTCAAAGATTCAAATCCCACTGCGAAAAGATATACTTTAAACTCTTATGATCGGTATACATTGTAAACTATTCCCCCAAAAAGTAGTGCCTCCTGCACTTTAAGGAATACACTACTGCAATCAAATCAAGATCCTAAGTGGAATAGTTCCACTCATGGGGTCTCAATTTCCTTGACCCATTAGCCACAACCCACTCATCTTGCATCAACACAACTCCAAGCCCAATACGAGAAGCATCACAAAATAGAACATACTTCTTACCTGGCTCGGGTAAGATCAAGATTGGTGGAGTTGTCAATCATTTTTTCAACTCTTGAAATGCACTATGACAAGACTCCGACCACTCAAACCTGATTCCCTTCTTAGTCAAGCCCGACAGTGGTGCTACCAAATGAGAGAAATTCAAAATGAACCTTCAGTAATACCTGACCAAACCCAGAAAACTCCGAACATCTGAAACACTATTGGGATGCTCCCAAGACACAACGACCTGCACTTTTTCTAGATCCACTAACACAACTTCCTTAGAGATGATGTGACCTAGAAAATTTACTTCTCCAATCTATAATTGACACTTTTAATGCTTGACGTATAGCCACTGCTCTTTTAGTGTACTCAGAACGATGTCAAGATGTTGGGCATAATTGTCATGAGTTTTCGAGTACACCAAGATGTCATCAAAAAAGACAACAAAAAATAATACATATAAGGATGAAATACTCAGTTCATCAAATCCATGAACACTATAGGTGCATTGGTCAATCCGAAAGGCATCAACACAAACTCAAACAACCCATACTGACTCCTGAAAGCTGACAGTGGTATGTCAGAAGGCCTCACCGTCAAATGGTGATAACCTAATCTTAGATCAATCTTAGAGAACACTGATTCACCCATCAACCGGTCAAATAGGTCATCAATTCTAGGAAGAGGGTACCGATTTTTCACCGTCATCTGATTTAACTTCCTATAATCAACACACAACCTTAATGAACCGTCAACCTTCTTTGAAAAAAGAATAGGAGATCCCCAAGGATATATAATAGTACGTATGAACCCCTTACATTCCAACTCCTATAGCTGAAACTTTAACTACTGGAGTTCTGCCGCTTCCATTCGGTATGGTGGAAAAGAAACTGGCTCCACTCCCAGTAGTAACACAATCATGAACTCAACATCCCTATCGGGTGGCAACCCCGATAAATCCTCAAGAAACACATCCTGAAACTAATCCACTAATGAATGGAAGAAAAACTGTTCCCCTTTTTCATCATCAAGCATAAGACATGCTACTTGAGCTGTGATCCTATCCAACTTCTGACTGAACAGTCCTGCATGACCTGCTCGAACATCGCACTCTCCACAATGGACATAAGCATCACCCTCAAGTGACCTGAATGATACCCTACGATGGTAACAATCTATGTGTTCCTGATACAACACTAACCAATCCATACCCAATATTAGGTCAAACCCCAACATCTCAAGAATTAACAAGTCCCACGGGAAATGATACCCACCGACCTCTAGAGAACATCCTTTACACTATAGCAGCCTACCTTTTTCTAACATAAACTTTCATTACATTATACAAAATCAAGGATCTTTAAGGTTTAGTGTCTTGGAAACCAGGAAATTAAAACATGAAAACATAAATCATTATTCTTAAACACTTGAAAGGATTCTCCTTATGTCCATCCTAGGTTTATTACTGCATATCATAACCTGGGGACATACATCAAAAGAAAGGGTGAGCAGAAGGCCCAGTAAGGGAAACAAGGGAAACATTTAACATGTGAACTTGAGATACATCAACAATGTCATGAAAAAGAACTTTAAGGCATGGGAGAGAAATCATGAGGCATATCATAATAAAAATAACATATTTCATAACTTGAAGATGTGGATATAACATTTAACATTGACAATCATTTCCATTTCACCAAGGTCCATCCCCAAGGTGTCATTAAAAATTACCAAGGTTATTCACCAAGGCGTCGTTAAAAATGGTCATCTCTAGAGATTAAGTCTTTACCCAATGCATTGGAGCGCTATCAAGGTGCACCCTTAAATTTGTATTTATTATCATGTGATCCACATATATAATCATAAATAATTTCATAAACAACCCATATATCATAAAAGAAATGGGTTTCATTTCATAATCATAACGTTTTAAAAACTTCTTTAAAGACATGATCTTTATGTCACTTTAAACCCACAGAAAGGGAAAGCGGGTCTCATGTATGTAAATCCTAGAATTTAAAATAGAACATCTTGGTATATATGTGAATAACCATTCAGAAGAAATATCTTTGAGTATTCACTTAATATAATAAATGAATTTTAGAATAAGAGAGAGTCATTTTGAGATGGAAATTCTACAGCATAACGACTATGTTACGAGGTTTTAGAAAACATTGAAAAGAGAGGGGACATGGTTCACCCACTCATAAATGATCCATAAAACTGTAGGGGAACAGAATATAAAGTATTTAAGAACATGGTAATGAAATTTTAAAGATATACCATATGAAATGAAGAACATGAAAGGAAGACAAAAATAAGATTTCTCTTATGAAAATTTTGCAGCCCAACGGCGTCACTTAAACTTCAAAAAAAAAAAAGAATTGACAAGATCAAATAGGGTCTCTCATCATATGAACATAAAAGATAAGTATGATAGATATAGAGATAATACCCCAACATAATAAAAAGGAAATTTAAATACTTTAAATGAAAGTAGAACTTTGAAAAAATGAGAAAGGTGAACGAAGCCCTTAAAAATTTGGCAGCCTAACGACGTCATTTAAACTTCAAAAAAAAAAATTTACGAGATAAAATAGGGTCTCTCATCATATGAACATAAATTATCAGTATGATAGATATAGAGATAATACCCCAACATAATAAAAAGGAACTTGAAAGACTTGACATGAAAGTAGAATTTTGAAAAAATGAGAAAGGTGAACAAATCCCATAAAAATTCGGCAGCCTAACAACGTCATTTAAACTTCAAAAAAAAAAAAGAATTGACGAGATAAAATAGGGTCTCTCATCATATGAACATAAAAGATCAGTATGATAGATATAGAGATCATACCCCAACATAATAAAAAGGAACTTGAAATACTTGACATGAAAGTAGAACTTTGAAAAAATGAGAAAGGTGAACGAATCCCTTAAAAATTCGGCAGCCTAAAGGCGTTATTTAAACTTCAAAAAAAAAAAAGAATTGATGAGATCAAATAGGGTCTTTCATCATATGAAAATAAAAGATCAGTATGATAGATATAGATATAATAACCCAACATAATAAAAAGGAACTTGAAAGACTTGACATGAAAGTAGAACTTTGAAAAAAATGAGAAAGGTGAACGAATCCCTTAAAAATTCAGCAGCCTAACGACGTCATTTAAACTTTCTTAAAATGAATTGATGAGAGAAAGAGGGGGTCTCTCATAATATGAACAATAAAAGGTAAGTAAGAGGAATATAAAAGAATATCCTCCAACATAATAGCATGGAGCATAAAAGAAATGACATAAAAGAGATTACTTGAAAAGAAAGAGAGAGGTAGGATCCCTTACCTTAAATGTAACTCTTAAAACTCAAAGGTTGAGACATTGAGGGCTTGGGGGAACCTTGGGAGGACTCCTTGGGAGGTAATGAGACCAGAGATTCATTGGGGGAGAGTTGGGAGTGAAAAATAAAGGAGGGAAGGGTGTATATTTATAGGGAAAGTGAGGGGACAAGGCATTAATGGCCATGGGACACCTCATTGGTGGTTTTGGCAAAACCATGGGCTTGCCCATGGTATTTTACCATGGTATTGGCCACTTGGGATACCTCATACCTTATCTTACTATTAATAAGTCGACCATATTGATTACATACTTAACACATCATTTAATGATGTCATTAAACACCCGTAACTTAAAAACTGTATTTTCACTATTCATCGAAAATTCAACTTTCTCAGAAAAATCCAAAAATTTCACCTTAACCAAATATCAATGCTCTGATTTCAAAAATGAACTCCATTTTATAAAAATATTTTTCTAAATATTTTTAATTTAATTTTTAAAGAAATACACTATTCACCGAAAATTCATTTTTTTCAGAAAATTCCACAAAAATTACCTTAGCATAATATCGATGTTCTGAATTCAAAAATAAAGTCCATTTTATAAAAATAATTTTATAAATATTTTTAATTTAATTTTTAATTAAAAAACACTATTCACCCAAAAAAACTAATACTTGACTAATAATTTATGAAACCATTATTTAACCATTTTATTGAATCACATTACTTAATCAAGGTGCCTAGATTATATTAATAATTTATTTAAGTGAGAATACTAATCCATTTGGTCACATTACTAATCCTAAGCATAAAATCACTATTCATAATTTACTATTCATCAAAAATTAATTCGATCTTATTAGACTCTAAATTTCGTACTGAACATAATTGTATAAGACCATTTTTTGAAAATCATTACACATTTTTAATTATTTAAGGTTTACATAAACATTTTTAAAATATCCTTTCTCTAAAATTCATCAAAAATATGCATACTATATTTATCCGGACATTTGAAAATTCAAAAACATCATCATAAGAAGAAATAAATTTTTTTATTTAAAACAAAGGATTACACAAGGTAGTTATGGTCTCCTTATATAGCCCCTTATAACCCCAGCATAGGACCTAAGTGTAAGGTGTGCTAAGGTGAGAGAATATGAGGGCGGCTCATCCAACATTGCACGAGTAGTAATTTCTATCAGTTTTAACTTCTCGCAAAGGCGATTCCGTACTAGATTCACACGATGAAGTTAGGTTTGGGTTTGGTCTAGAGAAAAGCCCAATGGTGCTACCTGCTTCCCAAGTTCCGTTAGATGGGCTTCGATTGGCCCGAGACTACTGGATGAGGCCATCAAATCTTCTTTCTATATTAATTAACCAAGATCACTTGTAATTAGAGACAATAATCGAAATGTTTAGTTTCCAGTGGTCATATTGACCAATGGTTATATAACAGTCAAAACCCAACGGTCTCATATTAATTATACTCATGTTATCAAATGAAACAGTTTTTTTGAGTATAAAAATAAAATAACACACAAAATTAGGAAACAAGATTTATTCAAAATTTCGGGTCATTACAATCTTCCCCCCTTAAGAAATTGCGTCCTCACAATTTTTAAAATTGGATTTTGAAATTTCATTGAAAGTCCCACATCGGAAAAGGAGTTAGTAAAACTATTACTTTAAAAGAAAGAAAGGTAAGTACACAGGTCACCCGAGTTAACCCACACTAGGATTCCATGTAGGAAAACATGGACATGGAGGAGAAAAAAAGGGTCAAGTTCTAAGGGAGAGTGATATAAAACATGATTAGGAGAAGGTTAACCACAAGAAAAACACAAACTTATGATGTGTGTAAACGGTCTTTGATTACCTAGTAGGAAATGTAAACCAACAACGTTTTTTTTACGTTCCTTTTCATAATTTTGAGGAATTCATTTACTACATAGAACAAAAACATAAGGAAATATACCTACCTTCAAGTAGAGTTTCATCCTTTAATAAGTTTCTACCAAAACTAATATTTTCTCCAAACGATGAGCATTCAAAACACTTGGTCTCATCAAAACACAAGAATCATCTTCTTGAGAGTCACGTAATTCACAAAAGATTAACTATGAATTTCTTCTATCTTTAAACATTATCCCAAAAACAGAAAGGGTAAGATAAAACAACTCTTCAAAAAGAAAGAATCCCATAGGAAGGGAAACTACTTTTAAATCTTCACAGTTCCATGGTACTACCCAAAGTTCATCATAGACCATTCCATAAATAACTGTCCTTAAAATTCCTCAAAATAAACCAAACTAAGATTGAAACCCAATTATAAGAATGATCTCAAAACATAGTCTTCCAAGATAGACTTTATCGTTCATCTCCAAACAACATCAACCACTCTTATCATCTTATAAAAAAAGTAACTAACCTAATCACATTTTCCCCAAGATAGGCTAATAATTTCCATATATAGCCTAAATTACTATAAGTTTGCCTTAAATTCATAGATTCTTCAAAATATAAGTCAACCTTTACTCCTCAAAGAAAATACCATAGTAATATATTTACCTCGATCAAATAGGGTTCCCGAAATAGTGAACGTCTTTCAAAATAATAATCATCTTTTAATCCCCTAATAACCCTTTTTTTAAGAAGAACTACTTAACTACATCAACATGTGGTATATAACAATATAGGTTTTCCTTAATGATATAAAATCATCTTAGGTAGTGACTCGATGATCTTAGAAAACATAAAAGATATTCTCATAGAGTACGAACTAAAATACAACATGACATAGACAATTATTGCGAAGAAGTTACATGTACTTCAGTCGTCATGATCCATCTCAGCATTGGACTTGCATTGTTCCCTTGTCCTTGAAGATTGTTGATGCTCATCATTCTTCCCAACCATTCCAAGAGATAATTGCCTTGGATAATGTCTAACTTCTCCACATTTACAACACCGAAATGTATAAGGTACATTAGATCGAACCTTATCTCCATTCATCACATTATCCATTTTTTAAAGCAATTGGCTACTTTATGCCCTATCTTCCCACACTTAAAACATATCCCAGTTCCTTTGTGACATCCTCCTTGGTGCCTCTTCCCACAATTTTTGCAAAAAAGAAATTGGGTCTTCTTTCCCTTATCAACTTTATCAGATGAACATCCTTGAGACTTTGTCTTCTTCTTCCTTGATGAATTTGGGCATTCAACTAGGTACCAATTATTAATTGTGATTTTTGATAGCTGGTTTGGCATAATCACAATATGTTCAACTTGATCTTTTTTCATCTCTGTCACATTAATAGGTAAATAATCTCATTTCCTATCACATTGGTTGTTGGGACATGCTCTTACATTTCCCTCCATTAACTAAGAAAAGAACGTATAATTAAGGGTCTTAAATACTTAGCCAAAAATAATTAAAAGGAAACTTTAAGCATAGATGGATAAACTTGTAGAAGGAAAGTATACCCTAACTTGTGATCCCCTAGGTTCCAATCTAGGTTATACATGATCATATATTCTTATGTGAATCTTTATTTTATTTTATCTTTGTTCCTTTAATAATGGTTCATACTAAGCTTATGAATTTACCAAAGCATATCCCCCGGGAGTGTCGTAACCAAGAGTGCAGCAAGGCCCATTGTCGTGTAATAGTTCCCATTCAAGTCTAGCTCAAAGCGGTGTTTTTGGGTTTTACCACTATGTACATCTGTGCCAGAGCCACCTCTACCTGCTCGTATCCAGATAGGGATGTATTTGCTTGGCAATCCCTTACTCAATACTCACCAAAATACCAGGAATATTTCCTATATTTAAAATTTTCTATAGAGTTCTTCCTAGAGTTTTCATATCCTAATTTCCACAAATAACTAAACCATCCTTTGATACCAACTATAGCATCCCCCCTTTTTGTAACATAAACTTTCATTACATTATATAAAATCGAGGATCTTTAAGGTTTAGTGTCTTGGAAACCAGGAACTTAAAAGATGAAAACATAAAAAATTCTTCTTAAACACTTGAAAGGCTTATCCTTATGTTCATCCTAGATTCATTAATGCATCTCATAACCTGGGGACATACATCAAAAGAAAGGCTGAGCAGAAGGCCCAGTAAGGGAAACAAGGGAAACATTTAACATGTGAACTTGAGATACATCAACAATGTCATGAAAAAGAACTTTAAGGCATGAGAAAGAAATCATGAGGCATATCATAATAAAAATATTGTATCTCATAACTTGAATATGTGGCTAAAACATTTAACATTGACAATCATTTATGTTTCACCAAGGTCCATCCCCAAGGTTTCATTAAAAATTACCAAGGTTATTCACCAAGGCGTCGTTAAAATTGGTCATCTCTAGAGATTAAGTATTTACCCAATGCATTGAAGAACTATCAGGGAGCACCCTTAAATTTGCCTTTATTATCATGTGAGCCACATATATCATCATCAATCATTACATAAACAAACCATATAGCATAAAAGAAATGGGTTTCATTTCATAATCACAACGTTTTAAAAACTGCTTTAAAGACATGATCATTATGTCACTTTAAAACAAAGGAAAGGGAAAGCGGGTATCATGTATGTAAATACCATAATTTAAAATAAAAAATCTTGGTATATATGTGAATACCATTTAGAATAAATATCTTTGAGTATTCACTTAATAAAATAAATGAATTTGAGAATAAGAGAGATACATTTTGAGACGGAAATCCTGTAGCATAATGGCTATGTTATGAGGTTTTAGAAAACATTGAAAAGAGAGGGGACATGGGTCACCCAGTCATAAATGATCCATAAAACAGTAGGTGAACATAATATAAAGGATTTAAGAACATGGTAATGAAATTTGGAAGATATACCATATTAAATAAATAACATGAAAGGAAGAAAAAAATAAGATTCTCTTATGAAAATTCGACAGCCTAACGGCGTCACTTAAACATAAAAAAAAAAGAATTGACGAGATCAAATAGGGTATCTCATCATATGAACATAAAATATCAGTATGATAGATATATAGATCGTACCCCAACATAATAAAAAGTAACTTTAAAGACTTGACATGAAAGTAGAACTTTGAAAAATGAGAAAGGTGAACGAATCTCTTAAAAATTTGGCAGCCTAACGGCGTCACCTAAACTTTAACAAAAATGAATTGACAGGATCAAATAGGGTCTCTCATCATATGAAAATAAAATATCAGTATGATGGATATATATATCATTCCTGAAAATAATAAAAAGGAACTTTAAAGACTTGACATGAAAGTAGAACTTTGAAAAAATGAGAAAGGTGAACGAATCCCTTAAAAATTCGACATCCTAACGACGTTATTTAAACTTCAAAAAAAATAATTGAAGAGATCAAATAGGGTCTCTCATAATATGAACATAAAAGATCAGTATGATAGATATATAGATCATACCCCAACATAATAAAAAGTAACATTAAAGACTTGACATGAAAGTAGAACTTTGAAAAAATGAGAAAGGTGAACGAATCCCTTAAAAATTCGCCAGCCTAACGACGTCATTTAAACTTCAAAAAAAAGAATTGATGAGATAAAATAGGGTCTCTCATTATATGAACATAAAAGATCATTATGATAGATATAGAGATCATAAACCAACATAATAAAAAGGAATTTTAAAGACTTGACATGAAAGTAGAACTTTGAAAAAATGAGAATGGTGAACGAATCCCTTAAAAATTTGGCAGCCTAACGACGTCATTTAAACTTCAAAAAAAAAAGAATTGACGAGATCAAATAGGGTCTCTCATAATATGAACATAAAATATCAGTATGATAGATATAGAGATCATACCCCAACATAATAAAAAGGAACTTGAAAGACTTGACATGAAAGTAGAACTTTGGAAAAATGAGAAAGGTGAACGAATCCCTTAAAAATTCGGCAGCCTAACGACGTCATTTAAACTTCAAAAAATAAAATAAAAATAATTGAAGAGATCAAATAGGGCCTCTACTCATATGAACATAAAATATCATTATGATAGATATAGAGATAATACCACAACGTAATAAAAAGGAACTTGAAAGACTTGACATGAAAGTAGAACTTTGAAAAAATGAGAAAGGTGAACGAATCCCTTAAAAATTCGGCAGCCTAACGGCGTCATTTAAAATTTCTTAAAATGAATTGATGAGAGAAATAGGGGGTCTCTCATCATATGAACATGAAAAGAGAATTAATAGGAATATAAAATAACATCCTCAAACATAAGAGCATGGAGCATAAAAGAAATTACATAAAAGAGATTACTTGAAAAGAAAGAGAGAGGTAGGATCCCTTACCTTAAACGTAACTCTTAAAACTCAAAGGTTGGGACCTTGAGGGCTTGGGGGAACCTTGGGAGGACTCATTGGGAGGTAATGAGACCATAGATTAATTGGGGGAGAGTTGGGAGTGAAAAATAAAGGAGGGAAGGGTGTGTATTTATAGGGAAAGTGAGGGGACAAGGCATTAATGGCCATGGGACACCTCATTGGCGGTTTTGGCAAAACCATGGTCTTGACCATGGTATTTTCCCATGGTATTGGTCACTTGGGACACCAAATACCTTATCTTACTATTAATAAGTCGAAAATATTGATTACATACTTAAAACATCATTTAATGATTTCATTAAACACCCGTAACTTAAAAACCATATTTTCACTATTCATAAAAAATTCAACTTTCTGAGAAAAATCCAAAAATTTCACCTTAACCAAATATCGATGCTCTGATTTCAAAAATGAACTCCATTTTATAAAAATAATTTTCTAAATATTTTTAATTTAATTTTTAAATAAATACACTTTTCACCGAAAATTCATTTTTTTTAGAAAATTCCCCAAAAATTACCTTAGCATAATATCGATGTTCTGAATTCAAAAATAAAGTTCATTTTATAAAAATAATTTTCTAAATATTTTTAATTTAATTTTTAATTAAAAAACACTATTCACCCGAATAAACTAATACTTGACTAATAATTTATGAAACCGTTATTTAACCATTTTATTGAGTCACATTACTTAATCAAGGTTCCTAGATTATATTAATAATTTCTTTAAGTGAGATTACTAATCCATTTGGTCACATTACTAATCCTAAGCATAAAATCACTATTCATAATTTACTATTCATCAAAAATTAAGTTGATCTTTTTAGACTCTAAATTTTTTACTAAACATAATTGTAGAAGACCATTTTTTGAAAATCATTACTCATTTTTAATTATTTAAGGTTTACATAAACATTTTTAAAATATCCTCTCTAAAATTCATCAAAAATATTCATAATATATTTATCCGGACATTTGAAAATTCATAAACTTCATTATAATAAGAAATCAAAATTTTTATTTAAAATAAAGGATTACACAAGGAACTTACGGTCTCCTTACATAGCCCCTTATAACCCCAGCATAGGACCTAAGTGTAAGGTGTGCTAAGGTGAGAGAACCTGAGGGCGGCTCAGCCAACATTGCACGAGTAGTAATTTCTATCAGTTTGAACTTCTCGCGAAGGCGATTCTGTTCTAGCTTCACACGATGAAGTTCGGCTTGGGTTTTGTCCAGAGCAAAGCCCAGTGGTGCTACCTCCTTCCCATGTTCCGTTATATGGGCTTCGATTGGCCCGAGACTACTGGATGAGGCCATCGGATCTTTTTTCTATATTAATTAACCAAGATCACTTGTATTTAGAGACAATAATCGAAATGTTTAGCTTCTAGTGGTCATATTGACCAATGGTCATATAACAGTCAAAACCCAACAGTCTCATTTTAATTATACTCTTGTTATCAAATGAAATAGTTTTGTTGAGTATAGAAATAGAATAACACACAAAATTATGAAACACGATTTATTCAAAATTTTGGGTCGTTATATACACTGCCTGATATCTTCATTTTGTACCCCCAAAAGAGTGTCAATCGACATAACCCCACACACACTCTCCACAGGAAAACCCAACACAACTACAAGATGAGAAGAAATAAAAGAGTGTGTGGCACCAGTGTAAAAAAAACTCTAGAAAGCATAGAAGCTACTAGGATCATACCTCGAATAGTCGATGGCCCAACCTCACTATCACTAAGTGCAGACTGAACTACGTAAAGATGACCTGCCCCTATACCCTAGGCTCCAACCTATGTGCCATGCAATACACTTCCCTGCTGATCTGGGAGATCCTGCCATAGAGTTCCACGTCCACCACCCCTTCCAGTTAGGCCTGTGGAGCTCCAACTGCCTTCTTGATACAGAGCAACTGATCCCTTGCCTCCACTTGGCATCTTCCTATCACCAACATTCATGCTCACCTGCTGAGGGATCCTACCGAACCTCTGCACATGTCCCAATCTGACACACAATACAAACTCAACTAGAGGTCGAGGACACTGGACGCACATGTGACCTGACCTACCACATTGATAACAGAACACTCGATCACCATCCTGAGAGGATGACATTCTCTTCTGACCACCTTGTACACTTCCACCCTGCTGAAAACTTCCAAAACGACGCTTACAACCCTCAGAAGCTACCCCACTTGTCCGTACAGCTAGCATGAAAAGTCCACTACCTGAAACTCCCTTCGGGTTCCCTTCTAATATCAATTCCTAATCCAATACCTCTATAAAATTCTTTAGGAAAAAGATATTCACCTGAGATCTGATCTCATGTCTCAACCCATCCTTGAAATGTCTCTCCACTACTGCCTCATCCCCTACCAATGCTGGAACAAAACGTTGCAGGTCGGTGAAGCGGCTAGCATACTCTATCAATGACATCAATCCCTTAGTCAAGCCCATGAAATCTATAGCCCGCTCTTGCCTCAAGGTCTATGGGTACAAGTGATCTAGAAAATTTTCTTGGATATCCTTCCACAACATCCCCTCAACCTTCTTTGTCTGGGACAGGATGTGCCACCAACGCTTTTCTTGTCCCCACAACATATAAGCTAACAACTTGACCCATTTACCAACAAGAGTATCCAGATGATCAAGTATCATCTAGACAGACTCTATCCAGAACTCTGCTACCTCTGGCCCACCCTCTCTGATAAAGGTCGGAGGGTGCTACAGCTGAAAATCTATGGTCAGCTCAAACATACTCAGTGCAACCCGCCCTAGGTCCCGATCTATAATCTTCATAAAATAATCCAAGTTCTTTCAGAACTGCTCCTCCCTACCTTCCAAGATCACAACATTCTCTTTCTCCTCTACTGGAGGAGTGTTCTCATCAACATCCTCTTGTTTCCCAACTAGTGCTCAACATTGTGGTGGAATTTCAATACATTTCCAAACACGAGATTTAAAACACATACCATAGAAATTTCAAAATTCATAACATGAAGTCTATTCACATTCCACATCAACCCATTTTACATTCACCATCCCAACAAACCTTAGCATTCCCAAAACATTACCCTGACCATCCCTACTGCGGGCCATGGTCCACAAGGGGTAAATAACCATACACCACTACAACGCTCACACGACATGTTACAAACAACATTTTCAATTCATTACGAACCCTTAATTACACATATTTCATTAATCATCACTTATAATTATTTTATCTTCACCCATTTACATTGTTTCATTTACCAAATTTTCCCTTTTTAATTATCAAATGCAAGGTTCATTCTATCTTTCATGCCTCACAGACCCAACCCGTGTGTTCCTACCATGATGCATGTCACCTACCTCCCAAGGTGCCTACAATGATTCATGAATGCACAACCTCATGTCATTGAGGCCACAAGCCAAATATCATTAAACCATCACATCAAAAACCATGTGAATCACTTGATGGTGAAATATCATCAACTGTAACATCGCATAATCAAGAACAAGAATTCTTGCCCTGGGTGATTTGGGTTTTCCCTCGTACATGGGTTATCTACTCCCAAGAACGAGCTCATTACCAAGGCCTGACACATCCTAACACCTGTCTACCATCCCAAATAACAATATTTCATAGAAGGAGAAGAAATACCTCCTCTGATACCACTTTGTAACATCCCCGAACCAGAATCCGCTAAACTGGTTCTTCGAGTCGGGTAGTTACATGACCTTAAGCGTACCTCCCCGTATGACAAAGGATTTAGACTAGTAGCAGTGGTATAAATTGTCAATTGGGGAGACTATACCCCCTTTTTATAAGATTAAGCCACAACAGAAGATAAAAAAATAGCAGAATAATAATCAACAATATGAGATTATGCATAAAAAACCATTCCCAAATGGAGTACAACCACACCCAATAATAAATATTCCATGCCATGCTACAAGTGAAAAAGTAAACTGAACCAAAAAATGAAGACAACTGGAAAATCCCCAAAAGGGTCCCAACACCAAGTCTGGGTCCTCCTCCACGCACACTCGTACCAACCCAACTGCCTAGAAAGGACCTTTTCCCTTCTCTTGACCTACAAACATGAAGTCTTCTCGGGTACCCAATGACGTCCCGAGTAGGGTGTGAGTACAACTCAGTAGGCCACCACCAACAATGTCTACAAAATATCAAGTATTGATAGATATGCATGAAAATATGGAAATGAATAATAAATGACAAGGTAATGATTAAGTTCCATTAGCTATTTTAGGTCCATTAACAACATTTATTACCATTTCCATTACTTACTATTTTATACCATTTCCCATTACTTACCATTTCCAACACATTTAACATGGGTTCATCAGACATAAAAAATTACACAAGCTCAAGTACACAATCTCATACCTGAGGGAAAACACACAATGGAGTTTGGAGCGTTAGTCCAAATCTTCATCAACCATATCCTCACCTCGAAGAATAATTCTAGGTGGATGAAACCATTAGGGAAATAGAGCATCAGTCCTCATCCCTAACCAGTGAATTAGGTGGAGTTTAGAGTATCGGTCCAACTCGACCTGTGGGTGTAGAACCTCAGTCAATACCCCACACTACCAAGAAATGTGAACATGATTTATATATATATGTATCCATTAACCATTCACACCATATCACAATTATTTCCCAAGTAAAACATAAATCATAACAACACATATGAGTTAATACCATGCTTTAACCTGTTAACACCTTTACCACATTTCACATCATCATCCATTTAGTCAAATTCCCTTTTTTTATGCTTATCTCACTAAGAATTGTTCATTATGCCTATCTCAATAAGCATTTTCAATTATTCATATATCAATAGGATTTATTAATAGAATCATAATCCATTCCATTATGGTCCTTCATCATTTCCATATACTAACCCATTACATGTTCCAACGTTATTCACAATTCATTTAACGTAGCAATGTTCACCCATATAAACCACTTTTATGTTAACCCCACATCCATTAGTTTATTTTTATTAATCATAGGTGAATCACCTAGCTTCTACCCTAACACTTTCAATCTCAACAACATGTTTATCAAGGTATCATCATAAACACACAACAATCCTACTTGTTCTTCACAATCCCTAGGTCCGGAAAAGTAGGCTCACCCCATAGGTGGACCTAGTTTAGTCTCATCACCCTCGACGCATCCCATGGGGATCGTGAGAGCTCCCATTTACCCTTTTCATAACCATTTTACCAAAACATTCCATGGGTAGTCAAAACACACCAAGAGACACCCAAGAACAAAACCACACATGCTCAAATCAACAAATAAACCATGAGATATGACATGTAGACCACCTACCTCGATTCTGTGGGTGAACACACTCTTAATCGTGCCCTTAGATTCCACTTCAACCAACCTTTGAAGCTTGAACATAAATCTCACCCAAAGAGTAGGGTTTTAGAGCTTTGGAAAGAGAAAAGAAGAATATACAAACCCTAAACTCCAAAGGGAAGCAAGGATGTGATTAGCCTTAATTGGAACTTTGATATCCAAACAATAGAACCAAAAATGCCTTAGAAATGGGGGATATTGATCTCTTAGATCCCTTGGGAGGTTTGGTTGGTTCCTAGGGTGAAGAGGGGTGAAATTGGTGGAAATCCCGAGTTGGGGTTAAAAATACTGGGGTGAAAAAATTTCAATTTTTAAATGATTTATGGACCGCACGATTTACCCACACGGTTTTCCAAACCGTGCACAAACCGTGCCGATGATTATGTCCCAAAAGACCCCTACTCTTGGTTTACCTACATGGTTTTCCAAACTGTGTGCAAACCATGCAGAGGACAATATCCAAAAACACAATTCTTGCACAGTTTCCTGGGATGTCTACATGGGTAGTACTAACCGTGCGCATACCGTGAGACTTACCCATAAAAACCCCCTTTTCTCCACTTTTCATGTACCAAACCCCCAGAACACCCCCAATCCACCTCTAGGACTTGGGTACACACTTAATTTACCAAAACAAGGGATTTAAACCAAAACTTAAATGAGAACATACCTTTATAAGATCCAGGATCTTACATTTATACTCAGTTACTCTTTTTTTATCCTTCTTCTTCACTTGAAATTTTAGAATCAATATGAGAATTGTGAAAATATTTTACTACATTTAAATATGTCACATACTCTCCAATACTTTCAATTTTACATTATTTAATATCATCATGTTTATAAAGAATTATAATTTTACAAGATAGTAACATCATAACTAGCAATGAATTTATTCATATTATTGTTGTAATGTAAGGAACTTAATAAATTGGATGTATTTCCAAGGAATATCCCCTCAAAAAATATCTCATAAAACTTTCTTGAATGCATTCCATTAATTTTTATGTAACATATAATACAAAATGCATTTAATATATTTAAGGTTTTTTTCCTAAAAAATATTTCATAAGTTGGTTTCACCAAATTTGGTTAAACACCTATTGAGAATGTAGATATATTTAGTTATATATTATCTCTAAAATAATTTTTAAGAACTATGCACTAATATCATAGTCCTCCCCATGTCCAAAAAATTTCAGTTTTTCACTTTCAACTACTCTATTTTTGTGTGTGTGTATGAGTCCCTATATTCATTTTATATCCCACATTTTTCAATATTTTCTTCAAACTTTTCATTACTATATTCAAATACATTGTTGGATCAAAATATTTTGACAACACATCCAATTTTATTTTTATCATGCCATCAAAAGTGATTAAACATCTTGAGATCTTATGATTTACCTAAGAAAAGAAAAATAAAATTCATGCTAGTAAAATCATAAAATAAATTCATAAAATATCTATCTCTATTAGTTTATTTAAAGATCACCAGACTACACTAATTTGAGTGTATCAACTCAATAGGGTCTTGATTTTGATCTCCATATTATTATCACTCTTGTTCACCATATTTCATTTGGAAAATGTGCCACAAGTGTTGAGTCTTTTAAGTTTCATCTTAGGTAAATTACTCATTGATTTATATGTAAAATTATAATCCATTTTATTTTTATCTAAATGACTAATTATTTAATTTAAAAACTCATTAACCTCATTTAAACTCATGTAACAATTATTTTATTCATTTGAAATATGAAAAAATTTATTACTTGTTTTTTATCCCTTCATGACTGTTGTTATATCCTTAATCATTCTAATTACACATCCATTATTCATAAATAACAATTTATTCCCATTTTCACAAACTATATAGAAATTAAATATATATATTTCCTCATCAATAAAGATAACATCACTGAATTAAAACTTTTCTATATTAATTTTAATGCTTCCAATTTCTTTCATATTGAGTGACCCATCATTTTAGAAAGTAAAAAACGCATCCATCATACATTTAAATGTCATTCATGTGATTTTTTATTTCAATTAATGTTTAATGAGAAACCATTCTAAAGTATTTAATAATTTCCACCTTTCACTGTTTGGTATGTAACCTCAATAACCAATGCATTTTATTAATTATTCATAATATATATTGATTTAGATTTATCCTTTTTCTTCAGTTACTCTAGTAGTATGATGAGAAACCTATTGATAGTGTGTTTTGGTTAATAACACCTTTAATAACTTTCCTCAATATAATCATAAGTGTTATGAAATTTTTATTTCTCTTTTAGATATTGTATCAGCAGGACACTCTTAACATTTGCTTGATCCCCCCTCAATTCATGACCTCTCGTAAATTTTTGGAGAGGGAAATTAGACTAGTAAGCATAATATTTGTTTTCATGGACTTTGAAACACTAAATTACTTTTTAAAAACCAAATATATGTGGTTAGAAATAAAATTCATCAAAATTGTCTTATTTATTTTCCTTATAATTTGAAATAATATTCTCCATTTTAACTTAATTATTGATATAATAATTATCTTTTATCTTTTATTTTTTCCTTATGAATATCCTTAAAATTTTTATTCTTCCACACCTCATTTTTTTGAATTTTCATCACAATAAATTGGTTTTAAAATGTGTTATTTCTTTATTTGGAGAAGAAATCACTTCCTTCCCCTTATTTATCAACTAATATAAAAAACTCCCTAATTTTATTGATAGTTTTGTTTTGAAATCCACACACTAGAATTATTTAAAGAAAATTTCATCATCAACCAACTTTTCATCAAGATATTTTAACTAAAAATCCTTAGTAATAAAATTTTATTTTATAATCTCAAGAATCTTATCACTTTCTTCAATGATTGAATTAACAATACCAATTTTCATGTGAACTCTATTTCTATCTCAATAATGTCTTTAGAATTTGATTAAAAAAGATATTTATTTATTTAATCATTATCATTATTCAATTCATTCTTTTATCTCTCAGGATTCATGATTTATTTCAAGATCAAAAAAATATCCATCCTTCATTATAATTCCTTTGGTGTATCCTCATCACTACTTCCCTCTCCATTAATCCCTTATTATTTTCTATAGGGGTTTGTGGACTCTTTTTATTTATCCATTAATATTGAGAGTCCTTATTTACTAGTTTCCTCTCCATACTTTTTACTTTCTTCATCATAATACGTAACATCAAGATTTGATAGAAAGTTCTTTTTATTTTTTGTTTTGGCCTTAATTTTTTCTTTTAATGAGTTTCCTCTATTAATACTATTTGACTTATTATTTCTCTTAGATGATATTTTTTATTGATAATAATATTCCTCTTCTTAATCATTTTTAGAGAAACTATCTGAAAAATGTATAATATTTTCCAAATTGAAACTCTTAAAAAAACATTACTCTTGTAATTATCTTTTACTCATTGTATTCATTTAGATAATAATTGCATTCGTTCATCAAAATTCATGGAATCATTCTCATATTTATATTACTACATATGATTCATCCTAGATTTAGAATGTTTCAAAACTTTAAAAATATTTTAATGTAGTCTCCTTCAAATATTTAACTTTCTTACTTAGGGATGTCCCCCTCCTCATCTCACAGGATGTCAAAAAATCATCGATCTTATAAATTATCTACTCATCCATGTCTTGATCCTCAAGTGAATTTTCTTTCGTTGAACTTGTAAGGGATAATTATTATCAACTTATTAAAAATAGTATAATATCCAAGAATATCTCCATAACATAGAATCAATATAACTATTTTTTACCCAAATAAATAACTCATCCACTTAGTCATATTATTCCTTTTGAATTTCCTCAAATTGAGAATGACATGTTTGTAATCCCGACTCTTTAGATTTCTTATTTAAATCATGGTTATCATGAAGTTTTCTTCAAATTCAATCTACAATTTTTGTTCCCATTACTTTTTTAAAATCTTTATCCATTAAGGATGAGAGTATCACATTTTATGCTATCCCATCAGATTCAATATCATTATTATCATAAAAATTACAAGCTATCCCAACTTTTGAAATATGGATTTCATTATCAGTGATATCAAGATCATATAAGGTAAGAGAGAGAATATTGAACCATTATCTCTTTTCTATATATTAAATCCTATTCTATATATCATGGGAACACACTTTTCATTGAAGGAATTTATATCCTCTATAAATATATTTGATAAAGAGACATAATAAATAAATAAAATACTAATATCCTAGGGAATACCTAGAAATAATACTCTTAATTGTAGTTGCTGTCAGATACCACTCAATGAATAGAGAATAAACTCTTTAAGAACATCCATACTCCTACAACACTTATGATTCCAAGGTGAGAGTACACCACCACTATGAGGGGGGGGGAAATCAATTGTTACAAAAAAATAACTCTCAAATAACTATTGCCATTTTTGTTTAGTACATAGGATCCATGAAAGTGATTATGTGAGATAGAGTAAGACATAACACACATGACCCAAAAGTTTTTTATCAGGTTCACACACTCTTTTTATCATGTTTCTAATACTTGGTATCCAATGGTTGAGATCCTACTATCCAAATTTTTATTCTATTATCATAAAGAATAATAAGTAAGATTGTGAGGATGTCCCTTAAATCCAAATATGTAAATGATCAAAACTAATGTCAATAAGTTCATCAATATTTCTATTTCCTCATCAATTGCCTCTAGATATTGAATCAAGTTTACATTATATTTCTCCTCAATCCTAGAAAAATCATATTTGGATTTATCCTTGGAATGTTTTTCCAATTATCTCAATTTTCCATAATACAAAGTTTTGTGAAACAAATCATTTATTCACCACAACATGTTGGTATCATACATGACATGGTCTACACAATATTTGATAGATCCAAAATCTATAGAAAAATACACCCCTATCTTCTATTTTTATATAATTTTTTTCTTCCTCAATCATTTATCCAATGAACAAAATGATATAGTGGGTCTGGAGATGTAATATTGATCTTCTTTAATATATAAAAATATTATTGTGGCCATTTTATTGTTGATTATGGAGTATAGATGTAAAAAAATAAACTTCAATGACCCATAGTTGATATTTATTTATTACATTGGAAAGAAAATACATAGATCACAATAAAAAGGACAGAAAAATTTAGTATTTTCAAAATACAAGATACTTAATTGATCATTAAATTATTCTATAACATAAAGTACATAATAAAATGCATAATTATTTATTATTAATTAATTGTTTATCCTCAGATCATATATGACATTCTTCATGGTTTCCTAGGAAAATAGGGAAACCATATAAATGAGTGAGCTTATAAATTCTAAAATAGATAAAAAACAATTAAATATAAAAATGAAATAATTATGAAAAACATAATATGCAAGGAATAAATAGACCAAAAATCACTTATAAAAGAATATATAAGAAAATCATATCCATCATAATGGAAATAGATAATCACATAGATAATAAATATAAATATCATAATGATGTCATTCATAATTCTAGACATTATAAAAATATCAATGATTCCATGTGAAAGTACATCATAAATAAAGGTTAAGAACTCTTCCATTACCCTATTAAGATATGTCTCATGAGACCTATTGATGTATGAATATGAATATAATTTTGCGCCCCACCCATCACTCAATAATTCCTGTACATTAATCATATGAATAGAAAAAATAAATAAATAATACAATAAATAAGGATCTATAAGGAAAATATTATATTAACATGACTAAGTAATTGATAATTATAAACATTGAAATAATGGGTATATGGATTTTCAATATTTCCTTAGTCAAATAAATGGTATAACTTTCTATGTAAACAATATTCAATTTTAATTATGAAACATAGGGTATTTACACTGCATAGAGTAAAGTGTATACGGTCAAGTAAATATTAAAGAAATATATAAATATAGGATAATATATTAAATGCATCCATGAGAAAAATAACATGAACATGGAATAAATAGATAGTTTTCGAAGAGTGAGATAAAAATATTGATAGAAAACATAATCACAAGAAAGATAAAAGTGTGGGAGAGACCACTTATAAACAATGTAAGATATAAACAATAAAATATTTAAATACGTAAGGAGATACGTATTTCCTAAAAAATAAATGTAATATAGTAAATAAATCATTTAGTAATTTATATATGTGGATTAGAAGACACAATAGTAAATAAAGAAACATTACATGAAAAGAATGAGAACTTATAAGAGAACCCTTACCTCAAGCCCCGAATCACTTCATATATCCTTTAACTTATTTATTAATCAAATTATATTTATTAATTAATTATTTCAGAACCATTTTCATGTTTATTTAATTATTATCATTACTTTTTATCCATTTAATATTTACCTATTAGTTTCATGGTTCTTTTTTGACTGTTTAGAGATGTTTGGTCCATAGTTTGAAAACTAATTCATTGTGATGGTAATAGTCAAAGATATCGGTATAATTGTTCCATAATCTCTAAAAGTTTCAAGGTATATGGTTGATTTTTTCATATATTGATAAGAGATTAATAGTTTAGTTGATAAATATAAATCACAAAATATTTCTCGATAAGCTAGTTGTTAAGATATTTAATCGACCATTATATTTTATTTTTTAATATCATTAGTTTCACACCAATTTTTTCATTTTAGAATCTTAAAAATGGTGTTAATTTGTTATCAATGATATATTTTTCAATTAAATACATTTTTAAGAATTTTAATAAAAGTAAAAATTGAAAATAAAACATCACCATTCACATAGATAGTATAAAACAACCATAGTTGAATTATATTATGAAAAGAGTTTTTTTATAGACGTCCTGGACATTATTTCCATTATCACACACATACAAACAAACACACAAAAAAAAACATAACCACACAATATGATTATATATGGATGAGATAAATCCCATCCATTTTTATGCATGATGACATATATTTTGTGCATACATAACATATCAATAAGAAATCATTGGCCCCTGGACTTCCACATGATCAGCTTGGCCTATCGTAACCCATGCTTATGATTTTTTTCCTGTGTTGAATTTTTCAAGACACCTGCCACCATCATAATCACAAACCTTCTCTGTATTTATTGATACCCCTATTCCAAAATGCTTCCACATGGACTGTGTCCCACTTTAGTGACACCAATCCATTAATCAAGTAGAAAACACTACCCCCAAAAAATGAGGTCCAAATTAGGAACCAATAGGGTTTGAACCCCTGATTCATTGATGTAGTGTGAATCTATACAAACTTTATATTGTTAGATCATCCAAATGTTATTAAAAAAGTTTAAAATAAATGAAAATTAATAAATATTTTAGATTAGTAAAAATATTAGAGTATAATTATACTAATATTTTAAAGTTAATTTAATGATTATTTATGTTATGGAAGGGGTAAAAGGATAATTGAAATGGAAATAATTCCTTTTGAAATACTTAAATTTCACTATGTGTACTTTTATTTAGATTGTGTCCAAATCATTTATAGGTGTGTATTTGGTTTAAAATATGGATTTTGGAACTTGTTTATGAGAGTTTAGAGAGGTATTTGGGTAGATATTTTGTAAATGAAGTTTTTTGGGAGTGAGGAGTAATTAGTGGAGTGTTTATATAGGTAAGAAGAAGATATAAATTAAAATAAAATAATTATTAATTTATTATTTAGTCTTAATAATGAATATTGTTGATCCCATTTGTTATTAATGTGTTTTGATTAATAAATACATATTTTATTAATATTTAGATACAGTCAAATCAAAATGATATTTTGGAAACATTTTATTCAATGTAAAGTTTTAAATATAGTTTTTATTAGAAAAGAATACAACGTAGGAGTTGAAAATTGATTCATAGGTTTGTAAATTAATTTTATTATTTTTAAAAACATTATTTTACACATTTTTTAAAATTTAATTCAAAATAAAATTTATTATAAATAATATATTTTTTTAACACCATAATGATTCCATTAAACATATCGTATATGAAAAAACAGTATTTATTTATGATACATCTAAAAATCAATTTTTTAATTAAAATAAAAAAAATCATCATAATAAAATTTTTTCATGAAAATTCAAAAAAATCATATATATTTTATCAAATTAAAATTCTAAATATTATAAATTTATCTTTTAAAAAAATTCATATAATATATAGAAAATCATTTTTATCTTGAATGAATACTATTTATTTTGTGATTTCAGATATAATTTATATAATTTATAATTTTTAATTTATTATATAATTTATAATTAATTATAATATATCTTGTAAACAAATTTATTTTCTAAATTAGTTAATTTTAATGTTTAAATTTTAACATAAAAATTAATGCTTTACTAAATAAATTAAAACACGACTTTTAAAAAATGTACGCTTATACATACATTAGTATACATTATTTAAGAAATCATTTTACTATATTCTAATATTTATATTTATTTATTTATTCATGATAAATATTAATTATTATCTATTTCACTACTCCTTATGGTTATGTCACAATTTTAATGGTCCGTTATTATTCCAATGACTAGTTATTATTTTAAGAGTCATATATTCATTATACATCCTATAAATATTTATTATTTCCTTTATTCACCATTCACTAAATTTTCTCTTATGATTTTATATTCTTAATTTATAAAATCCTAATCTTATTTCTAATTTATTCTTTTCTTTTTAAAGTATTTTTCTTGTTTGTGATATTTCTAGTAGACCAAAACCTTATGGATTTTCAAATTTTACACTTTTTATTTATTTGTTTTCATTATCTCAAGATAATTTTTTTTTCTATTTTCTAGATTATATTTATTTTTTTATATAATTTTTATGTTTAAGAAATAAAATAATTATTTTCCTGTTTATGTGATACCTTCTATTTATTTAGTGTATTCCATTACACATGAATTATTATTTTATAGAAACACATATATTTAATATAGGAAACTAATTAATTGATTAGTATGTATAAATTTTAGCTTCATATCATAATAAAAAAAGAAATTTAAAGATTTGAAAATTTACTTTAATGAATCAAATTTATCATGTATTAGTTTTGGATAATACGGGGATTATTTTTGAGACTAGGCACTGAGACAGTGTGTGATTCCAAGGCCTAGCGTGCCCAGAATAAATATTTGAAATATAATTAATATAATAAATGTAACTTACATTTACTTTTCCAAAAAAAGTGGAATAACTCAAAAAAGGGGGCCTGGATTATAAGTACGAGGGCACCTTTGAGTTCAAAACATGGGTTTTACCCTTGGCACGACATAAATTTTTTAGCACTGAGAGTTTATGAAAAATACATCCCATGCATAAATGAATAAAATAAATATATAAATAAATTTGTTTTATTTATTTTTGATGAAGTGACTGAATTATCCTAAAAGTTTATAGTTACAGCTTTTTTCTCAAGGTTGGACACTAATCCAAGGAGACCTTGTGATCATTGAAGGAGAGATTCTTAGAAAATCACAACGGATTGAGACCTGATCGAAAATTGTTTCTCCAATAGAGTTCATTGATCCTATCAATGATAGAAGCGCAATAAAATTATTCATAAATTATTGATCTAAACTCTAGATAGGTTGTTGATTTGTGTTTTCCATCATGTTTCTTAATCCCGAACTAATACGGGTCAATTCCATGAATAGAATTGATACCCACATCATCGGTAGATTTATATTGATGTAATTTTATATGTTCATTTTGATTTATTCCCCTTTATTAATCTTCTTCAACAACAACGAATCTAGGACGAATGAACAAGGGCTATGTTTTTTTATCATATCTTATGTCTTATGGTTTTCTTTCCCCGATCTTCACACATTCATCGTATGTATTTATTTAATCCCATTTTTCAATAACTACCGAGTATATGATAGTTTCATGACTATTATTGAACAAAATTAATCGATACTCTGGATGCGATTCATGATTGAGGATACAATTGAGGTGTGTTGATGGTGGTGGATGATGATAATGGATTTTAATGTTCTGTCCTTCCTATTTTTGATGTGTAATGATGAAAAACTTGACAGATTGTTTTCTAAGAAAATCGAGGACTTGAATTCTGGCCTAAAATGATGGAAAGTCTTGGACAAACCCCAAACTAGAGGTTTTGGTGAGGGCGATGAATCTATTGACATGCAAGATGACATGGAGGAAGATCTACCAGATCTATGTAATCCCAATCAAAATGGTGTGTATTTTAGGATTTCACGCCATGTGGGAACCCATGGGTGCGGCACTTGGGTTTCAATTGGAGTTACGTATCACATGCTGTGTGACATGGTCAGACACTGTTTGAACCACCCCTGGCCTCTCATCATATAATTCAAGAAGTAGAAGGTTACAACCAAAAGTATACTACAAGAAGTACATGACTAGTGGCACATCGTGTACTTGTAAATGAACACAACCATGTGTACATGGGTTGGTACACAAACACAAGTAGGAGTAAATGGGATGGTACATAAGCATGGAAAGAGATACACATACATGTTCAAATGACATAGGAAGGTTCTGGAAAAACATTATACAACATTCTGTTCAGTCACATTCCATATATATTTAGGTTTACATGCCGTGTGAGACTTTCCCACATGGACAGACTTAGGGATATCTAGACACACAGTGTACCACTAGTACACACCATGTACCCCATTTAAGGTTATTTATAGCCCTTTTTTCCTTATTCTAGAATAGTCCTTGTTGACTAAGTTACCTTGGTCCATTCCCTTGAGGGTATAGTGCAGATTACATCCACATCATAGGATTGTGATCTCATTTGGAGGATGAGTCTTTGATAGAGTTTGTGGCATCCCTCTATGAGACTGGAGTTTGATCCTCTATCATATTTAAAACCTATGTGGGGTTTTTGGAATTAGTATGAACTCCATGATCTGGGCATTGATGCTCTATCTAGAAGATCATAATGATATGGTTTGTGGTATCATTTGAATATGACCTCCTACATAGCAGGTTGATTCATATTAGGTTCGTGGTATCCCCTAACAGTTCTGGACATGAATCCCTATCTTAGTATCATGGTCTTATGAGACCAATGAACTTTCTTGTGTAGTGTCCAATGATATATACCTCTTGATTGGGTGTCTAAGAAGATAGTATGTCTCCTCAAGTGGACCATCTCGGAATGAGCATCCCTTCGAGTATGATCATGTATCTGGCAGTTGGTTGGGACCACCTAGTGGAATTGTGTCCTTCATTAGTATATCTTTGTGTTTTATGATATAAATTTATTTTTATATCTTGTTTTGAGGTGAATATACTTTGATCTTTGTGTTTAGTGTTTTTGGTGTGACCTTCTAGGTATTGTTATACTCACCTCTACAAGGGCTCTACCCACACATGGTGTACCTTATGTAGATGACATCATATTTGACGATGTCTGGGGAAAATAGGGAGTGGGTGGAGCATTTCTTGAGGTCGATCAATCTAGATGTTTTCTAGGTGATTTCATTTGATCATAGACCTTACCCTTTTAGTAGGTTGGAATCATTATAGTTTTTTTGGGCTTGTATTTGGCCCCTTTTTTTTGCTTTTAGTGCTTTAATTTAATACTCTACTGTGGGATTATTATTTTATTCATGCATTGTATTTAGTTTTTTTACATTTTATCATTCTATGGGCTTGGATATGTTTTCGTGTGTATAGTTACTTTAGGATAATTCCTCCCAATCGTGGGATATGCTTACTCAATGCTTGATTTCCTCCCTTGGTCTATTGGAGGCAGGATTGGGGTAGTCTCGGGTCAGAACATGGTGGGTAGGGTCATGATAGAGCGGTATCAAAGAAGTACCATTCTACCTTAGGTCTGGAGTTTGTGATATTGGTTTTAGGAAAATGTGTTTAGTGTTTAAAGTTTAGATTTTAGGATAAATATTCTAATATTGGTGAAGAGGCTGACGTATCTATACACAAGGACTCCGATCACCATCCTTTCAACTTGATACATGTAAATATTGGTTATAGGGGAAAAAAACTTTGGTATATGCATCATATTGGAATGGGTTTTATTTTCCATTTCCCTCTTGTGTTATCTCCCCAAATATACTCTTTTGACCATGGAACATCTTGTTTTATTTTAGGATTCTTCCACACAGATGGCCATCTAGGATTCTACCGTGTGATCATGAGGATGATCCGCCTAATGATGAAGCTTCAGTAAAAGGTACTTTACCAAATATAACACCTTTGGGGGGGTTTTCCATCTATACCACCACCCGTTCAGCTATAGTTAATGATGTAAGTTCCAATTGAGAAATAATACAGGCTGAGAATATTGTATGAGTTTCAGAGGTAGGAACCTCCCAGTTATTGGGGTGATCCAGAACCTTAGGTGGATAAGGACTGGCTAGAGACAGTCACTCACATTTTATGCATTGTGAGGATGCCTATATATAAGATGGAAATCCTCATGGAGAGTCTTATTTAGGTATATTCTGGGTGATTATGGAGCTTAGTGACTTAGTCAGATGATGAGACATATCTCATTAGGTTAGAATTTGAGTGTATCATTAGGGAGGAGTTCTATCCGACCACATTTCAATCTGTGCACATACAAGTACTTATGTATTTTTCATAGTGCAGTTTGACCATGATGGAGTAATCATAGAGCTTTACTGATCTATTATGATATTCAATGGATATGGGTCATGATCTTTTCTTCAGATCACATATCTTTGAGAAGGTCTTACATCAAGACATAAAATATTCAGTGGTATCCCATTGTATTCCCACATATAATAGGGTACCTGAGCAAGCCTTGGGGTTGAAGAGATTCCCGTAAGAGAATACACCGACATTGGGTGTTGGTAGAGGTAACCAAGGAGATTAGACCTCAGAAACAGGTATTCGATGGTAGTCATTGGGATATAAATGTGTCAGACACTTGAGGAGGTGATCCCAATACATAGGTTAGGCGGTGAAGGCCTCTTAGGGTGGCCTGAATTAGATGAGGGAGATGTAGTGTTTCTACTATGATTAACAGAGACATCTAGATTAGGATTTTCTGACCCATCGTATAGCTGATCGAGTGACAATTGAGGGACTACCGAGACAAAGATATAGTAAAGAGTATGATGGTTTATATTGAGAAATACATGGAAGAGCGGATTATATAGTATCAATAGGTGGTTATAGGTTTGATCTATTACCACCACCACCCCTCGGAGGTCCACGCCAAGCTCAGGGAGCTGGTTGTTAGGGATGAGACTAGGTGTAGGCTATGGAGGCCTATGACCCCGAGGCACCAGGGATGATACGAGGTATGATATGTGTATTTTCTAATTTATGTATAGCCTTTATAGAAATAGGTGAAATTCATTCCTTCCTTGACACTTCTCTAGTTCGAGACTTAAAGATTTTGGTTAGGCCTTTGACTCGACCTTTACAATTGAAAACTCCGATAGGTAGTGACTTAGTGATTTCACACTTTTTTTGATAGTTCAATCTAAAAATTAGAGGTAAGAGTTTTTTATGGGATCACATTGTAGCAGCGGCGAGGCCTTATGAGGTCATATTAGGTATGAACTGGTTATCTACATTTCATATCCAGATTGACTATTTTATGTATAGGATGCAGTGTTTCCACTCATATGGAACCATGTTTTCCTTATTGGGTGAAATTGAATCCTTGGAGGGATTGGATGAGATAAGGCATAGGAGAGTTCAGTCGATTACTCACTAGTTGACTAGAATGACTCTTGGAGAGTTGGATGCTTTGGGATATCAGTTTCCAATTGTGGTGGTAGAGTATGAGAATGTATTTCTTGAGGACGTACCAAGTTTAACTCCCTGCCCATAGATAGACTTGTGCATTGACTTACTCTTATAAACAACCATGATATCTATACCAGCATATTGGATAGTTCCCACAGATCTTCGTGAGATGAGGGTGAATTTAGAGTACATACAGGATAAGGTCTTTGTGAGACCCAGTGTTTCCCCCTAAGCATCCCCAGTGTTGTTTTCCAAGAAGGTGGATGAGAAATTGAGGTTATATGTTGACTAAAGATTCTAGAATAAGGTGATTGTAAAGAATATGTATCCACTCCCGAATATCGATGACATATTTTATTTGTTTTGAGGATAATGATGGTTCTTGATGATTGACCTCAGATCAGGCTATTACCAGCTATGAGTACGGGACAAGGATATACCAAAGACGACATTAAAATGTCACTAAAATCACTATGAGTACTTGTTAATGCCATTAAAATTGAAGAATTCCCCAGTAGTGTTTATGGGTCTCATGAAACAGATCTCTCATCCTTTCTTATACTGGTTCATGGTGGTATTCATCAATGAAATCCTAGTGTATTTGGAATCTAAGGAGGAGCATGCGAGACAACTGTGGATGGTCTTGGTCACACTGCTAGAGAACCAACTTTATGGGAATCTCTCAAAGTGTTAGTTTTGGATTTGATAGGTACACTTCCCCGGACATATCATCTCATAGGAAAGATTAATAGTTGACCCGATGATGGTTGAGCCAGTGCTTGCCTGGGATCCACCTAAGAGTGTAATCGATGTACGAAGAGTCCTTAGGTTGGTAGGGTACTATAAAATATTTTTACCTGATTTCTCCAAACAGTAGGTACCGTTGACATATTTGACCCATAAGGGGTTTTATTTTGTGTGGATATAAAGGTTCCAAAAGTTATTTCATGAGGAGAGTCAAATATTTAAGAGTTCTTCTATACTAATATTTCCAAAGGCGAGTGTCAAGTATATACTGTTTTTAATGAATCAGGGAGAAAATTTGGTTGTTTTATTATTCAGAGGTAGGAAGTTATTGTCTATGGTTCATGTTAGTTGAGACAACATGATAAGAATTACGTGAACCATGATCTTGAGTTTGCATTAGTAGTCTTCACACTAAAAATGTGGTGACACTACCTGATGGGTGAGTGGTTTATTATTTACTCTAACCACAAGAGTTTCAAGTATATCTTCTCATAGAAGGATCTTAACTTTAGGTACAGGTGATGAATAAAGTTCCTCCAAGACTATGAATACAAGATTGTATATACTCTTGTGAAGGGGAATGTGGTGGAAGATGCTATAAGAAGAAGATCTTATTCTGAGTTATTTTCCAAGTCATTAGAACAGTTAATCTCATTGTAGTTGTCCTTAGTGGAAAAGGATGGTGATTCCTATCTTTAGTAGATGGTTGTTACCCCACCACTTTTACAACATGCTTGGGATGATCATCATAAAGATAATGAATTTGAGACCTTACAAACTCATATATCCACTAGACATGCTATTAAGGGATATTTTGAATGCGGGGAGCATGATATCCTTTTTAGAGGATGAACGATGGTACCTCTGATGTTGTGGGAGGAGGTGATATAGGAGTTTCATACATCCAATTTTGCGGTACATCCAAGTGTGAAAAATATTTACCAGGGCCTTTGATGTTAGTGTTGGTGTACATACATTAATAAGCGAGTTTCATATTTTGTCTCTTGATTCCTTACTTTTTTAGCAGGGGAAGGCTAAACCCCAGGTTCCAATGAGTTTAGCACAACCCATTGAGTTGATAGAGAATAACTGGGATGGGATATACATGGAATTCATAATGGGGTTACCATGTATGTCTAGGGGACATGATTCCATCTAAGTGATTGTAGACCGACTCACCAAGTCAGACCACTTCTAGTCTATTTGATAGTAGAGTTAAATAAAGATCTTGGGATTCCTCTACATACAAGAGATAATATGACTCCATAGAGTCCACTCAACGATCATTTTAGATCATAAAAATAACTTCCCATTATGATTATAGAGAGGATTTTAGGAGTCCTTATAGACTTAATTACTCTTGAGCATAGAGTTTCACCCCTAGATTGATATCCAGACATAGATAACCATTTAGGTATTTGAGGACATGATGTGGGCATGCCTGTTGGACTTTTATCTGAAGTTGGGAGGATCATCTACCATTGATAGAGTTCTCATACAACAAAACTACCATTTTACCATTAGTATGGCACTATTCAAGGCTTTGTATGGGTGAACCTATAGGTCACCACTTTTTTGGACTAATCCAGGTGATTTTGAACTCATAGTCCTAGAGTTTGTGCAAGCTACTACATAGAAGTTGAAAATCTTTTTAGAGTGGACGATGACTGCACAAAGCCATAAAAAGTGTTATGTAGACTAACCAATAAGACCTATTGAGTTCAAGAAGGGAGACCATGTGTTCTTAAGGGTATTATTGAGGAATGGATTGAAAATATTTGGTTGAGGAAACAAGTTATCTATGAGATTCATTGGCCCTTTTTAGATACTGTGTATATTTGGTGAGGTGTCATACTTCTTAACTCTACCACTACAGTTGGATAGGGTATACGATGTATTCCATGTGTCGCGACTGAGGAAATACATGCATGACCCATCACATGTTATCGACTAGGTCAGTATGGAAATTGAGGTTGGAGCTACCTTTGTTGAGTAACCAATGGAAAATGAGGATTGGTAGGAGAGGATCCTTCATAGGTGATCAATTCCCCTAGTGCGTGTCCAATGTTAGTACAAGAACTTTTGGAGAGTACCTGGGACCAGGAGACACAGATGCAAGCCCAGTACCCTCATCATTTTGAGTAGGTATTTCACTTTTTGGGATGAAAATCCCTAAGGTGGGGAGAATTTAATTAATTAGATTTTCCATGTATTATTTTTGGATATTGTATTGATTATTTTCAAGAGATGGAACTCATATGGTTTGTGATAGTAAGGTTTGGTGTGCTTGGAATAAATATTTGAAATATGTTAAATATATTAACTAACATGCAGGCACAGTTTTCCTAAAAAGGTAGAATAACTCATTAAAGGGGGACCAAATTATAAATCTAAGGGCACTATTGAGTTCAAAACATGGGTTTTACCGTAGGTGCGACATAATATTTTTCGTTACATGGATTTTGTTAAAAAAATTTCATGGGCATAAATAAATAAAATGAATAAATGAATAAATGAATAAATGAATAATATTATTTATTTATTTTTGACTTAATGACCGAATTCCTCTATAATTTTACAGCTATAGATTTTTTCTCAGGGTTGGATACTAAACCCTATAGAACTTGAGACCATTGAAGGAGAGATTCTTGGAGAATGATGATAGATCGAGACTCGATCAAGGATAATTACCCTAATAGATTTCATTGATCTTGTCAAAAATGACAATGTAAAACTAGTATTCATCAATGATCTATCCAAACTCCAAGTAGGATATTGATTTTAATTTCCATCACATTTCATAATAATGGATTAATAAGGATCAATTCCATGAATAGAATTGATATGTACATCGTCAATAGATTTAAATTGATGGAATTTTGTATGTTTGTAGTGATTTATTCCTCTCTGTTCTTCTTCTTATATGGAAACAAATCGAGTCCGAATGAACAAAGGATGAGGTTCAATCCTTATATCTTATGGATTATAATTTTCTATCCTTTTTCTTTGCATGTTCATCACATGAATTTCTTTTGGACCATGGTTCACCAAATACTGAGAATAGAATCATTACACTACCATTATTCAGCTCAATAGATCGATACTATGGGTGCGATTCATGATTGAGGCTGTCATCAAGGTTTGAAAATGGTGGTGGATGATTGGAGGTGGATCCGAATGCATTTTTGGGTTCTTTTATTCTTGATTTTGACACACGATGAAGATCAAATAAACATATGGTTTTTCAAGTAGATCAAGAACCCTGATTCTGACTGGAAAGGATATCAAGGCTTGGAGAACCCTTGATCTACAGGTTTCAGTGAGGGAGGGGCCTCTATAGATGTATAAGGCAATGAAAAGGAATATTCGATGGATTTGGAAAATCAAATTCAATATGGCATGCATATTGGGATAACACATCATGTAGGACCCCTAGCTATGGAGCTAGGGGTTTAGTTGGAGTTAAGTATCACACTCCATGATAAAATTCCCCCACGGCCTGGAATTTACTTCAATAAGTACACAAAAATGACCAGAGGTACAAGACCAGAAGTACACAGCTAGTGACATGCCCTATACTTGGAAATGGGCATGTCTAGGTGTATAGAGGCTGGTATACAGACATTGAAATAGATACATGGACACAACCAAATAAATTGGTAATGTTTCAGGTGACATCTACATTCTGTGTATTTTAATCACAAGCTGTGTATATTGAGGTTTACATACTTTTTGAGGATTTATCACATGGGAAAACCTAGAGATAGCTAGACATGTTATGTAGACCCTTTATGGGTGTTTTCCCCCTTCATTTTCGTTAGTATGGGCCATTCTTGGTTGAGTGAGTTCCCTTGGTCTAATCCCTTGAGGGTACAATGTAAAATTGCATCCACATCATAAGATTGTGATCCCCTCTAGAGGATGAGTCATCGATTGAGTTCGTGGTGTCCCTCCATGATATTGAAGTTTAATCTTCTATTTTCTTTATATGTTAGGTGGAGTTTTTTTAATCATCATGTACTAATTGAGGTGGGAATTAATCCTCCATCTAGAAGGCTGTATTGGTAGGGATCATGACATCATTGTCATATGAACCCATACATAGTGGGTTAATCCAGACTGGGTTTGTGGTGTCCCCCAATAGTTCTAGGTGTTACCCCCTATATGAGAATATGGGTCTTCTAAGGCCAGTGAGATTTATTGGGTAGGGACCAATGACATAGACCTCTTAATTGAGTGTCTCAAATGATAGCATGACTCATGGCGTGGACTCTAATGGAATAAGAATCACTTCAAGTAGGATCCTATGGTTGGTAGTTAATTGTGACCGTCTGGTGGTGCAGTGTCCTTTCTAAATATATCATAGATTTTTATATTATAAATTGATTTTTATATCTTTTATTGAGATAAATATACTTGGTTATTTGTGTTTTTTGGGGTGTCTTGATAGGTATTGTTATACTTACCCCTACATGGGCTCTTCCTGCATGAGTCATGTCTTATGCAAATAGAAACCCATTTGACGGTGTCCAGGAAGGATAGGGAGTTGGTGGAGCATAGATTAATCTTGAATGGCCGAGTTGTTTTCAGGGTGGTTGAATTTGATCCTAATCCTCTCCATTGGAGTAGGTTGGGCTATTTATAGTTTTTATTGGGCTTATATTTGGCCTCATTTTCCCTTTTTGTACTTTACTGTCATGCTCTTTTGTGGGATTATATATGTATGCATTAATTGGTTTTAGTTGTTTTACATTTCATAATTTTATGGGAGTGGAGATGTGTACTTGTATATAATTACTTTTCTTAATGCGTCCCATTTTTGGGATATGGATACTTGGTGATGGTTGTCAACCCCAACCCTATTGGAGGTAAGCTTCGGTTAGTCACGGGTCAAAACCCATTGGTTTAATTCATTACATTTACATATATAATTTGATGTATTTTTTAAAAAAAATTTACATTAAAATTATGAGATGTTATATTCCCCCCTTAAATAAATTGCATCCTCACAATTTAATGTAATATAACCAGTGAAATATAGGTAAGGGTATCATTAAAATATTCATGACTCTATATATGAGTTCTACTGAAAACTGAACCTTTTCATCTAATATAATACAAGAGAACTCATCATTTCCTTTAATATATGTGTATTTTTATTTTTTCATTAGTATCCATTATTTTTTTTTCAAGAACATTTCATTATTAATACTAATGAGTATCTAGAGATGTATATTTTATAACACAATTTTCATGATTTTATTTATAAAAATTCACTAAATGAGAAGTGTTAGTGTGAGTAATGATAATATCTAATAAAATTAGAGTAACTAATATAATTAATCCTAATATTTCATAACCTATGATACCTTTGATTTAATTGTGACATAGTTAGTTTATCCCAGGTTTATTTATGTTTTATCCAAAAAAGTGATAGTATTCTTGTCACATAGATCTTAAATTCTTTTTTTGGAAGAAAATTATTATATCATACTTTGAGAGGAAATAAGTCCTAAGAATTATATCAAATTCAACCTTTTTTATAACAATAAATTTTATAACTAGATAACTTCCATGAATTATAGAGGAAAAAATAAAATATATTTGATTGTAATATGATTTTCCTTAGTTGTTTTAATCAAAAACTCCATCCCCAATGAATTAGGGGTTATCTATCATTCTCAAAAAACATTCAGGATATAAAATAGTGCATATATCTAGAATAAATACTATATTGGATCACTTTTAATTTATATTCAATGTACCTTCCATTATATCATTTGGGAATTCAGCTTTTTCCATAGTAATTACACAAGTTTTTCCATTCTCCCTTTCCCTATTTAGAGGTATATTCTCTTGAAAATTTGGATTATTGATTAAAATAGTATCCCATATCCTTTCAATTAAATAATTGAATATTGGTTTAATCTTTATTTCCATCTCATTAATGATCTTGGGGAACTTTATCTCCATACTTAAAACAAAGCCCCACTCCCTTCAAGAAAACCCTAGGGTGTTTATTCTTGAAGTAATTTCATACTTGTTATAATTATTTCTCTATGGAATTAAAACATCCTCTTATTATCATGATTTAACTTGATAATATAGAATTTTGAGAGCCCCATCTCAGTTTTAATGACACTTGTCACATCTCCTCGCGTGATTACATTTTTTGAGAGATTAATTCTCATCAAATAATAGGATATATTAAATCAATTAAGTTATCAATCACAATTTCTATATTGAATATATAATTAGAACCATGTATCACTAGTCTTGTAAAGTTATCCTTATAGACATTAATTTTTCCCTCTTTATTTTATCATAAATTCAAAAATTTCTTTCCTAAATCAATACGCTTCACTTGAGGAAAATATTTATAAAATAATATTTCATTAAAATCACTCCATTACATGATTTTTAACTATTCATACTTTATATTATTTTTAATTAATTACCACAATTGATCAAAAATTCAATTTAGATGATATTCAACAGTGATAACCTTTTCAATTTTACTATATCCTAATTCAATGAATATATTTTCTAGATAATTATATTTAATATATTCAATTTTTATTTTTAAATAAACTGTATGAGGGAGTGGGACCCAAACAAATGGGTTATGAACAATAAATATCCTTGTACATAGATGCCTCAACTCTGAAGACCATACCAAGACAAACCTTAACAAAATGAGAAAAGTTCATCCTTATGAATCCTAGTGTTCAATAGTCAACAAACCCCATGAATAGAAAAATGACCAAAATTATGTGACAATAAACCACCATACCAAAATATTCTTTAATATATACACTATCATCCTGAATAGTGCAAAGAATTTTCGTATCCCATTTAATTCACAACACCACTAATCAACTAAAACCACCATTGGTCACTTCCGAATGACTATGAGACACCATAGAACACTCATTAGAAATGTCACCGAGCACCACCAAACCCAACCATCACTAAAAAAAATCCATGGGGTGCTTTTAGAAAACTAAATCCTAACATTTTAATTGGATAATGTCTTAACTACTGAAGGATATCACCAATCTATCATTATGAAACCTCACTAGAGAAGAAAACCTCAGTAGTTCATTCCAAACTGTATCCCTATAAGCCAGACCAACTAATAAACCAAAGATGTCATTACACATAGATAAAAGGGATAATATCAATGGTATATTCTACCATAAAGAGATGCTAAATAAACTAAATGAAAACATCATTGGGAAATATGAAATCAAAACTACCAGAAATATGAACTTTATATCCATTATATTGTAGAGAATCACACCAACATGAGGAGCCATCTCCATATACTTAATCCACTGTTCTACTACTAATGGATTAATAGTTTTATTGAATGATGAATATTTATTCCTCATGAAACTTTCTAATATTATTAAAAATTATTGAAGGGTAATAGGTTATTCCATATGATTAAGATTATTTTTTATAAAATTAGTCAAAAATCCAAATATATTGATATTTTTCTTATCTTCAACACTAACATCATTGGTTTGTTCAGTAAGGAAATACCTACCCTGATTATGATTGTTATCATAGTTTTTAATCATTTTATTAAACAATATTTATAAATAATGTAATATAATAATTAGTTTCCTTTATTGAGGACATTCTGTACATGAACCAATGAAGGGGTTTTCAACCTCATTGAGTTATCTTCTTCCCTTGACACATGTGTCTTCATGGGGTTGAAAACATGAGATTTCTCAGTGAAGGATATCTGCAGAGTTTCCTATTCATCAACTGTGCAAGATAGTTGGGGATATGTGCTATGGTGAAAAGAGATCCCTTCCAAATAATTTTTTTTGGTGTGGCATGTTAAGAGTAATTCACTCTCTACGTATGATGATATTAAGAAAACTGGTATTTATCTGGAATCCCAATGTTCTTGTTGCACTGATCTGAGGGAGATGACTTTTGATCATCTGTTCATTGAGGGGTAGTGTCATAAACATGTGTGGTGAATATATATAATATTTATAGTTATTCCCCATCATGATTTCACAACAATGAATTTTATAGAGAAATGGTTCCGAGGTGTGGGGTAAAACTACATAGAGTTCAAAGCACGAGTATGCATTCTTGTAGTCGAGAGATGTTGTATTTGGAAAATGAGAAACAAAGCTAATTTTGAGGGTATTTCCAATTCCAGGTTGACCAATACCATGATATCTAAGAATATGATGGTTGATATGGGTCATATCATCAATAACTAGAAAGATAATCCCTTATTGAAAGATGTTATGGGCATGAGATCGAACACCACATCCTCTAAAATCCACCCTATGGGTCAATGGGTTAGATGGAATCCTCACAACATTGGGATGAAAATTAACAGTGACGGTTCATGTAACTATGGTGTCATGTGGGGAGGTAGTTTGTTCAGAGACAATAGGGGATCAATTATCATTACTTTCTCGACCTTCTTTGAAAATGGATGCTCTCTTCAGGTTGAAGTAAATGCTATTTTAACTAGCCTTAAGCTATGCTACAACAGGAACACCCCCTTTTCTATACTGTAAATGGACTCCCTAGTCCTGCATAAGTCACTTCTAGGCCTTGTTCATACTCTCTCATCTATTTATTATCACATTAGGAGGAGAAAGAAATTTATGCATGATGACTTAGAGATCACTCACACTTGGCATGAAGGGAATAAAGAGACTGGAATCCTTTCTTAAAAACCTATTTTAGATGATGTTTTTTTATTGATTTAATTGTAAATTGACTTTTTTCATTTGAGAGAGTGAGCATTGTTATTAGTGACACTCTTCATTTTCAGTATTTTAGACCTCTATAGCCCCTGGCCTTTTTTTGGCACCCCTCCTCTATAAGTCATTTCCCTATCTTCAATAATTTTTCTGATTATGGTGACAAATATACTAATTAGTTCATGAATATAACTATGAAGTATTAATCATAATATATAACTATTATAAATTTATTAAAAATGAATATCAAATACTATCTCTATTGTTCTGCTACTAATAGATTAATGGTTCTATTAAATTATTCAGGTTATTGCCTCATGAAATGTTATAATGTTGTTACACCTTTTGGAAGGGTAATAGGTTGTTTTATATGAGTATGGTTATTTTTTAAATCCTGAGTTAACAAACCTAATATAGTGATAATTTTCTCATATTTAACAATAGCTTCATTAGTTTGTTCAATTGGGAAATCCCTACACAGATTATAAGTGTTGTCATAGTTTCTAATCATTTCATTAAGAGAAATTTCTAAATAATGGAATATAATATTTAGTTAATGAATAAAAATATGAATGATGAATTGTAATATATAATTAATATTAATTTATTAAAAACTTATATCATGTACTATATTTTATCAAGAAATATTTCTCAAACTTCCTATGTGTATATCACAAGGTTGTTTTCTCTAGATATGTTCTTTTGAATCTAGTTTTTAAGGTTTCTACTAAACACAATTTGATACCAACTTTCCCCTAATGCTTTAATGGGGTGGTAAGGGTGGGGAGGGGTTTGAGGTGTGGTCATGGGGTCAAGTTCTCAGGCAAGCAGTTTATCTTCATTTTATTTGTTACGTCATATGTCACTTTCGTGATTGAACCCAATTTTTAATTTGATACCAATAATAAAAACTCTTAATCTAGTGATCCAAAGATGGTGGTTATTTATTACATTAGAAATAGAATACATAGATCACAATACACATGATCCAAAAGATTAATAGTCTTAGAAGACTGGTTATATACATGATCATTACATTACCTTAGAGCATAAAGTATATCATAAAATACATAAATCCTTATTAGTCCATTATTGATTATCCTTATATCATGCATAACATTATTTATGGATTCATAGGAAAATAGGGAAATAATATAAAGGGGTGATATCAAACACTTTGTAAGGGATAACATACAAAAAAATTCAAACATATAGTATGTATGAAATACATAATATGAAAAGAATAAAAAACCAATAAATTCCATTTAAAAGAATACATAAGATTAACATACCCATACTGATGTAAATATATAATCACATGGATAAAAATAATAGATTTCATAGTGATAAAATGAATAATTCTAGATATCATGAACAAATAATCACGACCTTATTCAAAAACATCATAAATAAAGGGTATGAATTCTCCCATTACCCTATTCTAGTTTTCCTCATGATACATACTGATGCATCAATGGACTATCCACACCCATTACGGATGTCCAATGTATTATCATATAATTAGAATAAATGGATAAACAATACAATAAATAATGTTCCATATGGAACCTTTTACATCAGTATGGATAAGTAATCGATAAATATCCATACTGAAATAATGGGAATATAGATTTCTAATATTTTCTAAGTCAAATAAATGGTAAAAATTTCTATATAAACAGTTTTTAATTTGAATTATGAAACATAACGTATTCACACTATACGGATAAATGGTAATTTGGTCAAGTAAATATTAAAAAAATCATATAAATAATGTAATATATATAGAATAACTCCATGAGATAAAGAACATAGAGATGAAATAAAAAGTTAAAATGAAGGGAGAAAGAATAGAGAGTGATAGAGAACATAATTACTAGAATAGAAAAGGAGTGGGAGAGACCTATTATGAATGATATAATGTATGAAATATAAAATAATAAGAGATGTAAGAAGAAAATTAATACCTTAAAATAAATACAGAATAACAAATTATTCATTTAATACTTTATATATGAGGCTACGAAGAGAATATGGATAATAAATAAACATTACATGAAAATGATTGGAACTTAGAAGAAAACTCTTACCTCGAGTCCTAGATCTCTTAATATATCTTCTTACCTCTTGATTAATCAAATTATATTAATTAATTAATTATTTCAGAAACTTCTCCATATTTATTTTATTATCTTCATTTAGTTTAATTCATTTACTCTTTTCTTACTAGTTTCATGTTTTCTATGTCACTTTTTCAATGGAGTTTATTTCAAAGTTCCAAAACTGATTCAATACGGTGGTAATGGTCAAAGGTCCTCATAAAATAGTTTTATAAGATCTAAAATTTTTAATTTATATGGTTGGTTTATTTCTAAAAAAATACAAGTTAATAGTTTAATAGATAGTTATAATTCATAATAATTTGCTCAGTAAACTAATTTTTATGTGAATAAACCAACAATTATAATTTATTTTTTAATATCAAAAATACCATTAAAATTTTATCATTATAAAATATTTAACAAGGTATTATTTAACTATTATATATATACATGAATTATATTTTTTTATAATAGTTGTGAAATAAATAATAGAAAATAAAACATCATTATTCATATATGTAGTATAAATCTACCATGGTTGAGTGATGTTTTTTAGAGTTTAAAAGAATAGAAAAGTAATAAATATTTTAGTTTCATAAAAACATTAGAGTATGATTATAATAATATTTTAATGTTACTTTAAAGATTATTTATGTTATTGAAAGAGTAATATGATAATTTAAATGAAAACCATGGGTTTTGAAACCCTTACCCCATTCTTTGAGTCACCTCTATTAGATTGCATCTATGTCCTTCAGAAGTGGGTTTTTTGGTTAGATTATGACCTTAAGATCATAGATAATAGAGTTTGAGAGCTATTTGGATAGATAATTGATATCTAAAAAAGTTTTTGGAGTGAGGAGGAATGAGTGGAAAAGGGGTGTTTGTTTAGGCAAGGGGAAGGGGTATCTTTGAATAAAATATTGATTAATTTATTATTTAGATTCAAGACTATTAATAGTATTGATTTATTTTAATGTTAATATTATTTGATCAATAAATACATATTTTATTGACATTTGGCCACACTACAAATAGAATGACATATTAAAAGTATTTTATTCAATATAAATAATCAAATATACTTTTTATTAAAACAAAATATAATTTAGGATTTGAGAATTGACTTATTGATCTGAAAATTAAGTTTATTATTTTTAAATAAATTATTTTACTCATTAAATAAATTTTAATTCATGAATAATGTTTTATAAATTATTTATTGTTTTTAATATCATAATAATGACATTAAATTTACTATGTGAAAAACTATATTATTAATATTCACATAAAATCAAATTTTTTAGAAATATAACAACAATTAAAACTAATAAAATGTCAATGTTTTGATTCAAAAAATGAGATCCTTTATATTAAATTAAAATTCAAAATATTATAAATTTAACTTTCAAATAAAATTATATAATACATAGAATTTTTTGATCTATAATGAATACCACTTATTTTTTATGTGCGATTTCATTTTTATAGTTTACTATCTATTAATTATTATAAGATTGATAATTAATTATAAAATTTATTGTAATAAAAATTAATTTCAAAATTAGATAATTCTAGCATTTTAATTTTAACATAAAAATTAATGTTTTAATAAAAAAATTGAATCATACGTTAATAAAGATGTATTCTTATACATAATTTAAGTTTGATGTTTAGAAAAAATCATTTTACAATATTTTGGTATTTATATTTATTTATTTATTCTTTTTAAATAATAATAATTATCCATTTTACTACTCCTAATTGTTATGTTACTATTTTAGTGTTCATTTATTATTCCAATGATTAGTTAATATTCCAACATTTATATGTTAATTATACTTTATATAAATATTTATCATTTATTTCATTCACCATTATATAAATTTTTTCTTAAGTTTATATTTTATTCATTTACAAAATTACTATCATATTTATAATGTTTTGTTTTATTTTTATTGTGTTGTTTGAGGTTGTTGTATTTCTAGGAGACATACAAACATACATGCATCCATCCATCTATCTATCCATACATAAATTCATACACACACATACACACTAAAAAACACAAATCCATACATTCATCCATCAATGCACACACACACACACACATTCATATATGGATGCATGCATATATACCGACACACACTCCACCTTGCCTGCTGACCTAGCTTCCAATACTCCCATGTGCACACACACACACACACAAATGAAAACATTCATGCAAACATGCATGCAGTACACATAAAATATCCTTTGATAATAAATATTTAAAATAATGATAAAATATAGGTTGAAATAATCCCAAACATTACCTACATTGAATAAATCCATTTTTAGACACCTTTAGTCCAACAAAAACCCAACACCACTTTATTATCTTGACCCTACCTATAATATTAAGATCATATTTAAGCCACAAGTACATCAATACACAATTTACACTTAAGGTAGAGTATAAAATACTTTTCATATCATTATAGTCACTTTTCATTCCCCTTTTTATGTTAGTGAATACAGTACACCATAAAATATGTTTCCCTAATCCCATAATCTAGAGGAAAATAATTGATAACCAATTGAAGCCTCATCCTAGGATACTAAATGACTATAAAAGAGCTATATTACCCACGGTTACATAAAAATAAGAACTCTATAATCCCATGTATAGGAAATCAAAAAATTACATTAAATCATTCAACTTTAAGATGACTTATAACCCTGTAAATGGTAACAAAGTGACTAGAATTATTTTTAGGAATACACGGACCTAGGTTGTTCACAGGTATAGAGAGGAAAGGAAATTAATGTGACACTTTTTGAGTCATTTATAGGTGAAAAGGAGGATATTGGGATGATGGTTTTAGATTCATTACATATTACTTATTTACTAGAATATAGGGTGAAGAAGATCCAAAAGACATATTTAAATTGATAGGAGATGAGAGAGAGATTATATGACAGGGATAACCTTATAGGCTGGATGTTGAGAAATGGTCCCATTTTATATATTCATCAAAGGTTAGTAGTGCCAAAAATAATTATGGAGAAGTTGAAGTGGGATTATCATGAAATATGATGAGTGGAATACATTAGGTTGACAAATATGTATCATGATATCCAATTAAAGTTATGGTGGTTAGGGATAGAGAAGGAAATAACATTCTATGTTTTACAATGAATCGTATTTTAGTGTGTGAGGGACAATTACTAGAGACCCATTAGTATTTTACAACAGCAATGTATTTTGATGTAGAAATGGGATAAGGTCACAATACACTTCCTTATGGGGATTATTATATATCTTGAAGGAAAAGACAATCATGGGTCATTATGGATAGGATGTTCAAGGTTTCACACTTTCAGCCAATTAGGGAGACCCAACCAGTATATGACATTGGAAGGTTATACATACATGTAAAGATTCACCTATACAAGGAGCCTATATTGTAATACCATATCATGAAATAAGGTTTATGTACCATTTATGGTAGGGGATGAAAAACATTCTGGGTATGTATATCATGATCTAACCTAGTGGGGATCGAGCTACAACCACCCCAATCCCACCTCCATTGGATAGGGGATAGAAACAAGTGAAAAAGGAGTAACTAATATGGGAGGCCTTTTCCTAATGTACCTGTATGCACACACCCAACCATATCCACGAAGAAGTGAAGAGGAATAATAATAAAATATGAAACATCTAGAGAATAAACCATGCATGTAACAACTTATAGGGAATAAAAGAGCGAGAAAGCGTAATATGAAGAGAAAAAGTGTATAATACACACCAAACCAGAAAGATGTCCCAACTAAAAAAAATAGAAAAGTAAAGTACATAGAGATCCTAAATTCTAAACTCTAAGCCTCGATCACTGTACGTGGTCAAATTCACTAGGGTATCCCTATTATAATATGTAATCACCATTGACCAATCCATTTTATACATATGACACAACATGTGTGGGAAAATTTCTTGTAGGGGTGCATATATACATACCTAGTAGGATTCCCCAAAAGATGAAGGGGGAGTAGTAAGGGACACGATAGTAATAGACTACTCAAACCATAATAGGAGAGTAATAAAATCCAACAACATGGATATAGATATATATATTCTTATAGAATAAACCCAAATGAGAGAGAAAAGTGATCTCCATCTCACAAAAAATCCTAGGAAAAGAGTTTTCCATTAGTTCTAAGCGTTCGATAAATGATTCCCATCATCTCATGTGTTTGTCTAGTAGAAACATCAATGTCAAGTCACACCCCGCTACTGTGATTCACAATCTAGGGGACACAATCTCTAGGTAGAGGAACCATTCCCTAATACAATAGGAGGGTCCCACTCAATGGGTAGATATATGAACTATGCTTTGTCCTTGAATGAGGGCACCACTATGATGTTTGAGGACCCATGCCCTGTCACCACAGGAGGGAACCACTTTGATAGTCGAGGAAAAATGCCCTAGAACCTCAGGATGGTTCCACTGTTATAGTCGATAGAGGACCGATGCCCTATCCTAGTAGGTGGGTGAAAATATAGTGATCAAGGACCCAAGACCTAAAACTATATTAGGGTGCCGCATGGATAGTATAAAGAGGACCCCTAAAATGTCCTGATAGGAGGGTTGCACTCTGATAGATGAGGACTCGTGCCCTGACTCTGTAGGTGAGTTCTACACAGATAATAAATAGAGGAACCATTCCCTGTCCAGATAGTAGGGTTCCACTCCGATAGTCAAGGATCCATGCCTTGATTTTGTAGGATGGTGCCACTCAAATAGTAGATAGAGGACCCATGCCCTATCCCATAAGGATCTTACCACTCTGATAATTGGGAACCCATTCCCTAAATTTGTAGGAGGGTTCCACTAAGATAGTAGATAGAGGACCCATGCCCTGTCCTGGAAGGAGGGTTCAACTATTATAGTTGATTATCCATTCCATGATTCTATTGGATGGTACCACTAAGATAGTAGATAGAGGATCAATTTCTTGTCCCAACAAGAGGGTGAAACTCTAATGCCTCTCCCGATCTTGCCCATTCACTTCCATCGTAGAGTATTGCCTAAAGAAGTGTCACACTCATAACTTTTAAGATCACATCTCAAAATACACCACAAAGGCCACCATCACATTCTATATAGAAAAACACTCAAGATAGGATACTCATAGGGAAAAATTTGATTCCAAATGAAGAATATTAAAGATGAATAAGTTTTCTCAAAAGGAGGGTAGAAAATGTGTAATGGGACATGCTAGTATCCATGTACTCCTAGATTAAATGCTGGTTATCTATCACCCAGTCAATAAATATGTGGGGATCCAACACGTCATGTTATATTTAACTCAGCTAAAAAATATAGACGCCACACCCAGGTCCCTACATGTTGCATGTTCTTCGGACTACATGACCTGTAGTTGGATTTTCCCCCAAATTATATATCCGCTCCCCATGATCCAAATCTAGATTATACACTACCATTTCTACCATATGGTTTACAAAATTGAAGGGGAAGGATACCATTTATTGTTTTCGACCCTCTGGTGGCTGAAAATTTGTATCTCCCAATCCACAATGGTCTTTTTCACACCTTGTGCTACTCCTTTCATCATCAGTAAGTCGCAGATCTCAGTTCCATGGGAATCATCATCCAAATTTTTGAACACATCCTGATATATCCCCACATCATTGATTAGTTAATCTCATGTGAATATACAACAATTATGTGGGTTTCATCATGATCAGTCTATCCAGGAAATATTCAAATCACAACCCGTGGCCCAACAACAAAGAACACAAGGAATGGTGGGATAAAATCAAAGAAAAAAGGGAAAAACATTTGTTTTACAAGATTTATTGGATAAAAAATACAAATTAGCTATATCTAGGGTGAAGAACATGGCACATCAGGGATCAATCAAATAAATAAATTAAATCTGATTTGTTGTCACATGCAAAGGCTCCAATTCGACATAGATCAAAGAAATAAAATTTATCATGCTCAATCATTTAATAAATATGGTAGAAACCCACATAGGATGAGTTTTACCTTTATTCAGACCAATAATTGGTGAAGAATTCAATAACCAATGAATGATAGAAGTCGTTAAGTTCATTTCACATCAATTTTCTTTGATCTAGAGGCTCATTGTCATCTAATACCAATCTAGGAATTAAGAATGTGGAATTATCCCCTCAATAGTCCTAGAGTTATGCAGATAACCCTAGATATTCTCTAGAATTACATACTTATTGAGGGAATTAGGTTTAGTTCATTTAATTAATTAATTAATTCACTGAATGCACCCACTAATGACCTTTTTATCTGAACTTCCCATGTAGACTAATTTTATGTCACTCCTAGTGTAAACCACAAATTTTGGATTCAACCATTGTATTATATTTTTAATCTAAGACTTCATTTAAGAGTTATACCATTTTTCTTAAAAAATGTCCTTATATAGTATAAAATATATTTAATATTATTATAAAATTAATTCTGGTCACACTAGGCCTTGGAATCGTGTTTCATCTTAGCACCTAGCCCCATAAATTTTTCTATATATATTTTAATGTGTTACATGAAAAAAGGGTCTGAACATTATTCCCCCCTTTAATATTTCCGTCCATGAAAAGAAAAAACTAAGAAAAATGGTCGGGAATATGAGCCCACTTCTATATCTCCCTCTCCCATGATCTCTCCTGCATGATCCCATGATGTCACAACACATGGACCAAGGGTATGTACCATCCACATAGGGTCCCCTCCTACCGATCCTCAATCACCATTGGATGATCCACTAAAGTGGATCCATCCTCGATGTCTAGCTCTCCCTAGTCAATGACATGTATGGGTTCATGCACGTATCTCATCATATGTGACATATGGAAGATGTTGTTCACTCACTCGAACTATGGGGGTAAGGTAAGGTAGTAAGAAAACTCACCAATCCTATGAAAGATCTCAAATGACCCGATGAACCTCGAGGATAGCTTGCCTCCCCAGCTAAATATCCAAAATATTCCTTGTGGGGAGACTCTCTGGAAAACATGGCCTCCCTCATCAAACTCCAAGGGACTAAAAAGTCGATCTATATAATATTTCTTTCTACTCTGAGCTATACTCATCCACTCATGGATGAGAGGGACCTTCTTTGTTGTCACCTGCACCATCTCTAGCACAATAAGAGATGCTTCACTAATCTCAATCTACCGTAAGGGTGACCTGTAGGGTCTCCTGTACATGACCTCTAAATGTTACATGATGATATTATAGTGGTAGATATTATTATATGAAAACTCCACCAATGTAAAGTGATTATCCTAACTCCAGCCAAATTATAACATTTAATACCTCATCATATCCTCCAGTACCTGGATAGTGTGCTCAATTTTCCCATCTATCTGGGGGTGAAAGGTTGTACTCATCTTCATATGGGTCCTGAATACCTCTTACAAGCCTCTCCAAATCTGTGAAGTGAAACATACATCAAAGTAATAAAAAATCATCATGGGAACCCCATGAAGATGAATGATCTCCTATATCTATAACTGCACCAAAATCTCTACCAAACTCTATTCCCTGATAGCATAGATGTGCACAGACTTCCTGAGTGAGTCACCTTTAACTCAGATGGTGTCACAGACTTTCACTATCTTTGGTATACATGTCACAAAGTCCCTGTATATGCCATCCCATTTCCACTCTAGGATCTCAAAAGGCTACAATAAACCTGTCATAACCTAGATCTCAGCCTTCACCTACTGACATGTGAGGCACCGAGAGATGAAATCAGCCACATTCTACCTCATTCCCTACCAAAGAAATTCTAATGAAGGTATATGTACATATTCCCTACATCACGATGTACCACCAAAGGAGATGTGTGAAACTCTCTCATCACGTCATCCTAAATCGTGATTAGGACTCCCATCTGCCCTTGGAAAAGGTTGATGTGATTCTCTCCTTTAGAAAATCTATCTGGTGAATCTCATAAAAATATCTGGTCATGTAATAACTCATTGTCAATGTCTCCCAATTGATGCTCTCTTATAACCTAGAGGAGTGGCGGATTTAACACCATCGAATGTAGAAAAGGTGCACCCTCCTACTATACTAGGATTGGTGGTAAGGAAGCTAACTGCTCAGATTCCTCCTCCACTAAATGATCTTGGGAATTACTGCTAAAGAAATATGGAACCAAATTTCCATTACCAGAAGTATAGACTATCTCAAATCCACCGTCCTATAGGAAATCCAATAAGTTCTTCTATATTATTTTCAAATCTATCTGTGTTAATACATACCCGAGACTCTAATGGTCTGATTAAACCAAAAAGAACTCTCCCAGAATATAGTTCCTCCAAATCCTCAGAGTGAAGAATACCACTTCCAACTCTAGGTTTCAAGTCACATATTTCTTCTAAAGTGGTATCAACTACCTTGAACCACATGCAATCATTTCCCACCATTGCATCAACATGAAACCAATCCCAACTCTTGATGCATCACAATATACTACACAATCCATTCCCTCTTTGATAGTCTCAAAATTGGTGAAATCTTTAGCCTCAACCTAAACTCCTCGAAGGATCTATGGGATTTATGAGTCTATGTAATCAGATTCCCTTTCCATGTTAGGGTGGTCAAAGGGGCTACAATCCTAGAGAATTTAACCACAAAACTCTTATAGTACCCCACCAATCCAAGGAAACTCTACACCTCTAACACACTCTTGTTTGAATCCTAAAAAAGTACTGTATAAATCTTTTTTAGGTCCACAAATAATCTATGATGATAAATGAAATTCCCTAGAAAGTGACCCTCATGGATCCAGAATTGGAACTTTGAGATATTATCATAAATCTAGTGCTCCATAAGAAAATATAGGGACAAAATCAAGTTATTTTCATTATCCCCATCTAACATAGAGTATGAAAGTATGTCATCAATGAAGAAAAAAGAAAATTAGTCCATGTATGGCTGGAAGATCTAGTTTATCAAAGCTATAAACATAGAAGGGGAATTAATCACATTGAAGGGCGTCACCAAGAGCTTATAGTGTCTATAGAAACATAAGAATTACATATTCAGAATATCCACCTCATAAACTCTCAAATAGTGGTAGAAAGACCTCGGATTGATCTTCAAGAACCACCTCACTCCTAAAAACTGATAAAATAAGTTATCAATCCTCAAAAAAGGGTACTTATTCTTTATCGTGGCTTGATTCATGATGATAATCCATAAAATCCACAATCATTTATCTACCTTTTCATGAAAAACATTGGATTTACACATGGGGAGAAACTAGTTATGATAAAGTTATTCCCTTTAAGGTCCTAAAACTACAATCACAGCTCCCATATCTTGGTAGGGGCTATTTGATATGCCATAGAAGATATAGGAGAAAACTTGGGATGAAAGTTGATAAAAAAATCCATATACCTACTTGAAGGTAGTCCAAGAACATAATCGGGGAAGACGTCTACAAAATCCTCCATGAACAAAGGAATCCAAATTCTTTAAGAGATTTCTACACTAAGGAATACACTTTACAAATGGTGGATGATGGGTTGCAGCCTCCTTCTCATCTTTCCATGATATCTCTCTTTCCTATAAAAGAGAATGTCGTCCAATTAGTGAAAAGGAAGGTGACACATATATGGTGACATTAAATCTAGATTTAGACCATGTATAAACAATCCATACCCAAGATTTCATGATAAGGTTTCATCATGATGACCAAAATGTCCCATGAGAAACTCTCTCTACAAAGTGAAATCTCAAACTGCTGGAAGATAAAATATATCGAAGAAGCGTTCCTCATAAGAACCTCAAGGAAAATATGATGGGATAACATCTCAAATGGGAACTCCATATCTCACAATAGTAGTAAAGAGATGAAGGAATGACTTGAACTTGTCTCTACAAGTACTGGATCAAGAGTATAATAAACACAGATCATACCTCTAATCATCTAATGAGCTACCGGGTCATATGCATCCATCACCTATAGCTTACCACAACCTAAGAGTCTGCTCCCTGATCCTGACATGGGATGTCTAGTGGTGGTGGTGGAAGTAGATCATAACTTCATCCACCACCTAAATCTCCTCCTCTTGGATCTCCAACTGCTCCTCTACCAGCTCCCCCCCTGGGGGCTACCCTACCCTCGTCTTGGAGATCAGTGATCACATCACTGCCTCTGTTGTGGTGGTCTGTATGCTATCTTCTTTCACTTTTAATCATGTCAGATCAAGAAATCATATTCAATGTGACTTCTACCATAACATTAATAACACCTACACTATCCAGGATGCCGTGGTCCTCTTCACGGTCCTTGTTCTACATGACCACATGCCCGAGTCTGATCCTAGGAAGATATCTTACACTGAGATCTTGCCAACTGGTGCCTGCCATCCACTGAAGACGAATCAACCCTAAAATAACCACTTCCATTTGTATCTACCTAGAATCCATCAAATAGTAATATATCCACCACCATCACCCACTACAACACTTCAAAATAAGTGGGAATGCATAGGAGTACCACACTAGCATGGATATCTCTATGGAGACCCTGCTAAAACTTCTATGCCCAGAAGTGTCCATCCCGAATAATGTTGATGGAGTAATATGTAAGTTCTATAAAACTCATATCATACTTAGTAACTATAATCCCTCCCCATAGAAGATCTAGAATCCCCTTGAATCCAAACTGATAGAAAACATGAGGGGTATTACTCCTCATGAAACAATGTTTTGAAGTCGATCCATGAGAGTGTCGACTCCTCATTAATCTATGTAACTAAACTCCACAAGCGACTATATGATCTATGGAAAAGGATTATTTCCATTAATACAACATATTAAATTGGTTTTTAGATACGTATGACAACTAGGATCACTAACTATAGCCAATTTTACACTACCTAGGGATCTGGATCACTACAGAACATTAGCGGCCTCTAGCCCTGGAACTCGTGGAGTGCTCTAAAAAATCTATTAGTATGATCTATTTTTCAAATGGTGGGGGTGATTCTACCTATCCACTTAGAGGAAGTATCTCATGAGATAGATCATGAACTAAGGCCTCATCACTCATTAGATCACTATCAAGATCCATAAAATGTAACCTGGTTGGATCTCTTCATGGAGGCATCCTAAAAAGTTAATCAAGATGTACCACATTTAGATGAACATATATATATGGAGAGATGAATCAATAAGGTATTTAAAAAGACTCAATCCTATATGATTCATGTAAAAAAAGTTCCCTACAACCAATGCCTTGGCATTTTGAGTCAACAAGCAGGTGGTCAATGTTATGATATATGGATACATCAGCCACTGCACCAACACTCGGTTCCCTGGCCTAAATACCATACTCAGGACACTTTTACACTTTTTACCGAATTTATAACCAAATCCCCATAAGGGAAAAATCCAAATGCTATACCAAGGAATAAACCACCTCTATTTTTAATCTGTCATGACCCAACCCAACAGGGATCGATACACAACTACCCCAAGCCCTCCTCTAGAGGCCAGGGGATGACGATAAGTGCTAAAAGGAGTAACTAATATGGGATTCATTTACCAAATTTTCCTATATGATCGCACTCAACCATATCTATAAAGAATTGAAAAGGAATAATAATAAAATATGAAATATAAAGGTAATAAACCATGCATGTAATAACCTATAGGGAATACAAGATTGAGATAATGTAATCTAATTAGAAAAAGAGTAAAAATACAACCCCAACCAGAAATATGTCCCAACCTCACAAAATGGAAAATTACAGAATTGAGAGAGCATGAATATGAATCTCCAATACCTTAACACCATAGATAGTCAAATGCAGTAGGGTATCCTATGATACTCTATAATTTTCACGGACATGTTCATAAACTTCACAAGACATGACTTGTGTGGGAAAATCCCATCCAGAGGTGAGTATATACATTCCCAGTAAGATTCCTTGAAATCTTAATGGGGTGCAGTAAGGGACTTGATATTAATAGGTAGCTCTACCCATATAAATATATTCACAAAATCAAAAAACATGGATACAAATATATATATTCTTAGAAAAGAAACCCAAATGACAGAGAAATGGGATCTATATCTCACATCCTTTCCTAAGAAAAGAGTATCCGATCTATTCCAAGTGGTCCATCAATGATTCCCAGCATCTCACTTATTTGTAAAGTAAAAGAATACATGGAAAGACACAATTCACCACTATTTCACACAGGCGAGTGGACACACTCTCTTTGTAGAGGACCCATTCCCTAGTATAATTTGAGGGTTCCACTCAATGGATAGATAGAGGACCTATTACATATCCTAGCAGGAGGGTTCCATTCTGATGGTCTAGGAAACATACCCCAAAACCATAAGAGGGTGCCACTATGATAGTTGAGGAACCATACCCTGACACCGTAAGAGGGTGCCACTTTGATAGTTGGCATAGAAACCATGCATTGCTCTGGAAAAAGGGTTTCACTCTAGTGACCGAGGACATATTCCCAAACACCACAAGAGTGTTACACTCAAAGAGTAGATAGAGGACCCATTCCCTATTTCGGTAGGGGATTCCACTTTGATTGTCGAGGACCCATGACTTGAATCTGTAGGAGGGTTCTACTTGGATAGTAGATATAGGACCCATTACCTATATTGGCAGTAGTGTGACTCTCTAATAGTTGAGGACCCATTCCCTAAAACTGTAGAAGGGTGCCGGTAGGATAGTTGATAGATGAACCATTCCCTGTCTTGGTAGGAGGGTGTCACCCTGATAGTTGAGGACCCATGCCCCAAATCTACAGGAGGGTGCCACTTAGATAGTAGATAGTGGACCCATGCCCTATCATAGAAGGTGGGTTCCACTCTGATAGTTGAGGACCCATGCCACTCTGATAGTTGACCCCATAGGAGGGTTCCACTCAGATAGTAGACAGAGGACCCATGCCTTTTCATAGCATGAGGGTTCCACTCTAATTTCTATTACGATCATGCCTAATCATTTACATCATCGATAATTGCAAAAAGAAGAGACAGACTTAGAACATATCTCATTATATCTCAAAATCCACCATGAATTCCACCATAAAATTCTTTGGGAAAAAATCAGGATAGTCTACTTGTGGGAAAAATCTGAGTCTAAATTAAGAAAATAAAAGTGGTAGAATTTTCTTAAAAGGGGGTACAAGGTGTGTAAGGGGACCAACGTGGAGTGTGGTCCCTTTCTGCCTAGCTACATCCTTCTCTAGTACATGAATCACTTCCCATGTAGCCATACACAATAGGCTAGAGGAATACATAGGGTGGATCAACCTCCTAGGGTCCTACTCATGCTCCAAGTTCTGTCTTTGTACCTTAGTCATTTACTCAGGTCATGTACCTTTTCATGCCCATGTCTATGCATACTATCCATGTGCCTAACTATGCCCATGTCTGTGTACTCCTAGAGTACATACCGGGTTTCCAGCACTAATTCACATGGTGCATGGTGTTCCCACACAATATATGATATTTAAGGCACCCTAAAACCCTAGATACCACACCAGGGCCCTAAACATTGCGGGTTCTTCAGACTACATGATACATAGTCGATTTCTTCCTAGAAACCCATATCTTCTCCCTGTTATCCAAATATAACTCATCTGATACCATTTCCACATTTTTATGTCCAAATATTGAATGGGTAAGGACACATTACATTAATTTTGTCCCTCTAATGGCTAGAAATTGGTATCTTCTAATCCAAGGTGGTCTTTCAAATGCCTTTGATGCCTCCTTCCATTACCAGTTGGTCTGATATCCTAGATACATGATAATCATCACCCAAATCATGAAAAAATATGGATCCATACCCAAATCATAGATTTATTTATCTCACACAAATATAATTAACACTTTATATTATTGTGAGTCATTGTGGTGGAATTACAATTAACACTTTATTAATTGTATAATGTGATGAAATTTTTTTTATGTATCTCATATTTGAAGATATAACCTAGATTAATCTCATGTGACTGGGGTCAATGATGTTGATTTGGAGGAGAATGTGTTGTATAAGGATTAATTAATATGTGTTGTTCATCAGAGAAAGAAGATTATCCAAGGGAATACAATTCCTTTAGTATGGGTGAAATGTTAGTACAGGTATATCTAATAAGAGATATGGGAATAAGAGGCAGACATGCGATCCCATTGGCCAATTATTTTCATTATGTATGTTCAATGATGCTTCTCAGGGATGAGAAACATTATGGTGGGGAGTTTATTATGAGCATGAGACTATAAGGTAAAATTTAATTTGTTTTCCCTGTTTTTATATTTAATTAAACATGTTTTATTTAAGGATATGATTTAGAGAAGTCTAAGAGGAGAAATATACTATATTTTAAAAACTATTAGAGTTGGTGTAACTTTTTAAAGTTCCATTGGAACTCCAGTAGAAACCCATAGAGACTACATCGGGATCCTTGACCCCTAATTAAGTATTTATGACATGGTGGGGTGGGGTATTTTGTGTATTTTTGTATAAAAATTCTCTAAATATTTCCCTTTTTTTAATTTTAAAATAACCTCCAAACCCATTCTCTCCATTTGTTCTTCTAGATTTAGAGGGTTCACAACTTCACCTTTGACATCAGATTGAAGAACTATTTATTTTTTATATTGCTAGAGGTAAGGATAATTACATAAGTACCTAAATAATTATTTTATATATTCAACCAATTGAAGATGAATTATACCACTATATTTTTTGAGTTAGCTTATATTATATAATAGTTGGTGGTACCTACTGTCACGACTCGCCTTCACCAAAAGGATGGAAGGGTCAGCAGATTTCCACACCCTTCCTTCTTTAAGTTGAAGAAGGGATAATGACCCCCGAAACCCGCCTTCAATAGGTCCCGGAGTGGCGACTAGCACCAAGGGTATGGAAATCACACACGAATGGAAGGCATTCCCCTTTTTTTTATATGATCTGGAGATAAGATGGTAAATATCACAACACCAAAACTAAAAGTGCAAGAAAAACCAAAAAAACCATTTCCATATGCATGTTCCAAAAGTAAAAACCACAAAGTATAAAGTGACTACAAGGGTAAAGTTCCAAAGAAAGAAAACGGCAACCGCAACTGCCCCAAAGGTCCGAGCCAGTATGGTCCCGCGCGATCCCTGAAGTCCTCCTGGAAACCTAAAAGAAGTTTTATATACATAGGGTGAGTATAAAAGTATACTCAGTAGGGAAAACCAAAGACTCTCGTTCACAAGTGGGGGAACATACTAAAGTCCCATGAGAAAAGGAGTAAACCAAACAACTAATAAGGTAAACTATCCACCCAAGCCTCACCAAGGCACACTCCCAATATAACGCAAGTCAAGTAATAAATATATAAGATCACATCAATGTTTGGGTACCCCACACCACTTTCCCACTGGTTATTGAAGAAATCCTTCGCATCGAATCAATCCTGCCATTCTCACCGCAGTCCCACTGCCACACCCCGCCCCTACACACCTGGGCCACAACCTCATGCAGTCCCACTGCCAAACCCCACCCACACACACCTAGGCCACAACTGTCACACATAACCACATCTACAAAAACCTAGTCCAGAATAACCACCGCCACACCCGAAGACACCTGGGCTAGAAGATCCACTGCCACGCCCGAAGACACCTGGGCCTCATCCCGAAGATACTTGGGAAACTACCTGCCCACACACACCTGGGCCATAACCACCACACCACCCCGCCCGAAGGTTCTTGGGCTAATAATGGACCTCAGCCCATCACAGCCTTCCTAAAGATACTTGGTCCATCCAGGAAAGGGAGCATAAAAGGAGCTAATAACCAGTCACTAATAATAGTGTTGGGAAAAAAACACCCTCTCCCCTGAAATGGGGGTGTTCGACACTAAGTGCTCATCTTGGGTGGGGCACGAATAAGAAACACAAAACTATAAGTATATATGTATAGGTAACAGGCACTCTCCCAAGTTTAGGTTTTTCCAGCCAGCCTAAGGAATGTAGACAACACTCAAGCCTGAGTCACAACTCTCGCTAACAAAACCTATTTGTTCCATTCGTTTTCATGTTCAGTAATAATGTTTAATTAAGTTCTGCACCTACTTGGGAAACTAGAAAGCATAGGCGCAAGCCAAGTAAAGCAAACATTCAAGCATTAACTACAACATCCACACCCAGTTCCCTCGTAAATCTGCAACAACCAAAGAAAGCCCCAATGTACACCCCCATGTCCAATATCCAGGAGCCAAAAGGTTTCAACAACAGAGGATTCCACCCCAATTCGTGATATAAACAAGGTAACCACCCAATCTTAAAATTCACAACCACTGAATCCATAACAACAGGGGATCCCATCCCCACCCACATCACCTAGAAAACGGCCCGTGAAGGAAAATCAACCAAGACACCACCACTAAGAAGGCCCATGACGATATTTTCAGATTTATAATAATTAACACACTTCATGATTTCAATTTCCATGTGCTTTAACCGGGGTTATCAGAAAAGGATTGATGCTGGTGCCTCAATTTATTTAGCAGGATATAGGTGATTAACCAATTTCCTTTTTACAGAAGGAGGTCAAAACTAAAAAACAAGCCATTTTAAACATCACTAGGGTTCATTAGTGCATAGAGGAGACCACCAGTGGCCATGATTTTCAGTAGGCATAAGCCCACAAAGTTCAGAAAATAAGATCATAAAACAGAGAAGCATCATTAATCACAGCCCCCCTTCTTTCTTTATAGAATCCATTCATTATCTTTATTAGGGTTTGGTTCTTCCAATTCTACAGAATCAAAATCCTTCCCACCCCGCATGATACACAAAAAGGGAAAGATAAAGGAGAAATTCCCTACCTATTGATCAACAATCGATGCTAAGCCTGGGCGCAGAACTCCACGGATAGCGATGAGGCTCGCCTGAACGAAAATATGTTCATCTGAATGAAGGGTACTGCTAGTAGAGGGTGATCGAGAAAAAAAGAAACCAACGACGAGCCCTTTAGTTTATAAGGGCCGAGGATGGTTGAGATAACAACGTGGAACCGCATAAGGATCGGGGGTCATGGGTTGACCACGCGGCCCCACACGTTATTAAAGGGTCAGGCGGTTTAAACCGACGAACACACCAGGTTAATTCATTAAATATTTAATTAAAAAATTTATGGGCGTTACCGGGCTTTAAAACACACTTAAAGGGGTCAACATAGGGTTTAAAACCCAATTTGCACAAAAAGAAGCGCTACTGGAAAGACCCCGTGGGGGGTAGGCGAGAGCCACCGGTAGCTGAGAGCTACCGGTGGATGATAGCTACCGGTAGCCGAGATACCAGTAGGTTGCAGCGACTGGTGGACCAAGCTACCGGTATACAGAGCTACCGGTAGGCTGTGGCTACAGGTAGACCGAGCTACCAGTAGGCCTGCTACCGGTAGGATAAGGCTACCAGTAGGCCTACCGTTAGTCCAAAATTCAACGAGATTCCCAGACCAGAAAACCCAACATGAGATTTTCCCAAAGTAATAGACCCCAAAAACCTGGGCCGTTACATCAGATGCCTCTTAAACGATTCTCGTCCTCGAGAATCATAACAACCCAGGGGGAAAGAAAGATTCAGAACAACCACCTTGTAAGATACCTCTCAGGAGTGAACCTCATTGTTAAATAAGAACACTTTCCTATCAAGAACCAAGAAAAATACCATGCCAACTACCCAGCCATGTGAGTTGGGGAGTCTCCTTCCCCCATGTCAAGATATTATCCACTTTGGGCGGCACTGACTCGCTCGCATGGGTTTAATCGCATCCACATTAATGCATCTTGATTAGGGGTTGGTTCCTCCCCTCCCCATAGCCAGGACTCTTCACACACATTCAAAGGAAAGAAAACCACATATTTCATAGCCAACAAGACAAAACATTCTACCAAAAATGGTATAACAAATAGAACATAAAAAAACTCAAAACAACTCTGGGTACTGGGCACACATCTGTGCTTCCATCTCCCACATACTCTCCTCAAGCCCACCATGTTTCCATAACACACGAACCAAGGGAATGGTTCGCCCACAAAGAACCTTCTCTTTGCGATCCTCGATCATCACTAGTCTGTCCACAACAGTCACATCGTCCTCGATGTCCAGCTCTCCCCAGCCAATGATGTGTGAATCTTCGTGCAGATACCAACGGAGCTGGACACATGGAAGACATCATGTATCCTCAGTAGCGGTGGTGGTAACTCTAGCTGATAAGCCACTTCACCGACCCGCCGCAACACTTCCAAGGGTCCGATGAACCTCATAGAAAGCTTACTCCCTTTGATGAACCTCCGTTGTCCACACCGAGGGGAGAACTTCAAGAACACATGGTCTCCAATCTCAAACTCCAAGGGCCTCCTCCTAGTATCAGCATATGACCTCTGGCCGACTTCATCCTTTCCCGTATGAGCTGAATCTTCTCTGTCGTGCTCTACACCACCTCCGGGCCAAGGATTCTTACCTCTCCTACTTCGGTCCAACACACAGGTGAACGACATGGCCTCCCGTACAAGGCTTCAAACTGGGCCATTCCAATGGTAGAGTGATAGCTATTATTGTAGGAAAACTCTACCAGAGGCAAGTGTCACACCCATGATCCCCCTGAGTCTAGAACACATGCCCGTAACATATCCTCCAAGGTCTGGATGGCGCGCTCTGTCTGTCCATCTGTCTGGGGATGGAAAGTAGTGCTAAGACGCAGCTGGGTGCCAAAAGCATGCTGCAATCCTCTCCAGACTCGTGAGGTAAACCGTGCATCACTATCCGAGTCTATAGACCTCGAAACTCCATGCAATCTCACCACATCATCCACGTACCTTTGTGCCAAAGCATCCATTGCACTCAACTCCCTGATCGCCAAAAAGTGATCCGATTTCATCAACCAGTCCACTACCACCCAGATGGTGTCGTATCCCCCTTGGACCTTGGGTAGTCCCGTGACGAAATCCATTGAGATGTTGTCCCACTTCCACTCGGGGACATCTAGATACTGCAGTAGGCCACCTGGAACTCGGCATTCAACCTTCACTTGCTGACACACTAAGCACTTGGCCACAAACTCTGCCACTGCTCGCTTCACTCTGGGCCACCAAAACTATCTCTTCAGTCCCTGGTACATCTTGGAAACTCCTAGGTGTACCTCCAGGGGTGAGTTGTGGAACTCACTGAGAACCCTGCCGCGCATCACTTCTGGAACAAACAACCTTCCCTGGAAAAGCATCTAGTTTTGTCCATCCTCCTTCCACCCTTCCGGAGCTTTCCTCTGTTCAACTCGGGCACGCATCACTTCGCACTCTGGGTCTCCCCACTGAGACTCCTCCACTTGCTGCAACAGAGAAGACTGCATTGTCATCTGATACATGCAACCTCTACCACTATCCATCCTAGCATCCAGGTGCAAGGCAACCAACTCCTCCATCGCCTTCCAGGTGTCTGCCGACTCTCGGACCGCATCCCTCTGCGTCCTCCTGCTCAAGGCATCGGCCACTACAATCCCCTTTCCTGAAGTGTAGGAAACCTCGAAGTCATAATCTTGGAGGAACTCCATCCACCTTCACTGTCGCAAGTTTAGGTCCCGCAGGGAGAAGATATAACTCAAGCTTTTGTGATTGGTGAAGACCACAAAGAATTCTCCGATGAGGTAGTTCCGCCATAACTTCAGCGCAAAAATGACCGCTGTAAGCTCCAGGTCGTGGGTGGCATAATTACGCTCATGAGGGCATAGCTTCCTAGACCCATAAGAGATCACCCCTTGTCACTACATCAACACACATCCCAGGCCCTGTCCTGAAGCATCACATAACACCTCATAGGCCACCCCTTATTCTAGTAATCTTAGCACTGGGGCACTAACCAACTTCTCCTTCAGATATCTGAAGGCTGCCTCACACTGCTCACTCCGCACGAAAACTTGGTCTTTCTTGGTCAAGGCTGTCAAAGAGGTTGCAACTCGGGAGAAGTTGGGTAAGAAACTCTGATAGTAACCTGCCAGCCAGAGGAAACTACGAACCTCTACCACATTATTGGGTGCTAACCAAGAAACAACTGCCTCAACTTTTGATGGGTCCACCGCTACCCCCCACTCGGACACCACGTTCCTAATGAAGTGCACTTGTCGTGTCCAGAACTTGAATTTTGAAAACTTACCGTAGAGATGGTGCTGTCGTAGGACCTCTAAAACCATCCTCAGGTGCTCTGAATGGTCCTCCTATGATCTCTAATAGATCAGGATGTCGTCGATGAATACCACTATGAACCAATCCAGGTACTCCTGGAAGATGGAGTTCATAAGCCCCATGAACACAGTCGGGGCGTTCGTAACACCGAAGGGAATGACTATGAACTTGAAGTTTCGATATCTGCACCTGAAGGCCATCTTAGGGATGTCTTACTCCTTTACCCTCAACTGGTGATACCCAGACCACATGTCGATCTTCAAGAACCACCCTGCCCCTTTCAGTTGGTCAAAAAGATCATCTATCCTCGGAAGAGGATAGCAGTTCTTGATCGTCACCTGATTCAGCCTCCTGTAGTCTATGCACAGCCTGAGACCACCATCTGCCTTCTTTGAGAACAAGACTGGAGCACCCCACTGTGACGCACTCGGTTGAACATAACCCCTTTTCATCAGATTGTCAATCTGAATCCACAACTCCTGTAGCCCTGAAGTCTCCATCCGGTAAGGATCCATCGAAATCAGATGAGCGCTAGGTTGTAAGTCTATCTCAAACTTGATATCACGTCGAGGGGGTAGATTCGTCACCTCCTCAGGGAAGACGTCCATAAACTCACGTACGATCTCTGGCACCTCCACCATCTCAGCATCTACTGACTCCACTGACAGCTCGGCTAACAAGGAGAGGAGGGGTTCCTCTCAACTGCTACCCTTCTGATTGCTCCGTTTGCTGGTGAAAGTAACACGTCGGCTACCCAAGTCCGAGAACACAACCCTTCCTCGGAAGGAGTCGATGATGACACACACGGAGAACAACCAGTTGATTCCTAGGATGACATCGTATAGCTGCATCTGTAGCAGGATAAGATCACTAACTGACTGATGTGGCCCTATCATGAGTCTGCATCCTCGACAAACAAATAACAAGTCAGTCTGACCTCCGACTGGTGTGCTCAGCACCAGGGGAACTGGAAGTCTCTCGGCATCTAGACCCAATGCACGGGCTAGACTGGGTTCAACAAAGGAGTGCAAAGCTCCGGTATCGAACAAGGCATAAGAAAGAGTGCTAAACAAACTGATCGTACCTTGAATGACCTCCGACCCTGATGGAACTGCTGCCTCTGCGGCGTGTAACTGTCCACACCCAGCTTCCCTGCCCCTCGGCTGTCAGCCAGCTCCCCGACCACGCCCCAGTAGAGGTCCTTGAGGAGCACCCTGAGGTCGGCCTCCTCCTCCTACGTCTTCCCTCGGAGGAGCGGGAGCTCGCTGTCCCTGCTGCTGCTACAGCTGGAAAGGCCTGGCTAGAGGCTACTGCTGGGGCGGGTGCTGGGGCTGTCCGCCACCACCGTACTATACCCAGTCCATGCACTGACTCTGAAGATGTCCATGGATACCACAGACGAAGCACTATGGTCCCGGGCCAGAAGGAAAAGGGCGAGGACCAGGGGACCAGAACTAGAACTGCTGCGGCCTGCTCCCTACTAGTCAGAACCTAGAGGGTCCTGACACTGGAGGCCTGGTGCTGACGGCCTTCCCCTTCGATGGTCCCAGCTGGATCCCCTCTCATGAGACACCTCCTAGAACATGCATCCTCTCCACCACTTCTTCCTTCTTCTGAACCTCCAAGTACGTCGGCAGTGTAAAGGGGGTAACATTATACTAGAGGGAGGGTCTGAGCACCTCCTCTAAACGTCTTTCCCGAGACTCCTCATCGGGAAAGAGGTCTGGAGCAAAATTTAGGAGGTCCTTGAACTTGATTCCTAGATCCCTCACTAAAATAATCCCCTACTGGAGGGAGAGTATCTCCTGTCTCTTTTCTTCCTTCATCGTCGAAGAGAGGAATTCCGCCCGGAACTCCCTCTCAAAATCAGCCCATGCCACCTCAGCCTCTCTCCTCTCCCCCAGGTAAAGCGTCCACCACGGACGTGCCACTCCCCACATCTGGATGACAGCCAGAGGAACCCAGTACTTGGTCGGATCCCAGATCAAGCCTAAGGCTATCACTAGCTCCAATAGCCAGCCCTCCGTCTTCATATCAGAGGTGCTAACCTCATACTTCTCAAGGGTCTGTCGCTGGAAGGCCCGAAGTGTCTTCTGCCACTAGTCAACCTCCTCATCTCGATCAGCTCTCTGCCGATCAGCCAAGGTAGTCTCCTGAGCCTCGATCTCCCGTACCACACGTGGTCACCTCCCAGGTGCCATAGCAACAAGGTAAACAAAGAATGCCTAAGGCCAAGTAGTGCAGAATACTATTCTAAATTTTTTATTAATCTTTTTATTGATTTAAATTCCCAAGACACCCATGAAACACGAGAACACAAGTCATTATGATGCATGTACCTTTCCTAGGGTCTCTACCCTGCAATCAGCATGGCCTCACTTGGTCGTTCGGTTGGTCCAAAGTCCTTACATCGGATCATGGGGGGCCCTAAAATCCGGTGTCCTAGCCGGTCTTCCCTGGCCTAATTCACCCACCAAGGTCACCCAACACTGTTGCCCTACCATCCCATGCAATACTCACCGTGCCTAACTCCAGACTCCATACTATCTCTCAAACCTGTTCTGATAGCATTCTGTCACGACCCACCTTCACCAAAAGGAGGGAACGGTCAGTAGATTTGCACGCCCTTCCTTCTTTAAGTTGAAGAAGGGATAATGACCCCCGAAACCCGCCTTCAATAGGTCCCGGAGTGGTGAATAGAACCAAGGGTATGGAAATCACACACGAATGGAAGGAATTCCCCCTTTTGGTTTTATATGATTGGGAGATAAGATGGTAAATCTCACAACACCAAAACTAGAAGTGCAAGAAAAACCAAAACAACCATTTCCATATGCATGTTCCAAAAGTAAAAACCACAAAGTACAAAGTGACTACAAGGGTAAAGTACCAAATAAAGAAAATAGAAACTGCAACTACCCCAAATGTCCGAGCTAGTATGGTCCCACGCGATCCCAGAAGTCCTCCTGGTAACCTGAAAGAAGTTTTATATACGTTGGGTGAGCATACAAGTATACTCAGTAGAAAAAACCAAAGACTCTCGTGCACAAGTGGGGGAACGTACTAAAGCCCCGTGAGAAAAGGAGTAAACCAAACACCTAACAAGGTAAACTGTCCACCCAAGCCTCACCAATGAACACTCCCCAAATAAAGTAAGTCAAGTAATATATATAATAAGAGCACATCGATGTTTGGGTACCCCGCGCCACTTTACCACTGGTTATTGAAGACATCCTACACATCGAACCAATCCCGCCATTCTCACCGCAGTCCCACTGCCACACCCCGCCCGCACACACCTGGGCCACAACCTCACACAGTCCCACTGCCAAACCCCACCCAGACACACCTGGGCCATAAATGTCACATGTAACCACGCCTTCATACACCTAGGCCAGAACAACCACCACCACGCCTGAAGACACCTGGGCTAGAAGATCCACCGCCACGCCCGAAGACACCTGGGCCTCATCCCAAAGATACTTGGGAAACTACCTGCCCGCACACACCTGGGCCATAACCACCACACCACCCTGCTCGAAGGCTCTTGGGCTAATAATAGACCTCAAGTCATCACAGCCTGTCCGAAGATACTTGGGCCATCCGGAAAAGGGAGCAGAAAAGGAGCTAATAACCAGTCACTAATAACAGTGTTGGGAAAAAACACCCTCCCCCATGAAATGGGGGTGTTCGACACTAAGTGCTCAACTTGGGTGGGGCACGAATAAGAAACACAAAACTACAAGTATATATGTATAGGTAACAGGAACTCTCCCAAGTTTAGGTTTTTCCAGCCAGCCTAAGGAACGCAAAAAAAAACTCAACCCGAGTCACAGCTCTCTCCAACAAAACCCATTTGTCCCATTCATTTTCATGTTCAGTAATAATGTTTAATTAAGTTCTGCACCTACTTGGGCAACTAGTAAGAATAGGTGCAAGCCAAGGAAAAAAAACAGTCAAGCATTAACTACAACATCCACACCCGGTTCCCTCATAAATCCGCAACAACCAAATAAATCCCCAAGGTACACCCCCATGTCCAATATCCAAGAGCCAAAAGGTTTCAACAACAGAGTATTCCACCCCAATTCGTGATATAAAAAAGGTAACCACTCGGTCTTAAAATTACCAACCACTCAATCCATAACAACAGGGGATCCCATCCCCACCCACATCACCCCAAAAACGGCCCGTGAAGGAAAAAAATCCAAGACATGACCACTAAGCAGGCCTATTCCAGTATTTTCAGATTTATAATAATTAACACACTCCATGGTTTCAATTTCCGTGTGCTTTAACTGGGGTTATCATAGAAGGGTTGATCGTGGTGCCTCAATTTATTTAGCCAGATATACGTGATTAACCAATTTCATTTTTACATAAGGAGTTCACAACTACCAAACAAGACATTTAAAACATCACCAGGGTTCATTAGTGCACAAGGAGACCACCAATGGCCATGATTTTCAGTAGGTTTAATCCCACAAAGTTTAGAAAAGAGGATCATAAAACAGAGCAGTGTCATCAATCACAGACCCCCTTCTTTCTTTATAGAATCCATTCATTATCTCTATTAGGGTTTGGTTCTTCCAATTCTATAGAATCAAAATCCTACCCACCCCACATGATACACAAAAATGGAGAGACGAAGGAGAAATTCCCTACCTATTGATCAACGATCGACGCTGAGCCTGGGCGTGAAACTCCACAGATAGCGATGCGTCTCACCTGAACGAAAAGCGGTTCTTCTGAACAAAGGGTACTACTAGTAGAGGGTGATCGAGAAAAAAAGAAACCCATGGCGAACCCTTCAGTTTATAAGGTCTGGGGATGGTTGAGATAACAACGTGGAACCGCATAAGGATCGGGGGTCGTGGGTTGACCATGCGACCACACACGTTATTAAAGGGTAGGGCGGTTTAAACTGACGAACACACCAGGTTAATTCATTAAATATTTAATTAAAACATTTATGGGCATTACCGGGCTTTGAAACACGCTTAAATGGGTAAAAATAGGGTTTAAAACTCAATTCACGCAAAAAGGAGCGCTACTGGAAAGACCCCGTGGGGGGTAGGTGAGAGCCACCGGTAGACCGAGCTACCGGTAGACAGAGCGACCGGTAGCTAAAGCTACCAGTAGACCGAGCTACCGGTAGACAGAGCTACTGGTAGGCTGCGGCTACCGGTAGACCGAGCTACCAGTAGGCCTGCTTCCGGTAGGCTAAGGCTGCCGGTAGGCCTACCGTTAGGCGAAACTTCACCGAGATTCCCAGACCAGAAAACCCGACTTGAGATTTTCACAAAGTAATGGACCCCAAAAACCTGGGCCATTACACCTACTTATTTCCATATATTTATATGTGTTTGTATTCCATGAACTACATAGTCATGGGTAAGTGGATGTGAGAGACCTGAATGGGAACATAGTGTGTTCATATATTTGTGATAAAATAAGTGATACTTATTAGACTTGTGGTTTAGGTTTTTCACATTTCACATTTACTTTAAATTCACTCATCAACTATGTTGAAATTATGATCCTTAGATAAAATTAAATGGGGAACCCATGGAGGATTTCCAACTATGTGTTATGATTTTTGAGAACATGAGAGGTTCCATGTGATGATGTGTGATGATTCATTGAGGGTGTTATGTTACATGAGGGTAATGAGATGATTCAATTATGATTTTCTATATATAATGAGTGATTAGTGGTCTAGGTTCATATAATTCATCTAAGTGATGACCATGGAGTATTATGAGCCGTTCAATGTTTAGACAAGCTAAGTGTTGGGTATTCCTGAATGTGTGGTGCATGAGACATGATTGGGTAACCAAGGGATATGGGTGATGGGTTTTGTGAGGCCATATTTATTGTTTTATAGACACTGATATGTGTTATTGATGTGGTGAATTGATCAAACCAAAGGAATTAATATATATATGTTAGGGACATTATTTAGAGGGTATTTCCTAGGGTTGAATCCAAGTACACTAAACAACTATTAGTTGGATTTACCAAGAGTCAGATATGAGAATATGGTATAATTATATAGAGTACATTATCATCTGTCTGAATATGAGTACATCAACCCACTATTTCAAGGATGATTTTCCAAGGGTCTGATATGTATACTCTAAAATAGTGATTGGAGGACCATTTCATACTAAATATGATATTATCATGATTGATATAAGGGTAACCTACCATGGAGTTAGATATGTATAGTCAAATCAAATGCAAGAGAACTATAAATTTATATTGTGGAATTTCTAGTGTTAGAGGTGGTGGCGCCATGATTTGTAAAATTTAAATTTAGGATAACTAGTTTTGTTTACTATTATTAACTGAAAAATGTATTTTTAGTCACCATGGTGTCTTGGTAAGAACATGTGATGTGAATTTGGTAGTGAATAATGATTTTTATTATTTATATATTGTATTATACACTCACTCAAATTTTTTTGGTTATCTTAATGGATCATTTTTTATGACCTATTGAGTTTTGTACTCACACCCTATACGTGTACTATGATAGATGTATAGACTTCATGATTCAAGATATAGGTAAGGGAAGGGGTCCAATGATGGGTGGTTTAGCTATAGTAGTTCAATAATGGGATGAATATGGTACTGAGGAAAGTCACCAGACGAATCAATTTCTTTTTGTATATACCATGTAAACAATTGGCCTCTAGAAGACATTAAATTTGATGAATTATTATATGAAATGACATGGGATTATTTTTTTATTAAATATGATATGATATTAATGGCCATATTTCACTAGGATTTCATATATACATATATGTTTTTATTCCATCATATAGTAACTATTGATTTTTTATTTATTATAATCTAATGGAGTGAATTGTCTCCTTGAGGAATGATATCTTTCAAAAACTAATAGTTGGAAACCTATAATATACTTGGAGGTGTGTATGAGGTGATGTGGAATTCTATCTCAAGCACCAATATAATTAAATTTAATGATCCACACTAATTGGGGTTGTATTTAATTTTTATTTTTGTTATTTAATTATTAAACAATTTAATTTGGAGTTTTAAGGGTGTTAAACTAGGAATGGAAGAAAATTAAAGTGGGGAAGAATTTTTATTTCAGTGTTGGAAAGAAACTAGGTATCTAGTGACATGACACAGGGTATTTAGTGGTTTGAAATGGGATTTTTGTAGCATATTGGTGGATATTTAAAGTATGGTGGCCATACATCGGAGTTTTGTGGTTTATTAGGGATACAATGTCCATTTTCATAAAAATATATAACCTAATAAATCCATCCCTTGAGGTTTCATTATAGAAGCTTGAATGAACCTCTCCCTTATATTCTCCCATATCCCCTTTCTTATCCAAATGTTTCTATCCATCAAGGTTGATATGGTCTTCCTCCAAATTTCTATGGTATCCCATCACTAGAAAACCGACGGTGATACCATTATCCCTCATATATATTTTTTATTCAATTTTATAAAGCAAAGAAAATTCTCAATTCTCTTATTCATTAATTTTTAAAATATTCAATGGGTTTTTAATAATCTCTTTCATTGAACATCACTATTGGACTCACCACAGTTTTCAGTTGGTGACCCCTTCTCTATCATATATTATTGTACTACATTGGTTAGAAATTACATGGGTTATAATGATACTAAACCCAAAAATTAATTTTTATTTTAAATAAATATTTTCATCAAATATAACACAATTCAACTAATGTTTTGGTTGAGTTATGTATTCCCATGTGACCAGTTAAACTTGATGATCTTTTTTGTCACTGGTCATATTTTGTTTTTCTTGACATATTAATATACCTCTAGTTGGTTATTAATATTATTTAAATCTATTTTATTTTATACTGCTATATACATGAAAGTAAAATACAATTATTTTTAAATTACTTGTAGTTACCTCAGACCATTGATTATGGAAACCATGGATTTATATATGGGTGACTATAAAATTTAATATGTTTTCCTCACCATCTATATATATTTGTATCCTAATATATGTTTAATTTTTCACTTTACATATATGAATATGCATTTAGAACATCATTATTTTTTTTCGGTTTACCACCATCATAGATTATAAGAATTAATAAAATCAATTATTATGGGATTTTATTATATCATCATGAGTATAATTAGGTAGAATAATTTCATTTATTTTAGAACTTATTTGATAAAATTTTTGGTATAATATTATGCTACTTGGTTACATTGTGCTGCTACTACCTACACCTTATCTTATGATAGCTAGCTAGAGGTTTGGTGGTGACTCCCTACTTGGTATTATGTACTCACACCCTACACATATCCCCTTAAATGTGTGGTTATCCCATTTTTTATGATCCATGTAAGGGAAATTAACTAAAATAATAGGGCTCTTATGACCTAAGGACAAGGGACATGTTGTAATTTTTTGAGATATTGATAGACATCTTATTTAGATATTAATGTGGTCTATTTTTTTCATTTTTAGAGATCATGTATATGATATATTTCTATAGTTATGCCAATTTTTGGAATTATTTTTTAGATTTATAAATATGGTTTTTGTTAGGGTTGTGTTAGATTGATGAATTACTTATGTTTATAGTGTTGTTTATTTTGTGTATGAATTATCATGATAGTTTTTTTACTTTTATATACTTGATTGAATGATTCCATATTTGGATCCCATTTTCTTTTTTTAAAGGATACTCTCCACTATAAGGTAGTATTTTGATTTTAATAATTCATAACATACAAATTTGTACTGCTTGATTTTTGGTAAAATTTGGTTATGAAAAATATTATCTCTAATTGAAGGAAAGTTTATTCCCACATCATTCAATTATACCCCGATGTTTAATATAGTCATTGGTGATCATGAAATATGATTGAGTATTTGTGAATATTTAGGTTAGATCTTTGGATCTAGACTGGGTCATTACAAAATGGTATCAGAGCTATCTAGGGAAATTGGATTTGTGACATTGAAGGATATAGGGTTGTTGAGACCCTAGAATAAATAAATAAATATTCATGGATATAATAATCATGGTATAAACTTGATTTAGAAAAGTATTTTGGTTCTGATTTTGATTCCCTTTTGATTTAGAGTTATTCATTTGAGTCTCATTCATCTTGAGTTGGTACTTATATATTGTAACTTATAAGAAAACATGGAATTGATGTTTTTTCATTTTATAAAATATCATTATAATAAATTAAATATTTATATTAATTAAAATATCAATAATAAATAAATATTCTTTTGATTATTTATTTATGATGATAAATATTTAACTAATTCATTTGAGTAATAAATAATAATAATTATTAATTAGTTTTTTCATGATTATTATTTAAAGTAATGTTTTTGAAAATATTTTTAATTACGATTAAAGTGTTTATGAATATGGTAAATTAGAATAAATGATATAGGTATGGGGGTTTTATCTAAACATTATGATCCTAACCATAATTTAATAAATCTATCAGCTCTTGGATAAAAAAGTTAATCTGATTCAATACTTAAACGTAGCGCATGTTTCCATAACAAACACCCAAAACAACACATGAAGGGAATGAATAGAATGATCCATCATCTAGGATTAGTATCGATACATAAGCCATATATGGGATTTCTATATTATTACATGCAGTGGGGTGGGGGGTAGTTTTGACTAAGAACTATTACTACTGATATTATGTAAAATTTGTACTTTTATTACCCTAATCATTTTTGGTGGTGTCACACCATGAGAATAAAATTAACGGATTAAATATATCCATCACATATTCATATTCACTGATACCCCTAAGATACATAGGGTAATATATTTTACTTTTATGATTGAGGGAATTTCCCATTATTGGTGGAATATCATGGTAGAATATTAGAAAGACTAGTGGTTGACCTTGAAAGCCTTTCAAAAAATGTTCTTTGAGAAATTATACCCTAAAAATAATCTGTTTGAGGCTCAAGAATTGATATAACTCAAGAAAAGGAAAAAATAATGAAATGGAATACAATACTACATTCACTAAACTACTTCATTTTTCTCCTACTTGAGTAAGGACACAGAATCAAAAGCATGACATTTTAAGATGGGGTTAAAGGAGACATTACAGAATTGAGTAATTATATTAAATATTTATATGTTCTCTAATTTTATAAAAAAATATATTCTAGAAAATATAATCTAAAAAGGGAAGTTTAGGGACTAGAATTTTACTTCCTCATCGAATAACAATTAATAGATCTTCTTGTTGATAAAAGCAGTGTCATTAAGTGATGTATAAAGGCTGATACTTTCAGGAAAGATAGGGTGGGGTCACTCCTCTTACTCCTAGATTAAGAAGACATCTATTTTGATGTTATTAATGAAGAATCCCAATACACAATAGAAATCATTATCCCTATGAGTTTAATAAATACCACCACTGTGGCCAGTTCAATAATCTATATAGATTTTATATGATGAAATATTCAGATATTTTTGTTCAGCAACCTGAAAATAATTATTAATATCACTCTAAATTAGTTGGATAATGAATAAGGGGATATTGAGAACCTATATATCGAATGTGCCTTGGTGGAATACAACATTTTTAGAGTTGGAAATCTATAACACTTTATTCTAGGTAAGGATTTCCACCACAGGGTTATCTTGAGGGTACTAAAAAAGTATATGTTGTTGATCAATCTACATATGATATTGAAAAAGGTACTTACACTATGAAAAGTACCATTTTAGTATTATATACTCTTTTATTTTTCTTTTTTAATACAATATATTGGTACTAATTTATTTTTAAGTAGCTAGTGTCTCTTTTAGTGTTGGAAGTGTATGTATCTTCAAATATAAGGGGATTTGATACTCCATTGGGAAAGAAAGTAGGAAGGAGTAAAAAGTTTCCATGTTATGATATTATAGTAATAAATTTTGGGAATATTTTGGGATTTAATTACTCTTAAAAATGAAGATAGTTCATCTTATTTTGGGTATGGAATGATAAAACATATTTAGATCCTATGTCAAGTGATATGAATGGTGGGTTACTTTCTACTATCTAGATATTATTCCATATATATGTATCCCTGAGTGGAGATTTCATGCAAGAAAAGAAAATATAGATTAGGGGAATTATGGATCTATCACTATATGAATGGAAAGTTTGACACTCAGGGCAGTTGAAGATGAATTGAAGAGGTTATTACCTCTAGTGGTTGACCTCTTCCTTGATGTTTTTTCTAATGAATTATCAGAAATACCTTTAAAATGAGAGGTGAAATATTTTATTAGGATATTTTCTTGACCAGAACTGATGTAAGTTTATGATTGTGCATTGAATACTAAAAATTGAATCTAGTGATAAAAAAATTTATCCACTACTTGAATTTATGATTTATTTGATAAAAAAATGGGTGTGATGGATTTCAAAAAGGTGAATTTCAATTTAGTAGTTATCAACCCAATGTAATAATGAGGGAAATTCCAAGGATGTATTTTTGAAACTAGTTTGGTTATTTTAAATATATAGTCATTTTATTTGGATTAATAAAAGAATATAACGTTTTCATAACTTTAATGAGTAAGATCTTCTATCCATTCTATGTCTTCTTTATGGAGATTTTCAGATGAAATCCTCATATACTTAAAATCTTTTGAATAGAATACTACGTATCTAAAAATAATATTACCTTTTTTATGAGATAAATAATATAATAAAATTCTTTCAAAACTCAATTTCTAGATTTTTAGGCTGAATTCCTTGAAAATGTGGTAGTGGAAGCTAAAATTTCTGTTGAACTTGGAAAGGTAGGGTAGATCATGTCTTGGAAAGTACCCACAAATATGTTTGAGATTTTAAGTTTTCTATGAATTTTTGGATACCAATTCCATTTTAATACAAAAAATTATAGGATAGTTACTATAGTTAATTCATTGATAAAGAAGATGTAAAATTTAGTTAGTTTAATGAGTTTAAGGTATCTTTCCAAGAATTGAAGGAGAGGCTTACCACTACACCTATTTTTATTTTACCCATGTGATATGATATATTTTTGGAATATTTTGATACTTCATTAATGGGTATTGGGTGTGTTGTTATGAATGAAAATCATATGGTGTCCTATGGATATCAACAACACTAACTATTTAAAAGTTATTATCTGAACCAAGATTTGGAATTGGAAACTGTTGTTCATTCCCTAAAGTATTTGAGGCTCTTTCTCTTTGGATAGTGGTTTCTGATATACACCAATAAAAAAAGCCTCAACTATATATTTTACTACTAGGATCTATATATGAAGTAATGAAGTTGGATTGAATATGTGAAATTATTTAATTCAAAAATATTTTACACACCTTATAAATACAATGTAGTTGTACAATATCTCAGTAGAACATATCAATCTTAGAAGGTGAAGGAAGTGAAATTGGAGTGGATATTTTTATCTCTAATGGTAGAACTTCAATTAGATGTCATTTAGGATCATAATGTTATGTTTTTATTCTATTTTTAACTTTAATTAACTATTATATAGTAGGTAAAATATTCCATGATATATTATCATGATTATATTATAGTATGAGAAAGACTCAATGGTGGAGAGATCCTCAAAGGGTGGTTTCAAGACTTTATTTTTTTTATATTCAACGAATAATAATGTTTCTTATGAGTATAAGGGAAGAATTCATGGGGGAATATTATTTTTAAAATTAGGTTCTTCATACTAGTATACCAAGTGTATCATTGTATTCAATGAAAATTATTGTGGTCATATATGAAATAAGAAATAATTGGTTTTTTCCAAGTGTCTCACTTGTCAATAGGTGAAAACAGAACACCGATAACCAAAAGGGGAATTAAAACAACTATATCTACCAGTGTCAAAATGCGATGAAATAATGATGGATTTTTAACAAGATTACTAATATCTCAAGAGGTTATGATATTGTTTGGATAATTAGGGGCCGCCTGAAGAAGATTCCTAACTTCTTCCACATCAAGGAATATTATTCAATGGATGACTTGGGTAAGCTATACATTTGATATATAGTGAAATTCATGGAGTATTATAAATTATTAATTTTGAACAGGTACCTTGGTTCACTTACAAATTTTGGAAATATTTAAAATAATCTCTTTATACTCAGTTAAAACTAAGAAAATCTTATCATGCTATGTCTAATGTCTAGTTATAGCAAACTATTTTATATTAAAGATATACTTTGGGCAGTATGATTAATTTTTTTTGGATCATATGAAGATCACATATCATTAGTAGAGTTAAAATATAATAATATATATTAGTAATATATTCAAATGAATCTTTTCAAGTTCTCTATAGCATAATATATAATTCTCTACCATATTAGAAAAATATTGATGAATCCTTTTTGATTGGTCCTAACTTCATGCAAGAAATAAATAAGCATGATAAATTGATTTATAAATATTTGGTCACTATTTAAACATTATATAAGACATATTCTAATCATAGGCAATAAAAATTTGAATTATAGGTTTGTGATTATATATTTTTATGAGATTCTCCATGATTAGGTCATTGAATAATGTGGAAATAAGGGAAACTAACTCCTTAGTTAGTTAGACAGTTTGATTCTTAGAGAATAATGGAGAAAAATCTTATAAATTCTATTTATCTAGTAATTTTTATCCCATGCATAATGTTTTCCATGTGTCTCAATTGATGAGAGATGCAATCAATCCTATTCATGTGATCTAGTTCAATGATATAAAACTAAAAGAAAACATCTCTTATATAGAGAAAATAATTTTCCTCATTGACTGAAGTTAGAATGTTTTATAGGGGAACATTAGTCCACTAGTATGTGTGAGATGGAACACATAAGACATTATAATAAATCATGGTAATGGGAGGCTGTACTTAAATATTAATGGATATAATTATTCCCTAAATAATTTTAAATATTATTATTAAGTATTAGAAGAATAATGGTTTATATTTTTTAATAAACCTCTTCATTTTGATTTATATTAAAATTTAATTTTGGAGATTTATTTTTAATTTATTTTTAATTTTAATATTTAATAGTTTTAAATGAGAAATAGAAAAAATGGGAGGTATAAAAGGATGAATATTAGGGTAGGAAATGTTGGTGTGTAATTGATATATTGACACTGGATACCTAGTGATATACTGGTTTCCACCAGAAGTTAGTGGTTAACTACCGATTTTTTGATGGGATATATGTATTTTTTTATATTAAGGGAAGATGACCATTTTCAGTAAATATCATAAAGCTAATAAATCCCAGCCATAGTATTTCATTTCTGTATCTTGTATGATCCTCTACATTGTATTCTCTCCTCTCCCCTTTCTATTCTAAATGATTATATTCATTAAGGATGATCCGATATTATACTAAGTTGTTGTGGGATCCCTCCATTGAAAAAATATGGTGATACCATTTCCCCCATGGCATAGTTTTTATTCTCATAAATTCAATAAAATGAATCCCTAATTCTATTATTCTTTGAAATCTAAAATATTTGGTTGTGGTGACTTATTTTAATCCTCCAAAATTAGGCAATGGAATCAACACAATATTTGGTATTTGTGCCCTCATCTATCATATATTATTGTGTTGTATTGGTTAGTATTGACATGGGGCATAGTGAGACTAAAATCAAAATTATTTTCTCCTCTAAATAACCTTTTAATCAATATTATCTCAATAAATTGGTAGATTTTTTTATTCCCAAGTGACTAGTTATGCCATATGATCTTATCTGCCACTAGTTATATCTTATTTAATATTTCATATTGAAATACCTCAAACTATTTACTATTCTTATTGCAATATATGTGATGTCATAATATTTTTAACATTTAATAAGTATGGATATATTATTATAAATTACTTTAAGGAACTTAAATATATTTATTATAGTGACTATGGACATACAAAGGGGTGACTATGATACTCACTATTTTTTTCACTCCCCTTATATGGATGTAAATCCGAGAAACTTATTAGTTCTCCCTAATATATATATGGATATACCGAAGAAAAAAGAGATGTTTTTCCTAGTTTCACACCAGTATGGATTTAGATCATGGATTAAAGAAGGTATGGTTGATTTTAGTAGTGTTTTTTCAAGAACATAGTGTGATTCCCCAAACACGTACTCTAGAATCAAATGATAAAAACATAATACTTAGATATTGTTTTAATACTAATTAACGATTCAAAATTTGGACCATCAATAATTATAGAATCAAGAGAATTTATTAATGCACTTACACACCCAAGACATTTTTAGTTTTAGATCTTTAAATAATTTGAAACACCATTACTTAACAAAACAAATATATTTCTCACCAAATAGAAAATTTTCTGAGTATACCAATAATTTATTATTCTATAACATGTCTTCAAAATATGCTAACAAATTCTCAATAAATTATAGTATTTTAGAAATATAATTTTCTATAATATTTTATATAACATGGGAAAATGGAAACATAGAAAGGGTGAGCTCAAATGCTCAGAAAGGGTATCATATAGAGGAAATTATCACAATGAAACAAAACATGAGTAATATGGAATGACTAAATTATTATAAAATTATTCCATATATCTTTTAACATGTTCTTGAAATATATTTATGGATAACATAAAAATGTAAATAATCACATGGAAATCAATAACTTTATTCATAGTGGTGGAAGGCATAATTCCATATATCTTAAAATTACCATCAGGGAATTGACCAAGAAATTATCACTAATCTTATCCATACCTTCATGTCCATGGAAAAGAAATTACAATTATATGGGTATACATACACCAAATAATCATTCTAACTTGTCTCATGAGACCCACACAATTCATTGAGGGGATATATTATTCCAGGTCCCACACATACCTAAACATGTCCAATGCATTAATTATATATTGAATGAATAATATAATATATAATAAATATTATACAAGAATCAATAAATATATATATTTAAAAATCATGTATATAGAATGGTAATATTTCTTAGTACAAAAGCAATCCACCTTAGTAATCAATAATCTTCTTTATTTAACCAACAAGTATTCAAATTATCAATATTTTTCCAATCATTAAATGGGAAATATTTCTTAATGGACACCCTTCAATCTGATTTATATATGATAAGGTATTCAAATTGTATATAGAAATGGTTATAAAGCCTATTAAATACTATATATGGTGTATGATATATTCATAATATTAAATAACATGTATAATATGTCGAAAAATAAATTCAAAAGAATGATGGAGAGTGTGTAGGTTCTTGATGCAATAGACTCATGTGATGGGTCATGCCCAAATTTTCTTTTTTTCAAGATCAATGATCAATATAAGATATACAATATGATAAATTCCATGATCAGCAGAATTGGATCAAAGAAAATAGGTAATTGAAATCATGCTGAAACCATAGGGAGGATCATCACATATTATTTATAAATAATTTATTTAATTAAATAATCACCTTGTTGAAATTATTTATTCATTGATAAATATGAAAAAATATTTGTGTTGTATGGTCGTTGCATTTTAGAAATCAAATAAGATTCCCTCTAGTGGTGATCCATTAATGTTCCAAAAATCTCTGAATGTCACCATAGAAATCTTTGAGGGCTTTCATGAAATATTCTATCACTTACGTCATCCACATTTGATCACCTCAAGAATAATTTACAAGGAGTTCTCCTTTATCTCTCTTGACTTGAGAGTGGGAGGTGGAGTAAGATCGATATCAATTCTTGGGAGCGTTCTTGGAGAAGGGAGCTTTCTAGGTCTTGAGAGAACTATCCAAATTCATTGTGCACAACCAAACAGATGAATTAAATCTCAGAGAAAATAATATAATCAAGTGTATATATTTCTAGGGTTAAAATAAAATAATTTCTCAAGTTCCATTTATTTTTTATTTAATCCCAATGAAACCCCATGTCAAATAATAATAATAATACTATTTCTTGAGATTCATTTAACTTAAAACTTAAATTAAATATTATTTAATCAAATAATATTCAATATTTATTATTTCTCACCGGACCGTTAAACATAGTCTTCCGTTCCCCAAAATATTTTTCCATCCCTGAATAAGTACAATTTATTTATTAAATAAATATCACAGAATTATTCGCCTATAAATCAATAAATATCATATTCACTAAATTGCAAATAAATATTTGTTAAATATTAATCACATTATATGTCTAGAATAATTGGTGACAAAATATATGTGATCAACCATAAATGAATAATTATTTAACCATATATGGGAATAATATTTAGTCAACTTGTTAAATAATAAATAATAATATATTATTTAACTGAGATTTTGGATACACTTAGTGTGTGACCATCAAGGCCTCTTTCTCAGTGGAATTAGGAAAAATAGACTAAAGTCCAAGGTTAGAATCTAGAAACACTCCAAGACACCCATAGAGAAAGAAGTTAATATTACAATGACATTATAATTCATATGAATGCTTACTATGTAATATAATCCTTTTTTCATGATATCTCTAATCAAGCAGGTTGCATGTTGGTGCCATCGACCTATGTACACGATGTATCTTTCTTTGAATTCCAATAAATTAAAGTTTCCTATAGAAAACCATGGGTATATATTTATTTAGGCTATATAATTTCAATAAAAGGTCATTAGATATCAACTTATATTAATGAATATAAGGGACAAATCCTTTATAGGATTATTCATTAATACAATAATATTCATGACGCACCCAACATACCCTACATCACTGTGAACATATGTCACCACAGTTTTCATCAATACATAAAAGTACACAACTCATAATAATCATTAAAAATAATCTATAAGTATAAGGATGAATACATTGATCCTAAAATTGGAACATCTAATTACACATATAAATTTGGATTTCCTACTGGTGTGTCTTGTTCTCATAATATTCTACTGGATATTAATAAGGGCGTACGCTATTAGAAGGTTCCTCAAAGTCCTATCAATATTCACCCTTTATAGACTATATAATTTGTGTCTTTAAACTTATATCAACTGTATATAGAACATATATTTAATCATAGTTTCGTAGAACTTCTGGGTTCTCATCGTAGCAGGGAACTACTATGAAATTTTAGTGTGACATCTACTTTTAGGACATTATCATATACAACGTTATGTAGAAGAACAATAATGATGTGATAAAATGTTTATTAATATTAAAAAATATGAATACTAATTATCATAAAGTATAAATAATTTGGTTTTAGGACACCAACTCTAATAGAGTGATAGAGAACAAAATCACAAAGAAGTGAGTGAAGTGAGAATAATCCTTATAAACTAATTAAGGTATAAAGCCTAAATCAGTAGGGGATAAAAAAGAACCATAAATTTATTATAAATGATGGATTTTTTAAAGAAAACTATTTTTATAGATATAGAGTAAAATAGAAGTGTAAATTTAAAAATAGTTTTTTTAAATATTTCATAACTTATTTGAAACAATGAAGTTAAAAGTCACTACTAAAACGGTTTTAATCAAGTGTCTAGGAGAATTTTAAAAAATTATTTGTAAAACAATTTTCAGAAATTGAATCATTAAAATAAATCAATAATTAAATAAAAAAATGTGGAGTCATAGATAAAAATATACATAAGTGAAATGAAATCTATTTTAAAAAACATTTAAGAAAACAATATCCTTTTTCTTTTTGTATAAAAAATAAAAAAACAAAAAATATTAGGAAAATGTAATAATTTATAAAACCATAATTTTTGTAAAGGATCCTGAATAATTAATAATGTTCATGATGAAAGGTAAATCCATTTATGCAGAAAACATTAGAAAGTGATTCTTTGAACACTTTTGTAAAGAAAGTCAAAAATGAATTGTTTAGAAATTTTTTAAAATATCCCTATTAAAATTATGAATAAAAAGTAAATGTTAAACATAAATTGAAATTAAAAAATAATTTAAGTATATAAAATAAAATTATTGAAGTAAAATAATGAATATGGATATGGAGGAAAACGATTCCTGTGCAAAATGGGGAAATAAGTCCAGATTTTATTATGAATATTCTTTTTTTTATATGAGTACCAAAGAGAAGAAAAATGGAAAAAATACCTAAAAACCCCTGAAATATATATTTTAGAAGAAATTATATTGGTTTTAGGAAATAAATAACATGAAATTATTCCCATATAAATTGAAATATTAACAATCCTGAAAAAAATCAAGATTTTATAATAAAACCTCATGTCTTTAGAAACTTTCAAATCAAAAGACATAAAACATTATAAAATGGTATAGTTATATAAATACAATGAATTAAATTAAATAATATGTCAATATATATTAATGAGTTTTTAATAACACCATATAAAATAAATTATGATGCATAATATGAAACATGTATCAAGAAATTGAAATTGAGACAAAGAACCCTTACATGGGATTCGTGTATGGTCAAACATGATCTAACCTTCAAAATAATAAAAAGAAATTTATTAAAAAATTTATTTTGAAAAATTTTAAGTTATATTTTGTTTTTAAGGTTTATTTATTAACACATGTTTTTAATTTATTTTATATTTTTTCATACATCGATCAATTGAGGTTGTTCAAAGAATTTCCCTAAGAATTATTTAATATATTAACCATAATAAAAAGAGTTATAAAATAGTTTCATCATCTAAAGAATGTTCATGAAGTTTTATAGTAATTTTTGATATATTTATGTATTAACATCATAACTTCAAGGTACCTATGGTGATTATTCTAATGGAAATCTTAAAAATATTGTTTTTTTATAATTTTTTATTACATGAAAAGAATTGATTTTATTTGAAAATAGAAATATGTATATGACCGTTATAAAATAATTATCACATATTAAATTTATAATTAATAAATTATAATACCAATATATAAGTTTTTTAAATCATTCATGGAATAAAAAATATAACATTGTTCACATAGGTAAAAAACCAACCCAAACAAGAACATACTATAATAGTTGAATGAGTAAGAACATGTTATTGTATTATGATAATATCAGTTTTAATGAATATTAATGATCTAATTTGCTTTTATTAAATTTATAAATATAATTCAATAATATTTAGATGAATAATATAAATTAATCATAATATTAATAAGATATTAATTACAAAGTGTCTCAGTATGCACGTTTTAGGTGGTTAAATTTCACAATGACCATTTATTTTTAATATTATTTATATAATGGAAAAATTAACTTTAAAAAACCCTAATATTTTCATAAATATAATATTTATTAATTGAATCCATTTTTAAAAGTAGTAATATAAGGTGGGGATGAAAAATCAAAATCATCTTTCATAGAGGTGGTATACCACACGTAATATAACGACGTTTTCATTTTCTAATGGATAGAAGGGAGGTCAATATTGGTAGATCAATAAACATAATAATTTTTATTATTATAATTATAATAATTTAATTATATTATTATGGATAATAAATTTAAATTAGTTGAAAGAAGAAATAAAATCAAGAGAACTTAGTTAAGATAATTACCACTTCCTTGGATATACTCCTTTGGATCACACCTTAAGCTTTCTTAAATTGATATTTTTATGATTAAAAAACCTATAATATGTAAGAAATAGATTTGGGGAGGTATTTTTTCACGAATTTTTTGTGATAATGTGATCAAGGTGAGTGGATAAGTGAGGCAGTGAAGGGATATTTTTATAAGTGAGAGGAGTGGAACTTTTTTAAATAATTATAAAATTTAAATAAATAAATTTCATTTTAAAGGTAATGTTGAAACAAATTATCCTAATTTATTAGATAGGATAATTTATGTCTATAATATACTAATATAATTAATTAGGAACAAGTTTTTATGATATTTGTGGCCTTATCCCTTAGTTTTACCCCCTTTAAACCCCTTTAACCTTTACTATAATGACTTACTTTTACCATGATAAATTATCTTTATAACCAAAAATAAAATTGACCTTAATAAAAAAATTTAATATTAAAATTAAAAATATTAAAACCATTTCATCAAATAAAATTTATAGTGTCATCATAAATTAATTATAATATTCTCTCACAAAATTCATAAAAACAATTTTTTGGAAAATATATTTTTAAAGTATAAAATGAATTTATTCTGATTATTTTCCATAAAATAATCACACAATTAATGTTAATTTTTTTAATGGTATATATTGTCAATAAATTTCACTAAAATAATTTATAGTTAGTTATGAATTTAATTTATTAAAGATAAAAATAAATTACGCATATAAAAACAATTTTATTAAAAATATCTATTTTTTACCATAAAATGATTTTATCATAATTTATAACCAATTTATAATAAATTTATGAATTATCAATCATTTTTATGTGAAAATACTAATTAATATATTTAATACTCTAGATGAGATAAATTTAACTTTTAAATAAAACATATTATATACAATAAAACAATTTTTTGTAAACAAAATATGTATGTTTGGCCATAAATTATTTGATTAGTATTCCTTATCATTAATTAATTATTATATGAATGTTATTAATTTATTTTACTAATAATTAATAGAATTTTATCAATATATTTTATTTATATTATTTTGTTTAAAAGTAATACATTGATAAAAAATATATATTTCATTAAAACCATTTCTCTATAATTAATGGTATTTTCCTACATAAAAAAGATCCTTTTTAATTTTACAAATTCCATTATTTTTTCAATTTTTTTTAATTTATATATATTTTTATTCCTTTAATTTTTTATTTTAATAAACCATTATTCACTTTAGTTTGGTGTCACATGTATCATAAGATATCATTCATACTGGTTTTATTTAAAGGAGAATATATAATAAAATCTAGGGGTATTACATCACCCCTTAAATAAATTTCATCCTCAAAATTTTAATTTATTTGTAATAAAATAAATTTAACTCGACATAGGTATAATTTCATATATATATATATATATATTATCATGATAAGTAATTTATATGTTTCTACTAGGATTCTTAGTATTTATTAATTAAATATTTCTAAAATCATGTTTGTACCATTATAAAAATTAAACATTTAAATGAGTTTATAAAAGGATACAATGATAGTCGAGTGATATTTTCCACATAAGAATCAACATCTTTATATTCCTATTTCTTTAATTTCATGAATTATTTTACAATCTAGATAGATAAAATGAGATAATATACTTACTTTATTTCTTTTCATCTTATGAGAGTAATTTTATACTTTGGATGTGTTTCAATATGTTTTCCACCTCTGTTTTATCTAATATTTTAAATGATGATAAAAGTGATGAATTTATCATTTATGGAACACATAAATCAAAATTTAATGGATCATAATATCTATAAAATAATTACATGTTTTTCTTCTAGTCTCATATATTTACTAAAATCAAAGTGGTTAGCATAATTTAAGATAACACTCAGTATAAATAAAACTTTATATTAATAAGTAATACATTAATCTTAGTAACCTCAAAAATAATTTCCAAAATTCAACTTAAATCATTCCATAAATCCCTAACCCCTAAAAATATTCAAATTATGCTTAACCAAATCTGAAACCAAAAATTCAGAATGATTTGATCACATTTTCTTCCAAAATCAACTTAACATTCATCTAAAGAATTATTGAACCTCCACAATCATTGAAAAATACTGTTTACTATATCCTAAAAAAATATCATAAAAATATATCCTTACAGATATATATTAATCTACTCCAAACTTATCCGAATCACCTTGAGATCAAATTATGCTTTAATCACCAGGGTTATCCATACCACTAAACTTATATTCCAAAAAATAATTTATCTCATTCTACCAATTAACCATAATGAAATGAAATATAAACTCAAATGGTAATATATACCTCAAACATGTATTCTTCTTAAAACCCATTTATCATTTCCTAAAACACCATTAAACATCTTATAATATAATCACATAAAACGTTAAAAGGGTATTTATACCTTTTATATAATGATCAACATTAAATTTATCAAACATGGATGATATTAATAATTATAAAATTATCCTTAAATTATAAAATAATAACCTTTAAAGTTCTCTAAACCTTAATCTGAATCCAAATGAGATGCCTGAAACTCATACTCCTTAATGTGGTGCTAAAAATGTATTTTTCTGCATACTTTCTTAATAACAACTGACGAGTACCTATTTTAATCATCCATAATTAAAAAATTAAATGAAATTATTGAGTCACTTATATAAATAGAAGATTTTTATTTTTATATCTTTAGATAATTAGGATATACATTACTTAAAAAACCCATATCCTTCTCAAATAATGGACATTTTCCCACCATACCCATATTTTTTATTCTATAAAAATCCTTCAACCTCTCCCCCAAAAATATCCATGCGTAATAATATTTTAGAAAGATAATCTGTATTACTCTTAATCATAAACTAAGGAAATGGAAACATAATAAGGGAGTTACACCCCAACCCCAGATACTCTTATTTTATTCTTTTCTTAGTCTTGGATTTTTTTTCGAGGTTTAGGTTTGAGTCTCGATCTAAATTTATAGTTTTTGATGTTTTTGGGAAGTTTTTTAGGGGAAGCACAGTTACTGCATGGTTAGTGGTAACCGTAAGGTTTACCACATGACAGATCTAGTGAGAATAACTTACCGCACAGCTTGCGCATGACCATGTAGTAAGTCCCAAGTAACAGTGTTCCTTTTCTTATGTGGGTAGAGAGCTCCACACAGTTACTGCATGGTTTTGAAAACCTTACGGCCAAACCATGTGGACATGTTAGGTCATTAAAAATCCTATTTATATTTTCCCTCTCTCTCATTTTAGGACCTAGATTGGGATCTTCCTCCTCCCTCTCATTTTGGAACCCCAGGGGGTCCTCCCTAGCCCTCCTCTCTTACCTCCAATCATCTATGGATTCCTCACTTCGGTTTTGAGGTAATTTATTAGGGTTGTTGTGTGGATTTCCCTCCTCTCTCTCTTCCCCTCTTCCTTTCATGGTTTTATTTGGGAGTATCCCTTTTGGATGAACCCTAATGTATAGGGTTTGGGTTTGGGTGATGATTCTTTTGATTTAGGTTATGTGGATCATCCATGGGGAGCTATTATCCCTCTTCTTGAAGTTTTATCTCATTATCACTTGGTTTGAGGTAGGTGAATCCAACAGTTCCTTTCCAAAATGATTCTTTGTCACTTTAATGTTTTCAATTGCTTCCTAAATGATATTAACACCTTTATTACACCCATGGATAGATGTAAATGGTATTTGGTGATGATTTATTTGGTTAAAAATAGATTTAAATGGTGATTTGTGTAAAATTATTATGTTTAAGGAACCTACGGTTATGGTTTAGTGATGTTGTGGTATACTTTAAGTGTAAAAATGTCTTTGAAATGGGTTTTATAGTTTTAAGGTGGATGGTTATGTTCTTTTAATAACATAAGTGGTTGGATTGGGTTTCAATATAAGTGGTGACTTTAAAATAATGGTTTCCAAGTTCCTTCTTGGATTTTGGTGTGCCATTGGATGTTGTCACATCCATGGGTACACTAGGTGAACACATGTATGTGCTGTCAAATAAAGATAGCAATCAATAAATGGTTTTATATTTAAAACACGGTTTCTTAAATGGTTTGTAGACTTAAAATAAGGTTTATTCCCTTGTGTGATTCCTAAAGAAGTTTTTAAATGAGTTTTTATAAAGTATTTTTTCAAGTATTTTGTAAAGAATGGGTTTTAATGTGTTATTTATGGATTGTCCATTTGAATTTGATCATTTTTTGGATGTTTGTTTGGATATTAAAGGATCGTTTGGCAGTGTAAAAGTGAAAGTGGTGTTTTTTTGATATTTTGGTAATTTTCTTGGACACTTTTAATTAAAGGACTATTTGGAATATCCTATTCAAAGATGGTTTTTATGAAAATATCTTGAGAGGACTATGGTTTAGCAATGTGTGTTCCTAGTTTGAAACCCAAAATGTTTTATGAAATCTTTTGAATGTTTAATGGTATAGAGGACAGGTTGGCACCTTGGTTTATGAAATGTATATTCATGTACATGGGGAACCTTTATAGGAGGGATTTACATTAGGGGTTATCATATATTAGTGTCTATGTTTTGGGTAGGCAAGTGAAGCAGTGATAGCCTTGCAGAGTCATGTGTGTGTTGGAATCTTACTTACATAGTATTATTATCACCACCATGTATTCCTGGTAAACTTTTAGACGATCGAGTGACAGTTTCTTACCAGCCCTAATTAGATGGGTTAGTGCCCCTAGTAGGTATAGAGGCCATATGGGAGTTTCTTCTGGTTTTATCCTGAGGGCGATTAGTGGGTCATAGACTGTGGGGGCTTCACCATACGTCGATAGGTGGTTCCAAACTGAGTACATCCAGGGGTTGTCTTGGGATGTTAAGGATTTCTCATAGTTATTATTCTTATTTATTGTTTACTTTCTTCTGTATTATCTTCCAGCATATACTATTCATCTATTTCTATTTGGACTGCCCGAGTTTTCCTTATTTTGGATTCTGTTTATAAAATAGTAATTGGTTTTAGAAATGGTATGTGGTGTGAATTGGGTTTTAAAAAGGGAAAATGATATTTCTTTATTAAAATTTGAAAAACCTACTTTTATAATTACATTTCAAACTAGTGTCCTTGGACTATTTTGGGAAAGGAGAATCTTGGATTTAGTGGTTTATCTTAGCATCCCTACTGAGCATCTTAGTGACCATGACTATTTTATCATTTTAGTTGCAGGTTTAGCTTTTTTTCAAGCCTTCTGGTAGGTGATCGTTGTAGAACATATTCAGTTTAGTGGTTGGAGGTGATGAAGAGGTCACAAGAAGATCATAGTATCATGGATTTATTTTTAGTTTGTTCCTTTTTGTTTCCACTTGTTTAGTTGTATCATGTATTTGGGAAAACTTTTTATTTATTAATGTTCAGTTGTTGGTTCTCATGGATTTTTGGATTACCTTTATTATTTTGATCCTAGTTAGTTTTTTTGGGCTTAAATCATTCCCAGGTGTATGTTTTGATTCCAGACACTAGTTTCTATCCTGGGGGGGGGGGGGGGGGTTGGGAATGTCCCTCGGGATATGCCGCAGACCGACTCGGGTGATCGGTTCAGCTTGGAACTGGGTTGGTTTGTAAAAAAAATGGTATCAGAGGAGGTTATTGATATTTGGGGTGTCTAGTAGAAGGAAATTAAGACTTTTGGGGATAAAGAGGTATGTAATGGGTTCGTACATGATCACCACTTCTCGTGACGAAACCCGAGTTACCTGGGTTAGTCTGAATTTTGATTCATTGTCCTGATTTTGGAATGAAGGATGACAACGGAGGAAAGCTAGTGTTATGCCCTGATATGACATGGATTAGTTACCCATGTGGAGTCTGGGAACATAGTTTAAGATTCTCCTAGTTGTTGATACTTAATTAGGGCATGGCTCACTACCTTGTCGTGAGGTTAAGCAAAACTAATAGTCCCTAATTCCGGTGGTTCATTATGAGTTGTGCTTCGTTTTGATCTCGGTTGGTGTTAGAGAGTTTTTTTAAGATGAAATTAGTTTTTAAATGGAAAAGGATTTATTTAAAATGTTTTTGAAATCTATAAAATGGGGTTTCATCCTGGGGGGGGGGGGGGGTTGGGAACATCCCTTGGGACATGCCGTGGACCGGCTCGGGTGATCGGTTCAGCTTCGAACTGGGTTGGTTTGTGAAAAAATGGTATCAGAGGAGGTTATTGATATTTGGGGTGTCTGGTAGAAGTAGATTAAGACTATCGGGGATAAGGAGGTAGGTAATGGGTCGGTACCTGATCACCAAATTTCATGATGAAACCTGAGTTAGGAGGGGTAGTCAGAATTTTGAGTCATTTTTTTTTGATTTTGGAATGAGGGATGACAATGGAGGCAAGCCAGTGTTATGCCTCGATTTCACATGGAGTAGTAACCCATGTGGAGTCTTGGAACATGGTTTAAGTTTCTCTTAGTTTTTGATACTTACTTGGGGCATGGCTCACTACCATGCTGCCATGTTTAGCATAACTACTAGTCCCTTATTCAGGTGGTTCATTGTGAGTTGTGCCTCGTTTTGATTTTGGTTGGTGTTAGAGAGTTTTTGTAAGATGAAATTAGTTTTTAAATGAAAAAGTATTTATTTAAAATGTTTTTTAAATCTATTAAAAGGGTTTTAAATGAGAAAGTATTCCAATTTGTAAATTTGGTAAATGATTGGGTTTTGATGAAGAAAAGAAGGATGTAACCCTTGGTGTTCTTTCTGAAGGATTTAATGTGTGTGGGTGTGTGGGAAAAGTGTGTGGGGGAACTTATTTTTGGGATATGTAAATGGAAATGGATGGAAACACATGTGATGGTTCGTAGGATACCACAATTGAGTTTTTAAAATGAAAATGGTTTGGAAATTTGTTTCCCTTGGAATGCGGATCTTTGACTTGTGAAAAGTGGATTTTTTATTTGAAAAATAGCCTTGGGATAAGCGAGTTTTCATATTTAAATGAAAAATGGTAATTTTGAAAAGAGGATTTTGGTTATGTTTAATTTTGTTCCCATGACAGTTGTTTTGGCTCAGGGTGTGCTTTTTGAATTGTGATTTGTCTTGATTCTAGTTTTGGTTGTGTCCTTTGTGCTCTTCGAATTATGCCACCCCAGAAAGGTTCCTAATTTTTCTAATGTTTCATTACAAGTTCCTAAGTTTTCATGGATCCTATCTTTTATGGAGTTTGAGGTTTTTAGAGGCAGTGGAGTGGTTTTGTGGGAGTAGCTTATGTATTAAGGTTGTTGGGAACTCTCGAGGTTGTTAAAGTTCACATTGTTTCAATTTTGTTGAGAGTTTAGTTTTGGATCAGGGGAGGCTGGACGTCCCATCATTGTTGGAATTTGGGGCAAGGTTAAAGGGTGAATGACTTTCATGAGGATTCCCCATCTAGCGAGTGGGGTGTGCCAGAGGAACCTATTTCTAAGAATTTTTTATTGGTTATGGAATCCAGATCATCAGACCATTATCTTGCGTGTCATCAGTATGGATGTTTCAGACATTTCAAGTCATCTTGTCACATCCCGCTAAAGTATTTCTATCATTGTGGCCGTTCAGGTCCCCAGAGAAAGTTCTTTAGGATGCATCTTTCAAAGGAGTTTTGTTTGGTGGATGCTAGTGCATAACTGTGAGGCATAAGATGCTTATGCCATCGGATCCCAAAATTCATGTCCTGGGGTGAAGCTCCCACAAAATCTGGTGTTACTGGCAGTGTGTTGATCCTCATATTAGTTCTTTTTTACATAATGGGATAGAAATTTTTAAGTTTTCTTGTTCTTATCTTTCATCCGTCGTAGTTCCTTGAATCTTTTGTTTTTCTTAAAGTGAGCTTGGATATTGTGCATGTTGTTTTAATGAATCTCATTTGGGGATGTTTGGGTTCCAAGAGTTGGGTGGATTGTGTTTCGGTCCCACCATCTTAAATGATTTTTTCTTGAGATTTTACCCCTAGTGTTGTGGGTTTTGGATAGGTTATATAATTTTTGGTTCTCACAGTGATGTGTCCACCCCTTTACGAAGGGATATTGGTATTTATAGGAAGTTTTCCCATTTCGGTGTCTTTAAATTCCAGGTTGATTCATGATAGGTTTTTATATGTGAATTCTTGTGGTAGAGTTGTTATTCTCAAGCTAAAGGAGTTGGTTTTTTCTAGGTTAAGAGTTTCTTAGTTTCTGGTTGAGGTAAGGCCACTATTGATTGATTTGAATATGTTGGGTGATATTATATTGCGAGTTCCCGCATTTACCCCCTTGAGAGTGGTGTGTTGGTGTTTTGAGTTTTTCTTGATAGTTGATTTCTTATGGTGGGGAGAACCCTCTCGTGTTTCCCCCTTGTTTTGAGTTTTGGTTTCTTTTTGAATCCGTTGGGTGTGACATGTGGAGAGTAAGGTCATCCTGGGATCTTGGTTTTTCTCAGTCTAGGTTGGGCACAAACTCGAGTATTGGTTACCGTTTAACTTGGTGACTTTATGGGGGTAGAAAGTGTCTATGGTGGGGATACATTTCACACCCTAACATCATATAATATTTTATTTTATCCTTTTCCTTCTCTTGGATTGTTTGGTCAAGGTTCATGTTTGATTCTCGATCAAAATTTTGAGTTTGTGAAGTTTTTGGGATGTTTTTCCGGGGGAGCACAGTTACTACACTGTTAGTGATAATCGTGCAGCATGGTAGTGTGGATGATCCAGTGGGACAAAACTGACCGCTCGAATTGTGCACAACCATGCGGTAAGTCCTAGATTGTCGTGCGCCTTTTCTTCCATGGATAGAGAGCTATGCACAATAACCACTTGGTTTGGAAAACCATGCGGACGTGCCAAGTCATTAAAAATACTATATCCATTTTACATCTCTATCATTTTGGCCCTAGCTAGAGATCCTCCTCCTCTCTCTTGTTTTTGACCACCATGGGGTCCTCCCTATCCCTCCTCTCTTGCCTCCAAACATCTATGGATTCTCCCACTTCGTTTTTGAGTTAGGTTTTTAGGGTTTTTGTGTGGATTTACCTCCTCTTTATCTTCCACTCTTACTTTTCTTGGTTTTCTTTGGGATTATCCCTTTTGGACGAATCCTAATGTCCAAGGTTTGGGTATGGGTGATGTTTCATTTGATTTTGGTCATGATGATTATCCATGAGGCCCTATACTCCCTCCCCTTGATGTTTTATCTCATTCATTGGTTTAAGGTAGGCGAATCCAACTTATACTTTTAGGAATGACCCTTTGTCACTTTTATGATTTCAATTTCTTCCTAAATTTTATTTTCAAATTTATTATACACATGGATCGATGTAAATGATTTTTTGGTGTTGATTTATTTTGTTAAAAATATCTTTCTGTGGTGATTTGTGTAAAATGCCTAGGTTTAAGGCACCTCAGGTGTTTTTTTAAATACCTTTATTATTCTAAAGAAAAATTGGGGATTTATATGAACTGTTTAGCTTGCCTTAAGTGGTGATGGTAGTTTCTTGTTTGTTAACTTGGTTTCATGTGTATGGGTTGGTGATGTTGTGGCATACTTAAAGTGTAAAAATTTCTTTTAAAGGTGTTTTGTGGTTTAAGGGGGATGATTACATTCTTTTAATAACATAAGTGGTTTGATTGGTTTTCAATGCAAGTGGTGACTTTTAAATAATGGTTTTCAAGTTCCTTCTGGGATTTTGGTGTTGCATTGGATGTTGTCACATCTATGGCTGCACTAGGGGCACACATGGATGTTCTCTCAAATGAATATAGTACTCAATAAATTATGTTCTCTATTAAAAAGAGGTTTCTTAAATGGTTAGTCACCTTTAAATAAGGTTCATTCCTTTGTGTGATTCCTAAATAAGGTTTTAAATGATATTTTATTAAGTATTGATTCAAGTGTTTTAGAAGGCATGGTTTTTAATGTGTTCTTTAAGGCTTGTTCATATGGATTTGAACATGTTTTGGATGTGTGTTTGAATATTAAGGGCCTATTTGGAATTGTAATAGTGAAAGTAGTGTTTTTATGATATTCTGGTAATGTTTTAGACATGTTGAGTTGAAGGCCTGTTTGGAACTTCCTATTAAAATATTTTTCATTGCAAATATCTAGGGAGGGCTGTGGTTTGGCAATGTTTGTGCCCAGTTGACCTGAAATGTTCTATGAAATGTTTTTAATGTTTAATGGTATAGAGGCCCTGTTAGAACCTTATTTTATGAATGAATATTCATGTACATGGGGCACCATTTTAGGAGGGATTTCCCATAGGGGTTATCATATATCGGGGTCAATGTTTGGGGTTGGTAAGTTTAGTGGTGACAACCAAGATGAGTCACATGTATGTTGGAATCCTACTTACAAAATATTATTATCACCACCATGGGTTCTTAGGAATCTTTTAGATGATCGAGTAATGGTTTCTTACCAGTCCCAATTAGACAGGTCAGTACCCCTGGTAGATATAGAGGCCAGGTGGAAGTTGTCACTAGTTTTTTCACATGGTTGATCAATGGGTCATAGAATATGGGGCTTCACTATACACCTATAGGTGGTTCTGAACCGTGTATGTCCAGGTGTTGTCTAGGGATGTTTAGGATCAACCATGGTTATTATTCTTATTAATTTTTTACTTTCTTATGTATTAGATTCCAACCTGTACTATTCACCTGTTTCTTTTTTGCACTGCTCAGGTTTTCCCTATTTTGGATTCTATTTATAAAATGGTAATTGGTTTCAAAAATAGTATGTGGTGTGTGTTGGGTTTGAAAAAGGGTAAATGATGTTGTTTTATTAAAATATGGAAAACCTGATTTTATAATTGTATTTCAGACTAGTGTCCTTGAAATATATTGGGAAAGGAAAAACATAGATTTTATGGTTTATCATTGCATCCCTACTGAGTATCTCACTGCTCATGCCTATTTTATCATTTCAGTTGAAGGTTCAGCTTTTGTTCAAGCTTCCTAGTAGGTTCTCATGGTAGAGAATATTATATTTAGTTGTTGGAGGTGAACAAGAGGTCACATTGAGATCGTAGTGGCGTGGATTCATATTCAGTTTGTTCCTTTTTGTTTCTGCTTGTTCAGTTGTATCATTTATTTGGACCGACTATTTATTTATTTATTTTTATTTTTTGGTTCTCATGGATTGTTTGATTCTGTTTATTAATCTAGTCATGGTTGGTTTCTTTTGGGCTTAAATTGTTCCCAAGTGTTTTTTTGATACCTGACACTAGTTTCCATCATCGGGAGATTTGGAATGCCCCTCAGGACTTTTTGTAGACTAGCTTAGGTGACCAGTTTAGGGTCGGGCTAGGTTGGTTCTTGACAAAGGGTGAGCTTAGATTCTCGTTAAGGGTTGCGTACAATGGAAACTATCACAATGAAAAAAACTTGAGTAATATGAAAGGAATAAATAATAACAAAATAATTCCATATATCATTTAACATGATAATTAAATGCAACCATGGATATCAAAATAATGAAAATAATCACATAGACATAAATAATTGTCTTCATAGTGTTGAAAGTCACAAATCTGAACATCTTAATATTACTGTCATGGACTTGGATAAGGACTTATCAATAATCTAATCCATATAATCAAGGATTCAGTTAAGATTTATAATTATATTTGAAGAAATATACCAAATACCCATTCCAAATTTTCTCATGATACCTCCTCATTGCATTAAGAGGTTATATAATTTTGATACCACCCATAAATAAACATATCCAATGTAATCATAAAACATTGAATGAAAAATAAAATAAATAATAAATATTATTTAGTAATAAATAAATTTCCATATTGAAAAAACATATATAAAAAAATCGAATATTTCCTATTACATAATCAATCTTCCTTAGTAATCAATAATCAACCACATGGAACTAATAAGTGTATGGATTATAAATATTTTCCAAATCAATAAATGAACTATATTTGTTGATGAACACACTGAAATCTGATTTATATATGAAAGGGTATTCACACCATATAGATTAATGCATATACAAAAAAGTAAATACTTGAAAAAGTGTTTAATACATCCATGATAAAAAATATATATATCAAATATTAATATAAAGTTAAAAGAATGATATAGAGTGATAGAGAACATAATTTCAGAGAAGTGAGTGAACTAAGAATAAACTGTATACATTGATTAATGTATAAAACATAAATCAGTAGGTGATAAAATGAGACCATCAATTTATCAAAAATGGATATTTTTTTTGAAAATTCATATATTTTGGTTTATATATTGTAAAATAAAAGTGAAACATTAAAAATATTTTTCTTTAAAGATTATTTAACATTTTTTTCAAAAATACATTTGAAATCCACTTCCCAAACTCTTTATCATAAGGTGTCCAGGAGGATTTTCAAAAAATATTTTAAAAAAATTTAAAAATTTTGAATCTAGAAAATAAATCATTCTTAGGTAATAAATTGTGGAGTGGTAAAAATATACACAAGTGAAATTAAATCTCATTTCAAATTTTTTTATAAAATCAGATCCTTTTATTTTTGAATAAATATAATTTTTTTGAGGAATAATGAGAACACATATTAGTTTTTAAAACCATAAAACATGAAAATTAATCTAAATAATGAAGAATGGTCATGAATATTAAAAATATGTTCTTGAAGAAAACGTTAAAACAATGTTCTTTTTGTACTTTTGTAAAAAAAAATCAAAAATTTCTTATTTGAAAAATGTTAAAAAAATTTAAATTTAATATAAATTAAAATTTAATATAAATTTACCTCAATAAATCATTTAATTATATAAATAAAAATTCTTGATTAAAAATAAAGAATATGGATATAGAGAAAAAATATTCCCGTCCAAAATGGAGAAACAAGGCTAGCTTTTATTATAAAGATTTTTTTAGTACATTTGAGTAACAAAGTGATGAAATATGGAAATAATACTTACAAAATGAATAAATAACTAGATTATAAGAAAATATATGGGTTTTAAGATGGAAAATATATATAATTCCCCTAATAGAAATTGAATGATAAACAATGATATAAAATGATATAGTTATATAAATACCCTAAATTAAATTAAATAACATGTCAAACTATATTCATTGGGTAGTGTTGGGAAAACAATCTATCAATGTAACATTATAGTGTCTGTGGGTTGATTTTGTTTGTTGAAAAAGTATGTGGACAAGGTTCATTGTGGAGTTACAACATGGTTTTTGACTAGGTATGTTGAAAAATCTCCATGAAAAAGGAATGGATTTTCTGGAGGTGGTACAAAAAGTCGGGTACACAAGGTGGCATAGTTTCCCAATGTTTTCCAAATTTTTAGAGTCCAAAATTTAAAGTAGGACTAAAGCTTTTCAAAATTTTGATTTCTATGAATGAATCATAAAAGTATGAAAAATTCATAAGTTTTCAGAAGGTTTGGTGCTTAATGAAATTTCAGTGGTTTGTGATGGTATAAAACTTTTTGAAATAAGTATGCACGTGATGGAAAGATGGTAAAAATATACAAATATGAGAATCTTTGATAATATGAAAATTTGGTGGATTCTTTGCAAGTATAGGGAGGTTCATGAACAAGAATCAGGAGCTTAATGAAAAGATGGACGAAAACATGGAATATTTGTGAATTCGAGGAAACTTCTATAAATAGGCCTCAACCCACTTCATTTCAATAGAGAAACCCTTAATAAAAATCAAAAGGATTTGAATTCACAAAGGTTATTTTCAAAGGTTGTTCTTGTTAAAAAGTTCATTAAGAAAGGTTGTTTGTGAAGGTTATGTAATCTAAAAGAAATTTATAAGCATCATAAAAGTATTGAGCGTAATTAAAGTGTTGATATTCATAAAGGATAAGTGATATATGTGAAAGGAGGGTTCTTCATGATAGATCTTTGAACTTCATGAAAGTTTTGGGGTTTATTAAAGAAGTATATTCTTTTAAAGAATCTTGCATTTTCAAGAATGCTATGTGAGATTCTCAAAAGAAATAATCACCACGAAAGGGCTGAATAAGGATTTTCTAGTTAATATGTGGAAATGTGCTATTAATCTAGTGGATTAAATTATAACTTAATGATACACCAAATGATGTGTAAAACATATTGATTTAAGTAGATAAAAGTATAATCATATGATGGAGTAGTGAACACACTTTAGTTGAGAGAGAAACGAGATTTCAAATTTTGATTGGTTGTAAAATAGAAGGGACATTGAGTCCACTCAAAACCTTGTATTGGCAGTGATATTTAGTTGATATTGTACATAAGAACATTTACTTTGTATGATATTTGGACATATCCCAGTGAGGGTGAAACAAGTAAAATTGGTGTGTCGTATGCATATTTTAATTCTCATATTTTTCTCTACTACAGGAAAGAGAGAGAAGAGTGTTTTGGTTAATGGCAGAACAAGATCCAAAGAGATAGTATTTTTAATCTCTTATTCATGAATTCACCAACTCTTAAGGTATTTAACCTAGTTAGACTAATATTTAGTAATTATACTATATAAAACAAATCATGGTGAACAATATGAAACATGTATTAAGAAATTTAAATTCAGAGAAATAACCCTTACCTTGGATTCTTTTAAAGTCATAAATTTTATAAACTACCGAATAATCAAATTAAATTTATTAAATATTTTTATTATGTATTTTTTCTTTAATGTTTTATTTTTTATCTTTCATTTATTATCACATGTTATTTATTTATTATGTATATCATTCTTATATCCACCACTTGAGGTTGTTCGATCAATTTCTCCAAAACCGCTTCAGTATATTGACCTTGGTAAAAGGTGTTATAAAGCAGTTTAATCATATTTGTAATTTTAATTAGGTTTAATTTATTTGTTTTATATAATTATGGAGTTACATGATCACTTAATAGAACTTATAGTGATGATTCACATGAAAGGCTTAAAAATATTATTTTCATTAGAAATTTCAATTACATACAATGAATTGATTTTATTTGTGATTAAAAATAAGTATATAACCATTAAATAATCATTAAAAATATTAAACTAAATTTTATTATATAATATTACAAATTTACAAGTTTTATTAATAATTTGTGAAATATACATTTTAACATCATTCATGCAGGTGGTAAAACCGACCAAAACCAGAACCTGCTATAATGGTTGAATGATTTAGAACATGTTATTGTGTAGAGATAATATCACCTTTATAGAAGCTTAATTATTTACAAATAATTTTATTATAGTGATAAATTAAAATCAATAATATGTGGATGAAGAAGATAAATGAAAGTGAATAGTAAGAAGTTATTACTTACAAAGTGTCTCGGTATGCACGTTTTAGGTGGTTAAATTTTACGATGACCATTTATCAGAAATGTTTTTTAATATAATAGAAAAATTATCTTTATAAAACCTTAATAATTTTAAAAATATCATATTTATTTATTTAATTCATTTATATAACCATCCACATAAGGTGGTTATGAAAAATGAAATACGTTGTTCATGGTGGTGGTGGTCCTCACATAACACGATGTCGTTTTCATTTTCCAATGGATGGAAGGGTGGTAGATAATGGTTTTCATAAAAATAATAAAATTTAAGATTATTAAGTATATTTAATTCATCATATTATTATGGTTATAATATATTTGGATGATTTTAAAGAATAAAAAAACTTAAAAGAACTTAGTTAATGAAATTACCACTTCTTTGGATATACTCAATTATATCACACCATAATCATCATTAGATTGGTCTATTTATGAGACTATAACCTCTAAGACATGGTAAAAATATTTTTATAGGTTTTAATTTTGTTTTTTCACACTATGGTGCTCAAGGTGTGTGTATAAGCGAGGTGGTGAAAGTTAATTTTATAATTTATAGGAGTGACACTTTTTTAAATTCTTAAAACTTTAAAATCAGTAAATGTAATTTTCAAGGGAAAGGGGATGAAGTTAGCAAATTTATAATATTGGATAGTAGAGTAATGTAATCCACTCAAAATATCAATTAAGGATTTTTTTTATTTTTTTGGCCTCATCCCTTAGTTGAACCCCCATTTTACTCTTTTACCATTTTTCGTGGCTAGTAAATTTGACCATGAAAACCTGAATTTATTTCAAAAAAGATTTTTTTTTAATTTGAATATTCATAATCCTTATATAAATACTATTTCATAAAATGAAATTCATAAAGGTTTCAAAAATTAATTCTAATATATGCACACAAAACAGATAAAAACCATTTTCAGAAAAGAAAATACTTGTAAAGCATAAAATGAATTTATTCTCATTCCATACATCTAATTATCAATAAATGAATATTAATTTATTTCATGGTATATATTATCAAAAAAATTGACTGAAATCACTAAACACTGTTGATTAATTTAATTTTTTAGTGATTGAAATAAATTACACATATTGTTTTGAAAAATATATCTTTTTACCAATATATGATTTTATCATCATTTATAGACAACAATTAATCAATGTATAAAGGATTAATATTTTTTTAAATTTATAAACAAAAAATTTCTATAAATTTAATACTCGAAATAATATAAATTTAGTTTTTAAATGAGATGGATAATATAAAATAAAAACTATGCTTGTACACAAAACATTTCTCTTTGGCCATGAATTCTTAGATTAATATTATTTATCACGACTTAATCATTATATAGTTATTATTAATTCATCTTAATAATCATTAATATAATTTTATCAATATATTTTCCTTATATGATTTTCCTTAAATTATTACATTTATCAAAACTATATATTTCATCAAAAGAATTTCACTAGAATTAATTTTATTTTGCTATATAAAATAGAACTCTTTTGACTTTACAAAATAATTTATTTATTCAGTTATAATTTATTTAAATATCTTTCAATGCATTTTAATTTTTTATTTTAAAAAATCACTGTTAAATTTAGTTCGGTGTTTCATGTGTCCCAATCTATCATACATATAGGTTTTATTTAAATCAAAATACATACTAAACTCTCATGGTGTTACATTATACCTAATTACATAAATTATATCTTCATAATTTTTATATGAACAAACCAAAATTAATGTATCTTGAGATAATTATAATATCATATACATTTATGATCATTAGAAGTAATTTCTTAGTTATTACTAGGAAACATTGTGTTTCTTAATTAAATATTTGAAAAACCATATATATGCCATTATGAGATTCATACATATAAATAATTTTCCAAATGAATAACTTTATAGAAGAGTGATATTTTACACATATGATTCAATATATTTATCTTCAGATTTAGCAACTTTGAATTTTTTTACCATTGAAATTGAGAATATGAGAAAATATGCTTTATTTCTTTTGATACTATAACTTTAATTTCATCATTCAGCTCTATTTCGACCAGTTTTCCACCTATGATTCCTCTCGTATTTTAATTGATAAATAAAAATGATGAATTTTTCATGATTTAAGAATATAAATAAAATTTTAATTGATTATAAGATCCATAAATTAATGACAAGTTATTCCTCTTGTCTCAACCATTTACTAAAACCTAAAAATGGTTAGAATAACTTAAGATAATACTCAATATAAATAAGCCATCATGTTAATAAGTAATAAATTAATTTTAAAAACCTCAAAAATAACATCCAAAATTAAACTTAAATCCTTCTATAAATAGATAAACCCTTAAAATATTGAAATTATGCTTGACCAAATCTGAAACCAGAAAATCTGAATGATTTGGTCACATTTTTATCCAAAACCGACTTAACTTTCATCTAAAAAATTATTATAGAAAAATAATAATTAAAAATGTTCCTTAATAAATTATAAATCCATAAATCATAGAAATATATGCTCCAAAAAATATATTAATATACCCAAAAATAACATGAATCACCTTGACATAAAATTCTGCTTTAATCCCTAGGGTTATCCATACTGCTCAATATATATTTCCAAAAAATCAATTATCCAATTTTCCAAATTATCCCTAATCAAATCACATACAAACTCAAATGATAATCTATAAATAGATAATACATTCTGTATAAAACATAATAAATATTTAAAAATATCATTAATCATCTTAGAATGTAATCACATAAAAACCCAAAAGGGTGTCTATATATTTGTTCTTTTGATCAACCTTAAAATTATCATTATTGGATGGGGTTTATATCTATTAAATTATCCTTAACCAATAATTTACTAACCTCTAAAGTTAAATTAACCCTAATTTGATACCAAATGATATTCCCCAGAGTCATACTCTTGGATCTAAAGCTAAAAATTTAATCTTTACATATTGACTTAATACCAACTAATGAGCCCCAAATTTGATCATCTTTAATTAGAACATCAAAAAAATTATTGGTTCACTTAAATAACCAAGAATTTTTTAGGTTTATATCTTATGATAACTAGGAAAGCCATTACTTAACAAAACCCACATCTTTCTCACCCAATGATAAATTTTCACACTATACATAGATTTATTTATTCCATAATAAGTCCTCAACATCTTCCAAAACAATTTATATGCATGATAATCTAATAGAAATATCATTTTTATTACTCTTATTCATAACATGGGGAAATGGAAACATAATAAGGGTGATCTCAAATACTTAGTAAAGATTCCATAATGTGGAAACTATCATAGTTAAAAAACATGAGTAATATTATATGAATAAATAATAATCATTTAACACCACATATATTTTAACATGAGTCTGAAATATATACATGGATAACATAATAATGTAAATAATCATATGGACATTAATAACTATCTTCGTAGTGATGAAATTTGTAATTCTAAACATCTTAACCATACTATAAAGGCTTTAGCTAATACATTGTCAATAATTTAATCCATTCAATTAAGGACTCAACCAATTAATTATAATTATATATGTAAGATTATTCCAAATACCAATTCTAATTTTTCTCCCATGAGACCTATCTGATGCCTCAAGAAGCTATAAAACTTCAATCCCCACCTGCCACTAAACATGTCCAATGAATTCACCATATATTGAATGAACAATATAATACATAATAAATATTTCATGGTAATCCAAAAATAATTGATTTGAAACATCATGTATAAAAAACATAAATATTTCATGGTACATAATCAATCTACCATATTAATCAATAATCATCCATAATGAATTAATAAGTAGATGTGTAATTAACATTTTTCTAATCAATAAATGAACTCTCTTTGTTGATGAACACCCTATATTCTAATTTATGTATGAGAGGGTATTCAAACCATATAGGGTAATGGATATATGAATTATTAAATATTATAAATGGTATAGAATAAATCCGTAATAATAAATAAAGTGGATATGAAGAAGAAACATAAAGTAAAAAGAATATTGGAGAGCGATAAATAATATAATCACAAACAAGTGAGTGAACTAAGAATAATAATTTTACAAAAATTTAGGTATAAAAATTAAACCATTAGGGAATTAAAGGAGTCCATACATTCATAATAAATAAAGGGTTTTTATTAAACTCAAGTCTTTTGGGAGATATACTGTAAAATTAAATAAAAATATTAAAAATAAATTTCTTTCAAGATTTTGTATCTTTTTTGGGAAAATGAAGTTAAAATTCAAACCCAAAAATATTTCCATGTGGTGTCAAGGAGAGTTAACAAAATAATTTGTAAAGTAATTAAAAAAAATATATTCTTGATAATAAACTATTCATAATTAATCAAATTTGGAGTGGAATATAAAAATATATGAAAGTGATAAAAAATCCCTTTTCAAAAGTTTTATGTAAACAATATCATTTTTTTTATAAAAACAAAAAATTAAGTAAATAATGGGAATATATATTGTTAAAAACCAGAAAAATGTGTAAATTAATCTATATAATGAATAGTGGTTAGGATTGTGGAAAATCAATTAATGTAGAGAAAATTAAAAAAGAGATTATTTTCACATGTTTATAAAGAAAGTAAAATATGATTTGCTTTAAAAATGCTAAGAACATTCCTTTTAAACTTTTAAAAAGAAATTTAAATTAAAAAAAATTGATCGTATGAAATCATTTAAGTATAAAAAACATTCTTGAATCGAAATAAAGAATATGGATATAAAGGAAAAATATTCATTACTAAAATTGGGAAATATAGACATATTTTGTTACAAACATTCATTTGGTTTATTTATATACCAATGAGAGGAGAAGTTGAAAGAATAATTAAAAAACTAAAAATAATTGGGGTAGTAGAAAATAGATAGAGATTAGGAGATAAATAAAATATAACTACCCAAAAGGAAATTGAAACATAAATAATCTCCATAATAAGTGATATTATAAAATAAACACTTACATATTTGGAAATTTTGGAATCAAAATCCATAAAAAGTTAGTGAAAGATATGGTTTAATAAATCCATTGAATTACATGAAATAATATGTCAAAATATTTTCATGGTTTAGTAATTAAACTATATAGAAGAAAGTACGAAGCAAAATACGAACCATGTCTCCTGAAATTAAAACTGAGAAAAAGTACCATTATGTTGGATTCCTTCTTGTTTGGATTCACTTTAACCTCATGAATAATGAAAATAAATTTATTAAATACATGATTAAGAAATTTTTTCATGTATATTTTTTCATGTTTCATTTATTAAATTTTTTTTCATTTATTGTATATTTTTTTCTTACATTGATCACTTGAGGTTGTTTGAATAATTTATTCATTATTGGTTTTTTATGTCAGACAAATTCAAAGGATTTTTAAAATATGTTTCATCATCACTATAATTTTCATAAAGGTTTAGAGTATATGGTTGATATACTTATAGAGTTACATAGTCACTTCATAGAACTTATAGTGATTATTCACATAAAATGCATAAAAATTTCATTTTTTAGAAAAGAAGATTCCATAAAAAGAATTGATTTTATTAGTTAATAGAAATTTTAATGTAACTACACAATGTCATTAAAACATATTAAATTCATCATTATTACATAATATTACCATTATATAAGTTTTCTTAATCATTCATAATGGTTTAATGTGTAAGAAAATGTTATTATATTGTGATAATACCAATTTATTTATTTATTAATTATTTAAAAATCATGTTATTAAAGTGATAAATCATATTAAAGAAGATTTATATGAATAAAATAAATGAAAATTAATAGTAAGCAGTTATTACTTACAAAGTTCCTCGATATGCTCGTTTTAGCCTGTTAAATTTTATAATGAACATTTATTGTTAAAATTATTAATGGAATTGTAAAATTACCTTTCCAAAATAGTAATCATATTAAAAATATATTATTTATTTATTTAATCTAATTTTAGAACCATTCATGTATATAGGTGATGAAAAATGTAAAACGTATTTCAAGGAGGTGGTAGTCCACAAATAACATGATGAACTTTTTATTTTCCAATGGATGAATGGGTGGTAGATAATTATTATTACATTAATATAATAAATTTTTAGTATACTAATGTTAATAGTGTCATTATATTACTATGGTTATAATATATTTGGAGGATGTGAAAGAAATAAAAACTTGAAAGAACTCGTTTAAGACAATTACTTCTTCCTTAGATATACTTCTTTAGATCACACCTTAAGCATTAATATATTGGTATTTAAGTGATACTAGAACCTATATTATGTGGGAAAGATATTTTGGGAGGTATTATTATGGGTATTGTTCATGTTAAGGTTCTCAAGGTGTATGGATAAGTGAGGTGGTGAAGGAGTCCTTTTATCAATGAGAGGAGTGAGAATTTTGTAAATTATTTAAAAGTTGACATGAAAAAATGTAATTTTCAAGGTAATGTGTAAAAATTAGCCTAATGTATAAGGTAAGATAAGGGATATTCATAATTCACTTAACCAATAAACCAAGGATAATTTTTGTTTGATATTTGTGGCTTTATCCCTTAGTTTAACACCCTTTTACCCTTTACTATTAAGAAGAAATTTTACCATGGAAACTTATCTTATGAAATAAAATAAAATTTTACTTATTAATGAATATGAATATGATGATTAAATAAATAAAAAATATTTCATAAAATACAATTTCTAATTTTTTCATAAATATATTCTAATATCCGCACACAAAACTCATAAAAACCATTTTAGTAAAAATTATTTTTAAATCATAAAATGAATTTATTATCATTCCATTACATATAATTATCATTAAATGAATGTTATTATATTTTATGTTATATATTATCAATAAATTTTAGTAAAATAATTCACCATTAATGATTAATTTAATTCCTTAAATATAAAAATGCATTATACTCATAAATTAATTTTTTTAAAAAATATAACTTTTTTACCAACAAATGACTTTATCATCATTTATAACTAATTCATAATAAATTTATGAATGAATATTAATTTTTTTTACATATATAAAAAAATACTTTTCTATAAATTTAATACTCATAATAATATGAATTTAAATTTTATATTAAACAAATTTTATATAATAAAAACCATTTTTGTAAACAAAACATTTATGTTTGGAAATGGATTATTAAATTACTATTCCTTATCATTATATAATAATTTTATGGATTTTATTAATTAAATTTACAAAGAATTACTATAATTTTTTTCAATAATGTTTTGGGCATCATTTCCTCAAAAGTATTACAATATTAAAAAAATTTAATCCATCAAAAAAAATTATCTAGAATTAATGGTATTTTCTGAAATTAAATAGAATCATTTTAAATTTTCCAAATCATTTCTTTTTTCAACTATGATTAATTTAACTATATTTATTTGTTTTTAATTTTTTATTGTAACAAAACATTATTTAATTTAGTTTAGTGTTATGTATATCACAAGCTATTGTATAATCTGGGTTTATTTAAAGGAGAATATAAACTAAAATATCAGGGTGTTACATAAGGAAATAAACACCAAAGGTAGACTAATTTATTTTATTTCAACACTTCCATAATTAAAAATTTGATATTATATTTTGATACTTCCCTATATTATACTGTTACTTCATACACTTGGTCTTATGATAGATAAGTATGGTCAAGGTGGTGAATGCCTACTAGGTAAGATATTCTTTTACCCTACACATGTCCCCTAGGGATATATATAGATTACATTATTCATGGTCAGGGTAAGTGAAATGACCTAAAAATGAGGGTTCTTACGACATGGATATGGGGCGCCATGTTTTAAATTTTAGAGTTGGTGATGAATGCCCCATTCATTATATACTTGATTTATTTTAATTCTAATTTTTAGAGATAATGTATATAGGATATTTATTTAGTTAATGATAATACTATTTTTCTATTTTCTTTTTGGGATATATATATATGGTTTGTATTATTGTTGTGTTTGACCGATGAATTTCTTATGTTTGTACCATTTTGTTTTTTATTTTACATCATCAATATAACTGTTATACATTAATATATTGGATGGTGGGATTCCACTCTTTAATCCCCATTTCATTTTCATTAGTTCCTCTCCATTAAAAGATTGGTTTTTATATTTAAAATACTTATCATGCAAACATGTCATTTGAGATTTTAAAAAAATGATGATGACCAAGATTAATTAAAAAATAGGTCAAATCACTTCCAAAACCATTTAATTTATCACTCATGTTTTGTTTTAGACTCTTTTGATTTGGAAGCATCCCTGAGGTCTTATGATGATTCATATTAGAATTTGGAATCTAGTTTAGGTCATTATTATAAACCAACCTGAGATATTAAACCCTCTTATATGAATATATACTCTTGATCACCTTATCACCATCTTGTATAAATTTAAAATATATATAACTTGTACTCCTTGTACAACATTAAATTATAGATCACATTTTTAGAGACCATGTTTTTACACTGTAAGTAATTGGAATATTTCTATAAATATTTTCGGATCCAGGTGCTAAGGAAAAAAGCAATTATGAGGCTCCATCTTCTTAGAATTAATTTTATAAAAAAGATTAATACATTTTATATTATCCATAAGTGGTTTCTTAAAGAAAATGATAAAAATATTAAATGGAATCTCAGATCACAAATCTAAGACCATAGTTGAGTCCGGAACATGATATTTACCTTAGACACAACCAAAAATAGGTCTGTGCGAGATGTTTAGACAAAAGAAACCATTGGCAGGTGTGTTTAGTTAAATAAATAAATAATTTCATTCATTTAATTTAATTATCCTAATTAAAATTCCTTTAAATACATCATTATGAAAATTATCTATTTTTAGCTATATAAACCCTGGGAGAATTGAGAGGTTCCTTCCACCGTTCATTGGAAAATCGAAATCAGACGACGATGAGACTCCAGATCCTAGAAGATCTATGCACAACAAACAAAAATATTCCTATTCTTCATCATCAAGCACATAATTCAATTATGAATGACCCTAAAGCAAGTAGAACTCATAAATTGGTGGTTTATACCCCTATTGATTAAATTGTTTGAGTGGGGTCATATTGCTTTTTTGATCTACATTCTAATTGAGTTGTTTTATGCACCCATGTATTTACATTAAATTTATTATTTAGTTTTCTCACCATGACACCAAAAATCAATATCCTTTATCCAATAAATATTAGAAAATTATTGTTTCACACTTGTTTCTTTGGTATTTCTCCCTCTGTTATTCGTGTCAGCCATCATTGGACCACGTGGTCGTGAATCGACATTACCGGGTAGGACTAAGCATGATCAGACCCCCAGATCTATTGCGGATTGTTATGTGATGAATGAAATGATGATTGGTTGATTTATGTTTTGATATAACATCCAAACCAGAGATGTCAATGATGAGAGGTGTGCATGCAGTGATGGCGATGCATGTGGGTTCGTACTGGAAGAGACCGAGGTTTGATTTCCATCCACCGAAGGGTTAGAATCACTGGACAAAGAAAGATCCTCCATTTCTGGTTGGCCCTGAGGAATGACCCAAAGAAATAGAAACAGATGTAGGATCCACATAATTAATTTGAGTTTCTAAAAAAAACTCGACTATACGTTGTTTAGTTTGGAAGAACACATGGCGCATCCCTCAGAAATCCATGGTGCTAGGGTTTTTGTGAAATTATAAGTTTCACACACCTTTTGGGATACACACAAACCATGTAACACACATTCTAGCATCTTATTGTGTAATCCGAGAGTAAGTTTTCATAGGAACATCTAGGCACATCCAAAGTGTTGAAGTACACGAACACATTTATGATATAGGGACATGGCCAGGGAGCACAGACAGAACCTTAGGTAGATGAGGCATGTGATATAGTACCCCTACATACCATGTGAGACAGTAAGGGTAGTGATCCATGTACTGTTGGGGATAAGGACGAATGATGGAGTGGGACCACATGCCATGAGGGTCCCCTTACATGTCGTGTACCCCCACTTTCCTTCCATGGAAACATCAACCTCTCATATCTCTTTAATCTAGATTTTTATTTTGTCATGTGATTAGCTTTTCAAAGTGTTTTTTCATGTAAAATGTTAAGGTGTCTTGTATAGTTTATTTTGAGATATGATGTCAGTTTTTATGAGAATGAAACTTATTTAGGAAATTGTCAATGATTATAGTGATTGGGCATGATCATTTGAGTGGTACCCCCTGAAAGAGTTGGGTGAGGGTCTTTTATCTTGTTATGGAGTAGTACCCCTATCGGGTAGGGTGAAAGTCCTCCTTACCCTAAGTGTTCTCCCATTATGTTATTAGGGAGCGGGTTACCTATCTACTGAGTGGTACCTCCATATGTTATTAGAGTGCGAGTCCTCTATCCATTGGGTGGTACCCCCTATGACATTAGGGAACGAGTCCTATATTTACTAAGTGGTACCCCCTATGGAATTAGGGAGTAGGTATTCCATCTAATAAGTGGTACCCCTGATGGAATTAGAGTGGGGGTTATCTATCTACTGAGTGGTACCCTTATGTCATTAGGATGTAAGTCCCCTATCTACGGAGTGGTACCCCACTATGTCATTAGTGTGCATGTACTCTATCTATTGTGTGGTACCCCCTTGGAATTAGGGCATATGACCTCTATCTAATGAGTGGTACCCCCTAAGTAATTAGGGAACAGTTCTTCTATCTACTATGTGGTACCCCCTATGGAATTTTTGTGCGGTCCTCTATCTACTGAGTGGAACCCCCTATGGAATTAAGGCGTCGATCCTCTATCTACTGAGTGGAACCCACTTGATGAATTAGGAAAATAGTCCTCGAACTACTAAGTGGTACCCACTATTTGATAGGGTATGGGTCCTCCTTTCACTGATTTGAACCCATTGGCGTACTAGGGTGCAGGTCACCTACATGGAGATTATGCCCCCTCGATTGTACGAAAAATGGGTGAGGCATGGACCCTTTTCATAGTTACTTCTTTTGCCTGACAGACGAGATGCTGAGTATTGTTTATGAACTTCGGGAACTGTTGGTTATCTTTACCTGGGATAGGATATGAGATAGTGATCACATTATATCTCATTTGGATTTCTTTGGTTGAAGCACACACACACACACACAGATATATATATATATATATATATATATATATGTGTGTGTGTGTGTGTGTGTGTGTGTGTGTGTCGATGTTTCTGGATTTGTACTCTCTTACTTTGGGTTGAGTTTTATATATATTCCTTTCATGTCTCTTAATGCTTCCCCCCTTTAGCTTTCAGAAAATCCTAGTAGGTTTGTATATACTCACCCTTTCATGGTCTTTTATTGCATGTTTCATATCTTATGTAGATAATGGATAGGTTGGTGGCGATTACATAGGTTCATAGAGATTCCTGGTGAATTAGACCACGTACTGTGGTCATAGAATGAAGATTCAGAGCTAGACTCTCTCGACACTTTTAATTTTTAGTTTTTTCAGTTTGGGATATCTTTCTGGTTGGGAATATATTTTTCTCTATAACATTAATTTTTTAGTATCGCACTCTTGTACACCCTAGAGGCTTTCATATGAATAGTTATATTCTAGATGTTTCATCTTTTATTTATTATTATTTCTTTACACTTCTTCATTTATATTGTTAGGTGAGTGTGTAAAAGTACATTAGGAAAAGGCCTCCCATTTAGGTAATGCCTTTTGGTGTTTATCGCCACCCCTGGCCTATGGAGGCGGGCTTGGGGTAGTTGCAGCACGAGCCCTATTTGGAGAGGTCATGACAGATTGATATCAGGGAAGTTCATTCCTTAGGATGGTGTTCAGAGTAGTCCCATTTTAAGTATTTGGTTGCAATTAGGAAAATATTTTCAAAGTATCTTGAGTGTGGCATTCAGTCTTGAGAATCAATGGTTAGCGTGGTTACTGACATATCCATTCAATTGTACCTTGACTACCTACTTGTCAACTTGGCATATAGAAATTTTTTTATAGGTGTCCATGGTACATACATCATATATGATTGAATATTTGAATACACTTCTTGATTTAGATTCCCATTTTTTATATCTATTCTCATCGAATTTTGGAATATATTAATTAAATATTCAGGATTCCATCATGATGATAGCCTACAAGGATATTGGTTCACGATAGTGATGAATATTTGATGAGTGATGAGGCTTCAGTTTAGGGTCCATCCCAGGATATCATTCCTCTAGGTGGACAAGTAGTAGCACCCCACATATCAAGCATAATATCATACCAATAGAGTAGGTTGAGGATGAACACATGCTTAGCATACTCCATGAGTTCCAATGATAGAGGCCCCTAAGGTTCCATAGCGAGAAAGATCCCCATGAACTAGAGGATTTTCTAGAGTCAGTGGTCTATTTTTTCAGTCTTATCTAGACACTGGTGGATCTAGTGGTTTTACTTCTATCATGCCTTTTCCATGGAGAATATGGGCACTGGTGGACCTTGTTACCTAGGTTCATGATGATTCAAAACTCTCATGACCCAAATTATAGTAGTTGTTTAGTGAGGAGTACTATTCCATCAGTTTGTTCCCAGTTCAGATTAATGAGATTGTAGAGCTACAAAAGGGAGGGATGAAAGTGGTTGAGTATACCACGAGGTTCAAATACCTTATACAGTACTACCTTTACATGATTCGTGAAGGGTAATTATAAGAATGAATGTTTAAGTAGGGTCACCTCAGAGATATCCATTCCAGTGTAGTACCATTGCGCATCCCCACCTATGTCGGGATATTGGAGTGGGAATTGGTGAAAGAGAGCTTCTTATTAGAGGGACACCAAGAAGCTGAAGCTGGCAGTGTGAATTTCAGGGCCGATTAATATATAGAAGTTAGTAGGCTCTAGTTGATAGGATCCTAGTGCAAGAGACCTCCCCATGACCATAATTAGGCACGTGGTTCTATGTAACAGGGAAAACAATAAGTAATAGGGAATTCCAGAGAGGGGAGGTTCCATGTATGTGATAGGCGAGGTCACTTGTAAGATTATTTACCAACACGATGTGACGAGGATGGTAGGATAATAGAAGACAGACCACCATGGTAGAGGCAGCGCCCTGATTAGGGATCTCCCAAGAAAGGGTAGGGAGGCCCCCCATGTAAGTAGAGCTAGTCAATAATCAGGTGTAGGTTGAGGAGGATACGATATTAGTGGTGGGAGACACTATGAGACCCTTCTACCACCACCACCACTAGGTGGCCCATGTTAAGCCTAGGGAGCTATCAGTTAGGGCCATATATAGTTGTATGTGATGGATGCATATGACCCAATGACACACAAGATGATTAGAAGTATGATCTGTTTTTATTCTACTCGTTCTTTAGTATTAGTAGACATAGGTTTGATTCATTACATCAAATCTCTACTCTTGGTGTGAGATAATATCTCCTAGTCGAGGTGTTATCCCAAAAACATTGTCTGGAGTTTCCTATAGGGAATTATTCTTCTACGTCTTTTATATATTAGCAGTGCAAGCTCTATCTTGGTGGAGATAGGTTCAAATGTGACATTTTATTCATCATGATGGAACTATATGACATCATCATGGTTACGTATTGGCTGTCCATAGTTCAAGCATAGATTTATTTTCACCGCTGTCAAGTCAGATCCCCAAGCATTGATGGGATGATATACTCCTTTATGGGCAATAGATATCTCATGGAAGGACAATTGTACTTTGTGAGCAGGAGGATGCATCCCATCACCCATTATCTTGCGAGTGTATCCCTTGGTTTAGTAGGATCTTAAGACATCTAGATTCATTTAGTCATGGATGATTTTACAGAAATCTTCTTGAAGGAAATTTGAGGACTACCTATGAGGTGGGAGATGGATTTTTGTATTGAATTTCATCCCGAGTCTGCTTCAATGTCTTTTTAGGCATATGAGATGGCCCCTACCAATATTTGGGAGCTATAGTTTAAGTTGGAGGACCTTATAGAGAAGGGTTATATAAGTCCCAATGTTTCCCCTTGGGATGACTTAGTATTGTTCATGAAAAAGGAGAATGAGAGTTTGTATATTTTCATATATTATCATCACCTAATCCAGGCCACGAGAAAGGACAAGTACCCATTACCGAGGATTAATGAACTCTTCGACCAGTTTCAAGGTGAGAGATTTTTCTGTAAGATCTATCAATAGTTGGAAACCACTATTTGGGAGTTCACGAGGAAGATATTCAAAATTTTTAATTCTAATGACTCTATAGACACTATGAGTTCTTAGTGATTCCCTTTGGTGTGAAAAATTCCATCATTGTATTTATAGATTTCACGAACCTGATTTTTCAGCCATACATGGACCCGTTTTGGGTTATATTCATTGAAGACATACTCATATACTCTACAATAGAAGATGATAATGAAAAGTACTTGAAAATTCTCGTAGATTTACATTAAGAGGACAATTTTTATGGTTAACTCTCAATGTGTCAATTCTTGATTCTTGAGGTTCATTTCCTAGGGAATTTCATTTCTGATCATGGTTTAGCCATGGAATTGGAGAATATTGATGCATTTTTTTCCAAGGATCCACCCAAGAGCACATAATAGGTTTAAAGTTCTCTTGGATTGGCAGGGTATTACATGAAAGTTTGTAGAATATGTATGTATAAGAGATTGTTCACATTCATGAGGTGACCTTGGCTATTGTATTTGATCATGATATGCTATTCACATCATATTTGTGGAGTGTCCTACATGAGGTATTAAGGAACCATATAAGGATGAGTACATTCCATCCACCCCCAGATAGATGGGCCGACCAATCGCACCATCTAGGTGTTATAGTATATACTGAGGTCTTACATGTTATAATTTTTCTGGAGTTTGGAGGATCACTTTCCCTCAGTGGAGTTTTTATACATTAATATCTACCACTCTACTATTGGCATGGCACCTTTCGAGGCCCTATATGGGAGACCCTATAGGTTACCCTTGTATTGGAGAAACATCGACCAGACATCTCTTATGAATCCATAGATGGTGAATGAAATGATGAATAAGGTCCATGTCATCTATGAGTGGATGAGGATGACCCATAGAAGGTAGAAATATTATGCAGAATGATGTCATAGGCCATTGTATTTTGAGTAGGGAGACCAAATTTTTTTAGTGTATCCCCTAAATGAGGATTGTAGAGATTAAGATGAGGATGAAAGCTATCCCTGAGGTTCATTAGGCCATTAGATATCTTACACAGTGTTGGTGAGGTTTCTTACTACCTTTCCCTACCCCCAAAGCTGGAGACGGTGCAAAACATCTTGCATGTGTCTCATCTAAGGAGATAGGTGAATGACTCCACACATGTTGTTGACTAGGAAAGTGGGACATCAAGGATAGAGCCACTTTTATGGAGCACTCGGTATCGATTGAGGATCGAAAGGATATGAAACTGAGTGGACAGCCCATCCCCTTTGTACAAGTGTTGTGGCAACACGAGAGCATGTAAGAGGGATCCTTGGAGTGGGAGATCCAGATACGGGCTTAATAACCCAAGATGTTTTTTAGTTTTTTTCTTTTTAGGAATGAAAATATTTAAGGAAGGAATTATGTAGAGATATTTTTCCCTTAAAATACCTTGTAATATTTCTATATTTTTTTTGGATCCAGGCATTGAGGCAGCATGCGATTCTAAGGCCTGTTATGCCCCAAATTAATTTTATAAAAACAGTTTATATATTTTATGTTACACAAATGAAGTTTCTTAAATAAAATGGGATAAATCTTAAATTAAATCTTAGTTGAAAAATATGATACCATAGTTGAGTCCAAAACACAATGTTTACCCAAAGCATAACCTAAAATAGGTCAACATAGGATATTCAGGTAAAAGCAGATGTTGGTGGGTGCATTTAGTTAAATAAATAAACAATTTTAATTATTTATTTAAATTAATTTTAATAAAATTACTTTAAATACGTAATTATTAAAATTATTCAAGTTTAGCTACATAAAAATGAGGATAATTGATAGGTTCCTTCCACCATTCATTGGAGAATTGAAATCAGACGACGACGAGACTCTGTGTTTAAGAAGATCGACGCACAACACAAAAAATGATTCCTCTAATTCATTGGTGAGAATTTTCTTAAATGGTGAATAATCTGAAACTATGTTAGACTCATAAATTCATGTTTTATAGCCCTATTGATTAAATTTATTGAGGAGGATCATATTTATTATTTGATCTGCATTCTAATTGAGCCGTTACATGCACCAATATATTTACATTAATTTCCTTATTCATTTTTATCACCCTAGAACCCAAAATATATATATATTGTCGAAGAAAATATGTAAAATTATCATTGAACACCTATTTATTATGAATTTATCCCTCCATTCTTTATTTTAGTCATCATTTGAACATAGGGTCACGATTCGATATTACTGGGTGGGATAAAGCACGATCAGAACCGCAGATCCATGGTAGATTTATGTGTGATGAATGGAATGAAGAATCATGGATGGAATTAGAGGATTCATGGGTTTTGGGTGATCTATGTTTTTAGTATAGATCCAAACTGGATATAGAAGTGATTGGAGGCATGCATTGGGCGACAAGTGTGTGTGTGGGTTCGTGTAAGAAGAGCCACAGGTTCAATTTCTAGGAACAGTAGGTCTGAAATCATCAGTCGAAGAAATATCGATCATTTTCTAGTGGATAAGAGGAAAGATAAAAAAACCCACAAATATTGGATCTTTAGAATGGATTTTAGTTTTTGAGAAAAACTTAACAACACGCCGTGTAGTTCGGAAGAACACATGGCGTGTCCCTCAGAAATCCATAGCACTAGGGTTTATATGGAATTATAACCATAAAATGCCATGTGGGATTCCCACATGCCATGAGACACATGTTATGGTGGCGCAACATATAATATAGGAGTACACGAGCATGGGAATATCCAGGAACATGCCGTGTGCCGAACTACACAGACACATGTGTGATACACGAACATGACTAGGGAGCATAGGTAGAACCTCGGGTGGATGAGGCATGATGCATAGTACCCCTACAAACTATATAAAACTAAATGGATAGAAATTCATGTACTAGTGGGAACACATCCTGTTTATGAAGTATGACCATAGGTCTTGTGGTTCCCCTTACACATCATATACCCCTACTTTCTTTCCAAGGAAACTTCACCCTCTCATATATCCTTTATTTGGACTCACATTTTGGAACGTGAGTATCATTTCTTGAGTGTTTTCCACATAGAAAATAATGGTGGAATACATGGTGGATTTTGAGATATGATGAAAGATATTCTAGGTGTGATGATTATTTTGGAAGTGCTCGACGTTGATAATGAACAGAAAAGATCATTAGAGTGGTAACCCCTAATGGACTAGGGTGTGGGTCCTCTATCTTCTTATAGAGTAGTACCCCCTATAAGGTTGGGTGTGGTTCATCCTTACCTTGATTGGTACCCACCTATAGTATTAGGGAACAAGTACTCTATCTACTCAGTAGTACCCGCTATGTCATTTGGGTAATGGTCCTCTATCCACTTAGTGGTACCCCCATATGGAATTAGGGTAAGTGTCCTCTATCTACTGAGTAACACCCCATATGACATTAGGACATGTTTTCTCTATCTACTAGGTGGAACCCCCTATGGAATTAGGGTATAAGTACTCTATCTACTGAGTGGTACCCACTATGGAATTATGGAATGATTCCTCTATCTACTAAGTGGTACCCCTATAGCATTAAGGAAATGGTCGTATATCTACCGAGTGGTATCCCCCTATGGAATTAGGGTCTTGGTCCTCTATCTACTAAGTGGTACCCCCTTTGGTATTAGGGCACATTTCATTTATCTGTTGAGTATAACCCCCACATGATTCATTGGGGGGGAGGGTCCTTTATCCATTTAGTTGTACCCCATATTAGATAGGGCATGAGTCCTCTTACATTCAGTAGAAGCCCCCAAACATACTATGGTTCACATCCTCTTATTAATGATTATGCCCCCTAGACTTTGTAGAATAATTTTGAGGCATGGGCCCTTTTCACATTTACATAATTGGATAGATGTGTGAGATTCTTGGCATTGTTAATGGACTTATAGAACTACATGCACTCTTTGATTGGGATGGGCTATGAGATGGAGATCCCATTTTCTCTCATTTTGGTTTCTTTGGTTTGAGTATATATATATATATATATATATTTATCCACGTTGCAGGATTTGTACTAAATTTCTTAGGTTTGATATTTTTATATATTCCTATTTTGTTTCTTACTGGTTTCCCCTTAAGATTTTGGGGTGTCCTACTAGGTATGTATATACTCACTCATGGATGGGATTTTCCTGCACATGTCCTATCTTATGTAGATGAAAAATAGGTTGACATTGACTAATAAGGATCATACAGATACTTGGTGCATTAAATTGTGTAGGGTGGTCAGAACTTGGATATTTGGAGCTAGGCTCTCTCAGTACTTTTAATTTCTAGTTTTCTTAGGTTTTGACATCTTTCTAGTTGGGTGTGGATTTTTACCCTTTAAATTTAGTTTTCACTATCGTACTCTTGTACACCCTAGAGGTTTTAATATGCATGGTTATATTCTAGATATTTTATCTTTTTTTTTGTTATTCCTCTGTACTGCTACATTGATATGGCTAGGTGTGTGCATATAGGTATGTTAGGAAAAGGCCTCCCATTTAGGTTATGCCTTTCGGTGCTTGTTGTCACCCCTAGCCTATGGATGCAGGCTTAAGGTAGTTGCAGATCAAGCCCCCTTGGGTTGGGTCATAACAAAATTATATAATTTCTATATGACTTTAAAATATTAAGTATTTTATTGAACTCATTTATATATTTAAAATATAGATAATTTTATCACATACCTGTATAGATTTAAGTTATAATATAATATCCCAAGTGTAATAATATCACTCAAAAATTTTTCAATGGTAAATACCCATCAAGATGCTAAGTGATATAATTAAAAATTTTCCACAAAAATGGATTCAAGATAAATCTTACATTTATAAGAGAGTCTCAGATATAATGATAATATTCTTTATAATATGGTTTGACATCCAACCCCCTTGGTAAAAAACATCAATTTTGACTCTAAAGAGGAAAATAAAGGGATAAAAGGAAAAATAAAATTTTAGAACACCCATCAAACATATGTATCTTTATATAAATTTCTATTATATGTATCTCATAAACCATACATAATTTTATAATACATTTCTTCAAGACATCAAGTACCAAATCATGATATCTAACATGTCAATATCATACGATGCAACTCATATATTATTGATTATCCAAGTAAATACCAATCATTACTAATAAATACATCACATTTCATTCATCACAATGAATATATATCATTCCATTCACTGAATTAGATGAGTTCATAAAATTTCACTCATCTAAGTATGGACACACACTTCTCTAGTATTTTTAATCAAGGGGTCAAATGTAATATATATCATATAAGAAGAAAAACACTATCTTGGTTATGAAAACCCCACAAAATGATCTCCAGCATACCAAACCACACTCTATTTAGATTATCCACAAGTCAAAATCATAAATGTATCAAAGCATCAAATTTTACATGCATTGTACCTTGATAACCTCAAGAAATGGGGATTAAAACATGAACCCCAATAACAGTAATGGCGATATGTATGAATTTATATATAATATACATAGTGGGTAAATATATAATAAAAATCTCAATTTTTCCTCATGAATGGAATATATATATTCAAAACACCATCTACTCATAGTGATCTTAGAATCTCTTCACAAAATATCTCATTCCATGATGACCACCAACCATGGATATATTAAATTATTAACATGAAGGGGTTAATTTTCATTCTATTCAAATGATATCCTAACACACATGAATGAATGATAAAGTGGAAATTCATTTGTATAGAAAGATACATTTATATAATCCTAATTTATTTTGACAAAATACTGAGAAAACCATATACATAATCATCAAACCCACCATATCCTAATGAATAGAGGCCTTAGTATCCTAATTATTTGTTTCAAAATTTTATTTTATCATAACTTGTTACGTATCTAGGTAAATTCTTCTACATTGCTATGTAACCTTCTAAAAATTTTATCCTCCCACTATACACTTTAGCAAGGTTACACGTTTAAAGAAAGAATATGTGGATAATGGTGAAATAGTTTCTTAATTATTAATTTTAACACTTTATTATTTCCATCCAAATAAATTTACTTTATAATATTCAATATTATAACACATGTAATTTTTTTATCAAAATTATTAACACTTAGAACACTTTTAATAATATAATTTTTTTGATCATTATTAATAAGAAAAAATATAAATATTATATTATGTTCCTAACTTTACTAAAATATATACCAAACATTTCTCAAGAACTTAATAAATTTTATTAGTGACTTATTCTTTATAACAAACACGTTTTACTGAAATCTATATTTTTGTATCATTCTTTATTAAAACTTTTATAACCTTAACATTGACTTTCAGTATCCTATTATAAAACATATTCCTCAAATATATAAATTCCAATACATAAAAATATTTTCTTACCAATATAATATTTCATCTAATTTTATTTATGGTAAAAAAAAATTAAAATAACATCATATATAATATTATTACATCACATGTAATTAATATTTACAAAAAAAAAATAAAAAATAATATTTAAAATGTGATTTTTTTCACATTTTATCATTTAGAAAGATATTTTTATTTTAATAAATTTGAAAACGTTAATAACTTATTCCATATCGTAATTTTAAAACTATATTATATACTATATTATATAATATGTAAAATGTATTTCCAACCAAAATTATTTCATAAACATTTTTGTCTATACATAAAATGTTTTATCTTAGGACACAAGAGAAAATAAAATAAAACAATGAAATTTCATCAATTCTATCTTAAAATTTAGATCAAACAACAATTAATTTTGAACAAACAACTATTTTTAGCTACCTCAGACATACACATTCATATTTATTTATTAAATTATTTTCACTTAATAACTTCTATAAATAAGAAATTTATATAATATATAGTTGATATCATATATCTTTTAAAAAGAAGAATTGATTTTAATATCATTAATATCTAAGGTGGATTATCCATAGTGTTATTAAAACCCTTAGACTAATTTGATAAAATTTTATTATAATATCTTGACTTCCCACATTGGAAACATTTCCCTTGGAAAAATCTTTTTTAACATTTAAATAAGTCAATGAAAACTATTTATGACTTCATATATTGAAAAATAATATACCCTTTCCTTTTTATAATATTATCAAGGAACTAGATCCCAAAACTCCCATGTTCTACTTAGTTACCCTTAACATAATATATAAATTAGCTAAATTTATTAATATAATAATTAATGGTGAATTGATGAATGTTTTCCAATAATGATTATAATATAAAATTAATGGCTAGATGAAGCCTATGTAATGACCCCAGTCTCTCCACATTATCCACAAACCCATTCTTATTTAGTACATGAGTGTAAATTAATGTATCCTCAATCATATTTCATTGAAAGAGAAATTTAGAAACTTCACATCACTTATGTCAATGATTTTCTTGATAGATCCCTTTTAGATTACCAAGAATCTAATAGGTAAAAATATTTATATGTTTCTCTTGAAACTTGATATCCATGTAAATAAGAAAAAATTTAGATATTTCAAGAACATCCATATTATTTATATTATAAAAACCCTTCTCTACTTGGAAATAATCATATCTAGTTCCTTGGGAAGTTTTAATTCCCCATGTTTTTATGAGTGTTTATAAATTTGAGGAAAATTTAAATATTCAATAATTGGAGAGATTTAATTTTAAGCCGATGTCCAGGATGGAATAGTGAATATCGGAAACCCTCAAAAGTGATATTTTAGACATGTAAGTAAGTACAAGTGGTGGTTATAAGTTGATAAATAATGAATAAGGAGGTTCAGGATGCGCTAAAGTCTGTAGATACTGGCTTGGCCAGTGGCCCTAATGGACTATAGGGTCCACTGACTAGCTGGTGGATTTTATCCAGAAAGCTAGTGGGGGTGTTTTTAGTTGCATATTTATCAACCCTTAGGTTTTTAGAGAGGGTTTCCTCCTCCCCTATTGTTTTGTGTGTATTATAACCCTCTCTTTCTCTTCTTGGGTTCTTTCAAAACCACTTGATTTGGGGTGGATTTTTTTTGGAGTTTTTTAGTGATTAAATGTGAGTTCCATCCTCTATTTTCCTCCACCATTATTCATCTTCTTCATTAATCTATTCTAACTTTCAATTATCCAAATTAAGGTTCTCAAGGTAATTTAATCGGAGCATGGTAGAATCATCCATTTCTCATGGGGATTTCATGTGGATTTTGTAGAGGGGATCCTGTGATGACGTTTTACCACCATTTTATATTTATTTTATGGAGGTAATCTACCACTTTGAGTTTTCTTTGGTTTTGGATTCAAATTAAATTAATTTTGTAATTGAAACATCATCACCCATTACAGATTTGTCTCTACTCAGATAGGTGATGTCCCGAGATGAATTCTACCTATAACTATGCTTTTTTCTGATGAGGTACATCACAATTTGATTTTTTATAATGTTTTAGGGAAATAATTAAATTGAATTTTTAATGTAATTGTGGTTGCATGTTGGTTATTTTTTCAAAAACAAGTTTGAGGGAATTCCATAGGTTGTTAGTGCATGTTTTTTTGCGATTCCTGTGCGAAATGAGTGCCTAATGAGTATTTATGATTTATGCATAGTTTAATTAAATTAATTAAAAAATTATTAATTTATTTATTATAAATAATTTAAAATTAATTATTGGTTGAATTGTTGTGATCTAGGTGCTTGAAATATGTTATGGGACATTGACAGGTTCAAGAAATAGTTATCTGGATGATTTTAAAAATAGTAATTGGATTCTAATTAGGGTATGTGGTGTTTATACTTTCCTTATGATTTATTACTTGTTGGAATTTAACATGCGGTGCCACCCCTTATGGTGGAAATTTTTTAATTTAAAATAGAAGTGGTCCATGATTAAATGTGTTAATTAAAAAGTAATAAAATATCTCATAAATTAATTTAAAGATATGACACTAATTTGAATAATGTTACAAGGACATGTTTGAATCATGCATTGGCTAGATTACCCTAGCCACCAATAGGTGATGCCTCAATTATTATTGTATTATTGAGATACATGGACCCCCTAGAGGTGCGTGTCATAACTATGAGAGTGTAGTAGACCTTAGTTTAGAATCCATAAATAAAACAAGTTAGAAAAACTTAATAACAATGATTGGGTGGCCTAAAAATTGGCCATGTAGAACCTTGGGATAATATAAGATCCTTTGGGTAGGATGTGCTGAGTTGGATGAGTTGACCACCCTAGTATGACCTCTATAAATGAGATGAGTCATGTTACATTTATAGTGTATTTCCTTTAATCCACCTAATATATTTTTTTATTTTCTAAATAAACCCCTTTGTGGAGAAGTGGGAACCTCACAATCAAATTCAGACATACCAAAACCAGTGGAAAGGCAGATTAAAGTTAACAACAGATTACAATGTAACATAATTGATGGTAAATGGGAACATGCAGTGTGTAGTTTCCTAGAGAACACTCTAAAAGAAAAGTGAAAATCATCAATCTACGAACCACCATTAAAGATTCAAAATAAAAAATTCAACTTTTAATCAAATTTCAAACAGGTCACTATCGCCCCACCTCGGTAAGCAAAACATCTCGAACCATGAGAGTAGCAGGAACCACGAGCCGTGAACCATAACGCCACTCTCATAACTACCTCCACACAGTTACTCGTAAAAATACCGGGCATCATCTGGACCTCCAGAACAAAATCACTTTGTTGTTTCCAATAAAGATTTGAAATCACCTTGCACAGAAGTAGAAAAAATGGAAAGCAAACACTGAAGGGACTCAAAAATGGAGAATACAACCATAGAAGTGCCTCATAGAACACCCACCACTCACATGAACACATCCCAAAAACTCCACAGAATCTATCAAACCCAACCGACCTGGAAAGGGGCAATGAACCTAGAATCCATAACAGCGTGTGAGCAGATGTCAAAACCAAAAAACCTTCGAAATGCGAGGAGGTAAACCTGAGGTAATCGTTGATGCCGATTGGAGTGAAATAGACATCTACCCCAAACCATAAAACATAACACATGAAAAATTCATCACAACTAAACCAGAATGAACAATGAGAATAGGAGAGAACAACTTCAACAATTCCCCAATAGGAGGGAAGTCTTCACTGGTCGCACCCCCTGGTACACCGTTAGCTTCTCAAACATCACATCCCAAAAATTAATAAAAACACTTCAATAGGATGACATGGTTTAAGAGTGAATAATCGAAATCCTAGGAAAATTTTGAAGAGAATTAGGGATCAACAACGATCCACAACCTTTGACAAGACCTCTGTCTTCTTTCTTCAGTAACATCACCAATAATCCTCAAACTGTCATGAGCTGAGCACCCATTTTAGTTGAGAATGAAACACCAAGAGTGAAATTTTCCGAACAACACGAATAAGTACCAAATGAATGGAATGAACCTAATCTAGTGTGTTTAGGCATAGTTATTGACCATTTAAGGATACCCCTTATAACTCTTACCTTTTATGTGAGTTTGAGGGGTTTTTGATGGTGGTGATAGGTTAAGGTAACTAGAATACCCTATTTATTTATTTATGCCTTATTTAATTCAATTTTAAATATAAAATTCATAATTGGATTCCTAAATGTGATTCTTAGGATCAACCTTATGAGTTTGATAAGACATGTTTGTGATAGTGTATTTATAGATGCCAAAATTTGATTCCTAGGATTCAATCCTCTGTACCCTTTGTTTTATTGATGCAGATTCTTGAATATGCTTCATAGGATCCAAATTTGGATCCATTTCATGAAATTACCAAGACACTAGGATTTAGACTTGTGTCTATATGGGATGCCTTGGATGATAAGGATTCATAAGATGCCTAGAATGTTTAGGATCCGACCATATTGGACTGGGAGGTAATGTTATTATTATTATTTGAATGGGATTCCCTGGGTTCCAAGGATCCATTTGATTTGAATGAAGATATATAGTTCACTTTTCTTCAGTGATTTACTAGGTCGTCTAGGAATCATCTTTGAGCCTATGGATATAGAGTTTGGAGTTATTTCTAGGTTTCATAGGATCTATGTATTGAGATTTTAATGATGTGATACTTATCTATTTAAAATGACTTTATATAGACTCCTATATTAATTCCTAGGATTTAGTATTATCATCTTATTGGATGTATGTACATGGGATTGTGTGGTATAAAATTTCTCCCCATGAGGTTGTGTATTTCCTTAGAGAAACTCCAATGCTAGCCGAATCATGTTTGTTTAATCATAGTGTTGATCACAAAGATCAATGATGGTATTTATTTATTTATATTTTATTATTTCTCTATATATTATGATAATTCCACATAAACAAACATTGTATTAACTAGATATGTGTAGGACTATGTTGGTAGTTCACTAAAAATTATATACTCACACCCTAGTCAAGTAGACATTGCACTTGGGTACCTGAGAAACCCTCACTTGGTTACAGGTTCCTGTTCGATAGAGGTGTGAGATTGGATTTTTTATCTGGATGTCCTAGACGAGGTTTGGTATTGGGATAAGTTGAGGCTCAAGGATATAATTGAGCCTCTATTTTATTCTTCTATTTATTTTATATATGTGGTTGGATCAGTGGATGGATAGTGGGTCTGTATGACTATATTATTTAATATTTAATATTATTATTAGTTTGGATGTTTTCTTTATAATAAACATCACCTTTATTTATTTATAATGGATGATGATTGGATATTTAATATTTGTGAGCACTCAGATATATGGGTATAGTCTTCCTATAATACTACCCTAATCCCCCACCGCTAGTTAGCAAGAATTGGCATATAATGAGGAGTGACTAAGGATTTATGGAGAACTGATCTGGGGAACCGATTGAGTGGAATCTTTATTTTAGATGATATAATGCGGTATTGGATCCTTATTTTGTCTTACTAGCTTTAAGAGATGGTAAACTGGATATATACGGATGTTTCATGGATTATGATGGAACCCAGACCAGTGCATCATGAACAACTTTTCTAGTATAAGTCCTAGAATCCAAGGATATGAAATTTTAATTATTGTCCTATGTTATTATGGTTATATTAGATTTCACCTTGGGTGATGCTCATATAGTTTGTATTTGTGGTTTATTATGGATTTTCTCTCTTGGATCATTGGAAAGAGGCTAGTTATTTGATTTAGACTCTTAGTCTGGTGAAAAAGACTATATACATGTATCATTCTAGGTACATGGGATTCATAAGACATATTCCTGTATGTCGGGTTTCAATGAAGTTAGAGGTTCATTTTTTTAAAGAGTCCATAAAAACCTATACGCTGTAATCCACATATCTTCTTTGTTGAATTATATTGAACTAAACTACTTGTATATATATATTCTTATGATTTCAGTTCATGTGTATCTACAACATGATGATCTGTGATAATGTAAATGATGTGTTCCTGATACATATATTTTATGTATTTATTTTTGCTAAAAAATTAATTGATTTTAGGAATTAAAATGATTATTATTTGCTTGGTGTTTATTGTTTTATACATATTTTGGTAAGAGAAAATAGGAGATCTAATCCAAATAAATGAATATGACCATATCATTATTCATGTATGAAATCCCTATTCATGTCGTGATATGTTCAAGTAATGATGGCACATCTTGAAGAGAAGGCTGAAAGTTAATAAGGAGGAAAATATGTTGGAAAACCACCCTTTACATCATAGAACACATATTCATGGTAAAAACAACACAAAAAACTCATGATGTGATAATAATCCATGAAAAATGAAGAATGGGATAAAATCATTATTTTTGAGGGCATGACACCCAATGTCACATCATTAAACTAGGTGATGGGAAAAATATACATTCTCAACTTTGGGATTTTAACCTGATCTTTTGGAATCATACCTTGACTCGACTGGGAGCCATCAGGATTGACTTTATCACATTTATTAGCTAAATTTATGGAATTTAGGACATATAGGGGATGCATTTATGTCTATAAATATAATCTTAGGATTAATTCTATAATGGAGAATGAAACTAACTTTGATTATAAAGTGCTATTGCTGATGTTTCTTCTACTAGTGTCATCCAACTATTTAAATATTTATTTTGTCTCTCTTATTTTTTCACTCCCTCATGAATAACATCATGGGGGTAACTATCCATTTTTTTGGGTGATATAATTTTAAGGTGAGTTTGTGTGAGTGGGTTTATTTTATTTTATTACTCCATTTTTTGGTGATCACGTATACAATTATTTTGTCAATCCTTTCTTTTCAAAAATGACATGATCATTATCTAGGGATTTGAATGATATAAATTAATTTGGAAACTAATTAATTTTGGATGTTTATGTACATTATTCAATTTAGACTATTTAAGTTTAAATACAGTATTAGGTCACTTAATTCAGTAATTTCCCTAATTAGTTAACCATGAAAAAGGTGGAATTATTTAATTTGAGATAAAATATCATGACCATTAGATGATTATAAACCTAACTACAATAATTAATATACCTTAATGCTTGAACTCTTATTTCACTAGCACAAAAAAAACTAAATTTTTTGAACTTGGCATGATTCATCTTTGATTTGAAACCAATTTATTTTTTCTGTCACATTCGTAATCAATTTCAATCAATCAATTTATAATTCTTAAAATCTAATTTCATCTATCTCATGGTATTGAAATCAGAATTTTCTCTCACTAAACTTAACTAATTAGTATCACTTGTTAGATTAATTTATAAAGATTAAAATTTTAGTTAATCATAGGAAATAATAATTCCCATTGTGTGGTACCAAATTTCTGGCGTCATTGTCTAGGATGGTGTCCAAGTATACTTAAATTTTTTAATTATTTTTCTTTTACCATTTATTATTTTATTTAACTATTTACACTAGGTTTATCCATGATCTAGACTTCAGGATAATAAAATTGATGCATGAACACTACACTAGGTCTAAAGGGAATGTAATTCTAGAGTTAAACCCTAAACTAGAGAAGAATTTGAGGAAGAATAAAGATGACGTGACCAAGGATAACACTAAAAAAAATAAAGTAGTATACGGAGAGTGAACAATAAAACCTGACTTACGAGTGCTAGGGGATGGTGGTAGACCGTCAAACATTAGATCTCAACTAAGCATACTCATACCATAAATGAACTCCTTGCACTTTGATATCATAATGGCTATAATTATGGTAATTTCTAACTCTATTCACTTTTTTGATGCACTGTATGAGGATCCAAACAAACAGCTAAGGAGTTTACTCGAGATTTGATATATATTTAAATTATAAAATGTTTCAAGTGATTGGAAAGGCTTAAAATTTTCTGATTTTATTTAAATAAAAAATACCATGATTTAATTCAAACCCTACCCTTACACACTATCACTATATGGGATGACATGGTAAGGAATTTCATAACCTTATTATTCCCCCTCTAAATTAATGAACATTTTCTTCGATATTATGAACTTAAATCAATATAAAGATGAATCAATTTATAGTACTTAGAAATGTTTCAACGATTTTATTAGAAAATTATCTCATCAAGGTATTGAAACATGAATATTAATTAAAACATTTTAAAAAGGATCATCTTAGGGAAACAAATCGATTTTTAATGATGCAGATGGTGGATTTATGATGTAGAAAGTATTAAAGGAGAAGTAAAAATTATCAAATGAAATAAAAAGTAATACCATACAATGATAGACTAAAGGAACACAAAGAATAGGTGTCTATATAGTTAATAACAACTGTTGGATAGTGGATTAGATGGTATTTATGATAAACATAATGGAAGACATGATAGAGAAAAATAACCCAAGGTATGTGTACTGAAGAAGTCAATTAAACTGATTATAATTGTAAAATTCAATTTTAAGGTTGGAGACCACAACAACAATAAGTTCAGGGGTATCAAAAAAGGGTTTTGGGTTTTCAAACATGAAAATGACCATCACTAAAAATCCAAATCCATACATTAAAGGAGACATTTTCCCATTCTTGACTACTATAGGAGCTTCCATCAAGGAATTCAAAGCATACTCGAAAGATCAAGGGGAATCAATCAAGTATTTGAAGGATGAATCAAGAGAATAAAAGGAAAAAATATAGAACATGTAATGCCAATTTAAAAAAAATAAAAGACCAACATTGATAGAGCCCATGAGGAGTAATTATACGAAACAAAGAAGTTAAACTATATGGAATTTTAAAGGGTATCACCCTGAGAAATGGGGAAAAATATTAGATGTCTCTGAACCAAGAACTGTACAAGTATAAAAACTAGAAAATAGAATAGATAAAGGTAGAGAGATTATAAAATAAGTAATAAAAGAACCCCCTATATATAATCCAAAGGTACCATTTCTAGATAGAACACAATAAGGGATAATTGATACATAAAAAGGTAATTTTCGAGAACATCTCAAAGAATACCTCACCAAAAGTAGGAGTACACCAAATTATTGAAATATCTAGTGTCTAACATGAGAGACTGAAAGATATTATCCCCATTATACTCACATAGGAACACTTAATGGTATTAATGAAAGATTTATAAATGAAGTAAAAATACCCTTTTATTTTTTCAAATCCTATAAATATTGTGACAAAAAAAATTGGGAGATCACTGTGTGACCTAGGTGTAAGAATGAACATCATGTCTATAATAAATTTAATATCCTTCTATTAGAAAATACTATGAACACTAGAGTTTCAATAAAACTAGTAGAGTCAATAGTAAAGTACCCATGGGAAATGATCGAAGGTGTTATAGTAAAAGTAGATAAAGTTTACTTCATGGTGATCTTTATAGTGCTAGACATAGAGGAAGATAGGACCCTACTTATCCTAGAGAGACTACTATTGGATACCTAATGATAATTGATAAACATGTAAACTGGGGAACTATGCCTGAGAGTTGGTACCAAGAAAGTGAGGTTCATCATTAATTTGGTGATGAAGAATTTTGATGTGTAAGAAGATTATATGTAATAGGAAAAAATGCATGAATATAAATATGTTTCTATAATTTAAGAAATACATGTGGTTGCTACTATCAAATAGAAAAAAGAAAAATATAGAACTAGTGAATAATAAGAAATAAAGTTCGGAGATAAGATCATTGAAGATGGATGATAAGATGATCCAACCAAATTTGAAGAGGGCCAATAGGTATGGATAATACATGATTTAAACATTGATTTTTATGATTAAAACAACACTGATGGATTGTTCTGATAAAGGTTGAATAAGATATTCCTATCATAAGAGTAAAGATTTATTTAGGGAAATAAAAAAATGTCTATCTATGTGGATAAGTCAAAACTAAGGCTATTTTTTCGATCCAAACCATCTATAATCTTTCTAATATCTCCCTACCAAAGATAAAGATGAAGGGTCATGTCAATGACATTAAAAAAAATCACTTCTAGGAGTCTATCCATGTTTTTTAGGATTTTCTATTTCTATTTTTAGGCATAGGAATACTCCCCAAAATATTTGGGAATTTAATTTAAAAAGGACTATAATTTCGATAAATTATTTTCATTTTTCATGTCCTAATTGAAGGAAAAAGAAATAAACCTGAAGATAACTACCTATATGAGAATGATGAATTGATATTTCAATTCATTATCTAAAAGTTATGTTCATGTCGTTAAATTGTATAAAACGAACCCGAGTAGACTATATTGAAGCTTCATTATAAGGGGAGTATAATTTTCAATTTTAGTATTTCATATTATCCCCTACATTTTTATTCTGTAATTTTTAATAGAAATTATAAGGCCCATATTTAATTTTTCTTTAATCACTAATATAATAGAAAAAATATTCTTAAGATAATCATCATGAAATTTTTCATAATTATTTATTAATAAATTTGAATAAGAAAAATGGGGGAATAAATTTGTGAAGATAAATATAAGGATGTGTATTTAATGAATCATGACTTGGAAAAGCTTTTTTATTTATGTAAATAAAAATTTTATTAGATTTATAAAACCTTGAATTTATTATTTTTTAATTGATTTATTACTAGTGTAAATTTCCATGAGAAACAGTCCCAATTATATGTTCCCTTTCTTGAGATATTTTCTAAGACTAATATTTCAATTATTTTTTTTGGAAATATTTATTGAGATACCCTATCATGTTTTCTTTGAGAAATTTCATTTAATCTTGTCAAATATATGATTGTAAAAATTAAATTTTTATATGATTGAGTAAATTTTATTAATTAAGACCATTTTCCCAAAGCCCAACATTAAATTTAATCTTACTTAGTCTCATAGAATCTATGAATATCCTTGTTAGGGAAGATCAATAATACAATATTATCTTATCCTTTTCTACCCTACTATGAGTATTTTATATGATTATTAAAAATATGAGTTTTTGGGAGATGGTTCGATAGTGGAAGCGATGCACGTATTACAACTGATAAGCATGGGGTGTTTTTATGGGACGTTGGAAAAAGTTCATGACTTTATCTATTATACCTTATTTATCACCGTCTTGAACAAAGAAAGAAAGAAAAAATGTTGTGTCTTGGGAAATTAAAAAATCCCCATTACTTGGCCAATGGTCTGGTTATAACTATTATAAATTTTTCCATGAGGAGAACATTTTGGGTTGGGTGGTGGATATGAGATTTATCTTAACCAAATTTTTTAAAAATAACTAGTAAATGATGAAAAAATTCAAGAGGGTGCATTATTTAATATAATTTATTGATTTTAATATTTATTTGTGTTTGGGGAAAATGGGAGATTTCAATTTTAAGGGATAATTTTCCGTTGATATTTTCTTGATTATCATGAAAAATGAATTTGGTTTTAATCTCATTTTGAGCACTATTATTTTGAGATCATTTATACACCTAACCTAAAGCCTAAAAAATTATTGAACCTAATAGTGAATCCCCAATTATTATTTATTATTTTTTCTATATGGGTAAGATAAAGTAGAAAATCTACAAGCCTTATAGTAAGGAACATGATTCAAGGTATGGGGAAAACTCCTATTGCATTTTTCACCTTAAGTGATGAGAGAAAATAATTCATTTGAGGTTTATTGAAAGTGGCATGAATAATGATAATGAATTGAAAATTATGAATGAAATATAGAAGACATATGAAACTTTGAAAATGTAAAAAGTAAAATAAATGTTGAATTTTTCTTTGAAAAGTGAAGATTCAATGTAATTTCCCTTTGTATCACTTAATTCCCCATTTAATCACTTTATTTTATTTACATTGAAATTTAGATCATGATATGGTGAGCATCCTTTTTATTATTTTGTGGTTTTCTTCATGAGTATAGACCTAAATTCAATTGTGTGTATATAGTGGGGTGGAGGTATGTATATATATCATTCATATATTTTTGATATAAAATTAAATGATTTTTGGTATTAAAATGATTAATATTTCCCTCTTGATTATTGTTTTATTCATATTGTGATATGATATAATGGAATATAAAATATGAAAAAATAAGACATTCTAATTAAGATCCACATCATGAAAACCATATACACATCATGAAATGTTCATGGCATGATTTCTCAGCATGAAGAGAATACTAGAAGTAGAAAATGAGGAAAATATGTTGGAAACCACCTTTCACATCGTGAAACACAAATTAATTAAATAAAGAAAAATAGAAAATCATAAAATGATAAGAATCTATTCAAATGATGTTTGGGATTAGAGAATTATTTTTCATGGTGTGACACCCTATGTCACATTGGGAAACTAGGAAATAGAAAAAAATATGAATTCAGAACTTTGGGATTTTGACCATATTTTTGGAAATCTTACCTTGACTCGACTGGGAGAACATGAGATTCACATCAAAAAATTTATTGTAATAATTTATTGAATTTAAGAAATCTAGGGATACTGTTACTCTAATAAATAAATGGCCATGTCTACTGCTGTAGGGGATAATGGATCCTATCCCTGATTATAATGTGTTGACGCTGCAGAATCCTCTTCCAAGATACTTCGACTATTTTTGGATTTCTATTCACTCTCCTTATCTCCCACTCCCTTATGACTAACATAAGGGGGTAACTCTTAATTTTTTCTGTTGGATTTAATTTTAATGGGAGTGTGTGTTATTAAATTGATTTTATTTTATTATTCCATTTTTTGGGTTATCATATATGAAATTATTTTCTCAATCCCTTATTTCATTGATATAATGATCATTGTCAAGGGAATTGAATAGTATAAATTATTGTAGAAAATAATTAATATGGGTTATTAAATTTACACCAATTATGTTTAAATATGGTATTAGGTTACTTGATTTAGTAATTAACCTAATTTATTGACCATATAAAAGGGGGAATTATTAAATCATAGATGTAATACCATGACTACTGGATTCTCTTAGACCTTACTCTGATAAATATGGATAAAAAAATTAATCACTAATTTCAATTTCACCCACAAAAATAAAAATTACTGAACTTTTCATGCTTCCTCGTTAATTTCAAATAAATTTATTTCTTTTTTATTATACATAATTATTTTCAATTAATCAACTTAAAATTCATAAAATACATTTTCTTCGTCTCATGGGTTCAACCTCGAACTATCCACTCATTGGACATAATTTGTTAGTCAAAATTATTTGAAACTTTTATAAATATTTAAATTTGAGTATCCCCATAAGAAATAATGTTACCCTTCAAGAATTACCAGGTCCCTTGGTGAAAAGGATGTATGATGACCCTAGTAAGTCAATATAGGAATTTCATGTGTTAGTGAGAAACCGATTTTGGGTAGATTCTAAGAATGTTTGGTTATTTAAAGTGTTAGTAAATACCTATATGGTGTTTCTTCATATAGATTGGAATGAAATTATATTTAATCAAACCATATGATTATGGTATTATTGAAACATATCACAGTAGGGTGGTTCCATTATATATACTAATATATATATGGAGGAGATCATGATTCTCGAGGGGATAGTCCTATATATGGATGATTAGTGGGAATCAGTTCTATATTAGGTGGATAGTCTTGCATGTGATGGATAACATTTATCTATAAAAGACCCTATAGTGGGTAGTTGAAAATTTTTTTCTGGTAGATTTGAGATGGGAGTATGTATGCTTGCAGGAGTTATGAGTTTTTGAGAAGTGACCTATGTGTTAGGTTTGAGGATACAGTGACCCCTATGATATGACATGGGATTTTTAGTGATTCACTTCCATGTGATATGTGAAATATTGACCTAAAAGTGGTGTTAAACCATGTTGTGAGTGCCTTTGAGGTGGGTTGGAAGGCTATATTCTCATATATAGAATTGATGCATGAGATGTGAAATGGGTTTTGTGATTCAAGTATGGAAATGCCTTGGGGATTTTTTGTATAGTTGGGGTGTACCTAGGTTATGTGATTGAATTGAGTGGGGTTCCCAATGTTTTCGAAAACCATTTGAGGGGATTGATAAAAAGTCATGAAGAATTCCTTGCACTTTGAGTTGTGGAAATCACTTGGGTGATTTTGGTATCGAATTGGGAATTCAACAGAGATATCAGTTAGATACATGTCCTTGGTTATTTTGGATGTGTTTCTATGTGATGTAATGGAAGATCGTGGATGTATAATTTTGATTATGTGATGATATTAGGTGGCAGTATGTCTTGTGATAACCCTTATAATAATTGAAGTTCCCAATATTGAAGTGGAGTGTTGAGGGAACTCTTGGTTAAATGAGACTGACCTTTTTGTTATCATGGTGAGTGTTCTAGGCATGAGAACCAAATTTTGATGTGATGTGACTCATGGGAGCATGAGTTAGGTTTTATGATCAGTTGGTATAAGAGTGTTTTCCACTATGTTTGGAGGAGGTTGAGGTAGTACATGTGGTTTCATGAGGTTCCTAATGAATTAGGCATCAATGAGCATAGATGTGTGAGTCATGAAATAATGGAATTGATAAAACACATGTAGTAATGGCAGCCTAAATTTTGGATGAAATGGAAATATACCTATATGGTAGAGGGGGTAGTAGAAATGGATCAGGTATGGTAACACAACCAATATGTTTTAAATATTGAATGAAGCATCAAGGGTTGTTGTGACGATTGATCCTGGCTTAAGAGGATAGACAGACATGTTTTTATGATGGAATATGCTGGGTTTGTGATCTGGGAGTGGTATTAAAGAATCTAGATGGTTATAAATACACCACCAACTATAGGAGGGTGAAACCCTTGTTTAGGATAATAATTTAGTGAATATCATGGATAATGTTATCATGAGATGGGAACATGTAGCATTTGAAATCTCAAGTGGAGTTAGGGTACAAGTGAGATGGAACCCACTCAATCATTGTGTTTGGTGATAAACAAGGTATGAGACATGTGGATTAGGATTTTGGTCCATTAAAGTCATCATAAGGATACTCCTATCATGGGGTGTGTCACATTGGTTGTATAAGTGATACCCTCTTGTTAGAAGGGCTGTAAATGTGTAAGACTGGTCGGTGGATAATCATGATGGAACCAAGTTCTAGTGCACATGTGAATTCGGTTTTACCTGGGTTCCTTGGTTAATTATAGGTATTAATTTAGATGTAGTTCTGGATGTATTCAAAGCATTAACATTAATATTAGGATAAAATAAGAAATATCTGAGGTTATCTTAGGTTAGTGATGCATTACTGATTACAGCACAACATGACAGTGAATTTAGTTGGTTGAGGATGCAACCATTGAGATACACTAATATTGGGGTTTATAATTCAATGATCATGTACAAACAATCATATTATACTTTTGAGATTTAAGCCATAATGATCAGATAAATGAATAGCATGTCGATAGGTATGAAAGAGCATTTTCAAGATTGGTCGGCTTGGGGAGGTTCGAATTACGTTCTTTCATGTGATTAGATTTGTTGGTCTAGGAAACACATCAAACACATCATAATTGATACAAATAGCATGTTTATTATTATTAATATATTTAATGGAAAATATTTTTTTATTATGGTTCTTGGGTGAGGGATACTCGTCCATTTTGAATGGTGTTTAGGAAAAAGATTTGATACTAGCATTTGACCAATTTTTTCTATTATGTATGGGTGTGATATGAAGGAAACTACACTGATAATATTTTTATAACATGAGTTTGGTGTTTTAGTAGGAAATTCCAATGGAGGAAAGTGTCATAACATAGAATTGGATGTTATGTGATAAGTCTTATGTTGGGGAGCACCGAAGTCCAGATCATGAACTGTGGGTGTTTAGAATAGAAAGGCATCATAGAATGTTGTAATGATTCTTTATATTGTTGTGATGGATTACCTCATGTTTTGGAAAATTCATTTCTTTAAATGTGTTGTTATTATAAGTAAGCATGTTAGGCATTTAAGAATGAGGCACTGTTATTTGAATTGGAATTGGTAACTGAGGTGGGTTGATATGGATAATTGTATTTCGACTAAGACTTCTTGAGGATGAAAAGTAATATGGTGGGGAGATGTTAATACCATGTTTCTGTATGAGTGTTAATAAATTTGTGGAAAATTTTAAATTTTAATTAGTCGAGTGGTTATATTTTAAGTCGGTGTTTGGGATGAAATTACAAGGAACAAAACCCCCCAAAAGTTGAATTTTAGATGTGGAATGAAGATCAAGAAGTGGTCAGAAGAAGAGAGAGAACATCAGAGGATGGATGGGTAGTCAGGGATGTAGTTTGTATCTAGAGGCTCCGATAGCATTCAAGTTTCACTGACTAGCCAGTCAATCTAAATAACCTATATGATGTAATGTTTTAAGGGTAAGTACATACTACTCTTCCCTTTAGGGGGTTTATATTGGGTAGCCTCCATAAATCATGTTTTGTGTGCACGAAAATCCTTTCATTTTCTTCTTGGATTTTTTTTAAAACCCATTAAATTTGGGTGGATTTATATTTGATATCTAGAAATTAAAGGTGATTTCCATCCTTCATCCTTCATTTTTCTTCAACTTATTAAATATATTCTAATTTTTTATTTTTTGGATTTGGGTTATTGCATTGATTACACAAAAGCATGGTAGAATCACCCATTTTTCATGGGGAATTCATGGGTATTGAAAAGAGGGGATATTATGATAACATGTACCCACTTTTATACATCATTTTTATGGAGGTAGGACGTTGCTTTTCCATTCCCTTTGGTTTTTATGAAATTTAAATTTATTTTTTTATCAAAACATCATTTTCCATTGGGGAATTTTCTCTTATTCCATAGGAGACATAATGATATAGTGTTTTCCTATATCCACACATCGTTCCAATGAGGTACATCACCATTTATATTTTTATAATTTTTTTTGAAACTAATTAAATTGAATTAGTGACGTAAGTTTCATCAGGTACTAGGTATTTTTACCAGAATGTGGCAAGGGACATGCCATTAGTCATTGGTGTTTGTTTTGTTATGATTCTAATATGATGGGAGAATATGGTTTGTATTTAGGCTTTATACCTGGTTTTATTAATTAATAAAATAATTTTAATAATTTTATTAATTATAAATGATTTATAATTAATTATTGATTGAATTGGTGTGATCGAGGTGCTCGGATGGTGCTCTAAGATATGTAAGGGCTTAGAAAAAAGCTAGCGAGCTACTTTTAAAATGATTATTTTGATTTGAATTAATTTAGATGGTCTTTGTACTTTCCAAATGGTTTATACCTCACTTATTATCTTGTGACATGTGTTCCCTTCCCTTATAGTAGTGTAATTTTATTTTAAAATAAAAGCAGACCATGAATAGATGTGTTAATTAATTAATTATTAATTAAATATTGAATTAAATTAAATATATTCCCCTTAATCTGAACAAAGTGCTGAGGCCATGATGGATCCATTCGCTGGTTGTATTTCCTCAGTCAACGATAGTCAGGGATTCAATTATTATAGCATGCATGCGGTACACAAATCCCATAGAGGGGATTATCCCAACTATAAGAGTGTAGTAGGCCTTAGTTTAGGATACCTAGTGACCTATGGGTAGAGTCACTAAATAAATAGGATTTGGTGGCCTAAGGACTATCCATATTGATCATTGGGATAATCATAGTTCCTTTGGGTAGGATGATCTGGGTTGGATAAGTTTAGCACCCTAGTACAACTTAAGTAATGGAGACGAGACATGTTCCATATCTAGTGTGTTGTCTCTAAGTATTTCCCAATTTTACTATATGTTAATGAGATGTTTAGACCTAGTTTAGGGTTGTGTTACTATTGTGTAGTGGGTTTTGACCCCAAGTGTAAGTTGGAACTAAAGGACCCCAGATAAGACGTCTTTCCTATGTAGTAATATTAGGAAACCCTTATAGGTTTCCTTTACACTTTTATAACCTAAAAGACTCCATGTTGGATTCCATTAGTGTGTGATATCCTAGGGGACCCTAGTAGGTACCCCCATGGATGGAAGAACCCTAATCTAGTATGTTTGGGAATGGGTAATGATGATTTCATGTGACACCTTAGAACCCATGACTAGCACCTGATATTGAGGGGCAATGGACGGTGGTGATTTTTTAGGTGGTATACCAACCCTCATTATTTATATATGATTCCTTGTTTTATTCAATTGTAAATATATAATACATTATTATATTTCAATATGTAATTCCCAGGATTTAAAATATGAGTCTAATAGGATATGTTGGTGATAATGTATTTATGGATGTTCAGATGTGATTCTTGGGATTTGGGACTTTGAGCCTTATATGATATTGTTGTTGAGGTGTGGATGTGTTTCCCATGATCTGACTATTGAGACACTTGATGTAATTACATAGGACATTGAGATTTTTCATTTGGTGTATATGTGATGCGTTAGATTATAGGGATTCCTAGGATGACTGACATGTCTACGATCCAACCATTCAAGGTTGGGGATTATTATTATTATGGGATTCAAAGTCCACCCCTAGAATCTAGTTAGTTGAGCATGATGAAATTATATATATCTGTTTGGGATACACAGGGTTCCGAGGATATGGTCAATTAACATGTTGATATGGAGATAAATTTTTTTAGTGATTGGCCAAGGCACTTAGGAATCATCTTTTAGCATGTGGATATAGACTTTGAAGAGATCCATAGGATGCATAGGTTCTGGATTTTGAGCCTTTAGTTACATGACAATTGGGCATTAATCTTGACTCTATATGGATACCTAGATTTAATTATTGGATACAGTGTTATAACTATAATGTAGGAATGTACATGGGTTCCCATGGCAGGAAATGAATCCCCCTTGGTGATGTACATTCTTAAATACACATCAATGTTGGTTGAAGTATATATGATCAATCAGAGTGTTCAACCAAAATATTGAAGGTGGTATTTACTTATTTATATTTCAATAGTTTTCTATGAATTCAAAGCATGTCACATGCACATGAATTGCATTTAATAGATATGTAAGAGACTGAATTGGTTTTACCCTACTAATTTATGTACTCAAACCCAATTAGGGAGGACATTACACATGTGTACCTGAGTATATCTCACTTGGTTATAGGTTCTGGTTGGGAAGAGGCCCCATATTTGATCATTCATCTGGATTTCTTGGATAAGTTTGGCGATCGAGATAAGATGAGGCTAGAGGATGTAGTTGATCCTCCATTATTTTAATATTTTATTACTTGTGTATATATTTTTGGTCCTATGGGAGGATAGTGGGGTTTCGTGACCATATACATTCACATTTATTATTATTATTATGGATGTTTTCATTATCTTGTGAACTATACTAATTTATTTATGATTGATGATGAATGATTATTTCGTATTATTTAATGCTCTGATATGAGTGCATAGTCTCCCTATGGTGCCACCCTAGACCCACATTACTTATCAGCAACATCTGGTGTATATAGAGGCACACCTGAGGCCTTATGGGGAACTGGGTTGGTGTAACAGTCAACTAGCTTCCATATCGAGATGTTACAGAAGTAAATCTCAAAAATATTAAATTTCGCTTCTATTTGTGATCTATTTTGAAATTTTGATTCCATTCTATGAAGATGATACCATTTATCTCTTCCTTATATAAAATTTGTCTCAAATATGAGTTTGAAGATGCATTTATCAATATTTTAACTATTATAGAATCATTTATAAAATGAGTATAATATTTAACAAGCATTCAATAAGGATATTTATTGAATATAATCCCAATAAAATGATGTGCCTATAATTACATTATATATTAGAAGTATAATATTCATATTTTTTTAACATTCTCTCATAATTTAATTATCTAAGTAGAAAATAATGTCAATATTTCATATATAAATCTTTTATAGTTAAGAATACTATAACATTCCCTAATTCATCTTATGAGTATACACAATACCATTAATCTAGTAACCTAACAATCATGGTTTCCCAAACATGTTTATCCCAAAGTCTACATCAGGTATATGTTCCAAATCTAAAAAAGTCACATATATTATACACTCCTTATACAACACAATCTATTAGAACCTAATCCTATTAGTGTAAAGATATATTATTTTAGTGAATACCCATTCCTTAGTAGATATCATGCTAAGTAGGTTATCTTACACGATACATAAAAATAAATAAAAACCATAATACTTTCATAAAATAAAATTACTAAACATTAATGATATATTATATCTATTTAGTTGGTGGGTAACAATTTAAGTAACCACCTTATGAAAACTATTTAAAGATGTATATTAATAAAAGAGTCATTTTGTTTCTCATAAAAATACTTTTGCTTTCCAAATATGTGTTTTTATATTAAAATCAATTATTTTTATATTTATAAATTTTATTTTAATATATTAACATAAATTTTTATTTACAAATATCAAAATTATCTTAAATTTTTTTTGGGATTATTCGGAAATAATTTATTTTTATGTGAATGGTGATTTTTTAATCAAAACCACAGTGTTTATTACTATATAAAGGAAAAAGTATAACATAAAAAATTATAAAACATATTTAATTATTAATAATGTTTTTATGTGGTGAAATTATGCATTTAAGTACTAGGTTGAATTTATAAAACCCATGTTTAACATTTTGGAAATTAAGAATATTTTTCTATTAAAAACTATTTTTAGTCTTTCACTTTTATGTAACTTTTTTCTAGGTGAAATTAGGTTTTTGATTTCATTTATATTCACATAATAATAATTTATTTAATAATAAATCTATTAATTTCCTTAAAATCATAAAAAATAATAATTCTTTCCTAAACATAATATTTATTCTAAAAAATAATCTTTTTTAAAAAAGTGATTTTTGTGCATTGTATTCCCTAATGTTAAATTTAATTTTTATTACCCATATAAATTTTATTTGATGAAATAAATATCATATTTATAATAATTAGTTATAAATTATGTAATGATATCCATTTTATTTTTAGGAATTAACAAAATTACTTATTTTAACATTTAATTACAATAGTAAAAACAAAAAATAGTAAAAGTAAAGAATATAAAAGTAAAAAAATTAAAAACATGTTAAAATCATGTGTGAAATAGAATATTTGAGGTATTATAGACCTCAAAACAATTCTATCTCTATTTCTTTCCATTATTGGATCAATTTTACTTTTGAATAAAGACTTTACCTTTTATATATTATAAAAAACACACTCACTCCACTTATATAAAGAGATTCACTATACCACTTATCCTCACATGAAAATATAATTAACTAAATCAAAAATATATCCAAAAACCTAACCAAAATTCCTATAAAATTTCTAGTGGTTATGGTATTCTAAAAATACTACATGTCACAGGTATAATCGTTTTTATAAAAGGAGTTTTCTAAGGAGTAAGGTAAAAATTTCTAATTAATCCCATTCTATTTCTATAATTTTATTTATTCTTAAACCTATTTTAATATATTTTATATATTAAATTATAATTTAATAATTAATATTAATATATTAAAATTTTATTATGATAATTTAATAATAATTAATTACCCTTTTCCTTCAAATAATAAAAAAGAAAACGTCGTCATGTGTACATGCAGACTACCGCCTCCATGAATGATATGTTTGATTTTTAAATCACCACCATGAATGGATGGTTAAAAAGAGATATTTGATATATTAATATGATATTTATAAAATTATTATGATTTTGTAATTATAAAACATTACCTACCTTCCTCCCATTCTACTAAAAATAAATATTTCATACGTGTATATGTGCGTACTACGACCTCCCCAAAAGAAACGTATTTCATTTTTCACTCTAGTGATTTATTATTTACATAAATATCATATAATATAATTAAAAACATTAATAAATAATAAATAATATCATTATTAATCTATACTAATTATTTTATACAAAAATAATAACTTTATTAACCATACCACCCATTGATTATAGTATGCCCTTATTTGGGTTGGTTTAACCTCAAACATGAACAATTATATAAATTTATATCATGGATGAATATATAAAAATAACTAATGGTATTATTAGAAGTTAATGATAAAATAATGTTCATTTTATAGTTCTGTAAAGGTTATATTAATATTTAACTTAATATTAATATGCCGCCCTTTTTTCATGAAAATTCTCGAAATAAGCTTCTTATATATCTTACCTTTACGTATAATAAATAAAACTATTAAAGTATGAAATTAAATAATTATAAATTATAATGAAAAAAAATTTAAATAATTTTAATATTATAATAATTATGAAATTAAAATCTAAAAATAATAATTGACATCGCATTTATGCATCCAGTGAAAAACAAACAACTAAAACCAATAACTTCCGATGATGAAAATAAACTATAACTAACTAATGTATTTGTAATAAATAAATATAAATGATGTTAATAAATGGTTATATCTATGAATAATGTTATTAAATACATTATTAAGATAGTTATTTTGATTATACAGGATATTTAAGCACCTTTGTGGAAGTTATAAATTAAGGTAATGTGTTTTTCATCTCAATCATCATTATTCAGAATTATTCCATATCCACTACTCGTTATATATTTTGTTGTGTATATACTACCCATGGATATATTTTTTTAAAATTATTAATGATAATAAAATGTATTATATATCCATCTCAAGTTATTTCTTTCAATGTATTTTGGTTCAACGGTTACCAAAACTGTACAATTTCTTTTAAATTAAATTTTCATTTCAAGATTTCTTATGAATGATAAGGCGTCTAAGGAATTTTCATATAGATATTATATTTGTATTTTTAATGATATTATCCATACCTATTTGTCCACATAAGGTATTTTTTTATTAACTTGAAACTCTTTTTAAGAGGAATCATATTTTAACTTTTTCAGCACATTTTTTTACAAACTTTTATTTTTTTACAAAATATTAAAGGGATATTTTTTAATTAGTTTTCCATACTAACATATATTTTATAAGACTTAATTAGGTATTTTTATAAAACTTACTCTCTATATTTTCATGCATATATAAATAATTGTTTTCTTTATTTTATAATTTTTTTTCTCAAAAGCAATAAAAAACTCCATGTGTATTTATTCTAATTTCACTAAGTGTTTTTTAATGTTATTATAAAATAAATTTTAATTTATTTCTACATCATTTTATGTTACCTATATTAATCTAAGGGATATGTTCTTATTATACCATCCAACTTATTTTTATATATGTCTTATTAAATATTCAATTGATATTTTCATATAACTCGTCTCTTTTCCATAGTTTAATTAATTTATGATGGGAATATGAATTTTTTTATGATATTGTGGAACAAACAAACACACACACACACAAACACACATATATGGTTTTTAATTAAGTGATGGATGTGACATATATAACAATCCAATTCATTGGGTAAGTATTTATATATCATGAGATAATGGGAAATCCGTTTTGATGACTTGATCCACTAAGGGAAACATGCGATTGAATCCTAATTCACCAAGGGAAATAAAAAGTGACTAATAATCCACTAAGGGAATTTGTTTGTGATTCCTGATCCACGATGTTATTATTCTTATTCTTTTGTTTGTTCCACATTCTACTATTTTTATATATTCTCATGTTATGATGGATCATGTATTATGCTTTATGTTTTATCTTGGTATGTTTTCTTAATAATATGTTTATGAGTATTCTTGATATTTCATACACACATGATTATATTTTTCTCACTTATGATCAACATTGGTTATATGTTATGTTTCCCTTTCTAATAATCTGATATCACCCCTTTATTATGTTCCTATTTCTTAGGTTATAAAGATGAATATTACATATGGGATGTCTAGATGAGGGTTTATAGTTTTTTGATAATGGATAAATATTCATAAATATTGTAAAATAAGTTATTCAATTAGATAATCCTCAAAGACACTACACCTTTATTTCTTGGGATTGTGTGAATAATTTGAAGATGAATGGATTATTGATGTAAAATAATGAATTAAATGTTTTTATCTAGCTCATATCACCTCTGTTGCTATAATAAAAGGGTTTTTCTTATTATTATGGATTAGTTTAGTTATTTTGGATATTATGATAAGAAAAAATTAGTGAAATCCCTAGATATAAGTCTAAAGGATAAGTATAAATATAGATAATATCTTGATGTTTTTGATAGTATAGAGTTTGTGGTTCTAATAGAAATTACATTCCTATCTGTATACTAGAAAGTGGATTTGGATATAATATAGATGCATCTAGGGGTAATAACAGTAGAAAAGGCTAGTTGAGTACGAAATCAATCTTTAAATAGTGAAAAATGAGTGGGCCAAAGACTAATCACCTGACAAGACACTATGAGGGGTATTATTTGGTTAATTCACATTATCTTTATGAACCATTTTTAGGGATTTGAATATGTTTATGTCAGATAATATAATTTTAATTACCATTGATAACCTATATTAAATCCCATATAAAAATAAGATAGGGAATGCATATCATTTAGGCATTATTTTTACTAATCTCATATTTTTCCCTCTATACATTTCTTAATTTAAGTACCTAAACTTTCCATTTTGAATTAATGTATGGATTAAATATGAAATCATGTTAATAATTATTATAAAGAACAATATAGTGATTTTAATAATGAACTAATAAATAGGGAGGTATCCAGTGTACAAAATATTGTAGTAATGTTCACCCAACTATCATAACCTATGAAAAATATAATGAACCCCACTGAGCTCCTAAATACACTAAGGAGAGAGAAACATGTTATTGACATTTTCATGTAACAATGTCTAAAATCCTTCAAAAACCCTTCTAATCCACTTATTATAGAGAAATATATCAACTCAATGAAAATGAAATTTTCTATTCTCTAGTGCTCATATCATAAGAATGTCATTTTGGATATCTATCATTTAGAAGGTGTAACAACAAAAAATATAGTAACCATCAGAATATATATACTCAATTATATTTTTATAAGATACAAGGGACTATATTGCTAGAGATAAATAATTTTAGTATTTTTAAAGATCCATATATATACATGATTCTATATTACACTGAAAGTATAAAAAAAAGCATTAGAGCATTCTCACATCGTTGATATAATTAATAATATCCTTATTCATATCTTGGGGAAAGGGAAAATAATAAAAGGTGAGATAAAATTCTCATAAAAGGTTATACATATTGGAATATATAATGATTAAATAATGCATAATCAACATGGAAAGGTAAAAAACTAAAAGAACATGCTATTTAGTCAATAAGTTGAGTGAGAAATGCATCCGTAGATAATATAAATGAAGTAATATCATGGATAATAATAAATGAACTCTCAATGAAGGAAATTATTAATTTTATATGTCCTGATATTAGAAATCATGATATCTTTACAATTAATAATTTTTTCCAAGATACTTTATTCAATGGGTAGGTACACACTAAACATCCATTTAATAAGTTTGGCCAACTGGCCTATCTCATAAGACCTCTCAATGAGTCTAGGGGCTATCTCTAATCAGGTCTATCCATCACTTCATGTCTAATGAATTCCTGATATATTGAACAATCAGTTTAATTCATAATTTATTCCATTTCAATATATATCTGCATTAATTAAAGAATTTAGAATATTAATATTCCCCAGTCAATCAAATAACCATCATAGTAAAAAATATTATGTATAAATGGTATTTGGTTTCAGAAATAATATTATCCATGATACAATGAATATGTATGTTTAAAAGAAAAGAAATTTCCAATTTAAAATTATCACAAAAAATTGAATCTTTCAAAGGAAATTTAATGACCTCAAATTAAATAATAGATAAAATATAACCATCGATTCATCAGAAATATTTTCTTTTTCAATGAAATAATGTCCTTTGGAGAAATAAAGAAAATAGAAGTGAAATATTAAAATAATTTTCATTGAATTTTATTATTTTTAAAACCATATAAATGCTGTAGAAGAAGCTAAATAAAATAAAAAAATTATAGCATTGGAAAAATACATTAAGGTTATATATGTTAAAAAGAAACATTCTTTTTGACTTTTCATAAAAAAAGTTAAAAAAAAACATTTTCTAAAACATTATAAATATTTCATTTAAAAAATTTAAAAAGTTACAGATAACATAAAATTTCCTTAATAAATCATTCTATTTAATAAAAACGAATCCTAAAAAAACAAGTTTGTAAAATGTGAAAATAAAATAAAAACATGTTTGATAAAAAATAAATAATATAGGCTTTTATTATAAACATTTCATTGATTCATTCAAGTGAAAAAGAGATAAATATTTGCAATAAAATATGTAAACTAGTTAAATATCTATAGAATAAGAAAATAAATGGATTTTATGAAAGAAATATATTATAATATTCTTTCAATTAATATAAGAGAAATCCCAAAAAATTGATATTGTAAAATAAATTCTTTCATATTTGGTAACATTTAAATTATAAACCCTTAAAAGAATAAAATTTAATTCAAATTTTAATAATAACGAATAAATATATTTTTATGTAAAATAAATCAAAGGATTAGTATATATACCACATAAAAATAAATAGATATATAATACCAAATATGTCTCAATGGAGTTGAAATAGAGACAAAACCCCGTACCTCAAGTTATACAAGGCTTGTAAGTGAGTTTAATATTTTGTATAATAAATTTATATTTGTTATTATTATATAACGACACCATATTACTATATATAATACCATATATAATCCATTTATAATATCTTATCACCCCTTTGATCACAATATTTTATTATTACCATTTCTTAGGGTGTTAACTGATTCATTTTCCATCTATGTTTTAATTCATATTAACTTTGAGAAAACAGTGTTTTAGCGGCGGTTTTTTCGCAGTGGTTTTAAAAACTGACGATATTTTTTTTCGATCATAAATTTAGTGGCGGTTTTTAAAACCGCCGCTAATTGTTTTTGAAATATTTTTAATTTTTTTTAAAATATCTTCAAAAAAAATTTAGTTTTTTTAGCGGCAATTTTTTAAAAAAGCACTTTGAAATAGCGGCGTTTTTTTGAAAACCGCTGCAAAATTTAAGAATTATTTTTTAATTTTTTTTAAAATTATTTATTATTTATGATTTTTTTTATTATTTACAATTAAATATAGTTTATTATTTAGAATCTTATATATTTATAATGTGTCAATTAATTAATATTTATAATTATTAGTTAATACTATTTTTATTTGGAAAACAAATCTTATATAAGTAGAAGAACAGACTTCAGCATCAAATTACCATAACTTCTGATCCAAGAGTCCTTTTTAGCTCCACAACCAGTCAAATCGATGTTTATAAAATGAGAAAAAACCAACTGAGATCTAAATCGCGTGATAATCAAACGAAAAAAATATATTCCAAATTCAAAATTTGAAAATCGAACTCGAACTTCAAACGATCATAACTTTTAATCTGAGTGTCTATTTGGGCTCTACCACATATCAAATCGAAGCCCGAGATGAGCTTTACATCGCTTAGGTCTAGTACCAACTCTTTGTATATTGTACCCCTTTTTATTCCACGAAAAAATACTAGAAGGCCTCTGAAACAGAGCTTTTAGTTGTAGACACCGATTTCTTAAAATTCAAACAGTTATAACATTCGATCAATGTGTCCATTCGACCGGTACCACATATCATATCAAAGCTCATTTCACAGTCTTCGATTTGACAGGTTGTGGCACTTGAAAACGAGTATCAGATCATATTTTTGACCATTTTAGTGTTTTTACGGTTTACAGAGGTTATTAACGTTTTATGATTTATTTAATAAATTGTTTATTTATTTATTTAATATTAATTAATTAATTAATTAATTAATAATTATTTATTATTTATTTAAATATTTTTTATTATTATGTATTTATTTATTTATTTATTATTTAGTTATTATGTACACATTAATTAATTAATTATTTATTTATTAATTAATTTATTATTAATTATTAATTATTAATTATTAGTTTATTATTTATTATTTATTTATTTATTTATTATTTATTTATTCGTTATTCATTATTTATTAATTAATTATAAATTATTAATTGATTAATTAGTATTTATTAATTATAAATTATAAATTATTAGTTATTAGTTATTATTAATTAATTATTTATCTATTTATTTAGTTATGTTTTTATTTCTGTACTATTTATGATTTATTTTTTAATTTTTATTCTTTATTCTTTATTCTTTATTATTTTTTAATTTACTAAATATTAATTTATTATTAATTTATTAATTAATTATTAATTATTAATTATTAATTATTTCTAACTTATTAATTAATTAATTAATAATTATTTATCAAATATTAAATATTTAGTTTTGCATATTAAAAATTAAAATTAAAATAATAATTTTTAATTAAGAATTATTAATTTTATAATTTTCAATTATTAATTATTAATTATTATTAATTATTAATTATTAATTAATTATTTTTATTTATTTATTTATTTATGTATATATTTATTTATTATTGATTATTTATTGATTATTTATTAATTAAATATTAAATATTTATTATTGCATATTAAATATTAAAATTAAAATATTAATTATTAATTAAGAATTATTCATTTTATAATTATCAATTATTAATTATTAGTTATCATTAATTATTAATAATTAATTAATTATTATTTATTTATTTATTTATTTATGTATTTATCTATTTATGTATTATTTATGTATTATTTATTCTTTATTATTTATTATTTCTTATTTCTTATTTATTATTTATTTTTAGTTTACTAAATATTAATTTATTATTAGTTGATTATTCATTTATTTATTTATTCATTATTCAATATTAATTAATTAATATATATTTATTTATTAATAATTTATTAATTATTTATAAATTATTTATTAATTTTTAAAGACAAATTATAAATTATAAATTATAAATTATAAATTATAAATTATTAGTTATTATTAATTATTAATTATTAATTATTAATTATTTTTTATTTACTATTTACTATTTACTATTTATTATTTATTATTTATTATTAATATTTATTATTTATTTATTTATCTATAATTTGATAATTTATTATTAATTTTTATTTATTTATTATATATTAAATTATTTTTTAATTAATTTATTATTTATACATTTCTTATATATATATATATTATGTTATATATTATATATTATATATTATATATTATATATTATATATTATCTATTTTATACTATCGATTATATATTATGTATGATATATTATCTATTATATAATACATAATATAAAATATAAAATATAAAATATATATTATATAATATATAATATATAATATATATTATATATAATACATTATATGTTATATATTAGATATTAGATATTAGATATTATGTATTATGTATTATGTATTATATATTATATGTCATATATTATATGTTATATAATATATATTGTATATTATATATTCTATATTATATATGATTATTTATTAATTATTAATTATTGATTAATAATTATTGATTAATAATTATTTTGTTTGTATCTATTTGTTATGTATTTCTTGTTTTTCCAATTGATATATATATATATATATATTAAATTCGATTTATTGACAACATGAAGAGCCTGCTGGAGTGGTAAAGTCTTTGGAGAATAAGCAAGTGGTAAGGCGTTCAAATCTCACCCAACGCAGAATTTATATATATGGCATGGGCATGTGCATGGGCATGTGCTTGGACATAGATTTATGCATGGAGATGGATGGACATGTGCGTGGTAATAATAAATAAATTACGAGTAAATAAATAAATAACAAAAATAAATAAATAAATAAATTACGAGTAAATAAATAAATAGAAAATAAATAATAATTAAATTATAAATGAATAATAAATAAATAAATAAATAAATATTAAATAAATTATGAAGATAAAAAAAATTACTAAAAATAAAAAAATAAAAAAATAAAGAATTAAAAAAAATTAAAAACGATTTAGCGATGGTTTAAACCGTCGCTAAAAAACCGCCGCTAAATAATAAATTAAAAAAATTAAAAAAATTAAAAATAATTAAAAAAAATAAAAACAATTTACTAGTGGTTTAAACCGCTGCTGAAAAACCGCCGCTAATTATTTCCCAATACACGATTTAGCAGTGGTTTTCCAAAACCGTCGTAGAACGATTTCGCGGCAGTTTAAACCGCCACTAAATATAAATTTTGGCGTAGTGATTTTATAGTTCTTATATCTTGATAATTGTTATATAATATTAAAAATTTAAATCAAGAAATTAAATTCATATATATTCATTACATTAATATTTAAAATCATCCCTAAGAACAGACATGAGAAATGAATCACATCACTTTTGTGGAGACGATAGGTTGCACGTACGCAGGAGTGATGTTATATTTTTTTAATGGGTCAAAGGGTAAATTAGTAAATGATTTATAGTAATGAAATAATTATAATTATTTCATAATTATTATATATATTCATTAGTTATACAATAATTACTTGACATGTGAGGCGGTAATGGAAAACAAATGATATCGGTTTGCAAGGCAGGTAGTCAGCCATACACATAAGAATTTGTTTTGTCTTCCATTTGATAGAGAAGAAGTAGGATAAATCTTATTACAAAAAAATAATAAAATAATGTTATATTGATGATACTAGTTTAATTATACTATAATGGTTAGGAAAAAACTAAAAGTTGTAAAATAAAAAAAAAAATTAATGTTCTTGGTGAATATAATTACCTATTCTTTGAAAGAGCTCCTTTAGATCTCCTCTAAAGGGACACATGGATTGTATTTTGAGAAGAAAATAACCTATAGAACTTGGGTATGTGTTTTTATAATATTTTTATATAGGGTTTGTTTGAGTTTGGTGGTGGCTCATAGAATATATGAGAGGTGGTTTCTTTTTATAGCGAATGAAAGGTCACACATGGAATTAATAAAAATATTTAAATATAATAAATATTTTTGTGAAAGTGGAACCATGTGGAAATAATTCTAAGGGTAATAAAGAATATGGTTTAAATAACTTCAACCAATAATATTTTTATATGTTTAAGTGGTATTTTAAACCATCTCTTTTGGTTTAACCCCTATGTTGATAAATTTTAACTTTAACCGGGGTAATAAGGTTTTCAATATTAAAAGGTTATAATTTTTCATGTAAGGTAAAAATTTGATAATAAATGTATAAGGGATGAAATATTAGACCATTATTTATCCAAATTTTTCACTTTTATGGTTTATCATGAACCGGCTCGAATACCTTGGAACCTTGATAACCGAGCTGATCCCGATATAGCCTGAAGGACAATCCCAATCCCCACGGGTTGATGAATAGGACCTAAAATCATAAAATATAAAAGTGGGAATGAATTTTACCCAAGAAAAATGGAAGATAATATCTACATATTTGTATTATAAAAAATCATTAGGGAGAAACTACGAGAAACGAAATAGGTATATCAAAAACCCAAAAAATACATAACTAAATTACTCAGAAGAAGACAAGATATAAATATTAAGAAAAATAATGTTCCATGGAAAAGGATAAAGAACATTGAACTCCTCCAAGAGGAAACTTTATTTTTCTTATAATGGGAAGAATAAAATATACAAATGCTTTAAGGAAAAGGTAGGGTGTGAGATAAAAGCCTGTAATGGTCTCACCATGTGTTCCATTAAAAGTTTCCATAATAATAAACCAAATCAGGCTATTAATTGTAGTAAAGAAGGCATGAAAATATTTTTTCTTATTAAAAAACATGATTGATTTCAAAATTATGGAAAAAATATCAATTTTGGTTTAAATAATCTTTTTATATAAAAGAGTTTATATAAATCAATAGGCATGAGTTAGGAAGTTTCAAAATCAATGGAATTTATAATAAAATCATCACTATAAAGAACCGTGGTCATCTTCCCTAGAGTACGATAGTTCCCAGTTATAAGATCATCATATTATAATATTAGTGATCATGGAATATGTATACACACATCCCTTAGGATTAGGCCAAATAGGACTCATCAACATCGCATCGAAGATAAGATCTTTATAACTAGTTTTTTGTTAGAGTTTTCATTGTCAATCAATTTCTTGGGAATTACCATCTAAAAGAACTTTTACAAAATAACCCACTAAACTACCCAGGCTCTCATCTTCTCATTCAATTAATAAATAATGTAATAATCATTTCAAATCAAATTAAAATACAATTTAACAATTTCCAGTTTTAATATTCCAATTTAATTCCAAAACCAAAACATAGGTTTTTCATCATCACTTCACAGATTTTGAAAATAAAACCAATCATAAGTTCTTATCAAATAAAGTTAATACATTTTTCTTAAAAATTCATTTTAAAAGTCAATTCACAGATTTCCTTTAATTTCAAATTGTACCCCAATTTCCAGTTCCATTAGAATTGGGGTTTTCTACAAAAATCGATACCAATTCAATTTCAAATCCCAATTTAAATCTAATTGGGTTTTCACAATTCAATTGAAAGAAATTAAATAAAATAAATCAATTAAATTTTCAATTATATGGAACAATTCAAATAGAACCACATACATTTTATCATGAATATCACCAATAAAACACCCGCAATATGAGTTTCCAACAACGATTGACGATAATAGAGATCTAGAAATACAACCAAGATTCAAGTTACAAATTAATGGAGTTTGGATCCATCAAACACATTATGATATACAAAAACCTATAATGAAAAGAGAGAGATAATTAGAGTGGGAGAGAGGGAATGTGAGAAGTTTCCCTTACCGGTGAGGGATTGAATGAGGTCCTCCATGATATGATCTTCTTAGGAAGGGGTTTCGATGAGACATAAGGGGTTCTTCGGAGCCTCAAAGACCTATGATTTCAAGATATGATAGGCTGGGGTTGATTAGGGGATAAAATAGGGTTTGTAAAATTTTAAAATAATTATTTTAAAATAAAAGTTACCATACACATGGTTAGCTGGGAAGCGATACATGATTAGACAAACTGTGTGCCCTAACCATGTGCTCCTCTAATGGGTGAATAGTTTCTACTACTTGGGAGCATGGTTTGTCAAACTGTGCATCAATAATTAACCCCCTTCCCATTTCATGGGGTTTCATGGTTTTCACTGGGATGGTGCATGGTTTGGTACAACCATGTAACAACCATGAAAATCCTAGAAAATCCCAAATTTTTTAACTTTCCACCTAAAACTACCCAAGAAAAACCCCAACCAAAGCATAAAAAATGATGGTTGTGGAGTAATTGAAAATTAGTGACTGGATGTTACATCCTTTACTACATAGAAATTTTATGTCCCTAGAAATTTCATCAAGAAGTTTATATATAAAAAAATGAGGCCACATCTCTCTCAGTAGTGCCTCTATCTACCCTGTATCATGCGTACGAAAACCATGTTTCTATAGAACACATACCAAAGGTATCATCGTCCCATGAAGTATAATGGTTTCAAAATCTACTATCCTAACTAGATTCACAATCATAGATAAATCAGGATCAACATCAAGATCACTCCTACTCAAAACATGATATGGATCCAAATTATATTTCTATAGCTAAGATACATGGAACACGTTATGTATCATCGTCATATATGGAAGAAGTGATAAATGGTAAGACACTTTCCACATCTTATCAACAACCTCAAAAGGCCCCACAAAACAAGGAGAAAGCATCCATTTCTTCCCAAGATATCGATGACCTTAACAAGGTGAGACTTTCAAGAAAAATTGATCACCAACTAAAAATTCCAGTGGTCTATGAAAATTATTAGTATAAGATTTATACCATCTCTATGCCATCAATATTATCTGATGAATCAGATGAATCTTTATTTTTGTCTCTTGATGCAAGTGTAGTTAAACCAAAAAACATTCTATGATCTCTGACTAACAAAATTAATATTTACAAGGCCAACCATAAAAGGCCTCAAAAGGAGCCATTCTGATCATGGATTGAAAACTATTATTATAAGAAAACTCAACTGTTCCTAAATTGTCATACCAAGATGTACTAAAATTGAGTACATTTGCACAAAGAATATCCTTAAGAATCTGAATAGATCTCTCTATTTGGACATCTTTATTTGGATGGTATTCCATACTCAAATGAACCAGAGATCCCATTTCCTTTTTAAGTCCTCTCTAAAAAAAGATAATTAAAATGGTGATCCTAGGTTCATTTGAGTATGGAATTCCGTAAAAATAAATAATATCTATAACACAGAGATTTCCTAGCTCCAAAACTTTGGTTGTATCATGAATGGGTATAAAGTGAGTCGATTTGGTCAGCCTATCCATCACAAACCATATCACATTTTTCTTTCCCTGGGTACATGGTAAACCCAAAAAAAATTCCAAAGAGATATCATACCACTTTCAAGACGGAACTAAAAGTGGATGAAGAAAACCTGAAGGCTTATGATGCTTGGTATTGATTTATTGGAAATTATAGAAGCACAGAACAAAGTAAATGATTTATTATCTCATACCCAGCTACCCGAATCATCGTCTCATGTTATAGAACATTTTTGTGGTTCCTAGGTGCATTGAAAACTAGGAATTATATCAATCCCCCAAAAAATATTTCCTTACGAATAATGGACTATAAAATAGATTATGAAAAAATAGAATACATTCCATGGATAATGACCACTCTAAAATGGTCTCGACACAAAAAAGAGAGCCTCTAATTCTAGGAAACTCATTATCAATATGTTGTTCTTCAAGAATCCTCATGAGAAGATTCAAGGTCAAATGTAAACTGGCCAATACAACCTCGTCTCCAACAAGCATAAATCCTATATGAAACTATGAAAAAAGAGCCATCAATTTCCACTCTTCTAATGATTAATTCACAACTTGAGTCATATGTTTCCAACTTAAATCATCCACAATGACATTCCATTTCCCTAGGGTATATGCGATATCAAGATTGATGGATTTCAGGTACTCCAAAAAACAACTCTAGTAGAGATTGACATATTTTTGATATAATATATAACTCAAGATCTTGTGGTTGGAATACAAAGTAAAAATTTCTCAAAAAAGGTAATGCTACCAACTCTTAAGTTCCTGCATCACAGTTACGAGTTGATGATCATGGGTTGGATAATTCTTCTCTTGTATCCTAATATGCTGAGAGAAATATGAAATAACATGATCACCCTACATTAAACTTAGCCCAAACCTAAACCTGATGAATCACATGAGACCACATATCCCTTCCCGGCCTCTAGAAGAGTCAACAGTAATGCATGAGTAAAAATGTATTCTATATCAACATAAGAACTATGAAATTTATCATCCCAGGAAAAATTCACTCCCTTCTATGTTATAGAAGTCATCAGAGATTCTAGTTTGTAGAAATCCTTTGTTAACTAGCAATAATACCCAGCCAAACCCAAGAATCTATAAATCTAAGAAACATTAATAATTTGTTCTAATTCCATAATGGATTTCATATTCTCAAGATAAATTGAGATACCATATTCCAAGACCACATGTCCCAATAACTTCACTACATAAATCTATAAATCACATTTTGATATCTTGGAATAAAGTTAGTGATTTATAAAAAATTCTAAAACTTCCCAAAGATGAATCACATGATCCTCCTTGGACTTAGAGTAAATTAGGATATTATCCAAAAAAAAACTATTAATGTATCATGGTAATTATAGAATATTATTTTCATAAAATCCATAAAGACTATAGTATAATTGGTTATACAAAATATAATGAATAGATACCCATAATGTCCATTCCTACAGTGAAAGGAAATTTTTTGAATTTTTGATTCATTTATTCTCAACTGGTGGTAACCAGATCGAAGATCAATATTCAAGAACCACTTCACCACTTTCAACCGGTAAAATAAATCATCAATCCATGGTAATAGAAACACATTATTTAAAATAACTCAGTTGAGTTTTTGGTAATCTACAGAAAGGCGAAGTGTTCCATCACATTTCTTAGAAAAGAGAATTGGCTCCATCCAAGGTGACACACTCAGGTGTATACAACCTTACTCTAATAGATCATCCAAATGATTCTTTAACTCTTTAATTTTAGTTGGTGCCATATGGTAGGAAGAAATATATACTAGTTGAGTATGAGGTACTAAACCAATAGAAAAATATACCTCAATTATTAGAAGAAACCCATAGAATCCAAAAAGAAACATGTCAGGAAACATAATGAAAACTACTGGGAGATTATAACTCAAAGATTCCTCGTCAAGATCAAAATGAAACATCGATATAAAATTACCCAAATATAGATAATAAGTTTCATCTTTACTCAATATTGGGTCCCATTCTCTCTAAAAGACTCGACACACACCATTGGGAGATGTAAAGGAGATCCATAAAATATAGAAATCTATTTGGGCTTTTATTTTCAATGATATAATCCATACAAAAAATGATATCAAGAGGTTTCATGTCAAGAAAAAGAAAATCACAAATAAGATCAATCTCTGATAAAGAGAACACATAAGTAGGACAACATAGACCTTGCTCTCTCTTTGTTCCGAGGGGTGTAGTAATATCCATCACATAAGATAAATGATCTATCAGAAGACTTCTAAGGTTCATAGTATGAGTTGATATAAACAAATGATATTCAATAAAATAAAATAAATAAATAACTAGATTTGAATCTATCGGGATGGTACCTCTCACAGTCACTAGACCTGTATCTTCATCCTCTAGAGACTCTTCCACTATTTAAAGATGATTCTTTCTGAATGCTTGGGGCTGGAAACCCTTGGTTCTTGAAGATTATGTTTTCACTATAGTAATTTTCTAGTGATTATGATCTCATGACAATATATGGAGCAGTTAATATATAACAAAACTTATATAAGTGATCTGATTATTTGTAAGAACCACATATTTTTGGTGCCTTAGTGAAAACCCTTTTCGAATTCCAATGCTCACCACACTGGAAGTAAGTAAAAGAGACTATTATAGGAATAAAAAGAGATATATAAGAACCATTATTTTGAGATACACCATGAGAATAATCATGATTTTCTTCCCTTTTAAGGAACTCATGGAACTACAACTATGAGAAAAAGGAACTCCCATCAACCCTGATTTACCTGCTAGATCAAGCTGAAATATGAACACCCTATCTAGCTTGTTAGTATAAGAATAGTGAATCAAAAGGAAAAAATAATAAAGAATATTAAATCAAAGTCACATATCAAACCATTGAGTCTTTATCTTCTCATTTGATACAATATCAGGTGAACACTACCCAAGCTCAACGAATTTGTTCACATATTCTCTCATGGTCCTGTCAGGCTTATTGAGTTCGAAAAAATCCATATCTTTAGAAAAAAATGTAGACTCTATATATAATTGGTTGATGAAATGAGTTTTAAAGTCATTCCACTCTAAACCCTCATTATTATTCACCATCACCAATGAGTCCCGCAATCTTCTACTAGCTACCTCTAGTTTGAAGGTGGAACATTTCACCTTGATCAGATCAGTAGATTACAAGAAATAAAAAGAAGTATTATCTTACTCAACCAACACTTTTTGTACTGAGGATCATTATAACCTTGGAACACTGGTGGATTTGGTGAAGTAATTATTGATACCAACTTGGGAATTCATTTTTTCGAGCTTCGACAGGTGAATCCTGAATGGGAACAAGTGCATGTGCCATTATTAGATCATGTATAACAAATACAACGATCTCAATGAGATTCTAGTCCATAGGAAGATTTATTTATTGTGCTTCATTATAATCTTCCTCCTAGATCCTATTCACATGTCTTCTGAAAGTCATGATTCTATAAAACATCATAAAATAACATTTAAAACATCATAAGATTACAAAAATCAACAAATCAAACAAGAGAAACTAGGTTATTAATCCCATTAGATAGGTAAAAAAGATTAAGATCTCTACATATCAACATAAAAAGTAGGGAAATGACTATAAATAATCTTCAAGATTCTTATCCCAAACCACCCATGGGGACTTAAGGCTCATCACAACGAGATATGGCCAACCACTCACTCAAAACACCTTATAAGTCTTAAAAAGTTCTCAAAATACATAATGACATCAGGGAAAGATGAGAAACCTATACCTATGATACCACTTTTTCAAAAACTAACCAAGATACCTTGGTAACCTAATAACTGAGTCAAAACCAACAAAGTTTGAAGGGAGTTTCTGATCCAAACGGGTTGGAAACTCGCACTTGACAGCCTACAATAAAAAAGTATGAATGAGTTTTCCATATAAACAATAGAAGATAACAGATACATATCAGTATGATCAAAACTTCTCAAGGATAAAGAAACCAAAACAAAAAATGTATAGCAAAAACCCAAATAGAACATCATCAATGTACTTTGAAGTAGACAAGATATAAATCTTAAAAGAACCAATTCTCTAAGGTAATGGATCAATAACATCAACCTCCTCCAAGAGGAGATTTACATTTTATCATACCTGGTAGAAGAAAATCTAAAAATTCCCAAAGTAAAAGGTAGGGTGTGAGCTAAAAGGATTATAGGGTCTCACCAAGTGTTCTATAAATATATTACATAACAATAAACCAAATCATGCTTTCAATTTTAGTGAAAATAAGAGTGCCAATCAGTTTTCATAGTTTAAGAAGAATTATTCATTTCATAATGATGGAAAATATTTCAAACATGGATTAAATAAAAAATTTATATAAAAATGTTTATATAAATCACTAGTTATGAGTAAAAAAGTTTCATAATCAATGAAATATATAATATAAATCCTAACAAAAAATAACTATGGTCATCTACCTTGTGTTGTGATATTTAACAATTATCGGATCCCCACACTCTCAAATCTGTAATCATGGAATATGTGTACAAACATCCCTTAGTCTCAGGCTGAATGGGACTCACCAAAATCCTATCGGGGATAAGGCCCATCTAACTATATGTTTTTAGAGTTGTCATCATAAATCCATTGATAATGAATTTTCATCATAGCACACTCCTCCCAAATATCCCATTAATTACCAAGGCTTTAATGTGATGAATCAATCACCAAATAATGGGAAAATCATTTCAAATCAGTTTAAAATAATATTTTCCCATTTCTAGTTAAAATGTGATAATTTCATTAAAAAACATTTTTTTTCATCATCATTTAATGCCTTCTAAAAATCAAACCAACCATAGGTTCTTATTAAATCAATTTAAGCCATTTTTCTCAAAAAATAAATTTCCATATCAATTGACAAATTTCTATCACACCCAAATTTACAATTCCATTAGAATTGATGGTTTTTCCTCAAATCCATATCAATTCAATTTCAAATCCCAATTCGTATTGAATTGGGTTTCAATAATTCAATTGAAATTAATCAAATCAAATCAAGCAATTCAATCTTTAACTATATGGTGTTACTCAAACAGAACCACCAATCATTTATCACGAAGATGACCAACACGACAACCTAAATGGGATTTTCCAACGATGAATGATAATACCAGATATATAAAAATACAACATATATTAAAGATGCATATCAATGGATTTTATATCCTTCAAAACACGTGATGATCTGACGAAGTCTTTGTAGGAAAGAGAGAGAGAGAGGTATAAAGAAGAAATAGAAGAATATTCACTTTTTAAAGAGGGATCAAACAAGCTCTTATATAGTTTTATCTGCCTAAGAAGGGGTTTAAAGGATCCAAAAGGGGGTTTTGGGAGCCTCCAAGAACTATTATTTCTATATATGAGAATTTGGGGTCGAGGAGGGGATAAAATAGGGGTTTGGGAATATTAAAAATATTTTTTCAGAGAAAAAAATTACGATTCTCATGGTTAGCTGGGCATGGTTGAACATTTAGAAAAACCATGCACCCATTTACTGGGTGCACCATTTCTAATAGGTGGGAACATGGTTTTTCAAACACTGAATCAATCGTGCATAACCTATAAAGTTCCAAAATTTTCAAATTTCCATTTAAAACCACTTGAAACAAACCCTAAACAAAGAATAAAAAAATGGTGGGTTTATGAGTAAATGGAAATAAAGGATATTATTTTATATGGTTTTTATGATTTTTTAATAACTTAACATAATATTTTTTTTCATAAAATTTCATTAATTTTATTTTTACACAATTCATTTAATTTGACTTTAAATAAATCAAAACAAATATTACATTCAAATATAATACTTTCCACCATCAATAATAAATTTTTATTGAATATGGAATTTTTGTGAAACCATAATTCATCCTAATAAAATTAGTTGTAATGTTTTTGAAATTATTTACTTTGATTTTTCCACTACTTTCAAAAGCACTATGTTAGTGTGGTATAAGTTTTTAATGTAATTATATAATCATAAAAAATTAAAATATATTACCATCATAAAATGTTTTCATTATTCTCAAAATATCCTTTAATATTCATTCACAACATTTTTTTAATTATATATGAACATATAATATAAATTTAAAGGCAAGAGAGTGACATTCTGTATTTTACTTTACCTGAAATTATATAAATGTCATTATCAAAGGAAAATGGAACCAAAAATCCATATATTCAAATTAATTATGGATATGGTTTAATTAATCTCAAAAATTACAATAAAATTTTATGTTGGAAATATTTTGAATCCCACATCACATTATTTTTAACACAGAATACCGGCTTTACCCTTTACCGAGGTGATAAATTTTACCATGGTTACAATTCATAATACCTAAAAATAAAGGGGTTATATTTACCAAATTTTAAACTCATTATTAAAAATAAATAATAAAATTTATTAAGTTAATAACCCATAATTATCAGAAATTAATTTAAAAATAATTACTCAAATTTTGATGAAAAACGATTTTCCATAAAAATGTGTTTTTAAGAAAAAAAATTAGCTTGTATCAAAATCATGTAAAAAAATAATTCAAATGAAATAAATTAAATTATTTTAAATAAAATTAATCTTATATAACATTAATATGAAATCAAAAACGTAATTTAACTTTTAAATAACTCAATTTAATGAAAATAAATAGTTGTTTTACGAAAATTGGGATTTTCCAATAATCACTAAAAAGTAAATATTTTTTTTAAAATACAATAAATTAAACCTAAGAAAGTATAAAAATTATGATTTCAATATGAAATAACTGTCACATAATAGTAATTAAATAGTTTTTGAGGTTATTTTAAACTTGGAGTTGCATGTAAAGTATGTAGTCAAAGAAATTAGATTTTTTAAAAATAAATATATCATAAAATACCAGGGTGCTACATTTTATCCCTTATAAGAATTTTCCATCAAAATCAAATAACCCAAATAGAAAAAATTATGGGAAATTTTAGCTCATCACATCCTTTGGTTCCCATGTTGCTTTTGGAAATTTATTGTTTCACCATAAAACTAGGACCAGATGAGCGGTATTTGTTCGTATCACTTCCTATATATGATCTAGAATATCAATCAGTTGTTCCTAATAAGTCATATCTTTATCCAGTGCTATGATATATAAGTTTAGTACATGTTAAGGATTATGTATTTACTTTCTCAAGAGATATACATGGAACACATCATGAATTTAAGATAGATTCGGTGGAAGCACAAAGTGAATTACTACTATACCGATACAATCAAGAATTTACAACGGACTGATAAATCAAGGGATCAAATTTACTTTATTTCCAAACACCATAACATGATTTCAAGGTGATATTCCTTAGAATACCTTATCACTAACTTCATAATCTTTATACCATCAATGATTGTCAACCTAACTTTTTTCTTCCAACTCCTAGCTTCCCTAATTTTTTATTGAGTGGATCTAACCTTCTGTATCATTTCCTCAACTAGATAAATTCCCAATAGATTTCATTCTCCAATATCATCCCAACACATTGGATTTCTATACTTACTTCCATATATGGCTTCATAAGGATCCATCTAAATGATCAAGTGAAAGCTATTATTGTAAGATTCATGTACAAAAGGAAATTCTTGATCCCAAACACTCTTGAAATTGATAGAGAAAGATATCAACAAATATTATATAGTTTTACTGTTCTTCTCATACATACCATATGTATATGGATGATAATAATTATTGAAACTCAACTCTATATCCAGATCATACAATATGATTCTCCCAAAATTTAAGATAAACATCGGATACCGATTAGATATGATTGACAGTGGTACTCCATGAAATCTAACAACTTCTTTAATATATAACCGACTAAGATAATCAATAGAGAATTATTCTCTAATAGGGATAAAATTTAATGATTTCATGAGGTGGTTGACTATTAACCAAATAGAATTATGACCTTTAAATTCTTTTGGGAGTCTGATGATGTAATGTTTCCCATTTTCATTCTAGTATGGGTAATGGTTATAACATACCCTTAGATATATATCTCTCATATTTAGCTTTCTGACACAACATAAATTATGATATATACTCTATAATATCCCTTTTCATGTTATCCCAATATCAGTACACTTTTATATCTTTATACATCATGAAAATTCTAGGATGAAAAGAGAATAAGGAATTATGAGAATCATCCAATATATCATTCTTCAAGTATATAATTGATAGAACATATGATTGGTTTCTAAAAATTATCATTCTAGCATGATAATAGTTGAACACAGGAACATTTATAAAATTATTCTTCAATTAAACATCTTTATTAGGTGTATTTATAATCCTCTCAAGGATGTATGGATGAAAATTCATCTGATAGAGATAATATATGTCCCATTTTTTTGAAGATATCAAGACCAAAATTCTAAAAATTCATAAATATTAGATCACTTTCAATCCTCATTATGAAAAAACTAGCATGGTGTTTCTGACTCAAAGAATTATCCACATTTTTCACCTTCCTATGGTGATAATCTATTGGTTAGTCACATTCTCTAGCAAACTCCAACTATATTCCCTGAAGCATATTTATATATTTTTATATGAATACATACTTCAAGATTTTATAATTATTATATATCTCACACATTTCACCACATATATAATGTCTCCATATCATCAATGAAAAAATTACCACTACCAGATCCAAATCAAGAGTTTGGTAAATTTTCTTATGAAATTTTAATTGGCGATATGCATAAGATTTTCCCATATCATTCTACATGAGGAAACATCACATTCACTTCTTTTTCACATCACTATATATCACAAACCCTTCTCCAATATATGGTAGTGTAAAGTTAGGTGTGCTGACCAACCTTCTCTTTAGTTATTTGAAATTATCCTCACATTCCTCTAACCACATGAACATGGATCCCTTCAAGGTTTACTATGTGATTGGATTAGGGTTTTGTGAGAAATATCTCACAAATATTTGGTTGTATCCATAAGTCCTAAAAAACATGAATATCAGTTACCGTGGTTTGTAAAATCCATTTATCAATAAAATACATCTTTGATGGATCCACTAATATACCATCAGTTGAAATTATATAACCTAAATATGAGGTTTTTTGTAGAAAAAAATCACAGTTGGTAAATTTAGCACATAAATTCCCCTTACTCAAGGTTATTAGTAGAATCCTCAAATGTTCTTATTTATCTTCCTTGATCTTTGAATATATTATAATATCTTCTATAAAGGATACCACAAATTGAGAAATGTATTCTATAAAGTCTCTATTCATTAAATCCATGAATATAGAAGTATCATTGGTAAGTACAAATGGAATTATTATAAATTCATAATGACCATACCTCATATAAATAGTTGTAATGGGTATATCCTCCTTCTTAACCCTTAGTTGATGACATCCAGATTGAATATAAATATTATAAAAATATTAATCTCCTCATAATTGATCAAAAGAATCATCTATATGGGGGTAGAGGATTCTTTTTCCTAATATAGATTTTATAAGTTCATGATAATCAATGAAAATACTCATTGAACCATATTTATTCTTAAAAAAACAGTAGGTGCACCCCATGGCGTTTCACTAGGATAAATTAAAAACTTATCTAGATTCATTTAATATTTATTTCTCAATTCAAGCAACATAATCAGGTCCATTATATATAGAGTCTTTAAAATGGGTATAACACCAGGTATGAGTTCTATTGGAAACTCAACTTCAGGATTTAGGGAAATACTAGGAATCTTTTCAAGAAATACATAAAAAAACTCCAATATAATAGGTATATATTCAATTTTTAGTTTCTCCCCAACCATATGAGACAAATATCACTCATTAATAGGTATTAAAACCCATATGATAGAAGTAATTTACATGGTAATTTACGTTTATCCTTACATAGATAGAATATCATAGGTTGATTCAGAATATCTAATGAAACTTCCCAAATCCAAGAATATGTTTTTGAGGGAATTAATCCATTGTTTATCTAGTAAGGTATTAGTTTTTACATTAAAATATATAGGCTTCTATCCCATGAAGTGATCCAATATAGGTGAATCATGCTATGGAATAGACGGTTGATCCATATGGAAAAGGTTTTTTTTCATAACCTAAGTCATTTTCCTTAATATGGTCTTTATCTACTCAGTTCCAATAGTTGGTGTATTGGTTTTCTTGGAAGGTAAATCCCTACATTGAATAATGGTGTTTTTTCAATTCTTTTATTAGGATCCATTACTAAACAATAATACACAAGAAGTTATCTCATAATCATCATGAATATTGATCCAAAAAATAAAAATCAATATAATGGTAAAATTTATCAAATAGGGACTATAATAATCATTATATTTTATAAGTTCATTTAAAATCTAGTTCCCAAGGTTTCAACTATACATCCTCTAATACCAACTGTAACAATCAAAACTACAGTTACCAGAAGTCAATATCTACTTTAATACATTAGTATAAGATACAAAGGATTACATAACCAATGATCAATTATTCTTATAGTCCTAAAGAACCAAATATATACATTATTCTTATTTTACATTAGAAGTATAAAAAACATAGCATAATAAAATTCTCTCATCCCTGATATTATTCATAATATCCTTCTTCATATCCTAGGGAAAGGAAATAAAATAATGGATGATCTTAGATACTAAGCAAGGGTTACACAAAGGGGAATAAATTATGAGTAAATAAAGTATAATCAATATGGAAAGGTAAATAAATGAAAACACTTTCCATTTAATAAATAACTTGAGCATAAAATTAATCCATGAATAATATTAATGTAATAATATGATGGATAATAATAACTAAATTAGAAATGATGGAAATGAATAATTTTGGATGTCATGATATCATACATCAATATATATTTACCATTGATGTATTATGAAAAAAATAGTTTAATCGATGGGTAGGTATACACCCATTTAAAAAGTTTGTCCAACTGGTTTTTCTCATGATACCTATTAATCTATTGAGGGTCTATTAATAACTGGTCCCTACCGATCACAGCATGTCTAATGCATTACACATACATTTAACAATTAATTTAATTCATATATAAATTTCCTTATCGACCAATATCTATATTTTTTAAAGAATACATAATATTAATTTTCCCCTAGTAAATCAAATAACTTTCAAAGTAAAAAATGAATATATAAAATAGATATGATTTAGGAAATAATAACATCAGTGATACAATAAATATGGATATTTATGAGAAATGTAATATCCAATGAATACTGATCACAAGGAAGTGAATATTTCAAGAGAAATTTAATAACCAAAAAATTAATAAGATATAAAGATCACAATAAATTCACCAAAAATATTGGTTTTGTAATAAAATAATGTACTTTGGAGAAATAAAAAAATGGAAGTGAAACCTTAATATAAGATTTCATTAAGGTTTGTTTGTAAAAAAATTGAAAACTTGTAGAATAATATCAATAATTTAAAATAGTTTTGGTGGTGAGAAAATCCATTAATGTTATATATGTTAAAAATAAACATTGCTTTTAACTTTTTTGTAAAGAAACCCAAAAATGACTATCATGAACCCCTCCCACCAAATATATTGCAATGAAGGGAGGAGATAAACTGTAAATTCCCCCTCTCGTAGGAACTGTGTTGGTGAGTTACACCATGGATATAAAAATCATATAAAATGGGGGGCATTACCCCATATAATAATATAATATTAGGAGATAGAATGAATAAACCACAAGAAAATCCATGAAATAAAATACAAAGAAATAAAAAACCATACCACAATGCATGAATAAATAAAACAGGAATATGTTCAAGTATCCAAGGTAAATACCCAAAAAAAATTCTAAAGTAGTGACAAAAAAAATAGTCCAAGGGCCTAATCTAGTAATCTTCAGTACGATTTGTGTAATCCTCATGGAAACTTGAAAATCAATTTATATACATATGGTGAGAGTAAGAGTATACTTAGAAGTAAAACCTAAGTATCTTATACTCATGTTTAAGAGGAATACTAATGAACCCATGAGAAAACAATAGAAACAAAAACACCTAAACTGGTCAACTATCCAACCCAAAACTCAATAAGAAATGCTCACCAAATAATGCAAGACAAGTAGAGTAAAAAAATAAGAAGAATATCGATAAAGGGTACCTATACCACTTTAATATATATTTTACACTATAACACCCCAATGTCATATATCATGATGCTTAAATCTATTCTATATAACATATAACACCACCCCACATCATGATAATATCACATTATTCCTGCAAACACCTGGGCTACCACCGCACAACATGATCACATCATATCTCACCCACAAACACCTGGGCCATCACACCACATCCAATTCCATAAAAAGAGTAGTATGGTATCATGAACATGAATGATATAAACCTCATTCCCTCATCTTACCATGAAAAAACCCCACCATATGGTTCCCCATAGCATGGTCACATCACATCACACCACCTCACAACATGGTCACATCACATCTTTCCTGTAGACACCTAGGCTATCATCACTCACCCACAGACACATGTGCCATCACCTTGTGAACCATCTGACCTCTATCCATTATATCCTATTCATATCTACTCGCCTAGATGAGAGAGTGGGGAAGATATGGAATAAAACCATCCAACCTCACCATCATGATTGTGGAAAAAAACACCCCACCCCACACACATATATATACATACGAGTGTTAGAACATTATTCTCAATACATGTGGGTTCAATATACAAAAACAAGGAATATAGAAAGTATATATATACATTTCAGCAAACAAGACCATCCTATGGGTTCCCAATAAGGCACTAACCAACTCACAACATTTCCACTTTCACGACCACCACTAAATAAAGAAAACCACATAAAAAAATAATCCACAAGCCACATCCCTCTATTAATTTTTAGATAATACAATTTTATTTCAAAATCTCATTCCTTTAATTATTTATCAAAAGATACATTTTACCACACAACCCATCATTAATTAGTTCATTAACCATTTACAACCCATTAACTAAAACCAGAAGAAGCAATTTCAAACATTATTATCCACTTATTACATCACTACCTAGTAATATAGCACAACATAACCATTCTCATCTCATATATCACATAAAACAACCACACATCATTTCCCCAAAACATGGCCTAATAGCAACCATATATTGCTAGCCCAAAAATTGACCTCATCACAATACATCCAAAAAACAACAAACCATCCCCCAAAACTCAACTACACATCACCTCCCCACATTAAGGACACACTAAAAAACATCACACAAGTATATATTTTTTAGATTTAGTAATAATAGGATTTAATTAGAGTACACTTATTTATTTAAGGGAAATATCACACAAGCCATAAATCCTTGGGAAACCATTTTTTATCTAAATTTAAGTGATCAACCAATTGATTTTTGAGTGACATCAGATCCATCATAGAATAATAAATCCACATAACATATCAATCTAGACTAATATAAGGCTCCCAACAACCATGATTTTCAGTAGGGAATCAATCCTGTCAATTCATAGTGTGAAGATAATAATATCAAAGCTATAAAAACATAGGATTCATTCTCCATAACATTAAATTTTAATCAAAATTTTAATTATCTTGATCATGCCAGCATAAACCACCCCCCAAATAAAGAAATGAGTAATCCCTCACACGTGATACACAAAAGTGACAAACGAGGGATTACCTACCTCAAATAAGCTTTTCCAACTTGCTGCGCACCTTAAGGAAAATAAGAAATGCACAAAAACAACAACCACACATGGGAAACCATAGATAAACCTTTAACACAACCATGTATGACAAAAAAATATCCCAAACACACCCCAAACGAAAACCAAAATTCTTCAGTGGATTCACTATGAAGAGGAAAAATAATAAAACCACTAGAAAGGGAAGAGAACATACCTCGATCAAAAAAACTCAACCACTAGAACCCGTAGATCAAAGAAGGAGTGGACATATTAAGATGGTTAGGGTTATTTGAAAAATGGGAAAAGTAAAGGTGTATGAATGAATAAAATATCATCCAAATAAAATATATAAAATTTTGGAACCCACCCCTTTCACAACGTAAATTCCATTCACAATGTGATTTCTAAGGGGTACTACAGATTACAATCTTTGAATCCATTAAAAGTAATGAAACCCCCATATCTTTGGTATTTTTTTAAAATTAAGTCACCTTGGACTAAATTAATTACATAATATGAATTCCCATTTCACTATATGAATCCGTCTCACATGTTTTCTCCACAGCCACACACAAATTATGAAGCCAGCTTACTACACATGCTATGAACCATCAATACACAATGTGAATCTGGTTTATATCGTGAACCACCTACTGAGGCACTCAACAACTTCATCCCCACTAAAAAAAATCTAAAACTGCCTCAAAACTCTTAAAACACTCTCCAACCACAAAAAATGACAAAGTAAAGGGTTGAAAAGGCACATATTATCACATAAGATGCCAATGAAATGATTATCATCCTCATGATTAAAAACCAAGCCTGATGAAAGGAGAGGGGTATGAACAAACACCCTAAAAGATACCTCTCAAGGATCTCATCATACTGAAAATGCTATAACTAGCCCAAATTGTCAACCGAAATACCCACCAAAAGCCCAAAAACCCACATCACCACACAACCAAACCACAAAGTTTCACTGGGAACATCACCGCATCATTTGGTACCAACCAAAAAGCATAAAATTTTCACATATTAAAATCACCAAAAAACCATATATACCTCTACATAATGAAATACAATAACTGCTATAAAGGAAAACATCACTAACCTGAGAACACAGATCAAAATAATTTGATCTTCGATGTTAAGATATTATCTTATTTGGGTGGAACTAACTCAACCAAATGGTTTTAATCACATCATAGTATAACATATCCTAATTATGATTTTGTTAAATGGTTCTTCATATATCAAGATATTTATCACACATCACATAACAAGGGAACAATAATTCTCATAAAACATAATGATCCATCACCACATCACAATGAAAAAATAGTGCCAACAAAACACAAAACAACTCTAGGTACTAGGAATGAATCAACATGATCCACTCCCAAGTAATATCCTCTAGGACTCCATGTATCCACATCACGTGAACCAAGGGAATGGTTTATCAATGGAACACACTCTCTAAGTGATTCCGAATCTCCACTGGATATTATATGAATATCACATTATCCTCAGTAAAAAACTCTCCCCAATCAATGAAATGGGAGTAATCACATAGTTACTAAAAGATCTATGAGATGTGAAAGATATCATGGATTATCTCCAGCCATGGTCGTAACACCAACAAATATTTTTCCTCACCAACTCTCCCCAACACCTCAATGGGACCAACAAAACTGGGATAAATATTACTCCACTTGACAAACCATCACCACCTAATTCAATGAGAGACTCTCAAGAACACATAGTCTACAAATTGGCCTCCAAAGACCTTATCTAGAAATCTATATAAGTCTTATGATGGTCCTTTTCTAATTTAATACTCTTACAAATATTCTAAACGTTTTTTTTCATACTCTACACCAAATTAGGACAATGAATTACTACCTCCCCAACTTCTCGTCAAAATAATGGATAATGACACAACTTCCATTACAAATATTCAAGTGTGATTATTCCAAAAGATTAGTGACTTATATTTTTATAAGAAAACTCAAAAAAAGGTTAGTGTCACACCCATGATCCACAAAATCATAGGATACACACCCACATAATATCCTTCAGTATATGGATAGTCCTCTCCATCTACCCATCCTTCTAAGGGTGGAAATCATTACTATGGATTAATTTAGTGGAAAAGGAATATAGAAACCCCCTCCAGATTCATGAAGTAAAACATGTGTCGAAATATGAGACAATGGAACTCATAACACTATGAAACCACACCACCTCATCCACAAACCTCTTAGACAAGACGCCCACGACACTCGACTACTTGATCACTATGAAGTTGGATGATTTCATCAACCAATCCATGATTAACTAAATAGAATCATAAACTCACTAAGATCAAGAAATAAACTACAATTAAATCCATAAATATGTCATCCCATTTCCATTGGAGAATATATAATGGTTGAAACAAACCACTTGGAACATGATTATTTACCTTTACCTATTAGAAAACCAAACACTAAGACACTAACTCAGAGATTTCCAATTTCTTATCAGGACAGAAAAAATGAATTCTCAAGCCATGGTAAATATTAGATACTCAAGGGTATACCACCAAAGGTGAGATATGAAATTCATGAAGGAATCCATCATGCATAAATTTTGAAACAAATAGTCTCCCATGAAACATTATCCAGTTCTGACCATCATCCACCTATCCATCTAGAGCATCATAATGGATAATATGATCATGAATAACCTTTTGATTTGATTATCCCATATATTCTCTTCCACCTACTACATTAGATAAGGTCATACTGTCATATAAAAAATAGCCTCTATCTTCAACCTCCCTTGGTTCTAAGTGCATGGATTCCAGCTTCTACATTTCTCTCCAAGCATCTTCAGAATTATAAATAAAATCCTTCCAAGAATTTTTAATCAAAAAACCATCCAAAAAAATTCACCTTTCATGAGGTGCATATGATCTTGAAATAATAATCATAATGAAACTCCATAAATCTCTATTACCATAAATTCATATCATGCTGATAAATTATATACCTCAAGAACTTATGATCCATGAAGACCAAAAAGATCTCTCTAATGTGGTAATGCCAAAAAAACTTCTACAAAAACACAACCACCTATAGATATAGATCATGGGTGGCATAGTGATGATCATGTATAGATAAATTCCTTGAACCATAAGATATCACCACACCTTTATTCATCAACATTCATCCTAATCTTAGAAGAGAAGAGTCACAAGAAACCTCAAACATCACACCACCTCTAGTAACAATAATACTAGAGCACTAATAAATTTCCCCTTTGGGTAGTTTAATGATGTCTAGAGCTGATCAATCCAAACAAAATTATGATCCTTCCTAGTCAAAACTATCAATGAGGTGGAAAATTGAGTTAAATATTATAAAAACATCTGATAATAGCATGAAAGACCAAGGAAACTACAAACCTCATCTATGTTCTTGGGTATTTTTCCAAGAAAAAGTTTCCCAAAACATCAATGGTCCTACATACACACCCTAAAAAGACACAAAATTCCTAAGGAAATTCACCTCTCATGTCTAAAATTTATACTCAGTTACTTTCCATAGAGATGGAGGCATCGAAGAACCAACAAGATACCTTTGACATGATCAATATGCCCATCCTCTAATTTCATGAAGATCAATATGTAATCATGAATGCATATAATAAATAGTAAAAGAATTCATAGAACATGGAGTTCATGATCCCCATGAAATCATCTAGTGTGTTTGTGACACTGAATGACATGTACATGAACTTGAAGTGCCCATGCCTGCATCTAAAGGAAGACTTCAAGATATGTCCCTAATTAAACCTCAACTGGTGAAAACCAGACCTCATATAAATTGTAGAAAACATACTGAACCCTCTCAACAGGTCAAATATATTTTCTATCCTCGGTAGAGGGTAACAGTTCTTGAATGTTACCTGATTAAACCGCTGGTAATCTATGAAAAACCTCATACTACCATCCATATTCTTGGAGAAAAAATCTAGAGAACCCCATGATGACATAATAGGTTTAATGAAACCTTTATATATAATATCATCTATTTGAATTATCATACACTAAAACTAATAAGGTGTCATATTACAAGGATACATTGACATTGGAGAAGCACCGAGCCATAATACTATCCCAAATCCAACATCATGTTGAGGGGGTAGCATAAAATATTAACGAGGAAAACATCTAGGAACTACCCAATGACCCTAGGAAACTCCATCGACCTAGTTTCCACTAATTCCAAAGAAAAATCAACCATCAAAGAAAGAAGGGGCTCCATAAATCTAATACCCCCTGAAAACCCCACTTGAAAATGAAACTCACACATTGGAAATTAACATCTAAGAACATGAATCTTCTATAGAAGTAGTTGATAGTATTACTCCCATAATAAAATCAGTCAATGTAGTGGACCAATGGATGTATCTGAAGAAATAAAATAGTTCCAAAAGACTTATTTAGCTCCATCATTAGTCTACACCGCAAGACACATCAATTAAGCTAATATGGTATCTAACTAGCATATTCAATACCATGGTCAAAAGAAACCTCTCTATGTCCAGTTCCAAAGTAAGAACTAGTGTGGGTGAAACAAAGGAGTAAAAAGTTCTTTAATCAAAAAATTAACAATAAAGGGTGAAAGAAAAGTTGAGAACACCTCAAATTATCTATGGTCCCTTTGGCACTACTACCTCTACTGACTTTAACTGACCACACCTTGATCCCCTACACATCTTCTAATATCCACCTCAATGACCACACTCAGGTTTATCACCTTGAATACGAGGAACATCATGAGATTAGAACCCAAATACTCTGTATCCCCTCAGTGTAGCATAAGCCTGAAACTGAAAAGGTCTCACTAGAAGCTATTGTTGAGTTAGGAACTGAACCTGACCACCTCCACTAAACTAAGATCAGATATCCATTGGGATCTAGTTTTGGTGATAAAAAAAACCCACATAGAAAACATTCTATCCACAAAACTATAGTAAAATTAAAGAAACCATTGGACCCATAAGGCCGAAAAGGAGACTGATGAGGTTGAATCCTTTCTAGTTGAAACCTCGAAGGGCCTGGAACCTGAGACCTTCCACCAAAAAATATACTGCTCAAGGAACCCTTCTATCTCCCCTATCATGGTGAACTTTCTCATCAGTGCATCCACTAGATCACCACCACCTAATTAGGAACTTTCATATATGTTGGAAACATAAAAGGAGTAATTAAATACTACATATAAGTATGGAGTGAATCCTTAAAACACCTTATAAAAGTCTCTTAATCTTGAAAAATATCTTGGAAAAAAACTAGAATTTATGTAAATATTATTCATGACTCCCACACTAAAAAAATCTCATACTGAAGAGAAATAAGCCCCTACATCTTCAACACCTTTATGGTTCATGAAAGAAACTCTTCTCAGAACTCTTTCTGAATTTTGACCCATGAAAGATCTGCCTCATTCTACTCAACTAGATATAGTGCCCACTACTGATGTGTAAATCATTGCATCCGACTAACTTCCAGAGGTACCCAATACTCCATTGGGGTCATCATAAAACAAAAGGCGATCTCAAGATCCTATAACCATCTCTTTGTCTCTATATTGGAAACGCTACCCTCATACTTTCCCAAAGCCTAACACTAAAAGGTTTTAAACTTATTAGGCCTCTAATAATCTTCCACAACCAGATAAACCCTCTAGTGATCAACTGGAGTATCCTTCTGAACCTAAAATACCCGAGCCACATGCGGATAATGACCAGGATCCATCGCTAATAGGTAAAACAGGGATTTCCTAAGCCCGATAGTTTGGATTTTATTAATATGTATTCAATTAATTTTAATTCATTTTAAATTCCTAGAACGAAAACCAATTAGTTCAAAAAATAACACAAGTCATCATTATGCATGTACCTCTCTTGGGTGTCTAATCTTAAAATAGTTCTTCGTCACTTGGTCGTTTAGTAAGCTCGAAGTTCATGCACCTGATCACAAGGGCCCCTAAAATCATGTGTTATAGATGGTCTCCCTAGACTATGTCACACACCAATACCAATTGGCACCATTTCCATACCAACCCATGTAATCTTCACCATGACTGACTCCAAGCTTCATCCTATCTCTCAACCATCACCTCCAATACCACTCTATCACAACCCCCTTGTATCAAAGATAACACAATGAAGGTAGAGAGATAATTCCCCCCAAGTCCCACCACTAGTTGGCCTTAGGTTGGAAACTGGAGATAAGGGTTTAAAAAAATCATAAAATAGTAGGAATTAACCTCTATAATAATATAGGACCAGGATATAGGATTAATCAACAGCAAGAAACTCCACAACATAAGACAAAAAGAAATCCAAAAAGTTTCCCAAAAATCACGAATAAAAAAACAAGTACATATAGATGTATCCAAGGTAAATACCCAAAAGAAAATATAAATAAGTAACACAATAATAGTATAAGGGTATGAGATAGTAATTTCTAAAAATATCTTCATAATGCTCTTAGAAACCTAAATATTAGTTTATAGATATATGGTGAGAATATAAGTATTCTTAGAAAGAATATACAAGTCTCTCATGAACATGTGAAATAAGAATACTAATTCACCTGTGAGAAAATAGAGGAATAAAAAACATCTAAACATGTCATCTATCCTACCCAAACCTCACTAAGTCATGCTCACAAAACAAGGTAATCCAAGTATAGTAACATAATAAGAATTATATTAATAAAGGGTATCCCACACCGCCTTCCCACTGATTTAACTCTCTCACATCCCAAAGTCGTATGTATTGGAATGCCCATTTCTACCATATAACATATACCATAGACACACAACATGATAATATAACATCATTCCCATAGACATCTGGGCCACTCCCCCATAGCATGAACACATTACATCTCTCCTATATCCACTTGGGACATCACACCACATCCACTACCATAAATATGGTAGTAGGGAATCATGAACATGAGTGAAATGAACCTCATTACATCATCATAAAATGTATAAAATCCACTATAAACCACCTCACAACATGATCACATCACATATAACCACCCCACAATATGGTCAAAACACATCTTGCCCATAGAAACCTAGACAATCACCTCTCACCTGCAGACATATGGTCTATCACCTAGTGCACTATCTGACCATTATCCTTAAAATACTATACATATATACTATCATAAAAGAGAGAGTGGGAATGAGTAGGTAGCCACCAATCTATCATTACCATTAAGATGTGGGTAAAAACACCCCCATATATATATATACATATATACATACGGGTGTCAGCACATGGTGCTTGATGCAGGTGGGATGTGTTTAGAAATCATAAGGAATATAAAAAGTATATATATATACATATACATACACAATCCCATCCTATGTGTTCACAATAAGTAACTAAAAAATTCACAACACCAAAACTTCACCGCCACTGCTAAATGAATAAAAAAACAAAAAAAAACTATTCCACAAGACACTTCCCACTTTTCATTAAAAGAAAATCTAATTTTATTTAAAAATTCAATTCCTTTAATTAATTTTTAACTACCACATTATCCAAAAAAACCATCATTGATTTTTTTATTTACTATTTCAATCTCATTAAAAAACCAACCTGATCCATTTAAACATTATTATCTAGTAATTCCATAACTAACAGGGTATTTAGAACAAAAAACAATTCTCATATTGCCTACCACATAACAAAACTACACATTTCTTCCCCAGAACATAACTTTATTCCAATCACACATTTCTTATCCCTAGAATGACCTCATACCAACCACAATTTTCCTCCCCACAACATGACTTCATACCAACCACACATCGTCTCCCCATAGCACGAACTCATCAAAATATAACAAAAAAAACACGTTATCCCCCACATATCAACTAAAAATTGCCTACCTTACGCATAAAATCTCCCTAACACATCATAGAAACATAACATTTTTCATATTTATGAAAATGGGGATTTAATTAAATTACACTTATTTATTTAAGGGAATTCTCACCGAAGTGATAAATCCCAAGGAAACCATTTTATTATTCAAATATAATATAGCAATCAATTATATTTAGTGTGACATCACAACCATCACACAACAATAACTCCACCTCACATATTAATCCATCATAATAAAAGACTTCAAACAACCATGATTTTCAGTGGGGCACTAATCCTACTAATTCACAATATTAGGATAATAATATAAGAGATGTAAAAACATGAGATTCATCCCCCATACCATTAAATTTAAATTCACATGTTCATTATGTTTATTATGCTAGTGAAAAATAGCCACTATAGATAAACAAGTGTAATCCCCTCCCACATGATACACACATGTCAGAACTAAGGGATTACCATCCTCAAATAAGCTTTATGAACTCACTACGCATAGAAAGGTGAATAATAAATGCCTACAAACCAAAAATTCACAAGGAAAACTATATATCAACCTAAAACACACCCAAGGATCATCAAAATATATCCCATTCACAACTAAAACTAAAAACAAAATTCTACAGCATATTTCCCAGGAAGAGGAATGAAAATAAAACCATGGGTAAATGAGGATAACATTCCTCGATCACCAAAAACAAACCACCAGAACTCATATATCAAAGAAAGAGAGGATAAGAAGGATGTTCTTCTAAAGGTTCCATGGGTTCCACAAAAAAATAAAATAAGTGAGGGTAGATGAATGATCATAAATTTCGATGAAAAAAGATATAAAATCCTGGAACCCTCCCCTTATATAGCATGAATTAAATTCATTATGTAAATTCCCTAGGGTCCCACAAATTAAAATAAAAAATATGTTATAGAGTGTAAAAGCCCAATCTATTTTATTTTTTTTATTAAAAATATTTTTCCTTGGCCTGAATTAATTACTCACCATGAAATGTTCTATAACAATGTGAATTTGTGCCACAAATTCCCCCCACCATTGCACACAATATGTCAAACAAGCTGACTACAAAAGCGGTGAACCACCAACTCATGACATGAATCCCGTTCAATTTGTGAACCACTAGCTAGCAAACTATGTATCTATATTCCCACTGAAAACTCTAAAACCTCCTTAAGCTTCCGTTGAACACTCTCTAACCAGCAAAATAGGAAAAGTAATGGGTTAGGAAGACAAGGAACCTTACAGTAAACCTTTTGGAAAACATTATAAATATTTATTCCAAACCTTTTAAAAATTCAATGATAACATAAAATTTCCTCAATAAATAATTTTAGTGAATAATGACGACTTTTTTAAAATATTTTGAAAAATATCGATGTAGAAGAATAACATACCCAAAAAAAAGAAAAATAGTATAGACTTTTATTTTAACCATTTTTTATCAATTAAAGTATCAAAGATAGGAAAATTTGGAAGAAAACATATAAAATCCTTAAATATCCATAGGATAAGAAAATAGATGGATTTTTTAAAGGATTTATTATAAGATCCCTTCAAATAAAAAATAGAAATCCCAAAAAATGATATTGTAAAATAAATTGTTACCTTTTGGATAATTTTTAAATTGTAAACTATTGGAAGTGTAAACATAAATTTAAAATTTAATAATCATGAATAAATATATATTAATATTAAATATATAAAAGGGGTACTATATACATAAAATAAAAAAAATAGGTGTATAAAACCAAACACGTATCAATGGATTGGAAATTGAGATGAAATCCCTTACCTCAAGTTTGAGATTCCTCGTAAGTGATTTTAACCTCCTCTATAATAAATTTATATTTATTATAATTAGATAATATAACCATATACATTTATATAATATTATATATGATCTATATATCCTATCATATCACCTATTTGTTAATAATATTTTACTATTATCAATGTTTCAGGTGCTAAATACTTTATTTTTCATGTATGTTTTGATTAAGAAGTTATGTTACTTGTATATAGATAATGGTTATATAATAACTAAAATTTTAATCATGATATGAAAATCATACATACACATTATATAAATATTTAAAATCCTATGTGAGAAACATACATGAAAAATGAATCACATCGCTTTGTGTAGATGTTATGTCGTACGTACGTATGAGTGACATTATCATTTTTAATGGGTGGATGGGTATGGAAGTAGATATTATATTATAATTTTTTCATAAGAAAAAATTTATTGATTAGTTATATCTATATGAAAATCCATGTGAGGCGATGATGGAAAATAAATTACATCTTTTTGCAAGGCATTAGTCCACCGTACACACTCATGTTGGTTTTTATTCCCATTTTATGGAGAAATAAATGGATAAGTATTATTAAATCAACATAATAACATCTATGCACATGGTAGATACACGTTTTATTATATTGTAATGGTTTTTTCCAATCACCAACCAAGTGGTACTCAGTTGGGAACCACAATAGGGAAGGTTGGGGTTCAAACCCCAACACCATCATATTTAGCCCCTGATTTATTTCGAGGGGATTTTTGTCATAGATTATGTCATCTAACACAAAAATTTATAGTGTAAATATTCTTACATAGGTGATGTTTAGAGGCACTATATGACATCAGAGGTGTTTTATAGTGGAAAAAATATTCCACGAGATTTCTTCCATTGGGTGATGGCATGTAGCCCTGACACAATGACCTTTAATGGAGCAACATGGGTGGTAGTGTATATGCCTGACCCTATCATAATGTTATTTAAATGGGGATCCAGGAAGTGTGGTGATTCACTAGGGGAGTGGTGGTAGATGGCTCTCCAATGACGATGATGCCAGGGATGCATGTTAGTGATGAAAAAAATGAGGATACACATGTAGTAGTGATAGGTGATGAAGACAGTCTACATAGGTAGAGGTGATGGGAGGATCCTAGTTGGTTATCATGATAGACTAGAAAAATGATGTAGTTATGGTGGGAAATTTCATGGTCCATAACATTAAAAGGAATTTTGGGATTGATATATTAGGGGTATGCATGCCTATATATAGATAATAAAAAAGACCTAATGGGTGGGTTATCCCCTTGGTGGGGCTATGACCAGCCTTCCTGAATATGTCTGAGGTGTGTGTATTTGATGCAATTTTACCCCTAGAGTGTCTAATATATAATTGAATAGCAATTACTAGGACATAATTGAAGGAGGTAAAAGAAAAAGAAAAATGAAAGTGCTTGCTGAAGATGATTACCTTTTCTTTAAAAGAGTTCCTTATGATATCCTCTTAAGGGACCTAGGGTTGGTATTTTGTGAAGAAAAAATTCCGTTAAAACATGTATAAGGTTTTTTATAATAGGTTTTTAGGGTTTTTTTGAGATAAGTGGTGGTATATAGAATAGAGTAGAGGTGGTGAATTTTTATACTGAACGAAAGGAAACACATGAATTAATGAAAAGATTTCAGTATAATAAATTCATTTTCATGTGAAAGGGGAACTATATGGGAATAATTTAGAATATTATATGGGATATGGTTGAAATACCTTTAACAAATAAAATTTTAATAGGTTTAATTGTAATTTTAAAACTTCTCGTTAGGTTTAGCCACTTCGTTATCAAATTCTAACCTTAACAGTGGTAACAACATTTTCAATATTGAAGGGTTATAATTATATTTATAAGGTAAAATTTTTATCATAAATGTAAAGGGGAAAATTTTAAAAATTTATTACCCCACTTTTAATTTTTAAATACTTTTATTATTTTTAAATATTTTAATAAAATATTATTTTCATAAAATAACATTAAAGTAATTTTGACTCTATTGATTTAATTTGACTTTAAAGACATCAAGAAAAATATGGAATTAAAATAGAATAATTTTATAAGAAATTATATATTATTATTAACTATAAAGTTCTTTTGAAACCATAATCCATTAGAAAAACATTAGTTTTAATGTTTTGAAAAATTGTTACTTTGATTTTTCAATTTCTTGATAGACATTCTGTTAGTGTTGTATATGAATTTAATGTAAATATATAATCACTAAAAATTATAAATAAATTATCATCATAAAAATAATTTAATTATGATAAAAATATAATTTAATATTCATTCACAATTTATTTTTATCACTATTTTGTCATATAAGATAAATTTAAAGGCAAGAGAGTGATATTTTGTTATTTTCATTACTTAAAACTATATAAATTTCATTATCGAATTAAAATGGAACCATAATACCTAATATTATAATTTATTATGGATATTGATGAATTAATATAACAAAATTAAATAAATTAAAGTTTTGGATATATTTTTAATGCCTTATAACTTTATTTTAAACCTTAATCACCCAATTTTCCCTTTTACCTAGTGATAAATTTTATCATGAAAACTATTAAAAATGCCTAAAAATAAATGTTAAATATTTAACAAATCTAAAAATACTAATTAAAAATAAGTAATCCATTTTATAATATTTAAATCTGTTATTTTTTTTAGAAATTAATTTAAAAATAAACTGTAAAAGTTTGCTGAAAGACTATTTTACAGGAAAAATTTGTTTTGAACCTAAAAATTGACTTATATAAAAATAATGTAAAATAATGATCCTAATAGAATTAATTAAATTATTATAAATTAAATGAATATTATGACACTTTAATACCTAATCCAATATATAATTTCAATTTTAAATTATTCGTTTTAAATAAAAAAATTACAGTTTTACAAAAATCGTTATTTTCAATATTCACAAAAAAATGATTTTTTTTTGAAAAATCCCAAAAAAACTAAGATAATATTGACACGATCATTTAAATAATTATATAAATTTCAGATAATAATATATTTATAGTTTGACTGAGTTATTTTAAACTCAATGATGTGTATAAATAAATCTATTAGAGAAATTAGATTTATTTTACGATAAATATATTCTGAAATATTGGGGTGATACATAATTATATGCTATTTAATAGTGGAATTTAAATAATAATACAATTTAAATTGAGGAATTAGACTCTATATAATTGTAGGATTTTTAAAATGTATTCTAAATCAAGAACATTCCTCGAACTCTTCAAACAAAAATGGTGCAATAATTCATATAGATGATATAAAAGGAGGAGGAATCCATTCAAACATATGAAGAAAACATTAGAATACTCATGATGTATGTCTTTAGTTTTATCTCCAACTCAAAAAATATTTACAATTTTTTTCTTAACACTACGTATTCATATTGAATTATCCATAAGAGACTTTAGAATCTATGAAGAAATTGTTCAATGTTTAATAAAGGTTGAAATGGAAATTGGGGGCTGTCATTATTTTGAGAATAAGAAAAGGAAAGTGGTTACCATGGAAGATATGATGATATAAAAGATGGGGATAAGAAAAAATAAACTTTATACATGTGAAAAACATAGGAGGAAGAATCATGGAAACTTCGTGAAAGAAACCAAGAGGTTATTTAAGTGAGTAATGGGTTTCAATTAAGATCATCTACATTGAATGGGGATGAAGAGGCTAATTAGTAAAATAGAGGATAATAACGGTCCAAAAAATATTCCACCCACAATTCAGTGCTTCATGCATAATGATTTTGGGTACTATGAAAATCAATTCCCCAACACAAGATCTAACGAAGAGAACAAGAACACCCCCCAAACCAAGGGAAAAGTGAGAGCATATTATATCACTACCACTGAGATGGATCACGATATTCAAGTGGTGAAAGGTACACACATTATTCACTCAATAAATAAAAATTACTTATCAGATTTTAGTCCTTTAAATTTATTAATATCATAAATATTTTTCGAGAACATTAATTCATCACCTTAAACATTGTATTTTGAAATATCAATGAAAAACCACAATGGAATGATGATTGTGTCTAAGATATTTAAGTATTCTATGACCAATATTTGTGGGAGTAAATTTCCTTAAAATCTAGTATTTATACCCTTGATTGAATTTGTATAATATTGGGTATGGATTGGATTTTCTTAACAAGATAACATATCAATTTGTAGGATAAATATATCTCATTTCATCCTTCCAACCAACCTATAATGAAATATTTATGAATGGATGATCATGATATCCCTTAAAAAATCCATTATATTTTTCCTAATACCCGACAATTAGGGGCCTCTATCTCAAATTATCAAATAAGATGTAAAAATTTATGGCATGCATATTGTATAATAATATGTTATTTTATTTATATATGAATTGTATGGACTTCCCCCAAAGTGTGAGGTTGAGTCCTGAATTGAAATAAAACCTTTATACATGCCTATCTCAATGATTTTTCATAAAATTACCCCTATTGAATTGAAAGAATAAATGATGCAATTACAAGATAATCTGTACTGGGTTTTATATGCCTGAATGTTTCACCATGTGGTGCACCAGTCCTTTTTCAAAAAGAAGGATATATCAATATGTCATTGTATCAACTATCATGATATTAATAAAATAATGATCAAGAAAAAGTATCCCCTACCCCGTATTGATGATCTGATGGATTATCTCATAGGAACAGAATTCTTCTAAAAGATTGAATTTTGATCACGTTATCATCAGTTAAGGGTAAAGGGGGAGATATTTCCAATACATATTTCTATATAAGGTATAGACACTATAAACTTATAGTTATTCTATTAATACATACAAATGAACCTTTTATCTCTATGGATCTAATGAATAGTGTCATTAGATACTACCTTGATCAATTTGTGGTTGTCTTAATAGAAAATATTCTTATATATTTAAAGTGAAATGAAGATCATGAAGATCATTTTCATATTTTGTTAAAGACATTGATAAGGGATAAAATATATAAAAAATTTAGCAGGTGTGGATTCTAGCTTTATAAATTATCTTTCTTGGGTCATGTAATTAGAGCAAGGGTATATCATTAGATCCACCAAAGAGGGTAGTTATTGGGAAATGTACCAGATCAATCCTTATTACTCGGATCCATTGTGTTCTTGGGTTAATTGGATATTACTGATTCTTTTTGGGAAATTTATCATATCTATCAAATCCATAAACCAAGTTAACATGAAAGGGAGTTATGTTCTTTTAGATTGATTAATGTGAAGAATGTTACAAGGGATTAAAAATAAGGATGGTCACCGCTCCAATACTTACATTTACCTAGATTGGGAAGGGTTTGTAATATATAGAAATTCTTTAAAAAAGGTTTTGGGTTTTGTCTTCATGAAGAATGATAAGGTAACTTCTTATGCCTCAATTTAATTATAGAATCATAAGTAAAATTACATGATGCATGATTGGGATCCAATGGTTGTGAAAATTTCATTAAATATTTTGAATCATTATCTTTACAGAGAAAAATGTGATATATATATTGAGAAAAAGTGATTGAGATATATATTTACGTAGAAGGATTTGAGTATGAACTAAAAGATATAGTCGAAATTGATAAAATATTACGCTATCCCAATACATTACCACCCAGAGCAGAAAAGCAAGGTGGTTAAGGCTCATAGAAGGAAATATCATTCTACACTATCCAAGAAGAGGATTAAAAATGTCTCAATACTCATGGATTTTTAGAGGTTGACTATTTAATTCATATGGGAAGGGAAAAAAATACTATCTTTACCAAATGATTTCTCAACTATCCATTCATGAGAATATCAAAGAATCCCAAAAAAATGACATAGACCTATAGAAAAAGGTAGTGAGTATTATGAAGTTTAGATTTCATAAATATGTATTTATAAGAATTAGAACTAAGATCTGTGTCCCCTTAAAACATGAACGTATGAGGGAATGTTCTAATGATAACTTAGCTTATCCTTCTCTATTCATCAAGGAAGGACAAAGATGTATAAAAATTTAAATAAAAAATTATGGTGTGATAACTTGAAGAGAGGGATTTCCGTTTAAGTATATTGATGCCTGGTATATAGGAAACTTAAGGCTGGATGATATAATTATAAGGGGATAATAAAAACATTACCCATAACAGTATCTAAATGAAAAAAAATCTGTTTGAATTTTTCTTAGGACTTCCCAAGAAATATAAAGTCCATAATTTCATTTGTGTTGTAGTCAATCACCTTGTAAATTTAGTACATTTTATTGCAATTAAATAAGATTTATCACTTTTCCAACTCAACTATATATAAATTAGAGAAGTGTTTGGGATGTATTAAGTATCCCTCTCTATTTTATCTCATTAAAAAATAAGGTTTACATTGAGGTTTTGGACAATACTTTAGATATCATTGAAGATAGAGATGATATTTAACACTTATTATAATCCTCAAAAAAATGCTTTGTATAAGAGGAACATTTAAGCTCTAGAGGATATGTTGAGATTTTATTAAATAGTTTTACAAGGATATTAGTATCAACATATCCCCTTGGTGGAGTTCTAATATAAAAACGATTTCTATTCTATCATTCAGATTGAAGCATATGAGGCTCTATATGGGATTAGATATAGGAATCCAACATACTATGATAAAGTCTAATAGAGAAAGATTATAAGACCTAAAATCATACAAGAAATGATACAGAATGTACCAATCATTCAACTACATAAAAAGCATAAATTCAATATAAGAGTTAAACATAAAATCATCGATGAGATCTAGAGTTTGAAGTTGGTGATAATGTCATCCTTCAGAGAGCTCTTTGGAAGCATGTTTTTATATTTTAGAAGGGAAAGGTGAGCCCCATGTATATCGGTCCCATCAAAATCCTTGATCATTTTGGAGAGGTATGTTATCGCTTAAACTCCCTCCACATCTCTCAAAAGTATATGATGTGTTCCATGTATCACTTTTAAAGTATACGAGGATCAATTATATACCACCGAGGGGGGGGGGGGGGTGAATCAGTGGTACACTATTTTTAAAAATTATTTTACATTTGATTGAACCTAAGTGACATATTAAAGTCCTTATCATTTTTCTTTAATACTCATATTCACCCTGCAAGAAATATCAAACAAAGAAATCATAGCAAACATCAATTTACAAGGTTTGGTACTAAGACCTACTTATTTCTATGTTGGTTAGTCCCCCCAACATGTATTCTTCACTATAAAAGAAGGTTATTACAAAAGTAATTGTCTAGAACCCTAATTACAAACTAGTTATACCCCCAATTCCAATTAGCCATTAGAATTTGGTTATACCCCCCAATAGTACCTTCTTCACAGTGGTTAGTTATACCCCTAATCACAATTTTCAGCAACAGGTTAGACTCCCAGCCACAAACTTCAACAACACCCTGAAGCTGATCCACAGAAAAGATGATATGTTGATCCTCTTCCACAAGTTTTCTGGGTCACACATGATCATGTACAATTCAATTACCTTTGCACTGATGTTGGTCTTACTCAAATAATTCTGATTACTATATTCAATCAGCTGCCTTAGAACTGCAATGCTCGGGCATGAATTCTTTCTTCTATAGAAGACCCAACCTCACTAACCACTAAAATCTCAGATACAAAAATATTCAGAAACACTGATATAGTTTTTTTCCTGGTCTTCAGTATCAAACCATTTCACACTGATTAAGAAACATAAATTGTACATTCACCTTTTCGATCTTCATGCATGTAAACAATGTAATGCATAAATGTTCCTCCTCTGAGGTGGAATCTCTCAGATGGTCTCCAACGAGTTTATTTGTTGAGCCAAAGTCACCCATCAGACCTGGTATCCATGATTCATGGACCTTCTTTTCAAAGGCTGGCACTCGTTGGATGATGATTTGGCCAACTACACTTAAGGACTCCATTGGTTGAGAGGATGGGAAGTCATGCTCACCACACCCTTTTTGGGGAGGATTATTGCCTATCATGGGACCCTATTATAGATTTAAGTAATGTTCATTTGTTTGTGAATCCTTGGTTCATTTCTGAAGAGTGTGTCTACAAGCTACCCCTAGTTTTTAGGATCGTCGCAAGCATACATATATTTGATTCTACCGAGGTGATACTGATTTGATCCATACAATAAGGTGCTCTAGAGTTTATCATTATCAAGGACAGATGGAAGGTGACTTGGTGTTGGGATCGAAACCATATGATGGGTTTCCTACATATCCTCGAGAGAGGAATCAAAACCTACATAGTTCGGAATTGTGTGGGGCTTACATGTAGAGGCTACCCAGTTGAGGGGACATGGTTGGGTGAACCCTTTTGGAAGGTCACCCTTTTGATCTCGGGGCTTCAGGTAGGCGTCCTACATATCTTGATTTGATCAAGAATCAGAGTTCTCATTGTTTATAATTTATGGGTATTATGCATGGAAGCTTCCCATTTAAGGGGGCGTGAATGGGTGAACCCTTTTGGATGGGCACCCTTTTGAGGTCGGGACTTCTAGTAGGCATCCTACATATCCTGGTTTGATCTAGAATCAAAGTTCTCATAGTTCATAATTGTGTGGATGTTTTAATCATCACAAACCTATAATACCACATGAGTCATGATAGGTGTGAGAAACAAGATGATGTGATAGATCCAACTAACCATATGCTTCTCCTCCAGTTGGTGGGAGAGGGTGAGATTATGGAGGTTGAGGCTGGGGTGACAGTGGTAAAGGGCGTAGAGCAGATGAACCATTCAATGTGAAATGATATAAAATTTCATACTGCTCGACCTTAGAATATTGGGGACTTACCTCAGTGGGAGTTCCCCATAATTTCATGTGAGGTATCCTATAGTTTAAAGTCATATAGCTTGGAAAATGATTAAATGAAAGATAATCATGTTCGAATATTTCGACATCCCTGAACATGAGAGGAAAGAAATGTGAAAACCATGATTATGAAGTATTTTGTATTAGGAGAAGTGATATGAGGCTTGGAATCCATTAAGGCATACAGAGGTAGGAATAGACCATCCTAAGGAAGAATTTTTATCTTGTTGGCATGCGATTTTTGTGGGCAACATATGAAGAGACACCAGGGCATGATGTGTATAGTCAAACAAAGGTGTCTGCAGGACACTGACCTTCCATTTCTGATCATCGAGGAGGTTTATGAAGATCCGAAATCATCCAATATACTATAGTTTAAAGTCATATAGCTTAGAAGATGGCATCATAGTTTAATGTCATGTTACATGGACTAATGTTGTACAGTTTAACGTCATGTGGTCAGGACGATAGTTCATAGTTTAAGGTCATAGAGTTTGGATCCTTTGTTACTGAGTCAATGATTAGCTATAGGATAATCACACTGGGATGTTCTGACATGCCTCTGACATGAGAGGGAAGGAAACTGTAAACAGTGAATTTAGGGATTCTCAGATCAGGAGAAATGATATGGTCCATAGAATCCATTGAGGTGAACATAGGTAGGAAAAGAATCACATGAGGACGAATTTGTCTTTGGTTTACGGATTTTTTTGTGGGAAACATATGTAGAACCACTGACGCATGACTTTCCTAGTCAAGTAAAGGTGTATTTTGGACACTTTCCTTCCTCTTCTAATGGACATGGAGGTTTAAGAGTATCTTGAATCACCAGAGACACAATTTTTGATGGATGGAAAGGATGTGTCTGGGCATTCAAGAAACATTCGAGTTGTGATTCTCCATGGAGTTCAGGGTCAACCTGGAATAGGAGGCAGATGATAGGGTTTTTGGGAGGCACATGAAGAATCTCTCTTCTCATGGTATTTAAAGTGATGGATGTTTGGATGGAATAAGTTTGTAGTGGAAAATGTCGTCGACCCGACTTGAAAACTTCATGGTGTAACTCACCATTTTTCATGGGGGTCAGTGACTAAAGAAAAGGGAACCGTCTGGAGGGTCGGGACTGCAGCCCGATAGTGATCTAGAGTGAGGGTGTTGGGGCAGCACCCTTTTAGCATGGACTAGTGAGTGCAAATGGTTTTCTGCATAAGGATGTTTGCATAAGAACAGGCCATGAACTCTCTATTCACCATGTTGCTGGCCGTGTAGTATGGTACATGGAAGAACTGGCCGCCAAGGGTGGTACGCATACTGGGATCAACATATGGAAGCCTGCGTACTATCTTCCACTTATGGGTGTCCACAAACTATTTTTTGATATATTTTTATTGGTTTTTGGGTTGTCTATAGAAGGACTTGTGAATACGGTTTGCAGGGAAGAATTTTGCAAACCACTTTCTACATATGGTTTGGAGGATTGATTCCGCGAACAACTTATTATTTGCGGGATGGATCCCCACGAACTTCTTTGGGTGTGGGAGAAATTTCTCCCACACCCTCTACATTCTACATCTCTTTTTTTCCCATCACAGAGAAATTTCCCTCTTTTTATCTTGTCTTTTAGTTCCCCTGGTGTTCCTTTTATAGAATATCAAAGAATTTGTATCTATTATTCATGTGACACCTTTTTTGGAATCCCATGGAGGAAATCTGGGCCATGGTTGAATCGGTCATCCACAATTTGTGGAGGTGCGGGATGCCGCTAGGTTCTCCTCATCCATGAAATACATCGTTCGCGGGGATGGTACTGTAACACCCTGAGATTTTAGGAAAAATATTATTTTAATTTCATTAATGTCTTGTGTTCTACACCAAGATTACCTTGCACTATACGCAACACCGTATTAGCTTGCAGTATACGCAACACTAGTCTTGGACCGTGTTACACACAATTTTGATAATAGTTATTCTATGCAACATTGAGTATATATATATATATATTAAATGTATAAATGAAATGTGGTTGGATTCTGTTATATGAAACAACGAAGGATTCTTTCACAACACGCAGCCCTGACTTGGCTTGCATTACACACAATCGCGACCTTCCTCGATAGCGTGTGTTGTACGCAATACCGGGTTTTAATAAACAATGATATATTATTATAATATTGTCATGAACTAGCCGTTATGAATAGTATTAACTAAAATTTGAATTTTATAACATTATTATTCATCTTACACATTTTCTAGAACATGGTATAAGAATAAAATAAATTTTTCGGGTAAAATAAGTATTTTTCAAAAAATGCAGTTTTGCCGCCTTTTGATGGCGCACCCTCTTTAAATCTAGTTTTTGACATGTTTATATGTTCAATTTGACAAAATAAAATTATTCTTTTGAATCAGGATGTAAAAATTTACATTATATAAAGTTTTGATATTTTTCCGATAACTTTCATATTTTAATGAATAGTAAAAACACGCTATATTTTAATTAAAAACAACGTTTTTCATCGTAATATCTTATGCAGTTAAATTATAATATTTAATGGTTTTAAATTATAAATAGAATATATTTTTACCATTTAATATAATGTATGTCATTAGCATTGATTTTACCTTGAATTCGTAGGTTAAATCAATTCAATCTTTTGCAATGTTTTAAACAAAAACCCGTTTTTATTCGACAATGGGATTAATTTTAATTTAATTTATGAAACTTCTGTGTATTGAATTTTAAAAAATGGATTCCATATTTGGAATCAGTGGGTCCAAATTATGTTAATAGTCTACTTTTTATTTTTGGGAATTATGAATAGTAACTCCGGTAAATTTTATTTACCATAGTTAAAGGTAAATCGGGTAATTAAGGGTAAATATAATATTTTAAAATTACCCTAACAAATGTCAAAATCCTATTGGATGACTAAAAATAGACCCATATCACCTAAGGGTCGGATTAGATTCATTTAATTTAATTTTTTCAATGAAAATAATTTTATTATTATTAAAACCAATGAATGTTACAACATGTCACTTTCTTAAATCTTATAAGTATAATAATTTTAATCTAGTGATAACCTTCATGAAACTTCGAAAATGAATAGACTCCAGAAAGCTAATACAATTATCTACATCATAGGAATTTATTTAGAATTTTTAGGGATTAAATAATTATCATTTATTATGACACAAAGATGATGCAATAATTGTCTTATTAATGAAATATTGACATAATTGATGTTATAAATGCCCAAATAAATGTAATTTGGGACTTTTTATGACTTAAACTAATTTTCTAGGTTAATATGACATGTTATTGTTGATTTAAGTAACTTTTTTTAGAACTTATCATTCTGTTATGAATTTCATAAAAATCATGTACCAAATAGTGTCAAAATTGACATAAAATAGTTTTTAAAACAAATATTATATTATTAATTGTTATTTTATTCCTAAAAATCTAAGGTTCGTCCAAATGACTTAGATAAGATTATATATATTAATAATAAACAACTTGGGGTTCTTTTGGCTTGATATAGTAAGTTTATTAACCATATAGTGTAAGAAAACAAAAAGACACGATAAAAGTTAAATTATTTAACTTAGAGTTAAATCTAATTGATAAGGTTAAAATAATAACCTAAACTTGTCTAAATACTATTGGATGAGAGGCTTTCGATCCATCCCCACCTTAGACTTGAAATAAATCAATTTGGAGCTATTTAAAACCGAACTTGACTTTATAATAAAATAATATTTTTAGTTATTCCAAAGGTGCCCCTCTCCTCCCTTATAAAAGGGAACCTCCTCCATCTCTTCCTCACACAACTTTGATCCTTCAAGCTCGGAAAAACCCTGAATAATTCTCTTATCTACTTCCCTAGAAACATCCTAGAGGTTCTGGTCTTCCTCAAAGACCAATTTTAGTGCCCTAATAGGAGGTCTCAAAGAGGCGCTTCAAAGAAGAGGTAATTTCCGTTACCGATTCTTTCACCTTTATTTCTTATTCCACATATTCTTCTTAGGTTGTTTCATTATGAAGTAATAAAATAAGTATCACTCATATACGGATATGTTATTATAAGTATGAAACAATCATATTTCACCATCTATCCATCCTACGGAAAACGAAATCACCGCGCGTGCGTACGTATGGAATACCGTCTCCACGCCGTGGTGAAATCTATTTTCCACCACCACCTTACTTGGATGGGTATAATGGTGTAAATAATAACTATATATTATTATTTTAAAGTTATATTTATTCTTAAATAGTATACATACACTCCAATACAGTCCCACGATCATGAGAACGATATCATCGCTCGTGCGTACGTACGGACTACCGTCTCCACGACGCGATGAGATTCATTCTCCACTTTAACCATTCATGAATGATTATAAAGTATATATAATAAGTAATAATTAAATATATGAAATAATAATGATACTGGATTTATGTTTATATATATGTATGTCATCTACTTAATTCCGTTCAACTCAATAAGGAAACGAAAATAGCGTTCATGCGTACGTACGACCTACAGTCTCCATGAACGGTGTATTTCTTTCCATTTACTGATTTATTATATATATGTATATTCTGAATATATATATATATATAAATCATGTTTTATATTCTGGAATTAAGTAACCATGATATAAGTAATCATATAAATAATTACAAGTCAAAACACGGACGACAAATGAAATAATTTTACCCAAAACGCTCTTTAACATGGAATTTACAAAAGAACGGGTAATATAAAGTCATAAGTGAACCATATATGATATCATAACAATGAATATGATTCTTGAATAAGTAAATAACATTATTTAAATCATTATACAGGAGGTTCGGACACTTACAAAGCAAGTCGGACCTAAGGTAAGGGAAATATCACAATCTCATTTTTATCCGAGATTGTTTATACTTTAGTATTTACTAGGGTTTATTTTATCATCCACGTCCATGTTTCCTCAATATGTAATATTATTTACATTCACCTGCAATTGTTTAAATCCTATTTTACCCTTCTGTGAGTTTTTAGTAAAAGATATGAAAGGAATCTTTGTCGTTTTTCGTACGAGGTACTTTTTGACTTTTCCGACAAAAGTATGAAGAATGTTTTTTTAACTTATACGGCATGAATGGATTTTTAAAACATTATTTCCAAGAAGATTCCTTTACAAGTTTTCAAGTTTATTTTTAGTCAACTTCTTTTAGTTTAAAGTTGTATGACATGTTAAGAAAGGAAAAATGTTTTTGAAGAAGAAAGGATATTTTCCTCAAGAATGGAGTTCAAGTGTTTTATCAAAATTATTTTCCATCTTTGATAATAAAGGGTTCTGTTTTTATCCCTATTATTACATTGATTTGATTATGTTGTGATGGAATTATTTTTATGAATTTATTTATCGTATATGAATTGTTTTATGATGTCATGATGTTTAAGATTCCCTTTTTATTACATGGGTTATGCAATAATGTATGGTTTATGATTTTGTGGCACACATAAGAATGGTATCATTATGAGATGGGTGCGACCTATATCTCCCTACAATGCATTGGGTAAAGATTTTATATCTCATGAGATAGACATGGCTGGAATGGTAGGTTATACCGATTCAGTGAAACAGGACTGAAACGAGGGTGACTCGGTTCAACAAGGGACTTTGTCCACTAAGATAGTATTGGCAATGAGTATTGACTAACAAGAAATGATTCTTTATGATTATGTGTGTATGCCACAAAGTTTCATGTTTTAAGTTATTATTATTGGGGTTTACCTTTCACTACTATTATTTATCCCATGTTATGAAATTATGATTTCTTTTGCAGGTTAAGATTTCCAAAAGTTATGTTCTTATGTATATGATGTGAATGACATTTATTTTGTTTACCCTTAATGAGCATTTGAGCTCACCCTTTTATGTTTACTTTTCCCCAAGATATAAATAAAGGTTTTAGGTATAAAAAAAAGGAAGATCTTTATGGGAGATGTTGAAGATCTTTCACCAGGATTAGAAGATTATATTCCGAGTTTCCAAAGACACTAAACTATCACGATTCTTGTGTGTGTGTTTCTGTTATGTAATAAGTATTCCGCAAAAGTAATGTAAAGTCTATGTACGTCAGGCTTTGGGTCTCTACAGTTGGTATCAGAGGAAAGGTTTAGTCAACCTTTGGAAACTAGGATGCGAGAACTTTAGTGAGATCCCTAGAGATATTTCTAAGGTATGTCTAGGGATGTCTCTAAGGTTAAGTATACATATAGGTTATAGTCCTAGAATTGCGCTAACGATCTTAGAATTTAACCTAAGATGTTAGATATTGAGGATACTCCCCCTTTATAATGTTGTTTTCCCTAGCATGATTTTTGCCTCTCACACTATTCTTTTTGGGTTTTAGACGATGGCTGGAACCCGAAAGAACCGTGTTGATCAATGCAATGGAAAATGAAATGATTGTCCTCCTGAACAAACAAATGTTATGGGAGATGGAGTGAAAAATCTTATTGCTATACTTACACGAGCTATGAATCATTCTGGACTTCCAAATGAGCAGAGAAGGGAACAATATTCTATTGATTCCTTCATGAGGCAACATCCACCTTCTTTCAGTGGGACTTCCGATCCAATTGTTGCTGAACAATGGATCAGTACCACTGAAAAGATATTTTCAGTTCTTCAATGTTCTGAACATGATAAAGTCATCTTAGCAGTATAACGTTTGGAAGGTGAAGCTGATCAATGGTGGAATCTTATCAAGAATATGAGGCCAAGAGATGAAATTGAGTCCATGGAATGGGACGAGTTCAAGAACTTTTTTTCAGTAAGTACTTACCTTGTATTCTTCGAACAAATATGGAAAAGGAGTTTCTTGAGCTGAAGCAGAAGGATGATGAATCTGTTGGTATATACGAAGCGAATTTTACAAGACTTGCAAGGAATGCATCTGGCATTATCATCCAACCTGAAAGTAAAGTTGATCGATTTTTCAGTGGCTTAAAACCAAGTCTTCGAAGGGCATTATCTATAAGAGACTTCTGTAGCTATGAAGAAATTGTGTGTTGTGCTATGAAGGTAGAAATGGATGTTGGTGTTACATATCCATCTCATGGTTTTGACAAGAAACGAAAGATGGAGTTCAAGGAGAAATCTTAGAATAATGGTGAAAAGAAGATGAATGTTTCCTTATGCACAAAGTGTGGAAAGAAGCATGATGGAGATTGTCTTAAAGGGACTAGAAAATGTTTTAAGTGTGGAAAAGAAGGTCATCGAGCAGCTGAGTGTTGAAGTAATGGAAAAAAGGGTTTCTAATGATGTGAATAAAGCAAACACTGCAGATAACGCACCACCAACACTTCAATGCTTCAAGTGCTAGGAAATGGGGCATTATGCTAATAAATTCCCTAATACAAGGGTTAGTGATGATCGACATGAGCAACCGCTTAAGGCAAAGGACAAAGGGATGTCACATGCGATCACTATTGGCGATGTTGAATATGACAACGATGTGGTGGAATGATTAACTCTTTATGTAATGGGATTCCAAAATAATGTAGTATCATGGAGTATTGGAATATTTATGTATTGGTCTAATGTGGTATTCAAAGTGATTGAGATATTTTTGGAAATAATATGATATGTGCATAATGAAGGGAAAACGAGAAAATGAAATGTTTAACAGTATTCATGAGCTCATGATTGATATAAGGACTAAGTGATATCATGGTTTGAGTATATAGAATTTTGAGGATTTTGGTATGTGGAAAGTGTTAAATTTTAACTGCATTCATGTTTTCACTAAGGTTCAATGGGTATTCATTCTTCAAGGGAATACATTATTAAGGTATTCACATGTTTGTAATTTGACCAGCAAAATATATCTTATGATATATGGGGGATAAATGATGGCATTCATGTGATTGTTCTGTGACATTTCAAGTAACCATTTTCTTTATACTATGATCTTGGACCGAAGTATTTTAGATAATCTTAGAATGGATTATGTTGGACATAAGTTAGGATAAAACATTTTTCGATATTATTGATGGGATGTTATAGTAATATAGCTTTAGAAAAAGGACAACCTGCAGGACGGGCGACAACCCATCGCGTCAGACAAGGCTGTGGGAATAGAACCCACAACCGAAGTGCGACTGGCCTTTATCACCTACCACTGGCCTATAGAAAGTCCCTGGTTAGTAGAAACTAGTTTTATTTTTTTAAGCGGTATGATATATGAAATATAAGTTCATTTTTGGAACCATATACGATTAACCATAAGATGGACTTATAACTTTTTCTAACCTTTTGTCTGAAAGAGATGGAATGACCCATCATTCTATCACATGATCTGCAAACACTTCACGAATAACAAATTCAACTTCATTTATTTAAGAGATGAAGTGGAAATTGTTCAAGGCACGAACAACAGTGAGATTGTACCAAAATAAAGTAAGTATTTATTCTAATTCAAATTATTAAACTTTAGGGAAACGATCTTGAAAACCAAAAATGTTTTCCTAGAGCTCTTATATCTGATTAATCAGATGGTACCTTAGATTGTCACAAATTTATGGATTTGTGATTGTTGGCCTTACCATAGCCATGTCCTCTACCACTCTCCATCAGAACATGATGGTTAGATTTCTCTTCCATGTCCATATTTTCACCTATGTTCTCCTATGTGGATACCCAGTGATTAGTTAACTTGGGTAACCATTACGTTTTATACTTTAGTTTTTAAAGATAAGATTTGGTATTCCTTTTTACGATGTGAGTTTCTATCAAAGAAACTTTCAAATAGTAAACCATTTATAACCCCGACGAATTTCGAGGGAGAAATTCATTTTAAGGGGGGTAGAATGTAACACCCCGAGATTTTATGTAAAATATTATTTTAATTTCATTAATGTCTTGTGTTCTACACCAAGATTACCTTGCGCTATACGCAACACCGTATTAGCTTGCAGTATACGCAACACTAGTCTTGGACCGTGTTACACACAATTTTGATAATAGTTATTCTACGCAACATTGAGTATATATATATATATTAATTGTATAAATGAAATGTGGTTGGATTCTGTTATACGAAACAACGAAGGATTCTTTCACAACACGCAACCCTGACTTGTCTTGCATTACACGCAATCGCGACCTTCCTCGATAGCGTGTGTTGTACGCAATACCGGGTTTTAATAAACAATGATATATTATTATAATATTGTCATGAACTAGCTGTTATGAATAGTATTAACTAAATTTTGAATTTTATAACATTATTATTCATCTTACACATTTTCTAGAACATGGTATAAGAACAAAATAAATTTTTCGGGTAAAATAAGTATTTTTCAAAAAATGCAGTTTTGCCGCCTTTTGATGGCGCACCCACTTTAAATATAGTTTTTGACATGTTTATATGTTCAATTTGACAAAATAAAATTCTTCTTTTGAATCAGGATGTAAAAATTTACATTATATAAAGTTTTGATATTTTTCCGATAACTTTCATATTTTAATGAATAGTAAAAACATGCTATATTTTAATTAAAAACAACTTTTTTCATCATAATATCTTATGTGGTTAAATTTAAATATTGAATGGTTTTAAAGTATAAATAGAGTATATTTTCACCATTTAATATAATTTATGTCATTAGCATTTATTTTACCTTGAATTCGTAGGTTAAATCAATTCAATCTTTTGCAATGTATTAAACAAAAACCCGTTTTTTTTCGACAACGAGATTAATTTTAATTTAATTTCTGCAACTTATGTTTATTGAATTTTAAAAAATGGATTCCATATTTGGAATCAGTGGGTCCAAATTATGTTAATAGGCTACTTTTTATTTTTGGGAATTATGAATAGTAACTACGGTAAATTTTATTTACCATAGTTAAAGGTAAATCGGGTAATTAAGGGTAAATATAATATTTTAAAATTACCCTAAAAAATGTCAAAATCCTATTGGATGACTAAAAATCAACCCATAGCACCTAAGGGTCGGATTAGATTCATTTAATTAAATTTTTTCAATGAAAATAATTTAATTATTATTAAAACCAAAGAACGTGACAACATGTCACTTTCTTAAATCTTATAAGTATAATAATTTTAATCTAGTGATAACCTTCATGAAACTTCGAACATGAATAGTCTCCAGAAATATAATACAATTATCTACATCATAGGAATTTATTTATAATTTTTAGAGATTAAATAATTATCATTTATTATGACACAAAGATGATGCAGTAATTGTCTTATTAATGAAATATTGACATAATTGATTATATAAATGCCCAAATAAATGTAATTTGAGACTTTTTATGACTTAAAATAATTTTATAGGTTAATATGACATGTTATTGTTGATGTAAGTAACTTTTTTCGAACTTATCATTCTGTTATGAATTTCATAAAAATCGTGTACAAAATAGTGTCAAAATTGACATAAAATAGTTTTTAAAACAAATATTATATTATTAATTGTTATTTTATTTCTAAAAATCTAATGGTCAGCCAAATGACTTATATACGATTATATATATTAATAATAAACAACTTGGGGTTCTTTTGGCTTGATATAGTAAGTTTATTAACCATATAGTGTAAGAAAACAAAAAGACACGGTAAAAGTTAAATTATTTAACTTAGAGTTAAATCTAATTGATAAGGTTAAAATAATAACCTAAACTTGTCTAAATCCTATTAGATGAGAGGATTTCGACCCATACCCACCTTATCCTCTAAATAAATCAATTTGGAGCTATTTAAAACCGAACTTGACTTTATAGTAAAATAATATTTTTAGTTATTCCAAAGGTGCCCCTCTCCTCCCTTATAAAAGGGCACCTCCTCCCTCTCTTCCTCACACAACTTTGAACCTTCAAGATCGGCCAACCCCTGCCAAATTATCTTATCTACTTCCCTATAAACATCCTAGAGGTTCTGGTCTTCCTCAAAGACCAATTTTAGTGCCCTAAGAGGAGGTCTCAAAGAGGCTCTTCAAAGAAGAGGTAATTTCCGTTACCGATTCTTTCACCTTTATTTCTTCTTCCACTTCTTCTTCTTAGGTTGTTTCATTATGAAGTAATAACATCAGTATCACTCATATAATGATATGTTATTATAAGTATGAAACAATCCTATTTCACTATCTATCCATCCTACGGAAAATGAAATCACCGCGCGTGCATACGTATGGAATACCGTCTCCACGCCGTGGTGAAATCTATTTTCCACCACCACCTTACTTGGATGGGTATAATGGTGTAAATAATAACTACATATTATTATTTCAAAGTGATATTTATTCTGAAATTGTATACATACACTCCAATACAGTCCCACGATCATGAGAACGATATCATCCCTCGTGCGTACGTACGGACTACCGTCTCCACGACGCGATGAGATTCATTCTCCACTTTAACCATTCATGAATGATTATAAAGTATATATAATAAGTAATCATGAAATATATGACATAATAATGATACTGGATTTATGTGTATATATATGTATGTCATCTTCTTAATTCCGTTCAACTCAATAAGGAAACGAAAACAGCGTTCATGCGTACGTACGGCCTACCGTCTCCATGAATGGTGTATTTCTTTCCATTTACTGATTTATTATATATATGTATATTATGAATATATATATATATATATATATATATAAATCATGTTTTATATTCTGTAATTAAGTAATAATGATCTAAGTAATCATATAAATAATTACAACTCAAAACACGGACGACAAATGAAATAATTTTACCCAAAACTTTCTTTAACATGGAATTTACAAAAGAACGGGTAATATAAAGTCATAAGTGAACCATATATGATATCATAACAATGAATATGATTCTGGAATAAGTCAATAACATTATTTAAATCATTATACAGGAGGTTCGGACACTTACAAAGCAAGTCGGACCTAAGGTAAGGGAAATATCACATTCTCATTTTTATCCGAGATTGTTTATACTTTAGTATTTACTGGGGTGTATTTTATCATCCACGTCCATGTTTCCTCAATATGTAATATTATTTACATTCACTTGAAATTTTTTAAATCCTATTTTACCCTTCAGTGAGTTTTTAGTAAAAGATATGAAAGGAATCTTTGTCATTTTTCGTACGAGGTACTTTTTGACTTTTCCGACAAAAGTACGAAGAATGTTTTTTTTAACTTATACGGCATGAATGGATTTTTAAAACATTATTTCCAAGAAGCTTCCTTTACATGTTTTCAAGTTTATTTTTAGTCAACTTATTTTAGTTTAATGTTGTATGACATGTTAAGAAAGGAAAAATGTTTTTTAAGAAGAAAGGATATTTTCCTCAAGAATGGAGTTCTAGTGTTTTATCAAAATTATTTTCCATCTAAGATAATAAAGGGTTCTGTTTTTATCCCTATTATTACATTGATTTGATTATGTTGTGATGGAATTATTTTTATGAATTTCTTTATCGTATATGAATTGTTTTATGATGTCATGATGTTTAAAATTCCCTTTTTATTACATGGGTTATGCAATAATGTATGGTTTATGATTTTGTGGCACACATAATAATGGTATCATTATGAGATGGGTGGGACCTATATATCCCTCCAATGCATTGGGTAAAGATTTTATATCTCATGAGATAGACATGGCGGGAATGCTAGGTTATACCGGTTCAGTGAAACAGGACTGAAACGAGGGTGACTCGGTTCAGAAAGGGACTTTGTCCACTAAGATAGTCTTGGCAATGAGTCTTGACTAACAAGAAATGATTCTTTATGATTATGTGTGTATGCCACAAAGTTTCATGTTTTAAGTTATGATTATTGGGGTTTACCTTTCACTACTATGATTGATCCCATGTTATGAAATTATGATTTCTTTTGCAGGTTAAGATTTCCAAAAGTTATGTTCTTATGTAGATGATGTGAATGAAATTTATTTTGTTTACCCTTATTGAGCATTTGAGCTCACCCTTTTATGTTTAATTTTCCCCAGGATATAAATAAAGGTTTTAGGTATAAAAAAATGAAGATCTTTATGGGAGATGTTGAAGATCTTTCACCAGGATTAGAAGATTATATTCGGAGTTTCCAAAGACACTAAACTATTATGATCCTTGTGTGTGTGTTTTTGTTATGTAATAAGTATTCCGCAAAAGTAATGTAAAGTCTATGTACGTCAGGCTTCGGGTCTTTACAGGTACGCAGGGCGCACTTCCATCAGATTATTTCTAGTGAAAATAGTTCGTGGTGGCTTTAGTTCGTGGGTGGAAATTCATCGTGAACAACATCATTCGCCGACCAATGCCTCCATGGACATCACATAATAGTCCATCTTCATACCAATGTTTTATTCTTTATGCCTTCTGCAAACCTTTCTCGATAATCGGTACACAGCTAGGGCATATTATTTTTGAAATTTTCATTTCTTCAAATTTAGTCTCAATTTTTCAATCAAATTTGCATCCATTTTCCTTGTTGGATATGTGGGAGTATTTAATTTCCCTTTTCTGAATTTTCGAGACCCTACAATGACCTTCTCACTTTGTACAATAACAGAAATGAAAAACCTTCACACTATCATTCATCCATAATTTCATGTACTTTCATGTGGTGACACATACTTCCTTTATCACTCAAAATTCTTAAATACTTTCATGAAAACAAGAATCGCATGAACTGCCTTTTTTCACTTCTCAAGTGACAACAAAGTCACATGTGTATGACCATACACATGAAATCACACATCCACTATCTTCAATTATCAAAATTTATGCACAAAATTGTGCTAGTATTCTCTCATGCACAAACCTGAGTAGATATCATCCTGATAGAACACATAGTATTCCACACGAAATATAGTGTAAGTAAACATTTCCCGTAGTATCTCAAATAAGTACATTGTGTAAAATGTAGGCAATGAAATCCTTATTCATCATGTAGCACCTTGAGTGTGAAATGAACAGTTCCAGAACTCATGACCTTTTAGTTTTATTCACGCAAGCACGAATCCTTCGTGATCTAGAAAAGATCACAAAGCACTCTCTATCTCAAAAACTAAACTCGTATGTGAGATAAACACACACTTGAAAATGGGATCTACCTAAGTATTTATAGGCATTGAAAAACACTTTGGAATCTTCTAGAATCATCGAGACACATTCACTTCCTCTGTTCTGTGACAAGGAGGATCATTGTCTCATATTTTTAATCTTATTCAAATTGAAGATCTTCAGTTTGATCCTCATTATAATATGTAATCAAAGTTTCATAATTATATTTGATCTTCATGGAATCATTATAATTCTCAAATGGAGATCCAAAGACATGGTTCTATCTTTGTTGACGTTGCATGGAGAACTCAGTGCATAGTACCCTTCGGGCGAGGTCAAGGTTGAAGATGAGCCCACAAAGATGATTGGATGACCTTAGTTCTTTTTTAGAACTTTAAAATAGATTACACGGTCTGGATAAAATGATCAATAATTGAATGATAATGATATTTTACTGAAATAGATTAATGGCCGAGATTTAATTTTCATTAAAAGATAGCTTCCCATATCAAAACACACTCAGTCTCATCATATATTTATAATTCAAACCATATAAGACTCGGTTCAATTAACTTTATTCCTCCTTTCACGATACCACCCCATACCCGTGTTCTCCTGCGGGCTGGTTCTATGCCCAAACTATGCCACCATGACCCCACATGGGTGGTTCACTTCTATGCTTCTATGTACCTCATGTTGGAATGTCCAAACCCATGACCATGGCTGACCTCATGATGGTTGGGTGGTTGGGGTTAAGCTCAGCCACCCACTTAGTGGTGCATGCCACTTCCTTAGTTGGCTAGTTGGCTGGAGTTAGCCAATTGTTTTACTGTTCACATCAATGTAGTAAACACTATAGATTCTTATGTTATAAGTCTTTGGAACATAAGACTAGGTCTCCATCCAATGGCCCGAAGGCCTTCACTTTTTTATTGATTTTGAAAATCCACCTTTCAAGGGGTGAGGTGGAACCCTTACAAGGCCTGTAGGTGTAAGTATTACGTGGCCCGTAGGCCTTAGAGGAATTCATTTTCCTGTTTGCTTCAAACATTACATACAACCCAGACTAACTACATAAAACTGCTCCTCCCCAGAATCATCATTGTGAAATCAGCTATCCACCTTCACATGGTTGTTCGGTTAGGCATTCTCATGCATGCACAGGCTTGTACTAATGGCAGGTGTCATACCCTTTCATTCTTGCAATCCATTTAGCTTCTGCTATGGTGAAAGCTCCTTGATCATCCTCTTTGTAGAGCTTGTTCCTTGTAGGTCGTCTGGTTTGCATTATCACTTAAGGTGGCCCGAAGGCCTTGAGGTGGCCTAAAGGCCTTACTGACCTGAAGGCCTGGGTGGCCCGAAGGCCTTAAAGGACTCAGGGACCAAATCGGTGGCCCGAAGGCCCAAATGGTGGCATATTCCCGGCTGCTACAGTGCCAAATAGTACCTGCTACAGTTCCACTACAGTACCTGCTACAGTACTGTACAGTCCCCGCTACAGTACTGCTACAGTACCGGAAATAATGTCTCTGCATGGATTTGATCCTAGGTCTCCCGGATGCACTTATGAAGTCCTTACCAACTAGGATAAGGCTCAGGTGTGACTAGCTCTACAATCATAAGATTTATTACACCTTAAACACATTGAAATATTCTACCAAACACTTTTTGACAAAAAATACAATTATTTGGACACTTTAATCTCCCCCTATGTATTTATTGTAAATACTCAAATGATATCAATGTGTTTGATTTTATTTCTACACCTTATTGGAAATGAATACAATGGTCAGTTTAGGTGTTAAAAAATTAAGAAACTTTTTCTATAACTTTCAAATAATGAAACCTCCCTGAATCAACAACAATGTGCTTCAAGTTAATCAACTATAAGTCCACATAGGAAAACCCAGTGTATAAAACAAGATAAATTTCACTAAAGCATCAAAGAAATTCAAATCATATAATGTTATACCAACCACAATTTTTTTTCAAAAACTTCATCTTAGGGAAAAGTTTTAACAAGATAGCTGAGATATTTTCTTCACACACCTTGACAAACAAATCAGAAATATTTAGTGAAAAACAAATAGATCCCTCTTTAAAATTCATATTAACAGCATGAGAGTGATCATAATTTTCACAGAATTGTGAAATATTGAATGATTTAGAACATCAATGATCCCTATAAATGGATGAAACAATCTCTTTTAATTCCCTTCATGTTAGTAAAAAAGTATTCATAAAAAAGAATAAGGAAGAACCTGTTTTTTTCATAGAAATAACACTTAGGCTGAGAGCTACCTCTCAACCTTCTTTTTCTCTTCTTCCATTTAAAATATGATTTTGAAGAGTTCTTCTACATCTCTTGGGCTGTTAGAAGTGTCATGCAAGGATTTATGTCATGAACAATTGTTCCACACCTTTAAAATTTCATGATTCCCTAATAATCATATGTAAATGAATTCTTATCATTATTAAGTTCTTTATATTTCACCAGTTTCTCTTCTTTTTCTCTAATAAGTTTTCGATATTTTCCAAGTTGATTTAATTTCTCACACAATTCACTAGTTACTATAGAATTATTCACTATCTAAATTTTATTATAATATTAATTATGAGGAATATCACTAGATAAAAATCTCTACATTTCTTAGGTTTGTGACTTTCTTGACCACATCTTCCATAGACTTAATTCAAAAACTCATTTAAGTTCTGTATTGATAGTTTAGATAAAGTATTGATCACACGAATTTTTTTTGATAATCAGATCTTATCTGCTCAAAATTTCCCCCCCTTGATTTAGGCCTCCTTCTTGGTAGTGACATATTATACTAGAATGAATAATATTTCTGACCAAACACTCCATAACAAAAATAGTATCCTATGAAACTTTACCTTATAGACTGATAGAAATTTGTCTCTAAAGATTGTAGTTGTTGCCTTTTCACAGACTATGGATGGATCTACTTAAGAGGAAATATTCTAACTGATTTTTTACACTGTTACTTTGTGAGAATTATTTTCTAATATGTTTTTTTAAGCCAATTATATTCAGTCTTTCCTTTCGTACTTGAATCAATAGTTACACCAAATGTGCTGTGAGATTCATTTGATTTTAAATCATCCTTTTTCTTTAAATCCTTCTTATCAATAGCTTTAGAAGATTCACCCTTATTTCAACAGCTTGGATGAAGTTTTATTTCATCTTCATCAACTCACTTTGAGATACAAGATATATAGATTATGTCTCAGATAATCATTCTTCTTTCTTATGAAGTATCTCTTCAAGATCAGTCACCATCTTTTCAAATTCAGTTAGTATCAATCAATTTTTCTTATTCTCTTCAATAAATGATAATTCTCCCTTTTCAAGATCTTTCCTTTTAATAGTTTTCAGATTTTATTATAACTCACCTATCTTCTTCTTATTTTCTCTTATCTCATTAAGATGAATATTCTATTTCTTTACACATTATTTATTTTCAAGGAAGATATTGTCAATTTATTTATTCAATATTTTCATTTCTTTCTAGATTTTAATATTTTCAATAAGAAAATATTCTATATTTTATTTTAACATCTATGCCAAATCAGTTCTGTAATCACCATCATCATCTTCAAATGAGTGTCTAGACTTCTTAGACATACCCATGAAGAACATTTTATTCTTTAAATATCTTATATCCTCTGACTCACAACTTATTGATGTAAATTCATCTATTTCTCTACTCATAATATTTATATTCTTGGAAGTGAACCTCTTATTATATTTCTTCCACTTATTTTTTATAATATTTCATATCCTCTTCATCTGATTCAGTATCTTAATATTTCTTCTGAGGAAATTTCTAAGAAAAATGTCCACTTTTGTGAGAATTCCAGCACTTCAGTGATTGTTTGTTATTTACATTACATTTTCCCCTATTTAACATTTTTGAAACCAAGGAAATAATTTTTTTGAAGCCCTATTTAACCTTTTCATCCTCAGAATTAGTTGATTATGGTTCATCTTTGATATTAGTTTTACATTTTTATCATGGATTGAAATGTTTTCTCATATCTTTCATTTTTCTTGAATACTGGCACTTTTTTTATTTCATAAGATATGAGAGTATTATGAAGTTCATCTTATGTTAGAACCTCTCTCCCTTTTAGTGTAGAAATATTTGAGTTGAATCTATCAGGAAAATTTCATATAAACCTTCTCACAATAGTATAATCATTCAAATTTTATCTAAAAACTATGATATTGCTAAAACTTTCATTCAATATTCTAAATTAGTCATAAATAATTTCATCATCAGTCATTTTAATATCTTCAAATTTACTTCTCCAAATTTTCAACTTTTATTCTATTAAATTAAAATTTCCATCATAGATTCTCCTTAGTTTATCTTAGACTTCCATGGACTTTTGAATATCAATCACTCAAGTGTATAATTTTTCTGATAAATCCATGAAGATTTCATTATAAGCCTTGCCATCAATTTCAAGATTTATTTTTCCATCTTGAGTCATATAAACATCTTCATTAATAGGAGGGAAACCCATTGTTACTGTATTTCTCATTTCTAGGCCAAGATATAGGAGATAAAGAAGCATCATATTCTTCCAAAGGTGATTATTCATGCAATCAAAAGTAGGAATTCCCCGACTTTTCACTGAATTCAAATTCTCCATTTCTCAAAATCCTTCTGGATCAATAGAGGATACCTTATGATCTAATATTAAATAAAGTGACCAAGGATCAGTTAGATACCACATGGGGGGGGGGGGTAAATCTTTGGTATACTATTATTAAAATTATTTTACTTTTTATTCAACCTATGTGATAGATTAAAGTCTTGATACTTTTTCTTTAACACTCAACTTCACCTTGCAAGAAATATCAAAAAAATAAAACACAATACACGTGAATTTACAAGGTTCGATACTAGGACCTACTCGTTTCCATGTTGGTTAGTCCCCCAAAGATGGATTCTTCACTATAAAAGAAGGTGATCACAATAGTAATTAGGTAGACCCCCAATTACAAACTAGTTGTACCCCCAGTTCCAATCAACCTTCAACATTTGGTTATATGCGCCAACTATACCTTCTTCAAAGTGATTGGTTAGACCCCCATTAAAAATTTTCAACAACTAGCTAGTCCCCCCAGCTTCAACCTTCAACAACTCCTAGAAGCAGATCCACATATTGGATGACATGTTGATCCTACTCTACATTCTTGTTGGATCACACATGCTTGTGTACAATTCAAGTAACTTTTCACTAATGCTGGTCTATCTCAAGTAATTATGATTGTTGTATTCAATCAGATGCCTCAGTACAAAACTTATCGGGAAAGAATTATTTCTTCAATAAAATACTCGGCCTTACTAATAACTGAAAGCTCGGATAAAAAATATTCATAAACACTAACAAAACTGTATTCTTTGTCTTCAGTCTCAAACCACTACAAACTGATTAAGAAATATAAATTGTACATTCGATTTTTCAATATCCATTATTGTAAACAATATAATGCTTGACATTATTACTTTAGGCAATAAAACACACGCACAACCTTCACATTATCATGCATGAATAATTTCATGTACTTGCATATGGGTACACATACTTCTTTTCTCACCCACAATGCTCCACTACTTGAATGAAAACCCAAATCACATACACTTCCTTTTTTCAATTCTCAAGTGATAACAAAATCACATGTGTATGACCATACACATGCAAGCACACATCCACTATCTTCACTTATCAAATTTTATGCACAAAAGTGTGTAATTATTATTTCATAAAAAAACTTAAGTAGATATTATCCTAATGGAATGCAAGGTATTCCACATGAAATAATGTGTTAATAAATACTGCCTGTAGTATCTCAAAGACATCCTTCCTGAAAATAGATGGAAATGGAAACTTAATTCATCATGCAACACCTTGAGTGTGCAATGCACAGGTCAAGAACTCACATACTTATAGTTTTCTTTACGCAAGATAAGATCCTTCATGATCCAAAAAAGATTATGGAGAACTCTCTATCTCAAAAAATCAGCTCATATGTGAGATAAATGAACATTTTCAAATGATATAAACCTCGGTATTTATAGGTTTTGAGAAACACTTTGGGGACTTTTAGAATCACTTAAACTCATTCACTGCCTCTGTTCTGTGACTAAGAGGATCACCGTCTCATATTTGTAATCCCCTTCACATTGAATATATTTGGATTGATCCTCATTCTATTATGAAAATAAAGATCCATAATTATTTTCAATAATCATGGAATCATTAGAACCCTCAAATAGAGTTCATAACCAATGGTTTGATCTCTGTCGATGTTTCATGGAGAACTCGATGCACAGTAGCCTTCTAGAGAGATCATGGTTGAAGACAAGGCTGTATGGATGATTGGATGACCTTAGTTAATTTTGATATTTTTAAAGTAGATCACACAGTCTGGATAAAATGATCAATGATTGAATGGATGTGGTACTTCACTAAAACATATCAATGATATAGATTGAATCTGCATTAAAATATTGCTTCCCACATCGAAACACACTCAGTCCCAGTGCTTGTTTATAATTAAAACCATAAAATCCTTGGTTTGATCAAATCTCTTCCTCCCTACCTAGTATCGCCCTGTACCCGTGTTCTTCTTTGGGAAAGCTCTGTACCCATCCTATGCCACTGTGCCACCCGACAAGGTAGTGCTCGTCTCTTCTTATGTGTGCCTCATGTAGGTGTGTCTACACTCACATCCATAGTCGGCCTCATGATGGCTAGCTCGATGGGGTTAATCTTAGCCACCCACTTAGTGGTAAGGGGCCTCTTCCTTAGTTGGATGGCGGGCTTGGGTGAGCCAAAATTTTTACCATTCACATCAATATAGTAAACACTATGCATTCATATTGCACATGTCTTTGAAACTTATAACCAGCTCTACAATTGTTAGATTTAAAACCCCTTAAACACATGTAAGTATTATACCAAGCACTCATTGAAAAAAAATGAAATTCATTGGACACTTCCATCACCCCTTTTTATTTGTTGTTAATAGTCAAATAATTTCAATGTGTTTTATTTTCATTCTCACCCTTATCGTAAATGAATACAAAAGTTAGTTCAGGAGTAAAAACATCAGGAAACTTCTTCTCTAACTTTCAAAGAATTAAATCTCACTAAATCAATAGAAATGAGATTATAGTTAATCAACTCTATGTCTACATGGGAAAAACTGGTGTAGAATACAAGAGAGATGTCACCAAAGCATCCAAGAAACTCAAATCTTATAATCTGATACCAACCAAAAACTTGTTTCAACAACTTCATCATAGGGAAAAGTTTGAACAGTATTTCTAAGATATTTACATCACACACCTTAACAATAAAATCAAAATGTTATAGTGAAAAAACAAATAGCTCCCTCTTTAAAATTTAGATTAATAGCATGAGAGTGATCATCATTTTCACAAAATTATGAATGATTGAATTCTTTAGAACATCAATGCTCTCCCTCAAGGGATGCACCCATCTAATTTAACTCCCTAAATGTTAGTACAAAAGTATATTTAAAAATGGAATAAGGAGGAACTTATTTGTTCCTTATAAATAACACTCTGAATGAGAAGTACCTCTCTACCTTGTTTTCAATTATTACTTTTAAAATCCGATTTGAAAGAGTTCTCCTTAATCTCTTGGGATATTAGAGAGTCATGTAATGATTTATGTCATGCCCAATTTGTCCAATCCTTTCACATTTCAGGATTTCTAAATCATAATTTGTAGATGACTTATCATCACTATTAAGTTATTCATATGTCACCATTTTCTCTTATTTTTCTCTGACAGGTTTCTAATCTTTTTCAAGTTGTTTCAGTTTCTCACACAATTCACTGGTGACTATAACATTATTCATTATCTTACTTTTCTTCTCATATTCATTATAAGTAATATAACATGATAAAAAAACTTTTCATTTCTCAGCTTTGTGATTTTCTTGACCACATCTACTACAGACTTCATGGAAACATTCATTTAAGTTATAGATTGATTGTTTAGATAATGTCTTGATCATAGGATTATTTTTCTGATAATATGATCTTACCTGCTCAGAATTACTCCCCTCTATTCATGTATGATTTTTCATTATGACATATTAAAACATCATGATTACGATTTATGACCAAACACTCCACAACACAAACAATAGCCTCTAAACCTTGATCTGCTAGAATGATAGAAATTTGGCTTTGAAGATTGTAGTTGTTGACTTTTCACAGATTATGGATGTATATTATTAGGGGGAAATATTCTAACTGAATTAGTACACAATTAGTATATGATAATTATTTTCTCATTTGTTCTATTAAGCACATTAGATTTCGTCTTTCCTTCCATTCTTGCATCAATAGTAACACCAAATGTACTATGAGATTCATTTGAATTGAAATCATCCTTTTTTTCAGAATCCTTCTTCTAAACAGCTTTAGAAGATTTACCCTTAATTTCAACAACTTTTATGAAGTTTTATTTCATCTTCTTCAAGTCACCTTGATATACAAGACAAATAGATCAAGTCTTAGATAAGTATTATTCTTTTTCAGTGAGTCTATCTTCAGGATCATTCACAATCTTTTCAAATTCAGATAATCTTAATAGATTTTTCTTATTCTATTCATAAACTGATAATTCTTCCGTAACAATATCTTCCTTTTAATAGTTTTCATAATTCCTTCTAACTCATCTATCTTCTTCTTATTTTATATCATCTCATTAATATGAATCTCCTATTTCTTTAGGCTTTATTTATTTTCAAAAAAGATATTGTAAATTTATTTCTTTAGTCTCTTCTTTTCTTTCTTTATTTTCATATTTTCAACAAGAGAAACTTCTATATTTTCTTTTAAAATCCATTCCAAATAAGTTATTTCATCACCATAATCATCTTCAAAGGAGTCTCCAGACTTCTTGGACTTACCCATAAAGTACATTTGATAATTTGAGTATCTTTCATCCTCTGACTCACAACATGATGATGTAAATTTATCTATTTCTCTGCTCATCACATTTCATTTCTTGGAAGTGAACCTCTTCTTATGTTTCTTCCACTTATTTTTCGAATATTTCTTATCCTCCTTAAGTGATTCAATATCTTAAGCTTTATTCATAGGATAGTTTGTAGAAAAAGACCATTGTTGTGCCAATTACAACACATTAGTGATTGTATTCTATTTCCTTTCAATTTCCCATATTGATCAATTTTTCAACCAAGGGAATTATTTTTTTGAAGTTTTGTTTAGATTATTCATCCTCATAATCACTTGATTCTGGTTCATATTTGATTTTAGTTTTACCTTTTATCATGGATTCAAAGGCCATCTCATCTCTTTCCTTTTTCTTGAATGCTGGTATTTTTATCATTTCATAAGATATGAGAGTATTATGAAGTTCAACTAATGATATATATTCTCTTTCTTATAGTACAAAAATATTTGAGTTGAATCTATCAAGAAAATTTATCACATTCTTTTTCAAAATAGTAGAATCATCCAACTTTTCTCAAAAAAAAAATGATATTACTAACAATTTCATTCACTCTTGTAAAGTAGTAATCAGTACTTTTGTCATCAATCATTTTAATATCTTATAATTTACTTTTCCAAATTTACAACTTGGATTCTCTATCTTTAATATTTCCTTCATAGCTTCTCCTTAGTTTATCCTATAATTCCTTGGTATCTGGAATACCAATCACATTTGTGTATAAGTTTTCTGATAAATCCATGAAGATTGAATTCTGAGCCTTACCATCAATTTCCAGATTTATCTTGTCAATTTGAGTCATAGAAAAATCTTCATTAATAAAAGGGAAACCCATTCTTACTACATTTCTCACTTCTAGCCCAAGATATATAAGATAATGAAGCATCATATTCCTCTAACTGTGATATTTCATTCCATCAAAAGTAATAATTCCTTAACTATTTGCTGAATTCAAAATCTATATTTCTCAGAAATCATTCTAGTTCAACATAGGTAACCTTGTTCTCTGATTCCAATTAAAGTTTCCATGGATCTGTTAGATTCCACTAAGATGGGGGGGGGGGGTGAATCAGTGGTATAATATTTTTACAAATTATATGACTTTTGATTCAACCTCTTTGATTGATTAAATTATTTATTTGTTGTATTTAATATTTAGCTTCACCCTGCAAGAAGTACCAAACATAGAAAACACATCACATAGAAATATACAAGGTTTGGTACTAAGAACTACTCCTTTATATGTTGTTTTCCCCACAACATGGATTGTACACTATACAGGAAGTTGATTACAATTGTAATTGGATAGACCCCCCAGTTAAAAACTAGTTATACCCCCAAGTGTACCTTCTTCACAGTGACTGGTTAGACCCCCAATCAAAATTTTTAGCAACTAGTTATCCCCCAAACTAGAACCTTCCACATCTCCCTGAAGACGATACAAATATATGATGATCTGTTGATCATCCCCCCAGAAGCTTACTAGATAACATAGGCTCTTTTACAATTCAAGTACCTTTTCACTGATTATAATTTTTTCTCATATAATTTTTATTACTTTATTCAATCAGTAACCTCAGCACAACACTTATCAGGAAAGAATTATTTCTTTTGTAGATGACCTGACCTCACTAACCTCTGAAATCTTGGATATAAAAACATTCAGAAACACTGATACAATTTATGTCTTGGTCATCAGTCTCCAACCACTACACACTGATTAAGAAACATAAAATGTATGTGGACCTTTTCAATCTTCATGCTTATAAACAATGTAATGCACAACATTATCAGTTTGTGCAATAACACACATGCACAACCTTCACACTATCTTTCATACATAATTTCATGTACTTTCTTGTTGTTTCAAGTACTTCTTTTCACACTCACAATGATTCACTACTTATATGCAAACCCGAATCACATGAACTTACTTTTTTCACTACCAAAGTGATAAAAAATCACATGTGTATGACCATACACATGCAAGAACACATCCACTCTATTCACTTCTCAAATTTTATGAAAAAAAGTGTACAATACTTATTTCATGCACAAACCTAAGTAGATATCATCGAATGGTTCATAATCTATTCCAAATGAAATATAGTGTAAGTAAACACTGCCCGTAGTATCTCAAATATCTCCTTAATGCAAACATTGGGTAACATAAAATCAATTCATCATGCATCACCTTGACTATGCAATGAAAAGGTCAATAACTCAGAAACATTTAGTTTTATTCATTCAAAGGTAGATCCTTCATGATCCAAAATAGATTAGAGATCACTCTCTATCTCTCAAAAACTCATCTCAGATGTGAGATAAATTCCCACTTGCAAATGAGCTCAACCTCGGTATTTATAGGCATTGAGAAACACTTCGAAATCTTCTAGAGTCACTAAGACTCATTAACTGCCTCTTTTCTACGACTAGGAGGATCACCGTCTCGTATTTTTAATCTTTTACACATTTAAGATCTTCAATTTGATCCTCATTTTATTAATAAAACCAATTTGCATAATTATTTTCAATCATCATGAAATTATTAGAATGCTCAAAAGGAGATAAGATGCCATGGTTCAATCTTTTTTACATTTACTAGAGAACTCAGTGTACAGTACCCTTCATGAAAGCTTGAGGATGAAGACAAGGTTTCATGGATGATCGAATGGCCTCAATTCTTTTTTAGACTTTTAAAACACATCGCATAGTCCAGATAAAACGATTAAAAATAAAATTACCAAAATTTTTAACTGAACGAGATAAATGGCCAATATTTACTCCACATTAAAATATCTCTTCCCACATCGAAATTCACTTATTCTTGGTTCTTATTTATAATTCAATCCATGTAATTCTCATTTTAATTAACTATATTCCTCCCTTCCTGGTATCACCTCATACAAGTGTTCTCCTATAGGCACGCTCTACACCCAACCTCTTCAACATTGCTGCCTCGTATGATGGTGCTCTGCTCTGCTTCTATGCACCTCACGTAGGCATGTACACACCCACGACCATGGACAACCTCATTCTAGATGGCTAGCTGGGGTTAAGATCAGCCACTAATTTAGCGGTGCGTTCCCCTTCCTTAGCTGGCTGGATGGCTCAGGTTTTCCAAATGTTTTAGTCCTCACATCAATGTAGTAAACAATATACATTCATATTGTACAAGTCTTTGGAAATTAGGACCAACTCTCTAATCAACAAATTTATAACACCTTAAACAGATTAAAATATTCTACCAAACACTCATTAAAAACAAATGCAATTCGCTAGACCCTTCATAACTTTTATAGAGGAATCATAAGTTCAAGTAATTTATGTAGGAACTTAAGGATTTTATGAATAAAAATTACCCTCAATTGTTTTTATCCTAATAATAAAATATTGAGATCAAAAATTTATTTTAGGGGGGGGGATAATGTAAATACCTATGATTTTAGTGAATACAATTTCCTTAAATAAATATCATGTTGAATAGCTTGTATTACATGAAACACCAAATTAAAAAGAAGACTAAAATTATTTAATAATATATATGTTTTCAATATGATTGATATATTAGATTCATAAACTTAGTAGGTATTAATTGAATTAACCACCTTATAAAGAATATTTACAAATTATGTTAATATAAGATTCATTTTTTTCTTAAAAATATTTTTTTCCACGTATGTGTTTTTATATAAAAATTAATTCCTATCAAATTATTAACATTAATTTTATGAACATAATTTAATTTTTAAATTCCAAATATCAAAATAATCCCATAATTAATTTTTGTAATTTTTCAGAAATAATTAATATTTAGGTTAATTGTAAAAAATACTATTTTTAATAAAAGTAATTCTATTATGACTATATCAAGAAGTAAGAGTCACAACCCAACCCACCGAGGCCCACATGGATGGAAGTAATACAGGGGTGACACCCCAATCCCACCTACAATAGGATATGTTCTTGATAATATCAACGAGTTGGCATATCACTAGAATTAGAGGCCTTAACATAACATTCCAATACATATGCACACAACTAGCTTCATGAAATAGTGTAGTGATATAATAAAATGGATGAAATATCCTGAGTGTAAATCATGAATTAAACTAACTAAAGGTAATAGATCAATGTAAAATAATATAATATAGAGGATATAAAGGAAAAAATACATGCTCAATCAGAAATGTGGACCCAAAAAGAAAATTTCTGGAAAAGGGAAATAGTAAAGAGATATGAAATAACAACTTATAATACCAACCAATGAACTCAATCAATACCAAGAACCACCATGCTCCACCGAAACTAGGTCCTCCAAGGTCTTTGCTGAACTACCTTTCATCTTAATAAGACATAACACATGTGGGAAAATCCTATGAAGGGGAACGTATATACATACCCAGTAGTACACCATGAAAAATTGAAAGGGAGAAATATAAATTGTAATAGTAATCTCAACCAATAAATCTAATGGGTGAAGAAAACACAACATTAGATATGATCATAACAAACCAAATAGAAGAGAGAAAGGGGATATCCATCTCCATGACCATCTTAGAATCACGAGTCGGTCCGCATCTTCCAAAGGTCCATATTTGATTCCCAACAACATATTCAATCACACAAGAATTAGAGTGGAGAGGCCTACTCATTTCTATTGTTATCTATTATTGTGGGAGTACTATCTACAGTAGAGGACACACTCCCCACCAAATCTCAATTATGAGGGATTACGACTCCATAGATAGAGGACCCACACCCTCTATATAATGGTGGATTATGGTCTCTACATATGAAAAGAGTGACCCGTAAACTAGTTAGATAGGGGAGTACCAACCTTAAAATCTCTCAGATAATCAAAACTGATCACTACTATTGGCCAAGCATTACTGAATGAAGCATCATGATCATAACACATAATTTCATATATATGATACCAAAATTAAAGTTTTCATTACATCCTATGTGGTACCCAACGTAGGATTGGCTACTCCATATCAAGTTTTTGAGTCCAGAAAAAGAAGATACACAAGGTAGAAGTTCTTGGGGAAAAGTAAATCGTGTGTACAAGGGGTAACATGATGTGTGATATTTCTTGGAGACCTAGTCTTGTCTTCACCTTCACATAGATTTACTATCCATGTGGAACTACATAGAGTGTACATAGAGTAGAAGATGTGTATTGGAAGCCCAGGGTATTCCCATGCTCTCAGGACTATACCCGTGTACTTTTTCACATGCTTGTGTACTCTATTTGTGCCCTTGTACATAGACATGCTCGTGTAAATGGCCATTACCATGTTTGTGTACCTAGAGGTACATTCTATGTTTTTAGATCTAATTCGGACAACATGTGGTCATAAACCACAAAATTTTATATTTAAATCCACATGAGACCATAACCACCATAATAGGAGACTACACGTCATGTGTCCCTCCAAGAAATAGAATGTATAGTTGGTTTTTTTGTAGATTGTGAATACTTCATTCACAAAGATTGTAGATATGATATTTAGGCTTCCTTATATACCATTTTAACCTACCTAATACTATAAAATGTACATTAAAACCTCTATTCATTGATTTCTATCCTCCAGTGGCCATAAAACAGAACTCCTACCACCCAATTGGAAATCCACTGCACCTCGCTTGGATGTCAGGGAACCTGATCCATGAATACCTCACCAAAAACAAAAATATATCTTGAACCATACATAAAATAATGGCCTCATGTCATTCATTCATCCTCCATGAGTTTTTGGGTTTGATTACACTTGAATTCATCCCAAAAATGTCGAATTATAGCCCCATGGGCCAATGATGAGGAACACAATGAATTGTGGGGAGAAAGGAATAATAATTAAGTGAAACCATCATCAAGTGATGTGATCAAATCCACTGATTATATAATTTGGATAAAAGGGTGAAATATAGGGTGAAAAAATATATATAACAAATAGGTTTAACAATTCTGTTTTAAAATTAGGCTTAATAAATTTCATAAATGTGAGATAAAAAAGAAGATATATGAATCCATGCTTGTAAACTGAATCAAGGGATAAATTCACAAAATAATCATTCCTACCTTAATAATGGATCAATAATTTATTGATAATGTTTCTTCTAGTGATTAAGGAGACGATTCTACTACATTCTTAATCTATCTGACAATTCCCCTTAATCATCATCGTTGATCCACAATCTCAGGTTATTAATGCTAGTCAGGCTCTCTTCCACCTCTGATCTTCTAGGATTATGTGTCTAACCCAAGAAATTATTTATAATGATGAATATATAGAGGATAATTATGTTTTTTGTCTCTTTAGTAAATTAAATAAAAATATCAATTATTTACTTAACACAATTTCCTATGGTATCCTAAAACCAAATGTCTAATGCTGAAAAAATTTATGTGACTCCTAGGAAAAACCCCACATTCTTGAAACTACCAAAGTCTTGAATTCTCCATACAAGGATTTTATCAATTGTAAAACCATTTATTCTTTTAATATGCATGTTCATGGTTTAATACATATTAATATTATTAATATATTAATTTCGGTGTCATGTGACTCAAAAAACAAACAATGACTTTGAGGAAATATAAATAGATATTTAAGGAAATATTCAATGGCTAAAAATAAAAAAACTGGAGTCTTTATATTCTCACCTCCAAGTATTTTTTACCATAAAATCACAAGATACAAAAAAGGTGGGGGGTACTAATTCCGCATATGACTCATACATTTTTAGGAGCACTCCATAATGATCCCATGCTACCAAAACACTCGAACTAGAGGATTGATCTATCCACATATGACCTCCTACTACCGATCCTTGATCACCATTAGGTACATTGAGAAATTGGATCCCTTTTTTATGCCCATATCTACCTAGTCAATAACGTGTGATGAGTAGTGAAATTTGTTGAGTCAAAAGTTCTCTTTTGACTTTTATGTCTTGTTTTGGAAATCCCAAATGTATATGCTGATCGTACTCACTATGCTGATCGTACTGACTATGCTGATCGTACTGACTATGCTGATCATACCCACTATGTTGATCATACTGGCTATGCTGATCATACAGACTATGTTGATCGTACTGACTATGCTAATCGTACTGACTATGCTGATCATACTGACTATACTGATCGTACTAACTATGCTGATCGTACTGACTATGCTGATCGTACTGACTAAGCTGATCATACTGACTATGCTTATTGTACTGACTCTGCTTATCATACTGAATCTGCTTATCGTACTGAATCTGCTTATCGTACTGAATCTTCTTATCATACTGACTCTGTCAATTGTACTGACTCTGTCAATCATACTGACTCTATCAATCGTACTGAATCTGTCAATCGTACTGACTCTGTCAATAGTACTGACTCTATCAATCATACTCACTCTATCAATCGTACTGACTCTATCAATCTTACTGACTCTGTCAATCGTACTGACTCTGTCAATCGTACAGACTTTGGTGCATCATACTCACTTTGTATCATATCAATACATTAAACTAAGTAATACTTATAGTACTCATACTTTACTTTTATCACATGCTTGTTTTTATTCTTTATCAACACATGTCAATAATACCCATGTTTATCATCTTTATATATCTTTTGTTTTAACCAAAACGATGTTTTGTAGTTAGTTATAAAATAATCAAAACGATGTCGTGTTTTCTGTTTCAATATGATCGTTATAATTCCAGGTGTCCAAGTCCCTCCGTGTTTTCCAGAGAAATATGACTATTGGAGGAAATGTGACCGTTGGAACCAGAGGCCTATAAATATGAGGCCATTTGAAGCTGATCGTGATAACTGAAAAACTGAGAGACTTTGATCATTCTATGCTTTTATCAAGTTCTAGAGAGAGACACTGTGAATTCTCTCATTATTCATGCGAAAGCCTTGAAAATAAGAAACGCGAATGGATCGTTCTTAGTTTTTGTATTTCAATAAGTGCTTTTTTCTGCATTGTGCGGCTAATCAGGTGATAAAGATCGAGGGCTGTCGGGGATAGGCAGACGGTGCTACCGATCATCGTATTGAGGGATTTCAAGTGATTGAAAGACAGAGGTGCCGATTACCTTCAAAATCGAGGGCTTGCGGGGATAACAAGACAGATATACTGATCATCGTATCGAGGGCTTGAAGGGATAGCAAGACATACGTATCAATCATCGTACCAAGGGCTTACAGGGATAACAAGACATACGTACCGATCATCGTATCGAGGGCTTACCAAGGTGGTGGTAAGACAGTCCTCTTATCCTGGGTGAAAGGATAACCCTTCTCTTTGGGTCAAAATAATTTTAATACTTTTACATTTCCTCTACTGTTTGTTTTAGAAAGGGAATTGTATTATTTCCTTTCTTTATTCCGTATTCATTTGTAATTGTTTCAATTAGAATCATATTATTACATATTGTATCGATTGATTCTATACGCTTTTTGGAAGAATCCTTCACTATTGTATTACTCTGATTATTGTATTCATATTGAATATAATTGATTTATATTTCTTATAGTATTACATCATATTATAACTTTATATTCAATACAATTGTGGTTGTTTGTTTTTGTTGTGAATTATTTTAGTTTAAGATATTTTAACCTAATTTCTTAAGTGTTTAAACACAAAGTTTTTAAACCAACAATTCACCCCCCTCTTGTATTGTTCTATATAATATACATATACATCTACATTTTTGATCTATCAATTGGTATCAGAGGATTTTTCCACTGATTTTTATTACTATCTCTATTTCTTTAAAATTTCTATTTCAACTATTTACTGCACTAACATGTGGAGTGGAAAAGATTTTGTTTTCTTAGATGGCATGAATGAATATTGGATCAATTTAAAATATAAATCCAACTAGACCAACAATCTTTGATGGGAATTATTATGAGTATTGGAGAGATCGAATAAAGACATTCGTTATCAATACTGGTGTAGACAATTTTATTATGCTTACTGGAGGTTACAAAATTCCTGACAAAGAAGTCAGTACTTTCACTAATCAATTGAAGCAAGAATATCAATTGAATTACAAGGTACAAAATACTTTATTATGTTCTACGACCAGGAATATATACATCCATATATCATCTTGTGAAGCAGCCAACTGTATTTAGAAGAAATTAAAGGTCACACATTTTGGTAAATTTAAGGTTATAGAAACAAGAAGAGTAATGCTTCGAGCAGAGTATCATGGATTTATTTTTCGTTATGGAGAGCCGTTATGTAAATTGAAACAAAGATTTATGAAAATTTTAAACAGTTTACAATCCATGGGAGAAAAATGTATTTATGATGAAGCTCTTGTAGATAATATTATTGATATAATGCCAAACGAATGGGAGTAAAAAAGGACAGCTATTGATGAAAACTGAAAAGTTTCTCAGATTACTCTTGATGAACTCTTTGGAACTCTTCTACAGCATGAGACAAGAATGAAGAGAGATGTTTATTTCAATAAGAAGAAAAATGGGAATCTAAGTGTAACTTTTACTACTACATCTAAAGCTATAACACCTGAAAGGATAACAAGATCCAAATCCAAGAAAGTTTTTATGTCTGATTCAAGTGATTGTGATCATTCGGATAATGAGTTAGCCAATCTTGCTTGAAGGATGAACAAGATCGTGGGAAGGAAAGACTTACAATAAAAATTCAAAAATAATGATAGGAATAATAATAAAGACTAAGAGGTAACATGTTATGAATATAAGAAAGTAGGTCATAAAATACCTGATTTTACTTTACAGAAGAGAAAAGTTAGAAAAGAGAAACATTCTGAAAGAAATAATAAAATGTATTACAAGACAAAAGCAAAGAAAGTCTTAAAGGCATATGATACTTGGAGTGCAAGTGGTAGCGATTCATCAGATAGTTCTTCAGAATATAAAACCTCAGGACAAAGGAATATTGGATTTATAGCCAGATTACCAATCAAAAATCATTAGCTCATGGCTAAGGTACACAATGCTGAAGCTATTACACATGTTTCCTTGAATTCAAACTATACTGATAATAAATATTATGAATCTTAAAATGATGAGTCTTTGTCATCATAAGATAATAATTTATCTTCTTTTAAATAAGTATCTAGGTTTTCTAAATTACTTGAGAACAAAAATTATAAACTGAAGAAAAATTTTGATAAATAAAATTCTAGAATTTCAATTTTAACTAAATAAGTATCAGATCTTTCTAATGATATTGATATGAAAACTTTTGGTTTTGAAAGTATTTTAAAAACCCTTGATAAAGTCAAATCTGATAAGGATAAACTTTTTAAGGATGTAGAAAATGTAATTTCTAAAAAAAATGTTTTTGAGACTAAATCTAGTTAAAAAACAAAGGTTTTGGAGGATAAAAACATAGTTTTAAAATTAAAATCAGAATTTTTTCCTTGAAAAAATGTTTGTCAAACATTACTCATGGAAAGGAAAACTTTGAAAAAATGTATTCACAAATTCAACCTTTGAGAAATCATTCTGGTTTATGTTATACTCATTCTAAACTGGTGTTTAGTAATAATTATTTTTTCCTCAAAATAACCCTTTTTGTATTAAGTGTTAATGTGGTGGACACTGGAGAAGAGACCATTCTCTTAATAGAACTCACTCGTTAGGATTTCAAAAAGCTCATTTTGAAAAACAAATGTGGATTCCAATAATTATTTTATCTAACCCTTCTAGATCCAAACAAGTTTGGATTACAAAAAACTAATTGTTTCTTTTTCAGGAAAAACAAATTTTTTCCCTTTATGTATTTCTTAAATTTTATATGGACATCATTATTTGTTTACTCTCTTGGTTTGTTATATTACATTTCTGATTATCGTTTTGACTATTGGTTATTGGTTTAATAATTTTTCATGTTGTTTACCTGAGTATCATATTCAGTTGTTTTCCATCGGCACATCACCCTATGGTAACAAGTTTGTTTTCTATCGGCACGTCACCCTATGTTAACAAGTTTGTTTTCCAACGGCACATCACCCTATGGTAACAAGTTTGTTTTCCATCGGCACGTCACCCTATGGTAACAAGTTTGTTTTCCATCGGTGCATCACCCTATGGTAGAAAGTTTGTTTTCCATCAGCACGTCACCCTATGGTAACAAGTTTGTTTTCCAATGGCACATCACCCTATGGTAACATGTTTTTTTACATCGGCATGTCACCCTATGGTAACAAGATTCTTTTCCATCAGCACGTCACCCTATGGTAACAAGTTTGTTTTTCATTATCACGTCACCCTATGGTAATGACTTTGTTTTCCATCGGCTTGACAACCTATGGTAATGAATTTTTTTCCACCGGGTTGACAACCATTGGTAATGACTTTTTTTCCATTGGCTTGACAACCTATGGTAATGAATTTGTTTTCCATCAGCTTGACAACCTATGGTAATGACTTTGTTTTCCATCAGCATGAAAACCTATGGTAATGACTTTGTTTTCCATCGGCTTGACAAACTACGGTAATGACTTTATTTTCCATCAGCATGACAACCGATCATATTCTTTTTCCTCGTACGCTTGTGTTTTCTTATACTATGTTAATTCTATTAAACCAACAACTACCTTACAATCTCCGGTAGGTACATACTTTCCTTACCTTTTATTGTTTTTACTTTTTATTGTTTCCCGTTTTTACTTAAGGAGGCTTTCAAATGATCTTGTAATTACTTTCAATAATCTTGACAAAGAAACTATTGAAAGGATTAATCTATTATCAAATATTCATGGAGCTGATATCCCTTAAATAAAAGAGCTACAGGAGAGAATGAATTTTTTTCAGTCTGAGTTTTTGAAGGTTTCATATTTCATAGATGAAATAGTTCTGTTGAAGAAACAAAATTCTATGCTATCTAAAGACAATAAGAATTTTCAATATTGAATTGATACCCTTGAAGAAGTAATCAGTGTCCAGGAAGAGACTATCAAGAATCAGGATTAGTTTTTTTCCGATCAACAATAGAATCTCAAATCCTAGAGTGATTCTATATCTGAAGACAAGAAGGAAATCAAAAAGATGAAAGCTATTCTTAATGAGCTTATTAAGAAAGAAAAGGAAAGAGAAATCAAATGAGTGTTTTTGTATCATTCTTTTCTCATTTCTAGAATTCTATAGACTTTTTTTATCTCAATGAGATTTATATTAGCTTTCCCATTGCCTTGCATTTATTTTCTCTAACTCTTTCAGGGAACTCAAGATTAGCCCATTATTTTTGTAAACCACAAAGGGGGAGAATGTTTTATAAAGGGGGAGAATGTTTTATAAAAGGAGAATGTTTTAATCAAATACTTTTAAAGGAAGGAAAATCTACGAATAAAATACTTAGGAAAGTACATACATAAGGGGGAGTTAGTTGTATCAAATTTCATATTCAGAAGATTTTCCAATAACTCAGGGGGAGATAAGTTTTTCTTTTTGTTCTCACTTTAAGTTTTGTGCTTTCCAAAAAGGGGTAGATTGTTGAGTCAAAAGTTCTCTTTTGACTTTTATGTCATGTTTTGGAAATCAAAAATGTATATGATGATCATACTGACTATGTTGATCATACTGACTATTCTGATCGTACTGACTATGCTGATCGTACTGACTATGCTATCTTACTGACTATGTTGATCGTACTGACTATGCTGACCGTACTAACTATGCTGATCATACTGACTATGCTGATCGTACTGACTATGCTCATCGTACTGACAATGCTGATCATACTCACTATGCTGATCGTACTGACTATGCTGATCGTACTAACTATGCTGATCGTACTGACTATGCTGATCGTACTGACTATGCTTATCATACTGACTATGCTTATCGTACTGACTCTGTCAATCGTACTAACTCTGTCAATCGTATTAACTCTGTCAATCATACTGACTCTATCAATCATACTGACTCTATCAATCGTACTAACTTTGTTGATCGTACTGACTCTGTCGATCGTACTGACTCTGTCAGTCGTACTGACTCTGTCCATCGTACTGACTCTGTCAATCCTACTGACTCTGTTAATCGCATTGACCCTGTCAATCGTATATACTTTTTTGCATCATACTAGCTTTGTATCATATCAATAAATTACACTAAGTAATACTTATAGTACTCATACTTTACTTTTATCACATGCTTGTTTTTATTCTTTATCAACACATGTTAATCATACCCATGTTTATCATTTTCATATACTTTTGTTTCAACTAAAACGATGTCATGGAGTTAGTTATAAAATAATCAAAATGATGTCATGTTTTCTGTTTCAATATGACCGTTATAATGCCAGGTGTCCAAGTCCCTCTGAGTTTTCCGGATAAATATGACCGTTGGAGGAAATGTGACCGTTGGAACCAGAGGCCTATAAATATGAGGTCATTTGAAGCTGATCGTGATAGCTGAAAAACCGAGATACATTGATCATTCTATGATTCTATCAAGTTCTAGAGAGAGACTCTGTGACTTCTCTCCTAATTTGTGTGAAATCCTTGAAACTACGAAATGTGAACGACTCGTTCTTAGTTTTTGTATTTCAATAAGTGATTTTTTTTCTTTGTGCAACTGATCAGGTGATAAATATTGAGGGCTACCGAGGATAGGTAGACGGTGCTACCGATCATCGTATCGAGGGCTTTAAAGTGATTTAAAGACAGGGGTGTCGATTACCTGCAAAATCGAGGGCTTGCGGGGATAGAAAGATAGACGTACCAGTCATCTTATCGAGGGCTTGCAGGGATAGCAAGACAGACGTACCAGTCATCGTATCAAGGTCTTGCAGGGATAGAAAGGCAGACATACCGATCATCGTATTGAGGGCTTACCAAGGTGGTGGTAAGACAGACCTCTTATCCTAGGTGAAAGGATAACCCTTCTCTTTGGGTCAAAAGAATTGTAATACTTTTACATTTCCGCTGTTGTTTGTTTTAGAAAGGGAATTGTATTGTTTCCTTTCTTCATTCCATATTCATTTGTAATTGTTTCAATTACAATCATACTATTACATATTGTATCGATTTATTCTATATGCTTTATGGTAGAATCCTTCACTATTATATTACTATGATTATTGTATTCATCTTGAATACAATTTCTTTATATTTCTTATAGTATTACATAATATTATACCTTTATATTCAATACAATTGTGGTTGTTTATTTTTCTTGTGAATTGTATTAGTTTAAGATCTTTTAAACTAATTTCTTATGTGTTTAAACACAAAGTTTTTAAACCTACAATTCACCCCCCTCTTGCATTGTTCCATCAAATATACATTTACATCTACATTATCAATCCAACAAATGTATCTCAACAGGCGAGACTATGGGAGTAGTTTGAAGTAGTAAGAAACCTCAATAATACCCTCATAGGATCTGGAATGTCCTGATCAACCATAGGTATGTCTTTCTTCCTTGGCCATGTTTCCGAAATCGTCATAGTATAGAGACAATCAAGAAAACATGGCCTCCCTACTCAAACTCCAAAAGCCTAAACATTGATCCATATAATATTTCTATCATCTCTATGCTCTCTTCATATGCTATCAGATCACTTGAAATTTATTTTTCATCAAAAAAACCATTCCTTGACCTATAATAAATGACTTTATAATAAAAATCCATCACACAAGCTCTAATCATATCCTCTAGAACTTGGATTTTCTACTAAGTATGGTTGTCCATCTGTGGGTGAAATACAAAGCTCATATGTAATAGAGTCCTGAAATCATCATGTAAAAACCTACAAAACCATGATATGAACCAGGAATCCTAGTAAGAGAACATATTATTGGGTACCCCATGAATCTAGATGATATCACATATACAAAACTTCCCCAAACTCTCTACCAAAAATCCACTCCCCAATGGAAATAAAGTGTTACAATTGGGTAAGCTGATAAAAAATCTCCCAAATAGTATCACGGGCTCTCAATATCCATGGAATACACATCAATAAATCCATTAATATTAAATCTCAATTTCATTTTTGGATTTCAATAGGTTGTTTCAATCCTATTATAACCTCATGTTTATCCTTTAATTGCAAACATGTGAGACACCAAGTGAAAAACTTGGAAACGCTCCACCTCATGCCAGTCCACTAAAACTACAACTGGAAGTCCTTGTATAAAATTTTCATATTGGGATGTAAAACCAAGGGGGAAGTATGAAACTCCCTCAACACCCCACACACAATATTACTGAAACTACCATCCCTCCCCAGAAAAAATGTTGTGCTCCCATCCTTCAAAAAATCCATTTGGTGTATCTCCTGAGGATATATCGTCACATAAAACCTTATAATCGATGTATCCCAAATGGGCCTCCCCCACACATAAAAAATAAGTGGAGACACCACCATCAAATTAAAATAATCTCCACTCTTATCCTCCTTTATGTTTAGTTTAAACGAGGATAAATACTTCGACACATCCTCAACCAACCGAGAATGAGATTTCTTACTAAGGAAATTTGTTACCAATTTGAACTTCCATAGAGTATTGAAAATATCAAAGATATAATAATACAATAATTAAATCCAATGATTATGTATCTGGTTAATATAACTCTGGGTGAATATGTACCTGAGACCCTAGTGTCCTGAAAATACAATAAAACACTCACCCGAAAGATAATTCCTACACATCTTCAAAGTGAAGACTACAACTGTCAAATCTATGTGATGGGACATGTAATTATTCCCAAAGGGTCTCAACCTCTCTGACCCATAAGTGATCACTAACTGCCTCTACACCAACACAAAATGGAGTTTAACTCCAGAGGTTTCACAAAACACCATGTAATTAACACCCTCCTCTAGTAGTCTCAAAATAATAGCACATGTCAACCTCGATAACAACTCCTCAAAGGATTTTTAATACCACCCAGTCCAGGAAAATGGTCCCCCTTTATGTATCAAGGTATTCCAAAGGGAATTAATCCTAGAAATTCATATATGAACCTCCCTTAGTTCCTCAAAAAACCATGAAAACTCAGAACCCCAAACATGCTCTTGGGTGGTTCCTAAGAAATAACTACATAAATATTTAATAGAACCATAGATAAACCATGATTAGAGTTGAACTTACATAGGAAGTGAACCTTTTAGATACAACACTAACACTTTAATAGATTACGAGAAAGGTCATTCTCTAGAAGTAAGTATTAGACCATCCTCAAATTATTTCCATGATCCTCGTCTAATACAAATCATATGAGATTATCATCGATGATGACAACTATAAATCATTCCATATATTGTTGGAAGATCTAGTTTATAAGATCCAAGAACACAATGGTTGAATTAGGTTCACTGAAAGTCATCAATAGGAAATCACTATGTCCATAGATACAATAGTGTTAAATCTTCAAAATATCATCCTCATGACCCTCAAGTGATGGCGGTCAGACCTGACATTGATCTCTGAAAACCAAATCACACAATTCAATTAGTTGAAGAGTCCATCAATTCAGGGAAAGGGGTGATTTTTCTTGATCGTTACATAATTATGGTGATGAAAATAAACATAAATCCTCAGGATCCCATCTTATTTTTTCATGAATAACACTAGATCCTCCTAGGGGGCACATTATGTTTGATAAAAACGTTATCTAATAGGTCTTTCAACTGCACCCTTAGCTCCCAGAGCTCAGTGGGGGACACCAGATATGTTGTAGAAGATATAGGTGTAGTAATGGGGTGTAAGTTAATGCAGAATCTAGTCTCCCATCATAGAGGTGGTCCCAAAACACCCTTAATAAATATGTAAATATATTCCTCCACTACTTCAAGAAGTAATATTCTTGAAAGTACCACTACATTAAGGGATAAAATCTCCAAAAATATTGGTGATAGTTTGAATCTTTTTACTCATTAGTCCCACTTTATCAACTGTAAAATATATCTCTCACAAAATGGAGAATCTCATATAATATGTATGGAGGAATCTAAATATTTTATTCTGATTTTATATCTTGTCATTAATTGTGGAAAACTAGTCTATACCCAGAGTGATGTTATAAGGTTTTATCATAATTATGAAGAGGTCCCATGAGAAATTATCTCCACTAAGAGCTAACTCACCCTATCAGAAGATGTGTTATAGAGAATAATTGGTCGCAGTATAAACCTCTAGCCATAACTACTGGGATAATGACTTAATGAGAATCTCTAACACGCACACAAGGGATATAGAGATAATGGAATGAATCAATATTTTCTATAAATTTACATGAGATAAATTTGAAAAGACATAGATTATACCATGAATCATCTAATGATCATCTAGACCATATTCATCCATAGCCTGAAAAAACCCACATCCTCAACCACCATCCCTATGATCTTGGTTTGGGAAACCTAGTGTTGGTGGTGTGAGTATTTTGTAGCACTATCCTCTACTAGTAACTCCTATATCTTGAGATCCACCTACTCCTCTATCATCACCACCTACATGGGAGCCTCCCAAGCTATTCCTGGGAGATCCCTAATCATGAGGCTACCTATTTCACATAGGTCAATCCATTTTCTATCCACCGTCAAAGGCAAAAAATGTTATGAAATCATGATCCATGTGACCTCATCCATAACAAGCATATAACTGTTCTTATCTAGTTTTACTAGAACTGCTATACAAAACTTGTTCCCTAGATCTATGTTTTGTTTCATGAATTGAGTATGCCTCTTATATAGATACTCTAATTTTTGATTCCTAGTAGCCACTATAGACAGATCATCCCCACGATGACTGCTGCTAACTCTCACTGCTCAACATACCTATGATTGGAAGCTATCTATAACCAACCCCCCCCCCCCCCAAAAAAAATAGAATATGGTAATTCATAAGGAGACCACAATAATTTTTTTTAAGAAGGCCCTACTCAAACATCCATTTCTAAGAGTACCCATCTCACACCATATCGAGTGAGTAATGTGTGTGGTTCTTAAACCTCATGGAGTACTTAATAATTAAAATTCACCCTTCTAAATCTCAATGCAATCCAAAAATATACACATAGCACACTATCAAAGGGTCATATTTATCAGGGAACAATTTCTGGAAGTTAAACCATGGGAGAATCACATCATCAAGATTCTAAGTAATTAGACACCAATAAATCCCCACAACTCTGGGAAGATGTTCGGTTACAATAATAAACATATGATAATTTGATGTCTGAAAAAACTGAAAACTCAAACCACTAGCTCGATCCAATCATCTATCACATGAGGGTTTCTCTTAACAGGATATCTAAATGGTATCTATCAATAGAAATCACGTAATGTGCTAAGCCTATGTACCTCATCTCCTTGACCTGATGGAGCTATGAGAAACTCAACACACATTGAATCATCTTGTAAGACCATTGGAGGTATATCCACACACTACTCAACTAGTGGTAGAACTACTATATGCCCAACTAGAATAAATAACTCATGAGTGGGTCCCTGAATTGAGGTATCATATCTCAACAAAGCATTTTATGATCCTATATCAAGATCATAGATGGATATTATCACAGAGGAATTGTGAAAGTTAATAAGATGTAACACATTTCAACGAGAATATATGAGGAGCTGACATAAGAAGGTCATGAATACACAAATAACAAATCCTATATGATTCATGGACTATTGGTTCCCAATAGCTGATTCAATGTCATGATGATTCGAAAAGATGATAGTAATAGTTGTAGTGTATGGATATGTTGGCCTTCACACCAATAATGGGTTTAAAATACTGATAGATGAGTTTTAGACACTCAATTTTTTTTCCCTATGTTGAAAAAAAATCACACAACAATTTTATAAAATTAAACAAAAACCTGAGGAAACCTTCGATCTCACTCTGTCATGACCTGGCCCACCTAGGCCCGCCAGGATAGCGATAAGCTGAGGGTTACACCACAAGCCCACCTAAAATATCCACGGATATGAAGACTAGTTTTGAGTAGGAATTTCACTAGATTGAGAATAATTATCCTAAATTACCTAAACACACACAAAACAAAATTTCTCCATGAAATAGTGTAGAGATATAATAAAAGGGATTAAAATATAGATTGTAAATCATGCATAAAACAACCTCTATGAAATATATCAATGTAAAAAATACAACGAAGAAGATATAAAGGGGAAAAATATATTCCTATCCAGTAATGAGGTCCCAACCTCAATACTAACTGAAAATAAAAATACTTAATAGAGCATGGATCACCACCTCCAAGGCCAACCACCGAACATAACAAGAACCAAGAAACACCATGCTCTATAGAAACAATGTCTACCAAAGTCACCACTAATCTACCTATCATCTTCTTAAGAAATAATATGTGTGGGTAAATCCCATATATGGGTGACTATATATATATATCATGTGGGAAACCCTAAAATGAAAAAAAGGTAGAAATAAAAATAGAAATAGTCATCTTAACTCAAAAATAAATAGGGTGAAGAAAACTAAACATAAAGTATTCTCATAAGAAACCCAAGAAAAGAGAGAAAGATGATCTATATCTATAAAACTATCTGAGAATGAAGATTTAGAATATAACTCCCAAAGGACCATCATTGATGCCTTGAACCATGTGCGACCTCACAATAATCAGAGGGAAGGGGACCACACCTTACTTATATACTCCATTGTAGAGGGATAAATACTTCTAGTAGAGGACACACTCCCCACTAGAGATTGACAAGGAGGGATTGCCAGTACATAGATAGAGGACCCATGATATCTATAGAATGGGGGAGTACCAAATATACTTCTAAAAAGAGTATGGGGGACATAAACCTTGACATGATAGGGGAGTACTGACCCCCACATCTCTCTGATGATCATAACCAATCCCTATTATTATAAAATCATCGCTAAAGGAAGCATCATTCCTGTATAACCTGAAATTATATCTCTAATTCTAAAATTAATTCCACCATCACATACTACATGAAAAACTTACCCATATAAGATACTTTCATGTAAAAATATGAGTCCGAAAGAATGGGATATACAAGGTATAAGTTCATGGAAAAAATCACGCTATGTGTACATGGGGTCACATATAATGTAACCTCTCTTAGGCACCCGATTGTGTAATTTCCAACACATGGATTGGATATCCATGTTGTACTACATGATGTTTACATGGAGTAAAAAGTGTGTCTTTGTATCTTGGGGTGTACTCATTTCCACCAGCCCATGCTCGTGTGCTATGGTCTGTGATCATGTACTCTGGTTGTTCACATGTACCTAGCCTTTCTCGGGTACCTATTCTTGCCCATGTACCTTGTAGTTCCCATGTAACTAGACTTTCTATTCCCATGTACCTAATGGTACACACTGGGTTTCAATATATAGTTCACACGGTGTGTGTTCATACCACATGGCATGTGATATTTATCTCTTTGTGAAAGCCAAGCCTCTATAATAGGAGAATACATGGTGTGTGTTCCTCTGGGAAACATAGCATGTAGTTAGGTTTTTCAAATATAGTGAATCCTTCCATCAAGAAGATAAAAGAACCACAATTTCTTTCACCTTATTAACCATTTGACCCACATGAATCCTAAAAAATGTAGATGAAAACCTTTTTTTGATTTTTGAACTTTAGTTGCTGGAAATCAAAACTATGATCACCTAGTGGGTTATCATCCATGACTTCAATCACCGTTTAGGAACCCGATCCATGAATCAATCACCCGCAACCACAAAACCTTCCTGATGTATCCAGAAAACACCAATCTTGAGTCTTTCATCATATATTTCCCAAATATAGGTGTTCAATAACACTCAAATATGTCTTCATAATGTTAAATCGTGACCCCATGGGACAAAAATTAGGGACACAAAGAACATTGGGGATAAAATCTCAATAACGAAGTGAAAGCATCATCAACCTATGGAATCCCTTAAAAAATTATATAAAGTCAATAAAATGGTGATGTATAGTGTAAAAAGTATGTAAAAAAGTTTTAAGAATAATTTTTAAAAATTATGCTCATGAGAAAATCATAAATCATATATAAACAAAGATTATATATGAATCCATGTATGTAAAATGAATCAATGGAGTAAATTCATTAAATAATGATCCGTAATTAAATATCAGGTTGATTATTAGTGATAAATGTTTCCACTCGAGAAGAAGGGGATGATCCTACTATGTTCATCATCTAACTCATTATACCCCTTAATCATAATCTTTGATCTACACTCTTGGGTTGTTGACACCAATAGAGCACTCCTCCTTTTATAATCTCCCAAGGATATGCAGCTAACCGTAGTGATACATTATATTGATAAATATATAGATGTGAATTTGGTTACGAGTTACATAATGAAAATAAATAAATAAATTAATTAATTAATACACCCACCAACAATCACCATTAATTGAACTTCTAATTACAACTTTATATTGCACCAAGGGTGAACCCTAGATTCTGGAAACAACCACACATTTAGTTTTCCCATACGAGGTTCAAATAAAATATAAAACCATTTATTTTTTAAATTTGGGAACACTTTATTTGATATATGTTAATATTATTAATATATTAATCCCAGAGTCATGATAAACCCAAACACTATGCCAACTCTATGGAAAAATCTAGAGATATATAAAGAAACATTCAAAGGATTATACTGAAAAACCATATTCATTGTAGTATGTATAAAATAAAATCTTATAAAACATATTTCATGATAAAAAATTCATTTATGTGGTTAAATTATTAATTTAAATACTATATTTAATTTAAAAACTCATTTTTAAAATTTTACAAAATAAGAAATATATTTCTAAAAAAAATATTTTTACTGTTTTTCTTTAAATTATTTTTTTGATAAGTGAAAGTGTGTTTTATTTTTATTTTTTGAAATTACGTTTTAGGTTTATTTTCATGTAAGATAAAATTTCTTTATTTAATAATAATCCAATTAATTACTTTAAAAAAATTGATAATTTTTTAATAAACATAAAATTTATGCATAAAAATACCCTTTTTCAAAAAACTGGTTTTTATGCTTTACATATTATAATGATTAAATTAATATTTATTACAAATAGAAATTATATTGGAAAAAAATTATTTAATATTTGGGATAAGTAGGAAATAATTATTTACTGAGTTCCATTTAATTTTTAGGCATTAAAGATAAATTACTAACATTAAAATTAATTTACCACGGTAAAAATCAAAATATTAAAAGTAAAAAAACTAAGTGTTAAAAACTTAAAAAAATATTCGAGAGATGTTTGAAAATTAATGGTTGAGGTATGATCAAAATTAATCCTTTAACCTCTCCATTATTTTCCATTATTGGATCCATTTGAATTTGGAATTGTGACTTTACCTTTTATATATTACGAAAATGCCACTCCCATCACTTATAAAAAGAGCCTTCACCACGTCACTTCTTCTCACACCCAAGGCCAATTTGGTCAACCAAAACTTTACCCAAATAGTTATCCAAAATTAATATAAAATTATTAGTGGTTTTAGTCTTCTCAAAACATCACCCTTTAAACACTTATTCCTCTTTTTAAAAGGATTTTTCGAAGGTGTACGGTAAAGAATCCAAATTTCTCCCTTTCCATTTCAATTTATTTTTATTAAAACTATTTATGATTTATTTTATACATTATATTATATTTAAATAAGTATAATTATTATTCCTAAATGTTATTATGATGATGGAATAGTCTTTAATCATCATTTACCTTTTAATTATAAAAACAAAAACACCGTCATGCGTATGTGATGACTACCACATCCATAAATGCCATGCTTGATTTTTTTTCACTACCTTAAATGGATTGTTAGAAAATATAATTTAATGTATTAATATGATATTTATTAAATTATTAATATTATTAAATTATAAACCATTACCTAATGTTGGAAACTTCTTATTTTAATTCTATCAAATCATGATTATTATGTTTCTAACAAGTTCAATATTTTATGATAGTTAACCATATTCTATGTAATTAGGTGATCAAATTTGGTAAGGTAATGATCCACCATTGAGGAAATATACCATTAGTTCAACTAATATCTATCGGTGTACTTTATCTATCGATGACACATCTACCATCAGCGTATTTACCACCAGTTAGATCAACCGCCAAAGTTAATATACCATCAGACCAAATCTAACACAACACCATATCTACTTCTAGACCTGATCTATCACCAGACCAGATATACTTCGAAATTAGATGTACAAGTGATTAAATATACCAATATTTCAAATGATCTATCATTTACAGATCTACCACTGGACCCTGCTACTGTAATATGCAATATACCATTAATTTAATCCACCTAAAAGATTCTATACCATCAATAGTGCTACCATTTCCATTTGGAATCATCCAAAATTAATTCCTCTAATGTGTAGTTTATGAAGTTTAATTCATTCAATATACACGTGGATTTATAAAAAAACATTCCTAAACCACTCCACATATTCATTGAAAACCAAGTCGTACTGTCGTAATTTTGGGAACAGTACAAGGATCCAGGATATATTTATTATTATTATTATTATTATTCAATAGATAATTGGAGATAGAGAATTATATATTTAAGATATCTTCCTCATGCACAGAGTATTGTATGAATGTTTTCGAATGTGGAACGATCTATATAAAACTGTTCCAACATCAGCAATACAAGAGTGATACATGAATATAAATTCTATTTTTCTCATTCTGAATCAACTCTGGACATTGATAGGTTGAGAAAAGAATATTTTATAGACTCCTACAATACACTATTTTCCTATACATTCAGAGAGACCTATTCAAGCTACTTATAGAAACAAATATGAGGACCTTTTAAAATCTAAAACTATTTAGACCGAGCATCACCCGTTCTTACAATATCTATACATTTTATCTATAATTTTGTACTTTACTTTTGAGCTGTGTGTTTCATTTCTTTGTTTATCTATACACACTAACTCCTGTACCAAACTAGATCATGCTAGACATATGATTTCAAAATTAATTATCTTTATACCAACGAGAACTATGGAAGAGGTTGTGTGTGACCTGTATATTTTTTTCTTCCCATAAATAATTGCGAAATAGGATTTGAGCCTAGAAATATGGTGTTACATTGTTTTTAAAAATTGATCTAGGTCATGGATAAATTTCATTGTTTTGTAGATTTTTTGGGAGTAGGAAATTTCCAAGTGGATGAGATTAAGTTTCAACATGAGACTGAACCCCTTGTTTATATTTCACTGTGTGTTTTATCAGTTTTGTTTTTCTATATTTCAATGATTATGACAATATTAGTTATTTAAATCTAAAACAAAAAATAATTTTGATATTTAGTATTCATTTAGTTTTATATAAAGTGTTTAATTAAGTAATTTAATTTCAAAATTTAAGTAATTTATAAAATATTTTAACTATGAATTAATTCTGCTTCATATATTTTTTATGAAATATCAAATTTATATAATTATACTTTTTTGATTAAATTTTTATTTTTAATTACTTTTAGGGGCTTAGTTTTAAATAAATTTAATAAAATTTTTATGGGGAACTCAATTCACCCCACTCTTGAGTTACTTACTTCAAGAAACATTTGTTATCAAAGGATATTGTTCAAATATATTTTGAACTCTTATTTAGTTGTCTGTTAAATATTTTTAAAAAAAATTTATTTCTAAATTTAGTTATTTATGGATAAAAATAAAAAAGATGGATCTGCTACATATAAGACTCTTTATTTTAATGGCCCAAAAAATAATCATTGAAAGACTAAAATAAAGATGCATATTGAAATCACGGGGTTTGAAATTTGACTATCACTAAAGAAAAATATGAACTACTAAATACTGTTAGTGCTGAATGGAGTGATCCTACTAAAGAAGGTTATAATAAAAACTGTATTGTCAGGAATGATTTATATTTTTCTTTATGAGATGAATAGTTTAAAATAATTTCCATCAGTACTATTTCATTTAAAATTTGGGATAATTTAACTATTTCTAATGAAGGAAACTCTAATGAAAATGAAATGCATTTATATAATTATGCTATTAAATATGATAATTTTAAGATGAAAATTGATAAAAGTATTGTTGATATGTATCTCAGGTTTAATGATATTTTGAACATGATTTATTCATTATGGAAACCAATTTACGATAAAGATCAAGTGATTCTCTTATTGAGATGTTTAGCAGACATATTTAAAGGATCTTCAGTTTCAATCTGAGAGTCACGTGTTATAACTAAGTTTACTATTAAACATATGATAGTAAATCTTATTATGTATGAAGTGTAAATAAAGGTAAATAAAGAATAATAGGATAAACCAATGAGGATGTTTTTAACTTTCTTATCTAATACCTGAAGAAAAAATTGAAGATCAATGTTGATAGCTCAAGTGATGAATATTTACATGATGACAGTGATGAAGAAATATACCACTTGGATAGAAGATTCAAGAAATTATAGAAAAGGAATAAGTTTATTCGGAATCCTTTTTATCAAAGAAATTATAAAAATAGAGGTAATTGGAGAAAGGATTAGAGAAAGATGATACAATAGATGTGATAGTTTACTATGAATTCAAGGGAAAAATCCATGTCAAAGATTACTATACTAAGTAAAATTTTAAGAAGGAATACGAGGATAAGGATACGAGATATGATAAAGCTATAAAAAGGATTGGAATGATTTATAGGATAGATCATGTTAATTAGATTCATGTAAATTGAACAACCATGAAAGAGTTAACATGTGTTTTTTTACAAACCCATATGAGGAATCTATTATATTTCCAACGTCTCTTGTTTGTATTTCTAATCTTTGTAAAGATGAAAATAGTAAATAAAATGTTTCAAATGAAGAAATGTTTGAATATAATAATATTTTGTAGGATTATTTTAGTGATCTTAAATATAAATATAAATGTTTAAAGAAGAAACAAGCTCAATATACTAGTTTTATGAATGATCTAAATATAGAGAAGGGAAAAAATGATCACTTAGTAAAATAGAAAAATTTGGTAAAATTTTCTAATGATAAATTTAAAAAGGATTTGTAAATATTTTAAAATGGGAAAAATACATTGACCCAAATTCCTAGAAAGAAAACCACCAGAATACATACTACTCAAATTAGCTATAAGTTAGGATAAATAAACATCACTAAAAATAATTTTATTCTTAGATCTAGTTATCCTAAATATGTTACTAGTTCTTATTATTTTAGACCAAACAATTAGTTTATTTATAAAATTATAAAATCTACTTATAGAAAACTTGTTAAGAAGATATGATTTCCTAATGATTTTATTACTAACATTTCAGGACAAAAGAATATTTGGGTAATAAAGTCATTTTTGATTTAAATTGTGTTTTCTAGGAAACTTTCTAGAAATACTCCCGTATTCACTTATGGTATCTGGATTGTGTATTTTCTAGACATATGATTGGTGACTATTTTATATTAAAGAACTTAATAAAGGTGGATGGTGGAAATGTAACTTTTGGAAACAATTCTGAAGGAAAAATTATTCGACTTGGTCCAATCAGTAACTATAACACCGTCTTTATTTCAAATGTTTTATTTACTGATGAATTAAAGTATAATCTTCTTAGTACCTCATATTATTGTGATGATTTTTTTCTTGTTAAATTTGAAAATAATTTCTGAATAGTTTTGGGTTCTAAAAATTTATACGTTTTTATTACATTATTATATGATAATGTTTATGCTGTTAATTTAGATCCCCTATTTTCTCATAAAAATTCCTATAAATGTTTCTTTCAAAAATAATCTTGGATTTTTCATAGGATATTAGTCTATTGAAATATTCATTCACTAAGAAATATAACTAGGAAATGTTTAGGTAATGATCTACCTAAACTAGAATTCCCAAATGATAAAGTATGTAAAACATTTCAAAAAGGTAAACAATAATAAATATCATTCAAATAAAAGAAAGAGGTTTCAAATTCTCAACACCTAGATTGAGTTCACATGGGAATTTTTGGACCTTCTAGAGTCTCTATCATAAATGGATATCACTAGGTTTATGTTCTCATAGATTAATTTTATAGTTATACTTGTGTATTCTTTATAGCTTACAAAAGTTAATCTTGTTCATGTTTTCTATGTATGATAAATCTATAGAAAATATTAGTATAAATATAATTAAAACCTTAATAAGCGATCATAGGTATGAAATTTAAAAATAAATTTGATTAAATTTTCTCCAAAAATGGATATAATGATAACTTTTCTTCTCCTAGGACCCCACAACGTAATGGTGTAGTTGAAAGGTGGAATATAACCCTTCAATAATGTTTCTAGACTATTCTTAATGAGTATGACCTACCTATTTAATTTTGGGTATAATCTAGGAATAAATTGTGTTATATAATCAATAGAATTATTTTTAGACACTTATTAATGAAAAATACTTATGAATTATGAAATAGAAAAAGCTAAGGTTAATTAGTTAGAGTTTTTGGTTGAAAAGTATTTATTCATAACACTAATTAGAATCATGAAAAAATTTCTTCCAAGAGTGATGATGGAATTTTATTTAGTTATCGAACATATAGTAAATCATAAAGGGTATTTAGGAAAAGGACTAAGATTGTGGAAGAATATGTACATGTAAAATTTGACAAAATAGATTAATATGTGCCTAAAAACCATTTATAAAACCATAAAGATAATCTATAAAATACAAACATAAACACAAAACCTTCTAAACTTTCTATGAAACAATTAGAAAGTATTCTAGTTCTCATGAAAAACATGAATCTAAAACTGAAGCTATAGTGTACAATGAGATAACTATCCCTTCATTTCCTTGAACTATTAAGACTCATAAATTCCATACCCTAGATGTTGTAGCAAGAGATCTAGATAAAATAATATAAACTAATTATTCTCCTAGAAATCATTTTGAACATCTAACTTTCTTGTCATATCATGAACTTAAGAACATAAATGATTCTATTGATGATGATTTATGGGTGATGGAAATGAAATACTAAGTTAATCAATTTGAAATAAATAATGTTTTAGAACTAGTAGATATACCTAAAATCACTCTGACCATTGTAACTAAGTGGGTGTTTAAGAAAAAGGTGATAAGTTAAGAACTATAGTAAGAAATAAAGATTGATTTATAACTAGTGAGGATTAAATGTTGACATTTTCACTTTACTAACTCAATGAATGGAAAAAACATTATAATGGTCAGAAAATATTTTATAATTTACTTTAGAACCACTTTTATGTTCTTAAACTAAATTTTATATAGAATAATGAATAATGACACAAAACTAGTTTATGATGATCAGAAAACCACCAAAGTAATCTAAATAATTACCAGTAACATATTATATAATGATTCATCCTCAATAAAAATAACCAATGATTTATATAACCATTAAATATTATGGATATTCTTTAATTATATATAACAACATTTCTAGACATCTATTTCCACTTTACATGATCTTTCTTACATTTAACCAAGTGAAGCAATCGTGAAAACCATGGAAATGAACACTTCTGAATGGGGAAATTGATTGTTATAACTCATAAAAATTGCCATAAATGAATAAAATAAAATTATAATAATTAAAATAAATATAGAAAAGGATATTAATTAATTAATTATTTAATTTAATTTGATTATAGAGGACATTATGACCAAGTGAAGAACACTTTCGTACATACAGTTATAGATATTTTGCGAACTTCCATTTTTTCCTTCTGGTTACTCATTCTACTAACATATCACAATAAAATTATTTTTTAATTTTATATAATTCTTATAAATTCTATTTATATGTTCTAAAATCATGTATATATACCATTTAATTCTTCTTTTATGGGGAAATACATGTTTTATAAGGATTCCATCTCAAATCTTCTCGATAAGAATGCCCAATTAGAGGGATCTTTCGAATTTCTTACCCATTTTCTATTTCACTCCATAATATGTCATATGAAAAACATAATTTTTTAAAATCACTCATTGGGTCATGAAAAAATATCTTCGTTAATTTGTAGTTTTATGAAAAAAATTCCTTTTTTACATTAAATGATCTATGATATTTTCCTTAAACTACACTAAAACGTTTCTTTTCAAATGTTTGTAAAATAACTTTTTTACATCTTTCCACTTGAAATAGAAATCAATTATCACTATCTATGCCAATTTTACTATATGAATGTATAGGTATGATTTAAATCCATTTATTTAATGACAATTTTATGATACACCCAATTGTTATGCTTTATGACATGATTATGATACCCATTTCTTTCCATGTGTAACCCTTATGTTTATGTTAGATTCTTTACATGAAACAAATATTCATAAAAATATTATGATGGATGTTACCAGATATTTCTCCAATTAAATGGACAATTTTTAGTCTCAGCATACATTATCTTAAGATACAGAGTGAACCTGATTCCTTTATGGGACTTTGTCGGCCATGTGCAATGGACTTGGCAGTTATCATTGAATCATTTTTATGTCATGTCGTGTGTTGTTTTCACATTCATATGATGAGATGATTACATATCCCCCTGATCAAAATTTTATTCTTACTTATTTTTATTCATGTTTCATGACTTTTTATGTCATTATGTTATGCCTTCAAACCCAAGTGTTTTTCTTTATTACCATGTATATACCCTTACAGGGCTTTTTAGCTCATCTCATTTGTTCATGTATTCAATTGATTATCATATAAAGATGTAGGATCTCAATGGATGTTAGGAGATATTAGGGATGATTAAAATAAATATCTTTTATTCTATTTATATTTTTTTATTTTAATGAAACAAATCATCCAAAGACAATAGACTTTACGGTACTTCAAATGTAATTTGATAGTTAATTTGGCATAAAATTATTTAATAATATGTATAATAGGATAGGGTCACTATAATAACAGTGATATGAATTCATGTAAATCCATTGGTCTATACACATTTAGATTCGTCCTCATTAGACTTCTACTACTCATGATCTTTTAAACAGTTTTTTCAAACCCATATTCTTAGCAGATATTACATTTCACTACAATACATGAGCTCTTCTCATCTTATAAGTAATACAAATTAGGTTGAGTCTATTGATGGTGGAATCATGAAAGTATTTATCTTGAATGGAATAAATATTAAAGATTTATTTATATGGTATGATTCAAATCAATTTCTATAGAATAATGTACTGATAAATAATGTATACATAGAATTGAATTGAGCATATAAATTTGTTCATTCAAATGACGAAATTATCGACTATAACATCTTCTATCCAAAAAATATCCTCAATTTTAGAGAAAAATATTTTTAATTATGACTCTTTAACGTTATTAACCCCCATGGATTCATGATGTTTCATCTATATTCTATTCACTAATTATATCCTCATGGATTGTTTCAATTGCTTATCTATGAGGGATGAATGAAATGTGTTTCATGCTCTCCCATAAACTTCAATATTCTAATTTTTTTATATATATTATGATATATAAAATTTGGGATGATTTAATCTATTCTTGTAGAGGTCAAGAACATCCAAGACATTATATATATGTTATTAAACCATCAAATTTCTCTATACATGGAATCCCTTTCATCAAACATAAAAACTCATTTATTGGTGATGTTATTCATAGTCGCTATAAATTTCATCACTCAATTATATAATAGGTTATAATAAACTCATAAAAATAGGAAAACTTACCTGAATCCACATTATGAATTATTTAACAAAAACTGATAGGCCCAAGAGAGATCTTCACACCAACACCACTGACAAGTGGGATGAATTAGTGGTTGAACTAATTTGAAAACTATAAAACAATATATGTTTCCTAATAATGGTTAGTGTGTATAGATCTCAATGGTTATGATGATGTAATTATTCATAGGGATAGATTACACATAACATAAGGGAAAATAAAGGGTTCACTGAATCATTTTTATTTAGTGTCTTATCCATGGTGTGAAATAGTTGATATTTTTCTACCTATATTCAAATTTTAAAATCAGTACGAATAAAGAAAGTATGTGATACATGGTCAAGAAATATCATGTATATGTAGGGGAAACATGTATAAAGAATTCCATCAATCATCCCTTCCTCAATCTCAAGATCATGTAGATGTTTATCTCATATAAACCCTTGTTCTTCTATTCAAATACCATCCAAACTATCCTTATATGTTTCCTTATAATTAATGGCAAGATATATAAATTTTAATCCTAATTTCTAACAATTTTAAAAGAATAAATCATAATTTATTTATAGTTAGGATACCTACATGACATGGGGCTCTTTAAAATCCCAATTTGGTTATTCATTTGATCATATCTCTGCGGGTATGTCTCTTCCAGTAGTTTACTCATGTTTTCTTATCTATGATATACCTTCAACACAAATCAGTATTTTTAATCCTATTTTTCTATGAATCATCTCTTATGGAATTGTATGTGTTTATCTTTTGTGTTGTTGAATCAACCGTTATTCTAAAATTGAGGTCCACTCTGGTCATTTTGTAGAAATAATTTTACATTTCGATTTCATTCATCTTAAGTGAGATCCACCAAGCATGTTTTTCAGATCTCTCTCCATAGTGCATCTAAACTAATCATTAGATCTTCCAAGGTGAAATACTAAGTTCCATGATAAGTTAAATATGGTTATTTTTCCATCCATGACATTTAAAAATCCCATTATGGGCCTCTATGTAGAATAACAACAGAGCTCTAAGAGGCAGATCTCACCAAACTTTCACTGTTCCCTTGAGCTCTTGATAGTCCAGTTTGGCCTTGTCAATACACCTTGTATCCATGAATTGGATGTGGTTGCATTGAATGTTTCATAATATTTTTAATTTATTTTCATCTATACTCAACTCCAATGAAACCCCAAAACAACCTTGATCATATTAGTGATAAAAAAATATAAAAAGGTCATATCTCATTGATTAATTGACTCAAGTTACTAGTAAAATTAATGATCCAATGAGTAGGTAATAAAACAACAAACCATAGGATAAATGAGTTTTAATTTGAGTGCACTAAACTTATATATAATAATAGTTCCATATTGAACATGTATCAATTGAGATTAACTCATTTCTCTCCCTTCATCAATTCTATTAAAGAGGGGATTCTCCAATCTTTTCAATGACCCTCAATCAATATTGAATCTTTAATATACATATAAAATCCAAGAGATATTTTAAATATTCAACTTATAGCTCACTAATATGATAAATTTTGGAATCATTAATTTTCAATCCTTCATTGGTTTTAAATTAAATCTCTTACCCCTTTGTCATAGGCACCCAGATAAGGTTCTAAATTCGTACTCAATACATCTTAGAATTGATCCCAACTATAGAGACCAAAATTTTAACTTATAATTTCAATTTGAAAAAATAATGTGTTAGATACATCCCAAATTATGTTTAGGTTTTTGTTTCATAGAATTAGGAAAAATGATTATAAAATGTGGAAAATTCCACATTGTTTTCATTTTCATTTTAACAAAAAATAGATTCTTTTTGTTTACACTAGTGTTTTCATTTATGAATCATTTTATTCATTCATGTCCGGTCACCTCAGAACATTCTATAATCCCTACACATCCTTAATCTAGGGGTAATTTTTCTTATAATTTTGGGATGAATAAAAGAAGAATAGTAAGGGATATAAAAGTATAGGTAACCTTTTACATCATTTGAAATTCATCATTACCAATAAAGATGTTTTATATTTATAAAAATAAATTTATTTTTTAGTGTAATCACTTACTCGTGAAATCAACTTTTAACCCAATGATTTTCATAAAACATTTCATAAGAAGTACTAATTTTTTTATTCAGGATTATTTCTTTACAAAAATGAAAAAATATTCTTCAAACAAATCCATTCACCATTAGGAGATCATAAACTTTCTTTAAAATCATTATCTCATATTCTTATCTTCTGAAATCAAAATATTTCCACAAAAACCCCTTACAAACAAGAAATATATACAAGAATAATTATATAAATAATTAAATGAATAATAATAAATAATATCATAATAATGGAATTCCTAATTCTATGCATCATAATATTACTATCAGGGACATATGATTAGAAAAAATAAATAATTGTGCATACATACATCAAATACAAATGATAGTGTGTCTGATGAGACATACTAATACAATGAGGGGAAAACTAATTTCAAGCCCCACCCATCACAAACTAATTAAAATGAACTGATCAGATGAAAAGTGGTAATAAATATATGAAACATAATTGATATAAATATTATCATTTTTAAAACTGTTATATAGAATTTCAATTATTTCTCTAGTATATGAGATAAATTTCTTAAAAATATTCATTCCACTCGCACCATATATAATAATGACCTTACAATTTTGTCAAAATTGAGATAAAACATTATAAATAAAAACTAATTAAATTATTCATTATGGTTCTTAAAAATTCATGTGAAATATCAAACACATATCCTATTGGAGTGTTAAACCAGGTGTGCAGATAGGCCCACTATTTGGGTAGTATGTGAAGATTGTGTTAATACCCAACCAAATTTTTTCATGGTTATTACCCCTAGGTGTACCAGTTCCGAAGCCTATATTCAGATGTTTGTATCCAAATAGGGGATTTTTCATATGAATCCACCACTCTTTACCAAAATTTTCGGATTTTGTCATAGATGAAAAATATTGTTATGAAAGTATTTGATATACAAATTGTAAAACAAGAAAAAATAGTATTCCGTTAAATAATTTTTTTAAAAACAAAAAAAATAAAAATAAAAGGGAATATAATTTTCTTTCAAAACCCACAGAAAATTATAATTTAATATTTACATAGAAAAATAGAGATGATTGTGGGAAACAGAAGATATGTTGTAAATGATAAAAAATTCTTTTAAACTTCTATAAAAATTAAAAATAAATCATACAAGAAACGTAGAAAAGATTTTTTAATAATTTTTAATAAAAGATAAAATTAATTTAAAATGAACGTTAATAGTCAATAAATAATAAATAAAAAATTTCTAGAAACATTTGAAGCACATGATGATGGTGGAAAAATATTTTTAAAGAAAAACATTAAAACAAGGTTTTATAGAGAAATACCTTACCTTACATCCCGACTCATTTCATATATTCTATAACCTCTTTTATAATAAATTTAGGCATTTTATAAACATAATAAATCCTTTAATACTATATATCATTCCCTTTTAAATTTCAAATTTCAAATTAATTAAAAAAACTTCATTAAAATTAATACTTTGGTGTCTAGAATTCTATTTTAATTGTATGATTTGGTTGAAAAACTTCAAATATTCATTTATATTTTCATTAAATTAACATATTTCATAGTATATTTAATTAAAAAATTAATTTCATATCCTATAGAGAAAATCATAATCATTATAGTTTCTTGGGAAAACCAGAAAACTCTAGAATACCATTCATTGAAAAAACAATCCTTTCACCTTTAAAAAGATCATGAATTTCATTAAAAAAATAATCTCACTTCATTAACATTTGAAATTAAAGGATTTAAATTAAAAATATTTACAGGCATATAATATTGGAATGTTTGTGAAAAAATTATTTCATTCAACCTTAAAGGAACACTTATAATTATAATCACCAAACATGACAATTCCAACATGTCATAAGAGTATCCTACCACCAGTAAACTCTGTCACATTACCCATTTCACTTAAAATATCTATTTGGATGACCCATAATTAGATATATATCAGTATTACATATGGCTATATAAATTTTACAAGATCTATTACCTGAATAAAAAAATCACATCATTAAATTTAACCATATAACTTATTTTATTTATCATTCAAACCAATAAATATTAGATCTTTCAATTTTCACATAGAAGTGATAGGCAATTTACATTTCTTTATAAAAAACATCATAAAGCTATGAAATCACAAAAAAGTGGAAAAAATATTATTTAAAAATATTTTTAAAAATGTAGATGAATCGAGATAATTAACAGTGTTATAATGGTAGGAAAAGGTGCCAAAGTTGTATAAGTTAAAAGATAAAAATTTTACACATTGGTAAAAAAATATTAAATGACCTTGGTGATAAATGTAAAAAATATTTCTTTTAAGAATACATAAAATAAAGTAAATAGTATTTGAAAATGAACTCTATTAATACTATATCTATTAATAATAACATACTTGGTATATTTTTAGGAACGTTGATTTGGAGGAAAAATGTTTCAAATGGAAACATTAATAACATGTTTTTGAAGAAAAATACCTAATTTCAATTAACAACGTTCGTAAAACATACTTTATTCCATATATAACAAAAATTTATTTATTTTATACTTCTATAAGAAAGATTTTCATATTAATCCCATTTTATTAAATTAATTCCATTTTTAATTTAATTACATAAAAAATTAAGTTTACGTGGGAATGTTTTGAGGAAATTCATCTCTTTATCCAAAACAAGGTTTAGTAGGTAGACCATGGTCAAATGGATCATTTTTTAATAATCAATAGAAAATTATTCATTAAGTTATTTCCTTTTTTATAAATTAAATAATCTTCTATAACCATCCTTGAAAGGTAGACCAGAAAATTGAAAAGTTTTATACCATGGAGGCTGTAGTCTTCGAATTCACATGAAAGAAATTTCAATTTTCTAGTGAGTTGAAATAAAATAAATAATATAATATTTTACATTTATAAAATATAATATTTTTTATACAAGTAATATTTATTCATTTGTTTCAAACTTATGACCATCAATGTGATGTGGTAATGTAAAAAAGTATTATAGCGCTTCTTGGAGGTGTTAGTTGAAACATACAAATGAGTGACGTTATCATTTTCAGATGAATGGAAGGGTTAGAAGGTAAGTAATATATTATATTTAGAGAAAAATAATTATTTCATAAATATCATATATATTCATTTGTTCTAGCATTATAACCATACATATGAGGTTTTGTTGAAAAATAAAACACATTAATATGTGGAGACAATAGTCCGTATGTACGAAGCCATAATGATATACATTTCCATAAAATTGTAAAGAATGTGAAATTGTATTATGAAATAAAGATAACAACATTTAAATATATTGGGGATACTAATGAAATTTTATCATCATGGGAAATAATTATTTTAAATATTTTTATGATGAAATAATCTCGAAAACACTAGGTAAATATTTATACAACTTCCTTGGGAAACCTATTATAAATCCCCGAACTTAAACATTACTTAATATTGAATTAAATGAATAATTACCATTGAGGATATTTTTTGGTTTCGAGTTTTAGAGAATCAGATCATAACTATTACATCTCAAAAGATTACAAAGCAGACACTTCTACTAAGATTCCATAAAATAAAAACTCATAAAAAGAAATATGTCTAGTTCCATGTTTTAGATTGCATGACTTTCCCTTGATCCCATCCTTGACCCTGTTACACATTAAGTCCTGTGAAAAACATTCCAAAAAAACTTGGGGTGAGCATAAAAATCTCTGTAAGGGATACACAAAGAATGAAAACTGTTAGTTTATCAAAACAACAAGTAAACCATGTATACTTTATCAAAGTAATAAATTTCACCTTTATGAAGTAGTAAAAACTCTTCACTGAATAAAAGATCATTACTTACCCTTTTGTAACCAAAATATTACCATAAAACCCATATAAAGATCACATAACATATAAAGGTAACTTGGGACATAAACATACTTAAATGGAATAACCATACAGTCGACTTCCACACATATCACTTAATGGAATAGCCATACGTCCGAATTCCATACCCAATGCATTGGAGGTTATAATGTAACCACCCGTCCTAGTATTCACGACACCACCCGTCATATGGTTTATCATGTAACCACCCATCAAATGTCCAAGTACCATTATAAAATCATAAGACATAAAACAAATATAATGGAAAGAAAACATTTCCACAATTTGATCACAATATATCACTTAAATATATTGACATAACAAATCCATTATAAAAACCATTTTCAATACCAAAATTCATAAAAGATTATATGGTATTTATTTCATTTTAAAAACATTACGGCTTGTTGAGGAAGCCAAAGACCAAATAATACTCACGGCGGTGGAAAAGGTCATTGTCACCGCGTACGTTAAAAGAAACATTCCTTTTTTTCATTTTGTAAAACGCTTCGTAGAAAAACATTCCTTTTGTATAAAATTAAAAGTAAAAGGGGTTTATACCCCGTATAAAAGAAAGTTGTGTATAAAACGAAATATGTCTCAATGAAAGGAGATTGAGACGAAGTCCCTTACAAAGATAATTTTTTTAAATAAAATAGATCTATTATGTGTATTCACTATAAGTACACATAAAGAAAGTACAAATACAAGATAGGACATAATAAAATCATGACATAATTTGAAAGTAGGAGATTAACCCAAATAATGGAAATTGGGTTAAGAAGTTTCCTTACCTCGTGTCCGACGTGAGTCGATTTCTCTTTAATCTCCTGAATAATAAACTAGTGTTAATTTCTACTTGCTTAAGAACATTTTTCAAGCTTAATATTCCTTTTATATCAATTATTTACATGTTATAAGCATTATGTTATCATTTATGTTAATAATTTTTGTTTTGTCGGTATTTGGTTCTTAAGTCGAAAGTGGACTTCTTACAATTACATGTTGTTCGTGTGGTAAAAGGTTCATTATATCCAGAATGATATTCATGATTTGGATATCATATAAATAATATATATCTAGTATATACATGTATTTATAATATTACATAATCATTTAGAGGTAAGAAATGAAATGCACCGTTCATGGAGACGGTAAGCTGTACGTACGCATGAACACTACTTTCATTTCTATGTCATATTAATGGAATTAAAACTAAATGATAGATATGTATATTTTAATTATAGAATTATATTAATCATTTAGATGTAACATACATCATATATATCCATTATATATATGTATGTATAATAGTACATTATATTTGGGGATAAGAAATGAAATGCACCGTTCATGGAGACGGTAAGCCGTACGTACGCATGAACGCTACTTTCATTTATATCTCATAATTTAATGAAATAAATAATAATTATATAAAGGTATATTATAATTCCAGTATAACATCATATATAATAACTTTAAATCCATCCTTTATACGTCCCACATATGGCATTAACGAATCAAATCACTTTGAGGGGGCGGTAGTCCGCACTTCCTAAAATGAAGATATCGCGTATACCCATTATGGAAGCCATAAAGGTATGCCATAAATGAAAAATACATAAGCTTAAGGAAAACATAAACATATTATATATCATATATAATAATAGTTACATCTTAAGGGCCACCATTTAAGGTGTTAGAAGAATATTGAATAATCATTGTTTTGTGAGGCAGAAATTCGCCATCAACAGAAACAGTATGTTATTTAACCATTAGATGTAGGTGTGTATAATTTTAGCTCTAATTATTCTTATAACAACATCCTAGTATATATAAGATAGTTTATTTGTTACAAAATAAATTAATAAAAATATTTTAGGGGGTTGGAGAAGCAAAATAAAACAAAAGAACACAAGTGAAGACATTACCTTAAAATCGGGTAACTCTCTTAGATTTGAGCTCAAAGGCTTCCATGAGAAGACTTATACCCAAAGTGAGGCTTCTAGGAGTAATAGAGGGATGTGGAGAGACAACAATAGCAGATCTTGGCCGAACCAAAGGTTTTAGAGGTGTGGGTAAGGAGGTAGAGGTGGGGGCCTTTTATAAGAGGAGAGGAGGGTCACTCTTGGTAAGTAAAGAAATGTTACAGTATTTTAAAATGGGTTTCAGATTTAAAAGGTCCCAAATTGATATAATGCGAGGATAAGGTGATAAGGGTTCGAAATATATCCATCCAATAGGTTTTTGAAAAGTTTAGGTCTTAGATTTTACATTATCTTTTCATTTTATTTAAATCGTTAAATAATGAGGTAATCGCTGCATCATCATGGTGTCATAAATAATTTAATTTTTTTAATGTCTAAAAATTATAAAAAAAAACATGATGTAGGAAATCTATTTATCTTTCTAATGAATATTTATAGTAAAAAATACGACTTGTATAACCCCATTTAAAAATTGTTTTAGTAAAACAACTCATGTTTGTGACATTTTTACTTTAACATTAAACAAAAAGATATTAATGTCATCTTCCTTCCAAAGTGGCTCCATGGGGTCCCCAAGTTGACCGATGGATTTTCTTGGTCGTCCATGACACATACAATAAGGGTATTACATGTGTCAAGTTCATTTCATATTATTTAAACATTATTCTTACCTTAAATTACACTAATTACCTCTAATCACGATTAATAAACATAAAAGTAACTATTCACCAAAAAATTATTTTAATCCCATTGAACCACATTTTACTTCTTAATGAAAACCAAGTATGTCGAATTTTTGAAATTCAAAACACAGAAGTGGTAAAGTTTCATTTAAACGAAAAATCAGTTTTTTAAGTACCACTTAGTGGTTTCACTATTCATAAAAAAATTGAAGTTTTTCAGAAAAATACCAAAACTTCACCCTAAGCTATATTTGATATTCCGAATTCAAAAATGATGTATATTTTAAAAAATTCAAAACATATAAGTTGCATTAATTAATATAATAATTAATTCCCGCTGTCAGAGCAAATATCGTGTTTTTATGAAATAATAAGTATCAAAAGATTGACACTAGTTTAAGTCCAATTTCAAAGTGAAATTAATTCCAACGACCACTATTGGATTAAATGGTAAAAATATATTCTAATTTAACTTTAAAACCAATTCAAAAGATAATATAATCATATAAATAAATTATATTAAAAATAGGTTTTGAATTAAAATACAACATTTTTCACTATTCATTAAAAAATGAGCTTTATTGGAAAAATACCAAAAATTTACACAAAGTAAATTTTGATGTCCCGATTCTAAAGAAGAGTTTTATTTGGTCCAAAATAATGTATAAGAGTGACCAAAACTATATTTAAAGAGGGTTCGCCATCAAAAGGCAATAGTTTGACCTTTTAGTGAATATTAGAGTATCTATGCCTAAAATTGAATTTTTTTTCTTATTTTAAGACATTATATTTTATTGGATAAATGTAAAAACATTTAAAAAAATATATAATCATATTTTAGTTGTTTATATTCATTCCCACCACTAAAACGACTACGTGTTAACTACCATTTAAAATAATCTTATTTTACTACTAGTGTGCAGCGTAAGATTTCAAAGAAACTCTTTGTTGCGTATCGAGTACGTTATCGAACATAACAAACCCTTTAAAGTAAAATTAATATTTAATTCAAAAATATTAATAAATATGAAAATGTATTATTCTTTATTTACCAGGGATGTTACATCCTTCCCCCTTTTGGAAATTGCGTCCTTGCAATTTTATTCACTTATCAAAATAAGTGGGGGTATTTATCCCTCATAGAATTTTCAGATTCCCATGTTGCCTCTTAAACTATATGGGTTTTCCACAAATCCTTTACCTGGTGAATTACCTTATTTCACAACACTTCGTCTCTTCGGTCAAGAATCTGGACTGGTTGTTCTTTATAAGAGAGATTCTCTTCCAAATGAACTACCTCTGGGATCAAAACATGATATGGATATGGCATATACTTTCTCAACATTGAAACATGAAAAACATTGTGTACCTCAGATAAACTCTGAGGTAAAGCCACTCGGTATGCAACTGATCCAACTCTCTCCAAAATTTCATTGGTCCAATGAACCTTGGACTCAGCTTTCCTTTCTTACCAAATCGCGTCACACTTTTCCATAGTGATACTTTGAGAAAAACATGACCACCTACCTCAAAAGAGAGATCCTTCCTCCGGTTATCCGCAAAACTTTTCTGTCTGATCTAAGCTGTTCTCATGTGTTTCTGAATCAACTGAACTTTTTCTGCCATCTCTTCTACCAATTCTAGTCCCATTAGCTTCCTTTCACCTACTTCATCCCAAAAAGATGGAGTTCGACATCGCTTCCCATATAATGCCTCAAACGGTGCCATCTGTATACTAGAATGAAAACTGTTATTATATGAAAACTAAACCAATGAATGATGTTGGTCCCAACTTCCCTGACAATTCATATAACAAGCTCGTAGCATATCCTCCAAGGTCTGAATTGTTTGTTCTAACTGCCCTTCTGATTGAGGATGAAAATCTGTACTAAAATTTAATTCAGTACCGAACGAATTCTAAAGGCCTTTCCAAAAGTTAGAAGTAAACCTGGGATCACGATCAGATACAATGGAGAGGGGAACTCCATGCAACCTGATTATCTCTTTAAGATACAATCGAGGAAGTTGATCTAGAGAGAATGTATCTCAAATAGGAATGAAATTAGCAGATTTAGTCAAGTGATCAACAATAACCCAGATTACATTATTACCTCGAGATTTCCTATGTAATCCCACAACAAAGTCCATGGATATGTTTTCCCATTTCCACTCTAGCACTGGTAAAGGCTGCAACATCCCTTTTGGTAACTACCAGTCTACTTTAACCTACTGACAAGTCAAACACTTCACAGTAAAATCAGCAATATCCCTTTTCATTCCATCCCACCAGTAATACTCTCGCAGATCTCTGTACATCTTAGTACTGTCAGGATGAACTGAAAATGGAGAACTATGAGCTTCACATAACAACTCTCTCTTCAACTATGAATCACAAAACAAAAAAAATCTCTTCCCAAATCTCAAAACACAATCATTATCAAGGTTGAATTCATGCAACTTACCCTTCTGAACCAGCTCTACCGTTTTCTTCAACTCACTATCTTGCTTCTGTGCTTGCTTTATTCTGTCTGATAGAGAAGATTTCACTGATACCTGAAACAAAACAGAAGGACTTCCTGCACAAACTAATTTCATGCCAAAGTTCATCAAATCAAAAACCAAAGGATCTCATTCCAAACATAGCATGGTTAATGAAACATTACTTTTTCGACTCAAAGCATCAACCACTTTATTTTCTTTTCCCGGATGGTAATGAATTGTACAATCATAATCCTTGATTAATTCCAACCATCTCCTTTGTCTCATGTTCAATTCTTTCTGAGTGAATATAGACTTTAAACTTTTGTGATCAGTATATATTTCACACTTTACTCCATACAAATGATGCCACCAAATTTTTAAAGCGAAAACAACAACAGCTAATTCCAAATCATGTGTAGGGTAATTTAACTCATGAGTTTTCAACTGTCGTGAATCATATGCAATTACCTGATCATTCTACATATAGACACAACCAAGTCCTTTCAATGAAGCTTCACTGTAGGTAACAAACTTACCATTCCTGGAAGGAAGTGCCAAAACTGGAGCATTCACCAATATTTTTTTCAACTCCTGAAAACAATCATCACATTCTTTTGTCCAGATAAACTTAACACCCTTCCGAGTTAGCTTAGTCATTGGACTAGATAACTATGAAAATTTTTCAACAAACCTTCGGTAGTAACCTGCCAAACCAATAAAACTATGGATATCGGTTACATTTGTGGGTCTTGTCCATTCTTCAACAACTTTTGTTTTAGCAGGATCAACAATTATGCCATCTTTTGAAACAATATGAACAAGGAAAGAAATTTGTTGCAACCAAAACTCACAATTCCTGAATTTCCCATAAAACTTCTTTTCTTTTAAGGTTTGAAAAATAACCCTTAAATGACTTTAATGCTCCTATTTACTTTTATAAAACACCAAAATATCATCAATAAAAACAACCAACACTTTTCACCTGAGTCAACTGAGCCATCACTGCAACAAAATATTTAGTTCTGATTCTGACCATATCATGATACTGATTTGAATGGTCATTTCCCTCTGTACGCCTTCCTAGAAAATCTATTCTGTTTCCTCTATAAAAAACAATTCTTTACATAGAAATATCTTAGGAGAGGCAACATGGTAATCTTCAAATACTATATCATTTCAATTTGACCATAAAAAAATATTTTTGGATAATCATTTAATAGAATTCTAACTCCTAAAGTTATCTAAACTGACCTTTGATACCAACTATAAGGCCCCGACCTTAAACATTACTTTATATTGAATTAAATTAATAATTCCCATTGAGGATATTTTCAGGTTTATAGTTTTATATAATTAGATCATAACTATTACATCTCAAAAGATTACAACGTAGACACTTCTACAAAGTTTCCATAAAATAAAAACTCTTAAAAAGAAACATGTCTAGTTCCATGTTTTAGATAACATGACTTTCTCTTGATCCCATCCTTGACCCTATTCAACATTAAGTCCTGTGAAAAACATTTCAAAAAAACTTGGGGTGAGCATAAAAATCTCAGTAAGGGATACACAAAGAATAAAAACTGTTAGTTTATCAAAACAACAAGTAAACCATGTATACTTTATCAAAGTAATACTTTTCACCTTTATGAAGTAGTAAAAACTCTTCACTGAATAAAAGATCATTACTTACCCTTTTGTAACCAAAACATTACCATAAAACCCATATAAAGATCAAATAACATATAAAGTTAACTTGGGACATAAACATACTTAAATGGAATAACCATACGGTCGACTTCCACACATATCACATAATGGAATAGCCATACGACTGACTTCCATACCCAATGCATTGGAGGTTATAACGTAACCACCCGTCCTGGTATTCACGGCACCACCCGTCACATGGTTTATCACGTAACCACCCGTAAAATGTCCAAGTACCATTATAAAATCATAAGACATAAAACAAATATAATGGAAAGAAAAAATTTCCACACTTTGATCATAATATATCACTTAAATATATTGACATAACAAATCCATTATAAAAACGATCTTCAATACCAAAATTCATAAAAGAGTATATGGTATTTATTTCATTTTAAAAACATTACGGCTTGTTGAGGAAGCCAAAGACCAAATAATACTCGCGGAGGTGGAAAAGGTCGTTGTCACCACGTACATTAAAAGAAACATTCCTTTTTGTCGTTTAGTAAAACTCTTCATAGAAAATGATTCCTTTTGTATAAAAGTAAAAGTCAAAGGGGTTTATACACCGTATAAAATAAAGTTATGTATAAAACGAAATATGCCTCAATGAAAGGAGATTGAGATGAAGTCCCTTACACAGATCATTTTTTTAAATAAAATAGATCTATTATGTGTATTAACTATAAGTGCACATAAAGAATGTACAAATACAAGATAGGACATAATAAAATCATGACATAATTTGAAAGTAGGAGATTAACCCAAAGAATGGAAATTGGGTTTAGAAGTTCCCTTACCTCGTGTCCGACGTGACTCGATTGCTCTTTAATCTCCTGAATAATAAACTACGGTTAATTTATACATGCTTAAGAACCTTTTTCAAGCTTACTATTCCTTTTATATCAATTATTTCCAGGTTATAATCATTATGTAATCATTTAACTTAATAATGTTTGTTTTGTCGATTTTTGGTTCTTAAGTCGAAAGTGGACTTCTTACAATTACATGGTGTTCGTGTGGTCAAAGGTTCATTATATCCAGAATGATATTCATGATTTGGATATCATATATATCATATATATCCAGAATATACATGTATTTATAATATTACATAATCATTTATAGGTAAGAAATGAAATGCACCGTTCATGGAGACGGTAAGCCGTACGTACACAAGAACGCTACTTTCATTTCTATGTCATATTAATGGAGTTAAAAATAAATGAGAGATATGTATATTTTAATTAAAAAATTATATTAATCATTTATATGTAACATAAATCATATATATCCATTATATATATGAACTTATAAAAGTACATTACATTTGAGGATAAGAAATGAAATGCACCGTTCATGGAGACGGTAAGCCGTACGTACACATGAACGCTACTTTCATTTCTATCTCATAATTTAATGGAATGAAATAATAATGATATGAAGGTATATTATAATTCCAGTATAACATCATATTATATAACTTTAAATACATCCTTTATACGTCCCACATATGGCATTAACGAATCAAATCACTTTGAGGGGGCGGTAGTCCGCACTTCCTAAAATGAAGATATCGCGTATACCCATAATGGAAGCCATAAAGGTATTCCATAATTGAAAAATAAAGAAGATTAAGGAAAACATAAACATATTATATATTATATATAAATATAGTGAAATCTTAAAGGCCACCATTGAAGGTATTATAAAAATATTGAATAATCATAGTTTCGTGAGGCAGAAATTCACCATCCACAGAATTAGTATGTTATTTAACCATTAGATGTATGTGTGTGTAAGTTTAGATCGAATGCTTCTTATAAAAACATCATAGTATATTGAAGATACTGGATTTTTTACAAAATAAATGAATAAAAAGAGTTTATGGGGTTGGAGAAGCAAAATAAAACAAAAGAACACAAGTGAAGACATTACCTTAAAATCGGGTAACTCTCTTAGATTTGAGCTCAAAGGCTTCCTTGGGAAGACTTATGCCCAAAGTGAGGCTTCTAGGAGTAATATAGGGATGTAGAGAGACAAAAAGATCATATCTTGGCCGAATTAAAGGTTTGAGAGGTGTGGGTAAGGAGGTAGAGGTGGGGGCCTTTTATAAGAGGAGAGGAGGGGCACTCTTGGAAAGTAAAGAAATGTTACTTTATTTTAAAATGAATTTCGGATTTAAAAGGTCCCACATTGATATAATTCGAGGATAAGGTGATGAGGGTTCGAAATATATCCATACAATAGGTTTTTGACAAGTGTAGGGATTAGATTTTACATTATTTATTCATTTTATTTAAATTGTTAATTAATGAGGTAATCGCTGCATCATCATGGTGTCATAAATAATTTAATTAATTTAATGTATAAAAATTATTAAAAACTATCATGATGTAGGAATTATTTTTATATTTCTAATGAATATTTATAGTAAAACATATGACTTGTGTAACCCCACTTAAAAATTGTTTTAGTAAAACAACTCATGTTTGTGACATTTTTACTTTAACATTACATAAAAAGATATTAATGTCATTTTCCTTTAAAGTGGCTCCATGGGGTCCCCAAGATGACCCATTGATTGTCTTGGTCGGCCATGACACATCCAATAAGGGTATGAAATGTATCAAGTTCATTTCATATTATTTAAACATTATTCTTACCTTAAATTACACTAATTACCTCTAATCACGATTAATAAACATAAAAGTTACTATTCACCATTTTTTTAAATCCCATTGAACCACATTTTACTTATTAATGACAACCATGTATGTCGGATTTTTGAAATTCAAAACACAGAAGTGTTAAAGTTTCATTTAAATGAAAAATTAGTTTTTTAAGTACCACTTAGTGGTTTCACTATTCATCAAAAATTAATGTTTTTCAGAAAAATACCAAAACATCACCCTAAGCTATATTTGATATTCTAAATTAAAAAATGATGTATATTTTACAAAATTCAAAACATATAAGATACATTAATTAATATAATAATTAATTCCCTCTGTCAGAGCTAATAGCGTGTTTTTATGAAACAATAAGTATCAAAAGATTGACACTAGTTTAAGTCCAATTTCAAAGTGAAATTAATTCCAACGACCACTATTGGATTAAATTGTAAAAATATATTCTAATTTAACTTTAAAACCACTTCAAAATATAATCTAATCATATAAATAAATTATATTAAAAAGAGGTTTTGAATTAAAATACAACATTTTTCACTATTCATTAAAAAATGAACTTTATTGGAAAAATACCAAAAATTTACACAAAGTAAATTTTGATGTCCTGATTCTAAAGAAGAGTTTTATTTGGTACAAAATAATGTATAAGTGTGACCAAAACTATATTTAATTAGGGTTCTCCATCAAAAGGCGATAGTTTGACCTTTTAGTGAATATTAGAGTATCTATGCCTAAAATTGAATTCTTTTCTTATTTTAAGACATTATCTTTTATTGCATAAATTTAAAAACATTAAACAAACATATATAATCATATTTTAGTTGTTTCTATTCATTCCCGCCACTACAACGACTACGTGTTGACTACTATTTAAAATAATATTATTTTACTACTAGTGTGCAATGTAAGATTTCAAAGAAACTCTTTGTTGTGTTTCAGGTACGCTATCGAACATAGCAACCCCTTTAAAGTAAAATTAATATTTAATTCGCAAATATTAATAAATATGAAAATGTATTACTCTTTATTTACCTGGGATGTTACACCTATGTTGTCTTACACCTAAATCATTATCAGTTGATATTTTAGTGATACCAAGACCTATATGACATGGGGTGGGATTTTGGGGTGTTATTTTGGTGAGGCTTAGTTCTGATAGAGTTCTCAACATGTGTCGGGAAGAGAAAGAGTAACACACTTTTAGATTTCTTGAAACATTAAAACATTTTAAATTTATTAAATATAAAAAATTGGATAAAATACAATCCAATTCATGTTTTAATGTGATATATATAAAAATATATCATCCAATAATGTTTACGATCATATTTTGTGGCCTTATAGAATTATTTTTCCCCCTAATTAAAATGATGTACTCTTTAGTGTGTTTATAAATATTTACCTTCATTAGTATTCATAATGATAAAAATCAAATTGAACTTATTAATAAAGTTGAATGTGATAATGTAAAACCAGAATTAAATTTCTCATGATTATATTTTCTTTGCAGTGTTATAATTTACTTTTTAAATAATTGTAAAAAATGTTACATTTTCTGGGGAAAATTTTGTTTTTATGCATGAAAATGAACTTATACAAAAATTAAATATAATGAATATTAATATAGTATAAATTTTAATATATATAAAAAGCATATTCTATTTCATTAAAATGAAATCCATAACACAATATTACTTTCAAATAATATGATTCATTAAATATAAATTACACTTTAGAAAAAATCATCATTTTTTAACTAATCATTGAAAAATAAATCGTTTCGAAAAAATAACAATAAACAATAATTTTATATAGTTGATATGTTGGTATTGAAAATAAGCCATTTTTAAAATTCAATTAAAAAAATGAAATTTAAGCATAAAATAAAACAATGTAATTAATGGAAAAAATTAGTTAAACAATATAATTCCATTTTATACTAAATAATTTAATATTATTATTTATAGAAATATGATGAATATGAATCTATAAAATCTAATCATGAATATTAATAAGTCCTGAAATTGATTTATTATTATCATTACCGGATGTTTCACATTCTTCCCCTATTAAAAAAATTTCATCTTGGTAATTTTATTCATTATCTAATTAAGTGATCGTATTTCCCCCCATTTATTTTTCTAATTCCATTGTTTCTTCCTCAGTCATGTGATTATTCAATATAATTATTACATGTTGCCTCACTTTATCCTATAATATAAAATCTCTATAATCTGAAATCAGAATTTTTATTCCCTCATAATAAATATTCACTTCTAACTGAATAAAATTCGGGCTCAAATCATGAGTTGCATCTGGTATGTATTTACATATAAATGAAACATGGAGGACATCATATACGCAAGAGAAATTAAACAAAAAATCTATCTAATAAGTAACTGATACCACATTCTATATAATCCAAATGGAACAATAAACCATTGACATAAAATTTCCCTTATACCAAAATTTATAACACTTTACCACAGAGATACTTTAATAAAAATACAATCTCTTACCACAGACGATAGATCTTTCATCCTATTATCTGCATATATTTTCTTTATGCTCTTAGTTTTCCACATGATCTATTTAATCACATTCTTTTTATAAACCATTTAATCTACCAGTTATGGTCCAAATAAAATCCTTCCACAAACTTCATCCCAACATTTTGGATCATGAAACTAAATTCCATATAATACCATAAAAGTTTCCATTATGATATTTTAATGAATACAATTATTATTCAAAATTTATACTAAAAATATATATTAATAATGAAATCCTTAGTAATCCAAATAAAAATCACCATTAATATACACCAATGTATGGATTATTCACTAAAATATCCAATATATTGATGATGAAAGGTTATGTTGAAATTCAATTAAGTACCAAATGAATTTTGAAGTCCAATAAAAATATTTGAGGAAAATATAATATCACTAACAAATAAAATATAGAGAGGACTTTGTGACATCCCTAGTAATGATAACAAAATAATTTTTAATGTTTATTAATATTTATGAATTAGATAGTTATTTTTACTTAACCGAGAATCTCTCTTGGATAACTTACCCATCACACAACAATGGGTTTATCTAAAATCCTACGTATTATACAAGAGTGAGTTATACTGAAAAAAATATTATTACTATTATTATTTTAAATGGTAAATATCACATAACTGATTTATTGGTGGGAATTAACTAAGATAAATATATATGTTTTAACATGTTTATTAAATATTTTTTACTTTCTTCAAAAATAATTTAGAGTCTTAAAATGAGAATAAATCCAATTTTATGCATAAAATACTCTAATATTTTTAAAAGGTATTTTTACTGCAATTTGACGGTGAACCATTTTTATATCTAGTTTCTTTAACATTTATTTGTCCTATTTGTCAAAATTTACATCACCTTTTGAAGTGGGACATAAAAAATCACTTCAGTTGATTTTTTTGTATCTTTCAGATTATATTCATATTTAAAAAATTTTAAAAATACTGCATTTCAATTTAAACTACCTTTTCATCCAATTTATTTATAATTTTAGATTATCCCTTTACATGTCTTTAAGGTATAATTAGATGATGGTTTTTTAGTTAATACAATTTAGTACATTGGATGATTATATTTCAACCCTTAATCATCCTATCTTTGAACTAAATGAGTTTGCACGCATTTTGTATTGAAATTTAATTTATATTAATTTCATAATTTTAATAGTTCCAAGGGTTCCCCTCCACTCTCCTATAATAATGAACCCATTACTCTATATTAATCACACTTTCAAAACCTTTTGGTTTGACCAAGCTCTTCCCAAACCCCATCCTAGAATCCCGTACCACATTATTGAGTCCATAGTTTAGGCAGATCAACCATCTTAGAGGTGTTAATGTGTTAAGAAATGTGACCATTCGAAGGAAATGCAATCTTATTATTTAAGTATTTCTATTTAATTTCTTCATCCATTTCAATCAAATCATTTTCATTAATAATGAAATAATATATCTATTATCCCCAATATACTAAGATGTTATTTTGTTAATATCATCAGTGAAATCCGTATCCACTTCCATTAAATTGGAATGGAATTAATCATTCGTGTGTACGTCTGAACTATCACCTCCATAAACCGATCTAATTTATTTTACATAACCATATATCATGAATGGATAGAATAATAGAATTAATATTAATGTATTATATTCACGAAATATTAATAATTATAATATTATAATATATAAATTACATTATTACCTTCTATGTGCAAAAAATGAGAACATCATTTGTGCGTATGTGTGAACTATCACCTCCACGATGTAATGTGGATTGTTTTATTATGTTACTTATTTGATAAATATGATTAAATTTAAATTATTATTATGATTTTAATTATGTAATTATCATTCTTGAAAGACAAAATAATACTTAGCTTATTTCTATAATAATCAATGAAAAATGGAAAAGGTCACTCATGCGTATGTTTGAATTACTATCTCCATGAATATAAGGTTGTTCATTTTTCATAACCATACATCATGGTCTGATTTAAAAGTTTAACTAATATAAAAAAATTATAACACTTTGATGAATATGATTATAGAGATGATGGAATTATGACCATATGAACTATTGACATTGTACCAAGTTCATTTTCAACTCAAGTTCCGAATATTGACAAAAGACCCAACATGAACATAAATAATTAAGTAATTGTTTTAATATTATAAATAAGTGAAATAAACGGTATAATAAACATGTAAAATGTTTTGAAGAAAGTTTTAATTAACTTAGGTTTATTATTAAGGAAGAATAAGGAACATACGTGACGAATCAAACCCAAAGTAAGGGACTTCATCTCAATCTCCTTCCAATGAGGAAATTTTTAGGTTATACACTAAATTATTTTATAAGGTTTATAATCAACCTCTTTAACATTAATATATTCAACAGTTTTCAAAAGGAATATTTTTTTATATAAATCATATTAATTTATTTACAAATTGACAAAAGGATGGTTGTTAACGTATGTGGATACACCGTCTTTTCTTACACCATGAAAATTATTTGATATTTAGATTCCTCTATATTTCATAGTTTTTTAAAATGAAAAGAAATAACTTACTCCCTTTCTGGTTATTTCTCTATTTAAAATGGTTTTTGTATGTGTATTTACTATTTAAATATCTTGAAATGATATATTGTGATTTCAAATGAAATTTTATGAGTGAAATGTTGATAATATAAAAATTTTAGGTGTTTTGATTATATAATGGTACTTATATAGTTGATATGTTCTTAAATGATAATTAAATGAGGGGTGGTTCCATGATGAACCAAGTATGGGTGGTCATATTATAACCTCCATTGCGTTGGGTATGGTAGTCAGTTGTATGGCTATTCCATTTAGTGATATGTGTGGAAGTCGATAATATGATTATTCTATTTAAGTATGATTATGTTCTAAGTTAAATTTATATGTTATATGTTGCATTAAATTGGTTTTAAGGAAAAACATGGATTAAAAAAGTGTCTTCATTGAGCTTATATTCAATTATGTCTATTTAATACTTATTAAAGGTGATAAATATTACATTATGATAATGTATTCCTAGTTTACATATTTTTTCTAGGCTAGAAATCTTCCTTCCTTGTGTATAACTTACTAATATATTTATTCTAATCCAATTTTTTGAAATTATTTTCATAGGATTTATAGAAGATTATAGTCATGGATGGGGTCAAGGAAATATTATTAAGTTTAAACCTGAAATGAAAACATGTTTACCTTTAATCATTTTTTATGAAACAAAAATGGATAGTGAGTAGAGGTGACTAATTTTTAATATTTAGGTTGTTATTTATGAGTTATGGACTAATCATATAATGATCAAATCATGAAATTATCCTCAATTTGAAATAATGTAAACTAATTGACTTAACTCAATATTAAGTAATGTTTAAGGATGGGGCCTTATTGTTGGTATCAGAGGTCTATTTAGATAACATTAAGAGTTATAATATTGTTACTAGAATATCCATAAATACCTTTTTATTTTATAGTAAAATTTAAATGATATAGAATATGATTATTACTATGTTTTTTTCTTCTAGGATATGTCGGTTCAGAATGGTTTACCATAGAGGAAAAAGGGAAGCTATACTGGTAAGGTATACAAAGGAAAATAATCTTCCGAATCAGCATCCCAATATGGTAAGAATCAGAACTGAACTATTTTTTGCTGTAATGGATCAGCTGAATCCATTTATAAATAGTGGTGGCGTCCATGCACAAGATCAACCAGATCAACCATAGGGAAATATTTCAGTAGTGGAACATATCTTGAGGCAATGTCCCCCCCATCATTTATAGGATCATATGACCTGGTGATAGCTGAAGGGTCGATTAAAGAACTAAAAAGGATATTTGATATAATGGGGTGTTTAGAAAATCAAAATGTTAGTTATTTTGTTTATCATATTGAAGGTGTAACTGATTCAAGGGGGTAAATGATTTAATATATTAGAGTAAGTGAATAGATTGATGTCATGGAATGAGATGAATTTAAGAATATATTCCTTGAAAAATATTTTCCAAAGGCTATTCAACCTAGGATAGAAAATAAATTCATGTAATTGTAAAAAAAGGAGGAATATTTTGGGTCTTTATATGAATCAAATTTCACCTATTTTGCAAGTTACATCCAAAATTTTATCTCGGATATTGATAGTGTGATAAATATAGATTACTTAAAATTGATGATGGAATATCAAAATGTATTATCTTCCCATGAGTCAAAAAATCTTGTAGAAACTTATCTGATGTGTTTATAAGGTAGAAATTGAGTTTTTGGATGATCATGTATTTCAGAAGAGTAAGAAAAATATGTGATCCGATTGGAGTGAATTAGGAAAAAATTCATCAAATAAGTTTGGAGGTAAGAAAACTAAATTTCCATCTTGTGAGAAGTGTTTTAAAATAAATTCTAGGGAATGTATCTCAATGTTTGGGAAGTGCTTCCGATGTATTAAGGCTTGTCATATTGATCATGACTACAATGAAACAGATCATGCATGAAATGAAATGTCATAAGTCAGATGTTTTTGTTGCAATGAGTTAAATGATTATTCCAAGTTATGTCCAAATATGATTACCCAGGGTGGAAACCCACAATATCGGAAGAATAAAGGCATGGAAAAAATTATTTCCTACTACTATGGTTGATGTGGGATCATAAAATTAAGCGGTGAAATGTATGTTTTGGGTTTTTCTGAAATATCCTAATAAACTATTTGACTTTGGATATTCACATTTATTTGTTTTTGAGATATTTTCATATAAATTTGAAATATCTACTCATAAATGTGATATAAAACCTATGGTAAAAATTCTAGGTGGAATTATAAAAGAAACCAATATTTACGAGAATCTTCTTATTATCATTAGTGGGATGCTTTTTCATTGAAATCATGTGAAGAATCACATAGTAGAATATGATATCATGTTGGGTATGGATTGGATTTCAGTTTTTCATGAAAAATAGACTGCAATGTTAGGAATGTTTTATTCAATAATTTCATACCTTTAATAACATACCAAGTATCTAAGATGTTTATTAAATATGGTAGTGAATGTTATCTAGTTCATGTTGTTTAAAATAGAGAATTAATTTTGATTAGTGAAATTTGAGTAGTGAATGTATTTACTGATGTTTTTCTTGATGAATTTCATGGTATTGTTCCTTTCTGGGAGGTTGAATTTACTATTGATTTTGTTTTTTATGATAAGCATATTTATAAACCCCTTATAGAATGGCTCTAGTAAAATTCCTGGAATTGAAAAACCAGTTTCAAGAATTACATGATAAATGTTTCATTCAACATATCACTTCACCATGGGGTTCTCCTATTTAGTTTCGGAAAAATACAGAGTGTTCTATTAGACCTTGTATTGATAATAGAGCCTTGAATAACATAACTATTAAAAACAAGTCTATGTTGCCCCATATCAATGATTTTTTTGATAAAAAATTGGGAGATATGTATTTTTTTAATATTTATTAATGTATGGGTACCATCATCTTAAGGTGAAGGAGGATGATATTCCAAAGGTAGCGTTACAAATGAGGAATAATAATTATAAGTTTATAATTGTTCCCTTTGAGTTATGTAATTCCCCTACTATATTTATGAATCTCATGAATGGATACTTCAATCAGTTTTTAGATGAGTTTGTGGTTGTGTTTAAAGATGATATTTTGGTATATTAAAAATGTCATGAGGAATATAAAAGTCACTAAAGGATTATTTAATGAAAAATAAAATAAAATAAACTATATGGAATGTTTTGTAAGAGTATATTTTGGTTGCAACAAATTTCACTCCCATCGTCATACTATTTTTAAAGATGACGTAACTATCAAACCTTCTAAAACAAAATTTGTTGATGAGTTGAAAAGACATACCCAAATCACATAGATTCATTGATATATTTGATTAGCGGGTTATTAATTAAGTTTTATTGAAAACATAACTCATATATCTATCCCACTATCTATGTTACATTAAAGGGAATTATGTACATCTAGATAAAAGAATGTGATGATTGTTTTCAGGAGATGAAAAAAAGATTGGTAAATGATCTAGTTTTGGCCATGCCTTCCATGAATGGTGAATTTGTTATCTATAGTGATGATTCATTTAAAGGACTTAGTTATATGAAAATGAACAATGATTAGGTAATTGCATATTTTTGATGTCAATTTAACCCTCATTAGTTAAATTACCCTAAACTTGATTTTGAATTAGCTATTGGCTTATTGCTTTAAAAATATGGAGGCATCATTTTTATGGCATAATGTGAGAAATATATACTGATCACAGAAGTTTTAATTATATATTCACTCTTAAATAATTGATCTTGAGAAATAGAAGATGGATGGAATTAATCAAGTATTATGGTTAGACAATTCATTACTATCATGGAAAATAAAATAAAGTGGCTGATGCATTGAGTAGAAAAAGTAATGATATATTAACCACAATACATTTAGAATGATATAATTTGTTTAATGATTTGATGAATTTAAGAATATAAGTTATTGTTGTAGGAAATTACTCTATTTTGTTTCAAGTGTCAGTGAAATCAACTCTGTCAAATAGAATTAAGAAAGCACAAAAGGAATATAGTGAGTTGTAGAGAAACATAGAATTTGTTTAGAAGGTTAGGTTTCCGGAATTTAACATTGATAATGATTTTTTTAGTTTTGTAATGATATTATGTGTTCCTTGTGATTCAAATATGAAGAAATATTTTCTAGGTGAATCTCATCATTCTCCACTTTTTGTTCATCTGGGAAGCACTAAGATGTAAAAATACATTCAAGATTATTAATTGTGTGATAGAATTAAAAGATATATTTATGACCTAACCCTGATATGTTTGATTTGATAAAAGGATAAAGTAGAGGGGTAGTTTTTGAAAGGGATTCTTCATCCTTTGCAAGAGGAAGAGTGGAAATGGTAATATATCACCATGGATTTCATAGTGGGATTACCATTATCTTTTCGTGGTAACATTGCGATATAGGTTATTGTTGATCGATTGACTATATCTTGTCAATTTCTTCTTATTTGAGATACTTTATCCACAGATCAACTTTCTATATTGTATATTAAATAGAAATTCATGTTATATGGAGTTCCCCTCTTTATTTTATCTGATTGTGATCACAAGTTCACTTATAACATTTGGAAAGGCCTTTAGAATTCATTCTGTACTGAATTAAATTTCAGTATAGCATTTCATCTTCAATCAGATGGGAAGTGAGATCAAACAATTCAGAGAGTGGAGGATATGCTATGTGCATGTGCAATGGATTATCTAGGATGTTGGGATCAACATATTTCTTTGGTTTATTTTTTTTATAATTAAAGTTTTTAATCCACTATATAGATGGAACCATTTGACGAATTATATTGAAAGAGGTGTCAAACTCCAGCTTTTAATGATGATGTGGGTTAATGTAAGATGATGAGACCCGAATTGGTAGTGGAAAATGTAGAGAAAGTTCAATTGATATAAATACTAACAAGTAAAACACAATGTATGTAGAAATGTTATGCAGATAATTAGAGGAAGGATATATATTTTGAGATAGGTGATCATGTTTTTCAAAAATTTTAACCATGTAAAAGTGTGATAAATTTGGTAAGAAAGGAAAGATGAGTACATGGTTCATTAGACCATATGAAATCCTTGAAAAAGCTAGACTAGTTGCTTTCAAAGCGTCTTTACCTCCGAGTTTATCTTATGTACACAATTTTTTTCACTTTTCAATGTTATGAAAATATATGCTAGATCCATCACATGTTTTGAGTCAATAAGTAGTTTATTTGGAAGAGAATCATTATTTTGAGAAACATCCAATCTATATTATTAACCACTAAGAGTGAGTTTGCGGAATAAGGTGATTCATCGAGGTAAGGTTTTATAAAAAAACCATATGGTTAAAGAGAAAACATGTGAATCTGAATATGATGTGAGGGGGAATTACCCCCACATATTTGATAGGTAAAAAAAATTAGAGCACAGAATTTCTAAAAGGGGGAAGGATGTAACATCATAAGTAATTATAAAATAATACATTTTCATATTTATTAATATTTATGAATTAAATAGTGATTTTCCCTAACAGTGGATCTATGTCTGATAGTGTACCCAACACACTATAATGGGTCTCTTCAAAATCGAACAATTCATACAATATTGAGTTATACTGAAACATAATAAATTATTGATTTTATTATATTAAATTGTAGTTGTCACCTAGCCGTTGTATTGGCAGGAATGAACATGACTGACTATATCATGTGCACAAATGTTTATTAAATATTTTTACATTCTTAAAATAATATTTAGAGGCTTAATTTGAGAATAAATCTAATTTTAATCATAAAATACTCTAATATTTTTAAAAGGCAGTTTTACTACCTTTTGATTGAGTACCCTTTTTAAATATAGTTTTGTCACTTTTTTGTATTATATCTGACTAAATAAACCTCTCCCATGCAAGTCGGTCATCAAAATTAATTTCAATTTGTTTGTTTTTCTGATTAAATTCATATATTAATGAATAGTTAAAATAATGAATTTTAATTAAATCTATATTTTCATCCAATTATTTTATATTGTTATCCTTTTACATGGGTTTAGTGTATAATTAGATGAAGATTTTATCATTTTATATAGTTTTGTTTGTTTTATGATTATAATTCAACCCATACTCATCATTTATTGGAACTAATTGAGTTTAGACTCATTTGGAATTGAAATTAAATTAAATTAAATTAAATACAATTAATAATTATTTGGATGCCCCTCCCCTCTTATACAAAAATGGACTCAATCATCTCTATTAATCCCACTTCCAATACCTATTAGTTCATCCAATATCTACCCAAACCCCCTTTTATAATCCCTTCCAAAATTCATGAGGCCTTAGTTTAGGAGGAACACCCTTCATAGAGTTGTTAAGGTGTTATATATGGTGATCATATAAAGGAAGGGTAATGTTTTTAAGTATTTCTATTTTATATTTTAATCCATTTACATAAAATATTCTTCATCAATAAAGAATAAATAACTCTAGTATACTCAATATAATGTGGTTTTATTATGTTAATATCACCCCCTAAATCCTTCTCCACTTCCATTAAATGTTAAAGAAATTAATCATTCGTGCGTACGTGTGAACTATCACCCCCATGAATCGATATCATTCATTTTCCATAACCATCTATCTTGAATGGCTATAATAATGGAATTAATGTTTATATGTGATATTCATGACGTATTGATCATTTTATGATAATATTATATAAATTATATTCTTACTTTCCATGTGCATTAAAATGAAGTTGTCATTCAGGCGCACAGGTCAACTATCATCTCTACGTAGCGATGTGACCAATTTTTATTCATTATATAACTTGTATGATATATATAATTATATTTAAATTATTAATATGATATTAATTATGTTATTATCATTCTGGAAAGATAAATAATACGTAACCTGCTTTCTATAATGATCAATGAAGAATGGAAAACATTGCTCATTCGTACGTACAACTTACCGTCTCTATGAATATAACATTGTTCATTTTTCCTATCAATAATTCATGGTTTGATTTCAAATTATTATTTTGGTATAAAAATTTTAATATTTTCATGAATATTATTTTGGGGATTATGGACTTATGACAATATGGACTATTGACATTATACCATGTTCATTTTCGACTCATGTACTGAATATTGACAAAACACCTGAAATGATCATAAATAATTAAGTAAATTTTATGAAATTATAAATAAGTTAAATAAATGGAATAATAATCATGAAAAAGTTTCTCAAGAACATATAAATTAACCCATGTCAATTATTTAGGGATAATAACGAACATACATGATGAATCAATCTCAAGGTATGCAACTTCATCTTAGTCACCTTTCATTGAGGCATATTTGGATGTTATACACCAACTTCATTTATAAGGAATATAATAAACCCCTTTTAATTTTAATTCATTCAATGGTTCTCAAAATAAATCTTTTATATGAAGAGTTTTAATTTTCTTAGAAAATAACAAAAGGGATTTTTTTAATGTATGTGGCGACAATGAATTCCCACTCACCATTACTATTATTCGATAATTGGATTCCTTTACATTCCATAATTCTATTAAAAGGAAATTAAATACTTTATTCACTTTTTGGGGATTTTGGTATTTAAATATGGTTTGAATGTGAATTGAATATTTCATTATCATGAAATGATTTCTTGTGATTGAAAATTAAAATTTTTGAGTAAATTGTTTATAATTAAAATATTTTATGATTTATGATTATATAATAGTACTTAGACATTTTATGGGTGGTTAAGGGACCAAACAAAGATAGTAGGTTTCGTGATAAACCAAATATGGGTGGTGAAATTATAACCTCTAATGCATTGGGTAAGGAATTCAGTTTTATGGATATTTTATTTAGTGATATATGTGGAAGTAAATCATATGATTATTCAATTTAAGTATGCTTTTTCCACAAGTTACCTTTATCTATTATATATTTTTTTCTATGGGGTTTAAGGTAATAGTTTTTAAAAAAACAAGGAAGTAAATGAGCTTATATTCGGTGAAGTGTATTTACTACTTATTGAACAAGAAATGAATTAATTTATGAAAATTTATTCATGGTTTACATGTTTTCTCAAGACTAACAATCTTCCATCCCTATGTATCACTTAATGAGATTTCTATACTCATCAAATGTTTTTAAATTTTATTCATAGGATTGAATGAAAAATATACTCAAGGATGATATGATGAAAAATTTATTATGTTTAAACATGAAACAAAACAATGATTTTTTTTCATTATTGTTTTATGAAAAAAATGGATAGTGAGTAGATGTTTCTAATTTGAAATATTTCTGTTGTTATGTATGAGTTATGGACCAATTCTATAAATCTCTAAACCTGAAAGGATCATTAATGTAAAATAAAGTCAAATTATTTACTTAAATTATGATTAAGTAATGTTTACGGTTGGGGATTTATAGACTCTATTTCATATGACTGTCTCATTAAGATAAATTCTAGATATATGATCCAAATTCACAGTATCTCAAATATTAAGATAATGTATAGATTTAGTTATATGATAAATGATAAGAAAAATCACATTATTTTTTTTGAGATTCAATTTCTAATATCACCATGAAACCATGGATATATTCTACCATTTCTATATTGTCACTAGTACTGGTGGATACATCAAATTTAGTATTTTTAGTTGATCTTTAACAAACTAACAAGTAAAAAAGGACTTTTTAAAACTATAAATAAACTTGTTTTTTCCTTCCACCCAATAATATTTTTTTTTTGTTTCGGTAAATCTTATAATTAACTTGATAAATATAAAATAGAGTGCTATGAACATCACTTATAAATTCCTTTTTCAACTAGTGTTCACTCATAACACATAAACTATTATAATATGTAATAAAATCTTCTTTATCATCATTAATATCACAAAACATACACTTTCTGAAAAATTATACACTTTTTTGTAAAAAAATTTCCTTCAAAAGGTTATCCTAAATTATTTTTAATATAGATGTCTACATTGATACCAGAGAAAAAATAGATGGGTTTTCTGCATAAACAATTTACAATATAACATTTATTAAACAATTATCCAACTAATCTTGTTATAAACATAATATAGTTAATGATTTATTATAATTCCAACTCATGGAATAAACAACCTTGTTGATTTCCCAAGATAGTAGTGAATAATTCAATAAAAATATTTTATCAATCATATCCATATTATCTACCTCTTTTATAACCCTTTTTGGGTGAATATATACTTCAAATATTTAATGTAAGTATATATTTTACATTTTAAACCATATAAAATATGACCCCAAATTTTGGAATCAAAAAATAATTTAGTAATCTCATGATCATATGTTCCATAATTCCAATCGTGATGTTTTTATTGATGAGATTCATAAGAAATCGCCTTATCATCTTGCATGAAGGCACTACTAAGTCCCGTTAGAGAAGAATCGATGTAAATAAAAACAAAAAAATTATTTTTTTTAAGACTAAAATTTGACTATTAACCAATATTATTTTTTATTTCACTGAAAAAAATCATCACATTAACATTTCTAACTAAATTTATCTCCTTTAACAATTAACATTGTTAGTGGGCAATGATTGTTATAAATGTTTTCAACAAAATGTTGATTGTATCTCCATAAGCCATATAAAAGTTGAATTTTAGTGAAATTTAGAAATATTGGTTAATTTTCCACAACTTCTGTTTTTATATGATCTTTTTTTTCATATTTAGAAATATTAATCCCAATAAAATAAATCTGTTGTAATAAAAATCTAGAAATGCTAATTTTCCAAAACAACTTATTTCATTTTAATGCCTTTTAAACAATACTTAAATATTTTGAATAATTTTCATAACATAAAAATTATAATGAAATAAAAATGATTCACACAACAAAATATTAATCAAAAGAGTCCTTGAAAACTCTATTTTTAATCTGTGAATACATTCAGTTAATTTGTTAACATGAATTGTATAACAAAAATCTCATATCCTCCATACCAATTCCTCAAAACCATCCCCTAAATGTCCATCTCCTCATATTTATCACATTTTACAATGCAATTGTCACATAAATGATTTATTTTAAATGTAGTTTTCTTTTAATTTATATTATTTCATTTTTATGGGGGGGGTCCCATGCATTTTAGATAAAATGGTGTGTTTTCATGTTTTGGGCCCAATAGTGAGCCCTTTTCTAGATTTAAAAACAATTTATTTTCTTTTATAAATCCTTAATTTTTCAAAATTTTTCATCTATTCCAATTCCTACTTGGGCTCCCCTGACCTATGAAATCCACTATATCCATTTTGACCCCATAGTATCTTAGTGTCATTTTGTATTTGGGTGATTAATTATGCATTGGAACAACCCGTGATCCCATTTCCTACATTAAAAAAATTAATTATTTAATATCTTAATAATTTTTACTTTTTTGGTGATTCTACCTCCCACTAAATACCTACATTCCTAGGTGTGCCTCCATGTTTTTATCTCCCTCTTTGGAGATCATCTTCATTGCATATTATCGAGAAATATCCTAGGCTGTCTCAAATTATCCAGATTTGAGAAGGTAATTTGATTCATCCATAAATCATTAAATTTTAACTCTTTTTTCCCATTGATATCCCCACATGACCTTATCAGCTTCATAAGATCCTCCCTATCTATTTTTGATGCTTGGAGATTCAACCTTTGGTGTATTTTGGTCCATTTCTTCAAGATCTCTCAGGTTAGTGGGTTTCCTTCCACCTTCCTCTCATTTTCATAGGGCTTGTTCCATTTTTTCATGGTTTCCTCCATTATTTTTGTGGCTTCTAATGTCCATAATGTAGGGCTTCTAACCAAGGGTTTTATTTTGAGTTTCTTGGTCAAATAGTTTGGTTTTAGGTTTGTTTTCACTCCCTTGTGGTCTGATGATGGTGCGGTTGATGTTTCACACACTGATTTGAGGGTTTTGAAATATATGGTAGGTGATTCCATGTGTATGAATTGTAGAATGAGTTATCATTCTGAATTTTTATTTTTTATGTTCCTCTCTCAATATTTTTAAAGCAAAAATTTTTTTTGGTCGCCTTTTTTAAGTGGTTGATTTTTAAGTTCAACTTTTTATAAAAATGGGTGTTTTTACTTGTGTATTCCATGTTGAACCAATTGGTGTTGTTTTATAATTCATGGAATGGATTTAAAAAAAATGTATTATTGGTGAAAATAATCGTTTTTTATAATATTGATATTCATTTTTAGTTAAAATATGGATTTTAAATGGATTTTATGTCGAAAGTTTTTTTATAACCTGGGTAATTATTTTATGGAAATTATAAGCATTTTTTTGAGTTACAAAAATGATGAAATGAATGTAAAGATAATTTTTCGAGTTTATATGAAAAAAATGGTTATTTCTATTTTTAAATGTAATTTTTTAGTATTTGGAACTTGTTTGAGCCCAAAGATGAAAACCTAGGTATCTAGGTGGGTGGGCAGGCACCAACACGCTTATGAGCAGGAGTGGTTTTCTCCCTATTTCACATAAAATGTTTGAGGTTAAAAACACTAAAAAAAGTATGATGATGATGATGTTGGGGAAGACAAGGTTATGGGTGATTCCCCTACTAGTAGATTGTGCTCGAGGATAGATATCGTTAGGTTTACTCTCACACCAAGATGCGAGGTACCTGGGGCTCACAACTAACTAGTGCCTAGGGATTTTACCTTGTGGAGTGATCATGGACTATTTTGAATTTATCATTGGATTATGGTTTGTTTTTATTGAAAAATTTAGTATCTTACAATTTTTAATTAAATGTACATATTCATTAAATTTACCCCTTTGTAAACTATTTTCATTTAAATGTTTCCCAATTTGAAATTTTTGCTACCATTATTTGTTTATAACACATGAAATATTTTTATATTATAATGCTTCTCAGATGGAATCATTGGTTGGTATCCTATTGGGCTTCATATCACACCCTAATAACACATTTAGGTGTAATTAGAATTTATTGGGTTTCACATGGGTAATGGCAAGGCTTTTGGAGATGACAGTCCGAGTTTCTAGCTGCTTCTGGTGTGCGGTGTTGTGGAGATAGATCGTGGGCGTTGACCGCTTGTCATGTGGTGGTCTTTTGGTTTAATTTGATGATACTTTTGTAGTTTGGGACCCCTTCTGTCATGTTAAAAGCATTATATTCTGTTATGAATGTTTAATTAAGGGTTTTTTGGCATGAATTTTCATATTCGGTTTTTTGATTGTTTTGTGTTGTATTTTGTATCCTAATTTAGGTAAATCATTCCAAAACCGTTATTTATGTCACCAGGGAACTTGTACCAACTCGTGGTGAGAGGGAACACCCTTCGAGCATTGCTATGGTCCTTGTATGGTGCCAGTAATGATGGAAACCAGATTCTGTTCGTTATAAAATAGAATTAGGGGACGTTAATATTTTCAGTTATATTTTTTTTTGATGAGACGTGCTAGATAAGAGATAGGACTATCAGGTCTCGGAGTTTTGGTCACGAGTAGGGTGTATGGAATTCATATCTTGTGATGGACCTCAAGTCTCCATGGGACATTGGAATTGTTTTTTGGATTCACTTCCAGGTGAAACGTGTGGGCAACAGACAACACATGGACATCTGGTGGGGGTGAAGTAGTTATTTATTTTGTTGTTTTAATATGTTTTTATTATTGATATTTGATTTAATTGATGAAATTTTCATAATTTTTGTAATTATTTTTTTGTGACTATTTTATTTTTTAGTAACATGCCTCCCTAGAAAGCTCCCATACACCCACAAGTGGATTTTGTAGAGTGTTCTCCCTCACCACTTGATCAGTGGCTAGTGGAGGATGTGGTTTGGGCTGTCCAACCTTAGGGACACTGACTAACTCCTAATCCATATCCAGTTAGGGATGATGAGACCGATCCTAGGAAGGGAAAATCCCATGAGTTTCTAATGATCAAGCCTCATAGTTTCCTATGTAGAATAGAACCCCAGAAAGTGGAGGAGTGGAATTAAATGATCGAGAAGACGTTTGAGTTCCTGGACACACCTAAGGAGGTCAGGGTGAAGTGTTCCTCTTTCATATAAGTGGTTCCTAGCTATAATTGTTTGGAATTAATGCACAAATCTTGGAAGCAGGGGTAGATGTTCCAAAAGTACTTCAATGTTATCATTTACAACTAGTAATGCTCTGATGTTTTGGCGTATACTTGATCTGGAGAGTTTATGGAGCTTGTTTAGCAGTTTCTTTTTGTGATGGAGTATGCCAACTACTTTTCTGAGTTTGTCTAGTATTCTATGGAAATGGTATCCTTTGAGCAGATGAAGGCCCAATGGTTTGAGAGGGGACTACATCCATATATCTATTCCCAGGTCTTCATGGTCAAGCAAAAAAACTATGAAGAGGTGGTTGAAATGGACTATATGGTGGATATCGACTTCAAGGGGAGGGATGGTCTTTCAAGGATGATATTAGGTCTGGGCAGTGGCATCTATTCTGAGATGAAATGGAAGCGAGAGGAGTAGAGAAAGAAGGTTGTGAGACCTCAGTCCAACCTTCAACACAGTTTTCTTATGTGTCTTCAGATGCTAGGTTCATCATGTGCCACCATTGTGGGAATACAGGGCACATCTGACCAGTATGTACTTTTCCTCCGAAGCCTTGTTATCAGTGTAGTGGTATGGTACACTTGTTGTTTTTTTGCAAGATGGTACGCCCACTCCAAAGTGGCGCAGGATCACTGGATTCCAGGGGAGTGCCAGCTCAGTCAGAGACATCGAGGATAGGTTGGTCTTGGTTTGGTGGTCATGGTGGCATGGACGGATCATCTTTTGGAAAAATGAAGTTCATGGCATATCCACAGACTAACGGTCATTCTTAGGCAGAGATCATGCATCTTTATGCGCTGTATTGGGAACCAATTGGATCAAAGGCGAGACCATCGACAGTTCAAGATACCATTTTAATTGCATATTCTATAGCTGCAGATCCTTTTGATACTGGTGCCTCTGTTTCATTCATCTCTTCCCATTTTGTGAGAATGCTGAAGTTTACAACTGGGAATTTTTTTATAATGTAGTTGGTGACGCCACTGGGAAAAAATAAGGAGTAGGGTATCATGTGCTCGTCGTGTGAGCTTTCCATGTCAGGGGTTGAGATGGAGTGGGACCTCCTGGTATTATAAATGGATCTATTTGAAATGATGCATGGCATGGATTGGATGGTACACTTTTTGGCTCACATCGATTTCTATAGGTGGTGGGTGAGTTTCACGGCACATGATGGTAGTATGTAGGTTTTTCATGGGGAATGGGATCCTTGGTCAGGTCATGTGGGACCTCTACTCCTATAGTTAGGGAATATGATGTTGCAGTTATCGTCAATCATACTAGAGGAAACGTTCATGCTTCCAAGGATGGGTTTCCTCATGTATTGGATGTGTTTTCGAAGGCATTCCTAGATGACATTTCTGGATTCCCCCTAGAGCGGGACGTGGAGTTCCCAATCGATTTGGTGATGGGAACATAGTAAATATCTCTTCCCATATATCATATGTCCCACACAAAATTGAGGTAATTAAATATTCATCTAGATAAATTAAAATCCAAAGGATTCATTCTACTGAGCATCTCTTCTTGGGTTTCTTCTGTTCTCTTTGAGAAGAAGGATGATGGGTACCTCCAATTGTGTATTGATTACCAGAATATGAACAAGGAAACCATTAAGAACTAATATCATTTTCCCCAAATAGATGACTTGTTTGATCAGTTTAAGGGGGAAAAGTGGTTTTCTAAAATATATTTTCCTTTGAGATACCATTAACTCATGGTGAATGAGTTCGATATCCCGAAGATAGCCTTCCGAAGAAGTTACATCCACATTGAGTACTTAGTCATTCCCTTCGGATTGACTAATTCTCCAAAGGTCTTTATAGAACTCATGAATAGGGTGTTCCACCAATATCTCGACTCCTTTGTTGTGGTATTCGTGGATGACATCCCGGTTTATAGTAGATCCATTGAAGAGCATGATCATAAAATTTAGGATTGTGTTGGGCACATTGCTGGATCACCACCTCTATGAAAAGCTATCCATGTGAACCTTCGGGATAAGGTAGGTGAAGCTTCTAGGGCATGTGATCTCGTATCAGGCAGTGTGGTCATGTCATGGGAGCAGCCAAAGAATGTGTTTCAGATTAGGAGTTTCCTCGTCCTAGCTGGTTACTACAGGTGGTTTGTTTGAGATTTCTCTTGGCATGCTTTACCCATGACTACTCTCACCCAGAAAGGGGTGATTTTTGTATGGGCTCCAAAATTTTCGACACCCATCGAGGAGCTAAAGCGGTGGTTGACTGCCGTCTCATGCTGATTTTTTTATCGAGTATGGAAAGGGGTATGTGGTGTATTGTGACGCTTCTGTTATGGGTCTTAGGTGCGTGCGTATGTAGGATGATCATGTAGTTTCTTAGGGCTCCCCCCAACTCTGAAAACATGAAAAGAATTACCCGACCCATTACATTATTCTTACAGATATGATGCATGCTTTGAAAACATGGAGTCACTACCACTTTGGGGAGAAGTTCGTGGTCTATTCTGATTACACAAGATTCACCTACAACTTCTCTCATAAGGATATCAATCTGAGGCAGCACCACTGGATCAAGTACATGTAGGGATTCGACATTGACATTCTCTATACCCTTGGCATGGGACATGTGGTGGTAGATGCTTTGAGTACAAAAGTACCAGTTCAAGCCTTGAAGAAGTCCCATGATGAGTGGACTCTAATGAGGCTCGTTGTAGAGATTATTGTGGAGAGCAGGGAGCTTAATGGAGGTGTGTTCTTGATGAGAATTCAGTTGGCTCCTTCTCTATTGGAGTTGATTTAGCGAGAACATCCTAGTGATGAGATTTGTTAGTAGTCGAGACTATTTCTTCATGGTGGGGAGATATCTTCTGATTGTTCATTGTCTCTAGAGGGTATCTTATGCTTCAAGGGCCGTTCATTAGTTCCATCGTCTCTGTGGAAGGTGGTGATGTAGGACAACCACTGGTCTATGTGGGATGTCTATTCGGGTACCACCAAGATGTATTATGATGTGAGAAGATAGTTCTGGTGGCTAGGTATGAAATGGGATGTAGCTGACTTTGTATCGAGATGTTACACATGTCATCAGGTGAAAGTGGAGAACCAAAGTCCCTATGATTTTCTCCAGTAATTAGCCTCCCATCCTGGAAGTGGGATGAGGTCACCATGGACATAAATATTGTCCTACCTCATACACCTTGGGGTAAAAATTCCATTTGGGTGGTGATTGATCATCAGACCAAATCAACCCACTTCATTCTGATCAAAGACATAAATATTGTGGATGAGTTGGGATAATTGTATCTTCAAGAGGTGGTAAGACTTTATGGTGTTACATATATTATTTTCTCAAATAGAGACACTTGTTTCACTTATCAACTTTTTTAAGGCCTTCAGGAGGCCTTGGGGTCTCTGATTAAATTGTGCATGACATACCATCCTCAAATGGATGGGCAGACAAAGTAGGCAAATAAGATTATGGAGAACATGATCTGTGCAAGTGTATTGGACTTTGGAGGTTCTTGAGATATCCATTTGGGATTTGTTAAGTACTATTTTAATAACAGTTACCAATCCTCAATCTGAATTTGTCCCCTTGAGGGGTTCGATGGTCGGCCTTGTCAGCCCAACCGGTGTTGGGTTAAGGTAGGAGAGACCTCACTGTTGGGGCCCTGTTTTGTGTAGAAAACTTCTAAAAAGATCATTCTGATCTGGATGTGTTTATTAATAGCTTAGAGTTTCTAGAAATAATATTCAAATTAAAGGAGTTGAGACCTATAGTTTTTTGTGGGTGATCCGGTGTTTTTGAATGTGGCCCCTTGTCTGGGTCATCACCATTTGGGAAAGCAAAGAAAGATAACACAGAGGTATATTGAACCTTTTTATATTTCTCAGAAAATTGGAAAGGTGTCATATAGGTCATCTTTTCCTTCTTAGTTTACATCTATCCATGACGGCTTCCATGTCTCACAACTAAATAAGTTCAACCCAGATCTGTCCCATGTGATGAATTGGGAGGAGTTGGATATAGAGCCCGATCAGTTTGTGGTTGAGAGACCAGTGCATATTGTGGACTCCTGAGAAAATTTTCTTAAAGGTAATAATATTCATCTAGTTCTATTCCTCTAGAAACATGTAACTAATGATCATGATACATAGGAGAAGATGTCTTGGGTCGAAGAGTAGTTCTTTTTTCTCTTATCTGATCAGGCATCAAGCTGACATTCTGAGTGTGGAATATTTTTTTAGTGGGGATAATTTCCCATTCATGACTTATTTTAATGTTATTTTTCATATAATTTATATTCTTTCTTGGTTTCGGGAGTTTATCATGCATATTTTTGGAGGAAATTGTGTGTTTTCATGGTTTGGGCTCAACTGTGGGCCCATGTCTAGATTAATAAAATTGTTTCTTTTATAACTCATTCATTTTTCAAGATTTTTAATCCATTCCAATTCAAACAAGACATCCCATGGTCTTTAAAAACCAAAATATCCATTCTTACCCCTTAAGAAGTCATTATTATTTTGGATTTGGGTGATTTAGTTAGGCATTGGGCCAACACATAATCTCATTTACTTCTTTAGAAAAAAAATTAATTCTTTATTATCCCATTAATTATTAACTATTTTTTTGTGCTTCCACCTCCCATTTGAATCCAATAGACCTAGGAGCACGTACCATGTTAATGTCTCCCTCTTTGGAGCTCATTTGAATCATGGATTAGGGAGATATTTCTTAAGGTGTCTCAAATCATCCAGATTTGATTAGGTAATTAGATTCATCCATAAATAATTTAATTTTCACTATTTCCCCTCATTTTTGTCCCCAATTGACCCTATCGGCCTCATTAGATCCTCCCTATCAGTTTGGAAGCTTATAGATTCAATCTTTGGGGGATTTTGGTCAATTTCATCAAGATCTCTCAAGTATGTGTGTTTCCTTCCATCCTCCTCTCATTTGATTAGGGTTTCTTCCATTTTCCTAGGATTTATTCAATTATTATTGAATTTCTGAATGTATAGAATTTTGGTCTAAGAACCTAGGTTTTTATTTTGAGTTTTTTGGTCCAATATTGTGGTTTTTGGTTCAATTTCATTCCCTTGTTGTCTAACAGTTGTGCAGTTGAAGTTCCGTACAAGGATTTGAGGGTTTTGAAATATATGGTAGGTGATTCCATGTGTAATAACTATAGAATGATTTATATTTCGATATTCATATTTAATTTATGTTTCTATATAATTATTTAAAGTTCAAAAAATATATTTGGTATCATTTGTTAAGTAGTTGATTTTTAAGTGCCAACTTTGTGTGAAAATGTGTTTTTACTTATGCATTCCATGTTTTACCAATTAGAGTTTTTTATAATTCATGGAATTGATTTATAGAAACGTTTTAGTGCTTAAAATTATGTTTTGGTATTATATTGGTATGCATTTTTTTATTAAAAGATGTCTTTTTAAATGGATTTTATGTGCAAAGTTTTGCAATAATATGTGTAATTGATTAATGGAAATTATAAGCATTTATTTGAGTTATATAAATGGTAAAAAACATTTTTAGCTAATATTTTTAGTGTGCATGACCAGAAATAGTATTTTTATCGGTTAATGGAATATGGTAGCATTTTTAACTTCTTTGAGTACAACGAGGGAAACTCAAATAGCTAGGTGGGTGGTTGTGCACTAGCATGCTAGTGATCCGGAGTGGGTTTTTCCCTATTTCACTTAGCATGTTTCACGTTGACAACACTAAAAAAATAAGATGATGATGTTTTTAGGGAACAATGGGTTATTTTTTATTCCATGACTAGTGGATCATGCATGAGAACAAATATTATTATGGTTACATTCACACTAAGATGCAAGGTACCTGGGGCTCACAACTAACTAGTGCATAGGGGTGTTCCCGTGTTGAGTGCTCATTGAATATTTGGAATTTATATTTTTATTATGGTGTGTTTGAATGGAGAATTATGTAACTTATACGTTTTATTTAAATGTACCTATTCTTTAAAGTTACCACTTTGAAAAATATTTTCATTTAAAAGATGCACCTTTAGAATTTATTACAACCATTCTTTGTTTATAGAACTTCGAGACTTTTAATATTATAATGCATGTCAGATGAAATATTTGGGTGGTATCCCATTTATATTATTCTCACACCCTACTTACACATTTGGGTGTAATAATACTTGGTTATGCTTGAAACAGGTAAGGACAAGGCTTCTGGAGACGGCTGATCGGTTTTTTAGTTTCTTCTGTTATGCGGTGTTGTGGAGAGGGCTCGTGGGTGATGACCCCTTGTCGTGTGGTGGTATTTGGTTTGAATTTCATGATAATTATATTGTTTGAGAACCCTTGTGTAATTTTAAAAACCTTGTATTCAGTTCTATATTTTTAATCAAGTATTTTTTGGCATGAATTATCAGATTCGTTTTTTTGATTTTTTTTGTTGTCTTATGTAACACAATTCATGTAAATCGTTCTCAGACCATTATTTATGATACTCAAACACTTTTTACCACCTGTGGGGATAAGGAATTATCTTCGGGACTTTTTATTGGCTGGGTATGGTGCCAGTAATGATGGAAACCATATTTGTTTCCTGACAGAAATAAGATCAATATTCCTAAAATCCAATGATCCATGGAGCAGGTCAAATAGGTCATCGATATGCGGAGAATGAAAATATTTCTTAATATTAATATTATTGATCACTATATAATCTTTTTAAAGACTCATAGATCCTTCTATATATTGAATAAATATTAATGGATCAACATAAAGGTGAAGTTATATGATCTATGAAAACCTTTTCTTGAAACTCTAATATATTTTCCAATTATAAAAACTCAAAAAAAATCATTTGATAAGGAGGTATGGTAATTTTATTAGCATCAATATCTAAGTTGATAGTAAATTCAACCACTCATTAAGTAATAAAACCGGTAAAATTTTCAATAAATACCTCCATTTATTTATTTATAACTGAAACATTGATATCTTTAACATGATGCATATTTTCAATAATTTGTGGAAGAAAACATTCTGTCCGTTTTTTAATTATATTATCTACTTTTTGAAATACCAAAGGTATGAAATCATTATTATATACAAATGAAAACTCACTCTAAAAGTTGAATATGACTTCTTGAGCTCCCTAATTAATCATGGCATGATAAACTAAAAGTCAACACCTCACTAGAATAATATAAAATTCCAATATTGTTATGACAATAAGATTTATTGAAAAAACCATTCCATGTATAATTATTAGAAGAGTTCTATAAATTTTGGTTTTCCAAATATTACCATTCATGTTTTCACCAGATGTTATAGATTCATATCTTGATATGATATTTCCATTTTACATACAAATTTTTCCGAAATAAATAAATGAGTATACCCTAAAACAAACAAGAGATAGACATAATATTAATAAACATGTAATGTACATGTCACCACTTTATTTGATTACCCAACATTAGGTAATGCAATTTCCACAAGTTTTTCTTACAACCCAAGTGGTCACCATACATTGTTATATTATTTTTACATGAATTTGTGTAATTTCATACCACTTTACAATAAAAAACATTTAATCCCTACTTTTTATTAGTAGTTTAACCATTATAATTTCTCTTTTCATTGTATTCATAATCCAAGTTTCCTAATATTATACATCAATTACACCTCCCAAATCTAATAATTCATTTCACATAATGATTCTTATCAAAATTACCACATGAGGATTATATAATCTTAATAAATCCAGGATTCTTGAATTAGTTCTTCCTGATTTCCAACCACCTAGATATCATTTTATCCACATTTTAGTAAGAATACCGAAATCTAATCATAACATTATTAGAACATTGCACAATTTTCTCATAACTTCCATGATTTTGAGTAAATGGATTCTATATTAAATTGGTCTTAAATCATGAGTAAAATTGATTAGTGTCACTATATTAGTTTTAGAATGAAATTGGGTGCATTCATGGAAAATATAATAAAATTAGTTTTATTGGAGGAAAATAATATCTCCCCATTTTACTTCAAATCAATGAATTTTTTTCCATTATTTTTTGAATAATCTTTGAAATACTTATCAAGGAAGAGATTATTAAATATATTCCATTCCATGGAATCAATTTCTTCCTTATACTATATGTTCTTAATCTAAAACATCATTGGTTATATTTACATTAAAAGTGATAAATGGAAAGGGTTACCTTATGTTTTTTCAAAAATCCAAAAGGTCCAAATATCTTTTTCAAATCAATAATCATACCTTTAACATTCATTGGTTTTGAGGATCCACCAAAATTTTGAGGGCATTGTTTCATGAAAATTTATACAATATATCTATAATTATTTGAATAATCTAGGTTCCCCCATTCATTGTTAAAATATCCTATGTCACCAAAGTTATCTCATATATAAAATTTTTTATTCCAATTATAACCAGAATAGTTTTCTAATATTGAAGTATATTATCCACTTGATGCCTTTCTACCTAAACTACACTATATCCACTCTCAAAAAACCCTTCAAAAAAATTATTGATTTGATGATGTAATATGGTAATCCTAAAAATATATCTCATGATAATAAAATCATAATATTTAATCTCATAAATATATATTTTAGTTTATCTATGACCAATAATGTTTCTCTAATTAATTCTACTGATATAAAATATAACACCCCATAATTTCATGATTTATTACAAGGGATTCACTTTATTATATTCTAATGATATTTGGGATTATATATGTATCGAATTTGAAATTTGGTTTTATTAAAGTTGAACACTTCCTCACAATGTGCATTTCCCCTACAAAATAAGTTCTTTATAAAGACACACTTTCTTCATTCAAGATATATCTCATAACTGTTTCCATGATATTAATAACATTTTTACTTATCCAAAATCCCTATGAAATTGTTTTAAAAACATGGGATGAGAAGAAAAATATTATAAAGGGAAATACAATAAAACAAATCCTATAGTCCAATTGTAGACCCAAAAAAATACAAAAAAAATCTATTTTTCATAATAAATAATGAGATCAAATTTTTTTTTTACTTTTCTAGAAAACAACATAATTGGTCCATATCATTCACAACACATTTCATATGAAATTTAAAAGGAAAAATTACAATGATGAGGGTTTCTTGGGTAACTATCTAAAATCATCAACATGTTTCCTTAATAAATAATCTATTCACTTGTAAAAGGGTCACCACTTTTCTTAAAAACATAAATTCATTACATTAACTTGTGAAATCAATGGATTTACAATAAAAACTATTGAATGTATATCATATATGTACCTTGCGAAATTATCCTTTCATTAACCCACATAATTACCCTTAAAATTGGAATCAACTAATGTGATAATTCCCACATCTTTTTGGAGTAACCAACCATCAGTAAAATCGATCAATTTAACGAATTTATTAGAGAGATGTATGTCACGACCCGTCCCCCTGGGCCCATGCCATGAATACCCCAAGCCCACCTTCTATAGGATAGGGGATGGAAACTAGCACCAGAAAGGCATTTCCCTATAATTGGATGCAATTTCCACAAAACCTACACACACACAGACATAGAACAGTACACATAAGAAAATCACAACAAAAGAAGTAAGGTGCAACCACAAATAAAAACCACAACTGAGTATAATAGTAAATACTGAAAGTGAAGGGGGATATAATACAAGCCCAACTAAAATGGAAATACAGAAAAAATGGAAAATAACTCTTGGGGTTGTTCTCCAAGGACCCTACTTGAAGGGTAGGTATAGTTCGACACTACGGCTCTCCACGTCAACTGGTCACCCCATACACCATCTTTCAACCACCTCTGAGCTCCGTCTAGCCCCGACTCCTCGAGGCTCAGTCAAGCTATCTGTCATCTACACCATGAACAATAAGGTGTGGTAGAATCTCGTTAGGGGTGAGTATAACAATAATTAGTAGGGTCCTCAAGACCCCAAAGGTCTCCCAAGATTGCACAATAAAAAAAACACAAAGCATGATCTCAATAAAAAATAACAAAGAAAAAGACTCATCACAAAAAAGGTATTACTGAGTATAATAGTACATATGATTAGTCATAAGGATAGTTCATCTTAGTCTGTCAAGAGGAACTGCTACTGACCCACAACGTATTGATAGATACTAACCCCCAAAAGACCCACTCAGGATCGATAGGTGCTGATTAACATAGAATCGCTGGTGCTGATTCACACAGAATCGCTCGGTGCTGATTCACACAGAATCACTGGATGCTGATTCACACAGAATAGATGGGTGTTGATTCCCACAAAATCGCTGGGTGATGATTCACACAGAATCAATGGGTTCTCATTCATACGAAATCACTGGGTTAGGATTCACACATAATCACTAGATGATAATTCACACAGAATCCCTCTTCATTCTTCACATATCAACAAGTCATAGTATTCCCACTCATAGTAAACTTGTTTTGGGGAGAAACTACTCCTCAAACCATCAGTCATATTTCAATTGGAGAAAAGTTCCACATTAAAGTTACCTAATGATCTGTCACTTAATAAGGGTTCCAACGCAACAGACGACGGGTCAACCGGATGCATGGTCTGTAAGTAATTTGCATTTTAGTGTCGAGGGCCCGATTGGATTTTGATTCAATCCAACCAAGATGTACTCCAACAATCACCAAAACTATCATGGAGTAACTCAAAAGGACCATCTCTCTTCATGGATCCTAGTGCAGCATAAGGTTCATCAGAAAAAAAATCTTGGTTCTCAAGATACGACATTCTAAGCGTTTCTGGGCCTGAGAGGGGACCAGGTCCGATCCGACTCGGCCTGGCCCGAACCTTCCAAGGCCGGCGCAATTGGGGGGGGGGGGGTGGGCTTGTTCCTCTTGGACACAGACTGGGTTGGCCTGCCCCTGTAGGGCTGGGCTGCTGCGGCTCGGACCACCCGTGGCGTGACCCGCTTGGGGGTACTACGATACGCATTCTAAACGACTCAAAAGAGACATTTGGCTCCTTGATTGGCGGCACCATATAGTGACACCTTCTGGTCTACAAGACCCACTAGGAGAGGGTCCCCTTCCGACTCTGTCGTGGCTTCATGATATGACCCCCTTTATCCCAAAATGATCAAGGATAAGTTTGACTGTTTTAATTTGCGTTTCCACATGGCGCCCCCTCGTCACCCGCAGGACCCGTATAGAGCACATCCCTGCCTTCACCGTGACATCGACTCACTGCCTATCTCACTGTGGCACGCAACGGTGTGCCACCTCCTATCTCTATGGCCGACCATTGTCGGATGCCTGTCTGACCGCCACGGTGCCGCGCTCCTCCATGGCTGGCGAGCGTTGGCTGCCACCTCCGTTGTCGTCACCGGTCGTCAGTGCCGCTGCACCATCAGATCTTCTTCGGGCCACCAGGTGAACTTCGGTTGTCCTTTCTCCCTTCTGGACACACCTAAGGGTCTCCCGAGATGTTTCTGTCATTGTGTGGCTCTTGTTTTACGCTTTCCTCTAAGTTGGGAATTTTTCCCCTCATGAACGCAACAAGAAGAAAGTGGTGGAGGGTCTGGGCCTTGTCCGTTTAGCCTACTCCCTCTGGCTTAACATTAAAAAAAGAGAGATATTATTCAATAAAAAAAAGATAAATAAAAAACCCCCATTCATTATTTTCCAGCAACAACCACCCTCAGTTTCATAGTAATTTTGGGTCAATTCATTTTGGTTGACCTGCATTCATCATACTTTTCATGAATGAGGGAATGAAATTAATTCACTTGACATTAAACAAAACCACTACCTCGAGAACTGTTGGATGAGGTCGCAGTTGTGGAGAGTGAAGAGTCATCGCTCGTTGAAGTCACCATCATTTGTCGATCCTAGATCGATCCCTACAATGACATCCAAGCTTCTGTTCCTCGTCAGTGGAATACATCCCGTTACTTTTCCAGAGGTTCCTCTCTTGATGAGGTTGTGCCAAAAACCCATCCCGAGATCCACTTAAATAGAAGGAGAATGAGAGTTTAATGCAACGTAGCTTAAATGAGGTTCATTAATATGATAATTAATGCACCTCCCATCTCTCAATAGAGTGGTTACAAAAATAATGGTTGAATCTAACAAATGGTTGGACAACTCAGCAGTCCCGCCACTACCACTCAACCGTTAGAGAAAAATAAAATAATAATCACCTGTTATTTTATTATTCTTTTAAAAGTCAGAAAAACTATAATTTTTTTTCTGAACCACTATGGTTTAAGAAAAGCCTCCCTTCAAAGAATCATGGCAGTAAAAATTCAATAGTTCCCTTAGATTTTAATTCTGAGCACCGGTTTAAAAGTAAGAAAATGCTGCCCGCACATTTAATGAACGTAACTTTAAAATATTTAAAAAATTATTACCATTCACCCTTGACCTGCACCAGTCAAGGTTAAGATCTTCCAAAGGGGAACACACCCTTAAGAATGCAACAATACTCTTGTAATTTCAATATGAGTTACTCTTTATAAGTTTAAGATTTTATAATAAAATAATTGTAATTTAGTTATTTTATTTACTGAAAAAAACTAACGTCCACTGGTGGCCCATGCCGGACAAAGATAATATCTTTCTAAATAAAGCATAACTTTATGAGTTCAATGGAGGTCTCAGATTATTAATCTGAGTAATCATTCACGTGTTATCAAAATTTAAATAATAAAACAATTTTTATTTAATTATTTTATTTATTGTAATTCCATTTTAGGGTTTACTCACCGGAGGTCTACGCTGACTAAACTTAATTCGCTCCTAGGTTAAAACCACCATCCTTAAACAATAGTTCCCTAAAATTTCTAATTCGAGCACCCGTTTAAGCATTATTCCACATTTTTACAAAAACAGCTCACATGCACTAATTTAAGCTTAACACATTTTTTGACGGATCATTCTGGGAACTCTGGTCCTCAGAATCACGTGCTGTCAGATTTCAAAGTCTTGTAAAAAAATCCATAAAATATAAAAAAAAATTATACCGAATTCTTGGGTCTTTAAATTCTCCCCACCTTAGGTAATTACAACCCCCAAATCCAAAACAAATGTAAATCAAACAAATGATTGTACTGAGCAGAAATCTGAGCCTCCCACTCCCATGTCCTCTCCTGGAGATTCCCATGTCACCACAAAACTCGCACCAAAGGGATCGACTATCAAAAAATTACTAGCTCCCATCAATCCTTCATCTCCACTAGGAACTCTAAAAAAGTCACCACATCGTCCAAGTCCAACTCGCCCTAGTCAATAACGTGTGATGGATCATGAACACATCTCCTCAGCTGCAGCCCATGGAAAAAATTATGCACCCAATGCATATGTGGGGGAAGAGCTAGGTGGTTCGCCCCCTCGCTAGCTATACTGAGAATCTTGAAAGGTTTGATGAACCTCAGAGATATCGTGATGCCCCGACCATATCTCTGCATTTCTTGTCAGGGTGAGACCCGTCAGAAGACATGGTCTCCCTCCTCGAACTATAAGTGTCTCCATATCCCATTGGAATAAGAACTCAATCTACTATGTGTAGTCTTCAACCTATCCTGGATGATCTACTACTTTCAGTGGTATCCTGTACCAACTCTATTCCAAAAAGTGCTGACTTCCCTAGACCTGTTTAGCATAGATGTGATCTATTCGGTCGCCTGTACAAGGCCTCAAACAGTTCCATGACAACGGTGGAGGGATTTTTATTTCTATACGCAAACTCCACCAGTGGTAGGTGGTCCTCCAAACTATAACCAAAATCCAGAACACAAGCACAATGCTTGTCCTCTAGGTTCTGTATTGTCCGCTTCATCTGACCATCAGTCTAGGGATAAAAAAGTTGTTCTCAAGCATGATAAAACATGGTGATCAGCTTTCACTTGCTAACAAGAGAGGCATCGTGACTTGAACATTAACATCGCATTCATCATCCCTGGCCACCAGTACAAACACCAGAGGTCCTGGTACATCTTCGCTACACTCAGATGTACCGCCAAAGGGGATGCGTGAAACTCCCTCAACAACTTCTATCATAGTGTCATTGGTACCATGGTGCCTCCTCTAAAGAGGACGATGTGCTCCCCACATTCAGAATATACATTAGGAGACTACCGTGAGGATATATTAGCACGTCAGGCCTTGTAGTCAATTTCCCCAAGATATGTCTCCCAAGATTGCTGAAGGATTGGGGGAGTGATAGAAATAGAATGGGGATAAGTTTATCCCTAACTATCCACAGAGGATAACTGCAATGCGACTAGCTGCTATGTCTCCTAACTCAGAAACAGTAACCTAGACCTCTTGCTCAGTGCATCTGTCAACACGTTCCTCTTCTAATGAGTTTATACTATCTTAAAGTCATAGTCTTAGAGGAACTCCAGCCATCGCTGCCATCTCAGGATTAGGTCCTTCTATGAGAAGATATACCTGAGACTCTTGTGATTGGAGTAAATAGTAAACCGGTCTCCCAACTATACCCTCAGCTCCCAGAGCTCCATAGAAGACATCTGGAATACAGTTGAAGATATTAGTGCCATCCCTGGGTAAAATACAATGAAGATGTCCATGTCCCTGTAGGGATATAATCTTGGAAACATCTTTTGAAAGGGTGTTCCTCTACTCTTCCACTAATATTGGGAACTAAAAATTCATGCACCTACTAACATGAGGTCATGGTTGGCCAAATCAAGAGTGATTATATGAACCCTCTTATTCATGAGTTTAACCCATGCTGCATGGGTTTCCGTTTTCGCCAACCAAGGAAACCCCCATTCCAATGTTGTAGATATACCAAAGTTTTGTTTCTTAAAACTGTCAATATGAGCATGAACTGTGGATGACCAGCCCATACCCAAACACACGTCATAAGGCCTTGACGCTGCCACCAAGAGGATCCCACCAAATCTCTCACATCAAGGGTAAGATCAAACCATCTGAATACGTGTGATTATCGAGTCTCCTTTCATAGGTATCTTCAAATGTCAGTGTCAATTCAACTGTCTAATAGGAAACTCCAGGTCTTGAACAATATTAGTGACAAGAAAGAATGATTAGTACCTATGTATATTAATTACGGAATATAGTATTAGACACAGACCGTACATCAAATCATTAATGGATCTCTTGGTCACACTACCTTACCACCTGCAACTACTCCCTTCTCCTATCCTCCTGCTCCCTAAGGCTGCTGAGGACCACATTGGGGAGGTGGTTTTAACATGTCGAATGTATACCACCTCATGATACTCTCATAGCTTCTATTCCATATCTTCTTCCCTATATATTCATCTGTCCCTATCACTTCCTCTTCTCGAAACATTTTACACACCCATGTCTCTGAGACCGACGTCATTTTCCTTCCCTCCCACTGCTAACATTCAATGGCTGTTTCTACTTTTCAAAATAAAATTCAACCACAAAGTCTCTCTCTAGAACCCTAACATAAGTAGGAATGACCATAGGAATAGTGCCAACATGGATGTCCCTAACCACATCTCGCTCAGAGGCCCAAGCCCGAAATCACTGTTTGTATCATATTCATCGAGTACCTGGAATAGTCGGTATGCCTCGATGAATACTTAGCTTCTAACATGTCATCTGTCTAAAGCTGTCGAAGCTCTTGGGAACACATACCCCTTAGGTTTTTATGGAAGGAGACCCCTTCACATAGGAAGGTTCTCAAGATCTGTCCATACAGAAGTCACATCATCATACGTTATGGGTAATATAAACCCTGCCATCGCCCTGCTAAGCCACTTAGAATGCTCACTGCTAGGACCACCACCGGATTTAATGGTTCCCTAGATAAATGGAAACTTAGTATCCACCTCAGGGCAGTCCTTAGCCGCATATGAGTTGGGCTTGCCTCAGAACCTGAGCAGTATCTATCACTGAATCTAATTTAAGGAACAGATCCTATATGTGTCCTCTACCAGTAGTGCCGATAGTAACTACTAGCTAACGTTCATTGGTATCATTGGTACACCACCTAAAGGAACCATCTCGAGAGATAGTCCTGGTACTAAAGCCTCATCACAATGTGGACCATCCTCGTGGTCATGGATTGGAATCCCGGATATCTGCCTGTGTGGGGACAACTTGAAAGAGAATCAAGATGAACCACAATAAATTAGTTATACCTGGTGAACTAACACAAATAGATCAAAAAGAAAACAGAATTTTTAAAACACACACAAATAGTGTTTTTATGTATCGAGTCAGAAATCTGAATTTAGGGTCCTGGTGTACAGATACGTCAGCCCCCACACCCACACAGGACTCCCCGAACTGAAACCATAACTCATGAAACTTAACACTATTGTTCCATTGAAAACATAGAATCTTAGCTCTTCTAGTATAAATGACCTCTTTGGTACCACTTTGTCATGAACAATCCCCCCAGGGCCCATTCCGTTACTACCCCAAGCCCACATTACATAGGCCAGGTGTTGGTGACTAGAACCGAAAAGGCATTTCCCTATAATGGGAAGCCATTGCCTCAAAACTTATACACACACAAACATGAATCACTATCCACCAGCATAGATCAATAGAAGATTTAAGGTTAAACCATAACTAAAAACCACCAGTGAGTGTAATAGTAAACACTGAAATTGAATGGGGGCAGAATACTAGCCCAAATGAAATGAAAATATAGAAAAATGGGAAAATAGCTCCTAAGGTCGTCCGCCAAGGATCCAACTTGAAGGGAAAGTATAGCTCATCACTGTGGATCTCCACACCAATTGGTCACCTCTGTACACCGTATGACAAACACCTATGAGCTCAGTCTAAAATTAACTCTTCAAGGATCAGTCAAGCTGTTCATTGTTTGCACAAGACACAACAAGGTGACGATGAAGCCCTTGCATGGGTGAGTATTAAAATACTCAGTAGGGACCCCGAGACCCCCCGAAGGTCTCCCGGGATTCCACAAAAGAAAAACCACAAAGCATGTTCTCAATCACAAAGCACATAGAAAAAAGAAAAAGACTCAGGTCAAATCATGTATAAATGAGTACATTAGTACATATGATTCTTCATAAGGATAGATCATCTTACTCTATCAAGAGTCACTGATGTTGACCCACACAAGATCGATAGGTACTAAACCCAACAAGACCCACAACAGATCAATAGGTGCTTCTTCACAAAGAATCGATGGGGCTGATTCCCGCAGAATTTGTTGGTGCTGATTCACAAAGAATCACTGGGTGCTAATTCACATAAAATCGCTCTTCATTTTTCACATCTCATCTAGATACTAGATTCTCGCTCATAGTATGCTTATTTTTGGGAGAAACCTCTCCTCAATCCAGTAGTCATATATCAAATAGTACGAATCTCAATGTAAAAGTTACCCAATGATCTGTCATTTCATAAGGTTTCCAACGCAATATACGGTGCGTCAACTGGATGCCTGGTCTATATGTTATTTCTATTTTAGTGATAAGGGCCTCGTTGGATTCGGAGTCGATCCAACCTAGCTGTACTCCAACATTCTCTAAAACTCTTGAGGAGTAAGGAAAAAGGACAGTCTCTGTCCAAGGATCTCAGCACCCTAGACGGTTCGTCCAACAGACATCCGGTTCTCATGATACAACTTTCTTAGCATTTATGGGATTGAGAGGGGTCCAAGTCTGGTCAAACCTAGTCTGGGCCGACCCAATCTGGTTCGGGTCCGACCTGACCCCACTCAAAACAGCCTGGGCTGACCCGGTTGGGGTGGTCTTGGATGGGATGGGCCTCTTAGGTCATGGACCGGCCAGGTCTGCCTTGTATGGGCTCGACCGTAGCTACACGGCCCACCGGCTAGCACAACCCAAGTGAGGGTCGCACGACATGCCTTCCAAACTACTCGAAGGAACCATTCATCTCCTTGATTCGTGGTTCCAGGTGGTGCCAATTGCCTGTCCACGAGACCTTCTAGGTGTGGTTCCCCTTCCGCCTTCATTGCGGCTTCATGCCATGTCCCCCCTCGATCCAGAACAGCTCAAAAGGCTGTTTGACTCTTTAAATTGGGGGCACGACATGGAGTCGCCTCATGACCCGCAGGACCCAAAGGGAGTGGGTCATTGCCTCCACTGTGGTATCGATCCATGGCCTGTTTCACCGCGTCGGGCGATGGTGCGCCACCTCCAGTCTCTACGGATGCCGATTACGGCCACCTGTTTGACCACCGCGACACCGCATTACTCCATGTTTGGCGAGTGCCGGCCACCGCCTCTGCCACCGGTGTCAGCGGATATTTCGCGGGGCATCGGGTGAGATCCGGTGGTTCGTTCTTCCTTCCGGATGCACCTACAGGTCTCCTAGGATGCCTTCGTTATTTTGTGCCTCCCGCTTTCTGCTTCCTATTGAGTTGAAAATTTGTCCACCAAAGAACACAACCAGAACAAAGCATTAGAGGGTTCGGGCTTTGTTTGTTTGACCCATGACCTCGATATTAACATTATAACAAGCAGAAGATTATTCAATTATCTAAAGATAAATAAATAACCCTTGTTTAATCTTTTATTGCAACAACCACCTGTAGTTTCATATGAATCATGGGTCAACTAATTTTGGTTGACCCGCGTTCATCATGCTTTTCAAGAATGAGAGAAATAAACTAATTCACTTGAATTTAAAAAAAACCCTACCTCGAGAATTGTTGGATGAGGTCAAAGCTGTGGGGGGTGAAGAGTAATTGCTCGTTAAATTCTTCAGCCTTCATCGATCCCGGATTGATCCATCCAATGACATCTAAGCTTCTGTTCCTTGTTAGTGTAAGATGTTGTAGTACTTTGCCAGCATTTTCTTGCCTGATGTAGTCATTTCAAAAACCCATCCCATGCTCCATTTAAATAGATAAGGGATGATAGTTTAATGAAATACAACTTTAATTATGTTTATTAAAATGATAATTAACGCACCTCCTATCACTCAATAGAGTGGTTAAGAAAATAATGGGTCAAGCCATTAAATGAATTGAAAAATCAACAGTCCCGTAGCTGCCGCTCAACTATTGGAGAAAAATAAAATAACAATTACATGTTATTTTATTATTTTTTAAATGTTTGAAAAACTATCTTATTCTACCGACCCACTACGGTCGAAGTGACACCTCCCGTAAGCAAATCCTGGGGATGCAAATTCAATAGTTCCCTCAGATTTCAATTCCGAGCACCGGCTCAAATGTTAAAAAATATGGCCCACATGTTTACTGAATGTAAATTAAAAAAAGATAAAAAAATTATTAACAGTCACCCTCGACCCACTCTAGTCGAGGTTATGCTCCACCTAAGTAGAACACTCCCTCACGAGCTCAATGGTACTCTCAGATTTTTAATCCAAGTTATTGTTTAGATGTTAAGGATTTTACAACAAAATATTTTTTACTTAATTATTTTATTTACGGAAAAAAACTAACATTCACTGGAGGCCCACACCATACAATGTTAGTATATTCCTAAGGAAATAATAAACTCTTGAGTTTAGCAGTGGTATCTAATTTTTAATTCGAGTTATCATTCGTGAGTTATAAGCATTTGAAAAATAAAATATTTTTTATTTTATTATTTTATTTATAGTTATTCCATTTTCGGGTTTTCTCATTGGAGGCATGCACCGACTAAACTTAAGTTGTGCCAAGGGTAAACCCACAATCTTGAAGGCAACAGTACCATCATATTTTTAATCTGGACACCCATTTAAGATTTATTCTACTTTTTTTTGGAAAACTACTCACACGTGCTAATTTATGCTTAACAATTTTTTTTATGGATCATTCTGAGAACTCCGGGCCTTGGAATCACGTGTCTTTAGATTTCGTGGTCTCGTAAAAAATTTCATATAATTAAAAAAAATTATACATAGTTTTTGGGTCTTTACACTATATCAATATCATCTGTCATTAGATATATACCAGAAAATCCATTAATTTTTATAAAATTTCAAAAACTATCTAATCAGTAAAAACATATATATTTCAGATAAACATTTCTATGAATTTTAATTTTCATTTTATCCTATAATAAATAACAATTTCAATTATCATATGAAATCAAGTGGAATGTTTCATTTCAATAGGAATTTTTAAAAAAAACCATAGAAGAATGTGTATATAATATTTATTAAAAAAAATTATATATATTAGAGTAATAATGAAACTTAATAATTTATAAAATGGTGAAAAAGGATATTAATCCATATATGTTGAAAAAACTCATTTTCACTTTGAAAAAAATATAATATAGCCATATATTAATTGTAAAAATGATTCATTTTAATGATATTTATTGAAATTATATAGTATATTGGAAATAAATTTTGAATTTCGGTATGTATAAATAAGATCATGCATGTAATTTTTGGAATAACATATATATGGATGAAAAATATTGGAAATAGAAACATGAAAATCAGTTAATGAAAAATCACTCACCTTGAGTCCCATCTTGTTACATATATAACTTATTGTCTGGAAAATAAAATTGTATTAATTTTCAAGTTGTTGAAGAAAAATTTCCATTTTTATTCCATTATCATTATCCTATTTATATAAATTATGTCCATTCTTCATCTAATTACTAAAACTATTATGATTATGTTCAACGTTTTGTGGATGTTCAATCATAATAAAAAAACAGCTTTGGTAGATTGGATGTTGTCAATGTTTTAATATTTCAATCATCTATAGAATATTAATAATTACGTAATTATAATTCATTAAAATTAAATAAAATTTTAAATCCATCCATTAAATGTGGACCTGAATAATGAAATACATCATATCATGGAGGGGGTAGTTCACACGTACACATGAGGGACATTCCAAATTTCTGCATGGTGGAAATGAATTAAAATACATAAATTTTTTCTTTTTATGAATATTAATAATCTTATAAAGGTAATATTTAATCATTTTTTACATCCTTATGACTATCCCAGTGAGGTGGTATCATACAAAAAATTACATTGCTTCATACAGGTGGTAGTCCACACGAATTCATGAGTGATGGTATCAATTTTCCAACAGATGAAAAAGTAATAAGGAATGTAATATAATATATTAACACAAGAATATTTTTTCTCATAAACATCATATATATATATATATATATTTTATCTACAATTTAAAACTAGTATATGAGGAAGTGATGATAATTAACACATCGTTATACTGAGATGGTTGTTTTTACATATACACGACTAATGATTTAATTTTGCATTAGATTCAAAAGTAAATAAAAACTCATTGAAAAATTAACATAATAAAATTATAGTATACGTCTTAAACTAATGTTATCATATTATCATTTTTAAAGATTATTTCATGGAGGTAGATGAGGAAATAAATATAAAAACACCCAGTAAATAGTTAAACATCTTATTCGAGAAACCTTCACTGGATTACTACTTAAAACTTATAGGTAGTTATTTTTGTTAGACATGTACCTTTAGGATTATGGAGTGAAATTTGTAATGGGATTTGGGTAGTTATTTTTTGATCTATACATCCAAATATGTTGGAGGAACAGAGGAATGGGGATTCCATTTTATAAATTTGGAGAGTGGCACATTTGTATTTTTTTAAACTATTAAAGATTATAAATGTACTAATCAAGGGATATTGGGTCAAAAATGATAAAATTCATAATATAAAGTAATAAAAGTAAAAATATATCAAGTAATATGTTTTAATATGAAATTTTATGGCCTTAGCACACATTTTTTACATCGATTAACGTTATTTTCCCTTTAACATGGTGACAAATATTTAACTTGGTTACTATTCAATAAAAAAGAAAGCATGAAGTTATACTTATTACTAAACATTAAATAATTAATTATAAATATTAACAATATTTTTAATTACTCAATTTTTATAGGTGGAAGAAATTGATTTTAATATACGGGTGAAAAATGCAATAGAAAATATTTTTTTTCTTATAAATATTTTAAGCATAAAAATGAACTTATACCAAAATCAGATTTGATGATGATTAATTTATTACTATTTTGATAATATTAAGTCAAATTTATATTATGTTATTTTATGAAAATAAAAAATATAGGGGGATTTTTAATTTTTTTTATTTAATGAAAATAAATGATAGTCTTTCAAAGATCATTATTTTTCCCTATTGACATAAGAATAAATATTTTCAAGAAAATATAGAAATTAATCTTAAGATATACTTGATTTGATAATATCAAGAATTAATTCTATTTTACAGTGATTAATTTCAAAAATCAGAAAATATTACTTTTAAAGAAAACCATATAATTCAAGGAATAAATTATTTAAATAAAATAAATTCATATTTATCTGAAAAATTTCAATTTTTTTGCCAAACTAGGATGAATATTAATTCATAAAATCTAATCATGAATATTTTTAAGACCTTAAACTGATTCTTTATTATAATTAGTTGGGTTGTTATAAATATTTTATATATGAATAACATAACAATATTTTAGTATATATATGATACCAATTCGATTATTCTAATATGGTTATAAGAAATCTTGAGGAGGTGAAAAAAATATCAAAATAGACCGGAAAAGAGTTTTTTTTCTTCTTCATGTATCTTATATTAAATTGGAAAAAATTCATTTATAATAGTGGTTTAAGGTAACACTTTGAGATTAAAAATATGGTATGAGATGTGTGAAAATGTATTTGGTTACATGGTTTAGAGAAAATAAAACACATATATTCCCTTTCAAAGGTTAAATTATACCCCTTTCATAAGAAAAAATGGAATTTTAAAAAATATAAAGTAATTACGGAAATTAAATGTAATTAGTAAATTCGAATATAGATAATAAATGGAAAATGGATTCCATTTTTGACTAATTTATATCTTACATACCATCTAATAATATCTAAATTATATTTAAATGAATTTATGAAATATTATTTAACAATAAATTTCTTCAATGTCATTTTTGGGACTATCTGCATAATTTTACAATAATGATATCAAGATAAAATGGAAGTTATAATATGAATATTTAAAACATTACATACCATTCATTTTTATACATAAAAATATTTCATGGTCTACTATTTATTAAACAACAATAACTTTTAATATTCCGGAAACTACATATTTTTATTTCCCCCTACTAGCATAGGGATTGAATCAGTGATGCATAAGCATTCAAGGTTACTACAGTACTACCAAAAACTGAAAATAAATTACAATCTGAAAACTAATTTATTCATCATAATTTTTATCATCTAAATTTTTCCATATAATGTTTCAGTCTATATCCTAATCATGATAAAACAATAAGTGAGAGTGAGTGAAATTTTAGAATTACTCTAAACAAAAAATAAAATAAAACTTGTAATCAATGAAAAATGGCACCAAATTTCTTTATTCTATAGTCTAATATTATTATGGTCAAAATAAACCCATATATAGAAATAAATAAAATGTTTGAGAAATTTGGGTAGCATATCCCATTGTTTTGACCTTAGTTAACGCATATGACCCCTTACTGTGGTGATAATCTTTTACCATAGTTACAATTAACTATGGTTAAAAATGAAATGGACCATATTTGATAATTTTAATATTTTTATCCATGATATGGTATCCATATTATCGTATTTATTTTCTAAAAGTGATGAAAATAAATTTTAATATAATTTCACAAAATGCAATAAAATCCCATTTTTTTTAAAAACGACTCTTGAGAAAAACGTTTTTATACCAGAATCATTAAAAATTTTGATTATAATTTTAGTAATTATATTTTTTAAATAAAAATATAATTATTTGAATTTATACTCAAAATAAAACCAAATATAAACCTCTGAAATATTGATTAAACGAGAAGTATGAAAAAAATTTATTTGAATAAAAACATTACTTTGATTTTGAAAATGTAAAACATGGACTTATAAGCTCAAAATTATATGATTAAATTAATTAAATTAATTACAAAAAATCTATTTGGTCTATAAAAAATTTTCATATTGAATCAAGTCATTGTTATATCCTGATAATTTCATAAAATAGAAAATATTTTTATAATTACAAGTTTCACTATTCATCCGACAAATAAACTATTTCTAAAAAATACAAAAAATTCACACTAAGATAAATTTTAATTAATGAAAATGTAAATATAATCATTTATTAAAATTAAATTTCTTTAAATCTATAATTTATCTTTCAAATGAAAAAAATATACAGCAAACCCTCTTTTATTGAAAAATGTCATCGTTAATCTATAATTCTTGTTAACCATATTTTATTTAATTATGATAAAAATAAATAGAGTATGTTTCTACTGGTTATAAAATAATTTTATTAGGAAATAATTTATAAAAATATTTCATAATGTGTTTTATACTATTCATACTCACCAATCCAACGACTTGGCTATATAAATCATTTTTAAAGGACAATATTTAATAGTATATTATTGTTAATTTAATATCAGTGTTGGGTATGGAACATACTATAAAAATGTATTAATTTAATGTATAATTTAATATTGAAATATCATGTTATTACATTATTCCCCTCTTATGAAAATTTAATTCTCACATTCTGAATTTGATTCCACCATAATGAATGTATCCTAACCAAGGTATAATATTAGGTTTAGATTTTTTAGGATAGGTAATTTATATGTTAATAATAAGAAACATGGTATCTCATCAATATTTATAAAATTATGTATGCAACATTATAATACCCACACATGTAAATGGGATACAAAACACATACCTTGATAGTTGAGCACTATTTTGCACATATGACTCAATGAATATAACTTCATCTTGTTTGAGTTTTGGAATTATTTGACAATAATGATTGAGAATATAGAAACATACATACATGAATAATTTATATTAAAAAAGTTCAATTTAATCCTATTTTTTGTTTTTGAGTATTTTCCCACTTATGATTCATCTCATATTCTATAAGATCAATACCTAGGATATATTGTTTTATTACTAGATTAATTAAACTATCATTTAACATATCATAAGTTACATAAAGTTATAAAATATTATTCCAAATATTTATATCAATTATCCAAAACCAAAATGGGTAAAATATTTTAAGATACCATTCAATATTAATAAATCATCATTTGAAAAAAACAATACATTAATCTCTCAAGTCTCCAAAGTAACAATAAATTTTCAAGTTAAATCATTCCATAAATAACTAATGTTAAAAATCTTCAAAATATGTCATACTAAAATCAAATTACAATTATTAGAGTTATTTAAGAACATATTCTTCCAAAATCAACTTAAATTTTATATCAAAATAACATAATAACTCATAATGTCACATACTAAAAATTTATATTCTTTTATCATATGTTTTAAAAAACATTCTAATATTTTCAAAAAATAACATGAATCGCCATAAAATAGAACCAACTTAATTATTATATACATCAAAAGGGTTGTTGATTGTATATTAATCAAACAATATCATTCATTTTTATAGAAAATATCTAAATAGATAATAAAATCATTGACATTAATCCTATAATATTCCCAGAAAATATAGTGGTCATCTTCAAAAAAAATATTAACAAAATTATAACCAAATCAAATTTCAATCAATTTCACTCTATATGATAATACATATGGTCTCAAAAATAAAATAACCAATTTATCCCAATTAACCATAATTACCTAAAAAACAAAGATCATATTAACCAAAATGGTTATCTTTACCATAAATATTAAATTTGAATAATTAAATTCATTACAAATTACCTACCACATAAATCAAATAATAAACCAAATGGTTACATATCATCCTCAATCACATATTAATACATGATATAAATCTCACAAAAATATCATTAATAATCTTATAATAAAATTACATGAGGCCTTAGAGAGGGTATCTACACTTTTGATCATATGAACCTCCTTAAATTTATCAACCCTTTAAAAATACAACTGCATCATAACTTTTGAAATCATATATGTAGAAATCTCAATTAATCATGTTTTTTATAAACCATTCACATTTTTTTTCAAATAATTCTTTAATAATTTCTTCATACAATAAAAAATATGTGTTGTGTCTCAATATTCATCAACATTAATCTAATGATGTTTACTACTTTAATACTATGAAAAACTAATCAAATAATTCAAATAATTTATATTTTATTATTAGTTTTTTTATCATTAGTTTCATTGAATATGAAATTTTTAGACCTTTATTTTTCATGACCATTATAATCTCCATAATGTGATTTCCTCATTAGTAATCAATTTTTACAATGCTTGTACTCTCTACATTTTAAACACTCATTAAATAACATGGAATGAAATTTAGCCCACTTATTGAATTACACACAATCATAATTTTATGTGGAATTTTATTAATCTAGAACATCCATAACCATATATGTAACGCCAACATGTTCATTTGAGACATTTACCAAGGGTAACACTCACACATTCTTTACATGTGGAAAGTTAAATCTTTTTAACTTCATGTTTTTATCACCTAAACTCCTATAAAAATACACTTCTCTATTAGTTGGTGTGTCTAAAAACACACCACGTATCTAGTTATCAATCATAAACTGAGATAGATTGTTTTTAATGGAAAAAAATGTTTTCAATCCATCTCTTATCTCAATTAGTATATTTTTCATACAACCACCACAATTGACTTTACATTGATTGATTACTCAGTTCCTATTGTTTTTTTTCCATTTTGTAAAATGAAAAAACATTATTGTGAGTATATAAAACAAAATAATAATAAAAAATTATTATTTAAATTATAAATAATAAGATATCCATAACGATGTTATTATTTATTCAAAACATTCCTTCTTATAATAAAACCATAATTTTACATAACATACATTATAGTTATAACCAAATTCTAACAAATAATCCCAAGTAATATTACTAACCCATATTGTTTTATTATTAAAAATATTCTAAACTATAATGTTTTGGAAACCATTTCATTTATATAAACTACATTTTCCTAGACACATATAACGACATCTAGTTCTTGAATCATAATCTATAAATGTAATAATTGAGAACAACTATCACGGACCAAATTTTTTTACTCCCATAATTGAAAATTAAAAATCCAATACTGGGTGGTATATATCTTAGAGAACATTTAGTTTTATTATTTTATATAATTAGGAAATATTTTACATAAAAAGTGGCCACCTCCACTCAGGGTATATTTTTTTCCATAAAAAGGTGGTTTCTATGATTACACTCATATTTTCATTTATGATATTTTTTCTTCATTCACTATGTGTATCAATTTAATTGATATAAAAACTAAAAATACATAAGATATACAAGAAAAGAAAATTTATTACATAGGATGAATAAAACAAATCTTAAATAATGGATATAAATATAAAATAAATTCATTAATTCACATTAATTTTATAAAAACAAATATTACAGTTTTTGTTTACTCATAATACAATATGGGTTAAAAAAAACCACTTAATTTCTATTTAATTGAACATTTTACCTAATGTTCATAATAAGAAATTCCATAACAATACATAAGGGGAATATTATAATTCATGATTGTTTCTTTAAATATATGAATGTTTTCCTCAGTAAAAACATCTCACTGTTAGGAGATCATAAAATTTCATTTAAATCAAAATATCATTTTTATATCAAATTATATTAGTATATTTCTAAAAAAACACATCAAAAACGTGATGATCAAATATAAAAGGTGTTTTTAATAAATATTCACACTATAAGAATAATGTCTCTAGGACTCGACCCTGGGACCTGCACCCCACACCACTTCCCCCTGCCACCCCACATTAATAACTTGATGAAGAAATATATATAAGTAAACTATTTAGAATAATCACATAGATAGTGAATAATTATTTCACAATTTTGTAATTAATAATTTCATATAACATAATACAGCTATCAATTCCTTATATCTAGAAACCATACATAATTGGTAAGGAATACTACAAATACTTCTGCTTGTTTTTCTCATGATACCTACCAATGCATCAAGGGGATATCTAATATCAAATCCCTCACATCACTTACTAAGTAAAATTAATCCATCATATAAAAATATTGAATGAAAAATACAATACATAATCAATATATATATCAATATTTAAATATAAACATAATGAATTTCAATACTTTCCCTTGTAAATGAAATAAATCTTTTATTAATTTTTATTTACTTTACAACATATATAATAAAGAATAATTATTTTTCAATATTAAAATGAATACTGAAAAAATATATACTAAAATCATTCACAATGGTTCTAAAGGAATCATGTTAAATATTCAAATCATCTTCTCTAGAAGTTTCAAACTTGGTGCGCCGTTTGGCCCACTAGTTGTGTAGTGAGCAATGATTGAGTTTATACACAACCAAACTTTTTTTTGTTTATTACCCATAGTTTCAAATGCGATAGAGCCTTCATTAATATTATTAATATATATAGAGGCCCTATTTCTAGGAAACAACCAATATTTATATAAATTAAATATTAAGATATTGAAATAGATGATTTTTTATAAATTCCTTATTAATAAACCTTGTAAAACAAGTGATAATATTAATTGATTTTAAAATGATTTCAAAAAATAAAAGTTCTAAGAGCTATGGGAATATAACTTCCACTCAAATTATAATTATACATATTTATTAATCTTGAAAATAAATAATTATAGTGATAGTGGGAAAATGTGGCCATTTGATAAAGGTCAAATAATTGTTTTTTTGTTTTACCGAAAGTCAAAGTTACCAATACATGAATAATTGAAAATATTTCATTTTAAAAAAAAGTTAAGAAAGTAAAATATAATTGAAAATGAACATTAAAAATTATTTAAGCATAAATAAGAACATTCTTGAAACATTTACGAAACATGGACATGGAAGAAAACGATTCTTAGTATTTTTTTTAATTATTTTTTAAAGAGAAATATATTTCCACATGTCACAAAACGTTTTGTATGTTAACTAAATTCATGTGTTGTAAATGAGGACATATAATAAATACATATCAGAATCCTAATTATAATTATCTTAATTTACTTCATTCACTTGTAAATTCATTATTAACTAATTTTGAAATTGTTTGGATTAAGAAAAATATTTATTTATCAACATTTCAGTTTTTATGTATGTTTTGGTTTAATGATTCAAAATCATGCATCTTGGTGAAGGATTTAAAATTTACCTATCATTAATATTTTAATAAATATTATATTTATCTATTATATATACTAATATAACCGTCTATGTAAGTATATTTTGAAACTAAATTACATACCTATATAAATATATAGGTTGTTCACACACCTAATGAGGTTTCCATTTTTCAAATGGATTGAAATAAGTATAATTAAAAACAATAAATAATTAAACAATCATTAATATATGATAATTTTCATATATTGATTTTAAATATTTCCTTATGACCAACCATGTAATCTAGAAATTAAAAACTAATCATATCACCTTATAGAGGCAGAATTCCACATGTATATACAAGAAACGATATCATTTAACAAATTATCTGTGGATAACAATGTAGATAATATTTTACATCTATAGAATCACAATTGTTTTCATAAAAATCAAATATATCAAATAAATTAATCTTCATAACCATCCATGTGATCTATTATACAAAATAATATTCCTTATTTAATGGAGATGGTAGTAAAAACATATTCTTGAGTGCTATTTTAATTTTTCAATAGATGGAAATATGCTATAAAATTAGTACACCCTCAACAAAAAGAATGTCAAAATTTTAAATTTACCAATTTAAATATTCAATAATGGTAATAGAGTATTTGTAGGAGGTGTAAGAAAAATTAAAGATAAAATAGACCAGTAAAGACATTTACCCTTCTTGGGATATTCTAATTTTGATTGAACTTCAGGACTTTATAGGAATGATTTATTGAAGTGACCCATGAATTGAATATTTAAATATTACATCAATTTAGAAGAATTATCAATAAAATTTACAACAATATAGTGCCAATAATCATAAGTATTTTTTTAATTGGAGACCATATACATAATCAACATGGTGCAAAAAGGATATTGAATATCCATAATGAGAATATTCCATCGTAGTTACCTTCATACATATAAAATATTATTTTTTTTTAAAATTTATAACATGGGGAAAATGAAAAAAATGGTGTTATCAAATTTTTATTTTTGGTAAACATGATATATACTAACTGATGATCATATCCAATCATATGATGAAAATTAAGGTTTTAGATCATGATAATAACTTATAATTCTCATACACAATCAGCGATAGATCATAAATCATAGGACATGGAATGAATCTTTATCATTTATTACGACAAGAGACATATGAGCGAGGAATCATAATTAATCAATCATGATACCTAAGATCCTAACATAAAAATAATAACATGTCATATGAATTTTATACAACAATGATAATGACATAATATCATAATAATATATTAATAATCATACATTCATCATTGATTAACCTAAAGAGGATAATTCCAACACTATCTTATAAGAAACCTAAATCTCATTAAGTTTTTCATACCTTAAGAGTTTATTAAATATTTCATATTACATAAGCTAATTAAATCCACCATCTTTTAGGAGTAACTTATCTATATCATATTATATTTTTTCTCTAACTCCATCATTAGTACCCAAAGAATTGGAAGGATATATAATTCTTGTCCCACCCTTCACATTATAAAAATTACATTTTTGTGTTCCAAATGACTATAAAAAATTTATCATTTCATCATATAATATCCCCTGGATTCTAAATATGTTTCATAAAACATATCATCATTACATAATCATTATCTATCTAGAGAAATTAATTACTCGATAGCATAAGATCATACATTATATCTTTGTAGCTTAATTAGCCTTTGAGAAAGAAAAGGGTTTCATTAACTCATTCTAATATCATCATCATCGTATATCAAACATAAAATTGGATTTATTAATTATAAAATATACCATTTGAATCTTAAAAATCCTCAAATTATGTTGACATAGATGAAAAATATCATTTAAAAAATAATTTAAAAAATAATTTGAAAATAAATTAAAAACAAAAATTTTATTCCGGAGAATTTCATAATAATAATTAGAAGAAAAAATGGAAAATGCATTATATTTAAACAAACTTCAGTATTTAAAAATTAATATTCATGAATATGTAAATACATTATAGTGGGAAAATAATTCAATTTAATATATGTTAAAAGATAACATTCAGTTCACACTTTTGAAAAAAGACAAAAGATATTCATATTTAAAAACATTGAAAATATTAAAATTATTAATTTTTAAATAAAGAAAAAGTTAGTAAAAAAATTTATAAAACATTTCTGTTTTGATAAATGTTTCTATGAAATATTTTTCATAACATGGACATGGAAGAAAAACATTCCCAGCCAAAAGAGGATAAATAAAGCCATATTTTCTTAAAAACCATTTCATGATAGTTTCAAGTAACAATAAGTAATTTTTTTACATTTACCTAATAATTAAATAAATAAAAAGGGATAATAATACATATAAATTTTATAGGTTAAGGATTATATAATTCTCCTCAATGTAAATTTAATATAGAGAATCCCAAATGGAAATGACATTACAAAAAAAATCTGTTACCTAAAGTTTATTGTTTCTTCATATGAGGATAGTATCATGTATAATAATTTTATATTAATTATATATTTATATTATAACCAAATTAAAAATATATATTACTATATATCATTCCATTATAATTTCTAATTACCCTTTTTATTAACAAATCTTCTATAAAATTGTTATTCTGGTGAAAACAGGTTTATTTTCCATGGAAGTTTTGGTCCAAACATTCTAGTTATTAAGCCTTAACCAATTTTTCATCATCTATAGATTCTAAATCATTTCATATATATTATATTTATTCATTATATTTACTAATATTAACATTTATATAACATGGTTGTTGAAAATAAATTACATAGATTTTTTGTGATGGTTGTCTCTACGTACACATGAGTGATGTTTCCATAATTTGATAGTTGTAAGAAAAGAAAGGTAAATAACAATTCATTTTTAAAAATCATTATTATATCATTATAATATATATATATATTCATTAAATATTCCATTATAACCATAATGTAAATAATAAATGAAAAACAAATCAAAATGAATCGTGGAGGTGGTAGTCCACACGTATGAACAACAACTGTTTTCATTTTCCAATGGATTAGAATTAAATGGGGTAGATAATATATAAAAATTTTCAAATAATAATTATTTTATAAATATAGTATATAAATATTAAATCTGTTATAATAACCAACCATGAAATGTGAGGAAAAAAAATAAGATGCATCACTTCAGAAAGATGATTGTCCACAAGTATGCGCAGGCAAAGCTCTCATCTATCATTAGATTGAAAAGGTGATGAAAATGGTTATTATATGAAAAAAAATATTAAAGAAACTTTATTTCATGGTTTATAACTAAAATATACACTTAATATAACCCTATAATATCATGATACCTTGCGTATTTTAGTAATTATGTATGTAGAATAAGACTTGAAACAGAAATTTAATAACATAAAATAAAACTCCATAACATGCCATTAAATTTACATGATAATATAAATATATATGGGATAAATTTAATTAATTATTAAGAAATATGTGAGAAATAAAGAAGTGTAAAGGATTATTGAATGAATAACCTTAAATAATTAACACATTTTAATAAATAAAAATATCAACGGTATATAAATGGTGTGAGAATCATAACTTGAATATGAAATAATATTATAAGATGATAACATGGAGGAAATATTGGAATATTTAAATGATATAAAAAACTTTATCATAAAAAATATTTAAGGATAACCATCAATATATCATAACATAGTGTTTTTAGGATAACCTAAGATGAACTATAGATAGTATTTAATGAGATAAAAACGTTACAAAATGTGTTGGGGGACTATAAAATTCTAGTACCACCCATCACATTCGTATCACACTCATTCATAACTATTCTCCATAGATAAATAAAAATATGGCCATAATTCATCACATGTTATCTCATTATTAAAAATGTAGGGTTATATACACATATCTCCCCAGTCAATAAATTATAGGTAAATTTTGGTGAATACAATTGAGTTAAATTTGGGATGGGTATTCACAATACTAATGTTTTCCAGGGAAAATCATTGTATAATTTTAGTTTCATAACAGAGTCATGAAGAATCATGGAATGGTTGAATTAGAGTTTAATGGGTCTCTTATCAATTGGTAATCATAAAGATAGTAATATGGATGTGTAACAAAATATTCTAAATTGATCAATTAGATGAAATTGAATAATATAAAAAATGTTCCAAAAAAAGAGCAGAAGGATGGGATCAAATACATTGATAGGTTGATTCTAAAAGGATGGAAGTATATTATTATAATCTAGGTTATAACTTCAGTTGGATCTATAAAATATATATTTTTTTGTTTCAACATATCAAAATACATTATTTTGAAACTCATTATATAATCATATATAAAATAATAATAAAAATGATTAATATAATAGTTATTTTATAAAAAAAATAAACATATAAATATTTATAATATTATGGTTAGGAGATATAAGACCTTCTTAAACCAATATATTCCCTAAGGGTATGGTGTGTAAGGGTGAGATTTTATTTTAATGGTTCAGTGAACATGGGTTTTCCCATGATCTTGATGAGCTTGAACTTCTTAAGTAACTAGTTTCTTTTATCCTATACTTCTTGAATCATGATATAGAATTACAAAAGGGGAAATCATTGTGATGTTGTATCCATTAATATCTCTAATAAATTGGCTTTATAAGAATGATCTTATAGCTCAAGGACACCACATACTTTTTTGGTGTTAATTTTATCTATCAAAACTATATATATAAATTCAAATTATATGATCACTATAAAATGACTATACTATCAATGGTTATGATATTTAATATACTTTTAATTAAAATTTGACCTATCATATTATGATCAAATACCCAAAGCAGTTCATCTGTTTTCTAAAATTCAATGTCTTAATAAGTCATTTACTTTTTTAAAAATGGAATTTAATTTATAATTTCTCAAAGAATTAAAATATTTCCATCATCATAAATTTCACCCATGAAATTTCATTTATACACTGAAGTTGATGTTTTTAATTCTATTTTGTCACCTCTTATAATTCCCAAGACGCTTCCTCAATAAATATTGTTCAATCACAATAATTTAACAAAGTGATTTGTTGTGTTTTTATTACAGAATATCCATGATCTATGATATTCACTAACCACTCATTATTTGAAAGGTCATTCACTAAAGATACCACATCTAGATACAGTTCATGTGAGGCATCATGTATTTACTTCCACAATAGGGATACATGGAATATATCATGAAATTGATATAAGTTTAATTGTATTTATAGTTGATAGGACACCACTTTGTTGCAATCAATGATCTCATTAGGGTCAAAATATCATGGAATAAGATTTACCTTTTTCCTAAACCACATGAATTTCATCCATGATGATATATGAAGGAACAATTTATCTTTAACTTCAAACTATAGATCACATCGATGGTTTTATACATATAATTTTTGTCGACTATGTATAAATTTCTTATAAAAATAATTTTTTGACCCTTCTATGTAATCTATTAGATAAGATATGGTCCTATCAGCTTTGAATTTAAAACATCATTCTTACATTTTGATGTTCTATATCTCATTCAATACAGATCCTCATCCTGTTTCATTTAAATTTTAGAATGAAATTTTTTTTATAAAAAATTCTCTAGGGGAAGGTGTTGATACCAAAATCCTTTAAAGTACATTTTACATGATCTCAACATATCGTTGAGAGCTTGAATGGTTATTTAAAAATAGAAATTATTATAATAGTGATAATCCATTATGAAGCTCATATATTTAACCAATGATTACTAAAGATTATCCAAAACATCAAGGTAAAAATAAAATCCAGATCATATAAAATAGAGAGTGGAACTCTATTTAGTATTTCCTCTTACCTTATGTATATCATGTCATTTTGGTTATGATAGAAGTATTCATTACTACAAATGATATGTTCTTACATCATAAGATGATAAACTACCACATAGATGGAATAATTTCCTTTAGATGTGTGGGGGAGTCCTATGTTGATATATATTTATTTGTTTTCCCATTACCATAGAGGAAAGGGAAATTGGTTCATCATACCTTTATAACCATATCTTTCATCCATGACTTGATTGTATAATAAGAATTGAGAAAAAAATTCCATAATATCCATTTTCATGTTATCCCATCATCAAATTTTCTCAAATCTATATTCATCCTTATGAATCCCTGATTAATAGAGATGGATAATCAATGCACATCATCCATAATTTCCTTCTCCTTTCCTTGATTTGATGGGTCACATATCCGGTTTTAAAACCATAAAACTCCATCATTAGAAAAGATGAACTCTAGAATAATTTCTACAGTGTTTGTTTTCACTTCATAACCATTATGTTCCTCCTTTATCCTCATAGGAATGGATGTTTGAGTCATTATTTTATAAAGGAATGATGTAGATTCATTTATTATTCTTATGTATATCCCTTGAATTTTCATGATGATTGGATCCCTCAAAATATTCATCTTGGATTGGGTTGTAGGATTCTCTTACATAGAGAACATGAATCTTTGATGACCCTCCTAGGATGGTATTTTATTAATCAATAATAATCCCTAATCATCTATAACTACCTTAATTAGTGAATATATAGCTCATTTTGGGTGAATGTATACTTGATTATATTATTATATGTATTTAGGTAACAGTTCTCCTCATTGATATAATGTCATCAAATAGTCAACAAAAAGAACATTGTATCCAAATATAGATCATGTGTTTTTTAGTTCTAATCATATATCTTTAATTAGTTATATGAATAAGCTATCCCTTTTTCTCTTTTGTGATTCAAAAAAAAATTACTTTTCTGGACGTATCACTATAGATAAATATCCTTCAACAATTTTGGGTAATGTCTGAGCAATTTTAGGAATAAGCCCTTACTTCAGATCTTTAAACCATTCTTCACATTCATCATTCTATAAAAACATCTTCTCCTTCCATGTTATCTTTGTTAGTGATCTAAAAAATTGTCAAAATATTCTCAAAATTCAATTATAGTAGATAATAAAATGATATTATGGTTATCTGTCATAGAAACTACACTGAGACATCCTTCCTTTGCATATTCTTTTTAAGGATTAATAGATATCCTTTTACTGGTGATAACATGACCTATTAATGTTACATTCTCTATCTAGAGCATTAATTTACTATACATTGAATATAAATTTTTTCTTTTCAAGCTCCTCAATACAACATTCAAATTATCCCCATGTTTCTACTTTATTTTGGAGTAGATATGTATATAATATATAAAGTATATGAAAAACCTATCAAGGTAAACCAAAAAGACTATATCCATAAATTCCTTGAAGATAAATAAAGAATTACTAAGTCATTATGGCATTAATATGATCTTTAAGTACCCATATCTTATAAAAAAAATTTGTTTTGGTGATATCCAACTTTTCCCCATTAATTTATAATATCCATAACAAAGAAATACCTTTGATATATTCTAGGATCCTCATAGTTTATATAAAAATTCATCAATCCATGTTAGATGATACTTTTTATTTATCATGAAGTTATTGCTTTCTTAATAATCCAGGTAGAGGTGCATTGACCCATAATTTATCTATATGACTAGGATAGGTGCATCCCCTAGTAAGGCACGTGGAAAAATAAATTCCTTTTATAGATTCTCACATATATTTTTCTTTAGTTTCACAAGTTCACTAATTTCCATTCTATATAGAGTTTTGTATATTTGAAAATCTAGAAGTATAAACTCTATGGAGAACAGAACCATGTATCTCAGATGAAGTTAAGAAAATTCTTCAAAAACCACATCAACAAAATCCTTTACAATGGGAATATAATCCATGATTATCATTTCCATAGACACAACCATTATGTATGATACACATACTCATGTAGAAATAATATCCATTCTTGATATGATGATAACAAATGAGATACATCTTACAACTTGAAATTGAATAGAATGAATGAGTGATTTTTTATAGAGGGGGATTCCCATCTATTAGAAATTTATGTTTCCTTTATACTAGGAAACCTAACCCATTCCCAAAATAGAAATGAAATATTCTAAAGGTGGTATCACAAGGTTTATAGGGAAATTTATAACACACAAATTCTGATAGGTGATGAGTCACAAACATGGGTTGCACTAATTTCCCTATTTCCTATTTTAATAGATAAATTGACATATTAGATTTACAGTGAGATTTTCATAACTATTCTAAAAATTAATAATATTAAATAATGAATAAAAATATTATTAAAAAGTATTTTTTATATCCTTGAATGAATAACTAGTGTATAATTCATTGAATCATTATTAGGACCCCCTTAGTGGTAGGAATTTCATAAGATCTCCCTTTCACTACGTGACTTATTTTTTGTTGTAATCTATTTTTTACAAGAAAAACATTTCATAGATCATTAGTTTTCATATTTTCAATTTTCAATATAGTTTTAACATTGGGAAATAGGTATAGGGTTGACTAGATATTTCCATTCTACCATCACCTTGGTGGGTTTGACTCGTTAGAAATCACATGCTAGGTTCCCTTCCTCCCCAAACCTAATGAATTAAATTTTACCACTTAGGAATTTTCTGAGATGATTTTTCCCACATTTTTTACAAGTGTTATGTTGGAATTTATTACCACTATTATGTTTCTCTTGCGTACTTCTATAAATAACCTCTATTTTCCACTTCATATCTCATCAAAAACCATTATATTTTCAAATATCCAATTCAACATTGAGGGAACATTAGAAAATTTATTCAAATATTTCAATATATCAAATAACTAATTATTTTAATTGGTTCATTATTATCACCAAAAATAAGTGTCTTACTTTACTTTCAAGGGTACTGAAAAATATGGTGGATTATCACTCAAGTATTTTGATTTTTTCCTCAAAAACCAGGATGGAATCATTGTTATTTTTTACGGTTTCTAAATACATCTTAATTTTAATATATAGAGAATGAGGGAAACCTTTATCAAAAATTAATTTCTCTAATTATTTCCAGTCCATCATTTTAATATCTTACCATAGATACATATTTTTTATCAACATATAGCATTGATCATCTTCTCCATCCTTAAGATAAACATCCTTAATGATATTCTCGTTCTCATAGAACTAAAAGAAATAAAATATATTTTTAATGGCGTTGATCTATTTTTCTATGATTAATTGATTGGAATATCCAATAAAATATAGAGTTCTTTTTTGTATAATGGTATTAATTTATAATAACACTTTATTAGGGAGTTGTGAGGTGTCCCCTAGTTTCAGGATTCTATTTTAAATACAAGTTAATTGAGAAACTATTTCCATGAATTTCCAAAATCCTACTCCCATCATGTTGAGAATCTCATTTAGGTAGTCAACACATTGCAAATTGCACTGATTATTGACGAAGTTCCTCATATTTTTAGCCATTGAATTTAATAAATGAAAAATTATAGATGAAATTTATTCAACTATTAAAAATGTAAATATGAAACCATGAAATTTAAATGGATGAATCATTTATGATTTTTTTCTTCACTTATGATTTTATAGGATTCATCTTATGTTATCAATGAACTATTTCATACGTAAATTTTTTATGGGAATTTTTGATCCATTTATAATTATTCATAAAAGGAGTATGAATTTACCAAAGCACATACTCAAGGAGTGTCAAATCATATGTGTATAAATACCTAATAGCATGCACCAGGTTATAATCATGTCTATCCCAATGTTTCATTTTCAGGGTTATTACCCCTATGAACAACTCTGCCAAATCAAATTCTACATGCAATATTCCGAAAGGGATGAATTTTATCGGCAACCAAATACTCTATAATGTAAAAAAATTGATATGTTTTCTTATGTTTAAAGATAAAACTATTTATTTCAATATGTATTCTAATCCTAATCCCAAAAATAACAAGAATTTTCTTTGATACCAACAATGACAACCCATATCTTCAAAATAGATTATTGTATGAATTATTACATACAGAAAAAATTATATAATCCAAGAATATCATGATGACTAGTGTATTTGGGTGATTAGTAAACATAATAATAAATTTAAATAAATGTATATTTCGAGAAATTTAAACATTAAAGAATGCCCTTATATTTTCTTGATCATCTAAAACTACATAGGAAAACTGAGGGACAAACATAAGAAAGAGTTGTGTTATAAATACTGGTAAAAGAATATAAAAATAATCACTTGATATAGTTAACACATGTTAGTAATTTGTAATATTAATGATACATAAAATATATGAGAGTCATAAAAATCAACATTGAAGCAGGATATAAAATGATAACATGATGACAACACATGAATGTGGAGACAACATAAAACATGACATTAAAAACCCAATTGAAGGACAAAAAATGACACATAATAACATATTCTACATATGATAATCTCTCAATAACTACATATGGTATCTCCTGAGATAAAAATAATACCTAATGCATTGGGGGATATATAATTTTGGGCCCATATGTCACACTCATATCATGTATTTCCATATGTGTTCCACATAAATCATTCAACATAAAATCATATTTCATAAAATTTAATCCAATTATTAAGCAGTGTGGGTTACCTAAATGAAGTACCTAATTATTGATTTATAGATTCATATTGATGAATAACCATGTGAAAAAATGGATATTTGTATTCAACATACAAAAGTTTATAATGGAACCTCATTTGATAATTGCAGCAGTAGATTAGGGGTTACATGAAGAGTCATAGGAGTGGTGAATAAGAGTGAAAGGTGTCTCTCATCAAATGGTTATAATAATTAATTTAATAATTATGTTTTAAAACTCATCTAAACATTATAAATGAAAAACGATGTACAATATAAATAAGGTTCTTGAATAAAGAGAAGAATGAGAGTATCACTTACCATGTGGGGCACTTCTAAAAACCGTATAGGAGCTTCTTAATAGAATTGGGAAACCTTGGGAGGGATCTAGAGAGGTGATGGTAGAGTGACATTATTCACTATTGATTTTTTCCATAGAGGAATGGGTTGCTGGGTGGGGGTTTTTTAGAAAAAGGGAGGATAATTATTTTTTAATTTCCAGAAATTGGTTTTAGGCTATATATGAAAAATTAGTCAAAAACAAAATCTATACCATGGTTTCTGCCAAAGTTGAGTGAATTTAATAATTTTATAAGGCTATGAATTGAAATAGTTTTATTAATACCTTTTTTGATGTGGAAGTGAGTCATGATTATAAATATCTGAATATAAAACCCTAAAATATAATATAGGTTTGGAGGATTCATTTAAGGGTCTACAAAATTAATAAAATAGCTTATAAAACACATAATTTAAAATGGGTTACACAATTTCGTTTATGGTTACTCTTTATAGTATTTATTAAATAAATTTTGGGACTTTATGATATCAAAATATGTACAGTATAATTATACCTTATTTAATTTTTACTTAAAAAATCTACTTTCTCAAAAAAGAATGAAAAATTCGGTGTTGGACAATTTTGATTTGATGATTATAAATATAATATTTTTTATGAAATATAATTTCTAAATATTATAAAATATATTTTAAAATAAAAAATACCCATTTATTGACAAGTGAAGGTTTTTTATAATTATTTTTTCCAACCCCAATAAAAACTAAATTTAACATCACAAAATTATTTTGTTGTTGATATTCTGACAAATATTATTCAAAAAGAATATTTTATTAAATTAAATTTTATTAAATAAATTATGAAATTCTTTAATTATAGTGTCTTGATTAAAAATATATTTTTCCGAAATATATAATTTGTTTATCATCATATCAAAATTTAATTTTTATCAAAATAAATATTTAATAATTTATAACGTAAAAATTAAAAATTAAGATATAATCAAAATTTCATTAAAAATGAAAACATTCAAATTCATACAGTTAGGGTCCAGATATATAAACCAATTTTACACCACTTTATTTACCTAGTGTAATCTTTATTAGGGTGTGTTTTTTATATTGTGGTTCAACAAAAATTGTTTGTGTCATGATCATTATGTGCTTGATATTCTTCTATAACCAGTTTCACTAATTATTTTTCTATTGAATCATGGTTTTGTAATTATAAAGTTAAAATAACAGTGATGCTATCTCCCTTAGAGGTACTAATAAATGGGATTTAAAGGGTATGATCCTACTGTTTAAGGCCATCACTTCCATTGTTTGTGTCATTTATATTTATAATAAACCTATATGTATAATAATCATATGATCACTGTTTATTGTCTATAATATCAATGTTTATTATTTTTGAAAGTATTTTAAATCCATAATGATATAACTTTTAATGGTCCAAAAAAATTTTAGTGTGGGTGTTTTCTACAATTTCAACTATTAAAATGGAATGTACTCATTTATAAATGGAATTTTGTTTTTAAATGTTCATGTTGTTGTATGTTACATGGAAAATTTAAAATTTTTGCTAATGGAATATGATTATTTCTTCATTATGATAAAGATATAGAATATTTGGAATATGTTTAATGAGAATGAATCTTAAAAAGGATTGATAATAACATATATATCTTCTTCAAGAACCCTCGAATAAATCTCTTCATAAGGACAATTGGGTTGGTCTATTAAGAAGAGAATAACATCTTAGAAATGTAAAATTATTTTTTGATAAGATTTGTATTGGTTTTTCTTGAGCTAATGGGATCATGTTTTGTTGAGTATAGAGGTGAATATGATCCCTTTTATAAGTGATTTGAGTGAAAGACATGTAATTAAAAATAATATTAAATGATAATAAAGATAATTTCAAGTGAATGTGAAAGAAATGTGACACAATTTCAATCATGGGATAAAATAGGATAAAAATAAACTCAATAAATATGAGTTAGTTTTTTATGTTATTTTATTCATTATCCCATTAGTTTAACACATTGTTAACCCCTTTCAACTATTATCAAAGTAATGAATTTTTACCTCAGTTTCTTTTCATAAAGACCAAAAATGAAATTGACCTATTTAAAAAATATGGATGTGATGATTAAAAATAATGAAGAAAAATTATGAAATTTAATTTATATAGGTGGAAGATATATTTTTTAAAGTATGTATAAAGAAAACCATGAAAAATGTTTTTAGAAGAATGCATTTTGAATCATAAAACTAAAGTTAATATAATTAAATGTTTACTAAAAACCATTAAAAAGAGATTAACTTATTTCATATAATGAAAGACCATTAAATTTAATTAAAATAATTTATCAATAAAAATTTACTTAATTTATTATGTTAAAAATAAATTTTGTGCATAAAAGTTGTTTTTCCCAAAAAATATTTAATTTTATCATAAATTGTTTTAATTTAATTTCTATACAATTAATAACCAATAATATAATTTAATAAATGTGTAGACAATAATTTTTTTTAGTTTAGTACACTGAAATTTATTTATATATTATAAATCAAACTTTGAATAAAACCTACCTGATAAAAAGTATTCTTATAAAAAAATATTCCGCAAAACATTTTTTGGAATCAATAGTATTTAATAAGTGAATAAGGAATTATTATCCATCATTATATTTCATTTTAAAACAATATAATATGATTAATTTTAAAATGTGAAATAACTATTCAACTATGTTATGCTTTTAATTTATATAAATCTATTAAAAACACAATTTTTTTTATAAATATATCATAAAATCTCATGGTGTTAAATTTTACCCCATTAGAGAACTTCTCCATCAAAATTAAATTAATCTAATACAAATAATTGAGGTTATTTAAACCTAATAAGTTCATTGGATTAAAAAATAGCTTCCTCAAATTTATGGTTTCACCATAAATATTTGACCTGGTTAGTTTTAAGTTTTCGAAACACTTTCTCCATACTATCCAAAATCTAAATTGGTTGTTCCTCATAAGAATGGTCATGCTCCATATATACGAAATATGTGTAGTAAACGTGAAGGATCGGGTATATACTTCCCAAAAAGTTATATATGGTAGAAATAATTAACTTAATGGATGTATTGTGGAAGAAAAAAGTGATAAAAAATATTCTCATTATGATCAATGAACTCGAAAGTGATAATTTATCTATAACTTCATCTTACTTTACATAAAAATATCATATCCTTCTTCAATGGATATATATAGGACACTGTATCACTAACATTGACCTAAAATATCATTGATGATTGTGTAATTATATTTTATATCAACTCTAATATTTTTGAATGTGCTATTGAATGGCTCTAACATTCTCTTCCACATCCTCTACAGTTCAGGTCCCAATAATATTCTTTCTAAGAATTAATCCCTAAATTTTAGATTTGTAATCTTCGTATCAAATTGGAATTTATAATTATCTATATTAATAATCGATAGAAAGATATTTTTTTACTAAAACTCTACTTAATGAAGTTGTTGATCCCAAGTGCCTTCAAAATTTAATGAATATGATCTCAATATATCATCTTGGGTTTGAATAGTCCAGTTATATTGTATATCATTATGAGGATGAGTTGAAGTGTTAATGATACATACAATGTTCAATGCCTACCAAGTACATCTCTAGATAATCAATGTAATCCTCATATCTAAATAAAAATAATAAATTTTAGTAATCTAGGAAATTCTACCACTACATGAATGTATTTATTACAAATATGATCAGTAGAAAAATATTTTCTGATAGAAATAAAATAAACTGATTTATTAAGTTGATTGACTATAACCTAAATATTATTATGGTCTTTTAATGTTTTGGGGAGTCTAATGAATAAATCAATGGTGATGTTTTCCCATTTCTATATTGATATTCATAATGGTTGTAACATCCCCTTATAATACTATCTCTAAACCTTAACATGCCGACATCTCAAGCATATAGATACATACTATTCAATTTCTCTTATCATATTTTCCCACAAAAAATTGTCTTTCAGATATTTATATACCATCATATTTGATAGATGAATAGAGAATGATGATCCATGAGATTGATCCAACACATCCTTCATTATTTATGGTATTTTAGGGAAATATACTCGATTAAAGAAGTTTATGATTCAATCAAAATCACGGTTGAACTCAGTAACATTTTCCACCATTTTCTATAGTTCCACATCCTCCTTCTATAGCTCTTTAATCCCCACAGAGATTCATGGTTGAAAAATAATTTGAGATGGATTTTTTCTTTACACATAATTGATTCTTTGGAGGCCCATATTCAATAAATCCATATGTATTATATGTATTTAAATCCTCATTATATAAAAAATAGCAAGGACCATTCATCTCAAAGCATTGGACTCCTTTTTTTTCCTTCCCTAGGGGGTAGTAAATTGAGAAGTCATAATGTTTAATCAACACCAACCATCTACTTTGTGGTATATTAATAACTTTTTATGTAAACATATACTTTAGGATTTTATGACTAGTATATATATATCACCAATTTCAAATTATAGATAATGAATCTATATTTTTTGTTGCATTCTCATCCCATATCACTGTGAATAAAATAGACCAGGTCACCACATGAACTCATATGAACCTCCCCATATGCCTGAGGATGCCGACTAGATTTGTAATTTTAAAGTATTAACATGGGGACACTACAACCCTATATGGGAGTGTAAAATAATAAAATAATTGTAAATAAATATAAAAGTTGATAGAAATAATAAATATATTGAACAAATTATAATGGAAAAATGAATCACACAAAATAGAATAGTAATTCTTGTATAAAAAGAGTAGATATTGAAGATCCAAAAAAAAATCATCCTAGACTCTTGAACATTTGATCTATGCTATTGGGTTTTTTTGAAACCTAGGAATCAACAAAAAGTGTACATGAAAAAAATGATCATTATTGGGTACCCAAGTGAATTGGAGGCAAGGGTAGGGTGTTAGTAAAAAACTCAGTAGGGAACCCCGCATATAGCCCGTAAATACAAAAATAATATGATATGTGCCTGATAAATACTCAAAATAAATAAATATCAATAGAAAATAAATAATCAAATCATCAACAGTACCTACTTTCACCTGATGAAATAACTTATTTATGCATGTTTCATAATCATTACAAACATTACCTGAAAACCAACCATTAGGTTGTGTTCCATATGATTATCATAAATCAACGATTTTGGATTCCCCTTTCTAGTCATCAAAGATGTTATTATATCATAGTTTTCATTATATGTCATCATAGACCACCCTTTATAATAATTTTCATATTAAATCTATTAGACCACATGTATCATAGACTTGGAGGTAAGATCACCCTTTTAGAGTATAATAACTAATCCTTAACATATTGAAGACCCCTAGTAGATAGTATGCCTGGATCCCTGACCATATGTCCCCTCCAAAATAACATGTAATGCTATCCCATAAACATTTCTGACTCCAAATCTATTTTATAATAGTTATCATCGAAGACCTACCTTATTGGAGTCTTCTTTTATGTCTTCATAATTGTCCAATGGGAATATTTATATACATCATGACTCCCACAAGGGTATATTCCATACGTAACATAGGACTACCTAATGGTGTCATCAAATTAATGTTACAAACCACCTGAAGAGTTTATTAAATGAGAAACATCAAAAACCTCCCTCTGAGGGAGTCTTCTAAGAAAAATAAAAACGAAAATATTTTTTTTTCATTTAGTTCATTTTATAAAAAATCCTTTGCGAATTCTACATTTTGAAGCCTAGATATGCTAAGACTCCCACAATATAATCACATACAATGGTAAAAATAAACAAAGAGAACCTCCTCAAGGTTATTAGGTTGAGCCTCCACTATCGGGTCATTACTCAACACTCATAGGATAAAATTTCCCTCAACATAATCAGAATAGCTATAGAATTAATCCCCTATTACCTTCCCCATCTTCACTAGGATAGTCCATACACCAAACCTAATAACCAAGTCTTTATATGTCCAATCACCCATGTTATCCCATAACAGTGGAGAAAGAAGAACACACTGATGGATTTATTACCATAAAAATGGTTGAAGGATATTCAAGGGTCAGGTTATGTCCTACTTGGTCGAACTGATATAAAGAGGCACCTGCATGAATGTCCACTATGGCCTACTAGGGAAAAAATATTCTATATATCCTCACATATTCCAAGAGTTTTTAAGGGACCCTATATAATTTCCATCAACAAATGTTTAATCTAAAACCACCATCAAGGGATTTAAATATCATATGAATTAAAATTTAATCTTTTAGGCATTGGCTAATTTTGGAAAAGGAAACTGGCTTGTATCGAAGAGACCATGATGGAACATGACACCTTGCACAATCAATGCATAATACATTAGTTAAATTAAATTAAAATATTAATTCATAATAAATTTATTAAAAGAGATAACTTGTTTAAAAATATATTTATTTTATATCATAATCTCCCTAAGGTCCTAACTTTACATGGAAAAATTAAAATAATAGTACTCATAAATGTTGGGTGTGTTTTCAGGACCACCTACCATTATGTTGAATCCATATAAATATAATTATAGGATATTATATTTCCCTAAGATTTACCAATAAATTCCCTTACTCATCCATGCTCTATCAGCCAAATAAATTCACTTATGGCCCTAAATGAAGCTATAAATACAAAATGATTCTGAAAAAAGTTTTATAATATATTTAGTAGTGGAATTTGAAATTGGCATAACCACTGTAGAATCACTGGGTCACTACACCCCACCAGATCCACGTCCAAACAACCATGGGATGCATATAACAACCCACCAAAATCACTACATATGAAATACCTATCATCCAACATTATTAAAATAATTAATTTAAAATAAATTTAATATAAAACATTATAAAATTTTCTTCAAGATGTAATTTTTTAGAATCAAAGAACAGTTAAAGTATAACACCATCTTAATACATAATATATTAGAGACATGATAAATAACCATCAAAATTGGGTGATTTGGCCATTAATTGGTGAATTATCCATTTCTAACCTAAAATAAAATAACACTCAATCATTGGTAAAAGGGAGTATAAGAGCGGGATAAGGAGATGAATTTCATACATTTAATCCACCCAATAAAACTCACGAAACACATCCCCAATCAGCGGGAATGGTTAAAGAAGAGGCGAGTCATCCACTTTGTTTTATGAAAAAATGAATAGGGGAGGAGGGGGCAACCCCTCATAAAACTTTTATTGGAAATCATCATTCCCACCTCTAATATTCTCAATAGATAACTTGTCCTTTACTATAATATTAAACTGTTGCAACCACTCGTCCTCATATGGGTCCAATATGAGCCCCCAATAAGCCTCTTGAGCACCAATTCTATTATAAAATAAAAGTTTTAAGTTATTTCCACTCCAATTATTTAATTCAAAATCCCGGTTCTAGAAATAAAACCAACCACTAAATGAAAAATACAAATTCGTTTCAATCTCAACATTACCATTAAAAATAAGGTCACTGAAAATTAAACCATATAACACTTTTCATCATCATGAAGTATCATTGTAAATCTCATTATTTATCCCAACCTATATGGGTATTAAATTAATGAAGAAATGAATATGTTCTATTTTTTAATGCCCATCACATTAAAGAAATTTTAAAAAAACATAAGCCATAAATTTTAGAAAAAATACCCAAAAATTGTAAGAATTTTTAAAAAACTGAGATACTTCTACATGTAATTCATCCACCCCAATAATAGATCTTTTCCTAGAACAATTACACATATTAACTTTGGTTCTCCCCATCATTATATATAGCTCATAATTTCTATCTTTGATGATATAACACTTCTTTATTGGAACTTCCAACCAAAGAATGATACCAACATTTTACAACATACCAGGAATAGTTACACAATTTACTAGACCTGATAATTCCTGATAATGTTGTTCATATATTTTTTAATGTTTTTCTTCCTAAACTCGATGAAAAAATAGGCATCCATCAACCATCTATGAATAACATGAGTGCACCATTTTACCCCAATGTACCCTTGAAAATGGAATGAAGAAACCCATTGTATTCAAAATGACACACTCAATGTGGTTTTATTCTCACTACATCCAATTAAATGAAAAAACACCAGTCACTCCTCCTCAAAAGGACCTATCTCATGACATATCATCCCTACCATTGATTTTTTTTCGAAAATTACCTAATCACGATTATCTTATCCTATGAGACATATCATGAAAACTCAATTACAATAACCACAACCTATCCCGGACAATACACAATTCAATGGTAGAATCCTGAATTAAATGACTCCCTCTCAATGTTTTACCATGAGAACTGATTGTCCATCGATATCCATCACCCTATGATTATCAAAAATTCATCCTGACCACAATCAAAATGATCAAAATTAATTTGACATCACCTCTAAATTCATATATAGTATTCATTGAGGTGTCTAGATAAATTCCGGTTCTATTTCCTCACCAGCCCCAAAATTGTATAATGAACAAATAATAAACAGTTTCTTATATCCATGGATCCTATAATGTGAAGGTAAAATCTCTATGGCTGGTATCACGTTCCCCACTATAGGAGTGACCTTTTCATCACATCACTAGATAAAATTTATGATTTCCATTTCCCATGCATTGTTTATCACCGAATGTATGGTCGGTGTTCTTGAGATTTCTAAAAATTGAGGACCACTCATAAAATCAAGTGTTGAATATTCCCATATCATGGGAAAAATATCATAGAATATAACTAAATCTCATAATGTTCTTATAATAGTTTACAAATTACACTCATCTAGATCGATGATTCTCTGTCCTATTAATAAATGACAGGGATCTATTCAATGATTGATCGTGCTACCACACCCCAACCACACTATGATATCTCATATACCATGGTGGGACATCTCAATTTCATCCAAAACCATGAGTTTTAACTTTTATAGGTGTTTCATTTACCTCTATTAGTTCTCGGATGACATAAATTATTCTCCATCCAAGAATCCACAATTTATCCCACATAACTGACACGTACTTCCTCGATCTAATCAAACTCAGGGGTCACATTCCTTCAATGTGACCAATTTACATAAATCAGATCCATGACTCTATGAGTATCAATACATCAAAATTTAGCCAGTGCACCAAAACTATTGAACATGCTACATAGAATGCTAATGAGGTCTAACTAGATAACCCAAAGAAATCCAAATCAAAATAGGGCATATCACACATGCCACGTTAATTACATTTTATCCACTATCCGAAACCATGTTAAAAATAAAATCATTTACCCATGCTTTAATTGTGCTCAAAATCGCATCAAAAACCAAAAGTACAAGTAATGTACTGGTCATGCCCTCAAAATATCACCTCAATACCAAACACACATTTAGTGTTACATGGTCCCAAAGTACAATACATTATTTATTATTTTCCTAAAACACTTCCAAGGTTATCTTACTCTGCAAGGAATCCTTGAATGGTTCAAATAACATCACTTAGGACTACCACTCCTGTATAATATTCCTTGTTCCATCTTCAAACCTACTCCCAATACTCAATAGTCACACTAATGAAACAAACTAAATATTAAGCACCTAAATATTATTATTGTCTCCAGAAAAAACATAAACCTAGAATAACCCCTCACTTGGTTAACCCTCTCAAGTCTCATATTAATATTTTAGCTCACTCAGGACAATCCATATATTAAAAAATCTGAATATTCTCCAACCAAGTATATTGTTCATATCCCACGTAGCTAATTACATGGTAACATCCATAGGTTTCAATATCAGCTAATCTAATGGAATATATCATGACAGATAGCCCACTCTAGGATCTCATATATGCACAAAAAATAAGACACCATATTCCAAAATAGACAACCCATTAAAAACTGATTCTTGATAGGAATTAATAATTTGAACTTTCCCTCAGAATAAAATTGTAATTGTTCATAACATGAGTATAGAAACATCATCCTTCCATGATCCATGTCTATCACCCCATAATCACATTGTTTTATTATTTCGAATTTCATTCCACATTATACCTGGAAACACAATATATGTTGTATTTCAATTTCAAAATATGTAGCCCATTAATTTTCAAAAATAGTATCAAAATTAAATCTCACCCATTCGGGTTCATTAATAAGTCACTTAGATCCCAAATCGACTCACTAGGTGGCACTACACATCCCATGAACCATGGATATGATCATTATCATCATCATTGTTCATCTCACCATAAAATCCACAAGACTACCTCAAAAATGGAACACATATATGGGATAGACCAAAAAATATTAATTTCACATTTAAAATATATGAAAACACTCTTTATATTATATCACACACACGCTAAATGGTTGGCCTTATTTTCAACAAATCAATCACACACTAGTAGGCTCCTAAATGTCTTGTGGATCCTATATGGAAAATATGACGCCTAAGAAACCTATTTCCTCCATGAGACAATATTGAAAATAAAAAACCACTAATAATTCCAAACACCATGTGATATATCCTAGGTAAAATCATATAATTGCAATATCACATTCCATGAACAAAATTCTCAACCCTGATAACCTAGATTTTCATCCAAAAAAGTTTTCATGACATAGTACCATATAACCATTCAAAAGTTCCCACACATTCCTATATATTCAATATAAAAACACCATAAATATTTAAAAATAAAACATAAAATAAAGCATATCTAATACCACTTTGAAATTACCCTAACCCCACTCAGTATAAATAGTAACTAGACATTGTCAATATGTTACACCAGGCATGCCTCCCCATACACTTGATGATATTCAATATAAGAGTGGGTATACGGTATTATCATGGGGAGTATATACCACCATATAATATATTTAAATAATAAAGTAATGTTAACCAAATGTCATAGAATACAAGAAAAAAATAGACATAAATAAATATAAATGGAATGGATCATACAAACTACATCCTTATTGGTCACATAAAAAATAAAGACACCGAGCCTCAAAAATAACTTATCCCATTCACCTAACCATCCTACGTTCCTTATTGAATATTATAAAACCTAGGACTCAACATAAAATATACCTAAAACCAAAAAGAGGGATTTCTAAGGAACCCCAATTTAATGGTTGCCCGAGTAGGTTGTGAGTACAAAATATAATACGGAACCCCAAATAAAGTATCATAGACAAAGAAAACTCAATGAAATAAGCATTTGACATGGTCAAAATAAATTAATAACTGCTGAAATCACTACTACAAAATGTACAATAGACAGCATTCGCCATTATCAGCCTTAGAAAAAATCATTGATAATGTCTTCCATTATCAACAATAAATAACCTTTGATAAAGGGTAACATTTAGCACTGCTAAAAAAACACTTATAAAAAGTGACATTTATTTGTGTTCTTTGTAATGGATGATAAAAACCCCGTTAATAAGTGCTTTATTTATGGGGCTGAAAAACAATATACTTAATCAGTGTATTTTCTAGCCCTCATAAATGTCCTGGTCACACGTGCATGTCCCACATAGAAATACCCGATTTTCAATAGCTTCATTATATACAATTCTACAATAATAAAATCTCAGAGTTGTTCTATATGTATAGGCCCCTCCATACACTCTCCGTAAAAACTTATATGGACCTATAAGCCTGCGCGTGCCTTGTCCCAAACCTTGCTTCTTGTGAGCTTTAGCCCACTCGCATACACACAACCGGGTCTAACACGACCATACCCACCTTCTCCACCTTTATGGACAACCTACCCAACCGACACATGGCACTTATTTTTTTATATACCAATTAAAAAATTCCAATAATAAAATAAATGTATTAAAAATATTAAAAACAATAAATAATTAAAAATATTAAAAAAAGAATAAATTTAAAAAACTTTTTCAATTATATTAATTAAATAATTATTAATAAAATTGATATATATATTGTAAAAATTAATAAATATTATTTGTTAAATATAGAAATACATAATGGATTACTTGGAATAGCTAGAAAAAAATTGAAATATGTAAATTAAAATTACAATACATTTTTTATTAATTAAATAATTAGTAAAAATGAAAAAAATTAATATACATATATAATAATTATAAGTATTAATAAATAGTATATATTAAATATAGACAATTAAAATGAATAAATTTTAATAATTCATCCAAAAAACTAAAAATAGATAAATTATAATGTTATTAAAAAATATTAATGAAAAAAGTATTTATAAGAAAGAATAAATTTAATTTAAATATATTAATTAAATATATTAATAAATAATATAAATTAAATATAAATACCAAAAATGAATAAATTGTAATATTTATAAATTTATTAACGTATTATTCATTTTAATGGTTTTTATACATATTTTTTCATTAATAAATTTAATATTTTTATATAGAAATTTATTCATATATATATGCATATATATATATATTTAAATGTATATAATATTTCAAAATATATTATTTAAATAAAAAAAATATTAAATCTTGTGATAAATAAGTCATATATTTAGTGGAAAGTGGTTATAATTAAAAATAAAAATTAATTGAAAATATTGACCATTTTTTTGAGTAATCGACATTTTATTAAATACCATTTTAATTTGGAATTTAACATATTTCTAACCATGTTACACCGATTTCACACATATTTATACATAATTTAATGTTTTTTAAATAAAAAACACACACACATAATATTTATGTAATTTATTCATTAATTTATGTACATTTGAGAACTATTTTTATAAACACAATATATTTAATTTACATTATGTTTCTAGTATGTCAATTTTATAATTTGGTATATTCTAATACAATGTAAAAAATTTATATGTTTTTATTAATTTTTTGACTTTTTCATTTTTAATATATTCATTCATTAATTTTCTTAATTTTTTGTAAATATTTTGGTAGTTTATTCAATTGAAAATTTTTATTATTCAATATGAATGTAATTTTATCCATTTTAATTATTTATTTATATAAATTTATTTTGAAAAATTTAATGTTTTTAATATGGGTCTAATATATATAATTAATATTTATTCATTTACACTTTAACATATATAAAGATTCATTTTAATTTTTTCTAAATCAACTATATAATTAAATACAACGATTCATTTTTAAGTATATTCATTCTTATTATTATTTATTTCATTAAATGAAGCTACATATTATATAATACCAAAGTTCAATTTTACATATATCAAACTTGTGTGTGTGTATATATACATTAACTCTACAGAGACAAATATTTACATAAGTAAAGAAGTCTTATATAGAAAAACATACAACTAATATTTATGAAATTATTTCAAATTTTAAAATTTATTTTATAATTTCATTTTGTAACATAATATATTTAATATATTATCGTTTAAGCAAGTAAATTTTAATTATTAATTTTTTATATTATTAAATTTGGTATTATTGATCCGTTTTTAATATTTTTATTGGAAATTATTAATTTTCTATAAACTATTTAAAAAAATTTATTTACAATTTTTAAAAGTTTTATTATGTATTAATTTTATTTAAATATATATCTATATACTTGTTTTTATAATTATTTGTACGATTAATAAATCTTATCCTTTTTTTAATATTTTTATAATATACTCAGTTTTATTTATTCAATTTCACTAATTTTTATCATTCACACATCTAAGATTAGATATTCATTAAAAATGAAAAAAATATACTTATAAAAATATTTATAAATAAAAATATTTATAAATTTATATTTACTCTATTTGTAAAATTAGATATTTATAATTATAAATAAATAAATCTATTTTTAATGTATTTATATAATTATAATTAAATAATTATTAGTATAAATAATTATAATATTATAATAAATATATTTAATTAATGAAAATATTTATATTATTATATTTATTTTTATATATATTTATTATATATATTATTATATAAATATATAGAGTAACATAAATAATTTTATAGTTATAAAGAAATAATATGAAATATATTTAAAGGGAGAGCCTCTCTCTCCTAAATATAGAGATTTACCTGGCGATCTTTACCTATCACGGAAAATCATTGATGATGAAGTCATTGGTCACTTTGAAATGTTCGCAGCAAGAGGTGCTGCTCACCACCAGGTTGAATCCGATTATGAAAATCGATCTTCAGATCTATTTCCTAAGGGAGATACTATGTTGATGGGGATCTCATGTGGGAGAGTGGTCCATTCCGTGGCAGTGGTTCTTTTGCGAATTTCTAGAGGTGAAGATTGGCAGTCCGAGGCCGGCGACGGTGGTTAGCGACGGAGAAGACATATGGTGAGGTAGGCTTGTGTTTCTCATAGTGGTGACGGCGGTGCATGGATTTTCAACTCCAATGGGAGTGCAGTTCGGGTGGTGCTTTAGAGATCTACTCGGATATGGGATTCCTCATTTGGACTGGACGTCAGATTGATAGTTAATGTATTGAGATGGGGGATCTGGGATCCCGGAGGGTCGGCGGTGCGCCTCCCGCTGGCGACGATGAGAGTTCTTGTGAGGATGGAACTATTTTGTTCACCCTGGCAGTGTTGCGGTGATGCCCTCGAGATGTTGCAGGACAGTGAATCTGGCGTGTTTACAGGCGATGAGAATAGGAGACGTGGGTTTTGTTCGTGGATCATGTGGCGGTTGAACGTGGAGACCAGGTGCAGGCCGACAAGTTGTAGGAGATCTCAGGCAGGCGTGTGGTGGAGCGACAACTCTGGTGACAGAGATATCATTGAGTATGATTTGGCTGGCGACGAGAAGAGGAGCTGGGCTGGTGCGGGCCGACGACAGCCTGGGGCTGCGGGGATCAGGTTGTCGTCAGCTATGGGAGTTGGTGGGTGTTTTCTATCCTCAAATGGTGATGTCGACATCATGACAGATATGTGATGACTTGGGTGTGCAAGTTTTTTATTTGGTGGTTTATAGGCTATTGGCCTGGTGTCTTGGTCGTGGAGTGGTTGGGAGGAGGTATTTGGATTTTGGCTAATGTTCTTTTTTGGGGCTTTATTTTGGATGGGTGACAATTGTTTTGTCACCTTTATGGTTTTGTGGTACTTTTTGTACAACATGTTGTTGCTTGGTGTGTATTTTATTTTTCAATAAAAATTTTTAGGATCGAGTTCGCTTGGTCCTGAACTTTCATGTTATATTCAAATATATATATATATATATATATACATAATTGTATATTTAATATATTTTTAAAATAATAAATTTATAATTATAAATAAATAAATAATTTTTTTAAAAAAAAATGTATTTATAAAATTTTAAATAAGAAATTATATTTATAATTTATTATAATATTATAATAAATATATTTAAATAATGAATTTATTTAATATATTTATATTTATAGTTATATTTATTTATATTTATATTTATTTATTCAATAATATTATAATTATATAAATATATATAATGATATTAATATATTTATAATTACAAAAAAATATTTATAAATATGTTTATTTATAATTATAACTATAAATATATGTCAGTGATAAAGAATTACTGATTAAATCCATCTTTATTAGCGCTATTGTCTTATCAGTGATAAATGTATCTTTTATCACGACATGTTTATGGATGATTATGATATATATTTATCGGTGCTAAACAAGTGACAATAAAAGATATCTTTATCAGCACAAAAAATTCATCACTGATTAAGAGGAATTTTATCAGATCTAGTATATCATTGATAATGATATATCTTAATTAGTACTGAAAATGCTATGATAATTTTTTTTCCAACTCTTATTATTTTATCAATGATAAATCCCCATTTTATCAGTGCTTTTTTGTAAGGGCTGATAAAATTCTCCCAAATCATTCATAAAGAACCCTAACTAAACTAATTTCATCACACTATTCAACCTATCACATAATTTCATCCTGACCACAACTTCCCCTATATCTTCTATCAGATAAATCAACTCTAAAATATATGGTATGTTATTTTTTTCTCCTCATATCTCATTGATTGATTGAAATGTAAGGAATATCATCATAAAATGGTTCCAAAATGGTAAAATTTTCCATCTTATCACATTTATATCTTCTTGGTCTTCATTGGAGGAATATAATTCATATTTTGCACAATTTTCCTAGTTATGATTCTCTATATGAAATGAATGCACTTTACAACTTTCCATATCATCATGTTGGTTATTTTCTTTACCAACTATATTTGTCCCTATCCATGAATTGCACATTGTTGAGGGGATGCGTCATCACATGGTTTCTAGGGAGGCCTAGATATCTGTAATAATTATTATAGCGGGTTTTCTTCAATTTTAGTCAATGATATCCACTGACCTCCATGATTCTTATGATAATTATATTTATAAAACATTTTAGGGGTGGTTCTAAATCTTACACAATACATCCCACCCCATTTTTTTCTTTTTTTCAGATTTACCAACATAGGTTATGTCATCATGTAAATATAAATACAAAATTATTCTATAATAATATATGATAGAAGATATTATAGTTAAATGTGATCTCAAATCCCCCATATTATTATTATATAGGGGTAGTTCAATTTGATTCTCTGGGCTATGATGGAATTGATTATTTTTCTTACATCTCACTTGTCCCATATCATTCATCCACATCATCTACCACTCTCTAAAAAAATCACAAGACTTATTCCATAGGTTATGTATATGTTTTGTCCCCAAACATTAGTACTATGACTATTCAGCCCTCTTCCTCAAGTGACCACTTTCATAAGGGATATTTGTTAAGAAGTTATCCCAGAAATTTTTATCATTCGTCGGGTTTAATGATTGTTATATCCTATTATTTCTTGGTTTCTATTCATTATTTTATTTTCTCAAGAAAATATTGTATTATAATAGATTATGACATGAAAAAGGATCTTAATCTCATTCTCTATAATATTTTTATGTCGAATGTTTGGGGAATGAATGTTATTGTTTCACCGGTGTTACCCCTAGTTATTTATATGTGACTCCATTTAAACTATATAATGTCATGGTATATATATATACATTGTTATTTACTCTACATTTAAACGAGTTTATCCATATGTCATTCTAAAGGCGTAGTCTATATAAATCAGATTACCCAGATTTCTCTCACTGAGTTGTTTGGGGGTATCGACATTGTCTAGTATGACTAGGCCGCATTAGCCATGTCGAGAGAGCCGCGCTAATAGGTTTGAGACAGGTGACTGGATTATATATCGGGGTGCATCCCCCCATCCATAAGATTTTTATAATCCAAATCTGGATCTCTTTATCTTATTATTGGTTTTATTATTTATTATTTTAATTCATTAGATACCCCATATTATTATTTATTTTTTCTTTAACGGATAAAATGGAAAATATAAGTGGTTGAAACAGTTCATGGTGTATTGTGATTTTCTATATTTTTTTGATGATGTGCATTTTGATTTATTGATTTACTTATTAATATATAGAATTATTTATCTAGATGAATAAATTTTATGATTTTGCATATAAAAATATATTTTTAATTTTTTAATTTAATAATTAAGATGAATGTTTCCTTCCCAAAAATATAAATAATGAGATTATCCTGAAATAAAATAAAATGAGAAATTATACTGATTCATTGGAAATATTTTAACATCAAAGAATATAATTTTTACTATATTATGAATGTTTTATGATAGACTCAAAATTTTAAAATATTATCTGAAATAGAAAACAGTGTTTTAGTGTTTTCATATTTTTATATGTGATAATCATGTGCTCAACAAGTATATATAAAATTTATTTTCTTAAACTGTGAATTATTAGAAGAAATGATACATTAATTTTCTATTAAAATAATTTTATTATGTAATGAATGTTTTTTAATAAATAGTTGAATTTTGTTGTTTCTTGATTTAAATTATAAATTTTCATTTAAAAGCGAGGGAATATAATTATTATTTAATAAATCCTCATTTTCATATATTAAACTAATTATTATTTTCATATATACTTAATTTTTTATAGGATGATTCATTTTAATGAGTAAGAATGGGTTTTTAAATTTAATATAGGGAATTATTTTCAGTTTGTGGAATTATATATTCTGAAATCATGTTCCATTAATTTTAACTGAAATAAAATATTCATTTTTCATATAAAATATAATTAATTTTAACATAGAATCTCTATACACAATATTCTTACTATTATTATGATCTACTGTGTATCATTAAGAGTTATTTGAGTGCTAACCAAAAAAAATTTAATCCAAAATAAATTTATAGTGAACACATATAAGTTTAAGAGACAGTTGATGAATTTGATAAAGTTTATTATAATCTCCCCTATCTATTTATGAGTTATAGATTTTATTAAGAATTAGGGTACTCATTTGGATATACCTATTAATATTTGGACTACTAGAAGTGGGATACATCTTATATTGATTTTTTTCATTATTAAAGGTGTAATTAGAATATTTTGTATCCCAATGATGTAAAACAGTTGCTAACTGATATTTTTGTAATGAATATTAATGGAATGTATTTGTGCTGTTATTATGAAAATTGAATTTAGGTTTTGGATATATTGGGATATATAAAATATACCAAAGATTGATAATCCTAATATTTTTTAAATATGGGTTCATCAGTGGGTAATTGAAGAGATATATTTGTTGGTATTTCTATAATAAAATTTCTAGAATAATATACATAAAAATAAAAAAACATGCAATCCAACTTCACTTTTCTTATAAATAACAATTTCTTAAATTTTATTCATGAATGCCCATGCTCCTTGACCCAGTAAAAACATCAAGCGATTAAATTACCTTGTTTTTTTCCAAGGAATGTTATTTTTACAAAAATTTGGAAAGTCTGGTCACAATTAAATGATTACAAAAATAAACAATTTCTAAGGGATGTATACCATCCAATAATAATTAAATTTTGATTACCAACATATTTATTAGGACCCTTTTCTCCTAGAATATATAAAATTTAAAAACTAGAAATATAGACATATGTTTAGCCAAGGTTGCTTTATTTCATATCATTGTGATGTGAAATGATATATGGTCAAGAATCATAATTGATTATATTCAAATTATGGGTTCCCCTTTTTCTAATTATCTATAACATTCTCTCTTTAATGTGAAAATCATATGTCTTTTTTTAATAAAATGAATATTTTATAAACTTAATAAGACGAATAGGATTAAAAAATTGATTCACACAAATCTTATGATAAATAAGAATGAATATAGAGCTAATGAGTTCACCACGTTTTCAATTCAACATGCATACAACCCTTACCACATCCTTTGTAAATGTTTATTTTCTTGTTATTAAAGAAAAATTAGTTTGTATGTATTGGAATAATAATTGGATTGTGACAAAATAGACCAGAGATACAAGTGTTAGACTATACATGTGAAAAAAATGAGTGTGCACATGGATTCAGATGATACTAGTGTTTATGGATAATTTGATACGAATGATGATGAATATAAAATGTAATAAATCAAAATGGGAATTGTTGAAAAAATAAAGATTGTGAAAAATTAGTGTCATATGTTAAATAATTATGCAAATACACTATTTTATATTGATATACTATATAAAAAACATTTGTATTTGTATTACAGTTGTTAAATTTTATTTTTTGTATAATATGGGGAAACACAAACTTTATAGATCTACATGTTCACCTAAATGATAAGATACCAAAAAAAATGAACCACCTTGTCGAATATTTAATACGAAACTATTTCTATGTTTAATTGGAATGATCTCTATAAAAATATATTCTTTTGTAAATGACATCATATATTTTTGAATGGATAATGAAACACTAATAAAATTCCCTATCGGTGGTGGAAATCGATATAATAAAGGCGGAATCAAGTCCTATGAATGATATATAGAACATTACGATAAATCCAAAGTTTATAATATAATATGAATGTTAGGAAATTGTGACAAAACTTACATGGAATATAGATATAATAAATAAATATAGAAAACTACATCATACAACATATTTTCCTCTATAGAAGAATATTGATTATGAGTATCATATATTTTGAAGGGAACCAAGAAAATTCTAAGTTTCATTATCTATAGATGGAATAAAACCTTTTTTTAACAATTAATACTCATATTACATGGGTAGTTACATTTTCAAACTATAACCCCCTCCCTGGTTATAGATGAAGAAGAAGCACATTATGTTGTCTCTACTAACATCTGGGCCAAAAAATGAACTGGTAATGATATTGATGAATATTTGGATCCATTAATCGAAGATTTGAAATTGATGTGGGATACATGTGTTACAATTTTTGATGCTCATATAAGTGAAGAATTCACCTTGAGGGTTCTATTTTATGAGTGTGGAAATGACTGTCTTGGTTATGGAAGTTTTCCAGGATATAACATTAATTTAATTTTTTTTGTCCCATTTGGAATGAATTAACACTCTTATTTTTGTTGAAACATTCATTTAAGCCTTTGTTTTTAGGAAAATTGAAATTTTTACCTTAGTGACATAATTACCAATAATGGGTGATGATATTCAATGGGAATACTAAATAAGGTGCAACATCTTCTCCAATAATAGGTGATCAACTATTCAATAATGTATAAGATACTGAAACTATTGTCTATAAACCATTAAAAAAAACAAATTTGATGAAAAATGATACCAATTTTCATTGAATTACTGTACATGATTTTTTTACATCTGAAATCATCTTGATGTCATGCATGTAGAAAATAATGTATTTGATAGTGTTATTGAAATATTAATAAAAGTTCATGGAATAAAAAAGGATGGTATCAAATTTAGGTTGTACATCATCTATATGGGGATAATGGAAGAGTTTGATCTAATGTAGGGTAAAAGTCAAACTTTTCTTCCTCTAGCTCCATATAGTCTATCTAGAAATGAAAAATTGAAAAGTTTAAATTTCATTAATGGTGTAAAAGTTCTAGAGGGAAATTCATTAAATATAAAAAATGTTGTGTTAATGAGTAATTTCACGTTATAGTGACTAAAATCACATGGATTTATTATTGTGATGAAATATTTAATGCCAATACAATTAGGTTTAATTATTCTTAAAAATATAATACATACATTATATAGAGTCTTCTTATTTTTAAAATCTATATGCAATAATATTATAGAACTTGTGAAGTTTACAGTAATTAATATGAAGGTTCTAGTTATATTATGTAAATTAAAAATGTTCTACACACCAAAATTCTTGGGTATAATAGTCCATAAGATGATTCACATGGTTGGAGAGGTTCAACTATGTGGTTTTTTCATTATATAAGGATGTACCTCATTGAATGTTATAAGAATAAATTTTGAGGTTACCTTAGGAATCAAAGTCATCCATAAGTTTTTATTTAAAATTGACATATTTTGGAAGAAGATTTTGAATTTTATACGAATTACCTATTAGATATGATAGAATCGGTATCCAAAATATCATCATAGCAGAAACCTTATGAGTGAATGGATTTCCAAAATAAATTTTGTTATAATAACCATTATAGCGAAGTAACAAGATCAACATTAGATTTTCTAAAATAGTAATTATTTTGAACCAAATGTTGAATCCCACATGGAAATTCTTAGCCATTTGAATCCTAAAGGGATGAAGGATGGTTATTACATATACAAAATAAATAATTTATATGATTGTTCTAAGATCATATTTATAAAGAGTTATTTGTAAATCTGAATTCAATTGTTGAAAAAAATCAATGGTTTTTAGGGGACCTAATGAAAATGATATATGTTGTAATTGTTTTGTAATTAATTATTATACATTATATAACAAAAAATCTGATTAAAATTGAATAATGAAAACAATGAAGTTAGTCTTGTGGAGGAAGTGAAAAAAATAACTAGTTCTAAGGATATAAATACAATTTATATGAATATATCATATTTTTAATCATTAAATAGATATATGGGTTGGATGATTAAATATTTCATGCAACAATTTTCCATAGAAAATGTGTTGAAAATATGACTATAGTGAATGATGATGATATCGACTTTATAAAAGTTAATTTCAGTGGGCAAGGGAAAATAGAGGAGCCATTCATAATGGAGTCCCAGAAAGTGAAGGTATTTTTTGGCTCAAATCCAAAAAACAAGAATTTTTTAGCCATAATTTTGGAGACAAAAACAACTGCAATGTTAGATAAAAATTAAATTGATGATAACCAATTCATTGGGAGAACATAACAATTTCAATGGGGTCCTAATGCAGAAAATATCATGTACATTAGTGTGGACCACAAATAGGGGATTTGGATTCTTGATATAGGATCCAAATCCCTTCAACTATTAGTGAAAATATATAGTGTTCCATGATTACGTTAACCTTTTTAATATACTATGATTTTTCTCATATTATTATGATTTATATAGTATATTTACATAATATAAATAAAATGTTTGACTACCCATGAAGGCAATGAATCTGGAACAAGATGATATAACCAATCTCAGGGATGAAAATGTAGTTGATGTTGAACTACAATATTATTAGGGGATCAAAACCATGTTGATGAAAAACAACATTTACAAAACAACAGAATGTTGACTAAAATTATCAAGGATGGATGTAAGGGTATAATATTTTAGTTTGGATGGAATAAACTTGTTAAACCTATTGAGAAAACAAGTCAATGAACATTAGTTTTATTGGGGTAAAAAAGTTGATGAATGTGATGATTGATGTAGATTCATGGTATGATGACCAAAATTTTATAAAGGTATCCCTTTAGGAAGATAAAAAGGTAATGTTACTATATACATTCTCCATTTTATGAATAATTATATAATGAAATATTGATTTTATTTTAACTATTACATGTAAATAATGTTTTTGTTTGAACATTTCCTTGAGAAATATAACATAATGGTCACTGTAAAATCAAATAGAGTCTTTCAGACTCTTCCTACCAGGATTCATCTAAGAGATGGTGAGGATAAAGTAAATCCTCACCTACCCGTTACTTATGAAAACATTATTAAATACAAAACACTCAATTCATTCATCAATGATCATGATGAGAAATCATTTCACATATATTTTATTTGATACTATATTATTTTACATTATTTATTTTTTCCAATTTTATTTGAATATTTTATATTTATGAAAAATTAATGAAGTAATGAAAATAAATATTGAGCATCAAAACCAATACACCCCTATCACAATGAAAGGATGAGATACTCTAAACTATAGAAGAAAATGTTTTGTGTTTTAAATAAAAAAACATGTTATGTGATATGAAACAATATATGTTTATTTGACTATATGGATAATGAATAATTAAAATTAGATGCCACTTCCATCCCACATCATGTAGTATAAATGGATGGCCGCATAATTAGTGAGTGTAAAATAATTAATTAAAAAAAATTCTGAATGAGAAACATCTGTAATTATTGAATAATATTAATTCATTTTTATTTATAAGAGTATTATTAAAATATATCTATTTTTGTTCATATGATTTTATATAGTTAAGAAAAAATAATCATCCATGACTATAATAGAGGAAAAACTACCATTAGTAGCTTTTATGAAGCCAAAAAATAGGGCCATGTTTTAGTTGTAGGTTTTAGAGTGTATCCTTATAAATATTTCAAGAAGAAAATAATACGAGAAGATAAAAATCAGATGGTTAATGGGCTATAGGAGAAAATACATGTTTTTATGATATTATTGTTTGTTCAGTTTTATCATATTGATATATAAAAAAAATATCAAATCGAACTGGTAGTGGCATAAATATTATTACATGATCTACCAATTTATCCGAATAGATTTGATTCTGTTCATTCCCCTCAACCTCATACGACACCTATGGTAATCAATTTTTTCATTAGTATTTACCCTCAAGGAGATTTAATCAACTTCTGATAACATTATTTTACTAAAATTTTATATGGTGTAGTTGTATGTGATTTCTATCCAGCAACAACCATACACAACCTTATTATGTGGGGTAAGGTTTATAATATCATGATATATGAGATAAAAAAATGAACTCCCAAAATATCACATTAGAGTAGTGATTGAAGTTGCTCAAGAGACAGGTTCTATGTTTTCTGTTCAATTTGGTGTTCTAAATATTACAATGGTCATTGATGCTATTGGGATGTTCCTAGAATGGAAATATAATCTTATTAAAATACAATAGGTATTTAACTATGTTATATATTAAAATTAAAAAAAAACATAAATGTTGATGAAAAATAATATTAAATGATGTATGTTATTATAGATGGATAAAATGATGGGGAAACAAAAGGCTGGATCAAGAAAATCAGGTTAATAAACCAAGAAGACAGAAATACCTTTAAAGAATAACTTCTCCCTACTAGTTCTAATGAAACATATATTTTTTATAGCTTCTTGTAGACACCACATTCAATAATAGAGATATGTTCTAAATTACCTATTAATAATAAATATTTTTAACTTTCATTATTTATGTGGTTTATATCAAGAGTATAAAAGAGTTTCTAAAGTATGAATGGCTACGAGTCTCAGTTATGAATACATCTGGAAGAAAAAAATTTATAATTCGTCTGTTAAAAAAGTGATCTAATTTGATCAATAATGATAATGACTATTCATATTTTCAATATGATTTTCTTTTACTTCTACACAAAATGAAAACCCTATGAAGTACAGATGGTATTCACTAATCCCTGTATCATTTCTACGAATGAAATTTATTATGAATTTTAATAATTTAACAAGAAAAAAGATGACATAAATGAGTCTTTTGAGAATAAATAATAGTATACCGACTAGTTTTTATGCCTAAAATATAAGGGTAAAACACTAAAATCTAATCATATTTTTTATTTTTTTCATTACGTATTTTTTTTTCAGGAAGCACTAGATTCTTATCTCAATCAATTTAGATACCCAAATATTTATTTTTCAGATCCTATGCATGGATTTCAAACAAACTAATAAAAAATGATGTTTACTGTGACATTGAATGCTCTACAATAAATATTTTATAGATAAACTTCAAATTATATGACTTTTTTTTTGATTTAGTAATAGATTTTTTATAACAGGTCGATTTGTAAATATAAGGTAAATCATGGTATGAGGTCAGTGAATGAAAATAATAATCGTACAGATTATGTCAAATGGAACCAGATTAAGTTATATATAGTAATATTTATATTTAAAAGTGTACCTCAAAACAATTTACTTATTTTTTTCAATGTTACCATAGTTTACGAACCATGATAACAAGGATGATTATAGAAAATATTTTTGAAAATTTATGAAAGCTATCATATTCCATCAAAATACAGGCATCCATAAATAGGTAGTTTCTTAAAATAATTAAAATTTCATAAATAAATATTTCATAATTGTTTTTCTATCGATTATTTCTCAGTAATATAAATATTTCAGAAAATATATATATATTTAAAATATGAAATAAATTTATTTAGATATTAATGGGAAACAAAAAAGGTTTTGAAATATTTAATGACATCAAAATTAGAGTATTACCTACTATAATTGTGATTTAGTACAACCTATGACCCTAGAGATACACTTGGGATGTGAATCATTAATATTAGAATATTATATATTATTTTTGATATTTTTCTAAAAGAGAAGTAAAATGAAATAAATTTATTTTTTTAAAAATGAATGGAAAAAATATAGTGTCACAAATTATATAGACATCATGAACATGTGACTTCCAACTAATTATTTATTTAATCTTCTCATTTTTTATTTAATTTATATTTAATTTCAAAATAATTTTTATTGAATAAATATTTTTTAAAATTTAAATTATAGTTCAAAACACACATCACATGATGAAAACCACGAAAAAAACATATTATTTTAATATTTAAACACAATGGTCCATAATTAATTTTTTATTTATAGTGATCTACCCCATGAAAATCCAACAACCTATGTGGTAAGTATTACTTGATGTGTATTATTTCAATATAAAAGTGTAATTTTACTCAAATTATGTAGTTTTAGTTTAAATTTTATATTTAATAACCAATACAAATGCAATAAGTAGAACCTAATAATGAAAAATTTATTGTTTTTATACTTTAGTAAAATGATCCTTAATCTATTCGTGACATATATGAATCAACTATATTCTAGTCTGACAGATGGTGCGACCGATTTGACTCCATGTTCATTTTTTAAATTTAAAATGAAATTTTAATAAAAATTACATGTGACATAGTCAATAAATATTTTTTTTTAATTTTTTAATACATTATAACAATAATACAACAGTTATTTGCGACGTGTAGGAATCCTCCACAACTTAAAATGATTCACAATGTAACCAGTATGACTCCTTATCAATTTTGTAGTTCAAAATAAAATTTTTGTTAAAAACACGTAACACATATTTTAAAAAATTAACCACCTTGAGATTGCTTTTATAGATTAGGAAAATGATCCATATTTTATTTTTGATAAGTAGGAATTAGGCATACCTCGATATAAAAGATGGTGTGCCTAGAAGGACTCCTTGTATTCGTTACCAGATTAAATTAACATTTCAGTTCAATACATGTGTACCTTATTGAAAACAAATAAAACATGTTTTTATAATCTTGATAATTTAGTAAAATTACTCATAATTCAATTTGATGTGTATGAATGAATCTCACATAAAAATAACAAATGATGTGCCCGATTAACTCAATGTTTTTGTTTTCTGTTTAAAATTAAATTTTTTATAAAAAATAAAAGTAACATACTAAAAAATAGGAATGAAATTAGGATTATTTTGATAATTTTTAAAAATTATCCATAATTCATTTTAAACATTTTCTAAATAATCTCACCTGAAAATGACACATCGTGGTACTAGTATGACTTCAACTGTGTATTTTAATTTAATATTGGCTTTTAAGAAAAAATGACATGTGACATACTATAAACTAATAAAATGATTTTGGATTATTTTGATACAATATTAAAATACACCATAAGTCATTAATAAAATTTAGGAAACATTCCCACCTAAATATTATATATGATGTTCTTGATATGACATAGTGTGACTCTTATTAGTTTAAAATTATCATTTTAGTCCCAAAGGCATATCACTCACTAAAAACTTATAAAATGAACAAGGATTGTTGTTATAATTTATGGATACTATTAATATATAAATTTGGATGTGTATGAATCAATATTACATCAAACTAACAAACTATGTGCCTGGTATTGTCAAAACTGCATGTTATCAGATTAAGTGGCATTTTAGTAGAAAAGACAAGTGCCACACTCAAAACTAAAAAACACATTAAGATTATTTTTATAATTTATTAAAATTATCTATTATTCTTTATAGACATTTGGGAATCAAAATCACCTAAATATAACACATGGTATGACTAGTATGAATCCATGTGTGTCATCTTTTTTAAAATGAACATTTGTAAAATAAGACAACTGACGTACTCAAAACTGAAGAAGACATTTAGAATGTATTTTTGAATTATTAAAATTAATATATGTCATTTTCTACCTTTAATAATAAGATTCACCACCATCATATAAGTGGTGTGCCCCGTATGACTCAATGTGTCCATTATCAGCTAAAAATTGACATTTTTGTTCAGAATGTGTATCACCCACTAAAAAATAAGAAAAAATAGGTTGATTATCTTGATACATTATTAAAATGATGAATAAGTGAATTGTGAAAATTTTCTATTAATATAATGTAACATCCTATGTTTTAAGAAAGAAACATTTTTTTCAATAGCAAACATGATACACTACATCGAGCTTAAACAAACAACTAAATATTATTATTTAAATGTTATCATTCTAAACTAGCCATTTGAATGGAAGGAATGAATATTATAAAATAAATTCTGAAAATATGGTTCACATATGTTTAAATAATGATTTATTGGTTACTAAATTTATAAGAAATGGAAATTAACACCAGTTGAATATAAAGGATTAGTTTTTATGAAAACCTATTTAAAATGAGAATAATAGTGATTATAAAATCATATAACCCTTTATAGAATTTTATTTAATGAAATATATATGTTATATATTCAATTTATTGTTTTAAATTAATCTTACATGTTTTTTAGATATGATATAATAACAAATTCAATTTTTGGATAAAAGAAATACTTTTCTAAAAATGAAGTTTTACAGCAATTTGATGAAGAACCATTATTAAATATAGTTTTTGAAACTCTAATAAATTATATTTGACACAATAATATTATTATTTATAATAGTTACATAAAAAACTTACTTAGAATTAATTATTGATATTTATCTGACAACTATCATGTTTTGAGGAATAATAGAAATTCGCTAAATTTTAATTGAACATAACTTTTTCTAGCAATATAATTTAAATGGTTAAATCAAATTATTAAATGGTTCTAAAGAATATATTTAATATATATTTATCATTTAATCCATTGTTGTTCATTATATGTAATTTCACATTGAAATTGGACATAAAGACATGTAAATCTTTTGGTACCTATTACTTCTTAAAAACATGCTTTATAGTTTTGACAATAGAAATTAATTTTAAATGTATTACAAAAATTTCTATGTTTTTGATTTTAAAAAATGGATTCCATATTTATAATCAAATAGTAAAAATTGTGTAAATATGTACCTATTATTTTTGGGCATGATTAAAAGTAACTTCAATAATTATTTTTATTTACCTTGGTTAAAGGGTAAATTAGGTAAATTAGTGTAAAAATTAATGTTATTATAATATAAAACAACCATAAAACATGTCGTAATCCAATTATATGAGTTATTTACGAAACTGATAATCCTAAGGTAGATCTTTTGGTATTTTTGAGCCAATTGGGAGTGATAATGACATGTTATAATAATTAATTTAAAGTGAATCGAAATATAACATAAACATGCATCTTCTTACATAAAAATTTTATATGGGGTTACATAACTGACATATTTGACTATAAAAAGTCATTAGATGATAAAATTATTTCCTACATAAAATTATTTTATTTTTAAATTTTATACATTATATAAATAAATTTATTTATGACACAATGATGATGCAGTGATTGCCTTAAAATGGAATGATTTAAATAAAAGATATTATATATTTTAAAAGAAATATTATCTAAAATAATTAATTTCATTCAAGAATTCTATAGGAGAATATGACCTGTTAGGATTGATTCAATTTTTTTAAAAAATGAACCACATTATTTATTTGTAAAAACGTCAACTACGAATATGTCCAAAATTGACCAAATTCTTAACTTAAAATATAAAATAGTTTATAAAATGGTATTAAATTATTAAAAATTTATGATTCTTACAAATGGTTAAGATAAGTATAATTATTTCATAAATGTCTTTTTTTGGGTCCTTTGAAATAATATGGTAATTACATTAACCCACAATGTGAAAATAACATGATATCACTATAAGATTAAAAAGTGTGAAATAAGGGTTAAACAAAAAAGATAAGGATAAAAAATTTATTAAAAACATGTCTAAAAATTATTGGATGATGTGTATTCTGACCAAAGTCAAATTTTATTTAAATTAAATGAGTTTTGGACCATTTTTAATTGATATTTAATTTATAATAAATTAATATTTATAGATATTTCTAAAGTACCCCTCCTCCCTGTTATAATAGTTCACCAAATCCACCGACTTACTCCCCCCTCTGAAGCCCATTGGAACATCCAAATTGGGCTCAAATAATCTCATTACATCCCTCCCTTCCACCTAGAAGCCTTACCTTGGGATGAAGGCTATTAAAGAAATCCTTTTGGCTAAAATCAAAAGAGGTTACCCAATTTAGAGGTAATGTCATATCTCAAGTTCCATTCCTGTATTTTCCCTCTAAAATCTCTATGATAATCCTATTATATGATTAAATAAATAAAACAGTATCCAAAATATTCTAGGATGTTTTTATAATAATTATTCAAACTAAACTTACACACACCTCCATATAATGGATATGAACATACTGTTTCGGTGTACGACACACTTCTGCTTCACGAAACGATGATTGTTCAATTTTCCCCTACCACCTCTCATGGTGACCGATATGATGGAACTATGTTTATATATTATATATACTGTGTTAATAATTTCTATATTCTTCTGTAATTTTTATTTATAACATACCTATATTCTATCCATTATGTGTAAAGACGATAATTTCATTTGAGGAATTGTGGACTATCGCCCCCTCAAAGTGATATGACTCATTCAGGATATACATGGAATATATAAAGGATGATTTTATTAATATAATTAAACATACATGAAATAAAAATAACACTAGTATTATAATATACATTTATGTAAATTTATTATTATTCTTTTAATATGAGAAATAAATGAGAGTAGTGTTAATACGTATGTATGTCCTACCGTCTCCATGAAGGTGCATTTCATTTCTTGTCTCCAAGTATTATGGTAATTATAATAACATATATACTAGAAATATATGATATTTAAACCATTAATAATATTCTGGGGATGATTGAATTGCAGCCAGATGCACAATTTACATCAAACAAGTTCATTTTTGTCTCAAGTACCAAATATCGACAAACCAACTGATATGAACATAAAAAATCATGTAATTTTTATAACATGATGATAAGTAATATAAAATGAATAATAATCTTGAAAAAAGGATCTGATGAAATTTATAAATATCCTATGTTTATTATTCAGGAATATAAAGATCGAACGAGACAAGTCAAACTCAAAGTAAGGGAACTTCTTAACCCAATTTCTGTTCTTTGGGTTAATCTACTAGTTCTTGATTATGTCATGATTTGATTTTCTGAGAAATGATTTTTTACAGACTATATTTTATTTATAATTTATTTAGGTGTACAAATATTGAATACACATAATCGATCTATTTTTTAACAAAATTTTATTTTTAAAGGAATTCCTAAACTCAATTTCTACTCATTGGGTTTTACACATACTTAGTTGATTAAATTATGCCATGATAATGTGTATAATTAGTATTAATTTATTTATGATGTAATTTAAAATTCTATTTGTGTAGATATACTATTTCTACTCATAATCACCCCATTGATGAATTCTAATGTCATTTATATGATCATTGTAAGGGACTTCCTATCAATCTCATTTCATTGAGACATTTCTTGATGATATGCACATTTATTTATTTATAAGGTGTATATACGGACCATTTTAAATAACATATCCATATTATATATATAATAATGAAATTTAATGACTTTTAAAGTGTTATAATTTCTTATAGTGTATAATTTAAATGTTCAAAATTGTAAATTATTGTTTATCTAAAACATCATTTTAAATATTTTAATGATATAATATTATAAATAATTCTCTTAAATTTTGTTGTTCTAAAGAATATTTTCAGAAATTATTTATATGGACATCATATTTTTAATATTTTAACTCCTTTCAAAAGTTTCAATGTGGTATGTAACAGTTAGATACGAAAATCATATTTTTAAATGTTTTAATTGTGTTTTAAAAAAGGACTTATTTTGTCAATATCTTGATATGATATCTCGTTATTACAATATGGAAATGATATTTTTTTTATGTATTATTATTATGTTATGGTTCGTGGGAATTGAATAAGTGTACATGTGGTTCTGTGATAATCCAAGGGTAGGTGAGCCCGTGATATCACTCAAATGCATTGTGTAACCTGACAGAGGTAAATGCTAAGGATTCTCCAAAGAGATTTAGGAAATATACTGTGTTGGGTATTCCAAAGATAACCATAAAGGTTACTTCGTATGTATCTCTGAGAGATAAAATTTTTATTTCATATTAATTCCACAAGTTAAATTTATGTTTTATGATTTATATGATGTTTTTTAGTAATCCAAAGATTATATAATGTAAGCATTGTATTTTTTGTTTTATGGGTGAAAAGTATGATTTTGTGAAAATGTTTTCATAGGTTTTAAATATTCATGGAATAATGCATTTATTTCTTATTTTATAACTCTTATCGATATTTTTATAATCATACCATGTTTTGGAAATTTTTTTCAGATGGTATAAGAAAGGTTAAGAGAACAGAATAATTCAAGAATATTTTTTTAAAAAATAATTCTTGTTTCTAAGGTGTTTTATTATTGTGAGAAAAAATCGATAGATTAGAAGTGTCTAATTTGTAAGATTTGATATATAATGTAATAGTTATGGACTAAATCTCTAATACTCTCATCCTGAAAATATCCTCAATGTGAATGAAATTAAATTGTTGATCAAAAATCAATATTATGTAGAGTTTAAGGATAGGGCCTTATTGTTGGTAATAGAGGAAATGTTTTGAAAACATTGGTTATTAGGATATTTTCTTAATTGTTAGGGATATCATAATGGGTTTAGTCTTTTAATTTATATCATAATTTCAGGGTCTTTGAAACACATTTTAAGATTAATGATCTAAAATATTAAGGAGCCTAATGTTATTTTTGGAGAAATTCACCTTTTAGGAAATTATGGTTTATTAATTGTTGGGATGAAAAATGAGAGGTATGAGATAACCTTTCAAATTAAAATATGATATAGTTATTTTTGAATATTTTATATCATTTTTTGGTAATGTTATAAAAATATATAGTATTGGAAAAAGAAAAATATACCGACCATGTCACAACCCATTACATTGGACAAAGCTGCTGAAAATGAACCCACAACTGAAATGCGATTGTGATTTATCGCCTGCCACTTGACTACGTGAAGATCCTTGTTATTATTAATTATTTTATTAGTTAAATGATTATATAGATCAATAATAAATTTATTTTGGGAACATATATTTTATCATATGAAAATCCTTAGTTTAGGAAAATGATTTGGTTATTAAGTGATAAATGTTATTTTGGAATATGTTCACTCTTTTAGGAACACTATATGCCTAAGGAATATATAATACTATTGGATTTAATTTTAGGAGTAATTGTTGAATTTTATTTTGGAAGAATCTATGCTTTTATTGTGGCAATATGGTGATTTGGGGTTTTTACGGAATATTTTAACTTATAGTGGAGAATATATGATTAGGAAATTTACTTTTAAGTATGATACTTTAAGATTATTTGATGTTATTTGGAGATAAATGTAAAGATTTATCATGGAACACTATGTGATCAAATAATTTTGAATTTTTAGTTTCAATATTAGTGTATATTATTTTGAATAATTTTAAGGGAAGTTGTTTTTTGAATGGAAATTGTTGAAATTTCGGTTTTACGGTTAAATTTTGGAGATTAAAAGCAGTCCTTCTCCTTATAAAGTAATCAGTTTTTGGTGGAATAAATTATCTTATTTTAACTAGTTTGTTTTTTTAATGTTTCGAGAAAGGATGAATAGATATTTAATATTTTCTGGATTACATGAATTTCTAGATGTTTATTCTAGTTCTTCAGGTGTGACCAATTCTTCTTGAAAAATCATCATCCGGAGATAATTTGAGTTTGTGGTGGATATTTATTAAATGATGAAACTATACTTGAATAGTAATTATATTTCCTTATGTTCTTACCCAATACCATAAATAAATTCTTCAATGTTATGAAAAGGATATTAAATCAAAAACATTTTCCGTTATGTTTTCCAAACATAAAATCAAAGACTCTTTTACCCATCACAAGTTTGTGGTTTTCAGATTGTTAACTTTCTCCTAATCATATTTTCTATCACTATACATCAGAAAAAATTGGTTAGTTTTTATTCAAAATCCATGTTTTCCTACCTGGAACCCTAGTATGTGTTATCTTAGGTAACCTTTGTACTTCACTTTCCATCTTTTAAAGTGGTAGTTTTTTAACACTTTTTCCGACGAAGGATGTTTTAATTAAGTTATCGGGGTAAATTTTAAAATTTATAGATTGAAATTTTCAAAATGGGGGAATGATGTAGCATCCCATGATTTATTAAAGAAACACTATGTTCTATATAATTCATGATATGCTACATCGAGCTTAAATGGAAAACTAAATATTATTATTTAAATGTTACCATTATCAGCTAGCCATTGGAATGGTGGGAATGAGAAGTATCAACTGAATTTTTAAAATATTGTTGAAACATGTTGAAATAATGATTCATTGGTTAAAAAATTTATTAGAAATGGAAATTAAAACCAATTGAATAAAAAGGATGTGAATTTATGAAAACCTATACAAAAAATAATAATAATTGTGCTTATAAAATTATATCATCATTTATTGACATTAATTTAATTATAAATTTATGTTATATATTCAATTTGATGTTTTAAATTCATCTTATATGTTTTTTAGAAATGATAAAAATAACAAATTCAATTATTTAAATAAAATAAATATTTTTCTAAAAATGCAGTTTTACCACGTTTTGATGTTGAACCATTTTTAAAATTAGTTTTTGACAATATTATATGATATATTTAACAAAATAAACTTATTCTTTATAAGAATAACCTAAAAATTTACCTTTTCTGTATTTTTTATATTTATATGATAACTATATTGTATTAATAAATACTAAAAATTTGAAATTTTTTAATTGAAAACAGATTTTTCCATCGAGATATTTTTATGGTAAAATCATATTATTTAGTGATTTTAATGAAGAAATGGAATATATGTTTATAATGTAATAGAATTTTTGAAATTAAATGTAATTTAACATTGAATGTTGACAAAAACACTTGTCAATATTTTGGTAGCTTTTACTTCTTGAAAAAAGACTTTTTGGTTATGACAACAAGAATTAATTTTAAATTAATTTCTGCAATTTCTATGTTTTGAATTTAGAAAAATGGATTCCATATTTTTAATCAAAATTTCCAAATTTTGTAAATAGATTACTTTTATTCTTTGACATTATGTATAGTAACTTCAGTAATTATTTTTATTTACCCTGGTTAAAAGGTTATTTAGGTAAATAAGTTTAACAAAATAATGTTATAATAATATAAAACTGTCCTAAAACCTATCCTAATCCTATTAGATGAGTTATTTCCTACCATGATCTTCTAAAGGCAGAATGTTTTGCATTTGGGAGCCACATGGGGGTGATAATGACATGTTATAGTAATTAATTTAAAGTAAAGAGAAATATAACATAAACATGTATCATCATACTAAAGTTTTTCATATGGGGTTATATAAATGAAATATTTAACTAGAAATAGTAATTAGTAATATTAAAATATTTCCTGCATAATTTTATTTTATTTATAATTTATAGAAATTATATCAGAAAATTTATTTTTGAATCAATGATGATACAGTGGTTACATTATTAATGAAATATTTAAATAAATGATATTTTAAATATTAAAATAAATATTATTTGACAAAATTAATGTTATAAAGTAATTATATTGGTGAATATGACTTTTTAGGATTTATTCATTGTATTTTGAAGGAATAAAATTGTTTTTATTTTGTAAAAAAGTCAAGTATTAAAACTATCCAAAATTGAAATAATCCATAACAAAAAAAAGTAAAATAATATATTAAATGATATTAAATTCATAAAAATATAATCTTTGGCCAAAGAATTTAGATATTTCCATATATATAAAAAATAACTTTTTTATGGTCATTTAACATGATATACTAATTTCATTAACCCACAATTTAAAATAACATTATATCACTATTAGATTAAAAACTGTAAAATAAGGGTTAAACCAAAACGATAATGACAAAAAAATATTCAAAACCAGTATAAAAAATATTGGATTATTGGTATTGGAACCAAAAAAATATTATATTTTAATTAAATGAGTTTTGGACCATTTGTAATTGAAATTTAATTTATTATAAATTCATATTTTAAGACTTTCCGAAAGTGCCCCTCCTCCCTCTTATAAAATGACGCCATCTCTACCCACTTACTTACACCACCCAAGCCCCATGTATCATCCTAAATTATCTTAAATAATCTCCCAATATCCCTCCGTTCCTACTAGAAGCCTTACCTTGGGCAGAATGAAATTAAAGAATTCTTTTTGGCTCAAATCCAAAGAAGTTACCCGATTTGGTGGTAATGTCTTCTCTCAAGTTCCTTTCATATATTTTCCTTATCCACATTCAATGTTCTTATTTTTCATTTATTACATAAAAAAATACTATATTAAATATAGTATTATGATTTTATTGGAATTATTATAATTATAATTATAATTACACACACCTCCATCCAAGAGATAAGAAATATATTGTCTCTTTGTACGATGAACTACTGCCTCACGAAATGATATTTATTAAAATTTCCCCTAACACCTATCATAGTGGGAATTGTGATGGAATTTTATTTATATATGATATATATTATATTTATATTTTCTCCACGTTTTTTAATATTTATTTACAACATACCTTTATGCTTTCCATGATGTTAAAAATACAGTAATTTCAGTTGGGGAAGTGTGGACTACCTCCCCCTTCAAAGTGATATGACTCATTTATGCTATATGTGGACTGTATAAAAATGGTTTTATTAAATATATGAGACATAAATGACATAAATATAATAATTTTATTATAATATAAATTTATAACATTTTATTATTGTTTTTTTATATGAAAAAGAAATGAAAGTAGCATTCTTGCATACATATGACCTACTATCTCCATTAATAGTACATTTCATTTCTTATATCAAAATATTATGGAATTTAAAAATACATATATAATTTATATATATGATATTTAAATAATGAATAATATTCAAGAGATGATGGAATTTGTACCACAAGGAAAATTTACATCAAACAAGTTCATTTTCGACCCATGTATATAATATCGACAAACCGAATGATATGAACTTAAATAATTATGTTGTTATTATTACATGTTGATAAGTAATATAAAAGAAATAATAAACTAGAAAAATGTTCTTATTAAAGTATAAATTAACCTATTTTTATTATTTTGGAATGTAAAGAATGAACGAGATATGTCAGACTCAAGGTAAGGGAACTTCTTAACCCAATTTCCATTCTATGGGTAAATCTACTACTTACTGATTATATCATGCTATGATTATCTGAGAAATTAATTTTGATATCCAATATTGTATTTATAATTTTATTATTTTTATTTATATTTAATACACATAATTGATCTATTTTATTAACAAAATGATATTTATAAGGTAATTTAGGAACTCAATTTCTGCTTATTGGGTTTTATGCATACATTGTTGATTATATTATGCCAAGATTAGGTATAGAATCACGATTTATTTATTTATGTTGTAAGTTTAACTTCCCTTTGTGTGGATATAATATTTCTACACATAATCATCCCATTTATAAATTCTTACATCGTCTATATGATCTTTGTAAGGGACTTCGTCTTAATCTCCTTTCATTGCGACATTTCTTGATATATGCATAATTATTTCTTCATAATGTGTATATACAGCCCCTTTTAATTACATATCCATATTATATCAATATTAATTATATTTAATGCCTCTTAATGTTTTCTAATTTTTGTTGGAGTATAATTTAATTGTTCAAAATTGTATAGTACTCTTTATCTAAAACATCCTTTAATTTTTTTAAAGATTTAATATTCAAAATCCTTCCCACTCATGTCCATGTATTCAAAATAATTTTAAAGAATTATTTATATGGACATTAATGTTTCTAATATTTCATCTTTTTTCAATTATTTCAAATGGGTATGAAACACTTTGATCGCAGATTATTCTTTTTGAATATTTTAATAGTGTTTTAAAAATGGATTGATTATGTCAATATATTTAAATGATATCTTGTTATTACAAAGTGGAAATTAAATTTTTGTTAATGTTTTATGATAATTTTATGGTTTTGGGGAATTTCTCATTTATACAGGTGATTCCATGTTAAACCAAGGGTGGGTGAGCCCGTGATAGGACTTCAATGCATTCGGTAACATAACCTAAGTAAACATTAAGGTTTATCTTAAGCGATATAGGGAATATACCGTGATTGGTATTCCAAATGTAACCATGAAGGACACTCCCTATATAGCTGTGAAAGCTAGAATGTAATTATGATATGGATTCCACAAATTAACTTTATGATTTATTATTTCTATAATGTTTTTTAGTAATCATAATATAACATGATGTAAGCAAAGTAGTTTTTGTTGTATGGGTGAAAAGTATTATTTTGTGAAATGGTTTTCATGGGTTTTAAATATTTACGGACTTAAAGTTTTATTCCTTATTTTATAACCCTTACTGAGATTATTATGCCCATCGAATGTTTTTGAAATATTTTTCACTGGTTATAAGGAAGCATAAGAGAAAGGTAGAATTAATGAATATTTTCATCATGAAAATAATTCTTGTTTTTTAAAGAGTTTTAGTGTTGTGAGAAAAATTGGATAGATTAGAAGTGTCTACATTGTAATATTTTATATGTAATGTAATAGTTATGGCCTAATTCTGTATAACTCTAAACCTAAAATGATCCTAAATGTGAATGAAAGTATGTTATTGATCAAAAAACAAGATAGAGTACTGTTTAAGGCTGGGGCCTTATATCTAATATCATACCAACAAACTATGTGCCTGGTTTGACACAAAGTGTATACTATCAATCTAAAATGTAATTTTGTTAAAAAAATCAAGTGACAAACTCAAATATAGGAAATTAAATTAAAACTATTTTGATACTTTAGGAAAATGTTCAATATGTTTTTTTGGAGTGTCGGAATCATATTCACCTCAATCTGATACATCGTGTGATCGGTAGGACTCAATTATTATGTTGTTGGATTAATATAAATTTTTACTAAAAAATATAAGTGACATAATAAAATCTAATAAAGTGAAATAAAAATGTTAAGGTACATTATAAAAATGATCCATGAGTAGTTTGATAGATATAAATCATATAAACATCAATATGATACACATTTCCTCCAGTATGACTGAAAGAGCTAGTAATCATTTTAAAAAGGACATTTTACTTCAAAATGTGCATCAATTACTAAAAAAATATAAAAACATGCTCCTATTTCCTTGATATTTTTGAAAATTATTTATTAGTTATTTTTGATTTATATGAATTAGTCTCAAGTCTAAAAAACACATGATGTGACTGGTATGACTCCAAAATGTGATTACAATTTAGTAAAAACCACAAATGACAAACTAAAAGCTATGTGAATGCATAATAATGTTTTGATAATTTAGTAAAATTATCCATAAGTATTTTATGATGTGTAGTAATTAACCAAACATCAATCTAGTACACAGTGTGGCTAGTATTACTCCAAGTGTGTATTTTTATTTAAGGTTATCATTTTAGGGAAAAAAACAAGTGACATACTCAGAAATGAAAAACACAATTCTATTATTTTAATAATTTAAAAAATTATCCATAAGTCATTTTTTATATGTAATAATTATCCAAGCCCCAATATGATACATTGTGTGCCCAGTATGACCCAAAATGTCAGTCAATAGTTAAAAATTGACATTTTTCTCAAAACACGTGTCACTTGCTAAAAACTAAGAAAACACAATAGTTTTGTCATTATAATATAGGAGAATAATTCATAAGTCCCTTTTACATGTAATAATTAGTTTCACATCAGACCAAAACATGATGCTATTAGTTTTCCCAAAAAAATGTGTTATCAGATTAAAATGACATTTTAGTAAAAAAACAATGACAGTATCAATACCATGAAAACTAATTCAGAATGTTTTAATAATTTATAAAATGTATCTATATGTCATTTTTGATTTGTAGGAAACATCTACACCTCAATCTGATACATTGTGTGACCATTATTACTCAAATTTTATAGTTTCAATTTCAAATTGACATTTTATTTGAAAATGCATGTCACAAACTCAATACCATTAAAACACATTCCTATTTTTTTGATAAATTAGGAAAAATGATCCTTAATTCATTTTTGATCTGTAGGAATCGATCTCACCTCAATCTGATACATGGTGTGCCATATATGACTCAATGTATCTATCATCATTATAAAATTGACATTTTTGTTCTGAATCTGTGTTAGTCACTAAAATCCAAGATGTCATACATAGATTGAATTTGTAAATTTGGATGATCCATAATTCCATATTGACATATAGAAATTGACAACACAAAAATCTGACATACGATGTGATTTGTATGACTCCAAGCGTGTGTTTTTAATATAGAAGTTCTAATTTAGTTTAAAATATACATCAAATATCCATAACTAATAAAACAAGATCCAATTCCCTTCTCATCATTTTGGGTTCTACTGCTTAATTAACTTTTTTTTATTTTTATCTTATACTTGTTTAATTAATTTTCATATAGATAACGCTGGAAGGGGAAAAATAAATGGTGTGAAAGGTAAGTAATTGTCCTAAAAAATCATGTCCTCTTGCATTAGTTCCGTCCTTAGTGAGATTTTAATATAATATATGAGATAAATTTCAAGTGGAACTTTTTTTGAGTGAATTAATACATGGTGTGACATGGTAGAATTATCAATAATAAAATCTGATACATGGTGTGCCTCATATGACACAAAGTATATGTTTTTAGTTTAAAATTGTCACTTTGAGTTTAATTTATTTTTTTATAGTATTAAAAAAATAATTTTATTCATAAATATGTGCTTTGATTTTCTTGAGATGGTTTGGTTTGTTATTAAATAGATTTACCTAGGTTTGGGTTCATGGAAAAAATTTACATTGATGTTTTTGTATTCCTATGATAAATTTTACATACTCATGTAATTTTAAATATTGATGGTTGAAATTTTTATAAAAATGTGTTATAATGAATTTTTATATAAATTTTATATCAATTACATTAGAGATTTTTAACCTATATGTTTTATCTATGGTACTATTTTTACTACTCAGTGTGCTATAATTTGAACAGCATTCTGAATCATTATTCCCTTTTATCATTTCTTTTACGAACTCTAATAACCATTTATTTTTTAATGCCTATTTCTAAATAAAATAAATGGAATTTTTATCAGTACCAAATAAATGCATTGATAAATGGGGTCATAAATATTTAAATAAATAAGAACTGGTAATAGTCTCCATTATGAGTGCCTTTTTTTAAAGCTGATAAAGAGCGCCTTTGACAATGATTTTCTAGGGATAATAATATCATAGAGCTTTCAATCATGTTCAAATTTTCATCATTTTTTAAACTAACAATGGTATGTTTTACTACATTTAACGACATTATTTTGGTGCTAAAATAAATAAGTAAATCATCAATAATACCTACTTTTGGTCAATACCAACATGTATTTGAGCATGTTTCATAATCATGAGAAACATAATTAAATAATTACCCATTCAGTAGCATTTGATATGAGTTTCAAATACCAACCAGTCAGTTTTTTTATTTCTAGGCATCATGAACCTACCTTTATGGGCTTCTTTTTTACACACCATCACGAGACTTCCATTATAAAAGTTTTATCATTATGGAAATAAGCTCACAAGTATCAGAAACCTAGAGTTATGCTCATCCCTGTATACCTTACTATCTAATCCTTAGTAGATAGCATACCCCTAAAAATTACTAGCCATAATCCACCACCAAAATACCCCACCATGATAGCACATAATGACAATTCATAATACCTTCCAAATCCCAATCCATGGAATCCTGATCAGTACCACAAAACTATGATATATTTTCCTTAATATAATTATTCATAACCACCCCTAGGGAATATCCATATACATCATAAAATTTTCGTGGTCTTACAATATAGCTAAAAAGGAATTTCCAAAGGGTGTTCCTCAATTTTTTTTAACAAACCACCATTAAGGGTTTATTCTAGGTGAGAATTCAAAAAATTCTATCCGAGGGTGTTTTTCAAGAAGACTACAAACATACCCTAGGGGTGTTTTCATTTTATTTAATTTTACAACCAATCGTATGATAATTTACCATTTTCAAAAATAAAAATTATACGAATACAACAATAAACACCCACAAAAAGGTTGAAATAATATCATAAAACCTCATCAAGGTGCTCAGTCTGAGGGTACACTATTTGGTTATCACATGATACTCGGAGGAAAAAACATCCATCAATATCTTCAAATGATAGAAAAATCTCACGGTTCATATAGGTTACTCAAAAATAGAAACTCACTAGAGAGGTTTTCATAATCCCCTCTCTCTTTCCCCATCATCACGAGGCAGTTCCTCACACCCAACCGAACCATAGAATACCAAGGGGTCTACTCACCCAGGTAGTCCTATATCTGTGGGTAACGTAGCACTTGAACAATGGAATTATTACAATAAATCGATTTGAAATCATATCAGGGGTCATACTATAGAAAACTAGGACCAGTTTATATAAATTGATCCTATAAGAAGGTCCATTATGGAATACTAGGGTGAAATTATTCTATATCACCTCGCATCTACAGAGAGGTGGTAAGGCACACCAATAAATGCATAATTAAGAAACATCCTTTATAGAATATAATTAATGAAGGAATAATAATTTAATAATTTGGACTTCAACCATTACTGGTTGAGGCAACTATTCGGGTTCTGAGGGTCCATAGTGTCCTTGGACACCATTTGTAGTGCATACATAATCTCTTCATTTAGTTGAATTAATAATTTATGTACTTATATATTTTTATATTGATTTAACTCATTTAAATCATCAATTTAATTTTGAGTTCTATTTCCCTATGATTATGTGGCCATGTGGTACAATTCATTTAATAAATTTCATAAATAATGGGTGTTTATATCAAACAACCTAACAATACAACGAAGCCATCTCTACATAATTCAAGGTCAACATCTCTTCCTAAACTGATCCATGCATTTCCCTTAATTATACACACTTTAGCTGTGAATGATAATTCACTTGAGGCCCTAATTCAAAACATAAATCCAATATAAATTAAATATAATATTTATAATTAATTGAGAATTTTAATATAAAATAGGCACAACTAGTGTAGACACAACAGGTCACTACGATACACAAGAAATATTTATAAACAACCACAATAGGCCTACAATGTACCCCCAAAATTAACATAAGACAAATCTCTATCACATGAAATCATTAATATAATTATGTTATCATACTATTTAAATAAATAAAAAAACACCTCATGGTTTTTGTGAAGACCCAGAAATTCCGTGGAATTTTTTTTCTTAAATTCATGGGATTTTTACGAGTTTTTGAAAATTTATGGCGCTGGATTCCGAGGCCCAGTGTTCCCGGAATCAATTTCCAATGCCTTTATTGGGTACGTTCAGTAAATGTACGAGTGGGATTTTATAACTTTTGAATCAGTGCTCAGAATTGAAATCCGAGGACACTATTAAGCTCACAACATCGGTGATTTCTTAGTGAGACCTTCACCGTAGTTGCGTTCTATCAAGAATAGAAGTTAGTTTTTGTAGTTTTTAAGAATAAAGTTAAATAAAAATATGTGTGGATTATTTTTATATTGGCGGTTAAAAACTCTAAGTAGAGGTTAGAGGTGGGGGACACCACACCATAACCTCCCATGAGAGGATCTGGAGGTGGGGCCCATCGGCACATAACCTCCCTTGGGAGGATAATTAAAATGGGGACCACACGGGCTTTAACACCTTGTAACTCTTGGAATTCCCCCATAATTGTGCCAACCCTCTCTTCATTTATTTCTATCTCTCCCCCTTCCCCTATTTGAATTTTGAATCCATTCCACCCCAATTAATTAATTGAGTTGTCTCATTTAATTAAACACAACTCTTTGTGTTATTGTTCCAATAAATAATAGACTTTTCCTCTATTATTTTTGGTTGGAAACATGGTAGAGCTTGGAGAACCCTTGGAGAAAGATCTCAATAGAGAAACATTCTTCCAACGAAGAACGTGAAGAATGAGAAGAATGTCGTCGGACATCTACTTACTTCTTCAACCGAATCAAAGGAAGGAGTCGACCGTGAAGAACGCCGACAAACGCTTCTTCCCCAGTCTCCAAACCCAGGCGCATCCCGACGTCGATGAATCGACGCCGCCATTCCGCGACTTCGTCAACGATCAATGACAAGCGAGGTAGGGGTTTTAGTATTTTTGTTTCCATTCTACATCATACAATATTTTGGAATACGTTATGCCAATTGTTAGCAGCATAACAAGGAGGGTTTAGACCGCTCGAACACGGACCAACCCTCCCCACTCTGACCTTGTTTGTTTTTGACGACAGAAGCAGAGAATGGCGGCCGGCGTCGGGCCGACTACGAAGAAAACAACAGCACAAGACCGCCGGTTCACCGGAAAGGCGCGACACCGTCACGTTGCGTGGATGAAAGCCAGGCCGCAGCCAATCCAGACCGCAGAGAAGGAGGCGCGGCACCGTCGCGCCACGCGGTAGAGGAGGGGGCCGCGTCCAGGCTGGGCTATGACGGAGGCGGCGTGGCACTGTCGCGCCGCACGGTGGAGATGAGCCGCGACCAGTGTGGGCCGCTGTGGACAGGGAAGGGCGGACGGGTGAGCTGACCGCTGGTGCGTGCTATAGGAGGGACCCGAAGGGTCCCACAGTTACCTTAACCGGTTCAAGGATCCTGTTCTATTATAGAAAACAGGGGCACATGTCACCCCCCCGCACCCCACGGCGTGGCCAGCCGGGCCTCGCAACCAGCCGGTCAGGCCTCACAACCAGCTCTTATGCGACTAGCCCACCAGGCCACACGACCAGCCAGCATGCGGCCAGCCAGTTGGCCCCCATGGCCAGCCAGCATGTAGCCAGCCGGATGGGCCACGCGGCCAGCCAGTCAGGTTGTCCCTTCAGGCCGGGCCAGGCTGCGCCTTCGTGTCGGGCCGCGACTTAGGTTCGAGCCTCCCCTTCGGGTCGGGCCACGCATTTGGGTCAGGCCTCCCATTAGAACTGGGTCGAAATCACAGACCGGGTTGGACCCTCGTCCAGACCCGGGTCAGGTCCGGTCGGTACGACTGGGTCGGACCGGACCTGGACCCGTCAGACCCGAATACACCTATTAGTCCATATCCCAGGCTACTGGTGTCATATCGACAAACTGTATCTGGCAATAGAAATCTTAGAGGGAGACAGTTCCTTTGGAATGCCCCACTTGAGGTTTGGACATAGTTGGGGTACGGTCAGGTTGGTTTGAACCTAGAATCCAACCGGGCCCCTAGAACGGAAATGCCAATAACTCACAGACCGGGCGTCTGATTGACTCGCCATATGTTCTGTTGATACCCCTATGATATGGCGGTCCTTTGAGATACTTCCACGTGATACTTCATGACACATGGAGTATCAAACAGTAGATCATGGAGCAGATCCTCCCGGAGATGATCAGACAGAGTGGGGAGACCTAGTAGCTGACAGACCTGACGACTACTTGACCAATTTGACTTGGAGTGATTCGAATAGCCTAGTGGGGAGCACCTGGTACTTGGCGGTATACCCATGGCAGAGTGGTGCTTAGTAGTTGGTGGCAGACCTGCGGTACTCGATAGGAGGAGTACCTCTGCAGGCTATTAGGGGGAGTGCCTGGTATTTGGAAGCATACCCACAATGGAGTAGCACCTCGTAGTTGGCAGCAGACCCACGGTACTCAACAAGAGTACCTCAGCAGTCCAAGGTTAGTGAGAAGTGCCTCGATGTCGCGACAGGCGCACATTACTCAACAAAGGAGAAGTTCTCCAGCAGCCATGGTTTCAATAGTGAAAATCATTATTTGAGTTGAGTCATGACTTTTGTGTTTTCCTCATGATTGAAATGGGTTACTAGATAACTTAGGTATATGTATGGTAATATACCTAAGTAATGGTTATTCGTTGTTTCGTACTTGTAGTTTATACTTGTTTGATTTTGTGAGACCTTGAGGGTCTCAGGGTCCATACATAGTATCTTCATACTCACCCCTACACGGGCTATGCCCGTACCTCGTTGTGTTGGATGAAGAAGACATATAGAGTTGACCGAGGCAGAGTGTATGAGGACTGGACGATACCCAAAGGTGGACCTCACGATGAGTCGGTACCTAAGGGAGACATATGGACATGGAGCACTGAGGAGGCTTTCTGTACCTACCCTTCAGGTAGGATCCGTGGTGGAAGAACCAGGAGCTGCTAGACACCTTCCAGCGGTTTGTCTTTTTAGTTGTACCTGTTTGTCCTTTCCTTGTACTTTACTGTTGGGCTTGTATTTCCGGCCCCTTTTTCTTTCCAGAACATCTTTTGTATATAGTTTTACATAGTGTTTTAATTAAAGTTGCGTACTATGTTGTGTGTGTTTACATTTCATAAAGGTAATGCCTTCCCACCTTAGGGATTTACGCCATTGGTACTAGTCGCCATCCCCTGGCCTATGGAAGGTGGTCTTGGGGTAGTCACCGCACAGGCCATGAGGACGGGTCGTGAAAAATTGTTATCAGAGTAGTTGGTTCTACCATAGAACATAGGACTCTAATATTTCTTTTCTGTGAATCAATAGTGTTAAGGGTACCAAGTGTGGTTTTCAGTTTAGGGAGTATAGTGTGGGTGCAGTGGCCGATGTATCCGTACACCCAGACCCTGACTACTGATTTTTGACTTAGTGCACAAAAAAACTGATTGCGTGTTTGTTTCAAAAGTTTTTCATTAATTCACCTCAACCAGGTCAGCTAACCAGGTATAGTATTTTGACAATGTCACATCTGTTTCTTTTAGGATGCCTCCCCATGAACGACTAGTTAGAGCCTTGAGGGTTGTATGTACTGACAACTCACCGAGAGACAAGACCTTAGTACATGGACCTCTTCCACTTGAGGCACCATCAAAGGCACCAACAGTACTACTTCTCGTTGGGCCACCGATTCCACAAACCCCAGTAGTACAGAGTGCACGCCGCTTGAGCACACTGCACGAGTTACAGCACCAGAGGCCAACCAAGTTCAGGGGAGAGACAGACCCGTAGGTGGATGAGGATTAGTTGGAGGCTGTGGTGAGAGTCTTCAGAATGGTAGGGACACCATCATACTTCATGGCGATCCTTATTTCCAACCTCTTTCAGAAAAAACCAAAAAGATGGTGGAGCCTGATTCTCCAGATTCATGACGAGGCGACACTTCTATGGGAAGTCTTTGAGGGCCTATTCCAGGTAGAGTTTGTACCAGCCACACTTGGAGCGGTGCAGATACATGAGCTACTTCATCTACAGTAGGTCGACATGAGTGTATCTCATTACTCAGCAAGGTTCACTAACCTCTTACGCTACTCCACTGATATGGTACGAGAACCGTTATTCATGGCCCAGACCTCTGAGCAGGGACTCAGGCGAGAGATCAGAGCTTCAATTATCTCCCACAGCATCCCGATGCATAAGGGGGTGTTAGAGAGAGCCCTCCAAGTGGAGAGTTTTATTGTTGAGAAGTCTCCAGCATCGAGACCCACCACTAGTCGAATTGCAGTAGAGTCTTCTATAGCTGGAAGTTGACAGATGAAGAAGAGGTCTAAGAGGGCCAGACCCATAGGTAGTCAACTGTATGTCTCAGGATCGGTTTTTTGGGGCACCCAGAGTGGAGACAAAGCCAAACATTCCAGGAGAAGATAGTGTTAATCCTGCGTCGGGCTTTGTCACATGGCCCGTGACTATCAGAACCGCCATACTGATGATAAACAGATGGTTGTGGGACCTCCTAGGCTGAGGAAGGGGTTCAATTGAGGAGGTCTACATGGCAGATGAGTTGGACGTACAGCTGGCATTGGATGACGATACGAGGTGCTACCACCACCACCACCAGGAGGACCACCCCGACCACAGGGAACTGGCAGACAAGGGAGAGCTCAGCTTCAGGCAGCTGAAGCATATGACCATGGCACCCTAGAGATGATTCGAGAAATGATCTGTGTCTACTCCACCTTATCTACAGTTCTTATAGACACAGGTGCCAGTCACTCTTTCATAGCCACTGCCCTCGTTCGAATCTCGGAGATTCCGACGGAGCCATTGGAATGATCTTTAAGGCTAGAGACTCCTATGGGAGCATACTTGATGATTACACACTGGTTCCAGTAGTGTGATATTACTCTAGGATGCAAGAGCTTCGGCTGGGATCTCCTCGTAGAGGCGTTGAGGCCTTACGATATCATCTTGGGTATAGACTGGTTATCTATAGTCCATGCTCAGATCGACTGTATTAGGCGCAAAGTGCGGTGTGTCCGCATGGATGGGACCAGGTTCACCTTCACCCGCGAGAAGGGGTTCTTTTGCAGCACAGAACGAACTTACTCGGAGGAGGGTTCAACTGATCACTCACAAGTTGGATTGCCTTACTCTCAGAGTAGTTGATGTTGAGAGTCTGACTTATCCTATAGTAGTGGACCAGTACGTGGATGTTTTCCATGAAGATGTTCCATGACTACCTCCGCACAGAGAGGTGGGCTTCTACATTGACCTGTACCCCGAGACGACACCGATATCTACTCAAGCATATCGGATGGCTCCCACCGAGCTTCGTGAGCTGCATTTACAGTTGGAGGACTTTCAGGTGGAGGGATTCATCCGGCCCAATGTTTCACCCTGGGCAGCCCTGATTCTGTTCACCAAGAAGGAATATTGGTGCTTGAAGCTTTGTGTTGACTACCGTTGTGTGAACCAGATGATCATAAAGAATAAGTACCCACTTCCAAGGATAGATGATTTCTTTGATCAGCTCAAGGGATATCGATGGTTCTCAAAGATAGACCTCTGATCAGGCTATCACCAGCTCAGTGTTCGAGATGAGGATGTGAAGAAGATGACATTTAGGTGTCGGTACGACCATTACAAGTTCTTGGTTATGCCTTTTGGCGTAACCAACGTTCCAGAAGTGTTCATGAGTCTCATGAATAGGATCTTCCAGCCTTACCTCGATCACTTTGTCATAGTCTTCATTGACGACATACTGATCTACTCGACTACTGAGGAGGAGCATGCCTGCAAATTACAGGTAGTACTGGACACACTCCAAGAGAACCAAATTTATGGTAAGCTCTTGAAGGGCCAATTTTGGATTCGAGAGTTTCACTTCTTGGGACATGCCATCTTGGAGGCTAGAGTTGCAGTAGATCCAGCGAATATTGAGGCGGTACTTTCTTGGGATCCACCCAAGAGTGTGACGGAGGTACGGGGCTTCCTGGGCTTTGCTGGATACTATCAGAGGATAATTACATACTTCTCCAGAGTCGCAACACCACTATCAGCCTTGACGAAGAAGGGGAAACCCTTCGTGTGGTCAGAGATATGCCATGAGAGATTTCAAGAGTTGAGGAAGATGCTGACTAGCGCCCCATATTGAGGCTTCTAGAGGAAGGAGTAGTGTACGTAGTCTACTAAAATGCATCAGGGACCAGACTCGGGTGTGTCCTGATGCAAGAGAGAGCTGTGATTGCCTATGGTTCTTAGAAGTTGAGATAGCACGAGCAAAACTATGCAACCCATGACTTGGAGTTAGCAGCAGTGGTCTTCACCTTGAAGATGTGGCAGCACTATCTGATGAGAAAACATTTTACCGTGTACTCTGATCACAAGAGTATCAGGTATATTTTCTCTCATAAGGACCTGAACCTGAGACAATGACATTGGTGTGAGTTCCTCCAAGACAATGACTTTTAGATAGTCCATACTCCCGGGAAGGGGAACGTTGTTGCAGATGCGCTCAGAAGGTGGACTAGTATTCAACTGCTCGGAGAGGCGACCGAGCAGATGGATGATTTGTAGATATCCTTTGTGGATAGAGATGGGGAAGCCTTTCTACAGTCTCCTATAGTCACTATTCCACTTTTTCTGCAAGTTAGGGAGGCGCTACATGAGGATGTTGACTGCGAGACATGACATGCTCAGATATCCATAGGGCAGGCACCTGATAGATTTGTAGATGGTGGGGAAGACATAATCCTCTTCAGAGGACGTACCATGGTACCTGTTTCACTTCAGGAGGAGGTGTTGAGAGAGTTCCACACTTCCCCTCTAGAGTTACATCTAGGAGTGGCGAAGATGTATCAGGAACTTCGACGACATCACTGGTGCCCAGGTATGAAGAAGGCAATAGTTGAGTTTGTCTCACGATGCCTCACTTGTCAGCAAGTGAAGGTGGAGCACCAGGTACCGGAAGGATTGGTTCAACACTTAGAGGTCCCAAAGAGGAAGTGGGATGGGATATCCATGGCGTTCGTGACGAGTCTTCCACATACATCCAGGAGTCACGATTCGATATGGGTGATCATTGACAGACTCACTAAGTCTGCCCACTTCCTACTAATCAAGGAGCAGGGATCTATTGAGAGCTTGGGATGCCTCTATGTGCAGGAGATAGTGAATTTACATGGAGTAACTTCATCTATTGTATCTGACCGGGATGCATGGTTTACTTCTAGGATATGGAAGGGGTTGTAAGAGGCTTTCATGACACAACTACATCTGAGCACCATTTTCCATCTTCAGAGAGATGGTCAAACCGAGAGGACCATTCAGACCCTCGAGGACATGCTCTGTGCATGTGTCCTTGAAATCGGTCACAGTTGGATGGATCACTTCCCTTTGGTGGAGTTTTCCTACAACAATAACTATCACTCCACCATAGGTATGGAACCTCTTTGAGGCCTTGTATGGTTGGCCTTGCAGATCGCCACTTTGCTGGACAGACCCAGGGGAGTCAGCACCAGTAGGACCAGAGATGGTACGTGCTACCACAAAGAATGTGCATATCATCCAGGACATGATAAAGACTGCACAAACAAGATATAAGTCATATGCTGACAGGAGACAGAGACCTCTAGAGTTTGAGGATGGCGAGTATGTCTTCCTACGAGTCTCACCTCGATGAGGTCTACAGAGATTTGGCCGAGTTGGCAAGTTATATTCGCGATTCATCGGACCATTCCAGGTCCTCAGTCGAGTAGGAGTAGTGGATTACCACTTAGCTCTTCTACCATAGTTGCACTGGGGGCATGACGTCTTCCATGTATCTCAGCTAAGGAGATACGTGCATGAAACTTCTCACATCACCGACCATGAGGAGCTGGACATCGATGCCGAGGAGAATTTTTTGGAGGTTCTAGTGGAGATAGAGGATCGATAGTAGCGGGCCCTACGTGGATGGTCAATACCTCTGGTACGCATTCATTGGCAGCACAAGATCCTCCAGGAGAGCACATGGGAGTGAGAGGCTCAGATGCGTGCTCAGTACCCTTAGTTTTTCCTTAGTTTGAGTTGTAGCTTACGAGGATGTAAAGCCCTGAGGTGGAGAGAATTTAAAGACCTGGAAATTCCAAGGAATTATTTTTCTTAAAATCATGGGATTTTTACGAGTCTGAAAAAATTTACGGCGCTGGAGTTCGAGGCCCGGTGTGCCCAAAATCAATTTACGATGTTTTTCTCAGGTACGTTTAGTAAACGTGCAAGAGGGATTTTATAACTTTTGAACCAGTGCTCAGAATTGAAATCTAAGGGCACCATTGAGCTCGCAGCGTCAGTGATTTCTTAGTAAGACCTTCACCATAGTTGCGTTCTAGCGATAATTAAAGTTAGTCTTTAGAGTTTTTAAGAATAATGTTAAATAAAAAAAAGTGTGTCTTATATTTATTTTTGTGGTTAAAAAATCCAATTGGAGGTTGGAGGTGGGGGCCACCACACCATAACCTCCCATGAGAGGTTATGGAGGTGGGGCCCACCATTACATAATTTCTCTTGGGAGGACAATTAACGTGGGGACCACAAGGGATTTAACCCCTTGTAACTCATGGACTTGCCCCATAATTGTGCCAACCCTCTCTTTATTTATTTCTAACTCTCCATCTCCCCTATTCGAATTTTGAATCCATTCTCCCCCAATTAATTAAATGAGTTGTCTAATTTTATTAAACACAAATATTTGTGTTGTTGGGCCAAAAAATAATAGACTTTTCCTCTATTATTTTTGGTTAGAAACTTGGTAGATCTTGGAGAACCATTGGAGAAAGCTATCAAAGGAGAACCATTATTCCAACGAAGAACGTGAAGAATGCGAAGAACGTTGCCAAACATCTTCTTCCTTCTTCAATCAGATCAATGAATGGAGCCGACCGTGAAGAACCCCGACAACGCTTCTTCCCCGGTCTCCTAACCTGAATGCTTCCCGACATCAATGAATCAACGCTGCCATCTGCGACTTCATCAACGATCAATGACAAGCGAGGTTGGGGTTTGAGTTGTTTTGTTTTCATTCTACGTCATACAATATTTTGGATTACATTATGCCGACTGTTAATAACATAACAAGGATGGTTCAGACCCCTCGAACATGGACCAACCCTCCCCCCTTTGATCTTGTTTGTTGTTGACGATGGAAGCGGAGAACGGCGACCGGTGTTGGGCTGGCCGTGAAGAAACCAGCGGCGCAAGACCGCTAGGTCACTTGAAAGTCACAACACTGTTGTGCCGCGTGGATGAAAGCCGGGCCACGGACAAGCCGGACCACGGTGAAGGTGGCACAGCGCCAGCACACCGCGTGGTAGAGCAGGGGGCCGCGGCCAGGCTGGGCCGTGATGGAGGTGGTGCGGCGCTAGCTCGTCGCGCAGTGGAGGTGAGTCACGGCCAGGGAAGGCTGCGGTGGAGATACTGGGCACGACGCCATTTCGCGGTGCCAGAGAAGGACCGTGGCCTCAGGCCGTGGCAGACAGGGAAGGGCGACCAGCTTAGCCGGCCGCTGGTGCGCTCTAGAGGCGGGACAGGAAGGGTCCTGCGGTTACCTGAACCGGCAGTAGGCTCCCGTTCTATTACAGACAATAGGGGGTGTGGCACCCCCCACGGCATGGCTAGTCGGGCCACGCAGCCAGCTGGACGGGCCACACGGCCCGCCATCACACGTCCTGCCTTCTGGGCCACACGGCCAGCCCGCACATGGCCAGCCAACTTGGCCACATGGCCGGACAACACGAGGCCAGCCAGCCGGGCAACGCGTCCCGCCAGCCGGGCCGCGCCTTCGGGCAGGGCCGCCCCTTTAGGTCGGGCCGCGCCTTTGGGTCGGGCCTCCCCTTCGGGTCAGGTCGTGCCTTCAGACCGGGCCACCCCTTTGGGCTGGGCCGCCCCTTCGGACTGGGTCAGACTCACAGACCGGGTCACACCCTTGTCGAGAACCAGGTCAGGTCGGGTCGGTCCGACTGGGTCGGACCGGACTCAGACCTGTCAGACCCAAATACACCTATTCACCCATAACTCGGGCTACATGTGTCTTATCGACAAACCATCTGCGGCGATGAAAATCTTATAGTGAGAAGGTTCCTTTGGCATAACCCACTCATGGTTTAGACACAGTTGGGGTACGTTCAGGTTGGTTTAAACCAAAAATCCAACCGGGCCCCTGGAATGGAAATGCCAATAACTCATAGACTGGGCATCTGATTGACGCACAATCTATTGCGTTGAGACCCCTATGACGTGGAGGTCCTTTGAGATACTTCCATGTGAGACTTTGTGACACTTGGAGTATCGACCAGTAGCTTAAGGAGTGGATCCTCCTGGGGAAGAGCAGACAGAGCACCGAGACCTAGAAGCTGACAGACCTTACGACTGCTTGACCGATTCGACTCGGAGTGATTCGACTAGCCTAGTGGGGAGTGTTTGGTACTTGGAAGCAGTCCCATGGTGGAGTAGTTCCTGGTAGTTGTCAGCAGACTCGCGGTACTCGACAAGAGGATTACCTCTATAGGCTATTAGGAGGAGCACCTTGTATTTGGTGGTAGACCCACATCGGAGTAGTGCTTGGTAGTTCGTTGCAGACCCACGATACTCAACAGGAGGAGTACCTCAGCCGTCCAAGGTTAGTGACAGGCACCTTGGTGTCGTGACTGGACCACTGTACTCGACAGAGAAGGAGTTCTCCAGCAGCCGTGGTTTTGATTGTGAAAATCCTGGATTGGGCTAAGTCCCGAATTTTGTATTTTCCTCATGATTGATATGGTTTACTAGATAACTTAGGTATATGTATGGGCACATACCTAAGTAATGGTTATCTGTTGTTTCATGCTTTTAGTTTATCCTTGTGGGATTTTGTGATACTTTGAGGGTCTCGGGGTCCCTACTGAGTATCTTTATACTCACCCCTGCACTGGCTATGCTCGCACCTCATTGTTTTGGATGCAGATGATAGACATCGTTGACCGAGGTGGAGTGTACGAGGACTGGACGATACCCGGATGATGACCTCATGATGATTCGGTACCCGAAGGAGACTGACAGATGTGGAGCACTGAGGAGGCTTTATCTACCTACCCTTTAGGTAAGATCATTTATGGATGAACTAGGAGCTACTAGACACCTTCTAGCTGTTTTTCTTTTTTGTTGTACTTGTTTATCCTTTTCTTGTACTTTAATGTTGGGATTGTATTTCCGACCCATTTTTCTTTCCATCAAATCTTTTGTATATTGTTTTACTTAGTGTTTAACTTCTAGTTTCATACTCTATTTTGTGTGTTTACATTTTATAAAGGAAATGCCTTTACAGCTTAGGGATTTACGCCTTTGGTACTAGTCGCCAGCCCCTGTCCTATGGAAGGCGGGCTCGGGGTAATCACGACACGGGCCCCGAGGACGGGTCGTGACAGTTTTCCTTTGGTTAAGTAGTGAACGAAGATACGAGGATGTTATCTTAGAACATCCTATATATATGTTTAGTAAAAGACCAATCAAAATTACATGATTTCACCGACTATAGTGAAATTTATATTTTTGAAATAAACTGAAATAATTAAATATAAATAGTTGAAGGGGAGAAACATTATGTGAAGGGGTAGAATGGTTGTACATTTCTTATATCAAGTAAACACTCCATAAAAACACCGAATGTGAAGGGATAATAATTGAATAATTAGGGACCTAGCCCCCTTTTGGCATACATAAAATGAAAAGGGGGTATTGGGTTTCCCCCGCATAAACATAAGAGGGAAAATTATTCATTTTATCCTTTAAAAGAACCAATGGCCATCCATTAGTTTGTTTCAGTTTTATATTGTAGTAGCCACCTAATGCCTCCTAGTTACCTCACAATCCCCCAAGATTCCTCCCAAGAACTACTCATTTCCAAAAAATAATAGTTTTGAGGTTTTTCTAACTTATAGAATTTCATTATAAATCCATGTTCTCAAAATTACCTGACCATGAAATGAAAAATCCAATTTCCATTCAACAAAAACAACCATACGGGCACGACCACAACATTTTCACTAAAATATTACAATTTTTGGCCCCAAATAACGATTTAGTGAATTTTTATCAATTATTTTCAATTAGTATAATGTATAAGCTATCTAAATGTAATTATACATGAGGATGCATGACATTCACTTCTTCAATGTTTCACAATTTATTACAAACCCTTCTCCCCTAAAGGGTAGTGTGAGAATAGGTTCATTGAACGAAATTCTCTTAATATCATTATAAGTATCTTAAAATTCATTTATCTAAAGGATATTGGTTCCATTCTATGTTTTAATGGTAATTAGGTTACATATCCATGATAAATCTCTCAAAAATCATCATTACTGTCATAAAGACCCATGAAAACAATAGATATCATTCCCTGTGGTAGGTCTAGGACATGCCACAATAAATTACATATTTTAAGGATAAACCAATAAACCCTCACTAGAGATTATATGACCCAATAATGAAACATTATATAACCAAAATTTACACTTTGTAACATTTTAATATATATTCACCTTCTTATTAGTCTGCAACACTATCCTGAAATTGACTTCATTCTCTTCCTCTCTCTTCAAATAATTAAGCATATATTTTATAAATACATCCATAAAATGATCAAGGTCATATATAAATATTCATTGTTTATATATATAAATATATTTGTGGAATTGGTAGGTATAAAGGGGAATTGTTATTAACTAATAAGGACCAAACTGTGTATAGAAAGTTGGGTTGGTTATATACTCCTTATTGAAACTCAATTGAGGATATCTAGAATGATGGTAAATCTTTTAAATTAATTCACCTTGGAAATTTTGATAAAATTATTCATCCATATGAGGTAAAGGATACATATTATTTATTTTGATCCTTTTATGTTCTAAATAATCAATGAAGATATTCATTTTACCATCTTTCTTCTTAAAAAAATAATCATTCCCACTCATGGAGACACACTCTAGTGTATGAATCAATTTTTTATATTATATTGTAATTCTTACACAATTCTTACAAATCCAGTTGGTCGATTCTATACAGTGTCCTTGAAATAGGCGTAGCACCTGGAATGAGTTCTATTAAAAAAATAATCATCATGAAGAATTGAATAGTTGGAATGTCATCCAGAAATACATCATTATATTCTTTAATGATATAAATATATTTAATGGCGAGTTCCTCCCCAAACATTTTTGATTAATATGGAACATTAATAGGTTTTGAGGCCCATACAATGGATATAATTTCTGTTGAATGTTTAGACTCACCCCTGATAAATAATAATTGGTCGATTAAGAATGTTAAATGTTACTTTCCTTCCTCAAAATTTGATATTGTCACTATATAATGAAATCCAATCCAGGACCAAAATAATTTCAAAGTTTGCTTGAGTTATAATACCAATATTTCTACAAATCACATTCATATAAATATCTATCAAAGAGGAATAATAATCATGAGATATGAGAATCATTCCATTAAAAGGTTTTAATTCCTACTCAATATCTAATCATTGAGGTGGTAATGAGGTTCCATTATAAAATTATTCAGATAAAAAATACTTTCAAGGGAAATAATAAAATAACAAATTTTTAGTCTTAGATTGGATGGTAATTGGAAATTTCACCAATTCATTTTCATTACTCATTTTATTTGTTTTGAAAACATGATTTTTCTATTTATATCTTGTCATAATGAGGTTTTTATGGACATTTTCACCATTAACCACTATATTTGTGATCTTATTGACATAATGTTCACACTCATTCAATTTATAGAATTTGAGAATCGGTGGTATTTTTCTTTTTATTTCTCACCATTACCTTATTTAACTAAAAACTCCTCATAAATTTAACATTGTTTTGATATATAACCTAATTTTATACATTTAAATCATTTATCATACCCCATAAAATTGTTTCCCCCATTTTACATCCACAAATTTAGATTGATTGATGATTAATTTTCTTTATTCTATGTGACTTATTACAAGAATTTCCTTGAACCATAATCATTATCTTCTTGTTCCCAAAATAATGAGAACAACGATTCTCCAAAAAATTATCTTGAGAGAAAATCAAATTATTTATTCATAAGTATCAATGTGTCTTATAAAAAATTGTTTTTGGAGACTTGGTCTCTTTCCACCAGACAAACAGCCAAGATTTATTTGAGGGTTATTGATAAAAAGTAAAGAGTAACTTAAAGGTCTTGTAAAAATTTACTCAAATGTACTGATATAATCATAATAATTCTACATTATTTTTTAAAATTACCTTTATATTTTACATGTTATGATTTTGAGAAAAATACTGATGGAAAAATAACTTAATAAACTCTTCTAATATCATAGAGTCAATTTACCCCCTTCATTATATTCTTGATAAGAGTCCATGATTGATTATCTTCACCTTCCAAATGATAAACACCCAAAATAAACTTCCCATAATTATAGGATCTTAGAATAAAATATATATTTTATAATGGATTGATCCATTTCTCACCAATAAGTGGATCAGATGATCCACTGAAAGATGGGGGATGTTTCCTTATTAAATTAATTATATTTAGTTATTATTACCACTATCAATTTATATGTTAATAATGATTCATGGTTCCTTTAATTTCATGACTTAGTTGGGTTGGCATAACTATATGATTATATATCAATATAGAAATTACATTTTATTTCCCATTAAAAAATCATTTAATTTGATGTCACATTTATTCTCCACATGATTCATCCTAATTAAAGATAATAAATAAAAACAAAAGGCATAGTGTAAGTATTAGGCTACAATAATTAGAGTGTATAACATAGAATAATGGAAATCACTACTGAGATATCCTAAATTCTGACACATTATTCTCAAAATATCGAACATTTAGGTCCCGCCCAATATCACATTTATATCATTATTGTTTTTATAAGGTTCTATACTTATATTTACCATCACATACTCTCTAAAGATAATTATTTCATTATATTATACCAACTGTGGTGATCCGAGCATTAAATACATAGATAGTACTCCCGTTCAAATTATTTTTTAATATAACTCATACTAATAAATTCCACAAAACTATAAGGTTTTAACTTATTTGGAGGCTAGAATAATAATTAATTTATTTCATAGAAGGTATTTAACACATCATAGAAATTTATTATTTCATAACACTCTTATTATATATTCCATACATAAATCTATTCTTAGTAACATGGGGAAAATGGAAACATAATAAGTGCTGGGATGATATGGTTAATTTTGGTAAACATGGAAGATATTAATCGATGATCATATGAAATAATAAGATAGTTATAATGGTTTTATATCTTGATATTAATGAAAAATTTTATAACCAATCAGTTATATATCATAAACCATAAGTCCTTGAATAACACATTAGTTTTTCAAAAAGATATTATTTATAAGGGTGGTAAATCATCATTTGTAAATCATGACCCATGTAAGCATATCATAAGAATAAGAATATTTTATTTCAATTATGGGGCATAATAATAATCATAAACAAATAGTAAAACATTGGGCATCATACATTCATCATTGAATCAGCTAAAGGGGATAATTCCAAAATTATCTTAAGAGTAAATTTTATATAATTAACTAAAGCATCTCTTAGGTGTTTATAAAATATTTTTTCACATATAAGTTTTTTAAATACATAATATATAATGATTTATTTATCTCTATCATAAATTAAGATATCCCTAACTTCATTATCATTAACAAATTAATTTATGGTCTATAATATTTTGGGCCCACCCATCCCATAATAAATTCATATACATGTGGTTTAAAAGATCATTATAAATTTATCATATTATCATAACATAAAACATTTTATATAAATAGGTGTCATAAAATTTCATCAACATATAATCATAATCCATCCCAAGATATGAATTGGATGATATCGTAAGACCTTTCATTATCTCATCGTATCTTAATTAACCTATGGGAATGAAATGGAATTCATGCAATTATCCTAATATTATAATCATTATAAGTCATGAAAACAAAAATAATGGAATCATAAGAGAATATCCTAAGTGAAGAATAAAAATAATTAAGGTATGCTTACATAAATAAAAAATCTATTATAAAGAATACTTTAAAAAATTCTTTGAAAAGAAAGAGTAAACAAACATTTTACTTATGGGATTTTAAAAACAAAATTCTTAAAAAATGGAAATATGATTTAATTTAGAAAATCATTGAATTTTTAATGAAACTTTCATTAATAAAGAAAATATATATTGGTGATGAAAACCTATAATATCAAAAATTTTATAAGAAAATATTCCATTCTTACTTTTGTTAAAATTAGAAAGTGGTTTGTTTTCAAATTCATTTAGACGATTCATTTTAATAATTTTATTTAAATTAAAATTTAGTTAAAAATTACCTTTTAAAAAATTTATGTACAGATAAAAACTTCCGTAAAATATATCTAAGAAAATGTATATGGAGGAGAATCATTCCCAACCAGAATAGAAGAAAAGTGTTTGGATTATATTAAAAAAATTATTGAAAAATTGATGTATGAGAGAGAGAAAAAAGGTACTATTACCTAAAAATTATAATGTTTAAATGGGGATAATAATATATATGGATTTTAATTTTTTTGTATAATATTATTTTCCTTAATATAAATTTAATATATACAATCTCATAAAGGAATGATATTGTAACATAATTCAATTGCCTTAAAAACTGTCCTTCGTAGAATGTTTTAATGAAAGATGTATAATAAATTTATTTTTATTATAAATATTTTAAAAAATAATATTCATATATATATATATATTAATATATATCATTCCCTTTTAATTTGTAATTAATTATTTATTAACACTTCTTTATTAAAATGATTATATGGGTGAAAATAGGTTCATTTCATTGCATATTTTGGTTTATTGGTTATAATGGTTGAACATTTTTTATAGTTTCATCATTTATATAATCTAAATAATTTCCTAAATATCATATTTATTCCTTATTATATAACCATTCAAAAAAAGTGGTGGTGAAGAATGAACTACATCACTTTTTGGAGACAATAGTCCATACATATGCTTTGAGTGATGTTTCCACTTTTCGATGGATGAAAAGAAATAAAGGTAAAAACTAAATAACCATTATAAAATCATTATAATATCATAAATATAATATATATTCATTAAATATGTCATTATTAATTATAGTGTAAACCTTAAGATAAAAAAATCACATCACATCGCGGAGGTGGTAGTCCACAACTCTGCATAAGCGACGTTATTATTTCCTATTGGATGGTAAGGTAAAATGGTAGATAGGACATTATTATTATATGATTATAAATATTTCTTAAATGTCATATATATAAGCATTACATACATCATAATAACCAACCATTAATAGTGGTGATATGAAAATGAAATACATCACTTAGTGTAAATGGTTGTCCATACGTAATAATGGGTGATTATCTAATATCACATTGGATGAAAAAAGAAAATAAAAATGTTTTTATAAAGGAAAAAATAATCCTTAGGTATATTAAATATAATATAAAGATATGGTTATATAATATTTGTATGATTTTTAAGAAAAATAAACATGTAAAATATCGGTAATAATATATACCTCTTTTATAAGAAACCTTTATTGAATTTATTCTTATGTTCAATTGAGTGGGTATTTTAAGAATATTAGAAACGCAGGGAAATTTCTAGGAAATTTTAGAATATTTTTTTCAATTTTTCTTGAACTAAATGGATTATGTTCTTTACAAATGAGAGGAGATGAGGTTCCCCTTTATAAGTACAAGGAGTGATACACTAGTAATGATTAAGAATATTAAAATATAATAATGTCACCTTAATGGTAAATTATCTCCAAGGTGACACAATTTATAATTTTGGAGGTCATAAAATAAAAATCTACTCAAATAATAGGGATTATAAAAATTTATGTTTCTTTTAACCCTTATCTATTTTATTTAAACTCTCATAAATTCATTTTAAATTTTACGAAAAAAATGAATTTTTACCTTTTTACTATTCATAATTAACAAAAGTAAAATCAAAATTTCTAAAAAATTAGAAAATTATGATTTTAGGAATGATTTTTTTATAAAATTATTTTTCTATTATTGGTATAAATTAGTTTTAATGTAATAACAAAAAAACATAATGAAAACTATTTTTAAAAACTATATTTTTAACCACACAACTGAATTTACTCAAATTAAATTTCAAATAATAACATTTGATGATTTCTAAAATATTTTATTAAATATATTTCCTTCATATTTATATAATATTTTTCATAAAAAGTGATTGATTTAATTTTTTAATCTAAATTTGAAGTGCGCTCAAAAAATATGTTTTTTACTAAAATATTTATATTTACCATTAACTTTTGCTATTTTAATTTATTAGAAAATATTACCAATGAGGTGAATTAATAAACATGAAAGATATATTTTATAAATTTTCTAAGTTGAGAAAATTATATATGATAAAAAAAATCGAACAAAAAATACATGAAAAAAATTCTAGAAATAAAATATTTCAAAACATTATATTAGAATAAATAATATTAACTAAGTGAATTATAAATTATATTAGATATTTATTTTTCTTTTAAAATAAATAAACGATTCTTCATTTTAAAATTAATAACCATTATTTTCATATGTTTAGTGTTACCTGTAAAGAAAGCTATCAAACAATTAATATTTATTAAATAGAAATATATTATAAAATATCTGGTTGTTGCATTTATAGTCATAGTAGTGGACATTGAATGTGGTATCAGAAGTATAGAGCAGTATTCAGTAATAGTTTTTTGGGAAAATTATACGAATATATTCCTTTTTATTGGTTAGATTAATCCCACATTTATAGGAAAAAATAAAAATCACTTTCACAAATATTATTTCTTTAAGGGAATTCAACGTAATTTTAAAACATCCGTGTGGATCACAAATGGATGATAGATTTTATTTGGAACAATATATCATCATAATTTACCAATAATAATATTTATTATGTTTTATAGATTAATTTATAAAACATTATTTCATATTAAATTTCTTTAAATTCATTTTCAAGATTATTCTCATTACATGACTATAATAAAATGAAGATAACAATAAAGATTGAATTTTTATATTTTAATAATTATTTACCTTCAATAGTGAACCATAAATCTTTTTTCAAGACTCTAAATTATTCAAAACACGTCAATTTTAATATTTTTAATCTATGTAATTTTATTTTTCAACCACTCACACATGAAATGCATTGGCGATGTGTATGAGTTATAGGTAGTTATACCTCTATAAAAAATAAAAAATAAATTACTATAATAAAAATTATTCATTTATAACAAGTTTCATAATTTATATTCATTCATATGTTGTTTACTTATATATCCTTATCATGAAAAAATAATAATACATAGAGAGTTAAATTTTTTAATTACTCTTAACATAAAATAAAATAATGGTCATAATGAAGGGAATTTGACAACAACTTATTTTATTTTTTTAATATAGGATGTTTATTATGGATGAAATAAAGTCACAAAACGAAATAAAGGAATGTATTTGAGAACTTTTAAGGCCTTATCCCATTATTTTTACCAAATTTATCCAATTATTCAATTTGATGTCTTGATAATCTTTTACAACGGTTACTGTTAATTATGGTAAGAAATGAAATGGAAAATATTACCTAATATGAACATAATGATCCAAAACATGGAATAAATTTTATAGGATAAAATTTATTTATGTGGGAAAAATTTCAGTCAATATTATTATGCAAAACAAAATAAAAACTTCTTTTATGAAAAATGATGGTTTGATAAAAAACATTGATTTTAAAAGAAAATCATGAATAATATTGATTATCATTTTATTAATCAGATTATGATAAAGAAAAAAAGTTATATATATATATATATTTAAAACTAAAATAACATCGAAATTAATTATTTTAGAACATTAATAAAAGATATATACAGAAAATAGCATTTACTTTAATAAAAATATTACACTAATATTCAAAATGAGAAACATAGAATTTCATTTTAAAATTTATACTTTCAAATATAATATATTACTAATATAATATTTATTTGGAATTAAAAAATATAAATGAACATTATTTCCATTTATATATCATTATAATATCATAAATTTGACATTATTTGTTACATTAATATTTTTAACTGCTTTGAAAAAAACTAATTAATTCATAAGAATATGAAAAATTCACCCTATTATAATTTTTGCAAGAAGAAAACAAAAAATTAAACCCTTTTTGTCAAATTATATTAATAAAATTTTTCTATTTATTTTTTAAATGAAAATAAAAAATATATGAAAATATTTTTATTGAACTACATCCCATAAATACATTATTGATTTTAATCTTATGTTGTTTAAATATTATCATTAAAAATTGAGTGACTACTTCCTATTTATTCGTCATTAAATTTGAAATAGAAATTTTTTGATTGTATTTTATGATTTGGTTTGTCCTGTTCGTACATTCTAATCAAACGAAAATGTTATAATGATCATATTTAAATATTAATATTTCTATTATATATCATAGTTTGTTTAAGCTGGTGTTGTGTGTCGCACACACTATTGTACATAATATACATTTAATTGGGAATTATATGTTTAAATATTTGATTGTTAAAAAAAATATATTTTTCATCTCCCTTTCATTCTCAAAGAATATAGTCATTTTTATCTCATAGTTAATAGTTATTTGTTACTAAATTTTTATATTATTTAAAAAAGATTATAAAGGAATATTTTTAATATCTATCATGCAAATCAATTTTCCTTTTTTACCAATGTGAAAATGAACTTTTTTGTTGTATATGGCTTGAACACCTTTTCATACTATCATAAAAATTATTTTTTATAAATATTTCAATATATATTTTTTATTGATTTTCAAAGAATATCATATTACCATTATTCTGGAAATAATTTTCTTAATGAGTTTTAAAAATAAACCCATATTTCCCCTATTTTGATGTGAAAATGTTCAATGCTTTTCTTATGCATTAAATGATTTTTTAAAGGTTATTATGATTAAATATTGTATGATTAACATTTTTTTTCATGATATCCCACTATATAGGCATATATGGTTGTAAGTGAGTGAAATATAACTAATGATGAATGATGAGCCTGATATATCTCTCTAATGCATTCTATAATGATTACTTATAGAATGTAAAAGTGAGGTAGATAACATATTAGTTTAATCATGTGTTTAAATGAGATTCATCTATTTTGAAAATGTGTTAACCACGAGTGAACAGGAGTTATGAATTTAATTCCCCAAGATAATAATTTTATTCTTTGTAAGGGGTTTTATAGTTTGTTTACATGAAGTGGAAAGAAAAGTTTATGAACTTTTAAAGATCCATAGTCTATTTTAAAAGAATTTTTTAATGAGTTATCATATAACTCATGTTTTCATTAATGAGTTTATATACTAATAATGGGGTTCAAAGGATTTCTTTATCAAAGGTTTATTTTATCATGTGGATACATTTTATTTATTCATTTATATTTTTTAAGAAAAATGTAATCATTTTCAAGGGTTTTCATGTTTCTACCAAACTAATAGATACACAATATTTTTGAATACCTTTAAAATATTTATTTTTCCTATCCCAAATTTACATATATTTTTTTGAATTATTTAATGAAGCGTAATAAATATATCATTGTTTAACATTGAATTATAGAGAATATTAATAATATATAAATAAGGGTCTTGAATGAAACAAAATAGTAAATTTGATTATAATTTTTTTGAGAGAATTGTATACAATATCTAAATATACACATTTTATATAATAGTTTTCCTAATTCTATAATGTTCTAAACCTAAAAGTTCCTCAAAATTTAACAAACATCATCACATATTATATATAATATAATTATCGATTAATTATTTTATGCAGTGTTATAATGATCATGGACTATATGAATTTCATTAAATATCATATTAAACCACCATATGCAATATGAAAATTTTACATGAAAATGTTATGTTGAATAAAAATCACGATGTTTTAATCTCATACTAGTAGACAAATGAATCCAACATTCAGTCTCTATGAATTATATCATTAAACTACATATTTTTTCATTTCCAATGAAAATATAATTTTATTACCCAATACATGGTTTTATTCCTTATGAAAACTAGGAATACATTAATAATTGTTAAAGAATATGGTGTAATGAAATAATTATTATTAAAAAATCCCTTCCAAAGTCAAATTTAAGACACATTAATTAATGTATTTATCAAGAAAACAAGGCAAGGTATTTGGTTTTTGAAACTTCATTATTATATTTAATTATATTAATATCCAATTGATCTTCTTATTATATCCTTGAACACCATAAAAATAAATATAACATTAAAACCCATGAAACACTCTTGGAGAATTCTCTCATTAAACTAGTCACCGCATTCCCTCAATGTTAGTGTTTTCTAACCTCCCCATAACAAAATTGGGTAATATTTTTCTGAGTTCTCCAAACTTTCATGTAATGTTAATTACAATGTTTACTGAGTAACAATAGTTTAATTATCAACTCCCCATTTTTAACACACATCATTAGGTATCATGAAAAAAATAAGGAAAAATATTTATAAATTGTTTCTTTTATTTTTTATTAGGGTTAGTTTATTATATTAAATTAATGTGTTTATTGGTTTCATTACTATCATTCTTATAGGATTCTATGTTGTGAAGAAAATGTCATTCATTTTTTGGAATTAATTATGGTTTTAAATGTTAACAAATAATAAATTATTTGAGTAACATAACACCATATGTATTTTTATAGGGTGAATTGATATTTTCCTATAAAAAGTAACACATAAAATCAAAAAAATAGTTATGAAACATTATGAATTTGACACGACTCTTCTCATGTTTTTAGGGAGAGTAATATTTCCTCCGCAATCCAATCTCTTATAAAAAAGGGCTGGAAAATAGGGTTGTTAGTAAAAATTAGAAAATGTAGACATTAACATCTAATAATAAACCCATTATAACCATATCAAAATATATGAAAAACTAAATAAATTATGTATTAAAAGGGTATAATCCTTTAGTAATCCTATTTATTTCAAGTATAAATTAATATATCCATTAAAATAAGGTAATAATAATATTCTATTTTTATAATACCATTGAGCTCAATGTAATATAAATGAAAATAAAAATATAAGAATTAATATAACCTAAAATATCCCCAAATATGATATAAAGCACATAATCTCTTAGAATTCACCCAAACATCAATGTCCCCATCTCCATAAACATGAAAAAAATAAGAAGAAATTGTTTTCATGCATTGTGGTTATGGTAGGGTGAGCTTAAAAGTTCCCAATAAACTGATAATCAAAAATAAAATTCACCCAATGAAAAAGTATATAAAATTTAATGTTTCATAGATGGTTATGCTATAACATTGAAATATTTTATAATATATATTATTCTATTTGTCTAAGTTTGAAGTGTAAGACATCTTTCTTTTCAAATGACACTTAAATTATATGAAGTATGATATATTTTATTATTAAAAGTAACTATTAAAACCTCTCTACTAAATTGGTGGGTTTTAATAGGATTAAAATCATCAAAAGTATTTTTATCAAGGTTTTACAGGATAAAAATTACCTATTAATTTATAGGAAAAAGTATATAAATTTAATTATAAGAATAAAATCATATAAGACCATTTTTTTCAAGAATTATATTATATATATATATATTATACTTTTATCTGAATTTAACATATTAATCAATATAAATATCATTTTTTTATAATTTTTATATACAAATGAATAATCATTTCTACAGATATTATTAATTGGGTTGATATTAAGAAAAAATCATTCGAATGTAAAAAAAAATATTTTTCAGAAAACTATATTTATTTCGCACAATGTATTTTATAATAAGTAATTAAATTAATCTCTATTTATGATCAAAATTAATTAAAAGTGTAGATAATATATTTAATAAATTATATTAACCATTATCATACTAGTTTTTCTAGGAAAATAATGAGAATATTTTCTTTATTCTTAAATATATAATTTTCTAAAATTTATTTTTCCATGTTTTGTGCATGGTCAAAAGAGTTAATTTGTAGAAATTATATAAATAAAATATTTTAAAATAGATTCCAAATTTTCAATAATAATAATTAATTTTTCTTAATATGTTTAACATTATTTTTTTCCATAATGAATTGTGACCATTGTAAATATCTTGTTAACACGGTATGTGTTAAAAAGACCAAATGGGGCGTAAACCAAAGAGAAGGATTAAAATAATACCAAATACATTATTAAAAATAATTTCATGATTAAATTTCCTAAATAAACTTTTTATATAAAAAAATAAAAAAATATTGAGTCACTTGACATGAGTAAGAAAAACATTATAAAATAATGTTTTAGTTATTTATAATGTTTACACTCATATCACTTTTAAAAGATCACCTCTTATTCTCATTTCCACACTCAACATGATACCTTTGTATCCAAAAATAACTACCAAAATACCTTCCGAACAAAACCATAATTATTGAGAATCTATCTTCTCTCTATAAAACTATATTATTAAGGATTATGGTGTAATCCAATGAAAGATATTGAAATAAGAGGTGACTATATTTTCCAATAAATTTTGTGTATCATTATTCTTTTACACCATCCAAATTTTTCTGTAAAAACATTGAAATAATTATATCAGTGTCATGAATATACTAAAATATTATTACTTTTTTGTTAAACCATTTTATATATCATTTCCCTTTAATGTAAAATGAAAACATCGTATGTTCATACATATAAACTATTCTCTCCATGAAGTGGTGTATTCTATTGTTCTTCCCCACCTCTCCCTACGTTAAAACATTACGCCCCACTATTCATATCATCACAGAACATTAATATTATTATATTGAAAAAAAACTTACAACACAACTTAAAATTTTATTATCCACATTTTATAGGTTTTGGTCTCCCAAAAATCCCAACACGATTGACCTTAAGAGGAGGACCAAATTTTTTCTCCCAAAGAGGATATAATAACCTTAACCAATAAATTTGTTTTTAATTATTAATTTTCATCCTATAAATACATCATATTTATAGTAATGTAATATATTAATTATCCATAATATTCCCAGGTTATATTATGATTATAAAACCACCACTTTCCACCGCATTTCCCATCAAATGGGTTGTGAAATTATTTCTCATGCATACATACAACTTACATTCTCCACATAGTATTCAAATTTATTTTCATTCACAATATTTTATTGATGGGTATTATGGTAAGACTAATTTTTATATATAATATATATAACATTATTATAATTATTTAATGTTTATATCATAACTACATTCTTATCGTTCAATCTGTTGGGTAACAATAATGTTGTTGGTGCATACGTTAGGACTACAACCTCCAAGAAGCGATGTGATTCAATTTTCATTTAATTTTTTATTTTATGTAAATAAGGATATATTTTATGAATATATAATATATGATATTATAATTATTTAGGAATGGTGAATTTTTATTTACCATTATTTCATTCCATCAGTTGAAAATAAGAAATAGTGTTCATCTGTACGTACACCCTACCTTCTCCAGGAAAAATGAAATTCATCTTTCTATAATTTAATTTATTTATTAATATATATATAATTTATATATATGATATAACCATAATTTAAATTAATCTAGAAGAAAATTATAATAATTTAAACATATTATAAATGTGGTTAGTGAACAATCAAAGAATGTAGACTTCAAGGTAAGGGGTTTTCGTCTCATTTTTATTTCAATGGGACACATGTGATATTCAACACTAATATAATTTATGTGGTGTATATACTAGTAATGAATTCATTTTATGATTGTTATAATTAAATTTATGGGGAATTACATATCTAAATAATGTTTTATATTTTAGGATGTTTTGATTAGAATGTTTCAAAATTCATAATGGTTTTATGTTATAATATAATTATTTATAGATATTGTTTATGATTATGTTGTTAATGATGAAATATTATGATATAACTCACAATAATTTCATGAATTTATTTTCCCCCAATTATATCTTGAAAATAATTTTTTCCTTTCAATTTCATCACCTTAAGTACTCAAGTGACCAAAAATTTATTTTTATGTAAAATCAAAATTATTTATCTCTTAGGTCAAAGAAACTATTTTTTCCATATCCCTATTTTATAAAATAATAAAAATATAGACAATATTATATAATGATAAATTAATTTCACTTTTACACATTTTTTAATTATTAAAAAATATATTAAAAGTAATGTTCTTATCATATTCGGAAATAAGGTACTTTTTCAATCTTTACAAAATGTCAAAGGAATGTTTTATTTTAAAATAAAAATCCTGAAGAAAATTAATTTAAATTATTACCACTAATTTCTTGGAATCATTAATTTATTATTTCTATGATTCTATACAATGAAATATTTTTCCATAATATTTTAGATTTTTTTTGATATTTTAAACGTGATTTTAAAATAGTAATATTTTTTCCACAAGAATGTTTAAAATGATATTTTATGCAATTTATATTCATCATCAACAAAAAAAATGGGTTTTAAATATACATTAATAGTTATATGACCAATTATTATCATGTTAATTAACTATGAGGGTGGTTTATTATTATAATAAGTAGATGTTTATGAAACCCATTTATTTTCCATGGGTTATGCTATGATGAATTGATGAAATGATCAATAAACATATATTGATTTCATAGGTAATGATATGTTCATATGATCAATGTTTTATTATCTTACATAACATATAAATGTATATTTTTTAAATATCATAGGGGAGATTGAAATTATATTGTACTCAAATGAATTAGGTAATGTTTTAAATATCATGAGTTAAACTAATGAAGCAAGTTAATGTGACTGATCAACCATAGTAAACAAGTTGATTTTATTGATATAATATGGGAAACATGTAATATTAATTAATGTATTATGGGAAATAAGTCAATTTTCTTGATCCATAATGGGAAATAAGTCAACGTGCTTGATCTTTTATGGGAAACAATTCAATGTGCTTGATTCACTCTTGGAAATAGGTCTTGATGTATGATCCATTTTAATTTGATGATCTTTTTAGTTAATTATGAAATATGAAATGGTTTCAATACATATTATGGTAGCATAATTTTTAGATATTTTCTTATGGTTCATGACATATTTATCATTATTTATCACTCTTATGATTCATTATTTTGAAATAATAATTCCTTATTCCTTGACTTCTATTTATGATCCTTGAATGATTTGGAATGAACCTTGAATGTCTTGGTAATGATCTTATACACATATTATGAACTTATTCATTCATATGATCATTGATTTTTCCCCATGTTTACAATTACTGATTATCTATGATGACCCTTTATATGTTTCTACTTCCTAGGTGACAATGAAAGGTTATAAATAGGCCATGTCTTCGAAGAGTAAAAAATGTGATTATCTTTGTGGGAAATATAGAAGATCATTCAAGTAATGATAATATTTTTTATCTAGTATCCAATGAATGTAAACCTTTTTGGTCCTTGTAAATGTATCACTAAAATGTGTTTAACCATTATATAAATAGATTTAATATTTATGTCTGAAAATCCTCATTCATTATATTAATTTTCTTTTTATACGACTTGTTTCTCTATTATTTTTCATGTAATTAAATTAAATATTTTCATTTTATTTTATCTATGGAAAAAATATGGAATCATGTTTGAATAATATATTAATGTAAATAATTTTACATTCATTATAATATAAAAAATAGAATCAAAGATGGAATGAAATTTGTTTATATAAATTATTTACAAACCCTGTCAAGGGATGAATAATAATGTAAAAAGTGTCTATATTAAAAACAAACCATGGTAGGAGAAACATCCCATTGTGTATTTTATGCAGTAACATTCATCTTATTTTTATAGGGTATCTGATCCAAAAATTTATGAATAACGAGTTAGTGGTTGAAGCACGCCAAGAACATATGGACATAGGAAGAAAAAACTCCATGGAATTTGATGATTTAAAGATGGTATTACTCAATGTGTATTTTCCATAAACACCCCTATAAAAATAGGGAGGGAATTTCTAGATCAAAATTAAAAGGATGATAAATCCATTCGTACCTATGAAGTCAACATTAACAAAATTGAAATGTATTTTTTATTTATCCTTGCCCTTGAAAAAATAAGACCAATTTTTAAGAGGATTATAACAATGTCTCTGAAATTTGTTAGCCATAAGATACTCCATTATCTATATAGAAATCATTTGATGCTCTATTATGGGTAAATAAATGATGGAAACTATCATTAGTTTGCTAAAAAGAAAATAATGTCTCACATTCAATTTAACTCAAACAATTGTCTGCATGAAAGAAAAAAAACTCAATTAACCACAAGATAAAATTGTGAAACAAATCAAATTAAGAACTTTATCAAATGGGAATTATGATTATTTACTTTTGGTCGATATATCCATTGAAAACTTTATTATTTTAGATATAGATAAAGGCCTAAAAAAATGAAAAATGACATTAAGATTGAAAATAATAAAATTAAATGATTCATATAAACATAATTTGGGATTTATATAAATAAATTCCACAACATAAAGTCCAAAAAGGATAGTAAGGGTCATTAACCATCTAATCCAAAGGATAAATAGAAAACTCATGCAATCATATATACAGATGTGGTCAATAAAATTATGTGGTAAATGGTATACTTATCATCTACTCTATAACATAAATTGTATATTTTTTATAATGGTGCAAACAACACTAATATATTGAGATAATCCTTTAGGGGTATTATTTAAACACATCAGTGGTTATATATTGTATTATGAGTGAATACTCTAAATGGTACAATAGTTTTATATTATATCTATATCTCATCTCTATTAAAACTATGTAATAAGGTGATTCCTTAAAATATTTTTATTATTCTTATAGTTGAATTTTGTGTGATTTTGGGAATGAATTGGATCTATTAAGATAGGTCCCATGTCAATTACTTATGAGGATATGTCACATTTGATACTCCAAATTAGACTCAGATCACATGTCAATGTGAGGATGAATATGAATATAAAATTGAAATTACATCCTTTATAAGGTTCTTACTACCTATACACGTGGGATTTATTTATCTCAAATGGTTGGGGATAAAATTATCATTTATGATATTCCTAATATTTAGGAATATGACTATGTATTTACAAAAGTGATACCTAGTCTTCTAATGAACTGTGAATTTTAGTTTTTAATTAATTTCATTCATGGTTCTACGCCTATTTCGATGAATTATTATAGTATTGATCTAATCAAATTATATAAATTTAAGAAGAAACTATATGAGAATCTATATAAGGGTTTCATAGGCCCAAGTCCCTCTCCTTGGGTGAACCTATTCTTTTTAATGAGAAGAAATATGGGTCAATGTTTCTCTTCATTTATTATTAAGAACATAAAAATTTCACTATCACGATTAAGTATTATCTATCTTGAATTGAAGACTTCTACAATCTACTACCTGGACCTCAATACTTTTATGAGATTTACATTTTTCTGAACCAAATCAATTGAGCTCCAAGGAGGATATACCCAATACAACCTTCTATATGATATATGGTAATTATAATTTATAGTGATTGCATATGAAATTACGAATTACACTTATATCTTTATGGATATAATATATAGAGTCTTTATAAATTACCTTAATTTGTTTTTGTTTGTATGTATATGATGATATTCTTATTTATCAAAAGTGTATGTATGAGAATGAAGATAATTTAATCATTATTTTAAACACCCTGAGGAAGAATAAATTTAATTTGAAATTTAGTAAATGTTAATTATGTATATATATATAACATATCATTATCAGGTCACATAATTACATGTGAGTGTATATTAGTAGATCCCTCCAAGATGTTTGTAATTGAATGGTTGACTAAACCAACCATAGTGACAAACAATCATGGTTTTATTGGGTTGCAGAGATACTAATAATTCATTAATATTATTTTTTATTATAGTAAAATTAAATAATCATGTTGATATAGAAGGAAATAGTGTTTTTCTAGATATAGGACATTAAAGAAAATTCAATGGATCAAAAAAATGGTTGATTAGTGAACCAATTCAAACTATACAATGAAATGGAGAGAGATTTTTGATATATAATAATGAATTAATGAATGTAATGGGATGTAATATTATACAAAAATACATCATAATAACATATACCTTTTGATAATTGATGATTTCTAGGTATAATTACCCAAATCATGATTTGAAACTACCAAGGATAAATTTTTACATTTAATATTTGAAGGCATTATATATGTGGTGATCCATTTAATATAAATTTCAATCATAAAATATTGAAGTATATATTCACATAAGAATATTTTATTATTTTCTAATGTATACTGTTATAGTTGATTGATGATGAACATTTCTCAATATGTTACCACCATGGGAAAGAAAACAAGGTGGTTATTGATCTATGTTGGAAGGAACATGCTAGTGTGTCATTGATATTGATTGATAGAGATCCAATACTTATGTATTTTAACTACATGAACCATGAGATCATAAGTTAGTAGAATAAATACTATATCACACAAATTAATGTTCAAACAACCATTCGTGTAATGAATTATGGGGGAAATGAAGGATTATGTGGTGTTATAAAAGACGGAAAGGATTATAGTAGATATTAACCATAACCATGATGGATTGAAAGTGATAAAAAATCAGATATATGTTATATAAATATCATTTATGAAGAAGGAGATATTATTTGATGAACAAAAATAATGATTCTTTATCCATCCCAGAATCACTAAGATATATAGGGATCCAAAAGATAATTTATGGTGGTGAAGGCTGAAGAGAGATAGTACAGAGTATGTATATTGATTCCCAATATAAAAAAATGTTGAAGATAAATGATATAATTCTAATATTATGTTAAAAATATTATCAATACTAGAATGGAAATGAAAACAATTACAATGGATTTCTCGATAGGAGTTCCATGAAATATAAAGGGCATATCACAATTTGGGATTTTGTCAATATCCATATAAATTCAGAACATTTTACTGATATAATGGAGTATTTCTCTATTGATCAGTTTACTATTATATAAATTAAGGAATTGGTATGTATTCATGTGGTACCATATTCAATTGTGTATGATCATGATTATATGTTTACATCAATGTTATGGATATGTCTATAGGTCGGATAGGGTAATGATTGGTGGTCTAGAGGGGGGGGGGGAATAAACCAAATTGAAAAATTAAACAATTAAATTCATTAACTGAATTAATTATCAATGTTAATTATTATAGTTATATAATAGTGGAAACTGTAAATAACTTTTGGTTTTTTTATTATAGTTTGATCCTAAGTGGCCATACTATACTCTTATAACTCTCTACATGGAGAGGGATATGTGTGCACTAATGTTTTTTAGGGGAAGACATAACCTCATTATAGAATCCTTTTCCAGTAGAGGGATAACCATGAAACTGAATTTTGTATGGGGAGTCACAACCCTGACAACCTGAAATTAAATTGAGGGAGTCACAACCCAAATAGTTGTGACTATAAATACAAGTAGTCACAACCCATTGTTCTTGACTTCTGAATCTAGGAGTCACAACCCAATGAAAAATAATAACAAATAATTCTTTTTTGTTTAGAAGAATAAATATAAAAATAGAGTGCATATAATAGATGGGAAATAGTGTCATACACTTAGAATCTAGACAAGAGATGATGAACAATTAATGCACTGGTATTGGTTGTTGAGATTTTGATTAAGACACCATGTCAAGGAAATTGTAGTTAATGACGAATTAATTTGGGATTTGAGAGAACATCCAATTGATGAAATATAGTCTCGTATGATGTTGAAAATGAACAACTAGTTCAAATTTCACAAATATTTCTCTTAGAAAACTATAGTATTGAATATGATGACCCATTTATAAATTTTATTCCTCCCTAAGTGATAGATATATATAGAGAATACATATTCAACAGTTACAACATCTTCACTTCTTTCGGAAAATAAAAATAAATTGAGTCCATATTTTTCATAAATATCTCTTTAAAAATTGCAACACCATTGCTTCTCAATTAGTATTGAATAAATATTAAATAAAATAATTTAAAACAATTTTAATAACTCTTAAAATAACATCTCTTGGAAAATAATTGGGGGGAATGATTTTAAAACAGTAGTTTAAATCTATTTAAACTTAGTTGACATAGTTCATTAAAATTAGCATAAACATCTGAATGAAAATTCAAATATTTGATTTTAAATATTATTTTATCCATAAAAATTATTAGGAAAATACATAGAAATAATTTATTAATTTTTATCTAAAAAAATTGTTTCAAAATAATAAAAATGTTTTTAATCATGATACTTAGATTTAAATTGAATTTAAATGATATAAAAACCATTGAAAATAATCCAAAAATATATGCCACAAATCAATGTCCTGTATAAAAGTGTAAAGAGGAAACACAAATGTAGGGCACTCAATTTAGTTTACACGAATGTAGGGTACACGAAAGGAACATAGGGATCATTAATGTAATATATGGTTCATCAATGTAATTTAGGGTTAATCAATGTAATATAGAGTTCATCAAAGTAACATAGTATTAAGAAAATTAATGTAGGGTTCATAAATGTAATGTATGGTTCATCAATAAAAAGTATGGTTCATCAATAAAACACATGGTTCGTAAAAGTAACATATTTCTTATTAAAGTAATGTAGAGTTCATAAATGTAACATAGGGTTCATCAATGTAACAGAATTGAACTATCCATTGAGAAAGATCGGTTACTGAACCATAATTTAGAATATAGGGTTTCGAAACCATACTATATGAATGTAGGTTTTTTAACAATACTTTGAAAATGTAGAATTTTTAAACAATACTTTGTGAAAGTAGGGTATTCAGACCATAAATTATGAAAGTAGAGTTGTCAAACTCTACTTTGTTAAAGTGGGGTTTCTAAACCATAATTTTAGAAAGTAGGGTTTTTGAACTATAATTTTTGAATGAAGGGTTTCTAAACTATTATTTCTGAATTCAAGGTAATCAAAACATATTTTAAAAAAGTAGGTTTATTGATCTATACTTTGGAAAAAATTGGAAAACCAACATCAATGGACATCAATGAATTTTTTATGGATCTTAACAGGAGATTAATTCTTGGGTGAAGAATACTTATTTGTAAGAAAAACTTATTATATTTCCCAAAAATCATGAATTTAATAAACACAACTTCTACTACTCATAAAATTATCAAAAAACTGAATAAAAAACATTCTAAAGAAATTGAAATTGCGATTTTTTTTTCTAACTTTAGATAATTTATTAACTTTCCAAATGAGCATTTTAGACTTCTATGTTAAATAATAAAATGAAGATAAACATTTATCATTTAAATAAAATCATGGTTTATTTGAATATGATAACTTTAGTACTTTCAGTAAATTAAATACAATATCTTTTCAAAACCCTCTACTATAGAGCCTGTAAAACTGCAATAGCAACTTCATTTAATTTTTAGAGTAATTGAAAATAATTTGTAGACATCCTCATAAACTAATGAAGTATAGATAAATCTATCATCTATCCAAAGTGAAAAAAATTATAGAAAATCAAATATTATAGATTTATAAACCATTAAAATTTAGAGGAAAAGTAATCAAATGGAAGAAACACATTGACAAACATAAATAATGTCCCCCTTATTGTATCATTATTAAACAAAATCAATCATACAATTTAAAACCAATTTTAAAATGTTTTAAAACCAATTTCTTATCCAATTTTTGTTAATAATAAAAAGTGAAAAAAACTCCCCCCCCCAAACAAATGTAGTAATAAAAAGATAACATTCCACCATACAACTAACAAATATAATTTTTTTTAAATGATAAAATTCTAAAGGCTTTGTAAAAATATATACTAGATAATTTTCATAGGGGATAAATTATAAAACAATATCACCGTTATTCATAATATATATAATAAAATTAAATCTAATATCATGATTATTTGTTCTATAATGTAGTAAGGGTTTTTTATAAATAGAAATTGCGAAAGTATTATCATAATAAATAGGTAGTTTATCATGGTAGACACCAAAATCAAATAAGGTTTGATCAACACAAAAACATTGAACACAACTCCATAATGTAGAGATACACTCAAATTATTATATAGATAAATCAATAGATAATTGTTTCTTAGATGAATAGGAAATTAATCTTTTTACAGGAAAATGACAGATACCTGATGCAATTTTTGGTAAATTCTACATCCTCTAGAATCAGATTCATAAAAAGATGTAAAATCCAAATAGTTATATTTAAAAAAAACTAGAATCAATTGTTCCTTTTACATATCAAATTACTTTTTTATGAGCTTTAATAGTACTTTGTTTAAGATCATATTTAGAACTAGAACATAAACAAACACTAAAAATGATGAATGGACTAGATTCAGTTAAACAAAGAAAGATACATATCGTGCCTCTATAAACAAATAAAGATACCTGTCATGCCTCTATAAAAAAAATTAATATATTTACCCGATGCATCAATATCAAATTTACTATTTGTACCCATAGTATTTTTCATATATTTAGATGAATCAAGAATTTTTTTTAACTAAACCATTAACAATCTTATGTTGATTCAGAAAAATTATATCTTTTCTTTGAAAAATAAAATGTCTAAAGAAATTTAATTCTCTTATCAAACTCATATAAAATTTAGAGGACATAAAAGTATAAAAACAAATATAGATTATTTCACTAGATAATCCAAAAACTATGGCATCAACATAGATTAGTACAGTAAAAATATCATGAGATGTTCTTTTAAAAAAAATTATTGGATCAACATTCCCATTATAAAAACCGGTATTTTTAGAAAACAAATAATTTATTTCATACCAAGAAAGAAGTTATTGGTTGAGAAGATAAATTTTATTTAGATAATATAAAAAATAAGGTTATGAAATTTTTCACTATCAAAACAATGGGGTTGAGAAACATAAACATCTTATGTTATATAACCATTTAAGAAAAATATTTTTACCAAAATTTCATATAATTTAATACCTTAAAATAAAGAAAAATACTAGAAAATTCTAATTTTATATAACCTTGAAACTGGGGAAAATGAATATTCAATGTCTATACATTCTTCTTGATATTATCCTTTGTCAACATGTTTGGATTTATTTTTGGAAATATGTACAAATTCATCCATCTTGTTTCTAAAGGACCACTTTGTTCCAAATAGCTTCTTATCATCATGCAATTATACTAAATCCCAAATATTATTTCTAAAGAACTGATTTAATTCATCTTGCACTGTAAGAATCTAGTTTGAATATATGAAATCATAAATAACATTAATAGGAGAAATATAAAAAATTAATGAAGAATTTGATGAATAATTTAAAACAGAATTTTTAGTTTTCACACTAGAATCAACATTTCCAATAAAATTTTTAATAGGATGATCATTGTGAGTATTCCATGATTTTGGATCATGTTGAGAAAGAGTAATCTCCCAAAAAATATATATGTAAATTATATTCACTTAACAATTTTTGAGACCTTTTAATAAGTTTTTATTTTTATGTTCTATAAAACCATTTTAATGTGGTGTTCTGGGTGAAGAAAAACATTCAATATAACCATTATTTTCAAAAAAATAATAATCTAAATTATTAAAATCACCTCAATTATAACTATGAATATAAATAGTCATAAATACTTTTTAATTTTGAACTAAATTACAAAACAATTTAAATCAAGAATGTGTATCATTTTTAGGAGTAGGAAAGTAAACGCATGTAAATATACTATAATCGTCAACAATCACTCTAGTAAATTTCATTCCACAGAGACAAAAAATTTGAGTGGGTCCAAATAAATCAATATGTACTAACATTAATCGTATGTTATCACTTATATAATTGATTAGTATAAAAGATATTTTAAGTTTCTTCACTCTCATACAGGCGTCACATACATAATTATTTTCACTTTCAATGAAGGAATCAGTAACAAATTCTCATGTTTTGAGATATTATGCAAAATTATGAAATTATCATGACATAAATATTGATTTCAATGGATGATGTTATTTTATATATAATTTAATCACATAACATGTTTAACAATTAGTTCATTAAAATTAACAATATAAATACTACCCTTTCTACTACCAAATAATAATAAATAATATTCCTTAACAGATAAATATTTATAATTTTAAAAATTTAAATCGATTCCATCACCATATAACTGTGATATAATGATTAATTTATGTTTCAAATAATCAACCAATAAAACATTTGAAATAAATATAGAATATGAACTATGAAATTTTCCAAAACCTTTTACTATTCCTTTATAATTTTCTGTTAAAATAATAGTTCCTCCATAACATTTTATATGAGGTAAAAATTATTGGGTCTTTGATCATATGCCTAGAGTATCCACTGTCCATGTACCAATATTCATTATTGAGACATCCAAGGTAATTTTACTACAAAAATTAATTAAATGGAAATTTTGGTACCCAAGCTACTTTGGTTCCTATAAGAATAGTAACTAATTTTTTTAGTTACCCATGATAAATTTAAACATGTATTGAAAGGTTATCTAGATAATAATGATTTTGAAATATTATTTTACGTAAATCCAAAATATTTTTTTTAATATAAGAGAATATCCATTTACATAGTGATTTTTATGCCACACTTAAAACATGTAACAGTTTATTTATAACCATTTTTATTTTAAAAAAATGGGTTTTAAACATGTGAGGTAATCTTATGTCATAAACAAGACCTTCTTTATTTTAATCAGTTTTAGTAAAAAATATCACCTCATGATATTTTTCACAACCTTGAATAAATGTATATAAACATTGTTTATGAAATTGAACATCCTTTTTAAAAATGTCATTCAATTATTTAGTACATTTTAAATTTTCAGAGACTTTTGATTGAGAAGTGGAAGTAGTGTTTTTTAATGATTCATTTTCTTGAAAATTTAATTTTCTTCCCGAAAGAAGTTTGTCGTTATTTTATTTAAGATTATTATATAAATCATGATCATTGAAACTGTCATTACTTAATATATCAATTTAATTTTTTAATTAAAATACATTGGGGTTCTCTGAATCATATTTAGAATAAAAAAATTCAGAATAAAAATAAGATTTACTAACCATGTCCTGTGATGCAATGAAGCACACATTTTTAGTTTCTTTTTCATTTACCTATTTCTCACAAGAATCATATTAAACTATAAAACTCAGGCTTGGGGTCAAAATTTTTTTACTTATTTTTTATTTATCTTTATTATTTAATTTAGGGAAATATATTTTGATATCCCCTTTCTTACTACACTCATGAAAGGTCACATACGAAGCATTGTAATTTGTACAACCATACAATTATCCTCTTTTTTTCTGAGGGTCTATTCTTGGAAAATATTTTAATCCATTATTTTTCATTATTTTGTATGATCCGGAATTAATCCGAGGCATATCTTCATATTCAATATCTTTTATATAATAATCAGAAGGACACATCAGTAACAAAATTAAGATATTTAAAAGCTTGAACTTTTATTTTTGTGGTCACCTCATTTGCTACGTTCTCCAGATCCACTTCATATTGGAGTAGTGATCCAATAAATTCATCAAGTGTGTACTCTTTTCCAGTATTTCATTCATCAATGGAAACATTCATTGCATGAAATTTCTTTGGTAAGTCTCTTAGGATGATTTCATCAAGTATTGGGTTTTACATAGCTTTTCTAAGTAAATTATACCATTGAAAATTCATGGGAATCTGTTGACCATATAATTTACTATTTCATTTTCACCCATCTTGAGCTCTTGGTACTCAGTATGAAGCCTTACATATCTAGTTCAGATAAATTTTTTAGAGAAAATGTGTGTAACTTATATACTCTCCCAAATTTCATTATCTATCGTACAAGATGACATTTGACTAATTTTTTTTGTTAATAACACACAATAAATATCAAAATCTTTGTAATTTAATAAATATATAATAACATCCTTTTTTAATAGTATATGGATAAGATTTAGTAAGTGTGCACTATTTTTACATAATAGAATAGTGCTCAATGCTCAACTGTTTGAGGTAAGCCTCTATTTGGGATCTCCAGAACCCATTGTAATTTCCATCCAATTGAGGTGGATTTTGAAGAATCCAATAATTATTTATGTTCAATCCAATAATATTATAATATTTTTTCCCTTAGACTGTGAGGTCTAAAAATATGTTAGAATATTTTAATATAAAATACGACTCTATGAAAGGGTTAGATAAATTCCATAAGGAACAACATATGATTTAAGATTGAAAGGATTCATAAAAGGCGAGATAGAGAGAAACTATTATTATAAAGGTTTTCATTTGATACCAATTTTTATGTCAGATAGGGTAATGGAACATGGTTTAGATGGGGGTGGGGGTGAATAGACAAGATTAAAAAATTTAAAAAATAAATGATTAATTAAATTAATTATTAATGTTAATTATTATAGTTAAATAGATGAAGAAAAATTAAATAACATGGGGATTATTTTATAGTATTTCCATCCAAAGTAGGCCTACTCTACTCTTATAACTCTATAAATGGTGATACATATTTGTGTATTAAAAATGATTTTTGTGGGGGAATCATAACCCAATTACAAAATACTTTTCTATTGAATTGATAACCATAACACCGACTTTTGTATGTGGATTCACAAACCAAATAAACTAACATTAAACAGTCGGTGTCACGACCAGAATAGTTATAGAATTATATATAAGGAGTCACAATCCTAATATTCATATATTATAATCCAGGTGACCCAAATAGAGGATATATAATAACAAAAAATGCTTTATGTGTAGAAGAAGAAACTAAATTATAGAACACATGTAACATATCTGAAATTGTGCTACATAATCATAAATCATATAAGAAAATATAAATAATGAAATCATTGGAAGTGGTTCTTGAGATATGGATTATCACATCTCATCAACGAAATTGAAGTTGAAGATAAATTAATTCATCTCTTGAGAGAACATTAATTTGGTGAAAGAGAGTCTCACAGGACATTGCAAATTCAACGTAGGTACAATGTTCAGAACACTTTCTATTTGAAAAAGATAGTATTGAATATATTAACCCATGTATATTTATTTTTCTTGTTATATATATATTTATTGATAGAGAATAAATATTTTGTGGTTGGAGGAGCTCCTATTCATTTAGATATTCAGAATAAATTGAGTCAATATTTTTCATAAATATATCCACAAAAATCACAACACTATTGCCTCTTAATTGTTTTATAATAAATACTAAATAAAAGAAAATAAATTAATTTTCATAACACTTCCAATAACATCTTCATAAAAATGGTAGTTTTGAATGCTTCTAAAACTCCAGATTAATTACATTTAAACATAGTAAATACCATTCCTGAAAAATGGAAGCACAATGTAAAAGTAAATTCAAATATTTGAATTTGAAAAATATTGTATCCTATAACATTATTGGAAAACGATGTTGAAATAATTAATCAAATTTTCTCTTAAATAATTGCACCAAAAAAATAAAATTTTTATCAATTATAATTCAATGAATTAACGTGAGGTTATATAGCAAAAAACATATCAAAATAATCCAAATATATAAGCTATAAATCAATGTTAAACATAAAATAAAAAATCTTCAACATCAATGTAGGGAACAAAAATTATGATACATAAAAGTAGGGTACATAAAAGTAACATAGGGTTCATCAAAGTAACCTTGGTTTTATAAATGTAATGTGGGGTTCATCAATACAATATAGGGTTCATCAATGTAATGTATGGTTCATCAAAGTAATGTAGGGTTTATCAAGGTAATGTAGGGTTCTTGAAAGTAATGTAGGGTTAATCAATGTATTGTATGGTTCGTCAAAGTAACGTAGGTTTCATAAATGTAATGTAGGATTCCTCAAAGTAATGTAGCTAAACAACACCTTGTGAAAGTTGGGTTTATGAACCATACCTTGATAAAGTACGATTGTCAAACCATACATTAAGAAATTAGGGTTATTGAAAAATACATTACAAAAGTAGGGTTTGTTAACCATACTTTTCAGAAAACATGACAGCATAATATAACAAAATTAAATGAATTTTTAATGGATCATAAAACATAATTTAGCTTTTGGCTAGAATACTTATTTATAGAAAAATCTATTATATTACCAAATAATCTGTAATTGAATAAATATAACTTATACAGCTCCAGAAAATATAATAAACTAAAAGAAAAAAATCATTGATAAACTACAAGTATGATACAAAATTTCAGAACATTAGATATTTAATTGATCATCCAAACAACCTTTTTAGACATCAATGTAAACTAATGGAAAAAACATAAACATGTTTTATTTATATGAAATTATGTTTTGTGTGAATTCGATAAATGTAAAACATAAAGTATATTAAATAAAGTAACTTTTAAAACTATTTTCTACATTGTTTCTCAAACCGAAGCAGCAACTTCATTGTATTTTCAGAGTACTAGAAAATTATGTTCAAATATACTCATAAAATAATTATGTTTAGATAAATATTTTATCTATCTAATTTGATGATAATAACACAAAATTGAGCACTATGGATTGATATTTCATCAAAATATTGAGGAAAATAAATCAAATAAAAAGAAAAAAATCACATGAACAACCAATGTCTACGACAATAATAGAATACGTTGTTGAGATTTAGCACTATCTATTATCCTAAGATATAATAGAAGTTTGATAGGGCCATTAATTCCTATAAATACGTGTGTGTATATATTTATCTATGTATTTGAGAGTTTACAAGGATCAACATGTTCTTTTAGTTTAATTTTCATATAGTATTAACATTCACTCTAGAATTATGATGTCTCCTTATAAATCCCTCTAGGGAATGAAAAGTATAATTAAAAAATTATTGTATGAATTTGGAGAATGTAAGATATTTGGAACAAATAATTTTGAGGAAACGAAATCGTTGGTCAGATCCTTTTAGAAACACACCAGGTAAGTTAAAAGTCGACATATGAGTTATATTGATAATCATCAGTGACATGTAGGGTTTGAGGTTAGTGATAATGTATTCCTTTGAGTATCTCATCGAAATAAGTTTACTTGATATATAAGGAATAGATAATTAATCCCTATATATTTACCAGTCCCATCACATTTCTTCATTTTTTGTAATGGTATATTATTTCATGGTGATACCACAGAACATTTCTCATGTTCACAATGTGTTCCATATATCACTTTTTAGGAAGTTTATACCTAATCCTTCACATGTACAAAACTCAATTTTTGTACTTTTAGTTAATTAAATTTCTTATTAGGATATAATCATGAATATTATTGATTATAGATATAAATCCCAAATAAAAACGACTACTCATAAATTTCATATATTTGGGTGAAACCTTAAATTAGTGGATGTTATCTAAGAACTTAGGGATGTAATGATGAGGAGGTTTCCTAGAACTTTTTCATCAGTATAAAAAACATTCTAGGTGAAATTATTTTAATTTTTGTATAATTTTACACCCTATGATTTTATAATATATATTTTCTTTTTAAATAAGTGTGATATGTTTAATAACATGCCTTACATGCAACACTGATCATATCTAAACCATGATATATTTTATTATTAAAATTAACCATTTTAATAATTTCCAATAACTTTCCTACATGGTTATAAATTTATTTTATATTAATATAAATATAGTTTATAAATTCATGCATCAAGACCATAAGGGTTTAGTGACATTGGATAATAGATATATAATATAATTATTTCATTTAAGATCTTCAATATCTCTTCTAAAGATATTCTCTATGGAACTCTTCATATTAATAACCTACTTAAAACATTCTTCATAACATTGGGAAAGGGAACATAATAAATGGTGAGGTTAAATGCTTTGTAAGGGAAAAAATGAGGGATATTAATCGATGATCATAAGAGATAACCAGATAAGGGTATGATATCATGAACATAATTCAAAACATGCATACTCAATCTATCCAATAAGAAAAACCTAAATAATGGAATAAATTCTTATAATTTCAATTTACATGAATCATATGAGTGAAAAATTTTCATATGGATACCATCATCCATACGTTCATGTCATAAAAAATTGGAACCATGATAAATTTAGAAACTGTTTCATATTTCATGGTTAACTACCCCAAATATCAAATCATAACTGAATAGAAATCACCGCCTATTTCTATATCATAATAGAAGATTAATCGTCAATGATTTTATATAGTGGATTGTGAACATCGACTTGTTTCCCCAAGTGGATCATGCACATTGACTTTTTTTTCATATATGATTATTCAAATCAAAATTTTTCCTATTTTGGATCAAGATCATCAACAAGTTTCCCATATTTTATCAATCACATAAACTTATTTACAAAAGTGGATCAAGCACATTGACATGTTTCCCATAGTCATCTCATGAGATATAAAATACACAAAATTAATTAGATGAATATATACTTATTATTAAAACCATTATATTGTTAAAAAATATATATGTGTGTGTCATAAGATAATAAAAAATTCATTTTATCAACACATCATAACCCATAAATTTAAAAATGGTTTTATATACGTTTCATAATTTTATAATTGAATAACCACCAAGAGTAAAGAGGACTCATAAAAATCACATCATCATAGAACCAAACCACATAGTGATACAATTAAGATGATATAACTTGATAATTTCTTAAGTAAATCACAATTAATATCAAATTATTTTATCAAAGATGAAAATTTATTTAAAATATCACATGATATATTATGTGAGAAAAAACCCTTATAACATTGTAATTTCTTATTTAAAATATTAGGAATTTAAAAATATTTTTGTTAAAAAATTCAATGAAAATAAATATGGAAACATGTTAAGGAATTATCAATTTATTAGATGGTCATGACTATAGGAAATTACTTTATTTACATATAAGTTTAAATAAATAATGTATTTAACATTTTTATAAATAAATTCAAAGAGAAACTCATTTATAAAATAACAAAAACATTCTAAGTAAAACATTTTAAAAAAAAATTTATATTAGGAACAAATATTTTTCAAAAATAATTAAATAATAATAAAAATATTCTTGAAAATATTTTAGGAATTCATCAACATGAAAGTGTAATATTCTTGACTTATTTAGAAATATTTTTTGGACTATTGACTACTTAAAATGTTTAAAATGAAAGGAAAAAATTAGATTATTCTAAAATAACTAGATTACGATAAAGTGAATGTGACATATTTTATAAGTATTGTATAATTTTATCAACGTAAATTTATTCTTAAACAATATTGATTGAAACATAAATCCATATTCCTGAGATCCACTAACCTCAACTTTTATGTAACGTCCAATATAATGAATTTAAATTTATTATAATTCCATAAAAAAATATGGTATGTGATTATTAAATCATATAAACTTATTATATATATATATATATTAAATATATATTATGTGTCTTATATAAATGTAGAGATGTTAATTGGAATTATAGCATTCATAGGGATAATACATTATACAGGCGCATGAAAAACATTTCCACTTTTTGACAGATGAAAGGAAAAAATGTTACAAATTAATTAAAAAATATAGAATAATTATTATATCATATATATTATATATATTCATAAAATATATACTTATTACATCCTAGGTAAATGGAAATGAGAAGCGAATCACATCACATCATGGAGGTGGTAGTCCACACGTATGAATGAGTGATGTTATCTTTTCTAATGGATTGAAAGGTAAAAACGCACATATGATATTATTATTAAAAAATATAAATAATGTCATATAAATCAAATATAAACATTAAAAATATCATAATAACCTTCCATAGAATAACTTTATGAAAAATTAATTATATAAATGTGTGGATACGGTATGTTGTACATATGCATAAGCGACACTTTCACTTTTCATTTGATGGGAGAGGGTGGATAATAGTGGATTAATAATCATAATAACATTTCAGTCTATTGAGGTCAAATAATTTATTATTTTATTATATATAAAAGTTATTAATAGTATTTATGTAATTTATTAAAAAGAGATAGATCAGTTATGGTGATTTCCTATTCTTTGAAAGAACTCATTTGGATATCCCCTTTCGTACCCTAGGGTTGATCTTTTGGGGAGACCAAAACATCTTGAATGTGTCCAAGAGTGCTTTATAATGGACAGATTAGTATTGGAAAATATTGAAGGATATATGTAGTGTAATGGAGATAAAATATGGATATCCTTTTATATGGGTGGGAAGTGACACAAATAGAATTTCCAAAAATATTGTAATATAACAATATAATTCTTAAGCAAAACGATTCCAAATGGCCATAAATTAATGGATAAAAATTACATAGTCTAAATAAACTGAAAAAATAAAATTTATATAGGACTTTCTGTCATTTTAGAACATATATATTCTATTAAAGACATCATTAATAAGTCTTTCCTCAACTATGGAAACAACTTCTTCAATAATAAACGGTTGATAATGGTGCATTAAATGGAAAAATTACATGTAAATTAACCCTTATGGATTTTCTATACAATAATCAATTGAAGTGGATGAATATTATATTTTAACTAATTTTAAATCATTTAGTAAATTATTATTTAATATAAAATATAATTAATGTCAAATTTGGGACTATTTAGTTAATTTAAATTTTTAGACACAATGAAAATGATGGAATTTTGATATAATTTTTTAACACATACCTAAAATGGCATATTTATCTAAAAAATAATAGAACACTATAAATCACTCATATTATATTACATTAAAAAAATTTAAAATCATTTATTGAATTTTATGTTAATTGAATAATATTTTTATCATTGTTGTATAAGAATTAAAGGTAATTATATAATTATTTAAATTTATAAATAAATCATTATATTCAAAATAATGTTATAATTATCAAAATTTTCATTAATATTAATTCATAAAATTAAATTTTTTATTTAAAAACATAAAATTTATTTAAAAGTAATATGGTGGTGTTTTTTTCATTGATTTACATAACATATATGTCATTTTTATGGACAAGTTTCCTTTAAATAATTAAATTTTCAGCCTGATGAGACAAGTGTTGAATTAAAATTATAAAATAATTATTATGATAAAATATTCTGACCATAATATTCTATATTATCCTAGTTTAACCTATATTACCATTAACTAAAGTGATAAATTTCTCCTTGGTCACCATTTATAATGACTAAAATTAATGGGGATCTATTAATTAAATTTGGACCTCCTAAATCCAAATATGGAATCCATTTTGTCAAATTATATTAATATGAGTAGAATATACTCATTTTATTTTTTCTTATTCACATATTACATTAAAATATCTTAGGGACAAAATTAACATTAATTCATAATATATTAACATTATATTTTGGATCACTTCAAATCAGTGTTGCATTTTACACCAACTATAGAAAAAAGTTAAATTTATTATAAAAAATAATTCATTAATTTAGGGGGTGTAAAACATATTACATAGAAATTAAATTAAAAATTATGAATATGATTAATGGAATAAAAATATTTAAAATATGGTTTAAATAAATAAGTTTTCACTGGTAAATGATTATAAAAAAAAGTACTCAAATTTTTATTTTATGTATGAAATATTATAAATTTATTTTTTCATGAATTGTATAATGTATAAATTATGTATTTCAAACAAAATTAAATATATTTATCACTAATAGTAAGTAATTAAAAATATTTACAATGTATATAACCATAGTAATAATTATTTATGAGTTGATTAATAATTTTATATAAATGAAGATAAAATCAATTACTGGTTAATAGAGATATTTTTTAGAAAAGAGTTTTTATTGTGCGTAATAAAATTTATCATAATAAACTAAATTAGTAACTATTATTAAATCATTTAATGATAAAATAATATTATATAATCAATAAAATATATTAAAATTAATTTATTTGGCTTTACTATTAATGGACTGAGAATAAAATCATTTTATTCTTAAAATTACAATTTTTTTAAAAATTTCCTTGATGAATTTTTTGGATGAAAATTAGATTTAATTTATTCCAGATCTATTAATTTAATATTAATTATTAGATTAAATATTTATAATAATAATAATTAATAATATATAATATGTTAAACATAAATTTTCATCATAATTAATAGTTATTACGGTAAAAGTCATGTTACAATGATAAGGATTAAAAAGGTCAAAAGTGGGGTTAACATAAGAGATAATTTTCAAATAAAAAAATTATTAAAAATTATTAATTGATTGTATTTATTAATTAAACTTATTTATTTAAATATATGAAAAATATATCCAAATTTATTGAGTAATAAATATTTTATAAAATATCCCTTCATGTATTTACAAATGTTTCACTCACCTCACTTATAAAAGGAGCATCTTATGTTCACTTTTAAAAACCAATCGATCCAGTTATATCAACTATGATAATCCCAAACTCACAATAAACTATCACCCCCATGTCTAGGAGGTTATTTTCTCTCCAAAATACCAATTTGATAAGTCTTAAGTTATAATCCAATAGAAGATTCCAGAAAAAGAGGTAATTATCTTTACCAATCTATTCTAAGTTTTATTATTCACTAACATTCTCCAAATATTATATAAAAAACATTAAATAATGAAATATTTAACCTTATTAGATTATTATTTATTCATTTCAATGGTATAACAATTTCCTATCCCATTTCAAACTAATGGAAAATCAAAACATCACTCATGTGTATGTACGGACTACCATCTCCACGATGCAATATATTTTATTTTTCATATACTCCACTTAAGAGCAACACCCATATATTTTTATGAAATATTTTCTTTAATAATATTCATTCTTTAGTAGCTTTATTTTAACACAATAGTAAGTTTAAATGAACCATGATACACCCTTATTATGAAATTTCCATTATAGCCTTGCCGTTAGGTTAGTATAAATAATTAAAACTTAATTATGAAAATGCTTCGTAAATTCATTGGTTATCAATTATTTATAAAAAATATAAGTAGATATATGTATTTTTGAGTTACATAATTTTGGAGAGTTAATTAATAATATATATATATATCTGTGTGTTATATACTTAATCAAATATTATCTATATTAATCGAATGGACATTTTAGTCATTGGGAATGAATAAAACCCTAATTGATATATAAAAAACTATTACATCAATTTAAATTTTACACATTTTAATGGATAACCACTTTTAAATTAATATTTTGACACATTAATAATTATTATATGAGGAAATAAAATTTTTATTTTGAAGCAGGATATAAGAATTTTCTTTGGATTATGATATTTTAATGAAAATATTCATGTTTTTCTGAATAGTAAAGGTACATTAAATTTTAATTGAAAATAATATTTTAATTGATAAAATTTATGTAGTTAAATTATATTATTGAATAGTTTAAAATAATAAATAAAATATATTTTAACCAATTAATATAATTAAGGTCATTTTAATTAATTTTACATCAAATTTAGATTGGAAAACCATTCAATCTTGTGCAATATTTTTACTTTTAAAACCTATTTTTGCACTTCAACAACAAGAATAATTTTAAATTATTTACTTCAACTTATATGATTTGAATTTTGAAAAATGGATTCCATATTTTTAATTAGTGGGTCCAATTTTATAAATAGCTTTATTTTTTGGGCAATATAAATAGCGTCTTCTGTAAATTTTATTAACACAATAAATGGGTAAATAAAAAAGATAAGGGTAAAACATAATATTATAATATTTTCATAAAACATGTAATAATATAATTGTATGATTAGAATAATACCTAAAACATATGTGGGTTAAAATGGTGTCTATTGGAACCCACTTGGATGAGATTTGGACATTTAATTTATTTTATTTAAAGAAAAGGATAATATGTCTCACTCAAACAATAATAATTAAATTATTTTTAATATAAGGTTATAAAGAAAATAAATTCAATTTTAAATAATCATTTGAAAGATAAATTTTTTTTTATTATCATGAAAATTTATTTTTATTTTTAATTGAATAAATATTTACCTTAAATACATATACAAGGATGATGAAAAAATTAATCAATTGTTAAGAAATAAATAAAATATTTTTTTTAAAATATTAATAAAAAAAGGCTCAAAAACTTGAACAAAACATATTGGTTGAGTATATTGTGACCATAATCATCTAGGGGTCACTTATTAACCATTTGGTGGCATATAGAATAGATTATGACACTTGTATAGTATTATTTAATGTGAAGATAAATTTGTCACATTCATGTTTTAAAAGAGTATAACATTTTTAATGTTGGGGTTTGTAGAAGATAAATTAGACTAAAATTATTATTATGAAATAGAATTTGTTTATATTCATTATATTATATTATATTTAATTTTTATTCACCAAATAAGTATATTAACTAATTACACAAAATTGATGTAGTGATTATTTTATAAATGAATATATAAAATAAATGTTATTAAAAATATTTTAATAAATATAACATGGAATAATTATAATTTCAAATGAAGTTTTTTATTAATTTGACCCATTAGGGATATAATAAAATAATTTTATTTCTGTCCACATATTATGTTTATATTTTAAAAAATCAATGAAATAAATTGTCTCAAAATTGATACAATTGATAATTTTTGAAAATAAGGTTTTAAAAAATTATTTTAAAATAATAAAACATATTTAAATAATATTTATCTATTATGATATGGTCAATAATGTTATAAAGTACTAATTTATGGTCTAAATGACTTCAAATAAGTAAATATTTTACAATTTAAATATTGATAAATTTGATTACCGTTTTAAAAAATAAGTAGAATGACTAACTGACAATTAAAATGACAATGATTAAATTGAATGAAAAAATAGTTTAAATTTTATTTTTTAATGACATTAAAACCCTATATAATCACATCTTAGAAATTGGGATATTTTGGTGGTTTTTATATGGGGTTTTATTTTCTTATTAATTAATATTTTTGAGGTTTCCAAAAGTTCCCCTCACCTCAATTATAAAAGGAAACTTCCTTCCTCAACACATCACTTCATTTTGAGCATTCATGTTCGATCCTAAACTACCAATTTCCCTTATGAACTTCTATTGTAACATTCTTGAGGTCCTTTTCTACTTCAATAACAAACTCTATTGCTCGAACTTGATATTTAGAGGAGGCACATCGAAGAAGAGGTAATATCATCTACCGATTCTTTCAAACTAATTTCTTCTTTTAATTCCACCTCACGAGTTGTTTCATTATAAAGTAATAAAACCATTATTTTTTATATACTGAGAGTTTATTGTTATAGTGAAATAACCATTGTCCACATTCTATCCATTATATGAAAAATGAAATCACCACGCGTGAGTACGTACGGGTTACCATCTCCACGACATAGTGTAACCCATTTCCCCCACCACCTTAAATGGATGGTTATAATTATGGAAGTAATAATTTTATATGTGATTAATATAAAATTATTTTGATTCAGAGATACTATACACCATCCATTTAAATACCATTCAAAGATTATAGGAATGATATCATCACATGTGCGTAAGTACAACTTACCATCTATATGGTGTGATGTGATTCATTCTACATTATCTTCCTTAAAGAATGATTATATAATTTAATTTAATGAATAAATATTATTTATATTATACTAATAGTATTCTGTAAAATGATATAACTATACCCTAAAAAGAGAAATAAGAACTTATCTGAAAAACATGCATAAGAACAAAAACTAGTTAATAGCGGAATAACGAGCAACAATGAAATATTACTAACAAATGGATGAAAATATGATCATAAATGTTATAATAAAAATGATTTTGATTTGGGAATAAATATGTAACATTATTTAAAATCATTATATAGGATGTTTAGATAGATATGATGTATATCATACCTAAGGTAATGGATAACATTGAAAATCTCATTTTTATCAGAGATTTTTTATTACTAAGTATAGAATGTGGTATATTTATTAGCCAGGCCCATGTTTCCAAAGTATTCTTTATATCCTTATATAATTATTTAAATTCAATTTCACCCATGATTTAATTTATGCTAAATAGTATGAGTGGAATATTTTTTCATTTTCAATAGGAGGTGCTTTTTGACTTTTCTGGAAGAAGTACCAGAAGAATGAATTTTATGTTCTACGACATGAACTGATTGTTATGCATTAATAAGGCCCTAATTACTTGAATCTTCCCCTAAAATAATACATGTTTATTTTTTAATAAAATAAACTCTTCTAAAAATGTGTGGCATTTTGAGGTTGGAAAATAATTTTTAAAAAGAAAGGATACTTACCTCCAGAATTAAGCTCAGGTGTTTTATCAAAATTATTTTCCATATATTATGAAATTGGATTGTGTTAAAATCCCTATTATTACATTGATCTGATTGTGTTTATGATGGAATTATTTTTATAAAATCCATTTATCTTATATGGATTATGTTGTGATGGAATTATTTTTTAGAAACCAAGTTTTTTTTCATTAGGATATGCTATGGTGAATGGTTTATGTATTATGGATTATTTAGGAATTATTTAATTATGAAATTGGTGGGGACTATATCTCCCTCCAATGAATTAGGTAAATATTTATATCTCATGATATAGACATGACCATAATGGAAGGAAAATCTCATTCAGTAATGCAGGACTGGAACGAGGAGTGAAATCGGTTCAGTAATGGACTTTGTCCACTATGTTGGACCTGACAATGAGCCATGAATAATATGAAATGGTTTTATATTCTTATGTGTGTATTCCATAAAATTTAATGCCTTATGTTATGACTATTGAAATTACATTTTACTTTTATGATTTATCCCATGACATGATACTATGATCTTTTATATGAAGGATAAGATTTTCAAATGTTGTGTTCTTATGATTATGATATGATTGATATTTCCCATGATTATTCCTACTGATCATTTGAGATCACCCATTCATATGTTTCTCTTACCCAGGTCATGAAGAAGGGTATTATGTAAGATATGTAAAAAAGGAGTCTAGTTATGAAGTAATAAGCGGTAGGTAATGTAGATGTTTTATAAACGAGTTATTTATGTTTCCCCATTTCTGAAGACACTAATCATATATGGTTTGGGTGTGGTTTTTTTGTTATGTTATGTAATAAATATTCTTCATTTTTGAAGTAAAAAATATATCTAAATTATGGGCCGTTATGGTTGGTATCAAAGGAAAGGTATATTTGACATTTGAAAACTAGGAATAGAGAACCATGATAAAAAAACTAAGGATATATCTATGTATAGGATACAATCTTATCCTAGTGTTTTAGAGATGTTAGTGAATAACCTATAATAAAACACAAAGTGTCCTAAATTGAAATTTTATTCTTGAATTATGTGGTTTTACCATTATGATTAGTGTTCCTCACCTTATGCTTCTTGGTTTTAGTCAATGGATGGAACCTGAAGAAACCTAGTTAATGCTGAATGTGATGGGCAATGCAATGATTGTCCCCTAAAGAAACCAAATGTTTTCAAAGATGGAATGAAAAATTATGGAGTCATTCTCACACAACTTTACCAATAAATGAATCATTCCAGACTTCCAAACATGAAAATAAGGGGGAAACATTCTGTGGAATCGTTTATGAGACAACGTCTACCTTTACTTAGTGGGTCTTCTGATCATTTAATGGATGAACAATGGATAAGTACCACTGAAATTATATTTTCAGTTCTACATTGTTCTGAACATGATACTATCATCATTGGATTATATCATTTGGATGGAGAACTTTATTAATGGTGGAATATAATCATGAATATGAGGAAAATATATGAACTTGATTCCATGGAATGAGACGAGTTCAAGAACATATTTTTCAATAAGTACCTTCCTTGTATTCATTGATAAAAGTTGGATAAAGAGTTCTAGGTACAAAAGAAAAATGATGATGAATCAATTGGTACCTATGAAGAAAATTTTACAAGGCTCTCAAGGTACACTTCTTGAATTATAATAAAATAGAGTATAAAATGGATCATTTCTTTATTGGATTAATAACTAGTCTCTAAAGGGAATTATCTATAGGGGACTTCAATAAATATGAATAAATTGTTCGATGTTCTCTCATGGTTGAGATAGAGATTAGTGCAACCCATCAATCATATGGGATTGAAAATAAGAGAAAAATGAAATTTAAATTAAAATATAAAGACCACATAAAAAGAAGATGAATTTTACATTATGCTCTATGTGTGGAAAGAAACATGGATGGAATTATGTTAAAGGGAATAGTAAATGTTTTATGTGTGGAAAAGAAGATAATTGGAAAATTTAATGCCTAAGTGATAGGAAAAAGAATTCTAATGATGCATATAAAGAAAAAGCTACAAATAATGCAACTCCTACACTTCAATGCTAAAAGTGCATAAAAATCGGGAATTATGCCAATCAATTCCCTAATACAAGGATTATTGATGATGATCGATGTAAAAAAACTATTTTGGAAAAAGTAAAAGGCATGTCACATGAAATCACTATCGGTAGTGTAGAGTATGGTAATGAATTGGTTAAAGGTACACATAACATCCACTCTAAAGTAGAAAATGTTTTATTTGATTATGAATCCTCCCAGTCGATTATTTCTAAATAATGTTATAAGGGTATCACTGTATTACCTCAACATTTATATGATGAGTTAGTTATGGAAAATTTTAATGGAAAAACTATTGCATCAAATGTTAATAATTCTTCTCCAGTTGATGTTTGTCGGAAAGTGCTTCCTAAAAATCATGTGATCCTTCCTATAAAAAAAATTTAATGTGATTCTTGGAATGTATTGGCTTTCACTATATGAATCTAGTTTCAATTACCAAGGAGAATAAGTAAACTTTCATAATCCACATCAATATATGATCATATATCGATGAAAGGATGAATATTACATTCCAGTAGAGATTTCATCAATCTTATGGGTCTTGATTCATATAAATGAAGGTTATTTATCTCCATTGGTTGGGGAGATACTCACAATTAAGAAAAAACTTTTTGTATGAGAGTTTTATGATTTCTTTTTAGAGGAATTTCTAGTTCTTCCACCAAATCATTAAGTTGAATTCTCAATATAACTCATACATGGTGCAATGCCTATTTCAAAGACACCTTATAGAATGGACAAAATTGAGTTACATGAATTGAAGAAGGAACCCCGGGAGAATCTTAATAAGGGTTTTATGTGCCCAAGTGTGTCCCCTTTGGGATCACCAGTTCTATTTATTATGAAAAAGGATGGATCAATGAGAATCTTCATTGATTATCAAGAAATTAACAAGACCACTATCAAGAACAAACATCCTCTACCCTGTATTGATGACTTATTTGACCAACTACATGGATCTCAATACTTTTCTATGATTGATCTTCATTTAGGATATCATAAATTAAGGTTTAAAAAGGATTATATATCAAATACATCATTCCATATAAGGTATCAATACTATTAATTTAAAGTTATTCCTTTTGTTCTTATTAATTCATCTTCTATATTCATGTATCTAATGAATAGTTTATTTAGATACTATCTTGATCAATTTGTGGTAGTATTTATAGATGATATTATTGTATATTTTATGTTCTAGAAATGAACATGAAGACCACTTTATAATTATACAGAAGATCTTGAGTGAGAAATTTTATGCAAAATTTAACAAGTGTGAATTTTGGCATCATTATAATTCATTTTGGGTCACATAATCTCAAGAGAAGGGATATATGTGGATCCGTAAAAATTAAAATTTGTTAAAAGTTGGGTGAGACCAAAAACGGTAACTAAGATCTCATGTTTCTATATTTTGGAAGGATATTATTGAGGTTTTTTGAATATTTTTCACATTTATCTATTCCACTCAACATCATGAAAAGGGAGTAATGTTTGTTTGGATAGTGGAATGTGATGGGAATTTTAAAGAGCTAAAAATCTGTTTAGCCAATAAACATGTGCTCACACTACCTTGTAGTAGAGAAATGTGTTTGATTTACATTGATGCATCCAATAAGGATATAGTGTCTGTTCTAAAGAAAAATGATACGAAGATAGCTTATGTCTCATGAAAATTTAAAATCGATTAGAAAAATTACCCAACTCCAGATTTGGAGTTAGCTGTAGCAATATTTTACTTTAAGATATGGAGGCATTATCTTTATTGTGAAAGGAGTGATATTTAAACTGATACTAAAAGTTTTAATTATATTTTTACACAAAAGGATATGAATATTCACCCAAGAATATGGCGAGAGAGGATTAATAATTATGAATTATCGATACATTACCACCTTGTATAAGCGAACAAGGTATCAGATGCTTTGAGTACAAAAGACCATGCAAGTCGATCCATGATGATGAACTCAAAAGATCAAATTTCGATGGATTTGGAAGGAATGTATATTGATATTTTAAAGGAATAAGGGAATCTTATCTCTCTCATATAAATGTCCAACTATCCATACAAGTGATGATTAAAGAGGCAAAGAAGAAAGATGTAGAGCTACAAATGTAGGTGAGAATTTATCGTGAATTCAACCTTGATTATGAGGAAATAATAAGGTTCAGAAACATGGTTTTTATTCCTCCCATACCAGAATTAAAGAAGGGTCAATTGAATGAGGCTCATAGTTCTTCATTCTCTATTCATCGTAGATGAAAAAATATGTATAGGGACATGGAGGATTATTTCTGGTGGGGTGGCATGAAAAGAGATGTCACTGAATATGTCTCTCGATTCTTGGTTTGGGAAAAAAATTAAGGTTGAGAGAAAAATGTCTAAGGGGATGTTACAACCATTATAAATACCAAAATGGAAATGGGAAACCAACCCTATATACTTTATTTTCAGACATCCCAAAACATCTAAAGGCTATAATTCTATATAGGTTATAGTTGATCACCTTACGAAGTCAGCACAATTCATTTTTATAAAAGATGATTTATCTCTTAATCAACTTTCCATGACATATATAATGGAAGTGGTAAGATTGCACGGGGTACCACTTTCCATTATATATGATCGAGATCCTAGGATTACCTTGATGTTTCGGCGAAATTTTAAGCATGATATGGATACAGAGTTAGTTTCAGCACTGCTTATCAAGCTTAGGTAGATGGTCGGTCTAAGAGTACTGTTAAAACTCTAGAAGACATCTTGAAAGAATTCTCTTTAGAATACAATGGTGGTTAGGATCAACACCTACATTTGGTGGAATTTTCATTCCTTAATAACTTTCACTCCAAAATTCAGATGGATCCTTATGAATCCCACTATATAAATAAGTGAATAACACCCACTTCCTGGGATGATGTTGGAGAAATAAAGCTATTAGGACCTGATCTTGTGGAGGAAATGGCAGAAAAGGTCGGTTCTATTCAACAATGCATATGAATAGCTCAAAGTTGACCAAAAAGTTATGCCAACAACTAAAGAAAATACATAGACTTTGAACTCAGTGGTAAGTTTTTCTATGAATTTCTCCCTAGAAGCGAGTAACGATATTTGGAAAAAAGAGAAATATGAGCACTCGGTATATCAGTCTTTTTGAAATTTTATATCGTGTTGGGAATGTAGCATACTGATTGTTGCTTCCTAAAACTCTCTCAATTTCATGATGTATTCCATGTATCTATCTTGAGAATGTACATACTCGATCCTTCACATGTACTAAGCACATAAGTTGTACCGCTGGAGAAAGATCTTTCTTATGAAGACCAACTGATAGAGATTTTGGATCGTAGCAAAAAAGTACTTTGAAAGAAGACCACTCTCTTGGTTAATGTTTTAAATAGGAAACAACATTTTGAAGAACACACATCTGAACTTGAGGATATGATGAGGGAGAAGTATCATCATTTTTTATTTCTAATTGACAAATTCCGAGGGTAAACTCTAGTTTAATGGGGGTAGATTATAAAAACTAGATGTTTTTATGAAATATTTTCATTAAATAATTTTTATTCTTCAGTTTCCTTCATTTCAAAAAACCGTGAGTTTAAACAAACTCAAGGATCCTTTATTATGGAATTTCCATTATAGCCTAGTCGTTATGTTGGAGGGAATAATTAAAACTATCTTATGAAAATGAAAATATGAATTTATTGGCAATCAATTATTTATGAAAAATATAAATTGATATTTGTATTTTTTTTAGTGAATTAATTTTTCTAATGAAATTAATGAGATATATATGTGTTATATACTTAAATAATGTTTTTCCAATATTCATCCAATGGATATTTTAGTCATAGGGTATGAATAAACCCCTATTTGAAGAAAACAACTTATTTTTTAAAGGATAATTTTACACCTTTGAATGGATAACCCCTTTAAAATTGATATTTTGACACATTAATAATTTTTATATAATAACATAAACATATTATTTTGAATAATGATATAAAAATATAATTTGGATGATTTATTTTATATTTTTCAGATAACTTTCATGTTTTGATTAATAGTAAAAATACACAAACTTTTAATTGAAAATAATTTTTTTCATTAAAATAATTTATATGGTAAAATTATATTAATGAATGGTTTAGAAGTATATATAGAATATATTTTTACCATTTAATATAATTTAGGTCATTGGAATTAATTATACATTAAATTTAGAAGTAAAAACATTTCAATCTTTTGAAAATATTTTATCTTTTAAAACATGTTTTATCATTTCAAAAATGGAATTAATTTTACATTAATTACTGCAACTTCTATGTTTTGAATTTTGAAAAATTTATTCCATATTTGGAATCAATAGGACCAAATTATGTAAATAGATTAATTTTATTTTTGGGAAATATGAATATTAACTTTAGTAATTTTTATTATCATAGTCAAAGGGTAAATCAGGTAATTAAGTGTAAAAATAATATTATAAAAATACCATAAAACTTGTCTTAATATATATGGATGATTATAATTTTACATAAAAAATTATCGGGTCGAAATGGAATCCATTGGAACCCACTTGGATGAGATTTGAAGAATTAATTTTTTTATTTAAAGAAAAGTGAAATATGTCTCAATGAAACTTTAATAATTAAATTATTTTTAATACATGGTTTTTCAAAAGATAAATTCAATTATAAAAACTCTTTTAAAAGATAATTTTTTAATTATTATTTAAATTTATTTTTAATTATTAGGAAATAAATAATTACCTTAAATACTTATACTTGGACAATGAATAAAATAATAAATTGATGAGACATCAATAAAACAATTTTTATTAAAATATTAATGACAATAAAAATGCCCAGACACTTGAAAAACCCTTATTGTTCAAGTATATATCAACCATAAGTAGCTAAGGGGTGACTTATTGACTATTTGGAAGCATATAAAAGATATTATGACACTTATATTATTTTAGTAAAAGTGAAGATAAATTTTTTACATTCATGTTTTAAAGGAGTATAGAATTTTTAACGTTGAGTTTTTTAAAAGATAAATTTGACTACCAGTATTCTTCTGAAATATAATCGATTTATCTTCATAATTTTATTTTATTTTTAAATTTTATTCATTATATAAGTATATACAATAATTACATGAAATTAATGTATTAATTATTTTTTTAGTGATGAGATCAAATAAATGTTGTCAAAAAGATTTTAATAAATATAAATTTGGATAATAACTATGTAAAATGAATTTTATATATTTCCATAAACCCTTCGATATATACTAAAATATTTGGATATAGGTTCACTTATTATTTTTTTATTCTAAAAAATCCTTGAAATAAATAGTGTCAAAATTAACAATATTAATATTTTTTCAAAATATGGTTTTCTTAAATTATTTAAAAACTTTAAACAATTTTAAAAAGTATTAAAAAACTATTAAATGCTCTAAAATGTTCTCAATTATTAGTTTATAGTCTAATTTACTTTAAATAAGTAAATATTTCTCCCTTTTAATTATAAAATATTTGTTACCCTAGTTAAAAATTTAATAGAATAACTAAGTGTTAATTAAAATGATAAAGCTTGAATTAACATAAACACTTATATAAAATTTATTGGATGAAGATATAGCCACCATATCTTATCTAATATTAAAAATTGGAACATTTTGGTAGTTTTAAGGTGGGTTTTGATTTTATTATAAATTATTATGTTTTAGGTTTCAAAAAGTGCCCATCACCTCAATTATAAAGGGGCACTTCCTCCTTCAATTCGTCACTTCATTTTGAGCCTTCAAGCTCAACCATACACAGACCATTTCACTTATTATCTTCCCCAAAAACATTATAGAGGTCTTGGACTTTTTCAAATACCAACTCTATGTCACTAGGAGTAGATTTAGAGGAGGCACGTCGAAGAAGAGGTAATATCATTTACTAATTATTTCAAAATTATTTTTTCTTCTACTTCAACCTTAAGAGTTGTTTCATTATAAAGTAATAAATCCATTAGTACCTATATACTGATATTTTATTATGATTATTAAACAACCATAATCCTCCTTCTTATAACCCTATGAAAAATGAAATCACCATGTGTGCGTATGAACAACTTATCGTCTCCACGTCGTCGTGTAATCTTTTTGTCACCTCCAACTTACATGGACAGATTTAATGATAGAATTAATAAATATATATATGATTAATATAAAATGATATTTATTCTAAGATACTATACATCAACCACATCAATAAAACTCAACAAATATTGGAACTATATTGTTTCTCATGTGTATGTACGGCTTACCATATCCACAGTGCGATGTGATTCATTCTACACCATCTTTATTAAAGAAAGATTATATAAATGAATTGAATGAATTAATATGATACAAATTCTACTAATACCATTTCTATATCATATAACTATAACCTAAAAATAGTAATAAGAACTTATCCGACAAAACATGCATAAGAACATAATGTAGTTAATACCCCAATAATGAGTAGTAATGAAATGTTACCAACAAAAGATTGAAAATATGATCATTAATGTTATAATAAAAATTATTATGATTATGGAATAAATCAGTAACATTATATGAATCATTAAACATGAGTTTTGGATATAGATAAAGAATATCAGACCTAAGGTAAAGGATAACATTGCAAATATAATTTTTATCTGAGATTGTTTATTCGTATTGATTTATAGAGGTATAATTATCTTCCACATCCATGTTTCCTAAATATTTTTTTTAAAAAAGTTTTATATCCTTATAAAATTATTTAATGATCATTTTAACAATTGGTTAATTTTTAATAATTGGTATGAATGTAATCATTTGTTTTTTTTGTTTTCTGTGTGAGGTACTTTCTGACTTTTCCAGCAAAAGTACGAGAATTTTTTTTAATTTGTATAGAATTAACAGATTTTTATGATTTCATAATGCCAAATTTCCTTGAAATTTACCAAAAAATTGTAAACGTTATTTTCCCATAAAACCATTTCTTCTAAAATTGTGTTGAATTTTTAGGAAGGAAAATGTTTTTGAGGAGGAAAGGATATTTTCCTCAAGAATTAAGCTCAACTGTTTTATCAAAACAAATTTTTATTTAAGATGATATAGGTTTATGTTTATAACCCTATTATTACTTTTACTTGATAGTGTATATTATGAAATTATTTTTATAAAATTGATTTCTCTTATATGGATTATTTTATAATGGAATGATGATTAAGAAATTGATTTTTTGTTCCATGGGTTATTCTATGGTGATTGGTTTATGTTTTGTGGAAAATGTAAGAATAATTTAATTATGAGATGGGTGGGACATATATCTCCCTCCAATGTATTGGGTAAAGATTTATATCTCACGAGATATAAATTATTGGAACAAAAGTTAAATCGAGTTTTGTAATACAGGAGTAGAACAAAGAGTGAACTCGGTTCGGTAATAGACTATTTTTACTATGATTGTCACATCAATGAACCTTGAATAATATAAAATGATTTTATATGATTATGTCTGTATTTTATGAAACTTATTGTCTTATGTTTTGACTATTGGGATTATATTTCATTGTTATCATTTATCTTATGACATGATGTTATGATCTTTTATATACAGGCTAATATTTTGAAATATTATGTTCTTATGATTATGTTGTGATTGATATTTCCCTTATTTACCCTTACGATGCTTTTGAGCTCACCCTTTCACAGTATCATTTCCCCAGGTCATGAATAAGTGTATTATATAAGATATGTCAAAAAGGAGTCTAGTTGTTAAGAAATAAGTGGGAGACAATGTATATGTTTTATGAACCATTTGATTATATTTCCGAGTTTCTAAGGAAACTAAACGTATATGGTCTTCATTTGGTTTTGTTGTTGCGTTATGTAATAAAATTTCTTCAACATTGAAGTAAAATATATATGTAAATTATGGGCCCTTATATAAATGATTTTTATATAGAGATAATTAATGTATAATTTTTATATATATATATATATTATAGAATACTTATGTCTATTTATGAAAAATTACTGTATACCTTCTTACCCACCAATCCATTAGAAAACATGGACTTCACTCGTGCATATGTGGGGACTAATGCCTCCATAGAGCCACGTGATTAAATTTACATTTCTGGATTACATGGATTGTTTTAAGAATATTATTTTTAATATGTTTATGAAATGTATTATATTATTTGGATTATTTAAACATATTTTATTAGTTTACAACATTTAATTTTGTTTTTTGAAATATAAAAAACATCACTCATGCATAAGACAGGACTACCGTCTCTAGTAAGTGATGTAATAAATTTTTAATCACATCCTTAGATGAGTAGTTTTAGAAGTGTATAAAATGAATATAAATGAAATTTATGAAATTATTAAGATTATATTGATAAAAAATACGATGATAAAGGTGTTTATACTAGAATCTGTGAATTGAATCATTCTTGGTAAACAAAATTGATAATAGTTGAATTTTTATTTTGTTGGAGAAATTAAAATAAATTAGTACATAGAAATTATAATGGAATTACATATTATATTAAAATATTTAATATTTTTCTATTATAAATGTTTAGTAAATATAATTGTTTTTATAAAGGAGGGTAATAGTTAGTACTTATTATTTGAGGACCTGAGCAAAGGGATTATGTTATAATCTCACTTTTTTTGAAATTTTTTATGTTTCAATTTCCATTAATGAAATTTTATATGGTTTATCTTTTAAACACCATGAATTATATTTGATTCTATTTTTCCATAGTATTTTGGTATTATTAACCTTTTCTTGACAATGGTACTTAGATGAACATAAATATGTTTTTAAGAAAAGTCATCAATAGTTCTCTTTTGGTTGGAAATATTTATCCTTAATATCCATATTCTTAAAAATTACATTATATATGTTCTTTAAATCAAAAAATTATTGATAAATTTAATTTTTACAACCATCATATTTATTAATAATTTAATTAATGTATACTTTTCGAATGTTTTTTATATAACTCAACTTTTAATTTTTTATAAATTGTTTGAAACTAAAGTTCTAATTTATTATATATGGAATGAACAAATTTTCTTATCATCATGTAAAAAACTCCTAATGAGGAACTAATTTACATGCTCCAAATTTTTTTGAATGAAAATTTCACTCCCATTTTATGATAACTTTAGTTTTTCATGTTACAAAAATAAAATCATTGTTTTCTCTTAGTTTTCAATTCATATTTTAAATTATTTTATAAAGGATATTTCTCATATATCGTAAAATAAATTAACAATTATTATGGTTCAATAGGGATATGATCTCAAAATATCATCCACATTATTTATATAGTTGAAATTTTATGAAAATGTTTTAATGATTATTTCATGAAACTCATTTCTTTCAAATGGGTTAATTTATAAATGTTGAAATAATTATGATTTTTTTGATACCATCGACTAACATTCTCTCGATGTATAATGATTGTGTGATGGTGAAATGTTTATAAAATCCGTTTCTTTTCCAGAGGTTATGAGATAATGAAATGAATATTTTTTTTGATATTTTGGAGCAAATTTGTATGATTTTAGTTTTTTGATGGGTTGGATTGAAATTATATATCCCAACATTGCATTAGGTAATGATTTATGGATCATGAGATAATTTGAAAAATTATAGGGATTGAACCTAGTTTGGTAAGGGTGTTATCCACTATTATATTGTTGGTATTGATCCTTGATAATGTAAATGATGGGAATGGGTTGTGAACCCAATACAATATGGTACTATATCAACTACGATATTATTGTTAATGATCATTGACTAAGGAAATATTTTTCTATATTTTTTTGTATTCCAAAACATACATATTATGCTTGTAATATTCTATCATAGATCATGATTTAATATTGATGATTCCACACTATTATGAATAATTTATTTGGATATGGTAATTCTTTATTCCATGACTCAAGATTTATGATCTATTGATTATTGAGTATTTTTTATTATGTTCTGGTTATGTTCGTATACCCTTATGCATATCTTATTACCAATTATGATCATTGATTAATATATCCCCTATTTATATTTACTAATTATCTAATCTCACTTTATCTTAGGTTTTTATTTCCTTAGGATTTGTAGTAAATTATTAGGTAGGGTATTTTAGAAAAATATTGAAGCTATTTCATGAAAAAAGTTATTATATATCTATTATACAAAGGAAATAAACATTTTTATTTATGCGGAGTGTATAATTTTGATAATTATTGATTAATATTAACTTTTCTAATATTTATTTATTCAATTCTTGGTTTTTAACATATATCAACCAAAAATAAATGCCCAAACTAGTACATGAATGGTCAATATATTAAAGCTATCTCATGATACCCTTATTGAGGTGAACATTTATTTTTTGATATTGTTATTCTGAATATATGATTTTACATCAAATAATATCATATTCATGTAGTCCGTCACGATATTGGATAATATAGTAATGATATGATAATTATGTTTTCATAAAATTGAATCGTTGATTAGAAAATAACTTCCATAGAATAACTTTAGAAACATATATAGAAAAACAAATAATAATAAATTACATCCCAATATACTAAACCAATAGCTACTAGAGGATATATCATTGATATTATGAAAGGTATTTCACTTTTAAGGAGGATTATTAGTTGATGGAGTACACCTACACCATCATGGTATATTTTAAACCTCTGATGAATGTATCTATCAAAGAAACACTAAAACACTAGGTTTTACTCTATAAAGTATAATACACTACCCATAGTATATGTTAGAAAGAGGAATTCTAAAATTAAATAGAGAAATATATTTAGGATCATGAAAAACCAAGAGTAAATTTTGAAAGGATAAATACACCAACACCATGATAACTCAATATATATTCATGTCCATGAAAAATATTTGTTACTCTTACAGTGTTTTTATTAAACTCTGCGGGAAATGAATAAGGTCATCTTACACCTTGGGCATCTATAATACCATGGTTTCATTTCAAGAACAGGAAATGTTGTTTAACATATTGGTCACTTATAAGACAAAATAACTTTACCCATAGGATGACACATGTTCTTTTAGTGTGTTTTTTTATCACTCACATGAACCCTAATAAGTATCTTAATAAGTAAGTTATATCAAAACTACACTAGGATAAACTTGCTTAACTATGGATTTCTACTCATGTATACTTATAAAGGATATATCAATCAAAGAAACATTAACACTATATGTCGTATTCTAGGAAGGATTATAAACCACAAGTATAAAATTATTGATGGAGGGAAAAAATATATGTTGTATTCTATGAAGGATCATTAAAATCCACGACTAAAATTTGAAAGGATTAATACCCCGACATTATGTTATCTCAAAAAATGTTCATTTCTACTAAAACTATATCATGTTGTTATTGGGTTATAACCCAACCTCCTTGGGCCATGACCATGGTCATCTACCCCATGGGTCTCCTATAATATATGCGTAAACTTCCTAGAAGACCATAGGCTATTTCCCAATATTTAACTTATCAAAGTAGTGATTATACATATAGGCCAACACATATTATTTTAGGGTGTATTTTCCCAACTCAAAATCACCATGTGAAACATTTCATGAGGTCACTCATTGACATTACTCTATTCCAAACATGCTAAAATATGGAGTTCCAATTAGGTACCCCCCTAATTTTCACCTTATTAACATGTGTTTCGCCATTATGTATTTTATGTATCACTTTTCCAAGGGAGTTTCACTATCCCCATCATTAAGGCATAATTCAATCACTGTGGACCCCAAAACTCAAGCCCTTGTAGTGCCTAAACACTAATGTATAAGTATCGGCTTAGATAACATTTCCCAAAACCCTTCCCCTAGGTTCTAGACATGGACTTCTATTGACATTATTTCCCTTAAATATATTTTTTATAAACTATCACACAACAAGATATTACCCATCATGGTGGATTATCAAAAAAATGACTTCCCCAATAGGATAACAGAAGTTCTTTCAGTATACCTTTTCCCCACCCACATAGACCACTAGTCACATTCAATGTAATTGTATATCCCAAAACATCAACAGGATATGGAAACATATGTATTTAATATATTTTGGTATACTCAAAAAATGAAATGAGATCCCTGACGACACGAGTAGTACGGTTTAGTATTGAAATTCTTACTTTTACAAGTATTTTAAATTGATTATATATAATAAAGGGTCATGGTGATCCCAAAATACTATTTAGTCACTAAAATTTCAAAGTATATAAAATAATTAAAACACCACCCAATCAATAAGTGTCAATATTATTCCTCATCATTGACTATAAAATAAATCCACTACGGTCTAAAATAATATTGATTCATCAACATGAGGGGAAGATACCTCCTTTTCATCATATCACCACATTATGTCATTCTAGATATTGAGTTTTAACATATGAAAGTGAATTTTATGAAATTAGAATCTTAATCATTGGATTACTCTATAAAAAGATAGTAACATCAAAACTATAATTATTTTATGTCTCTATAGGTATCATAACATCCATTTTATGTCCATCATGGTTATTGTAAAATTTTAATTGATAATCTCACCACATCATTATCTATAAGAAGTGAATAAAATAGAATACATTTGTTAGAAATAGACTCTTTAAGGGACCATTATATTAATAATGTACTGAAACTAATATGATATGCTTAAAAATAATCGTTGCACTAGGATACCCTTATTCAATCCTGTTCACCCAAAACCAACAAAAACATTTAATTTAAGAAGGAAAATGAATGTAATCAACAGAAACAGAGATGGTTTATATTGTTCATTATTATTCCCTATATCTATAGAGAAAATAATCTTAGAACATCATTTCATTGGAAGTGAAAAAAATATTGTACATTCAATTTAACTAGGATACCATTTTGGCAACTAAATCAAATGAATGCAAACCACCTTAGCATGTGAACCCCCACCTTTATATGTTTGTCCCATCCAGTCAACCAGTTATACCAAACACATTCATTTTTGGGATCTATCCATTGAGCAAGATGAAAAAAATACATATAGAATTTTTTCCCATACAACACGTAATGTTCAAACTATCTCACTATGAAGAGTAACTGGAATTACGATGCTATATTTCCTCAGGTGTCCCTTGCCAAACATAGGGGATTCCTATAAATAGTGGGGTTTTAATAAGGTACAATGTGGAGAATGTATTCCTATGAAAATAATGTAAATAATGTGAATTAACCTAAAATCATCCACATCATCACATAAGAGTATGAATAAGAAATAAACAAGAAGAAATAATAATGAAATGTAGCATATCACTGGAACATTCATGCCTTATATAAAAAATTGATCACTGATTAGTCACTGAAAGTGGCTAATATTCATTGTTAAGATCTTAATATTAATGTTTTTAAAAGTTAATAAACATCAATTTTAGTCCAATTCAGAAATTGAACTTCATTTCCCATCATTGTGCAATTCATGCTTAAAATGTCAATTTGGGCCCACTCAATAATTTGCTTGTGGAAATTATAATATTCATCATTTTAATTTGCAATTTTGTGATATTATTGATCACTTTGTTTGTAACATTTTATCTTTTAGGTCCTATGGATGAATCCCAAAGGAAGATGGAGACTTTTGCGACTGAAGGCAGAAACTTGCTGGAAAAAGCATAATGGGCCTAAGGCCCATCAAACAAATGTGGGGCCCAGAAACCTAGCCCAATGAAGCTCAACATTATAAAGTAGAAATATAAAAATATGAGTATCATTTTATTCAACTGTGGCCGGAGCTAATTCTGATGTTTTCATGATGATAAAGGGATCCGAAGTTGAGATTTAAATGGAGGACTCGTCATTAATGCACAGAAAGGAGTCCCACCATTTTGACCATAACTTTGAAACGGCTAAGCCAAATTTCCTGACATTTTGCGATATTCTAGAAGACACATCGATGAAGATATTTTATATTTATGACACCTTCGGATTCGGCCATATGAAGTGTCAAACTCATACGTCAAAATGGAGGACGAATCTGGATAGTTTTCCGGGTCAACTTTGAAACGTCAATTTCCTTTTGATTCTTCACCCTCCTTTTGACTCTCTTAATTGTTGGGGGGTGAATTTAATGTTGGGGGTGGACATAAGGCTCCTAATATGCCTATATAAGGAGCTGGTGGTGAAAGGAATAATCATCTAACATTTTTCATTGAATCCATATTTTCCTTTCAATTGTAATTTTCTGCTTTCCTTTTGTAATCATATCGTCAATTTTTCCCATGTATGTTTTTCATTCACGTTGAGTATCTTAATAAAATTTGTTCTTCTTCTTTATTTTTTTCTTTTTATTTTATTCACACATTGATACCGTTGAATCTAGGTGTGAATTTATTCACACCCGCACTTGTGAATTCATCACACAACGGTGGAGTGTTCGTTCTTTTAATAATTTTCTTCTTCTTCAATTCCGCCCCCATAAGTCTACATCTCGCTTACATTAGTAGAATATCATCAATGGAGGGATAACCTATTAAGGGTTGATCCAAGGGAGTTGCAAGGTCATGGATTGAATGGTATTTCATGTAATTAATATTTAAATCTATTCGTTATTTTAGGATTTCCATTTGATGAGTTACATTCTTTCTCATCTTTGCCAACTTTAACGATGACACATTTTGAGTGCTAGTATGATCTATTTCCTTTGAGTTCTCATTAAAGTGATCCGCAAAGTGAATTAGTGATTGGCCTTGGAATTGTGTAGGGATTAAATTGGTGAATGATTTGGAAGAATTATCTCATTGTTTGGATATGTCTTGAATTAATGACATGAAATTTTCTAAGAAAAGAAATTCATCCAATCCACCCCAAGCAAATCCCTAAGATCAACCCACCATCAATAATTGTTTAGTCCACATAATTTTTTATTATATCTTATTAAAATTATATCTTTAGTTCTCCAATTAAAATCTACCTCAAAGTTGGCCACTTCATAGCCAATCCACCAATAAATCATAGCGTCTCAAGGTTACTTCTTCGGTCCATGTGGATACGATCCCTACTTGTACTTCAACGACCGCTTTTACCAGTTGGGTAAATTTTGGCGCAACAAAATTTTGGCGCCGTTGCCGGGGACCCAAGTAAGTTTTCTTAGACACCCACCTTCTATTCTCACCTAAATTCTCTTTTCTCACCTCTATTTCTCTTTTCTTTTCCCCTTTCTGTTTTTCCAAAAAAAAACAAATCCAAATACAAATTTCATTAAACTCCAATGGAGTATCATCAACAATTTACTTTCATAAAATCGGGCTGGAATCGAATAGAAAATCAACATTGGGAATCCCGTCACATAGGAAATTACTTTGATCAACCTTTAAATGAATACCCCACACCCGATAACATGAACGATCAATGGGATGCTGATTTTTTAAAGGATCAATTTCCATACCTCTCAAAGATGATTGAAGAGATCAAACTTAATGATGTTGATGATGTACAAACAACAATCAATCCTAATTCTGAAAAAATTCTTTAACATTTGTGTGAAAAAATGGTTAAAATTAATTCAGAAGTTTCATCACTGAGATTAGAAATACAAAACATTGAGACTTATGAAGAACCCATTCCCACTCAGGATGACCTTTCCACACCACTTATAGAAGAATGTTATTTACCACATAACTTATTTGAATTTAGTGATGAACCCACTTTAGAATCTTGGAAAACAGAGTTGGATAATGAAGTGAATTGGTCAGGTAATTTTGAAAGTCAAGCTAATGAACATGAGGGAAATGTTAACAAGTGTTTAAATCAGGATGAAATTGATTTCATGAATTCAAAAGAGGGAAATTTTTCTTCAGAGATTGAATGTTCAGAATATTTCGACAATGATGATTTCTCAGATACACCAATCACTGAACCATTATGAGAAATCACAAACATCAAACCCATACCCATTTATGAAACTCATCTAGAAAATTTTGGGGTTGAATCTTCAATTCAAAGTGAACCAATTGTGTTTGGAAATTTTGAAAATGAAATTGATATTGATTCTAATTCCTTATCTATTTTTGAATGTCCTATCCAACCTGAACTTAAAATCAATGTCCTTACTTCCCCACTCAGGCATCCCATCATAGGGTACAAACAAGACCTCTTAGTTATCATTCATCCATCTCATGAAATCAATAATGTAGGAATGAACCTTGAAATCTTAGGAAATACTCCAGATAAAACACGATCAACAATTTTAGATATTCCATGGATTTTACCAATCATTGTAGAAAATAGGATTTCACATGAATCAAATTATAAAAAAATCAATATGAATAAAGTTGAAGTGGACAAAAATGGGGTCTTAAAAATGATGAAAGTTGGAATTGGATAAGTTGGGGGGGTACAAGTCGGGCTAACGACGTTAAACAAAAGCGCTGCATGGGAGGCAACCCATCGTTTTCATGTTTTCTAATCATTTTGAATCATTTTCTTTTTCATATAATAAATTATCATAAGCTGTTGACCTGTTCTTCTTTTATGAGTAAGGATGTGTATGAACGGGGAGCGCCATATTCATCCGTGTCACGTGGTGTGATCTCTGAGTAATACCTTACCCAGAAAATAAAAAGAAGACAATGTATCATCAGTTTATTTTGTTTTGTTTATTTTTATGTTTTTATAGGTTAAAAAAATAAAAGGACATGTCATATGTCATAAGGAAAATCCATTCACCACCATCCAAGCCACTGAGACTCAAATCCAAGATTGAAGGAAGACTATGGCATGTGCTATCATCATCAACCACCAGGTGACTTCATTCCATGATTATCATTTTAAATTTCTTCTTTGAACTCCTCTCCTACCCCCCTTCTAACTTTTCTTTTCTTTAAACACTGGGGACAGTGTTATTCTATGTTGGGGGGAGGTGAAATAAAAAATGACTTTTTATTTTCAATAAGAACATGCATGGAAAGAAAAATTCCATTAACCTTGAACATGATAACACACATTGCAAACTCTGAAATTGGATATCAAATAAATTTTGAATGCCTTGATTCTGATTTTAATGCAAGTTTAAGTTCATGAGCATAGTTTTTGGAAAGTGCGGTTGTCTGATGTGATTTTTCAATGTTTACATTTTCATCCTCTTAATAAAAATGCCACAATGCACGTCTACTGGATCGTGGGTGTAAATTTGAGTTCTTGGGTCCCTTTCATTATAGCATAGGGTTCTGGGGTCACTTTTAGTTTAATTTGAGTATCAAAAAAAAAACAAAAAAAAAAAACAAAAAAAAAACAAAATAAAAATTGAAAATAATAATAATGACCACATAGAGCAATGTTTTTTCCAAATGCGTGGCGTCCGGCACTTGGGGATCGTGACTCCATAGTTGTCTTTCCCAGATTTAGGCTTTATATCTCTATTGTAGAGCATGAAATTGACAAAATGCGTGGCGTCCGGCACTTGGGGATCGTGACTCCATAGTTGTCTTGCCCAGAGTTAGCCTTTTCATATCTATTGTGGATAAAATAATCATCAAAAAAAAAATCAAAAAAAAATGGATACTCATATTAAGTTTTAATGTGATTCCCACCTAGCGCTTCCATTTTTTCCCCTTGAACAATAAAATGGGCCCCATATCTTTTATGATGCACAACACTTTATCGTGCTTAATTGGAATTGGATGAAATGTGGCAATGAATTTGAACAAAGGAATGGGCTTGGGCTTGGGATATTCTTATGGACCTATCTTTTTTTAAATGATTTTGATGGGTTCCATAATTTTTTTTGATATGAGGTCTTTTGAGTGAGCAATGTGTATTTAAATGTTTTTGGAAAAGGGGATTTGGATTTCATATTTGTAATTTATTTTGCTCGGGACTAGAAAAACTCAAGTTGGGGGGTGTGATTAGTCACTGGAAGTGGATAATATTCATTTTTAAGACCTTAATATTAATGTTTTTAAAAGTTCATAAACATCAATTTTAGTCCAATTCAGAAATTGAACTTCATTTCCCATCATTGTGCAATTCATGCTTAAAATGTCAATTTGGGCCCACTCAATACTTTGCTTGTGGAAATTATAATATTAATCATTTTAATTTGAAATTTTGTGATATGATTGATCACTTTGTTTGTAACATTTTATCTTTTATGTCCTATGGATGAATCCCAAAGGAAGATGGAGAATTTTGCGCCTGAAGGCAGAAACTTGCGGGAAAAAGCATAATGGGCCTAAGGCCCATCAAACAAATGTGGGGCCCAGAAACCAAGCCCAATGAAGCTCAAATTTATAAAGTAGAGAGATAACAATATGAGGATCATTTTATTAAACTGTGGCCGGAGCTAATTCTGATGTTTTCATGATGATAAAGGGATCCGAAGTGGAGATTTAAATGGAGGACTCGTCATTAATGCACAGAAAGTAGTCCCACCATTTCGACCATAACCTTCATACGGCTAAGCCAAATTTCCTGAACATTTTCTATATTCTAGAAGACACATGGACGAAGATATTTTATATTTATGACACCTCCGGATTCTGCCATATGAAGTGTCAAACTCACACGTCAAAATGGAGGATGAATCTGGATAGTTTTCCGGGTCAACTTCGAAACGTCAATTTCCTTTTGATTCTTCACCTTCCTTTTGACTCTCTTAATTGTTGGGGGGTGAATTTAATGTTGGGGGTGGACATAAGGCTCCTAATATGCCTATATAAGGAGCTGGTGGTGAAGGGAATAATCATCTAACATTTTTCTTTGAATCCATATTTTCCTTTCAATTGTAATTTTCTGCTTTCCTTTTGTAATCGTATCGTCAATTTTTCCCATTTATGTTTTTCTTTCACGTTGAGTATCTTAATAAAATTTGTTCTTCTTATTTATTTTTTTCTTTTTATTTTATTCACACATTGATACAGTTGAATCTAGGTGTGAATTTATTCACACCCGCACTTGTGAATTCATCACACAATGGTGGAGTGTTCGTTCTTTTAATAATTTTCTTCTTCTTCAATTCCGCCCCCATAAGTCTACATCACGCTTCCATTGGTAGAATAGCATCAATGGAGGGATAACCTATTAAGGGTTGATCCAAGGGAGTTGCAAGGTCATGGATTGAATGTTATTTCATGTAATTAATATTTAAATCTATTCGTTATTTTAGGATTTCCATTTGATGAGTTACATTCTTTCTCATCTTTTCCAACTTTAACGATGACACATTTTGAGTGCTAGTATGATCTATTTCCTTTTAGTGCTCATTAAAGTGATCCTCAAAGTGAATTAGTGATTGGCCTTGGAATTGTGTAGGGATTAAATTGGTGAATGATTTGGAAGAATTATCTCATTGTTTGGATATGTCTTGAATTAATGACATGAAATTTTCTAAGAAAAGAAATTCATCCAATCCACCCCAAGCAAAACCCTAAGATCAACCCACCATCAATAATTGTTTAGTCCACATCATTTTTTATTATATCTTATTTAAATTATATCTTTAGTTCTCCAATTAAAATCTACCTCAAAGTTGGCCACTTCATAGCCAATCCATCAATAAATCATAGCGTCTCAAGGTTACTTCTTCGGTCCCTGTGGATTCGATCCCTACTTGTACTTCAACGACCGCTTTTACCAGTACGGTAAATTTGGGCGCAACAAAATTTTGGCGCCGTTGCCGGGGACCCAAGTAAGTTTTCTTAGACACCCACCTTCTATTCTCACCTAAATTCTCTTTTCTCACCTCTATTTCTCTTTTCTTTTCCCCTTTCTATTTTTCCAAAAAAAAACAAATCCAAATACAAATTTCATTAAACTCCAATGGAGTATCATCAACAATTTACTTTCATAAAATCGGGCTAGAATCGAATAGAAAATCAACATTGGGAATCCCCTCACATAGGAAATTACTTTGATCAACCTTTAAATGAATCTCCCACACCCGATAACATGAACGATCAATGGGATGCTGATTTTTTAAAGGATCAATTTCCATACCTCTCAAAGATGATTGAAGAGATCAAACTTAATGATGTTGATGATGTACAAACAACAATCAATCCTAATTCTGAAAAAATTCTTGAACATTTGTGTGAAAAAATGGTTAAAATGAATTCAGAAGTTTCATCACTGAGATTAAAAATACAAAACATTGAGACTTATGAAGAACCCATTCCCACTCAGGATGACCTTTCCACATCACTTATAGAAGAATGTTATTTCCCACATAACTTATTTGAATTTAGTGATGAACCCACTTTAGAATCTTGGAAAACAAAGTTGGATAATGAAGTGAATTGGTCAGGTAATTTTGAAAGTCTAGCTAATGAACATGAGGGAATTGTTAACAAGTGTTTAAATCAGGATGAAATTAATTTCATGAATTCAAAAGAGGGAAAGTTTTCTTCAGAGATTGAATGTTCGGAATATTTCGACAATGATGATTTCTCAGATACACCAATCACTGAACCATTAGGAGAAATCACAAACATCAAACCCATACCCATTTATGAAACTCATCTAGAAAATTTTGGGGTTGAATCTTCAATTCAAAGGGAACCAATTGTGTTTGGAAATTTTGAAAATTAAATTGATATTGATTCTAATTCCTTATCTATTTTTGAATGTCCTATCCAACCTGAACTTAAAATCAATGTCCTTACTTCCCCACTTAGGCATCCCATCATAGGGAACAAACAAGACCTCTCAGTTATCATTCATCCATCTCATGAAACCAATAATGTAGGAATGAACCTTGAAATCTTAGGAAATACTCCAGATAAAACATGATCAACCATTTTAGATATTCCTTGGATTTTACCAATCATTGTAGAAAATATGATTTCACATGAATCAAATTATAAAAAAATCAATATGAATAAAGTTGAAGTGGACAAAAATGGGGTCTTAAAAATGATGAAAGTTTGAATTGGATAAGTTGGAGGGTACAAGTCGGGCTAACGACGTTAAACAAAAGCGCTGCATGGGAGGCAACCCATGGGTTTCATGTTTTCTAATCATTTTGAATCATTTTCTTTTTCATATAATAAATTACCATAAGCTGTTGACCTGTTCTTCTTTTATGAGTAAGGATGGGTATGAACGGGGAGCGCCATATTCATCCGTGTCACGTGGTGTGATCTCTGAGTAATACCTTACCCAGAAAATAAAAAGAAGACAATGTATCATCAGTTTATTTTGTTTTGTTTATTTTTATGTTTTTATAGGTTAAAAAAATAAAAGGACATGTCATATGTCATAAGGAAAATCCATTCACCACCATCCAAGCCACTGAGACTCAAATCCAAGATTGAAGGAAGACTATGGCATGCGCTAACATCATCAACCACCAGGTGAATTCATTCCATGATTATCATTTTAAATTTCTTCTTTGAACTCCTCCCCTACCCCCCTTCTATCTTTTCTTTTCTTTAAACACTGGGGACAGTGTTATTCTATGTTGGGGGGAGGTGAAATAAAAAATGATTTTTTATTTTCAATAAGAACATGCATGGAAAGAAAAATTCCATTAACCTTGAACATGATAACACACATTGAAAACTCTGAAATTGGATATCAAATAAATTTTGAATGCCTTGATTCTGATTTTAATGCAAGTTTAAGTTCATGAGCATAGTTTTTGGAAAGTGCGGTTGTCCGATGTGATTTTTCAATGTTTACATTTTCATCCTCTTAATAAAAATGCCACAATGCACGTCTACTGGATCGTGGGTGTAAATTTGAGTTCTTGGGTCCCTTTCATTATAGCATAGGGTTCTGGGGTCACTTTTAGTTTAATTTGAGTATCCAAAAAAAAACAAAAAAAAAACAAAAAAAAAAACAAAAAAAAAATTGAAAAAAATAATAATGACCACATAGAGCAATGTTTTGTCCAAATGCGTGGCGTCCGACACTTGGGGATCGTGACTCCATAGTTGTCTTTCCCAGAGTTAGGCTTTATATATCTATTGTAGAGCATGAAATTGAAAAAATGCGTGGCGTCCGGCACTTGGGGATCGTGACTCCATAGTTGTCTTGCCCAGAGTTAGTATTTTCATATCTATTATGGATAAAAAAATCATCAAAAAAAAATCAAAAAAAAATGGATACTCATATTAAGTTTTAATGTGATTCCCACCTAGCGCTTCCATTTTTTCCCCTTGAACAATAAAATGGGCCCCATATCTTTTATGATGCACAACACTTTATCATGCTTAATTGGAATTGGATGAAATGTGGCAATAAATTTGAACAAAGGAATGGGCTTGGGCTTGAGATATGATTATGGAACTATCTTGTTTTAAATTATTTTGATGGGTTCCATAATTTTTTTTTGATATGAGGTCTTTTGAGTGAGCAATGTGTATTTAAATGTTTTTGGAAAAGGGGATTTGGATTTCATATTTGTAATTTATTTTGCTCGGGACTAGCAAAACTCAAGTTGGGGGGTGTGATTAGTCACTGAAAGTGGCTAATATTCATTGTTAAGATCTTAATATTAATGTTTTTAAAAGTTCATAAACATCAATTTTAGTCCAATTCAGAAATTGAACTTCATTTCCCATCATTGTGCAATTCATGCTTAAAATGTCAATTTGGGCCCACTCAATGATTTTCTTGTGGAAATTATAATATTCATCATTTTAATTTGAACTTTTGTGATATGTTTTATCACTTTGTTTGTAACATTTTATCTTTTAGGTCCTATGGATGAATCCCAAAGGAAGATGGATAATTTTGCGCCTGAAGGCAGAAACTTGCTGGAAAAAGCATAATGGGCCTAAGGCCCATCAAACAAATGTGGGGACCAGAAACCAAGCCCAATGAAGCTAAAATTTATACAGTAGAAAGATAACAATATGAGGATCATTTTATTCAACTGTGGCCGGAGCTGATTCTAATTTTTTCATGATGATAAAGGGATCCGAAGTTGAGATTTAAATGGAGGACTCGTCATTAATGCACAGAAAGTAGTCCCACCATTCCGACCATAACATTCAAACGGCTAAGCCAAATTTTCTGAACTTTTTAGATATTCTAGAAGACACACGGAAGAAGATATTTCATATTTATGACACCTTAGGATTCGGCCATATGCAGTGTCAAACTCACATGTCAAAATGGAGGACGAATCTGGATAGTTTTCCGGGTCAACTTCAAAACGTCAATTTCCTTTTGATTCTTCACCCTCCTTTTGACTCTCTTAATTGTTGGGGGGTGAATTTAATGTTGGGGGTGGACATAAGGCTCCTAATATGCCTATATAAGGAGCTGGTGGTGAAGTTAATAATCATCTAACATTTTTCTTTGAATCTATATTTTCCTTTCAATTGTAATTTTCTGCTTTCCTTTTGTAATCGTATCGTCAATTTTTCCCATGTAAGTTTTTCTTTCACATTGAGTATCTTAATAAAATTTGTTCTTCTTATTTATTTTTTTCTTTTTATTTTATTCACACATTGATACCGTTGAATCTAGGTGTGAATTTATTCACACCCGCACTTGTGAATTCATCACACAACGGTGGAGTGTTCGTTCTTTTAATAATTTTCTTCTTCTTCAATTCCGCCCCCATAAGTCTACATCTCGCTTCCATTGGTAGAATAGCATCAATGGAGGGCTAACCTATTAAGGGTTGATCCAAGGGAGTTTCAAGGTCATGGATTGAATGTTATTTCATGTAATTAATATTTAAATCTATTCGTTATTTTAGGATTTCCATTTGATGAGTTACATTCTTTCTCATCTTTGCCAACTTTAACGATGACACATTTTGAGTGCTAGTATGATCTATTTCCTTTGAGTGATCATTAAAGTGATCCTCAAAGTGAATTAGTGATTGGACTTGGAATTGTGTAGGGATTAAATTGGTGAATGATTTGGAATAATTATCTCATTGTTTGGATATGTCTTGAATTAATGACATGAAATTTTCTAAGAAAAGAAATTCATCCAATCCAACCCAAGAAAAACCCTAAGATCAACCCACCATAAATAATTGTTTATTCCACATCATTTTTTATTATATCTTATTTAAATTATATCTTTAGTTCTCCAATTAAAATTTACCTCAAAGTTGGCCACTTCATAGCCAATCCATCAATAAATCATAGCGTCTCAAGGTTACTTCTTCGGTCCCTGTGGATTCGATCCCTACTTGTACTTCAACGACCGCTTTTACCAGTAGGGTATATTTGGGTGCAACTAATCACCCACTAGACTGATCCCATGTATCAGAAATAATTTAAAAGTATAAAATATACAATAATCTCCATTCCACAACCTAACCATAATATCATCCAATTATCATAATCAGTCCCTACTGCTCCCACTCGATCATTTAATATCAGTCCTAAACCCAACATGTACCTATATCCAAGTAATGGATTCCCCGGTAACATGGAGAAATGCCTACTCGATCAGAGAGTGAGTACATAAATCAGTTGGGAATCCTCAAAAAATTCACTTACATATTTAAAATCCAATGTTATATTCATGTGACTAGATTATCAAAATAATTAATTAACCACCAAAAAATAAACAACCACCATCACTACCCACTTCATCAAGTGTTTGGGAATCTCTGATTATGACATGATGATCGTTTCATCCATAAGCACTGAAGAAGGGAAATTATTTACCTAGTACCAATAACCATTTTTGATCCTTAGATATATTCCTTGAATCAACCATACCTTCTTTGGACAACGTTATGGTGTCTCGAAGCAGATCACATAGTCATACCAACCATAATAATTTTATAAGGTTCTGGTACCCCGGTATATAGTAACAACATCATAGGGACTAAATTCACCCATATATACAGTGATAATTAATTTTGTTCTAAACTAACCTCGTAATTAAGTATAATGAGATGGTGTGATTTCCCCCATTAAAACATACCCACGTTCTACTGTATCCCAGTATATAGTAGTACTAGTAGCTGAGCCCAAGAAATGATGGAGTGTCAACCACTCTCTCCAAGGACCCCACAAGCCCTGATGGCTCACACATGGTAGTACCCATTCAATTCATGGAACAAATGTAGTCTGGGTTCAAAATATATGGAATCCCTAGCATCAGTATCATAAAAACCCAATGATGGAGTTTTATTTAATCATATCTAACCTCTTTACTTACGATAAATTAATTAGTATCATACTATTTGAAATATGGGTGTTTTCTATTTCAGGAAAAATCTTCCCAACTATTTTCCAATGCATTTCTATACCTTTAAGAGGTCACATTCAAGATCACATCATAACCACATATAAAAAATATGATAACCATTTCTCATCCCCATCATAGGAATTTTCCAAAACATCTTCTAAAAAAATTAATGGATGGAAATTTTTTGAAACCCAAAACACTATCCAAAACACCTCAGGCTCACACTAATAGAAAATATTCTATAGTGACACCAGGAAATATATATATTCATATGAAAACCCACCATATTTGGGATAGTCTATAAATAGGGAACCTACAGGGGTCCCTATCTCACTATATAAGAAAGAATACCGATTTGGCATCCTTTAGATTGATTGAAAATAATTTCATCCAAACTATAGTCCTTTATGTCATCTTAAGGTAGGGAATACCCTTCTTTAGGTCCCCTTTTGAAAAACTCTTAGTATATTTGAAACTTATCACTCTTGTGTATCACATCCCACAACCCAATCTCAAACATCATTTGACCTTGAAGCGATAATAGAGATATAATTATAGGAAATAAACTAGAGACGGATAATGGAAAACCTTAATTACAATAGTAATACTAGGAAAATCCTCTCCCCTAACCCAATTTAATGAGTGAAAAGAATCAATGGTGTATCATGGGTCCTCACATATCCTACCTAGAACATTCTATTCATGTCATGCCTCACATGTATATGGTGGTGGAAAAAGACCCCTAACAAGTGGGACACACGATCATATCATGTGAAGTCTCACCAATCATGGGATCCAATTTTTTTAAAGAATCTGTTAATTATTCCTGATCTCGACCCCCAGAAGTCGATACATCTAGCCAGTTTCCATGGGTTTAATGTGGCCCTATATAGTGTGTGAAACCCACATATGGGAATTAACTAATTAAATATGTGAATTTTTCTATTTAACAGTTATATTTAATTAATGGTCAATCAATTTATGTCATGATACCTCTTATCACCAAGAAATAAGCTCAACATAAACCACAAGGCATGTACTAGTGGACACATAACTCATGTTGAGGGATTTCCATTCTGTTCCATAGCTCAAAAGATACTATCCCAAATCATAAAATCATAATAAAGCCAATTTCTAGATCCCGGGACCCTATCACAATCAATGAAATATCAATTAATCAATAATTAAAATTAATAAGAATTAAACAGTTTAATTAAAAAATGGATATAATTCTTATTAACTCATCAAACATCCAATGATCACCGCTTCATTGAATGATAGTGTTCATGCTACCGTGGGCACACCCTAAAACCTAAACTGATGCAAATCCCAAACAGACGTAGCCAATTACATTGCCCGGTAACATAATTTGGAAGAAAATAATTTATCAATTATGTTGTTTAATAATCCTTTAAAAATAATTTTTTTGCAGTAGGTATATGTCATTAGAGGATGTCCACTACAAGGGATGAGTGTCATCCCCATGGGAATCAAAATATTTCACCATAATATCAGGAAGTATTCTTTTATACATAATTAGAGAAGAATGAAATTATAATGAAGGGAAGATGGTATCAATAAAGGTCACTGAAAGAGAGTATGTACCATAACCCATCAGTAGATGCCTCCTAATACACCACATTGGTAGAGATTGAAAAGGGGAGAAATGAGGGAGGCACCCCATGGCCCTAGAAGATAAGGGAAATCTAAAAGTGGGATTTCACCCCCTAAAGTTTTGGGGGTGTAAAATGAAAATATACCCTTTAAAATACCCCACCATATAGTCTATGGATCTAATAGTGACACCATGCCACTAACTTCCCCCACATGATATCAGATAATTATAAATTGTTGATAAATTATCTTGACTTACTTATAGATCCCCCCTTTTCCCTAAAACATTTCAACCACCATTCCATATCCAAAATACCACTTTTTTGGGCATTCAGCCGTAAAAATTCAATATTGAATCCTAGTTCAAAATTCAGCCACTTCACTAGTTTAAAAGTTAAAAGTCATCTTGGAATTTACATCATATATAGACATGGGATATTAAAACAATCCCACCAAAACAATTATCATCCATGAAATGTCTCTTAAATCATCTAAGTATTATTCTTGAATAATATAGGTCTTAAATTTTGATTCAAAACTACAACGTTGAACCTCTAGATTCCACAAACACTTTCAAAATCCAACATAAAAAATAAATAATTTAGTTTCTATTTCCCAAGAAAACTCTATAGTTTTTATTTACATCCTCAAAAAATACTCCAAAAATTATTTTTATCCAACTAAACTATAATTTCTTCACACAACTAGTCATAACGATCATGGTTCTCCAAACCATAAGTCCTATCACATTAAAGCAAATTGTGATCCACAATGATTCCCACTAGAAAAATTTACTATTTATACACCAATAACATTCTCCATCACCAACATCAGTGTAGTTTCCAATTCATATTATCAATTTATGAAAATAAACCATAGTCAAACCTCTGTACCTACCTCACCCCAAAAATTCCAACTGATATTGATGAGTTATATCCAACGATACCAAAGATACATACTTGATGTTTTTCGTATAAATCAATTATAATCATAAAATAAACTCATTATATCAAAAACACATATCTAATTTTTTTTCCTATCCCACCACATCCAATTATAAATGAGAATGTAAGGAGACATCAATGGGTCAACCTATCTCAAAAAATGTACAGCTCCAGCAATTGATGAATCACAAGTATAACACGATCATGATTCCTAAAAAAATTAAATACATTCCCTAACAAATATTCACACTTAATTAAATTCTATATTCTCAGGGAAATTACATTGTAAAATCCATAACCGATTTTATAGGATCATCATGATTTTTGGCAAGTATCATTTCTTCAGTGACCCGATAAAGCTCCGAAAACCTCTATCATCTCAAACAAAATGGTAATTATTTGACTCCATATGATATCTTATAAAATTTAATATATAAAAAAGCTCCATGTTATCTAAATAAAAAATACCTATCCATGAGAATACAAAATCCAAAATGACGATCCAATGGTCAGTTTTTCACATCCACGATCCCTCTTTCCCGATGGAGGTATTACCACAAATGATATATCTCTTCCCACCATAGGAGTTCACTTAACATAATATCACCTGGTGAAAAGAAAAATTTAAATATCTTGTATCTAATGAGGAAATACATGCAATTATTATTCATGGCCAAAATCTCTCAAACCCAAAGAGAAAAAACAAATTTCAAAAAACCACCCATTCCAAGACCATATAAAGGTCAATATCAGCCTCAATGAAAATATAATTCAATTTGAGTGTCTATATATTGAGGGGAAAATGGTTTAATTACCACCATTAATCTTTCACATATATTTCCTCTCATGTACAACTCTGTCAGGATTATCCATGATTATATGTGTTTTTCTCCTCTGGAGCCACACTCATCAAATTCACAGGATATTGTACCCACATATAAATCAATAATATTGTAGTCACCACACTTAGAGAGAATATAATATATAGATTTCACCTTAAATTAATGGTATTAGACTCCCATACCACCCAAATACGATGTCATGAATCATGATTTCATGATTCTCACATCATTGAACCATACTATCCATGATCCAATTATATTTCAGTCTCATCAAGAAAGAAGAAAATTCAATGTTCCTAAAAAAATAGAGTTCTCCATCTATTCCTGGACTCATCACCTAGCTATATTTTTTCCTGAAAAGATAAAACATATGAGTGAATACCCATTATATCTCCATGTTCAAAATTTTTTTATAAGTAACGTGTCCAAGAACCCAAATGACCATGTCCATTGAAATTGAAAATGATATTAAAAATTCTAACACTCTTGGTTCTTAATATAAATAAAATATTAGGCACATCCATGCCAAAAGCATAACCACAACAACACTTACCATGTACAAATTCATAATGTAAGCATGTGCCCATGCTTATAACACAACCATGATAAACCATTGTTGCATGTTACCCATTCATATCGAATTATATATGATCTCTTGAAAATAGATCCATGATTCAAGGAAATAGTGGTCTCCCACCGAGCCTATAATTTGTAGGTAATAACTCATGGGAAACATCCTATGTCCCCATCTCAATACCAAATCTCACATACATGCCATGTCCTACTGAAGGGTCTTATTTAAACCAGTATCAGGATCCTCTTGGAAAGTCATCAACCTACTAAGGAAAAAATTATCATCCTTCATCCACATACAGGACTACCCCCATGAGAAAAATAGAATCATCTTATAACATTTATATATATACACAATTATATTTTCTTGGATGATCATCAGCTAGTGAATCGTATCCATCAATTTTTTTAAATAGTATTCAATTGTAAAATATTTTAGAAAAAAACATATAAGCTATTGATAACATATTAAATAAATGAATCATATATAATACTCCCTAATAACGGTATTTTTAATATGGAATGATGTGCCTATACTGACCCATAAAGGGTCAAAAGATGTTTACTCTTAGAGGGTCTGGATCATTATCATCACTACCAATCATCTCACTATATATTCACATGATCAAGAATTTAAATTAGATATAAAAATGGTAATCTATTTGAGTAAATTGAAATTAATAACTTATATATCAAGAAATCATATAAAATAAATTATTATACTTTTTAAAACCATCCCTCTATCATCAGGTATAAAAAACAAACTATAAGGCCCCCATGTACCGTGAATCATTACACACTAAAAATGATGTATGAATATGCATGTTTCAACTATAATACATGATTAAAATTAAAAAATAAATCATAATTCAAAAAATAGTGTGATTCACATTAGGTAAAAAAAACATATATAACTATAATAGTGCATACTAGGAAGAATAATCACAAACTTTCTAATATATATTTACCTATCATGAATACTGTTCATAACATACTAGCCCGAGGAACATCAAAAATTACAATACATTCCTCTATCTTCAGGATACCATATCCAAAAAATAATTTCAATATTATTATCTTTTACCAATTTATAAAATCTTAGAGTATCTCACCATAAACCTAAATTGGACCAGCAGTGCTACATTTCCTCAAGAGTAAATCCTCATATAATAAATATTGGGGACTAGAAGAGTCTATTTAAGAAGGTATTGTGGAAAGACTATACCACCTTCTTAGATAATGAAAATAATGGTAAATAAAAAAACATCATCATATCAAACTATACAAAAAAATTACAAAAGAAACAAAAATAACTAAATACACTATACGACTTGAACAACCATGCTTACATACAAGAATGATCTCCCACTTGTCTAATCACATATATCCAAAATAAATAATGAAAATAAAATATGTAGGATTTTTTTCCCCATACCATGATCTGCATATCATCATGTCTCTTGATCCATATAAGTTTATCCATTATTATTATGCAATATCATCCATCAACCCAACTTATAACTTGAACTAAGTGAGGCCCACTCGAGTAGCCATGTTAAATGGTCACCTAGAAGGTTTTGAAAACTTATAAAAGTATAGAACCATTATTATGGTGTCAAAAATATTAAAAGTGTAGTGATATATTAGTTTTATATTCTCAGATAAATAATAAATTTAGTCTGGAAAAATCAATTACCACCATCACAACCTCCTTCATCCAATGTTGGTATTCCTGTGATAATTATGTGGATAACATATTAGTCATAACCATATAGGGGTGGGGGACCCTTCCATGGTACAGGTAACTAATTTCATCCTCAATTCCATGATCTCAATTAAAAATATCATCTTTTACCAATGTCGTGGATTATTTGAGAATAACATGTAATTGTGATAACCATAATAACAATATGGGTGATATTCATCATGGTAAGAATTAATAATGATGTGGGGGATAAATTCACCATAGTATAATGTCAACATATTGGGGTCTAAAATCCCCATATTATATAAATATGTAACATGTGGTGGTTCCATACCAATAACAAACCCATGAATCCTCTATCACAGAATATAGTTGTTCCAGTAGAGGATCCCCAACAGTGCATGATAAACTACCATGCCTCTTAAGGACCCTACAATCCCAATCATATCACATTTTTAAGGACCTATCCTATTCCCATAACTAAATTACTCCCATATATATATTCATGGTACCCCCTAATGTATCCCAGACCTCCCATAAGGGAGTTTTCTTTTGTAATAACAGAACACCCTACACTGGGATTTTTATTTAGTATCACACCCCCCAAACATGGGTGTTCACAATTTCAATAAAATACCTCCCCAAAATAAATTTTTGTATATATATTAACTGACACATGATTTAATTCCAAATCATATAACACCTGACACTAAATAATATTCTACGTGTGTAACGACCACCTCATAGACATGTTCTATTTAATTTATAAAAATAAAATAAAAAGATTCGTTTTATTGGAAAACATCCAAACCACTCACCACTACCGATATACTATTGGGATCACCAAAAAAATATTGGTTCTATAGTTACAGACAAAAATATATCTATCTATAAATAAATTCACATTCTTAGGGTTGGTCTATCATCATGGAAGCTACTATGTTCCCCTAGGTCACATCATATGAAAGGAACCCAACATAGAGTTATTTTAGTCAACACATAACAAATAAACCCTAACTAGGATCCTATATGTATTCAAAATTTATTTTTATACTAATTAGGGTCCCCTATTGAGAATCTCACACTATGGTCTAAAACCATTAGTCCTGTGAAGTATATCCCACATCCTAGTCAATAACACCATACAACCTCACACGAGTAATATGAAGAGACCTATAGAACATCTTCCATTATAATTAAAAAGGTTTTTCTAAATTTTCCCACTCCCCTAACCCCCAAAAAATATCTATATAGTTTTAATGTGACTTAAGGGTTCTAAAATGGCCTACTCGGGTCATTTGTGTTCACTCATGCCACACCACTACATTGATCCAGAAAAAAATAAATTATATGATGGACACTATATCATACCAAGTCTATCCCCACCTCTATAAGGATCTGAGGGTCATAATAAATCAATAAAATATTCAATAGCTTCTCCATAGATGACTAAGACATCTCCTATGTTTCAAATTTTCCACAAAGTCCCCAAACACCATGTTCAACATGTACGTTTTCATTTCTATTAAATATATTCAGAAATTAAATTAAATAATTAAATAAATAAATTTATTCAATTAAAACATTTATTTATGTAATAATATACTATATAAATTTGAAAGAGCATGTAACACATGATAAAAAATTGAACATAAACCATAATCTGTGTACCAAAGAGAACCTATATAATAGTGAATCCCTACCATTAAGTTTCATAGAATGACAACTACTTCCCCAGCTCATCCAATATCAGAAAATCCCACACCATGATCCTATTCCCCTATCATATATCATGATATCTCAATTAATAAACTAAAAAAATTAATATAAATTAAACTATTGAATTCCAAATTTGGGATAATTCCAATTAACTCTTCGATCGTCCAATGATCACAACTTCCCAAATCAATGCTGTGAGAGCCACCCTAGGTACACCGCTAGACTACACCTAGATAAATACTTTAAAAATGACAACAATTCCATCACCTAATAAATTTAATTTAATGAAAATACATTATTAAATTTGGTGACTCAATGTACCTTTTCAGAACCAATTACAGATAGTTGGAAGATGTCATTATAGGATGACCTCTTTAGGGTTGAGTTAAATCCAAAGGCAAATCAGACAATTTCACTCCATGTAATGATATATATTTGAAGTTAAGAATAGTGGATACACCATATAAAAATTATAATGGAAAAAATTTAATTTTAACCTTTAAATATGCTATTGGATAGCCCGCACGGAGCCACCAGTTAGTAGGTGGCACATGCAATCGTAGTAGAATAATGTGTGCCCCGCCGACTAACATGCGGTTGCAGACTACATACCAACTTTCCAAGCATCATTATGATTCCATTCTAAAACTACCAATCACTATTAAACCTCTATTAAATTTCCAAAATAGATTTTTTTATATTCGAACTTTGATAATTAAATATCAAACCATGGTTCCAAATTTAACTCCTCAACTTATCCTATAGATTGAATTCTTTCTTGAATTTTCATCCAGTATTGACGCAAGATCTTGCACCAAAAAAAGTAGTTGATAAATAACTATCTATATCTTAAAACCATTGGAAAAAAATATATCATTCATAGTGATGTAGATGATAGAATAATCCATCTCATAGTTAAGTGAAAACACTACAACAATGGTTGATCATCTTGAGAACTAATTATATGTTCTTACATCCATTGAAAATTCATAAAATCACATCAAATCCTATCCAACCCACTAAATAATGATACTTATAGAATCACAAGACCAATGAGTACACCCATGTTTCACCTTATAGTAAGAAAAATATAGATAAATATAAGAATTTTAACAAACCAATAATCTATCACTTGTGGAATGATTTAGAAATCCAAAAACTTCCTCTAACAATGTGGAAAATTAAAATATACATCATCTTATACAACATGATCCTCTATATCCCTACCACTAACCCAAATCATATATAGTCACAATATGGACTTAAATTCTCATTGAGTAAAAACTTTTTTAATATGTCTACATTTTTTAATTTATATCAATAGTATATGTATCCTACTCTATATACTCTTGCATATTCAAGATAAAGTTATAAATCGGTTCAATGCACTTTATCCCCATATTAAACACAATATTTTAGTCATGTGAATTACTATTATTTAATTTAAATTTACATTTCCACTTTTCTAGATACATCTGAGATCCTTAATTAGATACCTCAATTGTACCATTTCCTTTCTTGGTTATTTTTCTACCACATACTCTGGTTTTATTATAGAGAGTTCAATCATTGGTTGAAATCTAAAAATCCAAATTAACTTTTATTCTTCCCAATGTGAAAAAATATCTTGTTTTACATTTCCATGACTCCAAGCCACCCCTAATTTGAGCATTAGTTGACTGCTATAATAAACAAACGTATCTCAAAAAGAATAATTTATTTCATTCCATTCTGGTACTAAAAACACACTTTACTACATCCCAATGATATCTCATGATATTCTCCAAATACAAGCTGATCACTACCACATCATGACTATGGTATATCTGAGTGCACAATATGGTATACACAAGTCTTGTTAATAAATTTGTGTTAAAGACTATCCCCATGTGTTTTTAATCATCCTCTATTTATTATTCTTATTTCATTGAGTTTTTATAATAACCAGAAAATGGAGTTGAAACTAACTCATATATGAGCATGATAATCCTTTTGACAATATTCTATATGTACTTCATATGTGATAAAACTAAACTAATTGTATTATTATATCATTAAATCCTCATTACCACTATTTTCTTTCCACAATTTGATCTCTCACAACCAACATTCCAAATATGTCCTCCCACTAATCCTTAGTACATTTAATTTATGGACCTTATAGAATCCTGAAATCCATGTGAAATAGTGAAATGATGAATTCTCGATTACTATACTTATTCTGGTTATAACAATTGTATAATATTCATTGCTTTAAATTGTTCTCCTCAATGAATGATTTTAACCTCTGGTTCAACTAACTTGGTGCTTATTTCAAACTGTATAGTCTAATCTTTGGGTTACACACTAATCCATAATTTTATCTTCTATAAAATTAATAGGTTTCTTACTAAAAATCTATTCTTCTAGAAAATCGTGAAGAAAAGATGTCTTTTTATCCATTTCCTCCATATATGAACCTCTAGAATAAATTACAAAGAGCATAGGTTGAATTTTTTCATGATGTGTTATGACAGAAAATATTTTAAATATGTACATTCCCTCATTCAAATAAAAAACATTCTCTTCAAGAATTTATTTATTCCTTCTTTATTCAACACATTTTTCTTTAATTTTTTTAATGTTCCCTGTTCTATGTTATTATTCTTCTAACACCCACGTGTTATTCACATGATGTTAATAAGATTCATCCTCTATAGAAATATCTCACATTTTAGAATATATGAGGTTATTAACTTCATTGAATATACTATTTCATCTGAATCCATCAAAATTAGAAAGTTTATGATAGATCTATAACATTCTTTCAATCATCTGACCAATATTTACCTCTAAAATTTTCATGTGGTTCTACCATATCTCGAACTAAAACAACCTTAATTTCATCCTCTAGAAAACTATACTAAAATTCAACAAATATTAATATTTTATGAATATTTTATATTGGTCTCATTCTCAATCTCTATGTGCTTATTTTTTTACATTACATGGAAATTAGAGAACATCTGATAGATTCATATCCATCTGATTTTTTTTGGAATTTAACCTCCTCTTAAATTTCCATTCACATAATCTTGGATTAAAGTTTATTATTTACTTTCAACCTCATTATCCACTAATAACATGACATTCTAATAAATTTTCTCATTAAATATTACATTTCTACTTCTAATGAATTTATTTTAATCACTAATAAAAATCCTAAATCAAGTATTTTCATCTCCATATCAAATGAAAAAGAATGTATGATGATTTTCTTCAGGAATGTATCTATCCTTGGAATCTAGATGTTGATATGAATATGATTATAATTCGTTTAGGTTAGATAAATAATGTGATATACTAGTAAATGGTTCTTCCAAAATCAACCATCACATGTGTGCTGATGGGTGATCAATTGAACTGTTGTGTTCACTAATTCTTCCCAAAAATCAGTTAACATTATATTATGATGAAACATTATCTCGAATAAATACTTACATGTATATTTATCCATTATGTTATGAAATTTTATTTATGGATCCCTTTTATTGAATTTTAACTCCTAATACCCCTATCCTTGTAGATTTTCTGAAGACTTAATTTAGAAAAACTCGCAACTATTTTATTGTCTCCTAATTATAATGGTACTTCTATTTTCTATAACAACCATAGTTGTCCATTTTATGAGTTATCCAAACACTTTTGATTTGTATTTATAGATTTACACCCATAATTTTTTTTTCAGTTAACAACATATATTATTGTGATCCTCTAGGGGATGTGAGTCGGGATGGTCTCCAAACATACATGTTTACCAGCTCCATCGTTAATAATTTTTAGGTTCTTTAGGAAGAATTTAAACACACCTACTGTTAATTAAAGAGTATATAAATATCACAAATATTTAATTCAATATGGTCCTTTATTTGAGTTACTTTTTCTTATATGACCATTATACATTTCCTACCAAGGTTCCCAATTTGAAAATTCTACAATTCTAAACCTTATATTAAATATGTTTTAAAAAATTAATTCCCATTATTCCTTACTAATAAAATAAGGTTTATTTCCTTTTCCCTAATAACCATGACAAGGTAACCTCCATTAATTTTACACAGTCCATTTAAATAGTTCATTCAATATCCATATTCTTCCAACTATTCATCATAAATCGGATTTTTCTTGAGACATGAATATATCTCACTACATTCAACATGAGAAAACTATCAATCAGAAAAACTATTTTCACACCACCTTCCCTAGAATTTCAATAGATTGATCATCTAATATATGAACTATTCCAAATAATTCAGATACATAATTTTGAATCCACCCCTTTTAAACAATGGAATGGGATGATAATTAATAATATATTATCCATGGTACCATTAGAGTATGAATACTCAAGAGAAGGATGGAACTCCATATAGCTATTGGTTTCATGAATCCTAAAACTCGATATGTTGATATGAAATATTTTACTTTATGGTCACTATAATCCTTCTTAAATTAAACCCTCTCATCATATTTTAAACATGTTCTCCCAGGTTTAATTGAATTATCTCTAATACACAACCACAACGTTCTATATTTTCGTCATTGTCTAATAAAATGGGGTGATATCCCTCCCTTATATGAATTAAACGCTACACTAAAAGGTTCAAAAATATTTTTCCTCAAGAGATATTTGAAGGTTCTGAGTGCAGCGAAAACGCGTGGGTGGATGTGCCCACTTGTCTTTTTGTCATTAGAAATGATCAATCCGGGATAAATAAGATGATAAATGCCAGTCTCCACGGATCGAATCATAGAAAAAGACAAAGAAGATGGTTTGTCCCGGAACCACAATCAAGGATCGTTACAGGTTGATTATAATTAATTTAATTAATTATAAAGAAATACCTTTTGGGAGTTATTTCTTCATTGATGTTCTTGATCACGTTGTCGATGTGATCCGTCGTTGCATCGTAGAAGCCATGTGTAGACTCCCTCTAGCGGTGATCCACACGTGAACCTCGTATCTCTGGACGTCGCCAAAGGATTCTCTGGGTGCTAGCATGGAGAATCCTTTGCCTGCATTGTCCGCCATAGATTGTCTTGATCCGATGGAAGATGATCTCTCCCAGTCTTGAGAGTGTTCTTGGAGGAAGAGGTTCTTTTGGCCTTGAAAGAATTCTCCAGAGATGTTGTGCACAACGATTCTCTTGTGTAGGAAAAGATTTGGGGTTGTGAGGAGATTTATAATCGAGTTTGAGGTTGTAGAGTTATGATAATAAATAAATGCGTTACACGTTTCATTTATTTCATTAACTCTTATTGAAAACCCCCATGTCAGATAATTAATTCCTTGACATGCGCTCACGCTGATTATAATAAATATCATTTAATAAAATGATATTATATCCTCAAAATCCCGACTGGAAAAACTACATGGCGTGTAATAATAAATACACGACGTGTACTTGTTTTTCATTGAAAACTACATGGTGTGTACATTAAATGTACAAGGCGTGTATATCTTATTTTCATTTATTCATTTCCTTTCCAAAATAAAACTACACGGCGTGTACATTTAATAATACATGACGTGTACTTGTTTTATTTTATTTTTCCTCCATCATTTAAAACAACATAGGATTCCTTGAATAATTATTAAACCACGTATGGGAATAATCTTTATTCAACTCGAGATACTTGGATACACTTAGTGTGTGACCCTCTAGGCCTCTTTCTTGTTGGCATTAGGCAGGCTTGCCTAATGTCCAAGAATACTGTCTAGCAATGGGTCAAGGCACCCATGAGAAAGAAGTTGACGCCGCATTGACGTATCACCTCATACGAACGCTTACTGTGTAATTTAATCCCTTTGTCTTAATATCTCATCAAGAAGGTTTCATGGCAGTGTCATAAACCTATATTCTTGATCCTTCGTTCTGTGACTACCTGAAATAAACTCGTCGTTCACACCATGGCCATGGAATTTAATGAAACTTTTCTATTTCAATCAAAGGGCCGAGATATCAACTTCCATAAATGGAAGGGAAAAATCCTTCCTCGACTTATCCATTAACAAAATGTCACTGGTGACGCACCCAACGTACCCTAATTCCCGCCAACTGTTTGCGTGACAGTTTTTGTCATTAAATCTAAGTGTTCTAGTCATGACATGAGTTAATGATAATCTTCTAGTCTAAGGACCACTACACAAGCTCGTAGATAGCAATATCCGATGACACCAAGACATGCAGAATTAATATTGGCGGGTCTGTTCTCATAATCTCCCATCCTGGTGATTACCAAGTATGAACTCCATGAGAGAGAGTCTCGTCTTCTTACGAGTACTCACACATGAGGGTCTGTATACTACGTGTCCTGTCATAGTATTTCATCCAACTGCAGAAATTTATTTAATAATATTGTTATAGAATTTTAAGGCTCTCATCATAGCGGGGATCTTCTATGACCTTATTAATGCAACAAATATTCTAGGACATTATTATATTGTAGTCATACAGAACAATGAAAAATATATAATAAGTGAACATTCATGTAATCAAAGTAGAAAATAGTTGGTTTTGAGGACACCCACCTTACAAACTCCCACATGGACTAGAGACAACTGCCTAAAACTTTTAGTCCACTAGACCTCCCATGATTATCATGTTTCTACTGAGTCAAGGCTTTAGTGAATGGGTCCGCCACGTTGTCTTCCATGGAAATACTTCTCACTGCAAATTCACCTCTCTGAGAAAAACCCCTCAAGATATGATACTTCCGAAGAATGTGCTTTGTCCAATGATGTGACCTTGGCTTTTTTTCAAGTGCCACCGCTGCAGTATTATCACAATAGAGTGTGATAGGATCTTTACTTCTCGGTACAACATCCAGCTCTTGGATGAAGCTCCACATCCATACTGCTTCTTTAGCTGCATCAGAAGCTGTGATATACTCGGACTCGACTGTAGAATCTGCCACAACACTTTTTTTTGAGCTCTTCCAGCTCACCGCACCTCCATTTAAACTGAAGATGTATCCAGTCTGTGACTTCATATCATCTTGATCAGTTTGGAAACTAGAATCTACATGTCCTCTGATGACTAGTTCCTCATCTCCTCCATAAACCAGGAACATATCCTTAGTACACCTCAGATACTTAAGGATAGTCTTGACTTCCATCCAATGGAGGTCTCCTCGATCAGCTTGATATCTGCCTACCGCACTTAATGTGTAAGCAACATCTAGCCTTGTACATAGCATATAATACATGACTGACCCAATCGCGGATGCATAAGGTATCCTTGCCATTATTTTTCTTTCCTCATGTGTCTGAGGACACATTTTCTTGGAAAGATGAATGCCGTGTAACACTGACAACAATCCCCTCTTGGATTGTTCCATACCGAATCTCTTCAGTATCTTGGCAATGTATGTACTTTGACTCAGGCCCAGCATTCTCTTGGATCTATCACAATGGATCTTGATCCCAAGAATATATGCTGCCTCGCCTAATTCTTTCATGGAGAAGAATTTATGCAACCATTCCTTAACTGACAGTAAGACAGGTACTTCGTTTCCAATTAGTAATATTTCATCAACATATACTATTAAAAAAAGGACTGCACTCCCACTAAACCTCTTGTAGACACAAGGCTCACATTCATTCTTAACAAAGCCAAATTCCGTTACAGCTTCATCAAGATGAATGTTCCATGATATTGATGCTTACTTTAATCCATAAATGGATTTCTGCAACTTTCATACATTGTTGGAATCCTTTGGAGTCACAAACCCTTCAGGTTGTGTCATGTAGACATCTTCCTGGAGGTTCCCATTAAGGAAAGCTATTTTGACATCCATTTTCCAAATTTCATTGTCATGTTAAGAAGCAATGGACAATAGGATTCTTATGGATTTCAGTATCGCAACCGGTGAAAAGGTTTCATCATAGTCAATTCCTTGATGCTGTATAAAACCTTTTGCAACCAGTCGTGCCTTGTAGGTGCTGAATTTCCCTTCCATGTCCAGTTTCTTCTTGAATACCTATTTATTACCAATAGTCTTTACATCAACTAGAGGATGTACCAAAATCCAGACTTGGTTTTGGTACATGGAATCCATTTCAGAATTCATGGCTTCTTGCCACTTGGAAACGTCTGTGCCTTCAAATGCTTCCTTGTAGGTAAGAGGATCATCATTTTCAACCAATAATGAGTCACCATCCTCAGTGACAAGAAAACCATTTCGTTCTAGTTTTCTCACCTATCTTGTGCTCCTACGCAGTTCTTGTGTCTCTGGAACAGATTATTCTTACACGAGGCTTTGTGGAATCTTTTCTTGTACCAACTCATGTGTATCTAGAGCCTCGACTTCATTGAAGTCTATCTCGCTCCCACTATCTCTTTTGGAGATGTGCTCCCTCTCATGGAATATGGCGTGTCTTTCCACGGTAACCTTTTTGTCTGAGGGGTCATATAGGTGCTATCCCCTTGTTTCCTTGGGATATCCTATAAAGATACACTTTGTGCCTCAAGGTGCAAGTTTGTTACCTGAAGGGGCCTTAACAAATGCTTCGTTATCCCACACATGTAAATTCGATAACATGGCTTTGTGTCCACTCCATAACTCATATGTAATACCATTTATCGATTTAGTTGGTACTTGGTTTAGTATGTGCACTTCTGTTTGTAATGCATATCCCCAAAAGGATAATGGAAGACTCGCATGACTCATCATTGATCTCACCATGTCCAACAGGGTGCAGTTCCTCCTTTCTCTTACACCATTCCACTATGGTGTGTAAGGAGGAGTGAGTTGCGATCGAATCCCAAACTCCCTTAAGAAATCAATGATGTACTGATTAAGATATTCTCCTCCTCTGTCTGAGCGGAGTTTCTTAATCTTCTTACCAAGATGGTTCGTAACTTCATTCTTGTATTCTTTGAACCGATCAAAAGAATCTGACTTATACCTCATTAAATAGATATATCCATATCTACTAAAATCATCAGTAAAAGTTATGAAGTACGAGAACCTACCCCTTGCTTCAACTTGAAATGGTCCACACACATCTGTGTGAACTAATTATAGAAGATCTTTAGCTCTTTCACCTTTCCCAATAGATGGGGCATTGGTCATTTTACCTTGTAGACACGCATGACATACACCAAGTGGTTTTAATTCGAAAGAATCTAAATACACATCTTGATGTAATTTTTTCAAATGTTTCTCATTGACATGACCTAGCTGGTGATGCCAACGTTGGGTGTGGTATGAGTTATGTGAATTAACTTTGTTATCGATTGCCATTACTTGGTTTGTGTAGTCTAACACATAAAGGCCATTATATAAATGTGCCATACCAAAACAAATTCTATCTTTATAAAAATAGCAACATCCACTTCCAAAAAAGAAGATGAATCCATCAGTATCTAATCTGGATACTGAAATAATGTTTTTGGTTACAGAGGGTACATAATAACATCCTTTCAAAACCAAGGCCATCCCCGTAGGAAATGTGAGGTGGTAGTCCCCGACAACCACAACAGCAAGTCTGGCACCGTTTGATGCTCATAGATCTACCTCCCCTCGATCAATCTTCTTGAATCTACTTGGTTCTTGTATTTGGATACATATGTGAGCACCACAAGCAGTATCTAATACCCAATTAGTATAAACAGATAGATTTCATTCGATAACAAATGCACTTGAAGCTTCCCCTTTCTTCCTTTGCTGGGTGTAGTTTTTCTTCCAGTGGCCCTTCTTGCCACATGAAAAACAAACAACATCCTGTTTCTTTGCCTCCCCTTTGATATTCCTTTTCTTTGAAGGCCTTGAAGAAGATTTAGGCTTAAATCTCTTATCCTTCCCTTTCCTTTTATTCACCATGAGGATAGAAGGCTTTTCACGCTTCATGTCACTGTCTACATGGCTAATGAGGATGAGATAATCAGACAGCTACTTCTCAATGTTGTTCATATTGAAGTTCACAACAATGTTTGAGAAGCTCTGGGGAAGTGATGTAAGAATGAGATCGGTACCCAGTTATTCGGGGAGTTTAAACCCTAGAACCTCCAAGCACTCAATGTAGCCAATGAGAATGACTACATGAGGCCCGGCTGGGGAACCCTATCCAAGCTTGCTCTGAAATAGAGCCTTGGAGATCTCAAACCTTTCCTATCTTGCTCTCTTCTGGTATAGACCACGGAGGTGCTCGAGCATGCTATAGGCATCCATGTCTTCATGAGACTTCATGAGCTCACTAGACATCGATGATAGCATCAAACATTGAACGTCGAGAGTGTCGTTCAAATGTTGATCATAGACCAGGAAATATTCATCACTCACCCCTGGGGTGGGAGAATTAGGAAGTGAGGACTCCAGTACGTAAAACTTTCGTTCAGGGCATAGGATAACCCGAAGGCGCCTAAACCATTCTTGAATGTTACTGCCGGTGAGGATATTGTCTTCATCTAGTATTGATCGTAGAGAAAATGTGGTTGATGAGTTTCTCATCTTGATTCTACAATTTAAAAGAGCAGATTTATTAGTACATTCTTGATTACAATTTATGAGAAATAATGAATTAATTAATTAATTCTCCCACTATTTTATCAAGTCCCAATGGACCTCACCATTGAACTCGGAATGTCCAGTTACTCTGACATTCTAGTGTAAAGGATCCATATTTCCCTTTGCATAACCCCAATAAGGGTTGGTCAAGATATTTGAAGGTATTTAGGTAGGCAAGTCTTTGCCAATTGTGAGCTTACAGTTCCTTGATCTGTAGAGTGGACTCCCCAATCCTGAAATCCTGACTTGGATTTCCTCAACTCCTTCCTCCAATATTACACCAAGTCTAGAAAGGGATACTTCTCTTGATGTAGTATGGTTAATTCAACCCGAAACATTTCATAAGGGCTTCCTTTATAAAATTAAGTGTCCCATCAAGGGTTGTTCAAACACATAGTTTTATTGAGTCTTTCCCTTAATCAGGTAACGGAAGGCTTGGTCTGACCTAATATGGTATTGAGGGATTTTATTCCTTTATGCATAGTTTCGCATTATCACTTGCTTGTTAATATTAAGTGATGCTTTCTTAAGTGATTAACCATGTTCTGATAATGTTTACACATAGTCCAGTTTTTATTTTATTCCATCTTTGCATGCTCGTTCATTTTATTAATTATGTGATCACGAAAACACATACATAATAAATAAACCATGCAATCAAACAGAAATAAAATAATATGACATGATCATGAGCTTCTATTGGTTAGATTATCTAGAAGTTTGGATAAGCTAACCCTGACCTAGGGAAAACACCTTGAACCTGTTGGTTCGTGTTTTACAGCTCCCACCTGTCCACCTTTGTATCTTCTTGTGTCGGTTTCGCCTTGACTTTAGGATTTGAACCATCTCCTCTGGCTTGGGAGATCCTCCATTACATGGGATTACATTAACGAAACCATGGGCACACATTCCCTATATTTTATTGGAAGAAGGATCGCAGGCCAAAAAATTTAAATTAAATAAATTTAAATGAAACCATACACATACAAAGGGTCTTTGGTATATCTCATGATCATCCATAGTATGAAACGACATTTACGCATATTTAGAATTCAAATTATTTTAATCGTTCTTTTATTTAAGATAAGACGTGCTCGAATTCAATTCATTATGATCTTATAATTAATGAATTCTTTATCTTAAATTCCCTTTTGAATTTACTTGAGATTCTTCTCATCCATATTCCTTGTATGGGTCTTTTTACATTGGAGGAAACCTGGTAAAATTCCATTTCTGTAAAGTACACGGCATGTAGTATATAATTACATGGCGTGTATTTTTCTTTTCACCCTTTATCCATAGTACACAACGGGGCTTTGGTGTGTTTTCTCTAATTTGGAATTTTTGGAGTACATGGCGTGTAGATGAATCATACATGGCGTGCACTTCCTTGTTACGTGGTAACCAGCCTGGCGATCCCGTGTATGCGGTACGTGGCTTATCTCTGTACACGGTTTCACCTGGTCCGGAACGGACTACACGGGGTGTTGCTCCAACATACATGTCGTGTATTCCAGTTTCGACACGCCGTTCAATTCTGGTCAACACGGTGAGATTAAAACTTAGGCATAATCAATTCACACGACGTGGTTTGGAAGACCAGTGCCGGTTCGTTGAACCTAAGTATATAGCGTGTAGTTTTAAGGACAGGTCGTGTAATCCCATGTTGTACAGACAAAAAGAGCGGCTCCTCCGAATGAGTTCCTTGTTTTTATTTCAATTAAAATTAAAATTAAAAGTTCGTTTCTGTGATATGAATCGAGAAACGAAGGAGGAAAAATAGATCTAGTTTATTCAGATTAATAGAACGATATATTTTTAATTGAATCAAATATAAATGTGTAAATTATAAATGAAATTTAAATAACTATAATCAATGTTGCAACCTTGTTCTGATACCAATTGAAGGTTCTGAGCGCAACAGAAGCGCGTGGGTGGATGTGCCCACTTGGCTTTTTGTCATTAGAAATGATCAATCCAGGATCAATACGACGATAAACGCCAGTCTCCACGGATCGAAACGCAGAAAAATACAAAGAAGATGGTTTGTCCCAGAACCACAAACAAGGATCGTTATAGGTTGATTATAATTAATTTAATTAATTATAAAGAAATACCTTTTGGGTGTTCTTTCTTCGTTGATGTTCTTGATCAAGTTGTCGATGTGATCCGTCGTTGCGTCGTAGAAGCCAAGTGTAGACTCCCTCTAGCGGTGATCCACACGTGTACCTCGTATCTCTGGACGTCGCCAAAGGATTCTCCGGGTGCTAGTATGGAGAAGCCTTTGCTTGTGTTGTCTGCCTTAGATTGTCTTGATCTGATGGAAGAGGATCTCTCTCATTCTTGAGAGCGTTCTTGGAGGAAGTTGTTATTTCAGCCTTGAAAGAATTCTCCAGAGATTTTGTGCACAATGATTCTCTTGTGTAGGAAAAGAGTTGGGGTTGTGAGGATATTTATAATCGAGTTTGAGGTTGTAGAGTTATGACAATAAATAAACGCGTTACACATTTAATTTATTTCATTAAATCTTATTGAAAACCCCCATGTCAAATAATTAATTCCTTGACATGCGCTCACACTGATTATAATAAATATCATTTAATAAAACGATATTATATCCTCAAAATCCCGACTAGAAAAACTACACGGCCTGTAATAATAAATACATGGCATGTACTTGTTTTTCATTGAAAACTACACGGCGTGCACATAGAATGTACACAACGTGAATATCTTGTTTTCATTTATTCATTTCCTTTCCAAAATAAAACTACACGGTGTGTACATTTAATAATACACGATGTTTACTTGTTTTATTTTATTTTTCCTTTGTCATTTAAAACAACTTAGGCTTCCTTGAATAATTATTAAACCACATACGAGAATAATCTTTATTCAACTAGAGATACATGGATATACTTAGTGTGTGACCCTCTAGGCCTCTTTCTCGTTGGCATTAGGCGGGCTTGCCTAAAGACCAAGATTACTGTCTAGCAACGGGTCAAGGCACCCAAGAGAAAGAATTTGACGCCGCATTGACGTATCATCTCATACAAACACTTACTGTGTAATTTAATCCCATTGTATTAATATCTCATCAAGAAGGTTTCATGGCAGTGTTATAAACCTATATGCTTGATCCTTCATTCTTTGACTACTTGAAATAAAATCATCGTTCACACCATGGCCATGGAATTTAATGCGGCAGTTCTATTTCAATCAAAGGGCCGAGATATCAACATCCATAAATGGAAGGGAAAAATCCTTCCTCTACTTATCCATTAACAAAATGTCACTCGTGACACACCCAATGTACCCTACTTCCCGCTAACTGTCTGCGTGACAGTTTTTGTCAGTAAATCTAAGTGTGCGAGTCATGACATGACTTAATGATAATCTTCCAGTATAAGGACCATTACACACGCTCGTAGATAGCAATATCTGATGACACCAATACATGCGGAATTACAACTGGCAGGTCTGTTCTCATAATCTCCCATCTTGGAGATTACCTAGTGCGAACTCCATGAGAGAGAGTCTCATCTTCTTACGAGTACTCACACATGATGGTCTGTATACTATGTGTCCTATCATAGTATCTCATCCAACCACATAACTTTATTTAAAAATATTGTTATATAATTTCAAGGTTCTCATCATAGCGGGGATCTGCTATGACCTTATTAATGCAACAAATATTCCAGGACATTATTATATTATAGTCATGAAGAACAATGAACAATACATAATAAGTGAACATTAATTGTATCAAAGTACAAAACAGTTGGTTCTAAGGACACCAAACTTACAATATTGAATAATAATAATGTTCTAGACATCCTAGAATATCAATTTAGTTTATCCTCTATAGTTTCTCAATCATATCACAATTTCAAACCATGATTCTAGAAATGATGGTAAAAATAGTATGAACCACACATCATATATGGTAGTCACCTTCATATAATCATGATGGATCCTGGTCATTTTGGGATCCTTCACATGATCCGTCATAAATATTTATTCTAATAGCCTAATTTTTAATAAATACCAATCCATGAACTCTTTTTAGTGTTACAGCCTTCTCAAATATTTCTACCTAAGCGTACATAAATATGTTTTATTCTTATAATCATATACATTAATGGACACAATTTTTACCAATTATATCATATACAAACTCAATTTTTTTCTATCTACCATATCACATTATATTTTTTCCATTGTTTCCAAATTAACTCCTATGAATAGAGCTTTTAGGTCTTCTAGAAGTTATAGTCCTCTTTTTGTGTCCCGATAATGAAAAAATACATTACATAAAATATGTAAATATATATGTTATAATATCATGACATTATACTATTGATAAACTTAAATCCCCATAAAATGAAAATATGTGTGAGTATGAAAAAATATTACCTTATCTATTTATGAATAAATTACTAATCCTAAAATAACCTCTAAAATCCTCTACTCTGATACCAAATTTTTAGAATCTCCAACTAATATCAACTACTAGATGTTAATTCACTATAATCATACTTGTGTAAGAATACTTTATATGTGACCCTCTAATAATCAATGATTGGAATGAAGAATAAATGCTTCACCCAAATCACCATATTTAAATCCATAAAATCAATCCATCTCACTCTAAACCTAAAAAAAATATAATAAATGAAATGAAAGGAAGAGAAAACATAAGAGGGTTTACATGGTGAAATATTTCATCCTCTATCAATGGGAAGAAACAACCCAATCATTTTTTTTGATGATAAGTAAAAAAAAGTTGTTACAATCTGAATTACTTAGAAACAAGATAAATCACTATCTAAAATGGTATCACAAAACCTCATCTTATGGTTCCCCCACCTTTATATAGTGGGTCTCATCTGGTCAAATATTTTCAGCAACCTACTAATTTTGAGGGGTTCTTCCAATTATAAAAAAATAAGTATTGATTTTCCATATCATTCCCTATATTTACCTAATAACATTACTAATATATTAGTGATACATCACCTTAGTACATTTCTACAAACAAATATTAGGGGAAATTCCAACAAATGTTAATGTTAATATCTAGTGAACTAAAAACCCCAACACCACAGTTGAATATCTGATAAATTCATGAATATGTTCTTCTATCCATAAAAAATTCATTCCATATGATCATTTCATGACCAACCCCCTGAATCCTACCACCGCTTCCTTTATAAGACTGATGATTCCTCTAGAGTTTCTCCATCAGATATACTCAATATTGAATTTAATAACGCTTCAAAAGTTCCAACATTCCCAACTATAAATACATCGAAAATTAACCTTTTACATGTTTATGTGACATTTTTTGTTTTCCTTTTAAAACCATTATATTTTATGATATAATTTTATTTATATAAATTCAATACTCTAGATATCTTTCTTTACATTCAATACTGAGTTTAAATGAACAATTATACACTATTGAAATATTCTTATTAAATTTGCATGTTATATTTCATAAATTAGTTTTGAGGGTATAAATATTACTAAATAAATTATGAAAACAATGTATTAAAGTTAGACTTAATGAAAATGTACTTATTAATGCATAATAAATATGTACTCCATTTGAAATGTTAAAAATAATATCATTTTATTTTAGAAGACCAACTTTTTATAGCATTTTATTCATATAAATGACTTATATTGAACTTGTCTTTTGATTAAATATATTTCTATATAATTTTATAAATTTATAAATTTATAATTATTCATAAATTAATTATAAATTTATTAGTAATGAAGATAAATACATTTTAATGTAAAAGGATACATTTTATTGAAAATTGTTTTTATTATTCTCATTGTATTTTATCAAAATAATTTGAATTATTAAGTATTGAAAAATTATTTTCATGAAATATTTAAAAAAACAATCTCAAAAAATATCAAAAATTATAAAATAAATATTTATAGTAAATAAATAATAATAAATTCAGTTTTGTGCTTAAAAGGAATTTATTAAAAATAATTGTTACTTCTTCGATACAATTTTAAAAGTGTTTTTTTCACTTATTGAAATAAAATATGGTAAAATGGTTTCTATATTTGTAAAATAAATTAATATATTCATTGATATGGTGATTTAAGTTTTTCATCATGAATAGTAACCATGGTAAACATTCATTAGTACGGTAAAAATTGAAAGGTTTAATGAGTGTTTAAACTAAAGAGTTGAGTTTTAAAATAAACTAAATGTTTTTTAAATACCTATTTTTAGTGAATGTCTAACCCATATGATAAATTTTATAAATTTTCCTAATTTAGAGCCATATTACCATGTGAGTGAATTTATTTTATTCTAATATTATTTGTATTTACATGTTAACCACCCTTATTAATTATAAGAGAATGAAAATTACTATCTCTTCCCCACAATACATAAACCCTTTATTCCAATATTTATAAAAAAAAATACAATCCCTAAATCCTTATACATTTACATTAGGTTATTTCTTCCAAAAATAACAACCCTTTTAGAAATAAGGTGTTATTCAAGGGTGGAGACTTAGAGAATAAGTATATGTCCTAACTGACCATTTCTTATTTCTTTATCCATAAAACTCTTGAAAATATTAAATAAAAATACTAAAAATATTTAATAATTATATATTACTATAATGAATTTTTTTTGGGTGAGAATTATATTTTTTTATATCTCCTTTATATCAAATGAAAATTTAAAGCACTTCTTATACGTACATACAAACTACAATCTCCATGATAGGATATATTTTATTTTTATTCATAGTATCTCTTGGATAATAATATTGATAAACTTAATGTATATATATAATGTTTATAACATAATTATAATTATTTAGATATAATATATTATTTACCGTATTTCTCTCTCCATAATCAAAAAATGGTAACGTCGCTTGTCCATACATGACCACCACCACCACTATTGAGTGATGTGATTAATTATTAATTTATAAATTATATGGATTCTAATAAATGTTTATTAAATAATAAATATTATAAAATATTATATATTTATTATTATTTAATGTTGAAATATTTCTCCCTTTCATTTTCTCCATCCATTGAAATGGATGAAATATTACTCATCGGTAAATATGGACAGTCGTATGCATGATGTGATGAAACTCATTTTTCGTTGGCAAAATAAATGGATTGTTTAAAAATTGTATATAATGAATAAATATAATATTTATTGAATTATTTATTTTCATGATATGAATAAACCATGACCAATGTGAAGGAACAAGAATCATCAACTCAAAACATGAATGGAAAAAAGATGGATTTTCACCTGAATAATGATTTTAATGAAGATTTAATAATAATAGGGAAATTGGAATTTATAATGCAATTATATCTATTAAAATAAATCATAAAATTTTATGTAATAAATTTTTAATATATATATTTATTTATTATACAATAGAATTGAATGCATAAGAAACTAGATACTTGAGGTAAGAGTATATGCTTCAATAACATTTCTTTATGGGATAATCTATGTTATGTGTACAATGTATGAAATTATATTATCCATATCATTTACACCCCATATAATTTAATTTATTATTGTTATTTCTATTTTTTTCATGTTTTCCATACATTTTCCAATCATTAGTACTTAAAATAATAAAAAAGTTATTTTTCAATAAAAGTTGTCTTTATGTCTTTTTTTGGGTTAGGAAAATTTATCCTTTATTAATATCATATAAAAATTGTTTTTCATAAGTTTGTAAATATAAATAAATGTTTCATAAATTCTATATTAAATAAATTTTACTATATTTAAAAATGGAACAAATATTCTTTTCAGTATCTTCTCATTCGACTCAATTTTTAATTTTTACCAAATTATGAATAAAGGTTTTTAATAATGTATATACCATGAAGAAATTTTGAAATTTTATTTTAGCTAATTAGTCATTAATATTAAATTAAGAGGTTAAATTTTTTTGTAAATGAATTCATTTTCCCTTTTCTCTTGTATTTTTATTCTTTAGAAAGTTACCGAAAATAAATGGGATGTTTCCCTTGATTTTCAAGATTATTTTAGATAGTTTTATAAATAAAAATTTTCATGTATAAAAACATCATTTTTGGATTTTTAGGCTTATATAGGGATACTATATTATTATACCATCCATAATATTTTTCAAGTAGTCTTATGATAATGATTTTTTAAGGATGATTTCATGATACTCATTTTTACTTGTCATTTTAATTATGATAGATTAAATGAAAATAGTTTTTATGAACCTGTGGAAAACATATATATATTTTTTAATTATGTTATGTGTGAGAAAATAATTATATTTCCCTCCAATTCTTTGGGATATACATGATATGTCTATATACAATTTTTATGTGAACCTGATGTCATGTGTATAACATTATACATTGGCCTATATAGATTAAAAGATGATCACAATTATATTCATGGATATTGTTTTATCTCTATAATTTTATATAGGAACCTAATAAAAATAAGTATTAGTGTTGATACATATTAAAATTTCTATGACCTTGAGAGATATTCATTGGAAGCATAAATAGATAAGAAACCATTCCAACATGATCAAAAAATTAAATGGATGTATATACATATGCCTCATATCACCCTTATTACTAAATCTCATCACCTTCCTCCATAGAGCTATTTTTTAGGAAATCATTCCCCCAAATTCAAACTCTCTCATAACTGGAATATCTTCGAGGTTGATTTTTTTTCACCAACCACATGAGATAAATGCCCCTTTTTAATAGGAATCTAGACCAACTTAATGGTTTTGATTTCCACTAGAAATTATTATTGATCCTCACACTGATAAATGACAAATTACTGGTTTATAATATGAAACATTACTACATTTCCATATCAATTTATGTGGGATATACATAATGAAATCAAATACATTTTCAAAATAACATCAAAATCATCAAGAGGTAGGATAAAAATATTTTCAAGAAGCACATTTAAAAATATCTAGTTGGCGAAGAATCTTATACTTGATATGTTGTCACTGTACCATTTAGGGTTTTCACTAACAATTCAATATATAATCCTTAAGGTGGTATTATAATACACTTAGGAAATTACTCAAACTAAAAGAGATGGTAGATCCAAAATGAAGTGGGATATTAAAAATTATAGAGTGGTTGAAATGTGTATATTTCACCAAGTCATTATCAAACCCTTCATCATAATTAGTGAATTCGTGAAATTTACCATTTGATTTAGAATTAATATGTTTTTGATGATGATACTCATTATTGACATTCATATTTGGGAACTGTTTATCATAATTCCAATACTATAAGGATTTGAAACAACAGAGAGTGGGTGGTGAATTCTTTGGAGATTTTTCTTTATCCACAGAACTAGATAAACATCCCATTATAATGAAAACCAGTCACTCAATAGAAATCCTTTCAATTAATTAAGTATTTATTAGTCCCCCAAATATGATCTCTTTTATGTTTCCTTGCACACGATGATAATAATAAAAGTATTATATTCTTCTCTCTATTTTTTTAAGATCATCTTTCAATTTTAATTTTTTTTCTTATCAAAACCATGAGATTTATAGGTAACTATAATCTCCATTTCCAATATGATTAAAAATTGAACTATTTCTCTATAGCTAATAAATTATATTGAGGATTACAAGATTTAGGTACATGGTTTTATGCCACTAGAGAATCAATAATTCTTAATTTTATGATGGATAATAATTATAGAAGTGCGCCTATCATATCCTGTATGATTTTCCTCATAGGTAGAAATGAATTCATCATATTTCTATATTAAATTTAGAAATTAAGTCTCTATTTTTGTTCTTTAGAAATGAGTAATGTTAATATTGAGAAATATTCTCCTCAAATCAGACTACTCCATGGAGTTAATCACATCTTATTCCCTCATTTTCTTTATAATAGTCCAATATTGATCTATTTTAACTTCCAAATGATAAAAAACCAAAATAACTTTTTCATGATTAGAATAAAGGAGAACGTAAATATCATTTTAATAGTAATTATCTATTGTTCAAGAATTAGGGGATCATTAAATCAACTAAGAGGTATAAATTTCCTTATGAAGGAATCAATATAACATTTTGTCCTTATTCCCTCATTTGGAATCTCAGAATGATTCGTATCATGGGAAAGTTGTTTGATCATAAAAATGATATTTTCCATTCCTTATCTTATATTGTTTAGTTTCTACAAAGGAAATTAAATTATTTGTTCTATTGAATTCAGTATTATCATGATTCTTTTTGGTTCCAAACATCGACTAAAACCATCAATAATAGTGTGATCAACATTAATCCCAGAGGGAAATCACATAATCTGTAAAAAAATTAAATGACTTCTAAATACTGATTCGTTATTTTAAAAGTATGAAACCTAAGACTTTTCCTAGTTAATTAATGATCACTACCAAAAAATTAGGATGTTATTTAGTACAAATACTTATCTCTTTGGATATAACTAATGTTTTCTCATAAAAAATTTCAATGGTTAAAAAAACCATAGTCTGATGAAAACTATAGAGAAATATATTTTCATACATAAATATCAAATATTATTAGATGAATATTATTTAAAAAACATGGTGATCAATTATATAATTGATTTGGTATTGTGGTTTTGGAGAATTGTACAAAAAAAATTGGTTCATAAGTACACTAACTCAAGTCCCACTTAGTTCGTCATAACTAGACCCTTCTTTGACATATGACCAATAATACATTTATTCATAACCTAGGAAAATGAAAAATTAGAATATGTGATATCTAATTCTTAGTAAGATTAAACATGGGAGATATCTATGATCACAGAATCACAACATGAGAATAAGTTTATGAGAACATGAGTTTGACATTTGAAATATATCCCATTCATACAATAGATCATAATCTTGACTAATGGAATAAAGAACATAAATTCACAACACACCATTCATAATGTAATAAAAGAACATGATTTATAATAGAATAACATTAAGAAAAGATATGTAATTATGGAATACACATAATAATATTAATCCTCATATCAATATACCTACTAAGAAAGTTATTACATGTTAGGCTTAGGCTAATCACTCGTGTACCTTCTTCAGGCATGGGATAACCTCCCACTTACGCTATTTTTCACATGAGATAACCACTGTTGTACACTTTGAGATCAAAAAGTATTGATCATTACCCAATTCATTAGAGATAGATATAGGTTTAACCAATAAAAAAAATTAAATTCAAACATATGTGTGAAAAAAGATTATAAAAAAATATACATATCAGAACTCATGAAAAGAAGTGGCTTTAAAAAAATTCATAATATCATAACCCATTTAAAATTAATGGATTTCATAAACATTTCATCACATCATCATAATATAGCTAATGTAAAATTAAAAGGGTTCCATAATAAAATATTCATTATAAAAATAAACCATCTAGAGAAAGAATAAGAATGGTATCATTGGATCTGAATCCGATTAAAAAATATGTAAAATCAAATGATTTCATCCTTGTTGGAGAATTATTTTGAATGATCACTGGGAACATATCTGAAGGAAAAAACCATTTTTATTTTGACACAACTCCATTAAAATATAGACTATTACAAAATATAATGAAAAATAGTTTATTATAAAATAACCACGGAAACATTAATGTAATCTTCAACTCATTGATCTATAATAATTGTGGAAAATTCTATTCATGTCATATATGTTAAAAATCATTTATTTTATAAAATTTTTAAAAAATCATAATTTACATCATTTGTAAAATGACATGAATATCACTTTTGAACAATTTTTTTAATTCAAACATGGGTAAAAAAATAACATGAGTGTATTAAAAAATTCCTTTAAAATGTTTTCATAACACACAAATATGGAAGAAAAAGGGTTTTTGACTGAAATTAAAAATATAGTTGATTTTCGTTAAATACATTTTTTGGACTCTTGGGATCTTATGGTTAGGAAAACTAAAATAAAACATGAATTTCATTAAATAGGTTTAGAATAACAAATTTTAAGGTTTTATTGATGTTATATAATCTAATTTCATAATAACAAACTTAATCATAAATAATCATGATAAATAATTAACTTGTAACATAAACCCCTTTCCACTACTGAAAATTTTGAATGATATGTCTTATGAAACAAATTTCTATATATGGATATGTAAATACACATTATTTTCATAAGAAGAATAAGATAATACATTTATATGAAATATAAACACTACACAAATGAAACACATGGTTTATAAGGAAGGTGTCCCTCTTAAAAAAAGTGAGAAAAAAATTCATTACCTTTAGTTACATTTTGTTGAAAAGTTATCCGACCCCCTCTCATTTGAGATAAGTACAATTGATCATTTCTTAAGAAACATATGGTAGGTATTTTCAAGTGGTTATCACTTATAAAACATTTATATAGATTTTTAGAAAATAATTTTTAAGTGGATGATCACCTAGAAGGCTCAAAGTGGTGCGAGGAATAGAAGAAGTGAAATCCTTGTATAAGGGAGCGAGAAGATGCACATGGAATTTCATAAATGATTTTATTATAAAAAATCTAGTATAAATCCAAATAGTTCAAAATTGAAAAAAAATGTATAGGTATGACATTTATGACCATATATTATCTCCAATATAATTTATTTATATTTTTATAGAATCAAGTAATTTAATAAAATATTATTTTGAAAAAATTTCATTTATATGATTTTTTATACAAATCATTTTATTAGATATAAAAACAACAATAAAGATATTTAATTTGAATATAATTCATTATATTAATAGTAATATGTTATATTCATCTATGAAATTCATGGATCACATTAACTCAGTCAAATTAGATTATCTTTAATAATTTTTAAATAATTTATTATATATTTTAATTAATTGAAGAAATACTATATTAGTGTTACAAGATAATTTTGGGTCATTATATAATTAATAAATTAGATAAATTAATATCATTAACGAAAATAATTTAATTAATCTTATATTCAATATGAAATTTTTGTTGCTTATTTTAGTACTTATTTGAATACCTAATAGTTATTTAAATCCTAAAGAGCGACACTTTGTGAATATATTTGAATTTAATATTATAAATTAAAATTTCATAGTAGAGTGTCAAATAAAGAAATCAATATATAGACTAATGTGATAAGGTTCACATTTCGTTCATCCAAAAAAAATTTTGATGAAGAATTATGGCTTTATCACTTATTTTTAAACTATATTAAACCAATTAGCCCTTTATAGAGAAGATAAATTTGAAAAAGTTTTCTGTTTATATTGAAGTAAAATAAAATAGAAATGATTAATAAAATTGTAACTTCCAAATTATTATTATGGAAATAAGTTAAAAAAATTCTATAAAAATAGGTGAAAAGACAAATATTAATGTGTGTTGGAAAAATAAGACAAAAACATCATAAAAAATATTTTTTAAAATAATAAAATGTGAATTAGTTTTATCCCATTCCTAGAGATATAATAGAAGAATTTTTATGTAATTTTGTTTAATATATTTTATATAATTCATTACTATATTTCACGAATAGTGGTAAATTTAATTTATTAGGATAACAATATATTTCATGTATTAAAATAGATTTTCAAAAAACAAATTTTTTAGGTTCAAATTATTTTTATTTTAATCTATTATTAATTTGTAACCATTGAATTAAATTAAAATATCTATAATAAAAAAATTCCTAATTTTGATAGGGTAGCGCCTGAGTTGTAAAACATTTAATCCTGCTTCCAAAAGACCGAGGACAGATTCTTGGCATGTACCATAGGGGAATTATGTTGCAGGAGATGGAATTGGGGGTATTGAAACAAGCATGACACGGTCAGGAAGAGCGGTAGGACACAGACAGGCATTAATGCATGCATGATGTAGGAAAATTTTCCTTGGGCCTACAGGTTATGTAATTGTCATCCCTTTACCCATATGGAAAGAGGTCATGAAATTAATAATTATAAGAGGATTTATCCCATACATAAAACAATTACATAGTTATATTCATTCCCAAAAATCCAATGGATATGATATAAAATCATAAAATATTATTTTAACAGTATATCACAGCTTTTTTGGTAATGTTTTTGTTTGTAAACATTTCTATCGATGAAATATATTTATTTTTTTTTAAAAATTATTTCATAAAAACTGATGGAGTTACAAAATATCCAACTATAATTTTTTTAGAAATATCCTTTAAATCTTGTAAAATAAATTTTTTTAATAATATTTTGGTACAATTCTCTTTATATATGAATATGTTTCTTTTTTGAGTAATTTTTTAGGCTATGAAATTTCTCATTTCTCCAAGAAGGTACATTCTGTAAGGAACCAACCATAAAACATTACATCATCATGAGTTAAGTCAAGAAAAATATTTTCAATCACGTTGGGGGTCTTTATAGTTGTATAGTTTTAGAGAAATAGGCTATAACTCATACATCACGAAACCATAACAATACAAAGTGAACAGTTTCTGACAGTATCAGGTTTTTCAATAATATAAAGATTTAAAATAATGTACGATCACTTTTATCATAAGTCATCATGACATTCAACATGACTTAATCTAATCCCACACACATCCTTATGTCTTGTAAACAATAATAAAAAACCTGGAATGAGAATAAAAATCTATGTAAGGTATATAAAAATAAATAAATGATTATTCCATTGATAAACCCAAAACCCCATGAAATATTTATCATAATGTAATACTTTTCAACCGTAATATGTAGTATATAATTTCATTTGAAAATAACATTAGTCAATAATTTTTTTATCACACTACAATAATAAAACCCATATAAAGAATATAAAATACATAAATTTACCTTTGTACAAAATTATACTTGTCACTCTTTTAAATGGAATAACCATGATTAAAACGTCCATATATGTCACTCTTATAAATGGAATGTCCATATGGCGGACTTCTATACCTAATGCATTAAAGGTTATTATGTAACCACCCATCATTGTCTTATCATAGATCCACCCTTCCTTGTTTTATCATGTAACAACCCTTTAAATCTAAAACTACCATTATATAATAACAACACATCAATGATTTAAATTTTAATCATTTCAATAATAAAATTTCATTTGCAATCATACAAAATCATTTCAAGGAATTGAAATAATCAGCCAATTTTGAATACCATTCTCAGTAACAGAGTATCTAGAAAAGGGAATAAGGGGTTTTTTTCATTTAGAAACATTATGAATTGTAGAAGAATTCAACTATGAAATAACGTTCATGAATTCATAAAAGTTTTTGTCTCCATATATGTTTAGAAATTTTTTTTTATCAATTTTAGAGAATATGAAACGCTTCAAATAAAATGTATAAGAAGATCATTTTTTGTAATCCTTTTAATGAAATTAAAAAAATAAATAAGAGGACCTTTAAATTAAATTTACACCTATAAATATAAAATTTTAAAAATAATATCTAGAATATTGACATGGGAAAAAGACAAGATAATTATATCACTAAACATTCAAGGGGTCCCATAGAACATTCAACATTAAAATCATAATAAAAAATTAATAACATATAATAAAACATAAATTAAATTTATGGTAGATAAAATATGGATATAAAATGTAAAAGGGTTTTTTTATACACCATATAAAATAGTATAGGTTCATATCATCATATAATGCCTCAATAAGAGGAGAATATGACAAAATCCATTACCATTAATTTGACTCAATACCAACGATATTTATATTCAGGAATAATAAAATTAGTTTAATTATTCAATTTCATTATACACTTTTTAATATTTTTATTTCTTTTATATCACTTATTATCTTGTTATTATAATAAATAAATTATTTAAGTCCACGTTGGACTTTTTTATGGTGTTTGGTGAAATGGTCCAAAATGACTTTGGTATGACGTAAACAGTCAAAGTGTTAATTAGTCCATCATTTCAAGAATAATATTCAGGAAATACTAATAACTTTTATACATTAAATATACTTTTAAATGACACTATTTATATATGGTTATGAACAATTAACAATGTTATAATCCTTGAGACTGTAGGTTGTACGTACACATGAGTAAATTTTTCATTTTTCAATGATCATTATGGAAAGATGTTATGCATTATTTTATCTTTACAAAATGATCATAATATCAATCATATAATATTAATTTTATAAATATATATATATTATTAATGTAGTGTGTTTATTAATAATTAATCACATCGCTTCGTGGAGGTAATAGTTCACACATACTCAAAAATAATGTTATCATTTTTATGTGAATGGAAGTCAAAAAATTAAATGATATATTTTTAATTTATAATAAAAAATATGTAATTCAAATAATATATAAAAATTAATACCATCATTATAAAAAATATTCAGATATTGTAATTGAAAATGAATTATATTAGTTCGGGTAGGTGATTGTTTACACGTACTCAAAAACGATTAATTATTTTCCCATTTGATGGAAGTGAGATGGATTTAGGTGATGATATTAAGATAATAAAATATCAGTATATTTAGGATACACGATTTATTATATCATCAGAGATGAACAGTATTTAATGTAAGATTAATATGAAATAAAATAGAAACACTTAATTAAAAATTAAGCGTCTACATCAGGTAATCTCTTTTGATTATCATGTTAAAACTTATATTGTGAGTTTTCTTACTAAAAAAAATCCAATATAATGTGAAAATGGATTATAAGAAGTTATATGGGAAGATAGTGGTTGAAATGAGCTAGTTTTTATGTGTTAATAAATTATAAGATGAAGTGCCCTTTTATACGTGGGGGGATAATCACTCTATGTTTTTTTAAATATATCAAATTATTATAAATTTATTTTCAATTACAAATGTATATTAATTGAGATAATTAGAATATTGTATGAGGATGGGCTGAAATATATTCATCAAATGAAAATCATACATGTTTTGAATAATTTTTCAATCCATATCTTCTTATTTTAACTTTTATTTCACCCATTAAACTCTTACTGTGTTATCATGGAATTTACACTTTTAGGGATAATAAAATTACTATAACATGCCAAATGACAAATAAATGACTAAGTAATGTCATTTTAGGAATTATCCAATTTATTTTTCCAAATCATATTTTTTTATAAATTTTATACCATTTAATAAATAAAATTATTTATTTTAAAATATGAATGATATATATTTTGACAATATTCAATACATGACTTTTTAAAAATATTACAACAATAACGAATATACTAAGAAAACTAATTTAAATTATCACTACCTTGTCAAATTAATCCTAAATACTTTTTTATTTCATTAATTATATCAAATTATATTTATTTTAGTATTTTTCATATCATTTATTTGATATTTTTATTAATTACACAATTACCGCATCATCATAAAAAAATTAATTTAATTACTTTTTCCCTAAAAATAATAAATAAATTACCATTATTTAGTTAATATTTTTTGATTTCTAAATACTAGTTATAGTTGAATACATTCCTTATAAAACTCTTCATTAAAAATATTTCACTTGTTAAAATTAAAAGTGTGAAAAAAATTTACAACACATTGAATAAAATATAATCAATTTCGTATTCTCACACAAGTTGAATTCCAAGTTTATATTAATTCAAAAACTTTTTAGGTCGATATATAGTCATGTAATGAAATTACGATAGTTTTGAGGGTAATTTTATACTTATTATAATATTATTTTTATCCTTCATTGCTTGATTTACCCTTAACCATGATAATAAATATAAGTACTAAATATATTATTTGTAATGTCGAAAAATTATTTTGATACTATTAGATAATTAATGTCATTCTGATTAAAACTGTGAATGTATTTATTTTTCAAAATTCAAATCACAAAAGTATCAAAAATTAATTTAAAATTAATATGGTTGACTAATCGAGAAAACATGTTTTAAAGTAAAAAATTTCTAAAATTAAAATATTTTTAAAATGAAAATTTGATATTAAATAGATTATAATGAAATTAGTTAGATTAAATAATAAAAAAATTATATAATAATAATTTAAAAAATTGAAATATATAATATATTATAATAAATAAATTTGAGGGAAAAGCAGTTTCTAATTAAAATGTAATATGTTTAACTATTCATCAAAAAAGTATTATTATATAAAAAATACCATAAATTGAACCAAATATAATATACATAATCCTATTGAAAATTATATTTTAATTTTTTAAATTGAACTTATATATGTACCCAAAAAATAGATTTAAAATAGTTCTTATGTCAAATGGTTGTACAAGTGCATTTTTTAAAAAATACTTCTTTTATCCCTAAAATTGGATTTATTCTTATATCATGTCTAAAAACACATGATATAAATTTAAAATATTGTATTAAATATTGTATATATACATATATATTCAGTTAATATAATATAATAAGATTGATTTAATTATTTTTTTAACACATTGGTTCACACATAAAATGTTGTTCGGAAAAATATTTCCTTTTATTTTAGAAGTGGTTTTATTTTCATTTATAATTAATTAGTCACCAAATAATAAATTATATACACATATGTAGACCATAATTTAATAATTAGGAAATTATTTTCATATGTCTATGGGATAACTACGATATTTAAATAATAATATTTAGTTGTTCGTTTAAGCTCGATGTGGGGTTTCAGGTACGCTATCTTACATGGAGTTTCCTTTTAGAAACATGGGAGGTTACATTATCCCCCATTTAATAAATTTCATCCTTAAAATTAGGTATCTATGTCTAAAACTAGGAGTTAGACTTTTCAAAATTACTTTTATGAAATCCCACTTAGGAGAAATTATTAATAACACTACCTCTTTAAATGAAAGAAAGGTAAGTACGAAGCTCACCTGAGATAACACATGATAATGATACATGTTTGAAAACATGGATATGTAAGATACAAATAACTCTCAAATACTAATACTGAATGATAGAGATCATGACCATATGAAATCTAGCCTTCAAAAACATAAATTTATGATGGGTCCAAAGATGATTGATAAAAATAAACAGATAAAAAAATTTCCATAACCCTTTCATATAGTGGAGGAATTATATTACTAAATATATTTATAAGATAAGTAAACACACTTACTTGAAATTTATAGTTTCATCATCTAATCAATTTCCACTACGCACTCATCTTTTCTCTAAAGTATGAGTATTTAAGATTGATTTTTCAAACATGAAGCACTAGAATAAAATTTCAGATAATAACATAATACAGAAAATATTAACTATGTGTTTAAACTTTCTTAAAAAATTAACCAAAACCAAAATGTTTAAGATAAGATAAAAAAGTTCTCCAAAAATAATAAACTATTGAATGAGGAAAAACAATTTTTAATATCTAAAAGTGGATAGTAATACCCAAAGTTCAATATAAATCGTTTCATAAATAACTATCCATAAAATTCTCCAAAATAATCTCAACTAAATTTGAAACCCCAAATATATATTTATTTGATCGCATAGTTTTCCATGAATATATTTAATAATTAACTGTAAATATTATCATTCAATCTTAACCTCTCTTACTATAAATGTATGTTCCTAAATCATATAATCTCAAAATAAGATATTCATTTACATAAATAAAATTAATAACCATAATTTCATACATTACACTAAAAGATAATCCAACCTTTATTTCTCCCCTAAAATCCCATATTATTTTATTTACCTCAATGATATGGGATTCAAAAAATAGTGAGCGACTTATTAGATAACATCAATCACTTAATCACCAAATAATTTACCAATCCTAAAGTTATCTATTTTATAAAACATATTTTCTAAGAATCACCATATTCTTAATCCATAAACTCATTAAACTAAAAAGAATGATTCATACTAATCGGGACATCATGTAGGCCAATGGTAGGTATTTCACCCTTGTCACCCTTTGGTTGTGGGTTCGAAACTCAGGGCATTGCAGGACATGATGTGTTTTCATGCATACTATATTTTTTAATTTTTCCAAAACAAAATAAATAATATAACATTCCCAAAATATGATAAATACCACAAAACAACCATAACATGGTTTAACCTGATAGGTTATCTCATACCATTCATTTTTCATCCCAAAATTTTATAATCAACAATTACCTCAAAAATTTATGCCTCCCAAAATATCATTAGTCACCTTATAATTTCATATCATTAATCCTAAAAAGGGTTTCTAATAAATTAAAATTATTATCATAATTAATATTATAAACTCGTGATGATATCCTGAACTCTTAATAAAACATCCTAATCTCAAAAGTTTTTTAAGTCGTTCCTTTGATAAAGACCCAGACATAAAACATTAAAAAATATTGAGTTAAATCAAGAAAACTAATTTTTTTCACAATGAGGATCTTTTTAGGTTTAGAGTTTTAGAGATTTATTCCATAACTGACATATAAAAAACCATAACAACACAAAGTGGAAACTTCCAAACAGTATCCATTTTTTCCATACTCTAAAACATTAAGAATAATGTATAGTAACTTTTATGAAAACTATTCTTTAAATGTGACCTGATTTATTCCAATACCTAACTCTTTATTATGTTATAAAAACAAAAATACGAAACAAGATATGAGAATAGAAAAATAATTAGGGTATATAGAAATAATGAAACTGTTAGTCCATTTATGGCCATTAAACCCCATCAAAACATTACCTTAATGTAAAACTTTTCACCCTTAATAAGTAGAAAATTATTTCCATTAAAAATAAAATCATCTCATTTTTTTTGTAATAAAAATATTACCATAAAACCCATACACATAATATAAAATACATAAAGTTACCTTTTCATATAATTATATTTCTCACTCTTATAAATGGAATAACCATGCAGTAGAATTCCATACATGTCACTCTTACAAATAAAATATCAGTACAAACTACTTCCAAAAACAATGAATTTAATGTTATAACAATACCACTCAACCTTGGTTTATCATAGAACCAGTCATCTATGTTTTATCATGTAAACAATCGTCAAATTTCCATGTACCATTATATAAATTGAATACATAAATGTCTTCAATTTTCATCATTTCACTGATAAAATTTCATTTGCAATCACAATAAATAATTTAAAGGTATTGAAATAATCAATCCAATTTCAAATAAATTTCAAATACCCAAATAACCAAATAATAAGGTATTTATTTTTCTTTTAAAAACATTAGGACATGTCCGTGAGGTGAAGACTCCGTAAGGTGTGTTTTGTTCAAATTGAATTCATGACTTATCGGTTCTCAATCAGATTGGGATGAAAGGTAATTTTCATCCTCCACATGGAACATTGGATGTTATATGGTAGTATCCCTTTCTTAGTTGGATCAAAATCAACTCTGATGGTGCTTCAATGGGTAATCCAAGGCCTTATAGATTTGGTACAGTCTATAGAGATCATCAGAGGAATGTTCTTGGGTGTATCTATGCCTCATGTGGTATTACCTCTTCCCTTGAAGAAGAAATGAATGATGTCATCATAGCTGTGGAGAAAGATGAGTGTATGGGTTGGAAAAAGATTTGGATTGAATGTCATTCCATGGTTATTGTCTCGGTCATCCGTATTGGGGCCATACATATTGTCATGACCCGTCCCCCGGGGCCCATGTGGTAACTACCCCATGCCCACCTTTCATATGCCAGGGGCTGGCGACTAGGACCAGAGACGTAAATCCCTATAACTGGGAAAGCATTGCCTTTATAAAATGTGAACACACACAACCAGAGTACAAGCGAAATCCAACACTAAGTAAAAACTTTATAACTAAAGATGTCCGGGAAAGTAAAAGGGGATGAAAATACAAGCCCGACAGTAAAGTACAAGGAAAAGAAAAAATAGGTTCAACTAAAAGACAAACATCTGGAGGGTGTATAGTAGCTCCTAGATCATCCACCACGGATCCTACCAGAAGGGTAGGTACAAATAGCATCCTCAACACTCCACGTCCATCCGTCTCCTCCGGGTACCCTCTGGTCGTGAGGTCCACCTCCGGGTACCATACAGTCCTCGCACACTCCGTCTTGGTCAGCGCTGTCTATCGTATGCATCCAACATAACGAGGTGCGGGCATATCCCATGCAAGGGTGAGTATAACGATAATCAGTAGGGATGCTGAGACCCTCAAGGTCTCACAAAATCCAACCAGGATAAACCAAAAAGTATGAATCAACAGATAACCATTACTTAAGTATATACCCATACATATACCTAATTTATCTAGTAGCCCATCTCAATCATGAGGAAAACACAATGGTCATTGACATAGCTCAAAATAGAATTTTTCATTATCGAAACCATGGCTACTGGAGAACTCCTCCCCTGTCAAGAATAGTGGGCCTGTCGTGACACCATGGTACTTCTCACTATCCATAGACGGCTGAGGTACTCCTCTTGTCGAGTACCACAGGTCGGCTTCCAACTACCTGGCTCTCTGTCGGCTATGGGTTTTCCGCCAAATACCTTGCGCTCCCCCTAATAGCCTATAGAGGAACTTCTCCTGTTGAGTATTTCGGGTCTACCATAAAATACCAGGCACTCCACCACCATGGGTCTGTCGCCAACTACCAGGCACTCCCCATTGGGCTAGTCGAATCACTCTGAGTTGAATCGATCAAGCAGTCGTCAGGTCTGTTAGCTAATAGGTCTCCACACTCTGTACGCTCATCTGTGGGAGGATCTTTTCCACGAGCTACTCGTCGATAAACTAAATGTCACGAAGTCTCACATGGAAGTATCTCAAAGGACCGCTATGTCATAGGGGTCTCAATGCATCAGAAGACATGTCAATTGGACGCCTGGTCTATGAGTAATCAGCTTTTTAGTCCCGGGGGCCTAGTAGGTATCGTGTACGAACCAACCTAACCATATATCAACTATACCCCAAACTCCTATTGCATATTCTAAAAGGGATGACTTCGTTCCAAGAATAATGGCGCCGCTAACGGTTCGTCAAACGGATGCCCGTAGCCCGAGTTATTGTCGATTTGGTGTAATCGGGTCTGACGGGTTCGGGTCCGGTCTGACCCAGTTGGACCGACCCGACACGACTTGACTCGGGTTCGGACAGGGGTTCGACCTGGTCTGTGGGTCTAAACTGACCTGAAGGGGCATCCTGGCATGAAGGTAGGGCCCGACCCATTGGGGCGTCCCGACCCGTAAGCGGCATGGCCCAAAGGGTGGCATGGTGGCCCGTGTGGCTGGGTGGTGGCCCGCGAGGCCAGGTGGCAGCCCATGTGGCTTGGTCGCCAAGCAGCCCGCATGTCCTGGCTGGCCACGTGTGGGAGTGGGGTGTCGCGCCCCCATTTTTCCAAAACAGCCAACATGAGGCGCCGACCCCTAGTAACCATGGGACCCGAAGGGTCCCACCTGTAGCGCGCACCGGTGACCAGCTCAGTAGGTCACCCTCTCTACTCCGCTGTGGCCCACCTTGGTCGCAGCTCCCTACTACTCCGCATGGCATGACGGCGCCGTAACGCCGTCCAAACGCCGCGTCCCTCCTGGCTGTGACAGTTTTCTTCCGGCGCGGTGTGATGACACTGCGCCCCTCCGGCATCGCCGTGGCCCACCTGGAAGCTGCTCGGTTAACTACACGGCACCGCGGTGCCTTGCCCTTGTGGAGACCCTATGACCTTGCACCATCGGCTTTCTTCGGGTCCAGCTCATTGTCGGCCGCTGCGTGTACCACCTCCATCATCATCAAACAAGAACCAACAAAAGGGGACGATCGGGCCCTGTTCGTGTGGTCCAAACCCTCCTTGTTATGGTGATATCATTTGGTTCTCAAAGCACACAACATACGATGGGGTATAGAGGGTAATATTCAATCATAAAATAACCCCTACCTCACTTGTCGACGATCATTGATGAAGTTGTGGAATAAGGCGTCATCGATTCGTTGAGATCGGGAAGAGTCTGGGGTAGGAGGCTGAGGAAGAAGAGTCATTGGCATTTTTCACGGTCGGCTCCTTCTCCTTAGGTTTGGTCAAAGAAGGAAGAAGAAGTTCGTTGATGTTCTTCACATTCTTATCGTTCTTCGTTAGAAGAACGATTTTCCGTTGAGAGCTTTTTCCAACAATCTTAGAGGAAGAGAAATGCCAACCAGAAATTAAATAATAGTCTGCCTATTATTTTTCGTGTTGTCACGTAATTCAAAAGGGTGAATAAATAACCCGGATCCACCCTATTAAATCATGTGCGTTGGCATAATAAATTAGTGGGAGAAGGTGGAGAGTTATAAGGGGTTATAGCTCGTGTGGTCCCCATGTTGATTAACCTCCCAAGGGAGGTTATGTGTGGTTGGGCCCCACCACCATAACCTTTCATGGGATGTTATGGTGTGGTGGCCCCCACTACTAACCTCTTCTCCGAGCTTTTATCCATCATAATAAAGATAATATTAACTCTTTATTTTTAATCAATTTAATTAAAAAATCTGAAATCTAACATCCATTCTCATTAGAACGCAACTGGGTTGAAGGTATTACAAAGAAATCATCGACCCTACGTGTTCAACGGTGCCCTCAGAATTCGATTCTGAGCACCGATTCAAATGTTATAAAATCCTGCTCGTATGTTAACTGAACGTACCTGAAAAAAACTTATGAAATTGATTCCAGGCACACCGGGCCTCAGAATCAAGTGCCGTCAATTTTCACAGACTCATAAAATTCCCATGTATTTTAAAAAATCCACGGGAATTCTAGGTCTTTACATTCTCCCCCCCTCAGGGCTTTACGTCAACGTAAGCTACAACTCGAACTAAGGGAACAAATGGGGGTACTGAGCACGCATCTGAGCCTCCCGACCCCATGAGCTCTCCTAGAGGTTCTCGTGATTCCAGCGAACGCGCACTAGAGGTATCGACCGTCCACATAGACCCTCTCCTATCGATCGTCAATATCCACTAGAACCTCCATGAATGTCGCCCCATCATCGATGTCAAGATCCTCCATGGTTGATGATGTGGGATGGGTCGTGCACGTATCTCCTCAGCTGAGATAAGTAGAAGAGGTCGTGCACCCAGTGCAACTGAGGTGGAACATCCAAGTGGTAAGACACTTCGCCTACTCTCTTATGGACATGGAAAGGTCCGATGAACCTCGAAGATAGATTGCCGCCTCAGCCAAATCTCCATAGACCTCGTCATGGTGAGACCCGTAGAAACACATGGTCACCATCCTCAAACACTAGAATTCTTCGTGTCCTATCAGTATACGACTTCTATCTTCTTTGTGTAGTCTTCATCCTCTATTGGATGATCTACACCTTCTCCATGGTATCTCGTACCATCTATGGTCCCACTAGTGCTGACTCTTCTAGGTCTGTCCAACATAGTGGTGATCTGAAAGGTCGTCCGTACAAGGCCTTAAAAGGTGAAATACCGATGGTGGAGTGATAACTGTTGTTGTAGGAAAAATACACCAAAGGAAAGTGGTCCTCCCAACCGTGACTGAAGTATAGGACATAATAATGAAGCATGTCCTCGAGGGTCTGGATGGTCCTCTCGGTCTAACCATCAGTCTGATGATGGAAGGCGGTGCCCAAGCGAATCTGTGTCCCAAAAGCTTCCTGAATCTCCTTCCATAGCTGGCATGTAAACCGTGTGTCATGGATGGAGACAATATAATAAGTTAATCCATGAAAACACACTATCTCCTGCACATAGAGGTGTCCCAAGATCTCTATTGAACCCTACTCTCAGATCGGTAGGAAGTGGTCCAACTTAGTGAGACGGTCAATGATCACCCATATCGAGTAATGACTCCTGGATGTACCTGGAAGACCCGTCACTATGTCCATGGATATCTCATCCCACTTCCACTCTGGGACCTCTAAGGGCAGATCCAAGCCTGCTAGTATCTGGTGCTCTACCTTCACTTGCTGATAAGAGAGGAATCATGATACAAACTCTACTACCGCCTTCTTCATACCTGGCCACCAGTGCTGTTGTCTAAGGTCTTGGTACATCTTTTTCACTCTTGGATGTACCACTAGAGGGGAAGTGTGGAATTCCCTCAAAACCTCATCCTGAATTGCAATTGGTACCAAGGTACGTCCTCTGAAAAGGATGACGCGCACCCCACCATCAAAAAATCCATCACCTGCCTACCCTGTGGATATCTGAGCACGTCGTGTCTCGTTGTCAACGTCACCATGTTGCGCCTCCCTGACTCACTGAAGAAGTGGAGGAGTGACTGTAAGAGACTGAAGATAGGTTTCTCCATACCTATCCACAAAGGATATCTATAAGGGATCCAGCTATTCTGTCGCCTCTCCTAGCATCTTAATGCAATTCCTTCTGTTGAGCGCATCTGCAACAACGTTCCCTTTCCCAGGAGTATAGACTATCTCAAAGTCACAGTCCTTGAAGAACTCAATCCATCATCGATGTCTCAGGTTCAATTCCTTTTGTGAGAAGATATACCTGAGACTCTTGTGATCAGAGTACATGGTAAAACCTTTACCCATCAGATAGTGCCGCCACATCATTAAGGCGAAGACCATTGCTGATAACTCAAGGTCATGGTTAGTATAGTTCTGATCATGCTGTCACAATTGCAAAGAACCAAATGCGACAACTGCTCACTCCTACACCAGGAAACACGCAAGTCCAGTCCCTAATGCATCGCAGTAGACTATGTACCCTATGCCTTCCTTTGGAAGCCTCAAGATGGGAGCACTAGCCAGCCTCTGCCTCATCTCCTGAAATCTCTACTAGTATCTCTCTGACCACGCGAAGGGTTTCCCCTTCTTTGTCAAGGCTGGTAGTGGTGTTGCAACTCTAGAAAAATCTAGAACGAACCTACGATAGTATCTAGCCAAGCCCAGAAAACTCCATACCTCCATCACACTCCTGGGTGGCTCTCAAGAATGTATCGCCTCAATCTTCGCTGGATCTACTACAAGTCCATCTTCCAGGATGACATGTCCCATGAAGTGAACCTCTCGAATAAAAAACTGGCACTTTGAGATCTTACTATAATGCCGGTGCTCTCAGAGTGTGTCTAATACTACCAGAAAATGGTAGGCATTCACCTCCTCAGTAGTCGAGTAGATCAGTATGTCGTTGATGAAGAATACGACAAAGTGACCAAGGTAAGGTTGTAAGATCCTTTTCATGAGGCTCATGACCACTACTGGAGCGTTGGTTAGGCCGAAGGGCATAACCAGGAACTCGTAGTGGTCATACCGACATCTGAAGGCCATCTTCTGCACATCCTTGTCTTGAACTCTAAGCTGGTGATAGCCTGATCTGAGGTATATCTTCGAGAACCACCGTGCTCCCTTGAGATGATCGAAGAGGTCGTCAATACTCAGAAGTGGGTACTTGTTCTTTATGGTCACCTGGTTAAAGAGATGGTACTCAACACAGATCCTCATGCTCCCGTCTTCCTCATTGGAAAACAGAATCAGTGCAGCCTAGAGAGAAACACTAGGCTTGATGAATCCCTTCCCCTGCAAATCCTCCAGTTGTACCCTCTGCTTGTGAATCTTAGCGGGAGCCGTCTGATATGATGGAGTAGATATCAGTTCCATCCTAGGGTACAGGTCAATGTAGAAGTCCACCTCTCAACGAGGAGGTAGTCCTGGAACATTGTCATAGGAAAACATCTGTGTACTGGTCCACCACTACCGGATAACTTTGACTCTCCACATCTACTGCTCCGATGGTAAGGCAAGATAATTGGTGGGTGATTGGCAACACCCTCCTCCGAGTAAGTCCGTCCTATGCTACAAAGGTTCCATTCTATCCGTTGGATGTAAACCTGGTCCCATCCATGCCGACACACCACACTTTGTGCCTAATACAGTCAATCTGAGCATGGACTCTCGATAACCAGTCCATACGCAAGATGGCATCGTAAGGCATCGATGCCACTAGGAGGAGATCCCAGCTGAAGCTATCACCTCCTAGAGTAATCTCACACCGCCGTCACCAGTGCGTTATTGTCAGGTCTGCTCTCGTAGGAGTCTCTTGCCATAAAGATCAAGCCAACAGATCCGTCGGAATCTCCGATCTCCGAACAAGGACAATGGATTTGAAAGAGTGACTGACACCTGTGTCTATAAGAACTGAATCTAATGTTGAGTAGACACAAATCATACCCCGAGTCATCTCCGAAGCGCCGTGGTCGTACACCGCAGCTTCTTGAAGCCGCACTCTCCCTTGTCCGCCAGCTCATTGTGGTAAGTTAGGTCCTCCTGGTGGCGGTGGCGATAGCACCTCATAACATCGACTGCCACCAACTGCTCAACCAGCTCCTCTGCCACGTCTAACTTCTCCTCGTGGACCGCCTCGATTGAACCTATGGCTCTGCCTGGGAGGTCCCTAAACTGATTTTGGATCTTCTGTACGATAGGTCGGATAGTCACGTGCCATGTGACCCTGCCCGACGCTTGAGTAACACTGCCCTCTCCTGGAATATCTAGCACTGTATCCACTCTGGGGGCCTCACACACTGATCCTGAGTCATGCTGTGGACTACCTGTGGGTCCAGTCCTCTTAGAATTCTAGGTCATCTATTTACTACAGGTTGCAGAAGACTCTGCTGTAAGTCGGCTAGGGGTGGGTCTTGCTGCTAGAGACTGCTCAGCAAGGAAACTCTCCACTAGGAGGGATCTCTCTAACACCCCCGTCTGCGTCGGGATGCTGTGGGAGATAACTGAAGCTCTGATCTCTCGCCTGAGTCCCTGCTCAAAGGTCCGAACCCTGAAGAACGGGTCCCATACCATATCAATGGAGTAGCGCCAGAGGATAGTGAACCTCGATGAGTACTCAGTTACACTCATGCTACCCTACTGCAAATGAAGTATCTCTTGTATCTGTACCGCTCAAAGGGTGGCTGGTACAAACTCCACCTGGAGCAGGATCTCAAATTCTTTCCATAGGAGTGTCGCCTTATCATGCATCTGGAGCATATGGCTCCACCATCTGCCTGCTGCTGCCTGAAGGAGGTTGGCAGAAAGGATCACCATGAAGTCAGATGGTGTCCCTACCAGTCTGAAGACTCTCACCACAGCCTCAAGCCAATCCTTGACCACCTGTGGGTCCACCTCTCGCCTAAGCCTGGGTGGCCTCCGGCACTGGAACTCCTACATCGTTCTCAAGAAGCATGCACTCTCTACTGCAGGGGCTGGTGGCATCAGTGGACCAATGGAAAGTAGTACCGCTGGTTCCTCAACTGTAAGACGACCCTGTACTGAGGCCTCGTCGCTTGGCAGGCTATAATTTCATATAAATCTCGGGGCTCCAGTTGGTCGTCCACAGGGAGGCATCCTGAAAGAAACAGATGTGACACGATCAAAAGACTATTCCTGGGGAGATGACCTTGTTTGTGATGACCTAAAGAAAAATTTTGAAAACACACACGCAATCAGTGTTTTTGTGTAATATGTTGGAAATCAGGAGTTAGGGTCCTGGTGTATGGATACGTCGGCTTCCGCACCAACAATGGAATCTCTAAACTAAAAACCACCCTCATTACCCTTAACACTATTGCTTCACAGAAAAGAAATATCATAGTCTTAAGGTATGCAGTAGAACCGACTCCATTGATACCAATTTTTCACGACCCATCCACCGAGGCCCAGGTCGTAACTACCCCAAGCCTGCCTGCCATAGACCAGGGGCTGGCAACTAGCACCAAAGGCATAAATCCCTATAACTGGGAAGACATTGCCTTTATAAAACGTAAACAAACATAACCAGAGTACAAGCGGAAGAAAACACTAAGTAAAAACAGTATAAAAAAAGATGTGATGGACTGTAAAAGGGGCCAAAAATAAAATCCCAATAGTAAAGTATAAGGAAAAAACAAAACATGTGCAACTAAAAGACAAAAGATGGAAGGTGTCTAGCAGCTCCTGGATCATCCACCATGGATCCTACCTAAAAGGTAGGTATAGGTAGCCTCCTCAGCGCTCTACGTCCGTCCGTCTCCTTTGGATATTGTCTCGTCGTGAGGTCCACCTCTAGGTACTATCCAGTCCCTACACACTCCGCCTCAGTCAGTGCTGTCTGTCATCTGCATCCAACCCAACAAGGTAGGGGCATAGCCCGTGCATGGGTGAGTATAAAGATACTTAGTAGGGACCCTGAGACCCTCAAGGTCTCACAAAATCCAACAAGGATAAACCAAAAAGTTTGAATCAACGGATAAACATTACTTATGTTAATGACCATACATATAAATAGATTTTCTAGTATCCCATCTCAATAATAAGGAAAACACAAAGGTCATTGAATCAGATCAAACCAGGATTTTTCATTATCAAAAGCACAACTGATGGAGTACTCCTCCTCTGTCGAGAATAGTGGGCTTGTTGTGACACCAATGTGCTTCTCACTAACCTTAGACTGCTAAGGTACTCCTCTTGTTGAGTACCGCAGGTCTGCTACCAACTACCAGGTGCTCTGTCCGCTGTGGGTCTATCGCCATATACTGGGTGCTCCCCCTAATAGAATGCAGAGGTACTCCTCCTGTCGAGTACCACGGGTCTACTGCCAAATATCGGGCGCTCCTCTTCCAGGGGTCTTCCTCCAACTACCAGGTGCTCTCAAATGGACTAGTCGAATCACACCAAGTCGAATGGGTCAAGCAGTCATCAGGTCTGTTAGCTACTAGGTCTTCACACTCTGTACGCTCGTTTCCTGGAGGATCCGCTCTACAAGCTACTGGTCAATACTCAAAATGTCATGAAGTCTCACGTGGAAGTATCTCAAAGTATTTCCACATCATAGGGGTCTCAACGCATCAAATGGCGCGTCAATAAAACACCCGGTCTATGAGTTATTAGCCTTTTAGTCTAGGGGGCCCACTTGCTTTCGTGTACGAACAAAACTGAACATATCTCAACTATACCCCAAACTCTCGTGAGGTATTCTCAAAAAAACGACTTTGTTCCATGAATAACGGCGCAAGTGATGGTTCGTCAAACGGATGCTCGTAGCCCGAGTTATGGGCGATTAGGTGTAATCTGGTCTGACAGGTTCAGGTCCTGTCCGACCTAGTTAGACCGATCCGACCTAACCCGACCCGGGTCCAGACTGAGGCCCGACCCGGTCCATGGGTATGAACCGGCTCGAAGGGGCAACCTGGCCTGAAGGTACGACCTGACCCATGGGGGCGGCCCAACCCGTAAGCGGCTCGACCTAAAAGGTGGCCCGACCCGAATGGTGGCCCGACCCGAAGGGGTGACCCAGCCCGGTGGCCCGCGTGGCCTGGTGGAGGCCTGTGTGGCTATGTGTCAGCCCGCGTGGCTTGGCCGGATGGCAGCCCGCGTGGCCTGGTAGGCCATGCTTGGGAGGGGGAGGGGGGGGGGGGGGGTGCCACGCCCCCCTTTGTCCAAAAAGGTCAGCGCGAGGCGCCGACCCCTAGTAACTGCGGGACCCAAAGGTTCCCACCAGTACCACGCACCGGTGGCCGTCCGACCTCTCCCCTCTGCCATGACCCACCCTATCCGTGACTCCTTACTGCTCCGCACGGCGCGATGATGCCGCGCCACCGTCTGACCAGCATGGCCCTCCTAACCGCAACCCTTTTTTTCAGCGCGGTGCGATGGCATCACGCCCCTCCAGCACCGCCACGTCCGCCCTGGCCGCGACTCGGTTCACTACACGGCACTGTGGTGCCGCACCCTTGTGGCGATCCGATGACCTTGCACCACTGGATTTCTTCATGGCTGGATTGTTACTGGTCGCTACGTGTACCTCCTCAATCATCATCAAACAAGAACCAACCAAACAGGAGCTTCGAGCCGTGTCCATGTAGTCTGACCCCTCCTCGTTATGGTGATATCATTTGGCTGTCAAAGCACACAATATACGATGGGGTACATAGGGTAATATTCAATCATAAAATAACCCCTACATTGCATGTCGACAACCATTGACGAAGCCGTAGAATAAGGCGGCGTAGATTCTATGACGTCAGGAAGCGTCCGGGGTAAGAGACCGAGGAAGGAGCTTCATTGGAATTCTTCACTGTCGGATCCTTCTCCTTAGGTTCGGTCGAAGAAGGAAGAAGAAGTTCATCGACGTTCTTCCCGTTCTTCGCATTATTTGTTGGAAGAATGGTTATCTGTTGAGATCTTTTTCCAACAATCTCACAGGAAGATAAATGGCAACCCCAAATAAAATAATAGTCTGCCTATTATTTTAAGTGTTGGCACGTAATTTAAAATGGAGAATTAATAACCAGGCTCCACCCAATTAAATCATGTGCATTGGCACAATAAATTAGGGGGGGGGGGAATTTGGAGAGTTACAAGGGGTTAGAGCCTGTGTGGTCCCCACGTTAATTCACCTCCCAAGGAAGGTTATGTGCAGGTGGACCCCACCACCAGAACCTCTCATGGGAGGTTATGGTGTGGTGGACCCCACTAGTAACCTCCTCCCGGAGATTTTAACCACCACAATGAAAATAAAGTGAACTCTTTGTTTTTAATCAATTAAATTAAAAACCCCAAAATCTTACTTCCATTCTCATTAGAATGCAACTGTGATGAACGTCTTACTAAGAAATCACCGACACTATGAGTTAAACGATGCCCTCAGAATTTGATTTCGAGCACCGGTTCAAAAATTATAAAATCCCGCTCATACGTTAACTGAACGTACCTGAACAAAACTTCTGAAATTGATTCCGAGCACACCGGGCCTCAGAATCAAGCGCCGTCAATTTTCACAGACTCGTAAAAATCCTATGTATTTAAAAAAAATTCCATGGGAATTTCGGGTGTTTACATATCTATCTTGGAAGCTCACCAATCATTGGAATAATTTTCTAGACTCTCTATACTCAAAGGATCACTTCATCACACATGTGTATAGAGAGGCAAATGAATTGGAAGATGGGCTTGCTAATAAGGGAGTCAATGAGAATAATTTTTATTGGGAGGACAATGTCCCTGATGATCTTCTTCCCTTCTTTAGGAGAGATTTTTGTAAATCTTCTTCTTTCAGACATGTGTAATTTTTTTCTACTAATATAGGGATCTTTTTTTTCCTGTAATGATCTCAATTTGTAAAAAAAAATATGTAAAATATTATCCAGAATATTGTCATGGAGAAAAATAAGTGATAATTAAATATTTTCACGTTGAAGATAACCCATACCAGTTTAGACATTTTAATCTTCTTCCCCATAAAAGAATAAAATTTAGCGAAACACAAATTAACTTGAATATAGATAATATATTGATATGAAATGTCAAACAGATTGTATATATACCTTATAATTTCATAATAGGGAATACAATCGAGAAATGACTTAATGAAAAGAGATTGAGATGAAATATCATTTATTGAGCCTAACGCTTCACATGTGTTCCTTATCTTCCTGAATAATAAAAATCAGATATTTATTTACTTTATTTAGAACCTTTTTAATCTTTATAATTCCTTTTATTTCACTAATTTTCATATTTTAACAAGTATATAATTATTTTGTTCACATTGGAACTTTTGACAATCTCTTGTACAATAGTCGAAAATGGATTTGATATCATGTGAATAGTTAATGTTTTCATTATTAAATCATCTCAAGAATAATATTAAGGAAATAATAATAAATATTATAAGCTAAAAATAATTTTAAATCCCAGAATTAAATTATTGTTATGAAAAATGAGCAATGTTTTAATCATAGAGACGATAGTCCTTACATATTCATGAGTAACAGTTCCATTTTCCATGATCATTATAGAAATAAGTAAAGTATTAGTTTATCATTAAATAACGATCATAATTTAATTAATATAATATTAAATATATATATATACATTATTCATGTCATGTGGTGATTAAAAATGGATAACATCCTTTCGTGGAGGTGATAGATCACACTTACGCATGAACGCCATTATCAATTTTATATGCCTAGAAGATAATAAATTAATTGATATATAATTATATTACAATGATATATATTCTATTTAATTAATATATAAATATTAACAATATAATTATAACTTGTATTGATAGACCGTAATGGAAAACAAAATATATTGGTTCGTGGAGGCGATACTTTAAACGTACATACAAATGATTAATTAATTTCCCATTTGATAGAAGTGGAGATGGATTTAAGTGAGGATATTAACATAATAAAATCTAATTATGTTGGGAATAATATAGATGTTATATCACCATGGATGAAGTATATTTTAAGTTAGAGGAATAAGAAATATAATACAAACACTTGATTAAAATTGATACCTATCTTCATGAGATCTCCTTTGATTATCACCATAACACCTCTAAGGTGTGTGTTATGCATAAAATAAGGAATATATAATGTGGTAAGGGATTATAGAAAGGTATTTGGGTAGATATTCCTAGAACGAAATTGGTTTTTTATTATGAATAAATTATTATTAGTAAGGACCTTTTATAAGAGACATGAGGGACAATGTTGGATTTTTTTATTGTATTAAATTAATAAAACATTATTTTAAATTAAAAATGTATCCAAATTATGTTATTTAGAATATATTATTAGTGTGGGTATAGATAAAATCATCCAAATAAAATTATTTGAGATTTTAGGTTTTTTAAATATTTATTATTTTGTTATAACACTTATTTTACCTTTTACACTCCAAACGTGTTATCAGGTAATTTACACCGTTAGGGTTAATATAAATACAATTACATGCCAAAATACCCATTAATGAGCCATTAATAGAATTTTAGGACTTATTAAAATTATTTTTCAAAATATTATATTTCAAAAAAAATATCATTTAATAAAATATTATTTACTTTAAAATACTAATGATGTCATTTTTTACAGTATTCATTACTTGAATTTTTTAAAATTTCATAAAAACCCGATAAATTTAAATTAACTAATTTAAATTATCACTAAAATATCATAGTAATCCATAAAATTCTTGGATGGTATTAATTACATCAAATTATAATTATTTTAGTATTTTTAATATCATTGATTTGATATTTCATCAAATTAAACAATTACTCCATCATCATTATGTAATAATTTAATTTAATTATTTCTTACATATTCATTAAAAATCAATTAAAATGAAGTAGATAATAATTTTATCTGTCCAAATACTATGTAATGTATTTAATATCCCTCATATAACACCATATTAAAAAAAATCAGTTGTTAAAAACAAAATTGTGATGAAATTGAATTTTATTTGAATAAAATTCTATAAATGTCATAATGTCATCCCAGCGGATTCCAAATCTTATATTTCATCCCAATGATTATTTGAAGTTAAAAAAAACTAATAAAATAAAATTCGGACAAGTGATAGATTAATTTTATATTATTTATAATATTATTTTTATCCTTAATTTCCCTATTTACCCATTACCATGGTAATAAAAATAATTACCAAGTTCATTATTGATTATGTAAAGAATTTACTTCTTAAAGTTAGATAATAAATATCACATAGATATTTTTTTAAAATTTTCAAAATGCCAAACAAAGAAGTGGATAAAATTAATTGAAATTCAATCCTCTTGACAGATCGAGAAAATGGTGTTTGAAGTAAAAACATTCAAAAACTCAGAATGTTTTTATATATAATTTTGATAAGAAATTGACACCAATGACTAAAATTAAAATATGTAATAAAAAATTATCTATTTAAAATTTATAACCTTTAAAATATATAAAATAACAGTAGAATTAAATTTTATGAAAACAAGTTTTCTATTAAAATAGAGTATTTTTTCACTATAAATCAAAAAATGAATCTTATCAGAAATATACAAAAAAGAAACCAAATTATATTTTTATACTCTGATTTGAAATAAGAATTTTATTTCAAGTATAAATTAAAAAGTGTCATGAAATAGATTCCAAATAGGTGTTCCATTAAAAGTCAACAAAAATACCTTTTTTGAAAATTACTTCTTTTATGCCTAAAATTGGATTCATTCTTATATCTTGTCTAGAAAACAGATAATATGAAATTAAAAACTTAGATTTAATATATATATATATATATATTCCATTAATATAATCCAATTAGATGGAATTTATTATTTTATAAACACACTATATCGCTCAATAATAGTTTTTCTGAAAATCATTTACTTTTATTTTAAAAAATGTTTCATTTGAATTTCTAATTAATTAGTTTCTAAATAATAATTTATATATACACGTGAAAAGAATATTTTGATAATTTTCATAATCCTACTCATTACTCCTTCATGATTACTACAATATTTATATAATAATATTTATTTGTTCATTTAAGCTTGATGTGGAGTATCATGTATGCTATTGTACATAGTGTATAATTTTAATAACATGGGATGATAAACATTAAAAAATACTCTATTTAATAAGATACAAATTTAAAATATTTTCATTACAATATATAGAAACTATATCATCCTCATATTAAAATATAATAATAAAATTCTTTCAAGTATCCAAGATATTCAAGTTTTTTTCCACTCTTAAATTACTAAAATTTAGTGACTTAAAAAATTTGTTGAAAATATAATATTAAAATATTATGGCATTATATAAACCATATAAATTCTTATTTAAATTTAAAAACATATTTCATCTTTACTAAGTATAAATACTTGGGATTTCTCTCTGTAAACCTCTTCTTAAAGATCACAATTTTAAAATTCCATCATCACATCTATTTAAAAAATTATATAGTTAATTTGAGCCAAAATAACAATAAATTATTTATTATTTCAATCCATTCAAATTGTGAAAATGTTTCATGAAAATAAACACCTTTTAACTATGATAATATCTTTTACACATGTTATTTTTATTAAATTGGATTGCTTTTTTCATTAATTATTTGTATAAAACCCACTTTATTATAATGATGTCTATATTCATTTTACATAAAACATAATTATATTTGGATTTTCTAAAACTAATAAAATTTATTTACAATTTCAGGGACTCAATATTTATATTTAAATTTCAAATTAAGAATCCTTATTTTAATTTTAAAAAACCTGATGTTTTTCTCATATAAAGCTTCTTCATTAAATTGGTGCCTCACATTGTCGAAAACTATTTTAAGGTTCCAAATTCATACTAGTTATTAGGTTAAATGATTTTTGTTTTAATTTTTCATTTAAAATGGAATAATGATCTTCTTTTACATAATCATCAGTATGCATATTAGTATTTTCATTATATACTTATTTCAATCCAAAAAAAATTGTTCGTTATTTATAATCTTCTATAGAAACTTATTTACTATCCAAACCTATTACAAGGCTATTAAATAACATTTAATTCATAACTATCATTTTTTATATATAACTATTAATATAAGTATAAACATTCAATTTTTTGGTTATCTTATAAATTCTTGAAAATTATAACTATAGTTTTCATTTTTTTCAATTTTTTTTTGTAAACTAGTATTTAATATTATTGTTTATCTAAAGTTACCTACAAATTCGTAAACTATTAATTTAATATTAAAATTAGCAATATAATATACATTAAAAAAATTAAAAAAATTATTTTAATTATTAATCACATTTATATTATACATATATAAAAAATGATAACAGTATAATATATATATATATATCCATTAAATAAAAATGTAAAATTCATTGTTAGTATTTTTTATGGTGCTTGTAAATATATAAGAATATATAAATAATCATATATGGATAATATGTCTATATTTATATTTTTTAACCAAAATTCTTACTTGGTATATATATATATATATGTACGCGTTTGAAATTTATTTTTAAATTTAAGGTCATGTTTATAAAAATTGTTATAAAATAGTATTTAATATATTTGTATTTATATGCATAGAACACATATGTATACATATTCTATAATTTGGTATATAAATATACAAATATTTAGGAGAATGATTATATAAAAATAATATATATATAAATACATGGTGTGTGATAAATTTTGGAAATTGAATTTATATGAAAATATATAAATAATAATAATATGTATAAATTGTTTATGTGGTTCATGAAGTGAGTGAAATTAAAAAAAGAAATTAAAAGATTTATAAATGAAAATACCTATAGAGATTGGTGTGTGGGTTTGAACCCAAATATATATATATATATATATATAACATTGAATCATATATAAATATTTTATATAAAAATCATATATGTTGAAATATATATTATTTACATTTTAATGTATATATATATATAAATATATATGTGCTTCATATATATGTTATAAAATATATATACATGTATATACGTAAATAAATAAAAACATATATATATATATAGAAATTAATTAAAGTAAAATAATATATATATATATATATAAAAGTGTTTTGTGAGGTGTGGGACGTAGAGGTGAAGGAATAAAAAGAAATGACAAGTGATTGGTGTGTGAAGAGAGAGAAGAAAAAACATCAAAAATGATATATACAAACATTGATATATATATATATGTTAAAATTTATATGTTATAAATATAGATGTTCTTAAATTTCATATAAAATATAAATTTCCTAAATATATGTCATATATGTCTGTTAAAAATTTATATATATGAATTATATATATGTGCTAGAATATACACATATATAGGTATATATATAAATTTATTTATATTTTCATGGGATGTGAGTAAAATAATTATTATATATATATTGAAGTGTGTGATATGTAAGTAAAAAAGTGAAAAAAATTATATATATATATAAACCATGATAAAACAATTATATATATATATATATGGTAAAATTAATTTCTTACAAATATATATGTTACTAATGATATATTAAATTATAATTTTCATAAAAATATTTTATAATTATATATGTTATATACATATTTTCTTTCTTATATATATTTGTACATCCATTGTAAAATAGAATTCCTTAAGGGTTAAAGATTAAAAAAATAAAAAGGTAGGAATAAAATAATATTTTTCTTATTTAGAAATTAAAATATCATGAAAAATTTACCACTATTTGGATGTTTTCTACAATACTATTTTGAAAACAATAAATAACTAAATTATTTGATTAAATTTTTGGGGATTTTAAATATCATCCTTCCATTCGGTTGTACACCCAAAAACACTCTTCCAGAATCCCTGGAAAAAACATGTGAGTATCTCTCTTTGTTGTGAGAGTGCGAGGATTAATTTAGTCTTCAAGGAAGGAAAATTGGCATGGTGTCGAAATAGGTGACTTCCAAGAGAATTTTTTATAGTAGTTTTAGTTAATGGTATATGTTATTTACATATTATAGGAATTTTTTTTAAAAGTATACATATGATTATAATTTTTTTGAAAAATAATATTTTATTTAAGGAATATATATTAAATGTTTCTATTTCTTAAAATATGTCATTATTTCCCAAACACAAATTTTTGTATATTGGACTTTTTTTAATGAATTATATTTTTTTAAAAAGATATTATTTTATGAAACTATGTTATATTATTTTTAAAATCTTATATAGAAACAATATTTATATATATTATTATGTAATAATGTTATTCTATAAAATTTAATGGTGTCTATAAATATTAAATATATCATTTTATGTGAAAATTTCCATTTAATAATTATGGATGTTTCACATATATATAGATATGTCCATGCACTATGTATCACACTAGTAATCCATGCATGTTCTAGAAATCTTACTACCTTATAATTGTTTCCTATGGTTGTATATATTTAAACATATATATATATATAATTATTCATTATTACAATTTTTGAAGATTAAAAAACAAGTGAAAAAGAAAAAAAACAGAAATCTAATAATGTTTTACAAAGATTCTTCACATTCACTTTGAAAACATGATAGGGATATTTGCAGTGAACCCAACCTTCCATGATGGGTAGACCTAAAATAGCCTTCAATGTTCAAATTGGACATTAGCTTTTATTTTCCAAGCACTCATAGAAATTTTTGAAAAATAACTGGAATCTTTTATCAATAAATGTATTTCCAATAATTCTCAAAGATTATTATATTTTGAAAAATGTTTACACAAATTATTTTTTCAAATGATATTGAATTTTCAAGGGGTTATGAAAAGTATTTTATGAAATAATATATTTTTGAAACCCAAGTATTGTATTTTCAATATGGTATTTATCAAATTTTTATATTTTTTATGAAATAATTTTCTTCCAACCTATTTGTAAAAATAATTTATAATATGATTTTCAATGGTATTTTAAAACCACTTACTAAAACTTCAAAAAATGAATGTATTTTAGAAGGATATTATTTCTACTAGTGATAGTTTAATCCATTAGTAAATAATTTATTAGTGATTAATAAAAATAATTCTAATTTTATAGTCTTTTATCATTCAGTGGTGGTTATTTTTTCAATGGTTTTTATATGTTTCGTTTTTAAAATTTTAAGTGGTGATTTCAATTTTATTTAATGGATTTTTTTAAAAAAAATTAACACCAAAATAAACTAGATAAAATTAACATAAACAACACTAATATATGTAGCGGTAGTGATGTTTAGAGGTGATTAATTCAAAACTCCATTGAATAAATTTTATTAAAATTATTTAGTGGTGGTTTATAATAACCACTGGTATATATTTTTCATAAAATTATATTTGAAAATATTTAATAAATACATATAAATATAAAAACTCTAAAGTATAATAAACTAAAACCTTAATGAATATAAAACCTTCTAATAGATACACCATATATAGAAAGTCATATATACATACATCCATAGTCAATATAACCTCTATCCCCATAATCTTACTTAATTGATAACCTCATTCAACCCATACCTTATTCAAGAATATATAAATATAAAATATTAATAACAATAACCCATTCCCAATATACATCTGTCTCACAGCCTCCAAAACATCCAACATCCATTACATAATCTCATGGACATAATGAAATCATATTATATCATAAACTATAAAATAAATAATATTATAAAAATAAAATAACTTCATAAATCAAAATTAACTTAAAATCATTAATAAAATATAAACATACCATAGAAAATAATAATCAGAATGACTACCTTCTGAAGAATTTCATAGATCTGAATGACCAACCTCATGTCTAATACCAACTTCTGTCACCATCAAAAAAACCGAAACATTTAAGAAAAGACATGTGAATGAGAAAGGGTCCCAAAATATATTTAGAATGTCCCAAATAAAGTATTTTATTTTCTTAATAAAATAAAATACATTTTAACATAAAAAATAGTATATCATGAAGTACACTATAAAAAAATAAACATACCAATTTAAGAAATGATTTAACACTTGACACTAAAAAAGGATAAGTATATAACAATCTAACTAATTTTTAAATCGATGAGTGTTGTGATTTAAATTTACATAGGAGTTTTTTAAATATATTCATTATAAATAAAGTCATTTATTTCAGAAAAAACTCTAAAGTTTTTGTCTCATGATTTCAGATCAATCTGTGGTCATTTTCAATGGTTTTCACTATTATATGAACTATTTAGTGTTTCAAAATACTAACAATTCATTTATTGAAATCCAATAAAATAAATAAAATGTAATTAGGTAATATGAGTTTCTACATTTCAAAAACAAATCCACAATCATCATTCTATGATTTTATTTAAATTATATGTGGTTTTATTGATTTTATCCTCTCAAAAAAAGATTTAAAGGCCTTGATACCATTAAAAACTATTTCTTGTGTCATTCTGACTTCACATAATGCTAGATTTAATGGTTTTCTGGTTCAATACGTAAAAAGCTCAACATTTTTTTCATTACTTAAGTTCAATTTGAGGTCATTTTATAGGGTTTTGATAGTAACATGCATGTTTTATTGTTTTAAAACTCTCAAAATATGTTTAAAATTATCTCAAGATAACTATATCTAAGATTGATGTTTCATGAATTCATATATTTCAAAATTCATCCTATGGTCATTTTACTCTGATTTCATGGAAATATGACATCGTTTATTTGGTTTTGACCACCTAAACCCCATTTTAAAGGCATTAGTATGTTTAAACACAATTTACTAATCATTAAAACTACACCCCATATAAGATTGATGTAATTTATATGTTTAAACATAAAAAATAAATAAAGGGTAGTTTTCCAATTATTTTATGTAATTATGATTTCCCTTTTTATGATTTTGACCATCACATGCACATTTTAGTGTTTTGAAACACTAAAAAAGAGTTTATGAGAATTCCAGAAGAAACATAACTCACAATACTATTATGTTGGTTCATATATTCAAAAAACAATCTACGATCATTTTACTCCTATTTCATGTTAATATGTCATCATTTTCATAGTTTTGACCCCCCCCCCCCCCAACACACTTTTTTAAATGGTTATGTACCTTTAAAAACATCTTATTTAGTTATTTAGACCACAATGAACAAAGAATTGAATTTCGGGTCCTCAAGTACTAATTAAAAATAAATCAATTATTTTTAACATGATTTCAGATCAATATGAGGATGTTTTCTATGCCTTTTACTATTGAACACACGTTTTAATGTTATTAAACATTAAAATATGTTTACAGGAATGTCAGAAAATATTTTACTGATAATGGTGTTCAATTGGATCCTATAATACATAAATCAATTTAAGGTTGTTTTACTATGATTTAATATATAATTGAGGATGTTTACCTATATTTCATCTCGTAAATACATGTTTTCTAGGGTTATAATTCCTTGATAAACTATTTACTGAGTGATTCCAACCACATTGAACATAGGATTAACATGTTGTCTATTTGTAAACAAAAAATTAACTCAATGGTGTCTTTAAGAAACCAGTATATAAATATTAAGTCATTTTCTATGGTTTTCACTCTTACATATATATTTGATTGTTTTATAACACTAAAAAGTTGTTTTTGGACATCTAAGAAAAAATATTTCTTTGATAAAATCACAACAATTAATATATTTCAAAAATAAATATTCTATTTTTTTACTTTGTTTTAATCACATTACAACAACATTTTCCATGTTTTAACCCCCCGGAACAAATTTTTAATATCATTAGTTCCATTAAAAACTATTTACCAAGCCATTATGACCACACCACACATTGGATTGAAATTTTGTAAACACATAAACTTCCAAAATAACCCAAGGCTTGTATTACAATTATTTAACATAAATTATAGGTCCTTTTATATGGTTTGGATCATCACACACATGTTTTAGTGTTTTTAAATTCAAAAAATACATTTATTGTCATTCTGGGTAAACAGTAACTCAAAATGATGTGTTTTATATTAATAAAAATTTTAAATAAATATATGGTAATATTTTACTGATTCCGTGGAAATATGACATTTTTTCTTAGTTTTCATATTTTGACACATGTTTTAAAAGGCTTCTGTACGTTTAAAAATTGTTTACATAGTCATTATAACCACACCACACATATTTATGACATGTTTTCTACAAATAAATTTCAAAAATAATTCATTGGTAGTTTTTCGAAGATTTCATGTGAACTAAAGGGTTTTTGTTGGGATTTTTTCCATTACATGCATGTTTTAGTGTATTCAAACATTAAAAACATGTTTAAGGGAATCCTAAGAAAAACATAACATAGAATTACATTTAATTAGTTTTTATATTTCAAAAAAAATCTAAAATAATATTTCAATTATTTCATGGAAATCTGAGATTTTTTTATTAGTTTTGACACTCCCATCATATTTTTTAAAGGCTTTAGTGCCTTGAAAACTTATTTACCGAGTCCTCTTAACCAAAATGTACATCATATTAATTTATTGTCTTCAATTACACATTAACAAAACTCTATGGTTTTCTCCCCATGATTTTATATCAATGTGTTTTTTTCGTTGGTTTTGACTGCTATATGCCCATTTTATTTGTTTAAAACACTAAAAACATGTTTATATTGATAATGGGAAAAGCATATATTTGAATGTTGTTCCTTTAGTACATATTTATAAAAGATAAAATAAGGTCATTGTAATATTATATAATGGAAATATGATGTCTTCTTTCTATTTTGACCACCTTATACATGTTTTTAAAAGTTATAGTTCCATTAAAACATGTTTACCAAGTCATGTAGAACACAACACATATTGGATTGTTGTTTCTTCTATCTGCACATGTCAAAAATGATTCAATGGAGGTTTTCCTATAATTTAACAATAATATTATATCATTTTATATGAGTTTGACTATTACACATACATATTAGTTTTTTTAAACACTATATAAACTTTTTAAGACATATTGGGAAAATTTTAATATAGAATATTGTATAATAAGTGACAGTATTTTAGAAATTATTATACAGTAATTTTCCTATGATTTTATTAATATCAGACGTCATTTTCCTAGTTTTCACCCCCGAAACATGTTTTTTAAAGGAATTGGACTATTTAGAAATTTTTTCTAATCCACTCAAATCTCACTATAAATAGTGTTAACACGTTTTAAATGATAAAAGTTAAAAAAATACACATTTTTTCCAATGAATTCAAATCAATAAATGGTCATTTTCTATGATTTTAAAAGTTGTACACATGTTTTAGTACTTTAAGCACTAAAAACATGTTTATGGGAATCCTAGAAAATCCATAACTCAGAATAATGTGTCATTGATTCCTTTATCTAAAATATCTAAGAATAACAATTTTACTTTTTTTCATGGAAATTCAACATCATTTGTTTAGTTTTTAACCCCTACCCTGATTTTTAAACACTTTAGTACCTCTAAAAAATGTTTACCAATTCATTGTTACAAAATCACACATCGTATTTTCATTTTTGTGATTACCCATAAAAAATAACTCAATTGTGGTTATCCCAAGATTTCACATCAATATGAGGTTATTTTCAATTGTCTTAAACCATACATGCATATTTTAGTGTTTAAAGACACAAAAAACATGTTTATGGGATCCTAGGATAAGAAAAACAGGAAATGATATATATTATCTTCATAAAGATCAAAAAAATAAATATACAACCATTTTATTATTATTTCATCGAAATCTAACATTATTTTTTGGATTCCACCCCCTTACCCAACACACATTATTTATGACTTGAGTACCTTTAAAAAATATTAATCGTGTCATTCCAACCACATCGTAGGTCATATTAATGTTTTGTTTGCATACAAAAAAAGAATTCAACAATGATTGACACATGATTTCACATTAATAATAGGTTTTTCCTATCCCTTTGACCATCACACACATGTTTTAGTGTTTTAAAACACTAAATATGAGTTTATAGGAATCATAGAAAAATCAAATCATTTAATTATGTGTCTTTGGTTTTTATATTTCAAAAATAAATATATGGTTATTATCCTCAAAGTTAATGCAAATAAAAATTTATTTTACTAGTATTTACCCTCATAAACATTCTTTTAAAGGCTTCTATACCTATAAATATTATTTACTAATTCATTCTGACCATATAGTATGATTGAATTACTTGTTACAGGTGGATGCATTAACAAATATCTCAAAGGTTGTTTTCCCAAAATCATACATCGTTTTTAGGTATTTTTGTATGGTTTTTACAATTAAACACATGTTTTTGGGTTTTGAAAAACTAAAATTGGATTTATAGGAATCCATTGAAAACTGAAACTCTTAATTAAGTGTTATGGGTCCTAATATTTCAAAAATCAATATACATTCATTTTTATATTATTTAATGGAAATAAAACATCTTTTTCCTAGTTTTAACCATGAAAAGAATGTTTTAAAGGATTCAAAATATTTAAAACATTATTACCGAGTCAAAACTAATAAAATGAGGTCGTATTATTTTCAAAAACTATGATAAATATCCATAAATAATTTATGATGTGTAGTAATCAAATAAACAGCAATCTAGAACATGTTATAGTTTAAATGACTAAAAATTAATGTCTTCAATATATAAGTGTAATTTTAGTTTATTTGTGGATATCTTATGTGTTTTTTTGTAAATGTGTCAATGATATATGGAATTAAACATTTATTTTGGAAGGATGAGCTATGTGGCTTGAAATTTCCTTGGGGATTATTCTGGTCATCCACTAAAATATGGGAGCTAATGTACTTTTCATTTATGACTTCCGTTAACCCAATGTTTCCACCTAAAGTCTTATTCTTCCACTAATTATTTCAACCATACAATTTCACGTTGTGGTACTCAATTAAGGGTACTAATTAAAACCCCACTATGTGTAGCTGTAAATTTTGACAATTACCTTCAAATTAAAGCTCATGAATTATTACTATAACCCATCCACCATACACGTTTGGGATAGTCATTCCCTAAAATAATTGTAACTTTATATTTTTGGGAAACTGGTGATGATTGTGAAGGATTCACACCCCAAACTTCTTGAATTTTAACCTTTCAATACAAAAATATTGAAAATGGGTTTTTATATTATGTTAGCTTCATAATATTATATATTTAATAGATGTTTCAATACTATTTATTGTTATTTTTTTACTATAAAAATCATCAAAATGAAAAATAACTTACAACAATAATCAAGTCTTAAACACTATTATTTATGTCTATCTAGATCGACCAATTGATGAAATATTGGCATCATTTGATCCTTGTATCTGACTCCACTTAATTAGGTTTAAGCCTTGTATTTTTTTCTATTATATTATTGATTTTTGTGATTTTATTTTAATGAAATAACATGAAAAAGTATGGGAATGTACTTACAATAACATATTTGATATGTTCATTGACAAAATATCCACCCATTTTCTTATGCACTATAAACAACATCTAAATCTATCCAACAAAGTGACCTAATTCACTGGATTTTATAAATTATTATACACAAGTTATAATAAACCTTGAATTACAATAAAATGAAATATATATTAGTAGATAAAAGTGGACGAATTTTTTTTCATGAAGAACCTTAAGACCAAGAAAAATAGGAAGAATGACTTGTTTCTCAAGATATATTGTATTTTTTCTATTATTCTAAAAAATAAAAACATTAATAAAATTATTATTTTATGGTTATTAAGTTATAAATTTGTAGTAAAATATTATATTACCTCATGATTTTTATGTCACTAAATATCAATAAACGTCTTCCATTTCTATTGGTGAATTTTGTTAGGAACTATCTTATACAACTATTTTGAGCTCTGAGATGTTCATTTAACTCATTCAATAATATCATATTTAAATATTTTTAATTAATTCCCTTATTTTCCATAGTTTATGGAGAGAAAATGAGTCAAGGATATCAACATGAAAAACTTCCTTAAATAAACAACAGAACACTATATAAGTATATTAAATAATTTTAGTCATGAATTTAAAATTTTATATAAAATAATGTTAATTTAATATTATCTTTACATGATTATGAAACGCCTCATTTTTCTACGTTGTGGGAGTATGGATTAAATTTTTGTAATTAATGGGAAATTTCACCATCTCACAACTACGATTCCCAAGAATCTGGGAATAGATTCAACCAGATTCAATACTAGGCACCCTTAACACATCAAATGTAATTAAAAAATATAATCCCTTCCGGTCCCATACATTTTCCTGGATCATATTTATATCCCCTCTATAATTATATTTGTATGTTTGAAAACTAATTAAATAATCAATAAAATATATTAGTTTTTTTATAATGACTTAGATACCAGTAACAGTAATGAAATAACTTATACTTTCCCAATTTTGTTTTTAGAAATTAGTTAGGAAAACATGGAGACCATGAATCCATAGGGTGTGTGATTCTGTGGCCGAGGGTAGATTGAATGATTTTTTAATAAATGTTATATTTTTAATGGAACACACGCATGAATTTCCTAAAAAACTAAAATAACTCCTAAATAATTGTCCATATCGAAAATTCGAGGACACGATTGAGATCAGATTTGTGGTTTTACCTTGCGCATACCTAACATTGGACGGTGTGGGTCATATGTTGAATACATCACCAGGGGCGTAACTATATATAAATTAATTAAGTAAAATTTATTTTATTTTCAAATATTAATTACTCATAAACGATATCATGGATTGAAAATGTAAGACCACCATTGAATTTGTGAGGGGGTGTTTTTCTTAGACGAGGCCTAAACTTGACCGGCGTAGTCCGAGGGGGAAGTTAGATTTTGGACGTAGACTTCATTAAAATATCTAATTAAAATATTTTATTTAACATCACTTGTTGATGTAGTAGTGATTTCCCTTTTTAATATTCCATATCAGAGGAATTCAGGGTTATTTTAATAACTATGGAATTTCTTTTAGGTAAGGAGAGGGAAGCTATCTCTTAACGATGTATATCAACAGATCATGGAGTGATTACGACATGGACCCCCATTCTTCCTCAATGACCAATTCAATCATCAAGGTAGAGCTTTGATCTATTTTTTATTACTTTTCCCATTTATATAATCAAAAGATGGACACAAAACAACACATTAATAGGTTGATCTAAGGTTAAATCATTCTTATTAGAAGGATATTTATTTTGGGATAAAATAAAATCGATCTTGGTTAATATTCTGTTGTTGGTTTCTTCATAATCCCGCTAACATGAATTTATAATGGGAGAAAGAAAAAGGACATGATTTTTTCATTAGGAATTTATGTGCTTAATTCATCCCCCATAAATCTATTTTGTTTATCAGGTGTTCTTATCCCTATGAAACCCTACAAGAACGATTGATCGATGCACCCTTGATCTATGGAGAAATGATCCAAGATTGAAGGTTGGTTTCTGTGATGGCATTGTAGTGGTGATACAGGAGCACAAAAGACTGGTGATGGCTCATAGTGAGCAGCTAGTAGGGTGGATAATGGGAAGGGAAGTGTGCATCCTGGTGGAAGGTGGGGTTCTAGTGGAGAAAATAACCGCAGTCCAACTGGACCACTCTAGAGGAGGATCCTATGGTGGTGTAGGCCGCAGGAGACAGACATGAGATGCGACAAGAGGCCGAAATGGTGTCTACCAAAGGATGGGGCTCAAATCCAGGTCAGAAGAGGAGCCTATGGTAGTGGGACCGTGGGACCAGGAAGACAATGTGGGCTGACCACGCAATGTGTCCTAGTGTCCTGTTGGCTGGGGGAACTGTTTAACCAAAAAGCTACGGCGGGTCACGTATGGTGGAGTAGAACCATCCCATATGAAGTCGGTTGGCCAAAGGAACTGGGCCTCTTTAGTAGCCTAGGGATCCACGGTCTAGTGGCCCATCTAGTCAGGATGGTTCTGGATAACCCAGACCAACCGAGTTGGGTGGGGTTAGGTCGGGCCTGGACCTATTCCTTTTTACTATATTGGTCGAATATTTCAAACTGTGTGTCTGTTTGATGATCCATTTAAGTAATTGGGACCCTTTAAATTAGGAAATCCTATTGAGATACTCTAAGGGAGTTTTTATGGATTTTGGGTAATGACCTAACGATTGAGGAGTAGGCTCTCCCAGAACAACTACGTTACAAGAAAAATCCCGGGGCTGGCTGTGACTATGTGATATTGGTGACTACATGACCTAGGGGATTCATTCCCCATTGATTCTCTGTGCACTATTGATACTCTATGCACCATCAATTCTCTATGCGCCATCGATGCTCTATGATCTATCGATGCGCGTAGTTCTATCAGCGCTTCATGCACCATTGATGCTCTGTTTCACGTGACTTTAAAAATTCTAGTCTATTAGAGATTGGAAATTAGTAAACTACAAATAGAAATCATTCTTGTCTTCATTATACTTATTCTTATGTGAGTTGACCATATTTATTTTACATCATGTTTTTTACTTCGTGGTATACATCCTATAATTTTAGTGGTATTTTACATTGATGTTTTGGGGTCCCTAATGAGTATTGTTTTACAAACTCGTACACAAGCTATTCTATCATGTGTTGTGTCTTGTGCATAAGTTCAACGCTTTTATGGAGTCTTTGGTGGAATAGGGCTAGGAGGTTCTTAAAGATTGTTCTGATAGATGAGGTGTGCTTCAGCAATTTTAGAAAGCTATTTTGGAAACTACCCTTTAGGTAGTGTTTTCTGCCAACAGGTTTTAGGATATTGTGTATTCACATTGTTAGACTTTACTTTTGGTGGGCTTGTATTTTGACCATGTTTACTTTCCAGTTTAATTATTTTCATACACTGTTGTTGGTATCTTAGTTGTATGCATGATTTTTTACTTAAAGTTTTTACCCTTCATCATTATGGTCTTAGAGATTTGTGTATGTGTACGAGTACTTAGGAAATTTCCTCCCATTTGCAGGATAGGCCTACTTATTTCTAGTCACCAACCCCTAGCTAATCAGAGGCTGGATTGGGGTAGTCACAATATGGGCCCCTCGAGGATGGGTCATGAAAGAGTGGTATCATAGGTGGTAGGTTCAAACTAATGAACCAAGAGTCTATGAGAATGGTTTTAAGAAAACATTTTCCAGTGTTTCGAGTTTGGATTTAAAGCTAGGGAATCCTGTGTTGGTGCGATGACCGACATATCTATACATGAGGTCACTGAATTCAGAATTCTAACTCAGTACATGAAGACACATTTTACTGGGAAAATAATGGTACATGAATCATAGAGGATTGAGTATGTTTTCAGGCCCTTCTTGAGTCAGTGTCAGCTCATCAAGTATACTCTATTGACTATAGTAAATCATGATATATTTCAGGATGACTCTACATAGGCATCCACCCATTCTTACAATGAAAGATCTCGAGGATGATCTTCCAAGCAATCAGATGTCGGTATAAGGTCTAGTACCATAGAGAGAACCTCAAAGTGGTATACCATTGATAAGACCACTTTGAGTGTAGTAGTTACTACCATCATTACCACTAGAGGATACACAAAAGCTTAGTGAATTGCATGAGTTCCAGAGGTAGAAACCTCCTACGTTATGTGGTGATCAATACACCAAGGCAGTTGAGTAATGTCTAGAGCTGGTTACACGTGTCTTCTACCTAGTCCGGATATATATTTACCAGATGACAGTCCTAGAAATGAGTCATATACATGGATTAGATGAGTAATGGTGTAGCTTAGTGATTCAGATGCATGAGGAGATGCATCTCACTTGTATAGACTTTGATAGTCTCTTCATGGTGGAGTTCTTCCATTGATTTTACACTCCATTCATCGATAGGAGCTACTACATCTTCATCATGGAAGCTAGATAGTAGCAGAGTACTTTATGAGATTCAAGGATCTTTATCACTACCCCACATATATGGTGCGAGACCCATTCTTCTTGGCACAGAGCTCCAAGAATAGGCTACACCAATGGATCAGGGAATCATTGATATCCATTAGCATTTTGACACATGTTATTGTACTAGAGAGAGCAATGGTAGTTTAAGGCTTTCTGACATAGCAGACACCAGAAGTGGGAGATACCAATGGGTATCAGGTATCTGAGTCTTCGGTAGTATGTAGATGATAGTTTTCATGGGGATCCAAGAAGATCAGATGCTTTAGGGGATTACCCCTAGACACGAGGTCAGTGGTTTGAGGATCCCAATGCAGAGTGAGTCTGTAGAAGGATAATCTATTCTACTCGTGTGGCTTTCAAGGACACATGGATTGAGATTTCATGACTCACAATATAGATGATCGAAAAATGGTCACAAGAAATCCATGGTAGTGTAAAAGGTATGAATAGGGTGGTACACTAGGCGATAGACATGGAATATGAGATTTATGTGTAGATATAGGTGGGAATAGGTTCGCTGAACTACCAACACCACCCCAAGGTAGTCCACCACGGGCTTAGGGAGCTGGTGGAAAGGGATCATGCCAGATTCAAGCTATATAGGATTATGACCCTGGTGCTCTAGAGATTATTAAAGGTATGATCTGTGACTTTTCCACCCTAGATATAGTATTGATAGACACAGGTATTATTCACTCTTTTCTAGACATGACCATTGTTCAAGACATGAAGATTTCTGTGGATCCATTGACTAGATACCCACGTTTGGAGACTCCTATGGTTGATGATTCGATGATCATAAAATAGTGAGGATTGTGTGAATGTACTCTTGTGGTTGAGAGTTTCGATTTTGATCTCTTGGTTTTCCATCGAGGTATTACAACATCATCCTTGGTATGAACTGTTTATCCACATTCCATTCCTAGATTGACTGTTTTAGGTACATACTGTGGTGTGTCTTTGGAGATGGAACCGAGTTTTTCATAGTTGAAAAAAATAAAACCCATGTAGTGCGAGAAGTAATTTCTCATAGTAGGGTGAAGATGATCACACCCTAGTTGGAAAGCCCGACCCTTGATGCAGTGGATGAGACAAGTCCCCAGTTTACTGGAATGATGGATGAGTATGAGGACGTCTTTCTAGATGATGTTCTAGGATTACCTCCTCATAAAGAGGTATATTTCTCCATTGATCTGTACCCCAGGATGACACCAATATCTATACATGCATATATAATGGCTCCCATGGATATTTTTCAGTTAAGGGTAGATCTGGAGAACTTACAGAGGAAGTGATTCGTGAGGCCTAGTGTTTTACCCTTGGCAACCCCAGTGTTGTTTTCCAATAAGGAAGAATTGAGCTTGAGGTTATGTGTATACGTTTGGTCCCTAAACCAAGTTACCATGAAGAATATGTATCCACTACTGAGGATTAATGAACTCTTCGATTAGCTCAAGGGAGTGAGTTGCTTCTCAAAGATATACCTTAGATCATTCTATTTCTAGCTTCATGTACGGGATGAGGATGTTCTGAAGACATCCTTCAGATGTCATTATGGACACTATGAGTACATAGTGATGAAATTTTGTGTCAAGAATGCCCCATAAATGTTCATGGGACTCATGATAAGATCTTACAGACTTACATAGACATGTTAATCATGGTCTTCATTGATGACATCATGGTGTACTCAGTTTCTGATAAGGAGTATGTGATACACATGAAGATGGTCATGAACACCCTCTGAGACAACCAGATTTATGAGAACCTCTGAATGTGTCAGTTCTAGATTGGGAAGATCCACTCTCTAGTACACATCATTTCAGAGTATGTAGTTATAATAGATTAGAGGAAGAAGGATTTAGTGCTTTCTAGGGAGAATCCCTTGAGTGTTACTAAGGTACTATGTTTCCAAGGTTAGATTGGGTACTATCAAAAGTTTTTACCCACCATTTTTAAAGTAGCATCAACCCTTGATAGACTTGACATAGAAAGGAAATCCATTAATGTTGATAGGGAAGTGATATATGTTCTTTCAAGAGATGAGGCATAGATTGATGAGCAGACCCATCTTTAGATTACTAGATGAGGTTGTTGAGTACATGGTGTTCTTTGATGCATTAGGGACTATGATTGGTTGTGCCCTGATGTAGGGGAAAGATGTGATTTCCTATGTGTCTCTCCAGTTGAGGAATCATTAAAATATCTACGTGACCGATGATCAGGATCTAGCATCTGTAGTCTTCGCATTGAAGATGTTGTGACGCTACCAGATGGGTGAGAATTCTACTGTCTACTATGAACACAAGAGTCTGAAGTGTATCGTCTCTAAAAAGAATCTGAACATGAGATAGAGACGATGGACAGATTTTCTTCATGACTATGATAGTGATATTTTTTACACTCATTGGAAGGGGAATATAGTGGAAGAAAATCTTACTATGAGATCTATCTTGTAGTTGCTGAGTGAGAAATTATTGCTGTTTCCCACATTACATGTATCCTTTATAGACACAGATTGAAAAACCGACACCCAATCAATGTTTTTCACCCATTCCAATCATACAGTGAGTTAGGGATAAATATCTTGGGGACAATAACTTTTAGACATTACATTCACATATGTCCCAATGGAATTTCCCTGATGAATATTTGAAAGGTGGTAAGCACATCGTTACCTTTAATGGATGCACAGTAGTACATGTGATGTTGCGGGAGGAGTTCTTGAGGTAGTTACATACTTAAATATTGGTTGTATCAGGACCTATGAAATCAGTTATGGTGTCTATGAATGAAGATGGTTGTCGTAGAGATTATTTCTTGGTGCCTAAATTTTCATCAAAGTGAAGGAAGAGCACCAGGTTCTAGTGGTTTGTTCCTAACCACTTGAGGATCTAGAGTTGAAGTCAGATGAGATATTGATGGAATTCATGATGGGGTTACCATTCATGTCCATGGGACATGATAGAAATTGGGTGATTGTTGAATGACTCACAAATTCATCCCACATCCTACCAATCCTTGAGAAGAGTTTAGTAGAAATCTTGGGACTCCCCTACAAGAAATAGATAGTTCAACTCAATGGTTTCCCATTAACGATCATATCAGACGGTGATGATCTCTTTACATCCCTTCTAAGAAATGGATTGCATGAAGTATTTGAGAGTCATTTTCACATGAGAATGGATTTTTATCCCCATACGGAGAGTACCATCCATGTTATAGAGGACAAGCTATGTGCATGCATCCTAGACTTTGGATGAATTCGAGAGAACCACCCGACTTTTCCAGAGATTCAATATAACAGTAGCCACCACCAATCTATTGGAATGAAATCATTAGATGCCTTTTATGGAAGACCATGCAGGTCACCACTAAACTGGAAAAACCCAAGAGCGTCAGCACTCATGGGTCCAGAGTTGGTACAAGCTTCCACCGAGAAGGTGTAGATCATCTAGGAGTGGATGAGGACTAAACAGAGCCGACATAGGACATATACTAACTGGTTGAATTGGTCTTCTCTATTTGAGTATGGAGATCAATTGTTCCTTCAGGTTTTAGCTCAATAGGGATTACAAAGATTTGGATGGGGGGAAAGTTTTCTCTGAGATACATTGTCCTTTTTCAGATTCTGAGTTGATTTGGTGATGTGGAGTACTTCTTAGCTCTACCCCCCATTTCGACCGAGTGCATGATGTCTTCTATTTTTCATAGATGTGAATGTATGTTCATGATATATCAAATATCATCGATAGCATCATTCTAGAAAATAATTATGGGATGACTTTTGCAGATTACTTGATGGGGATCGAGTATCGATAAGAGCAAATCCTTCATGGGTGATCGCTTCCTCTGGTGTGTGTTTTGTGGAAGCATGGGAATATCCAAGATTGAAATCAGGAGCAAGAGGCTTCATGCTCTGTACCCTAACCCTTTTTTTGAGTACCCCTTATTTTTGATTTTGGGAACGTAAAGACCAATGATGTGGAGAATTTAATGACTCAAATTTTATGGATTTTTTTTAGAAATTATTTTCATAATTTATAAAACCAAGCGCTAAGGTTTTGTGATCTTTAAGGGCTTGGGGTTCCCAAAATGATTGTTTGATTAATGATATATTTTTAATTACACACCAACATGAATTTTTAGAAAAGGTGAAATAACTCTTAAATGAGTTCCCAGATCCAAAATTTGAGGGCTCTGTTGAGCTCAATGCAATGAATTTAACTAAGGCGCGACCTAACATTGCTCAGTGTAGGTTATCTATAGAAAAAGTCCCCATGGGTATTACCGTAAACAATTTAATTAAAAATGAAATATTTCTTTTAATTCATAATAACTCAAAATTGGTAATTTGGACATCAAATCTAAGACCACTATAGAGTTAAAAAAGGGGGAGGTTTTCTTATGTGGGGCCAAACCTTGGTTGGCTCACGTCAATGGTGAAAGTTAGATTTTGGACGTAGAGGTCATTAAAAAATTGAATAAAAATATTTTATTGAACATTATGTGTTGAAGCAGTTATGGTTTCCATATTTAATAAGCCATGTTAGTTGAATTCAGGTTTATCTCTAGAACCCTTGAATTCCCCTAAGTTAAGGACATATAAGCTATCTCCGAACCATGAATGCTTATTGACCGAGGATTGACGACGACACAGACCTCAGTTCTTCATCAACCACCAAACCAATCATCGATGTAGGGTTTCAATCTCATTGTTATTTCCTTTCCAATTATTAGAATCAAATGAAGAAATCGAAAAAAACCACAAACAAGATGATCCATTGTTAGATCATTCTTGATGGATGTATATTTATTATGGGATTAAAGAGAATTGGTCTTGGTAATTGTTATTCCATTGGCTTCTTCATGATACTACTTACATGAACGAATCATAGAAAAACATTCTAGGCCCAAATCCATTATTTGGTTGTTGATGTTCTTAGTCCTTCCCCCTAAATATTTAATTATTAAAATCAATTTTTCTCTCTTTAAAAACCTATGAGAACAATTGATCATTTCACCCATCATTCATGGTGTAATGATCTAAGACCAAAGGTTGTGATCCACGATAGAATTGCAGATGCTTGACTAGAGTGAAATATGTAAGGGAATCTCATGGTAGAGGGAAAAATTAATGGATGGACACTACATGGAAGGGAGACGGCTATAGAAGCATGTGGCCCGGGAGGGCACATAACCGCGGTCCAGCGAGACAACACGAGATAAGGATCCTGCGGTGGTGCAGGTATGGGTGGAAGGAAGGAGATTCAACGGAGGTTGTGATTTCCCGTGGCTCGATGCCATGTCCAAGGAGGAACACCCCCCCAAAGGGTTCTCATGACCTAGAAAATGATGGGGGAGACCTCACTACTTGGTTCGAAACCATGTTGGATGGGGGAATTGGCTGGCCAGGTGATCGAGTGACCGCGTTGACCAGGGGGATGCTGCCAGGTGTGCCCCATCCGGTGGAACAGAACTATAATGGGTAACATGGGTCAGGAAGAAAATCTGGGCCACTCTAGTAGCATAGAGGGTTATGGTCCAGTGGCCCATCATGCTAGGCCGGTTTCGGGTGGCCCGATTGACTAGATCGGGTCGGGTTGGGTGAGTTGGGCTAGGTCGAGTATTCCGAACCACGGTGTGTCTGACCTGGACAAGACCGAACCCTTTTTACTATATTGATCATACCCTTCAAATAATGTGTCCATTTTATGATCCCATTATGATGTTGGGACCCTTTCTATGAGTAGGGCCAATTAAGATTCTCTATGTGGTTTTTTTGTGGATGTTTGGTTATGACCTAATATTTTGAAAAGTATGTTTTCCCAGAACAAGCACGCTATGAGCAGAATCCTAGAGATGGCTGTGACAATGTGATCTCAGTGACTATGTTAATTAGGGATGCATGGCCCATTGATAGTTTGTGACACTACGCATGCCCTGGATGATTCATTCTCTATCGAGGCTCCTTGTGCTATCGACGCTCTATGCACCATTGATTCTCTATGTGCCACCAAATATACAAGTGGCACTAACACTCGGTTCCCCATTGACCTTCTGTGAACCATCGACACTCAATTCTCAATTAATGCTATATGCACCATCGACGCTCTGTATATCGTTGTCACATCCAGTGTCATAGAAATTGGGAGATCTGGGGACTACAACTAGAAATACTTCTCATCATTCTATAGACTTATACCTATGTGAGAAGAACGTATTGATTGTAAATCATGTGTTTTATTTTTTTTATACTTAATGTATTTCATAGTGGTAATTTCCTTTGTGGTTTTGGGGTCACTAATGAGTATGGTTGTTCTCACCCATACACGGGTTACACCCACACATGTCATGCCTTGTGCAGATGATCAATGTTTTTATGGAGTCCATTGTGGACTAGCACTAGGTGGTACTTAGAGAGAAGTCGAAAAGATGAGGTGTGATGTATAAACATAAAAACGATATTTGGGTACCTAACCATCAAGTAGGGTTTCATGCAAATGAGTTTCACGAACTTATATATTCACTTTGGTAGACATTACCTTTGGTCGGATTGTATTTTCTCCGTATTTAAATTCATTTTTTCCTATTGTTGTACTCTTTGGCGGGTAACTTAGTGGTATGCATGATTTTTTGTCATAATTATTTTTTAATTTAAATATTTTGGGCTTGGAGAACTGTGCGTGTGTACAGGTACCTTCAAAAATTCCTCCCATTTGGGGGATATTTTTACACAGTTCTAATCATTATACAATATCCTATCAGTGGCGAGCTCATTGTAGTAAAAAATAACCCCTCTTAGATGGGGCATGATAGTTAACATTCCAATATCCCTTAAATAGAGGGGTGACTAAATACTCCATCACCAGCAGTGAATCAAAAATGAAATGCAAATAACATTTTAGGAAATATATTGATCACTAGAATTCATAGGTACATCATAATCACTCAAATCCATTAAAATTGATGGTAGTGGTGGTTATCATACATATTTTGATCATCATGGACCATGAAATCATTTTTTTCTCCGTATTACTTCAATTCCAATGGTTTTGATAGATTAAATGTTTTAAAAATTCAAAACAAAATTATTTTTTCAAAAAAAATTTGAATAATGTATATATGTATGAAACACTTATAGTTGAGAAATTTTAAAATTGTTTTTTACCAATTTATAAAGAGAATTATCTTTACCTTCCTTTTATTCATTGTTATAAACCTCCATTGCAATGATTGAATCATTTTGACACTCTCTTGAATGTTCTATCGTGTAAATATTGTCCAAAAAACTATTTATGGATGATGAGGCTCAGTATCGAAATGAAACAATTTTTCTTCATTTTGAATATCATATAATATTTATACATTATGTTTTCAAAAAAACTAAATAATTAAATAATTTCAACATTATGATAATAAACCATATTCTCATTCGAATCGAAGATAATGTATCCGGCTCTGCATGCTCACAGGTATGCATTTCGAGAGTGATGTTGATTGAAGTAAAATTTAACGAATATTTAATTATTACCCTATAATAGTTGATCCACATGAATTTGAATAAGTCAACTGAAAAATGACCATGATTGTTTAATTAAATGACATAATTCATCTTTCTATAGTATCCCGCCTCTACAATTGTATAATCACCAATATTTTGAGTTATCTTGTCTTATTCTTGATAAATTGTATGAAAACTAAAACCATGAATAATTTAGGCAATGAAACTTATATCCTATATGGAGGATGATGATCTAGAAAATTCATATCACTTGATCTTTATCCTTGATTGTAAAAAGTAATTATATAAACAAGATTATATAATGAGTTACTTTAAACAAAAAAAAATACTTTTCAATAATATGTATATGACTATATACATAAATGAAAGGTGAACCACACTAAAATATATTTATTAACAACTTTTTTTAATTAGAGATCAATTTAAGATTTACCCTTTAGTTACATCATTTTTTTTGGAATCATAATTCTTCAATAAATGGATTTATTAATGGCTATTTAGAATATTATATCAATCTGTCTGTAGAAAGTCAAATTCATTTAGTGTAAAATTTTATCCCATTCCAATTGGCTTCCAAAAAGTTGGAAATATCGATGACTGGTTTTTAAAATGATAATTAGTAGAGATGTAATCACCACATCCAACATTATTTAATCTATACTCCATACCATCCAAATATATAGAATAGAAGGTCAATCACTCTTCTGCTATGAAACCTTCAGTAATAGAGCCTTCTGATTGAGATTTATTCCTTATATATGATTTCAAATAACCTATGTACCTTGTAAAAAACATTTTTAAAACTTTTATGCAATCATTTGATAAAATTGATATCACCAACTAAAATGGAAATAATATCAATGAACCTATCAATTGGATATATCTATCGATAGTATACCGGTCCACCATGTTTATCTTCTTCATTAAGATGAACAATAAAATTAACCATGACTATGGATAATGAAGTTGGAAATAAAATATCCAAATGAAAAAGTTACGAAACAATTATTTCTTTATTTTATCAAGATTGGATATATTTAGAGTTTTTCCAAAAATATATTTTAGATTGGTACACAAATTATTTATATCCCCATTTACATTTTTAGGTAATTTGTAATAAAATCTATATGGAAACTACTTATGGTTCATAATATGCGGCTCATGACTATTCAAAACATCTAAAATTCGATGTTTTTAGTCAAATAACCATTAAATGTTACATTAATATCCATATGAAACTTTTTGATTCATTAATGTTTGGTGGATTATCAATTTGTAATGATTATTCATTGTAAAAATAATGGAATGATACTTTCCATTCTAATTTTCCCACAAACCATGCTTTCTATTATGAACTCCAAATCTTTATTTTCATTATGGTGATCCTTTTATATACCTAAGTCATTAGGAAAAGTTAAAATTACATTGTGACATACATTAATCTCACTATTTATTATGTCTATATTATGATTTATTATATTTAACACCCAATAAAGAAAGCATGAAAAATATACTCTTTTTCTTCCATTGTTGTGTTGCAAATTCTTTATATACTATACTGCATACCATTTTCACCATTATTTTAACTGATTAAATTTTCCAAATTCATTAGTGAAATTAAATAATTATCAATCTTTTTTATAACTATATAACAAAATTGGTGGTTTTCCCAATTATGTGTACATATTAGATTGTATCTTGTTAACCTAAATTTATGAGAAGCATTAGGAGTCGACCATGACACATAAAACAAAAAATTCTACTATGAGTAAATCATTGAGGTTGAAAATAAAAATTAAAAACTCGATAAAAAACCAGTTTGAGTATTCCGAAAATATATGTTTAAAAGTTTAAAAAATTCATTATTTTTTCACATTAAAAAACAAGTAATTTTAGTAGTTTTCTCATGAAATTGTCATATGTTTTCACCCCCTTATCCAGAAAGAATTTCTATTATTTATATATAGTATAATGGTATAAATCAATTATATTTCAAGTTATTTTATTTCATGGAATAAAAATTGAAATAATGAATGAATTCCATCACATAGATATCCCAGGAGGTAGCTTTTAGGGGATAAAAACAACAAGGAAAATTCTATAATTTGTAATAAAAGTAATATTGTGTTAAAACCATCAGAAGAAAATCCCATACATAAATTCCTATGAGTCAAGGAAAAATATTGATGTAATGAATCTTAAAATTTCATTGACATTGAATCTTTGGAATGCGTCATCAATCCATTAATACAATTATGATCATGGAACTTCTTATCATTATAAATCTTAGACAACATGAATAATCATTGTGATGGTAGTTTAAGAGAAAATTTATACATTGAAATTGAAGGGGTTTTCTTCTTCTGTTTCATCCTAGTCCTGCATTGATATATACAGTCATTTTTATTCATTGAAATTCATATTCTTGTATGATATATTATTCATTCTTCTTTATAGTAATCATGACCCCTATAATGCATGGAATAATTAGGGAATTCACGTATCATTGTATAATCTTGTACATGATTTTGATGACATTATTAATATCATTGAATGAAGTATGGATATTACCATTACAAAATTCATTATAAAGAAACCCAAATCTCAAAGACACCACATTGTCAGAAATTCCATGGAGTGATATTATATTATACAACTTATGTAGATAAGATAACTTTGAGTACTCCAGACATCCTTAATATAGTTCTTGTAGTATATCCTCAACTAATTCATAAAACGCATTTTTTTCACTGCATGTCAGAAAAATATTATCCTACTAAGGATCAACTGATGGTTCAATTAATCTATTAAAATCATTGATATTCTATCAGGAAAATCCAAATTTCTCATTTATCATATTTTGAAATAAATTTACATATATCATGTCTCATTATGTTTCATTGATAGAATTTTTATTATGTTTAATTTCTATAATATACAATTAACCATGCCAAATCAAACTAACATATCATGAAGAAAACTATTTCAATATAAAATTCACAGATACATCATTTCTATTCAACTATCACATGAATTTATAAACATGACCTGAAATTTTTATTGTACCATCCACTAATATATTTGCAATTGCGTTGTCCAATAATTATTTTGAACTCTTGGAATACAGATCTGGGTTTTATGGTAAATTAATCCATGTTTTATACAAAGGTATTAGATTTTCATTATTATCAATGTGCATTCATATATTAATATATTTATGTTTAATCAATCTATTAAAATAAAAATTATACGTCACCGAACATCATCACTGAAAATAATATAGTAAGATGTTAGGGAATAAATTATTTGTGTTAAGGAGTTTGGTGTCTATGATGTCAAGCATATTGTAATCGTTTAATAATAATAAATTATTATAAATATTCTATTAAAATATCTCTAACTTTTCTTGCCATATATTATCATTTTTTAATATTTTAGAAACATGATTGTCTCAATAGATATCATTTTTTCATTATAATTATGAAAATAAATATGTTTTGTATCAAATGACAAGAATTTAGAACAGTGATATCTATTGAATTTGTTTCCATATGTGTTATAAAATTTCTTTAAATTATTGTAATATAAAATTTTCAAAATAGATTTAGAAAATAAAATTTTATATGAAGAAAGTGGGACAAAAATAATTCTTAATATAATTTAAAGCTATATTTATTGTAGTAAGAATATTGAATTGTACTCATTCTTGTTGTCAAAGGCAACTGAGGTGCATGCCATTATGAGAGTTGTTGTGAGGTGCTACCATATTGCATCCCCAATAATAGGTGGAAGGTGAAAATGTTGTATCCTCCCCCCATAAAATCATGTCTCTCTGACAAAAAGTGCTGAAAAATTTGTGGGACATAGTCATTCATCAAAAAACATTAAATTCAAAAATAAATGAGTTAAAAAAATTCCATAAAAAATGAAAATATGACACTATTAGAAGGAGTACGGTAGGACGAATGCTCTATTTTGGGAAAAAGTTGTAGAAACATGGTCCCTAGGTAGCAGCTGCACTATTGGGTGATTTGGTAGCAACACCATTACCTATGTTACTTTTCATTAGTGACTATGCATCAATTAGTGGTGATTTTTAGGTTTTGGATCCAAAGGATTGGTTATCAGATTTTGGATTAATTGAAAACTGTTAATTTCTACTTTATTGTTTATTATTTTGATTACTTTTTGTGTAATTTAAAAATGTGTTTAAAAAATTGTATATTTAATTATTTAATGAGATACCCCTTAGATTCAAGAGGCACACAACTCACACAATTCCTCACACCATATCCATAGGCAGATATTGCACTGTATCACATTTCGCATCATTAAACACCATGGTACTCATGATTAAGAGTATTTTTATTTAATATTTTAACTATATGATATGATGTTTATAAAAAAAAGTTACATATGTATTATGTTCTTAAACTACCAATATAAGTTTTTCGATGTAACCCAGATAGAATTCTAGGGAAATTCCACAAAATCAACCATTAATTTGAAGGATATTTATATAATATATTAAAACATTATAAAATTTAAACAAATTATATCTTTAATGATATTAATGGTTGAAGCTACTGTAATAATTGGATGATAGTCATTTGGGTGTCAATGTTGATGAGTGGTATGGGGAGGGGAGGGGATTAGTGCGAGGTCCTTGTCGAGAAAACGAGGGGTCAAGATAGGGTTCATCAAGGGGAGGTGGGAGGGACAACCATCATTGGGAACTAGGGGGTCGAGGTCATATGAATCATCAAGGATGAGGGAGGGTCACCATAGAGAGTAAGTGGTCGATGTTACATCAGTCACCATTGGGAGTAGGGGGGAGGGGGTCACTAAGGGGATCAAGAGTGTGATGGAAGTGGTGCCAAGTGGATTGAGCGAAGTGGGATGAAATTAGGTCTTTTAAAAACATTTTTCAGTGGTTTATAAATCATAAATTTTAAGGTTAATAAAATTAAGGGTTTTTATATTAAATTACCTCTAATGTATAAATTATTTTTATTATGATTTATTTTTCAGTATATATTAGAACTGCCACTGACCTAGTTTATTTTTTAGAGTTTTAAATTTTATTCTTATAATAAATTTAAAAATATTTTTAATTGAATTATTATATGCTTCCAAGGAGTATATCTTCGTCAAAGATCTAGTGTAAGAGAAGTAAAAAAATAGATGTTTATTTAGTAATTATTTAAACTTATATATATTTCAATATTTTTTCTTTTCCTCCATAACATAGACTAAAAGTATATTTTTTCATAAGGAATGTATATTATATGGTTTTTATTTTTTTAAAATAAAATTACCATTTTTTGTTATATTTTTAATCTTAGGATAATGTTCTCTAGAATAGGTATTAAAGATATGGTTTAGAAAAATTTGGAGATTATTAGTTTTCATTTGAGGATAAGATATATAATTTTCATTGAGGTTCTATGTAACACCATATGTTTTTGAAAATTAAATTACTGTAGAAGAAATTTAACATTGAGCCTTTGTGAAACAAATAGTTTGATATTTATACGATATGGTAATAACCTAGCCATTAGAAATAATTTTACTGCTTATGTGATTTGAATTTTGAAAAACTGACAAACACGGTTGCAATCACTAAGATATTTAGAGTGTGATTGGATCAACATACATTTTGTTGAATTTTAACTCAACCTTATTAATAGTAACATACCCTTATGAATGGTAATGTACCATTCCAAATCATAACCTCACCCATGTGTGTATAAATAAAATCCTAGCACGATATAAATGAGAGTGACTATTTTAGAAACTAATTATAATGTGCTGATATTTTTCTAAGTAATAAATATTTAATGAAAATTTTAAAATAATAAATTAATTTAATATAAATTCATGTTCATTAAATTAATTATTTAATAAAAATTTTGTTTTCCAATTAATTTATGTTTTTTTTGAGACCACTGTTAAATTTTAAAAGTATTATAAAATTAGTTTTAGATTTAAAATATATATTTCTCATGTAAATAATGATTTTATTTAAAAATTAAATTACTCTTATTTATAGAATTATTTTTATATAATGAAGTTAATTTTATAATTTGACATGTCAAAAAATGTTTTTAGTGATTTTATGGTATTTTTCTGAAATACTTGAATTTTTTTGTGAATAGTGATATTCGATAATGTGAAAAATATGCTATATAAATAAAGTTTAGCATCATGCATGAGTCATGAATGAGGTAAATGACCATTTCATTAAAAAAAAAATAATAAAATTTTTAGTCACAATAATCAAAGATATTCATTGTATTGAACCAAAATAATTAAATAATGAATAAATTAATAGAAAACCCTCCTCGCCTCCACAATGAAAGTCACCCACCACTCTATCTTATCTTCACTAGTCTCAAGCCTTGTGACATGAATAATTCTATTAAAATATCATCCAAAACTCCTCCCCATTTAAATTATAACTTGGTCTCTTCAAAATACCAATTTTCCCCCCTAAAGAGATTCTAATGGAAGATAAATTCAAGATGTCAATTCATCTTTTCATTTCTTTTATTTTCCTTGAATTTCATTTCATTATAATTCTTTTCTCACCTCCATTCATCCAAATTTTATGAAAAATACATTACCTTACATGCACTCTAATTTTTTTATGATCATTGAATTATTGATCATCATCTCTTCTTTCACCTCATTTCATACTAGAAATGAAAACACAATTTCAGATGCGTTAATTTATGACATCAAAGGATGATGGGTTTTCAACATCTATTACCATATTAAATTCTGGTAATGAAACCATTTTTATGGTTGAAAAATATCATAATATATGTAATATATCATATGTAATGTTATGGAATCATTTTTGTACACATGGTATTAATTAATAAAACAAAATGAGTTCGAGTGATCGACAAAACACCAAATTAATGAAAATTTTATCTATAAAATTTTATCTACTGATTCCTCCTCTCCAAAAGTAAGCAAATGACTTGTATAATAACATAAAAATCTATATGAAAATTAATAATATATCACATAAATTTGGGGATTCCATTCACAATTTACATTAACTTCCAAACAAACGAAATGATAATGAAAACTAATGAAACGAGCACTCACAAATGATGATATTGAATCAATTCACCCTAAAAAGACCATAAATGAACTTAATAAAATTATAATAAATCATATAAATGTATAATATTTTATTAATTATGTGATTTATAACTCTTATTTCATATGCCAAGATATTAAGTTCAATATTGGAACATATTCAGACATAAGGTAGGGGTTTTCTACCCAAACCTCCATTTTCATTCAGATTACTATTTGCCTCTCTTAATCCAAATTAAATTTTTATTAATTATTATTTACTAATCATAAATTCGGTTTCAATGTTCAATATATGTCTACTAACCTCTTTCATTCTTTCTGTTATCGAATGATACATGTTTTAAGAGGATATTTCATAAATTTTCCCCATAATAGAATCCCGATTCAACTGAATTTTTCAAATTATTACATATTTTAAGGGCCCTCTATAATTTGTTTTTAGATAAAATTATTTTTAAAAAAATTTCATTTTATTATGAAAAAACTTACTAGTTTAACTTATGGTTTTAACAAAATATTTTTCAAAAATAACTCTTCTTTTCAAAGTAAAATAGTATTTATCTAATGAATTACTCAATGATTTTATAAGAGTTATTTTGACTTTTTGAACACTATTGTTTTATATTATATGTAATTGGGACTAATAATTTTTGATATAATCTATCATATGTTATTGGATTATTTATTATATCTCATAATATGTATTTACTATCTTGAAATCATTCACCATGATGCTCCAAATGGTTAGTGTTTATGTTTGGGGTATGTTATTTTAATTTGATATCATAGCTTAAATGAGAATGTATATATTTTTTAAGTTTATACCCATTCATATGAGTAATTAATTGGAAATATTATGTTATGGGTGGGTCTTTCTATAGACCCTCTATGCATTGGTAGGTATCATGAGTCAAAACAGATATGGACTTGGTCGAGGCCTTGACCATTTTCAGATATGGTTTTGGCCGAGGCCTCAATAATTTTTGGATGTCTTCGGAAATTCCTTGATAATATATTTAAAAATTATAGGTATTATGAATTCCCACATTATGAAACTAGATAGTGATATTATATATGATTATTACACTAGTAGAATACCCAAGGTTATGTTTTATAAAATTATATAATCTGTTTTTATTCTCGTTGTATTATGCTCATGTATATTTTTAAAGGAATTAATTTTTAGTTATTCATAATTTCTGGTGTTTATATGTTTTTACACTATATTATCTACCCTTATTAAATATCTAAGATCACCTGTTACACATTTTTTTTCTTTTTCCAGGATGTGAAGAAGTATATTATGAATGACTTGCAAGGTTAATCTAGAAGATTATGTGGGATTCAAAAGAAGTTGATATGTTGTTGTATTTTATTAATATTGTATTGTTGTACTTATGTATGTATCTAGTTTTAAAATACTAAAAAAATAATTCTTTCATTAGGGATAAGATTTTCTTTTAATAATTCCAATGTAATGAAATAATAAAATAGCTTTTGGAAACTGGGGTCGGATTTTTTCAATTGGTATGAGCAGAAGTTTAATAGAAAACATGGAAACTAGATTTAGAGAATGTACATTATGGAAAAAAATCCATAACATAGAGTTTTATTATAAAAATACAATAACATCATGTAAATTTGGTAAGAAATAGATTATATGGTTCCTTTTATTAAATACATCCCTTTCTGGATACTACAAGTGGGTGTGGTTCTGGCATAGATATACCTTAAGGTAACACATCTTACAAGGAGTTTTAGGATTCTCCCAAATTATACTGGTACAAAACAACATACCTTATTGTGGACCTTTTTTGAAACACTAAGGTGATATGCTTCATATAGTTCACATTTTTTTATAAACCATTATGGAAGAAGTGAATGTAAATTGTTTTTCAAAGAAACCATGATTATGAGATTAGCTATGGATATAATTTCAATTTATGCTACGTATTTTTATACATTGTGATTATAAATTACGATTCATAACCTAATATACTATATTCCATTATTTATAAATGGATCCTAGTGCAAGGAATGGAAACCACATGAATAAACATATCCCATGTAGGGATTTCCCTCCTATGAATGATAATGATGTTGGCTATAGGTCTTTGATTGGTGCCATGAAAATTATAACTGTACTGGGAAAATAGACATAGGTTATGAATAATAGTCTTACCCATATAGAGCATCCTAATCCAGTATGTGGAGGACCAATGTTAGAATAATTTTTGCAACAAAAACTTCGATAATAAAATGGGACTACAAACCCCTTCACAGTAGATTAGTGGATATGTTTTTAGAGAATATATTTTGTTTCTCTTGGATGTAACGAAAGAGGGATGGTTTTCATGGTGGATTATCATTTTTCTGGAGATGCAAAATTGATGTGGTCATTAGTTAAAAAAATGAGGAGTAAGAAATAGATGAAATTTAATAGAGGGATTTCAAGGAAATTTTCCGAGAAAAATATTTTCCTTGTGAACAATGAGTGTATATAGAGAGGCAATTCTTAAGTCTCAGGAAAAAAGAGGATGAAAATGTAGCAAATTATTAACCCAACATTACAAGGTTAGAAAGGCATGCTACATACTATATACTTAATCCATGGATCACGATTTATCAATTCATTGATTGTTTAATACTATTCCTACGAATGGAACCAGTCATCCAAATTTTTCCATCAATTGAAGACATTGTCTCAAGTGATATCAAGATAAAGAATGAATTCTATAAGTATTATGAAATTTAAGCGGAAAGAAGGGAATAATATGGTGGTGAATGATTGAATGGATAATGTGAAGAATAAAAAAGTGAATTTTCCAACATGCTATACATGTGGAAGGAAACACCCTGGCTCCTTCTTAAAAAGAAAATGCATGCGGTATAAGGGTGGATAGAAAGTCCATCATAGAGGTGATTGCAAGGGTAATACAGAATCTATAAAATTTCAAAGCTATAATTATAGGGATATGATGCACTATGCTAATGATTATCCAATTCATCAAGGAAATGAGCCTTAGAAAAGGCTACGGGATAATGGCCAAGCTTATAAAGTCACAACTGCTGAAGTTGATGTTCCTAATGATCTTTTGGTTGGTACTTTAATAGTTTCTTCAAACATAGACAATTCATTATTTGAATCTGGATCATCACATTATTTTATTTCTTCTTAGTTTTCCAAAAAAATTATGTATTTCAAACATGACTTAAAAAAGGATTAGTCTATTAAAAATCCTGAGGGAATTATCATTTCATCAATGATGTGTCATGCAGTTCCCATTATGGCATATGATTGTGCTATAACAGGTGATTTGATTATCATACCCATGATTTACTTTTATGAAATAATTGATATGGATTTTCTTTATAATTATGATGCAAAAATATTTTACAAGAATAAATAAGTTAAAATTTTGTAGGATGATGTGGAATCCCTTATCATTAGGGTAGAAACATCACCCTCTGATTCTCATCTCGATCCACCCATAGTAGCTCTACGAATTCAATTCATGGGGAGGATGAGAACTTGATATCTATGAGTGAGGAAATAAATTTTCAAATTGAGGATGTACCTAGTGTGAAAGAATATATTGATGTTTTTCTAGAGGGTATACTTGGAAATCCTCTATAGTGCGAAGTTGAGTTCTTAGTTGATTTAATTCTTGGTTCAACACCAATATCAAAGAGTCCTTATAGAATGGCTATGGTGGAATCAGAAAATCTGTAGAAATAAATAGAAGAATTGAGTGATAGAAGATTTATTCTCCCTATTGCTTCTCTATGGGGATCCCCTATTCTTATTGTTTAAAAAGAAAGATGGATATATGAGGTTGTTCATTGCATTCAAGGAGATCAACGATATAACAATAGTGAACAAGTTTATCCTACCAGACATTGATGTTTTATTTGATCAATATCATGGAGACCAGTAATTTTTAAAGATGAACCTTCGATATAGATATCATTAGTTTCATGTGATGAAGGAAGATATTCTAAACATGACATTTCAAGATAGGTATGGGAAATATGAAATTATAGTATTTTGTTTTGGACTGACTAATGCACCCTCTATCTTCATGGATAGAACGAATATTATTTTCATGGAATATCTGGATTATTTTTTTGGGATTTATTGATGATATCTTGTTATAATCCAAATTCTATAGATATCAGGAAAACTAGTAGAGCATTTTTCCAAAGACTCATAATAGAAATTAATTATATGGGATGTTTAAAAAGTATGAATTTTGGCTTCAATAAATTTATTTTCATGTCCATATTATCTCTAAGTATTGAATATACATTGATACAATGATGAAAAAGGTTTTTCCAGCTGGGCCTAGAAAAATGAACATAAATAAGGTACATATTTTTATTGGTTTAGAAGGTTGTTTACAAAATTTAATTCAGAACTTCCCCCGATTAGCTAACCTGTAAAACATGATTAATCGTAAATGGGTTGTGTTTATATGGAAAGAATAATGTCAGGATTGTTTTGAGGAATTAACTAGGAGATTAGTAAATTCTCCAATCCTAAATCTACCATCGGGAAATGATGGGTTTGTATCCTATAATGATGCATCAAAGAAAGGACTTGGTTGTGTACTTATGTAGAATGATATGGTTTTTGAATTTGAATCATGGTAGTTGAAAATTAATAAAAAAAATATCCTACACAGGATCTTGAGTTAGCAGCAGTAATATTTTATCGAAAGATATGGAGACATTATCTCTATGGTGAAATATTTGAGATATATAATGATCATAATAGCATGAAATACATCATCTTACAAAGAGAAATCAACAAGAGGAAATGGAAATGACTGGAGCTGCTCAAGGATTATGATTGTTCTATTAACTGCCACGTAAGAAATGAAAATATGTAAGCTGATGTATTGCATAGGAAGGATCCTGGAGTTATTAAAAAATTAGAATTTACATAGATCATATGTATATGGATCTCGGTAGGATGGATATGGGAATCATCAATGAATGTGAAACATCATTACTTTTTAAATTGGTTTCCCAACAATCATTTTTAGAAATGATTCATTGTTATCAATAAAATGATGAGAACCATCCAAATAAAATTAATTCTATTAATGATGGGAAGTTATAAGAATTAATATATGATTATGGAATTTTGATGTTAGCAAAGAGGCATTGTGTTCATGCTATACTAGAACTAAAAAGTGTGTTATTGGATGATTCCCATAGTTCGAATTTCTCTCTTCATCCTGGTGGCACTAAAATTTATAATGATTTGAAGGATCATTTCTGGTGGGATAACTTGATGAGAGAAATTTAAGATTATGTATCAAGATATTTAGTATTTTAAAAAGTGAAGCCCGAACAACAAAATCCTAGAGGAGTCATAAAACCTCTACCTATTTTTATATAGAAATGTGATGACATCGCCATGGATTTTGTCACTGGATTACTTGAAACTCTAAGAAAGAATGATGTACTATGGGTAATTGTTGAATGACATAAGAAATCTGTAAATTTCCCTACTATAAGGTATGATTTTACACTTGAATACCCTGCACGAGGATATATCAATTACGTTGGGAGACTTTATGGAGAACATCTCTCAATTTTGTCTGATGCTGATCAATGATTTAAATTGAAATTCTGGAACAGTCTTTAGAATGATTTGGATACTGATCTTAGTTTGTGCACTACTATAACCCAAAAAATAACAGCCAATCATAAAGGATGATCCAAGCATTAGAAGACATGTTGAGGTAATTCTAACTTTATTTTCAAGGTATCTGGGATTAGTATTTAACTTTGGTTGAGTTTTTATACAATGATAGTTTATATTATAGAATTCATATGGAACCATATGAATAATTTTATGGGGAGATATTTTGTACACCAAGATGGTGGGATGAAGTTAGTGAAAAGAATCTTGTGGGTCCACAGCTTGTGGGGGAAATAACAGCAATGTTAAATACTATTAAAACCCATATCCAAGACATTCAAAGTAGGCAAAATAGATTTAATAATAATCAAAGGGATTTTTAATTTCAAGTGGGAGATCTTATTTTCTTAAATGTATCTCCATGGAAGAGTGTTATAAGATTTGGGAAGCAAGAGAAACTGAGCCTCAAATATATTGGCCCTTTGGAAATTTTAGAGAGAATTGGATCTGTGTATTATTAATTAGAAATGTAACCTAGCATGTATAAAGTACACAATTTATTCCATGTAAAAATTTTTTTAAAGTACATTCCAGACCTAATGCAAGCCCTCACATCTAAAGGTATAGAATTGCAACTCGGCTTATCTTACTATGAAGAGATTATTCGCATTCTGGACATTATAGAGGAGGTGTTAAGGAATCAGATGACTAGGCTGGTAAATATAATTTTAAAAAATGATAAAATTAATGAGGAAATGTGGGATTGTGAGGAACATATTATAAAGACCTACCCTATTCTTTTTATGAGGTACAATTCTGGTAAATTCAAGGATAAAAATTGTTTTATGTTGGGGAAGAATGTAACACTCCAAGGATTTTCCAATAAATTTATTTTAGAAAGAATTAAATAATGAGTCTATGTGAAAAAAACACTTTGATATTTTTAGGAGATAGTTATAACATATCCATTAGAAATAATTTTCCCACATTGATTATTTGAATTTTGAAAAAATGACATACATAGTTTCAATCAGCAGGATATTTAGAGTCTGATAAAATCAACCCACATTTTTGATGAATAGTAACATTAATTCAAGAATAGTAACATACCCTTATGAATAGTAACATACCCTTTAAAATATTCACTTCACCCATGTGAGTATAAAAAAAATATTGGCCCATATAAATGAGAGTGAATATTTTAGTATTTAATAATTAAGTGTTGAAATTTTTGTGAGAAATAAATATCTTATTAAAATTTTAAATTATTAATTTAATCAAAATTAAATTAATATTCATAAAATTTATTCTTAAATAAAAATTTTATTTTTCTATGAATTTAGGATATCTTATTGAGAGATCAGTTAATTTTTAAAAAGTATTATAAAATCAGTTTTAAATTTTAAAAATGTATTTTTGAAGAAAAAAAATATTTTAATTAAATATTAATTTTCTCTGATATACAAATTTATTTTGAAGAAAAGCAGTGAATTTTTGAATTTTGAACATTAAAAAATGGTTCGGGTGAATTTGTCTTATTCTTCCAAAATACATGATCTTTTGGTTAATAATGAAATTCGATAATTTATGGTATATGCGAAATTAATGAAATTCAACATCATGATTGAGTCATGGATGATATAAATGACCATTGGATCGAACTCAGAAGAACCTAATACTATTTTGAGTCACATGAATTAGAACTATTCATTATCTTGAGCCAAAAATAATAAAATTTTGATTTAAATAATGGAAAACACCAACACTTCTCCACTATAAAAGCCACTTATCACTTCCTCTTCTCTTTACACTTCTCAAGACTTGATCCTTGAAAAAATTATATTAAATTATCTTCCCAAGATCCTACCAACGTCCAAAATCACTAGGCCTCATAAGAGGACAATATACTATCCTCTAATGAGCCTCTCAAAGAAGATAAAATCCAGAGGAAAATTCTTCTTTTCATTTCCTTTATTTTCTTTCAAGTTCCTTTTTTTATTTTTCATTCCACACATCCTTTCCTCAAAATATTATGATAAATCCAGTACCATATATATAATTTTTTTTATAACAATGTAATAATTCCACACCAACTTTCATTTTTCCTTCTTTTAAAGTAGAAATGAAAACAACGTCCAAGTTGTGTTAACATATCACATTCAAGAACGATGGGTTTTCAACATCTATTACCATCTTTAATTCTGGTTATGAGACAATATATATTTTGGAACAATATAATAATATATTTAATATACACTATTTCATTTTTTTGAATCATTTTTACTCATGTTATCAATTTATAATATAAAATGACTTTGTGGTGATTTAAAACCCACCAAATTAATCAAATCATTTATCATTAAAATTATATCTACTTATTCATCCTCACCCAATGTAACACAATTAATTGTATGATAATTTAACCATTGTTATGATTATTAATAATATATAACATAAAATCAGGAATTCAACTCTCATCTTACATTATCATAATTACAAACGAACCGATCAAGAAAACTAATGAAACGAGCACTCACAAACGATGATATTGAATCTATTAACCCATATAAATGACCATAAAGGAAATTAATATAATTATACTAAATAAAATACTTATCTAATAGGTTGTTAATTATTTTATTATTAATTATACTTTTATATTCCCGGTCCTTATGTTCCACAGAAGAACTTATTCGGACATAAGGTAATGATTTTCAACTCGAACAACCACTTTCTTTCAGTTTACTCTTTGTCTATATTAACCATAATTAAATTATTATTTATTATTTTATACTCATGATAAATTCTATTTTAACATTATATATATATGTACCAACTAGAATCCTTCACTATTTTAATAATTTATAAATGTTTTTAATGGTTTATTGAATGATTCTTCTGGAAATAGAAGCTCAATTCAAGGGAATTTATTGAAATCTTAACTTTTATTTTCAAGTTGTATTGTTGAACTTATGTATGTATCTAGTTTTCCAAAACTCAAAAAATATTTTGTTCCTTTGGGAAAATAATTACTTGAAATCATGCCAATGTAATAAAATAATGGACAGGCTTCGGGAAACTGTGGTAGGGCCTTTACATTTTTTGAATTAAAATTTTACATTACTAATATAAAAATAAAATGTTAGTGATTATTTTTTTTCAAATTTGGAAAATGGAATATAATAATTTTCCATAGATATGATGAATGACTTTTAATGGAGAAATTCTATTTATGAGGGGTAGAATATAACATCCCAAAAACCTTTAATCATAGTTTTTTTATTAATTAGTATTCACAATTTGAATTTAATATTATTGTGTAGTAATATGTGACAGTAAAACTAGTAAAATATTCATTAAATATTATAAATAAAAATTTAACATATATTAATGAACATTTAATTTTTTATTTTAACTAGTATGTAATTTAATATTTTATTTAAATAAATAAATGATAAGAATATTAATATATAATAATATATATATTTATTCTTTTGATAAAAATGATAAATTTATGGTTAGAATTTTTTTGGTGCTTTTAAATATATATGAATTTATAAATATACATATGTAAAAAATATGTTAATATTTATATGTGTTAAATTGAGATAATAACCATGGACACACACATATATAAGTATGTACGTATAAATACTTATTCATATGTGCAATTTTTAGAAATAATTAAGGTAATGTTTGTATAAAAAAGTTATATACTTTTATTTAATATATACATATATATGCAATATATATATATATATGATTTTATATTCTAAATATATACCCACATATTTACGTGGTTTATTGAAAAATAATTATTCTGATATATATACACACATGAAGAATGATCCTTATGTTTTAAGAATTTTCTTGTAAAAAAATATAGTGATAATATAAATACATTATATATGTTTTTCTTGAAATTATAGATTAAAAAAAACCAATTAAAAAAATTATAAATGAAAAGAATGGGGGATAGTGGGGTTCAATGTAAGGATCCCATATATGCATATAAAATCATTGAATCATATATACACATCATATAAGTATTGTATATATACGTGTGTGTGTGTGTGTTACAATACATATAGGTTTAAATGAATATATATATACATAGTAATTAATTATTGTAAAAAGTGAAAAATATATATATAAAGACATATATATAAGTAAATAGAAGTGTATGTGATGTGAATGCGAAGAAAAAAAAGAATTGTGAGTGGTGTGTGTGTGACGAGAGAGACAAAAAGAAATGAAATTTTATATAAAGATGTTCATATATATACATATATCATAAAATTTGTATTTAATAAACATATAAGTTAAAAATGTTATGTTAAAATATAATAACTAATATATTTGTTATATATATGATAAAAATAGACATTTATATGCATTGTATGTATATTGTAGAATATACATACATATAGGTATGTATATAGACATGAGAAGTATGTAAAATAATAACAATAAACAAATAATATATATATTGTGAAGTTTGAGACATTTAAGTTCCAAAGGGAGAAAAAAGTTATGTATATATAAAAAATGATAAAAACCTTATATATATATCTATATATCTATATATAGAAAAGTTTATGTTCATATACAAATACATATAAGTTATGAATGAAATATTAAATTATAATTATCATTAATATACACTATAAATATATATGTTATTTACATATTTGCTGTTATATATATTTCTCTATATATAATAAGTTAAATTTTCTAAGGGTTATAGAATAATTAAAAAACAAAAAAAAAAGGATAATAATAATAAAAAAATCATCATAAAAAAATTTAGTGTCTAATTCCCCCTTATTTCATAGAGTTTCAAAATAATGTTTTTTTGAAATAGTAAAGAATTAAATGATTTTTTAATCATTCAAGGCTTATAAATAAGAGTCCTTCCTTAGCTTCTGCACCCAACAACAAATTCTAATATTCCCTGGGAAAAAATATGTCTGTTGCTCTAATCGTTTTGATAGTGATGGGTGAGTCTTTTCTTTAGGGAAGGTGGTTCGACATGGTTTAGAAAAAGGATAATTACAAGACAAGTCTAGTTAGTAGTTTCAGGTAACGAGATATATTATTTTTATATTATAAAACTATTGTTTTACGTATATATTAATATGATTATATTTACAAAAATTTATTATTTTATGTGTGTAAGATATTTTAAATGGATTATATTTTTTAAATTCTATGGTTTTATTTTACTAAAATACAATTTTCAATAAGATATCTATTTTAAATGAATTACATTTTTTAAAAAATATATTATGTTAGAAAATAGAATTTTATAATTTTTAAAATCCAATTTCAAATGTATAAGTATACATGTTTTTTTGTAATAAAATTATTTAAAGAATCATAAAGGTATCTTCTAGTATTAAATCTATCAATATATATGAAATATTTCAACTAAAAATTTTGGATGTAGCACATATGTAGAGGTGTGGCCATGTACTATGTATGCCACTAAAAATACATGATATAAATTTATTTCCATATAATGGGTTCCTATTAACATAAATAAATATATATATATATGTATATATATAAATGTATATATATATATATATATAATTTTTCATTGTTATATTTTAAAAAGATTCAAACTCCATTGGAAAATAAAAAAATATTAAGGTCATAAAGTTTTTAAAATAAATCACCTGGAATTTTTAGAAATGATTGGGGTATGGGTAGTTATTCCAACCCTCCATATGGGGTAGGCCCTAGATGGCCTTAATTTCTCTCAGTGGAAAGATGAGTTATTTTCCCAGATTTCATAGTATTTTCAAAAAATTCATTAAATTATTTTATTAATAAAATTATTTCCAATTATTTTCAATGATTATTATATTATGAAAAATGTTTTCAAAAATTAGGATTTAAAATTCGTTTGAATTTTTATATGTTTATGAAAAGTATTATCTAAGATTATGTATTTTTGAAATCTAAATATTATAATTTCAGAAAATTATTTATAATATATTTGTAATTGGTATAATTTTTTATCAAACTTTTTTAATAAATATTTATAAAATTATTTTCAATAGTTTTTTAAAACACATTACATGGAATTATTTTACTAACTCTACATTTAGTTTCTTAGAGCATCATTTGAAGTTTTAAAGGAGTTTGTCTTCATCAAGGAGTTAACATGAGTTATGTAAAAATAGATATGTATTTATAAATTATTTAATCTATAATATGTTGTAATAATTTTTACTTTTCCTCTAAAGCGAAGACTATAAAAGATAATCATATATAATGTGGGCTATATATATTTTATTTTTATTTTTTAAATGAAACTTTTTTTTTCTGATATCCAATAATGGAGGTATAGAGTATTTACATATGTAATTAATTTTCTATCAACCTATCCTTGCAATAACATTCCTAGGTTTATACTTATTATTACTATCATATGTGCAATGTTTAACCAATATAAGTATATTAAAAAGGCCTCATTTTATAATAAATATTCATGGAAAATATATGATTTCAGAGAAAATAAAAATTAATTTGTAAAATGATATACAATGTCAACTATGTCTCTCTAAATTAATTTAAAATCCCGTGCCTAACAAATGTTATTCAATCTACCGACACAAAACTCTATTTTTCCATTAAGAACACTATTTATTTTGGGGTGTATGTTTCTATATACTCAAGAAAAATACAATTATTATTAGTGTAAGATTTTAAACATTCCCATATTATATTAATATATGATGTAAATTTTAAATATCCTGAATAGAAATCCACACTCATGTTTTTCTATTCTATGAAATTTTTTTATCTTCTTGATTCCAATTTTTTTCTCAAATGCAAGATGAATTTGATCATTGAAATTTCATTAAAAAAATATATCTTATTATCTATCTAATTTGGCTTTATATTTTTTATCTATGAATGATATAATAATGAAACTTTTATGGAATTGATGATTGATCTATATTCTCATGTGTAAATAATTTATCATCTTACAATTTTGAAATGTATTATAAAAAATATTTATTTCAATTTTCATATTATTAGATTCACTTGTATCCCCCGCAATATTTTGTTTGTTAAAATTACTTTATCCAACAAGCCCATTTCATTTACATCATAAATCATTCCCATACTTCAAACTCATATAACATTACTTATTTAATAAGAATCCTTTAATTTCAACCAATATAAGTCCATTTATATTTGGATAATTAAAATTAAGAAATATTCAAGATATTCATTTGAAATTTTAATTTTTTAAAATCTTTAATCACATATTATATGAGACAATCTCTGAAGATCCAAATTCCATGGATTATTTTTCGTATATTCCTCTAATATTACTTACACAATATAAACTACATAATTTAATATAATTTTAAATTATAAATTATACTATAATTATTTATTATAAAATTATGTGAAAATATTGTAAAAATAAAAATGATCACATGACATAGTTAACAACATATTATATATAATTTATTTATAAAATGTAAGAAGTTCTTTAACAATATTTTTGATTTTAAGATTTATTTTAATTTCTATAATGAAACTCCTTTTATCCAAAAAAATCAAAATATAATTAAAATTTACAAAACTTATATGGTATTAAAGGGAATTCAAATTACCTTTCTAGGATCAATTAACATCTAGAAATCCCATAATAACCAAAAAATGGAAATCTTATTCCAAAACATATATGATTCTTTGTTAAGGACCTTACTGAGTTTTATTTTAATGAATTATATTTTAATATTGGTTTTGAAAAATAATTGAATTTAATGATATAATATTATTCAAATATATATTTAATATTGAAATTTTTTATTTTTAATATTTTATTTAAAAATTATCATTTCTATATAAAGAATATTTATAAATTAACACTTTATAGGTAAACATTTCACGTACATCCCCTCCTATTTAGTTGAGGATTTTTGTTCCACAAGAAAAGTCATTGATTTTTATTAAATATTCTAATAAATAATTTATATATTTTTAAATGATTTTATATATTTATTAATAATTTTTAATCTTTATTAAAACATTATCTAACTTGTTGAATAGATTTCTCAAAATTGAACATGAATATTAACAATTAATTTCTAGAATCGATTAACTTTCTCTATATTATTTAATGCATCTTTTCATTTGATAGATTCAATTTCAATAATTAAACAAAATTTCATCACAACATGACATGAAGCCCTTAATATGATATTTAAATTCATTAATATTTATTATGATTTATTTACCATACCATTGAACATATTTTCTGCATGCTCACTTGAAGAATAAAATTCAATTTCGCTATATTAACATTCATCTTCGACTAACATACATAAAAAATCTATTTATCATTTCATTTTAAAATAATTCATTAATTTTCCTTTTAAGGAATATTTCACTTATTGAAACTATTTTATTTTTCCCTTGAAAATATTTTCCACCATTAATCTTTATTATTATTGTCATATTCATAAAATATATTTATGTTTACCATAACTTATAATATAACAACATTGATGAATAACATTTTAGGTGAATTCAATGTATATCCACCATTTATGTTTTAAATATTTCTTTAGATATATAACAAAAATATGTATATGTATCATTAACATCCTCAACATCATCGAAATCAAAATTTTATTCAAAAATAACATCCTTTATAATTTTCATAATCATCATAGTCTTAAAATATAATTAATTATATTAAAATAATTAATATTAAACAGGTTACATATTAATATTTCATGTGCTATAATGATACTATATAAATTTTAGTGGTATGCATTCAAGTCTGGATCTTTTTAGGTGTATAAATTTACATAAAATTAATCCAAAAAATGTAAAGTATCTTATTATGAAAAATTTTATTTTTTATTTTCTCTATATCTTATGAATGAAAATAAACATAAATGAAAAAATATAAAAAATTCATCCAATGTTTTTTCTTCATGCATATAAAAATTGTCAAAAAATCACCATTTTGTAACTATTAATCCCTGTTGAATCGTGATACCCTTATATACTATTATGTTTATTGAAATTAATTGCTTAAATCTCTATTTCTATCAATTTAGTGACTTAATTTTTATTATTTGATCTTAAAATTTAATTTCCTGATCGACCATAATTAACTAGGGTCTTTTATATCTATATTCATCAACACATCATTTTCCACCAAAATAACATAACTAATGGATACAATGCCTATACCATCCTAGGATAATTGAAAACAAATATGAGATAATATATTACCTATAAATAGTATGTCATGTAAGAATATATTTATATAATTAGAATAAACCAAACATAAAATGATTTGTATCAAAGGATGTTTTTAAATTTAATATTTGGAAGATATTTTTAGGGATGGAGGACGGATTTGAAGGATGTATTATATATGTTTGTTTTTTTGGAGTGAATAATGATTTTAGTTAACTTATCAAAAAAATATTTCATGGAGTAAAATTATATAGGTTCCATCGGGAACCCAATGAAGTTTCAAAGAGAGGGCGTTATCAATGGAGACCAATGGTTCCTAATAGTGGGGTACCATGTACCAAATATGTTGATACGATGTTTTATTAATTTTAATTAAATATAAAATTCGTTTAAATGAACACACTACCTCACCCATCAATCATTATATTCAATATAAACAGAGTAAGGTATCTTATTTACCCATCATTGATTATTAATTTTTAATCCCTTATCCTTAAAATCATATATATTAAATGATTTTTTTGTGAATATGTATCTCTTGTAGTGAGTCTATAATTTCACATCCACATTCATTCAATTTACACCACTATCATTTTTGTACCATCCCAAATTCATAATATTTTATTTGTTCTTTATAAACTTATAATTTTATCATTTAAGGGAGATTCAAGTAATTATTATGGATCTATTTTATAAATTCACTACACGGTGGGTGGAAAATTGGCGTTTATCTATATTTATATTCATTTTCATGTATTGTATGATGGAATGTTGCGGTAAGTTGATTTTGTTAAGAAAATTGGGCAGTATGACCATTTGTTTCTTATAAGGCTATGTTATCCTCTTCAGAACCATGAGTGTCATACCATGAATGGTGTGTCATGTTTAATGGATATACACGTATTAAAATATTGGATGAGTCCCTAATATAAATTAAACTAGTAAATTCAGAGTGTTTTGAACCATTAATTATGTATTATAGCTTTGTGAGTTCATAGGGAATAATTTTCAGCAATTCGATGTAAATTAAGAGATTCTATTAGGGAATGGTTTGAGTAATTTTTAGTTTATTTGATTGAAACATTATCATTGATAATGAAATTGACTTACTTGAGTAGGAAAGAATGTAATGGGTTCCATGGAGAGTTATAATACATTATTATGGCCCTAAGAGAGTGTGTTGGATTAATAGTGGTTTGATATGGAATTTTAGTCCCTTTGGTTATGTTAAATATTGAATTCATGTGAGTCAGCATTATATCCATTGTAATAGTATATTTTTTATGGTATTCCAAAGGATATTATATATCGAAATAGTAGAAATATTTGATATAATTTTTATAAATATAGATGAAAAACATTGAGATTATAGGGTTCTTTGTTTAATGAATCCATCATAGACTATTGGGTTTTGAGTTTTGAAACATCATGGGGAGTTAACCCCATTTATCTTATTTTCATATTAAATATTATGTTTTTTAACCCATAAGTTGGTATGGATCATAAATATAAATGGGTTTATCTTTTAAACAAAGTTTTTTAAAATTTAAATATGTTGAAATTAATTAGATGACTTATTTTTTTGAAAGAGTATATTTCAAAATTTCGAAAACATTCATTTTATGAATATGATATGTTTTATTTGGTGGAGAAGGAAAATTTTCATTCCATAGTTTATATCACACTATGTTAAAATTTATTTATGTTTTCAGGTGTTTTTTTAGACTCAATATATATATATGCATCCTTCATATATTATACATGATATTCCCATCAAATGAAAATAGGATTTTATCATGTTATATGTCATATATAATTATTTATTAAGTATCATATTACTTGAATATTTATCCTAAGGGATATATTAATAATATAACAATCATTTTCATATTTATTATGATAATATTTTTAACTATTCACCAGGTTATTAGTACATTGGCCATTTTTGATAATGATAGTGTCTTAGCTCAAGAACACTAGCTACACATTAAACACAAACACACAAATATATATATATAACAGGAGATCATTAAATGTACCCAAAATTACTATTATTTAGGGTTTCAGTTTATGGGGACCCATTCATTCCTTTTCCCACTAGATAGGTTTTTTTAGTTCCAAGAGATTCCCTTACTTATGTTATAGGTCCAATGGTACCCAATGTGCCCCATTAATAATTTGAATTTTAAATGTCTTCCCAAACAATACATAACAATAATATCTAGATTTAGAATGGTTTGATGCTGGTAGAGGCCGTAATTATTTCCAAAGTGATTTACTAATCACATGGAAACCTAATTTCAATTGTTGTATTTACTATTTTTATTTTGTTATAAAAAGTAACTACTAAGGATTTTTTGACTCATTCTGTACCTTTTTTTGATAATTTTTAAATTAGTCAATATCATGAAATCACTCATTAATAAACTGTTTAATGTTAGGGACACCATTAGTGATGTTCCACTGAGATATACTCCCACCCTACATATTCATGTCTAGGAATATATAGTTTCAATTCGATAATTTCATTTATTAGATGATAAATGTATCTCATAACATCTTGGATACTTTGTGGACTAGTGATTGGATGTCAACTTTTAGGTTAGGACTTTGTGAGGTGTTGAATTATGTGTTTCCATTTTTGTCTAGTGGAATGTTTGTAACAGTTCTATGTCAATTTATTTTTTTTCGAGAGTTTTCTTGAAATTTTATTTTTTATTAGAATATAAAATTTAATATTCATCTAATATTTTTTTATTATATAAAAATTTATAAATTCTTACTATTAAATTATATTTATAAAAATTACTCCATCGAATATTTTTGTTATTTTATTTTGGGAGGTATCCAATGTGCATATAGGCCATGAAGACTTTTCATTAGAATCTTTAATTGATTTGGATTTTAACTAAATGGGGGATAATTACCCCCAATGGTACATTTAAATACAATATCATTGTTTATAACCCCTATTGATGGGGAAATATTTTTATACCAATTTGAAATATATGTGGCTTCCATTCATGGAATATTTCTTGAATAATTTTACTTTTATTTAAAATATGTATTTTTGAAATATTATTTATAACAATTTAATTTTTTTGAAAATATTTGTTTTATTTTTTTTAATTTGTTTCACATTTGTTTAGAGATTAATTATTTTTTGAAACATTATTTTTTATCATTCATTGTTTGTTTTAGTCATAGGTAGTTAATATATATATAATTTATTTATTTATTTCATCTATTTTTTTTAAAGATATTATATTAAGTGTATTAAATTATAAATTGTATTTTAATAAATTTATTTTTTATTGAGTTGTTTATAAATAATTAATATTTTTTTCAATTCTAATTTAATTGAAAAATAATTTTATTTTATATTATTTTTTATATTATTTTTTATTCTGAATATTTATCATAGCATATAAGCTCCATTTTTTATTATTTAAATTTCAATATATTTTGAATTCATGTTGCCAAATTTTCATGCTTCTATATTTCCATTTTTAATCACTTTCATGTAATTAAATTTTGAGATGAACTTATATAGCCAAATTGGAATAACATCTATTTAGTATATTTGAAATAATTTCCATTTTATCCAAATTTCAATCCGATCCACATATATATTGTTTCCGATACAATGACATATTCAATTTCCATATAGCAGAATTCACGTTGTGATTTAATCAGTTATGTGAATTTCACATACCCTATTAACCAAAATATGATGGAGACTTCAAGGCCATTCTAAAGACTTCTCTAGAGAGTAAATTGAGTTGCCGAAGACATTATATAGACTCAACCCTATATTACCAAATACTTTGATGTATCTGATGAAGTAGACTAAAATCAAGATAGGTGCCACCATTGATTTCCCATCCCTCACCACAACCGTTGAATCTGAGATTTCAACAAATGGGATAGGTTGATAGTGAATCAACATATCAAAATATAACCAATATAACCATTTTCATAGTTATGATGAACCAAATCTAAAAAAATACATGAATGCATACCAACAGATATTCAATTATGTGGATGAAACCACATAAAATAAATGTATGATATGATGAAGCCTATCAAATATTATGGTTTACCATTCATTAATGTTGACCAAGATGGATAAATATTCCATTGATAAAGAGGATAAACATCATCCATAGGCCACTATTTTTGTAGATTAATAGTTTTCTTCCTAATGAACTATACCACCACCACCATTTATGATGTTGATATTCCATCATGAACCTCCCCAGTGAGCACAATTTAATCTGAAATCCAAATAATATGTTGTGCATGATGAAATGAACAATGAATCATAGATTCAAATCAAGTGGAATTGAAACTAAATTCCATTTTTATGAAGATTTGATCCAAAATTTTCTTATTTGATAATGGTTAGCGAATTAGTTGAGAAATGAGATGTGTGTTGAGGAGGAGACAGAGGCATGAAATTATGGCTACTAATAAATTTCATTGCCATCATATCTATATAGAAAATTCATGGATTCATATTGGAAATGTGAAAAAATCTAGTACACTGAGAAATCACATAGTAGAATTGGGTACACATGATGATTTGGTAGATGATCTTCTACTAGAAAAATATATACATGACTAGTTAAATATATTTGAAAAAATGATGGCATTGTAGAATGGATATAAGGGTTAATAAAACTGGAGTAAATTTTGAATTTTAAATTTGTCTACGTAGTGATTTTTTAATTAAATTAAATTGGAATATAATAAAAGGAGAATTTATAAAAACATTATATTTAATTAGATAATGGACTGTAACTCAGAAAATTTACAAATTAGAGTGATGAGGGAGAAAATTAGAAGACCCTCTAGAGAGATTCTACTACTTCTGTGGAAGATAAAGGTTTAATTTCTCTCATGCTTTGTGTTCATATTCATCAACGTTTGGTTGTGGCCAAATCTTACAATTTCATTTTGATATTTTGTTCTGAGCAACAATTTCTTGATCATATTTCTATAACTCACATTCATAATTTTATTTTCTGAATATTTAATTTATTTTTAATTATCATTTTTTCTATTACTTAATTTTATTGTATTTTTCATTCATCTTATGATTAAAGCATTTCAAATTATAGTGTATTTTAAATGTTATCCAATATAGTGAGGATATCAAGTATAAATGTTATTGTTTAAACATTTCAATTATAGATTTAGCATTATGAGAATAATGTGATCTAAATTATTTCATTGTGCTCAGTGATCGTTCAATGCATGAATTGGATCTTAATGAAAGGTGGCCAACAGCTAAGATTTTTGTTCATAACATTGAAATTTCAATATGAATCAGATGAATTCATTGATATTTTAATTCAAAAATTGATAGAGTATCAGTTTCAATAATTTCAAGTGATAATGAAATATAGATCACTTATATCTATAGTATTTAACCACTTCTCTCTTATTTATTAATTTTATGCTTATTTTTCTGCTTCCTTAGTTTCAAAATTTTAATTTAATTTTGATTCAAATTCATATTAGAATTTTTATGGTTACATAAATCCCATAAATAAAAATAATATTACTAATAATAAAAACAATAATCATGATAGGTAACTCTATAGTTTCATACTCATTGGGATATAACCTTCGATGTTTTTAAACATTATTGATTAATGATCAAAAAATGATGATTAGTTGAATGAAATTGAAAACCATTAAATCCAACTGGTTAAATTATTGTAGAGGGTTCAAAAGTTTGAAAAAATGTTTAATAATATATATCACCAAAATAAGATTTTAATAATTATTTTTTAAAAAATATATTAAAATTCGATTACATGTCCAATAATAATTTGAAATTTGTTAAAACTAAAAACATAGATAATCATATAATCACAATAGTTGTAAAAAAATCCATTGAATCTAAAAATATATAAAAAAACTAGCCATTTTAGAAAGTAACATGAAAAGAAAATAGCATAAATAGTGAAGTTATATCTGACATAGGAATCATTGATGAACAAATAACTTTAATGGAGCTCATTGCTCCTTACATTTAGAATAAAAAAATTTCTTATGATACCTAGACATAGCCCCATGTTTAAAACTGAGATATGGTTAGATACATAATCAACCCATATTCTATGGGATACTAGCTGGGAATCCCCAAAAACATATATAACAATTTAAAATCTTGTGGATCATAATGAAAATTCAAAGAGTCAGTGAAGAATAGATAATGTTGGGGTATATACACTTTTATTTATATGTGGTTGATAAGGAATTCTTATACTACTCTCATTACACATCATTATGGAGTTAGAACCATCTCAATAATAATTTCAGTGAAATTTGTTTCTCATCCTCTAGGGATTTCTTTTTGAGAAAAGACATATATTAAATTAGGCTATTATAAGGGGAATGATTGTAGGAGTACTAAGAGAAACTTAAGAAACATTGTACTGGTTACCTTCACTAGAACATTTGTAACCATCACTTATCCAATATTTTTTTGAGGGATTATTTTTTATGGAATGGAGCATGAAGGGTGTTATGGTATGAGGATATCCAGTTGAAAATTCAATCACAGATGCTTGGAACATCATTTTGAGCATAACCTAAAATTCACCACCATTCGGTACAAGGGGCTTGATCCATGAAAAAACTATTATAAATGTTTCTAAATCCAAATTTGAAATTAAATGAATAGAGTGTATGCTATGTGATATTTCTAGTATGATGAAATATATCTACCTTACTATGTCCCTCAAAAACCACAACCTGATCTAGTTTACACCATTTATATTCACTGTGGAATTTTTTCTTATATTGATCATTTTGATTATAAATTTCCAAAATTCCAAGGTACATATGAATCATGTAGTAAAATATTTTCTAGAAAATCATTATTTAATAATCTGAGTATATAATTCCTAAACAATAATATGAAATATGTTCCTTTTCAATGTAATCAATATTCCAACTAAGGATATAAATACCAACGAAACAATAGATTTAGGCCCAATGATCAACGAAATATGAATTTATACCCCTAAAATTTTGATCACCAACCTAGCTATGAAAAAAATAAATATGGAAACCATGATTTGAGAAAATTTTTCAACATTTTTTTAATCAAGAAAATAAAACTAAAAAAATAAAATTAATTAAATGAATAAAAAATTTAAGAAATATTTAAAAAGAAACAATATATTTCCCAAAAAAAGTGTTGATTCAAAACATGTTATCTCAAATGGGTTAGATGGAAACTGATACTAGTGGTTAGTACAATAAAATATGCATTTTTATAACTTCATAATATGATGTAATGTTGAGGGAAATAGAGAATGTTGTTGAAATAATTCAGAGAAGTGGAACAAACTATAAAAACCCTCTAGCTAAATAGAATAAAAGTCAAACTGAAAAAAGAAATTTATACTAATGAAATAAATTTAAAATCAATTGATGAAATCAATAAACTTTTAGGGACCTAGAAATTATAAAAAAATATCTATTTCCTAAATAATTGTTTTTACATATAATATAACATTATACACATACAATTTATAGAAGAACCAAAAAAATTATATCCTTAATAATTTTCATTACAATATATTTCTATTCAACAGATTAAAATGACAAACATTACAACATGAAAAAAATAGAAAATTGAAAATCTAACATTGGAAAATATGGATAACCTGAATATGCTAGAATCATCTACACCAAAAAAAACTATAGAAATAAAAAAAATACTATTAAACCATGAAACATATTAAGAAAAAAAAAACATACGATTAATTATTGACAACTTTTAGTGAATGATTGAAGTGGTATTTATTAGGTATATAGGGATATTTGGCCTTTGGGATTCAACTATTATATTAAAATTGTTCAATATTTCCATTTGTAATTTTGACTATTGGAAACTATATGCCTGGGTGATAATTTGACCATTATAATCATTGTCTATTAGTTGTGATGATAGAGGATAATTGGTCTTGAATAGAGAAACAATGGCCTGAACAAGTAGAGCTATAGAATTTGAAGCCCATTTGTCCAAACATTATAAGGAGGTAGCATCGAGTTATTTCTCCATTGACCAAGGCCATTATGAGATCCAATAAGAGATTCTTGACCAAAATTTATTATTACAGAAGTTCATGTTAAAGGAGATTACCACTCGGTTGATGTTAGAAGAGCCACCCCTAGAACTGCACAATCGCACATCGTACCCTTAGGGTGTATGTGGGTGTAATAAGAGGTTATGTGTCTTGGGATTAGATACATAAACTATTATTTCCTTTGTATAATTTTATTATTCCTTTAATTACTTTTAATAATAGTTTTGGATATATATATATATATATATTTAATTTATACAAATTTGATAAATTAATTTTTGTTTTAATAAAACATTATTATATATGTTTTGAAATAATATAAATATTTATTATAAACAAAGTTATACTGAAAAATATTTTTTTAATTTAATTTTTTTAAAGCACTCTTAATTAAAAAAAATTATTTGATAATTTTATAATGTTATAGGAATTTTTTATAAGTGTTAAAAATATGACTATTCTTTAATAATTATTATTTTAAAATAAATTAGGTTTTTAATATTTAAATGTAAAACCTTTTAAAGATATAAAATTATTCTGATAAAATAATCACTATATTCGAAATAATCACACTAAAATATTGTTAGTTTGCATTTATGAGAATTTTCAAAAATACATTATTTTTCTGTGAATAGAAAAAATAGAGTTTTCAGTTTTCGATATGTTTTATGACTTCAGATTTTATTCATAATGATATAATAATTAATTAAAAAAAGAAATGACATAAAATTTGTTAGTTTATTAATAGTAATTATTCTAGTATATTTTAATCAATTTGCAAACCTATAAGAGACTTTCAAAAGTTTAAAAAATAATATTCGATTTTGAAACGTTACTGTATTGAAAATTTATTTTCCTTGATATAAGAAGTATTAAAAAATGGATTTCGGTTATTTGGTATTAAAATAAAGAAAATTATGACTCAAATTTCCAAAACCATGACAAAAACCCAAGTGTAAGATAATGGTATTTAATATTTAAAAATTTATACCTCCAAGACATATATTTCGAAATTATGAAATAATTCCATTACTTTTTCTATAAATACGCACAAAATCAGGCATTACCCTTCACTCCCAATACATACTCAATGAATATCTGGTGATTTCTCATAGAATGAGTTCCCCCAAGGTGTATTTGAGCCCCCATCATTCCAAACCTTTATGATTAGGAGGAAATCTTTGAGGTAATGGAAATCACCACATCCCTTGGCATTCAAGATCCATTTTTTGTGGAATGTATACTAATTTAAAAAGTGTTCTCTTTAAATATTTTATTATACCATTACTTTAATAATAGTCTTTTATTATTGGGGTACCTTTTCTCTCTCTCATTTTACCCTTTTCTAAAATCATGTATTATAACCAAAATTTTCTATAATTGTTAATTCAAATTTTTCTATGTTACATGATAAATTCTCATTTGTTTTCTTTTTTATGAATTTACAAACCTCTTCCTTATCCATTGGTAATCACGATGTTTTTAAATGAGTAATTTATTTATATATTTTCATTTTGGGAACCCAAATATCCATTTAGTGGGTTAAAATTGAAGTAATGATCATGTCTTTAAGGACATCTGTATGTCATGATTTTGATAAGATACCCAATATTTATTATCTATGGGATTCTAATGTAATGATTTGTTATGATGTATGTGTATCAGATTAATTAACCAAAATGAGGATTGAAATCGGATTTTTCTCTAATTCTATTGGTAATGAATTTAATTTCTATATATGTCATGTTTTATAATACCTTGGTGAATAACCATGTAAATTTTCATTTACATCACCTTGGTGATATAACATGGGGATATGCTTATGAATGTATCATTTAAATGTTGTATCCCTATTTAAATGTTATTATTCATATTATTATTATTTTTATATTCCTACAAATCATTAAATATTTTTAGGACTCATGATCTTATTGTTATGTCTCATGATAACATGCCTTATGTATCTCTTGATTATTCCATTCCTAGGATTGATTCTCACCCTTTCTAGTTCATTCCTGTCCCAAAGATTTGATATATAGTACAACTATCATAGGGTGAAACCATGAACATGTATTTCATGTTTATTTGAAGAATTTTTTATGTATTTATTTATTTATTATATTACTATTTTCCATGAGACTAAATATTTAAATACCAATTGTTTTTTCCATGTGATGAAATATTTATGTAATAAAAAGTAATGATTCCATTGTTGGAATTGATGAAGAGATTATTTATTTGTGGAATGGACTAAAAAACATTACTATGAACTATAAGAACATGTTGAAATATAAAAAAACATCCTTGAAATTTTCTTAGTGTTATTTAAGTGGTTTATATGAAAATATATCCCTCTTTGTAATCTACAAGTTGTTTTGTATTTGGTACATCGGTATATTGGGGTGACACCCAAAGACACCAAATTGATCAAGATACAATTAAGAGTTAGTGCACAATAACAGACGTAACTGTAGACTTGGTATGACACTCTTGGGGAACAAGTTTTTTTAATCATATGATTTTTATGTTCCATTATGATGGATATATAGAAAATAAAATTATAATCATAGAAAATTAATACAATATTTATAGTATATGTTTTAATATTTAAATTCCAATTAGAATTATATGATTTATAAAATTAAAATGTTCTCACTATGTCTTTACTCATTTACAAAAATGGGGGGAGATATGAGAAACCAAGTAAGATATCAGGGAAATGGATGATTAATTGAGGAACTTCAAATGGTAACTAAAATGGAAAATAACATCAGGACTGTGAATCAACCTACAAGAGTTATAAATAATAACAAGAATGAAGTCGATAGACAGGATTTACCATGAAGGGAACAAATTTCTATTCGGTAAGTTATTCTCAAACGACCACCGTCTTTTACTAGATCTAAAGACCCCTTGGTTTTGGAATAATGGATAACATCGAATGAAAATATATTTTTTATACTCTATTGTTAAGAGTTTTAGGAAGTCACCTTGGCAGTATACCAATTTGATGTATAATTTGATAAGAGATGGAAACTATTTAAAAACACAATGCCAAGAAGTGAGATTGATAATATGGTTTGGGAAGAGAGTAGGGGAATATGATTCAATAATGTTCTTCCATATTTGATGAAATGAAAAATATTTAAGGATTTTGAAGAGTTAATGTAGAAATAAAATGAAATATCAGGAAGCTATGGAATGAACATAATAAGGAATTATTGAAACACATCTAGTTTGTGTTTGGATCGTAAGGGAAAGGCTGATAGATTCTTCAGTGTACTAAGACCCCATGTGTTAGTAAATTTGGAAAAATTTCAATATTAAGTCTATGAGAAGATAGTGTGGATTTCTATGAAGTTTTAATTAGAGTTTATCGAGATCAAAGAGTTACATAGGTCGATTGAAAAGAATAGAGAAATTGATCAAATCTCAGGGAATAACATTTATCAAAGAAGGGGATAAAATAAAGTGAAACATCCCATGTGTAACCAATATGGGAAGATGCATTTTGGGAAATTCTTTCACAAGAGTTTAAATTGTAAAAAATTTGTTAGAGAAAAGAATATAGATCACACCTATCATTTTTATGTGAACTATAAGTGCCTAAACACTATTGAAAAAGGGAATACTTTTCAGCCTCATCCAGAAGATCTGTGCTTAACTTGTAGAAGACATGGTAAACTGTTTAATCATATCTAACTCTAAAATTATTGAGGGAAACCACAATCAACCTTAACATAGGATAAAGGATAAAATTTCATAAATTTATATAAAAAAATGATTTAGAGGCTCCAAATGATGTCGTATAAGGTGTAATCATTGTGCTCTGAAATTATTCAAGTACATTATTTGATTCTGTTTCAAAAAAATGATTTATTTAATCCATGTTTTAAAATAGTGTATAATCAATCCCTAAACTAGTATAAAGAGTGTTACCATTCAAGGATCCTGGAGGGATTGTCCTAGCATAAGAATAATCTATATAAACTCAAGTATTATATATTTCCCTTAAAATATCATTTAAAATATTCTAGTCATTCCAATGGTGGAATTCAACACTATACAACAGATGGAATGTATCTCAATGTATAATGAAATGATAAAAAACTGAATAATGTAAATTTTAGTATTCCCAAATACAAAACAACTACAATTATATTCAATAGAGTGATATCCCAAAATTGGATTTTCTAAAATCACCTCACATAGAAATATTTAATGAGATGATCTGTGTAGAGGAAGAAGGAAATGAGAGTTTAAAGATATAGTATATTCCCATAATTTTGTAATAGATGGAAATATTTCCTAAATAGATATATGGGCCTCCAATATAAATATAATTAAAGTTATCCATTGAACTCATACATCGATCCAAGTTGATATCAATTAGCCTGTATAAAATGAAAAATGTATAGATAATGGAAATAAAGAAAAAACAACATGATCATCTAGATGAAGGATTTATCTGAATAATTGGGTTTCCTTGGGGAGTGAATATTCACTTTGTCAAGAAGAAGTATGTCTCAATGTGACAATGTATTGATTATACTGAAACAAATAAGATTATAGTGAAGAACATATATCCTTTATAAAGGATAAGTGATTTTATTGATCAACTTCATGGGGAACAATTATTCTCCATGATTGAAATCAAATATATGTTTCATCAATTGAATGTGAATAAATAAGATATTTAATATAATTCCATCTGAACTAGAAATGGGGATATTTTATATTTTTGTTATTCCTTTTGGGATGATTAATTCACCTTCTATCTTTATGGATTTGATATTTATAATCACATAGGATGACCTTGAAAAATTCATGTATTGTTTTTTATGATATTATGATATACTCTAGAAGACATGGGGAGAAAAAGGATTATCTAACTGTTATATTGAATACTACGAGGAAGGATAAATTATCTGAAATTTTTTGAAAAAATGATTTTTGGTTACAAAATGTCTCATTTTTGGGGAACATTATAACCAGTGAAAGAATATCAGTTGAACCTTCAAGGTAAAAGGTTGCGGAGGAGTATCCATATACAACAATAGAAACTAATATTCATAGTTTCCTTGGTTTATAATTATATTATTGGAGGTTTGGAAAAAAAATCAGGGCCTTGTAACCCATTACCATGATAAGAAGAAATGAAGAAAAGTTCTTCTAGACAATGGAGTGTGAAGAATGTTTACATGAACTGAATAACATATCATTCATAGAACCTATTTTTACTGTATCCTCTATCTAAGAAGGTTTTTTTATTTATAGTGATTTATCTAAAAATGGATTGGGTTCATCCTTATAAAAATGAAAAGGTGATCGCTTAGGAATATTGATAGTTAAATCATCACGAGAAGAATTACCATATGAATGACATGGACCAAGATGCAGTTATTATTTTATTTTAAAATACTGATGCACTTTTGTTATAGGTAAAATGTAGTTATATAAAATGAAAACCAATGAATGATGTATATATTGATAAAAATGTAATTGAATATGAGAAAAAGATATGGTTGGAAATCCCAAAATACTATGAATGATCAATTCATTATCACCACAGTAGAGAAAAAATATTACTGATGAATTATGTTGGAAAGAGTCACAACCCATACCCATGGGAAGTTCTGTGACTACCCCATGATTTCCTCTAATAGTCCATGGACTATAATCTAGTGCTGAGTAGGAATATCCCACAAACGAGAGGCTTTTTCTTGATAACCTATACACTGAAACCAACTAAAAGACAAAAGTTTTGAGAGTGAAAATAGAATGTAATGAAAATGCATGAACACCACTACAACCCAAAAAAAAGAGTACAACTGAAGTAAAGAAGTAATGTATAACCTGGCCAGAATACAATCCCACTAAAAGAAAGACAGCTGCAAATCCTGACCCATAAACAAGGGTTCTAGTGCTATTGAAGGAAGAAATCAAAAACCCCTCAACTCATCTGATCTCTCAAGGAACTTCCAAGTCCTGGTCTTGGTCCTGGTCCTGATCTATCTAAGACATCCCAAATCATTGGTCCTATGCTTATGAAATAACACGTTTTTTCAAATCCCATGAAGGGGTGAGTCAAAAAAAATACCCACTAGGGGACTCCAATAGCCACAAAGAAAAAGAACACAAAGTAAAACACCACCATTAAGGTACAATTGTCTCAACTAAGTAATATAACATCAACACATATAATAATAACATCCTTATATACTCATAATTTATTCAAAGAAAGAATGTCTCATCTAATTCTATCCATATGGTTCTTTTCAGGGAATACTTGATTCTAGTATATCCCATTCCTCAAGCTATCTGATAGTAACTAGGTAGAGCAAGTATACTAAGAATCTGAGAGAACATCTGGTCTTGACACATCACTAAGATTCCCATAGATGTCTTGTATTACTGAGACTTGAATTCTCTGATATCATATCCAATACATCATCACAATATTATGCTCTAGGATCGCTCATCCTTGGTGGACTCTCTCATTGATCCATCAAGTCATCAGAGACCTACAAAAAGATTTTCCACTTCACTAGGCCCTGCCAAAAGAGAACACACTAGGAACAAACCTAAGTACACTACTTCTTCTGTAATTCTTACCAACTTGTAATATTGAGGGACTCATCCTCGATGAGTCACTAAGGTCTGCGTTCCTTCTAGGATAATGAGGTACAATTGGAAATCGGGCCACTGAGGTCCGCTCGGCTAATAATTTTTTGGCAGGCCACTGAGGACATCTTGGGTACTACTCGTCTTCAAGGCCACTGTAGTCTTCTATGATACTTCTCTTCTACTGAGACACTGATATCCGCTTGGCAACTACTCGTCTACCGGTCCACTGAGTTCTGCTCAGCTACTTCTTGTCTATTGGGACACTGAGATCCGCTCTAAAATTGTTCTTCTCTTGGGACATTGAGGTCCTATCAGCTACTTCTTGTATGTCTGGCCACTAAGGTCCACTCAGCTACATGGCCACTGAGGTCCTCTCATCACTTCCTTCACTTCAGAGATAGCCATATGATTTTTTCTCATAGCATTTTTGATTTCAAGAGAATCTACACCTCAAGCCATCAGTCATAACTCAACATCCATGTAAACTACCTTGGATTATCTCAAAAGTACCATCACATTGAGAGGGTCCCAAATCCATGAATGTCTCCCCAATCGGGAATATGTTTTTCATGTTAAGACTGCTTTACTGAAAAGGGCCAGTGGGGTCAATGTCATGTTTGACCCACCTAGACTGACCCGACCCGAATCAACCTGAGGTCAACTGATCAAACCTGGGTCAAATAAATCCCATATCTGACCATGTCTACTTGGTTAATGGTCTGGTAATCCACACATAACCTCTAAAACAGGATCTTATTAATCCATTCACATGCAAGTCTCCCACCTACACCCTCAGCTTGCAATGCTCTACAAAATCCATCCAATGTATTTTTGTTGATATGGGTGTCATCTAAGAGTGTAGAATAACACATAATTCCATCTCCCTATGGGGAGGTAATCTTGGAAACATCATCTAGAGAGACATCCCCATACTCTTCCACAACTACTTGGAACTGGAAATTAAAAAAAAGTCCACTACCATGTGGGTAAGGATGGCCAACTCAAGTGTGATCAGATGCACCCTTATATGCATCAGATTTATCCCATGCTTCCTGGGATTCCTTTCTCACCATTCAAGGATAACCCCATTCCACCATTTCGGACATACCTCATCCTTTTCCCTAAATCGGTCAATATGAGCATTGACTGTGGTTGACCGGTCCATACACAAACTAACGTCATAAGGCCTCGACACTACAACCATGATGTTCCAAACGAAACTCTCACATCACGGGTTAGATCACACCATCAGCATAAGATTTATTATCGATTCTAATCCCATATTAATCTCATAATGTAATGTTTAACTCAATAGTTTAACCACAAATTCTAGAGTCTGAATAAAATGTGTGACAAGAATTAATGATTTACACCATTTTCTATTAATTTGGTAGCTAAGATTATATTAAAACCATACCTTTAATATCTCTTAGATCCCTTGTGTCATAATTCTTAGCCACATGTAACTACACCCTTCCCCTATCCTCCATATCCTTGAGACGGGTGTTGACCACTTTGGGGTCGTGGTTGTAAAATTTGGAAATGTATACCACTTCCTCTTGCTCTCCCATCTCCTCTACCACTTCTATCACCCTATAGATTAATATGTTCCTGTCACTATCTCTATCCCAGTGTACCATCCAACATTTCACTACCACGATGAAGGGTAGGAAAATCTCTAGCACGATTTCCCACATAGTCTTATTAAAATAATTACCTCTTTATAGGATGACGAGACTCACCCTATGAACCTTGAACTATAGATACCCTAACATATGACCTCTCTATGGAACATCTCACACATCCACGTCTCTTTTACTGACATCGACTTCCTTCTTGGAATCTGTTGATATCCACTAGCTGTATCTACTGATCCAAATGACTTTCAACCACAATGTTTCTCTATATCACCCTAGTATAAGTATAAATTCATAGAGAAATAGTGTTGTCTCAGATGTCCCTATTCACATCCCACTCGGAGGTCCGAGCCAGGAATCCCTGGTTGTATCGTACTCATTGAGTACCTGGAAAGGTCGGTACACCTCGATGAATACTTAGCTACTGAAATTTCATCCTTCCAAATCTATAGAAGCTGTAGGAAACACATAGCCCTTATCTTTTATAGAAATTTCACCTTATCTTAGAAAGGTTCTCAAGCCCTCTCCATGAAAAATTCATCTCATTATATGATTGGGTCATCTAAACCCCTCCACTGCCCCACTGAGCCACATAAAGGATCAATACTAGGACTACCATCTAATCTAATAGGGCCCTGACTAGAAGTAAAACTCAGTCACCACATTATGTTAGTCCTTAGCTTCCTGGGATTCGGGCTTGCCACAGATCCTGATGGGTCTCTATCGCTAAAACCCATGAAGCACACTCAACCTGCTGATCACACAATGATATAACATATTTTATAACACTTATTCTTATGTATTATTATTTTTTGGATTTAAGGATCCCACTATTAAATCATTTTCCGCTAAATATTTGTTTTAAATTCATTTGTTAAAAAACATTCTTACGATATTCAATTTTAGAATGGTCGAATTTGAGTGTGGTTAAATTTTCCTATCATAACAATAACTAAACTAATCCTGATGTGAACATTTTTTTTGGGTTCTTTGGTCATGTTAATTAAATTCATATTATATAGAGAAAAGTAGAATTTGAGAAAAAGGGCCCCAAACATGTCCTACAATTGAAAAATTCTAGGAGGGCCATATTGGGAGACCCTTCTGTATTTTGGCTTTAACATGATCCTAAGAGATCGAATTCATCTGATTTGACCTCTCTTGGACAATAACATGATGATACACCTATCCACCAAATTTCATGAAAATCTAACAGGTTTGATCATTCAACCATCTAGAAAAATAAGGATTAAAAAGTCATGCATGAATAATGACCTAGTCCCTTAGGCACTTGAATTATATTGTGGATGGATTGAAGAATATGTCTATAAAATCATCACTCACCCTCATTCTCTCATTTTTCACAACCATGGGTGAAGGTCAGTGGTATTGGAGAGCTCTCTTTATCCATTTTAATTCTATTCTCCCTCATGTACCTGTAAGTCTCTTTGTGAACAATTTAGGGGGCGTTCCTTGTTTTATTCCCAAGCTCCAAACATGTAATCTTTGTAAGGAAATTGATTTCCATGTTTGATTTAATATGTTCTTTAATTATACATTTTAACTTGTGTTTATTATGGTATGATAAAATGGAAATCCAAGGAAAAAGAATCCCTATGAATCCATACATAACCCTGATCTTGTGAGGATTTGAGTGTGGTTGCCTATTTTCCCATCCCTTCCCTTTCATAAGTATGTAAATGGATTTCATCGGATGATAAAATCCAAGAGAATGAACATATTAATATGAATGTTCTTTTATTGTGGAAAATTTTCTCTTTGAAAAAAAAATGGTCATCTCTTCACGTTGTAGACGTGATGCTTTGATTGAGTTTCATTTTTGTATCGATTCATGATTGATAATTTTGAGTAGTCACCGATAATTAATATTATTTGTGGATAAAAGCATAGGTGGTAACACAATATAACTAAAGTACAATTACTGTTTTCAGAATGTATAAAATCAAGGAATTTGTGACCCTTCCCTTTCCCTTGAGAGTGATGAAGGATTGGGCATCAAGGGACTCTTACCCAGGTTAATCACAATTTCTCCAACCCATTTCTCTTTGTAGTAATATAATTTCTATTTTTATTTTCAAATAAAAAACCCAAGATTTATAAAACCCCATTTCCCTTTTAGTTTCATAATAAAAACATTGTTTTTGAATTAATGATCTAAGGATCCATCGATAGATGACCTAGGGTTACTGCAATACTAGAGAAATTCTAGTAAAACTAAACATTTAATTTGATGCGCTTGACAGCGTAATAAAATTTTGGCACCATTACTGGGAATCCAGGATCGTTTTATTTATTTATTTATTTTATTTTAATTTTTAATTATTACTCCGTTCAATATCTCAACCCCATTTTATTGATTCTGTTTTGGTTTTGGATTTTATATTTATTTTCCTTTGTGTACTCTTCCTTTCTCTCTCTTTACTCGGTCTCTCTTTATCTTCTCTCTCTGTAATTCTATAATGTAACATTCTATTCTTCTTTCACCCTTATTGAGTGATTTTAGTTTAGCCATATTCAATCATAGAAAAATCCAAACATCACAACTTGTTTCCATCAGCTGATCAGAAAAAAGAAAAAATGATTGAATTTGACCTAGAAATTGAAAAGACACACTACTCCCAAATAAATCCATCTTGAGTAGGAAAATCATGTATAAATGAAGAAACCCTTTTAAATCCTCATGTGGTCCCAAACCAATCCAAAATTGAACCAAATGAATACAAGAAAAAATGGCTATAAATAACCAGACCTTAAAAAAATGACCTCCCCAGATGTAGAGTACGAACTTACGTACATCTAATATCATATGGAAGTATCATACTTTGATATAAGATAAATACACATCCACCTCGTCCCTAAATTCCATGATCATACTGGTGAGGACCCTCACAAACTTCTCAAAGTGTTTCATATAGTGTGATCCACCATGAATCCCCAAAATGTGTCTGAGCACCTAATTATGTTTAGGTATTTCCCTTTCCCTCATGATGGTGTAGCCAAAGAATTTATATAATTACAATCCACCACAATTGGGGATGGAATGGCATGGAAAAAACTTTTTAGAGAAGATATTTCCAACCTCTCGAAATGCATCAATTTGGAATGAAATTTTCTGTATTAAGCAATCACAAGGAGAGACCCTTTATGAATACTGGGAGCAATTCAAAAAACATTTATCCAACTTCCTCCACTTCTAGATTAGTGTACAAATGTTATTAGAATTCATATATAAGGGAATTATCCCCATGGATCAGGGAATGATTGATGTTGTAGTTGGTGGTTCCCTAGTTGATAAAACTCCTTCAACTACTCCTCAATTAATATCCAACATGGCTCAAAATGCCCAAAAATTTGTTATACATTCTATGACACACAGTCTTGGAGTTCATGAGGTAATTAATTCATCCTTATAACAAAATGTTGATAATAAAAAATATTAGATGCAGAGACTTATAAGTAATTTAGCCCAAGCACAAGGTAACTCACACTTTTCTTCAGTTCCATTACATTGTGGTATTTGTAATGATAATACTCATTTTTCTGACCTGTTCCGGAAAATTCATGATTCATCTAAGTCCCATGTAGTAGTATTTCATGGGTTTTTATTCCAATAAGAACCACCCTTCAATAAAGACACATTTGGGCCAAATCCAACCCCCCTGTGGAAAGCATAACCACAATACATGCAAGGAAAAACCTCAAGCGCCCCCGAAAAAATGGTATCAATAAGGCCAAGGTTTGAAACTGTCTTATCCCTCAACATCTCAAAACAATCATGCTTCTCCAAATTCTGAATAATTACTTGAGGATATGGTGAAGAAAATGGCATCCCAGAACCTCCAGTTCCAACAGACTACATGATCAAAATTTAAGACCTACGAACTCATGTGGGAAAACTGGAAAACACCATCGGTGATATTAATATGCATGATTCTGGAAAAATATGATCTTAACACATAGATAATCAAAATGAAAAAAGGTAATTAATTTCAAATTACACTTCATAGTGGTCAATAATATCCTCCTTCTATAAATTCTAATCAATTGGTATGTCTCTCACTTGAGAGCTCTTTTTCCCTACAGTCAAGTTATTCTAATGTTGATAAACAGAACAGACATGCTAAATAAATTTTCAGTGAATATTCGTCTAAAAAAACCATTCATGTTACTCCCCCTTAAAGAATCTCATGATCTATTAAAAATTTGGATATTTATATTGTTAATGAAATAAAGGATATATTCAAAAAGGTTAATGTTATCATACATTTATTGGATGCAGTTAAAAAAATCCATCGCTACCCCAAATTTCCAAAAAAATTTGCACCCATAGATGAAGGATAAAGCAAATGAGAGAGTCAACTTGGAAACAAATATCTATGCTTGGATTTTACCATTAATTCCAACCGAATAAAAATATCCAAGAACATTGGTGATAACCTACACCATAGGGGAGACATTCCATTCAGATGTTATACTAGATTTAGGTGCTTCATGTAATGTAATTCCAAACTCTTTGTACAATTCATTGCATGTTAGATAGATTCAACTAGAAGGAATCATAGTGAAACATTCCAACCGGATTACAACAAACCCATCATAAGTGGTAGAGGACATCCTTGTAAAAGTGAATAATCTCATCTTCCCCACCGACTTATACATTTTTTAGATGGAGGAGACCAGAACCCAAGGATATTCCCCTCTCATACGTGGAAGGACATTCCTGAAAATAACAAAGATGATCATAAATGCCCAAAATCGTACACATTCTATGGAGTTTAGTAGATAAAATTAATGTTTTAATATTCTTGATTCTATGAAAAACCCTATTAAAGATCACTCCGGTATTCTTATCTATTTGATGGATGTTTCATCAAATGATACACACTCAAGAATTCTATCCTTGTCCCATAATATGAATTATTTTTAACTTCTTCACCCTTGGATGAATTGAGTATTGATTCTTGTTTTTAGTGTTATGTGGGTTCAGAAATGGGTAATTGTCTTTCTTTAATTGTTGAGTTTTTTCTTTTGATGGTTCCCATAACCGTTGATAATTCCAAAAACATCATTTACATTGATTCTCTTTCCTTAGAAAACAAATATGAGGAGATAGGTTGTTTCATGGAACTAACCCCTCCTAAATCCCCCCCAATCAAAAATACACTACTGTTTGAATTAAACCCACTTTCATCTAATTTAAAATATTCGTTTCTTGAGGGTATTGACCGATTACCTGTCAGTATTTCCAATAACCTTTCTAAATAGAAGGAATCCAAACTGCATGATATTTTGAGAAAATGTAAATAGATATAAGATATACATTGTATGATATTACCCGGATTAACCCATATATTTTCAATCACCATATACTTTTAGATGATGATTCTAATCCCAAAAGGGAAGCACAATCCAGGTTAAATCCCACTCTCCATGAATTTGTAAAATTGGATGGTAGTAAATTACTTACTACAGGGATCATTTATCATATATCAGACAGTAAATGGGTTAGAATAGTTAAAATTGTGCTAAAAAACTACAATAAATATTTTTCCAAATAAAAATAATGAATTGGTTCCATCTTGTATGAAAACTGGTTGGTGAGTCTGTATTGATGACGGTCGACTGAATCAAGCCACGCGAAAAGACCAATTTCTTCTACCTTTCACTGAACAAATGTTAGAAAGATTGTCTGGTATGTCCCATTATTATTTCCTTGATAGATATTCAGGTTTTTTAAAAATATATATAGCCCCTAAGGATCAATAAAAGAAAACATTTACATGTCTATTTGGTAAATTACTATACAGAAGGTTTCCTTTTGGTCTTTGTAATGCTTCTGGTACATTTCAGAATTTTATGATGAGTATATTTTTATAGTACCATGATAATTGAATGGATTTTTTATGGATGGTTTCATAGTTTATGGAATTTATTTTGATGATATTTTACACACCTAGGTTCCATCCTCCACAGTTGCATAGAATAAGATCTTGTATTAAATTACAAGAAATTTGATTTCTTTGTGAGCATGGGATAGTTCAAGGGAATGTTATTTCAAATAATAGAATTCATGTAGTTCTATCAAAAATTGAATTAATTTTATCCCTTCCATATCCAAAATGTTTTTTTGAGCTGGGATATTTCTTAGTTCATGATGGTTTTTACAGTTGATTCATTAAAGACATTAGTAATATCTCACTTCCCATGTCTCGATTGTTGTAAAAGGATTCAGAATTTATTTGTGATAAAAATTGTGAGAATAAATTAAATTCACTAAAACGAGTTTCACATCACCTCCCATCTTCCAACAACCATGGTGGGATATCCCCTTGGAGATTATGTGTGATGCCTCTATCATTACAATTGGGGATGTTTTATCACAAAGGGTTGAGAAGGATCCTTGTGTGATTATATTTGCCTCATGTAACCTATAACCTTCACATGAGAACTAAAAAACCAATAAAAACATATTTATATTATTTTTTATTTGGAAAAATTCAATTCATATTTTATTGGGTCAACAGTCATTGTATTTTCGGATCATGTTGCACTTAGTTTTCTCCTAAAAAACCTAAAGGAAAGCCCCACCTCATTCGGTGTATGCTCCTCCTCCATGAGTTTGACCTTGGGATTAGAGATAAAAATGGAGTGTAAATTGTGGTAGATAACCACATTAGTATGAATTATCCACCATTGTACCACCATCTTGAATCATCCCTCCCAATTGGATAATACATTCCTCATGAGAACCTTTGTAATGGTGTGGAACCTACCCCCTGGTATGCGGACATTGTGAATTTTCTAGCAAAACTTAGGGTCTCCACTGATTTCAGCACTTCACAATCCTAGAGAATTAGTCATGATTCCAGATTTTACATTTGGTATGGACCATATGTTTTGAGAATTAGTAATGACCAAGTTGTTCTTCAATGTGTCTCTGACCATGAGTTCACCTCTGTTTTGACCTTCTACCACACTTTGGATTTTGGAGGCCACATTGCCTCTCAACCTACAGCTCAAAAGGTCCTTGACTCAGGTCATTATTGGACAAAAAATGTATAGGGATGCCCATTTATTTTTCATGTAATGTACTGGATTTCAATTTATTGGTAATATCTCTAAGAGTGATGAAATGCCCCCAGAACCCATGTTATTTTGTGAGATATTTAATGCATGGTGAATTGAATTCATGGGGAATTTTCCAAATTCATTCAGGTTTGTTTATGTATTATTGGTTGTTGATAATGTATTTAAATGGGTGGATGAAAAGGGTACTAGGACCAATGAATATTTATTTGTTTTTTATTTTGGGAGCTCCCATATTTTTAGTAGGTTTCGTTTGTTGAGAATCATCAATATTGATTAGCGTTCAAATTTTTGTAGTCAGAACATGAAAAATTTTACTTATAATTATGGGGTTGTTCATATATTATATACTTTATATCACCCAAAAACCTATGGAATGCAAGAAATATAATATTAGGTAGCTAATAAAATCTTGGAAAAATGGTAAACCCCAATAATAGTGATTAGAGTTCGTGCTTGTATGATACACATTGGGTGTACCATACAACTTTTAAACCCCCGGTCATAATGTTGCTATATAAGATTGTGTTTGGAAAGGAATTTCACCTCCTGGTGGAGTTTTATCACTGTGTATATTCGGATATAAAACAATTAAATATGAATCTCTCATATGTAGGTGAACGTAGGATGTTTTAGATTCAAGAGTTGGAATAAATTCGGTGTGATGCATATGATTACTCCCAAATCTATAATTAAATAAAAGAAATCCAATATGGGATGATTCATCAATGGATGTTTCATATTGGTGAGAAGGTCCTCGTGTATAATTCTAGGATAATTCTCCACCCAAGTAAGCTTCGTTCACGATGTACTGGTAATTATACTATTATTGAGTTTACCCTTTTGGTGTTATACATGTTTTTCATGAGAAGAGTGGATAGATATTTACTGTTGATGTGAAAAGGCTTAACCACATCAATGAGGATTTCCCAAGGCATCTCACGGAGGAAATCCAACTAATGAATTCCACATAAGACACCACTAAGTAGGATGTTCCTTCTCCCTACCTTTATGTATTGGAAATTTATCTAAAATACTTTCATTGGGGACAATGTAATTTTTATGTGCAGGGGAGGGTGACATGTTAGAGTTAAAATTAAAAATAGTTAAAAAAACTATTTTCATTTTCTATTTATTTTATTATATTTTGTGTGTTTTTTTAAATTTGACCTCAAAAATAATGTCCAAAATCATTTCTCATGCTTGAGTCGATTGTGTGGAAAATTCCAGTATTTTTGAAAATTGTTTTTCAAATGAAGGTTGATATGGAATATTTTTCTAGAATATGTATTTTCAAATCATTCTTAGGTTTTTAATGGATTTTTTAAACCCATGACTCATTAGAACAAATAATTATTTTAATCCCTTACACAACATACATTCTAATCCCTTTATTTAATATTCTTCCTTTCAATAACATTCTTGAGAGTCTACTATGATGTTGAGAAACTAAACCAAGCATTGATTCTCTTATAATCCATAGAATTATAGTATGCTATATTCATGACATAGGTAATCATTCATTGATAATCTCTTTGTACAATTAACCACTATTTTAGGCCACCTTTACATTTTTCCCTTATTAAGCCTTAGAGACCACGAAATTATTATTAGGTAGCCACATTACAATCCAATTTTCCCATATATTCCCATATCTTATGTACATTATTGTTTTATTTTTCACAATTGTGGGGGAGAGGGTGTTTCTAGGAAAATTCATTAGAATTAATCATTATTATGGGTTGATAGAAAGGGTGACTAATTTTTCTTGGAGAAGTGGGTTCACAAACCATATTATATTGTTGTGTTTTATAGGTTTCATTATTTTCTAAAAAAACTCTATAAAAAAAATAGTTATGTATATAAATAAAACAGAACAAAATAAAACAATGTTGAAAATAGGATGTTTAATCATTATTATTCACATATTGGTTGTGATGCACACAAATTAAACAAAGGGGAGAGTAAATTGGAAGTGTTACACTATGTGAGGGGTTTAGTGAGTAAATTCCTTGGGAACACATGATGAATTTTGAGAACTTTTGTACTTGATAGATTGAACATTCCTCTTCTACCTCAGATTTTTATATATTAAATCCTACCAACACTTGAACCCCAGTACAACCTATTGGATGTCCTATTTATTAATAAAATAGTTTCTACTAGTAGAGAACACAGAATCTAGGAATTCATATGGTAAGAAAACATGTACTAAGGGAACATAACATAACTCCACTTTCATATACTCCTTGACTGAAGGGGGAACATTTCAAGGAGAGGTAGGCTATGACATGATTCATTGGTGAAAAATGAAGTTCAAAAAATTTAAATGTGAGATAATAAAAAATAAAGTAAATTTTATTTCATAATTCATGAATGATGAATTTCGTTTCAAAAGTGTCTTTGATTTTTTCACACCGCCAATTTAAGAATGGGACATGATTAGGATATTAGACATTATCCTGAAGTACAATGGGATAGGTGTGGGGTGTGATCGCATAGTGATATAACATATTTTATCACCCTTATACCTGTGTAATACATTGCTTATGGATGTATCTGTACAATTATTAAAGCCTTTTCCACTCAATATTTGTTTTGAATTAATTTTTTAAAAACGTGCTTAAAAGATGAAATTTCCCAATGACCCAATTTGAGACCACTTAACTATTCATGTCATTACATTAACTACACTAATGAAATAGTTAAAATTATTTTATTGTAGGTTTTTTTGGTCTGAGTTCATCAATTTATATATCTGGTCCAAAAGATTAATGCTAGATGAAGGGGCCCAAAAACATCATACTATTGATGAAATTCTGGGCTGGCCACATTTGATTTCCCTTCTACATTTTGACCATAACATTGGCATTAGGGATCACATTCATCTGATTCTACCATCCTTAGAAAGATAACTTGAAGATTCACCTCTCCAATGAATTTCATGATAATTGAACAGATTTTGTTCAGTAAACCAGCTGGATAAAATGGATTAAAAAGTCTTCCATGAATAGTGACATATTCCCTTAGGTACATAACTTCTTTTGTGGAATCTGTGATTTATTTTTTATAAAATCACCCATCAACCTAATTCTATCATTTTTCATGAGCATGGTAGAAGGTTAGTCAAATTGGAGTTCTATTTTCATCTATTTTAGTTCTCTTCTCCCTCGTGTACTTCTAAGCCTCTTGGTGATCAATTTGAGGGGTGTTCCTTGTGGTAATCTAGCGCTCGACACATGTAATCGATGTAAGGTAATTGATTTCGAGGTATTGTGACATTTTTTCAAAATTTATAAATTAAATTTTGTTTACACTGGTATGATCAAATAAAAATCAAAAGAACATGAATCCCCATGCTTCCAGGCATAAACTAGATCTTGGGATGATTTGAGTATGGTTGGCTCTTTTATCACCCCTTCCCTTTCATTAGTGTGACAACAGATTGCATCAGTTGATAAAATCTAGGAGCTTGATCCTATGAATATGGAGGTTATTATATTGTGTAAAATTTTATCATTGACCAAAATCAGGTTTTCTCATCATGTTTTTGATGTGAATCCTTGAGTGACTTCTGTTTTTACATCGATTTATGTTTATTGATTTTGAACTTTCACCAATAGTCAATATCATTGATCGATCAAGTCCATGGTGGTAACCTATTAATAAATCACATAACATTACTATTTTTAGTATGTATAAAATCATGGAATCAATGATCCATACCATTCCCTTGAGAGCGGTGACATATTTAACATCATGGGACACCTACCCAGGTCGATCATGATTTCTCCTACCATATTCTCTCAATAATAATTTAATTTCTATTTCTATTTTTAATGTAATCAATATGTTGTTTTATAAAACCCCATTCCCCTTTTCTTTCCTTAATCAAAACCTTCTTTTTGAATTTATTATCTGAGACACTGTTGATAGGAAACTTGGGGTTACTGCTATACGGCAGAAATTCTAGTAAAACTAAAAATCTAATTCGAGTGCTCGACAACACAATCATCTAGGAATATCATCCACATTTACTATGAGTACTGTGTGCTACTCCATAGGTGGTATTATATCTGGTACACCACCCAATGGTTCTATCTCTACTTTGAACCCACGTACCCATCTTGTCACCCCATAGATCATCCTCGTGATCATACAATGTAACACTTGCTGGTTGTCAACGTGGAAGCACCTCGAAACAAAAAGAAGATGTACCCTGGTAAATAGATTATAACTGCTGAGATGACTTAATATGGAAATGGAAAAATCAACCCATTTCTATATGTTTTGTGTACCATAATTTTCCAATGCAAAAATAGTTTTAATGTACTGATTCAAAAAGAAAAATTCATGGTTCTGGTGTATGGATATGTCAGTCGTCGTACCAACACTAGATTCCCAAACCTGAAAATTGAACATAAAACACTTAAAAATGTTACCCCAGAAAAAACTCATAGACTATGGTTACAAAAGGTAGAACAGACCTCCTTGGATACCAATCTATCACGACCCATCCCCCAGGGCCCATGTCGTGACTACCCAAGACTGCCTATGAAAGGCCAGGGCCTGGAAACTAGTGCTGAATAGTTATATCCCATAAATGGGAAGAATTTCCCTAATAAACTGTACACAGACACCCAACTTAAATAAAGGAAACTGCAAAGCCTGACCCACAATTAATGGTACTGAAGTTGTTATAGGAGGCTTCTAGAAACACCACAACTCTTCTGATCTCATAAGGCCCGACATAGTCCTAATCTTGGTCTGGCTCTGTCTAAGACTCCACCATAGCATCTGTTGTCTACACAAGACGCAAAACATGTGGGAAAAGCCTGTGTAGGGGTGATTAAAACAATACCAATTAGGAGACCCAAAAAACCACAATGCAAAAGACCAAAAAGGAAAACACCATCAAGAAGTCACAATCTGCTCAACGTATGTATATTTCATCAACACATATAACAAGAACATCCTTTTATATTTGTAAATGATTCCAATATGCAAAGTCTGATCTGCTGCTAGACATATTGTTTCATGCGTAGCAAGCTCAATTCCAAGAGATCCCTCTACTCAAGCTATTGAATAGTAACAAGGTAGAGAAAATCTACCAAAATAATATGATAGAATGTCTATTCTCGATACATCACGATGTTTCCTAGTTATGTCTAGTATCACTGAGATAGGATGTCACTGATATCACAACCAATCCTTCATCACGGGATTCTACTCAAGGCACGCTCATCACAGGAGGACACGCTCCATGAGCCATCAAGTCATCAGAGACCTGAACAATGAGCTCCCACTTCTTTGGGACCAACCCAAAGAGAACACACTGAGAACTACTTTATGTACATTGTTTCATTTGTAACAATGAAAATATTTTACTATTGAGTGACTCATATTCGATGAGTCACTAAGGTCTTCTTTTCTGCTGAGATATTGAGGTTAACTCAGATGTTGGGCCACTATGGTCTTCTATGTTAATACTCATCGACAGGGCCACAGAGGCTAGATAGGCGACTGATGGTCTGCTGGGACACTAAGATCCGCTTGGCTATTTATCATCTATCAGGATGTTGATCTCTTCTTCACTACTACTTATTTACCAAGCCACTGAGGTCCGCTCGACTACTGGTGGTCTTTCGAGCCACTGAGGTCTACTCGGAAACTGCTCGTCTGCTGAGCCACTAAGGTATGCTCCGAAACTGCTCGTATTTTGAGCCACCGAGGTCCACTTAGTAACTGGGCCACTAAGGTATTCCCTTCACTTACATTTCATTACAGCCAAAATTGGGATTTATTCTTATAGCATTCTTGATTTTGGGAGAACCTAATACTGAAGGCATTAGTAATAACTCAAAATCCACAGAATCTAAATTGTAGTATTTAAAAATTATCGTCTTGTCGCGAGGGTTCCAACACTGCAAATAGATCATTGATTAGATGCACAACTTGAAAATTATAAACATTTAACATAAAAGGGGTTGGTTGGGTCCAAGTCTAGTCAGACCCAGTCGGACCGAACTGAACTTCTCCTCTGGGCCTGGCCAGGATGGGCGGGGCAATTGGTTTGGTCTGTTGGACCACCTGGGTCTGGTGTGCTCCACCTGTGACACGGTGGGTAATCCACGTCTTCCGAACACCCCACTGGTGACCGTAGGGTCTTCCACCCCAGCGGTCTAGCTAAACCACGACCTTCCAGCCGTGTGATGTGGTGAGACAACCGCAACCACGTGCCCCATCCCCACCTCAGTGCACTACCTACGTGCCGCCATCCTGTACTATCGTGGAAGATGAGTCACGACCCCTACGTACTTCCTATACCCCCTTCCGCTGGCTTTTTCCACCACCATAGCGCATCGTTAGAAATTTCCACCACCTACACTGCCCACTGTTGCATACTTCTACCTACAGTCATCGGTTCTGGGGCACCAATGTTTTCACCCATGAGCTACTAGGTCTGCTCCCCTTGTCTTTTTTCTGATCCACAAGTTCTTTTGGGGTAATTGGGTCATTGTCATCCATGCTATAGGTTCAAAGTAGCCTTGTTGTTGATTCAAGGGTTCATATGAAGAACACAAGAACTCCCACCCTAGAGAGATTTATCATTGTTCGTATCATCATGATTCCTCCACATTATAATAAAAAGGGAGATGGTTAACAATAAGTTTCGATCCCTTCGATCCTGAGATAAATAAATCCACCTTGTAACAAAAAACAACCAGCAGATTAATCTGTTATTGGGTTGGTCAATTTTCATTGTTGAGAAAGAAATAATGGTGAAGAAATTTGATCAATAATAAACCCCTACATCGAGTTGGAACTCTTATAGACTTAGATTGAATTCACGTCTCCTTGTTGATCCTTCTTCCACCAGTTTTCATTGATTCCATTCCGCTTGATCGAACCCATTCCTCTGATCTGCCATCGCTGATGAGAGATCCTCCTCCCCCCTTGGCTTAGGAAAACTTCATAGTTCCATAGGAATTCTCCGCCATTATGAATTCTAATGTTGGACCCTATAACCGATTTTTGGAGGAAACACGTAAACACATTAACACATTTCAGCGTTACTATTTCTCATTGAAATAAAGTTTCCATGTTGCTTCATCAATGAAAGGATAACAGGTTTCTCAATCAGTATTTCACTATGTCTCCATGCTGCGAAACATTAAAAGGAAATAAAATAAACTTGTTTTAGTTAATTTTATTTTCTCTTAAAAATTCCAAAAATTAACTTTTAGCCTCGACCCCCACCAGTTGAGTTTAAGAACTTCTTATCGATAATATTTCATTATGAACTCAATGGTGGTCACCCTTTTTAAATCTGAGTTACCCTTTTAGAGTTGTGAGGATTGAAAAATAAAATAGATATTTTATTTGAATTATTTTACTTAAGGTTATGTCAGAAAAACCAACTTCCACAGCCTTCCCACGCCGGCCGATGTTGGGCTCTCCCTAAGGAAATCTATCCCTCACGAGCTCAACAGTGGTCTCATATATTAAATCTGAGTTACAGTTCATGAGTTATAAGGAATTGAAAAATTAAAATAATCTTATTTAATTATTTTATTTACAGATATTCCATTTTCATGTTTTCTCATTGTAGACCCGCACCAACTAAACATAAGCCCTTCCTAGGGTAAACCCGCTTCTCTAAATGCAACGGATCCCTCATATTTCTGATACGAGAGATCATTTAAGAGTTACTCCATTTTAAGGAAAACTGCTTAGGTGGGCTATTTTAAACATAAAATTTTTCAAAAAATCATTTCAAGAACTCCGAGCCTCAGAATCGAATGTCTTCTCCACACCTGGACTCATAATTTTCCCAAGAATTTTCTAAAAATAGAACCAGGAAAATCTAAGCTATTATCAAAGAACATTTTTTATGGAAATTATGAGGGTTATAGTAGATCCATTGATCAATTACCTAATATGTTTGGTCATGGGAATCATGAGGGAAGGGATATCATAAATCCTATCTCAAATGATTGATTAATAATAATTAATGGAGAAGGTCAACATGGCTAAAATAGACGGTTCTTTTGTAATATTAGAAGAAAGAGGATTTGTAAAATTGGATGCTTATCGAGTTCTATTTTCATCATGACGATATACTATGATTTCAAACAAGGATATGTGTCCCATCTATCAAATATATAAATAAGGCTTCAATGGTTGATTCTCATAGATCTACATTCTCTATACACCCTCGAGTCACTCAAATATTTTGGGACTATCAAGATCATTATTGTGGGATAATATGAAAATGAGGATTTTTAAATAAACTGCATTGTGTTTGGTATGTCATAAAGTGAAGGAAGAGTGAAGACATCATAAATATGTATTACGACCACTAACAAAACAAACATGGAAATGGAAAAAAAAATTTATTGGCATCATCACAGCTCTCCCAAGAATATCGAAAGGAAAAAATAAATATGTTTTATAGTGGATTGAATCACAAAGGCTTCCCACAACATTTCTATTTGGGAATATTTCCCTATTCACCAACATTACATGATATTTGTAAAGGAATTGGAGAGTCCAAAAGGGTAACCACGTTCTATCATTTCAGATCTTGATCTAAAGTTCAAATCTTAAATTTTTAGAAGTATTCAATATAATCTAGATACAGAATTAAATTTCATTACAAGATTTCACCACCAGGCTGATGGCTAATAGTAATGAACTATTCAGAAACAAAAGGACATGCTATAAAAAAGATCAATGGAATATAGAGGTTTGTGGGATCAACACCTACCATTAGTTTAGTTTTCATAAAATAACATCTTTCACCAAAGTACTCAAATGGGACCGTATGAAGCATTATCTAGAATTCCATGTATAATTCCAACTTTTTGGGAATATGTTGGTGAGAGGAAGATACATTGGCCCGAACTTGTAAAAAATATGTTAGAAAAGGTTCAATCCATCCAAAGAAATTTAAAATTTTCTCAGATTCGGCAAAAGAACTATGAAGAAAACCATCAAAGGGACAAAGTGTTTGAGGTTGAAGACAAAATTTTCCTTTGGATTTCGCTAATGATGTTAGTAGTGTTATTTTTAATGAAATGGATTATTATCTTCATGTAAATTATACATTTTAATATCCTTTATCACATAAAGACAATGGTATTTCATCTAGCACATCCACAAAATCTGGCTCAATTTCATGACATATTCCATGTATCAATTTTGAGAAATTACATACCTAATAAATCACATGAACAAAATTTGGAGGTATTAAAACTCAAAGAATCCTTTATTTTGAGGAGTAGTTGGATGAGATATTAGACCATAGATACAAGGTTCTACTTAATAGGACAACCCCTCATGTAACTGTGTTGTGGAGGAACAATAAATATAAATAATCAACTTGCGAACCTGAGGATAAATGAGACAGAATTATCATAACTATTCTCAACTAAGAGAATGAGTTAAAATTTCAGGGAACAGATTTTTTAAGGGGGAGGAATTTAACCACCCATATTTTTTGAATCGATATTTTTTTCCTAAATAAATTTTCATTACTTATTATACAATATTATACAAACATTTTTTTATAGAAACCAAAAAACATTATATCCTTAATAAATATCATGAAATTATTTAATTATAAAACCAATTAAATAGCGAAACATTACATCTGAAAAAAATTTACAAGTTGAAAAGCTAAAAAGGAAAAATATGGATCTCTATAATATGCTACAATAATCAACCCCATAAAAAATACATTGAAAGAAAACAACATTTTCATAAACCAAACATCATCTTATGAAAATTAATATACAACATTATGTTTAATTATAATGAATTTTGAGTAAAAGAGTGCAATGGAATTTATATGTTATAAAGGGAAATGTGACCATTAGGATCTAACCATTATATAATTATGTTTTCAGATTAATGTTTCACTTGGATATACCTTAATGGTTCAATGTGATATTATCACACTTATAAAAATATATGATAAAATGATATATTTGTTTTGTTATTTATTATTAACGTAGAGTTTTTTAAAAATTTGGATTCATTAAAAAATATATCTTAGAATAACTCTACTTATTATAAAAATTTATATATATTATAAAAAATAAAACATTGTTTTATTTGATTCAAGAAATACATTAATCAAATTAATCTCAACTTTACATATATTTTATTTAAGATAAATTATTTATAAATATAATTTATGGATAAATATTTTTTTTATAAAAAGTAAATTGCAATTTATGAAACTAATTCCTAGAAATTTAACCACTTACATCACTTGAATATACCTTAATGGTTCAATGTGCTATTATCCCTTGGATAAACCTTAATTTTACAGTAGCTATTGTAACACCCGAAGCTTCAAAGGTACACTTCTCTTTGAATAATACCATAGCTTTCATTGTACGCAACATTGAGTTTCATCACACCATGACCAATCAAACCAGACATTTAAAAAGTAGTTATGAATAGTAACACCCACTTTTTGAAATTTTATAAATTTTATTTTTCAAATTTGACATCATTTTTGGATTCATAATATCATAATTAGATTATGGTTAATTTTTGGTATTTTTCTAAAAACATTCAATTTTTTATGAATACTGAAAAACACTGCGTTATTTTTTACAAATCAGATTTCAATTTAAATAATTATTTCAAAATTTAAATTTATTTTTAAGTCAAAATAGATACATAATACCTACATTAATCCAATTTAATTTATTAGAGTCATTATAAAATAATATTAGACATATAAAAATTTCATAAACTGTTTAATGACTTTTACCTACCTTCTAGGAACATTTCAAAACATGCAAAAAATGTTATTTTACTGCTTCGATGAATTGAATTTCAAATATATGATAGAAATAGTTTTCATCGGTTAATAAATAGTGGTTTAATAGGATGAAAATAATTTTTGCTGAATATTATCTTTTGAATTTTATTTACCACTATTAAAATTCAATAAGGTAATTAAAGGTAAAAAGGATATTATAATTACCCCGATACATGTACTAATTCTATTTGATATGTTTATATCGACCAAAATAAAACATAGTAATTAAATATTATCCTTTTTGATCCACTTGAATTAGATTAGGACATCAATTGTATTTTATTTAAAGAAGTTCTAAAAGTGTTAAATTCAAAATTTAATAAGTAAAACATTTTTAATATAGGGTTATACATAGGATAAAATAGAATATAAATATTAATTATAAATCTAAAAATATTTACTAAATCATGGAAATTTAATTTTAATTTTTAGATATTACATAATTAAATTTTTACATGACACAATGACGATGCGGTAATTAACTTATTAACGAATGATTCAAATAATTGATATTATAAATATTAAAATAAATGAAAATTAATACTTTTGGTGCCATCCCAAAATTTTCATTGTGAATATGACATGTTAGGGTTGATTCAATATATTTGTTTCGGTGTAATCAAGTTGTTTTGACATTAAGAAAACAAATACCAAATAGTGTCTAAATTGACATAAATTAGTTTTTAAAACAAATACTATTTTATTAAATGATATAATATTCCTAAAAATATAATTATTAGAAAAAAGGCATAAATAATGTTATATATGTAATTAATTAACCACTTTAGGTTCTTTTGTCATTTTATAGTAACTTTATTTACCATATACTATAAGAATACAATAAGACATGGTAAGAGTTGGACTGTTTAACTAAGAGTTAAATCAAAAGGATAAGGTTTATATGGTGACCTAAACATGTATATAACCTATTGGTTGAGATTATTTCTACCAATACCCTCTCTATAATATATTTAAATCCATTTGGATCTATTCGAAACTGAAAATTATTTTATAATAAATTAATATTTCGATCTTTCCCTAAAGTGCCCACTCACATCTCTTATAAAATGGAACATCCCCTTCTCTCAAATTCACACCTATAAAGAATTTTATATCATCCAAACCCTAATAAAATATCCTCCCAACTACCCTCACTTAATCATATATTCCTTAAATTGATTAGAAAGCTATCCTTATGAGCCCATTTTTTCAAATCAAAAGGAAGCATCTGAAGAAGAGGTAATTATTTCATCACCTCTTTCTTTTCTTCTTCCAGGTCCTCATTATTTGTTGTTTCCATACCAAAAAAATAAATATTGTACCTTATACATACTATGATGTTATTATAAATAATGTACAATCATAAATATTATTCTATCCATCCCATGAATGACAATGTCACCATACGTGCATATATACGACTTACCATCTCCACTTCGTGGTGTAGTTTGTTATTCCACACGTCATTATTTAAATGGGTATAATAATGTGTATAGTGGATGTAAATAATAAATATAACATGTTAATGATTATATATATATAATATATCATCCAATAACATATTATTTCACCATCAATAGAATGATATTGTCGCTCGACTGTGCGTATGGCTTACCGTCTCCACGACATGATTAGATTTCATTTCACATCACAACCATTAGAAAAATGTTCATTTGATGATTGAAAAAATATATTTTTTAGAACATAATATAATTAAGGATATTATTAAAATACATCTTAGACATAAAAAACATGACTTACAAAAGAAAACATATAACAAAAAACAAATTAGTTAACACCCGAAACAATGATACTGTTGAAATATCATTAACAAAGAAATATTAAAAGATCATTTATGATATCATATTTATGTATGTGGTTATTTAATAATTAGATAAAACTTATTTAACAATTATATAAGAGTTTAACTTACCCTCGGCTAAGGAAAAGTACTGGGAAAGTGTTAATTTTTATAATCTTTTTATTATCTAAGGTTGTTTATATGTAAGTATCTACTCGGACTTCTTTATCATCCACATCTGCATTTCGTAAAAATTTATTTCAAAACATTTTTACTATTTCATAGAAAATTGGTTAAATCCATTCATTCCCTTGTTTTATTCATTAAAAATTTATCTGAATAGAATATTTATAACATTTTCCAAACAAGGTACTTTATGACCTTTTCGACAAAAAAGGGAAAGATAGTTTTTTTAACTTATACGGAGTATGTAGCTATTTTCAACCGTTATAACACCTTTAATGCTTCAATTATATTATTATATGAATATTCTCATTATAAATGTTTTCATTTATCATTATTTTACTTTTAAATGATTTCAATTTTAAAAGTGATATTTCACTCAAATAATGCTCAGATTAATTTCCACTATGTCAACATCTTTTTTTAGATTTTACACTTATTTTAAGTTGATCTATTATGATACAATATTCAATATTGTGTGGAAGGCTTTATGATATGTTTGACTATGGATGTGCTACTTCTATGTTATACAAGTTTTATGGTTAAATTATTATGATTTCATATGTTCGTTTAACACAAATTTTTATGTTATATTTCATTATTTTAATATGAGGAATGTATTGGATGTAGTAAGTGATAGGTAGGGCCTGATATAGCCCCTTGATTCATCAATAGGTTACCTAACACAAAATAGTGTCTTGGTTGAATAATTTGACCAAATGATTTATTGTAGTCCTGGACCAAGGCCTTTACTATGTGGTTTTGATGTCCAAAATTATGCATTCCATCATTATGAGATTTATCTATTGAAATTACATGTGATTATTTGTCATGTAGAATATCAATGTGAATAATTAAATGGAATTATTTGATTTAGCAATTCCATATTTTTCTAAATTTTATGTTAAAAATTCTTGGTTTTTAGTCTTATATAATAACTTAAATGTTTATTCTTATTTATGATAGTTTCTGCTATATTGTTATCATAAATGAGAATTTGAGATCACCCCATTATTATGTTTAATTTTTTCCAGTATGTGAAGAAGTATATTATGTCTGACCAGTAATGGTAGGAAAAGGGATCCGAGTGTGTTCAATGGAGGCACAATGATGCTTTTTCATTTCATAATGTAATGTAGAACTTATGTATATGTCTTGTAAATCCATGGAAACTAAATTGATTTGTATTTTAGGACTTGATCTCGTGTGATCATGTCAGATTATGAAATAATGCATAGACTCTGGGTAACTAAGGTAAAGGTGTTATAGTTTGTATGAGAGGATTTTTAGTACATGCCTTGGAAATTATATTCAGAAAAACAATTATTAGTGAACTTTAATCTAATATAGTCTTTGAGGATTCATATAGAAGAACATCCAAATAATTTTCTATAATAGATTTAATGTCGGTTTTCTAGGAAATAAATCCAGGCCTAGATACTATAGGTGGACGTGGTTCTGAAACAGATGTACTCGGGAGTGAAAACTCCATCAAGGAGTTTTAGAATTGACATGGGGTATCCTAGAACACAACAATAGGCCTTTCTCTGCATCTAGTTTGAGACTTCCGGGGGATATGCTAAAGATAATTCACACTTTATTTATAAACCATTAGGAAGGATTTATGAATAAATACTTCCCAAATTTTTTTATGATTATGGATTATATTCATAAACAATTCAATTTATGTATGGTATTTTTCATGTTTGGAATTATGCATTGCGATTCATAAACTAATAAAGTGTATGACATTGTTTAGAAATGGCACATGGTGGAATGAATATAAACCTTATCAACACACATAATACATATATGGATTTCCATCCAACTCAAGATAATGATAGTGGAGCTAGTGATTCAACTGCTGCAAAATAGCTTATAACCATACATGGACAACTAACCCAGGTTATGAATAATAACATTACCCATATGGAGCCCCCTGATCCAAAATGTGAAGTATCAATGTTCGACTTCTTGATTAAGAAGAAACCACCAAAATTCAATGGGAAAAATAATCCATTTTAGCTGAGAAATGGATAAGTTCCTTAGAGAAAATATTCCATTCTCTGGGGAGTAACGAAAGGAAAAAATTAGTCGTGGTAGTTTGTCGCCTTACAAGAGATGCATTTCAATGGTTGTCATTAATTCAAAGATCAAATGTGGATGAATAAGTAACAAATATGAAATTGAGGGAGTGTAAAGATATTTTATTAGAGAAATAAATTCCTTGGAAACATTGTGCGGATATGGAAAGGCAATTTCTAAGTCTGACTAAAATGGTGGATATGAATGTTACAAATTATGAGACTAATTTTAAAAGGTCATCAAGGCATGTTTTAGATTATATACGTAACCCAAGAATTAATATTGATCGATTATTTTATCATTTAAAACCATTTCTCTATTGACCATTAGTATCTCAATCCTTCTCATCATATGAAGATATAGTCTCTTGGGCTATCAAGACAGAAAAGGAATTCTATGCGTCATTTGACTTTAAAGTGAAGAAATAGAACAATAGATCTGCTGAAGACTCTAAAATAGAAAATAAGGGGAAGAACAGAAAAGATGAATTTCGATCATGCATTAATTGTTAGGAGAAACATCTTGGTACTAGCCTAAAGGGGAAGGGAGTTTGTTACAAGTTGGGAGAAAAGGGTCACCAAGCTCTTGATTGCAAGGGAATGAAAGAGGCTATCAAGGTTGAATGTTGTACTTGAAATGAAATGGGGCATTATGCGAATTAATGTGCTACGCGTCAAAGAAACTTACCTTAGAAAAGGGAAAGGGAGAAAGGTCGTGCTTATGTGGTCACAATTGCTGAGGATGAAGTTTGGAATGAAGTGGTTATAGGTAATTTAATCATTTCCTCAAAATTAGACAATTATTTTTTTGATTATGGATCATAACATTCTTTCATATCTTCAAATTTTCCATGAAAATTAGATATTTACAAATTGACTTATTAATGGAGTTTTCAGTCAAAACTTCTAAGGGAAGTATCATTGCCACAATTTTTTGTCAATTAGTAACCATTATGGAATACAAACATGATTTATATGCTAATCTTATTGTCAGACCCATGATTGAATTTGATATAATCCTATGTGCGGATTGGAATTTGATCCATGATGAAAAAATTATTATAAGAAGAATTAGGATACAATTTTTGATGATGATAAGGAATACCTTATCTTTAGAGCAGAAACATCATAATCTGATTCTCATCCAGATCCACCACCAGGAGATCTACAAAATTTAATTATTATGTAAGAAGGGAGTAAAATAACTATTACTGAGGAAACAAATGTTGAAATAGAGGATGTAACTATTGTTCTAGAATATGTTGATGTATTTCCAAAGGATTTACTTGGCCATCCTCTAGAATGATAACTTGAGTTTTCCATTGACTTAATTATTGGTTTATGGACCACATGAAAGAACCCTTATAAAATGGCCATTTTAGAATTATTGGAAATGAACAAACATCTAGAGGAACTGAGAAATAATGGATTTATTCTCAGAAGTGTTTCTCAATGGGGAGACCCTATTATTTTTTTCAAGAAGAAAAATGGATCTATGAGGTTGTGCATTGACTACAAGGATATAAATGCTATAAAAATATTGAACAAGTATCCCCTATCTTGTATTTATGATTTATTTGATCAAAATCATGGAGCTAAATATTTTTCAATGACTGATGTTTGATCTGGATACCATTAGTTGAGCCTGATGAAGGAAGACATTTTGAAGAGAACATTTTGAACCCGGTATGAGAAATATGAGTTTATAGGAATGCCTTTTGGACTGACTAATGAACCTTCTATTTTAATGGATCTAAGGAATAGATTTTCCTAGGAATATCTTGACGAGTTTGTATTGTTATTGTTTGATGATATCATAACATACACCAAAAGCTATGACGATCTGAGAAATCACATGTGCACTATTCTAAAGACTCTTAGAAGAAATGAATTTTTAGGGATGTTTAAAAGTGTGAATTATGGATTCAGGATATTTATTTTTTTGACATATTGTCTATTTGGATGGAATATATGTTTATCCTTCAATGACAATGGAAATCCCTAAATGGCAAGCACCGACTGTTGGAGTTGGTGGCCTAGAACCAATGACTTCTTACTTTAGTCATTAAATAAACCCCTTATCACATCTTGATTATTATTATATGTGAAAATGCATGTGATAATCCCCCAAGGATAGCTATTGTATTAAAGGGTCATAGCAGATATCTGCTATGATGATAACCTAGATGTGCCATAACACTGTACGTGAATATATGTTCTATGACTGGATGATGTTATTAGAGGGACACAAATAATACAGTCCATTAGGGGTGAGGAATCATAACACATTGAGGCACCTTCTAATGGTTTTCACCCTTGGTAATATCTAGGAGGATATTATGAGAAGGAGACCCACCAATATGAAATCCACATTTCATAGTGTCATTTTATGTTCCTATATTCTTATGTGTGTATTGGTCCATAGACTTTAAGATTATTATAAATGGGTATTATAACTCGTGCACTTAGATTTATTGATGAAAACTGTGAAGACACACTATTCACAGTGAGGTAGGATATGTTGGGTGTGTCACAAGTAATACAGTATTAATAGATAATGCGAGAAAGGACTTGTCCCTTATGATCCATAACTAAAGTAGATATCTCAGGCCCTTCGATGTAATTGATATACCCTAAATAAATCCATGTCCATGGTAAGGAATGATCAAGTTCAATTACAGGAAGTCAAATAAAGAAATATTGATCACATGGGTTTATGGAATTAGCATGCAATCCGCTTGATTAGATATATTGAGACAAAGGGATTATATTACACTGTAAACGTTCATAGGAGGTGACACGTCATTTCGGCATTAACTTATTTCTCTATGGGTGCCTTGGTGTGTTGCTATATTCTAACCTTGTAATTTAGGAAGGCTCCACATAATGCCAATGAGAAAGAGGCCCAGAGGACCACACACTAAGTGTGTCAATGTATCTCAGTTAAATATTAATTTAATAAGTTGAATTAATTTTATTCCTGACTGTGGTTTAATAATTATTTAAGGATTCCTGATTTCATTTATTTCAAAACTAGTTATTTGGGAGAATATATTGTGGGCGAAATAATATATTTATTTGCGAGTAATGCTGTTACATTTATTTTTGAAATAAACAGCGAGTATTCAAGGTCTAATAAATGTGGTGGAGGAAATAAAAGAAAATAAAAATAAGTACACTCCGTGTATTAATGATTACATGCCCTGTAGTTTTCCAATCGGTATTTTGAGGAAATAATATCATTTTATTAAATTATATTTATTATAATCATCATGGGTGCATGTCAAGGAATTAATATTTCAACACGGGGATTCTCAGTAAGAGTTAATGAAATAAATAAAATGTGTAACACATTTTTTTATTGTCATTACTCTATAAAATCAAAACTGATTATAAATATCCTCACATCCCCACCGCTTTTCCAGAGAGAATCGTTGTGAACAACAATTCTGGAGAGTTCTCTCTTGACCGAAAGAACCCCTTCCTCCAAGAATGCTCTCAAGAACGAGATAGATCCACCACCACCGGATGAAGGCGATCGAAGGTAGACATCACAAGTGATGGTTCTTCCACACTAGCACCTAGATATCCCTTCAGCGACATCCGTAGAAATGTTGAGCACGTGCGGATCACCACTAGATGAATCCTACACATGGATTCTATGACGCAATGACGGATCACACCAGATCGTGACCAGAGACATCACCAAAGAAAGAATTCCATCAAGGTAATTCTTGTCAATTATTTAAATTAATTATAACCAACATATGATGATCCTATCTCTATGGTTCCTGGACTCCCTCTTTTGTTTTTCATTCTGCATTCACTTCCGAAGATCTGACATTTTACATCGTGATGGATCTCGGATTGATCATTGTTAACACTAAAATTAAAGTTGGACATTCCGACCAACGTCCTTCCACTGCGCCCAAAACCTACAAGTGGTATCAGAGGGGTTATATCATTGATTGTAATTATTTAGTTTTTAGTTGGTGATTTACGTAATTAATAATTTAGTTGTTTCAATTTATGTTAATCGTTCTTTAAAATCAGAATATCAAGATCTATTCCCCCACTCTCATTTCTCGTTCACCTTACAGAAACTAAGTTTTCGTTAAATTTTGATTAAAATAAAATAGAGGAACTCATCTGGAGGTGTTAATATTTCCTAGCCATACAACACCAGAATACATGCCATGTATTCGTAAGTACACACCGTGTAGTATAGGTTCAATGCAGTGGATGGGTCCACAAAATCAGGCCGTGTATTGGATGCTATATAAGTCATTTATGACACTGTGTATTCCCCGGGAATATGTGGAACATGGTTTCTGGATTACAGGTCGTGTGGTCCACTGAACACGGCGTGCAGTCCCTTCGGGTTGGGTCGAACCGTGTACCCCATACACAGCTTGCCCGGTTGGAAACCGTGTAACACGGAAACTACATGGCGTGCGTCCCACTGAACACACCCTGTACTCCGAAAATCTCTAAAGTACATTAACACGCCATTTCCCTGGGCGGGTACTTCAGATGGACGGTTAACAAAGGTACACGCTGTGTAGTCAGAACTACAGGCCGTGTACTCATCCAAATTATGCCAATTTATTAAAATTTATTATTATATTATACAAACCCTTGAGACGTGTACCATAGTGCAGGTGTAAATCTGAGGCACAACACGTGATAGGTGTTATATATATATATATGTGTGTGTGTTTAATTTAACATCAGCGTAGTGAATGGGAATTCACCGGGTTGCCTCCAAGGTACAAGTTACATACAAGGATAATTGTAATTTATTTAAAATTATGATAGATGAGAATCTCAAGGAAATTCACAAAAATGTTTAAGATAAAAGTATTGACTAATTAAAGATAATTAATTGATTCGAGTGTGATTTTCTTAAATTATAAAGATTAAATAATTGAATTTGAGTTTTATTTATGCATAAATATCGTTGTATATATGGATGATCATGAGCTAGAGCAAGACCTTTGTATGTGAACTGTTTCTTTTAATTTATTTATTTAAATTAAGTATGTTGGCCTGCGAGCCTTCTCCTCATTAATATGAAGGGTCAGCGTGCCAAAGGATTATTTTATCTAAAAACCCCTATTAACCCCTTAGCTGTGCATGAGAAAAATGCATATGTAATTGATGGAGCTCCCAAGCTAGTGGAGGTAGCTCATGTTTGGAGCCAAGGTGAAACCAATCCAAGGAGATACAAAGCTGGATAGGTGGAATGCTGTAAACATGAACCTGAAAGGTTCATGATGTTTTCTCCCCTAGGTCTTTGGATAGTTTATAAACCTATAGATAATCTAAACAATAGAAAGATCTCATGATCATACCATTTATTTTATTTCTGTTAGTTTCATGGTTTATATTTATTTTGGGTGTGTTGTAACGATCACAAAATTAATGAATTTAACAAGCATGAAAGATGGAACTAAAATAAAACCAGCTTATGCGTAAATATTATCTTAGACATGATTAATCACTTAAATATATCCCACTTAATATTTACAAGCATGCAATCAAATATAATAAAATGGAAAATTTTGTACAAGGATACAATCCCTCAAAAAAATATTAAGTCGTTATAGACTTCTAGAATCTCGGTTAGAATCGAACCATAGTTCAAAGTGCTTGACAAACCCTAGTTGGAGTGCATTGAATTATTGGGGAATTCTAATTCAAGATTTTGGGTTGACATGACTTGGTTCGCATCAAGGGTTGACTTCCATAATAGGGATTGGTGTGACTAAGTGGCAAAGGGTGAGGAAATCCAAAATAAAAGGATTTCAGGATTGGAGAGTCCACTCAGCGGATCAAGGAGCTGCGAGTTAATGCAGTTGGAATTTGGAATGCCAACCTAAAACCCTTCAAGTTGCTTTACCAACCCTAGTTGGGCTAATGCGAAAGGAAATATGGATCCTTTCTACTAGAATAATTAAGAAACCGAATATTACAAAGTGAATGGTGAGGGATATTGGATTTCTATCAAATAGTGGGAGACTAATAAGTATTATTTTATTTATTTGTACCAGTTTTTATAATAATGTAATTAACCTTTTCTCATTTTAATTTGTAGAAGCGTCAAGAAAAATGACTTCAAAATATCATTGCGAACCATATTCAAGAAGGAAAACCTTCTCACCGGTACCATTTTGCAAGTGTGGTAGAGGCGTTTACGTGTCATCCTTCACCACGGGAAGAAATTGTATGTGCTGTAAGAGCCTATTCCGGTTGCACCAGGAAACAAGGCCAGTGATTGTAATGTCCCGGATCTGGGTGCCACTAAATGGGTTCCCCAAAACCGGTTGGTCACATGACCTCAAACGCATTTCCCAAAATTCCAGAGGTTTTCAACTAGAAGTGAGGGCCTAAGTTTGATAGTGGGGAAACTATTACCTCATTTTTCATAGTGTAGCATAGCAGAGAAAATATAAACATACTAAAAGCAGAAGCAATATACAATGTCAAAGCTGAAAGGAAAATGGTACTGGAGAAAAAGATAACCAATAGTCGTATACATATGATGATGCAATATGTCATATTCTAAGAAATCAGTCAAAACATGATACACTACAATCAAATACAATACAGTACAAGTTACTAGTATAGAAAAGCAAAACAAAACAGCGTAGCAGGAACTCAGCATCATCGCAAGCCTAGGCTTGGTCCCATGCTCCCCAACTCCTCTACAATAATCAAGTATCTGTATAGGGAATCTTTCCCTTATCCACACCTGCAACAATATAATCTATTTTGGCCCATGACATGACCCAAACAGGGTGTGAGAAATAAATCCCAGTAGGAACCCACCAAAGGCCCGTTCCCAACTGTTAGTTAAAATGTGCTACAACAGTGTGCAGTAATAAAATGCAGTAAACTAGGTAGTACTCAAATGTAAATATCACTAATTGTTTCATTTCCATTTTAATATTCATTTAACCATGCCATGCCTTTGCTTTAGCTTGGAAGGTATATCCAAAGAATATCGCCGTAGTGAATACACTATATAAACGTTGCCCGTAGGCATACGAGGTGTCGCCCATAGGCACAAAAGCTACTGCCCAGAGGCATGAGAAAAGTTTCCTAAAGACCAATCGAAACACTACCGTCAGGCTAAGAAATTAACCGGGTCAGGCCCAACATATAAGAAATCAATTTATATACAATTCCTCTCAAGGAAATTTAAATCATGATAAATTCACGATATACCCTCGGGTAACTTGGCCAAAGGGCTAAATAGGGGAACGCACCCGTGGGGTGGCCCTGGATCCAAGAAATGATCTGAAACACCAGTTTTAGATATTCATTAAATTACCTACGCAATTACAAGTATTTTATTAATCAAGGCCTCATCCATACAACAACCCAGTCAAGGGCGTGTTGCACAATGGTACACAAAAACAACATGACAATTGGAATAAACATCAGACCACCTACCTCGATCCCCCTAGATCGATATACAAAATCGATGCCTCAGGAAATATACGAGAACGACATAGATCTGGGATAAACATTCACCCATTCAACCTCAAATAACATCCCCTTGGTAAATAATTGGAAGGAAAGACACAATAAGAGTGAATAACTCACCTCATGGTTCAATCGAGACCGTCAGTGAAGGAATTTGAGTTTCGGTGCTTGGTTGGGAGCTCCTCCTAGCTCTAGCCTTCTCTCCCATTTCTCTAACATGTCCACTACCTCCTCTGCTGCATGGAAAGAATACTGCCAATTTTAAGAAAAAAAAATAAAATACACGGCATGTACTCTTAAGTACATGATTTTTACTTTTCATTTTTTAACTGTTCTTCCGGTGACTACTTTTCATTGCTAAACTGCTCATCTGTCGACATGAGTACACGACGTGTATTTCGGAATACACACCGTGTATTTTTGATCCACTAGTGGCTACTCTCACCACCATACTGCTCACCTTCCGACTGATTACGCGTAGTTTAAATACAAGTACATGGCATGTAGTTATTTTGAAACCCTTCATCTCCGACATTACTACACAACCTTTGTAGTCATCCAACATGGCCAAAGTACACGACATGTGGAAAATTACAGGTCATGTACCCAAAAAAATTGGGATCCTTCCCAATTTTCCTTATTTTCTCAAAAACAATTAAGGAAATAAGAAAAGAAGAAACTCGTACCTCAAGAACAAGAACCAGGTTCTTAAAAAATTTCCCCCTTAGATAAATTCATCCCCGAATTTCCCTTACATGGGTGGTTAATATAAGCTCAGAAAAACTCTGGATAGTAAGTATGTACGTCAGTCTCCCACTCCAAGGTTTTGTCCTACACTCGACCATGCAACCATAACACCCGTACGAGAGGAACTGACCAGCCTTGGAGAACCGTTGTCCTCCTTTCAACAATACAAATCGAATTCTCCTCAAATAATGCATCGAACTGAAGCTCAACCTCCTCGTTATGAAAGAAGTGACATAGGTCTGAGTGATAACGGCGCATCTGAGATACATGGAAGACGTCGTGCATGGCCCGGTACCTCTGTGGTAACTACAACCGATAAGCAACCGACCCGACTCTCTCTAGAATGTAAAATATCCCCACATACCTCGGTGAAAGCTTACCCAATCTCCTGATCTACTTTTTTCCGAACCTCAGTGAAACACGAAAGAAAACATGATCCCCACCCATGAACAACAAGGGTCATCTGTGGAGATCAACATAAGATTTCTAACGAGACTGTGTTGTAGCCATCCGCTTTTGAATCAATTGGACCTGCTCTGATGTCTCCTGTACATGATATGGTCCTAGTAAGGCTACCTCACCTGCCTCTAACCACCACAAAGGTGATCGACATGGCCTACCATATAAATCTTCGTAAGGTTCCATCTCAAAAGTTTCCTGAAATCTATTATTGTAGGAAAAATCGACCATGGGTATGTGCTTCTCCCATGTGCCCCCAAAGTCCGGGACACATGCACATGTCATGTCCTCAAACACCTGTATCGTATGCTCTTACTGGCCATCAGGTCTAATGGTGGTAAGCTGTGATCAGATGATCCTGTGTTCCCAGTGCCCTCTAAAATCTCTTCTAGAAACAAAATGTAAAATGGGAGTCCCTATCTGAAACGATAGAACGTGGGACCCCATGAAGGCGTACTACCTCTAGGATATACAACTCCTCAAGCTCGTCAACAACGAAGGTCTCCTGGATCAGCAAAAAGTGATAAACCTTTGTATGTTAGTCCACAACAACCCACACGGCATCACTGCCTCAAGGTGACCTCGGAAACCCGGTCACGAAGTCCATCATGACATCATCCCATTTCGACTCCAGAATGGGTAACTATTGTAACAGTCCATCTTTCCTCTGATGCTCCATCTTCACCTGTTGATAGGTAGAAAATATCCCAACAAAACCATCTACTTCTCGTTTCTTACATGACCACTAATACTAGCGTCTCAAGACATAGTACATTTTGGTAACTCCAGGACGCACTGCCCAAGATGAAGCATGAAACTCCCACATTAGCTCCTCACGTATATCCCCAAGAATCCACACTCATCCATGTACACGCAATACCTCATCATCGCCTATCGTCCAACCGGGTGGGGGGTCCTCACTTGCCACCGACTCCCGTAGAACTAAGCCTTCAGAATCCGATAACTGTCTCATCCCCACAATATATAGGAGGATAGAAGTCACAACTAAGGAAGAAAGATAGGCTCGCCCCTGACTATAGTGCACCTCTAAATGCATCTCAGTGAACAAACCCATAAGCTTCCACTCATCACTGGCCTCTTACATGGCCTGTATCTGAGTCCTCCTACTCAGTGAATCTGTAACCGCGCAATCTTTACCCGGTGTATAAGAAATCTCAATGTCAAAGGAATGAAGGTATTCAACCCACCTTCGATTTATCAAGTTCAAGTCACACTGGGTAAAGTTGTAATTGAGACTTTTGTGGTCCGTAAACACCACAAAATGCACTCCCAAGAGATAATGTCACCAACAATGTAACGTATGGACGAATGTAGCCAACTCGAGATCATGGGTTGGTTAATTATTCTCATTTGGACTCAACTACCGCGACCCGTATGAAACTACTCGATCTCCTTGCATCAACACTGCTCCCAAACCAATACCTGATGCATAATAGTAAACTGTATTGCTCTTCCCCTGATCTGAAAGTATCTAGACAGCTGTTAATGTCAACCTTCCCTTTAGCTCCTAAAAGGTTGTCTCGCTAGCTTCCGACCAAATGAACTTCACACCCTTCTCAGTCAAACCCGTCAACGGCACTGATAAGCAGGATAAGTCATGTATAAAGTACATGTAGTAACAATACAGCCCCAAGAAACTCCTTATCTCAAAGATGTTCTTAGGATGCTCCCAAGAAACTACTGCTCTCACCTTCTCTGGATCCACTGAAACTCCTACATCTGAGATAATATGACACAGGAAGTGTATATGGTCCATCCCAAAGTGGCACTTTGAGAGCTCAACATATATATGATGCTCTCTCAATGTACTCAATATGATATCAAGATTTTTGCATGGTCGTGTTGAGTGTGAAAGTACACCAATATATCGTCCACAAAGACTACCACAAAAGAATCCAGATATCGATGAAACACATGGTTCATCACTTCCATGAAAACTGCTGGTGTTTTAATGTATCTGAACAGCATGAACAAGTACTCGTATAGACCATATCTTCTCTAAAAAGCATTAAGCGGTATATCCAATGGTCTAAAACGTAACTGATGATATCTGAATCTCAAGTAAATCTTCTATAACACTTGTTCTCCTCGAAGTTGATCAAAAATATCATCAATAATTGGCAAGGGATATCAGTTTTGTACCGTCAAATGGTTCAGCTTCCAATAATCCACACAGAGTCTGAGGGTAATGTCCACCGTCTTAGAAAATAGAATAGGCAATCCCCAAGGAGAAGTATTGGGTTGGATGAAACCCTTTGCATGCAACACCTCCAACAGCCTCTTGAGCTCCTGCAACTCTAGTGTAGCAATCTAATAAATAGGAATGAACACCGGTGCTACTCTTGGAACTAGATCAATAGAGAAATCCACCTATCGCTCTAAAGGTAGACCTGAAAAGTCGTCTGGGAGTAAATTCCGGAAACGATCAACCACTAGAGGGAAATCCTTCTGACAAGATCCCTGGTCATGCAGATATAAACTCAAAATCTGGGTTGTCACTCCCCCATGCCACGATGCTTAGGTGCAGCTCGGCTCTCCTGGAAATCCCATTCACCCTTGTATAGAAACTCTCCTCCCTTTGGTGACGTGAAAGTCACCCTGCAACAATACTAATCAACAGAGACTCAAAAGGGTACTAACCAGTCCATATCAAGAATGAAATCATAGCTCATCTTCTCTAGGACATAGAGGTCCCAAAGGAAGTGACACTCACCAACCTCTAGGGGGAACTCCTTGCACTGACACACACCTGTTGTTCTAATCCCCAAAGGAGCCTCTAGCATCATAATATCAAAAGAAGAAGAAACACAGATCCCAAGGGTCTCTACAATGGACCCATATATAAAGCTATGTTTAGAACCCATATCAAAAAGTACTAAAGATAAAACAGAAGTAACTAGAATAGTACCTCTGACAGTGGAAGGTCTGAGATCATTCCCTTGTTGGGTCTGTTGCACTGTATACGCCTTCACAGTGTCACGGCCCTGCGACATAGCCTAGATACCCTGAGCTGACCCGCCCTGTTGTCTCTGAGATCCTGGTGTCCGGCCACCATGTCCACAACCACCACCTCAGCCGTAACATCCCAAAGTATCCCAATTTCCTGACTAGTAAGAAGTTGTTGGCCTTTCTCTCGCATGAGGTGTCTGCATAGAACCCCACTCCCTAGCCCCTGGTGGAAACTCCCTGGAGAAACACTGTCGATGAACCATCCTAAAACAAGCTCATCACTCCACTAGGTCACGTGGACACTGAGGTCTCATGTTCCCCTCTCTACCACACTGGTAGCAAATGACCTGGCCACCATAGGATATCATCTGGATAGTACATCCAATGTAAGAGAAATCCTTCTGTCTCTTCCTCTTTCTGATAGAAATAGTACCAGAAATCGGTGTTGAATTGCCTTGATTCGCACCACTAGCTTTCCACAGGTTCCGCTCAGTAATCAGTGCCTGGTTCAAAATACCATGCACTATAGGAAAACTGAAAACATTCACCATTGCTCGGATGTCATATCGAAGACCATACTCAAAGAGTCGCGCCCTCAATGTCTCATCACCCACCAGAATAGGTGAAAAACGTTGTAGCTCAGTGAAGTGGGAAGAATAGTCCATTAACGACATGGCGCCCTGCTTTAGATTAATGAACTCTCGATCTTGATCTTCCCTCAGCGTCTCTGGGAAGAAAAATTCATAGAATAGTGCACAAAAATATTCCCATTCCATGTATATGTGATGCTCAGCCTGGGTGGTAACATCCCACTATCTCATGGCGGAATCACACAACATGTATGTAGCGAGCTTGACCCTCCGCCCTGGAGGCATCTTTAGATGCTCGAAAATATTCTCCATAGACCCCAGCCATGACTCCGCAGCCTATGGTCTGCCATCCCCTGAAAACGTAGGGGGATGCTTCTACGGAAATATATGAGTCAGCTCTACCATAGATGTGGAAGTCGGCGGTATCCTGTGGCATACCATCTCGGGAGTACAATCGTTGTCTCTCTCCTGGAAGACAACTAATGGTTGTCTCGACGGCATGACTCTACAAGTTCAACACACTCCTTAGATTAAGATCATCAAGAACGAATAACTAGAAACTTAATAAGGGAATAAGAGAATGAAAACATTCAAGTTCGATAAAACAAGACTACATAGTGCTTATAATAACTACACGGCGTGTTCCCCTAATCCTTTCACATGGGTGTGTACCTCTACCAAAACTAGTCGTGTAGCACCCCAAACATGATGTGTTGTCTACACACAAGGTGTGTATTTGAATTCTCTTCCCCTGCCAGAGCCCTTCTACACGGCTCAGCCACACAACTCTCCTTTAAATGAGACTACACTGCGTGTATAATATCTACACGGCATGTACTACTTATATTTCATCTGCCAGTTTTGTTAGTGACACGGCCAACTACTCGGATGACACTACAAAATGTGTTACACCCGCACACGGCGTGTACACCACCCCATTTCCCCAGCCACACAACCAAGTCAACAGAGTCTCTCACTGGTCAAGACTACATGGCATGTCCCACTGGTACACGGTGTGTCTAAGAAGAGGTAACACCGACCCATGCTTGTTAGTTACACAACCGGATTCCCAGGTTAAACTAAATGCAATGTACGTTATTGAAATGGCATGTACAGGCTCAGATTTCTCCTCTCGGGTTGTTAGTCAAATGAAAGACACATGGTTAACACAACACGGAGTTTATAATATCAACATGGAATGTGCCCTCAATGATTCACTATGCCATGTTTCTGCCTACACGGCCTTTGACATGGGTATAAACTAAATGGCGTGTACATACAGTACACGACATGTACTTAATTTTTTTTCCTTTTCTTCCCAAACAGAAGATTAAACCGCATTTAATCAAATCTACACGGCATGTATTCTTGGTTTTTCTAGACAGTATGCCTTAGAAACTTTATCGGAGCCTAGAAAGACACTAAAACCAACACCTAAGTTCCAAATTCTAATCCTTAAGGGCCCATACTCCCTGCGAATCAAATCTTGGCATCTTATACATGTTATAACAATGTAAAAAGGACAATGATCCACCAAATTTAGGTTAGTGAGGGCCCATACTCCTCAAGATCCAATGTTTGGTGTTCATTCTACTATACCTCACATAACAATAACCTATCAAATAACATGAATTTTTACAAAGAAATCTATCAAAACAACATGTTTTTTTCTATCACGACATCTATCAAAACAACATGAAATTTATAATGCACCTACATGGCATGGAAACTATACATGACATGTGATTCTAACATGTTCTTAAATGATGCATGTGGAGGAATACCCTCATCTCATCGCGTTTCAACTAAATAGAACCCATGTACAAAAATATAAATAGCACATCCCAAGTGTGTCACCCAATGGTGAAAATCAAATCAACCGTAAAATTGAAAAATCAGAAAAATTGTAAGACGAGGTAAATTGGATTTTCCCTATACACGGGTAAGCTACTCCAGGGAAAAACTTATTAGAAAGTACCTATTTCATCCTATCCCTGGCTATAGGGTCTAAATAGTAACTTAAGAGAAAAGAAACCCTCTGATACCAATTTGTAACACACCAGATCTAGGTTCCACTAAACGGGTGCCCCAAACCTGGTTGGTCACCTGACCTCAAGCTCATTTCCCCAAATTCTAGAGGATTCCAACTAGCAGTGATGGGCTAGGTCTGATAGTGGGGAAATAATTCCGTCATTTGTCAAAGTGTAGTGCAGTGGAGAAAATATAAACATTCTAAAAGAGAAAGTAGTTTACAATGTCCAAGATGAAAGGAAAATGATACTAAAGAAAAATATAACCAACAATCATATACATATGATGATGCAATATGTTATATTCTACAAAAGAATTCAAAATAGGATACACTACAATCAAATACAATATAGTACAATGTACAAGTACATCAAAGCAAAACAAAACAGTGTAGCAGGAACTCAGCAGCATCGCAAGCCTAAGCTTGGTCCCATATTGTCCAACTCTTCTGTAACAATCATGTACATTTATATAGACTCTTTCACTTATCCATACCTGAAGCAATATAATCTATCTGGGCCTAAGACATAACCCAAACAGGTTGTGAGAAATAAATCCCAGTAGGCAACCACCAAAGGACCTTTCCCATCTGTCAGTGAAAATGTGCTAAAGAAGTGTGCAATAATAAAATGCAGTAAACTAGGCAGTACTCAAAAGTAACTATCACTACCAGTTTCATTTCCATTTTAATATTCATTTAACCATTCCAAGCCTTTTCTTTATCTTTGCAGGTATAACCCAAGAAAATCACCATAGTGAAAACACAATGTAAACATTGTCTGTAGACATGAAAATCTTCCCCTCAAGTAATCAGAATTGAAACCCACAGGTGACTGCCCAGAGTCATAACAAATATTGTCGTAGGCGTTTGAGGTGTCACCCACAGGCATAGAAGCTACAACCCATAGGCCTGAGAAAAGTTGCCGGCAGGCTAAAAGAAACACTACCCATAGGATAAGCAAGTAACTGGGCCGAGCCCAACATATACGCAAAAAATTTATATACAATTCATCTTAAGGAAATTTAAGGCATTGTTAATTCATGGTATAGCCTCGGGTAACCTGGCCAAATGGCTAAATAGGTGAACGCACCCACAAGGTGGCCCTGAATCCAAGAAATGATCCCAAAAAGTAGTTGTACATATTCATTAAATTACCTTCGCAATTCTAGGTAATTAATTAATCAAGGCCTCAGCCATACGACACCCCAATCATTGGCGCATAGCACAATGGTACACAAAAATGACATGATAGTTGGAATTAATGTCAGAACACCTACCTCGATCTCCACTGATCGATATACGCGAATGACACCTCACGAAACATCCGAGAATGACATAGATCTATGATAAACATTCACCCATTCAACCTCAAAAAGCTTCCCCTCAGGAAAAAATTCGAAGGAAACAAATAAGGAGAGTGAAGAACTCACCCGAACTGTTCAATCGAGACCATCAGCGAAGGAATCTGAGTTCCTGTGTGCGGTTAGGAGCTCCTCCAAGATCCAGACTTCTATCCCAGTGCTCCAATGTGTCCACTGCCTTCTCTGCTAAATGAGATGGCTACATCCCATTTTAAGCAAAAAAACTACACAAACCATACTATCAAGTACACGACATGTAATTTTCATTTTTTAACTGTTTCTCTGGCGGCTACTTTTCACCGCCAAACTGCTCATCTGTCGACCTGAGTATAGGACGTGTATTCATGAATACACAGTATTTATTATCGCTCCACTGACAGCTAATATCACCGCCTTACTGTTCACCTATAAACTTATTAAACGGTGTGTAAATACTTTGTACATGGTGTGTATTTAGTTTTACACCATTAATCGCCGACAGGCCTACACACCTTGTGTTCTCACCCCACACGGCCAAAGTACACGGTGTTTGGAAAAAGTACACGGTGTGTACCCACAAAATTGGGGGGTTTTTCCCAATTTTCATTATTTTATAAAAAACACTTAAGGAAAGTGGAAAATAAGAAACATGTACCTCAAGAACAAGAATCGGGTTCTTATAGTGATGAGGAACTGTCTATTTATATGAAACATATGGATGATGCCACATATGTCCAATGTTTCATGCTATCATCCATTTCTAATGAGCTCTTTAAGCGGTATGAAAACATGGACGCGTATAGCATGATGTCTCACCTTAAGAATCTCTACCAAGAGAAGGAGAGTCAAGAGAGATATGAGATCTCCAATGATTTGTTTACAACTAAGCCTGGAGAGACTGCGCCAACTGGGCCTCATGTAGTCAAGATTATTGGATACATCGAATGCCTGCACATCTTGGGGATTAAATTCCCAGTTGAGTTTCGTACAGATCTCATCCTATCATCACTTTCCAAGACCATCTCATGATTTATTGTCAACTAAAAAATGAGAAATAATGAGAAGATTCTATTGAAACTTCTGACCATGATTCTATATGTAGATAAGAACATGGGAGATGAAAAACTCGTAGTCCTTATGGTGAATAAGAAAAAGAATGAAAATGAAAAGGGGCCAAAGACTTATAAACAGTCTGAAGCCCCTGAGTTCCATCCCTCCAAGAAGGGAAAGATCCATAGGTAAGGCAAGGAACGAGAGGCGGTGTGTTTTATACGTGTCAAGCAAGGCCACTTGAAGAGGAACTGCACCCAGTAGCATGGGGAAGCTAAAGGTGCATTCGTTATCAAGTGTAATCTTTCTATTTATACACATTGGGTATTAGATACAACTTGTGGGGCTCACATATGTATTAAAATGTATCAACCAAGTAGATTTAGAAATTTTTCTATAAGAGAGGTGGATCTTCATGCTTCCAAAGGCGCAAGGGTGGCTGCGTTGGTTATTTTCGATTAACACCTCTCATTTTCCGACTGAGATGATTTTGGTTTTTCATAAATGTTATTATATGCCTAGTGTCACCAAGAACATAATTTCTGTATCTTGTTTTGATATGGATGGATTTAGTATAATGTTTGGAAATGAAGGTTTTTTATTTTATAAGAACAACGTATGTTATGGTATGGCATATTTAAATAATGGTTTGTATGTATTAAATTACGAAAACCAAGTGTTGGAAATTGATAACGAAACAAACTCACATGAATCATACATCATCAAGTTGTGACATCACCGCCTCGGTTATGTAAACGAGAAGCACGTGACAAATCTCTTCTGAGATGGCTATTTACACTCTACTAAGAAAAAACCACTTGATAGATATCACGCTTGTTTACAAGGTAAAATTATCAAGCCACCTTTTGGTGGATAGGGTGAAAGAGCCACAGAGCTTCTAAGAATGATACACATGGATGTTTGTGGACCATTTCTAATAGAAGCTTAAGGTGGATATTCTTACTTCATTAATTTTACTGATGATTTGAGTAGACGTGGCTATGTATACTTAATGAGTTATAAGTCAGAGTCCTTAGAGAAATTTAAGGAATTCAAGACTGAAGTAGAGAATGAGCTTGGTAAGAAGATAAAGACGATTTGATCGGATCGAGGTGGAGATTATCTAAACCAAGAGTTCATCAATCTTCTACAGGATTTTGGGATTCTGTCTCTGCTCACTCCTCCATATACACAAAAGTGGAATGGTGTTAGTGAAAGGAGGAATCACAACTTATTGTAAATGGTTAGGTCGATGATGAGTCATGCATATCTTCCATTATCCTATTGGGGATACGCATTACAAAAAACATCATACACATTAAACCGAGTACCAACTATGGCGGAAAATGGAATTCCATCCGAGTTATGGAATAGAAAGAAATGCATTTTGTCGCCCACACGTGTATGGGGATGTGAGGCATTTTAAAGGCCTTCTCTGGCAACAAAATAGAACCCTGGGGCATGAAGTGTATCTTTATAGGACATCCTAAGGAAAAAAAGTATATTACCTACATAATCCTTCACAAAATAAAGTGACTGTCGCTAGACAAGCTGTCTTTATTGAGATGGATAACATCCTCAAAAAGGATAGTGGGGGAAATATTTACTTCGATGAAGTTTATGCTCAAGATACACATTAGTTGGTATAGAGACACGTTCCATATGTCCCCATGGAAGATGTTCCAAAGACACAAGTACTATGTAAGATCTTGGTAGAGGAAAGGGAACCAGAGAGATTTGGTTTCCTAGTCACCGAGGATGGTGAATCATTAATGTTGGACAATGATGATCCTCTCTCCTACATGGAAGAAATAGAAAGCTCAAAATATTCAAGATGGATAGAAGCTATGTTTTTTGAGATGGATTCCTTGTATCAGAACCATGTCCGGGTTCTGGTCGATGAGCTAGTTGATGTAAAGCCTATTAAATGAAAATGGGTATTCAAGAGAAAACTGGTCTTGGAAGGTCATGTTAGAACCACTAAAGAAAGGCTAGTGGCTGAAGGATTCAGAAAACGTCAAGGAATTGACTCTGATGAAACCTTATCACATGTTTCCATGTTTAAATCCATAAGAATCATACTTTCCATAATATCTTACCATGACTAAAATATTTGTAAAATGGATGTCAAAATAACATTCCTTAACAGGAACCTTCTGGAAGATGTCTATATGAAACAACCAGAAGGGTTTGTGACACCATGTGAAGACAAATGGGTTTCCAAGTTGTAGAAATCCATTAATGGATTAAAGAAAGTATCTAGGTCATGGAGCATTCGATTTGAGGAAGCTATTAAAGAATTTGGTTTCATTAAGAATGAATGTGAGACATGTGTTTATAAGTGGTTTAATGGGAATGTGATAGTTATCCTAGCAGTATATGTTGATGACATATTGAATATTGGAAACGATGTACCAGTCTTACAGTCAGTTAAGGGCTGGTTGAATAAGTGTTTCTCCATGAAGGACTTGGGTGAATCGGCCTACATTCTAGGGATCAAGATCATTCGTGATAGATCCAAGATGCTTCTTGGACTAATTCCGGGTACATACATTGACCAGATACTAAAAAGATTTAGTATAGAACAATCCAAGATGGGATTAGTTCCAGTGTCACATGGCCTACATATTTCTAAGAAAATGTGTCCAAAAACACAATACGGGAAATATATAATGAGTAAGATCCCATGCACTTCGGCTATAGGATCCATCATGTATGCCATGTAATGTACCATGATAGATGTTTCCTATGAACTGAGCATGGTATGAAGATATCAAGAATATCCAAGATAACAGTATTAGACTGCTATTAAAAATATCTTTAAGTATCTGAGAAGAAGTAAGGATATGTTCCTAGTGTATGGAGGAGACGTGGATCTTGTCATCAGAGGGTTTGGTGATGCTTTTTTTAGAAAGATCAGAACGATCTGAAGTTGTAATCTTTATATGTTTTCTGTCTCAATGGAGGAGTTGTGAGCTGGAAGAGTTCAAGGAAGCCAGTTGTTGCTGATTCTATAGTGGAGTCTTAATATATAACAGCTTCTGATGCAGCCAAGGAAGCCTTCTGAATTCAGAATATTGTCCAGAAGCTTGATGGGGTGCCTGGTAGTAATGACCCTGTCACATTGTATTGTGATAATACTACAGCGGTGGCTCTTACAAAAGAACCATTGTCACATCAATGGAAAGATCTCATAATCCATATGTATCACCCCTTGAGGTATTTCTATAAAAGTGATGAAGTTGCAGTGAGAAGAGAATCCACGAAATAGAACATGGCAGACCCCATGACTGAAGTCCTATCTCAGTACAAGCATGAATATAATGTGAGAGCTAGCGGGTTAAATTTTGTTAGTTGTTAGCTCTAGTCCAAGTGGGAGTTTTTTGGAGTTTGTGGCCTAGAACCAACTACTTTGAAATTATTCATTAAATAAATCCCCTATCACATTTTTATTGTTCTTTTCCATGACAATGCAAGTGATAATTTTCCAAGGATAGCTGTAGCCTTAAAGGGTCATAGCAGATCCCTCCTATGATGAGAACCCAAAAGTGCCATAACACTATTCTTGAATATATGTTCTATGGCCAAATGATGTTATTTAAGGGACACAAATAATATAGGCCATTAGTGGTGAGGACCCATAAAACATTGAGGGGGTAATATCCAGGAGGATATTCTGAGAACAAGACCCGCTTGTATGAAATCCACATTTCATAGTGTCATTGGATGTCCCTATCCGCGGACGTGTGTATTGGTCCTTAGAAATTAAGATTATTATTATTGGGTATTACAACTCATGAACTTAGATATATTGAATAAAACTATTATGACACAATGTTCGCAATGAGGTAGGATACATTGGGTGCATCACATGTAATACTACATTAATAGATAATGCGAGAAAGGATTTGTCCCTTCTGTTCCATAATGGAAGTAGGTATCTCAAGCCCTTTGATTGAATTGATATATCCTAAGTAAATCCATGGACATGGTAAGGAATGGGAAATTTCAATTCCAGGAAGTCAAAGAAAGAATAATCGAGCACATGGGTTGATGGCACTAGCATGCAACCCACTTGATTAGAGATATTGAGACAAATGGATTATATTGTTGACTATGATTTCAAATTTATGGTATATTACAATTCATATATTAATGACATGATAATTTCAGTGATAAATAAATGTTTTTTATTCCATAATTAATTTCATTATAGAAATATATTAATTTAAAATAATTTATCAAATATTATATCATTCGTTGAAACGGTCTCCCTTTTAAATTGAATTATGTATGAATTTCAATATAGGAAGAAAAAAGTAGTGTAACATTTTTTTCACAATGGACGAAGTTTTTTTATGTAAATTTTCTATATGTACTTATATATTAGATATCATGCATTGAAACAATTTATTTTAATTAAGATCTATCGATGAAAGCATAATTTTCTTATAATAGTGTTCTAGTTAAGAACTATTCTGTTTGGTTGAGATTGATTATAAACCATCACTTCATGATGGAGTTTTATGTATATGTGTATGGGGGTTCCCAATTATGTTGGTCAAGATATTCAATTTTTTATTGAGTGTGTTAAGGATAAAGGCACAAATAGTTATTTTGATTAATGGTTGGAGTGTGGAAGAAGTAATAATACAATATGGTTAATTAGGTTGATTAGGTTTTTCTGGTCAAGACCAATATGATTAAACTCATTATGATATGATATGATAAGGATGAAAGTTAATTTTGTTGAGTTTTATTTTTTGAATGGGGAAAATAGAGAGATTTTTTAATTATTATTTATTGATATTGTTTTATAGAATTATATAAAAATGGGAGATCTAGAATATTTTTTTTATTGTGTGATGATGTATTTTAATAATTTGATAAGGGTTTAGACAGATTGTGATAGCTAGTTGTTCTAGTCACGTCTGACCTAAAATACTTGTCACAGTCTTCACATTGTAATAAATTAGAAACTGAGACATTAGAAATTTAAATTAAATTATTTGATTGTTTTTATTGGAAAATTGTACCTAAGGAATATAAATATCAACTCAAATGTATTTGATATGGAAGGAGAGACATGAAAATGATACATTACCATGGTCCTAAAAAATAAATCTTAGTTGGATTTCAACTCATTATTTTATAAAATTTTCCTTCAAGAGACAATACTCCAAATAGGTTTTGGGAACTCATTAATATAAAATGATTTTTTACTATTAATATATGTTGTTTCTATGTGAAAAATATAAATATACATCATATTAGAATTATAAGGGATGAATTTATAAAAGAATCTCTTATGAGTAGGGGATTGATGACTCTTTTAGAGTTTATATAGTAACCTGTTTAAAATAATACATACATAGAGGTAATCAAGTGATAATTTATAGTAATAGAAAATGATTATTTATCTTCAATTGTTTTATAGAATAATGTGGTACCTAGGAAGAAGTAGAAATGAACTAAAATATAATATTATTATACATAGAAAGAGTTTGCATTAATGTTATTCCATTATATAAGCATATGATGTGTAGAAAATAATTTTTTTGAGGGGATTAAATGATTTCATGTTAATGTATGGCTTTTGGGATCTGTCAAACATGATAATTAGATGGAAAAAACGTTGTATATGTTTTTACAATATTGAACCATGAAAAAATGTACTTATGTAATAATTTAGAATTAAATTCCTTGATTTTAATGGATGTGGGAGATAAGTGATGCATAATGGTGAGAAACACACCATAAACTATCAAATAATGTGACAACTGAATTTGGTTATGTACTATCAATATCATGTGATATATTTATAGTGAAACCATATTTGAGGTGGATGCTGTTTTTATCATCTACATGATTAAAACATTTAGGTTTTTATTGAAAAAAGTGAATGTTGGAATGTTCTGATCGGCATCATTTATTAGGAACCAGATCCTGTAGAAAACACTAGATATAATTTTGTGAATTGGATAACATGAAACCAGTTGATAATAGTAATCCTAACTTTTTGGAATGATACCCATATTTGGGTATTTCTCAATGACTTTGAATGGTAGTTAAAACATTCAGTTACTATTTGGAAGCAACTTCAGAATAATGATTTTTTAAATGTAGGGTGGATAACTGTTGGTAAACATCCTAAGATACTGTATTGAATGTGTCACTAAAATAAAGATCTTATTAATGTGTCAACTGTTAAACTAAATTTTCGATTCATGTTCATTTATTCAAAATATTACTTGATGTAGATTTGATATGATCTTTCTCAGAAATGATTTTTTGGTTGGATTGAGATTGAAATTTGTAAATAGGTATTATATTCATTTATAGGGTTTATGGGGTCATTTTTAATACATGATATAATCTATTAATGAAATATTGTTTATACAGTTAATGTTTTCACATAGGAATCAGTGAGGGGAGTATCAATTCAATCCTTTCATAAGAGTTTAATAGTTAGAAAATATTTTATAATTAGGCATATCAAATGAGATATTATTTACATGTATTTATTCTTAAAGGGGTATGATTTTTTGAGGAAGCAGTGTTCATGAAAACATTTATGATATGGATGTGTCATTTTGAGGCTGAGGACAAGATGCAATATTTGATTAATTTGATTAATTAATATTTGTATAAATTATATAGGTACTTATAGGGGATGAAAAGTTATATAGTGTTTTGTTTTTAGTTATATATATATGAAAATATTAGTGTAATGATATTAAATTGATCTCATACAAGTTTATATTCTGCATCATTTTTTTATTTAGTAGTTATAAATGAATTTTGATGTTGAAGGATGGATTAAGGGTAGTTTTAATGATATTTAAAGGATTTGGGAGTGAATCTAATGTTTGGGAGAATGGTGTAGAGTTGATGTTACAAAATAAAATGTCATATAGGGAATATGGTAGTTAGTCAAGGATAACTGGTTTGAGAATGAGGAAACCAAGATGTAAGGAGGTATAAAGAGACCACTAAGTACCAGTTTCTTAGGTACTGGGTGCCCAGTATGCTGATTCTATGTTTTTATAAAAACAGAAATTAAACATTTACTAACCCCAATATTCTTCCAACTAATAAAAAAGGTGATTGAGCTCTCTTTAACCTATTATAGGGATTATTTTTAAAATTTTACCTCTTTTTAATCTAATATGATCCTCAATTCTTCTATGTATACGGTATCCTTGAGTTAAGTCTAATAATATGCATCTGTGTTTTCCAAGTTTTATCAATTTCATTATTTTATCATCTCAAAGAACTTGTATTTTTTGGATATTATTCAAAAAACTAATTTTGGATGGTTTTATCTTTTGAGTAAATGGTTTTAGTTGCATCTATTTCCCTGTATTAATATGAATATTTAGGTATGTTCAAGTGAAAATCATGAATATATAGGCTTTTATTACCCCAAAATTAGTTGGTAGGGAATTTTGACTTTTTATAATGTTGTGGAAGACTCATTATCACCATGGATGACATTTAATAAATGGTTTAAAAAGTTTTTGGGATATCAAAAAAATATTAAATTAATTAATAGTTAACAATAAAATAAATTTGAAACCATATGGGTAGTTTGGCCCGGAATTGTGTTTTATAATTATTTTTTTTGGAATAATTGAGTGGGGATTGATAATTTAATATTGAGAAATGATATTTCATTACATAGTAGGTTAGGCTTGCATGAGATTCAGGATTTAATTTATATTTTTTGTGATGAAACTCACATTCATGAATATTATTGATATAAGGGGGTCTTATTGGTCATTTTTGTACTTTAATGTGATCCTTAATTATGTGATTTAGAATATTAGTATTCCAATAATGTAGTTTTACTGGTTATTTGGTTATTCATTAACATTCCCATTCATTCCATGAATACATGGTTCAAACATGAATTTTTATATTTTTTTGGATTTATTATCTACAATTGTTTCTATTTTATAGTATTTTGGATTTTGGATGAATTTTGAATATTATGATTAAAAATTTTTGTAAGTTAAATAATTTTAAATTGTGATGTATTTGATAATAAAGTTAGAGATAATGTACTATTGAGTTTGATATATTCCATATAGTAGGTTTCTTATTAATCACGGATAATGGAGAGTAGTGATAATGATTATAATGATGAGATTAGGTGAGGTACATTGGAATATATTTAATGGTTACTCTATATGCACATATATTATTACTATGAATTTAGAGTCAATGTTTCATAATAATATTTTGAAATTTTCTATGGACCAACAAATTAATTTCTCAGCAAGGGATTAATATCTCTCACGAACACAATCCAAACTAATAGTGAGGTCTCATAAGCCTCAAAATGGAGTTGTTTATGGGTTGTACCTACAGTTAGGAGTCAATAAATAACAAAAATACTTTTTCTATGTATATTGTTTAGTTTTACCATATAGTTAATGTTGACTAGATATCCTCGTGACTCGAATAGAGCATGGCATATAACAAGCATATCACTTATACGAAGAAGAATAAAGAGAATGTTGGTGTCTAAATGTGATGGATGTGGCATGAGGAGAATATGTTACATCATGATGGTGATTGAAATAGATTATTAATTTTGAGATTGAAGTAAGGAAGAGTGGAGGATTTCACCTTTGTTAAAGGTTGATGTTTTTTAGTGAATGATTCATTATGTCATTTACCATAAATAAGCATCAAATAGTTTTTCAAATATTTAAAAATGAGAATTTTCAATAATCCCTATATAATTCCAAGATGACACCATGTCATGATTTATAGTGGAAAAACCATTGATTATATAGATATAAAATACACAATGTTATAAGACCTGTTATATCGTAGAAAATATAAAAAAATATTGATGATGAACTAATTTAATATAGAGATATTTAATTTTATACAATGATCACATGAATACCAATTTCAAAATAGTCTTTATGGAGTCTCTCTTATGATATTACAATAAGTTGAAATGTGTATAATTAATTGATAATTATGATAAGGCTTGATATAAGAATCAGGGATGAGTTCAAGATTTGTCATCCTAAACTATGCCAAGAATGGGATTATGAGACCCCTTGGTCAAATGTATATATATCCCAATTAACTTTAATAATGACAAAAAATGGTTATAGATATAGCCATCTCAGTTACAATTATTGGAATCAATTTTAATGTCTAAAGATATAAAAAAGGAATTCTGTTTGGTATTTTGAGGAGTGATGTTTTAGATATTCCATGGGAAGATGAATATGGAACATAAATTATGGACCCAATTTTTCATCAACGAAATTATTATAGACTAGAGTAATAGAAGAAATATATTTCTCAAATACAATTTTATTTTATAATTATAATTTGCTACAACATTTCCAGGATCACTACACCATGGTATCTATTAATCTTGTTACCGCTAATTAAAAATTCCTAGCGAATAAGAGTGTGTGATAGGTTTGGTCAAGATATTGATATTATATTTAGTTTTTACTAGAGATACCATTGCATTTCTAAATCACCAAGTCACCATAGTGGTTTGAAATATGTAATTCAAGATAAATTTTTTCTATTATTTATTGGATGATATAATGAATTAAAACTTGATACATCATAATTCGACTAGAATAATTTGAATTGTGATTTAATGAAGATATAAAATAGAATTAGGAATGAATAAATATGGATTTTCTATTAATTGGGATAGTTTATGATGATTAAAATATTTCAAATATCTTTATAAAATGATTATACATGTTGATGAGAATTTTATACTCACTATTTTGTATCCAGTTGAAGTTGTCCTTTATTGTACACATATGGTGTTCATAGAATATAAGTAAAAGGTGATTAGATGATCATATTTAAGAAGGATTGGGCCACCTATCCTAGATAATATTGACTGAATAAAAATGGTGTCCACATATTCCAATTTCTAGATATGATTTATAACGATAAAGGTGGGATCACAAATCTCAGTGAAATTATTTTTTTCTATATATTCACCTTATAAATGTATTTTAAATTTTTTATATAAGTTTTACACCATATAACTACTCCATATATCATATTATTCATCAATGATAACAAGAAAATCAATTGGAAAAAAATAAATTATAACAAATGTACATAATTTATATAACCACATAATAAAAAGAGTGTTGTGAACATTATATCCCTTATATCTAATGTGTTCTATCTCAGACCACTCATTATTATCATCATTGTTTTGTGTATTTCCTTGTTACCCTAATCTATATAGAAACTTTAGAAAGTATTATGTGCAATAAGAGAGGGGAAATCCCATATTTGTCTTCGATCACCAATTTCCCCTTTTTTTATTATGACATCTCTTCATTGTAGTATTAGAGTAAGTGCACCAATGTGAACCACAAACCATTCTTCTCAAGATTCCAATAAAATATTGACGATATTTTTATCCTCTCTATTCACAAAATATGTTTTCTTTTGATTTTATGATATCACCACCATTGATATTAGAGATGAGATTTAGCATAATGGTATTATACTCCCTAAGACATAATAAATCATGTGTTTTTAAAGGAATAAAGATTTTTTATTTTATATTAATATCTATATTTATTCCATTATATATTCCCCTTACTATATTCTTGAACATTAGTAAATGTACGTTTTATTTTTTTTTTTAATTGGATTTTCATTGGATGATTAGATTTATTTTATATGTTTTAAATAATATATATTGTTCATAAAGGGGTTAACATATTATCTTAATGGATTATTTTCCTAATCTTCTACATTATGAATTTAAATTATATATTTAATTATTTCATTCCATAAAGTAATGTTATTAATGGATACATGGAGGATATTTACAACACAATGTTGAGGTATCAAAGTACAACGAGAGGCAATGAAGGTATGATAATTAATGATTGTGATTAATGAATCCCATGTGGTTATCCATGTAAAATACAAATAACTTGAATAAGAAAATAATATTATCCACATAAATATTTTAATTATATTATAGAATCTAGTCTTGGATAATGGAGTTATATATTTCAAGAGTATATTTTCCTCACATATCAATAAAGAAATAAATTAAAATAAATCTATATTAATAACTCATAATGATAACATTTAAGTATTTAAAGAAAAATAAATAGTCTATGATGAGTTTATACAATGATATATACAGTTATTTGGAAATGGATAACTCCATTACTAATAAAAAATACTTTTTATTGATGTTTTCAATTCACTTTTTAAGTGAAATTATTATAAGAGATGTTGTAAATATATTTCATGATATTAGTTATTATAAATGATGTTAATGTTATTATTTTAATGAATTTTTATATCAATAATTAGATAAATTAAGTAAATAAATAACATTTAGAGTCATTATTTCATCACACAATGATAAAAATCATCATTAATGTCGGTTATTAAAAAATCATCATCAAAATAGTCTTTTTTCACTTTAGTTATCCAATAAAAGACATAAAAACTATATATATTTTTAAATTTTTCAAGGTAAATTAATCCCTTGGATGAAAATACAATATTAAAAAAAGGTGAAAAAACATTAGATAAAATTATATCTTGAAAAAAATAATTTATTTAGTTCCGATTATTATTGATGTTTTAGTTGACATAAATGATTTTAGAAGAAAGAAATCACAAGGCCTCTTGAGATGTAAAAAATAATGAATTATAGGATAATTTTTTTCATTGTTAACATGATATGAATAATTATTCTTCATTATAAAAAAAGAATCATTAATATTTTTATCATTCATAAAACAAATCATTAATAAAATTAATAATGGAAAAATAATTACAAATACCATGTGAATTCACATAATAATGAATTCAATGAATAATGATGACGACCAATAGAATTAATCATAAAGAAATATTTTTAAATAAAAAAAACATATAAAAGAAACTAGAAAACTCATACTATGAAATAAAATATCATTTTAAATAATTATAAAGATCAAATATGTGTTGTGAAAACTCAATCTTTTATTCTACGTGATCCCAATTTTTAAATTTAATTTCAATTTTTTAAATTATTGTTTAAAATTAATTTTCAATATTTAGTTTGAAATAACAAAAAATTGAAATTTAGTTTTAATATCATTTATATAAATAATTTTTGTATTACCTCCAATATATATTTTCTAATAAAATTTATATAAATTTTCAACATTAAACATTAACGTGAAATAATTTTTTTGTATTAGCGCATAGAGACCAATGGTATGAGTTATAATCATTTATATTATGAGTCAAGAAAACATTTTTGGTTTATATTAGAACAATATATTGTTGATAAATCACTAGAGAGAAAATTACTTTTTTTCTATTTGAAACAAATTAGTTTTATAAAAAAATTATTAAAAGTACTTTCAATAAAGGAACAAAAAAACAAAAATTGATGTTCAAAAAAAATTAAATGATGTTTTAAGGAAAGTGGGATTAATTAAAATTTTGTAACCCTAATGAATTATAATCACAATATTTAATAAGTTGCATAAAAGAGATGTCACCTCTAATAAGACCCACAAAGTAACTTAATCATCAACCAATGAATGAAAAAATAGGTGGAAACACAACCTACAAATGAAAAATGGTATATTTTGAATTGGGATACTCTCCCAAGACAATGAGTGGGAATAAAAATCATCATTAGAGAACTAAATTTCTTTTAAAAAGATTAATAGTTTAAAAACAAGAGACATCTAATGTGGGAACATTCTCCATGGAGGATATGATGATTAATTCTTTTCTCAGGTTGTGGTTTATTTGGGAAAAAATTATAAATCTATTAGTACACAATTATAGTATTGAAATATATAAATATAGTGAAATCAATATATTAAATAGATAAAAAAAATTCAAACCAATCTTGGTTCAATCAAGGAGATTCATGGATGGTTTAAATAATTGGCACACACCTGAAATGATTTTATCATATTGATACCAAAGTAATTTGAGTAAATTGTTTATTATAATTATTATCAGAACTAGAATCACGATAATGCTCTGTAAATTATGTTATGGAAAGTAAAGAGTATCAAACAAACAACTAGAAAATAAATGTTTATAAAAAAAATTTGACCACCTAATGAGATGCTAAAACTTGTTATACTGTTTACTGATCTTGATCCACTTTGTGAAAAACTGTAGAGCTATTCAAAGGGGATGTCAACCACTTAATCCAAAACCGAAGGATTTTTTATAAACCTACAAATATGGAGACCCAATAGAATATATCAAAATAGACTTATTGTAATAGAGTCCCAGGAAATGATTGGAATTAAAAAGGAGGACACCAATATTATAGTGATATGCTTGAGAAATCAAAGAAAAGGATTTATCAATTGGATTGACAGAAAGTGGGGAAAATACATATATGTTAATATGAGAATATTTTATGGCAAAGAATTTACATTAGAGATACCTCATTGTTTCCTATCTTATGGTATGATTTAACAGTTCCTCCACCCTTATTTATACTTGAATCACATGACAGTATTTTGGCATTAAAGGGGATATTTATTCAACAGATTTATGAGGGTTTTTTAAAATGACCCTGAATGTTGTGTTTCTTATATTATAAATAGATGAAAAATATTTATGAATAATGTATTTATAATAAATTTAGGATAGTTCAATTCTCAATTTACATTGAAGATTATATTTGACATTTTTTTATGTATAATAATTTCCATGAATGACATATCTGACTCTTATTGGGGATTTGATGTATAATTGTGTTTAATGGGTTTGATTAATGATTTTATGGAAACATCATGGAAGGTGAAATATTGTTAGGATATATATGAATATGGATAGGATTAGGTTCCATTAAAGTTATTCATTAAAGATTATATAACCCTTTATAACCTGAATATGATCGGATATTTTATTTTTAATTAGATGATCATGTATGTTTGCATGGTCTATATATATTTTTACTCAGTTATGGATGAATATCTCTCACAAATACTTTCCAAACTAATAGGTTTGTTTAATGAAACTTTAATGGTGTTTGATGTGAATTATACATATTATTTGGACTACACTTGACACTAACATTCATTATCTAAATACATTTCATAGTTTTATCTTATTGGTACTCTTTAGAATATATCCTTGTGATTCAAAGGAATATTCTAACATAAAATGATTTTAGATTAGTCGATGAAGAATAGATATCATGTTTTTAGGATTAATTAGAATACATTTCAAAGAGGGAAACTTGTAGAAACATGATGGTGATTAAAGGATACTACAGATTCTATGGATAAATGATGAACTAATAAATATTTTCACCTGAGTAGAAGGATGAATTTATGAATGGAATTATTCATCCTATAATGGATCATATTTGTCCAGGATATAGTTAAGAGATGAATAAAACATGTGTGTTTCCATGTAATTTTATTCCAGATCCAGATAACACTATTTCATGTTAGATAGTGAAAATTCCCTTGATCATATGGAGAAAAAAATTGTTTATGGGACAATACCTCATATGTCATAGGTAATTGTGAAAATTTATATGGTCAAGAAACATTTCAAATTGAAGAGGTCAAATATTATAGATTTAATATATAAAAACATTTTATTTTATTTCATAGATATTACATCATTTTTATGAACAATTATTCCATTACACAAACAAACTCTAGAGGACCATAATGGTATAGTACCTATGAAAACATGAAAACAAAAACAAATAGTTCATAGATAAAATTCATCGACTTCCAAAATGATCATTATAACATTCACCCTTATTATAAACATTATACATAATATATTTCTTCCTACCATAGGGAGAGGAAACAAAACAAAGAATAATCGTACATGCACAGAAAGGGTAAACAAGGATGATACATAAGCATTACATTAATATATGTGTATGAGAGCATGATCATAACATTTGAACACTCTAACCTACATATATAAGATCATAATATAATGTCATGGAATATTTATTGTATGTTCATATGAGAAGAATCATATGAGAATAAAATAGTATGATCCATGATACCACAACCTTGTCATAAGATATAGATTTTTGGCATACAAATAGTCATAAAAAACATTTCCATAATAGTCGAGGAATGTTTCCAAGGAAATCATAGTTTGATGGGTTCTCTCTCCAAACCATCAGAGTACTAAATGTTTACTATCATGTTCATAATAATGAACAATGTCCCTTGTTAAATGTGGTTCAAACCCTATTACATTCATTTCAAAATTATGAGGTAGAAATCATTATCTAATTCATTAGATAATGATATAGGTCACACCCATAACACAATAAAAATCACACATATGTGTTCCATGAGATCATAAAACATTCATCTTATCATAAATGATGAAATAAAATTGGATTCATAAAAATTGATTCATATCATTGCCTATTTAAAATTGGAATGTTTCAAAATTATTTCATCATTTCATCATTTCCAAACCCGTATATAAAGAAGAGGGTTCATAAGAATTTCATCATAGTATAACCCACAAAAGGGAATAGGTTTGATTAAAAAAATGTCATAATAAAAATTTAAAATAAGTGATATGAATGGTTTCCAAAATTTATATTGTGATAAAATCATAAATTCCATCAAGGGATGTCATTATAGGTGGAGAATGATTTTTAATGATAAATCCCTATGAAAATTTCTAGAGGAAGGTAATTTTCATTGGAAATAAATTTTTATAGCTTAATATTTATAAAATATTTTGTAAATAATTTTGATGAAAAAAACATGAAAACTGATAACATAATCTGTAATGAAAATAACGGTCATTATAGAGTAAAATTCATTGAATCCACACATGTTAAAAAATATATATTTCTTTCATTTTTTCGATAATGTGAAAAAAAGTTTTGTTAGGAAAAAAACATGATGATTTAATTCAAAATAATATTTCATAAACAAAAAAATTAGATTAAATTTTATAATAAATCATTTAATGGATTATAAAATAATTTAAAAAATAGTTTTAGAAAACATGGTTTTTGATGAAAACCTGGTTTTTGAGCTATGATATAAATATAAAATATTTTTTATTAAAAAATTATATTGGACTATCATATACATAAACAAAGGAAAATTAAGGGAAATAATAAATTCTTATGACATAACTATTAGATAACACATGTATAGAGTTTATTGAGATATGTATCATAATATTTTATCATAAAAAACTTAACCATAAACAATCCTAATAAAAGATGATATTGTAAAATAACATCTTTACAATAGTGGTACCATTGAATAATATTCCCCATGAATGAATAAAATTAAATGAAATATAAATTATCATTATTGTTGGAGAGAGTAGATGACTCAAGAGGGGGGTGAATTGAGTATCTATAAATTTTTTTAATAAAAGGATTCTTTACAAAATAAAATACCCCTATAAAAATATACCCAAAATCAGTTTGTAGTGAATTTATAAAAGTCATAAAGGTTCAATTTGATTCTCATAAGACTGATTAAATCTTAGTTTTACTAACATATCGATTAATAAAACCTTCAAAGCAAGACTACTGATTCAAAATAGATGTAAACAATTGCTAAACTAACTATCAAGGTTCATGTTATCTTAATGCATGAAATATATATCACATAAGAAATATAATTTAATCAACAAAGCTGATAAAACAAGAGGTTCAGTATCAAGATGATACTTAGTCCTCTCCACTTGGTGATCACCTGCCACCAAGCTGTTTATATTAAAAAACTTTTGATCCACACCCTTGATCGGGGTTCACAACAGCACACCCGACTATCCAGGATACACTTGACTTCTACCACAGTTATTCATGGGAAATAAAAATAAACAGATCACACATGATCTCATCCACATTTCTACGTGGGATACAAGTATAAGAAGTGGTTGAATATGAGGATAGTTTGATATCCTCTAGTTATGATCAATATACAGTGTGTGTGATACAAAAAGTTATACACACTGCTCAATTAGTGAAGATAAAACACAAATGAGTTAATAAAAATAATAGAGTTAATAATTCTTTCTGTGTTGTGAAGTAATGATCTAGGCTCAATGTATGTTTAGAAAATGATATTTGAGTCCTCTTCTGGAAGTTTTCTTCATAATAGAGTTTCACAGTTTCTGTAATCCAACCTCGAGGAGTGAAAAGGTTCAACTCCTCAGAGTCTTGATGTACACAGAGCTTTTAGGAGAAAGATTCTTGCTATAATCTTCTTGTAATCTCAAGAGATTAGTTCCTATATTTTCGTATTCTCATAGTATGTGTCTCAGTGCGTAATACTTCATGTGCTACTCTCTTTAAAGTGAAATATGAGGTCTTTTTATAGACCATGATCCTCTAGGGATGATGATCTTCACAGGTGCATGTACAATGTACTGTCTACAGATAGTCCTAAATACAACATTAAAAAAATTTCAGAAACACTAATTTGTCTAAATATGAACGTTATAAATGAATTTGAATTAATAAATTTGAAATGGTTATTTATAACAGTCGTTGGGTCATCTTCGGTCTGTTTTCATCGGTTTGATAACATAGGTCGGTCATCTTATGTGTGTCATCTTCGATATGTCGACTTTGGTCTGTCGAAATTCGGTGTGTCAACTTCAGTGTGTCATACATTGGTCTGTTGAACTTCGGTGTGTCAACTTTGGTGTGTCATACTTCGGTCTATCAAACTTTGGTGTGTCAAATTCGGTGTGTCATACTTCGGTCTGTTGATATTTGGTGTGTCGACTTCGGTGTGTCATACTTCGGTCTGTCGAACTTCAGTGTGTCGTACTTCGGTTTTGGTGTGTCGACATTGGTTTTGGGGTGTCAAAATCAGTTTGGGTGTTTCGGCTTCTGTTTTGGGGTGTCAGCTTTGATTTCGGTGTGTCGACTTCGAGCGATGTTTCAATCTTACCAGACTAAGTGTTATGCAATATTTTATTTATAAATACATTTGTAAACATATTTATTCATGAATATAATCGATTGACTTATTAATGTATATGTTTCTCTATGACATAACTGATTTACTAAGACATATTAAACTGGCATGAAATATCAGAATTTGTGTATCGACATTATTTTTTATTATGTAAACTAAAAAATGATAAAGGTTACAAAAATCTCACCCTTTTTTACAATCTAAAAATATGGATTATATGAAAATATATAGAATAAAGATATATCAACATAGTTGAATGTAATTTTGAATTATAACTAAAGTTTTTCATTTCTAGAATTTAGTTAAAACAAATGCCCGCTCAAAAAATAGATTAAAAAGATTATATTCCATCCTTATTTTCTCCCCCTTTTGGGATTAACAAAAAGGGGAAATAAATAAGGAGAAATAATATAAAAGAAAGATACCATAAAAATTTTCATTAAAAGGAATAAGAGTACAAGGCAAGAAAAAAGATCAAATCCCTATCAACAGATACCATCCACAATAAGGGTTTGGATACTGATGAGATTTTCCTTTTTCTGAAGGATCCAAAGGAGAATGAGAGGATTTGGGAGTGGTAGAGGGTAGGGGAGGTCTGAGGATATCACCAGGTAAGGCCACAATAGTAGGGATAGTAGCTGCAAGGCTGGGCCTTCTCTCTGATAACACACGACTTGGAGACTTCTCAGTAATGATTGGTCAAATCTGGGAAAGAGCATGAGAGACAGTCATTGGAGTAGGAGGCCGAGAGGCAGTACTAGTTGAAGCTGCTCGAGGGACCACAATAGCCTCAGCCTGAACATGTAGATAAGGATTGAGCAAGTTGATGAATTCATTAATGATTTCACCACCATATTACATTTCCTTCTCTAAGTCATCATTATTCTCCATAAATTTACTCATCAAAGGTGTAAACTCATACAATTGAAGAACTTTCTCTTTGAATGCTTATGTGACTAGAGGAATTCTATGATATTCTGCCAGAAACTTGAAACTATTGATGAGTCAATTCTTGGTATAAATCATAGTGAAATAATTATCCATCTTTTCCTGAATTTCTTTCTGAGCTGCATAGGTTTCATTTGGGCACTGCCTAAGCATGTAGTATACAAGATCGATATTAAGATGTAATTTTTCAAGGGTTTATTTATCTGAATCAATATATAGGTTTTGAATTTCCTCTCTCATCATAGCCTTGAGAGACTATAAATCAACAACAACACTTCTCCCAATCCGGGAACTGGATGGGCCAGTAAGCATTTTTCCAAGATCTTATTTCGACTTTTTCAGGTCAACACTGAGTAGATGAGTTACTATGTTCCTAAGAACTTCCATAACTCCACTAAATGAGGTCTTGATGTTATAAGTTAAGGAATTAAACTCATTTCTAACCGTTATTACTTCTTCTCTCAGCAATGTGTTGTTTCTAGTAGTTTCTACTATAGTAATAAGATTTGGTTGAATCTCCTGAATCATCATTCTTTTAATTTTTACTAAATTAGCATCTGAGATACTTATGGAAGTGGAGGATTCATTTCTGGATCCCACTGATTCTATAACACACTCACATAACTCATTCTTACACTTTTCCAAATAAGCCTTAGTGACATAGTAACTTGGCACTGACAGAGCTATAGGTTCTTGAGGTGGAGATTCATCTAGTGGAACAGGTGCAACAGGTTCAGGGTTTTCATAGACTTGTGGAAGTGGAGGAGGAGGTACCCATTCCTCATATGAGTCATAATCTAAACCGAAAAGAATGTAGCATGGATCACTATTCCATTATCTAGTACAGGTACAATCTCTTAGATCAACAGTATCAATTCTTAACCTTCTTTCCTGAGGCCCAGTAATAACATAAACAACATCATCTTCTTCATCCTGGTCTATGGACATATTAACTTGTCTGGGAACAGGAACCAATTGAACATCTGGTTCTTCCTGAGCTCCAGCTACTTCAACATCACCAGGTACATCCTCAATTTGAGGCATTGGAACTACATCTTCTTCATCTAGGCCAGCTACCATAAGATCATTCAATTCTTGAATGAGATCCTGGTTTTCAGCATTATGATGGAGTGGTCTGTTATCATGTTCAGCATCTCTATGATCATCAACCTGTTGATCAGTAGGCTTAATTCCATCGCCTTCTCCATGAACAGATTCCTCACTGGATCTATCAACCACCTGTTTTCCCACTTATAGATATTCACTCACATGCTCAACACTTCCTCCATCATCGTCATCATCCCCACCACCACGACCACCACCATCGTCATCAAATTCCTCGTCTAATTTGAAAACATAAACTTCAACTCCAGTAACTTCAATTTTTCCTCTTATTCTTCACCTAGAATAGTTTCTATTGAAGTAAAGTCTATAGGTAGAATATCTGGTCCATAATTCATATTATTGGGACTCTCAGCAATATCAGGATCAATCCTATCATCAAAAGGATATACTTCTTCCCTTGTCCCCTTAGGTTCAGTATCCTCAACAGAATAAACTGGAACTTCTCCGGGTTTGAGACCTGGATCAACTAGGACCTTTGGTCTAGAAGGGTGATCAATCGCATTGAAATTCTCATATGGCCTTTATTCAACTCATGCCCACCATATTTTCCATGGGTTCGAGAATATTTTTATTCATTTACAAATGCCTTTCTGAAGACAAAAGCAACTACATGAACTTATCACTTCACCTCCATCTTCTACACAATCTAATTTTTTCAACATGGAAAAAATCATCCTTCGATAATAAAAGTACGTTTCCTTTTTGGATGGATTAATCAAATTAGATATATGAAAAATAATATTTCTGAATAGATTCACTTTTATTCCATGTTTCAACAAAAAGATCAATAAGACATCATGATATTTCACAGCAGAAAAATCACCCTTCCTTGGGCAGATTTGATGTGGTATGAACATAAAAGCAATATCCCGTCTCCTTCAAAATCATTTGCAACAGCCCTTCAAGATTCTTCATTTGATGTTATCTTCTTCAGAGCATCTTAAGAGGAAAACTTTTTTTAGGGAGGTGGAATATTACCAGGATAGTCATCATCGACACCTTCATGAGGCACCTCTATGTATTCAGCCCATTTCATAGACAAAAAAACCACTTCCTCTCCCTTTGCCATATATTTCATCATTTCTGCCTTAGCTTAATCTAGTGATATACTAAAATGTTGATAGAATTCATGCACAATCTAGGGATAATAGGGTCTTTCATTTTTGGTGAACCAACTAAGATACCCTTGAGATTCCATTACCTTTAATAAAAATGATTTTATTGACAGAAGGCACTCAGCGGACCCCTCCTTTTCAGCAGTAAATACTTGGCTTTCTAAGATTTTTTTCACAGTCCCACTGGTCTCACCTTTCTGATACTTAGTATAAGCATATTTTCTAGGTTCTTTCATTGTGCGCTTAGTCCTACCCATGACGAAGCTTCTGATTCTAACTGTGTTGAGAGGTCTAGAGTTGAGAGAGAGTGTGACTAAATGTATGAGGCTTTATGGCATAGGAGAAGGGGAAAGGTCAGACGGATTGTACTAAATATATCATTTAGGGATTTTAAATCTTAAAAAAAATTAAATGCGGGAAGGTAAAATAAATAAAATAGCATCGTTTCATTTAAAGAACACAAAATTTACAAAACATTCCATAGATATATCGGAGTCAATGAATCCATTTCAAGAAGATCGGTTTCACAGGAGATTGGTTTGACATGATCGGTTTCAAGAAGATCGGTTTCACAGGAGATCAATTTTAGAAATATCAATTTTAGAAATATCGGTTTCAGAAATATCGGATTTATAAAAATATGTTTTAGAAAGATCAGTTTTAGAATGATCGGTTTTATAAAGATCGTTTTTATAAAGATCAGTTTTATAAAGATCAGTTTTATAATGATCTATTTTGTAAATATCTAATACTGATTTATCATTCCTAGTTTATTTCTTATGTAATTAATTCTCTCATAATTTAATGGTTTACTGAATATATCTGCAAGATGATGTTCTGTCCCAATAAACTCAAGAGTTATATCACCTTTTTGATATTGATCTCTCAAAAAGTGATGTCTTAGATAAATATGTTTTTTTTCTAGAATGAGAAATTTGATTCTTAGAAATATTGATAGCACTTGTGTTGTCACAATTTATGGGGATATATCTGAATTGAAATCCAATGTCTAATAAGGTGTATTTCATCCTCAAAATTTATGCACAACAACTACTAGCAGCAATGTATTCAGCTTCAATAGTTGATAATGCAACTGAATTTTTCTTTTTTACTACACCATGATATTAATGGCTTCCCCAAAAAGTGACATGTTATAGAGGTACTCCTTCTATCTAATTTACATCCACCAAAATCAACACTTGAATAGCTAACAAAATCAAAATGATGTCTTTTTGGATAGAACAATCCTAAATTAGTTTTATACATGAGATATTTGAAAATTATTTTAACACTATTTAGGTGTGAATCCTTTGGGTTTTCTTGAAATCTCGAACACATACACACACTGAACCTAATATCCATCCTACTAGAAATTAAGTACAGAAAACTCCCAATCATTCCTCTGTAAGAAGGTTGATCAACTGATTTTACACTCTCATAAAGATAAAACTTACATGTAGAACTCATAGAACATTCACTACACTTAATGCTATCAAAGACATATCTTTTCAAAAGATATTTTCTATACATACATTGATTTATGATAATACCTTCTTTATTTTGAAATATTTAAAATCCAAGAAAATATTTAAGTTCACCAATTAAATTCATTTCAAGCTCTCTTTGAATTATGTTTTAAATGTCATTACATAATGAATTTTTAGAATATCCAAAAATAATATCATCTATATATATTTGAGCTATTAAATTCTCTATTGAAATTTTTTTTATAAATAAAGTGGGATATGCAAGTCCTTTTGTGAAACCTTTAGAAATAATAATGTTACTTAATCTTTCATACCAAGCTCTTGGTTCTTGTTTCAAACCATATAATTCTTTTGATAATTTGAAAAAATTATTTAGAAAACGTGGATTTGTAAATCCTGTGGGTTGTTCAACAAAAACATCCTCAATTATATAACCATTTAGGAATGCACTTTTGACATCCATTTTATAATGTTTAAAATCTAGGTGTGCTGCATAGGCAAGTAAGATGATAATTGCCTCAAGTCTAGCTATAAGAGAAAAATTCTCTTCATATTCAATTCCTTCTTCTTTATTATATCCTTGTGAAACTAGTCAAGCTTTGTTTCTAACTATATTTCCACTTTTATCTACCTTATTTCTAAACACCCATTTGGTTCTAGTGGTCAAAGAATCTTTAGGTCTATCTACTAGTTTCTAAACTCAATTTCTTTCAAACTAAATAAGTTCTTCTTGCATGGCCATTACCCAAAATTCATCATTGATAGCATAATTGATATTTATAGGTTCAAGCTGTGACAAGAATGCTTGATGTTCAACCTGGTCTCTCAAGGAATATTTGGTTTGTGTTCCACTATCTAAATCTCCAACAACAACATCTAATAGATAATTCTAAAGGGTTCTAGTTGGCTTGAGAAATTAGGACATGATATTTCAAGTTAGTCAGGTTGATCTGGTTCACTACGGTTAAGGTGATGAGAAATTTCAGAACTGGATGTTTTCAAAGAATATTTCTCATGATGATTTGTGATTTTATCATTAATGTTCATATTGGACATATCCTCTTCAATATTATCTGGTGAAGCCTTGGGATCATGTGGATATGCTTCATCAAACTTGATGTGTACAGATTCCTCCACACATTTGGTCTTCCTGTTAAAGTCTCTATAGGATTTTCTTGATGTAGAATATCCCAGAAATATTCCTTCATCAATTTTTGAGGCAAATTTATCCAAATTATCTTTAGTGTTTAGGATATAAACTTTACATCCAAACACATTAAAGTAACCTACTTTGGGTTTCCTATTACTCCACAACTCGTAAAGAGTTTTCTTACGAATGGGTCTAATTAAGACTCTATTTATTATGAAGCAAGCTGTATTAATAGCGATTAGACCAAAAATAATTGGGTAGGTCATATTCATTGAGCATAGTCCTGGAAATTTCTTGTAATGTTCTATTCCTTCTTTCTACCACACCATTCTTTTGAGGTGTTATAGGTGCAGAGAAGTTATGATAATAGCCATTTTGTGAGAAAAAGGCTTCAAAATATTTACTTTCAAACTCACGGCCATGATCAATTCTTATGGATTTAATCTTAATTCCACTAATATTTTCATCGGTCCTAGCATAATTGGTAAAGTGAGAACATGATTCACTTTTATGATCTAGGAAAAAGGTCAAGGTATATATAGAGAAATCATCTACAATAACATAAACATAGGGCATCCCATTGTGACTCAAAACACTATATAGTCCAAACAAGTCTATGCGAACCAACTAGATAGGTCGAGAATTAGTTACTTCTTTCTTTGGTTTGAATGAGATTTTATGTTTCTTTCCTTTTTGACAAGGATTACATACTTTATTATATTGAAACTCTAATTTGGGTCAATCTATAACCAAACCTTTTCTAGTTAACTTCCTAAGATAATGTTTATTACATTGTCCTAGTCTTCTATTCCAGAGCCAAGACTCTTTGTGGAAGGCACGTAGACAAGATACATTCTGTGAGACTAGTGTGTCTAAATTTATTGCATATACATTATAATTTCTTAAAGTAGTAAATACCAAATTATTTTTGGCATAAAAAACATGGCATGAATCATTTTTAAACATATCATTAAATCCATCATCACGCAATGGGGATATTATGAGTAGGTTATACTTCAGTCCATCAACATATAATACTTTAGAAATTGAAATAGAGTTAGGGTTAACAATCTGGCTATGGATGATGATTTTTCTTTTACCATTGTCACCAAATGTGACATGTCCTCCATCGTTCTTGATAAGACTTTCAAAGCTTAAAAAATCGCTTTCATATTCCTTGAACACCACTTTTCATATACCACATCTTTTTATAGGAACTCTTCAGGCAGTTTACCTACAAAACAGTTTAACCAAGAAATGACTTTGGTAATGATATTTTTTTGGGTCCACACAAAGTAGTAATAAAAGCATTAAGAACCCACAACTGTCTTATGGGTTTCCTATATGCAGAATATAATGTATTTGAAAAATAAAATTTATTTGGTCCTTTGGAATTTGATATAGTAAATGAATATGAGAGGCTGGAACCTGGAGTACAATTCTGGTTTTTGAAAATAGTAGCATATTTTCCCTATTTGGATACAAAATGCAATTTAGATAAATTCTTTTGACCTAGTTGATATCCTAGATCAGTTGTATATTTTGGGGAAATATGTTTTTCTTGAAATTGAGTCAAGGTATCTCTATCGGTAGTAAACCTCTCAAGATCTCTCTTTAATTTCTCATTTGATAATTTTAGTTCAGAATTTTCTTTTAACGGCTGGGAACATTTTTCTTTCTGAATATCCAGATTAGATTTGCAATTAGCATTTAGAGAAAGATGTCTTTTTAATAATTTATATTTATCCTTGAGTCCATTAAAGGTATCCTCAAGAATTCCACAATATTCAAATAATTAATCCATTGTCATATTTTCATCATTTTTTGATTCACTTTCATTATCAGAAAAATAAATATTATGTATAGGAGAATTAGGTGTTACCTCAGATGTTTATGTCATGAAACATAAGTTGGCATGATTGTTTTGTTCACTATCAGAAGTATCAGATCCACTAAGCTGTCTTCTGAAGAACTCCAAGTAGCTTTCATATCCTTTTTATAACCCTTTCTCTTATCTTCATATTTCTTCCTAAATTTTATCTTGGGGAAGTCTTCCTTCACATGACCTTTTCATTTGAACTCATTGTAGATTATTTCATTTTAGTTGTCATTAATTTTTTCTCGTTCATCCATTGTCCTTTACTATCATACATTCCCTTATAGTTGTACTTTCTAAAGAATTTACTCTTTTCATAGATCTTTTTGAACCTTCTATAAAGATGAGCCATCTCTTCATCACTGTCTAAATCTGATTCTTCACTAGTGGAACTGTCTACATGAACTTGAATATTTTTTTTCTCTGTTATTTGATGTAGTATTCTTTATTTTTACTGGCTTACTCCTTGGTTTCTCATCTAGTTATTGATTCACCTTAAGCTCTAATTCATATATCATAATTTTTCCAATTAGTTCCTTCACTAGAATTTTGCCTATGTCATAAGGTTCTCGGATAGAAACAGAAGTTCCTATCCATCTGTCAGGTAGGCATCGAATCAGTCTCATGATTTGGTCCTTACAGTCAACTGGTTTCCCAAGTAGACTCATGGTTTTCACTATTTCATGGAACCTGAGACGCATTTTAGAGATAGATTCATCAGGCTTCATTTTAAAATTATCATATTTAATAGTGTATATATTTAATATCATTTCATTAACATTAGTTTTTCTCTCATGAGAGATAGCTAAAGTATCCCAAATTTCATATGCAGTTTTACAGGAAGAAATAGGGTTAAATTCTTAATCCCCTAGGGCACAATACAATGAATTCATTGCTTTATAATTATTTTTATAAGAGGATTTGGTATGTTCATCCCTAGTGCTTCAAGTAGTTTCAGGTATTGTATATTTACTTTCAATTGAAGTCCACATTTCAAAGCCCATACTTTCTAGATTTATCTTCGTTTTATGTTTCCACTGAGTATAGTTAGATCCATTAAAGAAAGGTGACCTATTAGTAGCATCCCCTTCTAGTCTATTTTCTTTGATAAAGATTGTAAAATAATTTCAAAGAGATAAAAATTTAGAAATAAACTAAATTTTTAGATCTTTAGAAAACAACTATAATAATCATCGACACGATTTCAAAAACTAACATTAACTATCAAAAATCTTCTAATAAAAAATGATGGTCAGAGTATATGACTCAAGAGGGGGGTAAATTGAGTATCTATGAAAATTTTTGTTAAAAATATTCTTTACAAAATAAAACCCCCCTCTAAAAATAATCACAGAGTCAGTATTTAGTGAATTTATAAATATCTTGATGGTTCAATATGATTCTCAGAAGATTGATTAATTCTCAGTTTTACTAACCTATCAAAAAACAAAACTTTTGAAGAGAACCTATTAATTAAAAACATATGTAAACAGTTGCTAAAATAACTATCAAAGTTGAGGTTATATTAATGAAGGAAATACGTATCACATAATAAATATAAGGTAATCAACACTGTAGATAAAACAAGATGTTCAGTCTCAAGCCGAAAATTAGTCCTTTCCACATTGTGACCACCTACTACCAAGCTGTTTATATTAATATACTTTTGTTCCACACCCTATATCAGGGTTCACAACAACACACCCGGCTTTCCATGTCACACTTGACCTCTACCACCATTATTCGTGGGGAAAAAAAATAAACCGATCACACAAGATCTCTTCCATAGTTCTATGTGGCATACAAGTGTTAAAATTGATTGAATATGAGGATAGTTTGATATCCTCCAGTTATGCTCAGGAGATAGTGTGTGAGATACAAAAAATTATACACACTACTCAATTAGTGAAGATAAAACACAAGAGAGTTAAGAAAGATAATAGAGTTAAGAAGTCTCTATTTGTTGTGAAGTAATGCTATGGACTTAGTGGATGTTGAGAAAACGGTATTTGAGTCCTCTTCTAGAAGTTGTATTCATAATAGAGTATCACAGTTTCTGTAATCTATCTTTGATGGAGTGAAAAGGTTCAGTTCTTTAATGTCTCGATGTACACTGACCTTTTAGGAGAAAGTTGCTTGCTACAATCTTCTTGTAATCTCAGGTTCTTAGTTCCTATCTCTTAGTATTCGCACAGTCTATATCTTAATGTGTAATACTTCATGTGCTACTCTCTTTAAAGTGAAATATGATGTCCTTTTATACTCCACGATCCTCTAGGAATGAAGATCTTCACACGTGCATGTACCTTGTATTGTCTACGGATAGTCCTATAGACAAAATTTAAATAATTTCAGAAAGATTAATTTGTCAAAATATAACCATTAGAAGATAATTTGAATTAATAAACTTGAAAAAATTATTTATAACAATTGGTGAGTCAACTTTGGTCTGTTGTCTTCAGTTTGATAACATCGGCATGTCATCTTTGGTGTGCCATCTTCGGTGTGTCGACTTCAGTGTGTCGAACTTATGTGTGTTGAATTTGGTATGCCATACTTTGGTTTGTTGAACTTCGGCGTGTCGACATCGGTTTTCCATACTTCGGTCTATCGAACATCGGTGTGTCCACTTCGGTGTGTCATACTTCCGTCAGTCAAACTTGAGTGTGTCGACTTCGGTGTGTCAAACTTCAGTCTATAGAAATTCGGTGTGTTGACTTCGGTGTGTCATACTTTGTTCTGTCAAACATCGGTGTGTCGTACTTCAGTTTCGGTGTGTTGACTTCGGTTTCAGTGGGTCAACTTTGGTTTCGGTGTATCAGCTTTGATTTCGGTGTGTCAGCTTCGAGTGAAGTGTCTATCATACCTGACTAAGTGTTATGAAAAATATTATGTATAAATACATTTGTAAACATATTTATTCATGAATATAACCGATTGACTTATTAATGTATATGTTTCTTGTATGCCATAATTTATTTACTGAGAGATATTAAACTGGCATGAAAGATAAGAATCTGTATATTGACATTTTTTTTATTATGGAAAGTACAACATCATGGAGGTTCCAATAATTATAATAAATAAATTCATTCTATTACATGTCAAATGGTATTTATATTCACCTTCTAAATTAAAATTGGTGCTTATCATAACATTTATATCACCGAATGAAAATCGAGACAAAAATCATGTACCTTAAGTTTTTAATTCTATCATACCCATTCAAAAATAATTTATAATAAATATAATTTTATTATAAATATGTTATAGACCCCTTATAATATACATAATACAAATATGATTTTTATGACCTTCTATTACATGTTCATTAAAAATTCCCTGTTAATGTCATGTTTCGAGAAATAACTGATTTGTTTTTCTTGTAGGGTTTGATTTATTATTTTTGGTCCAATTATATTTATCATGGTATCATAATCTATAGTATTATAAAAATGATATAAATATGATAGTTACTCAGTATATATGTATTTATTTTAATCAAAAATAGTTACGGGTGAGAAATCAAATATACCATTTAAGGGGATAATAGGTTGTACATACACATGAACATTGTTTCCATTTTCTTGAAAGATTGAAAATAATAAAGGTAAATAATAAGTTTCAATTAAATAAACCATATAATTTTTATATATCACATATTTTCATTAATTTCATCTTTAATATCATCCATTTATAGTGTGAATAAATCGCATCGCATCGTGAGGCAGTTGTCCACCGCATACATGAGTGATGTTATCGTATTCTGACCAAATGTTAATTATGAATATATCTTTAATATATTAATTACATAACTATAAAAATTTAAAAAATATTGTGTTCAAAATATTAATCCATAATTATAACCATTTGTGGGAGGTGGTAGTGGACAATGATTTGAAATTGATTATTGAGGTTGTAGTCTTTCGTACCCATGAATAATGATTTCACAACCCATTTGATTGAAGTAAAGATGGTTATAGGTCATGGAAACAATATAAGTAATTATAAGTGTTGGGTAGATACTATTTTTGTTATATCAACACTATATAACAATCATTTATGGAGGGGGTGGAAGAAATAAAATAACAATAGTTGATGAACGTTACAACTTTATTGACTAAACTCCTTATGTTTTTAGAAAAAGTATTCATTGGTTCGATTTAATAAATCAATAATTCATATTGGGTGAGAATAAGTATATTGGAAACAGATTTGGGTAGAACATTTATGAAACCAAATGGTTTTATAGTGTTATGATGATAAGATTGGGGTGGCATTATACATGTAGGGTGAGTGGAACACTTTTTATTTTTTGGAAAATAAGGTGTACCCATGTTTTTTGTCAAGGAATTTTTTAAAAATGAATTATTATCAATCCATAGATATGGTAGGGTCTAAATATTTCAATAAAATATATCAAAAACATTGTTTTGGTCATTTTAACCATTTTCCTTTTAGTTTAACCATCAGTAAACACATTTTTACCTATACTATACTAATTTATTTCTAATATTTCAATTAATCATTTTTTTAAAAAAATAATTTTAACAAATAATATAATATATTATTATTATTATTAATATAGAATCCATATTTTAAAATAAACTGAAGTGGAAAATTTTATTTTAAAAATAGTCCCACGGATGGGAGTAAAAAGTGGGTATTCAAGGAGAAAATGTTCAAAAAATTACATTCGTTTTCTATCAAAATTGAATATTAAAATAAATAAAATGACCTAAATTGGAATAATATATATATAATTTTAAAAATTTATCATTAAATCCATATTATAATATATATTTATCTTTATAAATAATTTAAATGAAAAGGTATTTTTCAATTTAATGTAAGTATTTTTCACTTTTCATCAAATGCATAATCATTTTAGAAATTTCACAAATATTATCCCTAAGAAAATTTCTATATGAAGATTTAAAAAGTTAAATTTATTTCATTAGATATGTTTTCTAAATTTTTCAAATACATGTTTTGTTATTTTTCACAAAATGTTTTTTTATATAAAATAGTTTTTTTTAAACATATATAAAATTTATTTAAAAATTAATTAATTTTATATAAATGGATTTATTTTTTATAAAATATTATATATTATATTTAAATTTTATTTATTATTATTCATATTAATTTGGATAATTGAAATGTTATGGTTTTCATGCTGTAATAATATTAATAATATATCATAGTATTCTTAAAACTTATTTTCGTGTGTATCATATTGTATACTTTCTATTACATTTAACATAAGCTATCAAATAAAAATAATTCATTCGAAAAATAATAATATAGAAAAAAAAATTTGTGTTTCATTCTATGAAATTTAAATTAATTTCCCACCAGAAAGGCTTCACTGTGATAAAAAAATTTGATTCTTCTTTTGTATCATTTCTTATGGTTCCCATGATGATTCGTCAAATTGGTTGTTTCACTAAAACACATTGACATTGTGAGTGGAATTGTTTCATAAATCATTATCTGTATAATTTAGATTCTCTATATTTTATTCCTAAAATGGACAATCTTATATCTATGGTGTTCCCTTTTATTTTAGTATTTGTGAAGGGTTAGGTATCCACATCCTTAGGGGGGATACATGAAAAAATCATGGACTTGATGTTGGTTTCACCGAAGATCCAAATGATATGATACCGTCCTGATACGATCAAGAATTTTAAAAGAGTCCAATATATCTAGGGCATAGTTTTCCATTATTATTGAATCAATAAACTTTTTTCCATGGTGAAATTATTATAAAATCCTTGTCATAGACTTCAAATTCAAGACCATAAGAGTGATTGTCAAATTAAAATATCTAATGACTCTGAGATTCCTCAAATTTTTTATAAATGGGTATAAATTTATCTATAATTTCACCAACAATATAATGTCGCAAAATAATTATTTATCCAACTTAATTCTAGAATGATTGAGATCTATATTTTTTAAAATTGGCATTATAAATAGCCATCGGAATTCTTGAATGAATGCAATATTTATATGAAAACTCAACAAGAGATTAGAGTTAATCCCGACCACCTTTGAAGCCTGGAGAAAAATATCTCAACTTATCATCTATGGATGTAATTGTTTTATCAGACTACAAATTTTTTTAATGATGATATATAGTACTAAAAAAACATTATATCAGGAGCTTTATGAGGATACCACCTGGACATCGGGGTAAACCTCATATCCTAATCAGAACTAATGGAATTTTGTACTCCATGAAACCTTTCCACATCCTTAATATATATCCAAGAAAGTTAATCTAGAGATAAATATTATATGATAGTGAAGATATGTTCGAACATTGTTTAGAGATCTACTATAAATCATATAACATTATGAGAATCAGGTTTTTTTAATGTTCCAATGATAAAATAAACGGCGATGTTTTATCAGATCTATTATTGTAAGGGTAATTGATTTAATAACTCATTATATTTTTTCTCTCAACTGTATCTTTTTAATATAACAATAATTTAAATAAAAACTAAGTGATATATCTCTTCATCCCGCTCACTAAAAGGATTCATTCAAATCTCTATACATTTTCATACTTTTAGGTTGAAAATAGAGTAAAAAAATATGCACATACTCTAAAAACTATTTAAAATATAGTACTGATATAATTCATATATATTTCCTGAACCATATCATTCTATAATGAACATTGTTAAATTTAGGAATGTTTTAATCCTTCTATTACAGATTACCATATTTTTGTGAACCTATTTAATCATTACTTGGATATATGGTTGAAAATTATATTGAGAACAATAAAATTTATACTGTAAATTCATGGTTTAGATATTTAGCCTTTAGAAATATAGGAATATTATATCCTTGGTGATCCTCATAATAGATTTTATAACTTAATCATTTCGACCCAAGGCATCAGCCACATTGTTTGCTTTCCAATGGTGGTTATATATTGAGAAGTCATATTTAATTAGATATAAAAATAATCTCAGGTTCATATTAGACTCCTTCTAAATGAATATGTAATTTAATCATTTTTTCCATAAATATATATATATATGAATATATAACCCTTCTCCATAAATAAAATTCCTCTATGTCATTATTGTATTAATTCCTATATCTAACTCGAAATCATGAGTCAGGAAAATTTCTCACAGACCTTCAATTTTTAGGAGACATACGATATAAGCATATAATTATTATTTAGAACACATTCCAATCCCTTAATGGATGTATCAATATAGATTACACCCATTCTTACAATAGGGTAATGTAAGAAAAGGTACGCTGACTACTGTTCTATTTAGTTCCTTGAACATTTCCTCACATTCATCTGTCCAGAGGGCCATGACTCTCGTCTGAGTTAACTTGGTGAGATGAATAGATAGTAATGGGATGTTATCCCAAAACAATGGATTACATATTTCAAACGAATGAAAACTATAGATCTTTATCAACAAGGTTTGTGTGACCCGACAATCAATATACTCCTCCATTGATGAATCTTCTAAAATAACCCCTCTTGATACTGTAAGTAAAAAAAATAAATATATTTGAATGTTCTCATGTTGCCTTTATGATATTCCTTTATCGTAAAATATATAATAATATAATCTATAAGTACTATTTCCCATATATCAAGGTAATCTCAAAAGACCCTATAACATTACTCTATGAAGATATAGGGGTATTTAGTATGTCTGAATTGAATCATTATATATTCGTAGTTTCCAAAACCTATACAGAATGTTGTATTTGGTATACCATATGATTTAACTATAATTTATGATATCCAAAATGAATATAAATGGTGGAAAATTATTTAGCTCTGCACAGTTGATCAAATACGTAATAAATAATGGGTATAATATACTTTATCTTAATCATGATATTTTTCATCCATTTGAAATCAAAGATGAGTTTCATCGATCAAACATTATTTTTAATAAAAATAATAGGTTCACCATATTAATACATAGATGGATGAATCAATCCATTATAATGGTTCTCCTAATGTTTACATTCCAATTCCTATAACTCTATTAGGGCTATTCTATTTTGAGTCCATAAAATTTTTGTAACATCAAGTAAGAATTCTATTGAGAACTCAAATTTACATTTATGTTGAAGGATAAGATAATCCTTAATAAAATATCCAAAAATTAATACAAAATATGTTTATCAATGATTCCCTGTTTTTCCAAGTTATATATGATATACAACCCTCTTGAGTATGAATAAAAACTCATATAGTGCAGGTGATCTCCATTGGGTGTTTATATTTATCATTACACTGATTGAATATCCTAGGTTGGTTTGGAATAAAAAAATTGACCTACCTTCCTCCACAATTACTATGGTATATTTATAGATAAAGAAAATAAATGCATAAGATAACTTCCAATTCAACCAAAGGAAAAATGAAATGATTTTCAAGAAGAAATTCCTACAAATGTCTACCATATTGGAATCATATACTTGAAATGATATCATCGTAACATTATGTATTTTCACTTATAATTCTACATCAAATTATTTGGATAGAATCTTGAAACTGAATGAAAATTATTGAATTTTTTTTTGTCTAGAACCATTGTTAAATAAGACATTAAAAATTATATAGGGGATAATAAGGTTACATTTCCCCACCTCATTATTTCACCCATTAGTATAAATTCTAATAACAAGAAACATCCCTAAGTATCTTACCTTATGTGGATACTGATTTTCATCATCATAGTTATCCATGATATTAGGTAAATGTTTAGATTATTTCCCACACTCTTTTCTTTTGAAACACTACATTGTGAGTAGTGCATTTTGTAGGTCCTTCTCCCTATTTTAATTATGAGTTAACATCTTTACTTCAATTTATAAAAAATTTCTCGATGACCATCCCTTCAAAATTAAAATATTTACTAGTCCCTTTAATATAATTTTATCCATCCTAATTCAAAAAAAAAGTAATATAATGAAAAGAAAATCTGATTCTATACATGGTTTTTTGATTTTTCTTTTAATACCATTTTTATCTTCTAATCAAAACTATGATTTTTATAAACAACTGTCACTACTATTTCCACCTTAATAGAACATAAAAAAATATATTTATATCTTTTGATGTCTAATATGGATAATATCATTTAGAGACTTCTTCCTATGCCACTAAAGATTCATTCTACTCTACACTAAGGGTGGATTACAATAATATAAGTGTAACTCACAAGTCTTATAATATTTTTACCAAAGGATCCAAAAGATTAATCGTACTTTTATTGTATAGATCAAGTAAATACTTCATCGTCATCATATGAAGTATACGAAAAATGTAATTAAACAGAAATAGCTCCATGAACACATCCCAATCCACAGAGTCACTTTCCTCCTATTTTAATATAATCTTGATAATATTATACCATTTATCCACTTCACCTTCCAAATGATAGAGAAACAAAATTATATTTTCATGTTATAAACCTGGGATAATGAATAATATCATTTTAGTTGTGCTGGTTATCTTTTCAAAAACTATTAGGTCCGAAGACCCACTGAAAGAAGGAATATGTTTCCTTATGGAGAACTCAACAAGTTTTTGTTCCCCCTCTATAAACATGTAAGACCATCATGATTCATATCTTGATAATGTTTTATGAAAATATATTTGATATTTTTTTCTAGATCCTAATAAATTATTATTATTAAGAGGAAAGTCATTACATTTTCTATCATGCATAACAGTAACATGTTTCCTTTGTGTTCCAGACTTTGACTAAAACCAAAAAAAATATTTTAAGAGAAAATAATCATAGATTGGAACCACATTATCATGGAAAATAAAATATATGATGTCTATATAATTGACCCTTATTTTTTATCTATAATATTCTAGATTTGACATATGTCATTGATAGTCATTATTCAAATCCATCATGAATCATAATTAAGATTTTCATACATTACCAGATATATCCTCTAAAAGGGTTAAATGATGTGTGTTGTAAGGCCCATTATTGTGCACCAAGTGAAGATCCAATCTAGCAGAATTCTATATTTTTTAGTAACTATCCCTAGGTAACTCTATGATAGATCCACAACTCCTTTTATTATTTATATAGGGATTTATTTTAATAGAAAACAATTACTCTATAATTTTTAAAAAATTCAAATAAATTTCCCTGCACATTTACTCATCATCAATCTTATCCTTAAACATGTACTTAGGGATCTAAATAAAATTTTCTCATCCAGGTTTCCAATGAAGTAAATCCATCTTCTAACACCAACGATAGTTACCCCAAATTTTCATAAATAAGTATTACATCACATTTATTAAAATTTATTACAATAGAAAAATACATGTCTATAGAACATAGAAATACAGTGGATTTGGAAACCTGGAAACCTAATCAATCTGTTCATAGATAAACTAAATCATCCCACACTACATCATACCTAACTATATCCCTTATTTAACATATCATATGTAATACATTCCTTCATAACAAGGGTAATGAAAAAATAAAAAATAGTGAGCTCAGATTCCCAATAAGGGTAAAAATTGGAATATGTAGGAATAACAAGACTATGTAGATATGAGAACAAGAGATCAACATTTTGAAACCATACCCTACATATCTAAGATCATAATACATATATATGGAACAATGTTTGGTGGTTCATAACACACGAATCATCTGAGAATCAATGGAAATGATACATAAGATTATAATATTAGGATACGTTATAGATTTGCGGCATACACATAATTATAGAATATTATTTCATTAGTAGTAAAGGGTCACTTCTGAGGCTTTCATAATTGAATGTGTTCTCTCCCAAAACCATAATAGTATTCATGGTTCAATCCCAACACCATCATAATAAAAATAGTCTCATACTGATCTAGGTTCAATCCCAAATCCATTCTTCACTATTTGATGTGGTATAAATTACTGCGCAATGAATTATAGGGAGATATAGGCCCCACACATCACATAAAAAAATCATACATTTTATGCCATGATATCATAAAATTTTTACCATATCATAACCCATGAAATGAAATGGGATTGATAATAATTTCATTACCACATAACATGTTTAGAAGAGATATAATTCATAATTGTTTCAACATTTCATCATATCATGAACCATTGATAAGAAAGAACGATTGATAAGAATTCTGAAATAATGTAAAATATGGAAGAGAAATAGGGATCATAAGAATAGTTTCATCCTAAACAATTCAAATAATAAATAATTATAGTATCCTGGGAACATATTCCAAGAAATGAATAAATTACCAAAAGTGATATCATCTTATTTAGAGAATGATTTTTGATAGATATATGACATGAATCATTTATTGAGGAAGATAACTTTTATTGGAAAATAGAATTCTAAATTTAAAAAATAAAATATTTATACTAATCATTTTCATTGAAAATAAACTAAAAACTTATAAATGAATGTTCAAGGATAATAATCATTATTACAGTGGGAAATTTTATTCATGACATAAACATTAAATCAGAAATTCCTTTCACAGTGCCAATAAATGATAAATTGGAATTGTTAAGAAAAAAATGAATCTTCTTCAAATAAATATGTATAAAAGTAAAAAATGGTTATTTTATGTAAAAATAATATTATTAATTGTTAAAAATCCAAATTATTTTTAGAAAACATTGTTTTACATGGAAAATGGTTTTTCAACTGAGGAAATAAATAAGAATGTTTTATTCTTGAAAATAATGTTTTGAACAATTAAGAACACATAGAGAGTAAAATAAAGGAAAGACATGCATTATCCTAAAAAAATAGAGGAAATGAAATATAACAATATTCTTTATAAATTGATCATATGATTTCATAATCCTAAACAAAATGATTAATTATACAAATAAACGATGATATTTAAAAAAAACCTTACCACATTGGTAACCTTGAATTGTATTATTTATAGAAGAATAAACTTAATTGACCCAAAAAATATTTTTATAATAAATAATTTACTGATATTACATGTCTACGGTGATTTCTATGAACCTTATAAAGGAATATAGTAGAATAACAGTATATATGTCTCAGGGAACTAAAATTGAAACCAAAATCCCTAAACATAATTTTCAAAATCCTTCATATAGATTATAACCACATCTATAATAAATATAAGTCTATTATAATTCCATCACATAATGATATCCACATATATATATATGACTTTCTTATGAACCTATATTACTATTTTATTAAGAATTGAATATTAAAATCTCATTTTGGACAATAATTGGTTTGATTTTACGTGTCTTTGGATTTAATAATTTCAGTCTTAAAACATAGTCCCTTATTTCATAATATATATATATATATATTGATAATAATGATGTAATTATCCTATATATTCAGTGTATATGTATTTATAGTAACTTGTATTTGATAGAGATTGAAAATTAAGTACACTATTTATAGAGCAGGTAGGCCATTTGTACGAGTGAACATTGTTTATATTTTAATTATGAATTGAATGAATAAAATGAAAATAATATAAGAAAAACACTAAAATAATTTTTATATCGTATATATCAAATAATTTCAATCACACAATCATTATTACATTCCAAAAAAAGAGGTAAAAATCACATCACTATTCGATTCAGTAGGCTGATGTGTACATGAGCCACTTTATCGTATTCCCAATCAATTGAATGTATAATTGTATTTGTGATATAATACTTAAAAAATTATAATATTATCATATATATAATATATAATTTGTAATCAAACATTTTAACCAACTGTAAGATGTGGTAATTGAAAAATGAGCGACATCGGTTCGTGAGGTAGTAGTCCACCGTACACATGAATGATGATATCATAACCCATTTTAGGGAAGTGGAGATGGTTGTATGTCATTCCCTTAAAATAAAAAATATCATTATATGTAATATTATAACATTATTATTTCATCATGGTTTAATATGTATTTTAGTATGTGAATGATATAATAATAATAAAAATATCAATGAAGAACGTCACATTTTCCTTGGGTAACCTCCATAGTGTTGCAAAAAAGCCTTCCAAAGTTGGATTTATTAAAAAATATGCATTTTTAGATAATAATAAAGAATTTAGTATGTGATTTTGGAATATATTATCTGAACTAAATGGTTTTTATGGTTTAAAAGAGAGATAAAATGGGGTGTCCTTTTCTAAGTGAGGAGAATGGTACACTTGTAATTTTTTGAAATGAAAATGGTGTACCCATGTTTTTATCATGAAAAGGGTAAAAAATGGAGTATTCTTGAGACTTGGACATAATTGTGTCTAAATAAATATATATATAAATATAATATAATATATTTCATACATGTTTTTTGTTATTTAACCATTATTAGTTTGGTTTAGCACCCAATAGTCCCATTTTTACGTTAACTGTGGAATAATTTTTTTTTGTTTTTACACTTAATTTTGTTCAATAATTATGTTTAAAATATTGGATAATTTAATTTATTCTGATTCAAAATACTTTATCCATTTTGAAAAATTAAATTAATATAATTGGAAAATTTTATTTGAAAAATAATTATGTAGACACTATGAGAAAACGTTTTTTCAAAGAGAAAATGACCAAGGATTACAAGGATTTTATGTTAAAACTAAATTATAAAATTATTACTATGAAATAAATATTATATATATAATTAGACTAATTTTTCTTAAAAAAAGTTAATATATAATATAAACTTTATAAATCATTTATATTAAAATACAGTTTCAGTTATAATTCAGAATTTCTCAATATTAATAAAAAAATCAATCTTTGAATAAATTTCTCAGAAATTTAAAATATAATAAAATTTATATAATAATTTGAATTATTAATATAATTTTATCAAATAATGTTTCTAAAATTGGTAAAAATTAATTTTAATTTTCTTCAAAATTTTTGTTTTTTGAGAAAATATTATTTTTGAAAAATATCAATACTTAATTGAAATATTATGTAATTTTTTATCATTATATATTATTAATATATAACCATTATTCATATGATTTAAAAAGTATTTATTAGTGTTCATATCATTTTGTTTAGCATATAGGTTACAATGGTCATGATTGGATAATTTTATTAATATACTGTTGTTTTGTTAAAACCAAATGTCGTGTGTAACGAAAAAAACTCAATTTATCATGAAATGAAATATATTAAACAAAACTTAATTTATTCAAGAATATATATTCATAAATAATTTGGGTGTTAAGTACAACAATGAGGCAAATCACAAAATGGGACTTATGGAGATACCCATATAATATGCTTATAAGTTGAAATTGCTATAACTATTTTGGAATTGTTTTAAAGAATTATGGAATGAAAAAAGAGGATTATGAAGAGTTTACAAGGGTAACTATGCCTAAGTAGATATTTTGAATCATGTGGTGAAATAAAAAAAATCTATTCCAATATTACTTATGGAAAAATGGTGGTAGTTATATCGATGTCCATTCTAGATTATTATAGGGCTATGTAATTGTTGGGAAAAGAAGAGAGAATATTTGGTCTAGGTTTATCATTGATAATTCAGAGAAAGACCATGAGAAGATAAATATAAATAGAGTTTTATAGATCTTAGTATGGAAAAACGAAATTATTATAGACTATGCACCAGGATGAAACATATGTTTCAATGATTTTTTTTGAGTTCATGTTAAGAGGTGTGGTGATGTGGTCAAGATTACTATGTCATGGGGTTTATTAGATTTTATATCATGGTGGAAGTTTCATAGTGAAAAATCAGCAGTGGAATGATTGGTTGAACCAATGACTTCATATTTAGTTTTGACTAGAACCACCAGAGTATTGTAAAGTCACCAAAACACCTTGTACATTATAATTCATGTATTCCATGGTATCCAATGATCATTATATAAGCGTAAAATAGAGAAATAAGACAGAAATCATAGAAGTTGAACATATTACATTGAATTAAGAGGTAATAAAAACCCACACATAGAAAAAGGTATGGCTCTTTGAGACTCCTGGATTGATTAAGATCATCTATAATGATATATATGTAACACCATGAGAATTTAAAAGTGGAAAACCATTTTCTGTAGCGCATAGAAAATGAACCTCCATGATTTTAAGAGAATATAACCCTCTGATACATAATGTTATGTTTATATTAAATAAATTTGATATATTATATTGCCTTCAATACATACAATAAGGGGTTTTCATGAAATACAATACTCTATAAGAATATTATTATTTAATCATTACCATTATAACATAGCTGTAAAGATGGACATTGTGAACAATAATTACTAAATTATGAAAATTTTATTATATAAATTCAATGTTATTCCATTTATTAGAAATAATATAAGAACCATTTGAAAAAGGAATAATGGATTTTGAAATTTTTATTACTTGTAGAATGGATTAGTCTCACTATTCAAACATAATTTAAAATTAATTCTTAACATGTTAAATCAATTTATTATAAAAAATAAACATTAGTTTTCAAATCAAAATATAAAACTTTTCATAGGGTGATGTTTTGAGTTATTTCTGAAATGTTTCACCTCTTAGATAAATAATGAAAAATAATTGAATTTAATTGAAAAATTAATTTTCATTTAAATAATTTTTATTGGAAAATTAAAAATAGGTTTTTTTTCAATGTCAAATTAATTAAATGTTATTAAAATTTTAAAAAAATTAGTTCATTTGAATTATTTTCATACTGAATTAAGATTTAAAAACATGGTAAATATTTTGACTTTTTTTCTTTAAAAACATGATTTCTTGTCACATTTGTTGGATAAATTTTAAAATAAATTTCACCAACTCTGTGAATAAAATTTGTAAAATTGTATTAATATTTATAATCATAATATTTTATATTATCTAATATGTTAAAAATACTTTTTGACCAAAATGAATTGTCAAAATAGTGAAAAATTACATACCATGGGTTTGGTGAAAACTGATTTATAGTGGGGTCAGACTAAAAATATAATTGTGATAGTGTTCTATTAAAATGTCGAAAATTCATTGTATGGGAATATTTCATCTTTATAATTTAAATAAATCTTGAATAATATTTTTGGACCCTTTTACAAGTGAAAAATGTGGGATCACCTTTTTCTTTTAAAAATAATCAAGTGTTCCACTCACCTTACTTATAAAAGGCTGCCCCTCGCTTCTCTATTTTACACATTAAAAATCATTTGGTTTGGATATTAAATGACCAAATTACTTAAAAAATTCTATCCCATCATCCATTATAACTAGTTTGGGGAATAAATCTAATCTAGGAAGGATATTTATGCAATCCTAAAGATGTTACCCGAAGAAGAGGAAATTTTATTCAATATGGGTATTTATTTTATTTCATTCTCCATAACCATAAATTACTATTAAATAATTATGATATAATAAGATCATTATATTATATATAACAATATTATTTATGTTATCTTCATGACTTATTACCAACTCAACATCCATAAAATATGTTACTAAATCATTATTCATTGGTGCGGTGGACTATCGCCACGTGAACTGATGTCATATGCTTTCAATTACCAACATTTATGGCTGGGTATTATTATTTTTATATATTTATATATGATATCATTAAAATTAATACACATCTGTAGTAGTTATATTATATATATATTTTTAAATTTAAATTCCTTATCAGATATGATAACATAGCTCATGTGTACAAAGGACTACCGCTTTGTGGAGATATGTAGTTTTTCATCCACTAATGCATAACATGGATGGTTATAAAAATAATAAATATTAATTAATGTGATAAAAATGTAATATTTCATATTAATTGATTTTCTATATTCTTTACATGATAATATATCATTTTTATTCACACACTAAAAAACGATAACATCATTTGTGTCAGAGTTGACTACAACCATCCCAAAGTGAAGTGACTCTGTTTACATCACCACACTGCATGTATGATATATATAATTATTTATTAATAAATATAATGTTATTATAATATTATGGTCATTTTGGAAGGAATAAATATTACATTAATAATTTCCATAATGATCATTTAAAAATTGATATGTTACGCTTCTATACGTATGACATAGCATCTCAATGATCGTAACATACTCTTTTTCTAAGAACCATATTTTTTGATTAGTCATAAAATTATAATTTATTTATAAATAATATGAATATTTCATTGATTATTTTTTGGATATAATGAAACAATATAATACGTGAAATAACCATATCTTTCATAATAGAAGAACCATGGTAAATCAAAGAAATTAACACACAAAAAATTAAAATAATGAATGATTATCGATTTATGGTTGATAAGATATTATAAAAGGATGATATATGATACTAAATTTTTTTTAATATGGTTTATTTATAATTTAAAAACATGGTTAAAACCCTTTTACAAGAGTTTAAATGATGTTCATCTAATAGGAATCCTTAGGTATGTATATTCGTTTAAATTTTTCTTCATTATGACATATTGGACTGCTATGCAGTTAATTTATTTTATGTAGTGTATATACTTCCATTGACAATAAATATATTTATTTTGTAAAAAAATATTTATATTTTATGTTCCATTATGAATCATTTCATAAAAGCTTATTTGAATTGTAAATTTCTAAGTGGTGAAATCTTATTCTATAATCTCACAAACTTTTGTGAATGTTAACCTTCTCTTAAGAAATCAATTTCATGTAATAATTTTTCATTTATATTTAATATTATATTATATGTCCATATTCTTGAATTATGGATGTAATTATTTCTTATAACCTATACCATTTATACATATGCTGTTTATTTTGAAACTTGTTTAATTAATTAGGAAAATATTGAAAATCCATTTCTTTTAATCAATACAGATATTTGATGGTAAGTCATATTGATTCATAGATTAAATTTATCCAATGATATCGGAGGAATAATTTTAACCTGTAGTGATGGGTTGGGACTAGTATAATATTTATCCTTGATGCATCAGTAAGTCTCGAGAGAAAAAGAAGGCTTCCAAATTAGAATTGTTTCTACCAGTAGTATTTAACTTATATTCTGAAATGTCTTGATAGTATATGTATCATGATTCGTAAGAACATGTCATCCAATAATCATTAATTTCCATCATTATGAATTTAGTTATTATTATCCATGTTATCTTCACAATGATATTATCTCTAGATTTATTTCATTATTAGTTTTTTGGTAAAGTGGAATGTTTTTCAATTTTGTATCCCTTCCATATTAATTTTTCCTTGTATAATCATGTAGTCAGGGCATTTAAATAAAATATGGGTTTAGTTATTTACCTCTTGATATTGATAATTTTTTATTGATTCACTATATCTTATTCTATATTTAACCATTAAAAATCATTTTATCAAACAATTATTTTGGTTCTGTTACCTATGATATAAAAAATAGATATTTCATGAGTTTTCAAGGACACATTTATTATCTTTTGCGATTTATTATGATTTATTTTCTATTTCCAATGTAAAATGGTTATTATGTATATATTTGGTTCTCTATAATTATAAACAAAAAGACCATTGTGATTTTACCCTTTAATATTTGTTAATGGAATACTATAATCCACCGGATCCATCTTACTAGGGTCATGGTCATTATAATTTATATAAGAAGATTTTTTAAACACTGGGAACTAGATTAATAAAATCATGGATTCGGTAACATGGCCTTGTAGTATACATTGTGGATGAACATATAATAATATACTAGTCATTTTAAAAAATATATATATTGTTATTTATTCATGTAATGCAACCCCTTATGGATAGTATTAAAGGACATTGTTCTAGCACCAAGGTAACTAGGGGTAATAACTCAAAAAATGGACCATATGTCCTCACCTAATAATCACATAGTTCATGAAAACATTCCTTACTACACACATGGTTTGACACTATTATGGTATATTCTTAGGATACATTACATTTCTTTTATAAACAATTATAAATGATTTTAAAATAATGATATCCCTAAAGAAACCAAAATTATGATTCTGATATTAATAATGCGTAATTTTTATTTTTCTCAATGTGTTAAAACATATTTATAATTTTAAATTATGTTATTAAATTCATAATTTTAGGATCTAATCCAATATATTACATAGTTTATAAATTGAACCTGGAAGAAAGAAGGGTATAAATACTCTAGAAATTATTGATATTACCATACTATGGAAGGTAATACAACAGTTATTGGAACTGAGAAAATTTTGGATATATTCAAAAAAATTAACGAAGTTATGATAAATAACATTGACCGGATGAAGATAATATTATTTATAGTGAGATTTTCATTTGTTGGATCACATTAAGTGAGAGAATACACCCTAATTTTGTGGTACTACTAATCTAGGGGTATCCGAGTAATTGATTAATTATCTAGAATATATATTTGTAGCATTTGACTGTGGTGAAAAGGAAAGGGTTCCAATGATTCCGTGTTTTCTCAATGGTGATGGTGATCAAAGGTGTTAATTGTTAAAAAATAATATGGAATAGGAGGAAATCTTACTCATGGGATGTAAATCATTTAAGGACACATTAATCAAAAAATATTTCCCCTATGAGTAAAAAACTAAGATACCGGGAATGTTTAATAGCTTAATCAAAAAGGAATAAGAATGTAGTGAATAATATTATGTTACCTTTAAATGTTTAGATAATAATACTATGGATTATATATGAAACATTGAGTGAATTATTTGAAATTTCTATAAAGGGCTTAAGACACATATTTAAAGGGTTCTCATCACTCAATCAATTCATTCATACGATGAAAGTGTTTTAGGTTTTATCAAGATATAGAAAGAATTATCCAAGTCTTATTACATAAAATTGATGAAATAGAAGAATATGTTGAAAGTGAATTATATTAATCTATGAAAGAATATAAATAATGATGTTAAAACATGTGTTAATTGTGGAATTAAATTCCCTAGTACTTTCTTTAAGGGAATAATAGTCTTATACAAGTGTGAAGAGAAATATTATAATGATCATGATTTTGTTGGAATGAAATAAATTTCCAATGCACAATTATACTAATGATATTATATGGGGAACTATATAAATAAATTCAATAAGATTTAAGTGAATATAACTCATAATAAGGTAAGGGATTAAGGTCAATATTGTGATATAGATACAACTGATGTGGACTGATCAATATTCTTGTGTATTGGGATCCAAGAAATATGTTGTAAAAGTATTTTATTGATGATATTATAATTTTATGAATTATACAATGAATTATAAATTTAAAACAAAACTATTTTAGAGATTACTTGCAATCAAGTGTTGAATTGTACTGACAATAGTGATTAAGTGACCTGTTGATTTTTTTGTAAACAAATTATTATTAGAGGATAACCCATAATATTTGCACTATGTTGAAATAATAATTCTAATGATATGTTTGTGGGAATGTATTTGTGACCATTAAATTATTGAATGATTTGACGGTTGATGTTATCCTTTCTATATTTTACTACATATATGGATATAGAGAACAGAATTGAAAACATTAGATATTATTTTTTGGAATCATTCAATTTTTTGTTATGTTTTAATCGAGATCAGGAAAATGTCAAATTTTGAGTTTGACATTTGAAGACACATTATATTTTATATGAAATATAATGTTGAGTTAGAGAACTTTATTTCAAATTTGGTTAGACATATTTATATGAGAGATTAATTATAGATAAATTTTTATAGAGGGGATTAAATTGATATTTGGGTGTTAATTGAATAAATGTTTCTAACCTTTTCGGTTTTTGTAAAGAATATATGATTATCTTTTTTATATTTTATAGATGTTATGATCCCTTAAAATTTATTTTTAGAAATTTAGGAATAAAAAAATATTTTCTCGATATTCATTTCATACAATATGAGTTGATGTGGAAAATGATCAGTTAACAAATTGATGATAAAACTAAAATATATCAAGTCATTATATTTTCAAATATTCATAGGGAGTGAATGAATTAATCTACTCTAAGAAAATGATCTTGAAAAAAAAACATGCCATGTTATCAACATTTTTTATGCTATTAGTGACCTTTTCAAACTTATTTTTAATGGATATGTTGTCATTCACTTCATCTGGATTGTGCTCTCTCTATTACACTCCATCATTATTTGGTAGTTACTTTTATCTTCAATATAAATGTTTTCTCTTCTCACCTATGTTTTCAATAATGAAATCATGTATGTGTTATTATAGATGGATATTTAATAATGTTTATCTCTTATTTAAAGGGTTGTTTTATTTACACTTATCATAATATGGGTTTCCAAAAAGTATTTTCAAATTTCAAACCATTCATTAAAAAACCATGATTTAATTTTTTGGACACAATTTATTTAAGTTGGTAGAATGAAACAACCAACAAGCTTAAATGAGAGACATCATGTTTAAAATATTTTATGACTAATAAAACACAACATTTAATAGAATATAACACCGTTACTATTTATGATATAATTATTTTTATATATATTAAATTTCATTGATATCATGAAATGCACACATCATTGGGATTGAAAAAAACACAACACTTTATTAAAATATTATTATTAAAACAAAAACCTTAAAACCTAAACATTATGATGGATGATATGAATAGTTATAAATAATTTATGAAAATTTTAGATTTTAAAAATTTATACAAAAATTAAATTATAATATGTTGATTAGTAAAAAAATAAAACCCATTTGAATGAGAAATAATGGTTTTTGAATGTAAATCTATTTTTCAGAAAGACGGATTACCCTTGCTTTGCAGAAATAAATTAAAATTAATTTTTACAAAATTGGTAAAATTGAATTGAAAAAATAATCTTGATAACTAAAATAATCAAGTCAAAATTATTATAGTGTTATGTTTTTGGATTTTAATTAAATTATTTCTTTTATGATTAATATTGAAAAATAATACATTTTAATTAAAAATTGCCTTTTAATTTCAGTAATTTATAATGTTACATTATATATTGTATTGGTTTTAAAGTAAAATGTTTTAAATTTCATATGAATTAATCCAACATTGGTCATTTAAATAATTTTCTTATTGAATTTATATTTAAAAAACTTGTAAACTTTTGATGAATTTGACTTTAAAAACACATGTTCAAATCAAATATGTTGGATTAAATTTAAATTCTAATTTTATAATTCTACAAAGAAATGTTTTGAATGGGTATTAAATATCATTAATCATCATATTTTATATTTTCATATAATTTCAATTTAATTTCTAACTAGGAATGAATAGTGAAAAATTAAAAATTTAGTTACCACGATTAAGGTAAAATTTTATTTATAGTGGTTAAACTAAAATGATAATGGTAAAATTGACGTAGAAAAGTGTATAAATTTTTTTTGGATATAATTAGAAAAAATAAGGTCTAATTCCAAAAAATAACATATTTTATAACTTTTTGGAATACAAAAAATATGGTTACACCTTTTTATTTTATGATATTACACATATGCCACTAACCTCGCTTATAAAAGGATACCCATCCACTCTCTTTTTAAAAAAATGAATCCAATTGTTATGACCCAAAATTTAACTTAATAAATTCCCCAAGTATATCCTCTCAATATCAAATCATTTTTTGGAATAAATATAAACTATGATGGATTTTGCAACAATCCTAAAGAAGTTACCGGGAGAATACCTAACGTTCTTCAAAGAAAATCTCTAGTTTTTATGTTTCTCCACCTCCTTACATTTTTAATAAACCATGATGATATTATAAAAATATAATAAAATTCATAATTGTATTTTTTTTTAAAAATTTTATGTCATATAACCCTATCTACTAATTTAAAATTGGTTATGAAATCATCATTCATGTGTACGGAGGACTACCACATCGTGAACTGATGTCATCCATTTTTAAATTACCTCCTTTAATTTTTTGTTATGATTATGAATATAAGAATATATATATACATATATAAGATATATGTTACATAATTATACCTCTTTATTCACTATATCAAATTTATGCTTTTAAATTTTCACTCCTCTGGGGATATGATAACGTTGCTTGTGTGTACAGAGGACTACTACTTCTATAAAGTGATGTGACTTGTCTTTCACTAACGCGTAACATAGAATGTTGCAAGAACAAGGTTAATTAATATATTTGTTATAAATGAAGTTATTATTATATTCAAAAAATAATTATCATTTATAAATAATACTATAATATTTTATTTCATACACTAAAAATGATAACATTGTTCATGTACGTGTAGACTATTACCTACCGGAAGTGATGCGAATCTATTTTCTACGCCACACCACATGGATGACATATATAATAATATTTAAAGAAATAATATGGTATTTATGATATTATGATTAATATTTAATGATAAATTATAACATACCTCATTCCCAAAATTATATTTAGATAATGAAAATATTACTCAAGAATACCTATGTCCTACCCTCTCCTAGATCATAACTTACTTTATTTATCAACCCCATATTTTATGATTGATCATAAAATTATAATGGATGTAAAAATGTGATAAATATTTCATTATTCTTTTTATAGAGTCAATAAAAACATATAAAATGAAAAAGAATGATATTTTTAATGGAAAAACAAACATGAAAAAATAAGGTAATTAAAAACCAAAATAATGAAAATAATGAAAAAATATTGACTAAAGAATGGTCAGATATTTTAGAAGTATCATATATGGTATTTTAAATTATAATATTGTTATTTTATAATTTAATAACTTGTTTAAGACCACTATACACAATTTTAAAGCACGTTCATCTAAAGGGGTGTGTGGGTAAAGGGAATTCCGCTCAATTTCTTGTTACTAAGGATTTTCTAATGTTATTCACCTCATTTATTATTTATTTAGAAGAAAAAACCATTTTATTTTAATATAAAAATTTCATTATAATTTATTTTTTTTATGTTCCAATTTGAATTATTTCACTAAAGGGGATTTTACTTAAATATTACCAATTGGGAAAAATATGTTGTACAATCTAACTTCCTTTTATGATTGTGAACATTATATTGAAACAATAACTTTCTTATTATCAACATAAATTGGAAATTACATTTCACATTAATATCAAAATATTTTAATAATGAAAATTTTAATTGAAATGGATGTATACCATTTATACATGTCATTTTCACATTGAATGTTATTTAATCAAATTGGGAAATATTGATAAATATTTATCCCTTACTCAATTCAAATATTCGATGATAATGGATATTTATTCCTAGATAAAATCCATCATTAGATATGTGAGGAATAATTTAGAATTGTTGTGACAGTAGGGATGGTCATAATATTTCCCCTTAATTCTTTAGGAGGGCGCATGGAAAAAATATATTGTCCTAATTAAATGGATCTCTACCCATAGTATTTAAACTGTATTATGAAAGTCCTTAACAGTAGAGGAATCATGATTCATAATATCATATCCTCTCATCGTTAAGGATTTTTTCATTAAGAATTCATTTATTATTATCGTTGCAATTTTAATAGTGGAATAAATTTTAGATGCATTTCATTCAGACTTTATTGTTTAAATCACTTGTATTTTTTGTTATTTACCCTTCCATATTAATTATGCATCATATATTTATGTGTGAATGTTATTTAATTGGAAAATGTGTTTAGTTATTTACATCTATATATTTATTATTCATTATTTATTCAAATTATATTCCACTTTACATACCCCTTGCTCAATATTTGATATCACCCTTATTTTCTTTCTTTTCTCGAAGTTATAAAGAATAGATAATTGTTTGAGTTTTTAGGTATATAGTTTTTTTTATTTTACAACGAATTATGTCTTATTTTCTATTCCCAATGTGAAATTTGTATCATGTTTATATCTGGATCTCCAAAAATGCTAAATTTATGAGTCCATCATGATTTGAGCCATGTATCACTTAAAATGTCATAAATTATGACACAGACTCTAGGTAACTAGGGTCAGGGTCATTATAATAGAAATATGATATATCTTATCATTAACGTTAATTTTTTTTACTGAAAGTAAGGAGTTAAAAAATATAGAAATGTTTATGGATTTACAAAGAAATGAAGTCCAAGTATATCAGCCCTAACATGATCTTCCCAGGAAAGTGTAAGATAACCTAATGTAGAAATAACATTGACCCTCCCAAGTGGTCTGTAAGGCAAGTAAGCCCTCAAAATTATTCCTATAAAACCACATGTGGATGATGCTCACCTATAACTATATGAGATATTTCACTTAAAAATACTGTAAGCTAGGGATTAAAGAACATGGATCTTCTCTAGTAGAGTGAAATGAGTTATAGAATAGACCATTTCCACTACCTGAAGATATATGTTGTGATTTTGTAAAACTTGCATACCACACCTGATCACTAAAACCTCCAGAAACAAAGATTCTACATGACCAAATCCCCCACTAAAACAAGGATTGTCGATCTGTGATGGCCAAGAATGACACAACCTCCCAGCATGAAACTTGAGTTGTAAGACCCATTTGTGTTCAGTATATAACCATTATTTGGAGGCATCCAACTCACCAATCTACCATGTCCAATTATATCTTTGACATGTATGGATTGGATATTATCATGGTATGAATCTTATCAACGAGGGAGGGAATTCTCATAGCTTAAATGGAGGAGAAATATTAGACACCATACTCTTAGCTTTTACAATTAGTCCCAACCGTGAACATGGAGTGCCCAAATTATTTCAATGGTTTATCACACCCAAATCCCCTAGTAGCACACTGCAACTAGAAGGTCCCTTTACATCCATTACAGAGTGTTACTCCTAATCCCCCAAAACCATATGTGGAAGGAATTATCTTGGATGATGACTAAATCTCCATGTTTTATGAGTCCTCCTATCCCATTCTAAATGTACACTACACACACACATTAGAATAATTGTTCATACAATGAAATCTACTTTGGATCCTTACAACATTTATAATGGTAGGAGATCTTGGACCCCTTCCTTTCAACATCATCATCCATTGAGATGGAATGATTATGAAGATTCTAAAATAGAAAACTTAAATTCATTGTATTGTTGTTTCACCGTATTGTTAAATTGACATCAACTTTCTCACCATACAATTGTGTCACAGAGGGATAACCTTTCACCACTTACTCACCCAAAATAGATATCCTGGTAATCATATTGTTAGAGTAATAGTTAAAGAAAATAATGCTAAAATTTTCCAATTGTTTATGGTTGACAATGGAATTTATGAATGGATTGAACCTGCTAGTTTCTAAAAAGATGTATTTTTGGTGTTGGGAATCTGAGAAATCTGATAAATGAGAAAATCAAGTTGTCACTATAGAATGTAATCTCTCCACTTCCAATAATACATTTGGAAGGCTTCTACAACATAGGTATATGTCGACAGTCCGAGATCCATAACTGAGAATTCCTCCCTTTATGATTATTCCCTAAAATTCCATTTCTCTTTTTAAGGAACTTGAACCTCATGTATTTATGCTCCATCATGTCCCATTTAGTTTTTACATGTATTTACATCATGTTTTCTCCTATGTTTCCTCATGTTGATACACCTGGAACCCACTTCCCAAGCCATCACGTCCGATAAAGCCTAATGTTACTAGTCTTCAGTATGAAAATCCCAAATAATGCCCACAATGATTGTTCCAATACTTATCAAAGCCAATATAGGAAAATTAAGCACAAACATTACTTGCATGGTAATTGTGGAGAAGACACGATTAAAAAGAGTGATTCTCCTCTAAATGAGAGTGTGTGATTTTTCTAATTTGAAATGCGTGTAATAATTTTATCGACTAGCCCATATAATTAGGGTGTGTGAATACCTCGAAGAGCAATTAGAGCCACAATGTATTCTATAATAAATTACTTCATAAGAATTACAATTTTTTCCTATATTTATTTTCCCCTCCCTTATGAAAGCCATTTAGACAAGAACACACATCTTTTGACCCAGTTAAAGGATTGTCTGCTACACCTACAACACCTCTCCAGAATCTTATTGAATTATAAGATATTTCATCTTCTTCCATTATAGAAAAGGATCATACAATCAATAAATTATCTTTTCATTATGTTTGTATTATTTTATGAGCAACAATAAGAAAGAATGATGCCCCTGAGAACCCTTTTACAAAAATACCTACTGAATTTTGTTTTGGGCTTGGTTGAAAAGGCCAGCTCGGAGGGGGTCTCACTACTAAATGCCTCAAACAAACTTAAAGAACCCATTCTATATTGTCATATAATAAACTCCCATCTATAGTGAGATTAATACTCTAATGATGATATCGACTAACCATCTAGAGTAACCCATGATGTTCAACACCATAATGATTAAACTACACTAAATTTTTTCATATGATTTATGCTTGTTGAAATTTATCACAATGATAGATACAAGAGATTTCATTTTGAAATCCTCCATAATTTCATGAACCATGAAAATGACAGTTCTGGTGGAAATTCTTTTGATGAAACCCTTCAAGTTCTCCATGATCCATTGAGGTAAATGGGGTTGTAGTCTTCTATTCAAAATATTTTTTGGAATATTGTATTTAATGTTCCAAATTAAAAATGTGCTATTTTTATTATAAGTTGAGGGATCATTCACCATTGGAATGTGGATTATAGTGGACACATAGGCAGCCAAGGGTAAAAACCCTCTTCTAAATAATTCATGGATGGACTTTGGAAAATGAAATTTCAAAACATCCTAAGAGGAGATAAAAAACAAAATTGTAAATCCATCAAGACCTGTACAACATTTTAAATTATGAGAAAAAACTCCCTCTGATATAGTAGGTTCTTCTATAACGCCTTTGTAGAAACTATTCACCTCTTTGCAAACAACCTGAGGTATATCACTAATAAAATCTGCATGTTCACTTAGGTATCCCTCCTGCATGTCATGGATAACTCCAGGAAATAACATACTAATATAATTACTTTTTATAACACCTCCAACATCCACATCCTATGTGAAGGTCCCATCATCCAAAAAATATTGGGAGCTCTAAAACACATCCATTCCCTAATAAATTCCTGGAATGAGGTTGCGTTTGTATCTCCATCCACCATTCTTGTTTCCCTTGATATTTCGTAGTATATTATTTATTATTCAAGAAGAATATCAACCATTATATATTTATTTTCATGCATTGTGAAAAAAAGTCATTATCCCATTCTGATTCCAAATTCCATTCAAAGAACTCAATTTGTTTTTTGGTCTCCTCCAGGTTGATATAACACAACATGCCTGTTATTGAGCCACATTTGAAGGACACTTTTGAGCCACCAGATCCTATTGAGGAGAATAATCCACATCCAATCCTTTATGTGTTTCATCAATGCCTCTTTATCAAATATTTAAAACTTGAGTTTTGATGACCAGTGATCATAGAATAAAAAATTATTGTTGCCTATGTCTTCTGGTTCCTGGTGAATGAGATGGTGAACACGATCAGAGAAGAATATCATGATGTGATTGAGCCTTGGATTCTGAATGTATATGAGTTCATGATTATTAGGAATTAAATAATCTTGTCTAAACCAGGTGTGACATGTAACCTTTTTATTGTTACACCATGTGAACATGTCCCATGTGAAGCCTAAATCCATGATTCCATTCTAGAAGAAAATGATTTGAAATTTGGATGATCACTTATTTGGCAAACCCTCCCCCCCTTATGAATAAACATGTATGACATTCAATACACCCAAAACAACCATGTAGTGTTTCCCTAATAAAACACATCATGTTGTTGCAAAATAGTTTCTTTTTTTAGCCTCTCATTTGACATAAAACTTGGAAAAAAATGTATCTCCACATATCATTACAGATATTAACCAAAATATGTTGGGTAGACACTAAAACATACCATATTAAGATTATTTTCTTAAAAAAAACCATATATTATAGTTAACTAGACCACCATAAATAAATCACCATAGGCAACGTCTCAAGGTGAAACTAAAAATCATGGAATTCGGCTGCTTTGGTTCTTACACAGCCACCGAAGAACATTTGGATCTTCAAATTTCAGATATGAGGACAAGTTGATGGTATTATCTTCATTGACATAGATACATAAACCTTTATGAGACATTCATGAGAGAGGAAAAAGGTTGTGCACCATGTACACATTCATAAGATACATGAAGAAAATATAATAAGGACCACATATCCCTAAGATCGTATTATTACTAATATATCCATCATGTAAATATATTTTTAATTCTTGTAGTATTTTAATACTATTTTACAACTCAATTATTATTTTCATGATTGATAAAAGGACATTTATGTATATAATTAGATAATCACCTCTACACACCAAGGATGTAAACACTTGAGAACAATATTTTCCTCAACATTTTATATCCAATTTCTTATTGGTAATATCTTCCAAATAGCATTTCCATCATCATATTTTTGTAGTTTTAATTATAATATGATATCTATTTAACTATTCATATGGTAATATTTTATGTTAATAAAGAAAAATGGGAAAATTTCATATTTCCATTGACCACTCATTCACCCGCCCACTCAATGGTTAGACAAATCCCCTCTAGGATCAATATTGATTTTAAGAAGTCATTGTTCCTGAAAATAATTGATTTATAGTGGTTTAATTTTTTTATAATGATCATTTGGGTTATTTTATTTACATTCTATGTATATATATATATATATATATATTATATAGTGTCATATATGGGCAATCCAAAACAACAAATGAGAATTTGTCACATTTTTTTGTATAGAATTTTTATGAAATTACATAGGATCATGATATTTCATAAAATATACATTTATGAAATCTTAAGTATTCTTATATATTCTATGAATATATTATAAACTATTGAGAAGGCCCTCAGTGGATAATTAGTTTATAAAAAAGAAAGGTGATTGGTATGTGTGCAATGGTTATAAATTGTTTATATATATATATATGTATATGATGGGATATGATTGATGGTTCCTAGAATTACCCTTTCTCTTAAATAATGATTAATTTTTCCCATAGTTTAATTATCAATAGTGATTGGTTTAATAGTGTATACAATTACACTTTCTCTGGTAATGGGTTTATACTCACCAATAGTTATCATTTCAAAATAGTCAAACCTAAATGTTTCAAGAATAATTTATATCTCAAATATGGATTCCAAATATTGAATTATATAGGTATTGTGATAATAGACATTAGAACAAAGTATTTATAATGGTTTCTAAAATGATTTTGTTCGAATATTCTAAATTTTGTACTAAATGTATTATCTAAATATTTTCATAGTTATAATACTTATTAATTATAAAATTAGAGTCTAATTTTATTTCTATATTATACTACCATTGGGTTAAATTTACTATTATGTATATAATTTTATATATAATCATTTATGTTATAAAATCTATTAATGTTGACCTATTGAGTTATGTAAAATAATTTTAAGGAACAACAAAACTAATAAGTGAGAACCCATTTTGGATTTTCATCCATATTGGGGATAAATATGAATAAATATATAAAAAGTGTGAAGAATAGAATAGATAAGAACATTCAAATTTTGTATTTAAATAAGTTAAAGAGCGAAATACATTATCTATGGAATTCTTCTTAATAAAATATCTACTATATCTATTATCAGGATATCATTGTGATATAGATTCCAAATGAGGATTCCTTAATAAGTATATTCACGTGATACATAAATTTAAAAATAGAATTCTTGATCTCCTGGGTTTTTTTGAAAAGTGTATCATGGGATTGACATCATTCTATTTTGATCTATATTGGAATATTTTCTTATTATTTAATATAATTTAAACAATGTGTTAAAATAATAGTAATAATAATGTTTTTATTATATCCCATGTAATTTGTCAAATCTAATATCATTTAATTAGTAATTAAATTAAAATTTATTAAAATTATATGAAATATATTAAATATATTGGATAATCAAACTTAAAAAATATCATCCAATATAATTTATCGAGACTTAAATATTTTAAAATATTTGTTTGATTAAATAATATATATATGTTATATTAACTAAACATGGGTATAAATACTTATTTTAAATTCACATAGCTTAAGAAAATATTTATTTTAATATATTAACCAACCCATTAAGAATTAAATATTATATTCATTGTACTTTCAACAATTTAACAGGAGATAAAATAAAACTATCATACTATTGACTCAAATATATGATGAATGAATTTCATTAATAAACTCTCTCAATGATTATGGATTTCTATTCCCGTAATATCTTTTATATTTAGAGGTGATTCACTTCATCCATTCATTTATTCATCTTTATATTCTCATGTATCCATGGTTCTCATTCTATTTGAGTCATATTATTTTTATGAATCTTCTAATGGTGGACTTTATTTTGTTAACCTTCTTTGAATGTGGGAAATATTCTAGTGTTTCTTAAAACTATATTCACATCGGGATTTGTTTCTTCTAGTGTTTTTTATTATGTGGTTGGGGCTCGATTATTTTCCCTATGATACACATGATATCACTCCCAACATATTAGGCCCCATTTTCATGAGCACAATGTTATATATGGTGTCCTAGTACTATGTTCGAGGAGTACCATCTCAGGTTCTACGACCACTATACATGTGTCATCTCAAATCCCATGAATTTGTATTATACTCATTACTCATGGACATAAATTATATTCATTTAATATACACACTTTATTATAGATCCATAATGGTTGAACTCAATCTATCTCATTATGAAGCCTTTATTGGTTTCATGGGATTGTGTAGAATAGAGATTCCATGCTGGTTCCTTTGAGAGTGACAATTCCTTGCCATTATACAGTGGTTTTTTATCATATTATATAGATTCTAGGTATTTTATTTTTTCCATTATTATTCTCTATATCTCTTAGTGGTTAATAATACATATCTCATTTAATATAGACAGTTTCTAGGCTCTCTTTTATGATTTACTTTTAGGGTAGTTCTTTTTTTGAATTTTTTCGAAATAACATATTTAACGGTGTAGTGGAGACCTTTTGTTTGGGATAAACCAATGTGGTGTTGTTCATTTGAAATGATGATTCATCGTAAATTAAAAAATAAAAATTAATAAATCATTTATCCCAAAATGTATTTTTATTGGTGACATTGACACTAATAGAACATGGTTAATGTAGTTCATATTAGTTCTATATGGAATATAAAAAATTAATTATTAGTAAACTGAAAAACATATCAAACTGAGAATTCCCTCAAATTGAGAACTAAAAAATCCTTTTAGTATTTTCAAGAAACCTTTTCCATTCACTCAAATTACATTCTATGGGTTCCTAGGTGATATCAAAAAACAAAAAATGGGGGGGGGGTGAAAAACACCTTTTTATACTCAATTTTTTTAACCCACTCAATAAATCATATTTTTCACAGAGATAAATTTATTCCAATGGTGTTTATTATATTGATTCCATTATATAATGGGAAATAAATACTAAAATTATCAATAGTAAATATTTTTAATGTTTTTTCTTTATTATGAATGAAAAAACAATTTTTCATATTTAGAGTTATCTATGATTACATTATTTTATAGTTTTATATTATGAATACAAATGAGATGAGAATATTTGAACTTGGGTTTCAATTAATATTTACTAATTTTAGTGTTTTCACCCACACATTTAAAATTATAAAAGAATGTATAATTATAGTGGATAAATATTTTATATCTAATTGAATCATTAAAAATATTAAGACAACCATTCAAAATTATTAATATTACTGAAAGAACAGGAATCAATTTTCTCTCCAAAAATTCATAATATCAAAAACACTTTAACCATTGGATTATCAAAATTCAATGAACTACCACTAATGATGGAAACCCTAATATTTTAATCACTAAAATTAAAATTAGATTAAGATAAAATTACAAAATATATATTTTCATATAAAAAATAAATCATAGAACATCACTCCTTTAAAATAATTACTTTTTAAATTTATTAATTAATGGACCAATGGTAAATTTTTTAGAACTAATACTTCACTGACTAATTCAAACTTGTCATTAAATAAATTATTTATCCTCTTAGAGTGTCAATGTACCCCATTTTTTCTATCCATTATATTTTGATAGAACAATAATTTCAATATTCTCCAATAACTAGAGGACCTCGTAAATTTTATTTTAGAATTTATATTTATAATCCGGCATCAGGAATCTTCTATCCGGCATTTAATTCTACACCCAAAATATAGAAATCCATAAAATTAAATTAAATTGATGTGTATGTTTCCATGAGTTAAGATTGAATTATCTCATGAGGTAAAAACTCATCTAAATACAATTTTATGTCAAATCTATTAGATGTTCATCAGGTTATATAGGAAGGATACTAGAAAAAATGGTTCAAAACCATATTATTATTTCACTATCCAAAACACTATTAATGGTCCACCAAAAACCGAATGGCATATAAAATATGTTATTTTTTCTATTTTCCACTATTACATAGATAATAAAAATAATTTATTATATCTACTTTATTTGTCAATGTAACTCAGATGTCATTCAACTAAGAAAATAATAGTCTGAAAACAATTGGTTTTGCAATTCACTTACAATTTTTCAAACTTCTATCTCCAAATTCATATTCCTTGTTAATTAAATTTTTTTCTCATAGAATAATCTATAAGTAAATACTCATATTAATATTACAATGATAAATGGTTGATAAAAGATATCTAATTGAACATGAAAACCATGTAATCGTAACATTACCTGAATACAACCACACTACGTTAAAAACGATCAAAACTAATCATAAAAAATATATATCTTATTTAAATCCTTTGAAATAGTCTAAATATAGGACCCATTGTAGACCAATGCAGGTTTTTAGTAAGATAAGGATGGTATCCAGATGAATACCTATAGTTGATAAATAGTTGATGAATAAAACTGATGGTATAGTAGAAAACATTTGATGAATTAAGCTATAATAACAAAACTGTAAAATCTAAACATAACTACATGAAAAAAATGAAATGTTAAATAGATATAATTTTTGGATAAGAATAATTCTTTCAAGTAACAATTCATTTATTATAAGAAAGTATAAAATGTATAAAATGGTTAAAATTATAAAAAGATCCACAGTATTTTGAGGATAGTGTATGTAAAAAATATATATAACTTCAACATGCTCCAACTATAATATCCATTTTAGAAAACATTTAAACACTATTTATGTATAAAAATATAATAATCTATATAAATTTTTGTAAGAAAAGTATGAATCATTTTTTTAACATCAATAGTTTTGGAATCGTGTTGAAAACCATCCCTCTTTTGATCTTTTCAAATAGTTATTATGTCATATATAATTTGATGATAGGAACTAAATTTTGAGTGTTACATACTATTTATATGATACTGTTGGGATAGTAAATATGATTTTAAAGTCCCATTTCTGTTTTGGTCTTGTTTTAGGAGTATAGGAGGCCAAATGGACTATATTGGAGTTTCAGGTAAGGGCACACAATTTATAGTAAACAGTAGAGCCCTTTCAGCGTAACTGTGCAACATAGTTTTGACTCGGAGAATGCTGATTGTAAACAATGTGTTGATGGAGAGTGACTGGGCATGGGTGTCGGATATTGTTGTAGTGGCTTCCTTACTGTTTGTGTAAACTATAGGTTGAAGGCACACGATTGTGCGTACATATCTGAATTTTTTGCAGAGGCTTCCACATGATTTCCACATGGTTCGAGAAAATTATGCGGAAGAATTCATGGGAACTGTCACATAGGCAGTACTTTAACTATATAGCCCACATGTTTTTCACACAGTTTGGAATACCATGTGGCTATCTCATGTGGCATGTACATGGTGTTCTTTATGATTTTATTTTTCATTTTTTTCTTATTTATCTACCCTTCTTTCGCCGTGCTCATGCACACAACATGAGGAAATCCCCCATCTCCTCTCCTCGTTCAGATTTCTCCCCCTGATACTTTTGTGATCAATTCTTTTATCCTCTTAATATTGTATAACTACATTGGTAATTATTACCACATCACTGATTGTCTTCTTCTTCTTTTTCACAACTTGGGGCACTAAATATGTTTGAACCATTTCACCCTATTTTTAGAGCATTTAAAAAAACTCATATTTGTACTGAAGGACATTTAATTGGAGCTCTATATTAGACATGACCACATGGATGAGTCAAAGTAGGTAGTGCATATCTAGTATGTTGTTTTCAAATACATTTGTGCTCTACGAAACTTATAGAACTTTAGGGTATTTTGAATGGGACCCAATTAAAAAATATTTCTTCATATTAAATTCATAGTGTGAACCATAGGATGTATTTGTGGCAGCGCAACTCCATTTTTCATTAACTAGGCTAGGAAGGTAGTTGTCGCAACTTGGTATGGCATGGCCAGGGTTACAAAACCCTTTAAATTTTATTTGGTTAATAGAATTAGTTTGGTTAATCTGATAATAAGAAGTCATTGCCTCTAATGTAAATTATTATGATTTTTTATCTATGAATAAAAATATTGTTAAATTTAAATTATTTTTTAATCTGAGTGATATATAAATATTCATTTCTTATATAATGATATCTTTGGACCCATGAGGTCATGGTCGGATTGGACCATGGTTGGGATGGCACAACCATCGGGTTTGAGTGAAGTTAACAACTGTTTGGGAATGGAAAAATTTTATTTATTTATAATGACCATAATATTTATTATCATGGATTTTAGAATAAGGGATAGGGTCCATCCAGTTAAATATGGACCATGATATTGGGATTCCAAGGCCATAATATTTGAGAAACATGTTTGTAGGGGATAGAGGATCCAGTAGATGTTCCTTATGAATTATATTTGGTGATTGAAACTCACTTGTGATGGAAAATGAAAAGAATTGAGTTGTGTGAACATAGGTTGACTACATAGATGTGGTGGTTTTACTAATCATGTTGGTAGAGTCCCATGGTAGCTTCGGCTTAGGTTATTATGGATTGGGGTTCTTATCATTGAAATAATCATGGAAGTTCAGGAGCCTTCGGTTGATTGGGGTGAGACTATCGGTTCAGGGAAGAGGCTCTCCATATTGTGGTTGTTGGCAAGGATTGATTTGGGAGAATAGGTAACTCCATTCTCTGGTCATTGGGCCATGGGCCAATGGTGAATTTTAATTGAGGATAGATGTCATTGTTCTTCGGGTTTACATGTTATGGGCTGAAATTTCATTTCAAAATGTGTCATGTGGGACCAGTTTACTAATTGTTAGCATGTACCTTCGAGACATCAATACTATTGATATAGAAGGTTTTGGGTGGAACAAGGTGCTGAGTTACATGATTGAGGTGGAACTTAAGGGTTCATATGGGCTTTTTTACATTAGGGTTTTTGGGGCCAATGGATAAGGACATTCTTCACTTATGAAATTCCGATGTTGGATGATGTATGTGACACATCTTGGTGGTTGTTCAATAACCGAGAAGTTAATATACTTAATTTCCAATTCATTGACTTTCTTTGTTTATTTTTTACATCACACCTATGAAAAAAAAGTTTTATGTATGAAACATTGGATGGTATAGTACTAAAATATGTCCCACACCCTACATGGGTTCTTTAGAATGCTTGTAGACTTTATGAATTTATAATTAGTCAATGGATAAGCCTCATGATCTATAACATAGTAGCTAGTTTCATGGATATTAGAACGATACCTTGAGGTCATTACTAGTTTTATCTTCTATTTAATTTTTAAATAAGTAGGCTATATATATTTATGACTTATACTACTAAAAAATTGATCACCCAATTTTGTGTATTACCTTGAATCACCTATTTGTTATGCTTGTTTGTTATTTTCAGTTCCTACAAGTGGTTCTGGAATGCAAATTTGTTTTTTCTACAATAATTTTTTTTATTGTTTCCACAATTTCTTGTTATTGACTATGTTTCCACTTTACTGGCCTAGTTTGAGTCTGTGAAGTCTTATTTATTCCTCTACATAAGATATATTATTACTCATACCTATATATTATCATCTCAAGAGGATATAACCACCCACAATACCAATTTTCACCATCTCTTATTTTTGGTAGCCTTTGGAGTTAGGGGAGTTGAACTTAAGGCTAGTGTCCCATTGTCCCTAAAGCACTATTCGTGTGGCTAGTCTGTTTTGGATGCTACAAGTTGTATTAGAATAGTTCTTGACTAGGATTTGTTTTTGCAGTGATTCATTGTCTGTAAATGAGATCGATACTGGATTTTCTTTTTCTAATAGAATTACTATTTTGTGTTATGGTATACTGGATATTAGGTTGTGATTGAAACTGTATTTTGAACTCATTCATGGGTGCCTACAGGCCCATGTACCGGGGAAAAATTGTGTAACCATAGGTGGGAATGCTGATTTTTTTAAAAGGTTGGAGCCTAAGACTCAATTAATTATTTAAAGCAAATACCTCTTTAGACCAGGTAGAGGGAGGCCAATTACATAGCCCGAATTCCCAAGGCCATGTGCTTTAAATACTAGGCTTAAAATCCAATATTATTGGCCCAAAGGACCCCTAAGTTAATAGTACTTCTACATTACCCACGCTGCTACAGTACCTGCTACAGTAAAAACACCGCTACAATATCTTCTATAATCCCTCCGCAACTACAGTTTCGCCGCTGGTACAGTACTGCTACAGTACCCTACTACAATACCCAGAAATTCACCTATAACCGGATTTCATCCTAGGTCATTTGGATTCTAAGAAGAAGCCTGTACCACTAGGGTACATGCCCATTGCCATAGGAGGGAATGCTGTTATTTTTATCATAGATTATGTGTCATATGATTTCCACCCTGATGGTTTAATTGTAATGTGGTTCTTATATTTATTATAATGTGATCCTTGGAATAGTGCGGAAAAGATGGGATAGGGACATTGACCTGATGATGCAAGGTGTGTTTGCTTGATTTTTTGGATTTTGGTAGGAACATGTAAGGGTATTTCAATTTTTTAAATGCATGTATTCGTTTCAAAGTATATATCTTGTTTTAAATATCATGTTTCATGATATATTGTAATTTATTTAGATATACGCAATGTGAAATGTCATTATTTAATTTATTATTCCATATAATTATATATATTAAATTGTATGCGATATGGAATTTGGTCCAGGATCTTATAAGAGTGGGAATGTGGTATGATGGGGTTATTTTTATTACTATATTCGGTAACTCAATCGTTAGATGGAGGAAATATTGGTCATCATGATGGGTAAGGCCCGAGGATTATTTTTATACTTGGCTCTATGGAGCGAGGGTATGTTGGCGATGAGGCTGGGATGCCATGATACATTATTGTAATGGAGAGGGGTAAGGGTAGTGAGATCTTACTACATTTTATTGAATTTGGTGTTTTCATGTTATATATATATATATATTAGATGGGTTTTCTAACTATTTTATAGTATTCATCATGTTGATACCTTGATGTCTCGGATGAAGCATCACACATGATACTATAGGGTGTGGTTAGAGAACCAACAGGTTTAGACCCATTAGAGATAAGGAGATCATGAGCTGTAGGTATATTCTTAGGGTAAGGATATGGTGCAGGAAGGGAAGAATCCATACTTTAGACCATTTGGGTCATGTCTTGATGAGAAGCTTTGATTGAGCATGGTACGAGTCTTGGAAGGTATCAGAATAGGTGCCTAGGTAGTAGAGACCTCTATGGATTATATAAAGAATGACTTCAAGTCATTGTACCAACCACATTTCCATTTTAAGGGTGGACACAAGTTTCTAAGAACTAGATCGATATCCTAAAGATGATTTTTGAGAATCGTGATATTCCTCAATGGAGGTGGGTGATGCTGACGACGTGCATGCTCAGAGGGCTAGAAAAGTCCTAGTGTGATGTGAAGTTTTGTGATGGTAGGAATGAAAGAATATCCTAGAAGTCTTTTGAGGATAGGTTCTATGAACATTTCTTCAAAGTTTTTCTATGGGAGGACATGCCTTTAGAGAACATGATCCATAAGCATGGAAACTTTCCTATCATGGACTATGCATAAGTGTTCACTGAGTTGTCATGCAGCTCACCCGACATGGTAAGTGATGACACCCAGAGGGTGAGGTGATTTTAGTATGATTTATGATATGCCACTCAGGTGAAATTAAAAATCTTTAGTTTGAACACATTATCATCGGATGTGAAATAAGTTCTCAAAGGTGATGGAAACCTAACAAATAGATCATACATGATATGAGGAGCAGGTCCATGTGACCTTAGTGGTGATGTATCTGATAGAAGGAAGCGAAGAATATATCTGTAATAGTATGGTTGTTTGGACTTGAACATGGGTTTACCAACACGTAGTGGCTCATATATAGCATTATTCTAGTGTGGTCAACTAGGAAATGTACGAACTCAGTGTGACCATTCTCCAAAAGAGTAATGGACATGGGGATTCGTCAGAAATCATAGGAGGTTTTACAGGAAGCCTTCACTTTCTACCTGCAATCATGTTTTGGGGATGGACTTAGTCCTATGAGATTGTATAAGGATTGGAACCATGTGAAGGTATTCATGGTTTATAAGCACATTGTATTCGTGGAAGAGATAGTGAGACCTGTAAATGGTGTTAGTTCCTGATGGCTGGTGCACTACATTAGGCAAAACAATTTTCATGTAGTTAAGCTTCGGGCTAGGTGGAATCTATGGAGGTGATATGGGATGATCATTATAGTTATCCAATGATGGTTTGAGGTATATCTTTTTTATGGATGTAATTTTATTTTGTTTCGTAGGCATGGCCAATTAGGGCATGTTTGTTTTGGTATGTCCAGTGGAGGAAAGTCCCTTATGGGTTAGCTATTTACATGAGATGCATATGTGGAAAGACCAGATATAAGTCATCAGGTTGAAATCATGTCGGATGTGTTATATGTAAATATGTATATATTAGTTGTCCAAAACTAGGTTATATGTTTGAGATGTGAGGAATTATGATCATAGATGGATCTGAGTTTCTATGGTGATTTGGAATCTGGGCTTCGAAGACGTTGGCTCCATGGGATGCATAGAATCTGGGCATAATGAAGGGGTGGTATTTGATTGAGGTGGGTGGAACCAGGATTTTTTTGAGCATTCAAGGTGATGCGTGACCTCCTACTACAACATGTTACATGGGTCCGTGGCAGTCACCGATGCAGTGTAGGGTGTGAATGGGAGTTCAGTTTGATATATGACCACATAAAGAGGCATAGGTGTGTTGATAAATCATGAGAGGGACTTGGGTATATGAATTGGCAGTTGGAACAATGATTTATTTGTGTTTTTTTTGGAATGTGATTAAGTAAATAAATTAATAAGGTGTAGAGTCCCCTTGAGGTAATCATTCCATACCATTTTGACTAGGGTAGTCCATGTTATTTGTTCCTAAGATGGTTATGTTTAGTTCCATTTTTGGGGATCAATTAAAATCTTTTTGATTATCCATGTTATGGTGGGGTGATTGTATCATCCCAAGTTTCTGAACTGGATTGAAAAACGCTACCTTTTGGAACTTCTCAAATAGAGATTATAACATCATTTAATCTGGTGATAGAAACTCAATTTGAGCATTATATTATCTTTATATGATGTTTTGGCATAATTTTGCGGATTTCAGAGTGCCCTGAGTGTTTAGGTTTTGTTTTTTGGAGCGTCGGTGTCCAGATGGCCGGTTTCGAAGTCGCAGGCCAGGGTTCACCATTTAGGGTAAACTGTGTGGCCCCTTCTCGATAACCTTGTGGTCCAGTTTTTTACTAGAGAATTGTTTGTGTATTTTTTTCATGAGAGTCGCATGACTTTTCATGTATTTATATAGTTGTTTCTAATTATTCTTCATGATTTTCACAGGATTTGAGAAAACCATGCGGAAGGCCACACGAGAACTACCACATTGGCACTACCTCAACGTGGTAGAAAATATAGGTTTCTCCCAATTTTGAATACTTTTTATGTAATCCATGAATTTAATACATGGTGTTTTTATCAACTTTTTATATATATTTTATATTTCTCTCCCATTCATTCTCATTTGTCACACACCTAACTGGAGGAAAACCGACACCTACAAAACTCCTTCAGATTTCTCCCTCTCCTCTGTCTATGATCTAATCTTCAATATATTAGATGCTATAGAACTGGATTGGTAAGGGTAACCCCATTATTTCATATATTCAGCATTTTATTGCCTCTCGAAGCACTGAATCTGTTTTTTTAGTTTTCCTTATTTTCACGACACTTGACAGAATCTTAGATATATTCCAATCGATATCGAACTGTAGATCAATATCAAATGTTACTACATTTATAAGTCTATGGTATGTGATTCATATTTGGTTTTTTTTAGTGGATATTTGGGTTGAGTGGATTCTATCACAGATTTTTGTATTCTGAGCGGGAACCAAATATATCTATTTCTTCATATTGAAATGATAATGTGACCCATGGGATGTCATTGAGATTGACCAAATAATTTTTTTGGTTGAGTGAGTTCATGTAAGAGGACATCTCTATATAGGATGGTTTGGCCAAGGATTCCATCCTTTTTTGTTTTAATTTAATTAGTTTAGTTAAATCAATTTTAGGGAGTCAATTCCTCTAAATTAAATTTTCATGATTTTTAAAAAATGAACATCATTATTATTCAATTGTATTTTCTATTTAAAGTGAGATATACATACATATGCTTTAGTTTTTTACTGATATGTTTTGTCGAAAGGTTGCATTACCTTCTTGGCCCGAGGTTGGGATTGATTGACCATCGAGATTGAGGGATGTTGATCCCTCGTTTGGCTTGCCCCAAATTTCTTTCTATGTTAATGACCAAAGGATCATCCATTGTGGATGATAGATTGAGGCATCAAGGATGATAGGTTGGGAATGGCCCATGATATTTAGATGGATGGGCCATCTGATTGGAGAAATAGATTTCAAAAGCATGAGGTTCAAGTTAATGTGGATTTGGAGTTATATTTGGTGATTTCCACTCACCCATGTTGGCCAAAGTGTCGAATTCAGTCAAGTGATGATTGGTTGAATCTGTTGATGAGGTGGTCTTGGCCACTCATGTGGGTAAGGGCCCCTTGTAGTTTTAAATTTTGTGATTGTGGATTGGGGGTTCATACTGTAGGAAGCCACATTGAATGTCAAGAACCATTGGATGATCAATGTGAGACTATTAGTTGGTGGACGATGCTCGCTGTATTGATGTAACACCCGAGACTTTTATGAGAAATATTTTGTTTTTATGTTATATAAATCATCAAATGAATATTTAACTACACACAACACTAGCTTGGCTTTCATTACACATAATTGCGTCCTTCCTCGATAGCTTGCGTCGTACGCAATACCAAGTTTCACTAAACAATGATGTGCTATTAAAATATTATTAAAACTAGCCGTTATGAATAGTAATAAACAGTTTTTGAAATTTTATAAATTTTATTTTTCAAAATGGACTTCATTTTTGGATTCGGAATATCGAAATTAGCCTAGGGTAAAATTTTGGTATTTTTCTGAAAACATTCAATTTTTGATGAATAGTGAAACCACTAAGTGGTAGTTAAAAAAATGAATTTTTCATAAAACATATTTTTACCACTTCTTTGAGTGGAATTTAGAAAATCAGAGAGACACGGTTGATGTCAGTATGTAAAATGTGGTTCAATGAGATGAAAATAAATTTTTGTTGAATAGTAATTTTTTACTTTTTTTTACCACGGTTAAAAGTAAATCGGGTAATTAAGGGTAAAAATGTTATTATTATTACCCTAACACATGTCCTAATTCTATTGGATAAGTGTAATTCGACCAAAAACAACATTAGGAATAAAATATGACCATTTAGGACCACTTGGATTAGATTAGGACATTTATTATTAATTTATTTAAAGAAGGGTTAAAATAGTTAAAATCAATGTTTAATAAGTAAATCATTTTTAATATGGGGTTAGACATAATATAAATTAGACTATAAATATTCATTAGAAAGATAAAAACATTTCCTACATAATGGTATTTTATTTTTAATTTTTAGATATTAAATAATTTAATTTATTTATGACACAACGATGATGGAGTAATTATCTTATTAATGGAATATTGACATAATTGATGTTATAAATACCAAAATAAATGTAATTTGAGACTTTTTATGAATTACACTAATTTTTTAGGTTAATATGACATGTTAGTATTTATTTAATTAACTTTTTTCGAACTAATCATTCTGTTATAATTTTCACCAAAATCAATCACTAAATAGTGTCAAAATTGACATAAAATAGTGTTTAAAACAAATATTATATTATTAATTCTTATTTTATTCCTAAAAATATATGGTTCGGCTAAATGACTTATATATGGTTATATATATTAATACTAAACAACTTGGGGGTCTTTTGGCTTGTTATAGTAAGTTTATTAACCTTATAGTGTAAGAACACAAGAAGACACGGTAACAGTAAAATTATTTAACTTAATGTTAAATCTTAATGATAAGGTTAAAATAGGAACCTAAACTTGTCTAAATTCTATTGGATTAAAGTATTGGACCCATCCCCACCTTATATTCGAAATAAATCAATTTGGAGCTATTTAAAACCGAATTGGGGTTTATAATAAAATAGTATTTTTAGTTTTCCAAAGGAGCCCCTCTCCTCCCTTATAAAAGGGCACCTCCTCCCCCTCTTCCTCCCAACAATTTGAGCCATCAAGCTCGAAGAACCCCAGCCAATATCACCTCTGAACTTCCCTAGAAACATCCTATAGGTTCTGGTCTTCTTCAAAGACCAATCTTAGGGCCCTAAGAGGAGGTTTGAAAAGGCGTGTCGAAAGTAGAGGTAATATCCGTTACCGATTCTTTCAACTTTCTTTCTTCTTATACTTCTTCTTATTTAGTTGTTTCATTATGAAGTAATAACATAAGTATCACCCATATACTGATATGTTATTATAAGTATGAAACAAACCTATTTCACCATCTATCCATCCTACGGAAAACGAAATCACCGCACATGTGTACGTACAGAATACCGTCTCCATGCCGCGGTGTTTTCCACCAAAACCTTTCTTGGATGGTTATACGGGTGTAAATAATGACTATATATGATTTTTGTAAAGTGATATTGATTCTGAAATTGTATACAAACACTCCATTACAATTTCACGATCATGGGAACGATATCATCGCTCGTGCATACGTACGGAATATCGTCTCCATGATGTGACGCGACGCGTTCTACATGATCTTCATTGAATAATGATTATATAAATGAATTTAATGAGTTAATATGATATATATTAAACTAATAAAATTCTGGAAATGAGGTATCTATAACCTAAAAAGAAGAATAAGAATTTATTCGAAAAAACACGACTAAGAACAAAAAGTAATAAACACTCGAATAACAAGTAGTAATGAAATCTTACTAATATGAAGCTAATAATATGACCATATATGATATCATAAAAATATGTATGATTCTGGAATAAGTCAATAACATTATTTAAATCATTATACAGGAGGTTAGGACACTTACGAAGTAAATCAGACCTAAGGTAAGGGAAATTCTCGCAATCTCAATTTTTATCCGAGTTTGTTTATACTTCAGAATTCACTAGGGTGTATTTTATCATCCACATCCATATTTCCTCAATATGTAATATTGTTTCCATCCACTTACTATTGTTTAAATCCAATTTTACCCCTTTAGTGAGTTTTTAGTAAAAGATATGAAAGGATTCTTTTGTCGTTTTACGTACGAGGTACTTTTTGACTTTTCCGACAAAAGTACGAGAAGAATGTTTATTTAACTTATACGGCATGAATGGTTTTTTAAAACATTATTTCCAAGAAGCTTCCTTTACCTGTTTTCAATTTTATTTTTAATCCACTTCTTTTAGTTTAAAATTTTATGACATGTTAAGAAAGGAAAATGTTTTTGAAGTAGAAAGGATATTCTTCTCAAGAATGGAGTTCAAGTGTTTTATCAAAATGATTTTACATCAAAGATAATAAAGGGTTCTGTTTCAAACCCTATTATTACATTGATTTGATTATATTGTGATGGAATTATTTTTATTAATTCTTTTATCTTATATGAATTGTTTTATGATATCATGTTGTTTAAGAATCCCATTTTTATTACATGAGTTATGCAATGATGTATGATTTATGATTTTGTGGCACACATAAGAATGGTATCATTATGAGATGGGTGGGACCTATATCTCCCTCCAATTCATTGGTTAAAGATTTTATATCTCATGAGATAGACATGGCTGGAACGGTAGATTAAACCGGTTCAGTGAAACAGGACTGAAACGAGGAGTGAACTCGGTTCAGAAATGGACTTTGTCCACTAAGATAGTCTTGGAAATGAGTCTTGACTAATAAGAAATGATTCTATATGATTATGTGTGTATGCCACAAAGTTTCATGTTTTAATTTATGATTATTGGGATTTCATTTCACTACTATGATTTATCCCATGTTATGAAATTATGCTCTCTTTTGCAGGTTAAGATTTCCAAAATGTTATGTTCTTATGAATATGATGTGATTGATATTTCTTTTGTTTACCCTTACTGAGCATTTTAGATCACCCTTTTGTATGTTTTCTTTCCCCAGGTCAGGAAAAGGGTATTAAGTAAGATATTCCAAAAGGGACAACAGATGTGATGAAAGAAATGGGAGACAGTGTAGACGCTTTATGAACCAGTTGTTTATGTTTCCCAGTTTTTAAAGACAGTATACCTATACGGTCCATTCATGGTTTTGTTATATGTTGTAATATGTATCCTTCAATTTTGAAGTAATAACAATGTATGTAAAGTATGGGTCATTATAGTTGGTATCAGAGGAAATGTATAGTCAACCTTTGGAAACTAGGATGTGAAAGCCTTCGTAAGAACCCTAAGGATAAATCAAAGCATAGAACACAATCTTAGTGTTTTTGAAATGACCATGAATAACCTAGGATAAGACCATAAGTGTGAAATTTTATTCTTGATTATGTGGTTTTCCTATTATAATTAGTGTTTCTCACACTATTCTTCTTGGTTTTAGTCGATGGATGGAACCCGAAGGAACCGTGTTAATGCAGAATGCGACGGGCAATGCGATGATTGTCCCCCTGAACAACCAAACATTATGGGAGATGGAATGAAAAATATTGTAGCCAGGCTCACACAACTTTCTCAATCTATGAATCATGCTAGACTTTCAAACGAGCAAAGGAAGGAGAAAAATTCTGTTGAATCCTTCATGACATAGCATCCACCTTCATTCAGTGGGTCTACTGATCCATTAGTTGTTGAACAATGGATTAGTAATACTGAAAAGATATTTTCAGTTCTTCAATGTTCTGAGCATGATAATGTCATCTTAGTAGTGTATCATTTGGAAGGTGATGCTGATCAATGGTGGAATCTTATCAAGAATACGAGGCAAAGAGATGAAATTGAGTCCATGGAATGGGACGAGTTCAAGAACTTATTTTTCAATAAGTAATTCCCTCATATTCTACGAACAAAGATAGAGAAGGAGTTTCTTTAACTAAAGCAAAAGGATGATGAATCTGTTGGTACCTATGAAGCAAATTTTACAAGACTTTCAAGGTACACTTCTGGTATTATTATCCAACCTGAGAGTAAGATCGATCGATTTTTTAGTGTCTTAAAACCAAGTCTTTGAAGGGCCTTAGCAATAAGAGACTTCAATAGCTATGAGGAAATCATTCAATGTGCTCTCAAAGTTGAGATAGAGATTTGAGTAACCCATTAGTCATATGGGTTTGATAAGAAGAGGAAAATGGAATTCAAAGGAAAATCAAAAGAGCACACTGAAAAGAAGATGAGCTTTCCTTTATGCTCAAAGTGTGGAAAGAAACATTGAGGGAGTTGTCTTAAAGTGACAAGTAAATGTTTCAAATGTGGAAAGGAAGGTCATCGGGAATTTGAATGCCGAAATTATGGGAAGAAGATTTCTAATGATGAAAACAAAGGAAGGGATACACAAGATGAACCTACTACACTTCAATGTTTCAAGTGCAAAGAGATGGGGCATTATGCCAATCAATGCCCAAATCCAAGGGTTCATGATGATGGTCAACTTCAACAAACTCTTAAGGCTAAAGAAAAAGGAAAGTCACATGCAATTTCTATCAGCGATGTGGAGTACGATAACGATGTGGTGAAAGGTACACATACCATCCACTCTAAAGTAGCAAATGTTTTATTTGATTCTGGATCCACCCACTCATTTATTTCTGAATAATTTTCTAAGGATATCACCGTATTAACTCAACAATTAGATGTTGAGTTAGCTGTGACAACCCCTAATGGAAAAACAGTCGCATCAAATGTTTATAATTCTTCTCCGATTGAAGTTTGTGGGAAAGTGCTTCTTGAAAATCTTGTGATCCTTCTTATAGTGGAATTTTATGTGATTCTTGGAATGGATTGGCTTTTTTTATATGGATCTCATATCAATTTCCAAAGAAGGGAAGTCACATTTCATATTCCAGATCAATCTATGATCATCTATCAATGCAAGGATGAACATAACCTTTTAGTGGAAATTTGTTCCATCTTAAGGGTCTTGATTCCACTTAATGAAGGTTATTTATCTCAAATGGTTGGTGAGAAACTCACAATTAAGAATATGCCCATTGTACGGGAGTTTTATGATGTCTTTCTGGAGGAATTTTCGGGTCATCCACCAAATCGTGAAGTTGAGTTTTCAATAGAAATCGTACCGGGTGCTTTGCCTATTTCAAAGACACCTTATAGAATGGCCTCAATTGAGTTGCAGGAATTGAAGAAGCAACTCCAAGAGAATCTGGATAAGGGATTCATACGCCCTAGTGCATCACCATGGGGAGCACCTGTTCTGTTTGTTAAGAAGAAAGATGGATCAATGAGACTCTGCATTGATTATCGAGAACTTAACAAGATCACTATCAAGAACAAATATCCTCTCCCACGCCTTGATGACTTATTTGACCAACTACACGGAGCTCAATACTTTTCCAAGATTTATATTCATTCAGGGTATCATCAATTAAGGGTCAAAATGGAGGATATACCAAAGATGGATTTCCGTACAAGGTATGGACACTAGGAATTTATAGTGATGCCATTTGGTCTTACTAATTCCCCTGCTATCTTCATGGATCCGATGAATAGAGTCTTTAGAGACTATCTTTATCAATTTTTGGTAGTCTTTATAGACGATATTCTTGTCTATTCAAAGAGTAAGGAAGAACATGAAGATCACTTGAGAATTATATTGAAGACCCTGAGAAAGGAGAAGCTTTATGCCAAATTTACCAAGTGTGAATTTTGGCTTCAAAAAGTTGCATTTTTTGGTCACATAATCTCAAAAGAGGGGATATCTATGGATCCAGCAAAAACAGAGGTTATCGAAAGATGGTCGAGACCAACAACAGTAACTGAGATCCGAAGTTTTCTTGGTTTGGCTGGATATTATCGACGTTTTGTGAATGATTTTTCACGATTATATAATCCACTCACTAGGTTGACTCGGAATGGAGTTATGTTTGTTTGGACGGAGGAATGTGAAGAGAATTTCAAGGAGTTGGAAAGAAGGTTATCCAGTGCACCTATGCTCACACTGCCTTGTAGTGGATAAAGGTTTGTGATCTACAGTGATGCATCCAAGAAGGGGTTTGGGTGCGTTCATATGAAAAATGAAATAGTGATAGCTTATGCCTCACGAAAGTTGAAAATCCATGAGCAAAATTACCCAACACATGATTTGGAGTTAGCTGTGATAATATTTGCATTAAAGATTTGGAGGCATTATCTTTATGGAGAAAGGTGTGACATTTATACTGATCATAAAAGTTTAAAGAATATTTTCACACAAAAGGAGCTGAATATACGCCAACGAAGATGGTTGGAGCTGATTAAGGATTACGACTGCTCAATCCATTACCACCCTAGGAAAGCAATCAAGGTGGCAGATGAATTAAGTCGACAAGACCATGCCAGTTTATCCATGATGAGGATCACAAAAGATCTAATATTTATGGATTTACAAAGGATGGATCTTGGAATTATAATGGAAGGGGAAAAATATTATCTTTATCAAATGAATGTTCAACCATCTATACATGTGAAGATTAAAGAGGCACAGAAAGAAGATGTCTAGTTACAAAATAAGGTGAGAAATGTTCCTGAATTCAACCTTGATTGTGATGGGATAATAAAGTTCAAGAATTGGGTTTGTGTTCCTCCCATCCCTGAATTAAAGAAGGAGCTGCTGGATGAGGCTCATAGTTCTTCATTCTCTATTCATCCTGGAAGCACGAAGATGTATAGGGACCTGAAAGTGTACTTCTGGTGGGATGGCATGAAAAGAGATGTTGCTGAATATGGCTCTCGATGTTTGGTTTGTCAGCAAGTTAAAGCTGAGAGACAGAAGTCTAAGGGGATGTTACAACAATTACCCATACCCGAATAGAAATGGGAAAACATCACTATGGACTTTATCACAGGACTTCCTAAAACATCCAAAGGCAATAATGCTATCTGGGTCATAGTTGATCGTCTTAAAAAGTCCACACACTTCATTTCTATTAGAGAGGATTTCTATCTGGATCAGCTTGCCAGGATATATGTGAAGGAAGTGGTAAGACTGCATGGAGTACCACTTTCTATTATAACTGATCGGGATCTGAGGTTTGCCTCAATGTTCTGGCGAAGCCTTCAGCATACTCTGGATACAGAGTTGAGTTTCAGCGCTGCTTATCATCCTCAGACAGACGGTCAGTCTAAGAGGACAATTCAAACTCTAGAAGATATGTTGAGATCTTGCTCTATAGATTTCAGAGGTGGTTGGGATCAACACCTACATTTGGTGGAATTTTCTTATAATAATAGCTTTCACTCCAGTATTCACATGGATCCTTATGAATCTCTCTATGGAAAGAAATGCAAGACTCCAACTTGCTGGGATGAAGTTGGGGAAAGAAAGCTATTAGGACCTGATCTTGTTGATGAGATGGTAGAAAAGGTCCGATCTATTCAACAACACATAAGAGCAGCTCAGAGTCGACAGAAAAGTTATGCTGACAACCGAAGAAAAGACCTAGAGTTTGAATTGGGTGATAAAGTGTTCTTACGAATATCTCCCTGGAAGAGGGTCATGAGATTTGGAAAGAAGGGGAAGTTGAGCCCCAGATATATCAGTCCTTTAAAAATACTGGATCGTGTGGGAAAGGTAGATTACCGATTGGCGCTTCCACCAAATCTCTCTGAAGTTCACAATTTGTTCCATGTATCTCTCCTGAGAAATTACATACCTGACCCTTCACATGTACTCAGCTCAGAAGTTGTACCGCTGGAGGAAGATCTTTCTTATGAAGAACAGTCGATAGAGATTCTGGATCGTAGCGAAAAAGTCCTATGAAACAAGACCACTTGATTGGTGAAAGTTTTATAGAGGAACCACCAATTAGAAGAAGCTACATGGGAGCTTGAGAATATGATTAGGGAGAGGTATCATCATCTTTTTGTTACAAAGTGACGAATTTCAAGGGCGAAATTCATTTTAAGGGGGGTAGAATGTAACACCCGAGACTTTTATGAGATATATTTTTTTATGTTATATAAATCATAAAAATAATCTTTCACTACACACAACACTAGCTTGGCTTACTTTACACGCAATCGCGGCCTTCCTTGATAGCTTGCATCGTAGGCAATATCGAGTTTCACTAAACAATGATGCGCTATTAAAATATTATTAAAACTAGCCTTTATGAATATTAATAACCACTTTTTGAAATTTTATAAATTTTATTTTTCAAAATGGACTTCATTTTTGGATTCAAAATATCGAAATTAGCCGAGGGTGAAATTTTGGTGTTTTTCTGAAAACTTTAAATTTTTTGATGAATAGTGAAACCACTAAGTGGTAGTTAATAAACTGAATTTTTCCTAAAGCATAATTTTACCGCTTCTGTGAGTGGAATTTTGAAAATCTGAGAGACATGATTGATGTCAGTAAGTAAAATGTGGTTCAATGAGATGAAAATAATTTTTTGGTGAATAGTTATTTTTTTTACCACGGTTAAAAGAAAATAGGGTAATTAAAGGTAAAAATGTTATTATTATTACCCTAAAACATGTCCTAATTCTATTGGATAAGTTTAATTCGACCAAAAACAACCTTAAGAATAAAATAGGACCATTTAGGCCCACTTGGATTAGATTAGGACATTTATTATTAATTTATTTAAAGAAGGGTTAAAATAGTTAAAATCAAAGTTTAATAAGTAAATCATTTTTAATATGGGGTTATAAATAAGATAAATTCGACTATAAATATTAATTAGAAATATAAAAACATTTCCTACATAATGGTATTTTATTTGTAATTTTTAGACATTAAATAATTTATTTTATTTATGACACAAAGATGATGCAATAATTATCCTATTAATGGAATATTGACATAATTGATGTTATAAATACCCAAATAAATGTAATTTGAGACTTTTTATGAATTACACTAATTTTCGAGGTCAATATGAAATGTTATTATTGATTTAAATAACTTTTTTTGAACTAATCATTCTGTTATGATTTTCACAAAAATCAATTGCTAAGTAGTGTCAAAATTGACATAAAATGGTCTTTAAAACAAATATTATATTATTATTTTATATTTTATTCCTAAAAATCTAAGGTTCGGCCAAATTACTTAGATAAGGTTATATATATTAATAATAAACAACTTGGGGTTCTTTTGGCTTGTTATAGTAAGTTTATTAACCTTATAGTGTAAGAACACAAGAAGACACAGTAAAAGTAAAATTATTTAACATAATGTTAAATCTAAATGATAAGGTTAAAATAGGAACCTGAACTTGAATAAATTCTATTTTATGAGAGTATTTAGACCCATACCCACCTTATCTTCAAAATAAATTAATTTGGAGCTATTTAAATCCGAATTGGGCTTTATAATAAAATAATATTTTTAGTTTTCCAAAGGAGTCCCTCTCCTCCCTTATAAAAGGGCACCTTCTCCCCCTCTTCCCCACACCACTTTGAGACTTCAAGCTCAGACAAACCCTACCAATATCTCCTCTCCACTTTCCTAGAAACATCCTAGAGGTTCTGGTCTTCTTCAAAGACCAATCTTAGTTCCCTAAGAACAGGTTTCAAAAGCCCTGTCGAAAGAAGAGGTAATATCCGTTACCGATTCTTTCAACTTTATTTCTTCTTCTACTTATTTTATTTAGTTTTTTAATAATGAAGTAATAACATAAGTATCACCCATATACTGATATGTTATTATAAGTATGAAACAACCATATTTCACCATCTATCCATCCTACGGAAAACGAAATCACCGCGCGTGTGTACGTACGGAATACCGTCTCCACGCCGTCGTGTAATATATTTTCCACCACCACCTTAATTGGAAGGGTATAATGGTGTAAATAATGACTATATATGATTATTGTAAAGTTATATTGATTATTAAATAGTATACATACACTCCATTTGTAACGCCCCGACCCTAATTATCTAGAGTCGGTGCATTATTACATAACATTGGCATGATCATGAGAAAGATCAAGTCTCGAAAGACCGATTAGTTTAGTAGCCTTGGAATAACTAGATACATCCATAAATTTTTACATTACATCATAAAAAAAAACATCTTGTCTTCATATCCCCTCATATTATCCGTGCAGGTCATTCATAAATTACTTCTTCATAATCCTGGGAAAAATAAAACATTGAAAGGGGTGAGCTCGGATGCTCAGTAAGGATAACATTATAGCAGAAGCTTTCATAAATAAGCATAAACACTTAAGGCAACTTATAACTAAAACAAAAGCCTTTTAAAATTGAACTTCAACATAGTATGGAAAAAGTAAAATGAAATAATGCCATTTACTTACTCACATGGATATTCTACTAGTAGAATGATCACATGCAATATCAATAACCACTTTCATAATGATGGAATGCATAATTCCAGACTATCATAACCACATAGCCAAGGCCTCGTGCCAAGACTACAAATAAGATTTTGCCAAGGCCTTGTGCCAAGACACTAGTTTGTCTCATGAGACCTACCGATGCATCGAGGAGCTATAGCGGGCTCCACCCGTCACTTATTAAGTCCAATGCATTCCTCATATGAATAGGTTTAAGCATAAAATAAACATTCGTATTAAAACTAGCATACGAAATGTCAATACTTTAACCACAAACCATGAATGGTATAAAAATAGAACATCCACAGTCAAACATAACTCATTTGATACAATATGGAAGATTGTATTGTATCACATTAACCTCAATATTGAATAATGAAGGATGTTGACATAAATGAAAGTAATCATCAAAACTATTTGAGAGAAATATCCCCCTTTTTTTGAAAACATTTCAAAGTCACACTATTTGTCAAGAAGCCATTTAAAAGTAGATTTTTGAATCAAAGTGTCCCATACCACTTTGAAACTTTTTAAAAGGAGTTTTAATTTGTAAACTTTAATGTCCATATAAATAAATCCTTAAAACCATTTTTTAAAACATGGACATTAATGAGAAAGATTTAGATGAATAAGTCTTTAAATCATTTTAAAAATGGTATTTTAGTTAGAGATTCCAACCAAAAGAGACACTTGAATACAAATAATTGTGGTAATCAAAACTTTGTAATATCATGAGAATAAAGGGATTCATGATATACTATGTCAAAGTACGTTATATACACCACATAAAAGTGATTTGGTGTATATCAACAAAGAAGTCTCAATGGAATGTAAATTGAGATGAAATATCTTGTAAAGGTTGTATCCTTAGGTTAAGGATAAATCAATGACATAATTATGTGTGACAAATATAAATACACTAAATATGATTGGATATTCAGTGTAAAACAATCAAAGGACATTCACACATATTCTTGTAAAAACAATACCAACGAATTGGATGTTTAACTCAACAAATGGAGAATGAGTTAAAATTACTCTTATCAAATTCATATCAATGACTTGAGAATTACCAATGGAGTGATTATGTGCATCAAACTTATATCCACAGGAAGGGGAGTGGAAATTAGGACATAATCAAATGAATAGTGATTCCACACATAATCTTGGGGTAATATAATCAATGAAATATGTGTAAAGCCAAATGAGTGGAAATTGAAATCTCAAATTCCCTTTTCGATTAGGTAACTTTCGAAACATACACCCATGAAAGAAGTATCATACCATGATGATGTAAATACCCATAAATTAAAGTATATTACACAATAAATACAATCATGGGCAGTACACATACACCACATGCAATAATTAAGTGGTGAACAATAGAATTCTCACGAAATTAAAAGTGAGATTAGAAAATCCCTTACTTTGTACTTTTTCCTTGGTCGATGGTAGGTTTACCTCCTGTATAATGGTGAAATAATTGTTATTGAATAATACAAGAATCATTTACTTTAATATGATATCATATATGATCTTTTAACATTGATTTGTTAATAATATCTTAGTATTAACGCCGTTTCGGGTGTTAACTTACTCATTTTCTTTTATATGTTTTGTTACATAAGTCATGTTTGTTGTATCTTATTCATATCCAGAATGATATAAAGTACTTAAACATCATTTTTAAATCATTAAATGATAATTATACTTGAATGGATACGATGGATAATGAATCTCATCGCATTCGTGGAGACGGTAGTCCGTACGTACGCACGAACGCTAATTCCATTTAATTTTTTTATTTTAAAAGAATCGAATCCAAATGATACATAGGTATATTAATATTCCAGTATAATATAATATTTTATATATGTTACTTAAGTTCATTAACACCATCCTTTATACGTTCCATGTGTGGTATGAACGAGTCATATCATTTTAAGGGGGCGGTAGTCCGCACTTCCTCAAATGAAATTATCGTATGTATATACGACATGAAACGAATAATGGTATGAAATAAAATGGAATTACAGATGCTTATATATAAAATATATATCATTAATATCATATTTAATTATAGTTCCATCATAATGGCCACCATGAGAGGCGGTAAGATGTTTTTGAACAATCATCATTTCGTGAGGCGTTAGTTTGCCATCCACAGAAACATTATGTTCATCATCCATTAGATGGAGTTGTGTGTATGTGTAGTTTGAATACTTCTTATAACAAAATCCTAGTATATTGAGGATACTGGTGTTGTTACAAAAGAAGGGAAATAAAAAGATTTTGGGGGTTGAAGAATCAAAATAAATGAAAATAATTTAAGAGAAATCGTTACCTTTAATTTAGGTAACTCACTTTGGTTGGAACCAAAGGACTTGTTGAAATGCTTTCTGCCTAAGGGGAAGCTTCAAGGAGGAGGAGAGGGATGTGGGGAGCTTAGTTGGGCAGAGTTTGGACGAGCCAAGTGGCTTGAGTGGTGTGAGGAAATGAGAAGGAGGAGTGCCCTTTTATAAGAGGGGTGAGGGGCACCTTTGGAAAAGCTAGAAATATTAATTTATAATAAATTCATATTCGGTTTCCAATGGCTCCAAAGTTGACTATTCAAAGGTTGAGGTGGGGATAGGTCGAAAACAACTCATCCAATAGAATTTAGACAGGTTTGGGTACTTATATTAACCTTATCTTTAAGTATTAACTCTAAGTTAATTAGTTTCACTTTTACAATGTCTCTTTGTATTTTTATATAATATGGTTAATAAACTTACTATATACATCCAAAAGACCCCCAAGTGGTCCATTAATGATTAACCTATCATAATATAAGTCTCTTGGCCGAACCTTAGATTTTTAGGAATTTAATATCAATTAATAATATAATATTTGTTTTAAGAACTCTTTTATGTCAATTTTGACACTATTCACTAGTTGATTTTTGTGAAACTCATAACAGATTGATTACTTCGAACAAAGTCAAATAAATCAATCCTAATATATCATATTATCCTAGAAAATTTGTTTAATTCATTAAAAGTTTCATATTATAATTATTTGGGTATTTATAATATCAATTATGTTAATTTTTTACTATTTTAGTAATTACTGCATCATCATTGTCTCATAAATAAAATAAATTATTTAATGTCAAAAAATTATAAATAAAATATAATTATGTAGTAAATCTTTTTATCTTTATAATGAATATTTATAATCTAAAATCCAGCATATATAACCCTATGTAACAATTGTTTTGCTAAAAGATATATGCTTGTGTCATTTTTGTATTCATTTTAACTTAATTAATATAAAGTGTCATTATCACTTACAAGTGGATCCATGGGGTCCCAAAATTGACCCAAAGATGCCCATGGCCGACCATGTATCAACCAATAGGGTTAAGACACATTTTAGGGTAATTTATTATTATTATAATATTATTTTGTTTAACCCTTATTTACCGGATTTACCCTTAACCATGGTAAATAAAATATTTACCGCAGTAATTATTCAAAATGTCTAAAAATAAAAGTTACCTTTTTACACAATTTGGACATCCTGATTCCAAATATGGAATCCATTTTTCTAAATTCAAAACACAGAAGTGTCAGAAATTAATTTAAAATTAATTCCCGCTGTCAAAACAAAAAGCGTGTTTTTAAGAGATAATAACTATCAAAAGATTGACACTTGTTTATGTTCGGTTTAATTGTAAAATTATGTCCAATGACCAACATTATATTAAATGGTAAAAATATATTCTAAATATACTTTAAAACCACTCAAATTCACAATTTATCACTATTAATTATTTTGATTAAAAAAGTTGTTTTTAATTAAAATTTAGTAATTTTCACTATTCATCAAAATATGAAAGTTATCCGAAAAGTACCAAAATTTCACCTTAGGCTAAATTCGATATTCCGAATCCAAAAATTAAGTCCATTTTGAAATATAAAATATATATAATTTCAAAAAGTAGGTATTACTATTCATAACGGCTAGTTTGATTGGTTGTGGTGTGTTAAAATCTCGAAGTTGCGTACAATGCACGTCATTGCATTATTCGAAAGGAAACATACCGAGAGAGCTTGGGGTGTTACATTCTCCCCTCCTTCAATAAATTGCGTCCTCGCAATTTTTAAAATTTTGCTTGGGAATATAATGGAAAGTCCCACATCGGAAAAAGAGTCAATAAAACTATCACTTTAAAAGAAAGAAAGAGAGGTATAAGGGTCATCCAAGATAACCCATACTAGGATTCCATGTAAGAAAACATGGATATGGATGATAAACTAAGTGTCAAGTTCTGATGGAGAGGGATAGAAATCATGATCAGGAGAAAGTTAACAATGAGAAAACCACAAACTTGTGTTGGGACAAACGACCATTAGTCTCCTAGTAGGAAAGTAAACGGACAACATTTTTTTTAAGTTATATTACATAAGGAAGAGTAATTCATTTATGATATTGACTAAGAACATTATGAGATATACTTACATTTTAAGTAGATTTTAATTCTTTAATAAATTTCCACCACTAACTCATTTTTTTTAAACGATGAGTATTCAAGAAGACTTGGTCACACTGGAAGAGATAGAATAAACTTCTATAGAATCACATGATCCATGAAGGATAAACCATATATTTACATTGTCATTGAAGATTAATCAAAACCAAAATGGTCAGTGAATGATCTAATGATCCCCCAAAAGGATATTCATTGAGATAAATATGCACTAATCTTAATTTCTAAAATTAAACCAACAATACCCCAAAGTTAAATAGATACCATTCAATAACCAATTGTCCTTAAAATCCTTTAATATAATCCAAACTAATATTGAAACCCAAAACATAGAAGAATTTGATTATGTAGTCTCCCATGTTAAATTGTATCTCCAAATGACATCAGATACTCTTAAAGTCACATACTCAAAAGTAATTAACCTAATCACATATTCTCTATTATAGGTTAATCATTTCCATAAATAACCCAAATCACTATAAATCCACAATAAAAACGTAGATAAAAATCTATCATTACTCCACAAATGAAACCCCATAGTATTCTATTTTCCTTGGGCATATAGTGTTCCCAACAAAGCGAACATCTTCCAAAATAACATTTATCACTTAATCACCAAATCATTTTCCTATACCAAGGGTATTCTTTTGATATGAAATAAGAACCCAAATCAACTTATTATTGATCAATAAAATCATTTAACTAAAAAAAAAGTCACACTAACCAGGGACTTCACGTAGTCCAGTGGTAGGCGATAAATCCCAATCGCACTTTGGTTGTGGGTTCGATTCCCATAGCTTTGTCCGACGCGACGGGTTGTCACACGGTCTACGTGTTGTCCTTTTTCAAAAACTATATTTTATAATATTGCCAAAATGAGATAAATTCCTCAAAATACTATATCATAAATTTAACCACAAATGTTATATCATACTTTGAATCTTCATCCCAAGTTAGAATAACTTATAATTATCTCAAACCCCAATGATCATATAAATCCAAATGGTTATTTATACCCATATCCACAAGAGAAGAGACAATTCTTCCTTAAATATCATTCTCACATGGCAAACTGCGGGGTTACAAATACAAGAGAAAATTATTCCATAGTAAACCCATCAACAAGGAGTGCTAATACTTTTTAAACATTTCTCCAACCATTTATTCCCACATAGCTTCTTCTTTGACCAAGAAAATATCCTATAGAATAGGACATTCACTCGGGTAATGGCCAGGTCCCCTACATTTACGGCAAATGACTGTAAATGGATTCTTGGGACCATTTTTATCTTCTTCCATAGTACTCTTCATTTTTCTTCGGCAATTCTTTACTTTATGTCCTTCCTTCCCGCACGTAAAACATTTCGTTGTCCCATTGAGACACTTTCCTGGGTGTCTCTTTCCACATTTCTTGCATGATGAAAATTGAGGGTTCTTTTCTCCATGGTCTCCATTGCTGGAGCTCTTATCATTTATCACCTTTCTCTTCCTTGTTGAGTCTGGGAGTTGGTTAATATATATGTTGTTGATCATATTTTTGGAAAACTGATTTGGCATAAAGACGATATCTTTTACGCCTATCAACATTCCATTTTGTTGCTCATTGCCACCACCGTTCCCATCTTGTACATCATTCTCAAAGTCACTATGACTTCCTTGGAATCCAGCCATTGACTAAAACCATAAAGCATTGTGTGAGTAATAGTAGTCGTAAAATCATTTAGAGATTAAAATGTCACCATATTCTCAATTTGAAACATATTAGGATTAACCAAGGTCATTTACTCTCATCTTATATATATATTACTTAAATTGGTTTGTAAAGAAAATGTAAATTATCCTAAGCATATCCCCCGGGAGTGTCGTAACCAAGAGTGCAGCAAGGCCCGTTGTCGTGCACCAGTTCCCGTTCGAGTCTAGCTCAAAGCGGTGTTTTCGGGTTTTACCCCTAGGTACATCTGTGCCAGAGCCGCCTCTACCTGCTCGTATCCAGACAGGGATGTATTGCTCGGAAAACTCACAAAATCTCTACAATACCAAAATTCTAGGAAGTTCTTTTATACTAATCCTCAAAGTTCATCTTAGGTCTACGTGCTCTAATCAGAGTTTATCTAAATCTAGCTACCAAGGTTTGTACTAAACTTCCTCTGATACCAACTGTAACGCCCCGACCCTAATTATCTAGAGTCGGTGCATTATTACATAACATTGGCATGATCATGAGAAAGATCAAGTCTCGAAAGACCGATTAGTTTAGTAGCCTTGGAATAACTAGATACATCCATAAATTTTTACATTACATCATAAAAAAAACATCTTGTCTTCATATCCCCTCATATTATCCCTGCAGGTCATTCATAAATTACTTCTTCATAATCCTGGGAAAAATAAAACATTGAAAGGGGTGAGCTCGGATGCTCAGTAAGGATAACATTATAGCAGAAGCTTTCATAAATAAGCATAAACACTTAAGGCAACTTATAACTAAAACAAAAGCCTTTTAAAATTGAACTTCAACATAGTATGGCAAAAGTAAAATGAAATAATGCCATTTACTTACTCACATGGATATTCTACTAGTCGAATGATCACATGAAATATCAATAACCACTTTCATAATGATGGAATGCATAATGCCAGACTATCATAACCACATAGCCAAGGCCTCGTGCCAAGACTACAAATAAGATTTTGCCAAGGCCTTGTGCCAAGACACTAGTTTGTCTCATGAGACCTACCGATGCATCGAGGAGCTATAGCGGGCTCCACCCGTCACTTATTAAGTCCAATGCATTCCTCATATGAATAGGTTTAAGCATAAAATAAACATTCGTATTAAAACTAGCATACGAAATGTCAATACTTTAACCACAAACCATGAATGGTATAAAAATAGAACATCCACAGTCAAACATAACTCATTTGATACAATATGGAAGATTGTATTGTATCACATTAACCTCAATCTTGAATAATGAAGGATGTTGACATAAATGAAAGTAATCATCAAAACTATTTGAGAGAAATATCCCCCTTTTTTTGAAAACATTTCAAAGTCACACTATTTGTCAAGAAGCCATTTAAAAGTAGATTTTTGAATCAAAGTGTCCCATACCACTTTGAAACTTTTTAAAAGGAGTTTTAATTTGTAAACTTTAATGTCCATATAAATAAATCCTTAAAACCATTTTTTAAAACATGGACATTAATGAGAAAGATTTAGATGAATAAGTCTTTAAATCATTTTAAAAATGGTATTTTAGTTAGAGATTCCAACCAAAAGAGACACTTGAATACAAATAATTGTGGTAATCAAAACTTTGTAATATCATGAGAATAAAGGGATTCATGATATACTATGTCAAAGTACGTTATATACACCACATAAAAGTGATTTGGTGTATATCAACAAAGAAGTCTCAATGGAATGTAAATTGAGATGAAATATCTTGTAAAGGTTGTATCCTTAGGTTAAGGATAAATCAATGACATAATTATGTGTGACAAATATAAATACACTAAATATGATTGGATATTCAGTGTAAAACAATCAAAGGACATTCACACATATTCTTGTAAAAACAATACCAACGAATTGGATGTTTAACTCAACAAATGGAGAATGAGTTAAAATTACTCTTATCAAATTCATATCAATGACTTGAGAATTACCAATGGAGTGATTATGTGCATCAAACTTATATCCACAGGAAGGGGAGTGGAAATTAGGACATAATCAAATGAATAGTGATTCCACACATAATCTTGGGGTAATATAATCAATGAAATATGTGTAAAGCCAAATGAGTGGAAATTGAAATCTCAAATTCCCTTTTCGATTAGGTAACTTTCGAAACATACACCCATGAAAGAAGTATCATACCATGATGATGTAAATACCCATAAATTAAAGTATATTACACAATAAATACAATCATGGGCAGTACACATACACCACATGCAATAATTAAGTGGTGAACAATAGAATTCTCACGAAATTAAAAGTGAGATTAGAAAATCCCTTACTTTGTACTTTTTCCTTGGTCGATGGTAGGTTTACCTCCTGTATAATGGTGAAATAATTGTTATTTAATAATACAAGAATCATTTACTTTAATATGATATCATATATGATCTTTTAACATTGATTTGTTAATAATATCTTAGTATTAACGCCGTTTCGGGTGTTAACTTACTCATTTTCTTTTATATGTTTTGTTACATAAGTCATGTTTGTTGTATCTTATTCATATCCAGAATGATATAAAGTACTTAAACATCATTTTTAAATCATTAAATGATAATTATACTTGAATGGATACGATGGATAATGAATCTCATCGCGTTCGTGGAGACGGTAGTCCGTACGTACGCACGAACGCTAATTCCATTTAATTTTTTTATTTTAAAAGAATCGAATCCAAATGATACATAGGTATATTACTATTCCAGTATAATATAATATTTTATATATGTTACTTAAGTTCATTAACACCATCCTTTATACGTTCCATGTGTGGTATGAACGAGTCATATCATTTTAAGGGGGCGGTAGTCCGCACTTCCTCAAATGAAATTATCGTATGTATATACGACATGAAACGAATAATGGTATGAAATAAAATGGAATTACAGAAGCTTATATATAAAATATATATCATTAATATCATATTTAATTATAGTTCCATCATAATGGCCACCATGAGAGGCGGTAAGATGTTTTTGAACAATCATCGTTTCGTGAGGCGTTAGTTTGCCATCCACAGAAACATTATGTTCATCATCCATTAGATGGAGTTGTGTGTATGTGTAGTTTGAATACTTCTTATAACAAAATCCTAGTATATTGAGGATACTGGTGTTGTTACAAAAGAAGGGAAATAAAAAGAGTTTGGGGGTTGAAGAAGCAAAATAAATGAAAATAATTTAAGAGAAATCGTTACCTTTAATTTAGGTAACTCACTTTGGTTGGAACCAAAGGACTTGTTGAAATGCTTTCTGCCTAAGGGGAAGCTTCAAGGAGGAGGAGAGGGATGTGGGGAGCTTAGTTGGGCAGAGTTTTGGACGAGCCAAGTGGCTTGAGTGGTGTGAGGAAATGAGAAGGAGGAGTGCCCTTTTATAAGAGGGGTGAGGGGCACCTTTGGAAAAGCTAGAAATATTAATTTATAATAAATTCATATTCGGTTTCCAATGGCTCCAAAGTTGACTATTCAAAGGTTGAGGTGGGGATAGGTCGAAAACAACTCATCCAATAGAATTTAGACAGGTTTGGGTACTTATATTAACCTTATCTTTAAGTATTAACTCTAAGTTAATTAGTTTCACTTTTACAATGTCTCTTTGTATTTTTATATAATATGGTTAATAAACTTACTATATACATCCAAAAGACCCCCAAGTGGTCCATTAATGATTAACCTATCATAATATAAGTCTCTTGGCCGAACCTTAGATTTTTAGGAATTTAATATCAATTAATAATATAATATTTGTTTTAAGAACTCTTTTATGTCAATTTTGACACTATTCACTAGTTGATTTTTGTGAAACTCATAACAGATTGATTACTTCGAACAAAGTCAAATAAATCAATCCTAATATATCATATTATCCTAGAAAATTTGTTTAATTCATTAAAAGTTTCATATTATAATTATTTGGGTATTTATAATATCAATTATGTTAATTGTTTACTATTTTAGTAATTACTGCATCATCATTGTCTCATAAATAAAATAAATTATTTAATGTCAAAAAATTATAAATAAAATATAATTATGTAGTAAATCTTTTTATCTTTCTAATGAATATTTATAATCTAAAATCCAGCATATATAACCCTATGTAACAATTGTTTTTCTAAAAGATATATGCTTGTGTCATTTTTGTATTCATTTTAACTTAATTAATATAAAGTGTCATTATCACTTACAAGTGGATCCATGGGGTCCCAAAATTGACCCAAAGATGCCCATGGCCGACCATGTATCAACCAATAGGGTTAAGACACATTTTAGGGTAATTTATTATTATTATAATATTATTTTTTTTAACCCTTATTTACCGGATTTACCCTTAACCATGGTAAATAAAATATTTACCGCAGTAATTATTCAAAATGTCTAAAAATAAAAGTTACCTTTTTACACAATTTGGACATCCTGATTCCAAATATGGAATCCATTTTTCTAAATTCAAAACACAGAAGTGGCAGAAATTAATTTAAAATTAATTCCCGCTGTCAAAACAAAAAGCGTGTTTTTAAGAGATAATAACTATCAAAAGATTGACACTTGTTTATGTTCGGTTTAATTGTAAAATTATGTCCAATGACCAACATTATATTAAATGGTAAAAATATATTCTAAATATACTTTAAAACCACTCAAATTCACAATTTATCACTATTAATTATTTTGATTAAAAAAGTTGTTTTTAATTAAAATTTAGTAATTTTCACTATTCATCAAAATATGAAAGTTATCCGAAAAGTACCAAAATTTCACCTTAGGCTAAATTCGATATTCCGAATCCAAAAATTAAGTCCATTTTGAAATATAAAATATATATAATTTCAAAAAGTAGGTATTACTATTCATAACGGCTAGTTTGATTGGTTGTGGTGTGTTAAAATCTCGAAGTTGCGTACAATGCACGTCATTGCATTATTCGAAAGGAAACATACCGAGGAAGCTTGGGGTGTTACACCATTACAATTTCACGATCATGGGAACGATATCATCGCTCGTGCATACGTACGGAATACCGTCTCCATGATGCGATGCGACTCATTCTACATGATCTTCATTGCATAATGATTATTTAAATGAATTGAATGAGTGAATATGATATATATTACACTAATAACATTCTGGAAATGAGGTATCTATAACCTAAAAATAAGAATAATAATTTATTCGACAAAACACGCATAAGAACAAAAAGTAATAAACACCCGAATAACAAGTAGTAATGAAATATTACTAATAAAAAGCTAAGAATATGACCATATATGATATCATAAAAATATGTATGATTCTGGAATAATTCAATAACATTATTTAAATCATTATACAGGAGGTTCAGACACTTACGAAGCAAATCGGACAAAAGGTATGGGAAAATCTCGCAATCTCAATTTTTATCCGAGATTGTTTATACTTCAGAATTTACTGTGGTGTATTTTATCATCCAAATCCATGTTTCCTCAATATGGAATATTGTTTCCATCCACTTAAAATTTTTTAAATCCAATTTTACCCCTTCGGTGAGTTTTTAGTAAAATATATTAAAGTAATCTTTTGTCATTTTTCGTACGAGGTACTTTTTGACTTTTCCGATAAAAGTACAAGAAGAATGTTTTTTTAACATATACGACATGAATGGATTTTTGAAACATTATTTCCAAGAATATTCCTTTACATGTATTCAAGTTTATTTTTAATCAACTTATTTTATTATAAAATTTTATGACATGTTAAGAAAGAAAAATGTTTTTGAAGTAGAAAGGATATTTTCCTCAAGAATGGAGTTCAAGTGTTTTATCAAAATTATTTTCCATATAAGATAATAAATGGTTCGGTTTCTATCCCTATTATTACATTGATTTGATTCTGTTGTGATGGAATTATTTTTATGAAATCTTTTATCTTATATGAATTGGATTATGATGTCATGTTGTTTAAGAATCCCATTTTTATTACATGAGTTATGGAATGATGTATGATTTATGATTTTGTGGCACACATAAGAATGGTATCATTATGGATGGGTGGGACCTATATCTCCCTCCAATTCATTGGGTAAAGATTTTATATCTCATGAGATAGACATGGCTGGATCTGCAGGTTAAACCGGTTCAGTGAAACAGGACTGAAACAAAGAGTGAACTCAGTTCAGAAATGGACTTTGTCCACTAAGATAATCTTGGAATTGAGTCTTGAATAATAAGAAATGATTCTCTATGATTATGTGTGTATTACACAATGATTCATGTTTTATGTTATGATTATTGGGATTTCATTTCACTGCTATGATTTATACCGTGTTATGAAATTATGCTCTCTTTTGCAGGTTAAGATTTCCAAAATGTTATGTTCTTATGAATATGATGTGATTGATATTTCTTTTGTTTACCCTTACTGAGCATTTGAGCACACCCTCTTGTATTTTCTCTTTCCCCAGGTCAGGAAAAAGGTTACTAAGTAGGATATGCCAAAAGGGATTATAGATATGATGAAATAAATGGGAGACAGTGTAGACGCTTTATGAACAAGTTGTTTATGTTTCCCAGTTTCTAAAGACACTATACCTATACGGTCCTCTAATGGTTTTGTTATATGTTGTAATAAATATGCTTCAATTTTGAAGTAATAACAATGTATGTAAAGTATGGGTCGTTATAATTGATTTCTTGGTCCTAGATATATTTGGGCGAATAAATATCTCAATTCTTTGGATTTCATACAATGGTCCTACTGTGGATTTTATTTTAGAAAAAATATCATTGTTCCTCTATTGTCAGGTTTTTGGCTAACAAGTGATTTTATGTAGGGGTCTATGGGACAAGGTGACGAATTTATTGGGAATGCATTCATGAGGATCATACTATTGAGTTACAATGTGTTGGATAGAACAAGGTGTGGGTTCACTTGATTTTTATGGAACATGAGGGTTCACATGGTCTTTTGACATTACGAGTACCTTGGTCCCTTGGAAAAGGATCGTATACACTTATGTGATTCTGGCGTTGTCTACAAAAGGTGACACTTCAAGGTGGTTATTGAGCACCAACGATGTTGGTTTGTTTCATTTAAAATGAAATGTCATACTTGGTTTATTTATTATATCACACCTTCTTGAACCCGTGTTATATGTATATACCATTGGGTGGAATCCTACTGAGATTTTTATCACACCCTACATGGGTCATTTGGGACGTGTATAGACTATATAAATTTATGTTCAGGTAAAGGATCATCCTTAAGAGCTGGATATTAATAGCTACATGCATGGAGATTTTCACGGGACCTTCAGGTCATGCCTGGTTTGATCTTTTGGTTTGTTTTTCTTCTATAATAACATGCTATAAATAAATATATATAACTTTTACTGGTTAGCCATTGGAGACCCTCTATTATGTATTAATTGTGTGACCTGTTTGATATGCATGTTTTTTTAGTTGCTAAATGTGGTGTTGCAATTCTGATCTATTTAATTTCTACTAGAGTGTTTTATTTATGGCTTCCTTTATTGCTTGTTATATATGTGTTTTGGCTTTTCGGGTTGGGTTCGAGTATAATGGGTCTTATTTATTCTTATACATGTTAAATATTATTATTATGACCAATGTATTATTATCTCCAGAGGATATATCCTTCTCACTATACATGTTTACACCCTCGTTTTCAGTCTGAATCTTTGGTGTCTAGGGAGGTGTACCTAAGTCTAGTGTCTCATTGGCTCAAAATTACTATTCGGTTGGCTAGTCAAGCCAAGATGCTACATCTTTTTATATGGGAAAATTTTTATAAAGTAGGTTCATCCAATGACATGTTTTCACTCCATTATATATAATTAAAACATGAAATGAAACCACTATAGTAAATTTAACTAAGAATAGACCCAATAAAAAAATGTTAAAACATTAAATATAACCAATGAACCCTATACAGAGGAAAAAATAATCCTAACATAATTATACCAAATAATGTATCACCCTTAATGTAGTATGATTTTCACATTTTTTATCATATAAAAAATTCATAAACATGGTCTAACAGTTAGTTTACGTAAAATCAAAACATAGGTAACACAAAAAACACACATCAAATAGAAGTATACAAATATAATCAAATATCAACCCAAAAAAATTATGCACAATAAACAAGCCCTTTATCCAATAGAGGATATATTCATATTGTTATAAGGAATAAAACATCACTATTTGAATTATTGGTCAAATTCAATACAGAAAACCAAACATACAGGATCACACACAAAAAAGAAAAGTATACACTCATGGAATTCCAAAAAATAAATATAACAACCTATAGAGGATCACACATTATCGATAATAAATTTCAAACAAAGGAGTCCCAAAATTCAATTAAACACTCTATAGAGGATAAAAATATGTTAATAAGAAATTATTAATTGATTATTTCCCAACATTTATTGTAAATTTACATCTAATCATAGACACTGGAACTTAGTCGAGGTATTAAACATTTACAACCAAAATCTCAAGGTGTTGGTTGTTGTTTGAAATAATGATTAAAAAACATCAAATAATTCTCATGATATCAAAAAATTACATAATATCCACAAATATATAAAACCATATCATGCAACAACACATGTATTATAAAAAAATAAACCAATATAATATTTATCAAATATAATTTCTATGAATTTAATTTTTTTCAATATATATTTACTTTTAATAGAATATATATTTATTTCATATCAAAAAAAATTATATAGCCAATTATATTCACATTTTAAATTTAAAATTTTCATGAAAACTTTATTGTGGAAAATATGCTTTATTTAAACGATAAATATATTTCCATAAAACTAATTCTTATTATGATCTATTTAAAAAATTATTTGACTATTTTACATTTTATAAAATGATATTTACATTACGTATATGGATTTATATTTATATTTATTATTACTATAGTCTAGGGAACATTTTATCAAGGTATTAATAATGAATATTGGTTTTATATGAAAAATTATCTATTTTTTTATTAAAAACATATTTTAATATATTACATATTTTTATTTTAAAATTTATTATTAAATATTTATAAAATTATTTTTTAAAAATGAATGATATAATTTGATTCCACAAAAAAAATATAAGAGGTGGGTATTTTTTTAAAATTATATAAATAAAAAGGCATGACATTAAATAGTAATTTATATTTATAATAATAATTTTTTAAAATTGTAATAAAATATTATTAAGGATATATTGTAAGAATTTATTTTCATTAATGTTTTAAATGATTGATTTTAAAATTCAATATTTGAATTAAAAGTGGTTATAACTGAATAAAATATTTAAAATTAATTTTTTTTAATAAAAATAAAATAAGAGTTTGAATTCAAATTGAATTATGTTATTTAATAATTTCTAAATTTTTATAAATTTTTTTAAATGAGAAATATATGAATTATATAACAATATTATATATATAAAATATTAAAGCTAAAAATTTTTAATATATAAATTATATTTAGTTAGAGATTTAGTAAATATATGATCTCTTTATAAAATTTGAGTTGGATTTGAACGAGAATTTTACATCATATTATTATATTTTAAATTTGGATGATACTGAACATTATATAAAACTATTTAATATAAATTAAATTATTCAATTTATTAATATCATGTAAAATTTACTTAATTAATATGATAAAATATTTATATGAATATGAATATGAAAATAAATAGTGATGTTAACACACCATTTCTTAACATTGGAAAAGTCAATACATATGTATTAATAAGTAAGATAGCAAAATTATAAGATAATTCAAAATATTAAGAGGAATAGTTGATTAATTATAAATTATTTGGATATATTTATAAACTAAAATAATATATTAAAAAAATAATTATTAAAATTCTTCCCCAATACCTATTCAAGTTACGAAATGTAAAAATTCATACCATACAATAGTTATTATGATATTAAATTCAATAAATAATTTTATACATGGTTTTAAATGATAAAAATATTAATTGAAAATTTTATTTATTTTAGTAATTTTTTAAAAATAAAACAATAGAATGATTATCAAAAAATTATTTAATAGTGACGAGGCAGAGCACATTGAAACAAAATACAAATAAGAAAACTAGGGTTTTAAATACATAAAATGAAAAGGTTTAGATGAAATAAAATCATTAATGGTTTTTAAGAATATTATGATAAGTAATGAAATAAATAATTATATTCAATTTCCAAAGTCCTCTATATATTTTTGTAAACCAATTATAATAATAATCCTAACAATTAATTTAAATGGTATTAAATGTTAAAAATAATTAATAAATTGATAAAAAAATCCGAAAAAACTATATTGAAACATATGGGAACTATATAAAGTCTAAAATATATTATATTTTACATTTATCAACTACATTCCAAAGAAATATTACATTTTTAACCTTTAATTGTTTAATATTTTAGAGAACGCTATCAAATATTGGCTATAAATGGGGACTCATTATAACATTTCCCCAACAAACATACAATTTATTCATTGTATTGTACTCAAAATCATATCAAATCAATCATTTATACATTCATAAGGATCTTGTATATCCATATGTCCCTCTTTTGAAGGCATTTCGCCCCACTGAGTGGATATAAACCAATGAGAATGTTATGGTTTCCCATGTCACTCTTTCCTTTTTTTATTTATGATTTTTTTACCTTAAATAACATTAAATTATAAACATAATTTTTTTAATATCAATCAATTCCATTGTCATTAACACATTTTTGTCTATTATTAAGGACATATCACTAAAAATATATCATCCAACCATTTTCTTAAGACATAATTATATATATGGTCAGATTTTAAATCTAATGAAATTTTTTCTACTACCTTCTATCCCATTATATGTCAAGGGTTATAATTAAAATTGATTTTTTATTCCAATAAACTCATACAAATGATAATTATACCATGGTTATTTTATGCTACCTCAGTGGATTATATTTTTTTACTATCGGTTTTCATAAAAATATATGGGTACCCTGCTTTTTAATATAATAAACTCCACTAATTATTTTAAGTAGAGAATTTCTGAAACATGGAAAATTAGTCTGAGGGTCATAAATTCCTAAAGAGATTACTATATTAATGTCCCTCCTTCAATGGGTTTGGACTCAACCCAAAGGACATAACTCACAGGGAAAGGTAAGGCATACCATGTAACTCTCTCCAATCATATCTAAGATTATTTTCCCTTATATATATTTTAAAAAATACTAGTCTTTTTATAAAAATTATTCCATCCTAGTTAATAAGAATATTTTACCTATTATTAATGACACTTAACTAATTATATCTCCTCAAACCATTTACATAATATTTAATTATGTAAATCTCAATATTTCATGTCCCATGAATTTAATATTCATATTTTTTATTAACCCTTGTCTAATTATTCTATCTTTAAAATTATTTTTAAAATTGTTATATAAACCTTCTCAAATGTTTTTATAGAACTCATTATTTTTCATCTAACATTATATACATGAAAAACATTATTCAACGATTGTGATTTTATATAACCAATATTAAGGATGATGTTTCATTTCGAATTTTTTTAAAAACTCATGAGAACCCCAGTTTTATGAAATATATGAAAATCATCTGATTTAAATAGGTAGAGCAATCTCAAAACATCACCAAGTAATCCCAAGGTAATAAATTCTCAATGAATTAGTTTGAATACCCTTACCCATATATATAAACATGGTCATGAAGTCCCCAAGTCCAACGTTACAGATTTGAATAATGTGACCGCCTACTTTGGATTGGGCTTCCTAAGATCACCCAAAATGATTATCCTAGAATCATGATACTAGAAACTACCTACCACCTTTTATGATTTTACACAAGGAAATACCCATTCATTTCCCCCTATATAAATGTATTGACCAAAAAATATTACAAACATCTCAGACCCGGGATGCTAATGTGATACCTATAACTTTATATTGATCTCATGATTTTCACTGTTACAACACACCGTCACCACCTCTACTCTACACCGTGATGAACCAGCATGCATCCTACTACTTCTAGGTCACCTCATAGCATTGCCACCAACCATTTCTCTTAAAAACACAAATTTGATGATTGAAAATCATTATCGTCACCCTATCCTAATTTATGAGACCATTACATCATGCCCTAGGAATATCCACATGCCCCAAATTGGAGGTAAATATGTGATGTGGATGGATTTGATCCTCTATTTTCCAACTGTCATGTCGAGATGAGTACAACTCTCCAATGTTTATGAAGAATATTTTTGAATTAATACATTCATTGATATTAACAAAATTAATTTCATTATGTAATGTTACATTAATAAATAAATATTTTTTTAGAAAACTATAATTATATTATATTTATTATAATAATGATTTAAAAATTAAAAAACCAATGTTATTTTTAAACATATAAAACAATATTAACGAGGATGATGTTATAAGATTGTAAAAATATTCTAATTTATTTAAATCCTTATCCAAAAGAATAAATTCACTTAGATTCCATGAAACCATTTTATCTTTTATTACCATTGTACATGAAACATTTAACATTACCATTATACTGAAGATATTTTCTATATGTGTTCCAAATATCCTCAAAATAACAAATACAGGTAAAATCAATATAGTAAATGAATCATATAATGTTATTTATGAATAATATGGTGTAATTAAATTTAAATAAAGTTGATAAAAGTTTTTAAATAATGTAAATAATTAATGTTTTTTAATTATTCATGAATTTACATGATGCATGATGAAATTCAGGACATGAGGTAAGTGGATTAATGACTCAAGTTCCTATCATTGAGTTATAATAATTATCAATTAACCTTTTTTATTATAATAATTTTTATTTTATTAAGTTTATTTCTTCTTTTTTGAGAATCGACTTTTACATCACATAACATCTCCATTGTGGGGTACAAACATCACATGTTGTGATAATTTGTATTGGGTTTCTTTAAAGGAAATAATTTTATACTTTTGATGTTTTTCTCATGTGTGTCTCCCTAAATTTATTTTAAAATATTCATCCACACGAACTTACTGATTCTAATTTATTTTAAAATTAGTAGTTAATTGGTTAAAATACTCATTTTCATCTATTTAATATTTATTTCATAGCTTATAAAATAGAGCTTATGATTTAAAATGTATGTTTACAAGAGTTTTCATGAGGATATTTTGAAATATAGGATCATTTTTGTTTTGTTCAATTTATAATTGTTTTTTATTATATAAAAATATAGGGTTTTCCTAGTATATATCCCTTATATTCATTGTGTAATAATTTATTCACCTTTGAATATATAGTGGATGTAATAGAATAGGATATTCCATTATATGGATGATTTCTTATGTTTACAAAAAATATGGTGTCTACACAAATTTCCAATGTTTATCAATATATTTCATTTAATATCTATGGATTTAATGAGTTAATAATTTGATTTTATGATTGATGGATTGATAATGATAATTTTAAAGTTAAATTATTCTTTTTTAATGGGAATTCAAATTACAGAGTTTTATTTTTTTCCATGAAACATTCCTGATAATTATTTCTCTTATATGAATTCCTATGAGTATATTTTACAAAACACATTGATAAAATTCATTTATTTCTTGTTTTATGATATTTTTACAATTTTTAATATTAAATTTATACTGTTAAAAGGAAAATATTTACCATGGTTTTCTGTTTTTTTATTTCTTTGGGATTTCCCTTCATTTTTCTAACTTAAAGTTAGTTTTATATTGATATCCAACATGTTCAAATGATTTCTACCAGGCTCAAAGAAGTGTAAGAAGGAATTTGAAGTTTACGTTTCATATTTGGGGGATTTATTTATGAATAATTTATATAAATTAATATTATGTTTGTGTTGAAAAGAGTGTATGTTTTGTTATGTAACATGTTTCTTAATCCGATAAAAACCTAAAACTAATTTCATTATAAATTATAATATTACAATTTTTTTTAAATTACGTAAATATAGTAAGATTATGTTCAATCTATTATATTTGGTACTAGAAAAGGTTAGATAAATATAGGTTTTAGGATGTTATCAGTTGTTGATAATTTAAGAGTTTTATATTGCATCTTACATTTATAATGATAAGGGTGATCATAAATATAATGGAATAAATTCCTTTTTATGTCATACATTATTTTAATTTAAGTTGATTGCTAATATTTTAAGATATGTTTATTAGGTTTTAGGAAGAATACCTTATTGAGGTATAAGAGACAATAATGGTTGGTATGATAATTTAGGTCAACATAAGAATAATTAATATATACCACGTGTTTAATAACTTGTAGAATATAATTGACCATTATAGATGAACACGAGGTTTTAAAAGTTTTTTCTTTAAAACGTGATTAAGGTTATTTTAGGACAATAATAAATTTAATTTTATCAATGTAGTTGAACATGATATTATTTTTATTTTTAGAATTGATTATTCGAAAATTTATAATGTTTGGTGGTTTTGGGGGGGGGGGTTAGTATCAATAAATAATTGGATTGAAATTAAGGAAATATAGTTTCACCCTATAGAGTCGAAGTCCCAAATAAAAGTTTCATATAAGGAATTAATGGAATTGTTATTTTAGTTGAACGTCATGATCTCGTATAACTAGTTTTTCATTTGAATCCTTATTATTATTTTATGGGATACCTTTCTAACTAACACTAACAATTTGTTTTTATGAAATGACTGAATCTTGGAGGAAATGAATGAATGTAAAATGATATAATAAACCATCAACTAGAAATGATGCAATGTGGTGTGGAAACATTTATGGTTATGGTTATATAGTTATAAATGGTTATGATTGATAAGATCATTAATATACATCAATGAATAGAATAATGTAGTTCCATGGTTATTTGATTGAGAATCCATATAGAGGAATAAAAATTTCTTTCCATATATGTTAAAATTATGGGAAAATGAACCTAGTAAATAGAGTTAATGGGAATATAAATTGTGTCATGCATGGTAATGATGGTCATCACGTACATGAAGTTTAATGCATTATTACAAGGTTGGGTTCCATATTGAAATGAAATAATATCTTACATAGAGAAAAAAGTAGTTTTAAATGTCTCAAATTTAAGGAATTTAGTTATGATGAAAATCAATTAAATAAAGAAGTTTTTTTTACAGAGAACAAATAAAAACCCTTCTTGTAGTTGTATGTATGAAAATGAATACATTGAGGTGTTAAAAAGTTCAATTATTATATATTCAAAGTGTCTTATTTGTTTCTTGCACGTACATATATTGAAAACACGGTTAGACCACCTCCTCTATGATTTATGTTTTTAATAATATATGTAAATTCCAATAGGAATGATAATTATTTCCTTGTATGCACCTTTTCACTATTGAATAGTAATATGATGGCATTATTTACAAATCTTGTTTATTTTCCATTAGTTGAAGATGATATAATTTTGGATGTTTATATTCCCTATCCACATCATGTTAATAATAATTTTTAAATATAGGAATCTAATTTCTCAATACTAAATCATATATAGATACTTCGATGAATAATGACATCTGATGGAAACTATATCCCCAATGTTGATTGATAATTCCCTATAATAAGAAAAAATTGACCAAATAGATTACTAAAATTAATGTCAAAATAAATAACTATTGTGAAATAAATGATGAATTTCTTGGTTTCAGAATATAAATTAATGTTTTGAAAATCATATATATATATATATATTATGTTAATTTAATTTTTAGGAGATAAAACTTCAGATGAAAAAATTTCTTTAATGCGGAGAATAAAAAAACTCATGTATTTTTTAATAATATATCTGCTTCATGTTTAATTAATATTGACATGATGAAATTTTATTTATTCGGTAAATATTTATTTTAAAATATTTAAAAATTTATTTTATATCACCATATATAATATATAAGAAAATTAAATACTCATTATATATTATAAATTATTTTTCACAGATTACGAGAGAAAATAAGTTTTTAAAATGTTAAATATATTTTATTATCATAATTCCACCTTTGATATATTGGAAGAATTAAAAAATTAATTGATATTTTATAAAGGAATGTCTATTTTCACTATATGGATTTTCATACTAATTATTATTAAAAAATTAAAAATAATGTAATTAAGGTATTAATCAAGAATATGGTTTTTATTTGACAAAGAAAAAAAATTTGTAAAGAAATAGTAATTTAATTTATAATGTTATTATATTTTAAAAAATATTATTTTATAATTAAATAATGAATTTAATAAAATGAAAAAATATATTTAATCTCCATGTCAATATAAGGTGATAGGAATTACTATAAAACTTTTATACATAATAAGCTATGAATGTGAAATGAAAACATTATTTATAATAAACATTTCTTGATGACAAATTTATTAAGTGATTATAAATTATATTTTTATTTCGCTTTATGTTCCAAGAATATTCAATGGAATGATTTTAAAATTTTAAATTCAAATTATTTATCATCATATGTTCATTGATACATTTCAATTAAAATTAATTTATTTCTATTAAATTAGTGTTTTAATTCTATTTGAAATAAATTATTGATTAATTTATAAAAATCATGAAAATTTTATAAAAATAAAAAAAATATTGAACTTTATATAATTTTCATGATATAAAAAAAATTATAATGTTTTAATAATAAAATTTTATTTTTAGATATTAACTAAACCACTTAAATCCATTTGACAAATGAATTTCGTTTTCGAAATTCATTGTAATTCTTGTAATCATGTTTATATTTACTATAATATAGAACATTGTTGAAACCTTTGTAATATGTATTACATGACATGATAATAAATATATCAACTAAAATCTATTCAATGAATATGTATTAAATTTTATGTGAAGATAAATATGAAAAAATATATTGATGTTGACGCATAACCCAAACAACCTTGGAAAAGTGACAATTGATGGATTAAATGATAACATTAGGAAGGGATATGATAATTATATGAATAAAGAGGTAAATTTGATTAATAATTTTTTTTAGGAATATTTATTACTTTTAAAATTATATAATATGTTTGCTATCCGAATCTGTACTTAGTACGTGCTCATTCTTAGAATTCAAAATTATCTTCTTAATAATGTTATCATGATATTAATGGGAATACATAAATTAATAAATAGGTTAAAAGTATAAAAAATGTAAAAAATAAATAATATTTATGTTATTACATTATTTTTTTTTAAAAAAATAGGATACTTGACCAAAATACTTTCATAGTTACAACGATGTGTTTGTTCTAATTTTAGAGAAGTAAAAAAATGTGGTTTTAAATAAAAAATTGACAATGCTTAGATGAATTAAACTATTCAAATATTTCAAAGGATAAAAATATTAGAAATTTAATGAATTAAATAATTAATGTTTAATTTCGTAGTTAAGAAGATATTGTTAAATTCCAATTACAAGAAATGTTATAAAAACGACTCTAAGTAATATTTAATTTTGAAAAAGATTTATAAATTGCTAAAAAAAAATTATTTACCTCAATGTGGATGATATACGGTCTAAAATATATTTTCAACCCTTAATGACTTAATATTTTGGAAAATTACTTATAATCTTGACTACAAATGGGGTCCCTTTCTATACTTTCAAAAACACATCAATAGTTCACATATCACTCTATATTCATCACAAAACCCTCTCTCAACATTAATCTATGAATTCATAAGGACTGTTTTTTTTAAAATTCCAATGTTTTAATGTTTTAGACTCAACCCAAAGGAGACCACTAAAAGATAAAGGCAATGGTTCCCAAGTCACTCTTTTTCTTATTATTCAGTATTGTTTTAAAATAAAATTATTTTCAAATATTTTTTATTTGGGATAAAATGATTCTATTATTGTGTTGTAAATGTCTTTTGGATTCATTATTGAAGATTTATCAATCATTATACTTCATCAAATCCTTTCTAAAATATTTTATTATGTCAAATATGGTGTTTCATATCCCATTTATTTCCTTCTCCATTATCATATATCATTTATTTAACATGGGTTTCCATTAAAAGTTATTTTTATAGTTGTTGAATAATTATTCTCAAATGTTTTAATGGAACACATTAAGCTTCAATTCCATTAAATTATATTCAATAACATCATTAAAATGTTGTGATTTTATTCAATAAAAGTGAATAATGATGTTTTATATATAAATTAATCCAATAAATGAAATTCATAAAAATATATTTGATTATGTAATGACATATTATATTTAAATATAAAATTTTATAACTCTATAATTATAATGTAGTCATGATAATAATGTTATTAATAGTAAACAATCTATTTTATTTTTAATTTTCAAAAAATGATTATTAAGAATGAAATAATAAAATTATAAATATGTAATTATCTATGTAATTTGTTTATTAATGACATTAAATTAAACATATACCAAAGAAAAATTTATAATGTCTAAAACATTGGTAAAATGACCCTTCACTATTTCTATTTTAACGATGTTTTTTTAACTATGGATTTGAAAATGTAAAAAATACCAATTGTAGGAAAATTAATCTAATATATGATTATATACAATAATTTAGGAATAAAAAGTAAAATATTAATGAAAATAACTAGATAGAAGTTCATAATCAAATAAAAAGTTAATTGAATTTTATTATTTATGATTATAGATAATGTTTGAAGCAATTTGGGACATGAGGTAAGTGAATTCTCAAGTCAATTTATTTTCATCAATTTATTTCCTTTCTCACAGGATAATGATCTAAATAAAGTTTATTTTATTATTATTTTTTTCTATTAAATAGGGTTTTAAATTTCTATCACATAATTTTTTCCATTATAGGATCTTACAACATATATTTTAATTTTTGTAATTTTTTTTGTAAATGAATTAATTTAATGTTTTTTTGGTTATCTCTCCATTACATCTCAATAACATTATAGTATATTTTCTTTCTTACTAAATTGTTGAAAATTTTAAATATTCTACACTTTGATTTCATTTTCATCTAAATATAATATTGGTTAAAGCTTTGATTTTAATTCAAATTTATTAACAATGAAGTTAATTGGTTGAGATTGTGGTTTTAAATATATATTTTTAATAGTTTTATTTAAACTATGGTGAATTGAAGTATATTATGAGTTATATTGATTTTATGGTTCTTAATCAATATATGTGATGATTATTATTTTAGCTGTATACCACTCTTATGTTTTGGGTAATGACTCATTCTCCAGATAAGATATATTAGTGGGGATAAAATAGGTTATTTTGTTATAAGGGATATTTATATTTGTGGTAATGAATACAATATATAACTAAACATTCTGGTATTTTCAATGGGTTTTACAAAAAAAATAATTATATTTAATTATATAATTTATTGAGTTCATGATTGACGGTGTGATAGTTATATTTTATAAGTTTAAATGTTTTATTCATGGAAAATATTTGTCATGAGATTCATGTTTTTCTAAAAGTACATTCACAACTCTCTTTTTTACAATGCTCATTCATATGAGTTTTTTATGGAACCCTTTTAAGAAAAGTGTGTTTTTCTTAATTGTATCTAATTTTCCACCATTAATAAGAGCAATTTTTATTGTATAAAATAATAAACAAATTTATGGGGATTAAAATATTTTAATGGTTTAATAATTTATATATTTAATTTTATACTCCTTGACGAGTGTTAAATGGTTCTAAAAAAATTTCAACGTACAATTACATCGATTAAGGATGGGTATGAATAATTAATTTGTCAAATATCTATATTATACGGTTTTAAAATTCAATGTACAAGGACTCTAAATAAAGATATGGGTTTAATTAAAAAACTGTATAGGATTCTTTATGAAATGTGTTTCTAAATAATTCAAAACTATAAATCAAAAGGTCATGGAAATATTTATTTTTCAATATTCAATAAATATAAAGAAAATATGTGATGGTAATATTTAGGATATAACATTTTTATCAGAAAAATATTAATAAAAATTTACTTTATAAAATTCTATCAAAATAGGATAATGTAATGGCTGTAGATTCCATAATTGATTAATAAGGTTAGGGGATATCATAAATTAAAATTAATAGCTATGATTTTTGATCTTATGAGAGTATATTTTATTATGAATAATAATATTTTGGGAGGTTTTTATTGTTTTTTAGAAAGAATAAATGATTAATGTATAGATAAACCTAGGGGTTAGTGTGTGATTTTATTTTTATTTAATTATCGTTAATTGAGGAAAATTTTAATTGAGTTTGGGTATATAAGTTGAACGAAATAAATATCATTTTGGATTTATAATTTAGTTTTGAAAAGGTGATTATAGTTATTTTAGGATATGGTTATGTTTATTTTTGGGGAACATTTTTTTTTCAGGGTTTTCATGATTTTTAGGAATATAAATTTTTGAAGAATAATTAAATAATTTATAGAGTTTATTTCATTTTAGTGACTATGTTGTGATGAATAATTGGATAAAATGTAAGTAAATGTAGTTTCACCTAATAGAGTCAGTGGTTGAACTAAATGTGCCAAATGATGAATAGTTTTATTGATTGAATTGAATGTTAATATATCATTGAATAATAAATTCACATGAATGTTTATTTTTATTTAATTGGATAAAATATTTACTGAAATTAATAATTTCAGTTTAGAAAATAATTTCAACCCAGTGGGACCACGTGAGATATAAATTATTTGGGAAAGATAAAAAATTTGATATAAAAAAAGTGGTGTGGAATATCTCTCGGTTGTACCTATACATATATATAAAAATATAATCAATGGCCTAAATAATGATGAACTTCCAAATACATGAAAAATTGAATAATAGATTTCCATGATTATTGGATGTTGAGGAATTACAGAGGAATAAATATTCAATATCATATATGTGGAAAAATGTGTGAAGAAACACTTGGGAAATTATTTGTATGAGACAAGAAAATAGATCAATTATTGTATAGAAATAAATATTGAATATTATTATTGAAAAATGATGATGAGGTCAGTTGGAATAAAGTAGAAATATAAATTATCATCCAATAAACCACCAATAGTTAAATGTACAAAATTTAAAGAATTTTTTCACAATTAAAAAAAAAATATCCAATGAAATAGTTCACGAGGAAAACTAATACAAATATCTATTAAATCCCAATGAGTATTAAAATGATTCAAAATTAGTTTTATTTTTTAATATTGTTATTGATTCAAAATAGATTATTTGAATATTGAAATTATATATATTAAAGTAATTAATAACTCATCTCCGCCCTAATTTGGTTGTTTAGTAATTAGTGTTAACAATAAAAGATAAAAAAAACTTCTTGAATGTATATAAAAATTATCTATGTAATATTTATAGAATGAAATTTTCTACAAAAATAATTAATATTCATTTTGTTGAATATGATTAATCCTTGGGCAATAATTTATTTTCTCTGTGTAATGTTAATATCTAATGCCAAAATAGGGACATATCATTTCACAATCCAAAATCCTAAATCATTATATGGAAGAATAATAACTTCACAATGGAAATAATTCCACAATGTAGAATCCTAATACCCTATATTAAGATAATTTGGTGGAAAATATTTAGGCAATTCAAATTTTTAAAATTTCCAAATAAGGATTGATCTAATGAATTTCATAGTATTAATAAATAAATTTAATGTTATGAAAAAAATAAGATGTGTGAAAAAATATATTGTTTTATTATATATTAATTTTTAATTTAAATCTTATTCATTAATAAATAATTATTTTTTAATAAAATTATATATTTTATTTATTTTAATCTCAAAACATGGTGGTCTATAATTTTAAAATTGTTATATATAATAATGCATTACATTAGATATTAAATTTTATTTATTATCACTTTTTTTATTAAAAACAATTAACTAAAACGTTTTCAATGATATTTGTATTTGAATTTCATTTCATTAAAGGTTTTATGTATTTATTTTGAAATTCTATATTTTAATTTAATTCGTTCATTTTTTGAGTGATACATTTCTTTTTAATTATTATTTTTTAAATAACAATATAAATTCTAATTGAATACTTCTAATTAATAATTTATTAGTATTTTTGAATATTTTATAAAAAATGAGTAATATATTCAATATTTTATAATTTTATAGATTAAAACATTATTATTATAAAATATTTTAATATTAAAATTCAATTTGCGAATTGATTGAGTAAAATACAATAAATACTTTTAAAATATGGATTTCAGTTCAAATTGAATTTAACACACCATTGTTATATATTTATTTAAAATGATTTATATCAATATAGAATACTATGTAACATATATTAACTGATATGATATTAAAAATATAGTGTGAAAATTATCCAATAAATATTATTTTTTTTATGTCTAGATAAATATGAATATTCTTATTTATGTTGAGACACTTCTTGTGGATTCTAGGAAAAGTAATCATTTTTGGATTAAATGGTATGATTTAAAATGATATAAAAATTGTAAAAATAAAAAGGTAATAATTATTACAAATAATTTTTTATTTTGTATTTTTCTTAATTATAAAATTATATATCATTTTTATAATATAAATTCTTACCAAGTTCGTGCACAAGGAAACAAAAGTTAATATTCCTATATTAAAAATGCTATCAGAATATAAAAGAGAATATATAATATTTTAAATTTTTATAAATAATAACAATGATGAATAATAAATTATATTTGATTTAATAATTTGTTATTAAAATAATATAACAGTATAATTATCAAACATTCTTACACAATGTTGATACAACACATGTGTATGTAAGAAAAAGTAAATAATATAGTTTTTAAAGAGATAAAGATATAATTTTTTCAATTATTAATATCCATTAATAATTTTATATGATAAATATGATATATATTTATTAATCTCACAATTTAATTTGGATTTATATTGTCATATTGTTTTTTAAATATCAATTTACAAGAATAACCCATAAAAAGGCATTAAAAGGTATTTAATAATAACAATTATTTATAAACTAATAAAAGCCAAAAAAACATATAATTAAAAATAATTTGAAGTTAAATGGATGAAAATATCATATATTTTCAATTTATTATCCAGTTTCACCTAATAATTAAATTTCAACCCTTAATGATTGAATATTTGTGATAATGGAATTAAATATTGTCCATAAAAGTGAAGTGATTATAACCTATGAAAAATACATCATATGTGACTTAATATCTATCCATATTCATCCCACAATCCTCTCTAAACATCCCTTTAAAGGTTTAAAAGGTTATTTTATAGCTCAATTTCCATCATTCGGAGGCTAGAGACTCATCCCAAAGGTGACCACTCAATGGGAAAGGTAAGTGTTCCCAAGTCACACTTTCCATTATTATTTAGTATTCTTTTACCTTAAAAATATTTTAAATATCCTATTATATTGTTTAAATTAATATATTATCTTGTTATAATAACCATTTTGATCCATTCTTATTTAAATATCACACATCCCATATCATTAAACCCATTTTACATGACATTATAAAAATCCAATGAAATTGTTAAATATTGTTTTATTTATTATGAACCATTTATGTAATGTCATGGAAGATATTTTAGATATATTTCTAATGTATTATAATCTTATAGATGAAAGGGGGTTACATGGATAGTTTCTATAAGGTCTTGAGGACGTTGAAAATTTATTTTGTATTGGATAATTTGAGGTAATATTGGTGAAGTGGATTGTCATTAGATTCATATTTAATTCATAACAGTCATTTATTCTATAGAGTAATGAATTGGGATAATGAATGAATGACCTATAAATTTATAAGATGTATTCAAAATTTTCCAGGGTCCATTATGATTTCATAAATCTCATTTAGACTTTTCTTTAGAGTAATTAATGATTTACTAAGAATCATTCATACTTTTTGTATAAGTCACTGACATTTCATAAGAGTCATGTAGTCTTTTCATAAGTGTAACAATGATTTTTTAATTAGAATTTACTCTTACAGAATATCATTTTATGTAAAAATGTAAAATCATTGAATTATACAAAATCAAAAGAGTCACTCACTCCAATGAAAACATTTTTTTTCCTAAAAATGGGGAAATTTTGAATGGTGTTGGGATTTATGTTGGATGGAACAGGGTGATCAAAAATATATTACTCAATGTATTAAACATATTAATAATAAAATAATATAGTGGTTCATGATGATAATTTTAGTGGCATTGTATTGTAATAAAAGATACAATTCAATCATGATTTTTTTGAATAAAGTTATGCAGATAAAGAGGATACATTTTTAATTCATAGCTGTTTCAAGAAAGAACATTCCATGAATCGTGGAAGATTAAAATGGATAAATTGAAAATGATTAAATGACTATGAATTAAAAATAAATCTGAATATCATTGGGTGATATGTTTCGGAATGTCCAAGGCGTATTTGATATACAAAATCATGGTCAATGAAGGATATATTTTTAATGATCTAGAGTAGTGTAGATTTTATTACTCAAATTCAAGGAATAATTTCTATATATAATTATGTAAATGTTATTTACATAATTTTGTGAATATAAAAAGAAAACCAAAATAAATTAAGATATAATAATGAAATGAGAAGTTGATATTTTCTACTATTTCATAACTTGTGCACCAAATAAATAGTAAAATAGGTAATATTTCCATGTTTTCTTATTTAAATCATAATTAATTTAAAGAAAAATGAATACATTAGTAATAAAAATTTGTCTTGATTTCAATAGTAATACTACATGTGTGAGTTTATGCTCTCATTCATAGTTTTGATATTTATATATCATCATTCTGATGAATAAAATATATTATATTCTATTGAGATTTGTATGGTAGTCAATGAAATGATTTCATAGATAATGATATTATTCTATGATGTAGATACATCCTAACATACACTTATGGTCATGTTCAATCTAAAGAGTTTAAAAAATTCATTAATACATGTGGTTCTAGGTTAAAAATAAAATGTTGCATTTGGAAATTAGAATATACCATCATAGGTATAATGATAATACCTACCCAACACATTGGTGTGACTACATATCACGTTCAATCCATAAAAATTTTCTAGTGATATAATTTATGTCTCAGAATCAAAATGAATATGGAAAGGTGTAGGTTTCCTCCTTGGATCCAAACCATATAAAATACATGTTTTCCATTAGTTATCATTACAGTTTCATTCATGTAAATAATATATTGAATAATAGTATACCATGATATTAAAAAACTCATGTAGCGTAATTTATAAAATAAATTATAAAATATTATACAATGAATAACCTCCCACTCATTGTGGTATATCATATAAACTATGATCTTTAGTGTTATTATGTCAATGTTTGTATTTCATATCCCATTTATATTATTTTATATTCAACTCTTAAAATTTTTATTATTTACTATTCTTCTCATTATTCTATATTAAAGGAAAAATCTCTCCTTTGGTTTCTTTGGATTCAACCAAAAAGTAATGACTAAAAAGAAAGATAAGGGTTTTTAAATCCCTCATTCTTTTCTTATTTAAGAATTATTCGATATAAAAATATTTTAAAACTCTAATAAATTTATAAAAAATATTCTAATAACATTTTTAATCTCTTTTATGATCCAATATTGGCTATATATCACACATATTATCTAATGAAATCCTTCTAATATTATATTATAATGTCCAAATTTTCTATTAGAGGCACAATTTTCATTCATATTATAATATTAAAATTTTTTCAAAAATCATTGTCAATAAAAGTAAACTAAAAATAGATTTATTATTATTCTAAAATATTTATTTTGATCATATTTTACTACGTCTTCCTTAAGACTCTTTTAGAAAAAATTCAATCAATCCTAGTGAATTTGTGTTACCAATGTGAATGATAATGTTTTATCTTTAAATTAAACCTTTTATGGATATTCAAAAAAAGTTATTATATGATGGAATTTAACATTAAAATTAAATAATACATTTATATGAATCTATAATTTTAAAAAATTCCTTGATTAAAAGGATCTTAAATGTTATTAGTCAATGTTATTTTTATGATTCTAAAAAAATTCTATCAAATGTGATGTTAAAAAATGGAAATGATATACTTACATTGTGAGATCCATTAGTACAATAATTAAATAAAACATATTCAATGAATGATTAATAACTTATAGCACCTTGTTAAATGGTTCATTTTTAGTTACCTTTATATGAGGTTGTTTTGTAACTATGGACAATAAAACCTCAAAACAACTAATGAAAGAAAATTCAATCCATTTAATTAATTATATGTGAAAATTTTTGAATAAAAAGGAATTATAAAAATTAAATTAACATGATGATGTTTCTGAAAATGGTAAGAAAATTATAATAATTTTTTATTTATGATATTTTTAGAAGTATGAAGGATGTTAATATTTGAGGTCAGTGGATTCATATATAAAAATAATTTCATTTAGTATACCATTTTCATAGACTATGTTATTCTGAAATTCTTTATTGTTTTATATTTATCATCATATTTTATATGTGGATTTACATTTCTATTAAATCACCACATCCTTGACAGGTTCATACTTAACATGTTATGATATTTTTAATGTTTTTTCATTAAGGTATTCACATTAAATGGTTTTATGTTTTTCTAAAATATCTCTCCCAATAAGGATATAAATGATTTTTATTTATCATCCACAAATTGATAATTATCAATATTATACAAATAAGATTCATTTTATTCTCAATAGGGAATAGGTTTTTCCGTTAATCATATTTATTTTCATTTTTTTGTTAAATTAAATGCATGTGTTTATGGATTGAAATGTAGGGTTTTATTAGTTTTGTTAATCATATGTCCAAATACATTTTCATACTGGATTTATTGATATTATGGTTTTTGGAAAATATATATTATCTAGGATAGGAAATTAATATATCCCAGAAATATGTTTGTTAATGATTTTTTCTCTGAAAAATATATATTTATACTAATTTGATATATTAATATATTTTAATGGTGATTTCATCAGTGATTTTTATGGGTGATAATGAATATTATATCATAATAATCCTTAATTTAATCTCTATAATCTTAAATCATAATATTTTTATTTCATGAGATAAGAATTTGTGTTAATTATTGAAGGTTCCTTTTTATCTTCTAAAATTTAAAAGATTATTAATTGGAGAAAATATTTTTCACTAGTGTCATGTTTTCTTAAGATAATTTTAAGAATAGTTTATTCTCATATTTTTTTCTTGTGAATTTGTTTTATTTAAATCATTGGGTTTATTACATTATTTCGTGTTTAATATTATGTTTATAACCTCTTACATGGTGAATTTTTATTATAACATAGAAAATAATTAATTTTTTTCAAATATTTTGATTGTACAACAGGTATTGTCTTATTTTTATACACCATAATGACATTTATATTCTCATACCAAAATTTCAATTTTTATACAAGGATTACGGATTATTAGGTATGATTAGTTGACAAATTTCATTATTAGGATATTTTATCCGTAAAAGAAGAAGGTGAAAAATTAAGGATTTTGTTTTTTGTGGAAATATTCTGTGGATATTATTTGTATTGAAGGAATATAATACTCTAAAATTATTAACCTAATGGTCGTGTAAATTATAATTTATTATGTTCTTATATTGGTATGTAAATATGAGATTGTGTAGTTTTGTGTACTATATTTAGTATAAGAGATGTGTTTTTATTACATTAAAGGTTAGGATGTTATTGGTTACTAGTAACATAATAGTTCTTGATATCATTATGGGTTAATATGTTTATGGTTGACGATAAATTCAATGGAATTGTTAAATTTTGTAGGTATTATAAAATGAAATTTTTATTTTTAGTGATTATTTTGAGATTAAATTATCATTTTCAACACAAATATGGGTTCAGATAATTAATATGAACTTAAATAAATAATCTATGTTTTTTTATATACATAAAAGTTGTTTTAGATATTTAAAATTATCCACTTAGTAGTTATGGTCCCTATATAAGATTTGGATAAGTTTCATGTGACTCAATAGGTGATTTTCCATAGCCTCTATCATTTTAGGCCAGGATGTTATGTATCGAGGGGGTGTTAATTACCTATATGGTTTGCATGGTTGAATAATCCTTGCATAGGTGGATTGAAATTTTAATGGGGAATATAAATCTATAATAGGACCCTTACATGAATGGGGTGGAGAACCCTAATGTAGGACATTCATTCTAGGAACCATAGTTTATTCCGTGAATGAGGCTATCTGATAGAAAAGTACATCTTCCCCAATCATTACATATTTTAAAAAATGATATATGATGTAAAAATTTGAGGTATATATTTAGTTAACTCTCTTTTGAGGTGTCAATCTAGTACACCTCAGTTATATTCCACTATGTAGTGTATGGTGGTTTTTAAGTTGGGTTATTTCATTAATTTACAATTCATTCCCCCTTTGATTTCATGAGAAATAGATAATGTGAGAGGTCTATTTTTTCTAAATTTATTCCCCCCTTTATCTCCACATCGATCCCCATGGATAGGGGATTTTTTTTGTGTGATTATATGTTGGATCCAAGTTAGTGTGATAATTCATTCCTTCATTCATCACTGTCTTTTATGGTCACTAATTTCAATTCGGTATGGCCTTGGTTTTTTGGGCCGTTTTCAATAGATCATTGTGAAATAATCCATGATTGACTGAGATTTTTATTATCCTACATAGAGGTACTCTTGAGGTGAGGACTATATACTACCAAATTCCAATTCTATGAAGGTACACCATCATATTAATTTTTATTTTGTTTTTAGAGAAATAAAATTAGTCACTAGAATTTGTGTATAAAATATGGATTTTGACTATCTTTGGTTCAACTGCATTTTGCGAGTGGACTACCTCCTTTTTTATACTATTTTAGTTTCTGGATGATTCATGGTGTGGTATTATTAATTTATGTTAATTTTATTACATTTTAATAATTAATGATAATTATTTGTAATTAATTAAATATTTTTAGACGGTCTAAGATAGATTCTGGGGATATGGATTAGTCTTGATAGCCTAAATATGGATAGAATGTGATAAATGAGTGTTTAAATCTATTCTCTAACTTGGTGGCCACTAAAACAAAAAACAATATGCATTTCTGTTGGCAAGGGTGAACTATTACATAATTTCATGGTTATAGGAATGGAGTACAAGGACTGATAGAGTTAATAGATGGAATTATAGGGTGTCATTGAGCATCCTTCAATGATTCCATGTTCTCTTATCCCCTTGTATAGTTTTTTAATTCTCAAAAACAATGTTTCCAAGTGGAGAGTGACCCAATTATGTTGAAATAAGTACATGGGTATTTATTGGTTTATGAGTAGTGTTGTGGGATAACCTTTGATTTGATCCTTTAGATATTGGTAATACATGCGATGCATGAGGCCAAATGATTATGATTGAGGGAGTTTTATGTCTCACGAGTGATGAGGAGCTCCCATTAATGTATTAAGTGAGTATGGATTCGTTTTCAGTGAAATAGGAGTCCTTCAAAACATAGTGTGTGATGATGAAGATGGTTTCCATGTATGTCAAGTTGAGAAATATCCATTATTAAATATGATATGGGTCCTAGATGAGGGAAGATGGAGTATTTTTGTATATATAATTGGTATTCCATTGGTGGTATTAGAATGGAATTTTACCCCACATATTGAGGCTGAGGCTTTTTAGAATTTAATGAAATGGGACATTCCCTGGGTATAAGAACTAGAAGTGATGAGGATTTTCTTCAGGTGGGATCAAACATCGTAGTCTGTGTTGGGATGAGCCTCTAGGAATTAATATAAACAATGGGTGATATATGTTTGATTATATCGATGATCGAAGAATAATATGGTTTTAGAAGACCTATTAGACACCCTTACGGGTGTCATATATTATTTTCATGGTGAGATAATTTATCCCTAGTGAGTAGTTCCCTACGGTTAGTCAACAAGTTGTGTGATAGTATAAAAACATTTTATATATTTCATGTGTGTCCCTATGATAGCCTATATATAGTAATTGGGGTAGATCCCAAGGCCTGACCTACCATGAGTGAATATAGGTATTTGAGGGACTTCTATGAGATAGAGTCCATATTCAAGTGGTTTGGATATACCTTCAGTGATAAGGTAGAGGTTGTGTAAGGTACCTTACCCTTGAGTGAGAAGGAAGGACTGACTATTTATTGAGTTAGATGGAGTGGGTGATCAGTTGATAGAGGACCTATCTAGGATTTTCTTGGTCCATGATAATGAAACATTTGTGGATATTCTTCTCTCATGATAGAATCCCTCCCATGATAGGGATATATGCAAGGAAATCACATAGAACATAAATGATGGACCATGTCTTTAATAATAAGAACATATGTTGAGATATGCATACATATCCATGCCATTCATCTTAATGAATTTTGATTAGGTTTTGACATCTCCCTGCCATGAGTCCTTATATAAGGGATGAAAATTAGTTAAAGTAGATAAAATTTATAGATTCCATAACGTCATCGAAGATGGTATGGTAAGACACTATAGTGGTCTCATTAGCACATGGTGGCCTGAAAGGATTGTTTACATCATCATGTGTCATGTTGTCTTTATACATACAAGACCCTTCAAAGAAAAATTTAATTTATGAATTTAGTTTACTCATATATAATAATGTATATGACATAGTACGTTAGGGATTTGTGGTGAGACTTCACTAAGTTAATAATAACATGATGGATGAGAATTTCATTTCATGTACAGACCTTATGATTTCCATTAGGTCTAAGAACGATATGTGCATCAGATCAGGCTCGAAAATCTCAACGAGTTTGAGAGATTGGGATAAGGCCAATTTATAGATTTAAGGACAATATGAATGTGTTTTATTTAAATTTGGTTTTGTTTCTATTTGAGATCAACGCATTGGGGGATCATTTTCATGTTTGTATAGAAAAATAATTTTGATATAAAACAATTTTTTAAATTTAAATTTTTTATACTATGATGTGGAAGATAATTTGGTTATATTGATTATATTTTATGACTATGATTCAGGAACATATTTTCCCTATTTTATAGATTATAACCTTGCTACTAATAAACAATGGTTGTTTTATAAGGAGGAAACTTGATGCCATGTGAAAATTTGGCTCAAATGTTAGTTTTTGGGAAGGGTTTCAAAAAGTGAAATCTGATCCTTCATTTATTTATTAGTTATAGAGTCTGTAGATTAGTGATCTAGTAATATAGAAAATATTTTGATGAATATAATATTTTTGTATCTAGAAAACTTTTTTTGTAGGACTTTAAGTTTACCCAGGGCTTGGGATTATATTTTTTTGGTAATTGAGGTTACAAATTTATAATTTACCTTATGAGATGTTCTTTTTTTGTGGTGCATTATTTATTGAGGTTTTTTTATCATGTCATATTTTTAAAAGGAAATGATCATGTTTCATAATTAGCGTACATGATTTAAATTACATATGACTTCATTCCTATGATTGTTCTCTCATGAGTTGTTTGGTTTCCTAAAGTATCAATAACAAAGTATAGAGAAATTTTCCTGAATAACATATTAGTAGAATTCAACACAGGTGCATAATGGTATTTTTATTTTGATGGAAGAGAATGAAGATCTTATGGAAGGATATTATACAGTGATGGTAATATTATCCATATTTCGTGGGATATATGGAGACTAATAATAAATTGATACAAGCCTTGATGTCCAATTAACCACTCGAAATGAAAATTTTCTCCCTGTGGGGTGATTCTTCGATGAGAATAGGTTTACATGATGATACAGATTCAGTTACATAATGTTTAAATAGAGTCTTATATGTTTGTTATATATATAGTAGATCTATATATAACATGACAAGTAATTTGTGGAAAGGCATGTGAAATAAATTGGGATATTAAAGATATGAAGCTCAGGGATTAATTATTCTATCAGCATTGGGTTTTGAGGGTGTGTCAGGTTGGGTACTAATACTAGTAGTTTTCATATGTGATTTTTTTGGTGTGGTGGGGTTGTTTGTAGAAGCTCATAGTTTATTAAAAACGCCCACGTTGAAGGTGATTTTGAGTTTAGAACTTTAATGACTAATATTCAATGGGTTATAAGAAGACCATAACATGTAGTGAGACATTGTTAGTTGGTTAAAAACGTAATATTGGGATAGACATAACACGAATCATGGATGTATGAGTAGGGTGGTGTGATTATTTTTTAATGGAGTTTGTAGTCAATGGGTTCAAGTGAGATTGATAATGTTCCTAGAGGATCCTAATGACATAAGAATATGAGGGGGTATCAACATATCTTTTTTGGGGAAAACCATACTGTGAAATAATAGGTTTACACTATATTTATGTGGTTCTTGGTTGGTTAATTAATTGTTGAACCATAAATATCTTGTCCCATTGAGAATTATTCAGTTTACAGATGAACTTAAATATTGAAATGGTCATAGTAGAGAAGAGTGACATACATGGGTATTATGGCATGTAGTTCTGGGTGAGATGGGAGATGTCCCTTGGTTGAGAGAGGTTACACTGATGAATGATCAAGTTATCATGGTATAATTAATCTGAGTGCATTACATGTTATGTATTATCCAGGAGGGATGTTTACCAAACCAAGTTCGATTGGTCTTAAATGGTATGGGTTATATTTTTGTATCATGGTGATGATCATGTGTCAGTGAGAGGGTCACATTTCGTCATAGATTTTGTTGATGGATGGTGTGTGGACCATAATGATTAAGAATTTTTTAGATGGGGCCAATAATTAAACTCTTATAGTACAAAGAATCATATTAGTTTTGGGAGAAATGACCCATATGTTCGACAGTTTGTGGTTGTGGTGAGACCAACTAGTGGATAGTCAGGGTGCCCCTATGGTATTAGTGTGTGATAATATTCCTTGATATTTGGTTCCTTGGAAATACCAGAATTTATATTTGGATGAAGTGTTAAATAGAGTCGATGAATTTGTATTTGGATCAAGGAAACATTGGAGCGATCCAAGAGTGTCTCGAACCATTGGTGCATCAATGCTTGGGGTAATAGCTTGGTGGATGGAGAAGCTTGTTTGTGATTCAACGATGACGCGTCGCCAAGATTTTTTTTTAAATCATCATTGTAGGTGGTTGGATGGTAATATGATTCCCCTTCTTGAAGGATTCATGATTGGTTGATGTGGTGAGATTTCATCTAGTGAAACTGGTGATTTCATGAGAAATTCATCTATAGGACGCACAACCATAGTTTTTCCTGGAGTTTGATTTAATTTCGGTTGATCTATAGAATAATAATTGTGTCATATTTGATCATGGTAGTTTTGGGATTAGATGAAAAATTTTCAGAAACAAAAATAATGGATTCATGCAATGTAGAAAGTGTTACATAGTGGGAGGATATTGAACATTAAAAAATGAAACAGAATTAGTTATTAGTGAATACATGATCTAGGTATCTCCTTGTTATATTTGTAGGACTTCTAGATGATTGTTGATAATAATAATCCGTATGATTGGGAGTTTTTAAGTCCCTAATGATTTTTGAGTTAATATTTTGAGAGAATATTTGATTTTTAAACCTATTTTTCGGATCGAATATTAAATTTGTATGAGTAATTATATAATTTTTATAGTTCCTCTTATCATAGAATCATTGATGATGTAATTGGTGAACAAGGAGCTTAATTTTAGCTGCTTGTACTTGTTCACTCCCTGAACCATAAGTCATGTCATGAACTAAATTTTTGAGGTGGAATGATTCTATGATAAGGATTCATGTGATCAAGACCCTTACATAGGTGGTTAGGGATATTAATTGGGCATTCAGATTCTAGCTAACACACTTACATAAAAGGGGATGAGTGTTCCTACATATGCCGATCACAATATGAACCATGATTCACACCATAAATAGGATTGGATTTGTTTATGGACCATCTTCCTTAATCATTTTGTGCCATAAACCTTCCATGAAGAGTTATCGGACCCTTTATCTAGAGGTGTTCACATAATGTGCCTTACATTTAGACCTTGCACAATATGTTGGTCTTTTTTAAGATGATGATAATCAATAATTTAACATTTTCCCCCTTAGATTTCAAGGGGCGTATCCAATGAAGGAATTCCATATACGTTGAATCCATTCCCCATATTTATCCCCTTTGATCCCTCGTGGATGGGGGATTTTATGGTATGGTTTTATAGATGATTCAATTTTGTTTTTCCATTCCATCCCATTTTATTATTTTTCATTGATGGATGATGGTATTAATTTAATTTGGGCTAGTTTTTTTCTGATGATTACCCTAGATAATGTTGAAACCATCATCAATAATTGGTGAATGTTTGTTAAATTCTTATAAGGAAACATTATATTGGATCGATATAACTTCACGTTCTAGTTCATTGGAGGTAGATACATATTATTTATTTTAATACAGTTTTTATAGAAATTAAATGAAATATGTTATTGGAAGTGGTTTCTAAATTGGTATTTTTGAATGTCATTTGTGTGGGTGCATATCAAGAGTGGACCACACCCTATTTCTAAGGATTTCTTCTGTAGGATAACAGGTGATGTGTTTTTAATCATTTATTATTATTCGATTAATCTTTTTTACTTTATTATATATGGTTATAAATAATTATTGATGTTTTATGGCATGAGATAGATAGCCAAGGGCATGAACAAGTCTTGATTAGCATGAATGAGGCTTGAAAGTGCTTGATAAGTTGTTAAATTTATGTCATAGCTATATTTTCCCAATGAAAAAAATACATATAAACATCTATTTTTGAGCATGAATGCTTATATAATTTCATGGGTTTAGAAACAAGGTATATGGATTTTCATACCTCTTAGGAAAAATGAAGGGATACAATTGAGCCTACTTCAATGAGTCCAAGTTTTCTGTGCACCATGGATATCATGGGATTCCCTAGTGACTATTTTACTAAAAGGAGAGGGTTTGGTTAGTTTGGAGTGAGGATTTGGGTGGGTCATGGATTATGAGTTATGATATAAGATATATTAGGATGAGCTCCTTGAAGTGGTTGGAAGTCATGTGAGGCTTGGGGATGAATGATGATGGGAGTTATAGGACAATATCTCTTGATTTATGAGTAAATCACCCATATAAGGCTGGATATAAGTCCTGATGTGTGCATGGAGTGAGTGGACTCTTAGAGAAATTTTTTTAGGATGTCATGGTCGATTTACATTAGTATCAGGTTGAGAAATAGTTTTGGTCAATGTGAGATGTGACCAGGGTGAAGGTCATGGGGGTTGTATGGTAAATGGAATTAAGATGACATTGTGGTTCTAGATGGGAACTAGACCCGAATTGTTGATGTTATGGTTGGGTAGAATTTAATTCCTTGGGATGATCTCTGGGTAGCTGGACAATGATTAATGAGGGTTTTGGTGAGTTTGGACTAGACCTTTTGGTCGGGGTCGAGATGAAACACTAGGTAGGGATTTCACTAAAGGGTGATAGACATGTCATGATGTTAATGATAGGAGTCCAATATGTTTCTGTATGGCCTAATGGATTCCTCTATGGGTGATGTAAGATGTATTTGAGGTTAGGGGTTTGGTCTTTAGAAGGTTTTACTCAGGAATGGTATAGTGAGTTGTGTGATGGGTTGCATGCCTACCTTATGTTGCAGGTTTATGCATATGATAGGTAACACATACTAGTGGGGGAGTGGATCCTAAGGTCCAGATCACAATGACATTCTATTGGAGTTTGATGGAAACCCCTGTGATAGATTCCTTGTGTAATTATTTGAGGCATACCTTCAGTGATATGTTCTTGGTTGCTGGAGGGGCCTTGTCGATGACTGAGATAATGTGAAATATAATTGATGGACCCTAAATTTAGTGATAAGGTAGTATATTGAGATATATCCATATTATTGAGCACTATCTGTTCAAGTATTGGTTCATGATTTAAATACAGACCTACCATTATACTTCTGGTACATGATATAGATCTTTACGATAAGGGGTAAGGAGTGGATTATATTATAGCTCAAATGATGTTATGGTCAGGCACTATAGTGGACTGACATTATGGCCTAATGTCTGTATATACCTCATAAAGTGTCACGGTGGAATTTTTAACATAAAAATCTCATCTATAATTTCTATTGATGTATTTTTCCCTCATACAAACACATTATTATTATAATATCTATTATGGGTTCTTGGTGAGATCTTACTATGTTATACACTAACTCCACGAAAAATAATTATGGTCCATCTATATACATTATGTTTAAATTTATTTTTAGACATAAAAAATTATGTGGTTCAAACTATAGTAGCAACATGGGTCTCTAATATTGGGATGAGGCCAAAGGATTGAAGTAGGGACAACATTCATGTGTTTTATTTTAAATTAGCTTATGTTGTACATAATAATCACCGATGGGTGACCAATTGTATGTTTGTATGACTAAATCCTTTTAAAATATCACTATTTATTATTATATATTATGTGTAATTTGATGTGGAAGTTTATTTATTTTATTTACACTCAATTTTATAACCCTGATTTAAGGGATTAGTCTCCACATTGTGTGGAATCTTCCACCACATTTGTCCGAATCCTCCTGCATAGGAGGAGGTATGATTGAGGCTATGTGGAACTCTATCATGGGTAATTGTTCTCGGGTCTGTTTTTATATCTAAATTAATTACATTTTAAGGCGATTAATGATATTTTGGGGAAAACTTATTATGTTTTTTTGATGAATATAATATTTATCTTTACATAACTATTAGGGTTGGTATTTGATTTGATGTTGAGTTAATAATGGTTAATTGGGATAAAGGGTCAATTGATTTTTGGAATATATATTGAGATTTATAGATAAACATGTTTATTGATATTAATATTGGTAACTAATTGATTATGGTTATATGAGGATAAGGTTTATTTTATTTTTGGGAACAATGTTGATCATGGTTTTCATGATTTTTTTGGTTTATAATTTATTAAATACTAATTAGGAAATTTATATCGTTCACCTTTTTTCAGATAAGGTTTGGTTGAATATGAGGTTAAAATCTATAAAAAATTAGTTTAACCCAAAAGACACTAATATTGAACTAAATATTTTATAACATATTTTAGTATTGTAATTTATTGAATTAAAGGTTCGGATATCATAGGAATAAATTTTTATGGTATTTCATTCAAATATTATTACTTATTATCTTTTTTCATAGTAGCCATATTTTTGGAAAATAACATGATCTGTAAGGATACATGTGAGTAAAAAATTTAATATAAAAACAAAATAAAAAACATGATATATTTGAGAGTGGTGTGCAAAAATCTCACCATTATGATTACTAAGAGGAATAAGGTTAAAGATAATTCAAATAATCATGATTAAAATCCAAATAAATTACTGGATATAATAATAGATATGAATTAATAATTTATTTATAAATCTTTATATGATATAATACATCATTTCCAATGTGCTAAAAATTTTGGAAGAGGATCCTAGGAAATTTTCATTATGGGAGTTGAAAATGGTTCAAATGTGGAATAGATCGTAATCATGCATATTATTTTGGAATAAGTGTGATGAGGTTGGATGTAAAAAAATGGAAATATTATTTCCAAACATGGACCATCAAGATTTAACTGACTCAAATTTATTGAATTTTGGCCATAATAAAATTAATTCAAATAAGAAATATTCAATGAAGAAAATTCATACCATTGTCCTTTAATCCTATGGAGCTTGTGTAGAACTAAATAAAAGTTGTATATAGTAAAAAATTTATCTATCCAAAATGAATTATTTGATTATTTGTTCTATATATGTTTAAAAGACTATTAACCAACCTTCTCCAATATTTGTGTACTTAGAAAGTGGTGTAAATACAAAGAGCTAAAAATGAATATTTACATGAATATAATAGTATTATATATAATGGTTATAAGATGATATTTCCTACACATCCTGTTAATTTTTCATTTGTTTAATTTGGAAAAACGGTCATTAATATTTACCATCTACTTAGAGTATATAATGAATTTCCAATTAGTGAAATCTCATTTCAGAATCCCAAATCAAATGTCAATGCATTAAAAAAATTGTAAACTCCCTACAGAATATACTTCTTTTATTTATATAATTAATACCATTTAGTGATAAATAACGACATTGATTGTTTATATAAATCAATGTCATAACATATACATGTTTTCAAGGAAATGATGACTTTCTTAGTCATAACCAAAAAATTAAATGTTATAAAATGAATCTCTATGTTATGTGAGTTATATTATTAAGAACAAATTAAAATTCCGAGAACACAATTTCATTGCTGTGGGGGGGGGTGAATTGACAACTTTGATATATTTAAATTTTATACATGTTTTATTTGAAATTAAAATACATTTTATGGATATATATTTATTCAATAAATATTTTTTAATAAAAAATATATATTTATTTCCTCTTATAAAATATATTATAAAATTATATTTTATGAAAAATACACATTTATATATATTATTCTAACATGATGATAGAAATAATATTTTATTTAAGATTCAAATATATTTTCATAATGTAATTTATTAATGAGATCTATTTAATGAAATAAATTAGTATTAGATATTTTATAAAGACATATTTATCTTGATACACTGAAATTATTTTTATAGTTATTATTAGGATGGTATTAAAAGAATGTTTATTATTTATGAAATAATAAAATGGTTAATTATTCGAAAAATAAATATGCTATGTTCTAAAAAAGTATATTATTTTACAATATAAGGACATTTTATTTTAATAGATATTATATAATAGTTGTTAAATTATTAAAATAAAATGAATAACAATTTTTCAATTATAATTTCACAATTAGGTGGATGATGTTATGCTAAAAAGGTTATAAATATTATAGTATGATAATAAATAATAAATTTGAATTATACTGATCATCATTATTAAATATTTTACTAACATATTATAAATGGTATAAATGTTTCAATTATTCAATAATGTTATAAAATATATATTTTAAGTGTTAATTTTTTAATACAATTTTTTTATAATTAGAGTGATATATTTGGATTTAAATTATATTTTAAAAATAAAAAAATAATACTTTGAATTCTAATAGAATTCTATTGGTTATGAATTCATATATTTCTAGGATATTTTAAGAAAAATTTATAAATATATATAATATTTTGGAATAATATAGATATAATTTTTTTTTGATATAATAGTTCAATATTTAAATTACATTTGGCTATCGATTGTGTAAATCAGTTTATATAATTTTAATATATGAATTTGAGCTCAAATAGAATTTTTATACTAAATATTATATTGGTTTTTTAAATGATATAGGATATTTTAGAAGTCCTTTTCAAGTGTATTAAATTATATTATAGATGATATATCATATAAAAATTATTCAATTAATGTTAATTAATTTTTATGTGATGAAAAATTTGAACATACTTGTCTATGACGACACACCGACTGCACAATGTTCGAAATGTGAAAGTTAATGGATTAAGTGACAATATTTGGAAGATATTGGATAATTATAAACATTAATAGGAAAATAAAGTGACTAATCAGAAATTTTTATTAATATTTATTAATATTAAATTTATAGAACAATCTATGTATCCAAATTCTTACATATTACTTCCTCATTGTAAATTTTTTTTCTTAAAATTGTATAATTACATATTCCTGAAAAAAATAATGAATTGTTTTAAATTATAAAAATTATGAATTATATATTATTCTCATAGTAAAAATTTAATTTTTAAATTCAATAGTAAAATTATTATCAAAAAAACACATTGTTTATGAAACTCTATTTAAAGTTGTAGAAAAGTGAAAAATAGTGTTTAAAATACATAAAGTTAAATAAATTGAGAAACTAGCTTAATTTATGATTATATAACATGTATATGATATGAGTTAAATTATTTAAATTTTTTTAATTGAATTCCAAATTTATTTATATTTTTAAATTAAATTACATGAATATTTTAGAGAATGATCCAAAGTAGATTATAATGTTAATAATTATTTATAAACTATTCAAAAAAATAAAACCACATATTAAGACATACTTCATTGAGTGTTTTAAAAAATATCGTCTTTTTCCATTTGAGATCCACTTTAAAAAAACGAAAATCGTAATCCTAAAAGTTTCAATATTTGTGAAAATGTAATCAAGTCATTTATATTAATTGAGAGTCATATACCCTATCCAAAAAACAAATAATATTCGATTATATATATATATATATATATATATATATTAAAAACCCCACTATAAGCCCTCCTTTACCTGTTCATAAGTCTCTGGTCTAGCCAAAAAGTACCTTATATAGATTTACACTCAGCCCAAAGGAGATGAATCAAAGAGCAAGCGAGGGGATCCAAAGCCACTTTTTTCCTTTTGTATTTAATATTTTTTCCATTAAATCTTTTTAAACTCCAAATAGTAATATAAAATGATTCTAATATATATTATAAAATTATTTTTTGATTTTTTTTTATGATAAAATACTCATTCTATCTCATAAAATACTTTCCAAAGGACTTAATTTATTAAACATTCAATTTAAAATCTCATAATTTAATTTTCTATTATCCTATTACCCATTAAATAATATAATTTAACATTAAAATAAGATTTAAATTAAAAGTATAATAATTATTATAAATTTTATGTTCTCATTAGTTTTTCCAATCATTAATTATCTTAGAAAACATCATTGAATCATTATAATTTTGTACCTCATAAGTGAATCATGTTTTTTATTAAATAAACTCATTCATGGATATTAATAGAAATGGATTTTTTGATCGAATTTTACATTAAGAATTAAAATATTAATTTTTTTGATTCTTGAATGATGAAATAGATATGATAATTTTGATGTTAAAATTAATCTTTTGATTTTATTTTTATTCTTCTAAAAAACATAAAAGCATAATGTTATAAAATTACCACTATTTACATATTCATTGAAATAATTATATACCAAGATAAAATAAAACATATAACATGAATTATTTTTAACTTATGGAACCAGTGGAATCATATATTTTACAGTTATGATTATATCTACTCTATTTTATTTATATTAGGAGGAAAATATCAAACCTACTGACATTAGAAAAATTAATCTAAAAAATTAAATTTATATGATATTTACTAAAAAAAGAATATTAATAATTAATTAAAAAGAAAAATGGTTTAAAAATAACAATATTATTATTTTCAAGAAGTTTTATAATGAAGAAAGTGTGTTCAGACTTTATGTATTGGTATTCTTGATTGAAATTTTCCTTTATTGAGTAATATACATTCTACTTTGGCTTTGTTATTCTAAGAATTTGAAAACAATTATTTGTCATTTACTATTTTATTATGGGGGTTTACATTCTTATCACATAAATTCTTCCACTATATGTTATTAAATCAAATTTTATGATCTTTATAATAGGGTTTCTTCAAAGGATTTACAATACATTTTTTTAAGTTTATATCTCATGTAACTATAATGATTTTTAAGAAATTTATTTCTCAAATATTTAATGTTGTTTTATAATATTATATACATAAAACTCATATTCCTCCCTTCATGTAATTCATGCATGTAGTTATATAATTTATATTAATTTATGGGTAAAATTAAATTTTCAAGATTATTAGTTGAAATGTATTTTTTAATGAGTATTATTAATAATACGTTCAAATAAAAGCTCCTATGTATAACATTAATTTTATGTTTCATGGAAATTACATATAATGATGATGGAATCTTTATATATCCCTCCATTTAATTGGTTAACTATTTATTATATGAATAATATATATTAGATGTAAGGAAATAGGTTATTCCATTTTAAGATAGATTATAAAAGTAATTTATGTGGGAAATAATGAATATGATGAACTGAGAATCCTTCATGAATTCCTTATGTGACTCAATAAAGGTACTTAGATTTTATGGGATAAAAAGTTTATTTCATTATTGAATGTTTGTTTCTGATCTTTTAAAAGTTAAAATATTTAATTTTAAAGAAAAATCATTTCTTAGACTTTCATTTGATCCATGGAAACCTCCATAATTATTATTTTTCCTATGTGAATGCTTATGATTTTATTTTTTAAAAAATATTTAGAAAATAATTTTTTTTATGAAGAAAACCATATTTATACACCAGTTATGAAAAAAATCCATTTTTTGTCCTTATTTATAATATGATTTATTATAGTTTTATATTCCGCATCATTTAATGTTCATATAAACCTATAAATTTTATAGAAGAACCATTTTACTAAGTTAGTTTATTGTTAATATTTTGTAATATTTCTAATGAGTTATTTTTGAATCCTAAATATTTATGGAACGAATTTATTTATGTCATATTTTTTAGAGGAATCATTTAAATAGAACTCTAAACCACATCGATTAAAGAACAATAAGGGAAAACGTATCAAAATGTGTAAGTTGATGCTTCTAATTAAATTGTTTCAAGATCTAAGAAGTGAAGAATCCAGCCATTTTAGTCAAAGTCTCTAAATAGATTTCATATTATCAATACGAATAAGATGAAAGATATCTTAATGATTATTACATATTTTTTATAATTTTCATCCTCATGTTGCCCTGAGTGCTTCTGATTATAAATTTACATCTGGTTTTTTGATTAGCAGAATTTATGGAAGAGGTTTAATTATATAAATATAAAAAATGTAATTTAATTTATTTTTTTTTATCTAGGTGAGTGAGGGTTCATATTTATATGACTAAATAAGTCATTCGAATAAACTGTGATTAATGGATTTTATAATAAGGATATAATTTTTTTAAATGATTTTGATTTATGAATTATAAGGTTTGTAGGATACAAATATTGACATTTTCTAATCAATTGTACCTAAGTTATGACTACATACGTCCTTTTTTCATTGATTTAAAGCGACATTTCCCTCAGTTTTTGTGTTATTGTTTATATTATGTCCTCTTATAAATATTTTGATGTAACATGAACACATAGTTTCCCTATATACTAACCCTAAAATTTATACAATAATCATTAATTTCACACCATTCATGTTTGTCTCTTTATATTTTTTAACTATAAAAATTTTTCCTTCTTAGTTTATTAGAAGAATAGCATTCAATGAATCGATAAAATGTCATTCATTTTATATGTTAGAATAATGGAAAGAAGTTATATTTACAAAAAAGAACTTAAATTCACCCCTTTATTAAAATATATGTAATATATTATTGGAAAACATTTTATATCAATAGAAGACTAAAAATGTTTTCCTTGCACTAAAAATATGATAGAGAAAAGTGTATTTTATTATTTTTATTTGAGGTTCAAATGTTTTGACGTTGGAAAATATAAATTCTTGAAGACCCCAAAACATTAATGGTTCTATATATTAATATTGAATTTATTTTAAGAAGACTATTTTGATCAATACTAGAGTGAAATTTTTTTTATAATGACTGAAAATAATATGATTTTGGTTATGGAAATTTCCACTTGTTCAAGAGAAGAAAAAGTTTTGTATGAATTGAACTATAGATTTTAGAACAATCTTCTATGGAAAATTATATGATATATATAATTTCAAATATATTTTAGTTAATTGGTGAATTATATATGAGGAATTTTGGAACACACAGATTTTAGAACATCATATGTTGTAGTAACCTAAAGAGCTATGATTTTAACTTATTATCAATATTTTAATTTAAAAAATGGAAAATGTTTTTCCCAATAGCATCAAATGATTATGACCATTGAAATTATCTTATATTCACCTGGGGAAAATTAATTAGATGAGGAAAAACATATTAATAAGATCATAGATTCCATTAAAAAAGAATGGTTATCAAAGGGGACTTATATAGATGACATAAAACACTTAACTAAGATAATATTTGACTATATTATTACATTACGTATGTAATATGAATGTAGGATGAGGAGATATGTTTAGAATGTTGAAAATAAAAATTTGGATTCATTTGTAACTGCTTCTATAGAAATTATAATGGGTAAAGATAAATTTATAGAAGATGATAAAAAAATATTAAAAGTACAAAAGAAAATTTAAAAATAAATCATGTTACAATAATTATAAGAAATTTGTTAGTTATATTTCATAATGTGTAAAATTTTTATATTCAATCATTTGTAAGAATAATTTAATTTATATGAATATATATAGTAGTAATGATAAAATTGAGAAGAATAGTCCTTATTAATTAATTATTTTTTAGTGTAATAAACCATGTAATATAACCCCTGATTTTACATCTTGTAAATGAAATAATGTTTTTCAAAGAGATATTAAAAAGGTAATGTGAACAAAATTTTCAATTTTATGGATACTTGGAGCATGAGTAGTCGAGACACTTCATCTAATAGTTCATCATATGAATGCGATGATATATATTTTTTGTTTTTTTTTTGATATTAGAATGAATAATCAATTCTATATAGCTAATTAATATTTTTAATCCCAAGATAATTTATAATTAAATGATAATTATCTTCATATATCATTTTATCATTTTAGTTTAATTTCATCATAAGGGGAACTAATTATTTTATCATTTATTGAGTATAGTTAACCATTGATTGAGGAAATGGAATGATTGTGTGACTATTTGTGTAAATAAAAATTCCTTGTATATGAATTTTTATTATTGTTATAATGAAGATCTTGGTTAATCCAATAAAATGAATTCAAAACAAATATTCCATGTTTTTTAATTAAAATTGGAATTATATAATAAATATAGTTCTAATCTGACATATTAATGATTTAATTTGGTTATACAATATAACTATGAGATTATTGGTTTGGAAAAAGAACTATCAAATATCATATTTTGGAATGAAAAATTTCATAAAATGTACATATAGTTAAAACCATGTAAAAAATTGGGAATATTATTTACCTCATAAAAAAATCTATAAAATTACATTATTGTTAAAAGTGAACCATTTTGTATGAAATATCTAGGCATAGGTAAAAAGAAAGAAAAATTTTCTATATATCAGGTTCAATCTTTTATATCACATAATAATTGTATTTTTATAGAATTAGTAATTGTAAAACATGAATGAGTTTGAAAAATATCGATTTTTAATGTTTTATTATATAATTCATCTTTATCCAAGAAAATTTTTCTTTCTAAAACCATTATTTAGATATTTTTATGATGTAAGGCTATTGAAGTATTTGTTACATGGATTGAAGATGTCCAAGAAACATGACATGGAATGGGATGTTATTTATAATATTTTAAATGATAAGATGTTGAAAATAAACCTTTGAAGATAGTGATAAATGTAAAATCATTTGAATATGTGATTTTTAGAATCATGGAAGTTTTTAGATTTTTAATGTTTTGTATGTTGTATATCATAGTGATAATGTCATTAGCATAATTCAATTATATGATAAAGGATACCATTCAAACATTAGAAATGATTAATGTACTACATAATGTGGTAATTGTATGTTTATTGTTACCACCAATAACAAGGAGATTTTTTAATCTCTAGAACTAATATACATTAGAATTAATGATCTACCATGCTTATGTTAAATTCAATATTAGTCATGGTTCTCCCATAAATGGTTAGGACCCTTTAAAATTAGGACAGTAGTTAAAATTTTAAATAAAGGACTCATGATAGATGTACCAGAGCATATTTTTACTTCGTTAACACTATGGGATCCTTGCACATATGTTATGAAACTTTTTAAATTCAAAAAAGGTTATATTATTCTTCAATTAATCAATGTAAAACTATAAATTTATGATATTTTCAAAAAAAACCATTGTTTATTATAATATGAATACATTATAAAAATGATTGGAATGATCAATATATCATGATCATTAGTTTGTTTTTCTATAAATATTTATAGGGTAAAAATCTCATTGGGGAATGGGTAGAATGTTTTTTTAATCTTACTTTTCTTCTTGTTTTATGATATTATATCCAAATGAATATTTTTTATAAATTTTATTTTTCCATAAGTCATTTTTTACATATTGAAAGGTATGTTATTTATATTTTCTATATAATTTTATTAAATAATTTAAAATTTCAATGATGATTTTTTAATAATTTATAAATATATATATATCATTTTTTTATTTTAGGCCATGATGGTTATAAAATATAAAATTTGGACATTTAATCATGGCCACATGGTTAAGATAAGGTAAGTATAAACCATGTGAAAACTACATTTGTGAGTCTATAATTTTTATTGAACTTATAACATAGACATTATATGGTTTCCTATATCATTCACCCTGCCCATGTGGGGTGTCCAAATATTCTAGTAGAGGAAAATTTTTAGGGAATGTGTTGGAAAATAGTTCGGACAAACCATGTGTTGTGTTGAGGTACATAAAAAATTTTAAAATTACAATGTTATCTTAATTAAATTAAATGTTTAATGTGTTAATTTATTCTAATTCCCTATTAGACATTCGAACAACTCTAATGGGGATATTGGTGCCTGAGAACTTCCTTCTCCAACTCCCTCTAAGTGGATTATTTCTTCCTTATTTCCTTGTGTGGTCATCTTAGGCTAGGTTTCCTCCCATTTATCTCTCTCTTATTCCTGAATTTTTCTTTCCCTCTCTATGGAGGGATGATTCTTAAACCCTAGGTTATTTACATCGACCAATTTTTTCCTTGTTTTTCTTAGGATTCAGTTTTATATCGTCTTGTGGGGTCCCATTGACTTAGATGAGATATCATTGGGTTTCAAATTTTTATGTTAGTCAGTTCTTCATTAATTTGATGTATATTGTCAATGTTCAAGACATTAATTTGGATACTATAATTTTATTGTTGTTTTATTTTGTGTTTCATTATATTATAGATTAATAGACAATGTAAAATGATTGTAATGGATGAAATTTTCCTATTTCTCGTTTTTCATGTTTTATTGGCCTTTTCTTTTATGTTTTCTTCAACAAATATTGTTTTTAATTTTTTTTGAAAATTGTAGCACAGAAAATTCTCTTTTTATCAAAAGAAATATTTTATTTATTGATTTTAGAATTATCAAGGATGTTTCAGTCTTCTGACTGGGTTTCCCATAAATTCATAATGACATTTTTGATTTAAAAATATGTTGAAAATATTTTAATTACATTCATTAGTTTTTTAAAATAGATTATACCCTTATCCATTAATATATATACACTATTTTTACACATTCACATAATTTTAGATGAATATATAACGTCGATTCAGTGGAATATATACATATGTATATTGAGGTGCATATCTAGGAAATTATAAATGGTAGTTTTGGAATATAAATGATATTTTTTAGAATTGGTTTTATAGATGACATATATAGAGTTCCAGTGAAAAGTAATGGTAAACACTTTGGAAATGTTATTGATGTTTGAATAGTTTATTGAAAAATTGTTTTGAATGAGAGGTGTTTCCTTGGATATTATTTCAAACAATCAAAATGAAAAGTCTTGGTATATACCATTGGATGTTTTCAAAACTTGAACACTCCTATTGGAATCCCTATAGCATAGGGTGTATCTTTTCATAGATGAAATTAGGTGGTTTGTTATACCTAAGAGATAGTTTTAAGCGTGAACTAGATTGTAGTTTTATTTTATGGTAACCAAACCTCAATTTTTTTCATAATTCAAGAGATCCTATGCATAATAGTGAGTTTCCTGACACAATTTCTGTTTAGTCCATTACTAGTTAGAGTATATCGAAAATGTTAAGAAAATGGCAATGGTGAGATGTTTCGTCGATGAGGCTAGTAGAGAGTAGCCAATTGGTTTTTGACTATGTATCACCTAAAAGTGGAGACTAATTATTCCGAACCATGTATATCTATGTTCTCTTCAAATGGTTTATAGGTCCACTTATACTAACTATTTTATATTTTCAATAGTTTCCCTCTATTAGTGGGACATTATAAAATGATTTCACTGTGATGCTTTTGATTGGTAACTTATACATTAGAACTTGTTTATACATACAATACTTAAAACAGTTTTTATATCACTTATTATTTTTATTATACTATTTATATTTTCCATTAAATTATTCATTTGAAACATGAATCATATTATCAACAGGTTTTTAGAATTTTTTATTTATTTAGAAACTGTTTTTGAAAATAACCAGTGAAACTATTTTGAGTAGAGTATCTCTTTTATTAAAATGTTGGGGTGAAAGTGAAAATTTTATTATTAAATTAAAGACCTATTTTTATTAGGTATAGGGAAACCCATTATGTATCCTAAAGTCCCAATGGCATGAAATACCATCTACATGGCCTGAAATGCCATATGTAGTCCAAAAGTGCCCTCATATTAATAATATTGCTACAGTACCCAGGAAGCTAAAGTACCTTCTATAGTACCACCGCTACTAAAATTACTACTATAATACCTTTTTCAATATAGTTCCACTCATGATATAGTTTTGATCCTTCTAAAATAACTTCGGATATTTTTTCCTCCCAATATTTTATCTTGGGTCTTTTGGATTCCTAAAAGGATCCTTTACCACTTGGGTACTATCTCATTGGTAGTAGAATCATCATATTGCATGTTTTAAAATGAGAGTAATATATTATTTTTGTATATCCTAATATTAAAAATAAAATTAAATGTTTTTCTATTTGATTTTAATGAATATAGAGTAGTTTCTCATTGGAAATACCCAATGGTAATTTGTAATCTCATTCATATATCTTAATCATTTTCACATTTAAATTTCCATATTATTATTTATTATCTCTCATCATGTCTTCTGGTTCATCTAGTCGAGTAGTGAATCATATAGTCTTAGAGAGGCATTTATATTTTACATTATTTTTTATTCTATTTTTATTTATCAGAATGGACACTAAGGATTTACCAATTTTTATGGATGGAGGAAATCATTACATGTTGGTGGTAGAAGAAAATATTTGGGAAAAAAAATCTACCATGCAAGAGAGGGTTTTCAAAGGGTGAGGGAGGATTTTTATGATTTATTCTGTTAACTACTTTCATAGATTTTTTATAATGTTTCGATTGTATTTTCTTTTCTATCGAATACAAATACGATTTATGGATGGGCTGTGCCAAAATTTTATGTATTTTGATTTTTTTTCTTATTAATTATTTAATGGTCAAAATCATGAACATGTGGTAATTCCTTATATTAGAGGAACATGTGAAATTATATTGGGAATTTTAATGCTCTTCAAGCCCTTTCACATTTAATTTTATGCAGTCAAAATGGGATAAATTAGATTACATCATGATAAAATGGCATTAGAGAAGTATTTCCGTTATTTTCTTCATAGGAATTATAGATCTCTCATATTTTTCCCATATAAGTTGAGATGTTAGATAGATGAAGAAATTATTGTTGGGATCCAGAGGTAGATTATTGGTTAGTTACTTATTAAGATCACTCATGAAGAAACCAATTTTACTATGTAATTTTGGGATTTTGATTACGAGTTTTCATTTTAGAGATGAAATAGGAGTTGAGATGGTGGTACACAATGAGATAAAATGGATCAGTAATCCACATGAATCCCATTTATAGGGTTATATGTTACTATCTACGATGGATTCATGGTTCACACATATTCTACCATGAATTGTGGTCAATACATACCTGACCATAATTCCATTATTATATTGATACATGTTGTTGTTTACAAGTCAAATGATTTTTTAATAAAGTGAGATAATGGTTTTGGTAATTTAATGTGTGTTTCAAATAATTTTTTAAGATTTTAAAAATATATGAGTTTTTTTCGGTGTTGTGTTAAGTTGTTAAAAATTTTTTATATTTTAAAACGGGATCATTTTTATGGGTAAATATCTTAAAGTAGGGTTTTATTGTTCATTGTATCAAAAAAAATTTTTTAAAAATGGGAATCCAAGTGTTACAATTTCCAAGGGTGTTTTTGAAATTTATTTTCAAATAAATATGGTTTCCTAAAATTTTAAAATGTATTGAATAATTAATGGGGTGATAACAATATGAATTTTCATTATTATTTTTGTTTTGAAAATAGTGTATAGGTTAATTACCAAAAAAAATTGAAATTTATTTTTTCCATTTGGTATTTATAATTTTAAGTTTTTTTATCAATTTCTAAATAGGTGTTTGGAAAAAAAATTAAGTCTTGATGGTTGAATTTCAAATGTGGGTGAAATGTTTTCATGGAATACCTAGAAAACGATTTTTGGCCATTCGAATTAAATGTTAGTGAATTTTAAATGGAAAATATGACGATTTTTATAGATTCTTTCATTTTTGTGAGTTATAATTATATATTTAGTCCAATATTTATTATCAGAACATTTCATTTGTATTGGGAATCATGTTTTTATGGATTCATAATTCCATTAATTTCAGTATTCCCTATAAGGGTCTTGGAAAAGTGTTGATGGTCAGTATCTATGATGTATTACTTCATGTAAATGTGAAGATTCTTTTCATGAATTGGTGTTGGCTATTATATTCTTCTGGTTTAGTCTTGGTGTGTTTGAGGTGATTGAGGTATTTATGATATTCTTAATTTGCATCCTTTTTGGTATTTCACTTGATAAATCATTAGGATGTGATGACTGCCTTTGTCAAAATACAATTTGATCAAGCACATTCCTCAGTGCTGATTTCCATTCATTATTTTGGGATGTATTTGGTGATTAATTACAATGACTCAGGAGGTGTTTTTATTTTTTTGGTCACCTGGGTTCATTTAGGGTTGGTGTTTTGAGATTTGATCTTATATTTTACTCCCTTGACATGAGACAGAAGATCCTGTTGATTCTATTGAGGAATGTTGTTTTGGGAATTATCAATCATATATTCTCTTCCAAATTTATTTGTCTTCTTCTTGTTGACTTAATTATGGGTGGTATTCCATCATGTTTATGGGTTTTACATGTGTTTATGGTTTTTTAGGAGGATCATTTCATATGAAATCATGAATTTTGGGGAAATTATTTTAGGATTATAGGTTAACGATAGAATATCTTTGTAGCCTTCTCTATTTTTTTTATAATTATTATTCACTTTGGTTTTCTATTTTTTGTTACATCAATTTTTGATGTAGTATAACCTATATTCCCCCTTCTGTTAGGAAATCTCATTTCAATGGATGTATCGCCTTGGTAAATTTTCTATCTTGATATTGTGAGTTTGTTTTTGTCATCTTTTTGTGCATTATTTCTCATGTATTTTGGATTTCTCTAGAACTCATGATTATTTTCTATATAGGAAATCAATCTTTTACTAGATTCCTATTATAGTGAAGATAAACTCGTAGAAGTATGTCATGGTAGACTTATTTTCAAATATTTTTTGATTGGGTGAATCCTTAATCATACCCTAACCATCCCTAATCATAGTGGTTGGGTTCTCCAAGATGGTGGTTTGTGTGATATATACTCATGGAGATCCTGATTACACTATGATCATTTTCTTTGGAGATTTTGACTTTATTGGTCTGGGTGTTCCTTGTTTTTGGGATGTGTTTAGAGAGACATGAGTCAATCTCTTTCCATTATCCTTTTGGTGGTTTCTATTCCTTGATCTCATTGAATATTTACTATGAGTTTTATTCCATTTTTAAGGATGCTCGCATATACTAATTTTGATTTTCTAGGTATTTTGTCTTGATGTATATGTGAGTGTTGGTTCAGGTTCTTTGTCTTTTGGGACTAAAGTATGGATTGGTTGAAAATCCTTTCATATGTCTTGACCAAATAGATTTCTTTGGAAATTACTGTGTAGAATGCATCATGTTGTATAAAATTAACACATAATGAAAATTATTTATTAATAATTAATTATTTATTATACATACATATCCTTTTTATATAATTTTTTGTTGAATATTATTTTAAATTATAAATGTTGGGTTTTTTCGCAAAGGCTCTTGGTTTGTGTTTATTCAGTAGAAACTCGGGAAAACCATGATGGTTCATGTAAAATTTATATAGAACTGACTACATGTCCATTAATTATTTTCCCTAAGATTACTCCCTTATAATGGAGGTTATCTAGAGCATCCAATTGAGGTGAACGGTTTGAACACATTTTGTGCAACTATATGAACAAACAGTGTGCAGTCTCATAGTGCCTAAAAATTTAAAACTAATCTTTTCAGTGAATAACTTCTATCCTTAAATGTTTATCTTTGTCCCTATCTCTTATTTCACGTTGAACCCATGCCACGGGGGGCTATTGGTACATGAAACCTCCAATCTCTCCCTCCACCCATATTAGAGATTTCCTCCATATATCATTCAGAGATAATATCATTTTGGGTGTCATGTCCATTGTCACTCCATTCTAAAACCTTTTTTATTCCCTCAATGTTGTGGGAAGTTGTAAAAACTCAAGGTAATTCTCATGGTAAAATTTATGTTGTGTTCATTATGTCTATGGTTTTGTTCTATTAATCGGGGTTCCCATTACTTTTTTGAGATGATATTGGTCCACACACATCAATGGCATCATATCATTCGTTAGTTGGAGGTGGGTTACCTAGGTTAAAACATTTATATGGTAAACATTAATTTTATGAATTTTTTATTGGGAGTGTGATTATATTTTAATGTAAATATATCAATGAAAAAAATTATGACAGATGAAATTGATTTTTTTATGGTATCATTGTTTTACCAAGATTAAACCACATATTTAGCCATAGTTTTTCATTAATGAACCATGTTTCTATATATTTTTTTGGGTGTATATGATTCTATGTGTAAATGGTGCTTTTCGATGAAATGGGGTATTGATGAAAAGTGTTTTTCCAAATGACATTTACCAGATTCCGACGACAAATTCTTGGTCAAAAACATAGATATGTGATTTGATGTATTCCTTGGTTTTGGAAAATGGATTTCAAAAGGGATATGTTCCAATATAAATGAGTTTCAACCAAAAACCTAATAATGATTGAATGGTATATTCAGTTGTTTTCTCAATGTGAACAACCCCAAGGAATTTCTCTAGTCTAGAGAGGTTCTTCACATGGATTGTGATTTGAGGTGGGCTAGGAAGATGATATGGATGTATGTGTGAAATCAATTATTTTTTTCTGTTATGGAAAAATAATCTCTATTTTTTACTAATGTAACAAGATCCTTGGAATCATAGTGATGTTCCAGAGAGACTTTATATTTATTCTTGAATTAGACGGAGAAGATCACCAACAGTATGAAAATTGATATGTTGAGTTGTTCATCTGATGATGCTAGTGAAGATTTTCCAGATTGTAATTGACTATAAAATCTAATTGAAAATATACCATATGTTTTTGAATTGAGTGCATCTAGGGTATACTCTCATGGTTCCTATGAACTCCCATGTTAAATATTATACATGTATTTTTTGCCTATTTTTTGATTCACATAATAAAAAGAATTCACTATGATAATTTTGACTAGTAACATATAAATTAGCAGTTATTTATATCTTTTATACATTCATCTATTTTTTATCTCATTGTGATGTACTTTTTACCATTTTGGCTTCCATTGAAATTAATATTTTGTCACCTTATTCTTCTCATAAATAGTTTTTTCGAAACCCATTCATTATTTGGAAACTATTTTGGAGAATAAAATGGGAAATAGTTTTTTAGTAGAATCATCATGTTTCATTGGTTTAAATGAAAGGAATATATATATATATTCAAAATATAATGAAATATTTTTCCCATTAAATGTATGGTATAAGTAGTGGTTTCTATTTTTCCATCCCTAGTCATATTTTTATGATAAAACCTATATCTCTATCATATATCAGGTTCTAGTTCCAGAATATCCTTTATTCATTCCCACTTGGTGGAGTGGTGTTTTTTAGTAACTAAGAAATAATATAGTCGTAGGGAGGTCGGTATGGTTTTTTTTTTGTTTTTTTTTATTTTTTCTTTATTTTATTTATAATTGTAAATTTAGAACTTTTTACGGTTGGAGAGTTTCTATTACTTTTGGTGGGAGAAGTGAAGCAATTATTGGGGATTAATTATCTTTTCCTAAATTTTTTCGGGAGGGTGAGGGATGTTTTTAGTTCTCTCTTATGGTTACTAATTTCCATGTTTTGATATTTGGTTTTTTTCCAATTTATTTGTATCTAGTGTGGACGTCCGACTTATGTATGGGTCATGTTGAAATTTCAATTAGCTCTAATGATACATTTCATAATTATTTAATTTTGTAAATCATTTCCACATGCTATTTACATGATGAATAGTAACATTTTCTAGCACTTGGGGATTATTAATGCCCTTTGGTCCATGGGGTATGATGACTCAAGTTTCCAACAGAGGGTCTATTCTGGTTGGTTTGTGAAAAAATTTCATTAGAGTAGGAGTCGAGTTATTTTCTCTATAGAAACCTTATCTCTATCGCATGTATCCCTTATTATTTCAGATGTCTGGTAGATGTATATATTATTATTTAGTTTCATGAGGTAGTTCATGGTCTTGTTTATTATCACCACCACTCATTAAAAAACCTGAGTTTCTAGTGGATGTTGGGATTTTTTGATGAAAGAGAGTTTATATTTTGTTACATGGAATGGTCACACAGTAGGGTAACCCACATATACCCTGAGTACATGGGTTTTTATTACTCTCGAGGATTGTTTTGTGGTTGAAACGGGGTCCACTAAGCCATTTGGTAAAAGCTTTCATGGTCACTATTATCTTTTTTGTGGGTTATGTTGTTTGTTAACGTTTAAATGTGTTTCAACTAATGTGAAATTAATGGTTATTGATTTTAAAGAGGTATTTATTAAATATTTATATATTTTAAAATTGGGAATGTGTCTTTCAAAATGGTTTAATATGGTTTAAATAATTTTATAGTTTTAATAGTAGAGTTCGGTGATGGGTAAACATCCTAAAAATATATTTTTTTTTGTTTTTCTATCAAAAATATTTACTAAAAATTTAGAATTTTTGGTTTCCAAAATTTATATGGGATTTTCAAAATATATTTTTAATTAATAGGGGGATCCAAAACGTGAATAAAAATTTTATAAATTAAAGGGGTTATTAAAAATATGTACTTTATGAGGGTAATTTCCAAAATATTATGTTAAGTGTTTCCTTTCTATGTGGGATTTATAAATTTATGATCGGTCACCTTATATCAATCTAATGATAAAAAAATTCATCAAAATCATGTTTTTTTCATTTTCAATGGGTTAAATATTTTAACGGTTTGATTCCAAAAATAAGTTTTTACTATTAAATTTCAATAATGTATATTTTTAAGGGAGAAGGATAAATTTGTTAATGATGTTTTTGTATATATGAGTTATGTTTCTATTTCTGGTTTCTCACATATAATTGGATAATTTTATTTGTATTAGGAAGATTGAATTGTTGGACTTATATTCCATGTAATTTTTGTATTCCTTATAAGGGACCTTGTAGAGTGTGGGTAGTTGTTCTCTGGGATTTCTTCCTTTGTGTATAGTGGATAATCGGTTTGGGAATTGTTGTTGGCTATTATTATATGGTTTAGGATTTGGTATATTGAGTTTAAAAAGTTACTGGGGAAATTCAGAATTAGCAACTTCATTAGTATTTCCCTTGACAAGTCCATCGAGACTTAAAATTATTTCAGTGATCATCCATTTTTATGAGGTGCTTGGATCACAGTTGATAATATTTCTTTTAATGGGAAAGTATTGGGAGAGTGGTTTGGATGACTAGGAATTATATTTTATTTTAATGATCATTTGGATCTACTAAGGGTTGGTTTTTTGACTTTTGATCACATATTTTCCTCTATTGACGTGAGACTAGAGACCATATTGATCCAGTAGAGGCTTACTATTTAGGGAATTTTCCATTATTTCTTATCTACACATTCTGATCGGTTGGATAAGGTTTCCTTTATTCATAGTAGTATTCATTTTTGTTTTTTGTTTTAACAATGGTTTACAGTTTGGGGTGGTGCTTTTTTTAGATATCTTGAATATTTGTTAATAGTTTTGAGGATGGTTTAGTGTCAATGGTTTCTCTTGGAATCTTTATAAAGTTTTTTCAATTTCTTTTTCCATAGGGTTATATTTGTGACATTAATTTTTTATTTGGCATATTGAATATTCCTTTTCTTATTTTAGGGATCTAGTTTCAACAAATATATTATTTGTGGAATATTATAAAACATTTTTTTGTGAGGTTCCGGTGTTTATTGTTCCATTTATCGTTTCACATATATTTTGTTTTTTATGAGGACTCGTTAATTTTTTCAGTCTTTTGAAATTATATTTTGACCGGAGTATTAATATAGCGAGGATACCACAATATAAGGATCTCATGGTGAACCCAATTCATAAGGATTCCTGATGGGGGGATTCATCACTTTCACTCTAACAAACACAAATCATAGGGGTTTGGTTTTCTAGGACTATGGGTATTTTAATTGATTATTGTTGAGAAAGAAAGTCCATTATCACTTTGTTCAGTGATATATATGTTAGGGGTTTTGGGTTCCCTTATTAGGATGGTTTTCTAGAGTGATGAGAGTCATTCCCTTTCCATTATTCCATTTAATGGTTTGAGTTCCATCATCTGGTTTTCCATTTCATAGAATGTTAGTTTTATTTTTTATGATGACCACTTATTCTTGTATGGGATGTTAAGAATATGAGGTTTTAAAGGAAGGTGAGTGTTTGTTGTTGGTCTTTAGGTTTTTTATATCTTGTCTTTTGTGGTATTATATCCCTTCTACTGTCTTGATCAACAATATATATTTAATCTTTTGGGGGCCTCAAAGTTTCATGGTGGGGATAATTTCCACTCATAGACCACATTTATTGATTATTAAGAAATTTTTATTTATATTTACCACCATTTATTAATTTTTTGCCAAATTGAATATAAAATTTTAAATTTGGCCTTTTAATGAAAGGGGCATGGTTGGTACACAGTTTGTAGAAACCATGTGAAAACCCTGTGAGTGATTCTATAGTGTTTACAACATGTAGTACATGGAAGAATCTCATATCCCTAACCTTATTAACTACTTTTGGGGGGTTTCTAGATCCTATAGTTGAGAATAATAAATATCACATGGTAGGGACAACTATTTTTCCAAACCATGTGCAGTGTCACGGTGCCTTACAATTTAATTTTTTTTACATTCCTTCAATTTATTTAAAAATTAAATTGGTTTATTTCTTCACATATCCTCTTTCATTCCATACCCATGCCTTTGGGGTTCTCAGAACACATTCTCTTGCTTCCCCCACCCTTCATGTAGCTTATTTCTTCCCTGTTTCCCTATGCGATCATCTCAGGATGGGTTTTCGTCTCCTCTATTTGTCCCTCCATCCTAATTTTTCATTCCATCATAGTAGTGTGAGGTTTTTTTAACCCTACGTTATTCTCATGGTATTATTTTTAATTTTTTCTTATTTCAAGGGTTTTATTTCATCATTCAGGGCTCCTTAGACTTTGATGAGATGGTATTTATTCTCTCACATCAAAGTCATTGAGTTGTTCTTAGACATGAGGTTGGTTATCTATGTTCATGACTTTGATTTGAAAACAATAATTTCTTTATTATTTATTTGGCTTTTTCCTTTAATTATAATGTAAATTTATCATGTAAAATGGTTTTGATTCATGAAATTCAGCTCTTTCATGTTTTCACTGTTCTATAAGGCTTTGTCCATGGGTTTTATTCAATGTTGAATGTTTTTTTTGAAAAGTGAATCATAACCATTGATTGGATTGTCTTATAAAATTATTTATTAATAAAATTTGGAAATATAATAGATTTTTTGGCCTTCCAACTAGGTTTCCATTAATTTCAAAATGTCATGTTTTATTTCAAATCATCATAAAAGTTATATTCATTCTCGTAATTTATATTTAAATTAATCATACCTGCATATCCACATCTATACATATCCACTTTTTACATATTTAAAAAAATTGGTGAGAATATGTATAAGTGGTAAAGTGGTATTTATACTTATATATATTGGGGTGTATATGTTACAATTTTTAAGGGTTCTTTTTTTAATGTAATCGTTATGTATTAAAAGTGGTATTCTAAATGACTAATATTTAAATCCAAGTATGAAGGTATATTTAATACCCTGTAAATATAATTTCTTTTCCATTGTTTTTGTAAAATTGATTACTAATTAAAGGTGTTACATTTGAAATTATTTTGAATCCTAAAAATAATAGTAACATATTGGTACCTTTGCATGATTTCTCAATGTGAGAACCCCTATATAATCCCTAATATCTTGGGAGGGTCTTTGTGTGAAAGGTTATGGGTGGTGGGATAGGTATTTGTGATGTTTATATGTGTTAAAATATTTATGTATAATATTACAGTCACATAACATCCTTCTAATACTAAATTCATGGGATAATAGAAATATTAGTGAATATTTTGAAATATTTTATATTTACGTTCAAATTAGGCAGAACAAATCCTACATGATATTAGAATCTCCATTGTGGATAGTTCCACTGATGAGGCTAGGGTGGAGAATCATGTTGTTTATTAAATTTGTATTGAATTGTTATGTCGATCAATATATCATAATAATATAAATATATGTTCTCTAAAATTGGTGGCTAGGATCTCCAATGATGACTATTTAACTTGTATTTCATTTTCCCTGATTTTGTGGAAGTTTAAATAATTATTCCATTGTGATAATTTTAACAGGAAACTCATGGATTAGAACTTGTTTATACATACCATATAGTCTTCTATGTTGTAATTCCTTGTGTTATGGTTTCTAACATTTCTATTCCTATTAAAATGAATATTTTTTCACATGATTCTTGTTATAAATGGATTTTTTGAATTCCCACAATTCATTAGAAATATTTTTTTTTAAAAAAGTGAAATGGGTTTTGAGTTGCAAATTCATGTTATTTAATTTAAAATGAAAATTAAATAATAATTTTATTTAACAATATTTTCGAAAAAATATGAATTGGTTTTCTATTTTATGTTATGGAATAGGGAATTGGTTCCATTTTTCTATCCCTAATTTTAATTTTTATTCTTATGCATATATCTCTATTTTTTTCTCAGTTATAGGTATAGATTATCTTTTATTCATGTCCATGGGGTGGTTTTCTTTTTCTTGTTGGATGTTGAATCATAAAGTCATATAGATGATGGTATATTGTAATTTTTTATTTAAATTTTCATTATTGTATTTTCCATAGTGTCTTTTAATATTTTCTATCGATAATGGGTAGCAATTTCTACTAAGATAAAAGATAACCTATTGGAGGGGTGTCTTTTCCTTGTGGGGAGGGTGATTGGTGGGTGAGGGTTGTCTAAGTTGCTCAATGAAATTTACTAATTTTATAGTTGTTATATGAGGTTTTTGATCTACTAATTATTCTATATAGATAACTGATGACATATGAATTGTTCGTGATTGAATTTTATATATTTCATATTACTATATTATCTTATTAAATTGGGGAAATGTTCCTATGTGGTGTTTCATTGATTCCATGGAAATTCTGTGGCTTTTTCAGATTATGAATTCCATTATATACCTATTTTAGTATGGGTCAAGCATAATATAGAGGTAAAAATCAGGATTTTTCATGAAAAAATGGTATCATTATAGGAATTCGGTTCTTCTATCCATAGTATCAATTTCTCTCTCATAAGTGGCCCTTTTTATTGGGGATATCTAGTAGATGAAGATAATATCATTGGGGTTTAGGAGGTATTCCATTTGTATATGACTAATCACCATCGCTATTGATGAAGCATGGCATTCAAGGGTATGTTGGGATTTTTATTTTGAGTTATTATTTTTTGATGAAACAAGAGTTGATATGGTGGTACATGGTGAGCTCACATGGATTGGTATCTCATGAGACTCCTTCATACATGTTTTTGTGTTACTCTTCGTGACAATTCTATTATTGTAACATGGTCCACCAAGACATGTGTTCAGTTCATGAACATCTAGTGGATTATTCATTTTCGGTTTTATATTGTGGGTTATAGGTAACAATATTTTTTTATAGTTTATTTTTTTTCTGGATTTTAATGAGGATTATAAGAATTTTTTTATGATTATAAAAATGGGCGTGTATCATTCAAAATTGTTTTATGTGGTCAAAGTTATTTATTAATTTTAAAAGGTGACATTTTTTATCGTTAAATTTCCTAAAAAATGTTTTTATATTATTTTTATTGATATTCATGTTAAAAAATAAAGGGAATATGGTTATGAAAATTTACAAGGGTGTTTTATAAATTATATTTCAATTAAATTGTGGTCAAAATTTTCTAAAAAATGATTAGTTAATGTAAAAGGTGATTCAAAGTAAGTCCTTTAATGAAATTCATTGGTTTTGAAAATGGTTTTGAGTCGAATATAAAAAAATTTATGTAATGTGGTGTTTTCCATGGGGTTTTATAAATTTATAATGGTCCATATAATTTCAAACCCATGTTTAGAAAATCTATTGAAATCTTGTTTATTTGATTTCTGAAGGGGGTGAAACATTTTCAAGGTAAATTTTGATGTTGATTCTTATACGGCCCCAACCATAAACATTACTTAATCTTGAGATAATTTTATAATATGACATTAAGTCACATTAATATCTTTTTCAAGTTTAGAGAATTAATTAATTATTCCATAAATATAACATTACATATCAAATATTACAATGTAGACACTTCTACTCTATCAAAATTTTCACAATAATTAAACTCCTTAAATAAAACAAGAATTATTTTCTTGATAAAAATCATCTTGAATTATTACTTTCTCTTACACTTCATTAAACCATGTGAAAAAATTTCTTAAAAATGGGAAGAGCATTAAAATATTTGTAAGGGATATTAAATATTGAATGAAAACATTAGTCCATAAATATATAAAAATCAATAATATCATACATTTTACTCATAAAACATAACCTCCTAAACATACCTCATGAACTAATAAGTTTTCTGAATAAATCATAGAAATCATAAATAATAATGGAAACTTGTGTCATCAATAACATACTTACATTTTATCTTTCATAGCCACATAGGGAAAAACCTTATGGGTTACATTTTAAATACCCACCATAGTATAATCCCTAAATTTCTTAGGAGTAACATTAAAGTTTACCTCATTATTTGTTACCTAATGCATTGGAGAGTTATCACGGGATCACCATCCCTCAGTTTATCATGGAACCATCCCTATACATAAGAAACTCCCAAGAACGATAACAAAATCATAAAGCATAAACAAGCATAACAAGAAAAAAAAATTCCACAGTGTAATGATAAGACTTCATATCAAGATAATGATATAGTAAATGTATTATCAAAACCATTTTCAATACCAAAATACATAAAAATGAATGTGGTGTTTACTATTGTTTTTTAAAAACATTAAAGAGAAATCCAAATATACAATAATTATCTTGTTGGTGAAAAGGTTATTGTTTCCATGTATGTTTAAAAGAAACCTTTCTTTACTCATTTAGTAAAACCATTCATTAAGAAAATATTCCTTTTGAAAAATGTTAAATGAAATTAAATGTAAAAGGGGTTAATTATACACCATATAAAATAAGGTCCTATATAAATCAAAATATGCTTCCATGAAAGGTGATTGAGACAAAGTCCTTTTCAAAGATCATATACAAGGATTAAGGATAAATAAATGACATAATTATGTGTGAAATATTTTAATACACCCAATATATTTTGATATTCAGTATAAAAAAACCATAGTTCATTTACAAAAATTCTGGGAAAAACAAAACCAATTAAAAGTTTATTTAACCCAACGAATGGAAATTGAGTTGCGATTTCCCTTACAAAGCTTGTATAAATGAGGTAAGAGTTTGTCAATGGCGTTATTATGTGTTGAAATATTATATCCCTACAAAGGGAAGTATAAAATAGAAAAAATATAAATAAATATTGATTCCACATATAATCATTGTTTAATAAAATCAACACTGTATGTGTAAAACCCAATGAATGGAAATTGAGTTTAAAAATTCCCTTACAAAGATCAGTTTGTTATATAATAGATTGATTATGTTTATTAAATATAAATAAAAATAAATAAATTATATATAAAATATATTATATCAAAATTTATATATCACAAAATCATAACACAACACAATCAAGAATTAAATGATCAACAAAATGAATGGAAACTGGGTTAAAAAGTTCCATTATAATGATCATTTTGCAAATGAAAATTATTGATTATGTGTATTCTATATAAATCCAAATAACTTAATTTTAAATACTATATAAGATATAAAAAGTCATTTCTAACATAATCATAGCATGACATGATCAAGTAGTAGAAGATCATAATAAATAATGGAAATTGGGTTAAGATGTTCCCTTACCTTGAATCCGACTTATCCCATTAATTATTAACTTTAAAAATTAATAAACCTAGTTTAATTTATAATTTTCATCGAAACATTTAAATTTCTATGATTTATTTTATATCACTTATTACCAATTTATAGAAATTTGTTATTTATTTGAGTTCATATCAGATGTTTTGTCGATGATCAGTACTTGAGTCCAAAATGAACTTGTATTGATACAAATTATCCATTGGTCATAATTACATTATATCTAGATTAATATTCATGATTTAAATATCATATATATCTAGTATAAATTTATTTATAATATTTAATATCATTTGGAGATAAGAAGTGAAATCTACCGTTCATGGAGAAGTTAGTCGTACGTACACATGAACGCTACTTTCATTTCGTTGTCATGTTAAAAGAATAAAAAATAAATGATACGTATATATATATATATATAATAATTTCAATATAATATATATGATATATATTTTACATAAAGGGGTCCTAGCTATATAATAATACTAACCTTATATATTCCATATATGGAATGACCGAGTCATAACACTTTGATGGGGATGTAGTCCACACTTCCTCAATTGAAATTATTATATTTACACATTATGGAAAGAATAATAGTATGTTGTAAATAAAAATTACATAAGAATAGGGACAAAATAAATATAATATATATCATATATAAATACATTGCAATAATAATGTCCACCGTGAGCGGTGTTTGAAATAAATTAAACAATCATTGTTTCGTGAGGAAGTAGTTATTCGTACAAAGAAACAGTATGTTCGTATCCATTAGATGGGTATGTGTGTAAGTTTAGTTCAAATACATTCCATAAAAACATCCTAATATATTGATAATACTAGGTTAGTTATGTAATAATTGAATATGAATATCATTGGGATTGGATATGGAAAAAAAGGAAAGGAACTTGATAGAAGAAGTTACCACTAAATCGAGAAACATCTATTGATTTGAGTGAAAATGATTTCATGAATAGCCTTCATCCCAACATATATATTCTATGAGGAAAGAAGGGATGTTGGGAGATTATTTTAGTATATGTTGGATGTGTCAAGGGGCTAACTATATAGAGAAATTAGAAAAAAATTCTGTTTTGAATTAAAATGAAGTATTTTGTACTATTCATTAAAACATGAATTTCATTTGAAAAATAGATAAATTTCAACGAAGGAAAATTTTGATGTCTCGATTCTAAAGAAGAATTTTATTTTATCAAATAGAACATATAAAATTGAAAAAAATCTATTTTTAAAATGGGTTCTCCCTGAAAAGGTTGTACAACTAGCTTATTAAAATATTAGTGTATTTTATACTTAAAATTGGATTCATTCTCCTTTTAATCTTGTAATATTTATTGGATAAATGTAAAAACTATTATCAAATATGTAAAATCATAATATAGTAAATTTTGTTCATTCCCTCCAATTCAACAGCTAGAAATTGAATACCATTAGAAATAATTATAATATTATAATATTATTATTTTTTGGTATAACTCAACATTCTGTGCAATGTAATATTTCGGAGAAACCCGTTGTTCCGTGTCGAGTACACTATTGGAAAAAGTGCCCCCTTTCACATAATATTAATACATTTTTCATAAAAATTAATATATATTAAAATTTATTAATATATAATTACTTGGGATGTTATATCATTCCCCCGTTTTGGAAATTGCATCACCTTTATTGTATAATTAGACATGGAAACTGTCACGAACCAAATCTGGTCGCCATCAAAACCGGTACCCGAACCGGACCGTAACAATGCCCGTAGGGCGTTCCTGATCCCCACGGGCTGGCACAAGTGCCCGGGTATCATAATATGATGTTTGGGAACGATTTACCCAAGTTCATAAATATTAAACAACAAACAAACTCAATAAAACGAATCTGAATTTTTCAACTAAAACCATCTTTTACAAAATTCAGAACTGAATTATATATTTTAAAACAACACAATAAGACTATAAAAAGGTAAAAAATTAAAATTAAATGGCCCAAGATGTTAAACATCACATAACAACCCACTCACATATTACATAATACAATTTTCATAAACAAAGTCCATTTTTCACATCACACTCATGCAAAACAGCCTGAAAACACGTTTCACACCAACATCCCAATTTCATAAATCACCTCGAAAAATTAAAAAACATCACCAAAATGTTTAACAACATAACCAACCGCTTTATGTTTGAAAAATTAATTTTAGGAACATACTATCACCAAAACAGTACATAAGCAACCATTTCACACTTTGTGTAACTCATTACATCATTTACAGTTTTCATAAAACCAACCCAAGAGGTGCAACCATGGTTGGCATACAAAATCCATTTCAAAAACCTAATTCAAGACCAAAAAATGATAATAACAATCTAAATCAGAATTGGAAGCCCAAAAAACATTTATTAAACCACCCACAAGTTTCATACAAATATCTCAAACAATACCACAAAAGGTACACATGAAAAACACATGTTTTCACAAATCATGTTCAAGAAGTACAACATGGTTTCACACATTAAAACCATTAAAACCCAATTACAATGCCAACATGACATTAAGGCATTAACTAAACAGAATTTTCAGACCCTTTTAAAACTAATAAATCAATTTCACATCTTATAAAATACATCCAAATATTTCCCCAAGAGCCACGCATGAAAAGCACCCAATTCCAAGAAATAATGCAACTACAAAATTAAACACTTAACACAATAAATCACAAAAACAATTTTTGCACCAAACAAAAAAGATTTGAAACATACTAAATTAATAAACCTAGCAAGCTAACTCATCATAAAATGGTTATACATGGAATCACCTACCTTTTATGTTGAAACACTCAAAACATGGTGTGAAACATAAACCACACCACCGCCGCACCTCAAGGAATTGAAATCCAACATAAAACTAGAAAATTTCACACAAATTACAAGATATAAAACCCTAGGATTGAAGCCTATCTTTTGGATATTAGGAACCTTATGGATAAGGTATAAAACCCTAAACACATGGAATGTAACCCTAAGAAAATTGAAAGAAGAATGAAGAAGACCAACTTACCTGAGAGATCTCATATAAATCGCCTCACATACACTAGTAGACGAATTTGAAAACAGAAAAAAATTTAAGCGTGTTTCGAACAAGGATTAGGAGAACATGTAGGAATTTGAATGGGGAAAAAAGAGTGAGAATTGAAGGATTTATAAAGGAAACAAATTACATTTATTAATCTGCCCGAAATGTGAGTGCTTCATAATTTTCGACCTAAACCGCGATGCAAATGAGCTGCAAAGAGGGTGGAAGGATCTTGGACGCGTGTCTAGGTTCAAGGGGAGTGTTTGGGGCTTGGAATCACCGAAATATTCTTAATATTGGATAATTTATTAATTAATCAAATTTTATTTTTAAAACTGGAATTGGGCTTTCGGGCCGGCCCAATCCCTTAAATAAAAACCCATATAAAACTTGTTTATGGTTTTCTAAAGGATCCAAACTACAATGGTGGTGTTTCTATATCAGGGTATACCATTTAGGAACTTTAATGGGTAAAAAATATTAAAAATTGAAAAAGTTATAAAAGAAACAAAATTTATTTTTAAATCTAGAATTGGGCTCACGGTTTGGCCCAATTCATGAAAACTCACCCATTCCACCATAAAAGCTTGAAAAACCCCAAAAACAAATCATAAATGAAAATTAAATGAAATTTGACTTTAAAATAATTCATTTATGCGACAATTCTCCCCACCCTGAAAACTTTCCGTCCCTGAAAAGAGACCACAAGGCCAGATACCAAAACCACACCCAACCGATAATCCAAGATGTAATTCTTTGCCAAGCTTTGCCCCCAAGGGCCAAAACACCTCCAGAGATCAATTAAGGAATGATTAATCTCACAACCCAAACTTACACCACTTTAATGAAATGATCAATCACATTAATACATTATACCAAAATGAAACTTCTCGAACGCTATCCGAACAAGACTCAAGAAATTCACCCAAACGAACAACAACTTCGAACAAGGTTACACTTAGCTAACATTAACTAAACCATTGGCAGCTATCCAATCCAAACATTTACTCAAGGAAGATATTGGTATCTAGATAGTTCCGAATGAGACTACCTATCACCAAGACAATACCGTGGATAAATCTGATCTATTGGTATGGGGGGACACAAATAGGCACCCCACCATAAGCGGCAACCTATATTATTTTTCGAGATAAAATGAAGACATTAACAGGGGGAGGCCTGAACGAACTCCTAGTACAAAAGGTAGAATTCCATTCACAGTTTATGAATGAATGTACATGAGAATAATTTTGGGTCTCCCCACCATAAGAACCAACCATCTTAACTGACCAGCATGTGCCGACACAGAAAGACCCAATTTTTTAAAAGATTTGGGAAGGGCGCAGGGTCAGTCCACACGGTTTGGGAACCATGAACTAACTGTGTAGATCATTCTTTCCACATGGCTTCCTAGCACACTGTCACTACTAATCATACAAAAAATGTGTGCTCAAACTATCTATCCAAATTTCCAACCATTATCTAATGACTCAATGGAAACCAACGAGGGAGGGAATGACATTAGGAGATGACATGGGTACAAGGCCAGCCACCAATTTCCACTGAACGAGAACAACAGAAGGAATATGATGACCCCATAGGTTTAAAAACATCCTATCTTTCACACTGAGGATATGAAATTGTACAAGGGTTTAAATGACCCAGGGATTTCCCCTAACTACGAGCCAGCTTCTCTCTGAGACATATGGATGGAGCTCAAATGATTGAAGCATCTTCGGCCTCGCAGTTAGGCTTTGGAAACCCCCTGAATGAGAATTCTTCTATCAGTGAAACCAACAACTACACTGCAATCCCCGATAAGTTTTCCAAGACATAACACATTCCAAACTCACTTTACCCTAACCCGATATTTCACTGAAACAAGGGCTTATAAGATGCACACACATCACACCTTGTTTGTTCGGGTGAGAAACAATAGAAGTAAAGAATACCTATACTCAACTTCCTCTCAAATGGAATATATATTTTTTATTTTTTTTCCAAGGGAGACATTCTCCCAACATAATAGAGACTCTCATATGATTTCCCAACTTTCACCTTTACAGTCAATTGATCACATGACATCATAAGGCATCACCGAACATGACCATTTCGACTGATATAAATAATTCATGGAGAGGGGCCTTTTACAACATCCCCAAACAACACACAATTCTAGATAGTGGCCACAATATCCTATCGTGGCCATATTTCCCACACTGGTGGTTTAACATAAACTCGTGCTTCAAAGAAACTGTGAAGAACCCAAAGGCCCTCTTAGATGACATTGAGAAACTCATCCCCACTAAAAACCCTAGACCACTTCCTGCTTCAATGAATTAGGAAACTTAAGAAACTATGGTCTCTTTCAACCTTCCACGAGCACTCTTCCGCTACAAGAGGATCTAAAAATCAAAGAACGGAATGGGTGTAGACTCAATCCAAAAAGATCGATAAAATATTCCTTATATTGATCAACTGGAGGATTTTCCAATGGCGAAACAATCCGGATTGTAGTTCAGTTACGCATTAACCCTTAATGGGGGCGTAACTTATCTAATGAGAGAACCCAAGGACCCAACCAATCTAGTCCATTGGTCAAAACAAGCCATAAAACAGATCCAAACACATGAAAGGAACCACCATAAAGGTTTCCCAAAATATATCTCAGTGGTGACTATTAACCGGTCCTTCTACCCAGCTTACCGACCAAACATAAACCCAAAACACAGTTCAAACAGGAGGGGTTCTTGGACTCAAAACCTCCCACAACATCAACATTTTCCAAAAAAACATAATATAACCCATCACAAACAATTCATCAAGACATCATGTTTTTCTTTAAAAACATTTCTTGAAAACAAACGGTTCAGCGGTTAGCGTATCCACCAATGGTACCCCATGGGCCTTACACATGCATGTTTATGTGCCACACTGGGCAACCTCTTCATATCCATCCTGACACTCATCCAGTCGTGAAATCAATCATCCATCATCCCATATAACCCCATGCCTGTGGTTGCCCATGGAAATACAAAAGGTTAAAACAAAACATTCTTTCTACATTTCAAATCCAAAAAAGGTCAACCAACACATCATTTTTCTCAAAACTGCTAACCACAAGATCAAAATCCCAACTCACATCTTACAAAACTTTTTAGAAAGACACAAACATTTTGAAAAATAGATCACTTTCAAGATATTCATATCAACTTCAAAACATATCTTCCCATTAAAACACCCTTTTTCGTTTAAAAAACTCTATTTGAAACACTTTTTCAAAACCAACTTCATTATAGTTTCTACTTTTAAAAAGAGGTTTAAGCACACCATTTTCCATTTGAATATAATTCTGAAAATTGAGTTCCACCATTTCATAAATCAAACCAATCCATCTTTATTTGAAAATCATTTCACAAAAACATTACACTTCTTAAAACCAAGTCACTTTAAAACCAAAGTTCAATGATTTCAAAATTAAAGAACACAAGACAATGCGAGAGGAAACTAGTTTCAGTGGATGACTTGGACATATGGTTAGAATCCATATTCCAATCACTTCACTATTACTGAGAGTTTTCTAGGGAATATCCTTGGCTCCACATGGCTTTCCAGGCCCTGCGAGCTCACTAAGAACATTAACCCAACTCTCTTTTCATTTCCCCTAATTATCATTAAACCATGAAAACAAAAGGACTATGAAAGGTCCTGACTTCCCCTAAAGACATGAATCCCGTCATGAGGTGTGGTGATCAGCCACACTACTCATAACCAAAATTCCAAGTCCCAACTATCCTAACTCCAGACTGTCCTGACTGTTCCCCAAATAACATGACTCAAAGAAAGCAAACCTCCTCTGATACCATTTTGTCACGAACCAAATCTGGTCGCCATCAAAACCGGTACCCGACCCGGACTGTAACAAGGCCCGTAGGGCGTTCCTGATCCCCACGGGCTGGCACAAGTGCCAGGGTATCATAAAATGATGTTTGGGAACGATTTACCCAAGTTTATAAACATTAAACAACAAACAAACTCAATAAAACGAATCTGGATTTTTCAACTAAAACCATCTTTTACAAAATTCAGAACTGAATTACATATTTTAAAACAACTCAATAAGACTATAAAAAGGTAAAAAATTAAAATTAAATGGCCCAAGATGTTAAACATCACATAACATCCCACTCACATATTACATAATAGAATTTTCATAAACAAAGTCCATTTTGCACATCACACTCACGCAAAATAGCCTGAAAACACGTTTCACACCCACATCTGAATTTTATAAATCTCCTCGACAAATTACAAAAAAAATCCAAAATGTTTTACAACATAACCATCAACTTTATGTTTCAAAAACACATTTTAGGAACATAATATCACCAAAACAGTACATAAGAAACCATTTCACACTTTGTGTAACTCATTAAATCATTTACAGTTTTCATAAAACCAACCCAAGAGGTGCAACCATGGTTGGCATACAAAACCCATTTCAAAAACCTAATTCAAGACCAAAAAAATGCTAATAAAAATATAAATCAGAATTGGCAGCCCTAAAAACATTTATTAAACCACCCCCAAGTTTTATACAAATACCTCAAACAATACCACAAAAGGTACACATGAAAAACACATGTTTTCACAAATCATGTTCAAGAAGTACAACATGGTATCACACATTAAAACCATTAAAACCCCCATTACACGGCCAACATGACATTAAGGCATTAACAAAACATAATTTTCAGCCCCTTTTAAGACTAATAAATCAATTTTACATCTTATAAAATACAACCAAATATTTCCCCAAGAGCCACGCATGAAAAGCACCCAATTCCAAGCAATAATGCAACTACAAAATTAAACACTTTACTCAATCCATCACGAAAACAATTTTTTCACCACAAAAAACAGATTTGAAACATACTAAATTAATAAACCAAGCAAGCTAACTCATCATAAAATGGTTATACATGGAATCACCTACCTTTTATGTCGAAACACTCAAAACATGGTGTGAAACATAAACCGCACCACCGCCGCACCTCAAGGAATTGAAATCCAACCTAAGACCATAAGATTTCACACAAATGACAAGATATAAAACCCTAGGACTTAAGCCTAACTTCTGTATATTAGGAACCTTATGTATAAGGTATGAAACCCTAAACACATGGAATGTAACCCTAAGAAAATTAAAAGAAGAATGAAGACGACCAACTTACTTGATGGATCTTGTATAAATCGCCTCACATAAACCAGTAGCTGAATTTGAAAACAGCCAAAAATTTGAGGGTGTTTCGAACAAGAATTAGGAGACCATTTAGGAATTTGAATGTGGAAAAAGAGTGAGAATTGAAGGATTTATGAAGGAAACAAATTACCTTTATTAATCTGCCTGAAATGTGAGTGCTTCAGAATTTTCGACCTAAACTGCGATGAAAATGAGCTTCAAAGAGGGTGGAAGGATATTGGACGTGCGGATGGGATCAAGGGGCGTGTTTGGGGATTATAATCACCGAAAAAGCCTTAATATTGGATACATTATTAATTAAACAAATTTTATTTTTAAAACCGTAATTGGAATTGGGCTTTCGGGCAGGCCCAATCCCTTAAATAAAAACACATATACAACTTGTTTATGGTTTTCTAAAGGATCCAAACTACAATGGTGGTGTTTCTATATCAGGGTAGACCATTTAGGAACTTGAATGGTTGAAAAATATTAAAAATTGAAAATGTTATAAATGAAGAAAAATTTATTTCTAAATCTGGAATTGGGCTCACGGTTTGGCCCAATTCATGAAAACTCACCCATTCCACCATAAAAGCTTGAAAACCCCAAAAAACAATTCATAAATGAAAATTAAATGAAATTTAACTTTAAAATAAGTCATGTATGTGACAGAAACATCAATGAATATCCCACATTTAAAAAATATTCAATAAAAATATCACATTAAAAGAATGAATGAGGTGTACAAAGTTCACATGAGATTACACATACTAGGATTCCATGTAAGAAAGAACGGGTCTTCAAGAAAAACTAACCATCTTGTTCTGATAAAGAGTGATAAAAAACATGATCAGTAGAAAGTTAACAACTAGAATACCATAAACAAGTGTTGGGTTAAACAGTAATTGATTTCATAATAGGAAATGTAAATTAAAAATGTTTATTATATTATTTTAATAATGTTATGGAATTTATTTACGAGCTTTACTAAGAACATAAGGAAACATACTTAAATTTCGAGTATAATTTTATCCTTAAATAATTATCTTCCACAAACACATCTTTTATCAATTCGATGAGCATTGAAGATGACATGGTCACACCAGAATTTCTAGAATCAAATTCTATTGAATCACATAATACAAAAAAGATAGACTATATGTTTACCCCATGTTTAGACATTAACCAAGAACAAAATAGTTAGTACAAGATCTGATAATCCCCAAAATTAATAATACATTATAAAACGAAATACTGATCTAAGTCTCTAAAATTCAACAAAATGTACCTAAAGTGCACAAAAGACCATAAAATAAACAATTGTACTTAAAATTCCTCAAAATAATCCAACTAACATTGAGACCCAAAACACAGAAGGATTTTATCACATAGTTTTTGAAGAAAAATGTTAACATTTTTATCGATGTAACATAAACTACTCTTAAATTCTCATACTTAAATGTAATAAACTGAATTAAATATTCACCATGATAGGTAAATCATTTCCCAAAATAACCCCAAATCCTCATAAGTCCATAACTAAATCATAGATATCTCCAAATATAATACAACCTTCATTACTAAAAATAAAATTCCATAGTATTTTATTTTCATGAGGTATATTGTTTTCCCAAAAGAACAAATATCTTCCAAAATAATATTTATCACGTAATCACCTAATAATTATCCTATACTAAGGATATCCATTTAATAAAGCAAAACATCCCACGATCAACATATTCTGATTCTATACACTCGTTTAACTAAAAAGAATAAGCTGTACTAACTAGGGGATTCCCTTATGATAGTTATATGGAATAAAGCCGTGTCGCACTTTAGTTGTTGGTTCGATACAAATTTCCTTTTCTGACAAGACAGGTTGTCACCCATCCTACAATTTTTACTTTTTCGGAAACTAAATAATTCTTATAATAAAACCATCATGTTATAAAATAATCAAAATCACCATAACATATTTCAATATCATGTTTATCTCATTGCCTTTAATTTTGCATCCCAAAATGTAATAAAACATAATTTTCCAAAATTCAATGATCATATAAACCCTAAATTTTATTTATAATTATTTCCAAAAAATTAAAGGTATTTCATCCTCAAATATCATTTTAACATAAAAAATATTATTGTTACACATACTAGATAAAATTCAATCAATGTAATCACATCAAAAAATGAGAATTAATATGTTTATAAAATTCATCACCCATTGATCTTACATATTTCTAGAAATTTATAAAATGTAGTAATATAAATCATTCCTCATTATTCATGGTTCCTTAAGCAAGATTTTCCAACCTATTCTATAACACTTCCTTCCTCTACAAATAATCTTGAATAATGTCCTAAGATTAAATAATTTCAAAACATATGATACGAAATATTTCATACTATTAATTTTTTATTTTCAAATTCCTCTCCATCAATTAGAATAAAATTTTTTATTGGTGAACATATATTTATATGTTTATTCTGATCCTGTTCCCATACATTCTTCATGGAAAATCTATTTACATAATAACCATATTACCTACATTTAAATCATTCAATTGATGACTCATAATGAACTTATTTCCCTTTCCAGGATTCAACTCGATGCATAATTTTTTCATGGATAGTTATTTATTAATGACCTTCATTGCCACATCTATTACATATTATTGTCCCTTTAACACATTTTCATTGTTTCTTCTATACATGTACATGGAACATACGTCTTTGAGTATACTTACATTTATGATTATTACCTAAACTTCTTCATGGTTTCCGTTCTATCATATATCATTCAACAATAAAACAAATAAGTTCATGTGGTTAATAATTACTCCAGAAATATATTATAGAATGACAATGGGATTTCTCATTACAATTCACATTTTATTTGGTTTCATAGTCAGAGAACTACCACATTTTCCATCACTTCCATTGTTACTTTGGTTCCTGCTAGATCCTGCCATTTACTATAACAAAAAATGTTACTGTGAGTATATTAGTAAAACCATCAAATACTATATTATGGGGAGGGTAAACACAAATATATACTTATTCATGTTATCTTAAACTCATTCAACTTATCTAAAATAACTCTGACACTTTCTAAAATGCTAAACATTATTTTTATATATGGCTTGTTGCTTATGCATAAATAAAAGTCTAACCTATATTGTTATCTAAACCAAACTATAATACCAACTATAAAGACTCAGCCTTAAACATTACATAATATTGAGATTAGACAATAATTTAAATTTAATTCACTTCGAGGATCCTTCTAGGTTTAGAGAATTAGACTATCAGACCATAACAAATAAATTACATCTCAAATATTACAATTTAGAAACTTCTACTCTATCCATTTTTTTCAAAATAATAAAACTCCTCAAATAAAACAGGAATTATTTTTTTTATAAATGCCTTCATGAGTTCTTCCTTTCTTGTACCCTTCCTTATACCATGTGAAAAACATTTAAAAAACATGGGACGAGCATAAAAAAACACTGTAAGGGATATAAAATAAGGAATGAAAATATTACTCCACGAATACGTAGAAATCAATGAAATCGTAATTTTTTCTCATAAAACATAACATCCTTAATATACCTCTTGAAATAATAAGCTCTTTGAATAACTCAGAGAAATCATAAATCATAATGGCAACTTGTGGAATCTATAAGATACTTACATTGTGGCATTCACATATACGTAGGGAGTAACATTCATAGTTACTTTTGAAATACCCATCATAGTATATTCCCTAGATCTCTTGTGGTAAAACTTAAAATTTACCTTTTTCATGTTACCCAGTTCATTAGAGAGCTATCATGAGCTCACCCACCCTCATTTTATCACATAACCCTCATATACTTAATAAATTCTCATGAACTATAACATAATAATTACATATGAACAAGTATAATGAAAAAACAATACTTTCACATTGCAAATAGAAGATATAATTTCTAGATATTGATATAGAAAATGAATTTAAAAACCCATTTTTAATACCAGGTTTAATTTTCTTTTTGAAAAACATTATAGCTTGTTGAGGAATCCAAATATCAAATAATTCTCATGGAGGTGGAAAGGTTGTTGTCGCTGGGTACGTTAAAAAGAAACATTCCTTTTTTCATTTTGTAAAATGATTCATAAAGAAAATATTACTTATGAAAACCATTTAATTAAATTATATTTCATATGGGTTGATTATAAACTGTATAAAATAAGGTTTTATATAAATCAAAATTTCCCGCACTGAAATGAGATTGACACGACGACCCTTACAATGATCTTTTCCATATATTAAGGATAAATATAGGACATAAATAGGTGAGAATACATTAATACACATAATATATGTGGATATTTATTGTTAAAAAATCAGAGTTCATTAACACATATTATTGGGAAAAAATCCAATGACATAGATAATTAAATCAATGAATGGAAATGGAGTTATGATTTCCCTTAGAAAGTTCGTTTAAATGTTGTAAGATTTTATAAATGGGGTTATTATATAAATAAACAGAATATAAACACAAAGGGAAGTGTAAATTTCAATATAAATAAATAAAAAGTGATTCCACACATAATCTTGGCATAATATAATTAATGAAGTATGCCCAAAACCCAATGACTGGAAATTGAGTTTAGAAATTCCCATGAAAAGATCATTTTCTTAATAAAAAAGATAGATTATGTGTATTCACTATAAATAGACACAATTATGTTGTAAAAAATATAGGATATAAAAATTAATTTCTCTAAAAATCATAACATGACATAATAATGATATAGAAGATTAACACAGTGAAATGAAATTGGGTTAAGAAGTTCCCATACGAAGATCATTTTATGAATAAAATAGATTGATTACGTGTATCTATTATAATTAATAATTAATCATGTATAAATAAAATATAACAAATCCAAATCCATTTCTCACATAATTACATCCCGACATAAACAAGAAGTAGAATATTAACCCAATGTATGAAAATTTGGTTAAGAAGTTCTCTTACCTTGAATCTGACTTGTCTCGTTTGTTCATTAATTTTCCGAATAATAAAGTTATGTTAATTTATAAATTATTTATAAACTTTTTAAAGATTATAATTCATTTTATGACACTTATTACCATGTTATAGAAAGTAGTTAATTATTTGAGTTCATATTAGACGTTGTGTCGATGTTTGTTACTTGAGTAAAAAATAAACCTGTTTTTTTAAACAATTCCATTTTTAACAATTAAATTTTCTCCATAATATTTTTCATGATTTAAATATCACATATATCCTCTATATATGTATTTATAATATTCTATAACATTTGGAGATAAGAAATGAAATACACCATTCATGGAGAAAGTAGGTTGTACATATGCATGACCGCTTCTTTCATTTCTTTGTCATGTTTAGGGAATGAAAACTAAATAATACATAGTTATATTATAATTATAGTATAATATATATGTAATATATGTTACATAAGAATATTAATTCAATCCTTTATGTGTTCCATGTTTGCAATGAACGAGTCATATCACTTTGAGGGGGTAGTAGTCGACATTTCCTCAAATAGAAATTATTGCATTAACAAATTAAAGAAAGCATGAAGGTATGTTGTTAAAAAAACTATAGAATAATAGAACAAAATAATTATAATATATATCATATATAATTAATTTTCCATCATGATTTCCACCATTATAGTTGGCAGGAGAAAACTGAACAATTATCATTTCAAGAGGCGGTAGTTCTCCGTACACAGAAATAGAATGTTTGTATCCATTTGATGTAGGTGTGTGTAAGTGTAGTTAGAATCGATCTCATAAAAAAATACTAGTATATTGGGTATAATTGTTTTGTTATGTAATCAAATAATATTAAGATCATAGAGAGTGGAGAAGGAAAATAAAGTAATGGAAATTAGGAGAATATATTACATCTAAATCGAGTAAATTATATTTATTTTAGCCAAAATGCTTTCTTAAATTGCATTCTTCCAAAAGTAATGATTCTAAGAGGAAAGGAGGGATATTGGGTGATTATTTGAATTTATATTAGACTATACAAAGGGATTTACATGTGTGAGTAAGTGGGTAGAGCTGATGGACTTTTATAAGAGGGAGGATGAGCACTTTAGGAATGTCTTGAAATATTATTTTATAATAAATTGATTTTTAGTTTCTAATGGACTGAAAATCATTTATTTCAAATAAATGATGCTTTTGGGTCGTATCCCCAGCATCCAATTAAATCTATACATGTTTTAAATATCTTTTATACCTTATATTTTCTGTTTAACCTTTATTTTACACTTTTTAATATAACCATGATATTTTATTATTTACACTTTGTGGGGTAATTTAATTACAATAACATGTCAAACGACCCCAAAAAGGTCTATTTATGAAATATTTGAACATTCCATAACTATTTGGATTAATCTTATATTTTTATGAATATGAAAACAATTAATAATATATTTTATCTTTTTAAGTCATGAACAATGTCAATTTTGACATTATTCATACTGGACTTTTTCAAAAATTCAAAAAAACATTATTACATAAAAAAAATACATTGAATCATTCCAAACATTTCACATGCATATAGGAAATTATATTATTCTTAAATTATGTCATATATTATTTATTTTAATATTTATAGTATCATTTATTTGATATTTCTCTTAAAAATAATTAATTTATTATTGTTCTGTCAATATTTATGGTAATTCCTTGATCCATAAAAATTAAATATAAATTCCCATTATGTAGAAAATATCATTACTATTATTTAGTCTATTTGTTTTTTATTTTTCATCAATTTTATCTATAAATTAAAATTAGTATAATTATAAGAGATAAGAGTGTGACATTTACTCACATTCTTTTGTTTTAATAAAAATTACATCACGTTCAGGGAAAAAAGTTCATTAACTGAATCAATTCCGACACTTTTTTGATATGGGTAGACTTTTAATCATCAAATTATATTTTGGAAGATTTTAGTTTAATTTTATTATACTTATCAAATTTTTTGTTACTCTAATTTAACAGATTAACATCTAATTGTGGTAAATAAATATTACCAAAGTTACTATTCATTATGTCAAAAAAAAGATATCTATTTACAAAATTAAGACTTTATGATTCCAAATACGGAATCCATTTTTCCAAATTCAAATAAAAGATGTTTAAGTAATTAATTTATAGTTAATCTTTATTGATAAAAACAAAAACATGTTTTTTAGGTTTAAAAACTATCCAAATATTTACAGGTGTTTAAATTAAATTTAAATTTGAAATTATTCCAATGACCAAAATTGGATGAAATGAAAATAAAATAATCAAATTAAATTTTAAATAAAATTAAAAAATTATATATCTATATAAATAAATTAGAAAAAATGATGTTTTGAATTAAAATGCAATATTTTTCACTATTTATTAAAATATGAATTTCATTCGAGAAATAAAAAATTTTTAACCAAGGTAAATTTTGATGTTTTGATTGTCAAGAAAAATTCTAATTTATCAAATAGAACATATAAAAGTGAAAATAACTATTTTTAAAAAGCGTTTTCAATCAAATGGTGGTAAAAGGACCTTCTAAAATTATTAGAGTATTTTATGCTTAAAATTGGATTCATTCAAATTTTAGGCCTAAAAAATTTATTGAATAAATGGTAAATCAGTTAACAAGTATGTAAAACAAAAATATATTTCATTCACTTCATTATAATAAATTCAATATCTACGCATTAACTACAATTTAAAATAATAATATTATTATTCTATTTTTTGGTATTAATCAATGTTATGTGAAACGTATGATTTCAGAGAAACCCATTGTTGCGTATCGAGTACACTATTGAATAAAGTTTCATGTTAAAATTAAGTTAATATCTTAATCATAAATATTAATAGCTATTAAAATGTTTTATTTTATAAATACATGGGATGTTTCAAATCATGTGCATTCAAATTGAATTTTAGAGTTTTTAAGTAAAACATGTTGTTTTTGTAAAAATTATTTCATTTTGGTGAACTATGTTTTCATTTTGAGTTTATGATTTGTTATTGGAAATTTTTATTTTAATTTGTAAGAATGAGTTGATGGATTCATGATTTTTTTTACTTGAGTTTTCTCCTAAACTCTCTGACTAATTAGTGAATTGTAACACCTTGGGTTTAAATGAATTATTATTTTTTATAATAAATTAAATTTATTTGATGGCTATATTTTCATGATAAAACTAATTAATCATGATTTATATTTAACACCAAGATTTTATTTTTTCTGCATGAAACTCAGATTTTTTCTTACGGTGCACGAAATACAATGTTTTACATGTGTTAATCATAGTACCGAGTTTTACTGAAATATAATATAATGTTAATATTATCATTTAATATGATAGTGGTCACATAGATGTTTGAATGGTGGGTGTTAATATAAGTAAATAAATTTTGAAAATATATATTTTTAGCATATACATTATATATTCAATGATTTTAAATAAAATAACTACAAATTATAAGAAAACAAAATGATTGGTTTAAAAAAACAATTTTTTCCTAACAGACGATTTCATCATCTGTGGAAAACATAATTTAAAATTAAATTTGAACACCTTTGGAAAATTTAAAAAAAAATTAACCTAATTTTTTATTTTTAATACAATAATTAGCATATGGGGAGTTTGTGGTATTTTTCTAAGATGTTTCAATTGTTGATAAATAGTGAAAAGTGATGAATTATAATTCTAAAAAACATTTTCATTTATGACATTTATATTTATAAAAAAAATATTTATTAGTTTTATATTGAAAAAATTTTATATAAAAATATATAAATACAATTTATGTCACTGGTATCATTTTCATATTTCGTTTTTATATAAAAACATTGTAAACTTGTTAAAATTTTCACTTCTAAAACTCGCTTTCTCATAATGTCAGTGCGACGAGTTTTAAATTAAATAATGAAACCGATGTGAGTATAATTTCCCCAATTTGAATCCATTTTTTTAATTAGAATAATTTTTATTATCTAATAATTTAAATTAATTTTTTAACTAGAATGGTTACTGAAAACAGTTAAAGGTAATTAAAGTGATTAAGGTAAAAAAAAAAGAGTACTTAGTTGTTAAAATTATAATATAATATTTCAAATGTGCTACCAATTTTTATAAAGCCCATTTTTTGTAAATATTCATACACTGTAACCATATGATCTAATTTTATGACATTTTGGGGTCCTTTTTCATGATAGTGATCCATATGATAAGTTAAGTAAAAAAAGGTACCTTCCTTGATTTTTATATCTATAAAGCTCTAGAAAAAGGGAAAAACTACATAGGTTTAGATATAAATATAAAAATTAAATATACATGTTTTTTAATTATTTTTATATTTTATCTAAAATTTATAGAGATGAAATAATTATTTAATGCTTTGAAGAAACACTAACATATTAATTATTTGGTTAATAATTAACTAAGATAACCAGTGAAGTACATTTAAATAATTATTTTATTCAATTAACTCTGTAGATTAATATATAATAAAACTTATTATTTATGTTAATATATTAAAATTACATAGTTTTCATTGTACTTTTAAATTCTAATTAAATATATCATTTCTAAATTTACATTAATGTTATTTAAAAAACTATTTTTTATTAAAAAAATTAAATTAAAAAATATCTAATCATATGACAGGTGAATTTCCAATTTTAATAAATATCAAAAAAATTCAATTCATGGACCAAGAGAACTTTTATAATGACCGTATTGGCCACTAAATAGTAATAAACATTCCTAGAATGATTATGTTTAATGTAGTGTTTTTGTGCGTTATTTTGGTTTCTGTTAAATTTTATTTCCATCACACATTAGATTTTTATTTTAAAAATTATATTTAATATTTAGAATCCATGGATACCAATTTCATTAAAAATAATTCACACTAATTAGGTATTAAAACTTAAATTACTAGGGTTAGACAACTATTTAACATAATAAATAAACCAAAATGTTAAAGTAAGTAAACGTAAGAGATAATCTACATAATGTTTTAAAACTATTTTATATTGCATTGTGGAAATGCTTATAAACCATTAATTCTTTCAAAGACATTAATTATAAATATTTAATCCATATTAGTTATGGTATACATTACAATAGTGAATATTATTGTTTATTTATAATAATCTAATCATCATAAACAATAAAAGCGAACTCACTATCCACCCTCTTCACACCTCTTCATCCATTTGGCATGACCAAAAATTTAAAAAATCACATCCAAAATTAACTCTCCCTAAAATATAATCCTTATAATGGGTAGAAAAACAACATAGGAAGGAATTAATGTAGTCCTATTTTAGATCCATGTAGAAGAGGTAACATTCTCCAAAAAAAAAATTTATTTTATTTCATTCCCCACTTCCTTCAATTGTTATTATGACATACTTATATAATAACATAGTTATCTTTTTTTTACTTATGTACTGTTATGTTTTGTTTTTGACCAATAATATCACACATGTCTGTCAAATGTGATACAAAATCATCTTTCGTGTGTGTGACAGACCACCGCATCGTTAACCGATGTCATTCATTTTTCCATTACCAACATTCAGAGATGGGAATAATGATTAAAAAATTATATATATAATAGATTTATTATATTCATAATTTTATTAATATTTTATAATTTTAATATCATACATACAATAATTATTTCCATTTTCTGGGATTATGATAACCTTGTTCAGGTTTACGGTGGATTACTGCCACATAAATCTATGCAATTTTTTTGCAGTATATATAGAATGGATTAATGATGGTTTTAATGAAATAAATTATTTATATGAAATAAATATGATTCTATAATTTTAATATATTTCATTTAATTTTATTTCTTTCAACCCAAAAAGAGAATGCAAAAATTGTGTTAATGCATACGTACGACCTACCGTCTTGATGAATGGTGTATTTCATTTCTTATCACCAAATTGAATGAGTTACTATAAATTAATTTATAAAAAATATATTTTATATTTATATCATGGTTATCAACCTGAATATTATTGAAACATGAAAAATACAAGATGGCCAACAAAATCATAACATATATGAAAAACAAAGTGGTTATCACCTAAAAAACATTAAAATGGAATTTTTAATAAATGTGTAATAAAAGGTCATAATTAAATCATGAATTATATGATATATATGAATATTTTTATTAAAAATATTTATAATAAACTTACATTTAGTATATAAGGTGTTTTAATGTGTGTGGCGGATGTCAAGACTTAAGGTTTGTGGATATCTGGTCTCACTATTATTTTTAATAGTATTATGCCATATTCACCACGCATTTATTTTGTGTGGTGTATACAATTACCCATGACATGAAATATAATGAATATACCTCATTTAAAGATAATTATTTTGTCCATTTATGTAATTATTTCATGTGTATTATGATTCCCAAGTTACAAATGTAATAAGGGATTTTTGTCTCAATATGCCTTCTTTGATATGAACGTTATGTTATACACCAATATTCTATAATGAGGTCTATATATAGAATATTTGACCTTAAATATATTGTATTTATTTATCCTAATTAAATATTAAGAACAATTTTATTTTCTTCCTTCATGTATCTTATGATTCAATGGAACTAAAGTGGTAATGATTTTATGTTACAATCTCACTATTTATTGTGATTTTTAATGACCATGTCTCCAATGTTGAAATCCATGATCTAACTATAAAAAATTCTCATTAATATTATTATAATTTTGTTATTAATTACATCTAAAATAAATAGTAAAATTTTTCAACTCCGTGTTACGTACTTTAACTAAAAAATGAATTTAAAAAAAATTGGCTTCATTACAGTCTTCGGTCAGAAATATCCTTATAAACTAAAATATTTTTTCTAAATTTTTTTTAATATTTTTTAATTGTTCTTTGAAGATCATTTTGATGGAAAATTATTTTGATTTTTTTGTTTTATAAAATTCAGGAAATTATTTTCAATACCTCATTCGAAAGTTTAAACGGTTATTTTCAAGGAATAGGATTGCAATAGTGAATTGTGTTTAAAAAAAATTAAATGGGCTTATCATATTACATTATAATATTTCATTATTATTTAAAAATAAATAGGGTGTCAAAATGGATTATGTTTTAAAATGTTTTTCTCAGTGTTGACTGAATATTTTCTTCAATAAAAAGTTTAAATGATCAGTCAAAATCATTTTCTATCTAAAATATTATATATTGATGTTAACTATAACTTACAAGAGATATTATCTAATGATAAAATTCCTATAATTTAAGTTAATTGGTTATGTTTATAATGATTTTTTTTATGAATCCCATTTCTCTTTAATAGTTTATACCCCTATAAATTTATTTTGAAACCTGATTCATTTCATGGGTTATTCTACAATGAAAGAGTTACGAAACGTTCCACTTATAAATAGGTTATGACATGATGAAATTGTTTTAATGCATATTTAATTTAATAGGTTATGACATGATGAATCTTTATGATCTTGTGGAATATATATGAATGGTTTCATATTCTAATGTGTGGGACCTATATCTCCCACCAATCCATCAGGTAATGTTTTATATCCCATGAGATTGACATGACTAGAATGGGGAGGGAACTCAATTATACAATACAAGGATAAAATATAAAGTGAACTCATTTTAACAATTCATGTTGGAATTATAAGTGAACATTGTTCAGTATTAAAGGCCTTGAATGGGAAGTGGACATGATTTAGTAATACATGGCTAGAATGGGGAGTGACCCTAGATTATTAAAATAATTTCTATAATAAGTTTTCTTTTATGTGAGCCTTCCCTAATAAAAAGTCGATTTTATATGAATATGTATATACCAAAAATCAATGTTTTAGGGAAATTTAAATCCCTCAAAGATCATGTCCATTGATTCTCATAAGATTTATTTCATATAAACAACCAATATTTATGACATGACTTGTTTTTATAATCTTTTAGATTCATGGTATGGTATTCATATCTTATTCTCATGTTATCGTACCATTGTGTTCCGGTTATACTTACATATCTCTCGTGTTTATTCATACAAATGATCTTAACTCACCCTTTCTTATGTATCCTTTCCGTAGGTTATGAAGAACGTTATTATTTAGGGTATGTCTATGAAGAGTAAAAACTGGGAAGATATTTGTGGGAGTAATTTAATATATTCCAAAAAGTAAATTTTTTTTGTTCAATTTTTCCAAATGCGCTAAATTATTACAGTCCTCAAACATGTGATTTTTTAATGTATTTAATATTCCTCTAAAAAGATGTAATGTACGTGTATAAAAATCCGAAGCCACTATAATTTGAATTAAATGGATGGTTTAGTCAACCATTAGAAACATCAATGATAGAAATTTAGTGATATACCTTGGGATATTTTTTAGGACATGTCTAGGGATGTTTCTATGTATATGTATAATGATTAGTCAATATATATGAAAATTTCCTATAATTTTTGTAATGGATAAAACTTTTGTTTTTCATGAAATAAATCTGTGTATGGATATGAAATATGGATTTGGATCTATAAAATATGTACCTAGGGGTATCAACCGTGAAAACACCGTATTGAGCTGGACTGGAACATAAAAAAGTGGAAGAGAATTGATCTTACTGCAATCCCAGTTTGACACTCTTGGGGGATATGATTTGTAAACTAATATAATGTTTATAGTCTATTATAAAAATTTTATATAGATGATGACCATGTATGACAAATGATAATCCCTCAATATCAAATATTTTAATAAATGTGACAAGATTTAGACATACAAAAATAGATTTTTCTTGATTATTTGATTTCCCTGTATGATATATATTGGATACACTATGATTTCCAATTTTAGTAAATGAATGGAACAATAACAAAATAGGATAACAATGAATGTGAAATAAACTTTTTTATGATAAGTCAAAAGTGATGATGAATTGACTGAGGAACATAGTGATTATTCATAATTAGTTTCCATGGTACATGATTAAAAATATTTACCTTAACCATAACACATATATACCAAAAAAAGAATGATAATATACAAGGGGGTTCAAGTGATGAAAACTATAGAGGAAATAAGATTCATCTTCTTATATGTTGAGAATGTAGAAAAAGGGACCAAATTAAATGTCTTATAGGAACATTAAGATATTTTTTCAATATAAAATAATGAAAAAAGGTAGGAAACTAAAAAGTGAAAATGAATATTTCTGTTAACATAATGTATGAGAATGTTGGTATCATTAGGATATCATAAACTACTGAATGCTTTAAATGTGAAAATTAGGGGAATTATAAAAATCTTTTTCCTAAAGGGAAAGTATGGGATTGGAATAGACAAAGAGGAATGAGTAATTGTTAAATTACATAAGATGAAGATATTGCAGATTAAATGTGAATGGAAATAAGTTTTATGGAATCAGATTATGAAGAAAAGAAAATAATTGGAGAATGAATGAAGATAAATGAATCACTTATTTATTTTCAAATTCAATGATTATAAATGATGAAACATATATGAATTATTTAGTATAGTATTTTCATTAAGAATTTTATAGAATATTTCTATTGGAATTGAAGAACTAGAAAAGTGATTTAACAAAATTAAAATTTTGTATCACAAATAAATTATTAATGGAAGGTGACCCTTAATATGTTATTGATGATGAGAAAACAATGTTTTTTTTTTGATAAATATGTGATTGATTTGGATAACGTAAATTGGATAGTATGGATGGCCTTAGAACTCAAAAAGGATTTGAAGAAAAAGTCGTTTATGTTATTATTGACGGAGTTTAGAAGAATTTTATAACTATGTAATATGTTCAACAATATTTATTTTATTCTAGTAATAAGGATGAATATATGTTTTTAATATTTTTTTATAGAAATTCAGCGCATTTCCATGTTTTAAGAGAATAAATAATTATATTATTCTCATGTTTGGTATGTGACTACCAAGATTTACTTTATGGTATATATGGGATTAATGAAATGTATATTTGGAGAAATTTATCCACCTTATTGAACAATTTATAGATTTTAAAATTTTTAACGGTCTATTAGGATAACCACTTATGAAATTGTTTATGTTTTACATTGAACATTCATTTATGGATTAATTGATTACTTCACCATATAATTATATATTCATATTGTTTAAGATTTACTGATGTTTTTTTATGATGACAACTAGAGATAGATTATTTTTTTAACCTTCTATTTTTGGACCTTATGTTCCATTAGTGGTTCAGACACAAACAATTCAGCATTATTTTTTGGAGAAATATATTAACTAAAAATTGATTATGTAATAACCAATAAATGATAATTTTCTTATTAAATTAAGTGAAATAATTTAATTATATCTACTTGTGAAAACACTTAATATTTAATAAATTAATCTAGGAACATAAACATATTATATTACCTTCATTTCTCATGAATCAAATTCACACTTAAATCAATACATATTTATGGGTTTTTGGTTCCTAACATTCTTTGTATATCTAATTTCTTATGAAAAGTGATCTCTATCACTCTTTATAATTATTTATGATTTTTATCCATGTTTAAATATCTACTCCTCCCCTATGTTATCATATATGTAAACCTAGTTGTGAGTTATTTTGGGTACCTATTATGTTCCCAACATTCCATTTCTAAAGTATTCTTTAGTATTTATTTTTATGATGTGGGTTTATATGAAAGGATATTTCATGTTTTAAAAAATAATTACAACATTGGTGAATTTTGAGATTGATATTTATTTTAAGGTTATTATAACATAACATCCTGAGTTATTATGAATAACTTTTTCAAATAAATTAAATTTATATGATTGATTAAATAACATGATACATCATGTATTGGTATACTTAATTGAAACACAATGTTAATATTTTGATACATGAAAACTAAATTTATATTGTGTTACACACAATACTAAGATTGGATTATGTTACACACAATGAACATTTTTACCGAATTAAAATATACTACACATATTATTATATAATATGATATTTATCACCCATCCATTGGATTACTGTTAATGAATAATGTTAAATAATTTCATAAATTTTTTATTTTTTACATGTTTATTATTTATATATTCAATACAAAAAAATAAGAACCAATTAAAAGAAAAATGATTTTTTATGAAAAATTAAATTTTCCCTAAAAGAAGGTTTAATCATATTTGATTCACATAATTTAAATTTTATTTTATCCATTTTAGAAAATTTATATGAAATAATAAAATTAATAATTGAAAATTTAATTCGAAAATTATATTTGGGGGAATTATTGGGATTTTTATGATAAGTTACATTTTTTATGATTGGTTAAAATACTGAATTTTAATTAACAACAACCTTTTTGTTTCATTAATTTAAAATATTGTGTTATATTAATAACTTTTTACTTAATAAAAAAAGTTCAATTTTAAAAATATTAATACAATTTATTTCATTAAAATAATTTTATTAGTTAATTTAGATACAACAATATTTTAATCTTTAGACCATTTTTACTTTAAAAACTATCTTTCTCATTGCATATGCATTATTAATTTAAAATTAAATTTTCCCACTAATGTGTGTATACTTTTTGAAATTGGTTTTAATATTTTTAATTATAATAACATATATTATAAAATATCATCAACATAATATAATGTCCATAATAATTAGAGAAGACATGTAAAACTAGTTAATGTGATTAAGGAAGAACGATTTCACTTTGTGGTTAAACATAAAATATAAGGTCTAAAATAACCTCCCCAATTGTCAAAAATCCAATTTTATGTCTATATTAAGCCCCCTAAAACCATATACCCTTACTATAAGACTTTTGAGCTTTTTTTCCATCATAGATTCACATATAATAAGTTATCTATTGTAAAGGGGGGATAATTTACCCCCCTATGATTTTGAAATCTATAAAGCCTTATAAAAAGATAAAAAAATATTGGTATACGTATAAATATTATATTAAAATTAAAACTAGTAATATTTATCATAATAATTTATATTTATTTTTTAGTGATGAGATATTTATTTCAAGTGCTTACAAAGTTCCATCACAATAATTATTTAGTTAATTACTATTGAAAATGAACGATACCAAAAAAATTAAAATTGAAAAAAACTGATATAATTATTTCTATCCATACATTTTAAATATGAATAGATAATATTATGATGTTGCTAAATTAATATATCTAAATTAAATCATTTTCATTATATTTTTAAATTAAAATTAGTTAGATAATGTCCAAATTGACATTAATGACATTTTATAATAAATGATATTTTATTAAGAGATTTCAAATTACTGAACGCATTAAATTCATAGATGTGATTTTAAATGATAATTAATAAAAAATATTCATTCATGGACCAATTTTACTTTAAAAATTAACATATTGACCCCAAAATAGTACAAAACATTGTTATCACAGTTAAGGATAAAACATTGTTTTACGAAATTAAATAAACGTATGTTAAAATAAATTTCCAACACACATGAGATTTTTCTTTCAAATATTATCTATAAAATTAAATACAAAATGGTTCAAATTTTAAAAATATTTCTCATTATTATTTATTCGAAAATTATAAATTACTCTGGTTATAAAACTATTTATCATAATAAAAAACCAAAATGGTTAAATAAGGAATCAAAATAGTTAAGGGAAAAAATGTCTGAAACATGTTTCCATTTGTTTGGTGGAGGTGACTATATACCATATCATCATTAAACCCTATAAATAATAAATCCTGAATCCACATAAGGTAAGAGATACATCCCATTCAAGAATTTGTTTGAGTATTTATAAGAATTTCACTCCTCAATGCTAAAAGGGAACTCACTCCCTCACCCTTCTTCACACTTATCAAGACGTTTTACTTGAAAAAACCCAAAAAAATAAATTCTAAACATACTTAAACTCATCCTAAAATCCTCATCTTGACAATAAATCCACTATATGAATGAAATAGTGTAGGCCTAATGGGGATACCCAAAGAATAGGTAATATTCATCTAAAAGCATTTTTATTTTATACACTCATCAACCTCCTTCAATTATTTTTATACATTGATTATATAATAAAAAATATAAAAAATATAATGAGATATTTTAATGTAAATCGTATTATTTAAAACATGACACCCTTCCCTGAAATTGGTTATGAAATCATAATTTGTTTGAATGACAGACTACCTCCTTGCAAAACGATGTCATTAATTTATCCATTAAAATCAATCATTATTGTAAATAATTATGTAAGTACAATTTATATATGATATATATGATATTAATTACATTATTATGATTTTATATATGTTATATCACACATATCTTCATGCTTCGAATTTTGGGGGAATATGAAAACTTCATTCTAGTGTACAGTGACGTACCGCGTCAGAAAGTGAAGTGATTCATGAACGTTATACATGAATAATATGAATAAATTTTTTAATAAACTTTTTGGATATATATGTAATAAATATGAATCTATAACGATAATATATTTCATTTATTTTTATTTCCTTCACCCTAAGATGTAAGTGGTAAAACAAGGTTAATGTGTACATACGACCTACCATCTCTAGGAATGATGTATTTCATTTCCTTTAACTAAATTTCATGAGTTAATATTAATAAATACATATAGAATATATATGATGTTTATATCATGGTTATAATTATATATATAATGGAACTATGTGTAGTGTAAGAGGACCAAAAAATTTATCTAACCAAATGTGTATGAAAACAAAATTGTTATTACCTAAAACATATTTTTAGCATGGAATTGTAAATAAAAGAGTAGTAAAAAATAATAATAAATACAGATATATTTAAATATATATTATGGTTCCACAATATGTTTATAATAAAATTATATTTATTATAAATGAAGGTAGAACATTTACATAGGAAGTCAGTACTTAAGCTAAGGGGATTTCTGGTATCAATTTTCTTCCTGAGAGAGTTAGGCCATATTTACAAATCATTTCATTTTTGTGGTGTAAATACTTCTCTATGAAATGATATATATCGAGAATCTACTAATTTTAATGATTATTAATGTTTCCATTAATTTTATTCTTTCATGGACATTGTGATTCAAAATGTACATAAGTAGTAAGAGATATTTTTCTCAATTTACCTACCTTGAGATAAACTTAATTTCATAGAAATGAATACATTCATGATGTTTATACACAACCAATATGACATATAATATCATGAATTTATTTTTTCTCAGGATTTGTTATCCTCCATTTTATTTTTTTTCTTCATGGGGTTTATGATTAAATGTTACCAAAGTGGTAATGATTGTATGTCACAGTCTCATCATTTACCAAGATTGATTATGTTCATGTATACAATGTTGAAATATCATGATCTACATCTCAAAAATTATTATTGTTATTTTTATAATATGTTTAATCAATATATATTCATGAAATAGAACCATTTTCAACTCCTTGGTATTTATGATATTTCAGAGAACATTTTCTTTCAAATTTTAACTTTATTACTCACTTCGGTCAGAAATCTGTTTAATAAAAAACAATTTTATCAAAAAATAATCTCAATATTTTTTATACAATATATTAAGATAATTTTAATGGAAATTGATTTTAAAAATTTTTACTATTAAAAAAAATTAATTAATTTTTATATCATCCTTTATAAGTATCAGAGGTTATTTTCAATGAAAATTAGTTCACAAGTTATTTATGTTAAAATATAATTTATATGGTTTTTAATGATTCATTTTTTTCCAAGTTTATTTTTAATGAAATGGGTGTTTAAAATTTTTATGTTATATAATGTGTTTTTTCAAAGAGGAATGTATATTTTCTAGAAGAAAATTTCTAAATAATATATCAAAATCATTTTCTATCAATTATTTCATTTTTTCCATTACCTATGAATTACTAGTGATATAATACAAGGATTACATTATTGTTATTTATATTAATGTCTTATTTTTATTATGAAATGGCTGTTATGATACCCTTTTCCCTGACACAGTTCATACCATGAAAAAATTATTTTGAAACCCACATTTTCACGTTTTATTCTACGATGAAATGATTACGAATACTATCAATTACATATAGGTTATTACATCATGAAAATTTTATAATACCCATTGTATTTCATTGGTTATTATATTATCAATGTTAATGATCTTTTGGAACACATATATAGGATTTTATTATGTATTTTTTGGGTCCTATATCCACCTATGATGTATTTGGTAAATATTTATATCTCATGATAAAAAGATGGTTGTAATGTAGAGTTAAATCAGTTTAGTAATAGAGGGAGGACACATGAATTGATATCATATCATTAATACATGGAAGAAATGTGATGTTGACTTAGTTCAGTAATACATGGATGAAACTAAAAGTGATAACAGTTCAGTAATAGAGTTCTAAAACAAGGTTTTAACCTGGCATAGTAAATTAATTTTCCTTCTTTGTTGGTCAATGTATTGAGCCTTGAATAATAAAAAGATTATTTTTCTACAGTAATATTTATGGAAAAAAATCTATATTCCAGTCTAATTTTTTTCTCTCATGGCTCGTGTTCATTGATTTTCTTATGATTTAGGTCTTATGAAATGAAAATATTTATATAGTGGATCATTTTAATGATCTTCAAGATGAATGGTATGGTTTTCATAAGTTATGATCATATTCTCTTACACTTATATTCATGTTATGATTTTCTATCTCTGTTTTTTTCTACTTACTAATCATCTATATCCCTCCTTTCTTATGTTTCTTTTTCCTAGATTATGAAGAAAAAATTTATGTAGGGTATTTCTATGAAGAGTACTGAATGGGATGAATATTTTGGGGAAAATTTAATATATTTTCACATTGTTTTCTGATTTTGTTCCATGTTTCTAAAGGTTGTAAACCAATACGGACCATAGGCATGTACTTTTTTATTTTGTTAAATGTTAATATAAAAAATATAATATCCATGTATGAAAATACTAGTTATCTATATGTATGGTAAATATCTAAGTTATCTTTCATCGTGTCATGGTGGAAATATGTTCTGGAAATTGGTGTTGACTATCATTTTGGGTTTTAGTTATTGTGAGTTTGAGGTGACAACGGTCTGGTGGAAATTATGAATTATCATTTTCCAAATATTTTTCAATGATAACTCTATAGTGAATTCTAATTGTTTCTATGATCAGTAAGTTTTATAAGGTGAATGCATTTATGATGGTTCATCATAAATTAATGAGATGTATGGGGTGATATTTTTTGAGGAATTGGAAGGGTATTTTATTTTTCTAATTGATTAGATTCACCAGGGGTCCCTTTTATATGAGTGGATCCATTATTGTCTTCCCTTGTCCGATGACTAGAGACCTTATTGATCATGTTGAGTCATGTTGTTTTTGAAATTATTTGGTGCACAATGTCCTCATATTCTTATAATTTGGTCATATTAGTCATTCATTGAGGTGGTAGTCCATCATGTTTTTTGTTTTGACATGTGTTTATGGGTTTCTGTGATACCTTTATTGTGATGTCTAGAATCAATGGGAATAGTTTTTAGGATGGTTGGGTATTGATGGTTTCATTTGGGTGCATTATTTTATTTTTTATAACTATTATTCATTCGGTTTTTCATTATTAGTGACATAAATATCTGATCTACAATAACCCCTTTTTCATTCTTTTAGGAATTATGGATTCAATGAAAGCATATATTATGGTAAAATTTGAATCCTGTTACTATGAGGTAGGGGTTTTAATCATTCAATGCAACATTTCGTGTAGATTTTTTGTTTTATATAACACTAAAATGTTTTTTGGTATTTTATAATCAATTTTTGAAATTATTTTTAATATGGTGGGGAGAAAACCAAAGAAGGGGCTCATGGTTAACTGGGTGTCTTAGCTTTCTTGATTTCGTGATTCCTTACTATCACACCAAAAGAACATAATCATTATGGTTTGGTTGGAAAATGATGTGGTACATTTAAATCATATTCATGGAGATACTAAATGGACCATAATCATTTTCTTTCATGACTTCAATGTTTGGGTTCTAGTTATTCATCGTTTTGAATATGTTTTTGGATACATGATAGTAATTCTCTATTCATTATTCCTTTTGATAGTAGGATTTATTTGTTCATATTTTTCATTTCTAAGGTTGTTAGTTTCACTTTTGGGATGATATAAAAGTCAATTATAGGATTTTTTGTTTCATGTTTTTATGTTATGAAATGTGTTCGTTCATGCTCTTCTTTTTTTGGGGTTCATGTCTTGAGTGGTAACCTATAATTTTTTTCTTGATCAAATATATCTCGTTGACCATTTTGGTGGAAGAAAGTGTCTTACTGGGGATACTTATTACACCATGACCATGATTTATTAATTAATCTCAATTTTTTACTAATATTTGGACATTTTAATGAATTTTGGGGTGAACTAGCTTCAAATTATAATTTTTTTGGATTTTCAACATAGTTGTATAGTTGGCACATGGTTACTCAGAACTATGTGAATACTATACAGTTGTGTATATAATTTTTACATATCCAACCAAATGTGATATGACTAGTCTCCCTAACCATGTTTCACTCCCATTAAGGGTGTCTAGATCCTCTAGTTGAGGAACATTGTTGGTTCATAGTTTGGCCCGCCAGGTGGCCAGACTGTGTGTAGTGTCCAATTTCCAAAAAATAAGATAAAATTTGTTTTCCTCTAAGTTATTTTTACCTTTAAATTTGTTTCTTTATCCCCATACCATCTTCTATAATCTAACATCAGATAAGGTTCTTTAAGTGGGCACAACCTCTTTTCTCCCCCGGCTTATGATTGTCCAGTTTCACCCATATTTTCTTGTGAGATAATTTGATTTAGTGTTTTTATCTCTTCTATATCTCTTATTTTCATTCTTTTACTTTACCTATATAAAGTGGGTTGTGGAAAAATATAATAGGTTATCATCATAGTTTGGTTTTTAATTTTTCTTTCTTTCATTTTGGGTTTTCATTCATTTTTCATGGTTCTATATATTCAGTTTAGATGAGATTGGGTCTCACTCATCAAAGAAAATGGTTTTGTATTCAGTTTGACATATGTTCCCATCGTCCCTACTTTTAATTTGGAAACTATTATTACTTTCTTATTTGATCTTTTGTTTAATTATATAATAAAGTAAATAAGAATTATAAATTTATTGTGATGTATTAAATTGGACTCAATAATATTTTTTATTATTTAATGATCTTCAAAAATGAGTTGTATTTTTGAATAATTATTTTAATTTTTTAATGTGGAGCACAAAAAATTCTTTGTTTATCTCCCAAAATTTATTATTTTCATATATTGTAAATATCATTGACATTCTGGTCTTTTAATTTGGATTCCCAGAATAGAAAATGTAATTTTTTATTTTCTAATGATGTTGAAAATGGTTTAAATTCTCCTCATTCATTTTTTTATATAGTTCATACACATTCCCATATAAATATAGGTGTCCTATTTTTAAATATTCACATAAATTTGGATTAATATGTATAAAGGGTCATGTTATATATATATATATATTGAGTATCATATTTGTTTATGTGAAAATGGTGCCTTTAGAATGTAAAAGATATAGATTCAAAGTGGGTTTCTAAATTATTGTTATGAAATTATAACTAAAAAGGGTCTATTTCCACCTTGTAAATATGATTTGATGAATCGTGTGTTTTTGGAAAATGGATTTTGAATGAATAGTGTAATTTTGGAAATGATTTGGATTCCTCAAAATTATAAGGACACATTGGTCAATTTGATTGGCCTGGAAGATGTAAAGGGTTTGTTAAAGAGCCTCCTGCATTCAAAAAATTGATGAAGATATTTTTCTTTATTCATGGTGTTGATGACCTATGTAATCTTTCAATCATTTTTGGGGGAAATCATTTAACCCAATTTAGAATTTTCTCGCTAATGGGATAGATTATTCTACTCTGCCTCGCAAGAAAATTTTCTTTTGAGGATGAACTTGTTGGTTCTAGAAACACATCATCTAATCAAAATATGCCCCTATCATTAAGAGTTCTATAGAGGGTCTCTTCACATTAGTTTTTGACCTACATGCGATCAATCAAATGTTGGGGATCTACCGGATCTCAGTTCTTGGTTAATTATCTTTTGCAAATTGGGTTAAACCATTTTCATATACATATCCAAAATCATAGATATCCCACTATTGGAATCTAACCAAATAGAGAATGATTATGATATATAAGGGTTACATCCATACGATTTTAGAGAATTAATAGGATGTCAACATGGCATGGTTATTGGAAACTCACAATCAGAAACCAGGCTTTTTATGCCTCTCAGAATGGTATGTGAATTTTAATCTATTCAGTCAAATGAATTCCAATGAACATGTATGGGTGAGGATTCATGGACTTCCATGGATTTATTGGCATCCTAAAACACTGAATTATTTAGCCTGTAGAATTGGAACTCTTATAAATATTGAGAAGAACACAGTCAGCATTGATCATGGTATATATGAATGAATTCCTATTAAGACCAAAATAGAGTAATATCCCCCCAACCAGGTTTCTTTGGATGTGAATGATCATCGAATCAAGGACATATTTGAATTTGAAAACATCTCTCAATACTGTGAACTTTGGATATTTTTGGGGCACATTATATAGAACTGTCATGCGTTCAAGAATATTGTCAATCCAGTAAATTTAAAATTCAACATGGAAGGAGTTATCGAGGTGTAAGAATCCTACCAAATTGGAATATATAATTAAGGATTCATATGGACACCTCAAAGAGACAACATGAAAGTCTGTGAGCATGATTATAGCCTAGGAATACATGGTGGAAGATGAAGGGAAAAAATATGTCCGGTTGAAAATTTTGAGATTCAAAGTGCACAAAATGGAGATGATAAGAAGAATATCGATTTTGATGAAACCTTATTCTTAGACATATAAAAGGATGTCCAATCAACTCTCATTGATTTACATGTTGAGGTATTATTTCTTGATTTAATTAAGTATGAAATATTTGAATTATAGGATTTGGATAGGTCCATGGAATATGACAACATGCAGTCTTCATCTCCAAAGCATGAGGCTGCTACTCTCTAGTATAAGAAAAAATCCAAATATTTGGTGAAGGAAAGCCCTATCACACGCTCTATGGGGGATGAGGTTAAGAAATCTGTCATGGTTTGCATGATTTATGCTATAAAATTATAATGGAATGAATCTATAAATCTTCCAACAGATGTCCCCTAATGGTCCATAAACAGGTCTTTAAAATATGAGAGGATATTCCACTAGAGGTTACTCAATTAGATCATATGCAGCCTTTCGAATTTGGAAATGATTCTGACCATCCTCTTATCTAATGTCCATATGTTACCTCTAGAAATGATGTGGAAATTCATCATTCAATTCCATATCAAGAAAAATCTGAGGATCCTATAGAAGGGAGAGTACCTACTCAAAATTCTGATTCCCGAAAATTAAAAATGATATAGTAATTAGAGAAAAATGAGAACGGGGGGTTCAACCCCAAACCAAAATTAATATGAAGATACTATTATAGATCTCCAACAGAATATCCAACCTTGTCATGAAGTGTTCACATAGGATCCTTATAGGTAGCTATAATATTCATATCATTGGAATCTCTGAACCAATGAAAGACTTCTCTATTCAAGGCTTCCATTTTCATTTATAGTCTATTCAACTCTATCCACTACAGAATCTACTTCCAATATAGATAAGATTTGGGTTCTCGTAACCCGCAGTTTTGAAAACCATACCTTGTACCAATAAGATTAAAAAATAATCCCTTGTAGCTTCAAAAATATTGAAAGAAAATATTTTTCTTAGTTGCCTTTTCCCCTAAAAAATATACCGACAGGTGATCACTATGGAGGCACATGATAATTTTGTTTTAAATAATTATGAATTCATGGGTTGTCATTAGAGAATAAAAATAGATTCTTTATGATGATGAGAAAATTGTCCCTATTTTTAGCAATGCTTCTATAAAATATTTCAAAGCTTGTGTTGAGGAACCCAATATAATGGAAATCAGCCGCATTGGATCCAAATTATCCTAGTTTAGAAGCCATCTAACTGGTAAGAGAGAAAGAATAATTTAAAGATCCGTTGTGAATGATTTTAGTCATGTAAATTAGAAAATTATTTCTTATTTAACCTTGTTTAAACATAATTTGGATCTCCACCCCATCCTGGTGAGTCTTATTGATACCATGGGGAGACAACATATCCCATTAGGATTTAATAATGATTGTAAAACCCTTTTGGAATGAACTAAAATTGTCGAAGACACATGGTATTAGAGGGAATCATCCTCAATCCTATGATATGAATATCTAAATTCAAAATTCTCAGGGGAAAACTGAAAGATTCAAGTAAATAATGATTATTTTTATTGATGAGTAAATTGATTATCTTGAGCACTCTATACATGATCATCAAGAATCAATCACAATAAAATAATTCTCTATATGTATAGACTAAGAATATCAGATGAAATATAATATAAAAATCCTCATAAAGGTTATGAAAATTATTAGATGAGACACCATTAAACTCAGATGGCTTATAGAGGGGGACATCAACATGAAATTATAAAATTACATCCAAAGGGTTAATAGAGAAAATAGGCCCCTCTCTCATTCCAATGATGGTGACCATATCATTGATGAAGGGAAAGAAATTATCAATAACATTTTCTCCTACTATATAAATATTTTCAATGGCCCTCCAAAGGTATCACGTCTCAAGGATAACTTCATCTCATAAATGATCTAGGAATGTGACAACTATTTCCTTACATTTATCCCCATGGATTTTGAGATTATGGAATCCCTCTAGGTCTTTAAAATGATAATCAATCTAGGGCCACATGGATTCACAAATCACTTCTACCTGTTATATTGGGATGTGATCCAAAAGTATTTGTGCAACCTAAAAATTCACTTCTTGAATGTTGGTTCCTTTAATCATGGTTTCAATGCTCAGTTCGTTAACATAATCACATAAGTGTACAATGCCAGTGACGTTACTCAATTTATTCATATTTCTCTTGTTAATACTATTCATAAAGTGATCAAAAAAATTACTGCCAACAGAATTGGTAGTATCTCATGAATATCATTAGGTATAACCAGTTTGTATTTATTAAAGTAAAACACATAAAAGATTTCATTCTCACCACTTTAGAATGTGTCAAAAAATTTCTAAATTCCACAAGAAGAGGAAATATTGATCTCAATATTGATATAATTAATTCCTTTTATATAATTCTCTATGGTTTTACTAGTGATATTCTCAATAGCATTGGATTAGATATAAAATTTATTCTTTGGATCAAAGTCCTGATTTACTCAGCTCATATTTACATTCTCATAAATGGATCCCTATAAGCCTACTTTAAATTCACTATGGTAGTGACACCCGGAGATCATATTTCATCCATTATTTTTTCCATCATAGTGGATTATCTCAGCTTGCTCTTACTTTACGTGATGGATATGGTAGATATTTTAACTATTAGGGTGCATAGAGGTACCTCTTCCCCTTCACATATATTTTTTTTGTTGAAATTATTATTTTATTTACTCATGGAATAAATAAGAACATAGGAAACATAAAGGGTTCTCTCGTACATTATGAAACTATTTTAGTTCAAAAAATATTCTGGAACAAATCATTTATCATCTTTGGAAAAAATATTCATGATCCAAGGAAATTATTCATCCTTAATTACTTGGGTATTCCTTAAGTCTATCTTCATTTTACCTATCTTGGAGTCCTCATATCCTAGGGCTAGCCCTAGGCATCTCATTTAATATATGTTTTCAAACAAATAAGAATAATTGTTACCTATTGGAAGGGGAACCATTATTGATGAATGAATGCATTTTTCATGTTAAGTATTTAGTGGCCACAAAGATGGTTTATTAATTTGTTATTTATTCTTGGCTTATCTATATGATTAAATCAAGAAAGTCAATGATGAGTAATATTTAATGGAGTGGTAGTAATTTGGAAGGTAAAATCATTATAACATCCAAAATAAATGCTTATTGCCTAACACTCTTGGGGGCCTTGGTATATAAAATCTGGAATTCATTAATCTGTATCTTCTTTATAAATTTTTATTGAGGTTAATCAACAGTTATTTTGAATAAATTTCCTTCCTGAGATCCAAATTCCTTGAAATTATGATTAAAGGAAACTCGAGTTACATGGATTACTCCACCTAAACCGGTCTTAAGAAAGTCTTCCAAAAATTTCACATGTGCTCTCAGTATCTTGCTAATATGGACTCTAATCTAAGATTATAGTATGAAATTTAGATGGGATCTACTTTTATTTAGTGGATAAAATCAAATATCCAATAGATTGACCACACTATATCAACAATGGAACATATGAACAATCTAGATAACCTACTTGAAGACACTGCTGAATATGATTCCCACTATCGCATCCTCAATCAAGCCGACAGGATCATCTAGGACCCATCCCCTAATGGTGTTCTAGATTCTATGATTTTTTATATGCACTTACTTTATGGAAGGTAGAATTGGACTACACCCTTCAATATAATATGGATACAAATATCTATATTCACACACCTTTGGAGACTCCCTCTCAAAAATTTCTTTTTCAGTGCCAACCATTAATGTGTTGTCATTACACTTTTCTCTAACTGTGTTCTTTGTCACCATTATAGGGAGTACGTTGAACACCTATTTGTGTTTTTTAAGACCAGGTCATCTATTTGGAATGATATTTTGGAGAACATTGAGGAATGACCCCTCTATTCAGTCTCCCTCCAGAAGATGTTTCTTCATATCCTCAACCTCTAGTTTTTTTAATTAGATCATTCTTCTCTTCTGGTCTTCTTCTGTCAAACTGTTTCATAACATATGGAGAATCTGTAATAAAATCCTTTCATGATTATAAAAAATTCTGTGATAAATCTGTTGTTTCATAAATCATAGATGCTACTTCAAATACCAATGTAGGTCAAACTGTACAATGCAACAACATAGTGTGGGATATCTCCATTCATAAAAGGTTGGTAATTTTATGGTACATCCCTAAACACCATGGAACTCTCGAAGTATTCTATTCACCTCCATTAAATGGATGGATTAAATGCAATATTGATGAGGCTTCAAGAGGAAATCCAAGGCCTATATATTTTGGATTAGTTTTTTGAGATCATAATGGTGATGTGGTTGATTATCTTTATGGTAATAATTGACATGCTGATTCTCTCAAGGATTAAACTAATTACTAAAATAGAACTATTTTCTATGCATGGAAATGAATCTGGAACAACATATCATTTTAGTGGGACTCCACCACCATTGTTCAACCTATCCAGATGGGTGTAATATATATTTCTTGGAAACTAACAGCGAAATTTAAAAATTGTATGTATGTTATCTCTTACATAAACGAAATTATCTTGTACATATTTCGTTAATAAAACTACCTAACTGATGGTCCTGATAAACAAATCTGTGATTAATGGGGAGTGTCAATATTCTCACGACCTCCCTAGTGATATGCTTTCCATTTTTCAAAAGGAAAAAACGTAAAATACTCACCTTCAGAACCCTGTATTTTTTACTTATTTTACCATAGATCCTATGTTCTAACATTTCTAATAAAAGGACCCATAGGTACCTTTATATGATTTCGTAATGAGAGAGCCCTCATGGAATCCCTCTACACTTTAGTTGTTCTTCACATGGATAGTGTTTGGAGGTGGAATAAGTAGATGAGATAGTTGTATGTGTAAAATCAGTCATGGTTTTCATAAATTCCACCTCACCTCATATTTTTAATAATGTCACAAAATTCTATGAATCATCGTGAGTTTCAAGATATGGTTGCTATTCATTTCCTAATTAAATTGAATAGATCACCTAGGGTAAATTAATGGACATGGTTTGATGTTCCACCAGTGAAGCTGCTGTAGAGCAGCTGGGTTTTTAATGACTATGGATTCCATCAAGAAGATGTATGATTGTATCAACCCATGTAAATCTATGGTCTCTATATTTGGGGTCCATGGCCTTCCATTCTAACTTATTTACATGTACATTTCTTCATTTTCTTGCGGAACTGTATGAAATTATTTTATTATAACTTCTTTTATTGGTAACTCTAAATTTACCACTAGTTTATACCTAATCAACATTCCACTTTTTTGATTTAAAATAATTTATATTGTATTTTTCTTTTAAATCCATCTTTCATCATATGTTTCTATTTATAAATGGGTTTTTTTGAAATATATTCTTTTTTTGAAAAATGTATTTGAAAATAAAAAGTGAAGTGGTTTTCAAGTATCATCAGCTAGTTCATTATTCTTAAATGAATGGATAATCATATTTATTATATGTTTATTTTCAAATAATTATTAAATGGTTTTATATTTTTAGTTAAAATAAATTTTTTGGTTTCAATTTTGGAATCCACACAATTAATTTTTTTTCCCATGACTAAATAAGGTATGGTTTAGTGTAGTTTTTATTTAATTTTCCTTCATTTAAATGTCGAATTGGTATTCTAAAACTTTTGATAGATGAAGGGATTCTATAACTACTACTAGGTGAAGAAAATCCATTGGAAGGGTATATTATACATTCTGGAGAGGATTTTCAGTTGGTGATGGAGTTCATTACTACAATATACTATTTACTGATTTACATGTATTATTATTAAATTTTTGTTGTATTTATTTTTCTATAGAATGGATGTTCTATGTATTGATGGTCCATTCTGTAAATTTATTTCTATTACACTAAAATTTTTCAGAATTATTTAATTGGAACAATAATTCCAATGTGGTGTTTCCTTTATTCCTAGGAACTCGTTCTAGAATTTGAGGATCAGAAATTCCCTTGAAGACTTATCACGTGCTATCTTAGGAATCCAAAGGAGGGATGACTCATATTTTTCAATGAAAAACAAATATAGGCATAACATATTAATTATAATAATACAAAATTTGTAGTGTCCTGGACCTCTTCGGCCCATTCCTTTGTCAAAAAGAAGGCCACGAAGTGTTCTGGAGGGTAAAATGGACTATCCCCAAACATTCCAGAATTTTGAAACTGCACGCTGTGTAGTTTGAGTACACGTCGTGTACCCCTTTGCCGGGTATACCCCGTTTTGAAGGTCGTGTCCTTGCCATGTGAAATAAATGGGTACACGTCGTGTATCCAATACTACACATCATGTAGTCTCTCCCTATGTACGTGTTACCATGTGTTGACCAGTCAATGGCCATGTGCCGTGTTGGAGCCATGTGAAATAAATGGGTACACGACGTGTGTCCAAACTACACAACGTGTAGTCCTTCCCTACGTATGCGTTACCCTCAAGCCGTGTGTTTACCAGTCAACGGTCGCGTGACGCGTTGAAGGCCGTGTTGGAAGCCGCGTGGACACCGTGTGAAATAACCGAGTACACGCCGTGTTCCATAAAGTACATGCTGTGTAATTTTTCTTTTCTCTCCTATAAAAGGAGGGGTCCCGTCCTCCTTTTCAACTCACCCCTCTCCTCCCCTTTCCTCTGAGCGGAGTTCTCCTAAGAGACTCGAAATCTCTTTATTCCATAACTTCTTTGTCCGAGCTCCGATTTACGATCCATCAGTGGCCAAGGGATCGTAACGATGAGCCGAGACATCTGAGCTTGGATCCGTTGTCCTTCCTTCGACCCTTCCTTTCCAACTTCCACCCGAGGAGGTTTTTCTGGGACTCGACGGAAGTGATGGATGCCGACAGACGTCCTCTAAAGTTGATCTGGGGGAGCGTTGTGATCAGAACCTATTGAGGTAGGGATCTTACCTCCGTCTCTCTAAATTGTGCATCATATGTGGTGGGTGTCCTCTTGTTTCGGTGAAACACATTTGAACCGGTTTAATAAAGATTATAAGTGGCTTATATAACGGGGATGACAAGTTTATGAATGCATTTACTTTATTTATATCCTGTGATATTATGTTGTGAATTGAATTGGATTATGCCTATTGAAAATCACGGTCTTTGGGGGCCTTTTCTTGTGCAATTAAATGTTTCCCTATCTTTCTAGACCTTTTTGTGAATGGAACTTTGTTGAACGTGAAAATTGGTTAATCACGTAAAGTTGGTAGTTTTAAAATATAGAACCCTTATGTGATCACCCCGGTTGAACAAAATGGAATAATGAACATGTGGGTGTTGTCTTGGATACGTGGCATGTGATGGGGGTGTTTTGGGTGTTTTTGTGGATCGGGTGAACAGCGGGGCTACAGGTGGCTTAGTTGTGGGATGGTGGGAATGCTATGTTGGTGACGGGCAGCGGGGCTACGATAAATGGTATTAAAGTGATAATGATGTATGGGTTTCAGTGTGTTTTTGGTTATGGTGGTTGGCAGTGGAGCTGCAGGGATGGGCTTGAATGTGAACGAACTGTGGGTTGTGAATAATAAATGAAGTGGAAGAGTAAATGAATGGTGGGACATTGTAATGGAATGGGGTTAATAATCAATGGGTTGGTTGGATAATGAGAAGGTACTTGTTGAACTGCTTGTGTTTTCCTAACTTGATTTGTGGATGGAAGGGATGTGTCTCACGAATAATTGATGTGGTTGGTTGTGGATAGTTACCCTGTAGTTAAGGAAATAATAAACTAATTCTGCTGAAACTTGAAAAGCTAAATGGGATTGGGGTTTGTTGTGTTCATTCTTCGTAGTAGTAGTGCCGAGGCACATTCTCAGTTTCTCTATTTAGAATCCATAGGATGGGTTGTGTGTTTGGTATACATATATATATATCTGTATCTTTTGTGTTTTATCGCTCCCCACCCATGTTGACCACTTAGTGCTGAACACTCCCATTTCATGGGAGAGGGTGTTTTCCCCTTAGTTACTATCTCATTCCAGCTCCTTCTTCCCTAGGATGTGATGGCTTGAGGCGACCTTACACCTAAGACCCTTCAGGTTGGTTTCGATTGGGGTGGTTCGAGCCCAAGACTCTTCAGGAAGGTTTTACTGTTTCCAAAGAATCTTCGAGATGAGGCCCAGGTGTGTGCAGGCGGGAAACGTGGTTGTGAGGCCCAGGTGTGTGTGGTCGGGATACGTGGTTGTGAGGCCCAGGTGTGTTTGGGCGGGATACACGGTTGTGAGGACCAGGTGTGTGCGTGTGGGATACACGGTTGTGAGGCCCAGGTGTGTGCGGGCGGGATACGTGGTTATGAGGCCCATGTGTGTGCGGGCGGGATACGTGGTTGTGAGGCACATGTGTGTGCGGGAGGGATACGTGGTTTTGAGGGCCAAGTGTGTGCGGGCGGGTTACATGGTCGTGAATCCCAGGTGTCTGTGGGAGGGGAGAGTGTGGTAGCATCAGGACGTTCTCCATTAGGAAGAGCAGCTAACTAATGGGAAATGGTGCAGGGTACCCAATACTCTTGATCTTATACTACTACTACCTGTTGTGATTGTGTTTTGGTGAGTGTGACTGGTGAGGTTTGGTGGATAGTTTTCCCAGATAGGTTTCTTCTGTTGTTCTCACGGGACATTAGGATGTCTCCCCACTTGTGCACGAGAGCTTTAGGTTTCCCTACTGAGTATACTTGTATTCTCATCCTATGTTTACTTTCAGGTTTCCAGGAGGACTACTCGGGCCGTGCAGGACCCTACTAGTCATACAATTGGAGTTGTTGCAGTTTTTGTACTCTTGTTTTCTTTTGGTATAGTACTATGAGCTTTCTTGTACTTGTACCTTGTTATAAAATTTATTAAACATGCATGTGGGATTGGTTTGGGTTTATTTATATACACATGTTCTTTTCCTTTTTGATGGTTGACTTGTCCTATTTCCCGATCCTAAATAATAAAAAAAGGAAATGCCTCCCATATTTGTGAAAACTCATACCCTTGGTGCTAGTCGCCACCCCGGGGCCTACTGGAGGTAGGACTCGGGGTCATTATCTCCCTTTAACCATTTCCAGCTCAGGAGGGGCATCTTTAGTGGGAGGGGGTCATGACAGAATGATATCAAAGGATATGGTTGAGAGATAGGATGGAGTCTGGAGTTAGGCACAGTGAGGATTTCATGGGATGGTATTGAAACAGTGATAGTTAATCTTGGTGTGTGACATAGGCCAGGGAAGACCGGCTAGGACACAGGATTTTAGGGCCCCCCGTGATCCGATGCAAGGAATCTGAGCCTACCGAACGACCAAGTTAGACTACATTGATTGCAAGGTAGATGCCCTAGGGAAGGTACATGCATCATCATGATTGTGTTTTACTTTATTTGGGTGTTCTGGGAAAGAAATTGAGAATAAAATGATAAAATAAAACCTTGATAATTTCCTTACTACTTGGGCTTAGTCGACCCTTGTTTATGGTACGGCTATGGCACCTAGACGACGTCCCTGGGTGGCTTAGACGGTCGAGGCCCATTAGATTCAGGTGGTCGATCGGTTGAGGATTGACCGAGAGGAGGAAGATATCTAGTGGCAAAAGACTCTCCATTCATTCCAGCGGAAAACCCTCAAGAAGTACGAGGGTAGTAATTTGATACGGAGACAGAGGGGTGGTTTCAGTAGCTAGGGATCGCTTTTACCTTGATCCATGCTCCGAGGGAGTACTGGGTTCCCCTAACAGTCAGTTACCTAAGCGGTGCGGCGCGACATTGGTGGACACTCTACCTCGGAGAGAGTGTAGAGGCAGAGGTTCCATGGGCTGGCTTTGAGAAGGAATTCTGTGAGGAATTCCTTTCTTCCATGATCAAGGCAGAGAAGTGGCAGGAGTTACTCTCCCTTCCGTAGGGGAGTATGTCAGTACAAGAGCAAGGGATCAAGTTCAAGGATCTCCTGCGCTTTGCTCTGGATCTCTTTCCAGATGAGGAGTCTCGGGCGAGATGTTTGGAGGAGGCACTTCATCCTTCGCTCCAGTATGTTGTCACCCCCTTCACCCTTCCGACATACTTGGAAATATAGAATAAGGCAGAGGTTGTAGAGGGGATGCACTCGCAGGTAGGTGCACCACATGAGGGGATCTAGCCAGGTTCGTCGAAGGGGAAGGCAGTCAGCAGCAGGTCTCCTACGACGGGACCTTCTAGGTTCAGGCTAGTGGGGAGCAGGCCCCAGCAGTTCCAGTTCAGATCTTCAAGTCCACATCCCTTATTCACAAGCCCAGGAACGAAGTTTTTTTCTTGTGGATGTTTCAGACACATTTAGAGTCGGTGCCCGACCCGAGCTCAGTACTGTGGAGGTGGGCAGGTTCAGCGCCCACCTCAGAAGCACCAGTTGTCGGCGGGGCCCTTCCAGCAGTAGCAGGACCATGCTCCTCAGAGGGAAGACTTTGCAGGAGGAGGTTGACCCTAGGGTGCTCCTTAGGGACCTCGAACAGGGCGTGGTCAGGGAGGTGGACGACACCAGAGAGGAAGAGGTGCTGGGCGTGGATAGTTTCACGTAGCAGATTTGACTACTCCTGCAGGACCAGAGGTGGTGCGAGGTATGATTTGTTTGTTAAGAACTCTCGTTTCTTCTTTGTTTGATTCAGGAGCTTCGCACTCCTTTGTTGCACCTAGTCTAGCCCATGCTTTGGGACTAGACGTAGAGAGACTTTCCATACCAGTGGTGTTGAGTACACCAGTTGGAGCCCATACCAGCGTATCTTGTGTTTGCCGGGGATGTGGGCTGACGTTGGGACCACATCGATCTAGTGGGGACATTCTTCTGTTACAGATGCAGCCATACGATGTCATCCTAGGCATCGATTGGTTGTTTTCTGTTAGTTCTATTATCGACTGCTTCTAGAGAAGATTCGTGTTCTCCGACATGGACGGGAAGCATGTAGCTTTTGTTGGCGAGGGGAGCTATCAGGTGGGAAACCGGTGTGTGGAGCCCCTCCTTTCCTTGTTAGGTAGGAAATCAGTGGTTCCAGCTGATACAGAGATGATGAATGTCCCGGAGGTTGTTGGTAAGTTCCTTGATGTTTTTCTCGAGGAGGTTGTGACTCTACCCCCCGACGTGACATTGAGTTCGAGAGAGACGTACAACCTGGTGCTCATCTGATTTCGATGGCCCCTTATCGGATGGCACCTTCAGAGTTTCGGGAGTTGCGTATTCAGATTGACGATCTGATGGAGAAGGGGTTTTTTTGACCTAGAGTATCGGCATGGGGTGCTCCAGTTTTGTTCGTGAAGAAGGTAGATGGTGGCCTCAGGCTATGTATAGACTACCAAAGGTTGAACCAGGTAATGGTCAAGAACCGTTACCCCCTTCCAAGTATAGATGTTCTCTTCAACCAACTGAGGGGAGTAGGTTGGTTTTCCAATACTGATCTATGATCTAGATTTCATTAGCTGAGGGTAAAGGACAGTGACATCTCGAAGACGGATTTTAGGTGCAGGTCTGGGCACTTCGAGTTTGTAGCGATGCCGTTTGGAGTGACGAATACACCAGTTGTGTTCATGGGACTTATGAACTTTGTCTTCCGAGTGTTTCTGGACCGGTTCATCATTGTGTTTATTGATGACATCCTAATCTACTCAAGATCGGAGGAGGAGAACATTGAGCATCTCAGGGCAGTCTTGGAAGTCCTTCGACACCACCAGATTTATGGGAAATTATCGAAGTGTAAGTTCTTGACGCAAGAGGTACACATCCTTGGGCACGTGGTGTCTCAGCATGGAGTGTCAGTGGACCCGTCAAAGGTGGAGGCAGTTGTTTCTTGGGCGGGACCCAAGAGCATGGAGGAAGTTCGTAGTGTCCTGGGGTTGGCAGGTTACTATCAGAAGTTCGTTTTAGACTTATATCGAGTTGCTTCTCCATTGACAACTTTGACTAGGAAGAACCAGGTCTTCCTATGGAGCGAGCAGTGCCAGAAGGCTTTCAACTACCTGAAGGAGAAGTTGTTCAGTGCTCCCGTACTCAGGTTTCCAGAAGAAGGTTTGTTGTATGATGGGATTTTTGATTCTTTTGGACTTGGTTTGGGATTCGTGCTGATGCAGAAGAAGGGATTGATCTATTATGGGTCTAGGCAGTTACGCCCTCATGAACTTAACTATTCCACTCATGATCTAGAGCTTGCAGCAGTAGTATTCTCACTGATGTTGTGGTGACATTTCCTCTTTGGGGAGCGCTTTGTGGTCTCCTCAGATCACAAGAGCCTACGTTATATCTTCTCCCAGCGTGACCTGAACCTACGGTTGCATCGATGGGTCAAGTTTCTCCAAGACTATGACTTTGAGAACTCTTAAACTGAAGGTTAGGGAAACATTGTGGCTGATGTATTGAGCATGAAGTTGCATAAGGAAGTGGTTCAGGAATCCGCTGATGCTTGGAAAGCGATGGGAGAGTTGGCTTCCTTGAACTTGGATGCCAGGGTAGAATGTGTTAGAGGCTGTTTGTTTCAGATGACGGTGCAGTCCTCCTTGTTGCAGTAGGTGGAAGAGTCTCAGTGGGGGGACTCTGAGGCAGAAGTGATGCGGGATCGTGTCTATCAGGGAAACGCTCTAGAAGGATGGTCCGAGGACAGCCTACATCGGATGATTTTCTATGGAAGGTTGTTTGTTTCAGAGGCGAAGCGTGAGGGAGTTCTCCGTGAGTTCCATATCTCAGCCTTGGCGGTATATCAATGAGTTTCAAAAATGTACCGAGCCCTGAGGGAACAGTTTTGGTGGCCTGGGGTAAACGGGAAGTGGCAGAGTTTGTGGCTAAATGCCTAGTGTGTCAGCAAGTGAAGGCTGAACACTGTGTTCCCAGTGGGTTGTTACATCCCTTAGATGTCCCCGAGTGGTAGTGGGATGGCATCTCAATGGACTTCATCATAGGAATACCCATAGCTCAGGGTGGTTATGATGCTATCTAGGGTGTGGTGGATCAACTGACGAAATCAGCTCACTTCTTAGAAATTAAGGAGTCAGGCCCGGTGAGTACCTTAGCATAGAGGTACGTAGACGAGGTTGTGTGGTTGCATGGAGTCCCAAATACTATCATCTCAGATCGGGATACTTGGTTTACCTCACGAGTCTGGAGGGGGTTACAGCTTTCTTTTGGCACCCAGCTGCACCTTTGCACTACTTTCCACCCCCAGAACGATGGGCAGACCGAGCGGACTCTCCAGACGTTGGAGGACATGCTGTGAGTATGCGTTCTGGATTTAGGAGGATCATGGGTATGAAACTTTCCTTTAGTAGATTTTTCCTACAACAATAGCTTCCACTCTACTATTGGCATGGCACCGTTTGAGGATTTGTATGGAAGACCATTTCGTTCACCCATTTGCTGGGCAGAGTTTGGTGAGACAGGTTCTCTTGGGACAGAGGTAGTGAAAAGCACCACTGAGAAAGTCCAGCTTGTACGTGAGAGGTTGAAAGCGGCTCAGGACCGACAGAAGTCATATGTTGATCGTCGGAGGAGGCACTTGGATTTCGAGGTGGGAGATCATGTGTTCTTGAAGGTTTCCCCTCTATGGGGGCATCGGAGGTTTGGGAAAGGGAGAAAGCTCTATCCTAGGTTCATCGGACCTTTTAAGGTGCTGAGGCGAGTTGGCGAGGTGGCTTATCAGCTGGCCCTGCCACCTCAGTTGGAGAATGTTCATGACATCTTTCACGTCTCCTAGCTTCGTCAGTACTTGCTCGATGAATCTCATGTTATCGACTGGGGATAGTTAGATATGGGAGACGACATGACTATCAAGGAATGACCAGTCGGAATCGGGGATCATAAAGAGAGGGTTCTCCATGGATGAACCATTACATTGGTTCGTGTGTTGTGGAGGCATGGCGGCCTCGAGGAGAGCACTTGGGAGTGGGAGACCCAGATGCACGCTCAGTGCCTGGAATTGTTTTGACTTGTGTGTTTCCTTGCTCTTCTGAGCTTTATGTTGATGTTTTACTCTGTACCTTTTATATATGTGAAATTCTTGGATTGAAGGTTATGAGACGTTTTGTTTTCCTTGTTCTCTGGACGTATGTAGCATGTCGGGATGTGTGGGGAAAAGGAAAAACCTGACCATTTATTGAGACGCATTAATGAGGATGTGATTGAACCCATGCGGGTGAGTCATTGCCTCCTAGAGCAGGTAATATCTCAACATAGAAGAAGGAATTTTTCCCTAAACCGCATGTTTGGGCAGTGTGTGGGTTGTATGGTGTTGGGGGTAGTGTATGTTGGAAAATCCTAATATATAGAAGTGGGAAGGCCCAATCCTTATTCAAGTCGCATTAATGCGGATGCGATTAAACCCGTGCAGTTGAGTCATTTCCGCCTAAAGCGGATAATATCTTGACATAGTAGAGGGAATTACTAACACCTATGATTAGGGTTTTTGGTTGGGTTCCTGTTATAATGAGAACCCTAAGAGGTATCTTTTTGGGTTTCAACTGGGTTGGGTTTTGAATTCTTGGGGATGAGAATGTTTTAAGATGTATCTGATATAATGGCCCAGACCTCTTTGGCCCATTCCTTTGTCAAAAATAAGGCCATGAAGTGTTTTGGTGGGTAACATGGACTTTTCCCAAACATTCCAAAATTTTGAAACTACACACCGTGTAGTTTGAGTACACGTCGTGTACCCCCTTGCAGGGTATACCCCATGTCGAAGGTTGTGTCCTTGCCGTGTGAAATAAATGGGTACACGCCGTGTATCCAATACTACACGTCGTGTAGTCTCTCCCCGTGTATGCTTTACCGTGTGTCGACCAGTCAATGGCCATGTGCTGTGTTGGATCCATGTGAAATAAATGGGTACACGTTGTGTGTGCAAACTATAAGTCGTGTAGTCGTTCCCCGCGTATGCGTTACCCTCAAGCCATGTGTTGACCAGTCAATGGTCGCGTGACGCGTTGAATGATGTGTTGGAAGCCGCGTGGAGACCGTGTGAAATAACCGAGTACACGCCGTCTACCATAAAGTACACGCAGTGTAATTTTTATTTTCTCACCTATAAAAGGAGGGGTCCCCTCCTCCTTTTCAACTCACCCATCTCCTCCCCTTTCCTCTGAGCAGAGTTCTCCCAAGAGACTCAAAGGCTCATTATTCCATAACTTCTTCATCCGAGCTCCGATTTACGGTCCGTCAGCAGCCACGGGATTCAAACGACGAGCTAGAACTTCTGAACTTGGATCGGTTTTCCTTCCATCGGCCCTTCCTTTCCAACATCCACCCGAGGAGGTTTTTTTGAGACTTGATGGAAGTGACGGACGCCGACGGACGTCTTCTAATGTTGATCTGGGGTAGCGTTGTGATCAGAACCTGTTGAGGTAGGGTTCTTACATTCGTCTCTCTAAATTGTGCATCATATGGGGTGGGTGTCCAATTATTTACGTGAAACACATTTGAACCAGTTTAATAATGATAATAACTGGCTTATATAACGGGGATGAGATGTTTGTGAATGCAGTTACTTTATTTATATCTTGTGATATTATGTTGTGAATTGAATATGCTTATTCCTACTGAAAATCATGGTCGTTGGGGGCCTTTTCTTGTGAAATTACATGTTTCCCTATGTTTCTAGACCGTTGTTGTGAATGGAACGTTGTTGAATGTGAAAATTGGTTAATCACATAAAGTTGGATGTTTTAAAATCTGGAACCCTTGTGTCATCACCCTAGTTGAAAAAAATGGAATAATGAACATGTGGGTGTTGGCTTGGAAACGTGGCATGTGATAGGGGTGTTGTGGGGGTTGTTGTGGAACGGGTGAGCAGCGGGGCTGCGGTTGGCTTGGTTGTCGTTTGGTGTGAATGCTATGTTGGTGACGGGCAGCGGGGTTGCGATAAATGTTATTAAAGGGATAATGTTGTATGGGTTTTGGTGTGATTGTAGTTATGGTGGTTGGCAGCAGGGCTGCAGGGATGGGCTTGAATGTGAACGAACTATGGGATATGAATAATAAATGAATTGGAAGAGTTAATGAATGGTGGGTCATGGTAATGGAACAAGTTTAATAATCAATGGGTTGGTTGGCTAATGAGAAGGGACTTGTTGTGTTGCTTTTGTTTTCCTAACTTGATTTGTGGATGGCAGGGAAGTGTTTCACAAACGATTGATGTGGTTGGTTGTGGATATTTTCCCAGTGGTTAAGGAAATAATAAAATAATTCTGCTGAAACGTGAAAACCTAAATGGGGTTGGGGTTTGTTGTGTTCATGCTTCGTAGTAGCAGTGCCGAGGAACATGCTCAGTTTCACTGTTTAGAATCCATAGGTTGGGTTGTGTGTTTGGTATGTATATATATATCTATATCTTTTTTGTTTTATTGCACCCCACCCATGTTGAGCACTTAGTGACGAACACTCCCATTTCATGGGAGAGGGTGTTTTCTTCTTAGTTACAAGCTCCTTCCTGCTCCTTCTTCCCTAGGCTGTGTTGCCTTGAGGAAACCTTACACCTAAGACCCTTCAGGTAGGTTTCGATTGGGGTGGTTCTAGCCCAAGACTCTTTGAAAAGGTTTTTCTATTTCCCAAGAATCTTCGGGATGAGGCGCAGGTGTCTTTGGGCGGGATACGTGGTTGTGAGGCCTAGGTGTGTGCGGGCGGGATACGTGGTTGTGAGGCCCAGGTGTGTGCGGGCAGGATACGTGGTTGTGAGGCCCACGTGTGTGTGGGCGGGATACGAGGTTGTGAGGCCCAGGTGTGTGCGGGTGAGGAGAGTGTGGCAGCGTCAGGACGTTCTCCATTAGGAAGAGCAGCTATCTAAAGGGAAACGGTGTGGGGTACCCAATACTCTTGATCTTATACTACTACTACCAGTTGTGATTGTGTTTTGGTGAGTGTGACCGGTGAGGTTGGGTGGATAATTTTCCCTACTAGGTTTCTTCTGTTGTTCTCACGGGACATTAGGATGTCTCGCCACATGTACACGAGAGCTTTAGGTTTCCCTACTGAGTATACAAGTATGCTCACCCTACATTTACTTTCAGGTTTCCAGGAGGACTACCCGGGCCGTGCGGGAACCTACTAGTCAGAAGGTTGGAGTTGTTGCAGTTTTTGTACTCTTGTTTTCTTTTGGTATTGTACTTTGAGCTTTCTTGTACTTGTACCTTGTTATAAAATTATTTAAAAATGCATGTGGGACTGGTTTGGGTTTATTTATATACACTTGTTCTTTTCTTTTTTGGTGGTTGACTTGTCCTATTTCCCGATCCTAAATAATAAAAAATGGTAATGCCTCCCATATTTGTGAAAACTCATACCCTTGGTGCTAGTCGCCACCCCGGGGCCTACTAGAGGCGGGACTTAGGGGGTCATTATCTCCCTTTCACCATTGCCAGCTCAGGAGGGGCATCTTTGGTGGGAGGGGGTCGTGACAAAATTAAACATATAACATCATTCTTCAAGCGTTAGATAGAATATTGATAGTTTATTTTCTAGAAAATATACAATCACTCTCCACCATCTATGAAAAATTCATCATAGTGGGACCTCATAATTTGATGACAAGAATGGTTGACCACTCTTGAATCTCATAGTTTTGTACCTATGAAATTGTTTTTTTCTTAAGATCCTTTGAATCTTAATGTATATATGATGTTAATTGGTGATATAAAAAATGGGGAAATAGTCCAGGAATGATTGATGTATAGAAACTAGTTTGATAAGTATAATTTTGTTATATAAATTATTATATGTTAATGTTTTTTATTATATTTCGATAAATAATGACAAGTATGATTTCTGAAATCCAAATATTGTAAAAAATTATAAGGAAGTTCAAATTGTAATATTATTTATGGAATTAATAATGTTTCCATTACCCTGTCTGAAATGTCCTCTAATATGTGTATAAAAATAATGGAAAATATAAAAAGATTAATCATTGAAGGTGAATATTTTTTTGTGTTTTTACATGTTACAAGGCATCTAAAGATATTTTTTTATTATACTATTGAAATTTATTTATTATTCATCAAAGGTAAATTATATAAAAATTTTCCTTTCTCACCAACATAAATAATACTATAAAAATGGGTTTAATCATTTTTTTACACGAGAATGTAATGAATTATTCAAAAAAATAAAGGATGTATATATATATATATATTAGATTCCATGAATAACTTTTTGAATTCTAATCATGTACATTTTATTTGGTGCTATATTGAAGAAATTTTATAACTGGTTTTAGAAATAAATGTTAATCTAATCCAATTGTTTTTACAAGGTTACTTATCAATTTCTTTAAATATGAGAAAAGAAAAAATAAAGCCCCTTAGTTAATAAAAAAGTGACTTATGTCAATATTAACAAATTTAATGATGAGGTTGATTTGTGATTTTTCATGAAATGTTTGTCTTGAAAAATAACTCATTGAATTTTTTTGCGATCATTTAGTATATATAAGAATCAAAAATTGAAGAAACAATTAAAGGTTAAAAAGACATCCAAAAATATACAAGCCTACCAAGAATAAAAGTTGAAGCAATTTGTAACTATTCCCTCAACGAGTTTATATGGAAAAAAGGACCGTAAGGACAATAACCCAATGTTTTGACTATATAATGATGTAATTTTAGTAATAATAGAAGATGATGAAATTTTTTTACAAGAATAAAGGAATAAAAAGAAATTGAAGAGTTATACGAACCTGAAATCACTCAAGAATTACTTAAAGTCAAATTAATTCACATGTAAAATGTTAATGATCATAAAACATTTAAGAAATTCAGAGAAATATTTGTTGTCAGGACATATAATTTTATCAATTGGAATTTCCTTCTTTAAATTATGTCATGTAGTCAAAAGAACATACATCACTACGAGAAACAAAAAACAATTTCTCTCATAAATGTGGAATGATACATAAGTCAGTAATGAAAAAAAATAATGAAAAATATTAGAATGGGAAAATATAAAAAATAAGGCAATAAGAATAGGATTATTATTATCTGCTCGATGCACTAGAAATACCACACTCATGAACAAGGATGTATAAAAAACATAATTCTAGTAATAAAATATTCACTTTGAAGAATAATGTTTATATATCCCTAAGATAACATAGATTTTAATGAATAATTAATGGAAAAAATAGGTATTCAAAGTAATTAGGGGACCCATATCACCACTATAATAGTAATCGGATAGTTGGAATAGTAATTAGACTATTGGAAAAGTAACTAGACTATTAAGAATAGTAATCTATCCGATGGAATAATAACTTTACATGTAGATATATAAAATAATATTTAGGTATCATAAAAAATATGATATATTTATACCATAAAAGTTATAAATTATTTTGAGAAAATGATAATTTATGTTTTTGAACTTTTGAAAGGCATAACATTTTTAATTTGAAATTTAGTCATGAAAAAAATATATAAAATAATATTCATTTTCATTAAATTTAATCATAAATCATTACTATTATTTATTATAGTAAGATAATTTTATGGGAATATATGTAATTTTTCAGAGGGAAATAAACTCGATTATAATAAAAAAATTAGTATTATTCAAATAAATGATGATTTTATTTAATACATAAAATTTTTGATATAGAGAAAATTATTTTGAAAATTGGATTCATTTTCTATAATCTACATTTATGGAAATGGTAAAGGTCAGTTTATGGGGTTTGATTCTAAAAATGATATTTTTTTTCTAAAGGGTTAAATACAATAATATATTATGTTTATCATTATAAGGAAAATACTTAAATTTATGAGTAATGCTTAATGTAGGAGTGTAACGCCCCAACCCTAGTTACCAAGAGTTGGTGCAATATATTAATACATTGGAATGATTACAAGGAATCATGTCCCGAAGGATTGATCATCTTAGCAGTCTTGGAAAATACATTACATACATAAATGTTACGTTTCAGATTAAAACAAAAAACACAACATAAATAATTTGTTAAGAACACCATTATTCCTTTAGGATAACCCTGAAAATCAAAAATAATACAGTTCTTGTAATCCTGGGAAACAAAACATAAGAAATGGGTGTGCTCAGATGCTCAGTAAGTGTAAACAATTTAGCAAAAGCTATAATCTTTTAAGGCAAGATATGTAATAGAAACAAGATCATTTTAAACATAAACATGAAGATAGTATGGAGAGAATAAATAAAAAATTACCATAGAAACATGCACATGGATATTCTACTAGTAAAATAATCACATGTAATAATTAATTTCATTATGAGGGAATTCCAAACACCTGACATCATTGCCAGATAGTCAAGGCCTCATGTCGAGACTATAAATAAAATATTTTTCATGGCCTTGGGCCAAGACACTAATTTGTCTCAGGATACCTATCGATGCATCAACCAGCTATAGCGGGATCCACCCATCCCTTAATAAGTCAAATACATTCCTCATCTGAAATTGTTGAAACCTACCATAAACATTCAAATTAAAACTAGCATAAGAAATGTAAATAATTTAGCCATAAACTATGAATGGTATAAAAGTAGCACATATAGAGTAAATCATATTATAACTAATTCAATACAATATGGAATATTGTATTATAATAAATAAACCTCAATCAAGAATAATATCTAGTAAAGGATAATGATATAGTTGAAAATGATCAGTAAAAATATTTGAGTGAAATGCCCCAATTTTATGAAATAATTTGAAAGTAGAACAATTTATAAAGAATAAAATATAAAAGATATTTTTGAATCAAAGTGTCTCATACCAGTTTGAAACATTTTAGATGTTTTACCATTTTAAAACATTCATGTCCATATAAATAAATCCTTAAAATCATTTTGAAAACATTGAAATTAATGAATATTATTTTTAAGAATAAATATTTAAAACATTTAAAATTATTTTTTAGTAAAATAGTCCCTTAAAAGAATATTATTGAAATTTATTTTATGAAACATTGAAGTGGATGATAAATATGTCCCATAACATACTTACAGATAAACAATCTCACATAATAATGAGATTGAAAAATTAACCCTTACCTTGTACATGCCTTTGGTTAGGGGTACGTTTAACCTCCACTATAATTACCATAGTATGTTATTAAATTATACCAGAACCATATTCATATTCATTATAGCATTCATGATTCATTTTCTACTTTATACTACACATTTAATAATGATTTCCATGTTAAATTAAAATTTATTGTAATAATCGTTTTCTTTATCGTACATGTTTTACCTTTTTATTCAAGACCGTATCTTTAAGATCAGGATTTAAATACTTCTACAATATAAAAAATTATTTATATATCAAATATATTCAGAATATAAATATGTATAATGGATAGATAATTGAAATGGAAAACACCGTTTTTGGAGACAGTGGGGCGTTTGTACGCATAACCGTTGTTCCCATTTTCATATCATATTGAACAAAAGTAAGTGAATAAGATATATGTAAGTAAATAAATAAGTAAATATATCCAGTATAATTATTTTTCCATATATTACATACATATTAACAATATATATTTTTATAATCATCGTGGAATGCTGAACGTGGAAATGAATATCATCACATCAAGGATACGGAAAGTTGTACGTACACACGAGCGATGATGTCATTTCCTTAATGATTAAAAGGTGTTGTATTAGATGGTATATTAATTATAAAGAGAAATTATAACGTTATTTTCATTAATAATTTACAAATTATGCATAATTATATCCATCCAAATGACATAGTGTTGAATAACAAATTACACCACGGCGTGGAGATGGTAAGCCGTACTTACGCACAGATAGGGACATTATCATTAATAAGATGGATATAATAATGAATATGATTGTTCAATATTTATAATAACATCACAGTTTTTAGAAGGTACTAGAGTTATTTTTTTATGGAAATAACAAAGAAAAAGAAAGTGGAAAAGGAAAAGAACCTTGAAAGAGGTGATAAAATAATTATCTCTTCATTGGGTGTTTCCTTTTGATATGAACAAAAGGGCTCCATTGGTTGTCTTTATGTTCAAGAGAAGGCCTCTAGGTAGAAGTAAGGTAATTTGGGAGGATATTTGGGAAGGGGTGGCCAAGCCAAATGGCTTTGGAGGTGTGGTTTTGAGAGAATAAAAAGTACCCTTTTATAAGAGAAATGAGGGTCACTTTAGGAAAAGCTTGAAATATTATTTTATTATAAAATCTTTTTCAGTTTCTAATGTCTCCAAATGGATTTATTTAAAGAATAAGGTGGTGATGGGTGGAAAAACACTCAACCAATAGGTTATACACATGTTTAACTCACCATATTAACCTTATCTTTTAGATTTAACACTTAGTTAAATAGTTTGTCTTTTACCATGTCTTCTGGTGTTATTATAATAAATGGTTATTAAACATACAATAAGATTCCCAAAGAACCTTAATTGGGTAATTAATGAAATACCCATAATTATAAACATCATTTGGATAAACCTTATATTTTTAAGACTAATATATAATTTAATAAAATAGTATTTTTTTTTTAAACTCATATATGTCAATATTGACAAAATTTTGTATTTAGATTTTGTGAAAGTCATTAAAAATTGATTTCTTCAAAAAAAAATCATTGAATTAACCCTAAAATGTCATATTAACCTAGAAAATCCTTTTAATGCCTCAAAATTATCAATTTACATTTATTTTAATATTTATAATATCAATTATTTTAATCATTCATTAACAAGGTAATTATTACATCATCATTGTGTCATAAATTAATTTAATTATTAAATGTATAAATTTTTTAAATAAAATAACATTATTTAAAAAATATTTATATCATTCTGATGAATATTTATAGTCAAATTTATCTTATTTAAAACCTAATATTAAAATTGTTTTGGTAATTAAAATTTTGAAATTTACACTTTCAACTCTTATTTAAATAAAATAATAATAAAAGTCATAATCAAATCAATGCAGATCAAAAAGGATAATATTTTATTAATAAGGTTGTGTTTTTTTCGAAATACACTTATCCAATAGAATTAGGACCTGTGTTTGAGTAATTATAATAACATTTTTACATTTAATTACCCTATTTAATTTTAACCATGGAAAATAAAATTCAAAAGTTACTATTCACAAAAAATTATTTTCAACTTATTGAACCCCATTTTACATAATAATTTCAACCGTGCCTCTCATATTATTTAAATTCAGACCACATAATTGTTAAAATTATGTTTTATGCAAATTTGTAAATGTGCCTGAAAGGTGGGTAAAAGATGGTAAAAAGTTCAATAAAATTTTATATGTTTAATATTATTATAAAATGACTCCATTGAATTAATTTGGACTAATATAGATATTATGTATATATTTTTACTTAAAATAAATTATATTTAAAAATAAATAATAAAATAAAAATTCAGTTTTAAACAATAACGCAGTGTTTTTCATTATTAATCAAAAATTGATAGTTTTCAAAAAAATACCAAAAATTAATCCTAAGCTAATTTTGATATTCAAAATTTAAAAGTTTATTATATTTTACCAAATTCAAAAAATATATGTAACATTAAATAATTTTAAATTAATTCTCGTTCCAAAAACCAAAAAGAGGGGTTTTTAAAAAGTTAAAACTATCAAAAGATTTACATGTGTATGCCAAAATTAAATGTGAAATTAATTATAATGATCTCAGTTATACTAAGTGATAAATATATAATATAATTAATCTTTAACACCACTAAATTTCATAATTTAACACTATAAATTATTTCAATTATAAAAGTTGTTTTCAATTAATATTTAGTATTTTCACAATTCATCAGAATATGAATGTTATCAGAAAAGTACCAAAAATTTATCCAAAGTAAATTTATAGGTCCTACTTCTAAATAAGTATTTATTTTAAATAAATAAAATATATTTAAGTGTCACATATTGGATTTAAATGTGGTTCTCCATTAAAAGGCGTAAAACTAATTTTTTTTGAAAAAATTCATTATTTATATGAAAAAATGAATTTGTCCTTATACTATGTCTAAGAAAAAAATAGATGAATGTAAAAATTATATAGGATATATATAAAATTCAAAATTTTGCTCATATTATTCATAAATATTTTTTGAAAACCTAGTTTGGTATGTCGTGGTGTGCTCGAACTCGGTGTTGCGTGTAGTGAAAATTATTGAATTTCGTTAAAGAGATGTTGTATAATGAAATCTAAGGGTGTTACATTCTTCCATACTTTAATAAATTTTGTCCTCGAAATTTGAAATTGTTCTTAAAATATTAATTTCTGAATTTATAAATTACCTTTTTGGAAAATCTACATCAAAAATAGGGTTAATAAAATTTAGTCATAATAAGAGGGAAAGGGAAATGAGAAAGACACCATTAAATTAGGGTTTCAAATAAGAGGACATTGTTGGAAATTATAGAAACATAATTGGAGAAAAAATGTAAATATTTATATGGTGTGATTGATCTTACCAATCACAAATAAGTTAACAATAAATGTAAAAATGAGGGCCTCAAAGCCATCAATATATGATGATTTAATGTACCATCGGTTAAAAAAACATATGGTATTATGAGAACACATTTTTTAGATACTTTTTTAAGATGAGGGATTGATTTACTATCATGTTTAGTACTAATGAAAACATACTTTATTTCATTACAAGTCATAATCATATTCTCATTATTGGGTTGTGCATAGATCTATTTTCACTTCATTTCTTACACTAGGAAATAGATGTTAAAAAAATTATTTTTTTATGAATGAAGAACATTTAATAAATAAAGAGTTCTAAAAATATTTCTTTAATCCTCTAAATGTCTACTGAAAACCAAAAGGATATGTCAATGTAACTTACATATTATACATTAACCTCATACAAAGAGAAATGAAGTGTTCAACTTACACAATTGCAACCTTTATACTTATCCAAAATACTTGTGTCCAAACTCACAGTCTAAAATTTTTTAAGGAATGACAGCATAACATAATGAAGATCATACTTTTAATACCTTCCTTATGTATTTTATTAAAACATTGTAATAACCTGAATTAACACGAAACCTTATTTGAATATGTATACACTTCTTTATTCCTTCGGTAATACAAACTATACTGGATATACTCCTTAAATCCAAAAATGTTGTAAACTCCAATAATGATGGAATATACAAATCATTAATCAGTTTCAAGGTAGTATATAATATCCAATATAATTTTCCGAAATCAGTCATATCTACATCCAAAATCACTTCCTCAGTATCAGAACAATATTATGGATTATCATTCCTTCAACCATGTATTTTCCAAAAAGTTTAACTTGCTATTGAGTCACTTTACCAGGAACCATATAATATAAAATCATTAATGAAATTTTAATTCAGTACAATCCATATTTATTTCCATAATTCGTAAAACTAGTACATCATTGATACAACACTCAAATGACCCAATTCATCAATCAAGAAACACATATACATTAAATATTCCACACCAACTGTAGTAACAAATTATGCTTTACCTTGATCCCTTTGATTATTCTGAGATATATTTACTTTACACTTATGAAATTTATTTGCATATTTCCCCATTTCAAAATAGTGGAAACACTAAATATTAGTCTTTTATTTCTTTCCTTTCGATTCTTTTTCCTGATAACCCTTTTCTTCACACTTAAAACAAACACCCAGTCCTTTCAAGAACTTCCCTATGTGATTCTTTACATATTAATCACATATGGGAAAGTCATTCTTTCCCTTATTCCCTTTATCCATAATTCTCTCTATCATCATTTTCTTTTATGGATTTTCTTTAAAATCCATAGGACTCAACGAATTTTTTAGTTATCTTATTATCAAATGATATTATTCTTCATATGGGTAGAATACATGGGAGAAAATCTCCTTCTAAATTTTGTCTTAAGGCCATGATAGATATGATCCTTATTACTCTTTAGATCATGCGTATTGTTGGAGTTATCATTCCTTATACTAGGAACCATGTCTAAACAAATAAATATATTAGGATAGTTTATGAATCGTAATGCATAATTCCAAACTTGTAAAATACCTAAAATAAATTGAACAGTTTATGCATACAATGCATAATCATAAAGAAATGTTTTCTTTGAGGAGGTATTTACGCATAAACCCTTTATCATGGTTTGAAAATAAATTATGAATTATCTTAAGTATATCTCTCAAGAGTTTCGTACGAAAGAGTGCAGAAATGCCCTTTGTTGTGTACCTAGACACCCTGGGTCAAGCCCGAAACTCCTTGTCAGAGTTTTCACTCATAGGTACATCTCCTCCCTACCCACCTCTACCTGATCATATCTAGTCAGGTATATATATCTTTTAAAATTCACAAAATATCTACATTAATAAAATTCTAGGAACATCTTTTATACTAATACTCAATGTATTTCATAGGGTAATGTTTCAAAATTATAGTTTTTCTAAATCTATTTCCAAGGTTGTTTCTAAAATTCCTCTGATGCCAACTATAATGCCCCGACCCCAGTTCCCTAGAGTCAGTGCATTATTTTAATCAATTGTCATGATTACAAGGAATCAATTCTCAAAGGACCAATCAGTTTACCAGTGTTTGAAAATACATTACATATATGAACGTTACATTATGCATTAAAACATAAAACACAACAGAAAAAATGCATTTAGAATTCCATTATTCCCCTAACATAACCATGTATAGCATACATAATACACTTCTTGGAATCCTGGGAAAACATAACATAAGAAAGGGGTGAGTTCAAATGCTCAGTAAGGGTAAATAATTTAGCGGAAGCTATAAAATTTTAAGGAATGATTTGTAATAAAAACAAAATTCTTTTAAACATAAACATGAACATAATATGGAGAAAATAAATCAAACATTACCATATAAACAAGCACATGGATATTCTACTAGTCAAATAATCACATGTAATAATTAATTTTATAATGAGGGAATGTATAAAACTGGACATCATTACCAGATAGTCAATGCTTCATGCCAAGACTACAAATAAATTTTTTGTCCAGGCCTTGTTCCAAAACACTAATTTGCCTCATGAAACCTACCGATGCATCAAGGAGATATAGTAGGATCCACCATCACTTACTAAGTCTACTGAATTATCATATGAAATTGTTCAAACATAATATAAACATTTGTATTAAAACTAGCAAAATAAATTTCAATACTTTAGCCATAAAACGATGAATGGTATAAAAATACTACATCCATATTAAAACATATCATAACTCATTAAATACAATATGTAAGATTGTATTATTATAAATCAACATCAATCATGAATAATATTTAGTAAAGTATGATGATATTGTTGAATATGATCAGTAAAACTCTTTGATTGAAATACCAAATTTTCATGAAATCATTTAGAAGTCGCACAATTTATAAAGGATGATACTTAAAAGATATTATTGAATCAAAGTGTCCCATACCACTTTGAAACATTTTAATGTAATTAACATTTTAAAACATTCATGTCCATATAAATAAATCCATAAAACTATTATGAAAAAATTGACACTAATGAGAATGATTTATAAGAATAAATATTTATAAAATTTAAAATGATGTTTTAGTTAAAGAGTCCCTTAAAAGACTCATTTTGAAATTTCTTTTACGAAAAATTGTCATGGATGATAAATATGTCCTACAAAATACTTACACATAAACAATCACGGATAATAATGAGATTGAGGAATTAACCCTTACCATGTACTTTCCTTTGGTCAAGGGTACGTTTATCCTGCAGTGCAATGAACATTGTATGTTATTAAATTATACAAGAATCGTATTAATATTTATTATACCATACATGATTCATTTATGAATTTATACTACCCATTTAACAACTATTTCCATGATAATTTAACATTTCGGGTAATGATGACCTTCTTTATCATGTGTTTTAACATGTTATCCTTGATCATATCATTTAGATAATGATTTAAATACTTCTACAATATAAAACATGATTTATATATAATATATATTTAGAATATCAATATTTATAATAGATAGATATATGAAATTGGTAAACACCTTTTCTGGATACAGTACCGTACGTACGCATTAATATTGTTTACTTTTTCATATCATATTTAACTAAAGTAAGTGAATAAGATATATGTAAGTATATATATATCTCAAGTAGAATTATTATCTCATATATTACATACTAATTAATAATATAAATTTTCATAATCATCGTCGAATGGTGAATGTGGAAATAAATCTCATCGCGTTGTGGAGACGGTAAGACGTACTTACACATGAGCGATGATATAACTTCTATAATGGTTAAAAGGTGTGGATAGGATGGTATATTAATTTTAGAGTGAAATTATAATGTTATTTTCATTATTTATATACATATTTCAAACCATTATATCAATCCATATAACATAGTGTTGATTAAAAAATTACACCACGACGTGGCGACGGTAAGTCGTACGTACGCACACATTGTGACATTAACAATCATAGGATGGATAGAATAATGAATATGGTTGTACCATATTTGTAATAACATCACAGTATTTAAATGGAACTATATTTATTATTTTGGTACGTAAATAAAAAAGAAAATAGATGTGGAAGATGAAAAGAACATTGAAAGAGGTGATTAAATAATTACATATTCTTTGGGTATTTACTTTTGATTTGAACAAAAGGGATCTTTAGGATGGCTTTCTGTTCAAGGGAAGTAATCTAGTTTGGAGTGAGGGATGTTGGGAGTAGATTTGGGTAGGGTTTGGGAGATCCAAATAAATTTTGTGGTGTGATTTTGAGAGATGGGGAAGTACCATTTCAAAAGAGGTGAGGGTCACTTTAGGAAAAGCTCGAAATATTATTTTATTATTAAATCATTTTCAGTTTATAGTGGCTCTAGATGAATTTATCATGAGTCTATTGTGGGGATGGGTTGAAAAAATTTCATCTAATAGGTTTTATAAATGTTTATGTTACCATATTAACCCTAACATTTATATTTAACCCTTAGATAAAAAGTTTAACTTTTACCATGTCTTCTTGTATTATTATAATAAATGGTTAATAAACACACTATAAGCTTCTAAGAGAACCCCAATTTGTTCATTATTTACATACCTATCATTATATAACTCATTTGTTTGAACCTTAGAATTTTAAAATTAATTTACAATTTAATAAAATTAGTATTTGTTTTAAAAATTATTTGAGTCAATTTTGACACTATTTAGTTTTTGGTTTTCATGAAAGTTATAATAATCTGATTTCTTCTAAAAAAATTCATTAAATTAACCCTAACATGTAATATTAAACTCCAAAATTCTTTTAATGAATCAAAATTATCAATTTACATTTATTTTAATATTTATAATATCAAATTTGTTAATATTTATTTAATAATGTAATTGCTGCATCATCATTGTGTCATAAATAAATTGAATTATTTATTGCCCAAAAAATATAAATAAAGTAAAATTATGTATGAAGTCTTTTTATCTGTATAATAAAGATTTATAGTTGAATTATTTTTATGTATAAACCTATATTAAAAATGTTTTAGTTATTAAATTTTTCAATTTTACACTTTTAACTCTTCTTTAAATATAATAATAATAATTGGCCTAATCTAATCCATGTGGACAAAAAGGAATAATATTTTATTCCTTAGGTTGTTTATGGTCGAAATAAACTTATCCAATAATATTAGGAAATGTCTTGGGGTAATCATAATATCATTTTTAACTCTAATTACCCTATTTACTTTTAACCGTGGTAAATAAAATTCAAAAGGGACTATTCATAAAAAATTATTTTCATCTTATTGAACCACATTTTATTTACTTATTTAAACCATGTATTTCATATTCTTAAATTTTAATTCACATAAGCGGTAAAAATAACATTTATGCAAATTTAAAAATGTGCCTAGAATGAGGGTAAAAGACGATAAAAAAGTTCAATAAAAATTTATATGCCTAATCTTATTAAAAAATGACTCTGATTAATTAAATAGGACTAATATAGGTATTATGTATCTATTTTGACATTGAAATTAATTTTTATTAAAAATAATTATTTAAATAAAATGTTAGTTTTAAATAATAACACAATGTTTTTCACTATTCATAAAAAAATGAATGTTTTCAGAAAAATATAAAAACCTCATCCAATGATAATTTTTATATTAAAAATTCAAAAATTCTGTCTATTTTACCAAATTTTAAACATAGATGTTATATTAATTAATTTAAAATTAATTCCCATTGTCCAAACCAAAAATTGTGTTTAAAAAAAATTAAAAACAAACTAAAGATTAACATGTTTTTATGTCCAATTTAGATGTGAAACTATGTATAATGGCCTAAATAATTTTAAATGATAAAATCATAATCTAATTATACTTTAAAACCACTCAAATTCATAATTTATCACTATAAATTATTTCAATTAAAAACTTTTGTTTTCATAAAAAATTTAGTACTTTCATTATTCATCAAAATTTTAAAGTTATTAAAAAAGTACCGAAAATTTATCCAAAATAAATTTTTAGGTCCCACTTCTAAAGAAGAATTTATTTTCACTAAATAAAATATATGAAATGGTCAAATATTGGATTTAAAAAGGGTTCTCCATTAAAATGCTGAAAAACTGCATTTTTTAAAGTACTTCTCTTATCTAAAAATTGAATTTATCGTTATATTATTTCTATGAAAAAAAATTAAAATGTAAAAATTATGTAGGATATATATAATTAAAAATTTGGTTAAAACTATTCATAACTGCTATTTTAACGGGTCGATTGGTAATTCGTGGTGCGCTCGAACTGAGTGTTGTGTGTATCACAAGTTATTGAATTACTTTAACGAGATAATTTATTATAAAATATTAGGGTATTACAAAGAGCCCATTTTATAAAAATAAAACGTAATATTTATTTCATATTTTCAAAATAATGAACTATATTGATTGCCTTGATACATAGAAAAAAACTAATGAATAAAATAATATAGAACACCCCCTCCACACTTTATAAATACCACCCCTCATAAACCCTTATCCTCACACCTTCAAAGCCTTTATGATTTCCAAATATCTACCAAAAAAACTCCTACAATCTCTCCCCATATTCATGTTTAAATAGTCTCCCAGGAAGAAAAAATATAGGTTCCATAATGTGTCCATCCAAAATTGATATTCCAGAGGTATCTTTCTCAAAATGCTTCTCTTATCTTCATTTATTCCTCTTTCTTCACCTCACATCCTTCAACCGTCAAATAATAATAATAACATAATAATGTATACAATGGAATTAATATTTATAAGGTAATAAATTATACCCAATCATTTACTAATCTTCTCTTATTGTATGAATGGATGTGACTGTACAAATTATGGTGGTTAACCATCTCTATGGATAATGAGTTTTTGTTTTAATTTTTATCCTTGAAGAATTTTCATAAAATTATCATCATATTTAAATTCAAATTTATTAGGTATATTATAAATTATTTAATTTTATGTAAATAATATATATTCATTGTATTTAAAAAAACAAAATTAGTTCTTGACAGTCAGAAAAACCACCAAAATAAACTAAAAAAGTTTTCATTAATGTTTTATCAAATGAATAATCCTCATATAAAAAATAAAAATGATATATGTTACCTCTTAAATTTCTAGATGTTCTTGAATACCATATAATTTCACTTCTGGAGAACTATTACCATTTTAAAAGAACGTCTATAAATATAAACATGTTAATCGATCATTAAACCGTGAAAGGAATGCTCTTTAAACAATGAAATTAAACATTATTACTCATCGAGATGGCCATAAATGACATTAAAAAAATTATAATAAAACAAATATATATGGAAGAAGTTAACATTTGTGTTATTGAATAACTAATTTCATATCCATGTCATTAATTTAAATTCCAGTACCCATTTGGACATAAGTTAAGGGATCTCTCTGAACCTCCATATTTCATTAGGGTAATGGTTTATATCTATTTTAATAAATTAAACAATTAAAGATTCATATATAATTACACTATATTATTTATATATTTTTCAAATATATATATGATTCTCAATTGAAAGTTTCATTTTATGGTTAAATACATATTTTAAAAGGTTTCTTTCTTAATTCATCCTGATAAGAAAACACATATAAAATATAATTCTTCATTTCGTAATGATTTTAATGTACACTCTACAAATTTATTTATTCATACAATACTTTTATAAATTATTTCATTTTATCATGAAAATAAATTTTTATTTCTTTTCTAGTTTTTCATATTCAATTAGTCCTTTTTCCACTTTTAAGACTCTTTATTCTTTTCGATAATAGCGCACTTAGGTGGAGAATTTATAATGTCACATAAACTCTATATTTATTGTATTAAATTAATTTTGATATATTTATTCATTATCTTTTTTTATTTTTTCCTTATTAATTAACCAATAATTATATAAATCCTTTTCTCACAAATACCATTATGATACGACCTATTTTTCTCTTACGACATGGTTACGAAAGCCATTTCAATATATAGGTAAGACTTAAGATTGTTCAATTTTTTTTGACTTCATCATATGTAAAATATATGTGTGTACATGTTATGATGGGTGAACCCATTATACGGGTAAGCCTTATCATTATTCCTTTTTCTGTGATCCTTTTATTCCTTGTTCTATATTTCATTCCTCCATATATATATTCATGAGCCATGTCATTTATGCTATTGGGTTATATTGTCTGACTCACATGTCATTATTCAATTCCTTGTTTATTATATTACATGGGGTTTCAGCTCATCCCTTTTTTTATTCCCTAGGATATCACATGATGTAATAGAATATCAAAGGCAGTTAGGTTCTCATTATGGATATTAATAAAAATATGTTTTATTCAAGGTTAATTTTTTAAAATTATGTTGCCAATCATATAAATACACAATACATTTTGATCAATGATTTTCATTTGAAAGAAAATTATGCTTAAAATAATTAAAAAATGTGTAAAATGATAGGGTTTCTATAAATGGTATTAAAGGAGAATGTATTTATTTTGGGGTATTAAGACTAGAATATTTTTGAACAAACCATAAGTTTAATTATACAACCATTGATACTGTCACGACCCATCCCCCGGGGCCCGTGTCGTAACTACCCCAAACCCACCATCTATAGGTCAGGGGCTGTCTACTAGCACCAAAGTCATAAATCCCTAAAATAGGAAGGCATTGCCTTTATAACTGTAACAAACACAACCAGAGAACAAGCGAAAGAAAACTCTAATAAAAAACTGAATACAGAAGAAGTGCTGGATAGTACAAGGGCTAGAAATACAAGCCCAACAGTAAAGTACAAGGAAAGGACAATCAAGTATAACTAAAAATACAAACATCTAGAAGGTTCCTAGAAGCTTCTGGATTTTCCACCACAGATCCTACCCGAAGGGTATGTACAGATAGCCTTATCAGTTCTCCATGTCCGTCCGTCTCCTCTAGGTCCCGACTCGTCGGGAGGTCCATTTCCAGGTACCATCCAGTCCTCATACACTTAGCCTCGGTCGGCATTGTCTGTCATCTGCATCCAACACAACTATGTGAGGGCATATCCCATCCAGGTGTGTGTATAAAGATACTCAGTAGGGACCCCAGACTCTCATGGTCTCACAAAGTCCAAAAAAGATAAACAACAGTAGAACGATACAATCACGAAGTATCAATAAACCCTGCACATGTATATGCCCATACATATACCTGAGTTATCAATCACAGTCCGAATCCATCTCTCGATCCCAAGAACAAACCATACCACTAAGGAAGTAAGTCAATAACCACATTGACAATGGTTGAAAGACATAACTCAGCTCACAGAGGTATACAACTCATGAAGAGGGGTAGATATAATTAGATGTAGCCTCTGAATCATCTCCTATGTCGAACCCATGTAGGATCCTGAAACAATATCAGCACTATCGAACCCACGTAGGATCCTGGCATAGAATTCGTCACTATAGAACCCACCTAGGATTCCAATATAGTAGTCATCGCTGTCGAACCCAAGTAGGATCCTGGTATAGAAGTCACTCCTATTGAACCTATGGAGGATACCTGTACAGAAGTCTTCACTGTCAAACCCACGTAGGATTCTGGTATAGTAGTCCTCGCTGTCAAACCCACATAGGATCCTGGTACAGAAGTCACTATTGTCGAACCCACAGAGAATCCCAGTATAGTAGTCATTGTTGTAGAACCCACGTAGGATTCCGTCATCTAAGTCGCAGCAAGCCCTAGGGTTCCCGCACACAGTACGATCAATTCTGGGAGGGTCCTCTCCTCGAGCCAAGTGTCGATACATCAAATATCATGAATTCTGGATATTATTTATCTTTTAATTCCACCTGAACATAAGGAACCCAATGCGGTAGACGGTGCGTCAATCATACGCCCGATCTGATAGTTATTGGCATTTCTATTCCAAGGGGCTGGTTGGATTTCAGGTATAATCCAACCCGGACATACTCCAAACACATCCAAAATGTTGAATGTACTATATCGAAATTACCGTATCAATCCAAGGAATCCTACGCAACTGATGGTGAATTGATCGGAGGTCCGTAGCTCATGTTATGGGATAAAAACCAAAAAGTGGTCCGAAGAGGGGGGTCTGAGTCTAGTTCGACCCAGCCCAACCTGCCCTGGGTCGGAACGAACCGGGTCGACCCGACCCGGATCCTTGTCCGTCCCGGTAGGGCGCAGCCTGGACTGGAAGCTGTGGCTCAGCCCACGCAAGGGTGTCCAAGCCCACGTGAGGGTCGCCTGACATGCTCGTCAGGCGGCCCGGCCCGCACATCAGGCGGCCCGGCCCACCCGGAAGGCTTTCGGACCCGCGCGGCAGGCGGCCCGGCCTAGTGGCCAGCCGCGGCTCGGCCAGCTGGCCATGCGCAGAGTGGGGGGGGGGTGTGGCCCTCCGGTGTTAAGTAACGGCGGCTCCAGCTGGCACCGCCCGTCCATCTCGGAACCTGTGACGTGAATTCCACTCCACTGTCGTAGCCGGTTCCACGTTGGCCTTCCGTAGGCGGCGCCCAAGGGGCGCCGCAGCCCCCAAGTGGTCGGCTGGTGCCGACTGCTACCTCTAGTCACTGGCGTCTCCACGCTCTTCCGCGGGCCCCCGGAGTCGTTCTGGTGGTCCGTTTTGCCTTCTGTCTGCACCTACGGCCTCCTCTGGTCCTTCTCTTCACTGTGAAGGCATAAAATCAGGGATGCCATTCTGTTCACCCATATCCCAACAATCTGCGCATCAAGAATGAAATGGCGGAGGATCCAGACTTGTTTGTTAGCCTGTTCCCTCTGTGTTTGAGGCTCAAACCGTTATCCAACATATAATCTCAAAAGTACGATGGTAGAATTCACATGTATGGAATTAATAATCCAAATTCCACCCTACCTTGATTTTAATGTTCGCTAGATAGAGTCGTGGAAGACAGCCACGTGAAAGACGGATGTCATTCCATCAACATCAGAGTAAAATCCATTGTTGTTGGCAGCATCCTTTGTGGGCGGCTTCTTTTCCTTTGTCACGAAGGAAGTGGAAGGAATACAGGCATTCCTCATGGGTGTCTCCTCACATTCTTTCCCCATTTGAAGAAATGGTGGAGATTTTCTTCGTGTTCTTTGTGGGAAGAAGGCTCTCCCTCTTCTCCTTAGCTCTCCAAAAAGGTTTTTTCACCCAAAATAAGAGAATATCATTCCTCATTCAAATGTTGTCATAAGTGAATTCAATAGAATTCAAACACTCCAAATAATTAATTATGTTGATTCACATAATTATGTTCATGGAGTTGAAATGAATTTCAATGGCCTCAAATAATTAATAACATGGCTGTGTTGGCACTTTAATGGGAAGTCCAAGAATGTAAAGGGGTTCAAGGGAGTTTAAAGGGAGTTGAGTTTTTGTGGGCCCCACCACATAATATCCTCCAATGGGAGGTTATGTTGGGGTGGGCCCCACCGACAACCTCCCTTTAGAGGAATTAAATACATTTTAAATAAAAATATGTAACACATACATTTTATTTAATTTTTTTTAAGAATCCCCAAAATTAACTTCCGCTCTCGACCAAACGCAATGGAGGTAAATGTCTTCTTAAGTGAATATTGGCGCTGCGAGTATATCAGGGCCCTCAGATTTCAATTCCGACATCGGTTCAAAATATATAAAAACCTGCAAGTACATTTACTGAAAGTACCCGAAAAAAAAATTCAGAAAATGATTCCAGGAACACCGGGCCTCGGATTCAAGTGCCGTCAGAAACCACAGACTCGTAAAATTCTCGTGTATTTAAGAAAAAAACATTCCACAAAATTTCAGGGTCTTTACATTCTCCCCAACTCAAGAATTTATGTCCCTATAAGCTAAAACACACCCTAAAGAAAAAATGATTGTACTGAGCATGCATCTAAGCCTCCCGCTCCCATGTGCTCTCTTGGAGATTCCCATGGTGCCATAAAATGCACACTAGAGGAATCAACCATCCACATAGGACCCACTCCTATCAATCCTTGATCTCCACTAGGACCTCCGTGAATGTCGCCCTATCATCGATGTCCAGCTCCTCATGGAAGATAATGTGGGACGGGTCGTGCACGTATCTCCTAAGATGAGATATGTGGAAGACGTCAAGCACCCGGAACAACTAAGGTGGAAGGGCCATACGGTAAGCCACGTCTCCTACTATAATGAGGACCTAAAATGGTCCAATGAATCGAAGAGATAACTTTTCGCCTCAAAAAAATCTCCTCAGACCTCATTAGGGTGTGACCCGTAAGAAGACGTGGTTACCATACTCGAACTCCAATGGTCTACGTCTCCTCTCAGCATAGGACTTTTGTCTACTCTATGCAGTCTTCATCCGCTCCTGGATGATCTGCACCTTCTCCGTCGTGGCCTGAACCATCTCTGGTCCTACAAGTGCTGACTCCTCTATGTCAGTCCAGCAAAGTGGTGATCTACAAGGTTGGTCATACATTGCCTCGTAAGATGCCATCCCGATGGTGGTGAGGTAGATGTTGTTGTGCGCAAACTCCACCAAGGGTAAGGGATCCTCCCAGCTACAACCAAAGTCAAGGAAACATGCACAGAGCATGTAATCAAGAGTCTTAATGGTCCTCTCAGTTTTACCATCCATCTGAGGATGGAAGGTGGTGCTCAAGCGAAGCTACGTGCCAAAAGACTACTGCAACCCCTTCCATAACTAGTAAGTGAAATGAGCATCTCGATCAGAGACGATCATCGATGGAACACCATGAAGCCATACTATCTCCTGTATATAGAGGCATCCCAAGAACTATACTGAGCCATGCTCTCTGATCGGTAGTATGTGGGCCGACTTTCTTCGTCGGTCGACAATCACCCAGATAGAGTCATTTCCTCTGGATGTACGTGGAATCCCCATCATGAAATCCATCGATATCCCATCCCACATCCACTCTGGGACCACTAAGGGATGAACCAAGCTTGCTGGGACCTGGTGCTCTTCCTTTACATGCTGAAAAGTGAGTCATCGTGAGACAAAATCTGCTACTGCCTTCTTCATACCCGGCCATCAGTGCTGTCATCTGAGGTCCTGATACATCGTCGCCACTCCTGGATGTACTGCTAGAGGGGATGTGTGTAAGTCCCTCAAAAAATCCTCTTGTAGTGAAACTGGTACCATGGTACGTTCTCTGAAGAGGATGATGTGCTCACCACCTTCAGAAAACCCATCAGGTGTCTGTCCTGAGTATATCTGAGCACGTCGTGTCTTACAGTCAAAGTATCCACACGGTGCCTCCCTGACTCGCTGAAGGAGTGGAGGAGTGACTGTGAGAGCCTGTAGAAAGGTTGCTCCATTCCGATCCACAATGTATATCTGCAACGTGGCTAGCTGCCCTGTCACCTCTCCTAGCAGCTGAATGCATGTCATCCTACTAAGAGAATCGGCTACAACGTTCCCCTTTCCAAGGGTACAGATTATTTTGAGGTCATAGTCCTGGAGGAATTCAAGTCATCACCACTATCTCAAGATTAGGTCCTTCTGAGAGAAGATATACCTGAGACTATGGTTGTCAGAGTAGACTACAAATCATTTTCCCAACGAACTATGTGTGGGAATAACCAATTTAAAAGAACTCATCTACACCCTTCTTTGTCTACATCCTACACGAGCTGGTATGATTTCTCCTTTGCCAAAACGAGAAATTTGGTCTCATAACCTGAATGAACCACACCCATTGCCTAATACAGTCTATCCTAACATGAACGGTACTAATTATGGCCATTGAAAACGTCGTAAGGCCTCAACGCTACTACTAAGAGATCCAAATGTTACTCTCGCCTCCAAGGGGTGAGTCACACTATCAGCATCACTGTGGGATCCCTAGGTCTCCTCTAGCAGGAATATCGAATGTGAGGTTCAAGTCAATTGTTTCATCTGGAATCTCTTAGTATTATCCACACAAAATACAGGAAATCAAATGTCACATGGACAAGTGTCTTTTATTACTACAACTCGATGTACATAGACACAAAGAAACCACAAACAATTACATCAACAAAGCTAGATGCTTCATGAACAAAGGAATCTAGGTCGGGAACTAGTCATGCTCTTGTCCACCTACTCCTGAAGCACTATGGTCATAGGCCTCAGCTGCCTAAAGAAGAGCTCTCCCCAGTCCACATGTTCTCTATGGTCGGGGTGGACCTCCTGGCTGTGGTGGTGGTAGGGCCTCGAAACGTCGTCCACTACCAACTGCTCGGTCAGCTCCTCTGCCACGTCCGCCTTCTCTTGGTGGACCCCCACGGTCAAAACTCTGCCTCTACCTGGGATGTATCTCTACTTCCTGATGCTCATCTGCAGGGAGGGTCGGGCAGTCTTGAGCCATGTGACCCTACTCGCCACATGCATAGCTTTGCCTGCTCCTCATATGGCTAACTCTGTCTTGTGTGCCCTACACAACTGAACCTGAGTCGTGCAGTCGACCACTTGTGGTTCTGGTCCTCTTGGACTCCTGGGACAGCTGTCTACTGCTAGCTGCATAAGTCTCCGGTGTGTGTCAACTAGTGGTGGGTCTTGCTACTGCAGACTGCTCAGCAAATAAACTCTCCACTCGGATGGCTCGCTCCAATACCCCTGTCTAAGTCGTGAAGTTGATGGAGATTAATAATGACCTGATCTCATGCCTGAGTCCCTACTCAAAGGTCAGGGCCCTAAAGAATGGGTCAAGTACCATATCCGTAGAGTCGCCTGAGAGTTCGGTGAAACACATTGAGTACTGAGATACTATCTCGACTCCCTGCTGTAGATGAAGTAACTCCTGAATCCACACTGCACGAAGGATGGATGGTACAAACTCTACCCAGAATAGGCTCTCAAAGTCTGTCTAGATTAGTGATGCCTCATCATTCACATGGAGCATCAGGCTCCACCATCTGCCTGCTTCTTCCTGTAGGAGACTCACGGAAAGGATCACCATGAGGTCGTTTGGTGTCCCAACTAATTAGAAAACTCTCAAAACAACCTCCATCCAATCCTCAACTGCCTATGGGTCCGTCTCTCCCCAGATCCTAGGAAGCCACTATCGCTGGAACGCGTGTAACACACTTAGGCAGTGTGCACTCTCTGTTGCTGGTGCTGGTGGAATCGGTGGCCCAGTGGGTAGTGGTACCGATGGTACCTCCACTGTGATTGGGCCCAACACTGAAGCCTCGTCGGTCGGTGGGCTACCATCTCGTACATGAATCAGATCCCTAGCAAGCTGCCTTTGTGGGGCCATCATGAAAAGAAAGAGGTGCGCCACGGTTAAATCATTATACCTCGTGAGCTGACACAAAGTAATCAAAATGAAAAATTAAAAAAAAACACACACCCAATCACTGTTTTCGTGTACTGAGTCGGAAGTTAGAAGTCAGAGTCCTGGTGTATGGATACGTCGGCTGCTGCACCAACACTGGTTTCCCTAAACTGATAACAACACCCAAAACACTTAACAATTTTTTTGGTTAAAAGAATCAGAGTCTAAGTTATGATGTAGAACCAACTCCTTTCATACCAATTTGTCACGACCCGTCCCCCAGGGCTCGTGTCGTAACTGCCCCAAACCCGCCTTCCATAGGACAGGGGCAGGCGACTAGCACCAAAGGTGTAAATCCCTAAACTGGGAAGGCATTGCCTTTATAATTGAAACAAACACAACCAGAGAACAAGAAGAAGAAAACTCTAAGTAAAAACTGAATGCAGAAGAAGGGCTCAATAGTACAAGGGCCAAAAATACAAGCCCAACAGTAAAGTACAAGGAAATGAAAAACAAATACAACTAAAAAGACAAATTTCTAGATTGTGCCTAGAAACTCTTGGATAGTATACCATAGATCCTACCTAAAGGGTACATACAGATATCCTTATTAGTGATCCACGTCCGTTCGTCTCCTCTGGGTCTTGACTCGTCATGAGATCCACCTCTGGGTGCCATCCAGTCCTCGCACACACTTCCTCGGTCAACGTTGTCCGTTGTCTGCTTCCAACACAACAAGGTGCGGGCATAACCCATCCAGGAGTGAGTATAAAGATACTCAGTTAGGACCTTGAGACCCCCAAGGTCTCACAAAATCCTCAATGGATAAACCAGAGTAGAAAGATACAATCACGATGTATCAACCAACCATACTTAGGTATATGCCCATACATATACCTAAGTTATCAATAATAGTCCGGCTCCAACTCTTGAGCCCAAGCAAAAACCATACCATAAAGGAAGTAATTAAATCACCTTTTTGATAATTGTGGAGTGACATAACTCAGCGCACGTTGGTATACCACTCACGAAGAGGTGTAGAGATGATTTGATGTAGCCACTGAATAATCTCCTATGTCAAACCCACGTAGGATCCTGGAAAAACAGCAACAGTGTCAAACCCAAATAGGATCTTGGCACAGAATTCATCACTATTGAACCCACATAGGATTCTGGTACAACATTCATCGCTGTCAAACCCACGTAGGATCCTGGTATAGAAGTCACTGTCGTCGAACCCACATAGGATCCCGATATAGAATACATCATTGTCGAACCGACCTAGGATTCTGGTATAGTAGTAATCGATGACGAATCCACGTAGTATCCTGGTATAGAATTCACTATTGTCGAACCCTCGGAGGATCTTGGTACTGTATTCATCACTGTAGAACCCACGGAGGATTCTGTCATCTCAGTCGCAGCCCGCCCTAGGGTTCCCGCACCCAACAAGCTTGATTCCAGGAGGGTCCACTCCTAGAGCCATGTGTCGATACATCAAATATCAAGAATTCCTGAGTTTATGTATCTCGTAGTTCCGTCTCAACCTAAGGATCCCAATGTGGCAGACGGTGCGTCAATCAGACGCCCGATCTGAGAGTTATTGGAATTTTTGTTCCAAGGGTCTGATTGAATTTATAGTACTATCAAACATTTCCATACTCCATCCTCATATAAAAATTTGATTTTATAGTACTAAAATTACTACCTCAACCCAAGTAATCCTACACAATAGATGGTGCGTCGATCAGTGGTCCGTAGCTCAAGTTATGGGCGAAAACCAAAAGTTGTCCGAAGAGGGGGGTCTGGGTCCGGTCCGACCCAACCCGGTATGGCGTAGCATGACCCTGTAGCTGTGGCATAGCTCGTGCAAGGGCAGACCGGTCCACGTGACAGGAGGCCCGGTCCATGCGACTGGCGGCCCAGCCCGCTCGAGGGCGGACTGGCCCGCGCGGCAGGCGGTCTGGCCCGCGTGAGGGAGGCGTAGACTGTGCTGCAGGTGGCCCAACCCTGTGGTCGGCCGCAGCTCGGACAGTTGTCCGAGCGCGGAGCAGGGGGGAGGGGCGGAGGGGGGAGGCCCCCTGTTCTTCCGTAACGGTGTCACGAGCTAGCGCCGCACATCCCTCCCGGAACCCGCGATCTGAGTTCCGGTCCACTGATGCGACTGGTGCCGCGACGGCCTTCCGCCGACGAAGAGTGAGGGGCGCTGCCGCCTCCGGTCTTCAGCGCCGCCCCTCTCTTTCGCGGGCCACCAGAGTCATTATGGTGGTCTATTTTTCCTTCTGTCTGTGCCTATAGCCTCCTTGGGTCTTTCTCTTCAGTGTGACGGCCTCAAATCCCGGTTTCTATTCCATTCACCTATAGCCCCCCAAAACCGCGCAGTAGGAACGAAATGGCGGAGGGCCCAGACTTGTTCGTTAGCCCGTGCCCTTCATGTTAGAGGCTCAAATAGTAATCCAACAAATAATCTCCAATGTGCGAGGGAATAATTCACATGTATAGAAAAAATAATCCAAATTCCTCCCTACCTTGATTTTAATGTTCGCTAGACGGAGTCGTAGAAGATGGCATCGTGAAATACGGATGTCATTTCGTCAACGTCGGAGGAAAAGTCTTTGTCGTTGGTGGCGTCCTTTACGAGTGGCATCTTCTCCTTTGTCATGGAGGAAGAGGATGGAATACGGGTGTTCCTCATGGGTGTCGTCTCACTTTCTTTCCCCGTTTGAAGAAATGGTTGAGATGTTCTTCATGTTCTTCATGGGAAGAAGGCTCTCCCTCTTCTCCTTAGCTCTTCACAATGTTTTTGCCAACCCAAATAAGAGAATATCCTTCCTCATTTTAATGTTGGCATAAGTGAATTCAAAAGAATTCAAACACTCAAAATAATTAATTAAGTTGATTAACTTAATTAATTTCATGGAGTTGGCGTGAATTTCAAAGGTCTAAAATAATTAATAACATTGGAGTGTTGGCACTTTAATGGGAAGTCCAAGAGTTTAAAGGGGTTCAAGGGAGTTTAAAGGGAGTTGAGTTCATGTGGGCCCCACCACATAATATCCTCCCAGGGGAGGTTATGTGGGGGTGGGCCCCACCTCTAACCTCCCTTTGGAGGAATTAACCACCATTTAATAAAAATTATGTAACACATAATTTTTTTATTAATCCCCAAAATTAACATCCACTCTCGACCAAACGCAACTGCGGTAAAGGTCTCCTTAAGAGAATACCTGCGCTGTGAGTTTATCGGTGCCCTCAGATTTTATTTTTGAGCATCAGTTAAAAAGATAGAAAAACCCTCATGTACATTTACTTAACCTACCCGAACAAAAATTCAGAAAATGATTCCAGGCATACCGGGCCTCGGAATGAGGTGACGTCAGAAACTGCGGACTCGTAAAATTCTCGTGTATTTAAGAAAAAAAATCCACATAATTTCCAGGTCTTTACAGATACCATATGTAACATCGCCATCAATTATACAATAATACATTTTCATATCTGTTAAAATTTATGAATTTGATATTAAATTTTATTTAAAGCAGATTCTTTTTCCAATAGCGTACTCGAAAGACCCCAATGAGTTTCTCTGAAACCTTATGTAGCACACAGGATTGAGCTTTACTGAAAAATATTATTATTATTATTATTATTATTTTAAGTTGTAGTTTTCACCTAATTTTAGTATTCAATGAAATGAACAGAACATACTATAATATGTTTACACATGTTTATTATATGTTATTGCCTTGTTCCAATAATTGTTTAGGATTAAGATAATAATAAATCAAATATTAAGCATAAAAAGATCAAAATATTTTTCAGAGATAGTTTTACCACCTTTTTATATAGATCGCATTTTAAATTTTGTATTTTAAACTTTTATATTTTCTATTTGAAAAAAATATACTTCTTTGGAAGTGGGTTACAAAAATTTACATTAGTTTATTTTTTTTATTTTTCTAATAAAATTCATATTTTAATGAATAGTGAAAAATACTGCATTTTAGATTAATACTACATATTCATAGAATATCATTATAGTGTTAAATTATATTTTTTACTGGTTCTAAAGTATAATTATATTATTTTTTATTAATTAATTCAATATAAGACATTGGAATCATTTTTATATAGAAATTGAATAGAAAAACTCTGTGAATTCTCAAATGTTTTACTTTTAAAACTTGTTTTATAATTCCATTAATGAGAATAATTATTAATTAATTTCTTCCAATTCAATGATTTTAATATGAATGAATTTATTCTATATTTGGAATCATAAGGTCCAAAAATTTTAAATTGGTCCCTCTTATTTTTGAACATTATGAATAATAACATAGTAATTATTTTCTCACCGCGGTTAAGGGTAAATCAGGTAATTAAAGGTTAAAATAACATTATAAATATTAAAAAACTAACCTAAAACTTGTCCTCATTTTATTATATTACTTATTTTCAACCAATTTAAATCTTGGTTAAAAATTATGTCCTTTTGATGACACAAGTGTGTGATTATGACACTTATAATATTTTATTTAATGTAATTTGAAAGATTTGTAATCATGTCTTTCATAAATTTAATAATTTTAAAATTGTAGCATATATATGATTTCTTTTAATATAAATGGTCATTATAAAGATAAAACTATTACCTCGTTTGAGGTAATTTATTTATAATATTTATCAAATAAAAAATTTAATTTAATTATGACACAATGATACCCAAAAAGTCAGATCCAAGCACGCTTGGACCCCCAAATTTATTAATAAGAGAAAAGTGAAGAGACAAACAAGAGAGAGAGAGAGAGATTACATGTCAGATATGACACAATGATAATGCAGTTACCGATTTATTAATTGAAGAATAAAATAAATGGTATTAATAATATTAAAATAAATAAAATTTGAAATATTTTATCTCATCCATGAACTTTCGGGATGACTTTGATAAGTTATGTGTGAGGTAAATTTTTTATCTATAAGGAATTGAGTTTTTATGCTTTTTTAAAAACTCAATTAATCAATAGTGTCAAAAAATGTCATAATTATTATTTTGAAAAATAAAATATTATATTAAATGAAAAAAATATATAAAAAATACCAGATTCATTCAAATAGTTGAGATACATATCAAAATTTCATTAATTACTCATTCATTTTTCATTTCACATTTCAATGTAATTATTTTGACTCTCAAAGTATAAATTACTCAATATTACGGTAAGAGAGTTAAGAGGGATAAAACATAAAGATAAGGAATTAAAAATATACAAAACACATCTATTTTTTTGGAATTTATTTAGACCCATCCTTATCATATATTTTAACTAAATAAACATGGATCAATTTTTAATAGAAGATGAGTTAATATTACTTTAATACTTTTAATATTTCTAAGAGTTCCCCTCCCCTATCATATAAAAATGCATCCTACTTCTCTATTCCATACATTGAAAAACTTTTTTTATTGACCAGGATCTAAAAATAACCCTTAATATAATCCCTCACCACATTCTTGAGGCCTTATATTAAGCATAACACTCTTCTAAGAGGTGTTATGGTGTTAAGAATGGGTATCGTCCGAAGGAATGTAATTTTTCAATTTAAGCGTTTCTATTTTTTTCCTCTTACACTTCCTTCAAATATCATTGAACCATGATGAGATAAAACCTTTTTTATTATAAATATACTGAGATTTTACTATGTTAATATTTTCACCTAAATCAATCTCTGCATTCATCAAATGGGAAAGGAATTAATCATTCATGCGTACAATGGAACTATCACCTCACCAAACCGATATAAATATTTTCAATAACTGTTTCTCATGACTGGTTATAATGAAGAAATTAATGTTCATATGTGATATTAATGACATATTAGTCATTATAATATAATAATATATCAATTATGTTCTTACATTCCTTGTACATGAAATGGTAACATTGTTCTTGCATACATGTGTACTATAACCTCCACGATAAATGTGGAAAGTTTTTATTCAACACATAACATGTATAATATGTATTATTATATTAAAATTATTAATGTGATATTAATGATTTTATTATTATTTTGGACGTATAAAATAACAATGGCTTTATTTCCATAATTATTAATGAAAAATGAAAACATTACCCTTGTGTACATATAAGCTACCGTCTCTATGATTATAAAGTTGTTCATTTTTCATAACCATAATTAATGGTTTTATTAAAAATTGTAATTTATTTAATAATGTGATCATCACATCTTGAATATTACTTTGTATATGGTAGACGTATGACCACATTGCCAAATTCTTATCATACCATATTCATCTTTGAACTGAAGTACCAAATATTGAAAAAATGTCTGATGTGAACATAAATAATTATGTAATTGTTATAAATTTATAAATTAGTGATTTAATGGGAATATTTTACATGAATAAGGTTATTAATCAAGAATAAATTAACCTTCTTATTATTATTTAGGAATATAAATAATGTATGAGACATTTTAGACTCGAGGAAAGGGACTTCATCTCAATCTCCTATAATTGAGTCATATTTTGATGTTATAGACCACCTTATTTTGTACGGTGTATAATTAAACACTATGAATTTTAAATACATTAAAAGGTATTTGAATGGAACATTTTTATAAAAATCCTTTTACTAAATGAAGGAATAAATTATTTTTCATGTATACAGATACAATAACATTTCTTCCACCGTGACCATAATTTGATATTTGTCTTCCTATACAAGTCATAATAATTTTAAAAGAAAAATAAATACCATTTTCACTTTTCTCATATTTTGGTATTGAAAATGGTTTTAATAATGTTTTCATTATATAAGTATCTTGAATTGATATCTTATGATTTCAAATTGGAATCATTATTTTTCCATTATGAATGTATTTTTGAGTTAGGATAATGTTATAGTTCTTGTGAATTGCTTATATATAAAGGTGGATCTTAGATAAACTAAGGGTGGGTGAGCCATGAAAGCTCTCTATATCATTGGGTAATGATATGGAGTTAGAAGATAATATTTCCCCAAATATATTTGTGGAATATACTATGATGGGTATTCCAAATGTAACCATGAAGGTAACCTCCTATGTAGCTGTGAAAGATACAATGTATGTATGATATGGATTCAACAAGTTACCTTTATAAATAATGATATCTACAAAAAAATTTCAAGAATGTTTTTATTTGATTATTAATTTTAATTACCTTATGATTTATCGGTGAAAGGTGTTATTTTGTGAAAAAAATAATAACATTAAAACAACCATGGACTAATGATTAAATTACTTATTTTATATCCCTTATTGAGATTTACTGTTCTCATCCCATGTCTTTGAAATGTCTTCCATGAGGTATAAGGGTGGGTAAGAGAATAGAATATTTGAAGATGAATGATATGAATATTTCTGTCATGGGAAAAAGAAATCATGTTTTAATGAGTTTTGTCTTGTGAAAAAATAGATAGCGAGTAGAAGTTTCTGTTTTGTAACATTTGAGTTATTATATAATTGTTATCTCCAAATTCTATAAAAATATAATCCTGAGAATTTCCTAAATGTGAATTCTTAACTTAACTCAACATTAGGTAATGTTTAAAGTAAGTTCCTTATAGTTGGTATTTTAGGTCGGTTTAGATAACTATAGGGGTTTGGATATTGATTATTTAATATAAATAATTTATTATTACATTATGTTAAAATTAGAATGATATGTCATTTGAATATTACAATGTTGATTTTCCTAAGATATGCCTTTTCAAAATGGTTTTATGTAGAGGAAATAGGGGAGCTATACTGGGGAGACATCTAGGGGAAAACAACATTCTAAATGAGATACTTGAGATGGTCTGAATATGAAAAGAAAAAAAAATTAGTAATGGAACAATTGAATCATGCTATAAGGGATTGTGGTATCTATGCAAGAGGTCATCCAGTTCATACATAGAGGAACGTGTCAGTAGTGGGGAATTTCATTAGCTAACATCCCCCATCATTCAGAGGATCATATGACCTTATGCTATCTAAATGTTGGATCAAATAACTAGAAAGTAATTTTTATATAATGTGTTGTTAAAAGAATAAAAAGGATTGTCTTGATGTCAATCATTTTGTCAATGAAACCAATTGGTGGTGTTAACTAGTTAAGAATATCAGGGATATTGTTAATATTTATTCTCTTTATAGGGATTAATTGAATATCATTTTTATTGAGATATATTTTCCCTTGGAAGTTTGAAACAGGATAGAATAAAAATTCAAAGAATAGATCCAATATGTGGACTCAGTGGATGCTTATGAAGAAAAATTCACTCAAATGGAAATGTATACTCCAAATTTCATCAATGATATTGATTATAAAATCAATAATTTCTTACTCAGGATTAAAGACATTGTATCGATGGGTGTTGTCTTCTTTTGATTTCAAAATTTATGGAAAAAAATGTTTGATGTGTATATATGGGGGAAATGGAGTTTGTCGTTGATCATGTGTTCCTTAAAAACCAGTATAAAAAGAGGGGGAAGTAGAAATAGAAATGGAATTATTCATAAAAAATGTATGAATGTAAGAAAATTATGTTTTAAAATTTGTGATAATTGTTGTAAAAAACACTGGAAAATGCAATCTAAATTCTATTAAGTACATCCGATGTGAAAAAATGGGACATATGACTCACAACTACTCTAAAAAAGTTCTAGGACTTAGTATGAAAAAAACATAAGATAAAATCAGTGAAATGTTTTAAATGTATTGAGATTTATCATTATGAAAACAACTATCTGATGATGAATTTTAATGATGGGAGGTTTCCAGACTATATGCAGAAAGGTGTGATGAAATCCTACAAAACAAATTCAGTAGATGTTGGACATAAAATGAATTGGTAACATGTACAATGTTTTTTATTCAGATTATTTCAATGTGTTTCTTGGTTAAAGGTCAACATGTTCTTTCATTTCTGTGAAATTTTGTAGTAAATTAGAAATTCCACCTCATGAAATGAATCTATATGTTATAGGAAAACACATGGGGGAAATTTTGAGCTAAAAATAAATTATAAGAATCTGCATATCCTTTTATGTAAAATGAATTTAACTGAAACCATTATAGTTTTTCCTCTAGTAGAATTTGATGTTATTTTGGGTATGTATTGGCTATCTATTTACCATTCTATTATTAACTACAGAGATAATGAAATATCTTTTCAGAAACTCTTTCAGTTTGTGTAAAATAATGTACCCATAAAATTGATAACATATTACCATGTTGAGGGACTACTAAAATATTGAAATTAAGTTTACAATGAACATATTTTTGAAAAAAAATTAACTATTTAGATTAATGATGTTCCTATGGTAAATGTGTATCTTGATGTTTTTCCTAATATTTTTTCTTAGTATTATACATGATCATATATTTAAAATTACTATTGACATAGTTCTTAATGCTAAGACGATTTTGAAACCCCCTTATCTAATGGCTCAATCTGAACGATTAGAGTTTAATAACCAATTCTAGGAATTATTAGATAAACGATTCATTTGACCTCACACATCACTATTGTGTGATTCATTCTTGTTTGGTAAAATGAAAGATGGGTTGATGATAATTTTCATTGATTATAGAGGCTTGAATAACATCTATGTTAATAAAAAGTATTAATTTCTCATATCGATGATTTTTTTATTACATCTAGGGAGCATCATAATTTTTTAAATATTATTTGAGGTTGTGGTACCAAAAGTTGAATGTAATGGAAGAAATAATTCTAAAGGATACGTTTAATACTAGATATAGCCATTATAGAATTTTTAATTATGTCATTTGGGTTAACTAATGCACATGTTTTATTAAGGGATCTTATGAATAGAATATTCCCTGACTTAATAGATAATTTGTGGATGTGTTTATTGATGATATTTTAGTATATTTTAAAAGAAAAAAGGATAATATAATTAATCTAAGTGTTGTTTTCAAATCCATTAAAAACTACATGGGAAATTCAGCATGTGTGAATTTTAGTTTAAACAAATTTTTTTCCTTGGTCACATTTTTTCTAATAATTACTTAACTGCTGATCCTACTAGAATGAATGATTTTTAAGAATAGCCTAGATCTGAAAATATATATATGAATCATAGTTTTCTTGGTATAATAGGCTATTATTAAAAGTTTGTTGAAAATTATGCACGTTTATCTATCCCACTAAATATGCTAACATGAAATAGTGTTATGTTAATTTGCGAAAAATAATTTTCTGATTGTTTTCAAGAATTGAAAAGAAGAGTGTAAAATGATCTTGTTTTGGTACTAACAATAAGAAATGGTAAATTTGTAATCTACAATGATGATTCATCGAAATGACTTAGATTTTATATAATGAATAATGATCAGGTAATTTCTTATTCTTTACATAATTCGAAAACTAATGAGATAAATTACCCGACAAATGATTTGGAATTATTTGATGTTTTTTTAAAAAAAAATTGTGGCATCATCTGTATCGAGTAAAATTTGAAATATATTCTAACTAGAAAATTATGATGTGTATATTCACCCAAAAAAATTGACCATGAGATAGATTATATGGTTGGAACCAATAAAGGATTATGATTGCACAATTCATTACCATCCTTTAAAATCAAAAAAAGTGTCTAATTCTTTGAGTCAAAGAAGTAATACTAAATTAACCTTTTTGTGTTTAGAGAGAGACCCCTTGATTTTGTATTTGATAAACATTGGCATGATTTTTTTTGGGGAATAGGAATTTCCTCTGTTTTTTATGTTTCAATTGAATTGCCTCATTCAGATAGAGTTAAGAAAGTACCGATGGAAGATAATGAATTTTTTAGAACAATATAATTGATTCAAAAGTGTATGCTTCCTATATTTAATATTGATAAATATGGTGTTTTGAGATTTTGTAAGAGGTTACATGTGCGTTGAGTTCCATAGTTGATGAAAGAGTTGTTATTATAAGCTTATAGCTATTCATTTTTTGTTCATCCTATCAACTCTAAGATGTAAAGACAATTTCGAGAGTGACAATGGTGGAATGGAATGGGAAGAGATATTGATTAATTTACTATGAAGTGTTTGACTTGTTAGCTGGTTAAAGCAGAATGATAGTTTCCCAAGGGGATTATTTAGCCTTTTGTAGTACCTGAATCGATATAAGAAAATATATCCATGGATTTCATAGTGGTATTACCAATGAATTCTTGAGGTAATATTGAAATTTGGGTTATTACTGATAGATTAACTAAATATTCTCATTATATTCCGATACGATATATATTGGATGTAGAAAAATAATTTCAATTAATTCATAAAGGGATTGTCTAGTTACATGGATTTATTTTTTCCATTATATTTGATATTGATCCCATGTTCACTTCAATATTTTGGAATGTTCTTCAGAAGTCATTATGAACTAAATTAGATTTATCTATATATTTTGATCCTCAAATTAGAGCAGCAATCAAAAGATATAATCCAGAACTTGGAGGACATATTATGTGCATGTTCAATGTATTACGAGGGTTTTAGGGATCAACATCATTCATTTGTTGATTTTTCTTAAAATAACATTTTTCATTATAGTATACAGATGGAACCTTTAGGTTATTTTATAGAATGAGATGTCAAACTCATGTTTTTTGGATGATGTCAGAGAGAGGACATTGATGGGGATAAAATTGATTGATGAGATGGATGAAAAAGTTCATTCTATTAAGTAACACATGACGGAATCTCAGACAAGACAAAAAAGATATCCATATAATGGGATGAAGGATCGTTCTCTTAAGGTAGGTGGTCGTGTCTTTCTCAATTTATCTCTATTGAAATATATGATTCATTTTGGTATGAAGCGAAAGATGATTCCATATTTCATTAGACCCTATGAAATCATAGATAAAGAATGATTGGTTTTTTACTGAGTGTAAATACCTTTGAGTCTATCCTAGGTACACAATGTTTTTCATGTTTTAATGATAATAAATTATGTGTCAGATCTGTATCATGTTCTGATGCTACAAATATTTATGTTGGAAGTAAATATTTCTTATGATGAAGAACCAGTCTAGAATCATGACAATAGAGAGAAAGTGTTATAGAATAAAGTGATTCATCAGGTTACAGTTTTATTTAATAACTATATAGTTGAAGATGAAACATGGGAATATGAAATTTATATGAAGGAGAAATACCCCCATTTGTTTGAACATTTAATAAAATTATGAGGGTGAAATTTCCAAAAGGGTGGAAGGATGTAACATCCAATAATTTTATATAATATAAAATTTTCATATTTATTATTATTTTCCAATTTTATATTAATTTTACATTAAATTGGACCCTTTGGCTGATTTCATACCAAAAACACAATAATGGTTTTCTCTCAAATCATATATTATACATAAGACTTTTTTATACTGAAAAATAATATATTACTAGTATTATTATTTTAAGTGGTTTCAATCACATAGTCTTCGTAATAGTATTAATGAACATAATTGACTATAATATGGTTAAAAATATTTATTAAATTTATTTCCATTTATTAAAAAACTAAGGGATTCAAATAAGAATAATCCAATTTTTAAACAGAAAAAAATATCTAATAATTTTAAAAGATAGTTTTACATCTTTTCAAGGTGAACTCAGAGTAAATTTAGTTTTTGACCCATTAATAATTTATATTTGAAAAAATACAATTATTCCTTAGAATCGGCACATAAAAATTTACTTTGGTTGAATTTTGGAAATTTTTTATACAATTCATATTTTAATGAATAGTGAAAACACATCATTTTAGTTCAAAAATACCATATACTAAAATTTATTTAAAATATTAAATTATATTTTTGAATGGTTTTATAGTTTAATTAGATAAAGTTTTTACCAGTTAATCCAATGTAGGTCATTGGAATACATTATATATTGATATTGGATACAAAAACAATTTGAACTTTTGAACGTTAAACTTTAAAAGCTACTATTTTCATTCTATCAATGAAATTAATATTCAATCCATTTATAAGAAGTTTGTGTTTTATATTTTCAAGAATGGACTCCATATTTGGAATCATAAGCTCTAAATTTTTTAAATATTCCCCTTTTATTTTTGGACATAATGAATATTAACTTTAGTAATTATTTGTATTACCATGGTTAAGGGTAAATCAGGTAATTAAGTGTCAAAATAATATTATAAATATCATAAAACTATCCAAACACACATACTAATCATATTTTATTACTTAATTTTGACCAAGACAATCCTTGGTCCGAAATTGTGGCCTTTGAATGCCAATTTGGTAATATTATGACACTTATAACATTTTATTTAATGAATATAGAAAGATATCAGAATCTTGTATCTCGTAATATTAAAAATTTTAATACGGTGTTATATAAGAGATATCATACACTATAAATAGATTTTACAATGTAAAATATATTACCTATATCAAGGAAATTTATTTATATTTTTTAGTAAAAGATAATTAAAATTAATTTTGATAGAATGATGATGTAGTAATAGATTTATTAATGGAAGAATCAAATAAATGTTATTAATAATAGTAAAATATATATAATTTGAAATATTTGATTTCATAAGTAAATTTTATAGATTAAATTGATATGTTATATATGATTTAATGTAGTTTTGTGATGTAATCATGTTGTTATGATTTTCAAAAATGTCAACAAATTAGTAGTGTCAAAATTAACATAATTCATAGTTTAAAATAAAAACTATTTTATTAAATGTTATTAAATTAAAAAAACCAATATTTGTAAAACATGTTGATATATGTCTCCAAATATCCTTAATTACTCATTAATTAGTCTTTTGACATGTTGTGGTAATCTTCTTAATCCTAAATTATAATTTACTTAATAAAAATGTAAGAGAGTTAAAAGGGTAAAAACAATAAAATGATAAAAATATCCAAAACATGTAAAATTTTTATTATATGAATGGATTATTAACCATTATCATAAGATCCTAGAAATTAATACTCATGTACCAATTTTTAATAGAAAATGAAATTATATTAATTTAATACTTTTTATAATTATAATAGTGCCCCCTCATTTAAATAGGTACCATCATTTTCTATTGCATACAAGTCAAAAACAATTTGGTTCAGCCAATATCTACCCCAAACCCTTATTATAATCCCTATTATAATTTTTGAGGCCTTATTTTAGTCGGATCACCATTCTTATCAGTGTTATGGTGTTATGAAATGTGATCTTCCAGATGGAATGCATTGTTTTTATTTAAGTGTTTCAATTTTATTTCATCTTACACTACCTTCAAATATCCTATAACCATGATTATATAATAACACTAGTATCCTAAATATAATTATATGTGAATTTTTTAATATAATCACAAAAATTAATATCCACCTCTATGAAATGGGAATGGAATTAATCATTCTTGCGTATGTGTGAAGTATAACCTCGACAAACTGATATAGTTGGTTTTCCATAATCATCTCTTATTACTAGTTATAATGATGTAGTTAATATTTATATGTGATATTCATGACATTTTAATCATTATAAGATAAAAATATATTAATAATTTTCTTACATTCCATGCACATAAAAATGATAAGATTGTGCCTGCCTTCGTGTGAACTATCACCTCGACGAAGTGATGCAATTTTTTTTATTCACTACATAACATGTATGATATATATTTAACTATATTTATAAGATTAATATTATATTAATTTTATTATGATCATTCTATGTAGATAATATAAAAAATATCTTATTTCTATAAAGATTGATGAAAAATGAAAACATTACTCAGGCATACGTACATCATACCGTCTCTATGATTATAATGTGATTCATATATCATAACCATAATTAATGGTATCATTAAAAATTATAATTCATGTAAAAATGTTATAAATAAATCATTAATATTATTCTTTATATGAAGGAGTTATAATGACATGGATAAATTTACATCATACCATGTTTATTTCTGAACTCAAGTACCCAATATTGGAAAAACGAACAACGTAAACTTAAATAATTAAGTAATAGTTATAATATTATAAATTAGTGATCAAAAGGGAATAATAAACATGAATCAATATTTTCAATAATGTATAAATTGACCAAATTTTTTTATTCGGGAATATAAAGAACATACGAGACAGACTCTGGGTAAGGGTCTTCATCTCAATCTCCATTCATTGAGGTGTATTTCGATGTTTTACACCACCTTCCTTTATAAGGTGTATAATAAACCCATATGTATTTTAATATTATTAAAATATTTTAAAAAATATTCTTTTTATATGAATTGTTTTACTACACATCAAAAGAAATGTTCTTTTAACCTATACACCATCAATGAATTTTTTCCATCATGACCATTATTTGATATTTCAATTCCTCTGCAGGAAGTAATATTATTAAAAAGAAATTAAAAACCATTTTTTATTTTTAGGTATTTTTTATTGAAAATTATTTGAATAATAGTATGATTATATCAATATATTGAAATTCTATATTCTGATTGCAAAGTGGAAATGTTATTTTTCCATTAAGAAGGTATTTTGTATTATGATAATGTTATGGCTCTTGGAACGTTATTATGTATACAAGTGTTTCCATGATAAATTAAGGGTGGGTGAGCCCATTATACCTCTAAAATTCATTGGGTAATGAGACGAAGTTAAATGGAATGGTTTCTCTTAAGTGATTTAGGGAATATATTGTGATGGGTATTCAAAATTTGACCATAAAGATAACTCCTTAGGTAGTTGTGAAAGCTTCATTGTAAGTATGATATGGATGCCATAATTTATGTTTAAAATTTATTATTTCTAATAATTTTTTCAGGAATAATATGATTTAATGGGGTTTGTTAAGGAAATTATGTATTATGTGTGAACAGTATGATTTCGTGAAAAAAATTTCATGAGTATAAAAAAATCATTGACTTGTGGTCTCATTCATTATTATATTTCCCATAATGAAATTTTTGTGCTCATCCCACATATAAATAATGTTTTCCATAGTGTATAAGTATGGGTAAGATCAATGAAGAATAAAAGATTAATGTTATGAATATTTCTATCATGAAAAAAAATAAAATCATGTTTTAAAGAGTTTTATCTTGTTAAAAAAATGGACAATGAGTAGAAGTTTCTACTTTGTAATTTTTTTAGTTTTTATGTAATAGTTACAGCTTGATTATCTGGAAAACTAAACATGAAAAGATCATCAATGTGTATTATTGAATTAACTCATGGTTATGTATTGTTAAATGTTGGGGCCTTTTACCCAATATTGACATCTAGGAAACCATAAGTTTGGATATACATTTCATTTATTATTTCATCCTTATATAATCATAGTTCCCTTTTTTCTATTCTCATTAGTCATGTATTCAATCCCCCTAATTTAATTTTTTCATTTTCAGTTAATTTATGGATGTGGGATAAAATATGATAAAAACCCAATGTGATTGGATATGTGATGATTTCACTAATGATATGACAAACCTTATCGGAATGAGACCTCCGACTTTCATGATAGTACTAGATCAATTGGCTCATTTTATGAATAATAACATGAATCTTGTGGTACACCATCGTTCACATAAGAAAGATCATGTTGTAGTATAATAAGTTATGAGAAAACGACCTATTATCCTCAGTTGATCTCTTAATCCCCTCATAGAAGAACATTGGATAACCTAAAATGAGAACATATTATCTAACATCCAATTCCCAGAAGATGAGATTGATGTTTTGGATGGAAGTCATTTTGATGGATAATCAAGTCATTAGTAGGTACAAATAAAAAATTGAAAAGTGTAAAAAAGAAATTAAATCCTTGGAATGTGAAAGATTGAATAAAACATTTATCAAATAAATATCTTCCCTAAAATCTCTCTCCTAAAATTTGGAGGTATTTCCTCAAAATGATAAAAATTGGTGACATGTCTATCGGTGTATATGAGGCAAACATTATATGGTTTTAATGATACAACACTACATGTTTTATGATCAACGAAATCAAGGTGCCCCACTTCTGTAGTAGGTTATTTTTTTTTAGGAAAATCATTGGTGATGCAAGACCTTGAAAACTATGAGGAGATCATCCATTGTTCCCTTAAGTTTGAGATTAAGATCAATGAATCTTTGTGGTCCCATGGTATTGGAGACCAATAGTTTAAATGAGGGTTAATATGGGTGTAAAATAATATAAATCTGATGGATTCTTGAAAATACATAATCCAATGTCTGAAAAGTGTGAGACGAACCTTCTAGTCAACTATCTAAAGGGATATGAGAGATGCTTCAATTGTAGAAAATTGGGGGATCAGGATAATCCCTTACAAAAGGATATGAATCAGCCCATTAATTATGATGATTTATGTAAGCTTCATGTCAATAGTTAGCCTCTAGTATAGTTTTTCAACAATAAGGAACATGGGAATTTTGTGTGCCAATTCCCTAATCCAAGGGTCATGAGAGACAATCAACTTTAACATCCTCTATGGTAGTAAGGAAGGTAATATGATCTCACTAATTCTCAGGAATATCCTAAAAATTATGTGGTCATATGTTCAACTATCATTCCTTCATGAATATTTAATAATCCTAATAATTCTATTTTTCTTCATTATTTCTTATCTTTATTGTTTGGTAGAACTATTCAAAAATAACCTCAAAATAAGGTGGTTGAGTTTTATGTGATAGTTGTTAATGGGGAAATTATTTCATATAATTTATATAAATCATCCCCAATCAATCTACTTCCTTTCATAAAGATCAACTATATATTTTTTAGGGATTATGTTTCATTATAAAAATAAAACATCAACATTCAAGAAATTGAGATCACATTCACATCCCAAGGCATCCTCTAATTCTGTAAGAATGTAAAGAGGATGATGAATACCATTTGGATTATTCCTCTCATGAATGTATACTAATTCATTATGAGAAATCATTTCTAGCTCTAATATTTGAGGAAAAGGTGAGAATATTGATTAATGTCATGCCCATTTTGAGGGAAACACTATGTTATTAACTAATAAATTGAATGGTCTTCCTCCTAACCAAGAGGATGGGTTCTTAATTGAAATAATATATGGATATTATATTATATCAAATATCCCATATAGGATGTCTAGAATTGAGTTGAATGAAATCAAGATGTAGCTATAATAGAATCATGTTAAGGGTTTTATACACCCTAGTCCTCCACTGTGGGGTGAACCATTCCTCTTTTTCGTGAATAAGGATGGATCAAGGTGCATATAGATTGATTATCATAAGCTCAAAGATATCATGATAAATAACTAGAATCCCCTATAATAGATAAAATACTTATTCAATCAAAAATGTGGGAACTAGTATTTCTATATGTATGACCATCAGTATGGATATCACTAATCAAATATACATAAGGGAGATATTCCCCAGACTGAAATTTGAATGAGTTATTGAAACTATGGGTTCATAATGATTCATATAAATCTTACTAATGAATTGGAAATATTGATAGATTTAATGAATAGAGTATTTAGGTATTGCCTAGACAAATTTGAGGTGGTATAACGATGTTATATTGATGTACACATATATTACATTTATTTTTATGAATACCTAATACATGATAGAAACCGGTGCCCAAGACCATATTAGTCCAGTGCCTTTGTAAACATGGAAAATAATTTTCTAACTTGTTGAAGATCTTTAACATATCCCATAAAATTTATCCCCTTTTTTCCAACATAAAATCATTCATTATATCAATGGGAAAAGAAAACATAAAAAGGGTGATCTCAAATGATCAGTAAGGGAAAACATGGATAACATAAAAAAAACCATAAAAATAAGAATGTAAAAACATGAACATAATGTTTAAATATCAGAATCATGAGTCCTCAAATAAATCTATGTAGTTCGTAAGGCATAGATCATAAAAGAACATTAACCATTCTAAAATAGCATTGGAATAAAATATGGAACTGTGGAAAACAATTAAGCATATAATATGTTTTTATAGTATCTAATTAATTGTTTCCATGACTATCATAGTGGAAAAAGTTCATTACTGAATCCGATTTAAATGTCATTCCCCCCATGTATTACTGAACCAGATTTACTTACCGTTCGAGGCCTATATTACTGAATTAGATTTCCTTTCTGTTCCAGTCATTTACATCTCCTGAGATATAATTCTTATTCAATTTCTTTATAGGATATATAATTTATACCCATCACATAATGAAATCACTCTTACATGTTCCGCAAAAACTAAATTCATTCATCATAGCATAACCCATGAAATAATCTCTATTTATTAAACATCATGCAATCAGAATAAATATTAAATAAATTTATTAAATCATAATTATTCCACCATAAACAAAATAAAATAAATTAATAATAGGGTTAGAGTCATAACCCAATGCCATCTTAGATAGAAAATATTTTTTTTAATACCCTTGAACTAAATTCGTGAGGAAAATATACTTTATTTTTGAAAATTGTTTTCATTTCTCAAAATTACACCCAATTTTAAAATAATAGAATTTATTGGAAAATAATCATGAAATAATATAGATTAATATTAATGAAAATAAGGTGTCATGATAACGTATAAATCCATTCATGTTGTATTAGTTAAAAAACGTTTTCCTTATACTTTTGATGGAAAAGTGAAAAAGTACCTTGTATGGTAATTAGAAGAATGATTCCTTCCAAAACATGTAGTAAAATTAAAAAAATGGGTAAAATGACTTTAAACATACATAGAATAATATTAAACATTTTATAAAAATATTTTTAGAGATATGGATAGGGTGAATAAATATATCCCTAAAAAATACTTACGTATAAATATACTCGGATAAAAATGAGATTGCAAAATTATCCATTAAATTGTACTTTTAGTTAGTAGAGGATGTTTTAACCTCTTTTATAATGGTTAAATAATGTTATTAAATTATTCTGGTACCATTTTCATATTTATGATATCATATATGATCCTATTATTTCATTTTATTAATTGTATTTTAATACTTCTATTATTTCGGGTGTTGACTGCTTCGTTTTCCCATTACTTGTCTGCACTGTAAGTCATGTTTATAATGAAAAAAAATATTTTATTTATTTACTTATGTTAATAATTATTATTTTCAATGATAATTTTAATTTTCTAATCATTCTTGAAATTTTAACGTGGATAATGAATCTCACTGCATCGTGGTGACGGAAGGACGTACATACGCACGGAGAAAATATCATTCTCTTAATGGTTAAATGGTATGTAATTTGATGATATATTAATTATAAAATATAATTATCATGTTATATACATTATTTAAATCCATTATACTCATCATTATACCCATCATAATAATGTAATTTTGAAAAAAAAATTACACAACGACATGGTGGTGGTAATTCGTATGCACGCACGCATGGTGATAGAGTTATTTTTAGGATGTAAAAAGAAGGTATAAGGTAGTCCCATAATTATAATAACATATAATGGTGTTTAATATACTATATTTATTACTTTATTGTGTAATAAACATAGAAATATGAACTATAAGAAACAAATAAATTGAATTGAATTGGTAAAGCAATTACCTCTTCTTTGTTGGACTTCCTTTAGTTCTCATCTTAGAGATAGTAGGGATGGACTTTTTGGAAAACCAGGACCTCTAAAAGTAAACTATGAATGTTTATAGAATAATCGGGTGGGTTTTTTATCTAGAATTATCAAAGAGGTGTTATTAAATGTGGTAGGAAATACCTTTTTATAAGAGATAAGAGGGGCACTTTAGGAAACCCTCAAAATATTAAAATGAAAAAAACAATTATATATCTAAATAATTAATAATTAACTATAAATGAAATTTATTTTAAAATTTCTCCAAAATTTTATCCCCTTGTGATTATTTAACATTTTTGTGACTTTTAAATAATTTAATAGAAATATTAATTCAATAATATTCTGGTATTGCCAAATTTAATAATATTCAATTAATTTTACACAAAATACAATTATAAAAAGAGTTAATTCTAATATAATTCGTTTAAAAATATATAATATATCTTATATAACTTATAGAAATTAAAAATAAAATTAAATATTGAAAATAGTTTCAATTATATAAAAATAGACAATTACATTCGTCTATAGATTGATTTTGGCTCTATGTGGACACATAAAATATATTAAAATACAATATAGTGATATTTTTTATGTATATGTGATTTAAATAATATATAATTTATTTTCATGTAAAATTATCCATTAGAAAACAAGAAATAGATCATATTGTGAAAATTATTTAATATTATTCTTACAATAAATTTTGTAGACATGTTTTGGTTTTATTTTAAACCTTCTAATTTTGATTTACCCTTAATTAATTCCTTTAACTCTTAACATGATAGCATGTATATTTATTTATTAAGGGTAAGTATAGTCACTCTGAAATGTCAAAGAAGCCCTAAATAGACTATTGGTGACATATGTAACAACGTTCCAATTATTTGGCTGAAAATTATATTTTGATTAATTTTATATAATTTAAGAAAATATTTTTATTTAAAGTATTAATCATGTCAATTTTAACAGTATTCATTAGATGGATTTTAAGAAATATCCTAAAATAGATATGTGTTCCAAAAAACCCTTTAAATCCATAAATAACTTTTCAAATTAATCTTTAATATTAGTGTGTGAAATTAATTCACTCTAATTATCTTTATTTTAATATTTTTACGTCATTTATTTAATATTTCTATTCATAAAACAATTTTCGCATTACTATTGAGTCATCATTAACGATAGTTATATAATACATAAAAATATAAATAAACTTCTAAGATGTAGATAATTTTACTATATTTACATATTCTACCTATATTCGATATTATTCATTGGTACTCAATAAAATATAATTAATATACTTATATAAATTGAGGGAGTGAATGTTTTTCACATTCATTAATTTTTTAATATTCGTGTCATATTCATGGGAAAGTGGCCTATAAGTGATTAAATTTCGAACCATAGATGATAAGGGACGAATTGATTCATCCAATATCATTTTTACTTGTGTTATGTTAATTTTAAAAAATTATATTTACATTTAATTACTAGATTTACCTTTAACAATGGTAATAAAAATAATTACAAACGTTAGTATTCGTAATTCCCAAAAATAAAAGTAACCAATTAACATAATTTGGACCTACTGATTCCAAATATGGAATCCATTTTTCACAATTCAAAACATATAATTGAAAGAAAATAATTTAAAATTAATTCCCATTGTAAAAACCAAAGGGTGGGTTTCTAAGAAGTAAAAAACATATCAAAAGATTTTCATGTGTTTACGTCCAATTTAAATATGAAATTACTTGCAATGACCAAAATTTATTTAAAAGATAATAAAATAATCCAATTACATTTTAAATATTGTTAATAGGATAATATAACTATATAAATAAATTAGATAAAAAGGCAGTTTTGAATTAAAATGTACTTTTTCACTATTTCTTAAAATATAAATTTTATCTGAAAAAATACCAAAAAATCGACACAATAAAAACATTTATATTAAACTTCCAAATTAGAAGATTTTATTGTCAAATATAATATATAAAAGTGTCAAAATTTAAGTTTAAAATTGGTTCTCCATCTAAAGGCGACAAAACTACATTTTTAAAAAAAATATTCTTTTATTCAAAAAAATGAATTTGTTTTTGTATAATGTCTATAAATTATAAAATTTAAAAAAAAAATTAATACTATTCATAAGGGATAGTTTATATCCCATTAAATAATAATATTTTAATAATATATCATTGTTTATGAAACTCTGTATTTCATAAAATGCGGGCTATTGAGGAAGGTCAATGTTGCATGTAACAAAATACATGTTAGTGTTGCATTTACTATAAGCTGATACAATATTTCAAATAGATAAATATAATATTGGTTTAGTGTACAACACAAGACATCAAATAAATTAAAAAAAAATTATCTCATAAAATATCGAGGTGTCACATTCACCCCCCTTAAAATGAATGCCGCCTTCGGAATTCATTTGAGTTATAAAAGGATTACTACCTAAATTTCTTTTTAATGGAAACCCACATCGTAAAATGGAATACTAAAAAATAATTTTAGAAAGGGAAGTTGGAAACATAACAGTTATTAAAATTATACTAACACTAGATTTCCACATAGAATAATATATGTGCGATGTGAAAACATGTATATGGAATTGAAGTCTAACCATCATGTTCTGATCTATTTTGATAGAGAAAAAGTTTTGGAAAAGGAAACTACTAAAGACCCATAAATTTGTGATGATTTAAGGGACCATATAATTCACTAGATAAGAAGGAACTAGGATGTCATTTTCTGTTATAGGATCCTTTTTATAAAGTTGATAAATTTTCGCATTAGAATAAATACTTACATGATATTAGTCCAATATCACCATGGATCATTCATGAAAAATTTCCACATTATTTCGTTATTTAATGAAATGATGTTGAAATTTTCATTCATGATGTGTTAGAAAATCGTGCGATAGAATGATAGGTCATTCCATCTATCTCAACATAAAGGATAGAACATGTTATCAAATATGCATAGGTCCACCTATGGTGAGATAATACATTAATCTAACAAACATAAACTAGAATATTACTTATACCATCCATCAATGGATAACAATACAATTCGTCCAAAAGCTAAATCGTTTTTACTTTTGTCTCCCATATCTCATTTGGCAGTTATTGGTTATCAGATTCCAAACATGAGAAAACCATATTTAGGTATTCTATTTAAACATAGTAATGACACAAATAATCAAATAACCATCGTGAAAACATACATTCCTTCAAAATAAACTATTCACATCCTCCAAAAATACAAAAAATTCTATATACTCAAACAATAATATCACTTTGTCTGTATATCAGTCATGATATATTTAATACTAATAAACATCTCACTATATCCTTATCCATTCATCATGCACATATCATGTACTTTTAAGAAAATATTTCAATAACTTTTCATGGTTACCAGTACCATATAATTATGGAAAACCACAATTGACCAATAAATAGATATTTCAATATACCATAATATTTAAAAAGAGATCCTAAAAAAATATTTTGGAATCACATTAAAGAAACACATAATAAATGCGCTGCTTAAATCTCACACTCAACATCAACAAATGTGATCACATTTGATTTTCCATTATCTTTGGAATTAAGATCTTTCTGACATTGATCATCATTAACCATTTTATTAGCGAATTGGTTGGAAGAATGCCCAATTTCCTTTCACTTGTAGCATTGTAGTGTGGGAGGTTCATTCTCTCTAGTCTATTCTCTATTCACGTCATTTGAAAAAAGCTTCCAATTACATCAGAACCCAACTTATCTATGACCATATTTTATAGGAATAAAACATTTTATTGTCCCTTTAATACAGACTCCACCATGCTTCTTTCAACACTTTTAGCATAAGGAATCATCCATCTTCTTTTCACCATTTTTCTGAGATATTTTTTTGACTCTATATTTTACTTCTTAACAAAACCATGAGACTGATATATAACACCATCTTCCATTTCTGTCTTGATATCACAATTCAATATTTCTCTATAGCTACGGATGTCTTATATAGCTAATTCCCTTTAAATACGTGGATTTAAGCCACTGATGAATCGATCAAATTTACTTTCAGGTTGGATGATAAAGCCAAAATCATACTTTGAAGGTGTTGTAAAATTTTTATTTTATGTACCAATGAATTAATTAACCTTTTTATTAAGCTCAAGAAACTCTTTTTCCCTAATTTTTTTAAGAATAAGATGGAATTATTTATGAGAAAAAAGATCATAAAATCATCCCATTCAATATATTCAATTTCAGCTTGCTGCCTTGTATTTTTAATTAGTGTCCACCACAGGTCTTCTTCACTTTCTAAACAATAAATATACAAAATTAATTTTTCATGTTACAAATAGAAAAGGATATAAAATATCTTTTTCCATGGTAATGATCCATATTTCAAGAACAAGTGGATTAAAAGACCCGCTCAAAAAGGTGGACATTGCCTCAAAAATGACTCAATAGAATGTTGTTCCATTCTCTATTCATTTGGATGTCCAAAAATAATTCATAGATTGTGTATTTAGAAAAATGTGATTTTTTATTCCATATCCCATAAAATTTGGTTATTTTGGAGGACAATCATTTCATTTCTGAGAGCATTGATCATTAAAATGGTTCCTTTATGTTCCAACCATCACCTAAAACCCCAAAATAATAGTGTGAGAGGAAAAAATCATTCTAATATAATAGTATAATCAAGGGGAAGTACTTTTAATATCGAACATCTTAGGTTTAATCCTAGGTTATTCATGATCATTACCAAAATTAATGGACTGCAACTTATATTTACAAATACCCTTAGGAAAATCCCTAGACATACCTTATAAATATCTCTAGGGATCTCAATAATGTTTTCTAATCCTAGTTTCTAAAGGATAACTAAACCTTCTATATTTTCCCAACTATAACGACTCATGAATGATGTACATGGACATTACATTTCTTTTTCAAACTAATTATTACACATTACAAAATGATTCCCAAGACCGTATTAATTTAGTGAATAGGTAAAAATGGAACATAATCTTCAAACTTGTTGAAATATCTTCATCATCTATTATAAACATCATCCATTTTTTCCTATCTAAAACCATTATTTATAACCTGGGGAAATGAAAATATAAAAAGGGTGATCTCAAATGATTTGTAAGGGTAAATATGGATAACATAAAAAAACAATAAACATAATAATGTATAAAAATGAACATAAAGTCTAAATATCAAAATCACAAGTCATAAAATAAATCTTGGCAGTTCGTAAGGTATATATCGTAAAAGAACATTAACCATGATAAATAAGTGTTTTCATAAAACATAGAATTTTAGAAAAAAAATTAATCACATAATATGATTTACATAGTATCCAAGGCATTGTTTCTAAGACCATCATAGTGTAAAACATACATTACTGAACCAGGTTTATATGTCTTTTAAGATAGGTATTACTGAACCAGATCTACTTACCATTCGAGTACTGTATTACTGAATTGGATTTACTTTCCATTTAATACAACTCTATCCCATGAAATATAAATCTTTTCCAAATAAATTGGAGATATATATAGATCACAACTATGTCATAATGAATTCATTATTACTTGTTCTAGAAAAACATAAACCATTCATCATAGAATAACCAGTGAAATAAAATGGGTTTCTTAAAGATCATTCCATGATAATACATATAAAATAAATGGATTTCATAAAAATTATTCCATCATAAATACAATTAACTAAATTTATTAATAGGTATATAAACATAAAACAATGTCATCTTATAAAGAAGATAATTTTTATAAAACCCTTTAACGTTTTTATTATGGAAAATATACTTTCTTTATCAAAAATGTTTTTTTTCTCAAAATGCCACCCAAATTTAAATGAAAATAAATTATTTGAAAATAATCTTGAAATAATTTAGAGTATGCTTCATGGAAATTAGGTATCATGAAATTGTAAAAATCAATTCAGTTCATATAAGTTAAAAAAAAATCTCCTCGTACTTTTGCGGGAAAATTCAAAAAGTACCTCGTATGGTAAAAAAAGAATCCTTCCATACCATGTATTAAAAGTAAAAAATGGTTAAAATGAATTTAAACAATCATATAATTATAGTAAATATTTTAAGAAAACTTTTTTATAAAGCTTGGATAAGGATTATAAATATATCCAATGTAAATACTTATGTATAAAAAATCTTGGATAAAAATGAGATTGCCAAATTATCCCTTACCTTGTACTTTTTGTTATTCAAGGGTGTGGTCACCTTTTTTATAATGGATAACTCATTTTATTAAGTTATTATAGGACCATTTCTATATTTATGATATCGTATATGATCATATTATATCATTTTCTTAATAGTATTTAAATATTACCATTATTTCATGTGTTAATTGATTCATTTAATAATTCCATGTTTGTTGTATAAGTCATGTTTTTTTTGCATTGGATGTATTTTATTCATGAAATTATGTTCATAGTTTTTATTTTCACTTATAATATAAATTTTATAATCATTCTTGAATTGTTAACATGGATAATGAATCTCACCGCAACATTAAGATAGTAGGCTGTACGTACACACTAGCGATGATATCATATTCTTGACGGTTAAATAGTGTGTAATTAAATGGAATATTAATTATAAGTAATACTTATCATGTTATATTCATTATTTAATTATATTATAGTCATTTTAATAACCATCCTAATAAAGTAATTTGGTATGACAAATTACAACATATTGTGGAGATGGTAAGTTGTACGTATGGACACATGGGGTTATTAATATACGTAGGATGGATAAAAGGCGGTATAAGGTTTTCCAATAATTATAAGCACGTTTCATCATGAAAAAAATAATTGAGTTATTACATTATTATGGAATTAACATAGAAAGCGGAAGTATAAGAAGACAAGAAATTCAATTAAATTGGTAAAGCAATTCCCCCTTCTTTGTTGGACATACTTTGGATCTCTTCATAGGGACACTCGGGATGAACATATTGGAAAACCAGGAACACTAAAAGTTAACTAAGAATATTTATAGGTGAATTGGTCAGGTTATGGTTATTATAGAAGGCTCATTTAGGTGTGAGGGAATGTGGGAGGAGATGCTTTTTTATGAGATAGGAGAGGGGACATTAGGAAACTTTTATAATATTAAAATATAAGACTATTCTGAATCTACATTATTAAAAAATTGCTCATAAATGAAATTTATAATACATTTTCGACCATATCTTATCCCATTTTTTTTATTTAACATATTTGGTATTTTTAAATAATTTAATAATAAATTAATTCATTAAGATATTATTATTTCCAAATATAATACAATTCACTTAATTTGACATAAAATACAATAATAAAAAGTGGTAATTCAAATATAAAACTTTAATAGATCTATAATATATCATATAAATTTTTTAAATTTATTAGACACATTAAGTAATCCAATATGTAACCAAATTAATATTATTAAAACCATTTATTCTATAATTATGTTAATTGAATAAATATTGTTTTAGAATTTAAGAGACTTTTAATTCAATTGAATAAGTTCTAAAAATATAAAACTAATTTATATAATGAAAATAGTTTCATTTATATAAATATAGACATTCATATCCATTAATATTTTTGTTTTATCTCTATGAGGATACATAAAATATATTAAAATTCAAGTTAATGATATTTTGAAACTATCATTGATTTATATAATATATAATTTTTTCATATACAAGTGTCCATTAAACAACAAACAATAGGTCATATTGTGATAAGTATTGAATATTATTATTCCCATTTTTTTTTTGAAATGTTTTGGTTTTATTTTAAACCTTATAATGTTGATTTCCCCTTAATTAATTCCTTTAACTCATACCATGGAAACATGACTTTTTATTTACATAGGGTTAATATAGTCACTCTGAAAACTCAAATGAGCCATAAATGGACCATTGGTGACATACGTCACTTCATCCCAGTTTTTGGTCAATGTTTATATTTTTACTAATTTAATATAGTTGTAAAAACTATTACATCTTTAAAATTCCAATAGTGTCAATTTTTACACTATTCATTAGTTGTCATTTTATAAATGTAATAACATAGAGATATTTTCTAAAAAATTTACTTTAAACAATAAATAACATGTACAAGTCATCCCTAAAATTATAGGATGAAATTAATTCACTATAATTATATTTATTTTAATATTTTTATTATCATTTATTTGATATTTCTATTAATAAAATAATTTATGTATCACTATTGATTCATCAACAATGATACATATTTAACCTCTAAAAATTATAAATAATCTTATATGATATAGTTAATTCTATTATATTTCCCAAAACTACATATAGTCTATTTTATTCATTGGTAATGTGTAAATTAAAATTAATATACTTAAATAAAATGAGGGTGTGACATCTTGTCGCATTCATTAAATTTTTTTAATATTCATGTCATATTTAGGGGAAAGTTTATTTTAATTGATTACATTTATAACCATATATTATAATTCTAGAATTTATTCATCCAATGGTATTTTTACTTGAGTAAGGAGATTTTATAATGTTATTTTTACCTTTAATTACATGATTTAGCTCTCTCTACTATAATAAAAATAATAACTAAAGTTACAATTCATAATACCCAAAAATAATATTTACATATTAACATAACTTGGAACCACCAATTAAAAATAAAGAATCCATTTTTCATTACTAAATACACATAATTGGAAAAATTTAATTTAAAATTCAATCTTGTTGTTAAAACCAAAAAGCGGGTTTCTAATAAATAAACACTTATCAAAAAATTGTCATGTTTTTATGTCCAATTTAAATGTGAAATTACTTATAATGACCAAAATTAGATTAAATTAAATAACTCCAATTATAAATTAAAAATAATTTAAAATATAATATAAGTATATAAAAATGTTTGATAAAATTGCAGTTTTGATTTAAAATGTAATATTTTTTACTATTTATTAAAATATAAATTTTATCATAAAAATAAAAAATTCAACAATTTTTTTTATCTTATTTGAAAGAAGAAGTTTATTTTATCAAATAAAATATATAAAATTGTTAAAAAATAAATTTAAAATGGGTGTGCAATCAAAGTGCAGCAAGTCTGTATTTTTTATAAAATACTTCTTTTATCTGAAAAAACGAATATGTTCTTATATCATGTCTAGAAAATATAAAAAACCAAATTTGGTTAATAATATTCATAATGGATATTTTATATCCCGTTAAATAATAATATTTTAATAATATATCATTGTTTATTTAAACTCGGTATTGCATACAACACAAGCTCTTGCGGATGGTCACTCCTGCGTGTAACTCAAGCCATGTTAGTTTTTCATTTACTAAAAGAAAATATAGTGTAACATATAGCATAAGATAATTTTGGGGTAGCATGCAACGCAATAAATCGTTGAAATTAAAAAAAATTGTCTCGTAAAATATCAGGGTGTCATAGGTAGTCTCAATAAATGATATTCTAACATACATTAAGAAGAAGGGGGAGAATGACGTGAATTTAAATATTGTCCTAAAGAATTATAGAGGAGATAAAGAATATGAAATATAGATTTAATGTATGTCATGGATGGAAGAAGTATCTTTCATGGGGGATGTTACTAGAAGAAAAGGGATATATGTTAACCATTCTATCACTAATAATTGAAGAGTTTCCATGATTGGTATATTTAATGGGGATCTCTAGTTTTTTTGGTCTAGATAGGTATTACCAACGTTTTGTGAGAAACATATCAGAATTATCAAACTAATTAACCAATATGAATTGTAATGGATTATTTTTTGGACCAATTATTTTGAAGAATTATTCATTTATTTGAAAAAGTGTCTTAACACGACACTAGTACAGAAACTAAACATCTTTGTGAAACTCATTGTGAAATACATTTATGCTTCAATAAAGGTATTAGGTTTTTTAGTGGTGAAAATAATTAATTTATTTCCTACTACTCAAGGAAGTTATCATTTCAAGAGAAAAACTATAGTTTTCCTGATATAGAGTTGGTGGTCATGAAAAACACATTAAAATACTAGATGAATTATCAATATGGGAAAAGTGTGACATATATACTGATCTTATGTTCCTAAAATATATATTCCTATAGAATGATCATAATATGTACCAACAAATATGGTTATAGATCATCAAGAATTATGAATTCTCTTTCCACTAACATCATAATAATGTAAATAATGTAATAGATACTCAAAGTGAAAAGGATACAACATATATATATCAATGATAATAATTAAGATGGATATAATCTTCTTTGACACTTAAAGAATATACTTGGCTATCATAAATGAAGTAAAGTCATCATTCTTTTGTCAAATCATTTATCGTCCTTCCCTTTTTGTTAAGATAATGTATTCTCAGAGAGGTAATGTGTAATGTAAGAAGAAGGTGGAATATCTTAGTATTAAGAAATCATCACTATTAAATATTTTTGAGGAATTAGTTTAATGATTTGGGTCATAAATATGTGTACCATCAATTACTGAGAGTAAGAAAGCTCTATTTAATGTTGTTATTATCTCGACCATCTCCATCAACCCAGGGAGTACAAGTTTGTATCAAGATATCTAAGTGTACTGTTGGTGGGAAAATATGTAGAATAATATTATTTTATTTACATTAATATGAATGGTATATCAATGTGGTAAGGATGAAATGAAAAATTCTAATGCGATGATGGAATAATTACCCATAATTAAATTGAAAAGGGAAAACATAACCATTAAAATTTTAACAAGAAATACAAATACATCCTTTGGAAATAATTCTATATGGGTTGTAATTACTCATCATATAGAAACAGATCACTTTATAGAAATTAGAGACTACTTTTCAATCAATTATCTAGCAGTGATATACATCGATTATGTGGTGAGGCTGCATGGAGTACCATTAGCTACAGTATTTGATCAATTACGAGATATACCACCAGTTTCTAGAATTGTATCCATTATTCTCTATATAATGAAGTAAATTTTAGTATGTATTATCACCCCCATACTAATGTCTAGTATAAATTGAATTTTCATACATTATATGATATGTTTTGAGAATTCTAGAGGGACGTCAATGGAGGATGGGCCCAAAACCTTCCTCAGGTGGATTTGTAATAACAAATAGTTTCCACTCGAGAATCAGAGTGTCTCTAAATGAAATCATTAATGGGAAAAGATTAAGATCATCTATATATTGGGATGATATTGGTGTACATACTATTATAGGACATTAAATGTTCAATGAAATGGTAGAAAAGGTCATGTACATTTAGAAACACATTGGTGATTCTGAAAGTTTATAGAATATCAATTTAGAAAATGATTGATTGGACTTATATTTTTAGGTTTAAGAGTAATTATTCCACCTCATATATCTTTATAAAAGGTTAATCATATTTGGGAATAAGGGAAGTTATGTACCCATGTACATCATCCCCATTGGGATTCTAGATCATGTCGTAGTTGTGGCCTATTGACTAGATCCTCCGCAAAAAATATCTCCAGTACATTATATATATACCTTGTATACCTATTGAGGATGTTTCTACCAGATCCCTCACTTATTCTGAATTAATATGGGATACAATTGGAAAATAATCTCTCATATCAGGGGGAATCAGTGAAGATCATGGACCATATAGATAATGTTCAATGAAACAAGACTACATATCGAGTCAAACAACTATGGTAGAACCATAAATATGAAGAGGTGACATGCGAACCATAAGAATCAATGAAGGTCTTGTTCCCTTAACAATTTTCATCATATTGTGTAAAAAAATCCAAGGGTGAGATTTTATAATGGTGGAAGAATGTAATGAACTATAATTTTATCAATGAAAATTCCATTATTATAATTATTCCATGTAGTAAAAGACACGTACATCACATAGATACAAAAAGAATTATTCTCATAAATAAAAAATGATAAATTAGTCATCAAATAAAACAATAATATTTCTATCAAATTAAAGAGGGAAAATATATATAAAATAAGTGAATTAGAATAGGATAATTTGAAACTTCTTGGTCCACCTAAATTACGGTACTGAGGGACAAATATGTATAAATAAAACATAATTTAAATGTTATAATATTCATTTTGAAGAATATATTATATATAACCTTGAGGGAAAATATCAGTTAATGAAAAAATTAGGGAATAAGAGGTATTTATAAGAATTAAGGAACCCTTATGACCATCCAAATAGTAATATGACCATTGGAATGTTGATCTGACCATTGGGATTGTACCCTGGATAATAGGAAAAATTAATATGACATATAGAATAGTAAAATAAAATATGGAAATAAATTTTTTAAATTTTGGTATCTAAAAAAATGAAAAAGAGTTAAACGTATATATTGGTAAAATTAAATTAATGATTTCAAAATTATAAATGTTGTGTTGTTTTTTATAAAATGTAAATGTATTATTAGAAATATAATCATAAATATAATTATTTAAAGTTTTTTCCTAGCATCGATTCATAAATAAATATTATATTTTATTATAATTAGATAATTTTATGGAACCATTTGTAATACTTCACAGGGTTAAAAAATAATTTATAATAATAAAATATACATCTTTAAATATAAAATGATTTAATTTAAAAATTATATATCATATGCATAAATTTTTATTTTGATAAAATAGATTCCATATTAGAAATATAATCATAAAAAATGGATATGTCGGATTATTGGGATTTTTTAAAAATAGTTGATTTTTTATTAATCGTAAAATAAGGTAATTTATGGTATTTGACATTATAAGCCAAATACATGAATTTCGGATTCATGCATGATGTAAGAACCTATTCCCTCAAAATCGTATGCACTAGTTAAAATATATATTCGTAATAATCAACACTATTGATAGTATTGAGCCAAAATAATTAACTAATGAATATAATGATAAGAAACACTACACACTTCCCCTTAAAAATACCACCCCTCACTACTCTTCTACTCACACATTCTAAGCCTTGATTATTTTTTAATCAAAGCCAAAACCACTCCTCCCCACTATCCTTACAACTATTCACATATAGTCCCACCAAAAGTCATTTTCCATTTTTTTAAGCTTTCCTTCAAGGAGGTGATTTTGAAGAGGTAACCTCCTTAAACAACCATTATTTATTTATTTTCTTCTTCTACCATCTTATATCCCCCTTAATATATAAAATACTAATAAATCTATTGTCATTTATATATTGGATGGTTATATTTCTATGAAAATATCTTTTATCCACCTTATTATGAACCAAACAAAAGTACTATCAAGCCCGATACCCAAACCTCCCCATGGAAGATCTTGAAGGGTGTTCTCAATACCCATGGGTTTGAAACTAGTTCCTATGTATCAAAAATATTCTTTGGGAATGATTTACTCCCAGCATATATTTATTAAAAACCCACAATAATATACATTCATTAACTGATAATCCTTATCAAATGGATTGTAAAGATTTCTCAGATTCAACAAACTACAACCTTAAACGAAAAAATATGAAAATAGAGTGGGAAAAAGTCCAAAAACCTCAATTAAACAAGAGAGTCATCAACCTCAATCCACCGCCACGAACACCTGCAATTAGTGGAACACTAGAAACAAGATCCACTATCATCGCCATGGAACATCATTCCTTTTAATGGGTCATACAAAACTAATTATACATACAACCAAAGGTGTATGTAGGGTGTGACAAAAATAACATTTGGATTACAACTAAAAGAAAAAAAAATTCCATAACATTGTATGAAATATTTGAATAAAAATTTTCATAAAGACACATATAAGCTTTTTTAGAAAATATTATATGGAATCCATTCTCAAAAAAATACTTTTTAGGAAAACTCTCTCTCAAATGAATGACGCTTTAACCAAAATATACACAAGGTCCACCGTATGTCAATGGATAGCACCACATCACTTTAGAATCATGTCACAAAGAGATGAAAATGGGAAATCTCCATGGGTAATAGGACTCCAGAAACATATTTATTCAGTGATCATAATCCTCCAAATAAACTAAAAATTGTGTTCTCTATCATGATACACTAGATGAGATCCCATCCTATATTCTAGTGGTCCCCAAATAATATGTAGTGATCAATGTTGTTCAATTTCATGATCCACTAGAGAGGATCATATACCAATTTATAGGGTTCTATGATCAAATCCCATGTTTAGTTGGAGTTGTAGTGTTAATCATCCTAGAATAATATCAACCTCAACCACTTATGAATCAAATATCATAAAAGTTATAGTTCACCCACCTCAATTCCCAGGATTCTCTTTGTGGTCAAACTTTATTTCAAATGTCACATAAATCACCAATTTCACACACAAAAAGCCACGAATCATGGACACATAAAGAAATCATCACTTTCACATTACTCATTTATTTAACAATCATGGATGACAGGTAAACAATAATTTTCCATAAACAAAACCACTTTTTTCCCACACACTCAAAAACCATTGGGAAATTCAGTTTGACCACATTTATAGTTCTTAAATATCAATTGAAAATACTGCAATAAAATCACACATGAAGTCTAACCATTTCCATGGGAAAATCCCCTTTGAGATCAAGACACACACCAAATCCATTTTTTAACATGAATCACATCACTACCACAATTGAAATCCCAAATTTATGGTGAAAAACAAAAAAATATAACATGAAACAAAAGCTATTTCATTTTGAAAAACCACATTAAACAGACCCACAACTAAAGTTCCTTTGAAAACACAAGTCATGCCATTCAAAAATGGCATAAATCAAATTCAATAAGTATATCCATGAATCATTATAGAAATATAACCAATTAATTTTCAACAAAATATTCCATCACACAAGAATCTCAAATCCTTTTAAAATATGTTTCACAACACACAAATAATTCGTAGAACACATTCAAAAACAGGAATGAAATCCAAAATCTTCAAATAATGTAAAAGCATGAAACCACCTACTTCGCACATGGAAACATCAAAAAACTAGTTCGAATCCACCCTTGCATGTTAAAAAGACCGTATAGTGAAATGATCAAGAAAAAAAATAAAGATTTATCCCAAAAACACAAGATCAACCCCCATTAGGTCAAACTACCCGCTTGAAAAGAAAAACTCAAGAAAGAGGGAAGAGAGACCCTAAACAAATGAAGAAATCAATAGAATATGGAGTTAATTGATGATTCCATGAAGTTCCCATACTAAATTTCACGCCCCAAATCTTGAGAAACCGGAGCCAGTGCCATACAGAGGATCGAATTCGGTTCGGGCTCCAAGAAACTAGATACTGCTGAAATGTTTCTTCTGCTAAAAGTCGTAACCTGAAATTTCTCAATAAAAAACATAGGGTGAGAATATTAATGCCAAGTAAGGGGTTTAAATATAAAATACTATACCCAAAATAACTTTTGAAAACATTCTTTAAAACATTTCATAAAACAACCTTCTTAAGGAAAAGTTGTAACACATGTAACATTTCATAATAAAAGTGCTATATTAAAAACATGCTAGCAGAATCACTAGGATACAAGATTCAAACATAGGCATGCAGAATAAAATAAATTATAAACATGTATTACATGAGAAAATGTAAGCACAAATTAAACAGATAAGTGTAATGAATAATCATAGTTTCTTATAAAATAATAACTATAATTTCATACATTGAATACAAAAAATTGAGTTCTAAACATATGTCATTCCATAAATATATAGGACATTCTGAAAATTTTATCATGGCCTTGGAAAAGAACTCTAACGATTTAAATCCTTGGCCAAAAATCCCTAAACTCTTTAACCATATATTCTACTAGTCAAATATTTTTCTAGTTAATTACATTACATAGTCATAATGAGGGAAGTTCATATGATGGACCGTGTCAAGGCCTTATGCCAAGACCTTGGGGCAAACTGTATCCAGACCCCAACCCAGAGAGCCTATGTAACTGGAATCTAACCTAGAGTGCCTCTAATAAACAGACAACAACCCAGAGTGCCTCTGTAACTAGACACCAACCTGGAGGATCTGTTGTAACTGCACCCCAACCTGGAGAGCTTACTTTTACCAGTCCCCAACCCTGAAAAAACTAGGTCCAATGCATTCCTCATATCTCTAATTCAGAGTGCATATAACACTTTGATTTATTAATTACTTATCATTCCCAGTACACATATTATGTGGCTTCATAATTCACATCATTCAAAGGGTCTGATAACACCTTGAATAATTAAATGCTTGTCTCATAAATTATTAATAATAATTTGTTTGATTATCCCATTAAATAATAGCTTACAACACCTCCATAGTAATAAACTTTTAATGCATTATAATATATGCCCATTATTCATGCTCAATTCATTTCCTAATAGATGGAAATGACATTGGACTAAATTATAATGTGTTTGATATCATTTAGGTAATAAATTTCTCAGCGAAATGCATAATATAGTAAATGTTATTTTCACATGAGATTTTGATTTAAATCACACATGTAATGAATTGATGGGGTTACCACATAAAATGATAGATCCTTAATTTTTATAATCCTTGATTTATGGAACTAATTATTTGTAGTTCTGAATGACTAATTTTGAAATAAGACAGATTTTATTTGTACACAAAGCATGCACTGATAAATAGTCATGTCTTATTAAATGGCCTTGCCTTATGTTGCATAGCATATAAGACCAATTTTTTTGTAGCACATCATTTGTTTTCCGTAATGAATATATTAAATTAAACATATCAAAAACATACTTTAACCACTGAAGTTTATTTAGGCCAAGTTTATTCGTATTATGATTAAAACTTATAGGTACATACATATAACTGTATATATATAAACATAAAATATGTACGTGTCACACCCTTACTTTATAAATTCTGAAAACTAAAATCACAAATACATATATATATATATATATATATGTATATATATATGTGGATTCATTCTAACATATTATAAAAAATGTAATTTGTTTAATAATTAACAGCCATATCAACTTAACTGTAATCCATATTTTAATTAAATGAACTCCCTTGCGAGAATAAGAAAATTAGATAGTATAAATCTGTAAATAAATTTTCCTTACATCATTTGAAAATTACCCAGTTGGATTATAACTCTAAGGGTGTATGTTTAATAAATATTCAATTATATTTGATCCCAACACTTTATTTGTATCCAAGTCTCTATTTCAATATTGTAATTCATCTTTAATAACATAAAATAAAGATAAATTGAATTATGTGTGTATGTCCAAATATATACTAAGTGTATAACAGAAAATAATTATAAATTAAAATAACTCGTAACTTATGTACACATGAAATAATAAGTTATACATGTGTACATATATATATATATACATATGTATATACACACATATAACTACCGTAATTTGATCAAATTAATTAAACTCTTATAAAATTTATATTTAATGAAAAATATTAAAACATAAACCATAAAAGTCATAAGATCATAAAATAAACATTCGAGAAAAATTATAATGAACCCTTACTTCAAACATCGTTTTATGAAATTAATCATAATTCAAATAAATGAGAACATCTTACTGAAATAATAGTGCAATTGCAATGAAATTTATAAGAAAGTCCCTGACATCTTTTATATTATCCGAACCCAAAACCTGAAGGTCCAGATTCAACATAGAATAATTTTTAAACTAAATTTCAAGGTTATACTTTAATGAGAATATATATATATATACGTATATACTCTTAAAGAAACAAAACAAGGAAACTATAAATCCCTTAAAAAATATATGACTTAGAAATAATATTTTAGTACAACAACATAGTTCATATATGCCTATTGAAATAGAGATATATGAACTTACATAAATATATATATTTATATATGTATACATTTTTTTCGAAAATTATATAATAAAAAATAAATAGAATACTTACAAAACATATGATCGTGAAAATAAATAAATGTTCGATACAAATTATAAAGAACCATTACAAAATACATAAATTAAAATCTGAAAATAATACTTTGTAAAATCTGAACACTAATGTAATACCCCAGTTCTGGAAGCCACCCAGAGCCGCCCCGTACCCTGTTGGTCACATGGCCTCAAGAACATTTCCCAAAATGGAAGAGGCTGCCAAATAGCAGTGATGTCTTTGGGTGTGAATGTGGGGAAACTATGCCCTCCTTGGCAGAGTACATAGCAGAAAAGAGAAATAATTAAAATAACGGAACCAGTAAACAGTCCATAAACAAGTGCACAGTGAAATACTAAATTAGATAAACATCAGGAGAATATATATATATATATATAAATGATGCATGATACATATATGTCTAGGAAGGAATCCAAACAAGTCACAATGCTGAATACAGTACTAAACCAAAGTACAAAAGAAAAACAGATAAGGCAACTCCTTAGAATCACAAGCCTCATCTTGGTCTAATACTCTCATGCTCCAGTGCAATCAAGAACCTGAAGTAGAAGTGCACTTTCCCTTATCCATACCGGCATCAATATAATCTGTCTGGGACCAGAAGAATGAACCAAACAGGGTGTGAGAAAAAAATACATGTAGGCAACCCCCCAAAGATCTGTGCCAAACAGTCAGTGAATATATGGCAGGTAAAAGTACAAAAAGTATTAAACATGGAAGTACAGAGCAGTAATAATCCATAGTTTCTAACATATAATTTACAAACAAGGATGCAGTCACTCTTGAAAGTAGAAAAAATAGGTAACCCTCTGGGTAGTTCTCATAGCCTAACCCCTATGGTTCAACCTAAAAGTATTAGCAACCCTCTGGGAGGCACACACAGTCTCACACCTATGGTGCATCGAAAGAATAGACTCTCTGGGGAACCACTCAGCATCAATTCCCCCTATAGTCTCATATCGTACTAAAGGCACTCTGGGGAAGCACTAAACATCTCATTCACCCAATGACCCGCGTTAAGGAACTACAGACACTCTGAGGAAGCACTCAATGTCAATTCCCCCTGTGGAATCACATTGTAAATTAAAGACACTCTAGAGAATCCCTTACATCCATTCTCCCTATGGTCTGCTACATTAGTTTCTCACAACCCTGTGTAAAGTCAGCAATTATCGCATCGCGTAATGGCCAAAATATCCCCAAGAAATACTTTTCTAGCATTCTACAACATCTCAGCATGGAAGAATAGTCACACCATTCTACAAACTAGGCATGGAACTGGCAATAGCCTAACAGGAAAAACTGGACGAAAAGGTAACAACAAGTAACATGCAAGGGGAAAACATCCAAAGCATATTAAATTACCCTATTCATAAGAAAAGTCCCCTACACAGGCATATAATCAATGTGGGAAAACAACAAGGGAAAAACAAGAAACACGCAATACTTCGTTCAAGGGTATTGGTTTAATTTCCACAAAATACTCAAAGACATCCTTCAGAAAGGAACAAACCACCTACCTTGATTCTAGTAGATTGATATACTCAATCCTCAAAGATTGAATCTCCTTAGAACATCGCAGATCTAAAAAAATGCATAAATCATTCAACCCATGATAACATGGAAAAGAGAAGGAACTGGAAAATGAAGCTCTAGAAGAAGGAAGAAATTACCGATGTGGTTCCAACGTATTCGACGGTGGCCGATTCGGAGAACAAAAGGAGGCTCGGGGGATCAGAGGAGATTCACGGCCGTACGGGATTCCCTCGGTCGAAGAAGCTGGAGAAGAAGATGGTTCTGGGGTTTAGACGCGACCCGATCCATTTAATGGAAAAAAGAGAGTACATGGTGTGTACTTTTAGAGTACACAACGTGTACTAGGCATTTCTGTACTCTGCTTTAAGTGGCCTCCACATCACCCCTATATAGCCGTGTGTGTGGCCCAGACACGGCCAGCTCATGGCCTCGCGCGGCAAGGGAGTACACGGCGTGTACTTCATAATTTTCTAGAAACTCCTCTTTTCTCAAAAACTCGAGAAAAAAAGGAAAAACATACAGGAAAGGAAGTTCTAGGTTCTTACAAACTTCACCCTAATGAAATTCATCCCTGAATTTCCCTAGCGTGGTGCAGAAGAAGAATCCCCGAAAAATTCCTCCCACTGAGATCATATATCAGCCTCCCTCTCCCAAGTCTCGTCCTGTACTCGCCCATGCTGTCGTATCACCCGAACCATAGGAACATACCATCCACAGAGAACCTTCGTACAACGATCGACAATCCTGATAGGATGATCCTCAAATGATGCATCTTCTTTGAGCTCAACCTCCTCAGGTTGAAAGACATGAGACGGGTCTGAAAAGTAACGTTGGAGATGAGAGACATGGAAGACGTCATGCATAGCCCGGTACCTCTATGTTAACTGCAACTGATAGGAAACCAGCCCAACTCTATCTAACACCTCAAATGGCCTGACGTACCATGGTTAAAGATTACCCTATCTCTGAATCCTCTTGTGTCCCAAACTTGGTGCGACATGCAGGAAAACCTGATCCCCGACCTCAAACTCCAGAGGTCATCTACGCTGATCAGCATAAGACTTATGATGAGACTGTGTCATAGTCATCCTCTTCTAAATCAACTATATCTGCTCTGAGGTCTCCTGAACAAGATGAGGTCCCAGCAAAGCTGCCTCTCCTACCACCAGCAAGCATAAAGGTGATCAGTATGACCTACCGTACAAAGCCTCGTAAGGTGACATCTGAATAGTTGCTTGAAAACTATAATTATAGGAAAACTCCAAAAAATGTATATGCTTCTCCCAAGAACCTCCAAATTCCAGAATACAAGCTCGGAGCATACCCTCATGCACCTGAATTGTACGCTAAGACTGGCCATCTGTCTGAGAATGGTAGGTTATACCCAGAAGCACCTGCTTACACATAGTTTTTTGTATCCCCTTCCAGATCTGAGAAGTAAAACGTGCATCCCTGTATGAATCAATGGAGTGTGTAACTCAATGCATATGTACAATCTCACGGATTTACAACCATCACAGCTTGTCAACACTGAAGGGCTCCTTGATCTGCAAGAAGTGTGAAACCTTCGTAAGCCTGTCGATGACAACCCAAACATCATTATTCCCACGAGGTGATCTCGGAAAACTGGTCACGAAGTCCATCGTGACATCGTTCCACTTCCACTTTGGAATGGATTACTCCTGTAAAAGACCTGCTGGTCACTGATGCTCGGCATTCACCAAATTACAAGTGGAACACCTCATGAAAAAACTAGAAATATCCCTCTTCATACCAGGCCACCAATACTGGCAGAGTAGATCACGATAAATCTTGGTGACGCAAGGATGAACTACCCAAACTGTGGAATGGAAAATCCTGAATCAGCTCCTCGCGTATGCCTTCCAGCACCCATACATGTCCATTGAAATGCAAGATCTCATCCTCGCCCACTGTCTATCTAGGAAGAGGTTCCCCACCTGACACACTCTCCTAAATAACAAGGGCTTCTGAGTCTGACAGCTGAATCATTTCTACCTGATCAAGAAGAGTATAGGTAACGACTATAGATGAAAAAAAAGTCTACCCCTATCTATCATGAACCTCCAAATGTATCTTATAGAATAGATCCATAAGCTGCCACTCATTATTGGACTCCTGAAATGACTGTATCTGAGTCCTCCTACTCAAGGCATCAGCCACTGTGTTGCCCCTTCCCGGTGTATAGTCATGATCAAATTCAAATGACTGTTGGAACTCAACCCACCTGCGCTATCTCAAATTCAGATCACGCTGAGTGAAGATGTACTTGAGACTCTTGTGGTCTGTGAAAACCACAAAGTGCTCTCCCAGAAGATATTGTATCCAATAACATAAGGCATGAACAACTGCCGCCAGCTCGAGATCGTGCATCGGGTAGTTCCTATCATGTGGCCACAAACTGCCGAGACCCATACACAATGAATCCATCTCCCTACATAAGCACAACTCCCAGCCAAATACCCGAGGCATCATAGTAGACCATGCAGCTCTTTTTCAACTCTTTCCATACTTGTATCGGTGCGGAAGTCAACCTCCCTTTCCTCTCTTGAAAGGATGTCCCACAAGAATCTGACCATAATAACTTCAAACCCTTCTTGGTTAGACCCATTAGCAGTGCTACTTAGCGGGAAGAGTCATGTATGAAGCCTCTGTAGTATCTATCCACCCCTTGAAATCTTTACACCTCATAGACATTCTTCGTCTGCTCCTAGTAAACTACTGCTCTCACTTTCTCTTGGTCCACTGATACTCTTGTATCTAAGATAACGTGGCCCAATAAGTGAATCTGATCCATCCAAAAGTGGCACTTTGAGAGCTTAGTATATAACTGATTCTCTCTCAGTGTACTCAAAACAATATTTATACGGGTAGCATGGTCATGTCTAGTGTGAGATTAAACAAAGATATCATCCATGAATACCACCACTAAATAGTCTATGTAAGGATTGAACACTCGGTTCATCAGTGCCATGAAAACTGTCGGTGCGTTCGTGAGTCAAAACGGCATAACCACATACTCGTATAGACCATACCTACTCCAGAAGTCTTTCAAAGGAATATTTGATGGTATAACATGCAACTAATGATAACCAGATCTCATGTCAATCTTCGGGAACACCCAGGCTCCTTGAAGCTGGTCAAAGATATCATCAATCCTAGGTCAGGGATGTCGGTTCCTAACCGTCAACTGGTTCAGCTTTCGATAATCCACACAAAGCCTAAGGGTGTCGTCTTCCTTCTTTGAAAACAAGACAAGCGATCCCCAAGGAGAAGTAATAGGTTAGATGAAACCCTTTTCCTATAACTCATCCATCTACTTCTTGCGCTCCTATAACACAGGTGTATCCATACTATAAGGAGGAATGGAAACTGGTGCTGCTCCTGGCACGATCTCAATAAAAAATTCAACCTCATGCTCTATAGAAAAACCTGATAATTCCTCTGGAAGACATCCCTAAAACAATCCACCACTGAAGGAATGTATAACTGTGAAGTCCCTTGGTCATGAAGATAAATACTAGGAATCTGGGCTGTAACTCCTCCTATCCCATGATGCTCGGGTCCTTCTCTACTCGCCTGGACATCCCAATCTCCTCTATTAAGAAACGATCCTCCCTATGGTGATATAAAACTCACCATGTGATGATAAAAGTCAATGAATATGTGGAAGAGAAATAACTGGTCCGTTCTGAGAATGGAATCATAGCTCGTCATCTCTAGGACATAGAGGTCCCATAAGAAGTGACACCCTATAACTTCTAAAGGGCACTCTCTACACTGATGTACACTAACCACTCTAGTATTCAACGGTGTGTCTAGTGTCAACATGTCGGGAGAAGAAAAGATATATAGACCAAGGATCTCAACAATAGAAACAGAGATAAAGCTATGCGTAGAACCAGTATCGAAAAAATCAGATGATAAAACTGAGGCTACTAAGATCGTACCTCGAACTGTAGAGGGTCCAGGATCCTGCTCCTGCTGGGTCTGCTCCACTACAATAGCCTGACCTGTAACACACCCTTGTGACACTTCCTGTCCTCTATGAGATGATCCACCCTGTTGTCACTGAATGACCGATGACTGACCACCATGACCTCGACCTCCACCTCGGCCCGAATGGCCGAAAAAACTCCAGTTCCCAGACTAGTGAGAAACTTTTAGCGCTGCTCCAGAATGAGGAGTCATGGATGAACCTCTGTCACCAGATTCCGGAGAGAAAACCTGACATAATCCCTGAAGGAGACCCATCTTGCCACAATATAGGCACTCCACTGTGTCCCTCTGGCACTGTGACCTCGTATGCCCAGCTCTTCCACATAGGTAGCATACCACCTAGATTCCTGAGGTTCTATCTCACTACCTAGGATCACCACTCGTAGACTGCCTACGACACTTCCTGTTATCAACTGGTGAAGCACTAACCCTGGAAGAAAAACCACCCTGGATCTCAGCTCCAGGATCTCTCATATTGTGCTATTCAATAAGTTCCTGGTTGACGATGGAGGTGATGGAAGTCAGCCTGAAGATATTCAACTATGAGAGGATCTCGCATATGAGACCATCCTCAAATATTGTTTCCATTAACAACCCATCTATGCCCTAGAGGGGTGTGAAACGATGTATCTCAGAGAAATGAGAGGATTACACCATGACAGAAAGAGTACCCTACTCCAAGAACATGAACACCCGGGCTCGGTCGGCCCTCAAGGTCTCTAGGTAGAAGTAGTCATAAAAGACGCGCTGAAGCTCCTCCCATGCCATAGCCTATTGAAGACTCACCCGTGAGATCATATCCCACCACCTCATGGAAGAGTCTCATAGCATATAGGTAGTGAGCTTGAGCCGCCTCTCTGGATGCATCTCCAGATGCTCGAATATATTTATCATGGCTTCTAGCCATAACTCTGTAGCCTGAGGTCCTCCTTCCACTAAGAAGGTGGGAGGATGCTGCTACTGGAAAACCCGCGTCAAGTCTGCCATAGATGTGGTAGAAGGCAGAGCTTCTTGGAAGGTCTGCATCATCCTCAAAAAACCTTACCTAAATAGTTCATCGGTGTCTATAGCTGGTTTCACTATTGGTGCAAAGGCTTTCACAATAGGAGGATCTGCAGGAAGTCCCTGATCAGCCATATCCGATGTCTGGTCACAGCCTTGAAACCGGCATACAACTGGAGGACGTATCGGTGCCAATACTCTGTTAGGTCAAACGTACACCTTAGATCAACATTAGAAAGAACTAAAAACTGAAGGCATAAGAAGGAACAGGGAAAATAAGGCCTTCAAGTTATTCAAAACATGACTACGCATCACGTTATTTTCCCACAAGATGTGCCCACTTATTTCATTCAAATGGGTGTGTAATTCAACCTAAACTGGTCATGTAACACCCCAAGTACACGACGTGTTGTCCAAAAACACACCATGTACTTGAATTTAATTCCTTGCCCTAGTCCTTCTACACGGTTAACCCACATGAATCCTCTAAAGACAAAACTACACAGTATGTTCAAGGAAGACACGGCCTATACTAGACATGCCTTACCTGGCCCGTGTTGTTAACAGCACAGCCTGACACAAGGCTAACACTACACAGCATGTTCCAGACAGACATGGTGTGTACGAGAAAGGCTAACACCGACCCGTGTTGTTCGCGACAAGGTCGGGTACCTAGATTAGTACGCAGTGTTTTCCTACAAGATTTTTCAAAACCCTATTTCCCTACTCTCACATCAGTGACACGACTATAGACTAAACGACTTGTAACCATATTGTACATGCCATGTATTCTGGGTTTTTCCAGACAGTAGCCTAAGAAACTACTCCGGAGCCTAGAAAACACAGAAAACCAGTGCTAAGGTGCTAAATTCTGATTCGTGAGGGCCCATAATCCCCACGAATCAATGTTTGGCATCCTATACAAGTTACAAACAAAGTAAAGAATCCAATGATCCACCAAATTCCGGTCCATGAGGGCCCATAACGCCTCAATAGCTGAAATATGGGGTTCATTCAGGTAAAAAGTTACAAAAACTATTCTCTAAAAAGAAGTAGATATTTTTATCAAGGAATCTATCACAACAGCATGTATATTCTACACAACATCTATCACAACAACATGGAATTGCTAAAGCGTCCTAAATGACATGGGAAAAAATGCTTGACATGTGATTTCTAGCAAGTGCCTATATGATTCATGAGATGGAATACCCTCATCTCATCAGTTTTCAAAAGAAATAGAACTGCAATAACGTCATCAATAATAACACAAATAACGTGAATCACCCAACAGTTAAATCAAATCAACTATAAAAGTGGAAACTAGTAAAAATTCAAAAACGGGGTAGTATGGGTTTTCCCTGTACACGGGTGAGCAACTCCCGGGCACAGCTCATTAACAAGTACCTATTTCGTCCTATCTCGGGATATAGTATCCGAACAGTAATTCATGAGAAAATAATTCCTCTGATACTACTTCGTAACACCCCGATTCCAGAAGACACCCAGAGGCACCCCGACGTGGTTGGTCACATGGCCTCAAGCGCATTGCCCCAAACGCCAGAGGATGCTGACTAGCATCGAGGGCCTTGGGTTTGATAGTAGGGAAACTATGCCCTCATTGTCAGAGTACACAATAGAAATGATAAATAATAAACAATAACGGAAGCAGTAAACAATCCATACACAAGTGAATAGAGGAAGATTAAACACGATAAACAGCAGTAGCATATATATATTTACATAGAAATGATGGCTGATACATATATGTCTAGGAAAGCATCCAAACAAGTCACAATGCTGAATACAGAACTAAACCAATGTACAAATGAAAAACAGATAAGACAACTCCTCAGCATCGCAAGCCTCATCTTGGTCCCATGCTCTCCTTCTCCAGTGCAATCAAGAACCTGAAATATAAAGGTGCTTTCCCTTATCTATACCTTTAACAATATAATCTGTTTGGGCCCAAAAGCATGATCCAAATAGGGTGAGAGACAAAAATCTATGTAGGAAACCACCTGAAGATCGGTTCCTAACAGTCATTCAATATATGGTTGGAAAAAGTACAGAATGCAGTAAACAGGGAAGTACACAGCAGTAACAATCCACAGTTTCTAGCATATAATTTTCAAACAAGGATGCAGCCACGCAAGCAAGTAGAAAAAACATGTAACCCTCTAGGTAGCTCTTACAGCCTAACCCCTATGGTTCAACCTACAAGTACAAGCAACCATCTGGGAGGCACACATAGTCTCACCCCTCTGGTTCAGCTAAAGAATAGACTCTCTAGGGAAGCACTCACCTTCAATTCCCCCTATAGTCTCATATCGTACTAAAGGCGCTTTGGGGAAGCACTCAACGTATCATTCCCCCTGTATCCCATGTCAAGGAATTACAAATGCTCTGAGGAAGCACTCAACGTCAATTCCCCCTATGGTCTCATATAATAAATTAAAGACATGCTGGAGAAGGCCTTATTTCCATTCTCCTTATGGTCTGCTACACTAGGTTCTCACAGCCCTGTGTAATGTCAGCAAGTATCGCATTGTGTAACGGTAAAAATATCATTAGTAATTACTTGGATATCATTCTACACTATCTCGGCATGGAAGAACATTCACACCATCCTACAAACTAGGCATAGAACTTGCAATAGCCTAACAGGAAGTACTATACAAAAAGGTCATAACAAGCAACATGCATGGTAAAAACATCCAAAGCCCAGTTCATTAACCTATTAACATGAAAATTCCCCTACATAGGCATATAAGCAAAGCAGGAAAACAACAAGGTAAAATAGGAAACACGCAATACCTCGTTCAAGGGTATTGGTGGAATTTTCACTAAATAATCAAAGGCATCCGATAAGAAGACATAAACCACCTAACTTGATGTTAGGAGATTGATATACTCGAAACTCAAACCTTTAATCTCCTTGTAAAGTCATAGATCTACGAAAACACATAAAATGTTCAACCCATGTTAACATGGAAAATAGAAGGAATTGTAAAACAAATATCTAGAATAAGGAAGATCACGACGTTGTGGTTCCAACGCAATCGACGACAGTCGATTCAGAGAATGGACGGAGGCTCGGGGGCTCAGAGTATATTCGCAGCCGTACGGGACACCCACTGTCGAAGAAGCTGGGGAAGAAGACGGTTCTTGGGTTAAGACGTGAACCCGGTCTGTTTAATGAAAAAAAGTACATGGCATGTACTTTTGGAGTACACGTCATGTACTAGGCTTTCTCGTACTCTTCTTTAAGGGGAATCCACATCACCCCAACATGGTCGTGTGTGTGGCCTGAACATGACCAGCACACAGCCTCTTGCGACAATGGAGTACATGACATGTACTTAAAAAATTTCCAGAAACTCCTATTTTCACAAAAACTTCAGAAAAAGTAAAAACATACCTGAAAGGAAGGTCTGGGTTCTTACAACTAAAACATGTTTTCCTTACCTTGATGGATCCTGATGCTTGGATACACTAAGCAAGGATGTGGCAGCCAGGTATGCAATACTCTCAGCAAAAACAAAAAAAAATAAAACACCAGAAGGTAGTGAATAACTCAATCACAGATGGACCTAAGAAATTGCATTCACTGGTATATATATACACTCAAATAAGCTTACCTAAGAAGGCATTGAAATAAGGTAATCATAAAAATTATTAACATAAATTCAAATGTATAGATATATAGTCTGGTTGATATTGACATCAATGGATAAAATTCATTTAAAATCATTTTATAATCCAAAAAGAATGATGGAAATCCATCCATAAACAAAATTGGTATGCATCAATGACAATGAAACCCGTAGAGAAAAAAAATCAATAAACAAACAAACACAAGTTGTTCATAGTTCTAAAATAAGGTGGAAGGCGGAACACATACTGACAGTAACAAAGAAAAAATTGACTAAATAGAGATTAAAATACTTCAACAATTTCCAAAACGGTCTATATCTTAAAACCCTACATATTTAGGTTGAAGAAGAATAGAGATCTACATCCTACCCACGACTGGACAAATTGAATCTCAAAACTCGAACCAGACTCTTCTAAGGCGCTCAAACAACTCATCTTCTACCCCATGACGAAACCCCATCGTGGCTCAACCCCGACTCTACTAGTCTGAAGTTATGCATCCCGGTTGCGTCACTTGGAGAACTCGACCAACTCGAATCCGCACGACACCACTGAAGTTGCTCAACCTGCTCGTAGAAACCCCCACACAATGCACCAGACCTCGAACAACTAAAACCCTACCCGCACCCACTGAAACCCTGGACACAGCCGCCCTCTCCCTCTCTATGTCACGAAACATCCCCCCATGGGTCTTTATGTTTTCCTTTTTCAAATTGCAATTAAGTTTTTTATCAAATACCTATTATTATTATTATATCATTCATATTATTTAAAGCCTTTAACTTATTAAAACTTCATCATTGATTATTTAATTGTATATCATACTATTAATAACTTTTAGAAGTCAAAAGTTTAATCCTAGTAATCTATTAAAATTATTAAATCATTCACCATTTTTGTCTAATTTAATATATCATTTATGTTTATTTTTTCAATCCAATTTTTTTACTCTTTCTTTGTTTTTCATGTCACACTTTTCATGTAAGTCATCATTTACAATTTAGAATTTGATTTTTATTGTCATTATTACATCATTACCGTTATATAATTAATTCCTTTAATATACTTTATATAAAGTGTAATAGAATACATGTTTTAAAAGTTAAACTTTTAATATTAATATAGTTATACCATTATAATAATCATAATATTAAAAATATTATAAAAATTAATTCATTCAATATTTATAATTAAAAACTAACAATTAATACTTTATATATATATGCATACTATATTTATTAAAGTGCAATTACCATATTATATTAATAATAATACATTTTTCAAATAGTTTCAAGAAATTATATAGTCCAAATTTATAATTCAATTCATCTCACATACATATAGATATAGATAATGTTTAAAAGATATATGTATATTTTCATCTAAGATTTAAAATAATTAGAATTTTGTAAATATAATCTTAATTCATAATTTTAAAACAAATAATTGTAACTATATATATTTATAAATAATTTTTTAAAATAAAAAATTTTAATTCCAAATATATTCAATGTGTAGTATTTATTATTTTATATTATGTTTTGTCAGTGTAATTTCAATGGTCAATATACATTTTTTAAAGAAATTTATTTATTTAAAATATTTTATCAAACACTCATTTCGATAAATTTTATTATTCAAATTCATTAATAATTATATTCATCTGAAAATATAAATGATATAAAATTAGTTTGAATACTATACAATTATCAATAAAAATTATTGTATAAATAACTTATAATCAATTTAATTAAAATTATTATTTTAAATTATTATTAATTTTTAAAAGGGAATAAACTAAATAAAACACATTTTTAATGATATTAATTGTAGAATATTCTGGGGTGTTACATTATTCCCCTACAATGAATTGCATCCTCGCAATTCTAAAATTCTCATACACAAACCACATCAACACCAGACACACGTCACTCCTGAAGTCCCTTTACTGGGAACACCACCGATGGTAGGGTGCGGGCGATCTCAGGTGGATTCCTAATGTAGTATTCAACTGCTCAATTTCCCTAGCCCAGACACACTGTGAGCAGCTAGGGTCAAAACTGTGCCTAAAGCATTCATCCTTCCATAAAGAGGCACGAGAGGTGTGGAGGTTGAAATGTTCTGAGTGGATTAAATCCATATAAGTCCCAAGGACCACATCATTCTTGAAAATAATGATGTTTTAGAGTTATTAATACATACTAAAACTCAGGAACGGGAATTGGTAGGCTGCTCGATAGTCACCATCCAAAGAAGCTTCTAGGAATTTACCTATAGCTCAGTAGTTATCAGCCATAGTGAAACATAGAAAAAGAGCTACATGATACTTCCCTATTTTACAATATTCAACAAATTGTGCATATGTAATACGGTAATTGAACAGATTGCTTCCTTAGTAAAGATAGAGATTTTTTGGACAATTTGATACCCGATTTTGTTTTTTACAGGTCAAACGTAAGTCCGTATAGGGATGGTCCTATTCTAAGCATTTCTTGACAATTATAGTCTCTAACAGCTCGGTATGTAGAAATAAAATATTGGTTTGTGAACTCATATATTCTATCTAATTTTTTTTAAGAAGTCAACCTTTAGTTTGGCAATTCTATTTTATGCAGAGTTATTTGTTTAATATAAAAGCATACCAAAACATGTTTTACAACATCTTTCATTATACATGATTTATAAAACTCAAGAAATTACGTAATCTCTTACTCCCTCTTTCAAAACACAAGTATGGATTTATTGAAGTCCTCTAAGATGACTCCTCCTAGATTCCACTGATGTTGGGTATTTCCCCAGCTCTTTGAAAAATGGATCCCCAATGCGGTTCTAAATTCTTCTATCTTCTTCGTCCAGATGCAACATGTACAACAAGGATCAGTCGCTTCTGGACATCTAGAATTCATATTGAGAGTATCATGTTGGGTATAAATTTGAGAGACATCGTCATGAACTTGATGTCCATAATGCAAACGTGTATTCTCATTTTCAAGGGCTTCAAAGTCCACAACTCGACCATTGAGACCTTAGGTCAGAAGTTGACATAGATACGTTGCCCGAAGGTGGCCCCCCCATGTGCCGCCTCCTCAATGTCCTCGAGAGAAAAGATATTATTGGAAAGTGTAAAAAAATTATAGATACCATCAAAGTATTTCCCTTGTCGTACATAGAACAGGAGTTGAGCATTCATCATGAGGTAATAGATGAAAATTGCTCCATGGTGAAGTTGGAGTACACGAGGAGCGTTGGATACTTAGTAGAGGGTTTTGCATGATAAACGAATAATTTCAAAACTCTCATAGTTTTCTAGGCATGATTTACCAACTATGGTCTCTAATAATTCTGTTTGAAGAGACAAAAGTCTAGAACTTTGTTTTTCCTCTTGAAAAATAGGAAAACATCATTCTTAGTATTTTCTTACGTATATTATCATTTTTCAGTTCTGGTTTTCCAGAGTTATCCAAGCCGAATCCTCTGATACCAACTTTCATGCCCCAACTCTTGAGTACCTAGAGGTAATGCCATATAGGGGTTCGAATTCGGTTCGGCTCTGGGAAACCAGGTACTGTAGAAATGTTTCTTCTGCTAAACTATGTAACATGAAATATTATAATAAAAAATGTAGGGTGAGCATATGAATGCCCAGTAAGGGGTTTAAAAATAACATACTATACCCAATATAACTTTTTAAAACATTCATTAAACCATTTCATAAAAAATCTTCTTAAAGAAAACATGTAACACATGTTACATGTCATAATAAAAGTGCTCTATTAAAAAAATTCTAGCAGAATCACCGGGATACACGATTCAAGCATAGGCATGCTGAATAAAGTAAATTCCAAAAAAGTTTGACATGAGAAAATATAAGCACAAATTAAACAGCTAAGAGTAACTAATAATCAGAGTTGCGCATAAAATAATAACTTCAATTTCATACAATGAATTCTAAATCACTATGTTCTAAACATATGTCATGCCATAAATATACAGGACATTCTGAAAATTTTATCAAGGCCTTGGCCAAGACTTCTAATGATTTAAGGCCTCAGTTGAAAATCTATATCCTTATTAACCATATATTCTACTAGTTGAATAATTTTTTGGTTAATTAAATAACATACTCATAATGATGGAAGTGCATATGTTGGACTGTGTCAATGCCTCGTGCCAAGAACTAGGGGATAACTGTAACCGGACCCCAACCTGGAGAGCCTCTATAACCGGACTCCAACCCGGAGTGCCTCTGTTACCAGAAACCAACCCAGAGGGTCTGCTGTAACTGGACCCTAACCTTGAGGGCTTACTTTTACCGGTCCCCAAACTAAAACATACTAGGTCCAATGAATTCCTCATATCTCTAAATCAAAGTTCATATACCACTTTGATTTATTAATTACTTATCATTCCCATTACACATATTACTTGGCTTCATAATTCACATTATTCAATGTGCGACATACAACCTTTAATAAATAAATGCCAATCTCATAAATTATCAATAATAAATTGTTTGAATATCACATAAAATAATAACATACAACTCTTCCATAGTAATAAAATTTTAATACATTAAAATACATCCTCATTATTAATGCTCAATTCATAAGCTGATAGATGGAAATGACGTTGGACTAAATTATATTGTGTCAGTTATCATTTAGGTAATAAATTTCTCAACGACATGCATAATATAGTAAACGTTATTTTCACATGTGATATTGATTTAAAACACACCAGTAATGAATGGATGAGGTTACCAGATAAAAAGATAGATCCTTAATTTTCATAATTCTTGATTTATGGAAATAAGTATTTGTAGTTTTAAATGACTAATTTTGAAATAAGACAGATTTCATTTGTACACAAAGAATACGATGATAAATAGAAATGTCTTATTAAATGGCCTTTCCTTATGTTTCATAGCATATAATACCAATTGTTTTATAGCACATCATTAGTTTTTCATAATGCATATATTAAATTAAACAAATCAAAAACATAATTTAACCACCTAAATTTATTTAGGCCAAGTTAATTCAGATTATAATTAAAACATATAGGTGCATACATATAACTCTATATATATATATATAAAATATGTACATGTCACACCTTTACTTTATAAATTCTGAAAATTAAAATTACATATACTTATATATATATATATATGTATATATGTGTGTGTATGCATTTTAACATATTAAAAGAAATGTAATTTGTTTAATAATTAACAACTCTAACATCTTAAAAGAAATTCATATTTTATTCAAATTAACACCCTTGTGAGGACTAGAAAATTAGATAGTATAAATAATTAAATAAATTTTCCTTACATCATTTTCAAATTAATCGGGTGGATTAAAATGCTACGGTGCATGTATAATAAATATTCCATTACATTTGAACCAAATACTTTATCCGCAACAGAGACTCTTTATAACGATTGTAATTCATCTATAAAAACCTAAAATAGAGATATATTGGATTATGTGTGTATGTCCAAATATACACTAAGTGAATAACAGAAAATAATTATAAATCAAAATAACCCTTAACTTATGTGAACATGAAATAATAAGTTATATATGTGTACATATATATATATACATATGTATATACACACATATAACTACCGTAATTTGATCAAATTAATTAAACTTTTTTAAAATATATATTTAATTAAAATTATTAAAACATAACCCTTACAAGTCATAAGATCATAAAATAAACATTCGAGACAAATTATAGTGAACCTTTACATTAAAAATAGTTTTATGAAATTAAACATAATTCAAATAGAAGAGAAAATCTTACTGAAATAAAAACGGTATTGTAATGAAATTTATACGCAAATCCCTTGAATATTTTATAATATCCTAACCCAAAACCCGAAGGACCAAATTCAACATAGAATAATTTTTAACTAAACTTCAAGGTTATACTTTCTTGAGTCTATACATATATATACGCATATACTCTTAAAGAAACAAAACAAGGCAATTATAAATCCATTAAAAACCATATGATTTAGAAATAAAATTTTAGTACAAGAACGTAGTTCATATAAGCGTTTAGAAATAGAGATATATGAACTTAAAAAAATATATATTTATATATGTAAACATATTTTTTGCAAAGTATATAATTAAAAATTATTAGGATCCTTACAAAACAAAATATCGTAAAAATAAATAAATGATTGAGAAAAATTACAATTAACCCTTACAAAAAACATAAATTAAAATATGAAAATAATACTTTGTAAAATATGAACACTAAAACATGTTTCCCTTACCTTCTTGGATTATGATGCTTGGATACACTAAGCAAGGATTTGTCAGCCGGGTATGCAATACACTCAGCAAAAAAACAAAAATAAAACACCAGAAGGGAGTGCAGAACTCAATCATAGATGGACCTAAGAAATTGAATTCACTGGTATATATATACACTCAAAGAATCTTACCTAAGAAGGCTTTGAAATAAGGTAATCATAACAATTATTAACATAAATTCAAATGAAGAAATATATAGTCTGGTTGAAATTGACATCAACGGATGAAATTCTTTTCCAATCTTTTTATATTCCAAAAAGAAAAAAAGGAGATGATAATCCATCCATAAAAAATAGGTATGAAGATATGATAATGAAACCCATAGAGAAAAAAGAGATCAATAAACAAACAAACACAAGTTGTTCATAGTCTTGATGTAAGGTATAAGGGGGAACACATACAAATAGTAACAAAGATAAAATTGACAAAATACCAATTATAATACTTCAACAATGTCCAAAGCAGTCTATATCTAAGAAACCTACCTATTTAGATTGATTAAGAATAGAGATCTAGATCCTACCCATGATTGGACAAATTGAAACTCAAACCTCGAACTAGACCCTTCAATGATGCTCAGACAGCTCATCTTCTACCCTTGGACGAAACCCCATCGTGGCTCAACCCTGAATCCACTGGTCTAAAGTTATGTATCCCAGTTGCGTGACTCCAAGACCTCGACCAACTCGACTCTGCGCGACTCCACCGAAGTCACTCAACCTGCTCGTAGCAACCCCCAAATGATGCTCTAGACCTAGGCCTTCTGAAACCCTACCAACACCTACTGAAACCCTATAAGCGGCTGCCCTCTTCCTCTCTGCGTCATGACACATCCCCCCCATGGGTCTTCATGTTTTCCTTTTTTATTCCAATTACTTTAATTATTATATCCTTATTATTAATATTATATCATTTTTATTATTTAAAACCTTTAACTTATAATAACATTACATTGGCTGTTTAATTTTATATAATACTATTATTAACTTCTAAAAGTCAAAAGTTTAATCCTAAAAATCTTTTAAAATTATTAAATCATTCACCTTTTTTTTCTTATTTAATATTTCTTTTACATTTACTTTTTTCAATCCTGTTTTTTTACTCTTTCTTTGTTTTTCATGTCACGCTTTTCATGTATCTCGTCATTTCCAATTTAGAATTTGTTTTATTTATTTTATTATTATTACATCATTACCATTATATAAATAATTCTTTTAATATACATTATATAAATTTTAATATGATACATGTATTTCAAGTTTAACTATTAATATTAATATAGTTATACCATTATAAAAATCATAATTTTAATAATTTTATAAAAATTATTCCAATCAAAATTTATAATTTAAAACTAACCATTACTACTTTATATATATATGCATACTATATACATTAAATTAAAATTACCATAATATATATTTTTCAAATAGTTTCAAGAAATGATATAGTCAAAATTTATAATTTAAATCATCTCATATACATATAGATAAAGATCATGTTTAAAAGATATATGTATATTTTCGTCATAGATTTTAAATGGTAATAATTTTGTAAATATAATCTTAATTAATAATTTTAAAATAAATAATTGTAACTATATATATTTCTAAACTAATTTTGAAAATAAAAAATATATATTTCCAAATATATTCAATGTGTATTATTTATTATTTCATATTAAATTTTATCAGTGTAATTTCAATAGTCAATATACATTTTTGAAGAAATTTTTTTATTTAAAATATTTTACAAACACTAATTTCGATAAATTTTATTATTCAAATTCATTAATAAGTATATTCATGTTAAAATATAATGCTAGAATTTATTTTAAACACTATGAAATTATAAATAAAAATTATTGTATAATAAACTTATTATCAATTTAATTAAAATTATTATTTTAAATTATTATTAATTTTTAAAGGGAAATAAACTAAATAAAAAACATTTGTAATGATATTAAATTTAGAATATTCTGGGGTGTTACACTAAATCCATCAAAAGGTTAGAGTTCAAGAGGTCCAAGTAGGATGAGAGGGAGCTCATAGTGGGGAAAATCCTGAATTTGGTGGATTGGGGGTGTTTGGGTTGGTAAATTCAAAGAGGGAAAGAAGGTAAGTTTCTACTTTTTAATGAATTTGACATGTCAAATGGTTTTCATATAATGATGTAAAAACCATGTGCAAATCAAGTTGTTGTCACTATCCAAGATCAAATTTGATTCACAGATTCTAGGGAGAGGTTTCAGTATTTCCCCGAACTGTGCACCAACCATGAACCCCCTACCGGGAAGATCAATATCAACATTTTTCACCAAAATCACCTGAGGAAGTTAAATAATAAACAAGGTTCCAAAAATAAATAATGGAATAACTCAAAACAAAATCATAGATGTGAAAATTTTCTCATCCATGAAAACTCTATTTTGCAAGAATGTTACTACATATCTTGAATAAAAAAAAATAGATAATATTTCTCAACACATGAATTCATATCCCATGTCTTATGAACATCATTATTGTTCAGCTAAATAACTCTGATCAATAGAATATAATTCCATTGAAGCACCTTTCCCTGAGAATCCATAGTCTGTACTTGCCGCTCAAACACCAAAAAATCAGGCTCCAACGCTAATTACTCCCGATTCACCAAATGGGAAAAATCATGATTATACATTTCTTGTAGAGAGAGATGGAACAAATCATTAATTAACATCAAAAGATACAATAAATCTGACATATATTCTACCTTACCCACCTTCTTAGTAATCTGAAAAGGTCCAGCATACTTAGGCGTTAGCTTCCCTTACATATTCCAAAGATTGTGACCGAAAAAGGGTCTCAATTTCAAAACAACTTGGTCACCAACTTCACACTCTAATGCGCAGTGCCTTTGGTCACCATTGGAATTACGGAAACATTTATCTACAAACAAGTTCTACCTGATCATCTTAAAAATATTTGCAGTTTCTTACAGAAGTCTCATTCCCAACCATGCATTCTTTCTCACCTCAATCAAACTAAAACGAGACCAACATAGCTTAACATAATGTGACTCAAATGGATCCATTCAAATTAGTGGTTGGTAACTTTTATTCTACAGAAACTCAACCAATCCCAAATGGATGTTCCAAGCACCTCCAAAATGAAGCAAAGATTCCCATAGCAAGTATTATAATATCTGATCCACCTGCAAATTCTAATGATATTCATGAGTATCGTATCCCATACCCAATGTGATATGAGAACCCATTACATTTTCAGAACTTCCCAAAACCATGACATTAAATGGGGGTCCCTATCTAAAAAAATTAATTATAGAACACTCGAAAGCCCCAATACCTCCTAAACATACGACCGAGTCAACTCATATACATTTTCTTGAATCCCAACTTGGAATGAAATGGAATGATTTTTTCATACAATCAATCAACTCACAAATTTAATTCCACCTTCAGTGTGTCTGAGGTAATCCAACAATAAAATATATATAGATGTCATCCCATATCCATGTAATATTAGGTAGTGGTAGATTCAAATCTAAGGGTCATTGTTTCTCTTATCTATATATATGACATGTACAAAACTATGATACGAAGTCAGCTGCATCTCACCTCAATCTAAAGCACCAAAACTACCAATGCACGTCATAAAACAACTTGGGGACTCTTTGATGAATGGACCACTATGACTTGTGAATATTTTGCATCACCGCATTCATTAAGGAAAACTGCACCATGAAGTGACCTATAAATAGAAAATCTCTCCATGATACAATTACCATTAAAAAAGAACCTCTCCTGGATATAAGATCTTCATAGAATGATGGCACAACTCATCACTCACCTACTCTTTTCGAAAAAATTCTAGAAGTGAAGGTGTCATCTAAACCCTAACCAAGAACACATCTCCACTTTTTTCCTTATTCTAATGATTCATTTGAGAGAATAGACCAATAAATTTTCACTAATGTATTTACTCTATCAATTCATTCATTGGATCTTTCATACTCAATGAGTATGCAACCACATTTAAATTTCCTAGGTTATAGTCTATATTAAAATTGAACCCTTGAACATACTCAACCTAATGAAATTTCCTCAAATTTAGATATTGCGGGGTGAAAATATATGCCAATCTCTTATTATCTGAATAAACCAAAAATTTATCACCAAAAATATAATGACACCACCTCCTTAAGTAACGTGTCACTACTTCTAACTCTAGGTCATCGGTTGGGTAATTAATTTAATGTTGTTGGACTTGGCTGGAACTATATGCCACCACATTTCCATCCTTCATCAGCACACACCCAAGACCCACACTAGAAGCATCACAATAAGCCACATATCTTTTTCAGGATTTTGGAAAGATCAAAATGGGGGCTATGTTCAACTGTCGCATAAGCTCATCCAAAAAAGCAAGAAACTATCGGATCCATTTAAACATTAATCCTTTCTTGGTAAGCATTTTCATGGACTATAGAATAAGGGATAAATCCTATAAAACCCACATACAATAACCTTCCAGACCAAAAATGATTCTGATTTAAAAAAATTCACATATTCCCATGAAATCACTATATTGAATTTCTTGGGGTCCACTAAGACCACTCACTATAAGATCACTTGACCCAAAAACTATAAATCCCTAATAAAAAATATTCACATGGAAAACGTCACTTATAGATGATGATCTTGAAGGGTTCCCAACACAATCCTCAAATAACAATCATGAACCTCCTTAGTTCCTAAGACGACCAAGATGTCAACCACCAATCCCATCATAATGGAATCATGATACTGAAGGAATACCTTATTCATGAGTCCTATATTGAACCACTGGAGTGTTTTCCATCCTTAAAGGGATGAATAAATACTCAAAATGGATGTACCTACTTCAAAAAGATGTTTTCTGAACATACAACTCTCAATCATTGACATGGTTATACCTATAACACAAAGAAATCTTGGGGAACCACATCTCCCCATTAAGCTAACCTAAGAGGTCATCTACATAGGGAAAAGGGTACATGTTCTTGATCATTACCATATTATACATTTTGTAATCAATTAATAGATGGATAGATCCATCATCCATTTTCACAATTAAAAATGGGGCATCCCAAGGTGAGAGGCTCAGGTGAATAACCCCTTTGGATTCCACATTGTCTAGTCATACCTTTAATTCTTTCAACTATGTGGGGGACATATATTATGAGAGAAGAGATATCACCTTTGTTCTCAGTACCAAATCAATGGAGAACTCCAAATCCTTCACTAGAAGAAAACCTCATAAATACTATGAGAAAACCCTCTAGGAATTCATCCACCACATGATGTGATATACACTTAAGATAACCATCATAATCCTCCAATTCAAGAAATGTGATATTAAAAAATGATGGTTCCAAATTATGGAAGGGTATTTCTGTCATATCTTGACCGGGGATACCATTCACCCTAAAAAATCAAAGTACTTATATAAGGCTCCAAAAAACTCACTTGACACCTATAAAAATTGATGTTCAAGTGAATGTGAACCATTTAATCTATAAGGATAATCACATTGAGGAGGTCACTTTCGAAAAACAGAAAATTTCATTCCATATTTAACACTGACATGTTGAGTGCACAACACAGACACCAAGAACCCTACTCTCTCTTCTTACCATGTGGAATTACCCACTCCATCACATATATAATAAGTTCAATTTGTAACATTAACCAATCCAAAATATCGGAAGAAATGAAATAAATAGTGTAACCCATATCAGAAATAACAATAACTAAAGATGTTGTAATAATAATGGTACCTCGAACTGTCACTCGTCCTACATCTGCATCCACTAGTCCTCAACTCAATTCATTATGTTTCCTCCCCTCAACCTGATCCTGAGAACAACCACATCCCTATGGCTCTCCACTAAACTAGCTCATCCTAAAATATGATCCATCCATGCCACCATAATCTCCAATCCAAGATCCCATGGTACTAGACGGTTCCAACTGTGCTGAAATCCCCTTATAAGTGAAAATATCATATACAACTATGATATGGGTGCGCCATTTGGAAAAATAACTATAATTTTCTCATAATTCCACACCTTCGCTAAGGAATGGGTAGAGATGAACTAATAGATCATAGGGTACCTGCCTTTCCTCACAGATGATTGAAAACTAACCTAGCATCAAAATACATATTCAATGATGACTTGGGATGATGGTCTAAACTATAACCTCCCTTCATCCCCTACTCAACCCACTTTTTCTTCATCACTTATGAACAACCTTTTCCATCTACTAACATTGTACTAGAATAAATAGACTCGCCTCTATGATCAATTTCTACCATCATCAAAAAATCAACCACTTTTGCATAAGTGTTCTTATTGAACAAGAAGTCATTTCATCATATTTTTACAACCCCATCTCGAATATCTAAGCCTTCAGCTGCTCATTGTAAACGATATTGGGTGCCTACCAAACTAACTCAGCAAAGTGGTTGGTATACTCCATCATAGTCTGGCCCCCAGGCTATTCCCCAAAAAAACCTTGTCACCTAGGGAAATAAAATATATCAGGACAATAATTCTCCTTTATGATGATCATAAAACACATCCTTCCCATCTGTTCGTGATTTCAAGTATGTTCCACTATATTTCACTACATTTGACTGTGCCCCTGCAATATAAAGGAATCACATTTCACTCAAACTATCTCAACATTATTAAGGAACTAAATAATAATCTCTATGTTATCAAGCCACTCCAATGCTTCCAAAGGTTCCATGCTACCTTAGAATTAGGGATGATTTTTATTGACAAACTCCTTATCTTTATACTACTTAGGACCGAGTTGAACAACTCTACCCTTAGGAGGACCATGGACTGATTATTGAACCAATGAATTGATAGCCTAAACCACTACTTCCAGTAACATATGATCAATTGGTTAGGGGTAAATCTCTTTGTCCTCTTCCCACAGATTCACATGAATTCTCTAAGATGGTGTATCTCTACAACTGGTAATAATCACAAGGAAATACCACCAATACCACCATCAATGAACATTTGGAAAATTTTCAGTGAATAAAATAAATCTCATACATTTCCATAAATAAATAAAATTACAATAATAGGAAAAGCCCAAAAAATCCAATTATACTCAGTGTCCACATACAGTAGATAGCCTATAGGTCTCACGTAAAGGAGAAGTCAAAACAAATTTCCTAATATCCCATGGATACTCGAGTCCTATAACAAGGTGTGTTGGCCAAAAATCACAGTCAAAACAAGAACCAAAATCCTTATTGATCGTAGGTTTGGTCTTTCTGGACCATTACAAAATAGCATTACCTGAAAAGAGAGTGACCTTCTCTAAAAACATTTTATCATGACCCCTGCCAAAGTGACATCCAAAATTACACTCACCCCACCCCAGGGAAAGGCTTGAAGGAAATTCCTAATCCACACAGGCTCAAAACTATTTCTTGGGTATCATAAATAAAAATTGAGAATGATTTCACACATGTATATAACAATAAAAATACCATAAAAATAAACATATCATTACATGTTATCATAGCCAAATGAGGTACAATAATTTTTTTAGATTCAATGTTTCAGAACATCATCCAAAGAAAAAAAAAATACAAAAAAAGAATGCGGAAAAAAACTTCCCAAAATCCTCCATACACTAAGAGGGCCATCATCCTCATGACACCTCCACTAACACCTGAAATAATTATAACACTAGGTACTAGATACAACATTACCACAAATAAATGTATTTCCTTTACCTCGGACAAAAATAAAAAATTCTACACACACAAAACGGTGTATGTATGGTGTGAGCCAAATCATAGTGTAATTATTCACAAAAATAAAATAGTTTATTTCATATTAGTAGAAGATAAATTACAATGAACATTTTTATAATAGCAGTTTCGAATAATTTCAAGAATTTTTTTAGAAAATCATTCTCAAGAAAAAACATTTAAGCAAAAAAATTCTCAACATAAACATTACATAAAAAAGATACGCATGGCCCAACATATATTGATTGTTGTAAGCACATCTCATATGAATCATCTCAAAATGAGAGTGCCAAGGGAAATAACAATGGGTAGTAGTGAAAATTGGACCCTAAAAACCACATACCTTAGTGATAAAAAATCTCTAACTATTCTACCAACATCATTCTCATGCATTATCCACTAGATATGATCTCATACCATGTTCTAGTAGCCCCCAAATCATATGTTGATACCAAAATTGTTTTCTGGAACAAGAAACAAGAGAGGACCCCATACCAGTTTCTAGTGGCCTCTGATAATAGAACATGTTTAGTTCATGTTGTAGGTTCATTCCTACTAAAACAATCTAGTAATCAACCTATTATTTATCAACTAAAATACTAGATCTAGTCCACACAACTAAAAAACCAAGATTCCCTTTGTTCACATATTCTATTTCACATGTCACATAAATCACAACTTTCACACACATACTCCAATTACAATAACCACAGAAGGAAATTTCAAGTTTCATATTTCTTGTATATTCAATAATTATGGCTCACTTGGAAAATGCCATTTTATATAAAAAAATAAATTAAATTTACCACACACTGAAACATATCAGAAAAGCATTTGGAAATGATACCATAAAAGAAAACATGAATCCTAACTATTTACATGGATAAATCCCATTAAAAAATAATTTAAGAACCATATCCATTTTGTAAAATGCATCACATAACATCCATAATTCACAAACTACATTCTTTGTCCCCAAAAAAGAATCTGATATGCCTGAAAATATTTCTTTTTCAATACCCACTTCTAACACACCCACACCTCATGTTCTATTGAAAACACATTTAGCATATTTTAAAAATGGAATAAAACATATGATAGATGTAATGAAATGATGAACATAAGAAATGTAACCAATTTATTTTAAAAAACATTCATCTAACTTGCATATTAAATCATTTTTTTTCACACAACACAAATAATCCATATAAAATATTTACGAAACCAAGAAAGAAATCCAAAATCATCCAATACATTAAAAGCATGAAACCACATACCTCACACTTGGAATCTTATGGAAAATAGATAAAAATAAAAAATGCACCTTAAAAACACCCTATAAAGCTATGATCTATAAAAAACAATCAATATTCCTCGCATAAAAACAAAATTTACCCCACATTAGGTCAAAACCCCCACTAGAAAAGAATAATTCAAAGAGGGATGAGAAACCCTAAAAGAGGAAAAAACAATGGAAAATAGACTTACTCTAAGATTCATTGATGTTAACACACCTAAATTTCAAAATTATTTGAGTTCAAGAGGTATAATGATGACATGGGGGAGATCCTAGGGATGAAAATCATGAATAGGTTAGATTAGGGGTGGTTTTGGGTTAAATTAATAGAGAGAACAAAGGAAATATTCCCATTTTTAATGAAAAGAATATGTTGCATAGTTTTCAAGTATGGTTTTCCAAACAATACATCAATCTTGTGTTCACTACAGTGTATGATAAAATTAGTTTCGTGGTTTCCTGGGAAAGGGATCAATGTTTCCCCTATGCACATTCCACCTTCCACCCGGCCCAAAATCTCCATATTCACCAAAAACTACATAATTTATTAAATAATAAACACTGGGCCAAAAAATGGTAATTCCATAAAAAATAACATATCTAACCCACCCATTCTCTCATCTCCTTTTATTTAAAAAAATGAAACCATTGTCCAAATTATGGCGGTTAGCTATATCCATGGATAATGATGTTTCGTTTTCCATTACTACCAGTAAGGCTGTTCATAAATGTATTAATCTTGATTAATATGATTTTAATAGGTATATTTTATCTTAATTCATATTCTCAAACTAATATATAGACATAATAATAAATAAAATTAAACTAGATCTTGATGGTTTGAAAACCCACCAAAATAATATAATTATTTATCATTAATAATTTATAAAACAAATAATCTAAAAATAAGAAATGTAAATGATAAATGAGACCATAAAAACTAATAAAAGTAAATTAATACCATATAATCTCACTTATGGAGAAATTTTATCTTTTCACAAGAACATCCAAAAATATATATAATTTAACAAACAATCAAACAATGAAATGACCGAAACAACAAAATTAAACATTATAACTGATTAAAATGAAATAAATAAACATAATAAAGTTATAATAAATAAAATATGGGTCTTATTGGCTCTAAATTAATTAATTAAATATCATTATTTGGTTATTGAGGACATTATGATAATGTGTATAATGAGTTTAGATATAATGTAAGGGCTCTCTCTAGAGATAATTATCTAATTTGGGTAATGTTTTTTCTCTCATTTCATCAAGTCATCTTTTCATTATTTTTATATCTTTCTTCAAAATTATTTGTATATGTTCAAAAATATATATATTTATCTCAATACATAGAATTTTTAGGGTGAAATACATATTTGAAAAAAGTTCCCTTCTCAATTCAATGTGATAATAAAACCCAACTAAATGGAACTTCTCTATTCCTTATCCATTTTAATATACAATACATAAACATTTTTTACCCCAAAAATTAATTTATAAAATCACAGAATTTTTAATGATAAACTATTCTTTTCATTTATAGTTTTATACAAACAATATTTCTTTTTTCCTTCTTAAATACATCATATTATTTTCCCTAAAACCACATTTTATTAGATAATTTATAATGTTTCCTAATCACTATATCTCATTTTTTCAATTTATTTAGACATCATTAGTTATGAGATATTATTAATTTTCATTTATTATTGACTAAAAATTATTTAATACCTTCTTCAATTGATACCATTATGATACACCCTCTCATTTTTCGTTATTACATGATCATGAACTCATATCTCTCCATAGGTAACCCTTATGATTATTCCTTATTTTCGACTTCATTATGGGAACACTTAATCATGATCATGTTATAATGTGTGAACCTATATTGTACTCCAATTCATAGGGTAGTGATTTATTCTCATGAGACATTTTGTATGGGATTAAGAAGTAAACATAATCCATAATAGAATTTTTCCACCATGGGATATTGTCTTGGAATTAATCATTTACTAATGTATATGACATGATAACTATCGTTTCCACATTCCATTATTTCTATGGTCATATTATTACTTGATCCTTATGTTATGTCCCTATATGTTTAATTTTGAACCAATACTATTTGTTATTAGGTTAGTCCTTATGACTCATGTCCCATGATTAATTTCAATTTTTATTCCCTTATAATGTTTTTTAGGTGATCCCTTTTGTCAATATATTCCATAGGATATCCTATATTATTGTAGGAGATCAATGGTATTTAGGATCTCCATATTAAAATTAATAAAATGATGTTTTATTACAATTTCATGTTTTTTAATAATATACCTTGTATTCATAAACAATATACTTTTCAATCATTATTTTATTTTATAGATAATTATGCTTAATATCGTGTAATAATATGTCTAAAATCATTGGGATTGTATATTACTATTTGTAAAATGGATGGAAATTATAGTTTAGAAATTAAAATATTTATCAATACTATATTTTCATCACCTTTTGGATGACATTTTTAAATATATTTATAAATAATATACAATTTATATTTAAACATATGATAATGGTTAAAAAATAAAATACTAATGATTTAAATATGATGAATATTTTTACTCATAAATCTATTTCAAGTGTAAAATCTTATTTTTATAATTTTATTCCAACAATTTTGACTTCTTCAGAAGTGTAGGTCCAAGGAGAATATGAATATTTTTCTTAGGAAATGTCAAAATGTCTAGACAATAAGATGGTTACAACATTCCTACATAAATTGGATGTGTTAAAAAAATGATGATGTTTACATTGAATATAGTTTTTCATATATGTTTAAGAATAGTGATAAATATTAATCTCAATTGATCAAAAAATAGTCTTTACCATATTTCTCTAACAGTTATACATTTACTTTTCTAGGTGATAAATAAAAATGTTATCAAATGAAAATGAATTCTTTCAATAGTGTTATTATGAAATATTATAGTATGTGAGATATATTTCCAGATTCCCAATATTATTGAATGATGATACAGAAATAAAAAATTCATATCAATGATGTTTAATGTAATAAATAGGTATTTTATTCTAATGATGAATATTATGTTTTCATAAAAAATTAAATATAAATCATCTACATATTAATATAAATTAGAAATTATTCTATAGAAGGCCAATAAATTTGAATAAGAAAAGGAAATCATGATTAACATGTTCTGGTCATTCCCATTTCAAAAAAGAGTCATTGTAAGTCTACAAATATTATCTTACTACACATCTCAAAACATTCCAAATCTATTGATAACCTCAAAAATCAATCCATTAAATAAGACAAAGAGTTGAAATTTCTAGAGAAGAAGAAGCTGTAAAAATATTACACGATCATTGGAATGGAGAATGATCTCAATTACCAGAATAATGTTATAGAAATTATTCTAAAAACTACTAAATTTTATTCAGACATTCCAATTTAAAATATATATATATATAATACTATTTCATTATGATGTGAAATTTGTTTTATTTATTCTATGTAATTTCATATTTTTTCTTACTATATATCCTTATAGTTTTGGAAGAGAAAACACATTTCTAGTTATTTTATTTCCATGTTCAAATTCACTTTTTTTATTTAAATACCAAAGGGGGATACATAACATAATATTTTTACTAAGGGGATGCAAATAATATGTTTTTGTAAGTATATGTGTTTGTGTTATTAATATTATGATTTTGTATTTTGATTTTTTTCTTGAAATTTGTGAGATTAATTTTTTTTTTGATGTTTTTGGGTTGAAATAAAAAATTTTACACTACTTTAGAAAAATAAAATACTCTTTCATTGATCTTGGTTTCATGATATTTTATATTTTATATTTATGTTTTTCAATATATTATGTTCATTAGAAGACACTACCTTTCTAGAAGAATATTCTCATGAGTATGTTTCGTAGAAGGATTATGTAAGTTTTCCACTGGATTATTTTAATATATAATGATATTTTTGAATTAAATTTTATTATATGATATTTTTAGAAAAACTTTTTTGCTGGTTCTAAAAATATCATTAGTATTCAAATATAGTTAAAAAATTCAATGTAGTGTGAGTATGTTTCCAATGTAATAATAATTCTATCCTAGAAATTTATAATATAAATGATGGAGGTGAAGTCTATAATTTTCACCCACACTAGAAATATGAAGAAGATGAACAATATATTTCAAAATATTCCATATGGTTTGATTCTTTTTAATTATTACTACCATGAGTGTTTCTGTTTTTTAATCTTTTTAGAGGATTTATTTTGAGAGAATCCATGGGTAAGGTCATATTTTATATTTCCCAAAAATGTTTCCTGATGTATTTTTTGTTGTTTTCATATATTATATTTTTTACTCATGAGGCTAAGGTGAATAATTTTGTTATGATCTAGAGTAAACTAGTGATTCTAGAAAGAAGAAAATAATTTTTTGTACTAGGCTAATCAACGGATTCCAAGGATTGGAAGATAAATCTTATGATTAGTTTGTAATCTCAGATATCAATGTAAAGTATAAAGAATATATTTCTGAATTTGGTTAATTAAAATATTATAATTAGTTTTTGTATTATTGTTTTCTAATTTCTTTTTATAAAAACTATGTTATATAATGAACTTTCTTTTTCATTGTGTACATTATATGGAATTTATATATTTTTCTTTTTTTCCATATCTCATTATACACTTTATATTATGCTTTAATGTTCACATTGTTTCCATTTTATCCAAAAAAATATCTTCTCAAAAAAATAATGCATGTTATTCCATTTCATATCCAGTACAAATGTAACACCCCATTAGCTAACAGCAAATATTAATTTTATTTTATTTATGGCTTCACATTTATTTGAATTTATTATAGTATTCTCAATAATGAATAGGTTTTACTAGGTAAAATTTCTTAAATCTCAAGGTCGTATATTTTTTTAATTAATGGAGTCTAGGTATCAATGTGAAAATGGATTATAGGGTCCTTATTGGTACCAAAGAATACAGTGGTCTGATTTAGAAGTATTCTATAGAAAACTAGGGTGAGCACTGATTTCTAGAAAAATTAATTATGTGAATGGATTAAAAAACATAAATTTTTTTAGATTAGATTCATTGAATATTTTAATGGATGTGAAATATTATAGGCCATGAAGACTTTTCAAGCCACAAAACTGTTGAACTGCATTTCATTAAATCTTTGGTGACACATTTTTTTGTATATATTTAATATGTGTGATTTCACACTATGAAATTGACTAACTATGTTCATTATTCCCATATAGTTGTTTTAAAAGTTCATCATTATTTATTCTTTTATCATTCCATGTGTAGTATTCCCTCACAAAACCTATAGTGATTTTTTGTGATCCCACTCATTCTGGATCACTCTATTCAGCATTTAATTCTTGTTTTTTTTTGAAAAACATATACCTAATCAGTAGTCTTCTTGATCCTTCATTTCTATCGGTAACTTCAGTTGCGTTGGATACATTTTTAATATTTATTCATGTTCGATATGTTTTATAATCAGTTATTTGTTGTTTCATACAAGTATTTGTCTTTAGAAGGTTGATCCATGGTTTTTCAATCCCGGTTTCTAAATTCAGTGCGGTTTCAATCATTTATTTGGAAAGTGGATATATGAAAGTGATTCTAAATAATTAATTTTGGGGAACAAGAATATTAAACAACACACACACACCCACACCCACATAGGGGCCTATTAGAATATAACCCCCCCACATGGTTCTAAACCAAATCCAACTTCACCATTTTATTACATATGGCCAAAACTTTCAACACAATATGTCCTAAAGGCCTTATAAAATGGGACCTAAGGACTTAGAAATGAGGCCTATTGGGATTTTTTATATATTCTCTTGTTCTACTAATAAATTTTATACAATACCCACGACATTTACTACTATATTAACAACCACACTCACAATTATCGTACATGCATAGTGCTTTTTACAGTGTTATGAAATTTATCCTTTTCAAGATTTGAACTATGATTCCAAACATAAAATCACACCACCTAGTACTACTAGGATACCAATGTGTTAGATTATAAAAATAGAAATAAAATATAATAAAAAAAATAAAAAAATAAATTATATTCATATGTTTCATGAGTAAGGACCACTCTTTCCCTTTCCATTAGAAATTAGGGGTGGGAGATTAAATCCTCATTTCATATTTTTCCCAAATTTCGGTGTGTCTCTTATTTTCATCTAGATATTATTTTAATTAAATTTTGAACAAGTAATTTTTACTAACTCCCTCCTAACCCCTTTATAAACTTTCCCATTTATTTGTTTAAATAATAGTTAAAAACACCATATTTGTTGATTCTATTTTATTTAAATTATTTAATTAATATAGAACCATTTTATATATCATTTTTATTTATCCATTTCATAAAAACAAAATATTTCAATTAAATTAATGGAAAATTATAGTGTGCAAATTGTCTTCCCAAAAACGTTTTTACATTATCTCAATGTCAAATAACTCATTTTAAAATCAATGTAATAGTCAGTTTTCTTATCTAATAGCCTCTTTAGATAAAAAATACTATCATTACCTCATAAAAATGATCCCAATGAATTAAATATTTCATGAACACAAGATAAAGGATCATGTATGTTTTTAAATTTCAAATCCACTTGATCTAAAAAGTAATTAACCTGATAAAAAATAAAAAAAATAAAATTTTATATTTTATAATGTTACACGAAATCAATTATCATGAAAAAGATAAATTTATTTTAAAAAGTATTTTCCTTTTCAATACATTTAGAAATTATAAATACTAATTGAACACATAATGAAACAAACTTGTAAATTTGAACACTATTATAAAAATGATTTTCTTAAAAATTAATTGTAAATAAAATAATTAGTTAAAAGAATAGAGATATTTTTTTATATGAGATAAAATTATACTAATATTTTTAAAATAAATTCAAAAAGTATGAATTTAATATAATAAAATTTAATATATGTGTGTTAGGTTCAACATATACCCGAATCCACTATACATTAAATAAATACCTTCTAATAAATATCAAACAAATAATATATTTTTTAACCACATTGCTTGATTCGAAAACCCAAATCATGTATAAAATACTAGATGAATGTAAAAAGGATCTAAAACAAATCCAATTTCATAATTACTTATTATATGAATACATGTTGTTTGTAAAAAATTGAAAAAGTTTGTAAATAATTATATTTATTGAACAAAGAGATATATATAAGTGTATAAATTGAACGTAGCATAACTCTGTGAATTATAAAGAAACAGACTGATTTTTTATGATAATAATACATTTTATTAAAACTAAGAAATATCTTAAAATAGAGGGTACAAAATTCCCTGAAGTTCATCCTCTTGTATCAACCATTATGTTGTAAACTAGATCGAATCAATGTACTAGTGTGGGTATCCTTATAGGATGTTTTATTATTGAAAATAGATTATGGTAAAACATTATTTATTGTTTGAGTGTATTGGAATATATAACAAATGTAAGAAAAATATTATGATGGATTATTTCCTATATAAATAAAATTTTACCTAAAAACATCAGTTAATTAATAATGACGATATTGTTTTTAAGCGCTCAAAGTAGGTAACACAATCATTAATAAGGATCCTCATATTAAAATTAAATTATTGTGTTTGTTAGTATCCATTTTATACAATAATTATATCCTCTAAAATAATTCCATGATTAAATTAGATTCATAATAAATTGGATGAAATTTGAAATAAATTAATTTATACCACATAGACCATTATGTATAGTAATATAACACTGTGAAAAAATTAATAAGTCTTGAAAATATACACGATGATGTGAAATGAGATCCTTGATATCATGGTGTAAACATCATGATCACATAGTCATTTAATCAAGATTTTTATAATCCATTAGAATTAAAAAAATTCATAGTGGAACTATATATTTATTTATATATAATGAATAATCACATGAAATCATTAATATTATAAAAATTCATTTAGTGTCATTTTGATTAAACTATGTATTCCATTATATCCAAAGGTATAGTAACGTTTTACTTTTTTCCATTGTCTCTTATACACTTGTGAATGATTTATATTGACAGTACATTATTAGAATTGTTTACTCTGTCATTGTAATATAGATTATTTTTTAACTATGCAACCGATTTTTTCGAATTTTTAATAGAATTGCAACTTTCACGCAACACAATTATTTATATGTTTTATGAAATTATAATTATACTATATAAATTCTTTAATTTTTTTTTAATTTCAATTAACTAGAAATTACCTTCCATACTATTCAACCATGAATAATAACATCACACATTAAACTCATAAATAACAACATTTATATTTGTTTAATCATGTAATGGACACCCTTTAAAAATTTATATCACAATATTGATCAAAATTTACCATATTAAAATCATCCAAACCTTGGAATACATTTTTATACTTATTATGTACTTCTACATGATGTATGAGATTTAATAATTCAATCAAAAATTGGTTGTTTGGGAAATAACTTTCATGAAAATCATTTTAAATAAATATATCATAGTTAAAAGCATTATTACATTCCTAAAAATTAATATAATGATAAATATGTGGTGTGATCATGTTATATAAGAATATATATAGCTTGCCTATAATATCCCTACATTTTATATCAATATTATTTTAAAAAAAGTACTAAATCTCTGAAACTACTCTAATACCATCTATAATACAAACCTAGGGGTAGACTGGGATTTTGGGATTTTCCATCGTAAGAACACTATCATAGTCCCTTGGAAGTTATAAGTTGGAATCTAGCATTGCATTTTAATGAAAAATAAATGTGATATGTTTATAGTTATATAATATATATCTTAAAATTATGTACTAAAAATCACTCATTAATTTCAACTTATTGAAAAGGATTAAAATATATTTAAAATTCAACCATGACATGACTATCATAATTATATTGTGTAAATGGAAATAATAAAAAACATACAAATATATGATATTGTAAAATTCATATAAAAAAGGAAGCATATACAAAATTATTATCACCTTAAGGATAGTTAAATATAAAACTGGGGTAAACTATGTATAGGAATATACAAAACATCTTAAGGGAAATAAATCATTCCACCAGGATCTATCTTCATCTGAGAATCAGATATACTAGTGTGTTTCAACCATTGGTCATCAAACCATATCCCATTCTTATATCCTAACACATAGTATATGTATATACTAATAATAATGGTGAAAGTAAACTATGTGATTATAATTCTATCAGTCATAATCCACCAAATACCTAAAGAACCCCATTTTCTTGTATATATGTTTTCATATATTAGTATTAATTTATTCTATGCACCAATCCACATTAATAACAATTAAAATATTGTTTTAATTAAATAAAATCATATAATTATTATAAATGACAATATGAAGGTATAACAAATACAATTACAACATACCTCATATTTCACAACCAATTGGTTAAAACACTATAACAATCCCCCTAGTTATATAAGAATACTAATGGTTTTACCTTATTATATGATTTGGAGAATAATTTTTCTATAAAAAATCTATATAAGAATCCAAGCTAGATTATAATATTCGATAGTTCTATCATGGTTGATTCATTATAGTATACATATTGATAGATTATCATTGGGAGAGAACCTAAATTTAATTGAAACTGGCTACAAATCACTGTAAATAATTAATTACTATAATGAGTATTATATCTTCATATCCAAAGAATATATTAAGAATATTACTATTTGACTAAAAATATTCTTAAAAGAGGGTAAAAATAATATCTAATGGTTTTGTCTGGGTGGGGTTATGATATATGAATTATTCCATTGTACACATGCTACCCCAAGTGACCAATAATTTTTATTTTACCACCAACATTAGCTTCTCTCAAATCATAAATCATATTGAATCACCTAATGGAAAATGAGGTAACGCCGATATCATAAGGGTGAATTAGTGTTGTCCAATTTTATTTAATATTTTAAAATAACATTTTAATGATTTTTATTATTCAATCCTAATAAATGGTTATATTATATGGATCTATTTAATTTTTCATGGAAAAATTCAGAATACATACTAAAAAGAATGTAAATAATTTAAAATATACAATATTTCAAAAAAAAATAACCCCAATGTTGGAATCTAATCATTGTTTTATTTTACATCACATGAGAAAATGATTTTATAAATTATATCATAAGTGATTACAACATGGATGTAATGACCCTTAACCCAAGTGCTACCAACAATTTATAGGGGGGTGGTATCAAACATAACCCGGAATCCAGAATATTATGAATTTTAATAAAAATAATCACTCACTCGATATCTCTTTAGTCTCCCAACTATTATGGACATTATTAAGTATGATTACTATAGTATTCCATGATCATTCTTATCAATACCATAACATGATCTTCCTTATACACTGGGGTGACACTAAAATAACTATAAAATTTAGTTCCTTGAAATAGATCTTTTAATCATAATGATTAATCACCACCAATAAAAAGAAAATCAACCACATATTCTCTGAATATAACCATCATTTCTCAAATATATCTTTGGAAAATTCAATATTCCACTTGCAAATCATACACTATAAATGAATCGTAGTTAAAAACCCTAAATAAAACCATAGTCATAGAATTTAGAATTCATCAAAGAACCAATAAACAAGGAAAAAACAACATTGAAGGATTCCAAAAATCACTGTTAGAAATTAATTTTTATTCATGAATTTTTAATCATTAACATAGATCTCATCAGCAGTAATTCTACATTAACTAAACAAAATATTAACATGAAATTTATTAGTGTAATATGTTTTTATAACATCCACATACTGATAATTATATCTCAAACTAAATTCCCTTTATGATCATGGTTCATCATATATATTATTATATTTATAGCATGAATCCATAATTTTATTCGAAGATAATATATTAATGATCCATAGATATTGGTGTTCTCAATACTTTTCTCTAACACATTGGCTATTGAGATATCTCATTCTAATCAGATTCTTATCACTACAGATCATGATCCACCCAATATTTTAGTACCTTACCATCCATACACCTATACCTCTTCATCTTGAAAATATTTTACCAAAAAGACTTATTAAGTTTACCATCATTAAAAATCATTCAGTTATATTTCAAAATCACTCCCCCACTACACAAATAAAAACCAAGTAATTTATTCATATGAAAAAAACTCTAGGATCATCATTTATTCATCTAAAATACATCAACATTTAGATCGTACAATCATTATTTCATTAAAATTACACTTTGGATTTACGTAAATCAAAATTATCATCATTACTTACTACTTGAACTGTTTGTGTGGAACATTTGCCTTAAATTCCAGTGCATGATCTTCTGACTCAACTTTTTATAAAAATTAAAGATTAGTCTCCTGATACCAATTCCTTTCCTTATATCCCATTAACATCAAAAAAAATTACCCTTAATTAATAAATTATTAATATTAAATATCATAGTGTGTAATTTCATGGACATTTCCAATTATTCATCCCAACATTCATCTATTTATTTTTTCTTATTTCATATAAATTCTATATTATTGAAGTAATATTTCACTCTCTATATTTTGATTTGTTAATATAGATCACCTTGTATCACAATTGAATCTAAAACAACCATGATGTTATTTATTTTTAATGGTCAATATAACATCATCTATGAATAATTCTATAAATCTTCTATAACTAACTTTAATTATATATATAAGGACCTTATCTTATTTTATTACATAATCTAGATTTTAGTTAATAAATTAATTCAGTTTACATTAAGGATTTTTTCATGTTTATATCTTTACAGAATTGGGAAATAATACATTCATATAATTACATAGTACTACAAATTGGATACCATAAAAACAGTACTCATTTCATGAAAATATAAAACTTTTTACATAAAACATGATTTCTTTGAAAAATATTCTAACATTTAACATGGATTACTTTTATTCCCTAACCATTTTTATAACCTGTGAAAATAATTTAAAAACTTGGGATGAGAAAAAAAATCTCAGTAAGGGATAGAAAAATAAGGAAAGAACACATTAGGGTATGAATACTTTTATCATATGAAATCATTTTCAAAAGACATACTTGTAACCCATATATACTTACTTTGCGAAACATGAGATTTTAAAAAGATTGCAACAAAACATATGAAGCTAAATATAATCTTAAATTTATATTGGGGAATTACTTACAAAATATTGTAACCCCCACTATAACCTTATAATTTGTAACCCATACGGCTACATTACAATTTGTGTAACCATCACAGTTACACATGGAGTAACTATATGACCAAACTCCAACATACAAATTCTCAATGAATTTGAGGGAGATATAGGTCCCACCCTTAATCATAAAAAAATACCCAAGAAGCCTAACATAATCATTCAATAGGAATTATTTCATAAAAACATTACTTTCGAATTTCGTAAAACAACATTTTAAAAGATTATTTTAAATGAAACGACCCTTATAAATATCATATATTTCAAGTGAGAATTAAATGAGTGGATGGAATATGTATATAAACTATAAATACACATTTTTAAACATAATATATAAAACCCATCACACAAACAATTTTGATACCAGAAAAATAACGAAGTAGAAGGTTAACCCAAAGAATGGAAATCAGATAAAGAATTCATTTACCTCATGCTTTTCTAACATCAAACTTGTTTAAAACTACTTTATAATGGTTAAAAGAGTTATATTAATAACTTAAAGTTATATATTCATCTTTATAATACCTTATATGTTCATTTCATTACATCCTTTCACACTTTAATTATTAGTATTTGTTCCTTGCACTGTTTTTGGGCAAGTTCTTTAGATGACTTCAATGATTGGTTCATGATGGATGTTATTGTAAATTGGTAGTGAAAATCCAGAATTGGAATTGAAATATATTTTAATATATCCATTACCATAAATTATAACATTTATTTTTTTTAGAATTTTTATATGAGGATGGTTTATAAGTTAATACATTAATTATGTTCGTTTAGATCATTTTAGTGGTTCTTTGATAACGATGACATCATTTTGTTTTATAAATTAAAACCATGTGTATAAAAGAAATACAAAACCATGGATGAAAAATAATACATATATTATAACCTATTTTGTCCAATAAAATTGTTTCATTACTAGACTTTAATGAATTAATTCAAATTGAAATCACATCGTCCACAATGTCGGTAATTCGACACATCACGGATAATGTTTTTTATTAGTTGAATAAGTAGCTAAAGGGAGGAATAATGATGAATAATTTTCCATGAACATGTGACCATCCCAAATATAAAATAGTATAGAGATTCCATGCCTCTAGGATAATATGAGGTGGGGAAATAAGAATAAAAGAAAGGAGCTCAAAATAAAATAGTAGTTGAGAAATCTATTATGAAATTTCGGCAGCCTAATGGCATCGCTTAATATTTCATGAAATATTTTGATGAGAGAAAATGGGTATATACTAATTATTACATAATATGTAAAGTAAGGGGAATATGGAATTCCTTATCACAACATAAGCCAAAGGGAATGAAAAATAATAACATAAAATGAACAAAAATAAAGAAAAAAAAATAGGATGTTCACCACTTGATCTCTTCTCCTTGAGATCCGTCGTAAGGCCTTGCATTTGGGACATTTGTTGAGACCAGAAGCTCTAGGAAATGAGGATGATTCTTGGGAGGAGTATTGGGTAGAACTTTGGTAATGCTCATGGCTTGAGATTTGTAGGAGGAAGAGGGAAATGAGGGTGGTGTTTATAGTGTAGGAGAGGAGGTATTTTTCCTTATTTTAATAATTATTATAATATTTTTGCTCGTGACTATGAATAGTTAAATTAATGTCACCCCCAATAGTAATTATGTCATTTTAGTTCAAACCCAGTGGTATTACATCACTTATGATGTCATAAATAGTTTATTTTACTGATAATTTGAATATACAGTATTTTACCACATTTCACTATTCATAAAAAAATCATGAATTTTAGAAAAATCTGAAAAATACACCCTTACAATTTTTCAATGTGTAGAATTATAAATTGAAGTCCATTTTCTGAAAATAATTTCACAAATACAATAAATGAAATTTTTACATAAAATCATACTTAATTCAAAAATTAATAAATTAAAAACTATAATTACTTTTATATCACATTGAAAAATTAATCAAGATGTCATTATCTTAAATCCTAATAAAATTACATAATAATATGATTTAATATTCATTTGGGTCATATTACTATTAATAAGGCTATGTTACTATTCACCAAAAAAAAGAAATTGGTTCTATTAGACTCTAAATAACATAGTGAACACAATTATAGATGGCGGTTTTTCGAAATTCAAAACATAGAAGTGGAAAAAATATTTTTAAAGGCTAGTTATAAATATCTGCTTAAAACAATGCTACATGAAATTCAATTTATTTTTAAAATGATGGGGTGTTACATTATCTCCATATTCTAGAAATAGTTTGCTCACAATTTTATTTATTTATTAAACAAGTGAGGATACCATTATCTCATATGATTTTCAGACTCTCATGTTGCATCTTCTAAGATGTGGTTTATCCACAAAACCATTACCTAGTGTATTACCTTATTCAAAAATACATGTTCCATTCGATCAAGAATTTGAACTGGGTTTTCTTCATAAGAAAGGTTCTCTTCCAGCTGAACTTATTCTTGGATCAAGACATGTGATGAATCTATCACATACTTCCTCAACGTCGAAACATGAAAAAAAAATTGTGTAACTAGGACAAACTCAGATGAAAATATACTTAGAATGCAACTGGTAGATCATTATAGAGGATTTCAAAAGGACTAATGAAATGTGTACTCAGCTTCCCTTCATTACCGAAACAGGTCGCACTTTTCCAATGAGAGATTTTAAGGAAAACATAGTCACCTACCATAAAAGATAAGTCATTCCTTCTATTATCTACATAACTTTTCAGCCTTCTCTGAGATTTCCTCATGTGTTGCTGGATCATCTTCACTTCCTCAACCACTTCCTCTACTAATCCTAGCCACATCAACTTCCTTTCACAAACTCCATCCCCCAAAAATAGAGCCTGACACCACTTCCCCTAGAATGCCAAAAATGGTTCCATCTGTAAACTAAAATGAAAACTATTATTATAAGAAAACCTAAATAATGAAATATGTTGATCCGTAATTCCATGATAATCCATTGAACTAGCTCGAAGTATATCATCCAATGTCTAAATTGTTCATTCTGGCTACACATCTGATTGAGGATGAAAAGCTGTACTAAAATTTAATTCTATTCCCATAAACTTCTAATTTCCCTTATAAAAGATATAAGTGAACCTGGGATCCAGGTCAGATACAATGGAAATAGGAACTGCATGTAACTTAGCAATATGCTTGAGTTACAGTCGAGAAAGCTGATCCAAAGGCATTGTATCTAGAATATAAGGAAAATGTGCAAATTTTGTCAACTGATCAATAATAACCTAAATCTCATTATTACCTTGAGATGTCCTACGTAGTCCCACCACAAAGTCCACGGATATATTCTCTCATTTCCACAATGCCACTGTAAAAGGCTAAAGCATCCCCTTTAGTTACAGCCGCTATGCTTTAACCAGTTGGCATGTCAAGCATTTAATGATAAAATTAGAAATAACCATTTTCTTTACATCCAACCAATAATACTCATGAAGCTATCTATACATCTTAGTACCTCCAAGATGAACTGAAAATGGTGAACTATTAGCTTCACATAATAAATCTTTATTCAAATGGGAATCACAAGAAACAAATAAAATTTTTATAAATATTAAAACACAATCTTTATCAAGGTTAAATTATAGAAACTTTCCCATTTTAACCAATTCTACATTTTTCTGTAGATCCTGGTCATCCTTCTGCGCTTGATTAATTCTATCTGATAATGATGACTTCAATTAAACATAAAACAAAACATAGGTATTTCCTGCACCAAAAACATCTAATCCAAAATTAATCAAATCATTAATCAAAGAATCATGTTCCAAACGTAACATGGTTATTGATTAATGATGTTTTTGGCTCAAGGCATATGCCACTTTGTTTTCTTTTTTGGGATGGTAATTGATCGTGAAATCATAATAATTAATCAGTTCAAGACATATTTTCTACCTCATGTTTAATTACTTCTGAGTGAATATATACTTCATACATTTATGGTCGGTATATATTTTACATTTGGCACCGTATAAATGATGCCTACAAATTTTCAAATAAAAATCCAAAAATTCCAATTCCTAATCATTTGTGGGGTAATATAACTCATTAGGTTTATGTTTTCTTGATTCATAATAAATTACCAGATCATTCTGCATCAAAACACAACCATGTCCATTCAAAGAAGCATCACTAAAGATAAAAAATCACTATTTCAGGAAGGCAAGCCCAAAAACCGGAGCATTTAACAATCTTTTCTTCAGTTCCTGAAAACAAACATCAAATTCTTCTATCCAAAAAAGTATAACCCATTTTACTGTTAAATTAGTTATCAGGATAGATCACTATTCAATGTTCTTAACAACTCATCTGTAATAACCTATTAATCCATGAAAACTATGAATATATCTATCATTTTTAGGTATTGGGCATTCATCACACTTATTTTTGGGTAGGATAAACTTTTACTCAATCCTTATTTACAATTTTCCAAATAAAAGAATTCGGTTGCTACCAAAAATCACACTCATTGAATTTTACATAAAGCTTCTTTTTCTTTGGGTGTTTCAAAACATCCCTTTGATGTTTCTCATGCTCCCCTTTATTTCTAGTAAATAGTAAAATGTGGCCACTAAATGAAACCACAAACTTATCAAAGAACTTATGAAATATTCTATTATTAAGATTTATGAATATACAAGGTGTATTTGTTGACCCAAATGACCTAACAACAAATTCATAATGCCTATATCTAGTACAAAATGTTGTTTTGGGATGTCATCCTCATTCACCTTCAGCTGATGGTATCCGGATCTAAAGTCAATATTGGAACGTATTGAGGTCCCTATAGCTATTCAAACAAGTCATAGATATGAGAAAATGGATACTTTTTTTAACAGTGTTGTTATTCAAAGCTCTCTAATCAATTCAAAGTTTCATGGCAGTATATTTATTTTTAAAAAAAGAAAACAAGTGCACCCCATGATTAATTGGTGGGATGAATGAATCCTTTATCAAGAAATTCCTGCAACTGAATTTTAAATTCACGAAGTTCTATTTTTTCCATAAGATATGGGGGGTTTTGAAATTGTCTTAGCATTATGAACTAAGAAAATTTTGAATTTGACTTCTCAATAAAGTATTAAAGCAAGTAACTTATCAAGAAAAACATCAAGGTATTCATTTACTACAGGCACGTGATGAATCTGAACATTACCCTAGATTTAAATAATATGATCAAGATAATTTTCACCTCCATCTTTCAGAATTTTCTCAGCTTCCTAATATGTTATAAATTGTATGGGTTCTTTCTTATATACAAACTGAAACTATTTCTTAAAAACAACATCTTCAGCTCTACTGTCAATCTTAGCTTGTAAAACAGAAAGCCAATCCATTCCAAGAATTTCATCAAACTTGACTAAGGTTAAAACAACAAGGTTTGTAGGTAATGTATTTCCACATACCACAATAGAAATATTCTTATAATTCCTCATTACAATAATATTTCCCCTGTTGTTTTAACAAAAACTTCTTGTCTCATTTTTTTAGGAGATATTTGAAATTTACCAAATAATTTCTCAAACATGAACGAATGTGTAGAACAAGTATCAAACAAAACATTAGAATAATATAAGTAAAAAAAGTACCTAATACCACATCATTGGATGGACCAAAATCTGATGACGTAGTCACAAAGGATCTCACTGCACGTTTCTACTTATAGTCTGGCTTTTTGAATCATTTGAATATCTCTTTGGGAAGGCATTTGCATAATGACCCATCCCACCACATTTAAAACACATTACAGTGTTCTTATTAGGATTAGTATTAGGATCATTTTCATTACAATATCGAGTCATATGTACAAACATAAAACATTTAAAACACATCCCAGTTTCGTAAGACATTACCCTGTGTGCTTTTTTCCACACTTTTTGCAAACTGTAAACTAGATTTTCTTACCATCATATTTCTTTTGTTGATTCTTACCCATTTATTTCTATCTAGACATATTCTTCTCCTAATTTCCAAAATGTAAGTGATCATCAGAAAAATCCATCTCTACCCTCTCATCACATCAGAAAAGTTTATCCTAACTTTTGAATTCACGGGAGGCAAACACCCTTTGATACCATGGCATCAGTCCTAAGTAAAAGTAGTTAATTTAGCTATCAATATCCAGAAAATATTTAGAGCATACCTCATTAGTCGGGTGAATTTCACTTCATACACAGACACTGAATCTTCCTCCTTCTATTTCAATTCAAGTAATTGCCTCTCCATCTTATGTTACACCTCCTAAAAAATTTTCAAGGAAAATACTTTTAAATTCATATAACTCTAAGCCATAAAAATCTTTTATATCCATGATATTACCAATAATTGACCACCATTGATCATCATAACCATCAAAATTATAAAGGGAAAGACTTGCCTTATTATTTTTTTAACATCTCATAACATTGAATATCTTTTCATGGTAATTAATCCATCATTCAGCCACTACTAGGTCAGAAGATCCCTTGAAAGCATGTGGGTGTTGTCTTGTAAAATGTTACACTATTGTCATGTTTAGTTTTAATACCTCTAATTGTTCTCTACCATGGATTACAAAACCATTTATTTCTTGTGTTAGTTGAGACATTATTGTAACAAACTTCTCAGTTCCAATCCCTACCATTTCGAGCTTCAGATTCTGATGGATGTTGTTCTGTTGGTGCCTCTCCTCTTAATTTTATCAGTTTCTTCTATGGAAAACCATTCTGAAAAAAACATATCTTAGACAAAGAAACATGGTAATATTTAAATTACATAACATTTAAATTTAAACATAGAGTAAAAATCATTTATGGTATTATTTTAACATTATCCTAACCCTTAATGTTATCTAAACCATCCTCTGATACAAACTATAATGACCTGACCTTTTTAAATTATATAATCTTGAATTTAGTCAAGAAATTACATCATTTCACATTAAAAATATTTTAAAGTTTAGATATTTAGATAATTATGACATAAATCATTCATATAATTAATCATTACTATAGATTGGATACCATAACAATAGTAATCATTTCATGCAAAATATAAAACATTTCACACAAAACATGATTTCATTGAAAAATATTCAAACATGTAACATGGATTCCTTATTTTTCTTACACATCCTTATAACTTGTGAAAATAATTTAAAAACATGGTATGATCAAAAAAATCTCAGTAAGGGATATAAAAAGAAGGAAATAACACATTATTCCATGAATAATTGTAACATTTGAAATGATTTTTAAAAGACATACTTGTCACCCGTATATACATACTTTTTAAAACATGAGATTTCCACAACATTACTACAAAAAATATGAGCATAAATATAACCATAAATTTTTCATCAGGAATTACTTACATACTATTGTAACCCTCACGTCTTCCTTATAATTTGTAACTCACACAGCTACCTTACAATTTGTGTAACCATCGTAATTACAAATTTAGTAAACATACGACAAACCTCTAACATACACATACCCAATGCATTGGAGGAAGATATATGTCCAAAAATTCATCATAAAAAATTTCCCATAAACCAGAACATAATCATAAAACATGAATAATTTCATAAAACATTGATTTTAAATTTTGTAAAAAAATAATAGAGGATTTTAAAAAAAATCCCCTTATAAATATAATATAATTCATTTAAGAATGAAATGAGTTGATGGAATTTGTATATACACTGTAAATAAACCTAATTAAACATAATATAAACAAAATCCATCACAAAAAATAGTTTTAATACCATATAAATAATGAAATATAAGGTTAACCCAATGAATGGAAAATAGGTTAAGAATCCCCTTACATCAGGATTGTCGTACTTCAAACTTGTTAAAACCTCATGTATAATGGTTCAATTTTTTTAATTAATATCTTATGAAGACATATACATCTTCATAATACCTTAGAATATCGTTTCATTACATCATTTTACCCTTTAATTGTTAGTAATTTGTTCCTTGCACTTTTTTGGGTAAGTTCATTACATACTTTCAATGATTGGTTCATAATGGATGTTCTTGTCAATTGGAAGTGAAACACCAAAATTGGAATGGAAAAGTATTTAGATATTTCCAAGACCATAAATTGTACCATTTACCAAATTTATTTTTTATATAAGTATGATTCATAAGTTCAAACCATAATGATGTTTGTTTAGATCATTTTAGCGGTTCCTCTAAAACAACGACCTCGTTTTGTTTTATAAATTAAAAAAATGTGTCAAAAAGAATTCCAGAACCATGGATGAGACATAATACATAAATTATAAACTTATTAAACCATTAAAATGATTTAATTACCAGAATTGAAGGAATAAAAAAAAATTAAATCACATCGTCTACAATTTTGGTAATTCGACACATCTCGGACAATGTTTTTTTATTCCTAGAATAAGTGGAAGAAGATAAAAAGAATGATGATGAATTTTACATGAACATGAGAACATCCAGAATATAAAATATTCTATAGCATTCATTCCTCTTGGAAAAGAGTAGGTGGGGAATAAAGAAGAAAATAAAAGATCTCAAAATATAGGAAGAGTTGATAAATCCATTATAAAATTTCATCAGCCTAACGACGGCGCTTAAAATTTCATAAAATATTTTGATGAGAGAAAATGGTTCTCTAATAATTATTACATAATATGGGAATTAAGGGTAATAGGTAATGGAATATACCAACATAATATAGAGGGAATGAAAAAGAATAACACAAAATGAATGGAAATAAATAAAACAAAAGAGGATGTTTACCTCTTGAACTCTTCTCTTTGAGATCCTTCATAATGCCTTGGGATTTGGCCTTTTGGTTATACTAGAAGCTCTAAGACATGGATAAGAGCCTTGGTAAGAGTATTGGTTAGAACATAGGAAAGCATCAAGGCATGAGAGGTGTGGGAGTAATAGGGGAATGAGGGTGGTATTTATAGTAGAGGAGAAGAGATATTTTCCATTTTTAAAATCATTTTTATAAATTTTTTTCTCTTGGCTATGAATTGTTTTAATTAATGTGACAAAAAAAAGTAACAATGCCATGTGAGTTTGAATGAAGTGGTCTTAAATCACTTATGATTTCATAAATAGTGTATTTTACTTATAATTTGAATGTACGATATTTTACCGTATTTCACTATTCATCGGACATTCAAGAATTTGAGAAAAAATCCCAAAAATTCACCCATAACATTTTTTGATGTGTAGAATTCAAAAACGAAGTCCATTTTTTCAAAAAAAACATTTCTAAATATCATTAATTGAATTTTTAAATAAAATCATAATTAATTAAAAAATTAAAAATTTAACAACAAGAACTGTTTTTATATCACATTAAGAAATTAATCTAGTTGTAATTATCTTACATCCTTAAGAAAAAAAAATCATAATACAATTTTCTATCCATTAAGGTCATATTAATATTCATATTACTATTAATAATGGTATGTTACTATTCACCAAAAAACTAGTTGGTTCTATTAAACTCTATATAAAATACTACACACAATTGTAGATGACCATTTTTCAAAATTCAAAACATATAAGTGAAAAAATAATTTTCAAAAGATAGTTATAAACATCTGCTTAAAAAAATGTTTCAGGAATTTCATATTAGTTTTAAAACCTTAGGGTGTTAAACTATATGTAGATATCCCTTACCTAATAAATAATTATTCTCATATATCTCAATTAAATTTATAACTTGGTCAAATAATTTATTCAATCTTACTTTTATGAATTTAGGGAGATTATAAAATTATTAAATTATTATATCTTTTGATTAATCCTCACATATGAAAAATATATTATGTACCATTGTAATGTTCTTTCATATATCAATTTCATAATTCAACTCACAAATTCCTCAAATTAGTTATCTTTTTGATGTGTATTAACAAATAATATAAATAGTCAACTATCTCAATCAATTATCTTTTTTGTTTACTTCAACATCACATGAAAATATAATATTGTATCTTTTATTAAATATCCGTCAATGTTACAAACATTATTTAAATATTGTATTTAATTTAGAAACATTGGTTCGGATAATTATCTTTATATTTTTATACATCCGCATTCAGTAAGTGAAACTAATGGATATACTAACCTTAAAATATTTTAACATCTAGATTTAGTGAAATTTCTTCAGGATACAACATAATATTTCAATGGTAGTTTAAATATACAATATAAATAGAAGCACTGATTCTGACATATATCAAAAAAACTTATTCATAATAAGTTATTCATCATCTCTCATCATTTTTCTAATGTGAAATTTATGTTTATCTCAATAATCATTACATGTTACAAGTTAATAAAATATAATTCTTTATACAGTAGTATAAATAACATCACCATGAATATATAGTGAAAATTATTACTTCCAAAACCATTCAGTTTTATCTTCTCGATGTTGATGGGGACTCTTCCTTTTTTTTCAGATAGTGTAACTACCAAAACACCACCAGATACACTATCTATTAAACATAAATATTCTTCTCTATGTTTCCTTATTCATTAAATTTACCAAATATTCAACACCTATCATCAATAATTTGGTTCTTAAATTTTTTAAAATATATTTGACACTCATAATAATCGATTGGATTCTTGAATCTATCCATAATACTTGTAACCAATACTCAAATATAAACAAAATTTACGAGTATCAAAAGTATCCCATAATGATTCTATCTATTAACTGAAATGTTTCTTGTGATATTTCTTCCCATGTTTCTTCTCATGTTTGAATAATCACACATGTTTATCCGCATGTTTTCTATTTTGATCTCACATGTTTGTCTCATATTTAATTTCCCCCTTATTGAAAACAAATTCATTGGTTCATAAATTATGGGAATAAAGACTCACAAGATTCTCTATTCTGAAATATCAATTAATCTTACACATTAACCTTTTTTTAGAAAATAACAAATGATTCCTTAAGAAAATTATTACATTAATTTTTGTAAGGTAATGATCCATAAATTAATAAAATATTTCTATATAGTTTAAATTCTTGATACAGTAAACAAAAGTAACTAATGTATATATGAAAAATAACAATAAAATTCCAATGTGTGATATGAAATCAAAAAATTTCTTATTATTGTTTGTTCAAAAAATTTTAAATTAATCTACTACATTAATCTCAATATAAGTATTAAAAAATAAATCATAAGGAGTGTTTTTTCAATTCCAGAAAATATTCCTTCATTATAAAATAATTATTCTTTCCCTTTTAGATTAAAATTTTCTTTCTCACAATTGGATATCATAATTTGTTGAATGTACTGTATTAATGAAAAAAAATTATTTATAGAATTTATCATTTGATATTTCTTCATCATTCAGAACCTATGGATCATGAATATTAATATCTATATAAACATAGTATGGGTCCTTAATCTTTTTAGTATTTGGAAATATAATCCTCTTCGCCTTAATAAATTAATTCCCTAAAATCATTGGTTTAGGAATATTTTTAAATATTGTATTTTTACTAAATTTGGATATTTGTAAAATTTAATATATTGACACCCCCCTAGGGGTATACTCAATTAATATTCATTATCATGAATGATACACAATGAAGTGTTGTTTGGAGGTAAAATGATTTAAATTGAAATGAAATACTCCATGATGTATTTTGTCTATAGTGTAATAAAACTCCAATAATACTCAAAACATTATATCTCTTTAAGTAAACTTAGTGAAAGAAATCACCTTCAATTTCTTGTATAACAAAATTAAACATAACATGTTTGGGAATAAGTTGGTTTCAATATTAATCCCCATTTATATAGAAAATATTGTTTGGTATTTTTAAACATGAAAAATCATTTAAATTCAAATCTATCTTCCTGATGATTCATTTGCATTTCACACAAAATTTTCCCAACAATGATCTCCTTGGGTAGTATGGTCTTTTTAATTATACATTTAACTTTCACATTAAAGGGAAAATTCATTTTATCATCATATAAAATAGAACATAGACTCTTTTTTATTTCTTCTAACCCATGACTATTTTCATGTAATCCTTCCAAACAGTAATGAAATCATTAGAAAAATTATATAATGTATCACTATACGAATATCTCATTTTCACAGTCACATGTATAAAAAAATACTTCCTTGAGTCATGATCCCTTTTACTCAGTAGATTCTACTATCCCAATAGTATTGTTATAAATATTTTAGGAATGTTTCCATCTTGATTAATTATTTCATACTATTTCTGTAGAGACCCGGAGCTTGACGTGCATTGACATTACATTAAATTTTCGGAATACTTAGTACATAACAAAAACACACACACAAGGATCGTAAAAGTTTAGTGTCTTTGGAAACTCGGAATAAAATCTTATAATCCTGGTGAAAGATCTTTAACATCTCCCATAAAGATCTTCCTTTTTTTTAATACCTAAAACCTTTCTTTATATCCTGGGGAAAAGAAAACATAAAATGGTGAGCTCAAATGCTCAGTAAGGGTAAACAAAAGAAATATCAATCACATCATTTTCATAAGAACATAACATTTTGGAAAACTTAACCAGCAAAAGAGAGCATAATTTCATAACATGGGATAAATCATAGTAGTGAAATGAAATCACAATAATCATAACATAAAACATTAAACTTTTTGGCATACACACATAATCATAGAGAATCATTTCTTATTAGTCAAGACTCATTGCCAAGAATATCTTAGTGGACAATGTCCCTTTCTGAACCGAGTCACCCTCGTTTTTGTCCTATTTCACTGAACCGGTATAACCTACCATTCCAGCCATGTCTATCTCATGAGATATAAAATCATTACCCAATGCATTGGACGGAGATATAGGTCCCACCCATGTCATAATGATACCATTCTTATGTGTGCCACAAAATCTTAAATCATATATCATTGGATAACCCATGTAATAAAAATGGGATTCTTAAACAACATGAAATCATAAAACAATTCATATAAGATAAAGGATTCCATAAAAATAATTCCACCAAAACATAATCAAATCAATGTAATAATATGGATAGAAACAAAACCCTATAATATCTTAGATGGAAATTAATTTTGATAAAACACTTGAACTCCATTCTTGAGGAAAATTTCCTTTCTACTTCAAAAACATTTTCCTTTCTTAACATGTCGAAAAATTTTAAACTAAAAGAAGTTGATTAAAAATAGACTTGAAAACTTGTAAAGTAATATTCTTGGAAATAATGTTTTAAAAATCCATTCATGTCGTATAAGTTAAAAAAAACATTCTTCTCATACTTTTGTCGGAAAAGTCAAAAAAGTACCTCGTACGAAAAATGAAAAAAGATTCCTTTCATATCTTTTACTAAAAACTCACCAAAGGGTAAAATAGGATTTAAACAATTGTAGGTGGATTGAAATAAAATTACATATTGAAGAAACATGGATGTGGATGATAAATACACCCCAGTAAATACCAAAGTATAAACAATCTCAGATAAAAATGAGATTGTGATATTTCCCTTACCTTAGGTCTGATTTGCTTCGTAAGTGTCTGAACCTCTTGTATAATGATTTAAATAATGTCATTGACTTATTACAGAATCATATTCATTGTTATTATATCATATATGGTTCACTTATGACTTTATATTACGCGTTCTTTTGTAAATTCCATATTAAAGAGCGTTTTGGGTAAAATTGTTTCATTTGTCGTCCGTGTTTTGACTTGTAATTATTCATATGATTACTTAGATCCTGATTACTTAATTCCAGAATATAAAACATGATTTATATATATATATATATTCAGAATATACATATAATAAATCAGTAAATGGAATGAAATACACTGTTCATGGAGACGGTAGGCCGTACGTACACATGAATGTTGTTTTCGTTTCCTTTTTGAGTTGAATGGAATTAAGTAGATGAAATACATATATACATAAATCCAATAGATTTATAATGTCATATATTTCATTATTATTTCTTATATATACTTTATAATCACTCTTAAATGGTTAACATGGAGAATGAATCTCATCGCGTCGTGGAGACGGTAGTCTGTACGTACGCACGAGCGATGATATCGTTTCCATAATTATTGAATTGAATTGGAGTGGATGATACAATATATCAGAATAAATATGATGTTCTAATAACTATTTATAGTTATTCTTTACACCATTATACCCATCCATGAAAGGTGGTGGTGGAAAATAGATTTCACCACGGCGTGGAGACGGTATTCCGTACGTACGTGCGCACAGTGATTTCATTTTCCGTAGGATGGATAGATGGTGAAATAGGGTTGTTTCATAATTATAATAACATATCAGTATATGAGTGATACTGATGTTATTACTTCCTAATGAAACAACCTAAGAAGAAGGATTGGAAGAATAAATAAAGGTGAATGAATTGGTAACGGAAATTACCTCTTCTTTGAAGCCCCTCTTTGAGACCTCCTCTTAGGGCACTAAAATTGGTCATTGAGGAATACCAGAACCTCTAGGATGTTTCTAGGGAAGTGGAGAAGAGAATTTGTCAGGGTTTGGCCGAGCTTGAAGGCTCAAAGTTGTGTGAGGAAGAGAGGGAGGAGGTGCCCTTTTATAAGGGAGGAGAGGGGCTCTTTTGGAAAAACTAAAAATATTATTTTATTATAAAGTCAAGTTCGGTTTTAAATAGCTCCAAATTTATTTATTTAAAGGCTAAGGTGGGGATGGGTAGAATTCATCTCATCCAATAGAATTTAGACAAGTTTAGGTTCCTATCATAACCTTATCATTTAGATTTAACATTAAGTTAAATAATTTTACTTTTACCGTGTCTTCTTGTGTTCTTACACTATAAATTTAATAATCTTACTATAAGAAGCCACACGAACCAAAAATTGTTTATTATTAATATTTATAACCTTATCTATGTCATTTGGCCAAACCTTAGATTTTTAGGAATAAAATAACAATTAATAATATAATATTTGTTTTAAAAACTATTTTATGTCAATTTTGACAATATTTAGTAATTTATTTTTGTGAAAATCATAACAGAATGATAAGTTCGAACAATGTTAATTAAATCAATACTAACATGTCATATTAACCTAGAAAATTAGTTTAATTCATAAAAATTCTCAAATTAGATCTATTTGGGTATTTATAACATCAATTATCTCAATATTTCATTAATAAGATAATTACTGCATCATCTTTGTGTCATAAATAAATTAAATTATTTGATGTCTAAAAATTAAAAATAAAATACCATTATGTAGGAAATATTTTTATATTTCTAATGAATATTTACCATTTAATTTATCTTATGTATAACCCTATATTAAAAATGTTTTAGTAAATAAACATTGATTTTAACTCTTTTAACTCTTCTTTGAATTAAATAATAATAAATGTTCTAATCTAATCCAAGTGGGCCTAAATGATCATATTTTATTCTTAATATTGTTTTTGGTCGAATTACACTTATCTAATAGAATTTGGACATGTTTTAGGGTAATAATAATATCATTTTTACCCTTAATTACCCTATTTACTTTTAACCGTGGTAAATAAAAGTAAAAAGTTACTATTCACCAAAAATTATTTTCATCTCATTGAACAACATTTTACTTACTGACATCAACCGTGTCTCTCGGATTTTTGAAATTCCACTCACAGAAGCGGTAAAATTAAGTTTTATGAAAAATTCATTTTTCTTAACTACCACTTAGTGGTTTCACTATTCATCAAAAAAATGAATGTTTCCAGAAAAATACCAAAAATTAGGCCTAAGCTATATTTGATATTATGAACTCAAAAATGATGTCTATTTTACCAAATTCAAAATATATCAGTTGCATTAATTAATTTAAAAAATTAATTCCCGTCGTCAAAACAATTAGCGTGTTTTTAAGAGATAATAACTATCAAAAGATTGACACTTGTTTATAACTGGTTTAAATGTGAAATTACCTCCAATGACCAAAATTGTATTAAATTGTAAAAATATATTCTAAATATACTTTAAAACCACTCAAATTAAAAATTTATCACTATTAATTATTTCGATTAAAAAAGTTGTTTTTAATTATAATTTAGTAATTTTCAATATTCATCAGAATATGAAAGTTATCCGAAAAGTACCAAAATTTCACCCTAAGCTAATTTCGATATTCTGAATCCAAAAATGAAGTCCATTTTAAAAAATAAAATTTACAAAATTTCAAAAAGTGGTTATTACTATTCATAACGGCTAGTTTTAATAATATTTTAATAGCATATCGTTGTTTAGCGAAACATGGTGTTGTGTACAACACACGCTATCGTGAAAGGTCGCGATTGCGTGTAATTCAAGCCAGGTTAGAGATGTGTGTTGTGAAAGGTCCTTTTGGTGTAGCGTATAACACAAGTCATTAATGAAATTAAAAATGATATTTTTCGTAAAATCTTGGGGTGTTACATTCTACCCCCCTTAAAATGAATTTCGCCCTCGAAATTCGTCGGGGTTATAAATGGTTTACTACTCGAAAGTTTATTTAATAGAAACCCACATTGTAAAAAGGAATACCAAAACCAATCTTTAAAAACAAAAGTATGAAACGTAACGGTTACCCAAATAAACTAATCACTGGGTTTCCATATAGGTGAAAATATTGATATGGAAGAGAAATCTAACCATCATGTTCTGATGGAGAGTGGTAGATAACATGGCTATGGAAAATATAGCAATCATAAAGCCATAAATTTTTGACGTTCTAAGGTACCATCTGATTCATCAGATATAAGAGCACTAAGACAACATTTTTGGTTTTCAAGATCATTTCCCTAAAGTTGATGAAATTGGAATGAGAAGAAATACTTTCGTGATTTTGGTATAGTCTCACCATTTGTCGTTCTTTGGACAATTTCCACTTCATCTCTTAAAGAAATGAAGTTGAATTTGTCATTCGTGATGTGTTATCAGATCATGTGATAGAATGATGGGTCATTCCATTTCTTTCAAACCAAAGGTTAGCAAAAGTTATAATTCCATCTTATGGTTAATCATATATGGTTCCAAAAATGAACTTATACATCATATATCATACCGCTTAATAAAATAAAACTAGTTTCTACTAACCAGGGACTTCCTGTAGTCCAGTGTTAGGCGATATAGGCCAGCCGTACTTCGGTTGTGGGTTCGATTCCCACAGCCTTGTCCGACGCGATGGGCTGTCGCCCGTCCTGCAGGTTGTCCTTTTTCTAAAGCTATATTACTATAACATCCCATCAATAATACTAACTTATGTCCAACATAATCCATTCCAATCTTTAGGCTTATCCATAATACTTTCGTCCACTCTCAGAGATTTAATACCATCATTGATCCCCATATATCATAAGATATATCTTGTTGGTCACATTCCAAAAATTCAAAGGCCTTAATCTTGTACTCTCTTGAATACCCATTGAACCATAGTGAAAACTTGAATGTAGTTAAACGCTAACACATTTCACATACCAAAATCCTCAAAATTCTATATACTCAAACCATGATATCACTTAGTCCTTATATTAATCATGAGCTCATTAATAATGTTAAAATTTTCATTTTCTCGTTTTCCCTTCATTATGTGCATATCATCTTATTTCCAAAAATATCTCAATCACTTTGAATACCACATTAGACCAATACATAAATATTCCAATACTCCATGATACAACATTATTTTGGAATCCCATTACATAAACACTTAATCATTCCACCACATCGTTTTCATATTCAACATCTCCAATAGTGATCGCATGTGACTTCCCTTTGTCCTTTGCCTTAAGCAGTTTCTCATGTCGATCATCACTAACCCCTAGATTAGGGCATTTATTAGCACAATGCCCCATTTCCTTGCACTTGAAGCATTGAAGTGTTGGTGGTGCGTTCTCTGTAGTGTTTTCTTTATTCACATCATTAGAAACCCTTTTTCCATTACTTCGACACTCAGCTGCTCGATGACCTTCTTTTCCACACTTAAAACATTTTCTAGTCCCTTTAAGGCAATCTCCACCATGCTTCTTTCCACACTTTGTGCATAAGGAAACATTCATCTTCTTTTCACCATTATTTTTAGATTTCTCCTTGAACTCCATATTTCGTTTCTTGTCAAAACTATGAGATGGATAAGTAACACCAACTTCCATTTCTACCTTCATAGCACAACGCACAATTTCTTCATAGCTACTGAAGTCTCTTATAGCTAATTCCCTTCGAAGATTTGGTTTTAAGCCACTGAAGAATCGATCAACTTTACTTTCAGGTTGCATGATAAATCCAGATGCATACCTTGCAAGCCTTGTAAAATTCGCTTCATATATACCAACAGATTCATCATCCTTCTGCTTCAGCTCAAGAAACTCCTTTTCCATCTTTGTTTGAAGGATACGAGGGAAGTACTTACTGAAAAACAAGTTCTTGAACTCGTCCCATTCCATGGACTCAATTTCATCTCTTGGCCTCGTATTCTTGATAAGATTCCACCATTGATCAACTTCACCTTCCAAACGATATACCGCTAAGATGACTTTATCATCCTCAGAACATTGAAGAACTGAAAATATCTTTTCAGTGGTACTGATCCATTGTTCAGCAACAAGTGGATTGGAAGTCCCACTGAAAGAAGGTGGGTGTTGCCTCATGAAGGAATCAATAGAATATTGTTCCCTTCTCTGCTCATTTGGATGTCCGGAATGATTCATAGCTTGTGTAAGTATAGAAATAAGATTTTTCACTCCATATCCCATAACATTTGTTTGTTCAGGAGGGCAATCATTGCATTGTCCATTACATTGATCAACACGGTTCCTTCGGGTTCCAGCCATCATCTAAAAACCAAAAAGAATAGTGTGAGAGGCAAAAATCATGCTAGGGAAAACAAAATAATAAAGGGGGAGCACCCTCAATATCTAACATCTTATGTTAAATTCTAAGATTGTTACCGTAGTTCTAGGACTATATCTTATATGTATACTTATCCTTAGGTACATCTCTATACATACCTTAGAAATATCTCTAGGGATCTCACTAACGTTTTCGCATCCTAGTTTCCAAAGGTTGACTAAACCTTTGCTCTGATACCAACTGTAGAGACCCGCATCTTGACGTACATTGACATTACATTACATTTTCGGAATACTTAGTACATAACAAAAAACACACACACAAGGATCGTAATAGTTTAGTGTCTTTGGAAACTCGGAATAAAATCTTCTAATCCTGGTGAAAGATCTTTAACATCTCCCATAAAGATCATCCTTTTTTTAATACCTAAAACCTTTCTTTATATCCTGGGGAAAAGAAAACATAAAAGGGTGAGCTCAAATGCTCAGTAAGGGTAAACAAAAGAAATATCAATCACATCATTTTCATAAGAACATAACATTTTGGAAAACTTAACCTGCAAAAGAGAGCATAATTTCATAACATGGGATAAATCATAGTAGTGAAATGAAATCACATTAATCATAACTTAAAACATTAAACTTTGTGGCATACACACATAATCATAGTGAATCATTTCTTATTAGTCAACACTCATTTCCAAGAATATCTTAGTGGACAAAGTCCCTTTCTGAACCGAGTCACCCTCGTTTCAGTCCTATTTCACTGAACCGGTATAACCTACCATTCCAGCCATGTCTATCTCATGAGATATAAAATCTTTACCCAATGAATTGGAGGGAGATATAGGTCCCACCCATCTCATAATGATACCATTCTTATGTGTGGCACAAAATCTTAAATCATACATCATTGCATAACCCATGTAATAAAAATGGGATTCTTAAACAACATGAAATCATAAAACAATTCATATAAGATAAAGGATTTCATAAAAATAATTCCATCACAACATAATCAAATCAATGTAATAATAGGGATAGAAAAAAAACCCTATATTATCTTAGATGGAAATTAATTTTGGTAAAACACTTGAACTCCATTCTTGAAGAAAATTTCCTTTCTACTTCAAAAACATTTTCCTTTCTTAACATGTCATAAAATTTTAAACTAAAAGAAGTTGATTTAAAATAAACTTGAAAACTTGTAAAGTAAGATTCTTGGAAATAATGTTTTAAAAATCCATTCATGCCGTATAATTTAAAAAAACATTCTTCTCATACTTTTGTCGGAAAAGTCAAAAAAGTACCTCGTACGAAAAACGAAAAAAGATTCCTTTCATATCTTTTACAAAAAAAATCACCGAAGGGTAAAATAGGATTTAAACAATTGTAGGTGGATGGAAATAAAATTACATATTTAAGAAACATTTATGTGGATGATAAAATACACCCCAGTAAATACCAAAGTATAAACAATCTAGGATAAAAATGAGATTGTGATATTTCCCTTACCTTAGGTCTGATTTGCTTCGTAAGTGTCCGAACCTCCTGTATAATGATTTAAATAATGTCATTGACTTATTACAGAATCATATTCATTGTTATGATATCGTATATGGTTCACTTATGACTTTATATTACCCGTTCTTTTGTAAATTCCATGTTAAAGAGCGTTTTGGGTAAAATTGTTTCATTTGTCGTCCGTGTTTTGACTTGTAATTATTCATATGATTACTTAGATCCTGATTACTTAATTCCAGAATATAAAACATGATTTATATATATATATATATATATATTCAGAATATTCATATAATAAATTAGTAAATGGAAAGAAATACACCGTTCATGGAGACGGTAGGCCGTACGTACGCATGAACGCTATTTTCGTTTCCTTATTGAGTTGAATGGAATTAAGTAGATGACATACATATATACATAAATCCAGTAGCTTTATAATGTCATATATTTCATTATTATTTCTTATATATACTTTATAATCACGCTTAAATGGTTAACATGGAGAATGAATCTCATCGCGTCGTGGAGACGGTAGTCCGTACGTATGCACGAGCGATGATATCGTTTCCATAATTATTGAATTGAATTGGAGTGTATGATACAATATATCAGAATCAATATGATGTTCTAATAACTATTTATAGTTATTCTTTACACCATTATACCCATCCATGTAAGGTGGTGGTGGAAAATAGATTTGACCACGGCGTGGAGACGGTATTCTGTACGTATGCACGCGCGGTGATTTCATTTTCCGTAGGATGGATAGATGGTGAAATAGGGTTGTTTCATAATTATAATAACATATCAGTATATTAGTGATACTTATGTTATTACTTCCTAATGAAACAACCTAAGAAGAAGGAGTGGAAGAAGAAATAAAGGTGAATGAATCGATAACGGAAATTACCTCTTCTTTAAAGCGCCTCTTTGAGACCTCCTCTTAGGGTACTAAAATTGGTCTTTGAGGAATACCAGAACCTCTAGGATGTTTCTAGGGAAGTGGAGAAGAGAATTTGGCAGGGTTTGGCCGAGCTTTAAGGCTCAAAGTTGTGTGAGGAAGAGAGGGAGGAGGTGCCCTTTTATAAGGGAGGAGAGGGGCTCCGTTAGAAAAACTAAAACTATTATTTTATTATAATGTCAAGTTCGGTTTTAAATAGCTCCAAATTGATTTATTTAGAGGCTAAGGTTGGGATGGGTAGAAATACTCTCATAAAATAGAATTTAGAAAAGTTTAGGTTCCTATCGTAACCTTATCATTTAGATTTAACATTAAGTTAAATAATTTTACTTTTACCGTGTCTTCTTGTGTTTTTACACTATAAGGTTAATAAACTTACTATAAGAAGACAAACGAACCCAAAATTGTTTACTATTAATATATATAACCTTATCTAAGTCATTTTGTCGAACCTTAGATTTTTAGGAATAAAATAACAATTAATAATATAATATTTGTTTTAAATACTATTTTATGTCAATTTTGACACTATTTAGTAATTGATTTTTGTGAAAATCATAACAGAATGATAAGTTCGAACAATGTTAATTAAATCAATACTAACATGTCATATTAACCAAGAAAATTAGTGGAATTCATAAAAAGTCTCAAATTAGATCTATTTGGTTATTTATAACATCAATTATGTCAATATTTCATTAATAAGATAATTACTGCATCATCTTTGTGTCATAAATAAATTAAATTATTTGATGTCTAAAAATTACAAATAAAATACCATTATGTATAAAATATTTTTATCTTTCTAATTAATATTTACCATCGAATTTATCTTATGTATTACCCTATATTAAAAATGTTTTAGTAAATAAACTTTGATTTTAACTCTTTTAACTCTTCTTTGAATTAAATAATAATAAATGTCCTAATCTAATCCAAGTGGGCCTAAATGGTCATATTTTATTCCTAAGCTTGTTTTTGGTCGAATTAAATTTATCCAAGAGAATTTGGACATGTGTTTGGGTAATAATAATATCATTTTTACCCTTAATTACCCTATTTACTTTTAACCGTGGTAAATAAAAGTAAAAAGATACTATTCCCCAAAAATTATTTTCATCTCATTGAACAACCTTTTACTTACTGACATCAACCGTGTCTCTCGGATTTTTTAAATTCCACTCACAGAAGCGGTAAAATTAAGTTTTATGAAAAATTCATTTTTCTTAACTACCACTTAGTGGTTTCACTATTCATCAAAAAAAATGAAAGTTTCCAGAAAAATACCAAAAATTAGGCCTAAGCTATATTTGATATTATGAACTCAAAAATGATGTCTATTTTACCAAATTTAAAACATATCAGTTGCATTAATTAATTTAAAAATTAATTCCCGTCGTCAAAACAATTAGCGTGTTTTTAAGAAATAATAACTATCAAAAGATTGACACTTGTTTATAACTGGTTTGAATGTGAAATTACATCCAATGACCAACATTGTATTAAATTGTAAAAATATATTCTAAATATACTTTGAAACCACTCAAATTAAAAATTTATCACTATTAATTATTTCGATTAAAAAAGTTGTTTTTAATTATAATTTAGTAATTTTCACTATTCATCAGAATATGAAAGTTATCCGAAAAGTACAAAAATTTCACCCTAAGCTAATTTCGATATTGCGAATCCAAAAATGAAGTCCATTTTAAAAAATAAAATTTACAAAATTTCAAAAAGTGGTTATTACTATTCATAACGGTTAGTTTTAATAATATTTTAATAGCATATCGTTGTTTAGCGAAACTTGGTGTTGCGTACAACACACGCTATCGTGAAAGGTCGCGATTGCGTGTAATTCAAGCCAGGTCAGAGATGTGTGTTGTGAAAGCTCCTTTTGGTGTAGCGTATAACACAAGACATTAATGAAATTAAAAAGGATATTTTTCGTAAAATTTTGGGGTGTTACAATTTCTTTTCCCCATTTAAGTTAAATTTCATTGGAAACTACTCAAGAAACTCAAATATTACTTCAAGGATGACATATATCAGTCCAATACTTTAATATTTTTCTCAAATAGATTCAATTTATTATTATATATTTATTTATTTAACATTAATATTCATGTAATAATTGAAATCAATACATTATGTAACTTCATTATATAGTAAAATCAACTCCTTTTTGTGAATTATCTTCCATTATATAATTTATTGATGTGTTATATATTATATAATGGTTTCTTACACAATTAGAAATACTAAAAAACATTATTCAATTTATTTCTCATTTTATTTTTTCATCAAATTCCTTTCATTGTAATTGAATCTTTTTTTTCTAGTTCTGAACCAATATTCATAATCAAAATGACCAAATTCATGAATCCTAAAAAATATTTCAATATAGAAAAATTAATAATAAGGTAAAAATGTTAACCTTCCTCTATGTACTCTAATACATAAAAAAATAGCTTTCTGATATTTCATTTACACCCTTAATATCGATATTTTTTTCTATTATAAATTGATATGTTATATAAATAGTCAATGGTATTATGTCTAAACATATAACAAAATATAATTTCTAAAAATATTGATTTATTCCATTGATTTGAAACCTATCTGGCATCATCACCATGCTATTTTTGAATTAAATCTACATAATTTTACACATAAAATTGGAGAAACATAATATATTATTTATTTTTTCCAACATGAATGATAAAATAGTAATATAATTATAATTTTTTAGATAATTTATTTTAGAATATTAATTATAAATTGTACTAATCAATGAATTAGAATTATTGGGTAGATAATTTCCAGAAATTCGGGCTATTATTTTCAATAAACCTACATTAGATGTATGTTTTAATAACATTAAGATACTCATAATAATTTTAATAATTCTCTTTCAAAGTATGAATGTTTTGAAAAATATTCATGATTTAATTTATGCATTCACCTTTATGAAATTATTCAGGTTTAAATACATCCAATTTTCTATGTAAACTTAATGTTTAAATTTATTTAATTGAATGGTATTTTTCTCAAACTTAGTAGAACCTATTATTCTAATTCTAATATTGATAAAACATAATCCCTAATGTTATGGATTGTTTATTCTCCTTCAACTCATTTAATTCTGGCTTCTTATTAATAATTCATATAGTGAACCATTTTTTTATGTGTTTCTTTAAGTGAATGGGGTTTCACATCATAATCTCTTAAAAAAATTTATTTATTACCAATGATAATGTGTATAGAATATTCATCCATTGAGAATTTTTTTACCTGTCATTAAATATTAATATAGAGATCCACTTGTTTAAAGAGAGGAAAATTGTTTTTAAATTGTGATAGAGATTTGTTTTTTCATAGTTGTTAAATATATGATCATCTATGATTTATTATCATATAGATCCTAGATAAACACAATTATTAGAATAAAAGCATCTCCATGACCATTTTTCAAGTAATCATCAACTTCAATATATATCTCTTTAATTTAATCAATAGACCCATCATACACTTTATATGAATATGATTCTTTTATAGGATTAAAATGTAATGATTTAAAAGAGAAACCATTACAACATTGAAAGCCTTTGAATAGTGGTTAATCATCAACTAAATTATTCTTAATCGATAAACTTGTAAACGTTTGAGAATATCCTTTCTTATATTTTTTATAATATTGGATGGAACATCTATGTTGTGATTTATATGAATTAATTCACCTTTCAAGATATAATTTATTTCGATATGTTCCTCAAATAAATATTTAAATAACTATTTTAAAACATATAGGTGAAAAAATAGATCAAATGAGAGGAACCTTTTTTTCTCTAATACCAATTAATGATACCAATAGATCCTGTAGTCACACAGGGGGTAATGTCTATTTAACAATTTAACCAAATGTTTAAAAATACAATTATATCATCCCATTATTATTGAGAAATCTATATTGGATGAAATTTATAGAACAATTTAATCTCTATTGATAAACATTCACAACACAATAAATATATAATTTAAATAGTGTAACTAATGTATTATTTTTTCCTGGTTTCAATCCAGTATTGGATTATACCCCTTTAATTATTCTTTATCAAATAAATAAATTATTTTATCACTAATATCATTAGTGATTACAAAAAGTTATGAATCATACTTAAAACAAGTGTTACAAATTGTTTATGGGTTGAAGGTATAACCCTTTACCAATTACCTACTATATAATACGTGACTATAAAAATAATATATCATATAATATTTCATCAGTTTCATGACTGGAATGGATATCATTATATAAGATTACTCCATCCTTACGTGATCATCTTTATTAAATGTTGAAATGTTCTTCCATTTTCACTAGGATGTATTATCGTCATCTATAACATATTCTACCTCAACATGGGTCTTTCCTATTATTAAATAATAAACTCTGACAGCATTCATGACCTCTATATTTAAATTTAATATTAAAATGTTTTAACTTAAAAGGAATCTAATTATCTATCAGGTATTATATAATCCAAAACATATAGTATATTTTGATAGCTACCCTTCCCAACTATCATTAAGAACATATATTCTAGATGATAAAATTCTCTGAGTATAACAATTTTCATAAATTTTTATGTTGGTTTTAGACCTTCTTGTTTCTCAATAAATTTAAAATTCCTAAGTTAGAGTTAGCTAATTTATAGATTATTCTCACTTCCCTCAAAATATAAATTTTAGGATCCTTAATTATTTGAAAATATGATTTTCAAAACATTCAATATAGTTTCTCCATCTCTAATATACTTACCAAATTATCATTATAGAGTATTGAATGAACTCGATCAATATATAAATAAACACTCTTTAGTAAATTTATTCTCTTATATTTATATAATCTACCATCCATACATATCATTCAACTTCCATTGATGACTCCATTTATATTTGAGTGTAATATTTCACTTTCATTACAAAATATAGAATCAGTGGGCTTGATGGATTTGAACAATGTAACATAAAATAAGAACATCAACTAATTCAATTCATTTATCTTATATGTAACGAATAAAATCAACACATTGATGTTGAATTCACAAAATTTATATATTTTATCTCTTGGTATCATCGAATTTTATTACTCTTGTTGTCAAAAGATAATTCTTTCATTAAATATTATCCTCTTATACTTTTAGTTTATCCTATATCATCTAATTTATTGATCATTAAACACTTGATTTACTCAATCATAATCAAATAATTCTTCATATATTTTTGATTTCACCCACCAATGATCAGAAGAATTATTCAAAATATTGTAAATGACATCACTCATTCTTATTTATTCTCGGATCGAAATAACTTCTAATCATATTAGTATCTAATTAACTTAGCATCCACATACCTAGACATCTATTGATTCAAATCCTTTAATCAGTGGGATGCGGTAAATTTAAAATTTTCATTAATATTTCTATCTAAACTAAACATATAACATTTCTTACACTAAATATATGTGAGACATTCATTCACATGATTGAATCATATACTCATAACTTCTACTTAGGAACTCAATCATCATACATTTCAAAAAATGAACTCTTTTGTTATATTGAAATCATGGACTTAAAACAAAAAATATATTCATAATTACTAACCATATAAATTTTTAGATTTCAGAATAATCCATGGCATCTACAACATTATCATGTAATTCCACTTTGTAGACATACACATTATCGACTTTTGATACTTTTACATTTTTCAATATTCATGTTCCTATAAAAAATTAACCATTATGTAAATAATTATTAATATTATATATTTCAATATAATAACATTGGGGATTTTATAATTCATCATCACACCCATAATCTATCTACATGACCTTTCACCTCAGCAAAATATTTTCTTATAGACTTATGATGAGCTATCTTAATTCCCCTCATTATATTTTTTTAAATCTAACTCATCTTGAATCATATTATAATATAGAAACACCAAAATGTTATTTACATAAATGATCATTATAACATTATATAATATAAATTTTATACATCATTATGAACTCATTGTAATTATTTAATAATATGTCCTCTACATACTAAATATTAATTCTTATGTATCTAATTGTCCTCTAGGTTTTTGCCACATTCCTTTTGGTTTTTCACTTTTATATATTCAAGGAGGGTATAAAGAGTTGTGGTTTTTTCATAATATGAATCATAATCATGTATATAAAATATATTACATACCAAAATATGGTTCTCTCCCTTTCCAATTTTACCATACATCTTAGGAAATATGAAATTATATTGAATTTCTTTACTGTATTAATATATCGTTAAAATATTTCTTTTCTTCCACATATTATCTTCAGGGTATAATTGAGCTTCAAATCTATAAATCATTATTTAAATTATATATAATATCTTTTAGAGTTAACCATAGGATTTTTATAAGGTATTTGATTCAAAAAATAATATCATAAAGCATTACTCCATAGATTATTATATATCATTATGTTATACGTTAAACTACAAGGAATTATAAATTCTATATATTGTAACATTCTAATGATATGTATATTCATCCTACTCTTTTATTCTCATAAAATTATAATTTAAAATTACATTTTATATAGAAATTTGGACTCCATAAACTTCTATATAAGCATATTATATGTAGTTATTTAATCAACAGACAACATTTATCTTAATTTAAACTTATGTGTAGTTCATTAATCATTATATGTTCTTTCTTCCAAAAATATTCATATTCATATAGAATATAAATTAACATCACCTTATAATTCTACTAAACATTATCAATTTTAGAGACCATCAATGTTAATTCTAAAATTTGATTCGGACCCTCCTTGTATTTTAGATGGTATTAGTTATGAAATATCTCAAGATGCACATTCATTACAAATTAAAATTTTGACATTATATTACATGTACATAACCTTTAAAAATTTAGAAAAACCTATCATCCGTCACTATTTTCTTTAATTATTGAGTAAAATAAAACAACCATATATTGATTTAATGAATCCCTTGATTCCTTTTCTTTGAAAATTTGAGTACACTTCTTTTTAATTAGAAGTAAATTAAATTTTTTGAGATATGTTTTAAATGAATAACATATCTCTAGAAAGAAAATTTTTGGAAAAGATGTTATGAATTGTGAAATTATGAAAGTTCTAACATTCCTAAAAAAATTGACTGAAATGAAAAATTTTATTTTTCATAAAAATTAATGAAAAGTGAGAACCCGTGAGAATAAAAAATAAAAACCATCAATTACGATAGGATACAGCCAGACAATTAAAATATCCTTTCAAACTATTGGAGAAATGATTCCAAAAAAATTATGTTTAAGGCTATTTACCTATGTTACCTAATAATATTTTATAAGATCTTAAAAACAACAGGTCGTATGGTCCAACATTTAGATGTAATCCTTAATATTTAAATTCCCAACATTAAACCCTCTAAACAAAATAATATCCTACTTGTTGATTTGATTTTTATTTTCATCATTATTGTTTGAAAGTAAAATTCAGTCAGTAATTTTATCATCATCCTATTAAGATGCGTTATTTATAAGTGATTTCTCTAGTATATCGTACTTATAATTGATAATATGTTCCTATAATTCACCATTTACTACAGTATTGTCCTAATTCTTGGTGACCTTACAAGATGGGTATACCACCACTAAGCCTTCCATCTTCTGAATATCAAACAAATCCCTTTCCTACTTATGAATATAAAAATAATTTTCAATTGAATTCCGCTAAAATTCTACCAGACTAGACTTCTTATTTTTGGTAGATTGTGTATCTATTAGTTGCGGAATGTAGGAGTAGTCCTTTCAGTCATTCAAAAAAAATTCAGTTAGGATACAAGACCCCAAATATTAGTTCCACCTATGACCCTTCCTCCTTCTCAAACTATGTATACCTTTACATAGATGTTCTTCTACAAAATTTTATGAAAATCAAAAATAAGACTCTTCACACAATTCTACTCCTGAATGTATGTTCTCTATATTAGAATACACTGGCTGATCAACCTCATATCTATGGTCTATCCCTTTAGTCTACCAACCATGAAAGTGACTTCCATGATTGATAGTTGGGACATCTATTATTGGACTTTACATAGACATCATCCTTTCCTCAAAGTCCTATAACCCATAATCCTTGCAGCATGTTTCCCCACTTTCTCTAGCCTTGTGGGATATCACTACATGTCCATTCCACAAATGCCTTGATTCCAGTGATCCATTTTCCACTATTATTTTTTCCATCATGCACTTCATCCGCATAAGATGTAGCCTTAGTAGAATCTATTCATTGAGAAAGACCTCTTAAAGTATAAAAACCTTTCAAACCTCCAATTGAGGCTTGAAACACTTGATTTTGGTATGAAAAAAATCTCTCTATATCCTTAAAAAACATCCATAACTCTAGGATCCAGGATCGAATAGAACATATTATTTAGGGGAAAACTCCCAAACAAAAAATTATCCCCCATATAAGAGGACTGTAAAAATATCAGGCTTCAATCAAGATAACCATAAAACTGATCTTGTTTCTTCAGACTCTAGGTCCTTATGATTACCAGTACATTAATCCATAAACACATCCAATATATTTTGATCTCCCTTAATCTGGTGAAGATACACTACTAACTGATTCCCCAAACTCTAGTATAAGGAAAACAAGACACCTAAGAATTGAAATTAATTTGTTGTTAACAACATAAATCTTATACAACATAAAAAAAACATAATTTACTGAAAATAATGATACATCTACTTCCACACAAATTTTGGGAGAAACATGTTGACAAATAACACTAGTTCTAATATTCCAAAAAAGGTAGAGTCCAATCAAATTACCTAACATTATAAGTTTCTAATGGTTTTGAAAAGGGAGAGGAATATCATGTAAACATATCCAAAATCACCATTTTTTTAGAATTTCTCTCCATGTTATGTCACAAGACCACAGAAAAAGAATGATTCAATATAAGCATAATATTTGGGGTGTTGTGGACAAAGAGTAGATAACATCGATATCTGATGAAAATGAAAACCTAAAATGAATGTTTTCATGAATACCCATTATCAACTAATCTTGTAATCACTAGGAGTCAATTTTTTCGAATGAATCCATACATGGGTGTTGATGCTTGAAACGAGAAACCAATGTTTGATCATAGAGAAATGAGGAAAATGTGAACTCTACAGTTAAAGGAAATATTTATGGTAAACCTGAAAATAGGTCCAGGGCTTTAGGGGAAAGTTAAATTGGAGGAACCAAGGTAAGAGCTTTGGACATTGAGGACCGAAGGAAGGGATGGGACCAATCCCCCTTGAAAGGTGACGGAGGCCCCTCCTCCTCAGAGAAAGGATTCTCCAATGTGAACACAATTTCCATTAGATAATTTCGAGGGGATCGATGAAGTGTAGAGGCATGTCCCAACCCCTAAAAATGTAAATTCACTAAATTAAAGATCACCTCAAATGAACTGAATAAATTCAATAGTAGATAATGTCAGAATTTATATTCATTGGGTGATGTTGAGGATGATGGTGATGTAGTTGCAGAAAACTAAAAATATCTCAGAAATATAACCACTGATGTTTGATATCATATTTACATTATATATATCTACATATTTTAAGGGAAGGAAATAAGACATTGCTTTTTTCTAAAAATAATTTGGTCATCAGACCCATAAATACTTGTTTCTTTAAGAATCTAGTTGATAAGTGTATCGTTTTTTAATTTTATGTTATCTTTTTAATAAATATCATTATGTGAGGTCGTCCTGTTGATTATTTATGTTTTTTTATTGTTATTTTTAATTTTCTAATCCTTTATGATCATAATATTCATAGGATATGAATACAATGAACTTTTACATATAATATTTGGTTGATATCTACTTATGATATGTTTATTTTAGGGATTATGTGGATAAAAATATATAGTGATCATTGCTAGGACACTATTCCAACCAAAAGGTTAAATATGGTGCTTTAATGTATGGGAATATAGATTACCTTTTTATAGGTTTATAATCAACGAAATCAAATGTCATGTTTTTTGGATTCCTTACAACTATGGATAATGTTTATAGTTTTTTAAAATAACCCTTTGTTGAATATTTGGTCAGATAAATAATACTTCATGTTTTCCTTTAAAGATTTTCTTCAATTATTTTTCATATGTGTTAATTCATGAATGATTTGATACTATTATAATGATAGTTTACATTTTCTCTATATTAACACATTAATTACTAATTCTTAGAATACCAACAATTTTTTAAAAGTGATTATTATATTTCATATTGTATATATTTTAATTGTTTACATTTATTTCACTCTAACATTTGATCAGCAACGTAATTCAAAAAATCAATCAGATTTATACTTGGGTAGAATGGTAATAGTTAATTTATTTTAAAACTAATATTTCCCCCCATATTTTATATACATTATAATCATACCTAGGGAAAAAATTTTGTATGCATGAAACTATGTAGTTATTTCTATGTTTAGTGAAAATTTTATCTATTTTATCATAATTTTATCTCATTTACCTTACACTAAATATGATAGTATAAGAAACATTTTCTTTCATGGAAACATTTCATGGTTGGAAAAAATGAAATCATAAATCTAGAAATACCACCATTATTTGATAGAACTCGTTATGAATATTGGCATGATCATATAAATTATTTCTATAACAGTACTAGAGTTGAAACTTTTCATTTGATGAATATAAAATATAATGTTCTAGAGAATTAAATTTATCATTTTATCTCATGAAGAAAATAAATAATATTAGGTAAATCATAATGTTCATGATACATTGTTATGTTCTATGATTTGGTCTATTTATACTAATGTAATGTCCTATGAGATAAATAATGGAATTTGAAAAAATTTATAGGTTACTCAATTAGGAAGATCTAAGGTGTTATAATCTCACTGAATGATGATAAGATCATATATTAAATATTTATATTTCATACCAAAATATAATATATAAATAATAATCAAATATTTAGAATTATAATGAATTTTATAAAATCATGGGGTGAGAAATAATTATCAGAGAATCATCTTATTAAAAATTGTATTGATATTATAACAAAATAGATGGGGTAAAATAAGATACATATAGATAATACCAAACAATTGTCTAATATAAGTTTATAACATGATTAAAAAAATTAATGAAATATGAAATTAGAATAAAAATCTGGTCTAAAAATTTGAAGAATAAAATGTGGTGGAGTTAGATTAAACATTTATTAATTATAATTCTTGAAAATTTAATTCCTCTAAAAATATTTATTTATCATTGGATACTAAAAATAAAATTCAGTACTATGAATGAATCCATTTAAATGAGAGTGAGAAAGAAATTTTCTCACATGATAAAATAATGATTTTGATTAGTTGTAGTTTGAATTTCCAGTATAGTCGTCAAAATGAACAATAAGAAAGTATTGATAAAAATGATTCTTCAAATGTGATATGAACATAATGGATAATAGAATATTATATGAGACCAGATTCTCTTAAATAAAAAATTATAGACATAAGTCAAATAAGTTTCATATGAGTGATGATAAAATGGTTTTAAGGGTTTAGAATAATATAGTGTAAGGAAACATAGATACTTTTTCCTTCCTAAAATTCCCATTCATGATACCAAAAATATATTTTCAATGGAGGTCACATGAATAATATATAAATTTTCAAACAGACATTTTTCATATTTATTTCTCATTAAATATCCTTGAAATCATATATAAAAATATAAAAATAATTAAATAATTATATTTAATATTCGAAAATTTTATTATGTTAATAGTTCAACCATTTTAAATCTACTTTATGTATAATGGAAAATAAACACAATGTTGAAGCATATGTATGTACTATTATATCCAGGAAGTGATGTATTTTATTTTTCATTACCAAATATCTTGGATGGTTATATTTAATAATTTAATGGATATTTATCATTTTTATACCATAATTATTATTATATTATTTTAATATGTTATAAACCTTCACAGATTCTTATCTATTGTGAAATGATAACGTCACTTATTCTTACATGTGTACCACCACATACAAGATGCGATTTTATCAAATATTACTTTTTATTATAAATGTATTTTAATAAGGAAACATTAAATTAATATATATGCTATTTATTTTATATTAATTATTATATAATATTGAGTTATTATTTGCATTTATTTTTTTATCCATAAAAATGTGTAAACATTACCCATGTGTACGAATGAATTACCATCTCCATGAAATGATGTTATTAATTTTTTAAAACTAACCGATATGCATGGTTATAAAAGTTTATACCAAAAAATAATATTATATTTATGAAATGATTTGGATTCTAGATAATACAAAATCATTACCTAGAATTTATTATCATATCCTTTAAGCATAAACATGCATGGAAAACAAACCTGTTTTCACTGGAATAATGATTAAAATGATGAATTTCCAATAATAGGGTAATTATAAACGATAATGAAATGATATATTTTAACGTATATATATATGATTTTTTCAAATATTTCTTTACATATATATAAATCTATATTTATAATATTAAATGTTTTAAAAAATATTACAAAATAGTGGAATTTAGGTAAGTGTTTATGTTACAGTCTTTTTTTAGATAAATTTTATGGCATTATACTATAAAGATATATTGAAAGACATTATGGGAAATATTTAATTATGTGCACTTTATTTTCTTCTCCCATGGTTATATCGATTTTTTCCTTGTGTTCATACATTTTTCTCTATTTGGTAGATAAATCTATCTAGAAAATATTTTTACGAAAATCTTACCAAATTTATTCTTTATGGGTATGAAGTAATTATATTCCATGTTGATGTTCATAAAATTATTTAAATGAAGTGTTTATATATATATATTACTTTTTTAGAATGGTTATTATTATGTATTACCACATTCATTTAAAATTATAAAAAAGAATCATTTCAAATGTTTAGTATTTGAGTCAATTTGAATTTTTACAAAATTGTGAAATGAATATTTTCATTTAATGTGTACAACATGAATAAATCTTCCCACAATCATGTATTACTCTACATTAATAATATTCCATTACATGTTTTAGGGTTTTTATAAGTAAAATATTATTCTTATTGTTCTCAAAATTTTATTTTTTTAAATGTTACCAAAAGTAAAAGATGAACTTTCTCATGATTTTCATAGTGTATTTAATGTTCTTTTGATTAACTAAATTTCAATCAGTGTAAACATACTTTAGAGGCTTATGATACATTGGGGACATACCCTTATAATATTATCTAATTTTATAGATTGTTAATGATTATTAGGATATTAGGATAATTTCCCGATTCAAATTTCATTTACATATGTTATGTAGGCTATAAAGAAATTATGAATGCTTTTATGAAACTATACATACATATTCAATGCATGGATTAAGATTATATGATGAGTAGATGATTAGACGTCCTTATTCCTTTACATGTTTTATTATTTTATGATATGATGAATGTTTGATGATTATGTGGAAAACTAATGTCATGTTTTTATTATGTGATGGGGGATGAAAATTTTATATCTCTAAATTGAATTGGGTAAATAATGATATCTTTTTAGATAATATGAACTATAATGGGAATGAACCAAGTTATTTAATTTAATTTTTCCACTATGATTATCTGCGTAGTGAGGGTTGATTATGGAAATGATTGGAATAGTTATTGAACTGAATCCACTATGAAACTCAGTCCACTAAAATAGTCATATGAGAGATAATTAAATAATGAAATTATTTTCTGTTCTTAATTACCTGAAAAAAACATATTTCTTACACACATGACATGTTATCATGGATCTTTATTGATTATTAATTATTCCACAAACATATAAATTATGAATTTTTCTATGATAATCTCTTATTCCATGACTCAAGGTTAATGATCTTCAACTGATTGGGTATGACATTTTAAAGTCATTATCATGTAATATTGCAGTTAGGATTATATTTTTCTCACTTATGATCATTCATTTATATCTTTTATATTTACCCTTGCATAAAATCTATGATCACCCATTTACATGTTACCTTTTCCAGGGATATGGATAAATGAATTATGAGGGAATATCTAAGAAGAATACTATATGAGAAGAAATTGAAACTAAAAGTTATAGATTATTCATGAAATAAGTTGATTATATATATAGTCTCTAAGGAAACAAAATTCTATTGTTTATAGTTTCTTATAATTTGTTATATATTTAATATTAATATTAATTAATGTTATATTTTTGCATGAAATGTGTTTGTCTCCTCTATAGGTATCAAATAAGTGTTTATATGTTTTTATTGATGGAGTAGAAACATTTGGGGAGAACCCTAGGGATAAGTCTAATAATTGGGTAAAATTATTATGTTTGTAAAATTAATGAGTGTGTGGTTTCCTAGAAATTTAATCCATATCTGAATGTAAAAAAGTTAATACAGGCTATTGAAAACATATACCCAAGGTTTATAACCTGAAAAAGTCTGGTTGGGTACAAAATCATTATTCACTTAGATTATGATAAATATGCATAACTAAAAACCATGTTTAGTACTCATGAGCTATCAGAATTAATTAATTTATATTCCCTTTATAGAACATTATTGATATTTAAAATATTGAATATATGAAAACATATTATTAACTAAGAGAAAAAGGTATAAAGTTTTATAGGTTAATAGTATGGTGTCATAATTTATTGAATATTTATAACTATTTTTATGATTCCATAATTTATCGTTCAAATTAACCATTCTAGATAATCACACAATGATTTAATTTATTGAAAATGGTCAGAATTAAGAGAAATCATGCTAAAAGTTAATATAATGGCCCATCATACCACTATCATAATAACAAAATAAATGAAATGGGAGGTGGGATGAAAACTTTTACCGCTATTCAAACCCAAATCTTTTAAGCTATGAATTTTTTGGTGTATCGTGATGAACATCTAAATCACCAATGAAAAGAGAAAATCACCATAAAATATTTTATGTAGAAACATCCACATTTCATCCAAGGTTCCTCTGTTCCTACATTTTTTTTTTTGAAATGAATTAGTACCATAAGATATGATATTATCCATTCTCCAATTCTAGAACCATGAGTTAATTATTTTAATTTAATATTATTTAGAAGGGGAACTAGATTAATATTGGACTCTTATCTAGATTATTGGAGTGAAGTGGAAATAGATTCCATAATATGATAATAGCTTAATAATGTAGTTTATAAGAATTATTTTCCATGAAGTCTTCACATAAGATTATAAGATAATTTCATAGTATAATTAAGAAGGATTGTGAATTGATTAGTTCCAATTATGAAAATTTTATATAATATATAATTTAAAGATATAGTTTTATCCTAGAACATAATGGAAAAGCTGAGTGGTTGTTTATTACCTTCAGATAAAGTCTCCAAAAAGAATTAGATATAAGAGACATTAATAGTAATGGTGAAATATAATTAATCAGATATCAACCAATAAATTGAAAGTAGAGAAGAAAATTGTTCTGTTCTATTTGGTAATAATAGTAGAATGATTGAATTTCAAGGGAATTATATTAATATTATGCAAAGAGAAAATAATAATAATTATACTTCATGTCAGATTTATGTGAATAATTTTGGGTGAAACATCCTTAGGTGGTGGGGTAAATGTTTTTATTGTGTAAGTGGGAGTGGTATAGAGAAACATAATGCTAAAGTTATGTGATGAAGTGAAAAAGTGAAATATTAAGTGAGAAATCTCGAAAAAATGTTCCACCCACACTCCAATGTAATTATTATAAGTAGAATGAAACTTACTCTAATCAATTGAAAAAAATTAAGGGTGAATTATTGTAATCAGTGTCATAAAAACATTAGAAATGAGACAATGGGAATCATCGTATGATCAAAACTGTAGTAGTGGTCATACAAAAGTTGTGGTAAAAGGTATATGTACAATCCACTCTAGATATATAGTTGTTTTTTTATTCTAGGTCAAACCACTCTTTTATATCTGCAACATTATCAAAGGGCATCCCATCCGCGACTAAATTATTAGATAGTGAGTTATTAGTGGAAACTCTTTATGGTATGAGGAATTGATCTATAGTATATAGTTACTCTCCAATAAAATATTTTGGGAATGTGATACATTAAATTCATATTATTATTACTCCATTTTAATTTTATGTTATTTTTTTCATGGATTATATTTTATTATATGTAAAAAGTACAAATTACAAATGATGTGAAATAACATTTAATACAATGAATCAACCTATGATAATATATTAGTGTGTGGAATAATGTGAACATATAGTTGAAATTATGTGGATGTTTTTGTCTTACTACATATTCAAGAGGTATGTTTTTATCAAATGGTTGGGGAAACTGAAAATTTGGTACATTACTATTTTCTGGGAATATGATGATGTATTTTTTATCACATTTCTAGTCTCCCCCTTAACCACAATGTCAATTTTTTATTAGATCCCATTAATGGTTATATTCTAATTTCAATGAATCATTATAGAATAAACCCAATTGAGTTACTATAAATGAATAATAAAATATATGAGAATATATACTAGGGATTAATATTCACATGCGTGCTACCACAATGTGTAACTACTATTTTTTATAATTAATGATGGGATATTGAATTATTTCATTGAATATTGAGAACATAAAAAGATTAATATCAATACCAAGTATCATTTACCAAGTATTTGTGAATCATTTTATCAAATATTTTGATCTTAATATGTTTCAAATTTATTCCTTAATTAAAGATATCAAAAATTGTGGTTCAATGAGGTTATAAAATTTAAAAACCTCTGTATGAGGTATGGTCATTATTAATTTATTGTGATTCTATTTGGACCTACCAATTCCCATTTTATCATTATTTATCTAATGAATACTGAATTTAGAGATTACCATGATGATTTTTTACTTGTATTCATAATCAATATTCATATATATTAAAGGATAAATGGATATTTTGATAATAATTTTATTATTTTTATAACGATACCAAGGAATGAAAATATCGATATGATATTTATCAAATCTAAACTGTAAATACATTATGTTTTTTCATATAATATCAAGTGAGGTAAATGTAAAAAAACATGTATCCCAAGATTAATAGATGTATTTTGCTGGGTAGATACTAAGGGGGAATTGTGAGTTAATTCCCAAGATACAAAATCAAACATCCACAATGATACAAAAGGGATTACAGATCCATTTGATAAATGAGTTTGAAGAAAATTGAATGGATATTAAGATAAGGATGGTCATTTTAGTCATAATAATTATAAATTTTAATGGAAAAGTATTTTTGACCAATACATTTGAATAAGTGAAGGAAATACGAGGTTTTCTTATACAGAATGCTGAGGTGATATATTTTTCTTATCAGCAATTAAAAATTGCTCAGAAAATGTACATTAATCATTATTTATATTAGCTATTGGTAATATTTTTGTTAAATATATGTAGGCAATATATTTTGTACAAAAAATATAGATACATATACTATTAGTAAAACAATGATGTATATATTCTGATTGAAAGAGTAGAATATACTATAGAGAATATAGATGGATTTTATCAATGATTAATATTTCTCACTTAATTACCACCATATTAATGTGATTAAGGTGGATTAATCTCTAACTTAGAAGGACCATTATAGTTTATCCATGTTGAGGATTGAAAAATATCCACTAATTACGGATTTACGGATTAAGGGTCAGGAAAAGATGAGAAATAACAAAATTACATATCCTGTATAGTTGAATGATCAACTATCCTTTCATAAAATGATTAAGAGAAACCAATTTTTTATGAGGAACTGTTGAAGATGGTGTGAAATATTCCATAGTTACAATTATTATTTTGATTGAATGATAAATTTGGGAACTGAGTATGTGTCCCATCAATAATAAAATTGAATTAGTTTCTCGATGAAGTTCATGGTTTATTATTATTATCCCATTATATAAGTAGGAAGATATATGTTGATTTAAAATTGTATTTTATATGGGAAAACATTTAACGGGACATTTCAATGTATATATATTAATGTATAGTAAGTATTCATGTTGTGTCTGAGTGAACATATTTTAAGGCGATCCAATAACCATTACTCATATATGAATTAAAATAGGATTACATTGTTATGGATTTTATTATCAAGATTAATAAGGAACCTAAAATCCATAATACTATTTGGGTTGCATTCGATAGCCTTGTGATGTATACACATTTCATTATTATCCATGATTGTATTTTTATTTATCAAACTCCAATGATATACCTTAATAATGTGGTATGATTTAATGGGGTACCATATTCTATTATATCTAATCAGAATTTAAATTTTACCTCAATGATCTAGATAATTCGTCTACATGTGTTCAATACGTGATTGATATATAGTTTTACATATAATCATCGGATATATACTAATCCACATTGGACCATTAAAACCCTATAAGATAGGGTGAGAAACTTTTCTATGTATTTTAAAAGTGGTATGGAAAAACACCTTCATTTTTTACAATTTCCATACAATAATATATTTTACTCAAGTATTCAGAAGAATACTTATGAAAAATTATATTATAGGAAGTGGGAAACTATATTGTCTTATAATTTTTTTTTGAGAAATAATGGTACTAGGACTAGATATAGGTGATGAAATAATGAATAACGTAATATACATTAAACAATACGTTGAGAAAACTAAAAATTTATAGAAGATTTATGTTTGAAATTATTAGAGAGATATAGATTTTTAGTTAATTGATACGGTATTTCTATGGATGTATAAATGGAAAATGGATATGAGATTATAAATTTTGGGAAATGTGATCCATAGATATATCAACCATTTCAAAATCCTTGACTTTATTAGGTTGGTTTATTATCACTTCTTATGTCTACAAAATCTCTACCTGTTTCATTTTGTGTTCCATGTATTGATTTTGAGGATACACATCCCTAATCTATCACATGTGTTCAAATAAGATGTTATATCACTAGATCAAGACCGTTATTATAAGGAACAAACAGATGAAATATTTAATCATATAGATAAACTTCTATAGAACAAGACAACTCTCATAGTTTATGTACTCTAGAGGAATTATAAATTTAAAGAAGTCATATGGGAACCTGAGGAGGTAATGAAGTATAAGTGTCTAAATTTATTCCATCTAAAAAAACATAATTTCATGAGTAAAATTATTATAAGGGGTTATATGTTAAAAACAATATTTTTATAATATTTTTTTTAGATAAATTCAAAGATTTTCATAAATTTATTTATACATTACACTGAGCTTGAACAAACCATGTAAGACTATTAAAATATTATTTCAAATTTTGACTATTATCAATAATCAGTTAAATTATTTGGTTTGAATTGTGATTATTAGATTATGAATATTATTTCTTAAAATCTTCCTTTTTGAAATTTAATTTTTAATTAATATTTAATAAGTACTAAGTTTTGAATATAAAAAATAATATCGTTTTATGTTAAAAGAAATATTTTTTATTGTATCATATTTTTCTATATATGATCAATCATTTTTACTAGTGAGATAGTTTTTTGAATAAATATATTTTTATTGAATATAAAAAAATGAATATTCATTCACATATCAATAAAATTTTGTTATAAGCGAGGGTTAAATCAATTTAAGGAAAAAATAGATATTTATCATAAAATAATTTTTACTGTGAGGAATATAATTTATCTTATTAAATTGAAGTAAATATTATTTATAAATCATTATAATTGTTTTTTTAGATAATATATAAAATAAAAAATATTTTCATTCATCGTATATTTATTATTTAACAAGGAATAAGAACAGGTACAATTTTATACTTAAAAAAGAATTTTTTTTAAATATACTTTCCATTTAATTTCCAATAGTTACTTTACAATGAATTTATACCACTTATATATATTTATTATGACAAAAAATCGTTCATATTTAAAATAATCATTTTTAGATTATGTAATTATCTCATTTTCATTTTTGGTTATTATTGTTTCTTTTGGAAATAGGGATGACCATGTTTCTGTAAGGTTCAAACCTTCTATTTGGTTTCTAACTGGTTTATTTGTAGAACCGGAAACAAACAATGATTATATTTTCATTTGGACCTACTTTCTAAAGGTTGGTTCCCATTAGTTATGGACTAATGATACTTAAGAATTTTCATTGGTCCAGAGGATGGGAGGTCAGACTCATCACACCTTTCTGGGTGGAATTATTGTCTACTCTAGGACTCTCTTATAGATTTGAGTTATGTTGTTGAATCCTTATTAATTTACCAAGCATGAAAATGAGTTTTTTCTTTAGATTTGGAAATCAATGATTGATATGTATGATATTTAGAGAATCTTTTCTATATAATTGAGGTTATTCATCGATAGATAATCATCCTTATTTATTATAGATTCATAGTCAATGGTATCCTTCAATACATTATATAGAAATATCTTGGTCATTATGATAACCATACTGGTTTTAAAGCCACTCAGTGGGCCACATAAAGTTTATTGCCTTTTAGAAAGACAAGCATTATTTTAGAGTTGGGATCGTACCCGCAGATGGGCTACCTACGTATCCTTGTTAGAAAAGGAATCAGAACCCACAAAGTTCATGTGACGAAGTATGAGATTTATGCATTATTAATGGTTCAAAGAGAGATGTCATAATTACTTTTACACTCTATGCTCACGTGAGTCATGCTCGGTGTGAGAAAAAAAGGTATTAGTATAACCTGACGATTGTACCATGAACGATGCAGTCATAAGAAAGGTTGTGGGGTGTACGTATGTATGACTGCCCAAGTAAATGAAGAAAAAGACTTTTAGAAAAGAATCCCAAGAACAGGGTCCATAAAGGTGTTTTTACTTTATAGAGATTTGGTATTTCAACCAGAGACTTACTCTTGAAAAGGAATCCAAATTTAAGAGGGACATATAATTGGGGCTTACTCCTGAGAAGGAGGCCCAGGTTAAAGGAAATTATGACTAGGGCTTACTAAAGAGTAGGAAGCCCAGGTGAATGGGACATTTTAATTTGGGGCTTACTCCTAAGATGGATGCCCAAATCAAAAGAACATAAGACATGGGATTACTCTTAAGGAGGATTCCCATGAACAGGGAACATGGGGCTTACCGCTATTGAGGATGCCCAAGTTAAGAGAAATTATGACCGGGGCTTACTCTTGAAAAGGAGGCCCATGTAAAGGGGACTTGAGACTTGGGGCTTACTCCTGAGAAGGAGGACCAAATCAAAATAACTACTAATAATTTCTTTTAGATAAGGAATCTAACAAAGGAACCATGGCACATATGGCTTTGAAGAAGGTTTTGAAGACTAAATATTGAAGAGGATAGATGAATTTGAGGAGGTGAAGTGAATTGGAAGGAGGCGCGCAAGTCCTGGTCTGGCGTGTATGTCCATGTCTCACAAGTATACTTGAACCACTTGAGTCAACTTGGGCGATGAATAATCCATGAAGTGATACTTGGGCGACTTTGAATTGGAGCCCTTAGTATCATCCATAAAAGATTTCAGATGTGTGGTGTGCAAGTTTCCTTGAGAGCGAAAGGCGGTGCGCAAGTGTCTTCACATCCCTTAAGGGCTAGAAAATTAGGTGTTCAAGTATTGATGAGTTCTAATACTTTGGCCTTATCCTTCCTTTTTAGAACATCCATTATATGTAAATAATTACCATAGAAGTGTTCGGAAGACTTCAGAAAGAGACTTGGGTGACCAGGGCATGAATCTGAGTTTTGGATTTTTTGGTTCCTGAAATGGGGGGCCCACAGGGGGTATTTATAGGCCACTAAGCACCTTGGGAGAAAACATAATAGGGCACACAAGTTACTTGCACGACCCATATGTGGCGCGCAAGTGACTTGAAAGACCATAAAGAAACTATCACGACCAATGCTTACATGGTTCCTTGTTCATGCATTTTTCAATTTTTTATGTTCTTCAAAGGATGACACTCTTTGTGCTTAAGGAATTTTCCTTTTACACTCATTAGACTCTGTGATGGAAAGGAGGGTCTAAAAAAGTCCCCCCTCAGAGTTGGATCCGAAAAAGGAAAAGGGATTTGACTATGAGAAAAACAAGAATCAAATTTTTCTGCGTGCATGTAGTAGACACGCAGGTATTGTTCTGGCACACAGGTTCTGGCACGCAGGGGTATGGCCTCGCCTATATATATGGACGTCATTTCACGCAAATCATTTATCTTTCAAACGTTTCTCGCTCTTGTCACGCAGGTGTATTGGCTTTTCACTCTTCCGTGCTTCTATTTGTTGTGTTGCGCTTTATCAGTCTGTTTCTGACTTGCGTTCCATTACTAGCATAGTAAAACATGCGCTACCGGATTGGACATGTGCACCATGATTAGAATTTCTCACCTTAATTTCTTATCCATTTTATTCGATTTCTTCACAAATTTTATGAAAACCCAACTTACTTAAAAATTAATAATTCGATCTTTGTTCAGATTCAATGGATCCCAAAAGAATTGGATCGGCTGATGAATTTTCTAGAAATACAATTGATGACATGATGAACATCGTTGGCCATTATTATTATGATATCAGCGACAACACTCTCCCATATTTGGCCATGTACTTAAGAAATATCATGTCAATTTCCCACAGAGCATTTACATTCATTTATATGGCCATGGTCATCTGTAAGAAGTCAACATTCTAGAGCCAAAGAACTATCTCCCGCATTCTTGGTTTCAAACTTACACCAACTTTTCTTTAGAAACTTTTTCAGTTGTAGGATCATTTTTTAATGCTGGGACAATGGAGAGGGCATTAAAAATGCATTATAGCCCTTGTGACCCAGATCTGAAACCTCATATGCTCGAGATGCTGCTGCACTTCTATCACTGTATTTTGGTTACGTTGTGCATTAAGAGTAGCTACTATGGTGTGATCTTTCAAATTTTTTCTCCATGCCATTTCTCTGCAGATATGAAAATGGCAATCGATGGGCAGATATGTTTTCCTCTACTAGTTGGTTGAGTGAAAACTATCATGTTATTAGAAACAATAACTGAAAAGTGTACTCTATCTAAATGGATCTTTACTTCTAACGATCCATTCTCAAATCTATGTATCCATCTTCCACGTCTCTTGGATAGAAACAGAGTCCCTGTCTGATCAGTAGAAAATTTTCTCAAACCGCACTAAAGAACATTATTTTACAATTGTTCCATGAAGAGCCAGTATCACTACGTCTCGTATTGTATCCAGTTGAATGAATGAATTTCAGGTGGCTGCTGATTATGCTCGGGATTCCATAAATCAAATTAAGAGTGATGTTGAAAGCCTCTTGTAATTCTTTAAAAGGAGAAGATACTCCACTCTGTGGATGTCCTTCTAACTCTTGTGCATCAATGAAAAAAAACATTCATTATCAATCATTTTTGCGTGCATGCTCTTTCTACTTTCTTTAATTAATAATACCTAAGCCAATAGACCTAGTAAGAATAGTTTGAATTTTTCTAGGGTAACACAAACAACCCCACATACATTGCATCTTTTTTTACTCAATATTGACTAAATCATACAACATGTACATGTAGCGAGATGGGACTCAACATTTGTTCAAATTTCTTTTTAAAAGTTCCCAATTTAACGAGTGCCCTCTCTTTGGTTGGAAGTTTAAAGTCATTCATATCGGACATAAAAAAGGATATTGTTTAGAGGTGGAATAGCTATGACTGATTGGATTAAAAATTGACTCAATTCCTTGATAATTTGTTTGAAAACATATTACCACATTCAAGTATGGGGGAAAACATGTAAACTAGGACCTAAGAAATTTTGAATCTAAGGGATGATAGGAAAAAAGGCCTGAAAGGAATTAGAGGATGTATTTCCTAAGAGTGAAGTTACCACTATATAACAAACCTGTTAGGGGGTTGAATTATGCAGGGCCACTTAAGGGCATTGGCTGCATAGTCAAATAATAGTATCTTTTGGCTGATAGGTCCATTATGTAGACTACTTATGCAAGGCCACCTAGGGGCATGTGCTTCATAGTTAGGCAAAAGAACTCTCAGAATTTTTACTTTTCTATTGCTAAAAATCTAGAGGAAGTTTATGGAGATTCAAATTTTACAAAGCATAGAGTTTGCTGTATGGAGAGAGGTACTTGAATATGGAGAGGATATTTCCAATCAATATTGTCAAATAATTGGATGAATATCACTCATGTGAAGGTTTTAAACAAATTATTTGAAGGGAAATATAAAACATAGACTTAAATACTTTTAGATCTTGAAAAAGAGTATGGGAAAAATATGTTATGGATGACTATTTTTTCGGATCCCTACATATTTTCGTTAAGAAATATAAGGACAAAAGAGGTTTTTCACCCAATAATGAAGTTACCACTGTTTGAAAAACCCGTTAGGGGGTTGAATTATGCAGGGCTATTTAAGGGAATTGGCTGCATAGTCAAATAATAGTATCTTTTGGATGACTGGTCCATTATGTAGACTACTTATGCAAGGCCGCCTAAGGGGACGTGCTGCATAATCTGACAAAAGAATTTTCGGGTATCAAACATTTTGTGACCAGAAGTCAAGAAAAGGGTTATGGAGATATAGAAGAATTTAAGGTTTGAAATATGACACATCAAAATGGGCATTGTCCAATGCATGAAGTAGATACACAGAACAATGATAACCATAATTATGTTGTGGTTGGGTCCTGAATTGAGATGCTGGACTTCACTACGTATCCCATTATGATGAGAATCAAGCCATACGTAGTTCTTGAAAGAAATTTTAATGTCATGTGGGATGGGATTGTAGGAGATCTTAGTTTAGGGTCATAGAGTTCAGACCATAACGAGGAATACACATTGTGTGTTTTATAAACCTAATGTGAATTAAGACCAGGGTTTTCATTCCACATTCATGTTTTCACCGGGGGACTTTCCAGCCAAGGGACTGAAAGCGGAATTTGGGGTTAGGCCAAAAGACTTGAGGCTAGATTCGAGGGATTCTCGAACGTTCCTACGTATCCCATATGGATGGGAATCAATCCATACATAGTTCTTGAAATACCCTATGTACAGATTTTGGTTTGTCCAAATGAAGGGTGAAAGGGGACTTTAATGCAATGATGGTTAGACAAATGATTAAAGGTCCGGGCATTTCCATGTATGCACGTAGCCCTTGGAATATGACATGGTTGGAGATCAATGTCAATAATGATTCCCTCTCAGGCGAGGGACAATGGGGGACTGTATAGTTTAACATCATATAGCAAGGACGATGGTGCTGCATAGCTTAGTGTCATGTAGTAGGGAAAAAGGGACGTACATAGTTTAACGTCATGTGGGATGAAGGGGAACCAACGTGAATAGATTGGTTTTGGGCTACTTCATGGATCAACAACGTATGAGATGGAGGTGAACCGACGTGAAGAGATTGGTTTTGGGATGCTCCATGGATCAACATCATATGAGATAGAGGTGAATCGATGTGAAGAGATTGGTTTTGGGCTGCCTCACGGATCAACATCGTATGATACGGAGGTGAACCGACCTGAATTGATTGGTTTTGGGGCTGCTTCATGGCTCAACATCATATGAGACAGAGGTGAACCGACGTGAAGATATTGGTTTTCGGCTGCTTCACGGATCAACATCATATGAGATGGAGGTGAATCGATGTGAAGAAATTTGTTTTGGGCTTGAACGTCGGGAAGTTTCCTATGTACCCAGCCTTGAAGGCAAGGATCAAAGTCCGCATAGTTCGATTAAGAATGAATTGGTGATCATGTTGTACTTGAGGAAAACCCGACGATGATGTTGGGACTTACGCATGGTTAGCGGCCCAGAGAGGGTGTTAGGGTTGAATCATACTCTAAGCTCATGTGACTCATACTCGGTGTGAGAAACAAGAGGTAATAATAACCCTATTGATTCACAATTTAAGGTCATGTAGGAAAAAAGTGTATTGTACAATTTAGCATCCTGTAGCTAGGATGTATTGTAATTTAACGTCTTATAAGACATGTGCACAGTTTAACGTCATGTCGGATAAAAGGTACATGGTTTAATTTCATGTTGGATGATAGAGGGACCATGCATTTTAGAGTCTTGTAGTAAGGTCTAAAGAGACCATGCAGTTTAAATTCTTGCAATAAGGACTAAAGGGACCTTGTAGTTTAAAGTATTGTAGTAAGTACTAAGGGGGCTATGTAGTTTAAGGTCTTACAGTAAAAATTAAAGGTGTATTTGTGTTACACAAAATACTTCTTCATAAATATGGCATTGGTTGGAGTCGTGATGATTTTTCCATCCATTGAGATTAAAGAATAAGCTCCATTGGAGTAAACCTTATGTATTGAGTAAGGTCCATCCCACTTTGACTCAAGATTTGTAGGTTTCTTTCTTAGTATCATTGGAGTTCTGAGGACCAATACCAATTATCCTTGAATTAATGAATGAAGATGAACATTTTTTTTGAAATCCTATGCTATTCAACTATGATATACTTCCATGTGGTGCAGGGTGCCCAATATTTTTCTATCTAATCATTCCAATTCATCCAATCGCTTTTGAGATTATTCATCTATAAATGAATGATCATAAATGGCTACTCTGAGCAAAGGTAATTGATCCTCAATGGGAAAGACTTCTTCTGTTCCATATACCAATTAATATGTAGTTGACCGTGTAGTAGTGCGGGTGGTGGTCCGATAAGCCCATAAAGCACAAAAACTTTTATCAGGCCATGATTTCATATCTTTATCCACCATATTTCGTAGTATGTTTGAAAGAGTCTTATTGAAGTCTTTTATTTGGCCATTTTCCGCTGCATGATACCGAGATGAATGGTTGGATTTGATGTTGTATTCTTGATACAACTTCTTTACCTCGGATGAACAGAACGTGGTGTTGTTGTCCGTCAATATGGTATGTGGGACACCAAATCTGGTAATGATGTTAGACTTGATGAAGCTAAAAATGATTTTGGAAGTAACTTCTTTGAGAGGTATTTCCTCTGACCATATGGAAAAAAAGTCAGTAGTAGTAAAAATATACTTAAACTGCTTGGATGTAGCCGAAGGGTATGGTCCTACTACATCCATTCCCTATGTGGAAAATGGCCATGTGTATTTACCTATAGGGAGAAACTTTGGGGGTCTATGAATGTAATTGTCATATACTTGGAATGAATGACACATCTTAGTGAAATAAACACAATCTTGTATCTTTGAAGGCCCAAAGTATCCAAGCCTTCGAATTTGATCAGACAGTCTATGTCGAGACTGGTGGGCACCACAGACTCATGCATGTACTGCTTCTTGATAGCCATTGTCTTTTCACCATCAGTACATCTGAAAAGAATTCAATAAAATCCTCACTTGTAGATAAATTTTTCTAGGTGATCTGGGAAATCATAAAGTGTAAAATTGACCACATGTCGCCAGACTTGTTATTTCCCGGCTCTTTCATGTGCGAGTGTTCCATTTTGAAGGTATTCCCTAATAGCTGTCATCCATCATGTTGTATGACCACATGGTTCAAGAATGGGGATAATTTCATAGATTTTATCTGGTCTGATTTGAATATAAGGTGAAACTATATGACGGTGGGCAATATTGATGATTGTTTCATCTCGATTTGGATCTTCCAGAGATGTGGATACATTAGCCAGTGCATCAGCTTGAGCATTTTGAGATCGTGGGACCTAAGAAAATGTCAGTTCCAAAAGAAATTTAGCCATTAACTCTCTGATGTAATAATTCAAAGTGATTAATTCTTCTTTTCTGATGGCATATTCCCCATTTACATGTTTGTTTACCAAGTCTGAATCACCTTTATCCTTTAAGTGATTCACCTGTGCCTGAAGCGCCAATTCCAAGCCCACGATGAGATCTTGATATTCTGCTTCACTGTTTGTACCACCCTCTAACAATAAGAAGGAATAGGGTATTGCTGCCTTTTCTGGGGGGAATATGTAAAATTCCTAACCCAACTTTGTTGAATTTAGGATTTTCCATTTTCTTCCCTATTGGATTTCTGGATGCACCATCAAAATATATTTCCAATTTTTGATGATTATTTTGAATAGAGAGTAATTTCTCATCAGGATGTTCAATATTTAAATATGTATCTTCTACTGAAGGGTGTTCTATAAGGAAATAAGCCATAGATTGGCCCTTTATTTCCTTTTGATACACATATTGAATATCAAACTGCTGCAAAATAACTTCCCACCTTGCCAGACGTCCTTTAAGCATTGGAAAAATAAGGATAAATTTGAGTGTGTTATTGCGAGATACCAATTGGACCTACTGTTGTTGCAGGTAGTGTCTCAATTTCAAAACTGAAAAGATTAACACTAGACATCACTTTTCAATACTTGAATATCATGTTTCTTCCTCAATCATAGTCTGACTAAGATAATAAAGGTTGTTTTCATTCCCATCATCATTCTTTTGGGAAAGGAAGGAACCCAATGATCGCTCTAAAGTTGTTACATAAAGAATAATGGGTCTTCCTTCAACAAGTGGCATTAATACCGGTGGACTCAAGAGATATTTCATGAGAATATTGAATTCTTCTTGAAATTCTTCAGTCCACTGGTAATTGACTCCCTTTTTCATTAATTAGGTGAAGGGTAATCATTTTCCTGCCAGATTGTCGATGAAATGCTGAATATAGGCCAAGTGTCTTTGAATTCCTCTCAATTCCTTCAATTCTTGAGTAGGTGACATACCAAGGATTGATTTTGTCTTCTCATGATCAACTTTGATACCATGATGGCGTACAAAAAAGCTAATAAATTTTCCTGAGGTTACCCCAAAAGCACATTTCAAGGGGTTCATCTTCAAATTGTGTTTTCGAAGTTTGTGGAATATGATTTACAAATCATCCAAGTGATTAGAACATTGTCTGAATTTAACCACCAAATTTTCCACATAACATTCTAAAAATTTCCCTAAAAAGGGTTTGATGATACGGTGCATGGCACGTTGATATGTTGCTCCTGCATTCTTCAGGACAAAGGGCATTACCCAATAGAAAAACCCACCATGAGGGGCTCTGAAAGCTGTAGATTCATCATCTTCTAGATCCATTTGGATTTGATTATACCCAGAATATCCATCCATGAAGCAAAGTGCTTCATATCTAGTTGTGGCATCAATTAAGAGTTCTGTGATCAGAAATGGAAAATCAGCCTTGGGACAATGCCGATTAAGATCTCTGAAATCAATGAAAAATCTAATTTTTCCATTATTATTTTTTAGAGGGACAATATTAGCCATCAATTTGGGATATTGACCTTCTCTGATGAAGTTAGCCTTGATAAGCTTATCCAATTTAGCTTCAATTTTTTCGGCATAAGTTGGGTGAGTTCTTCTTGCGGCTTTCTTGAATCCTCGATGTTCTTCTAGAAACCCCAAATGATGATTAGCTACATCAGGATCAAGACCTGGAATTTATATATAATTCCAAGAAAATATATCTCTATTATGCTTTAAAAATTAAATATACATTTTTTGCTCGTTAAGATTCATGGCCACAATAATTAAAGTGGGAAGTGGATCTTCTTTTGTACCAAGGTTTATTTCTCTGAGTTCATCCATAGTGGTAGAGATACATTCTTCAAATGCTGGAGGAGCATCCCTATGATGTTCCTCTTCTTCTCCAATATGTGTTACTTCTTTTGTTTCTACATGATTAGTAGATGATGAAGCAGAATTTCCATAATCAAGGGGGAAGTTAGAATTTGAACATCTTGAAGAAAAGGCTACCATTCCTGCCCCTATTGATGATGAAGGGTCTTCTTGAGGTGATAGAGAGGAGATGATGGATCGAGAATCGATATCATTATTTTCCGATGGTATTGTTATAACTTATTCTGGACTTGTTGATGAAGTACATAATTTCAGGATTTTAGGAGATGAAATGAAGACATCCCCATTTGAGCATCCATCATTTCGTGGTGAATCAAAAATTTCTACTATGCAGTCTGGCTTGGTTGTCGTAATTGACATTACGGAAGTTTCGATAAGAGTATTTGTATTTGGGTCTATCATGTAAAATTGACTGATAGGCAACACATAATCTATACTCACATGTATGAATGGGTTTACAGTAATCTTTTCCAAACCATATGGAGCATTAATTTTTTTAACCTCCTTTGTCTTGGGTACCTCCTATCCCTCTATGTGATAGAATTATACATCAATGTATTGATATTCACAAGTTTTGAATGGGGTTTTATCACCATACAATGTCCCAATTTGACCATTGAATCAATATTTGAGAAATTGATGGTATGATGAAGGTATAGCCGCATATAGATGTAGCCAAGTCCTTCCATGAAAAATATTGAAGGTTGTGTCATGACGAACAACCATGAAATCTTAATTGGATACAAGGTCTCAAAACTGAGTTCTGAGTGTAATCTCACCCAGATGTTCTGGTTCATTTTTATAATATCATTGCAAAATCAATGTAGAAGGAGATATATCCAATTTGGTGAGGCCCAATCGACAAAGTGTAAGAATAGGGATGAGGTTGACTCCTAAACCATTATCAATGAATGATCATCGGATTTCTATATCATTGACCTTTCCAGATAAATACAATAGTCTAATATGTCCATGCAAAACATCATCTTCATCTTCACCTGTAAAAGATATCACTGCATGGAATTCTGCGAGATCATTCTTTATGTGGTACACTTCAGCCGCAACAATTTTAGTTTTGAATTCTTGAGGACGTGAAAAAGCCTCAATGAGTGCATCCTGAAGATCCTTTGATAGATTCAAGGCATCGAAAATTGACAACATGGCTGGTACATGGGCAAAATGTTTCAATACATCATACTTTTGGTCCAATGGTCTGTGTTTCCTAACAGGAACATGTGGTTTCTTAGGTGCCTTAGAAGTTGATGCTTTTGAAGTAGATGCATCTTGTATTGGGGTAGGAGTTGTAAATACTCCTCACTTTGGCAGATTAGACTGACTAGGTCTATTTATTTGATGATAGGAAGAAGGTGTAACCTCTAACCAATCCTACAAAATAACTATTCCAGGACTGAATCTGCCATGTGTTGAAGAACTTTCTTGTTCCTGTTGAGCCCACGGAAGGGCTTTTCCACAAGTTTCTGCTGCATATAGCATTCTAGTAGGGGTCGGATTGGAATAGTGGATTCTGAAATATCCATGTCTTCCCCTATATCCTTGACTTCTGGAACTCCCTATAATTCCTCTGTTTGATATAGGGAACTCAGGCTCATCAATATCAAAACTGCGACTGGCATACAGATCCGTTAAGTGAATCATGTTAACAAAACTGAAAATCAACTCTCCATCTAATGAAGACACTAGTTGATGAACCATTTCAAATTGTACCCATTGGTGGGGCAGTGCCCGTGCTTTTGAATTAGATGGCATAAAATCTGCCAGAGTCAAAGACAACATAGGATTTGATACGAGCTCATATTCTTCTGACTGCTCTTCTTTCTTTGAATCATGCAGCCTCTTTAAGGATTTTTCTTCTGACAAAGGGAGTTTTTCTATGGCAGAAATAGAAGAAGGCACCATTGGTTTCTTCAATTGCGTTCATAAAATGGAATGAGTTCTGTTGATCATTTTCATGACCATCCAATCATCATATTTCTGCACATTTTTGATTTAGACTTCGTGCCACTCGCCTTATTCCTCTTGATCTGTAGTAGTAAGACATGCTACCTGGGTTGAAGAACATTTTAGTTTTACTTGTCCCGAGTCCACCATCTTTTAAAGAAGGTATTTGAAGACAAAACACTCCTGAATGCGATTCCCCAACATCTGTTGAAATGGGAAATAGTTAGAAAGGGCTTCATCTCCCTCCTTGTTCGGCCTTTTGGGCCTTGGCAACTGAACCAAGTTGTTTTCCCAAGCCGAAATGAAATAACCAAGAAACATGTTCATTTTGGAAAGAATAAACATTGTTCTTTAACACCTCAAATTATTTCTTTCTATGATATATTTGATCATCTTGATGAGACGGCATCTGTTGTTGACGCTCAGGAGGTGGAGCCCTTCGATAAGATGAAGGTTCTGAAGTGGGTGCAGGTACAGATGCTAGTTTAAGTGTAACTGTAGCAGTATATGTTCTCCCCATTCTCCTTCCCGGAGCTAATGGAATTACACAACTTATAGCCTTAGTCTCTATAATAGAATCTTTGATTTGTTGACCGATTGATGTATAGCATTGAAACCCTCCTGTGTATTTCACTGGGATCAACGGTGTGCGTAATTCATCACGCAAATTTTCCACACAGATTAGCAACAATTCTTCTTGAGGGAGTGCTAAACTTAAGGAATATGATAATCCCTTCCAGCGAGCAATGAAACATAAACTCTTTCATTTTTTCTTTGCTTATAATTTGTATGATCAGAAACTGTCAACTTTGGAAATGTTGAGCTAAATTGAAGGAGAAATCTTTGACGGAGATATTAACACCCAATATTTGACCAGGATTACAAGCTTGTATACCAGAAAAAAGCATGCCCTTGTAATGACTGCACAAAACACCTGATCTTAACTACTTCTTGTTGTTGATGAGTTTCCATCATAGGATCACAATGAGAGACAAAATGTGTTAAGTGTTGCTCTGGATCTCCTGAACCATTAAAAATTGGGAATATGGTACTTGAAAAATTTTATGGGGGAGGAATTGCATCAAAATATTCAGGGTAATCTCACTTTTCTGGTTGAATTTGTGAATGATTTCATTCCATATCTTCCAACTGAGTTGTTAATTAATCAATGGTAGTTATTAACTTTTGAGAAACATTTGGTTGAGCTTGGACCTGAGAAGGTGCAATAACTGGAGTTTGAACATGTGTGGTGACTGGTACTAAAACTGATGGTAGAACTACCGGTTGTTACTGCACATGACCCATAGGATGGGACCTATGAGGGTGTACTTGTAAAGGAGTTTATTCTTGATTCATCCCATTAACTGCAATTAATTCCCTTGACTGACTGACTCCTTCACACTTAGGAAGAAGACTACCTTGGAGTAGTTATGCATTCATCCTCTTTAACTCTTTCATTTCTTCCTCTTGTTGTGTGAACCATTCCTCTAATAAGAGTGATTGGCCTTCACCAAAAGAAGGTTGGAATGTAACCTGACTTTTACCCTATTCTTTGGCATTTGCCTTTCTGAAGAATGGAAGGGAATTGCCCGAGGAAATGTCTTACCCATGGGCGGCCCTCTGTCTTCCGGTTTGCACACCTTCTTCATTTATTTCTGTGTATACTGCTTCTTGAATAGGAACTTCTTCATCTGATTCCTCTGAGTGAACCTCATGTTCAGGGGGATCAGTGACAATAGAATTGATGACATTTATATGCATAGCGCATTGAATCCCCTCTATCAGCATTTCTGCGATACTGTCTTCGTCCATTTCCTTTATGAGACATTGCCTTTTGTTGAGTTGATCCCTTAGGAACTTCTTGATGAACTGTAATTTGGAGGGAATCTCCTAATAATTCGGCTCTCTGTTCCTCTTGTGGCTTCTTCCCTAATCGAGAGAAAACTCACTTTCACTGAGGAAAAGATTGAGGATTTGAAAAAGTCCCCAGTCTGGTGGACAGGGGTTGTTCCTGCTTTTCCTACTCAACTCCTTGAATCCCATTTGTTGATCCCAAGGGTTGGGCTAAATGAGTCCCCATCCTGGCAAGCTGAGGTAGTTTTTGAGCTGCAACATATGAAACTTTCTTAAAATCTCCCCGGATTTTGCAGACATTAGTACCGAAACTGACCTGATGCAGCAACCTATATCAACTCAAATCACCTGGCTGAAATGTCTGTTGGATGATTTATGACACTTCTATCACATTATTATGCGCATGATCTAAATGAGAAGCATGTTCAATATTTTCATTTGCTTGATTCAAGATTAATTCTAAAACATTTTCTTTGTATGCCTGACTTTGGGAAGAACTAGTTGAGGCTTGTTCCTGAGCAAGCCTTTGACTACCCACAAAACCAATTGGATGTGGCCGAATATGGGCAATAACATTGCAGGAGACCATTTTTTCGGTCTTTGTTGACTAAAGAGTACAGTGAAATGCAGTGCTCCAAGAACACCCCATCCCCTGATATGAATACCATATGAGGCATTGGTAATTAACTAGTGCAACTTTTATAGTGTGCCAAAACATGCACGTTGAAGGGATCTCTACTGCTTTTCAACCTTTGGATGTAGAGAAACTGAGAGAGATGCCAAGTCATTTTGGCGTTGTAACCCTTCTATAATCTTAACATGATTTTCATATTCATCATAAGATAATATTTTCTTTTTTAAGTGAAAAAGATATTTCCACATGTTTAGATGAATATTGTGAATATAATCTTCCATAAAAATTTCAGGAATATCATACTGAGGGTCTCGCAAAGGCCAAAACATAACTGGTACTTCACCTTTCTTCAATTTTTTCTTATATTCAGCACTTCCTCCTTATCATTAGAGGAAGATTCTTCTGCCTGATTAGACCAAAGCTGGTGCTTCATTGTTAGTTAATCAGATTCAACAATATTGGTAAAGAATTCATTTATCAAATTAGAATATTAATGACCCATTGGTGGTTCGGAGAATTACTTACATCCCAGGCTATCTTCTGATTGAGATAGTATTTCACCTACTGGCGGTATAGCATCAAGGATGACTGGATTCACATTTTAATGTGCCTCAAGATAAGTGGGATTTTTTGTTACTTCATTTTCCATTCAATAATTTTCTAGGCAGTGAAAATTACTACTACAGAGAGGAATTTCACATCTAAATTCATCATCATGGGGAGGACCACCATGGTGGGTTACAACAAAAGATGAAACCTTATACTCATTGATCTTCTGGCCATGTAGAGGGTTATCGTGGCTCTCATATAAAGATGATACATCGAGATCGACCAAACTGTCATGAAGCAAGCCTTAATGAATAATTTTCTGGTGAATACCTTTAGAATTATTGTTACCACTATAAGGAAATAAGATAGTAGAATCTTGAGTTGCAATAGATAATTGTCTGAGGGCTTCAACAACTCCAGCATCGAGCAAGGCCTTATTATAGATTTTCTCTTTCTTTCTTGACTTTGATGGACATATCTTTTTCTTAGACACCTTCTTACTCACTTTAGAAACCACTTGTTGTTGAAAGTGGTTATTACGGGAAGGTGTATGTGCCTGCCCAGGAGAAATGGTCAGGTTAGGCTGATTATCTCCATTCAAATCAGGAGTATGTGCCCGTCTTGATTGTCTATATCACATTGGCGAGTATTCCCCACAACCCTCCTAAACTGGGACAGAGGTGTGAATCTGTTCCATAGAGACATGTTGATGAGTCACTCTATAGATAGGGATAGATTTATGATTCCTTTCCTTTGATGCTGTTGAATTTTTTGTAATATTATGATAGGCATCTAGAATATGGGCAGGGATTTGCTTCTGAACTTTCACCATTGTCAGAATGTACATGGTGACCTCAACTGCCGGAATAGTAATATACGTCCATTCCATTCTTGGAGTAGGTGTATGTGCCCGCTTCGGTCCTCCTTTTCCTGTCAATGAATTCCTACAGTACTCATATTTGGGGGCAGAAAATTGTGTCTGCCTCATGCTTGTCATTGGAGCTTCCCAATTTACATCTCAGGGTGCTACCAAATGAGATTGTTGGTTAGCCTGATGAATTTATGGTGTATGTGCCTGCTGATTGTTCCCCACCACATTTGATTGGCGAGTTTCTTTGTTTGTAGTAAGATGAACCTACTGACTAGCTGATGAATTATAAATAGGTGTATATGTCTGCCTATAATACAATTCCAGAATTTCCTGGCGGGATTGGCGTGTTACTGCCAGACGAGTCGGCTGGGCAATAACATTAGGACAGACAAGTGCATATTCCCACATGTTGTTTCCCATCAAGTAGGTTTGATGGACTTCTCCAAAGGGTGAAGAAGTAATAAGATTCTCCCTGTTGACCAGATTTCACCTCTAACGGTTCGTCTTGCATGCTCGAGTCTGAGGAACCTGAGTCGAACCCCTAAGGTTGATACCCTCATCATGTTGAGGGTGCACTACCGCATGAGCCTGGCGGTGATTGTTGATGGGATCCCTCAGGAAGGACTCACGTCTTCTTGAATTAAGGCCTTGAGTGAACTCTTCATTCACCTCCCTGTAATATGGGAGGGACTGGTTGTTGGGTTTTGGGGATAACGACCCAAAACTGTTGGAAACAGTGGTTGGGACCACATAATTCTTGACCACTGGTCGTCACTGTCTGGGAAAATAGGGTGAGTTGTTAACTTGGAGGGCTTTTCGAGTGGCCTCCAGAGTCAGAATGGTACCGTTTTGATGGTATTCCTTAACCAATTCATTGGAGACCCAACGTTGAAGATGATGAGTAGGTGATGTCATCCTTAGAGAAGACGTGAATCCCGCAGGAGTAGTGGTCGAGGCATTCATAGGTGTGAACTTTAAAAAAGTCGTTTCTTTAATGAAGAGAGATCTTGGAAAAGCGTTCCTATTTGATATAACAGACATAATCAAGATAAGGTTAGCCAGAAAACATCATTTGGATGAGAAAATATGTTGTTGATTGCTTTGATGGCACTCACATTCAGTTAAATAGGGGCCTAACAAATAAGTAAATCGTCATTTACCATGTTTAAGGATTCATGTCGGGTTCAGCATTTTTGTTTCTTCTAGAAATGGGGATGACCTTGTTTTTTTAAGGTTCAAACTTTCCAATCAGTTTCTAATGGGTTTATTCATAGAACTGGAAACATCCAATGATTCTATATCCATTTGGACCTACATTCCAAAGGTAGGTGCCCATTAGTCATGGACTGATGAGACTAAAGAAGTTTCATTTGTCCAGAGGATGGGAGGTCAGACTCATCACACCTTTTTGGGGGGAATTATTGTCTACTCTGGGACTCTCTTATAGATTTGAGTTATGTTCGTGAATCCTTATTGATTTACCAATCATGAAAATGAGTTTTCCATTTATATTAGGCAATCAATGATTGATATGTATGAGAATTAGAGAATATTTTATATGTATTTGAGGTTCTTCATCGATAGAGAATCATCCGTATTTATTAGAGATTCTTAATCAATGTTATCATTCAATACATTATATAGAAATATCTTGGTCATTATGATAGCCATACCGGTTTAAAAGCCACTTAGTAGAGCACTTTAAGTTTATTGTCATTCAGAAAGCAGGGATTATTTTAGAGTTGGGATCGTACCCACAGATGGGCTACCTACGTATCCTTGTTAGAAAAGGAATCAGAACCCACATAGTTCAAGTGAAGAAGTATGAGGTTTATGCATGATTAATGCCTCAAAGAGAGATTTCATAATTAATTTTACACTCTAAGATCATATAAGTCATGCTCGGTGTGAGAAAAAAGAGGTATTAGTAAAACATGACAATTGTGCCATGAAAGATGAAATCATAAGAAAGGATGTCGTGTTTTTGTATGTATGACCACCCAAGTAAATGAAGACAATGAATTTTAGAAAAGAATCCCAAGACCAGGGTCCATAAATGTGTTTGTAATTTATGGAGATTTTTAATTTTAACCTCGGACTTACTCCTGAAAAGGAATCCAAATTTAAATTGGACTTATGATTGGGGATTACTCCTGAGAAGGAGGCCCAGGTTAAAGTGAATTATGACTGGTGATTACTCCTAAGAAGGAGGCCCAAATAAAATGAACTTAAGAAAGGGGATTACTCTTAAAGAGGATGCTCGTGAACAAGGAACTTAGGGATTACCCCTAATTAAGATGCCCAGGTTAAGAGAAATTATGACTGGGGCTTACTCCTGAAAAGGAGTCCAAGGTTAAGGGGACTTGAAACTTCAGGATTAATCGTAAGAAGGAGGCCCAAATCAAAAGAAAATCTTATAAATATTTTCAGATAAGGAATCCAAAAAAGGAACCATGCAACATGTGGCTTTGAAGAAGGTTTTGAAGACTAAATCATGAAGAGGAGAGATGAATTTGAGGAAAGGAAGTGAATTGGAATGAGGCGCGCAAGTGCCTGGTCTAGCGTGCAAGTCCTGTTCATGCAAGTATACTTTTGTGACATGAGTCAACTTGGGTGATGAAGAATCCATGAAGTGATACTTAGGCGAAATTGAATTGGAGCATTTAGTATCATCCTTAGAAGAGTTCAGATTTGTGGCGCGCAAGTTTCCTTGAGAGGGAAAGGCGACATGCTAGTTTCTTCACTCCCCTTCCTGAGCTGGACACTTAGGCGTGCAAGTATTGATGATTTATAATACATAGGCCATATTTTTCCTCTTTACAACATCCATTCTAGGTAAACAATTACCTTAGAAGTGTTCAAAAGACTTCAGACAGAGACTTGGGCGACCAGAGGTTGGATCTGAGTTTTGGATTTTTTTCGTCACCGAAATGGGGGGCCCACATGGGGTATTTATAGGCCACTGACCACCTTGGGAGACAAAAGAAAAGGGCACACAAGTTAGTTGCGTGAACCATATGTGGCACGCAAGTGACATGCGTGACCATAAAGAAAATTAAACAACCCATGCTTACAAGGTTCCTTGTTCATGCCATTGTCAATTATTGATGTTCTTAAAAGGATGACTCTCTTTGTGCTTAAGAAATTTCCCTTTTCCATTCGTTAGACTCTGTGAAGGAAAATAGCGTGAAAAATTATTAATAGTAACCATTGTAAATATTTATTACTACTATAAAGGTTAAAAGTTTCAATGGAAGTTATAAAAAGTGAATGGGGTAAAAATAATATAATTCATATTTAATGAATGGTTTTCCATAACATTTCATCTCGTATTTTAACTTGATCTAATTTCGTTCAACCTTTCATAATAAGGAAATTAATATCTTTTAATATTCTTAATAATTACATGTGTTCCACTCCCCTCAATTGTCAAAGTGAAACTCCTCTTCTATCTTCTTCACACAACTTGATCCATTAATCTCATAAAATATATAAAAAACAATACCATCCCATCAACCACTCCCTCATCCTTACATGTTTTTATTTCAAAAATACACATCTCTAAATCCATATAGTTCTTTTTAAAATATAAGACTCGAATAAGAGGTAGATGATCTTGCTGACCATTTTCAGGTTTCTATATCCTTATCCTCAAAAAAATAATCTATAAAAATCCCTAAATAATAAACCGATTATAATTAATATAATTAATTTTTATTTAAATTGTATAATAATTTTATATCCCCATTATATTTAGTAGAATATTAAAACATATATCATAATTGCATATGGATTAATATCTCCATGAATAGATGCATTTTATTTTTTAGTCCCACATCAGTTGAATTGATATATGGATGATTTTTATAGAAATATGGTCATAATACTTTTAATATCATGAAAATACATCATTATAAGATCTATATAAATTATATAATGATGGGTTTTGAAAATTTACTATGATTGAATCAATCTTATGAAATCAACCCCTCAATAATAATAGTTGTGATGCATGTTAATTGGTTAAAACTAGTGGTTAGATAATAAATCAATGTCAGCATCATGATTTCCCATCAATATTTGAACCTAAAATTTATGATTATGCACTAGGTGATGAATGTTGGATTATGGGTGTGCAATAAGATAATAATAAATTTTAATTGAACTAGGTTGATACATTATTTTAGAGACCAAAATATATTCTAGTACATGGACCAAATTTTTTTTAATAATTATGATGAAACTCGTATTTTTTGGGAATAAAAAAAACCTTTTTTGTAAGGGTAATTTTTCAATAGGAACTTATAGACAATCATGATAATTTTTGTGTCATTACCCAAACAAAAATAAAATAGAATTATACTATATTTTATAGAACATCCCAATATTACATTATTTCAAGAGGATGATACAATTTTGCACATTAACTAATATTTTCTAGGAGTTGTTTTTTGTCAAAATCCCTCATAGATTTAAATATTCATAATACAATTTATTTTATTAAAACATACTAAATAAATTTATAGTCATAAAAAATACACATGAGTTAGGTATGGTAGACTTACCAATTATATACATCAAATTGGGTTGTTAAAGGATGTGTAGATACAAATATTTTTATAAATATTGTTTTGAAATACCCCAAAATTTTCCATATTTATATTGATGATTTTATCTTTTATTTAACTCAATGGAAACTCTTCGATAATATTTATAATCTTAAGAAAAATGAAAATAAAATGATCCTGATTGTATAACTCTACCACACCTTTCATATTAATATTTCGCATATATGGATGGAAATATCCTAATTCTGTAAAATAATATTTTATATTTACTAGAAGATTTTTGTTTTTAAAATTCATCACCTATAAGTACTCTGGTAGTTGGTTCTATTAAACAACATATTTATTATGCTGTTAAATTTACTGAACAAAACAATGTAATGATGAATGATTTAATTTATACTTTAACATACCAAAATTTGGCAAAAAATTAATCTTTTAGTATGTAGATATTTAGGATTTCAAAAAAAATGTAATTTTATTTAAAAGTGGTTAGACATAATTTCTATATATTAAATGAACATTTGAAATTATTCTATATTTTTTTCCTAAAAGTGATTTTATACTTAAAAGAATCATATATGCAGAATTTTGGGGAAGTGTAATTATATAAAATATCTACTCTCAGGACATATTATTTCTTAGTAGAAAAATTAGATTTATTGTCTAGAAATGAGTAACATTCTATAGAAAATTCCTATTGTAAAGCTGAGAATGTAGTAGCAGGAATATAATGTGGTCATTTGTTGTGGATGAAACACACACTCAGATATTTTGGTTTCAGTTTCACTCAAAACCATATTCATTGTGACAATATTATTTAGATTTCCATATTAACAAAACCAAAAAATCAATCATGATAAAATAACATAGATGTATGAACCCATTTTAATACAGTTTAAACAAAAAAAGGTTATGTAGTTATAAAGATTATCAAAACTGAAAATAGTCTAACAAATAGATTTTCAAAACACGTTAATTTAAATTGTTTTTAATTAATTAAAAATGTTTTGGTAATGATCAACATAAACATATCTTTAATCCCCTTATTCCTGGATCGATTTCTTTACATTGAAAACTCATTGAGAAATTTGTAGGATATCTATATTTTAATAAAATTTTCAATTGTATTCATTCTATTACAAAGTGTTTGTCATCTGGTTCTCAATTTTTTTATTGGTTTCAACATTCTATTCTATTGGTTTATCAATTATATTAAATCGATTTTTTAATTTTTATTCCTCATCTTCTCAATTTTATTTTATTAGTGTATCAATATTATTTAATGGATTTTTGGAATTCAGTTCCTCATTTTTTAAAATTTTATATCAGTAATTTTTATTTTTTGTGTATTACATTCATCGAATTAAATATTTAATGTAATAATATATTGGAAAAATTTTAATAAAATATTCTTCTATTAATTTATATAAAAACTCTGAGGGTATTATTTTTTATAACGTGAAAAATAATTCATATCAAGTAATTTTTATTCATTTTCATTTTTCCTTTTTTTAAACCATTTACCAAAAGAATTGATGAGATTAATTCTAAAAAATAAATCATGTGATGAATTTTTTCAACATACATTTTAGTAAGAATCATTCTAGATCATTCGTAAATGAAATGATTACGTTTTTAGAATTTATCCTTCCCATATACCATTATGATGTATATTTATATTTATTTTCAAAAATTACATGAACATTATTTCCTTTATTATCCATTTTTAAATTTATTTCCATCACACATTTCATAAAGATATAATAATAGAAGAAGTTTAATTGACTATTTTTGAAGTTGTAGTCTTTATCTGTTGTAATTATGAGATCATTATGTGCAAATTTAAAAGATTTTTTAAAATTTATAAATAAATGAGCAATTAAGAATGGAAGTTAGACAGTATTCATCTAATATATATCATTATATTTATATTATATTAAGTAATGTGTTATTTGTAGTATGATTATTGAAATGGATTTCATCTATTATAGAATAAATCATACTGATATTCTATAGAATATAGGAAATGATACTGTTCATAATAAAAAATTATCATAAAAAGAGATCTCACCATTCATAAAAGAATGTTCATTCTTGAATAGATGTCGAGAAATTTTATTATATAACTATTTATAAATAGTTGTTAATAATCTATAAGTGAATGAGTAACTGGAGCTAACAAAATATATGGGATACTATTTCATGTAACACATTTTATTTTAATGTGTTGAAAGAATAGTGGGAGAAATATTCTCACCTAAAATTTATATGGAAAAATCTGGTAAATACATATCATAATTTCAATTTTCATGACTATCCATTGAATTCTAAAAAAGGCGATATTATTGATCCAATGACTCACTTTCTTCCATTATTTTTAAAATTTCAATAATCATATTTTAAATCAGATGTAACTGAGTTTTTTGAGTTGTTTTATTAATGTGTAAAATATATCTAGTAATTGAGATTCCAAATATAATTTTATAGTTTTTTAATATTTGATAATATAATAATTCCGGAAAGGTTACATTAAAAAAATTTAAAATAATTTTTTGTGGTCCTAAATAACTTAATTGGTAGATACACTTTGATCTCACCCTAAAAAGATAATGTTAAAATTAATTGCACTACAATTGATATCAAAGATATCATAACTCTAACAATTCGTGTTTATTATAATGTCACCCAAAAATAGATTCCTAGCATCATGGGGGAATAATATGTTACATTAAAATTTTATATGAATTTATCGGTTAATATTGAAGTATTTATTATCAATTTCCATTGAGAGAGAATCCAATCAAAATAATGTTTATCTTTTTAAGAATTGTTTCAAAGAGCTACTATTTTTTTTACAATGAATATATTTTAGTTCTTATTACTATAGTTATTTATTTACTGATCATATATTATTAAGGGACTTTGGGGATTAAAATATAGATCTTGGGTACATTCTTTGTGTGGAAGATATATTTTGAAAAAAGGTCTAACTGATAATTTCCATTGATACAATGGTAGAGTGTTCGAGGATCGAACACTATACATATCGAGGAGTAAGGGTTTGGGTTTCTAGGGATAGAAAGCCCAAATAACTTCTAGAAAGATTAAATTTTGGGATTACTTATATTAGTTTTATCGATAGACATACCTCTAAGGACAAACTATATTGATTTAAATAACATTATTTTATGTATTGTTTGGTTTGTTATCCAATATTCCTTGTTTCTTTATTATATATTATTCACATAAAAATTCCCACTTTCTAAATTTAGGATTAATTATTTTCCTTAATAAAAATAGTTTAAATTTAAATGAATATATTTTTTTATCAGATATTTTTAAAATTTAGATCATTCTATTTTCCACTATGTTTCAAGTATTTCATACAGTATATATGTATGTGGCCAAATTTTTTTTAATTATATAATTTAACTGCTTTGGTAATTTGAAATATTATTCAACTTAATAGATGTGGATAATAAAAAATTTATGTTCTATTTATAATTAAAATGCACCCACTCATGTGTTTCCTTTTAAATATTATCATGGAACAACATCATTATCATCATATTGGGTTATTAAATATGTGTAAATTATATATAAATACATAACCAAGCATTTAAAATAAACAAATCATTATACCCAAGTAAATATATTTTAACATTTCTTTCTTAGGTAACTCATATAATAAATATCATTAATCATTGAAACGCAATTGAAAAAAATTACAGATATAAATAATTATAAAAATATTAATAATAAATATTTGATGGAATAATTTTTCAACACATAAATAATAAATAATTACATATTTTCAATATAATTAATCATAGAATCTTTTTAAGAAATGACAACCATGATATGATAATTGAAATATATTCTAATCTCTTGTGTTTCTCCATATATTTAGTTTCTTAAAAATATAATAATTAATCATAAATTAATATTTCATTTAATTATAATAATGGAAGATATAATTTATCTCAGAATAATTCCTTGTGGTAAAATTATTCTACCACATGAATACACCCTTCAAAATTTTTTATAATTCTTGGATCTATGAGTATCTCAAGAAATTATTTATCCCTAGTTTTCAAAAATAATAAACTATATTTCAATTGTTTAAAACTGCATTAATATGGAAATTTATTATATGTTATGGCCACATAAATATTATTTTCCCACATGACATCTTATAGAATTATTTTTAAAGAAATTTGATAATTTTATTACTCTAAATAGGCAATTATACATTCAATAAACAATATTCATTAGATAGATTGACAGGAAAAAAAATAAATTTAATATTTTGACAGTGGGATTACATTTTTTGTACATACATAATCAAAAAACTATAAATAATAATTTTATTCCACTCCAAATTTGAGAGATCTAAGAAAGGTATAGAAAAAGATATAATTTTTTTATATGGATTTGTATTCCTAATCCTCGTGGTGGAGGACTCCCAAATATTTATACTCAAATAAAATTTTCCAAAAATAATGAAAAATTTTAAAAAACGAATTTTCTAAGAACAGAAAAAATATACTTTTCACCCACATATAACATCTTGTGGGAATATAATACAATAAGTATAAATAAATTAAATCTCATGGTTTTATTAGTTTTTTGTGTCCCAAAAAACACAGAAAATCTTTTGATGGAGCCTCATTAGAATACTAGTGGGAGATTTTGTGTTCTCCCAAACACTTTTTACCAATATACTCCCCTAATTCTTCTAAAAGCTATTATTTTACAAAAATAAAAAGAATTTATAAATAAATAAATCTTAATTTTTAATTTTTTTTAAATCTAAAAAATTATAGTTGTGAATGTTATCTTAACTACATAAATAAGTATGATTTTTTGTTTGATGATTATATAAATAATGAATTTTATTGGATAAAAAGACGATCATCACAACATTTATCCTATATAGACTATAACAATGTCACTGACTTGATTTTATGTATAGTGACAAAACATTTCAGTTATTAGTATTACAATCCCAAATGGGGGAAAGATGTACATAAAAGATTTTATATTCATCATAGAAATATAGTTTGGACTAAAAATTATAAAACAATGGAAAAATAATTTCTTACTATTATATTTTATTTCTACTAATTTTGGAATTATTTCTAGGATCTAAAGTAGTAGACCATTATTACCATTAATCATTCTGATACATTTTGAATAATTTATATGAATAAATTTAACCAATCTACTCAATGATTCTTTCCCAAAAAAGTAGAAAATAATAGATTACATTGATTTAGATGATATGCATATAATTCCTTAAACCTAAATTGATTACATCATAGAAAATATATCTTATAAAGAAACATTTATCAATTTGTATCATTATATACTCTTTAGTACAGAACCCACATATTTTTATTTTATAGTTATTTCTCACAAATGAAAAATTATTTCAAATATTAATTAATAAAAAATATAAATATTTAAGAGTTTATTTATTTATTATATATGAGTTTTCCTATAGCATAAGTATATTTTTAATGACAATCTCATTAGAATTTGTATAGATTACTATGAATTTATGATATATAATTTTGTTTGATACATTAGAAATTAATGGGTTTTTAAATGGTGACTTATTGATAATTTTTTGAAAATGGGGATTATAATTGTCAGTGATGACATATTAGGAGTATGGTGATCTACTTAGTAGTCTGGAGCATAGTAAATGGATATTTTTTAGTCACATTCAACTCCCAATGGTTTGGTAGTTTTTATTTGGATGTATATATTAATTTAAATTAAATAACATTAATATTTGAAAATTTTAGGATTTATGAAAATTGATTCTATAATGTTTATGATTTTTGTATTTAAATATTTTGATTTTAATTGATAAATTTTGAATTAAAAATTTTAAATATTTGTTGTTGTAAAAATTGAGTGATAAAAGTGGTCAGTTAAAATTAAACCTAATGAATAATTTACTTTTTTACAATGAATACATTTAATCATTATTAAAATGTATTGTTCCAATTATTTTGGGGAATTATATTTCAAGAATAGTTATTTTAATAGTATGAATTTCAACTCTTGTGTATAAATTAATAACCCAATAGGGTTTTTTTGTATATATAAGTATTATTAAGATCAAGATATATATTATATAAATTTTATTTTGGAGGAGAAATACTTAATAGATGTGGGTCATATTTGGTTTATAATTTTAAACAAGGATGAAATTATTTTGAAATTAAATGGTGTTGTATTGATTGGATTGAATTTTATATGATTAAATTATATGATTTTGTAATTAAACTTGTGTGATAAGCGATTAAATTATTTAATAAATCTTTTTAATATAATTATAGGACATTTTATTTATTTTGTTCTGTACTTTTTTTAAAATTTTCATTTTATAATGTATTTTTTTCTTCGAATTAGAATAATTGAATTATTTTGGATTGATAATGGGTATAGATATGATGTGGGATTTATTGTAAACAAAATGTTTTGGAAATTTTTTTTGGATGAATTGGTTATATATTTATATATTATTACTTATTCTATATAATAATTTTTGGGTGTTCTAGTATAATGTATAGAACTATTCTACCAATAGAAACATTTCTGGAATAATTCATTTATATTATAATTCATATATAATAATTAATCAATTGGGGAATTAATATTCGTACATAAAAATATGTTGTTGGATAAAGGATTGCAAGTATCCTCCTTGTCAAAAGTAGTTGGGTATTTTATAATCCCAATAGAATAATTGTTTATTTATTCAGATATCGTGTTATTCATATTAACTATAAAATTGGGGGTTGTCTAAATAATTCTATTAGTGTAAAAGAATAAATGATTTAATTTTTCATTATATGATGATATTCAAAAATATAATGCTTGGATTGAAATATAAATGTATGTATAATGGCATAATAAATATTAAATAAAATTATTAAAATTGAATCAAAGTGTTAGGGATTTATTGTTATATGAAATTAAAGTCAATTTAATTAGTTTGGAGTATATATGATAAAATAATTTTTATGGATTTATAATTTATATGGGAATGTGTAAACTATGTTAGATTGTATTAATTAATTTATAATGATAATTATATGGTTAATATGTATATTATTTTGTTTTTTGACATGTAATTATCATGTTGAAGAGTGTGTATACTCCAGGCCATTGATTTTGGATTTAAAACATAGTTTATATTCTATGTTATTTGTTAATGAGATATTTCTATAAAAAGGTATATTGACATTCATGTTATTTATAATTGATTATGGGTTTTATGGTCTGTTTCATGTAAATTATGGGTTTATTAGAAGGTTTTTGTATATAATAAGATGATATGTCATGAGAGTGATCATTACTGTCTCCCCCAATGTTTTTATTTTTTTTAACTAAATAGAATGAAATTAATAACACCTTGATATATAGATATTTTTTTGAATATTTTATTTTAATTTTTAAGGATACAATTTATTTTTTGTTTTAAAATGATTCATAAATTAAATAAAAAATAAAAAAACAAGACCATATAAGTATAATTGAAAATTGATTTGTAGAGGATTATGTCACCATAATTATGTGTTTTATGATTTTAGAGGTTTTTGGGATATTAAATATTAAAAGGGAATTGAATAGAGCATTTTTGTGGACAAATAATGTTCTATAACTACATTTCAATGGTTAGGTAGCATGAATTTTAACCTATGAAACAATGAGAAATACATCTAATACATATTCAATGTCATAGAACACCATTTTTAAAACATGAACACTAACCAATCATATATAATGATGGATACAAGGGGTTTTAAATGATTTTGTTTATTTTTGTAATTGTATGTGAAGAAATTTTTATCTTAAAAAAATTATAACATCACTCTCTGTGGACCCAAAAGACCCACCTAGAACTATGTTCATGATTTTATATAATAATTACTCATTAAAACGATTTATATAAAAACTCATCAGAATGATTCCATCTCTTTGGTCCCCGCAAGTTATCAAATAAAATATTCTGGAATGGTATATAAATCAATCATTAAGATAATCCAAATAATGTGCTTTTAGGACAAAAATTATTATGAATACATATAAATATTCAATAAATGTATAGGCAAGATAATTATTGGTCGTGTTATAAAAATTTATTATTAAGAATTAAAATATATAAGTGCATGATTTGATAATATAATAATAAATATTTAGCGATCTAATTTATATAAAAATATTGGAAAAGAAAATGAATTTAAATTTCGATGAATATAACTTTTTATTAGAAAAAATTATTTTGTTCCACATCATGCTACAGATGGATCTATGGTACACTAATAATTGATTAGTGTTTTGTGGTAAAATATGTTAAAATTAATGATAGTGAGTTTCATATATTAATGTAGTACACCTGTCACGATCCGTCCTTGGGGCCCGTGACGTGACTACCCCGAACCCGCCTTCCATAGGCCAGGGGTTGGTGACTAGCACCAAAGACGTAATCCTGATAAAAGGGTAGGCATTGCCTTTTAAAACTGTAACACACACAAAGTCTGAACACAAGGTGTATAGGCAACAACTAAAAATAAACAAATATTAAAACTGAATACAAATGTGAGTGCAGAAAGGAAAGGGGCCGGAAATACTAGCCCAATAGTAAAGTACAACTACAGAAAAGTAAACAACAGATACTGAGTCGTCCTTCAGGAAACCCATCTGAAAGGTGGGTAAAGATGACCTCCTCAGAACCTCAGGCTCGTCCATCCTCTCCATGTACGTCTTGCCAAGTGGTCCACCTCCAGGTACCGTCTAGCTCCACAACACTCTGCCTCGATCAGTGTTGTCTGTCATCTGGAACCAACACAACGAAGTATGGGCATCGCCCGTGCAAGGGTGTGTATAACGATACTATGTAGGGACCCCGAGACCCCGGACGGTCCCCCATAATTCACAAAGGATAAACCACTAAAGGAAATATTCAATCACTAAGTATCAACCAACCCTACTTAGGTATATGCTAATAAATATACCTAAGTTATCTATTATAGTTCAACTCCAACTCTCGAGCCCATGCACAACCCAGTCCACATAGGAAAGTAAAGTCTATCACATTGATGATAATGATTGAATGTCAAGACTCTGATCGTACATTTATACATCTTTATTATTGAAATATAGGTGATCAGTTATAGTCACCGATTCATCTAAGCTATTGAAACCACGTAGGATCCATGTACAGAAGTCGTCACTGTCGAACCCACATAGGATCCAAGTATAGTAGTCGTCACTGCCGAACCCACGTAGGATCCAAGTAGAGTAGTCATTCCTGTTGAACCCACATAGGATACCAGTATAGTAGTCGTCGCTTCTGAACCCACGTAGGATCCCAGTACAATAGTCGTCGCAGTCGCAACCAGCTCTAATGTTCCCGCACACAGCATGCTTGATTCTGGGAGGGTCTGCTCCTCGAGTGAAGGGGTCGTTACATCAACTATCACGAAGCACAGATTTGATGTACCCCGAAGTTCCGTCTCATCACAAGGAACCCAACGCGATAGACTAAGCGTGAATCGGACGCCCGGTCTGAGAGTTATTTCTTTTTCCGTTCCAGGGGTCCGGTTGGAATTACGCGCGTTCTAAACCAGGCCGTTTTCCAAAATTTTCCAAAACTAACTTAAAGTATCGCAAAAGGGCTTCCTCGTCGAGAGGATCCCTGTGCCACAGATTCGCTTCAATCGGGCGTCCGGTTTAGAAGATATTAACGTTTTAGCAAAACAGGCCCGGCCCGTCAAGCCTAGTGGGCTGGCGGGTCGGCCCGACCTAGTTTGGCGGGTCCGACCGGGCTGGGGGTCAGCCTAGCCTGGTGGGGCACGGGCCACCCGCAGTCCCTGCACGGGGTTGCGGGCCGGTCCGGATCGCCCTACGGCGCCGAGAAACACCACCCCGACTTGTTGCCCGGCCGGCTAATGCCGGCCGGTTTGTCCAACGCGAACGGCCCGAGTTTGCGGGCTGCGGTTCATCCGCACATAGCACCATGAGGCGCCTCAGTCATCCCCGCTCGGCTGGCAGGTGACCGGCCAGTTCACCCTACAAAGCGGGCCCCACAGCGGGCCGCGGTCTTTCCACAGTGCAGCACCAAGTGGTGCCATGGTCTCCTGCCAGGACGGTCGTAGCCAGCCGGTACATCTAGCAAGATGCCCGCGGATGCGGGCCACACCTCCTCCACACGGCATCTGTGGGTGTCGCGGTTCACTAGCCTTGCCGAATATGGCCGGCCAGTTCAGTTCATCCGAGCGGCCTGCGGATTTGGGCCACTGTTTCCTCCACTCGACCGATATGCAACCGTCTCCTCTTAGCGTCGCCGCCTCTAGTCGCCGCCACCTCTGGTTGTCGCTGCCAAAATATTCAAGAACTAACAGAGGGTCATCGGGCCATGTTCGTTCAGCTCGTTCCCACCGCGTTAGTTGATAACCAAAAGCCGAAGAAAAATAAGGTATTCAACGATGAATGTGGTACAATTTTATTCAATTAAAAATGATCATAACTCCCTACCTCGATTTCATGAACGTTGCACGTCGACGAGCCGCGGAAGTCGAGCATCGTGGAAGTCGGTCATCGCGGAAGACGGTGTTGTTCGGTCAACGTCGGAGGGAGAGTTATTGTTGTTGGCGGCGTTCTTCATGGGCGGTGACTTCTCCCTTGACGCGGAGGAAGAATAAAGAAGAAAGGTGCTCTTTGTGGGCGTCATTTTTCTTCATCGAGAGAGGATGTCGTTCTTCATTGGAAGAACTCTTCCTTTCCAATTCTCCCAAAGCTCTACCAACACAACATGTGCCAACCCAAAATAATAGCTTAGGATATTATTTTATCATCACGTTCATTTCAAATTAATTCAAAAATTAAGGGATCCAATTAATTAATTACTCATTAATTTAGAGTGTGTTGGCACATTCATGAGAGGAGGGTCGAATGTGGAGAGTTTAAAATTTAAAAGAAAAGAGGTGGCTACATTTAATTCAAAGATGAGTTAAAAAGGAGTTGAGGGGAGGTGAAAGGTTTGAGGTCGTGTTGGCCCCACCACACATTATCCTCTCATGAGAGGTTATGTGGGGGTGGGCCCCACCCCCATCATTCCTCTGGAGATAATAACTACCAACAAAATAAAATATGTGTTACTACACATTTTTATTTAATTTCTAACTTTTAGGTAGAAACACAAAAATTAACATTCAACCTGTACAAAATGCAACTGCGGTAAAGGTCCCCTTAAGAGAATACTGGTGCTGCGAGATCATTGGGGTCCTCGGATTTCAATTCCGAGTACTAGTTCAAAAGATAGAAAAACCCGCATTTATATTTACTGAACATACCTGAACAAAACTTCAGTAATTGATTTCGGGCACACTGGGCCTCAGAATCAGGCGCTGTCAGAAACTATGGTCTCGTAAAATTCCAAATAATTTACAAATAAAATTTCTATGAAATTTTCGAGTCTTAACATTCCCACACCTCCGGGATTTACATCCCCATAAATCTACAACACACACTATGGAAACAAATGGAGGTACTGAGCATGCATCTGAGCCTCTTTCTCCCATGTGCTCTCCCGTAGGTTCCCATGCTGCCAGCGAATGCGCACCAGAGGAATCGACTGTCCTCTTAGGACCCGCTCCTATTGATCCTTGATCTCTAATGGAACCTCCGTGAAATACGCCCCATCAACGACGTCCAGCTCCCCATTTTCGATGATGTGGTATGGGTTGTGCACGTATCTCCTCAGCTGAGATACGTGGAAGATGTCTTGAAACTGGTGCAACTGAGGTGGAAGGGCCAGGCAGTGTGCCACCTCGCCTACTCGGCTGATGACCTGGAACGGCCCAATAAAATGTAGATATAACTTGTCATCTCGGCCAAATCTCTGTAGACCTTGTTGAGGTGATACCCGTAGAAAGATGTGGTCACCATCCTCAAACTATAGTGGTCTTCATCTCCTATTAGCATAAGACTTTTTCCCGCACTGTGCAGTCTTCATCTGCTCCTGGATGATCTGTACTTTCTCCGCCGTAGCATGTACCATCTCTAGTCCTACAAGTGCTGACTGCCCAGGGTCAGTACATCACAGAGGTGATATGAAAGGTAGGCCATATAGTTCCTCTTAAGGTGCCATCCCGATGGTGGAGTGGTAGCTGTTGTTGTACACAAACTCTACCAAGGGTAAGTGATCTTCCCAACTATGATCAAAGTCATGGACACATGCACAGAGCATTTCCTCAAGATTCTGAATAGTCCTCTTAGTCTGACCATCTGTCTAAGGATGGAAGGCGGTGCTCAAGCGAAGCTGTGTCCTAAAAGTCTCATGTAACCCCTTCCATATCCGGGGAGTGAAATGAGCATCTTGATCAGAGACGATAGTCGATGACACACCATGAAGTCGTACGATCTCTGGAACATAGAGGCGTCCCAAGCTATCTACTAATCCCTGCTCTCTGATCGGTAGGAAATGGGATGACATGGTGAGTCGGTCTACGATCACCCAGATAGAGTCATGTCCTCTAGATTTACGTGGAAGTCCTGTCAGAAAATCCATGGATATCTCATCCCACTTACACTCTGGAACCTCCAATGGCTGAACCTAGCCTGCTGGAACCTGGTGCTCCGCCTTCACTTGCTGACAAGTGATCCGTCGTGAGACAAACTCTCCTACTGCCTTCTTCATACCTAGCCACCAGTGCTGTCGTCTGAGGTCCTGATACATCGTCGCCACTCCTGGATATACTGTTAGCGGGGAAGTGTGGGACTCCCTCAACACCTCCTCCTGTAGTGATACTGGTACCATGGTACGTTCTCTGAAGAGGATGACATGCTCCCCACCTTCAAAAAATCAATTAGGTTCCTGCCCTGAGGATATGTGAGCAAGTCGCGTCTCACAGTCAACGTCCCCACGCTATGACTCTCTGACTTGCTGAAGGAGTGAAGGAGTGACTATGAGACATTGTAGAAAGGCAGCTCCATCTCTATCAACAAAGGATATCTGCAACGCGGCCAGCTACTTTGTCACCACTCCTAGCAGCTGAATTCCCGATCTCCTCCTGAGAGCATCTATTACAATGTTCCCCTTCCCAGGAGTATAGACTATCCCGAATTCATAGTCCAGGAGGAACACGAGCCATCATCGCTATCTCAGGTTCAGGTCCTTCTACGAGAAGATTTACCTGAGAATCTGGTGGTCATAGTAGACTATAAAACGCTCATCGATCATATAGTGACACCACATCTTCAAGGCAAAAACCACTGCTGTTAAATCCAGGTCATGGGTAGCATAGTTTTGCTCATGTTGTCTCAACTGTCGTTAACCATACATGATCACTGCTCGCTGCTGCATCAGGACACACCTGAGTCCTGTCCTTGATGTGTTCTAGTAATGTACGTACCCTACACCCTCCTCTGGTAGCCTCAAGATGGGTTCACTGGTCATCCTTTACCTCATCTCCTAAAAGCTCTGCTAGAATCTGTCTGAACACACGAAGGGTTTCCCCTTCTTTGTCAAAGCTAAAAGTGGTGCTGCATCACTGGAGAAATCTGGCACAAATCTTTGATAGTATCCAGCCAGACCTAGGAAACTTCATACCACCTTCACACTCCTGGATGGCTCCCAAGAAAGTACTGACTCGATCTATGCTGGGTCCATTGCAACTCCATCCTCTGAGATGACGTGTCCCAATAAGTGAACCTCTCGAATCCATAACTGGCACTTCAATAGCATACCATAAATCTAGTGCTCTCAGAGTGTGTCTATTACTACTCGCAAATGGTAGTCATGCCCATCCTCAGTTGTCGAGTAAATTAGTATGTCTTCGATGAAGACTACGAAAAATCAATCGAGTTAAGGCTGGAAGATCCTGTTCACGAGACTCATGAACACTACTAGAGAATTGGTTACACCGAAGGTAATAACCAAGAACTTGTAGTGGCCATACCGACACCTAAAGGTCATCTTCTGCACATCCTTGTCTCGAAATCTGAGCTGGTGATAGCCTGACCTGAGGTCTATCTTCGAGAACCATCTTGCTCCCTTTAGGTGATCAAAGAGGTCTTCAATACTTGAGAGTGGGTAATTGTTCTTCAAGGATACCTGATTCATGTGAAGGTAGTCAAAACACAGTCACAAGCTCCCATCGGCCTTTTTGGCGAACAAAATCGGGGATGCCCAGGGTGAAACACTAGGTCAGATAAAACCCTCCCCCTACAAGTCCTCCAGCTGTACTCGTTTCTCACGAGGCTCGGTGGGAGCCATCCGATATGCCGGAGTATATATCGGTGATGTCTCAGGATACATGTCAATATAGAAGTCTACCTATTTACGAGTAGGTAGTCCTGTAACATCGTCAGGAAAAACATCCGCGTATTGATCCACCACAATAGGAAAACTCAGACTCCGCACATTAACCGCTCCGAGTATGAGACTAGAAAACAGATGTGAGATCATATTCCCCCTCCTCTGCGTAAGTATATCCTACGCTGCAAAGGCTCCCTTCTCACCGGTGAAGGTGAACCTAGTCTCATCCGTGCGAAAACAATTAACCTTGCACCAAATACAGTCAATCTAAGCATGAACTATGGATAACTAGTCCATAACCAAGATGACGTCGTAAGGCCTCTACGTCACAACAAGAAGATCCTAGCCGAAGCTCTCTCCACCTAGAGTAAGCCCACACTGTCAGCACCATTGTGTAATCGTCGAGTCTGCTCCCGTAGAAGTCTCTAGCCGTAAGGATCGAGCCAACGGCTCCATTAGGATCTCCGAGCTCCGTAAAAGGGCAGCGGAAATAAAATAATGACTCTCACCTCTGTCTACAAGTACTGCAAAAAGGGTGGAGTAGACATAGATAGTACCTTGAATCATCTCAGGTGTGCCGTGGTCGTAGGCCTTGACTGCCTGGAGTTGTTCCTATCTCTTTCCGCCAGCTCCCTGTGGTTGGGGTGGACCTCCAGGTGGTGGTGGTGGTAGTCCCTTGAAACATCGTCCACCACCCATTTCTCGGCCAGCTCCTCTGCCACATCTACCTGCTCCCAGAGGACCACCACAGTCAAAACTCTGCCTCTACCTGGGAGGTACCTCTACTAGATGCTGCTCATCTGCATGGTAGGTTGGGCAGTCTCGAGCCATGTGACCCTGCCCGCCGCATGCATAGCACTGCCTACCCCTCGAATGGATGGCTCTGTTTCGTGTTCCCCACACAACCGAATCTATATCCTGAGGATTCCCACCTAATGGTCGGGTCTGCTTGGACCTCTGCATCAACTGTCTACTTCCGGCTGCAGAATTCACTGCCACATGTCGTCCTATGGTGGGTCTCGCCGCTGTTGACTGCTCACCTAGAAAAATTTCCACTATAAGGGCTCGCTCTAGCACCCCCGCCTGTGTCGGGATGCTTAGGGGAATCGTCGAATCCCTAAACCTCATGCCTGAGTCCCATCTCGAAGGTCTGGGCCCTAAATAATGGGTCTCGTACCATATCTGTGGAGTAACATGAGAGTTCGGGGAACCTCTCTGAGTACTGAGCTACAATCATGTTACCATGCTGTAGATGAAGTAAATCCTGAATCTGCACCGCAAGAAGGTTCGCTGGAAAAAACTCCTAGCAGAAGAGACTCTTGAAATCTGTCCAAAGTAATGATGCCTCATCATTCACCTGGAGCATCCAGCTCCACTATATACCTACTATTACATGCATGAGACTCGCGTAAAGGATAACCATAAGGTCAGCCAGTGTCCCTACCAATCTGAAAACTCTCACGATAGCCTCCATCCAATCCTCAACTACATGTGGGTCCATCTCTCCTCGGAACCTGGGCGGCCTCAGGCATTGGAACTCGTGCAACGCACTCAGGTGGTGTGCACTCTCTATTACTGGGGATGGTGGTATCAGTGTCCCAATGGTTAATGGTGTTGCTGGTACCTCCGCTGTGATGGGGCCCTGCACTGAGGCCTCGTCGCTCGGTGGGCTACAATCTCGTATGTAACTCGGAACCCTAGTTGGCTGCCTTCAGGGGGCCATCCTAAATAGAAACAGGTGTTTCAAGGTCAAAATAGTATACCTGGTTAGATGACAGAAAGTAATCACAAGGAAAACATTTTCAAAGTAAACACACACGCAATCAGGGTTTTCATGAACTGAGTCGGAAATCAGAGGTCAGGGTTCTGGTTTATGGATTCCTTGGCCGCTACACCAACACCGGTTCCCCTAAATAGATAACCAAACCCTATACACTTAACATTATTTCTTCACAGAAAATAATAATCAGATTCCTGAGTTCTGCGGTAGAACCGACTCCTCTGATACCAATTTGTCAAGAACCATCCTCAGGGCCCGTGTCATGACTACCCCATGCCCACCTTCCATAGGCCAAGGGCTGACGAATAGCACCAAAGGCATAATCCCGATAAAAGGGAAGGAATTTACATTAAACCTGTAACACACACAGAGTCTAAACACAAGTGGTAGAGGAAACAACTAAAAATAAACACTGAGTAAAACTGAATACAAAAGTAAGTGATAAATGGAAAGGGGCCGGAAATACAAGCCCAACTGTAAAGTACAACTGCAGAAAAGTAAACAGCAACTACTTAATCTTCCTCTGGGAATCCCACCTGAAGGGTGGGTATATATGGCCTCCTCAGCACCTCAGGTTCGTTCTTCTGCTCCGTGTACGTCTTGCCAAGTGGTCCACCTCCGGGGACCATCCAGCTCCACAACACCCAACCTCGATCAGTGATGTCTGTCATCTGCATCCAACACAACGAAGTGCGGGCATCACCTGTGCAAGGGTGAGTATAACGATACTCAGTATGGACCCCGAGACCCCTGATGGTCTCCCAGAATCCAAGAAGTATAAACCACTAAAGGAAACATACCATCACGAAGTATCAACCAACCCTAATAAGGTATATGACTATACATATACCTAAGTTATCAATTACAGTTCAACTCCAACTCTGGAGCCCAAGCACAATCCAGTCCACAGAGGGAAGTAAATTCAATCACATCGATGATAAGGATTGAATGTCAATACTATGCTCACATAGGTATACATCTTTCTTATAGCGATAGAGATGACCAGTTGTAGTCACTGATTCATCTAAGCTGTCGAACCCACATAAAATCCATGTACATAAGTCATCACTGTCGAACCCATGTAGGATCCAAGTACAGTAGTCATCGCTTCTGAACCCACATAGGATCCAAGTACAGTAGTCGTCGCTTCCAAACCCACATTGGATCCCAGTATAGTATTCATCCCTGTCAAACCCATGTAGGATCACATTACAGCAGTTTTCGCAGTCGCAGCCAGCTCTAGTGTTCCCGCACACAACATGCTCAATTCCGGGAGGGTCTGCTCCTCGAGTAAAGGGGTCGTTACATCAATTATCACTAAGTCTAGAGTTGATGTAACCCAAAGTTCCATCTCATCAATGGGAACCCAACGCGAATCAGACGCCCGGTGTGAGAGTTATTGGATTTTCCGTTCTAGGGGATCGGTTGAAATTATGATCATTCCAAACCCATCCATTTTCCAAAGATGTCCAAAAATCACATAGATTATTGAAAAAGGACCGCCTCATCGAGAGGATCCTAGTTCCGCAGGCAGTGCATCAATCTGACATGCGGTCTAGATGATATTCGTGTTTAAGTGAAACGGGCCCAGCCCGTCAAGCCCAGTGGGCTGGCGAGTAGGCCCGACCCGGTTTGGCGGGTCCGACCCGAATGGGGGTCGGCCTAGCCCCATGGAGTGAGTCCCACCCAGAGACTCAGCCCGGCGGGTCCGACACATTTAGGGGGTCGGCCCAGCCCGATGTTGCGGGCCAGTCTGGCTCACCCGGCTATGCCGAGCGGCATCGCCCCTCCCTGCTGCACGGTCGTCCTGTTTTTTTGGCATGAGCGGCATGCAATTTTGGGCCATGATTCGTCCGCATGAGGTGCTAAGAGGCTCTGTGGTCTTCCTTGCCTGGCCGGAAAGCGGCCGGCTGATTCGCCCTAAAAATGGCCAGCACAGTGGGCTGTGGTCTTCCCACAGTGCAGTGCCAAGCGGCGCCGCATTCTCCTACATGTCCGGGCACAAGCGGCCCGCGGATGCGGGCTGCACTTCCTCCGTGTGGCACTTGCGGGTGTCGCGGTTCACCAGCCCGGTAGGCTTTGGCGGCCGGTTCGGTTTGTCCGAGCAGCCTGCGGATGCAGGTCGTGGTTTCCTATACGAGGTTGGTGCATGACCGCCGCCTCCGGTCGCCACCGCCTCTGTTTGCCACCACCTTCGGTCACTGCCACCTTCAGTTGTCGCCGCCAAAATATTCAAGAACCAATGGAGGGTCATCGGGCCGTGTTCGTTCGGCCCGCACCCTCTGCGTTAGGCTATAAAAAATGGCCGAAGAGAAACAAGGTATTCAACGATGATAGTGGTATAATTTTATTCAATTAAAAATGATCATAACTCCCTACCTCGATTTCACGAACAATGCATGTTGACGAGCTGCGGAAGTCGAGCGTCGCGGAAGTCGGGCGTCGCGGAAGACGGTGTCATTCCATCAACATCGAAGGGAGAGTGGTTGCTGGTGGTGCCACTCTTCGCGGGTGGTGTCTTGTACCTTGACGCGGAGGAAGAAGAAAGAAGACAAGCACTCTTCATGGGCGTCGCCATTCTTCATCGAGAGAGGACGTTGTTCTTCGTTGAAAGAACTCTTCATTTCCAATTCTCCCAGAGCTCTACCAAAACAACATGTGCCAACCCAAAATAATAGCTTATGCTATTATTTTATCCTCATATGAATTTCAAATTAACTCAAAAATTAGAGGATCCAATTAATTAATTGCTCATTAATGTAGAGTGTGTTGGCACATTCATGAGAGGAGGGTGGAATGTGGAGAGATTAAAATTTAAATGAAAGGAGGTGGTTGCATTTAATTCAAAGAAGAGTTAAAAATGAGTTGAGGGGAGGTGATGGGTTTGAGTTCGTGAGGGCCCCACCACACATTATCCTCTCATGAGAGGTTATGTAGGGGTGGGCCCCACCACCAACCTCCCTTTGGGGATAATAACTACCAACAAAATAAAATATGTGTTACTAAACATTTTTATTTAATTTCTAACTTTTAGGTAGAAACCCCAAAATTAACTTTCAACCTGTACAAAAGGCAACTGCAGTAAAGGTCCCCTTAAGAGAATACCGGTGCTGCGAGTTTATTGGTGTCCTCAAATTTCAATTCCATGCACCGGTTTAAAAGATTGAAAAAACCACACGTACGTTTACTGAACGTACCCGAACAAAACTTTAGTAATTGATTCCTGGCATACCGGTCCTCAGAATCAGGTGTCGTCAGAAACTGCGGTCTCGTAAAATTCCAAAGAATTTAAGAGAAAAATTTCTTTGGAATTTATGGTTCTTCACATCACCCTCCTTCCAAGTCAGTATTGAAGTAGATAATTAACCCTATAACATTCCATCAATGAGACACATAGTGGAGACATGAACCTGTGGAATAGATATTATGATATGGAAGGAATTACCTTTATATATTGGAAATTAAAACACATTACCGTTAACATCAGTAACACAACATCATTGAATAACTAAATGAACTAATAATTCAGGGAATGTTATTATACCCAAAACAAAATCTAAATAGAAAACAAGATAAAAAATGACAATTCCAAACATACTCACCCCAAAAAAAACCTGAATTGAAACCATATAAACTTCGAGTATCCACTACATTATTAGAGATAATATGGGAAAACATAACCTATAAATAAATCTGGAACATAAAAGATGATATGGATTATGTGTCTGTCACACAATACTTAGTAAGTTCCTCTATAGAATTCCAAATGTCATTATGATGGATATATATATATAATCCTCTAAAACTGAATAAATATAGGTACATTTTTTCACATCCCAAGGTAATTAATACACATACCATAATTATACAGTATCAATATACATGAAATAATTAAAATCATATAGGTATAACTAATCACCAAAAATAATAATGTTACTAGGACACCCACAACCCATTTCTCTTTGAATCAACCACTATGTTAATAAAATTTCATTATAAAATATTAAATCTCTGATGTAATGGTATAGATATTACAAAATATACTCAATAGAATGAAATATACATGGGAATATAAAATAACACATTTGTATCATGAAATTTCATTTTTCCATCCAAAATAACATGGATTTTGGGATCTCCCTAAATCTAATACGATATGAACATTAGATCTGATGTAGAATAAATCAAGTGGTGGTCATATAAAAAATGGAAAATTCATAATCAACCAACACTAAAATGTAAAATACAATAAAATGATAAACTATGAATTGACATGAAACATGGTCTCATCTATTCACAGTGACAAATTTCCAAAACCTATCTCAAATTATATCTATTGTTCAATTAAATTCAATAGGCACAGAACAATATTCTATCACTTTAAATATCATCCCCTTCACAATTATGTCTATATATATCAGCCCATTCACAATTCATGATTATATTCAAATGGTTACCAATTTCATGAAAATTATAAAAACTCTCCCAAAAAAGTGTTGTCTTATTTGTATTGATTATTAGGATGTACATACCAAATCCTTTAGAAATATGTAAATCAATGGTTATACCATATGATCATGAAATTTCTTATGTGTAAAAACTGGTTTTGATTCTTGTTGTTTGGAGTGGATAGACAAGAGGGGGGGTGAATTGAGTTCCAATAAAAATTTCGGTTAAAATTATTTTTCTTAAAATCCCCCTATTTAAAAAAAATGTTAAACTGTAGTTAATTTATTAAGAGTGTAAATGTTCAATTATTTTCTCTAAGATTGATTAGGTCTCAGTTAATTTAATCTGAAGATTAAATTTACTTTTGAAACTAACTTTCTGGTTTAAAATAAGTATAAACACTTGATAACTTAACAATCAAAGTAATTTTAAAACAAATTATATTTCAATGTAGTTAGCAGCAGAATATGAAATATATATATATAGTATAATTATAACATAAACTAAAATGCACAGAAGATGTAACCAAGAGGTTCAGTCTCAAGTAGAGACTTATTCCTCTCAAACAATTTATATAAATTGATCCACACCCTGGACTGGGGTAAACAACATTACAATACTGTCCAGGTCCAAAGACCTCTACCACAATTCTACGTCAGAAAACAAACAACAGATCACAGCTGTCCAAGTCTTACTTGACCTCTACTGCTATCCACAGTGGGATACAAAGGAGTTATAGAGTTTTAATGAGGATTTATGAATCATCTATATTAGCTCAGGAGACAGTATGTGTAAAATAAATAGGGTACACACACTACTAGAAATATAAATGAGAGAATCACTAAATTAAGCATGAATGAGTTTAGAGAATATTTAGTGATTGGATGTGCAGATCTGGACTAGTTTGATTGGTTAGAAAAGCTTCTGAGTCCTCCTCTGGTTTTTTTTTCTGAAAAACAGAGTGTCTTTTTATTCCTTAGTTCCAAGTTTAGCTTATCATCCTGAGTTCATGAAGTGTTTGTTTTAGTTCTTCACTGAAGATGTAGCTTATTCTCTATTCTAGAAAATAATTTCTTTGTGTATGTCTAGTGTTCTTATAGTATGGATGTAGTCTTGCACGAATGAACCACGTTTCAATGCTGTTGAGCTCTTATTTTTTTCACCCTTTGTGTACATTCTTAGTTCCTTGATTCTCTCTGTATCATTCTATCTCTATGTTCCCACACACTTTTTCGATCCTCCTTCTTCTCGGTCTTTTTCCTTCCCTTTTATAGATTTCAGCTCCGGCAAAAAGGTATGATTACTTTTATGCTTGGGTACTAGGTGGGGTTCCCTAACATGCAAACAAATATCATTAAATAACATTAACTGCATTAAAAACATCAAATGTAACCGTTATCTTAATAAATAAATAGTATAGAGAGTATAGAGTTTGACTGGTTGGTCAATAATTTGTAGTCTTCTATTGATAGATGTGTATGGTGGACTTTGTGTACCAGTGACCTTCTATCGGTAGTTCTGTGAACTTGTATCGGTAGCTCTTGATATCGGTAGCTCTTAATCTGTGTATCGGTAACTCTGTACATATCGGTAGCACCTTCTATCGGTAGACTTACTCTGTTGGTAGACTTACTCTATCGGTAGCTCGGTAGACTTGTCCTATCAGTGACTATGTCCATCGGTATCTCTTGGTATATCGGTAGCTCTGGTCTGTCGGTAGCTCTATGTATTGATGACTTTATGTATCAGTAGCTTACTTAGTTATAGTGATTATGTGTATCCGTAGACTTATGGATATCGGTAGCACCATTTTGTACTATCAGAAGACTTATTCTATGCTTACTAGTGGACTTGTACAGATCGGTAGCTCTCTGTATCGGTGACTATGTCTATCAGTATACTAGGTACCGGTAGCTCTGTATCAGTAGCTATACGCAGATCAGTGACTAACACTTATCTGTTTTATGAAAAACATATCCGATTGGATTATAATTAATTCAAAACTTTTCTAAAAAAAATAAAAACATTGATTAAGATATTTCAAGGATTATTTTAATATTGTTATCATCTTGATAATAGAATATCATAGATAGAGAGAATTAGAATATTGATTAACATTAATTGGGATTACCAAACTATGTGAAAGCATAATTGGGATTATAAAAACAGGCGAGGTCAACAATCAACCCCTTTTTGATAATCACAACTTATGATAATATTGTTTTAAAACAATGATTAGTTGTATTAGAGGATATATCATTAAATGAAATTATCTCAGAGAAAATAGTATATTATAGAACATAATATATTAGAGGTAAAATTAAATGCAATTATATCAAAGGTAAAAGAAATGATATCAGAGGGGCAGAGCATGGTAGTTCCTCCTTAGATAATATTGCTCCCCCTTTGAGAATATTTCTCCCTCTTTAATACTTTGATTAAATTTCTCCCCTTTTGTGATAATCAAAAATTGGGAAACAAGAAATAGAAAAAGGAACACAATGGGAAATAAATGAAATCCAATTGTATTATATGTTGGAAAAAGGTACATAGAAAGAAAATAAAATACAAGGGATTTCATTCAAATATCTTAGCCACTTGTTCAATCCACATCCTCAATGTGAGAGTTCCCTTTGGATCAGAAGAGGATTCAGACTGTGTAGATGCTGGAGATGGTTTAGGAATTCCGCAAATGATCATAGGAGGCTGAGCCATAAAAACTATGCCTGGCCTGTACTGAGGAGTTATTTGAGTGATCATAGGTGTAAGGCTTTGAATGGATTGGGCTGGAGTCATTTGAATAGTAGAATTAGCAGAGGTAGGGGCAGGTAAGGCTGGAGGAACAATCACTGGTCAAGAATCAATATGTAGGAAAGGCAGCAAAAGATTTCTAAAATCCATAATTATTCCTCCTCCTCTCTCCATAGCATATGTGAAGTCGTCCTTGTTCTCCATGAATTTTCCAAGGCTGGAGTCAATTCACTTAGTTTTCTGACTTGCTCTCTAAAGGCTTGATTGACAGGGGGTAACTTCAGGTTTTCCAGTTGAATTTTGAAGTGATTTTTGAGTTGATGTTTGGTGTAAATCTTTTGCAAATAGGAGTCCACCTTTTCTTTCACTTATTTCTGAGAGGAAGAAGCTTCTCTCATATAGTTTTGGATTATCTTCATTATTTCTCTAGCTGAATATCTAGTAGAAAGCACAACTTTTCTCAGGTCAGATCAGTCCACTGAGCCACTGGTTGAAGCTAAACCATGCTCCTCCTTCATCACTGCTCAAATCTGATCTGCATCCATTGAGGGTTTAAAAGAAACTAAACCAATAGTGAAGGTTACTGATTCCTTGAAGTTTTTGGTTATTCCACTAATAATATTTTGTTCTTGGGAATCATGGGTTTTGACAAGATCTTTCATGGAAGTTTTAAAACCATTGAACACTGAAACCATCTGGCTTACAACACTTTTGACATAGGATATGTCCTTGTCTGCTTGGGATTTTGAACTCATGTAAGAGTCTAAAGAGATAAACTATTTCTTTAGAGATTCAACATCTGCTTCCAGTCTAGAAACTTGAGTCTAGAAATCTGTAACTCTTTCCACTATTTCTGCCACAAAGGATGATAAATTACAATCGAGAGAGGGTTCAAAATATTTTTCCAGGTTACTCATCTCTTCAACATAGCACTGCTTCAACTCAGTAACAGAATCACTAAAGGACTCTTTCAGCTCATCCTTTAAGGATTCAAGATCAGCTTTGGTGATCATATCAATAGGAGAAATTATAATAGGTGCTCTTTCAGAGGCTATATTGTCTACTGAGTTAGTCATAATTGATTGGATTGATGACACCAGTGAAGCTTCCATATTCCTTGTCTCTTCCAAAAAACTATCCTTAAGATTTTTCTTCAAAATATCCTGGTCATTCATTCTGACCACATCTTCAGGTAACAACTCAGACTTAACATCATAAATTATTTTTGCTCTATTGAGAGATTCCTCATTATCAGAATCAGGATAGTCTAATCCACAGACCAAAAAACCCAGTTCTTTAGCCCAATCCTCAATATCAACAGCCACTGACACACTTCCAAATTTGGTTTGATTCTCCCCCACAATGGGTGCCATCTCTTATACACAAAGGGAATTGTCAACAGGTCTTTCTTCTTGAGGAGAATCTTCTACTATCAATTATTTCTCTACAACAGCTGGAGGGTCCTTTGGATTAGGCACAACTTCATCCATTTATCCTACTACATCCTCAGTAGGCACAACTGAGCTTCCAATTAATGGACTCAGACTTAAACAGATAGAATAAGAGGCTTCAGATTCATTCTCCTTTTCTACTTTATGCTCAGGGACTGGCTGTTCTTCCTCATCAGCAGGAGTCACTTCTTCTACTAAGTCTTCCTTTTTAGAAGATACAATCCTTTCAGTAGGATTTGGAGGCAAGTCTGGATCTCTTCCATCATCCATAGAAGTCTCTTCTTCTTCAGTCTCATCACTATACTCAGGTTCTTCCTCATCAGGTCCTAGACCTGGATATAAGGCCACAGCCTTAAACCTTACTTAATCTTGAGTTATTACAAGTTACACATTGAGGATCTTTTCAGGTTTAGAGTTTTAGATAATTAGATCATGAAACATGCATTACATTCCACATTTAAACAATGCATGTACATAAAAGACAATATTCATTCTTCCCATCAACGGAAACATATTTAAAATAAAACACGGATTCTTTCTTGACACATCCTTGACACTATAATCACATCATGTACCTTTCCCTTGATCTGTGAAAAACATTTCAAAAAAACTTGGGATGAGCATAAAAAGCTCAGTAAGGGTTATAAAAATATGGAAAGGAAACATGAGTTCATATATACATAAGAATGAAATCATAATTTACCCATAAAACATAGGCACTTTAACATACCTCATCAAACCATGAATAAATCAAAGAAATCATAAGACATAAAGGTAACTTGAGGCATTCATAACATTCTTAGGTAGGGAGTAACCCTCTTGGTTACGTTTGGAATACCCATCACAGTATATTCCCTAAATCTCTTCAGAGAAACCTTAACATTTCACTCCTTCGCATTACCTAATGAATTGGAGAGCTATATCGAGCTCACCCGCCCTTAGTCTATCACGGAACCACCCGTCTTCATAATAATGCCCAAGAACCTCAACATAATCGTATCACATAAAACATGCATAAAGGAAACATAAAATTTCCACCTTTCAATCACAAGATATCAATACAACACATTGATATAAAAACATTATGAAAACCATTTTCAATACCAAAATAAAAGAAAATTAAAACATGGTATTTATTTTTCTTTTAAAAAGAAGGTATGGCTTGTAGAGGAAGCCGAAACTAAAATAATGGTCACGGTGGCAGAGAAGTCGTTGTCGCTGCATACGTACGACAAAAATATTCCATTTTGTCCTTTAGTAAAATGCTTCGTATAAAAAAGATTTCTTTTGGATAAACGTAAAAGTCAAAGGGGTTTATACACCATATAAAAGAAGGTTGTGTATAAAACAAAATATGCCTCAATGAAAGGAGATTGAGACGAAGTCCCATACAAAGATGGTATCCTTGGATTAAGGATAAATCAATTACATAATTATGTGTGACAAACTAATACACCAAATATAAGTGAATATTAAGTGTAAAACAATCAGAGGTTATTCACACATATTCATAGAATGACATATTCAAGGAGTACAAGCTTATCCCAAAGAATCGAAATTGGGTTAAGAAGTTCCCTTGCAATAATTAGACAGCCTAACGGCATCACTTCAAAATTCAGAACAAGAGTTGATGAGAGATAAAAAGGGTATCTCATCACATGGACATAAAATTTACATCAATAAGGATATAGAAGAACATATCCCAAAATAATATTATGTGAATTAAAAGACATAACAAAATAAGTCTTTTAAAAAGAGGAGGGTGAAAGGTTCCCTTACCGACATGGGTATCTTTTGAAACATACGCCCCGTGAATGAAGGACAATAAATCATCGATGTAAATACTCAAAAACCAAAGTATATTTCACAAAGAGTAGAATAATGGGCATTACATACACCACTCAAAGGAAATTGTGGCAAATGTAGCATAAATATCATGGGAATAAAAGTGAGATGAAAAATCCCTTACGAAAACTCAGCAGCCTAACGGCGCCACATAAAACTTACAAAAATGGATTGATGAGATCAAATAGGGTATCTCATCATATTAACTTAAAGTTTATAGAAAGTGGAATATAAAATTACATCCCCCAACATAACAAAGATGAGCTTAGAAGTAATGACATAAAAGAGTGTACTTAAAAAGAAAGAGAGGAGTAGGATCCCTTACCTCGGGTCCGACTTGACTCGATCATTCTTTAACGTCCTGAATAATAAACTTGAGTTAATTTACACTTTATTGAGAAGCTTTTTCTAGTTCATTATTCCTTTTAGATCACTTATTGTCATGTTATAAACATTATGTAATCATTTAAGTTAATAATATTTGTTTTGTCGATATTTGGTTCTTAAGTCGAAAGTGGACTTCTTACAATTACATGTTGTTCGTGTGGTCAAAGGTTCTTTATATCCAGAATGAAATTCCTAATTTGGATAGCATATATATCATATATATCCAGCATATACATGTATTTATAATATTACATAATCATTTAGAGGTAATAAATGAAATGCACCGTTCATGGAGACGGTAAGCCGTACGTACGCATGAACGCTACTTTCATTTCTTTGTCAAATTAATGGAATAAAAACTAAATGAGAGGTATGTATATTTTAATTCCAGAATTATATTCATCATTTAGATGTATCATTAATCATATATATCCATTATATACATGTACTTATAATAGTACATTACATTTGGGGATAAGAAATGAAGTGCACCGTTCATGGAGACGGTAAGCCGTACGTACGCATGAACACTACTTTCATTTCTATCTCATACTTTAATGGAAATAAAGAATAATGATATATAGGTATATTATAATTCCAGTATAACATCATATATAATAACATTAAATCCATCCTTTATACGTCCCACGTATGGCATTAACGAATCATATCACTTTGAGGGGGCGGTAGTCCGCACTTCCTAAAATGAAGATATCGTGTATACCCATAATGGAAACAATAATGGTATGCCATAAATGAAAAATACAGAAGCTTAAGGAAAGAATAAACATATTATATATCATATATAAAAATAGTGACATCATAATGGCCACCTTTGAAGGTGTTAAATGAGTATTGAACAATCATCGTTTCGGGAGGCAGAATTTCGCCATCCACGGAAACCGTATGTTCTTTAACCATTTGATGTAGTTGTGTGAGAGTGTAGCTCGAATAAATCTTATAACAACATCCTAGTATATTGAATATACTGTTGTTGTTACAAAATAAGTAAATAAAAAGAGTTTAGGGGGTTGGAGAAGCAAAATAAAACAAATGAACATGAGAGAATGAATTACCTTTAAAAGTGTGACTCCTTTTGATTTGAGCCTAAAGGATTCCTTTGAAAGGATTATGCCCAAAGGGAATCCTCTAGGATGAGGAGAGGGATGTGGAGAGAGTAAATGGGCAGGGTATGGCCGAGCCAAATTCTTGAGGAGTGTGTGAAATAAGGTAGAGGTGGGGGCCTTTTATAAGAGGAGAGGAGGGACACTTTTGGAAATCATGAAACTATTATTTTATTTTCAAAAGTGTTTCGAATTTATAAGGTCCCACATTGATATATTTCAAAGATAATATGATAAGGCTTCGAAATATTCCCATAAAATAGTTATTGGACAAGTGTAGGTCTTACATTTTATATTATCGTTTCATTTTATTTAAACTGTTCATTAATGAGGTCATCGTTGCATCATCATGATGTCATAATTAAATTAATTTATTTAATGTCTACAAATTATAAAAAAAATATCCTGATGTAGGAAATCTTTTTATCTTTCCAAATAGTATTTATAGACAAAAATATTATTAGTATAACCCCTTCTAAAAATTGTTTTAGTAAAACAATTTATGTTAGTGTCATTTTCACCATTATTTAAAAAAAAGGCATAAAAGTCATTATCTCACCCAAGAGGCTCCATAGGGTCCCCTAAATCGACCCATGGGTTGTCTTGGTCGTACATGACTCATCCAATAGTGGTAGGACAAGTTTCATGGTGTTTTCATATTTTTATAATATCATTTTTACCTTAAATTACACTAATTACCTCTAATCGCGATTAATGAAAAAAAGTTACTATTCTCCAAAAAATTATTTTCATCCCATTGAACCACATTTTACATAATAATGACAACCATGTATGTCGGATTTTCAAAATTCAATACACATTAGTGGTAAACTTTCATTTAACTGAAAAATCAGTTTGCTTGATTACCACTTAGTGGTTTCACTATTCATCAAAAATTGGAGTTTTTCAGAAAATTACCAAAAATTCACTCTAAGCTATATTCGATATTCCAAATTCAAAAATGATGTTTATATTAAATAACTCAAATAATATAAGTAGAATTAATTAATTTAATAATTAACTCCCGCTGTCAAAACAAATAGCGTGTTTTTAAGAAACAATATATATCAAAAGATTGATATTTGTTTATGTCGAATTTCAAAGTGAAATTAATTCCAAAGTCCACCATTGAATAAAATGGTAAAAATATTTTATGGTTTCACTTTAAAACCAATTCAAAAGATAATCTAATCATATAAATAAATTATATTAAAAGAGGTTTTGAATTAAAATACAACATTTTTCACTTATTCATAAAAAATGAACTTTATCGGAAGAATAACAAAAACATACACAAAGTAAATTTTGATGTCCCAATTATAAAGAAAGATTTTATTTGGTCCAAAAGAATGTATAATAGTGACCAAAACTATATTTAAAGAGGGTTCTCCATCAAAAGGTGATAAGTGAACCTTTAGTGAAAACTAGGGCATATACGCCTAAAATTGAATTCTTTCCCTATTTTAAGCCTTTATCTTTTATTGGATAAATGTAAAAACATTTAAAAACATATATAATCATATTTTAGTTATTTCTATCCATTCTCGCCAATACAACGGCTACATGTTAACTTCCATTTAAAATAATATTATTTTATTATTAGAGTGCAACGTAAGATTCCCAAGAAACTTGTTCTTGTGTGTTGGGTACGTCATCGAGCATAGCGTCCCCTTTAAAGTCATATTAATATTTTATTCACAAATATGGATAAATATGAAAATGTCATATTCTTTATTTACCTAGGGTGTTACACTGGATCCCTCACATTCTTAGGTTATGAAGGATGATTCACAAGATTGAATTTATCATATACCTTATGGTCATCATTAACCCACTCTCCTCTCCATGGGTTACAACTTATCTTCATGTGTTTGCAAACTGTGGTTGTGATACAAAAGTTACTCCTTACTACCACTGTATCATCTTGAGACTCAGCTACCCCTTTCACTTTGATCATCACTAAGATAAACTTGGCAAAGAAAAAGGCATTAGTCACTGATTTTGGCCTTGTCATGTCTTCCATTTGGATCATCAACAATCTGCATAGATTTACTTTTACACAATGTCTCAGGAGATGCATGAGATAGATATCCTGAAATATTAAATTCTCAAAGTCTCCTATCCTTGGTATTAAGACATTCTGAAAAAATTTGAACTTAAATCTGTTCTCTCCATCCATTTCAGTAGCCACTACTTGTCTTTGATTTCCATCACCGGTGAGCTCCTCCAAGGCAGTCTCATAATTGTATATATCACTTGTAGGTGGCATATATTTCAAGACATATCCAGATAAACCTTCATTTGGAAACTTTAAGAATTCATCCCACTCAACAGATGAAAAAGAAATCTCCTTTCCATTCACAATAGAAGTCACTCGGTTCTCATCTTGAGATTCCTCAAAGCATACAAACTCATAAAATTATTTCACTAGCTTCAGATAGTACGGACCATTGTTTTTCAAAAATCAATCTACCCACTTTTGATCTTCCAGCACTTCGAGCACTAATGACTTGCTAGGCATCAACCATTCCATGCACATCTCCTTTTTAATAACAATAACTCTATTCTGCAAATGAGAATTCACTGGTCGCCTTCCCAACCCAGTTCTACCAACACTACCACTTGCTTCTGGATCAGACTTCTACTTCGTTGCTTTTGGCTCATCAGTTTCATCTCTGATGGTAAGAAGTTCGGTTTTTTCCATCACTGGATCGACGGATTTTGGGTTCTCGAGAGATTCGGGAGCAAAGGTTTGAGGGTAAATGGTTTGAGGCTCAGTGGATTGTGAAATATCTAAGAATTTTTTTATCATTTAGGAATCATAAAATAAATAAATAAAATGAAATAAATTAAAAACGATTCAGATTCTGGCAGAAGACAGAAGTTTAAAACAGTGCACTCATCGGTAGAGTTTATCGGTGAGAATTCCTACCAGTGAGGTCCATTGGTGAGGTTACATCAGCGAGTTATTCACATCGGTGAGATATTATATCGGTGAGGTAGCTACCGATAAAGTTTAATCATTCCCAACTCATTTCTAATGTAACTTAACATATCCAAAATCATAGGTTTGGTGAAAATTTCAGCTAATTGATGTTCAGTACCAATAAATTCAAGGGTAATATCACCCTTTTGGTAATGATCTATCAAGAAATGATGCCTCACATAAATGTTTTTGGTCCTAGAGTGAGATATAGGGTTATTCGAAATGTTTATTGCACTAGTGTTGTCACAATTGATAGAAACATGCTTAAAATCATATCCATAGTCCAAAAGAGTGTGTTTCATCCACATAATTTGTGCACAACAACTACCAGCAGCTATATACTCTACTTTGAAAGTGGACAAAGCTACATAATTCTGCTTCTTACTACACCAAGATACTTTGGATTTTCCCAATAAATGACATGTTCTAGATGTGCTTTTTCTATCCAACTTGCAACCAGCAATGTCAGCATCTGAATAACTCATTAACTCAAATGATTGTCCTTTTGGGTAAAACAAACCTAAGTTTAAAGTGTGTTTAAGATACTTATAAATTCATTTAACAACAAGAAAATGATATTATTTTAGATTAGCTTGAAATATTTTACACATACATACACTAAAAATGATATATGGTCGACTAGTGGTATGGTAAAGTAAGATTCCAATCATACCTCTGTAATTGGTTTGATCCACTAGTCTCCTAGCTTCATCTACATCCAATATACATATTGTACTCATAGGATTATCAATTTATTTAATACTATCCAAACCAAAACGTTTTAAAAGATCCTTTTTATATTTACTTTGATTCAAAATAATACCATTTTCATTTTGAAAAACTTGAAATCCAAGAAAATATGTATGTTCTCCCATTAAACTCATTTCAAATTAATTTTTCATACTCTATGAAAATTCAGTACATAAATAATGTTTATAAAATAAAAAATAATATCATCAACATAGATTTGTACAATTAAAACATCTTTAGCAATTATTTTAATAAAAATAGTTGGATCAGTATTCCATTTAGTATAACTTTTTGAAATAAGAAAATTACTAAGTCTATCATACCAAGATCTTGGATCTTGTTTTAAACCATATAAATCATTAGAAAGTTTGAAAATTGATTTGTAAAATGAGGATTAGTAAATATAGGTGGTTGTTCAACAAAAACATCTTCAATTATAAAAACATTTAGAAAAGCACTTTTAGCATCCATTTTATATAACTTGAAATTCAGATGAGCAGCATAGGAAAGTAAGATCCTAATGGATTCTAATCTATCTACGGGGGAAAAGGATTCCTCATAGTCTATACCTTCCTCTTGAATAAAACCTTGTAAAACTAGCATATATTTGTTTCTAACTATATTTCCATATTCATCAACTTTGTTTCTAAAAACCTATTTAGTGCCTATATTCAAAGTGTCCTTGGGTCTTTCAACTATTTCCCAGACATTTTTTCTTTCAAATTGATTTAACTCTTCTTGCATAGACATTACCCAAAATTCATCATTGATAGCATCATTGAAATTTTTAGGTTCTAACTGTGAATGAAAAGCTTGATGTTCATCCTGTTTTCTTAGAGAAGCCCTAGTCTGTGCCCCTCTATCCAGATTACCAACAACAGAATCTAAAGGATGATTCTTTAGAATCCTAGTTGATCTAGTAAAGGTAGGACTAGAAATTTCAGGTTCATCTATAGGTTCGGGTTCAACAGAAGAAGATTCGGGAATATGTCCAGAACTTGATATTTTTACAGCAGGTTCTTTAGTTGTATCATCAAGGTCCAGAAAAGTCAAATCTTCTTCAAGATTTTTAGGAGAGGTTTTAGGCTCATGTGGATCAGTTTCATCAAACATGATGTGAACAGAATCTTCCACACATTTGGTTCTTTTGTTAAATACTCTATAAGCTATTCTAGTTAAGGAATAACCACGAAAAATTCCTTCATCAATCTTAGAAGCAAACTTATCCAGATTATCCTTTGTATTAAGAATAAAAACATTGCATCAAAAGACTCTAACGTAACTAACATTGGGTTTTCTATTATTCTAGAACTCATAAGGGGTTTTTTTAAGAAAAAGTCTAATTAAAACTCTATTAATAATATAACAAGTTGTATTCACTACTTCAGCTAAAAAATAAATAGGCAGGTCATACTCATTATTTATGGTTCTTGATATTTCTTGAAGGGTTCTATTTCTCCATTATTCTACACCATTCTGCTGAGGTGTCATAGGAGCAGAAAAGTTGAGACTATAGCCATTGTGTGAGAAATAATATTCAAACTCATGATTTTCAAACTCACGGCCATGATAACTTCTCAAGGTTTTAATCCTAAGTCCACAAAGGTTTTCTACAGACTAGGATTATTTAACAAAGTAAGAACAAGCTTCACTTTTGTGAGCCAATAAGTATACCCAAGTATATCGAGAAAAGTCATCTACTAGGACATAGACATAGTGCATCCAATTTAAACTAGAAACTCTAGAAGGTCGAAACAAGTCCATGTGAACCAACTTGAGAGGTTGACATGTTGAGACTTATTTCATTGATTTAAAAGAAACTTTATGTTTCTTTCCCTTTTGACAGGGATTACAGACTTTGTCTGATGGGAACTCAAGTTTGGGTAGGTCTCTAACTATGTTATTACTAGTAAATTTTCTATGTAAATGGATGTTGAAGTGTCCAAATCTTCTGTGCCAAATCCCTGATTCTTTGTGAAAAGCATTTAGAAAAGTAACATTTTGCTTAGGGAAAGAATTCAGATCAACAGCATAAACATTTTCATTTCTTAAAGTAGAAAACACTAAAAAAAATTATAATTAAAAACATTAAAAGAATCATTTTCAAATTTAACATTAAAGACATCATCACATAACTGAGAAATACTTAACAGGTTATATTTAAGGCCATTAACAAATAAAACTTTAGAAATTAAAACTAAATCAGCTTTACCAATCTGGCCTAGGCCGATGATTTTTACTTTAGAATTATCACCAAAGGTGGCATACCCTCCATAAAACTTTATTAAGCTCTTGAAGCATGAATAATCCCCAGACATATGTCTTGAACATCCGCTGTCCAAATACCATGTCTTCTTATGGGAACTCTTCAAACATGTTTCCTACAAAATAGATTTAGATTGGAAATGATTTTGTTACCGAGATCTTCTTGGGACTAGAAAGGTTAGCAATCAATGCTTTAGGTACCCAAATTTGTCTTATGGGTCTCATATAATTTACAGAATCAATATATTTTGAAAGATAAACATTATTTGATCTATAATCATATGAATAACTAGTTGAAGCATACGAATTTCCAGAACTGTAATAAGCATAATTTTGTCCAGATTTAAGAATAAATCGATTTTTGGTAAACTGTCTCTGTCCAGGTTGGTATCCCAAACCAGTAGTGTATTTTTGGGAAAATTATTTACCTAAAATTTGAGTAAGTTTATCTTTTCCATTTGTGAATTTGTCTAAGTCCTTTATAATATTCTCATTAGATATTTTTAGTTCAGTATTTTCCTTCAAAGTTGATAATTCTTTTATTTTTCTATATCAAAGGCAGATTTAACACTGGCAGTGAGAGCATTTTGTTTATTTAGTGACTTATATTTGTCCGTAAGTTCATTACATTTTTCTTCCAGCACGTTACAATATTCAAATAGTTCAGCCTTAGACATATTTTTATCCTTATCTGAATCATATTCTACATCATATCCAGAACAATAGGAATTTAAAACATGAGTAACTAAGGTTACCTCAGATGTGTTGGTAATGAAACACATGTTGGCAAGATTGTTTTCAGAATCAGAAATTTCAGATTCACTTGTGCTGTCTTCTGAAGCACTCTAAGTATCTTTCATAGAAGTATTGTAATTCTTGTCCTTATAATCATATTTCTTTTTGAACTTCAGTTTTGGACAGTCACCCTTGATGTGTCCTTTCCTTTTTCACTCATAGAAAATTATATCATCTTCCTTATCAAACTTCTTACAATCCATCTTTCAATGACCTCTATTGTCATACGTACCATTGTAATTAGATTTTCTAAAGAATTTCTTCTTCCTATAAAACTTCTTAAATCTTCTTCCTATTTGATCCATCAAAACATCACTGTCAGAGTTAGAATATTCACTGGTTGAACTTCCAGTAGGTAAATGTATTTTTTCCTTGTCTTTTCTCTTTAAAAGTAGTAGATTTAACAGCTACAGACTTTCTTTTAGGTTCATCATCTTCCTCCTAATTCACCTTGAGTTCTTCCTCATACAACATTAATTTACCAATAAGATCTTTTACAGGGAGGGCACCAATGTCACATGATTCTCTGATTGAAATAGAGTTGCCCCTCCATCAGTCTGGGAGACATCTCAAGATTCTCATGATTTGTTCCTTTGCTAGAACAGCCTTTCCAAGAGAGCTCATAGTATTGACAATCTCATTGAACCTGAGATACATGTCAAAAATATGTTCATTAGTCTTCTTTTTAAAATTATCTAATTCAATATTATAAGTGTTTAATCTCATTTCTTTAACATTGGTTGTTCCTTCATGAGAAACACCCAAAGTATCCCATATTTCATAAGTAGTTTTTCAAGTAGAAATTCTATTGAATTCATCATCTCCAAAAGCACAATACAGGGCATTCATAGCATTATAATTATTATTGTAAGTAGTCTTTGTAGGTTCATCCCAAGTAGTTCTATCAGTTTCTGGAATTTTATATTGTGACTCAATAGCAGTCCAAATATCAAACCCCATTCTCTCTAAATGAATTTTCATCTTAATTTTCCACTTGGAATAGTTTGTACCATTAAAGAATGGTGGCATGTTAGTAGCATCACCTTCTATTCTATTGTCCAAAACTAGATTTTAGAAACTAATTTTAAAGAGAAAAAATTTAGAACTAATAGAAATTTTAGATCTTTAAAGATGCAACTAAAATAATAGTTGAAAAACAGAATGTTATGAACATTTATATTAATAAAAACAACCTCTGATACCAAATGTTGGTCGGAGTGGATACTCAAGAGGGGGTGAATTCAGTTCCAATAAAAAATTTGTTAAAATTATATCTCTTAAAATCCACCTATTTAAAAACAAATTTAAACTGTTGTGAATTTAAACTGTGTAAATGTTCAATTAGTTTCTCAAATATTGATTAAGTTTCAGTTAATTAAATCTGAAAATTAAATTGACTTTTGAATCTAAGTTAAAGTTATAAAATAAGTATAAAAACTTGATAATTTAACTATCAAAGTAACTTTAAAACAAATTATATTTCAAATTAGTTAGCAGAGGAATATAAAATATATATATATAGTATACTTATGACTTAAAGTAAAATGCACAGTAGATGTAACCAAGAGGTTCAGTATCAAGATGAGACATAGTCCTCTCAAACAATATATATAAATTGATCCAGACCCTAGATCGGGGTAATGAACAGTACAATACTGTGCAGGTCCAAATACCACTACCACAGTTCTACATGGGAAAACAAACAATAGCTCATAGTTGTCCAGGTCTTACTCGACCTCTACCACTATCCATAGTGGGATAAAAAGGAGTTATAGAGTTTGAATAAGGATTTAAGAATCCTCCAGCTCAGCACATGAGATAGTGTGTGTGTAAAATAAACAGTGTACACACACTGCTCGAAATGTAAATGAAAGAATCACTGAAGTAAGTGCGAATGAGTTTAGAGAAGCATTAGTGATTGGAAGTGTAGCTTTGGACTCGTTTGATTGGTCAGAAAAGCTTCTGAGTCCTCCTCTATTTTTTTGTCGGAAAAACAGAGTGTTGTTTTCTTCATTGGTTCTATGTTCATCATATCATCATGAGTGCATGAATTGTTTGTTTTAGTTTTTCACTAAGGATACAGCTTGTGTTCTTCTCTAGAAAATAATTGCTTTGTGTATGTTCAGTGTTCTTGGAGTATGGATGTAGTCTTGCACAAATTCCCCACGTTTCAATGCTGTTGAGATCTTGTTTTTTTTAACCCTTCGTGTGCCTTCTTAGTTCCTTGATTCTCTATGTATCATTCGATCTATGTGTTCCCAAACACTTTTTCGATCCCCCTTCTGCACGGTCTTTTTCCTTCCCTTTTATAACTTTTAGATCCGGCAAACTGGAATGATTAATTTTTGCATGGGTACTAGGTTTGGTTCCCTGACATGCCAACAAATATCATTAAATAACATTAACTGCATTAAAAACATCAAATGTAACCATTATCTTACTAAATAAATAGTATTGAGAATATAGAGTTTGATTGGTTGGTCAATCATTTGTAGCCTTCTGTTGATAGATGTGTACGGTGGACTTTGTATAGCAGTGACCTTTTATCGGTAGATCTTTGATCTTGGATCAGTAGCACTTGATATCAGTAGCTCTTACTCTGTGTATTGGTAGCTCTGTATATATCGGTAGATCCTTCTATCGGTAGACTTACTCTATCGGTAATCTTACTCTATCGGTAGCTCGGTAGACTTGTTCTATCGGTGACTCTGTCTATCGGTAGCTATTAGTCTATCGGTAGCTCTGGTCTGTTGGTAGCTCTATGTATTGGTGAATGTCTATATCGGTAGATTATTTAGTTCCAGTGATTATGTGTATCGGTAGACTTAAGCATATCAGTAGCTCCATTCTGTACTATCAGAAGACTTGTTCTATGCTTACTGATGGACTTGTAAATATCGGTAGATCTACGTATCGGTGACTCTGTCTATCGGTAGGCTAAGTCTATGGGTAGACTAGGTACTGGTAGCTCTGTATCAGTAGCTATACACAGATCAGTGACAAACACTTATCTGTTTTATGGAAAACATATCTGATTGTATTAGAATTACTTCAAAACATATATAAACAAGATAAACATTGATTAACATATTTCAAGGATTATTTTCATATTTTTATCATCTTGATAATTGAATATCATAGATTCAGCGAATAAGAATATAGATAAACATTAATTGGTACTATCAAAGTATTTGAAAGCATAATTGAGATTATCAAAACAGGTGAGGTCAACAATTCTAAAGCAAAGAGAAAAGTGATGAGGAGCAGGACCATTCACCTAATTAATATTTTAAGGTGAAACCATAAATATGATGTTTGTATGTGGGAACCTGATGATGCACTACTAAATAATTGACCTTTACCGGCATTGGACTTTATTAGCAATAGTAAAAAGTGTTGATAATGGTGCCCTTTATCGGTGCTAAACAATGTTCTGAAAAGGGTAGATTTTATTAGTGCATAAAAACATTGATAAAAGAGTCCATTTATCACAACCTTTTTTTGCTGAAAAATGTTATTAGTTATTAGTGTTGTTCTACTGCACTGATAAAAGATACCATTTATCATCACTTTATTTTTAGCACTGATATTGGGTACCCAGTATCGACACATTATTTTTAGTACCAATAAATGATATCCTTTATTATATTTTTTTATCCTAGAATAATTTCTTAAATAAAATTAAATAATTAACCAAATAAAAATAGAAAATGTGTAATTTTTAAAAAAATAATTACATTGCTTTTAGTCAATTAATTGTTGAAAAAATAAATAAATTTAATAAAAAATATAAAAAATATATTTTTTTTTAAATATTATATATTAAATATATAAATATTTAAAATGATAAAATGAAATAATTAGAAAATAAAAATTAAAAATGAGTAAATCAATAAAACTATTAAACATTTAATTAATTTATTGATTATTCTTAAAAATGAATGAATTTAATATACAAGCATTTAGATTCTAAATATTAATTAATATTATTTATTAAATTATGATATATAAAAAGAATAAATTTTAATAATAAAATAATGAAATAAAAAATGATTAAATTATAATAAATAACAAAATATTGAAAATAAAAAAATAAAAAATTTATTAATGAAAAAATAATTAAAAAAATTTAATAACATCAATATATATATATATATATTTATTTATTTATTTATTATAAATAGTAGTCAATAATATATAATAAATATAATGATGAAAACCAATTAAAATGTAATAATTAAAAATATAATAATATCTTTTTTATTTTTAATGGTTTTTATACAACGATATTCATTAACATATTAAATATTAAAATATAGTCAAACACACACACACACACATATATATATATCAATTTATTTGATATTTCCTAAAATATGAATTATATAATACAAAAATAATAAAATAAGTCATATATTTAGTGGAAATTATTTATAATTATTAATTAATATTAATAAAAAGTACTTACTAATTGGATCGAGTATTGAAAATAATTGATTGTGCTTTGATTTTTCAATTTAACAAATATCAATCATGTGTTATCTTTATTTCACACAAATATATGTAATTAATGCATTATTTTATAGAAATCACACAACAAAAAAGTTTATTCAATTAATGAAATTTTATATAGAAAGTTATACACCAAATATTTATTTGATTTAGTCAAATGATAGTATTCATGTTATAATTTCATTATAACATGATATGATTAATATTTTATTTTTCCAATCAGTAAAAATTATTTAATTATTTTTTAAAATATTTTAGTGAAGTATTATTTATTAATTTTTAATATCTCTTTCTTGTATTTTTTGATCTTAATAATTATTTATTTTAATTTATATTTATTTATTTACTATGTTTTAGTGATTTCAATATGAATTCAACTTTAGATAAATATATACCAATGTCTTTTTAATAATTTATATTTAATTAATAAAACGTATACATTACTTCCATATTTTTATAGTGCAATCATTTTTAATTATTCAATTTCCGTCCTTTTTAAGATGCATGCATTTAAGATTACATATTATTTAATAAGTATAAAAATATATATTAAAATAAATATTTATAATTAAATATATTTACAAATTGATATTTTCTAAATTTATAAATATATATTTATAAATTTAAATAAATAAATATTATTTTTGAAAAACATATTAATATAATTATAATTAATTAATAATACATATTTAAATAATTTCTATAAATGAAGAATACATTTTCTATATATATATTTATATTTACATTTACATTTATATTTATATTTATATTTATTAATTAAATATATATAATTATATAATTATATAAATATATAAATATAATATTTTTTAAAAATATTTATATTTTGATAAATAAAAAATTATTTATTTAACAAATCAATATATTATAGAAAATATATTTATATTATTAATATATTTACTATATCTATATTTATATTTATAAATATATATTTAAAGTATACATATATAATGATAGAAATAAATATAATAATCTAAATATATTTATAGTTATTAAATTATAATTAATATATTTAAATAATGAATATATTTACTATATTTATATTTAGATATATTTATTATATATATAATTATAAAAATATATATAATTATATTAACAAATTATAATTATAAATAAATAGTTTAAAAAATAAGTATTTATAAAGATATTTATAATTGTAAATTTACTATATTTATAAAATTATATCAATATAATTGTTAAAAAATTATTTTATTACAATGTTATTGGTCATAGTAGGACACTCAAGAGGGGTTTGAAATGATTTCCCATAAAATTTTATCATAAAATGTTTATTTAAAGGGTTCCCAAAATAAAAGATAAAATAAGTTAGTTAACCAAGGTAGTAAAATTATAATAGTTTGACTTTTAAATTAGTTTCTCAAACGATTGATTAATTCTCAGTTATAACAATATGAAATATTTATACAACTTTTTAGAATACTCTCCTAAGTAAAAATAGTTATAAATACTCTCAAAGTTTAACTATCAAAGTAAAATATAGTTCTTTGAAATATGAGTTAAAATAAAGAAAGACTAAATTAAAAGTCACAACAGATAAAAAGTGGTTCAGTATCAAGCTGTGACCTAATCCACACCCTGGATCGGGGTTAACAACAGTTCATGAGACTGTCCTAGTTTCATGACCTCTTCCACTGTTCTATGTGGGAAAACTAAGTGTCAGGTCACACATGACTTATTCAACAATTATACAAGGGTGAAACAAGGTGTAGAAAGATATTTGAGTGAGGTTATATTGTATCCTCATGTTCAGTGCAGGAGACAGTGTGTGTTTTAATACTGATATACACACCTATAAAAACGTAATGAAATAGTATAAAATAGAGAAAAAATGTAATGAGATAAAGTTTAGAAGGATCTCTGTGCCATGAAATGTAGCTTTGGACTCTCTGGATGCAACAGATGCAAACTTCCAGTCCTCTTCTGAAGACAGAGTGTCGATAGTAATGTGTTATGTTTTTTAGCGTAGTGAGATGTTCCTCTTCTCCTTCAAGTTGATGTAAGTATTCATTCAATATTCCCACAGTAGGTTCTTATTTTTTTTACAGGTAGTTGGGACTGAAAGTTCTTCTTGTTAGGATCCGTGGCCCGCAGTGGAAGCCAGTGTGCCGGGATTTTAAAATTTTTCATCGCTAGGACAACAAAACATGTTTTTGCTGACGATTCGAGCCTTAGAGAGGTCCGAGGATCTCGCGTAATTTATTAAGAGCACAAATTAAATTAAAAAACATACATGTTTCATATCCAAATTCACAGTCGACTGCAACTAGTCAATGGCGATCGTCACTTGAAAGATCCAAAGAAGGATCCCTCTAGATCATCCACACGTGCTCCAAAAATCTACTAAATCGTCCATAATTGAAATCCGGGGGATAGCACGACGATCCAACAATGCATTCGATATCCTGATGATCACCGCATCAAGAAGCCTTCGAAGCATGAGATAGATCTTGATCTGATCTTCTGGGATCGAGAGCATCACACTCTAGAGAGCGGGAGGTGAGAGAGGCTCTGGATTTCACTCCATGAAATGTGTTAATAGTAAATTTCACACCATAAGAGAGAGCCACCTCCAATATTTATAGTGGTGTTGAGAAATACTCAGTTATGTTCATCGGCCCCCGTTTATTACAACATCCACTAAATAAATAATTTTTATGAACTAAACAATGTCAATATTATTTATTATTTTATCACATACTTTTATTGTGTATATAAAATATATTATGTGATAAAGGGATGCGCCCGTAAGGGGCTCTGCGAACTAGGGTTCCCCCTCGTCGCCGCCACTTCCTTCGCCTCTCGTTTGGGAGGTGTTCCTCCTCGCACTCGGTGAGCTCGTGGTGGTGGATCTCCTATCGCAGTGGTGTTCGTTGACTCGGCCGTCGTGATCTTTTCTTCCGCTGCTGGCCTGACTTCGGCAGTGCGGTGACGGTCCGCGGCCGAGATTTTGCTCCTGCGGCATGCGGGTTGTCGCCTCGGTTCTATTGTGTGCGTTGGAAGCTACATCGTGTCTTCCGTGGGCGTCTTGGACGGCGGCGACGGGATCTGATTTGCAGAGGGGCTTCTTTCCAGCGTTCGGGTGATGGTTTTCTTTCTTCGACTTCCCCATCTTTTTGATTTTGGATTTGAGTTTGCTTTTGTGATGCTGAGTCCGTGTTTTCCTGGTATTCCCGACGGAGACGGTGATGGTCTGGATTGTTTCTCTTGCTGACTTCCTGCTTTGGTTGTGGATTTGATGTTGGTTGGGGATCGGTTTCTCGGTGACTTGTTTTGTGGTGACCCGAGGATGATTACGGCTTGGGTGAATCTGTTTTCTATGGTGAATCGAGTTTTGTTCTTCGACTTGGCGGTGGTTCTGGCGTATGTTTTGATGATTCCAATGCTGTGGAGTTGCGGTGATGGTGTTTTTGGCGTAACCGGCTCTGGCGCATTCTCCGGTGAATGGTGGCGCGTGGGACGCCGATGGAGTTCACCGGCGCTTGATGCGGACTGGGCAGCTGTCGCGTTTGGTGCGAGACTCGAGGAGCGAGACTCGAGGTGCCGCGTGACGTGACGACTTGACTCATGATGGTGCGTGATGCCTTTTGAATTTTGAATTTTGTGGAATTCTGGTCCGCTGTAGAGGCAGTAGGGTTTGGCTGGTGTGGATTTTTATTTGGTTTTCTGCTTTGTATTATGTACTGCATCTTTTATTTAATAAATTTTGACAGGTCTGGGCATTAGGCCTGGCCTGCACCTTTCGGCTATATTATGTGATAAAACCCAATCCATTTAACTCGACTCATTGTCCCACTTAATATTAAAGGAACCTTGAATATTAAAATAATATGTGTTCGATTAATATTTTCTCATATTTGTTGAACTTGTAATTACATTAAATAAATTAAATCCCAAATATTCATAACATGAATTTATTTAATTCATCGGTGATCGATAACTTGGAAAACACTCCTACCCCATGGCGGGGCCCACTATGTCCATATACCTATTCTATTGAATAGAGAGGATTCATGAATACACTATTTTGTGTGACCCTCCAGGCCCTTATCTCGATAGCAGGGAATAAAATCCACAGACCAAGAGCAGAGTCTAGTAACCCATCATGACCTCAAAAGATATAAGGATAGTCATAGCAACGAATACCGTCCTATGAATACTGACAGTGTACTATAATCTCTTTATCATTAAATATCTCATAAAGCTGGACCCACACTTTTTTCATCTTCCTTTTCTTACATTATTATTTGTTGATCAATCTAGATGGATTTACCTTTCTACATATTTGTCCAAAGACTTATGAATGAAGCACCATCCTGATCAACCAAAAATGAGATATACAACTTCTTGAACATGGAAGCAACAAATCATATCTTGACCATTCAGCCAATGTCATACCAGCAACGACGGACCCAATGATGTTGTTAATATTTTCATGTCATATTATATACCCCCTTTACTGATTTTATATGAAATGTTCATAATTTGTGTGAAATATTAATGTCTTAATATTAAGTATAGTTTTGGAGCATTTTTAGAAGTAGTCCAATTGATTACTATTTTAATAATAACTATCACTATACAGATCCACATTGTGTGGTTCCTGTTTTGTAAGATTCCCCATTAAAGATAAAATATTTCATTGGAATGTACCATGAGCCAATTCTCTTATTTGAAGGGTCATATGGTCCTCACAAACAAGACCAATGAATCTGTGAAGAAACTGGATTATTCATGAACATTGATTTACTGGGTTAAATACAATAGCCCAAATTCCATTATTATTTACCAAAGTTCGGGGGACAATGTATGAAGTCTTGGATTAAAATTTCAAGGCCCAAATCCAAACACAAGGGGCCCAACATATGCCTTGAAGTCCATCCCACCATTATGGATGAGAAATAAAATTAGTATAGTATTAATGACATATCTCATGATGTAAGCATGCAATAAAGCTGAGATTTTTCAGTGTGAATGAGGGGATATATGTGTCCGACATTGTTGAATAAATCATTCAGTTTTGAGGGCAAATTCTCATTCAAAAACCATTTCAAATTTTGGACTTCCAAAATACTGGATTGAAATGGATAGATTAAAATTTTTTAATCAATCGTCCATAACATTGGCTCCATCGGTCCGAATAAGTCCAAATTTTGAGAGAGGTCGGCCAACTTTATTATCTACAACCTTTAAGAAGGAGATATCATGAGATACGGCTGTCTGAATAGCCAAATTGGTGATGGAAGTGGAGGGACAGATTGGGAATGCAAACAGTCTACTCCTTGGGCTACAAATACTCTCCCCTTCTCTACTTGAGAGGGGTTGGCATTTCAGAAGATATGAGAACATATTGGCATGACCAAATCCTTCAAAAATGCTTGGGAGGACCTGCAATACTCAATTTTTCACTTGAGAGACCTTTCCTCCTCTCTTTGTTTTCACTTACCTTCGTGTTCTTCATTTTTGTAATCTTGTGAGTCTCTTTGTTGGTAATTCTATTTTAATGCAATTTTCTTCTTCAATTTCTCTTATTCTCATCCACCTTATGTAGTTTAATATTAATGTTCTTAAAATAGTTTAAATTCAGTTGAATCCTCTTCCCTTCTTTTTCTTCCTCATTCAATCGAAAATCCATTTTTAATTATCATCATTGTTCATGGGTGTGTGTTCGACATACCACTCTTTTTAATCCATTTCTTTTTCTTCTATTCTAAATTTATCACTATAATTATTATAACCATACTTCTAAACACCCAAATGGCAGAGTAAATCTCTCATTGAGGTGAGTTATAATTTAGGTATGTTAAGTGATTGAGAACTTTTGCTCGATGAATATTCTTTGAATTAACAATGTGTATGTTGGAGATAACATGTCATGGACTAATAACTAGTTTTATTTAACATGTTTCTTCCATGGATTATTGGAAAAATAAATACACCACCATAAAAAATCTATGATTGAGATTAGAAACTTAAATTATGTTAAGTCTTGGATTAAAGTCTTAACACTGATGAATTCTAATCAAAATCATCTTGTGACATGAGTGTTAATTTTATGAAACATAAATCGAACCTCAAGTATATCACAAGATTAACTACCTAATGATTTACTCACCCCAATATTTATCAATTTTTTAAAACAAACAGCATCCATAAATTATATCATAAGATATACAAATAAAATCCCCAATCAGAATACAATCAACAAAAAACAAACGACTATTATAGAGTATCATCGCCGAGGATTCGACCCGAGTGCTGCTATACACATTAGCAGAGAACCGGAACTTTGACCGGTCGATATGCGACAATCGGCCGTGCGTTTCACCCAACAAAAACTACCTCACCATGACTTCATTGCAATGTTTTTCATCTCATATCAATGTATGTAATCAAATAGTACGTATTGGTAATGGTCTCAAGTCAGTAGACCAATACACGTGTCCGTTGATATGAACAACCAACGACACCCAAAACATGTTGTGTTCCTATTGGCTAGTCTGTCTTCATGATCTCAGTACTAGAGATCACCAAGTGAGAAATTCATGAGAATAAGTATCAATGCTTATGAGCCCCCATCACCTGATAGTCATACATATACTATGTCCATTCAGTGAGATGTATCTAGACTATAGAACATATATTTATGATTAATGTCCTTGTATGTTGAGGTTCTCATTATATACTAGGATCTTCTATAACCTCTCTACATGACAATTAACATTTGGAAATTACCATTATAATAGTGGACACATAAAATTCTATATTATAATGGTATGTTAACTTCATGCATAACTAACTGTACACATGATTTTTTAATCAAACGTACTTCATAGTTGGGTCTAGGGAACCCAATATTTCAACACTCCAACATTCACTAGAGCCAACATTATTACTAAACTTGTTAGCAACTCACATAATAAATACCATGGTTCTGTTGAGTGGTGGCTTTAACTTCTGGTCCTGCCACGTTTTCGCCACATGGCATATCTGCTATATGCGACCTAATCTACTTGATTAAAACTTATCATGATAAGGAATCCTTGAGTATATCCCTTTTTTTGCTTTTTCATAAATTGACAACTTGGATAGTAAGAATATCATAATTTACATTATAATAATACTTTTCTAACTAGGTACAAATCCATCAACTGGAACAAATCTTTGTGAATGATAACTGCTTCTTAGCTTCCTTAGAAGATGCATCGTACTCAGTATTTGTAGGTATGGCTACCACTAGATTTTATGAGCTTGACTCGATAATCTCCTTTTCCTAACTGAGAAACAAGATCGAATTGATCTATTGATTACCAGTTTGTATCCCATAAAAAATTGTATGCTTTCCTGTCCATATTCCAGGAACATATCATTTATAGTTGTTGAATAAAAAGATGATGTTCTGACTGCCTCACTTGCAGTGCCCTTGGAAATAATTTAAATCTGCCTATAATAATGTATATCCTTGTAGTATCAATTATTGTACATATTATGGAATATGTGATTGATCCATCGCTAAATAATATGGTATGAATTCACAACATTAATCTCTAAACATGCTCCGGTCAAGTTAACCTAGAGAGATTAAGCCATGTGACATTGGAAGCAATTATGAAAATAAATTGTTTCAACTTTTATTTTTTAATAAAATGTTATTATATGTACAGTTGACTAGGACCATGAAACCTATGGATATACCTCGTTAAATCCCGTTCCATAGAACTCAGGTTGATTCTTTAAGTCAGTCATTAGAGAGTTGACTTTTATTCTAATATTATCTAACTATAAGATCAAGATCTATTTTCCATATGTTTCCGAACTTATTTCACTTGGAAAACTTTGGCCCTCCAACTATCCTTTGGTAGACACAAGAAAACGATTCATTTATAATGTATTCTCTATCATCTTTTTTCTTACTTTAATCCAAAATTGCATTTCAGTAACTTGCAACCCTTATTTGTATGGTTTGATGTCATCATATCTTTCGGGTTGCGTTGTATAGACACCTTCCATGAAAGATTATCTTGACATGAAATAACCTATAAAATGATCTTAGAATTTTATATATGACAAGTAATATTCTAATGGATTTAGGCATACTAACTTGGTATTACCAATCATGCCTTATTGGTACCATGCTTGTACGATCCTCATATTTTATCATTTGAATACCCACCACAATATTCAATTTATAAGCCCCATTTCCATTTGATACATAGAATCCATTATTGAATTTTAGTTGATCTTTTCAATCTTAGATCATTTCCTTATACATCATACTTATAGGAATTATAATTCTCAATGAACAATGTATCACTGGCTGTAGTGAACATAAAACCATCACCAATGTTTCATCCTTCCTATGCAGTATGTGTCTCTGGATCATGCCTATTCCACATGTAATTGTGGAACTTGTTCCTATGTAAAACATTTGTGCATCTCGAGCATTGACTAAGTCCAAGTAAATTCAGCTCCCACTATCTCTAATAGAGATGTGCACACTTATATAGAAATGTAGTCTAATACTTTACTACATCTTTTCAATCTTAAGGATTTATGTAATATCCTAATAAACTTTTAGGATATTTACTTAGATGCGCCATGTGTTCATCTTGATGCATGATTGTTTATATCTTAACAAACTCTCCACATACTAACACATTATTTATGATGTAATGGATTTTCATAATACTATGACTTGTATGATATCCATTCATCATTATAGTTGGAATATTGGTTAAGGGTTTATGCGATTATTTTCAAAGCATATCATGAAATATAATGGATGTTTCTCAAAGTTGCACTATTGATACAACTTACATCATTACTTTAATGTATAAAATGTGCGTTTGGGAATTGATCCACGCTATATTTTTTTGATCAATGTAAACATGTAAGACATTATCATCGATCCTCCTTATGAACATAAATACGGTGATGTAGATATGGTAACATGTGTTTAAGAATTACTCAATGATACATTATCATGATCGATGATTGTTTGGTCAAGATATTCTTCGGAATTCCGATCCGAAGCAAATCATATATTCTTACCAAACATGTACATCAATATTCCTTAATAACATAAATGAATCTTATGAAGTATCTTTTCCTCTTACATTCCTTTGGAATAGTTCACACTATTTTGTTGAACTAATCCTGAAAGCTCTGTGAAATGCCTTTATTTATAAAGGTTTCTTTGTCCAAACTAAGGTTTTCAATAATACCAAGGTGTTTAGCTATTCTGAGCCTAAATACCATACTCGGTATAAATTTTATATCCACATTTATTTTTACATGACAAACAATCATATTTCCAAAATTGGGTAGGTCTTACAATTTTATATTCATCATTTATTGCCTTTGATTAAAGTATGTATGAACTATTTGTTGAGTATGTTACTATAAACAACATTCATTCTAAAACATGGAATAATGTATCATCATGAACAAATGGGAACATTAGATAAATTTTTTTGGTCATAATCAACAACTTCTTCAGTTAGAGTAAATTAATTGGCAGTTTGACGTTATGTGTCTCTCACCGCTGACTTAGGAATCACCATTTCTCAGCTGCATGGAGAAGACACATTACTTCTTGTAATGTTAGTATACTTACATCGATAATGTATTGAAATACACATATGTTATTGGAATATTGTATTCAATACCCATGAAATATGATAGAATCATTAATATATTTGATGAATATAAACTGAACAAGAAGTGGGTACTTGCTTCTTGTATTTCAGTTCATTGTTTTTTAAACTTCCATAAATTTCTTTCTAATATGCAATGTAAATAAACTCTTGTAAAATAACCAACCATTTTTTTGAAGGACATGATGAAGGTGCTTTCGGCGTAACATTCCATAGGCCTTTGGGACTTTTCATTAAATTTATTCACCATAAGAATAAAAGATGGTGTTATATCAAATATTCTTATTACATGGTGAATGTTTCCTTAAATGTAATGAAGCACTCACTCTATACCGTTCATTTGTACCCTTAAGATAAATTAGATTAATTAGGTTTAAAAGATATAACAATGGGATGACATGATAGATTGTGAACTATCTTTCACATTACACAAACCGAGTGCGGCCATCACATTAAAATCTTGCTTCACTTTCTCCTTGGAAACTACATTGAGATGCAACTTCAGGTAACATCATCCATGTCAAGATGTAGCGGCCACAAATAACATCAAACATTGATGATAGCATTATAACAGAACCATCATATGCTTAATTCATGAGTCTCATGTATGTAGTTTTACACCCTCTCATCCTGAGTTGGTTTAACAGGATAGGACACAAGCAGCTTGAATTTCCATTATGGTAGTAATGTGCACAAGTTCCTATAATACACTTGGAATTTCGTGATATTTTGGACATTATCTATGTCCAATATTTTTCATAGTCTTATTGTGGTATTACTTGAAATTATCTACAAATAATATTTAACATATTGTACTTTTAATATTGATTACCAAATGCGACATTACTGATTGTTTAATCATTAAATGTCTCCCAATAATTTTTCAAATTCTAGGAACCATCTATACTAGAATCGGAATACTCTTGAGTATTCTAGTGGAAAGGATCCCTGAACCTCCCTCGTAGTCTACAAGCTATGGATATGCCACTACTCGAAGGGTCCAAGGTAGGATTTTGGCTGGCCAACCACATTTACTTGCAGTTCCTTGATCTGTTGAGTGAATTCCCAGCTTCAAAAATCATTACTGATTTACTCAATGCTTTCCTCTAAAATTACAACAAGCTAGCTATCGTTATTTCTTTGCTGCAATTTTAGTTAATTCGACCCACCATCCTAATAAGAACTCCCCATTAGTAAGAGACACCCTCAACTATGGCATGATCAGCACCTCAAATACCTTGTTTTGTTCAAACATGAATGATGGAAGGTAGTGGTGACTTAATATTTTCTTTTAGGGTTTTATTGTTTTTTCTCTCAATGAATGTGATCAATTTATATTAAATTTGTTCATCTATGCTGTCACGCTCACAATTGAACATTAATAGAAAAATACAAGTTTTTTATTTATGAATTTTATTATCTATTATTTTATGTATTTTTCTAGTGTTTTAAAATGCATAAAATATTAAATAAATGTATAAACGTAAACTACTACATGACTGGTCTTGAGCATCTAAATGACCTAAGGTCATCGTACCTGAGTCGAAGCTTGACTCATGATACAACATTCCCTCTGTCTGGTATCTTTGCTTCGCATCGGAAACAACACCATGTCTTGCCGGGGTCCACTTCACGTCTTGGAGTACCACCTCATCTGGGTTGAATCCACTCCACATCTTGCATCGTCTACATCTTTCATCATCTTCATCCGAAGTACAAAATTACTCACGTGCAGGCGAGGGGACTCAGGTATAAATTTACATCATGTGGGTTGGTCACGCAAGTCCTTATACATTTTAACTGAAAAAGAATGACGATGCACAGACCGTCTATTTAATTAATTACAATCATCAAAAATAGTTAAAATAATTAATTAAATAAATGTGACATACACGGGTCTGTTCTCAAGAACAGTGGATGAGTAAATGATGCATGATAAAATTAAATTGATTTAATTAAGTAAGAGGGTTATATTAATTAAACTAAATGAATTAACAAATTCAAATAATTTAATTAATTATCGGACTTCTAATTAATTTAATTTTTTGGACAAAGTTAAATTATATAATTAGTTTAATTTAATTGAATAATTAAATAAAATTATATGTCTGGGTATTAAAATAATTAACCAAAATTAATTTTTATTAATTTAATTTTAAAAAAAATAATTAATTTTATTAATCATGATTAATTGAATTTTTCAATCAATGAAAACACCGCTGCATGGCCAGTGCGGGTCGGGCCAAACCTGCACCGGGCCTTGCGATGGCCAAACTGGGTCTGGCCTATCTGCCCAAACTCGTTCGGAGTTGGGCAGGTCTACCTGAACTGCTTCATAGCCATTCTTTACCTGTGGAAAGAATTTCAGTCAAAATAAAAGTACCTCCCTGACCTTGACCATTGGCGCGGTGAGGTGTGGAGCTCTGGCGCCCGATCCGAAGGCAGTACCTGACCGAATTATTTAGATGCCGAGTGTGGTGGAGCTCAGCATAAAAGTGTGACTGCCAGCTGGTGCAGCAGCAACCACCGTTGTCCGGTGAAAGGGAGGTTGGAGGTGCACATGCTGTACCCAGGAGCTTCTGGTAATCCAGGATATGACCGTGGCAAGGTTTTGGAAGCCGGCGACTGTAGGATGTGGAAAGGGAGGTGGCACGAAGTAGGTTGCGTGGGCAGTCAGGCCTCCTACTGGTCCGGTGGTGCCTCCTAGAGGATCTGGGTGTCCGGAGGTCAGGGTCGTGGAATTGATCCCGAGAAAGCGGCGAGACCAATAGGCGACTTGGGCATTGTTATGGCGCTAGGTCGCTGCAGAGTGTGGGATGGCCAGACAGCAGCCAGGGAGCTGGCCAGAGGAGCCACAGGAAGCTTGGCCATTCCAGGCATGAGGCAGTGGCTCGTGTACTACTGTAGGGAGCTCGGGGCATAGGTTGGGTGCTACGTCAAGCCTTCAAGGGTGGGGTGACGTGGGAAGCCTGCTGCGACGTTGTAGGTGTAGGGTGGCATGGTTTTGCTGCCGCTGCTGTGTGAAGCCCACAAAGAGGAGGAACCGGCTGCTGTGGTGTGGCCTGCATGGCCGGTGTATACTACAGGAGGCGGTGCTTTTCTGTTGTGATGCATGGAGGTCGGGTCCTGGTGCGGCGTCTCCAGCGGTGGCCTGCATGTGACACAGCTGTGCGATGCGGGGAAACCCATGGATGGGATCTGTGTAGACAACCTTTTCCGCCCTTTTTTTGTTATACCACTGCCCAACCTCCCTTTTTAATTGATTGATGTTTTTTTATTCCCTTCCTTTTAAAATGAATTCAAGCCCACCTCTTTTTGTTTTTTTAATTTAGACTTATTTTAAGTCTCTTCCACCCCTTTTTTTAAATGTCTTCTTTTGAAGTCATGCCTTCCCAAATTTAACAAATGGCTACTTAGACTTTTAATATAATAATAATAAAATTATGATAATGGAATAATAGTTTTTTATTATTATATTATTATAATAATAAAATAATTATTATTATATAAATGAAATTATTAGGAAAATTACTAAATTGTAAAATTTACAATAAACAAAATTAAATTTATTTCGGATGAACCAATTGAAACATAATCATTTTAGCAAGATGAAACAAAAATTAGAACCTGAGATCTAACCGCATATTTGAACGAATCCAAAAAATTAAACTGACCGTAACACGGTCATTCGACATCGGATTGACACGCGGTTCAAACCTTTGGGACCGTCTTTGAACCCTTTACTCAATTTTATGCAAATTAATTTTATTTGGATCTAAAAATTTATGTGATCCCTCTGATACCACTATTCAGTTCTGAGTCCCATAGCGAAAGTCGATGGGCTGGAGATTTAAAAACGTTTCGTCGGCGGGACAACGAAACTTGTCATCACCAACGATCTGAGCCTCGGAGAGGTCCGAGGATCTTTTCTAAATTATTAAGAGCACAAATTAAAATGAAAAACGTACATGTTTCATATCTAAAGTCGCAATCGATTGCAACAAGTAGTTGGCGATCATATCTTGAAGGATCCAAATCAGGATCCCTCTACATCATCCACACGCGCTCCAAAAATCCACTGGAACATCGATCGTAAAATTCCAGGTGCTAGCGCGTCGATCCAAAGATGCTTTCGACATCTCGACGATCACCGCATCGAGAAGCCTTCGATGCCTAAGAGAGATCTTGATCTAAGCTTCTTGGATCGAGAGCTTCACTCTCTAGAGAGTGGGAGGAGAGAGAGGCTCTGGATTACACTCCATGAAATGAGTGAGTAGTGAATTGCACACTGTATGAGAGAGCCTCCTCCTATATTTATAGAGGAGTTGGGAAATACTCGGTTGGGTTCCCTGGTCCCCTTTATTTAAACATCCAAGAAATAAATAATTTTGACAAACTAAACGGTGTCAATATAATTTATTATTTTATCGCATACTTGTAATATATATATAATATATTACGTGATAAATCCGGATCCATTTAACTCGACTCGATGTCCTACTTAATATTAAATAAACCATGAATATTAAAATAATATTTGTTCAATTAATATATTCATGTATTTACTGAACTCGTAAATACATTAAATAAATTTAATCCCAAATATTCATAACTTGAATTTATTTAATTCATCGGTGCTCGAGAAATTGGAAAACACTGGTACCCTATGGAGGAGCCCACTATGTTAATATACCTATTCAACTGAATAGGGTGGTTTCTTGAATACGGTATTGTGTGGGACCCTCTTGGCCCAAATATCGATAGTAGTGAATAAAATCCACAAAACAAGAACGGATTCCAGAAACCCATCATGGCTCCTAAAGAGATAAGGATGGTCATAGCAATGACTACAATCCATTGAACACTGATTTTGTACTATAATCTCTTTGTCGTTAAATATCTCACAAAGTAGGACACACTCTTGTGTCATCGTCCTTTTCTTTCTTTATTATTTTTTGATCTATCCGGTTTGATGTTCCATTCTACTGCTTTGTCTAAAGTCTTATAAAAGAAGCACCATCCTAATCAACCAGGACTGAGATATAAAACATCTTGAACATGGAAGCAACAAATCCTTTCTTAACCATTCAGCCAATGTCATACCACCAACGACGCACCCAACACAAACTACCTCACCAGAACTTCATTTCCATTGCTTTTGTCTTGCATCAAAGTACGTAATCATATAGTACACATTGGTAATGGAATCAAGTCATGAGACCAATACACATGTCTGTAGATAAGAGCAACCAATGACAAAAAAACATGTGGTGTTCCTATTTGTGGGTATGTCCTCTTGATCTCACTACTAGATATCACCAAGTGTGAACTTCATGAGAATAAGTATCAATGATTATGAGCCCCCAACACCAAATAGTCATATATCTACTATTTCCATCAAGTGAGATGTATGTAGACTATAAAACGTATATTTAATATTAATGTCCTAGTATCTCGAGGATCTCATTATAGCCCGGGATCTTTTATAACCTCTCAACACGACAATTAACCTTTGGAAATTACCATTATAATAGTGGATGCATAAAAGTATACTCTATAATGGTAATATAACATCTGGAATAACTAACAGTATGCATGACATGGTACCCAGAAGTACTTTATAGTTGGTTCTAGGGAACCCAGTATTTCAACACTTCGTTTCATGAATTCTTGAATGTATGGGTGTTCTTCTCTCTTTTTAGGAAATCCAGTGCTAGGTATATTTTTTCATGTTCCACCCTTTATATTATTATTTCTCATATTGTGTTGGAGCTGACACGATGCACAATCTCCACACCTCGTTCCTCGTACTATATATTGATAGGATTGCAAATGATCATTAATTATATTAATGTCATTAAATGACTACAATATTTCCCTTAGAAACAACATTTAAATTTAATTGAAAATGACAAAAAAAATTGTTAAGTATGGACCAATTCCATAGTCACGGTGAGACAGTCTCTGTGAGACAGTCACATTGAGACAGTCATTGTGAGACAGTTATGGTGAGATAGTCATGGTGAGACATTCACGGTGCCATAGTTGCGTTGAGATCTGGAACAGGTTTCATAGTCATGATGTTTGGTCCATTTCAATTTCTGGATTCAAAAGAAATACAATAGTGTCTTGTAAATGATGTCTTAGGTAACGGTTTCTAGTCCTCTATTAGAATTATGAATAGTGGCATGTTACGGTGTCTTGGAAATGGTAGAATACAAATGGTGTCAAGTCAATTGTGAAAATATGGAATCAGTAGCAAGTTTACGGTGTTACAGTCTTTCTGAGAATCTAGAACCGGTAACAAGCTTAAGGTTTCACATACTTATCCAAAAATCTTTAATCTATATTAAAAAGAAATATTCAGATAATGGATTAAGATTTGAAATAATCATAATGAAACATAATAGAACAAGATCAGACATATTTCACAAGATTCAAACATGATTTGTGATAATGAAAACATGAGGAGTTTGACAATCTCAAAACATGATTTAAGAGCATTAAAAAATGAGGATTCCAACAATCTCCACATTTTTATGATCACAAATTGTGGCATTTAAATGAAAAATATTCTAGATTGTAATAGATAGATTACTTATCAAATCAAAAAATCTAGGAATAGATGTTTTTTAGAATAAGGGATAATATTTATCTTCTATGTCACTTTATTATTATGTCTCCCTTTAGAGTATCATAGTGTCTATGTTCTCCTCTTTAAATGCCTTTATATAATTTCTACCCCTTTTGGGATTATCAAAAAAGAAAAAAAGGGAAAACAAAATTGGATGAAACAATAGGAGGACACATTCTATTTAATAAAAGGACATGGTCCATTTAAAAAATAAAAATAAAAATACAATAGATCTCAATCAAAATCAGCAATCACTTCTTAGATGAGTCAGCATGATTGGATGTTCCTTTCTCAGAGACATCAGATTGAGACATAGTAGGATCAGAAGTAGAAGTGGTGAGGAAGTAGTGATGGAAGGTAGTGGCACTCCGTCAATGATTGAAGGGGAAAGTTCTGGCCTACTAGAAGACCTAGGCAATGGTTTCTCAATGATGAAATGTCTGATCTGGCTCAGAGCCTGAGAAATAGACATGGTCGTTGGTGAAAAAGTGGTGGAAGAAGAGGGATAGGGAGAAGAAGAGATTCTAGGCCACATAGGAGCATCTACAGGAGCCACAATTATAGAACTGTGAATATGGGTATAAGGCTTCAATAGATTGATAAAATCGGAAATGATAACCCCTCAATACTGCATGGCCTTCTAAAAGACATCCTTGTTTTCCCGTAACTTCTCCAGAGTGCGTGGGAATTCCTTGATCTTCTACACTTGATCATCGAATGCTTGAGTGACTAGATGTATTTTCAAGTTATCTACAAGATACACGAAGTGACTGGTCAACTCATTATTAGAAAATATTCTCTTAAAGTATACATCAAATTTCATATATATTTATTCTTGATCATCATTGGAAATATTTGAATGGACCCTCAATAAATCAAGTACATGGTCACTGTTCTTGATGATAGTAGAGAGACATTCCTTATCAACTCCACTAAACACTAACTAAATCTCTTCTCTGAAAACTGATCTGATCAAGTCATTTTACATAGGCTAATATGGCAGTTTGGATGTAGATAGATCTATAACAGTGGTTTTGAGAGACATATATTGATTTATAAACTTTTTTAAAAATCCTTTATATTCATCGGTCAGCTTATTGAGTCCAGAAACAAGCCCACACATCTCATTGGCTATTAGGGTGTTGGTCTCAACCACTTTTTCATATAGAGTGAATAATATTAGTTGAGTTAGAGATACAACCTTCTATGGAATATTATAAGCATTATCTTCACTAAGATGAGCCACTAGATCTTGAGTAGTTTCCAAAACTTTCTTCATATCTTGAATCATAGATTTTAGATATTTCACCTCATCACCCAAAAACATGTTATCAATAAAAGATTATTAAATTTCATGAAGAATATTTGGTTGAATCTCCAAAATAATTTTCTCTAATAAAATTTCATCACCTCTTTCTCTGAGGTTTGACACAGGAGTAGGATCAGACTCAAACAGATTCCCAAAGTCAAACAACAAGTTGTCTCCAAAAAAGTTCAGATAATTGTGGCTCACAAAATCAGAAGATTCTTGAGCCAGTTTAAGAATTGAAACTAAAACATGTTGAGATTTCATATCATAGAATAATTCAATGGTAGAAATTGGTTTCAATTGAAACATAGTGTAATGATCTATACCTTTTATCGAGGCCTCTTGGGTATTATCCACATCAAAATAACTGGGAAACTTATACCATGTATCCATAGAACCTTGTTCAACAAGATATAGTAGTTAAATACATTCTATGTTGGGGTACTAAACCCCCCTAAATTGGTGCATCTCTTCAAGGATAAATAGATCCAGACTCTTAAGCCATTCCCAAATTGTCATCTCTTTTTGGTTCACCCATGTCTTCTCTAGCTAGCTAAATGTTGTTCTCTATACTTACCATAACAAATATGATTATTTTAGGTTCAATTTGTTATCAAGACTATTCCACAATAGTAAGTTCTTCCTCAACAACAAGATCATACTCTATAGTACTTATTCCTTTTTTATGAATCTTTAACCAATTTACTTGCATTAACATCACATTTAGAGAGAGGTGATATCTCAAGAGATACACTCACAACACCTTCACTAACATCATCATCTGTTTCTTCATATTGATATTCCACAATCTCATCAACCTCTAATCCACGATTAGCTAATTGTTTTGGTCTATAGAGATTAGAAATAGGATTTAAATCCCAATTCTACATATCATTATACTAAACCCAAAATTTCATCCATGGATTCCAGCTTATCATCATTCTTTTACAAATAGCCTTAAAATTACAAAATTCAAATTCCCCAGGCATTTCTTCATTTTGGCCAACCACAGCATTTTCTAGAAGAATAGAAGAAATAGTCCTAGAATAGAAAAGGGAGTGGACATTGATGTAGTTTTATGAATATCACACATGTAAGGTACAATATACGTACACATGTTGATTTTGAGTCAATGTTTCGTATATGAATGAGAAATACACCTGATATATAATACTGGAAAAATCCCCTTTTTTGAAAAATGAGGTGTTTAACAAACTTGAACCACAACATAGACTCACCATCAAGATCAGTATTAATTGGTCTTCTCTTAGTCTTATTTCCATTCATACATACCATTGTGTCTTCTAGGCTAAACACATCACTAGGTGGAGGAGGACCTCTTTGTTAATCCTCAAAAATCACTTCATGAGGATTTTCTATGTAGGCAGCACATAACCTTTATGAAAAGGTGCATATTTGACCTTTTACCCATCTTCTAATCACAAAATCATCCTAGTAATTGATGGAAAACTAAACATACTAATAAAACTCAAAAACATACCTTGGGTAGACAGGTCTTTTCTCCATGGAAAACCAATCCAACCACCCTTATTGTTTTAGAACTCTTAGAACCAGAGAGCTACTAGTCAAGATCTATTTTGTATAGACTTCCTTTTCGGGTATGAAATTGTGACCCTCAAGGCCTAGGTTCAGTGGATATTTGGGCATTAAAATAGGAGACTTCTAATGATTCTTTTATGTCCTATGATTTTTAAGAGTCGGTGAGGATTGAGGCTTCATCCTAGGAATCAAATGATGGCTCAAGAAAGATTAGAATGAGGGAAGGTGGTTTGAGAGATACATAGAGTTTAATTTTCGAAAGAAGTGAGATCGAGAGAAGTGAAGTGATATGATTTAATTATTTAGGGAGTTCAAACGTTGTAAAAAAAGTGATAAAAATAAATAAAACACTGGATACATAAAGAAATATTTAAAAAGAATTTCTAAATGATATGGTGAGATTGGTACATATAATCACTGTGTTTGTTTTCTTTTGTGACTGAAAATGGTGCGACCATAACGAATGAGATAGCGAACAAAGAGAGTAACTTGTGAGATAGTAATCCAGAGATAGTTATCATGAGATAGTAAAGTCATATAGTAATCTGTTCACTCAAGGTTAACCATTCTTAATTCATATATGATGTTATTAATCAATTAAAAAATTTAATGGATTAGTGAAAATGTCAGCAAGATGATGTTATGTGTCAATGAATTCTAAATTAATATCACCTTTTTGATAATGATATCTTAAAAAGTGATGTCTTACATCAATGTGATTTGTTTTGGAAGGAGAAACATGATTATTTGAGATGTTAATAACACTTGTGTTATCAAAATTTATAGGGACATTTCTGAATTGCTATCCATAGTCTTGAATGGTGTGTTTCATCCCCAAAATATCAGCACAACAACCACCAGAAGCTATGTATTCAGGTTTAGTATAAGATAATGAAATAGGATTTTTCTTTTTACTAAACCATGAAACTAGTGTCTTTCCCAACAAGTGACATGTTCTAGAGTGTATTTTCCTATCTAGCTTACAACAACCAAAAGTAGGAACTGAATATCTAACCAAGTCAAATGATTTTTCTCTAGGATAAAATAGTCCTATGTTGGTAGTAAGTATGAGGTATTTTAAAATCCATTTAATAGAAATAAGATGTGACTAATTAGTATTTTCATGAAAACGAGCACACATACACACACTAAACATAATATCAGGTCTACTAGCAGTCAAGTAGAGTAAGCTCCCAATCATTCCACTATAATTGGTTTTGTCAACTGATTTACCATTCTCATTAAGATAATACTTACAAGTGGTACTCATTTGAGTATCACTACTTTTATTATTATCTAAACCAAAAGAAATTAAGAAATAATCTGTATATATAATTTGATTTATAATAATACCTTCCTAATTTTGAATGATTTGAAATCCATGAAAGAATTTTACTTTACCCATCAAAGTCATTTCAAATTCATTTTTCATCATCATTTAAAAATCAATACATGATGAATTTTTTTATGATCCTAAAATAATATCACCAACATTTATTTAGAAAATAAAATCATCTTTAGAAATTATTTTCATAAATGGTGTAGGATCCGCTATACCTTTTGTAAAACCTTTATAAATAAGAAAACAACTTTGTCTATCATACCAAGATCTTGGAGAATGTTTTAAACCATATAAATATTTTTTTAATTTAAAAAAATTATTCATAAATATAGGGTTTGTAAAACTAGGGGGTTGTTCAAAAAAACATCATGAATAATATATCCATTTAGGAATTCACTTTTGACATCCATTTGATATAGTTTGAACTTTAGATGTGTTGCATATGCAAGAAAGAATCTAATGGATTCACATCTAGTAAATAGGGAATCTTTTTCCTCATAGTCAATCCCTTCTTCGTGAATATAACCTTTACTAACCAATATAGTTTTATTACTAAATATGGTTCCAAATTCATCTACTTTATTTCTAAACACCCATTTAGTGCCTATGGTCAAGATATCTTTATGTTTATCCACAAGTTTCCAAAGACTAATTCTTTTAAACTCATTTAATTCCTCTTTCCAAGATAATAACAAAAATTAATTAATGATTACCACATTGATGTTTTTAGGTTCAAGCTATGATAATAAAGCATGATGTTCAAAATTATTTCTTAGAGAATCTCTAGTATATGTTTTTTTATCTAAATCTCCAAAAATAGAATCTAAAGGATGGTTCTTAAGGGTTCTAATAAATCTAGTATAGTAATGACTTGTAATTATTGATTCTTCTATAGGTTTGGGTTTATTATTTCTCAAATCTAGAGAATTTACAAAACTATAAGTTTTAACAGATTTATTCATAGGATGTTCAAGAAATTTAAGAATTGATGTTTAGATTTGACATATCATCCTTGAGATTATCTAGAGGGGTCTTAGGTTTTGGGGATTTGTTTCATCAAATTTTACATGTACAAATTCTACCACAAATTTGGTTCCCTTATTAAAGGGTCTATATACATTGCTAGAATGTGATTATCCTTGGAAAATTCCATTATAACTCTTGGAGGAATATTTTTCTAGATTATCCTTAGTGTTATGAATACAGACATTGCGACCCAAAACATTGAAGTAGTTAACCTTAGGTTTTCAATAGTTTCTAAACTCATAGGGAGTTATTTTATGGATAGGATTAATTAATAATATATTGATTATGTAGCATGTTGTATTGACAACTTCTATCTAAAATTATATAGGTAGGTCATACACCATAAAAATAGTTCTTGAAGTTTCTTTCAAGGTTCTATTTCTTCTTTCTACAACTCTATTTTTCTATGGTGTCCTGGGGGAAGAGAATTTATGACTATAGCCAATTTCTGAGAATAATGATTCAAACTCTTGGTTTTCAAACTCACATCCATGTTCAATTATTATGATTTCAATTCTAAGAACACTGATATTTTCTACAATCCTAGAGAACATGGTAAAATGAGATAAATCTAAACTTTTGTGAGCCAACAATAAGGTCCAACTATATCTAGAGTTGTAATCTACAAGAACATAGACATAATACTTCCCATTAACACAAGAGTCTATAGATGTATAAAAAAATCCATGTGAACCATCTATAGAGTTTTATAAGATAAATCATATTTCATTTTATTTAATGAGATTATGTGATGTTTACCCATTTGACAAGGATTACAGAATTTGTCATTTGGAAACTTGAGTTTGAGTAGATCCTTGACTACACCTTTTCTAGTAATCTTTATAAGGGAGTGTATATTATAGTTTCCTAGTATTATATGTCAAATCCAAGACTCTTTTTAAAATAAAATTAAGCATGAAAATTATTGAGAAACTAAAGAGTCTATGTTAACAACATAAACATTTTCATTTTTGAAATAATTAAATACTAATTCTTTATTAGAATTAAAAACATTGAAAACATTATTTTTTAATTTAAAAAGAAAACCATAATCATCTAACAATGAAATACTAAGAAGACTATATTTTAATCCATTAAAAATAGTACTTTAATAATTAAAACTGAGTTTGAGTTTCTAATATGGATAACCCTAATTATTTTTTCTTTAGTAGTGTCACCAAAGGTGACATGCCCACCATAAATATTTATTAGGTTATTAAACCATGTGTAATCCCCTACCTTGTTTGTTGAATATCAACTATCCATGTACCATAATCTTTTAATGAAGTATGTCATGCAGTTTTTCTAAGTAAAACTAAAACAAGATAAGATTTTGGTACCTAGATTAGCTTGGTCCAAAAACATTAGTAGTAAATGCTTTGGAAACCCATATTTTCTTCACAGGTTTCCTATAATCTATTTTTAATGCATTTGAGAAGTAAAGTCTATTCGGTCTTCAAAAACATGAAATAGTAAAATTGTTCCCAGTATTGGATCTTGCAGAATATTGTTTATATTTAGGCATAAAAATAGTTTTTCCAGATTTTTCTGCAAAGATCCTTTTTCCATGTTGATTTACATTACCACTAGTATAACTTTGAGCTAATTATTTAACATAAGTTTTTGATATAATATTCTTTCCACTGGAAACAATTTAATATCCTTTTTCATTTTTTCATTAGATAATTTAAGTTCATTATTTTCTTTAAGCAGTTGAGAATTTGTCTCTTTTTCTACAGCAAGTTTAGATTTAACAGAGGTAGTCAAGGAAATTTTGGTCTTTAAATATTTTTATCTATCATTTAGTTCATTACATGTTTCCTCTAGAATTTGAATGTTTTAAAAAATTTATTTATTGTTCATATTATCAAAATTTATTTCATTTCTGGAATATTATAGATTTTTTACAAGAGACTCTAGGGTTAACTCAAATGTTTTTGTCATAAAACACATATTTTTTTTGTCAGAATTTTTATCATTTGAAGACTCTTAGTCACTTGAACTGTCCACAAAAGAACTCCATGTTTCTTTCATGGACTTTACATTCATCCTATCTTTATCCTCATACCTCTAATTATATTTTAACATGGAATAATCTATCTTTAAACGACTCTTCTCTTAATTTCACTGTATATTATTTCACTATAGGTATCACAGTTTTTCAAATCCTTATTCCGGTTTCCCTTATTATCATATTTTCATTTTTAGTTATGCTACTTCAATATTTTTTTTTATTTTATAAAATTTCATAAATTTAATTTCTAATTGAGACATTTCCTCATCATTATCATATGGTGAATCTTTATAACTTGTACTATCAGAATGAGGTTTTATCCTTTTCTTTTCATTAATCTTGGAAGTAGTGGTTTTGAAGTCCACTGACTTTCTCTTCGGTTTATCTTCATTTTCCTTATTGTCTTTTAATTTTTCCTCATACATAAAAAATTGGACTATAATCTCCTTTACTAACAACATTATGATGTCACAAGATTATCTAATTGATACTGAAGTCCCTCCTCATCTATCTGGTAATAATCTATGAATTCTCATGATTTTCTCCTTGGCTGTAGAATCTCTTCCTTGAGAGATTATAGTATTCAAAAAAATTACACCTGAGACACCTATTAGAAACATGTTCATTAGGATTAATTTAAAAGTTATCATATTAAATAGTATATGTGTTATGTATCATTTCCATATCACTATAGGTTCCTTCAGGTGAAACAGGTAAAGTATCCCAAATTTCATGTGTTGTTTTACATGTAGAAATTCTATTAAACTGTTCATCTCTTAAATAAAAGTATTGGAAATTCATTCTGTGGAAATTTTTACTATATCTTCCTTAGTTAGGTCATACAATATATTACTATCAGTATAAGGAATATTAAATTCTCCAAAAATTGGATACCAAATCAAAAAACCCTACTCTATAGGTGCATTTTCATTTTTATTTTAAATTGTGCATAATTTTTTCTATTATATTTCATAGGTCTGTTCATAGTATAATATTCTATTATATTATCCATGATAAATAAATATACTTTTAAAGGAATAAAAATTTGTAACTAACATAAATTTAATGAACATTAAAACACAACTAAAATCATAGTTAAAAAAGTGGTTAAAATTGTTTTAAAAGTTTTAAAACAGTAACATGAAAACAACCTATGATACAAAATATTGTTCAGAGTTGGAAAATAAAGAGGGGGTGAGTTGAGATAAAATAAAAATTTATATTATAGTTTTTATTTAGAAGGTTCTCCCAATTAAAAAGAATACATGCATGTTATCCAAGGTTGTAAAATTATAATAGTTTGACTATTCAAATAGTTTCCCTGAAGACTGATTAATTCTCAATTAAAATAATATGATATATTAATACAACTTTTGAAACTAATATAATAAATAAAATTGTTATAACTACTAACCAAGACTAACTATCAAATAAATATTTATTTTTCTAAAATATGAGTTAAAACTGAGAAATACTAAATTTAAAGGCAGAGCGGATAAAACAAGTGGTTCAATCTCAAGACGAAAACTAATCAACCCCACTTAGTGATCACATAAAACCAAGATATATATATATATATAAACATCTTTGATACACACCTAGGATTAGGGTTAACAATTGTACATGAGTCTGTCTAGGTCACATTACCCCTTCCTCTATTCTACATGAGACTATCTTGGTCAAACGACCTCTAATATAGTGCTGGATACAGTGTGTGTTTCAATACATATATACAAACTACTCAAAATGAAATTATATAGTAAAAAACTGATAAAATTGTTATTAGATATAGTTTAGAGGGATTTTTGTGTCATGAAATGCGGCTTTGGACTCTTTGGATGTAGCAGATGCAATGCTCCACTCCTCTTGGGAAAACATAGTGTTGATAGGCAAGTGTTCTGTTTTTCTGTGTAGTGAGATGTTCCTCTTCTCCTTCGGTTTTCTACAAGGATCCATTCAATATGGATCACAACATATTCTTCTTTGTTTACATTTAGTAGTAATTTAAAGTTATTCATTTATTGAATTCTTTCATGTGTTGATGTTCTAATCTCTTTGCGTGCAATCCACTACTATGTATATTTCCTCGAGTGCAACTCATTATATTTTATTTTTTGGTTCCTGTATTGGAGTTGAAAAGACGCACCACCTTCACAACTCCTACCTCATATTTTCATCTAATAGTACTTCAAAAGATCATTAATTTTATCAGTGTCATTAAATGACTCAAATAATACTATCAGAAACAACCATTAAATTTAATTGAAAAAGACATAAAAATGGTTAAGTATGTAACAATGACATATTTGCAGTGAGACAACCATGGTGAGATAGTCATGGTGAGACAGTCAAGGTGAGATAGTCATTTTGATATACAGACGATGAGATAGTCATGGTTCCGTAGTTTCACCGAGATCTGGGATTGGTACTGCAGTCACGGTGTCTAGTCCTTTGAGAATATTGGAATTAGTATCAAGATTACAGTTTCAGGTAAATGGTGTAACATGTAATGATTTTTATTCCTTTTTTAAAATTCTGAATGGTGTCATTTAATAGTGTCTTGAAAATTGTAGAAAGGAAATATTGTCAAGTCATTTGTGAAAATCTAGAAGCTATAGATGGCTTACTGTGCTATGTACTTTTTGAGAATCTGGAACTAGTATTTTAAGATCCCAAATCATTTAAAGGAATGTTCTCATTTATATTTTGGTTTGATTCACTTGTTTTGGATAATTAAGTGTGCACCCATGTCCTATAGGAGGCTCGGGGGTGTTCTGGGGGTTCGGGACCTGAAAAGTAGAGAAAATGGGGTTTTTTAGGTAGGCTGCACTGTCAGTGCACAGTTAGTGATAACCTTGTGGAAATCCTAGGAAACCATGCGGGATGTGTGTTTTTGGACAGTGGCTTCTGCACAGTTTGTGTATACATGGTTTGGAAAACTGTGCTGGTAAACCGTGCGGCCTAGAAACCTTTTAAAATTTACAATTTTTCCACTCTGGGATTTTTAACCCCAACTCGGCATTTCTTCCCATTTCATGCCTCTTCACCCTAGGAACTAACCAAACCTCCCAAGGGCTCCAAGAGATCAATCCCCCTCATTTTAAGTCCTTTTTGGTGCCGATGGTTTCAAATCGATGCTCAGGTAAGGCTAATCCAATCCTTGATTCTCTTTTGAGTTTAGGGTTAGAATCTTCTTCTCCTCTACTTACGAAGCTATAAAGTCCTACTCTTTGGGTGTGTTTTAGGTTTAATCGATAAATTTCTGTTGAATTTGAATCTAAGGACTTGATTACGAGTCTGTTCAACCACGAAATTGAGGTAGGTGGTCTACATGTTATATCCCAGGGATTATTAATGGATTTGAGAATGTGTGGTTTTGTTCTTGGGTGTCTCTAGGTGTGTTCTTACTACCCATGGAATGTTTGGTAAAATGTTTATTAATAGGGTAAATGGTAACCCTTGTGATCCCCATGGGATATGTGGATGGCGAGGAGACTAAAATAGGGCCACCTATGGGGTGCGCTGACTTTTCTGGACCTAGGGATTGTGAAGAACAAGTAGGATTGGTGTGTGTTCGTGATGATCCCTTGATAAATATGTTGGTGAGATTGACGTTGTTTGGGTAGATTCTAGGTGATGCACTAAGGCATAATAATAATAATAACCTTATTGATTTTATGTTTATATGAATCTGGCATACATGGAGGAACATGGAAACGTTAAATGAATTTTGAACAGTGTTGGAACATGTAATGGGTTAGTTTATGGAGATGATGAAATACCATAATGGAATGTATTATGAATCTAGTAATGAAGCTTGGTGAGATAGTAATAATGGACAATTATTATTGAGATAATCATAACAAAAGGGAAATGGGATAAATGGCTAATGATGTGAAATGCGGTGAACGTGTTAATGGGTTAAAGCATGGTATTAACTCATATGTGTTGTTATGGTTTATGTTTTTTTGGAAAATCATTGTGAAGAAGTGTGAATGGTTAATAGATATATATATATATATATATATATATATATATATATATATATATATATATAATGTGCACATTTCATGGTAGGTTGAGGTATTGAATGAGGTTCTATGCCCATGGGTCCAGTTGGACTGATGCTCTAAACTCCAACCCAATGCATGGGTAAGGGATGAGGCCTGATGATCTATTCTACTAACAGTTTCATCCACCTGAAAAAACAATTCAAGGTGAGGATATGGTTTATGGAGAGTTGGACTGACGCTCCAAAGACCAGTGTGTATTTTCCCATAGGTATGGGATTGTGTACTTGAGCCTATGTAATTTTTTTTGTTTGATGAACCCATGTTAAATGTGTTGTAAATTGAATGTAATTGGAAATGGGATGAAATGGTTAGATGTGTAAATGGTAATAAATGTGGGTAATGGACATAAAGTGGCTTAGGTCACCTAATATTTTACATAGCATTTATTATTCATTTTCCTTTTCATGCATGTCTATTTATACTGGATATTTTTTAGACATCATTGGTGGTGGCCTACGGAGTTGTACTCACACCCTACATGGATTGCCATTGGGTACCCAAGAAGACTTCATGTATGTAGGTCAGGAGAAGGGAAGATGTCCTTTCTTGGAAGTTGGGTTGGTATGAGTGTGTATGGTGGATGACCCGGACATGTAGTCAGTACCCTTTTAGGTATTTTCTAGATGTCTTCATTTTTGGGTTTTGTTCAATTTTTCACTTGTAGCATGGCATGAAATATTTACTGTTGGATATTGTTTTACCCAATTTGGTAAATGGTTGTGCCCCATTTGGGAAACAGTTGTTTATGCATACTCTTTTATTATTGGTTATTAATTCAGCTATTTTATTCATCATATGTTGTGGTATACTCTAAAAAAATGGGGTATAGTCTCCCCAATTGACTATTTAGACCCCAATTGCTAGTCGGAAACCTTTTTCATACAGGAAGGCACACTTAAGGTCATGTAACCACCCTGCTCGGAGCTTCGGTTTAGTGGATTCCTGGCCAGGGATGTTACAAAGTGGTATCAGAGGAGGAATTTCTTCTCCTTCTCTGAAATCTTGTTATCTGGTATGGTGGATGGGAGTTAAGTTGTTTCAGCCCTTGGTAATGTTCTTGGGTTTGGGGGTAACTAACCCATGTATGAGGGAAAACCCAAGTCACCTAGGTTGGGAATTTCTGTTCTTGATTGTGCGATGTTACAGTTGATGAGATTTCACCATTGGTTGATGCACAAGTTTTGTGATTTGATGGTTTAATGATATTTTCCTCATGTCATAAATGGCATGAGGTTGGGCATTCATACATCATTGTAGGCACCTAGGGAGGTAGGTGACATGCATCATGGTAGGCACACACGGGGTGGGTATGTGAGGAATGAAAATTGAATGCACCTTGCATTTGATAATTAAAAATGGGACATTTGGTAAAAAAAATGAAAATGGGTGAAAATAAAAGAATGGTAAGTGATGATTAATGAAATATGTGTAATTAATGGGTTTTAATGAATTTAAAATATAGTTTGCAACATGTTTTGTGAGCCTTGTAGTGTTGTATGGTTGTTTCGCCTTGTAAACCATGACCCGTGGTAGGGATGGTCAGGGTAATGTTTTGGGGATGGAAAGGTTTGTTGGGATGGTGCATGGATAATTGGTTGATGTGGCTGGTGAAGAGACTTCGTGATATGATTTGTGAATGTTCTATGGCAGATGTTCTAAATCTCATGTTTGGAAGTGTAGAAAAATTCCACCATGACATCGAGTGTCGGTTGGGAAACAAGAGGATATTGATGAGAACACTCTTCCCGTAGAGGATCAAATGAATGTGGTGATCTGGTATGATATAGAAGAGCGGTTTCGAGAGAACTTGGCTTGTTTTATACAGATGATGGATCGAGACCCAGGGCGGGTTGCACCGAGTATGTATGAGATGACAGTAGAGTTTCACCTATATTACCCTCTAACCATTAAAGGAGAGGGTGGGTGAGAGGTTGTAGAGTTCTTGATAGAGTATGTCCAGAAGATACTTTATCATCTTGAGACTCCTGATGGGAAGCATTTCAAGTTGGTAGCTTATATGTTGCGAGGCCAGGCAATGCGTTGATTGGACATCCGGGATCAGACTGAGTAGGCTGAGGGGATGTTGTGGAAGGATTTATAGGAAACGTTTTGGGTGCACATTTACCCAGAGAAATTAATGAAAGAGAGGGATTCTAATTTCATCAGCCTGAATAATGGATTGATGTCGGTGATAGAGTATGTTTGGCACTTCATTGGTCGGCGACGTTTTGTTCCAGTGTGGGTATGGGACAAAGTACCAGTGTTGAGACGTTTCTAGGATGGGCTGAGACATGAGATCAGGTCACTAGTGAATATCTTTCACCTGAATAAGTTTATAGAGGTTTTGGATCAGGAATTGATATCAGAAGGGAACCTGAAGGGTGTTTCAGGTTGTGGTCTTGTCATACCAGATGGTCGGACAATTGGTGCAGCATCCAAGGGTCGGAAGCATCGTTTTGTATGTTTTCACCTCGGTGGAATTGTTCAAGGTGGTTAGAAGAGTGGGTAAGCCTCTATGGATGGTGATCGAATGTTCTGCAATCAATGTGGTAGGCCAAGGCACATGCATGGCCAGTGTCCTCGACCTGCAGTTGAGTTCCAATTGTGTGGATGATTGATACACGTGTAGAGGTTCTGTAGGAACGCTCAGTAGGTGAGAATTAATGTCGGTGACAGACAGATTCCATGTGGATGCATGGGATCAGATTCTCTATATCAGGCATGTATTTGGAGCTCCACAGGCCTTTCTGGCAAGGGCTGTGGATGCGGAACTCTAAGGCAGGATCACCCAGGTCCTCAGGGCAGTGCAGTGTAGTGCAGGGCACACAGTTTGGAGCCCAGGGAATTGGGGTAGGTCAACTTCACGCAGTTCAGTATACACCTGGTGATGTCAAGGCTGGGCCATCGACTATTCGAGGTACGATCCTTGTACCTTCTACACTTTCTAGTGCATTGTTTGAAACTGGTTCCCCACACACTTTTATTTCTTTTCATCTTACGGTAGTGTTGGGTTTTCATATATAGATTGTGTGTGGGGTTATGTCGATTGACACTCTGTTGGGGGTATGAAATGAAGTTATCATGCAGTGAAATGAATGTGCTCTGGAGGTCGGTGGGTATCCTTTCCTATGGGACTTGTTCATTCTCGAGATGTTGGGGTTTGACTTGATATTGGGTATGGATAGGTTAGTTTTATATCAAGAACACATAGACTATTTCCATCACAGTGTATCATTCAGGTAACATGAGGGTGACACTTATGTCCACCATAGAGAGTGGGATGTTCGAGTAGGTCATGTGGGAGTATTCTATCTATAGTTGGATTGTATGATGACTCTAGTATCTTGACTTGTGATAGATGATTAAAGAGGGTAATAGTGTGTCCTTTCTCCAGTAGTGGATCAGTTTCAGGATGTGTTTCTTGAGGATTTATTTAGGTTTCCACCTAAAAGGGATGTGGAGTTCACGATTGAGTTGCTGCCGGGAGCGGAGCTAGTTTCCTTTCCTCCATACCGAATGGCACTGGAGGAACTGAAGGAGTTAAAGGTTTAGCATTAGGAGTTAGAACATAAGGGGTTCATACGTCCTAGTACGTCTCCTTGGGGATCTATGGTGCATTTTGTAAAGAAGGATGACGGGTCATTAAGGATGTTTGTTGATTATAGGAAGTTAAATCAGATGACGGTGAAAAATTGGTACCCTTGTCCTAGAATTGATGAACTATTTGACCTGTTGAGGGGTGCATTAGTTTTCAATAAGATTAGTCTAAGATCATGTTAACACTAGATTAAGGCGAGGCCTTCTGATGTACCACTAAAAGCTTTTAGGAGTCAGTATGAATTCTTTATTTTTGTGGTGGTGCCTTTAGGATTTCCCAATGCACTGGAGGTGTTCACGACATTGATGAAACGAATGTGTAATCCTTATCTGGATCAGTTTTTGGTTGTCTTTGTTGAATACAACATGGGGTACTCGAAACCTAATGACTATCATTACCAACATTTTGATATCATTTTGAGTACACTAAGAGAGTATTGACTTTATATTAGGATGAAAAAGTGTCAGTTATGTATTGGAGAAGTTCATTTTTTGGGTCACATCATCTCTGAGGTAGGTGACTCGGTGGATTCAGAGAATGTACTAGTTATCGTGTCTTTGGAGCATCCCAAGAGTGTTTTATATGTTTCGAGTTTTCTGTGTCTAGATAGGTATTACCATAGGTTCATCCATGATTTTTCTTTCTTAGAAGCACCAATTTTAGGCTTGACAAAGAAGGTAATTAGGTTTGAGTGGTCACAGGCTTTCAAGAGTTCATTTCAAGAGTTAAAAAATCTATTGATGAGCACACCAATCTTGATCATACCCGATCCAGGTAGGAATTATGTTCTATTTTTTGATGCTTCTGGTACCAGGCTTGGGGCTGTGTTGATGCATGATGATGGGGTTATGGATTATGGGTCGAGGTAATTGAGTCCCCATGAGTAGAATTATCACACTCATGTAATGGAGTTATATGTAGTAGTGTATTACTTAAAGATCCAGAGCCACTACTTGTTGGGGGAACTGTTCTCGGTGTATACCGATCATAATTTTTTAAAGTATATATTTTCACAGCAGGATTCGAATCTTCAGCAGTGAAGATGGGTCGAGTATCTCTATTCTATTAACTTTGAGATGGTACATACACTGGGGAAAGGGAACAGTGTTACAAATTATTTGAGAAATAATGCACATAACCAAGTGGTTAAGGAATCCATCATCGAGTTTAGGGTAATGTCTTTGTTTTCATGGATGTACAAGGAGTTGCGGGAGGAAAATAGTCAGTTTACTCTTTCTTCCATGGTTGCTGATTCGATGCTTCTATGTCATGTTAAGGGAAGTCAACTTGACATTCCTGAATGTTTGGCCATTATGGAAAGATTTAATGGTGGGGATCCACCTTCAGGTTGGGTCATCGGTGTGGACAGGGTTGTTTGTGTTCATGGTCTTGTGGTTGTTTCGGTGTGCATGCGAGAAGAGTTGATGCGTGAGTTCCATTAATCAAAATGGGCAGTGCATCCTATTTTAACCAAGATGTATCTTGATCTTTGTAGATAGTTTTGGTGTCCAGGAATGAAAAAGGAAGTTATGGGATTTGTGGAAAAGTGCCTTACGTATCAGTTTGTGAAGTTTGAGCATCAACACCCAGGTGGATGGTGACACACATTTTCCATTCCTGAATGGAAGTAGAATGATGTAACGATGGATTTTTTGGTGGGTATTCTGAGGACACCTCGGAAGAATTATGAAATCTAATCCGTTGTGGGTCGGCTAACGAAAGTCGCCCATTTCTTAATAATTCATGAGACATATACATTTGATCAGTTGGGTGAGTTTTATGTCTGGTAAATAGTACGGTTGGATGGTGTACCACGGACTATAGTATCAGAACTTGGTCCTCACTTCACATTGTGTTTCTAGAAAGGGTTGTAGAAGGAACTGTGTACACATGGGATTTTGATTACAGACTTCCACCCACAGACAGACAGGAATTCAGAGCATACAATCCATGTGTTGGAAGATATGTTGAGGGCTTGTGTCTTGGATATCGGTGGTTTCACAAAGAATAACCTGTCGCATATTGATTTTTCCTATAACAACAGTTTTCAAGCAATGATTTAGATGGAACCATTTCGGGCTCTCTATGGGAGGTTGTGTAGATCTCCATTGTGTTGTTTGGAGGCCGGTGTATCCGAGATGTTGGGACTAAGTCTTGTGCAGGAGACTTCAGAAATAGAATCATTGATTTGGAAGTGGTTGACAAAGGCTCAGAGTAGACAGAATTCATATACGGATCGGAGTCCTAATACTCTTGATTTTAAGGTGCTTTATTGTGTGTTACTTTGGGTGTCACCATGGATGGGTCACCGATGGTTTCGGAAGCAAGGAAATTTAGAACCCAATTATGTGGGGTCATTTGAGAAAGAGGAGAGGATCGGGCTGGTGGCATACCGATTGACTATTCCACCTCAGTATTGCGGGATGCATGATGTCTTTCATGTGTTGCGGCTTCGGAGGTATCCCCCTGACCCAACTCATATGGTGGATGTTGAGAATGTTGACATTGAGGCTAATGTGTCCTTTGAGGAGCATTCAGTTCGTGTCATGCATCGTAGTGAGAATGGTTTGTGGGGAAAGGTTCTTCCATTGGTGAGATAACTATGGAAACAAGGAAATTTTCAAAAAGAACTGTGGGAGATGTACTCAGATATGTGGGCACAGTGGCCCGATATCTTTTCCTTAGAAGTGCATAAATCTTGGGCGTTCAGCTTGAGGATGAGCCATTATAAGGTGCGGGGGTTGTAAGATACTAGATCTTGTAAAGGTACATTCTCCTTTTATTATTTGGTTTGAATACATTGTTTTGTTTAATTAAGTATGAACCCCATTTTTGGAGGATGCTTGAGGGTGCTCTGGGGGTTCGGGACATGCAAAGAGGAGAAAGGGGGGTTTTCTGGGTGGGTCACATGGTATGTGCACAGTTAGTGCTAACCGTGAAGACATCCCAGGAAACCGTGATAGATGTGTGTTTTTGGATAGTGTCTTCCACACGGTTTGTGCATGATTTGAAAAACTGTGTGGGTAAACCATGCGGCCTAAAAACCTTTTAAAATTTACAATTTTTCCACTCTGGGATTTTTAACCCCAACTCGGGATTTCCTCCCATTTCACTCATCTTCACCCTAGGAATGAACCAAACCTACCATGGGATCCAAGAGATCAATCTACCTCTTTTTTAAGGCATTTTTTTGGTGACATTTGTTTCAAATCGATGCTCAGGGAAAGGCTAATCCGATCCTTCCCTCTCTATTGAGTTTAGGGTTTGTATCTTCATCTCCTCTCCTTCGGATGCTCTAAAACTCTACTCTTTGGGTGAGTTTTAGGTTGAAGTTTCAAAGTCTAGTTGAAGTGGAATCTATGGTCTTTGATTAAGTGTGCATTCAACTATTAAATCGAGGTAGGTGGTCTACATGTTGTGTCCCATGGTTTATTAGTGGATTTCAGCAGGTGTGGTTTTGTTCTTGAGTGTATATTGGTGTGTTTTCACAACCCATGAAATGTTTTTGTAAAATGGTTATTAAAAGGGTAAATGGGAACCCTCACAATCCCCATGGGATGCGTCGATGGTGTTGTGATTAAACTTAGTCCACCTATGTGCTGAGATTCCTTTTCTAGACCTACGGATTGTGAAGAACAAGTAGGATTGTTGTGTGCTTATGATGAGCCCTTGATAATCATGTTGATGAGATCGACATTGTTGGGGTAGAAGCTAGGTGATTCACCTAGGCTTAATAATTATAACCTAATGGATGTTGGGTTAACATTAAATTGGTTTAAATGGGTGAACATGGCTACGTTAAATGAATTGAGAATTTTCTTCAAACATGTAATGGGATAGTATGTGGAAATGATCAAAGACCATAATGGAATGGATTATGAGTCTAGTAATGAATCCTAGTGAGATGGTTATAATGAGAAATGATTAGTGAGATAATCATAAAAAAGTGAATTGAGCTAAATGGATGATGATGTGAAAAGTGGTAAAGGTTTTTATGGGTTAAAGCATGGTATTAACTCATATGTGGTTTTATGATTTATGTTTTTATTGTGATATTTTTGAGATATGGTGTGAATGGTTAATGTATATATATATATATATATATATATATTTGATGTGCACATTTTTGTGTAGTGTGAGGTATTGACCGAGGTTCTATTCCCACGGTTCGAGTTAGACTGATGCCCTAAACTCCACCCCAATGCATGGGTATGGGATGAGGACTGATGCTCTATTCCCCTAACTGTTGCACCCACCCAGACCGACACTTTGAGGCGATGATATGGTTGATGGAAGGTTGGATTGACACTCCAAACTCCACTGTGTGTTTTCCCTTAGGTATTGGATTGTGTACTTGAGCTAGTGTAATTTTGTGTGTTTCATGAACACATGTTAATTGTGAAGGAAATTGTAAGTAATGAGAAATGAGATGAAATGGTAAGATATGGAAATGGTAATAAATATGGGTAATTGACCTAAAATAGATAAGGTAACATAATATTTTACTTATCATTTATTATCCATTTTCCTTTGCATGCACATCTGTTTATACCAGATATTTTGTAGACACCGTTGGTGGTGTCCTACTGAGTTGTAATCACAACCTGCTCAGGCTGCCGTTGGGTACCCAAGCAGACTTCATGTTTATAGTTCAAGAGAAGGAAAAATTTCTTTTCTAGTTAGTTGGGATGGCACAAGTGTTCATCGAGAAGGACCCAGTCTTCGTGTCAGTACCCTTTTATGGATTTTGCACTTGTCTTCATTTTTGGGTTTTGTTCACTTTTCAACATGTATCATGGCATGTCATATTTACTATTGGATATGGTTGTACCCCGTATGGAAAATGGGTTTTTATGAATACTCTGGTATTATTGGTAATTAATTCCGCTATTTTATTCATCTTTTTGTGTCCTACACAGATAAAAAAGGGAGTGTATTCTCCCCAACTGACTATTTAGACCCATGCTGCTAGTTGGAAACCTTTTGCGTACGAGGAGGTGTGCTTATGGTCATGTAACCATGAGGCTCAAAGCACCCGTTTAGTGGCTTCCGGGTCGGGGATGTTATGGGTAGCATGATTGCAGATTCACAAACTTAGCCAAAAATCTGTAAGCTGTAATAAGAATCAATATTAACAGAATGGATTAAGAATAAACATAATCATACTGAAACATAATAGAACATTATTAGACATATTTCACAATATTGAAATATGATATGTGATAATTAAAACATGAGGGGTCAAATAATATCCAAACATGATTTGTGAGCATTAAAACATGAGGAGTCCAACAAAAGTATTCATATATTTATAAATAATTAATTATAAAATTATAAAAAATAAAAATATAATTATGAAAATGTAATATAAATATTTTTATTTATAATTATAAATATAAAACATTTTTCAGTAAAGTTGAAATGATCATAATGATTCCTTTTATCAACGATTATATAATGCAGGTAAGGATAGAACATTTTCAGTGCTAAAGAAGCACTGATAAAAGGATATGACTGCTAAACCATTAGTGCTCTTAATGAATCATTTTACCAGTTATAAAAACACTATGAAATATATCTTTTATTAGTTGTTATTCATTTAATGGTGATATAATGTATCTTTATTAGTTTTTATCATGAAGAATTGATAGAGGTATCTATAATCTGTTTAATTTAACCATAATCATGATTAATTCTGTCATGATTCTCAAGATTTACTATAAATGTGCTGATGTCAGCACTCTACCTCTATGTTATCTCTGAAGAATCATTTATATAATCCATGGTATGTTATTTTCTCCTCCTCCTCACAATTTGATTTCTTATTTGGGTTCTGCGGTTTGAAGTATTGTGGTGTTCTCAACTATGGTGATCCCTAATCTTATTCTCCCATTACTCAAGTCATGATTGGTCTCTCTCATTCGTCCTCTTTGTTTCCATTCTTATCACCACATTCACTCATGGATATAGAAAATTTTAATGCTATTGTTTTCATCATCACAACCATCATACTCAACATCCCATTTTCATCACCCTCTACCACAACTTTTTTTTTGATATTTCCCCATGGTTTTTATTTAAAGTTACAATTTCTTCAAACATTCGAGGACTAGTTTATTGGATAATTTGTTTTGGGAGTGGTCATATGTTGTATTATCATGTAATTAATGGATATCATAATTCACGTTTATTTACTAATAAATGGTTATGTATGGTATATTTAGTAGGATCTATCTTTGATTAAATTATTATTTAATGAGTGTCGGGATAACTAAGGTATGTTTAATTTTCATGAATTATTATTTTATCTGGGTTATATTTGTGGAATTAATTTTTATTAATTAGTGTTTTCTAAATATTAAAATGCATTTTCACGTCATTTAAAGTAGTTATAATTAACTTATTAATTTGTTACAGTATATTAGGTATTATAGATCTACCAAAATGAGTGTTTGGATTATTAATGTATGTTGTTTTCATGAATTTTGAATTTTTACTTCGAAGGTATAATTGATTATTGAGTGTTAATATGGTGTATATATAATATATATTTAAATGAACATATTTGAAATGTTTTGGTTGTGTTGATTGTGTAATATCAATATAGGGGATGTATGTTTATAATTTAATTTGAATAAGACAATAATAATATACCATTTTTTAATGCTATCCCCTTTTTATATTACATTATATAGTTTAACCTTAAAATAAAATTCCTCTTGGAATTTTTAAACATAACCCTCATTTTTTTCTATGGCTATTTCATAAAAAATTATCGCTTCCCTAATTTGACAATCTATATCATCTCTTGTCAAAGAGTATACTAATATTGATCATTTAAAATGATATGGTAAGGAGAAAAATATTGAAATTTATTTTGAATCTAATTAGAAAAATAATCAAATTATCTCCCTATTTAATCTTGTTTATAGTGTATATCACTTTATATTTTCTACATGAAGTGATGTTTTCATTTTAAATATGATGTATGAAATTGTATGCCTCCTTTTGGGTCCTTATCACTATTGATATTGGTTTTATCACAAATATATTATTCATAATGTTATTTTATAATTTATATTTATTTAGTCCATTTTAAAATAATTATCACTAAATATTATAATAAAAATAATAAAAATAATAAAAATATGTGTTTTATTATAGGTTAATCATTTTAAAATAATGTCATGTTTTATTTTTTAGGAATTTTTTCTCAATTCATTGTAATTGAATTTTTCTAAAATGAAACAAATTTTTTGATATCTCTTACCTTTATTTTATTTATGAAATATGCTTCATTTCATTTATTTTATTTTTATTTATAAATGTAATTTTGAATTTATTTATTCAAAAATATATATATTTAGTACCATCAATTTATTATAACTGATAATGAATCTTCGTTGTATTATAAAACTATTAAAATGTTGTGAATATGAGGAAAGAGATAATGATTGTTTAGAATTTCCAAAAAATAATGTTATAAAAATGTGATTTTTTTTCTTTCTATGGTTGAAATTTTTTAATATGATTGAGTTGAAAATTATAGAAATCAAATTTCATTTAAATTTTTATTATTTTAATAAATGATTTAAAATGGATTTATCATGTTGAAATTTTGTATAATTATATGTCAATTATTGGTGAATATTATCATGTTGATATGATTGATCAAAATGAAGAAATTCTTGTTGATGATATTGTAGTTAAAATTGAGAATAAACTACTGATAACACACATATATATTGAAACTGAAAATACAATGTTTCTGGGTTGTAGAAAATTTATGGATTCATTAATGAGTTTTTAAATAAAAAATTGGTCAATTTATTGGCTAAGGTATTAGATTGTGTATTAAATCATATATAGTTCCCTTACATGAGATATACAAGAATATTTCATGGTAAGCATCTAAATAAAATTGGTATATTGAAAACTATGACCAATAGTTTGATATTGTTCCAACTTTTTTAGTTACACCTAATGTGTATACACTAGAAACCACATATTGACCAAAGAGTGGTTTCCAATAAGTGTATAACCAATTTTCTGGACCAAAACATTTATATCACCATTAATTTATGGTTATTGAAATTATTTTGAACATATAGAACTCTTAATCATGAATCAATTTCAATGAAATAATGTCAATAAATAATTTTCACAATTTCAAACCTTAATATTATATAAAAAATAATTTTTAAATTGAAAAAAAAATTACTTACATTACACAATAAACCAAGAATAATTATATAATTTCAATAAAAAACTGATGTGACACTACTAGAATTTGAGGTATTTTTATGGGCTATTAATGATGGGGTCCCATCGCAGATAGCTCGTTACAGAAAATGGTGTCATAATAACTATTTTTTGACGAGCGTGTCACAAAAAAACTATTTTTGATGGGAAACCATCCCATCCCAACTAGCTCTCTGATTACATACATTATATATCTAAAAAAATGTTGCAATGGGCCAGTTACAAAAAGTATTTGCAATGGGCTCATTTCTTCCATCGTAAATAGTTCACTATTTATATATGTTATATATATGAAAACCTTTTGCAACGGGCCCATCACAAAAAAGTATTTGCGACGTGATCTTTTCCCCATCACACATACTTTTTTAAATAATATATATCAATTATTTTTTATGGGGTCCCATCACAAATATCCCATCCCAAATAATGAATAAATATAAATTTTTTTTTTAAATTATGATATATTGAAGAAAAAATAATATTAATATTATGAATATAATTAAAAAATAAAAATTATAAAAATTATCAACATTAAAAAAAATGACAAAATAATTATATATAATTATTATTATTAATAAAATAAAAAACCATTAAATAATTTAATACTAATAATAAATAAAAAATAAAAAAATTATTTAATATAATAAAATATAAAAAAATTAAATTATGAAATATTCGTAGCAATATAAAAGAAAGAAACTATAAATAGTTCATATTACAAAAAATATTGAATTCAAATGTTATTAACATAACGAAAAAATCACTTGGGAGATAATCTTCTAGATGTGGTGGAGGAGCTGGAGGAGATGGTGGAGGAAACTCCATCCATAAACTAAGAGTTGGATGGTGCATGTACTTCATCAGCTCGCGATGCTACAACTACTATAAAATAATCTCCTCCTTATGATGCTACTTATTCTACTTCCATCTATGCATATCCTCCCTATAATATTGTTGTTGCTGCTGACACATCTCTTCCTCCTGCTTTATAAAAATCTCTATCATCTGACTCTATGTTTGCAGCTGGTCATGATACTGTGAGCCAAAATATGACGCCTCTCCACGAGCTCCTCTAGAGTTGGACACCGACATCACAATAGTACCATAAGAAATATCAAGAGTCAAATGAGAGAAAATACCAACTACTCGGCCCTTCTCAAAGGCATACCGGGTCACCTGCATCCATGCCACCTCATCGAAATGGTGGACACTAGTCTGATCCGCCATCTCGGTCTGACTCTCAGCCTATGTCTGAGAGGTTACATCCTCATATGACTCATTTAATTCTAATTTGAAATTAAAATAGTGTAAATATTATAACTATTAAATTTTCAAACTGAAAATGAAATAATACTGACTACAATCTGACGCTGACGATCACCTCTAATCTCTCTAGTGGTTGGATCATTGTACATCATCCGATAAACGTCGTACTTCATAATATAGGGTTTCTCCACTATCTATATGAATATAAAATAATCTGGTTATATTTAATGTTATATAAAATATTTAAAAATATACTTACCAGATGCTCTCTATTCATACTGAATGTACAACTCCTAGTTCGATGTGTCACCTACTGGCTCCCCCGGTTCTACCGACCCAATGAAGATCTACTATGAAATCCACCACCCAACCAGTGTGAAGAAAATACATCCCAAATGTAAGATGAAATGTACTATATTCAGTGGGATCTACAAGACCCATCAAAAACTGCCACTCAAGCTTTCCATATGTTCGTCCTTCTCATGTTTTGCAAAAAACTGACGGAAATGGTAACACATAGACACCTCCCTTGCAGTATGGATTGCACCACACATTCTATCATCGATAGGATTCCATAGACCCTACAAATAATTAATAATATCAAGTTATTAATGAAATAAATTTCAAAATAAATTTCAAAATAAATTTTATTTATTTATGTACCTACCAATGATTAAACATGTAGAGCGGCATATCAATGGGAATATGTTCCCCTCAGATCCATGGTTGAGTAAAATAATTGTGAAAGATAGTCCTCCCCCATAAAACAGCTATGTGCACAATAATGTAAAAAAATAATAAATAATCAAATAATTAGTATATAAATAAATTAATGAAATCTAACTAAAACACACAGCTTACCATACCTCTGTGTGCATGGTTGAGTAAAATAATTGCAAAAGACAGTTCTCCCCCATAAAACAGCTATATGCACAATAATGTAAAAAAAGAATAAATAATCAAATAATTAGTATATAAATAAATTAATGAAATCTAACTAAAATACACAGCTTACCATACCTCTCCGTGTGTGGATAAAAAACAAGATGTGAACGTTGCTCTGGGATAGAATCAAGAATCGTCCGTCATGCAAGACGTCGCCCCCTCTACATACCCCACGAACCTTCAGTCAGCTGAGGGTTATATGATCCCAATTATTCCTTATCTGAAGGTAGCTCAGCCCCATGAAAATCATTAAATAGATCATCATTCATCGGAAACACAAAATTATTGTTGTTATAAAAAGTTGAAAATAACTATTATATATAGATATATATTAGTTATGATTATAACGAGTATTTAACTGTGTCAATGTTCACCTTCATCATCATATTCATATCTAATGATGTTAATGTCTTCATATTCCTCCTTTACATCATCATCAATATCCATATGAGTTTTAGTTTTATCATCTCATGTCATTTCAAATTCATTTATAACCTCATTAACATCATCATCACCATCGACCCTTAATTTTGGGGTGTCATCATTGATATTCATGTCTCTTTGTGAAAAATATGTATTTTTAGTAGCCTCTTGAAAATTTTCAATTTCTTTCACTTCAGCAAATCCATATTCACTTTGAGTAAACTGATTTTCCCGAGATTTTATTTTTATTATGCTCCACAAATCACTCAGGTCTCTTGAAGTAGCACAATACTTTGAAAAATAAATTTTATTAGCCTGTTGAGCTAGTAAAAATGATTCATTTACTGTAATAGACCTTTTATATTCAATATAGATAATTAAATTAGTTGGATGAACATGCAAGCCTCTCTCAGTATCCAACGAACAACATTTAAACATAATTATGTAATTTTTTATAAATAACACAGTTCAATAATATCATCCACCATGCCGTAAAATTCATCTTTAGTTTCTCTATATTGATATCTTCTAAATTATACTCCTCTATTCGTTTTTTTGATTCCCCATATGCACGTGTGTGAAATTGAAAACCATTCAACACATATTCATTATATTATTTAACCATTTTGGATGGTGAGTTAATCAATATACGCAGTCGCTTATCAATTTTATCGGTATGTAAGGACACCTGAAATTTTTAAAAACAATTATAAATATAATAAATAATAAATTGAATTGATATGTTAAACCAGAAATAATTAATGTTACCATTTTTTGAAACCATTGAGAATTTATTTTTCAAATGTTTTTCAGGAGCAGCTGTTGTAATTTGTGGAAGCTGTTTCTTGATATGGTTATCATAAAACCTGCACATAAAATTTTTTTACATATTGTATCTTTAATTATTGAATAAGTGATATAAACACTAACATTAAAATTGATGACATTTCTTCATAATTGAGAAGAACATATGTATGAGCTTTGTGATGTTCATCATCTGAAATCCATTGTTCATGAACACCACCAAAGCCATCCTCTAGATGATTAAAACTGATAATTATTTCTCCATTTCATCATAAAAATCCCCCTCATTCCAACCCATGAAGTTTTGTTTTGATGGATATTCAGATTCAACATAATTTGAGCATTAAAAAATCAATTTCCTCTTGCAAATAATCTTCAGTAATTGAGCCTTCATCAAATGCTTTGTTAAGTAATATTTTCTTCAATTTCTGCATGAATCTCTCAAATGGTTACATCCATCGAAACTGTACCAAAACTCCATATTCTTCTTCATGTGGAAAATTTAATATCAGATGTTTCATTGAGTCGAAGAAATCTGTTGGGAAGATTTTTACTAGTTTAAATATAATTAAAAAAACATCTTCTTCCAGTTTTCTTAGTGCATCATAGTCTATTGTCGCCACATAAATGCCTTGAAATAAATATGTTATGTCTTTTATCAAATCCCAAATCATATAATTCAACAAACCTTATAATAAAGTCAGCATATGTTTTCCATTATAACATGAAAATCTTGACATTATAATCTGGTAATATGAACATTCAAAACACATATGCCCAAATTGAAAGCCTAGTCATCTGGAAGTCTCAAATCAGAAATCCACTAACAAAATAATAATTGAATCTACTTGGAAAGTGTATAAACTTATTTTGGCTTCATTAAACTCTATGATATGACATTTTTATACAGTTCAAGATCTGGTCACCTGCAATTTGAGCAATATTTAATCATGCCTTTACATTTTCTTGGGTCTTACTTGGTGTATCCAAAACTGTGTGAAATAAATTATCAAAATAGTTATTCAAAATATTCATGACATCCAACATGTGGTAGACCAACAAGTCAGACTATCATGGAATATCCCAAAAAAAATCTCTATTTTATCCAATTGTGTTCGTTTCTAAAGCCATAAATTTTCAATAGTTTTATTGTTGGTCTAAATGTGATGGGAGGTAATTAAAATACACTTGATTTTAACTCTATTTATGTGATAATTTTTCGAGGTTCATCCCTTTCAATTGTGTATTTTCTAGAATGATATTTCTTCCTCCAAAAAGGATAATCCGTTGAATGAATATGTGATGAAATTCAAAAAAGTAAGGTTTTCCTCCATTGATGAGCATAAATGCTTTGTTGTCTCCCATATAGTGAGGATATGATATCAGAACATGTGTACTCCAGCCACATAACATTCCATATATCGGGAAGTCACTATTTTTCCACATTACTGAAGATTTTAGTAGGAAATTTTGTTTCGAAACAACATCATATGTATTCACACCATTAATCCACAATAAATTAAACTAATCAATCAAAGGTTTTAAATAAACATCAATTTTATTTTCTAGATTTCCTCAGATTAATAAGGTCAAACAGATATAAGTTTCCATCATCAAAATCCATGGTGGTAAATTGTACAGAGTTAAAAAGATGGCCTAACATGAATATTTACAACCATAAGAACCGAATGGATCAAAATCATTAGTATAAAGACTCAATCGCATGCTCTGGGCTTCGAAAGAAAAATACGAAAGTACTCGGTAATAATGTTTCCATGAATTTCCATCAGATAGAAGATTCAAGCTTATACCGGTTGAAATCATGGTTTTGTTCCATGACATCATTTTCGTTGTGTTCTAAGACATAAATAAAAGCTTCAACCACAGTGTAATCCAGAAATATCTCAACTTCATTATAGGAATCAATCCAGACTTCCCCCACTAAGTTTCTGTATAACTCGATTGTCCACATGTGAGACAACTATTCAAAAACTCATTTTTTATAATATAAGATGAAATCATTTGCACATTTATTTATCTTATAATAACTAAGGGCCGAATTACAAACAACCCTCTTTCTCTGATATTAATTTGCAGGCAACACATTTTCATTAGGTAACAGTGTTTTAACCAAAGAGAATATCTGATCAAGATAGTGGATTGACGTTCCATTATCTGATCTAATAGCCATAAATTTTGTAACCACTTCTAATTTTCTTATCTTGAAACCAGGATATAATACATCCTTAGCAGACCACAATAACTCATCAAATTCATTTGGTGTCAACTCAAGAGTAAAATCAATATCATCTTGAGTTTCAGTTCGTTGAACAGATGGACATGCACCATCATGTACTAAATTTTGAAACTATGATGGATCCAGAATCAAATTCTTAGAATCTTCCCTAGAAACGTGTTCACTTTGTTGATACCAAAAAACATAATCTGATTGAAAACAAAAATGATTGAGATATCCCCCAATGTTTTGAAATGAGTCAAACGTTCTCAAAGAACATTTTTTACAAGGATAAATAATTGTGCCTTCTAAAACAAATTAATGTTTTGATTATGAAAATGATAAGAAAGCTTCAACACCCTTAATATATACAAGATTTTACCTAGAACTGTTTGGATTTCTGGGCTGATTTATCCAAGCACGATCATCTAATAATGACTATTTTGGCTTCCTTATTTCATATTTTTCTACAAAATACTAAATCATTACAATTTTTAAATAATTGGAAATAAGAAAAACACTATACAAAAATGAGAGGGTAAATAATTATACCTACTTCTTAATAATTACCACTAAATACAGACGATATAATTTACAGTGGATTGACGGATTCTCTTCTGTTTGATAGCTTAATTACATCCAACTTTCATACACTTAAATAACAATGAAGAATCTTCTCAAAGGTGCACATATCTATTCTTGTGCATACCAGAATGCATAAGCATACATCTGACCAGATCGTCATTGTGATTTTAGTGTGAGAAATATGCAAGTAAACGAGCCATCGAACAAAAGCTCCCTCTTTTCATCAATGAATCATCTTCTTCCAACTTTCACTGACTAGAAAAATTATAAAAAATATGGTTCTATGAATTCAAATCCAATATCGTGCATAAGAGATTGGATATGCAAATGTAGAAGCACAATTTTCATCATGTTTTGAGTCGGTTAGAGTTGAAAGGAGAAGACTCATCGAGCAAAAGGTGTGCCGCCAATCCACTTGAAATTGTGCGAAGTGCTTACAATTGATTACTTCTCATTCCATATTCATTCTTAATTGTTCTTAATAGTAAAAATTTGTTCTTAATTGATCCTAATCATTCTTAATTGTTCTTAATTGTTCTTTATAGTTCATACTTGTTCCTAATTGGTTGTAATTGTTACTAATTGTTCTTAATTGTTCTTAATTATTCCTAAGTGTTCCAAATTGTTCCATGTTGTTCCAAATTTTTCCTAATTTTTCCTAATTGTTCCAAATTATTCCTAATTGTTTGTAATTGTTACTAACTATTCTTAATTACTGTTAATTGTTTCTAATTATAGCTAATTATTTCTAATTGTTGCTAAATGTTTCCAATTGTTGCTAATTCTTGCTAATTCTTACTAATTCTTGCTAATTATTTCTAATTGCAGCTAATTCTTGCTAATTATTGCTATTTTTTTCCAATTCTTGCTAATTCATGCTATTTCTTACTAATTGTAGCTAATTCATTCTAATTGTTGCCAATTCTTGTTAATTTCTGCAAATTCTTTCTAATTCATGCTAATTCATGCAAATTTATGCTAATTATTGATAATTATTGTTAATTATTTGTTATTATTGGTAATTATGGAAAATTATTCCTAATTATTATTGTTTATTACTATTTATTACTATTTATTATAATTTATTACTAATTGTTACTAATTATTACTAATTATAATAATTTATTACTAATTATTATTAATTATTACTAATTATTCCTATTTATTTCTAATTATTACTATTGATTACTATTCATTACTATTTATTACTATTTATTACTATTTATTACTATTTATTACAAATTATTAGAAATTGTTACTATTTATTACTATTTATTACTTTGTATTACTATCTATTACTATTTATTACTATTTATTACTATTTATTACTATTTATTACTACTTGTTACTATTTTTAATATTTATTACTATTTATTACTATTTATTACTAATTATTACTAAATATTACTTTTTATTACTATTTATTACTATTTATTACAATTTATTACTAATTATTACTATTAATGACTATTTATTACTATTAATTACTATTTATTACTATTTATGACTAATTATTACCATTGAGTACTAATTATTACTATTTATTACTATTTTTTATTAATTATTACAAATTATTAATAATTATTACTAATTATAACCAATTATTACTATGTATTACGAATTATTACTAATTATTACTAATTATTGATATTTATTTCTAATTGTTACTAATTAGAAGTATTTATTACTAATTGGTAGTATTTGTTAACTAATTATTAGTATTTATTACTAATTATTATTATTTATTATAAATTATTAATATTTATTATAGGTTATTAGTATTTATTAATATTTTTTAAGAATTATTACTAATTATTACTAATTATTACTTTTTTTAACTAATTATTACTAATTATTACTATTTATTTCTATTTTTTCTAATTATTACTATTTATTCCAAATTATTACTAATTACCACTATTTATTACTAATTAACATTAATTATTATTAATTACTACAAATTACCACAACTAATTACTAATTACCAGTAGTTATTTACGGTCATTACTAATTATATTTAATAATTCCCAATTACTACTAATTATTAATAACTAGTACAAATAATTTAAATGTAGAATTACAATTAAATAAAGATGACAAAACAATCTAAATCAAATTTAATTAAAACTAATTAACAATAATTAGAATTAATATTAAAATATAAAATACATATATTATTAAGTAAAACATAAAAACCTTTAATCTTGAACTCTTATAGGTGGAGATGACTTTAGAAACATCTTCGTAAAAAAATTAACATAGATAAATTTTAACTCAAAAAATAGCGTTTAGAGAGAGAGAGAATGTGGGAATTGAGAAGAAGAAAGAAAAAGGCGGATGGTGGTATATATAGATTAGATTAGTTGCAATGGTACTCATTTGTGACGGGACCTGTCGTAAATAGTGGTTTTCTAACACACTAGTTGCGACGAGGCAACATCCCATCGCAAATCGTCTTTACCATCGTTCGATATTTATGATGGGTCTCGTCGTAAAAAGTGACACGCGGATGAACTATTTAAGACAGGGAAATTCCCGGTCACAAATCATATTTACCGCCTCTGGGTAATTTCCACAGTGGGTGCATCCCCATCGCAAATACCCATCATACGGTTTGGAAAGCAAACCGCACTAAACCATGCCAAATGATTTGCGATTGGTCGATACCCCCGTCACCAATAACATTTTCGATATACTATTTGCAACAAGAATAAATCCTGTCACAAATAACCCATCGCTGAAGGCAATTTTCCCTGTAATGTGATTTACATCTCATAACACTCAATATCATGAAAAACCGTTATTCACTCATGATGTATTAAGAGGGACATAAGGGTAATCATGGATATTAGAAGCATCCCATAATGGTGAAAAATATGCGTGATTTCCCCTATGAATGTTGTTCTAAGGGAAGTCACATTCTAAAAGGGATTATATGATCACCATAGTAGTGATTAGATATGGGCTATAGAATCTATTATAGCCTCTGAAGAACTTTAGGGATAACTAATAAAGGGTAGGATGGATTAGTTTGTCATAGAGATATCTTTTTATTGAGATTTTAGGAGTGTTAGTAATGAATTAAGGCCAACGAACAGTGAGATTATCTAATGAGTGATCATTTAGAATGATGATCAATTCCTAATATGAATGATCATTGAGTATCATATATTATAATATAAGGGGTTTTATATGAGGGGTAGTTATGGTATGTCAAAATTTGAGTTACTATAGAAATTCATGTGATTATCTAGGGCTAGGTTGAGGGTGATATGAAATTTTCGTTATTGTTTTTTCATCTTTATGGTTTTTTTAATGTTAGGTTTTAATCATGTATTGTATCACTCACAGTGTTTTTCATTCCTATGAAAACCAAATATGTTATGAAATACGCATATTTCAAATGAACATCCAAGGATTATTTTTTATTTCAAATCTATTTCATGATTTTTGTTGAATAAGGACATGATATGGTTATCCATGAGGGATAATATTAGATGCTAGGGGTCTAAGGTCGTGTCTCATGGTACCTAGGATGTGTTTATTTCCAAATAGAGAAAAATAAGTTTTTCCTCCCCTATGATTCAATTGGTAATATTTTATTTGTGAAGCAATTTTATTGTCAAGGAGAAACAATTGTATAAAATTATGGTTTGATTAGAATAATTTAGTAGATTGAAATGAAGTAGGAGCATTTGATTGTCATGGATTCTTGGTTAGTACACAATGACCTGAATTACATGTGTATTTTCAGTGTTACTAAATTGCACATACATAGATACATATATGATTTTTTTTATATTCTAGGGGCTCTGAAAGTATTTAAATGTAACATTTTATACTCACACCACACACATGAGGGTTAGTAGACATCAATATCTTATATTTGTGATATAGTGGAGGTAAAAGGATGAGTAAAATTGATTAAAGCTAGTGTAGTTCAGTGGGGATGAGTTGAAGTTTTCATGGTAGTGTGTGGGTCCTCTTATAATTTTGGAATGAGATTAGAATTTATAAATTAAGATGAGGTAATTGAATATTTTTTTATGATCAAACATTATTCCTCAGTTACTTCATCTCCCACATAGTTATTATTGTATTTTGTTACTTAAGATGCATCCCCTATCTCATATATGTTTCTTGAAATCCTATGAGTTATAGTCAACCAAAATGAGGACCGCTACCCAGTATGGGATGACTACTACTCAGAGTAATTCATGAAAGATAGGGACATGTCCAGAAGATATGGAGGATCAAACATAAGCAACAAAATTCCATAATAATTGTTTGGGAGATCTTGCTAATGTGGATGACATTTGACAATATCATTCACCATTATATGAATTTATAGGATAACATCTACCAATGTAGAGTAATTATATTCTTAAATTCAATTACCAGTCTCTTTTAAAATTGATTCATGTTAATCATTTGACAAAATAGTATGAATATTGAGTTAGAGAGTTCATCATGTTTTCAATCTTGTAGGCATACGACCCTTCTCAAATCCATTTCCCATTTTATGGTATTTTTTCCAAGGTATATTAAATGTTTTAAAACTTAGGAAAAAATGTTGTCTTCACAAGATGATGTCACCAATTTTGAAGAAGAAATGATTATTGATGCTTAAACTACATAATTATTAGCGGATCAGAAACCTGTTTCTAAAAAAAGAACAATTCAACATTATACTTTGGAAAAAATTATCATGGTAAACATTAAGGGTATACAATTTGAGTTTGGTTGGAATTGACAAAACCAACCTATTGACCGAAACAATTCAATGTTCATTATTTATGTTGGGGTCACAATGAGGATAAATTTGTTGATTGATTCTTATTCATGGTGCCACATATATCTGATAATGAAGGAATCCCAATGAATGTATATAACTATAATTTTACAATATGTTTCACTATTTTATTGAAAAATTATGTAATGAAACATTTATTTAATTCAAATTATTTGTTGAAGAGTTCATTTATTTCAAGATATTTTGGTAATACATTTTTCTTAATGGATGCTGGAAAATCACATAGAGGCTTCGACACTTTTTATACCCGATTAAATCATTTGGATGCTGAGGGAAAAGAAAACCCCCCACCAACCAGTTACTTATGAACAAATTATTAGGTATGAAAGATGGAATTGTTTCATCAGTTGTTATATTGAGATGTTATTTCACATTCATTATAGTCAATAATATATTATTTGATATTATTTATTTTTTTCTATTTGATTTAAAATAGTGATATTTTGAAATATAAATTGTTTTCTGAAAATAAAGAATGTGGATCAATACAAATGTAACCCTATCACATTGTGAGAATGTGGTATACATCACTAGAGAATAAATTTGTATGTATTTTAAATAAAAACTAAATTTTTTATGTGTTTTCAAGAAAATATGTTCATTTATTTATATATAGATTTATGAATCTACATCCAAAGTCACTTCCATCCCATGAATTATGATATGGAAGAAGCCTTAAGTAAATAAGGGTAAATGAGTGGATGAAAACACAATAATATTATCATAAACATGTGAATATATGAAATAATAGTATTTTGATAACATTGATAAAATTATTATATTAAAAATATCAATTTATGATAATATTTCATATACTGTTTTGACATAAGAATCTGTGATGACTATAATTGAATGAAAAATTCTTTCAATATATTTGAGGTGGACAAAAAAATATGTTCATGTGAGAAGATTCAGTTTTGGAGTGCACAATAGAACATATTCCAAGAAGATGAGGCCATATGATGACAAATATATGCTTTTGGAAAGATTTTAGAAATAAATTGAACATTTCCATGATATTATTTTCTGATGTGGATTGGTATACCAATGTATAAGAAAGGATCAAATTGAATAGACATGGAAACAAAGATCCACACATGATCAAAATGGCCCCTCAATGTTTTGAGTTTTGTCTTTCTCCTCACGTACATAACATTCCCATGGTAATTAATTTTTTTCATTATTATTTCTCCAAATGTGATCAATTTTTTTATAATATTATTTTATTGAAATTATATAGGGTAAAATTGTATGTTATTTATATCTATCAACACCAAAAACCATCTTTTTGTGAGGGGTGTGTTGTACAATATATCGGGATACAAGCTACACCCAAAAGATCTCCCAAAAGATCACATGAGAGTGGTTATTGAGATAGCTCATGATCGAAATACTGAGTTACCATTTCCACCAGATTATCCATATATTACAACTATCAATGATGAAATAGGAACTTTTAGAGCATAGGCATAAGTTATTATAAATGTACATGAGCTATGTCTCTAAAAACATTTCATTTTGAAAAGCTGCAATATATGATGAAAAATGATATGGGGTGAGGTATGATATTATTGTAACACCCCAAGATTTTATGAAAAATATTCTTTTTAATTTCATTAATGTCTTGTGTTGTAAGCTACACCAAAAGGAGCTTGCACAACACGCATCCTTGACTTGCCTTGTATTACACGCAATCACGACCTTCCTCGATAGCGTGTGTAGTACGCAATACCGAGTTTCACTAAACAACAATATGCTATTAAAATATTATTAAAACTAGCCGTTATGAATAGTAATAACCAACTTTTAAAATTTCAGAAATTTTATCTCTCAAAATGGACTTCCTTTTTGGATTCGGAGTATCGAATTTAGCCTAAGGTGAAATTTTGGTACTTTTTGGATAACATTCATATTCTGATGAATAGGAAAATTACTAAATTTTAATTAAAAACAACTTTTTTAATCAAAATAATTAATAGTGATAAATTATTAATTTGAGTGGTTTTAAAGTATATTTAGAATATATTTTTACAATTTAATACAATGTTGGTCATTAGATGTAATTTCACATTTAAACCAGTTAGAAACAAGTTTCAATCTTTTGATAGTTATTATCTCTTAAAAACACGCCATTTGTTTTGACGACGGGAATTAATTTTTAAATTACTTAATGTAACTGATATGTTTTGAATTTGGTAAAATAGACATCATTTTTGAGTTCATAATATCAAATATAGCTTAGGCCTAATTTTTGGTATTTTTCTGAAAAATTTCATTTTTTGATGAATAGTGAAACCACTAAGTGGTAGTAAAAATAAAGAATTTTTCATAAAACATAATTTTACCGCTTCTGTGAGTGGAATTTCAAAAATCTGAGAGACACAGTTGATGTCAGTAAGTAAAATGTGGTTCAATGAGATGAAAATAATTTTTGGTGAATAGTAACTTTTTACTTTTCTTTACCACGGTTAAAAGTAAATAGGGTAGTTAAGGGTAAAAATGTTATTATTATTACCCTAACACATGTCCTAATGGATAAGTGTAATTTGACCAAAAAAACCTTAGGAATAAAATATGATCATTTAGGTCCACTTGGATTAGATTAGGACATTTATTATTAATTTATTTAAAGAAGGGTTAAAATAGTTAAAATCAATGTTTAATAAGTAAATAATTTTTAATATAGAGTTATATATAAGATAAATTCGACTATAAATACTCATTAGAAAGCTAAAATTATTTCCTACATAATCGTATTTTATCTGTAATTTTTAGACCTTATATAATTTAATTTATTTATGACACAAAGATGATGTAGTAATTATCTTATTAATGAAATATTGACATAATTGATGTTATAAATACCAAAATAAATGTAATTTGAGACTTTTTATTAATTACACTAATTCTATAGGTTAATATGAAATGTTAGTATTGATTTAATTAATTTTTTTCGAACTAATCATTCTGTTATGATTTTCACAAAAATAAATTACTAAATAGTGTCAAATTTGACATAAAATAGTTTTTAAAACAAATATTATATTATTAATTGTTATTTTATTCCTAAAAATATAATGTTCAGCCAAATGACTTAGATATGGTTATATATATTAATAATAAACAAATTGGGGTTAGTTTTGCTTTTTATAGTAAGTTTATTAACCTTATAGTGTAAGAACACAAGAAGACACGGTAAAAGTAAAATTATTTAACTTAATGTTAAATCTAAATGATAAGGTTAAAATAGGAACCTAAACTTGTCTAAATTCTATTGGATGAGAGGATTTCGATCCATCCCCAACTTATCTTCGAAATAAATCAATTTGGATCTATTTAAAACCGAATATAACTTTATAATAAAATAATATTTTTAGTTTTCCAAAGGAGCCCCTCTCCTCCCTTATAAAAGAGCACCTCCTCCCTCTCTTCCTCACACAACTTTGAGCCTTCATGCTCGGAAAAACCCTGCAAAATATCTTCTCCACTTCCCTAGAAACATCCAAGAGGTTCTGGTCTTCCTCAAATACCAATTTTAGTTCCCTAAAAGGAGATCTCAAAGAGGCGCTTCCAAGAAGAGGTAATTTCTGTTACCGATTCTTTCAACTTTATTTCTTCTTCCACTTCTTCTTCTTAGGTTGTTTCATTATGAAGTAATAACATCAGTATCAATCATATAATTATATGTTATTATAATTATGAAACAACCCTATTTCACCATCTATCCATCCTACATAAAACGAAATCACCGCGCGTGCGTACGTACGGAATACCGTCTCCACACCGTGGTGAAATCTATTTTCCACCACCACCTTACATGGATGGGTATAATGGTGTAAATAATAACTATATATATGATTATTTTAAAGTGATATTTATTCTGAAATATTATACATACACTCCAATACAGTCCCACGATCATGAGAACGATATCATCGCTCGTGCGTACGTACGGAATACCGTCTCCACGATGCGATGAGATTCACTCTCCATGATAACCATTCAAGAAATGATTATAAAGTATATATAATAACTAATCATAAAATATATTACATAATAATGCTACTGGATTTATGTATATATATATTTATGTCATCTACGTAATTCCATTCAATTCAAGAAGGAAACGAAAACAGTGTTCATGCATACGTACGGCCTACCGTCTCCATGAACGGTGTATTTCTTTCCATTTATCAATCTATAATATATATATGTATATGATGAATATATATTATCTATAAATCATGTTTTACATTCTGGAATTATGTAAATCATGATATAAGTAATAATATCAAGAATGAAAAGTCGAAACACATACGATAAATAAAATGATTTAACCCAAAATGCTGCTTTAACATGGAATTTACAAAAGAACAGGTAATATAAAGTCATAAGTGAACCATATATGATATAATAACAATGAATATGATTCTAGAATAAGTCAATGATATTATTTAAATCATTATACTGGAGGTTCAGATACGTACAAAGCTACCAGACCTAAGGTAAGATATAATTCTGCAAATCTCATTTTTATCCGAGATTGCTTATTCGTAAGTATTTACTGGGGATATTTCTATCATCCATGTACATTTTTTATAAAAGTGTTTTCATGTATGTTTAAAGTCCTTTTTAACAATTTTTGACTTTTACTACATGGTATGTAAGGAATCTTTCTTTTGTTTACGTTACGAGGTACTTTTTTGACTTTTCTGACAAAAGTATGAGGAGAATGTTATTTTTAACTTATACGGCGTGAATGGATTTTTACGGTTTCATAATGCCTCGTTTTCATGAATCTTACTCTACATTATTTTATTAATATTTTCAACAAAATACTTTTATTTTAAAAGTTCATGGCATTTTTTGAAAAGAAAATGATTTTGACGAAGAAAGGAAATTTTCCTCAAGAATTCATTTCAAATGTTTTATAAAAACCATTTTCCATCTAAGATGACATTATTTGATATGTGTATGTTTCAAGTTTAATGTCTCTATGATTTACATGGTTCACTGTTTATGATGAAATGTCCATTTGTTTTAAATGGATTATGAAATGTTGGGATGATGTTTATGAATCCCATTTTATTCTTTGGGTTATGATGAATGTTTTAAGTTTATTTTGTGGCACAAGTAATAATGATTTCACTATGAGATGGGTGGGAACTATATATCCCTCCAATGCATTGGGTAAAGATTTATATCTCATGAGATAGACATGGCTGGAACAACAAGTTAAACCGGTTCAGTAATACAGGACTGGAATGAGGAGTGAACTCGATTCAGAAAGGGACTTTGTCCACTAAGATGGTCTTGGCAGCAATGCCTTGGCTAATATGGAAATCATATCATGTGCTTAATGGTTTCCACAATTACATGTTTTATTCCCATGCTATTTTATCATGATTTATGTTCCATTATGATCTATGCCTTATGTACTTCCATGTTTTATGTCGTTCCTCAAGATTTTTAATATTCATGTTTTTTATAAGTTCAAATGTATATGGTACGTTTTATTTTATCCATGCTTACCCTTACTGAGCATTTGAGCTCACCCTTTTTATGTTTTCTTTTCCCCCAGGATTAAAAGAAAGGTTTTAGGTAAGAAAACAAAAGGGTAAGATCTTTATGGGAGATGTTGAAGATCTTTCACCACGATTAGAAGATTATATTCCGAGTTTCCAAAGACACTAAACTATTACGATCCTTGTGTGTCTCTTTTTGTTATGTATTATGTATTCCGAAAAAGTAATGTAATGTTCATGTACATCAAGCTTCGGGTCTCTACATTTGGTATCAGAGGAAAGGTTTAGTCAACCTTTGGAAACTAGGATGCGAGAACTTTAGTGAGATCCCTAGAGATATTTCTAAGGTATGTCTAGGGATGTCCCTAAGGTTAAGTATACGTATAGGTTATAGTCCTAGAATTGCACTAACGATCTTAGAATTTAACCTAAGATGTTAGATATTTAAGGTACTCCCCCTTTATTAGGTTGTTTTCCCTAGCATGATTATTGCCTCTCACACTATTCTTTTTGGGTTTTAGACGATGGATGGAACTCGAAGGAACCGTGTTGATAAATGCAATGGAAAATGAAATGATTGTCCTCCTGAACAAACAAATGTTATGGGAGATGGAGTGAAAAATCATATTGATATACTTACACAAGATATGAATCATTATGGACTTCCAAATGAGCAGCGAAGGGAACAATATTCTATTGAGTCCTTTATGAGGCAACGTCTACCTTCTTTCAGTGGGCCTTCTGATCCACTTGTTGCTGAACAATGGATCAGTACCACTGAAAAGATATTTTAAGTTATTCAATGTTTAGAACATGATAAAGTCATCTTAGCAGTATATCATTTGGAAGGTGAAGCTGATCAATGGTGGAATCTTATCAAGAATATGAGGCCAAGAGATGAAATTGAGTCCATGGAATGGGACGAGTTCAAGAACTTATTTTTCAATAAGTACTTCCCTCGTATTCTTCGAAAAAATATGGAGAAGGAGTTTCTTGAACTAAAGAAAAAGGATGATGAATCTGTTGGTATATACGAAGCGAATTTTACAAGGCTTGCAAGGTATGCATCTGGATTTATCATCTAACCTGAAAGTAAAGCTGATCAATTCTTCAGTGGCTTAAAACCAAATATTCAAAGGGCATTAGCTATAAGAGACTTCAGTAGCTATGAAGAAATTGTGCGTTGTGCTATCAAGGTAGAAATGGAAGTTGGTGTTACTTATCCATCTCATAGTTTTGACAAGAAACAAAAGATGGAGTTCAAGGAGAAATCTCAGAATAATGGTGAAAAGAAGATGAATGTTTCCTTATGCTCAGAGTGTGGAAAGAAGCATGGTGGAGATTGTCTTAAAGGGACTAGAAAATGTATTAAGTGTGGAAAAGAAGGTCATAGAGCAGCTGAGTGTCGAAGTAATGGAAAAAGGGTTTCTAATGATGTGAATAAAGAAAAGACTACAGAGAACGCACCACCAACACTTCAATGCTTCAAGTGCGAGGAAATGGGGCATTATGCTAATAAATGCCCTAATCCAAGGGTTAGTAATGATCGACATGAGAAACCACTTAAGGCAAAGGACAAAGGGAAGTCACATGCGATCACCATTGGCGATGTTGAATATGATAACGATGTGGTGGAATGATTAAGTGTTTATGTAATGGGATTCCAAAATAATTTTGTATATAGTATCATGGAATATTGGAATATTTATGTATTGTTCAATTGTGGTATTCAATAATTTTATGGTACCGGTAACCATGGAAAGTGATTGAGATATTTTTGGAAATAAGATGATATGCGCATAATGAAGGGAAAAAGAGAAAATGAAATGTTTGACAGTATTCATGAGCTCATGATTGATATAAGGACTAAGTGATATCATGGTTAGAGTATAATGAATTTTCAGGATTTTCGTTTGTGGAAAGTGTTAACTTTTAACTGCATTCATGTTTTCACTAAGGTTCAATGGGTATTCAAGAGAATAAATGATTAAGGCCTTTGAATGTTTGGAATGTGACCAAAAATACATATCTTATGATATATGGGGATCAACGATGGTATTAAATCTCTGTTAATCGTTTTCACTATATTATGAGAGTGGAATGCAGTATTATAGATAAGCCTAAAGATTGGAATGGATTATGTTGGACATAAGTTAGTATTGTTTAAGGATAGAAGTTTTTTTGATATTATTTATGGGATGTTATGGTAATATAGTTTTAGAAAAAGGACAACCTGCAGGATGGGTGACAACCCATCGCGTCGGACAAGGCCGTGGGAATCGAACCCACAACCGAAGTGCGACTGACCTTTATCGCCTACCACTAGCCTACGGGAAGTCCCTGTTTTGTAGAAACTAGTTTTATTATATTAAGAACACTACTACAAAAACGGGCAAGGGAAGCGCGCCCTTATAACAGTGCTAAGAAAAACCGCTGATAAAGGATACCCTATATCAGCACTAAAATTACAGCGCTGAAAAAGCTAATGTTTATCAGTGCTTTCTTAGCGCTGATAATAGTAATATTTATCAGCACTAGAAAAGCGCTGATAAATATGATCGGTATCAGCGCTAAAATTTTAGCGCTGATACAGTTGGTCTTTATCAGCGCTCAAAAAGCGCTGATAAAGGTTCGCCTATAAAAGCGCTAAAAAAGCGCTGATACAGAACACCTCTATCAGCGCTCAAATTTCAGCGCTGATATAGGGTATCCTTTATCAGCGCTCAAAAAGCGCTGATAAAAATTATCTTTATCAGCGCTAAAAAAGCGGTGATAAAGAGACCCTGTATCAGCGCTATAATTGTAGCGTTGATACGGGGAATCTTTATCAGCGCTTTTCTAGCGCTGATAAATCATAATATTATCAGTGCTAGAAAAGCACTGATAAAGCTAGATTTTATCAGCGCTATAATTTTAGCGCTGATAAAGGTAGCCTTTATCAGCACTTTTTTAGCGCTGATAAAACCTTAGTCGACTTTTTTATAAAGTCGGTCGCACAGTGCCCTTGTTTTATCGCAGCTAAAGCCCTCGCGGAACCGTAACCCTGCTACTCTTCTCCCGAATACCGCTGCTGTGTTCGCTTCGCCGGAGCTTGCCGCCCTCGGTACACTCGCCGTCCTCCGCCGCCCGCAACACCCTCGGCCGACCTCCACCGCCCGCCGCCCTCGGCTGCCCGCAACGCCCTCGGCCGCCGTTCTCTGCCGCCCTCGGCCGCCCTCCGCCGCTCTCCGCCGCCTCCGCCGCCCTCCGCCTCACTCGGCCGCCCTCGGTCTCCCTCCGCGGCCGCCTTCCGCAACCCACAACGCCCTCGGCCGCCGCCTTAAGGTAACAATATATGAAGAAGATGTATATGTTTTCATGTAGATAGATTGTGTATAGCTGATTCTCTCTAAGTGTACTCATGATGATGTCCAGATATTGGGAATGATCATCATTATTTTGGTATTACACCAATATGTCATCCATAAAACAACTAAAATCTGGTCTAGGTACAAGTGGAATATTCAACTCATCAAGAGAATAAATGCCATGGGGAATTCGTCAACACAAATTTTATTATGAAGAATTCATAAAAACTATACATGATTTCAAAATTAGTTTATAGTATATCAGAATTTTTCAACCTCAAATGATGATAAACAAACCTTAGATCAATCTTAGAGAACAATATGGAACCCCTCAGCTGGTCAAATAGATCAAAAATACAAAGAAGTGGATATCTGTTCTTAATTTTCATCTGATTCATATTCTATTAATAGAAACACATATGTAATGTTCTGTCATCCTTCTTGGAAAATAAAACATGAGATCCCCAAGGTGACATACTCGAGCAGATGCACCCTTCATAATCTAACTCCTCTCATTGAGTTTTATGTTCCTGAATCTATTCTTCTTTCATTATGAAAGGCGTTATATAAAATGGCTCAACTCCACGCATCAGCTCAATCATGAACTCAAAGTCTCTTTTAGGTGGTAGCCCTGATCAATTCTCATGAAACACATCCTAGAACCAGTCTACTACTGGGGGAAATATTTCTTGTTTCAATCCATTATCATCAAGAAAAATATTCGTAAACTGGTCTATGTTCTCACCTAGTTGTGGAAGAACTGGTCCTACATGGTCTACCAAGATATCCCATTCTCCATAAAAGACATGGGCTCTACCCTTATGAGGCATGATGGTCACTCATCTATGGTAACAATCAATGTGATATTGATTAAATACCAAAAATTACATCATCACTATCTATTCAATACATATCATATCAAGCATGTATAAATCCAAAATGAAACAATACTCACAAACCATGAGGGAACATCCCTTACGAAGACAGATGCCTTCTAATCACACCCCCAATGGTGTGTTGACCAACATGATCCCACAAAAGTACTCTAACACAAAACAGAAACCATTTACCAAGAGATAAGATATAAAATAATGAGAGGATCCCCTATTACAAGTCTCCTTTAGGTTCCCCTATTCGGTGCTCTGATAAAGGTATCTCTCATCGATTGGAAATCCTCTATCTCCTGTTATATCCTCCTTATAGAGTGATAGATAATCATCATTTTATTGAATCTAATATTCTTTTTTATGAATCTTGATTATAGGTTAGACTACTTGATCTCCTTCCAAGGAAGTGGTTCCCTTCTACTGTATTTGGAAGTCTTCTTTTGTGTACTTGAACCATAAATACTAATATTTGAGATTCAAATAGGATGAAGATGAATAAAGATTGGATGGATTCTAATCGTTTAACAATAGAGTACGAGAACAGAGTGAAAGAGTTCATCAAGTTTGCAAAGGATCACACAAAAGATCCTTCTCAAATCCTTTGTTCGTGTTTACGTTGTTGTTATTCTAGACTACTTACTCCAGAGGAGTTGGAAGAACATTTGATATGTCACGGAATAGATCAGAGTTATAAATGTTGGAATAAACACGGAGAAAAAGAGAATGTAGCTACTGGATGGGATAAAACTGTGTTTTATGGATCGTCAGATATGAATACAAATATAGATAATGAAGAAGACCGTATGGAGGATGTGATTACAGATGTCAATGATGATGAAGATCGTATTGAGGAAATGACAAAGACAATTCAAGATGAACCCCGTGATTGCCCAAAATTGTTTGAGAAGTTAAAGAGTTGTGCAAAGACGCCATTGTATGCTGCTTGCACTAAGTATACAACATTGTCAGCTGTACTGAAGTTGTATAAATTGAAATCAGGCAATGGATGGAGTGATGTCAGTTTTACGGAACTACTTGCTCTCTTGAATGACATGCTCCCGGAAGATAATGAGCTCCCAAGCCGGACATATGAAGTTAGACGAATGCTACGCTCGATGGGAATGATTTCTGAAAGAATACATGCCTGCCCGAAAGACTGTATATTGTTTCAAAAGGAGAACAAATCACTTACAGAATGCCCAAAGTGTGGTGCTTCTCGATACAAGAAAGATAAATCCAATCCTACGAAAGTTGTATGGTACGTTCCAATCATTCCAAGGTTTAGGCGTTTATATGGAAGTGAAGAAACTGCAAGAAAATTGTCATGGCATGCAGATAAAAGAAATAAAGATGGGTTATTACGTCATCCGGCCGACTCTCCTCAATGGAAGAAAATTGATCATGAGTATCCTGAATTTGGAAAAGAGCCGAGAAACCTTCGTCTTGCGTTATCTACAGATGGAGTGAATCCTTTTGGTTTTCAAACCAGCACTCATAGTACATGGACTGTTATGTTGCTAAATTATAACTTGCCACCCTGGTTATGCATGAAGCGAAAATTCATCATGTTATCTATGCTTATATCAGGACCAAAACAACCAGGTAACGATATTGATGTTTATCTGACTCCTTTGATCGAGGATTTGAAGTTATTGTGGGACTCAGGTGTAATGTTGTATGATGATTATACAAGTGAATACTTCACGTTGAGATCGATGTTGTATGGGATAATAAATGATTTCCCTGCTTATGGAAATTTGTCAGGCTATAGCATTAAAGGAACTCAAGGGTGTCCCGTGTGCGAAGAAGATACAGAATCAATTAGGTTGAAACATTCATCGAAATCTGTGTTTCTAGGACATCGTAGATTTCTACCTCGTCGGCATAAGTACCAATCTTGGACGACATCATTCAATGGAAGTTCAGAAAAACGCACAACACCGTCTCCACTAACAGGTGATCAGCTGTTTGAGAAAGTAAAAGATATGAACACTGTTTTTGGTAAACCATTTTCGAAAAACCTTACGAAAATCGGTTGGAAAAAGAGATCAGTTTTTTTTGAATTACCATACTGGAATTGTTTGTACGTCAGACATTTTCTTGATGTGATGCATGTGGAAAAAAATGTATGTGATAGTGTTATTGGAACGTTGCTAAATGACCCTGGCAAAACAAAATATGGAATTAAGGCAAGGTTGGACATGGTTGACATGGGAATACGAGAAGAGTTGGCTCACGTGAAAGGTGAAAATCGAATGTTTCTTCCTCCTGCTGCTTATACTCTTTCTAGTGCAGAGAGATATCAGTTTTGCAACTTCTGTAATGATGTAAAGGTTCCAGAGGGGTACTCATCAAATATCAAGAACATTGTGTCAATGAATGATTTGAAGTTAAAAGGTTTTAAATCACATGATTGCCATGTTTTGATGCAAGATCTAATTCCTATAGCTTTAAGTTGCATTTTACCCAAGAATGTTCGTCATACGTTAACCAAACTTTGTTTCTTTTTCAAAGCTATATGTAGCAAAGTTTTAGACCTGGGGAAATTGCCAGCTATGGAAAAAGAAATTGTCATCATATTATGTGAATTAGAAATGTTCTTACCGCCAACATTCTTTGATATGATGGTTCGTTTGATGATTCACTTGGTGAGAGAGATTCGACTTTGTGGTCCTGTGCACTATAGATGGATGTATCCTGTTGAACGGTATATGAAGATTTTGAAAGGATATGTCAAAAATCGAAGTCGGCCAGAGGGTTGTATAGTGGAGCGATATATTGTTGAGGAAGCCATTGAATTTTGTATCTAATACCTATCTGATGTGGAAAACATTGGTCTCCCGAAATCTCGTCACACTGGACGCATTGAGGGTGGGGGAATTTCTGGAAGAGAAGTTGTAACAATCAGTATTACAGATCGGGAGCAGGCTCATCTTTATGTTTTGCATAACAGTTGGGAGGTTGCTCCATATATTGAAACTCACAAAGAAATTCTTAGGCAGTTGAATCCATCGAGGGCTGAAAAATGGTTAGCAGATACACATAATCACCAGTTTATAAGATGGTTTCAGGACCATATTTTTAAGCAGTTGGATGAAAATCCGAATTCAATCTCAGAATGACTTCGATGGCTAGCCGCTGGACCAAGTGTGTATGTATTATCTTACAGTGGGTATGTAATTAATGGTTATACATTCTATACGGATGAACATGATGAAGAGAGTACCATGAAAAATAGTGGAGTTACACTAGTGGCTGAAGCGATGCATGTTTCTGGTAGTAAGGATAGAAATCCAATTTATGCAAATATTTCATACTTTGGCATTATCAAACTAATATGGGAGTTGGATTATACGACATTTCAATTGCCGATTTTTCAATGCAAATGGATTGATAACAATAGTGGTGTTAAAATAGATGAATGGGGATTTGTGAAAGTTGATTTTAGTAAAGAAGGGTACAAAGACGAATAGTTTATAATGGCATCACAAGCTGTACAAGTTTTTTATGTTCCAGATCCCGCAAACCGAAAGTGGTCGATTGTTCTGTTATCGTCCAAAACTATTGAGGGTTCCGATGAAAATTCAGTTGAGGACGATCCTTTTAGTGGTATGTCACAATCAATTCGGAGCGGTCCCAATGCAGATGATGTTTTGTATGTTAGAGGAGACCACAATGAAGGGATTTGGATTGTCGATAGAGGTGTCAAATCTCTTCAACCTCTGAAAAAAAGAAAGAGGGTTCAGTAAACAGGTTATATTTTGTTTTTAATATAGATCTTGTTATCTCATGTTATTATCTTATCATTACAGAATTTATGTAATTTGAATGAACTGTTCAACCACTTTTGCAGATAATGACTTCTGCACATTCTGGTGCTCCTAACCTTGAGACTGAACAAGTCTCTCAAGCTGCTGCTGCTACGGCTGCTGCTGCTCCTGCTGCTCCTGCAGCTCATGCTACTGCTACTGTTGCTCCTGATGCGGCTCCTGCTGCTCCTACTGCTGTGGCTCCTACTCCTCCTCCTGCTGTGGCTCCTGGTGCTCCTGCTGCTGCTCTTACTGCTGCAGCTCCTGGTGCTCCTACTACTCCTGCTGCTGCTCTTGCTGTTGCGGCTCCTTCTCTTAGTGTTGAGGTCCAACAACCATCATCACATGCCGTTGATATCATAGTAGATGAACATATAAATGATGTTGATATCGATGAAATGGTCGGGAATGAAGGACCGACGTCGCAGAAATCACAGGTGCGTCATAGTTTGACAGTGTTAGCCAAAATTCTTAAGGCGAAAAGCAAAGGCATCAAATTTGAAGTCGGATGGAATGAACGAGGCCAACATGTGAATCCCAACAAGGCTATGTTTAGCAGTTACATTGGAGTTGTCACTCGGAAACGCGTGCCGATTGACATAGATTCATGGCACCATGTTGTGTCCGGGTTGAAGGCTGTGATCTGGGAAGAAATTACGGTAACATTATGAATTTATTTCTTTAATTAACTAGCAAATAAAATGATGAAACAATGTCTTACTCTTCTCAATCTCTTGCAGAGTACATTTATAGTAGACGACTCACACAAGGATTATGTACTAAGGCTTGCAGGAAAGATTCATCGAGGTTTTCATACTATTTTAACAAGATATCACCTGAAAGATTCTAAAGGTAAAATAAACCCGCACCCACCCATTGTCTATGCGCACCTGATATCCCAAGAAGCATGGGATGCATTTATTGGCCGTCGTGGGGATGAGAAGTTTCAGGTACATTGTGAGTGATAATACGTTGTTTGAGGATACCTGTATTCATCACTTTGATTGTCAATATTTCATTTATGAAACAGAAACTCTGTACTGAAAATAAGGAACGTGCATCAAATCCAACATACCCCTATCGTAAAGCAAGGATGGGGTACGCTTCATTAGAAAAGAAAATGGTACGTATTGTAAATTTACAGTAATATTGTTAGGTGCCAATAAACAACATCATAATTATATTTCTATGTTTATATGTAGATTGATGAATCTAAAACCAAATGCACTTCTATCCCACGTCATGTGCTATGGAAGGAGGCACGTGTGAACAAAGAAGGGAAGTTAATAGATGAGAACACACAAAAAGTGTGGGAAATATGTGTAAGTATGACACGATGATAAAAAGATTTGTTTAAAATTGCTATTACATAAAAATAATTAGTTTTTTTCCTATATCTGACAGTCACAGGAATCAGCTACTCCTGTAGCTGATACAGACCTATTATCGACGGCTTTGAAGCAGCCAGAAAAATACGGTCGTGTCAGAGGTGCAGGGTTTGGGGAGACACCCCGAGTATATTTTGAGAAGAAGAAAAAAATGGATGATACAGAGAAAAAATTGGAACAAATGAGCGAAAAAATAGCAACCCTTGAAGAACAATTGCAATGGCAGGGAGAGTTGCTAGCAACTTTTATGGGTGGGAAGCAAAGGGAGGACACAACTCAGGAACAACCACCGCATGAACATCCTGCCCCACCCCCCACCAGCTTTGAGGCGAGCCATTCACCTAAAAAAATGTCTTAGCCATGGTAATCAATATTCTAATAACGGTTCCCATGAAATATGAATCAGAAAAACACTGATAATTTATCTGTACTGATCTTCTACAGGGTGATAATGATTGTGATTTATATCTGTCAACACCCACCTATCACCTTGTAGCGAGGGCTACAGTGTTCAATATCCCAGATGCCACACTGCATAATAGACCACTTTCAAAAGATCATCTGAAAGTGACGATTACTGTAGCTCATGAGCCAAATGCAATGCTACCTATTCCACTTGATGACGATGATATTCATACGGTCGAAAAGGCTATTGGGACATTCATTGCATGGCCGGCACCACTTGTAAGAGTACATGCAGACAAAGAGGTACTTATTTCCTTTTATTTTCAAGCTAAACCCTTAACAATTAATGAAAAGAGTGTCTGAATCAATGATTGTTGTTATAGAAGGAGAAAGGAAAGGGGGTGACTAACATCGGCTCGAAACCATCTAAAGGATCGACCAATCGATCCCAAGGAGCTACTGAAAGCACAATAACACCACCTGTTCTCTTTCCACATTTACTAGCATTGAAGACTCATGTGGATACGAAGCTAAAAGATGGTAATAGTCATATAGTGATTTTCGAAGATAATATATACGGAGAGGAAAGTCAAGATTTCGTTGCTGCTGAAAATGTAAATGAAATCCTTGAAAACGGTTGGTTAGGCGTCACTGTTGTAAATGTATATATGAGGTATGTTTCCATGAATTGATTTTCTAAAAGCTGATCTAATGTGAAAATTATGACTAAATGCATTTTATATTGTTGACAAACGCATTTATGAAAAACAGTTGAAGGGATTTTCCCATGAGCCAAGATTTGGACTGGTTAGTCCTCATATCACATCAACACACCAAACAAAAATAGAGTCATCAAAAAGGGATGCAATAGTGAACGACTTGCTGAAAACATTTGAACGCAAGATTACAGATGACAGACTTTTCCTAATACCAACCATGCAGGGGTAATACTCTACGATTAAAGCATATCAATTATATTTTCACTTTTTTTATTACTTATTCCTTTTTGTGTTTTTAGGCAACATTGGTTGCTAATTGCGGTGAACTTGGATACTCCGAAGATTTATTTTCTGGATTCAAAGCTAGGATATCCATCAAACCGACCATACATGATGGAGTTTGTGAATCTGTAAGACACTACATCTTACGTTTTAGGTATAAACATCAAGTAATATAATTTTTATTATCTTTTACTAAGGATTCTGTTATGATATGGCTGTGTGTCAATATCGTCTAAAAAAAGGAATGAGAACAGGGGTTAAGCATAGGGAGGCGAGCAAGTACTACGTCTGGACAAATATCAGGGTATATATAATAAAATTTCACTATCCAAACAAATCTCAACACAAGTTATTTATTCTCCTAATGATCAATTTTTTTGCAGTGTCCAAAACAAACAAACGATAATGATTGCGGTTATTATGTTTGTAAATTTATGAAAGAGATCGTTTTTCATCAGCAAACTAGCATCCCTAAAGAGGTATTTTCAAAAACAACTACTAGTTCGTTTAAGTTATTTATTAATTCTTTATTTTTTTATTTTGCAGTACTACTATGACTGCCGAAAAGCCTCATACTCACAAGACGATATAGATGTGTTCAGAAATGAGTGGGCCGCATACCTGATGACAGATTGTACACAAATACAATGAATATCTGACTTGGGGACATGTACAATTGGTGGTCATTTTTGAGAGGGGTTAAGGGGATCAGAAGATGAAATATTTTTGTATGTAAATGTTCGTAGCAAAATTGTAATTGTTATTAAATAAAACATTCTTTCTCCAATGAGTCATTTTTCCATTTTAACAGATGATATGCACCAGCAACATGCAAGAATGTTGAACCACTAAAATGGTCGCTCTCTTGTTTAAAATGGACACCACTTTAATTGAAAACAACAACTGACCTACGGAAATCCGACTAGACGCATCTGGATTGCCTTCATCCTTTAGGAGAAAGATCCACGGGTCCCTGGTGACGTGTACGAGTCAACTCCGCCTCAATCCGAGGCACGGTGTGACCGCTACCACCCAAAGGGTCGCTCTCTTGTTTAAAATGGACACCACTTTAATTGAAAACAACAACTGACCTACGGAAATCCGACCAGACGCATCCGGATTGCCTTTATCCTTTAGGAGAACGATCCACAGGTCCTTGGTGACATGTACGAGTCAACTCCGCCTCAATCCGAGTCACGGTGTGACCGCTACCACCCAAAGGGTTGCTCTCTTGTTTAAAATGGAAACCACTTTAATTGGAAACAACAACTGACCTATGGAAATCCGACCGGACGCATCCGGATTGCCTTCATTCTTTAGGAGAATGATCCACAGGTCCTTGGTGACGTGTACGAGTCAACCCTGCCTCAATCCGAGGCACGGTGTGACCGCTACCACCCAAAGAGTCACTCTCTTGTTTAAAATGGACACCACTTTAATTGGATACAACAACTGACCTACGTAAATATGACCAGACGCATCTGGATTGCCTTCATCCTTTAGGAGAAGGATCCACGGGTCCTTGGTGACGTGTACGAGTCAACCCCGCCTCAATTCGAGGCACGGTGCGACCGCTACCACCCAAAGGGTCGCTCTCTTGTTTAAAATGGACACCACTTTAATTGGAAACAACAACTGACCTACGTAAATCTGACCAGACGCATCCGGATTGCCTTCATCCTTTAGGAGAACGATCCACGGGTCCTTGGTGACATGTACGAGTAACATGCAAGAATGATGGACCACATTTCTTTGTCCTTTGGACAAAAAAACCAGTAAAATCTCCAAAATACCTTCATATCATGCATGAACCAGTAAAATATCCAAAATAACTTCATATCATGCAGTTCTGAAAAGAGTCACTATTTAAAAGTGTAAGACCCGTAAAATTCAAGGAAATTTTTTTTCTTAATTTTCTTTTGAATTTTACAAGAGCGCGATTTCAGACGGCACCTGATTCCGAGGCCCGGAGTGCCCGGAATTAATTTCCGAAGTTTGGCTCGGGTACGTTCAGTGAACGAACGAGCGGGAATTCCTAACTTTTGACCCGGTGCTCGGAATTGAAATCCGAGGGCACCGATGAACTCGCAGCGCCGATATTCGCTTAAAGAGACCCTTTCGGGAGTTGCGTTTGTTGCGGGACGGAAGTTAGTTTTTGGTAGAATTATAAATTGTTGAATAAAAAAATGTGGATTCTTTTTATTTCACTTTTGTAGGTTAACTCCTCTCAAAAGGAGTTGGGGGTGGGATCCACACCCACTTAACCTACTTTGAGAGGATTAAGTGTGGTGGGACCCACACGAACCTAAACCTCTCAACTTCCCCCTTAAACTCCCCTCTCTCCCTCTTAATTGTTTGTAAACTTAACATCAAATTAATTACACATGACATGTTAATTAATTAAGTGTTATGTGTGAATTTTGAAGTTTTGAATTCCTAGGCTTGGTAAATAAAATAAGGAGAGACCTTATTTTATTTTGTTAGCCAACTTGTGTGGTTTTCATTTGAGAGCTCCTCCTCTATCTTCTTCATCTTGACGAAGAACGTTCATCTTGACGAAGAACGTTCATCTTGACGAAGAACGTTCATCTTGACGAAGAACGCTCAAACTCCGACGAAGAACGACGCCTCTCTTCTTCGTCCTCGGTGTCAACAAGAGGGAACGCCGCATCCTCCTCGGGCCTTCTTCGTCGGCAAACGAAGATCCGCCAACAACGTGTCGCATCAGACGTAACTCTTCGTCAACGGATTTGACGAACGACGACCGCGACGCCCGACTTCCGCGACGCCGTCTTCCGCGGAACGTAGGAAATTCTTTGAATCTCAAACCCGAGGTAGGGGATGTTATTTATTGATTATTTTATTCCATTCTTGAATCGTGGATTTTAGCATGACTAAACGTGAGGCTATTGGATATTCTTAGTTATGTTATTATTTAACGTGAGGGGGGTCGGACCGCATGAACACGGCCGAACCCCCCCCTCCTTAGTTCTCGTTTTATTCTTGCGGGTGGAAGCAAGTGGCGTGGTGCCGTCGCACCACGCGGATGAACATGCCTTTTTCTTTCCGCAACGCCGTCGCGCCGCGTTGGAAGGATTCATGGCACGGCGAAAGGGGCGCGGTGCCGTCGCACCGCGCCGGACGACGAACGCCGCGGCCGGTTCCGGGCCGCGGCGGAACGAGGAGACCGCGGCCGGTTCCGGGCCGCGGCGGAAGAGGAGACCGGCGGCCGGGCCGCCGGCGTCGGAAGCCGAAGAGGGGACCGGAAATTCCGGTCCCGTTGGAGATAACCGGTCGGCCGGCTGGCCGGCCGGAAGCCGTTAAACCGGGGAATTAATTCCCCGGCCGGCTGGCAAAACCCCCCTCTTAAAGAGGGGGGGCGTTTTTTTTTTAAAATAGGAGGGGGCCGGCTGCCCCCTCGGTCCGTTCCAGCAAGCCCCCCCACGTGAGGGGGGGCGCTTGTTTAAAAAAACGGCGCGGCACTGGCCGCGCCGCCCTCCAGAAAACGCGGGGCTTAGCCCCGCGTGCCGCCGCCGCCGCCACGCGGCCCGCCGCCGCCGCGCCGCGTGCCGCCGCCGCCGCCACGCGGCCCGCCGCCGCCGCGCCACGCGGCCCGCCGCCGCCACGCGGCCCGCCGCCGCCACGCGGCCCGCCGCCGCCGCGCCGCCGTACCGCCGCCGCCGCCGCGCCGCCGTACCGCCGCCGCCGCCGCGCCGCCGTACCGCCGCCGCCGCGCCGCCGCCGTCCGCCGCCGCCGGCCGCCGCCGCCGGCCGCCGCGCCGCCCAGGGGGGGGGGGGGGGGGGGTCGGGGACCCCCCCGTTTCGGACCAGATTCGGTTTTTGGCTCATAACTTGAGCCTCGGACCTCCGAATGACGAACCGTCTGCGGCAACGCGATCCTTGGATCGAGACGGTCGTTTCGGTATATCGCACTCAAGGTTTCGGGTTACTTTGAGTTCGGCCGGGTTGGTTCGTTCACGAAACCAACCGGGCCTTCGGAGCGGAAACGCTCATATCTTGAGCTACGGACGTCCGATTGACGTGCCGTCAGTCGCGTAGTGTTCCTCTTAGTGAGACGGATCTTTTGGCATACTACGCCCGAGGTTTGGACGCAGGTGGAGTACGGTTGGGTTGGTTTTGCCTTAAAAACCAACCGGGCCCCGGAAACGAAAATGCCAATAACTCTCAGACCGGGCGTCCGATCGACGCGCCGTCTGTTGCGTTGAGTTCCTGTTGACGATACGGAACTTTTGGATACATCAACTTCGGTCTTCGTGACAGTTGATGTATCAGCCTCTCGGCTCGTGGAGCGGATCCTCCGTACGAGCTTGCTGTGTGCGGGAACCCTAGTGCTGGCTGCGACTGTTCTACTGCTACGACTGCTACTGTGACTGCGACGACGACAGTACAGAGATCCTGTGTGGATTGGACGACGACAGTACAGAGATCCTGTGTGGATTCGACGACGACAGTACAGAGATCCTGTGTGGATTTGACGACGACAGTACAGAGATCCTGTGTGGATTGGACGACGACAGTACAGAGATCCTGTGTGGATTCGACGACGACAGTACAGAGATCCTGTGTGGATTGGACGACGACAGTACAGAGATCCTGTGTGGATTCGACGACGACAGTACAGAGATCCTGTGTGGATTTGACGACGACAGTACAGAGATCCTGTGTGGATTGGACGACGACAGTACAGAGATCCTGTGTGGATTCGACGACGACAGTACAGAGATCCTGTGTGGATTTGACGACGACAGTACAGAGATCCTGTGTGGATTTGGCGACGACAGTACAGAGATCCTGTGTGGATTTGACGACGACGACTACAGCACTCAGCGATCCTACGTGGATCAGTGCTACAGGTTCTGTGTGAGCCCGATCCTGTGTGGGTCTTTGCGGGGGTTAGTTACCTTTCGATCCTTCGTGGGTCCGACGACTTAGATGGATCAGTGATCATCTTTATCGTCCTTGAAGAAGTATACCTGTGTGAGCTGAATCCTGTTGTTTTCCTGTGTGGATTGTGTTGTGCAATCCTGTGTGGATTATATTTTGCTTCCCTTTGTGGATTACGTATACTTTCCTGCGTGGACTGAGTTGTACTTGGGCTCGGAGGTTGGAGCGTATCTGATTTGATGACTAGGGTATATGTATGGGCATATACCTAAGCAGTGTCGGTTGTTACTTCGTGATTGTACTTTTCTTTGTGGTTTATCCATTGTGGATTTGAGAGACCTTCAGGGGTCTCGGGGTCCCTACTGAGTAGCTTATACTCACCCCTACACGGGCTTCGCCCGCACTACGTTGTGTTGGTTGCAGACGACGGACAGCGTTGACTTAGCTGAGGCTTGTAGAGCGGGACGGTACCCGGAGGTGGACCACTGGGCGGGACGTGCACGGAGCGGACGGCGGGACCCGTGGAGCAGAGGAGCTATCTGTACCCACCCTTCAGGTGGGATTTCCGGTGGACAGCTCGGAGTAGCGGCTTTTACTTTACAGTTGCTGTTTTTCCCTTTTCGAGTTGTACTTTACTTACAGTTTGGGTTTGTATTCTGGCCCATTTACTTTTCCGCACTTTCAGTTGTACTCTGCTTGTTTAGTGTTTACTTTCCGCTTGCTTACTCTGTGGAGTTGGTTACTTTTCAAAGGCAATGCCTTCCCTTTTTACTGGGATTTACGCCTTGGTGCTAGTCGCCAGCCCCTGGCCTATGGAAGGCGGGCTTGGGGTAGTCACGGCACGGACCCCGAGGGCGGGTCGTGACAAATTGGTATCAAAGGAGTTCGGTTCTACCGCGAACTCTGATCTTTTCTCTATGAAGCAATAATGTTTAGCGTATTGAGTGTGGTTATCAGTCCAGGGAGTCCAGTGTTGGTGCGGCGGCCGACGTATCCGTACACCAGGACCCTGACTTCTGATTTCCGACTTAATGCACGAAAACATTGATTGCGTGTGTGTTTCAAGTTTTCTTTGTGATTACTTGTGTCAGGTCACCGGGTATACTGATCTGCTTTATGAAAGTTTCAAGTTTTCTTTGTGATTACTTGTGCCAGCTCACCAGGTATACTGTTCTAACCGTGGCGCACCTGTTTCCTTTTCAGGATGGCCCCACGACGGCAGCCAGCTAGGGTTCCGAGAGTCGAGCGAGACGACAGCCCACCGAGCGACGAGGCCTCGGTACAGGGCCCTTTTTCAGTAGTGGCACCGGCGGTAGCTTTACCCGCCGAGCCCCCGATGCTTCCAGCAGCAGCCGCTGACGATGCACGTCGCCTCAGTGCACTGCATGAGTTTCAGCGCCAGCGACCACCCAGGTTTCGCGGGGAGACGGATCCTCAGGCAGCAGAGGACTGGCTGGAGGCAGTGGTTCGAGTGTTTAGGCTAGTGAGGACACCAGCAGACCTCATGGTGATCCTCGCTGCAAGCCTACTACACGCAGCAGCAGGACGATGGTGGAGCTTGATGCTCCAGGTGCACGATGAGGCATCTCTTCTTTGGACGGACTTTGAGAGCATCTTCCGCTCGGAGTTCGTCCCAGCCACCCTTCGTGCGGTGCGTATCCAGGAGCTTCTACAGCTGCGGCAGGGCAGCATGACGGTCGCTCAGTACTTGGCGAGATTTACCGATCTCTCGCGCTACTCGACCGACATGGTACGGGACCCATTCTTCCGGGCCCGGACCTTCGAGCAGGGTTTGAGACACGAGATCAGGGCATCGCTGATCTCCCTCAGCATACCGACTCAGACAGGAGTACTGGAGCGGGCCCTTCTGATCGAGAGCTTCCTTGCTGAGTCTACACTAGCACAGAGACCCACCGCAGGGCGGCACGTGGCAGAGTCATCTGCAGCTGGCAGTCGACGAATGACTCAGGGGTTCAGACAGACCAGACCTCAGGGCACTGGCTCAGCAGTGCAGGGCACACAACGCGGAGCCAGTCTTTCGAGTGGAAGACAGTGCTATGCATGCGGCGGGCGAGGCCATATGGCTCGTGACTGCCCGACCCGCCATGCGGAGGAGCAGCAGACGGTTGAGGAACCACCTAGGCAGAGGCAGAGGTTCGACCGTGGCGGTCCGCAGGGAGGAGGCGGACGAGGCAGAGGAGCTGGACAAGCAGCTGGTGGTGGCCGACGCTTTGAGGCTCTACCACCACCACCACCAGGAGGTCCACCCCGACCGCAGGGGAGAGCTCAGCTTCAGGCAGCCGATGGACAGGAGCAGAACTAGTGGATACATTCTTTGTACTTCTGGTTCCTTGTTGCTTTTGTGTAGCGTCTTGTATTACGAGCTGCAATAATAAAAGACGCATACCTTGTGATGTTTTCGTTCCTGTCCTCTATCGTAATGTTACTAAGAGGTTCCAGTTTTGGCTGTTGACTTGACCCTCACTTGTGAGACATCTACTGGAGGAGACCCAGTTACCACACACTGATGCCGACAGTGTGACTCAACCCTTGGAGGCGAGAGTAACGGTTGAATCTCTTAGTAGTAGCGTCGAGGCCTTACGACGTCATCCTTAGTATGGATTAGTATCATCCATGTTAGGATTGACTGTTTTAGGCAAAGAATGTGGTTCATCTAGGGGATGAGACCAGATTTCTCTTTTCGGCAAAAGAGAAATCTTGCAGCTCTGGTGGGACCGGAGATGGTCCGGGCCACGTCAGAGGAGGTCCATGTCATCCAGGAGCGGGTCCTACATGGGCGATCGATTCCTCTTGTGCGCAACAGATGGCGGCACGGGAATCTCCAGGAGAGCACATGGGAGCGGGAGGCTCAGATGCGTGCTCAGTATCCTCTTTTTGTTTCCCTAGTTTTTGATGTAGCTTTACGGGGACGTAAAGCCCTGAGGTGGGAGTAATGTAAGACCCGTAAAATTCAAGGAAATTTTTTTTCTTAATTTTCTTTTGAATTTTACAAGAGCGCGGTTTCAGACGGCACCTGATTCCGAGGCCCGGAGTGCCCGGAATTAATTTCCGAAGTTTGGCTCGGGTACGTTCAGTGAACGAACGAGCGGGAATTCCTAACTTTTGACCCGGTGCTCGGAATTGAAATCCGAGGGCACCGATGAACTCGCAGCGCCGATATTCGCTTAAAGAGACCCTTTCGGGAGTTGCGTTTGTTGCGGGACAGAAGTTAGTTTTTGGGAGAATTATAAATTGTTGAATAAAAAAATGTGGATTCTTTTTATTTCACTTTTGTAGGTTAACTCCTCTCAAAAGGAGTTGGGGGTGGGATCCACACCCACTTAACCTACTTTGAGAGGATTAAGTGTGGTGGGACCCACACGAACCTAAACCTCTCAACTTCCCCCTTAAACTCCCCTCTCTCCCTCTTAATTGTTTGTAAACTTAACATCAAATTAATTACACATGACATGTTAATTAATTAAGTGTTATGTGTGAATTTTGAAGTTTTGAATTCCTAGGATTGGTAAATAAAATAAGGAGAGACCTTATTTTATTTTGTTAGCCAACTTGTGTGGTTTTCATTTGAGAGCTCCTCCTCCATCTTCTTCATCTTGACGAAGAACGTTCATCTTGACGAAGAACGTTCATCTTGACGAAGAACGTTCATCTTGACGAAGAACGCTCAAACTCCGACGAAGAACGACGCCTCTCTTCTTCGTCCTCGGTGTCAACAAGAGGGAACGCCGCATCCTCCTCGGGCCTTCTTCGTCGGCAAACGAAGATCCGCCAACAACGTGTCGCATCGGACGTAACTCTTCGTCAACGGATTTGACGAACGACGACCGCGACGCCCGACTTCCGCGACGCCGTCTTCCGCGGAACGTAGGAAATTCTTTGAATCTCAAACCCGAGGTAGGGGATGTTATTTATTGATTATTTTATTCCATTCTTGAATCGTGGATTTTAGCATGACTAAACGTGAGGCTATTGGATATTCTTAGTTATGTTATTATTTAACGTGAGGGGGGTCGGACCGCATGAACACGGCCGAACCCCCCCCTCCTTAGTTCTCGTTTTATTCTTGCGGGTGGAAGCAAGTGGCGTGGTGCCGTCGCACCACGCGGATGAACATGCCTTTTTCTTTCCGCAACGCCGTCGCGCCGCGTTGGAAGGATTCATGGCACGGCGAAAGGGGCGCGGTGCCGTCGCACCGCGCCGGACGACGAACGCCGCGGCCGGTTCCGGGCCGCGGCGGAACGAGGAGACCGCGGCCGGTTCCGGGCCGCGGCGGAAGAGGAGACCGGCGGCCGGGCCGCCGGCGTCGGAAGCCGAAGAGGGGACTGGAAATTCCGGTCCCGTTGGAGATAACCGGCCGGCCGGCTGGCCGGCCGGAAGCCGTTAAACCGGGGAATTAATTCCCCGGCCGGCTGGCAAAACCCCCCTCTTAAAGAGGGGGGGCGTTTTTTTTTAAAAGAGGAGGGGGCCGGCTGCCCCCTCGGTCCGTTCCAGCAAGCCCCCCCACGTGAGGGGGGGCGCTTGTTTAAAAAAACGGCGCGGCACTGGCCGCGCCGCCCTCCAGAAAACGCGGGGCTTAGCCCCGCGTGCCGCCGCCGCCGCCACGCGGCCCGCCGCCGCCGCGCCACGCGGCCCGCCGCCGCCGCGCCTCGCGGCCCGCCGCCGCCACGCGGCCCGCCGCCGCCACGCGGCCCGCCGCCGCCACGCGGCCCGCCGCCGCCGCGCCGCCGTACCGCCGCCGCCGCGCCGCCGCCGCGCCGCCGTACCGCCGCCGCCGCGCCGCCGCCGTCCGCCGCCGCCGGCCGCCGCCGCCGGCCGCCGCGCCGCCCAGGGGGGGGGGGGGTCGGGCCGGGTCGGCCCGGACCCGGACCCCCCCGTTTCGGACCAGATTCGGTTTTTGGCTCATAACTTGAGCCTCGGACCTCCGAATGACGAACCGTCTGCGGCAACGCGATCCTTGGATCGAGACGGTCGTTTCGGTATATCGCACTCAAGGTTTCGGGTTACTTTGAGTTCGGCCGGGTTGGTTCGTTCACGAAACCAACCGGGCCTTCGGAGCGGAAACGCTCATATCTTGAGCTACGGACGTCCGATTGACGTGCCGTCAGTCGCGTAGTGTTCCTCTTAGTGAGACGGATCTTTTGGCATACTACGCCCGAGGTTTGGACGCAGGTGGAGTACGGTCGGGTTGGTTTTGCCTTAAAAACCAACCGGGCCCCGGAAACGAAAATGCCAATAACTCTCAGACCGGGCGTCCGATCGACGCGCCGTCTGTTGCGTTGAGTTCCTGTTGACGATACGGAACTTTTGGATACATCAACTTCGGTCTTCGTGACAGTTGATGTATCAGCCTCTCGGCTCGTGGAGCGGATCCTCCGTACGAGCTTGCTGTGTGCGGGAACCCTAGTGCTGGCTGCGACTGTTCTACTGCTACGACTGCTACTGTGACTGCGACGACGACAGTACAGAGATCCTGTGTGGATTGGACGACGACAGTACAGAGATCCTGTGTGGATTCGACGACGACAGTACAGAGATCCTGTGTGGATTTGACGACGACAGTACAGAGATCCTGTGTGGATTGGACGACGACAGTACAGAGATCCTGTGTGGATTCGACGACGACAGTACAGAGATCCTGTGTGGATTGGACGACGACAGTACAGAGATCCTGTGTGGATTCGACGACGACAGTACAGAGATCCTGTGTGGATTTGACGACGACAGTACAGAGATCCTGTGTGGATTGGACGACGACAGTACAGAGATCCTGTGTGGATTCGACGACGACAGTACAGAGATCCTGTGTGGATTTGACGACGACAGTACAGAGATCCTGTGTGGATTTGACGACGACAGTACAGAGATCCTGTGTGGATTTGACGACGACGACTACAGCACTCAGCGATCCTACGTGGATCAGTGCTACAGGTTCTGTGTGAGCCCGATCCTGTGTGGGTCTTTGCGGGGGTTAGTTACCTTTCGATCCTTCGTGGGTCCGACGACTTAGATGGATCAGTGATCATCTTTATCGTCCTTGAAGAAGTATACCTGTGTGAGCTGAATCCTGTTGTTTTCCTGTGTGGATTGTGTTGTGCAATCCTGTGTGGATTATATTTTGCTTCCCTTTGTGGATTACGTATACTTTCCTGCGTGGACTGAGTTGTACTTGGGCTCGGAGGTTGGAGCGTATCTGATTTGATGACTAGGGTATATGTATGGGCATATACCTAAGCAGTGTCGGTTGTTACTTCGTGATTGTACTTTTCTTTGTGGTTTATCCATTGTGGATTTGAGAGACCTTCAGGGGTCTCGGGGTCCCTACTGAGTAGCTTATACTCACCCCTGCACGGGCTTCGCCCGCACTACGTTGTGTTGGTTGCAGACGACGGACAGCGTTGACTTAGCTGAGGCTTGTAGAGCGGGACGGTACCCGGAGGTGGACCACTGGGCGGGACGTGCACGGAGCGGACGGCGGGACCCGTGGAGCAGAGGAGCTATCTTTACCCACCCTTCAGGTGGGATTTCCGGTGGACAGCTCGGAGTAGCGGCTTTTACTTTACAGTTGCTGTTTTTCCCTTTTCGAGTTGTACTTTACTTACAGTTTGGGTTTGTATTCTGGCCCATTTACTTTTCCGCACTTTCAGTTGTACTCTGCTTGTTTAGTGTTTACTTTCCGCTTGCTTACTCTGTGGAGTTGGTTACTTTTCAAAGGCAATGCCTTCCCTTTTTACTGGGATTTACGCCTTGGTGCTAGTCGCCAGCCCCTGGCCTATGGAAGGCGGGCTTGGGGTAGTCACGGCACGGACCCCGAGGGCGGGTCGTGACAAAAAGAAAGTCACAAATTTAGATACATCTCGAGATGGTCAGTTTAAAGACATTTTGAGGGACACTACTAAAGACATTCTCAGATATGCACACATTCCCCACTTTTAGATCGTTGTCTACTACAATGATCTTCCAAACAAGATATGCATTAGAAGGCTCATGATACATAGAGCAATTCACTGGCCACCTTCGAGAATGATCTGAAGCACAAACCATGAAAGCATTGTGTTTTTCCTTGAAAATTCTCTTGGCGAACTGGAATGGCAACTAACTCTTGTGATTTTGCGTCTCTACTTGTCTCTTCATGTGTGCAGCTATTGCCATTCCACTTCGCTAAGAGAATTTTCAAGGAAAAACATAATGCTGTCATGGTTTGGGATTCAGATAATTCTCGAAGGTGGGCAGTGAATTAATCTATGTATCATGAGCGTTCTACTGCATATCTTGGTTGTCCTTAAGTTTCAGCAGAATCCGAATGCGTTTGGTCGGTTTTCCGTATGTCAGTTCTTGAATTCACTTAAAATTAAGTCCATTTTTAACAAAACATAGACACTGTGAGTGGTGTCGGCCACATCGGGCCTCAGATTGATGTGGGGTTGACTCGTACACGTCACAAATGAGTCATGGATCGTTGTGTAAAAGTATCAACACAATCATAAGCCGTTAGATTGGTTTGGCATGTGTACGTAAAATATTGTCCCTTTTAAACAAATTACATACACTTGGAGTGATACCGGTCACACCGCGTCTTAGATTGAGGCAGGGTTGACTCGTACACATCACATATGACCCATGAATCATTGTCCTAAAATGTTAACACAATCAGAAGGCGTTTGGTCGGTTTCCCGTATGTCAGTTGTTGATTTCTCACTTAAAAATAAGTCCATTTTGAACAAAACAAAGGCACTTAGAGTTGTGTCAGCCACAACAGGCCTCAGATTGAGGCGAGGTTGACTCGTACACGTCACATTTGAAGGTGAGTATGCATACACGATAGTTGACCTTCTTAGAGAAGAGTTTCTAGAAGAGTATAAAATACATGAAGCAATGAAGATCATTAGAGTGTTGGAGCAAATGTGGTTGCTACAAACAATGTGGAAATCGGCTTGTGCAAAGCGACCTAAGTTACAACTTGCAGGTATTGTACTCTATTTTTTTCTGGAAGGTATCAGTTTAAATGCATTTTGGAATGATCATTTCTAGCCATTGTCTTTTAGGTTTTTTTGACAGCCGAGGGGAAAGGGTGGGGTCTGCAGATATTGGAGGATATGTCGAAGGGTGATTTTGTGTGTGAATATGTTGGAGAAATGTTAACTCCCGCAGTTCTGAAAAGAGTCACTTTTTAAAAGAAAGTCACGAGTTTAGATACATCTCAAGATGGTCAGTTTAAAGACATTTTGAGGGACACTACTAAAGACATGCTCAGATATGCACACATCCCCCACTTTTAGATCGTTTTCTACTACAATGATCTTTCAACCAAGATATCCATTAGAACGCTCATGATACATAGAGCAATTCACTGCCCAACTTTGAGAATGATCTGAAGCCCAAACAATGACAACATTATGTTTTTCCTTGAAAATTCTCTTGGCGAACTGGAATGGCAGTAGCTGCACACATGAAGTGACAAGTAGAGACGCAAAATCACAAGAGTGAGTTGCCATTCCAGTTCGCCAAGAGAATTTTCAAGGAAAAACATAATACTGTCATGGTTTGTGCTTCAGATCATTCTCGAAGGTGGCCAGTGAATTTCTCTATGTATCATGAGCGTTCTAATGCATATCTTGTTTGGAAGATCATTGTAGTAGACAACGATCTAAAAGTGGGGGATGTGTGCATATCTGAGCATGTCTTTAGTAGTGTCCCTCAAAATGTCTTTAAACTGACCATCTTGAGATGTATCTAAACTTGTGACTTTCTTTTAAATAGTGACTCTTTTCAGAACTGCGGGAGTTAACATTTCTCCAACATATTCACACACAAAATCACCCTTCGACATATCCTACAATGTCTTCAGACCCCACCCTTTCCCCTCGGCTGTCAAAAAAACCTAAAAGACAATGGCTAGCAATGATCATTCCAAAATGCATTTAAACTGAAACATTCCAGAAAAAAATAGAGTACAATACCTGCAAGTTGTAACTTAGGTCGCTTTGCACAAGCCGATTTCCACATTGTTTGTAGCAACCACATTTGCTCCAACACTCTAATGATCTTCATTGCTTCATGTCTTTTATACTCTTCCAGAAACCCTTCTCTAAGAAGGTCAACTATCGTGTATGCATACTCACCTTCAAATGTGACATGTACGAGTCAACCCCGCCTCAATCTGAGGCATGTTGTGACTGACACAACTCCAAGTGCCTCTGTTTTGTTCAAAATGGACTTATTTTTAAGTGAGAAATCAACAACTGACATACGGGAAACTGACCAAACGCCTTCGGATTGTGTTGACACTTTAGGACAACGATTCATGGGTTATATGTGACGTGTACGACTCAACCCCGCCTCAATCCGAGACGTGGTGTGACCGGTATCACTCCAAGTGTATGTATTTAGTTTAAAATGGACAATATTTTACGTACATACGCCAAACAGATATAACGGCTTCTGATTGCATTGTTACTTTTTCACAATGATCAATGACTCATGTGTGACGTGTACGATTCAACACCGCATCAATCCGAGGCCCGGTGTGGCCGACACCACTCACAGTGTCACTGTTTTGTTAAAAATGGACTTAATTTTAAGTGAAATCAACAACTAACATACGACAAACCGACCAAACACATTGGGATTCTATTTAAACTTAATGACAATTATCCATGGGTCAAATGTGATGTGTAAGATTCAACCCCTCCTCAATCAGAGGCGCGGTGTGACCGGTATCACTCCAAGTGTATGTATTTAGTTTAAAATGGACAATATTTTACGTACATACACCAAACCGATCTAACGGCTTATGATTGCGTTGATACTTTTTCACAACAATCAATGACTCATGTGTGACGTGTACGATTCAACACCGCATCAATCTGAGGCCCGGTGTGGCCGACACCACTCACAGTGTCACTGTTTTGTTAAAAATGGACTTAATTTTAAGTGAAATCAACAACTGACATACGACAAACCGACCAAACGCATTGGTATTATATTGAAACTTAAGGACAATGATCCATGGTTCAAATGTGATGTGTACGAGTTAACCCCGCCTCAATCAGAGGCGCAGTGTGACCGGTATCACTCCAAGTGTATGTATTTAGTTTAAAATGGACAATATTTTACGTACATACGCCAAACCGATCTAACGGCTTCTGATTACGTTGATACTTTTTCACAACGATCAATGACTCATGTGTGATGTGTACGATTCAACACCGCATCAATCCGAGGCCCGGTGTGGCCGACACCACTCACAGTGCCTCTCTTTTGTTCAAAATGGACTTATTTTTAAGTGAAATCAACAACTGACATGCGGCAAACCGACCAAACGCATTTGGATTCTGTTGAAACTTAAGGGCAATGATCCATGGGTCAAATTTGATGTGTAAGAGTCAACCCCGACTCAATCCGAGGCCCGGTGTGGCCGACACCACTCAAAGTGCCTCTATTTTGTTCAAAATGGATTTATTTTTAAGTGAAATCAACAACTGACATACGGGAAACCGACCAAACGCCTTAGGATTGTGTTAACACTTTAGTAAAATGATCCATGGGTCATATGTGACGTGTACAAGTCAAACCTGCTTCAATCAGAGACGCGGTGTGGCTGGTATCACTCTAAGTGTATGTATTTTGTTTAAAATGGACAATATTTTACATACATACACCAAACCGACCAAACACATCCGGTTTCTATTGAAACATAAGGACAACGATCCATGAGTCAAATGTGACGTGTACGAGTCAACCCCGCCTCAATCCGAGGCCCGGTGTGCCCGACACCACTCAAAGTGCCTATGTTTTTGTTAAAAATGGACTTAATTTTAAGTGAGATCAACAACTAACATACGACAAACCAACCAAACACATTCGGATTCTGTTGAAACTTTAGAACAACGATAAATGGGTCAAATGTGACATGTACAAGTCAACCCCGCCTCAATCCAAGGCCCGGTGTGGCCGAAACGATTGAAAGTGCCTCTGTTTTTGTTAAAAATGGACTTAATTTTAAGTGAGAAATCAACAACTGACATACGGGAAACTGACCAAATGCATTCGGATTCTATTTAAACTTAAGGACAATGATCCATGGGTCAAATTTGATGTGTATGAGTCAACCCCGACTCAATCCGAGGCCCGGTGTGGTCGACACCACTCAAAGTGCCTCTGTTTTGTTCAAAATGGACTTATTTTTAAGTGAAATCAACAACTGAGATATCCACCTCACATGTAGTGTAGACCCTCCCCCAAGACTTGGCATGAATTTTTGAGATAAACAAACATGGGGTGGATTACATGGCTTTCCTACATGGAATATATCCCACTACACGTCTTTAATGAGCCAGCTACGCAGTTTATCCCTTGTACAGATACACAGGAAGAATCACACGAGATCGACGTCATGTACTAACATAGGGAAAGGGTGCATAAGAGGTCACAAGATCAAAGGGTAACACGTATATGTTTTTTAACATTCCATGTAATTTCCTATTGATATGACATGTATATTCACACAGGCAGCTGAACATTAGAGTTACCCAGGGTAAAGCGACAAGGCATGTGACCCTTTAAATGACACATAATTTTATGTACCATGATTGATCTCTTTGAACACTATATCAAGGACATATTTCATTAGGGTTGGCTCCCATGATCCTTACTAGGATGGTTTTGGTAACTTTTCCGACTTACGGTAGTACGATCGCTTCAGCAGGACGTCCTAGACATAGTTGGAGTCTCTCTGAAAGTCCTGGAGTGAGATCATATATCTATTTTTGAGGTCCAGGTAGAGTCATGTATCAATGCAACCAATCCTACCAGACATCGATCCTATATATAGAATGTTAATCTTGATGTCTCATTACAGTCCCCCAATTTATGATATGTTACCTTTTTTGTATTAATATACATAATTACTAAGGGTGATGGTTGGGAGAGTTAGGATATCCTTTTTATGTATTGCAGAATGATTCAAGGAGCACGGGCTCTGCACGATTTGTCAAAACCAAGTGGCAATCCAAGGAGAAACAATGCATAGTGGAATGTTCTAGTATTTATCTTCTGACTTGTGTAGGAATATTTTGTGATACTATGTAATGAGGTAGTTTTGGTTTCTGGGTAGATGGTATCTAACTCATGGTAAGAACACTGTTTGGTTGGGTTGTGATCGGTTGATGACATGCTTGTGGTTGATATACTAGTTTTTGTGCAGGTCTGTGGTTGATATACTGGTTTTTGTGCAGTTCTGCTCGGCTGGCTGTACTAGTGCAGGTTTTTTATTAGCAGCAGGCAGGGATTTAACAGCGCTTTTTAGCGCTGTTAAAGGTATCCTTTAACAACGATTTTTTAGCGCCATTAAAGGTGACATTTAACAGCGCTTTTTTAGCGCTATTAAAGGTGACATTTAACAGCGCTAAAAAAGCGCTGTTAAAGGACCCCCCCTTTATCAGCGCCGAGCTTTACAGCGCTTTTCTAGCGCTGTAAAAGCCCGATTTTAGCGCTGTTATTGCCCGTTTTTGTAGTAGTGGAAGTATGATACATGATGTATAAGTCCATTTTAGGAACCATATATAATTAATCTCACTATAGATGGACTTATGTATTTTTTGATAACTTTTATAACCTTTTGTTTGAGACAGATGGAATAACCCATCATTCTCTCACATGATCTGCTAACACATCACGAATGACAAATTCAACTTCATTTCTTTAAGAGATGAAGTGGATATTGTCCAAAGAATGACCAACGGTGAGACTATACCAAAATCACGAAAGTATTTCTTCTAATTCCAATTTCATCAACTTTAGGGAAATGATCTTGAAAACCAAAAATGTTGTCCTAGTGATCTTATATCTGATAAATCAGATGGTACCTTAGATCATCACAAATTTATGGATTTTTGATTGCTGGCTTTTCCATAGCCATGTTCTCTACCACTCTCCATCAGAACATGATGGTTAGATTTCTCTTCCATATCCATATTTTCACCTATGTGGAAACCTAGTAAGTAGTTTATTTGGGTAACTGTTATGTTTCATACTTTGGTTTTTAAAGATTGGTTTTGGTATTCCTTTTTACAATGTGGGTTTCTATCAAAGAAACTTTCGAATAGTGAACCATTTATAACCTCGAAGAATTTCGAGGGCGAAATTCATTTTAAGGGGGGTAGAATGTAACACCCTGAGATTTTATGAAAAATATTTTTTTTAATTTCATTAATGTCTTGTGTTGTACGCTACACCAAAAGGAGCTTGCACAACACACATCCTTGACTTGCTTTGCATTACACGCAATCACGACCTTCCTCGATAGTGTGTGTAGTACGCAATACCGAGTTTCACTAAACAACGACATGCTATTAAAATATTATTAAAACTAGCCGTTATGAATAGTAATAACCAACTTTTAAAATTTTAGAAATTTTATATCTCAAAATGGACTTCATTTTTGGATTCGGAGTATCGAATTTAGCCTAAGGTGAAATTTTGGTACTTTTCGGATAACTTTCATATTTTGATGAATAATGAAAATTACTAATTTTTAATTAAAAACAACTCTTTTAATCAAAACAATTAATAGTGATAAATTATTAATTTGAGTGTTTTTAAAGTATATTTAGAATATATTTTTACAATTTAATACAATTTTGGTCATTGGATGTAATTTCACATTTAAACCAGTTATAAACAAGTGTCAATCTTTTGATAGTTATTATCTCTTAAAAACACGCCATTTGTTTTGACGACGGGAATTAATTTTTAAATTAGTTAATGTAACTGATATTTTTGAATTTGGTAAAATAGACATCATTTTTGAGTTCATAATATCAAATATAGCTTAGGCCTAATTTTTGGTATTTTTTTGAAAACTTTCATTTTTTGATGAATAGTGAAACCACTAAGTGGTAGTAAAAAAAATGAATATTTCATAAAACTTAATTTTACCGCTTCTGTGAGTGGAATTTCAAAAATCCAAGAGACACGGTTGATGTCAGTAAGTAAAATGTGATTCAATGAGATTAAAATAATTTTTGTTGAATAGTAACTTTTTACTTTTTTTTACCACGATTAAAAGTAAATAGGGTAGTTAAGGGTAAAAATGTTATTATTATTACCCTAACACATGTCCTAATGGATAAGTGTAATTCGACCAAAAAAAACCTTAGGAATAAAATATGATCATTTTGGCCCACTTGGATTAGATTAGGACATTAATTATTAATTTATTTAAAGAAGGGTTAAAATAGTTAAAATCAAAGTTTAATAAGTAAATAATTATTAATATAGGGTGATACATATGATAAATTCGACTATAAATACTCATTAGAAAGGTAAGAATATTTCCTACATAATGGTATTTTATTTGTAGTTTTTTGACATTAAATAATTTAATTTATTTATGACAAAAAGATGATGCAGTAATTATCTTATTAATGAAATATTGACATAATAGATGTTATAAATACCCAAATAAATGTAATTTGAGACTTTTTATGAATTACACTAATTTTATAGATTAATATGACATGTTAGTATTGATTTAATTAACTTTTTTCGAACTAATAATTTTGTTATGATTTTCAAAAAAATCAATTACTAAATAGTGTCAAAATTGACAGAAAATAGTTTTTAAAACAAATATTAAATTATTAATTGTTATTTTATTCCTAAAAATCTAAGGTTCGGCCAAATGACTTATATAAGGATATATATATTAATAATAAACAACTTGGGGTTCGTTTGGCTTGTTATAGTATGTTTATTAACCTTATAGTGTAAGAACACAAGAAGACACGGTAAAAGTAAAATTATTTAACTTAATGTTAAATCTAAATGATAAGGTTAAAATAGGAACCTAAACTTGTCTAAATTATATTAGATTAGAGTATTTAGATCCATCCCCACATTAGCTTCAAAATAAATCAATTTGGAGCTATTTAAAACCGAATATGACTTTATAATAAAATAATATTTTTAGTTTTCCAAAGGAGCCCCTCTCCTCCCTTTTAAATGGGCACCTACTCCCTCTCTTCCTCACACAACTTTGAGCCTTCATGATCGACCAACCCCTGCCAAAATTTCTTCTACACTTCCCTATAAGCATCCTAGAGGTTATGGTCTTCCTGAAAGACCAATTTTAGTGCCCTAAAAGGGGATCTCAAAGAGGCGCTTCAAAGAAGAGGTAATTTCTGTTACCGATTCTTTCAACTTTATTTCTTATTCCACTTCTTATTCATAGGTTGTTTCATTATTATGTAATAACATAATTATCACTAATATACTGATATGTTATTATAAGTATGAAACAACCCTATTTCACCATCTATCCATCCTACGGAAAACGAAATCACCACGCGTGCGTATGTACGGAATACCGTCTCCACGTCGTGGTGAAATCTATTTTCCACCACCACCTTACTTGGATGGGTATAATGGTGTAAATAATAACTATATATGATTATTTTAAATTGATATTGATTCTGAAATAGTATACATACCCTCCAATACAGTCCCACGATCATGAGAACGATATCATCGCTCGTGCGTACGTACGGAATACCGTCTCCACGACGTGATGAGATTCACTCTCCATGATAACCATTCAAGAAATGATTATAAAGTATATATAATAAGTAATAATAAAATATATGAAATAATAATTCTACTGGATTTATGTATATATATATTTATTTCATCTACTTAATTCCATTCAATTAAATAAGGAAACAAAAACAGCATTCATGCGTACGTACGGCCTACCGTCTCCATGAACGGTGTATTTCTTTCCTTTTATCGATCTATAATATATATATGTATATGATGAATATATATTATATAAAAATCATATTTTACATTCTGGAATTATGTAAATCATGATATAAGTAATAATATCAAGAACGAAAAGTCGAAACACATACGATAAATAAAATGATTTTACCCAAAACACTGCTTTAACATGGAATTTACAAAAGAACGAGTAATATAAAGTCATAAGTGAACCATATATTATATAATAACAATGAATATGATTTTTTAATAAGTCAATGAAATTATTTAAATCATTATACAGGAGGTTCGTATACGTACGAAGCATACCGGACCTAAGGTAAGGGATAATTCTACAAATCTCATTTTTATCCGAGATTGCTTATTCGTAAGTATTTACTGGGGATATTTCTATCATCCATGTACATTTTTTATAAAAGTGTTTTCATGTATGTTTAAATTACTTTTTAACCATTTTTGACTTTTACTACATGGTATGTAAGGAATCTTTCTTTTGTTTACGTTACGAGGTACTTTTTTGACTTTTCCAACAAAAGTACAAGGAGAATGTTATTTTTAACTTATACGGCATGAACGGATTTTTACGGTTTCATAATGCCTCATTTTCATGAATCTAATGCTACAAGATTTTATTAATATTTTCAAAAAAATACTTTTATTTTAAAAGTTCATGGAATTTTTTGAAAAGAAAATGATTTTGACGAAGAAAGGAAATTTTCCTCAAGAATTCATTTGAAATGTTTTATCAAAACCATTTTCCATCTAAGATGAAATTATTTGATATGTGTATGTTTCAAGTTTAATGTCTTTATAATTTACATGGTTAACTTTTTATGATGAAATGTCCATTTTTTTTATATGGATTATGAAATTATGGGATGATATTTATGAAACCCATTTTATTCATTGGGTTATAATGAAGGTTTTAAGTTTATTTTTTGGCACAAGTAAGAATGATTTCACTATGAGATGGGTGGGACCTATATCCCCCTCCAATGCATTGGGTAAAGATTTATATCTTGTGAGATAGACATGGCTGGAACGGAAAGTTAAACCGGTTCATTAATACAGGACTAGAACGAGGAGTGAACTCGATTCAGAAAGGGACTTTGTCCACTAAGATGGTCTTGGCAGCAATGCCTTGGCTAAAATGGAAATCATATCATGTGCTTAATTGTTTACACAATTACATGTTTTATTCCCATGCTATTTTATCATGATTTATGTTCCATTATGATCTATGCCTTATGTACTTCCATGTTTTATGCCGTTCCTCAAGATTTTTAATATTCATGTTTTTTTAAGTTCAAATGTATGTGGTATGTTTTATTTTATCCATGCTTACCCTTACTGAGCATTTGAGCTCACCCTTTTTATTATTTATTTTCCCCCAGGATTAAAAGAAAGGTTTTAGTTAAGAAAAAAAGGGGAAGATCTTTATGGGAGATGTTGAAGATCTTTCACCATGATTAAAAGATTATATTCTGAGTTTCCAAAGACACTAAACTATTACGATCCTTGTGTGTCTGTTTTTGTTATGTATTAAGTATTCCGAAAAAGTAATGTAATGTTCATGTACGTCAAGCTTCAGGTCTCTACAATTATAGATCGATAAAGTGATGGGGAAACAGAAAGTCAAATCCTAAAAATCTAGGGAAGATACCAGGAAATAAAAACGACCTCTAGGAGTACCTTCTCAATAAATGTTAAATGGAAAATTTTATTATCATTAAAACATCATATAGAGACCATATTTAATGATTCAAATATGTCATACATTCCATATGAAATAAAATATATGAAGCATCCATGAAAAAATTATTCATATTCGAGAGTACAGATGGGATTCTGAAAAATGAATGGATGGGAGCCTTAGTTATGAATACATACATAAGGTATATTTTCAAAATATGTATATCCAATAGTGATATAATATATTTATTAAATCTAATAATTCTTAATATTCTATACAAGTGTTTATATTACTATTATATAAAGAGAAAACCAAGAAAATTATTATTTCAATTTAATAATCCCAATAACATTTCTATGAAAAAACATACTTTGGATAAAGAATAACTTGAGAAGAAAAATATGAGCTAATAAAAGAATTTAGGAAAAAGTAATATATAGAAGACTCTATTTTATTCTTATAATACATAAGTGAAACTCTAAAATCTTATCACATAAAATAATTTTTTATTCATTACTTATTTTATTTTTTAGGCAGAAATGGATACTGATCATAGTCAATATATAAACCCCAAATATTTATATCCTTGTATCCAATGCATGGATTTCCAACAAACTGACCAACCATTATGTTTATTGGGAATGTTTAAGACATTGTAATCAAAATTATAAAGATAATCAATGAATTATATGTTATAGTATCTCATTTACTAGAATTTTTGTTTGATAGTTTGGTCGTAAGGTATAGGCTAAATCATGGCACGAAGTCTGTGCATGAATATAAAATTTATATGGATCACTGAAAATGGAAATATATTAATCTATACATATTGAATGAATTAATTATTAATAGATATTTCAAAATAATTACTAATTTTGGTCAATGATTCAGTAGACTCCTACTAATGATTTAGGAAATGAATGTGATCATTATGTTTGACAATTTATGAGATATATGATATTCCTTAAAACGAAATGCATCCTCAAATAGGTAATTTCTGATTATAATTTAAATTTCATTAGAAATACTTCATAATCATTTGATTATCTATATGTTCTCAGTACTACCATGATTTCTGACAACATTCATCCTCAAAATAAGTAATTTTTTATATGAGTGGGAAGAGTACATGGTTTCATAATGTTTTACAATAACAAATTATGGTGATTACAAAATATATTGGTGATATAGTATGGGATATGACCACTGAAATATATTTGGGGTGTGATGAATAAATGTCAAAATTCTTATATATTATTTTTTCTCTATTCCTCTTATATAATTTTAAGAGAGGAAATAAATTTGTATATAATTCATGAAAATAAATCAATTAAATTTTTTGGAAATTGAAAAGGTGGAGGAAAATGTGGAGGTGAAGGTAGAGGTATAAGTGGTTGTTGAATTGGATGTAGAGGCGAAGGTAGAGTCAGAGACTATGGTGGAGGAGGATGCATATGTGTAGACCGAGGCAGAGGAGGAGATGATGTGATGGCTTGAAAATAATAAAATTGTTTTAAAATAGAGTAGAATGAGGATCTTATCATTTCTTAATAACAAATGTGTAAAAGTTCACTTAACACATTCCAATTATGATAAGATCAATTGTGAAAGTGTTTCAGGTTTCTTATTGAAAAAATAATCACCACTTTTTTTCGGTGATTTTCTTCCAGAATTTATGTGGAGGAAATTTTTTAAAAAACAAAACAAACACCACTTATTATTTCAAACTGATTATCATAGGCTACAATTTTTACTAGTTAATTCCATTTACTATCAGGTATTGCTGAGGTGTAAAATAAAATCCTCACCAATAACACACTGAAAAATGAAAAGCATAGATGATTTTTAATTTCCAGGGATTATGTACACTTAAAGGGTCTTATTAGTGGAGAAAGATGTCACTTGAGATTCATACACTACCAATCCAATCATAAAAAAAATATATAATTTTGCTCAAAAATTTGAAAAAATATGTTTTTAATAAACCATTAACACAAATAGGTGTTTGAGAGAAGTATTGAGGGACAAACAATATTGAGATATCATGGTCCTTGAGGGGGCTAGAGTAAAAGGAAACATGGAACCAAATAGAAATAGAACAGTATATAAATGAATCCATAAAAATTAAAAACCAGCTAAAATGAAACTCTGAAGCACCAAAAATCCCGTCAAACACCCCATTATAAATTAATCTAGTATATGAATCCAAAAAATATAAAAACATTAATAAATGAAAAATTCATAAGTTGAATTATGAAGTTTTAGAAGTGAACAATATGGTGGTTTCACATTAGTGGGTGGTGAAATTAGATTCACTATTCAATAATCAATTAGTTGAATGATATGATGTCACACATGATACTGAAATCAATACATTATTCATTAATTATGCATGTATACATTCATTATGTAAAATAATACAAGAAAAAATGTCCATTTATAGAAAAATTCATCAACATTTTCAATAAAAAATTCATGAGAATAGTGATATTCTAAATTTTATGTATAAATAATGATGATGTTGTGTAATATTTTATCATCACCCATAATATTTAAAAGGATATAACAATAAATATCACAATATAGGGTTACTTAATGGATTTATTATATTTTATTTTCATTTGGATGTTATAAAGGGACATACTGATGTTTAGTACTATCAAAATGGGTTAGATATTTATAATTGAGTTTAGTGTCTTCCTAAAATACATAATAGGTCACACTAATTATTTTCCAAAAAATAATGTAAATAATTTATCAGGGAGTTTGTAATCTCTATGATAGTTTGATTAAAAGAATGATTTTATTATATTCGAGAAAAATTCATATGTAAATATTTATTTTAGTTCAATCAATTAATGCTAATAGGATTACAATAATGGGTAATTATTCTAGGACTAAATAACTTCTTCAACAAGGATGATTCAATCACGTACTAGGGTCATGTACTCAACAAGAAGATTACCTCAGGATGATACAATCTACTTTTTATTCCCCAATGTGTTTAATATATGGGTTATCAAACTATAATATTCAAAAATTACCTAGAGGGTTGAAAGCACTATAGGATAATAAATGAATGGTGGGATCAACCATACATTAATTAAATACACATTGTACCCATTGTGACTCAAATTGTGTGGTTTTAGATTAAAATTGACATTTTATTAGCATATTTGTTTAATATTTAGGATTAATTTATTTCCCTATTTTATTACTTATATAAGAAATGTTTTATTATCTAGGGGGATTATATATTTTTTCTTTTGGGTGGTTTTTTTGGGGCAGCGAGTTCTCATTAGTGAATGGACTTCAAGGCTATAAATGAGAAATCAAAAATAAAGAAATGGGTCAAAAATGTATACAACCATCATGAAAAGGTGAATTACTACTAATTATTTAGTTAATTTTATTATATTTGTTTCTTCTCATTTATGTATATTTATTTCTAATTTTTTTGAATAATTTTTTTATTCAATAGATCATTTGTGAAGTCATATTTTTCTTTGAAGGGTTAATAAAAACAAAAAAAAGAGATCATGTTACTTTTGGATGAGGCATTTTAGGCAGTAATGGATTTCTTCCTCTAACCATATAGAACATTTGTTTCATATATGGATATCTATAGATATTTGAAAGAAAAAAATAAATCACATACACAGTCTACCACACCCAAATATGATGCACGGTGTGACCGATATGACTCAAACTATATGATTATAGTTTATAATTTATATTTTAGTGAAAAATGCACATCAAATATACAAAAATGAGAAAAAAACTAAATTTTTATCATATATTATGAAAAAAATCCATAACCCATTTTTGACATGTATGAATTAGCCACACCAAAATTTGTTTCATGGTGTGCCTAGTATGACCCAATTCGTCCGTTATTAGATTAAAATTGACATTTTAGTTCAAAAAGTTTCAATAACATATGGCTAAAAATAGTCACTTCTACTAAACTAGTATTTTAGGAAAATTATACATATGAAATTTGTGACATTTAAGAGTTATTCTCAAGCCAAATCGACACATGATGTGACTAGTATGACTTTAAGTACATGTCTCCAGTTTATAATGACATTTTAGTAAATAAAATAACTGACACGTTGAAAATAGGTAAAATGAATTAGTATTGTTTTTATAAATTAATAAAATAATCCATATGTAATTTGGGATGTGTAAGAATCAATCACACCTCAATATGATGCATGGTATGACATATATGACAACATGTCCATATTTTATTAGAAAAATGACATTAGATTTATCAAAAAATATAATAGACGTACCTAAAAAATTATGATATGCATTCATATTATTTTTATATTTTATTAAAATTTTGTTTTTGAGAATTTGTAATTAGAAACCAATCAATCCAATACATGATGTGCTCAGTATGAATTGATGATTTTATTATCAGTTAAATATTAACATTTATGTTTAAAAGGATTCACCAATTAAGAAAAGAAAAAATATTCTTTTATTATCTTGATAACTTATTACAATGATAAATAAGTCATATATCATGTTTAGGAATAAATATCACATTAAACTGACATAGAGTGTGACCTGTATGACTCAATGTGTGTGTTTCCTATTTTAAATTATTTTTTTTAAAACACAATTGGCATTGTCAAAAACATGAAAATGAATTTAGATTGGGTTTTAATCTAGTATAATTATCTATATGTCCTTTGGAATATGTATTAATAATCCTCACCTCAATTTGATAGACGGTTGGACCAGTATGACCCAAGCGTGTCTTTTTATTTAAAAATGAAATTAATTGTAGAAAAAAAAAAGAAAAAATGGAATACTAAAACCCAATAAAATACATTAATATTATTTATATACTTTATTATAAAGGTCCATATGTCATTATAGATTTGTAGGATTTAGACTCACCTCAATCTGATGCACGATATTCCCAGTATGACTCAAAATGTGTGTTCTCAGTTTAAAATATACATTTATGATGAAAAAGATTGACTCCTTAAAAACATAGAAAACACACTCAGATTGTATTGTTAATTTTTAAAAACAATACCTATGAAATTATTGAAACATAGGAATCATTATCACATCAATCCAATTCAAAATGTTACCCACATGACTCAAAGTGTTTCCTTCCAATTTAAATTGACATTTTATCAAGAAACAAAATTATCGTACAAAAAACTAATTTAACAGAATGAGATTATTTTGATAATTTAGTAAAAATATTCATAAGTCATTTTGCAACATCTAGGAATCATAAACACCTAAATCAGATTCGCGGTGTTATCGAAATAACTCAATGTGAAACTTTTTATTTAAAATTTACCTTAATAATTTTAAAAAAAACCTATAACAATGTAAAAATAAAGAAAATTAATTTCATAATGGGTTAATACTTTAGTAAAATGATCCATCATTTATTTTCAACATTTAGGAATCATCCAAAACTCATACCAATATAGGACGCACTTTTAATGACGCAATGTGTCCGTTTTCAGTTTAAAATTAATAATTATGTTCCAGAGGTGTCACTCAACAAAAAATAAGAAAATTTTCTAGAATAGTATTTATGATTTATAAAAAATAGACCATATGTCATTTAGGACATGTCAGATTCTGTCTCATAGAAAACCAACACATGATATGATTGGTGTAACTCCATGTGTGTGTTATCATTATAAAATGTTATGCTTGTAAAAAAAACAACATACATACTAAAACGCAATAAGACATTCATGTTATTTTATACTTTATTAAAATGATCCACATGTCATTTGAGATATGTGGGAATCAATCTCACCTCAATCTTATGCATCATGTGACTAGAATGTCCAAAATTTCATATTTTTATTTAAAATTAACATTAATTTTAATTAAAAATACTACTAACATACTCAAAACAGAGAAAATGAATTCGGATTGTTTTGATAACAAAGAAGATCCAGAGTCATGTGACCTCCTCCTAGAAAGATCCATTAAAATGATAGAAAGTATGCTACTATGCATTATAGAGTTTTTCTACAAAGACAATTGTACACCATACAGTATTAATTAGCATGAAGAAGAAATTTACAGTACTTAGGTAAGAAAAAGGACCAATTAGAATAGACCTTAGATATTGAAACCTTTAAGAGGGAATTCGACACTTGATTGGCTTCGTGAAAAATATGTGTAACTTCAAGGGAGAGGATACCAATGAGTCGAAGATAATCAGCCCAGACTGGTAACATCTTCCATGGAACATTCTTTGAACAGTCTTTGAAAATTTGGACTCTAATAGAAGAGTCTAATTCTATCCATATGTCATGCCAACCGAAATGGATGGCATACCTTACTGATTTTATAATAGCCCATAACTCCACTTAAATGGAAAATACATTACTAATGAAATAGATAAATCACCCCTTAACAAATCCCATGTAGGTACGGAAGACGCTACCGCAACTAGAGAACCTAGAGCACCCGAAGAAACTCCATCCACATTGACTTTTATCCAGTGCTGGAGGGGTGGTATCCATCGAACATACTTCATCATCAGAGACTTCTTTATCCTACCATTAACACCGAGATACCTCAACAAAATAAGGTTGGATACATCATTTTTCATAGATCCTGCATGAATGTTAGAGGCAATTCGGATGGCATGGTGAATATAGAGAACACCCGCATGGAAATAGGGATCTGGGATGTTGAATATCAAGGTATTCCTTTCCTTCTATTATATGTCCAAGGTCACAGTCTCCATTGTTAACATGATAGTGTGAACCTCCTCATTCAATTCAGCACTGCAAACAGGCTATAGTAAATCCTCCACATAAAAGAGGGATATAAGGCATCGAATAATTCCATGCATATGTGCCCACAACCTGCAAGAAAGGGTACATGAAATAAAGACATGAATCATGGTTTCATAAACTCCTAAACTGAAACTGCAGGCCATGTCCAGCTGAAGACCACAGATCTACATAATGTACTGCAGGGGAACCAGACATTTCCAAATCCTCCAAACCAACTATGAATGATATAGAGGGATAAATGGTTTGTAGAAATCCTTAACCCAGTAAATATGGAACAATGAATCACCACAAAGATATCTATAGAAATCATTGGTGGTGAATATTACATTCATGTTAGGCATCCAGACCAACACATCACAATCATTAAAAAAGTATCGAGAGGCCTCAAAATGAAGGTGACTCGGTAGAATTTCTTGAAGGTCAGTATTTTCATAAAATTTTTCAAGCGTTTCAAGCTTTATAGAATATGGAAGGATAATTTCATCACATATTGGTCGAGAAAGCCAAGGGTTGGTCCAACAATTAAAATTTTAATGTTTAGAAACCACCCATTTTGAGCAGTCCATGATTCTAGAGAATGATTTTTTCAAAGCAGTCCAAACAAAGGACCTGGGGTAACTGGTGTATCCATTCTGAAACTTCCCAAAAAATTTTGATGCGAGGAAGTCCATGGAAGAATCTGGGTTCGATATAATATTCCACATGAATGTTCTGATCAATGAATCACTGAATAAGATGATATATTTAACACCCAACCAACCCTTTTAGACTGGTTTAATATAGTCCTTCCAAGAAACCATGACCAGCTTTCTCTCATTAATAGAACCAGTCCAAACAAAATTTCTGATTTGGCCACTTAACTCCTTAAGTAGACTTATGGTCCATCTATATAATTAAAAAGAGTATATAATCATTGAAGTGATGACTACTTTGACTAGACATATTCTGCCTGCATGAGACATATTTTTCTCCTTCCATATTTCCAACTGATTAGTAATCTTTAAGGTGATGCTTTCCAAATGACATATTTTCATGCGGCCCCAAAAAAGAGGTACACTAAGAAAATTAAATGGGAGAGACCACCTTTGGACTCAAAGCCTCCTAGAAATTCTATTTTTCCAAGATATTTCAATCCCTTCACCATATAAGACAAATTATTTTCCCCAACTGAATACTTCACCTATAACCTCTTTTGTTTTTCCTAGAAAATTATTTTTATGCAGAAGATAGTACATTTTCCCACTCTTCCAAATAGAAAGATATCCTCAGCATAAAATAAATGTGACAGAGCACACAGGTCCCTTCCAATTATCATCTGTTGATACCATCCAAAATTAACAAGATCATATAGGTACCAATAAACATAATCTTCCAAAATAGAAAATAGCTTACCAGAGAGAGGGTCACCTTGTCTGACCCTTATTGAACTTTGAAAAAAACCTCTAGGGGATCTATTAACTAGAATAGATAGCCTATCACTCGTGAGAATGGTCCCAATAAGATCAATGAATTTCAATATGAAGCCATGAATATTTATAATGGTAAAGAGAAAAATCAATATGACTGTGTCAAAATTTTTATAAATGTCAATCTTCATGGTCATATTTCCATCTTTCACCTTTCGCTTCATATCCTTCACACATTTCGAGGCAGTGAAAAGGCAGGATTTTATATTTCGTCCTAAAAAACCAAACTGGTTACATGAAATGAACCCCTTGGAAACCTCAACCAATATTTGAGTCATAATTTTACTAATGGCTTTTGGGTATGGTATTCCCAATGGAAACATGTCTAAAATATTTAATGTCAAGGGAATTTCCATTCTTATGGATTAAAGAAACAACATTGGAGTTCATCCCAAAAGGCATGTATATTGATTTTAAAAAATCCCTCACAGTATTTATGTCATCAATCCAGAAAATGTACCTATATTACATAAAGAACATATTGGTGTAGCTATATGGACCTAAAACAAAATCAATATTAAAATAGGAGAGGGCGCCATACACCACCTTTTTATTGGGGATGTCCACAAGTATCCTGTTCTATTACTCTTCAATGGAAGGGTCAAAGAAATAAATAATGTTCTTAGAAATTTCATTTCCAGAAACTAAATATAGCTTCTCAAAATAGGTTATCTCATCACCCACAATCTCATTTTTAGAAGAGAAGACAGTACCATCAATACTTAGATTTTTGAGGCTCTTCTTTGTCTTATTTTCTCTATTAATTCAATGTAAAATTAATGTGTTTATGTCACCTTATTTTAGCCATTTTATGTTATATTGGTTATAATTTATTTTCTATTTTAGGATCAAAACTTTATCCAGATGTGAATGAGCCTGAATTTTTTCTTGAGAGGGTAGTTCCTGAAACCAATTTCTGACATGGTATCCTGAAAAGACATTTTGGGCCTCTCTAATGTCACTATTGAAGGGGGAAAATGAATCCTTACTCTATTGATTCATCCTGGCCTTGGAATCCTTAATCTTAAAGAATAAGATGTGAGATGAACTCCCCAAATGAACTTTTATTCATACGTCCATGATAATATATCTTTATTTAGGGATAACTAGCCAAGAATTGTTAAAATTAAAAGGAAGGGGATGAACTTTTTCTATTCATAGTTACATCAACAAAGATGGTATTATAATCAGAGTGTATTCTTGTAAGTTTACTCCTAGACACATCATTTCCATCATTCCTCCCATCCACTTGCACAAAAAACTTCTCCAATTGACGTGCATGTAACCCATTAATAGTGTACCTACCCTACGTATAATCAGCACCAGAGAGGGAGATATCAAAGATACCACAACTATCAATGCATGATATCAGGCTAAAAGATGAAACCCAACCAAACTTTTCACCAATTTTTTCATCAAGCCTCAGAATAGTGTTAAAATCACCTAGGAGAATCCATTTAATATTCGTGCTCTCAGATATAGAGACCAATTTTTTTCATAAATCTCTTCTTCATGTATAAAGGTTAAAGGCATAGAAAAGGTCACAACAATTGAGGTACTATCAGTATAACATGATATGGTGAAAGATTTGAAGTCATCCAGAATAGTGTTAATAGTGATTCTATCATGCTTGAGCACCAAAAAGGATTCATAATTTCTATCAAATTGGTTTCTTGCAACAAAGGAATAGCCCAAAGAATCCCATTTAAATGAGCTACAATTCTAAAATTTTAATTTTGGTTCAGCAATACCAACTAACAAGGGTCTATAGGTCCTAATAAAATGTCTAAGGGACTTGAATGTTGGACGATTCCCAATCCATTGACAATTCCAAAATGGGATTTTAATTTTTTGTACTGGAGCCTAGTTCTAGGCCCATAATTTATTAGAGAAATTTTCTTACTGAAGGAGATAACACCAGTATCATCAGAAGTACCTATCATTTGATCGGGTGATGGAGATTCATCCTCTACCCCAATAGATTACTCAACATTTAGCAAGGAGAATCTATTAGTCAAAACAACTTGGTAGGAGAGAAATCTTGCAGGTAACTTTCTTTTAGTATCCTTTGTAGCCTGTACATGAATGAATTCACCTGTATTGAAAGGGCCACAACCTGGTTCTTGAACTGATTCTTCTTGTTCGGCCTTCTGATTTTCAGCATCATTTATACTCGATTGAATAGGATCACCATGAGATTCAACCGGATATTACATACTTTTATTAGGAATATTGATAGGATTGTCCAAATATATGATAGGGTTTGTCTCTAACATTCTAGAGGCAGGAGCCTGATCTAGAATCCGATCATTAGATGCCTTCAGATCCACTCCAGGAAGGGGGACCACATGCCCTGGAGTTTAAGATTCTAGTGCACAAGTATGACTCAAAGTGTATGTTATCATTTTAAAATTTTCATTTTAGTTCAAAAATATCAATCACTACAAGAATAGAAAACACACATTGATTCTCTTGATAAGTTGGTGAAATTATTCATATGTTAATTTTAATGTTTTGTAATCAGTATCACATAAAACTGATACATGATGTTATCGATATGACTCATACTGAATGTTTATATTTTAAAATGACTTTTTAGTAAAAAAACGTTACCTAATAAAAACTATGAAAACACATTCATATTATTTTGATACTTTAAAAAAATAAATAGATTTCATTTGGTACATATTGGGACCGACCTCATGTAAATATTTTTATGGTGTTATCGATATGACTCCATTTGCATATTTTTATTATAAATTATTATTAATTTTTGAAAAAAATGAAATTTTACCTAATCGAAACCATGAAAATGAATTCAAGTTTATTTGATACATTAGTAAAATGATATAAAAGTCATTTGCGACATGTTAGAATTAGTCACACCTCAATTTGATACACAATGTTCCCAGTATGACATAATGTGTATTTTATTAGTTTAAAATTGTCATTTTAGTTTAGAAAGTGTCACTCAATAAAAACCAAGAAACCACATATGGAATATCTTGATAAATTTTTAAAATGATTCATAATCCATTTTTTGTTAGGTAGGATTCATTATCACTTCATCCCTCCACATTATGTGACTAAATTAACTCAATGTGCATGTTTCCATATTATAATGACATTTTAGTAAAAAAACACAAGAGACATACTAATAATTGGGGAAAACCATTTTAATTGTTCTGATACTTTGGGAAAATGATCAAAAAGTCATTTGGGATGTGTAGGAATTAGTTTCACATCAATCCAACACATTGTCTTAATGGTATAACTCTGTTTTCATCTTTTCAATATTTAAGAGTCATTTTAGATTAATATGTTAATCCCATCACCAAAGCCTATAAAATGTGCCTAGATTGTTTTCTCATCATTATACATGCTATAAATTAATTAATTTAATTATAATTTTTATCTTATACTTATTTAGTTAATTTTCACGGAGATAATTTTTGAAGATGAACAAGAAATGAAGTGACATGAAAGAATCAACTACAACTCAATATAATATGAATTGTTACAAGAATAAATCAATTATTATTTTAAATACATTCAATTATGTTTAATTTATTTCGTTATATTAATACTAACATGATTTTTTATTTCTTAAATAGGTGCATTATTTTTCACGAGTAGGGAAAGTTTTTTATTTTATATATGTGCGTTCTTTTCCTTAATATTACTTTTTTTCTTGTATTTATGTTGTAAATTATTATTTATTTAAATTATGAATTTTCTTATAAATTTGATAATTTATGGTGTTCTAATGTCCTGTTACAGTACACTATAATATTCCCAATTTCTTGGTCTTCAGTGGGCTGTTACAGAACACTATGGCATTCCCATTTATCAGCATTACTAAATGCACTGCTAAATATTCCATTATTAATGCTAAATAAAAGCACTGAAAAGTGGGGTTCATTAATAGTGATTCTACAAGAGATTATAAATGAGACAATACTTTTATCCTGACCTAATATCCATCTCGTTTTTATCACTGATAAATGCTAATTCTAACACTGTTAAAGGCCTATTTTGTAGTAGCAATTTGATAAATCAGAATTATTCTCATCCATTGTCAACGGAATAAAAAAATTTTAGTTGTTAAATTTTTATAAGGGGTATAATGTTACACCTAGATAATTATGATATGTGTATATTTAAATAAATTAATTTTTTTTATATTTTTTTTACACAGAATAATGAGTTTAAATGTACCATAATACACTATTGAAAGATTATTATTGAATTTAATTTTTTTCAACTAGACATTTGATGGGAGGATATTAATTGGACTAAATAAATTATGATAATTATGTATAAAATTTTTACTTAATGAAAAATTATTGATAAATTCAATGGAAAAATATACTCAATTTTAAATGTAAAAAATAATATCATTTAATGTTAAAAGGACTTCTTTTTCAATGTATTTAATTTAAAATTAAATTAAGTATTTGAATAACTAATAAAATTTTTTTTTTAATTTATTATTATGGAATGTAATGAAATGGATAATCATTCATACATTTATTATAAATTTCTTAGAAGTGTAAATAAAATCATTTAGAGGTAAAAAGATAAATTTTCATGAAAAATGATTTTATTTTTTCTAATTTAATTTATCATAAAAAATGAAGTAATTCGTTTTAATGGATTCTATTAATCAATTTTGTATATTTTATATTCAATTATATAAATTTAAATTCATTTAATGATTATTATTAGGATAATAACTAGAGATTTCTTTATGCATGAAAAATGAATTATTCTAAAAATCATTTTCATCACATTTTATCGGTTAATTTTTAAATTAAATTTTCCATCTTATATAAAATTATTTAGATAAAATGGGTTCCATATATTAAATCAAAATTTAATTTCTTTTTAAAATGATTAAATTTAAAACTTTAGTTAGTATGAGTAGCAATTTATGTATAAAATTAATTGCAACTATAAAAGTTAAAGGTTGAACCACAGTTTAAAATAAAGCGATAATTGTTGAAATAACCTAATAAAATTTCTAAATCCAATTGGATGAATTTATTTGGACCCTATATCTTACAATATTAAAATTTTTCCAATTTGGATCAAATTTTCTATAATAGTGACATTATATTATTTATTATTTTTAAAATATTTACATGTGTTCCCCATAAATTACTGATAATAAGGATCCTCGTCTCCTCTCTTATTCAGACATACATGAAAACATATCTCAAGAAAAAAAGTTGAAAACCTCATCTAAATATTCCATTACAGTATTAACATTTTTAAATAAATATATTTACAATAATAATATATATATTTTAATGGTATATCAATTTCACAACTCTTTTCCATTTAATGAAATGTGATGACATCACTCATGTGTATGTATGACTACAATCTTCATGAATTGATGACTATTATTTTTCATTACCATCTATATTTTATGGTTATATAGATGAATTTAATGGTTTTATAATATTATTATAATAAGATCATGAATATGTAAATATTGTATATTTTCCACCTTTCTATCCTACCATTTGTTGGAAAATTATAATGTTTCTCGTGTGTACGTGTAGACTACCACCTCCCCAAAGTGATGTTATTCATTTTTTATTTTTTTACTTGTATGGTAATAAAGAAAGATTTATTGAATAAATATTATATTTATGATATCATAATTATTGTATAATGTTGAATTATTGTTTTCCATTCTTTCATTCCATCCATTGAAAAGTTGATACTTAACTTATGTGTAAGTTAGAATTACCATCTCCATAAAGTGATGTAATTAATTATTAATCAAGAATTCATATGGATGGTTATAATGGTTTATATAATGATTAAATATCATACCTATTACATGATTTATATTATTTATATGATTAATCTATGTCCATGGTTCTACAAATTATATCATAAAACGAAACAAAGAATGGAAAAAAAATACATTTCACTCAAATAATAATTTTAATAGATAATTTTAAAAGGATGGGTAATTGGGAATTTTAATGTAATGATATAACTAAGATATTTGTGAATGTTTTCCAATAATATACTTATAATTAATCTATATTGATTTTAAATGATGTTTTAATTCAAATAAATCATGAAGGGCATATAGGTTATGCTTTATATCCCAATCTCATTTTTAATAGGATTGGTTATGATTCAATTTCAATTACATGAAATTATAAATTCTTTTTTTCATAAATATTCATCAACTTTCATCTCCAATATTTTTTTCATGTAATCCTCTTATTTTCCTCTCTTTGGTACGTAAAATGATTGATAAAAAATTTTAAAGAGAAAGAAAAATTATTTCTCATTTTCTTTTAGGGAATATTTCTCATACATATCCATGTTTTATGAAATGTTTTATAGATTTTTTTTCTGTACATGATATTTTGATAAACAAAATTTTCTATAGATTTTAATTTATATTAAAATGACAAAAATTAATCTTTTAAAATATTTTATATATGTATTAGTTTTTACTTATTTCAAAAATATGAAAGGAAATTTTCTTTTTAATGTATATAAGAAGAATGGGTTTTACGTCTATCATAAAATTTTTTCCTCATGAAGATCTATTTACAAGTAACATTGGTTTTATAAATAGAATAATATTAAAAAAATTTATGGCATGTTAGTTTAAAAATATTACAAAAAATGATATTTTCTATTTATATTTATATCATTTTTATATGATTTAATAAAAGTTATTTTTAATCTACATCGAAATACAATAAGAAATTTGTTACCAAACTGGGGATATTCTCTTTTTATGTGATACACCTTTTTAGATTAATTATAAGGATTATGTTCATTGGATAATTTCTTGAAACCTGTTTCATTGCGATGAGTTAATTTAGCTAAGAGAAAATAATCTATACTCTTATTATACTATTATCGATGGCTTGTAATGATGTGATGATGAGATATTTATGAAACCTGTTTATTTTCAAAAGTGATGATATAACGATATGATTTTTTTTTTATAATTATGTCTCACTTATATGTATCGTTTTCATTATATGAAATTTGGTGCAAGAATTATATGAACCCATAATGAGTTGGTAAAAATCATATCTCATGGGATAATATGAATTGGAATTAGGAGAAAACCATGTCAAGTGTGGGACTATACCTAAAATTATTGTCATAATACTGATCCTTCTCTAAGGAAATTATGTAATATGGAGTTAAACCAATAAACTACGGGACAATGTCCACTATGATAGTATTGGTAGGGATCTCTGACTAAGTAAATTATTTTATTTATTTTATTTATACCAAAAACATTTTTCTTTTGATTATGAACTGTTGTTTAGGATCACAATTGATTATTGATAAATTAACATTATGACATATAATTCTATTTATAATGAGAAAGAATTATTCAATGAGTCAGTATTTTTTAATTTGATATGATGGGTATATTTTTACATGTTATGATCAATTTATTATAACCTTATGCTAATTTTATTATCACATGTATTCAGTGATTAACATATCATATGTTAACCCTAACTATACGCATGACATCACCATTTATTTTTTTCATTTCACCTAGGTTTTTAATAATGTTTTAGGCATTCTTGTTAATGAATGGTAATATGTATGATCAAAATTCCATGAAATGTTTAAGATCATACATGAAATAAGCTGATTATATATCTAGTGTCCAATGAAACAAAAGCAGCATAATTTTGTGGTGTTGTGTTATTATGATCCCTATTAAATATTTTTCTAATATGATGAAATATTTTCATCTTTAATGATTGGGTTAGCTCACACGTAATATATATGGTAGTTCTCATTGAGTTAAATTAGATTACCAGTAGGTTGTCCTCAGTTCATGGTTTCCATTATAAATTATAACAAATATTTAAAAGTGATTCAACAATATTGATATAGAGGGCATATTAGAGTCATTTACATGAGTATATTTCCTTATTATTAAACTAATTGAATAGATATTGGTCCTTGAAATTAGTATTCATCATGATACTGTGTGACAGTAGTTGTCTCTAATCGAATAGAGTCATGGTAATGATATAATTCTCTATGTGGAGTTTGAGTGACTTTTCATAGAAGACTACCTCTGGGTGAAATTGTGGATGATTAAATAAAGGGTCATGTTTTGACATTTGTAGGGTAGCATGATCGTATACCATTATGTAATGAGGTTAATAGACCATATGTGGTATTTTATGGAAATTATTCTTGATGAATTCATCAACGATTGGAAGATCTAGTGTGGTCGTCAACATGATATCTATGATGGTACTTTGTCCTTTTAAATCCTAACATATTTTATAGTTCTTGAGAGTGTATCATTATTTTTGGGGGTCCATTTATAATCATTTATAAACAATTGATAAGTTTCATAGAAACTATATTGTTAGTGGAAACCAACATGGTCATTCCATCAGAGGATTCCATTTTCCTAGTATTGGTCATATATATAAGAATTTTAGGGTACTTGGATAGATCCACCTATCAAGGAGATATAGGATGTATCTTTTGTGGTGGAAGAGATAACATACATCTTGTATTCCCCTCCAAGATGGAACCAGATTGTGGATCAGGTGACATATCATAGAAAACTCATCAAAAAAGGATGTGCACATACCAAGGGGGGATCCTCTTGGGGTTTTGGGTATCCCTCCCAAATGAATCCAAGGAAGAGGGGTAGTCGAAGGATTGAGATACATTGATCATCCATCACACCCTATAGGGGGACACTTTCAAGAAATGTGGAGGGGAGGGAGGGAGGACAGTCTAGAGGATTGATTCTAGTAAAAAAACGATATGAGTCTGTGACAGATGAACAATATTAATAATATAATGCAATTTATCAACCTTAAAACTCTTATGTACTGATACTAGTTTGAGTCATTCATTTCTTGAAGGATATTTTTATTTAAAATGGTGATCATGGTTGTTATTTTTGTCCAACTACTTTGGATATTGACTCCTCCTAGTAGTGCCCACACAATACCTTCGTTCTTATATATATGTGGGATTATTCTTCAAAGATATATGTTTTTTGGGAACTATTCATACAAAAGTCAGACCATATGTTTTCACACTCATCTGGTATAGAATATATTAATGTTTCGTGAGCCATTCCCCTAAAATAGAGTAAAATGAGAAAATTTCCAATGTATGATTCCTCATACATTTTTATGATGGATCAATTAAACATGGAATCACATATCAACCCATGGATTGATTTTTTGTAGAATTAAAAGAAGTAAAAATACTCAAGAATATGTAATATTTATTTCATAAGTCAATGTTTATCTAATAAATTTTAGATCAGGATTTATCTTTTGTAAAAACAATTTTTGTAAAAATTCCATTCAAATAAAAATAAAAATAATAATTATTATAGGTGGTCATGAAGTTATTTCATTTAATTTTATAATTTAATGATTTTAAAAACAAATATGTAATTAAAAATATTTTTTTTTTCATGAACCTGAAAACATTTAATAACTATTAAAAAAACCATTTTTAAAATATTGACACCATTTATGTGTAAAAATTTCTAGTATTTTACTATGAGTGTAATAATTTTCATGGATTTCTATTTATCTCCAATAATGATAATTTGTTCACTTTAAACTAAATAAAACATAACTTATTGTTTTTATTTATTGTTCATAGTGATGTAGGATGATGTGTCACATAACATGGGAAATGAGTCTCTATATGGCGAAGAAATTGAATTGGAGATTCTAGAATCATTAATTTTTTTAATTCATACACCACTATGAAAAGGGAAAAGCCTTTTATTTTTGAGAGATTTTCATTTGTTTTTGGATGAGGAGAAATTTTATTTTAATAAAATGTAAATAATTTGGTTTTCCATAATTCATCATGATCCTATATGGGAAATTGTAAAGTTATAGAATTTCATCTTTTTAAAAGAATGAACTATGCAAAAAATAAAAGAAAAACCTCACTTTTTTCATTTATAGTATTAGTTATGGATGGCAAGACATAAATAACAATTTGATATTCAAGGATTTTCCATATATTGTGGAATTTATCGTAAGATACAAATTAATATTATTTAATTCTCTTTTTAATGATGTGTGATTCAATCCCCTTAAAGACATTATTGATACACATAAAACATATACAATGATGAAATTAATAAAAATCAAGATATAGATAATACAAAATTAATTACTAAATATTTGGTGGTAATTTAATCCTATTATTTTATCAAATAAAACCCATATGTATTATTAATGTGTGGAAAAAAATTCTTTTTTTCTAACCATAATAGTTTTCCTTGAAATCAAAGAAAATATCATTCTACTAGTAGTTATTTAATTTTTAATGAAATTTACCCCTGATGATCATTTTTATGAGTAGATAAAATATTATAATTAATAAATAAATAAATAATTACATTTAAATGAATTTATATTTTCTATATCAATTAATAGATGAAAAAATAACTTTTTCTCATAAAACATTGTTCCACATGTCATATTATTTGACGTTATATATATTAAGGTAAGAAAATCTTTTAAATGAAACAAATTTAATAACTAAACTCTATTATATTCTCAATGAATGGGGAAAATAATAATTTTTTTAATACAACTTATTTCCCCTCTAATCAATCTTTTTGAATTTTTAAATATTTTTCTTCTTGTATTCGGTATGTTTAGGGATAAAACCTCCACATTTCTCATGATTTTTTTTTCAATAAATTGTCACAGAATATTAATATGACATAGTTTTTATTTGGTTATTATTATTTATAACTATAATGACAGTTTATGTAATTTATTATTTGAATAATTATTTATTTTTCAAATTCAATTTTAATCACATATTTGTATCCTTTTAAGAATTATTACCCAATTAAAATTTTTTATAATGTTGTCTCACATTGATGTTAATCAACGAACATGAACAAGAACCACTCAATATTTAATGGGTGTTCCTCTAGACATCTCCATCGTTAATATTGTTCTTTTTTAATTAATATTGTGTTCAAATATGGTTTCATGATTTTACAATGTAATAACACTAAATAATCACAGATTTGGTTGCATGGTGTTGATGACATGAATGTTTTCATTGAAATTAGTTGAAAAAAAATGAAAAAGTGTGTATGAAGTATATTTCCTATTAATCACTTTGGTTTGGTAAGATGTGGTGTTAATAGTTTATAGAATTATATTTTAGTGGAGGGTTAACTAGATGAATTGTAGTAAAAATATATGCAATATAAAAAATGGAGTTCCTATAAAAATATCGATTAAAAAATTTGTATTCAAAACCTATTTGATATATAAATTTCCATCCTTAGTTTCCATATGGAATGTCTCACAACATGTAACCCCTATAGATGTTCTTAAATAAGTCCTACAATATATATATTTTTTATATCCACATTCAGGTTTAGTGAGAACATCATGTTTCAAAATTGCAAAAAAACATAGAGGATCAAAATGCCTAATTCCAAAAAAACATTAAAAATCCACAAATTTAAAATAAGAAATTGCACCTCAATCCTAATACAACCAAACAACTTAGGACACTATAGATCCATTATCTATCTCTGAAATTGAGGTTCAAAACATTTATTTAACATCATCATCCATTTCATCATCACCATCAAGAAATTACAATCATAACATCCATGTTTCCATCATCAACAATGTTGATAGCCAAAAATGTGGAGTTCGACACCAGTTTCTATATAATGCCTCAATTGATTCCATCTGTAAAATGATATGAAAACTAGTATTATATGAAAACTCAACTAAAGAAAGATGTTGGTCCTAATTTCCCTAGTAATCCATTGAATAAGCACGTATCATATATGACAATGTCCGAATTGTTCATTCTAAATTCCCATCCAATTGATGATTAAAATCTATACTAAAATTTATTTCAATACCAAATGACTTCTGAATGCCTTTCCAAAAATTAGAAGTGATCCTCAGATCACAATTAGATACAATTGAGAAGGGAACTCCATGTAACCTAATGATCAATTTAATATTCAATTAATAAAGTTCATCTAGAGAGAGAGTATATCGAATACGAAGAAAATGAGTAGATTTAGTCAATTGATCAATAATAACACATTTTTCATTATTACCTAGTGAATTCTTTGTTAATATCACTATGAAATCCTTGGACACATTTCCCCATTTGCACTCTATAATTAGAAAAGGCTCGAGCATCCCTTTCGGTAACTATGATTCTTCTTTATCCTATTAACAAGTCAAACAAGTCCCATAAAAGTTAGCAATATCTCTTTTCATTCTATCCCACCAGAAATACTACTGAAGATTTCTGTACGTCTTAGTACTGGCAGGATGAACTGTTAATAGAGAAGTATGATCTTCACATAACAACTATTTTTTCAACTGAGAATCACAAGGCACACATATTCTCCACCCAAATCTCGAAACAAAATCTTCATCAATGATTAGATAATGCAACGTTCCCTTCTGATCCAATTCTACATTTTTCTGCAAGTCGCTATCTTCTTTTTGTGTTTGCATTATTCTGTCCACTAGAGAAGATTTCACAGCCTCCCAAAACAAAATAAAGGAATTACATGAACAAAAAACTTCTAATTAGTAATTCATCTTGTAAAAAACCAAAGGATCTCGTTCCAATCTTAGCATGTTTAATGTAGCATCACTCTCTCCACTTAAAGAATCAACCACATTATTTGACGTCTCCATAAGGTAATAAATTGTAAAATCATAATACATGATTAATTATAGCCATATCCTCATTCTCATGTTTAATTATTTCTGAATGAATATATACTTAAAACAATTTTCGTTAGTATATATTTCACACTTTACTCTATACAAATGATGCCTCCATTTTTTTTTCAAAAACAATAGTAGCTAATTCTAAATCATTTGTAGGGTAATTTAACTCATGAGGATTCAAATGAAGTGATTCATAAGAAATTACCTGATCATTATGCATTAGGAAACAACCACGTCTATTCAATGTAACATTAATATAGGTGAAAAATTCCCCCTTTATGGAAGGTAAGGCCAAAATTAAAGCATTCACCAATAATATTTTCATTTCCCAAAACCATTCATCACATTATTTTGTCTAGATAAATTTAACTCCTTTTGAGTTAACATAATTAGTGGGATAGATAACCCTGAATTTTTTTAACAAACCTTCTATAATACCCCGTCAAACCGTGAAAAATACATATCTCTATGATATTGGTAGGTCTTGGCCACCCTTCAACAACTTTTGATTTAGAAGGGTCAATAGTTATTCCATCTTTAGAAACAATATGTCAAAGGAATGAAATTTTCTACAACCAACACTCAAACATTTGAATTTGCCATAAAAGTAATTTTCCTTTATGGTATGCAAGACAACCCTTAAATGTATTTCTTGTTCCTCTTTACTTTTAGAATATCACAATATATAATCAATTAACACAACCAAAATTTATCAAATAACTAAAGGAAAATTCAATTCATAAGATCCGTCAATACAACCACTGCATAGGTTTACCCAATAGTCATAACTAAAAATTCTTAATGTCCATATCTAGTACAGTATGTGGTCTTTCGAATGTATGATTACTTTATATTAAACTGATGGTACTGCGACATCAATTCAATCTTTGAAAAATATAGAGCTCCTTAGAGAAGATAAAAAAAATAATTGATTTGATGAAAATGATACTTGTTCTTATCAGTGATATTATTCAAGACTCTAAAATCAATTAAAAGACTCATTGAACCATATTTCTTTTTAAGAAAAAAAACTGGAGCACCCCACAGTGATGTGCTAGGTCGAATGAAACCCTTATCTAACAACTCTTGCAATTTTTTCTTTAAATCTAAAAGTTCAATTTTATCCATTCTATAAGGGGTTTTAAAATTGTATTAGCATCATGAACTAAATAAATAGTAAATTCAACTTCTTTATTAGGTATAATACTAGTAATCTCATTAGAAAAAATATTAAGATACTCATTTACTTGTGGAACATCATTAATCATAATAGTTCGTTTTTATTCAGCAATATGTGAAAGGTAACATTAATTTTTAAATTTTACTAGTTTCTCATCTTCCTAATATTTTATCAAATGTAAGGGCTAATTCTTGTACACAAACAATTTTTTTTAAAAAAAGAAACCACCTTATCTCTACACTCAATCTTTGCATGATAAACATAAATCCCATCCATTCCAAGAATGACATCAAAATCTACTAAAGGCAAAACAATAATGTTTGTAGGTAGATTCTTTCCACACAGAAGTACAGAAAGGTTCTTATAATTTATTTCGGTATCAACATTTCTTCCAGGTGTTTTTGAAACAAGTTCAAGATTCATATCATGAGATGGAATTTACAATTTAGTTGAAAATTTCATAGAAATGAAAGAATGTGTAGACCATGAATCCAACAACACATTGGCATAATATGAAAAAAAAGTACCTGATACCACTTCATTTGATGGTACCACATCAATAGTAGAAGTAAAAAAATATTTTTCCACACCCTTCTACTTTGGATCTGTCCAGTTTCCACCCTGGGTAATCAAATTTGGACACATATTGCCATAAATCCGAAACTCATTGAAACTAAAACATCTTACCACTAGATTTTCATTTCCTCATTGATCATATTAGTTAATGTTACAAATAGGATAACCAGTATTACCACACTAGAATTACATTACGGATTTTGAGAGGCAATCCCTAGGATGGTTTTTAAAACACTTCTTAGAAGACTAAAATTTACTTTTCTTACCTCCAAAATTCATTGATGAATACTTTCCTTTTTTCCTACCAAATAAAACTCTTTTTTTTCTCTCTCTCATGGAACACATGATCATCAGAAAACTCCATTTCTAATTTAATAAAACATCTTGAAAAGTTTCTCATAGCTTTTGAATTCGCGAGGTGCTAATGCCTTTTTATATCGCATCTTCAATCCTGAGTAATATCTATTTATCTTATTATCAAGATCATGGAGGAAATTTTTATCATACCATTCTAGTCGAGTGAACCTTGATTCATAAGCAGCCACTAAGTCATCCTTCTGCCTCAATTCCATGAATTGTTCTTCCATCCTAGGAAAATATTTTTCTGGAAATATACCTTTGAATAATTACCATCAAAGAGCATCAATATCCCCACAATCCCTGATTTTTTTAACCATATACCACCCCTTATCAAATTATCCTTCAAAATGGTAAAAAATAAGACTATCCTTATGAGTTTCTGTACACCCCATGACATCAAAAATCATTTCTAGTTCATTGATTCACACTTCATCTTGCATATCATTAGATGATCCTATGAATGATGGTGGATGCTTCCTCATGAAATGCTCCACTACAGACATATTTATATATGGTTTATCTGGTTGATTTAGTTCATGGAAACCACCCCCATTTATTTCATGAGTCAACTAAACCATCACTATAAACAAACTATTCAGTTTTGATTCAGACCATCTCAATATGTTGATTTGGAAGGTTATTCACCACTTTATGCCTTCACAACATAGCCTCCATTTTTCTTCTACAAAAAACTGTTATGGAAAAACATATCTTAGACAAAGAAATATGGTAATATTTGAATTATATATCATTTCAATTTGACCATAATGTAAAAAATATTTATGTGTATTCTATTAACAAAATCCTAACTCATAATGTTATCAAAACTGACTTTTGATACCAACTATAAGGCCCCATTCATAAACATTACTTAATCTTGAATTAAGTTAATAATTCACATTGAGGGTCTTTTTAGGTTTAGAGATTTAGAGAATCATGTCATAACTTATACATAACAAATTTAATATTACAAGTAGACACTTCTACACACTATCAATTTTTTCATAAAAAAACTCTAAAAAAGAAGAATGTTTACTTCAATGTTTTAGACAACATGACTTTTCCATGATCCCATACATCACCATATTCATCTTTATGTCTTGTGAAAAACATATCAAAAAATTGATATTAGCATAAAATTCTAAATAATGGATACATAAAGAAGGAAAATTTATTTATTTTCAAAACAACATGTAAACCATGAATACTTTAACATAATGTAACGCTTCTCACCGTAAAGAAGTAGAAAAAAACACTTCACTAAATATAAGCTCATTTCTTAACCTTTTTATAACCAAAGTATTACCATATAGTCCATAGAGAAAAACATATAGCATATAAGGCAACTTGGGACATAAACATAGTTAAATGGAATAACCATACAGTCTAATTCCACACATTTTACTAAATGGAATAGCCATATGGCCGAATTCCATACCCAATTTATTGGAGTTTATAACATTACCACCCAACCTTGGTTTACCATATAACCATTAATCGTTTGGTTTATCACATAGCCACCCATCATTGGTTTATCACGTAACCACCTATCAAATGTCCAAGTACCATTATATAATCATAAAACATAAAATATGGAAAATGTCAATATTTCACTATTAAGATTTCATTTTCAATTAGATGAAATGATTTCAAGAATTTGAAATATCTAATACATTTCAAAAACCATTTTCAATATGAAATCTCCCAAAAATGGAATAAGGGAATTCTTTTCCTTTTAAAAACATTAAGCCTTATAGAAGAATCCAAATAACGATTATGGTTATGGAGAGGTCATTGTCACCACATACGTTAAGAAAAATCCATTTTTTCATTTATTAATATGATTTTCAGATAAAATATTCCCTTTGAATGATAGTAAAATTCAACGGTGTTTATTATACACCTTGTAAAAGATGGAGGTTTATATTATCAAAACATGCCTCAATGAAATGAGATTGAGACAGAGTACCTTACCTCGTGTTTGACTTGATTCGTTCGTTCTTTAATTTTCTAAATTAATAAACAAAAGTTAATTTCTACTTTCAAAATAACCTTTTTCATGTATATTATTCTTTTTATATCACTTATTACCACATTATACAAATTGCATAACTATTTAAGTTAATATCAGTTCTTTTGTCGATATTGGTAACTTGAGTCTAAAATGATCTTGTTATAATCACAATTTGTCCATGTAGTCAAAATTACATTATCTCCAGAATATAATTCATATATATAACATATATCCAGTATGTGTGTATTTAAAATATTCCATAACATTTGGAGATATGAAATGAAATGCACCGTTCATGAAGACAGTAAGCTGTATGTACGCATTAATGATACTTTAATTTCTATTTCATATTTAAAGGAATTAAAAAATAATGATACATAGTTATATTATAATTCCATTATAATATCATATATAATATATGTTACATATGTTCATTAATTCCATCCTTTATCCATTCCATGTATGGCATGAACAAGTCATGTCACTTCGAGGTGACGACAGTCGAGACTTCTTCAAATTAAATTATTGTGTTAACACATCCTGAAAAGAATAAGGTATGATGAAAATAAAAATTACATAAGCATAAAGAAAATATAAAGAAAATATATATCATATATAAATAAAATTCCATCATAATGGACACCATGAGAGGTGGTAGTGGAAAATTGAACAATCATCATTTCGTGAGGTAGTAGTTCACCGTTCATAGAAACAGTATGTTCGTATCCATTAGATGGAGGTTTGTATAAGTGCAGTTTGAATAAATATCATAAAAACATCCAATTATATTTAGAATATTTTTTTTATTATGTAATCAAATAATAATAATAGAATAGGTAGCGATGAAGTAGAATATGGGAAAGGAACATTAGAGAAGACACTACGATACTACAATAAAAAACGGGCATTATCCGTGCTAAAAAAGCGTTGTGAAGCTCAGCACTATTAAATAGGGGTCCCCTATATCAGCGCTACTTTAGCTCTGATAAAGGAAGCCTTTATCAGTGCTAAAAAAGAATCAATAAAATGTACATTTATCAGCGCTAAATAAGCACTGATAAAGGATCAGTTTAGGAGCGCTAAAAGAGTGCTGATAAAGGAGGCCTTTATGAGTGATTTTTTAGTATTGTTAAAGGAATCCATTATCAGTGTTGTTTTAGCACTGGTAAATGTACATTTTATCAGCACTAAAAAAGCACTGAAAAGGTATCCTTTATCCGTACTCTTTTAGCACTGATAAATGTGGATTTTATCAGCGCTTTTTTAGCACTGATAAAGGCCTCTTTTAACTGCGCTAAAAAAGCCTAGATAAATGCCATATTTGCTGCAAAAAAAATTCTGCAACAGCACACCCAAATAGCACCTGCAAATAATTCAGCATCTCAATACGTATACCCATAGAAAATTAACACATAAACCATAATCTAATTACACCAAGTATACCCATACACCATTAACAAATAATTTATAAGTTAATTAAATACATAAGGAAATATATTCAGAATTCAAGGGTTTGGGGGGTTGTTCAGGGGTTTTGGGTTGCTGTCCAAGGGATGTAGGGGGTGTCCGGGTGGATATCCAAGGGGGGGTAGGGGGTGTCCGGGGGGATGGGGGTGTCTAGGGGGGTGGGGGTGGTCCAGGAGGTTGGGGGACTATCCAAGGAGGCTGGTGTTATCTAGGGGGGTGGGGGTGTCTAGGTTGTGGGGTGGTGTCTCAGAGGGGGGGTGTCTAGGTGGGGGGGGTGTCCATGGGGGTGTCCAGGGGGGTGGGCTGGTGTCCATGGAATCAAGGGCGGGGGCATTTCAGGTGGTGGGTGGGGTGTCCGGGGGGTGGGGGCGGTTTGGCGGGTTCGTGGGGCTGTCCAAGGGGGGTGGGGTGGTGTCCAGGAGGGTGGGATGGGAGAGTCTGGGGGGATAGGGGTGTCTAGGGGTGTGGTGGTGTCAAGGGGGGGGGGGGAGCGGTCCAGGGTGTTGGTAGGGATGTCCAAGGGGGTTGGGGTGGTGTCCAAGGAGAGGGGTGTCCAAGTGGGGGGTGTCTAGGTGGGGAGGTGGTGGGGTGGTGTCAAGGAGGGGTGGGGGTTCCGTCCAGGTGGGTGGTGGTTTTACAAGGGGTGTCTGGGTGGGGGGGGGGGGTCTATCGGTGTGTCTAGGGGGTGGTGGTTTCCAGGGGTTTGAGGGGGATTTCCAGGGGTGGGGGTGTCTAGAGGGGTGGGGGTGTCCTGGGGGTGTGTTGGTGTCCATGGGGGGTGGGGCGGTCTTGGTGGTTGGTGGGGTTGACTCTTACACTTCACAAAGAACCCTTGGATTGTTCTAATATTGTATCAAGACAATCTAAATGTGTTTGGTCGGATTTCCGTAGGTTAGTTGTTGTTTTCACTTAAAATTGTGTCCATTTTAAACAAAAGAAAGACCCTTTGAGTGATAACAGCCACACCGTGCCTCGGATTGAGGCGAGGATAACTCATCCACTTCACAAAGGACTCGTGGATCATTCTCCTAAAGGATCAATACAATCCAAAAGCGTTTGGTCAGATTTCCGTAGGCCAGTTGTTGTTTTCACTAAAAATTGTGTCCATTTTATACAAAAGAGAGACCCTTTGAGTGATACCGACCACACCGTGCCTTGGATTGAGGCGGGGATGACTCATACATGTCACAAATGACCCTTGTATATTTCTCCTAAAGGATCAAAACAATCCGAATGAATTTGGTCAGATTTTCATAGGTTAGTTGTTGTTTTCACTTAAAATTGTTTCCAATTTAAACAGAATAGAGACCCTTTGAGTGATACCGACCATACTGTGCCTCTTATTGAGGAAAGGATTACTCATACACATCACAAAGGACCTCGTGGGTCATTCTCTGAAAGGATCAATACAATCCGAATGCGTTTGGTCAGATTTCCGTAGGTCAGTTGTTGTTTTCACTTAAAATTGTGTCCATTTTGAAAAAAAGAGAGACCCTTTGAGTGGTACCGGCCACACTGTGCCTCAGATTGAAACAATTATGAATCGTATAAATCCCTAATGCACCCATGGATCGTTCTCCTAAAGTATAAATACAATATTAATGCGTTTGGTTAGATTTCCGTAGGTCAGTTGTTGTTTTCACTTAAAATTGTGTCCATTTTTAACAAAAGAGAGACCCTTTGAGTGATACCGGCCACACCGTGCCTCGGATTGAAGATGAGACAACTTGTACATGTCACAAAGGACCCGTTTATTTTTTTCCTAAAGGATAAATACAATCCGAAGGTGTGTGGTAAGATTTACGTAGCTCAGTTGATGTTTTCACTTAAAATTATGTCCATTTAAAAAAAAAGAGACCCTTTGAGTGGTACCGGACACACCATGCCTCTTATTAAGGAGGGTATGACTCTTACATGTCACAAAGGACTCTTGGGTCATTCTACAAAAGTAATAATACAATCCGAATGCGTATGGTCAGATTTCCGTAGGTCAGTTGTTGTTTTCACTTAAAATTGTGTCCATTTTAAAAAAAAGAGAGACCCTTTGAGTGGTACCAGCCGCACCATGTCTCAGATTGAGGTGGGGTTTACATGTAAACATCCCCAATGAACCCGTGGATTGTTCTCTTAAATGATCAACACAATAAAAATGCGTTTGGTAGGATTTCTGTAGGTCATTTGTTGTTTTCACTTAAAAATTTTCCAATTTTAAACAAAAGAGAGACTCTTTGAGTGGTATCGGACACAACATGCCTTAGATTGAGGCGGGGATGACTCGTACATGTACAAAGGATCCGTGGATCATTATCCTAAATGATCAAGACAATCTGAATGTGTTTGGTCAGATTTCGGTAGGTCATTTGTTGTTTTCACTTTTAATTGCGTCCATTTTAAACAAAAGAGAGACCCTTTGAGTGATATCGGCCGCACTGTGCCTTGGATTGATGCAGGGATGACTCATACATGTCTAAAAGGACCCGTGGATCATTCTTCTAAAGGATCAAGACAATCCGAACACATTTGGTCAGATTTCTGAAGGTCAGTTGTTGATTTCACTTAAAAATGTGTCCATTTTAAACAAAAGAGAGACCCTTTGAGTGGTACCAGCCACACCGTGTCTCAGATTGAGGTGGGGTTCAATTTTACACGTCCCCAACAGACCCTTGGATCGAAATCTTAAAGTATCAACATAATCTGAACACATTTGGTCTGATTTCCGTAGGTTATTTGTTGTTTTCACTTAAAAATTTGTCCATTTTAAACAAAATAGATACTCTTTGAGTGGTACCGGCCACACTGTGCCTCAGATTGAGGCGGGGATGACTCAAACACGTCAAAAAATACCCATGGATCATTTTCCTAAAGGATTAAGACAATATGAATGCGTTTGGTCAGAATTATTTAGGTCAGTTTTTGTTTTCACTTTGAAGTGTGTTCGTTTTAAACAAAAGAGAGACACTTTAAGTGGTACCGGCCACACCATGCCTCGGATTGAAGAGGGGATGACTCATACACATCACAAAGGACCTATGGATCATTCTCCAAAAGGATAAATACAATCAGAATGCGTTTCATCATATTTACGTAGGTTAGTTGTTGTTTTCACTTAAAATTATGTCCATTTTAAACAAAAAAGAGACCCCTAGAGTGATACTGGCCCCACCGTGCCTCGGATTGAGGCGAGGATGACTCATACACGTCACAAAGGTCCCGTGGATCATTCTCCTAATGGATCAATACAATATGAATTTGTTTGGTCGGATTTCCATAGGTCAATTGTTGTTTTCACATAAAATTTTGTCCATTTTAAACAAAAGTGAGACCCTTTGAGTGATACTGACCACACTGTGCCTCGGATTAAGACGGGGTTAACTCGAGCACATCAAAAAGGACTCGTGGATCATTCTATTAAAGGATCAATACAATCCGAATGCATTTGGTCAGATTTCCATAGGCCAGTTGTTGTTTTGACTTAAAATTGTGTCCATTATAACCAAAAGCGATACCCTTTGAGTGGTACCAGCCACACCGTGCTTCAGATTGAGGTGGGGATGACACGTACAAGTCCCTAACGCACCCTTGGATTGTTCTCTTTAATTACAAATACAATATGAATGTGTTTGGTCGGATTCCTGTAGGTTAGTTGTTGTTTTCACTTAATATTGTGTCCATTTTAAACAAAAAGAGAGACCATTTGAGTGGTACCCGCCACACTGTGCCTCGGATTGAGGCAGGGATGATTCGTACACATCAAAAAGGACCCTTGGATCATTATCCAAAAGGATAAATACAATCCGAATGCGTTTGGTTTTATTTTTGTATGTCAGTTGTTGTTTTCACTTAAAATTGTGTCCATTTTAAACAAAAGAGAGGCCCTTTCAGTGGTATTGGCCACACTGCGCCTCAAATTAAGGTGGTGATGAATCATACACATCATAATGGATTGGATCGTTCTCCTAAAGGACCAAGACAATCTGAATGACTTTGGTCAGATTTCTGTAGGTCAGCAGTTGTTTTCACTTAAAATTGTATCCAGTTTAAACAATAGAGGGACCCTTTGAGTGGTACCGGCTACACTGTGCCTCGTATTGCGTAGGGGGTGACTCGTACACATCAAAAACAACCCATGGATCATTCTCCAAAATGATCAACACAATAAAAATGCCTTTGGTTGGATTTCCATGGGTCAGTTGTTGTTTTCACTTAAAATTGTGTCCATTTTAAACAAAAGAGAGACCCTTTGAGTGATACCAGCAACACTGTGAATTGTATTGAGGCGAGAATGACTCGTAACATTAAAAAGGACCCGTGGATCATTCTCCTAAAGGATCAATACAATCCTAATATGTTTTGATCAATTACCATAGGTTAGTTGTTGTTTTCACATAAAATTTTGTCCATTTTCAACAAAAGATAGTCCCTTTGAGTGATACCGGCCACACCGTGCCTCGTTTTGAGGGGGGGGGGGGGGTTGACTCGTACAAGTCCCAAAGGACCTGTGGAACATTATCTTAAAGGATAAATACAATCCGAATGTGTCTGGTTGGGTTTATGAAGGTCAGTTTTTGTTTTCACTTAAAATTGTGTCCATTTTAAACCAAAGAGAGACCCTTTGACTGGTACCGGCCACACCGAGTCTTGGATTGAGGTGGGTTTGACTCGTACATGTCATTAACGCACCCATAGATCGTTATCTTAAATTATAAACACAATCCGAATGAATTTGGTCAGATTTCCGTAGGTTAGTTGTTGTTTTCACTTAAAAATTTGTCCATTTTAAACAAAAGAGAGACTCTTTGAGTGGTACAATCCTCAACGTGCCTAGAATTGATGCGGGGATGAGTTTTAAATGTCACAATGGACCTGTGGATAATTCTCCTAAAATATCAAGACAATCCGAATGCATTTGGTTGGATTCTCATAGTTCATTTGTTGTTTTCACTTAAAATTGTGTCCATTTTAAACAAAAGAGAGACCCTTTGAGTGGTACCGGCCACACTGTGCCTCATATTGAGGCATGTATGACTTTTCCATGTCAAAAAGTACCCGTGGATTGTTATCCTAAAGGATAAATACAATCTGAATGCGTTTGGTCAGATTTCCGTAGGTCAGCTGTTGTTTTCACTTAAAATTCTGTCCATTTTAAACAAAAGAGAGACCCTTTGAGTGGTACCAGCCACAACTTGTCTCAGATTGAGGTGAGGGTGACTCTTTTCAATAACACAAGACTATTGGACCATTATACTAAAGGTTCAATACAATCCAAATTCGTTTGGTCATATTTCTGTAGGCCAGTTATTGTTTTCACTTAAGATTGTGTCCAATTTAAACAAAAGAGAGACCCTTTGAGTGGTACCAGCCCCATAGTGTCTTGTATTGAGGCGGGGATGACTTTTACATGTCCCCAATGCACCCATTGTCAATTCTCTTAAAGGATCTCTAAAATATGAATGCGTTTGGTTAGAAATCCATAGGTCAATTGTTGTTTTCACTTAAAAATTTGTCCATTTTAAACAAAAGAGAGACTCTATGAGTGGAACCAGCCACACCATGCCTCGTATTGAGGCGGGGATGACTCATAAACATCACAAAGAACTAGTGGATTGTTCTCCTAAAAGATCAATACATTCCTAATCCATTTGGTAGGATTTCCTTTGGTCAATTGTTGTTTTCACTTAAAATTGTGTCCATTTTAAACAAAAGATTGACCCTTTGAGTGATACCGGCCACGCCGTTCTTCAGATTGAGGCGGGGATTACTCTAACACATCACAAAGGACCCGTGGATTGTTCTCCTAAAGGATCAAGAAAATCTGAATGCGTTTGGTAATATATTTGTTGGTCAGTTGTTGTTTTCACATAAAATTGTGTCCATTTTAAACAAAAGAGAGACCCTTGGAGTGGTACCGGAAACACCGTGTCTCGGATTGAGGTGGGGATGAATCATACACGTCCCCAATTTACTTTTGGATCATTATATTTAAGTATCAACACAATCCTATTGTGTTTGGTCAGATTTATGTTGGTTAGTTGTTGTTTTCACTTAAAATTGTGTCCATTTTAAACAAAAGAGAGACTCTTTGAGTGGTACAGGCCCCACCGTGCCTCAAGTTGAGGCAGGGATGACTCTTAAATGTCTCAATGGATTCTTGGATAGTTATAATAAAGGATCAAGACAATAATAATGCGTTTCGTTGGATTTCCGTATGTCAGTTGTTGTTTTCACATAGAATTTTGTCCATTTTAAACAAAAGAGAGACCCTTTGAGTGGTACCGGCCACACCGTGCCACATATTGAGGTGGGGATGACTCTTAAACATCAAAAATAACCCATGGATCATTCTTCTAAATTATAATTACATTCCTAATGTGTTTGGTTTGATTTCCATAGGTCAGTTTTAGTTTTCACTTAAAATTGTGTCCATTTTAAACAAAAGAGAGACACTTTGAGTGATACCAGCCACATTGTGCCTTGTATTGAGGAGAGGATGACACTTACATGTCACAAAGGACACATGGATTGTTCTTGTAAAAGATAAATACAATACGAATGCGTTTGGTTCGATTTCTGTAGGTCAGTTGTTGTTTTCACTTAAAATTGTGTCCATTTTAAACAAAAGAGAGACCCTTTGGGTGGTGCCCGCCACACCGAGTCTTGGATTGAGGCGGGGATGAATCATACACACCAAAAAGGACCGATGGATGATTCCTATAAATGATAAATGAAATATGAATTTGTTTAGTTGGATTTCCATAGGTTAGTTGTTGTTTTCAGTTAAAAATTTGTCTATTTTAAACAAAAGAGAGACCCATTGAGTGGTACTGGCCACACCGTGCCTCAGATTGAGGCTAGGTTGACTCGTACACATCAAAAAGAAACCATGGATTGTTCTCCTAATGGATAAAAACACTCCTAATTCATTTGGTCAGATTTATGTAGTTCAGTTGTTGTTTTCACTTAAAAATTTGTCCATTTTAAACAAAAGAGAGACCCTTTGAGTGTTACCGACCACACAATGCCTTAGATTGAGGTGGGGATTAATCATACAGGTCCACAAAGCATGCTTGGATCGTTTTAGGAAAGGATAAACACAATCCGAATGCGTTTGGTTGGATTTCCATAGGTCAGTTGTTGTTTTCACTAAAAATTGTGTTCATTTTAAACAAAAGAGAGACCCTTTGAATGGTACCAGCCACACTGTGCCTCATATTGAGGTGGGGTTGACTCGTACATGTCCCCAACTATCCCTTCTCTTTAAGTATCAACACAATATGAATGCGTTGGTCGGGTTTCTGTAGGTCATTTGTTGTTTTCACTTAAAACATTATCCATTTTAAACAAAAGAGAGACCCTTTGAGTGGCTCATTATTATTGCATGTTGTTGGTGCATATCATCTGTTAAAATAGGAAATGGACTCATTGGAGAAATTATGTTTTACTTAATAAGAATTATAATATTCCTACAAACATTTATATACAACAATGTGTCATCTTTTGATCCCCTTAACCACTCTAAAAAATGACCACCAATTGTACACGTCCCCAAGTCAGATCTTCATGTTAGTTGTGTATAATCTTCCATCAGGAATTTGGCCCACTCGTTTCTCAACATATTCATATCGTCTTGTGAGTATTAGGCTTTTCAGAAGTCAGAGTAGTACTGCAAAATATAAAAATAAATAATTAATAAATAAATTAAAAGAACTAGTAGTTGTTTTTGAAAATACCTCTTTAGGGATGCCTGTTTGTTGATGAAAAACTATATCTTTCATAAATTTACCAACATAATAACTGTAATCATTATCGTTTGTTTGTTTTGGACACTGTAAAAAAATATATCATTAGTAGAACAAGTAACTTGTGCTGAGATGTGTTTGGATAGTGGAATTTTATTATATATACCCTGATATTTGTCCAGACGTAGTACTTGCTCACCTCCTTATGTTTATCCCCTGTCCTCATTCCATTTTTAGATGATAATGATACACCACCCTATCATAATTTAATCCTTAGAAAAAGATAATATAAATTATATTACTTGATTTTTATACCTAAAATACAGGATGTAGTGTCTTATCGAGTCACAAACTCCATCATGTATGGTCGGTTTGATGGATTTACTTTCTTTGAATCCAGAAAATAAATATTTGGAGTATCCAAGTTCACCTCAATTAGCATCCAATGTTTCCTAAAACACAATACATAATATTTAATAAAAGTAGTCAATATATAATTGGTATGCTTTAATCGTAGAGTATTACCACTGAATGGTTGGTATTAAGATGAGTCTGTCATCTGTAATCTTGCTTTCAAATTTTTTCAGCAAGTCGTTCACTATTTCATTCTTTTTTTATGGCTCTATTTTCGTTATATGTGATGATGTGGTTTGAGGAATAAAGAGTCCAAATTTTGGCTCATGGGAAAATTTCTCCAACTGTTTTTCATATATATGTTTTTCAACAATATAAAATTCATTTAGTCATAATTTTCACATTGTATCAGCTTTTATAAAATCAATTCACGGAAACGCACCTCATATATATATTTACAACTATGATGCCTAGCCAACCGTTTTCAAGGATCTCATTTACATTTTCAGCAGAAAAAAATCTAGAATTTCCCCTCCGTATATATTCTCTTTGAAAACCACTATATGAATAATTCCACCTCTTAGATTCGTATCCACATGAGTCATAAATTCTAGTAAATGTGGATAGAGAACAGGTGGTGTTATTGTTATATCAGTAGCTCCTTGGGATCGGTTGGTCGATCCTTTATATGGTTTTAAGCCGATGTTTTTCACCCCCTTCCATTTCTCCGTATATAATAACATTCATTGGTTTAGACCCTTTTTTCATTAATTTTTAACATTTTAGCATGGAAAAAAAGGAAATAAATACCTCTTTGACCGCATGTACTCTTACAAGTTGTGAAGGCCTTGCAATGAATGTACCAATATCCTTTTCGATTGTATAAATATCATCATCATCAAGTAGAATAGGTAGCTCTGCATTTTACTCATGAGCTATAGTAATCGTCACTTTTAGATGATGTTTTAGAAGTGGTCTATTATGCAGCGTGTCATCTGGGATGTTGAACACTATAGCCCTCACTACAAGGTGATAGGTGGGTGTTGACAGATATAAATCACAATCATTATCACCTTGTAGAAGATCAGTAAAGGAAAAGTATCAGTGTTTGTCAGATTCAAATTTCATGGGAACAATTATTAGAATATTTATTACCACGGCTAATAAAAATCTTTTAGTGGAATGGCTTGCCTAAAAGCTGGTGGGGGTGGGGTGGGATCTTAATGTGCTGGTTTTTCCTGAGTTGTGTCTTCTCCTTTCTTCCCACCCATAAAATTTTCCATCAACTCTCCCTGCCACTGCAATCGTTCTCCAAGGGATGCTAGTATATCACTCATTTGTTTCAATGTTTCATCCCTATCATCTATTTTTCGTACTTCTCAAAATATACTCGGGGGGGGGGGGGGGGGGGTCACCCCAAACCCCACACCTCTGACATGACCGTATTTTTATAGCTGCTTCAATGCCGTCGATAATAGTTCTGCATCTGCTACAAGAGTTGCTGATTCCTGTGACTTTCGGATATATAAAAATAACTAATTATTTTTATGTAATAGTAATTTAAAACAAATATTTTTATATTCGTGTCCTATATACACAAATTACCCACACTTTTTGTGTGTTCTCATCTACTAGATTCCCTTCCTTATTCACACGTGCCTCCTTCCAAAGAAAATGACATGGGATGGAAGTGTCTTTGGTTTTAGACTCATCAATCAACATATAACCATATAATGATAATTATGATGTTGTTTGTGGGAACCTAACAATATTATTGTAAATTTAAAATACGTACCATTTTCATTCCTAGTGAATCTCACCCCATCCTTGATTTATTATAGGGGTATGTTGGTTTTGATGCACATTCCTTATTTTTATTACAGATTTGTTGTTTCATAAATGAAATATTGACAATCAAAGTGATCCATACATGTATCCTCAAAAAAAGAATTATCACCCACAATGTACCTAAAACATCTCATCACCACGACGACCAATAAATGAATCCCATGCTTCTTAAGATATCAGGTGAGCGTAGACAATAGGTGGGTGCAGGTTTATTTTACATTTGGAATATTTCATGTGACATCTTGTTAAAATAGTGTGAAAACCTCAACGAATCCTTCTTGCAAGCCTTAGTACATAACCCTTTTGTGAATCATCTACTATAAATGTACTCTGCAAGAGATTGAGAATAGTAAGACATTGTTTAATTATTTTATTTACTAGTACATTAAAGAAATAAATTCATAATGTTACCATAATTTCTTCCCAGATCACAGTATTCAGCCCGGACACTACATGGTGCCATGAATCAATGTCAATCGTCACACATTACCGAGTGACAACACAAATTTAATTACTAAACATAGCCTTGTTGGGATTCACATGTTGGCCTCATGCATTCCATCCAACATCAAATTTTATGCCTTTGCTTTTTTCCTTAAGAACATTGGCTAACACCGTCAAACTATGACACACATGTGTTTTCTGAGACGTCGATCCTTCATTCTTGACCATTTCATCGATATCAATATCATCTATGTGTTAATCTGAAATGGTAGCAGTAGGAGCAGAAAAAGTATTAGTAGGAGCTGCAGAAGCAGCAGCAGCCGAAGCAGCAGCCGTAACAGGAGTAGCAGCAGGAGCTGTAGGAGCAGCAGCAGCCACAACAGTATCATCTTGAGAGACTTTTCCAGCCTCAAGGTTAGGAGCAACAGAATGTGAAGAATTCATTATCTTCAAAAGTGTTTGAACTATTAATTTAGATTAAAAAAATTCATAATTGATAAGATAATAACAAAAGATAACAAGATCTATATTAAAAACAAAATATAACCTATTTACTGAACTCTGTTTCTTTTTTTCAAATGGCTAAAGGTATTTTTACACCTCTATCAATTATCCAAATCCCTTCATTATGATCTCCTCTAACATACAATACATCATCAACGTTGGGACCACTATGAAATGATTGCGATGTACCACTGAAAGTATCGTCATCAACTGAATTATCACTGAAACATTCAATAGTTTTGGATGATAACAGAAAAATCAACCACTTTCTGTTTGTGGGATCTGGAACATAAAAAACATGTACCGCTTGTGATGCCATTATAAAATTTTCGTCCTTGTAACCTTCTTTACTAAAATAAAATTTCCCAAATCCCCATTCATCTACATTACTGCATTGATTGTCTTAATATTGGGCACACTACTAAGGATTGTGGCAATAGGGCAGTACATCCTTAGGCTTGTAAATTGGCATGGGTTGAAAAAGGTAAGCAAAATCCGGGTCAAGAAGAATGTAATGATACACTTACAGTTGATGCAGTCCCTTCTAGAGTTCAGAATCATCCTGGAGGACTGAATGAAGCTGATGGTAAGCCTGGTGATTTTAAGAATCATGATGTGGTCAAAGACCAGATAGACACTATTGAGGTTCAAGACCTCTCAGGTTTTGTAGATGTAGTTCATAATGCACTAGGCGACACCACTAATTTTCTCACCCCGGTGGTAGAAAAGGAGGAGCCTAGGGAATCTTTTAAAACCAATCAAGATGTACATGAAAAATAATGTCACTCTGAAGAAGACTTCTTACATTCGAGTTCTAAAAAGGGAAAAAAATCATTGGTGGACCCGGATGGTTTCATAAACCCTCGTTATAAGAATACAAGGAAGAGGAAGGATTATTCTAAATTAGAGAGAACCATTTTCAGTAGATACATGGGGAGATGCACTGAGAAAATGAACCCTCCTCCACAAGTTCATTTTATCAAGGATCCCCCTCACTCTTTGATGATGAAAACATGGATGATACTCACAAGATAAAAAATAATTACAGGATTGTCAAGCAGGGCCTTAAGGAAGATATTTATCCATGGGTTGAAGAGAATGACACTCTGACCTTCCAAAGACATCAAAAGGGGGAGATAACTTCTCATGAATATTTGAAAATTAGAGAGTGCATGCTTTCTAAAATTGCATTGGGATTTGAACGGGATCCCAACTTTGACTACCTCTATCTTTCATAGGAATAGATTATGTTTCAGAAATGCAAGACACATATATGGAGTTGATTTTTATGTTCACACGATTATAACTCCATTTTTTCTAATTTTGTAATGGTTGCTGGTCCTAGTGTTGAAGATTTTGGTTGCTACATGGTGTTTTTTGGATTACTATTCTAGGAGGGGGTTGATGCTGATAGGACATTTTTTTATAATGTTTTTTCCAACATGTAATGCTATCTTTCATGAGGATTCCTACTAAAAGTTGATAATCTCTTACAATAAAAATCAATAGCAGCATTGTGTGATGTGCAACTATATTTTATCTCTCTAAACGATGTTCTCTTGTCACTCGCAGATTGAATTGATGTTATTTGGATTTATGCATGCTTGTGAAGATATTGTTTCAAAGATGGGATACTTTGATATTTCCAACAATTGTTGCATGCTTGAGACAGAACTTTGAAGTCAAGTTGCTTCATGCTCACATTTCTGGTGATGATGCGGGTTAACATCCTTGATGATGCTCTGAAGAGAAGTTACAATGGTAAGAAGAGGGGTTAACAATCATGTGTTCCTCAAGGATTAAGAATATGTGTGGAAAGGAGCTCCAAGGGTGCATTGGGGCTGATGATATCGGTCTCTCTTCACACAAGGGGAGGGTTACATCATCAAATCCTACTTTTGGACGCTGGAATGGTGTACCAGCAGTGGGTGCTAATTGGAAGTATTCAGTTAGGGGTATTTCACTGACGTATGATGTTTGTTTTTCCCTTTAATTTCTAGTGTGTTAAGCTCATTACACCTCATGTGTACACTGTTATTATTTTTTCTTTAATAAAATTTTAGGGGATATGGGTTGGGTGACCAGCTCATGTCTCGAATAGTTTTGGTAGATTAAAACCACTGTTGTTATCAACCCATTTTCATTCAAAAATCGGCTATTGGAATGTCATATAATCCAACTCACATAATAGTTTGATAATGACAAAGTATGACATATTTTCATAAATTGGATTTCTGTCTTTACTACCAAAATCATGCATCACTTCTGCCACTAGTGTAACTCCACTATTTTTCATTGTACTATCTTCATCATGTTCATTTTTATAGAACATATAACTTTAAATTACATAACCACTGTAAGATAATACATACACACTTTTTCCAGCAGCTCGCCATCGAAGTCATTCTGAAATTGAATTCGGATTTTTATCCAATTGCTTAAAAATATGGTCCTGAAACCAACCTATAAACTAGTGATTATGTGAATTTGATAACAATTTTCAGCACTTGATGGATTCAACTGCATAAGAATTTCTTTGTGAGTTTCAATATATGGAGCAACCTCCCAACTGTTATGAAAAACATAATGGTGGGCCTGCTCCTGATCTATAATGCTGATTGTCACAACATATCTTCTAGAAATTACCTCACCCTCAATGCGTCCAGTGTGACGAGATTTTAGGAGACCAATGCATTCCACATCAGATAGGTATTCAGAACAAAATTCAATGGCTTCCTTAAAAATATATCGCTCCACTATACAACCCTCTGGCCGACTTTGATTTTTGACATAACCTTTCATAATCTTCATATAATGTTCAACAGGATACAACTATATTGCAGAGGACCACAATGTCAAATCTCTCTCACCAGGTGAATCATCCAATGAACCATCATATCAATGAATTTTGGCGGGAAGAACATTTCTAATTCACATAATATGATGACAATTTCTTTTTCCATAGCTGGAAAATTTTTTGGGTCGAAAACATTGCTAAATATTTCCTTGAAAAAAAATGTTTCGTTAATGTATGGAGAACATTCTAGGGAAAAATGAAACTTAAAGCTATAGGAATTAGATCTTGCATCAAAACATGGAGGTCATGTGATTTCAAACCTTTTAACTTTAAATCATTCATTGACACAATGTTCTTGATATTTGATGAATACCCCTCTCGAACCATTACATCATTGAAGAAGTTGCAAAAATGGTACCTCTCCTCCCTAGAATAAGTATATGCAGCAGGAGGAAGAGACATTCGATTTTCACCCTTCACGGGATCCAACTATTCTCGTATTCCCATGTCAACAATGTCCAACCTTTCCTTAATTCCATCCTTCGTTTTTCCAGGGGCATTTAACAATGTTCTGATAACATTGTCACATACATTTTTTTCCAAATGCATCACATCAAGAAAATGCCTGACGTACAAACAATTCTAGTACGGTAATTCAAAAAAGAAACTGATGTCTTTTTCCGACCGATTTTTGTAAGGTTTTTTGAAATTGGTTTACCAAAAATTGAGGTCACATCTTTTACTTTCTCAAATAGCTGATCACCTGTTAGTGGACACAGTGCTGCAGGTTGTTCTGAATTTCCATTGAATGATGTCATCCAAGATCGGTACTTATGCCGACAAGGTAGAAATCTATGATGTCCCAGAAACACAAATTTCGATGAATGTTTCAACCTAATTGATTCTGTATCTTCTTCTCACATGAGACACCCTTGATTTCCTTTAATTCTATAGCCTGAAAAATTTCCATAAGCATGGAAATCATTTATTTTCCCATACAACATCTCTCTCAACGTGGCGTATTCACTTTTATAATAATCAAACAACATAACACTAGAATCCCACAATAACTTCAAATCCTAGATCAAAGGATCAAAATAAACATCAATATCGTTACCTGGTTGTTTTAGTCCTGATATAAGCATAGATAACATGATGGATTTCCACTTCATTCATAACCAGGGTGGAAAGTTATAATTTACCAACATAACTGGCCATATACTATGAGTGATGGTTTGAAAATGAAAAGGATTTACTGCATCTGTAGATAACTCAAGACGAAAGTTTCCTGGCACTTTTCCAAATTCAGGATACCCATGATCAATTTTCTTCCATTGAGGAGAGTCGGCCGAATGATGTAATTTCCCATCTTTATTTCTTTTATCTACATGCCATGACAATATTCTTGCAGTTTATTCACATCCATATAGACGCCTAAACCTTGGAATGATTGTAATGTACCATAAAACATTCGTAGGATTGGATTCATCTTTCTTGTATCGAGAAGCACCACACTTTGGGCATTCTGTATGTGATTTTTTCTCCTTGCGATACAATATACATTCTTTCAGGAAGGCATGTATTCTTTCAGAAATCATACCCATCGAGCGTAGAATTCATTTAGATTCATATGTCCGACTTGGGAGCTGATTATCTTCAGGGAACATGTCATTCAAGAGAGAAAGTAGTTCCGAAAAACTGACATCACTCAATCTATTTCCTACTGTCAATTTATACAACTTTAGTACATCTAACAATGTTGTATACCTGGTGAAACCAGCATATAATGGCATCTTTGCACAACTATTTAACTTCTCAAACAATTTGGGGCAATCATGGAGTTCATCTTCAATTGTATTTGTCATTTCCTCAATACGACCTTCATTATCATTGACATCAGTAATCACATCCTCCATATGATCTTCTTCATTATCCATATTTGTATTTATATCTAATGATCCATAAAACGCGGTTTTATCCCATCCAGTAGCTACATTCACTTTTTCTCCATGTTTACTCCAACATTTATAACTCTGATCTATTCTGTGACATATCAAATGTTATTCCAACTCCTCTGGAGTAAGTAGTCTAGAATAACAACAACGTAAACATGGAAAGAGGATTTGAAAAGGATCCTTTGCGTTATCCTATGAAAACATGATGAACTCTTTCAGTCCGTTCTCGTACTCTATTTTCAAATGATTTGCATCCATCCAATCTTTATTCATCTTCATCATATTTGAATCTCAAATATTAGTATTTATGGTTCAAGTACACAATAAATGAATTCCAAATATAGTATAAGAGAACCAATTCCTTATAAAAATAGAGATTAATAGACCGTAACCATTTCCAATAATGATTTGGAAATCAAAAGAACCAGGATAGACCCCCCATCAAAATCAAAACAGTTTCCAAACACAACGGGGTTCATGGGGATAATCACTTGTGTCATAGATGGTAAAACTCACACAGAATCATCCTCTATGGCTCATCCTCCGCTATCGGGTCAACCATTCTATGGTCAACTAGTCCATCCTTTTATACCTCACCAACCTAAAATACATAGTGATGAAAACTAGTAGCTAACTCTATAAGTAAAGAAAGGATTATCATAATATCTACAATATGGAATTAATTAAATATATTTACTTTAGATTCAGTATACTTTCCTCATATCACCCTAGTCCAAACACAAAAATAATCAAGAATGATACATCTATCACTCCTAGGTATCTACCCTATATTCAATATCGTCATGCCTAAATACCCATATATCCACCCATACACATGTCACAGACACATAAAAAATCATATCCACATCCGAACCAAAGTACCCATCTGTATTTCAATAAGGTTACTTGACTTAAGTGGTGGTGTGTAAGAAATAATAAGAAAATATAATAAGTATATAGTCACACATAAATCTAAAAATGGTGTTAATAATTAAATAAACCCAATGTATCATTCCATCTATCAAAATACACTAAAAGATCCCATATGCGACAGTAGTCCCAGGTGGTGAATGTTCCTGAGGAGGAAGGGGTTACCACACACCTATCGGGGTTTGAGGAAAGGTAACTGAGGTTGAAGGTGGCCCGATACTCCTACAAGGGTTCATTCCATATTTCACAAACCATGTCCTGGTACCCTAGGTTGTTAACCCATTACTGGTGGAAGTGAAACCGTTTCTGATGATCATGCCAAGAAGAAATGGAAACAAAGAGGGGGGAGTGGTTCAAAATACCTTAATAAAGATGAAAAAACAAGGTATTTGTGAATAGGTTAATGGATTATATGTTTTCTACACACCAATCCAATAGAATCCTCAAGCATTGATGTCCCCTGCAGTTGTTGCACCAGGTGAAACTGTCATCTGAGAAGCTGAGATCAATGAGGACCTTCCCAGCCATGAATTGAACAAACTCCATGATGGGATTCCTCTAGAATGGGATTCTACCTTTCCTTTCCTTTGGGTTGGAAATGGAATTAATGTCACCCCCAACAAACTATGGATGGGGGTCGGGATCGATGCTATTTTGTTCACTCCATAGAGATTCCCTTTGAAGAGGGTCATAACTTCCAAAAACAAAATTCATAAGGAAGGAGGTGTCACTGTTGGACAACTTGGTAGTGATGAATTGATTGCAATCTTGAACAGTCTCAACAACACATTTATATTTCCAAAATACCCATTTGTGTCTATTGGAGGGGTCATAGTGTAGAGATACATGCTACTTAATCTTCCAGGAGAATTCTATGATTATTATAGGGTTTTATATGTTATTTTACAACAACAACAATGACATTATGCTTTCTGATTTCTATAGTGAGGAAGTCTGATTTAACATGGGAACTAAGACTATGAGAATTAAATATAAAGATAATAATGATGGGTATGACATGTATATGGTATTGGATCTAGAGCTAGTATCCTTATTGACGTGGGATGATGATCTCTCATTGAGGTCCCTTGATTTTGAACATGTTCATAATCCCTTATGGTTGGTAAGATTCATATGAGTGGGAGATGAGGATCCGAAGGGTCAGGGGAAAGATGGGTAATGAATCTTGGGGGCTGGTGATGGAGTTATCTTTGCATCAATAAGTACTTGGAGCTGGATGACAGGCTTAGAGCCAAGGGAGACAGAACAGACACTGCTAGGAAGGGGCCTGACCACTTCTGAGAAGTAGTCAATAACCTCGGTGAGGGAGAAGGACAGTGATGGATGTAGGGGTGGCAAGGCTAGAAATCATGGTGGTCTGGGCATCATTCCATACAAGTGCACTGCAAGTCAAAGTCACTTAGATAGCATTAAGGAAAGAAGGGGGGAACAATTGCGCAAAACTAGAAGGAAGGAAAATAATTTGGAATGGAGAGGAAAAGGTCTTGGTAGATTTAGATGGAATCAATGAGAGAGGAGGGGGAAGACATCTCAAAGGATTGGGTGGGTTCTATGGGGGAAAGCATCACTGGAACACCTACTGACGTCGAGGGATCCATCTGAGAGACATCGGAGAGGGGGAGACAACCTATCCCTATTGATCATGATCTTAGGGGGGTGGCATCGGTCACCTTGGTGTCACCTTATAAAAACCTGAAGAGAATTACAATAGAGAATATAGTGGGAGAAATACCTAGTGAAAATACGGTAGATGATCTCTTGAGTCCAGCAGAAGGCATCCTACACCCGGAGCATGATCTTGCATGGCATGGTAAGAGAGGTGTCCATCTCCAAAAATATTCAAAAATACAACCCTAATAACAAGAAAATAGTCATGAAAAGATGAATAACTATCCAAGTTTCCTCTGACTAATAGATATTTTATTTTGAATATAGAAATGTGAAAATACCCATATTCCCATTTCTAATAGTTCAAACAATCACGAGGGACCCCAAACATAAAGGGTAATTCAATGATGAGGAAATATTTATTCTTATATATAACAACCTCAAAAATAAATTAACACCTTGAAAAAAGGTCTAGGACAAAATAACATGTAGATATATTCTAAAAAACTATCATTACATATTGACCCTATATGTTTGTAGGGGGAAAATCATAAAATAGGTTCCTAACTAAAAGATACTCTTACAAATAAAAATGATGAAACCCACAAAATAATAAATTACTAACACAAAAAAAAACAAAAAATAGTGGTTACCAAATATATTATAATTCTAGTAAAATAGTAACAGTCTAGTGAAAAATCTTAATCCAATATTTGAGCATGATTAACATCATCAAAATGAAGAGCACAACTCAAAAAAAATATGTGAAAAAAATTTCTTTTATAGGGAAAGATTATTATGAAATCATATTTCCAAAAATCCACATGTAATATAATAATTCACTATCATTAAGACCAGATATAACTCACTATATCAAAAAATAAAATCTATAATGAACCAATGAGGACGAAAAAAAAATTATTGTTTTATCATATAATACTTTCATAAACAAGGATAACTGATGATAAAATTTTAATAGACGTAGAATATGAGGTAGCATGAGGTTCTATTACCAAAACACTAAATTCATAGTTAACCCATCCAAATATAAGAAGTTATAGAATGTGAATAACCTATAAAACTAAGAAAGAAAATCAAAATCATCTAATAATGTAAAAGCATTGAATCACTTACCACACACTTGGAAACATCCAGAGGTGGAGGTGTACAGGAGGAGGTGAATGGGAGGATCCACCAACCAAAGAGAAATGTGGGAGTAGGGTTCTTGAGGACTACAGTCGAGTGAAGAAGAGGAGAATCATGGTTTTTGGGGAGGAGGACCTGCCGAAGGGGTTTGAGGGGGAGGATTAAGAGAAGGACTAGCGGCGGAGGTCCGACAACACGAAGATCAGGGGCGGTGGAGGTCTGGAAACGCAAAGCATTGGGGGAAGTTGAGGGGAGTCACATGGCTTCATTATCGTGAGATCTTTAGGTTTCGATTAAATGAGGACACTGTGCGGCCGATTTTATAAAATATGAGACTATGGTTTTATCAGCACTAAAGTTTTAGCACTGATAAAGGTAGCCTTTATGAACGCTTTTTTAGGGCTGATAAAGTTACTCTTTATCAGTGCTGATAAATACTTCCTATATGAGCACTAATATTTTTAGCGTTGATACAAGCCTTCTTTATCAGCACTTTTCTAGCACTGATAAATGGTCTCTTTATCAGCACTTTTTTAGCGCTGATAAAGGTTACCCTGTATCAGTGCTAAAACTACAGCGCTGATACATGGTTTCTTTATCAGCGCTAAACTTTTAGCACTTATATTGGGTTTCTTTATCAGCGGTTTTTTCTAAGAGCTGATATAAGGTGGCGCTTCCCTTGCTAGTTTTTGTAGTAGTGCCTGTTAAAACGGGTGACTCCCTTTGATTATAGCTAAAAGGATTTCTTGAATTTTCTTCCGCCTAAGGTAATGCTTCTAGTAGGAAGAGATGGATTCTGGTATATTATTGGATCATAGGTTGGATAATTCAAGGGTCTTGAGATGTGTGAGAAAGGGCTTATAGGGGAGGGAGGTGGGGGTACTTTTGGAATCTATTGAAAGACTATTTTATTATAAACCAAATTTTGATTTTTAAAAGGCCTGAAACACATTTAATTCAAATATAAGATGATTATTTTCTGAAATCCTCTCAACCAATAAATTTTTCAAAAGTTTTTGTTTCAAATATAACCTTATCATTTAGATTTAACCCTTAGTTAAATAATTTAACTCTTACCATGTCTTCTTGTGTATTCATAAAATATGGTTAATATAGTAACCATAAAATGACAATAGAACCAAAAGTGGTCCATTAATGACTTGTTAAACATTATCTAAGTCATTTTGACTGATATTATATTTTCAGTACTATTATATCTTATAATAAAATAATATTTTTTTTAGAAATTATTTATATCAATTATATTACTATTCAAATCATGAATTTTTAAAAATTCATAACAACTTGATTTATTCAGAAAAACATCATTAATTAAAATATAACAAGTAATAATAATCCCTAAAATTATTGTATGATATAAAAAGTATAAAAATAAATTTATTTTAATATTTATAATCTCATTTATCTAAATCATTAATTAATAGCGTAATAACTACATCACCATTGTGTCATAACTAAATTTATTTATACAATATCTAAAAATTATAAAGAAAATACCATGATGTATGAAATATTTTAGGATTTATAATGACTAATTATAATCAAATATATCACCTATATAACCCCATAAACTATTTATTACTAAAAGATACATGTCTTTTTAACATATTTCTTTACATTAAATTAATTCTTGTATAAAGTCATTTTCACATAAAAGTACCTACATGGGGTCCCAAAATCAATCCCATGATTCCCATGGTAGAAAATAGATCATAAAATAGTTTTATAACATGTGTTAAGGTTGGTTAACATTATTATACTATTAATTTTTACCCTCATTTACCAGATCTACCCTTTTACGACGGTAAATAAAATATTTACTGATGATTCTATTCTTAATGTCTAAAAATAAAAGGAAACAATTTACACTATTTGTACCTCCTGATTCCAAATATTGAATCCATTTTTTCCAATTCAGAACACATAAGTAAAAGAAAATTATATAAAATTAATTCTCGTTGTTAAAACAAAAAATGCAGGTTTTTAAGAATTAAAAACTACCAAAAGATTGTCATGTGTTTAGGTCCAATTAAAAATTTAAATTACTTAAAATCACCTAAATTGGATTAAATGATAAAAAAATTATCTAATTACTCATTAAAACCAATTAAAAAGATAAAGTATCCATATAAATAAATCAATGTAAAAGACATTTTTACTTACCATGAAGTATTTTTTACTATTCATTAAATAATGAACTTTATCGGAAAAAACCAAAATATTACCCAAAGTAAATTGTGATGTATTGATTATAAATGAAAGTTTATTTTGTAAAATAGAACATATAAGAGTTAAAAAAATATATTTAAAAAAGTTTCTCCATCAAAATAAGTTAAAACTACCTTTTAAAAATATTATAGTATTTATGCTTAAAATTGGATTCATTCTCATTTTAATTCTCTAACATTTATGGATAAATGAAAAAACATTTAACAAACATGTTTAAACATATTGTGGTTATTTATGTTCATTACCACCTATAAAACTTCTAGTTATTAACTTCCATATAAAATAATATTATTTTTATTTTCATTATGACTTAGTAAAGTGTGAAACAGAAGATTTCGGAGAAACCAATTATTGTGTGTCGGGTATGCCATCAAACATAGCATCCCAATTAAAGTAAAATTAATATTTAATACAAAAAAATTATGAAATATGAAAATGTCATATTTTTTCTTTACCTGGGATGTTACACTATATTCATCATATATTATAAAAATAAAATAAGACAGGGTAAGAGTTAAGTATTTTACTAAGGTTTAAAGCCAAAATATAATGTTAAATTCTGGACATAACTTGAATAAAACCTATTTGTTGGGAGGATTAATACCCATCCTAATATTATCATTTAAATAAATCACTTTTGAGCCGTTAACAACCTAAAATAACTTCATAATAAATTAATCTTTCAAGACTCTCCTAATGTTCCCCTCACCTATCCAATAAAATAGAACTTCTCCATTTCTTTTATTTACACCTCCAATGCCCATTGCCTCAGTCAAAACCCACCCAAAACTACTCCAAAAATCCCTCAATTCATCCTAGAGGGAACCCTTTGGGAAGAAAACCAAATAAAGGAGTCCTCTTTTGAAAATCAAAATGAGACACCCGAAAAGAGGTAATCATTATATCCATTTTTCAAAGTTATTTTCATCATATAATTCATATTATTAAGTTGTTTCTATACTAAATAATAAAACCATCCTTTACTATATTTTGAGATGATTTTATGACTATAGGAAAACCATATTTCTCCATTTACCCATCCTATGGAAAATAATATCACCCTTCATGTGAACGTATCGGTTAACATCTCCACACCATGGTGTAGACTAGTTTTCATCTATACAATATTTCAATAGGTATAATGATGATTTTAAATGACTTAAATAATAAATATAACATGATATTATTTATGTAAAATTCATATTCATTCCAATTCTTTACCATTTAACAATTAACGAAATGATATATTCACCTATTTGTACGCACTTCTCACCATCACCATGACACGATGAGACTCATCTTCAACATTCATCATCAATGAATGATTATACAAAATATATATTATGAATAATTATAAAATATGTAAAATTATAAGGTATGTGAAATATTATATATATATGTGTGTATTTACATATATTTCATTCACTTACTTCCATTGAATAAGATAAGAAAATTGGATCAACGTTCAAGAGTACGTACGACCTATGACAACCATGAACGATGTATTCCATTTCATATATCTATATATTTTATATTTTATATTATATATATATATGATATATGAATCATATTAAACATTATTGAATTATTTAAATCAATATATAAGTAAAACTATCATGAATAACATATCAATACATGTACGACAAATAGAGCGATTATTACCCAAATTGTTGCATTAACATGGAATTATTAATAAATTTTTAATTTAAGGTCATAAAAGAATAATACATGATATAATAAAATTTTTATTATTTTTATATAAGTTAATAATATTTTTAGAAACACTATATAGGAGTTTCAGACACGTACAAAGAGTATCAGACCTATGGTAAGTTTTAATTCCACAATCTAATTATTATCCAAGATTGTTTTTGTGCAAGTATTTAATGCGGAAGATTTACCATAAATGACCATGTTTTTTAAATGTTATAAATTATTATTCTTTTAAATCATTCTCATTAATGTCCATGATTTAAAAATGGTTCTACGAATTTATTTATATGGACATGAATTATTTGAAATATTAATTACATTGAATAGTTTCAAAGTGTTATGGGACACTTTGATTCAGAAATATCTTTTAAATAAATTCTTTTATAAATTTTGAAACTTTTAATGTATTCATAGTAGAATGATATATTTATATCGAATAGTGTTAATTAATTTATTAAATTATTCTCATCTATGTCAACATCCTTTATTGGATTTTTGTAGGTTGATTTATTATGATACAATATTTGGTGTTGTATTGAAGATTTTGTGATATGATTGACTATAGATGAGTTATTTTTATACCATCCATGGTTTATGGTTAATGTCTTAACATTTATTATGTTTGTTTTGATATGAGTTTTTATGTTATGTTTTGTCCTTTTCAATTGGGGAATTCGTTGGACATAGTATGTGACAGATGAGTCCCGCTATAGCCCCTCAACGCATTGTTAGATCTCATGATACAAAATAGTGTCTTAGCATAAGGCCTTGACATAATATTTGTGTAAGATTTTGGCATGAGTTATTCACTTAGTGGTTAAGATGTCCATCAATATCCACACCCTCATTATGAGATTTGTTATTGGTTTTATATGTGATTATTCGACTAGTAGAACATCAATGTGAGTATTTAAATGGAATTATTTGATTTATTTTTTCAATATTATGTTAATGATAATGTTTTAAAAGGATAATGTTTTATTTTTTTTCCATGCCTTAGATTTTTATCCTTATTTTAGATATCATCTTCTAAATTTTTTATACTTACTAGGCATCTGATCTCACCCCTTCTTTATGTTTTATTTTCATGGAATCTAAGAAGTGTTGTATGATTGATATATAAGGCTAATCTAAGGGAATAATAGGGTTCTCATGGAATTTTCTATGTGGTGTTTTGTGCTAGAAATTGTAAGGTAAAGTTCATGATTGTAATATATTTTCCAGGAGTGGTATACTAATCAGTCCTTCGGGATTTAATTCCTTGTAATCATTCCAACATATTAAAAAAAGCATCAGATTTGAGCTTCTAGGGTCGAGACATTATAGTTGGTGTCCTAGGAAGTTTAACATCAACCTTGGAATCAACATTTATAAAAAACTTGATTAGGGAACATTACGCTAAGAGGGAATTTGAGGATATATATGGAAGAACATCCTATAATTTTTTTAATGTACGGATTATGTGTGTAGTTCTTGAAAAAACATCCATGTCTCAATTCTACATATGGAAGTGGTTAGGGAACTAATGTACCAAGGGGAAAATACTTCGAAAATTTATTCTAGGATTGACTCAAGGTAACCTGGTACATGACAACAGGTATTTCTATTCAGTGGGTTGACACTCCCAAGAGATATTATTAGGATCATTCATATTTTATTTCCAAACCATTATGAATGATTTATAAGTAAATATTCCCCCAAAGAAACCATTTTTATGATTATGAGACTAGATAAATGTAAATATTTAATTATTGTTGAGGATTTTTCTACTTTTTATATTATACATTTTGATATGATCTAACCTAGTGTATATATTCATTTAGAAATGGAACCCTTTAATAGGAATGAGAACTCCAATAGTACACATGATCTAAAGAGTAAGAAGGATCATATCCTTTATGGTCTTAAGCTGAAATTTATAATAGAAGTGGTCTCCAACATATTCTCATCATATAAAGATATAATATCCTCTGTTAATAAGATAAGGAAATAATTATATGAGCATATGGATTTGAAGGGACGTAAGAGAAGAGTAAGATGACAGAGAAAAAATGAATAAGGGAATAAGGTAAATTAGGATTTTCCCACATTTGATAACTGTGGAAAGAATCACATTGGTAAATTCTTGAAGGGAATGATAGTTTTTTATATGTGTGGAGAAAAAGGACACCATGTTTGTTATTTAAATGCTAATAAAATGTTTTCAAATGTACAACTCTTCGTCTTCAAGGAGTTGGGATACTACACCAATTAATTTCTCAATATTCTGAGTATACCCTAAATGATGCTATTGGATAATAAAGAATTGATGATACTACCCCAGATGATGAGGAATGATTAGTTTTCTCATGTTTTAATGAAGAATTGTGTCTCTTGAGTATTGTATGAATGATGTACTAGTTATAAGAATTATAGAGTATATAAGGATTGAACATTATTACTATTTATTTATGGATTTGCGATTGTTTAGTACCAAGTATAGTGACACAACATCAAGTTAAATATTTAGGAAAATATATGGTTAGTGTTAATATAACCCTTAATATGTTTCCAATAATGAGATAATGATTTTGGATTAAGAGATAATTGATTTGGATAAAGTAGATTCGATATTATTTACATCCTTTGAACTGATTAAATGTTTGTGTAAAAAGTGGTTTATACCATCACTATAGGATTTTTCAACATCATTGGATGTAACGTGTATATCAAATAATATATGTGTTCCATAAGGAATAAAGAAGAATTATTTAATTCAATATGGTTTTCTGGTAATTCAGGTTATTACCATGTTTTAGGAGAATAGACGATGAAGGTATTCACATATATGTTATGTGACCTTATAAATTTTTGGATTGTGAGTTGGGATAAAAGTATTTTGGATATGGCTAAAGATTGGAATGGATTATATTGGGCATCAAATAGTATTGTTTATGTATAAAAATTTTCTTATGGTTATTTCTGGAATTCTATATTAATATATTTTTATGAAAAGGACAACTCGTAGGTCGGGAAACAACTCGTCGTGTTCGACAAGGCCCAGGGACTTGAACCCGCAACCAAAGGGTGACAAGGGTGGACTGCCTACCGCTGGCCTTAGTGATCTCCTGGATAGTATAACATAGTTTTGTTTGTTTAAATGTATATGTATATATTTGTAGCTCTATATGATTAAGATAAATAGAATATTATTTAGTTTTATTTTCTTTGGAATAGAAAAATGTGTTTCTGGTAGAAATTACCAAATGGTTGAGAATCTACATGTCAATTATGTTTTCCTCCTTGAGTTCATTATATATAAAGTAAATTAAATCTATAACACTACAGAAAGTGTCATAAAAACATAAATATTTTCCTAGTACTTTCATTTGTGATTAATCAAACTATCCATCGGATCATTTTAGATTTAATGAATTCTAGTTTTTGACATTCTCATAATAATGTTCTCTATCACTCTCCATTAGAACTTTATGGTTACATTTTCATTCACTTCCATATTTTCATACAAGTAACCCTAGTATTGGTTATTTCTGGTAAACTAATTACATCCCTTTCTTTATTTTAAATGGGATGTTTTATTGACCACTTTTCCAATGTGGGATTACAATAAAGGGATTTGGAATAATCAAAACATAGTTACAAAACCCAAATTCCAAAAATTCTAGGACTAAATTTATTTCAGGGGATAATGTAACACCCAAGTCTTTCATGATATGCTTCTTTTTAAATAATTCAATAGCCGACGCTACACAAAACACCGAGTTCAAACACACCACAACCAATCAAACCTTCCATATCAGTAATTATTATGAATAACACTAACCAAAATTTGAATTATATATATATTAAATATAATTTTAAAATTAATATTATATTTCTTTTTATAAATAATATAACAACAAATTCAATTTTTTAGATAAAAGAAGTATTTCTCAAAAATGTTGTTTTACCACATTTTAATAGAAATTCATTTTTAAATCCAATATTTGAATTTTTTAAATATTATATTTGAAAAAAAAAACTTCTTCTATATAAGAGGGGAATAAAAATTTAGTTCAGATAAATGTTTGGTGTTTTTATGATAACATTTATATTTTAATGAGTAGTGAGAAATAATGCATTTTAATTCAAAAAAAATTTCCCATCTAAATTATATACATATATATATATATATATTATCATTAAAATTTGTTTTAAAGTGTAATTGGATTATGTTTTTATAATTTCATAGAAATTTTTCATTGTTATTTATTTCACACTGAAATTTGAAATAAACACAAGCCAATCTATTAATAGTTTTAACATTATAAAAACCTACTTTCTGATTTTAACAACCAGAATTAATTTTAAATTAATTTATGTGAATTCAGTGTTTTGAATTTTGAAAAATGGATTCCATTTTTTTTATCAGAAGTTCCAAATTGTGTAAATATGTTCCTCTTATTTTTGTACATTATGAATGGTAACTTTAGTAATTATTTTTGTTTAACATGGTTAATGGGTAAATCAGGTAAATTAGGGTAAAATATAATATTATAATAATATATAACTACCCTAACATATGTCTTAATCCTATTGGATGATATATGGCCGACCATGAGAATCCTTAATTCTATTTTAGGACCCCATTAAGTTACTTGGTTTTGATAATGACCTTTTTGCAATGATTAATTTAAATAAAACGAGAAATATAACATAAAAAAATATCTTCAAACTTAATCAATTTCAATTTATATATATATGTGTGTTATATAACTAAAAATAAATATTTATTGGAAATATAAAAATCTTTTCTACTTTGTGGTATTTTTGGTATAATTTTATGACATTAGATAAATAAATTTTATCATGATAGTATGATGATGTAGTGATTACATTTATAATGAATGATTGAAATAAATTATATTAAAATTATTAAAATAAATATTATTTTAGATTTTTTATTCGATAGATGATTTTTTGGAAAATATTGACATTTTATGGATTATTTAATTCTTTTTTCTCATTAATCAAGTTGTTATGACTTTAACAAAAATAAATTACTAAATAGTGTCTAAATTGATATAAATTAATTTTTAAAACAAACACTATTTTATTAAATGATATAATAGTCATAAAAATATATGATTCATCCATCTGACTTATATAATGTTTAAAATTTCATTAATTATCCACTTGAGGTTCTCTTGTCAATTTATAGTAACTATATTAACCCAATAGTATAAAAATAAAAGAATGCATGGTAAGAGTTAACTTTATAACTAAAGATTACAAACAAAATATATGGTTATATTAGTGATCTAAACACGTTTAAAACCTATTGGTTATTAAAATTTCAACCTATAATCAACTTATAATCAATATAAATTTTTTTTATCTATTACAAACTGAAAATAAATTTATAATAAATAAATATTTCAGGACATTCCTAAAGTGTCCCTCTCCGGTCCGATAAAAGGGCACTTCTCCATCACTTTTATGCACACCTCCAAATATGTTTGTCAAAGATGAAAAAAACTGAAACCTCCTCATTACTCCCCTAACATCATCTTAGGGTCCAACTTTTTAGAGAAAACCCATCTTATGTAGTCTTTTTGTGAAAATCAGAAGGAGAATCTCGAATAAGAGGTAATAATTTTATCCTTTCTTTCAAAGTTATTTTATTATTCTAATTCCTCTTCCTATGTTGTTACCATACTAAAATAATTACTCCACAATAAAATATATGTTGAGATGTTACTATTATAATGGTACAAAAACATTCCTCATTTTACCCATCCAATGAAAAAAATATCACGATACGTGCGTACTTACGGCTTACCGTCTCCACGCCGTGATGTAAACTGTTTTTCATGAATACATTATTTTGAATATTATATTAATGAATATAAATAACATAAATAATAAATATAACAATATATTATTTCCATAAAATTCATATTCCATCAAATTTCATACCATTTAACCATTAAGGAAATAATATCATCACTCGTGCGTACGTACGGCTTAACATCTCCACGTCACGAGAGACTATTCTTCCAGGTTCACTACCCAAATATTATTATAAAATATATATATATTATTAATATTAATGTAATATGTGACATAATAATGCTACTGGGATCATATATATATATATGTGTGTGTGTGTTTGTGTGGGTGTGTGTACATATGTTTCATCCACTTACTTCCATTCAATGTGATAATAAAGTGGAAATAATGTTCATGCGTACGTACGACATACCATCTAAGTGAATTGTGTATTCAATTTCATATATCAATCTATTATATTTAATTATATTGTGAATATATATGATATATAAATCATATTAAAAATTCTATAAGAGAGTAAATAATGCTCTATGTAATATTATCTAGAATAAAAAGCCAAAAAACAAATGATAAACAAAGCAATTATTACCTAAAATGTTGCATTAACATGGAAAAGTTAACAAATGGGTAAAATAAAAAAATGAATCATATATGATATCATAAATATTATTTTAATTCTGATATAACATAATAATATGTTTAAAATATATATATAGGATTTTGGGATAGGTACAAATAGTATCCAACCTATGGTAAGGTTTCATTTCAAAACCTCATTAACATCTGAGATTGTTTATGCGTAATTATTTTCTCAGACTTACTTATCTTCCATGTCCATGTTTCATAAAATTATTTTCAAAATTATTATATTTAAGGATTTATATAAGGGAATCTTTAACTAAATAATTTTTTTTAAATTTTTAAATATTTATTCTTCTAAATATTTAGCGTCAAAGTCCATGTTTTATAAATGATTTTAAGGATTTATTTATATGGACTTGAATATATTCAAATTTTAATTCGATTCAAAATTTTAAAAGTGGTACGAGAGAATTTGATTCAAAAATTTATTTTAAATTTATTTGATTATCCACTAAATGAGGATAATATTCATTGTTAATATATATAATATTTATGTGGTTTATTATTCATAAACCCCATTTTAGTGCATTTTATACTTTGAACATTATTTCACATTATGATTGTAATTCCCCATTTAAATGCACTATTATATAGTACATTTTTTGAACACATCCTAAAATAAAAAATGACCTTGATTTTATTTAAATATTTATTTTCAAGTATCTCATGCTAAAAGGAACAATTCATACTTTTTATGTATTTTAATATTCACTTTATAAGACCACCAAAATGGGATTTTATGGAAACACATTCTGGGCAATGTAAACTAGAAAATATCCCAATAAAATGACTGTATTGGCTAGGATACAAACCCAATGATTCTCAAAATTTATCTGATGATAGTGGAAATCATAGGGAACATTTCATTCAACAGTGGACAATGATAATTCAGATATTTGAATGTATTTTTAGGCAGGCCATTTTGGAGATAACCGACATATGGGTTGATCCAAGGGAGTTGAAATGAGCTATATTGGATGTTATTTCTCACTCCATTAATAACTAATCCCTTATTTTAATTGATAATTTTGGATTAATATCTTTAAACTCCTCTGTCCTTGTGGAATTTAAGGCCACACACATCAAGTGATAAAACGAACATTTAACTTGATGTTATCAAAACATTGATCCTTCAAATGTATAAGTGATTAGCACTAAATTGTGCAAGTATTAAACTAGTAAGTGATGATATTGTTTGATATTCTTAAATGATCCCATCTCAAATATAAGAAATTGAAATATTTGAAAAATGAAATCATCTAATCCACCCCAAGTGATAACCTAAGATCAACTCATTAATTTAAATTGATTTCACTTAAGAATCATAGAATTCACTTAAAAGAATCTTATATCAACCCATGTTGGCCAATTCATAGAAAAAACAATCCATATAATGTACTTCTCTGTAGGTTACTTCTTACGTCTTTGAGGATTTGATAACCAATGCTAAACTACAAGTGACCGCTTGACCCTAAAATCATGGGTCAGTTTGGGTGAGACCAAATTTTGGCACCATTGTCCGAGACCCAAGTAAGAAATATCAACACCCATTCTATTCACCCCCATTTATTATATTCTCATCCAAATTATCTTATCTTTTCCCTTTCTCATTTTTTTACTTTTGGCGCATGTCCACCTTCACTCGTGACCAATCAAACCATCTAGTTAGGGTGGATAGTTCTAGGGTTGGGGAGTAAAGAACTCAAAGGGAACTATTTCCATTATATCCTAATATTTATAATATTCTGGATTCAAAAAATGAGCCCATTTCAATGGAATATCTTCAAAAAAACCAACTCATAAATCTGGGTGGGAACCAAAATGGAAATTCAAAAGAGATAGCCCCAATCATGGGAATGAAGTCCATCGAACCGTGAATGACAACCTTACACCTACCTTGACCAATGCCCCCACATGAATTAGATACAATTACATAGGGGATGACTACTAAATCTTTAAACCCCATGTTCTAAACCACCTTCCCACATTCCATGGAATGGAGTCCGAGATGCCCTGCCATCTTGTCAAAGAGTTCAATGACATTATAGAAAACATGTGTCCCCCACATCAACTAGAATCAGCTAAGATGAGGTTATTTTCTTTTTCATTAAAAGATCGAGCTATAAATTGGCTAAACAATTTGAGACCATCATCCATCAAATCATGGGACCAATTATAAATAGAATTCTACAAAAAAACATTCCCCACTACAAAACAATTTCACTTAAAAAGGGCATCAATTTTTTTTTTGAAAAAGTGGGAGAGTCATTCTATGAAGAATGGGAGAGGTTCAAAGAGACCCTAAATAAGGTTCTACAACATTTTTTTGTATTCATGATCAAGTGAGAGTTTAATATGAAGGGTTTGACCCAGGGAACAAACAATTCATTGACATGATGTGTAATGGTACTTTTAAAAACAAAGTCCCAAATGATGCTTACGAGTATCTAGAAATACATGTTGAACAAAACAAAACCTAGGGAACATCACCATACTATGAAAATACACCCAAATATACTAGAATGCATACATGTTGTAAAGGAAAAATAATTAGGACTAAATTCATAGCACTCACTATGAATGTTGAATAGATAGTCCTTAAGAAAATCCATGAAATCCAAACTGTAGACCCCATTTGAATAATTTGTTAGAAACATGGTCACAAAACACACAACTCCCCAACAATTCCATCCATCGAGGATGTTCTTCTTGGAGGACCACCAGTGGAGGTCAGTACTATGAAAATTCATAATCAATAGTACCAAAACACATTCAATATAATGTATAATGACCATCCATGTTTCTGTTGGAAAGACAACCAATAACCTAGCCAACCCTAAGGACCAAACCATTAAACTACACAACATTCCCAAAATGATAACCAATTCCAACCATAACTAGCCCAATACCAACATCCTCTTGTCCAATACTAATAACTCATCCTGTAACCCATGCAAAAACCAATCCAAAAACCAAAGTATCCTCCTAGGTTAAACCAACCAGCACAAGCAACTACTCAATCTATCCCTCCTCCAATCCTTGAGTAGCTGTGTAAATAAATAGAGAAAATAAACTCAGAATTCTCATACCTTAATCATTAACTACAAACCATTAAAACCGGGAAGGAACCCATTCCAACTCAAGCGGTACCATCCTCAAATTTATGGGGTGAATCCAGTTAAACACAAAACTCTCATGAACAACTCAATGTAGTAACTATTTTATGAAGTGGGAAGTCCATTTAGAAACACGAACAAGCCATTACAAAACCATTAAAATCTTCAAAAACGCATTTAAATGATGATGAAACACCCATAGATTTGGAAACACCAAATAAGAATGTGAAGGAACTACAACCACACCAAACAATCAAACGGCCTGCTCCATTCCCTCAATGCATGAGAGGGAAATCTAAACCAGAACTGAATGAAACGTTAAGGGAAATCATCTCTCATGTTACTTAGAACTTACCCCTTCTAGATGAAATCCAAACCATTCCAGCATACTCAAAGTACCTTAAGGACTTGTGCACTATTAAAAGGAAAATTTCACATAAAAATAATGTCCTTTTGGCTCCTAATGTGATTACCAACATTTAAGGGACCATTCCTCCAAAGTTTAAAGATCCTGGATGTCCATACATCAATGTTGAGTTTGGAGAGAAAAAAGTTTTCAAAGACAATTGTGATCTGGGAGCTACTGTGAATATCCTTCCTTGTGCTGTGTATTGTCAATTAGAGCTCGAAGAACTCCGACCCACATCTGTCACTCTTCAACTTTCTAATCATAGTTTCTGAGATCCCAAGGGGATCATAAAGAATGGTTTGGTGAAAATTGAAAATTTCATTTACCTAGCTGACATAATTTTCCTTGAAATTCACCTAATCTTAGGTCCTAGGGAGAAAACCCCCATCATCCTTGGGCGTCCCTTATTAGCAACAATCAACTCATTCATCTGAGTCTAAAATGGGAATATGACAATAAACATAAAAAACATGAGTGTAGACTTAAAAATCTACAATGGAAACTCTCAATTTGTGGGTGATGAAGAGATCTATGAGGTTAATTGGATTAGTATTATAGTGAACTTGAGTAACCTCAAGGGATTACTGAAGGATGATTAAGTTGAGAAGAGATTGATTTTCTTTGTTCACATGAGGGAAATTAGTCTCCTTGGCTTGAATCTCTTTCAGATAGATCTCTTGATGGTTTTTTGAATCACCAATCAATGATACCATTGGAGAAATTGATAAGATTGTGTCCATACCCATTCATGACATTAATATGGCTAATTTAGTGGATGAAAATTTTGTTCACAATGAACCAATTATGTCAAGAAATATTAAAAAAGAAACTGAGGTCAATACAAAGTCCCATCTTTTTGTGGAAATTGATAACCTATCTGATCTTGATTTTAAGTTCATAACTTCATCACATTAGTATACGTTCTTAAGGGAAAATCGAGCTTTTCCGGTTGTCATTTATTCTTATCTTGAATCCAATTAAGAGATTATGCTTCTGGACATCCTAAGAATACATTAGAAAGAAATTAGATGGACCATTTATAATGTTCCATGGATTATCCAACTCATTGGAACTCATATGATTGTGCTTGAATATGAATCCAAACCATGACTTTAACCTCAATGGAGACTCAATCCAAATCTTATGGATGTGTTAAGAAAAGAACTTGTTAAGTTATTGAAAGCGGGTATCATCTACTCCAAATCTGAGAGTGAGTGGTTAAGACCTATTAAAGTTGTCTCAAAGAAAGCTGGAATCACTTTGATCATCAATGATGAGGGTGAACTTTTCCACATAAGGGTTAGTAGTGGATGGAGTGTCTTTATTGACTATATGAATAGTAACTCTTGTACCAAGAATTACCATTTCCCTTTTCCCTTTATTGATCAAGTCCTCAAGCGAGTGGCAGATCATCAATTCTATTGCTTCGATGATGGATTCTCAGGGTATAATCAAATCGAGGTCTCCTTAGAGGATCATGTAAAAAAACATTCACTTGTCTATTCAGAACATTTTCCTTCAAGAGCATGCCCTATGGGTTATGAAATTCCCCTAGTACCTTCCAGCAGTTCATGGTGGGAATCTTCTCGTACATGGTGGGGGATTGTTTAGAGGTCTTCATGGATGACTTCTTCATTTTTGGGGATACTTTTGAGGGATTCCTTATGAATGTTGAAAGGGTTTTTTTATGATGTGAGGATAAGAATTTCGTCATAAATTGGTAAAAATTCCATTTCATAGTAAACGAAAGACTAGTTCTAGGCCATTCGATATCTGGAAGAGGGATTAATGTTGTTAAAGCTAAGGTTGACATAATTTTTCAACTTCCCTCTCCTAAAATATTAAGGATGTGAGGACCTTCTTGGGACATGTTGGTTTCTATAGAATGTTCATTAGGAATTTCATCTCGATTTATCGACAAATTTGTGATCCATAGAAGAAAGATGCTCTATTATTATGGAAAAAAGGCTATGAGGAATAATTCTATGCACACAATTAAACTCTATTCTCTCCACCTACCATCCAATTTACAAATTGGAAACTACATTTTGAGCTCATATGTGAGGTGAGTGACTTCGATGTACGAGTAGTATTAGGACAACGGTGTGAGAAAACTGCATGTGTCAATGCTTATGAAATCAAATATTTAAATGATGAACAAATAAACAAAACCACCATAGAGAAAGAGTTTATTGATGTTGTCTTTTCCATATTGAATTTCAGGTCTTATATGTAAGGATAACCCATCATTGTCTTCACTATCCATTCCGCCCTGGAATACCTTTTCCCAAAACAAGATGGCATGACTTGATTGATTAGGTGGGTCCTTCTTCTTCAAGAGTTCGATTTCACCATTAAGGAAAAAATGGCGTTGAAAATTTTGTAGCTGGTAACCACTCTTGGATTGAACTCAAGGAGAACTCACATCACCTTTCTGTGACTGTTTCTTTTCCCGACGATCACCTTTATTCTATGAGTGATTTCACATGGATTGATGACATAACAAACCATTTGGTGACAGGTGACATTCCAAAATTCTTAGGGGCCCCATATAAGAATAAATCCCTTTCTAATTTCCAAAACTATGTGTTTGATGATCCTTAACGCTTCAAGTTTTGTCCTTATCAAATCATTAAAAGATGTTTTCCCGAGTCTGAGCAATAGTCCATTATAAAATTTTGTCATGGGGAGGCATGTAGAGGCCATTTATCTATAATGAAAATCTATCCAAAGATACCTAAAAGTTGTTTCTACTAGCCTATCCTCACTAAGTATTCCTTCCAATTTTGTAAAATTTTTCCTTAGTGTCAACAATTAGGATCTATTACCAAGAGGAATAAAATCCACTCCCTCCCATTCTGAACATTGAAATCATTGATTGTTGTGAAATTGATTTCATGGGACACTTCCAAAACTCTAGGGGATACCTCTACATCCTTTTAGTTTTTGATTATGTCTCGAAATGGGTCGAGGACATTCCAACAATGTCCAATGACCATCATGTTGTGATCCGATTTCTGAAAGAGCACATATTATCTCAATTTAGAATTCTTAGGTCCATAATCAGTGATCGAGGAACCCAGTTTTTCAACCTTCCATTCTTTTAACTCATGTCTATGTATGGGATTTCTCAAAAAGTTTCCAGTGCACATCATCCTCAAACCAATGGTTAATCTGAGTTAAAAAATAGGGTGATTAAGAAATGTTTTGAAAAAAATGTCAATCCCTCTAGGAAAGATTGGTTCGAGAAACTCTTGGATGCTCTTTGGGCATATTTTACATCATTCAAAACCATCCCTGGAATGTCACCATATAGGTTGGTTTATGGAAAATCATTCCATATACCTATTGAAATTTAGCATAATGCATTTTACGAAATCAAAAAAATAAATTTCAACATTTATTTAGCCGAAGAAAAGAAGAAATTATATCTTAATTAACATGAGGAACATAGGATGGAGGATTATGAAAATTCAAGGATAAATAAAGGTAGATTTCAAGACTACCAATCTAGGATAAACTAATTTAAACACTATGAACTAGGAAAATTTGTGCTCTTGTATAGTTTGAAACATCATTTGTAGCTATTAATGCTAAGGTCTAGATGGTCAGGACCATTCATAGTGCATCATGTGTACCCCCATGGGGAAATAGAGATCCAGGATCCCAAATATGGTCACATTTTCAAAGTCAATGGTCATCAGTTAAAACCATTAATTGAATCACCCAATAAACCGGAAACAGAGGATGAGTTAAAAAATCCAACCTATTAACCAGAAAAAAATGATAGATTTATGATCCTTGTCGGGCTAATGATGTTAAACAAAAGCACTGCATGTGATGTAACACGTGGTTTTCATGTTTCTAATATTTGGGAAACATATTTATTTTGAAAATAGGATTAATAAATCAATTTTTTATTAATATATATATATATATATATATCTACATATGATAGTACCATATACTATTGACCTATTCATCTACTATGAGTACAATTGGGTATGGAAGGGGAGCACCATATTCATCTGTGTCACGTGGTGTGATCCTTGAGTAATATCTTACCCATAAATTTAAAAAGAAGACAATGTATCATCAGTTTATTTTATATTTATGTGTTTTTAGTTTAAAATGAAAATATAATATATAATATATATATAAATATAAAACAACATGTCGTAGGTCATGGGGAAAACCCAAGCACAAATGGCGAAGCCACGAGGACTTGATCTCGGGGCCGAAGGGAGACAGGGGCCCACGCTTTCCACTGACCTATGGATTATAGTGATTCCTTCTTCTATAATTTTTTTATATATACTTATATTTTACTTATATATATTATTATTATTTTATTTTTTATGTGATACTTCTATAAGTTTTTGGTATACTAAAATAAATAGGTATGTTTTTTGTCTTTGTCTATTTTTAATTAAGTGAACCTCTTGAGGTTTCCATGGTTTCTAATTAAGTTTGTGAGTGGGAAGTATCGGCTATTGAGGTCAGAGAATTTAATAGGAAAATTAATTATATCTAGAACTTCCACAATTTTCTACCATCTTTCTCTTGGATTCCATGAGTGGCATAGAGATCAAAGGAATAATCAAGAGCATCATGAACATCAAATTCAAAAACCAGGTGACATAGTTCCATGTTAATTTATTCAAATTCCTTTTAGAACTCCTAAATTCTCCCTCTACCCCTTCTAAATTTTATTTTCTTCAATCATTGAGGACAATTCTATTTTATGTTTGGGGGAGATGAAAAAAAAAATTCTTTTGTGTGCAAAAAAATGATTTAGAAACAATTTTTTCCTTAATGGGGGAAATATTTATTTAACCCTGAACATGATAATACACATTTCACAATTTCAAACTGAATACCAAATAATTTAGCATGATCTGATTCTCATCTTAATCCATGTATAATTTAATGAGCTTAAATTTTGGAAAGTGTGGCTTCCCAAAGTGATATTTCATCATTTATATTTTCATCCAAATAAAAATAAATCACAACGCATGTCGTTTGGATAGTGGGGTATTAGTTTGAGTTCATGGGGCCCCCCAAATAAATATCATAGTTTTAGTGATAATTTTAGTTTTAATATGATTTTCAATTAAAAAATAAAATTGAAATAAAAAAACAATAAATTTTGGCGTATAACAATGAAATATCATAATTTATGGATTTCAGCACTTGGGGATCGTGACTCCATAGTTGTCTGGCCGAAAGTTAGTAATTTAATATCTATTTTTGGTAATATGACATTGTTTTTGACTGATTTAACTCAAGATGATTCCTGAGTATGTGGTTTTCACTTGGTGCCCTAAGATCTTTAATCCTGGTAGTCATCGGCAAAGTCTCGCTACATGGGTTGACTCAATTGAGTGCAATTTATATTTCCATGGAAAAATTTCAAACAAATCAATAAAAAATATACAAAAAAATTGAATACTCATCTTAATATTGAAATTTGATTCCACATAGTGCTTCCATTAATTTCACCTTGAATAAAAATGAACCTCCAAGTCTTTTGTGACACACAACACATCATTATTTTTTATTGAAATTCGTTAAAATGTGGTGATGAATTTCAAAAAAGGAATGGGATTGTGCTTGGGATATTCCTATGGGACTATCTTGATTTAAATGATTTTTATGGTTTGATAATTTTTTGGTATGAGGTATTTTAGTAAGCATTGTTTATTAAATTGTTTTTGAAAAATGAAATTCGAAGTTCATATTTTTGAGATTCCTTTTGCTCAGGATAAGAAAAAATCAAGTTGGGGGGGGGTGTGATTAACAACTTAATGAGGTTTATATTCATTGTTTATATATATAATATTCATCTTTTTTATTATTCATAAACATCATTTTAGTTCATTTTACACTTTGAACATTATTTGACAATATGACTGTAATTCCCCTTTAAAATGAACTATTACATGGTACATTTTTGAACACCTATTAAAAAAGAAAATGGATTTGATTTTATATTCAGGTATCTCACGCTACAATGAAAAATTCATACTTTTTATGTTTTTGAATATTCACATTGGAAGAGCTCCGAAATGGGCTATCATGGAAACACATTCTGAGCAAAGTAAACTGGACAGCAGCCCAATAAAAATATTTTAGAGGCCTTGATAAAAAACAAATGATTCGCAAACTTTAACTGAATATATAGGAAGTCAGGGGGAAAATTTCATTCAGTAGTGGAAAATGCTAATTCGGATGTTTGAATGAAGTTTCAGGTGGCACAAGTTGGAGATAATATTCAAGGCCAGATTATGCAGCTCAGAAAAATAGCCCACCATTTTACCCCTATCTCAAAAACCATAAAAACTTTTGGGCTGAAACATTATAGAAGGATAGTGGACATAATTCTATCCATTTTATTCTTATGTGGACCACTCTAAGCCTACCATACTCAAATGGGATGACTTTAAATATTAGAGTCTCTACCCGAGGCTCCCAAAATATTTATTTAATGTAGTGGTATTGGAAGTGGAAATTATCGAGGAAGGATTCTCTTGCGTGTAATACAAGCCAAGTCAGTGTTGTGTGTAATGAAAGATTCATTTGGTATTTTTTATAACATAATCCCAACATAATTAATTTATACATTGATGAAAATCAATACTCAATGGTACGTGAAATAAATTCTATCAAAGGAACCTGAAATTGTGTGCAACACAAGACAAGAATAGTGTCGTGTATACCGCAAGATAATATTTGTGTAGTGTACAACACAAGACATCGAATAAATTAAAAATAATATATGTTATAAATTCTCAGGGTGTTACAATGTATTCTATGTAGTTACATTTCATCAGCAGCTGAGGGAGATCACTTTAATGGTTTCTAGTTTGATGATGAATGATGGGGGTCTGAAACATGATTTCATTCCACCCAGAGTGGCCTAGTTTCAGGAAGTGGTTTTTAAGACTTATTAAGGAAGACACCTAAGAGAGATATGGAATATACAAAAGATCTCATTCCTAGGGTTGGGTGAGATTCAATTCTAACACACAAAATCGAAAACAAAGAGCATTCTGAGGTTAAGAATTAGTTGGAAGAGTGGTTGTTTAAGGGCTGTATATATCAAAATACGTTTCATTTGTGTTTTACTATTTAGTTTTCAAAGAATATTTAAGTAAATTTTCACTTATGTATTGACTAAAGAAAGTTGAATCGAGAAAAAATGAATATGAGGTATCCTCTTCTGTGTATCAGTGATATATTTGAATAGTTGGGACGAGCTGGTATTTTCTCAAATATTGAATTTATATCATGATTTCATCGGTTGATAGACTGTCCTATTAATATTATGAAGACTATATTCTGATATAGGTATTGACATTATGATTTCATTTTTATTCCATTAGGGTTGAAAAATTCTTCACCCGTGTTTCTGTAATTGAGGAATAGAATCTTCCACTCATACCTATAATAGCTTGTGGTATTTTTTAAAAAAAAAAATTGGTGTACAATAAGAATTATGAAGTTCATCCACAACAAAAAGACATCATACTCACTACAATGAGGGAGAATCATCTATATTACATGATTTCTAGGAGTGAATTCTGTATTGATCACTAACACCTCATGGGTCAATCATCTAGGAAGAAGGTGTGTTTTTGGACTAGGAAAAGTATTGAGTAGTGGTTTTTTCGGATAAGCATCGAATGATTTTCATTATCTGGAATTTTATAGTATTAGTGGGATATTATCAGAGGTTTAATTTGGACTTTTCCAATTTGTATGAAACAATTTCAGACTTTTCCAAGAATTGGATAATGTTTTTATGGTCCAGATCCTGTGAGAATGTTTTCCAAGATATTAACAAGAATTTGACTATAAGACCAATCTTGATCATAACTGAGACTGTTGAGGAGAAAATATTCTTTTGAGACACTTCTAGGATAAGTATTAGAGTAGTTTTATTGTAGAGAGATCTAGTTTTGGAATATATGTATAAGTATTTGAGGACATATGAATGGAACTACCCTATGAATGAAGTTGATTTTTATATAGTGGTTTATGATTTCATATATTGGTAAAATTATGACTTTATTAAAAAGTTTACTTTGTATATAGATCACTATAGCTTAATATATACCATTTCACATTGAGATTTGAATCTCTAGAAGCCAATGTAGCTTGAGTATATAATGTAATTTTATTTTGAGATAGCATATATATACTAGTGTAGGGAAATAGTTTTACTAGCTTGTTATGAAGGGAAACTCATACTAAGGTTGTTTAAGAGTCTAGTGCTTAGTGTAATAATGATGACTTTACTGGCTTAGATGATTATTGTGGTTCGGGAGAGTCAGAAGTGGATGAGTCTTGTATCAGTTTCAATGTTATCTATATTTTTTATCAGGATTGGTGACATGATGTATGAATATCCAGAGTGATTGGGATTGAGAAAAAACCTTGATGGTGGGGAGCCACCTTCCAACTTCACAATATATAAGGATGAGATCATCCATGTCATCAATCGTGTTGTTGTGCGTATGAGTATATGAGATGATCTATTGTGTGAATTTAATTACATGATATGGTTAATGCATCTAGGTGTGAAAAAATGTAATATGACTTATGATGATTTTTTTGGTGGTTGAGCATGAAATGGGAAAATGAAGGGTCCACGACATGATGCCACACCTATCAGTAGTAGAAGGTCGAGCATCAAGGAATGAGTAAAATCAAATAATATGTTGCAAAATCATATAACCCATATAAGTGAAACAGGTTTCATAAAAGACATGAAATCAAAGAATAAACTATTCAGAGAAAGAATATAAATGGAATAATTATATTATTTATTATAAAGAAATGAGTAACATAAACAAATGTCATCTTATATGGAAAATAATTTTAAAATGTCATTGAAAAACTTTTATATATGAAAATATACATCCTTATTTGCAAAATTACTCTAAAAAAATGTAACCATTAGAAATCCATTTTATTTTTAAATACATTGATAACATAGAATTAAGGATTGAAATCATGTTGGAAACTTTTTTTCCTTGATATCTTATGAATGTAACATTAAAATAGTTTTTGAAAATATTTCATTTATTACATATAAGATTCAACACATTCTAAACACCATTTCTATAGAAGATACATTGAAAACATATAAATAAATATTTAAAACATTTTGTAAATCATTTCATTAAAGATACTTTTATAACTTATCAATAAACCTTGAAATCATTTTGAAACCCATTTTATTAAAAATAACAATGATAAATTATAAAGAACGATTTTCAAAAAATAAATCATTTATTAATTTATTTTTACCTATAACGTATCTACAAATATCATTATAATATTGTCTTGAAAACACTTTTCAAATCATCGTTTTGAAATAATATAGATTTTTATCCAAAGAGTGAGATACAATAATGTTTTTTCATAAAAACATTTTCTTAATTATCATAAGTACCATATAGTGGAAAAAGGGAACTAATACATGGATATATCATGATTAAATAGATGATAAGGAATCTCATGTTTCTTATTGAGTTATGAATCATTATATTTCATCAAAGTAAGAAAAATCATTAATTGTCTCGAAAATCCATGATATTGTTTCAACAAACTCTTTCTACATGGTTACTTGGGATTATAATCTTCATGTAAGATAATTAAATTACATGAATCCTAAATTATCTTGAAAATAATTATATTGATCATATTAAATGTCAATTGGAATCACATACACCCCATTAACGAACATGTCTCCATAACAGAACATGTGTCTCAAAGAGAAAATTTTGAGACCAAACTACTTTACCTGTTTGGTAACATTTGAAACATTAAACCCATGAAATAAAGTTCATATAATTGATATGTAAATACCTAATATTTTAACTATAATAATTATATTATAAATTGACTATATTTATACACCCCACACAAAAATAATGTCTGCTTAATAAAGATAGTATCTCAAGGAAATAAAAAGTGAGATGAAACCCCCTTTCCTTGTTTCTTGACTGTTATCGCACTCCTTCAAAATACATGTATAATAAATATGAATTTAATATAAATGATTTATAGAAGCATATTATTTTATCTAATACCATATATGGATATTTTATGACTTTATATTTCCTTCTTGTTTGCAATTTCAGGTTAAGGATACACTTCAAGAAAAATTCCAATTGTTTTTTTCTTGTGTCTTAATTTATTTTATCATTGATCTATATACTTATATCATGATTTTAAGAATTTAACCCATGATTTAAATAAAAATTTTTATTCAATATATTATTATTATAATAATCTATATAATATAGAAGTATTAAATGGAATTCCCAGTTCATGGTGATAGTAATCCTTATGTACACACGAACGCTGCTTTGGTTTTTTATTGTCATATTAGATGAAACAATGTACATGACATATATATAGATATATATAATTATAAAATTATAATTATTATACCATAAATATAATATATTTTCAAAAACCCCATCCTTAGTACATTCCATTAGCGTGTGAATAAACAACATCGCTTTAAGGGGGCAGTAGTCCATATTTTGTCAAAAAAAATAATCATATTTACACCAAATGGAATGTAAAAATATACGTGTTATAAAAGTAACAAAGTATAATAATGAAATATTTAATATAATATGTTACATATATTAACATTTCTTCATCATAATGTTCACCTTGAGAGGAGGTAAAGGAAAAAATGGACAATCATTATTTAGTGAGGTGGTTGTTCGTCGTACAATAAATAATATGGTTGCTACCCATTTCATGGATGTGTGTGCATGTGTAGGTAAAAACATGACCATAATAATTCATAATATTTTTAAGATAATTTTTTTATACATGAATGGAATAAAGAGTGTTGAGGGGTGGATAATGAAAATAAACAAAAGGAAATTAAGAGAAGACATTACCTCTTAATCGGGTAACACCTTTTGGTTTGTAGAACAAGTATTCCATGGATTTCTTCCTAAATAAGGAGATAAATCTAGGGGAAGGTATGGATGTTGTGAATTTTGTTTTTATGATTTGGGCTGAGCCCAATAGTTTTGAGTGGTGTGAAAAAGGGGGAGATGTGGTGGTCTTTTATAGGCAATGAAAAGGACTCACTTGGAATTTTTAAAAACAATTTAGGTGAACACATGTTATTACCTAAAAAAGTTATAAAAACCCAAAAAAATAAAGAATAGAAGGTTTGTTGACGAATAATGGATAGAAAATGGGTTTTGTAAAGGTGAATAGGTTATTTGGGCCTGGAAGAGTATGGTTTTTTACCTAATTAAACTTATGTTGACCCTAATCACTATGATTAATTTTAATTACTTTTACAAATTTTTTAGTCAAAAATTAATAAGATATAATTATACTCTAAATATTATATTGATTATAATAGATTATTTACATTTTTATAAATTCAATTTACATCTGGGAAAAAATTACAATTAATACTAACCCCCAAAACATGATGATATAACGGGATTTTAATGTAACTTTTTTTCATAAGTCTTTTATGTTTTCATTTTTAATTTCAAAGAGAAATTTGTTATAATTACATAAATTTTTATTAATAAAATCATAATTGATAAAATTTTTCCTTAAAAAAATCTAATTTATAATTATACATTATTAATTATTTAAATGAAAAGGTATTTATTAAATGAAATGTAGCATTTTTAACTATTCATCAAAAAATGATGTTTCTTAGAAAAGACACAAAAATTCACTCTAATCTAATTTCAGAAATCCAAATAAAAAATGATGTTTATTTTTTCAAAATTTCCTAGAAAGAAATTACAAGAAATTCACTAGAAGAAATAGTATTTTTAAATTTATAAAGACTTTACAAAAAATTATATTTTTCATTATATATATTAATTCTTTATATAAAACCATTATAATAATATTAGAAAAGTATTTACTAAAATTAAAATTTCTATGTCTAATTTCAAGGTTCTAACTATCTCTTTTAAATAATTATAAAAAATGATGCTTCTTAGACACTCAATATTCCATATCACATAAGCCAAGTCGGTGTCGTGTGTAGAAGATTCCAAGTTAGTGCTACATGTAGTGGAAGCCAAGTCAGTGTTCTATAGAGTGAAATCCATGTTTGTGTCATGTGAATGTAATGTCTGACATAGTGACATAGTATATATGTATATATATATATATATATATATATATATATATATATATATCTATTTCTAGTTTCACATGATATAAAAAAAATGGAAAATATAAATTAATTCAAAAATAAATATATCACAAAATATCATGGTGTTACATTGTAACCCACTTAAAATTATTTTTTCCTACAATGTTCATCTAAGATACAAAAGGGTTGTAACTTGAAGGATTCATTCCTAAAAACCCACATCGTAATAATAAATATGAAAACACCACTTAAAAGGGAATTTCAGAACTATAATGGTTACCCAAAGTAACACATAAAGAGATACCCACATAGGATAACATAGGTGGAAAGTGAAAACAAGGACATGGAATATAAATATTGCCATCATTTTCTAATAAATATTGATAGGGAAAAATATTAGGATAATGTTAATAATCACAAATCCATAAATCATTGATGAGCTAAGGGGACTTCTGATTAATTGGAAATGAATGCACTTGGAAACTTTGTTAGATATAAGGTACTTTTTCCTAAAGTTAAATAATTTTTTTGAAAGGATATACTTTCATGATTTCATGGAAATGTCACCCTTTATATTTCATTGATCCACTTCCCATCATTCTCTAAAAATATATCTGAATTTTTCATTCCAAAAGTACTTAGATGTCATGAGACCCATGAAATGTCATCTTATCAGTTATCATCAACAAAAACAACTTCGAATGGGATATCAAATATACATAAATAATCATATGGAGATATCACACTTTAATATTAAGGACTTCCTAAAAAATTTAACTTAAACATTTCATCAATGTATAACCCTAAAACTCCTCTGATTGAAGAAAATTCAATTCTTTATAATGAATTTCATGAAATCACATTAAAATTAATCCCCCATATATCACAATGTACCATATGGTTTTCAAATTACAAACATGTGAATAACCTCATTGTATATTCCCTTGAAACATGGTAACAACCTTCATTACCATAAAACCTTTTTAAAAACATTCATGCTTACTTATTCAAAAAATAACAGGATATGCCCATTAAATCGAAGAAGTTGTAAACATCTTCCTCAATGACATAGAACACTTTATAAATAATAATTTATAGGGTAATCAATTCTATCCAATTTACTTATTCATATCCATCATATTATTATCCAAAAAAAATTATCTCAATGTTAGTCATTAATTAATGGTTACCTTCCCTCAACCAAAATATCACATTTTCATGAAATCAATTTTCTATGTATTTATCACCATATACCATGTACTTTTCAATACATAATTAATACTTATACAATAAATACTTATATATTTCATGATTCAAATTACATGATTTCTGAATTTGAAAAAATAAATTCTTCATTCATCCAACATTATTCTTAAAACATTACATAAGCTTCGTCAACATATTCCTTAATACCTATTTCTTAGAATATTAAATATAAATATTATCTTTTGGTTAATCAACATAAATATAAAAATTATTCTTTATTTTATTGTAATAAATACTAGAATAAAAGTATATACCTTTAATATGTCATGTGTGATCTCTATATATTCATATTTATCACTAATACTCTTACCCCTTCCACATTCTCTTTAGGAAATTTACACTTGGAAAAATGATTTTCAGAATGACCATACTTTTCACATATGAAACATTAAATGCTAACCATGTTGTTTTTTTAAGAAGTGTGGAGACATGATCTGGTTTCCCAGTTCATGACTCCAAAGGAATTTATTAAAAAAGCAAGAAATACAGTACAAACACGAGGTGGTAAGTGGTTACACCAATAGGGGATTAGAGGGGGTACAAATGACAAACCAAGAACATGATTTTCAACTGAAAACACCACAAAATATCAATAAAAAATCAAGACAGAAGTGGCATACTGATAACCATCCTTCAAGGAAATGCATTTCCAATGTGAGAGTCCTGCACTGTCCAAGGAATGTGAAATCAGGGAATTCTGGATAGGTAGCATGGCAAAATTCCCCAAGCTTCACCAGGAAGGCTCCCCATATGGTCCCCCATTCCAGGCCTACACTTTCAACAAAACAATGAAACCATGAATGGATTTCATCAATGAAATATATCAAAGTATTTTAGTAAGCGCAAGAGTCCAACGAAATTGAGAAAAAGACTCTAGGATAACACCAAGGGGGCATAAGTAGACCAGATGTCTGAATTTCTGAGTTGAATAAGAAACCATTCTTCAGAAAAAACTAACTGAAAAATTCTACATGTGAAAAACTCCCTATCCAATCCAGTGAAGACACCCAGATCACCAAACCCAGCTTTCCAGGCATGCTTCCAGGGGATCCAGAGATAAAAAGCGATCTTTGATCGATGCAGGTTGATCGTAAAAACCCGGCCAACATAGAAACTATAATCAGAGAAAAATAAGTTAAATCAGTAGATCCTAAAAACACCAAATCAGAATAGATCAATAGATCAATGATTTCCTTTAAAATAGCCTCAGTATCTCATAAATAGTCCTAAACTCAAAATAAAATCAACAGAGCAGAAAAGTCCCAATCATCTATTATGATGAAGAAGAAAGCAGCAAAAAGGTTGAATCAAACCACCACCAGCAAACCTCAAAGGACCTTGCAAAATCTATCTTCTAATAACCAATCATACAAGTTCAAAAAATATTACAAATCATGGAGAAGAAAGGTAGATGAAACCAGAAATCCAGAACAGAGCCTTCCAAGGAGGAGCGACATCATTATACATATAGTCCTCAGATGAAATAAATAGGAGAAAAGTGTAGTGATGCTATCAATCAAAAATGATACAAATAGTAGAGGCTCTCAAAGAAACATTAGGGGTGTTTTTTAAACTCTCTCTTCATTATATCATTAAAAGTTTCTTGTTTAATAACAAGGTAAGTTTCTTTTTAAATCTCTCCTTTTCTAAAGGAATTATACAAAATTTCATCTCTAAGTTTTACCGAATATTCATGATCTTCACAACCGGGCACATTCTGCTTCTCAACCCCTTCAACATGTTTCTTGTCTTCTACGTGTTGAGTTGTGTCGGGGGGTGGGAATTCCCTTCTTGTGATGTCAAAAGATCCCGTGATTATAGTTCTTTAAATTTTGGATTAATCTATGCGTTTCCTTGTTTTTTTGGGGTTGGGGGTGATAAACCCATCTGCATCAACAATTTTATTTTTTCCTTTCCTGGCCATGGATCTCATATATTATTCCTCAATATGAGTAGATTTATCTTCTTCATTTGGTGAATCACTACTTTCAGATGGATCATAACTCTCATTTTCAACATCCTGTTGAGTAACATCCAACAATTGCACTCTAGGTATCACCTCAAGAGGAGTGGGAGGACTTTGATGACTATTTTCTGCCACAACTAGAGGTAAAATATCCTTGGAAGAGAGGTCACCCATTTCTGTAGTGGTATTTATTTTACCCATCTGTGGAGGAATATTGTCCCTAGGTGTTGATAGCTCATTCGGAGGCCTGAGGATATCCATGATGTTTTTGATCAAAGTGCTATCAACAGGTTTATCATCTAAGATCCTTTCTGAGTCAGTTTTTGGCATCCAAATTGAATTGGAACGAGGTTGGGGGTTCAAATCATTGGGATCACATTCCTCCATTGAATGACCAATTTTGAAATAGCATTTACAGTATGGAGGAACATTTTCAAAAAAACCTATTGGATGAATCCTTTATCCCCATTTTGAATCCAGAAACGAGATGGAAAATCTTGTGAGATATCGACCTCAGTGCAAATCCTAGCTACTGAAGGTCTAGATATGTTTAAGGTAGTTGTATATAATCTAATCAGGAGTCCAAAAAGACCAGAAAGTGTAGAAATAGCACGCTGCTTAAACAGATGTAAGGGTAAACCTGGGAAACCTATCTAGATAGGTACAATGGGGGGCTCAGAACCAATGTCTAACTCCAGAGACCACTTGAAGACCTTCATAGCAGACCCCCCAAAGTACCAGGATCATCGAATCCAGAATCTATAATAGTCAGTGTCTGAAGAGAACCGAAATACGACATTCAAGGAATTCAGAAGCCCAATTTGAAAATTAGTGATGCTAATTTTCACGAGGGTTTTGCGTAGAAAGAACAAGGAAGAGAGATTCTTGATAAAGATACCTACAAGTACAAATCTAAGATCCGAAGAATGAGCATATACCTTATATTTTGAGAATGAAATCTCTGATAGACCTCTGTGTCTATAGGTTTTTGGAGAAATATTGTCGTAGGTATTCAATTCTGCGCATGGGATTCTACCAGCTACAACATCCGCGAACGATCTCCCATCCTGGATCCCTTGATCGACACTGTTAGGGTTCACGTTTCGAGCATCCCGGAGCGACATCCTCGTCTGATACTACTAACCATGTTCTTTCTAGTTATCTATATTGACTAAAACAATAAAGCATAGAGTGAGGAACATTTATCTTTTTGGGGTATCCTATAATCATGAAAAAATAAATATAGGGTGACTAAATAATTTCTCCTTCTTCTTAAATATATGACAACTTAATATTATCATAGGTTATTCATAGTAATCCTCTATTCAAATCCATCATTATGGTTCATAAAGAGTTTGTGAATTATTAAATAATATAACTCTAGAGTGTCAAACCAGGTGTGCAACTAGGCTTGTTGTCATGTACCATATTACCTTGAGTTAGGCCTAGAAAATCGTATCAGATTTGTTACCCAAGGTACTTTTGTGCAAAAACCACATCCAATTGAAGTTTCTAGATAGATATTTATTTATAGGATACCACTCACTCTATTCTTTACCAAATTCTAGTATATTTTCTTAAATGTTAACTCATCCTTATAATTATCCCTGAATACATCACTATGAATATCCTTTGAAATATATATACGGATCTCACTAACGTTTTATCATCCTAGTTTCCAAACAATGACTAAAACTTTCCATTGATACCAACTATAAAGACCCAGAATTTACATATATAGATATTACGTAATTTTAGAAGAATATTAAGTATATTTAAAATATAAATAATCACGAAACATAATATTATAGTGTCTTTGGAATCTTGAGAAAAAATCATCTATCCTGGGGATATATCTGCAACATTTTCCACAAATATCTATATCATTGGTACTTCTACCAAAAGCATTTCTTTATAACATACGGAAAGTAAAAAAAGAAATTGGGGAGCTAAGATTGTTAGTAAGGGTAATTAAAGGAAATGTGTAAGTATAACATGAACAAAAGGTTATGGAATTTGAGAATAACATATGAATATAATACCATTCATATCAGATATCATAATAAAAATTGGGAGTTCACATGTCATGAATCGTAGGAAAATAATGAACATAAACCATGTAATCATTATATTCGAATAAAACATGGAATTATGAAAATCACATAAGCATATATGAACCCTATGTCAAGGAATCATACCAAGTCCTTTGTAATTTTTTAATCTTGGGTTAATCATCCTTGTTACTACTTTGGGATTAGGGTGGCCTTCCATGTACAATTTTATTTTCGGTTTGAGATATCCTTTTATATACCCTATTATTTCAGACATGGATATCCTCATGTTTCCCATCTTGGTTTGGGATGGGGGTGTCCTCTTGTATACCCTCTTATTTTAGGATTGGGATGTCCTATTGTTATCCTCTTATTTCGAGAATGATATTTCATCATATGTACCCTCTTTTTTTGGGTTTGGTATTTCCTCACATATACCTACTTGTTTCATAATAGGTATTCCTTCCTCTTTACCCTTCTTTATCATAATAAATTTATCCTTACCTAATTCATTAAAGGGAGACATAGGTACCACACATCACATAATGAAATCATACATATTTTTCTGAAAAAATAAACCATCAATTCATAACACATTAAAAGAGATGGGTTTTATAAAACTCAAATCATAACCCAAGAAATGAAATGGGTAACATTAACATTATTTCGCATAATAACCTATAAAAAATATATAGGTTTTATAATCATTTAATGGAAGTATAAACTATTAAGAGAAGCGGTTTTCCAAAGCATATAACCCATGGATGTGAAATGGGCTTCATAAACATCAGGGCATCAAATCATAATCCATTCATAGAAGGAATATGAATGGTGCCTTTAGATCATATCGTATAAAATAATGAGAAACATCCCTGAATGTAATCTTAAATGGAAAATAATTTTAATATAACTTTCAAAAAAATTAATGATGAAAATATCCTTTATTCATTTATTTTTTAAATAATATAACCTTTTGAAGACAACTTCCATAAAAAATAATTAAAAAACATAGAATAAAGGATTAAAATCAATTTGAAAATCATTTTTCTTCAAAACTAATGAAAGAAACATGGAAACAATATGTAACGCTATTACATGATAACATATAATATTCCAAAAAATTAAAAACGTTTATCATTGAAAAAACATTGTAAATTTAGAAAAAAATATTGAAACTGTTTTTATAACCATTTTATTAATGATACTATGTAAACATATAATGAAATCTAGAAAACATTTTGAAAACCATTTCTTATCAAATAAAAATTAAAACATATAATAAAGGATTTTAAAACTATAAAAAGTTTAAAAAATATGTTCTCCCAAAAATTATTATTCAATTATCAATTAAATACCTTTTCAATATCTTTTGTGAATTCATGGTTTTGAAATAAAACAGTTTTCTGACCGAAGAGAGAGATACAATCATATTTTTCTAAAAAACCTTTTCTTAATTATATTAAGTAAGAAAAATTTGAAAAATGGATATAAAACATGTATATATCATTATTAAATATAGGATATGTAATATCATTAGTGTTCTTGAGATATGGATCATAATTGTTCATCAATGGAGGCATAATCAATTAAAATCTCAAAATTTGATGAAATTGTTTCAATGAACTCTTTCCACTTCATTGAATGGGATCATACTCTTTATTTAATAAAATGTAATTACCTAAAGCATAAAATTTCATGAAAATGAAGATATTAATTATATAAAATTTCCATGTGAGTCAAATACACCTTGTAAATGAACATTGGTGCGTAACAAAACATGTACCTCAAAGAAGGAAATTTGAGTCAAAACAAATTTACCTATTTTTTAACTTTTGAAACATTATCCCCATGAGATAAAGATCATATAATGGAAATTTAAATCCCCATATATTTATGTATAACAATAATATAATACATAAATGATAAGTATACACACCGTATAAAAAGATTATGTGGTGAATAAAGAATGTTTCTCACGGAAATAAAAAGTGAGATGAAATCCCCTCACCATAGGTCTTAACTCTCATTATACCTATTGAAATATACTTTTTAATAAATATTAATTTATTTTACCAATTTTACAGAGTCATATTACTATATATAATACCATATATGGATATAATATTTCGTTATATTACCCACTTGTTTGTAATTCAATGTTAAGTTTACTCTTCGGGTAATATTCGCCTCGTTTTTCACTTATGTCATAATTAGTGATATCATTTTTCCTTATACATATATTATGATTTAAAAAATGTAAAAAAAATAAAAAAATAAAAATTATATTCATTATAATATTATTATAATAATCAATAGAATATTTATATATTAAATGGAATACAACGTTCATAAAGGCGGTAAGCCATACGTATATATGAACGTTGTTTCGGGGTTTTATTGTCGCATTGAAAGAATAAATCTAAATGAAATATGTGTATATATATTTATAAATATAATTATTAAAGTATAATAGAAATATAATATATTTCATTTATGTTCACTAAATCCATCATTAATATATTCCATGTAGTGTGTGAATGAATCACATCGCTTTGAGGGGGCGGTTGTCCACACATCCTCAAATGAAATTATCGTATTTAAAAAAATGGAATTTAAATAGATATGTGTTATAAAATGAATAAATAATATTAAATAAGTAATAAATATAATATATGAAATATTTATTCAATTTTTAAATAATTATTTCAACCATTAGAGGCGTAAAAGGAAAAATGAACAATCATCATTTAGTGAGGAGGTTGTTCACCGCACAACAAACAGTATGTTCATTTCCAATTAGATGGATGTGTGTGTAAGTGTAGGTAAAAACATTAGCAGAAAAACATACTAGTATATTTAATATTCTGGTGTTGTTATAAAATCATTAAATAATGAGAGTGGATTGGTGGAGAAAGAAAATAAATGAAAGGATCTTGAGGGAAGATGTGGCCTCAAAATTGGGTAACTCCTTATAGTTTGTGACAAAAGGATTCCTTATATTTATTTCTAAAAAAGTAGAGGACTATATGAGGATGGGGGGGATTATTTGAAGTGTATTGGGTAGATCTTGGAAGTTCATATGATCTTTGAGTAGTGTGATGAAGAGGGAGAGGTGGTGTCCATTTATAGGGAAGGGAAATTACTCACTTGGATTTTTGGAAATCAAGTTAGGTGTGAACTTGTTCTCAACATAAGTAATACCAAAAAAATATTAATAATGGATGTTTTATGGAAAAAATATTTATATCAAATGGGTTTTATAAAATTATCTTTCTCACTTGATCTCCGATTATTCTGCTTTAGTACCAAAGTAAGATTAATTTGACCATAATCGTTGTGACTAATTTTAACTACCCTTTCTAAAAATTATGGTCAAAATTTAACATGATATAATTATAATATTACTATTTTATATATTACAGTGATGCATTTCCATTTTTCAAAATTCATTTCACAAAATCAGGAAAAATAAGATTGATGCTAATCCCATAGATGGGACGATATAACTTGGTTTTAAGGGAGAAAAATGTTCAAATGTTTTATATGTTTTTATAATAAATTACATTTTGAAATTGATTATAATGAGATAATTTTTATAAATAGATGTATAACTGTAAAAAATGTCCTTCAAGGAAATTTAATGCATAAAATTATTTAAATAATTATTTAAATTAAAATGATTCAATTAACTAAAATGAAATAATTTTCACTATTAATAAAAAAATATGCTTCTCAGAAAAATAACAAAAGTCCACCCTAAAACTATTGGGCTCAGCCCAAATCATAAAAACAAAATTCACAACATCCATACCTTCCCCTAGATTTATCTCCTTATTTAGGAAGAAATCCATGGAATACTTGTTCTACAAACCAAAAGGTGTTACCCAATTAAGAGGTAATGTCTTCTCTTAATTTCCTTTTGTTTATTTTCATTCTCCACCCCTCAACACTCTTTATTCCATTCATGTATAAAAAAATTATCTTAAAAATATTATGAATTATTATGGTCATGTTTTTACCTAGACATGCACACACATCCATGAAATGGGTAGCAACCATATTATTTATTGTACGACGAACAACCACCTCACTAAATAATGATTGTCCATTTTTTCCTTTACCTCCTCTCAAGGTGAACATTATGATGAAGATATGTTAATATATGTAACATATTATATTAAATATTTCATTATTATACTTTGTTACTTTTATAACACGTATATTTTTACATTCCATTTGGTGTAAATATGATTATTTTTTTTGACAAAATATGGACTACTGCCCCCTTAAAGCGATGTTGTTTATTCACACGCTAATGGAATGTACTAAGGATGGGGTTTTTGAAAATAGATTATATTTATGGTATAATAATTATAATTTTATAATTATATATATCTATATATATGTCATGTACATTGTTTCATCTAATATGACAATAAAAAACCAAAGCAGCGTTCGTGTGTACATAAGGATTACTATCACCATGAACTGGGAATTCCATTTAATACTTCTATATTATATAGATTATTATAATAATAATATATTGAATAAAATTTTTTTTTACATCATGGGTTAAATTCTTAAAATCATGATATAAGTATATAGATCAATGATAAAATAAATTAAGACACAAGAAAAAAACAATTGGAATTTTTCTTGAAGTGTATCCTTAACCTGAAATTGCAAACAAGAAGGAAATATAAAGTCATAAAATATCCATATATGGTATTAGATAAAATAATATGCTTCTATAAATCATTTATAATAAATTCATATTTATTATACATGTATTTTGAAGGAGTGCGATAACAGTCAAGAAACAAGGAAAGGGGGTTTCATCTCACTTTTTATTTCCTTGAGATACTATCTTTATTAAGAAGACATTATTTTTGTGTGGGGTGTATAAATATAGTCAATTTATAATATAATTATTATAGTTAAAATATTAGGTATTTACATATCAATTATATGAACTTTATTTCATGGGTTTAATGTTTCAAATGTTACCAAACAGGTAAAGTAGTTTGGTCTCAAAATTTTCTCTTTGAGACACATGTTCTGTTATGGAGACATGTTCGTTAATGAGGTGTATGTGATTCCAATTGACATTTAATATGATCAATATAATTATTTTCAAGATAATTTAGGATTCATGTAATTTAATTATCTTACATGAAGATTATAATCCCAAGTAACCATGTAGAAAGAGTTTGTTGAAACAATATCATGGATTTTCGAGACAATTAATGATTTTTCTTACTTTGATGAAATATAATGATTCATAACTCAATAAGAAACATGAGATTACTTATCATCTATTTAATCATGATATATCCATGTATTAGTTCCCTTTTTCCACTATATGGTACTTATGATAATTAAGAAAATGTTTTTATGAAAAAACATTATTGTATCTCACTCTTTGGATAAAAATCTATATTATTTCAAAACGATGATTTGAAAAGTGTTTTCAAGACAATATTATAATGATATTTGTAGATACGTTATAGGTAAAAATAAATTAATAAATGATTTATTTTTTGAAAATCGTTCTTTATAATTTATCATTGTTATTTTTAATAAAATGGGTTTCAAAATGATTTCAAGGTTTATTGATAAGTTATAAAAGTATCTTTAATGAAATGATTTACAAAATGTTTTAAATATTTATTTATATGTTTTCAATGTATCTTCTATAGAAATAGTGTTTAGAATGTGTTGAATCTTATATTTAATAAATGAAATATTTTCACAAACTATTTTAATGTTACATTCATAAGATATCAAGGAAAAAAAGTTTCCAACATGATTTCAATCCTTAATTCTATGTTATTAATGTATTTAAAAATAAAATGGATTTCTAATGGTTACATTTTTTTAGAGTAATTTTGCAAATAAGGATGTATATTTTCATATATAAAAGTTTTTCAATGACATTTCAAAATTATTTTCCATATAAGATGACATTTGTTTATGTTACTCATTTCTTTATAATAAATAATATAATTATTCCATTTATATTCTTTCTCTGAATAATTTATTCTTTGATTTCATGTCTTTTATGAAACCTGTTTCACTTATATGGGTTATATGATTTTGCAACATATTATTTGATTTTACTCATTCCTTGATGCTCGACCTTCTACTACTGATAGGTGTGGCATCATGTCGTGGACCCTTCATTTTCCCATTTCATGCTCAACCACCAAAAAAATCATCATAAGTCATATTACATTTTTTCACACCTAGATGCATTAACCATATCATGTAATTAAATTCACACAATAGATCATCTCATATACTCATACGCACAACAACACGATTGATGACATGGATGATCTCATCCTTATATATTGTGCAGTTGGAAGGTGGCTCCCCACCATCAAGGTTTTTTCTCAATCCCAATCACTCTGGATATTCATACATCATGTCACCAATCCTGATAAAAAATATAGATAACATTGAAACTGATACAAGACTCATCCACTTCTGACTCTCCCGAACCACAATAATCATCTAAGCCAGTAAAGTCATCATTATTACACTAAGCACTAGACTCCTAAACAACCTTAGTATGAGTTTCCCTTCATAACAAGCTAGTAAAACTATTTCCCTACACTAGTATATATATGCTATCTCAAAATAAAATTACATTATATACTCAAGCTATATTGGCTTCTAGAGATTCAAATCTCAATGTGAAATGGTATATATTAAGCTATAGTGATCTATATACAAAGTAAACGTTTTAATAAAGTCATAATTTTACCAATACATGAAATCATAAACCACTATATAAAAATCAACTTCATTCATAGGGTAGTTCCATTCATATGTCCTCAAATACTTATACATATATTCCAAAACTATATCTCTCTACAATAAAACTACTCTAATACTTATCCTAGAAGTGTCTCAAAAGAATATTTTCTCCTCAACAGTCTCAGTTATGATCAAGATTGGTCTTATAGTCAAATTCTTGTTAATATCTTGGAAAACATTCTCACAGGATCTAGACCATAAAAACATTATCCAATTCTTGGAAAAGTCTGAAATTGTTTCATACAAATTGGAAAATTCCAAATTAAACCTCTGATAATATCCCACTAATACTATAAAATTCCAGATAATGAAAATCATTCAATGCTTATCCGAAAAAACCACTACCCAATACTTTTCCTAGTCCAAAAACACACCTTCTTCCTAGATGATTGACCCATGAGGTGTTAGTGATCAATCCAGAATTCACTCCTAGAAATCATGTAATATAGATGATTCTCCCTCATTGTAGTGAGTATGATGTCTTTTTGTTGTGGATGAACTTCATAATTCTTATTGTACACCAATTTTTTTTAAAAAAAAATACCACAAGCTATTATAGGTATGAGTGGAAGATTCTATTCCTCAATTACAGAAACACGGGTGAAGAATTTTTCAACCCTAATGGAATAAAAATGAAATCATAATGTCAATACCTATATCTGAATATAGTCTTCATAATATTAATAGGACAGTCTATCAACCGATGAAATCATGATATAAATTCAATATTTGAGAAAATACCAGCTCGTCCCAACTATTCAAATATATCACTGATAAACAGAAGAGGATACCTCATATTCATTGTTTCTCGATTCAACTTTCTTTAGTCAATACATAAGTGAAAATTTACTTAAATATTCTTTGAAAACTAAATAGTAAAACATAAATGAAACGTATTTTGATATATACAGCCCTTAAACAACCACTCTTCCAACTAATTCTTAACCTCAGAATTCTCTTTGTTTTCGATTTTGTATGTTAGAATTGAATCTCACCCAACCCTAGGAATGAGATATTTTGTATATTCCATATCTCTCTTAGGTGTCTTCCTTAATAAGTCTTAAAAACCACTTCCTGAAACTAGGCCACTCTGGGTGGAATGAAATCATGTTTCAGACCCCCATCATTCATCATCAAACTAGAAACCATTAAAGTGATCTCCCTCAGCTGCTGATGAAATGTAACTACATAGAATACATTGTAACACCCTGAGAATTTATAACATATATTATTTTTAATTTATTCGATGTCTTGTGTTGTACACTACACAAATATTATCTTGCGGTATACACGACACTATTCTTGTCTTGTGTTGCACACAATTTCAGGTTCCTTTGATATAATTTATTTCACGTACCATTGAGTATTGATTTTCATCAATGTATAAATTAATTATGTTGGGATTATGTTATAAAAAATACCAAATGAATCTTTCATTACACACAACACTGACTTGGCTTGTATTACACGCAAGAGAATCCTTCCTCGATAATTTGCATTGTACGCAATATTTATAAAATTAATTTTTTTTCTCTTCATATAAGGTCATGAAAAGTATTTCACTTGAGAAAAAAATATTTTTAATCCTATAAAGACTTTACGAAAATATTATATTTTTTTATTATCAATATTTTGTATTTATATAAAACCATTATAAATATATTTAAAAAGTTAATAAAATAAATTTTAATATGTTTAATGTCTACATTTTAATTTTATCCAGTAAATAATTATAACAATAAAATTACATTTTGTAGAAACATAGTATTGCATATAATGTATGCCAAGTTGGTGTCACGTGTAGGACATCCCAAGTCGATCTCGTGGGCAGTGCATGACAATCCAATGTTGCGTATAGCCTAATACAAGTTGGTTCTATGGGAATGGAATGGTTTACATAGTGTTTTAATATATATATGCATATATATATATATATTTATTTATATAACTATTTCCAGTGTCACGTGAAATGAAAAATATCAAATGATATATTAATTAGAAAAAATATATTTCACAAAATCTCATGGGGTTACATTCTACCACTATTAAAATTAATTTCACTATCAAACTATTTATGGATTATGAATGGATTAATTCTCAATTTTTTCTTTCATAGAAACCCATATCATATAAATGAATACTAAAACATCCCTTAATGAGAAATATCGGAACAATAACAGTTATCCAAAGTAACTAATATTGAGGTTACCATATAGGGGAACATAGGTGGGATATCAAAACTCATACATGGAAGAGGAATATTACCATCATATTATGAAATAGAGTGATATAGAACAAGGAAAAGATATAGTTAGTACTCACAAGACTACAAATCTGCGATGACCAAATGGAACATGTAAAACATCAAGAATAAATGATCTACAAAATCTTTTTTGCATGAAGATACTTTTTATAAAAATTAAATATTATTAGAAAAAAGTTATATATATATATATATATATATATAATTTTAGGACAACATCACCCTTTGTATTTCATTGATCCACATTACCTCTTTTTCTAAAAATGAGTACGACATTTTCACTTCAGATGTACTAACAGATCAAGAGACCCTTGATATGACATCCCATTAGTTGCCATCAAAATAATGTAGTTTCTACCAGTCACCCAATATGATTAAATCCTCATATAGAGAGAAAACACAATAATCATACAAAATTTATCTGAATTAAAACATAAAAATTCCATAAATTGATAGCCATATAACCCTTCCGAATGGAGAAAATTCAAATATTTATAAATAATGTAATGAAATCAACAAAAAATCGATCTCCCATAAATCATAATTCACCACATGGTTTTCACATTCCAAACATGTGAATACCCTCATCGTATATTCCCTTGAAATATGGTACCAATATTAATTACCATTAGTCCTTTTAAAAAATTGGTATTATTCCATTGTTTAATGATTACTGGATATATAATTTAAATCCTATAATTTGTAAACATTATCATCATTTACGTAGAAAACTTTTTCTTTAACCAATTAAAGAGTAATCTATACCATCAAATTTTATTTTTCATATCAATCATACTATTATCCAAAAATTATAATCTCAATGTCATGCATTAATTAATGTTTACCTTCCCTTAATCAAAGTACAAATTTTCTATGAAATCACTTTGATATGTCTGCATTACCCTTGAACATGTCGACATCAATATTTAATGAAAAATTATATTGAATATACTTATATATTTAATTATTCATATAACATAATCTCTAAATTTTAAATCATAAATACTTCATTCATCTAATAGTTTTCTGTAAAAAATAACTCATTTTTCATTAACTAATTCCTTAATACCAAATTCCTAGGATATTAAATAGGAATCATGTAATATGGTTCATGAACCTCAATATAATCATGATTCTAACTTTTAATGTAAAAAATAATAGAATAACCTTACATACCTTTTATATGTGTTGTGTGGACTCTTTGTCATGAGAAGTATAACCAATACTTGTACCACATTCGAGATTGTCTTTATGAACATTCCACGTAGGTAATAAATATGCATAATGCCCAAAATCTCCAAATATGAAACATTAAATGTTAACCAAGTTCCTTATAGTTATTTCTATTGACTTAGACTAGAAATTATAGTATAAGAAACATTTATCATATTGGTATATCATATAATCATGAGATAAATTGTATTGGGTTCTTAAATTATGGCTCATACTTATTTTATATATAACGCCTTTTTTTTCATTTGTTATTCAAAGTCTTCCTCTATTTAAATTCGTTATGATGGTTCATACATTGTCTATGAATTCATAAATAATATCCAATGGGAGTGTCAAACCAGGTGTTAAACAAGCCTTGTTATCGTGTACCATATTACCCAGAGTGAGGCTCAAGACATATTTTACAAATTTTTACCCCCAATAAAATAGTTTCTATGACCACATACACTTGTAGTATCTAGTCAAAAATTTATTTCCCCAAAATCAATCACTCAATCCTAGACCTAAATTCCACGACATTTTCATAAAAATCAACTCATCCTTATACTAATATTTAGAGACATATATAGATATATCCTTAGTAAAATACATATGGATCTCTCTAATGTTTTATCATAATAGTTTCTAATGGTTAACTAAACCTATCCTTTGATACCAAATATTGTGACCTTGGCTTAACAACCATGGATATCACATCCTTTTAGAGGGATATTCAATACATTGCAAAAATTAAATGCATGAGGACCATAATAGTTTTGTTTCTTTTTAAAAAAGAAAAAAATATCTATACTAGGGAAATATATTGAAAATTTTGAATAAGTATATAAACCATTAGTATTTCTACATAAACCTTCTTTACATTATGGGGAAAGGAAACATAAGAAAGGGGTGATATTATATTCTCAATATGGGTAAATAATAGAAATGTTTAAGAATCACATCAAGAAGAGGGTATGGAACATGAGTATAAAATTTTAAGATCATACCATGAATATCAGTGATCATAATTAGAATTGGAAGTTCATAATACATGAATCATAAAGAACTAATGATCATAATACATGAAATCATAAAATTGGAATTTGACATGGAATTTGTGAAAACACATAACCATATAAACAAACTAGGTCAAGGCGACCTATTAAGGCCTTTGTAACATGTTATAATTTTGTTAATCACTAGTGTACATGATTCAGGCATGGGATTCCCTCTCGTTCATCCTCTTGATTCGGGCTTGAGATATCCTCTCTTGTACCATCTTGTTCTAGGATAATGATGTCCTCTCATTTGGCCTCTTATTTCAGGATTGAGATTTCCTCCCATGCACATTCTTGTTTTGAGCTTCAGATTTCCTCCCATTTACCCACTTGTTTTAGACATTGGATATCCTCATGTTCACCCTCGGGTGTCGGGATCAGGATTTCCTCTCTTTTAACCTCTTGTTTTGATCATGGGATTCCATCTTGAATACAATTTGAGATCATAAATCATTTATCATTACACAATTCATTGATGTGATATGTTGGTCATACCTATAACAAAATTAAATCATAAATTCTTGTTGAAAAAAATAATTGATCATATCATGACCCATGAAATGAGATGGGTTTTAAAAGCATCAAATAATAACCCAAGAAATCACATACTAACTAATAGGAAAGAGATAAGTTTCATAATCATTTCATCATGGAATAACCCATGAAGGGAATCAGGTTTTAAAATCCTATAACCCATTGTGGTGAAATAAATTTCATAATAATCATGACATCAAATCATAAACAATTTAGATAATGAATATTAATGTATCCTTTAGATAATTTCTCAAAAAGTTATTAGAAACAACAAATAATGTCATCATAGATGGAAAATAATTTTTACATATCTTTCAAAAACTATTCTTAAAAAAATACCATTTCTTTTTGGAAAAATTATTTTTAAAACATAGAAACTTTGGAAATCCATTTTCCATAAAATAAATTTAAAACATATAATGAATGATTGAAATCATTTTGATAACCTTTTTCCTTGACAACATATGAACATAACCTGAATAAAATTGAATACCTTTTTTCTTGAAAAAATATATGATTCAAAATATTTTAAAAACCTTTTTCATTGAAAGAACATTGAAAAATTATAATGAAATATTGAAACAAATTCAAACCATTTTATTGATTATACTATGAAATGATTTATTGAAATATAAAAACCTTTTGAAAATGATTTCTTTGAAAATAAATTTGGAAAAATATAGAAAAAAAATTTAAACCAATAAAACATTTTTAAAATCCGTTTTCATTGAATATTATCTTCAAATATCATTATATATCATTTATGGAAACAATTTTGAGAATAGTATTTTGAATTAAAACTGATTTCTTACCGAATAGAGAGATAAAATCATATTAAACAATCATTTTCATAATTATCATAAGAAACAAAGAGTAGAAAATGGTACTAATACATGTATATATATTTAATAAATATAATATAATGAATCTCATGAGTTTTCATGAGACATGGATCATAATATTTAATCAAAACAACTATAATCATTAACATTCTCAAAAGGCGATGACATAGTTTCAATAAACACTTACGACTTTGTTACATGAGATCATACTCTTCTTATAAGAAAAATGAAATTTTATGAATCATATAATATCATTAAAATAATAAAATTAATTATAAATTTTTTAAATTGTAATCTTATACACCTTTTTAAGAAAATAGGTTCATAACAAAACACGTGTCTCAAAGAAGAAAATCTAAGACAAAACAACTTTATCAATATAATTACTTATTAATCATTAACCTTATGAAATAAATATAAAATAATGGAAATTTAAATACCCATAAATATAATTATATTAATCATATAATATATCTATGGGTAGTATACACACTACAGAAAATGAGTGTGTGCGGAATAAATCATGTATCTCATGAAAATAAAAAGTGATATGAAATAACCATACATTATATCTTAACTTCCATCGTACTTAATAAAAACTCATATATATTAAATAAATAATTGTCATACATATTATAAGGATCCATTTTATTATATATAATACCATATATGTATTGATTATGACTATATATTACATGGTTGTAAGCAATTTCAGGTTAAGGTTTCGCTTCGGGTTATATTCATTTTGTTTTCATCTTGTGTATTAATTTGTTATATCATTAGTCCTTATAATTATATCATGACATATAGAATGAAAAATATTATTGAAAATTAGTTTATATTCAGTAAATTTTTATTATAATAATCTACATAATAGAGAAGTATGAACTTTAATACATCATTCATTTAGAAGGTAAGCAGTACATATGCATGAACATTGTTTTCATTTTTTATAATCATGTTGAAAGAAAAAAAGTACATTAAATATATATATATTTATATATTTATATTCATGTATAATTATTATATCAGATATATAATATAATTTCACTAAAACCATCTTTAATACATTCCATATATAGGGTGAATGAATCACATCGCTTTGATTGGGCGGTAGTCCAGACATCCTCAAACGAAATTATAATATTTACACCAAATGAAAAGTAGAAATTTATGTGTTGTAAAAAGAATTAATAATAATTAAAGAAAAAATAAATATAATATAATATATATAAGAATCTTTTCTATCATAATATCCACCACAAGTTGCGGTAAAGTAAAAAAAGGAACAATCATCGTTTGGCCATAATCATAAGCAGTGTGTCCATTACCCATTAGATGGATGTGTCTATAAGTGTAGTTAAATAAATTATCCAAAAATAATAGTATATATAATACACTATTTTTTATACAACCATGAAATATGGATAGTGGAGGGGTTGAGAAGGATATAAACATAAGGAGTTTGAGAGAAAACATTACCCCTCAACCGGGAAACTCCTTTTGGATTATCCCTAAAGGATACATTGGATTGATTTCTGAACAAGTAGATTATTTTTGGAGGAAACTAGGTATGATGTTAGGTGTTATTATAAGATATTTTCATAACCTATGCGGTTCGATAGGTGTGTAGAAGTGGTAGAAGTGGTGCTATTTTATATGGATGGAAAAGGACTCACAAGGAATTTTTCAAAGAAAGTTAGGTGTACACAAATTACTACATTGAAGAAGATATAAAAAACTAAAAAAATAAATAATTGAATGTTTATGGACGAAATATAGAAATCCAGTGGGTTTTGGAAGAGTTTTTAGGTCATTTGGACTACTAAGATTAATGTTTAGTCCCTAATTAAGCTTAATTTGAACATAATTTATATGATAAATTTTAATAACTTTTACAAATATTTTATAGTAATAAATTACAATTATAAAATTAGAATATAAATATTATAATTATTAAAAATATTTTTTTCGATGTTTCAAAATTAAATTTATAGAAGCAATAAAATTAGGATTAATGCTAATCCCACACACGAGATGATGTAACAGATTTTAACAATAGATTTTTTTTCAAATGTTTGTTATATTTTTATATTAAATTTCATTGTAAAATTTATTATAAATAACTAAATTATATTAATATATGTATAATTTATTTAATTTGACCTTAATGAAAAATCTATATTATAATTTTACATTAATAATTGTTTTAATGATAAGTTAGTTATTGAATAAAAAACAGTATTTTTTCACTCTTCATAAAATAATGAAGTTTCCCAGAAAAATCCCAATAATCACAATAAGATAATTTTAGAATTATAAATTTCAAAAATTAATTTTATTTTATCAAATTCACTTTCTAGATGTGTCTAGAATTGTTTTTTTGTTATTCAAAGAAGTACATGAAAAGAAGTTCACTTAAGAAAATTTTATTTCTTAACATATAAAGACTTCATAAATATTATATTTTTTATTATCAATGTATTTTATTTATTTAAAACAATTATAAAATTATTTGAATGTTAGTTTTCAAAATTCATATTACTATGTTTAACTTATAAGTAATAATTATTCCCATTAAATAATAATCACAATAAAATGATGTTTCGTAGAAAATCGATATTTCATGTAACATACGCCTAGTTGGTGTCACATGTAGCACAAGACAGGTAAGTGTTTCTTGTAGCCCTAGTTAGGATTTTTTTCATGTAGCATAATAAAATTTGGGGTCATGTGAATAGACTATTTTACTTATTGTTTTAATATATATCTTTATATTAAACGATTTATTGTGTCATGTGAAATAAAAAATATCAAAAAGATAAATTAATTTGAAAAAAAAATTCACAAAATCATACGTTGTTACAATTTTGATATAATTTAAAATTCAAATGAGATAAAAAATCTAGATGGATTCTAATTTCCCTTAATCAAGCAATAGGTGACAAGGTTTCATCATTATCTATCCATTCTTTATGATTATATTCATTTTATAATAATCTATATTTTTTCCTATTTATTGTCGCATGATCATCCTATTTATTTATAATGATCCATTCAGTTCCTATTTCAAGATAATTGGATAGAATTTTTACTAATTCCCAAACATCATTTCAACAAAATTGGTTTAGTTATTCTTGCATGGATAATAACCAATTCTCATCTTCTAAAGCTTCTTCTTGCATGGATAATGACCAATTATCATCTTATAAAGAATAAAAAATAGTCTATGGTTCAAATTGAGAAATAAAAGTAGATACTTTAACTAGGATTCCTATATTTCTTCTAGTTTTTACTTATGTTTCTAGGTCACGAGTAACTGTTTATAAAGAATGGTACTTTAAGGATCTAGACTATCTAGATACAACACATTCAGGTTAATTTGTATCATGATCCTCTAAAATGAGATGAATTTTTCTATATTATATTCAAAGTCATTCATATGTGATATAAATCACATTTTCTCAAAATAGATTATTTTATCATGCATTTTATCATTCACATTAATTAAAGGGTATGTTTCATCAAACATCACATGAAATAATTCACAAAAAATACATATCTTTTTATAATGCACTCTATAGGCCTTATAAGTTGAGTAATATCCTATAAAAATTCATAAATCAAATTTTGGATTGAATTTACCATGTATATCCATAGTATTCAAGATATACACCATGTATCCAAATACAGTAAGGTACAGTACATTAAGTTTAATGTTATTCAAATGTTCATTGTGTGTCTTTTTCTTAATTGGGATTATTAAAACTCTATTCATGATATAACATGATGAGCTTATATCTTTTCCCAGAAATAGTTAAGAAGGCTATAATCATTTAGTAATTTCCTTTCTACTTCATGAATATTTTTGTGTCTTCTCTCTATAATTCCATTTTATCAATATCTTTTAGAATTGATATTGTGTGTCTATTAGCTAAATTTGCGAAAATATAATTTAATTCATGATTCAAAATATCTTTTACATGATAAATTATTAATGAAATAATTTTAATTTTTTTTTCTTTTGGAAAATTTTTTCAAATACTTTCAAAGATATTGAATACCTCTCTTTTGATTTTAAAAAACACACCTAAGTAGGTAATGAAAAATCACCAACTAAAAAATAAACATATAATATTCTATCCAAACATGCTACCCTAGATGGTCCAAAACAATTCTTTTGGATATGTTCTAATGGTTGAGGTATTAGATTTTTGTTAATTTATTTGAAATATGATTTATGTTTTTTGTGGGTTTGGCATGTATCACAAAATAAATTATAAAACAATTTATGATTAGGAAAATCATAGAATGATTTTTCTTATATTATTTAATTATTGAATATATATTACAATTTCTAAGTCTTATATTCGAAATCCATGTCTGATTTTCCTTAGTATTCAAACAATTAACTTTCAGTTTATGCAAGGAACTGAGATCAAAAGTAAAAAAAAATTGTAGGTGCCCTCAATTTAAGCAATATATCATTGAAAATGAGTATAAATTATAAGATAAATAAATATAAAATCCATTATGAATTTTTTTTAAAAATACTTTTCAGGTTTTTCTTTATCCCTTGTATATACAAGACATTGTTGATTGTTATTGACATTGGATCTCAAACAATTCCAACTCCAAAAAACATCCCTTTTTCATTATCTCTAAATGTGACTAGGGCTCCTTCCATTTTTGTCAGGGTATAGAAGGTGGAAGATTCTGTGCTCATATGACTTATGAAGCCACTTTTATTATAATATATATAATTTTTTTCCTACGACCTTCTTACTAAAAAAACATTTAAACGCTATTTTGTTTTCTAGCAAATACTTTCTTGGTTGTAGCTGTGTTAGCAAGAAATGATCTAGGAATCCAGATCGGGATTATTTTTGTAGAAATTATATTACTTTATTTTTACATGTGTTTGGAAATAAAATCAGGTTTAATACCAATTATTTGAGGATTTATTAAAGAATAGTTGTTATTGTAATGACCTTTTATTCCACAATTATTATAGGTATTTTTTTAGAACCATGCACAAAGTATTTTTTGTATAACATTGTTTTCACTCACATGCTTCCTATTATATATTTTTCTATTTTAATAATATTTTTCCAGAATTTCATTTATAGAATTTTATCCTTTAGTTAAAATAGTATAACAACTTTTATAATATTCTACTCCATCATGTAATACTTTTATCCATTTTTCATGATCAATTCAGATGGATGTAGATGAATTGCATTTTTTAATTATTTATTGATGTCTTTTTAGAATTGGGTCTCATTAAACTAAAAGATCATTATTAGTATTTATTAACCGTTTTTGATTTTTTTTCAAACAACCATATTTTTATTTTAGAATTTATTAGTTAGAAGATAATTTATTATTTTAACAACTATTAGAGTCATAAGAAGATGAATAATAAGATTGTAACTCTTCTTCTTATTTATCAATAAAGCACATATTTTCATTCAGATTGTCTAACTATTTTTATGAGTTTTATTTGGATGACAAGTTGGGTTCTTCAGACTCACTCCACCAAGCTTTCATGTCACATTTTTCATTTATTTCATAATCAAAAGTCGTCAAATATTTCTGTTCATCCCTTCTTATTTTATCATTAAATTGGGTAAATTAGGTCTAATGTGACCCTTATATTTTTCATTCAAAGAATCTTACTTATATAGGTTCTTTTTCATCATTCTTGAAGAAACATTTTAATCCTCTCTTCTTCATGTAGAATTTTCAAAATTTCTTATCTAGTTGACCCATTTCACTATTAGAATCTAAATAGTCTAAATCATGAATGATTTTGATATCTTTTGTTTGTTTTCAATCATTCTTCTACGATGTGACTTTAATTTCAGTGTTTTTCCTTTTCACAATCAAGTGAGTTTCAAATTTATATTTTATTTATTCTTAATATATAATTAATGTTACAATTAATTCTTTCAAAGTCTAATTTTTTACATGTGATGATTGTCTAATTGATCCAATGATATTATTCTATTTTTTCGGCTGTACTCTACGTACTTTTAGCTGTTGATGTAATTGGCTAATGGGATATCCTGAGGATTTAATATTTTTCACAATTTATATCAACCTCACATTCATTTGTGTAATACATTTACCATCAAACATTATAATGGTGTCAATGATTAGTTTTTCAGTAGAAAACCCCATTTTTCTAATTTTTTCTATTCATTAATATGTCATAGTGATTGTCTACATCAATTCATTGGCAGTTGGGGAATGTAATAGTTGATTGAATTCATTAGGTCTGAGCCCATAGATGATAGAATTAATTGCTTTTTATTTGATATCATATTTTTCTTCTATTGTAGCATCCCAATTTTTTATATTCATATGAATATCAAATGGAGTGATGAATATTGATTAAAAATCGAATCTAATTTTTTTTATGTTGATTACCATTCGTGATTTCCATTATCTATAATTTTCAACAACCTAATATGGAAAAAAATTGAAGATATATCTAATTTTGGATCAATCATTGAAATCATTATTTTAGATACCTTATTATTCTAATGTTTATAGATCTTTATCAACATTAAAAATCTCACATATGATAAAAAATTTTACATTATAATAATATAAATATACACAAGAGGGGGGTGGATTGTGTCTTTTCGATAATCAATACAAATTAATGATTTTAAATAACTTTTCAATTTATGTAGATATGTAATGATTTGTTATGTAAATAATTGAGTAGTTTATAAATAGTAAAGATGAAAACAAAATTTTTTATATTTTTTTGTGGAACAATGACCCCCCAGCCCACTCCACCAACACTCTCTATGAGCATTGTGATTTTCACTAGAAATGGTCCTCTTATCACAATACCATCATATCTATAACTATAAACAAGAATTTAACACCATTACAACAATAATAAACAATGAATTATGGTTTATTTATATGGAACCTTTTTTAAACATCTTAGTTTAAGAAGTTGAACCTTGTCCACAACTATGTATGGGCACTAGAAACTCTAACAAATCAAAAGAGTTTGATTTTTTGATGGTTCTGGTTGAACATAAAATTTGCCGTAAAAAATGAGAGAATATGGATTGTCACATTCAATTTTGAATGTATTTATGTATCGATATAATTGAATCAATCCTAGTTGAAAATGATATTCAATTATATTGTAAAAAATATGTTGGAGTAAGCACACATTAGAAAGAGATCAAAATATATAACTTCAGTGTGCATCCTCATTAGAAGACAATAGAGTAGTTCTTTCTTTGTACCAGTTCTATATTCAAAAAAGATATTCTGAGATATATAGTTATGAAATTATATATTGAAAACATATTCTTAAATAATATAGAGAACAAAGAGCTTGATGCAGTTATTCAACTCTAAAAAGTGGCCTGACAAATCAAAGATATTGAAATTCAAATTATTCAGAAGTGTCAAAACATCCCCAAGATATTGGAATTATTTATTCCATTGAATATGAATCATTAAATCAATCATAATGATACTTTGAATTGGTTAAAAAATATCTTTTAATCGATCTTTAATTCAATCACGTCCATTGTAGAAATATCGGATAGAATTGCAGCCTCAAATATACATCATTAAATAGTCAAATGTAGGGTTCCTCCATGCAACAAAAAGATACCCATCATATGGTTAACAATGTAGGATTGAATGAAAAACTAGGGTTTATGTACTATATGTTTTTTTACCTCAAACATAGGGTTTTTTATTTATATTTGGTTTCTTAACCATACTTTACCTTATTAAAATGTAATATTCAATACATACATATGATTGATGGACCATACTCTTCTTTCGTACGAATGCAATGTTCCATACATATGTTGGGGTAATGAACCATAATTTTTATCAATATTGGGTATATGATCCATATGTATTGTACTTTAACATTGGTTTCATTCCTTATGTTAGGCTTACACACATGTGGAATGAACAATGTTTCCAAAAAATTATAAAATTCATTTCATACACTAAAATCAATATTCCTCGTGGAATAATAACTTGAATATATTAAACAAATAAATATTTCAAAGAATATTAATTTCCTGAAATTATCTTAATGTAATATATTTATTAAAAAAACACAGGTATTTGTGATCACAAGAATCAATATGATTTATAGAGTATAGTTTATACAATACCTTCCCAACATAAAACACCATGAATTAATATAGGTATATAAAAAGCCACTCTAAAAAGAATATAAAAAAGAAATTTAGGGATGGTTTATAAACAAACATCTAGAAACCACTGATAAATTCTTCTATCCCTATAGTTATATCATTGTAAAAAATCTCATATCCCTAGAAAAATGATATAATCGTTAAAATAAAATTCAGGATAATGTTTTTATAATTGTATTGATACCCTTTATAAAATATTTTCTCTAATATATACACCATGTCAAATAATATTAATAATAATGTATTCCATGACATAATTTTACTCAAATTTTTTTAATATAATTTCTAATATAAAAAGATTAAAATTAATTTTTAAGATACTAAATAGTCATTAAATTTATCATCAGGACTTTGAAACAACCTGCCAATCCTTATCAACATTTATTGATCCCTAATAATAAATATTTTTGAAAATAAATGTAATTTAATTTAATTTTTTATTCAATAAATATAAAAAATATTATATTTACTAAACTTTTGAATAAAAATTTATTTTAATATTCATGTAACTTAATATGTATTTATGTATCTTCTTGATAATAAACTAGAGATAAATCAATATTATATTCAACTACACATAAATAAAATTTAATTAATATTCATCTTACATATACTGTAAACTCATATATCTGAAATTGAATTTTTGTTTTCAATTTTCCTCAATTAATTATTAAACCACATAGCGAGAATAATATTCATCATGAATATTAAATTAAAATAGATTTAACCGAGATTCTAAATATTATAATAGTGTTATCCACGAGGAATATATCTCATTAGTATGAGTTGGGCATGAACAATTTCCATTATTGGTATCAACAAACACATCAATGGAATCCATATAAAATAAAGATAATTTCATAATTTCAACAATATTATAAGAACACATACTAGGTAATATAATCTCTTTCACTAAATATCTCATAAATCATGTATAAGGACCCAATTGGAGAAATGAACCATAGAGAGGGGGGGTGAATCAGTGGTACCCCTTTTCCATTCTAATTTACCTTAATATTGAGAAAACCCTTTGTCTCCTATTAAAGATATAATTCCCTACTGAGAAAACACACCAGCACACATCCAAAGGAACACAGCAATTTACAATGTTCACCATTCAAAAAGAACAGTTATGTCCTTGGTATGGGTAGAAAAAATCCATCACCATACAATCCACTAAGAAAACAATCCTTGGATTACAACGAGTAGGATATACCCTTACACTCGTGAAGCACTGTGAAATAATCACTCCAGTGCATGTGCACCCTCTTAGCACAATAGGGAAATGTCTATTTTCTTGTATCAACTTATGTTACCTGCACTTCCTTTCAAATACAAAAGTGTAAGAAAGTTCAACACAAATCTTCACTTCCTTACCAAGAAGAAAGGCATGGACTCCTTGGACTTGAGAATGATCAATTACACTCCGAACATCCCATTCCGAAACTCCACTCCGAAATTTTCCCAATCTGATTCTTCAATCTGAAATTTTCTAAATCCGATCATTCAATACAAATCTTCCTCAGTCTGAGAAACTCAATATGGGAAAGCCAGTACTTATTCCCCATTCCCAATATCCACTCCAAATTCTCAACTCCAAATTCTTCTTCACTCCGAATTTTCTCAATCCGAGAAACATGATACGCTGTCAACCAGTATCAAATCCTAGTTTCAATTGAGACTACAATGAAAATCTGTCAGCCAAACACTTGTTTCTCTCTCTGTATTATCATAGCTTCTCTCTATAATTTTTCATCAATCATTACTTTGAACTCTGATAACCTTTTATAGGTGCTCCAAAGTGTGTTTAGGCGGGAAACCATAATATTTTCCCGCTCACTCAAATTCACCCAAATCATAATTTCACATTAAATCTCAGAGTAATTAAGACTTTGTTAACGATTCTAGAATCTTCTCGAATCTTCTTCCACTTATCCTGATTTAGAACATTGGCCTTTTCCAGATTCGACATTGTTACACAAGTTTCTCAGTATCACATTCTCAGATCCTGTCATCTGTCTTCTCGACATCATTTTCTCGGATCCATCCTTCTTGATTCTTCGACATCACTTCAATACTCAGCATGTCTCTTCATCACTTCCCGGTATGGATTTTCATTGCTTTTGTGGTATGACAAATTCTTCATTCCTGGTATGAATCATCTTTATTCATCGATACCGAAGATTTTTAATTCTTGGTATGAATCCTCTTTATTCATTAATACTGATGATTTTGAATTCTTGGTATGAATCCTCTTTATTCATTGATACTGATGATTTTGAATTATTGGTATGGCTCCTATGGATCTCGATACGACTTCACCAGTTCTCGGTACGACTTCTGGTTCTCGGAACGACTTCTGGTTCTCAGAATGGGTTCACCAATTCATGAGAAAACTCCACACATCTAGCTACGAACTTCTGGTTCAAGAAGTCAACTCCAAACATAATCACTTCGAACTTCTGACTCTGCAATTCGACTCTGAACATCCCGCTATGAACTTATGACTCGAGAGGTTGACTCCGAACTTCTCGCTACGAACTTCTGACTCAGGAAGTCGACTCTGAACTTCTGGTTCTCGGAGAGACTTCACCGATTCTCGGTACGACTTCTCGAAACCACTTTTTCTTGCATCATGAGTACTTTCATATACTCACAAATTTGGAGTTACAAAACAGAAAAGCATCATCTCAATTAAATTTACCGGTTCCAAACATCTCAACTTCCAGACTCTGAATTCCAGATTCTGAATTTCAGACTTCAAATTCCAGATTCGGAATTCTTCGAACACCAGATTCTGAATGTTCACCATTCTTGGTTCCAGATATTCAAACTTCCATCTTCTGAATACATAGAAATTCAAGATGTATTTCCTTTATAAAAAATTCATCAAGATAAAAAAAGACAATCCATGCAAACCATATCTTTCTTCAACTTGGTCCTAACAATATACCCCTATGGATTTTGTTGTCAACCAATTTTTCATAAATCACCAAACATTGTTACCTCAATTAATGGATTACTTTTCAATAATTCTAGGCCTACGTGAGAAAAATCATTGTAGGAAAAAAGAATCATTGATTGTAGAACCATGATGTGCATAAGTATTGAGAATGACATCTTCAACTTCATATATCTTTATCTTTATACGTCTTCAGCTTCATACATCTAGTAAACAACATCACGTTCTTTCCTAAAACCACTCCAACAAACAGTTAGAATAGTTCACATACACCAGTAGTGCTGAGTTCACAGCTTACCCACAAATCTCTCTTTGAATAATAGATTTATGATACAAACAACTTCTCCCCATTGACAAAACAGTCCAAAGGTAAGAAGTGAGAGGGGATGGAGAAGCATACCTTAGCCATGAAGAGAAATAGGTTGGAAACCCATGTTCAACCTCAATCTTGAGAATGATTCCTTCGGCAGGGTTTTGTGAAAATATCAGCAACCTGGTTAGAAAATGAAACATATTCAAGTTTCCGTTCATTCTTTTCCATAGTCTCTTTGATGAAATGATATTTGATGTCAATACGCTTTCATCGAGAATGTTGGAGTAGATTTTGGGTAAGATTAATTGTGCTTTGATTATCACAGCCCAAGAGCAAGGTAAAAATCACTTCAACTAACAAATATTCCAACTGTATTTTCATCCAAATAAGTTGAATAACAGCCATGGTTGCAGCAACATATTCAGCTTCAGCTGTTCTGAGTGTTATAGAATTCTACTTCTTCGAGTGCCAACCAACACAACTTTTTCCCATAAAGAACACTCCACCAGATGTGGATCTTCTATCATCAACATTTCCTGCCCAATATGCATCCGAATAGCCAAAAAATTCAATGTTATTTGAACCACTATACTTGATTCAGAATTCTGTTGTGCCTTTTATGTATCAGAGAATTCTTTTTCCAGAAACAAGATGTGATTCTTTAGGAGCACTCTAGAATCTTGCACATAAGGTAACAACAACAAAAATATCTGGCCTTGATGCAGTCAAGTATAATAAACTTCTAATCATCTTTCGATATTCTCTCTGATCAACTTCTTTTCCTTCATCATCTTTCCTTCGCATCGTTCACACTGAGATAGGAGTTGAAACAAGTTTTGAGTTTTCCATCCCAAACTTCATAAGAAGTTCTTTAGCAAACTTTTCTTGTGATAGAAAAATGAATTATTTATGTTGAAAAATTTGTAACCCAAGAAAGTATCTCATTTCACCAAACATGGACATCTCAAAGACAATCTTAATTTCTTCAAAAAACCTTACACAACTTCTTTCATCATTCCCAGCAAAAATAATATCGTCAACATAGACAATCACAATGAGAGAAAGATATTGGATTCCCTTGATGTACAGATTGCTGCCAACCCAAACTTTATTATAGTTCATCTCTTTTAAGCAAGTATCCAGTTTGGAATACCATGCTCTTTGATCTTGCTTTATGCCATACAAGGCTTTTATCAACCTGCACACATAACTTTCATTCAACCCAACAATAAATCCACAATGGTTGCTCAATATAAATTTCTTCTTTGAGATCACCATTAAGAAATGTAGATTTAACATCCATTTGAATGATTTTTTAGCCTCATTGTGCAGTAATATAAAGAAAGATTCAGATAGTTTTTAATCTGGCTACCAGATCAAAAGTTTCTTCAAAGTCAATTCCTTCAATCTGAGAGTAGCCTTTGCAAACCAATCTTGCTTTATTTCTAATAACTTCGCCATATTCATTCAACTTGTTCTAGAAGACCCTTATGGTTCCATTAACGTTCTTACATTCCATCGTGGGTACGAGTTCCCATGTGTCATTATTTTCAATCTGATCCAATTCATCATTCATGGCTTGATCCCATTCCAGATGCTCAAAGGCTTATTTAACATCATTTGGTTACACTTTGGAATACAAGGTAGTATGTGATATATAATTACTTGTTCTTCTTGTTTGAACCATGTGAAGTTGATCACCAATAATATTCTGATCTTGCACTTGTTTCATCAGCCTTGGATATGTTTTTCGTGTGCCTTTATCATCACTTGATATGGCTGAATCCGATTCTTCATTAGGATTACAATTTATTACATCCTTATCAGAATCGTTAACTTCATATTTCTAATCTTCCTTGTTTGTTTAGACATGATTATATTTTCCTGGAGTTTCAATGACTTTTACATAAACTACATCCACAATTATTCGTATTTCTTTGTTAAAGAATCTATAACCTCTTCCTTCTGGTGCATATCCAAGAAAAATTCCATCTTCTCCTTTCTGCTCGAATTTTCCAATGCTTCCACCATTCTTCTTTATAATGCATGGGCTCCCAAAAACATTAGAATGATTCATACTTGGAGTAATGCCATAGAAAAGTTCATATGGAGTCTTGTTTGATTGAGTCCTATAGAAACAATCGATTTTTAATATAAACAGCTGTACTTGTAGATTCCCTCAAAAAGTAATGAGTAAGGCCATGATTAAGCAACATGGTTCTTCCCATTTCCACCAAGATTCTGTTCTTCCATTCACCAACCCCATTTTGTTGATGTGTATATGGGGAAATATATTCATGTTAAATCCCATGCTTCTCAATATAGTCTTCAAATTCTTCACATCTATACTCTCCACCATTATCTGTTCTCAAATTCTTGACAGAGTACTCACATTCTTTCTCAGCTTTCCTTCTGATGCTTTTAAAAATTTTTAGGGCGTCTGACTTGTGCTTCATAAAAATAACACACGTAATGCGAGTAAAATCATCAATGAAAGTGATGAAGTACTTGTCTCCATTTGTTGATTGTTTCCTCATCGGACCACATATATCAGAATGTATTAGATCAAGGGGTTGTTTAGAACAAATGTCAACCTTCTTATGCACAACACTTGTAATCTTTCATTTCTGATATGTAGTGCAACACCAATCTATTCTTCTTGGAAAATTTGGAATATCTTGAACACTATCCCTTTGTGATAATATGCTCATATTTATCTGACACATGTGTCCAAGTCTTCTGTGAAACAACTGATTTTCTTCCACTATGCTCATGTAACAATAGTTTTGTGAATTTACAACTTGAAACATATTTCCTTTGGTTCGTTGGCCTCTTGTAAAAATCTCCCCATCTTCATCAGTTTTGAAAATAAATCCATCTTTCTTGAAGATAACATTGTTACCCTCATCACACAATTGTGATACACTCAGAAAGTTGTGCTTTAACCCATTAACATATAGAGTTTTCATGGACATTAAATATTCATTTCCAATGATGGCTGATCCAACACCTTTGAGTTTTAAAGATTCATTTTTTTTCAAATGTCACTGTTCCTTCTTTAGACTTCTTCATATTCTTAAGCAACTTCAAGTCTCCTTTCATATGTGAAGAACACCCACAATCAAGTATCCCAGGACTTTCTTCTTTTGTATCTCTAAGTGTAGTTTCAACAACAAGAGCTTTTTCTTCTTTCACTTTTTTCTTCACATTCAGCTTCTGAAAATTAAGAACATTTTGTTGAGCGGGTAACATCACAAGAAATCTTTTTGAAAGGTGTCTAGGTTGTTCACACCTTTCAAAAATGGCCTCCAAAGGATGGAACCTATTTTCTATCTTGACTTCATTCTTCTCAACTTTCATCAATAAAACCTTCTCACTCTTCTTCCTTTGAGGAGATTGACTCCCCCTCAATCTCTGCCTTTTATAACTCGTGGGGTCATGGAAATAATGTTGATTGAACCAACACATATTTTCTTTATGCCTGAATCCACCACAATACCAATAGTCCCTATATAAGGATTACCATCCTCTAATGATTTTGTTCTGATACTTCTTTGTTTCTCTTTCTTCAGCCCCACCAACCATTCTTTTGTTATCAAGATTTCTCTGCTAGAATTATTCCTTCTCTGATTTTGCTTTTTTTTTTCAGCAGTGTTAGACTTAGGTTTCCTTGAAACATCAGAGTTCCTAGTAATGCTGGTGTTGGCCACATAAGTAACTTTCTCACCTTTATTCTTCACAGCAACCACCTTATTCTTCTGTTGAATTTTCTTAGAATGTTCTTGTTGAGAGCCTTCACCAATATTAGTAATTGAGTTTTGAAAATAAATGTATTTTGATTCAACATCACAGAGCTTCATTTGAACGAGTTCTAATTCTTCCTATTTTGCCTTCAGCTCAACTCTCATGTGCTCATTTTGATTTTTCTCATCTCCAAGAGACTTCTTCAAGTCTTCAAGCTCTTTCTCATGTTCTTCTTTATCATTGTCATGATTGGATGCTGATAAACATTCATATTCCAACTTTTTTTTAGCTTCTCCAACATTATGATCTTTCTTAAACATTCCTTCAATTCTTCTTTTAGATTCATCTCTAGCTGAGTTTCTTCTTCTTCCGAGCTGCTGCTTCCGAAATCCTCACCATTCACTGTTGAAATGATAGTATTCTCAACACCATGATCAACTGATTTTTCGGATTCAACATCACTTTCTTCATCTTCTTCATTTATGGATAGGAATATTTTTCTATTGGATTTGAAAAAATTATTTTCTTTCCACGACTTTCCTTTAACACCCTGCTTCTTCCATAAAATTCTTGTCTTTCTTTCTTCTTCATCACCATCTCCTTAATTCTCACTTCGAGGACAGTTAGCCAAAAACTGACCAATGCCTCCACATTCAAAACACTTCCAGGGAAGTTTTCCTTTGTATTTCCTTGTGCCTCTTTTAACATTTTTTGAAAACAAGGATAAAATATCGTTAATATTTTTACATACCTCACTTTTAGAGTCAGTGTCGCCACCATCTTCATCAGTCAATATCTTCTTAGACTACTCATTCTTAATGGTTTTTAAAGATAATTCTCTGTCATCCTTTATCTTGGCCTTCATATCCTTTTCCCTTCTCATATCATAAGTAATGAGTGTGCTATGAAAATCATCAAGAGATAGAGTCTCCGAGTCTCTATCTTCTAATGAAGATACCTTCACATCAAATTTATCAGGAAGAATCCTCAAGATTTTTTCCACCACAATATAGTCTTTCAACTCTTCATCAATACATTTAATGGTACTAACAATATCATTTACCCTGGTGAAGAAATCCCAAACAGATTCATTCTCTCCCATTTTCATGTCTTTATACTTCAATCTCCAGATTTGAATTTTTTCCTTCTTGAATTTTGTATTGCCTTTGTATATGTTTTTTAGTATGTCCCATATACCTTTGGTTGTGGCCACTCCTTTTACTCTAATGAATTAACTTTCAGAATGTGAAGACAATATAGTATTCTTGGCTCTTCAATTATTCTCAAGAAACTTCTTGTCAATAGGTGTAAGTGGAACATTGTCTTCAATGAGGGGAAACCCAACTGTTGCAGTTTCAAGAACATCATAACTAATAGGCATGAGATACGGTAGAATTCTATCCTTTATATGTGATAGTTCTTCACATCGAATACCAGAATGCCTTTACTACTCACACAATTTAGATTCTCCATCTGCAAGGAAAACAAAGGCAACCTCCTTCTGATACCTCTTGTACGGACCCAGTTGGATAAATGAAACTCTGAGTGGGGGGGGGGGGGGGTGAATCAGTGGTACCCCTTTTCCAATATAAGTTCCCTTAATATTGAGAAAAACCACTGTCTCATGTTAAAGATATAATTCCCTGATGAGAAAACAGACAAGCACACATCTAAAAGAAAAATATCAATTTACAAGGTTCACTATTCAATAAGAATAGCTACATCCTTGGTATGGTTGGAAACAATCTAGAACCTTACAATCCACTAAGAAAACAATCCTTGGATTACAACGAGTAGGATATACCCTTACACTCGTGAAACACTGTGAAACAATCACTCCAGTGTGTGTGCACCCTCTTAGCACAATAGGGAAATGTCTCTTTTCTTGTAACAAATAATGTTACATGCACTTCATTTCAAATACAAAAGTGTAAGTAAGTTCAGCACAAATCTTCACATCCTTACCTAGAAGAAAGTCAAGGACTCCTTGGACTTGATATAGGTCAATTACAGCCCAAAAATCCCATTCTGAATCTCCACTCCAAAACTTTCCCAATCCGATTATTCAATCCGAAATTTTCCCAATCCGATTCTTCAATCCGAATCTTCCTCAGTCTGAGAAACTCAATACGGTGACAGCTAGTACTGATTCCCCATTCCTAATCTCCACTCCGAATTCTACACTCTAAATTCTTCATCACTCTGAATTTTCTTAATCCAAGAAACTTGATACGGTGTCAACCAGTATCAAATCCTCGTTTCAATTTACAATGCAATGAAACTTTGTCGGCCAAACACTTCTTTCTCTCTCAAGATTATCAGTTCTTCTCTATATAATTTTTCATTAATCATTACATATAAATATGATCTCCTTTTATAGGTGCTCCGAAGTGTGCTTAGGTGAGAAACAAAAATATTTTCCCACTCACTTAAATTCACCCAAATCTTAATTTCTTGTGAAATCACGGAGTAATTATGACTATGTCAACGCTTCTAAAATCTTCTCAAATATTTTTCCACTTCTCTTGATTTAGAACATTGGCCTTTTCCAGATCTGAAATTTTTACACAAGTTTCACGGTATCACATTCTCGGATCCTATCATCCTTCTTCTCGGAATCATAATATCGGATCCATCCTTCTTGAATCTTCGGCATCACTTCAATTCTCGACATGTATCTTCATCACTTCTTGGTTTGGATTTTCATTGCTTCCGCGGTATGAAAAATCCTTCATTCTCTGTATGACTCTTCTTTATTCATCGATACCGATGATTTTGAATTCCTGGTATGACTCCTCTTTATTCATCGATACCAATGATTTTTAATTCTTGGTATGACTCCTCTGGATCTCGATACGACTTCACCAGTTCTCGTTATGACTTCGGGTTCTTAGAATTACTTCTGGTTCTCAGAATGGCTTCACCAATTCTCGGCATGACTCTACACTTCTAGATATTAACATTAGGTTCAAGAAGTCGACTCCAAACTTCGTCACTCCAAACTTCTGACTCAGCAAGTCGACTCTGAACTTCCCGCTATGAAATTATGACTCCGGAGGTCAACTCCAAACTTCCCGCTACGAACTTCTGACACAGGAAGTCGACTCTAAACTTCTGGTTCTCAGAGCGACATCACCGATTCTTAGTACGACTTCTCAAAACAACTTTTCCTTTCATCACGGGTACCTGAATATACTCAAAAACTTAGAGTAACAAAATAGCAATGCATCGTCTCTATTAAATTTCCCAGTTTCGAACTTCTCAACTTCCAGACTCCGAATTCCAGATTCCAAATTTCAGACTCCGAATTCCAGACTCTGAATTCGTCGAACACCAGGTTCCGAATGTTCAATGTTCTTGGTTCCGAATCTCCAAACTTCCAGCTTCCGAATTCTTAGAAATTCAAGAAGACTTTACTTTATGAAAACATACTCAAGAACAACAAAATACAATCCATGAAAACCATCTCTTCCTTCAGCTTGGTACTAATATCATGTTGTATAAATATTTCGTCATCGAATAATTTTGATTTAACATACATTGAAAAAAATATTGACATTTCCAATGAAAAATCATTTCCATGTATTAAATCAGATTGTTTGATTTTAATAAATGGACCAGATAGTTAAAATTCCATAATTTGGGAGGGAAAAATTCTTTCTTGACTTATTAATTAGTTTCATATCATTAGTGATGAAAAAAGTGTTTCATACATCATCATGATAATATGATGTAATTTTTTTCACCAGTACATCAATGTACAAGATGCATGATAATAATTAATTAGAATATCAAGTCTAAGGACCAATAAATACACCCATATATAGGTACATACAATGATATATATAACATGTGGAGTTCCTAATGAGATGGTTTTATTCCTATCATTAACTCATATATATTACCAGGTGGAAGCATCGTGAGAATAAGACTCATCCCTATATGAGTATCCAACAATAGATAGTCAAAAAATAATGTGTATCCCATAATAAATTTTTCTTCTATATCAAAGGATATATATTAAAGAATATTTTCATAACTCTATAAGGATCTCAATATAGAGACCAGTTGTGATAAAAATTCAATTTTATGGATACTCTGATAACATTATCACATTAATGTTACAAAAATGAATATACATCATGATATATTATATTTATTAGAATTTAGTTATTTGGATACAATGATGTTCATCATTATTTTGAGAGTCTCGACATACACCCTTCATATATGACCAAAATACATTGAAAGTCTAACCTTGATTCCTATAAATTATGAATATGTTTTGATTATAATTCATAGTGGTTTTTGTACTAAATACTTCTCATCCTAGTGTAATTATGAATATTAATCGATGTTTATTTTTAAAGGGGACTTTCTAAAAAATCTCAAAGTTTTTTTTGTAAATTACAGACATATCTTGTCATTAAAAACGAGTTCTGAGTGTGAAGAGGTTGAAGATATAATTAGACACAAATAACCAATTATCCGTGATTGTGACCATGTGGTGTAAACTATAAAGTTGTTGTGAGTAAAGGGGAAGAATAGAAATCCCATATGAATCAGGCCATGAAACAAGATCTATGGAACATAATAAGACTTTAGAAAAGTAATGTGTGAAAAAAACAAGAAAATGTCTTACTAGACACTTAGAGGAAGTCCAATACCACGATACAACAATCTTAACAAGGATTATAGCCATATGTGAAAAAAGGATGATAAATCCTAGGTCATGTTGGGACTTGTAGAGGTATCCTATGTATAATAGTGTAGACATTTTTAGTATGGTTTCCATGGTATGATGTAGTTCTATGAGTGGCTAAAAGTTCATGATCAATGGTCATAATTATCAAGGGGTGATTGATAAAATATTATTTTATATTTGGGATTCAAGATGAATGTATTTTTTTAATAAAAGATATTGTCACCGTGATGTATTGATCATGATATGACTGGAGGATGTAGAATGGATAAGATCATTAGTCTTCCTAATAGAAATTACATTAATTAAAAAGGATCATCTAAATATTATAAAGATTAGCGTAAACCACAAAACATATAGTCATCCTGTAACTAAAGTGTTGTGAAATATTAGATATGTTTTACTCATAGGGAGACAATTCAAATGATATTTTACATATTCGTATAAGCATGATTTTACAATGCATTAGGAATATGGGAGTTTCAACATGATATTAGTTTAGTAAGATCATCTGGATGAAGTATATAAAATGAAACATCATGATAAATGGGGAGCACGCCCTGATGTTCATCATCAAATATAGAAGAGGAAATGTTATTTAATGATTCATGTGTATTTCATGATTCTATTCTAGGGAGATATTTAATGTTTGAAAAAATAATATTTTTTCTCACTATGAATGGAAACATTGTGTCGTGATATTTTGGAATGAATTCAATAAAGGAAGAAACATTGTTGTTCAAGTTGTGATATCTATTTTCGTGTTCTAAATTATGTTCTAAAAAACTAAATGAGTCTTTCTAGTTAGTGGGTTTGGGTCGTAGGTATTAATTACATTATTTTTTTCACTTTTTTTCTCATTATCACGTTTTTATAACTTCCTTTCAAGACAAATACCTTATTTTAGAATATCAATCATGGATTGAAGAATGATACTTTTACTATTAATTTATATTCACAGATGGTCTATTTCAGTTTATATTCGTTTAAATCTTATGATGAGTTGTTCTCATGTGATGTGTTTTTTTCTTTTTATAACACCCCATAATTTTAGTATGAATTTTCCTTTACATAAATAATATGTTGAATAGCCTATAACATGTGAAACTATTGTAAGGAAATGATTAAAAACATATTAAAATAACAAGAAGTATATGAATTTAGTAAATAGAATGAGATAAATTGATTATGAAAATTATATTGTATTTTTTTATTGAAAAAGATTTACGAGGGAAAAATAATTAATAAATAAGAAATGATTAAATCATTCAATGTTAGAACATAGTGTTTTAGCCAAGAATAGTTTTTGATGTGTTTTTTATTTTAATAAATTGTTTTTTTAAATTATTCAATGTATGAACTAATAAATTAATATTTAATTATATATAAAATTATAATAAATAAGATTCAGAAAAATATATTTTTTAAATGGTAATTTTTTACAAAATAATTCTTTTATATATAATTTTTTTAATTAAAAATCTAAATATGTATATTTTTATAATTTTAATTTAATTAAATGTATTGTTTTTAAAATTCATCAAGTTGAAATTAACTTTGTTGGAATTTTTAGGATTTTTCTAAAATTGTAGATTTTTTGGTGAATAGAGAAAAATATTATTTTAATAAATAATCGAACTTTTAAGAAATAATAATTAAATAATAATGACATAAAATCATATTAAACATTATTTATTCCCTAATTCTTCTCAATGTAGTCAAATAATGTATTCAAATATATTATTTTGGATTTCGAAACACATGTTTAACATTTTAGAACACAAGTGGAATTTAATTATAATAAATGTAATATATTAGATCATTTTCACTACATAACTTCATTCTTGGATAAATTTGGATTAAAATTGTTATTAATGTAACATATCTATCAATTTTTTATTTTTATGAGATAAATTTCATGTGAATCAATTCAATACAACAAATTGTTATAAATTCTTTTTATGATTAAAAAATAATTTTCTAAAAATATATGATTAGGTGCGTTTTGAATAGTTATATAAAAATTAATTTGTACCACTTATATGGATTTATTCATGTAAAATAGAATAAATATTCAGAATCAAAACAAAAAAAATATTTAATAATTCTAATTTTGTTTTTCGATAATTTATTTTAAACCATGGTAGAAATGTTTTCACCACATAAATGGATTAAATTGGTTGAAGACGGTGTTAAACCAAGAGATAAGGTATCAAATATCACTAAATATGATTTCAATTTGATTGTAGAGTGGATTAGACTATACACTTTCTTACCATTTAAATTGAGATATATTGGAGCAATATTCATTGAAAATGAAATTATTATGTTTTAAAATTCCTGGTTATCTACTAGATTTCCATTACTCTCACTTATAAATGGGACCCTATTATCCTCACATCCCCCACATACATTAAGTTATTTTTCTTCATTAGGATCGACAAAATTTCTTCCAAACACATTTATCAATGACCTATAGGATTTTGTATTCTAGAATGCCACATCAATGAATCCTTATAATTTTTCAAAGGAGATTATATATGGAAGAGGTGGTTGGAATGTGTTTATCCAAGTAGAAATCCAATGTAAGAGTTGATTCTCCAATATCATTTTTAACAGTGATTATTAATGATTAAATTTTTATTATTTGAATTATATTCTATATATCTATTATAACATATCTCTATAATTTACCTCTTATATTTTATGGGTTTTCAATCCATCTTATCATTCCCCATTTAGTTAAAGAATCAATAAAAAATAATGATAATAATAAAATTTTATCCCATTTATCTTGTTTTGGTTAGAAATATTTCTATGTGATGTCTATGTCCATTAGTTTTTTTTTTCATTTTTATCTATATATTGTTTTAGATAGATTTATTTTTTAATACCTTGAAAATTCATTCCAAATGATTAAAATGAATATTTTAAATTGATTTCCAAATGGATCATTTTTTACTATTTCTAAAAATGTAATGAAAAAATTATTTTTTAACATTTACCACATAACTACATTTCCCAACATAATTATTGTTACTAATTATATAGATTCATTTCCATGTTACTATAGTTTTCTAGAGGAAATTATTTTTTAAATATCTTGTGGAATTTTTATTTTATATCAAATGAAAATGATATTATTTTCCTAAATAAATTGAAAAGGGATATAATTTCACATATATGTTTTTCCTCCATTACCATATTTAGAACTTTAATTTAAATTCATTGCAAGGTTTAAATTTTGAATTATGACTATAATAAATTAGGGAAATACATAGGGATAAATCTAAATATTGTTTGTAATCTGAAAATTTTTATAAATAAAGAGGCTATGTCTTTACTAACACTACATTGTTGTCTAAATAAAAACAATTGAACATTGGATTTGATACTTATATAAAATGGTGAGATAATATGAAAATATATTGGTTAATATTTAACTCAATTTTTTCTTAGTTTATAACTAGTGGAACTAATTGTACAATTGGTTTGACACTCCAAAATGATTTATTTGGTATATTTTACATGATTCATTATGACCATTGATTAGACGGTATCAAATGATCCAAATCATGGAATCTTTTTAGGTGATATAATTAAATATTTCATGAAATGCATTTTTCATATTATTTTTCATCTATGTCAAAATCCATTAAAGTATCATATTCTATACCAGGGATTTACTCATATGAATAACCCCCTTATCTATATTTGTATGACTATGATATTCCTTTTTTTAATAGTCAAAATCTATATATGTAAATGAATGTTGATATTGGATTATTTCTATTGTATATTGATTATTTATTATATAGATCATTATATATATGATGATTTTATTGGGCATGAGAAAATAATGGGTGGGCATATAATAATATATCACGTTGGTACATTCATGGGTCCCACAATATTAACATGAATAGACATCACTTGGTTTATGAGGTCATCTATATGTAATATATCCTTTCATAAGTCCTTGATGGTATATAAGAATACATTGAATATTGACTTAAGGTTAATATCATGGAGTCTTAGCATGTGGCCTCTATTGTATGATCAAGATGTCTTTTATTGAGGATTAATATACCTGACAATATGAATTCAAATATTAGGATATTATTTTCTATTTCCCATATTACATTTTCCTCAATGATTATATTTCAAACACATTTTACAAATTACGTAGATCATTTTTTTTATTTAATATTATATATCAATTATTCCTTATAAATTCATTATATCATATTATATAAATATTCTCATAATGAGTTTCAAAGATCGAAATATATTTTTTATTTCCCCCCACATATAAATAAGGTATATTGGACTGCTTTCAAGGCAATAATTGTGGAAATAAGAATGTTTTAATTTCATCTACAATCTATGATTAATGCTTCAAATTTATTTCATAAATCACATGTGTATCAAGTATGTCACACCTAGACCATTGAAATAATTTTATTTTATTATTTTATTCTGTTTTAAATATTTTTTCATGGTGCAGACCAATATCGATTGAAATTTTGGGTCTCTACATATAAATTTATCATTGGGATTAATGGTGTTCGGTGCCCTGGTAGGGCATTGTCAAATTTGTGTGGCTTTTCCAAATCGACGTGTACCCAACTCGTTGAATGATTAAATAAATAATTAACAAAAGGAATGATTAAGTGAAATGAAAATAAAACTAGAAAGGAATGAATTATGTATCGACGTAATGATAATAAAAATAATATTTAGATTATTTAAGAATATTATTATTATTATGTGGATTAATATTTTGTTAAGGTATTATTATTAGTATTATCATTATCATTTATTAGTATTATTACTACTATTATTTAATTTAGGTTTTATTTATTTAGTTGTTATTTTCCTTCTCTTTTCTTTTTTTATTCTTTATTTTTTTCCTTCCTCCTCTCCCCATCCACCACCCTTCATTATGTCACATTATCATCTCCCTTAACCCAACATGCATAAGGCTTTTCTCCTCCTCCACTTTTCCTCTCCTTCAGCCAGTATAACATTTCCCTCCAAGTGAACAACCTTCAGTCTAGTGACCTACCCCACACGCCGCCCTCACATACCCCTCGCATCGCCCTCACACCACCCCTCCCATCAGCCATATCTTTTCATGTGAGACCACCTCTAGAGTGACCTTTCTTTGAAGGCGTGACCTCTGGAAACCCTCCTTAGCGCGCGACTTGTTACCCAAGAAACTCTCTCCTTTAAACACAAGGGCAAATCACCTAGGTAAGTATATTCCATTCTCATGAGGGTTTTAGGTTGGAATCCACTTTTTAGGGTCCAATTTTTATATTTCTGGCTCAACCGCATGTTTTAGGGTCCAATTGTGTTTTTAGGTGCAAATTTGGTTCGATTGGATTTTCAAACCAAATTTTTCAGATTCTAAAATGAGGTTGGTGTTTTCATGTAAAACATTGTTTGATGAATTAATTATCTTATTTAATTAATTAAGCACGTTCTTTAATTATTTTTTTTGGGTGTGAATTGTGTTTATTTGATGAATTATTTTACTTTTGTAAATGATTTTGGTGTGTTTTGTGATTAATTAATTTAGTGTGAAATTAATTTTTAAAGAATTTTAATATGTGTTTGATATTTTTATCATGTTTTTATATAATGGGATTTTTTAGGAAACCCCATATTGTGTTACATAATGGTGTTTTATGAATTGTGAAATTAGTTTATTCAACTCTCGAAGTGGTTGAATGTTTGTTCTAATGTGGTGTGTGTGTGATTTTTGTCATACAAGATGATTTGAGTGGGTTTTTTTATGTTTTAATCAATGTGAAGTTTCTATATATTGATTTATAATTTTTCATAGTGGTTTATTTAAAAGTGAAAATCATTTATTTAACTATTAAAATAGATTATTTATTATTGAAGTGGTGCTAATTAACATTCGAATTATTTATGGTGTGTGATTGTGTTTAAAAAGTTTTTTTGGTGTAAATTTGTGTGGTGCTAATTTGGAAGTGATTACTAATTTATTTAATTTATTTATTAAACAATATGTGTAATGTGTGGTCCTTGCTTTTTGATTTCATGCCTTCAGATTTAAGGAGACTCTCCTCGTTGTTCATAGGTAAGTGTGTGTGTGTGTGTTTATATATATATATATATATATATATCTATGTGTGTGTGTGGGTGGGTTCCCCGTTACATGTATAGTCATCCATGGAAGTGAATATACATGTATGAGGCTAGGTTTGCCCATGTATATATATGAAAATGCATACAAAGGTGAATGGAGAACATTATATGAATATAAGAATATATTTAAGGATCCCATTTCACACGTTCTTGGCCATGCAGGTGTGAGCATACATGCAAGGTGTCTATACATGTATGTGATGGTGCATATTCTTAGTGGGAGAGAAAGTGTAGTTAGTTAGAAAGCACCAAGGTCTGAATGTTTGGTTTGGTTCCGCCCTGAGTTAGGTTACCTATGCCTTGATCATTAATTGTAATTTTTATTTTTCCTTGGTCTTAAATTAAATGTATATTCCCTTCATTTATATGAAATTATAATGAATTATATATATATATATATATTGTTCTGGTTTTTAATAAGTGGTTTTCTATATGTTTTGGACATGAAACAGGTATTTCCAAAAAGGTGTGGACTTTTGGTCTGTTTTATTATAAAAGTGTGATGAAATTTTTGATTTTCCAAGGTAATTACAAGGTGATTTCCAAATGGATTTTGATGTGAACATGATATTAAAAGGTGATTTCAACACCATAAAAGTATTTCTTGGTTTTAAGAATGGTTTTACACTTGTTTTTTAAAATATAGTACCTTTTTTTACTAGATAATACTTCAAATGGTTATGGAAACATGAAAGTGTTGGGTGATTATGTGTTCTAAAATGAATTTTACCCCTTGTAAGTAATTAATCATATTTGGAACATTACGAATTGTTTGTGAAAAAAGAAAACCCCAATTGAGGTATTCTCTATTATTTTTGAAAATAATTTGTGCTTTGAATGTGGATATTTTGATATGTGCCTAGTAAAGAGGCTTGTGCATTATCACGTGATGGAAAAGGTGGTGGTTGTGCTCAATGAGGGAGATCAGTGGTGAAATGGTGAATGTTTTTTGAAAAAAAATTATATTTTCTTGTTTTCAGTATAATAAAAACTCACCACCCCTATGAATATAGAACTTGGGAAAGTCATGGTACTTAGGTGGGGAGACTAGGACTAGAAAGCTAGATGAAACGATAGTGGATTGTCCCAATTTTATATAGTAGGATTGATGCTACAATACTAACAATCTTTCATGGATGATGATGGCAGACCACTAGTGTTACAGGGGGTGTCCCCTATTAGTAGATCGTGTAGGATAATGCTTGTTTTCATGGTATTTTTACAACATTTCACTAATGTACAAGGTTCCTAGCGTACTATTTGTGATAGTTACCTATTGGGATTGACCATGGTCCTTTCTTATGAATTTTTTTGGTGAAATGATTTCCATTTTTGTTTCTTCAATATTTTTTCCTTCTTTGAAAAATCCTTGTTTCTTGTTTGAACTATTTGCCTTTTTTTAGGAATGTTAAGGAGTGTTTTGAATATATTTTTATAATATAGTGGAATAAAAGCACATTCCATAAAAATATAAATTTGAGAATTGAATTTGAAAATAAGTAATCCCATTATTTTATTATGTCTTATTTTAAAACTAGTATGATTCGATTTCTTATGAAATGAAAGGGCATAGGGAGTTGTTGTATTTTGGAATTCCTACTAAGCATCTCAGTGCTCATGCCTACATTATATTTTCACTTTTAGGTTCTAGTTCTAGATCACTCTTGTATAGAGAATGTTTCAATGTTTGGTAGTGACCCATGAGGTCACATGGATGTATGTTTATCTATACATATATTTTTTATTTTCTATTGCTAGTATTTACCAGTTTTTTTAAATTTAAATTTATCATTTTATTTATTTGTAATTTTTTATGGGAAAAATAATTCTAAACTATCTTACATTGATTCCTGAATATATTTTCTAGACCATATGGATCGAGAACACCCTATAGGCCTTTCCACAGACTGGTTCAGGTGTCATGTCGGATGGTGACCCAACTTGGTTCATCGAAAAATGTTTTTAGATCCATGTTATACTATTTTTAGTCTTGTTACTAGGGAAATATTATACGTAAAATTGATCTAGGATTTACGGAACGTGATGTTATAGATACAAGTATGGTGCATGTCAAACAGACCTCAGGAAAAGGCTCATGTTATTAGGGGAATTCAGGTTTTATCCGAGAATTTTGGTCATTTTGGTGGTTCATTTTTGGGAAATTAAATAAGTGTTGGACCATTAGCCTCGGAAAGCTCGCAGGGCCTGGAAAGCCATGTGGAGCTAGGGACAATGTCCTAGAATTCTCTCTGTGATTGTGGTGTGATTGTCATAAGGCTACAAACCATAGGTCCAATCCCCTATTTAACACTAGTTTACTCTTGCATCATACTTTGTCTTCTTTTATTCCCTAGAACAATGTTTTGGGATATATTGAGTTTGAAACCCATTTTATAGAATTATGTTTAATGTTTTTGTGTCATCAATAAGATGGGTTGAAAAAAAAAATCTCTTTATATAAGTGTTTCTGTAAGTTGTTGCGATGGATCCCCTCTTCTGTTTGGTTTTGGTTTGTGGAATGTTTTGAGTAATAGACCTATTTTATTTGGTTCTTTGATTTCCTCTTCAGCTAGTGTATGCCCCCATAAAGTGTTATTTCATGGTTGATGTGTGGCTATGGTTGATTCTATGTATTTGGATATTCCAGTTGATCAGTGTAGGAATCCTCTTCTTATTGAACATTAGAATATAAATCCACATATCTTCTAATATCTAGTCGACCATCTTGTAGATGGAGAGAGTATGTGAGAAGATTTGGAAGAAACCATTGTATCTGGGGTTTAATGGGTTGTTGGATGTGGAGTTCAACATCATTAAGTCTTCAAGTCCTCTCTTGAAGTTGTGAAAGAAACTCCATTGGGTAAAAGTGGAAGCAGTCTAGAGTTTTAGGTCTCAGATACTATTTTAAATGGTCCTTTGGTTATTTCATTGGTTTTTTCTATGTATGAGATCATGTTAAGTCACTCGTGTGGAGAATCTAGTTATAAGAGGTGGTTATGGCTGCTTTTAGTGATCGTATGCTATTAGGGACTTAGGTTAAGGTCCCTCTCTTTGAAATTTATCGCTCTGTTTCAAGGGTCTGGTTTGGTGACACTTTTTTGTGTTGTGTTCTCGTTCAATGGTATAGGTGAAGGGTTTTCACCCTTTCGGAGATCCTTAGTTATGATAAATAATGATTCCTTAGTGAAATCATGAAAATATATATATTATATGAAAGTGTATTTAAAGTTTCCTACCTATTGATGTTTCTTATTGGATGTAAAGAGAGATGATTCCATGACATCTTCCAATCCATTATTTCTATGAAGTGTTTTGTTGTTAAAATTGATGTTGATGTGTGTTGCGTCAGATAGTTTTGTTTAGGTCATGGTATAGTCATTTTTGTCACTAGATGAATAAGATTCTTTTAGGTGGTGAAGGATGACTGTGAGGCTGGAGATGCCTCAATCATCAGTGCTCTAGTTATATGTCTCAGAGTGAAGGTAGCACATATTTAGGAGAAATCCCAACGGTTTGAGAGTTTTGGATCAGGTTTCAATTCTCATTGTATAATATATAGATATTTAAATCCTACGATGTATTTTTTCTTAATTGATCATGTTCAGTGGGAGGAGGAAGGAGGACCTCATTTTCACATTATGAACCTTTTGGGAGAAAGAGTTTCTCATTGAATTTTATAAGGTATAGTCTTCATATTTCTTTACAATTGTAGTGGTTGTGATGCACCAAATGTGGGTCTTCTTTAATATCCCCTGCATGGCCCATGCTTATAAATTTAGAGTAGTATGATTCTTGTTCATTCATGGGAAATAAGGCAGTGGGATGTGTTGTTGGTGGTCTTGTTGGTCCATTGGATTTCCCCCTACTCTCTCATACCCTCATGGTAGGGGTTCATGGTCCATGCAGATAAATACTCAAGTTCTAAAAATCTGGAAGACTTTGATGGTGGGGATACCCACCTTGGGTCTCGCTGAAATTCCTCTGAAATGATTTGATGTAGCCTATTCATTATGGTAGGGATTTCGTGCGGACCTCACATTGTTTGTGATCCGGTTGAGGTTCTGTTGTGGACTTGTAATTTGGTGGCCACGTTGGAGATTCCCCATTTCAAGTCTCTTCCATGAGTGAATGCTGGGATTGGATCACACCGAATGGTTTCGATGGATTGTGGTTCTGCGAGTATTCAGTGGGACCTAGTCGATCTTGTTTGTTTTTTCATGAATGTCATGTCGGTTTCGTTTGGTGATGTCTTCGGTGATTTAGCTCAAGAGGATAGATTTCACGTTTTGAAATTTATCTTTTCTTTGATTGATCATCTGAATTTGTTTAAACGTTTGGAGGAGGGTGGCTCATATCGGGGTTTCCATTTTGGCCAACTGAGTTTGACTTATAAACTTACATTCTTGTTGTTGGTGTTCTTGTAATATTTTCATTTGTTTTTCATTCGAGAGTCTCTTAGTGTTATAATGGTGTACAAGTTATATCACTCTAGTCAAGCATAGGATGGATTTTGGGGGGTTGAAAGTGTTATAGTGATTAGAATTTTCACAAGGAATTTTGAAATAATTTTATTATATTATTTTATCTAGTTTTATAATATTTTGTAGAGGTACTGGCCAAACATTATTATTATTTTCTGTGTTTGATGATAAATTAATATTTTTTACTGATGCAATCTAGTGCACGAGTAGTGAATGGTTGAATCCATGCAGATACACAAAATCACAGTGTGCCCTGATTGGTGCAAAGTTAACAAATTAATAAACAAAAGGAATGATAATGTTAATAAAAATAAAAATAGAAAAAATTAATTCTCTATTTTCTTAATGTTTATAATAAAAATATATTTTTTATTTATTATTAGTCTTATTATTATACTGGTTAATATTTTGGTAAGGTATTATGATTATTATCAATATCACTTATTATTATTATTACTATTATTATTTAATTTAGGGTTTTCGGTGTTATTTTCAATTTATTTTATTTTTTAATTTCATTTTTTCTTCCTCTTCACTTATTTACCACTCCCTTTATCATGTCACATTGTTCTATCCCCTAACCCTACATGCGTAGTGCTTCTCTCCTCCAGCCCTTATCCAATCCTTTGTATGGGGAACCACTTCCCTCCTGATGAACCACCTTTTCTCTGGCACCCTACCCCTCATGCATTCCTCACGTAGCCCTCGCACCACCCCTCCACTCAGATAGATCATTTCTAGAAAGACCATATATTGTGGGACCTCTATTTGTCGGCATGACTTTCAATGTCCCTCCTAAGCACGAGACTTGTCCCTATAGAAACCCCTCCCCTTTTGTTTCATGTTAAATCCCCTAGGTAAGTCTCTTAACTTCTCCTAAGGTTTTTGGGTTATAATTTCATGTTTTTGGGGTCTAATTTGTATTTTTTGGTTTTTCCACTTGTTTTATGGCCCAATTGTGTTTGTTTGAGGAGTATTTTGGGTTTATTTGGATTTTCAAAAGAAATATTTATGTTTCTATGCTGAGGTGTGTGGTTTCGTGTACAAACATTGTTTGATGAATTAATTTGATTGTTTCATTAATTTAGCGTGTTCTATAATTAATTTATTGGGTGTGAATTGTGTTTGATTGATGAATTATTTCACTTTCTTAAACAATTTTGGTTTGTTCTATGATTATTATTTTTTGATTATGTTTTTTATGATTTTTAGTGTACATTTGTTATTTTTAGCAAGTTTGTATATAATGGGGTGTTTTTTAAGGAAACCCAAATTTTTTTATTTAATGGTGTTTTAGGAATTGTGAAATTTGTTTATTAATTTATTTATGTAATGGAAATTGTGTTTTTATGTGGTGTGGGTGTGCATTTTTTCATAAAAGTATAGTTGATTGGTTTTTGTTTTTTATGCTATGAGATGTTTTTTGGAAATTAACTAATAATTTTCTTAGGTTTTGATTCAATAATTAAAATTATTTATTTAACTATGAAAATGTATTATTTAAGTATGAAAGTGATGAGAATTAAGGTAGTAAAGAGTTTTAGAGTGTGTTTGGTTTTAATGAGTGTTTTTTGTGTGAATTCTTATAGTGCTAATTTTGAATTGTTCCAAAAATTTATTATTGATTTATTAAATTAGTTGTATAGTGTGTGGTCCCTTCATTGTTGTATCGAGTTTTTGGGTCTAAGGAGACTCGCCTATGTTTGCATAGTCAAGTGTGTGTGTGTGTGTGTGTTTGTTGTTGTGTGTGTGTGTGGGTTCCCTCATTACATGTATAGCCATCCATGGCACTTAATATATATGTATGGGGCTAGGTGTGCCAATGTGTGTGTGTCTATTTATATATATATATGAAAATGCATACGTAGGTGATTGGACACTAGTATATGCATATATGTATATATGTAAGGATACCCATGCACATGTTCATGGTCATGAAGGTGTGTTCATAGGGGCTAGGATTCCTTACTTTTATGTGAACGTGCATATTCTTAGTGGGGGAGTAACATATTTTAGTTACAAATCTCCAAGGGTATAATTTTCAGTTTTGTTCCACCATGAGGTAGGTTACCTATGCCTTGATCTTCAATGTGAATTTCCATTTTTTGGTGTTCATTCAAAAGTATGTCCCCTAAAAATATATGAAATTCATTTGAAATAAATAAATAAATAAATATATATATATATATGTTATTGGGTACTGAAAAGTGGTATCCTAGATGTTTGGAACATGAAACTTGAATTTCAAGAGACGTGTGGCCTTTCGGTCGATTTTATTATAAAAGTGTAATAACATGTTTCATTTTACAAATATAATACAAAGTGATTTCCAAGAATTGGTTTTTACATCAACTTGAGATTAAATGGTGATTTTATCTCTTTAAAAGGATTTATTAATTGTAAGAATGGTTTTGTACATGTTTTAGATATGTAGTACCTTGGTTGTTTAGTTATACTTTCAAATGTTTTTTGAAACATGAATGTGTTGGGTGACTATGTTTTCTAAAATGGAAAATACCCCTTGTATGTAACGAAACCTATTTGAAGCTTTAATAGTGGTCTGTGAAAAAAGAAAAAACCCCACTTCAGGCATGCCCCCATCATTTAGAAAATGAAGTGTGTGTTGAAAGTTGTAATTATGATATGTTCTTAGTAAATAGGCCTGTGAATTATTGTGTGAAAGAAATCATGGATGATTTGATCAAGTAGAGAGATAAGTGGTGAGATAGTGAATATTTTTTTGAATAAATAAAATAATTTTTTCTAATTGTTAATTTAATGATAACTCACCACTTCTTCAAATAGAGAACATGGTAAGATTGGGGTACCTAGGTGAGAAGACTATGACTAATATTCTAGATGACACAGTATTGGTTCATCCTAGTTTTATCTACCAGAGTCGATGCTACAACACTAACTAAAATTTTTTGGATGATGATGGGAGACCACTAGGGTTACAGGGGTGTCCCATACAATGGGCTCATGCGTGAGAATGCTGGTTGTCCTGGTTTCTATACCAAATTTCATAGGGGTACAAGGTTACTAGGGTCCAATTTGTGCTAGTTAACTATAGGGATTAACCATGGTTCTTGCCTATGACCTGGATATTGTGAAATGATTTCCAATTTTGTTACTTCAATATTTTTCCCTTTTTTGAATAATCCATGATTTTTATTTCTTTTGTTTTCCTTTGTTTTCGACTGTTAATTCATATTTGTTAATTATTTTAAAAATATACATGAATAGAAGCGCATTCCATAAAAATGTAAACTTATTAATTTAATTTTAATGAAGGAAAAAAATATTTTGTTATGTCGTATTTTTTAACTAGCACGATTGGATTTCCTATTAAATGAAAGGGCATAGGTTATTGTTATATTTTGACATTCCTACTCATAATATCAGTGCTCACGTCTATTTTATCTTTTTAGTTTCATTTTCTAGTTTAGGATTTATCTTTTATCAAGAGTGTTTCTATGTTTGGTGGTTCCCCATGTGGTCACTTGGAGGTATGTTTAATAGTACATCATTGATTTATTTTCCACTTCTCATATTTTCCTATTTTTCTCATTTTAAATTTATTTATTTATTTATTTGTAATTCATTTATGGGACAAATCGTTCCCAAATATCTTAAATTGATGCCCATCACTAGTTTCCAGCACATGGGGGATCAAGAACCCCTTCAAGGCTTTTCCCAGATAGTGTCAGGCTTCATTCATGATTGAGTCTCAAGTAATTACTAAAAAATTCGATCCCATGGGATGAGGTCTCTCATATCTTATACACATATAATAAAGAATACATAGGATATATGTTGCTGTAGTTGGGGTTATTATAGTTGGTTTTATATAATACTTATTACTATCCTATGGAACATGATATTAGATGAACATAACTAGAATAATAATTATGATAAACCCTTATATTGATGGATAAATTTTTATTCATTTTTATGTTATAAATAATTTTTTTTATTTTGTCTAATTATATTTTTTTCATTATTTAGAGATTGGTCAAAGTTGAAAATTAATCAACATCCATAATCATTATGTGGGATTTCCCTCCTAATCGTGATAGTATGGATTGTATTGGATATGAGAAGATTATAACTATATTAGAGAAGTTGAATCATGTAATGAAAAATACCTTGCTTGTATAAAACAAAACAAAACAATTATAGTTTATGTAATGATGTCGGAAATCTTCATGTAGTAGAAATATACATCATTAAGTGTAACTACTAATCTATTGATAGATGAATAATGGACCAAGTCCCTTGAAAAATTGTTTCTTCTCTTTTGGAAGTAATGAAATTTTGATTGTTATCCGAATAGACTATTGTTGAATGGGAGACACTAAAAAATAATGTTTATTATTTAAAAATACAAAAGTGGATGATGAGATTGATAGAATGGAATGAATGAATTTTAAGGTGTTATTCTATAAGAAATATTTATTGGGACTATTATGTTGAAGTTATTTTGAAGAAGCTAGTGCAGTTAAAAAAAAAATTCATCTTGATTGAAGAAGATGTGTATGAAGAGTCAAAACAAATTCAATATAATGTACATAATATTTTTAGATAATGAATCATTAAACCCTATTTTGTTGAAATAGTGATAGGATGATAATGATTGACTCAATTATAATAGACTAGATTCTACAAAGGATGTTTACCTGCCTGATGTTATTGGGTAGACTTTGAAATAGAATGTTTTCTATGATTTAATGTTCCAATGCAAAAAAATTAGGATGAATAATTTGATGACAAATTTTTAATTATAACATTCCAAATATCATTAATACTAATATTTTTTATTTTCCATTATTTAGTTTATGGTAGTCTAATGATGTTCATGTGTACAAAGTTCATGTGTTGATTATTTATGAATATCATCATATTGATTTTATCAAACAATGGAAAGACTAAAAGAATTTCCATGAATGATGGATATAATGTTTTCATATAATGATAGTAAGATGATTTATCAATCATAATTTCATAAAATATTTTCTTCAGGAAAATATATTATTTGAATTCAATCAGATGGAAATGTAAAATGATCATATTATGAGATGTCGTTAATGTGTATGAAATTAATCCTATCATAATTTTATGATCACAGAATATAATGTTCTGTATAGGTTCTTAAAATGTAGTATATTAAATTCATAAAGTTGAATTTATCAGCATTTATTTTGAAAAGACAGTATATAGATAAATGGTTATAGAAAATCATGATGAAAGGTTGTTGGATGGATCACTATAATGACAATGGAAAAATGATTTAAAATTGATTTCATCAAATATTGTTTTCCTAGAAATGAAATCAGTAAATAAATTCCAAATCCAGCCAGTGGTTGAAGAATGTTTCTGGAGAATCATATCTTTGATTTTCATAATAAGTTGTGAAGGGACATAGGTTGGAGTTTTATCATATTTTAGAATGTTGTGATGTTTTACTATAAGTAATATTCAATGGGATTAATGAATTTTGTTTGAGGTCATAAATGTTAACAAAATGTGATAGACATTAAACTCCCCAAATATCATGAAGGAAAAATCCTGATTATATCCAAGATATAAGGGTGGTTTGATGGATTTATATTAATCGTGGTCTTTATGAAATTTTATAATGTTCAAGAAGATTGATGGTGGTCAATAGTTTAATGTGATTGAGCAGGATGTTCAAAGGTGGGTGTGATTTATGAATTTCACATTTATACTACACCTTATGTTTTTTGGGATGAATTTCTTATATAATGAGGGTTTATTTTCTGATAATGTTTTTAAATATTTGGTAGTTGGGAGAAGTGATGAAAAAGTAAATATTTGATTAGATGATTAAGTTTTAAAGGAATTAGTGGAATAAAAATATTAAAATGATTCTTTTCTGCCTATTTGAGATGAATGGTGTTAGTGGTAAATAAATCAAACAGATTGAAGAAGAATACAAGGAATATTCTAGCAAGGTGATCAAAAAAACAGGGAATCAAATTTTCATTTGCCTATAGAGATCACTTGTAAGAGTATAAGAGACAAATGCACTAGATGGACATAATAAAAAAAATATACTAGATGGGATACGATTATTATTTTCTATAATGAAATAATAAAAAGAGGGTGAATATTAACATTCATGAAGTTTATGTGTAACACCCCACGCTTCCACGATGTGTTTCTATTTGAATAATAAAATAGATTTAATTGTACGCAACTTCGAGTTCCAGCACACCACGACCAATCAAACTAGCTGTTATGAATAATAATACACAATTTTTAAAATTTTATAAATTTTATTTTCCAAAATGTACTTCTTTTATTTATTTAGAATATCAAAATTATCTTAGGGTTAATTTTTGGTATTTTTCGAAAAACATTCAATTTTTGATGAATATTAAAAAACATTGCATTATTGTTTAGAACTAAATTTTTATTTAAATAATTATTTATTTTATTAAAATTTATTTTATTTAAAATTAGATAAATAATTCCTATATTAGTTCAATGTAATTCATTGGAATCATTTTATAATAAAATTAGATGTATAAAATTTTATTGAATTTTTAACGTCCTTTACCCACCTTCTAGGCATGTTAGAAAATTTGCATAAAACGTAATTTTACCGATTCTATAAATTTAATTTCAAAAATCCTATAGACATGGTTGACATCAGTAAGTAAAATTTTGTTCAATAAGATAAAAATAAGTTAAGGTGAATAGTAACTTTTTCTTTTTATTTACCATGGTAAAAAGTAAATAGGGTAATTAAAGGTAAATTATATTATAATTACCCTAACACATGTCCTAATTCTATCGGATAAGTATATTTTACCAAAATAAACATTAAGAATAAAATATAATCCTTTTTTTCCACTTGGACAAGATTAGTACATTTATTATTATTTTATTTAAAGAAGTGTTAAAAGTGTTAAATTCAATGTTTGATAACTAATATTTTTAATACAGGGTTCTACATAATATAAATTCCACTATAAATATTTATTAGAAAGATAAAAATATTTCCAATATAATGGAATTTTATATATAATTTTTAGAAATTAAATAATTGAATTTGTTTATGACATAATGATGATGCATTCATTACCTTATTAATGAATGATTAAAATAATTGATATTATAAATATCAAAATAAATGTAAATTAAGCCATTCTATGCATTACACTAATTTATATGTTAATATGACAAGTTATTATTGATTTAAATAATTTTCATTTGAAGTGATAATGTTTTTATTACTTTCAAAAAAACAAAATACCAAAGAGTGTCAAAACTGACAAAAATGAGTTTTTAAAACAAATAGTATATTATTAAATGATATAATATTCCTAAAAATTTAATTATCATACAAAGGACTTATAAAAGGTTATATAAATCAATTATGAACCACATGGGGTTCCCTTGTCTTTTTATACTACGATTATTAACCATTTATTGTAACAATACAAGAATACATGGTAAAAGTTAAACTATTTAACTAAGAGTTAAATCTAAAAAATCAGGTTAATATGCTGACCCAAACCTATCTAAAACCTATTTTTTGATAGGTTTACTAACCATCTCCAACTTATCCACGAAATAAATCCTTTTTTATACATTATAAGTCTAATATGACAGTATAATAAGTTAATATTTAAAGACTTTCCTAAAGTGACCCTCACCTCTCTTATAAAAGGGCACTTACCCTTATCTCAAAATCACACCTCCAAAGCCATTTGGATCGGCCATTATCTTCAGAAATATACTCCCAACTTACCTCACTTAAACCTAGAGGCCATACATTGATCATTAATCCAACCTAAGGATCCCTTTTTGTCAAATCAAAAGTAAGCACCTGAAGAAGAGGTAATAATTTCATCACCTCTTTCAATGTGCTTTTCTTCTTCCACTTCCTCTTTATTTTTTATTTCCATACCAAAATAATAAATCTAGTACCTTATATATAATTTCATGTTATTATAAATATGGTAAAACAATATTCAATATTCTATCAATCCTACGAATGAAAAAGTCACCATATGTGTTTACGTACGACTTACCATATCCATGTCGTGGTGTAGTTTGTTATTCAACACTTCATCATTTGGATGTGTATTAAAATTAGTATACTTGATATAAATAATAAATATAACATGTTAATTATTATTCATATATGATATACCATCCAATTTCATATGATTTCACAATCAATTGAATGGTATTGTGGCTCGTGCGTACGTACGGATTACCATCTCCACGAACGTAATGAGATTCATTCCCCATCATAACCATTCAAGAATAATTTTCATTTTATGATTAAAAAAATGTTCAAGAAAATAATATAATTATTTATATGAATCAAGTACATCATATCCATATAAAAAATGACTTACATTAAAAAAAATATTAATGAAAAAAAATCAGTTAACACCCGAAACAATGATCCTACTGAAATATTATAAATAAAGAAATATTAGCAGATCATATATGATATAATATTTATGCATATGGTACTTGTATAATTTAACAACAATGATATAACTATTATAAAAGAGGTTAACATACCCTCTACCTATGAAAATTACAAGGTATGGGTTAATTCTACAATCACTTCATTATCTGAGGTTGTTTATACGTGAGTATCTACTAGGAACTCTTTATCATCCACATATGTGTTTCTAAAAAATGTTTTTCAAAACATTTTAAATATTTCCTATACTATGGGTTAAATTCATTTATAACCTTGTCTGAAGTTTTATAAATTTTTTATAAAGAATTCATTCCTTTGATTTCCAAATAAATTCTATTATGTCATTTTTGACAAAATTAATGAAAGAATGCATTTTTAACTTATACAGTGAGTGTTTCTATTTTACACCATTATAACACCTTTAAATATTCCCTTACAATATTATAAGAATATTTTACAAATAAATGTTTTCTTTTATAATTATGTGACTTTTAAATGATTTCAAAATATAAAGATAACTTTCTCTCAAATAGTTTTTATTTCATCTCTGTCAACATACTTTGATGGCATTGATAATTGTTTGAAGTTCATTTATTATGATACAATATTCAATAGTGTATTAAAGATTTTGTGATATGTTTTACTATGGATGTGTTATTTTTATATAATTCATGGTTTATGGTTAATGTATTAAATTTTTTTATGCTAGTTTAAATACGAATGTATATGTTATATTTCAGAATTTTCATATGGGGAATACATTTTACATAATAAGTGATTGGTGGAGCCTGATACAACTCCTTGATGCATCGGTAGGTCTCATGAGACGAACTAGGGTCTTGGTACAAGGCCTTGAAAAAATATTATTTTTAGTCTTGGAAAGATTCCTTGACTACGTGGTTATGATGTTCAGAATTTTGCATTTCATCATTATGAAATTGGATATTGATATTAGATGTTATTATTAGACTAGTAGAATATCCATGTGAATAATTAAATGGAATTATATGATTTATCTGTTCCATATTATGCTGAAATTTATGTTTGAAATCCTATTTTATTCTTATAAATTTTCTTCAATGATTATCCTTATTTATGAAAGTTTCCACAATATTGTCATCCTTACTGATCATCGGATCTCACCCTTTTCTATGTTTTATTTTTCCCAAGATGCAATGTAGTATGTTACGAATGATCTGTAGGTATAATATATGGGAGATTAATGTCTTCAAAGGAGACTCAATATTGTTTTTTTAATTTAATAATGTATTGTAAAACATATGTTTTTATCTAGTACTTCCAATGCTACTAAGCTGATCCGTCTTTCTATATTTGATCCCTTGTGATCGTTCCAATGTTATGTAATAATGCACCAAATCTATGTAACTATGGTCGAGGCATTACAGTTGGTATCATATGATTTTTAATATAGTACTTGGAAAATACATTTAGAAAAACTCTGGTTAGATAACATTACCCTATGATAGACTTTGAGGATTAGTATAGAATAACTTCCTATAATTTTGGTCATGTACAGATTTTTTGAATTTTCCAAGCAATACATTTCAGTCTAGATATGAGCAGGTAGAGGCACCATTGGCATAGATGTACCTAGGAGTGAATACTCTGACCGGGTGTTTCAGGCATGACCCAAGGTATCCTGGTACACAAAAACAGGCCTTTCTTCACTCTTGGTTACGAAACTCCCAGGGGATATGGTTAAGATAATTCACATTTTCTTGACCAACCATTATGAAGGATTTTAGAGTAAATAAATCCTCAATTAATTTTTTTTAGGATTATGGATTATATAAAAAACTATTCAATTTATGTTAGGTATTTTACTAGTTTGGAATTTTGTATTGTGATTTATAAACTAATCTAGTGTATGCCATTGTTTAGAAATGGCACCTAATGGAGGGAATGGAAATTGTATCAACACCCGTAATCCACGTAGGGATTTAATTCCTACTGAAGATAATTATAGTGGAGGTGGTGGTTCAACCGGTGCTAAAAAACTTATTACTATACTGGGAAAACTCACTCAGGTTATGAATAATAACCTTACCGATATAAAGCACCCATATCCATAACGCAGAGGATCAGTGTTATACTGCTTCATGAGGCAAAAAACACCAACATTAAATGGTACTAAAAATCCATTTGTAGCTGAGCAATGTATACGTTCCTTAGAGAAAATATTTTATTCTTTTGGGAGTAGCTAATTGGAGAATGTTTTCATGGATCTTTATCGCCATACAGGAGATGCAGATCAATGGTGGTCATTAATTTGAAACAAAAATGAGGATGAGGAATTATCAAATATGGAATGAAGGGAGATTAAATTTATTTTCATAGAGAAATACCTTCCTCGTGACCATCAAGTGGATATGGAAAGAAATTTTTTGGGTATGATGAAAAAGGAGAATGATAATGTCACAAAGTAAGAGGCTAACTTTACAAGGATATCAAGGTGTGCAACAGATTATGTACATAACCCAAGGAGTATGATTGATCAATTTTTTGCTGGGTTAAAACCATTTGTCCATCAAGAATTAGTCTCACAATACTTCTCATCGGATGAGGATATTGTCTCATGTGCTATCAGGATAGAAAAATAATTCACTAAGTCTTACGAATTTACAGAAACGTAATAGAAGAAGAAATATTCCAAACACTCTAGAAATGGAAATAAGGGGAATCAAGAAAAATTTGAACTTCCATCCTGTAGAAAATGTGGGAAGAAACACCCTAGTACTTTCCAGAAGGGAATTAGAGTCTGTTACAAGTGTGGTGAAAAAGGCCACCATGATCATGATTGTAAGGGAAATAAAGAGGTTGTCAATATTGATTGCAAAAATTTTAGAGAAATGGGGCATTATGAAAATGAATTTTCTAAACATCATGGAAAATACCCCAAAAGAGGCCAATGGAGAAAATCCAAGCTTAGGGGATCACTACTACTGAGGTCGATGCTTCGAATGATGTGGTGGAAGGTAATTTAATTGTTTACTCAAGTTTACCCAATGATTTATTTGATTCTGGTTCATCTCATTGTATCATATCTTTCTATTACTCTAGGAAAATTTTATATTTTTCAATTTTATTTAATAAGAGAGTTGTCAGTCAATACTTCTTTTGGATGTATCATTGCAACAAATTTTTGTGAATCAGTTCCCATTATGGCATATAAACGTTCTTTATCTGTTGATCTCATCATCATACCCATGATTTAATTTGATACAATCCTCGGTATGTATTGGATTTCGGACCATGATGTGAAAATATATTTTATGGAAGAGGTTACAAATTTCGATGATGATAATGATTACATTATCATTAGAGTATAAATTTTACCATATGATTCTTATCTAGATTCTACCCCATTAGCTCTACTAAATTAAATTATTGTGGAGGAAGAGTGTAAAATAACTATTGGTGGGGAAAAGAATATTCAAATAGATGTTGAACCTATTATTAAAAAATATGTTGATGTGTTTTCAGAGGATTTACCTAGACATTCTCCAGAACGATAAATTGAGTATTCTATTGATTTAATAACTAGTCAAGGCCCAAATCGAAGACCCCTTATAGAATGGCCATTGTGGAATTAGTGGAACTAAAGAATCAAGTTGAATAATCATGTAATTAAATATTTAATCACCCTAGTGTTTCTCCATGGGGAGCCCCTATTCTTTCTGTTAAGAAGAAAGATGGATATAAGAGGATGTGCATCGACTACAGGGAGATCAATGCTATAATAATAAATAAAAAGTATTCCCTACCTCTCATTGATGATTTATTCGATCAAATTCATAGAGCTCAATATTTTTAAAAGATTGACCTTGGATCTAGATATCATCAGATGTGTTTGAAGAAGGATGAAATTTTGAAAGCAACATTTCAAACCAGGTATGGGCATTATGAGTTTACAGTAATTCCATTTCAATTGAATAATGTGACCCCTATTTTCATGGATCTAATGTATAGAGTTTTTTAGTAATATCTTGATTACTTTGTAGTGGTATTTATTGATGATATCTGGTTCTACACAAAAATATATGAAGATCATGAAAATAAATTGTGCATTATTCTAAAAAACACTTAGAAAAAATGAATTATATGGGAAGATTAGTATGAATGAATACTGGATTCAAGAAATTTATTTTATTGTCCATATTGTCTCTACGGAAAGAATCTCATTGATCCTTAAAAGGACAAGTAAATCCGAGAATGACTAGCATCGACAAGTATAACTGAGGTACACAGTTTTATAGGTTTAGTAGGTTGTTATCTGCATTTCATCTAGAATTTTTCCCGATTAGATAACCCATTATCCAAGCTCGCACGTAAAGGAGTAAATTTGTTTGGACAAAAGTGTGTGAAAATTATTTTTAAGAACTGAATAGATGATTAGTCAAAGCTCATATCTTGACTCTACCATCATGGAATGATGGGTTTTTTATTTATAGTGATGCTTCAAAGAAAGGAACTGGTTGTTTCCTTATGCAGAATAATAGAGTTAATGCCTATGAATCACGCCAGCTAAAAACTCATGAAAAAAATATCCCACTGATGATATTGAGTTAGCAGATGTAATATTTTTTTAAGGTATAGATACACTATCTCTATGGTGAAAATGTGAGATATATACCGATCACAGGAGTTTGAAGTATATTTTCTCATGGAAAGAACACCACATGAGGAAAAGATGATGGGTTTAACTACTCAACGATTATGATTGCTCTATACACTACCACCCAGGGAAGTAAAACAATGTGGTAGACGCTTTGAGCATATAGGATCATGATTTTTTGAACAATATGTGAGTTTAAAGGGATCCTATGTTCACAGATCTAGTAAAAATGGATATGGGAATAATCATGGATGGTGAAACTTCATTACATATTCAAATGGTTTCCAAACCATCTTTAATAGAAAGGATAAAAATTTCTTAGATTGATGATGAGAAGATTCTAAAGAAAATTAATGCTGTGAATGATTGGAGATTGGTGGAATTTGTATATGAAGATGAAAATTTTAAATTTGGGAAGTGACTTTGTGTTCCCAACATACCTGATCTAAAATTGGAATTGTTGGTTGATGTTCATAGATCCAATTTCATTACACACTCAGGTAGGAGTAAGATGTATAGATATTTGAAGGAAAATTTTTGGTGTGACAACATGAAGAGAGATATTGTGGATTATGTGTCAACATGTATGGTTTGTCAATAGGTGGAGTCTAGAAGAAAACATCCTAGAGGAGTCATGAAACCTCTTCCCATACCTTAGTGGAAATGGGATGACATTACAATGGACATTATTATGGTGCTACCAAAGAATCCGAGAAGGAATGATGCAATATGGGTAATTGTTGACTGTCTTAAAAAGTGTGAAAATTATATTGCTATATGATAAGATTTAACACTTAAACATGTATAAAGACTATATATTAAATATGTTGTAAGGCCTCATCATATACCCCTATCGATTGTTTTTTTATCGTGATTCTAATTTTACTACAAGATTCCGGAAGAGTCTTCAGGAATCCCTATATACGAAACATAATTTAAGCACTGCCTACTACCCACAAACTAATGGAGAATCATAACAAACTATTCAATCCTTAGAAGACATGTTGAGATCCTTATCACTTGACTTTCAAGGGATGTGGGATCAGTATTAACCTCAGGTATAATTTTCATTTAACAATAGTTTCTATTCAAGTATTGAGATGACACCATATGAAGCATTATATGGAAATAGATGTCAAACACTAACATGTTGGGATGATGTTGATGAAAGAAAACTCATTGTCCTAGTCTTTTTTAGGATACAATGGAAAAGGTGAATATTATTCAAACCAACATCAGAGCATCTTAAAGTAGGAAAAAGAGCTATGTTGATAACTGAATGAAGGATATGTAATTTAAAGTATAAGATCATGTTTTCTTGATGGTATCTCTATGAAAGGGTGTTATACGTTTCGGTAAGAAGGGTAAATTAAGTCCTAGAAACATTAGAGCTTTCAAAATTCTAGAAAAATTGGAGTTTCAGCTTACCGTTTGAAAATGCCTCCATTTCTCTCCAAAGGTCACGATGTGTTCCACATATCACTATTGAGAAAATACATGCTTGACCAAACACATGTACTCACCTTTGAATAAATAGAACGGGAACCTGATCTGTCTTTTTGTGAATAGCATGTCATGATTCCTGATACCAGAGAATAAGTACTGATAAACTACACGAATCGTCTTGTAAAAGTTCTATGGAGAAACCATAAGATGGAAGAGGCAGCATGGGAACCCGAAGAACATATGATGAAGAACCACCCGAATCATTTTATCAAGTAGTATTCTAGAAACTTTGATGATGAAATTTTTTGAAGGAGGGAAGAATGTAACACCCCATGCTTTCATAGTATTTTTCTCTTTGAATAATGAAATAGCTTGAGATGTACACAACATTGAGTTCTTGCACACCACAACAAATAAAACTAGTCGTTATGAATAGAAATTCCCACTTTTGAAATTTTATAAATTCTATTTTTCAAAATTGACCTCATTTTTTGAATCAAAATATCAAAATTATCTTAGGGTGAAATTTTGGTATTTTTCTGAAAACTTTCAATTTTTGATGAATAGTGAAAAACACAATGTTATTTTTTAAAACCGACTTTTTATTTAAATAATTATTTATTTTATTGAAATTTATTTTAAGTAAAAATAGATAAATAATACCAATATATGTTCAATTTAATTTTTTAAATTCATTTTATAATAATAATAGATGTATAAAAATGTATTGAATTTTTTAACGTTGTTTACCCACCTTCTAGGAACATTAGCAAATTCACTTAAAACATAATTTTACCTCTTCTTGGAATTGAATTTAAAAACTTTGACAGAAATGGTTGACATAATTAAGTAAAATTTGGTTCAATAATATGAAAATAAGTATTAGTGAATAGCAACTTTTGAATTTTATTTACCACTGTTAAAAGTATATAGGGAAATTTAAGGTAAAAATGATATTGTAATTACCCTAACACATGTCATAATTCTATTGTATAAGTTTATTTCTACATAAATAAATCAAAAGAATAAAATATGATCCTTTCGGTCCCCTTGGATAGGATTAGGACATTTATTGTTATTTTATTTAAAGAAGAGTTAAAACTGTTAAATTCAATGTTTAATAACTTGACCATTGTTAATATAGGGTTATACATAAGATAATTTTGACATTAAATATTAATTAGAAATCTAAAATTATTTCCTACATAATGGGATTTTATTTATAATTCCAATATATTATATAATAAAATTTATTTATGACCCAACGACGAGGCATCAATTACATTATTAATGAACGATTAAAAGAATTGATATTATAAATATCCAAATAAATGTAAATTGAGACTTTTGAAGCATTAAAATAATTTTCTAGGTTAATATTAAATTTTAGGGTTTATTTATATAAATTTTTATTGAAGTGATAAAGTTTTTATGACTTTCACAAAAACGAAATACCAAATAGTGTCAAAATAGACATAAATGAGTATTTAAAACCAATATGATATTATTAGATGAAATAATATTCCTAAAAATATAAGGTTCAAAAAAGGACATAGGTAAGATTATATATATCAATAATTAACTACTTGGGGTTTTCTTGGATTTTTATAGTAAATTTATCAACCATTTATTATAATAATACAATAATATATGGTAAAAGATAGACTATTTAACTAAGAGTTAAATCAAAATGATAAAGTAAATATGTTGACCTAAACCTATATAAACCTATTAGTTGAGATGTTTTCCACCCAGACCCACCTTATCCTCGAAATAAATCATTATATAGACATTATAAACCGAATATTATTGTATTATAAATTAATATTTCATGTTTTTTCTAAAGTGAACCTGACCTCTTTTATAAAAGGGTACTTCCCATTCTCTCAAAATCACACCTCCAAAGACATTTGGATCAGAAAAACCATGCTCAAATATCCTCCCAACATTCCTCAATTAAACCTACTGTCCTTACATTGATCATGACACCAACCGAGGGAGCCCTTTTGATCAAATCAAAAGGAAGCACCCGAAGATGAGGTAATAATTTCATCACCTCTTTCAATGTTCGTTTCTTCTTCCAAATTCTCTTTCATTGTTGCTTAAAGACCAAAATTATAACTCCAGTACCTTCTAAACAATGATATATTATAATAAATATGGTATAACCATTTTCATTATTCTATCCATCCTAGGAATGAAAAATTCACCATACGTGCGTACGTACGGCTTACCGTCTCCACATCATTGTGTAGTTTGTTATTCAACACTTCATCATATGGATGGCTCTAATAATGAGTATAATTGACATAAATAATAAATATTACATGATAATGATTTTTATATATGATATACCATCCAATTACATATGATTTCACCATCAATTGAATGGTTTTGTCGCTCGTGCGTATGTACGGATTACAGTCTCCACAAACGTGATGAGATTCATTCCCAATCGTAACCATTCAATAATAATTTTTATTTTATGATTAAAAATAATGTTTAAGAACTTAATATCATTCAGGATATGAATCAAATACATCCTATCCATATCAAACATGACTTACATAACAAAACATATATATGGAAAACAAATTTGTTAACACTCAAAACAATGATACTACTGAAATATTATTAACAAAAAAAATATTAGAAGATAATATATGATATAATATTTATGTATGTGGTTATTGTAAAATTTAATAACAATTATTTAACTATTTTATAGGAGTTTAACGTACCATAGACCATGGAAAAGTACACAGTAATGGTTAATTTTACAATCTCTTCATCATCTGAGGTTGTTTATATGTGAGTATCTACTGGGACCGCTTTATCAACAATGTTCGTGTTTCATAAAAATGTATTCCAACACATTTTTACTATTTCAAATACTATGGGTTAATGTATTTTATACCATTTTATATCTTTTTATAAAATGTTTATAAAGGCATCTTTCCATCATTTTCCAAACAATTTCCATTACAACTTTTTCGACAAAATTGAGGAATGAATGTTTTTTAACTTATACGGCGAGTGTGGAAATTTTACACCATTATAACATTATAGAAGATTCTCATACATGATTATAAGAATATTTTCAAAATAAATGTTTGGACTTAGTATGTGACTGGTGGAGCCCGCTATAGCTTCTTGATTCATTAGTAGGTCTCATGAAAGAAACTAGTGTCTGGGCACAAGGCCTTGACAAAATCTTATTTGTAGTCTTATAATGAGGCCTTGAGTATGTGGTTATGATATCCGGCATTATTCATTCCATCATTATGAAATTGGATATTGATATTACATGTGATTTTTTGAACAGTAGAATATCCTTGTGAATAAGTAAATGGAATTATTTGAATTATCTTTTCCATATTATGCCGATGTTTATTTTTAAAATACTTTTTTTAGTCATATACATTGAATTAAATTTTTATTCTTGTTTATGAAAGTTTCTACTATATTGTTATCCTTACTAGGAACCTTATTTCACCGCTTTCTATGTTTTATTTTTCCCAGGATAAAAAAAATTATATTATGACTGACCTCCAGGGATAGTCTAAGGGAGATGAATGTGTTCAAAGGAGACACAATGTTGTTTTTTTTCATTTCCTAATGTATTGTAAAACTTATGACTGTATCTAGTACTTACAAGGCTACAAAATGGATTGGAATTTAGGTATTTTATCCCTTGTGATCATGTCAATGTTATGTAATAATGCACTGACTCTGGGTAACTAGGGTCAGGGAATTACATTATGTATAAATATAGTTCATTATAAAAAGTTAAAATGCTTCAAATCTAGTTATTGAAGGTTCTTAATGTTGTTACAATATGTTATGATATCTTTTATTAGTGCGAGGAGAACATCCACTATCAATTCATTATAGTTCCACATAAGGGAAATGATATCTCTTTCTTGATTTTACTAAAATGGTTTATTTTAAAGTCTTTTTATGGTATTATATTACATCAAACTATTCCAATAACCATCGAATCATATTGAGTAATGAACCTCATAAATATCAATGTTCTTTTGGTTTTGTTTTTTTATTTATAGTCTCTTAGAATATTTCACATTTATCATAGGATAATATATTTTCTATGAATTAAATTTTAAAGAGAAATGATTAATGATTAATTCCCTCACCATCATAGTTGTCACATAGATCATGATAGTTCTTTTTCACTAGTATTATAACCGTAGGATTCGATTTTTTTCATTGTACTGATGTTTGATGAAATGTAATGAGACCATGAATGTTTAAAACATGGATAATAGTAAGTAGATTCATTTATATGATGAAAATAAATATCATATTTTAAATTATAAGATGTTACCATATCTTATTGTATATTTTTTCATATTCTTAAAGCATTCATAGAGTGTTTTCCTTATATTGTAGAGGGTGTTCCCTTATTAAGTGACTGACTAAAAATTAAATTTTTTATTTTCAAACACTTTTAGGAAAAGTGAGAACCCAAGAATCACATTGAGGGAATGTGATAAACCATACAAAATCACAACAGACAACAACCACAAATCGGGAGCATGAAATCAAATGACAAGAACATACCAACAAAACCACTACAAATCATAATATCCATACTCGTCACCGCACCCTACATTGGAGTCCTCCTCAACAGTGGATAATTTTCATTTGAAAACTTGATTATACCGCCAGAAGAGATTATCACCTTGGTTGCAACTCCTCATTTGATCCAGTGAGAGCTCCGTTGGACAAGGTTTCTTAGGCCATCTATCTTTATTGAAAGCAAGGATCACCCTGTGATCCTGCTTAGCAGAAGTTATGGTATTCACTGGTCAAGGTAGATAAGATTTTTCCTTCCTTTTTCTTCTTCTGGGAGTAGCATACAAAATCCCTTCATATTAAATCATCCTTTAATCCCCATGTTGTACAATATCACTATAGGAACGGTTGGCCAAACCACTATCATTTTCATTATCACCCCCGAAATATTCCCCCTATTTCCAAAGAGTTTCTCCAGAACATTTTCCTCAAACCCATTTTCATTCCCCCTCCTTTTTTCAAGCATGTTTTATTAAATCTTTTAAAGAAACATAACTGCATTTCCATTATCTTTAGTATTATCCATTCCCTTACCCTCAACTGTTGTCTGTAGGACGTTAGATTTGAACTGTAGATTATTTATATCTAGATGTGGAGGATCTTCCATAACAATAGAGGCCTACTCATGACCCCAACCTTAAAAAATGGGATTTTATCTATAGAACCCATCGACATCACTGGATTCCCTAGGATCAGGATTCGTCCTTGCTTCAGAGAGGCCATCAAACCTATTGCTCAAATGAATCACTGGAACGACCGAGGGGACTGATCCCCCAACTTCCTTAGTTCTGACTGGGTTGGCTACTTCCAAATCAAAGATAACCCCCTCTCCTTCCAACACCTTATACCTATCCTTTGCATCTCTATTTCTGTGTTGTTCCACCTATTCTCCAACAAGGATTGAATCAGGATCCTTACGTAAAAATAGACTAGAAGGGCCCACCAAATCCGGCCTCAACCTACTAAACCCTTTGGACACCTTCAGATTAGCTTGGTTCACCATAGCATCCATCTGATCGGGACCATGAACATTCACCTCAGTCACCTAGTGAACACCATCCATGAATTCCTTCTCTAAAAGACATGATGACTAAGATCCCCCACTACTCCCATCTAAACTAGGTTTCATCTGTTCTAGACGAGCCACCTGGTAAACAACAGACACTTTACCCTTTGATATTTCCTCCCTCTTTGTCGAAACCAAGGATTCCATGAATGGGGTCTCCAATGCCTTGGTAGAGGGTCCCCTTTGGAAAACCTCAGGATAGTCTCCCAGGTGAATGCATGATGAACAAAAGTCGGTCCAATTCTTATAAATCACCTGCGGCATTCACCTGTATTCCTCCCCAATAGAAATCCAAACAAATTCAAGAGGTAATGAAGATGCGCCCACTTTAACACAAACCCGGGGATTGACCGGATGACACACTGCCTTATTACAGCTACCAGAGCATAAAAACCTACCGATGAGGTTATCTGACATTCTGATAATAGTAGGATTTTGAAAAGGTATAGGAAGATTCGGGAAACATACCCAAACCACCATTGAGGGAAAATCATGTTTCATATAAAAGTCAATAGAACATCATATGAGGAAAAAGTTAATCTGGTAGAATCTATGAGGGGCCCTCAACTAGGATTTGATGAGGTCCACCTTCGATTCAATGTGAATCATGATATGGTGGATGTCAGTTAAAGTATTTTTTTCAATTTCTTAATCACCCCATGAGGTAAAGACGGATCTATCAAATCCATCAACAGAAGGTCTCTTTTTCTTAAATCGAGCAACCGATGTGAGTTTTAGTAGCATTGAGGTTTTCGTGAACTCATAAATCGAGATCTGAAGTTTAGGTAGTCCATCATGAAGTTTCGAGACTTTAGGGATTAAAGATGTATTTGGAAATGGGGGAAGATGGTCAGGATTGGAAATATGGATGTAAATAAAATTATGTTACAAATATGGAAATTGAATTATGATGAACATAATATCGGTGAATATGAATCACTTAGTGAATTATTTAGAATATTTAATTATATTATGAGATCAAGAAAGGTGTTTCCTTAAAAAAATTTAAATATTCAACTAATTTTTAAAATATATTTATAATTATTCTAGATAAAATTGATGCCATGGTAAGACCATCAGAAGATATATATCCAGAAATAGTGTCATTGGATTATTTACATATCATTCACATCACTTATGAAAAGATGATATAAATGTTTATAAATAATAATGAATGTTATAATTGAAAAAATTCATTCAAAGCTATTATGCATCAAAAATATATTAAAATTAAATAAGAATATATCAGTGACTCTGAAAATAATGGTGATGATCATAATTGTTTTTACGAATTTATGTATTTTATATCTATAAAGGTGAATAGAGGCACAAGTGATTTCAAAGGAATGTTTCCTATGAAGGGGTTTAGTTTCAATCAGTTATACCTTTTAGTGAATATTGACCTAAAAAATAAAAGATAATGAAATTGAAGAAAAAGATATAAATACATGAAGATATATAAAAAACATGGAAGATTAATTTCAATCATATTTAAAGGGAAATTATTAGAAGTTCTAAAAAAATTATAATTGAATCTCTATCAAAATAAAGTACTATGATGATAATAACGTAGATTAGGAATAATCCATTGATTATGTTCTAAAAATTACATATTTCAAAAGTAAATGGTTAAATAAACACTTATGAAAAATGATTCAGCTCAAAAGAATAATTCTATGATACCCAGATGTGTTTTATTTTTAAGATATCATTGAAATGTTGTCTTATAAATATTTTCAAACCGGAAAAAGAGAACACGTGGTTGCAGAAAAAGGTATTCAAAAGCATGATTTGTTAAAACTGATCTCAATGATGCAAAAGGATGATGACATGATATATTGGATATTGATTGTTCTTCAAGTATGGATATAGATTTGATGTTTTTTATGAATGTGAGTGATTAATATAAATGGGCTAAGACATTTTGAATTTATAGGTCCCATGGAATCAAATATGTTGGATATAAAATCATTAGAAAGGAAAAGTGAACTTCCAAAAATATCCATATTTATTGATGGTATGAAACACAACATGTTAAAAATTTCACAATTGTGTGAAAAAACATAAAAAGTTATTTTTAGAATAGGTTTTTTAATCAGAAAACCATGATGATGAAAAAAAATTACATGTGCGAAATAAACCAAGGGAAACCAATTTCATGTTTTTGTAGTGTGGAGCTCATGTTATATGAGAATGATAAAAGAAAACTAGTTATGGAATAAGATATTTGTAAGAACCCTAGTCTTGTTTTTAGGTATGGGTGTTTCTTTATTGGTGTTTTTGAGGAATTGAACAGAATCTAGAAATTTAAGGAGTACATGCCGTGTACTTTGTATTACATACCATGTACCCGATTAATGTGGGTCACCGTGTACTGACCGTGTAATTTCTAATTACAAGGCCATGTGGGGAGACCTAGAGACCACCTAATGTGGAGGCCGGTTAAGGAAAGTACACATCGTGTACTTTTAAAGAACACACATTTACTTTTCTTTTTAATTATTATGTAGGATCAGGGTCACGTATAATCGTTAGAAACCTCTTCTTCTAGGTCCATCTCATCCAGGAGTGACAGGTACTAATGAATCTTCTCTGGGCCTCCAACTTATTATATTTTCTTTGAATCGAACTTTTTCGGTTTCATTGGAATTGCATCGATGAGTTCTTCATTCTCCTAGAGCCTCCTCTCTTGATTTATACTCTCTCGTGAGATATGATCGGTTGATCATTTTTGACGTTTTTTTAGATCTACAACATTCTATGTCGATTAAAGGGACAACACTGGTGTATATTGATCGTAAGACACTGATATAGGGGGTTTATCCCGCTCTATAGTTATTTATAGTGTTTTATGTTCAAAAGTGCCCAATACCCTATAACAGGGTGTTGTGTGTTTAGAGATTTTAGCCCAGTTAATTCCTGTTATGCCTTGTGTGCCTGGGTAGAGGTTTTTTGATTGTGAATAGGGTTATTTTCCATGCTATGGATTTATGTCCTATGATTGTTTTTATATTGACCGTTTGGTCTAGCCTTGCCTGTTAGGATACTTGCTTTCCATGCCTAGTATTGTTAGGATGGAGTGATTTTATCTACTACTGTGATATAATTTATAGCAGTTAGCCAAGTAGTAATTTTAGGTTTAATTTGGATACAAAAATTCATTTATGCATGATTGGTTTACAAAGGTCTATGGGAACCTGGTGTAGTGATCCCAAAGGGGGAATTGACGTTGAGGGATTCCCCAGAGTGTCTGTTATATTTATCACGCTGTGAGACCATATAGAGGATTGACGTTCAGTGCTTCATTAGAGTGTCTATAGTTACCATTAAGAGACCACAAGGGGAATTAACATTGAGTTCTTTATCATAGTGTATGTAGTTTATCGTTCAAAGGTATACAAAAAGAATTGAAGGTGATTGCTTCCGAAGAGAGTCTTTAATTGTTTGAGACCAAAGGGTTTAGACTGTGTGAGCTATCTTTGGGTTGTTATATTATTGTATAAGTTGAACTAGAGGGATTAGGTTGTGAGTAATTCTCATAGGGTTGCTTGTTTTTGTTAGATGCATACTTGTGATATGAAAATGAATGCAATTAAAATGGTAGGATTGTTTAATTCTAGTTACTTCCTTGTTTACTGCTTCATTTTTCTTATTTCCTAAAATATATATTCACTAAGTGTTAGGAACATATCTTTGGGTGGTTTCATATTAGGATCCGACTCACACCCTGTTTATGCCATGCTTTTGGTCCCAAACGGATTATATCGCTGCAAGTATAGATAAGGGAAAGCTCCCTTCTATGTCAGGTACTTGGCTGCTGTGGATCTGGAGAACATGTCACCAAGTTGAGGATTGAAATTCTATTGGAATTTAATTTTTTTCCCCGTAAATTGGTTTAGTACTGTATTCTAGAATTGTCACTTGTTTGGCTACTTTCCTAGATATATGTATCATGTATCATTTATATATGATCTCCAGTTTTTTATTTCTTTTTTTCCTCTGGTGTTTTCTTACTTCATGTTATTACTACATCTACTATTGTATATCTGTTTTTTTTCACTGCTTTACTCTTCCAATGAGTGCATAGTTTCTCCATTATCACATCCAAGGCCCTCACTACTATTCAACAGCCTCTGGCGTTTGGGGAAATGCATTTGAGGCCATGTGACAAACCGAGTACGGGGCACCTCTAGGTGGCACCTAGAACTGAGAAGTTAGAAAGTGGTATTTGAGGAATAATTTTCATCAGGACATACTTTTTAGATCCTATATCCTGGTATAGGAAAGAATAGGTACTTGTTAATACGTTATACCCAGGAGTAGCTGACTCGTTTATAGGGAAAAGCCAATTTACCTCATCTATTGAAATTTTTCTGGTTTTTCAATTATTACAGTTGACTTTATTTCACCGTTGGGTGATTCACATGTTTTATGTCGTTATCGTTGATATTATTGTGGATCTATTTCCATTGTAACACGATGAAATGGGGGTTTTACATCTCATGCATCATATTGGAACTTTCTAGAGATCACATGTCATGAATTCATGTCATACCATTTAGGGTTTATTACTAATTGCATGTTGTTTTGATAGATGCATTGATAGAATACCTTCTATTTTTAGAGGGTATTGAACTGTGTAATGTTTTGTTTGAATGAATGCCAAAATTTGGTTATTGAGGGGTTATAAGCCCTCCTGAACCATAATTTGGTGGATCATTGAACTATTATGTTTCTATACGAAATGTATAAGATTCCAAGCTCTGATTCGCTGGGAGTATGGGCCCTAACAGATTGGAATTTTGCACTTGTAATTTTATTTTTAGTGTTTTTTGTGTTCTGGAGTAGTTTTTGAGGCATACAGTCCAGAAAAATCTAGAATACATAGCGTGTAATGATAAATACACACAATATGTCCCTTTCTTTAGGAAGGAACTTTTTTTCTTATGTACACACCATGTAGTTTATAACCATGTCACCTGCTGTGAGGGATGAGACATAGGGTTGGGAAATATTTTTGTGGAACACGTTGTGTACTGGACAAACACATTGTGTGTTTAAACCATGTGTTAATCCGTGTGACCAATGAAACAGGTGGATTATGGGGAGTTAATACATGTCGTGTTTGGAGTAAACACGCAGTGTAGAGTCTACCATGTAACCGTCTATGTGACTAACAACACGTGTTGGTGAAGTTCATTCTAGTACACGTTGTGTCTGGCACAAACATGACGTGTAGTCTTGTTTTTGGATAACTGTGTGGGTTAGTCATGTAGAAGAACTCGGGCTAGTTTAGAATATTCAAGTACACTCAATGTGTTTAGGCAACATGTCGTGCATATGGGGTGTTACACGACCTGGGTTGGTAAGATTACACTGCCATGTGATGACTTAAAGGAACACGCCGTGTAGGGAACATACACATCGTGTATCATGTTTTGAAGAACGTGAATACTTTCTTTCTCTTGTTCCCGTCATGAACTTATAAGTTTCATTCCAAGATAATATTGAACTAAGGTGTTTGTTTGACCTGAAAGGGTCATGCCACCAAGATGTCCTCTGATTATATGCAAGTTACAGGGCAGTGACCAAACACCGGATATAAAAGATCATGGATTAATAGTAGACCCTCCCATCATTCTTGTCTTAGAACCAGCCATCATTCTAGATACAGGTGTGTATACACAGTTCTGATAAGGCCTTATGAGGTTTATAAAGACCTTTTATGGAGTGTCGTATCCTTCTCCATCTATGGAAGAGTTTACGTGGGTTTTTCAGCAGCAGCATCCTCCCACTTTCTTAAGGGATGGAGGACCTTAGGCTACTGAGTCATGGTTAGTAGCCATGATATATATCTTTGAGAATCAATTGATGCCTCCATAAAGGAGGGTGAAGTTCTCTATATACATGTTATAGGATTCCTTCACGAGATGGTGGGATGTGATCTCACAGGTAGGACGCTAGCAGGTTATGTCGTGGGATGAGTTCCATCATACATTCAACGATTAATTCTACCCGGAGACATTGAGGGTAGATCGAGCCTGAGATTTCATGAGTCTGGAGCAGGGTACTTGTTTAGTTATAGTGTATTCTGTGTTCGTCATAGAGATATAGTGCACCACCCCCATCCCAAGAGGTGAAAATTTATTCATGTAGATGATGTTAGAGGATGATCATAGGCATGACATCCAATCTCAGGGGAAAATAATTATGTTGATGACCATCTCCGATATAGTCAATCAGGTGCTGATCACAGAGTGAAACCTGGGGGATTATAGATTTGTGGACTATGGGTTTCGACATCTACAGTTAATGCTTCTCCAGATGAAAGTAGGAAGCACTGCAGAGAGTCTATAGATGGGGATCTGAGTAGGCAAGATACACCTTCAGGTAGCCAGGTTATATGCTACTAGTGTGGGAAGGGTAGGAATACGATGCCACTTTTCCTGAGAGACCCATTAGAGTTCCGATCATGCAGCAATAGGGGCCATCATTATAATTTCTGTCAGTTTCTCTCACTATCAACGGGTGATCAGAGTTGTTATATGACTCCATGTTCAAGATAATCACCACCAATTTCTCATCAGTCTAGGAACCTGATTTCTTATGTACAATCAGGACAAGGTGGAGTTTTTGGTCTTGGTATCCATTTGGAATCCTTTCAGCAACAATAGGGTATACCATCTCAGGGTGGTCAGGTAGGGTCACAGGGTTGTGGTATGGGACAAACTTTTGTAGTAGAGTATACCCAGTATGATCAAGATCCCGAATGCTCTACAATTTGAGGTACAATCCTAGTTGTCTCAGTTTTAGTTTCTGCACTTTTCGATACAGGTTCTTCCCACAGTTTCATATCTGTTGCTATTTTGGAGAGCCTTGTACTCTTTATCTTTAATTATAATGATATCTTTACACTAGACACTCTGTTGGCGAAAATGACGGCTACTGTACATCAGTGCAAGGAGTTCCCTCTTGTGGTCGGTTGGTGACACTTCTAATGGGACCTCTACATCCTAGAGATGACAGGACATGAGTTCATTCTTAAGATGGACTGGTTAGTTACCTTTTGGGAATCCATCAACTTTTATCGCCATAGGGTTATTTTCACATCCCCAGAGGGAGGATTTTTGTACACAATGGTGAATGAGATGTCTAGGCGAGCATAGAAGGAACCAAGCATCATGGGATGTGAGGAGTTACATCCCAGATTTATAGTCTATATCTGGATGACCAGGGGACATCATAGTTGGACATTCTTACAATTGTCGATCGTTTCAAGTATTTCTTTCTAGGGGAATTTTTTGGTTTCCATCCAAAGCGACAGGTAATCATTTCTATTAATCTCATGCTAGGAGTGGAACTAGTGTCAATTCCTCCTCATAGGATGGCTACATCCGAGTTATAGGAGATCAAGAAGCAGTTTGAGGCGTTATAGGTGAAGGGTTTCATCTGACCCAACACACCTCCTTGGGATTCAATTTTCTTGCTTGTGAAGAAGGCGGACGATACCGTCAGTCTTTGTGTGGATTATTGGAATCTGAACCAGTTGATGGTCAAGAACCAATATTCCTTGCTAATGATTGATGATGCATTTGATCATCTTCGAGGATCCTGAGGGTTATCAATGATATACATGAGATTCATTTATCATCAGTTGTGCATTAGACCATCGGATATACCTCATACAGCCATTTGGAGTAGTTATGGTTTGTAGGAGTACATGGTTATGTCTTTTGGTCTCATGAACATGCATGCAGTTTTCATGGCACTGAAGAACTAATTGTTCCATCCATAATTGGATTCAATTGTGGTAGTCTTCATGGATAATATCTTGGAGCACTCTCACACTCGACACGACCATGATAATGTTTTTGAGATCATTTTTAGTACACTAAGGTAGAATCAGTTATATTATAAGCTCTAAAAATTCCACTTTTGGATGGACCATATTCATTTCATGGGTCATGTTATCTTAGAGACAAGTGTGTCAGTAGACCCAGAGAAAGTGAGAGAAGTAGTTTCCAGGGAGAATCCGAAGAATATATTTGAGGTAAGAAGTTTTCTAGGGCTATCTGGATACTAAGTATGTTTTATACTGGACTTTTCACGCTTACAATCACCCCTGACGAGACTGACTAAGAAGGGTTCAAAGTAATTATGGTTAGATTTTTGTGAGTCAACATTTTAGAATCTAAAAAGAAGGTTGACTTCACCACCAATACTATTTTTTCTAGAGTCTAGTAAGATCTATACTGATTACTATGATTCATCAGGAATCGGGCGAGGAGATGTGCTTATGAAGGGGGAAGGAGACGTTGCGTATGAGTCTCAACAGTTGATTCCACATGATCGGAATTACCCAAAGCACAATCTCGGGTTGGCTACAGTTGTTCATGCTTTACGTTGTTGGAGACATTATCTATTGGGAGAGCATTTTTTGGTTTTCACCGACCACAAAAGAATCAAGTACATCTTTACTCAGCGCGATCTGAATTTGAGACAACGATGGTGGGTTGAGTACCTTTTTTCTTTTGATTTTGATCTTGCATATATGTCAGAGAAAGGAAATATAGTAGATGATGCACCAAGTAGAAGGAATCAGATACTGGCAGTATAAGAGGCCTGCATTGAGTGGCATCTTATGTCTATGTTCTATGAGATGCATTTGGAGGTGCACGACAGATAGGGGAATACACTGATTTATTCTATGGTTGTTACCTCTACTTTAATTGATCGAGTGCGAATGAGGCAACTATCAGATTCAGAAGGCCTAGTCCTACGTGAATGTTTGTCTAGAGAAGACCCTATTCCTTGATGGACAGTATGAGAGGATGAGATATTGGATTTTCATGGGCATGTATGGGTGTCAGAAGGCATACACGAAGAGTTGATGAGGGACTTTAATTCCTCAATTTGGTCAGTTCATCCTGGTGTCACCAAGATGTATTGATATCTTCACCGTCAATATCGGTGGCCTTGTTTGAAGAGAGATGTTTTTGGTTTTGTGATGAGGTGTTCCACCTGTCAGCATGTGAAGACCAAGCATCAACGACCATCAGGGCTTTTTCAGTAGTTATCCATTCCTGAGTGGAAGGGAAATGATGTCGCGTTGAATTTTGTGATAGGTTTTCTGAGGTCGCCTTAAGGGAATGATGTAGTTTGGGTTGTCATTAATAGACTCACTAATGTTTCTCACTTCTTTTCAATCAAGGATACTTTTAGTGTAGATGATATGAGAAGGTTGTACATCTAAGAGATTCTACATCTATATGGTGGTCCACCGTCCATTGTTTCTGATAGTGATGCACGTTTTACTTCTTGGGTCTAGTAGGAACTACCAAGGGCATTGGGATCATAGGTACTTCTGAGTATAGCTTACCACCCCTAGACAGATAGTGAGTCCAAGCATACGATTCAGGTGCAAGAGGACAAGCTTCGGTCATCTGTCCTGTATTTTGGAGGTTCTTATGAAAATCACATACCTCTAGTGGATTTTTCCTACAAAAATAGTTTTCAAACAACTATTCAGATGGAACCTTATGAGGATTTGTATTATAGTCCATGTCGATCACCCTTATGTTGGATGGAGGAAGGAGAGGCATTTATGATGGGACCTCGTCTTTTCCAGGAGACCACAGTGCAGGTGAAGTTGATTCGGAAGAGTATGGCTACTGAACAGTCACTATAGAAGTCTTATATTCATCCACAACTATGAACTATGGATTTTGAGGTTGGAGATCATGTTTTTCTATGCGTCACACTGAGGTTAGTACATTGGAGGATTAGGGGGCAGGGTAGGCTTTCGCCAAAATATGATGGACTGTTGGAGGTTTTGGTGAGAGTCAGGCTAGTTTCCTATTTGTTTAAGTTACCTCAGAGGTACTGGGCTATACACAACCTCTTCCACATTTTCCAGTTGTGGCTTTACTTCTCAGACCTGTCTCATTTCTTTCAAACCGAGGAGGCTGAGCTGGAGGTGGATTCATTTTTCGAGGAGCATCCTATCTAAAATGTTGATCGTTGTGAAAGGGTTCTTTGTGGCTAGTTTATTCCTCTATTATGAGTTCTATGGAAGCATGGGAATGTATAGGATTCTACTAGGTAGCGGGAGGCCGATGTTTGATCATAGTGGCAGGAGCTATTAAATGATTCTTCTTCTACGCCGCCATGCTAGGGAAATCAAGTAACTAATTTCTTTAAGGGGGAAAGTTTGTAAGAACCCCGATCTTCGTTAAATGTATGGGTTTTTATTTATTGGTGTTTTGATGAAAATAGAAGAATATGGAAATATAAAGAGTGCATGCCATGTACTTTAGTGTACACGTCTTGTACCAGGTTGTCGCGGGTGACCATGTTCTAACATGTACCATTCGAGTTCATGGCTGTTTGGGGTGACCTGCAGACCATCTAAAGTGAATGATGGTTAAGGCAAGTACACGTCATGTACTTTTAAAGAACACACCGCGTACTTTTATTTTTAATTTTTATGTCAGACCGGGGTTGCATCAAATCGACAGAAACCTCTTCTTCTAGGTATGTCTCGTCTAGGAGCGATGGATACTGATTAATATTCTTCGGGCCTCTGACTCGTCATCTATTCTCCGAATTGAACTCCATTGGTTGCGTTGGAAAAAAATCGGTGGGTTCTTCTTTCTCCATGATCCTCATATCTTTATTTCTCCTCTCTTGTGAGATATTATCAGTTGATTGTTTTTGATGTTTTTGTAGATCTATCACATTCTATGTCAATTCAAAGGAGAAAGCCAGTGTACATTGATTATACAAAACTGAGGTCGGTGGTTTGTCTCTTTACGTAGATAGTCATTTCCATGATCCGTCCCAGAGGGCCCGTGTCAAGACTACCCCAAGCACATCTTCCATAGGCCAAGGGCTGGCGACTAGCACCGGGAAGTCATATCCCTGAAATCGGAAGGCAATGCCTTTTAACCCATTCCGACACACAGTACATGAAAAAAACCATGAAGTAAACTACTATAGTAAAAGTGTGTTAAAATTAAATGGGTTGGAATAAAATCCCAACTAAAAAGTACAAGTACAACTAAAAAGGAAAAAACCCCCAGGATCATCTACCAAGGATCCTACCTTAATTGTAGGTATAGCTCAAGATCAGTAGTCCCTATGTGATGTCACACCAAATGGTCCACCTACGAGCACCATCCAGTCCTAGCTCCCTCTGCCTCGATTAATGATGTATGTCATCTGCACAAGACACAATAATTTGTGGGCATAGCTCGTGCAGGGGTGAGTATAACGATACTCAGTTGGGAACCCGAGACCCCCGTAGGTCTCCCAGAGTTTCACAAAGAAAATACCAAAATTAAATACCTCAATCTCAAATCATGAAGTAATAGACATCAACTCTAATTTGGTATATTCCCATACATATACCTAAGTTATCAAGATATACACATCTCATACATGGGGGAAGAATACCACAAAGGTAACACCATGAATGTAGAAGTACCACGCAGGTAACACCACAAAGATAGAAATACCACATAGTAACACCATGTGGACAACACCAAAAAAGTAGAAGTACCAGATAGGTAACACCATGAAGACAACACCATGATGGTAGAAGTACCACACAGGCAACTCCGTGAAGTTAGAAGTACCACATAGGTAACACCACGAATATAGAAGTACCCCATAGGTAACTCTACGATGTTAGTATCACCACATAGGTAACACCATAAAGATAGAAGTACCACACAAGTAACACAAAACATAGAATGACTCATCTAACAATAATGTATTACTTAAGTACAAAAGTACAGATGATTAGTTTTATGCTAGATCATCTTTTTTATGTTAAGATGCACTGCTACTGACCCACACATGATCAATAGGTTCTAACACCCGCTGACCCACACAAGAACTGACCCACACAGGATCGATATGCGCTGACCCACAAAGGATCACTAAGTTTTGTCCCACATGGGATCCGATAGAATCTGACCCACACAGGATCCATGTTCTTTCTTCACTTTATAGCCTGCCATAGGATTCCACGCACCCAGTGCGCTCACATTCCATAGAATCTGGCCCTCAAGATATCATTCATACCTCTAATGCCACAAATCTCCACAAATGAGTAACCCAAAGGTCTGCGATGTCATAAGGGTTCCAAAGAAACAGACGGTGCGTTAATCGAACGTCCGATATGTGAGTTATAAGCATTTTAGTTTCGGGGCCCCGGTTGGATTCAAGTTTGATCCAACTCATCTGTAGTCCAACTATTTCCAAAACTCAAGTGGAGTATACCAAAAGTACCATCTCCCACCAAGGGTCCCATCACCATAGATGAATCTTCAAAAGGACACCTGAATTTCAAGATATGGCCCTTTAAGTGTTTCTGGCTCCGTTTGGGCCATTGTCCAGTCTGACCCAGTGGGACCGACCTGACGAGACCCAGTTTGGGCTTGGCCATGGCAGGATTGTCCCACCTGGTCATGGTCCAGCCCGACCAGTAGGGTGCAGCCCAGCCCGTAAGTGGTCGGCCCGTAAGGGGGCATCCTGGCCCGCAAGTGGTGGCCCGACACAGAAAGGGGCACCACCCACCAGTCCGGCCCACGGTGGGGTCCGCCCTAGAAGGCGTGTGAGACCCCTGGTCTCCTGAATGACCCGAAGGCCGTTCGTCATTTGAAACGGTAGCACCACGTGGCCGCCACCCGGTCACCACAAAACCCTTTGGAGGCATGGTTTCCTCCTCCGCCAAGGCATCAGATCCGACCTCTTCCTCACCAGCGGTGCACGACAGTGCGCCATCCCACCCCCTCCTTCTATGGTCGGCTCATGCTGGCCACCTCCTTCACCCGTCGCTGCATCGGTCATGGCCTCCTTTTAACCAGTGGCGCGTGATGGCACAATGCACCTCCTATGCGGTCGTCCGGTGCCGGCTTTTTCCATCACTTATCAACGGAGGGTTTTTCCAACATAAAGTCAAAGCTAGGAATGAAAACACCAACATTTAACAAAAATGGAATGGAGACTAGGCCTTCTTCGTTTTTCATGTGCCCTCAACATTAGGCTGATAGCAAGAGGGTAGGAAGGATTCAAAAAACACTTGCAAACAAATTCAGGATTAAACCCTATGCCAAAAACAATGGAGAAACTCCAACGGTTGGGGAAGTGGTTCAGTGTTCGCCCCCCCCGGCTACGAGCCTCTAACGACGTCACTCGATCGTCGATCTTCAATTTGTGGTTTCAGTGTCACTTGTCACCGCTCTCTGGAATAGGCTCCATCCTTCAAGGTATTTGCATCGCGGCACTTTAGCAGCACTTCGTTTCTAGGTGAAGCAGTGCTAACACCTCTTCCCAAGCTCCATATAAATATGAGAGGGTGAGGGTGTCTAACACTCGTAGAATTTATAAGGGTTCATTAATTAGGAAACTTTCCAAATTCTAACAATGTGGTTACATATGATTTGAAGGGTCATGAATTTTAATGGCTTAACACCCCGCCCGTCCCACATTGCTACTTGTCTGTTGGAGGAAAATAAATAAATATAATAAAAAAACAATGTTATTTTATTGTTATTTTAAAAGTCCATAACCAATAATTTTCTGCAGACCTACTACGGTTGAAGTGAATCCACCCTTAAGGGAATCCCGACACTTCAAATTCAATCATTCCCTTGGATTTTAAATCTGATCACTAGTTCAATAGTTAGAAAATAACGCTCATGCATTTACTGAACATACCTTAGAAAAACGTTCATAAATTCATTCTGGGCACACCGGGAATCAGAATCAAACACTGTCAATTTTTGAAGACTCATAATAATTCCATATAATTAAAAACATTACATCAAAAATCTGAGTATTTACATTCTCCCCACCTTAGGGAATTTTATCCCTAAAAGCCACAACATAGACAAAAAAATAGGGGTACGGAGCATGAATTTGAGCCTCCCACTCCCACATGCTCTCCTAATGGTTCTTGTGTTTCCTGTGAATGCACAACTTAGGTATCAACCTCCCACAAAGGAATCACTCATGTCGATCCTAAATCTCTATTGGAACCTCAATAAACATCACCCCATCATAAAAGTCTAGCTCGATGTGGTCGATGGTTTGAGATGGGTCATGCACGTATCTCCTCAGCTGGGAAACATGGAAGGCGTCATGCACCCTCTCCAACTGCGGTGGAAGTGACAATTAGTATTCCAATTCCCTTATCCTCTAATGTGTCAGAAATGATCTAATAAACCACATTGATAACTTTCCGCCTCAACCAAATCTCTACAAACCTCTTCGAGGTGATACTTGTAGAAGGACATGGTCTCCCTCCTCGAACTCCAAAAGACTCCGCCGCCTATCATCATTAGACATATTTCTACTCTGTGAAGTCATAATCCACCCCTGGATGATATGAACCTTTTTAGTGGTAGGTCGTACCAACTCTGATCCCATAAGTGCGGACTCCCCTAGGTCCATCCAGCATAGAGGTGATCTGCATGGTCGATCGTACAAGGCCTCGAATGGTTCCATAGCGATGGTGGAGTGATAAATGTTGTTGTATGAAAACTCCACCAAGGAAAAGTGATCCTCCCAAATGTGGCCAAAATCTAGGACGCATTTACGTAGCATGTCCTCCAGCATCTGTGTGTTTTAATCTGTCTGACCATCCATCTGAGGATAAAAGGTAGTTCTTAAACATAGCTCAGTCATGAATTCCTCCTAGAATCCCTTCCACAATCGGGATGTAAAATGTGTGTCATGGTTAGAGACGATCGTCGATGGAACCCCATGAATTCACACAATCTCATTTATGTAGAGGATTCCCAAGCCCTCCATTGATCCCTACTCTCAGATAGGTAGGATGTGGTCCGACTTGGTGAGTCCGTCAATGATCACCCAAATGAAATCATGTCGCCTAGACATACGTGGATGCTGTATCACAAAGTCTACAGAGATCCCATCACACATCGACTATAGTACCTATAGTGGCTACACTAAGCCTACTGAAACTTGATGCTCGGCCTTCACATGCTGACAAGTGAGGCATCGTGAAACAAACTCAGCCATTTCCTTCTTCATCCCTGACCACCAGTGCTAACGTCGTAGGTCCTGGTACATCTTCACCAAAACCAGGATGTACCGCCAGAGAGGACATATGGAACTCCCTCAACACCTCCTCTTGTAGCATCACTAGTATAATGGTACGTCCTATGAAGATAATTGTGTGCTCCCCAGCACCATAAAATCCATCAGGTGCATGTCCTAAGATATCTGAGCACGTCAAGCCTCACGGTCAATGTCCCAAAGCTGCGCCTCCCGAACTCGCTGAATAAGTAGTGGAGTGACAGTCATAGACTGGAGGTAAGCTACTCCATCTCTATCCATGAAAGATATCTGTAACCTGGATAGATACTCTATCGTCTCACTCCGCAACTACAGACCAGACCTCCTACTGAGTGTATCTGCTACCATATTCCCCATCCCATTAGTATAGACTATCTCAATGTCATATTCCTGGAAGAACTCGAACCATCTCCACTATCTCAAGTTCAGGTCCATCTATGAGAAGATACACCTACGACTCTTTTGACCAGAGTAGAATTTAATATGCTCTCCCATCTAGTAATGTCACCAAATATTAATGGATAAGACCACTACTGCTAACTCCAGGTCATGGGTAGCATAGTTCTGCTCTTGTTTCATCAGTTGTCTTGAGCTGTAAGTGATAACTGCTTGCTCCTAATCCAGGACACACCCATGTCTGATCCCTGATGTGTTACAGTATACTACATACCAAACACCCTCTTCTGGAAGCCTCAAGACGGGGGCAGTCATCAATCTCTGCCTCAGCTCATTAAATCTCTACTGGCATTCCTCCATCCATACGAAGGGATGTCCCATCTTCGTCAATGATGACAACAGTGCCACAACTCTGGAATAGTCAGCCACGAATCTTTTATAGCATATAGCCAACCGCAAAAAACATTGCACCTCTCTGACACTTTTGGGTGGCTCCCAAGAAAGTATAGTCTCTATCTTCGCGGGATCTACATCAACTTTAGCTTCTGAGATAATGTGTCCCATAAAGTGGAACTCTCGTATCCAGAACTGGCACGTTGGGAGCTTACCATAATGCTAGTCCTCTCAGAGTGTATCCGAACCTATCTGCAGATGATAGGATTACACCTCTTCCGATGCTGAGTATATCATGATGTCGTCGATGAAGACCACCACAAAGAGATCTAGGTATGGCCGGAAGATCCTGTTCATGTGTCCCATGAACACTGTAGGGGAATTGGTCACACCGAATGGCCTAACCAAAAACTCATAGTGGATATACCGACATCTAATGGTCATATTCTCCACATCCTCATCTCATTCCCTCATCTGATGATAGCATGATCTGAAGTCTATCATCAAAAACCAACGAGCTCCCTTCATCTGATTGAAAATATCATCAATCCTAGGAATTGGTTACTTGTTCTTCACAGTCACCTAGTTCAACGTTGGTAGTCCGCACAGAGTCTCAAACTCCCATCTGCCTTCTTGGAGAACAAAATTGGGGATTCCCATGGAGAAAAACTAGGCCTAATGAACCCCTTCCTCTGCAAGTCCTCCAATTGTACCTATAACTCACAAAGCTCTGTGGGAGCCATCCGGTATACTGGTGTCGATATAGATGTTTTCATGGGGTACAAGTCGATGTAAAATTATACCTCTCTACATGAAGGTAGTCCCGGAACATCATCATGAAAGACATCGACATACTGGTCCACCACTGCAGGAAAGCTTGAACTCTCAAAATCCACTCCTCTAAGGGTAAGGCTAGCCAACTGGTGTGTGGTTGGCTGCACCATCCATCGGGTAAGTCCATCATGTGCTGTAAAGGTTCCCTTCTCTCTAGTGAAGGAAAACCTAATCCCATCCTCATAGACATACTGCACTTTGTTCATAATACAGTTAATCTCAGTATGGACTGTAGATAAAAATTTCATACCCAAGGTGACATAGTAAGGCCTCGATGCTGCTACTAGAAGATCCCAGTCGAAGCTCTCGCCTCCTAGAGTAAGCTCACACTGTTGGCCCCAGTGTATAATCATCGAATCTTATCCTGTAGGAGTCTCTAGCCATAAGGATTGAGCCAACAGCTCCACTAGAATCTTCGTGCTCTGAACATGGGCCATGGAAATAAAAGAATGATTGGATCCTATGTCTATATGTACTGTAACTAAGGTGGACTAGAAACAGATCGTACCTCTAATCATTTTCAGATAACTTTAGTCGTAGGGCTCAGCTAATTAGAGCTGAGATCATCCATGTCCACCTTTTCACAATGGTCAGGATGGACTACCTGAAGGTGGTGGCGATATGGCCTTGAATCGCCGCCCATCGCCTGCTGCACGACCATCTCCTCTGCCACATCTGCATACTGCATGTGGACCTCCCTAATGCAATCTATGCATCTTCCATGGAAGTATCTCTATAGTGTACTGGTCATCCATACAGCTGGTTGTGTAGTCACGAGCCATGTGACCCTGCCCACTGCATGAGAAGCATTACATGCTCCTCAGATGTCCTCATCTATCTCATGTGTCCCGCACCACCGACCCTGTATCTTGAGCTAGTCCACTAGAGTGTAACATCCCAGGTAAATAAATAATACGACATTTTCATGTTTATTAATATTTTTGAATAAAATGTTAATATTACTTTAAAGGGAATTCTATGTTCATTGTCGTACCCAATACGCAACAATGAGTTTCTTTGAAATCTTACGTTGCACACTAATAATACAATAATATTATTTGAAATGGTATTTAACACCTAGCCGTTGTAATGGAGGGAATGAATATAACGAACTACAAAATGATTATATATGTTTTTAAATATTTTACCAATTACCCAATAAATTATAGAGGCTTAAAATACAAATGAACCAATTTTAAGAATAAATATTCTAATATTCATTAAAATGTCGATTAACCGCCTTTTGATGGCGAACCCTTTTTAAAACTAATTTTTGTCAATTTTATATGTTATATTTGACAAAATAAAATCCTTATTTAGAATCGAGACATCAAAATGTACTTTGTGTAATTTTTTGTTATTTTTCCGATAAAGTTCATTTTTAATGAATAGTGAAAATGTTCTATTTTAATTCAAAAACTACATTTACTATAACTTATTTATATGGTTAGATTAGATATTTAATTTGGTTTAATGTTTAGTTAAAATATATTTTTACCATTTAATCCAATGGTGGTTATTGGAATTAATTTCACTATGAAATTGGACATAAACTAGTTTCAATATTGTGAAAGATATTGTTTCTTAAAAACATGATATTTCTTTTGAAAGTGGGAATTTATCATAAAATTAATTAATGAATCTTCTATGTTTTTAATGGAAAAAAATATTCAATTTGGGATATAAAATTTACTGTGGATAATCTTTTTGTATATTTCTGAAAAATGTTCATTTTTAATGAATAGTGAAAAACAGTGCATTTTACTTTAAAACTGTGTTTTCATCTAAATTTTTTATATAGTTATATTGTCTTTTTAAATGGGTTTTAATTGTAATTGAATTAATTTTTATAGCATAATACAATTTTTTTCATTGGAAGTAATTTCACATTTCAATTGGATGTAAAAACAAGTCAATCTTTTGACAAATTTTACTTCTTAAAAACTCGTCTTTGGTAGTGACTACGGGAAATATTTTTAATTTAATTAGTGAAATTTCTATGTTTGGAATATGGTAAAATGGATTCCATATTTGGAATCAGAGGTTCCAAATTATGTAATTAAGACACTTTTTTGACATTATCAATAGTAATGACGTTAATTATCTTTAATTATCGCGATTAAGTAGTAATTGGGTAGTTAATGGTAATAAAATAATTTCATAATAAAATAAAGTGACCCCAAAATGTGTAAAAATTCTATTTTTTGAGTCATGGCCGACCATGGGAAGCTTTTCATCGAACTTGAGGGCCCATGGAGTCACATGAGTGTAATAGTGACATTTATGACTTTATTTTTAAAAAAGAAGAGAAATATAACAAAGGTTTGTATATCCTAAGTAAAAAACTTTTAATTTTGTTTACATTAATTATATCTTAGACTATAAATATTCATTGGAAATATAAATATATTTCTTACATCATGGTATTTTTTTTATAATTTTTAGACATTAAATAAATAAATTTATTTAAGAGACCATGATGATGCATTGATTACCTCATTAATGAATGATTTAAATAAAATGAAAAGATAAGGTAAAATATAAGACATACACTTGTAAAAAACCTATTGTATGGGTGTATTTAGAACCCTTATCACCTTATCCTTGAATTATATCATTTTGGGACCTTTTAAATCCAAAAAACATTTTATAATAAAGTAACATTTCAAGACTATCCAAAAGTGACCCTCCTCTCACTTATAAAAGGCCCCCACCTCTACCCCCTTACCCACACCTCTCAATCCCTTGTCTCGTCCAAACTATACTTATATTATATCTACACATTCATCTCTCACACCTAGAAGCCTCACTTTGGGCAGACGTCTTCCAAGGAAGCCTTTGGCTCAAATAAAAAAAGAGATACCTGATTTAGAGGTAATGTCTTTTCTCGAGTTTCTATCTTTTATTTTCCTTCGTAAATCACCACCATATTCTTATTATTTGATCCCATAATAACAACAGTATCCTAAATATACTCTGATTTTTTATGACAATTATTCTACCTGCACTTACACACCTCCATCTAATGTTTAAAGAACATACTATTTCTGTGGGTGGCGAATTACTGCCTCAAAAAACGATGATTGTTCAATATTATTGTAACACCTCTCATGGTGTCCATTATGACGGAACTATATTTATATATGATAAATATTATATTTATGTCCTCTCTATTCTTCTGTATTTATATTTAAAACATAGCTTTATTCTTTTCATGTTGTGGAAATGCGATAATTTAATATGAGGAAGTGTGGACAACCGCCCCCTCAAGTGATGTGACTCGTTCATGAAAAACATGGAATTTATAAAGAATGTAATTAATGAACTTATGTTACCTATTTAACATATATAAAATACTAGAATTATAATATATCTATGTCTAATTTAGTTTTAATGTCCATTAATATGACAAAAAATGAAAGTAGAGTTCATGCGTACATACAACCTACCGTCTCCATGAATGCTACATTTCATTTCTTATATCCAAACATTATGTAATATTATTAAATACATATATACTGGATATATATGATATTTAAATAATGAACACCATTATGGAGAAGATTTACTTAAAACTACATGGACTATTCTCTTCAAACAAGTTTATTTTTTACTCAGGTACCGAACATTGACAAAACGTATAATATGAACTCACATAATTAACTAATTATTATAAAATGACAATATGTAATATGAATTGAATAATAATCTTTAAATGAATTCCTTAATAAATTATAAATTTTACAGAGATTATTATTCAGGAATATAAAGAAACGAACAAGAAAATTCAGACTTGAGGTAAGGGGATTTCTTATCTCACTTTTAATTCTGTGAGATTTCCATTGTTCACCACTTATTTATTTCATGTGGTGTATTTTGTACTTCCATTTGATATATATTATCATGATTCAATTTATATTCATGGTATTCTATGATTCATTTGGTTTTTATTATCTTTTGGTCATACGACTTGATTTGTTACAATGAGGTAAGGGGTTTTTATCTCACTATTTATTCCCATGAGATTCATGCAATATTGGTCACTATCTCCTTTTGCTGCTGTATATACTGCCAATTATTTTACTCTTTGTGTAATAAAAGTTCATTTATGGGTATTTACATCAACATTTTATATTCCTTCTTTCATGGGGTGTACGTTTTGAATGTTACCAAAATCGGTAAGGGAACCTTTCACCCTCTTCTTTTTAAAAGACTTATTGTTGTTAGGTCTTTTAATTTACATCTTCTTAATATTGGGATTTCATCTTATATATCCTTATTTCTATAAATTTTTTGTCCATGTGATGATATACCATTTTATCTCTCATCAACTCATTTTCTTATTTTTGAAGTGACGTCGTTAGGCTGTCAAATTTCTGTAAAGGAACTTCTTAATCCAATTTCAATTCTTTGGGTTAAAACTCCTCTTCTTGATTATGTCGTCACATGAATATGTGTGGATGACCTATGATTGTTTTACAGTGAATATCCTATTATATTGAGTGTATTTATATTTTTCACACATAATTATGTAATTGATTTATCCTTAATCTAAGGATACCATCCTTGTAAGGGACTTCATCTCAATCTCCTTTCATTGAGGCATACTTCAATTTATATATGACCTTCCTTTATTAGATGTATAATAAAACCTTTTTACTTTTAATTTCATTCAGAAGGAATCTTTTTACACTATGAATTTTACTAAATGACAAAAGGAATGTTTTTGTCTTACGTATGCGGAGACAACGACTTCTCCGCTGCCGTGACCATTATTTGGGTTTCAGATTCTTCTACAAGCCATAACTTTTTTAAATGAAAAATAAATACCATGTTTTACTTTTTTTTGATATGGAAAATGGTTTTGATAATTTTTTGATTATATCAATGTGTTGTATTGATATCTTGTGATTGAAATGTGGAACTTTTATGTTTCTTTTATGCATGTTTTATGTGATATGATAATGTTATGGTTCTTGGGAATTTTTTATGAAGTCAGGTGGTTCCATGATAAAATAAGGGAGGGTAATCTTGAGATAGATCTCTAATACATTGGGTAATGCGATTGAGTAAAAATCTTAGGTTTCTTCGAAGAGATTTAGGGAATATAATGTGATGGGTATTCTAAACGTAACCATGAGGGTTACTCCCTACGTAAAAATGTTACGAATGCCTCAACTTACCTTTATGTCTTATGATTTCTATGAGTTATTCATAAATCTTATGATTTCATGAGGTATGTTAATGTGATTATGTTTTATGTGTAAAGTATGATTTCGTTGATTCTTATGTATACATGGACTAATGTTTTCTTTCTGTATTTTTATATCTCTTACTGATATTTTTATACTCATCCAAAGTTTTTGAAATGTTTTTCACAGGACATAAAGTGGAATAGGGTCAATGACGAGATCAAGGAAATATCATGTTGTCTAAAACATTTAAATAAACATGACTATTTTTTTAAATAGTTTTTATTTCGTTAAAATAATGGAAAATGAGTAGATGTGTCTACTTTGTAATCATTGATATGTAATAGTTATGTCCTAATTCTTTAAAACTCTAAACCTAAAAAGATCCTCAATGTGAATTATTCATTTAATTCCTAATTATGTAATTTTTTAAGGTTTTGGCCTTATATTTGTTATCAAATGTCGGTTTAGATAACTTTAGAGGTTAGGGTATTCTTTAAGCATAAGTGGAATTACCATAATGGTTAGGATTTCAGAAAGAGTCATAGTTTTTTTAGATAAAGTGAATCAGTTTAAGATTACATGAATAATTATATCTTAGTATTATATTATTATTTTACTGATATACTCACATTGACCTTTTTGGTTTTAGTAAATGGATGGATCTAGCAGGCACCCAAGTAACAGTGGATGTGATGAAAACTGTGACGGTTTTATGAACGAGCAACTGAATGACATGGGAGCTGCAATGAAAACTCTTGTGGTTATTCTCAACCAACTATCTGGAGTCATGATTGAACACCTGAAGCATAGTGATTTTTATAAGGCATCGTATATACGAGAAACAAGTCCCTACAGAAGTTCAAGAAATAATCATAAAGGTAAGTGTGCTCAAAAAACATTGTGTCAAAGATTTAGAAAGAAACACTTAGGAAAATGTTTCCAAGGGACAGAAAGATTCTATATATGTGGAAATCAAGGTCATATAACAAGAACCTGCAATGGAAAAAGGAAGCATCTAGTTGAATCTAGTAAAGGGAAAGAAGTCCATTCTGATGGATCAATTGAATGATTTAAATGTGGTGTGCATGGTCATTATGTAAACACATGTCCTATGAAGAAATTTCAGGAATGGGATCACCAAGATCATACAAGTATTCATTTACCAATACCTAATGTCATTCCGATTGAGGATGAAGAAACTGACAATGACCAATGAAAGTTATGGATTATTACATAACATAAGTTTTCCTATTATTGAAATCTTAGGATATGATTCATGATTTTGATTGTAGGAAAGAAGTATTTCAAAATAAGTTGGAAAGGAATGGTTAATAGATCATGAATAATGTTGAATGAGTAAGAAGTAAACGTATAAGGGATTCAAGAGTTATGGTAGATTTTATGATGGTGAAATTCTTAAAAGTATTAAGGCTCTTTGGATGATGAGATTACATTAGAAGACATTTTATAGTATGTGTAACACTAAAGTTTGATATATGAAAATTTTATTCAATGAATAATTATCTTTTCTTTTGTGGATATAGATATAATGAACCATTTTGGTTTATATGATCCTTGAATTTGAGGTAATTATAGGATAATACATTTTGGGACGAAAAACGAATTTTATAAGAGAACCTTTATGGTTAAAATATGTTATGGTTATTTTTGATCAATCTATCTCTTCTTGGGAATGTTATAAAACTATGTAGTTTTTGAAAAGGGACAACACACAGAACGTGTGACAACCCGTCGTGTCAGACGAAGCTGCGGGAATCGAACCCACAACCAAAGTGCAACTTGTATTTATCGCCTACCACTAGGAAATGTGAATTCCCAGGTTTTTATAACTAATTATTACTTTTTAGATGATCTTATTAATTATAAATAAGTGTATTTTGGGTTATCTATAGAAATTATTAACCTATCATGGAGGATATGTGATTAGGTTAATTACTTTTCAGTATGAGTCTTTAAGAGTAACTGATGGTATTTGGAGATAAATTTTAAGATTTACCTTGGAAGATGATGTGATTAAATCCATCAGAGATTTGGTATTCAATCTTAGTTTGGATTACATTGAATAATTTTATGGATAGCTATTTATTTAATGGTATTTGTTGAACCTTGAGTTCTTTTTGTTGAAATATGGAGATTAAGAGTAGTATTTATTTTTATAAATGATTAACCTTTAGGGGATTATCTGATCTTGTACTAACAATTATGGTTTTGGTTAATGTATATAGACATGGGAAATATATAATTCATCTTTTGTGGATTAGGTGATTCTCAAGAAGTTGATTATAGTGCTCTTAATGCGAACAAGTCATCCTAAATACTCTTATTTTAGAGAAAATATGAGTTTGTCTAATAAATCTAGTAAGAGATGAATGTATACAAGGCAAGTAAGTATGTTTCCTTATGATTTAGGAAAGTTCATAAATAAATTACTCAATGAAAAGTAACATAAAATAGAAACATTGCCTGTTAACTTTTCCTACTGAGGAATCAAATACTGTTTAACCCATCACAAGTTTGTGATTTCCTAGTGGTAAACTTTCTCCTAAACATGTTTTATATCACTCTCTATCAGAACATGATGGTTTTTTTCTCTTCCATATCCAAGTTTTCATTGAATACTAGTGTCTGTTGTCTCGGGTGACCATTGTACTTTTCTTTCTTTCTTTTTAAGTGATAGTATAATTGACTCCATTTTTGATGTGGGGCTTTCAATGTAGTTTCTGAGCCCAATTTTAAAATTGAGAGGATGAAATTCCCAAAAGGGGGGAAGGATGTGACATCGCAGGTAAATAAAGAATATGACATTTTCATATTTATTAATATTTGTGAATAAAATGTTAATATTACATTAAAGGGAATTCTATGTTCGATGGAATACCCAATACACAACAATTAGTTTCTTTGAAATCTTACACAGCACACTAATAATATAATAATATTATTTTATATTTAGTTAACGGCTAGACTTTGTAATGGAAGTAATGAATAGAACAAACTAAAAAATTATTATATATATTTGTTAAATATTTTAACAATTACCCAATAAATGATAGAGGTTTAAAATGCAAATGAATCCAATTTTAAGAATAAATATTCTAATATTCTTTAAAAGGTCGATTAACCGCCTTTGGATGGAGAACCCTTTTTAAAACTATTTTTTTTCAATTTTAAATGTCATATTTGACAAAATAAAATCCTTCATTATAATCCAGACATCAAAATGGATTTTGTGTAAATTTTTGTTATTTTTCTGATAAAGTTAATTTTTAATGAATAGTGAAAAATGTTATATTTTAATTCAAAAACCTACTTTTACTATAATTTATTTATATGGTTATATTTTCTTTTTAATTGGTTTTAAAGTGTAGTTAAAATATATTTTTACCATTTAATTTAATAGTGGTCATTGGAATTAATTTCACGAAATTGGACCTAAACAAGTGTCAATCTTTTTATTGATATTGTTTTTTCTTAAAAACACATTATTTGTTTTGACAACATGAATTAATCATAAAATTAATTAATGAAACTTCTATGTTTTTAATGGAAATAATTTTTGAATTTGGGATATCAAATTTATTGTGGATAATTTTTTGGTATATTTCTGAAAAATGCTCATTTTTAATGAATAGTGAAAATTACTGCATTTTACTCCAAAACTGCTTTTTCATTTAATATTATTATATATATAGATTGTATTTTTAATTGGGTTTTATGGGTAATTGAATTATATTTTTATCACTTAATAAAATTTTGTTCATTGGAAGTAATTTTACTTTTCAATTGGATGTAAAAACAAGTCAATCTTTTGATACATTTTACTTCTTAAAAACTTGTCTTTGGTTGTGACAATGAGAATTATTTTTAAATTAATTACTGAAATTTATATGTTTGGTATTTGGAGAAATGGATTTCATATTTGGAATCAGAAGGCCAAAATTATGTAACTAAGAATCTTTTGTTTTTGGACATTATGAATTGTAACGACGGTAATTGTCTTTAATTATTGTGTTTAATTAGTAATCAGGTAGTTAAGGGTAATAAAATAATATCATAATAAAATAAAATAACCCCAAAATTTGTCCATATCCTATTTTTTGAGTCAATCCAGACCATTGGATTCTTTTTACCGAACATGAGGGCCCATGGAGTCAAATGAGTGTAATAGTGACATTTATGACTTTATTTTTAAAAAAGAAGAGAAATATAACAATGGTTTGCATATCTTAAGTAATTTTTTTTTAATTTTGTTTAACTAAACGATCTCTTACACTAAAAATAGTCAATTGAAAGATAAAAAAATTTCATACAACATGGTATTTTATTATTATTTTTAGACATTAAATAAATAAATTTATTTAAGACACAATGATGATTGAGTGATTACCTCATAAATGAATGATTTAAATAAAATGATAATACAAGGTAAAATAAAAGACTTACACTTGTCTAAATACTATTATATTGGATGATTTAGAACCCTTATCACCTTATCCTAGAAATTAATCATTTTGGGACCTTCAAAATCTGAAAACCATTTTATAATAAAGTAACATTTCAAGTCTTTCCCAAAGTGACCCTCCTCCCTCTTATAAAAGGCCCCAACCTCTACCTCTTTACCCACACCAATAAATACCTTGGCTCATCTAAACTCTTCTCATATTATCTCCCCAGATCCCTCTCTCAATCCTAGAAGCCTCACTTTGGGCAGAAGTCTTTCCCTGGAAGCCTTTGGCTCAAATAAAAAAGAGTTACTAGATTTTGAGGTAATGTATTATCTCAAGTTTCTTTGTTTTATTTAGCTTCCTCAATCACCAATATCTTATTATTATTTGATCCCATAATAAAACCAGTATCTTCAATATACTAGGTTTTTGTGATGATAAAGATTATACCTACACATACAGACATCTCCGTCTAATGGTTAAGGAAAATACTGTTTGTGTGGGTGGCGAATTACTGTCTCACGAAACGATGATTGTTCAATCTTCTTATAACGCCTCTCATGGTGGTAATTATAATGGAACTATATTTATATATGATAAATATTATATTAATTTCCTCTCTATTATTCTATGTTTATATTTAAAACATATCTTTATGCTTTCCATGTTGTGCAAATGTGATAATTTCATATGAGGAAGTGTGAACAACCGCCCCCTCAAGTGACGTGACTCATTCATGAAAGACATGGAATTTATAAAAAATGTAATTAATAAACATATGTTACCAATATAACATATATATTATAATGTAATTATAATATATCTATGTTTAATTTAGTTTTAAAGTCCATTATTATGACAAAAAAGGACTGTAGCATTCATGCGTACGTACGACCTACCGTCTCCATGAACAATACATTTCATTTATTATATCAAAACATTATGGAATATTATTAAATACATATATACTTGATATATATTATATTTAAATCATTAAAACCATTCCAAAGATGATGTAATTATATCTACTTGGACAATTCTCTTCAATCAAGTTTATTTTTGACTCATAAACCGAACATCAACAAAACGTATGATATGAACTCACATAATTAACTAATTATTATAACATGATAATATGTGATATGAATTTAATAATATAATTTAATTAATTCCTTAAGAAATTATAAATTTACCAATGTTTATTATTCTGGAATATAAAGAAACGAACTGGATAAGTGAGACATGAGGTAAGGGGATTTCTTATCTCGCTTTTAATTCCGTGAGATTTCCATTGTTCGCCACTTATTTATTGAATATTGTGTATTTTGTACATATATTTGATATATATTATCATGATTCTATTTATATTCCTGGTATTTTGTGATTAATTTGGTGTTTATTATCTTTTGGTCATATGACTCGATTTATTACAACGAGGTAAGGGGTATTTATCTCAATATTTATGCCCGTGAGATTCATGATATATTTTTCACTATCTCTTTTGAGTGGTGTATATACTGACCATTATTATACTCTTTGAGTAATACAATTTCATTTATGGTTATTTACATCAACATTTTATTGTCCTTCTTTCATGGGGTGTACGTTTCGAAAGTTACCCAAATCGGTAAGGGAACCTTTCACCCTCATCTTTTTAAAATACTTCTTGTTGTTTGTTCTTTTAATTTACATCTTCTTAATGTTGGGATATGTTATTGTATAACCTTATTGCGGTAAATTTTATGTCCAAGTGATGAGATACCCTTTTTATCTCTCATCAACTCATTTTCTTAATTTTAAACTGACGTTGTTAGGCTGTCGAATTTCTGTAAGGGAACTTGTTAACCCAATTTCATTTCCTTAGGATAAACCTCTACTTATTGATTAGGTCATTCCATGAATATGTGTGGATGAACTATGATTGTTTTACACTTAATATCCACTTATATTGAGTGTATTTATATTTGTCGCACATAATTTTGTAATTGATTTATCCTTAATCAAAGTATACCATCTTTGTAAGGGACTTCATCTCAATCTCCTTTCGTTGAGGCATACTTCAATTTATATATGAAAATTTGTTATTAGTTGTATAATAAACCCTTTTGACATTTAATTTCATTCAAAAGAAATATTTTTACATGAAGCATTTTACTAAATGACAAAAGGAATGTTTTCATCTTACGTATATGGCTACAACAACTTCTCTGCCACCGTGACTATTATTTGAGTTTCAGCTTCCTCTACAAGACATAACTTTTATAAATAAAAAATAAATACCATGTTTTAATTTTATTTTATTTTTGTATTGAAAATAGTTTTGATAATGTTTTTATTATATCAATGTGTTGTATTAATATCTTGTTATTGAAATGTGGTAATGTTATGTTTCCTTTATGCAGGTTTTATGTGATAGTATTATGTTATGGCTCTTGGACATTGTTTATGACGTCGGGTGGTACGGTGTTAAACTAAGGGCAGGTGATATCGAGATAGCACTCCAATGCATTGGGTAACACGGAGGAGTAAAACTCTACGGTTTCTCTGAAGAGATTTAGGGAATATACTATAATGGGTATTCCAAACGTAACCATGAGGGTTACTCCCTACGTATGAATGTTATGAATGTCTCAAGATACCTTTAGGTCTTACGAATTAAATGAGTTATTGTAACACCCCAAGCGTCCACATTACGGTTCCCTTTGAATAAAGCAATAGTTTTCATTATACGCAACTTCGAGATTCTAACACACTATGACCAATCAAACTAGCCGTCATGAATAGTAATACAAATTTTTTGAAATTTTATAAATTTTATCTTTCAAAATGGAATTAATTATTGGATTATGAATATTGAAATTAGCCTAGGGTAAAATTTTGGTATTTTTCTGAAAACTTCCAATTTTTGATGAATAGAGAAAATTACTGAATTTTATTTAAAAAACTTTTTTAATTGAAATACTAAATAGTGATAAATTATTAATTTGAGTGGTTTTAAAGTATATTTAGAAAATATTTTTAATATTTAATACAATGTTGGTCATTGGACATAATTTCACATACAAACCGGACATAAACAAGTGTCAATCTTTTGATAGTTATTATTTAAAAAAAACACTTTTTGTTTTGACAGCGGGAATTAATTTTAAATTTATTTCTGCAACTTCTGTGTTTAGAATTTTGAAAAATGGATTCCATATTTTAAATCAGGATTTCCAAATTGTGTAAATAGGAAAATAGTATTTTTAGACAACTTGAATAATTACTTCGGGAAATATTTTATTTACCATGGTTAAAGGGTAAATCCAATAACTAAGGGTAACAAAATAATATTATAATAACATTTAATTACCCTAAAACGTGTCATAACCCTATTTTATGATACATTTCAGACCATGGGAATATTTTGGTCGATTTTGGGACCCCCTGGAGCCACTTTATTGTGATGATTACACTTCATATTAATTAAGTTAAAGTAAATACAAAAATGACATAAGCATATATCTTTTAGTATAACTATTTTTACCTAGGGTTATACATGTTATATTTTAGACTATAAATATTCATTATAAAGATAAAAATATTTCATACATAATTGTATTTTATTTATAATTTTTAGACATTTAATAATTAAATTTATTTATGACACAATAATGATGTTGTATTTTCCTTATTAATGACCGAATCAAATAATTGGTAGTATAAATGTTAAAATAAATATAATTTTAATGTTTTTATGACATAAACGAATGTTATTAGTTATAATGACATGTTAGGAATTATTAAATTAATATTTTTTGAATTAAATTTTTTTTTATGAGTATAAAAAAAATAAATTAATGAATAGTGTCCAAATTGATATAAATGAATTTTTAAAACAAATATTATATTATTATTTGATATTATAATCCTAAAAATCTAAGGTTTGGAAAAAGAACTTATATTATGATAGGTGTATCATTAATAGACCACTTGGGGTCGTTTGGATATATATAGTATGTTTATTAAATATATAATATAAAAATACAAAGAGACATGCTAAATGTCAAACTATTTAACTAAGAGTTAAATAAAACTGTTATGGTTAATATAGTGACCCAAAACAATATAAAACCTATTGGTTGAGTGGTTTTCTACCAACACCCACCTTAAACTTTAAATAATCCACTTTTCATCCATTATAAACCGAATATGAATTTATTTTAAAATAATATTTCTAGCTTTTCCTAAGGTTCTCCTCATCCCACTTATAGAAGGGCACTCCCCCTTCAGTCAATTTCACACCTTAAAAGCTTTTTTTCTTGGCCAAACCCAGACCAAATATCCTCTAATATTCTATCACTTATTCCTAGAGTCCTTAGTTTGATCATAAAGACAACATAAGGAGACCTTTTGATCAAATAAAAATGAAGAACCCAAAGAAGAGGTAATGATTTCGCCACTCTCTTTCAAGTTCCTTTCTTCATCCACTTCTTCTTTCTTTCTTATTTACTTTCTGAAATAAAAACTCAAGTATCTTCTATATACTGTGATTTAATTATAAATATGGTATAACCATATTCTATATTCTACACATTCTTTTAATGACATGTCAACATACATGCTTACGTATGGCTTACGTCTCTACGTCGTGGTGTAATTGTTATTCAATACATTATTTTTTGATGGGTGTAATAATGATGTTTAATTCATGTAAATGATAAGTATATCATGATAATTATTCTGTATATATGTCATATCATCCAATTATATATTAATTTAATATCAAAATAATTATATTGTCGCTCGTGCGTACGTACAGACTACCGTCTCCACGAATGCAATTAGATTCATTCCCCATAGTATCCATTCAAGACTAATTTTCATTTGATGATAAAAAATAATTTTTTAGGACTTGATATCATTCTGTATATGAATAAGACACAACCTATGTATAACAAACATGGCTTATATAACAAAACATATAAAATAAAACGAGTAAGTGAACACCTAAAACGACGATAATACTAAACTATTGTCAACAAATAAATGTTAAAAGATCATATATGATATCATATTAATGGATATGTGTTGGGAAAAAATTCCTCAAGGTAACATTGCAGTATTTTTTGGGTTGATTGTGTTTGTTGACAAAGAAGGTTTTCATGGATATTTGTCGAGTTCCCGAGAAGTTGTTGACAATCAATGTTGACAAAGAACGATGACAAAGGAAAGGACGATCTGGAGGAGGTACAAAAGAGCAGTACAAGGTGGCGCCGTTTCCCAGTGTTTGCCAAATTTTTGGGGTCCAAAATTTGGAGTTTTGTGAGCATCACGAAAAGTGGATTTCCATGAAGAGCATAATTTAATATGGAAATGGCATGAGTTTTGCGAAGATGGGATGCATGGATTGGATTTCATGAAGGCCAGAAAAATGGAGGTGGTGATGCTTCGCGATTACGTCAAAGCTTCGCGAACGGCAGAGTTGAAGCGCATCGCGACAGTGGAGGGCTTTGTGAGGGAGCTTCGCGGTGAAGGCACGAAAGAATGTTGGGCTTAGCGAGGGAGCTTCACGGCGAATTCACGAAGGTATGTTGACGGTGATTCTTCGCGACTACGTCAGGCGTCGCGAATGGAAAATTGCCGACGTGCTTTGCGATTTGGACAGAATTCCGGCAGAATCTTTGGAGCTTCGCGATTTGAGATGACGTGGCGTTGACTTCGCGCGGAAGGGATGAGGGTCGGTGGAATCACCTATAAATAGTGGCCGACTCCCTCGAGAGAAGAAGAGAGCATTTTCATAGAAGATCATTTGCTCTCGTTTTGTGAAGGTAGTTCGCGGAGCCAGTGTGCTTCGCGAAAGAGGATCTTCGCGGCGACTATTGTTGCTCCGTGAAAGTTGTGTGCTCCGCGTTGGCTCAGTGAGCTTCATGAGAGAAGTTTCTTTGCAATGTTTTGAGCTTCGTGGGAGTTCTTTACGAGAGAGCTTCACGAGAGAGCTTCACGAAAAGGCAGGAGCTTCGCGAAGGCTTGTTGAGCTTCGTGAAATTGGGAGCCTAGCGAAGTTGAGTGCTTTGCAAAGGTCTTTCCAAAGGTAGTTTGCCCAGTGGATAGTGGCAAAGGGGTATTCATCTACGGGTGAAAGTTGAACTTCAACAGAGCATCTACATACAGAGAAAGATTCATTCCTTAATGGAAATGAAGAGACCTACATGTCTATAAACTGTGATTGGATTCCCTTCACAGAACAATGAGCTTAGGAAGAGGAAAAAGGTGATCCTCTCCACCGGCAGTGAGCCAGAGAGAGAGAAACAGAGAGTGACCCTTGGGAAAGCAGTGAGATGACCCTAAACATTGTGTAGGCAGTGAGCCTAGGCATAGAAGTGATCTAGCCCGAACATTGTATCCACATCTTGTGAAGAATAGTAGAATTTTGTACGACCGGTGACCTGTCGGTGTATGCTCCTTGGACGTTGCCCAGTGAGGGTGAACCAAGTACAAATCTCTGCGTCTGCCTGCTAATTTTCCTGAATTGCATTTAAAGCATCATCATCAAATAAAGGATAAAGTAAGTGATCATAACATACAAACATGTGCAAACAAAGTGACCCTTGTAACAAAGAGGTCAAGATCCAGCGGGGTAGGAAGAACTTTAAAAAAGAATATCCATACCCTGATTCACCCCCCCTCTCAGTGTATATATGCCCCTATTTGTCATAACAATATTATTCTTGTATAATTCAGTATAAATTATTTCACTATTATGTAGGAGGTTATCCAACCCTCAACCAAGGAAAAGAACAAGGTAAGGGGTTTTATATCTCATTTTTAATTCTGTGAGATTTCCATTGTTCACCACTTATTCATTGCATGAGGTCTGTATAATGCACATGATTGTATTCATTGTGTAATATGCATTAATTTATGGATATTTACATCATCATTTTATGATCCTTCTTTCATGGGTGTATGTTTCTTATGTTACCAAATCAATAAGGGAATTTGAAATATCAATTTCCACTAATTCGGCTTTACGCATACTTCATTGATTATTTTACTCCATGATTATGTGTGGAATCACTATTTATTTTCCTATGTCAAAATTTACACTCGCCTTGAATCGGATATAATTTTGATACAAATATTCACTCCATTGATAAATTCTCAAGTCATCAGTATGAACTTGATTAGTGTAAATTTAACTCAATCGCTATTTGTTGAGTTAAATATCCAATTCATTGGTGTTGTATTTAGAAGAATATGCGTGAATGTCCTCTGATTGATATACACTTAATATCAAATCATATTGAGTGTATTTATATTTTTCAACATAATTATTTCATTGATTATTCCATAACCTAAGGATATGGTCTTTATAAGATATTTCATCTCAAATTCAATTCCATTGAGACTGCTTTGTTGTTATACACCAAATCACTTTTATATGGTGTATATAATGTACATTGACTTAGTATATCAAGAATCCTTTTATTCTCATGATATTATAAATTTTTTATTACATCAATTATTTGTATTCAAGTGTCTCTCTTTTGGTTAGGAACTCTAACTAAAATATCATTTTAAAATGTTTTAAATATTTATTATTCTAAATCTTTCTTATCAATGTCCATGTTTTAAAAATGGTTTTAAAGATTTATTCAAATGGAAATTATTGTTTTCAAATTATTATTCCTTTTAAATGTTTCAAAGTGGTGTGGGACACATTGATTAAAAATTCTATTTTAAACGGATTCTTCATTAATAGTGAGACTTTTGAATGTTTTCAAGAAAAAGGGGGGATATTTCTCTCAAATAGTTTTGATGATTATTTTCATCTATGCCAATATCATTAATTATTATCTATTGAAGATGATCTATTATAATACAATCTTACATATTGTATTAATGAGTTATGTTTTATGGTGGATGTGCTATTTTTATACCATTCATGGTTTGTGCTTAAAATATTGACATTTCATATGCTAGTTTTAATACGAATGTTCAGATTATGTTTCAACCATTCCATATGAGGAATGAATTGGACTTAGTAAGTGACGGGTGGAGCCCGCTATAGCTCCTCGATTCATCGGTAGGTCTCATGAGACAAACTAGTATCTTGCCACAAGGCCTTGATAAAAACTTATTTGTAGTCTTGGAAAAAGGCCTTGACTATGTGGTTATGATAGTATGACATTATGCATATCATTATTATGAAAGTGGTTATTGATATTTCATGTGATTATTTGACTAGTATAATATCCATGTGAATAAGTAAATGAAATTATTTCATTTTATTTTTTCCATATTATGCTAATGTTCAAGTTTAGAAGGATTTTGTCTTAGTTATACATTTACTTAAATGTTTATGTTTATTTATGAAAGTTTCCGCTATAATGTTATCCTTACTGAGCATCTGAGCTCACCCCTTTTTTTGTTTTATTTTTTCCAGGATGCAAAGAATTATATTATGACTGACCTCAAGGGATAGTCTATGGGATCTCAGTGTTGTCTATGGAGACAATTTTATTGTAGTTTTCCATTTTAGGATGTAATGTAATCCTTACGAATGTATCTAGTACTTCCAAGGATACTAAACTAATTGGTCTTTCAGGACTTGATCTTTTGTGATCAATGTTATGTAATAATGCACCGACTCTGCTTAACTGGGGTTGGGGTGTTATTGTTGGTATCAGATGAAGTTTAGAACAAACATTGAAAGGTATATTTAGATAAACTCTTACTAGATCACATACACCGAAGATGGACTTTGAGGATTAGTATAGAAGAAGATTCTTGAATTCTGGTATTATAGAGATTTTGTGAGTTTTCCAAGCAATATATCCCTATCTGGATACAAGCAGACGGGGGTGGCTCTGGGACATATGCACCTAGGGGTAAAACCCAAAAAAACATTTTGAGCTAGACTCAAATGGGATGTGGTGCACGACAACGGGCCTTGCTGCACTCTTAGTTACAACACTCCTGGGGGATATTCTTAGGATAATTTACATTTTATTTACAAACCAATTTGAATTATTTTAATATAATATTAGAATAAATGAACATGGTTAATCTTAAGGTGTTTCAAATTTAGAATATGGTGTCATGATATTCTCTAAATGATTTTAAGACTACTGTTACTCACACAATGATTTCTGGTTTTAGTCAATGGCTGGATTCCAAGGAAGTCATATTAACTTTGAGAATGATGTACAATGTGGGAATAGTTGTGGAAATGAACAACAAAATGGAATGTTGATTGGCCTAAAAGATATCATGTTCATTCCAAATCAGTTTCCAAAAATATGATCAATAACATATATATTAACCAACTCCCGGACTCAACAATGAAGAGAAAAGTGATGAATGATAAGATCTACAGCAGTGGAGACCATGGAGAGAAGAACCCTCAATTTCCACCTTGTAGGAAATGTGGAAGGATACAACCAGGAATGTGTCTCAATGGAACAATGAAATGCTTTATGTGCAATAAAGAAGGACATAAAGTGAAGCGTTTCCAACGAAAAATGAAGAGTACAATGGAAGAAAATAAAAATGGTCCCAAGAATCCATTTACAGTCATTTTCTGTAAATGTAGGGGACATAGCCATTACCCGAGTGAATGACCTATTCTATGGGATACTTTCTTGGTCAAAGAAGAAGCTATGTGGAAATAAATGGTTGTAGAAATGTTTAAAAGTATTAGTGCTCCTTGTTGATGGGATTACTTTGGAATAATTTTCCCTTGTATTTGTAACCCTATGGTTTTCAATGTGAGAATGATATTTGAGGGAGAATTATCCTTTCTCTTGTGGATATAGTTACAGATAACCATTTGGCTTTATATGATCATTGGGTTTGAGGCAATTACAGGTTATTATATTTTGGGATGGAAATTCAATGTATGAGATAACATTTGTGGTCAAATTATGTTATGGTTATTTTGAGGAATTTATCTCATTTTGGTAATATTATAAAATATAGTTTTTGAAAAAGGACAACATGTAGACCGTGTGACAACCTGTCCCGTCGGACAAAGTTGTGGGAATCGAACCCACAACCAAAGTGCGATTGGGATTTATCGCCTACCACTGGACTGCATGAAGTCCCATGTTAGTGTGAATAATTATTTTTATTTAAATTTTTTTATTTATCAATAATAAGTTGATTTGGGATCTTCTATCATAACAAATTAATACCCTCAGTATAAGAAAATTATTTGGCGATTAAGTGATAAAGGTTATTTTAGAAGATGTTCGCTTTTTTGGGAAAACTATATGCCCAATGAAAATAAAATACTATGGTATTTAATTTGAGGAGTTGTGGTGGATTTTTATCCATGTTTTTATTGTGGATTTATAGTGATTTGGGTTATTTATGGAAATGATTTACCTATAATATAGAATATATTATTAGGTTAATTAATTTTATGTATGTGAGTTTAAGAGTTGTTGATGTCATTTAGAGATATAATTTAACGTGGAAGACTACATAACCAAATTTTTTTAGTATTTGTGTTTCAATATTAGTTTGGATTATAATGAAGTATTTTAAAGACAACTGTTTTTTGAATGGTATTTATTTAACTTGGTGTATTGTTAGTTTAATTTTAGAAATTAAGATTAGAGTTTCTTTCTCTAATGGAATATCCTTTTGGGGGATCATAAGATCTTATACTAAAAATTTTGGTTTTGATTAATCTCTAAAGACAGGGTAAATATATTTTTTATCCTTCGTGGATCATGTGAATCTATAGAAGTTTATTCTAGTTCTTCCAGTGTTACCAAGTCTTCTTGAATACTCATATTTTAAAAAAATTGAGTTAGTGGAATAAATTTATTAAAGAATGAAACTCTACTTAAAAACTAAGTATATATATTTATGTTCTTAGTCAATCTCATAAATTAATTCATAATATATATGTAATGTAACTTAAAAGAAAAAAAATGTTGTAAGTTTACTTTTCCAACTGGTAGACTAGTGATCATTTGTCCCATCAAAAGTTTGTGGTTTTCTTGTTGTTAACTTTATCCTGATAATGTTTTCTATCCCTCTCAATCAGAAAATGGCACTTAGTTTATCATCCATATCCTTTTTTTTCTACATAGAATCCTAGTATAAGTTATCTCGGGTGACCTTTCCACTTCTCTTTATTTCTTTTAAAGTTATATTTTTATTAACCCTATTTCCGATATGGGTTTTCCAAAGAGGTATTTTCTATTTTAAACATTTTATTTTCGAAGAACATTTTTAAATTGTGAGGACTCAATTTATTGAAGTAGGGGAAAATTTAACACTGCAATATTCCATGGTACGTTTCCATTTGAATAATGAAATAGCTTGCATTATACGCAACTTCGAGATTCTAACACACTGTGACCAATCAAACTAGTCGTTATGAATTGTAATACCCAATTTTTGAAATTTTATACATTTTATCATTCAAAATGGACTTAATTTTTGGATTTGGAATATCTAAATAATACTAGGGAAAAACTTTGGTATTTTTCTGAAAACATTCAATTTCTGATGAATATTGAAAATTACTAAATTTTATTTATAAACAACTTTTTTAATAAAAATAATTAATAGTGATAAATTATAAATTTGAGTGGTTTTAAAGTATATTTAGAATTTCTTTTTAAAATTTAATACAATTTTGGTCATTGGACATAATTTCACATTTAACCAAGACATAAACAAGTGTCAATCTTTTGATTGGTATTATTTCTTAAAAACACGTTTTTTGTTTTGACAGCGGGAAATAATTTTAAATTAATTTCTTCCACTTTTGTGTTTTTAATTTAGAAAAATGGATTCCATATTTTGAATCAGGATGTCCAAATTGTGTAAATAGGTAACTCTTATTTTTATACATTTTGAATAATTACTTTGGTAAATATTTTATTTATCATGGTTAAAGGGTAAATCTGGTAACTAAGGGTAAAAAAATATTATTATTATAATATTAAATTACCCTAAGACATTTTCTAACCCTGTTGGTTGATACATTTACGACCATGGGCATCATTGGGTCTATTTTGGGACCACATGGAGCCACTTGTAAGTGATGATGACACTTTATATTAATTAAGTTGAAGTAAATGCAAAAATGACATAAGCATATATCTTTTAGAAAAACCATTTTTACATAGGGTAATATATGTTATATTTTAGACAATAAATATTTATTATAAAGCTAAAAATATTTTTACAGAATGGTATTTTTTTTTAACTTTTATATATATTGTATAATTAAATTTATTTATGACACAATAATGATGTAATATTTTCCTTATTAATGAACGAATCAAATAATTGTTATTATAAATGTTAAAATAAATATAATTTGAAAGTTTTGATGCCATAATAGAACTTTATTGGTCAAAATGACATGTTAGAATTTATTAAATTAATTGTTTTGGAATTAATAATGTTTTTATGAGTTTATCAAAAATCAATTATTGAATAGTGTCAAAATTGACATAAAAGAGTTTTTAAAACAAATATTATATTATTAATTGATATTCTATTCCTAAAAATATATGGTTAATCCAAAGGACATATATTTTGATAGGAGTATCATTAATGTACTACTTGTTGGTCGCTTGGAAGTATATAGTATGTTTATTAACTATATAATATAAAAATACAAAGAGATATGGTAAATGTCAAACTATTTAACTAAGAGTTAAATAAAAAAGTTAAGGTTAATATAGTGACCCAAACCTATCTAAAACCTATTTTTTGAGTGGATTTAGATCTATCCACACCTCAACTTTAAAATAATCTACTTCTGAACCATTACAAACCGAATATGTATTTATTTTAAATAATATTTCTAGCTTTTCCAAAGGTGCCCCTCATCCCTCTTATAAAAGGGAACCCCCCCCTTCTCTCAATTTCACACCTTCAAAGCCTTTTGGATCGGCCAAAACCTGCCAAAATATCCTCTAAGATTCCCTCAATTCAACCTATAACACTTAGTTTTATCAGAAAACCAACCCAAGGATCCCTTTTGATCAAATAAAAAGGAAGAACCCGAAGAAGTGGTAATGATTTCACCACCCTCTTTCAAGTTCCTTTCTTCTTCCACTACTTCTTTCTTTGTTATTTCCTTTCTAAAATAGTAAATCCAGTATATTATATATACTGTTATGTTATTATAAATATGGTACAACCATATTCTGTATTCTATCCATTCTTTGAATGACATGTCACAATACGTGCGTACGTACGGCTTACCGTCTTCGCGTCATGGTGTAATTGTTAATCAATACATTATTTTTTTGATGGGTATAATAATGATGTGTAATTAATGTAAATAATAAGTATAACATGATAATGATTCTCTATATATGTTATATCATCCAATTATATATTAATTTAATATCAAAAGAATGATATTGTCGCTCGTGCGTACGTATGGACTACCGTCTCCACGAACACAATGAGATTCATTCCCCATAGTATCCATTCAAGAATAATTTTCATTTGATGATTAAAAATAACGTTTAAGGACTTGATATCATTCTGTTTATGAATAAGATAGAACCTACAGATAAAAAACATGGCTTATGTAACAAAACATATAAAAGAAAACGAGTAAGTGAACACTCGAAACAAGGATAGTAATAAAATATAGTCAACAAATCAATGTTAAAATATCATATATGATATCATATTTATGTTTATGATTCTTGTATAAGTAAATAAAAATTATTTCACCATTATACAAGATGTTAAACTAACCATTACCAAGGAAAATAACAAGGTAAGGGGTTTCTTATCTCACTTTTAATTCTGTGATATTTCCATTGTTCACAACTTATTTATTGCATGTGGTGTGTGTAATAAACATGATTTTATTCATTGTGTAATATAATATAATTTATTTATATTTACATCATCATTGAATGATCTTTCTTTCATGGGTGTATGTTTCATAAGTTACCAAATTAATAAGGGAATTTGAAATTTCAATTTCCACTCATTCGGCATTATGAATACTTCATTGATTATTTTACTCCAAGATTATGTGTGGAATCACTATTTATTTTCTTATGTCCTAATTTCCACTCCCCTTTCAGTGGATATAATTTTTATACACATAATCACTCCATTGATAAATTCGTAAGTCATCGATATGAACTTGATAAGAGTAAATTTATCTCAATCGACATTTGTTGAGTTTAATAGACAATTCATTGGTGTTGTCTTTATAAGAATATGTGTGAATGTCCTTTGATTTATTTACACTGAATATCAAATCATATTGAGTGTATTTATATTTTTCACACATAATTATGTCGTTGATTTATCCTTAACCTAAGGATACAGTCTTTATAAGATATTTCATCTCAAATTACATTCCATTGAGAGTCCTTTGTTGTTATACACCAAATCACTTTAGGATGGTGTATATAATTTACTTTGAAATAGTATATCATTAATCTCTTTATTATCATGATATTACAAAGTTTTTATTACATCAATTATGTGTATTCAAGTGTCTCACTTTTTGTTAGGAACTCTAACTAAAATATAATTTTAAAATGTTTTAAAGATTTATTATTCTAAATCTTTATCATCAAGGTCCATGTTTTAAAACTGGTTTTAAGGATTTATTAACGTGGACATTAAATTTTTAAAATTAAAATTCATTTTAAAAGATTCAAAGTGGTATCAGACACATTGATTCAAAAATATATTTTAAACAGATTCTTGATTAATAGTGAGTCTTTTAAATGTTTTCAAGAAAAAGGGGGATATTTTTCGGAAATAGTATTGATGATGATTTTCATCTATGTCAATATAATTCATTATTCTCTATTGAGGTTGATCTATTATAATTCAATATTCCATATTGTATTGAATGAGTTATGTTTGAATGTGGATGTGATATTATTATACCATTCATGGTTTGTGGTTAAAATATTGACATTTCATATGCTAGTTTTAATATGAATGTTTCAGATTACATTTTAAACTTTTCATATAAGCAATTCATTGGAATTAGTAAGTGACAGGTGGTGCCTGCTATAGCTCTTTGATGCATTGGTAGGTCACATGAGACAAACTCGTGTCTTGGCACAAATCCTTGAAAAAAGACATATTTTTAGTTTTGGCACAAGGCCATGACTATGTGGTTATGATAGTCTGACATTATGCATTCCATTATTATGAAAGTGGTTATTGATGTTACAAGAGATTATTATACAAGTACAATACGCATGTGAATAAGTAAATGACATTATTTAATTTTATTTTTTCCATATTATGCTGAAGTTCAAGTCTAAAGGGATTTTGTTTTAGTTATACATTGCCTTAAATGTTTATGCTTATTTATAAAATTTTCTGATATAATATTATCATTACTGAGAATCTGATCTCACCATTTTCTTTGTTTTATTTTTCCCTGGATTCAAAGATGAATATTATGACTGACCACCAGGGATGGTCTATGGGATCTCAGTGTTGTCTATAGAGACAATGTTGTTGTAGTTTTCCATTTTACGATGTAATGTAATCCTTATGAATGTATCTAGTACTTACAAGGCTACTAAATTAATCGATCTTCCGAGACTTGATCTTTTGTGATCAATGTTATGTAATAATGCACGGAATCTGTGTAACTGGGGTCGGGGCGTTACAGTTATTCATAAATCTTATGATTTCATGGGGTATGTTAATGTGCTTATGTGTTATGAGTAAAGTATGATTTCATAGATTCTTATGTATACATGGACTAATGTTTTCTTTCTGTAATTTTATATCCCTTACTTATATTTTTATGCTCATCCAAAGTTTTTAAATGTTTTTCATAGGACATAAAGTGGAACAGGGTCAATGATGGGATCAAGGAAATTTCATGCTGTCTAAAACATGGAACTAGACATGACTCTTTTGTTCAAGAGTTTTTATTTTGTGAAAAAATAGAAACTGAGTAGATGTATATACTTTGTAATCATTGAGATGTAATATTTATTTCTTAATTCTCTAAAACTATAATCCCTAAAATATCCTCAATGTTAATTATTAATTTAATTCATGATTATTTAATGTTTTATGTATGGGGTTTTATAGTTGGTATCAAAGGTCGGTTTAGATAACTATAGAGGTTTAGGTATTCTTTAATCGTAAGTGGCATTACCATAATGGTTATGATTTCAGAAAGAGTCATAGTTTTATTAGATAAAGTGAATGAGTTTAAGATAACATGAATAATTATATCTTATTATTATATGATTATTTTATTGATATACTCACATTGAGATTTTTGGTTTTAGTAAATGGCTGGATCTTGGAGGCACTGATGTAACTGTGGATGTGATGAAAACTGTGATGTTTTTTCAAACGAGCAAGTGAATGATATGGGAGATGCAATGAGAACTCTTGTGGTTATTCTCAACCAACTATCTGGAGTCATGATTGACCACCTGAATCTTAGTGGTTTTTATAATGCATCATATATGCGAGAAACAAATCCCTACAGATGTTCAAGAAATTATCATAATGGTATGTGTGTTCAAAAACCTATGTGTCAATGATGTAGAAAGAAACACCTTGGAAAATGTTTCAAAGGGACAAATAGATGCTATAGATGTGGAAATTAAGGTCATAAAGCAAGAACCTTCAATGGAAAAAGGAAGCATCTAGTTGACTATAGGAAAGGGAAAGAAGTCATTTCCAAGGGATCAATTGAATGTTTTAAATGTGTTGAGCATGGTCATTATGCAAGCACATGTCCTATGAAGTATTTTTGGTAATGGGATCACCAAGATAGTACAAATATTTTTTTACCAATACCTAATGCCATTCCAATTGAGGATGAAGAAACTGACAATGACCAATGAAAGGTATGAATTATTTCATAACATATATTTTCATATTATTGAAATATTAGGATATGAATCATGATTTTATTTGTAGGAAAGAATTATTTCAAAATAAGTTGGAATGGAATGGTTAATGGATCATGAAGAATGTTGAATGAGTAAGAAGTCAACATATAAGGGATTCAAGATTTATGATAGATTTTAGAATGGTTAAATTCTTAAAAGTATTAAGGCTCTTCTGATGATGAGATTACATTAGAAGAATTTTTATAGTATGTGTAACCATGATTCTTGATATATGAAAATTTTATTCAAGGGATAATTATCTTTTCTTTCGTGGATATAGTTATAAAGAACCATTTTAGTTTATATGATCCTTGAATTTGAGGTAATTACTGGTTAATTCATTTTGGGATGCAAAATGAAATTTATTAGATAAAATTTGTGTTTAAAATATGTTATGGTTATTTTTGTTGAATTTATCTCTTCTTGGGAATGTTATAAAATTATGTAGTTTTTGAAAAGGGACAACATGCAGACCGTGTGACATCTCGTTGTGTCGGACGAAGCTGTGGGAATAGAACTCACAACCAAAGTGCAACTGATATTTATCACCTACCACTGGGCTACGTGAAGTTCCTTCTTAGTATGACTAATTATATTTAGATATATTATCTTATGGATTAGGAATAAGTTGGTTATGGGTTATCTATGGGAATGATTAACCTATCAAGGAGGATATGTGATTAGGTTAATTACTCTTCAGTATGAGACATTAAGAGTAACTGATGTTATTTAGAGATAAATTTTAAGATTTACCTTGGAAGACGATGTGATTAAATCCTTCAGAGATTATGGTTTCAATATTAGTTTGGATTACTTTGAGAAATTTTTTGGATAGATATTTATTTAATGGTCTTTATTGAACCTTATATTCTTTTTTGTTGAATTTTAGAGATTAAGAGTAGTATCTATTTTTATAATGGATTATCATTTTGGGGATTATTTGATCATGTACTAACAATTTTGGTTTTGGTTAAGGTATAAAGACATGGGAAATATATAGTTCATCTTTTTTAGATTAGGTGATTCTTAAGAAGTTGATTATAATTCTTTTAATGTGAACAAGTCATCCTAAATACTCTTCTTTTGGAGAAAATATGAGTTTGTGTAAGAAATTTAGTAAGAGTTGAATTTCTAAATGACAAGTAAGTATGTTTTCTTATGATTTAGTTAAGCTCATAAATAAATTCCTCAATGAAAAGTAACTTAAAACAAAAACGTTGTCAGTTAAATTTTCCTAATGGGGAATCAAATACTATTTTACCCATCACAAGTTTGTGATTTTATGGTGGTAAAATTTCTCCTAAGCATGTATTGTATCACTCTCTATCAGAACATGATGGTTTGTTTTCTATTCCATATCCATGATTTTATGGAATCATAATATCTTTTGTCTCGGGTGACCTTTGTACATTTATTTCTTTCCTTTAAAGTGACAGTTTAATTGACTCATTTTCCTATGGGGGCTTTCAATAATGTTTCCGATCCCAATTTTAAAATTGTGAGGACACAATTCCCAAAAGAGGGGAAGGATGTAACAACCCAGGTAAATAAAGAATAGTACATTTTCATATTTATTAATATTTGTGATTAAAATGTTAATATTACTTTAAAGGTAATTCTATGTTCGATGGAGTACCTAATACACAACAATGAGTTTCTTTGAAATCTTACATTGCACACTAATAATATAATATTATAATTTTAAATAGTAGTTAATGCATAACTGTTGTAATGGAGAGAAAAAATAGAACTAACTACAAAATGATTATATATGTTTGTTTAATATTATAACAATTACCCAATAAATGATTGAGGCTTAAAATGTAAATGAATCCAATTTTAAGAATAAATATTCTAATATTCTTTAAATATTAGATTAACCACCTTTTGATAGTGAACCCTTTTTAAAACTAATTTTTTTACAATTTTATATTTTATATTTGAAAAAATAAAATCCTTCTTTAGATTCTGGACATCAAAATGTACTTTTTTTAAATTTTTGTTATTCTTCCGATAAAGTTCATTTTTAATGAATTGTAAAAAATGCAGTATTTTAATTAAAAACCTCCTTTTAATCTAATTTATTTATATTGTTAAATTATATTTTTAATTGGTTCTAAATTGGAGTTAATTTTTTTTACCATTTATTCAAATGGTGGTCATTAGAATTAATTTCACTTTAAATTGGACATAAACAAGTGTCAATCTTTTGATAGATATTGTTTCATAAAAACACGTTATTTATTTTGAGAGTGGGAATTAATAATAAAATTAGTTAATGAAACATATCTGTTTTTAATGGACATCATTTTTGAATTTGGAATATCAAATTTACTTTGGATAAATTTTTGGTATTTTTCTGAAAAATGTTAATTTATAATTAATAGTGAAAAATACTGCATTTTAATTCAAAACTACTTTTTCATCTAATTTAACTTTATAGATAGATTGTCTTTTTATTGGTTTTTAAGTGTAATTGAATTATATTTTTATAACTTAGTACAATGTTGTTAATTGGAAGTAATTTTACTTTTAAATTCGATATAAAAACAATTCAATCTTTTGATAAATCTTACTACTTCAAAACTCATCTTTGGTTGTGTCAACGAGAATTATTTTTACATAAATTACTGAAATTTATGTGTTTGGAATTTGGAAAAATGGATTCTCTTTTTGGAATCAGAAGGTCCAAATTATTTAATGAAGAGTCTTTTTTTGGACATTACGAATTGTAGTGACGGTAATTATCTTTAATTTTCGTGATTAATTAGTAATCAGGTAGTTAATAGTAATAAAATAAAATAATAATTAAATAAAATGACCCAAACATGTGTCAAAGGCCTCTTGTTTGAGTCATGGCAGACCATGGGAAGATTTTTACCTAAATTGAGGGCCCATGGAGTCACATGGGTGTAATAGTGACATTTATGAATTTATTTAAAAAAAATAAGAGAAATATAACAAAGGTTTGTATATCCTAAGTAAAAAAAATTTAATTTTGTTTACATAAATGATATCTTAGACTATAAATATTCATTGGAAAGATAAAAATACTTCCTACATCATGGTATTTTTTTTATAATATTTAGACATGAAATAATGTAATTTATTTTACACAGTATGATGATGCAATGATTACCTCATTATTGAACGATTTAAATAAAATGAAATGATAAGGTAAAATATAAGACTTACAATTGTCTAAAACCTATTGGATGGGTTTATTAATACCCCAATCACATTATTTTATAAATATATCATTGTAGGACTTTTAAAATCATAAAACCATTTTATAAAAAAGTAACTTTTCAAGAATTTCCAAAAGTGACCCTCCTCCATCATATAAAAGTCCCCCACCTCTACTCCCTTACCCACACCTCTCAACCCCTTGGATCATCCAACCACTGCTAATATTTTCTCTCCACATCCCTCTATCACTCTTAAAATCCTCACTATGGGCAGAAGTCTTTCCATGGAAGCATTTGGCTCAAATCAAAAAGAGTTACCCGATTTAGAGGTAATGTCTTCTCTCGAGTTTCTTTATTTTATTTTCCTTCTTCACTCACAACTATCTTCTTATTATTGTATCCCATAAAAAAACAAGTATCCTAAATATACTAATATTTTTTTAGGTTAATTATTCTACCTACACTTACACACACCTCCGTCTTATTGTTAAAGAACATACAGTTTCTATGAGTGGAGAATTACTGCCTCACGAAACGATGACTGTTCAATCTTCTTGTAACACATCTCATGGTGGGAATTATGATGGAACTATATTTATATATGATAACTATTATATTTATGTAATCTCTAGGCTTATTTATTTATATTTAAATCAATCTTTTATGATTTTCATGTTGTGCAAATGCTATAATTTCATATGAGGAAGTGTGGAAAACCGCCCCCTCAAGTGATGTGACTCTTTCATGCCAAACATGGAATTTATAAATAATGTAATTAATGACCTTATGTTACCTATATAAAATATATATTATACTGTAATTATAATATGTCTATTTCTAATTTAGTTTTAAATTCAATTAATATGACAAAAAAATGAAAGTAGTGTTCATGCTTACGTACGACATACCGTCTCCAGGAGCGCTACAATTTATTTCTTATATCCAAACATTATGAAATATTATTAAATACATATATACTGAATATATATGTTATTTAAATAGTGAACACCATTTCGGAGATGATGTACTTATAACTACATAAATAGTTCTCTTCAAACAAGTTTATTTTTGACTCATGTACCGAACATCGACAAAACGTATGATATGAACTCAGATAATTAACTAATTATTATAACATGATAACATGTGATATGAATTGAATAATAAACATTAAAGTAATTCCTTATTAATTTATAAATTTAGAAATGTTTATTATTCAAGAATATAAATAAATGAACAAGACAAATCAGACTAGAGGTAAGGAGATTTCTTATCTCACTTTTAATTCCATGCGATTTCCATAGTTAGACAATTATTTGTTGAATATGTTGTATTGTGTACTGACATTTGATATATATTATCATGATTATATTTATATTCATGGTATTCTGTGATTTATTTTGATTTTATTATCTTTTTTTCATACGACTCGATTTATTACAACGATGTAAGGGGTTTTTATCTCACTATTTATTCCCATGAGATTCATGCAATATTTGTCACTATCTCCTTTGAGTGGTGTATATACTGCCCATTATTATAATATTTGTGTAATATAATTTCAGTTATGGGTATTTACATCAACATTTTATAGTCCTTCATTCATAGGGTGTACGTTTCAAAAGTTACCCAAATCGGTAAAGGAACATTTCACCCTCATCTTTTTAAAAGACTTCCTATTGCTAGGTATTTTAATTTACATCTTCATAATGCTGGGATATATTCTTATATATCCTTATTGCTGTAAATTCTATGTCCATGTGATGAGATACCCTTTTTATCACTCATTAACTCATTTTCTGATTTTTAAAGTAATGTCGTTAGGCTGTCGAATTTCTGTAAGGGAACTTCTTAACCCAATTTCAATTCATTGGGTTAAACATATACTTCTTGACTATGTGGTGCCATAAATATATGTGGATAACCTATGATTGTTTTACACTTAATATCCACTTATATTGAATGTATTTATATTTGTCACACATAATTATGTAATTGATTTATCCTTAACCTAAGGATACTATCTTTGTATGAGACTTCGTCTCAATCTCCTTTCATTGAGGAATACTTAAATTTATATACAGCCTTCATTTATTAGTTTTATAATTAAACAATTTGACTTTTAATTTCATTAAAATGTAATAGTTTTACATGAATCGTTTAACTAAATGACAAAAGGAATGTTTTTGTCTTATGTATGTGGAGACAACGACTTCTCCGCCATTGTGACCATTATTTGAGTTTCGACTTCCTCTACAAGACATAACATTTTTACATGAAAAATAAATACCATGTTTTAATTTTCTTTTAATTTGGTATTGAAAATGGTTTTGATAATTTTTGGATTATACCAATGTGTTTTATTGATATCTTGTGACTGAAATGTGGAAATGTTATGTTTCCTTTACGCTTGTTTTATGTAATATGATTATGTTATGGTTCTTGGAAATTTTTTATGATGTCGGGTGGTTCTGTGATAAACTAAGGGTGGTTGAGCCCGAGATAGATCTCCAATGCATTGGGTAACGTGAAGGAGTTAAACTCTATGGTTTCTCCGAAGAGATTTAGGGAATATACTGCGATGGGTATTCTAAACGTAACCATGAGGGTTACTCCCTACGTAAGAATGTCATGAATGCATCAAGTTACCTTTATTTCCTATGATTTCTATGAGTTATCCATAAATCATATGATTTCATCATGTATGTTAAAGTGAGTATGTTTTATATGTAAATTATTATTTCATTGATTCTTATGTATTCATGGACTAATGTTATCATTCCATATTTTTATATTCCTTACTGAGCTTTTTATGCTCATCCCAAATTTTTGAAATGCTTTTCACAGGAAATAAAGTGGAATAGGGTCATGGATGGGATCAAAGAAATTTAATATGGTCTAAAACATGGAACTAGACATGAATATTTAGTTAACGAGTTTTTACTTTGGGAAAAAATGGAAACCAGGTAGATTTGTCTACTTTGTAATCATTGAGATGTAATAGTTATGTCCTAATTCTCTAAAACTCTAAACCTGTGAAGACCCTCAATGTGAATTATTTATTTAATTCAAGATTATTTATTGTTTTAATTCTGGGGCCTTATAGTTGGTATCAAAGGCCATTTTAGATAACATTAGAAGTTAGGGTATTCTTTAAGCATAAGTGACATTACCATAATGGAAGGATTTCAGAAATGGTCATAGTTTTATTAGATAATGTTATTGATTTTAAGATAACATGAATAATTATATATTAATATTATATGATTATTTTACTGATATACTCACATTGACCATTTTGGTTTTAGTAAATGGTTGGATCTAGCAGGCACCAAAGTAACAGTGGATGTGAAGAAAACTGTGATGGTTTTCTGAACAAGAAACTGAATGATATGGAAGCTATAATGAGAACTCTTGTGGTTATTCTCAACCAACTATTTGGAGTCATGTTTGACATCCTGAACCATAATGATTTTTTAAGGCATCATATATGCGAGAAAAAAAATACCTACGGAAGTTCAAGAAATAATAAAAAAGGTACGTCTGTACAAAAACCTTTGTGTCAAAGATGTGGAAATAAACACCTAGGAAAATGTTTCAAAGGGACATAAAGATTCTATAGATGTGGAAATAACGGTCATAAAGAAAGAACCTGCCATGTAAAAAGGAAGCATCTAGTTGAATCTAGGAAAGGGAAATAAGTACTCTCCGAGGGATCAATTGAATGTTTTAAATGTGGTGTGCATGGTGATTATGCAAACACATCTTCTACGAAGAAGTTTCAGGAATGGTATCACCAAGATCGTACAAATATTCGTTTACCAATACCTAATGCAATTCAGATTGAGGATGAAGAAAATGACATTGACCAATGAAAGGTATGGATTATTTCTTAACATATGTTTTCTTATTATTTAAATCTTAGGATATGATTCATGATTTTGTTTGTAGGAAAGATTTATTTCAGAATAAGTTTGAAAGGAATGGTTAATAGATCATGAAGAATGTTTAATGAGTAAGAATTCAACATATAAGGGATTCAAGAGTTATGGTAGATTTTAGGATGGTGAAATTCTAAAAAGTATTAAGGATATTTTGAAAATGAGAATACATTAGAAGGCTTTTTATTGTATGTTTAACCCTTATGTTTGATATATGAAAGTTTTATTCAAGGAATAAAAATCTTTTCTTTCATGGATATAGTTATAAAGAACCATTTTGGTTTATATGATATTTCAATTTAATGTAATTACCAGTTAATAGATTTCGGGATGCACAATGAATGTTATTAGATAACCTTTGTGGTTAAAATATGTTATTGTTATTTTTGATGAATTTATCTCTTATTGGGAATGTTATAAAATTATGTAGTTTTTGAGAAAGGACAACACGCAGAACATGTGTCAAACCATCACGTCGGACGAACCTGCGCGAATCGAACCCAAATTCAAAGTGTGACTGGTATTTATCACCCACAACTGGGCTACGTGAAGTCCCTGGTTAGTATAACTAATTATTTTTAGTTATATTATCTTATGAATTAGGAATGAGCTGATTTTGGGTTATCTGTGGAACTTATTTACCTATCATGGAGGATATGTTATTAGGTTAATTAATTTTTAATATGTTTAACCCTGATGTTTTATGGTTTTTATCTCTTCTATATACATGCTTTCATTGAATCCTAGTATTTTTTGTCTCAGGTGACCTTTTTTCTTTTCTTTCAATCTTTTAAAGTGTCAGTTTAATTGACTCATTTTCTGATGTGGGGCTTTCAATAATGTTTCTGTGCCCAATTTTAAAATTGCGAGGATGCAATTTCCAAAAGCGGGGATTGATGTAACATCCCAGGCAAATAAAAAATATAACATTTTCATATTTATTAATATTGTTGAATAAAAAGTTAATATTACTTTAAATATAACGCTTTGTTCGATGGTGTACCCAATACGCAAAAATTAATTTCTTTGAAATATTACATTCCACACTAATAATATAAATATATTATTTTAAATGGTAGTGAATGACTAGATATTTTAATGGCAGAAATGAATAGGAAAAACTAAAAAATGATTATATATGTTAGTTAAATATTTTAACAATTACCCAAAAAATTATAGGGGCTTAAAATGCAAATGAATCCAATTTTAAGAATAAATATTCTAATATTATTTAAAAGGTCAATTAACCACCTTTTGAGGGAGAACCATTTTTAAAACTAATTTTTTTCAATTTTATATATTATATTTGTCAAAATAAAATCCTTTTTTATAATTGGAACAAAAAAATGTTCTTTGTGTTAATTTTTGTTATTTTTCTGATACAGTTCATTTTTAATGAATAGTGAAAATGCGGTGTTTTAATTCAAAACCTCCTTTTAATATAATATATTTATATGGTTAAACTATATTTTTAATTGGATTTAAAGTTTAGTTAAAATATATTTTTACCATTTAATCCAATGGTGGTCATTGAAATTAATTTCACTTTGAAATTGGACATAAACATGTGTCAATCTTTTGATAGATATTGTTTCTTAAAAACACGCTATTTGTATTGACAGTGGGAATTAATCATAATATTAATTAATGAAACTTTTATTTTTTTAATGGAAATCATTTTTTAATTTGCAATATCAAATTTACTTTGGATAAATTTTCGTTATTTTTCTGACAAATGTAAATTTATAATCAATAGTGAAAAATACGACATTTTTACTTCAAAACTGCTTTTTCATCTAATTTAATTATATAGTTAGATTGTATTTTTAATTTTTTTTAACTTTAATTGAATTATATTTTTATCACTTAATACAATGTTGTGCATTGGAGGTAATTTAACTTTTTAATTTGATGTAAAAACAAGTCGATCTTTTGATAAATTTTACTTCTTGAAAAATTATCTTTGGTTGTGACAATGAGAATTATTTTTAAATTAATTACTGAAATTCATGTGTTTTGAATATTGTAAAATGGATTCCATATTTGGAATTATAGGGTCCAAATTATGTAATTAGGACTGTTGTTTTTGGACATTTATGAATAGTAACGATGATAATTATCTTTAATTATCGTGATTAATTAGTAATTGGGTAGTTAAGGGAAATAAAATAATATCATAATAAAATGAAATGACACCAACATGTGTCCAAATCCTCTTTTTTCAGTCAAATCCAACTATGCGAATCTTTTTACCGAACTTGAGGGCCCATAGAGTCACATGGGAGTAATAGTGACATTTATGACATTATTTTTAAAAACAAAGAGAAATATGACAAATGTTTGAATATCATAAGTAAAAAAAATTTAATTTTGTTTACATAAATGATATATTAGACAATAAATAGTCATTGAAAAGATAAAAATATTTCCTATATCGGGGTATTTGTTTTATAATTTTCAGACATTAAATAAATAAATTTATTTAAGACACCATGCTGATGCAGTGATTACCTCATTAATGAAAAATTTAAATAAATTGAAAAGATAAGGTAAAATATAAGACTTAAACTTTTATAAAACCTATTATATGGGTGGATATTGAACCCTTATCACCTTATCCTCGATATATATCATTGTGGGACCTTTAAAATCTGAAAACCATTATATAATAAAGTAACATTTCAAGACATTCCAAAAGTGACCACCCTCCCTCTTATGAAAGGACCCCACATCTACCCACTTACCCACACCTCTCAATCCCTTGGATCATCCAACATCAGCACATCTTATCTCTCCAAATTTCTTTCTAACTCCTAGAAGCCTCACTTTTGGAAGAAATGTTTCCAAGGAATCCTTTGGCTCAAATCAAAAACAGTTACCCGATTTAGAGGTAATGTCTTCTCTCGAGTTTCTTTCTTTTATTTTCCTTCTTCACTCACGAAAATCTTCTTATTATTTGATCCAATTATAAAAACTTCATCCTAAATATACTAGGATTTTGTTACGATAAGGATTCTACCAACACTTACACACACCTCCGTCTAATGGTTAAAGAACATACTATTTCTGTGGGTGGCGAATTACTTCCTCACGAAACGATGATTGTTCAATTTTCTTATAACACCTATCATGGTGTCCTATTACGATGGAACTATATTTATATATGATAAAAAATATATTTATGTCCTCTCTATTCTTCTTTATTTATATTTAAAACATACAGTTATACTTTTCATGTTGTGAAAATGCGTTAATTTCATATGGGAAAGTGTGGACAACCGCCCCCTCAAGTGATGTGACTCATTCATGACAAACAAAGAATTTATAAATAATGTAATTAATGATCTTATGTTACCTATATAACATATATATTATACTATAATTATAATATATCTATGTCTAATTTGTTGAGAAAATTATTTTTTTCAACAGTACATAATAATGTAATTTAAAGGGGGAGATTATTGAAAATAATACTCTGTCTCTTTGGGATAATTTTTATGCTGACAAATACCCTTAGATATTTTATAATGATTTTATTTAGTATTTTTCAGGAATTTATTAATTTATTTTACTCTTGAAATAACTAGAAATTATTACTTGTTTGGAATCTGCCTTAAGCGTGTCCTGGAATCACTGCTCATAGCCTACGTGGATAAACATAGCGTAAGGATGAAAAGAGTGTATACATTTTAAGATAAGATAAAAGTATGGTTAAAAACCACAGGTTTTCAGCAAAGTATGGAATAAGAACCTTACATTAGGAAGGAACCTTACTTTTTGGTTTTCATCAAAGTATGGAAGGAAAACAGAACGTAATTACTAAACGTTACGTTTTTTTTCTCAAAAGTATGGTTCATCAACCTTACTTTTGTGAACAACCACATGTTCTTGGAAAAGTATGGATCAAGTAAAACTATGGATTGATTACCATACGTTTGAGAGTTGAAGTAAAAGTATGGATGATCAACCCTACGTTTAAGATCAACCTTACCTTTGAAGAAAGTAACATGAACCCTACGTTTATGTTCAACCATAAGTTTGAAGACTATGTCATCAACCCTCCGTTTGAAGGCCATGTCGTCAACCTTACGTTTGGTGTCAGAAAGTTTGAAAGATGATATTTTTATGAAACGGTTAGCAAGATGATTATTAGGTGGATTTCATGCTGTATTTTAAGTCATTTTTTTAAATACGAATTTGGCTAATTCAAAGTCGTTTTATCATTGGATTAATGATCGAATTAAAAGGAGCTTTTTATGCAGAATCTCCAGGGAAGTTACGACTAATATGTAAATTCAAATGTTTGAATATCGCGAATCAAAAGGCAAAATTTATGGATCTAAATGTGCAGTAGATATGCTAAGATTTATTATATATGTTCTCTCTGAAAAAAACCATATACGAGAGAGTGGTGATTAATCTATTATTTAAAAATGTGGAAAACAAAGACTGCAAAAATTGCGTCGATCTGCTAATTCAAAAAGGAGCGTCAAAGCTCTGTTCATTTAAGAAGAAGAAACTCGATAGAAGATTCACTTGTTCTACATCGAATATCTACTATGGATCTACTACTGCTGAAGTTGTGAAATATATTTCTATATCTACTGAAACTAGATCAACTCAGAACTGCTTTGTCTTGAAAATCAATATTTCTAGAGACGACGCTCCATATGCTATCAATTGCATTCTGTTGCAATTGTGAAGATCAACTGGAAAACTTCTTTCTGAAATTATTTTTATTCTTCAGTAACCAGCTTCTCGTACTAAGCTGTGTATGTTCGTGTTTGAACCAGAAGGCTTTGTTTTTCCTTGGATTATAAAGGTTTTAACTACCTATATTCAGTTGTGGATCGGTCTGTTGAAACGACGACCAGAGAGTGAAAATCACCAAGCTCGTGGACTTGAGCGTTGGTGGAGTGGACTAGGGGCCTTATGTTCCCCGAACCACTATACATTTTTGCGTCCTTGCTTTTATTTATTTCCGCTGCATGATCAAATCTGATAAAGCATAGAGGACATAACTTGTTCAATTGAAGAGTTAACAAAAAATCTGAAAGACACAATTCACCCCTCCCCTTGTGTATAATCTGTATATTTAAGATCCAACAATTGTTTTCAAAGGAGGTGCTTCTGATAGAGCCTTATCATGCTATAGTCATTTAATGATTATATAACATCATGACTAATACAAGAGAAGGGATGTCAATGGTCAGAGCACCATATTTCAATAGAGACAGCTATGGATGCTAGAAATAACTCATGATAATATATCTGAAAAACCTCGGATATAAAGTATATTCAAATATTTTGACTCCTTATGAAATTCCTCAAAATCCTGAGACATGGAGTGCTGCTACAGAGGAAGATTATGATATGAATTCGAAGGCTATCAATGGAATCATCTGTGGTCATGGACCAGATGAATTTAACAGAGTATCACAGTGCCCGACATCATATGAGATGTGGAAGAAAATAGTTGTGGCATATGAAGGAACAGAAAATGTGAGAGAAATGAGATATGCAACTGAAAAATTGAAACTTGAAACATTCATAATGATTTAAGGAGAAAGAATTACCTAAATGAATGAGAGATTGACAGAAATTGTCAATAATATAACAGCTCTAGGAGAACCTATCAAATAGGCTGATCAATCATGAAAAGTACTGAGGGTACTTCCTACTCGATGGAATGGTATCTCTGCTGCAATCAGACAATCAACATTTTTCAAAAATCTAACCATGAAAGAGATGATTGGTACACAGATGCTGTATGAAAATGAAATGAAAGATGAGGCAAATGGGCATAAATTATACATCAAAAAGGATGATACTGCCTTGAATGTAACTTCAAAACAAAAGAATAAAAAGATGACGAATAGAGAAGTCAATGATAAATTAGAGAGCTCTGACTCATCAAACTCAGATGAAGAACTGGCTCAGCTAGCTAGGAAATTTAGAAAGTTCTACAGTAAGAAAAGAGGTTTCAAAAAATCCATTAAGAAATATGATAAGGAAGTAAGATTCTATGAATGCATGAAGATGGGGCATATCAGACCACATTTCCAACAATTGAAGGATTCAAGGAAGAAGAAATTCATTAAAAGAAATGACTATGAAAATAAAGAAAAGAAAGCTATGGAAGCCACTTAGAGTGTATCTGAAGACTCCAGTATCTCTCCTGAATCAATCTCAGAGAAAGAAGAAGTCAATCTAAAAGCAAATATGTGTTTCATGGTAGAAACTAATGAGGTATCCGGACACCAGAGTAGAAAAGATATATGGTACATGTATAGTGGCTGCTCAAGACATATGAGCAAAAAATCAATGAATTTTTCTTCACTCACTCAAAAGGAAGGAGGGCTTGTCACATTTAGTGACAATGCCAAAGGAAAAATAGTTGGCATTGGAACTATTGGAGATCCAAAAACAGTCTCAATCAACAAAGGACTTTATGTACAAGGATTAAAACAAAACCTGATAAGTATCTCTCAACTTTGTGATGATGTATATACTATTGATTTTACTAAAAATTGTTGTACTATTTCTAAAGATAAACTGTATAGATTTAAAGCACCAAGAACTGAAACTTTCTATACATTGGATTTAAAATCATTATGTAATCAACAAGTAAACTGCTTGACTTCTAAAGTAAGTGAATCTTGGATCTGGCCTAGGAGACATTGACATTGTAATATATATGTTTTAAATAAGTTATATCAGAAACATTTAGTTTTTGATTTACATAGTCTCAAATTTGAAAGTAACCGATTTTGTGATGCATGCCAACTTGGGAACTAACACAAATCATCCTTCAAATCTGTTAATAAAGTTGCTACATCTAAACCTCTAGAACATATTCATATTGATTTGTTTGGAACCTCATGAGTAGCAAGCTTAGATGGTAAATTATATGTATATGTTTTAGTTTATGACTATTCTATATTTACATGGATTTTCTTTTTGAAATTTAAAAATGAAGCTTTTACATTATTTGAAAGTTTCTGAAAATCTGTTTAAAATGAAAAAAGTTTTAATATAATCTCATTGTTAAGTGATAATGGTGGAGAATTTGATAATCAGGAATTTAATTCGTTTTGCTCAAACATGGGTATTAAACATACCTTCTCTGCACCAAGAACACCTCAACAGAATGGGATTATAGAAAGAAGAAATAGAACAATTCAATAAATGGCTAGAACTATGTTAAATGAATATAGCCTACCTATATATTTCTGTGAAGAAGCTGTGAATACAGCTTGCTATATAATTAATAGAGTTTTAACTAGACCTATTTTGAAAAAGACACCCTATGAACTATGGAATAAAAGAAAACCTAAAGTAAATTACTTTAACGTTTTTGGATGCAAGGTTTACATCTTGAACACCAAATATAATCTTTGTAAGTTCGATCCAAAATCTGATGAAGCTATTTTATTAGGATATTCTGCTACCTCAATGCTTATAGAGCCTATAATAAGAATTCATGGATTGTTGAGGAATCAGTTCATGTGAAATTTGATGAATCTGATCCATTTGAGAAAAGGATAGATCAAATGGATGAACTTATCTTTTATGATAACATAAGACATGAGAACATAAAGAATGATTTTGAAAATGATATAAAATAAATTAAGTCTAGTTCAGAGGAACATGATACTGAAGAACTTTTAAATGTTTTTCCTAGACAGCCTATAATGCTAAAGAATCACCCTTTAGAAACTGTGATAGGTGACTTAGATACAAGAATTCAAACTAGAAGAAACATAGGAAACCTAGTGTAATTCTCTGCCTTCCTATCTCAACAAGAACCCAGAACTATAGAAGAAGCTTTAGATGATGAAATATGGGTAATAGCAATGAAAGATGAATTAAACTAGTTTAAAAGAAATGAAGTTTGTGAATTAGTGGAAGGACCTAAGAATTATCCAGTAATTGGAACCAAATGGGTATTTAGAAATAAACAGGATGACCACAACATAATAACAAGAAATAAAGAATGATTAGTAGCTAAAGGATATAATCAAGAAGAAGGAATAAATTATGATGAGACTTTTTCACCTGTTTCTAGGTTAGAATCCATTAGAATAATTTTAGCATATTCATCTTATATGAATTTTAAATTATTTCATATGGATGTTAAATATGCCTTTTAAAGGGTTATTTAATGGAGGAAGTTTATGTTGAGCAACCTCCTAGTTTTGAAAATTCTGAAAAAACCAGATTCTATTTTTAAACATACTAAAGCACTTTATGGCCTTAAACAAGTACCTAGAGCTTGGAATGAATGATTAGGTTCTTTTCTTTTGAAAAATGATTTTACTGTTGGAAAGGAAGACCCAACAATCTTTAAGAAAACTATGAGAAATAATGTTTTATTGGTTCAAATTTATGTTGATGATGTAATTTTTGGATCAACTAATAAAACCCTTTGTCATGAGTTTTCAATGTTATTGAAAAAATAATTTGAAATGATTATGATGGGAGAACTAAATTTCTTTTTATGCCTTCAAATTTATCAAAAAGAGTTTGGAAATGTTTTGAATCAAAGCAAATACATTACTGATTTGTTGAAGAAATTTGGTCTTGAAAACAACAATACATTTACAACTCCTATGTGTACTAATATAAAACATTATTTTGATGAAACTAGAAAATAAATTGACAACATGTTATATAGAGGTATGATTGGTAGTTTATTATATCTTACTGCTAGCAGAACAAATATAATGTATTCAGTATGTCTATGTGCTAGATTTCAATCAAATCCTAAAGAATCTCATCTAACTACTGTTAAAAGAATATTTATATATTTAAAAGGAAATGTTTTTCAATATCTTCTTTATCCTAAAAATTCTGATTTTATTCTGATTTTATATTCAGATGCTGGCTTTGGAAGTTTTAGATTAGATAGAAAAATCACATCAGGAACATGTCACTTTTTGGGAAAGTCTTTGGTGTCATGGTCTAGTAAGAAACAACATTCAGTTTCCCTATCAACAGCCAAGGCAGAATATGTTTCTTCTAGCAGTTGTTGTGCACAAGTTTTCTGGATGAAAAACTCTCTTATGTACTTTGGATTGAACTTTAATAATACACCTATTTAATTTTATAATACAAGTGCAATAAATATTTCAAAAAATCCTATTAGTCATTCTAGAACTATGCACATTGATATAAGGAATCACTTTTTAAGAGATCATGTTATTAAAAAGGATATATTTTTAAAATTTATAAATACAAAAATTCAATTAGCAGAAATTTTTACTAAACTACATTCCACTGCAAGGTTTTATTTTATTAAGGTGGATCTAGGTTTATTTGATTTTAAATAAAATTTTATTTTACAATGTTAGTTCTTTTTTTTCTGCTTAAAAATAATTTTTCTATTTTGTTTTTATAACAGAATAAGTTTTTTTATCTGTGTAATATATTTTAGTTATTTTTAAACATATGTAATGATTATTAAAAACACGGGAATCATGGTTGTCAGAAACCCTTTCGACTTCTAAACCGCTTCATTTCCATAGAAACCTTTTTGAATCCCCAAATTGCACCTCTTCTCGTGAACCCTAATCTTAGAGCCTCTGAAACCCTATCCTTCAAACCTTTAAATATTATCGTAGAGATGGTAAGGAATAAAAGATCCAGTGAAGCCAAGCCAAGAAATTTGAAGAGACAATGCATAGAATGAAGAAAAATCTTATAGGGCAAGGTAATCGATCTCGACTGGTTATTTCAGGAAAATCTACTGTTGAAACAAGCATTGTCATTTCAGAACCTTAAACAGACATTAAACTGTGAAAATAAAAAAAATATGGGGTGGAACTTAGATACATATTCAAATCTGTACAGTTTAGTCTGGGGGATACTAAGGATAGTATGATGGCTAAGATAGAGGATGGCGATTTCTCAATCTCATCTGTAGAAATTGGTCAGATTCTCAACTGAACTCACGAGGGAGTTTTTACTTTTGATTTGAAGAACATAGGATATGTTTCGCATAAATATGAGGACATTATGAATTTTTTGTTTGTAACATATACTATTAAGTAAATGATGGTGAATGATTTAGAATGAGATCAGAAGATCCTGGTTAAATTTGTTCAGACGGGAATAACTCCCAGAATGGCAGAAATAGAAAATATTTTTTACCCTGATATATACATAATGTATCATCTGTTAAGTGATATGATGTTAAACTTCCCAAGGTACATGGTCAGGTACCCCAATTACTGTTTCCAAAGTGACACCTGGATGAACTTTTATCCTTTCGGTCGATTTATTTCTAAACTATTGCTTATGAAAGACATGGTGAGATTAGTGGATGCCTGAGTACACTGTCATCATAGTAATATGTTTAATTCTGGAACCTTAAGGAATATTGGATACTTATGGAGCACCATTAATGGAAATCTCTTGCCAGTAGGAGCTGAGGAAGATTCAGAGAGTGTTCAGGCTCAACCTGATATGTCCAAGGGGGGATAGGCTGAATCAAGAGTTAGTAATGTAGAAAGAAGGATCCAATTGGAAGTGGAAGATTCTAAAGAAGAAATAATTTAGGAGGGACATCAATATCTAAGAACTAGAGCTGTTAATGAGGAAATTACTTCCCCTTCATTGGCAACAACAGAAGCTTTATTTTATTATTCCATTGTAAGTGAAGATGTTATTCATAAGACCATGTAAGTTGTTAGTGAAAGGAAATCACAAATAGAGGGATCAGGAGCCCAAGAAGAATCTCAAAGGGAGATTCAAGAACATATTTTAGCTGATGTTGATGTTACACTTCAACAGGACCAAGATAAGGATGCAGTGCCTGGTGAGGATGTGGAAATACCTCAGAAAACTCCTGAAAATTTTGTTCTCGAAAATCCTGTGGAAGGGCAAGATGAGTATTTTCGTAATGATCATGCTTCTGAAGCTCAAACAAAAGTAATTCAAGATGATTTTTCTGTGGATGAGTCTTAGGAACCTGAGGAAAAATCTGTGGAACAACCTGCTCAGGACAAAGAGAAAGAAAAATATGATGCTGAATCATTACCTTTGGTACTGTTGCATCATCCAGAGCCTGAGAATGTGAATCCAGCACAGGGTTCCTCTGATTCAAGGAAGAAAGAAATTGAAGAACTGTACCATAAGGTATATCGGTTGGAATCTGAGAATGTCACTCTGAGAAATGCCTTAAACTGTGAACAATTGAGATTTCAAAAGCTGAAAGAGAGTACAGTCTCAAGGAAAGATGTTGAAATGTTTAAAAAGGACATGTTGAATGCCGTTGAAAATTTGAAATCTGACATGGTTATGAAGACAGATTTACTAGATCTGAATCTGATTATGGAGAACCAATTTGCATCAGTTGCAAATAGTGCTGTTAGTGGATCAGGTACTTCACCTGAATTAATACGAAGATTTCGAGATATCACAGCCTCGATGAGAAAAATGAATGACAGGTTGCAAGATCATTACTGTAACAGTGCTCCATTATCAGTGTAGCTGGACGATCATATATTTTTAGTGGATCTCCTGATATCTACTGAACCACCAATCAGAACTCAGTTAAATCAGATGTTAGAGAAGCGGTCAGTGTTTATCGAAAAAGAATAAAGGATTCATGATTTTTTCAGAGTCAATTTAATCGAGGATATTCTTACTACTCAAGATAATAGAGAGCTCATTCTCAAACATGGATATGGGATAATGAAGAGACTTAGGGAAAAGTTCACAGAAATCAAGTCTACAAACCAGAAGAGATAGAACCTATTTCCCATCTTTCCCAAACCTTGATTCCTGTGTTTATCATACTTGTATCTATTTTTACTTTTCTTATAAAAATATTTCTATTTATTTCTATTTGTTTAACTGACTTTATTTTTGATATTCCAGTACTCTAGATTTAATTATTGATAAACAGTTAATAATAACACTTCCCTATAGTTCAGTGAAACATTAAATGTGTGAAAATCCATGAGTTATCATTCTTTCTAATATCACAAAAATGGGGAAAAATTTGTATATACACAACATTTTATTTTAAAAAACCTTATTTAAATGTTTTCCTGTATATTTAATGTTTTGGATACTTATCCAGAATTTTTTTATGTTTTAAATAGTTGTTTATTATAAAGGTTATTCAGAGGGAGAAATTTTTATAAAACTAGAAACTTTTATTTCAAATTAAAAAAAAATGTTATTTTTATGAATGGGGAGAAATTTTTATTTATTGAAATAATTTTGTTTAAATTAAATACTGTTTCATCCTCTCAAAATTCTAAAACGTTATGTAAATAATTTTGAATGTTAATTTCATTTAATTAATTTTATTATCTTATGGGTTTTGTGATCATAGAAACGGGAGAGATTATTGAGAAAATTATTGCTTTCAACAATACATAATAATGTTATTTAAAGGGGGAGATTATTGAAAATAATACTCTACCTCTTTATGATAATTTTGATGCTCACAAATACCCTTAGTTATTTTCTAATGATTTTTTCTAGTGTTTTGCATGAATTTATTAATTTATTTTACTCTTGAAATAACGATAATTTATTACATGTTCGGAATCTATTTTAAGCGCATCTTGGAATCACTGTTCATACCTTAGTTGTTCGGAATCTGCTTTAAGCGCGTCCTGGAATCATTGTTCATACCCTACATAGATAAACGTAGCGCAAGGATGAAAAGCATGTATACTTTTTAAGATAAGAGAAAAGTATGGTTAAACAACCATATTTTTTCCGCAAAGTATGGAAGAAGAACCTTACTTTAGGAAGGAACCTTACGTTTTGGTTATCAGCAAAGTATGGAAGAAGAACCTTACGTTAGGATAGAACCTTACGTTTTTGTTATCAACAATGTATGGAAGGATAACCGTACGTAATTACTAGACATTACGTTTGTTTCTTAAAAAGTATGGTTGATCAACCTTACTTTTGTGAACAATCACACGTTCATGGAAAAGTATGGATCATGTAAAATTATGGATCTTTTACCATACATTTGAGGGTTGAAGAAAAAGTATGGATGATCAACCCTACATTTAATATCAAGCTTACATTTGAATAAAGTAACATGAACCCTACATTTATGTTCAACCATACGTTTGAAGAGTATGTCATCAACCCTACGTTTGAAGGCCGCATCATCAACCTTACGTTTGGCATCAGAAAGTTTGAAAGAAGATATTTTTATGTAACAGTCAGCAAGATGATTATTAGGCGGATTTCAAGTAGGATTTAAAGTCATTTTTTAATATGACTTTGACCAATTCAAAGAAATTTTATCATTGGATTAATGGTTGAATTTAATGGAGGTGTTTATGCCGAGTCTTCAGGGAAGTTACGACTACTATGTAATTTCAAATGTTTGAATATCGCGAATCAAAAGGAAACATTTATTGATATTAATGTATACGAGATATGCCCAGCTTTATTAAAAATGTTCTCTCTGAAAAACACCATATACGAGAGAGTGGTGATCAATCTATTATTTAAAAAGGTGGAAAACAAAGACTGCAAAAATTACGTCGATCTGCTGATTCAAAAAGGAGCATCAAAGCTCTGTTCATTTAACAAGAAGGTACTCGATAGAAGATTCACTTGTTTTACATCGAATATCTACTGCGGATCTACTACTACTGAAGTTGTGAACTATATTTCTATATCTAATGCAATTGGATTGAATCAGAACTACTTTGTCGTGAAAATAAATATTTCTATAGAGGACGATCCATCTGATGTCAATTGCATTCTGTTGCAATTGTGAATATCAAATAGAAAACTTCATTCTGAAATTTTTTTTATTCTTGAGTAACCATCTTCTCATACTAAGCTGTGTAGGATCATGTTTGAACCAGAAGGCTTTGTTTTTCCTTGGATTGTAAAGGCGTCAACTGCATGTATTCAGTTGTGGACCGATATATTAGAATGAGGACAAGATAGTGAAAATCACCAAGCTCGTGGAGTTGAGCGTTGGTGGAGTAGACTAGGGGCCTTCTATTCATAGAACCACTATACATCTTTGTGTTCCTGCTTTTATTTATTTCCGCTGCATGATCAAATCTGATAAAGCATAGATTACAGAACTCATTTAATTGAAGAGTTAATGAAAAATATGAAAGAGACAATTCACCCCCCTATTTTGTATAATATGTATATTCAAGATCCAACATAATTTAGTTTTAAAGTCTATTAATATGAAAAAAAACGAAAGTAGCGTTCATGCGTACGTAGGGCCTACCGTCTCCATGAATGGTACATTTCATTTCTTATCTCCAAACATTATGGAATATTATTAAATAAATATATACTGGATATATATGATATTTAAATCATGAACACCATTCTGGAGATTATGTACTTATAACTACATGGAAAATTCTCTTCAAACAAGTTTTTTTAGACTCATGTACCGAACATCGAAAAAATGTATGATATGAACTCACATATTTAACTAATTATTATAGCATGATAATATGTGATATTAATTTAATAATATACTTTAAAGGATGTCCTTAAGAAATTATAAATTGACCAAAGTTTATTATTCAACAATATAAAGAAACGAACAAGACAAGTCAGATTTGAGGTAAGGGGATTTCTTATCTCACGTTTAATTCCATTAGATTTCCATTGTTCGCCACTTATTTATTGCATGTGGTATATTGTGTACTGTCATTTGATATATATTATAATGATTTAATTTATATTCATGGTATTCTGTGATTCATTTGGTGTTTATTATCTTTTTGTCGTACGACTCGATTTATTACAATGAGGTAAGCAGTTATTATCTCACTATTTCTTCGCATGAGATTCATGCTATATTTGTCACTATCTCCATTGAGTGGTCTACGTACGGACAATTATTATAATATTTTTGTAAAATAATTTCATTTATGGGTATTTACATAACATTGTATAGTTCTTCCTTCATGGGGTGTACATTTTAAAGTTACCCAAATCTGTAAGGGAACCTTTCACCCTCCTCTTTTTAAAAGACTTTTTATTGTTAGGTATTTTAATTTACATCTTCTTAATGTTGGGATATGTTCTTATATATCCTTATTGCTTTAAATTATATGTCCAAGTGATGATATACCCTTTTTATCTCTCATCAACTCATTTTCTAAATTTTAATGTGACGCTGTTAGGTTGTCAAATTTCTATAAGGGAACTTCTTAACCCAATTTCAATTCATTGGGTTAAACCTCTACTTCTTGATTATGTCGTCCCATGAATATTTGTTGATTAACTATGACTGTTTTACACTTAATATCCACTTATATTGAGTGTATTTATATTTTTCAGACATAATTATGTAATTGATTTATCCTTAATCTAAGGATATCGTCTTTGTAATGGACTTCGTCTCAATCTCATTTTGTTGAGGCATACTTCAATTTATATATGACCTTATTTTATTAGTCGTATCATAAATCATTTTGTATTTTAATTTCATTCAAAAAGAATATTTTTTCACGATGTGTTTTACTAAATGGAAAAATTAATGTTTTTGTCTTACGTATGTGGTGACAACGACTTCTCCGCCGCCATGACCATTATTTGAGTTTCGACTTCCTCTACAAGTCATAACATTTTTAAATGAAAAATATATACCATGTTTTAATTTTATTTTATTTTGGTATTGAAAATGGTTTGATAATGTTTTTTTATATCAATGTGTTGTATTGATATCTTGTTATTGATATGAGGAAATGTTATGTTTCCTTTATGCATGTTTTATGTGATACGATTATGTTATGGTTCTTGGGCATTGTTTATGAATTCTGGTGGTTCCATGAAAAACTAAAGGTGGGTGAGCCCGAGATATCTCTCCAATGCATTGGGTAATGCGAAGGAGTTAAACGTGGAGGTTCCTCCAAAGAGATTTAGAGAATATACTACAATGATTATTCCAAACGTAACCATGAGGGTTACTCCATACGTAAGAATGTTATGAATGCCTCAAGTTACCTTTATGACTTATGATTTATATGTGTTATTCATAAATCATATGATTTCATGAGTTATGTTAAAGTGCTTATGTTTTATGAGTAAAGTATGATTTCATTAATTATTATGTATACATGGACTAATGTTTTCATTCTGTATTTTTGTATCCTTTATGGAGCTTTTTATGCACATCCAATGTTTTTGAAATGTTTTTAACATGAAATAAAGTGAAATATGGTCATGGATGGGATCATGGAAATGCCATGTTGTCTAAAACATTGAACTATACATGACTCTTTTGTTCAAAACTTTTTATTTTTTGAAAAAATGGAAACTGAGTAGATGTGTTTTCTTTGTAATCATTGAGATGTAATAGTTATGTCCTAATTCTATAAAACTCTAAACATGAAAATATCCTCAATCTAATTATTCATTTGATTCAAGATTATGTAATGTTTTAAGGCTGGGGCCTTATAAGAAGGCCTAAACTGCTTGGGCCCCGGCGTGATCCGCCAACTACCTACTGAAGATGACTCTGCTAAATGACATCTGGTGGTGTCTCTCACTGTTGGTGCCTGCTCAGATATGAATATCTCTACCAAAAGCACTCGCTCTACCACCCCATCCTACGTCAGAATGCTAACTGATATCATATATGCACTAATCTCTCATTGGAGACCCTTCCCAAAGGTCAGGGCCTAGAATAAAGGGTCACGTACCATGTAGGTGGAGTAACAGGAGAGATCACTGAACCTAGCCAAGTACTAGGCCACATTCATGCTTCCCTTCTATAGGTGCAGCAGCTCCTGTATATGCATAGATTGTAAGGTCTATGGGATGAGCTCTACCTTGAAAAGGATCTTGAAGTCTGCCCTGATGAGGGCCACCTCGTCGTGTATATGGAGCATCATGCTTCACAATCTCCCTACTACTGCATGAATAAGACTGGCTACTAGGATCACGATAAGGTCTTCTCATCTCCCAACCAGAAGGAAAACTCTGACTACAGCCTCCAGCCAGTCCTCAGCTGCCTGCGAGTCCGTCTCCCCTCCGAACCTCAGAGGCCTCTTCCCCTGAAACTCGTGCAATGCACTCAGACGGAGTGCATTCTCTTCTAATGGGATTAGTGTAAACGACTGCCCAATGGGTAGTGGTACTGCTGGAACACCACCCGAAGGTGCTGACACCGTAAGATGGCCCTACACCGGGGCATCATCGCTCGGTAGGCCATAAACATGTACTCTCTCAGGAATCTTGACTGGTTGTCCACATGGTGACACAATGAAAGACTACAAGTTTTCCACAATCATTAAGTTATTCCTGGTTAGATTACTTGAAATGATCATAAGAAAATCTTTTTAAAACACATGAAATTAGTGTTTTCATTCAATGAGTTGGAAATCAAAATTTAAGGTCCTTGTGGATGGATACGTTAGCCACTGCAACAGGACTGGATTCCTCAAACTAAAAACCACACTCATAAGACATAACACTATATCCACATAAGAAATATCCGAGTTCTAGTTCATTGGTAGAACCGACTCCTATGAAACCACTTTGTCACGACCCATCCCCCAGGGCTCGTGTCGTGACTACCCCGACCCCGTATTCCGTAGGCCAGGGGATGGCGACTAGCACCGGGAAGGCGTATCCCTAAAATAGGAAGGCATTTCATATTAACATGTATAGACACACAGTCCAAGAACACAACAAGGGGAAACCACGACGTATACTGCTGTAGTAAAAGTGTGATGAAAGTAAAGGGGACGGAATACAACCCCAACTGAAAAGTACAATTACAACTTGAAAGAGAAAAATAGATAATTAATCATCTCCCAAGGATCCTACCAAAAGGGTAGGTATAACTCTCGATCAGTATTCCTTGTGTCACGTCACGTCAAATGGTCACCAATGATCACCGTCTAGTCTGGGATCCCGCAGCTTCGATCAATGATGTTTTTCATCTTCACAAGACACAACACGGGGAGGGCGTAGCCCATGTTTGGGTGATTATAACAATACTCAGTAGGGACCCTGAGACCTTCGTAGGTATCCTATAGTTCCACAATGGAAAAAACACAAATAAATACCTCAATCTCAAAGCAAAAAGCAATATAAATCAACTCTACTAAGGTATATTCCCATACATATACCTAATTTATTAAGATATACTCATCTCATACATGAGGGAAGAATACCAAAAAGGTTACACCATAAAAGAAGAAGTACCATGCAGGTAACACCACAAAGATAGATGTAGAAAACATGTAACACCATGAAGAAAACACCACAATGGTATAAGTACCACACTAGTAACACCATGAAGACAACACCATGAATGTAGACGTACCACATAGGTAACACCACGAAGTTAGAAGTACCACACAGGTAACACCACGAAGATAGATGTACCACACAGGTAACACCACGAAGATAAAGACTCATCTCACAATCATGTATAAATTAAGTATATAAGTACCGAGGATTAGTCATAAGCTAGATAATCTTATTCTGTTAGGAGCCACTACAGATGACCCACATAGGATCGATATATTCTAACCCTCGTTGACCCACACAGGATCCGACCCACTTAGGATTGGTATGCACTGACCAACAAAGGATCACTGAGAGTTGACCCACATTGGATCCGATAGAATCTGACCCACACATGATTTATAGATGCTGACCCACACATGATATATGTTCTTTCTTCATGTTACAGTCTGAAATAGGATTCCTCGCACCCGGGGAGGTCAAGTTCCATAGAGACTTCCCCTGGAGATATCGGTCATACCTCGACCACAACTAAACTCAACAAAGGTGTATCCCAAAGGTCATCCATTTCTTAAGGGTTCCAACGCAACATATGGTGCGTCAATCAGATGCCCGGTCTATGAGTTATAAGCATTTTAGTTCTTGGGGCCCGGTTGGATTCGAATTCAAGCCAACCCGGCCGTACTCCAACTATTTCCATTACTCATGTGGATTATACCAAAAGGTCTATATCTCTCCAAGGGTTCCAGCACCACAGGTTGTTCCTCAAACGAACGCCCGAATTTCAACATATGGCCCTTTAAGTGTTATTGGGTCCTTCCCTAGCCGATGTGGGGGTGTGAGACCCCTTGTCCCCCGAATGGCTCGGAGGCCGTTCGGTTGGTGAAGTGGTGGTGCCACATGGGAGTCACCCATTCGATGCGGAAACCACCATAGATGTTGGTTTCTCCTCTGTCATAGCTTCAGCCACTACCTCTTTCTCACTAGCGGTGCGTGACGGCATGCCGCCCCGCCTCCTCCTTATAAGACCACCTCGTGTCAGCCACCTCCTCCTCCCACTACGGCTTTGGTCACAGCCTCTTGCCCACTGAGAGCACATGATGGCATGCCACACCTCCACTACAGCAAGCCCGTTTTCGCCACCACAATCACTTGTCACCTCGAGGCTCGTCCAACCCTAAGGCAAAGATTCCGAAGAACACACCAAATTTCTACAAAAAGGGAGGAGGGATTGGGACTTGTTAGTTTGGTATGTTCCCACCATGTAAGGTTGATAGAAAGAGTGTAGGTAGGATTCAAATAACTCTTGAAAAATAAATCAAGACCAAACCCTACCTCAATAATAACGGAGAAATGCCCACGGTTGAGGAACTGGTTCGTCCCCCCCCCCTCAACTATCCTCCAATGACGTCGCTCGATCGTCAATATTCGGTTAGGGATTTTGGTGTCTCTTGGCACTGCTCACTGGAACCAGCTCTGTCCGCCAATTTTTAGCGTCGTGTCACTTTACCAGCAATTCGTTGCTTGTTGAAGAAATGACGATACCTCTACCCTAGATCCTTATAAATAGGATATGGGAGGGTGTCTAACGCTCGTAGAATTTATGAAGGTTCATTAATTAGGACCCTTCCTATATTCTAACAATGCCGTTAGATAGGATTTGGAGGGTCAAGCCATTTAATTTCTTAACACATCACGGGTCCCATGTTTCCACTTCTCCATTGGAGGAAAAGAAAGAAATAAAATAATGTTACAATGTTATTTTATTTTTTCTTCTAAAACTCCAAAACCTAGTTTTTTCTCCATGCCTACTGTAGTCGAAGTGAATCCTCCCTTAAGAGAATATTGGATATGTAGTTTCAACAGAGCCCTCATTATTTTTAACCTGATCACAAATTCAAAAGTTATAAATCACCACCCACACATTTACTGGACGTATCTTAAAAAAAATCCAGAAATTCATTCTGGGCACACCGGTCATCAGAATCAGACGCCGTAAAATTTTTTAGACTCATAATAAATCTATATAATTAAAAAATTTACATGTAAAATCCAAGACATTACATCCATTGAGTATTATGTGAAAATTGACATATACCCTAGAACTGGGTATTGTATGTTTAGGGATTTTATCCATGTTAATGCATTATATGCCTTATGTTCTTGAGTGGAGGTTTTTTATAGTAAATAGGGTTATTTTCTATGCTATGGATGTGTTTCCCATTCTTTTTTGGATATTTACTGTTTGGTAGAGCCTGGCCTATTAGGATACTTGCCTTGCATGCCTAGTATTATTAAGATAGAGTTATTTTATCAATTGGTGTAATATTATTTATAGCTATTATCCACGTAGTACATTTAGGTTTACATTGGGTATTGAAAATTATTTTTTCCTCAATTTCATTACATGGGGCTATGGGAACTAGGTTTAGTGAGACCATAGAGGGAATTGACATTGAGGGATTTCCCAGAGTGTCTATTATATTTATCACACTGCGAGACCATATGGGGGATTGACATTGAGTCCACCCATAGAGTGTCTATAGTTACTATTTCGAGACCATAGGGGGAATTGACATTGAGTTCTTCCTCATAGTGTCTGTAGTTTATCATTAAAAGGGCTATAGGGGGAATTGACGGTGAGTGATACTTTAGAGAGTCGTTATTTTCTTGAAACAAAAGGGGTTAGACCGTGTGAGCGATCCAGGGGGTCGTTATATTCTTGTATATGTTAAACAAATGGGGTTAGGATATGAGTACTTCCCAGAGGGTTACAGGTTTTGGTTAGCTGCATACTTGTTATATGAAAATGAATGAAATTGAAACTGTTGGATTGTTTACTTTTAGGTACTTCCTTGTTTAATGCTTCATTTTTCTTATTGGCTGCCATATATATACACTAACTGTTAGGAACAGATATTTGGGTAGTTTTATACTGTAATTCTCCTCACACCCTATTTGGGTCATGATTTTGTGCCCAAACAGATTATATTGTTGCAGGTATAGATAAGGGAACATGACCTTCTATGTTATGTACATGAGTGTTGTGGTGCTGGAGATCATGGGACCAAGCTAAGACAAGTGATGCTATTAAAGTTTATTTTTTTCCTCATACATTGGATTAGTATTGTATTCCCTCATTTTGACTTGTTCAGCTGTTTTCCTATACATATTTATCATGCATCATTTATATATGTGCTATAGTTGTTTATTTCTTTTAGTATTCCGTTGTTTACGTACTACTTGTTATTATTGAATCCGTTATTATATATATGTTTGTTTCCACTATGTTACTCTACCGATGAGGGAATATTTTTCCCGTTATCACAACCAAGGCCCTCACTACTAGTCAGTAGCCTCTGTCATTTGGGGAAATGTTCTTGAGGCGGTGTTACCAACTGGGTATGGGGAACCTGTTGGTGGAACCCCAAATCAAGATGTAACAATATTGGGACATATATTCCATAGGTTTAGAATATAGTTGACAAAGTGAGAAAATATTTGTGATATTACCAATATCAAAATAATAAGATAGTGGTTTTTTCCACTTTCTATAATGGTATTATACAAACTTAGTATATGAGAATGTGGAGATACATTTAACACTCCCCAATGTGATCATTAATTCTCACATATATGGGCCTATCAGAAATAAATTAATAAAAATGTGAGTACATTATTTATTTTATTGATGATTTTTCTCACATTAATTATATTATGTTTCGAAAACATAAGTCGAAGGCTCTCAATATGATTTGGAGTTTTAGGGGCAGTGTTGAAAAGAAAGGTGCTTGTTCAATTAAAAATATTCAAACAGAGAGTAGTTTTGAATATGAAATAGGTATTTTTAGTCATTATATAGAAAAATACCAAATTATTCATCAATTTATTAAATTATATATACGCCAAAAGAGGTTTTTCTGAAATAATAATTATAATTGTAGTGGATATTGCATGATCTATACTGATTAAAAATGGTAAATATAAATTATTTTTTTCAAAAATCTGTTATATATAATATAAATATTTTTGACCAATGTTTTTATAGGCCATAATCTAATATGGATAATTATTATATGTTTTAAAAATATTATCTATGTTCAAAATGTCTAAATGTGTTTGGAAATCCTTGTTTTTTCAATGTCAAATGTGAAAATATTTGTATTTCTAATCAAAGAGGTTTTTATGAAACCATTATGGGATACCCAAATAATGGTAGTGAATAAAAAATATATAATAAAAGAAAAAAATGATTTTTGAATCAATATATTTCAATCTGATGTAACATTTAGATATAAAATTTTCACATGCAGCAATAGAAATAGAAGAGAGTGAAGATGTTGTTGTTATAGTTAGACAACATATTTTTTTACATGATATCTAATGTAGAAAATGAATAGGATAAACTTATTGATTTATCATTTTATATGATGAGTAATAGTATCATTTATCTAATACAAGAATTAGAAAACATGTGGAGGTCAAACATATCATTTTCAATAAGTGGAATTTTTTTTTAAAATAGAATAATGTCATGTTCTGTTACACATACATATATTTATATTCACAGGTTGATCTAGGAGATGTCAAAGAATATTTCTAGAATAAATATCAGGTTGAGTCCAAGAATTAAGAGTTATATAATATTGAAATGAATGATACAATTTATCTTTTTAAAAAACCATAAAATAAGAATGTGATTGGAGAAAAATAGTTTTTTCAAAACATGTCGAATGATAAAGGTGATGTGATAATAAATAAGGATTCACTGGTTTGTAAATGTTACTCATAAATTGAAGTAATTTATTTTTATGATACATTTTCCCTGATATTGAGGCTTAAATCTATTATAATCATTCTAACTGCCACTATAAAACAATGATATAAGATCATCCTAATGTATTTCATGTTAAAATTTCATGATGAAGATCTCAGTGAAAATGATGATGTTGAATTGTCATGTGGATTCATTCATGGTGATGATAAAATCAATCCTTACATGTCAAAGTAGATTTTTTATGGGTTCAAATAAGTTTTGAGAGATTGGAATTCTAAAAAATATAATTTCTTCAGTAATATAAAATTCAATAATGGAAGAGTTGATAGAAAACACTATATAACATAAAATCAAGAGGATTCCCCCATTGTATTTTTTTTATGTCAATGAAAATATATTTTTAGGAATTGATGAAGAAATGTGTTTAACATCTTCTAAATATTCGATGAAGATGTTTTAAATATTTATTCTACGTGAAATTAAATACTTTCAATGTTTATACATATCTCAAAATAAGTTTATTTTTAAATCTCTTTAGTAGTATTCCACAAAAAATCATATGAAATTATAAATAGAAGATTAAAAAATGGTTTCCACAACCATTTTAGTGGGAAAATGTTAGGAAAATATTATCAATGGAGGTTTATACTAATTAGGTTAGAATGATATTTGGAAACTTGTTATATCCAACAAATTCAAGGCTATATATAACCTATATTGTTATAATTTGATCTTGGAATAAAAGTGAATCAACAAAAATATACATCACGAATGGAAAAATAATTCAAATATATATTAATAAAATAATCAAATAGTTTAATTGTTATTGCATAGAAATTATAGGTTAATTTATATATATAGATGTAGATTGGATATGAAGTGACAATGATTTAATATCCAGATCTTAATGAGTGTTATTTTAGATAGAAATGTTTTTAGAAAGCATTCAAAAAAACATCAATATCTCTTAGAACTATATATGATGAGTATATAAATATAGTTCATATTGAAACACATTTTACATTGATGAAAACACATTATGATTTTTTTGTTTGACGTCATGCTTCCCTTTCTCGTGGGTCATGATAATCAATGTTTAATAAATCCCATTAATAATCCAGTTAAATATTATTGATATAGGAACATAATTATAACATATAATATAATAAAATACTAAGAAGAATGTAATTATCTAAAGATAAATTATGTTCCTAAAAACATAGATTTTTTTATTTATTCGCTAAAGCATTTTTGAAAGAAATTTTACCGTATTGGTGTTAGATTATGTGGGTACAATATCTATCTCTTCATGCATAATGTATTTTATAACCTTATCCTCTCTATATTGTCTTTGGGGAGGGTTTTACAATGAGGATAAAAAATGAAACATAAATATACTGTGTTTTCAGTGCTTTTACTTCATATAGAGGAGCATATATTTTAGTGATGTTTTTAGAAGTGGTAAGTTATGATTTCAATGTTTGTGAACAATTTTATTAGTATTTCCAAGTAGATTAATAAATATCAAAATATAAATCATAATTTTTATATTTAGAATATTTTTTAGATGGTTTTGATTATAATATTGGAATTATAGATTTTTTAGAAAATTTTCATAAGTAAATACATCCGGACATCATTGAATTTTTGTTCAATGATTGTTATTTAATACATTAACTTCACTCATAAAGATATAGAATTTTTGAATAAGGGTAACATTTCAAGGGTATTAAATATCTAGTGATTTATTTTCTTTCATTGAAAATAAAATCAAATGGTAGATATTTATGGGACTAATTGTTTTGAGTAATATTGATAAAAATAGAGGTGTTAATAATATTTGGTTAGTCCAGATGGTAATTTTTATAATGAGTTTTTTCATTAATTTTAATTTATTTAACATTTCTATTGATATAATATAAATAATTCAGTTGGGTTTCAAAATAGTTTAAATGGAGACAATCATCTCAATTATAATGACCCATGTCCAATGGTTGATATTTACTGGACATATGTGACCGACTAGAGTGTGGCACATAATTTTTTTATGCTTGCCCATTTCTCTATATAGAATATTTGGTGATGTTAAATAATGGGGATATTTTCTATTAAAAAATTTCCTACCATCACAATTATTGATAGTTCTGATGATCTATTCATAATTCAAAAGGTGTAGAATGAGGATTGTGTGTACTAAATGTATATTATAATGTTTTGGGAATACAAACATACAGACTTTGTCGTCTAATAGTTTGGATGATAAAAAGATTGAATATTGATGTTTATGAATAAATTTTATCATGATAGTATGATGTTTTATTATCCATTATTTTATGAAATTTATCTATTAGATAGAAATATTTTATGATGTCTATAATTGAACATGTACAATAATACAATTAAGAAATGATGTTAATGTATATGATGTCAATATGACCGGAAATATATATTTTCACCAGAAAGAAGGTTGTGTATTGGTTCATAAGATGGTGAATCTCAAAGTATTCCTATTGAGATCAAAAGATGAACCTTTTTGAAAAGTAATTAGATAGAAAAATAGTTTTTTATAATCAAGATAGATGGGATTTTGATGGAGCTCTATCATGTAATTGGGAAAAAATGAATGGATTTCATGAGATAGAGTCTACCAAGAAAAGGAAATGTTCAAAGGATTAAAATGTTATTAATTAGAAAAAGGATGTTTCTATTGAAGATATTATATAATGTTCTTATGAGGTTTTACGGGAACACTAGTTGGAGATTAATTTGTATGAAGAGTCTACAAAACTATACCAAATGGAAGATTCTAAGGGAACTATGATATTTGTGTAAATTAAAAAATTTGATGATTTTCAGATGGAAGATATATTACAGAATTATAATGAAATAAAATTCATGATTATCACTGATATATAAAGATGGTTATTATTATTTTTTTGAAAATAAACATTAATGAATATTCTTAAAATTCTGGAGGATTAATGGTGTATAATATTTAAATGTGTTTGAGTGGGTTGTTAAAAGTTAAAATTGTCTTTATAATTTATTTTTCTCACCACACCCAACATTTTTGGAAATATTTTTCCAATATAGAGTTTTTGGTTCATTGAAAATGTGTGTGAATGTGTGTTATAAGAGAAATGTTGTTTCTAAGTGAAGAGTCCATCAGATGAATCAGCAATAGAGGCATCAACTGCACATATACTGGAAGCATATTCATATATTTTTAATATTTATGAATGTTGGGAGTGGGATATCAATTAAATATTTTTATGAATAATTATATAATTATATTTATTATGTGATTATATGATCATGAAATTACATTTGTATTAGTCTGTAGATGTGACTTTTTAATTAATACTCTATGGATGAACCATGGAAACATACCGGATGAACTTTTAATTTGATGGAAGAAGGTTCTTGTACATCAATGATCAAAAAATGAAAAATGAATAATATGTACATGAGAAATTGTAATGTTTGTGGAATTTTTATGAATCAATGTTTAAAAGTATTAATTATTATTTTGGAAGGTTCTTATAGTAATTAAAAAAAAATATTTTATATTTTATTGAAGAATGGTGAGGATTCACCACTGATGGATATTGCAAGAGAATAGATATTCTAAATATATTCGAAATAGTAAATATATTAATTTTTAGTGTTTTGTGTTCTATTTTTTACATAAAAAACATTTTTAAATATATCTAGTTATATTGAGTATGGATCATTGTAAATACCTATGTTATTTTAGATGTTCATGGGCATTTTTCTATCAGGGCATTGTCTCATTAATCTGAGGTGATACATGTTTCATAAGAAAGAAATAATAAAAATAGAAGATAATTCACCACTTACCCCTTTAAAATATCACAAAACTCCTGATTGGTACTTTTAGTATTTTCCACGTGGTTAACAAGCTTATGTGTAAAGAAAATTACTAAATTTAAGATAGAAGGAATTGGAAGGAGTTTCTTGGAATGAGGTAAACATTATGAGATTAGAAAGGTATGTTAAAAACCATGTACGTAATCTATAAAGTATGATAAAATGTTTATTTAAGGGGAATATATTGTTCCTTTGAGAGGAACTAGTCTCTTGAACATTTTCATCATATGATTATAAGGTATTCTGTTCCACTAATATAATGAAATAATTATAAATGTCTTGTATTTTAAATATCAATCAGTAGAAGAAGTGTATAACTAAAAACTATTGAAGTTGAAATTTTGAAAAGGGGAATAAAATGAGGAATCATCCAATATTTGATAATATTGGAATGTAAACCTATATACAATTTTATGGGGAATAAGGGTCTATTAAATATTTGAATATAATGGTCATTTGGTTTATAAATACAAGGTCAACAAAGAACACACAAGTATTCAATTATTCAATTATAAAAAGAAGGGGCAGAACTGAAATCGATTCTTGAATTATCAATGTAACACAACTCATTTGTGTCCATGAAAGTGTGGAAAAACTTCTTAAATTTCTATTGTAGAAGTTCATTCACATTAAATTTTTATAATAGATACATTTATTGTAAAATGATGATATTTTTTATTTATTATTTGTAATCTATTTTTAATTTTTCATGGAGGATGAATCATACATTGACATTGAAATAAAGGAGTTTTAAATTAGGACACAAAATTGAAAATTTGATTAAAACGAGTGTAAATCAAGTGGTCATTATTAATTTGAACACTTATTACCTATTAGAAAAATATGTTTTATACTGATGGTTAACTTTAAGATAATAATTATTTTTGTGTTCTAATTAATTTTACATATAAATTAAACTTCCCAAATGTATTAAACAAATTGTATTGAATTAGTGGCGTTTTTTATAATAATAGTTTTAAATTTTATAATTTTTATGGATTTTTTTTTCTATCAGTTACCATTTTTATTTTATTAAGTGTGTATTGAAAGGTGGAATAACTTATCATTATTGGTAGATCATATGATCCATTTAATTTTTTATTATTATTCATGTATGAAAAATTAAACAATTATAATATTTTATAAGGAAAATATGTCAAAACTAATAAGATTTATTTTTTAAATTTCAACTATATGATGGAAAGAAATCGTATATGTAAATTTTACCATATTCTTTATCTCAATAGTTTAATAATTCCTTAAACTATAATTGGGGGAATACATATTTACGACATCATATGTGGTAAATATCTTTTAGATGTCAAGGTATGCTTTGGAATATCATTTTAATGTATGAAACATATAGTGATACATAAATGGTCTTAAAATTATTTAATACTAATATTCCTAGATGTAATACTACAATTATATTTTAGGATAAAATTTACGTCTAAAATTATACCAATGTAAGGATATTTTTTTATAGTAAGAGAAAAATAAAATATCAATGGAATAATTTATTTATGTGGTAGTATATAGAAACAAAATATCATATTTTACATTTTCAAATAAATAAATAATATATCGAAAAGATTGAAAACACAAGGAATATATTACTAAATCAACTTGTGGCATATTAAAATTATAAGAATAATACTACTTTAGTAATAGAAAGACACTAATAAATTTAGATACAAACACTATATTTTTCTTTCGATGAAATTCAAGTAGAATAAAAAAATACATTACATGTTATAATTAGAGTCATTCAGTGATAAAACATGTTATTTTTTCAAAGAACTATTTTTTAGGTGTCATATATTTTAATAAATTAATATATATTTATAATTTAATGAATGAAATAATAAATTAAAACTAAATTGATAATAAATTGAAATGAAATAATATATATAACACATGGTGTTTAAAAGGGTCATTTTTCTATAATTTTTTTCTTATATATTTATGTTTTTTGTTTCAGAGATAAATTTAATACTTTTATATTATCAAATTTATGATATGAAAATAATTTTTTAATCAAGAATTTGATATATATCTTATGTTGATTTTTTGGTATTTTTTCGGAAACAGATTATAATTAGGCGAATAATAAAAAAATATTTTCTTACAAATATAATCATTTTTTAGAAGACATCAATATATATATAAAGAATTTTAATTTTACGAAATATTTTTCTCAACATAATATGAATTAATGGTGTGAAATTATTTTTTAAAATTATTTTTTTTCTGAAATTAAGATCCCATGTAACACCCTGAGATTTAAATTTATATTCTTCTTCGATACACAAATTGATATGTAACTAGATTTAAATTCAATAAAAATAAATAAATATTTGTTGTGTTAAAATAAAAATATTAAATTCAACTATAACAATTCTTCTAATATGTTTTTAGTTGGAATATGTAGTATGTTTATTATAAAATCTATAAATAAAAATGAATGAAGTGGAATCATATAGTGTAATTCACTCATTAGAGTATCATTTATCCAAGTCTCGGAAAAAGAATCATTCTATAAGGTTTTTTGATAGACTATTCCATATTCAACTCTAACAATTATGGTATGACTAAAAAAATATGTGATATAAATTTATGCTTGTTGAAGTTTTCATTAGATCACTGATAGTAGAATCACCTCCCTCAACTAACAGAAGAGTGTACCTTATAATTAGATATTTCATTAAGATATCTAGGTAATAACTTACTAGAAATTAGGATAATATAATCATTTAATTATAAATTTAATTAGGTATTCATAAAAAAAATACACATTGTGTATTCTTAATTTAATTGAAAACATAGTTATTTTTTCTATAAAAATATATTTTATTTATATTTAATATTTAAAGGATAAATAAAATAATTTTAGTATTTTAGTTTTATAAAATTAATATTGTATTTAGATAAAATATAATGATAATTTTTTTTCTTTTTTTTAATATTTTTCAAAAATAATTAATTTTCCGGTGAGCCTTGAAAAATAATGATTTGGTTATGGCCGTCACATTTATGACATTGTAAGAATTAAATAATGACATAAAATATTTTGTAACAATTTTTACTTAAATAATAAATATATTTTTATAGTAAAATATCTAATATAGAGTACTGCATTTGATTTATAATACCCATATTTAATATTTTGGAAACATATATAATATTTTACTCTAAAAATGGTTTTCTTAATTTATAGTAAACATTAGTTATCATATATTATATAAATTAAATACAAAAAATGGATTATATATGTTATATTATAATGATAAAATTAGTTAATAAGGCCCACATTATTTTGTGGAATAAAACCTTGATAATCAGGATCAATGTTAATTACTACAATAGTGGTAGGTATGTTTTCTATAAAAGAGGTGTTTTATTAACTATGGATATTTTTTATCTAATAAAATAAATTAATCACCTATCAAATATTACTATAATATAATTATTAATAATATATTTATTTATATGAACAGTAATTAATTTATTAATCAATACTAAATTTAAATTGGAGCACTTATTTGTGAAAACATCATTTTTCATGAAAAAAGTATTTTACTACATGTTATATGTTTTAATTTAGAAGATATGTTTTCATATTGAAAAATTTAATTGGATTTAATAAAGGATAAATATTGGTTCTAAAACCTAAATTTTTTAGTATCGGATAACTTATAATTTTAATAAAATATAAACTACTTATTTAAAAAAAATTACTAAGGAAAAATTAAATTTGATAATTTTTAAAATCTACCATGAAATAAATAAATAAATTTTTTAAATTGTTTGATATTTTGTGGTAGGATTTTTAGACTCTAGGACACAAAAAACTACAATATTTTAAATGGTTTCATTTATTGTACCTTCTAATAGAGTATTAATTTTATTTAAAATTAATGGGTATTCACAAAAGTGAAATTTTTTCAATTATAAAAGGGGACCACATGAAATAATCAAAGGATACACTTACAATTAATTTTTTAATTTAAAATATACAAAAATTACCTATAATAGAGTTATTTTTAACACCCTTATTCACCTGGTCCCTAGAATTCATTTTTATAACTTCACTTCCAAGGATATTTCTATGAGAATATTGAGTCTCCAATAAATGTATTACATGATTCTTAATATTTTCTTCATAATCATCCACTTACAAACCAAATATATTCATACCAATATAATTGCAAAATTATAACTATTTTAATAACAATTAATTATATTAAGTTATTAATGAATTATATATTCCACTCAATCCACAACGGAGAGCCAAAGTGTCATTCGTGGATGTGTAGAGACTACCACCGCCACAATATAGTGTCTACCGTTTTTCATGAGAACCATTCATAGAAGTTCTTAAGTAAGTTATTTATGAATAAATATGATATCTATAATGAAAATATGATTATGAAATTTGAAATATTCATATACCATAATTCCATTCCTCTCAATTAAACATTTGAATGTCATATGTGGCAATGTGTATACTACCGCCTCCATGAAAGTGAAAAATTGTGTTTTTTTAATCAAGTGCATTATTATTTGAAAAAAACAATTAAAATATGAATCAAAACCATTATATAATAGTAATAATATCATTATAATTCTAAAATAATTATACTATAACCAATTTACCTAGTAACCATGCAAACCCATCATAAAAAACATGTTCTTGTATTGGTAGATTTAACCACCTACAAGAACAATTATATATGTTTCTATAGTTGATGAATTTATAAATGTATTTAATGTTTTTACTGATAATAATGGATAAATAGTTATTTTTTAATGTTTTACAAATTAAATATTGGTTTTCAGAGGTTTGATCAATAATTAAGTCTCATAATAAACTTAACCACCATTAGTGACCTATTTAGTGGACCATTATTAATTTCAGTCCATTTTTGAATCCTATGGAATAAAATTATTTTTTTAATAATGGAATAATTAATAAATTAAAATTATATAATTTTGAAGATGATGAAGTAATTTTACAACACCTTTTATAGTGGTAAACATGATGACTGGATTATAGGGACTTTTACCCTAAAAACAAAAATAACCAACATATGTGAAAAAATAATGGATAAATCGATAATTATAATTCATAGTCCATAGACAATGAAATATATATGAATAAGTATCTTAATTGTGTTTTAATTAAAATAATATGGTTATTTAGGATATATAGAACATGTGAAAATTGAAATTTGACTTATTTAAGACTTTTGTCTCAAAAGTTTCTTCTTCCGAGGAACATTTTCATGCATACAACTAATTTTATTTAAATTATATGTAAACTACCTATTATATATATTATCCTAAAGTATCATCATTAATTTTATTTGAACTTAAAATATGTGTTCTCTGTCTTTAAATGGGTTTTTTATTATAATGTTTTATAATCCCTACGGGTGTCATGTAATAATAATTTACACCCCGTGAATGAATTTTTAAAATATTCATGTATATTATGTGATTTATATATACATATAAAATTAATTATTTTAAACTCTATCACCTCAATAGAAAACGGATTTGTACAATTTTATTCTCCAATTTAATTTACACAATCAAAATTTGGGTTTTGACAGAACCCATCTATGGAATTTGTATTTATTATAAAACCATAATATTTTTAATTTGGTTATTCATGGGGTTTTAAAATCCATCTCATAATTTAATTTCCCAAAATCCATTAGTTTAATCGATCTAATAGAAACTAACCATCATCTTATTTTTGATTGATGATTTTTCCCTTCATTTCCTATATTCATTGAATGCTGATATAGAATGATATTTCACTTATTTTTTGGTAATATAATTAACTTAACTACATAATCCCCAGTCTACAAAATTTAAATTTATGAGTTATTATATAAAAATAAATTCTCTTAATATATTGGGTGGATATGAAAAATTCATTTATTTTTTATTTTAACAAGGGGTTTTATATTAAAAAGTAATGTTGTTATGTATTGTATATATCATTTTTTCCTTCATATGATTAATTAATTCGAAATAACTAGTGATGTGTAGGGCCCATAAAATACACTCAATGTAATGATAGGAATTATGATATAATCTTGTAATATCCTAATATCTTAAAAGAACTCTATGTTTGATAGAAAAAAATGAACTCTGACATATTAATATTTAAATTTTATTGTTATATCCTATCAATTATATTGGAGGGTATGAATTATGTTAAACAAGTTATGAAATAAATATAAATTTCCTATCCAATAAAATCTTATTGCCTAAATATTTGTGAAGAAGCATTATTTTTTTTAATAAAGTCATATAATGCTTGAAAAATATGTTTTCTCCATTAATTATTTCTATCTAACATTGTGAGATAATATTATATTTAATTTATAGGACTTCTAAAAGTTTCTTTATATAAAATTTTAAAATTTTATAATTAATAATTTCTAAAACATATTAGTGTGAATTTTTTATAATTTTTTTAAAAGTATTATTTTTCAATGAATTTCAAAAAAGTTGATTCTTATTGAAAACTCCAATTTCATTTCAAATGCTTACTGATACATATTCTATTTTGGAATAATTTTAATATTTAATTATATATATTTATTTTAAATATACTAATAAATTCTATTGAATAAAAAATTATACTAAAATTTTGTATAAAAAGATTTTTACAAATAAAAGGAATTTTTCTAGAGAATCGTTATTTATAGTGTGTTTCTGGATTGTTTTTTAAATAAATTTTAGGAATTATTTGATTTGAATTTTAGAAATTGAATTCCATATTTATTCAATTTAATTAATATTAATTAATAATTAAATCTTAATTTATAGTTAATATGAATAGTAATAATATTACTTTTTATGACAGTTATTAATAAAATTTTCTCACCAAATGGTTATAGAAAAATATAAGTTTAAAAATTATTTAAAACATATATAGGTTTTATTTAATGGTTATATTAGGGCCATATCCTCATTATATATTAATCCATGTAATTTTGGATCTGTTTTACATCAGTTCGATGCATATTATATTATATTATTAGACGGATTTCCACAAATGATCCTCCAGTACCTTATAAAAGGAACCCCTCTATTTTTTCATTAAAACAAATTTATACACACATAATGATTAATCCCTGTAATATTATCCTCTAATATTCAATTTTCATCAATTAGAGGTTATTTTATTATTTATATATCATTCCAATGGTCACTATGAAGTTATTAAACGGAGTACTGTTAGTGAAGTGGTAATCATCCTACACAAACTCTTTCAATTTATTTTTTATTATACCAATTAAAATAATATTAAATAATTATTATATTAGAAAATATTTATCTTAAATATAATGAAGTATAATTATTAATCGGGTAAACAACTTTTCATCTCATATTCCATCCTATAGGGAACAAAAACATTGATCATGTGTACGTGTGGACTACGACCTGCACGATGTGATGTGTTTTGTTTTCCATCACCGTCTGCCATTTATTTTTGTCATTATGGGTATAATTTATATATTATATTTATCTATTAATTATATATAAATAAATATTATATATCATCTATTTTATTTCCATTCCATCCTATGAAAAATCAGAATATAGTTCGTGCATACATGTAGATTACCACCTCCATATTGTAATGTAATTTATTTCTCATCACTGCATCCTATAGATTGTATATAAAATTATTTAAATATATAATGTGGTATTTAATTCAAAAAAATTATTTAAAGGTAAAATATTACTTACATTATTTCATTAACGTGTGTCAAAAAATTTAAATGTTACTAAAGAATCTATACGACCTACCATCTCCATGGTTGTAATGTATTTCGTTTTTCATAACCTTATGTCAAATTTGATTTTAAAAATATATTAATTTATAAAGAAGATAATAATTTCATTATTAATATTCTTGATATGATGGAGTAGTAATCTCTTTTATCGTGGTCAGCATATTGTAGCCTTTTTGAAACTATAAACCAAATGTCCTCAAAATGCCCAAACTAGACTAAATCATTTAAGTAACTAAATATGAAGTGGAAATAAATAAATAATGATAAAGTAAAAAAACTATAAATGGTTCAAAAAAAATTACATAATTGATATAATTTTAAAATATATATTGTAAATGGAATGAATAGAATGTTTGGAATTGAGGTAATGTATTCTAACTCAATTTCCCTTCATTGAGGCATACTCCAAATTAATGCACATGAGTTATTTTATATGGTTTATATACTAATTTTTTTACAGATTATATCATGGTTCCTTCATAATTGACGTTATTTTATGTTAAGAATAAAATTATCTCATCTAAATTGTTTTATTATGAAGGTTACAACATGGTAAGGGGTTTCATAACTCAAATTCTTTTCATCGGGTTATAACACTTCTTTGTTGAATTTTTTAGGGAATGATATGATTTGAGTTTGTATGTATGTTTATTATGATATCTATTATTTGTTTATGTCTATTCAAATATTTTGACATAATAAATTCTTATATTGTTTATCACTTTAAAAGTTATGATCACTGTAACATTTTTCATTGCCTCTATCTCATTTTATTGAGACATGATTCGTGTCACACAAAATGATTTATTTTAATGGTGTAATTGCTACCTCCTGAATGAATGTTGACAAATGAAATTATTTATTTAATGGGTATTATATTTAAATTTAATATTATTTATTTTATACATTTTTAAATTCCAATGATATTAAAGCATAATAAGAATTATGTTACAATCTTGTTTCTTTTTTACAGTGTTTATGTTTAAGGTTGCCTTCGGTGAAATCCTTTACAATTGTTTTCTTAAACCAAATATATATTATTATCTTCTAGTTATGAAATTATTTTAGTTGTTTATTTTCCATTTCCTCCCTTATTTATTTAATAAACATCAAAAAAAATTTCTCAGTGATACCAACCTTTTACTTTCATTTAGATAAGTATTATTTATCATATATATAATTTTTTTATAATGTTTTCAATAATGTTCTTTTATAAAAATAAACTATTTATTTCTATAATTTTACATATTATTTCCCATTATTGTAAATTTATTTAAATATAAATTTATTATTATTTTTAGTGTGGGTCACTTTTTACACTCTTTCGAAAATATATATTTCAAAAAGTGATTATCACCTTTTAAATGGTATTTTACTTAAGAACATATTTAATGATCTATTTTGGTATTTATATTCATTAAAGAAAGAAATACCTGATGTAACCTATTCTCCACTCTCGATATGTTATAGTGACAACATCCTTATAATTCCTTTAGTTGGATTATGATTTGTTCATAGATGCTATATTGTCATGGAAAAATAAAGCTACAATTGAACAATGATTATTTTTATGTTGAAAAATAAAATAATTCATAGGATATGATTTTGTAATGTTTCATTAAAATTGTTTAGGATGATGGGTGGACCATATATAGCCCATTCTGATGATTTATCTCAATATATATCACCATTTAAGAGACAATATATTAACTGGTTAAAAGGATTCTTTTAAGATAATCCCATATTTAATGGTTCTTGTAATAATTCTACGAAGATAATTTTTCATGATTAAAAAACATTTTCATGTTATTTATTTTATTCTTAAATAGTTCCTTGGTTCAAGATTTACATCACATAGCTCATGATTATTGATTCTTATATGAATCTTATCATACGGTAATGATTTATGCTATGTATATTTCATTATGATCATAGTATTGATTGGTATGAATTTTCTTATGTCATTATTACACACTTTGATGATGTCATCAAACAATTATTCACATCATATTCTCACTGATGAATATGAAATTTTAATGATTATTTTTACCAGTACTGAGTATTTGATCTCAAACTTCATATGTTTTAATTTTCAATAGGTTATTTTGTATTATGTTAAATAAATTATGTCAAGAAATAATTCATGTTGGAAAAATTTGTAGGAAATTATGGATACATACTATCGATTATGAAAACTTTAGTATATGTGGGAATAATTATCACTTAAATACCTCAATTCTCTTATGTCAATTTAATTCCCAATTTACAAAAAATATTAACATAAAATTTTCTTGGGTATTTAAGTGATTCAATATTTCATTTTGATGTTAATTTTTTTGATACTTGAAATGTGCTGGAATTTATTATTATCACAACTACAAATCTAAGGATGATATTTTTGAATCGAATCTAGATGTGCGGTTTCATGACTATTATAGTTAGTAAATGTGTTAGTTTTACATAAATGTGGATATTATGATGTTTCAGTGTGAGCATATCTTATGAGTTATGGATACCATCATGGATTTAAAAGTTAAAGGATGGTCCAATGTTCAGAGTGTTTGACACAACATCTTAGTTTTTACGTGATGGTATTTTATGGGGAATAATTATATTTTGGGAGAAATTTTATTTGGGTTAGGTATATGTATCCCAAAGGTTTAACATGATTTAATTTTTAGAATAATGCTATTATATTTTTGGGGGTGTATAAAAAATGTCAGATATTAACTTTAAGATTAAAACATTCATTAATATCGATTTTATTGAGGTTATTCGAGCTATAATTTTTATTTATTTATTGAATAATCCACATTTAACAAATTGATTTATTATTAAATTTTGGATATTATTTTAATATATGATCTTATAAATAATTATACATTTTGGACATCATCTTATTGTGTTTTAACCATTTTATTCTTGGTTAATAACTGAAAATAATTAGAGTATTATGTTATTATTTTTTGGATTATATGATTTTATATATGCTTATTTTAGTGCTTCAGGCGTGGATAATTAATCTTAAATACTCATCGTTATGAGGAAAACATGTAATTCTAGAGTAAATTCATTACTGGTTGAAATTAAAAATTTCAAGTAAATATACTAATTTATATTTTAAGAATAGATGGTAAAGAATTGCCTCAGTTCTTGAAAAATTATCTTGAAAAAATTTGTTTTCATATAATTCATTTTTGATTAATTGATGCTCATTTTCAAAATTCATTGGTTTAAGTTTTTTTTGTCACTAAATTCCATATGATCATTCAAATTATTGTGATAAATTTTCTCTATCACTATCTGCCATTATATATGTAGTACATTTTTACTCAATTTCTATATTTAAACATCTGACTAATGTTCACATAATTTGAAAACAAGTATTAGTTATTCAAAATGACCTTCTTATTTACCTTTTATAAATTTTTAAAGGATGTTTTGTTAATAATTATTAAATGTGGGTTTTATGAAAAGTTATTTTATAATTAAAAACCATTAATAACCAAGATCATTTTCAAATCATTTGGATGATGTTTTTAAGGGGGAGTAATATACTATAACTTTTAAACAACACTATGTTTGACAGCGTATAACAAACCCTTAAATAATAATATTTAACTATTTAATTTATAATGTAGACATTTCATTTGATGTTTTGAATAAGATTAAGTTCATTAGGTAATATATATATATATATATATATATGATGGACCTACTCAGTAAACATGAATAGATTAATGTTTAGGATATATGCACAAAATATTTGAATAATGTCATTTTAAGCATCAAAAATATAATTTCTTTAACAATTATTTTATTTTTTCTTATTATTATTTTAAAATAAATTTAATTTTTTAAATTATTAAACATATATTTATAAAAAATATTATTTTATAATATAATATGTCCAAATTTAGTTATGATTAATTTTTTAGTATTTTATTTTGAAAAGATTGATTTTTTAAGGAATAGTGAAAAACTAATTTTTATTAAAAATCGTTATTTCTGTTCAAATACATAAATAGTCACATTAAATTTTTTATTTTTCTAACATTTTTAGTTCTATTTTATTAAACATAATACACTTATTTTTTACAAACATTTTTGTTGAATTTTTTTTCCAAATATCATTATACATAAAAAGGAATTAACCTAGAAAATAGCTTTTTATGGAATTCTGCGGGTTAATGTTTTGTTAAACTCTTTACCTTATTGGCATTAAATTTGATAAAAATAACATTAATATTATTAATCAATTTAATTAGAATTAATAAACATGTTCAAAATAATTTTTTTCAATAGGAATAGAAACCATAGTAAATTTTGGTTAATGTAGTTAAGGGTATGTTTTGTTAACCAAGTGGTTACATATCACGAACCGCCTCCTTGGGCCATGAACCTTGTCATCTGACCCCATGGGTCTCCTGTAATACCTTGGCTGCCTTCCCATCACACCATAGTCTATTACTCAATAGGGTTGATTATCAGGCTAATGACTATCCCCACAGGCCAAAACATGTTCTTTCAGTGTGTTTTCTCTTCACTCACAGACACCCTGAGAACTTCCCAGAAGGTCACCCATCCTGATTAATACTCTAGGCCAAGAATGCTTAACTATGGAGTTATAATTAGGTAGGCTCCAGAAAAGAAAGGTGCACCTTGTTGACATGGGTAGTAACATTTAGCCTTTTAAGTCTCACTTTTCCAGGGGTGTTAAATTATCCGCCCCTTTAAAGAACAACGCCCTCATCAATTCCCTCACCGCTTAAAAAAGTGAGACTTAATGGATAAATGTTGCTACCCATGTCAATAAGGTGAACCTTTCTTTTCGGTAACCTAGCTGATTAGAACTCTATAGTTAAGCATACTTGGCCTAGTTTAGTAATTAGGATGGATGACCTTCTGGAATGTTTCCTAGGGTGTGTGTGAGTGAGGAAAAAACAAACTGAAAGAATATGTGTTGGCCTATGGGGATAGTCATTAGCCTGATTAGTGACCCTAGTGAGTAATAGCCTATGGTGTGCTGGGAAGGCAAACAAGGTATTACAGAAAACCCATGGGGTCAGATGACATGGTTCATGGCCCGAGGAGGCGGGTCATGAAAAAATGGTATCAGAGCAGGACCTTGTTATTTGGGATTTCCGGTAGATGGAGATTATCACTATTGGGGCATATGAGGTAAGTTACGGGTCGGTGCCTGATCACCACCGCTCATGACGAGACCTGAGCTACCAGGGGTAGTCCGGGTTTTGGGTCTTTTGGATTTGTTTCGGATTGATGGATGACAATAGAGGTGATTCGGTGTCACACAATGACCCCACATGGATTAGTGACCCACGTGGAGCCCAGATGCCTGATTCAAGGTCCTCTGGTGTTATGTCTTACTTGAGGTGTGTCTCACTACCATTTTTCCAAGTTGGGCACAATCAGTAGTTCCACATTCTGTTTTATTTTCATTGTTGGTTATGATTTATCTTGATTTTGGTCAGTGGTAGAGTGTTTTTGGAAATTTAGGTGGTTGTGAATTGAGAAGGTTCTATCTCTAATGGTATTAAAACTAGTAAAAAGGAGATTTCATTCGAGTTGTTTTGAAATTAGTGAAGCGTTTTTAAAGAGGAGGTGTTTTTATTGGGAAAAGTTAGACTATATCTAGATTTTTTAATGGAACAGAAAGGGAAACCCTTGGTATTCCTTAGGATCGTCCGCATATGTGTGGGTAGATATGTGAAGTGCACATCGACACATATGTATGGGTGATATGAGTTAAAAGGGATGAAGGCTTATGTGTCAGTTCATAGAATTCCATGGGAGGGGATTAGGAATTTAAGGTTGACTTGATTTTCTCTAAAATGGACTTGAATGAAAAAGATGAATTTGGGACTTGTTTTTTCTTGAAAAGTGGGTTTTGGTATTTTGAAAAGATGATTTCACCTGTGTTTGTGTATTTTTTATTTATGAGTCTATTACCCTTGGCTTGTGTTGTTGCATTTGGTTGTGTTTATTCTTGTTCGGAATTCCAGGATGGTTGTCTCAGCTCGGGGTGTTTCATTTGATTGATTTTTGGCTTGATTCTGGTATCGATTTTGTTTCTTTTCATGTTGTTCTGAATATGACACCCAGAAATGTCCTCAAATTTTGTTAATGAGTCTTTCCCAATTCTAATTTCTATCTAGTGTTGCTTTTCTTTCGAGGAATTTAGGGGTTTTAGGTGCAGTGGAGTGGTTTGAAGGGAGTAGAGCATGTCTTCAGGTGGTTGGGGACTCATGAGTTTGTTATAGTTCATATTGTCTTGGGTTTAGTGGATGGTTCAGCCTTGGACCAATGGGTGTGGATGCCTTATCATACATGGAGTTGAGATGAAGTGGGATGTGTTAATGTCCATCTCTATCCAATGGATCATACTTGATGGGTTAAAGGAAAAAAGTGGTTATGGATCGTCCGTCGTGAACAAGGCCAGTGGTTGGTGATGGCTTGTGTCAGCCACCTTAATGAGTCGACATCTGAAGTGCAAGTGCTAGGAAAAATTCGGCGTCTCTCGTCATTCGCAAGGGTTCCCCATTTTGCAAGAGGGGTATACGAGAGGAAACTACCTCTAAAGGAATCCCTTTTGTCAGTCTTGACTTTTGGTTGGTCAAACTACTTTCTAATGTGCCATTGGTGTTTTCGGTTCGAGCATCCTAAGCCATCTTGTCTCTTCCCTTCGAAGTCTTTCTATTGTGTGACCGATCGGGTCACTAGGAAAGGTTCCAAAATAAATGTCGTTCGAAGGAGTCCATATCAGGGGATGCTCGTGTCTGACGGTGAGGCATAATATTATTCAGCCATCAGAGCCCCAGCTTCAGGTTTCAGGGTGAAGCGGGCACACAGTCAGGGAATCAAAGGCATGTGAGGCATTCACTTGGTTCTTTATCTTTCATCATGGAAAAGAGACATTCAGGGTTTCCTTATTCTTTTTTTCCTACTATTGTAAGTTCATCTTGTTGTGGTGATATTGCGATAAACTTATTCTTTCGTGATCATAGTATTCACGATCTTTTGAATGTGGCCTCTAGAGTCATTTTTTTTCTTAAAAGTCTATTTGGACCTTGTGTGGTTTGGTCATAATTTCATTTGTGAACATTTGTAGATGTGAGTGTTGGGGGTTTTTTGTCTTGTGCCGAGAGTTCCGGGTTTTAGTGGAAGATTTTTCTAACTCGTACTAAGGGAGTTGGATGTGTTGGGAGTTTTAAATCAGTTTAGGGAATTCTTAGTTCCAGTAGCATTGTTATAGGGATTTCATTGTTTTGGTGCCCTGATATGCCGGGTGGACTTGTGGTTGTGTTCGGTTTAAGTCTTAGTGGTCCCGCTCGACGCAAGTGGAGAATTCGGTATGTTTGGGTTGGGAGTTCCCACGTTATCCCCTCCTCAGGTTGGTGTGCGTGGGTTTTAAAGTTTTAGTGTTAGTGGAGTTCTTGTGGTGGGGAAAACCCTCTCATGTTCTCCCATCATTTTATGTCATGGTTTCTCTGTGACCGGTTGGGTGTGGCTTGTGGAGTGAATCGTCAATCAGAGACTCTTGACATTCCTTTTTGGCTCCGTTTGTGCACGAACTCAAGCTTTGGATATCTTTTGACATGGTGACTTTCAATGGGTAGAAAGTGTCTATGGTGGGGAATATTGTCACACCCCGACAAGGTTTGATGGGTTAATTGCACACAACTTATAAAATTGTGCATCAGCACGCAGTTTGACCTTATAGGTGGTTAGTTCTAGGTGACACGGTTCGAGTGCAGCTCGCTTGACCACACACTTGACGGCACGTGAGCCGTGTGGTTGCCCGACATCCGAAATAACTATATAAATTAATTAAAGTTCAACTGAAATGAAATGAAGTAAATTAATAATTTAATTAAATAGAGTTTTATAGAATAATGTTTAAGAATAAAATAATAATATTATTATAGTTTTAATAATAATAATACTATAATTTTGGTTGTTATTATTATTATTATTATTATGATTTATTATAAAAATTATTAATATTTTATTATCATTATTATTTTTATTATTGTAAATATATTCTTATTAGAAAAAAAATTAATTTTTAGGGGGAGAACCCTAAATCCAGGTCGCCCCCCTTTTTTCCCCATTCCCTGCGTGAGCCCCCCATGCTGATTCGTCCGCCTGCGCTCCTCCTACATCTCATCCCACCCCCGGACTCCACCGACCTATCCCTATCGGCCAAAACCCGCTCGTTTCTTCCCTCTGACGTGGCCCCTCACCCCCGCCACGGATTGCCGAACTCCTTCTGCACCTCCCTTCGCTGACGTCCCCTCCAGCGGAAACACCCTGCTCCTGCCTTCCCCTATGCATTTTCCCCAGCCGGATTACCCCTCTTGCTTCGTCATCTCCCCTACGACACCCCACTACATCCATAAATCCTTTCCTGTGTGGCCCCATCCATCGGTGCCCTCCCCAGCCGATACGACCCCATCCGACGACATCCCCTATGATGCACAACATTGGCCGAACCCCCCTGTTCGGCACCTCCATCAGTAGAAGCAAAAACATCCCCGTCCAGACTCTTCTTCGGCACGCAATGCCTCCGGCAGTCTCCCCTCCTCGGTGCGGCATGTTCGCCCCCCCCTCTTTTCCAACAGGTATGTATTAATCCATTTTGTGACTCCTATTTTGGGTTTTCATTTTTGAATGAATCCTAATGGATTGAGTCTATGTTCGGTTCATTTTTCTTGGATTCTAGGTGTAGTGAATGGTCTTGTGGGGTGTACTATTCCTCCTCCGATGGTTTCGTCACAATCACTAGCCTTTGAGGTAGATGAATATGTATTCTTACACATTCGGATCAATCCTTTGGTGCTTTCATTACATTGAATATTATTTTTACTTAATTCACTCTTTAATGATATATCTAATTAGTTCATTATGATGTTTATGGATTGTTATAGCATGTTAAAAATAGTTTTTGTAGTTTTTCTTGTTTATGTTTGTGCATGCTAATGCCCAATTTTGTTTTAATCACTTGGTGAATTATCATGATGTTTTATTCAGAGTATAATTTGTTAAAACCATATTTCTAAGTGAATCTCCAATTATGACAATGTCTGCATGTGTCATGTGTTTTTGGTTAAATGTCATTTGGGGTTTATATTGTGAAATTATATGTTTTATGTGGTGCATAAAATTTTTCGGAAGTGTCCTGAAAAGAGTATATAATGAAAATCTATTTTTCAAAATGATATGGTTATGTTTTCAGGTGCGCTTCATTAGGGTACTTTTTTGAAGTGTTTTTAAGACTATAAAAAATGTGCGAAATTTGTTTTCAAGGGCACTTGATATGAGAATGCATTGATAGTTGTTTTTACAAAGGAATTTCATGAAATGGCTAATTAACGGAAACTGTATTTTTATAAGTGGTTTTTGTGTGTCTTATAATGCTTGTTGTGTCACTAGATGTTGACACACCCAAGCGTGCACTAGGATCACACATGGGGGTGTCATCAAAGGAAGGTGATGATTTAAATTGGAATTTCCTTGAAAACATGTTTTCCTAAATGGTTTTTTTTAAATGATGTTGGTTTCTATTGGATAATTAATAAGAGCTTGGGTGTCTTCTTGGTGGTGCGCACACACACATACATAGGTACGTTTGTGTATATGTATATATATATATCTTTCTTGCACATATTCCCTCTTGGATCAGGGAATATTTTCAAAGGATTAAGAGTATATATATATATGTAATAGAATGTATGTTATTTCCAGTTTGGGCATTTTCGTCAGAAACTTCAAGTGCTGAAGTGTCTCGGCTTGGTCTGCTTCCTTCTCTGAGGTAGGTTTCCTTATACATTTCCCTTTAAATTCAAGAATCATATATTTCTTGCTTTTCACACCTTTTTCTAATATTAATTATTGATATATAACTATTGGTAAATTGTCTTCCCTGAATTGGAGAGGATTATTTCATTTAGTGGGTTGCAATATATGTTTTGGCCTTGTTTTCAAATTAATTACCTGATTAAATGTCCCTTTGGTCTTTGTGAACATGTTTTAGATTTAAAATTCAAGTTTCGGTTTCTTATATAGGTTTCAAAGTGTATTTCTTGTTTTCAAAGTGGTGTGTGTGTAGTTCTTCAGTAATGGTTTGGCATGCGAAAATCATGTGAGGCCCGGTTGTCACGTTTAAAAAACTAGTTATATCAAAAAAATTCTCCTCAGATGTGGTCCCTTTCTTTGGTTGAGTTATATGTCATGCGGGTCCGCTGTGTAGGATCTCCCTATGATCAATGGTAGGAAGGCGAGGTAAATATTCCTTGGGGTGGCTCGGGGTGTTGCATGTTGTGCTATATTATTATATATATAATGTGATTGGATTCTCGAATGGAATCAGTAGGCCCACCACCTTTCTAAAAGCACAAGACATGGGAACTTGGCATATTGGGAGAATATTCTGAGAATGATTGCGGAAATGGTAGGTTATGGTACTAACCAGTGGCCCATAGTAGGTGGATATATTGGGTTTATTACTATGGGATTTTCCCCCCAGTATGCCTGAGAAAGGATGGTGGAGCATATTGGGTGTTTTGATTTCATCGTGTGTGACATGTCGACGAGGATGAGGTCTCATGTATTGGTTTCTTCTGGATTATTCTCGATCTCTTGGGTTCACCTATGTCTACTTGGATTTTTTTGCTTGTAGTAGTGATTATGATGCTTATGTGTATACATACACTGCCCTTGTTGTGTGTTTTCTTTTATACATTTTTAAATATAGTCTTCCATGGAAAGTGGTAAACCATTTTTGATTAGGTTTCAAAAAATGGTTTTCAAATGAAAGGGTTTACTCCTTGTAAAAATCTGAAAATATAAACAACACTTTCCCTTTGAAAATTACAATGTCTCAATAAAGATTGATTTGAATTTGGAGAAATGAATAAAGGCAATGACTCGTACATTTCTTTTGAGTAACATGTAGAAATCCTTACTTTTATATATTTAATTTCAATCCTGAAATTGATGGATCTTTTATTTAAAGGAAATGAATATGGGAATAGATTTTTTGGGCATGCCTATTGTGTTTTATTACTCATGCCTATAGTTTTACCTTTGATTTTTATCCATATTTGATGCTCCTTGCTAGGATTCAGTCGCCATAGCGCGACATTGGTTTGAGGTTGGTGGTGACCCATAGGGTCACAAGGAGGTATGTACGACTTTGTTTTCTCACTACTCCTAGTTTTCATTTCCATTTTTCAGTTTTTTTATTTGTCTTTCATTTATGGGTCAAAACATTCCCACTTGTTTAGTTTTGATGCACGACACTAGTTTCCAGCCTGGGGGGATTAGGAACGCCCCTCAGGCCATGTCCCATGCCGGCTCGGGTAACCGGTTCAGGGTTGACCCGGGTTGGTTCATGACATTACATCATATTAGATAAATATCATTTCATTCATAAAATAATTCACGTACCAGAACATATAGGTTTAGGAAATTTTGATATTAGATACATAACCAACTCATTTTATAATTTTTTAGTATATTTCTATTATATTCTTCAGACCTGATACCTTTATAGACATATCCAATGAAAAACCATTATTCTTAACCAATATAATGGATGTATAAGAAAGGGTGGGCACAAATAACTAGTAGGAGTAAACATAGAATATTTCAATTAAATATCATATGAGAAACTAAGATGGGAATATGGACATGAGGACCTTATAAATGATCATGGATATCACCTAATATAATCATACCCAACAAACATATATCCTAACAAATGATTCTTGAGATTAATATTTGTCATAACATAAAAGATGTGTAACATGTGTGTGGAGACAAAAGCCAATATTTTTGATCCATGAAATCATAATATAGGAAACATAGTGAGTCTTAAGAGTAAGGAATAAAAATAATAATTATAAATAATTTCCATTTTTATGGATCACTTATAAAAAATCATTACATTTTGAACACATTCTCTTAGTTGATTGGGTTCACTTCCCTTCCCTTTAATCTTTAATAGACAGAGTCTCATGGTGGATTGAGTTTATTCCTCAATCCATTAATTCAAACTCATGAAATATAAACCATTACACAGTTTATTGTATAGTTAAAATATAACCACCTATCAAATAATAATATACCATAAATATGTTCCCAACCTTAATGTAAAAACAGTCATAAATCCGTCATTTCATAATTAACCCTTACAAAGAAATCAGTGTCATAAAAACATCTACATAGCATGATAATATGAAATGTATATAAATAAGGTGGAATGTATCATAATAAATTATCCGCATTTAATAATAATTATCATTAAAGAAATATAAAATTGTCGAAATACTCATTTGTTAGATCATCAGTATATTACATTGAAAAAGGCGAATAAATAATGTATTTTGTTGATAAATTAGATAAAAAATGAAAAAATAATTGAATAATGAGAATTTAATTTACATTTTAAAACCATGAAATATTCAATGGGAATATTTTTAAATAATTTATATCATGGTAGTTGAAAAATGATACAAAATGTTAAAAGAAATTATTTTACATACATTTGTACAGAATTGAAGGAATGTTCCATGTGGAAGAAAACAAGAATTTTCATTTAAATTTTTTTCAAATAAATCAAAATTCAAAAATAAAATGATCCGAGGAAATACTTTAGATCTATAGAAGAAAATTTATAAAAAATATAAAAACAATATAGAAATGATGAAGAAATATTCTCAACCATAAAGAAAGGTCAGTGCCACATAACAAGATACTTTCTATTGATTTCATATACCAAAGTAATGTGAAATGATAATAACATGTAACATCCCAGGTAAATAAAGAATATGAAATTTTCACATTTATCCATATTTGTGAAAAAAATATTAATATTACTTCAAAGGGGACACTATGCTCGATGGCGTACCCAATACGCAACAACGAGTTTTTGGGAATCTTACATTGCACTATAATAATAAAATAATATTATTTTAAATGGTAGTTAATGCCTTGCTGTTGTAATGGCGGGAATGAACAGAACAAACTACACAATGATTATATATGTTTCTCAAATATTATTACTTTTTACAATAAATGTTAGAGGATTAAAAATGCGAATGAATCCAATTTTAAGCGTAAACATTCTAATAATCTTTAAAAGGTCGATTAAACACCTTTTGATGGAGAACTTCTTTTAAATCCACTTTTTGACAATTTTATGTGTTATATTTGACAAAATAAAATTCTTATTTAGAATCAGGACATCAAAATTTACTTTGTGTAAATTTTAGGTATTTTTCCGATAAAGTTCATTTTTTAATGAATAGTGAAAATGTTGTATTTTAATTCAAAATCTCTTTTTAATCTAATTTATTTATATGATTAGATTATCATTTGAATTGGTTTTAAAGTGAAATTAGAATATATTTTTATCATTTAATCCAATAGTGGTTGTTGGAATTAGTATCATCATGAAATTGGACTTAAACAATTGCCAATCTTTTGATAATTATTGTTTCATAAAAACAAACTATTTGCTCTGACAGTGGAAATTAATTATTAAATTAATTAATGTAAATTATTTGTTTGGAATTTTTTAAAATATAAATCATATTTGAATTTGGAATATCAAATATAGCTTACGGTGAATGTTTGGTATTTTTCTGGAAAACATCAATTTTTTTATGAATAGTGAAACCACTAAGTGGTACTTAAAAAACAGATTTTTCGTTTAAATGAAATTTTACCACCTCCGTGTTTTGAATTTCAAAAATCTGACATACATTGTTGTCATTAAGAAGTAAAATTTGGTTCAATGGGATTAAAATAATTTTTTTGGTGAATACTAACTTTTAAGTTTTAATCGCAATTAGAGGTAATTGGTGTAGTTTAAGGTAAAAATAATGTTTTAATAATATGAAATCACCTAGAAATATGTACTAAACTCATTGGATGAGTCATGTAAGAACAAGACAATCCATGGGTCAACTTGGGGTCCCCATAGAGACACTTTGGTTGGAAAATGACATAAATACCTTTTTATTTAAAGTTAAAATTAAAAGGTCACAAACATGAGTTGTTTTACTAAAAAAAATTTAAATGGGGTTATAAAAGTCATATTTTTGACTATAAACATTCATTAGAAAGATAAAAAGATTCCCTACATCATGATATTTTTTTTATAATAATTTTTAGATTTTAAATAAATTAAATTATTTATGACATCATGATGATGCAGCGATTACCTCATTAATAAGGGATTTAAATAAAATGAAAAGATAATGTTAAAAATAAAACGTACAATTGTCACAAACCTATTGGATGGGTGGATTTCGAAACCTTATCACCTTATCCTCGATATATATCCTTTTGGGACCTTTTAAATCCGAGAATCATTTTATAATAAAGTAATATTTTATAACTTTCCAAGAGTTCCCCTCATCTCCTCTTATAAATGGTCACCACCTCTACCACCTTACACACACATCTCAAGCCTTTGGCTCGGAAAAACCCTGCCCACTTTATCTCTCCACATCCCTCTATTCATCATTGAAGCATCACTTTCGGAATAATCCTTTCCAAGGAAGCCTTTGATCTCAAATCAAAGAGAGTTACCCGATTTAAAGGTACTGTCTTCCCTTGTGTTCTTTTGTTTTATTTTTCTTCTCCAAACCCCTAAAATATTTTTATTACTTTTGTTTGTAACAAAAAAAGTATCTTAAATATACTAGTATTTTGTTATAAGAATTATTCGAGCTACACTTTTACACACCTCCGTCTAATGGTTAAAGAACATACTGTTTCTGTGGATGGCGAATTACTGCCTCACGAAACGATGATTGTTCAATATTATTTTAACACCTTAAAAGGTGGCCATGAAGATATCATGATATTTATATATGATATATAATATGTTTATGTTTTCTTTAAGCTTCAGTATTTTTCATTTATGGCATACCTTTATGGTTTCCATTATGGGTAAACGCGATATCTTCATTTTAGGAAGTGCGGACTACCGCCCCCTCAAAGTGATTTGATTCGTTAATGCCATATGTGGGACGTATAAAAGATGTAATTAATGGTATTACATATTATATCCCACTGGAATTATAATATACCTTTATATAATTATTATTTATTTCCATTTAATACAAAAAAATAAATGAAAGTAGCGTTCATGCGTACGTACGGCTTACCATCTCCATGAACTATACATTTCATTTCTTATCTCCTACTGTTATGTACTATTATAAGTAAATATATATAATGTATATATATGTAATCTATTACATCTAAATTACGGATATCATTCTGGGATTATAATCTATATATCTAATTTTGTTTTAATTCCATTAATATGACAAAAAATGAAAGTAGTGTTCATGCGTACGTACGACCTACCGTCTCCATGAACGGTGCTTTTAATTTTTTATCTCCAAATGATATGGAATTGTATAAAATGAATATATAATGGATATATATGATATTTAGAACATAAATACTATTCTGGATATGATGTACCTATAACAACATGGAAAATTCTTTTCCATCAAGTTCAATTTTTACTCATGTACCGAACATCGACAAAAACGTCTGATATGAACTCACTTTATTAACCAATTATTATAACATTATAATATGTGATATTAACTGAATAATAATATTTAAAGGAGGTCCTTAAGAAATTATAAATTGAACACATTTTATTATTCAGGAGATTAAAGAACGATCGATTCATGTCAGACACGAGGTAAGGGAATCCTACCTATCTATTTCTTTGCAAGTACTCTCTTCTATGTCATTTACTTTATGTTCCATGCTCTTATGTTAAAAGATGTTATTTTATATTCACCATTCTGTACTTTTTATTTTAATGTGACGAGAGACCCTATTTGATCGCATCAATCCATTTTTGAATGTTTTATGTGGCGCCGTTAGGCTACCGAATTTTCATAAGGGGATTTTCATCTAACTTTTTGTTCCCGTGAGATTCATGCTACATTGGCCACTATTTCCTTTTTGTGTGGTGTATGTGCTACCCATTATTTTACTATTATTATAATATACTATCATTTATGGGTAGTTACATCTTCATTGTATGACCCTTCTTTCATGGGGTGTACGTTTTTAAAGTTGCCCAAATTGGTAAGGGAACCTTTCACACTCCTCTTTTAAAAAGACTTATATTGTTATGTCTTCTAATTTACATCTTTTTATGTTGGGATATGTTCTTATAAATCCTTATTGATGTAAATTTTATTTCCATGTGATGAGATACCATTTTCTCTCTCATCAACTAATTTTATGAATTTTAAAGTGACGTCGTTAGGCTGTCAAATTTTACAAAGGTAACTTCTTAACCCAATTTCGATTTGCTTTGGTTCAACATGTAGTTATTTAATATGTTATCCTTTGAATATGTGTGAATGAACTTTGATTTTTTACACTTAATATCCACTTATATTGGGTATATTTATGTTTTTCACACATAATTATGATATTGATTCATCCTTAATTTAAGGATACCTTCTTTATAAGTGATTTTATCTCATTTTACATTTCTATTGAGACTTCATTGTTGTTATGAACCAATTCACTCTTATATGGTATATATACTATCCTTTGGAATATTATATCATTAATCCCTTTATTCTCATGATATTATAAAGTTCTGATTAAATGTTATTCCTTAATTATTGTATTCAAGTGTCTGTCATTTAGATAAAAACCCTTTAACTAAAATATCATTTTAAATGTTTTAATGACTTATTCTTATAAATATTTCTCATTAATATCCATGTTTTCAAAATGGTTTCAAGGATTTATTTATGTGGATATTAATGGTGTAAAATGTTAAAATCATCAAAGTGGTATGGGACACTTTGATTATAAAACTCTTTATTAAATGTTATAAATGGTTTTGAAAATGGTTTTTAGAATGGATTCATTACTTCAATATATTAAAATGTTATATGGTTATTGAAATGTGTGAATGTTATCTTTCCTTTATGCTTAAGTTATGTGATATGATTATGTTATGGTTCTTGGGCATTATTTTGAAGACGGGTGGTTCCGTGATAAACTAAGTGCGGGTGAGCTCGATATAGCTCTCCAATGCATTGGGTAACGTGAAGGGGTTAAACGTTAAGGTTTCTCCGAAGAGATTTAGGGAATATAATGTGATGGGTATTCCAAACATAACCAACAGGGTTACTCCCTACGTAATAATGTTATGAATGCCTCAAGTTACCTTAATGTCTTATGATTTATATGATTTATTCATGATTTGATGAGATATGTTAAAATGCATATGTTTTATGAGTAAATTATGTTTTCATAAATGGACTAATGTTTTCTTTTCATACTTTTATATCCCTTACTAATCTTTTTTATGCTCATCCCATGTTTTTGAAATGTTTTTCATAGGTCAAGGGAATGTTGCATGATATGTTGATAGTGTCAAAGAAGTGTCAAGAAAGAATCCATGTTTTATTTTTAATATGTTTCCGTTGATGTGAAAAAAACTAATACTATCATTTATGTAACCACTTTGTTTAAATGTGGAATGTAATCCAATATTTAGGATCTAATTCTCTAAAACTCTAAACCTGAAAATATCTTCAATGTTAATTATTCATTTAATTCAATATTAAGTAAGGTTTATGGTTGGGGCCTTATAGTTGGTATCAGAGGTCGGTTTAGAAAACTTTAGAGGCTAGGGTATTCTCTAAGAATAAGTGACATTAACATAATGGCTTGGATTTCAGAAAGAGTCCTAGTTTTAGATAAAGTGAATGAGTAATTATATCTTAGTGTTTATATTTCTCATTAGTACATGATGGTTTTGTTGATATACTCACACTGACATTTCTGTTTTTAGTAAGTGGATTGATCTAGTAGGCACCAAAGTGACAATGGGTTTGAAGGAAACTGTGGTGGTTCTCTGATTAAGAGACTGGATGAAATGGAGGATTTAATGAGGAAACCCGTGGTTATTCTAAACCAACTATCAAGGAGTCATGATCAACCACTTTTACCTTGGTATGTTCTGTAATGCATCATGTACGAGATGACCAATCGATGTGGAAGTTCAGGTAATAATTATAAAGGTAACCATTAGGGTTTATATGATCCTTAATTTTGAGGTAATTATGGGTTATTATATGTTATGGTGGAAAATGAAAATCATGAGATAAACTTGAGGTTAAAATATGTTATGATTATTTTTGAATATGTTATCTCGTTTTGGGGAATGTTTTAAGAATTATATAGTTTTGGAAAAAGGATAACACGCAGACTGTGTGACAACCCGTCGCGTCAGACAAAGCTGCGGGAATCAAACCCACAACCAAAGTGCGACTGTTATTTATCACCTACCACGGGACTACGTGAAGTCCCTGGTTAGTTTGACTAATTGTTTTTAGTTAGATGATTTTAGTAATCCAGATTAAGTTTATTTTTTCTTATCTATGGAAATGATTAACCTATCATGGAGGATATGTGATTAGGTTAATTACTTTTCAATATGATAATTTTAGAGCAACTGATGTTATTTGAGGATAAAAGTTAATTTTTACCTTGGAAGACTATGTGATTAAATCCTTAAAATATTTGGGTTTCAATCATAGTTTGGTTTACTTTGAAGAATCTTATGGAAAATTGTTTATCGAATGGTCTTCGTTGAACTTTGGGTTTTTTTTGGACAAATTTTGGAGATTAAGAATAGATTTTATTTTTATAAAGGATTATACTTTTGTGGATTATCTGATCTCATACTAAAAATTTTGGATTTGGATTTTGTCTGAAGACATGGGAAATATATAGTTCTCTTTTGTGGATTAGGTGATTCTAAAGAAGTTGATAATAGTACTCTTAATGCGAACAAGTCTTCCTAAATACTCATCTTTTGGAGAAACTATGAGTTTGATTAAGGAATCTAGTAAAAGATGAAAGTCTACGTGACAAGTAAGTATGTTTCATTATGATTTAGTTAAGCTCAAAAATAAATTTCTCAATGAAGAGTAACTTAAAACAAAAAATTTGTTTGTTAACTTTTCCTACTGGGGAATCTAATACCGTTTAACCCATCCCAAGTTTGTGATTTTCTTATGGTTAACTTTCTCCTAGACATGTTTACTATCACTCTCCATCAGAACATGACCCTTTGTTTTCTCCTCCATATCCATATTTTCCTACATGGAATCCTAGTATGGGTTTACTCGGGTGACCTTTGTACTTCTCTTTCTTTATTTTAAAGTGATTGTTTTACTCACTCTTGTTCCGATGTGGGATTTTCAATGAAGTTTCCAAGCCCAATTTCATAATTGTGAGGACGAAATTTCCAAATAGGGGGGAAGGATGTAGCACCACAGGTAAATAAAAATATGAAATTTTCACATTTATCCATATTTGTGAATAAAATATTAATATTACTTTAAAGGGGACACCATGCTCGATGGCATACCCAATACGCAACAATGAGTTTCTTGGGAATCTTACGTTGCACTCTAATATAAAATAATATTATTTTAAATGGTAGTTAATGCCTAGCTGTTGTAATAGCGGGACTAAACAGAACTAACTACAAAATGATTATTTATGTTTCTCAAATATTTTTACTTTTTACAATAAATTCTAGAGGATTAAAAATTCGAATGAATCCAATTTTAAGCGTAAACATTCTAATAATCTTTAAAAGGTTGATTAACCGCCTTTTGATGGAGAACCTCTTTTAAATACACTTTTTGACAATTTTTTGTGTTATATTTGACAATATAATATTCTTCTTTAGAATCGGGACATCAAAATTTACATTTTGTAAATTTTTGGTATTTTTCTCATAAAGTTCATTTTTTAATGAATAGTGAAAAATGTTGTATTTTAATTCAAAACCACTTTTTAATCTAATTTATTTATATGATTAGATTATCTATTGAATTGGTTTTAAAGTAAAATTAGAATATATGTTTTCCATTTAATCCAATAGTGGTCGTTGGAATTAATTTCATCTTGAAATTGGAATTAAACAAGTGTTAATCTTTTGATACTTATTGTTTCATAAAAACATGCTATTTGCTCTGACAACGGGAATTAATTATTAAATTAATTAATGTAACTTATATGTTTTAAATTTTGTAAGATCGACATAATTTTTGAATTCGGAATATCAAATACAGCTTAGGGTGAATTTTCGGTATTTTTCTAGAAATCTTCATTTTTATGAATAGTGAAACCACTAAGTGGTACTTAAAAAACTGAATTTTCATTTAAATGAAATTTGACCACCTCTGTGTTTTGAATTTCAAAAATCTGACATACATGGTTTTCATTAAGAATTAAAATTTGGTTCACTGGGATTAAAATATTTTTTTTGGTGAATAGTAACTTTTAAGTTTTAATCGCGATTAGAGGTAATTAGTGTAGTTTATGGTAAAAATAATGTTTTAATAATATGAAATGACCTAGACACATGTCCTACCCTCATTTTATGAGTCATGTCCGACCATGAAAATCCATGGGTCAACATGGGGACCCCATGGAGCCACTTCGATTGGAAAATGACATAAATACCTTTTTATTTAAAGTTAAAATTAAAATGTCACAAACATGAGTTGTTTTACTAAAACAATTTTTAAATGGGGTTATACAAGTAATATTTTGACTATAAATATTTATTATAAATATAAAATGATTTCATACATGATGATATGTTTTTTATAATTTTTAGATATTAAATAAATTAAATTATTTATGACATCATGATGATGCAGCGATTACCTCATTAATAAGGGATTTAAATAAAATAAAAAGATAATGTTAAAACTATAACATAAAATTGTCACAAACATATTGGATGGGTTTATTTCGAAACCTTATCACCTTATCCTCGAAATATATCCTTTTGGGACCTTTTAAATCCGAAAATCATTTTATAATAAAGTAAAATTTTATAACTTTCCAAGAGTGCCCCTCCTCTCCTCTTATAAAAGGCTCCCACCTCTACCACCTTACACACACCTCTCAAAACTTTGGATCAGCCAACCCCTGCACATTTCATCTCTCCACATCCATCTATTCATAATTGAATCCTCGCTTTGGGAAGAATCCTTTACAAGTAAGCCTTTTATCTCAAATCAAAGAGAGTTACCTGATTTAAAGGTAATGCTTCCCTTGTGTTCTTTTGTTTTATTTTTCTTCTCCAAACCCCTAAACTCTTTTTATTACCAATTTTTGTAACAAAATAATTATCTTAAATATACTAGAATTTTTTTATAAGAATTATTCTAGCTACACTTTCACACACCTCCGTCTAATGGTTAAAGAACATATTGTTTCTGTGATGGCGAATTACTCCCTCACGAAACGATGATTGTTCAATATTATTTTAACACCTTAAAAGGTGGCCATTAAGATGTCACTATATTTATATATGATAGATAATATGTTTATGTTTTCCATAAGCTTCTGTATTTTTCATTTATGGAATACCTTTATGGTTTCCATTATGGGTAAACACGATATCTTCATTTTCGGAAGTGCGGACTACCGCGCACTCAAAGTGATTTGATTCGTTAATGCCATATGTGGGACGTATAAAGAATGGAATTAATGGTATTACATATGATATACCACTGGAATTATAATATAATTTTATATCATTATAATTTAATTCCATTTAATACAAAAAAAATGAAATGAAAGGTGTGTTCATGCGTACGTACGACTTACCGTCTCCATGAACGGTACATTTCATTTAATATCTCCAAATGTTATGTACTATTATAAGTACATATATATAATCTATATATATGTAATATATTACATATAAATTAATGATATCATTCTGGAATCATAATATATATATCTCTCATTTTTTTTAATTCCACTAATATGTCAAAAAAAGAAAGTAGCGTTCATGCGTACGTACGGCCTACCGTCTCCATGAACGGTGCTTTTAATTTTTTATCTCCAAATGCTATGGAATAGTTTAAAATGAATATATACTGGATATATATGATAGTTAAAACATCAATAATATTCTGGAGATGATGTACCTATAACTACATGGAAAATTCTTTTCCAACAAGTTCAATTTTTACTCATGTACTGAACGTCGACAAAAACGTCTGAGATGAACTCACTTTATTAACCAATTATTATAACATTATAATATGTGATATGAACTGAATAATAATATTTAAAGTATTTCCTTATGAAATTATAAATTGACCAAATTATATTATTCAGGAGATTAAAGAACAATCGAGTCATGTCGGACACGAGGTAAGGGAATCCTACCTATCTCTTTCTTTGCAAGTACTCTCTTTTATGTCATTTCTTTTATGCTCCATGTTATTATGTTAGAGGATGTTTTTTATATTCCTCTTTCTTTACTTTTTATGTTCATGTGATTAGAGACCCTATTTGATCCCATCAATCCATTTTTCGATGTTTTATGTGGCGCCGTTAGGCAGCCGAATTTTCATAAGGGGATTCTCATCTCACTTTTTGTTCCCGTGAGATTCATGCTACATTGGCCACTATTTACTTTTTTTGTGGTGTATGTACTGACCATTATTTTAATATTAGTATAATATACTCTCATTTTTGGGTAGTTACATCTTCATTGTATGACACTTCTTTCATGGAGTGTACGTTTTGAAAGTTTCCCAAATCGGTAAGGGAACCTTTCACACTCCTCTTTTAAAAAAACTTATTTTGTTATGTCTTTTAATTTACATCTTTTTATGTTGGGATATGTTCTTATATATCCTTATTGATGTAAATTTTATGTCCAAGTGATTATATACCATTTTCTCTCCCATAAACTAATTTTATGAATTTTAAAGTGACGCCGTTAGGCTGTCGAATTTTACCAAGGGAACTTCATAACCCAATTTCGATTTCCTTGGGTTCAACATGTAGTTATTGAATATGTTATCTTTTGAATATGTGTGAATGAAATTTTATTGTTTTACACTTTATATCCACTTATAATGTGTGTATTTATGTTTTCCAGACATAATTATGAGAGTGATTCATCCTTAATTTAAGGATACCTTCTTTATAAGGGATTTTATCTCATTTTACATTTCTATTGAGACTTCATTGTTGTTATGCACCAATTCACTCTTATATGGTGTATATACTGTCCTTTGGTATATTATATCATGAATCCCTTTATTCTCATGATATTATAAGGTTATTATTAAATTTTATTCCTCAATTATTGTATTCAAGTGTCTCTCATTTTGATAAAAACCCTTTAACTAAAATATCGTTTTAAATGTTTTAATGATTTATTCTTATAAATATTTCTCATTAATATCCATGTTTTCAAAATGGTTTCAAGGATTTATTTATCTGGATATTAATGGTGTAAATTGTTAAAATCTTTAAAGTGGTATGGGACACATTGATTAAAAAATTTCTTAATTAAATGTTTTAAATGGTTTTGAAAATGGTTTTTAGAATGGATTCAATACTTCAATATCTAAAAATGATATATGGTTATTTCAATGTGGGAATGTTATCTTTCCTTTATGCTTAAGTTATGTGCTATGATTATGTTATGGTTCTTGGTCATTGTTATGAAGATGGGTGGTTTCGTGATAAATTAAGGGCGGGTGAGCCCGATATAGCTCTCCAATGCATTGGGTAAGGCAAAGGGGTTAAACGTTAAGGTTTCTCTGAAGAGATTTAGGGGATATACTGTGATGGGTATTCCAAACGTAACAAAGAGGGTTACTCCCTAGGTAATAATGTTATGAATGCCTCAAGTTACCTTTATGTCTTATGATTTCTATGATTTATTCATGATTCGATGAGGTATGTTAAAATGCTTATGTTTTATGAGTAAATTATGTTTTCATACATGGACTAATGTTTTCATTTCATAATTTTATATCCCTTACTGAGCTTTTTATGCTCATCCCATGTTTTTGAAATGTTTTTAACAGGTCAAGGGAAAGGTTCATGATATGTTGATAGTGTCAAGGAAGTGTCAAGAAAGAATCCATGTTTTATTTTAAATATGTTTCCGTTGATGGAAAAAAAAACTAATACTATCTTTTATGTAACCACTTTTTTTAAATGTGCAATGTAATTCATGATTTATGATCTAATTCTCTAAAACTCTGAACCTGAAAAGATCCTCAATGTGAATTATTAATTTATTTCAATATTAAGTAAGGTTTAAGGTCGGGTCCTTACATAACACATGTAAAATCCAGAAATAATAATTTAAGATTAAAATATATGGGTATTAATATAGAATTAACATGAATCTTCCTCAAATAATAATTTAACAAAATTCAATTTTTTTTATTTAACATACAATTGGAAGAGAATACGTCTAGTCTTTTATAACATTTGGATTAAAAGTGCATGAATTAGAGAACATGAAATATAACATTATTTTACATTAAAAATATAGATATGTCAACAAGGCCGTATAAACACCATATAAATTAAAATAGGAGAATTATATATAATATGTCACAAAGAAGGTAATTTGAGATGAAAACCACTCACCTAGAAGTTTCTCTTGGTCAAACATTATCCAAATAAGTTTATAATAATTTTAGGATTAATATTCCTTTAAAAACATTTTTAACAATAATTTTCCTTAAAACTAAAAATTTATCATTTATTATTACCAATATATTAACTATTTAATAATAAAAATAATACTCACTTGGGAACAATTTTTCTTTCCCAACCTAAAAATACATGAATATATTAACTATTTACTTATTATTACATGAATTTCACCAAAATTTTGGATTCATTAAAATATTTTCTCTTATAGTTTATGGTATTTTACTATGTGAATTATAACCCTTTTATTTTCAAAATTCATTTCATTATAAAATCAGTTTAAGATTTAATATATTTTAATTTATATAATATTGTATTGTAATAAGGAACCATTCACTTTTGTTTGGTGTTGCTTGTATCACAAGATATCGAACATGACTGATTTATTGAAAGGGTATCACATAGTAAAATCATGGTGTGTTACACTCTATAGACCATAAAACAATTTAACCCATAAAACTACATTTCAATAAAAAAATAAAGGTTTCTTAATTCTCATTATATCCTTAGGCTCCCCTGTTTCTTCTTTAATTTTATGTTCCCTACCGAGAACATCATCAAAGTGAGTGGTCTTGTTTTGTAGTACTTTATCTATAAGATAAAAGATTTCTAACAGTTTTTCCTCAGAAGAGACATCTTGATCATGATATGAAAAATCTATGTCTTGTTCATGTTAATGGTTTAACATGTACTACATAATAAAGTACATATGGAATACATAAATCACATGAAAATGGTTTATTATAAGTTTAATAATATATGATAAAATCCTCATAAGTCCATGAATTTTGAAAGTAAAAATATATCTAAGGACCAAAATTCCCCAGTTTCAAAATATCATAACACTTTTATATGGTGATATTAAATGTAATACATTATATCTTACTAAAAAATACAATGTTCATTAATTATTATCAATTTTTCTATCATATCATCTCTGTAAATATTTAATGTGCTATAAATGGATCGAATATTGTTTAACATTTCTTGAGAAAGATCAAACACCAACATCTTACGTTATCCATCTTCTTACCAACGCATTATAGTTATTCTCTACTTATCTTATATATATCCTCATATAATTTCATTTGAATTATATAATGAAACATTTTGTTTTATGAAAACTATACCTAGGAATTTTATTAATCTCTACATCCATTGAATGAGGGAAACCCCATGTACTCAGGGAAGTATTGATGTTATTATTGTTTTCTATTACGATTGGATGTTATTTCACATCGAGTGATGCACTTTTTGTGTGATGTGGTCACTATTTCTGATATTTTTTCAGATTTAAATCATGGATAGTAATGTAACATATGTTAATAATTCTTGCATATGTCTATGATCTTAGAAATTATTGTGACATTCATAATTTTTAGGAACTCATAAAAAAGAAGGTATTGGGTAATTTTTTAAATTGAAATGTTTTTAAATTCCTTATGTAATTGAACCGAAAATGTTTCCTGATATCGGATTGAAAATTTTAAAATGATGAAAAAGAATGAAAATGGGTGACTAATGAGAAAATTTAATAATGATCATGTGTTTACCAGTTTCTAACCTAGACCGAGATGAGGGTTTATTAAGGGTATTTATAGAACCTCGATTTTGAACGAGGGGTAGGGTTTGTGGGAATTACTTGTTATTGATTATTGAGAACCCCACTTATATAAATATGTTATTTTCATGTTATATTTCATAAGATGTGTTTTTTTGAGTTCTAGATATATTCCTCCATGAACGCGCTTGTTATGAGGATGAAAATAGGATGTTGGTGGGGATGGTGCACCAGTAATGGAACATAAGTCACCAATATTTCATGGTGAGGAAGAAAGATAGAAGTTATATGATAAAATTTATCATTTTATATAGTTTAGGGAACAATACCTTGGGAGAGAATAAAGATTATTTATCATTATACATGGGAGTTTTAGTTGTAGAAACGGTTGATGTCAACCGAAGAGGGTGGGCATGAGGCAGCTAGGTTCTGGATTTAGTCCATCCATTCTATACATGACCACTTAGATATTCTTATTGAGAAGTGAGTACAACTATCTACCTATATTTTATGTTATTAAAAGAATCATTAGTGGGGAATCCATACTCGAGATGTATATATGTATAATATGGGGTGGAAGGACTTTCAGAATAAGTTAATTAATCTATTTTTTCCTAAGACACTTATGCAATATTGAGAGGATGATTTTATGAGGGTGAATGAGCCATTGTTTTGAGATTGTGGGCCAAAGTAGTGGAATGTAGAGTGGTTGGGGGAAGGATCAATTACACAAGATCATACTTGAGTGATCTATCACTAGTGTCGTAGGAATGGAAACTTTTTTAGACATTTCTATTGATAACTATTAGAGTTAATAGCCTATGGAATAAAGGGGGAATCTATAAATTTTCTATGAGAATCCAAAACACATGGGTAATGATAGAGGTGCTAGATTGAAACCGAGTGCATGAGGGAAGAATTGTACACTATACCATTCTGGATGTCATGGGATTACTAGTCATAGTGCTTGAAGTAGTTTACATGGTAAATATAACAATGATCACACACATCAGTAGTGTGGTGAGTCTCAGGGGACCCCCAAAAAACTACAGGGAGGAGGGGAATGATCGTTTCAGGTTGTTTAGCCTACATTTTTGGATATTAAGGCTGTACCATCAGTATTCATAGGAAATATTCTTATAGAAACTATATATTCTACATCATAAGATGATATTGGTATTTCTTATTAATTTATATCTGAAAAACTTTTAAACATGTTGGGTCTTGAAATATAGTTTTTGATTGGAATAATGACAATAGATGCACCATTGGAAGTACAGTCGAGAGAAATCTATTTGTGAAAGTGGTTTTCTCTCATGATTATGGAGTATTGTTTCAATTGGGATATTTATAACCATGATATGTTTTAATTTTTTTTAATCATGGGTATGGAATGTTTAGTGTCATATTGAGCACACATTGATATCTTCCAAATTATAGTTACTTTTACTTCTCATGAGGGTGATAATTAAATTCTTCGTGCAGAGTGTGATATCATGGAGGGTTATGCTTGGACATTTCATCTACCATTGGGGTATCTTACCACCCATTATGCTAGTCTATCTTTAGATGATATTGGTGTAAATAATCTTTTCATTCCACTTGTAGTGGATGATTTTTTATGTGTTTCTATAAGACATATTGTGGTTTCCACATAAGAGATACGTTGAATTTAAAGTTGAACTCATGTCGAGTGTTGAGAAAATTTATCTCCACCATACTGAATGGATCCAATAGACATTCAAGATCATATGATTCAAATGAAATAGTTTATATATATTGTAGTTATCTATCTGAGTAATTCACCATGGGTATCACTAATTTTTTTTTGTAAGAAGGATAATATGAAACTTTGTATATATGTTAATTATCAAAAGTTGAACACGATTTCTTTGAGGAAACTAAATTCTCTATTGTTTATTGGAAACCTATTTGAATAATAGATAGAAAATTGAGATCTATTCAAGATTGAATTCAAATTAGGGTAGTTATTTTTTAGATTTTGAAAATCTGATATACCACAAATTGATTTCTGAAGTATTTATGGCCTTAATGAGTTTGTTGTTATGTCATTAGTGATGAAAAATGATTTGATAATATTTATGGGCATGTGGAGAAAAATATTCCATCTGTACCTGGATCAGTTTATGAATGTTTTTTTGTTTTTAATCTTGGTGTACTTTATGTCTCATAAAGATCTTTCCCAATATATTGATATTTTCTTGAGCACACTGAGAGGGAATCAAATATGTTCCAAAATATATATGGGTCATTTATATATAGATTAGTTACACTTATTGGGTCACCAAATCTCTGAAGAAGGTAAGTCATTAGACTTATAGAGATTTGAGTTAGTTATTCCTTTCGAGAATCCCAAGTATGTTTTTCACATATGGGGATTTTGGGAACTAGCATGATATTATTGGAGGTTCATCTAGGACAATTAACATTTATATTAACCTCTTTCGATCTTGTAGAAGAAGTGGATAATGTATTAATGACATAGATAATGTGACAATTCTTCCTAGGAGATGAAAAATAATTTGACTATGGCACTAATATTGATCCTACCTGAGTAAGGTGAAGAGTATGTGGTGTTTTTTAACACTTTGGGGATCTGTATTGGAGTAGTGTTGTTATAAAGAGATCAAGATATGGAATATGAGTTTTTTTAGTTGAGGACACATGAATGGATTTAACATATAAATGCCCTCTAGTTAGCTGATGTTGGTCATTTTTTATGTGTTGAAGACATTATCTATTGTGAGAAAAGATCACTGTGTATAATGATCTTAAGATCATAATGTACATATTATTCAATATGATATGAATTCATATAAGTGGATATGGGTTGAGAATATATAGTTATTTGAAATTTATCAATAATATATTATTGATGAAGGAAATAGTGTTAATGATTCATGATGTAGGAAAACTATGACTCTGGAAGTTCATGAGTTGAGTGCTATGTGGAAGATGTTGACATTTCTGGATGAGGTTCATTTTGTGGTTTTGGAGGGAATGGAGAAGATGACTAGCATATCTGTTTTAGTGGAGTATAATTTTTGTGTGAGATCAAGGAAAGGGATTGTAAGGATATTTAATGTTTTTCCTTGAGGTAAATCTTTGAAGATGAACCATAGATTAGAATTAGATCATCAATATTAAGAATTAGGTTGTTGTTTCAACACACATTCTAGAGGATATGATGAATGAATTTAATGCCATGTAGTGGGTGGTGCATCTAGGTCTGACAAAAATGTACCATGACCAATGACAACGGTTTTGGTGACTAGGGGTGGAAAAAGAGATAGTAGGGTTCATGATAAGATTATACACATTTTAACAGGTGAAAGATACAAATCAATGACCTCATGGATTAATACAGTGATTTCCCCCTATGTAATAGAAGTGGGATAACCACAACATGGGTTTCGTAGTGGGAATCCTAATGATTCCTCAGATGAATGTTTATTTTTGGGTGATATTATATCAACCAAAGAATGTGGAGCATTTATTTCCTATAAGGGATATTTCCTGAGTGGATCAATTGAGATACTTATATATCAATGATATATTCTTTATACATGAGGTTATATGGAGTATTATTTTAGACCGTGACCCATTCTTCACATCATACTTCTATATGGTCATTTATAATATGCTTTGTAAATAATTTCTATATAGTACTTATTTCCACCCAAAGATAGATGGGCAGTCAGAACATACTATATAGTTGCTGGAGGTTATGTTTTGACCATGTTTCCTCGATTATGGTAGGTATTGGGAGACGTACCTACCACTAATTGAGTTCTTCAATAACAATAGTAATCATGAAACTATACAGATGGAACCATTCGAGGTTATTTATTATAGGACATGTAGACTATCTCTATGATATATTGTGGTAGGTGAGTCAAAGAAGTTAGGACCCAAGAAAATTTAGGAGACATCATGGGAGATTCATCTAATTCAAAAAATTATGGCTATTTCTCAATATAGGTAGAATTATTATCATTATAGATATCAATAAAAAAATGAGTTTATAGTGGTGGATCACATGTTCCTCTATATTTCTCCAAGATTAGGTGACCATTGGATTAAAAGACAAGGAAATATGGTGTATAGTGTTGTTTGATAGTTTGTTTTTGTCAAAATAATTTGGTTGTGGGTGTACTTATTGTCTCTTTCATAGAGTTTTAGTGATATGGACGATATTTTTAATTTATTGAAACTTTAGTGGAATCACCCCGACCCTTATCATGCGATTGATGTGAATGAGCTTGAGATTATAGCCAATGTGTCCATTAAGGAGCATATGATACTTTTTTTACATCTTAATGATAAAGTATGATGGGAATATTCTATTCCAATAGTATTGATATTTTGGAATCATGGTGGTGTTCAGGAGGAAACATGAGAGAGATAAGGGGATATGCAGGCTTAGAGGACCAATCATTTTACCTCTGAATATTATAGATTCTTGGGAGTATAACATGAGGATGAGCTATTATATAGTGCAGATATTGTAATATCCCAAACTAATCTAGATATTTATCAACCTTGTTATCAGGTACACTTTTTCTTTATTTTGACTATATAATTAATGGCTTTTACACTAAGGATTTTTTGGAAGAGAGTGGATAATTTTGGAATGAAGAGTATAATTTCAATGTTAGTACACTATTTTCCACAATTGTCTAAACCCAAATTGAGGGAATTATAATGTTTGACACCCAATTTGGAAATCCACGGGCCCTCTTAGTAGTAACCATGAGACCCCCCTTTCATAAGTTTCATGGTTATGCAAAATAGCATGCCCCATATAAGAAACCATGAATGAAGAAAATTATACATATAAAATTAATTAAAAATTTTCAATACCCACATTTATTATCAATAAACACAAAATGTTGACCCTAAACAAATTCCATCAAATTCAAAATTCTTTGAGATGAATTCCAAGGAATTCCATCCTCCGTTCCCAGAAAATAAAAGATCTATTGATGGATCTGAACCGCACCCAATTTTAGATCTATAACATGTTCTTTTTCATGATCATGGTCATTCTACTTCCATTATGGATTTAAGATGGAGGGTGTTCATCCATGACATTGAGGTTTTTAATATAAATTTAATTCTCATAGTATTGAATTCCAATTCTACATATTTGTTCTTTAATCATAATTAGAACCTTTGAAAATTGAATCCTTAGTATAATTTATTAATCAAAAAATTAATTTATGGAATCATGGAATTGATTAATTTTATTTCCACGTGATTATGAAATGAGTTGAACATGGGAAAATTAGTTTTTTGTAATGTTTATTATGGAATTGGATGAATTAGATTAATTAATTCGATAATTATATATAGTATTTTTGTGATTACAAAATTGATTATAAATTTGTATTGTGTTATTGGTCAATTAATATTTTTATGTATTAAACAAAAATGGGAAATATTTGATGGTTGGAGTGAAAATAATGGGTTATATGATTTAAATAATGGATAATATGGTTAATGGTTAAATGTTCACGTTAATAAATGTAATGAAGTATTAAACCAATATTGTTTTGGCAAGTGAAATGGTATCCATTATGTTAAATGTGATAAGAGGATAAATGTTGAATAACCATGTTGAATGTGATAGATATGATATAATTGAGATTAAAAAATACCCGAGTGTGTAAAATGGATCAATTATCCAAATACCCATTTGTTTTAGAGTGACAAACGACTGTGAGACAGGGACTGATGCTCTAAATACCCATAAGTGATTGACTGATATATGAGTCTGGGAAACAAATTAATACCCAAAATACCTATAGGTGGATGATTGATAAATGAGGTTTGATATATGGACTGTTTATCTAAATACTGATAGAGTGCTAGATGTGGAATTCTACGCCCAAAATGGTTGCATTGGACTTGAGTTCCATGTAACTTTTGTATGATCTAAATTGAAATGGATAATGAAATCCCATGTGTTACAATGATTTTTTAAATGAATTTGAGTTATGGTTCAGACTCCATCATGGTATGAAGTGGGTGTTGATGGGTAGGGTATCATTGTGAACCTGGATAAATTATGTGTTTAATTATATGATAATTAAATTAGATAACTATATACACTATGCATTGTACTATATTATTTATATAAATTCATACACTATTAATAAGTTGCTATTTTTTTGACGCTGTTGGTTGTGGCCTACTGAGTTTTATAAACACCCAACTCAGGATACCAAATCAGTACCTCAATTGACATCAGGTTTTAAGGATATTATAAATGAAGGAGACATATTTTATATGGGTGAGTCTATATGGATAATGTTTGGAAAAACTGATGCTGATGTGAAGATCTATTTGGGGGAGTTTTCACTATCTTTGATTTGGGTTCTCACTTAATAGTATAAATACATTTGGAATGACTTTCCTACTTCATTAGTTTTTGATTTTGTATTCTTATCTTTTTCATCTTGTTATGTTGTAATTATTATAGTTATGGTTATATCATTGTATATTTTTTTTCCAATATTGTGATGATTTGATAAAGAATGTACAGTCAACCCATTATCGATATTAGAACCTCGTTTCTAGTAGGTACCCTATAAATTATGGGAATGAACGCAATAGTTCATGTGGCCAACTATCTTGGGGCACCAGTGTGTGGACCCTGGGGCTGAGAAGTCACACCAATGGATATTAGACTAGTGATGGATGAGGAGGCTGTGTAAATGGTTTTGGAGGACACCTATGGAAGGGTAAATACCAATAAAAAAATAACTCACAAGTTATAAATGATAAACTAGAGTGAGTCTCCAAATTAGTGATTCTATTACTCTTATGTTGTAGAGTTGGAATATTGTATACCAAGTAGATCTACTTCCACCATCTCAGTCTCTACAAACGATGTCCCTAAAATAAGAGAATTCAGGCAGTGGACCTTTAGGGACGTGTATTCTAAAAAAGTGTATGGATACTCATCTTCCCATTCATAATTATTTCCATCTTTCCTCAAAATTAGATCTTAAAATGTAAGTAAAAATTATTCAATTATTATATTCTCAAGGATGAGAGGTGGTGATATAAAATAAATTATTATAAATTTATTTCCTACTGAATAATAAAATTTCCACCTAACAATGTCTATATTTTCTTCACCTAACCCTAAATATAATTGGGAAATTTTTGGGTTATGTTGATAGTTGAATCGTGTATTATACTATAGAGAATCAACACCTATATTTGGCTTAGAACCCCTTGGTAATTTCCCCTCTGAAAAAAATCTAGGGTAATATCTTGATGAATAATCCATAGAAGAACCCCTATAATATATAAGATCATCATTACCATGGGTAATGTTTTATTTTGTGTATAACATCTATGATATCCCACCTCATATATGTTAAGATCATTTTGGGATCAATATATAATTTCATATATTCATTCATTTATTTAAAATCAAAATTATAAACTCCAACCCCTAACTATATTTAATATATGATAACTCCCCTACTATTATCCTTGTAGTAATTTAAGTATTTGAAAAGTATTCCCAAAATTAGATAGGATATCCCAAAAAATATTATTATTGGCCTCCTCTCTATCATATAAGGTATTCATTAGATGCATCTCCATGAATTCCACAATTAATTTCACCTAGATATTGATTTACCAATGAATCTCTATATACATTATTTTCTTATAAAGAATATTAATATTATGCAGCATGATTTTTGTTTCAAGATTAATATTCTCATTTAAAAATACTATGGTTCAAAACATTTTTTGTGGGGAATACCCACCTTATGAAAAATAGGAAGTGGAATGTGATGTGATGGGTGTGTTTTTGGAAGGTTCATGGGAGGGTTATGGTGGTATAAATGTTTGGTTAAGCTTTTATCATGGAAATTGATGGGTGATTTTTTAATTTTGATTTTAAAAAATCATTTCTTATAGTGATATGTGAAAATGATATATAGGGGATGTAAATGATAAAGGGATATTTACATGAATGATAATGGTTGTATGGAAAGAGAAGTTAGTGTGTATAGGTTTTTAGGGAAATGTTTCACAGCGAAATGGTTAGGGAAGTTAAAGAGAAAAGGGTTTGGGAATAGAGGAAAATTACCAACCTCCATAAAGTGGTGTGAAGAAGAATACTTTGGTACTTTGATTCATGTTTTGTTTTGGGATGAGTGAGGGTTTTTAGTCTTGGGATCTATTATGAATATTATATAATAGAGTCATATGTACGAATTTGGTGAGGGGTGATAATTTAAAACCACTTAAATTCCTCATTTCATAGATGAATACCAGAACATTCTATGACCAGTAAATGGTAAATTGCCTAAATTATATAGGTTTTGATATATTAATCTTCATTCACTACGAAAAATCCATGATAATGTAGCATGATGGTTGATTTTTTGGAAAAAACTACTTGATTTTTCACCATAAGTATCTTTTCATGAATCGCATCTATTTAATCTCAACAAAATTTAATATATCTTAGATATTTACCCATGTAGTTGGGTCATTGTGTGGGGGGTTCCACATGAAAATATAATATATGTATGTGTTATGTCATTTATCCATACATGATGTTATGTATGATGATGTTCTGTAAAAGAAGTTAACACATTATGTGTAGTTCCACATCATCACTTTTCATGTTGAGACCTAACTCAAACACTCTAAATATTTCTCTTACATGATTAGTTTTATTTTACGTTGTCATTAAGGGAGTCTTGGGGGAGGGGTGTTATACGTAGAGTCAATAAATATATTAAAACTCATATCCTATACTAATAGAGTGAAAAAAAATTAATAAGAGAATTAACTGGGTTTCTAACATGGTTAGTGATTCCCTTTACATCATGAGTAAGACATACCTTTCATCTTATTCAATAAAACATCAATTAAAGAACACACCCTTATTGAAAATCCACAATGTATATATTAAATCTCTACCATTTTACCTTTAACTTTGGTTTATTCCAAATTTTAATTTCCATAGATCCATGTCGGAAGCCTTTATCCACCTCGAAGGGTATTAACCTCCATGACATCAAAATACATTGAAATAATATTAATCATGAGTTAAATAATATTAACTTATCTATATGGGAAAATTTTCAGCATATTATGTGTTTTTCGTTAATGTTCTTAGTCTGATCATTGTAGATCTTTTAATATTTCATAGTAATCTCTTCAACGTTCCTCTTGGTCATACAATTGAATTGGTTTTTTAGCTCATATTTTAGTGAATCTATGATCATTCATCTTAACACCAAAAATATTGACCTTATAGATCCACTAGTTAACAAAAAGGCTTCCCATAAATGATCCTGAATGGGGTCACTGCTATTAGTGATTTATAAAATGTTTCATAAACACATAAATCATCATTTAAACTCTTTTTCCAATCCTCAATACATTATTTGACTTCTATTTTGATATTTTTTGAGTTCCTAGGTTGAATGCTTCATTTTCCCATTGGTTTGGGAATGGTAAGCGGTGCTGGTATGTTATCTTGCACTATAAATTTCAAGATATCCCCCCATCATGTGGTTAATGAATTCTGTACCTAGATCACTAATGATAACTCATGGGGATTACAAACTATGAAAATATATATTCCTTCATGAATATCAGGAACACATTGGGTATGTTGAAAGAATTAGATTCCACTAGTACCCATATTGAAACTCAATCCACACATACTATAATTTACGTGTTACAAAATAATTTGGGAATGTGGCCATGAAATAAATTCATCACACAATGAAAACCATAACCACTTGGATAGTTTATTTATATATCTCATTCCATCTTCCAATAGTTCCATTTCTCTAGAGTTGATTAAATAATTCCACAAAATACCTTTGGATTGTGGTGATGTTTGGGCCAAAAATAATATACTCAATAACATATTTAAAATTATTCTTTCTTTGTTGGGTTTCACTCTAGTTAATGGATATTTAATAAATTAAAACACACTTTAATTTTTTTATTTGGGTATAATCCTCTAAATAAGACCATCCTTGGACTATATAAAGAAAATAATCATTTATTATGTAATTGGTTGCATCAACCATAAATATTTTTCATTGATGATATGAAATGTGAGGATAATAAGTCCTATATTCCATGTAATTTCCAATAACATAAAACCATTTATGGGTTTGAAAATCAACATTAACATGTATTCAAACCAGGAACTGGTCAGTAAAATCCAACTTTTCCTCATTTTCTATGTGTGGTACTAACAAAACATACAATTAGTCTATCAAAACTTTTTTGGATACATTTTTCTTTGATCATAATACCGAAATCCTTCCATAGATTAATATACCAAATTATTCTTAGTTTCACATCACTATTATACAATAAATAGCTCAAGTATGCATGGTTTGAGTAAATAACAACCTTATAAAGGGAAAGATATTATTTAATCATATCAATAGAAAACAGTACTCTAAAAAACTGCTTCTCTATAGTGCCATATTTAATATATTTTTCATTATGTGTGTGGATTTAATAATAGATGGGATAAGAAACATGATCAACATATTTTCCTAGCACAAATTTAATATAAAAATAACTTAAAGTATACAAAAATTTATTTATTTTCTTAATTAGAGAAACAGTAATCATTGGACTATAAGATAAACATAATAACAAAAAAGTATTCTTTCTATGATCCATTAACTTATAATTGAATGTACATCTCTAAAATTTTTATTAATTATCATGAAATGAATGAATAATCTTATAGAAGTTGTCAATATGAGTCCACCTGTCCATGAATGAATTTAATCCCAATCAATTAGTTCATCTCAGGAAGCTCCAATATTGTGATAATATTCACTAAATCAACATCAATTAACTAATTTGAAAATTTTCTTTCAATTATAATGATTCAATATATAATAATGTGTCACTTCACTAGTTATACACCATTCACTTTTCTTTACACCTTCTCAACACTATGTATGGATATCACAACCATACCTAAAATGATCTCCCATGAATAAAAAATTTATTAATAGATATTTTCATTACTTTTTTTCCAAATCATGATATATATGAATCATGATCCTTTAAAATTTAATCAATGAATTGAACTTATGTTGGCATCAAATTCCAATTGTATCTAAAAATATTCCACTTCCGACTATCAGAATCCATCATCCGAATTGGCGGTGCATTCTGATGATGCTAAGTAAGGAGTGCTCAAGTTTCTCTATGTGCATGAAATATTTAGAGGTTCGCAAAAAACCATTACATGACAAATAAAATTTCAATTGGTCACTTAAACGAAGTCCACTCAAAAAGATAAGGTATATGCACACATGTTCTCCACAATACACACAAGAAACCTGATCAGTACATAACACTCTTTCACGCTAGATACAAAATCAAACCACCCAATACATGCACACCCGCCACACAAAAAGGATCTACGATGAAGGAATGTTTCGTAACAGAAATCATTCACACAATCATAGATGATTTCTTATATATGTACATTTCCTCCCCTACTATAGGTTTATCCTCAATAAGATGTTCCACCTCTCTTTTACACGTAATACTAATCATTCATGACATCAGGATATCATTGAACAATCAATGTTGTGATACAATGTTTTAGGTTACTTATGGGTCCTCCATTGAGTGGGCCTATAGTGGTTTAATCTTCATAAAAATTATTTCATCACAAGTTAGGTGAGATCAAATACCCCCCTTGTATGCAATCCTCCAGTTTTATGCACACCCATGACTTTTTACACACACTACTCTCTTGAAATCACCCTATTATATCATGCACATTGTTCTTACATGTTAGCCTCCAATCATATGCTCAAACCTTCTACGAATCTCCATGAGTATCTCGTATGTAAGATCACCATGTTGGAGAATAAATTGCACATATCCCTTATTCCTTTCATGTACATCTTCCATAAAGTCCTCCAAACCTGTGTCCATTGATTTTATAGTCACACATGAGATGTCCCCTACGCCTGTAGCGCATTCATTTCTGTACCAATTTCTTCCCATCATATGAATGATAATTCCACTTACTTCTAAGAATAATCTCAGTAATATGGAACTCATGATAGACTAATAAAATACACCATTGGAACATAGAATTGATGAATAATTTCCCACCCAATGGTGTATGATCTGAGGTTATATAAGCCCAACGGGTGAGGTGTGAGTCCCCGACGTCTACGCTGCCTAACCTAAAACTTCATGGAACTAATGTCCTCAACACATGATGAAAAATATATTATATCCTCACAAAATTCACATCGGATGACCCATGTATGTCCATCTTGGGATGTCACCTCTTTCCACCATGGTGTCCATGCCACCCTAGGAGGGGTACAAGCCACCCTTAATGGTGTACAAGCCACCCCAAAGGGTAGCTTCCATGCATAAGCCCCAAACACCCAATGTAAAACGTATAGGATGCTCCTTGTATGGATAGTAGGGAATGAGATCCTACAAAAATGGAGTGAGATCCTTCTCATACGGAATTACATACTCATGGGGAAGCTTCCATGAATAATCCTCACACCATTTTTCTTGGTCGCATATTTCACGACATGCCCGTTGGGTTTGGTGCTTCCTATTGTTTCTCGCACCGAACCTAGATCACAATGACAAAGTGATTTGTAGTGATAATGATATAGAGACTACAAAAATATGGTAATCCATCATGGAATAAGCCCCTATCTCCACCATCTAATGGGAATACTTTTTATCTAATTCCAGACCACACATGCTCTATGGGACATTTTCACATGTAATCCTCAATCTAAACCGATAAAATGGGCCTCCTATTTAGGTTTAAGTCCCAATACTTCTAAAAAATGTGGGATTTGATTCATGGAATACATTGATACCTAGGAAGACTACTGTAGGTCCAAAATCAGCATCCAATACTCCACATGAAATCTAACACTCCACCCAGCATCCAACACTCCACCCATCATCCAACACTCCACCCAGAATCCAATACTCCACTCAGAAACCAACTATCCTAGTAGTATACAACACTCCATCCACCCAATCAACTAAATTTATATCCACTCATATTTTATTTTCCCCTGCATATCTGGGTAATATAATTCCACCACCCATAGGTCACACCCCCTCCGGGTCCATTTGGGAAGTTTCCACACGTAAGCCCTGTCCATTTCGTCCCTACACCGAGTAGAACTTGAGAATCTCCCAACAATACACCAGAAATCAACCAACCAAGAGAAATACTCTTTTTATGGAATCTTCCATTTGTAATCCCAAAACCATCCCTCACCGACTCTCATTTGGAGAAGTTTGCATCCAAACCGTATGATGTTTAACTATATGGACCGGTCCTATCACATGATCATAAACTATGGCATCAAAATATGTTGATTTTGGATCACTTAATTCTATGTATAGTACATAGGATGCCTCATTGAGGTTCAATACTGACCAATGGTTAACTAAAAAATTCCCTCCCCTAGACATACCATCAGGATCCACCCCAATGGGGTGTGTTGAGAAATCAAATACATCTCCAAATGATGTAAAACTCATGAAACAAACCCTATGATACCTTCCACATTATAAACATGGTATTCCCAAGGTGAATTTGTTTAAATATATATTCCTAAGGAATCATCTAAGTCATTTTGAAACATTGGATGTTTGAGGTTAAATCCTTGGGAGATAGGCCTTCGATATCAGATACCTCATGATAAACACAAGGATTCATTGAGTTGCATGTCTAAATATTCATCCATGGGATTATATCCATTTATAAAGAATACAATTGACATATATTCCTTGTGATAAACATTCGAGTGGTGCCCAACATGACTAATATCATAATTAAAGGTTGTTTCCCTGTAAATACCCACTAAAATTTCAAGACAAAAATTGTGTAATTAACTGGAATCTACCAAGTGACGACACTTGGAATGAGTTCCAAAAAATGAATTAACTCTTTGAGGGTGACCCAGATAAGAAAAAGTGTTCCTAAGAGGAATCCATGAAAAGAAAAACTGACATCACATCACCCTATTTTGATTATGAACCCAACATCACCATTGAAAGTGACGAATTCCACCTGCCATTGGATAACAGGAATGTGGCGCAATACATAATGTAACACCAATGCACAAGAAGAACTATGTTGTGGAATATTCTTGAGAAAGAATCTGATATAGAAATGGTGAACCAGAAATGAATCGTTTCACTTTTATCTATGTTAATTAGCCATGTTGGTCGTCATATCAGGGATTGGTGTTCGACATGAAACCCTTCTTCTCAATATGGGGCTTAGTAACATTCGAGTAATCAACAGATTATAATTTTAGCAGATCTCACTATTTGATACTAGGATCCAATATAAATATAGTGGGACGGGTATAGAGGTAACCATAAATTAGGGTGGTAAAACATTATGCATTCCAGTTTGGGATGTTGTTACTACGGATCTCTCTCTCTCTCTTAATATAAATGATTGGATGATTCATGGGCATTGGTCATTGATTTCCTTGGATCCATATTGATAAATAAATCTTTTTTATTTTTTTGGACACAATTTTACACACTGAGATTTTGTGAAATATATATATTTTGAATTAATTTAATCTTTTTTATATTTTTTATTTTAGACAACACTGGATATAGATTTTTTATATGAAGTCACTATGATTGGATTGTGTGATAAGTAACACCAAGTTAATATTGAACTACATGAAACACATTTATTATCATATGATACATGAAACAATATATTTTTGTGTTATTACCAAATATATTGTGTCCCTTAAATACCATGTGTTATATGAAAGGGAGAGTTTTACCAAACTATAATATACAATTAAGATTGTTACTAAAATATTATTATAGCTACCACCTATCCATTGGAATGGAATATATTAATAATATTAAATAAATTGTGCAAATATTATTTAAAAACATATATAAAATGAATGATTTGGTTATAAATTATTATATGTGAATGATCAAACCGTTAGAAAATAATGAAATTATTTTTATAAGAAAAACATTTTTCAATATACAGTAAAAATTTTATCTCAAAAAATTAAGAAATGAAATTTTATTTAATGTATTAATATAAAATTTATATATTAAATTTTCAATCTATTTTTATCTAGAGACTTCGAATATAGTTGATAGGAATAAGATAAATATAAATTCAATTTTATAAATAAAAATATATATTATTCTAAAATTAAATTTTACCATTTTTAATGGAAAAACCATTTTAATATTATTTTTTACAATTTTACAATTTTATTTCACAAAATATTAATATTTATATAAAAATTTAAATAGGATGAATTTTTTTTATTATTCTGGGAAGTTTCATATTTTGATGATCAATGAAAAACATTGAATTTTAGTTCACATATGTCTTTTCATCTAATTTAATTATATAGTTAAATTATATTTTAATTTATTTTTTAATTATAATTATAAAAATTATACATAAATTAATATAATTTAGTTCATTGTAACCAACTTAAAATTGAAAATAGATATAAAAACATTTCATTCTTTTGGACCATTTCTCTTAAAAACTGTGTGTCTCATCCCATTTGTGGGATTAATGTTAAATTATTTTCCTCCAATTATTAGATAAGATTTTGAAAAAATAGATTCAACATTCAGAATAATCATAATTTATAATTTATAATAATATAAATGTATTTTTTTACCAAAGTAATTATTTTATGTTATTTTAAATTAATCACAACGATTAAGGAGAAAATGGATTTACTTAGTGGTTAAAATTAAACATAAAGTGCCATATTACCTAAAAACATGTCAAATCCATTGGATATCCATATATCGACCAATTACCTTATTTTATATAAAATTTATAATTAGTGGAGAAACGTGATGTAAGGGATACTGCTCAATAGTTTTTAACTTTTTATATTTACACGAATGAAACTCATACTCTACTATAAAAGGGAACTCACCTCCTCACTTGATCACATCACTCAAGACACATTGGATTAAGAAAAAACATTCCAAAATATCATAAAAAATCCTTCCATTTATCATATATGTATCCCTTTGGGTAGAATTACAACAACTAAATCCATTTGTTTAATACCAACTGGAGTTACCAAAAGTAGATGTAACATCCTTCCACAAGCTATTATGTTTTATTTTAATTCTACAGCCCCTAAGATCATATTATTACACGATTGTATAATAAACTATGTATCTTAATTATGAATATATATTTTTCTTATGAGGGTTCAACATACACATTCACACACTTCAATCTAATGGGTAACCAACTTACCATTCCTGTATGCAGCACAATACTATCTCTCGACAAGATGGTGTTCGTTCTTCCATTACCACCTCTCATGGGAGGTAATTATGATAGAAAATATATTATTATGTGATTTATATGTTATCTATGATTTCCTTATTCTTCTGGAATTATTATATAAATCAAACATTCATGATTTACATCTTGTGTAAAAATGATAACTTCATTTGTGGATGTATGGACTACCACCTCCTCAAAGCGATGTGATTCATTCAAACATTATACGAAAAATATTAATGTTTTATTTAGTGAAATTATATGATATATGTTATATAATAATTAATATATAATTATATTTAATGTATATATACATATATTTAATTTAAATTCTTTGTTTCAATATAGTAATATAACTGAAGCATTGTTCTTGTGTACGTACGACCTACCATCACCATGACCAATGTATTCTACTTCATATATATATGTATTATATTATTATAAATACATATATGTTGAATATAAATTATATTTATATATTTTTTAACATTATTGAAATAATTAATTCATGATCTAAGTATAAGTATCAAGAATAGAAATCCCAATCATACATGAAAAAACAAAGAAGATGTTACCCAAAATATAATATTAACATGGAGTTTTTAATAAACACGTAATATAAATTCATAACCATATAAAACATGGTATTATATGAAATATTTTTATTTTTTAGATCTATAATAAACATATAGTTTTTATATATTAGGTTTGAACATGTATGAAGAATGTCAAGTCATAAGTTAAGTGTTTTCTCATCTCATTTTTTTAATGATACTTATTTCATATTGACCACTAATTTAATTTTTTTGGTGTAAATACTATCCATGAATGTATTATATGATTTTTATTCTTAAATTTATGGTTATATATATAATTTTTATTATATTTCATTCATGGGGTTTATGACTAAAATTTATCATATTAGTAAAGTAATTTTGTCTCAGTTTTCCTTATTTGAGAAACATTCCATGAAATGCACCTATATATTTATATGGAATGTATATAATTCACTTGGACATGTTATATCCTGAATATTCATATATTAATGATATTTTAAGCATCATTTTATGTTATTATTTAAATATTATTATGATTCAATGTTACCAATGTTGTAACGATTTAATGCTTCAATCTCAATGTCATCAATATTATTTTTGATTATGCTTATATGGATGAAATATTGCGTTTCATATCTCAATAACTCTCTATAAATTTCTAATCTTATGGTTATCCACGATATATACATGTATTGGTACCATATTTTGACTATGTTGTAATTATGATAATAAATAATTATATATATATATATATATATATATATATTTCTTTTTTTCTCTCTTTGGTCATAGATTTGTTTTATTCACAAAATAATGTTTTCTAAAAAAAGGTTTTTAATTTTTTTTCTTTTTTAAAGAGATTTGAAATTTTTTTTCAAATCAACTTTTACATGTTTCAAAATATATTTTCAATGAAAATGTTTTTCAAAATTTTTTTAAGTTTCTTTTATATGTTTTCAACGAAAATGGGTTTCAAGATATTTTTAAACATACTTTATAGGTTTTCAAGGATAATGGTTTTAAAAATGTTTTCAAGTTTCCACAATTAGATTTAAAGGTTATTTTCAAATATTATGGTTTTAAAAAGTATTTATGTTTCAAAATTAATTTTTTAAAGAATAAAGGATATTTTTCTGAAGAAATTTGTTTCATGATTTTAAAGATATTTTTTCCAAATTTATTTTAAAATAAAAAGATATTGAGGAAGATTTACACCATAAAAAGTGATTTTCAAAAAAATCTTATAAACAAATCAATGATATCATTCAAAGTACTTATCCATTTAGGATTACAACAGTTTATATAGTTTTTTATTTTCTCGGGATACGATCTAAGGACACCATTATCATTCATTCCCTGAATTTTTTTATTTTTAAGATGCCATGTTGTTTATGAAACCTATTTATCATCCATAGGTTATCCCATGATAAATATTTTATGAAACCAACTCCATTTTGTGGGTTTTTATTTGATGAAATTATTATGAAACATTTATCATTACATAGGGTATGATATGTTTCCATTTTTATGATAACAATTTCATTTCATGGGTAATCATATGATACCTATGAAACCCATATTATTTTTTGGATCCTGATATGATGAATGTTTTATTAACTTGTGGAAAATATATGTATGATTTTATTATTTGATGGGTGGGTCTATATCTCCCTCTAATTAATTGGGTAATTATTTAAATCTCATGATATAATGATAGGAAACAATTAAAAAATAATGATCCATATAGGGAAATATTTATACCGTTATCTAAAATATAGAATAGGTGTTTCATGGTCTACTATCGAAAGACTGGAAAACCTAATCCCTTAAAAGGAAAAGATTGTGACTAGGGATGGTGGTGTGTTCCATACAGTAGGTTTAGTCCCCTTAATGTTCCCTAATATGTATTCTCAATGAGGCTTAACTTTTAGATAATTATTTTTATTCATGAAACTAATTTAAAGTTCATAATGTTATTTGTGGTCCTGGTTTCATGTCCAAAAGTGTATGTGAGGATTTTATTTCCTTTTATTCACTAAATGAGTGAACCTTTTTATATTTACACATATTCACAATCTTATATACTAATGTTTATTTCTAATGTATATGGATTATGCCTATGCAATGCTCATTTGAGTTATGCTCATTAACATCATCATTATTCATGTCATATCAAAATTTCAATCATTATTCTATGACACTTGATTAAGATATTTGATATCTAGGGTATGATCTTCTAATTTTATGATAATGTTCTCAGACCCATATTCTCTTTTTATGCTTACATATCTCACTTGATTACCCTTACTATGAATCTAATCTCACCTATTTGTTACATTTAATTTACCTTGGATATGAAGAATGGTTTTATCTAGAGGAATAAAGGGTATGATCTTCAATGGATATGTTTATGATCTTTCTCCACATTATAATATTATGTTTCTAGGTTTCCAAAAACACTAAAATATTAGAGTCCCCGTGATGTATTTTTTTAATATACAAAATATTCATATAAAACGATCTAATATCCATTTATGTTAAACATGGGTCTATATAGTTGGTATTACTAGAAATGCATATTCAAAATTTGTAAAGTAGTATGATAAAAGTTTAGTGAGATCCATTGGTATATTTATTCGGATATGTCTAGGGATATCTCTAAGGATATGTCTATGGGTGAGTTAATGTTTAAGAAGATGAACATGGATTTTAATTTTCGTAAAGGATATATTGATTGGTTTCCCAGAAATTCATCCATTTCAAGATAATACAAGGTCATTTGGCTCTATAATAGATTTACATATGTGTAATAACCGTAAAAACACCAAAATCATCTAGACTCGATCGGGAATTGGTGTTTGACAATAGTCATTATTGCATGCCTAGTTTAAAACTCTAGAAGGTGTTATTTCAGAAATAAAATATTCTTTAAGAACCTCATATGAATTTAAATAGAATATGAATATGAATAATTTTAGATAAAAATATGGTTTCATAGATTAAATAATTATGTTTCATAATTTAGATATCCAATATGTATTTTGTTTCATGATTATATGGTTTTATTCTACAAAAAGTGCTTCTCACACTATTTTTTATGGTTTTAGTTAATAGAAAGAACAATATGGAACTATGTTAACATTAAATGTTTTAGATGTCTAAATGATGGGAATTATACAAATCATTGTCTGAATTTGAGATCCCATGAATAAAATCTAGAGGTTGGTGTGGGTATTGCTTAAACTTTTGAAGATAAATAGACCACAAATGAAATTTGAAAGGTACGGGATGTTCAAACAATATTGTTTACATTAAAAATAAGAACAATAATTATGTTAGGGATGCGGATTCTTAATACACGATCCATTTTTCATATTCCTGGATAATGGGTATTAATGAATAAGATGATAAAGCTTGAGTAGTGGTCTAAGAATTAATTTTTATCATTGAATTGTATATGTTTGTTAATTCAATGATTATGTTATATGAATCATGAATTATTTAATTATTTTTATAGAATTTTATCATCAATAATTTTCATGAATGAGATAAATGATACTGATTACATAGTAAATTGATTTAATGTTAATGTTACATTAAGGGATGGTAACCCTTAACATGTTCCTGAGGATGATAGAATGATATTTTTTTGGTATAAAGAGATATTGATGTGGATAATGTAAATTGGATAATATTTATGACCACAAATATATTAAAGGTTCAATTGAAAATTTATTATGTGTAGTCATGGATTAAGTCTAAAAATATATTTATTTACGTAATATATCTAGTAATCAATGGAATCAAAAAGCATTAATATTTTCATAAATGATTTATGGTAATTCAGGTTAATACCATGATTCTGGAGAATATATGATGAGGGTATTCACATATATGGAATGTGACAACCCAAAGATAAATTATTATATATTGGGGATCAATGTTAATTTGATTTAGTAACCTTATTCATAAATTTAGATTTTTATATTTTAGAAGGGTTACATGGATTACCATTTATCGAATGGTTTATGTTAAATTTCACATTTTTTTTGAGATTAGAGTATTATATCACCATATGAGTGTTTTTTAATATTGGATAACTTATTTAGATTTTTTTGTGATGATAACTAATGAAACATTGAATTAATTATCATTCTAACTATTGATATTATGATCCATTTAGGCGTTAGGGATAAATATTTCAGCTTTATTTTTTTAGAGTAAGATCTAAAGTGAAAATTATTCAAGACAGAACCGAAGGGTAAGATTATACATATGAAATAGAATGAAATCAAGTATATTTACATATGTTTTTAGATAGAAAAAAATTACTAAAATTGGGGACAAGGACATTGAAAAATAATTATCCTAATACCTTCATTTCTGCTAATTTAATGGTCATATAAATCATTATTGACTTACGACATTGAGTCCCTTAACATTATATTGATAAATAACTTGATTGTGATCAATGATAATTATCAATCCCTATATTTATTTAAACTTTTCATACATATCCCATATTCATTCGAGACTAATATTCTTATAAGTATAAACCTAGTTAAGAGTTACTTTGGGAATCTATAATAGTTAGAACATTCAATTTTTAAAGATTTTCTTGTATTTATTTTTATGATGTGAGATTCAATTAAAGAACAATCATGTTTTAAACCTTTTTTAAACAAGAGTATTTTTTTGTGAGAAATTCATTTATGGGGCGTATAATGTAACACCCTGAGATATTTTTAATTTTTTAAATAAATTTAATCTATTTATTATTTTATATTTCAAACATCACTTAATATATCTTTTTTATATGAAATAACTGAGTTTGCCTTTCATTAACACATCACGAGTTTAATCTTGCACTACACACAACACATATATTATCTTGTGCTACATAAAACACTATGTTCTTATTTTATTACACACAATACCAAGCCCCTTTGATTGATTGTGTTATATAGAATGTTGAGTGTTATCGTACAACAACATACTATTAATAATATTATTAATATATTTTTATTTCCACTACCTTCCTATTAGAATTGACGGTATGAACAATATTAACTAAATTTTAAAAATCTAATTTACACGTGTATATAAAATGAAATATTTGGTTATATAATTGTATAATTTAGTGAAATAAATATTTTTATGTAATGAAATTATTTTTCAAAAAAAATTATTTTTCTATATAAAAACTAAAATTTATCTCAATAAATTAAAAAACCCAATTTTCAATAATTTTTTTAAATAAATTTTATATTTTATTTACTCAATCCATGTTTTTTACTCATCCAATTTATTATATTGGTACAAGATAATATTAAATCCAATTTTATGGATAAAAATATGTATTTTTCAAAAAGGTAATTTTACAAACTTTTAAAGGAGAACCCAATTTAAAATTTATTTTTGACACTTTAATAAATTTCATTTAAAAAAACATCATTGTTTATATAATAATATAAAACTTCACATTAAGAGAAATTTATATTTTTATAAGAATTTTCATTTTTAGATGTATAGTAAAAACATTGATTTTTAATTCAAAACTACTATTTTGTCTAATATATTACTTTAGATACATTAAATTATAATTTTGTTTTAAATTAAAATTAGAATATATATATATATATATATATATAATTTAGTTTATTTGAACTAATTCCACATTGAAATTGGATTTAAAAACATTTAAAACTTTTGGACCTTATTCTCTTTCAAAAAACATGTATTCTCACCTCATCTAGGATATTAAAATTTAGTTAATTTCTAAAAATTATTTGATTATAATTGAGAAACATGGAGTCAATATTTTCAATGAGAATAATGTATAATTTATAGTATCTTCGTTTTAATTTATAAAAAAATTATTAGTGAATGTAATTAAAATTATTTAGAACAATTAATATTAAAATGAGTTTACATAATGGTTAAAAAACAATCATAAAGGGGAAAATGAAATAGAAACTTCATTAAAATAATTTATATTTCCATAATAAGAAAATTTCCCCCATTTCTTCAAAAATTTACAATTATTGTTACACTTGACGTAAGGTACACACCTCAGTATTGTTAAACTTTTTATATTTACATGAATGTCGCTCCCCTTCCATATAAAAAAAAGATGAATCCCCTAGTTTTTTCACACCTCTCATGAAACATTATCTTTGAAAATTCTATCTAAAATTTCCAAAATACATCAATATACTAATCTTATAAGCCTACCTTTGGCAAAAATCCAACCATGTAAGCCCTTTTGTGCAAACCTAGAGGAGTTACCCAGTGTAGAGCTGATGTTTTCCCACAACCTATTCATCATTATTTTCAATATAAAACCCATAATATATTATTATTCCACAATTATATAATAACATCATTATCCTTAATATACAAATATATTTTTACTCATAGTGTTTAACTAAATCTTACACACAATACCATCTACTGGGTAACGATCTTATAATTCATGTGTACATCAGACTGCCACCTCACGAAATAATGTTGTTCGTTCTTCCTTTTCCACCTTTCATGAGAGGAAATTATTATGGAAGACCTATTTTTATGTGATATATATTATATTTATTATTTCATTATTACTATGGAATTATTATATAAAACTTACCTTCCTTATTTCTGTTTTTGTAAATATGATAACTTGTTTTATGGACAAGTGGACTACCGCCTCCTCAAAGAGATGTGATTCATTCACCAATAAGACAGAATGTATTATGGTCAGTTTTAGTGAAATTATATGATATATATGAAAAATAAGTTCATGTTGAATGATATTATACATATGTGTGTGTCATTTAATATCTTTTATTCAAATACAACAATAAAACAGAAACAACATTCCTGTGTATGCATGACCTATTGTGTCCATGAATAGTTTATTTTATTTCATATTTTAATATTTTATAGATTATTATAAATACATATATAGTGAATATTTATAATATTTATATCATGTTTTAAATTCTATAAATAATTAAATCATGGTCTAAGTTACAATATCAAGGATAAAAATCCAAGACATATATAGAAAACAAAATAGATATTACAAAAAACAAAACATTAACATGGAGTTGTTAATAAACAGGTAATAGAATGTCCAAAAAATAATATATGTTATTAAAAATAATATTATTTTTTGTATGATTTATAGTAAACACATATATTTTATACATGATGTTTGAACATGTATGAAGAAATTAAATACTTAAGGTAAGGGATTTCTTATATCACTTTTATTTCTCTGAGACTTATGCCTTATTCAAATTTTTTTTTCATGTATATACTTCAAATTATTTTATTTAGTGATTCTAATACACAAATTTATGGGTATCTACATATCCATTTTATGATATTTGTTTCATGGGTTTTATGGTTCAAATGATAAAAAATTGGTAAAGTAATTTGGTCTCAATATTACTTATTTGAGATATATGACATCTTATTCACCTATATTTTTCATTGGGATGTATATACTTCCCTTTGAAATGATATATCATGAGCCTATTTATTTGTAAGATATTTGAGGATTCATGTAATTTAATTCATTACATAGTTGTATGATTTAATGTTATGAAAGGGGAAATGTTTTTCTAAGACAACCTAACCATTTATCATGATTTTGGATGATTATTAATCCATTGCTGAAATATAATGATCCATATCTCAAAAAAAATCTTGAAATTTCATTTCCCCAAATTATACATGATAAATCCAGTTATTGGTAAAATTTTCTACTTGTTCGTACATTAGATAATTAATAAATCTTTTTAAAAAAACTAAAATTATTTATCACTTCATTTAGAGATTTTTTTTCTATTCATAAAACAATGTTTTCCTAAAAATGTTTTAGAATTTTATTTGGTTTAAAAGTGTTTTAAAATTGTTTTAAAATATTCCTTAACATGTTTTCCAAGAAATATTCAAATAAAATTCTTTTAAAACTGTTTTTAAGCTTCATTTATAATTTTTCATGGAAAATGGTTTTCAAAATGTTTTAATTATTACTTTATATGTTTTCAAGGGAAAAGTTTTCCAAAAGGTTTTCAGGTTTCCATTATAAGATTACAATCACATTTTAAAAGAATATGGTTTTCAACAAATTTTATGTTTCACAAATAATTATTCAAATAAGAATGTATATTTTCTTCATTAAATGTTTAGGTTATATTTAAATATAATTTTATATGTCTCCAAATTTGTTTTCCAAGAAAATGTTTTTGAAGTCCTGTTATGTCTTAAAAATTGATTTTCTTAGAACATTTATTTTCCTTGTGAAATATTCCATGAAATATTTTAATATAAATATGTATCTAAAAATTATTCATTTCATATAATTTATTAATTTTTTTTGGAATATTATCTAAGGAAACAATTCTCATTATTTCAAGGAATAATTTAGGTTTATGATGTCATAGTGTTTAGGAAACCAATTTATCTTTCATGGGTTATACTGTGATAAAAATGTTATGAAACCAAAATGTTTTCCGGTGTTATTATTGTATTATATTTCTATAAAACCAATATATTTTCCTTGGGTAATGATATGATGGAATATTTATGATAACCATTTTAGTCCATGGCTTAGGATATGATGTTTATTAAACCCATCTCTTTTTATGGGTCATGATATGATGAATTTTTTTTATCATTTGGAAAATGTATTTATGTTTTTATAATGTCATGGGTGGTTAATATTTATCCTTCAATTTAATTGTGTAAAAATTTGTATCTCATGAGTTAATCATGGGAATCAAGTCGATGGGCTTGATCCAAAATAGGAAACCAATGTGGCCAGATCCACTATGGGAATATGGTGAAACCCAATCCACTATGGAATGTTGGGTAATCTAAATACTGTTAGTGAAGATAGGGAAACCTCATCCACTCTGGGAATATGGGGAAACCCAATCCAATATGGGAAGAAAGGGTAACCTAATCCCTTATAATGAAAGGACTACGACTGGGGATGGTGGTGTGTCCTTCCAAATAGGTGTAGTTCCCATGAAGTTCCCTACTAGGTTTTGGATATGAGCCTTGATTTCTGGGGAATTATTTTTATGTCTTAACTCAATTACATGTTCAAAATGTTACACATGGACTTGGTTTCATGTACATAAGTTTATGTGGGGGCGGGATTTCAAGGTCTTTACTAAATAAGTGAACCTACTTCAATTTACACATTTTCACAATGTAATAAGATGAAGTTTATTCCATATGTATATAGTTTATACCTGAGCTCTGTTGTCATGACTTATGGTCTTTGAATTCCCAATGATTCATATCTTGTGAACCACCAAACTTTTCTCCATGAAACTTGATTATGATCTTTGTTATAAATGGTATGATCTTATAATGTTATGATCATGTTTTGATACACTAACACTAATGTGTTTCTTACATATATCCCTGATTTAACCTTACTACAATTTTGATGTCAACCCTTTCTTAGGATTCCTTTCCTTAGGTTATGCAGAATGTTTTTGGAGCAGTGTAATAAAGGGGAAGATCATTATGGATGAAAATAAAGTTCCGTGACCAAGTTAAAAGATTAGGTTTCCATGTTTCCAAAGACACTAAAATATCACTATACTTAGGCATGTATTTTTTTAATATGATGTAATATCCATGGATGTTAAGTATGGATTATTATACCCATGCTGCAGGAAACCAACCATGTTGTGCCCATATATGCTGGGAAAGAAGATATATTAATGTGGTAATCAGGCGTGACTCCACCCCTACCACAACTTCAATCATGACTATAGATACTAGGCGCCCACACCCCCACATCACCCTGCATATCATTATGAGGAGGGTGATATACACTCTGGTACATTGGTACGTGTAGGATGGTGTCATTCTCATGAGTGGCAGGGCCTGCCATATCATGGAGGCTTCAGCACATCGATGACATCACTACCCCCAAGGGCCATGCAGGTAAGATACAACTCCTTCTTAAAATAATGAATCACTTCTAGAGTCTCTCTAGTGAATGATCATTTTTCTCACTACCCTATGGGAAGGTGGTGTGGAATATCCATGTCAGCCTGGTTATGACTACTAGCAGGTACCCATCAAGAAGTGTCCCCACCTAGCACCATCTTTATTGGAAATGACTGGTCCTTCATGTTGAATAACATGTGTACTATACATTGGATCTGTCGACCTCAGTCTTAACAATCCACCCACAACATTGGGTGCATGATGATGATAATGCTCAAAAAGGGAATCATCTTTCACAAATCTAGTACATCCATCCACCACTTGCGCAGTCCTTCAGATCCCTACAATCTATGAGTAGTGGACTATCTCCATCAAAATGGGATGGAGACCTTATCTACCCCACATAAAAGGTTGGGTTGTAGTAGTCAATCACTACCACCCCCAATAGCTATTATGGGCCAACATGTGACATTGAGATTCAATAAATAGGCTCTACCTATATGATCTGCAACCAATGTAGTGGTCCTCCAATTCTCACAATCCATATAGAGGCCGACCACATGTTCCCATATGTCAAAGTTGAGGTCCTCCCCAATTCACTGTTGGCTAGAATGGAGGTCCTCATCTTTCCGCTACCACCCGTTGGTATTGATGACCACCCTGTGTTGTACACACTCATCATGAAGCTCCTCATCATGTCCTTCCAAACTTTATAAGATATCCTCCCTTCTCCAACATCAATCAATGTAGAGGACTCCATAATTCATCAACACCTAGTACGGTGGCCCTCCCCATGCTATAACTAGTAATCAGTACATAGGTCCTCCCCATACCACATCCAACAAGATTGGAATTCCGTACCTCTCCATATATGGCCCACATGGAGGCCCCCCATTGTTTCCACTAGATCAATTGGAGTCCTCCATACTCAATCATAAATTAGTGTGAATCTCATCCTCACACCCAAGCCCTTTAGTATAAAGGTTTTCCTTATAATGTTACCATCATATTTTGTTGAGGTCCTCCACATGTTCCCACCAACAAAATTTGAGATCCTCTCTGCTTCATCCACAACTAGTGCGAAGGTTCTCCCTTCTCCAACAACAACAATTATAGAGGCCCTCCCCATATCCCCACCAAAAAAATATAATGTCCTCCTCATTTCACAACGAACTGACATGGTGGTTATCCCCATTCCAAGGAACTTCCTTTCCCTGAAGAACTATCATATAGAAGAAAGGTGAACCACAACCACTAAAGGAAATATTCCAAGGGTGAAAAGTCATTTTATATCCCATTCACCAAAAAAAATTTGAAGTTGAGTTTTCTTTCAATTATAGAACCTTCATCTAAGTCATCTTTACTTGTGTTTGGGATAGGGACAAGACATGTTAGGTTCATCGTCATAGATACTAAGATCCAACGAATTGTCGCTTCTCTTTCAAGGTATATGATGTTGGAGGATGATTTGAATACCTTAAAAGGACTCATAGTGAAAAAACCCCATCATCTCCAGTTTCATTTTCAACCTCAACTCTAGATTAGAGTGATATTTCATGGGATATGATAGAATTTGTGCATATAGTATACCTAGCAATGAATACTGAAGCCGTTGTAGATGAGAACATGGTTAAAACCTAGTTTTTTTTGGAACATAGTGATTTTGTTAGTACATCCCTCAAGAGATGACCCATAGTATGTACTCTTATCAGCTTTCTCAGTGACTCCACAGTTGAACAATCATCCAAAAAAACAATCCATATACATGCCATCATTAGTCTCTTGACAACACAAAACTGAATATTAATCCAACCAAAAGGTGTTCCCTACTTCTGAACAAGAAATCTGGTGGGATACTCCGACTTTGGATTAGTTTTCTATTGTTTTATTACGATACATGACCTCCAAATTCGATATTCCAAATTCCATCACCACAAAATAGGTTGTATGATTTCTCCAAACAATCTAGATGATGCTATTTCTCTTCTATGACCATTAGTTGGTCTACCAATGAATTTTTGACAATATCAATTATATTTATCATCTATGATTCATGGTTGTGTTCGTAGTACTCCAAGATTCTCAACACCCTATGTCACACATCTACAAATGGAATCTCTAATAGGGATGTGTGTAGAACATAAATGTGCCCCATAGAATCATTGTAGATGTGTCTCTACACATCCAGATACGGGGTTGTGGGCAGTACATGCTCTTAATTTCATTCACATCCCTTGGTAGACGTAATTACTCGATGATATTTAGGATATTACTCTATGTATAGTTACAGTGAGAATGGTTTCCCCCAAGATATTCATGGATAGGGACACTAGAAAAAGTTCTGATTGAGGAAATTGACCCCTAGGGTAGTGAAGCATCTATTTCACCCTTAGAAATGTATCATCACATGCCTTAAAAGGTATATTTTTGACCATGGATATCCCTCAAAATATTTTCGGGTCTGTTGAAACACCAATGAGGAAAAGGGACCTGTCAAGCCTTTTGATCATGATTATCTTCTACAGATGATAGAGGTTTATCCACCGATCCCCACCTTTCGTCAACAGGTCACAGATCGGAAGATGATCATTGATGAGGTTCATAATAAGTGGGGCCCAAATTATGGAACAACTCGAAAAGATCATGTTCCTCCTCTACTAGGTCAGTAGGGGCGGCCGTAATTCCTCATCATCTATTTACTCCCATTAGAGCTTGATAAACCCACATATCGTTATATAGTAGATGCAAGAGTGTATTGAAAACAACCAAGATATGAGTTACAAAACTATCATGATACATATGGTATTATTCATTGAGATCTATATAGAGCCACTCCAAATGCTACTCCCTGATCTGCTAGGCCAACATACGATGTTGATGAGCTTGTCAATGTTCTGGTGGTCTGGGATCCTCCTCAATATATGAAACCCGACCAAGAAAATTTTGATACACCTCTCTCACATCTAACATCAATGAACATGAGACTTGATAGGTGGCTATAACCCCTGATGAAAATCTTTATCCAAAAGGGGTAGATGAAATACTGAAACCCCCTGATTTTAGGAATCCCATGTTTTCCCCTTTCATCGGGATGTGTGACCCACTACATCATTTTCCTACCATATTTCATGGTGCAGTCCCATTTTGGGAACCCAGGAACAGTAATAGGACTCCAAAAGTCTATGTTTCATTCATACAATGGATGGAACAATTATCGTATAGTACAACTAATTATCCATTGGATCCATCGCTATTTGGGAAGACCTTTTTAGGAATTTCCGCTACTTGTTTAGCTCCACAACATGCTGGAAAGGTGATAATAAGCTTATCTCATGAAAATTAATTCCTGAAGAATTTGTTAAAGACTTGATCAAATGGTGGAAGGGCCTCAATTATTCTTTCTTCATGCCACTGACTTAGGAAAAACTGGTGATGATGTAGGTGGTGAACTTCATGATATAGATATTCCACATCTGCAACACTCAGAATATCCCATGTGGTTTATGGGATGTTTCTGAAAAATCCCAATGCATAGATGAAGCCATATGTCAATCCATTTAGGTGAATCCATTTACTATTCATGTTCCTATAGTTAGATCCAATTACAAATAGACTACCTCTATTGTACAGGTAGAGTCCCCCATTCCACCAGAGTTGTTTCTAGCAGAGCCCTATCAAGCACAGGCTCACCAAATGTAGTAACCTTAGCAAGAATAACCTATCCCACCACAGAACCAGAAAGCACCACCTCAATAATAATATCCTCCTAAATGATACTATGTGCATCTTTCTACTCAGCAGGATCCTTCCCCTCATCAAGACCCAGATTCTAGAGTTCCCTACCCATTTAGGAGGAACCACACATATTCTGTTCCAGAGGCTTAGGTTCTTAGTTATTTCTATAGTGACTTAGAGTTAGGGATTCCAAAGCTGGCAGAATACCAGAAGCCCCAGGAATGAAAGATCACATATCTCCCTAACAACTTATCTAACCATATAATCCTTGGGCATACCATCAATCAATGTTATGTGATAAGTTATTATCTTTATAGAAAAGTGGGATGTGGTTAGTCAATTTGAGAAACGTTATACCATATGTGGTGCATATCTTCACTGATCTTGATAATGATGGTGAGTGTTATAGTGAATGTAAAAAGGATTAAAACCATGTGACTCATAAGTATCATGACAGGTAGGCTCGTGGAGAAACTACTCTATCCCTTGGATTCATTCATTATAGCTTAATTCATCCTAAACCTCCTGAAGTCCTCACACCTTGTTCAACTACCAATTCTTCATCAACTTTATATCCGTCAATATTTGAAAAGAGTACATGTTGATGGTGAAAGGAAAAGTAAATTCCCATGATAGTTATGGAGATGTCTCACACTCATAGAAACATCATTCCTCTAGAGATTAAATTCCTCCAAGAGTATTATTAGAACTAGAAGGCTCCTCTGATGATGGACTATCGTGTTCCACCCTGAAAACCATGGAATTGGTGGATCCCTTCATAGTTCTGGATGATGAGGAATATAAAAAATTTCCTCAATGGTTATATGGTTGGTAACATCAAAGAATAATCCAGGAACATGAGAATAGTAAAATTGCTCAAGCTACTACTGCATGCCACGCCGTGCATGCTACGGTAACCATAATGTTGGTTATACACAAAGATCTGTGGGCATAGTTCTCCATACCGACTCCACCAGACTCACCTCCATAGATGACCATTCTAACTGACCATGTATAACATCCATGAATGTACCATGTTTAGACACATCTAGTTAATGTTAAGCCTTATCTAGCTGATGGTCATCCTATAATGGTCCAATATGAGTTGTGTAATGAGTTGTAAGATTTTCTTTGACATTAGTCAGAATTTAGTGGTTCAGCTTATATGTACCCACCATTCACCCTTCCAATGGGAAACAACCTATGGTAAAAAATGACCATCTGGCATGGAAGTATGATGCCTTGAAGAACCTATCCACCATACCATCGAATCCCTTGATCCCAGAATCCTACCATCATTCAAAAGATATGGGTGAAGCTCTTGTAGAAGCATTGAAAATGAAACTACAGTTTGAAATAGAGTTAGTGACCTCTAATACCTTCTATGTTGTTTAGGATGAGAAACCAATATTCTAGGACATTATATCATTTACCTGAGATGATTAGGGATTCCTCATGTAGGTGTATATCCAACTGTTATACATCATTGTACAGTTCAATATTATATAGGTCCATTGTTGTTTTTTTAATAATTTCTAGGAAAAATATTATCATGACAATGATAATTCAAAATTAGGGGCTCAATAACGAAATTATGAGCCCCTTGGACATAATGTTCGAATGTTATGATTGGAATATTAAGAGACTATGTTGGCGAATCCATTTGAACAACCAGTTCGGTGGCTTCAAAAAAAATGTTGAATTCATGGTTGTCTCATATGATACGATGTAAAAAATGTTTCTAGGTAGGCCCTAGCACCATCCACATGTAGTGGTTACCACCTCATATCACAAATTCCTCATGTACTCCCTCAATGTATGGGTATTAATTCTTCATGGTGATGTGTATCCCTTAAAATCTTAAGAATCCTGCTATATGGATGCCAACTATTAAAGAAGAAAGTAAAATAAGGTTCAAACCAATTTCATTAACCCAAAACTATTATAAAATGCCTATGGATGGGTTTAGATGATTTTTTCACCCTCTCAATTCACTGTTTAGAAGCTATGAGGCCATACATGGGAAATATTATTTTCATTCTGAGAGGAGAGGACACATTGTACCCAATTGAAAATAACCTTAGAAAATGACATCACAGTAATTCATAGGTCTATATTAGGTGATACTATAAACCCATAACCTGGTAAGATATCGAGATGTTCACCCAATGGATACCACTATGTGTCATACCCACTGGTTCTACCAAGCCGGGTTAAACCTACAGATGTCGTCTTAAAACCACTTCTTTGACTTTAAGAATGATCCCCATGGTCGAAGTCCTGATGGGATCAGTTCGACATCCTTAGGCTTCATAGTGTTATTTGTTGAGGTGTATCTTACTGAGAATTCCATATCCTCTTAAGGATGTATCAATGTTCCCCGATAGTTAGTCATCATAGATGGGTCGTCTCATCAAACTAATTCTCCTACCTTAGATGATGAGGAGTATTTGGAGGATTCTCCTGCCATGTTCAAATAGGGATTCTCCACCACCATTTTTTAGATGGTTTATGTGAAACTTGGCATGATGTAATGTATAAGGGATTTTATATCGATGCAGCCATGAATATAATGAAACAGTAGCAGTACATGGACTTATTGAAGCATCATAATAATTTGTTTTCCTAGATTAATGATGAGATGATATAACTAGAACCACAAGTCTCTATCTATTGAGTTGGTATCCTGGATAGTCATCACTAGTTCATATAGCCTCCTAGGGTAATAAACCATTATCATGTTGCCATGATTGAGGATGAAGATGATATGCTTATGAAATTCATGTTTTGTAAGGATGTTCATCACCCAAAAGGCTACCCAAAATCATTCCAATATGAAAGAAAAATGAAAAGATCATAATCTATACCAACTTCCCAAAACACATAATCCATTTTATAATGTATGATTTTAACCTTCTAGTAATATATTTATTGATCATTTCCAAAACTGGGTTCAAGGTGCTCTCCTTCAAGGAAGGATACTATATGAACAATGAAATCTATATGGTCCCCAAGGATGGAGTGTCTACAACCTTATTAGCACTGTAAGGGTAATTTACCAACTAGGTAATGCACTTTTGTATAAAAAATGAATGATCCACATATCACTAAGTCAAGAAACACATTTTCAAACAAATCTTTTAGATTCAATGGGAATTCTACTCAGATGGTTTTCTGGTAAAATCCTGTAAGCATCTAGACGATCAGAGAGTTTTTGAGAAAGTGTATTTCTTCCTCCGCTCCCAGAATCTAATAATGAACCCCTTTATGTGTGAATTCATGGTTTCTTCTAGGATGATTCTCAAATTTTTTACCAGTTATAGTGAAATCAATACCGACCCATAGAAGATCAAATCCACTGGCGATATGCCTCCTATGAGAAATCATTGGTATCTTCAAGGCCAATAAGGCAACATAACTGACATATTATGATTTATTGAGAATATTTACGGAATGTGTAATACCTTTTAATGTCACTTGATAAATTGTATCATGTACCAATGGGATGTTGAGTGGCGGTATTCATTTGTGAAAATCAACCAGGATATGCTACTACCTCTAGTTCTGATCCCACCCATCCTCAGGATGCATTTGGTCAAATATGTGACCACCTTTGAGTGATATCTAGTCACCCTTCTCATCTAGAAGAACAATTAATGGACAATTAATAGTTTTTAAAATATGATTTTCATGCTCCTCAATACGAAGTCGTAATAATCTCTTATCATGAAAAGTTCTCTCGCATTGGTTTTTCAAGTGAAGAAGTAGTGACACTATCAACAACATCAAGGGATAAATATGGTATCATTCATGGGTACACTAAATTATATGATAAATTTCCAAATATTTTGAGGATGACTAACATGTTGGGAAGGGATCCATCAACTATTTGATATCAGGTTTGTTTTGTTGAAATCAATCCATGTTCGTGCTTTGGCAGTTTTTCTGGCCTGCCATTCAGCTGCCATAAAGCAGCCTCTGGAGGCCTATTTTCTAGTAGAGGAAATCCACACAGTGTAATAGGTAATGCCATGCTGGAAATTCAATTAAATGGTTCCTCCCATAGTTCTACCAGTATAAGGATCAATAATTTAATGATCAATAGAGAAGGTATGGGGATCAACTTTATCACACCCACACATTTTGTTTTATCCTACTAATTCTTATTATCATAATGAATCCCCAACAATGAGGCAGATTTTTGGGAACTATTTTATGGTATTGAGAAGGCTCTCAAGATTTATGTCCCCCATTTTAAGGTGATGTTGTACGTCATGTTAGACATCAAGTATGTAAATTGTGATTATATCATTAGAAACCCGAGCTCATTCCCTTTATTGAGAGAATTAACCACTTGATGTCCCATTTTCCGTCGCATCCGGAGATCAGATTACCTAGATAGTCTGACAAATTATATTTTAGAGCCTGAGAATGATGACTTGTTTAACCATGTGGTGCATCAAAGCTTCATCGCTCCAGTCATTTCATATGATGATGATTGCCTGTAGGAAACCCAGCTAACCGCTGATGCCCCCACATCAAGGCCTATAAATTACCCCCCACTATATAGAAGATGAAACAACTAATAAGACATATCCTTTCAATGAGTATCTCCAGCATGGTAACCTCCCAACTAAGAGATTACAGAATAAGATAATAAATTGGTGCACAACATCTTTCACCCTATAGAGTGGGACCAACATTGATAAGACACTCTAAAGATGATGGTTTGATAGTATTCTCCTTCATTTCATTCACAAAGATGTGATTACCCATATTTTGAAATAATTTATTGTTGGGTTGTTTGGTTCTCATTAGGATTGATTGATAATCTACCACTAGATAAAAATACTAGGTTACACATGTCCCAAAATGGTCCACGAAAAAATTGAATTATCTATGAGGTTCCATAGATTTCAGGATGATGAAAACATTTTCCATCAACCACTAGAGATCCTCCACACTACCACATATTCTTGTACCTTTGAAGTATATTGAAATGATTTCATGGGACCATATACTGTACCATTAGGTTGAAAATTTATGTTCATTCTGACAACAATGGATTCTTTTTCAATGTCGAATAAATAGATTCCTCTTATGGAATTCAAGGAAAGATCAATAGTTAAATTGATGAGCTCACACATCATTCATCAATTTAGAGTTCCTCATGTGATTGTTAGAGATAGTAGCCCAAACCTCTAGGTGATTGAGACAAATTATATTTACCCCTATTACAAAATTAGGTCTTACCATAATTATTGATTCCATGAAATGGAAATTGGATTGAGTGATCTGTTCAAAAAATAATCACCAACATTCTCCAAAATATGGTGGGGAGGAACAAGAAGAGTTTTCGAAATAATCTCCCCAACACCCTCTAGATCAATCTTAAGATGAATAAATATTCATCATCGATGACACCATATGACCTAGTGTATAAAAAAGTTGAATCCCTACTAATAAAGATATAGTTTTTATCACTAATAATAGTTGCCTATGACAAGTGAGCACTAGAATAATAGAATAAGTCCAACTAGATGAGCTAGAATCCCTTGAAGAGAATTATCTCTAATACTTGAATAATCTACTGAGGCACCATAAAAAGATATCTAGAGCATTCATAAATAATTTTTCCTCCACTCATTTATTAAGCGTGATACAATACCGTCGCTCATAACATAAATGATACCTGTTAGGAAGCCATAAAAGATGAATCTAAAATGGGAAGGACCTTATATCATAAATAAGGTATATCAAATTGGGAAATCTCTTTTATTACTATGTATGTAGAGAGAATAACGCCTAAAACAAACACCACATTTCTCAATTAGAACTACACATGAGGATTAATTATCACCTCTAATACATGGTGTTAAACTTTTCAATTATTCTCCAGCATTCATAATTATAAAATGGGTAAAATTTATCTTCCTATCCATATGATTTTAAACTATTTTTTTAATTTCCCTGCATCATGATGTTAAAATGTTATAATATAGTCCTAAAGGTCATAAATTAAACTATATAGTACCCACATCCAAAGAAAACAACATTAAACATGGAACTTACTCCATGTATTAATACGTCAAACTAATAACCATGTAATGGTCTGAGCTCTATGACCATATAAAAATTTCATGTCCATGCCTCATGATTTTATACTATGTGAAAGTATACCTTGGGAGTGTATTGTATGGTGTGGGCCCGTTAGTTTTCATTCATTCCATGTCATAGATAAGGCGTCATGTACATCCCTTTTGGAATACTTTTCCCACTCTATAATGGGTGTACAATGATAAACTTTATTGCCGCATAATTTTCTCACACTAGAGGACTTCTTCCACGGAATTGTTGATCTACAATTCTATATGAACACCGCCACCAAAAAAATGATCTCACATCTTGTGTGTGGTTTAGAACTATACATATTGATTCCCTCGTAGAACTACATATCACTTGATTTCTATCCTTATGGGATACATTGGGATGCCCAAACATTTTGCCTTTGGGTTTAGTTGTAATATCATCAAACCTTCATACCCTTTCCTTAGATTAGTCCAAGAATCATGACATTAAACTGTATGAAATTCTCATTGAGAATTAATATGTGTTAAGTGTGCCTTCATGTTCCTCTTTCCTGTGTTGTTTTGTTATGTTTCCACATTATGCATATCCATTTCGGACTGCATACCCCATGGTATGTGTTTCGTGACCTTAAAATGATAACCACTATATGGTCCATAAAACAAGATATTAAACTATCTGCAAGGTTACAAAATATATAAACATAACCTTTCCACCAATTCCTATAATCATGAACTAAAACTATATGCGGGATTCTCTTGAGAATATGTCATGTTGTGTCAGTCCACCTAGGTCCTCATTAATGGATGGGTTTTCAGGACGATGCACACACATGCCCATTTCAAATACTCAATTAACATGGTCCAAATCTCTATAACATTAAACTAGGATTAAAATACCTCAACACCCAAAGTTTAACTGTGATCCAACCCTAAACTAGATCAGGATTCCTCATGAAGATTGTGAGATTCTCCAGTACCCTCACTAGAGACGGTTTCCCCCCACCAGTGCTGGTATCTCACCAAAATGTGTTCCAGGGATATGAGCGTATTTATTCACATAATTATGAGATACATATAAATTCTCATATGATTTATCATTGGGATCAGCCACAAATTTATCAAGATTTTGGCCCCTAGACCCAGTTATTATCCACACAATACGTCCTTAAATTGATCTCATGTTATTTCAAGGTGCATGTGTTGTACATAAGCCTCTTTTTTCTTTATTAAAATTGAGTTATAATTGGAAAATTACACAAATATTCTTTAGAAATAAGTCGTTCCCATTCCACATTCATGACAATAAATTTATCGCCCCTATAGTCCATATCAATGTGCACAATCAGTGTTAGGATGATTTTACATGATCTAGAGAATACTTGGCACATTCACGTTCGGTGTTAACTCTCTCACTACATGAATAGTATTAAATTCCCCTTTTTTAAATAGTCCCAACTCTATGACCATAATGGATGAACCGATATTCCATGAAACATGACCTTAAACTGTTTATAGTGAGAATAAGAATCACAACTTCACACAATATGTGAGTCCATTTATCAATTAATTTTGTAGTGTGTGGTCCCCGTTAACCCTCATTTATGTTGGGTTTATCATAACATCTTGCTAAACATATCCAATTTTTACACTCCAATTTGTTTTTCAATAAAACCATAAACTGTTTGCAAGACACAAGTTTTAATCCTACATTATCATACAACCTATTCCACACTTCAAGTCCTTCCAAGTCTAGATTTCCATCATTTTTAAAATCAATACAGACCACTTAATGGTGATGGCCTCATGTCATTGTCATCTCATCTCCCATGGTAGGCCATAACCGAAATATTTCTCTAGCAGAAAACTGTTCATCTTATGTTTTGAACAAGGTTTATGGTTGATCATTATTTTTTTACCCCCATTGTTGACTAGTAATTATGTGGTCCCTATGTTTTGAAAATGGTCAATAATTAATCTCTACTCCACTATTTCAATTTTATACAAATATTTAAATTCTTAACTTAACTCTTCTCCACTCCCTTTAATCATAGTAAAATTCCAAACCCTTAGCGTCACCCTTAATGCATGTTTCCACAAGTCAAGAGGACACTTGGTTCCCTTCCTTGTTTTACATACCGAGCACAGCTCACGTGGGATTAAGAGTTATAGTAGGGTGTGTACCAATATGATCAAGCCATATAATGGAGTCCAATAGTCCAAAATCCATAACCCTAAACTATGAATTCATGTACATGCATCATAACATTAAACGGAACACATGTTGTCTTCTCAGGGACCTGTTATGTGGCATAGGTCCCTTGGTCCTCATCTACATAATGGTTCTCCCTCTGTCAAACAACACACATTATTTTGGGAGGTTAAACCCAAGGTACCTCTATGACCGTAATATAGAATATCATGTCTAAGTATTATGACATTAAACTACATGCTAACCCTCCAAGGAATGTGTGGTGTAGCAGTGGGATTTCATGATCTCCATTCATGATGTTGTTATCAATTCACCGTGATACATATATCAATTTAGTCAGTCCTATATTCCAATATCTATGAACCAAAACTAAGATTCATAGTCCACTCGGAATAAATTTGAACTATTTTCCATGGTCCAAGCCATATGGACGTTAAAATGTTCACAACGTCCTGGTCACATGAAATTAAATTGTAACACACATCCTGATCACATGATATTATACTGTTTCATATTACATCCTCACCATATGATAATAAATTGTATTTATATAATATATATTGTATGAACAAAAACTAAAATTTATCTAAGTCCCTAACCATAGAATCCCACCACTCACTCAGTACCCAAGATGTCATTCCCCATGATGATGGATTTGATTATTGTTCAGACCAATGCGCCAATATCAATAGGCTATAATTCACTATGGATTAATTCCAAGAGTTATGGAATAATAATAACATTCCACAACTCTATTATCTTGATTATGTGAACCCTTATATGGATGCCCATCATCTTTCACATCTAATGGGACCCCCTAAGGACTTGTACTCATGCTATTTTCCCAACCGACCATCCCGAGCAAACACCCTTGAAGGCTTATGATGACATTTCAATATAGGTATCATGTGTCCCACATATTGAATAGTAAAATATTTTCCCCCCATTTTAGGAAAATTATATGGATACATTTTTCCTAACAAGGTCAGTAGTTATCCTACATCGTTATTCCATTCTCATCATGATATGAATTTTTGGGCATTGTGATTCACACTTTTCATTCCCATTTTTCCAATAGAAATAAAATTCCACAGGGTTATCCAATTTATCCACTACCACATGACGTGAAAGTAATTAGGTTATTACAAGAGACATGTTCTCCAGAAATGACCTCCTTCGTTTGGAAAACACATAGTGTTTAGTTAACCATAGAATTACATGAGTCGTCCCTGAATATTTGACACTCTCATACATCTAGTAACTATAGTGGTCATACCTTGTTTCTCGTACAAGATGTGGACCACATGACCTTAGAGATCAATCGTTGGTGAATTCATTGTTATGATAAGACTGTAAAAATTTTGATCAGCAGTAAAATAAATGTTTCTATTCAAATAAAAAAGGTTTAAAAACATAAAAACAATGTTATGTAATAAGAAAGGGTATCACACAAATTTGAGCTTCTAATTGGTCCTAACATACTTTACCTTATGTCTCTACTCCGGTGATCGAGGGCCACAACTCTGCCAAACTTTAGCATACCACCTACGGGGTCTGCTACAACATCCAAAGCTATGTGTCCTCCTCCTAATCTTTCGGATGATGCTGTTACAGTCTAATATTTATTAAGTACCACTCAGCCAGAATATTGGCTCACTAATGTGATACCTGGATCATCTGTCTCTCTGACAATTCAAACTCAACCCTCAGTCTACTGATATACTTTGATTGAGTGTTGATGAAATCAGTATTCTCACTTGTTTCTACCTCCAATTTTTGTATCTCATAGGTTACCATCTAGAGATTCCTTTCACTATCATACATTTATTTACACTAGGTGAAATGATAGTGGTGGATCGATTCACTCATCCTTTTAGTGATAATATAAAAAACCATCACATGAAGACCTCGGGCATCAGCCCCATTGATGCACAACTTTCACAACCAATATAGAATAGAAAACATCTAGCCTAACAGCTCCTCTACCACGGTCTACAAGATAAACCATTATATTCACTTCCACACCATGCATCTGATGATTATTTTATCTTTAGTCCCGTTAGGGTCATACTCCTCCAGCTCTTCGAGCGGTGTAATATCATACATAAGAAAGGTCGCAAGAAGTTCATCAACAAGATCCTACTATGGATTCCTATTAGATGGACTGGGATCATGATCACGAGGTTGGTCATATTAATTTCACCCTACCATGAAAATTCCATCTCTGATAGCCTTGTGGTCTACCCCACCAATGGAATCACATTGAATCATAATAGAATGACTGCTAGAGAAAATGGACAGATTAGATCAGATAAAAAACTCTACATGAACCGAAATAGCTATCATATATAAGACCAAGGATTCTTCATCCTCATCTACATTTTGAGGGACCATTCTTTCATGAAATTTTGAAAAAAGGGAACCTTAGTCAACTGAGATAGAAGATGATTAGTTAAGTACCACTGGTATCTATGGCCTTATAAGAGACAATAATTGATAGATCATGTCATCGAGTCATGGTAGTGATTTCCACCAGATGAGGTCCTTTAATGTGGGTAGGTATTTCAAAGAATCGAATTGATTCCTCTTTCATTGGTTAGTCCAAAACTACCGGAGACCAGTTAAAACATTGAGGAAAATCCTTTATGAAATTTTATGATGTTTGAATGATTTAGGATTTTTTCTTAAATTGGGGATAATGAATTTTGATGCTGATCGATCTTGGCCGCACAACCTCTCCACCAGTGTGTTTTCCCCACATAGGATTGAAACCACAAGGGGGTCATTCTGTTCTTCCTTTTTCTTTAATAATAATGATTCTTAACATGTTTATAAAATCATTCTTATGACTTAAAAATATTTAATGTTATGATACACACAAGTATATATTCTCAACATAACCTTTTATATGAAAAACCATAATTAGAAGGAACCACATGATATTTAGAAGGTTTGTCACAAATACCACCACAGTTTCATGTTGGATAGTCTCACTAATATGGATTTGTTCAAAATCATCATTACAGAATACAAAGGAACAAGAAGTTAAAAATTATATAATCATAATTGAAACTTTCTGACCATATTTATTCATACCTCCCAACTACCTTTTTTAGTATCCACTTTCCCACGAAGTCTTATACACTACAACAAATAAATTATTAATTTTTCTAAAATGGTAATAATGCAAAACAAAAAAAATCAAATTCTTTCTTCTTTTATGATGCACATCAAAAAGTATTAAATTCCTCCACAAGTGATCTGAATCAAACATTACCAACATAAAATCATCATTTACCTAAAAAACTCTTTAAGGATGTTCTTGTTCCTGAAAATTATTCCATAATCATAATCCAAAAACCATCCTTAACAAATTCAGTATGATCAGTCTGAGTCTAGTAACCTCTATTAAATGGTCCCCATATAATTATACTTGATTAAATTATCCTTATAATATTTATTATTTAACATAGTAGGAACTCTATCAGTAGCTTGTAGTTTTTAGGTCCGATGGAAATGTGTCTAATGAAACTTTCTCTGATGGATGTCTCTCTGATGGGATAACTTTGACAGACTTTCCCCAATGAAGCATCGTCCATTGGAACTTTCTCTGAAAATCATATTGAACCTCAATCTAATGAAACTTCTTCAAGATAAACCTGAAAAACAATATTTTGTTGTAAATTCAATACCTAACAAAAACATTTTAATGCCCTTGGTACATGTTAACAATCCATGTTTTTTACATTGTGCAAATTTACTTTTCTATCCTCTTATTGGAAACCCATGATTGATAAGGTAGGAAAACCAATTTCACATACCAGTAAAAAAATTCATAATTCCAAGATTTTTTAGTAATTAATATATTTTTTCATTGAATTATATAACTATTATTAATGATTCACTAATATTCTCAAAACAGTATAATAAATCATGTTTAGAAAAATTTATCAAGTATGAATCTTCTGTTCGATTATTCAATACAGTTCATTATTAAAATTATTCATTTTGATTCGTCATTATAGTGAAATAATATGAAAAAATGAAGAAAATATATTTTTAAAAACTCTTCTAAACAATGAAATTCTTATCATATAGATGATCAGTACCATCAAATAATATTTTTCAAAATAATGAGAATTTTTTTTCATTAAAAATATCCTTCAACAATATATTGGTAGTAAGCTCATGCCTTCAATGTATTTCGCTTTTTTTTCATTCCTTAGATCTATGATCTCTAATCCAATGAATTTCAGTATCCGATGTAATTATTTGTATCAAAATGTGTCTAATGGATTGGTCTCTACCTTAATGAATTTGTTCCTTTTCACTTCAACCAATTGAATTATAATAATGTTTGACTCCTTTTCCTCCTCATCCAATTAAAATGTAATTAAACCTAATGGAAATGACTTATTAAATTGTTGGACATCTTTTAGTTGATCATCCTATATATCCTTATAATGGATTACTGTTTCCAAAAATAATAACTTTATTAAACATTATTCCACTATGAATTTCTAGATATGATACAAAAAAGATACCAATAATATAAATAGAATATGTGTTAGAATCTATTATGATGGATCAATGTCAGTAGTGAATTTTTTTATTTTAGTATGATCAATCTTCTAGCCTTCTAATATTTTCACATCGATGATTATAATACCCATGCTCTTCATCTCTTTATCTCTGATGTTCCTCACAAAATTGAGTAGTATCTATAATTCTTCACATCATATTCTCCTTTCTTCCACAAAATCCATCTTGTAACATAAAAAATTCATTATTTTGGATAACATTTATGATCAAATACATCATCATCTGACATACATTCATAATTATTGTATCTTCCCATTCTTACAAAATTTATTTCCATCCAAAAAATCATCAATATGATTAGATGAAAATTTTATCACCCTTTCATTAATATGGATTTTATCACATGTTTTATAGATAACTTATGATTTTTATAATGAAAAAAACATATTTTAATTTTATACATGTAAGTTTTATTACTTCGTAACATTTCATTCTCAGTCATCTTCTTCTGAGGCTAATTCATATAGATATTGATTCCTAGTAGTCTCTAATTTCACATTATGATCAAAGCATAAAATCCAGTCTCAATATAATTTTTAAAATCTTATTATTATTTTTCAACATCACAATCCAATCGATCATAATGACTAATGCTATTGTGATAGATATGATTCACCTGCCAATATTCTAAATCTGATTATCATACTGATGGTTCCAGATCTGATTGACAACTTCACCCATACACCATTCTTTAATACATATTTCCATTGTCTTCTCAAATTATATTCTTCAATAAGAATAATCATCATATTGATTTATTTTCAACAAATACTAACAAAACACAACATAGGACTAACAGTCTCCCGCTTTGTGTTTTTTTTTCAATACCCACTTCAACCACTTTAAAACAAGAAAAATTTTCAGCACTATTTTATCTCCAAATTCCTTTAATGATCCCAATATTTGTTATCTCTCCCATTTATTGACAATCAAATTAAAAGGGTAAATCATTCTATATTTCATCCTTATTGAAAAATTATCATATTTTCAGGGTTCGTAACTCTTCATATCAAAATCGTGAAAATTTTTCGTAGAAGAACATTAGAATAAATTGAGTTTATAAAGAAAGAGTCTATAACTAAACAACTCCAAGCCAACAAGAGTGAAATAAATATATAAAACAATAGTATATAATCATTGTTTTTTTATTTTCCATAATAATAAATTCATGTAATACAATTTCTTGTTTATTTATACATTATTATTTTTGGAGAAAATTTTAATGGATTTTTTTATGATAAGTGTAAATTTCACCCACCTCAACAAAAATATCAAAATGTGTAGGTGTGTTAACTAAACATTCAAAAGAACATATTTTTCATAACATAATGTCAGATTTTATCAAGAAGAGTAAGACAATCCACATCATCTTCATTATTTCTACTCCATAAATTACCTACATGTGATTACAAAAAAATAATTTTATGAAAAAGGAGGAACCTCAGAGATTATTAGAAGAAATATTTGGACTAAGAGTCTTCTCTCAGTCTAAAAATTTTCTTATTATTTTTAGTTTTTTCAATGGATTTTATCCTTTTGTTCTTCCTTATCATAATTTTCAATAGGTTTATTTTCATGTATATACCCTTCTAATAAGGATGTATAACTATCTCCATTTTTAGTATTTTTTGTTACAGTGGATTTGAAATAGAACATTCATGGATTCCTCTTATCCTGGATGGATAATTAATCATCTTTTAGTAACGTACCATTCGAGTTAAAATATCTTTCATCTTTCATAAAATTTCATAGCCCAATCCATTGATAAAGTTTTAGCCACCATTCTCACATCTTCATAAAAAATTTTCATACCCTTTTTGTCAGATAATTTTTTTATTATTCTAAAATTATTGCCTAGACAACTTATTATGACCAGATAACTATGAACCCCTTAATTTCATGGTAAGTGAGCATGATTGTCCAAACATTCTAAACATACTCAGATTTATTTATCTTTTGAGTTTCCTTTTTTCCATTATACATAATTTTAAGAATATTTATTCTAATATTCTAATCATAACTCTCCCTTGATTTAAACACGTTTCTTGGTTGACACATGTTATATTTTCTTGAATAATCCATGTGACCAAAAATTCCACAACACCACTAGTGACCTCTAAAACATTATTTTTCTAACTAGTATTGATCTTTTTCATAACTATTTTATTGTTGTTTCTGAAAATTTCATCAACCACTTCTTCCAAGAGGATGAGTTACTATTGAATTTCAATATTTCTTTGTGATATACTTATTCTTCGAAGCCTCTTTTTTTGAAACATTATTTTAGATACTTTATGAGTTTCAGTTTTAACATCAACTACCTTGGTGAAGTTGTCTCTCATCTTCCATATCTCACTTTTTTTGTAAGATGCATTGACTGTGTTTCTGGAAATTATTATTGTTTATCAGCTATACTATATTTCAGCACATCAATAATCTTATTAAATTAATCTATCGTCAATTGATTCTTCTTTCTTTCTTAAAAAAATATGTATTTTTTCTTGTTTATATTCTATTTACCAGAAAATATTTCTTCATAGTTTTTTATGTTTGTTTCAAGATCATCAATCATTCCATTATGAGATTTTATATAATTGATATTTGTATCTCTATTCTTCACTCAGTCATCTTTCTACTAATTTATTATTTCAACCCCATTATTTATATTAATTCTTCATTTTATGAGTTTAGTATTGGACTCAATTTATTTTTCCAAATTCTCTTTGATAATATATTAAAATTAATTTATTTTTTAATTATAATAATAACAATATAAATAATTAATTCCCTTTATAAATTGAAAAATAATATTGAGTTGATTATCATATTCATCACTTGATGAGGAATCATCTTTATTTCTTCCCCTCAGATAAATTATCTTATTATTTTCATAAGGAATGTTTTACATTTTTTTATTGCACTTTTATTTCTTATATTTATCATCATATTTCTTAAAAATCAAACTCTTCAACATTATTCATTGGCCATTAATATGAAAAAATTTCATTTCTATTCACAATTACAATATTTTTGGGTCTTACGTTTCCATTATACATTATTTAATTTTTATTTTTAAAGGATGGGAACAATTGTATTGAAATATTCATCTTTATTCCCTTCTTGAAAATCACTTTATTCTTCTTTACATTCATTATGTTAATTTCCCCATTTAAAAAATATTTAAATTACATTTTTGATCAACTTTTCCATTACATTTCATAAAATTCTATATTATTGTTTTATAAGTTACAAGAGTTCTATGATGATCATCTAGAGAAAGAGTTCTAGGATCGGTGTCGTCCAAGGCTGAAACATCAGAATAAGAATTATCAGTAAGAATTATCATGTTATTTTAATAAAAAAATAGAATCTTCCTACCTCTCACCAGGAGATATGATGGTGATAACAACATTAATCCCCCTTGTAAAGATGTCACTAACAGATTCACGCTCACTCATTTTTAAAACTTTATACTTTGTCCTCCATAGTTCTAAGTTTGACTTATTAATCTATTAATTGCCTTCATAAATGGTATTAAACTTATCCATGACACCATTGGTGCTTCCAAATCGAATTACACTATGAAACACAATTTTAGTTAGTAATTATAGAAAGGAATTTCTATCTTATCTAGCATTCTCATGATTTCTCTTATTAGTAATAGTAAGAGGATCACTCTAAAAATTTGGAATAAATCCATCTATATTAGGTTCCAAATAATCAAACCAAAGGTAAATAAGATATTTATGTGTTCTATCTTTCTAGATATGATAGTTCTTACCATTGAAAACTTGAATCCCCATGTAGTTCATTGAATTGAAATTATCTATATGCAAATATGGATATTTTAGAGGAAACCTTATATGATACCCAATGTTGTTCCCAAATAGGATCAAGTCCACTAGTGGTGAAGCATTCATTCCTTTTTATTTTATAATAATGTCTCTTATCTTCTAGAAAAATAACTATCCTCTAAATTTTTTTAATGTTATGATCCACTCAAGAATATAATCTCAACCTGACCTTTCATTTGAAAATAATGTAAAGAGATATTGGAGCATGATATTAACAATTCTCTCTATAAGTAACTACTCCTTTCTATTTTGGATAGTCCCACCTACATGGATTATTTTCACAATCATCCTTTTGGAATACAAAGGGAAAATAAGTGAACACGTATACATTACCAGTAGAAACATTCCTATTATTATTGGTTATACCCCCAAAAATCCTTTTCAGTATCGAAATTTCCATTTTTTTGATATACACCCTAGAAAACCAATCAATAATTTTCAGAAACCGGTATGTATACACAGTTATAGGATTCAATTACTTTCTTCTTTTCTGATCTAATTTAGAATGTCTTTATTTCCTTCACATGTAATCTGAGTTAATCATTACTTGTTTAAGATCATAAATAGAAAAAAAAATATCTAATGAACTTGTGCGACTTGAATATTCTTAATGAAATGTATTCTAGAAAACATCCTCAGAAAGGTTAGTAGGATCAGTTTGAGTTCAGTAAACAATGTCTGATAGTCTCTATCTAATTGGCCTTAGTCTGACTCTCCTTCTACTCTTCATTATAAAATTCAATAAGAACTCAATTGGAGGATAAAAATTCCACTTTCTTATGGAACATGTTCCAATGAAACTTTATCTAATTGATGTCCCTCTGATGGAATCACTTCATTGTCATTTCATTGATGAAGAGTTGTCCATCAAAACATTCTCTGACATTATGATTGAAACTCACTCTGATAGAATATTTTTGATAAAATTTCCGTAGCGTCAATATGAAAAACAAAGATTATTTGGAATCTCAATACCTGACAAAACTATTGTCTGATCTACATATGCACGTAAAAAATTCAAGTTATGTGCATCATAGAAATTTCATATTCTCTCCATTTATAGGGATACTATAATGAAAAAAGCGAGAAAAACTATTTCACTTCCCACTCAATAAAATTCATAATTATCAGATTTATCATTCATTTATGTTTTCATATATGAAATCTTCAACTCTACTTATAGCTTCTCATATCTTTTAAAAACTTCAAACGACATCATGTTTACAAAAAAATTCCAATATGATTATTCAGACTGATTATTCATTATGATTCATCATTACAATGAAAACATATGAAGTACTAAATTGATCCCATTATGAAATCCTCTTGTAAATATTTAATGTATTCTCATGTATATGCTTAGTTCCATATGAAAAAATTTGGTAAAACATTGAGAACATTCAGTATATTTCAAAATCTCATTCAACAATACATTAACAAAAATATTATGTCTTTCATTTATTTCTCGTTTTCTTTAATTACCCAGATCGGTAATCTCATGTATGATAGAGTTCAATATCTAATGAATATTTCAAGATCATCATATTTTTTATGGATCAATATCAACCTTATTTTTTTTATTTTTAACTTCACCCAATTGAAAAAGAAAAAAATATGAATCCTTTTCCTCTTGACCCAATTGAAATATAATTCAACCTGAGGACAATGATTGAAAACATTATTTAGAATTATTTTATTGATCAATCTCATACTCCTTATATTTTATTATTGATTCAAATGATTCAAAACTTCTTATACATTATGCCACCAGAAACTATGGATTCGATACAAAAAATCTACAAACAAACTAAACAGAAATAGTTTCAGAATCTGTTATGATGGCCATGTGTCAGTAGTGAATTTTTATGTCCACAAAATATATCTTCTGGCCTTCTAATATTTCCTCACCAATTATTCTCATAAATATGATCTTCATCCTTCTATGTATGATGTTCCCCACACTATTGAGTAGCAACCGGAATACTTCACATCGTATTCTCCTTTCTTCTATAATCTCATTCTTGTATCATGACTTATTCATAATTTCTGAAAATGTTTTATATCAACATTATCATTGTATGACTTATATTTGTATGTATTGTAACATCTCATCCTTCCAAAAATTCATTCATTTTATACAATCCTCAATTTTATTGGAATAACCTATTCTCCCCCTTTGATAAAAATTATATCAAAAGTTTTTTAAATAAATGTTTGTTTTTGTGAATGAAAAAACAGTGAACTATCATCAAATTTAATAATTAGAGGTTATATTAATTCCTCACAATTCTGGATCACTTAGCATCTTATGAGGCTAATTCATCAAGGAAACAATTTTTAGTAGTCTTTAATTTCACATTTCAATCAAAGCACACATTCCAGGATAAATACAACTTCTAATAGATACTTAGTTATTTTCAACATCCCAATCTAATGGATTGTATTGACTGATGCCGATGTGTTGTATCTGATTCACATGCTAATAGTCTGGATTCAATTATCATCTAGATGGTTCTGGATCTGATTGATAACATCACACATACACCCTTCTTTAATCCATAATTCGATTACCATATCAACATACATTCTTCATTTAACATAATCAAAATAATTATATATTGAAAAAAATATAACAAAAACACAACATGGGCCTAACATAGTGGATTCTTCCAAAGGAATACTAGGGCATGGTCCCCCATAGATAATAAAGAAGACCTGAGATTACGATGTTTCTATCCCAATCACTTCCACTGGCCAACCACCTACCTCATCCCCAGAAAAAGGATATGGAATGTAATATTATACACCCATGGATTCTATTTTACACCCTTCAGTCGGTGCCCCTTGCACATTATCAAGATGATCTTTTATTGGATAAGTTTCTATTAGATATTTTTCATAGTGTTATGTTTTAAATAGGGATGCATGTGAGTATAGGTTTACCTCATGGTTCTTATATCGTTCTTCTTCTTTGTGAGACAAGATCATACTGACTTCCCAATGAATCCCTTGATGTGTATTCAATCCCAAGATTCTTCATCATTATATTCCATTACCTCCTCAACAATTTCATCCTCAGTTAACGAGAAGTCAATGGTAAGTGTCTCCATACAATCATATTCATCACAAAGAATCTACCACGCTATAGAGGAAGGTGGTTCATAGTCCCCTAAATGACATACATAGAAACACATAGAAATAAAAATCATATATTCGATGTATAGTCACCCTAAACATAACCCAAATGTGACTGACTTCTGGAAACGTGATAATGTCCCACTTTAGCTTCTGCAACAATTCCTCTATTTATGATGACATTTTCAATATTCTACAAGAAAAACAAAGGGAAGGGAAGGAAAAAATAGAAAATATTTTCCTATGTTACCTTAAAATATTCCCAAGAACCTCTATTTGTGTCCCTAAAATCACTTCTCAGAGTAGATTCCTCCAGGAGACTGGGGTGCAGATACACCTTGTGATGTCCCCACCAAGGTGTTTCCAACATCGTCCTACCCTAATGTTTGACATTCATTTGGGGTATCATTTATTTTTCCTTGAAGATATAAATCCTTTCTTTTTTGGTTCAACCAAACAAATATGTTTTAGCCATATTTTCTATACATATGCTTCCACCTATTTCCAGGAATATTCCTTCAACAAGCCATCATTTCTATTAGTTGGTGGAAGAAAAATGGTTTCATTGATCCTCACAATCAATAGTATGTACCATACATGGAAAATTAGACAGGGGTGCCTTGGTTCACAAACCCAATTTAGAATATCTTATCCACTCATTAACGACATCCTAACATCCCAGTGAAATGGGTTGGTGTGTACAGCTCACAGTAAATCATTTCATTGACCCCGGCAACCAGTACCACACCTATGATAATTTCAAAATACTTCATATGCTCCCATGAGCCTTGTAGGTTTTCCAACATTGAGAAACTAGAGTTTTGAAGGTGCGGATGTTGAAATTTACATACATACCAACATGAAGTAAAATTATGACCTAGTCAAAAGTAATCGGATGGACCCCTACAATGTTGTTTAGATATGGTCATAGAACAATGATTAGATAATTGATCGAGTTTGGGAGTTCATAACCCTTATGGTGTGCATCAATCTGGCCATGTAAGAACCAGTACGATCCAATGATCCTTTTAGGTGTCTTTCCTCTTTCTATATGGCCCAATATGTTGTAGAGAATTGCTAGCATAGGTACCCCCAAAATTTACCTTGTTCCTCATATCCAAGGTCACCTCCATCACCAACATACATATACATATCCCCATATATGTGTATCTAACCAGTAGTAGACACCCACCCAAAAAATGTGACAAGGGATTTGGTATGGTAAACCAGGGATTCCCATCTTCCCACCATGTTGTACCCCCACTTCTCATACTATCATTCTTACAGAACAAACCAGAATGATCCTTATTTCCCCTCTATGATGTGATCAAAACTGTTTTTATAGACCCAACATCATCACCCTTGATTCTTTCTTGGGGAACATGTCAAAACTTCCTCAAAAAAGGATATCCATGTGGGAAACATGAATGATTTTCAACGTCTTATTTACTGCTTGCAAAAGATGTTGTGCACAAATAAGAGTCTGCTCCCGATTCCTCTAGGTATTAACTAATGGAAGAAATCGTCATTCTAGAAAAGAATTAGGGGAATTACACTAATGAAATTAATGTCCCACATACTGATTTTGACTTCCCGTGATAGATATGGAATGTGTTTGTGTCGGGGGACGAGTGGCTCACTAGATCCTATTAGTTGAAAAAGTTGAAATTCATTATACACACCACTTCATAGAACCCAGTGTTTCATAGCTCCATCCTTTATTCCTTGAATGTGCACTAAACACCATATTCCCATACCCATTTGAATGTGAAGTTTTAGTAACACCTCAAGCCCAGTCCTTATGGCAGCCTTTGTTGTTTTCCTTAATCCTACACTAAAAGGTGGTGTATAGTTGGAAGGGAAGACTATTACTTTTGGGTTTTACCTATGACCATCCTAGTCCTTCCATTAAGTGCATATCTCGATGACTGTGAATAGTGAATCTCCATCATGGGAGATTATCTTTTCATGCGAACTGTAATCATGGTGAATCATCCCCAAAGGATGGGATGATTACTTTGTCCAGAAGCCCGAAGATATATAATGGGAGATAACCAATTAGAGGAGAATTTTTTTTCACAGTGATGGAATGCCCAGAAGATTTGGATTTTCTAATACAAACATCCTGGATTTATGGATCCGAGGGTTTTCAGTACTTTCCAATCATTACAGAGTGGTAGTGTATTCAGTATGAGAATTGACCTATTAGTTGGCTATTCAATTTTTTTTAAATGATATAAGAATGAAGAACAAAAAATTCATGTTTTGGAACACAATAAGTGATGGTACATGAATGACAATACAAATGTCACACAAAATGAAGTTATTTATGTGATGTCTGATGTGATAATGATGTAATAGCTACATGAAAGAAGAGGTAGAAGATTGGATTTTTGAGCATAAGGTATGAACGTATGATCACGAGAGTAAAAGGGGGTTATATTGTAGATAATAAATATACCATACACCATATAGTTTATTTATAAGCATTGAACTGGTCTTTTGTGAACATGAAAGTTCCATACATTCCGAATGCTGAGTTTTCTATTAACCAAAGATAATAAACCTTTTTCATTCGAATTTACCTCAGAACCTGACCCTTTAGTCCCCTTTTCTCTCAAATTTTGAGGGGTGGGTGGGGAATTGTTTCATTCAAATTACACTTGAAGCTATAAACATCCCAATTTGGAAAATTGAAAGCCATTATATGACGTGAGGGGAATTCCAGGGATGCATTGGAAAGCACCCAAATTTTTTATGATGTGTGTGCAATATTGATTATTGTGTTAAAGACCCTTTTACATGAAATGAAAAGTAAATTTATCACTTTTAGGAGGGTTAATAAAACATTCATGGTATTTGGGAGAAACTTTTCAACATTAGGTTCCGGAAACCCTATCCGTACGTAACCCTCTTGCATGCCCGAGATGACATCAAAATGCACCTTGTCGGAACACATGCCATGGAAAAAAGGAAAGAGCCTAGTAGTAGATATCTTCCACAACCAGACACTCCCATTAAATCACTGGGGACTTCATATATACATAGAATTTTACCCCTACTTTAGGCTGATCATCTAGAAGCTAAACTCCCAATCTATTGTGCGTATGACTAATCATCTACAACATCACGAATGCAAGGATCCCTGAATGTAGAGATCATGCGTGGGAGGATACCTATTGGTCTTATTTTGAGTTTTCCCACAACTATGTAATACTCACAAATCATCTTTTATCCCAATTATGGTGCATTAAAGGAATCATGTTGCAAGCACCATGACCTTTTGTATGGGCTTCCAATCTAGTGCACACCCCTAACATTACACCCTCACCCATATCTTGTGAACACCTTATTCTTGTGCACATATTATTATTATGAACAACCTATTCTTTCAAATCATACTCCTATTATTCATAAAACGCTTCTTTGAACCTCCATGGTAAGTCCTTATGTTACTGTACTATGTTTGAGAATCCTTTGGCAGAAACCCTCATTCCATTCTTGAATCTCTTAGATGAATACCTCTACGATTTTACACATTGATTATATGACCCATCCCAGTATGTCCCCTAAGCCTATAGGATATGATTTTCCATAATTATTTATCTTCAAAATTGGTACACTAATTCCAATTTCTTCACAACATAGACATGATAATGTCTACCTCATAAATGACCACTCATCTATACCATTGAAACATGGCATTACTGAAGCCATTACTCATCCATGGGTGTATAATCTATGGTTATGTTATCCCAAGGGGTGAGTAGTGATTACCCAATTTCCACACTACATGATGTAAAACTACTAAACACCATTTCTTCAGCAAATGAAGTAATATTGTGTTCAAACACCATGAAATGGATATGAAGTTACCAATGTATAGTCATCCTATAATTCAACTACCCCACAGAGTATAATCCACCCCTATAGGGGTAAAATCAACCCCTATAGGAGTACAATCCACCCATAGAGGGAATCTCCCATGCATATGTCCCATACACCCAGTGCCATAAGCATGTGATACTCCTTGTATGACTTAAAGGGAAAGAGACCATCCTCAAATTGAGTGAGATCCTCCTCACGTGGAATGAAATCTTCATAGGAAATCATACATGATTAATCCCCAAACAATCACTAGTTGGTACATCTGTCATGACATGACCATCAGGTCTTATGCTTCCTCCTCTTTCTCACATCGAGGATAGCTCAAATGGGAATATAGGTCAGTAGTGACCATGAAAAACTAACTCCAACCATATAGAAATCTATGATGGTTTAAGGACCACTCTCTATCATTCAATGGGAAACATCTATGTGCAATCCCCGACTATACATGCTCCATGGGCCATGTTCACCCATAAGCCCAAATCCAGTCCCTCAAATGGGCCTCTTCTTCAGATGTAATCCAAAATCCTTTCAAACAACATGTACATTGATACCCTATCAACTATGATATGGATGATTCCTTCCAGAGGTCCAAACCTAGTACCCAACACTCCACCTATCATCCAACACTGCACCCAGTGTTTAACACTCCACCCAGCATCCAACACACCTCCCAACATCCAACATTCCACCCAACATCCAACTCTGCACCCAATATCCATTAGTCCATCTACTCCATACACTCCATCCACCCCATCCACTCTATCTACACCGACACTAAATTTCCACGGGCTGCCACATCCTAGTAATTAAGATAATTTCCTTAACCAAAGGTCACATATTCTCTATGTCCCTTTGGGAAACCTGTATGCATAAGACCCCACCATTTCATCAATTATCCCTGTAAAAATCGGTTATATGACATGAATAAGCCCCACACCATCCATTCATGATCTATATTGTTGTAAAAGGAAGCTTACATGGGTAATCCCCACACCATCCCACATTGATTCTCCTTTCATGATTTGAGTTTCCTTAACACCTGACATTAAACTAAATTGACTAATCTAGTTGCATGATATTGAAATATGTAATCTATATATGTGGGTTTTGATCCTTTCCTTATAAGAAGCGTATGAAGGATTCTTCTTTAGCTTCAATCTCGGCCAATGGAAAACCAATGTATTACCTTATAGGGACTTATCTTACTGATCCACCTTTGCGGTGTGTCTTGATCAATAAAATTTATCTACACATGTTGTTAATCTTGTAACCCCTACCAAAAATATCTATCTCATTCTAAACATGCGATTCTCAATGTGAAATTCTTGGAAGATATGCACAAACAATTTCAGGTAACACATGATAAAACATTGTATTTCTATGGGAAATTCCTTCGAAGATATGCCTTTGACATCAGATACCTTGTGATCGACATGGGATGCCTTGGGTTATTCACTTAATGATGCCACCACGATATTCCCTGTTGATAAAATGAATACAGGTGACCAATGTTCCTAGTGTCTATACATTCCAGGGATTCCCAACATGACTACTCTCTTGGAAGAAGGTCGTTTCCCTATCATGACCAACTGGAATGCCCAGAAAAAATAAATGTAATTTATCAGCATCTATAAGAAGATGGGATCTGGACATGCATGAACATGACATAACACAGAGACATAAATTTGGTGATGAGTTCCAAGGAGGAATCCAAGGAAAGAGAAATTTACACATCTTCAACCTATTTTGATCATGTATAATACATCACCATTGAGAATGACGAAATCCTATCAAATTTAGATAGTGGTAATGTAGGGAAACATTGAATATGATGCCAGTATAGGTCACGCACAACAAGACAGTGTGACCCCGAGAATGTTTCAGCAACAACTTTCAAAATGAAATTTTTTGAAAGGTGAATATAACATAATTGAATGTGAATGTAGAATTGTCCTAACCATCCATGTATATCAGAATTTGATCATATACAAAGAAATTGTGATGGAATAATGGAACTCATTCCCACCTCAACCCTCTAGTATATTATCCCTAAATATTATAGTGGTGATCTTTTAATTTATCCCCCATGAAATTATTTTTTATATTTTCAAATAAATAAAATTTAATGTTATGCGAGATCTATACAGGACAACACCAGATTGATAGATTTCCCCTATACAGAACCACCATCGCAATCCCAATCCTTGCTTGAGCCCACTTCATAAACACACAAAAGTGCCACTGAAATTTCCCATCCATAGACTCATCGCTTCATCTCTAAATGTCCCATGCAAAGAAGACAAACAACATAAATCCTCACCAACGCACCAAAAGAAATGAAATTTTATGATTATGAGGCACCAATGAACTCAAAAACTACCATACAGAAGGCATTCCATTTGGGAAGAACTATATAAAAAATGAAGGAAACCCCACCTTCACCACACTCTCTAGCCCATAACTATTCTTATTTTAATCAAAACTATTTATTTATTCCTACAAACTATTAAACCCCATTTATTAGGAAGCACATGTAAAGTAGAAAGCCATTCACTAATCGATATAGTAAATGTAATCTATACACTTAATAATTTTAGCACTCCCTCATTGAAAACTTCCTTCCCTAAGGGTGTGATTATTCTTCGAGTTGATGGATGGTTGTTTTCCAATATTGTTTAAATATAATTTGGGTCCAATAATTAGGATTGATTCCTTGGATACCATTAACTCCCAAATAAATCACATATGTTATACTTTATAAAACTATAAACAGTTTTTTCTCATGAACCATCGATATATTTTAAAAAATGAATACTAGAAATGTACAGTTGTCTACATAAAATGAGTACCTTAGTATACATTATAAGGAATCATTCTTAGTATTAGTGGATTAATAATTTCTATAGTGACCTCTAGCTTCTATTCCCTTTAAATTTATTATTTCCACCACATAAATTCAGTTTTAGTTCTATTTTCATCATCACCATGCCCTTATTTTTCCTTTACCATCTCATCAATGAGATTCATCATCATCTATTCATTTTCATCATATAAGATAATTATTTATTGTTATTATAGTGATTTTTCTTATATGAAAAGAACATGTAAATCTATTTATTTTTTTACATGCATCACTACTTTCACTATATCAAAAATAACATCCTCCTCCCTAACATAAAATATGTGTATACATGGGTCCACATCAATCATCACTATCCTAGTGGAAGGGAATAGTCTTTATAATATGAAACATTATTACAATTATTCAACTAATTCTATTATAACATCATGTTACCATAATCATGTTATTTTTCACTCTTTCTAAGTTCCCTTCTTGATTTAGGTTCTTAGAAGCTTTTTTATGGACTTTCAACAGGATGTCAAGTAGGTACATGTATTGTACCTGAGGAACATATCATGTACTGGATTCTGGATTCAAGGGAAATCATGTTGTGAGATATTACATGTAATATACATGATATACAAGTCATTTAGGGGTTAAATAGAGGATTTTTAACCTAAGGCAATGAGTTATTTGGTGAAAATTATCTAGCATGGCCTACATTATGTGACAAAGGGGTACATGTAGTGACCCGACACGTTCCTAGGTTAATGTCATGTATTCAACTATTTTGGTTTGGTCTTAAATTTTTTTTCTTCATTTCTTATAACCCTAGCCACTTCCTAGGTTGTTTTAGAGGTGCCTCAACTTCCAGATTGATCCTATCGGCTCTGGTTCATCATTAAATCTGTGGTGCATCTCTCTGGATTTGTTGTGAGATTTCATTCTAGTATCCTTTTTCCTTCATTGGATGTGGTGCTATATGCATCCATCATCGAGGTATGTGGGTTCCCTATCTTCAACTAATCATTTTTGTTTAGATTTAAATCAATATTTTCATGGATAGGATTCAAGGTTCTCCATTGGTACTGTTGGGTTTCATTCTTGGTTTTGGATTCCACTGCGAGTGTGTGCAATCCAAAAATTGAGATAGGTGGTTCCATATCAGGACTATGATAATGAACCTTCTTATTTTTCATTGAAAATTTATTTATAAACTGATTTATGATATTTCCTTGATTTTTGAGTGAGTTGAAAATTGGTTTCAAATAAAAAATGGTTTTCCCTATATTTTGTTAAATGTATTATAAATACTTTTGAATGTTCTTCAAGGCATTGAAATAGGGTTATGAAAAAGAGCACATGGGTTTCCAAAGGGTACTTTGGTGGGATGTTTATACTAAGGACATCATCTATATCATTGTTATTATGAATGAGGTTTATCTTGGGGCTTTATTATGTTTCCCATTCATGTTATTCTATGAAATCGATATTGAAATTTTGGGGGGTTTACTCAGGGGGAATTCCTCACCCTTTAAAGACTATTGTTCTAGGATTAGATTTGTGCACATGATCTTTATGGTATGAGTAGTCCACATTCTAGACCTGTAGTATTCAATGGTGTGTGATACATGTTATTATATTTTGTATTTCTTGGATTTCTAAGTTATCCTTTATATTCTTGTTAATTCTTGTAGAAAAATGTTTTGAAAAATATGATTTTAAACTATTATACATACTTATGTTTTGAACTATAGAAAAGGGAAATTGTTACCGGGTTTTCTATTAAACTGCTTTATTGCTTATAATATCACGTTTTATTTTAAAAATGAGCACGCATGATTTGTTATATAGAGACATATTATAGACCACATGGGTTGGATCCCACTAAGACTGTGAGATCACACCATACACACTGCTTCAATGATGTATAGACCATTTTTTCTTCTAGTACAGGGAAAGGTAACACACTGCAGTGATGCAGAATGGTTCATGTCAGCTAGGATGGGTATTTGGTGGTGATATGGTTGGTCTTCTTCCATTACATTATTGGAGTAGATTTTTTGTGTTTATTCCCTTATAGTAATACTTCTCTTTTGGAGTTTTTATCTATTGTTTCAATTATTGTGTTTCTACTATTTTCCTAACAGTTGTGGCATGTATTTTGATAGTAGTTTTATATTCATTTATTTCACAATTTATATATGCCTTGTGGTTTTTCATGATTGGAGGAATCCATACCTCGGGTTTATCGGTCGATGCCTCGGTGCTTGTCACTAGCCCGTGGAGATTGGTGATGCCCTTCGGGTATGTGACAGATCTAGATGGTTGTTGGGTTTGAGGTTAACTCGGGTCGGTTCATTAATCTTTGGTATCAGAGGATGTATGTCCTCAAGAATCTGTTAATGCGATATCTGTTAGACTTGGGATAAGATTTTTGGGACTTGAGAGGTATGTTGCGATGAGTTCATGGATGGATCTTGTCATTATGAGCCTCAAGTTACCATTGGATGTCAGGATATTTGTCTCTGGTGTTGGGTTTTGTTTTTAAAATCTCAGTTTCTACATTTGGGTTTTCTAGTTTGAATATAGATGTGTTCTTTGTTTGTTCATTCTTATGTTTCGGTATGCTGCGTTATGCCTCCAAGACATCTTCCAAAGGTTCCTCAGGAAGGTTCAGCTGATTCTCCTCAAGGAAATCAACCTATCGATCACAGGAGTCCTTGTATGGTAGGCCAATGTCCATTAATGGGATGACTGAACATCAAGAGGCATAGGATTGGTTGGAAAGGATCAATTCAATATTCAACTTCCTGGATACACCTGAGAATATCGAGGTAAAGTGTGAAATGTTCAAAATCAAGGGCTCTGTAAAGCATTTGTGGGACTCTACGGTGTAAGAAGATAGACATGTGGTCATAGATTGGAAGGGTTCCAAAACCCCATTCTTTCAGTAGTTTTTATAGTGTTTATGATGATGGGTAAATATCTATAGTTCTAATAGTTGCAGTAGAGATAGTGTTAAATGTCAGCATAGACCTACCAGTTCACTGAGCCTGTCCATTTTCCTCCTGGTGTGGTATGGAATGAACAGATGAAGGCAAAAAAATACTTACAAGGTTTGCCACAAGTCATTAAAGCACAGGTGTTCCTATTGAATCATTATATCTACACAGAGACAATGGATAGAGTAATGATGGTAGAGATGGATGTGGAAGGAAAAGCTGGATTTACCGCCTATTCTATTCCATTTGGTGATCGCTTTAGTGTTGTGCGTGGGAAGAAGAGAAAGTGGTAGTGCCGTCACAAGAGTGGTGGATGTGGGTCTCAATAGTGAGCCTCATACTAACCATCTGTTGTATCTAGAAATGTTCCACTAACATTATAACAGTGTATCTAGGGGGTCACACACGATTTTCTTTTCCTATTCCCATGAATATGTGCAATGGTTATGAATGTGTTGGTCATCTATAGATTTTTTAAGGATATTAATACATCAAATTATATCCAAGGTTCATCAGCTACAAAGGCTACTGCTGTGTAGTTAGAAGCTACAAAGACTATAGGGCTCCAGTCTCAGGCCTCAAGAGTGAAACATTTACATGTAGTAGGTGAGAGTCCAAAGGAAGTTGATGTAGGTCCAGCAATAGTGAAAGGAAAGATCCTTATTATAGATTTAGTATCCACTACATTTTTCGATACTAGTGCCTCCCAATCATTTATATATGCAGGTTCTATTGATATACTAAAACATTAAATAGAACTTATTCCCTTAATAATGGAGTTAGAGCACCTCATGGAAAGAGGAAATAGAAGAAGTTCGAGTTTCCTTCTTGTTCATTCATGATAGCTAAGATGGAGTTCATCTCGGTTTTTCTTGTTATTGATCTGGATCTATTTGACATCATCATTGGTATGTATTTTATTACTGCTCATCGAGTTGAGGTTTATTGTTATCATTAGAATGTTTCATTTATCACTACCGATGGGAGCTCCCTTTTTTAGGGGGATTGGGATCCATGATTATGTCATGAAGGGCGTTCCCACCTAGAGAGTAGAAGTTTCTAATCTTCCATTTTTTTATCCTGATGACGTTTCTTCTGTTAGTGATCTTCCTATTATGGTCCTAGACATTCCTAATGTTTTCCCAAACGATTTCATAGGTATTACTATAGAGAGGGAGGTAGAGTTTCCAATAGACATAGTTCTAGGAATGAAACAATTTTGATGAATTCTTACCATATGGCACTAGCGGAGTTGAAATAACTGAAGATTCAATTGGAAGATCTATTAATGATGGGGTTTTTTCCCTAGTGTTTCACCTTGGGAATCCACTATGCTGTTTTCCATGAATTAAGATGGTTCACATCTGTTATGTGTGGACTATTAGATGTCAAATTGGTTAACAGTTCAGAAAAAATATCTTATGCCTCCTGTGGAAATTTTTTTTGATCACTTGATTGGAGGAAAGTGGTTTTCAAAGATCGATTATTGGTCGGCTTATCATCAACTCTGAGTTAGAGAGTCTGATATACTGTAGACGGTCTTCCAGAGTAGGTATAACCATTATGAATATCTTGTGATGCCTTTTGGTCTGACTAATGATCCTAAAGTATTAATGGATTTGATGAATCCGATATTCCACAAATATCATGGCACTTTTATGGTAGTGTTCATGGATGATATTATAGTTTATTAAAGTCCAAGTTTTAGAACAAGCACCATATGACTTTGGTTTTGGAAATTTTGGGAAATCAACTTCAGTATAGAAAGCTTTCAAAATTCATTTTATGGATTTGAGAAGTGATGTTCTTGGGGAACAAAATTTTAAATCATTCTTTATTAGTTGATCCAAATAAGGTAAGAGTAGTTTTTTTTCCAGAAGGAACCAATAAATATATATGATATATGAAGCTTCTTAGTATTACTATATACTACCAATGGTTTTTCAAGGATTTATCTAAGATGGTGTCACCTTTGACTGCTCTTACCATGAAAATGGTGAAATTATCATCAAATGGGACGTTTCAGTCATACATTGATGAACTGAAACAACTTTTAACGTAATAACAAGTTCTGATGTTACCTGAGTCTGGTAAGGGGTGAATGGTTTATTTTGATGCATCTAGTGCTGGTTTGGGATGTGTGCTGATGCAGGATGATCATGTGGTTGCATACAGATCACAGAAACTCCAACCACATGAGAAGAACTATCCCACTCATAATATAGATTTTGTGGCGGTGATGAATGCACTTAAGTGATGACAACATTATCTCTTTGGGGATAATTTAACAGGTTTCTATGATCATAATAGTCTGAGAAATAACATTTAACAGAAGAAAATAAATCTCATATATAGATTATGGGTAAACTACATTTTAACATTTTACTTCAACATCTATAACTCCCTCGAGAAGGGATGGTAGTTGAAGAGTCATTAAGCAAGAAGGTACCATCAGAGGTAGTTCTAGAATTTGAGGGTGAGTGGAATTGTATTGTTATTTTCACATAGTTATTCTTGGATGGTCATGAAGATGTATCAAGTATGATTCTGAACAATTTTTAGTTTTCATCATCTCTCATGGACTCTATATTTCATAGTCTACGACATGGTGATGAGTTTCAGAAGATTTATAAAAATATTTATGGTGGGGAGACCGTTTCTGGTTGATCTCTTTCATCAAAAAGAATATATCACTTTAGTATGCGATTTATCATCCCATATCTGGTGAGAAGATTACTGTTATTTTATTATCTTAGATCTTCATGCGTTTTTCATCCAGGTGCTTTAATGATGTATTATGACATGGGAAGACGATTCTGGTGGCTGTGTATGAAGCATGACATGGAAGGTTATGTGTCCCACTACCACGCTTATAAATAGATAAAGGCATAGTACTTGAAGCCTTCTGGTATAATTCAACATCTTCTAGTTCCAGTTTTGATTTGGGATGAGGTGCACATGGATTTTTTGTTTGTGTTACGACTGATACCCAAGGGAAAAAATGTTATCTGGGTGGTTGTTGATTGGTTGATGAAGTCTTCTCATTTCATTCCGACCAAAGACACCACTAAAGATGAAGATCTTAGAAATCTATATGTTCAAGAGATTGTGAGGTTACATGGGAGACGTTATTCTATAGTTTTAGATAGGGATCCTAGGTTTACCTAATGGTTATGTAGGAGTATTCAAGAGGAAATGGAGACTCTGGTCATGTTGATCACAACTTACCATCCATTGATAGATTTCCATACATATCATGTGATTCATATCCTACGGGATATGATTCATGCTTGTGTCTTGGATTTCGATGGATCATGGGGTACCCATCTGGGATTGGTTGAGTATAGTTACTATAGAAGTTACCCCACATTGACAAGAATGTCTCCTTTTGAGGAGTTTTATGGTCACCCATGTAGATCAATTATTTTTTGGGAAGAGGAGGGTGATGTATCTTTGGTTATGTGATGTCTGGTTCAGGAGATGTCTTCAATGATTTAGGAGGTGTGATGACATCCAATTACATCCAAGAGTCGAAAAAATTGTATACAGACTGATGGTGTCATCTATTGTATTTTTTTCGTTGGTGAATGAGTTTTCTTGAATGTTTCTCCGCAGTTGGGTCACCATCAACTTGGAGAATAGGGAAATTTGGCTCTAAGATATTTTTTACCATTTGAGATCACTGAATGGCTAGAGAAAGTTTCTTATTGGGTATCATTTTCTGTTCAGTTGGAAAATATTAATGATGTTTTCCACATATCTCTGCTCAGGAAGTATCACCCTTATCCTGATCACATTTTAAGATGAAAAAAAATTGATTTACAGCCATAAGCTTCTATTTTGTAGAAACAAGTTGATATCGTTGACTCCCAAGAGAATTTCATGCATGGAAAGTTGATTCTGTTGGTTAGAGTGCTATGGAATCAAGGATCATATTCTCACAGGACTTGGGAACGTGTGTCGTTGATGAGGGAGCAATGACCACATCTCTTTTCGGAGGTTACATATTCCCCATGACTTCTAGGGTATATAAGTTCTTTATGGTGGGGTGTTTATAAAATCCCATTACCTTAATTGGATTAGTTTTACCTCTTTTTAAGTTCCCTTCTTGATTCATGTCTTTCGAAGTAATTTTAAGGACTTTCTATAGGCTATAGAGCAGTTACACACAGTGTACCTCAGTTACACATAATTTATTGGCAGCTGGATTCATAAGAAATATTATTGTGACCTTGTACACATCATTTACATAAGATACACATCGTGTAGGGGTTAAATATAGGTTTAACACAAGGCATAAGGTTTTACGACCTATCATATCCAGTGTGACCTATACGCCGTGACCAAGGGGTATAGGTCGTGTGTAAAGACCCATAAATTTCAACGAATTTTTTTCTCTTAATTTTCTTGGGAATTTTTCAAGAACACAGTTTCTGACAGCACCTGATTCTGAGGCCCGGTGTGCCCAGAATCATTTTCCGAAGCTTGGCTCGGGTACGTTCAGTGAACGGACGAGCGAGTTTTTCTAACTTTTGAACCGGTGCCCAGAATCGAATTATGAGGGCACCGATGAAATCGCAGCACCGGTATTCGCTTAGAAACGCCTCTTCCGGAGTTGCGTTTTCTCAGGTGTGGTTTTTAATTTTCGGGCTTAAAGTTAAGAAATAAAATAATTTTATTTCACTTAAGCCACTTGGAAGCCACTTGAAGCCACTTAAAGGAGGCTTAAGCTGAGTTGATCCGGATAGGATGCTATCCTGAAATATCCTACCCCCTTGGTAGGATATTTGTGAGGTGGTCTCGCACGAGCCCCGCCGTTTATTTCCGCTAAGTAACGCACCCGCGAAAACCCGTCATTATGAAAGTCAACTGATGTGTTTTCTTAAATTCTTAACGCACCATTTAATTGGGTGGTTTATTTCGTGAATTAAATGGGCGGTTTCTTTCATTGAATTAATTCAACGAATTGATGTGTCATTACTTACCTTTTTTGTTTGTTGGCATAATAATAAAATAAGACCAAAATGTCTTTTTGGAGGATTACTCATTGGGAGGTTTGTCAGAGTTCTTGAGCCTTCATCCTTCTTCACGAAGAATGCGAAGAACGCAAAGAACGCCGAACCCGTGGAAGTCGACGACGTGACGCCGTGTTCCGCGACGCCGACGTTCCCTTCCTGCAATGTTCTTCTGCGACGTCTCTCCCTCCGCAACGAGTCTTCGATCAATTGTTTGAGGTAAGAGACTTCAGGATTCTCTAAAATCTCCCTTGTGTTTTTTTTAATAAAACACGGATTTAATTTTATATAATTAAATTAAATCTGTTGTTTCTTGGTCCGTTGAGTTCGCCGACTCAACGCCGGATTCCGCGACGATGCGACGCCCTTCCGCGACGACGCGACGATCCCCCCCCTCCGCGAAGAACAAATCCGCGAAGAACGTGCGTTCGACGACGACTACGAGGTAGGGATTTTATTTTTGGAAATACCCTTATTTCCCGTGTTGTTTCTGTTCAAGAATGAAGAACCTGATTCATAAAACAATTTTATTTCATTAAAAATTGTTTTCGGATATGTATTCATGTGTTGAATGTGTTTCTCCCGTTGTTTATCTCTAATGCGGAGGGTGCGGGCCAAACGAACACGGCCCGACAACCCTCCGCCGTTCTTCATTGTTGTGCGGATTTGACGAGCGACGACAGAACGTGCCGCAAATGAATTTTGAGGATTCCGCAGTGTAGAACGAGTCCCGGGAGGAGCAGCGGCATAGACGGGAACAAAATCAGACCACCGGAGCGACTCCAGGGGCCCGCGGAAGCCGCCGACGGCGCGGGCGCCGGCGCGGCGGTGCCGGTAGTCGGGAGCGGCGGCACCCCGGTGCGCCGCCTGACACGGCAGCCGCGGTAGAAGCCGCGGCGGCGGCACTCGCGGAATCGCTGCCGCACGGGTCCGGTGCGCGCGGGACGCGGCTGAAGCCACGTCTGGTTGTCCGGGGCGACACCCCGCATGTGCCGTGGGGTTGTCACGCGGGGGCGGCGGCTCCCCCCCGCATCGCTCAGGTTGTCCAGGGTGACACCTCGCGGGTGCCGCGGGGGTGTCACGGGGGGGCAGCGGCTCCCCCCCACGTCGCGCGGCCGCGCGGCCGAGCCGGGCCGGGCGGGCTGAGCCCGGCCGGTCCGACCGGCCGGGCCGGACCGGGTCGACCGCTTCGCCCGACCCAGGGGGGGGGGGGTCGGCCCGGGCTCAGACCCCGTCTTCGGACCGTTTTCGGTCAAAGGCCCGTATCTTGAGCTACGGGCCTCCAAATGACCCGCCGTCAGCGGCAACGCGATCCTTGGATTGAGAAGGCCGTTTTGGTATATCGCACTCAAGGTTTCAGAATACCTTGTGTTCGGCCGGGTTGGTTCGTACACAAAACCAACCGGGCCCTCGGAGCGGAAACACTCATATCTTGAGCTACAGACGTCCGATTGATGTGCTGTCAGCTTTGTTGAATTCCTCTAAGTGAGAAGGATCTTTTGGCTCACTCCGCCTGAGGTTTGGACGCAGGTGGAGTACGGTCGGGTTGGTTTTTCCTTAAAAACCAACCGGGCCCCTCGAACCAAAAATCCAATAACTCTCAGACCGGGCGCCCGATTGACGCGCCGTCTGCGATGTTGAGTTCCTGTTGACGATACTGAACTTTTGGATACATCAACTTCAGACTTTGTGATAGTTTATGTATCGGCCTCTCGGCTCGTGGAGCGGACCCTCCCGAACGAGCTTGCTATGTGCGGGAACCCTAGAGCTGGCTGCGACTGCTACTTCAACAGCGACGACCGTGCAGAGATCCTCAGTGGAATGCTGCGATGACTGTGCATAGATCCTCAGTGGACTACGGCGACGACTGTGCAGAGATCCTTAGTGGACTGTGACGACTACTGCACTCAGCGATCCTACGTGGATCAGTGCTACAGGTCCTGTGTGGGCCCGGTCCTGTGTGGGTCCGATCCTATGTGGGTCAGCGCTCAGCGGTTCTGTGTGAGCCAGCGCCTACAGGTCCTGTGTGAGCCCGATCCTGTGTGGGTCTTTGCGGGGGTTAGTACCTATCGATCCTTTGTGGGTCCGACGACTTAGATGGATCAGAGATCATTTTTATCGTCATTCGAAGAAGTATACTTGTGTTGAGCTATCCTGTGTGGATTTACTGTTTACTCTCCTTTGTGGATTGTGTTGTGCTATCATGTGTGGGTATACGTTTTGATTTCTTGTGTGTACTGGGTTGTGCTTGGGCTCGGACGTTGGAGCCGAACAGGAATTGATGACTTAGGTATATGTATGGACGTATACCTAAGCAGTGTCGGTTGTTACTTCGTGATTGTATCTTTCCTTTGTGGTTTATCCTTTGTGGATTTCGGGATACCTTTGGGGGTCTTGGGGTCCCTACTGAGTAGCTTATACTCACCCCTGCACGGGCTATGCCCGCACTACGTTGTGTTGGTTGCAGACGACGGACATCGCTGATCGTGGTGGAGGCTTGCGGAGCAGGACGGTGCCTGGAGGTGGACCACTGGGCGGGACGTATTCAGAGCGGTCAGGTGGACCCGAGGAGCTGTGGAGGCTATCTGTACCCACCCTTCAGGTGGGACTTCCAGAGGACGGCTCGACGCTGTGGCTTTTCCTTTCAGTTGCTGTTTTTCCTTTCAGTTGTACTTTACAGTTGGGCTTGTATTTCCGGCCCCTTTTACTTTCAGCACAGCTTGTACAGTTTTTACTCATTGTTTACTTTTCTGCTTGCTTACTCTGTGGTGGTTGTTTACTTTTCAAAGGAAATGCCTTCCCTTTTGTTGGGATTTACGCCTTGGTGCTAGTCGCCAACCCCTGGCCTATGGAAGGTGGTCTTGGGGTAGTCACGGCACGGGCCCCGAGGACGGGTCGTGACATATTGGTATCAGTGGTGGTCGGTTCTACTGCAGACTCTGATCTTTCTTCTATGTGAAGCAATAGTGTTTAGTGTATTGGGTGTGGTTATCAGTCCAGGGAGTCCAGTGTTGGTGCGGCGGCCGACATATCCGTACACCAGGACCCTGACTTCTGATTTCCGACTTAATGCACAAAATCATTGATTGCATGTGTGTTTCAAGTTTTCTTTGTGATTACTTGTGTCAGCTCACCAGGTATATTGTTCTGACTGTGGCTCACTTGTTTCCTTTTCAGGATGGCCTCACGATGGCAGCAAGCTAGGGTTCCGAGAGTAGAGTGCGAGGACAGCCTCCCGAGCGACGAGGCCTCGGTACAGGGCCCGTTGACAGCAGAGGCGCCGGCAGTACCATTACCCGCCGAGCCCCCGATGCTTCCAGCGCCGATCGCTGACGATGCACGTTGCCTCAGAGCTCTGCACGAGTTCCAGCGCCATAGACCACCCAGGTTCCGTGGGGAGACGGACCCCCATGCAGCCAAGGACTGGATGGAGGCGGTCGTCCGAGTTTTCAGGCTAGTGAGGACACCAGCAGACCTCATGGTGATCCTTGCGGCGAGCCTACTACACGCAGCAGCAGGACGATGGTGGAGCTAGATGCTCCAGGTACACGATGGGGCCTCCCTCATCTAGATGAACTTCGAGAGCCTTTTCTGCTCAGAGTTCGTCCCGGCCACCCTTCGTGCGGTGCGCATTCAGAAGCTTCTTCAACTGCGGCAGGACAGCTTGACGGTCGCCCAGTACGCGGAGAGGTTCAACGATCTTTCTCGCTACTCGACAGACATGGTACGGGACCCCTTCTTCTGGGCCCAGACCTTTGAGCAGGGTTTGATACACGAGATCAGGGCATCGTTGATCTCCCTCAGCATCCCGACCCAGGCAGGAGTGCTAGAGCGAGCCTTTCTGATTGAGAGCTTTCTGGTTGAGTCCACAGCGAGACCTACCGCAGGGCGGCAGGTAGCAGAGTCTTCGGCAGCGGGTAGCCGATGGATGACTCAGGGTTCCAGGCCGACCAGGCCTTCCGGCAGATGACCTCGGGACACTGGCTCAACAGTGTGGGGCACACAGCGCGGGGCCAGTCTTCTGAGAGGCAGGCAGTGCTACTCCTGCTGTGGGTAGGGCCACATGGCTCGTGACTGCCCGACCCGACGTACCGAGGAGCAACAGACGGTGGAGGGGCCACACCTAGCCAAGAAGCAGGTGGTGGGCGACGCTTTGAGGCTCTGCCACCACCACCACCAGGAGGTCCGCCCCAACCACAGGGAGTTGGCGGGCAGAGACAGGCACAACTCAAGGAAGTGGAGGCCTACGACCACGGCGCGCCAGAGATGATTCGAGGTACAATCTATGTCTATTCCACCCTTGATGCAGTTCTTATAGACACAGGAGTGAGTCACTGCTTCATAGAAACTGCCCTTGTTCGGAGCTCGAAGATTCCGACAGAGCCGTTGGCTCGATCCTTACGGCTAGAGACCCCTACGAGAGCAGACTCGACGATTACGCACTGGTGCCGGTAGTGTGATCTTACTCTAGGAGGCAAGAGCTTCGGCTGGGATCTTCTTGTAGCGGCGTCGAGGCCTTACGACGTCATCTTGGGCATGGATTGGTTATCTATAGTCCATGCTCAGATTGACTGCATTAGGCGCAAGGTGCGATGTGTGCGCACCGATGGGAGCAGGTTCCCCTTCACCAGCGAGAAGGGAGCCTTCGCAGCACAGGATGGACTCACGCAGAGGAGAGGGCAGCCAATCACTCATCAGTTGGCTAGCCTCATCCTTGGAGCAGTTGACGTGCGGAGTCCTAGTTTTCCTGCAGTGGTGGATCAGTATGCAGACGTCTTTCCCGATGATGTTCCAGGGCTACCTCCTCGCAGAGAGGCAGACTTTTACATTGCTCTGTACCCCGGGACAGCCTCGATATCCACTCCAGCATATCATATGGCCCCCGCCGAGCTTCGAGAGATACAGGTACAGTTGGAGGACTTGCATGGAAAGGGGTTCATTCGACCCAGTGTTTCACCCTGGGCTTCACCGATATTGTTCTCCAAGAAGGCGGACGAGAGATTGATAGTGTGAGTCGATTATCATCGCCTGAACCAGGTGATAGTGAGGAACAAGTATCCGCTACCAAGGATTGATGACCTCTTCGATCAACTCAAGGGAGCATGATGATTCTCGAAGATAGACCTTAGGTGAGGCTATCATCAGCTCAGAGTTCGAGACGAGGATGTGCAGAAGACAACCTTCAGGTGTCTGTATGGCCACTATGAGTTCCTGGTTATGTATTTCAGCGTAACCAATGCTCCAGCAGTGTTCATGAGCCTCATGAACAGGATCTTCCAGCCATACCTCGATCGATTTGTCGTGGTCTTCATCGACAACATTTTGGTTTACTCGACCACGGAGGAGGAGCATGCCTACCACTTGTGGGTTGTACTAGACACACTCTGAGAGAACCAGCTTTATGGAAAGCTCTCTAAGTGCCAGTTCTGGTTACGTGAGGTCCACTTCTTGGGGAACGTCATTTCTGAGGTGGGAGTTGCAGTGGATCCCGCGAAGATCGAGGCAGTGCTAGCTTGGGAGCCACCCAGGAGCGTGACAGAGGGGCGGAGTTTCTTGGGCCAAGCCGAATACTATCAGAGATTCATGCTGGACTTCTCCAGAGTTGCGGTGCCACTCTCAGCATTGAAGAAGAAGGGGAACCCCTTCGTGTGGTCAGAAATATGTCAGCAGAGCTTCCAAGAGCTGAGAAAGAGATTGACCAGCACACCTATGTTGAGGTTTCCTGAGGAGGGAGTTGGATACGTAGTCTGCTGCGATGCATCAGGGACCGGACTCGGATGTGTCCTGATGCAGGAGCGGGCAGTGATCGCCTACGGATCATGCATGTTTAGGCCGCATGAGCAGAACTATGCTACCCATGACCTGGAGTTATCAGCAGCGGTCTTCGCTCTGAAGACATGGCGACACTATCTGATGGGCGAGCGCTTTACAGTCTTTTCTGACCACCAGAGTCTCAGGAACATCTTCTCTCAGAAGGACCTGAACCTGAGACAGCGGCGATGGCTCGAGTTCCTCCAGGACTATGACTTTGAGATTGTCTATACTCCTGGGAAGGGGAACATGGTAGCCGATGCCCTCAGCAGGAGGATGGAAATCCAGCTACTTGAGGAGGCGACAGAGCAGCTAGCCGCTTTGTAGATATCCTTCATGGATAGAGACGGATCAGCCTTCCTTTAGTCTCTCACCGTCTCTCCTCCACTTCTACAGCGGGTCAGAGAGGCTCAGCATGGGGACACCGACTATGAGACACGGCGTGCACAAATATCCTCGGGATAGGCACCTGATGGTTTCTCCCTTGGAGCAGATCACGACGTCCTTTTCAGAGGACGTACCCTGGTACCAGTTGCATTACGAGAGGAGGTGCTTAGAGAGTTTCACACTTCTCCTTTGGCGGTAGATCCTGGAGTGGTGAAGATGTACCAGGATCTCAGACGACAGCACTGGTCGCAGGGCATGAAGAAGGCTGTGGCAGAGTTCGTTTCACGGTGCCTCACCTGCCAGTAGGTGAAGGCAGAGCATCTGGTACCAGCAGGCTTGGTACATCCCTTGGAGGTACCAGAGTGGAAGTGGGACGACATATCTATGGACTTCGTGACTGGACTTCCACGCACTTCCAGAGGTCACAACTCCATTTGGGTGATTGTTGACCGACTCGCCAAGTCGGCACACTTCTTACCCATCCGAGAGCAGGGCTTAGTGGAGAGCTTGGGGCGTCTCTATGTTCAGGAGATTGTACGACTTCACGGTGTTCCATGGACTATCTTCTCCGATTGGGATGCTCTCTTTACTTCCCAGCTTTGGAAGGGGTTGCAGGAGGCGTTCGGGACGCGGCTACGTCTGAGCACCGCCTTTCACCCTCAGACGGATGGTCAGACAGAGAGGACCATTCAGACTCTCTAGGACATGCTCCGCGCATGTGTCCTTGACTTTGGTCGCAGCTGGGAGGACAACCTACCCTTGGTGGAGTTCATATACAACAACAGTTACCCCTCCACCATCGGGATGACACCCTACGAGGCGTTGTACGGCAGGCCTTGCAGATCTCCTTTGTGCTGGACAGACCCTGGGGAGTCAGCACGGGTGGGACCAGAGACGGTCCGGGCCACGACAGAGAAGGTCCAAGTCATCCAGGAGCGGATGAGGACAGCTCAAAGATGGCAGATGTCATATGCTGACAGGAGGCGGAGGCCACTAGAGTTCGAGGATAGCGACCACGTCTTCTTGCGGGTCTCACCTCGACGTGGTTTACAGAGATTTGGCCGAGGCGGCAAGTTGTCTCCATGCTTCATCGGGCCTTTCCAGGTCCTCAGCAGGATTGGCGAGGTGGATTATCACCAGGCTCTACCACCTCAGTTGCACCGGGTGCACGACGTCTTCCACGTATCTTAGCTGAGGATATACGTGCACGACCCGACGCACATCATTGACTATGTGGAGCTAGACGTGGATGATGGGGCGACTTTTGCGGAGGTCCCGGTGGAGATATAGGATCGACAGGAGCGGGTCCTACGTGGGCGATCTATTCCTCTTGTGCACCTCAGATGGCAGCATGGGAACCTCCAGGAGAGCACATGGGAGCGGGAGGCTCAGATGCATGCTCAGTACCCACATTTGTTTCCCTAGCTTATGATGTATCTTTACGGGGTCGTAAAGCCCTGAGGTGGGAGTAATGTAAAGACCCGTAAATTTCAACGATTTTTTTTTCTTAATTTTCTTTGGAATTTTTCAAGAACGCAGTTTCTGACGGCACCTGATTCTGAGGCCCAGTGTGCCCGAAATCATTTTCCAAAGCTTTGCTCGGGTACGTTCAGTGAACGGACGAGCGGGTTTTTCTAACTTTTGAACCGGTGCCCGAAATCTAATTCTGAGGGCACCGATGAAATCGCAGCGCCGGTATTCGTTTAGAAACGCCTCTTCCGGAGTTGCGTTTTCTCGGGTGTGGTTTTTAATTTTCAGGCATAAAGTTAAGAAATAAAATAATTTTACGACAACTTTATTTTATTTCACTTAAGCCACTTAGAAGCCACTTGAAGCCACTAAAAGGAGGATTAAGCTGAGTTGATCCAGATAGGATGCTATCCAGAAATATCCTACCCCCTTAGTAGGATATTTGTGAGGTGGGGCCCGCACGAGCCCCACCGTTTCTTTCCACTAAGTAACGCACCTGCAAAAACCCGTCATTATGAAAGTCAACTGACTCGTTTTCTTAAATTATTAACGCACCATTTAATTAGGTGGTTTATTTCGTGAATTAAATGGGTGGTTTCTTTCGTTGAATTAATTCAACGAATTGATGGGTCGTTACTTACCTTTTTCGTTTGTTGGCGTAATAATAAAATAAGACCAACATGTATTTTTGGAGGATTACTCGTTGGGAAGTTTTTCAGAGTTCTTGAGCCTTTATCCTTCTTCGCGAAGAAGGAAAAAAATGCAAAGAACGCTAGCCTCCGATGAAGAAAGCCGAACCCGTGGAAGTCGACGACGCGACGCCGTGTTCCACGATGCCGATGTTCCCTTCCTATAACATTCGTCTTCGACGTCTCTCCCTCCGCAACGAGTCTTCGATTAGCTGTTTGAGGTAAGAGACTTCGGGATTCTATTAAATCTCCCTTGTATTTTTTTTAATAAAACATGGATTTAATTTTATATAATTAAATTAAATCTGTTGTTTCTTGGTCCGTTGAGTTCGCCGACTCAACACCGGATTCCGCGACGACGCGACGCCCTTCCGCGATGACGCGACGATCCCCCCTTCCGCCACGAAAAAATCCACGAAGAACGTGCGTTCGACGAAGACTACGAGGTAGGGATTTTATTTTTGGAAATGCCCTTATTTCCCGTGTTGTTTCCGTTCAAGAATGAAGAACCCGATTCATAAAAAAAATTTATTTCATTAAAAATTGTTTTCGGATATGTATTCATGTGTTGAATGTGTTTCTCCCATTGTTTATCTCTAACGCGGAGGGTGCGGGCCAAACAAACACGGCCCGACAACCCTACGCCGTTCTTCGTTGTTGTGAGGATTTGACGTGCGACGACGGAACGTGCCGCAACTGAATTTTGAGGATTCCGTAGTGAAGAATGAGTCCCGGGAGGAGTAGCAGCACAGACGGGAACAGAATCGGACCATCGAAGCGACTTCGGGGGCCCGCCGAAGCCGCCTGCGACGCGGGGCGCCGGCGTGGCGGCGCCCCAGCGCGTCGCCGAACAAGGCTGCCGCCGCGGCGGCACTCGCGGACATGCGGCCGCAGTGGTCCGGCGCGCGCGGGACGCGGCAGAAGCCGCGTCCAGTTGTCCGGGGCGACACCCCGCAGATGCTGCGGGGTTGTAACGCGAGGGCGGCGGCTCCCCCCCCCCCCCCCCCGCGTCGCTCGGGTTGTCCAGGGTGACACCCCGCGGGTGCCGCAGGGGTGTCACATGGGGGCGGCGGCTCCCCCCCGTGTCGCACTGCCGCGCGGCCAATCCGGGCCGGGCAGGCCGAGCCAGGCCGGTCCGACGGGCCGGGCCACGCCCTGGCCGGGCCGGATCGGGTCGACCCGGTTCGGTCGACCCAGGGGGGGTTGCGCCGGGTCGGCCCGGGCTCGGACCCCCTGTCTTTGGACCATTTTCGGTCAAATGCCCGTATCTTGAGCTATGGGCCTCCAAACGACTCGCCGTCAGTGGCAACGCAATCCTTGGATAGAGACGGTCGTTTCAGTATATCTCACTCAAGGTTTCGGAATACTTTGAGTTCGGCCGGGTTGGTTCGTACACGAAACCAACCGGGCCCTCGGAGCGGAAACACTCATATATTGAGCTACAGACGACCGATTGACGTGTCGTCATCTTTGTTGAATTCCTCTAAGTGAGATAGATCTTTTGGCTCACTCCGCCCGAGGTTTGGACGCAGGTGGAGTACAGTCGAGTTGGTTTTGCCTTAAAAACCAACCGGGCCCCTGGGACGAAAAAGCCAATAACTCTCAGACCGGGCGCCCGATTGACATGCCGTCTACGACGTTGAGTTCCTGTTGACGATATGGAACGTTTTTATACATCAACTTCGGACTTTGTGATAGTTGATGTATCGGCCTCTCGCCTCGTGGAGCGGACCCTCCCGAACGAGCTTGCTATGTGCGGGAACCCTAGAGCTGGCTGCGACTGCTACTTCGACAGCGACGACCGTGCAGAGATCCTCAGTGGACTGCGGCGACGACCGTGCAGAGATCCTCAGTGGACTGCGGCGAAGAATGTGCAGAGATCCTCAGTGGACTGCGTTGACTACTGCACTCAGCGATCCTACGTGGATCAGTGCCACAGGTCCTGTGTGGGCCCGATCCTGTGTGGGTCCGATCCTGTGTGGGTCAGCGCTCAGCGGTTCTGTGTGAGCCAGCGCCTACAGGTCCTGTGTGGGCCCAATCCTGTGTGGGTCTTTGCGGGGGTTAGTACCAATCGATTCATTGTGGGTCTGATGACTTAGATGGATCAGTGGTTATCTTTATCGTCATCCGAAGAAGTATACTTGTGTTGAGCTATCCTGTGTGGATTTACTGTTTACTCTCCTTTGTGGATTGTGTTGTGCTATCCTGTGTGGGTATACATTTTGCTTTCCTGTGTGGACTGGGTTGTGCTTGGGCTCGGACGTTGGAGCCGAACGGGAATTGATGACATAGGTATATGTATGGGCATATACCTAAGCAGTGTCGGTTGTTACTTCGTGATTGTATCTTTCCTTTGTGGTTTATCCTTTATGGGTTTCGGGAGACCTTCAGGGGTCTCGGGGTCCCTACTGAGTAGCTTATACTCACCCCTGTATGGGCTATGCCCGCACTACATTGTGTTGGTTGCAGACGACGGACAGCGCTGATCGTGGTGGAGGCTTGCGGAGCAAGATGATACCTGAAGCTGGACCACTGTGCGGGACGTACTCGGAGCGGTCAGGTGGACCCGAGGAGCTGTGGAGGCTATCTGTACCCACCCTTCAGGTGGGACTTCCAGAGGACGGCTCGACGCTGCGGATTTTCCTTTCAGTTGATGTTTTTCCTTTCAGTTGTACCTTTCAGTTGGGCTTGTATTTCCGACCCCTTTTACTTTCAGCACAGCTTGTACAGTTTTTACTCAGTGTTTACTTTTCCTCTTGCTTACTCTGTGGTGCTTTTTTACTTTTCAAAGGCAATGCCTTCCCTTTTGTTGGGATTTACGCCTTGGTGCTAGTCGCCAGCCCCTGGCCTATGGAAGGCGGGCTTGGGGTAGTCACGGCACGGGCCCCGAGGACGGGTCGTGACATCGTGACCCAGTTGACGTCAAGGTTAATGTCAACAATTCAAGTATTTTCGTTCAGTATTCCCTTTGTCCCTACAAGTATCTCAACCCTAGACTCTTCCTACATCGTTTTTAGTGGTTCCTCAACTTCTGAATTGTTCCAATCAACTAGGGTTCATCATTTTGAGTTTGGTGTGTCTCTCTAGATCTGTTGTGAGATCTCATTCTGGGGACCTTAATCGTTCATAGTTTGTTGTTTGGTGGGAATCCTTCTTCATGGTATGTGGATTTTCTCCTTTAGTTTGACCTTTTGTGTTTATATTTGAATCAGTATTATCAAGGATTGGATTATAGGGTCTCTGTTGGTGTTATTGGGTTTTCGTTCTTGGTTTTGGATTCTTTTGTAGGCTTGTGCGACAAAAACTTTGAGGTAAGATGTTCTGTCTCTAGCCTATGACAATGAACATGCTTATGTTTCTTTTAAAATTTCTTTATAAAAAGATTTTGGAAATTTGAATGATTATTTTGTGTGTTGAAAATTGGGTTTGAATGAATAATGGTTTTCCATGGATTTTGATAAATGAATTATAAATGTGTTTGAAGGATTTTTAGGTCACTTAAATGGGTTTATGAAAATAAGAACATGGGTTACCTTGAGTACTTAAGTGGAAGGATTATATTGAGGCTATCTTCCATTTAGTTTTGATTATCAAGGAAGTTTTTATTGGGAATTTCTTCTATTTCCTTGGCATTTTGTTCTAGGGGACTGGCATTAACATTTTAGGAAGTTCTGTCATGGGGTATTCATATGCTTCAAAGACCCATTGATCTAGGATCAGATTTTTGCACTTGATTCCTATGGTGTGTGTAGTATTCTTTTTATACCTATTGAATTCTTGGTGTGTGATACAAGTGCTATTATTTTTTATTTCTTGGATTTCTGAGTTATCCATGATTATTATGTGAATACTTTTAAAAGGTTGTTATGGAAATTATGCTTTGAAACTTATATATCTGCTTTTGAATAGAAATATAGAAAAGTGAAATGTTTAAGATTTATTCTATAAAACATATTTACTTTTTATCATGTCATGTTTTTTTATTGATGAGAACTCATGATTTTTTATACAGAGACATTTTATGAACACATGGGTGTGATCCTAATGAGCCTATTAGCTCGCACCATACACACTACATTGGTGGTGGGAATACCTTTTGTTTTTTATCCAGTTTTGTGAAATGACAAGAACTCTAGTAAAGTAGTGGGTTTCGTGTTAGCTAGGATGTGTAGCTGGTGGTGTGATGGTAGGAGTTCATCCACGCCATCATTGGAGTGGTTGTTTTGTTTTGAGTCCCTTACAGTTAGACTTTTCTTTTGGATATTTTATCTACTATTTCAGTTGTTATGTTTTCTCTATTTTATTTATAGGTATGGAATATATTTTTTAGTATTCCTCTATTCCATTTGTTTCTCTATATATGTATTCCATGTGGTTATTCAGCATGGGTGAAATCATCCCTCAGTTTTTTCATTTGATGCTTAGGTTCTTATCACCAGCCTATGTGGAACGGGAATTCCCTTCGGGTATGTGACATATTGGGTCTGTTTCCAGGTTTGAGGGTAACACAAGTTGGTTCTTTAAATCTATGATCAAGAAATTTTAGGGGAATATAAATTTACTAAATATGAATAGAACATCATCATCGGTCACATCAGGACATTCTATATAACCATTTACTAGTAAATAGGATTCACATGTTTTATTTTCTTAATTCAGTACAAGATTCTTAAATATCCTAATTGGAATTAGGTTTGACCAACCTTACTCCAAAATCACAATGTGAGTCTCCAAACATATAAGGGACAATGGTGCATGGGATCAAAAAACACTAGGCATCCCTCACATTTCGTGGGATATATCCTTAGATATCTATTTTCCAATATTCAACTAGGGGTTAAGTATAAAATTATCTAAAATTATATTTTTTTAACAATATCTATATAAAAAATTTATCATATCCTAGAAGTTGTGATATTGATTCTATAAAAGGGGAGTTATTTGGGATTTTTTTTGAAATTATCAAAAAAATTCTTATATTCTTCTTCTAGCTTCCCTTAATTTATCCTATCTAGGAATTGAAAAGGGAATATATAGGGTGACATGTTATTGGACTATTCCTATTTTATATATTCTTGAACCTGAGGTGTTGATCCATTTTCCCACTTATATATTGTTTCATTTATAACATTTCCTCCATATGGTTGACCATTCTCCCCAACAAACTCTTTATATGGTTTCTTCTTGTATAGTTCAACATTACAATATTATGGTTCCTTATTCTATATATTGTTCTAAACCATATTTTAATACATTCCTCTCAGAAAAAATAATTATAAAATCAAATATTTTGTGTAATCCCTTTACTATGGATCTATGTTACTTGATAATTCACCTAGTAACCAGTATAATAATATATGAGCATTTTGGACCACCTAAATTTCATGGTTTTGATGAAATGATAGTGTATTCATAATTATTTCCCTACATATGAAACAACTAATTTTATCATTGAATATTTTCTCTAATAACGTCCCTCATATATGACCTTTGTGGTTGGGAAGGAAAAAATGGTCTAATATTTATTTGGTTTGGTGGAAGAAATCACCAATATATAAGGGGTAGAAATAAATGAAATTTAATATGTGGCTTTGTAAAAAAGGTTATATATTTTTTCCCTGATTCCTATTTATTATTTTACCATATTTCTACTAGTTCTACTATGGGTTTTGCAATCTTTGTGGATGCATTGGTATTGAATTATTATAAAAAATTATTATGGTCCAAGACTATAATTCAAATATATAAAATTAGGTGAGGTTATCCTCTAATACTTCTGTGAACTGATGATAAGATTAAATTAAATATCACAAGTCAAAATACATCACTTAATCTTTTGGTGATTGTGATGATAATATCCCTGAAGGGAAACTGTAAAATGTATATATTAGTGCTTGGTGCCAACCCATGAGCATTTATGTTATTGGTATCATATACATGGATGGTTCATCTCCTTAATGAACATCTCTAACGTTTACAAATACTATCATTATGAGACATTTCATCGAGGATATCTATGGAATAACTTGGTGTCTTCATCATCAACCAAACATCTATTGAGTCATTCATCCAGGATTAAAATGTGGTAATAATGTAAATTAAAAGCTTTGTATATATATTAAATCATTTATCCCAGGGTATAAGAACTTCTTTAGTACCTAATAAAACAAATTTATGAAATACCTACTATATTCTCTATCAATTTGAGAGTAGTTAGAAATAAAATTATTGGTTTTCCATTCCACCCCCAGTGGAAAATAGTTTTCTCGAATTTCATTTCTAGATAGAACCAAGTAATTATAGAACTATATACATGATGCGTGAAGAAAAACTATGATCTTCCTTTAATTTACATTGAGATAAATTTCATCCATATAACATCAGATGATAAATCGTTACACGAAAAGATTCCAATGATCACTATAATGTTTGATAAGTGTTCATGTTCATCTTCACTCTAGAGTTTGGTTAATTTCTACTTGGTCTTGAACTTATGAATCGGTATGGGATTTATTTTTATGTTTTTGATTGAATAATATGGAAAATAATGTTTGGGTTTGTGCTATATGTGGAGGGTATGTTGCAATCCTTGATAGTGCCCTCTGAAGTCTTTGTTTGTGCTATGTTGAATTTCTAAAAATGATATGTAATGCCCCGAGATTTCATGAAAAATATTCATTTAATTTCATTAATGTATTGTGTTCTATGCTACACCAAGATTACCTTGCGCTATACGCAACACCGTATTAGCTTGCAGTATACGCAACACTATTCTTGGATCGTGTTACATTATATTTTGATAATAGTTATTCTACGCAACATTGAGTATATATATATATATATATTCAATTTATAAATGAAATATGTTTGGATTCTGTTATATGAAACACAGAAGGATTCTTGCACAACACGCAACCCTGACTTGGCTTGCATTACACGCAATCGTGACCTTCCTCGATAGCGTGTGTTGTACGCAATACCGGGTTTTACTAAACAATGATATATTATTATAATATTTTTATGAACTAGCCGTTATGAATAGTATTAACTAAATTTTTAATTTTATAACATCATTATTCATCTTACACATTTTGTAGAACATGGTATAAGAACAAAATAAATTTTTCGGGTAAAATAAGTATTTTTCAAAAAATGTAGTTTTTCCACATTTTGATGGCACACCCACTTTAAATCTAGTTTTTGACATGTTTATAAGTTCAATTTGAAAAAATAAAATTCTTCTTTGGAATCATGAAATAGAATTTTACTTTGGATAAATTTTTCATATTATTCTGGTAACTTTCATATTTTGATGAATAGTAAAAACACGATATATTTTAATTAAAAACAACTTTTTTCATCGCAGTAATTTATATGGTTAAATTATAAAATTGAATGGTTTTAAAGTATAAATAGAATATATTTTTACCATTGAATATAATGTATGTCATTAGCATTGATTTTACATTAAATTCGTATGTTAAATCCATTCAATCTTTTGCAATGTTTTAAAGAAAAACCCGTTTTCTTTCGACATCGGGATTAAATTTAATTTAATTTCGGAAAATTTTTTGTATTGAATTTGGAAAAATGGATTCCATATTTGGAATCATTGGTTCCAAATTATGTTAATAAGCTACTTTTTATTTTTGGGAGTTATGAATAGTAACTACGGTAAATTTTATTTACCATAGTTAAAGGTAAATCGGGTAATTAAGGGTAAATATAATATTATAAAATTACCCTAACACATGCTAAAATTCTATTGGATGGATAAAAGTATACCCATATAACCTAAGGGTCGGATTAGATTCATTTTATGGAATTTGTACCATGAAAATAATTTAATTATTATTAAAACCAAAGAAAGTGACAACATTTTACTCTCTTAAATATTATAAGTATAATAATTTTAATTTATTGATAAACATCATAAATCTTCGAACTTGAATAGTCTCCAGAAATATAATAAAATTATCTACATCATTATAATTTATTTAGAATTTTTAGGGATTAAATAATTGTCATTAATGGTGATACATTAATGATGCAGAAATTATTTATTAAGTAAAAAATCAGTAATATAGTTTTTATTGAAATAATAATACCCATTAAAAGGCCCAAAACCTGACCACAACTTATTGGTAGTGTATATATACACCTTAGTCATCCAATTAACTAATATATAACCGTTTTGAGTCTTATAAAAGTGATTGTGACACATATATTATTTTATTTTAAATGATGCCAAAGTTGTCACCTTCATAATTTAATAAATATAACAATTTAACTATTGTGATTTTAAGATGATAAATTCGATTAAAAGTTTTATTTAGAAATTTAATTGATATATATTTATTATAGGATTTTATTTTTAATTTTTATGCAACAAATAAGTATATTAAATAATTATACAAAAATGTTGTGGTAAATATTTTATTAAGAGATGAACCAAATAAATGGTTTTAAAAATAATAAAATAAATATTATATGAACTATTTAATGTTCTAAACTAATTTTCTAGATACATATGACCTTTTATTAATCTATTAAAGATTTTAGTTAGAACATATCTTCTGTATATATTTTATTTAAATTCAAATAAATGAATAGTGTCAAAATTGACACTATTGTTATTTTATAAAAATAACATATTATAAAATTGTTTAAAAATCACAAAAATATTTAAAAATTATAAATTTAAATTTATATGGTATAAAATGTTATAAAGTATCCAATTATGGACAATTCAAAACAAATAAGAAATTATTTTTTATAATTTAAAATTTAGAATGTTATTATCACAAATAAATTTAAATTGATTAAATAAGGATAAATCAAGTTGATAATGTTAAAAATAAATTCATAACATGTCTAAATTTTATTGGCTGATGAGATTACAACCCTATATCATCTAATATTTTAATATGAGTCATTTTTGGAGGTTTTTAACTGGAGTTAGATTTATTATAAATTAATATTTTTATGATTTCCAAAGGTGCCCCTCTCCTCCCTTATAAAAGGGAACCTCCTCCCTCCATTCCTCACACCAATTTGAGCATTCAAGCTCGGCAAAACCCTGCCAAATTCTCTTCTCCACTTCCCTAGAAACATCTTAGAGGTCCTGGTCTTCTTCAAAGAGCAATTTTAGTGCCCTAAGTGGAGGTCTCAAAGAGGTGCTTCAAACACCACCTTACTTGGATGGGTATAATGGTGTGGGTACGGAATACCGTCTCCACGCCGTGGTGCAATTTGTTTTTCCAACACCACCTTACTTGGATGGGTATAATGGTGTAAATAATAACTATACATATTTATTATAACATCATACGGATTATGATATATTGTATCATCCTATCCAATTCAATTCAATAATTATGGGAACGATATCATCGCTCGTGCGTACGTATGAACTACTGTCTCCACGACGCGATGAGATTCATTCTCCATTTAACCGTTTAAGAATGATTATAAAGTATGTATAAGCAATAATAATGAAATATATTACATTATAAAGCTACTGGATATATATATATATATGTCATCTACTTAATTCCATTCAACTCAATAAGGAAATGAAAACAGCGTTCATGCGTACGTACGACCAACTGTCTCCATAAACAGTGTATTTCTTTCCATTTATCGATCTATTATATATATGTATATTATGAATATATATTTTATATAAATCATGTTTTATATTCTGGAATTAATTAATCATGATATAAGTAATCATAGGAATAATTACAAGTCAAAAAATGGACAACAAATGAAACGATTTTACCCAAAACGCTCTTTAACATGGAATTTACAAAAGAACGGGTGATATAAAGTCATAAGTAAACCATATTTGATATCATAACAATGAATATGATTCTGTAATAAGTCAATGAAATTATTTAAATCATTATACAAGAGGTTCAGATACATACGAAGCATATTAGACATAAGGTAAGGGATAATTGTCCAAATCTCATTTTTATCCGAGATTGCTTATTCGCAAGTATTTAGTGGGGTCATTGCTATCATCCATGTCCAAGTTTTATAAAAGTGTATTCATGTATGTTTAAATTACTTTTTACCCATTTTACTTTTACCCCATGGTATGGAAGGAATCTTTCTTTTATTTACCCTATAATGTTCTTTTTGACTTTTCCGACAAAAGTACGAGAAGAATGTTTTTTAACGTATACGATATGAAAGGAATTTTACGATTTTATAAAGTCTTATTTTCATGAAGCTTACTGAAAAAGATTTCATGACTATTTTCAACAAAATCCTATTCTTTTAAAAGTGCATGACGTTTTGTGAAAAGAAGTTGATTTTGAAGAAAAAAGGATATTTTTCTCAAGAATTCGTTTCAAGTGTTTTATCAAAACAATTTTTCATCTAAGATAAAATTATTTCATATGTGCATGTTTCAATTATAATGACTCTATTATTTACATGGTTTCACTCTCCTTATTATGAAATGATATCCATTTCTTTTATATGGATTATGTAATGATGGGATGATGTTTATGAAACCCATTTTATTTATTGGGTTATTATGAATGATGTATGTTTATTTTTTGTCACAAGTAAGAATGATTTCATTATGAGATGGGTGGGACCTATATATCCCTCCAATGCATTGGGTAAAGATTTTATATCTCATGAGATAGACATGGCTGGAACGACAAGTTAAACCGGTTCAGTAATACAAGACTGGAACGAGGAGTGAACTCGATTCAGAAAAGGACATTGTCCACTAAGATGGTCTTGGCAGCAATTCAGTGGCTAATATAGAAATCATATCATGTGCTTAATGGTTTCCACAGTTACATGTTTCATTCCCATGCTATTTTATCATTCTTAATGTTTCTTTATGATATATGCCTTAGGTACTTCCATGTTTTATGTCATTGCTCAAGCTTTTGATGTTTATACATTATGTTCATGTTTTTATGTTCAAATGTATATGTTATGTTTTATTTTATCCATGCATACCCTTACTGATCATTTGAGCTCACCCTTTTTATGTTTTCATTTCCCCAGGTTATAAAGAAAGGTTTTTGTTAATAAAAAAAGGGGACGATCTTTATGGGAGATTTTGAAGATATTTCACCACGATTAGAAGATTACGTTCCCTGTTTCCAAAGACACTAAATTATTATAGTCCTTGTGTGTCTGTTTTTGTTATGTATTATGTATTCCGAAAAAGTAATGTAATGTCCATGTACGTTATGTTTCGGGTCTCTACAGTTGGTATCAGAGGAAATGTTTAGTCAACCATTGGAAACTATGATGCGAGAACTTTAGTGAGATCCATAGAGATATTTATAAGGAATGTCTAGGGATGTCCCTAAGGTTAAGTATAAGTATAGGTTATAGTACTAGAATTATGGTAACCCAAGATGTTAGATATTGAAGTTACTCCACCTTTATTATATTGTTTTCCCTAGCGTGATTTTTACTTCTCACACTATTCTTTTTGGGTTTTAGACGATGTCTGGAACCCGAAGGAACCGTGTTGATCAATGTACTGGACAATGCAATGATTGTCCTCCTGAACAAACAAATGTTATGGGAGATGGAGTGAAAAATCTTATTGCTATACTTACACAAGCTATGAATCGTTCTAGACTTCCAAATGACACGAGAAGGGAACAATATTCTATTGAGTCCTTCATGGGGCAACTTCCACCTTCTTTCAGTGGGTCTTCTGATCCACTTGTTGCTAAACAATGGATTAATACTACTGAAAAGATATTTTCAGTTCTTCAATGCTCTGAACATGATAAATTCATATTAGCAGTGTATTGTTTGGAAGTTGATGCTGATCAATGGTGGAATCTTATCAAGAATATGAGGCCAAGAGATGAAATTGAGTCCATGGAATGGGAAGAGTTCAAGAACTAATTTTTCAATAAGTACTTCCCTCTTATTCTTCGAACAAAGACGGAGAAGGATTTTCGTGAACTAAAGAAAAAGGATGATGAATCTGTTGGTATATACGAATCTAATTTTACAATGCTTGCAAGGTATACATCTGGATTTATCATCCAACCTGAAAGTAAAGTTGATTGATTATTCAGTGGCTTAAAACCAAATCTTTGAAGGGAATTAGCTATAAGAGACATCAGTAGCTATGAAGAAATTGTGCGTTGTGCTATCAAGGTAAAAATGGAAGTTGGTGTTACTTATCCATCTCATAGTTTTGAAAAGAAATGAAAGATAGAGTTCGAGGAGAAATCTCAGAATAATGGTGAAAAGAAGATGAATGTTTCCTTATGCTCAATGTGTGGAAAGAAGCATGGTGGAGATTTTCTTAAAGGGACTAGAAAATGTTTTAAGTGTGGAAAATAAGGTCATCGAGCAGCTGAGTGTCGATGTAAATGAAAAAGGGTTTCTAATGATGTGAATAAAGAAAAGACTGCAGAGAACGCACCACCAACACTTCAATTCTTCAAGTGCAAGGAAATGGGGCATTATGATAATAAATGTACTAATCCAAGGGTTAGTGATGATCGACATGAGCAACTACTTAAGGAAAAGGACAAAGGGAAGTCACATGCGATCAATATTGGCGATGTTGAATATGACAACAATGTGGTGTAATGATTAAGTGTTTATGTAATGAGATTTCAAAATAATGTTGTATATAGTATCGTGGAATATTGGAAGATTTATGTATTGGTATATTGTGGTTTTCAATGGTACCGGTAACTATGGAATGTGATTGAGATATTTTTGGAAAAAAGATGATATGCACATAATGAAAGGAAAACGAGAAAATGAAATGTTTTACTGTATTCATGAGCTCATGACTGATATAAGGAGAAGGTTATATCATGTATTGAGTATATAGAATATTTGGATTTTGGTATGTGTAAAGAGTTAAATTTTGACTGCATTCATTTTTTCACTACGGTTCAATGGGTATTCATTCTTCATGAGAATACATGATTAAGGTATTAACATGTTTGTAATTTGACCAAAAAGACATATCTTATGATATATGGGGATCAATGATGGTATTAAATATCTGGTAATCATTTTCACTATATTATGAGAGTGGACAGAAGTATTATGAATAAGCCTAAAGATTGGAATGGATTATGTTGGACATAAGTTAGTATTGTTTAAGGATAGAAGTTTTTTCGATATTATTGATGGGATGTTATAGTAATATAGTTTTAGAAAAAGGACAACCTGCAGGATGGGAGACAACCCATCGCGTCAGACAAGGGTGTGGGAATCGAACCCACAACCGAAATGCGACTGGCCTTTATCGCCAACCAGTGGCCTATAGGATGTCCCTGATTAGTAGAAACTAGTTTTATTTTATTAAGCGGTATGATATATGAAGTATAACTTCATTTTTGGAACCATATATGATTAATCTAACCATAAGATGGACCTATAACGTTTGCTAACCTTTTTTTGAAAGAGATGGAATGACCCATCATTCTATCACATGATCTACTAACAAATCACGAATAATAAATTCAACTTAATTTCTTTAAGGGATGAAGTGGAAATTGTTCAATTCACGAACAACAATGAAAATTTACCAAAATCATATAAGTATTTATTTTAATTCATCAACATTAAGGAAATGATCTTGAAAACCAAAAATGTTGTCCTAGTTCCCTTATATCTGATGAATCAGATGGTGCCTTAGATCATCAGAAATATATATCTTTGTGATTGTTGGATTTTCCATAGCCATGTTCTCTACCACTCTCCATCAGAACCTGATGGTTAGATTTTTCTTCCATATCCATATTTTCACCTATGTTCTCCTACGTGGAAACCCAGTGATTAGTTAATTTGGGTAACCGTTACATTTCATACTTTAGTTTTTAAAGACATGTTTTGGTATTCCTTTTTATGATGTGGGTTTCTATTAAACAAACTTTCGAGTAGTAATCCATTTATAACTCTGACGAATTTTGAGGGCGAAATTCATTTTAAGGGGGGTAGAATGTAATGCCCTGAGATTTTATGAAAAATATTCATTTAAGTTCATTAATGTTTTGTGTTGTATTCCACACCACGATTATCTTGCGCTATACGCAACATCGTATTAGCTTGCAGTATACGCAACACTATTCTTGGATCGTGTTACACACAATTTTGATAATAGTTATTCTATGAAACATTTAATATATATATATATATATATTCAATGTATAAATGAAATATGGTTGGATTCTGTTATTCGAAACAACGAAGGATTTTTTCACAACACGAAACCCTGACTTGGCTTGCATTACACGCATTCACGACCTTCCTCGATAGCGTGTGTCGTACGCAATACCTGGTTTTAATAAACAACGATATATTATTATAATATTATTATGAACTAGCCGTTATGAATAGTATTAACTAAATTTTGAATTTTATAACATCATTATTCATACTACACATTTTGTAGAACAAGGTATAAGAACAAAATAAATTTTTCGGGTAAAATAAGTATTTTTCAAAAAATGCTGTTTTGCCGCCTTTTGATGGCGCACCCACTTTAAATCTAGTTTTTGACATGTTTATAAGTTCAATTTGACAAAATAAAATTTTTCTTTGGAATGAGGAAATAAAAATTTACTTTGGATAATTTTTTCATATTATTCTGGTAACTTTCATATTTTGATGAATAGTAAAAACATGCTATATTTTTATTAAAAACAACTTTTTTCATCGCAATAATTTATATGGTTAAATTATAATATTTAATGGTTTTAAAGTATAAATATAATATATTTTTACCATTTAATATAATTTATTTCATTATCATTGATTTTTCATTAAATTCGTTTGTTAAATCAATTCAATCTTTTGCAATGTTTTAAAGAAAAACCCGTTTTCTTTCGACAACAGGATTAATTTTTATTTAATTTCTGCAACTTTTGTGTATTGAATTTTAAAAAATGGATTCCATATTTAGAATCAGTGGGTCCAAATTATTTTAATAAGCTACTTTTTATTTTTGGTAATTATGAATAGTAACTATGGTAAATTTTATTTACCATAGTTAAAGGTAAATCGGGTAATTAAGGGTAAATATAATATTATAAAATTACCTTAAAACATGCCAAAATTCTATTGGATGCATAAAAGTAGACCCGTATAACCTAAGGGTCGGATTATATTCATTTTATGGACTTTTTACCATGAAAATAATTTAATTATTATTAAAACCAAAGAAAGTGACAACATGTCACTCTCTTAAATCTTATAAGTATAATAATTTTAATTTAGTGATAAACATCATAAAGTTTCTAACATGGATAGTCTCAAGAAAGATAATAAAATTATCTACATTATGATAATTTATTTATAATTTTTAGGGATTAAATAATTGTCATTAATGGTGATACATTAATGATGCAGAAATTATTTATTAAGTGAAAAATCGGTAATATTGTTTTTATTGAAATAATAATACCCATTAAAAAGCCCACAAACCAAACCAAAACTTATTGGTAGTGTATATCTACACCTTAATCATCCAATGAACTAATATATAACCGTTTGGAGTCTTATAAAAGTGATTATGACACATATATTATTTTATTTTAAATGATGCCAAAGTTGTCACTTTCATAATTTAATAAATATAACAATTTAACTATTGTTATTTTAAGATGATAAAATCGAGAAAAAGTTTTATTGTGAAAGGTAATAGATTTATCTTCATTATAGGATTTTATTTTTAATTTTTATGCAACAACTAAGTTAATTAAATAATTATATAAAAATGCTGTAGTAATTATTTTATTAAGAGATAAACCAAAAAATGGGTTTAAAAATAATAAAATAAATATTATATGAACTATTTAATGTTCTCCACTAATTTTCTAGATACATATGACCTTTTATAAATCTATTAAATCTTTTATTTAGAACATATCATCTGTATATATGTTATTTAAATTCAAATAAATGAATAGTGTCAAAATTGACACTATTGTTATTTTATAAAAATAACATATTATAAAATTGTTTAAAAATCACAAAAATATTTATAAATTTTAAATTTAAATTTATATAGTATAAAATGTTATAAAGTATCCAATTATGGACAATTCAAAACAAATAAATAATTGTTTTTTATAATTTAAAATTTATAATGTTATTACCACAAATAAAATTAAATTGATTAAATAAGAATAAATCAAGTTGATAATGCTAAAAATAAATTCCTACCATGTATAAATTTTATTGGTTGATGGGATTACAACCCTATCTCATATAATATTCGAATATGAGTCATTTTTGGAGGTTTTTAAGTGGGGTTATATTTATTATAAATTAATATTTTTAAGATTTCCAAAGGTGCCCCTCTCCTCCCTTATAAAAGGGCACCTCCTCCCTCCCTTATTCACACAAATTTGAGCCTTAAAGCTCAACCAAACCCTGAAAAATTATCTTCTCCACTTCCCAAGAAACATCCTAGAGGTCCTGGTCTTCTTCAAAGACCAATTTTAGTGCCCTAAGTGGAGGTCTCAAAGAGGCGCTTCAAAGAAGAGGTAATACCGTTACCGATTCTTTCAACTTTATTTCTTCTTCTACTTCTTCATCTTTAGTTGTTTCATTATGAAATAATTACATCAGTATCACCCATATATTGATAATTTATTATAAGTATGAAAAAACCCTATTTTACCATCTATCCATCCTACGGAAAATGAAATCACCGCGCGTGCGTACGTACGGAATACCGTCTCCACGTCGTGGTGTAATTTGTTTTTCCAACACCACCTTACTTGGATGGGTATAATAGTGTAAAAAATAACTATACACAATTATTATAACATCATACTGATTATGATATATTGTATCATCCTATCCAATTCAATTCAATAATTATGGTAATGATATCATCGCTCGTGCGTACGTACGGACTACCGTCTCCACGACGCGATGAGATTCATTCTCCATGTTAACCATTTAAGAATGATTATAAAGTATATATAAGCAATAATAATGAAATATATGACATAATAAAGCTACTGTATTTATGTATATATATATTTATGTCATCTACTTAATTCCATTCAACTCAATAAGGAATCGAAAACAGCGTTCATGCGTACGTACGACCTACCATCTCAATGAACATTGTATTTCTTTCAATTTATCGATCTATTATATATATGTATATTCTGAATATATATTATATATAAATCATTTTTTATATTCTGTAATTAAGTAATCATGATCTATGTAATCATATGAATAATTACAAGTCAAAAAACGGACAACAAATGAAACTATTTTACCCAAAACACTCTTTAACATGGAATTTACAAAAGAACGGGTAATATAAAGTCATAAGTAAACCATATATGATATCATAACAATGAATATGATTCTGTAATAAGTCAATGACATTATTTAAATCATTATACATGAGGTTTGGATACATATGAAGCATATCAGACATAAGGTAAGGGATAATTGTGCAAATCTCATTTTTATCCGAGATTGCTTATTCGTAAGTATTTACTGGGGTTATTACTATCATCCATGTAAAAGTTTTATAAAATTATATTCATGTATGATTAAATTAATTTTTACCCATTTGACTTTTACCCCATGGTATGGAAGGAATCTTTCTTTTATTTACCCTACAATTTACTTTTTGACTTTTCTGACAAAAGTACGAGAAGAATGTTTTTTAACATATACGGAATGAAAGGATTTTTATGGTTTTATAAAGCCTTATTTTCATGAAGCTTACTCCAAATTATTTCATGACTGTTTTCAACAAAATCTTATTCTTTTATAAGTGCATGACGTTTTGTGAAAAGAATTTGATTTTGAAGAAGAAAGTATATTTTTCTCAAGAATTCATTTCAAGTGTTTTATCAAAACCATTTTTCATCTAAGATGAAATTATTTCATATGTGTATGTTTCAAGTATAATGACTCTATGATTTACACGGTTTCACTTTCCTTATTATGAAATGATATCCATTTCTTTTATATAGATTATGTAATGATGGGATGATGTTTATGAAACCCATTTTATTTATTGGGTTATTATGAATGATGTATGTTTAGTTTGTGGAAAAAGTAAGAAAGATATCATTATGAGATGGGTGGGACCTATATCTCCCTCCAATGTATTGGGTAAATATTTTATATCTCATGAGATAGACATGGCTAGAACGACAAGTTAAACCGGTTCAGTAATACAGGACTGGAACGAGGAGTGAACTTGATTCAGAAAGGGAATTTGTCCACTAAGATGGTCCTGGAAGCAATGCATTGGATAATATAGAAATCATATCATGTGATTAACGGTTGCCACAATTACATGTTTCGTTCCCATGATATTTTACCATTCTTAATGTTTCTTTATGATATATGCCTTACGTACTTCCATGTTTTATGTCATTACTCAAGATTTTGATGATTAAACATTATGTTCATGTTTTTAAGTTCAAATGTATATGGTATGTTTTATTTTATCCATGCTTACCCTTAATGAGAATTTGAGCTCACCATTTTTATGTTTTCTTTTCCCCAGGATATAATGAAAGGTTTTAGGTAAGAAAAACAATGGAAGATCTTTATGGGAGATGTTGAAGATCTTTCACCATGATTAGAAGATTACGTTCCAAGTTTCCAAAGACACTAAACTATTAAGGTCCTTGTGTGTCTGTTTTGTTATTTATTAAGTATTCCGCAAAAGTAATGTAATGTTCATGTACGTTAAGCTTCAGGTCTCTACATGATCAAATTTGGAATTCAATCCATTGAGTTTCATGGAGTTTTGTCTTTCTGCCATTGATTTATGTCTATATTTAAACATGGAAAAATAAATGTCTTGTAAATTATATATGGTCTCTATAAACTACACTCTAATTTAACTGGAGTATGATGCCTTTCTAATACAACAGAATTCTTGTAAACACAAAATAACCCAACCAAATATATATAGTGAATTATTATTGAAAATATAAATGATATGAGAAAATAACGAGTTAATGAAAAAATTAAACTCTAAAATTCCCTATAAATCCATAACTATGGTTTTAGAAACAATGATTGTCCTCAAAGGATCATTAATTACACCCAACAAATAAGAGGATTAAAAATTTTATAAAATTATTGATTTTTCATTATTATGATAATTTATAATAGTGTATGTCCAAGGAATTTTCCTTAAAGTTACAATTGTGAAACTTTATATTCAATCAATTCAGTTTTTTAATCGAGAAATTTATCTAGTATGGATCAAAATAATCTGATAATAGCCACCTTTTGATATAATAAATTATTTAAATTAATGGTTCATGAGTAATTTTGAATGATTATATTCTATATACATCACCTTTATAAAAAAATAGATTGGTAGATTTTACTGGTTACAAAATCATTATAAAATTTCCAATGCTCTATAGTCGTGATAAATGTTTCTAAATAAATCGTTGAAAATAACTTTTCCAAATAATTCCACTAACCTAGATTCATTAATCTTGACTCTTTTTAAAAAATAAAAATATTAACTATTGTTCATAAACCAATTTATTCAACAGATTATAGGTCCTGACCACCACACACCTCTTGATTAATATGAAAGAGGTGGGATAATAATTTTTAGAAATAATAAACCAATTCCAAATCGAAACAACCATGAATTAATGAGATCAATAAACTATTAATGAACAAATCCTTATAGTCTCACTCCCCAACCCTTAAAAAACTATCCATGCATGAAAAGTGTAATAAACCTATCCCCAACAACCTAAATCTACTGTTCAATTTATCACATTGTTAAACTATATAATAGGATTCCCCCTTGGTATCAACAAAAGTAGTAGTCTTAGGATACTAGATACTTACATGATTAAAATAATATAAAAATATAATGAATAATATCAGGTAATATTGATAAAAAAATTCTTATTTACTTTTTATGATCCATGAAATAATTCCAATATCCCTTTTTAGAACAGTATAAAATAGAAAATATAATAAAGGATGAGCTCAAATTCACAGTAAGAGAAAATATTTTAACATAATATATCATGAATACATAAGGCATAATCTATATATTATAGTAAATAATCAATAAATTGTTGTACCCCTCTCTCTTGGATTTTAATGATCACAATCACTCTCATCGTGTTCTAACTTGTTTTCATGTTTGTTTGATGATAGGAAAAAGGTTTCCAAAGAGTTGGCCCAAGAAGACTGGAAAAAGGACTCTTTGAGTCCACCGGCTGGCCGGTGGTCTCTGGCAGAAGCAAAGCTCTCTGCCAGGAGCCACCGGTCAGCCGGTTCCTGACCACCGGCCGGCCGGTGTCCCAGCACCGGCCCGCCGGTGGAGCCTGGACAGAAGACCTTCCTTCTGTCTGGACCACCAGCCAGCCGGTGGCCCAGCACCGGCCAGCCGGTGGCCAAGCACCGGTCGGCCGGTATGCAAAGTCAAACTAGCCATTGGGGCTTGACCAGACTTGTCCACTTGACCCCCAACGGCTCCGAAAGCCCTCCAATGGCCATGTTGAAGTATTTGGGGATATTTCTCCTATAAATAGACAAGGATGGATGCTGGGAACACAATCGAAATATTGGAATGATATTTTGATCCCTTGAAGCTCTAAACAACAAATCTCAAAGGCTACTTGTGATCCACCCCCATCCTTGAAGCTTGGGTTGCCTCTACATCAACTACTCTCATACTCTTGGTGCTCAAGGCTTCCTCAAGTTTGTTGTAATTTATTTATTTCAATTGTTTAGTTATTCATTGGGTTTATATTAAAACAAACCATCCTTTTCTTCCTCACTTTCATTTTGGGTTTCTTGCTACAACCATCATAAAAAAGCAAGATGTACGAAGGTGATCTAGCCTACCTTAAAACGGCTAGTGGGTTTCTTGCTACAACCATTAAAAAGCAAGATGAAGTAAATCTCTCAACGGTTGAGTTGGGAACGAAGACGTAGGCTTTGGTTTAAGCCGAACTCCGTTATCAAATTGTGTCTTGCCCCTTTTTATTTCCGCTGCATTCATAAATTGTTTTTAAATTGTTAATTAATTTTTAAAAGGAAATTCACCCCCCCTCTTGCCATCACTCTCCAACCAACAATTGGTATCAGAGGGAGAGTTTGTGTAATACCTTAGCAGGTTACAAACTCAAAATCCATAGTGATGGCTTCTTCCTCACAATCACCCGAAGGGTATTCCATGACTCGGGCTCCATTATTTGATGGAACCGACTACAATTATTGGAAAACTCGCATGATTAAATTTCTTATAAGTATTGGCTATCCTATATATAGAATTGTTTTGCAAGGCTATACTCTCTCTAGCAAAGATGAGTCTAAATGGACCCCCGAAGACATTGCTAATTTTGAGCTAGATGGAAAATCCATGAATGCTCTTCATTGTGGGTTAGACCGTAATGAATTTAATCGTATTTCTACTTGCACCACTTATCATGAAATTTGGAAGCTTTTGGAAGTGACCCATGAGGGCACTAACTAAGTCAAAGACACTAGATTAGATATGTATCGTCAAGACTTTGAAAGTTTCACCATGCACCCACACGAATCTATTACAGAAATGTTTACTCGCTTCACTGATGTGTGTAATGGGAGAAAGTCTCTTATAGATGATGTTTCTGCAGAGACGATGGTCAAGAAGATTCTTTGGGTTCTACCAAGCTCATGGGCTCCAAAGGTGACGACAATCCAAGAAGCGAAAGATGTCAAGAAAATGCCGTTTGAAGAACTCATTGGATCACTTATGACCTATGATATTACCATGAAGAGGAAAGCCGATAAAGAAGGTAACATCTTCAAGGAGAAAAAGAACATAGCATTCAAAGCAAAGCAAGAAAGCTCCTCCGATGATAGCGGATCCGAGATTGCTCAACTTGCAAGAAAAATGAGCAAGTTCATGAAGAAAAAGAAGAATTTTCAAAGGGCACGAAAGGAAGAGCCAAAAGCAGAAAAAGAAGTTACATGCTTTGAATGTGGAAAGAAAGGCCACATCAAACCAGAGTGCTCTCTTTTCAAGAAAAGGTTAAAGGAAAAGAAAAACAAGAAGGCTTTCAAAGCGTCAACATGGAGTGCAAGCGATGACTCCATGTCTTCAAGAGACTCAAGCGATGAAGGTGGAAAATGCCTAATGGCACTTGATGAGGTATCTTCTTCCGACTCCTCTTCCTCATCTTCTTCTTTTAATAATGAAATGTCTTATGAAGATCTCCAAAATGCGAGAGATCAATTAGAGGAAGGTTTTCACGAACTTAACTCTAAATTTTTGGCCTTAGAAAAGAAACACAAAATTCTAATTTCTGAAAAAGATCAACTTCTCAAAAAGAATGAGGAACTTGCCCTTAAGGTCCAAGATATTCCAAATGTTGATTCTTTAAATTCAACTATTAAATATTTAAGGGAATCTCTTGCCAAGTTCACCCAAGGTGAACAACATTTGACCAAATTGCTAGGTTCTCAACGTTCGGCTAGAACCACACATGGACTTGGCTTTAACAAGCAAGACACCTCTTCTAGAGCACCCACTACTTTTGTAAGGGGGATCTCTCAAAATAAATTCTGTAATTATTGTAGAATAACCGGACATATGATTTATGAATGCGATTGTAAAAATTCTAGATATGGCCGCCCCAAAATCATTACCTACTCGGATGAATATCTTAGGATGTATCCCTCTAGAAAATTATGGGTTCAAAAGTCTCTTTTAGCTAATCTTTTCGGACCCAAACTTATATGGGTACCAAAATCTACTCTCTCTTGATTTTGTAGGATAAAAACCAAAGAAGTAGAACTTAGAAAGGCTCGTGGTATCTCGACAGCGGATGCTCGAGGCACATGTGTGGCGATCCCTCCGAGTTCAACTACCTTGAAGAATTCGATGGAGGATACGTCACCTTCGGTGACAATTCAAAAAGCAAGATCGTCAAAATAGGTACCATTGGTTTTGGTAGCACCTCTTTAATTAAAGATGTTTTATTTGTTAAAGGTTTAAAGCATAATTTAATTAGCATTAGTCAACTTCGTGATAGTGGTTTTTCAGTAAATTTTCAAAATGATTTATGCAATGTGTTTGATTTTCAAAACAAATTGATATTTTCTGCTTCCCGTTTTCAAAATGTTTACATTATTGATTTAAAGTCTTTAGCTAGCCAAAATGTTAAATGTTTAAGTGCTCTTGACAATGAGTCTTGGCTTTGGCATAGAAGGTTGGGGCATTATAGCTCTCATTCACTTCTAAAGCTTAATAAGAACAAGCTCATCCGTGACCTTCCTAAACTTAAGTTTAAGAAAGATTTGATTTGTAAGCCATGCCAACTTGGCAAGCAACACAAATCTTCTTTCAAATATAAGAAGGAAGTGTCCACTTCAAAATCTCTTGAGCTCCTTCATCTTGATCTTTTTGGTCCTACCCCTGTAGCAAGTCTAGGTGGAAAATCTTATACCTTTGTCCTTGTAGATGACTTTTCTCGTTTCACTTGGGTTTTCTTTTTAGCTCATAAAAATGATGCTTGTAGAACCTTTTTGAAATTCTCTTGGAAGGTAGAAAACGAAAAAGGATATAAAATTATATCGCTCCGTAGTGACCATGGAGGTGAATTCGAGAACAAAGAATTCGATGAATTGTGTTCCTCTCAAGGATACAATCACACCTTCTCTGCCCCTAGGACTCCACAACAAAATGGAGTGGTTGAAAGGAGAAACCGAACTCTCCAAGAAATTGCTCGAACCCTCCTTAGTGAATTCAACCTCCCTCAATATTTTTGGGCCGAGGCGGTAAACACTGCTTGTTATACTATTAATAGAGTCCTTGTAAGACCCCTTCTTAAGAAAACCCCCTATGAACTTTGGAAAGGAAAATTGCCCAAAGTTGGTTATTTTAAAGTGTTTGGTTGTAAATGCTTTATCCTTAACACAAAAGATAACCTAGGGAAATTTGATGCCAAATCCGATGAAGGTATTTTTCTTGGGTACTCCAACTCAACCAAAGCCTATCGTGTCTTCAATAAACGTTCAAAAACCATCGAAGAATCATCTCATGTCAAATTTGATGAAACTCTTCCAAAACCTCACCCGGTCATTGAAGATGTTGAAGATAAGCTTGATAAGCTTCATTTGAATGATTCCTCTTCTCCTCCCAAGGAGGATGACCATCAAGAACCCTCTTCACCTTCTTCGCCTTCCACCTTGCCTAAGGTTTGGAAACCTTCTAGAGACCATCCTTTAGAAAATGTTATAGGTGATCTTCAAGCCGGTACTCGAACTAGAAGATCAATCCTCAGCGAGGTTGAACATCAAGCCTTTCTTTCTCAACTAGAGCCTCAAACCATTAATGATGCCATTAATGATGAGAATTGGGTTCTTGCAATGCAAGAGGAACTAAATCAATTCTCTAGAAATGATGTTTGGACTCTTGTTGAAAGACCCAACGATCATCCAATTATTGGCACTAAATGGGTTTTTAGGAACAAACTTGATGATCAAGGAAACATAACCCGGAACAAGGCTCGCCTAGTAGCTAAGGGCTATAATCAATAAGAAGGAATTGATTATGGAGAAACCTTTGCGTCCGTTGCAAGATTGGAATCCATTAGGATCTTGTTGGCATTCGCCGCTCACTTAAATTTCAAACTTTTTCAAATGGATGTTAAAAGTGCTTTTTTAAATGGTTTTATTTCAGAAAAAATATTTGTTGAACAACCCCCGGTTTTGAAGATCCATAATTTCCAAATCATGTTTTTAAGTTAATCAAGGCTCTATATGGCTTAAAACAAGCCCCTCGGGCTTGGTATGAGCGGTTAACAAAATTTCTTTTAGAAAATGATTTTAAAATGGGTCAAGCTGATTGTACCCTATTTTTAAAACACACTTCCAAAGATCTTTTAATTGTCCAAATTTACGTTGATGACGTTATCTTTGGTTCAACCAAAGAATCTCTTTGTACTGATTTTTCAGATTTAATGAGAAAAGAATTTGAAATGAGTTTTACGGGGGAATTAAAATTTTTTCATGGTTTTCAAATCTTTCAAAATTCAAATGGTATTTTTCTAAACCAAGGAAAATACACAAACAAACTTTTAAGTCGTTTTGGTATGGATCAAGTAAAGGAAATTAGTACCCCCATGAGTAATTCTTGTAAACTTACGTTAGATGAAGCCGAGAAACCGGTGGATAACAAGCTTTATAGGAGTATGATCGGGAGTCTACTTTACCTAACTGTGACCCGTCCTGACATCATGTTTAGTGTTTGTCTTTGTGCTCGTTTTCAAGACAATCCCAAATAATCTCATTTTAAATCGGTCAAGAGAATTTTTAAGTATTTAAAAGGATCCAAAAACATTGGTTTGTTTTATCCCTCTAATACTTCTTTCGAACTTTCTTCATATTCGGATGCGGATTTTGGCGGATGTCAATTAGACCGTAAGAGTATAGTGGAACCTATCATCTGCAAGGCAAGTCCCTTGTTTCATGGAGTAGCAAAAAGCAACACTGTGTTGCTCTTTCTACTGCCGAGGCCGAGTACGTAGCAGCTGGTAATTGTTGTGCCCAAATTATTTGGATGCAACACACTCTCTTGGATTATGGCCTTTCCTACGATCATGTCCCTATACGGTGTGACAACACTAGTGCCATTATTATTTCTAAAAATCCAATACAACATTCTCGGAATAAGCATATAGATTTAAGGCATCATTTCCTTTGTGACCATTTTCAAAAAGGGGATATCACTTTGGACTTCATTTCTACTAATTTCCAATTAGCTGATATTTTTACCAAACCGCTCCCGGTTGATCGTTTTGATTTTATTAACGGGGAGTTAGGAATGATTCGTCATTAAGAACTATTAAATATTTGACTCAATTTGGCTTGCTTATATTTCTCTTTAAGTTATTTAAACTCTTTCATTTTTATTTTATTTTAATTTTTTTTAATACCACCGGTCAACCGGTGGTACATCACCGGTTCACCGGTGGTGTCGGGTTTTATTTTTTTGGGCCAGCCGGGGAAAGGGTTAAAACTTAAATTAAACCCTTCCCCTCTCATTTATTTCTCTCCCTCTCGTGCGGTACCTCCAGACCAGCCTCTCCCTCCTTGCCCTAGCCTCCTTTCTCCCTCCTTGCTCTCTCCAACTCTTTCTTCTCTCAATCTCTCTCTTTTTTTCTTCCTTTTGCCATCATGGGTCCTTGATCTTCACGCAAGGGAAAGGGCATCGCTCAAGAGGCACCTCCTCCTCCTTCAATCCCTCAACTTCTGGACATTTGGAATGACAAAGTCATTCTGTCGGGTAGGGTAATTGATTATTCTTGGCTCTCTTCTGCTCGACTCGAGCTTTTCTCAATCATTGAATATCAACAATGGCATTCCTTTTTTGAACCTCCTGAGAAGGATGTCATTTATCCCCTTCTTGTCAAAGAATTTCATGCTCACCTGACGTGGTCGGTCTCTGACGACGTCGATACCATTACCACCACTGCTCTTGGGCAACCCATCACTATCACTTCTTTGGAGATTGCCAGGATGCTCGGGGTTCCTCATGTTGGACCTCATGCATTTTCTTAGGGGGAGTTTCCTCAGGACCCTAAATTTGATCTTGCTGTCGCTCTTGAGCATCTCACAGGGCAGCCCACCGATCCCATTGTCAAGCTCTCCCAGCTCACCCCAAACCATCGCATCATTGAGCGCCTCATTCAGACCACTCTTGCACCCCGTATCGGTGATCACGATACGGTCAAATTTATTGACCTTTATCTTCTTTCTTATATCACTAGAGGCGTTCACTTCAATTTGGTCTGGTTCCTGTTCCGGGCCATGTCCTATGTGGTTGAGCACCCGCGCCGGTCCAAAACTCTACCACACGGGCGCTTGTTGACCAAAATCTTTACCTTTCTTGATATCCCTCTCCGTGCTACCTCCTTCGAGCAGCCAAAGAAGGATAACATCATCAATTTTATGATGGTGCAACAGATGAACATTCGTTTGCATCCTTGGCGTCAGGAGTGGATTACTGACAAGGAGGGCCTTCTCAAGGCTTACTCCCCTCAGAAACATTCACACCCTCCTACCCATGCCATGCCTCCTGCCATTGCTGCTGCCTATCCTCTTTCAGATAGCGAGGACAGTGGTGATGATGAAGAGGAAGGGAGTGGTGACGACGAAGGTGAGGCTGCTGCTGCTGCTGATGAGGGAGATGGAGCGGGTGATGATGCACCGGAGCCTGCTGAGGCTGTTCCCCCTCCCGATGCTACTGGTAGCTTTTCGGTGACGGCTGATCAGTTCCTTCGCTTCCAGGATCAGATTGAGACCCGGCTCAACTTACAGTTTTCTTACATCAGCTCTCAGTTTGATCAGCTCCACTCTCGGATTGATTCTCTAGATCGTCGCTTTGAGGCGGTCCAGGCTCCTCTGGCTCCTCCGACCTTCAGGCGTCGCCGTCACTCTCGGCCCTCTAGGAGTGAATAGACCCGTTCTTGTTTTTTGGCTTGTCTTTGTATTTGTATTTTGACCTTTCTATGTAATGTTTCAACTTTTATAACATTCAAGTTGTCTTTTCTATCCATTCTTATTGTCATTTCTTACTTCTTTATTATTGTTTTTCTAACCTTCTTTCATACTTTTACTCCTATTTTGATAATCCCAAAGGGGGAGAAAAACTCTCTATTACTTAGTTACTTATTTCATTTAATTAAGTGCTCTTTTTAAAAAGTTCAATTTTAAGTCATTACTTTCATCAAAATCTGTTTTTAAATGGTTAAGTTATTGATTTAAGTTGTTTCAAGTTTTTGATTTAAGTTGTTTCTTTTAAATGACCTATGATTACAATTCCAAAATGAACCATTCTATTTATTTCAATCCTTTCAAAATTAATATCATACTTCTATGAAATTCTTGTATTAAAATGATCTCTAAAATTTTCCATGTCCAAGTTTCTTATTTCATTTTACTTGGCATATCCTTTTTTAAAAGCTTTCTCATTTGTGATTGTGATCATCAAAATAGGGGGAGATTGTTGTACCCCTCTCTCTTGGATTTTAATGATCACAATCACTCTCATCGTGTTCTAACTTGTTTTCAAGTTTATTTGATGATAGGAAAAAGGTTGCCAAAGAGTTGGCCCAAGAAGACTGGAAAAAGGACTCTTTGAGTCCACCGACCAACCGGTGGATTACCACCGGCCAGACGGTGGTCTCTGGCAGAAGCAAAGCTCTCTGCCAGGAGCCACCGGTCAGCCGGTGCCTGACCACCGGCCAGCCGGTGGAACTAGACAGTAGGCTTTGCCTACTGCCACGTGCCATCGGCCAACCGGTGTCTGAACCACCGGCCAGCTGGTGTCCCAGCACCGCCCCGCCGGTGGAGCCTGGACAGAAGACCTTCCTTCTGTCTGGACCACCGGCCAGCCGGTGGCCCAACACCGGCCAGCCGGTGGCGCCCAGACAGAAAGCTCTGCCTTCTGTCTGGAGCACCGGCCCGCCGGTGGCCAAGCACCGGTCAGCCGGTAAGCAAAGTCAAACTAGCCGTTGGGGCTTGACCAGACTTGTCCACTTGACCCCCAACGGCTCCGAAAGCCCTCCAACGGCCATATTGAAGTATTTGGGGATATTTCTCCTATAAATAGACGAGGATGGATTCCGGGAACACAATCGAAATATTGGAATGATATTTTGATCCCTTGAAGCTCAAAACGACAAATCTCAAAGGCTACTTGTGATCCACCTCCATCCTTGAAGCTTGGGCTGTCTCTACATCAACTACTCTCATACTCTTGGTGCTCAAGGCTTCCTCAAGTTTGTTGTAATTTATTTTTTTCAATTGTTTAGTTATTCATTGGGTTTGTATTAAAACAAACCATCCTTTTCTTCCTCACTTTCATTTTGGGTTTCTTGCTACAACCATCATAAAAAAGCAAGCTGTATGAAGGTGATCTAGCCTACCTTAAAACGGCTAGTGGGTTTCTTGCTACAACCATTAAAAAGCAAGCTGAAGTAAATCTCTCAACGGTTGAGTTGGGAGCGGAGACGTAGGCTTTGGTTTAAGCCGAACTCCGTTATCAAATTGTGTCTTGCCCCTTCTTTATTTCCGCTGCATTCATAAATTGTTTTTAAATTGTTAATTAATTTTTAAAAGGCAATTCACCCCCCTCTTGCCATCACTCTCCGACCAACATAAATGTCTTATAATATAAATAAAAATAACATGAAATATATATTCAAGTATATCAAAATCACAGGGAAAAAACTAAATTATTTTATAATAATAGAATTCATAAATCCAAAAATCTAAATAATCAATCCCAAAAATCATGGTTTACACTTTAGTCCTCATTCCAAGACATCATGAATTACTATCACTGAATAACTCCAAGTCCTCTTACAAACATTAAGGACCTTATACCAATATTTCATTCATATATGTTATGTAATACAACAGTATTTAACCATTGTTTTTTATATCATGAGACATTCTGTTTCATTATTGGGATATGTAATTATGGTCCCAAAATATCACTAACTCAAATACAATATATTACCTATATGTTAAATGATCAATAAAATACATTATCAATATTCTTAAAAAATAAATAAATATCATTATTTATTAATGTATATATAGTGTCAATGTTCCCTGGTAAATAAAATATATTCTTCTAAATACACATACATAAAATAGGTGGGTGTTTCATTAGAGAATATAATTGGTGAAAATATAAAATATTATAGGATGTCGACTTCGATGAAAAAATTATATATGAAAATATGGATTATATAACACTTTGAATGGTATTATATAAGAAGAGTTTAAGAGTAGAATCTTTTGATATCAGGAGATCAATGGTTCATAAAAATGGATGTGAAATAACCAAATAATATCCCTAGGGAGTGTAGATGAGGTATACTGTTAAGCCGAATAGTTCTTCACTGAGTGAAGTTAGAGTTTTCCCTCAAGAAAAGTTTTATGGTTATTACGAATAGGTGAATTTGTGTGAAATTTTTGATCCATTTTTTTTGTATCTAGATAGGGATTATATTGCTATGAAGTTACACAATTTTTACATTATTGGAATTTATGATTTTAACTTTCATATAGATTTATTCCTAGGGATAAATTTTATAAAATATAGTCCTCATTATTAATTAAAACCTAAAATAGAAATAAATTTAGAGTTAAACAATTTTGAGTGGAAAATAAAAATATTCATAAGTGCAATGAAATACCTTTAAAAACAATTTATGAAAATAATATCATTTTTATATGTATAAAAAAACAAAACAAAATATATATTATGAAATTTATTTTCATTTGAAAAATATGGAGAAAATGAAATTAATATTGAATAACATATTTTGTTGGTAGGAAAACGTTTTCAAGTGAAAAATATTAAAAAATAATATTTCCTAACCTTTTTTAAAAAAGAAAAAATTATGTTGTTTGGAAAACATTTGATAATATTTCTTTTAATCAATTTGTATGGAAAGTTAACGGTATGATAAAATACCATTATCTAAGATTTATTTATAATTAAAATGGTACATAATATTTTTTGAAGAACATAGACATGAATTATAATGAGTCCAAAAAATACTAAATAACGAATACTTTTTAATATATGATTTATCCTCTTCTGATTATTTAACCAAATGTGAAGAAATGATTTGAGAGAATATAATATATTATAATAACCTATGGAGAATAAAATAAATGGATGTTATGATTGGAATAGAATAAAATTCCAACAATTTTGTATTTGAAATAAATAAATATAAATAAAAATAAGATTTGGATAGAAACTCATTCCTTTGAATCCTGATCAGTCAAATGTGTTTTAAACTCCTCTTCCATGTATAATATACTTTAAAATACACATTAAGGATTCATAGATTATTTTTTAATGAAAAAATATATATTTCATGGATAAGAACTGTGGGAATATATTTGAGTAGATATTTTTTGATCTAAGGGATTTAATTTATGTCGCGTTGTGAGGAGATGAGGATCCCCTTTATAAGTGATAAGAGTGACAATATTGTAAATACCCCTACCTTTTAAAGTAAAATAAATTCATTTTCTAATAAAATGGATCCAATTAGGATCAATTTTATGACTAGATAGGTTAAGGATGAATTAAACTCAACCAATGAAAATTACATAGGATTTTTCACAATTTTAATCCTTATCTATTTGTGTAACCACTACATGTTCCATTTTAACCCTTACCACATTGAATTTTGTTTACCAATGAAACTATTCATTAGGAATGAAAATGATGTTGGACATGGTAAATAATTTTAATATATTGATTACACATATTGAAACAAATATTTATCATTCAATTCCTGGTGGTGGTGGTAATTAATTTTGACATAATTTTGGAATACACAAAAAACAGTTAGTTTTAAAAAATTAAAATTTTATGAATAAAAATGAATTTATAAAAGAATATAATATAAAATGTATTCTCATGTAATTCAATTGATTGCATATTAATAATAAAGTTGTTTCATTGCTTTAAAAATAATTCAAAAAATATATATCTATGAAAATACTAAACTAAATAATAAAATAAAAAATATTTCTATATTATATTAAAATATAACACGGGTTACATTATCATGGAAGTAACAATCTCTTAATTACATGATATTAAAAAAATCACATTATAATAGAATAACCAGATCATTTATTTTTAGATCTTTTGATAATTTTGGAACAATATATTCTAATAAATAGTACTACTTTTTCTAAAAATTAATAGTTTTTAAAAGAATATAAGAAACTAATTATTCTATAACATGTCTTCAACATCTCTAACAAATTCTCCTTAAAGAAATATCATCTAGAAAAATCATACATAAACATTCCTTTCATATATAGGAGAAAACAAAAACAAAAATGGGTGATCCCAAATGATTAGTATGGGTTATAAGATGTGACAAAAATCAATGATCTTAATTTAAAATTATATGAGAAAAAAATAATATATTTGGAATAGATAATTAATATAATTCCATAATAGAATGAAATTTAAATTATAATATATTCATGAAAAATAATTGAAAAAAATATATTATATGAATCAAAATAACTTTTTCATTGGTAATGGAATTCATATTTCAGGGAAGCTATTTCCATGACGTAATTTAAGACATCATGATAATATTAATCATGATATAACTATCAATAACCTATGTTATGGAAATATTATTTTACTATGAAAGAATACACCAAAATAACCATGCTATTTTGAATCATGAGACTTATTAATTCATCAAGGGGACAATTTTATTTCCAATTAATTCATTATATGAAGTAAAAAAATAATTTTTAAGATACATAATCAATATTCATTAGTAATCAATAGTCATCCATATTGAATTAACATGTATACAGATTATCAATTTTTCCACAATCAACAACTAGAATAGTTATAGATATATATATCTAATACCTGATTTGAATCTTTATTGAGTAATAAGTATATAGTTAGGTAAATAAAATATAAAATTATTAACTGGAATATATTTAAATTTGAAATTCAAACTAATATGGGAAATAAATGAAATAATCCCCTATTAAAAATAATGGGTGTGTTCAGGTTCTATTACAATGGGTTACATATGAATCAAGTGGATAAAAATTAAGAGGAAACATATAATTCATATTGAATAAAATAAAAAAATTAGAGGATTTATTTCTGAGAATAAGAATTCCACATATAGACAACCTATTAAAGAAAACAGTCATTTTAAAATTAAATTTAAGAAGAAAATTTTATAACTTTGGAAAAGATTATGGTGAATGACATGGAAAGAAGAAACATGATATTTCTCTTTAAAGCCCATGTATTACATGAATGTGGTCAAATAAATGAATTGGAATTAAATCAATATAACATCATATAAATAGATTTTGTTTTTATAAAATATAACATGTTGGAATGAATCATATTTGAGAAAATAAATCCCTTATGAATTAAGGATCATTCTAATGAAATTCCCTTGAATGATGTTGTTAAAATACCATGAATAAATATAATTCATAAAATTATAAATAAATCAGGTAGTATACACAAAATTTTAGTAAAATATGGTGCATAAAATAAAATTTGTCTCACAAATGTAAATTTTGAGATAAAACCCTTACCCCGGTCATGATTCATTCTGTGTGTGCACCTCACATCCCAAATAATAAAACTATTTTTACAAAAAACATTATTAATATCCTTATCCATATATATATCACATAATAATGTCAAAGTACTATCATTTTTTAATTTTTTATTATATTGTTTTCTTTAATGTTTGTTATTAGATGTTTTTAGAAAATTTCTCTATAATTTTTTCTTCATGTAGACCTTTATAAATGGTTTTGTAAAATATATTAATAGTTTCCATAATCTTATAGTGTATTAAACATTTACACTCTTATTAAAAAATTAATACAGTTCCATAGGATTCCACAATAGACTCTAATTAAATAAGATTCCTTGATATGATAAATTTTAGTAGTTATGTTTATTAGTTATATAAATTGTATATAATACTTATATAATGTTCAATATGTTATCTGCTTATATCATAAATTTCTATGGAAACATATTTTAAGTGGTAAAATGGTTATATTATCATTCTTATAGATGAGTAATGATACTATTAATATTATATTAAGGGGTTTAATAATATTTGATGAATTTGGATAAAATAAAATTGACTGTATTTAAAAACAAAATAAATCACGTTTTTGGAGGCCTTAGTCTGTGATTCATGTGTAGGATGATTTTATTTTTGAAAATTTATAAGTTTATTTGATTATATTAAAATTATAAAGTTTTAATAAAATAACACTTTGATATAAATAGGTTTTCTATTATCATAGTAATTAACATTAATTTTAGTAATATTATTTTTATTCATGTCTATAAAAATGAGCATAGTAGATAATATGATCTTGATTATAGAAACTATGAAATAAATTTTCTTATATTTAATTTCTATAATTAATTAAATTTATTTTCTCTAAAAAATGATTAAAATAGTTTTTAGAGTAAAATATTACTTAATTTTGAAAGACAATAATTATAGATTTTATAAATTAAATATAATTTTTAATAGAATTATTTATTTATAAATATTAATATCCTTTATAGAAAAAGGATACTAAAACATCCTATGTCCATTTTACTCATAATTAATTAAACTAGAGGGAATTATGTCCCCAAGATTGAATCCTAATATGCTTGATATTTTTGACTTGTAGCATGGGTATAATTATTGAATTGTTCAAAGAATATAGCCTATAGGGAAGTACTAATTTAACAAATAAATTCTGAAAAAAATAAATAATGGATGGAGAACAATCTAGTAATAACTGAAAAACCAAAAAAAATAATTATCCCTAAGGCATGTCATGTTAGAAAACTACAAAAAATGTAATAATTGTTGGTATAAAAATTATAAGGATAGATGAAAAAAATCATAATACCTGATTCACGCTCAAATTTACCAAAGAGATGAAGGTAGAACGGTCATTGTAGTTTAGCTTGGGTTATCGAATCCTCAGAGACCTAAGAAGAAACCAATAGACACGTATATTCTATGGACTATTATTTGGATAAGAAGTGGCCTACATGGTTTGATTTTATATGGGATTAAAGGATAACTAATGGTTTTAAGTTAATTCAATTTAAAATAATTAGTTGATCTTAGGTTATCGCTCGGTGTGGATTGGATGAAATTCTTTTTCAACGATTTCAATTTCTAATATTTGAGATGGGTTCATTTAAGAAGATCAAAAAATATCTTCACTTACTAGTTTAATACCTACATAATTTAATACTAATCACCTATACAGTTAGAGGATAAAGGTTTTGAGCACTTCAAGGTAAAGGTTCGTATTAGGACTTGATTTGTGTGGCCTTAAATTCAACAAAGACGATGGAGTTTAAAAATCATCATATAAAAGTATCAATTAAAAGAAGTGATTAGAAATTAATGGGGTGATAAATAACATCCAATCCATCCCCTCTATACTCCCTTGGATCAACCCATAAGTGGGTTATCCCTCCATTGATTCTATGGTTTCAATGGAAGTGGAAAGTAGACTCATGAGGGAGGAAACAGAGAAGTAAAGAAAACAATAAAAATAAAATGATCACTCCACCGTTGTGTGAATAATTTCACAATATTCAGTGTGAATAAATTCACAACATGAGGCAATGGTATCAAAGGGATATGGAGAAAAATATAATAAGAGGATAAGAATAACTTTTATTAAGAGACTAGGATGAATTAAAACCAATTACATGTGAATGAAGAATGTTACAAAGACAAATTGGAAGCATAACATTAAGATGAAAACCAAGATCAAAGATGAAAAAAATTATCCACCACCACTACCTTAAATAGGCATTTTGGAAGCCTTGGGTTGATCCTCCAATAGTACAATGCATCCCACTTGATTATGGTAGGCTTAGGGTGGTGGAAAGCTTGTGGAACATGGGCTTTTCCACACTTGACCTGAGGTGGCAGCCAACTTTCATCCACCGAACAGACACACTTGGAATACCATCTAGATGGCCAAATCATAGTCATCCATAGAAGCATAAAATGGATCCCCGACCTTCTCCTAACTACCTGTAAATTTTGGCCCATTTGGAGTTGTAGATTCGGAGATATGATTATATTAGTGGGCTGTTTTTCTGGGCCGCAGAATCTGGTCCATAATTTTATCTCTAAATTGGGCCACCTTAATTACCACCATAGAGGCCGAATTATCATTTAATCATGAAGAAGGATTTGTTCCCATAAATTCCTTCTAGCATCTCACGAAATCTGGGCTTCATTGGGCTAGTATATTGGGCCTCACATTCTCATTAGTGGGCTGGTGTCCAATCTGACTTCTCCAGAATTGATTCCTTTCACCACAAAATATCCCCATCTTCTTCCATGAATTCTCCATTGATCCTGGAATCAAAAATGTTAATATTAAAGTGTAGATCAATTTCCCAAAATATCATATTAAAATATGTATAATTATATTCCTTAAAATTAGATAAATCATTGGGTACTTTAAATAATGTTAACAAATGTACCACAAAATTGTGCATTTTAAGAAGGAACTACAATGATAATGTGAAATGATGTTCAAAGTGTAAAATGCACAAAAATTGTGTTTATGACTAATAAAGCACATGAATAATATATAAATTAACAATGAATATTATCCTCAATTAGTGTCTAATTAATACCCTACTCATATAGGTAGTATGAGAAAACGTTTGGATTAAAAATCCCATACCTAGCCTATAACCTAGAAAAGTAACAAAAAACATCTTGTTCTATATCATATAATTCTACATGAGATCATATTGAGTATCATGTGGCTGCTCTAATCGGGTGTGAGTAATACTCAATAGGCCACCTCCCACAGTGTCTAATGCATTATCAGTCTGTGAGTACAAAATATTTAAATGTGTATTATATAAATATCGATAACTATAATATGGTGGCGAACCAGGGAATAACACCTTCTTCAGCCAAGTTCAGTTAAAAAATACATAATTTAGTAGTAATAGGACCCAATGGGAATAAGCCTAGTCATCCATAAACGTCTTCATATGTGAACACATGGAATCGGAGTAGGGATTACAACATATCAGAACATGGAATATATAAATAATACTATATGTAATTATATGTATATAAATTGTGATCAAAACCATGTTGATCAAGCTATATATTTAGGATCAACAGTTGAATTTGAGGGATGAAACCCTAACATTATATATTTAGTCAAGGCTCTAACCATTAAATAGGGTCATGTAAAAGGTAATAATTAGAGAGTATAGATTAGACCTTAGGTACATAATCTAAAATACTATTTTTCTGAGGACATAAATCTGAATCCATGGGATTATTCTAGGAATTCAAAATTTTCCAATGTTTTTGAGGTGAATCATAAACTCAAGTATAAGGAATTAAACACAAAAAAAAAAAATTTTCTAGATCCAATGTGGGATTAACCCTTATAAATATAAAAAATTAATAATGTTCTTCCCATCATGTTTGTGCTTGGAATTCTAATATGTAACCACAAAAATTTCACAGGAATATATCAAATTTAAACAAAACCAATCTCTATAAAATGATACAAATTTGAAGTTTATGTTAATTAGGATATAAATGGAAAAGTAACCATTTAATGAATTAATTATTTCTAAAAAATATTTAGTTTGAAACATACCCAATGTCTTTCATTAATTGTAAAAAAAATATTTCTATAATTCAGTTCTTATGTTATCATATTTCATTATGGATATAGAACCATACCAACACAATTACATTAATTTATATACTCTAAGGAACCCATAGTATTATGTAACAATTCTAAAAAAAATCTATAATGGGAATCCATGGAATTCATGTTATAAGTCATAGCTACATTCTATGTAATAATGTCATTATATTTATTAACATTAAAACACCGACATGGATTTGTCTCCAAATGTTTCTAAGGGTAACTATATCATTTTATAATTAAATTAGTATATTTAGTATTAGAAGCAAAGAAAAATAAATTAACATGAGATTGAGAAAATATTTCACGAAACCCAAAGTGATTAATGTATTTATATAACACAATAAATTTTCATGGACTATCTAAGTGTTTCATTTTTATGTGACATGAAAAACATGCTCTAAGGGGTGTATGGATACAAATAGAATGTTAGTTTTCTTTAATTTATGATGTTAAATCTTCTTAAGGGGTTGTTTTGGTTAAAAATTATGTACAGACTACATGGAAATAAAGGTTATTCACACCAAAGGGGGTGGTCTCATTACATAGAGGAAGAAAAAATTGTTCTTTTCTAGGTTTTAATCCAAACACACCATATTAATTGTTTTGGTTTCATAGAATGTTAGGTTTTTCATGGGTGTTAAGATGAACCCACCATTAGTGGTGGTCTAATTAATGATTTATATCCTCCATTAGATTAATAGTGGATCCTACTATTTCTACTTATGGCTTTCAGAAACCAGTTAGTGGAATTTTTGAATTAAGAGTAAATTATTTGAATTATGATGTCTGGTACAACATCAAAATTTTATATTAGAAATACATTTAGAAAATCATATATAGTCTACCTATATCAATATAAGGAATATTCACACATATAGTCTTGTAACCTAATTGGATATATAATATATGAAATTGGAGAACTTGATAAAATCCCTAAAAGCATCATATCCCACATAAACATCTTTAGGAAAGTAGGAGGAAAAATAAACTAAAAAATGTATGTATAAGAGGTATAAAAACACCAATGAAATCTATCATAAGAAATTTTGTTTGATTTGGCCACTAAATAGAGAATATATCACACAGAAAAGGGGATAAAGAAGTGGGATCCTGAGCATGGATATGTTTAGACAAATGAGGATGAAGAATGTTTTTAAACACAATTAAAGGTAGATGGAAAAAATAATCAGTCATCCTTTTTTAATAAGGAACACAATTTGGAAAATTGTTCAGAATCACATTTTATGAAACCCCACCTCACATAGTATGACAAAGAATATCATATACATTATTCCAACTATGATATACTTAATAAATCCAGTGGAAAAATATTCATGGATTACAGGTGAATTGTAAACGGGTTCTCAAGTAGGGTGACTATATAAAATAAGACACATTATTTTGGGGAAGAGTAATATTCATCTATTTTCAATATATGTGCCCCAAATTGGTTACTTGGAACCTAATTATTTTAATCTAGAAACATCACAAGATTATTTGGGCTCATAATGTACCACTCATGTCCGAAACCTTTCTAAAAAACAAATCATTAAGTATTTTAAACACTCTAACTTCCATTTGGATGTTTAGTTTGATATTTGGTCCACCCACAAAATAAAAACTCCTGGTTCCACTGACATTCAATCAAATGTATATAAAATGAGATCGTAAAACCATCCCTCTATAACACTTATTTTCTATAAGAATACATGGTGGATTTCCAAAATCATAACCTAAAACATATATATTTTTAACTCATATTTGAAAAAATAACCATTCATTTTTATCTCCATCTGGAATCGTAAAATAGTACACCATGAAAATAAAAATAAAAAATGACATGAACCTAAGACAACAATTTTTTTTCATCAAACACCATGATCAATATCTACATCTATATTCTAACCCATTACAACCACTTCAGAATACCATTAGATTATCCAGGACATGGTGATCGACACTTTATAGATTCCATTAAAAGGACAATTGTAGACCACATATCCTTCTTCCATAAAATATTCTTATAAAAAAATCATAGTGGCTCTATATCCCACACTTAATGGTTCCCCATGTGCTATAACTCAACATGCATGAGAAAATTTTCAACATGTTACCAGCTCACAGTTCATTATCTAAGGCCAAACATAATTTCATACACTACTAAGGGAAATATTTAACATGATGACTATTTCATAAAAAGCATGGCCAACCCCAAAATAAGGTATATTATCTTTATAGGGATGATCCTGATATGGTTTCCAAATGAATACATCTAATTACATGTTCAAATGATATTCAAATATTCTATATCCAAATCATCTTTAAAACACTCGGCTATACTAACCAGGACATCGTCACTACCCGATTATGATGCCTTTACCCACCGAGGCATCCATTGATAAATTATGAATGCCCGAAAAGTCATGTATCCATACCACAGTGAAATTTCATGATTATAATCTCATATTAAGTTCATTTTACGCATTATTAACTAAATAAATCATCATGACTCCCTTTTTTAACTTAATAAATCTATAGGTACCATTCATTAACTGTGGAAAAAATCATGTAATGCTTCATTAACAAAATAATTCATCATGATATACATTGGAATCATAAGAAATCTAATGATTTTCCTTAAGTAACATTTAAATTTTACAAATTTATCTTTTGTAACTTTTTAAATCTTCATGTTAACCTTAAGTAACTTAAGAATACATTATGTGACCCATAAACAACTTTTTAAATATTCATTTTACCTATTAGTAACATATAAAATATTCATTTTATTATTATTTTTCTTTGAAGATATTCATTTTCCCATCAGTAACATAGAAAATCTTTATTTTACCCATTATTTTGGGGATCCACTGGCTATAGGTTGACCATTTATAACAACTAACTCATTGTTTATCACTGATTACCCAAAACCATCACTATGTCGTGGAATCACCATTGAATCTATAAAAACATAATTCTTTCTAAAATCACAGCATGCTATCTTAATCAATTATATGATGTTTGGATTCAACAAAAAAATAATTTGAATCCAAACTAGGCATCCATAATGTAAACCAATATTTTTGGATGTACCTATACATTGAAATCATGAAATAATAAAATTGTCTCATGATTGATCTCACGTAGACCCGACCTGACTGACATGGTGACCAAATCCATTTCAATCAGCATGCTCCCCACATAAGGAGTGTCCAAACTATTATTTCTTTGATTATAGCTGAATGACTCCATGAACATACTATGAAATCCTAAACATGATGGTCAAATGGGAATGGGGAATCCCATTAATGATCATCCCTCTAAATGGAAAGCACCAACTTCTCAAGACCCTTTAAAATTTCACAATGTACTACATTCTGGTTCTATATAAAAAAATTCAAAACATGAGATGAATGATAGAGTATCCCCACCATTCATATCATCCATTACCTATTCCAAAATCACTAACACTAATAGAACTCACCGAAACTACATGTGTAGTACTACTGTTTATTCTTACTTCCCCATAAAACATGTCACACAATAATTATTTTTCTGAGGTTCCACTTGGTTTATTCATTCCTTCAAACCATATCTCTACATTTTTCAAATCCATCTCCTGAAACATTCAAATTCATAACTGAGAGCCTTGTGAAACCTCATCTAAAATCCTCTAACTAATCCGAAAACTGTTATCGTCCTAATAATGACATATTATAAGTCAATCAAGAAAGGCATAAAATTCCATACCTGCAATCAAATATTCAAATGAAAAATTTTATCTCCAATGCATTATTTCCTACAAAATTCTTTTTAATATAAATAACCACACATGACTATGAAAATTTTACAATATAGCTTTTCTTAAAAATCAATGATACTTTTTTTCCTAATTCATTCCCACAAATCCTATCTCATTCCATTATAAAAAACGTTTATGTATTCAAAATCCTCCATCTCTATGTCACCATAAGTACCTACAATGGATAAAGTATTTCACTGAGATAAAGCATATATAAATCATTCCACAAAACAATAATTTAATAAGAACTATATTTAGAAATGCATAATTACTTATAATTAAATTAAACCAAACTCCGTCCCCATTTCAATTGATTCATAGTCCAAAAATACAACACATTCAGGTTATGCAATGGAGTATACAAAAGATCAAACCAAGGTCACACTGACCCATATATCTATTCACCAAGCTAGAGACTTATTAAGGAATAATTTTTTTCAAATTAATATCTATATGACTATTTAATGGCCTTCCAATTTTTTGGATTTTTATTCCATTACAAAAATGAATATCTCTGATTCATACATCTATAATAAATATAAAATTATCAAAGGGACACTAGCCTACCCAAGGTGTTGTTCTATAATATTAGAGTCCTATTTGACCCCAAATGGAATACGAAGGACACTTCACATGAAAAAATGTGATACAATCATCCACTGGTTAGTTTTTATCATAATGTTTTCTTCCAAAACTAGGATAACTCTTAGCATTGAGGAATTAATAGTCTCTAAAAGTTGGACCATTCATAAAAGGTCACTATGTTTCACCCATATCCTCTAGGTACAACCTAATAGAATAAGGATATTGGAACATATGGGAAACATATATAGAGCCTTACATGGAAAAAGTAAAGGAATTTTCTAACTAATCCTCACAAAAGGTTATTCTATCATCATAAATTTTTTTATTTAAGCCATTAAAACAATTAAAATTTTACATAGTCATTCTGGAGGACCAAATAAATGAAACTACATGTCATAGTTATGGAGGAAAATTTTATAAACTTCAATTTGAACATTATTTTCCTCACACCATAATGCATTCTATGAAAATTATCTTATTATTTCCTATTAACCATTACAATCCTTATGTTCTCACAACGGTAGTTTGTAAAAAAAATTAGTTACTAGCAAAAGACAGAAATGATATTTAGGTTGTAACTAGAAATTTTATTAAATGGTCTCTTATATAAAAAAGGTAAAAACACACAAAATTCTTATTATCATATTAAGGGAAATAGTTATGTAATATGCCACTATAAACATATACAAAAGGTCATATAAGTGAATAATGAAACATTGAATAACCATCTGATTTACAAATTTTTTCTCAAAACGGGTTTAGTATCATGGAATCTATGAATGATGTTGGAAATTAAGGGTCATGTATTTCCGTCATGTGGTCATGTAAAGGGGGTTGGTTTCCAAATTAGTGGTGGAAAAACTCTTTAAATTACTATGGGAAACCCATATAGTTAATAGCCCCTAATATTTAATTTATTTAGTACTTCCACAAATTATTAGTGGATTTATTTCATAGGCACATAATGGTAAGTTTTATCAATAAGGGATGAGTCAAGTATAAAAGTTTTCAATTCTATAGGATTTTATTCCCATTTTATAAACACAAGAGTCTTTATATGTTGAAGTTAGAACACTACCTATCTATAATCCCGCACTTGTCATTTGAATTTATTTGGAAATAAAATGTCTAATTACATTGACCGTTATGAATTTTATTATATAGACTTATAATACTAATATTTATGTACAAGGATAGAAAAAATAATATTTTTATTTAGTTATTTGGGTAGTCATTCCAATGTTATGGAGGAAACCCTTCCATATGATGCAATATGAATAACAGTAAATGGAACTAAATAATCAATTACTTGTATTTTTTTACAAATAAGTCCAATATCCTTGAAATTTAATTATTTTATTTAGGGTAATTCGTTAAATATTTTATGGATAATTCATTTGATTAATTAATATCAGGGTTTGATGAACTTTTTAATTTTTTAATATGTTTTTGTAGTTAGTGACAACATATCTGGTTGAGAATGATTTTTTAGATAAGTAAAAAAGAGTTTTTAAAAATAGTCAATAATGTTTTTTGTATGATGTTAAGGAAACATTCTAAACATGTTTTAGTGAATGTTATAATGTTTCGTTAAATTTATTGGGAAAAATTATTATAAATTCAAATGATTTTATGTCGTTCTTCAATGTTCATATCATCAGGAAGATTCTCATTATCCATGATTTTATTAAATGTGGTAGTATAATTTTACTGGTCTAATTTTAACATACTAATGATATCGAATTAATAAACTATTAAATAAATTTTATGGTGAGATAAGTGAGTTAATATTTCTAGATGAATTACAAAATGATAGAATTGCATTATTATTTCAATACAAAGCTCACTATATGAATTTGACATTATACATGAATGAAGACAATGATACAATGATATGAAGTCATATTATTTGAATAAATTATGCTAAAATATAAAATAAGTGATAAAATTAAAAATATTAGTCAGCGTAATATGTTATAGATGAAATACATGAGAAACCATGCATATTTTTAACTGAAAAAGATATTTAGGAAGTCAATGTTTGAGTATTATTATAATGTTGAACCCGAAGTAAAAAAAATGAAGTATTAGCAAAATGAATAAATCCAACTATGAAACAAGTCTTTAGAAATATAAATAATAATATGGAACACAATGGATTGACTGTCACAAATATACCTACACTGAGTTTATTGAAAAATTGTTTTCATGAAGTTCAACAGAAAATAATTTCTGTAACATGTTGTATGATTATTTAATTCATAAAGGGTTTTGAGTAATGATGGACTCATTACAAGTCCAATAAGAAAGAATAATCATAAAAATAAATAAAAAATAAAGAGTTCAATGATGTTATATAAGAGTAACTATTATTTTCCATGACCTATGTAAGGGTATGTAGGATAACCTGTCAAAGATATAATATGGAAGAAATACATATAGAATTAATTATTTTTAAATGAAAAAGAATGCTCTATTGGATAGAAGATAATCAAAAGAAAAAATCATGATGTCATCATACATCTGATTTAGAGATGTTGTACCAGACTGATTTTTTGAATCGTTTAAATTCATCATGTTTGAGCTAAAGTAGGATGAACATACAAAGTCAGAAGAATACTGATAAATGTGGAGAAGTGGAGACTTGTGACTGGAAATATGTGATTTCAATGAAATTTTTAAATGAACTACCATCGTTATGAGTTTCATTAATTTTTATATATAATTTAAATTATAATTAAAATTATAATGTCGAATTTATCTATATGTGTTTTTATATATATTAGATTAGAATTATTGAGAAGTCACCTAATAATGAGATTAGGAATATTTTTACAAGGATGTTGATGTAATTGGATTCTTGAATATTTAAAATTATTCACTGATACAATTGAATGTGTGATAATAATATACTGAAAATAAAATTTTTAGGAGTTTAATATTGAAATTTGAGATCATTAAGAGAAATAATTTTTGTTCCAAACATTTTTCTTCAAGAACACATTTAAAAGGGAAATCATGTACACCTCATACATTTCAATATTCTTGTGTAAACAAAATTTAACTCCCTCTTGAAATTGTATAATATATATAAATATAAGGATGTTCTAAAATGAAAAAATATGAGGAATTTATGATTCCAAAAAATGAGAAAACCGTGTTGAAGAAAAAGCAACCACCAAATAGTGTTTCCAATCAGAGATATCAAATAGAGTCACTAGTTAGATCTACCAGACATTGTATGTTAAATAGAGTTTCTTAGTAGAGTGTGAGGAATATAAATTCTATTTAGAAGAAAGAACACAAAATCACAAGCATAGTTTCAGTAAGGTTCCCATAATGGAGAACCCCATATATATTTTGAATGTGTATAGGATAATGATATTATATATACGTATCATGTGAATGAATTCAAAACTAAATTTTAACGAGTTCTGCAGAAAAGGATTCCAGATTTTTTTTTCATGAAAATATAAGAAAAAATTATTTAACAAATTAAAATTAGTATAATAATTAACATAGGTATATAAAATAAGTTTAACATGAGTTGGTTCATTTTATTCCACCAAATTCATTTTTTGGCATTTTTGAAATCCAATTTATGGCTGAGTGATTATTGAAAAAGCATTGATTCAAACATCCCAAAAAAAATATAACATTAGTGGAGGGGGTGAGGTGGGTGATGACCTCACAAGGAATGGTCCTCAAGCCTTATGTCCCTCAAGCACCTACCCCATCCCATTGATGATGACAACTCCAACCACCATGCACCCTTACCGCTGAAACTGTAGCCAACCGGAGATCTAAAACCAATGAACTAACTACAAATAAAGAGAAAATAAAATAACATCTACCTTCCAAGAACATTTTATGAACAACCATAAATGGTCCGACCAGAAACAACAACCAGAAATAGTAGGACCACCATCACTTATGGAAGATACTTCACAAAACATCCACAACACACAACCCATAACTGCACCACCATTTCTGAAGTACTCAACACCAACCAAATCATAATAGAATACATCAAACCATAGAATAATGTAGTCCTATGTGATGAATATTGTAGAAATGGTAGAGGATAGCAAATAATAATGGACTGAAGCCAAAGGAAGAAAATAATGGCAAACAAAATAGTCACCAATTGGACCAAATATGAATGAAACACCTATAATAGAAACATTGGAGAGTGAAAACAATAAAAAATCATTGATTGAGCTTTATAATTTGGATTCGCATGACCAAAAAACTAATGGAAGACTATGAAGAGAGAAAACTAGTTATTTTGAATGAGGGAAAAGGAACCATCGAAACATGACCAAATTCATAGGAGGATGAAGAAGGTCAGAGTAAATAGACTAGAAAATATGTTTCTTTGGAAGAGGGGGAATGAAAATATAAATTGTTCGATATTTTCTTTATCATTATAAGGTAATTTTAAAACCAAAACAATGAATTAGAGACAAAAAAGTGGCCATAAGAAAGACAAACAAGGGAATATGGTCAAGACTAATCCCACCCATAAAACACATGAGGGAACAACTAGCCATGTATTTCCAATCCCATTTCCGCCCTACATAGTGATTGCATCACCCATCCCAAAACTCATCCTCGTGACTGATGAACCTATATACTAATCTGATAAAGAAAGAGATACTGGATGCAAGATCACTAAAGTAGGTCAGTATGAAAAATGATGATGAACATGAGCCAGAGGAAGGATTTTCTAGAGAAATAATATAGGCACCCACATTATGGTAGAACTATGTAATTCATTTTTTTTCATGTATTAAATACTCATTTTTTGATTATTTTGATGTTTTTTTAAATTATTAAAATGTTAAAATCTCTAACAAGATACAGGGGTAATTTTCAAGTGAGTTGAAATTATATTAAATAACACCACTAATTCACCCCAACCCCCTTAGTGGTTCTAATGACCATAACGAACCTCAATTTTTATCAATTGTATGGTTCCCTTATTTGATCATTATCATGTTTTCTATAAAATAATTGAATAGATGAGGTATTTCATTCAATTTTGGAAATAATTATAATGTATGAAAGAATAATATGATATCATATCTTCTTTCTATTAGTATGAAGTTAGTCAATAAAGATATTGTTGTATTTCTACTCATTAAGAATAATTCTCCTACAATGTTTACTAACAAATGAAATATTTAAGTACTATAGAATTATATAAATTGTATTCTAGTTAATTTTTAGAATCAATATAATATAAATTGATTGGTCTCAAGATATATAATGAAACATGATCCAAACTAGAATGTATATTCAAGGGAAATATAAATGTGAAAAATGAAATGTTACAATTCTAGTGATGTATTTACAAATACATAAGAATGAATGATTATTACATTATTGATTAAAACATCATCCTAGTTAATTATATTTTTTCAACATTGATTGATTCAAATACATCTATATGTATTATACAAATTTGATGAAACTATTTAGAATCATTTAATATAGTTTTGACTCTAAAATTTCTACCCATGAAGATAAATATGATTTAACACATTATTAATTACATAACATTATTATTTACTTTGATATGAAGAAATTCACAACATTTAAAGGAACACTATAGATGAAATGGATTTTGAGGAAATGATAAATACATAAATAAAATATAATAATAAATAAATTATTGACCATATTGATTCTAAAGATAAATAAGATGATTAAATGATATAAAAGATCATTTAATTTTTTCAAAAAATTTCAGGAGAGGCAGAGTAAATTATAGAGTAAAATTATAAAATAATTTTTATTACTGTGGGGTAATTTGGAATTATTAAATGAACATCCATGATAATAATTTCGCATAATATAAAAATTATTATCTAAAAAAATTAATGGAATAAGTGGAGAAAATATTGAAGGGAATACATAATATCCAAAAAAAGAAAAAGTTAATTGGAAATAGAGGATGTATGTCAAGTAAGAATGATGAGTATGAATCTAATGAAAACAATTATTTTGAAGGTAAATATAAAAATATGCTTCGAAACATCTTTTAAAAACTCAAGAAAATTGGATTTTATATAAATAGTTAAGAGGGGGAAGGTGAAGTAACCTTCTAATAGTTGAAGCTAAAATCAAATAATATTTTATTTCTTAAGACAAACACAAAAAACATGTTGTAAATTAGAATAATTAATAAATAATGTGAGAAAAGGAATTTAATAAATTGATATCTTCATACAAAAATTAAAAAATAAATTTAGGTGATTATGACCATTGAACTGAAAAAATGAATGATAATTGACGATTTTAGAAAGAAACGTGCTATTAAGGAAGATGTGGTTTTTAAAACTCAATCAATATTTATTGATGTTGAAAGTACCAAACATAAGATAATTAATTTTTTCAATAATCCATTCGTGATAAAATTTAATATATCATGATATACATATAATACTCTTCTTATGAATCCATTGAAATATTTTCATACTATATAAAAAACATGTTATGAACTTTCAAACATAGAGGGTGTTAGAAAAAATATTGGGAACTATTTGGTAGAGAAATGATGTGGTAAATCCATCACATAAAAAAAACATGAAAATAACATTCGTAAGAATGTTTTCGCATGTTATGGAGTAAATATATATATATAATTGCTACCTAAATTAAAGAAATATCTATAATGGAAATCCTACATATGCAGAAAATATGATTTTGATGATATTTTATTTGTTTTTTATATATGGGAACAAAGTATAATATTTTATTCATGACCTGTGTCAATTAGGTAATATGAATGAATAAAGGGGATGAAATAGAGGAATAATATAGAGTAGGTAATTATCTTATAGGAATATTGAAATAAAAAATCACTAAATTATAGAAAGTATTAAATGAAATAATGAAATGATTACTAAGAGTAATTTTTTGGAAGATGTAACATAATGGGTAACATTTACGAAGATTATCAATAAATCTTCTTTTATAAACGAAAATGTGAAAATAAAAATAAAATGGGTGAAATAGTTTTTAAAACTGAGATGTATCTAAATGGTTGAAAAATAAAAAAACATGGATTCTTAATAGTGGTTGTTCCACAGTCATTAATGGTGATATAAACATTATGAAATATATAGAATAGTTTTAAAGTGGATAAGTAACATTCATAAATTTTAGGTCCTTAAAAATTATAAGAATATGATCTTCACTTGAAGATTCTAGGTAATTAATATCACTGGATATTTTTAATGATGATGGGATCAATCCAAACACCCAAAGTGTTGGACATAATTTTGATTATGGTAAGGATGTTATATTGAGAAAAATTCTTGTATCATTAGAGGAATGAAAAATTGAAAAGTTTTTAGTAATGGATAATGAGCCGGTGGAAGTTCTTTTTTTATTGAGGAGTATTTTATCTCATGTTACTTAAGGACTAAGGAAGAAAATATTTTTCCTAAATAAAGATTAAGGAATCATGGAAGGAAAATCATCTGTACACCTTTAATGAACCATGATGTAAAAAACATAACACAACTGAAGAGAAATATTGGTTCCTTTACATAAACTTTTTATAAAAGGGAAATATTTAATAATAGACATTAACCTGTTTAAATCCAATTTATAAAACCTTTTAAGCATATAAAATTTGATTTTGTGGTTTAATGGGACATCAATTAACAAAAGTGGATTTGAATTTTATCATATTTAATGATGAATTCACTCAAATGACCAACATAATGTTCATAATTAATAAATCAGAGTCTATAGATATGTTTATTTATTTTATAGGGGATGAATAAAGAAATATGGGTGTTTATATACTACAGATGATATTTGAAAACAAAAATGAGAACATAAGAAACTATTTTAAACTCTATGTGAATAAAAAATGAATCAAATATAAATATAGTGTCTTATATACTCGTTAATAAAATGGAGTTGTCAAAAGTAAAACTATAATTTTAGTACAAATAGGAAGAATAATGATGGTTGAGTATAACCATTCTATTTTTATCTATATAAAAGAATTTTGTACAATAGAACAATTAGAAAATATATCTTTTTTTATCTAGAATCTGAAATGAATTCTTATGAAATTTTTTATGAGAAAAAATATTCCCTGAAATATTACATTGTTGTTGGGTGTCCTTTCATAATAATGATAAAATATTCAGATCAAGGAATGTTTTATGAAAAATACTTTCAATAAATTTTAATTTGATAATCATCTTATTAATGTTGTTTTAAATGTTAGAATAAAGTTTTACAAAACATTTTGGATTCATACTATGTGAATGTTCATGAAAATTAAACATCATTAGAAATAGTATTTGAAAATTAAAGGGATAATAAATTTAATACTTCTGAATAAAATAATTAAATAGGGGATTTAAATGATCCAAAACGTTCTTATGATGATTTAGATGAATCATGTGATAATGAAAGTTATATAGGTTGAAAATATATCAAATATCATAACCTATAAAAATATGGTTAATCTAAAAAACATCATTGGATATAAGAAATTATAATTTATGACTATATTGAAAATGATATAATATAATCAGATATGAATTTTCTCAAAAATATTTCTGGAATCAGTTTTAGAGGTTGTTGAACATAAATAATGTGTATAGTCCATTAATGAAGAGTTAGTTCAAATTGTGAAAAATAACACATGGGATATCATTCAATGACCAACAAGAGTTAAGGTTATAGAAAAATTGGCTAGTTTAAAACATGATAAATGAACATATGAAAAATTTAAGAAATAAATCATTACTATTTTACAATGGTTACTCATAAGTGTAAAGAATTGATTATAAATAAACTTTTCCCTCCCTTATGATACTTGAAACATTAATAATATTCATGGTAGTGGTTTAATATCATTATTAGAGAGTTTAAAAAGTTTATTTAATGGAAGCTTTCTAAAATAATGAAATTGTAGAAGATCATTATATTGTGAATCCAATGGGGATATTATCTACAAAATATGGAACAATTCTGTTTAAGATAGAGGAAAATTTGTATGGGTATGAAGATGACCCTTGTGTGTGGTACTATTTTCTTGATATTTTCCTCAAAGAGTTGAAATTTTTTGATGAAAAAGATCATATAAAATATTATTGAAAAAATACAAGCATAAGTAATATTATTTTAGTCATTTACAATGATGAAATATTTTTTCCTAGTGATATTGATAAAATAATTAATGAATTTTTTAAAGAATAATAAGGTTTAAATCACTATAACAGAAGATTGTATATTATTTATCCAGTTACAAAATCAACCGAAGGAATGAAATATATTTATATAATTATAAAATTTATTTAGGGAGTTTCTATACTTTTTTTCATAGTGGATTATATATAAGTTTATACTCCCATTTTTATTGGAAAGAATATTAGTAAAGATGAAGGTAAGGAAAGTTTGAATCAGAAATACTTTTCAAAGATGATATGATGACTTCTATATTTTACATCCTCAAATATTAATATTGTACATAATTATATGAATAAAATGACTGTGATCTATAGAAATCACACAAGCCGGATATAAATGAAATACTCAGGTATGTTAAAAGATTATATTCTTAATTTATATATTATAAAATATGTTATGAATATAATGTTTTAGGATACATTGATGTATACTAGGTTGGATAAGTTAATGATAGAAATTTAATATCAAAAGGAATTTTCTATTGTAATTTTTTTTTTAAAAAAATAATAGTATTATAAAATTTACATCACATTGAGTATAGAGGAAACATAATATATTTTTTCCACATATTCTTGTATAAAAATTATGTGGATGGAATTTCATGCTTGAGGTTTGATATTGAATGTAAGAAAACTATTAAATAAATAATACGACAATAAAAGTGATATTTATATCTTTAAAATTCCTACAAAAAATTCAAGATAAAATGAAATTAATATAATATATCATTTCAAAGAAGAAATTTTTTTTGGTGGATTATTCAGCTAAGGTTACATTTCAAAAAAGTATCAAATTGAAAATATTTTCAGCCAAGCTATGTAGGTGGAATATTTGAGAAAATGAGGCTATAACAATATTTCGGGCCTCCACTAATGACATCCTAAATTTTTTATAGATGTCCCCCATAGTGATTTAGAATATATTTTCAAAGGGGATGAATAAGCACAAATATTTAACAATGTTTAATACTATTTTTGTTTCAAATATAACGTCATTATTATAAAAATATATGGCATAACATAAAATTGTGGAGTATTTTATCATAACATGGACCCAAAATTTATTTCCACCGAGGGATGGAATCTCTTTAAAAATATTTCATTATCCATTAGTGTCGTTTTATGAATTTTCCCTTAAGAAAAGGTTTATGTGGTTAAAAATTTGAGAAACGTGAAGAAAATTATTTGATTCAATAATTAATGAAAAGTTGTTACAAATGATGCCCAAAAATCCAATGGTTGAAATTGAAGATCATTCTGATGGTTTTAAATATATATATATATATTAATATTTTAAATAAATATATCATTGAATTTTGTTTAAATATGTAAAAAATAGTTTTTAAAATTAGTTAAGAATGTTTTAATTTTTAGAGTTAGGGAACATTACAAATGATTTGATGGATAAGGTTATAACGTATCAATATAATTGTTGAGAAACTCTACTATGATGTTATTTGACACTTTATAAATCTTTAAAGTTATTTAATTCATAGTGATCATAATTATCCATGATATTATTTAAATGGGAAAAATTTTGTTACAATGATGAAATCAATTTACTATGTTGATAGGATGCATAAATATTTTTATTTTTTACATGGGGAGTGAAGTGTACGAATGTGTCCAGAAAAAGATCAAAGAGATAGAAGTAAAACATTATCATTAAATTTAGCTCACTAGATGTAGTTGTATGGATACATTAATGTTGAAAAATATACAGTGGTATGAATTTAAAGGTCATTAATGACTAATGACACTAAAAAGATGAGGAGGTTTTAGTCATAATTAGTTAGAAAATCAATGTTTAAGTTGAACTACCCATAAAACCAGGAATATTGTTAATTGATAAGGATTTTTTTAAACAAAATTCAACTAGTAGAAAAATGTCGATAAAGTATTATCATATGGAGCTAGGATGATTTTAATAGAGAGATAATGTCTTCTATGAAATAAGTATTTAGAATATGTAATAATGTTATAAAATATCAATAAATCTACTATAACATGTACTAGTAGATGGAATTTCAAGAAGGATGGACTCTGTAATTATCAATTGAAGAAGATATACATTACATTCTATATTAATTTCTAACTCATTAATAGATATGAGTTTTAAAGGTATCAGTTTGAGTCCAACATAAAAATACCTATAATACTAGTAAGACTATATAATAGTGTTAAATGAGAAATTTAAGAGTAAGTATAATTTTTCATGCCTACATAAGGTTATAGATGATAGATTTTCAATGTTATCATGAGGATAAAATTCATAAAAAATTATGTGCAGCAAATAAAAAAGGCTATACCAGACAAATTATCATCAGATAAATGGAAATATATGTAGTAAGTATATATACAACACATTAATATCTATAAATATAAAAAACTGTTATATAAAACATGTAACACAATTACACGGCTAGATTAATATAGAAAAATAAACATAAATACCCAACTCTTATAGAAATTTTGAGTATACTCTATATCCACATCTATCATATCGTGTTGTAACCCTTGACAAGTAACAACAAAAAAATCACCCAATCCCTTACATGCTTCCATGAGATGTAACCGGCTTCCAATAAGAAGCTAAAATCATGTTTGGGTAAAACTTATTAGTCCACCACTAATGGTGTCTATGGAATTCCTAGTCTGTGGGCATAAAATGTTGCATCATATAATATATAAATGAGGAAAGATGTAATGTTGAGTTGAATGATGGAATACCTCCCACTTCATAATATAAAATCTATCTCTAACCATATGAATAATATTCTAGTAACATGACTTTTCTTTATTAGTCCATGTATCAAAAAGGCAACATCATTGGTGAATCCATGAAATATATATGGGAATTCCTATATATCAAAACTAGTAGAATCCAATGAATAATCTCAAGAATTATATATATGTAATGGGTGATCCAACCCATGGTGATTAAGACATGGTTTTTAGATATAGAGTATAATCAGAGGGACTATCCCTCAATATTACCATTTATAATTGGCCTTTATTGTGGCCAAGGATAAATTTCAAGGAAATATCCATAGAGGGAGGATGGGAATCCAAGCAGATAATCCATGACATTCCATGTTTATGGAAATAAAGATTAATCTGGGATATTGTCCTATTTATTAGAAATTTTCTAGATTTTCTAGTAGAATCATCTAAAAGAAGCTGATGCAATAGGGAATATAAGACTCTGTCTAGTTCCAAGGAATGATTACCCCTTGAAATATTCATTAATGAATCGTGTGATATCCATTGGGGTTTTGAATGGAATTAAAAACTAGAATCCAACACATTCCGATGAACAAAAGTAGTAACACATTATGACTCAAGTCTACTTAGTTAAAACGTAAAAATTGAATTAAATTGTTAAATAATTTAATTTAATTAGTACCTTTTTCATGTTATCATATCTAATTAAGGGTATCATGACCTTACAACACCATTTCAATAATTTATAAACTCCATGATTCCATATAATTAATTAATAAGTTTCATGGAATTCTAAAAAAATTTAAGGCATCAATGGTATAGGTTACATGTACTAGTAATTTAATAATATTATGGATTTTATTAAAATTTAACCATAACTTTTGTGGTGTCTCCCATTGTTTTCCAATGTACATATATCATTTGATAATTAAATTAGCATATATGTTCTAAGAATTATATAACAATAGATGAAATAGGGATCTATAATATAATCATGAAACCATTAGTGTTTCAAATGTTTATGTAACAAAAGACATTTATATAGTGTACCTGGAATTTCCATTATTTAAGTGACATAAAAAAATGACCTAATGGTGGTAAAATAAAATTATAATAAAATTTTATTTTTTATTTAAATACCAAACACAACCTAAGGGGTGGTTTCATTATTTATGGGATGAATTAACTGGTGTTTACTATGTTCCTATCCAATCACACCTTATGAAGGATTTTGGTTTAATAAAAAGAATTGTTGTCCTGAACATTAAGCTCAAATCACATTAAGGGGATATCCAAGTGTAGGTTTCCAACCTCCAATTTTTAGATGGAGGAACTACTATATATTTTTTAGGAATTAGTTTAATATTCAAATTAATTATAGATTCTAGGGGTAACTCTTTTAAATACCATAATGAGGATCAATGACAGATTCTTATTGATGATGAATCTTTTTTGGGGAAATCATTCAGACAAATTAAATAATTCTTATGAAGATTCACTCATATAGTATCAACCCATGATTTAATCTATAATATAAGATATTATAGAGTTAGAAAAAATATCCAAAAATTTGGAATAACCCACATAAATATATTTAGTAAAAATAAAATCTAATGAAATAAATAAAGGAATCTAGGGGAGGGATATAATTAGAATGTTTTGTTGATTATTAATGATAGTGTTATATTTAGATATAAAATAGAATATATATCCCATATATAAAGATAAAAAGATGATGGTGCATGCTGGAGGATCTACTAAATTATTGAGAAATAAAATTGGGTGAAACCCATTTAATAATGGAGGATAAAATCACAATTTTCACTATTTTAAGGAGACACATTGTTTGGTCACAAATTTTTGAAAACCCTATGCCAACTATGTGGACTCACTATCAAAAAAACCACCACTATGAACTATTATGGTTCAGGTTTTCCCATATAATTTCTAACCAAGTGATAGGTCTATTAAACAATCTATAATTCAACATGGTTTCTAGGGGCATGGCCCATGGTATCTTAAATTGTTCTCCTATGAAAACCATGATTCTTTGCTGGGGTTCATGGTTTTTGTTAGCTATGCACTTTATTTTTCTTCTACTGAAACTAATAATCAAACGAACGAAGATCCAAATACATATCCAATATCCTGAGACACTATCAAAACCCATGAATTATCCATAACAAAAATTTGTTGAATTATATTAATTGAAATTAAATTCCTAATCTCAAATTTATATTTCTTTAATAAAATAAAAAAAACTAAAGGTTCCTCTAAAATTAAAATACTTATACATAAAAATGCATCTTACACTAAAAAATTAAATTATACCATTCTATTATTATGATAAGGTAAAAATTTAGCAGTTTTACCAAAATTGGTATTTTTTCTGTATTAACCAAAACAATATTATCTCTATAATATCAAAACTAAATATCCTCAGATAATATCGTTATCAATAAATAAATTTCATTTTATCAAATTAAAATCTCAAAATATATAACTCCTTCCATTGAATATGAAATATAAAGAGAAATTGTTTTAATTCAAAGTAAACTATATTTATATTTTAAATACAAAATACAAAATGATAAAATACATGTGATATATAACATAATTAATTAATAATTATATGATTATTTTATCCAAATTTCTTGTTAAATAACCAAACTTTATTGATATGTTTGATCTACACATAATTTATTTAGTGGTAGTAGTCGATTTTCGTGATTCCTCTAGCATATATATCATGTAAATTATGAAAATTTTGAATTCCTATCAGATAATTTTTCACCCATACAATAATTTTTTGAGATCACCTTGTGCTATGTCTAGAGAAAACCATCTCGACACTACCTCATTCCCAAGCTCAGATAAACAAGCATCAAAAGGGAGACTCCCACTTACCAATTTTATTTAATTCCATTTTTCTTCTTAGATTTCAAAATAAGGTTACCACATTTTAAACAATAATAAAATTACTATATTAGAGAATTAAAATTTAATAGTTCTCTAATTAATTATTCATGATTTTTTTATTTTAGTGTTTTATGTCAAGAAAGATATAAATAATATTTCTGTGAATGGGGAATATAAGTTCATATAATGGTGTGTTAAATATCCCCTCCTTAAATATATTATTTCCCCACAATTAACTGTATGAAATTATACATATCCCAATAGACCTATACCAATGGTTTAGAAAAAATGTAGGTATATGAACCATTTAAACACCCTATACCAATGTTTTTGAAACTAATATTGTTATATGTTCCTTTTAGAGACCCTATACGAATGTTTTTCCAAAACCGTTGGCATAGGTTCATTATAGTGGCCATATACAAACGTTTTTCGAAACAACAATTGGTATTTCTCAAAAAATCAAGGAACCAATACCAAAGGTTGTCAAAACCATTGGTATAGGTACCCATACTATTTGGGGATTTCATTATCAAATAAAATTAGATACGTTAAAATTTAATGTTCTTATAAAAATAAATACATATATATATATATATATATTTGAAATTAAGTTCCCAAAATTCATTCTGGATTATTGGTTAGGTCATTAGATTATAAATGGGATATCAGGGGATCAAAACATACATGAGTTTTATTTTTTACATTACCTATACCAATAGTTTTTCAACACTGTTGGTATACGTTTTTCATATGACATATACCAACATTTTTTCCAAAACCATTGTTATAGGTATATACCAAATCCATAATTTCCAAATACCCTCTAAACCATTAGTATAGGCTATACCAATGATTTGGATACCTATACCAATGGTTCTAAACTGTTGGGATTTGTCTTTTTTACTACGGATTTCTATTGTTAATCACATCACGGTTAAGACTATCCATGATTCAAAGTTTATCTTCCACTGAGGTTTTATCCCCAATGTCATTTTAATTTCTAGTTAACACATATATTACCTCATAATAAGAATAAAACTAATGATGATTTTTTCAATTAACCAATTTTTATAAATACTCTAATATATTGGGAGTATTTTTCAAAGGGAGTATATGGTTCGACTTTTATTAATTAGATTATTTTGAGTATTTATTTTTCTTTCTTAGAAATTATCATGGACTTAATTTCAACGTATCCAATACATGCCTTGTATTATATAAAATTTGACTAGTTAATGGATTATAAGATATTATAGAAGGTAAGAGAGGATTTATATACCCGAGATACAATAACTATACAAATAGTTGTTTTTATTTACAATGAAGCATATAGTAATTTATGTGAAGATATAATGTTATTTAAAAAATAAAGGTACAAAGGGGTTGGTAGAATAATACAAAAATACAGTACTTGTAGTTATTGAGTTGATTCTCAGCACTGCTCACTCAATATCATCTTTATAAATGACTTCAATAGTTAAATTATAATAGTCATTCCTTTTTGTGGATATTTCTAGAGCATACCATTCTCATTAGACCTTACATTAGGGTATTAAATTTCATAATGTCTATATTTCCAGCACTTGAGACAACGAGTAGTCAGTAGTACTTTATAATAAAATATTATTTCCTTTCACAATATCTATTTAGAACATCCCTTTTACACGCAAATTATATTTAATATTCCCCCATTTACCAATTATAATATATCATACACTTAATTTGAGACAAAGCCTTAGATTCTTCCTCCAATGTTCTGGACTTGTTGAAAATTGAATCTTCATTCCATCATCATCTCCATTTCATAAACACCAATCATATTCCATCATACTATTAATAGGTTTTGTTATTAAATAATCAATTCTAAATTAGTTAATTATAATTATAGATAATTAATTGAGAATAACCAGAAGAATTATCACTCCCATTATAATCTGAGTAGTTTGCTTGTTGGGGCTATCTCTTGATTCCCCATGGAATTTGTTATCAATATGGTCCCTTCGTGATTTCTCTATTAATAAATTAAAAAAATTTGAATCATGAGTGGTAAAAAACTAACACCAACATATAATTATTATATGTAAAATACTATATAATATTATTTTACCGTTATAAATTATTACATTAGCTTTCTTTTTAACTTATATCATTCATTTTTCAATCAAGTATTATCTTGTTTTGGGTCTCACATATTCCTTAATCTAATTCAATAACTTAATAAACCATTCATAATGCATTTTAAAATAGAATTTCAACAAGAAAATAATATCGTATGGGATGATCAATACAAATTTATAGTCCTAAGACCACTAAATGTAAACTATAGTGAATATGGGGTGGAAAAAAGCCTGACATTTTTGGGGTTATTACCCCGAGGAGAATTTGTGCCACAACTATATCCACTTTAAAATATATAATTACAGGGTTCTAATTTTGGGGGAAACCACAAACTCACAGAATTACCAAGTCATTATGATGTTTTAATATATTTAGACTTATCCCATAGACATATCCCTGGGGTTTCCACTAAATAAATCATACCATATTCCCTAAAACATTTTTTATTAAATCAAATTGTAGAAATTGTAAGATATATTTAAAATTATTGAAAATTTTAAAATATTACCAATTAATGGACTTTAAATGCTGAACTGATAACATTATATTCTCCAAAGTTATATAAATCCTTCATTGATACCATATACAGATGCATGTACCTAACTATTATATAATTACATTAATTAAATAAAATAATGAATTAAAATATATTTCAATATTGTTTTAGTTTTATAGCTTTTGGAAATATTGGAAAAAAATAAATCCCACGTATTTCTCAAGAAATTTACAATTTAAAAAAAACATAAGAAACTACTTATTCCATTAAAAATGTTCAAAATCTTTCATAAATTCTATATAATGAAAGAAAATTTAGATATATCATAAATAATACATCCTTTCACAACCTGAGAAAAATTGAAACATCAAAAGGGGTGATTTAAAAATCTCTATAAGGTTAAACATAAGTGATAACAATTAAAGATCATAATTAATAATAAAATGATAAAAAATAATATTTATTTAATAGATAATGAAAATAATGCAATGATATAATGACACTAATAACATAAAATATTCATGCATCACAATAGAAATAAATAATTCACATGGATAAAAATAACTTATTCCTTTGTGATGAGATTCACAATTATGGATCTCATTAAATCCTTATCCATAATATGGTATAATGATTCATATAACTCAGAGAATTACCCACATTATTTAACTTCTTAGGATGGTAATTTATAGAGAAGTCATAATCCATGATCAAATATAATCATCTCCTTTGTCATATTTTTAACTACTTTTATTTTAATATATCGATACTAAGATATTGTTATCAATATATATATATATATAATAATTTTTAATATATTTATAATGCCTTCATAAATTAAAGAAATTATTATCATCATGATATCCAAATAATATATTCTATCACTCTTCCCATGGCTGTTTAATTGATCACAAACATAGGATACTACCATGTCATATTTCATGAGAAAAATTTCCAATCCCTTCTTTGATGTATCAATAATGATAAAAGACTCTTATTATTTGAATTTCATTGTGGTTACAAGATAACTGATAAAACATATCTTATGAATCATTAAATTTAATTCAAATTAATATTTCTAAAGTTACTTGAATCCATTTCAAATTTTAATGATTAGTGTATTGGGAAATAAAGAAAAATTTCTTAAAATGTATTAATTATAACACCATATATCTAGTAACCTATGACAATGGTTATCATACAACATTGGATAAAAATATAAGAGATCAAATCTGACTATATTGAATAGATTTTTAGTTTTGAGAGACTGGATACATAAGTGATTCTCATATAACACATGAAAACCATAAATTAAACACAATATTCTAGATAGAACATTATTAATTCCAATATTATATCCTTAATATCCTTAATATATCACATCATGGTATCTTGGGGAAAATAAAACATAATAGGATTTGATAAGATCTTTAATAATGGACATCATATAAGAAAATCTATTACAAAATATAAACTATTAAAAATATTTTCATGATAAAAAATAATAAAATATTCCATATAAATACTAATAAAATGAGACTATATCCATGGATAACTCGAAAAAAAATAACCTGGATAATTATAAATTGTTTCATAATGATTGAATTCATATGATAGAAATAAAAATCATATTTTTATGTCCTTATGATGAAACATCAAAAAAATACCATCAAGACCTGGTTCCAATACATCATAAATAATTGTGAAAACATACACTGAATAGCTTGGATAGTCTGTCTCATGAAAAAAACATATTTTTTAGTGGATATTATTATCCCCTCATGAGTCATATTTTGTCCAATGAACTCATCATTTGAATGAAATGAATAAATTTTGGCACAACCTTGTTTTATTCCTCACAAATACAGAATATTTTGTTTTTAATTAGATTAATTTTTTAAGATAGTATATTATTTCATAAATAATAATATGAGTGGAATATGATAAGAGTTAAAAAGTGAAATAGATTGTATAACTCTGCCACTTCCAGCTTATTCCACCATCATGCATGCTGCAGTTGGATTCATTTCACCGCCATATTCCTTCTACTGTTAGGCATGCCACTATTAGACGTGTGCTAACGTTAGAGGCAAGACACCACAAAAATATTCCCAATACTATAATTTGATACATCTCCAATATTTTATATCTATTATCTTATACCACCATAATTATTCACTTCCAGAGTCTATAACAACTAGAATTTTATATCGTCAGCCCATCTACTGGTAGGATGGTACTACATATAGAATCATCAACTGCTAATATTTTTATAATGTTAGCTTGTGGCATCTCTAGTCCATGATAATTTTAACATTCATAAACTGATATTTTATTCCTGTAGAGATGATCTACTATCAACCTATGCTACCATTTATATTCCATGGAATTCAAATTTAATTCTGTAAGTGTTTATTTTATAACTTTTAAAGTAGTAGGATTATTTAATGATTATTCATTATCCATTGAAAAGATGTATTGAAGACAAATCAGATTTCATTATGAGGATCTCGAAAATATTGATGATTCTTATTCATTAGGTATTTGACTTAGTAGTGACCTTTATAATTTCTAGATAACTTCTTCACGCATGATATAGATGAATACATGGATTGATTGATCCATGAGATAACAGAAATTATTCATAATTACCGAAATATGATTGTGAAAGTGTGAAACATATAAAAGATCAAGTATTTTTATTACACTGAATAAAGAGATTATTTTCATACCAACTTCATATAGAAAAGAGATATCCACAATACTCTATTTTCCACCACATCTAGAGAAATTAGATTGAGCTCCTCACCAATACTAAACTGGGGACTCTCATGCACCTGGAGTATTATAGACTGACCATTACATCATTTTTATATCATTTATTAATTTCTCCCTCTGTAATTTATATACATACGACTAGTGTGTTTGTTTTTATTAGTTAATTTAAACACACCAAATTTTGTGCTTGAAACGGATAATACTTAATATTCACTCAAACCTTTTTATTTGCATAACCATGACAACTATGGAAGAGGTCCCTGCATGTCCTAACAAGTTTTTCTACCCACAAATATCTATGGAAGATGCTTTGAACCTATAACAAATTTTATATTGTTTGTATGCACAATCCAATTTGTCGATCACATTATTTTTTATAATAACCATATTGGTAGTGGGTGATCTCCATGTTTAGGGGTTTAGGTGTAATTTTGAGATTGAACCCCTTGTTTATTCTTATTTGTGTATGCGGTTTTTTCATTGTTTCAAAATTATACTAATTTTGATTTAATATATAAAAGGAATTTTCATGTCATAGATAATAGTCCTATGTTGAAATATAGGAAGAAGTATGATGATGAGGATTGGAGATATATGAAATCAATGAAAGAAATATGGAGTGATTCTAATGATATCTAGATTGATTTAAACATAAACCAATAGGATAATAATAATAGAACTAACATCTATTTTAGGGAAACCAAATCATAGGTATGCAAAGTTTTTCATGATTCTCCTATTCAAAATTTTAAAAATCCAAATATGGAAACAATGATGAGTAAATTTTTAATGATGGGATGTCTCAGTAATGAAACTCTCTAGAATAAAAATTCATTGAGTTCAAGGATAAATATATTGTTTTAAATAAAAAATACCTTGAAAACTAATTTGAAATCAAATATTTATATTTAAACAGATAAAAATTACCAACTATTAAAGGAGATCAATGATATAAAATTATTTAATGATAAATTAATGAATGATCTTGAAATATTAATCAATTGGATAAATAATCTTACCATGATTCATTGAAACCAAACAACACCTATGTACACTATAGGTATTAAGTGTATACCTAGACATAGGATAATTGTTAAGAATAGTTTTATTCTTAGTTCTTATTCTTCTACATGTTTTTAATCATCTAGAACTAATAAAGTTATAATTTATAAAATTTTAAAATATTCTTATAAGAACCATCTTAAGAAATTATTATTTACTATAGAATTAATTACAAATTCTTATGGACCTAAGAGAATTTGGGTACCAATGTAATATTTGATGTAAACTTTTTTTAGGGGACATGTTTGAAGAACCCCATTAATAAATTATAATTCCTAGATAGTGGATTATCTTTACACATGAGTATAGAATAATCTTAATTTAATGTTATGATAAAAGTGGATGGTAAACATACCAATTTTGTTGACAATGCCAAAGGTTAAATCACTGGGCATGGACAAATAAATAACACTTATTTTTTTATTTATAATGTTCTATTTGTATATGGTTTAATGTAAAACATTATTATCATCTCATATCCATGTGAATAATTTTTTCATATGAAATTTTAAAATTAATCATGAAATTTATTATTATAAAAATGATTTAGTTTTAATACATTAAGAATTGACAAGGATTATGATATTAATTTAGATTCATTATTTCATCAAAAAAATTTCTTGCCTTAAAGACTCTCACAATTAATCATGGTTTTATAATAGAAGACAAATCTATTGAAATATTTAGTCACATAGAAAACAAACTAGGAATTGTTTAGAAAGGATATACTAATACTATAATTCCCTAGTAATAAATTCTGTAACCCATATCAAAAAATAAAGGAAAACATGATATATTTGAATTCATGTAATGGTGTTTCAACTTATCAACCACATATTGTTAGTTCATATGGACTTCATTGGACCTTCTAGAATATCTAGTTAAATGGGAAGAACTATGGTTATGTTTGTATAGATATCTCTTTACAGTATAATTGGGTATTGTTTCTAGATTAAAAAAGTGGAGAATGTTATTATTTTAGCATGTATGAAAAGTCCATAGAGAATATTAGTTGACGTATGAATAATAAATTAAGAAGTGATCAGATATGTTAGTATTAAAATCTGGAATTTGAATCTTTTTACTCATAAAATGGACATATTCAGAATTTCTATGCTCATAGGACCCCACAATATAATGTTTTAGTATAATGAAGAAATATAACACTTTAAAAAATTCCCATGAATAGTCATAATTATTATTTCCTTCCAATTTTTTTTGGAAGAGGATATGAATACTGCTTTTTGTATAAATAATAGAGTATTAATTATAAATCTTTTAAGGAGAAATATATTTTAATTATGGAATAATAGAAACCCATAAGTTAACTACATTAGTGTTTTTGTGGAAAATAATTTTATATTAACACTAAATAAAATCTTTAAATATTTTATTCCATGAGTACTGAAGAATTATTCATAATTTATTCAGCTACTATTAAATCATATACAATGATTAATAAAATAACCAATAATGATGAAGAATCAATTCATTTTCAATTTGATGAAATATATTTTAATGAGCTTAATAACCCTTTAGAAAACCATCAGGATGATCTATTAATTTTTCATATCAATGCTAATACATTTGAGAATTTTGTAAAACAATAAAAAAAGACATCTAGTACTGAGGATCATCTTGAACCTGGACCTATTGACAAAGATGAAATTTCCAATATTTATTTCCCTAGTTCCTTTGGGACTGTTAGATACCATCCTTATAATTTTGTAGTTGGAGATTTAGATAGAGGTACAAAAACTAGAGCATCTATTTAAAATAAGTTTGAATATAAAGCATTTTTGTCACCACATAAACCTAATAACATCAATGATATAATTAATCATGAAGTATGGTTCATAGAAATGTAATAATAAATTAATCAGTTTGAATGGAATAGTGTTTTAGAGCATGTAGTCATACCATATGTCATTCTAACTATTTGTAGAAAATTGGTGTTTAGAAGCAATGATGATGAGTTAGGAACTATATAAATAAACAAAGATATGTTTGATGAATATGGATATTGTTAATAAGATGGTATTTATTATGAGAAATTTTTTTGAATAGTTTCTAGACTTGAATATATTATAATAATATTGGCCTATGTCAAACATTTGGATTTAAAAAATATAAAATCGATGCCACAAATGAAATCATAAAAGGATATATAGATGAATATGTTTTTGTTGAAAAAACCCAGGGATGTTGAAATCTCAATTTTCAAAATCATGTTTCCATGTTATGAAATGAATTTTAGGGATTATAACAGGCTCCAAGAGCTTGTAATGATAGGATCAGCTCCATTCAAAATTCTAATAGTTTATCAAAAGGCATAATAGATCATACTACTTTTATAAAGATAATTTCAAAACAATTTTTGTAGTTTAAATGAATTCTTGTGTTTTTATATTAGATTCTATTAAAAACATAGGGAAATAACAAATTTTTTAAAATGATGAAAAATGAATCTGAAATGACTTTAATGGTGAACTTCAATTATTTTTTAGTTTTTAAATTATTAGAAAAAATGATGGAATAATTTTATATAATGTTATTTCACTATAGAAAATATAAAACATTTTGATTTGGATAACACTAAAATTAGTGATACCCCCATGAGTATAACCTGTATGTTGGATCCTGATGAAACTGCACTGTTAACAGATCAAACCAATTACATAAGAATGATTGGAATATTTCTATAAATAATAGCTATGTAGACAAGTATTATGTTTACTATGTTTATTTGTGCCTATTTTCATGAAAATAAAAAATATTATTATTTACTTTTTGTTGAATGTGTTCTCAAATACCAAATATCTAAATCAAATTTAGGACTCTTCTACCATATATGAAAAAAAATATCACTTTAAATGTTATCTTGATTCATGTTTTGGTGGTTGTATGTTAGGTAAAGAAATTACCTCTATAACATGTCATATTATGGGCATGTCACTAGTATCATGGTGTATTAAAAATAAATATTCATTGTTACTATATTTTATTATGGAAAAAAACATAGGGTTAGAGTGTTTTTGTGATCATATTTTGTACATAAAACACAATCTTTAGATTATAGAAACAAATTTAAAAACGTCCCTATAAATTATGAAATAAAAAGTATGATTGATAATTATAATAATATTGTTTTTGATTCTATGATAATTAATTTTTATGGAAGACCTCACATTTGGAGAGATCCTTTAAAAAAGGGTAATATAACTATTAAAGTCATTGGAACTAAATAACATCTTACTGATATTTTTAAAAAGCCAATGATATCTGACAGACTAAGCTACCACAAAGATGAATTATTAATGATAAATTTCAGTTAGAATTTAATCTTATAGGGTTCACAACAGTGGACATGCCACCATTTGATAATCTACCTTTGTAAAAGCCACTATCAGATAATCTGTCACTCCCCAAGCCACTATTGTATAAGGAAAGACTATTGATCCACTATTGTAATGATCCATAATTGGAATGATTCAACATTTATATGATTATCTCTTGGGGTTATCCACCATTAGGATGAGGCACCATTGGAATTTTACCTTTCAAACCTCTATTTTTTCTCAAAAAATAATTTTTTATATGTTAAATTTTTTATTCAATTTAATAGTTATTATTTTATAATATTTTTTGAAATCAAATACATTAATGATATAATTTTTATATAATTAAAATTCTTATTCTCTCTCTCACTCGCACTTACTCCATCCAAACCATTTCCCCTTACCTTACTCTCACGATCATTAACCTTATTCATTCCCATTATCCACCTTTATTTCTGTTATATTGTGTGGGTTAATCATGCAAAAATATCATCATCTATAGGATGATGGACTGATAAAATATATAGTGGATAATTGGGTATAGCTACCATCGAGATTAAGAACCTTATGATTGTGAACTGTTTATTTTATGCTGAAGAAATTAATAGATACTAAATGGTTTCTATTAAGAAAGGCATTGGTGCTCAGGGTGATCCATGAATAAGGATGGAAAGACCGGTGTTCATGAAATTATAAAACTTTTTATCCAAGGTTGTTTCAGTAGTTCTATCATTATGAAGAATTCGGTTTTATAGAAATGAAATATTTCCTTCAGAGTATGATTGATAGATATGAAGTTAATTTTTCTTTAAGATATCTGGCAAGAGGTATCAATGTTCCTTATCAAGGAGTTTATGATGAATATAAAAAATATTTCCCAAGTTATAGTGAGTAATATTTATATAAGGATGCTATAATATAGATTACTTGTGATACTACAATAATAAGGCCTGAAGAAAATGACTTAGATAGTCAATGAAAACTGCTATTTGTTTTTATTCAGTGTATGTTGTCTCTACGAAAAAGGAATTTTAGTATTATTAGATATCATGATTTTTACTTTTTATTTCTTATGAAACTAAGGGAGAATATTAATATTTTATGATACATCAAGGTGAAAATGATGGAAATGTGTAAGTCATATTCTAGTTCTTATTCTATCATTAACCCTAAGTTGAATTCAGTAATTTTAGAAACCATGTTCTTGATAGATGAGGAAAGGTATTTTAATGTAAAGTGTGGTGATTTATTCTTATGTCAGGTTACTTTAAAACGAATGAATACGAATTAGAATCTATCAATGAAAAACTTTGTTTATGATATTGAAAAACTATATAGAGATTTTGGTCCTACAAAACATCATTCTAGACCAAATAACATAATAGATACTAGCATGGAACTATATGAAATAGCTCATAATATAGACGAGCAAGAAGAATTTGATGTTACTTGGGTGAATGAAGTGTAAATATCTACATCTTTTGATGTGGGAAGTGACCCATATATCCCTAATAGACCTACATGTTCTTTTTGACTGACAAGTCCTCACTCCGTTGTCATGTATAGAGAGAGTCTCTTAAGTGGATGAAATAATTGTGATGATGAGAATGATGTCTCTAGAGAAGAATAGTATAAATTTATTCTGATATGTGTAAAGATGTTGTTTATTTGTCTTATGGATTTGATAATGGTTATGATGGATTTGATGAGGTTTGTGATGGTGATTATATTTATATTTCTCATAATGAACATATTGATGTTGAGGAATATCAATCAATTCATCCATATAATTTTTCCTCAGTTGGGTTTATGGAGTGATATGTTCCCACTAGATCTAAAAGTGTGGATTGACCTATAAGATTTTATCTAGTTAATGACACTACCACTTTTAGAGGTGAGCCAACAAAACTTGTTGAGGGGGAGGAATCAACATGTTATGTCAATCACAATGTATCTAGTAGATCTTATTTATTTGACTTATATTAATGTTGAATTGAATACCCATTATGATAAGTACCCAAGGTATTTATTTCATAGATGAGATTAATCAGTGTATAAAGATATTATAAATTTTGATTAAGATTATAGAGATACTTATGTTGGATTATCCTTATCCAAGGACAAGGTATCATATAAGGGTGGGTCATCCCCGGGTTTTAATCGTCTTGGGAATTTCTAAATAGACCCAATTTAAGATAGTAGTGGTGATGAAAACCATATTAAACCAGTGTATGGTGGAAGTTGTTTTTTTTGTATTGGGAAAAAACCTCATGGATTTCTTATTGAGAAAATTGATTGTGCCGGCGAGATTCAAGTTTTTACTTCAGATGCCCCTACTATTGTTTCAAATCCCTCATATATAGTTTTTCCTAGTACTACAAGAGTTTTAGCACCTCCTCCTTATGCTTCAATTGTGAATTCGTAATTTTTTCAAGAGTGGACTTGGATATGATCATAGAGAAGTTGATTTCAGATTTCAGAATACTTTTGTGGTCTCATTAACCTTCTGTCACTCTGCTGAGTGAACCTGATTCCATGTATCTATTTAAGGTGGATACTTTTCATATTCATCCCAATATGAGTTTCCCAATTTATGAAGATGAAATTTAGAATCAATTTTAGTCTACTGAGATGGACACCCAGAGATCCGTGATGGAGGATATGAGGATGTCCTTATTTATAGTTAGAATTCTTTATTGGAGAGATTGATGTCTTTAGATATTGTTGCATCTAGATCCAGTTCTCCACCTCTATTATGCTATTTTTTTTGATATTATTATCACATCCATACCAATAGTGGAGATTAAATCTATTATGGATGATATTAATTCATATCATCAAGATGACCTTCACTAGATCTGATAGTATATTACGATCATTTATAAACTGGTAGGGGAGTTTCTGAATGAATCCTAAAGTAATAGGGAAACTATCACCAAATCTATCAAATATTACTTTTCTAGTATATATAAAATGATTGAGTTGAATTAGAATTTTATTTTTAAGGAAGATACCTAAGGCCTCTAGATATTTTTAATTCTTTCAAGGAATAAGGGGACCATGTCAAGGTTATGACCCATTTTCTCAAGTTTTTAATAGAAGAGAAGAAGAGTTTCTTTTGTGATATGAAGAGAGGATGAAACATTATTATTGATATCATCAACCTCATGTAGGACTCCTTATATGTATTTGGTACAAATGTTGTATTAGTAGAGGTAATTACAGTGTTAGCCTTCATATCCTCCTCTTCTATAGATACTTTTCCCCCTCAATTTCATTTGTTCAGTATGTCTCAAGTGGAAGTTATCGGCATTGTAAAACCATTGATTACCAAAGATATTCCTATAAACATATCATCACTATCACCCACTACATTTATACCCTCAGCCTCTGCATTATTTCCTCCTATATCTGGAAGTGGAAAGGGACTATTGATCCTACCTCTCAAGCTAAGAGTGATTAATATTATACTTATTCATTGATTGAGATCCATTAATTCCACTGTATTTTTCTTAGGATGAACTCCAATAATTTTTAAAATTAATGAATTTTATTTATTATTATTCATGACATTATTCATTACAATTAAATGTACATTCTATATCCTTTTTTTAATCCCAAAATGGGGATAGATTATTTGGTTGGAATTTTTCGTATTTACTTAGCTTTGATACCAAACTTATCTTTTGATATCATTGTTATTTAGATTTCCCATTCCAATTATGTTTTAAAATTCTATTAGTTTCAGTTTTATGGATTTGATTATTTATATATTACAATTTTCATTCGAAAATATTAAACATACTATTACTCTAAAAATTCAAATATTTTATGGCAATGTTTATTTTTTACATGGATTATAAAATTACATGATTGGTGATGATTAAAAATATGGATATTTTTGAAACCTATTTATTTTAATTCCCATAAATCATTATTATTATGTTTTTAATGAGATTAATATTTCAATAATGTATATTATTTTATAAAGAATAATTTGATGAAAATTGGATATGTGTTGAAATGTTCCAATTTTAGTACAACTATTCCACCCCCAATGTTTTCGACAATCATTTGTGGTACCGCAAGACTCTTGACACCACTATAGTCCGGATATCATCAGGAATACAACTGTAAGATGTATTTTACCACCAGAGGCTTTCCACCACCAGATTATTTCCATCACAAGATTTTGTTTCCAAAAAATATTCTTCAATAATATTATTATACCACTAGAATATACTATACCCAAACCTACTGCAGTCAAAGTGTTCCTACCTCCCAAAATAGATACTGCATGTATTTCTCCATCGTTGATAGTTCTACCATTAGATTGGGATACCACAAAATTTTATCCACTAATTTTTTCTACCATAAGATATGATATACCATCAGCTTACAGAAGAATTTCTATTCTACAGAATATGAATTTAATACTCCCTACACCAAGATTATGAGATCTAATAAAGTGGTATTATTTATTGATAATTAAATGAACATTGAAATAATTCCTTAAATTAATGTGAAATATTACTATGAGGGTCCATAATATATATATTATTATTCTTCAACTAGTATTTAAACCAGCAATGAGACATATAATTTAGGGAGAGCTCCCTCATGCTTGATATAGCTATATATAAGGATTTATTGATCCATGTGCGAACATAATTTCTTCATACTGGTTGAAATACAAGTGAAAGGGTTTGGAACATATGGATGATCATGTTCCATTCTCACAATAAATCTTGATATTATTTTAAATAATAATCACATAGAATATATAAATACACTACACTCTAATTATTCATCAATTTTAGTGAAAGTAGTTCGATCTTCTCACTAATAAAACCTCAAGGACTCTTAAATACCTTGAGCATCATAGACTGAGAAAAACACAATTTATATATCTTTTCTTACATTCTATTTCTATATTTTCTTTAATTTTTAGTAGTGTTACTATTTTACTCAGTTTATTTACACAGACTATATCATTTTCATTAAATAGAGAATACTTGAAATTATCTCAAACCTTTTTATTTATATAACAATGGAAATAGTGGAAGATATCCCTATGTGTCCTATGTTGTTTTCATTCCTAGATATAACTATGGGAAGGCATTGAGCCTAGAAAACTTATACTATAATTTTAATATCAAATCATCGTTGTGGATCAGATTTTTTATTTAATAATAATTATGGTTGTGGGTGACTTCTAGGTGGATGGGATAAGGTCTTAGCTTCATACTGAACCCCTGGATTATTCCATTGTTATTTTTTTTCATTTTATCAATACATAAACTTCATTTGATTTAAACTGAAAAAACACTATATTGGTTTTTAATAATTACTTCTTTTTATTTAAGAACATGTTTATGTAAATCAATTTAAAAGTGATAAACTAATTAAAAATATTATTATTAAATGAGACCTAATAATTCTTTGAAATATATTTTAAATGATCAAACATATAAGAAACTACAATTTTTATTAAAGGTGTGAATTTACTTTAATTGGGAGATTTGATTTTAGTTTTTTTCATAGAAATTTTATGGTTAACAAAATTCATCAACCCTCTGATTTACTCATTCTGGCCAAAAATAAAAATTAAATACATAATCAACATAAAAATTCTTATTGAAAACTCATATTCATAATTTGAATAATTTTTCATAGTAAATAAATTAAAAAAATAATGATAAACCATATAGATAAATGAGTTAGATAGTATCATTAAATTATATTCCTAATAAAGATTAAAAATACATAATGGATATTTCCATATATAAAACATGTATTTTATGACGATATTAGAAAGTAACATTGGGGGAAGAATAAATTTACTTTTATTTTAAAAAAATTTATATATAAAAATTTATAGAATATTGATAATAGCTGTTTCATTAAAAATAAACATGTAATCATGAAAATAATGTCTCAATGAATTTAATAATTAGGATGATGGGAAAATCTTTTCAATCAATAAATGATAAAGTAATGATTCTTTTTATACTTTTAGTAAAATTTCAAAAGTTAGAAATTCCAAAAATGAAAAAAATATTACTCTTAAAATTGTTAATAGAAATTAAAAAAATGGGTAAAAATATATTAAACTAATAATTGGATATTAGTAAAAAAAATTAAATATTTTATAAAACATGGATATATAATAAAATCTTCCTCACATAAGAGAGAAATAAAGATATATTTCCATTAAAAAGCCTTTCATTACTTTGAAAACATAATGATAAATAATTAAATGAAAAAATTATTTATAAATAAATCTCTAGTGTATAATAATATTTACATGGTGGCTAAATAAATAACTAATAATTACCCCAATAGAAACATAAAAAATAAATCATATCAATTAAGGATGATACTATGAAATAATGTCTTACATCATATCTAACATTCACCCTATGCACAATAAAATAATTTATAATATAATTAAATTTATAATACATATAAAAAAATTTATATTCAATCTTATAATATCATATATTGTTTACATATAACATTTTATCACCCATTTATTAACAATTCTGTATTAAATCCAATATTCTACGTGATAACTTTTTTGTTTTCATGCATGTTTCGATTCAGTAGTTATGATCCCTGTACATTGATAATTATTATATCATATCCAGCATGTTTATTATGTATTTTATATCATATTATCGCATAATATCATCTTTAAATAACATTCCTTAATAATTCATTACATCAACATTATAACATCATTCATGTAGGTGGTAAAACTGTTCAAAACATGAGTGTGTTATAAAGACAAAATGTGTAAGAACATTACAATGAATAATGTTTAAATAATATTTATTAAAGATTATTCGTGAAATAATTATCATATATATTGAATATATATATATATATTTAATCCCATCCATAAAATAAATATATTTACAATGAGTAATTTTTACCCCATAGAGGGTAGTCTGTATGTACTGATAATCAATATTTCCATTTTCTATTGAGATAAATGAAAAGTGAATGGATAATATTTTATCATTAGAGAATAATTGTTAAATAATTTATATCATAGATATATTTAGTAAATCCATCATTATTACACTACATGATAAGATATTATGGGAATTTAGTCACATCTCCAATGGAGGTGGCAGTTCCCATGTATGTACGAGTGATAGTTTCATTTCACATTTTTGGGAAAGGTTATTGAAAATGGATGTAAAATAATAAAAATAACATATAAATTTTTATATGAAACTATATTAACTATTTCATTATTGATAATAAATATTTATAAGATCTAGAAAAATAATTAATCTTTGAATGAGTATAGTAATACAATTACAACTTCTTTGGGAGTCCTCCTTTGGATTTCACCATACAACTTATTAAGATGGTATTGGGGGAAGAAAAAAATCAGAGATGAATTAAAGGAAGGGAGTACCGTATTATTTTAGGCAATTTCTAAGATATATAGGTAAAGTGTTTTTAATAAAGTATATGTTGAACACATTTTTAACCCAATTGAACCATAATTATGACAACATTATTTTAAAAATGATAAAATTATTATATGATAAAAATAAAACAGTGTTTATAAATGTTTTAAAATATGAATCCAAATTCAGACTCAATTTTATCTGATTCCAATTCTAGAGGCTGATGAAATTACATTTAATATAACTATGGAAAACACATGGAAATCTGGTCTGATTAAAATACATGATTTAATCATAACAATCATTTTCCTTTAATTTAAGGAAAAAGATTATTTACATAAATTTTATTGGAAATAATTAAAAAATTAATTCATTTGTATCAATAAAAAAACCAAATGGATCCTTCATACCAAACCATTAAATGAAAATCCCCCAAAATATTTTTAAATAATGATGTAATATAATTTATGTTCATAAAATTCAAGCATGTGTACCCAAATTAAAAATAATGTTATAAAAAACAATAATTTACTCCAAAAAAATATATTTCAAAGATCTATAAACATAAAATATGATAGAGGCATGTGTTAGGGTGTTTTTATTACCTTATCCCATAGTTTTAACAATGTTTATCTCATTTTACCCTTACAGAGGTGACGAATAATTACCATGGTTAATATTACTGATGAACAAAAATAAAATTGAACTATTTAAAAAACTTTAACCTCATTATTACAATAATAGACTCCTTTTTTATACTAAATATCGATAATAGGAATAAAGATATTTTAAAAAAAATATTTAAAATGAAACAATAACATTTTTTGAGAATAAAATGTTTTAAATGAAAAAAATGAACTTATAAAAAATTCGAGTATAATAATGATTCATATTTAACTAATTTTATTACTATTAATTAAATTCTACTTAGGTTAAATTGATATAAAATTAGAAACACAATGTAACTTTTAATGTAAATTTTTAAAGAAATAGGAATATTTTTTTACAAAAATTGGTAATTTTCATTATTAACTAAAAAATAAATATATTCACGAAAATCCAAAAAACTCACCCTAATATAATACTGACATGTTGATTTAAAAATTGATATTAATTTTGAAAAATAAAATTTCTATAAAAAATTATTAAATAATTCTAACATCCGTGCCAAAAATTCAATAAAACTCATTTTTTAGGAAAATATATTTTTGAATCCAATAATGAAATAACAAAAAATAAAGTGCTCATTACCTAATTAAAAAAAATTTAATTATTTAAAACCATTATAAATATTTATTATGATATGTACAATAATAATCATACTACTAATTTAACATTTACGATATAATGGAGTCATTTACAAAATAATTTTGTTATTTTCTCTCTTAGTTTGCTTAAGGAATAGTGTTATGTGTTACAAAAGCTATAATGATTATTATTATTTTTGTCAAAAAATTTGAGGTTTTTAATTATCCCCTATTAAATAACATATTCCATGACTCTTTATTATATTATTAATAAATGGGTTATTATTTTAAAATACTTCTTTTGAAAAGCCACATCAGTCACATATATAATAGAACATCACTACTAAGAAACCGTCTTTTAACAATGCTTTGATTTTCTAGCTCTATCTAAAAGAGTTTTTAAATTAACACTTTATCAACACAAGAAAAATTGATGACATATTTCTTCTTTATCATTGTTAAAAAAACTATTGATAATGGGGGTCATTATCTGCACTAAAAGAGTGTTGGTAAAGGGGCCCTTTTCACCGCTACTAAAAAAGCCCTGGTAAAGGGGGAATTTTTTAGTTATAGACAATCAACATGGATTTAGGGGGTAAATTTATCAAACATAATAGTAAATAACTAATAAATAACCACTATCAGTACTGTCAATAAAGAAATGAAAAATGGGGCCTTTATCAGTATTAATAAAAAAGCCCTAGTAAATGGGATTTTTATCATTACTTTTTAATATTTCTGATAATCTCAAAATTTATTAATGATATTATAAATAAATAAAAATAGTATATGAGGGTTTATTTTAATAAAATTATAGAGAATTTATAAAATAAATCTAATTTATTTCAATTAATTACCTAGTCAATGTTTTTGAAAAATTTCATCTATTTCCATATCTGATTCTGAAGATTATGAAATAAGGGGAATTTTTTATTACTAAAGAATCAAATATAAATTTAAAATAAATTATTTTCAATATATAAATTAAATTTATCATAAAAAATAAAATATTTCTCAATAGTAATAATCATCTTTTGAATAAGTAATAAATTAATTCCTAAAGCATCAATAGTAACACAAATATATTCTATAGAAATTAAATTATAAAACCACTAGATTAAGATAGATTAAATTATTATTAAACAAGTAATTCAAAAATAAAAAAAAACTATTTAAACCAAAAAATTATTATTTTATAAAATCCAACCTTATATATAAAAATCACGTTGGAAAATATCATATGTCTTTGTGTCATAATGGAAAATAACTAATGTATCCTTGTTGTAATAGGGTTTCCACTATGAGCCTTGATTTAAAACAGTCACGGTTTGAAGAGAAATATATAATTATTTTTGAAAAATTGAAGATATAAAAGATTGAAATGATCTATAATTAAATAACTGATCAATTAAATTTCCGGAAATGATCATATATCATGAAATGAAAAATTGAGAGAACTGGACCTCAATTGTTGTAATTTCATAATCCCATACATGGTACATTATTAATTGTTGAGGTAAATTCCCATTATTATTAGGGAATTAATTTTCATATTACCTAATCTCATTAACATTTTAAAAAATATATTGTTTCACTCATTCTTGATCTTATAGTCAAATGCCTCATTGAATTTGTCTATAAACATTAAGAAAACGTTTATTACAATCATGAATGTAATATTCTATTTCATTCCACAATTATCATATGTTAGATATTACATCCTTCCTTTTTTATTTATCCTTATTTATTTTAACTTAGAGGTCAATAAAACTATTATTCTCATGATGTCTATTGAGAATATAAGAATTACAAAATTCTTTCTCTGTCTTAATGTAACTTGATACCTTATAATCATATGATGAAAATGATTGGTGGAATACTTCCCTTGATATTATTGACATAATCCCAATAAAGAAAAGGTAATTCTTACTTTCTAGAATACATATGTATTCTATAAAATGCCTTTATAATCATATACTATTTTCTTTATGTTGAGGAATAATTTCAACTTCCTTTTCTTTTATATTGATGAATCTTCTTTAAATATATTCTCATTTATCATGAGTAATTTGTTTCTCAAGGAATATCAAATTAAATGTATCATATTACATTCTATATATATACTAATCCATCTATTTATTTTTAATAAACTTCCACCATTATGATTCTTATTAATTTAATAAATTTCAAGAATTAACTTATTCCCTTCAGTACATCTCAAAACCAGAAATATATTTTCTAGGGAGTTGATCAATTGTTCATATAAAAATGGATTAGTAGATCTATTAATGGATAAAGGATTATATTACATGATGCATGAAAACATCAATGAATTATGTTGTAAAGAAACATGTTGTTCCATACTGGCAAGGTTATTAGTCACAACCTGATTCAACTAATCTAATATAGTCATAATCATCTCAGCTCCAACACCATCTATGTTTTTTCACACATGAGTGAAATTCCAATACTTATTTTTGAGGTTGACATAGTTTTCATTGCCATAAATAGGTTAAACATATAAACAATGTAATATTACATAATATCTAATAACATTACAAATCATGATGTATAATTTCATATCTTTTGTAATACCAAACATAAATTAAAAAATTATCCAAAGATAATATCAAAATAACATTCTTTGTATCTTTTAAAATATCCTAGAATCATAATAATATATTCCAATATTATATAATGTTTCATAAAAATATTATGAATTAACCAAAACACATCCCAATATGTGTATATCCATTTGTGCAGTATGGGGCCCACACATCATACACCAAGTGATGACCAACATGAAACTCAACAATACATTTTTAGTTTGTTTACCATGAGGTACCCCTATTTCATAACTGTAAATATATTATAGTATCTAGAAATGTATTTTATTGCAAGAAAACCAAAAAATATCTATATTTCCAAGAAATTAAGATGTTTTAATTTATTTATAGTTATATATATAATTTTTCAATGTTTTATGTTTCATAATCAATGATATCTAGAATGCACTTCCTAATATATACACTAAACATGCATTGATAGAAATTATTCCACCCAAACTCCAACAACCTAGAGTCATTGGAAACCTCTCCAAATTGGATAAAAAAAATATATCAAAACTAACAAGATAAAATATTTTATTAAATCCATCATTATAACTATAGATGATAGGTAATGATGGAAAATTACTCACTTCCCTATATGGGGGTGTTATTACACATGTACATACAAGAAATATTTTCATTTCTTATTTAATAGAAATTGGGCATAATATGGATAATTGATAATCATAATAAAATCTAAGTATATTAATGATACTAGATTAATTATTTTAAGATGGATAAAATATCAATAAATTATGTATACTAATAAATAAACATTGAATGTGTCGACTATGATTATTACCACTTCTTCAAGATAAATCCTTTGGTTTCCCATTAATACATAAAAAGATGGTATTAGTGGAATACAAGAAGCTCTGGGATGAATCTAATTATGATTTTAAATTATTAGGGTATATATTAGATATGATAGTGTTTCAAAACATTGTGAATAAATTAGAAGAGGTGATACCATTTATGAAGTGAGGTAAATGAGACATTAAATTAAATAATGTATTTAAATGTTTTATATATTATAATTTTCCCAAGTAGAGAAAAATAAAACCAAATTCATAGATAATTTGTGAAAAGGTAAAAAAAACTCATCCAATAACATTTAGATTTGTTTTTGGGACATTTTGTACCTTATATCCTAGTTAAACACCCATTAAACACAATTTATCTGTGACTACAATTATAAAAATAGTTACCATTATAACATAATCATATGGTCAAAAATAAAATGGGTAATTTAAATAAATTTTAAAATTGTTATTCCAAATTTCGAATCCATTTTCCCATATTTATAATATATATGATTAGTAATTTTATTTTAACATAAGTATGGAAAACACATAAAAATATAGTTTTTAACAAAAACACCTAATTTAAGAATTAAAATAACTTCACTTAAAAATAATGTAAGATGATGACTTCCAAGAATTATTAACGTAATATACTAAAAATATGAAGGGTTTTAGTTTTTTATATCATGTTAAAACTAAATTTATCCTCTGAATCAATTCATTAATTGAAAATATAAAAAAATAAATTTTAATTTATATAAAATTTAATCCATGTTCATAAAATTAAATAATCGGTAACCAAATTCATTTTAACGTTTTAAAATTATTTATTTATCTATTTAATATTATATTTGATCAAACACCACTACTAAAATAGGATAAAAAACTTGTTAGAAATATTTTAATGCCTTAAACCATAATTTTAACCCTATGTTATACTCTTACGGATGCGACAAATCATTACCAAAGTTACAAATCATAATTGAAAAAAATTGAGATTGTATTATTTACCATATATTAACCTCATAAATCCATATATTGAATCCATATTTCAACATTAATTTTTATAGAAATACATTTTTATAATAATGCGTAAACCACAATAGAAATAGTTTTTTTTTGAAATATTAGCTTTTATAATTATGAATTAATAAATACACTTTCATTATTTATAAAAATAATTTAGTTATTTTATGTTGTTTTTATTTTTATTAATAATGTTAATTTTACATCTAGCTTATAATGTTAAAATTTAAATAATAATAGTTTTCTATTTAATTTATGATCTCTTAAGACCCCTATGCTTGCTTGGCTGGTAAAGGAAAGCTATCAAGATTATTAATATTTAAAAAAAGTTTATCCATTAAAAAAAATGTACCATCAAAATTCATGAAAACTTGGGTTCTTTGGTTATAATGGTAAGTCTATACCATTTTTTAATTGCATTTATCTTCTAAGGATCTATAGAATTACCCCAAGTTGTGATTACATTACCAAAAAATGATACTTCTATTGAAAGAAATCACACTCGCCAAAGTTTTCATACATTTTTTCATTTCTACAGCTTTTCAACACAAACATTAAATATTAATCTGTCTCTTCCTTGATCAAAGAGTGTATAATAATATAATCAATAGAAACTATAAAAAATTTATCAAAATAAACTTTAAAGACTCTATTCCTTAATTCCACAAATATTGTATAAGAATTAATATATCAAAATAGAGTCACTATAGATTCATAGTGTCCATACATTATATAGAAGGTTATCATGGACACATCTTCTATTTTCCCCCACAGCTGATTATATTTATATCAAAGATCAACATTTGAAATGTATTTATTCTTTCATGGTTGATTAAATAAGTCATCAATATATATTAGATGACACTTTTTCTTAATTGTGATCTTATTTTGTTCATGAAAATAGATGTAGGTACGAATTGATCAATCATTCATCTTAAAAAGGACGATGGGTGAACCCCAATGAGATGAAAAAGTGAATATAAAACCCTTATTTAGGTTATCTTGAATTTTATTCTTTAATTACACGAATTATATGATGGTCATTATATAAGGAGTATTTGACATAGTCATACATATATGAAAGTGTTTTATTGAAAACATAGAGTAAAATATTTGGGTAATACAAGATATATCTTTTGAAAATACATTGGTTGTAATATCATGCCCCTCCTCTTTATCTTTAGGAGTGTCATGGGAGATACTAAGACTTTGTGACATCCCAAAAAAAGCAATGGATGTAAATAATTAAATAGTTCCAAAAGAACATTTGGGGAATGATTCTACCATTGAAGGATAAAACATCTATACCACTAAATTAATAACTAAACAAACCATTAGGTGATGAATGTGTATAAGATGAAACACAAAACATACCCAAACCAACAAATCATTTTAGATTACAAGTGTAAACAATAATATATTCTCAAGAGGACTGAAAAGGTCCCCAAAATAAAAATACCAAAGCGATAAAAAATAGAAACATGTAACCCACTCTTATCTCTTACTCTATAAGTGAATCCATGGTTTAAAGAATAATCTCTAAAGAACTGAGATACCTTTACTTCAACCATGTCTCGATATATGACATTTGAAAATTCACAACCGTTCCTACAAAGGGGGTGTGTCTAAACTCATTATGATTTCACTAATGATATCCCAAATTATTCCACTGGGGAAAAATATGTAGAAAATTATATATATTATTTTTCAGTAACAAAAATATTTAATAATCAATGCCTTAATCTAGACTTCCAAGGAAAGCATAAAAATGTCTTTAAATCATATCTCATTTTATTTTAGAGATTGTTTTCCATATCTACACCAATATACACACATAATCATAGTCAAATGCTTTGTTTCACTATTGATGATTGAACATCCTACCATACTCTATTTTCATTGAGGATGGTTTTTCAAAAACAAATCCATCCCATTAAAATTTTTACCAACTGTTTATCTAAAAATAATTCCAACTAATTCTCTAAATACTAGTTTCTAGGTCGACTATTTTATATGAAACCTTTTAATTCTCTTAAATAATTTTAATGAACAGTTACATGAATAAAAATAATTCATAGTTTTATAACAACATTTTAAAAATAGAAAATATGGGTTTTCAAAAATCAATTAACATTACACAATTTCCATGAAAATAATGTAAAATGAATTCTAATAGGTTTCACATTATAATTTCACTACCATTTCAAGAAAATAATTTTTAAAAAAATAAGCATTTACATTTTAAATATGGAGGAGTTGAGAGAGAATCCACCTACCAAAAAAACATTGGTGAAAATAAATAAAATCATGAGAAACATCAATATATAATCACAAAAAATGCTCCCTTCACTAGATCCAATATCATTTCATTACAAATCAATTCATGAAAAATATATATATATTCATAAATTAATAGATTTATGGTTATGATAGAGTGAATAAATATATATATATATAATGAAAATGGAATAATTAGATCATACTGATTATTCCAATCCTCCAACTCACTTTGATTCCCCTAAGTATCTCTCCCAAATCGATGGTGATTTTTTCTCAGGCCTTAGGAGAAAAAGGAATTTTATTTATGGTAAGATTATGGGAAAATTTAGTTATTAATGGAATAGTATGGATTTATCCTATATTATAATAAAGTATGACTATATCTTGTATGACTAGGATAAATGTTTTGGAAAACCATTCCCCAACAATGAAATGCTTCTATTTTAAGGTCATACCTTACACAGTTTACTCACACAGTTAGAAAAATCATGGACTAATCATACATTTACTTTTTTTTGGAAGGTCCGTGGTTTCTTATGAAAATTTTCATTGGTCATCCTAACTGTGCACCAAATGGGTTCTTTCTTAGTTCCCACTATGTTCCCTTTTACGATATCCTATATATGATTCACAGTTTCTACTAATTATGCATAAAACATACACCTCCCTAAAAGCCTAAAAAACATGTAAACTCCCTTATATTGTCCCTAATTATTAAAAAATATTGTATATACTCAAAATAGAAGAATAATGGGTATTGTAACTAATATTAGGGAAGATATATTATCCCTTACGTTGGCATTTTTCATCCCAAGAATGTAGAAAACTCCAATTTTCTTCAAAGAGATCAAGGCATTGCTCCACTAATCACTTCTCAAGCACCCATATTTAATCTTCAATATGACCATGTTTCTATATAACATTCACTAGAGTAATTATTTTATAAAATAATATCTTCTATATCGAATCCACAGTCTATACCATTACATTAATTAATGTATCATCCATATCTATATTAATCTGATCACACCGAACCACATGGTCAAGATAAGGTATGTGCTTCTTTAAATGAGATACATTTAACACATTATGCACTAAACTAAATCACGGTGATAAAGACTCATGTTATTTCACCTCAAAAAATTTCCATGTTTCCTAACACAGAAAATATAATGAGGAGATAACATTCTTTTCCATCTAAAATGAAAATTCCCAAACCTTGTAGAAATTATCAATAACATAGGATCAATTACCTCAAATGAAAATGATTGATGATGATGATATACACATGAATATAAATGAATATAATCCTTCTCCGTTCTTTTTCTAGTAAACTAAATCTTCATTGTTGACTCTTTCACAATCTTGGGTCCAATTAGCGGAGTCACACATATCTCCACCCATCAATGTGGATAACAACATGGATACTCATAGAATTCATCAAAAGGATCCAAATGTATCATGGTTTGGTAACTATTTTTGTTAGGTCCACTAGGATTAATACCCTGAGAGGGGGGGGGGGTGAATCAGGGTTTGACTAATTAAAAATTAAAGCCCTTTCTGATCTTGTTTCGCTGTTAAGCAAAACAATCTTCTCTCTCTTTCCTGCTGGACAATATAAACAGAAAGTAAAGCAAGCACAGGACACAACAATTTTACTTGGTTCACCACTAAGGGCTACGTCCAAGGAGCATACGCCGACAGGTTTCCGGTCGTACCAAGTCCACTAAACTTCACTATCTGTGGATTACAATGTTCGGGATAGATCACTTCTATGCCCAGGCTCACTGCCTATACAATGTTTAGGGTCAGCTCACTGCTTTCCCAAGGGTCACTCCCTGTTTCTCTAACTCTGGCTCACTGCCGGTGGAGAGGATCACCTTTTTCCTCTTCCTAATCTCACTGCACTTGGAAGGAATCCACTCACAGTTTATAGACTTGTAGGTCTCTTCATTTTCATGAAGGAATGCATCTTCCTCTGTATGTAGATGCTCTGTTGAAGTCCAACTTTCACCCGTAGATGAATCTCACTTTGCACCGGATGTACCGGGCAACCTCAATTTTTACGCACAACCCTTACGGTGACTTGCGCGCAATTTCTATGATTTGCGCGAAATTCCTTTTTCGCGCAACCTCCAAATATTACGCGTAGCCTGGAAAGTGCCTTGCGCGCAATTCAATGCTTTTGCGCGATATCAACTTTTCGCGCAACCTTCCTTTTACGCGCCAACACCAACTTTCTGCGCAGCCTTAGCTTTTCGCGCCACAGCTGACTTTATGCGCAACCTTTAAGTTTATGCGCAACACCCTTTCTAACTTCAACTTCACACACCAGAGCTTGGGTATTTTCTATGTCTTTAACTGACTCAATGGAAGTGGGCCACTTCATATTTATAGGCAAGATCGACCCCGCGCGAAAAACCCTACTTGAGCGCATAATCCGCTTTGATCGCGAAAGACAAATCTTCCGCGCACAACCATTTTCCGCGCACTGCTCTATAATTTCGCGCACCTCATGCCTTTGCCATTTTCCGAGCTTCGGACCTCGAAACACCTCTTGCGCGAAAAACTTCATCCCTTTATTTCGCGCAATCCGCACGAATTTCGCGCACCGCGTAATTATTTCGCGCAAGTCTCCAAACTTGTGCGTGCCTAATGCCTTTGCCGATTTTTAATCTTCCGGCCTTGAAACATCTTTTGCGCGAAATACAATTTCGCGCAGCCCGCTGTTTTGCGTGCCACACTTCAAGATTTCGCGCAACCCGCTAATTTTGCGCGCCACGCATAATTTTTCTGCGCACCTCTTTCATTTCTCTCTCCTAAACCTTTTCCAAAAACATATCACTCCATTTTCCATTGGCGATTTTCAGGCCCATAAATTTGGCAAACACTGGGAAACAGCGCCACCTTCCACTGCTCTTTTGTACCGCCTCCAGATCATCCTTTCCTTTGTCATAGTTCTTTGTCAACATGGAATGTCAACAACTTCTCGGGAACTCGACAATTCTCCATGGAAACCTGCTTTGTCAACAAACACAATCAACCCAAAAATACTGCAATGTTACCTTGAGGGATTTTTGCCCAACAATCTCCCCCTTTGGGTTTGTTGACAACTCTTCACAAAATTTCTCAGAATTATTTTCTACACGTTGATACCTCACTGAGTCTTCTTCCAGCTGCTACCACCATTCACCTCTTGCGATTATGATAGAGTTCAAGGATTCACTTAACACGTACTCTAAGCCCACATGAGCAATGCTCAGCGAGAGAAACAAGAGTAGTATGAAAAGTTCATCAATGAATCACTTCATGTCAGACCCCAATTGTCGATTCCACCCTGATCCCAATTCTTAATATAGAAACCAGTTGTTGAACCACACTGATACCAATTGGTGCATTCTTAAGTTGATACCATTTGTTGATAGCTGGACACCGTCTCACACCATTTCAACACCACTGTTCTACTTTTATCACGATCCTCAGCTGTCGTGATTTCTATGATTTGATCGATCACGTCTAGCATCGTCAGATTTAATACACTCCCCATTTCTCATTGCTCCCCCTTTCTGGCTACTCCACCTGTCAGCTTCTCCCCGTATCAATTATGATTTATCAAATCTCCGCACTATTTTCTCCCCCTTTGTCAACGAACCCAAAGGTCACTCCTTTGTACCCTGTAACAGAGTAGAGAACACAAACTAGCGCATTAGGGAAAAACACACCATACCTCGGGGAGAGGGGGTGGACCACATCCACTCTATTTCAAGTGTGGGGAATTGACTAAACTCCCTGAGCCAGTCGATGCCTTTCAAAAGCTTCCTTGGGTAAGGCCTTTGTCAGAATGTCTGCAACCTGTAGCTCTGTAGGCACGTACTCCAATTTCACGATTCCCTGCTCAACCTTCTCCTTGATAAAATGATACTTAATCTCAATGTGCTTTGTCCTTGAATGATGGATGAGATTTTTGCTAAGATTTATAGCACTTGAGTTGTCACACTGGATTCCGATCGGAGACTTCACTTCAACTCCCATATCATCAAGCTGCTGCTTCATCCACAATAACTGTGTGCATGCTTGAGTGGCCGCAATATACTCAGCTTCTGCGGTGCTCAATGAAATGCAATCTTGTTTCTTGCTTAGCTAAGAAATACACAATCCACCAAGATAGAATGCACCACCTGACGTTGATTTTCTATCATCTGTTGAACCGGCCCAGTCTGCATCAGTGTACCCCAATAACTCTGTCTGAGATTTGTCATTGTATGTCAAGCCGAAGTCCACCGTGCCCTTAATATACCGAATTATTCTTTTCACTACGAGCATGTGACTTTCCTTGGGATTAATCTGATATCTCGCTGCTTGGCATGTGGCGAAAACAATATCAGGCCTTGTTGCGGTTAAGTACAACAGACTTCCAATGATTTTCCTGTATTCTGTGATATTAACTGCCTTGCCATCCTCATCTTTTGATAATTTCATCCGGGTAGCCACCAGAGTCTTCATCTCCTTGGAAGTTTCCATTCCAAACCTTCTCAGGACCACCTTGGCATATTTAGATTGAGAAATGAATGTTCCATTCCTTCCTTGTGTTACCTGTAGACCAAGGAAAAACGTTAGCTCTCCAATCATTGACATGTCAAACTCATTTTTCATGAATTCGGAAAACTGTCTGCACTGAGCTTCATCTGATCCACCAAATATTATGTCATCGACATAAACCAACACCATCATCCTTTGATTACTGTCATTACTGAAATAGAGATTGTAATCAGATCCTCCATGCTGAAAACCAAGCTTCTTCAAGTACTGATCAAGCCTTGAGTACCATGCCCTTGGTGCTTGTTTCAGCCCATACAATGCCTTCTTCAGCCTGCAAACTTTGTTCTCATCCTCATGAATGAGAAAACCATCTGGCTGCTCAATGTACACCTCCTCTTCCAGAACACCATTCAAGAATGCAGATTTGACATCCATCTGGAACACTTTGAACTTCCTTTGCACTGCGATGGCTAGGAATAATCTTCTTGTCTCAAGCCTTGCAACCGGTGAAAATTTCTCATCAACATCAATTCCCTCGATCTGGGAGTACCCCTTGCACACTAGACGTGCTTTGTTCCGAATCACTATGCCATCTTCATTCATCTTATTGCGATAGACCCATTTGGTTCCAATGACATTCTTGTCTGCTGGCCTCGAAACAATCTCCCATGTCTGGTTCTTCTCAATTTGATCAAGCTCTTCATTCATAGCCTGAAGCTAGTTTTCATCTTCAGATGCATCGGAAAAAAATTTAGGCTCCACCTGAGATAAAAATGATGTTTTCTGTAATGATTTCATTCTTCGAGTCTGAACTGGAGCTGTCTGAATACCAATGATATTTTGCCTATCCATTTCAGCTCGATTCTTTGTCTTCATTGCAGATACAGACTTGACACTTTCTTGTTCATCATCAGAATCTTCTTCTGAGTCAGCCTCTGCCACTTCTACTCCCCCTGTGTTGCTTACCTCATCATCACTTTCATCCAGAAACTGTTCACTGGGTCGTTGAGCAGTCTGTTCATTTTCGACTATAGTGACATCATTGCTTTCAACAATTTTTCTCAGCCTCTTGTTAAAGCATTTATATGCTTTGCTTTTCCCTGAATAGCCAAGGAATATCCCTTCATCTCCTCGTGCCTCAAGCTTCCTTTGATGTTCTTTGTTGAGAATGAAACACTTACTTCCAAAGATTCGAAAGTATTTCAATGTTGGATTCTTTCCGTACCACAGTTCATACGGAGTCTTCCCTTTCTTCGGACATAACAGGGACCTGTTTGAAACATAGACCGATGTCAAAACTGCTTCCTTCCAAAATTTCTCTGCTAGGTCCTTATCAATAAGCATTGTTCTGGCCATGTTGTTGATGATCCGATTTCTCCTTTCAACCACTACATTCTGTTGGGGAGTTCTTACTGATGAAACTTGATGCCTTATCCCATGTTTCTCGAGATAGTTTTCAACCTGACTGTTTGTAAATTCTGTACCGTTATCAGTACGAAACATCAGAATTTTCTACCCAAGCATCTTTTCTGATTCCCTCCTGTACTGCTTTATGCAACTGAACACCTCTGTCTTATGGGTAATGATGAATACCCAGGCCATTCTGCTGTACTCATCAATGAAAATAACATAGTACCTTTGCCCATCTATAGCTCGTGGTGAGATAGGTCCACATACATCAACATGCACCAATTCGAGCACTCGAGTTGCTTTTTGTTCCTTTGGCCTCTATGTCTTCCTGATGATCTTCCCTTGTTGACAAGCATCACATGTATGAGTGCGATCACGAGATAGTTTGGGGAGGTCTCTAGCAGCATCACACTTTACCAGATCTTCCATAGATGGTTGACATAGATGACCAAGTCTCTTATGCCACAGCTGATTTTCTTCTTCTCTGGATAAAAGGCATGAATCTTCTTCCCCACCTACCAGGTAAAGATTCCCCTTTGTTCGTTTTCCCTGAAGAATGGTTATTCCATCTTTTCCTTTAATAATACCCATCTTCTTGGTAAATAGGATAGAGTGCCCAGAGTCACATAGTTGACTGACGCTAAGCAAATTATGACTGAGACCCTCTACCACCAAGACATCAGCATGTCTCATTTCTTTGCCCCCAAACATGGCTTTTCCTGAGCCAACAATATTCAGGCCTTCATCATTTCCAAACATGACAACTCCTTCTTTGTCATATTTTATGCCTGTAACCAGATCCTTATTACCCGTCATGTGGGATGTGCAACCACTGTCAAGGATCCAAACACCAGAACGATCTGATGCTTTAAGGGAAATTTCAGTAACTACGACCTTCTCAGTTTTCTTCTTCCTAGTCCATACTTTTTCTTTCATACTCGGCATGGATTGAGGCTTCTGTTCTTTCCAGAGTATGATGGACCAGCTTCATCTTGAAAAACTGCAAATCTGTTCTGAACTTTTAACTCACTTGTCGGTTTACTGATCTGCTGCTTGTGAACATTTTGATTCTGCTTTGGCACATTTTTCTGAATGGTCGAAGTGCAGTACCTAGCCATGTGTCCAAATCCTCCGCACCAAAAACAGTGTCCTTCAAAAAATGTTCTGGAAAACCATTCTCTATTTGGATACCATCTCTGTTCTTGTTCCCTTCGATATCTTTTGGCTATGGAACACACATACTATGAATGTCCCATCTTTCCACAACAATAACACCTGATATAAGGTGCATTCCTTCATGCTACTTCAGCATTACGAGTTTCCCCTTTGGATCTCTGAGTATATCTGATCCTTCTTTGTGCTCAAATCCACTTTCAATCTCGGGACAGGTGCTTGCGGTCTAACTTCAACTGCTGCAGATTTTTGTTTCTGATTAAGCCGTGAATCAGCCTTAACATCTGAGTTCAATTGCTTCTTCTTTCCGGCTGAACAACTAGGCTCTTCTTTCTTCTTTTCCGTCTTCGTAACGACCTGATTTCCCAAGAATGTGTTGGGATTCAAAGGATTTTCCTGGTCTTTAACTTTTCTCCGCAAACCGACAACTTCCTCTTCAAGCTCTTCAATATGCTTGACGTGATCTTTCACTTTTCAACTCAAGCAATCGATCTCCCTTTTTTGATCTTAAATCTTGAGCTTATGCTCATCAACCTTTTCTGTGCGCTCTGGCCTGGAAGACTTAAGATTCTCAATTTCTTTCTCAAGCTCAGACTTCTCTTCTTCTTGTTTTTGCATGTAGAGTTTGGCATCACGTACTATCTTGCTGGCTTTCTTTGTTTTTGCTCGCCAAACATCTATCTCTTCAAGAGCTGCTTCTAATTCAGCTTCTATGTCAACTCTCCCTTCAATTTCTTCTTCTTCTTCATCAGTTTCAGTTTCTTTCTTTTCTAGAGCACTACTAGCAACAACCACCATCACATTTTGACCATGATCTTTGCAGTTTTCTATATCTTCAACTTCTTCACCCTCAAACTCAGCTGAACTGTCAATTTCCTGGGAAAGAAGATTCTTCTTCTTAATGAAATTTCTCTTGAACTGATTCTTCCCTTTCACATAGGTTGAAGATTTTTTCATGGGAATCTCAACTTCATCTTCATCGCTTTCTTCTTGAAACTTTTTGGGACATCTTGCAGCAAGATGACCAACCTTTCCGCACCGAAAGCATGCTAGTGGAAGTTTCCCTTTAAACTTTCCTTTTCCTCTTTGCAGATTTGAAGAAAGGAACGACATCACCTCATCTGACTCTTCTTCCTCCTGAGAATCTTCAATAGTGAGCCTCTTCATGGCCTTAAATGCCACCTCTTTGGATTTCCCCTTTTCCACAGCATCGTTGTCATCATTTCTCATTTCATATGAAACAAGACTACTGTGTAGGTTATCCAATGTTAGCTCTTTCGGATCTTTATCTTCCAACACAGAAACTTTCAGATTGAACCGAGGTGGAAGCTTTCTCAAGATGCGCTTTACGATTTTAATGTCTTCGATAATTTCTCCAAGACCCCACATGTCTTCTACCACAGCATTTACCCTGTCAAAGAATGCATCAACAGACTCATTCGGGTTCATTCTGAGATCTTCATACTTGTTCCACAACACTTGCAGCTTTGCCTCTCTGACTTTTGTATCCCCTTCATAAATATTCAAAAGCTTTTCCCACATGGCATGTGATGTTTTTCATGACATCACCTTTGTATAAATGGGATTAGAGAGGGCTCCCCCTAAGGCGTTGATTGCTTTGGAATCAGCATCCAACTCTTTGTGCTCAGCTTCTGATAATGCACCACTAGTAATATCAGCTGTGATACCATGCATAGCTGCTGAAAACACATCCATTCCCAAAGATCGGAAATAGTGTTGCATCCGATTCTTCCATATCTGAAAATTACATCCGTCGAAGATCAGAATCCCTCTATGATTAGTGACCTCCATTGAGAGAAGACCAACTGTTAACCTTTCTCTCTGATACCACTTGTTAGGTCCACTAGGATGAATACCCTGAGAGGGGGGGGGGGGGGTGAATCAGGGTATGACTAATTAAAAATTAAATCCATTTCTGATCTTGTTTCGCTGTTAAGCAAAACACTCTTCTCTCTCTTTCCTGTTGGACAATATAAACAGAAAGTAAAGCAAGCACAGGACACAACAATTTTACTTGGTTCACCACTAAGGGCTACGTCCAAGGAGTATACGCCAACAGGTTGCCGATCGTACCAAGTCTACTAAACTTCACTAGCTGTGGATTACAATGTTTGGGCTAGATCACTTCTATGCCCATGCTCACTGCCTATCCAATGTTTAGGGTCAGCTCACTGCTTTCCCAATGGTCACTCCCTGTTTCTCTCTCTCTGGATCACTACCGGTGGAGAGGATCACATTCTTCCTCTTCCTAAGCTCACTACTCTTGGAAGGAATCCACTCACAGTTTATAGACTTGTAGGTCTATTCATTTTAATGAAGGAATGCATCTTCCTCTGTATGTAGATGCTCTGTTGAAGTCCAACTTTCACCCGTAGATGAATCTCACTTTGCACCGGATGTACCGGGCAACCTCAGTTTTTACGCGCAACCCTTACGGTGACTTGCGCGCAATTTCAATGATTTGCGCGAAATTCCTTTTTCGCGCAACCTCCAAATATTACGCGCAGCCTGGAAACTGCCTTGCGCGCAATTAACTGCTTTTGCGCGATATCAAATTTTCGCGCAACCTTCCTTTTACGCGCCAACACCAACTTTCTGTGTAGCCTTAGTTTTTCGCGCCACAGCTGACTATACGCACAACCTTTAAGTTTACGCGCAACACCCTTTCTAACTTCAACTTCGCGCACCAGAGCTCGAGTATTTTCTATGTCTTTAACTGACTCAATGGAAGAGGGTCACTTCATATTTATAGGCAAGATCGACCCCGCGCGAAAAAACCTCCTTGAGCGCGTAATCCGCTTTGATCGCGAAAGACAAATCTTCCACGCACAACCATTTTCCGCGCACTGCTCTATAATTTCGCGCACCTCATGCCTTTGCCATTTTCCGAGCTTCGGACCTCGAAACACCTCTTGCGCGAAAAACTTCATCCCTTTATTTCGCGCAATCCGCACGAATTTTGCGCACCGCGTAATTATTTCGCGTAGGTCTCCAAACTTGTGCGCGCCTAATGCCTTTGCCGATTTTCAAGCTTCCGACCTTGAAACATCTTTTGCGCGAAATACAATTTCGCGCAACCCGCTGTTTTGCGCACCACACTTCAATATTTCGCGCAACCCGCTAATTTTGCGCGCCACGCATAATTTTTCTGCGCACCTCTTTCATTTCTCTCTCCTCAACCTTTTCCAAAAACATATCACTCCATTTTCCATTGGCGATTTTCAGGCCCATAAATTTGGCAAACACTAGGAAACGGCGCCACCTTCCACTGCTCTTTTGTACCGCCTCCAGATCATCCTTTCCTTTTTCATAGTTCTTTGTCAACATGGAATGTCAACAAATTCTCGGGAACTCGACAATTCTCCATGGAAACCTTCTTTGTCAACAAACACAATCAACCCAAAAATACAGCAATGTTACCTTGAGGGATTTTTGCCCAACAATTTTATACAATCACATCATTAATTGGTAATTGATACCCCCATGATCCACTAAAATCCATTAAAAATTCCTTAATTATTTCCTCCATAATTTTTATTCATTATTCAGACAGTCGATCCATTTGGGTTTGATAATCCATACACATAGTCAAATATGATCCAGGGGATTTCTGTAATGATTTAGAAAATGAGACATAAACCTAGGGTCTCTTCATGATATTATTGGATCTTGAATATATAGATTATACCCATTAGGGGGTGAATTGTGTCTTTCATATTTTTTGTTAACTCTTCGATTTAACAAGTTATGTCCTATATGATTTATCTGATTTGATCATGCAGCAGAATAAGTAAAAGAAGGGACACATAGATGTATAGTGGTTCAGGGAACATAATTCCCTAGTCCCCTCCACCAACGTTCAACTCCACAAGCTTGGTGATTTTCACTATCTTGTCCTCTTTTCCATAGACCTTCCAACAACTGAAAAACATGCAGTTGACACCTTTACAATTTCCAGGCTAACTAACCCTTCTGGTTCAAACACGAACCAACTCATCTTAGTAAAAGAAGCTGGTTACTAAAAATAAAAAGAACTTTAGAATGTACTTTTCCAGTAGATCTTCACAATTTCAATAGAATTAAATTAACAGCAGATGGATCGTCATCTCTAGAAATATTGATTTTGAAGTCGAAGCAGTTCTGAGTCGATCTGGTTGTAGTAAATATAGAGATATAATTCAAAACTTCAAAAGTAGTAGATCCACAATATATATTTGATGTAGATAAAGTGAATCTTTTATCTGGTTCCTTCTTGTTAAATAAACAGAGCTTTGACGCTCCATTTGAATCAGCAGAACTGAGTGCTTTAAGTAGTCTCGGTTTCCCACCTTTTTGAATAATAGATTGATCACCAAACTGATGTGCCTGGTGTTTCAGAGAAACATATATAATAAATTCGAGCATATCCCCTACACATTTAAATCCATAAAAGTCACCTTTTGAGTTGCGATATTCAAAAATTTGAATTTACAGAGTAGTCGTAACTTCCCTGAAGACTCGACATAAAAAGCTCCTTTTAATTCGATCTCTAATCCATTGATAAAATGGATTTGAATCGGTCAAATTCGTATTTTAAAATAGACTTTAAATCTAGCATGAATTCCACCTAACAATCAGCTTGTTGACCATTGCATAAAAATATCATCTTTCAAACTTTCTGACGCCAAACGTAAGGTTGATGACGTGGCCTCCAAACGTAGGGTTGACAACGTAAGGTTGAACATAAACATTGGATTGATCATCCATACTATTTCATCAACTCTCAGACGAATGATAAAAGATCCATTCAAAGAACATATGGTTTCTTACAAAAGTATGGTTTATGAACCATACTTTTGAGAAACAAACGTAACGTTTAGTACTTACGTACGGTTCTCCTTCCATACTTTGTTGATAACCAAAACGTAAGGTTCCTTCCTAACGTAAGGTTCTTCTTCCATACCTTTCCGATAACGTATGGATGATTAACCATACTATTCTCTTGTCTCAAAAATTATACACTCTTTTCATCCTTACGCTACGTTTATCCACGTAGGGTATGAATAGTGATTCCAAGACATGCTAAAGCAGATCCTGAAATAGTAAGCTATGAACAGTGCTTCCAGAACGCACTAAAACAGTTCCCAAATAAGTAATAAAGTCTCATTATTTCAAGATTAAAAAAACTAATAAATTCCTGAAAAATAGTAAATAAAATCATTAGAAAATGATTAAGGGTATTTTTGAGCATAAAAATTATCATAAAGGGACAGAGTATTATTTTCAATAATCTCCCCCTTTAAATAACATTATTATGTATTGTTGAAAACTATCCTTTTCTCTACAATATCCCCACTTTTTATGATCACAAAAAGATTGATAAAATAAGGAATAGAACACAGATTGATGTTGTACGGAACATTAGTAAATGCTATAATTAACTGTTTAATAGTAAGGTAATCTAATATACTAGCATATGTTAACGTAAAATAGAAATAAAAAATAGAGAAATAAACAAATAAACAATGGAGGAAATTTTCTTTCAAAAATAGTAGTATGTACATGTTAATGATATATACATGAATCAAGGTCTGGGCAAGGTAGTGAATAGTTTCTATCTCCTATAGATTGTAGACTTGATTTCTGTAAATTATTCCCTAAGGCTCTTCATCATTCCATATCCATGTTTGATAATGATCTCCCTGTTCTTTTGAGTCATATTAATATCCTCGATTAAATTGAACATGTAAAAAAATTCAACCATTCCTCTTTTTCTATAAACACTGCCATCTTCTCTTACATCTTATTTAACAGTGTTCTGATTGGTGGATCACTAGATGTTAGTTGATCCACTAAAAATTTCTAATTGTCCAGAAACAATGATAATCGAGAACTGTTACATTGAAAATCTTGCAACCAGTCATTCATGTTTCTCATCGCGACTGTGATAGCTTGAAATATTCTGATTAAATCAGGTGAAGTACCTGATCCATTAACAACACTGTTTGAAACTGATTCAAATTGGTTCTCCATAAAAATTTTTAGATTTGATAAATCTGACATCATAACCATTTCATATTTCAACATGACAACTGAATTCAACATATCCTCTTTAAACATTTCAACGTCAATCCTTGAGACAGTACTCTTCTTCAGCTTTTGAAATCTCAATTGTTCTAAGTCTAAGGCATTTCTCAAAGTGATATTCTCATATTACAACTGTGAATCCTTTTTTTTACATTTCCTCATCTTCTTTCTACCTTCAATCAGAGGCACCCTGTGCTTGATTTTCATTCTCAGGATCTGGATGATGCAGCAGTACCATAGGTAATGAGTCAGCATCATGTTGTTCTTTCTCTTTGTCTTGATGGGGATGCTCCAAAAATTTTTCCTTAGAGTCCTCAGACTCCTCCACAGAAAAATCCGCTTGAAGTACATCTGTTGGAGCATATGGGGTATTTCCATCACAAACATCATCATCTTTGTCTTCCACTAGAATTTCGAGAAAAATATTTTCTGGAGTTTCGTTAGGTCTGGCCACTTCCTCACTAAGATCTGCCTATTTATCTTGTTCCTGTTGAAGTGTAACTTCAACATCAACGACAATATGTTCTTTAGTCTCCCATTGAGCTTCTTCTTGAACTACTGATCCCTCTACCGGTGATGCCCTTTCACTAACATCTTCCATGGACTTATCAATATAATATTATCATACTAAAGTATAAGAAAATAAATCTTATGATGTTTCCAATGTAGGGGAAGTAATTTACTCATTAACAGGTCTAGTTCTTTGAGATTTAATTCCCTCTTAAATTCATTCTTCCTCAGCATCTTCCACTTCAAATCGGATCCTTCTTGCCACATTCCTGACTCTTGATTCATCTTGTCCCTCCTTGGACTTAGCAGGTTGATCCTGAGAACTCTATAAGTCATCCTCAACTCCTACTGGAAAAAGTTTTCCTTTAATGGTTCTCCAGAAATAACCATTTTTTCGTAGAGTTCCAGCATTGAATACATTGTTGTGATGACAACAAACTCTGGCATCCACCAGTCTCACCATATCCTTCTTGAACAATAGTTTAGATATAAATCGACCGAAGCGGTAAAAGTTCATTTGGGAATCACATTGACAACAGTAATTGAGGTACCTTACCATGTACCTCGGGAAGTTTAATTTGATATCACTTAACAGAAGATACATTATGTACATATCTGGGTACTAAATCATTTCCATTTATGCCATTATGTGAGCTATTCCAGTCTGAACAAATTTAACCAGGATCTTTTGATCTGGTTCTAAATCATTCACCATCATTTTCTTAATAGTATATGTTCCAAACAAAAAGTACCTAGTTCCTCAGATTTATGCACAACATTTCCTATGTTTTTCAAATCAAAATGGTATAATCCTTCGTGCGGGAAATTTAGGATTTGTCTTATTTAAATAAAAGAGATTGAGAAATGTCTGTCCTTAATCTTTTCAATCATAGTGTCTTCATCTTCACCTATACTAAACTGAACTTATCTAAAGAAATGACACATTTATGCCTCATGCAAAAACTCAGGCCTTTCACTATTGAATGTATGCTCATGGTTTTGAAAAGATAAAGCATGTTTCAACATCAGATTTGTCTTGAAAAGCCATTCCAGATCTATAACTTTAGCTTGAATTTTTTTTCGTCCAACTACCATTTTCTCCATCGCGTTACTGCTCTCGGGTTCATCTTCTTGCTTGGTCTTTTCCATTCTTGAGTATATTTCTGAAGGTTCAATGATTTTAGGGTTTGAATATTTGAAGATCAGGGGTGTGCAACAGTATGCAGTTTTTGGGTTCAAATGGGTTTTGTTGGGGAAAAGAAATGGTTTTGAATTCGAAAGGGCTCTGACTGCCTTAATTCCCGTGTAATCACTAACCATTACATTTATTTTAAAAACAAATAAAATTTTTATATGGAGAATTTAATCATAAAAAAGATCTTAAACAGAGTTCAAAAACAAAATAAAAATTTCAAAAATAAATAAATTTAAATAAATAACATTTAAAATAAATTATTTAAAATTAAATAATCCTATCTCCCCTTAATAAAATCAAACCTTGCAGTGGGAAGTGTTTTAGTAAAAATATATTCTAATTGAATATATGTATTTATAAATTCAAAAAATATATCCTTTTTAATAACATGATATCCTAAAAATTGATGTCTTATATCAATGTTCTTAGTTATAGAATGACTAATAGGATTATTTGAAATATTAATTTCACTTGTATTATCACATAAAATAGATGTATTATTAAAATTCAATCCAAATTATATAAGAGTGTTTTTCATCCACAACACTTGTGCACAACATCTTCCAGTAAAAACATATTCTGCCTCAGCTGTTGACAGGACAACTGAATGTTGTTTCTTACTAGACCATGACACTAAGGCTTTCCTAAAAAGTGACATGTCCCTGATTGGATTTTTCTATCTACTCCACAACTTCTAAATCATCATCTGAATATAAAATCAAATTAAAATCAAACTTTTTAGGATAATGTAGAGAATGAAAAATAGTTCATTTTAAATATGTATAAATTCTTTTGACGGTAGTTAAATGAGTTTCTTTGGGATTTGATTGAAATCTAGCACAAAGACATACATAATACATTAAATCTGGCCTACTAGCAGTAAGATATAACAAACTATCAATCATACCTCTATATAACTTGTTGTCAACTAACTTCCTAGTTTCATCCAAATCATGTTTTATATTAGTAAACATAGGAGTTGTAAATGGATTGTTGTTTTCAAGTCAAAATTTTATAAATAAATCATCAATGTATTTTCTTTGATTTAAAACATTTCCAAAATCTTTTTGAAATATTTGAATACCCAAAATGAAATTTAATTCTCCCATAATACTCATTTCAAATTCTTCTTGCATTAATTTTGAAAATTCATGACAAAGAGTTTATTAGTGGATCCAAAAATTACATCATCAACAAAAATTTGAACCATTAAAACATTATTTTTCACAGTTTTCTTAAAGTGTGTTGGATCTACCAATCCAACAGTAAAGTCATTTTTCAAAAGAAAAGAACATAATATTTGAAACCAAGCTCTTGGTGATTGTTTAAGGCCATAAAGAGCTTTAGTATGTTTAAAAATAGAATCAGGTTTTTGAGAGTTTTCAAAACCAGGAGGTTGCTCAACATAAACTTCCTCCATTAAATAACCATTTAAAAAGGCAGATTTAACATCCAACTGAAATAATTTAAATTTCATATAATATGCATAGGCTAAAAGGATTCTAATGGCTTCTAACCAAGATAAAGGTGCAAAAGTATCATCATAATCTATTCTGTCTTCATGATTATATCCTTTAGCTACTAATCTTGCTTTATTTCTAGTTATTTTTCTTTGGTCATCCTATTTATTTCTAAAGACCCATTTGGTTCCTATTAGTGGATATTTCTTAGGTCGTTCCACTAATTCCCAAACTTCATTTATTTTAAACTTGTTTAATTCATCATGTATTGCTATTACCCAACTTTCATCATCTAAATCTTCTCTTATAATCTTGGGTTCTTGTTGGGATAGGAAGGCAGAGAATTCCACTAGGTTTCCTCTATTTCTTCGTGTTTTAATACCAGTCTCTAAGTCACCTGTCACAATTTATAAAGGGTGATTCTTTAGGATTCCAGACTGCCTAGGAAATACATTTAAAGGTTCATCAGTATCATTTTCCTCTGAACTAGACTGAATTTCTTTTATATCATTTTCAAAATCATTCTTTATGTTCTCAAGTCTCATGTTATCATTAGAGTCAGGTTCATCCATTTGATCTGTACTTTTCTCAAAGGGATAAGATTCATAAAATTTCACATGAAATTATTCTTCAACAATCCTTGACTTTTTATTATAGACTCTATAAGCTTTGGAGGTAGCAGAATATCCTAATAAAATACCTTCATTAGATTTTGGATCGAACTTACCAGGATTATATTTGGTGTTCAAGATGTATACCTTGCATCCAAAAACATTAAAGTAATTTACTTTAGGTTTTTTGTTATTCCATAGTTAATAGTGTGTCTTTTTCAAAATAGGTCTAAATAAAAATCTATTAATTATATAGAAAGATGTATTTACAGCTTCTGCCCAAAAATATATAGGTAGGCTATATTCATTTAACATAGTTCAATCCATTTCTTGAATTGTTCAATTTCTTCTTACTACAATCACATTCTGTTGAGGTGTTCTTGGTGCAGAGATGGTATGTTTAATACCCATGTTTGAGAAAAAGGAATTAAATTCATAATTCTCAAATTCTCCACCATGATCACTTCTCAATGAGATTATATTAAAACATTTTTCATTTTGAATAGATTTGCAGAAACATTCAAATAAAGTAAATGCTTCATTTTTAAATTTCAAAAAGAAAATCCAAGTAAATCTAGAATAATCATCCACTAATACATAAAAATATTATTTACAAGCTAATCTTATTACATTGGAAGGTTCAAAAAAGTTCATATGGATACGTTCTAGAGGTTTAGTTGTAGAAACTTTATTAACATATTTGAATGATGATTTGTGTTGCTTTCCAAGTTTTCATGAATCACATAATCTGTCACTTTCAAATTTGAGACTAGAAAAATCAGAATCTAGATGTTTCTTAGATAATTTATGTAAAACATATACATTGCAATATCCAAGTCTCCAATGCCAGATCCAAGATTCACTTACTTTAGCAGTCCAGTAGTTTACTTTTTGTTTACAAAAGGAATTCAAATCCAAAGAATAGACATTATTAGTTCATGTTGCCTTAAATTTAAACAGTTTATCTTTAGAAACAGTACAACAATTGTTTGTAAAATCAACAGTATATCCATGATCACAAAGTTGAGAGATACTTATCAGTTTGTGTTTTAATATTGGTAAATAAAGTACTTTGTTGATTGAGACTTTTTTTGGATCTCCAACAGTTCCAATGCCAATGATTTTTCCTTTGGCATTGTCACCAAATGTGACAAGACCTCCTTCCTTTTGAGTGAGTGAAGAAAAATTCATTGACTTTCCACTCATATGTCTTGATCACCCACTGTTCATGTACCATATATCTTTTCTACTCTGGTGGCCTGCTACCTACAAACACATTCAAACAAATTTCATTGGTACCCATATTCTGCTGGGTCTAGGGGTGTTAGCTAGCAATGATCTGGGTATCCAGATTTTCTTTGTTCTTTTAAAATCAGGTGAATCATGTAAGTCTTTGTAAATATAGGCTTTCTTAATACCAAAAATTTGAGGTTGTCTTAAGAAATAGGTTTTAGCTATATGTGCCTTTGTCCCACAAAAGTTACAAATAACCCTTTTAGAGTAAGTAACAAAATAATTTTTATATAGCTTAGGTTTTTCTCCATTACTTCCAAATCCAAATATCTCTTTTTTAGTGACAGTTTTCCCAAGAATTTCATTTAATTAATTCTCTCTTTTTGTTAAAACCAATGCAGCCTGTTTGTAAGATTCTACCTCATCCTTCACTGTTTTTAATCATGATTCAAAATTAGTATAGTTCGGGTTAATTGAATTTTATTTATCAATTAATTTTTTATTTTGTTTCAACATTGTATCTATTTCATCTGAAACAGCTTTATGTATGTTCTTTAGTGAATTATGTTTCATAAATAGTGATTCATATCTTTCTTCAAACATATTGCAGTAGGCTACAAGTTTTTTATCTGTGTAGCTTGATTCAGAATTTGATTCATTATTTGAGTCAGAGGATTAATATGAGTGTAACTCATCAGTTTCTTCCATGAAAATCATGTTTTCTTTTAGATTACCTTATTCTTTCTCTGATATTGGTTAAGGAGAGCTACTGTAGTCTTCAAATACACTGCAAATGGCTTTCATAGCTTTCTTGTCTTTCTGTTTGTAGTTATTTCTTTTGAAGAATTTCTTCTTCATTGTATCTTTAAATTGTGGGTACTCTGGTCTGATATGACCCATATTCGTGAATTTATTGCATCTTACTTCCTTATCATCTCTCTTAAAGGATTTTTTGAAGTCTCTTTTCATACTGTAGAATTTTCTATATTTTCTGGCTAGCTGAGCTAGTTCTTCATCTGAGTTTGATGAGTCAGAGCTCTCTGATTTAGCATTGAATTCTCTATTTTTCATCTTTCTATTCTTTTGTTATGAAGTTACCTTCAAAGGAGTATCATCCTTTTTAATTTAGACTTTATGTTCATTTTTCTCATTTTTCATTTCAACTTCGTACATCATCAGTGTACCAATCTTCTCTCTCATGGTTAGATTTTTGACAAGTGTTGATTGTTTGATTGCACCAGAGATAACATTCCATTGAGTAGGATGTACCCTCAGTACTTTTAATTCTTGATCTACTGGCTTGATAGGTTCTCATAGAGATGTTATATTATTGACAATTTCTTTCAGTCTCTCATTCATTTGTGTAATGCTTTCACCTTTAAACATTATGAAAGTATTAAATATCAATTTGACAGTTTCATATCTCATTTGTCTCAAATTTTATGTTCTTCATATGACACAGCTATTGTTTATCACATCTCATATGTTGTCGGGCACTGAGATACTCTATTAAATTAATCTGGTCCTAGACCGCAGATGATTGCATTCATAGCCTTCGAATTAATATCATACTCTGCCTCTGTAGCTGCACTACATGTCTCAGACTATTCAAGAATTTCATTAGGAGTAGGAATCTTTGAATAGATTTTATATCCGAGGTTTTTCATATAAATTATCATGCACGATTTCCAGCAGCCATAGTTGTCTCTATTAAAATATGGTGTTCTAACCATTGACATCCCTTATCTTGTATCAGTCATGATGCTCTGTTATATAATCTTTTAATTCTTCTATGTTTATAAGGCTATATGAAAATCTCCACCTTTGATACCAATTGTTTTATCTTGAATACAGAGATTATACACAAGAGGGGGGGGGGGTGAATTGTGTCTTTCAGATTTTTCATTAACTCTTCGATTGAACGATTTTTGTCCTCTATACTTTATGAGATTTGACCATGCAGTGGAATAAGTAATAGTAGGGACACATAGATGTATAGTGGTTCGGGGAACAGAATGACCCTAGTCCACTCCACCAACGCTCAACTCCACGAGATTGGTAATTTTATATATATGGTCCTCTTTTCCGCAGACCTTCCAACAACTAAAAAACAGGCAGTTGACACCTTTACAATTTTCAGGCTAACAAAGCCTTTTGGTTCAAACACACACCTACTCAGCTTAGTACGAGAAGCTGGTTAATCAAGATAAAAAGAATTTTAGAAAGAACTTTTCCAGTTGATCTTCACAATTGCAACAGAATGCAATTGACAACAGATGGATCGTCGTCTCTAAAAATATTGATTTTTAAGTCGAAACAGTTCTGAGTCGATCTGGTTGCAGTAGATATAGAGATCTAATTCACAACATCAATAGTAGTAGATACACAATAGATATTTTCTGTAGAATAAGTGAATCTTCTATCGAGTTCTTTCTTCTTAAATAAACAAAGCTTTGACCCTCCTTTTGAATCAGAAGAACTGAGTGCTTTAAGCAGTCTCTGTTTTCATCCTTTTTGAATAATAGATTTATCACCACACTTATGTGCCTAGTGTTTTAGAGAAAACCTATGTAATAAATCCGAGAATATCCAATACACATTTAGATCCATAAAAGACTCTTTTTGATTCACGATATTCAAAAATTTGATTTTACAGAGTAGTCATAACTTCCCTGAAGACTCGGCATAGAAATCTCTTTTTAATTCGATCACTAATCCAATGATAAAACAACTTTGAATCGGTCAAAGTCGTATTTTAAAATCGACATTATATCCATCTTGAAATCCTCCTAAAAATCAGTAGGCAGACCATTGCATAAATATATCGTCTTTCAAACTTTTTGACGCCAATCATAAGGTTGATGATGTGGCCTCCAAACGTAGGGTTGCCAACATAAGGTTGAACATAAATGTAGGGTTGATCATCCATTATTTTTATTCAACTCTCAGATGAAAGATAAAATATCCATTCAAATAACGTAAATTTGTTTAAAAAAGTATGGTTGATGAACCATACTATTGAGAAACAAACGTAACGTTTAGTACTTACGTACAATTCTCTATCCATACTTTGTTGATAACCCAAACGTAAGGTTACTTCCTAATGTTAGGTTCTTCTTCCATACATTGTCAATAACGTATTGTTGATTAACCATACTTTTCTATTATCTCAAAAAGTATACACGCTTTTCATCCTTACGCTATGTTTATCCACGTAGGGTGTGAACAGTGATTCCAGGACACGCTAATGCAGATCCCGAATAAGTATGGTATGAACAGTGTTTCCAGAACGCGCGAAAACAGTTCCTGAATAAGTAATAAATTCTCGTTATATCAAGAGTAAAATAAATTAATAAATTAAAGAAAAATACTAAATAAAATCATTAAAAAATAATTAAGGGTATTTCTGAGCATAAAAATAATCATAAAGAGACAGAGTATTATTTTCAATAATCTCCCCCTTTAAATAACATTATTATGTATTTTTGAAAACAATACTTTTATCAATAGATATAATCAAGAATGAAAATCCATGAACATATATGATTTCCTTATTTTAGATTTTAGATAACTCTTCTAATGAATTAGCTTCAAGATTAGGGATTAATTTTGATAACTTTGTACATTAATCCATAATCACCCATATAGAATAAAGTTTCCTAACTATTCTAGGAATACCTACTAAAAAATCCATAGTAATATACTATAATTTAAAAAGGTAATATGTAATTAATTCCACATACCTATGGGTCGTTGATGCTCCACCTTTACGTACTGACAATCGGGACATCCTAAGACATACTATGCCACAATTTTTTCCCGCAACTCACCATAACTATATTTTTAATACATTATACATTTTCTAAATCAGAGGTGGAATATACTATATTAAATAAGGGTAGGTAGTAAGATTTTATTCCTAAAATGAAAATGGTAATAAAATTTCATCACAATACTAAAATGATGAATTCCTATCCAATATAGAAACCTCAATGGTCTCTCCAATAATTAGATTTGAAAATATAGTAATACAATCAAGAACGGATGTTTTAGAAACATCATCTAGCACAACTAAATCCATAATAAAAAAAATGGAAAAATAGAACACTACATTGGTTTGTGAATTCTATATTCATATATATTATGACTATAATTATATTTCACTATTTTTAAGTCTCATTATCCAACTAATAACTTGATTTAATTATCAACACATTTTCTTTAGAGTTTCATTTACATGGTGTATACATTATATAGATGTCAACAAAATTAGATACTTTATCAATACGTGTTATGTTAAATTCAAATTGATCTGTGACAAAGTTAATTTAAACTCTTATAATTGATAAGAACAGTGATTTTATTACCAATTATGAAATGATGATTTGTTTTAAAAGAATCGACCAACAAAATCTAATTCTTGGTTATGTGTTGTGTAGTTCTTCTCATGAAACCTTAACTTTATTGATCCATAAGGAACCACATGACCTCAATTCATGAGAACACATCTCAACCAAGATCTTGATGCATCACTATAGGCAAAATAGTTGTGTAAAAACTATGGAAATGTATAAATATTTTTTTATGAAACACTAATCATACGTTCTTGAAATAATTTATGACATTTTTATTTCATTATAAAGGAACACCCTTAACTATGAAATATTTTACTGGTTATTCTAGGAATGAAAAATAATGTACAGAGATTTTTTTATCTTACTAGACTAATTAATCTATATATATATCAAAGACATTATTTTTTGGTTTTTAAGAGATAATAACTGCAATAATTTTTAGATAAAAAACTAATTTTTTATAAAGAGAATTTGAATGAAAACATATATTATTTATCTAGAAATATCACATTAAAAACATAAACAATATTATATGTTACCACAATATACCCATCACTACCCTCAAGATTTTTTCATGATCCACATCTTTCCTAAAATACACCAATATATCAAAAAAATAACCCACAAAAATCAATTAAGATATATATGATATATTCAATTAATAAATTCCGAAATGAGGTATGGTTAATTTTTATGTCCCAACAGAATAATTACATAATCATAAAGGCTATACCTTCTCTTAAAATCCATCTATATAACATACTTCTTAAGAACTCATAGCTGGCGATATGCCAGAAGTAAGTCTATTTTAGAGAACCACTAGGCTCCCTTCAAATGTGATAATATATTATCAATGTGTGTAAGATGATATTGATTCATTATCATAATGTTGATAATATTTTTTAAAATCCACAAAAACTCAAATATGTTCATCCACCTTCGTCAAAAATGTAATGGGTACTTCCCATGGATACATATTCCATCAAATTTACCATTAAATTTCCAATCATTCCAACTAAAAATTCAATTCCATAAATTATATTGGTTCTATATGATAAGGAGAATGTGATATTCCAGTTATTATTATAACATGATCTATAAAAAACTCCACTTAACATCTTAGAGGAAACAGAGTGAAATATTCCAATTCAACATTAGGAAACTGATAAACAATATTTAGAAAATATTCATTTCCAATATCACCCAAATTCTCAATGGAATGTTCTTATGACTTATAAGATATGGTTCCAACCACGTATTCTAAGATAAGTATTTCACAATTTTAGAAATAAATGAGTGGTAAGTGCACATATAAAATAAGTATTTCATAATGGTATAATTCAATATAATTATGCCTCTCACCATTAAAGGAACAGTATGGTCACCTATGATAATTTTCATAGCTCCATACAACTTCTTACATGCTACACATTTCTACTTATTAACATATTCAAATTTCACTAGTTGAATAGTCATGGTGTAGTAAAATCACAATGACATGATCTATTCTAATAAAGAATTTTTATTCTTATAATATTATCCCATCAAAGCATATGACGATTGAAATACCATAAATGTGTATCTTCAAAATAACCTTGTAGAAATATGGAAAATGAGTAGAATATATCCCATATTATTTTAGTTGTGACATGATATAGGTTGTACGAATACAATATTTCTTGATGTGATCTTGTGAACAAAACAGAAAACATCTAGGATGACTTTTAGATTGAAGAGGATGATTTAATAATCCAACTGTCTTATTCTAATTTACCCCACCACTTTATATACATGTTTCCCTATTATGTTTATATCAAGAAACTAGATTAACAAATATTCCAATAGAATATGCATACTCCACCAAATATATTTACAAAGATGTCCCTTCCTACTATAGTCACTATATTTACTATCTCTTTATAATCCATTATACATAGCATGAAAATATTTTAGCATATATCTAGTGGTAATATCAACTAAAAATTGTGTTCTTTCAAGGATGAAAATTCATCAACTTTTTGGATAAAGGGGAATAAATTCATAAAATTAAACACATACTCTATCATCGAGTGACTCTACTTCTTCAAAGAAAATTAGTCTATTATTATGGAATAATAAATGGTATGAGGATATAATTTCATGTTAAATAATTATTCAATATACATATATTCCATTCCTTGGTATAATTTTTCCTGGATATCTGATTCCCACCATTGGTGTGTCAAATCCTCCAGTACATACATTTCCAACTTCACACTCATATCTATTGGTGTTCTGTGAAATTAAAATATTCTACTTATCCTACTCAACAATAATTCTACATTTTTTCCAAGATGGAATCCCCCCTATGGGTGGACTCTAATTATGGAAGTGAACTGAATTTTATACATTCAATGGATAATCACTATTATTACCCTTATCTATTTCTTGGAAGTATTGGAAAATGATTTGAAATTATTTTTCGTTCTCTATTGTAATGTATCAGCCCCACTTACAACTAAACTGTCATCCGGACCGGTCGCCACAAGATGTCATGCGCATCTCCACATACTCCATAGCCTGATGACTATCATCTAGGGTGTTAGGATAGTTAGTGGGAGACTATACCCTCATTTTTTGAGTGATTAGTGGTAAACATACAATAATAGCATGAAAACATTATAAGAGGAATCATTATAAAAACAATAAACAAAGTAGTGGAAGACAATAAAAATATCAATTGAATATGGGAAATGGCCAATGACAGTTTATAGAACACATTCATTCCAATAATGATGCATAATTAAATTATAGTAAACAATTCATTATGATTCACATCTTAGTGAATAAATAAAGTGAAGACCCAAATCCCCAAGGGTGACATCCTCGATCGTCATAATCTCCCACTTGATCTATTATTCCTAAGTCTTAGGTATAAGAGTAAACAACCAAAACTCAATTCCCTATCCCTGTAAACAAGAAGAATCTAATCAGGTACCGATGTTACCCAAGAAGGGTTTGAGATAACATCTCAGTATGATGACACCCAAGGCATCTCTCCCTAACCAATATGTGCCATAACTAAAACAGATAGTGCATCGGTAAATACGTAATCAGTTAATGAAATGAATAAATGCACAACGCATGTAAACTGCTATGACCGTTATATTAATTTAGTCACATAAGGCTCCCTACACAAAATGTTAAATCTCTTATAACAAGTTAGATATACGTATTTCACAAGTAAATAACATGTCATTACTGTTCATCCACACCTTCCATACCACAATAAATTTTCTGTGTAACCACATATCACAATTTCCCATTGACAAGACATATATTCGATCACACAACGTACCTCATTGCTGTGATGTATATTGAAATGTAGTCCACGAAGTCCCAGATCCAATGAACTCTTCCAAGGAATCCAAATAATAAATCAACACCATGTAGGGCCAGGTCCGAGGAACTCATTTAAGGAATCCACATTGAGTCCCATTGGCATCCCAGTGCAAACGCGGTCTATGAACCGGTTGGTGTCCTAGGATCATGTCATCTGCACAGGTCCTACACAAGCCTAATAAATCTAGATCCAAGGGGTATCATGACCCGAGGCATCCAATGGAATCCTGACCCAAGGGGAATGAACAACCCAAGGAATCCACTACCGCATTCCATACCTATGGCGAGCAGTCCAAGGCTTCTATCAAACCAGACATTCATTTCAAACCATTTTTCCAATTAAACCATATTGGTATACCCATTCATATAAACCATTGCATCATTTATCATATGAGTATACCCACTCATATCAACCATTTAACAATTACATTCCATATTATTATACCCAATCATATCATCCTTTTCATCATAACCCATGGGTTTACCAACCCATTCATGACATTTCAAAATAAGGCTTTAACATAAGAATATGTGTATACCCACCCACATAGATACACCCATTAATTAAGTAAGATTACCTACTCCCAAAATTCACACACCACATGAGTTCACCCCTCATGTTCTCCCTTCCATTTAAACAAGCCCTATGTGTATACCCACCTATATATCACCATTTCATTATTAAATGCATCAGAAGTCCTCTAATGAGAATACCTTCTCATAATGAAATTTCACATTTAAGTACATCCAATGAGTTTACCCACTCATTTATCCATTATTGTTTAATTTAACAGTATAACAATATAAGACAATATATTAATTGTTCCCACTCAATTAATGCATTACCCTCAATCATACCACACAGACACACCCATCCATATCTCCATTTCTAGCTCACTATAACAATCTGACTCATGTGAATCCATAAGTAATGGAGGCAATACATCTCAAATATAATCACACCACATTCCCATAATTTAATAGCTTCCTCTAAATAGGAAAGAAAAAGAAAAACAAAAAACATAATTCCCAACAAACATAAAATCCCACTCACTATTTCTTTAGCTTGAAGGCAGCGCACCTGCATTGGAGGAATTTTATTAGAAAAACATGAATATTTTTAGAAAAATAATTTATATTTATTTAGTATTTCATTCTAAAATATCATATAAACTAATAAAGAATAATTAAATAACCAACATATTCATTCCTAAATAAAATCCATGGTCGAGACCCTATCTTATTGGATGGCCTAACCAAGCTTTCTAACTCAATAAGCATCCTGTAAGCACGCCCACACGCCCACACATCCATTTATACATATATACCCTCAAACCGATGTATGTGTTCCACATTCCATGAGGGAACACACACAAAATATATATATATATATATTCATAAATAGTAAGAAAGAATGCATGGACTTGGAAATTGATTGCAACACCCTACAACCGTACCCATGGGTATCATAAACACCACTAAACCTTAAAAATAGTGCAAAACAATATAGGGTTTTAGAAAAATACCCCAAATAATAAAATCAGACCAAAATAACCCTAATAGAATCACCGTCAGAAGAAGTTTCCAGAACACATACCAATGGTTTCTAATACACCCTTTTAACAACCTAGAACTAGGAGAAAATGAAATTTTGAATCATCCTCAAACCCTAGGATCGGCATCCACCTTCCCAGACCCTGGACATACTGTAAAATAGTTGGAAAGAAAGAGTTGATAGGGTAGACAAGCTACACTAGAGATTTGAATGAGAAACCACAATAGATCCTATGATAATATTGGAGATATAAGGAGATGGATAGGGACATCATGCATCGAATTGGGAGAAACTATAGGGATGTTGTGTTCCGTATAAGAAGAGAGGAGAGGTGAGTTATATTATATGATTTAATTTTTTTTAAATATTTTTTTTAAACCGTACACCACACAAGTTTTATGCCACATGTTTGTCCTACCCAACTAGAATAACCATGATAAAGACTCTATTTCCTAGAAATAAGCCACACAATTTCTTTCAATAGGATGCCTGGTTTGATAGACCATGTGTAGACTATTTACCCACTGCATGTCCTTTTAAAAAATTAATTTCCATTGTATGGTTCTCCCAAAACTCCTCAAACTTCCCATAAAAGTTCTCGACCCCTCACCCGAGTCCAAAGACATCACCTTTAAACATTCCAACTCACGGGAGTCAGTTCTAAAATTTCATTTTAAAAACAAACCATCCATTAATTAAAAAAATTGAAATTCTCTTGTAATTTCATCAGGTTTATAACCCCATGTTCTTACAATATTCCCATAATAAAACTCCTTATCCCTAAGAATACTTTAGGAACAAAGAAAATAGCACACAAACTAAATTGGTCATGAGGTTTCTTTCAATGTTCGCGTTTCATTTCCAAATGCAAAATTCACCCCAAAAAATATCACAATCCCAGGGCACTTAAGCCTATAAAAACTAGGCCCTTTCTCAAACTCCAACCCAAACGGTGAAACGATGCATATCTAATCCCACACAACTAGATACACGATCACATATCAATCTCTTTATCCAACTACTCATTGGTTCATTCCACCATGGGTGTTAGGAATTAACATCCAATCCCAAACCACAACCTTCCCACCATTGGAGTTTCCAAAAAAGATACATCCAAACCGTTATAGTGATGCCTCTAATGTTATTACTTTAACATGGTGAACTTGATTACATAGAAGTTTATAACAGATTCCACATTGAATGAAATGGTCAAACCTCAAACAATGAATAAAATAGTTACACATACTTTCCATGAAAGAGATCGCCAACCCACAATCCACACTCGCCCTTAAACTGGCTATGTTCTCCTTAAAAAGGTTACAACTCCCACCACATACAAAAATAAAATAGTTAAAACCCCAATCGACATCAGGAAAACCATTATAAAAGATGTCGGACATCGTCTTATAACACATCTCAACCAAATCGGAATGCATTTATCCACACCGAATTTATCAGTTAACATAACAACATATACCAATGTCCTCACCCAACTTGTAATGAATCTCCCATATCTAGACTTCTATAGGTTATTTGAAATGGTATTTCCTCATCATGATTAAAATAATGACCCAAATAACCATGAATCCCTTCTATAACCCTGAAATAGATCACGAAAACCCCCCACATCTTTTAAAAATTAGCACACCGTATAACTGATGCTAAGCGCGACGTATAACCGAAGCTCTCTAAATGAATATATGATGATGTCAAGATAAGGGACATACTAATCTTGTTCAGAATATTACAGTAAGAGTATTAAAAAAAGTATTAGTCAATCCACTACTGCTTGAATCTTTACAACAAAACGACATCACCTGTAGACACATCATCAACCAAACAGTAATGACTATACAACATGAGGCATCCATTTTCTTTGAAGTTTTATCATTGAATATCTTGAAAAAAATAGAGTTTCTAAAGGGTTACACATACCTCTAACCTCATAGAATTTGTTCTACCATTAAGTCACAAACACAAACCCACTGGATCTGAAGTGTCACTACCCACAAAAGTAGTGTCCAAGTATTTGAATGAAAAGGCCCTCCACTCGAAAGCATGCTAGCTTAGAATATATTAAATTAATGTGTGATGTTCCACGAACCATGACCACATATTAATTTTTTTCCAAAAATCTGAAATGAATCCTACATGTGTGTCAATACAATAAAGTCCCAAAATTTCCTCCTATTTAGTGGGACAATTTTTTTCCTTAACACCCAGGTCACTCTCTTATAGAGTTAACCTAAAAAGATCCTCAACAAAAAATAACCCATGATCACACTAAACTCAACCGGTTCATTACATCACAAAATACTCAATGGTTACAATTTATGTCAACACATACAGCCCTGATTTCAAAAAATCCAAGCACACACCATCCCATATAACCATTAATTCATATGACGATATACTGAGTCCTCCATAACTAATGAAAATAGAGGTCCATATGGCCTCCTATGTATATGACCATTCCCAAGGAATATCTAACTCCCTGAACCAATATTTACTTGATGATTATTCCCACATAAGGAGTCATGGTACCATGACCACCCTTCCAAACAACCATGTCTTTTAGATCCAATAGTCCTACCAGGGACAACGACACCCAATGAAACAAGCATCAAAATCACAAAACAGAAGTGAGGCATCTTAAGCAACCATGTGCATGCCCATTACAATGTTAACATGTCGACCCTATCCCTTGGTAAAAAAAGATCTCTATAGGATCAAAATCCTTATATTCATTTAAGCCGATGCTAAATGAAACAACCTATGAATAACGCTCAAGTTTCCATTCCAAGACATACCATAAGAAACATTTAATCTACCTTTAGATGGGGTTCTTAGAAAGGGGCACCACATTAGGTTCCAATTTAATTATACTCACTAAATAATTTAAACCATAAAAATTTGAAGTAATTTTAACAAACCCACATGTACCATTTCACAAAAGGAACATTTTTTAAACAACACCCATGGGAAAACATTTAAGATATAAAAAAATAACTCTTTACAAATTTAAAAATCTGATTAATTCCATCATAAATAAGAAATTCTGTATCTAATATTTTTCAAAAAAGAGGTATAACTCAGTGGGTACCAATTATTCAACCCATGTTCTTCAAAAAGAAACCCATAATAGTTTTTTTTGTGAAAACATGCCCCGAATGACCTTTTTTGGTCCTATTGAGCATTTTGAAAAATTAACAAATCATTTAAATTCAACGTCAACAATTATACATTAACAACCATTCCGAAAAAAAGACATGGTTATACAAAGTATTAGTCACATGGGTGGCCACCAACCAATCGATAAGGTGCCCATACTCCTTACTAGTGGTATTTGGCTCCCATTAATCAAATAAATTCATTTATTTTCAAAACCTAATAGCATTCATTTGAAATGTATAATTACTTTACATTTAATATTGGTTTCCACGTCCCAATTTATGAGGCACCCATAACCATCAAAGACTAATAATTAGATCATAATACTGACATCCAATTCAATTTAACATTTTAACATTAGTACCCCTTTTTCTACGTTTCGAATCTACGATCACCTTTTTCCTAGTTATAAGTTTCCCATAAAACTTTTAATTGAAATTGGATCCCATCATATTAGTAACAAACAAATCCATCCCACGCCACCATTTATATATAAAAAAAACCTCTACCATGTTATCAAAAGTAGTAAAACAGAACATGTTACAACACAGAAGCATAGAATAACTACAAAAAATTTTAAAATAGAGAAAACATGGAATATAGAATCTAATCATGTACCCCAAAAGCATGATATTCTTACATTTTACATCAATAGGTACAAAACAAGCATGGAATAATTCAAGGTGCATAATCATACTTATAAAGAAACCTACTAATATAGATACATGGAATGACATATACACATCGCATGTGAGTTTCTATGTTCTTAAAATGATGCATGTCATGTCACTTACATTCCATTTCATCCAAGGGAATATTTAATAATATCCCATAAATCAATAATCTAAGGAATATAAAACATTCATCCAAGATGAAATCAAATCAACTATAAAATACAACCATAATAAATAGTATTTCCCAACCTTGGACACTTGTTCCTTTCTCATATATGCGCTGACCAGTCCCAATCACAACTATATACCAAGTTCCACCACATTCCTAGTCTCCTTTTCACCAACCCTAAAAAGTAAGTCAAATGAAAATAAACCTCTTATTCCACTTTGTAATGTCTTATCCTGACTGACCACTAAACTCGAAGCATGAACAGTCGACACATGACCTCATGTGCATCTCCATGTATTCTAAAGGTATCTTACTAGCAGTGAGAGTGTATGGAAATCAGTGGGGAGACTATACCCTCATATTCAGAGTGTATAGCGGAAAATAGACAGTTATTGTGGGAAACCGTTATTAGTGGATGTAGTATAAAAAATATAAAAAAAAGAAGAATAAGATAATTACAATTTAAAATGAATATAGGAAATGGACAACTCCAGTTTATATAATGAATTCATGTCAACAATGATTCATAATTCGAATGTAGTAAACAATTCATTATGCTTTACATCTCAGTGATAAAGTAAATAAAATACCAAAATCCCCAAGGGTGATCTCATCGAGCATCCTTATCTTATTCTTGGTCCTTTTCTCCTGACTCCTATGCACAAGAGTAGATATCCTAGAAATAAGTCTATATCCTAGAAAAAAAGAATATTATACTTGGGTACCAACAGTACCTATGAAGGGTGTGCGATAACATATCATTAGGCTGACACCCAAGGCGTATCGCCCCTAAGAATAATTACAATATGTAAAACATGTAGTTTGTAGGCAAATACGTATGAAGTAAATGAAATGAAGAAATTCACCAGGCATGTAAACTACTAAGACAATGATACTAACATAGCACCACAAGGCTCCCTACACAAAATGGTTAAGCTCCTATTATAAGGAATCTATATGTATTCCTCTAATAAATAACATGGACTTCATTTTCATCAACACCTATCATTCCATCACAACCTTGCGATATTACTGCATATCACAATTTCCCATGACCACGCCATATACTAGAGTGTACCACATACCTCATGGTCATGTCATATAATAAAATGTAGGCCACGAAGGGCCAGATCCAAGGAACTTTCAAATGCATCCATATAAGAAATGCAGAACATGAAGGGATAGATCCAACGAACTCTTCCAAGGAATACACATACAGTCTTGTGGGTGTCCTAGTAGAATATTTGTCTAGGTAATAGTTGGGGTCCTAGGATCACATCATCTTGACATATCCTATTTGATCCCAATAAAGATGGATCCACGATGTAGCATGGCCCAAGGAATCCCACATATTCAATACCCAAGGGGCATGATCAACCCAAGGAGTCCACTATCACATTCTAGACCCCTAGAGAGAAGTCCAACGAATCTAAAAACCAATTCATGCATTTACATCCATTTATGAAATTAAACCATATGAGTATACAACTAATATAAACCAATCCATGATTTACCATATGAGTATTCATAGTCATATAAACCATTTATCAATTCCATACCATGTGAGTATAACCACTAATGTCATCTATTTGATTATAAACCATGAGTTTAGCCACCAATTCAGCACAATTCAAAAAAAAGGAATTAACCTAAGAATATGTGTATACCCACCCAAATAGCTACACCCATTCATTTTCTTAGTTTCCCACTCACAAATATCACACACCTCAGGACTGTACAACTAATGTGCTCCATTCCGTTTAAAGAAGCCATATGGGTATACCTACTTATATATCAACATTTCATAAATAAATACATCACAAATCAACCAATGATAATACCCTCTCACATTGGCGTTTCACATTTAAATACATCTTATGATTTTACCCACTAATTTATCCATCATTGTTTAATTAACCCTTCCATCAATCCAAGATATTCTAATGAGCTTTCCCACTCAAATAACCCATTACCCCCAAGCACACGACATGGAAACACACATCCATATCTTCCTTTCCAGATCACTAAAACTGTTTAACTCATACGTGTCACCAATAAAATGAGTCAATACCTCTCCTAGCCAAGAAAACCATATTACACTAATTTAAAAACTTCCTAAAACTGAGAAATCTTTAGAAAAAAAAATCAATCTTAGGAAACATAACAGTCTGCTCATTATATTTTTAGCTTGAAGGCAACACACCTCAATTGGAGGGGTTTCATTATAAAAACATGACTTTTTCTTATAAAAATCATTTATCTTCATTTATAACATCATTCCAAAATATCAGCTCAACTAATCAGGAAAGATTAAATTACTAAATAATGCATTCTTAAATAACTAACAGGGTTAGGGCCCTACCTCAACGGATAGCCTAAACACGATTTATAACTCAAGAAACAACTTTCTCTCATTATATCAAATACATTTGTAAATACCGTTAAACTGATTCACATGTTCCCTATACCATGAGGGAACACACACATAGAATATATATATATATATATATCTTTATATATTAATACATGGGAAGAAAGTATGCGCACACATGGAAATTTATAGCAACACCATACAAAAACACCCCCACATCTCATAATCACCAATAAACCTTAAAAAACTAGTGCGTAATAAAATAGGGTTTTAAAAACGCAGCCCAAATAATATCAGGTTACCAAAATCACCCGAATCGCCTCACCTATAGTGGAAGATTACGGAACACAGACTAACTAGTCCTGAGAGACCCTTTCCACAACCCAGAACTAAAAAGATAAATCAAAATCAAAATCATCCTCAAACCCTAGATCCAACCACCCCATTCCTAAACACTAAATAGATTGTAAAATAGCTAGAAACAAAGATAGGATAGGTAATACAACATATATTAATGATCTGATGAAGAAACCACATGAGATTTGACCAAAAGTTTGATAGAAAAGAGGCATCTTGGGAGGATTGCCTTGTGTCTTAGGGGGAGAAGACCCTTGGTCTAGTGTATCATGTATCAGAGGGGAGTATCGGAAAGTTAGATTTTAGGTTATAGTTTTTTTAAAAAAAAATTAGACTGTACATCACACATTGTTTAAGCTGCATAGTTCTGAAAAATGTAGACTAACTGTTCCACACCCCTTTGTTTAAGAAACTCATTCAACATTGTTGGTACCACACGACTATAATTTCTATGTGTATACCATGAAAATCCATTTTCCCCTATAAATATTCTCCATGGTTTCTTATATAAGGCCACATGGTTTGAAAGATCATGTCCCCCCTAGAGGTTCTATAAAAACCTATCATTCCCCGGTCCTGCACTCCCAAAACTCCTAGAGCTTCATGATAAAGTTCTCATCCCTTCATATAAGTCTAATGAAACACACTGTAAGCATTAAAACACTTGAAATTTATTCCTAATGTTCTATTAAAAAAAATCACCCAGTAATTACTGAAAATTACAATTCCCTTGGAATTTAATTCAGTTCAAAAACATGGGTTCATATGACCAAATTCTTAGGTGCAACCAAATTCTCAGAATCTTATTCTGGTTTGTTTCTATAATTTCTAATCGATTCCATTATCAATAACAAGAAAAAAACTCTATTTAGGATCACTCAATATAAATTGAAGGCTTATTAATTTCAATCTACTACATTAACACATATTCCAACATAGATTTCAATAATTCAACCATTGTAAAATTTGTAACTTTTTCTGAATATAATATAACAATTATTTTCAAAATATTCATTTTTAATAATTTTAAAAATGATCATGTTTCTTACATTTTATAATTCATTAATATAGAATGAAAAACATAGTCTAGATATAATATCATAACATCAATCCATGTTTTGAAAAACTCATCGGCGCAACCAATTATGATTCGGTGAAAACATTCATACGAGTGTCTTGAAGCAATCATTCACCCAAACAACTTATTAACATGAATTTTATAATAAAAAAGTTTTTTGTGCCTTGGTTTCACTATATATGTATCATGTTTTGACAATCATACTACTAACTACAATTTCATGAGACAAATCGATAATTTTTCTAACTCCATGATCCAATAGAACTAATACCATTTACTATGTCAAGTAATGAATAATAGTGATACCATTTTACTGAAAATGACATTTAAACCAACCAAGAGTGATAATATTTGTAACATCTTGTAACTTTTCATAATTTTTTAGAGTGTTTGGGGAGAAAATAGGCCATTACAGATAACCACAATACACTAAAGGCTATCAAAAAATGCCAAGGAACTAATGAATATTTGAGGGGTGGTTTTTTATTTGAATGATAAAACATACAAACAACAAATATAATAACTAAAAACCCTCTCTGAGATACACGAGTATAAGATACAACCCAATACATAACCACAAGAGAGAACTATATAAATGTAAAAAGGGAAACCAAAATAGATAATCAAGATAGAAAAAGGAAATAAAACACAAAATTCCTAAGTGACAACAAACAATCACACCCCACCCACTCTAACAGCAAACTCATTATTCCAAGCCATAGTATAAAGAACCATAACTAAATAGGTGATATAACTCAAATTTACATGTATCTTGCTAGATGGCATGTAAAAATGAAAAATAGTTCCCAAGAAGGGTGTGAGGATAAACTCAAAATGATATACCCAATGAATTCCTAACTCACAACAGTAGGAAAAAACATTTTATAATATTTTATAGAGAAAACCAGGTAGTAAAAAGGGTTCATATCAAATCCATGAACCGATATTCCAAGGAATAAATCAATCAATCAGTTCAACCATTTCTCATTTTATATAGGACATTATTTTTCATTTCCACACACACCCCCCCCCCCACAAGATTAGTGTCTCCATTGATTGTGAAATTTCACATCCATTATTTTTTCCCTTACATAGCAGTGATTACCGACTATAATCTATGCAATTCAACTCATGACTAACTATTTATACCAACATCATTCCAATTCACTTATAAAATAAAAATTTCCAGGCGAACTATTTAACAAAAAACCATTTTCTTATTTTATATCATTTAAAAAACCAATTTACATGAATCAAAATAAATTCATAATCTAAGAAAACATTTCAAAATTATAAACATGTGGTTTTCCAGAAACAAATAAACCTTCCAAAATTTCAAATACAATACCAATCCAATTTTTCTATCAAGATTCACACCATTATTTACCAACCATTTTAAGAAAATAGTTTAATTAAAACTAAGCCTTCATGTTATAAATAATTCATAGTCAACACAGAATCCACCTACCAAATAATCATTATAACAAATAAAATAAAACATAATAAAACATCATGATCGGGTCGTAAATCAAGATTCCTTCATAAGAACAAATAACATTTCATCATAAAACCATTCATAACACACTGATCTGTCCATAAAAAAATATATTTTCTTCTAAAAGAGATAAAAACATTTTTTTTTGTGAAGAATCAGGATGAAAAGAAACATAAAAAAATTATATGCCTCTAATTACCTATCATTCACCTAAGGATATCACCCAGAATGCAGGGGTTTATCTGTCATTCCATGGGAGAAAAAGGAATTCAATCCATCGGAGGATGAAGGGGAAAAGGGATTATTGGGTTAATTTTGATTAGATAAATGTTTTAAGGATGGGCGACTATACACCACATGGTTAGGCTACATGGTATGGAAAATTGTTTTCCAAATCGTTTGGTGATTCTATAATAAGAAGATAATTCATACAGTTGGATTGAAAAGTCTAAAAAACCAAGTTCCCAGTTTGTATTTCCATCTATTTAAAGATGGTCATATTCTGCTAGCCATTCACAGGGTTTGGAGAAAACATGTGAAAATTGTACGCAAGTCATGTGTCTACTATCATCCCTTGAATGGTTTTTTGGAGATACTGCATTATTTACAGTAACCATGCTCAAATCGATTACATCCTTAAAAGCAAACAAAAGAAGGGAAAAACCCTCAAAACCACATAAACCATTACCTGAACATTATATAGACTAAACATTCCTAAAAAATGTTTCATGTACTAGAAATTAGATGTTCTACATAATAATATTCACTAGCAATATACATTCCTTCAATATTTGGTTTTCCAAAAAAACTTGAGAAATATATAATTTTTATGTTACAAGACCTACACAAGGGATGTGACCTGTAAAAGGATTTCATATTAATCCTCTCATTGATAGATTATAATGGGATTATTTAATTTAGGAAATGTGATTTCACCATCCTAAAAATTAAATTTGTCTATATATTGAGAGAGCTAATGTTTTTTAAAAATCACATAAAATACAATTAAAGGGAGAATACTATTATTTGTTGGATGTACATTCCAAAAACATCAATCACAGAATATTGGTATGAATAGTTTATAACCATTACACTGTTGAGATTTTTCAATGATCATTCAATATCTATGAATTATCTTGGTGATTTTATTATCATAGAAATAATCCCAGATGTAAATGTGTGGGTACAATGATAATGAAATAAAACATTTTCAGTTGTTTAGTGGAATATTAGTGTAACATTTTCCATTTTTTTATGACCCACTATTTTTGTTGTGATGGAAAATTAATTCCCTATCTTTTTTAGTATATAAGGTTTCTTTCTTTAATTTTCATAAATAACCCTTTTATTTGAAAACTGGTTTATTTAATACCCAAATTGCTCAAAATTGAATCATTTGTGTCTAAATGGTACATTAGGTGGTTCTTTGAATTAAAAAATCTTATTAGTTGGCTACTTTGCATATCATTTGCATTTGTGTTGATGATGTCCTTCTCTACCCTATATAAAGAAATTAATATTCCCCTTAATGAAATTCTCCCTATAATTTTCCCCATATTTTCATTGTGTAGGAAGATTATAAATATTTCATTATGGCTATTGTCATCTCAGTTTCCCTAAAACTAAACTCTTCAATTCTTGTTACCATAACCATAACATTAATGAAGTCTCCAATTTACATTTATTTATTAAGATGACAATGAAAAAAAATATTCATATTTACCAAAGACCCTAAAAAATAATTTATTGTAGACAATTGGTTTAATGATAATATATAAATGTTCTATTTTTTCATTTTGGGTTGAATATATGGCTATAAGTTTACCTAAAATTTATTTTGATGTTTTATTTATTTTAAAAATGGATTCAACATTAGTTTATTTCTTTCCAAAGAAATCCTTCTCTATTTTTGTTAGAATATTTTTATGAATGTATTTATTTAAAAATAACTTCTTAAACTCATCCCATTCCATGGAGTTAATTTTTTTTATCTTGAATTTTGTTTTTGATGATAGAAATCCCTTGATAAATTTCTCAATGAAAATGAATCATATAGTACATGAACATTTTCTTATCTATGAACAAGATAACAGATTCCATCGATTTAATCAACTACTAGAAAATTAGTTCTTTGAAATTTCAACTAAACTAGGGTGGATGTTTCTATTTGAAAGACTCAACTGATATTTGTGCATTATAATAGTCCCATGGGATTTCAACATGACTCATGTTATCGATCATATATTGAGGGAGTTGGTTGTTCATAAACATACAATATTTATTCCATGTCATAGTCCATTTTATTTCTCAATAGGATGATGATTAAATATTCCATCGCACTCATTATTAACTTGTTTCCTCTTGGTTCTAGAGATTTACTAAATTAAAAATTGATAGTGTCAGTACCATGAAATAATTAGATAATAAATCATATCATGAAGAAATTTTATCCCTCTATAGCCTAAATCATGAAACCTTAATTGCGACCTCTGACATTTCAGGTACATCCTGTATCACTCTAAGCTCATCATTGGTTGTTTTATGTTCCATCAACTTATTATTCTCAATGTAATCATAAAAAAATAACTAAAAATTTCTTTAATACCAACCGAGAAATAATATATATAGAATAAATCCATATTAAACAATTTTAGATGAATTTTAATTACATATTAAATAAAATCACACCCTAGATCCTATATATTTATTGTACTTAGAGATTTGTTATATAAATAACTGACATAACAATTTCATCAATATCTTCCACAAATATTCTTCAAACATTAATACATTCTAGTCATATCATTTATAAATCCCAGTTTCATGTCATGGGGAATGGAAACATAATAAAGGGTAAGTATAAATTCTATATATTGGAAAACATAGGAGATATCAAATAATGTTCGGATGTGAGAATAATATGAATATATATATTAGAGAACATAATCAATGACTATTTAAATAATATAAGAGAATAATTTTCAAATCCTAATTCCATAATCCATGGTTCCTAGAATGATAATTTTGAATAACATAAGACATGTGTAATTGGTTTGTGGATATATAATTCAATAATAATGATAAAAATTATAAAATAAGATTATGAATAAGGAAATATAGACTTTCATAAACATAATAAAATAAAATAATGTCATCAATAAAGGTTACATGAAAGACCATGATCACATGAAGGACATAATACCTTAATAGATTCTATACAGTCCCCTTACTATTAATGATTAATAGATAGAGTCACATAGTGGATTGGGTTCATTCACCAATACCATACCTTTGAATTAATGATTTCATGTTTTACCCAATTCATTTTGGGTTTATAATGGACCTTATTTATAAATATTATAAAACCATATATTTGTGTTTTACATGTGTATGGAATCATTCATAAATCCGTCATACATAAGTTATCAAATGAAATGAAACAGGGTTCTTGAGAATATCTATATAACATTATAATATTTTGTCTAAATGAATAGGTGGATGGTATCATTTGAAAATCCTCTGTAAATCATACGAATCATTTATGTATTTTTACATATGTTGAAAAAAAATTTAAACAAGTATTAAAAAATTAATAAATATACTATTTTTTTGATTTAAAAAAAAGATAAATTCAAAATATAATAAAAATTGAATTAAATTTTGAAAATGATGAAATTATATGAGGTATGTATTATTAAAATAAATGTTATTATAGTGGGGAAATTAATTCAAAACAAAAAAATTTCAAAATGATTTTTCCATATATTTAGAAATAAATCAATAAACATTCAAGTGGAAAATGATAAGAAGATTAATTTAAAAAAAATTACATATGTTTATGTCAATAGAAAATAAATTTAAAAAATCTATAACGATTGGAGAAGAACATTTAAAAAACAATATAAAAAATTTGAACATGGCAGAGAATGATTCGGAAGTATAAAGTGGACATAAGGTCATGTCTACTTACTGATATTATTTTAGTTGAATTATGAACCATCAGAATGTAAAATGATAAGAGTATATGTAAAAATAGAAATAATTATAATAGAATAATGTATATGGGGATATAGAGATAGGGAAAATTAAACAACTTAAAATATGAATTTAGATATAAACTATCATGAATTGAAGTTAATATTGTAAATTAAACCCATATGGATTTGAGCACATTTGGATAAAAACCCATTGAAAGATAAAACTAAAAATTTATCTATAGGTACCAATAATAAAAATAAAATATTGATAAAATATGTCAATTAGGAATTTTATGTACCGTATAATTAAATATATGTGCATAATATGATACATGACTCAAATATGAAAATTTGATTAAAAAACCATTGGATTAGATTTCAACTTAGTCAAACGCACTCTAACTCCTTGTATGGTAAGGTTTGGTTTATTGATTATGTATATACAGGAATTTTTTATAGTTATTTTATTTAACACCATTAATTTATAATTCATTTTTACTGACATGCTAATTTTTTATTGTTAAAACCAGTACTCAGGTGTAAAATATTTTATGTTTACTTGTTACTTTGGTTTTTTAGTTATTTTATCTAACACCATATAGTTTTAAAGGAAAACTATGTCCAATAATGTATACAACACTTGTTAGGTCCACAAGGATATATACCCTGAAATGGGGTGAAACTGTGCATGCCCATTTAAATCAGCTACCCATATTGATCTTGTTTTGATGCTAAGAAAATGTCTCTCCCCTATCTTTTATGTAGAAATTTATAAACATAAATTAAATCATCCACATGACACAAGAATTTTTACTTGGTTCTCCCTCAGCGGTATATTTTCAATGAGTATACACCGAATTTATTTAGATGGACTAAATCCACTAAAAGAGAATTGCTATTTACAAATCTTAGAGCAGACTAAATGTCCTTCACAGTTTACAACCACTCACAATATGAAAGCTCACTTCTCTCTCAACTGAATTGTGCTCACTACTTCATCAGATGATATACTCAATGTTTATTGACTTCCAGGTCTCTTCATTGTCATGGATGAATTCTTCATCATAAACTATTTATATATGTCTTATTGAAGTACGGCATTCATCCATAGATCAATACAGATTTACCAAATAATGGAACTGGGAAACCTAAAATTTTATGTGCATCCCTTACTGCACCTTGCACGTAATTATCTTTCCTTGCGTGATAAATATCCTTTTTGTACACAATACCAACTCCACTTTTCATGAAACCTCAATAATTCTGCACAACGCAATCATTTATGCACATCATCAATTTTAACGTGCACCACCAACCAATACATGAAACTCTCTTTGTGAAATTTTTACGCGCACCTAATCTTGGATCTTATATAAGTCTTGAGCTACTTAGAATGACGGGGTCACCTCATATTTATAGGCAAACTGAAACCATGTGTAAAAAACCCTCATTGTGTGCGTAATCATCTTCAAGTGTGGAAAACACATCTTCCACGCAACATTGTAATTTGTGCACTACTCCAATATTTTTCGAACCTCATGCCTTTGTACCACCTCTAGATCATTCATTCCTTTATCGAGGTTCTTATGTCAATCTTGGACTGTAAACAATATATCTGGAACTTGAAAACTCACCATGTAAACCCCATTTGTCAAAAATTTGAACATCGTGGTCTGCTTTGTCAATAAACACAGCATAAAGGCCGACTTTTTCAACAAACACAATCACCTAAAAAATTCATCAATGATACATCGAGGGATTTTTTTCCCAACAATCTCCCCATTGGATTTTTTTTACAACACTTCTTATAAATGATACTGCATTAACGCTTCATCCACAATTCTACAATTTCTATTCTGATAGTGATAAAGGATTAACTCAACACATAATCTACGCCCACATGAGAAATTCTCAGCATGAGAAACAAGAGTAAATGAAATGTTCATCAATGAATCACTTCATTTATGACATGAATTTTTGATACCAAACTCATACCAATTGCTTATCGCTGGAAACCATTTTACACCAACCCAACACCACTATTCTAATTTTATCATGATCCTTATATATCATGATATCTATTCTTTGATCAATCACTTCTTTCATTGTCAGATTTAATATTCATACTCCTTCCTCACTTCTTGGGTTTCTGTGTTGTCCATGCTGAGATCTGGATGATCACTTCGAACACCACATTATCTCTTCATGGTGTTTCCCATATCGGCTTCTTCACCATATTTGATATACTCACCCTATCTCACTGCACAACTTGTCAGCTTCTCCCCATGTTTTTGAGAAATACATTGCCTCCCTTCTAAAGACACAGTTTCTCCCCCTTTAGGATTCACTATTTCTCCCCATTTGTCAACAAACCCAAGGTCACTCCTTTGTGGTCTGCAATAGAGTAGAGAGAACAGATCAGTACAGATAGGAGGTCACACCATACTTTAGGGATAGGGGTATTCCACATCCACACTTTTTGATGTGTGGGGAGTCAAATTGACTCCCAGAGCCAGTTGATGTCTTTAGAAATCATTCATTGATAAGTACATTGTCAGAATGTCGGCAACCTGTAATTTTGTGAGAATATACTCCAACTTCATGATTCCCAACTCAACCTTCTCCATGATAAAATGATACTCAATCTCAATGTTCATTGTTTGTGAGTGGTGGATATGATTTATTCTAGGATTTATAGAACATGAGTTATCACACCATATTTTGATCAGAAACATCAATTCAACTCCCATATCATCAAGCTGCTACTTCATCATTAATAATTTTTTGCATGCATGAGTGGCCGTAATATACTCAGTGTCGGTAGTGATCAATTAAATGAAATATTGTTTATTAGTTAACCAAGCAATACACAATCCACCAATATTGAATTCACATCCTGAGGTTGATTTCCTGTCATCTGATGAACCAGCCCAATCTGAATCTATATATCCCAATAGCTCTTGCTAGGATTTTTCATTGTACATCAAATCAAAATTCACAGTTCCATTGATATAATAAAGTATTATTTTCACTACAATCATGTTTATTTTCTTGGGATTTCTATTATATATCACTTCTTGGAATGTATCAAAAATAATATCAGGCCTCATCGTAGTTAGGTATAGTAAACTCTTAACAATATTCCTGTATTATGTGATAGTAACTACGTTTCCATCATTATCTTTCGATAATTTTATCCATGTAGAAACCAGAGTCTTTATCTCCTTGTTATTTTCCATTACAAATCTTCTTAGAACCTCTTTGGCGTAGTTGGATTGAGAAAACAATGTCCAATTCCTCCCTTGGGACAATTGTAAATCAAAGAAAAATGTCAGCTCTCCAATCATTGACATTTGAAACTCACTTTTCATGAATTTAGAAAACTGTCTGCACTGAGCTTTATCTGATCCTCCAAATATAATGTCATCGACATAAACTAGCACCATGATCCTTTGATTATTGTCCTTATTAAAATAGAGAATATAATAAACTCCAACATGGTGAAATCTAAGCTTCTTCAAATTCTGATCAAGCCTTGAATACCATGATCTTTGTGCTTACATCAACCCATACAAATCCTTCTTCAACAGAAAAATTTTGTTCTCATCTTCATGAATGATAAAACCATATGGATTTATGATATACACTTCTTCTTCCTTAACCCCATTCAAAAATGTAGATTCCACATCCATTTGGAACACTTTGAACGTTTGTTGCATTACAATGGCTAGGAATAATCAGATTGTGTCCAGCCTTGCAACTGGTTTGAATGTCTCATCGACATCTATTCCCTCTATCTGAGAGTATCCTTTCACAGTAGTTGTGTTTTTTTCGAATAAATGTGCCATATCTATTCATCTTATTTTGATAGACCCATTTAGTTCCGATGCAATTATTATTTGCTGGCCTCAAAACAATCTCCCACCTCTGATTCTTCTCAATCGGATCTAGCTCTTTATTTTTAGCCTGAACCCAGCTTTAATCTTCAACTGAATTAGAAAAATATTTATGTTATACCCAATATATGAATTATGTTTTATATAGCAATATATTTTGTACCACCTCTAAATCATCAATTCCTTTGTCGAGGATCTTCTGTCAATCATGGACTACAAAAAACATCTATTAAACATGACAATTCACATGAAAACCACCTATGTCAACAATTTTTACATTGTGGTCTACTTTTTCTACAAACACAACATGTATTCCCACTTTTTCAAAAAACACAATCACCTAAAAAATGCTTCAATAATACTTCGAGGGATGTTTTCCCAACAACACTTAACACTGAGCTAAAACAAACCACATTATATTATTATTTAATAATTTTTATTACATATCCATTAAATTAACACGTATGTATATACGTAAGTGAATATATATATATATATACAAGGTTAATAAAAAAAATTTATTTCTAAATGCTTCTTAAATATGAACTCAATTTTTCATAAAATCATTTTATATTCCAAAATATATTTCCTTCAAAAATAGATTTTATATATTTAATATTATTATAAAATAATAAAAATTATAGATAATATATTTGATAAAATAATATAATTTTATAAATTGGAATATTCAAATTAGTTTGGCCAAAAAATTTGGTATTTTTCAGATAACAAGGATTTTTAATTAATTGTGAAAAATACATATTTTTTAAATAAACTATTTATTTTCATTAAGAAATAATATTATTAATTGAATTTTATAATAAATTTAAATAAAATTTAATTATTTTAATATTAAACAGTTAATTATGTTTCAATCATCATTATACCAAATTTAGTTAAATGTTCTTTTTTTCCACCAAAATGATTATCTGTTTAAAAAATGTTTTTATTACATTTTATATATTTAAATTAGATTTTAAATATAAAACATATATTACTTTCATTTTAATAAATAGTGTTAATTTTTAGATACATAAATATATTTTTATCCACAGATTAATTTTTGGGATTTTTCTTAAAAAGTTTATATATTTTTGAATAGTTAAAAATAAAACTTTTATGAAATACAGTATATTTAATGTTAAAATAGGGAGATAAATAGGATATATAAATTTATGAAACAATGGGAATAATTTTTTTTTAATATATAAAACTAATTTATCATAAATAATTTCAAAATATATAAATTATTATTTAGTTTATGAAAAGTTGAAAATCTTTTTTAGTATTGAAGCAGTTCCTGTGAAGTATTGGAACATTAATATTTTCTATCATAGAGATAATATTTGAGATTGTTTACGTACTTTAGAAAATTTATTATTAGTTAATATTTATTATTTTTGATAATTTTTTTATATATAAATTTTTTAGTTATATAAGAAGTGACCTATTCAATTTTTTTTTCAATGTTTTTGAATGGTGAGAAAAGTTAAAATAACATTTTAAATGAGTATCCATGACATAGATTTGATTAAAAATAACTGTTAAATAAATTTAAATGTTTATATTGAAAATAATTTATATATTATTTTTATTAATATTATTATTATGAAATAATTACCTTAAATTCATACACAATGTCTTAAGAGTTATTGTCAAAAAGTATAAAAATCAATAAAATTAGTTTATAAACTCTATAATTAATATTTTTTTGGGAGAGTTAAAGTTTCCTCATTATTTTTAAGATAAATGAAACACATTTTATAACTTTTAAATTTTAGATTATAATTTAATAGTGGTCAGGTCGTTTTTAATGTCAAACTATGTGAATAGTTCTTGAAATGTCATTAATAAAATTTTATGATAAATAATATTTTATTAAATTATTTAAAAATAATAAAAAATGAATAGAAAAATAAGTATGTTAATGTTTCTCATATGTCATCCATTTTCCATATTGAATCAAATTCTCACCTTATATGTAATGTTATAACCCTTTATTAATGAAACATTCATTAACACAGTTAACATTAAAATTATTTAACCAAGGGTTTTAACCCAATGATATGTGTTTAAATGATATTTAGACCAGTATAACTTTGAATATAAGACTATATAATGATAAAATATGAAATATATTAGAACCCATACAATATCTGAACCATTTTACATGATATAGAAACATATTATATTATAATATATCATGTATATCCAGAAAGACATTAATTTTATTTTATAAACAATTTTTCTAAAAAAATTATTAAAAATTAATAAACCAATATATTTATCCATGTTAAAGGGATATGTTTGATAATATCATCCATGATCCATTTATGGGCCACTTTTCCTTTTATTGTATCATTCATTATTACTAAAGGGTAATAATATTAATATCACATTATTTTTCATAAGGGTTATCATGTGTTAAAAATAATAGTTAAGGATTAAATAGTCACCTAAAGTTGTTCAAATGTTATTGGATGAGAGGATTTATTCACATCCTTAACTTATACAATAAATATATCAATTTGGATACACATGAACCTAAAAATTAATTTATATTAATTTTATTCATTATGAAATTCCATGGGTGACCCTCCCCACACATTCAAAAGAGAACCTATTCTGTATGAATCCTTGAAGAAATTGAGGATTATATCTTAAAAAACTCAAACAAATTTTCTTTTAAATCAAAATAATCACTAATTATAGGGGTTCTTATTATTAAATTACCATTTCTAATGTCCTTGAGAGGGAATCTAAATGTGGCCTACTGAAGAAGAGGTTATCATCTTACCCAAACTCTGTCAAATAATTTTTTCTTCTACCGGCATAAAATACATGGTTTCTATTATTAAATTATTAGTTAATTTTATTTAAAATATTTAATTTTTATTTTAATAACGGGAGATTCATAATCCACTTTAATCCAATCTGTTGGAAAATGATAACATCGCTCGTGCGTACATTTTTACAACCACCACCATGAGGCATTGTCATTCATTTTTCATTTTCAAATTACATGGATAGTAATAAGTATAGATTTACCATCTGTCAAAAAATGTAAACAAAATTCATGTATTCTTACAATCTAACATCTCCATGAACAATATAAATAATTTTTCAATCTATATATTTTATTCTATACTCATTATATACTATGAATCTATATGATATTTATATCATTATTAATAATTTCCATATGATGTAACTGGGATCAGTGTACTATGATCACATATTCGAAACTGAAACCACCATGAAAAACAAAATAGTAAACACCAGGGTACAATGATTTCAATAATAAATTATTAACAAATAGTTATTGGAATATTATATGTTTATCTTATATGAAATTAAAATTAGGCACATTATTTTATTATATAATTATATTAAATTTAAATTTATTATACATGAGATCATATTACAATTGAAACAAATGGAACTAAGGTAAGGTGTTTACATTACAATCTAGTTGTTCATCAGGATTTGTTATTATTGAACCCTCTGGAATTAAGTGGCTTTATTGTGTTTTGATAATCCCAACAATTCTATCATTATATCTTGATTAAGCTTAATGCATTACAAATATACTTTAATATATGTTGTTACTTTCATTATGCTTAAATTAGGTCATTTAAATTATCAGATATATGTTTACTATGACTTAACTCATTCTGCCATGTGAATGCTCAAACAGTTTTTAGCTACCGTTACAAACTAGCTACCGATACAGAGTAGAGCAACCGTTAGACAGTAGCTACTGTCAGAACATATAGCTACCATTACAAGCTAGCAATCATTAGAGCTCACAGCGACCGATATAGTTAAGTCTACTGGTATGTTGGAGCTACCACTATAAGAGAGCTACCGATACAGCTACCGATAGAGCTACCGATACAATGTAGTCAACAGTTACCGCTACAGAAAAGTTGCCAGTTACAGATATGCTGAGTCCACCATTATGCAAAGTCTACCGATAGAAACTTACCGCTACCGATACAAGGCAAAGCCACAACTACCGTTACAAGTCCACCGCTACCGATGTGATCAAGTCTACAGTTGCAGCTACCAAAACAAAGTCTACAGTTACAAATGAAGTCTACCGATACAGACACCTACAGTAACACAAGTCTACCGATATCAATAGCTACCGTTCCAAAGACAGAACCCGACACTACTTTAATTTCTTTATCAATCATTTAATCTAACCAACGGTCATATCGGGTATATTTTAATACACTGACATTTATTTAATGTGTGCTGTTGGATGTTAGGGAACCGTACCTCGTACCTGAAAAAAGTAAATCATCTTTTTCCGGAGCACGTAGTTTAAAATAAAGGAATGATGTTCTACTACAAAAGAGATAATAGACGAATACAAAGAGAATAAGGTGTGCTGGAAGAACAACTTTGTGAATAAAAAGAGATGACTAAACTTACCCGAGGAACTCATTCATCACTACTTACGAGTAAAGAGCTGAGAACGTGAACAGAACACAAGAGCTTCATCGACTGTCTCTACAACTGGAAGTCAAGGAAACAGACGATACTCTATTTTCCAGAAAAAAACCAGAAGAGGACTCAGAGCGAATTCTGATCAATCAAAGGAGTTCAGAACTACACGACAATCACTAGAGCCATTTCTAAACAATAAATATTTGCTCTGTGATTTATCATTTTACATATTGAGAAGTGTGTGTTATATGCTGTATTTTTACACACACACTGTCTCGTGTACTCTAACTTGAGGATTTTTAAATCCTCACTCACCTCTCTGACATTTTTTTCCCACTGGGATAGTGGTAGAGGTCGTGTGACCTGAACAGCTGGTTGTTGTTGTGTTTGTTCCCACAAATAACTGTGGTAGAGGTCTTGGACCTGGACAGCTGGTTGCTGTTGTTATCCCCAATCCAGGGTGAGGATCATATTTTTATAAAAGCTTTTGAGTGGTCTAAGTCTCAACTTGAGACTGAACCTCTTGGTTAAAACTACTCTGCTTATTTACTTTCAAAGTTATTTGTTTTTATTCCGCTGCTAATACTTTAAAACCAGAATTGTTTTAAAGCTACTTTGATAATTAAATTCTCAAGTGTTTATATTAGTTGTAAATCAGTAAGTTGGTTTCAAAAGTTAATCAACCTTTTTGTTTTGATTAACTGGGAAATAATCAATCCCTTGAGAACCCAACAGAACCTTTACTTTGATATAAATTCACTACAGTTTAATTATGTATTCTATTTGGGGGATTTTAACTCAAGGTTTTAAAAGAGAAATTTTAATTGGAACCCAATTCACCCCCATCTTGAGTATCCACTCTGACGAACATTTGGTATCAGAGGTTGTTAAAATATTTTCTGAGAGTACTCTGCTTTGCAACTGTGATTTTAGTTGTATTTTAAAGTTCTTAAAATTTATGTTATTTCTAAATTTTTATCTCTTTAAAATCTTTGATTTAATTTAGATATCATGTAAAATAGATTTGAAGGTGTTTCTACCAATAGACCACCATTTTTTAATGGAACCAATTATGCTCAGTGGAAAATTAAGATGAAAATTAATTTAGAGAGCATGTGTTTTGATATTTGGACTGCTATAGAATCTGAATACAAAATACCAACTACTATTAGATCTACTTGGAATGAAGCTACTAAGACAGCCTTCAATAATAATTGTAAAGATATGAATGCTTTGTACTGTGCTCTAAGAGATGAGAAATTTAATAGAATATCCACATGTAAAACTGCTTATGAAATTTGGGATACTTTAGCTGTTTCTCATGAAGGAACAACTAATGTTAAGGAGATGAGATTGAATACCTATACTATTAAGTATGATAATTTTAAGATGAAGCCTGATGAACCCATTTCTGATATGTATCTCAGGTTCAATGAAATTGTCAACACAATGACTTCTCTGGGAAAGGATGTTCCAGCAAAGGAACAAATCATGAGAATTTTGAGATGTCTACCTGAAAGATGGAGAGGAACCTCTGTCTCCAATAGAGAATCGTGTGAAATTGGAGAACATACAGTCAAAGAACTAAATGGAAAACTGATGATGTATGAAGAGGAACTTAAAGTCAACAAATAAGAAGACGATGAACCTATAAGGAAGTCTGTTGCCTTCAAAACTACAACCTCAAAGAATAAGGATAAGGAAAAGCTTCAAGCTATCAATGAAAGTTCAAGCTGTGAAGACAGTGAGAGTGATTCTGACAGTGATGCTGAGATCGCTCACATTGCTAGAAGGTTTAAGAAATTTTATAGGAAGAAGAAGTTTTTCAGAAAGTCAAATTACAAAGGTAAGTATGAAAATAAGGGACATTGGAAAAAGGATTGGAAGAAATATGATAAATCAGATGAAGTTGTCTGTTATGAGTGGAAAAGGAAAGGACACATAAAATTAGACTGTCCAAAGCTGAAATACAAGAAGAAGTATGAATACAAGGATAACAAGTATAAGAAAGCCATGAAGGATACTTGGAGTGCCTCTGAGGACAGTTCTAGTGAATATGAAGTTTTTGAAACTGAACACAGAAACAAGGCAAACATGTGTTTAATGACAAACACTTCTGAGTTAACTTCAGGAACTCATGCTTCTAATTCATATTATTCTGGAGATGATTATGAATGTAATAACATGTCTAAATATGAACTGTTTGAATATTGTGATATGTTAGAAGAAACCTATAATGAGCTGAAAGACAAATACAAAGGTTTAAAGAAACAGTTTTCTTTAACTGTTAAACATAAATCTGATATTGATATTGAAGTAGAAAATAATGCTCAGTTGCTTAAAGAGAATACTAAACTAAAATTATCTAATGAGAAACTCAATAAAAACTTAGAGAAATTTACTAATGGTAAAGATACTCTTACTCAAATTCTAGGTAAGAAAATAGCACCTAGATACACTACTGGTATAGGATACCAACCTAGACAATGGAAAATTACCCAAACTAGATTCATTCCTAAATCTAGAGAGAATGTAGCTAGATCTGGAACTTTATATGCTTCAACGATTTATATTCATAGTTATAGATCTAATAAGGTATATCTTTCCAAATCTATTGATTCTAGAAATTCTATGAGACTCATTAGACATATTTGGGTACCTAAAGTGTTATTGGCTAACCTGTCTGAACCCATGAAAATCTGGGTACCAAAATCATTTCCTGTTTAAATCTGTTTTGTAGGAAACCTGCTTAAAGAGCTCCTATAAAAAGACCTGGTACATGGACAGTGGATTTTCAATATATATGTCAAGAGACTTCTCATGCTTTAAAAGTTTAGTCAGAGTTGATGGAGGTATTGTCACCTTTGGTGATAAATCAAAAGGAAAAATCATCGGCTTAGGCCAGATTGGTAACACTGACTCAATATTGATTTCCAAAGTTTTATTTGTAGATGGACTGAAATATAATTTGTTGAGTATTTCTCAGTTATGTGATGATGGTTTTTTTTTAAATTTGAAAATTATTCTTGCAATGTTTTTAATTCTAAAAATGTTTTAGTGTTTGCTGCTTTGAGAAATGAAAATGTTTTTGCTGACGATTTAAATTCTTTAGATATGCAAAATATTACTTGTTTAAATGATTTTCATAAAGAGTCTTGGATTTGGCATAGAATATTAGGACACTGCAATGTGCATTCACTTAGAAAACTTTCTAGGAAGAACTTAGTTAGAGACCTACCCAAACATGAATTTATAGCAGACAAAGTTTGTAATCCCTGTCAAAAGGGAAAGCAACATAAAGTTTCTTTTAAATCAAAGAAAGAAGTTTCAACTTCTCAACCTCTCGAGTTGGTTCACATGGATTTATTTGGACCTTCTAGAGTTTCTAGTTTAAATGAGAAGCATTTTGTCTATGTTCTTGTAGATGACTATTCTAGATATACTTGGGTATATTTTCTAGCTCACAAAAGTGAAGCTTGTTCTTAGTTTGTTAAATATTCCAAGTCTGTAGAGAACCATAGTGGACTTAAGATTAAAACCCATAGAAGTGATCGTGGTCGTGAGTTTGAAAATCATGAGTTTTAATATTACTTCTCACACAATGGGTATAGTCACAATTTCTCTGCCCCTAGGACACCTCAGCAGAATGGTGTAGTAGAAAGAAGGAATAAAACCCTGTAAGAAATTTCTAGAACCATGGTTAATGAGTATGACCTACCTGTTTACTTTTGGGCGGAAGCTGTAAATATAGATTGTTATGTTATTAATAGAGTCTTGATTAGACCTATTCTTAGGAGGACCCCTTATGAGTTGTGGAACCATAGGAAACCTACGGTTAAATACTTCAAAGTTTTTAGCTGCAAAGTATTTATTCTTAAGACTAAAGATAATCTTGACAAGTTTGCATCCAAGAATGATGAAGGAATTTTCCTAGGTTACTCTACCTCTAGTAAAGCCTATAGAGTTTTTAATAAGAGAACCAAATGTGTGGAATAATCTGTTCACATCAAATTTGATGAAACTGGTCCACATGAACCTAAGACCTCTCTTGAAAATATTGAAGATGATCACTCTATTTTGAACCTCAATGATAAAGACAGTGGACCTATAGTTCAAACATCCAGTTCTGGAAATTTCCCAGAACCTGCTCTTATTGAACCCCAACCTGTTGATGAACCTGAAATCTATAGCACTACCTTTTCAAGACCAACTTGGATTCTAAAGAACTATCCTTTTGATGCTGTTGTAGGAAATCGTGATAGAGGGACACAGACTAGAGCTTCTCTTAGAAATCAGGTTGAACATCAAGCCTTCTTGTCACAGCTAGAACCTAAAAATATCAATGATGCTATCAATGATGAATTTCTGGTAATGGCTATGGAAGAGGAACTAAATCAATTTGAAAGAAACTAAGTCTGGAAATTAGTAAAAAGACCTAAGGACACTATAAACATAGGCACAAAATGGGTGTTTAGAAACAAAGTTGATGAATCTGGGAACATTATTAGAAACAAAGCTAGGCTATTTGGACAAGGTTACAATCAAGAAGAATGGATTGACTATGAGGAAACCATTGCACCTGTAGCTAGATTAAAGGCTATTAGGATCTTACTTGCTTATGCATCACATCTGAATTTCAAGTTATATCAAATGGATGTGAAAAGTGATTTTCTAAATGGTTTTATTGTTTAAGATGTTTTTGTAGAACAACCACCTGGTTTTTCAAATCCTCATTTTCAAAATCATGTTTTTAAACTTTCTAAATCTTTATATGGTTTAAAACAAGCTCCAAGAGCGTGGTATGAAAGACTTTCAAACTTTCTTATTTCAAAAGGATTTTCAAAAGGAATTCGTTATCCCACACTTTTTATAAAAAGGATTTCAAAAGATGTATTAATAGTACAAATCTATGTTGATGATATTATTTTTGGATCTTCTAAAAATTCTTTATGTACTGATTTTTCAGAAGTCATGCAAAATGAGTTTGAAATGAGCTTAATGGGAGAGCTTAATTATTTTCTTGGTTTTAAAATCATTCAAACTGAAGATGGTATTATTTTAAATCAAAGTAAATATACTAAAGATTTGTTAAAACACTTTGGTTTGGATAGTATTAAAGAAAGTGATATACCTATGAGTACCACCTGTAAATTGGATATTGATGAAACTGGTAAACCAGTAGATCAAACTAATTATAGAGGTATGATTGGGAGTTTACTTTATCTTACTTCTAGTCGACCAGATATTATGTTTAGTGTATTTATGTGTACTAGATTTCAAGCTAATCCTAAATAATCACACTTTCTTGCTGTTAAAAGGATTTTTAAATATCTTAAGCATACTATGAATTTAGGTTTGTTTTATCCAAAAGGACAATCATTTGACTTAACAAGTTATTCAGATGCTGATTTTGTTGGCTGTAAGTTAGATAGGAAGAGAACATCTGGAACATGTCACTTACTTGGAAAATCCCTAGTATCATGGTGTAGTAAGAAACAGAACTCAGTTGCATTGTCTACTGCTGAAGCAGAATACATCGCTGATGGTAGTTGCTGTGCATAGATTCTGTGGATGAAACACACACTATTGGACTATGGATTTGTTTTTAAACATGTATCAATCAATTGTGAAAACACTAGTGCGTTCAACATCTCTAAGAACCCTGTGTCTCACTCTATAACTAAACAAATTGATGTTAGACATCATTTTCTAAGAGATCATTGTCAAAGAGGTGATATAACACTTGAGTTTATAGGCACTAAACTTCCATTAGTAGATATTTTCACTAATCCTTTTAGAACAGAAAGATTATGTTTCATTAGACATGAATTAGGAATGATAACTTACCCTTGAAACTGTTAGTAGACCTCACCGTTAGAAATCCTCACCATTAGGAAACCTCACCGTTAGGGAGACCTCACTGTTAGGGAGACCTCACCATTAGGGAGACCTCACTGTTAAGAAACCTCACCGTTAGGGAGTCCTTACCGTTAGAAGACTTTACCGGTACATTTGTGCGTTGTATTATTCTGTAAATCCTAGTCATCGAACCGTTGTTTATTTTATTTATGATTTATGTGATTTATGAATCCTAAATGATATTAAAACTCAAACTAGACTCACTCAATCTCACCGCGAACCTGTCTGCTCAATTTCTCCTAAACCTAGACCGCTCGAGCTTCAGAACCCTAGCCTCAAATCCGTAATGGCCCGCATCAAGAGACCTCAGATGACTGATGGAAGTGAAGCACTGACAGTGAAAAGACAAAACGTAGCTAGTTCTGATGCCAGTGGAAGTGGTAGTGGAAGGGTAGCTGAGAGAAGACCAGTAAACCCGCACCTATCGAAGTGTAAGATAGTTATTGAAAAAGAGGTGTGTGCAAAATGGCTGATGGAAAGAAAGTAGTTAGTTCTTATGGTTTTACAAGAACAAAGTTGGCTTCAATGATTCACGAACAACAACACACCTTATTATCCAGGACTGCTGAAACAGTTCTACGAATTCGTTCATTTTGAAAAGTCTGAAGAAGAAAGAAAAATGATTTCTGTGGTAAATAGTCAAGAAGTATCTTTTACTTTAGGAGAATGGCTGAGAACCTAAGAGTTCCACATGAAGGAGATTATGCATTCTACTTAAAGTCTGTACCTTAGACCAGTGATGTGTTTCAATATGAAGATTCTTTGCTGGAACTCACAGGGGATGGGACCCCTAGAAAGGTGAATTCTATAGAGATGGTATGAGAAGATAAGCTGTTGTTTAAATTTATTCAGCATGTTTTTAGTCCAAAAAGAGGAGACTTTTCCACTTTGAGATTCCAAGACATATATCTGTTATACTTTCTGAAGCATAGTGTGAGAATCAATCTATGTAGATTGATTATGGTTCAAGTGGAAGAGATGACTAGACCGAAGTCCAAAACAAATGCACTGTTTTTCTCAAAGCTGATATTTATGATGCTAAAATTGAAAGAGGTTGTTGGACCTCAGGATGAGCTGGTAATGGTTAAGGATTACTTTTGTATTACAAGAACTATCTGTAAATACATGAAAGTCAGCTGGAATCCTTGGAAGAAATCATGGGTGAATTATGATGGAAACGTTTATAACAAGTTCACTCCTGTGGATAATTCGTCTAGACCAAAGGATGTGAGAGATCCTGGTCTTGGACCAGATAAGCCAGAACCGGTCTACATTGATGATGAAGCTGAGGAGGAAGAGACATCAGTAGAGGAAGGAGGAGACCCAGACTTACCCCCTAGTCTTGTGCATCAAGTTATTTCTTATAGAGCAGCTAGTCCTCCAAATGAACTACCAAAAAGAGAAACTGTCTTGAAGGACAATGATACAGAGACTACAGAAGAAGGAGAAGAAGCATGCCAGTATGTTGTCAAGGAAACCTCTAAGGAGGATGATACAACAGAATCTGATCATGGAGAAAAGGAGGATGATGGTGAAGTAGATGATGATGAAAACGTTGAAAAAGAGATCAGTTTGAGTGGTCTAATAGTCAGTACAGTCAGGACAGTGCCGGATCAAGAAGACATAGCAGCAGCATCTGTTGATGAGAGAGTCATTAATGACTCAGAACAAATGGCTATTGAATCTGCTGCAATTGTAGAGGAAATTGTAGAATTATCTCAAGAAGAATAGTTGGAAGAGATACCTCAAGAGAATGTTCCAAGTGAGGGAGAGAATCTTGGCTCAGTATAAGTATTATATGACATTGAAGGTTGGACATCAGATCCTGAGTATATGATTATTGGACTTTCTTATGGAGATTCTGATGAGGAAGACCAACCCCAAAAGGAATCAGTTACCTTACCCACTGTGGCTAAAAATATGGTAACCAAGGAGGACCTTAAGTCTTTAAAAGCTGAATTGATAGAAGCAATAAGATAATCAGTGGCAGATATGAAGAAAAGTGTGGTTGAATAGATGAAAAGCGTGGATCAATCTCTTGAGATATCCATTGGATGTAGTGTGTCCAGTCTTGTGAAAGAAATGGTGGATGAACTTATGGTATGCCACACTCAGATTGAGATTTGGATAGGAGCTGTAGTTTCTCTTAGACAGTCAATTGCATCATTGACTGCTTTGAACAGTTCTCAAACCCAAGTGCACACTGACATTCGATATATCAAAGAAGTGGTCAAACAATTTGTGGAAGTTTTTGAGGCCTTTAAGAAGTCAGTCAAAAAACATCTGAACAGTAAGGATGAACTTGTTCAGAAGGTGGTCAGTAGTCTGACTCAATCTTTCAAAGAGACAGTGGCCTTCTCAATGAAACCTCTTTCCTCAACTAGCTCCAGTATGAACCTTGACCAGATCCGCACTATTATTCAGGAAGAATTGGCTAAGGCTAGTCCTAGTGGTGCATCAGATACTCAGATTCCTGCTACCACTAGGGAAGTTAGTAGTTTTGTTCGTGATCACCTGCGGGCAGCTACTGCTTCTCAAGAGGCAATAAAAAATAAGGTGGATTCTTATTTTGAAAAGGTTTATACCAAGCAACAAATGACAAACCATTTCATGCTTTTGATGGAGAATATGAAGTTACCTCCAGTTACCCAAGCCTTTAGAGAACAGGTTAGTAAGCTAAGGGAGCTTACTCCTGCCTTGGACAAATTTATTGAGAACAGAGATGATTTTGTATCTGCTACGGAGAGAGGTGGAAGGATCATCATGGATTTTAGGAATCTCTTGCTGCCTTTCCTACATGTGGATGCTCGGCCAGTAATTGTACCACCTGCCCTTCCACCCTCTGCCTCTAGGAGTACACCTCAACTGACTCATGTTCAAGCCATTAAGAGCTTGACACCTTTGATCCCTCAGAGAAAGACAGATTACAGAACTGGTGCTGTATCCGTTGCTGATCCACCAGTGGTTCTTTCAGGAATTCCCAAGCTTGTTGACTCTACCTCTGAACCCTCTGCTGATCCTAAGGGAAAGACACCTGTTCAAGAGGATGATTGAGTTCTTCTAGCTCTACTTTTTTATGGGATTCGTTTTATTTTTGTACTTTTATTATTTTCCCTATGTATCTTTTTCTTATCAATCACATACTTCATTCCTCTCTTCACTGTATCTTTTACTTTGTATATTTTCTTTCCTAGTCCTTCTCTTTTCTCTGATGCCCTCCTTTTTGTTAATCACAAAGGGGGAGAAATTATTGGAAACCTGTACCCAGAGAGAGTGAGAGAGAATGTTGTTCACCTAAGGGGACAAAGGGGGAGAAATTCACTACTTTGGACGAGAATCCTGTAGTTAAATTGATAGGGGGAGGAATATGTGAATCTTTTCAAACTAAAGAATCTTGTTTTTTTTCCTCTGATACTACATTATTTCATGATATATTACTGTTTTCATATTTTTCCTCTGATACTATTTTATTTTTGATATCAATTGCTAAGATTTTTCCTCTGATACTATACCATTGATATAATAATTTGATATATTTTCCTCTGATATTACTTTATTTTTGGCATAAGTTGTGATTATCAAAAAGGGGGAGATTGTTGAACCCTCAGGATATAAGTGGCTTTATTGTGTTTTAATAATCCCAACCATTCTTTCTTTATATCTTGATTAAACTTAATGCATTACAAATATACTTTAATATATGTTGTTACTTTCATTATGCTTAAATTAGGTCATTTGAATTATCAGATATATGTTTACTATGACTTAACTCATTCTTCCAAGTGAATGCTCAAACAGTTTTCAGCTACCGTTACAAACTAGCTACCGATACAGTGTAGAGCAACCATTATACAGTAGCTACTATCAAAACATATAGCTACTATTACAAACTATCAATCATTAAATCTCACTGTGACCGATACAGTTAAGTCTACTGATATGTTGGAGCTACCGCTATAAGAGAGCTACCGATACAGCTACTGATAGAGCTACCGATACAATGTAGTCGACAGTTACCGCTAAAGAAAAGTTGACAGCTATCGATATGCTGAGTGCACCGTTATGCAAAGTCTACTGATAGAGACTTACCGCTACCGATACAAGGCAGAGCCACAACTACCGTTACAAGTCCACCGCTACTGATGTGATCAAGTCTACAGTTGCAGCTACCGAAACAGATTCTACTGTTACAAATGAAGTCTATCGATATAGACACCTATTGTAACACAAGCCTACCGATATCAATAGCTACCGTTCTAAAGACAGAACCCGACACAACTTTAATTTCATTATCAACCACTTAATCTAACCAATGGTCATATCAGGTAAATTTTAATACACTGACATTTATTTTATGTGTGTTGTTGTATGTCAGGGAACCATACCTCGTACCTGCAAAAAGTAAATCATATTTTGCCAGACCACGTGGTTTAAAATAAAGTAAGGATGTGATACTAAAAAAGAGATAATAGACGAATAAAAAGAGAATAAGGTGTACGGGAAGAACAACCGTGTGAATAAAAAGAGACGACTAAACTTACCCGAGGAACTCATTCATCACTACTTACGAGTGAAGAGCTTAGAATGTTAACATAACACAAGAGCTTCATCGACTGTCTATACACATAAAAGTCAAGGAAACAGACGATACTCTGTTTTCCAGACAAAACCAGAAGAGGACTTAGAGAGAATTCTGATCAATCAAAGGAGTCCAGAACTGCACGACAATCACTGGAGCCATTTCTAAACTCTAAATATTTGCTCTGTGATTTATCTTTTTACATATTGAGCAGTGTGTGTTATATGCTGTATTTTTACACAGACACACTATCTCATGTACTCTAACATGAGGATTTGTAAATACTCACTCACCTCTCTTACATTTTGTTTTTCCCACTGGGATAGTGGTAGAGGTCATGTGACCTGAACAGCTGGTTGCTTTTGTGTTTGTTCCCACAAATAACTGTGGTAGAGGTCTTGGACCTGGACAGCTGGTGGCTATTGTTATCCCCGATATAGGGTGTGGATCATCTTTTTATAAAAGATTTTGAGAGGACTATGTCTCAACATGAGACTGAACCTCTTGGTTAAAACTGTTGTGCTTATTTACTTTCAAATTTATTTGTTTTTATTCCGCTGCTAATACTTTAAAACCAAAATTGTTTTAAAGCTACTTTGATAATTAAATTCGCAAGTGTTTATATTATTTGTAAATCAGTAAGTTTTTTTCAAAAGTTAATAAACCTTTCTGTTTTGATTAACTGGGAAATATTCAATCCCTTGAGAACCCAACAGAACCATTACTTTGATATAAATTCACTATAGTTTAATTCTGTATTCTATTTGGGGGATTTTAACTCAATGATTTAAAATAGAAATTTTAATTGGAACTCATTTCACCCCCCTCTTGAGTATCCACTCCGACCAACAATTATGATTATGGTTCTGATAATGTAAATTAAAAACACATATCTAAAAATTATTAGTAATATTTATCTCCAATGGTTAATTCTATATATTATATGTTTTCTTTTTCATTTTAATCTCTTTATGTACTCACGATAGCAATTGCTATTAAGGAAATACAAATTTATTCCTATCTTCAGCTAAAAATCGTTTTTCTTGAATGCCACTTTTTTATAAAAATGATTTGAATAATATTTTTACTCCTATCTAATGATTATTTAATATATTTTTTACCATTTATTTATTTATTAAATAATGGATTTAGAGGGATCTTCTTGGTATTTGAAAAAGTATGTAGGTTTGACATTTTACCAAAAATGCTAATTAAATATCCATTTTAAAGAATTGTGCATGAATATAATTTACCTCTATCATGGTTGCTTAATTTCTTATATATTATAATAAAATTTTACATGGTTATTATTAATGAAAATTTATTCCATAGCATTTTTGAATATTTTTTAAATTTAAAGATGTGATTTCAATATGAAAGATTTATTTGCCTCATGAAATGTTACATAGAGATCCTAAATGATTTTTCATCTAAAATATTTTCATATGATGTTACATAATCATTATAGTGAATATGATAAAAATTTACCATCCTTATTCTTTCTATAGATGTTTTATGTAAATGATGACAATATATTTGAGATACTTTTTTATTTTACACCATTTATTATATGACGAAATGTTTAAATTTTTATGAAAATTGTTTCTTTTTAATTAATTTATTATATGATCAATATGTTATGATCATGTGGAAGACATATATATATCATTTATTATGTAATGAGTGCATTGGAAACTATATATCCCTTCTATATATTACGTAATTATGGTAGTCTCATGATATAACAAGGACACGAACATGGAGTGAACCCACTTCAATAAGGGACTCAATCTAGTGTTATAGTCTTTGAAGTGAACTTCAACAAAGATATGATGAAATGAGGAGTGAACTAAATCCACTACGATCTTCTTGGAAATGATCCATGATAAAGGAAATTATTTTTTATACATATGTGTATACAATAAAATTACGCCTTATTCCTATATTTTTTTTCTAATCGACCATGTTCCTCAATTATTCTATTATTCATGTATTATAAACTATAATAAATTATTCCGTGGTTCATGATTATGGACTATGAGAACTCCCATTATTATGTTTCCTTTATCTAAGATATTAAGACATATTAAATAATGAAATGACTAAGAAGGGTTCCATTTTTGACAAAGTATGTTGTAGATGATGTAGATCTCTTAAAAATAATATGATTATGTGTCAATGATTCTAAATATAGTAAACCTTTATGGTTATTGCATGGTTCATAATTTCATATATTTAATATTCATATGAAATACATAAATATTTATATATGAAATGTATGGGTCACTAAAATTTTTATCAGGGAGGTATTTAATCAATAATTAGAGTTTAAGACTGTTGAATTTTGGATAAACCCCATTGGATAAGAAAATGTATAGGATAAAATCATATACTTTTTTGTTAAGATATTGGTTATTTAATTTTCTAGGAAAGAATTTAATTTGGGATACTACATGTGGAAGTGGTTGCAGAACAGATGCATCTATGCGTAATATTTCTAAGAAGTTGTTGTCAAAGAATATCCTAAACATAAATATACTTCACAGTGAGTGTTCCCACACTCCAAAACTATTTTGAAAATACTAAAAGATATGTTTTTGGGATAATTTACATTCCCACTATGAACCATAATGAATAATTTGAATATATGATGACCATAAATGGTCATGATAATACCAAAGGACTCATATATTGAAATGAAAGTTTCATTAATTATATATCCTTTGAATTATTTTTCATTATTATATCATTACTGACTATAAAAATTGTATATCATTATATAATTTTTTTAGTCAGTGGATAGAATGAGGAGGATTTGACTTAATATAGAATGTCCTAGATAACTGAATTTTTTCCTCATGGGAAACTAAAATAAATGTGTTTTAGAAATAGAACCCTTATGACTCTACCTAATAAATTATCCAATTATATGATTATAAATCCCAAAATGTGTTAATTTTTTGAAACATATAGTGAGAGGAAAATTATGTTTCAGGAAAAACATAATGGAAGGATGATTTAGCTTCCTACGTGTCAAGTATATGGGTTTACGATCATAGGGAAATGACTAAAAGTAACGAGAATAAGTATTATATGTGAAATAAAATGAAATTGAGAATGTAATTTAAAATTAAAATTATATTTTTTCATGTATATAAATGAATTTCATTATAAGGTTCCATTTATGGTTCAATGTATTATGTGTGGGGAATGTGGTCGTAATCTGAGAAAATTTCCTAATCAAATTGGTAACTACAAGTCCTAGGATCAACCTATATTATGTTAATAATTATAGTATTAAGTATTGAAGTATTTAAGAATAGTTATTTTATATTTATGTTTTGAAACTATTATATAAATGATACTCTATATATAATAATCATGAAGCATCTAAGGTTTATTCCATTATAGTTTTTCATTAGGGATTTAAAATCAAATGCTAAATTTTAATGATATTAATTAAATTTGTTTTAGTGGTATTTTGATAATTTTTTTATTTGAAAAAGAGTTGTATGAAATTGATGATGTAATCAAGATAGTATTTTTTATTCTTAAATTGGTATTTTATTTTATGAAAAGGTGATTTAGGTCATCTTTGATAATGATTATTTCATTTTGGATTTATGGAATATATTGAAAAGTATGTGATTTTATTTAATGAATATGTATTGTCTTAATTTACTTAATGAAATATGTTATCATGTGGGGTTAATATTATAGTTTTAGATACCAACATGGGGTTATATGTTTGAGGCTAATCATATGTTCAATAGAATAAATTGCTATTTTTGGGTTTTGAGTGAAGGGATTTTGAGTGTATTTGACACATTGAATGTATTTTATTAATAAAATATATTGAAGCTGAAATAAACAAATGGGTTATTATATGAGTTTTTGTTAAATGATTTATGGTCTATTGGATAGTGGGATATTGATAATCATTATTCTTTAAAATTTATCCATTGACAAGGTGATATATTCAAATATTTTTATGGTCAAGATAACGATTACCTTTTATGATAGAATCAAAATTTTATTCATGATATTATGTAAAATTTACCGGCACTATATGATTTTATATTGATTTACCATAATGATTAATGATATTGTGTGAGATAATTCATTGAGTTCAGGTAAATTAATTCTTTGGGATTACAATTCTATTTAAAATTATTGATTATTTAGAAATAATAAAATTAAAATATTAGGATGTAATATAAACGGATTGATATCACCATTACGGTTAAAATCGTATTTAATATTTATGGTTTTATGTTATTTGGGATTTTATTATATTCATGAAATGATTTATTTGAAACCATTGTTATTTTTGGGATTTTTTTAGTTAATTAGGAAGGCTTGTATATTTTGGATATTATATTACCATGTGATACCCATTTAGTTTTGGTTATTTTTTAAGAAATATATAAATAACTTAATAGCTTTTTTGGATTATGATGTTGAATTTAGTGCATCATGTTGAAATATTCAACTTGAATACCAATCATTTGGAGGAAAATGTTATATTGAGTACGAAATTGATTAAAGGATGACATTATACATATCATGTAATTATATTTCATTATTATCTTAGTATATATGGTAAATTAATTCCTCAAATAATGAAAAAATATCTTGATATCAAAATTTTATATTATTGTATTCTCTAATGATGAATCTGTGACATTTTTCACACCTCACTGATTTATGGTTTTGTGGTCATGAAGATTTTCAAGATAATTCACATTCATATGATAAATTTTGAGTTACACATCACATACTTATTTGGAATATAAATTTTCACTCCACATATATATTTTTTACATCCCACTAATGTTCTTCTCTTTGTAAACGTAGTTATGTTTTATTCCAAATAACATTCATATTTCCCATTCCCTCTTTTCAAGAGGATGTTTTATTAACAATTTTTATGATGTGGGGTTTCAAACAAGTAATTTTAAATTATAAAATCCTTGACTTTTGATTACAAGTAAAAAATATGAGGGTGAGAATTACTAATGGGATAGAATGTAAAACCCTATGCTTTTAAAATAAAACAATGTTTTATTGTAATTACAACATGAAACATTGAGCTTAAACGAACAAGAATATATAAAATCTTTTATAATAAATATAACATAGCCATTGAATTATAAGATATGACAAAAATAAAAATAATTAATATATATATATATATATTTAAATATTTCATAATAAATCCAAATTTATTCATATGTTCATTAGAAATAAGGACTCAATTTTTAGTAAAATCATTTTATTCATCAAAATAAATTTTTTCGAAAAGGTTTTCATTCCAATTGATGAATGAATTTTAAATTAAATTGAAGATTTTTTTTATTTTTCTTTATAAGAAGAACTATTTTTTTAATAATCAAATCAAAATTACCATTTTGTGAAATTCTGGGCATTATCTGAAATAATTGGATTTTTAGTGAATAGTGAAAAATACATATATATCTAAAATTTTCATTCATTTTTTTGATGAAAAACCATGTTATGTTTTTTTGAAAATAAAGACTCAAAATGTTTATTTACATGGAAATTATAAAATTAATTTCATTGGAATCATCATTAGACCTGATTTTGATAAGTTCATTTTTTGGTATAAAAAAATTTGTTTCATAAGTTTTTTAGTTATCTTTTTAATATTTATTTGAAAAAAATTATTAATGTTATTGGAATTTAATATTATTAAATATAATAGCTTTTTTTATTAAAACACATTAATTTATCCAAGTATTATTTTCTGATATTTTTCCAAAGATATACTTTTTTTTGTTGAATTATGGATATATATTTTTTATGAAATATGGTTTCTTTTTTTATATCACTAATGTATAAATATGATATAATAATTTATGAAACAATTTTTAATGAATAAAATTTGATATTATAATAAAAATATCATAGAAAAATTATTTAAAACATATAAATTTTAAATTATTTCATGGTTAAGATGAAAATCAATTTCAATGTCAGTGCAATGCCTGCACAACATTTAAAAAGTAAAAATTGGTTTCCATGATATTGTTTTTTGTGAAGGAGGATTGATTTTATCGAATATATTATTAAATATTATGGATTATTGAATATTTATATTGATAGATAAAAAATTTAGTTTTATAACAAGTGAGTTATCTATATTCTTGTGCAATGCTTGTGTAGGGTTGGAAAAGTAAAAATAACACATTAAATGAATTTTCAAGACATATATATGATTAAATTTACCTATTTAATGAATATAAAATGTTATTATAAACAAAATTTATTTATTTTCTTGATGGTAATTCATTATTAATTTTTATTGATTATATAAATACCTTAAATTCTTAAGAAATGTTGATATAGTGTTTGTTCAAGCTGTAGAAAAATCATGTATGTTTTATGGAATTAAAGTTTCCCACAAATCATGAATATTAATATAACATATTTTATATTTCTAAATTTTAATATTCTAATTCAATTTATTTTATGTTTTTTCCATTGTCATATTCTGTGAATCATTCTTAAAAATAAATAAATAGTATTTTATGTTAAAAGAAGAACTATTAAATTATGTAAAAATCTTAAAAATAATGAAAGGGGACAATAAGGGTTATACATTTCCCATTAATTTCATCCTTTATTGATTAGTGATCCCATTTTCACATTATAAGTAAAATTATTATCCTTTAATATTGAATGAGTCAATACCACCTTTAATGTAAAAATTTGTTAACCAATGTATTAAACCAAAATATATGTTTTCAAATGATTTCTATAATTTTATAAATTTAATTCTATGATTATATAAATACCGTAACTTCCTTATATTATTATTCATTTAAATTTTGTAACTTTTTGGCATGTGTTTGATACATATTATATTATAATATTTAATGTATTTCCAAATCATGACATTTATAATACTTTTTAATTAATATAATTTTAATAAATTGTTTAAAATTCATAAAATACATATATCTATCCAAATGAAATCGATATTTTTTAAAATATCCACCATGTACAATTTATGTATCACTTTCCTTTTTTAGTGTATCTTTCATTCACATTAAAGAGTAAAAACATTAAAATAACATAAATTGTCCAAATGGTTAATGGGGTTAAAGCTAAGAGATAAGGGCCTAAACATCGTATAAAAATGTCCATATTTTATTGGATGAGATTATTTCAACACATAATCATTCTGTATTAAAAATATGTCAATTTTTTTTTAAAATTAATCTTAAAATTTATTTATATTAATTTAATACTTTAAGTAATTCGAAGGGTGCCTCTACCAACACATATAAATGGTCCCCTATTCTCCTCACTTCCTCATGAATTTTCATAATTGTAGCTCATAAAATCTATAAAAAATTATTTTTAATCCTAAATACTCACGAGTTATATTTTTTTATTCTTTAATATACATTCAATGGGTCCTTAATAATGAATCTAATGGAGTCCCACTATAGAATACATGATCATCCTACACGATATAATTTAATTTATTTATTCTTATACCTCCAATAAATACTTGGAAATCATTATAAAGTATATAAATAAGTATCATAAATAGACTAAATTATTATTATGATGAAGAAACAACCATAACACACCTTCTTTCCATCTAATGGAAATATTTAAAGTCACATGTGTGGACTAGTGGACAACCATGTCGATGAACCTAGGTGATTAATTTTTAATTTACTATTTTCATGGATCATAATGATGATAGATTTAATGAATATATATATATGATATAAAAATAATAATGTAAATGTGAATTAATATTTACCTTTCCTTTCTTCCATTCGTTGAAAAATGGAAATATTATTCATATATATGAATGGCCTACCAACTACATGAATAGTAATATTAAGTTTTCTCTCTATCTACCTTTTATAGATGAATATATATATATATATATAATAAATATATTATATTTATTTCATGATTAAAAATCATGATAATATGATACCATGATCAATTTATAAGTTCTATAGCTAGACAATCTATACATCCATGAAAAATTAAATAGTTAACACCCACAAAGAACATTTTAATAAAAAATAATTAATAAATTCATGTTAAATACCATAATTAGATAATATAGGATAGTATATGTATGTACCTAATTTTGGTATATAAAAAAATTACAACTATTATACATGAGTTTATAGGTCTATTTAAGCACGTAGTATTAAGCTATGGGGTTTATGTTACAATACAATTTTTTAGGATTAGTTTTTATTGTGCTTATAATGATGGAATTTTATGATGTTTCTATCAATAGTCATATGATTATTCTTATAAACTAGTCAATTATAGATATTAATAGTTTTTCTTTATTTATTTTTTCATTATGTACCCAAGAGAATAAAAAAAATAATTCTAAGGAAGGCTTAATTTATTTCTCACGTTGGTAAAAAAACATTTTCATCCATGTTTCAGTTTTTTAAAATTTGTTTCGACAATTTATTTTCTATTTTTTCAATGAATGTTTCAATTCACATTAATATATTTTTTAATTTATATTAAATTGTATAAATTAAAAATTCTGGTTGATTTTTTGAATGAGTTAATTTTGAAATTTTTCCAAAATAGTTGTCATAATCTTATTTATAACGAACGCCTCATGAAAGGAATTTATTGAAATGATTACCACTCAATGATTAGAACATTCTTATAAAAATATAAATTGTTATCTAGAAAAAACTTTTATTCCATAATATTTTTGAATATTATTAGATTTAAAAGAAGTTATTTAAAAATAAAAATGTTATTTGGCTCATTAAAATATTTCGGAGATGCAATGAGATGAAGGTTTCACAACTAATATAAACAAATAGTCAGGTGAAAACCCTCCATATGGATGATGGTCATCCTTGTTACAACTACACACCTTTTTCAAAGAATAATCTGGATGAATGAAGCATTGATAATGGTGAAGCGGACAGAGGAAGATTTGAATCTAGTGACCTCATTAATGTTTCTTTTCCTATGGAGACTATGTCCTCTGATGAGTCACATAGGCTCCCTGATTCTGTTCCATTGATTGTGATCTCAACTGAGGTTTTTGGTGTGTATGGGGCCCCATACAACACAATAAGAAACCAAAATAAATCATCACAAAGGGGTTGACGAGCATGGATGATACCTGAATCAAATATAGATGTTGATGCAATTGGTTGGATGAAAAGAGTTCAAAAGAAAATAAATGAAAGTCCTAGATAAAATGGAAAAAAATAATGGTATTTTTAATAGGGGTAGATATCCCAAGTACTGAAGATATTTTATTATAATTTCAATGAGCTATGGAATCCCCTAATGGCCAGTTCCCTCACGCACATCATTGTATCCAAAAAACAATGATTATTGGGTACGTTGAATAGAAATTGAATCTTGAGAGTTGGAAACATTTCAAGTGGTCATCTCCAGGTTACCACTTTGTCTCTAATAATCTCAATAATATTGAAGTGGATGCCTTATTGATTCTTTTATATAATAGCATTTAACTGGTCTCATGCCACCATAGAAAGAAGATACTCACTTTCTATATTTACATTTTAGGACACATGGTGTAGGTCACCATTGTGTGTACCTCGACATCCAATGATATAATAAGAGAACATTATATTGAATTAGGGGAAATAATGGGGAATACAGTACAAAATTGGATGGTGATCAGTGAACATAACACTATTCTCCCACTTGATGAATTGAATGGGTCTAACTTCAATAGGCTAACGGCCAACAAATTATCACTATGCATTAGTCATCACATCCTTACTCAGGTTCCAATTTCTAGAAAACATTTAAATTAGAGAGGGTTCACATGTAATGAAAGAATGAAAGCATACTTAAAAGATTCTTTAGTAAAGTGGGGGACATATGTATCCGTAATACACTCTTAGGATAGTCACTCCCCAAGTACCACACGGATCACAAAAATATTATTTTGGGACTTTATACCTTGTCAGAGTAAGTCCCACACCCATTTCGTTTTAATAATGGTCGGGTCACTATCCCAAGATGCATGGAAATCGTCCAAGGGGCTTGGAAGAACACACCAATTGGAATAATTCTTAAATGTTTCATGGGGATACTCAAACACACAAATAGGATCATAAGGGAGGGAAGAAAAATATACATTTTCTAAGATTGATCTGGATATAGAGATTGATGAAAACAACTAGTAAACATAAGAAATAGTGTGATGAATTTGGAATCTTCATATAGGAATGAAATAAACGCTCATATAAAGCTTGATGATCTCTTAATCATGAGATAAAGGATCAAAATTATTCATCTTAATGTGAATTGTATGATGGAAGGTGACATGAATTAAATTTTTTTCATAGAATTAATATTGAGAAAAGATATAGGGTAGGAAACCATGACATTAGAATAGATAGGCAGATGCATACTTCTGAAAATGGCATATTCAAGGTAGTATTAGACAAATTCAGTAGCATCTACAATGATGATGGGAAAGATAAGAAATAAAATACTATTGGAAACACTCACTCTTATATTGATGAGGACCAAAATCAATATCTCATGATGTCATAAGATAGGAATAAAATCAGAGAAAATATTTTTTTATTATCATGGAGAGTGATGCATGACCGAATGGTTTTTGAAAAAAAATTATACTGTTTTCTTGGGATATCCTCTAAGAGAACCTGATTAATGTAATCAGAGATTTCTTTTCTCATTCCTTTATACCTTATAGAATAAAATAAAATTTCATTTCCTTAATTCCAAATATAGAAAATGTGGTTGATATCAAAAAGATCAGACCACAAGATATTGGTAAACCATTCTTAAAAGTACCATCAAGGTCCTCAAGTATATGAACGGAGATATTTTCATGTATCATATCACTCCAAATCAATATGGGTTTGTTTACAGAAGATTCATTCAGTAATGGTTTTTATAGCCTCAAGGGGTATTAACATCTTGTGAAGGAATAAAAAATAGCGGAACATTTCCCTCAATATGGATGTCTCTAGATATTTTGAATCTCTAAATGGAGATTCATGCTTGACATCTTAAATAGTTTTGGTTTTTCAACACCTTCGTGGGATTGGTTAGATGCATGTTTTTCATCAGTATGGCTATATATTCATAAAAATATGACTCCAAGAGGATATATTCAGTGCATTAGTGGTATAAGACAAGGTGACCCCCTATCAGGGCTACTCTAATAAATTAATGGGGACCAATTGAGAAGGTGAATTAAAGTTCATTCACATGTAGTTATTTTAATATAGATAAATTATTGGTGGAACATATTTTCTCCCTCACTCATGCTTTAATCTTATTTCATTCTCCTCATTTTTTAGGATTCAAAGGTAACAATTTCTAATATTCATGATATTTTCCAACATTATGAAAAAGTCGCTGCACAAAAAATCAATTGGGGAAGGACCTTTATTGTTTTTAGGGATAAACCATATTTTTTCAAATAGAAATGAGTGTAATTGAAACATGGAGTTTTAAGGGTCACACTGGCTTTCGACTACCTAGGCATTTCACTTTTCTAGGGTAATGTGAAGATCTAATTTCTCATAGGAATTAGAACTGGCATCAACATTCAATTAGCAAATTGGTAGTTAAAGTCTATCTCTCAAGAAAGAAGAGTTCTTTTTCTATCATCATGTTAATTTTTTCATTGTTTCTATCTCAATATGTGACTTAGAGGGATTATTATGGAGTTAAAAAGCATGATCCCAAATTTTATATAGATTGGAACTATACATGAGAGGAAATTGATCATTGTAGCTTGGAAATTTTGAACCAATCTTGTTGAGATGTGGGTATTGGAATAAAATACATTAAAATTATCAATGACCACACTCCCTTGGTTCTTTGGTATAGACTTCAATTAATCTCCCCATAATAATATATTATATAGAATACTAAATGGATAGTGACCAAGCACTATGACCTTAACTGATGGAATAAAATTTATCTTGATCAAACCCTCAAGATAAGGATTAGTGTTCCCCCTGACGCCATGTAGATTATCATTTCTAATTTCATTACATATTGTAGAACACGTGATTTTGTCCCTATATAGGTTTTAATAGTGGTCCAAATTACTACTTTTATTGATGTTGAAACCCTATTGTTGAGGCATATTGAGAATGGTCAATTCAATCCCAAAGAGTAATGTAATATAAACATTGAGAGATCAAATATAATTATTTTATGGGTTGCCTAATTTAAATTCAATTTCATAGATCCATAAATATTTATTCTCATATGGTAGATATGGAGGAAAATCTACCAACCTGTGATCAGATGAGGAGAGATAGTAAATGCATTCCATCCCTATGCCCTTTGTGTCTTCAAGAAACATATGATACACAACACCTATTCCTTGAGTTCTGGTTTGTAAGGTTTCAATGGAAACATGAATGGAACATTTGTTTCCAAAATATCCATATTGGGTGACCCTTGGAGGAAATTACCGAATTCATATGTTGTGTTAGGAAGAGAAAATAGGTTTACCACCTACTTATGGTGGTTGCAGCGTCAATTTTTGCTACGATATAGAGGCCCCGAAATGTGAGTACGTTAAAAGACTAGGATCACTGCAGTCATGCTGCACTGATGTTTCACTGCAGGGGTGTTCATGCCACTACTAGAGTTAAGATAAGAGCAAGAAAATATGATTTGGATGATCATAATATCCTCAGACATCTTGGAATTGCAGGTAATCAAAAATAACCTCTTGTTCTAAAATCTTTTATATGAATCTTGCATTAGAATATGGTTAAAAGATAATTTCTATGGTTTATCCTTATACATACGACGTCCATTGGAATGTGGAGGCATTTTCCTACCATTCTATAGATTTGTAAAAGTGTGTTTTTACCACCATATTGGGATAAGGACTATATATGAAGGTGATTTTTGGTCAATGATGTAAAACCTTAAAAATAATTTACATCATAATTTTCATTCTATCTGGGTTGAATTGGCTCTGAAAATGCTATCATAGCTCTAAATTCAAGAATGTGGAGTGTCCCATGGATGTTTTTACTTATCTAGATTGACTGTATGATCCACCTTAATCAGATCAACCTTCCCATTTCACATGTTTATAGAGAAGCTAACAAGTGGGGGAATGTTTTTTTAAATGGGTAGTTCTTGAAGATAGCCTAAAGAGGAAATTCAGGGCCCCAGATTATTGTACCACTTTTGTGAATGATGAAATTTTCGGGGTTTTCTACTCCCGGGTGTCTAAAACCCGTTATAATGCCTGATCTTAAGTTCATGCACTTTTCTTTTTTAACAAATCTATCGTGGACTCTGCTCAACTGGATCCTAAAAATTTCATGGTGTGATCCTATAAAATACATATGTTTGATTTTTTATGTGATGGATGGTATCATAATTATACTTCCCACAAAATATTTGTGTAATGATTTATACCTCAGGATGTAAAAATGACTGAAATATGGGGTGAACACAATTCAGTAAGGGACTATGTTCACTATTATAGACTTAATAGTGATCCTTAACTATGAATAAGATGGAATAGGGAGTATACCCCAACTAAATGAGAGTATTTTAAATGATTCTTGACTATGTAAATAAATTTTCTAGGATTATTTTTATGAAAATAACATATCCCATATGGAAATGTTATTCACCAAAGTAAAATGTTCATTGATTCCTTTATGATTTATTTCATATTAACTACCATGATTTGTGATATAATTCACGATTATAATATATGATATGATGGGTATAGTTGAAAATTTTTAATGTAAAGATATCATACCATTTTGATCATGTATTTTTTATATAATCATTGATATCTTTCTTGTTTACCCTTATTGAGCATATGAACTCACCCTTTCTTATGTTTCATTTACATAGTGTATTCAAAGAAATTTGAAATATGATATGTCTAATAAGGCTTATAGTTATGAATACTTATGTAAGATTTTATTTAAATCTTTTATGAATATGATATTTATATATCCATGATTTGAAAGACACTAAACCATTATTGTTCTAGAATGGATTGTAATTTTATGAATTTGATTATTCCACTAAAATAATGTAATATTTTGAATTGAAATGTATGGGACATTATGGATGGTATCAAATTGGGTTTAGTAAATCATTGTGTTTTTATATTATATAATTCTCATAAATACCGTAGGTATAAGTTGATGTATATGATAACAACAGATTTTTTAGGTAATATAGATATTATGTGGTTTTCCTAGAAATATATCCCTAGTTGGATTCTATAAGTGGATGTTATTTTGGAATGGATGCATTTAAGGGTAATAATAGCATAAAGTGATGGTTTAAGTATATACCAACAATAACTATTGTGCATAGTAAGTGTTACCTTACTATGAACCTATTTTGACACTCTCATGGGTTATATCCTAGTTAATTCACATTTTCATTATAAACCTTTGATAAAAGTTGAATATATCATGATCATAATTTTCATAGGTTAAACCTATTGTGTAATAGATTTAAAAGAAGGATTTATGAATTAGACCTAATTATGAATGGTTTTTCATGACTATACGATCCCCCACTATTACAAGTATTAATCATATTATACATTATTATTTTACTCATTTTTCAGAACTAAGAGGATTCATGTTAATGTAGGATTTTATGGATAGTAGAATGATTATACTCCTAATAATCCAAATAAAAGATGATATGTATGGAGAAACATTTTTATTATTTATTAATTAGATATCTTGTTGAACTATTCGACATATCAACTTGAGTGAGATTCCTGAGACACCTTATAAGAGATAAAAGGATTTTCAAGAATACAATTGATGGAATAAGATTTATCATCCAACTTAATTAAGTATGTGGGAAGTATCACCCATGTAAATTTATATAAGGAACAAAAATATGATTAATTTTTTAAAGAAATGGGAATAAATAAAATAATTATTAGGGAAATGTAAAAAATAGTATTGAGGGAAATAACGTTCATCCTGCGGTAACATTTATTGTTCAATGCCTTATGTGTGAGGAATATCAGCATTATCAAATCTGATAACCTAATCCGATGGTTATCTCTTATACTAAGGAATGACCTATGCTATTACAATTTTTGATGTAAGTGGTGGAATTTTTTTCACCTGTATTATAAAATTGTATTATTTTACTATTATATTAATGATATTAATGATATAAGAATAATGAAATATTTATGTATTGTTTCACAATAATTTTATACAATATGAATAATTTTTTTGAATTTTCTGGAAAACAAATAATATTGAGTTATTTGTTCAGTGAAAATGTTTAGTTATAATAAATATTTTATTGAAATTGATGAATTAAGTGGAATAATATTGGGCTCACAGAAATTGGATAGTGATTTGATGAAAAAGTAACATTGGTCATGTTTGATGATATTTATTTCATTTTATATTTATGGAATATACACAATTGTATGTTATAACATTTGATTAAAAATGATTGTGTTAAATTTTTGAATCATATATTTTTTTTGTTGTGTGTTAAATTAGGAGTTATGTGTACCATCACAGGTTTACAGGTTTAATGTTGATAATATGTTCAGAGGCACATATACTCCAAATGTGGTTTTGATTGATGATATTTGGATGGGATTTGAAAATTTTATTGGTATTTATGTTGAATACTCAATTGAGGTCTAAATAACCATTTGGGTTAATATTTGATTTGTTTTAATGTTAATTATGGAATATTGGATAGTAGGATATATATACTCATGATGATAGAAAATTGATTCATTGACAATTTTATATTTTTAGAAAAATTTATTACTAAGATAAGGATTAAAATTTAGTCTATTATCTAAATATGATTCATGGTATATTTCCTAAACATCAATATATTATCTGATTATATAGTGTTTTATCATTTTCATTGATGATATTTTGGGAGATTAATCATTTTGATGAGGAATATGTAATCATTAGGTTTAACATTGAATTTAACTTGAAAATTACACTTGAATAGAAAAATTAAATTTTTTGGGATGTAAGATGAATAGTATACGATAACCTTTGAGGATAAAAAATTATTTAATGATTATTTTTTGATGTTATCATATGTATAAGAATATTTCTGAAGTGCTCTACATGAATCCTTTGTTATTATTTTGGAAATTTTTGAGTTAAATAAGAAGGTATTGTTTTTTTCAACATTACCATACATTATTCAAACCAAAAATTATTAGAGAAAATATAAAAATATGAGGAATAACCTAACTTCTTTTTGTGTATTATGAAGTATATTTTTGTTTAATTATTCATGAAAAATTCACCATTTATACACATCATTTGGATAAAACATTGGGATTAAAGTGTTTATTGATTAAAGGAAAAATTTCTACATATAATGTAGGAATATGTCCTCATATCTATATTCTAGATGGTAAAATATATCCCAAAATCTAGGAAAATAATTTTGAAAGAAACCTTTTATCATATTATAATCATTTCTGGTGAATCAACACACATTTTCCACCACATTGATTTAAACAGATGTGGTCATTACGTTTCTCATAATCATTCACCTTCTTGTGATCAATGATATCAATATCTCTCAATAATTGTTGGGACATTAATTTTTTCAACCAAGTTAATATTTTCACTTCCTAATAATAATTACCTATTCAAATACATTGTTATGAGGTATTCAATTTTACCTTCATATTTCCCAGTCCCTTTTTCAATAATATGTTTTATTAAACCTTTTATTGATGTGGTTTGTCAACAATGGAATTTTAAAATATCAAACTAATGATAAAGAAACATATTATTATTGTAAGGAGAAAATTTATCAACTAAGGATAATCTAACATAATATTTGTTTTAAATGAACGTCATGTTTGATAGAACATATGACATGCATTACAATGATTAAATGAACCACAAAATATTTTTATTTTATGAATTTTATAACATAACCATTGAATTGGTTTGCAAAAATATAATTAAGTTAATTATATATATATATATTAATAGTTCATAAACAATTGAAATGTATTGTCAAATTATAGTAAATAAGCCCTCAATTTTATGACTCAAAATATATTTTATCCAGAAACGGGTTTACTAGTTTTTCGGAAATGATGTTATAAATAAATTTTTTAAAAGATTGAAATTCTATTTTATAAATAAATATCAGGCATGAAATTATCATACAAAAATTTTCATTTCGTGAAATTTGTTGATTTTTTTAGAAAATATTTATTTTTCAGTGAATAGTGAAAATATAGTTTTTTGTATAATATACATTGATTTTCATAAAAAATTTATAATTTTGATGTTAATTTCAAAATTAGGTAAAATAATACATGTTTGTTTTGATATTATCAAAATAGATATTTTTAATCATCATTTTACCAAATATTGTAATAAGTTTATTTTTGGACTTAAAAACACATTTAATAAATCATTATGTTTTACACATTAATATTTTATTTTATTTATTAAACTAATATGATTTGAATTTAGTGAATTATAATTATTTTTTATTTCAAAATCCATATTTAATATATTGTGAGTTTTGGAAATATTACTGATGAAGTTATTTTTTTAATTGGTAAAATTGCATTTTTTTGAAATATGGTGTCCTCTATGATAACACTGAGAAATAAATATTATATAAATGTTTATGAAGAATTTTAATTAATTATTAATGATTATTGGGTAATTATATATAACCAAATTTAAAAAAATATAAATTTTAATTTATTTCATGAAATTTATGAAAATCATTTTCAGCGCCAATGTTATTCTAACACAGTTCTGTAAAATCCAAATTTGTTGTCTTGTAGATACTATTTGAGAAGGTGAAAGTATTTTATATAATATCGTGTTTAATAGAAATAATTATTGATTCTTTTTATTGATATTTGTGATTTTTTATTAATTTAACATGTGAATTTTCAAATTTCTTGAGAAATACTAGTGCACGACTTGATAAGTCAAAATAACATATCAAATTATTTTCAATGACATATATGTGAGTAAATATAAAAATTGACCATATATAAAATATTAATTTAAAATTAGTGAGTTTATTTTCCTTTTTTTAATATTATTGTAGTTTTTAGTGATGAAATAATTAACTTAAACGCTTACACAAGACTAACATAGTTCTTGTGCATGTAGTAAAAAATTCAAGTAATCATTTTTGAATACATTAAAAGTAATATTGTTATGTAAATTAATGTTTCAAATTAATTTTGAATAAAAATATAAATTAATATATATTTTTAAATGTTTACATTCAAAACTAATTTATTTAATTTGGGTTACAATGTTAAATTATGAGAAGAGTTCCTAAAATGACATTGAGAGTATTTTATGATAAATCATTTTTATTAAATTATTTAATAATTATAAACATATTTAAATATGAATATAATTATTATAAATGGTATATAATATCATCTCTTGGCCAATTATGATACAATTATCAACATATAATAAAATTATAACCCTTTAATTTGGAAAATGTCATTAACATGACTAATGTTTAAATTGATTAACCAAGGGGCTAAAAGAAATATATGGTTTAAAAAGATGTCTATTAATGCCTAAATTATATTAATTGATTATATAATGAAAATATTCCCATTATATTCGAATTAATGACATTTATTAAAAACTATACATGTGTTAGACACACATTATATTATAATACTTCATTTATTTCAAAAAATGATATTAATGATATTTGATAAAACAAAATCATTTATTCAGTTAGTTAAAATTAATGAAAATAATATATTTTAATATTTTAATGGTAAATTATTTAAAATATATATTGTGGTCTATTTATGGGTAACATAACCTTTCATGATAACTTTCATGACCCCAAAACGAAAAAACATTAATATCCACGTAATTCTCAAAAAGGTAAGTGGGGATTAGAAATAACAAATAAGATTTAAAAAATATCCTAAAATTTTCTTAAATTTTTATTGTTTTATTAATAATTTTAATAATCTTCAATTTTAAATTTTACAATTTGGAACCACTTGAAACTAATAATTATGTTATATTAATTCGATTCATTAAATAATTTTAAGATTTCCCCTCCACTCACTTATAAAAGGGAATACATTCTCCTTTATTCATCACACCTTTTATTCCGTATATCATTTCTAAGATATACCAAATTATAATCTAAACATCCATATGATTGAATTATATGTTTGGGTCTTCTTAAAAGACCCTTCTAAAGGTCCCTATGAAGGAGTCTAAATGAGATGTTCAGAAGAAGAGGTTATCAGCTTAACTGATAATTTCAATTTATTTGTTCTTATTCAACATTTCAATCAATTTTAACCATTATAAAATAATTTCATAAGAATATTAAATATACTAAAATTGTATTATTATGACAGAACAACCATAAACCACCTTCTTCATATCCATTGTCAAAGGATAACATCACACATGCATACGTGTGAACTACATCTTCCATTAAGTGATGTGATGAGTTTCTAATTTCATATTTACATGAATGGTAATAAGGAAATATTTCTTTAATATTTAAAGGGTATAAAATTTATCTTTTAATTTTGAATTATCATTTTACTCCCTTTTGTCCCATGTGTCCAAAAATCGAAACAACTTTCATGTGTATATATGACCTATCATCTCATTGAATAGTGTACTTAATTTTTTTATCTCTAACTTTAATGGATGAATAAAAATAAAAATAAAAATAAAATATATGAAATTTATATTATAATCAAAATTCTTGTGATTATGGAGACATTATCTATGTATAGGGACAAGAATCATAGAATCGAAACTCCCATGAAAAATGAAATAATTAACATCAGGAAACAAGGATTTTAATAATGAATTTTAAATAAATTATTGTTGAAATATTATTTTTAGATGGCATATGAAATTAAAAATATATATTATTATAGTATAGAATTATAATAATTTTAAATTTATTATATTGAAGGATATATAACATTTTATGTATGTGGATTTTTGGTAATGCATTTCTATTAAAATATCATTATTTATCTAGATTGGTTATGTTTGTATATCCAATGCTATAATTTGATGAAAAATATATCTAAATAATGTATTTTTATTTCTCCATTGGTTAATTATATATATTATAGGTTTTAATTTCATATCATATATTTAAAAATTCAATAGACAAAACAAACATTTTTAAAGAATATTACTTTATTTATCACATCGGTCGAAAGTAATCTTTCTAAAATGAAAATGATTTCTAAAAAAATAAATATTATAATAAATATTATAAATTATTGATTTATTAAAATTCCTTGGTTTTTTGAATTTTTACAAAATTATTTAAAATTAATATTCTATTAATTTTCTGAATAAGGTACATTCTAATTTTTAAAATTTTTATTGAAATAATTAATTCACATATATGGAATGAATATAATTTAATTCCATCATGACTGCTAAATGTTTTGAATATTATAATACATGTTTTCGAGTCACTTTTAAAATAAAAACATTATTATAATATATTTAATTTTTTTTATTTAAATAATTTATTAAAAAAATTAATATTTTATTTTCTTTAAACAACAATTCATAATATCAATTAAAGGATATTTTCTATCTAAGATAATGTTTTTTTGATATTAAATATGATTTAACAATTATGTTATCTAATAATATAATTATTATAGTTTCATTGGATAGTTTATTATTTTTTTGAAACGTATTTTATAAAACCAATTTATTTTCAACGGTTTATACTATGATGAAATGTTTAAATGATTAAGAAACTTATTTCATTTCCATGGGTTATTATCTGATTATTTTTTCATGTTATCATGAAACACCAACGTAAGATTTAAATTATGTAATTTATAGATCTATAATAATTCATCCAACTGTATCAGATATAGATGAATATCTCTCGAGACAATAAATAATGGAATGGGGAGTGAACACATTTCATTATGGGATTCTGTCCACTATGATAGTCTTGGGAAAAAATTTGAAAAATTATATAATGGAATTTGGAGTGAAAGAAATTAAATATGATAGTCTTATAAATGATCCTTGACTAAAGAACTGAATTTTATATGGTATTCTATAATCCACAAACTGAGGTCTAATGCAAATTTTATTCTCCAATAGTTCATGTTCTTTGATTTCTTTGGGGTTAAAATCAAATGAACTACCAATATATTTATAATAATTATAGATTATGATTTATGATATAATGGGTATGGTTTTAAAATTTTAATATCAAGTTATCATAAACTTTTTGTCATGTTATGGTAAATTAATCATAGCTATCTCCCTTATTTACCCTTACTAAGAATCTGAGCTCACCCTTTCTTATATTTTAATTCCATGGTATATAGAGAAAGAATTTACGAATGACGTGCCTAAGAATGGTGATTGATATGATTAAATGGGTGGGAAAATATTTTTATCTCATACGAACAAGTTATTTATGTATCAAAATTTCCATATACAAAAAACTATTGTGGTTATGGTGTGGAAGAAAACGTCGTGTATTGAATATTCATAAAAATTATTAAATATTTGCCTATTAGAATTTTATGTTACTATATTTTTCCTATTCATTATTCATGAGTTCATCATCTCTAAAATTTTAAAAAATATTTGGTAAATGTGATTGATATATCAATGGTGTCCCATGGTTGTGTTATGAATCATAGGATGACATTTTTCAAAGAGCACTTGAAATTTTTTTTATGTATTTAGATTGACTAAAAAGAATATATTTCATAAATTAATATAGAAACATATATAAATATATTACCATTATATAAATATAAAGAAAATTTTAGTTAGTAATTATTATATATTATGACAATTAATTATGTTTTCTTTATAAATCATGATATAGATATTACAACATTATTCTTGTAAGTGGTGAAACTGACCAAAAAAACACATTATAAATATTGAATGAGTGGGAACATGTAACATTATAGTAATAATATCAATTTTATAGATGATTAATGATTAAATAAATGTAATTGTAATGTGATATATCATATACAAGATGATTGTAATGAAAAATATATAGATTAATGATTATGTAAAATATAATACATACTTTGATGACTTAAATCTCCTCTTAGAGAGGCTACTCAAAATGATGGGTTTGGGACTACATCTTGTAATTATAGGCTCGAAATTGTGAGAGGGGATTTTGTGGGAGTAGATTTGAGATGGAATTTATGAATATTATAAAGGAATAATGTATGTTTGGGTGGGTTGAGGAGGGGTCATTTTAAATATGATAAGGGGTGTAATTTTTTTAAATACAAATTTATTATTATATAAGAAATTTTATATTCAAGGAAAAATTATTCAACAGTTTTAATTAGTGCGGGAAAAATAAATATTGGTCGATCAATATATTATATAGTCATTTAAATATATTTATTTTTTATATTTTATGAATTTATCACTTTATTTAACCTTTTACCTTGTATTAATCTATACTATCCTGACTCATTTTTACTTTGGTAATGTATTTTTTTGAATAAAATGAAATAAAACCTATTGTATTACAGGGAATTTATAATTGCATTTATGAAATACATTTTAAAAGATTCTACTTCTAAAGATGATAAAAAATAATTTTATTCTGTGAATGAAAAATGCAATAAAAACACTTTTTAGAAAAATGGATTTTTTAGTGTGAAAATAAATTCATACAAATTACATACCACCTAATAATCATTAAATTATTATAATTTTTATTGAATATAAATAAAATTAAATTTATTCATTAAACTACTTATATTGAAAATTATAAAAATCATTTTTTTAAAATATATATATTATAAGATAAAAAATAAAAATTAATATATTTTCATGCTGTTAATAATTAAATTACTACCAACTACAGTTATAAAATCATTTATTGGATTTTAGTAGCTAATTTTTATAATCAGTTTTTGAATTTTATCAATTTATTTTATTGATAAAAATATCAAAAAATAAAAATTATTAAAAATATATAAATAATAAAAATCATTTCTTTTGAAATTAATGGAATTTTACTATTTGAATTAAACCCCCACTTATTTTATAACTTAATCTACATTGAGAAAAAGTTTTATTTTACTATATTATAATTTATTTCATCTGATATTGTAATAAGGATCTATTCACTTCAATTATGGGTATCATGTATCATCTCCCACATGTTCCAGCACTAAAACATGTCTCTGAACACAATTTTAAATTCCCCAAACCAAAACAGCATGTCTGAGTATGAGATCAAGGAGGCTTCCTATGTATGGGGAGTCATAGTTGAGTTATTATGGGTATTTTTCTTGAACCTAGTGGTGTGGTTCAGATATTTTTTATAGAATACATCATATTTTTTAAAAGATAATACATTTTAATATTTATAGATGTTACATACACAATGACTGGGGTTACCCTTGTGGATATCACAATGTCACTATGGTGAAAAGAATAATATAAAAAATATAAAAATATCATTCCTTTCTAACAATTATAATGTAGATAATTGTATAAATCAGTTTTTCCCACTAAAAGGTAATTGTGATCCTTCAATATTTTTTATTTATATTACTGATCCATGTATTCTAGATGGTATAGATTATGGAACATTGAAATCAGAATATTTTTTTATAAAATCAATTAATTTTAATAGTGGTTTGAGATCAATATATTATGATTGTCTACATAAAAAATCACATTTATCATGAATTTAATGGTTGAATTTATTTTATTGTGTTTTTTCTCAAAAATTACAAACATATTATTTTCATGTTCATTGATATAACATAAAAAAATGAAAATCCCTCTGTCTAGGAAATGAACATACCTAGTTGGATTAATATGTACAATTATAGAAAAATAAAAAAAAATATTGTTCATAGTCCAGTTCGCTCATCAGATTTAGGGTTCCTCCCTCCAAACATTTCATTGTCTGATTCATGTGAAGGGATAAAATATAAATTATGTTCTAATATATTTCCAAAGCAAATGTGTTGGATCAAATATGTAGATGTATATGTATATTATATGGAACAATACAAGAGGGGGTGAATTGTAGATTTAAAAACTTTGTGTTTAAAAACATAAGAAATTAGTTTAAATGATCTTAAAATAAAACAATTCACAACAAAAACTAACAACAACAATTGTATTGAATATATAGGTATGATATGTTGTAATACTATAAGAAAAGTAAAGCAATTGTATTCAATATGAATACAATAATCAGTGTAATAAAATAGTGAAGGATTATACTATAAAGCGTATAGAATCAATCAATATAATATGTAACCGTATGAATGTAATTGAAACAATTACAAATTAATATGGAATGAAGAAAGGAAAACAATACAATTTCCTTTCTTAAAACAAACAGCAGCGGAAATGTAAAAGTATTACAATTATTTTGACCCAAAGAGAAGGGTTATCTTTTCATGTAGGATAAAAGGTCTGCCTTACCACCACCTTGGTTAGCCGTCGATACGATGATTGGTACGTCAGTCTTGCTATCCCCGCAAGACCTCGTTACTATGATCAGTACGTCTGTGTTGTTATCCCCACAATCCCTCAATTTTGTAGGTAATCAGAACCTCTATCTTTCAATCACTTTAAATCCCTCGATACGATGATCGGTAGTACCGTATTCCTATCCCCAACAACCCTAGATTTTTATCACCTTATCGAACACACAAAGAAAAACAAATCACTTATAGAAATACCAAAACTAAGAATGAGTCGTTCACATTTTGCAATCTCTAGGCATTCGCACGAAGAAAGAGAGAAGTCATAGTATCTCTCTCTAGAACTTGATATAAGAAAAGTCTCACACACTTGACTTCTTGGATTCAAATGACCTCTTATTTATTGGCCTTAGGTTCCAATGGTCACATTTCTTCTAACGGTCATATTTCTCGAGAAAACGCAGACGGTCTTGGACACCTGGCAATATGGAAGTCATATTGAAACAAGAAATATGACATCATTTTGATTAGTTTATAACTAACTACATGACATTGTTTTGGTTAAATAAAATAATTATGAAGATGATAAACACGAGTATGATTAATATGAAACATGTGTTTTTGATAAAGGACCAAAACAAGCAAGTAATGAAAGTAATATGAGTATTATAAGTACTAATTAGTATAATGTATTGATACGATAAAAAGTGAGTATGATTCATATAACTCAGTACAATTAACAGAGTCATTATGATTGCCAGAGTCAGTATGATAATTATAGTTTGTACGATAAGCAGGGTTAGTACAATTAGCATGGTCAGTACAATAAGCATTCTTAGTATGATCATCATGGTCAGTACAATAATCATTGTCAATACGATTAGCATGGTTTGTACAATAAACATGGTTAGTACGATCAACATGGTAAGTACGATCAGCATGGTCAGTACGACAAGAATTGTCAGTAAAATCAATATAGTCAGTATGATCAGCATGGTAAAATACATTTTTGATTTCCAAAACATGATATAAAATTCAAAAGAGAACTTTTGACTCAATAATCTCCCCCTTTTTGGAATGCCCAAAACACAATGTAAAAACATAAAGAAATACTTATCTCCCTATGTGTTATTGGAAACTCTTCTGAATATGAAATTGAATACAACTAACTCCCCCTTATATATGTAATTTCATAAGGACTATATTCGTTGATTTTACTTGATTTAGAAGTGTTTGATTAAAATGTTCTCCATTTATAAAACATTTTCCCACTTTGTTATTTACAAAAATAATTGTGTAATCTTGAGTTTCCTGAAAGAGTTAGAGAAAATAAATGTAGGACAAAGGAAAGAGTAACATAAATCTCATTACAATAACAAATGTTTAGAGTTCATGAAAGGAAAACAAATAAAACAGTCATTTGTTTTCTCTTTCCTTTTATTTATTTATCAACTCATGAAGAAGAGCTTTCATCTTTTTTATTTCCATCATGTCTTCAAATATTGAATCACCCTGAGATCTGAGAAGCTCTTGTTGGTCGGCAAAAAGCTAATCCTGATTCTTGATGGTCTCCTCCTGAACTCTGATTAATTCTTCAAGAGTATCTATTCTATTTTGTAAATTCTTGTTGTCTTTGGATAACATAAAATTTTGTTTCTTCAACAAGACTAATTCATCTTTGAAAGATGAAACCTTCAAAAACTCAGTCTGAAAAGCATTCATTCTCTCTTGCAACTCTTTCACTGAAGGAATATCAGCTCCATGTGTATTTGAAAATTGATTCATCCTTTCAACAGTTTCATTGTCCTGCTTAATGAATGAAATTGAGAGATCATTTTAAATCCTCTTTAAGTCTTTGATTGACACTTTATGATCATTCACTGAGCTCTCTATTTTTTATGACCACCTAGTCATTCTGTTGCATGCCTTCTTATGAGCAGCCGAACCTTCAGATAGAACTTATAAATCGGCTTCAACTGAAAAAACTCTTTTTCTTAATTATCTTACATAGCCAAACTTCATTCTTTTATTGTCATTAATGAAATAAATTTTTCCATCATGTCTGGGAAAATAAGGAAAGATCTTCTCAATTCTCTTTAAAATATGAACAATGTAAACACTCTTCTTGAGAGAAATTGTCTGTTCTAAATCGGTATTCTCATCGTATGAATCCAGTTCATTTGATCGGCTTGAGTCTACAAATGGTTGTTTTCCTTTTTCTTTTTGAATTACCTTTCTTTATTTTTCCAATTTGTCACTTATAGTGATTGGTTTTTCCATATGAGAAGACTGAGGATGTTGATTATCATGGGAAAGAATTGTTTTTGGAGTTTCAAAAGATCCAAATGGTTCTTGATCGGCATGAGGATCTTGTTGAATACCTTCACTTTGTTTTTTGAAATGATTATTATATACATTTCTTTGAGATTTGAAGTAATTAATAAATTAAATATCCTTCCTCTTCTTCAACTTTCTATATTTCATCCAAAAAAATTTTCCCATTCTTTTTCTGTGGGAGACTCTGTATGATTGGATCTTGATATACTTCTTCAATTATTTGAGCACTAGCATCCTCAAACATTTTCATGACTTTTGAAACAAAAAATTCCCGATCTTTTCAGTTCAAAAGAGTATTCTTTTTCTTTTCGGCTTGAAGGGTATCCCCACCCCTTATCTTCTCAGCAGAGGCTTCAGCTGGTTCAAGACCAAACTTCAGATCACCATATTTTCTCTGTTCTCTTTCTTTTATCCACTTACCCACAACTTCCTTACTATACATAGGTTTCTTCTTTGGTTTTGAACTAGTTCGAGGATCTAACTTTTGAGGAGCACCAATAGATGGATTGTCTTTGACTAGCATAGGTGCTGATTGATTCTGTGCCGATTCATCTTCTAAATCCTTAACAAAGAGCTTTGAATTCTGATCAAAACATACATTCAACTTCTTCAACGTACTCTTACATATCATGGGAGGTTTAATCTCTATCAATTGTCATTTCAATGGAATATTACAAAACATCATGCTCTCAAGAATGAACATTGTAAGAATAGATGGGTACATGATCAAATGGGAATTTATCGCTCCTGACATAACATTCTTGATTGTTTCAAAAATGTATCCCATGAGATTTACTTTTCTCATGTTGAGAAGATAGTCATTCATGAAGATATCAGAAACATTTAGAGTTTCTCTATCCCCTTTCCATGGGATAAGAAAACCATGAAACCAAAGTGCCACAAATCTCTTATTTGGATAAAGATGAGCCACTTTCCTCTTCTCTTCATTTATAAGAAAAAATGACTTTTCAGCACTTTCTTTGTTAAACATACCAACTTACTCTGGTAGTTTATGAGACGGACAATAAGAATCACCTTCTGTTGGAACATTTAGAAAGTGGGCTTCTTGTTTCACAGACATTGATATCATTCTATCATACACAGAAAAGTTGATAGTCATGTTTTTATCGAAAGATACAGTTTGGTAGAACTGACTGACTTCATCATTAAGAACCGGATCTTGAGACACTGTTTTTTTGACACACAAATTCTAACATATTTGAAACAAAATAATTCTTCTCATTGTAGAATCCTATGAATCAAAGAAGTCTCGAAAAATTGTCCTTTCTCTAAGAAAGTCTTTTTTTGAAAAATTATTTGAAGACATTTTGGAAAGAGTGTTAGCAGAGGACTGAGACATATAGGTGAAGCCGATGGAAGATCGTATGGAGTCTTAAAACAGGGGCAAAGCTTCGTCAACAATTGTGAAAATACAGTGTGGGTTTGAGGAGGGGAGGGTTCTATTTATAGGCAAAAAACTGGTGACGGTTGATCTTCTAAAGTTGATATTAACAGAAAAAGAAACCGACGGATGGGATTAAAAGTATATTTAAAAAAGAGAAAAAAACAAGGAAAGTATGTACCTGCCAGAGATCGTAAGGTAATTGTTGGTTTAAATAGTATTAATATAGTGAATGAAAACACAAGCGTATGAGGAAAAAGTAGACGGTCGATTGTCATGCTGATGGAAAACAATGTCATTGCCATAGGTTGATGTGCCGATTGAAAACAAAGTAAATACCATAGGCTAACGTTCCGATGGAAAAAAAGTCATTACCATAGACTGAGATGATGATGGAAACAAAGTCTTTACCATAGACTGACGTGCCGATGGAAAACAAAGACGTTACCATAGAATTACGTTCCGATGGGAAACAACGTTGTTAACATAGACTGGCATGCCGATAGGAGACAAATTCATTACCATATACTGACATGCCGATTGAAAACAAAGTTAATACAGTAACCAGGCAGACAAAACAAAAAAAATATAAAAACTATAACTAAACAATCAATATGATAAATAGAATGTTAAATATTGATAAATAAATAGTCAATACTATAAACAGAAAGACAAAAACAAAAACGAGAACAATAAATAGATAAAAATAATATCAAGTAAAAATGTTCTCCACCTTTTTAAGAGGAGTTTTTTAATTTAAGGAGAGGTAGAATATATGAAGTATACATGAATGATTACCTTAATTTAATCATTCCTAGCTTCTGTTTTATAATCACAAATCTATCAAAAGGTAATGGTTTTGTAAAAATGTTAGAAATTTGTTCTTGCATTCCGATGAATTGTAAAATAATATATTCTTTCTGTATTTTCTCTTCAGTAAAGGACAATCATTCCTTATATGTACTACTTTCTTACATTCATAACACATTACCTGTGAATATTTCTTATCCTTCCTATCTTTCTTTTTGAATCTGTATTAAAAGTATTTATTTCCCACAATATTGTTCTTCCTTCGAGAAAGATTTGAAAACTCATTATCTGAAAGATCACAATCACTTGAATCAAACATAACAACTTTCTTAGCTTTGGATCTTATTATCCTTTCAGGTGTTTGAACTTTAGATGTAGTGGTAAAAGATACACTTCCATATCCATTGTTCCTCTTGTTGAAATCAGCATCTCTCTTCATTCTTGTCACATACTGTAGAAGAGTTCAAATGAGTTCATCAAGAGTAATCTGGGAAACTATTCTGTTTTCATTAATAGCTGTCCTTTTTGACTCCCATTCGTTCGACATTATATCAATAATTTTGTCAACAAGAGATCCATCATCAAGACCTTTTTCTCCCATAGATTTTAAGCGATTGACAATTAACATAAATCTTTGTTTCACTTTATATACCGGATCTCCATAAGATAAATGAAATTTGTGATACTTTTCTCGAAGCATTGCTCTTCTTTTTTCTATAACCTTGGATGTACCAAAATGTATGACATCCAATTTCTTCCAAATACATTTGGCTGCTTCACAAGAAGTTATCTGGATCTATATATTCCAGGTCATAGAACATAGAAAAGTATTTTATACATTGTAATTCATTTTATATTCTTTCTTCTCTTGATTATTGAAAGTACTGACTTCTTTGTCAGGAATTGTTTAACCTTCAGTAAGCATAATAATATTTTCCACACCAGTATTGATAACAAATGTCTTCATTCGATCTCTCCAGTACTCATAATCATTCCCATGAAATATAGGTGGTATAGAAGGATTTAGATTTTCAATTGAACCAATATTCATTCCTTCCATCTAAGAAAACAAAATATTTTCCACTCCACACGTTAGTGTAGTAAATAATTGAATCAGTAATATGATAAAATAAGAGCTAGTGGTAAAAATTAGTGGAAAATTCCTCTGATACCAATTGTTGGATCAAATATTTAGATGTATATGTATATTAGGTGGAACAATACAATAGGGGTGGGGGTGAATTGTAGATTTAAAAACTTGTGTTTAAAGACTTAAGAAATTAGAACAAATGATCTTAAACTAATACAATTCTCAAAAAAACTAACAACCACAATTGTTTTGAATATAAAGGTACGATATGATGTAATACTATAAGAAAAGTAAATCAATTGTATTCAAGATGAATAAAATAATCAGTGTAATAAAATAGTGATGGATTCCACCATAAAGCGTATAGAATAAATAGATATAATATGTAACAATATGAATGTAAGTGAAAAAATTACAAATGAATATGGAATGAAGAAAGGAAAATAATACAATTTCCATTCTTAAAACAAACAGCAGCAGAAATGTAAAATTATTACAATTCTTTTGACCCAGAGAGAAGGGTTATCCTTTCACCTAGGATACGAGGTCTGTCTTACCACCACCTTGGTAAGCCCTCAATATGATGATCGGTACGTCTGCCTTGTTATCCCCATAATCCCTCAATACGATGATCAGTACTCCTATCTTACTATCCCCGCAAGCCCTCGATTTTATAAGTAATAACCACATCTGTCTTTCAATCACTTGAAAGCCTTCAATACGATGATCGATAGCAGTGTCTGCCTATCCCCAGCATCCCTCGATCGTTATCACCTGATCGGACGCACAGAAAAAAACAAAGCACTTATAGAAATACCAAAACTAAGAATGATCCGTTCACGTTTTGTCATCTCAAGGCCTTCGCACGAAGAAAGAGAGAAGTCACCATATATCTCTCTAGAACATGATATAAGCAATGTCTCACACACATGTCTTCTTGGTTTCATATGACCTCCTATTTATAGGCCTCTGGTTCCAAAGGTCATGATTCATCCAACGACCATATTTCTCCAGAAAACTCAGAGGGACTTGGACAACTGGCATTATGGCAGGCATATTGAAACAAGAAACATGAAATCGTTTTGATTAGTTTATAACTAACTCCACGACATCATTTTAGTTAAAAAAAATTATATATGATGCTGATAAACATGAGTACGATTAATATGAAACATGTGTTTTTGATAAAGGATCAAAACAAGCAATTAAAGAAAGTAATATGAGTATTATAAGTATTACTTAGTGTAATGTATTGATACTATACAAAGTGAGTATTATTCATAAAACTAAGTACAATTAACAGAGTCAATATGATTGCCAGAGTCAGTATGATAATTATAGTCAGTACGATAGGCATGGTTAGTACGATCAGTGTGGTCAGTACAATATGCATTGTCAGTACGATCAGCATGGTCTGTATGATAAGCATTGTCAGTACGATCAGCATGGTCAGTACGATCGGCATGGTTAGTATGATCAGAATGGTCAGTACGATCAGCATGGTCAGTACGATCACCATGGTAAAAGACATTTTTGATTTCCAAAACAAGATATAAAAGTCAAAAGAGAATATTTGAGTCAATAAAATGATCCCTTCATGAATTAGATTATTAAAACATTAATGTGTGCATACTATTAATATAAATCTCCCACTTCAATCACTAGAACTGTTTGACATGATAGGAAACAATCACAAATGAACATCATGTCCTAAGATATAATCTTAAAATAATAGAATTGAACCCATGGTGAAGAATATTTGAGAGTTAAAGGAACTTACTTGAATCCATTATTCCAATTCCAATATACAGTATGATTAATCAAATATAACTCTAAATGACAATAATGAAATATAATATTGAATAATGCAAAAATATTTTAACCCCCCTCCCACAAACACAGAAGAGTTATATTTATAATGAAATATTATTTTGGAATTTTAATAGGTAGTGTGGCTTGAACCTTAAAGTTTAGTCATCTATATCATATATTTGAAAATGTTGCATAACTATCTTTCCTCAAACATCATGACTAGTATTTTTCATTTTTTGATTATTAAATAATTCATAGGGATTGTAGTGTGAAATAAAAAAAATATTTTTGGTTATTTCCCACTTCTATCATTATACAATAATATCGCGGAAAAATCACTATTGGTCATGGTGTTCAATCATGTATGCTTTATTTGTTTATTAACCTTGAACTACAGTAATGACGATAATCCCATACTAATATAATATTATGGAAGTCCCTCTCATGTATCTAATAATAAAATCATATTCAAAGAATTCTTATAAGGAAACAATTATCCAAAATTCATCAATTATTTGGTTGTGGCATGAATATATGGATCATATCCTAAACTAATATTCTAAAATTTTAGTTTAATTCATAATTATTTTAATTTTAATTATGTAATATGGTAGATTTATCGAATCATCATCTCATAGTCACCCAGTCATTAATAAATTCTTTTAATAATCTCATCTCTTGAATAGTTCCTTCATCTTGTTTCCCACATTTAACATAATTTGTTATCGTTATCCACTTAATAATAATGAGAACCCTCTTATTATCATCACCTCTTATGGTACCTCTATTTACCAATGAAACATTCCTCATAATCCCTACATGCACTGTGTATTTTCATTTTCTTAGTCCCTCCCCATGATATGACTTCATTTCATATCACCGCCTAATATTGAACTATCAATTAATATTGCTCCCACATAGTGTTATCCTTTCATGTGATGGATTACAAGAAGTGGGTATATTTTTTCATCATTTATTTTTCATAATAATTTAGTTGGACAATGAATTAGATGTCACAATTTTAAAATCATTGGATTATAAATGTTCCATTATACTTATATCTCCTTCATGGTGCTCAACAGCTAGTCATGGTCACATATCCTTTGTAGTTTATATAGTTTTTAGTCATTAACCTCATCATTTTATATTGAAGCAGGTTATGGAGTGATATATTTTTAATTTAATCAAAAATTTTAAATATTCTAAATAACTACCCCCTCAATAAAACCATAAATAAATAATAAAAATTGACAAGAAGTTAGGAAATATTAGTTCAAAAAACACATTGAATGATAAGAAAACATGATTTACATATATATAATTCCCCCAAACAAGAATTATTTCTTGTCCTCAGGCAAAAATATTCTTTTTATAAATACTGATGGACATAAAACATCATCTAGAAATAAACAATCCATGCAATTTAATAGAATATGGTGTAAAAAAATTATCAACTCTCAATAACATATTCCACCTTGGTATAAAATTATTTCTAATAATTAAATTCTCATTCTAATTCATTTTTTACTCTAACATAATTTATTAAAATCACCTAAAACACTCATATCCATATAATGATCTGCCTTTCATGATAATTTCAATCATCACTCAAGATATCTTTTATATTTATTTTTTCTATTTATCAAGTGAACTACATCATTCTATTTGTTTTCATGTGATCTTTAACATTACCATTGAAATTTTCAAAATAATCCTGAAAAATTTCAAATTAGGTTCATATTTATATTCGGTTAAGGCCCGATGGGTTATTATGTGACAATTAAAATTAGAAGCTTAGAAGGGAGGGATATATTCTGAAATATAGAAACATGATATTAGATATAATAACCAAATAAATAACTACTTCAACTTTAGAAAAACCAACAAATATAACATCTCCACTTCATTACATCATTATAATTGGCTAAAAACAGACATTGAAAACATTGAATGTAATAATTCCCACTCATTCATGGAATTCTCACTTAATGGTATGATAAAATGTATAAAAACCTATTTTTAGAATAAATAGATAATCATGAAATGATAATACAAGAATAAATGTGTGAATGAATGAATTTAATTATAATACAGATTCTAATTAAGGTATTCCATGATCTTTAAGAGTTTCATAGAAGTGTATATATAGGTTATATATTCTTGTAAAATATGATAAATATGAGTTAGATCATGGAATCAATAGTTTTCATACAATTATAAATCACTATTCTTTGATAAGACTAAGAAAAAATGTTATAGTAGTGATGTATGTATTCAGTTTTCTAAACAATCTGGTCATATTAATGAATGTATAAATAATTATTACAATACCTCAAAACAATATAATTTAAAATGAATGGGCAAACACATAATAAATTAATGAAATTTAATAATAAAAACTTATAATTAAACTACCTGTTTAAATTCAATATGGTAATCATATACCATTATAACCTAAAAGTGAAAATAAAGATATTTTAGTTGAATTCCGCCTAAATATTTTACTTCTTTTTTCATTTTTTTTTCAAATTGCCACACAAATTTAATGTTTTAGATAAAACATTTTTCATTGGTAAATAAATTGAAACAAAATTAATGTGTGAATCCATGAATTCTCCAAAAAAAAATTGTCTTCACTATTATAGAGAAAGATGAGAATGTGAAAATGAAATAAATTTATAAAATATGGGGAAAAAGTAAATCATTGATATAATGGAAAAATTAATTAATGAAATTTGTTCATTTATTGAAAAAATAGATTGGTGTATGTATGTAATGTTTCTATAGTTCTATAAAGGTAGAGTATTTCCTAAAATAAAATCCATGCACATGGAATTAGTGATAACATAGAAAATATGAAACAATTCATATGAATAATTGTAAATAAAAATGTTATTCTATTTATAGAATCTAAAAGTCTAATATATATTTATTAAGTATTATCAAAAATAAAATAGTGGTGTAATCATTAATTATATACTACCATAAAATGAAAAGGTAATAGAGGGTGAAAATACTATGAATTTGGTGACACATCCCTGAGATCCATACAGATCTCTTCATCATGAGGTGTATTATCATTCCAACTATTAATATAAACTGCACCGATGTTATCCTATTCATAAATGGTGGTAGATAAGGCATAAATCTCTTAATTCTATGGAAGCCACTACATTTTATTATCTATGATAGGATCAAAAGCTTCAAACAAAATTTGTGAGGTGGGAAATGATAAATGTAATTTTATCATATCAAATGAATATCTAATTTATAGATATACCATTATATTTATTGATATATCAATAATTGGAACATCCTTTGACATTATTATAAACATTACCTTACTATTCTACTAGACCTAAAAAACAGATGCCTAATGTGCCTTTGGATCGACCATGTTATTTGAGACCACATGAATCATAGATACAATAGGTATATATACATACAGATTTATGGAATTGGTTTGGTCTAAATATATGGATCCATATTATATGAACCTTCTATTTTATGGAGATATCATGTGATCATTTTTTTGTACTCCCATAATTTGTTTTTAGTGTATATTTTATGAGTTTTACTTTGGGGGGTTTTTGTGTAAAATTATAGCAATTTGGAAAGTAGATGGGTAGTGCATGGTTGGCATATGGTTTTCACAAACCGTGCACCAATGATTATAAATTATTTTAAACCAACTAGAGGTGATTCTCAAGGATGAACTTGGTTTTAGAAACCATGTTCCCTCATAATATTAACCATGTGACCCTAAAGTGGTAAGGTTCTAGGTTAGGCACACTATTAGGGAAAAATACACCCCCCATAAAGGAAACCATGTGTCTGGAAAATTAAACCACAAAAAACTATTAAAAAATTGCACGAACCCCTTTATTATATCCATAAACACCATAGATTATCTTTAGACCAATTCCATCAAATTTTAGATAGCCATGGATGAATTCCATTTCATTCTAACTTCTGTTCATTCCAAATCAATGGTCTATTGATGGATCTTCACCTCTCTCATTTTTGGATCTAGGACTGATTCTTTGTCATGATCTTGGTTTTTCTAATTTAATTGGGGATTTTTGGGTGATATTTGATCAAATATATTGAGGTAGGCGGTCTAAATTCAATTCCCATAATCTAGAATTCCAATTTCATGTATGTGTTGTGAAATTTAAATTTTTTATGTTCAGGAATAAAATCTTTATATGACTAAATTAAATTATTAATTAATTTATAGAATCAACTAATTGATGAACTTTTTTTATATTTGATTATAAAATAAGTTGAATAGGGGAAAATTGATTTTTTAGTTTTGATTATGCAATTGGTGGAATTGGATTAAATAATTGAACAATTAATTAAAAAAAAAATTTTATTGTGAAATTGATGGGAAATTGGGATTGTTTGATTACACAATTAGGGTGTTTATGAATTAATTGAAAATGGGAATTATGAGAAGGTTGGATTTACTATAATGGTTTATATGAATTAAATATTGAAAAAATTGTTTACGGGTGAATTTTGAATATTATTCCATGGGATTAACGTATGGAACCATAATATTTTTTACAATTGAAACGGTATCCATGGTATGAAATGTAATAAGAGGGATAGTGTAGATTAACCTTGTTGAATTTGATACATGTAATATATTTTTGATTGACTAATATATGAGAGTGGGAAATGTAATAACACTTCAAATACCCAAATGTTATTGACTAATATATGAGTGGGATACATAGACTAATCCTCCAAGTACCCATATGGGAATGACTTATATACGAGTGTAGGATACAAAATGATGCGCTAAATACCCATAGGTTATTGAGTGATAAACAAGGTGTGAGACAAGGACTAATGTGTAAAATACTCATGGGGTGGTAGACATGACATTTTAGTTCCCAAATGTTTCTATTGAATAATGGTTCCAAGTTATCATGATATGATTTGAAATGAAATGGAAAATTAAAGAACATTTTTTATAAAAATTTGTGAATTGAATTTGTGTTATGGTTAAGAATCATACATGAGTTGAAGTAGGTATTGATTTTTTGGGTTTCATCGTGATCCCATAAAAATTATGTGGTTAATTAAATTGTAACATCCCAAGTAAGTAATGAATACTATTATTTTTATCTATGTCTATTAATGAATTAGATAGTGTTTTAGAGGCTTAAAATGAAAATAAATCCAATCTTAAGCATGGAATACACTAATATTCTTAAAAGATTGTTTTACTATCTTTTAATGGAAAACCCTTTTTAAATCTATATTTTGACAATTTTATAAGCTATGTTTGTAAAAATAAAATTATTATTTATGATTGGGACATCAAAATTTACTTTGTGTGAATTTTTGGTATTTTTCTGACAATGTTCATTTTTTAATGAATAGTGAAAAATACTGCATTTTACATCAAAACTGCTTCTTAATCAAATCTATTTATATGATTAGATTATCTTTTTAATTGGTCTCAATGTGTAATCTGAATATGTTTTTACGATTTAATCCAATGGTGGTCATTGGAATCAATTTCACTTTGAAATTAGACTTAAACTGGTGTCAATCTTTTGATACTTATTGTTTTATAAAAACACGCTATTTGTCATGACAGCGGGAATTAATTATTAAATTAATTAATGTGACTTATATGTTTTGAATTTTTTAAAATAGACTTAATTTTTTAATTCTGAATATAAAATATAGCTTAGGGTGAATTTTTGGTAATTTTCTGAAAAAGTTCAATTTTTGATGAATAGTGAAACCACTAAGTGGTACTTATAAAAACTGATTTTTCTATTTAAATGAAATTTTGGCATCATTGTGTTTTTAATTTCAAAAATCCAACATACATGGTTGTCATTAAGATGTAAAATGTGGTTCAATGAGATTATAATACTTTTTTGTTGAATAATAACTTATTAAGTTTTTAATCGCGATTAGTGGTAATTAGTGTAGTTTAAGGTAAAAATAATGCTTTAATAAAACGAGATGAGCTTGACAGATGTCCTACACTAATTGGTTGTGTCATGGCCAACCAAGACAAGCCATGGGTCAAGTTGGGGACCCCATGGAGCCACTTTGGTTGGGAAATGACATAAATAACTTTTTATTTAATGTAAAAGTAAAAATAACACAAACATAATATGTTTTACAAAAAAAATTACATGGGGTTATAAAGATCATATTTTTGATTATAAATAGTAATTGGAAAGCTAAAAATATTTCCTACATCATAGTATTTTTTTTATAATGTTTAGACTTCAAATAAATTAAATTATTTATGACATCATGATGATGCAGCGATGACCTCATTATTTAACGATTTAAATAAAATGGAAAGATAATGTAAAATATAAAACCTACACATGGCCAAAACCAATTGTATGAGTGGATTTAGAAGCATTATCACCTTATCCTATAATTATATCAATGTGTGACCTTTTGAATACGAAAATCATTTTAAAATAAAGTAACTTATCTTTACTTTCCAAGAGTGCCCCTCCTCTCCTCTTATAAAAGGCCCCCAACTCTACCTCCTTACCCACACTCCCAAAGCCTTTGGCTCGGTCAACCCCTGCCCATTTTGTCTCTCCACATCCCTCTACTCATCCTAGAGGATTCCATTTGGGAATAATCCTTTCAAAGGAAGCCTTTAGGCTCAAATCAAAAGGAGTTAGACTTTTAAAGGTAATTCATTCTCTCATGTTCATTTGTTTTATTTTGCTTCTCCAACCCCCTAAACTCTTTTTATTTACTTATTTTGTAACAAGACAAGCATCTTAAATATACTAGGATGTTTTTATAATATTTATTATAGCTACACTCTCACACAACTACATCAAATGGTTAAAGAACATACGGTTTCCGTGGATGGAGAAATTCTGCCTCCCGAAACGATGATTCTTCAATACTCATTTAACACCTTCAAAGGTGGCCATTATGATGTCACTATTTTTATATATGATGTATAATATGTTTATTCTTTACTTAAGCTTATTTACTTTTCATTTATGGCATACCATTATTGTTTCCATTATGGGTAAACACGATATCTTCATTTTAGGAAGTGCGGACTACCGCCCCCTGAAAGTGATTTGATTCGTTAATACCATATGTGGGATGTGTAAAGGATAAAGTTAATGATATTATATATGTTATTATACTATAATTATAATATTCCTTTATATCATTATGATTCCATTCTATAAAATATGAAATATAAATGAAAGTAGCGTTCATGCGTACGTACGGCTTACCGTCTCCATGAACGGTGCATTTCATTTCTTACCTCTAAATGATTATGTAATATTATAAATGCATTCATGTACTAGATATATATGACATATATGATATCTACATCATGAATACCATTCTGGATATAATGGATACATGAACAACATGTAATTTTAAAGGGCTTATTGTTGACTCAAGTACCAATGATCGTTAAAACGACCATTATTAACTTAAATAATTACATAGTGTTCATGACATGGAAATAAGTGATATAAAAGGAATAATGAACTTGAAAAAGGTTCTTAAACAAGTATAAATTAACTCAAGTTTATTATTCAGGACATTAAAGAACGATCGAGTCAAGTCAGATATGAGGTAAGGGAACTTCTTAACCCAATTTCTATTCTTTGGGTTAATCTCCTACTTTCAAATTACGTCATGTTATTATTATGTCCTATCTTGTAGTTGTACTTTCTTTATGGGTAATTATAGTGAATACACATAATAGATCTATTTTATTTAAAAAAATGATCCTTGTATGGGACTTCGTCTCAATCTCCTTTCATTGAGGCATATTTTGTTTTATACACAACATTATTTTATACGGTGTATAAACCCCTTTGACTTTTACGTTTATCCAAAAGGAATCTTTTTTATACGAAGCATTTTACTAAACAACAAAAGGGAATGTTTTTTTCGTACGTATGCGGTGACAACGACTTCTCCGCCACCGTGACCGTTATTTGAGTTTCAGCTTCCTCTACAAGCCATACCTTCTTTTTAAAAGAAAAATAAATACCATGTTTTACATTGATTTTGGTTTGGTATCGAAAATGGTTTTCATAATGTTTTTATATCAATGTGTTGTATTGATATCTTGTGATTGAAAGGTGGGAATGTTATGTTTCCTTTATGCATGTTTTATGTGATATGATTATGTTGAGGTTCTTGAGCATTATTATGAAAATGGGTGGTTCCGTGATAAACTAAGGGCGGGTGAGCCCGATATAGCTCCTCAATGCATTGGGTAACATGAAGGAGTGAAACATTAAGGTTTCTCCAAAGAGATTTAGGGAATATACTGTGATTGGTATTCCAAACGTAACCAAGAGGGTTACTCCCTACGTAAGAATGTTATGAATGCCTCAAGATACCTTTATGTATTATGATTTGTATTATTTATTCATGATTTGATGAGGTATGTTAAAGTGCTTATGTTTTATGGGTAAATTATGATCTCATCCTTATGTATATATGTACCCATGTTTCCTTTCCATATTTTTATATCCCTTACTGAGCTTTTTGTGCTCATCCCATGTTTTTTGAAATGTTTTTTCACAGGATAAGGGAAAGGTACATGATATGATGATAGTGTTCAGGAAGTGTCAAGAAAGAATCCATGTTTATTTTAAATATGTTTCCATTGATGGTAATGGAGAATACTATCTTTATGTAACCACTTGGTTTATATGTGGAATGTAATGCAAGTTTTATGATCTAATTCTCTAAAAAACTAAACCCGAAAAGATCCTCAATGTGTAATCTTGTAATAACTCAAGATTAAGTAAGGTTTAAGGCTGGGGCCTTATAGTTGGTATCAGAGGTCGGTTTAGATAACTTTAGGAGTTAGAATTCTATTAAATGATTATCCAAAAATATTTTTTTTTGGAATGATATAGCATTTGAAGATTACCATGTTGCTTCATCTAAGACATGTTTGTTAAAAATGGTTTTTCATAGAGGAAAAAGAACATCTTTTCTGGGAAGGAATATAGAGGGAAATGACATTTCAAATCAGTATCCTGAGATGGTCAGAATCAGAACTAAATAGTTTACTGCAGTGATGGCTCAGTTGAATCAGGTGAAAAATGTTGGTTGTTTTTATTGATGATATTTGGGTGTTTTCAAAAAATAAAGTAGAGCATGAAAGAAATTTAAGCGTTATCTTGAAAACCATAAAATAAAAGAAATTGTATTGGAAATTCAGCAAGTGTGAGTTTTGGTTGCAACAAATTTCCATCCTTGGACACATTGTTTCTAAAGATGGGATAACTGTTGATCCTGCAAAAAAAAAGTTTTGGAAGACTGGCCAAGACCCACAAATGTAACTGAGATTCATATCTTCCTTTGTTTGGAAGGCTATTACCGAAGGTTTGTTAGAAAATTTTCACGGTTATCTAGTCCAATGACTAAGCTAACTCGGAAGGGTGTTAAGTTTATCTGGACAACAGAATGTGATGATTGTTTTCAGGAATTGAAAAGAAGATTGGTGAATGCTCCAGTTTTGGCACTACCTTCCAGGAATGGTGAGTTTGTTATATATAGTGATGCTTCATTGAAAGGACTTGGTTGCGTCCTAATGCAGAATGATCAGGTAATTGCTTATGCTTCACGACAGTTGAAAACTCATGAGGTAAATTACCCTACACTTGATTTGGAATTAGCTGATGTTGTTTTTTCTTTAAAAATTTGGAGGCATCATTTGTATGGAGTAAAGTGTGAAATATATACCGATCACAAAAGTTTAAAGTATATATTCACTCAGAAAGAATTGAACATGAGACAAAGGAGATGGCTAGAATTAATCAAGGATTATGATTTTACAATTCATTACCATCCGGGAAAAGCAAATAAAGTTACTGATGCTTTGAGTCGAAAAAGTAATGTTTCATTAGCAATGTTGTGGTTGGAACGTGATCCTTTGGTTAAGGATTTGATGAACGTTTTCATAGAAGTTGTTGGTGCAGGATGTTCTTCTGTTTTGTTTCAGGTATCTGTGAGATCATCTCTATGAGATAGAATCAATCAAGCACAGAAGCAAGACAGTGAGTTGCAGAAAAAGGTAGAGCTTGTTCAGAAAGGTAAGTTTCCTGAATTCAACATTGATAATGATTGCGTTTTGAGATTTGGGAAGAGATTGTGTGTGCCTTGTGATTCACAGTTGAAGAGAGAGTTGTTATGTGAAACTCATAGTTATCCGTTTTCAGTTCATCCTGGCAGTACTAAGATGTACAGAGATCTGCGGGAGTATTACTGGTGGGATGGAATGAAAAGAGATATTGCTGATTTTACTGTGAAGTGTTTGACTTGTCAGCAGGTTAAGGCAGAGCGGCAGTTACCAAAAGGGATGCTTCAGCCTTTACCAGTGCCAAAGTGGAAATGGGAGAATATATCCATGGACTTTGTTATTGGATTACCAAATACATCTCGAGGTAATAATGTAATCTGGGTTATTGTTGATCGCTTCACTAAATCTACTCATTTCCTTGCTATACGAGATACTTTTTCCCTATATCAACTTTCCTGTTTGTATCTTAAAGAGATGGTCAGGTTACATGGAGTTCCCCTCTCCATTTTATCTGATCGTGATCTCAGGTTCACTTCTAGATTTTGGAAAGGCCTTTAGAAGTCGTTGGGTACGGAATTAAATTTTAGTACAGCATTTCATCCTCAATCAGATGGGCAGTCAGAACGAAAAATTCAGACATTGGAGGATATGCTATGAGCTTGTTCTATGGATTATTAGGGAAGTTGGGACCAACATCTTTCTTTGGTTGAATTTTCATATAATAACAGTTTTCATTCCAGTATACAGATGGCACCATTTCAGGAATTATATGAGAAGCGGTGTTGAACTCCAGCTTTCTGGGATGACGTGGGTGAAAGGAAGTTGATGGGACCAGAATTGGTAGAAGAGATGACAGAAAAGGTTCAGCTGATTCAGAAGCACATGAGAATAGCTTAGAGCAGGCAGAAGAGTTATGCGGATAACCGGAGGAAGGATCTATCTTTCGATGTAGGTGATCATGTTTTTCTCAAGGTTTCACCATGGAAAAGTGTGATGCGATTTGGTAAGAAAGGAAAGTTGAGTCCAAGGTTCATTGGACCATATGAAATTCTAGAGAGAGTTGGATCAGTTGAATACCGAGTGGCTTTACCTCCGAGTTTATATCAGGTACACAATGTTTTTCACGTTTCGATGTTGAGAAAGAATATGCGAGATCCATCTCATGTTTTGAGTCCAGAGGTAGTTCAGCTAGAAGAGAACCTATCTTATGAGGAACAACCGGTCCAGATTCTTGACCACAGGGAGCAAGTGTTACGGAATAAGGTGATTAAGAAGGTAAATGTTTTTTGGAAAAACCACATGATGGAAGAGGCAACATGGGAATCTGAAAATGCAATGAGGGATAAGTACCCCCATTTATTCGATAAGTAAATAAATTGCGGGGACACAATTTTCTAAAGGGGGGAAGGATGTAACATCCCAAGTAAGTAATGAATAATAGATATTTTTATCTATGTCTATTAATGAATTAGATAGTGTTTTAGAGGCTTAAAATGAAAATAAATCCAATCTTAAGCATGGAATACACTAATATTCTTAAAAGATTGTTTTACTGCCTTTTGATGGAAAACCCTTTTTAAATCTATCTTTTGACAATTTTATAATCTATGTTTTTCAAAATAAAATTATTATTTATCACTAGGACATCAAAATTTACTTTGTGTGAATTTTTGGTAGTTTTCTGACAATGTTCATTTTTTAATGAATAGTGAAAAATATTGCATTTTACATCAAAACTGCTTCTTAATCTAATTTATTTACATGATTAGATTATCTTTTGAATTGGTCTTAAGGTGTAATCTGAATATATTTTTACCATTTAATCCAATGGTGGTCATTGGAATCAATTTCACTTTGAAATTAGACTTAAACTGGTGTCAATCTTTTGATACTTATTGTTTTATAAAAACACGCTATTTGTCATGACAACGGGAATTAATTATTAAAATAATTAATGTGACTTATATGTTTTTAATTTTGTAAAATAGACTTCATTTTGGAATTCGGAATATCAAATATAGCTTAGGGTGAATTTTTGGTAATTTTCTGAAATACTTCAATTTTTGATGAACAGTGAAACCACTAAGTGGTACTTATAAAAACTGATTTTTCCGTTTAAATGAATTGTTTCCATCATTGTGTTTTGAATTTCAAAAATCCGACATACATGGTTGTCATTAAGAAGTAAAATGTGATTCAATGAGATTATAATAATTTTTTGGTGAATAGTAACTTATTAAGTTTTTAATCGCGTTTAGTGGTAATTAGTGTAGTTTAAAGTAAAAATAATGCTTTAATAAAATGAGATGAGCTTTACACATGTCCTACCCTCATTGGTTGTGTCATGGCCAACCAAGACAAGCCATGGGTCAACTTGGGGACCCCATGGAGCCACTTTGGTTGGGAAATGAAATAAATTACTTTTTATTTAATGTAAAAGTAAAAATAACACAAACATAATATGTTTTACGAAAAGAAATTTTACATGGGGATATAAAGATCAGATTTTTTATTATAAAGAGTTATTGGAAAGATAAAAAGATTTCCTACATCATAGTATTTTTTTTATAATTTTCAGACTTCAAATAAATTAAATTATTAATGACATCATGATGATGCAGCAATGACCTCATTATTTAACGATTTAAATAAAATGGAAAGATAATGTAAATTCTAAAACCTACACATGGCCAAAACCAATTGGATGAGTGGATTTCGAAGCCTTATCACCTTATCCTCGAATATATCAATTTGGGACATTTTGAATCCGAAAATCATTTTAAAATAAAGTAACATATCTTTACTTTCCAAGAGTACCCCTCCTCTCCTCTTATAAATGGCCCCCACCTCTACCTCCTTACCCACACTCCCAAAGCCTTTTTCTCGGCCAAACCCTGCCCATTTTGTCTCTCCACATCCCTCTCCTCATCCTAGTGGATTCCCTTTGGGAAGAATCCTTTCAAAGGAAGCCTTGAGGCTCAAATCAAAAGGAGTTACACTTTTAAAGGTAATTCATTCTCTCATGTTCATTTGTTTTATTTTGCTTCTCCAACCCCCTAAACTCTTTTTATTTACTTCTTTTGTAACAAAACCAGTATCTTCAATATACTAGGATGTTGTTATAATATTTTTTCAAGCTACAATCTCACAAAACTACATCAAATGGTTAAAGAACATACGGTTTCCGTGGATGGTAAAATTCTGCCTCCCGAAACGATGATTCTTCAATACTCATTTAACAAGTTCAAAGGTGGCCATTATGATGTAACTATTTTTATATATGATATATAATATGTTTATTCTTTCCTTAAGCTTCTGTATTTTTCATTTATGGCATACCATTATTGTTTCCATTATGGGTAAACACGATATCTTCATTTTAGGAAGTGCGGACTACCGCCCCCTGAAAGTGATTTGATTCGTTAATAACATATGTGGGATGTGTAAAGGATAAAGTTAATGACATTATATATGTTATTATACTGGAATTATAATATACCTTTATATCATTATGATTCCATTCTATAAAATACGAAATAGAAATGAAAGTAGCGTTCATGCGTACGTACGGCTTACCGTCTCAATGAACGGTGCATTTCATTTCTTACCTCTAAATGATTATGTAATATTATAAATGCATGCATGTACTGGATATATATGAAATATATGATATCTACATCATGAATACCATTATGGATATAATGGATACATGAACAACATGTAATTATAAAGGGCTTATTTTTTACTCAAGTACCAATGATCATTAAAACGACCGTTATTAACTTAAATAATTACATAGTGTTCATGACATGGCAATAAGTGATATAAAATGAATAATGACCTTGAAAAAGGTTCTTAAACATGTAGAAATTAATTCAAGTTTATTATTCAGGACATTAAAGAACGATCGAGTCAAGTCGGATATGAGGTAAGGGAACTTCTTAACCCAATTTCCTTTCTTTGGGTTAATCTCCTACTTTCAAATTACGTCATGATATAATTTTGTCCTATCTTGTATTTGTACTTTCTTTATGTGTAATTATAGTGAATACACATAATAGATCTATTTTATTTTAAAAAATGATCCTTGTATGGGAGTTCGTCTCAATCTCCTTTCATTGAGGCATATTTTGTTTTATACACAACATTCTTTTATACGGTGTATAAACCCCTTTGACTTTTACGTTTATCCAAAATGAATCTTTTTTATACGAAGCGTTATACTAAACAAAAAAAGGGAATGTTTTTGTCGTACGTATGCGGCGACAACGACTTCTCCGCCACTGTGACCGTTATTTGAGTTTCGGCTTCCTCTACAAGCCATACCTTCTTTTTAAAAGAAAAATAAATACCATGTTTTACATTTCGTTTATTTTGGTATCAAAAATTGTTTTCATAATGTTTTTATATCAATGTGTTGTATTGATATCTTGTGATTGAAAGGTGGGAATTTTATGTTTCCTTTATGCATGTTTTATGTGATATGATTATGTTGAGGTTCTTGGGCATTATTATGAAAACGGGTGGTTCCGTGATAAACTAAGGGCGGGTGAGCCCGATATAGCTCTCCAATGCATTGGGTAACGTGAAGGAGTGAAACGTTAAGGTTTCTCCGAAGAGATTTAGGGAATATACTGTGATGGGTATTCCAAACGTAACCAAGAGGGTTACTCCCTACGTAAGAATGTTATGAATGCCTCAAGTTACCTTTATGTCTTATGATTTCTATGATTTATTCATGATTTGATGAGGTATGTTAAAGTGCTTATGTTTTATGGGTAATGTATAATCTCATCCTTATTTATATATGTACCCATGTTTCCTTTCCATAATTTTATATCCCTTACTGAGCTTTTTATGCTCATCCCATGTTTTTTGAAATGTTTTTCACAGGTCAAGGGAATGGTACATGATATGATGATAGTGTCAAGGAAGTGTCAAGAAAGAATCCATGTTTATTTTAAATATGTTTCCATTGATGGGAATGAATAATACTATATTTATGTAACCACTTTGTTTATATGTGGAATGTAATTCAAGTTTTATGATCTAATTCTCTAAAACTCTAAACCCGAAAAGATCCTCAATGTGTAATCTTGTAATAACTCAAGATTAAGTAAGGTTTAAGGCTGGGGCAATATATAAATAATAATTTATTATTACAATAAAATAAATTATGCATTGTACTTTATTATTTATACATCAACATAAAATTTTATTGAATAGATATTGTTTTAGATGCCATTGCTGGTGGTATAATATGCTTTTATCACACCGTAATCAAGATACATGATCAGTACCTGAATATATTTCCAGTTTTGAGGACAAGATAATGGGAACAACAATTTTTTATATGGTTGAGTCAGAATGGAGCTTGGAAGAAGGTACCAAACATGGGGTTGGGACCCGTTTGGGGGATTTTATTGTGTCTTTATTTTAGGTTTTGAATTTTACACTGGATACATATTTTAATGAAATATCTACTTCTTTAGTTTTTCATTTTGTATTCCTATCTTGGTTATCATGAGATACCGGTTTTATTCTTGTTATGGTTCAATATTTGGCTGTTCTCATTTGTCTGTGAACATTTAAAACCTCATAAATGGATTTCAAAATTGAAATTTTGGAATGATGTGTGTGTCTAAAATGGTGATTTTCCCCGAATAGAGGAATAATTTTCATTTATTTTCTTGGAACAATGGGACATAATTTTTTTATTATTTAAATTAAATAAAAAAATTATACGTTTTGTGTTGCGCGGTGGGGATGGAATTTTTTCATGTTTTGGTTTCTAATGGTAACAATATGGGAGACATGGCCTAGATAAATATAGAGCCAAATATTTTGGGTATGTAGAGGATTTTATGTGGGGATATTATTTGGTGGAATTTATAGTGGATTAACTAGTGGATATTAATGTTGACCTATTGAAAGGAATTAACATTCCTTAATCACATCCTCTCTTGTATGTTTTCATTCTATATCCACTCCCTCTTCATTTCCATGGGTGGGAGGAAGTAAATATTATTGGAACCATGGCTATTCTATGAAGAATTGGATTATGCTTAGTGTATGTTGTGAATCATCTGTGGAAGTTCAGAATATGTGCCAGCAAAGTGATCATATAGTTTTTGCAGACAACAGTATTGAAGGTAGCACCATTTCGTAGTGTTTTCCAAATTTTTGGGCCTCAAAATCGGAAAATGATGGCGTAGTTTGTTGGTAAAAGGAGGCGTGCACAAAGAGGAAGTGGTGTGAGAAAAAGGAGGGCCATGCACGAAATATTTAAGTTGGGCACGAAAAATATTATGGTGCATGAAATAGCGGATCGATGTTTTTCTCACAAATAGTGTTTTAGAATTAGAACGTCTAAAAGTGTTAAAGGCACTGTATACGCAAAAATTCTGGAGATGTGCATGAAAAATGGTACATGCGCGAAATCTTACGTGCCAAATTAGAGGTGTTTCACGCCACAAGGGGGTTTTGTGTGTGGGGGTCTAATCCACCTATAAATAAAAGGTGACCCCATCATTCCATAAGGATGAATACTTAGAGAATATACAAGGTATAATTAATGTAAAAGGTTCGTGGAAAGAGTATTGCATGAAATATTCTGAGTTGATCGAAAAATTCAGGGATGTGCGAAAAAAGGAAGAGTTGCGCATAAAAAATTGGGGCGGCACGTAAAAGATTCAATTGTAAGAAAAGGGTGTTGTTGTGTGAAATATATTTCCGCATTAAAATGAAATATTGCGCACAATAGTAAGGTCTTGCATGTAAAGGGTTGGTGTTTCATGCAATTGTCAGTGATACTTGTTTGCAAGTTCTGGTTATTCAGTTCAGCGGTTCAGTACCTACAAGTGCATCTTTTCTGGACATCGATGCAAGAAGAGTATCGTGCTAAGAAGGGGAAAAGAATTCAATGAGAATATATTGAAGATACCTTCATGTCTATAAACCGATTGGGACTTCACCAAAGGCAGTGAGCCATGGGGAGTCAATGGGAGTGACCCGAGAGACGCAGTGAGCTATCTCTGAACGCTTGTAAAGGAAGTGTGCCTAGAACATAGTGACTATTTCCAAACCTTTTTAATCCACCTCTACTGAAGAATAGTGGAATTTGGTACGACTGAAAACCTGTCAGCATACACTCCTTGGGCGTAGCCCTTAGTGGTGAACCATGTAAAAAGTGATGTGTCATATTGTTGCGTGTGAATGTATGATTGCTTCTCATATCCATCATATATGTTAAACTAGTTCATACTAACGTGGGAACACGATCCATAAGTTTAAAAGAAAAGGTTGACACCCTGGTTCACCCCTCCCCTCTCAGCGTGTCTCGGGGTCCTACATGTTTCATCAGAGGGAGATTACTGGTGTTTGATCTATACTTTTTTGTCATGGATAAATCTGTCAATGCTAGGGGAATCCCTCTCTTTGATGGAAGTAATTTTCAGATTTGGAAGAATAGAATGAGATATCATTTAAGATCTCTAGGAATGGAGTTCCATTTGCTACTATGAATGGAATACATGTTTCTGATCCAACAGGTCTTGCTATGACTGATACAAACATAAATGTTTTGATGCAGATGCTAAAGCTCAGAATGCTATCACTGCGGCTCTTTCTGATCAGATCTATCTAATGGTGATGAGTTACAGCTCATTGAAGTCTATGTTGGATAATCATGAAAATATATATGAAGGGGATAACAAAGTAAAGGAGGCAAAAAGTAAATTCCTGTACAACAGGTTTAATTATCTAATGATGCATCCTGATGAGAATGCGTATTCATTTTTCAATCAAATCAATGAAGTAGTGGGAGAAATTCTAGGTCTTGGAGAGGAAATCAATGACATTGATATCATAAAGAAAATCATGTGAAGTCTTCCTCCTATGTACAATGAAAAGGTCTCAGCCCTTGAATAAAGAGATCGATCTAAACTATCTCTGGATGATCTGCTAAGTAGTCTAGTGGCATATGAGATGACGGTCAAACTAGAAGAAGCTATGACTCCTGTTAGTAAGGAAATGGAATTCAAAGCCATGGACAAATTGAAAATTTTCAAAGATAGTGGTGGTGATGATGATGAGGAAATATAAATTCTTTCTCTCATCACTATGAAGCTGAAGAAGGGAAAATGTAAATTTAAAGGTAAGTTACCTCTAGCATGTTTTTGTTGTGAAAGAGTTTGGAACATTGCCTCTCAGTGCCAACGAATGTTTGTTGATGATGAGAGTGAAGAAGAAGACATCAAGAAGCCTCAAAAATGATTTTTAAAAAAGGGAGACTTCAAATATGGAAAGAAAATACAGATGAAGAGTTTTGTCTATGATGAGGATGATGATAATATTGAATTTTGTTTTTGAAGAAGAACCAGAATTTAAAATAGGAAACCATGCTTCCCTGATGGATACCATTAAAAAGTCAGAACCCTTGATCAATAAAGGCAGAGATAATCAGATTACTCCAAATGCTGATCCAAAGAATAAAATTAAGGGCGTCTTCTCTAAAATTGAGAAAAAATGTAAGAGATGGAATAAGTGAAAGGAAATGGTGGAAGAATCATTATAATATGATGATGAGCTTGAAGCAGAAATTGAATGACTAGAAGAACTAGTGACAGTTCAGTCTTCAATCCTTGAAATCACAGATGAAGTTGCAGAACTAAAGATTATAATTGAAGAACATGAAAAGGTCCTAAATGATCTTTCATCTAGACTGAAAGTGAATTCCAAGACTGATGAGGGTCTTAAAAAAGAAGTTGTTACTCTTAAGAGTAAAATCAAATGTCAATCAGCTACAAATTAGGGTAAAAAGAAAATTAATTTTGGAAGATTCTTATATGTAGAATTACTTGAAAGATCCAAGTGTGGATCATATGGGGTTGGAAAAATATTGAGTGATCAAAGACCCTCTTGTATGAGAAAGAGTGGAATTGGATGTGAAGCTAAGACATCAACTGATGGAAGTGAAGAGAGCCAAAAGAAAGACAAAATTAATGTTGGACATGTTGAAACGTTGCCTGAAGTGCTGAAAAAGAAACCCTCAACCCAAAATAAAAATAAGAACTGAAAATTATCCTCAAACATTCAGAAATGACAGGTAGTCCAACTATTCTCCCAAGGAAGAAGGCATGAGGAGAAATTCAAGTGAGAAGGCATTTACCCTCATGAAGTGTCAGTTTTTTGGAAATCTGGGTCATACCATGTTATATTGCGAAGAGGCAAGGAGCTACATGAATGGGGAAGATCTGGGATGTCAACAAAGGAGAATGACTTCATATCCTCCATATTATAGAAGAAATAGTTTTTATGGATACTATTTTCACTATTCTAACGTCGGCCATAAAACTATTTTTTTCCGACAGTGATTCGATAGGAGAGATTTATACAACTCTCAGAGACGGGTCAATACTCACCCTCTCGATGGTGTCGATCTCACAAATAAGTTTTCTCCTCTGGAAGAGGATTATGGTTATGAATAATCTGATTATGTGGATGAAATGATTAGAATTCCATCAATATCATATACTCAATCCAATATCTATTGGAATGAAAAGAAGAATATCGAGAAATCCAATCTTTCAGAAGTAGCCTTCAAAGCTACAAAGAGCAGCAACAGTTGGATTCTTAATAGTGGATAATCTTTACATATGACAGTAAATGCTGACCTTTTGAAGAAAATTAAAAAAAAGTTGATGAAACAATGAGGTTTGATAATGATGGTACTTTGATGATTAAAGGAAGTGGGAATACTGCTCTCGCCAATGGAGAGATGAAGAAGACTGATGTTATTTATGTGGACAATCTAGACCAAAATCTCCTCTGTGTGTGTTAACATTGTGACTCAGGGATCATAGTAACTTTCAATCAAAAAGGCTTCACTATAATGGGGAAAAATAGGGAATTATCTTATGAATGGTTGTAGAACCGATGGAAACTTATATCAGGTTGACAGCAAACTAAACTCTTTCTATTCGTCTGATGAAGAACAAAAAAACCTATGGCATCGATGGCTGGGGCACATTAACCAACAAGAAATGTAAAATAAATCTAATCTAATTATTGTCATGGATATCCCCATTCCGAAACATTAACAGGAAAAGTCTTGTGATGCTTTAATACAAGGGAGGCTAGTCTATAATTCATATCGACCAAATAAGAAAAGGGCACCACACCTTCTTGATCTCATCCATATAAACATATGTGCCCCGATAAAATTTGTTGTAACTCATGGAGAGAGGTACTTCGTCCTTTTAATTGGTGATTATAGTAAAATGGCTTCTATAATGGTAAATCATAGGAATCGACCAGTACTTGATCTCATAAAAACTTATCGCTAGATTGACATGAATAATGCCGGATGGACAATAAAAGTCCTACGATCCGATAATTGAGGGGAATACACGTCCGTTAAGTTTAATAATTACCTATAAAAACATGGTATACAAAATGAGGTAGCTGATGTGAGATCTCAATGGAAATATGGAGTTGTTGAGCGCCGAAATCGACAGGTCAACAATATGGCCTAGACTATGCTGACTGAGAATCGTATCACTCGACATTACTTGAAAGAAGTTGTTGAAGGTGCAGTGCACATTTATAATCAAACGGGGATTTATATGGGAGAAATGAATACACCATATGAATTGTGGAATGGAAAGAATCCTTAGTTGAAATACTTTCATGTTTTCAGAAGCAAATGTGTTATCCGAAATAAAGAAGGAGATCATGGGAAGTTTGATGACAATGCTGATGAAGGAATTTTTCTTGGGTAACCAATGAACAGCAAAGCCTACAAGTGTTTCAATAAACACTTAAGATGGATTTTTTAGAGCAGTGATGTTATGATCATTGAAGAGAAAACCACAAATGCTTCAATGATTTCATATACTGATGTCATAGTGAGTGAGGAAGAAAGTGAACATGAAGAAAATACAAATACAAAAATAGAGAAAGGTTTAAAAATCACTCAGCATCACATCATAATGTTGCCTCAGAAGAAGAATCTAGAGAGGAAACCTTGTCTTGAGAGAATGAAACTGAACCTCACAGGACAAATCGAAGAGCTGGGATTGATCCATCTAAAATAATTGGGGACAGGAGTGCACCCACAAAAACAAGAAGGATGAAGAATAACACGCAATGTACAATTCTATCAACAATGGATCCATCCTCATTTGAAGAAGCTGTGAACGATTAATCATCGGAGAGTTCCATGAATGAAGAGTTAGATCAAATTGACAAGAATCCGACATGGGTTCTTTTCCAGAGACCCGAAGGTCACAATGTGATTGGTACAAAATGGATCATCAATAACAAGTTTTATTAGCAGGGAAGTGTTATTAAGAACAAGGAACGAATGGTATGTAAAGGATACTCCCAGATTGAAGGTACTGATGTTGAAGAAACCATTGCTCTAGTTTCTAGACTATAGTCAATTAGGATTTTCCATTCCATGGCACTCCAAAGAGGATATAAAGTATATCAAATGGGTGTTAAGACAACATTATTAAATGGTGTACTCAAAGAAGAAGTCTACATTTAAAAACCAGTGGGTTTTCTTCTTGGTACTGATTAATCAAAGGTTTGAAAACTAAATAAAGCTCTATATGGGTTGATGCAGGCATCATGAGCATGGTATTCCCAGTTGGGCTCTTATCTCAAGAAGATGGAATTCAAAAGAGAAGGAGTGGATCACAATCTCTATGTGAAGAATTCTCCAAAAGACCAGTTCATGGTTCATGTCTACGTTGATGACATTATATTTGGTGGCAGTAGGTAGAAATCAGTGGATAAATTTTCCAATCACATGAAATCTGAATTTGAAATGTCTATGATTAGGGAGATCACATATTTCTCGAGGTTGTAGGTTATTCAGAAGTTGGATTACACTTTCATTTCTTAGGAAAAGTATGAAAGAGAGCTGTTGAAGATGTTTAATATGTAGGACTCCAAACAAATGTCAACTCTGATTGCAGTTGGAACCAAACTTAAAGAGCATGAGGATGGGATATCTGTAGTTCCCACCATGCACAGGAGGATCATTGGGAGCCTACTATACCTGAATGCGACACGACAAGATATTGTCTTTGCAACATGTCTAGCGGCCCACTTTCAGAGTATTACAAAGGAGTAACATATGTAAGTAGTTAAAAGATTCATGAGGTACATTCAAGGTACTCATAACTTTTGGTTTTACCTTGCTGCAGGCAGGGACAATGAATTATCTATGTTTTTTTGAATCTGACTGGCCTAGTGATGTAGTGGATAGAAATTCCACCAGTGGTGGATCATTCTATATTGGGAATAAATTTGTTGGCTGGTTGAGAAAGAAACAAGAAAGTACTTCTCTTAGTACTGCTGAAGTTGAGTATATCTCTGCCACAAATTCATGCACTCAACTTATATGGATGAAGCAACAACTAACAAATATTGGTGATGAGGTAAGGCAACCAATGGTAAGTTACTGTGATAACAAGAGCGCAATTGATCATACGAATAAACTTGTTTATAATTCTCATACAAAACATATTGAAATAAGGTATCAATTTATCAAAGGAAAATATGAGAAAGGTGTGATTAGAATGGATCATGTGGGAACTAATGAGCAAGTGGGTGATATCCCGACTAAGACACTGTCTGCGGTTGTGTTTGAGAAGCATCGGTTGAACCTCGGGGTTCATCCACCCCCCAGTTCATAAAGAGGTTTTGAAATACCCCTCTCCCCAGTTATGTTAACTCTTTTCAAACTTTTTCTGTATTTGAAGCAGGTTTATGGGGGAGATACTATCCAGGGGGTGTATTGAGATGTTCAATGAGAAAATATCTATCTTTGGGTTTATTGCCAATGGTGGAGAAGGAATAAATTCAGGAAATGTTTTGTATCATGATGAGATTTCTGTGATATGATAAGAAAGAATACATTGGACATGTAATGCTTTTGGGAAACTACAAGACAATTGCATGTGAGTCATTGAGAATTCCAAAACATGGGTTCCCAATTCACGCTTCCCCTCTTGATTTCTACATCGAGCATTTCTCATGTAGACATAGAGTGTTGGCTGAGTTGATTCTTGTCCTTTTGGTTTGCATGTGGATGGTGATCAATTGAAATTATTTAGTTATTGCCAAAATAACTAAAGGGGGAGATTTTAGGAACCATGCTTATTCTATGCATGAATTGGAGTGTGGTTTGTGTTTATTGTCAATCCTTAGTGGATGTTCAGAATATGTGCCAACAAAGTGATCATACAGTTCAAACAGACAACAATATTGAAGGTGGTTCCATTTTCCATTGTTTTCAAAAAATTTGGGCCTCAAAATCGGAATATTAAGACATGGATTGTTGGTAAAAGGAGGCACGCGCAAAGAGGAAGTGGTGTGAAAAAATGGGGGCCCCACACGAAATATTTAATTTGTGCATGAAAAATAGCGTGGTGCCCGAAATAGTGGATCTATGTTTTTCACGCAAATAGTGTTTCAGAATCAGAACGTCGAAAAATTGTAAAGGCATGGGATGCATGAAAAATCTGGAGATGTGCGCGAAAAAATGGTACCCGCGCGAAATTTTACGTGCCAAATGGGAGGTTTTTGACGCCACAAGGGGGTTTTGAGCGTGGTGGTCTGAGATGGATATAAATAAGAGGCAACCCCCCTCATTCTGTATGGTTAAATACTTAGAGAAGATCCAAGGTCTCGTGCATGTAAAAGGTTTGTGGAAAGAGGCTTGCGCGAAAAATTCTGAGATGCTCGAAAAATTCCGGACTCTGTAAAAAAAAGGTAGAGTTGTGCGTAAAAATTGAGGCAGTGCGTAAAATATTCAATTACGTGAAAGTGGGTCTTGTTGAGAGAAATATTTTTCCGCAACGAAAAGGAAATATTGCACGCAATAGTTTGGTCTTGTAGACAAAGGGTTGGTGTTGCATGAAATTGTCAGTGAAACTATTTTGCACGTTCTGGTTATCCTGTTTAGTGGTTCAGTGCCTACAAGTGCATCTTTTCTAGACGTGGATGCAAGAAGAGTCTCGTGCTAAGCTGAGGCAAAGACTTCAATTGGGATCTATTGAAGAGACCTTCACGTCTATAAATGGTTTGGGACTTCACCAGAGGCAGTGAGCTAGGTGGATTCAATGGGAGTGACCCGAGGGACGCATTGAGCTATCCCTAAACGCTTGTAAAGGTAGTGTACATGGGACAGAGTGACTATTCCAGAACCATTGTAATCCACAACCAGTGATGAATATTGGAATTTGGTATGACTGAGAACCTATCGGCATGCGCTCCTTGGACGTAGCCCTTAGTGGCGAACCAAGTAAAAAGTGTTGTTTTATCTCTTTGAATGTGAATGTATGATTGCTTCTCATATGCATCATACAGGTAAATCTACTTCTTACAAATGTGGGAACATGATCCATCTGTTTAAAAGTAAGAGTTGACACCCTAATTCACCACTCCCCTATGAGGGTGTCCCGAGGTCCTACAGATATTTCCACTCTCTATAATCCCCTTTTCAAAAATTGAATGGTGTTCTTCAATGTTCTTCACAGTGTTAGAGATAACGATGATCATATATATTCTTGTGATCCTTAAGAAATTAATATTCTACATAGATTTAGGGATTATTCCTTTTAATTAACATTATTTATAGTAATGAGATTTAATTCACTTCCATTTTTGATTAAATTACATTAAAATTCTATGATGATGAAATTAATAAAATGAAAATGATTTTCATTATGAATAATTAAAAAAAATTCTAGTAATGTAATAAAGTAATATATTTCATGGGAAATCATATGATGATTTAAAATTGTAAAAAACCAAATAATTGGTTTTCTATAAAAATGGGTTTTTGTGGCTGTTTATGGAAAATAATTTTCCCATTTCAGATTATTTACACTCAAAAGAATAATTCCAATATAAATTTTATTTAAATGAGATGATGATTCATAATAAATAAGTGTATAAAAAATTATAAAATAAATTATAATTTTTCTCTAAATAGTTATGCAATAAATACAATCATCTTATCCAAAATGTATTTTTTGTTTGAATTCAATTATTTTTTAATTTTAATAATATGAAAACTATGTGGTTTTATTGAAATATGATTAAATAATTGAATTAAATATCTATCACATATCATGAATAATGTAGTATTTTTAACAAGACTATGTTTCCCGTATAATCATTCTAGTTCATTTGTTTAAATATTTTATTTGGTGGTGCATTGAATGCTTCAAGGTGAATTTGTGGCTTCAAGGGTAATAGTTTTGGCTAAATGTCAACACATGACTAGTAACAGTGGTGAATGATGGGTTTTTAGTGTGAAAAAAGTTGGAAAATATTTTAGATATTTTTTTTGAACATTCGATGTAATCCTAAATCACATATCATCATGTGGATGTCAATTCCAAAACTCATTTATCTTTGAAATTTAACCTTGATGCTCTATGTGTGACATGAAATTGATACATGTGCCATTTAAAATAAAAAACATCATGTTACTATGATTCACACAGTATTTTTATAAATACCATGGAATTTGGTGTGTAAATTCATAGACTAAGAGATAATAATTTTGGCCTCCATGAAATCTACCACCATTATACACGCAATGAATATTGGTTTAAAGAGTTCAATGTGTAACAAACAAACCGGGGTTGATCTCAAATTTCAACCATCATATCCATCCACAAGGGACAAATCATGTGCCAGATCTTCATGGGATATCCAAAAGAATAGGGGTAACATAAAAAGAAACATAAGAATGATTTTACCCTCATTAGAAATAGGATATGATAAAAAATTAATATTATAGTAGAAGATATGTATAATAAATCATAAATAAAAATAGACAAACAATAATTATAACATCCATCAACTAGATAACAAGGTATAAATGAAATAAGCTGCAGCTCAAAAAATGGAACTCGAACAAACACATGGGTCTAAGTACACATGATCATTTGTCACTTCCATCCCAACCCACTAGAAGGAGACCTGATCTAGGATATTTGTCCTCTAAAGGATTCTATTCCCATTAAATTTATCCTAAAAATATCAAGGATACAAATTTCTTATAGGAAATGTTGTGTGTTGGATCGAGGCTCAATAGGATTCCACCAAGTAATTCATACAATTTATATCGACATGAATCCATTATTTCTTGAATAAAATAATTTCAAGAAAAATTAAAAACAAGTCATAATTTCACATTAAACCATCCATTATTTATTTTATTAAATAAACTTAATCTTCAATATATCAAAAGAACATATTTAAAACTATCCTTGAGGAATAATGAATGGAAATAGAAACATTTTCCGAAATCAATAAGTCATGCGATAAAGTCACTATAATGAAAAAATCAAAGTAATGTATCCCTAAATAAATGAGGGGACAATAGTAAATCAATGGTGTATACAACTAGAAAAAAAAAGAAACACTAGCTATCATATGTGAAGCTGAAATCCTAGGAACCTCATTTCGATATATTGGATAACTAATAGACACCAAGAGATCATCATAACTTATCATAGTGATAGGTTACTCCAATAAAGATTTATAATGTGTTGTATTTCCAATACAACAAGTATTTACTAATATAAAATTATATCATCACTATATTCAAGAAACCAAATTCAAAATTAATAAAAAAAATTATAAATAAATCTGATCAATTTTCCATGAATCTAGAACCCATTTCAAAATAAAGTTTTCTTTGATATTAGTCATTGAGCATATCATATGTAAAGAAATGATTAAAAATTAAAAACAATATTAACAAAATATTTCCATATCCATTAATAGAGTAAATATTTTCATTATTTTCATATGATTTTAAATGAATCAATCCCTCCTAGTTATTTAATTTGAGTATATTTGAATCATTTTAGTGTTTTAGGTGAATTTTGGGCTTAATTGGGGAAATTTTGAAATTATGAAAAAATTGATAGTTTTATAAATATTCTATATTTCAGGTATAAAATTTATAGTTCTGATCCATTTTAAGAGATTATTTTATTTTATGAATTCCTTTCTTATGGGATTCATTTGTGTTTGCTATAACCAAGCCCAATTCGTCACATACTGACCCATAAAAATGAATCAATTGGAGAAATATTTCAACACGATAGAATAGACCCAACCATATTAAATCTATTATATCTCAAAATTCTTAAATTCAAATGATGTGATTATAGTTATTTTAAATAGAGGACTACAAATTGTTGTTTGCAATTAAATTTCATTAACTATGGATCCCTTTATAGAATCTTTTGATCGTGTCCAAGTGGAGTGTGAAACGGTCTTTAGATGATAGAAAAAGTAATGTTCATTGATTCATCCCTATAATTGTTTACACATGTCCAAATATTTTATAATATTTAGGGATGATAGAAAACATCATTCCAAACTTCTGATATGGAGATACCTCTACGAGTTTCAACCTTCTTTTATGAAAAAAAAGAAAACATCTAGCTAACATATTGTGGAGGAGAAAAATTTATGTTCATTGATTTCAATATTTAATTATTCATAGTTTTGTAATGAATTATTCTTACCCCTTATTCAGAATTAACCTCAACATGGTGGGGTAAACTTATATCTGATTGTGTAAGGAGAGGGTTTCTGTTTTGTTATTCCTGAGTTCTTTCACTTAATGTTTTAGGAAACTTTTCTCTCTTCTATGAAACCGATTTCAATTTATTATAGAGGTTCTTATTATCATATATGATTATATTAGATTTTAGAATATATTATGTTTATTTATTTTCTCGATGATCAATTTATCTTTCCACTAGGATTTAGTCCATATATGATGGAATAGATCTATTCTTAGTGGTGAATTACTCAGTGATAGCTGGTACATTTGTGAGTAGTATTGAACGTTCTTGATTACATGGGATAAAGAAGACCTGATTGGGAATTGTCTCGGTTGATTGAAGATATTCTCTACAACTATATCACATAATAGAAGGATGTTAGACCAATTTGATATATTATTATGTTTTATTCTCAATATTATTTTTTTACCAAGGGAGTGAGAAGAAGCGATTCTGGATTCTATGTTTTATCAACATATAAGAAGGGAATTGAAAAAGTTCAAACTATGATAGATTTATAATTGTAAAACTAGCCCTAACCTGATAACCATATCATATAATAGTTTATTATCATTTATTTTTTCGATGCGTTATTTTTTTTTATTTTTAGTTTCATTATTGTCCATTCAAAAACAAACAATTTCAAAAACAATCACCACTTCGTTCTCTTATTTTAAGTGAATGATTTATTGTGGTGTGATCCTTTCTATAAAAAACCTAATTTAATTACCATATTCTTTTTTAATAATGTTAATTCTTTTCTACGCCACATAATTGGACTCTGACATAATATGGTGTCGTTTCTGGGGATGTAATGTCAATATTTTTTTCATATATTTCATGACTAGAAGTACAAACCATGAACCTTCCCCATAGATCTTGAAATTGAATCACCCTTGTTTAATAGTCATAGAAACCTCTAATTTCAATAATAATTTGAGGAAATATATCTTGTATACTCAATTGAAACATTTTTTGTTCACTCTAATCCTGTCATCACTGTTGTAAATAAAAAACAAATACTTAGAGTCCTTTGTGCAACCCATTTAAATAATCGAAAAAATCTACTTTCCTAGAAGTTTTTACAAAAATATTTTGAGAATACACATAAAATTATTCCATTTCTCCCAAATTTTCATGTATTGGTAGGTGAATAGCCAAAAAAATATATTAAAGAGTTCACATAAGTCTGCTCTACTTTCAGACCTAGAGGTGTAGCGGAGGAGCAAGTAAAGTGGAAGGTGTTCCCATTTTTGTTATAATGAGATGAAAAAGAATGGTAGTATGGATTAAAGATATGATATTTGTATGATTTCAATGACTTAAAAATATGATTCATGGAAAAATTCTTTACCACCAATAAATGAACATCCCTCAAAGAGGAAATATCTTCCATCAAATAGTCATTTGGAGAAACTATTTACAAGTATTGGGAAAGATTTAAGAATCTATGCACTAGATGCACACATATTGAAATTGAGGGCCAACACTTTCCTAAATTATTTTATCATGTATTTCTAGAAAAATATAGACACATTATATATGCATCATGTAGAGGTTTACTGATTGAAAATTCACTAGAAAAATCCAAAAGTTTTATCGAGAAACATTCTCAAAACTCACAATAATTTGGTACAAGAGGTATTGGAACAAGAGGTATTCATGAGGTAAGAACTTCTCATACATCACCATTATTAAGAAATATGATTTAATAGATAACTAGATTGTTGAGATATATGGTCTTGAAACAAGTTGGTGACCAATAAGTACCAGCTAAGGTATGTGGTTTATGCTCATCACTTGATCATTTCACTGACCAGTGTGATAAAATATATGGAATGTAATGTTTCATAGATGCATTTTATCCAAGGTATTTTTAACAAAATCAAGGATTTATAGAGCCTAACCAAATCCAATAGGAATTTGGAAATCAGCAGAATCAATCTAATCCCTTGTTCAAAAATCAGTTCCAAAACCTACCCCCATTCTAGAATCCATTCTTGAACCCACAACCATTTCATCAAAAAAATATTATAACCAGCCTTCATACAAAAAAACATCCCACATTATAGAGACTATATGAGCCACCATCCACCAGTGAAAAACCTCCAATTCAATCAAAATAATATAAATCTGATATTAAGAGGCCGAAAAATACTATAAAATATTTTTCTATCAAGTCCAAAAGTCTCATGGACTTACTAACCAAAAACACAAGAAAAACTCCATCAAAAAAATATTTCAAACCCAAAAGATAATGACAGTATAATAACAATAAGAATTAGAAATTTACACCCACCATAAGCCACCATTGAGACTGAAACAAGAGCACTTGTGCTACGGGAGAATAAAGTTGGGAATTCAACAAATTCATTGAAAATGAAACATGAAAAAAAATTAAATAGGGGTAGGAGGAGGATCATACAAGAAAAAAGATTTAATAATCACCATTTAAAACGAAAAATGGAGATTTTAGACTTATCCCCACCATTTCCATCAATGATTATTGAATCAAATAGTTTATAGGAAGAATCACATAAAAAATAAATTATGGACACCTTCTAGAAAATGTAAATTTATATCCTCCTACTTAAATCCATAAAAAAAATCAAAATTATTGTAAAATTTTCAATGATAATTGCACCAAGAAGTGGATACATATAGGGAATGATAAGATTAACTAGGGAATGAGTGTCTTAGCCCTTATCACACCACATTTTCTAACCAAATGTCATGATCTAGGGATATTTTATGTTATATTTACCATTGGATATTTAAATTTATATAATTATTTTTGTGATATAAGTGATTACATTAATGGATGTAGTCACCCAATATACACTTTTTTGCAGATGGGAGACTTGAATCCCACAAGAAAGATGGTCTAGCTTGCTAATAGATCCACAATTTTCCCAATAAGAGTTTTGGATTGCATCCTTATGAAAATCAATGTTCTCATATTCCCAATGGTTTTCTATGGGATGAATATGGAAGATGATTGGATCCCATAACACTCACCTATAATTTTGGGGATACCTTTCTTTAATATGGTCAAAAACATCATCAATGTACATGAAGGTAACCTCACTATGGAGTTTGGATATAGCACTGTACACTTCAATATTTTAGAATCCATGAGGCACCACTCAGATGATCACTCCCTCATTACACTCTCTAATGAAGTTGGTACTAGACCGATTGATGAATCATGTATGTTCCATGAATTTATATCCTTTTTAGAGACTTCATCCATTGAAAATATCCTTGAACATGAGGATTCAAAAACTCCTAGAGATTCTGATTTCAGGTGGGAGGAAGGGGTAAAATATAATTTCATTGATGATTTCTTTAATGATAAATATGACGATATTATTTATTGTGTGTTGGATATACAAAATTTGGAAGTAGGGAACCCCAACTTAATTTCACCCCCTAACCAGTATCCTAATTTGGAATTAAAACCAGTACCTACTGAGTTAAAATATGTTTCACATATGGAGGTAGATAAATTACATGTAATAATTTCTAATAATTTTTCTGAATGCCATGAAAATTATTTCATTGAGCTTTTTAGAGATAATTTCTTTTAAATATGGTTGAAATTAGGTGATATCCCTAGAATCAACCCAAAAATATGCTCAAATATAATTTTTATTGAGGAAGATTCCAAACCTATTAGACAACCCCAAAGGAGGTTGAACCCCACCCTGATGGAGGTAGTGAAGATGGATATTGAGAAGCTCTTGGATACTGGGATCATATATCCCATATCATATTCACAATTGGTTAGCCCCATCCATTTAGTAAAAAAAAATTGGCTTATCCATTGTGAGGAATGATAAGAATGAATTAATATCTATATGAATTCAGAATAGCTAGAGAGCGTGCATAGATTATAGGAAGTTGAATCAGGTCACTCCAAAAGGTCGTTTTTCCATTCTTATCACTTACTAGTTGTTAGAGAGATTGGAAGGGGGAAAATCATTATTGGTTTTTGGATAGATTTTCAGGTTATTTATAGGTACTTATTTCTCCCAAGGATCATGATAAGACTACATTTGCCTATCCATTCCGCTAATTATCATAGAAAAGGATTCCATTTAGCTTGCTTAATTCTCTATGTAAATTTTATATGTGTATGGTAAGTATATTTTCTAATCATATAGATGATTTATTAGATTTTTTCCTTGATTCTTTGACATTTT